>LR990227.1:0-10000000 GCA_905147385.1 Limenitis camilla | reverse complement strand
TACCGCGATTACACGTAATACTACTACTGTAATACTACTTTGGATAATTCACATATATCATTATAAATTATAACCTATATGTTATTCTGATGTGTAACCTATATTATTGTAAAGTTTCATCAAAATCCATTCAGTAGTTTTTGCGTAAAAGAATAACAAACATACATTCTTACAATTTTATTATATAAACTAACGTGGTAATCACTCATTTTTAAAGATTTTAAACGGTAAACACTCGCGTAATTTTTTTGTATTGTAGTTTTACTTAAGTTTCAGCCGCATTCGGCGGCCTTCCTCAGAGAGTGGACCCTCGCGCGTAGTGTGTCCGCCGAGCCGTCAACGCGCCTTTAAAAAATACATCCAAACATCCATACATTCTTACAAATTTTCGCGTCTATACTATTAGTAGGATTTTAGTATTATTTCAACGTTTGAAAAAATGCCTTCTTGTAAAGAAAGAAAATATTATTATAAGATATAGAGACTAATTACTATTAATACATAAGTATATTTTTCAATACTTTAAGTAATGTCTGTGTATAACACATCTAATTATTAAATGACAATGATAGCAACATGTTGTATAAAGAAAAACCTTGGCAACAATTTTAACATAACGTGACTCCAGTTAGTGCAATCATCGAATATGAAAGATAAGTGTAATTCATGGTGTGCTGTCATGACAAAATACCATAGCAATTGCATTGACATAAATCGGAAAACCCGCTGAAATTGATCGAATCAACACGGCACGAATAAATAACACAATCAGTTAAATTTATGTGATTTAAATTTTGCTTTGAGCGCACAATAGCTTGGCTAAGCAATTGGTGTTTTAGGGTTTCCCGTTATTGCTGATTATGTGCCATATGTCAGTATCTCTCTGTTCTCACCATCTAAAATACTATGGGCTTGGAATCACCCCTACAAGTATCCGAACCAAAACAGTTCCATCACGCGTAGACCTTCTTTATAAGAATATTATGGATCACGTACTACGTTTATTACCTTATTTTTGTATTAGGAGCGTCTTCACGTCTTAGACCAATGACTGGGATTTGAACCCACGACCTATCGATCGTGAATCCAACGGCTGAACCACTGAGCTACTGACGCTTAATTATCACTTCATTAGCAGTATCTACGTTGCATGTACCCAATAGTCCATTCAATATCACACCCCCCTTCTACTGTTCTTCAATAACCCTCTACTCATCATAAATCTCCGAGTTGTATATTTGTCGGATACAATTAAAAGAAGGAATGGAACTTATCATATAAGCTATACGGGCGCAATACGGTCAGGATATAACTAAACGTTACGATCTCTTAATATTCTGACTAGAACTATTCTGACAGGAAACCAAGCAGTGCCTTGGACTTGTGATGTGACCAAGGTATAGGCTTAAGGAATTCCTTTATTCGATCGAGACTCTCACCTTACCACTGCTTAGTTTCTCTGTTTAATCCTAACATTAGACTAACGTTAACCTAACCTAACACAAGGCTAACCTAACCTTAGGCTAACCTAAACTCAACTCACACCACCGATATATTTATACTTGTCACTACAAGATTAATTTAAACAGTTTAAATATCTGTAAAGCGAACATACCGCGAGCCTTGGAAACTTTTTTTTTATATGTGTACTAGCTGACCCGACAAACGTTGTTTTGCCATATAAATTTGGGGTGGGCCACCTTTATCGTTTAGGGAGATGAAAAATAGATAGTAGCTGATTCTCAGACCTACTGAATATGCATATAAAATTTCATAAAAATCGGTCTAGCCGTTTCGAGGGAGTATGGGAACTAACACGAGAATTTTATATATAATATAACGAAACTAATATTATGTCTAGTTGTCTTTCCTACTTTAAAAAGGCTATATATTTCAAGAAAATTGGAATGTTCGCTAATATTTCAGTGGATATTCTAAGAATCATAAACAAAAATCAAAGATAAACAGATATTGCTCCGTATAATCTTATTCATGTCCTGTATCCGAGAAGAATCTAAGTATTATTTAATGTGATCTTATTTACCATTAATTTGAATTAAAATCTCTTGGAATACCTCTAGTCTACGAACGCACGCTAGACGTTTCGGTAATTGAATTGTTCTAGAATTCTTGCTTACCTCAATGGATTTAATTTATTTTCTGATTTGAATTCGATTCGTATAAAAATTAACTATAAATTACAATAATAGTATCAGTGGCTAATGCATATGTTTAGATTATTCTTAAAAATAACAATTATTTAAATTAGAATTTAATTTAATCCAGCTAGATTATGACATTAAATTTACCTTTCTAAAACTTTTTGACATGGACAATAACTGTTAATTGCCTTTTATATTCAACAAAAAATAAGCTAGTTTTATAATATTGTAAAACGCAAAAAGAAATTACGATATTACCTTGCTAGACCTAATAAGCTCAAATTAATGCTTGGCTAAAAGCATCTACTAGTAAAAGTTTTTAGAAAATCTGAATAGTTTTAATGAAACTTGCTTGCGTAAATTACTTTGAGTACAAGATTCACGTTCTTTATAACGTAGATATTAAGGGAGTTCTTTAATAGTTATTTACTATCCTAATTTATTATTCGGCGCTACGTTACAATTTATTATTTACATATATTTATTTAATATATTCCGTCACTCACTCAATACTCACTGACTCATTCCCCCGCTCACCCATTTATACTCACTTACTACTCACGTGACTTCTCACGTGACATCTCACCCACCCATTCACTAAAACACTCAACAGCTTAACACTCATTCATTTATTCATACAGTCAGACACATCACTGTGGCAAACATTAAGTTTTTTTTCATTTCCTGTAATAAAAAGAAACAGGACCTTTATTAAGACTTTGGACAATTTCGATGTAACTTTTTGATGTTTTTTTACTAATAAATACTATTAGCCTATTACGAAAAAAAAAACAAGAACAGCATTTCATTTTTGCATACTTTATTCGTTAAAATGATTATTATATGACGTTTAGTTTGTCAGTATTGCTACTCGTATACGCACAACCAAATCACTTTTTAGTGTCCAAGGATAATAATAATATTAATCAATAATACAAAATAGAAGTGTAGATCAAGATTAGTTTCTTCCTGTTCCGCAGCTAATAACTTTGGTTTGTGTGACAGTAGCGACAGATATTGTCATCAATTTGTTTGGTTACTTGCAAGTCAGCCTGCTTAGGATTCACGCCATGCTCGGCCTGACTTATGGACCAACTACCAATAAGAACAACTAAGTTGTCAGACGATTAGCGCCGACTCATGCTATCACAATTGCTTTTACTATCATTTGTGTTATAAATAGTTATATTATTCTACTACTTTCTTCAATATTAGTTCATAAATATTAATACGAAATGAGCCAATAAAAAAAGATACTCATTAATTGTTTTGCAACCATTGTCAAACCACAAGTAATTATGTATTTTTTATTAGATATTTGCAAAGACGCCGGTCGCAATAATCTTGTTCTGTAAAGGTATTTATCGTCTCCCTCTTACCTACAGTTAAGAAGATTATAAGTCAGACCAACATACATTATACACTTAATTAAACGGCACCTCAAAATAACTGAAACTACAGAAAAACTTTTAGTTTCTTTTTAAATGTAGTGACTGACTTAGAAACCCTCAGCACCTAAAGCGCTTACAAAACATCTAAGGAAATTCTAAGGAGGGCAAAGCAAAAAAATTATATAATTTAAATAAATAAACACCTATTTCAGCATTTCCAAAGTATTATAGAGGGTATGATAAAACCTCTCATTTCAGCGAAGTGAGAACAGGTAATAATATAATAAAATCTTAGAATTTTCATGTTTGTCACACATCACGATAAAACAGCCGAAACGACTTTAATCAAATTTGGTAGGTCCATGGATAGTAATATAAATATAATTATATAATAAAGGGGCAGAGTGGTGTACACATATATCTACTCAATTTAACAAAATATACTTTTACGCGGAAGAAGTCACGCGGTTCGACTAGTTTAAAAAAATATCACAGTCTTATCACATAAAGTAACGTCTAAATAACAAGCTAAATTCTCGAACATTAATAACGTACGAAGGCATTAGATATTCCGGAGTTTACTTGAGAAGCGAAGGCGTCAGGCGAGGCGAGGGGAGGCGACAGCGGGGTAGTAAGCCTTATTTGAGCCGCGCGCGTGACGGGAAACTGGAAACACGTCTAGTATGTCGCCGCCCGAATTCTCATCAAATCATCCCGCGACAATGTCGCTGCAAATCCCAGCGCGGGATCAACAGCATTAAAGCCAAATTGAAGCTAAGGAAACGGGTACATATCTCTCATAAATTACATATTGAGGTTGGAATTTTAAGTTAGATTTTAGTTATTCCGTTATCCATACTAATATAATAAATTCGAATAGTTATGTTTCCACTTGTCAATTAATAATTCTGTGATTATTTCTATAAAATAAAGAAACCTAAAACTACAATCTATAGTTTAAAAAAATACTTTATAGTTCTATAATACATAGGATTAGGAGAGGATTTCCATAAAAAAACTAGGCTGTTATAGTGTATGTATTATTAAGACAGATTGTAAGTTAAGCATTTCCTACGGAAAAATCTTTGCGCAACTTTTAAAATCAAAACGCAATTCAAATTAATATTGCTAAGATTAAGAGAGAATTTAGACACTGTGATTATATCACAGTGTGTAAGTTCAGATAAAAAAAAATTTTTCACCTCATGTGCAGTTATTTAAATCATTACTAATTATTTTTGTACTATTAGCAGAAAATACTGCGTATTTTACTGCGAAATATCCGAGAATTTAATACAAATTCAAATAAATAGAATGGAAATCCGAAACCGGGCACACTGAATTTACGAGCAATTTGTTAAGATAACATTTAAATTGGATCCCTAACAATGATCTAGCACAAAACCAAATGAAACTGTGACTGTGAAAAGTCGAACCACCTGTAAAGTAATACCGTAATGCCTGAAATGAATAAAAAGTGACGGGATAACACAATGAGATCCTTCGGAAGCGACAACGTCTTCGCGAATCATTAATTTTAATTCGTACTGTGACGGCAGCTCTAATGAATTATTGGAAATCGCTGGAGTGTCTTTCACCAAGTGTTCCTTCACTTTTTCTTTGAGACTTAACATAATTTAAAAAAATGTTCCACAATTTTCCTGAATACTAATTACTTGTTGTTTTCTTTGGTTGAAATTCACGACCCAAAGTTGGCTGGATCAAGAGATAAGGAACTTTTATTCTTTATCGATTTTGTTGGCTTTGTTAAGTTTATTACCATTATCACTGGGTTATATTTATATTTTATATATTTAGAAGGACTTGTTGAACTACCCTAGCTTCGCTTGGTAATAATTAAGGGAATAACTTTTTTTCTGACATCCACTTTAAATAAACCTGCATATTATTTTTAAAGATTACTAGTAAACTACAAGTATTCTTAACCCCTGCAACTAATGCTTGTTTTAGGAGTGGGCCACTTCAGTAGAGCAATGACTAGGATTAGAAATCACGACTTATAGATCGTAATGATGTTTAATTAAGTTACTTTTTTATTTTATGCATAGACAATAAACCGTATATGTATTATACATATATAAATATATATACTTACATGTATTATTTAAACATATTTAAAGTATTTAAATGATTAATTCCATAAACTTCCACGGAGAATAATTAAAGGCGACATTAAAATAGTCTCAAGTTCTTCTTTGAATAAAGCAGTAAATAGCTGCTTGTTATGCACTAAATCTTTAAAAACTTAATGGACTCTCATTCTTATTCCAAGTCAGATCATAGTAGATGGACTTGAATAATGGATACGAAATAATAATCGGGGCTTTGATTTTTTTCGAACCATTGTATTATTTTACATTAAGAGTAAAGGGCCATATAATTTAGTGTTCTTATCAAATTAAGGTTGAAAAAAATATTACTGACTATACAAAATAATTTTCTTGAGATAAAATAAAGGTAAAATCTAAAAGCGAACTTACAATAAAGTACGAAGTTTACCTCAAACATTAAATTAATGGAGGATAGAATAGGCAATGATGTCAGTGTAACAACGATGAGATTCATTATAACGTTTTCACAAATTGTATTAACAAAAACTTACTTATAATACACCTTTTTTATCCAATAAAAAATCTAGTCTTTACAAGATTTTTTATAAGGTTGCGGTGCAAACAATAATATCATTCTTCTAAATAATATATTGTCTGGAGAAATCAACCTTAAAAACTAGCTTGTTTTAACTACCAAGTGAGAAACGATGTTTAATACGATATTTCGCACTGACCCAAAAGTTCGTTATTCAAAATTAATCGTGGACATGTAATAGAATTTTTCACTAAAGGTAGCAGAAATATATGTTAAGATTTTTCTTTTAAAACTTTCGTCAGTTAAATGACTTGGTAAAGAGCTTAAATACTTTTTATCGAAAAGCCAAAATGCACTCGCGCCTTTTGTCTTTGAATCAATCGCATTAAGTGCGAACCTCACCGATGCGTATCCTAAGCGCGAGACAAGGAAACTTGTATTTTTTAAACTTTTGTCGTCGCTTAAGCCGGGGGCACGAAAGTTACAATTGTATTCCCCCTTCACCCCCTTCAATATGTGACCTGCTTACGTATCGGAGAGGCGTTGCTGGAGTTCTCAGACAATATGTCGTGCCACCTAGGGCACATTGGATATTCAACTTAAACAAAATACAATTTAGCACAATTGATAAAATGAGCCATTGTTAAACAATGTCTAGTTTTGATTATGTTACAGCCGTTTTTTTAAGTTTCATTTGTTTTTACTGGTCTAAGTCAAATGTGATAGAACTATAAAATAGTGCAATCTTACCGAGTACAGAATTACTCTTCTTCTTACTCAAATGCTTCAGGTAAGAACGATATTTTTACCAGAAATTTCGATACCTCATCATCTTTTAAATTTAAGGTATTAATTTGTAGTTGCAATTTCAGGGCCGCGAGATAATCGTAATTTCTAGTATCTGGATAAACCTATCTTATAAAGAATCTAACCAAGTAAGAAAAGTAAAGTAAGCTGGGCTAAAAAAAAAATGTATTTTATCCTCGGTGCGAAATATACTGCTGTTAGCTTATATACTGCTGTTATACACTAGCCAAGCCGCCAATCTGCCAATCCAATTTCGTTTATTTTTATTTTCGTAGTGAGAGGAGAATACAATTCGCTAAAAAGTGAAGAAATGCATTGAAGTCGTAATATTCTTCACTTTTATAACACATCAAGACCAACAACGCATCAAAACATAAAAGTTGTATACTGAAACAATTCCTTTTCCTTCGTTCTCTTCCCCGATTGGCTTGCAACCAGCATGCAAATCCGACCGCCAGGTATCTTTGACGCGTCCCGGTCGTACCGCATGTGGGCCAGACTTCCTTTCCTCCTCCCCCTCCTCCTCCCATTATTGATGCGGTTTAAGTGGAATCTAGGCTTCAATTTTGAGTCCCTTGACTATCATCGCAGCATGCTTCCTCCTCTCTCAATTTCAGGTCGATAATGCATCAGCAATACATGGGATACTCTCATATGTTTCTGATGTCCATGGGCAACGGTGGCCACATCTTATTGTGAAATTTCATTAAAAAATCAATGTGACGTCAAGTAAGTCTGTAACTAAAATAAATATCATGTGAACGGAAAACGATTTTACTTAAAAATGTAATGTTTTTAAAGTAGATTTTCGCATGTAGGCAAAGTCTAGTCGTTCAGTATTCAGAGCGCAGTCGTCATTAGCCGACCCAGACGTTAGATTCCCCAGAAGCAGTACGATTGTATCCACCCCAGTCCAACTGAATAATGATTAAATTGCATAGGGCTCAATTGACAGCTATGTAGCTATAAATACAAAAAAAATACTTGTGATGTCTTTGTTTTCATACATTACACAATAACTGTATAGCTCATATACAGTTATTGTTTAATTTTTTTATTACATATTTTTTTAACACTGCTAAATAACATAATATTGACATGCAATTTAGATAGAATCCTAGCAGTGACAAGGGCGTGGGACTTAAGAACCGGTTTACAAGGTCTTTTTAAATTGCAAAAGCTCACCTCCACTACTCGACCTCGTTACTTAACATTTTAATTAAAAAATTGAAAACTCGTGTGGACTCGTTAAAGGTTACACTTCACTCTAACAAGTCAAAATTCACTCCTTGAAATTACTCGTCTAATAACTGTCTGCAGTGTTGCTAACTCAGTTATACAAACATATTTTTCTCTAAGCGATTACATTTTGTTTGCGTTGCCTTGTAGTTAACGATGAAACCCCTCAGAGAAACGTAGGCAGGAGCTCGTAAAATATAATTATTATCCGATTCTGTCTCCAAATTTTCATCCTTCTTGTTATGTGTTAAAGAGGATACATAGAAACCAAAACGTCTGATACATTTAACTTTCGCCGTTGTTTTACGGAATTCCGAATTTAAATACAGAAACCATTTTGTGTTCAAATGAGTTTTCGGAATGGCCAATTAGTTGTTAGCGCCCGGCCGCCCTCGTTCGCTTTCATTAGGCTATATAGTTTCCCAAATATCTGGACCCCTCAAAGATATATTTTCGTTTTCTTCCCGCTTTCTATGACGGGTACAGACAAGTTGTAAAATTTTAGTGATGTTTTGTGGCTGTTGGAACATACCTATACGGAAAACGAGGCTTAATTTTTATCCATTTAAGGTATAAATTGTGTTATTAAGAAGAGTTAATCAAAATCAAGTTGTAGTTTAATTTTTTTCAATTTTCAGAACAAATCTTTTAGATCTAATATAATCAATATAAATATTACAAAATAAATGAATATTCTGTATTCTTAGAAAAGGTTAAGAAACTGTCGTTATATATATTTTTTTCTTATTCCAAAACATTCTTAAGATTACAAATAAATATTTGCCTAAAATAAATTAAAATTCTAATCAACAATCAAAACCATAACAGAAGTATGAAAGTCAATCAAGCCCAACCGAATTAAAATATTTATCTCAAAAGCGGAAAACGGGAAGCAACTCTTTGGAATGTGCAATTCCTTTCTTATTTCATAACGCAATCTTCCTTTCTTATCTTAGAGCGAACATATCTCGCCCCAGCTCTCGAGGAAAATCATCCAATATAAAATCGGTTTAATTTGCGCTTTTCGCACTCAATGGGATGGAATAATATCAGGCAATTTGGTTACCGCGGGCATAAATATGGCGGGCCGCGCTGTAATTGTAACGCGAGCAATTCGCGCCTCGTAACGACCGAGGAGAAAACTTCAGCCGTTTGTAAGCAGGACGGCCGAGGGCAACGCTGTCCTCTCAGCTCTCATTGCTTCATTGCCTTATTGCCATTTCCTAGCTATGCGCTTTATTATATCAACTACTTGTTATTTCATCAAGTCTAGAACAAAGTTTGCCAAACAACATCATACACACATAAATAATCTGTACAATACCTAAGTATGTAACAAGTCAAATTTACATCTCTAAGGTATTTTATGTGAAGTCTATCTTCAATTGATATCATCATCATCTCAAGCCATTAATGACCCACTGCTAAGCCGGGTCTCTCTCCTCAGAAAGAGTAGGCTTATGTGAGAGTCGGCAATAAAGGTAGGCCATATTCCACCAGACCGGCCCAGAGCGGGTTGGCAGATTTCCCACACCTTTGAGAACTTTTAAGGAATTTAATTACTTAAAACACACATAACTCAGAAAAGTTAGAGGTGCGTGCCCAGGATCGAACCCGGACCTCCCGAGTAAGACACTAATGTCTTAACCACTGGGCTATCACTGCTTTTAAACTAATTTTTTAATTGATATGCGTATTTCTTATTACTGGTTATGTGCATATTCAAGAAAACTGTAAGAAGTAGTGACTACATTATAAAAAGTTTCATGTTGGACCAACGATTGCGAGATGCAGAAAGATATTCCAAAAAATATTCGTTGTTTCAAAGTTCCTAAAGAGACCTAGAATAACTTTACTCCAAATATAATATTAGATAGGATTTTTAAAATGAGTTTTCGGTAAAATTCCTTGGTAGCTCCTTAACGAGTTTAGAGCCCTGTAGCCCTGGTGGAGCTACTATTGTTGAATAGCTTCTTTAGTCCCGCACAAAAGTAATTACGCGCGCAACTCTCCTTCACTCCTTTGCTCAACGTAATAGAATAACGAAATGTCATTTTCTTTTGGCCTGACCCTTCTGCGGTTCATGCGGGGAATGTTAAATTTGTGAAATTAGAGTGAATAAACCGTGTTGTAATTAAAACTGGGAGCCGCGAGAGCACTGTCCGCCCATCTTTCTTGCTTGGCCTACGAATTAAGCACCGAATTGCTTTAGTAATTCGAAATATATATTCGAGGCGGATCTCAGTTTAATGTAAATCACCTTTAGTGTCCGGATATTTCGTATTTAAAAGAATTTTGCTCAAAATTTTCTTTCTAAAAAGGTCACTGTCGTCCACGGGTTTTAATTATAACTCAATTTTTCTCGATTTTATCAAATAATATTTTTGTTATACAGTATTTATGATATTAAAATAGTTGCAAGATTGATTAATATACAGTTGTCTATTTTAGTCCATAACGCAGAACTATTAATAGGTCGTTAAACGCATGAAAACCGAGTGTCCGAGTGTTCGCATTGCCGGCGACAATCAGCGCAACAGTTAACTAGCAGCCGGCCACTTCCGGAGCAAGCCTCTCAAACTCGACCAAACACTCCTCAATTGCTTTAGATGTGTATACTGTAATATAGGTACATTTTCACTAGACGATGTGATTAAAGGATCCGTAGCAGTTTATCGAAACTTGAGACCGAATAAAGATATGTATTTACACTTATATTTAAACAAAGTGATATATTTTCACATAGGTACCTTTTTTAAAATATTTAATTGTAAATTAGCTCTCGAATAAATAAGTTTAACTTAAAATAACGCTAGGAAAATAAAAAAACTAACTCTGGACTAAATTTTAAAACACAAGCATGTAACACATAAAGGTTGGTATAAAACAATGAATATAACTAGATCATTTTATTTAATAATTTAAATTAACTTATTAACGTAAACATAAGACGACTTTCATGTCTAATTAGAGAAAAGATAACTTAGCCCGCCCGAGTATCACCACTCGTATTCCACTGTAAACTTAAAGAAATGTAGCTCTTAGATTATATATTTAAACCGTTTGAATCATGTAGTTATGAAATTATTAACATAACGAAATTGAGATTAATATAAGTGAAAATTTTTCAGCATTTAAATGATACCAAAAACTATCAATATTTTCTAATTGTTCATGAAAATATATCACTACATAGTTAACAAGTTAACAAAGATCACATAAATAGGATCTCTAATAGATGAACAGAAGATATTTTTTATTCAAACCGAACAAATACTTTCCAAGTCAAGGTTTATTTTCATACGAATTGTAGTAAAAACTACGAAAGCATAAAATATCTAGCACTTACCTACTCTTTTCATTTATGCCCGTCTGACTTTCCTTTCTTTATTGAATTTGTAGGAATAGTAGTGAATTCCAAGTACCTAATAATATTGTAAGTACTGAATAAATATTTGTATATAAGACAAGTCTTTGAATTATATTTTGCAGCGTGGTATCACCTCGTTGCTTTTACTTATTCCAATGAATGAATACCCCTGTTCTAATGTCCGCGTTTTAACAGTCTATCATAGTCAATTTTTCCTGATTTTCACAATAAACAGAGTAGTCAACATATTTAGATAAGAAACAATCATTCAAAGATTTTTTTTATATTTTTATTTGTCCAACTGACGACAACTTCTTTTTAATTGTTATACTAGTATTTTTTTTAATGCATGCACAATGAAAAATATGTTATTTATACTTAATTATTAAACTGTACCTGAAGTAAGGTTCTATAATAATTATAATTTTACAAAGCGTCTTGTGGGAGATATTTAATTTCCCGCTTCACTGTAAGAGCATATGAAACTTTGTTAAGCCTTCGAAGAAATATATTACAGTAATTATAATCAAATATTGTAGAATATAATGAATTAAAATAAATACAATATTTTGTTTTCAATATATTTTTTTATATTGCAATGTATAAACACTTCTGACTCAAAACATTTATTTTTGTAATGCCTCAGGAATGTTGAATTTTTCCGGAATTAATATTAACTTATTAATTAACCCCCGAAGCTTCAACTACGGGGTGTTACATGCTTAACGTGTGTATCTGTCTGTGTCATCGTAAATAAAGGACTGATAGTAATGAAGTTTTATTTGTTTGAAAGGTAACCGAGATATTTCTTAGCTAAAATTTATGAACATCTATCAGCCGCTTGTAGATCTAGCCGCTCATTTGTAACTTGAGAGCTGTGTGACAATATTAATATATTTACAATCATGACAATATTGTAACCATGGTAACACCCTGACATTGCATAGACTGAGTAGAGATGAAACGGTATATACTTTCTTTCGATCAAGTATCGATTAAAATCGAGTTCAATTGTTTATTTTTTGCATTTTTTGAATATTTATTAAATCTGTATTTAGTCCAGGAGGAATCGGCGCATGAGTACCGAAAACTATTCCACCTCAATTTTTTTATGCGATCCTCTTCAAATTGTCCTACTGATGATATAAAAAAAAACAAACTAACAAACACACTGACGTCAAATATAAGTATACCGTTCATATTAGCTTACATAATAATTTAATATAGCGAGATTAAGTCTCTTACTTATGAAATCATAAATTTGTCATATAGTGTTTAAAAACAGTAAGAAAACAAAATAACAGAAAGTGCATCTAATAGTAAGTTATTGTCTTCGGGGTATAGTTGAGTAAAGGACTCTTTACCACTACAAATATATATTAAACAAGCGGGCTGCCCTCGCTTCGCTCCGGGTATTTAAAGCAATATTATAATTGATGTCCTTAAATAGTCATTGTGCAATTGTGTAGCTGTTCATTATTTGAAAAAAGAGAGAGAGTAAAAAAAAGTTATAAAAAGAAAATAATAGAAACCAAAATAAAAGAAAAGCGACAGATGATAAAAGAGGGAGGACAGAGCAAAAATAAAATTGAATAGAGAGAGACAGAGATAATCGAAAGAAAGAGAGAAAAAAGAGAAAAAAGAGAGACAACACTGTTAGTATTATAAGAGGAAGAGACGGAAAAACTATAGACTTCTCTCAGTTAAAGAATTTTAAAAATCGGATTAGTAGCAACAAAATGGCCATATTCTATTAATTAAAAAATGTATATGACAATACTAAATCACTTTTGTCCCCCACGAATAGAGTAGTTTTCTAACAGTGAAAGAATTTTCGAAATCAGATTAGAAACAACAAAATGGCCATATTCTGTTAATTAAAAAATGTATATGGCAACACTAAATCACTTTTGTCCCCCACGAATAGAGTAGTTTTCTAACAGTAAAAAATTATTGAAATCGGATTAGACACAACAAAATGGGCCAGTCTTACTCCTTTCCTCCCATCCCGTTGATGCTACGGTTCTAGTGACCTCTGGATTCTCGTTCAGGGTCCACTGAAACCGTAGCATTTTTCTCTTCATTTCCCTTCCTCACTCTATCTTCGAGGTGGCAACGCATCGGCAAAACAGTCAGTCTCTTGTGTTGCCGATGTCTATGAGCGACGATGGCCACTTACCATCAGGTGGACCGTCTGCTCGTTTGCCCCTTAACTGCTATAAAAAACATAGATTCTCTCTACAGATCAGTAGCACCGAAATGGCCATATTCTTTTAATTAAAAAATATATAGGGTAACATTACATCACTCTGGAATGTAGTTTTTTTTCAGTGATTTTTTTAAAATCAGATAATTAGCAACAAAATGTCCATATCCTAGTAATTAAAAAATGTAGTTATATAGCAACACTACATCACTTATATCACTCAAGAATAGTATAGTTATCTAGCGGTAAAAGAATAAATAAAATCATATCTGTAGGTCCAGAAAAAAACTACACTTTACAATATGGCCACGTTATAGCCTTTTAATGTTCATGGTTTTTTAATTAAATTATTTATGGCAACACCACTTAGCCTATGCTAGAAAGGATGTAGCTTTCTATCGGTGAAAAAGTTTTCAAAATAAGTTCATTTGTTTTCGAGCCCATTCGCTACAAACAAACACATAAATAATCAAATCTTTCTTCTTTATATAATAGTGTAGATAGTATATATAGATATAGATACTGAAATATCTACATGGTTAGTTAGAGTAAGGTATAGTGACAGTATATATAGTATACACAACCTGAAACTGCAAATTCGTTTATAGGCATTAGAAAATTTCTTATTTATTAATTTTTAGTGAAATTAATGAAGTTACAGTATGTATGCTCAAAGTTTGAGTTTGTGTTTGAATATCTAAAACTGATTATGAAATATTCGAGAGTAAAATTTAATATTTCTATACGAATGCAATCTAACAAATAGCTATTCTCCAAACATAAGGAAATTCACGTAATACAAAATAAGTTCCCAAATTGAGTTGGCGAGAAGTGGCTGCCGTGTGAACTATTACTAAACTACATTTGGAACTTACTAACGCGGGCAATCGAAAAATAGGAAGTTCAGTCTAGGATCGGGACTAACTGTGTAACTGGCATTCTTCAGAAACTTAGGTGTGAGCTACGTTAGGAATTTATTTGGTTTATATACAACCTTTAGTTTATTTCGACTAAAACTCTACAACGTTTATTTAGAGCTCTATTATTGCATTTAGTTTTCAAATATCTGCAACTGTTTAGCTTATGTAAGAATTGTGTTCGAAGCATTCCTATCAGGGACGTACCGTCCATATGTGCTAGGTCGTGCGGTACACGACGGCGCCGAAGGGGAAAAGACGCCGTGAAGATTTTAGGGGGGCGCCAAAATTAAAATATAATGTGATTGGAATAAAATAAACTTGATCCAGGGAGCGCCTTGAGCTAAGGTCAGATTTATTGTGATTTAAAGTGATGTGGACAGGAGCGCCAAAAAGTACTAGAGCGCAATTATTATCGTAGGCGGGTTCAGACTGACATCCTTTTTTATTGCTCTTCAAATATAGGCGCCACGAGTACTTAGCACGAAGGCGCAGAAGGTGTTTGGCGCGACCCTGAATATTATCATCAACATATAGTACAAAACAAAGTGTTGATAAACCCCCTAATTACGGATTTTCATGTTATTTTCACAAAAAGTTGCGTAAATTGGTTGTGATAAATATTGAAAAGGTCGGAAAAAGTCAAGCCGCCTGAGAGCTTTCCACGACAAAAAAAAATCATATAGATATAATAAGCTGTTGTACCCGTACGAAGCAGGGAAGGCTTGCTAGTTATTTTATATATTTATCTTAAGAATAACTTAATGTTACGGTAAATCCTTAACGCTAACTAATAAGTAAAGCACACAAACAAATTATAATGTTTTCCTAAGTTTAAGCTTTCAGCTTAAACAATGAGGGCTAATTGCCCAACACTTGATTGTAACGTGAAATTCTCAAAAGGACGTTAGTTTGCGTCATGTCTTTTAAAGCCTACTATGAAGTGGCTCTTAACGCAGCGTGTATAAGCTAAGCTTCCACAACCTAACTAGCGCCATATAAAATATCTACGAGTAAGCTCACTTCGTGTATTATTTTTGAAGAAATCCGTAGCTTCAAAAAAAACAATCTTTCAGTTTTCACTTCATGGACCCAGATGTCCGAACGGTACGATTTTTCGAATAAGACTTACCTAAACATTGCCTGTTCTAATTTATAACAAAAGTAGTGATCGCCTAGTGATCTAAATTCGACCATAATTAATTTAACTTACTTTAACAATAAAGAAGAGTATATATGCGTATGTTGTTGTTAATGTTCTTTTATTGATTTAATGTATTTTTATGCATCATTTAAAAAAAATATTAGTATTCTGCACTCCTTGTTTTCTCCTTCCTTATATAAAGTATAAGTGTGGGAAATTTCATACTCCTCCGTCCGAGCAATTTTCGTAAAAAGGGGTAATATAGATAACTGTAAACCAATGCAAGAACCACATTATAGTTTCTAAATGTCTACATAGAAGCTGTTAATTAATATTTAGTATTTTTATTTTATTTTAACGTTATAATTTAGGCTGAGAATTCTTTTATTTCCTATTTATGTTTATTATTAGTGATAATTTTAAACATATGAATTTTCATTGCATTTCGGTTTTTAAAGTGGATTAAAACTTCGTAAAAATGCTTTTGATTATAATTGTGATATAAAACATATTGGATGAAACACCTTTTAATAAAAGTTATAGCTATGGGAAGGATACGCGATAACTTGAAAATCCTTCACGTAGCACGCTAAGTTTCCACTGGAATTTAAGTCTTAGCCTACACCGAAGCTACGTAAACAGGGAAATTCCATCCAGACGGTCTACACGCCCGGGGTCATTCAAGTTTCATTACCAATAGCTCCAACCTCATAACTTATTCAGTTAGGGGCAGGTAACGCGTTTTCGTGTTTTAACATTCAATTTGCTGCCCTAAGAAGTGTTCATGTTCGTAAACATCGCGACTACAAAATATGAGGAGAGCTCCGAAATTTTAAAAAACCACATCTAAGTGGATTTATAACGATGAATAAAAAGCAATTGGTGGTCGCTTAAGGAAATAAGAATCAACAAAAAAAATTACAAAGCATTCATAACATCTAAGTGGATTTATAACAATGAATAAAGGGTAATTGGTTATTGCCTAAGGAAATAAGAAAAAATGTAAATTAGAACATACAAAAATACTCAAAGACAAATATTTTTGCTCTGACTTTGTTGACCTTATAACTCGTAGGCGAAATTTAGTTAGGGTCAACTTGTAGGCGAAATTAAGTTAAGGGTTTACCGATGTAAAGGGTAATTTAAGTCTCTAATGCATATTTCCGCCTAAAAGTTTGTTCGTAAACCTCCGTTCTAACTTCATGAAGTTCAGAGAAATTCATATCAGGCATGTAGTTTTCCAAATCATTGCTTTTATTACTTTTGCTCTATATTATAGTCAGCCAATTCTATTTTTTTATTTAACCACGTTAGCAACATTGGCTAATAGTTCGACAACTTAAAAGCTCTGTCTTGTTAGATCAGCAGCAGTTTTCATAAAAGGTTGTGAAACCTTTGATAACTATCACTGGATTCGTTAATTTTATATCTTTTATAGTATGAAGAATACAACTTTATACTGATCAATTGTACGTAATTATGAACACTAAGGTTTAGAAATTATCATGATCAACCCCCGGAGTAAAAGTCCTTACTATTGAGTCTAATTATTATCTCTTATTAATGTTAAAAATACAAACTTCTGTTACTTAAAATAAAGTGTATTAATTTAAATTCGACTGTTCTTTCGTATTATTTTCAGCAAACCCTATTATTTAATACCCATAGTATGAAAGTGCTTAAAAATAACTAGTCCGCTATCATGGGCTGTCGGCCATATTAGATTTAAAATTACATTAGTTAATAAGTTACAATATTTGATCCGAAAATACATACAAATATTAGATGTTAAATAAAAGCTTTAAAAAAAGTTTTATCTTTATCCATAGTACGTTACATACACCTGCAAATAACTTGTAATGGCAGCTACACAAACGCGTTACTTTGACGAGTCCCACCCACTCGGGTAATAAAACCAAGAAAGTAGTTTTAAGTAAGCCCGCGACAGCTATTGCAGCCCCTTATTACACCACAAAACCCTTATTACGAGACAAACAAGTTATTCGTTTCAAATTGAAAACTTTTCACCCCACTAGCCGTAGGGGCTGTGGCCCATAAATTCCCGCCAATTTTGTTTTATTTCGCCATGCAGGCACGGTAATAAAAGTAAGCTGGACGTGAGACAAAGCCTCTAGCTGGGATTACGCGACCAACGCCATGGATCACTGCAGTCTGTGATATGGTGTCTAAACAACGGTAACGGTCACTGACTAACTGAACTCTTTCCTTACTTTACAGTTTACACATTAACAAGTCAATTTTAAGTACAGCCTTCTTAATACCTACTAGTCAAACGATCGCTATTGCATCAGCATTGAGATGCGAAGGAAGAAGAAGAAGAATAAGAATGTTATAAAAAATATAATTGTACACTACTGTTATATTTCTTAATGTATTAATTTAATTTCAAACATCAGTAGCTCAGTGGTTCAGGCTTTGGATTCATACAGACGATAGGTCGTGGGTTCAAAGTCTAATAATTCCGTAATAAATGCGTTTGAATATGATTTCTGTTGTGACAAGGCGGATGATTTTCAAAATAGTTTGTATTTATACGTGTAGTAGTAGATATTATGACGGATAGTAATACTTTAGCGAATAAGACGTGCTAGTTATCTGTGTGGAGTAAATCTAACTTAACACTTCAATTAAAATTACATTTTGCTATGTATTATGTGTGTACCAGGTTCCTAAATATATTCATTACGTTTTTAAATAAGGTATATTAAAAAATATAATATTTAAAAAAGAGTATCTTATCACCATCTCATTCCCTTCACTGTTATATTTTCGTCACATATTGTATAAATAAATGTACATGTTTCATAGAAACTTCAATACAATCTATTTCAGTTGGCAATTGCAGCAAGGAGGCCGCATGTGTGATCTTCGCTGCAGACTCATTGTTCTAGTGTTTCCTATACGAAACGTGTTGTGTAAGCACAAGTGTACCGCTTCATTCAAGTAAATAAAGGCGTTCGTTTATTTTAAACACTGTCTTTGTTTTTAGTGTTTGCCAATTAGACAATAAGCTTGGAAAGATTTTAAGCTGCTAATCTCATTTGCGAGATTAACTTATTCGAAAGGGAATCACTAATTTTAAGAGCGAAGATCCTTAAGCGGGCTGCAATAATAAACTGCCGAGAAGAAATCATCACATAAGGGAAAATGTTACGTCCCTGTTTGATTTTGTCAGGTGTGATCTAATGATCATAGTATACGAGTATAGTATTAACATTTAAAATTTATTTAATTATGATTTATGAATTATCAATATTAACTAAATTATAAAGGGGGTTCCCCAACAAAAAAAAAGTAAACAAAAGTTACATAACACTGCTAAACATGTAATAGATTATAAAATCCAAAAAATCTAGATCCTCAAAAAAGATTTTTTCAAAAGAAGTAAGAATTAACTATCACGAAGACTCAGTAGTGGTGGCTTTGGAAATATCAAAGATTAACTCGAAACTCGTAAAATGGGGGTACCACCGAAAGTGAAGTGCACCTTATCTACTATTAAAAAAAAATAAGTGACTAGCATCTTGGATTTCGCCATACCTGAGCTTTATTTTCGTCAAAAGTAGAAATTCATGCGCACTTTGGTTATCGTAATGATAATTCAAAAATAATAACAGTGACGGCTTTTCGTTCAAACTTACATCCGTATGGAATGGATACCTTAGGAGTTAAATTTCCAAAATTCCTGCACGTTTTCACAGTCTTTTATACATATAATTATGAACAGTAATACATTGTAACACGTATTTATCTCAAATTATATCAATAAAAGAACATAAATGTCGTAAAAGATCTAATTAAGCCGTATCGTCTAGCCTTTATTCACCTTTATCACAATAAAAACGGCAAATGGATAGGTAAGGCCGAAACAATAAACTGGCAAACGTAATGTGCGACAAGAAGGAGCGTAGAAGCCAATTAATTTTTGCTGAGACTACGGTTTATGTTTTCCCGGATAAATAAGGAGATTTAGCAATGGCGCCCGGGGCCGCCTCATAAAATGGCTAGCTCGTAACCGGCTCTGACCGAGACATTTACTAACGTTTCACGATGTTTCAAAACTCGAACGCCAAAACTTATAACAAGATTATAACAAATTTCGTATCAGGCTTTTATATTGTTATTCACACTTCGATAAACTTAATCTGTATTTATTATGTTCATATGACCTTCATGTGATAATATTATATAGTAGAGACTCATCGCGAGACTTAGTCATATTTAAACTTGATTAATGTGTCTTTTTTCTAAAAGCTTCATTTTACTGTCAGTGACTTTTTCATTTATAGCCATTTCGGCGCGAAAGTTAGGATAAGTTAATACTTAGTATCGTTCCCCCGTTGTTGCGTTCTTATTGGTTATTTTTCTACTTTAAAATTAAAGAGAATGGATTGACGACTTATAAACTCAGTCTGGCTGCAATCGAATGATCAAGGAGCACGAGAGTCGTTCACTTTTTTTACTTAGATAGGAAGCGAAGTTGAGGAGTAAAGTGAAAAACAAAAAGAAGCTTGAAAAATCAAAAAGAAGCTTTGGTGTTCGGCAACTTCCTGACTATAAATATAGCCACATCCTGAGTTTTCGATATCTCTTTATTACAGACATATAGTCATAAAATAATTCATGGGCTATAAATGCACAGCATAACAGGTAAAAGTATATCAAACTGCACAGTATACGTAAGAGTCATTCAGTTGCATTTTATTTTCATAGCAAAGGTGGAGCGGACCGGCGCGTGGGCGGCGATGACTAAATAATGACCGGGATAACGCAGTTTTATTGCTGCCTCCGTGTTGCGAATATATAAATGAACCCTCGAGGGAGTGTTAAAGACGCCGCCAAAGAACTCCTGTCGAAACAAGTCGGGCTCAGAGAAATGGCGCCGTAAAGCTCCCGTCCGCCGAAGCGTCATTTCGTGTCTTCCACAAAAGTGCTGCTAAAAAAAAGTTTTAATTTAAAACACTACTTTGTCTGTACAGTTTATTTGCCTCAAATTGTAGGTTTATTTTCAATCAAGAAACAAATGTACTTCTTCAGCGTCTATTACGATACTTCAGTATTGGGTTCAGAGTGAATTAGATATCTTATGAGACACTTACCCAACAACACTAACGAATTCACTTACTAATGCGCTCACATACAATGGAGTTTTAAGATTACGAATAAAAGTATTCTGTGTTTCCCTGCTTATAAAGAAATATATATCGGGGCGTAAGTTACGCTTAGGTCAATGTAACCTTGGGTTTAGACAGTGAGACTAAGCAGTGGAGGCGAGTGTTGGAAATATGTTAAAACACGTCTTTAAGCCTACACCTTGGTCACAAGTCTAAGGCACTGCTTAAGTTTCTCTCGTAATTTTAAGAGATCATATTAGATTAATTTTTGGTTCAGTAGCAGTAACTACGTTGCGTTTACCCAATAGTCCATTCAGTATCACCAAAGGGAGATCCTTGTGATGTTCATGATGGGGTATATTGACCTCCTTCTCTTCCTCATTCTCTTCATAAAATCTCCGAGATATATATATATGCCGTTTGAATAACAAATATACTTTCACATTATTAATATTAGTGGGATAGTTAGATATTACAGTTAACCGTCTTTTATAAAAAAGTGAAACAAATAGGTGCTATATTCCATGTTAAATAAACATTTCTTTACAAATTTGCAATGCAGAAATGTTTTAAGAAAGTTAATGTAAGATTCGCCAACCGAGAGTATTCTTATTTTGAAATTCACAAAGCACGTTTAAAAGTTTTAGACGAAACAGTACGAGTAACATTGGGTTCGTGTGCCATTTTTAAATCATGTTAAAAAGAGAATAATCTGTGACTATTCACAAAAAAATTACTTATCAGCAAAAAAGCTTGTAAATGTATAGACGCCAGCGCATTTAATAGCAACAAAATTTACACACCAGCCAGTGTGGGGTCTACATAATATTACTTAATATTTTTTAGCATTCAATCCAAGTTTAGTTTTAAAATGAATGGATTACACTACGAGACTATACTGTAATAATAAGCAGCATGGATCACATACTACTAGTATTCTCTTTAGCCCTCCTAGTAAGCTAAAATGCTTGTGTCAGGAGTGGGCCACGCCAGTAGTCCAATGTCCGGAATTTGAACCCACGACCTATCGATAGCGAATCCAACGCCTGAACCACTGAGCTACTAACGCTTCTATAATTGTTACAGATGCACTTATAGGATCTTAAAATCTTGCACACATAATGATATCTTACGTGTGCAAGATTATAGGCCGTCCATATTACGCAACATCAACTTTAAAGAAAGTATCTCTTGTAAGTTGTATATATCGAATAAGGCGTTACTGTCTTGAAAATTGTGTAAGAAGCTGGAGTGATGAAAGGAATGCTATGGTTTCAATGGACCTCTTGCTACAACCTACAATCGAGTGGAATCATAGCATTAATGTATGAAAAGAGTGTGGCTTACATGCGGCTAAGCGTCAATGATACTAAGGATCGTATTCACCCTCAAGGAAAAGATATGTACAACCAAAAAGGGGGGTTTACTCGCCTCATATGAGGTGCTTTTCTAGCCGTGATGGGGTAAGGATTTATCCAGTTTAACTTTTGTAAAATAATTTCTATTCCATAATCCTAAAATAGTCAGTTTAAATTGTTAATTTGTACAATACGAGCAACCCTATAACCTAATATCAAAAAGTAGATTTAACTTCATTTTCAGCAGCGTTAGATATTTCGGATTCCTGTGTTCTTGCCGGGTTTACATTATTAAAATTTTAATTGTATCCCAGCGTTCCACTCCATAACCGTAAAGAGACCGACGAGCTCTTTTGATACACTATTAATGCAATTGTTCGAAAACAACGCGGGGCAATAAAATTTAGCCTTCAGGTAGAATATTCCGCTCCACTTCGCTCCCTCAGCTATAATTTTTCGCATTGCGGATTTTAATAAACATTTCAAATTGTGTTATTTCTTTTGTAACAAATGAGGCGCTTCTTGGTATGAATTCATTTATTTATTAGTAACTTCAGCGCATTACAAATTATTTTAAAATTTGTTTCAATTGTTCTGATTAACGTGAAGTCGAATTGTAAGATTGATTAAGTTTGCCAAATTTCCGTCCGCACTAAATTAAATATTAAGTGTCTGGATGACCGACATTCGTTCGAAATTTTTGATATAATACTGAAATCGAAATTAATAAATCTTATTTCTAGTGACATAATAATACTCGTCAAGGTGCAATAATAGGTTTTTATGCAACTGTTGTGTAATAAAGGGTATTTAACACCTAATTATCAATTGATTCATATATTGATACAAACTATTAATAGTTAATCATTACCTTCCAACATTAAATAACATATTGAAGTGGATTTTAATAATTTAACTATACAAAATAAATTACAATAAATTATTGTTTCATTAATAGTTTATTTGTACATATTCAAGGTTACTAGGAGTGGCTGTTCTAATGTTAGCAGTAAACTGTTTCAGAATCTTTTATAGAGAATTTAAAGCATGGGAGTAGATAAAATAGTAAAGTATATTCATTTGCTTGTAAAAGGATGAAACTCTTTTGCCCATCAATTGTACATTAAGATGCTTACACTAGAAGATATAAAGGTGTAAAATCCTTTTGAAGTAGTTCTAACATTAGACGATATTTGCGCAAAAGTATAAAATCCTGAATTTTCTCACCGGACTGCAGTAACATTTGTATATCTCAGGTTTAAAGAAAGCTGTTTAAAATACACTACAGTAAATAGGGACAGGAAAATGTTCTAGGAAAAGAGTAGAACTTTATTCAAGTGCCATCGACAGGTAAAACGTGAGATTCCAGCAGCTGAGCCTAAAATACAAATGGCAAAAGTACTCGGGCGTCATCGCTTGCCATCGACGTAGAACTATTCCTCTTATTGGATCCAAGAGAAAATTTTCCTCGGAACAGATTTTTTAACAGGAATTTTTATCGCAATTTCTCGAGCACTATCACCGGTAATTGATTAACACGTATTGGTTTTAAAATTAAACCATTCACTTTATACTGTCTCATTTATTTTACAAAATTTAATTTTAAAATTATACATGTACATTTTTAAATTATAATGCAATATGTTAAGTATTAATTATTTACAAAACAACAAATATAACAATATGTTCCATAAAGTAATGACTGATATTACACTAAACATAAAATGCTATTATTACCTATTTTATATTTTATCACATTCCTGGAAATATCGTAAAATTATATAGCTATTGTGATATTTCAGAGGCATCTTATTTATAGTCTTACTAACTAGACTCTGTTACAAGTACTACAAATATATTTATTTATATTATACATTTAAAATTCTTTGGATAATTAAGGGGCATATTTTCAAAATTAATATACATGTTTTATTTTTAAAGTAATTTAAAGTTAAGTTATGTTTCATAATAAATCTAATACTACAGTATTAAAATTCAAAGATTGGGATATCTTTAATATGCAAAGAATAGATAATAATCTAATGACAGTACAAAATTAATATAAAAAATTATATCCTTCTTATGTATATTACTATTCTGTATTGATATTAACAGCAAATCTATTACACCTGTACATTTTCACGATTAACTTTTAAAGATTTCCTTGTTTGAATTAACTGTAATTTTTAAACTGTAGTAGGTACTGTCTATTAATAATTTATATGAAAAAAAATCAAACGTCAATTGAAATTTTATCACGTTTAGTTTCATCTCCGTAATTAAAAGTAAAAAAAACTTTTTTCAATGTTTAATACAAAAATTGAGCACTATTCAACAACCAGCTTAAGTCACGTTCCCCCTTGTAGCACGGCTTTAAAAATAACATTGTCATAGAAAAGGCATATTTACCCAGTGAAAAGTAAATAAATCTTTCTTGGCTGCTTAATCGACTACTTTTACAATAAAATGATTGTCGTTGTTTCTATTACAATATTGCCTAACCCCATAAGCAAGTATCTTCTCACGTCATTCGCAATACCAAGTCGTTCTTCTAAATTTTTTGTCTCCCGACCGGCGAACTTCACCAGGAACTCCACGTAAGGAATTATCTGTAAACAAAAATTTAAATTATCATTCTACTTTTCTTTTTACAACGGTCAGTAATTTTAACGAGTTGACTGTTGGACCATTCTCTAATAAAATACCTACTCCGAATTAGGGATCAAAACACCTATCAATAAAATAAACGTCAATCACATTCTTATTAAGGACAGCTAAAATCCTTCATTTCTTTCTACAGTTATATTTAAAATTCGACATTTTTGTAGATTATCCTAACTAAACCAACTTTTGGGAAGAGAAAGCTCTTTAAAAAGAACTCTATGCATATATGCCATTATTTAAATCCTAACAAGTGAATACATTATTCCCAATAGTTATCATTATATATAATAGTTATAAATTAATACTATACATGTTAAACACTCCAACTAATATTATAATATATAAGAAAATGCTTGCGGCTAGTACAAGTTTTTGACATCACTGTAATACTTGAAGGTTAACTACAGACCTTTGAACTTAAACCTACATATACTGTTAATATATCCAACATTAAATAACATAAAATATACGACATACAAGATAAAGAACTCTACCAAGTACCAAGAGATATAAAATATACAATACAATGTAGGAACGTAAAATAAAAGTTATTCGAATAAGTTTGACAATTTGGAAATTTAACAACTTTGAACGAGTTTAAAATTCGACGCAGCAATATGTTTCTGTTACTTTATAAGCTATGATATAAAAGATACAAAATATTCTTATTTGTGGTAACAAGTAGGACAAAACTAATTTTGTTATAAAGATTTCGATGGTCCAAAGAATCCCAAAAAGCGTACTTTTTAAACAGAGTGACATCCAAAAGCTGTAAGAAACTGTATATTATATGAGATACAATGGCAATCATGATCATTATTTGTTAAAAAAAAGATATGGCCGTTTACTTTGAAACTTGAAGACTCAGTGGCATCAAGTCTATATGGTACAATCCGTTTTCTGGAATCAGGAAAGCTGATCTGTGATTTTATAGCACAAGAAATGGGAAAAAAACAAACATCCGGAAATTTTCAATTTTATAAATAAAAAAATTAAATAACCGAGGTATGGCTGCAATAATAATACAATGATACAAAATAAAGTCATGAAACGTCGTCATGTCGATACGTATCTACGTATTTTTAAAAAAGCGATAATTTATTATAGAAGCGACGGCCATTGACATGATGTCAGCGTACATCAAGTTTTCAATGCTTTACTCACATAGTACATACAAGTTCTGATAGATGGCGCTATCTTACTTAGAATTCAGTTCACACAATATACTGTTATATTACTTTTCTAATTGTTTTGATATCACTAACATTTTGACCGAATTAAACTAAAAATTTTATATAATAAACGAGGACTTACTACTTCAGAAAATTTCTCAGTATAGTTTTTGGATACCTCTCTGTTCTATGAAGTATATGAAATACAGCAACAAAAAACCCAAATTAACAGATCTGGAAACGTGCCTAAAAGTACTGACCTACAAAGCAACTCATGGATGCAACTTCACGTAAACGAAACCATCTAATATACCTGGAGGAGAGATTTGTACATTATTTAACTTGATCAAAATCTAAAACTAATTGATAAAAGCGGAAATACATGATTAGATATGCAATGTAATAATTCATTTGAAATAATCCGAGAAATTAGACGTTAAATTGTCTTTTGCTACCACAAACTATCTAGCATTTAATACTCGTAAATTATTAGCAATTTTACTACGGCTCAACGAATTTATGGAAGTTCTTTTTCGTTTTCATTATACATATACTTTATTCAGTTTGGCGTGAGACAAAGTGTATACAAATGATAAAAAGATGACAGTTGCTATTAAAAAATCATGATATATAATTATTCAATTACTCGTTTACTATAATTAATAAATAGAAAACGAATCTAGTATAGAGTTAAATAAAGAATCATGGCAGAATTTGTACTAAAAGATATTACAATTTGAAATAACTTTAGAACTGCTTTTTGAGGCCTAAATAATAGGTTCTAACACTCAGAATATTTTTAGGACATGGGAATCAATAAAAGTGAAAATTTTTAAACTATTGACTATTTCTGAACGAAACAGATTGCTATAAATGTCATTTGTCATTATATGTGTTTTACTAAACAGTCAGAGCTTAATTGTACGATAATAAATGGATTAATACGATAATTTATATTGCTGTACGATAATTTTATTTTATTATTAATACCTATATTTCGTAAAGCTTTTATGTCCTTATTATTTGTTTTTTACAAAATCAAAGATATAAAACTCAAAGATGATAAATAAAACTTGTCAATTAACAGTTTGAGTATTGACTTATTAACAGATGCAAGTGTCACTTCGACAGTTGACGTTTTTATTTTTTTAAATACTAAATATGGCAAGAGAAAATGTCAGAAGTCCATTATTTTTACTTTAGAATATTTTATGTTTGCCATCTGATAAAAATATATTATTGATATTACCAGGATCCCTAGAGTATAATCTAAGCAATGGAAATAATTAATGGCTCTCAAAATTTTCCGTACAAATCAATGTATGAAACTTGCCATGATTCTTTCGAAATGTAAAAAAACGTTTGATGATTTATACTAGCAACTTGAATTGTACACATAATTGGTACATATCATGTTAAAGTACGGCATTTTTTTATTAGTCGGGTTGTAGAAATCTATGATTTTTTTCGTTTTATAACTCACGATAACTCACGATAACTGAATAGAGTACTACTTTATACTCTATTCAGTTATCGTGAGTTATATTTCTCTATATATATTATGTACGAAATATATATTTGTACCTTGTAATCTGAGTTATAAGAACTATCTGCGGTTTTTCCAATACAAATTAGTTCATTACATATCTATTAGTTTACGTGTTTGATACAAAGTTGATCAGATTGTACACGATAACAAACATGATACATACATTTGTCATCATTTCGTTCCGTTTCTGTTGATTCTTGACTATCCATTGACGCCATTGATACTCTTTTCTTACGCTGCTGCATCAACAATTCTGAAATCAAGTAAAATTATATATCGAATGATGAATTTGTATTTATTTACAAATTTTAAACAAAGATATAAATTTTAAAAATACTATGGCAGAAAACAGGGCAAATATGGTCATATCGTATCTCCGGATTTAAAAACCTCATTTCAGAGACTGAAATATAGTTTTTTTTATGATTACCAATGTATGTGAATAGAAATAGCTAAGCTCTATCAATATATGTCAAGAGGTCGAACGCTAGATAATAAAGATAATCTATTGTTTTAATTATAAAACGTTGTAAAAGGTTGTTACCATTATTATACCATTTAAGTTATCATGAGGCCGCACCTGATAGAAATACTGATAACAAAAAGAGATAAGCCGATACAGTTCTCAAGAATCTACGATTTATATTCAATTGTAGCTGTGAAATAAATTTTATTTCATTGAATATTATACGCCATATTTCTCAACAAATACGCTTTGTAAGTATTATTTGAAGTCCAATCCTTTTGAATGTTATTCTTTATAAAAACTCTATTATAGTTTGAATAAAGGTATAAACGATCTACAAATAGCATTAGTCATGGCGGTAGAGTCGGATGAAAATTCGATTGTTACCACGCCAAAACATAATAAAGCTGGCCAAAGGCTAACCACTAAACTCGGTTGGAGTTATTATAATATACTTGTGCAGGATAATCTAGTCAACAACTTTAGAACTACAACTCTATTTTGTTAGAGCACATACTCTCTAAACCGTACTAACCAAATCTGTCGGTTTGTTGCATTAATATTTTTAACAGTACTCGTATTTCAAAATCGCAATTTTTATTACCTACTAAACTTATTTTTATTAATAACTAGCTGCCTTGTCCTCGCTTTGCTAAAGTTCTAAATTAATCTACTTAAAAACAATTTACATATAAGGACTAAACTACAATCCCATAGAATACCGGCCAAGTGCGAGTCGGAATCGCGCACGACGGGTTCAGTACCAATATGTGGAAAAAAAATTATGTTTGTTGTATAGGAGCTCCCCAAAAAACATTTATTTAATTCTGTTACAGAAATACATACATAATTTGTGAAAATTTCAACTGTCTAGCTACCACGGTTTACGAGATACAACCTGGTGACAGACGGACAAACAGACAGCTAAGTAATAGGGTGCCGTTTTTACCCTTTGGGTACGGAACCCTAAAAAATTGATCTTTAGTTATTCACAAACTAATCAATCCGCACCGGCTTTAAATTTACAAACTTAGATTTAGTAATAAAACATTCAATTTTTAATAGTTTGCTAAGTAAAATTATTCATGCGTGCAATAAACCTATTTTTTATCCTACAGGAACTATTAATTTTTCCGGGATAAAAAGTGGCCTATATGTTTGCCAGCAAACATTCACTTATCTTTGAAATTCGCTTAGCCGATTTAGCGTAATTGAGTAGCAAACATCTAAACATCCAAACATATTTTTACATCATCACTACATACATACTCGTAGTACAAAACAAAGTCGCTTCCCACTGTCTGTCTGTCTGTCTGTCTGTCCCTGTTATGATAGTGATTCAAGAGGAAAGATTATACGTATAATACATACATAATATAGTCGAGAAACACTGTTAATTTTAGAGGTTTCTTATGTTACGTCGTAAACAAACACATTTTTTGCGCTTATAATGCAAACGCTGAACCCAACGAGATAGATCAAAATAATGTACTACAGTATTGTACACCATAAAAGGTCTACAAAAAAGTCCGCGATGGTATTTGTCTATCTCTTAGAATAACCTACAATAACCATTTTTTATCCTTTACTTTTTACGAGAAATAATGGCTTATTTACGAAGCGATTTTAAACAATACAGCATTAATCCTTATCCAATTAGGTAACTTAAATACATTGTGCATTTTATATAGATTAATATGGCCTGTTACAGCATGTAATTTAAATGAATATTTTCGAAGATATTACAGATTTAAAATGCAGGGACATAGCGGTTACGGCTATATACACGTGTTAAATTGCACCCGGGCGAAGCCGCGACGGCTCGACTAGTTTATAATATTAGCAAGGAGTAAGATGTGTGTAGATTATTACCATTAAGTGTGTGTGTTGTTTAACTTGAACAAATTATGTGACCTACTTGTTAAAAATAAAAGATGCATTTATTTTAACTATTGCTCGTTTGGAGTTGAAGTACATAATATTAAACTATTCTGTGAATAGAAACATTATGTTCGCCCGTATTCAGTTACTCTACACCTATTGACTTAACAACTTTAGAAACTTGCTGTCAATTTTGTCATCCGTTAAATTAAATCACAAGAACTATGTTAGTTTACGTTGATGTGCTAAGTTATAGAGAAAATTCTGATAAAGCGATGATATAATCCTATCATTGAATCCTAAGACGTTTAAAAAAACACAATAGTATGGCAACTTAAAAGTAAGGTAATTGCCCCACATTCCTTATAAACGTAATTACGTAACGTTTTTGAATTAATTCTTAAAAATAGGCAATAAAATATCTTATTGTATTTATGTTTATATTTTTGATAAGTACCGTACATGATTTGTTATATTATATTTTACTATTAATCCGAGTAAGAGAGATGTGTAGATTGTTTCATATATAGAAATGATAGAGAGGCGATGATTATGGAATGGTATATGATAATAATGATGCCTGAGCTTGTACTGTTGAACTACGGCTAATAGGTTTTTTCTATCCGATGATGGGCCTAATAACTCTATTGGTATGTAAGTAAAGTGTGCTAGTGCACATAGCTTAGTATACAAGGCGTCTATTTATAAAATGTTTTTGAATGAATTACTTAATATATCTCAGTTAAACACAGCACTATAAATAATATTAGATTAATAAATGTGAACCACAGATTACCCATTACTCAACGATGGTAATATTTATGTTTGTGATAATAGAGCAATGACGCGTTTTGTAATGAAGCGGTAATATAAACCACAATATGTGACTCATACAAACACTGATATATATACATTTACTTTAAACAAAAGCCTATTGTACTCGAGGAAATAGCAATTGTCGCTTAGCATCGTATGTAGTGACAAAGAAACGCGAAACGCTTGCACTAGTTTACGCTTATCGATAGAATCTGTTTGAAACTAGTATTGTGAGAGAAAACTTCTTGGAGCTACGAATTTTCTTTTTTATTAGTATTTATGAGACAATTCTACGTCGCAACGCTAATTTTGTTGACATTTAATGTATAATGTCTAAATAGCTCAAATACTAAAACGTAACTATGTATAGTTTCCCAAATATATGTTAAAACAGTTTTTACTTAAAGCAGATAACATATAGAATAACGATAACATTATTTAAAATGAAAAAATACTTTATATTGTATCGGGATATTCGGTTATGAATTACGCAAATATCAATAAAATATAGATACAGAAAACAGTAAATATTATAAGTAAGGCAGTATTTCCATTAACATTTAAATTAAAAATTCACTTTTTATATATTTACACGTTTTTTGTTTTATTTACGCAATGAAACAGAGAGCTTTATTTAATCCATTGGATAAAAACGGCAGCGAGTGTGATTGATGAAAGTAAAAAATATACTTCATGACGTTCCCACAGTATGCACATGTGAGTCTAGTCCTTGCAATAGGGAAAGACTGGCACAAACTTGGGTTTACACAAATATTACATACATACCTATGTTAAATATAAAAATAATTCTAAGATTTTCCAATATAATCCAAGATTTACTTTCACTTAATTGCAAAGATCCAAAGCTCTGTGATTGTCATTTACTTCGAACTTTTATTACACAGTCCAATCGGTAGATGGTTAATACTAAAGAATGATATCCTAAACACCTGTTTAAGCCTCACAGACCCCAAATTATTATATATCTTTACAGAACACTGTGATAGCTGTTTTCAGATATCTGTTTCTCATTCCCAATAACTAAGACAAAAATTTAAATTACACAATGTTATCGAATATGTATTTGGAAGACATTACAGAAAAGTTAAAGTAATGGGTCTTTATAACACAAGTAGAAGACAAAACTTTTTCTTTTTTTTTTAATTTATATATTATATATATTGTGTATGTATTTACATCAGTACGCACATCAAGTCAAAACTACTTGGATAGCTGCAGGTCTAACTTATAGTCATTCAAACATGATTTAGCCCAGCGAAGCATGGACTGGTCGACTAGTTATTTACTAAGTATTTAAAACTGTACCATTTAATAACATCTGCCATACAGTTGTGAATAGGAAATAATAAAAAGCAGTCATTGACCGGGTGTGCGTCAGAAGCGATCCTTGCATTTCTTCCGTCACGTATAAACGGTTCGGAGGGAGCAGATGACGATCAATTAAAAAGTTTGTTCGTATTAACTATGCGGGAGCTCTGGAGTTCTGAATCGTACCAGATGGACTTAACAAGTTCCTTTATGAGACTCTGCCCAATAACAAACTCATTCATGCAGATAACGACCACGTGTAAAGAAAACATTACTGTTCTAATTCATTCATGTTTCATTTAATTATTATATTGACGCATATTTACATAAAATACAATATTGCACCAAAAAAGTATTATCTATATTAGAAAATATTATAAAAATTAGAACTTTTAAGATAAACCCAAGTCCCGAAATCGTTGGACTTACATTCAAGTTTAACAAAATATAAATTTTCTTCGAAACCTAGACCTTTTTTTAAAAAAGACACTCAACGTTAAGGTAGGTCGCCCTGTATAAAAAGCCACATATCGACCATCACTTAATAATCTGCCACATTACATTACAATATTTATTTATGTGCATCGAACCTGCGGCTACTTCGGTGATCCGTGAAATGAAGTTTAATTGGTTATAATTACTGAACAAATTAATCAAGTGTTGCGGCTTTTGAATACAAATAGACCAAAATTTGGCGAATGTGCGATATCATTTCAGAACATACTCGTAATTCTATCGGACAGATGACATGGCTGTGTTACATTCTATTTATCTCAGTAAGTCTTACCTAATATATGGACACATTAATAAATAGAGAATGAGTATTGTATTTGCGTTTAGCCATGCTTTAAACGAATTGGCACAAACCACGTTCTAAAAATTTTCAGCTGTAACAAGACACTTTACTCGGATAATCCAAAATCAAACATGCTAGAATCAAATCTTTTAAATAATTCAAACTTATAAGTCAATTGGCTATGACTTCAATACCTGTAGAAGATAACAACATCAATAACCGTGTTTTAAAACATTATTTATGAGTTTTGACGCTTCACAAACAAAAATAGAAATCCTTTGTAAACTATGTTATCTACTGCTCTAAAATAATTTATCATCAATTAATTTTTGATATCAAAACATTACCTTGATAAAAAAAGGTAGAAATATATTTACATTTATTATAAATTTGTGCTGCTATCAATCCAGCAAAGTTAATAAAATTAAAAGAATGTTATATACTATGTGATGCATTGGATTTATCAAAACAAACAGCATAATCAGATTACCTCCGATTATTGTATGACTCTTATGACTTGCAAAAATTATACTACATACTCATTTCAGTATATTTAAGTAGAAGAATAAGACTTTATATGGAACCTTACCACTTTGCTTACTAAAGCAAAGTGGTAAGGTTCCATAATATTTAATTTTCTTTAAATTGATTATATTATATTAGACAAAATCCAATTGATAACAATATCTATTGCCTTTTATTCGAAAGTCGAAGAATTTATAACGCGTTTATCTCAAGAATTCGATTTGAAATATTTTTACGATATTTGCGATTTTCAGTGGATTGACCTGATAAAATCTTAGCCGTGTTAATAATCATAGGTCTCTTGTATACATGAGAGCATAGCTAAATGTATGTACATATAAACATTGGTGTATAAACGGAAAATGTACCCTAGCTTCTACTGTCCAAATAGACCAACATTAATTAGCTTAATATCCGGTTTGTTGCATTGGACATTGAATTTCAGAAACACAATACCGAAAACATTAACTAATGAATATTTTATATAAGTATATTTCACTATGATCATTACCTAATTATTAGTAGACTGTGCGTTTGTGCGTTGGAGATCATGGATTCAGACTTAAGAGATGAAGATGATGAAAACATAATATAATCGATTTCTGCAGTAATTTTGTAGTCAATATTTATGCAATCTTAAATATCTTCTACGTGGTGTTACTCGATAATGGCAAAATAGAAATTATACATCTAAATCTAACAATATAGGTACCACATCTGATCGAAAAATATCTATCTATTTGTGGCTGTCTACTACAACATATTTACATCAATAGCAGACCTGTTTTAGGCAAATAAACTCAAATTCTAATTTCTTGTTTAGTTTCGTTCTCATAATAAATTATATTTTATAGACAACGGATACAAATAGCCTACGAATCATTTAAAAACTCAATAATGTGTTTGCTTAGTTTCAAATACTTATGTGTTTGATATGACGTGAAAAGATATAAAATGAAAAATGTTCTTTTTATCAAAAATATAAACGAATTGCCAATATTATATTTCATTAAAAATATAATCTATGAAAAAAAATATATTTACCTTTCTTTTGCATAGCTTGGTCCCAAAGTAACGATGTGATTTCTTCTACCCATATATTTCTGATCGTTGGTTCTCTTGTTTCCAACTTGTAGGACTTGAGGTTTCTCTTTTTATACCAAATACTGAATTTATACTGATCATGTTCTTTTGCTGTAATGCCGAGATCATCTACTGGGATGTGATCTTTGTATATGAAAAACTCCACTGTTAATTGCTGAAAATTAAAGGAAAATTCTATTACTACTACATAAAACACAATCTAAAATTATAATCATATTTATTAAATAAATACGTAAAGTCATTTTTTTGTAAATACAAAAGTCAAATTCTTTTATTAAATGCTGACATCTTAAAAACCATCAATTTATCAGCTTATAACAATTTGGGGAACCGCAATTAATCAACGATAATATTATTGAAATTCCACAATGGCCTTTAATTCTTTTACAAACTGAGAAAGTATTATTGCTTTGATAAATCTCAAGAAACATTATAATATAGGCCAATAGATGAAACGAGTAAAATATAAAATTTTAAATGCAACTTTAAAAAAAGGTTACATGAAAATAGTATAGAAGAAGGTTTTATCCCGAGGGTCAGAAAAACCGTTTTGTGTCGGTGTGAACGAAGAGAGAGAGAATAAGAGAAAAGAGGAGAGAGATAAAAAAGAAAGACGGCCATATTGTTGATTTCTATCAATGAAACATTTTTTTAATTAGATCAGCATTATTTAAACCATGGGAATAAAGTAGCTTTTCATCAGTGAAAAAAAAATTTAAATCAAATCGGTACAAAAATGGCAGTGTTAAATAATGCCTCACAAAAGTGTACATTAATGGAATTTCTATACGATGTTAATGTACTCTTATTAGTGTCATTATGTAACGGGACGAAATTAAAATCGACAACGTAATTCTACTTTTTTATTTAAGATAGTAGAAAAAATAATTTTACATATTATACCTAACGATGTAGATCCATAGATATTAAGTAAAATTATGAAGTATGACGTTCTCGTTATGTGTCGAGTTATAGTCCACCATTGATTTCTTTATTTATATTTTGTTTCACGCTAAGTCCAATAGAGTATAGACCCATTAATACCTCTAGGGAGGAAATGAAAAATAATGAGATTAGTTTCAGTGACTAAACCAATGATTGAAATATAACAAAACGTATGAAAACATTGAACGTATAAAACCAACCGCGCGTGGTCAATTAGTCGTTCCGCAGTATTAGCAAGGACAATCATTATACTATTTATAAATGAGTGTAACACAACGTTTGGTAAAACGTGAGATTTAAGAAAATACAATACAACCGATTTTATTTCATAATCATTTATTGTAGGTGTTTGTGTATAATATTTTGTAATTGTATTATTATTGTAAGAGTAACATCATTCATTAACCAACTAGCGACCCGTCCCGGCTTCGCACGGATGTTTATCAATGTAGGTACCATCGCGGACTCTTTTATCGATCTTTTTAAGATATACAAACATTCCGTAGTACATTAAATTAATCTATCTCATAAGGTTTAGCCAGCGTTTACAATGTGAGTACTATACATATAAACCTTCCTCTTGAATCATTCATCTATTGCTGAAAACTGCATTAAAATCCAATGAGTTTTAGACTACTAATTAGATAGATCTAAGCGAACAGACTGTAAAACGACTTCATTTTATACTATGTAAAGACTAAAGATATCATATTCACGGTATAAGTATGGTGTGCTAAACAACAACAAATATACTCGCTTATACGTATAGAGTAAATACATTAGTAATACTACTCAATAACTTTTGTTAAGTACTACACGTATTGATAGTGGATAAAAAAATAACTGATTGTATAAAAAATAGTGTTATATTTCTCCATTCCTCACTACAAAAATTGAAATATATTTTATGGATGTCTTAACAACAAAAAGTAAAACTCTAAATATATAGCTATATTCCATACAGTAAAATACATAATATTAGGTCGGGGAAAAGTTTCTTCGCATTTTTTAAGAAAATTCAAAACATTTTTTAATATAGTTTATTTACATTTAACGTATGTAGGTACCATTTTGTTCGATAACTTTTTGCCATCTTGTAGGTAAGGACATGATCCCATTGCTATAGAAATTTTGGGGCTTCTGATCAAAAAACCGCGACAAGTAGTTATGGCAGTCCTCTCGTGATGTTAACCTGACACTGCCTAAAGAATTCTGAAGAGACTGAAACAAGTGGAAATCTGAAGGTGCAAAGTCAGGACTATACGGTGGATACATTATCACCTCCCAGCCAAACTCTCTTAATTTTTGCTGAGCGGCTAAAGATGTGTGAGGTCTAGCGTTATCATGATGAAAAACCACACTCCTTCTGTTGATTAATTCCGGCCGCTTTCTCTCAACTTCTTGCTTTAATCTCATCAGTTGTTCGCAGTAGAGTTCAGAATCGATGGTCCTGCCTGGTGGTAACAGCTCATAATGAATAATGCCCTCCCAATCCCACCACACACACAGCATCACTTTGTTGCCAATTAATCCGGGTTTCGCCACAGTCTGTGAATCCTAACCGGCCTTTGACCACGACCTTTTTCGCACATTTCATCACCAGTTATCAGCTTCTTCAAAAATGTTCGGTTTCGTTACGTCCTAATAAAGAATTACAAATGAGTACACGGTTCATTAGGTTTCTTTCAGTGAGCTCGTGAGGTACCCAAATATCGAGCTTTTTTGTGTACCCAGTTTTTTTCAAATGCACCAAAACTGTTCTGTGGTCAAATCCCAGTTCTTCAGCTACGTCGTAACTACTGATATGCCGATCTTCCTCCACTTTTTCAAAAATGGCATCCATTTTATCCGTAATAGGGCGACTAGAGCGAGGTGCATCTTTGACATCAAAATTTCCGGATTGAAAACGCTTAAACCGAAATTGTGCTACTCTCACAGACACTACATTAGGTCTATAAACATCGCCAATTTTTTTCGCGGCTTGCGTTACATTTTTACCTTTTTTGTAGTAAAATTTTAAAATGTATCGAATTTCTTCATTAGATTCACTCATTTTCACAGTACGAAAAACAAATAAAAATCACACATTATCCTAATTTGAATTTGGAATTATCTTCTTTAAAATGTAAACTTTTAATGATACCAAAACCAGCCAGATACAAATAGTATAGCCAAAGAGATTTTATTACAAGTTCATACATACTATAATGCGAAAAGACTTTTTCCCCAACCTATTATATAGTAAACCTAAGATGATATAAGTTGAATACATACATTAAAACATAGAATAAAGAATAGGATCAGCAACAATAAGAACTAAGAAAATAGACAATATTTTTGTATACAGTAAAATTGCTAGATAGCCGGATTTTGGCAATTTAAGTGAATGTAGTAAATAGAATATCTATATAAGACCTAGAATCGCTAGTCGTACGTAATTTCTCCGTCTACGAAATCAGCTTCCGACGCCAGTGAGGCGCGTCCGCGTAATAAACTATTTTTGTAATATCTGCCCAGTGTCTTATTATACGCCACGTTAAATGGAAGTGCTTTTGCAAAATGAACTATATTGTCCTTCAAATTTTATACTACGAGTTACTAATTGATCACTTAAATAGCTAATTTGAAAAGAACGCTCGCTGCTGCGTTATAATAGATATTTAAAAATTAATTTATTTGAGATGGATCTAAATAAAATCCATCTTAAATAAACTAATTTACATTAAACTTAATAAGGGTCTGTTTTCTCGGTATTTCAGATTCTTGAGTAAAATCAAGGGTTACACATATAGAAAGAAGATATAAGTATGTATTTATTTAAGTGTCTATAGTTTATACTTTTGGTTTAACATAAGCGTTTAGAAAATACTTCTTTGATGAAAATATGACATTATTCGTACTATATAATGTAGCCTATGGAAACCATAGCTACCTCATAACTTATGACAATACTAATACATTATCGATTAATTAATATTTTTAAAAACATAAAAATAAACTACGTTTCTTTTTTAATATCCTTAACCTAAAATTTTGACGTTTTGTTAACATACCTTAAGTATAAAATAAAATTATAACACAATACTATTTATATACTTATTTATTACATTCAATTGCATCAAGCACATTCAGGAAACGAGAGATCAAAAGTCAAAGAGACAAGTAATATTTCTTAAAACAAAGCATTGTTATATTTTGCTTTATATGCATTATATATTTAACACCAGATAACTCTTTTGTAGTTCTCCAGGTAACTCTTTTGTAAACAGTTCAATAATTAAGCAACTTTTCGCCACCAAGGTACGATTTTAATGTTGAAAGTCTAAAGTTTATAGGTATCTAAATATCACTTTTATTTACAGTTCAAATACTCTTAAATTACTTAAATATCTTGATTTATCAAATGTATACTGCCATTATTTGGGGCTAAAACTAAGTCACAACACGTTACGAGTAATTTTTAACCTACTTCAAAAAGGAGGATGTTCTCAATTCGATTAGTATTTTTTATGTATGTACACCGTTTACGCTGAGCTTTGTGATCCGATTTACGTGATTCTTATTTAGTTTGATGCGGAATAATTGCTATATAGTCCCATAGAAATTGATTGGTCCAGTAGTTTTCATTTTATGAACATTTTTTCCGTTCCTGTTTCTTGAAATCTACATTGTTTAAGGCGAGCGGCACTTTTCTTAGGCCTTTCTATAGCTATTTAAAAAAATACTATTTGAGATATGACAATAAAAAGCAACGAAATGCTATAGTCTACCTGATGTAATCTAGAAAAATCCTAATATAGATTACAGGACAACCTATTACAGACACTAAAAAGTAAGAAATAATTCCGTTATTTATTAACCTCTCTTTATAATAGTATAATACGTAATACTAATGTACATGTTCGTTCAATAGATGTACCTATTACTAATCTATCTCCCTACACGTCTGATCACCTGGCTGGCACCGAGTTCAAATATTATTGTCCTAATAAGGAGAGAAACAAGGGAGTTTGTTTGTTTAAAAATATCATACTCATTTCTATATCTAAGTATAAGTTTAATTATGATTACTTGAAAGTTGAAACCGTAATAATAATTCAGTGAAAATCCCTAAATGAAGTTCTGTGAAAATGCATAAATCCCGAGTCTATCGTATAGCATATATTAGGTAAAAAAGGAGTGACATGTTTTTACTACATGAATCAAGTCGGGAAATAGATTGATTTTTCTAAACACTGTATTTTAGTATCGGCACTAATAGTTATAATAAAAACTTAATGGAAAGTAAACATCACATTCGATTCTAGAGAACCGCACAGTATATAGTATAGTACAATTTTTTTTTTTTTCAATATAAATATTAATATTCTTATTTATTTAAAACAATTAACTTTTATAAAGGTACCTTTCATAACATATAACAAAACATTATTCTCTCATATCTATGTATGAATAATGCTTTCTGAATTATTAGATTTTGTTTACTATTAGGTAATCAATTGAAACATCTATAATATAAAGATTCTATATAAATGTAATTAATATGTAACATTATAGGTTGAGCTACTATTCATGCTCTTATCTCCCGTCAGAAAATATTGACGGCGCGTCGGAGCAAGTGCACCACTGACCACAATATTGCAATTTTTTATTGCAATTTGATAAGGATGATTCATTACAAAATGATTCATTCAGAAACGCATTTTTATTGTTTGATAAAATAATTTGTGTATATTTTATCAAACAATATAATTATCCATTTTTTCACATTTGTAAAAAATTAAAACATATTTTTAAGATAACGAAATGAGACTATAAATATTTCTTTTGTAAGGAGATTATTCTGATATTCAGAATTTATTTATCTGAAAGAAGAAGAATTATTTTACTGTAAAACAAAATATCATATTAATTCAGACTTTAATTAGAAACAAACCTTACACAACAAAGTGTGTAATAAACTCATTTAATTATCCAACAATATAGTTAGCTTAAAACCTAGAACAACTGTTTAACATGTTATTTTAAAGTAATTATATTCATACGACAGCAAAACTCCGCCGCTAAAATATGCGAAAGCTAAATTTTACGTAAAATATCCTCCATCTACCCTCTATTATATACTACCCTTTGCGCACAATTTTGTTCGCGTATACAAGTATGTTAGCCCTTTTCGCTTTTAGTGCACGCCCAAAGAATCCCTTTCTAAAAACTCATTGGTACAAGCTAGCAGTAATTGTTCTTAATAAGTCTTTCATATCATATACCTAAACCATGTTATTTTATGAAAGTTAGTCGTTACTGAATTATTTAGCATAAATTAGATGCTTGTCTGTTTCAAGAATTTAAAAATAAACTATCCTCACTTCTCATTCATAGAAAACAAATTTTATATTCAATTGTAGATATTAATGGAGATTACTAATCTTCTCAGAAGTAACCTTTATATAATTAAATAAAATAGACTTCACATACAGGTAAGTTCATTTATTCTCTAATTATATTTGAGTTACTAAAAATATAAACATATTCTGAATCCCAAATATAAATTTATAGAATATTTATTAATAGCATTTTGTTCTTATCTATTAAATTGACAGTTGCTTGTTAATTCGACTAAAGACGTCAAAGCACTATCACGTCCTAACTATAAATATCATTACTATCATCTTAATAGTATAACTAATTGAGTTATATATTTTAGGCGAAAGGACCGGTTAATGGACGCAAAATTGTCTCCAGAAAATGGGCCCCAAAATACCAATTTACAGCCAACGCATTTTTCTCATTAATTGCTGGGATACTAGAATAGTACTTAACATAAATCGCGTATTTTAAAATGTTAACTTATGTCGTAAAAGGTTGCAAAAATTTCTCTACAAAGATTTAAAAAAACATTATCGGTATTTTCTTTTCTTGTTTACCAATACAATTGTTTTTTATTAAAGAGCTAAGTATCATAGAGTCGACGACCATTGAGGCGCTGTCACCGTACTTGAAATTTAACTATGATTACATACATTGCTACTTACATACCTTTCTATAAACTGCAGTGATGAGAACCAGCTTATCGAAAAGGAAGATGCGCATGAGTTGACGACGCCGTCGGGCATTATCCATTGCATAGAACTCATTTTGTCGTAACAGACGCCCCTGATTTAGTAGATTCAAATGCGACTAAAACAATGAACAATTGTTTATTTATATGAAATGTATTACGCTATTATATAAATAAAATATCGTTGTCAAACATAAGCGTAAAAATAGTAATTCTTTTAAAGCAATAGTCAAAAATCGAAGAACACATTAAAAATTAGAGATGCGCCGAATGTTCGGCCGAATATTCATATTCGGTATGTTCGGCGTATATTTTCTATGTTCATATTCGGCCGAATATTTGATTAATTTGCCGAATAATTACCGAATATAAAATAGTATCATTTTATAATGAAGGCTTTATTCTGAGCGGTGTTCAGAACAGGAACAGAGTATTTGATAAATGAAACAAACACTATTCTTATGTAATCATCATCATATATTAAAAAAAAATTAACATTATTCCAATTTTTAAATAATTAACAGACTTAAAAAATTTCTAACAAACATACACAATATTTAAAATTTAAAAGTGGTAAATTGTGTTTAAAATTTAAAAATATTTTTGTAATTCCAAAGCTGCTTAGTGGAAGCCAACTCTTCATAACAACGCCAAATGAGCATCACGAGTTTCCACATTTATCACATTTCGTAATGGTAACCTCTCTTCTTCATCGTCACTGCTGCTGCTCTCTAATATGTTCTTTAAATAATGTTATTTTAATTGTTTGCGCGGGTAAAGCGGAGCTGGCAAACTCCGGAACTCGCAAAACATCTTACGAACCTGTATAAACTTGTTTACCGCGCCAAAATTAACCGAATAATTCGGTTTATTTTGGACCGAACATTCGGCCGAATATTCGTATTCAGTTAAAATCATATTCGGCGCATCTCTATTAAAAATTTTAAATGTCTACAAAAAGTACAGCTAATAACATATTTATGAAGAAAATCTTCATTGAGACAGGTGAGATTACATATCATTTATATATCTGTTTATCTTAGATTAGAACTGATCCCTCTAAAGCGTTACGAAGGCATACATAAACAAAATTTAATATGTATTATTGTAGGACGGGTACTCAATGAGTTCCATTAAATTAGGTATACATGTTATGTACCCAATTGAAGATTTTAATTTCAACAACGTTTACATCAATAGACAGACCTTATAAAATTATCTATAATTAATTATTGTAAATTTTAATTTAACGTAAACTAATAATAAATGTCATAATATCGATCAAATGAATCATTAAGTTTTACTAACCGGACAATCTGTAATATTCTCCAGCGCCATTATTCCATCAACAGCTGTTAAGACGCACTCAATCATAGTTTTTGCTAGCTTCAAACTTTCCAAAGGCGTTTCGTCAGCATCGGATGACTCTCCATTACTTCCACCCGTTTCGTCACTGTCCACACTTAACTTAGAAATTCTAGAGTCCGACTCACACCTCTCGTTCTCGTAGTTCGTATAAGTTTTTACGAGATCGTCCAAAAATAATTTATACCTCGGTATCCTTTGCACGGGTTCTAATAAATAACTCGAAAGGTCTAACCTATCTCCCAGTTGTAGTTGAATCTCCTGTGAAACAAATAAAACAGCGACCATAAATATAGTTACATAACTTCTAATGTTATCAGGACTTTGTGTGCTAGATATTCTGGAGTTTATGTTAACACATTCATAGATAAAAAGTTCTACATAATTATGAAAGGAATTTGTTGGCTTTAAATAAAATTAGGTTATGAAACAAAATTCAAACACAGATGTTCTTATATTAGATCAATATTGATTAGCACTAAAAATAATTTGCCTTTCACCGGCTTTAGTTGAAATTTGGGTCGACTGATATGTGATCACGATCGAGTAGGATTACTGGAGCAGAATTTTATCTGAATAACTAGACTGAGAAGTTTGTTAGAATGGAAATGGCGCAGAACATTGTATAAGTTTTCACATTGCAAGGTTTGTTTTAAATTAAGTACTTATTCATAATAAGTTGAAGCAAACAAATATATACAATCAACAGTACGTGCTCAAGCAAGTAAATGTAACGGTAAACCAACAGTTTAACATAAATTGCTATTTCATACACCGTAACTACAGAAATGTGGAAATAATAGCGATCGCGCTTCGTCGTGATATAACCATATTTACAGAACATCGGTAGGTCATATGGGTAATATTATCGACTATAGTTTTCACTCCGCTTTCTCGAAACAAGTCTTTTACAAATAGATGCATCTTATAATCAGGGTTCTATATTGTAGCTGTTTCTTTGTTAATATATTTAAAGAAAGTGACAAAATAGATAATAGCTCAACAGCGAACCCTTAAGTGAAATCCATTTTAGTCTTTCATTAACATTATAATGTGTACTAAAAATAACCATCTGACTACGATATAAAACAGATAAGAGTATTTTTATTCGGTTTTTCCTGTCGTTGATAAGGATCGGAACAATAACCCAATAAACATTGTTAAACCTATAAATAAAATGATAATATTACATAAAGCATCACTTACCTGAAAGAATTGCTTATTTTCAAATACTAGTCTTGTGGCTCTCTTATTATTTCTAGAGTACATTACGTACATATTAAATCTTTGTTCCTAGAAAGATAAAAAGACATGAACATTTTAATATTTAAACCGCTTACTCAGTAACAAGGGGAGAATTTCGATATAAAGGTTCGGACCTACTTCAATTTTAAACCGTCCTTTTGTCGTCTGTCTGTGAATGTACCTATAAAATAAAACTTTTGGTCTTATAAAAGGATTTTTAATTTAGCTCTAAATGTTTATAAATAAAGAAAGAAACATTCTTTCTAAACAAGTAAGGAAACAAAGCATGGAATCACGCACCACATCGGACCGTGACACCATTTTTTAACGATTATAATTGATTATTACGCTTACTGGAATTCTTGTTTTAAATATACAGTCTGTGTTTCTGACACCGTTACAAAATTTATGTTCCTTGAAGTATCGTTAAATAAATGTGTGAGTGTTCTGTGCAATTCGCATGCATCTAAATTTTAAATATCCTTTTTTTAAATGGTTTTTAATTGTACTATATAGATCTTTTCAAGATCTATAAAACTTAAAAAAATTGGACCGTAGATAGCTAAAAATACACGGTTTATAATAGTCTTAAAATATTCCTATTATATGCATAACATAAATTATTTGAAAATTATCTATCTAAATGGAAACAAAGGTACCATTTAATAAATAACAGTATTTCCACAATAAATACTTACAAATCTCCGAAAACACTGTCCGAGCTTCCTGAGATCATTTTCGCAGTCTCTTAATGCCGGTAAAAACTCCTCCGCATGGAACCGGTATATTCGTTCGATATTGGCAAATATGTCCGCTTTCATGCCTCTAAGCGTAGGTGGTATGTCTTCCTTCATCATCTCTGGAATGTAATCTTCGACGACATGTCTCAGACGTTCCACATACACGCTTTCCGTATGCAGCAACTCGTTTACGCGCTCCATCAGCCGTCTATGAAAAATGTTGACCAACGGTTATTATTTGATCTCTAAAAATAAATATAATAAGATCACAGATTGTGTAATATAAATAAACGCAACCTTGTATGATGAAATTTTAATACAAATCATATAATACATAGGTATCACATAAATGCCTAGGGAAACGAGTTTTTTGTAAAATCTTTGTTGTTACGGAAAACATATTTATTCAGGTAAACTTGGATTGAAAATTTTATAACGCCATCTTACAATATTTTGGAGTACCAGTTAGCTTACTTCCAACCTCATCTTGTAGAGTGTTATAGTACCTTTCTCAAATATTTATGAGATAATGTTAAAAAATGTACAAAGCAAAATCTAAATACAAAATCTAATTGCGAGATGTTTCCGAGATGTCTAGAATATATTTATTTATAAATTAAAATGGCATTTTTAAAATCTAACAAAATAAGATCCAACATAAACCATTTTCTAAACATAAAACATATTTAAATTCACACAAAAACTATAATATGATCGCCCAAGCAATCCTTAAGATAAGCAGTCCATTGCGTTTCATCTGTCGGTGGAATTGAATAAAAATGCTTTGATATTGTACATGGATCCAAAATAACTTTTACTGTTATTGATTGTATCTAAATATATCTACGATTCATGAATACGTAACCTTGGCAAAGCGACGCCTGCACGTCTATTTAAATACCTAGTGACCTCAGTATTTAACATAGATTTACGGAAGCTTCCAACTATTTGGATTCTAATTATGCTGTTTCTACTCTTTTTTTATTTTAAACTAGCTGCGTATATTTTGGATAATTCACGCTATATCATTATAAATTATAGCCTATATGTTATTCTTATGTGTAAGCTATATTATTGTAAAGTTTTATCAAAATCTATTCAGTAGTTTTTGCGTGAAAGAGTAACAAACATACATCCATACATCCAGATATCCATACATTCTTACAAACTTTCGCGTTTATAATATTAGTAGGATACAATTTTAACTTGCTTCTACAAACAAAACACGTTATTATAAAAAAAATGTTATGGTCGGAATTTTTCCGACAAATATATTAACATTACATACCTACGTGTTAATACACTATTTCACTACAGACATTTAATATTAAACTCGAAACAACGTCTTATTGAGCTGTAAGAATAAAATAAGTTTAATAAAAATAAATTTATATATACCTCTAAAACATACACAAACAACAAGGGATCATAACATACATAAAACCTTATAAATATAAAGTCAAAGACGAAGACCTGAGAAAACTTAAATGTTTAAGAACTTAATTTATATTTATGTATGTACACTAAAATAAAAATGATTCAAATGGGTATTTCTAAAATTTACCAAATATGTTATCTATACTTCCTGTGACAATGAGCGAGCAGAAATAGCAGTTATTCCCCCAAACTGTTTTATTATGCTAGATATTAGCGATTGTCTGAATATAAGTGACTCAGGCTTTGCCTATCACTGAATAATGTTATCAAGTATTCAGAGCGTTGGAGATTCATTGACATAAGTGCTACTACTATATTATTAACTTCAGTTTCGGTAAATGTATAGATTCACAATTCATGATATATATCTTCAATATATATAATATATAAAAGAATTAAAACCTTGAGAAAATAATGAAAATAAGTTATCTAGATGTTTGGTTTTTTAAAGATTTTTAAATTACTTGTTCCTTAGTATTTTCATTACTTTGGTTTGGCTTGGGTTTAAATCATAACTAGCGGCCTGCCCTCGCTTCGCTCCGGGTATTTAAAGCAATATTATAATTGATGTCCTTAATTTGTCTTTCTGTAGTTGTGTTTTTTTTCTTGCATTTTTTATTATCAGTTTTTTTATCATTTATAGAAAGAAAAAGAAAAAAAAGCGACAGATAATATAAGAGGGAGGAAAGAGCAAAAATAAAATTGAGTAGATAAAGGGGAGAGAGAGATAATCGTAAGAAAGAAAGTGAAAAGAGACTGATCATTCTGAACAGGTCGATAAAGATAAAAATTAAAGAGAGAGAATGATAGTATAATAAGAGGATGAAAGACGGAAATACTATAGACTTCTATCAGCAAAAGAATTTTTAAAATCGGATTAGGCGCAACAAAATGGAAAAATTACATTAATTAAAAAATGTATATGGCAACACTAAATCACCTTTGCCACTCACGAATAGTCTAGTTCTCTATCAGCGAAAGAATTTTTAAAATCGGATTAGTCGCAACAAAATGGCCAAATTACATTAATTAAAAAATGTACATGGCAACACTAAATCACCTTTGCCAATCACGAATAGTCTAGTTTTCTATCACCGAAAGAATTTTTAAAATCGGGTTAGTCGCAACAAAATGGCAAAATTACATTAATTAATAAATGTATATGGTAACACTAAATCACCTTTGCCACTCACGAACAGTCTAGTTATCTATCGGCGAAAGAATTTTAAAAATCGGATTAGTAGTTCATAAGAAACTCTTCAATTTACAAAATTACCAGGTTATGGCACTTAAACGGTCATATCTTTTTAATTAGAATATTTATGGCAACACCACATAGCCTATGTTACCCGGAAGGAATGTAGCTTTCTATCGGTGAAAGAATTTTTAAAATCGGTTCAGCAGTTTTCGAGCCTATTCGCAACAAACAATCATACAAACAGTCAAATCTTTCCTCTTTATATAATAGTATAGATATAGATAAAAAATAGCTCAAAGCTATGACAATGTACTTCTATGGAGCTTTATTTTCTAATTTTACACATTATAATGTCAGGCTAACTAAACCTGTTTTACACTAAATTCTTGATTGCTTTGAGATAAATAAATATTGGATATGGTTTCTTCAACAGTAAGCGTAGCCGTACCATCATTATCAAGCCCTATTATTCTAGCACACTTATGGGTAAATTAATGAGTAAAAAACGTAATTTTGATTATTACGTACCGGACAGACAAACATGTTTAAAATTAATTACTGAATAACCTTACTAAGATGACTCGTTTCGTTTAATGACACTGACGAAAATAGGTATTAACGAAATTAAATAAGCAATACAAATAATGTAGGTGAGATCAGTACTAAAGCACAGACTATAATACCCTTTATAATGTCGTAGTTGGCGTTATTTTTGGTAACATTGTGAAAGTAACAAATTAAAACTGTGTTAATTAACAAAGGAGAAACGATATTGTATATTTTAGACTGGATGAAAAATAATTATTAATTGTTATATTTTGTAAGTACATACTATATCGAATGAGTAGTTGTTTTTAAAAATATACATTTTACAAACGAACATTTATTTTTTCATAAGAAACTTTGTCGCACCTCTCAAAGATCCTCTAGTTTTAAAGGAAATAATGATTGACAAAAATGTGTACACGTACAATATAGATTACGCTTTTTTTGTAGAATGTATAATAGTATGTATGGTATTTTTTTTTATGTTAGATAAGGTGCAAACGAGCAGATGGTCCACCTGATGGTAAGTGGCCACCATCGCCCATGGATATCAGCAAAACAAGAGATACCCTCTTGTTTTATCGATGCGTCGCATCCTCGAAGATAGGGTGTGGAAGGGAGTGAACAAAAAATACTGGAGATCCGCAGTATTAACGGGATGGGAGAGGGAGGGGGTAAGTCTGGCCTACATGCGGCTCAACCAGAACGCGCCCATGTCACTTGGCGTTCGAATTTGCATGCTGGTGGTCGCAAGCCAGTCGGGAAACAGATCCGTACCACCAAGGAGGTGCTGCAGAGGGGAATAGTATTCTAATCCAATCTATCCGTCCCGTCGCAGGTAAAAATTCTCTTTCGAGGAAGTCTTTTGAAATTCCTATTAATTTCCAGTGAGACGCAACCTTTTTTATATTTTAGATAATTTGCTTTTCTTCTCGGTTGCAACAATTTAAAAAATATGTACTTATTTCTCCTTATTTTTAAATATTCTTAAGGAAATGCTTCAAGATTATTATAAAATCTCATGAAACAAGAAATGCGGCATTATGTAAGTTACAAAAATGGATTGTTCGTTTATAATATGGATAAACTATTCAGAGTTTTACTACTTTAGATATCTTTAGCTAACAAGGTTTTATAATAATAGTACGTTTACGTACAGTAAGTTTAACTTGGTTCCGAGTTCAAGACCTTAGTCGTTGCCCTTGATTAACATTGTTATGGTTGTCGAGATCCACTTTACTCATTCCTGTACTTAGTTTCTTTCTTGGTTTAAACTCCGTATTATAATATCGGTCAACAATTAAAGTGTTCAACTGAGTGTACAGAATAAAAGAGAAGTGATTTTTAATTGGTAGGAAAACTTCGGTCATTCCATATTCGTAATTTTCTTAAATATTCGATAAGTCAATTATATTAATAGTAGTTAGCTAACCGAATATTAAATTCTGTCGGATTCATATTTTACTAGCTGCCTCGACAAACGTAGTTCTGTCTTAACTATGAATATTGACGATACTTTGTAGTACAGTTATGTCAAACTCCAAAATTCAAAAAAGTAACATATTGTCAAAAGGTTACGAGTATATCATCAGAAAACTTAATATAGTCATTAAGTTTTTTTTTAATTAACTAATTTTCCGTGCCACTTGAATATTTTTTCTAACATAAAAACCTTCTCCTTACAATAAAACAAGTTCAACAAAAAAGAATTAGCAAAATCAGTCCAGCCATTTACGCGTTATACCGTGACCATGGGAGATAGGGATTCATTTTTATATAATAAATTATAAAATATAGATTCGTGTTTAACATTTACTAGGTAAAGCGAACGAAATGCAATCCCACAGAAAAAAGTCAAATCGATCTTTTGAGTTATTATTTTGAACAGCGTTTCATTTTAATTTTTATAGATTTAACTGTATTTTAGGTTGAATATGATATAAAATATCGCAACAGAATTTAATATTCTGAATCGGATTTCAGTGGACGGTAATTTGTTACATTATTTACCATTGGTTAAATATTTCAGGCAGCACAGGCCTATTTGACACTGGTTTTACGTAATAGTGAATAGCAGACCGATAATATTATACTTTATTGGTGGTTAACATAATAAGTGTTTAGCTTTCATTTTTATTTTTTCATTCTAGTAATCTGTACTTGCATTTTAAATATGAAACATTGGAAGAAGTGTGAATTGGTTTGTCCGTATTTTAAGCTTTAACGGAGCTACGGAAAAACGTACTTACAGAAATAAAATATTTATGGAGTACAGTTTTCTCAAAAAGACTTTTACCCAACCTATTATGTTGAAAATAAACAAAATACATTAAAAGTTTGAAAGAAATAGGTACATTTTATATATTTTGTTAATCCTGAGCACAGGTCGAGTGGAAATTGCTATTCGACATGGAAAGAAATTTTAAACCAAATAGAATTTTAAAAATGAATCAAGTCTCTTGTAAAAGAAATCTTATTAAATTTGTGAAATTAAATTTTCACTGATTTTTCAATAACCCATGTATTTTACTTCTGTCGATATGTTGATAAAATTTGTAGTTTTACATTTCTATGTTTCTTAACTATGCAGTGCTATAATAATCTCAAAACCTCTGCTATAGTCTTAATATAAATAAAATGTCTTTCTGTCTTATTTTAAATTTGTTATCTGAAATGCAGACTTGGAAACAATGAAACATATGTAATGCTGCATAATTAAGGAAAACCGGTTTCAGGCCAGGCTCTATTATTTTATACCCATATAGCTTCTGTTTCGCTATTAGTTCACTGACTAGAACTAATTTTGTCAGACCTGTTTTCATGAGTATTTTTGGGAACAAATATAGTATTTACTTAGGAAGACTTACAGAAAATAAGTAGAACACAGTTTTATTCATTATCTCGATATGTTTTTTGTTATTATTGTTATAATATACTAATTTGTATCGACAGTTGTAACTTAAATTTATATAATATTAATAAAAGTAGCTATTTTTTTATAAGATTGTCAATGATATCTAATCACAATAATATGTTATTCGAAATTCTGTACCGATAGCATATCAATGTAAAGACTCATTTATTTTATTATTTTAACGCGAGGTATACTTCAAAGATCAAAAATGTACTAACAGAAAAATCATAGTAATATTATAATCTAGCTGACCCTTGCGACTTCGATTCCGTGATCATATTGATTTTACCATGATGAAATATAGCCTATAGCCTTCTTCGATTAATGGGCTAACTATTAAACACTGAAAGAATTTTTCATATCGGACAATAGTTCCTGCGATTAGCGCGTTCAAGTATCAGATATGAAGGTTGTATGTTTGGATATTTGGATGTTTGTAACCCAATCGCACTAAAACGGCTGAACGGATTTTAATGTAATTCGTCACACAATTACTTTATAATCGGGATTAACACGTAGGCTAACAATAGGCGGAGATATTCATAGTTCCTGCGGGATTATAATAACATATTTATTGAACACCTGAATATTTTTATATAGCAATATATGAAAAATTAAATGTCTAATTGTTAAATCCAATCAGGTACGTGTTAAATTATACCCCCGCGAAGCCGGGGCTGGTCGATTAGTAATAAATATTGGAATACAATGTTTCTTTAATTATAAGAATAGGTACAGAAGCAAAAAACTAGGTACAAGGTACAAGAAACTCAATTTAATCAATCATGCTTTTTTAATTTAAGCTAAAAATGAATTCTGCCAATTAGTCTCAAGAGAAAATTAATATAAACTTCCAAATAAATACACATTGTCAGATCCTGATATACAACTAGCAGGCCAAAGAGATAATAAAATTGCGGGATAATTATGAATAGCGAACAGAAGCAGCTTTTCACTCACAATAAAACATGATTATCCCCGAACAGCCACCAAATGTGCAATAATATGCAATAATTAATGTTCGAAAGTTTCAATGCTGTAATGAACTGTTACAATAATTGATGTATGTTTGATTTAAATTGCTAGAAGAACTGAATTAAAACAACTAAATCAATTTTTTAACAAAATAAAATGTTTGGTATTGTGATCTAGAAAATATAAACGTGCGAAACGAAGGTTTCATAATAAATAGATGGAAAGAATTGATAAAATCGTATTTATAATAAAACAGAAAATTACCTCAGCACAACAATAGTATTTATTCTGACAGTAAATGAATAAACCGAAACCGCTTTAAACAACAATCAAGGTATCACACGATTTACTCATGGGTATGATTGAAAAATCAAAACTATTACGTTAGTGTTTATAAACACAGCGTAGTATTCGTGCTGCATTACAAACCTTTAGAATTTACCAGTGACATAAGATAAACAGTGTGACGTCAGGTAACCTAGAATGGATTATTTAAAACATCTTTTATCTTTTCCGAAAATAGAACTTTATCTATTTGTTGAATCGTATGTCTAAAAGCTATCATCGTTACTGATGCATAGTATTAGTCTTTAACAAAGATTGTATTGCTGTGGCTACATTAAGACAAGCTTTTACAGCAAGCGGTGCAACATACAGCTGGTTTAGTTACTAAACAAAGAAATGCATTATGCATCTCGAGGCTCACAACAGTCAAATGCGCGATAGTGCTAGCGATTTAGATCATAAACTTGTACTCGGTACATTTTTTATAGTCATGTCCCTATAAGAGCCTAATAAAATGGTTAATATTCGATTGGATAGGACACTATTTTCTTCTAAAGCTGGTACAAACCCATACTAAATACTTTAAGGAAATTAGCTACAATACTTTGTGGCATGTTAAAAATTAGCTCACAGTATATAAATACTAATATTAATGTTATCCATAGAATGTCTACTACAAACAATCCAATTGAACATAATCCTACTAATATTATAAACGCGAAAGTTTGTAAGAATGTATGGATGTCCGGATGTATGTTAGTTACTCTTTCACGCAAAAACTACCAAATGGATTTTGCTGAAACTTTACAATAACATAGCTTATACATCAAAATAACATATAAGCTATAATTTGTAATGATATTGTGTGAATTATCCAAAATATAGCGGGTGAAACCGCGGGATGCAGCTAGTATTTAATATTAATTAGTTATTTTGCCAGATAACTCATGTTTTTAATAATAATACGAGTAATTTATCGAGCTAAATATTAATTAAATAAAGTATAACAAAATATTCGTATTTCGATCATTAAACTTGAAATTAGATAACACATTAATTATAAAAATTTAAACAATTATGTTATAGTAATTTAAGAGACCTTATCAATGCATCGTCCTATTAACAATCGTTATCTTGTGCAAATGTAAATATACTCTTATTATATTCGAAATGAATATCTTTAAATTATTAAATATAGATGAGACACGTTTCTAATTTTAAATCTAAGACTATCTAAAGAACATTGTAAATAGTGTTACCTATACCTACTCGCCTCGAACCATATGAATAAACATCAAGGTGAAACTTCATACGTAGTGAATACTACTAAGTGTACTTGTGTGCAATAATCACCTGTCAAGTATTTTAATGTACACTGAATCATTTTATCACGAAGTTGCATAATTGCGTAACAAAACAGTGATCAGTTAAAAACTATATCATTATTTTATAACATCACGGGAACATTAATATATTTATATCAGGTGAGTTATTGGATATTTATCTTTCATATTCAAGTTAATTTTACAAGGAATTGGACAAAGACGCACTAATATATTATCACGTATTATTATCAGTAACCTCCAATAGTATAACGATAATTTATCAGATAGCGAAGCAGACAAAGCCTCGAAATGATATCGCAAATATTTCTTATGATATGAAGAAAAAATTGAAATGACCTCACCTTCGATATTTCTCCTTTTTAGATTCAACCGGCATCAGTACCGGTTCTGCTGATTTTGAAATACACCATTCGTTTACTGCACTGACAGTAAGGAACTCTGTATCTGGTGCATGGCAAACCTCCGAGCCATACTCATCTGAAGACACTGTAATACTATCATATTTTTGGTACGGTATCATATCCAAGGAGGATATAGATTTAATGCTAACATTGTCAAAGTTACATTGTTCCTCAGAAGCACCAGATAGATTATCCCCCTCGTCGCTCTCATAATCGTTAATTAAAGTATCCGTAGATTGGTCTGTTGAAAGAGTATCCGTTCTACCATCGTCAATATTAACTATGTATTCTTGTCCCTCTTCTAATTTATCACTGTCAGTAGAATCATCACTACTGCTATCGTTTGATGATGATGAATCTGTACCTTCCACCTCTGGACTTGCGACTTTTGTTTCTTCTTCGTTATCTGATGGCTCTGATAATTTTAACCTTAGTAGTTTTTCTAAATCGCTTTGTTTAACACCGTAAGACCAATGAGTTTCACCCAAATGTCCTTGACTTCCAACTGAAGATTTCCTGCGAATGACGGGCGGCTGTCTGGAACGCCTCATCATCACAGGTGATGCAGAAGGTGTCACATACGAGTATCGCTTCTCCTTTGGTTCAGGTCTATCCGGTAATGGTGAATCTCTATCTATTGTTGAATCATCATCAAACGGCTTTGGCGGTGGAGGTGCAGGTCTATGAGGTCTCAGAGATGACGATTTTCTGTCCGATACAAAACCTGAAGAACTTGATTCATAACTAATTTCCGAAACATTTGATAAAATTGAATTCACTGACACATTTGAATTTCTATCTTGAGTTCTAGGCACTGGGATAAGATGATTAAAATGTACTTGAATAGGATTTACAATACTAGTTAAACTTCCTAACATAGAGTCCTTGGTTCGTTCGAGAGATTCACTAGAACCACCAAAATGAATACCAGTTCTTTCAAAGCGCAGTATTATATCTTTGACACTTTTTTTGTCCCTTCTCAACTCAACTTCGTCATCATCAGAGACGTGACCAGAAGACGTCTCATCGATAAAACAATTCCTTAGGTCTTCTCGTGACATACTGGCGTTCAAGTATTGCTCAAGCACCAAAGAAAGTAAGGAAACGTACACATATCCAAACACGAAACGTAACCATGCACAGGCAACACGCGTTCACTTTGACAGCTAATCGCGACTGGCGGCGTGACGGCGCGCGCGCCCCTTCTCTGCCCGCAGGCCGCAGCTACGTCACATCATCGTCAGTGCATCGTACTAAAGTGCTAAGGGTATTTACGCTACCCAAATAATAAAATTTCTATCGATAAGCAAGCTGTTGGAAGGTGAAACTCGGTTGCCTTGATGACAAACATACTAAGGCTATCGATTACGGATTAGAACAATCTATTACATTACTTCAATTACTTTGCAGAGGTCAGCATTGTACATTATGCAAATAACAAAATATCGTCAAATATTTGTGGACCTAGTTATATTACAAGTAAATTATAGCTTAATATAATATGTTGGGTTTATAGAATTGAAATTGTTAACTAGTACGGAGTAAGAAATTCCAAAATTCACTGTTAATATTATATAGATTAACAAGTATGTAAGTTGTAGGTTGGTACTGGCACAAAAATTACAAATTGTTTAGTCCACTGTTTTATGGGTCGTTATATTACTGATTAAAAACAAAAATATGTGTAAGCTATAATAACTTTTAAGGAAAAAATAATACTAGACTACTAAATAATAAGACCCACTAGACCGGTTACCAAAAAAATTTTATATTATAAAGTAGCAATTAATTTTACTCATATTTTATTTGAAAATTCAACGAGATAATTAGCCTATCAGTCACCTTGCCCAATCAGGGGTTGGATTCAAACTTATTATTAACGTTTTTTATAACACAGGAAAACTATGTTTAGTTTTTCTGGATATTTTAAAGACGCACACGCGAAATTCTTCAATCAAAAAAGGTGTAATAGAAATGAGAAGTATATTGGTAAAAATGCCATGAGACAATTAATTTCTTACTAATAGAAATACACACGACATCCTTCTTCTATATATGTTTTTCATTTTGGTATGCAATAAAACAATTGATGTAAACAATATCTTTATGGGCAAGTCCCTTACAATATTTTTTTTACATTTCTTGCAGTTTTATTCAATCAACTTGTAATTTTCTGAAAGAACCCTCTACGCCAAAGAGCGAGGAACTTGTATTGGGCGTACCTGGCCTCAGGGACTCGTCGGAGCGAGCGTGCTCCTCGCGGATGAACCAGTCTCTGTAACTTTCCACTTTCTTCTTCCAGTAATCTAAAGGCAAATTAAATCTTATGACGGATTAAGAAAACCTATAAGTATTTTATATTTTGATTTAAATTTCGCTATCAAAAATATAAGTGAAAACATTCAGCAATAATGGGAATTATATTCGCAGCAAAAGGTTTCGAGTTCGGAAGGGATCACCAAAACTACAAATGATCTACCTGGCCGGTCCAAACTGAATACGTAGTTAAAATATTAAATATTGTGCCTGTATATTATTTCTACATTACCTACCAATTAGTTCCTGTACTGTACCATGGTCCCCGCCATATTCTTTTGGCAGTATGCGACGTGGAATAGTGTCGTAAACTCCATCGAAATTTTCGCTGTAAACGTGGAACTGTAAAACAATATTGTTAATTTAATACAGAACTATTTTTAATTAATCTTCTTGAAGCAAATCAATGACAATTAACACGGCTACATTAACTGCTTCAAGTAGTAAAATGAAAAGTCTAGTGGTCTTAGGTTGACTTTAATGCTCATAATTGAATATTTCTTTCGAAGAAATTCCACGTTATTTTACTCACCCAAAATATATATCATTGACTTACTAAACACATCAAAAATAACTAGAACAAAGGTATTGTTTCAATGCAGTGACACGTAACAATTTCCTAGTATTGCTTGTTGAAAGAGCTCAATGTATAATCATGCTTATATACACTAATATAATTACAATTAACTAATACTTTAACTACTGTTATTTCTAAGCATTTGCTTAATGGACAGTATTTAACTAATACAAGATATGATGAACACATAATTAACTATTTGTTGGCTTAGATATTGCCGAACACTTCTGAGGTTTGCACAAGAGAGAGATTGAGGATGCTATGCTAAAAAATTAATACTTAAGTATATTTGTCTTTTTTCTAGATAACTAAGTCAAAATTTAGTATCCTTCATGAATTTCCTTTTATTTAAAGTAATAGATTGATGTTTTTTATTTTTACTATGAAAAGTAAAAAATAAATTACTCTTTTCTTATGTTTTTCTCCCAAAAATATCTTAAGTATTGTATACGCTGCTTCGAACCCTTGGGGAGTCCGTAAAATGTGACTGCTTTTCATCCGGACAGGTAAGGCTTTCTCGATAATCATTAAAATTTTCTTTGCCATTGCAGGAGTCCATTGAGTGAATGTTGTAAACCCTACTCCCTCTAAATCTACTAAAAGATCCTATAAACAAAAACAGAAGGTAAAATATAAAAATGCTGGATCATTTTTTAATGGATACTTGTAACATTTATTGAAATAATAGATTATTATATCTAAAGATTTAGAAGCAACGTCGTACATGGTGTCTTTCTCCTTTAACTTATTTAGGTATTATCTCTCGAAAATGAATAATAATAATTTAGATGAAAATCATAAAAGTCGCCTAAATAAAAAAGTACATCTTTTAACAAGAAAAGTAGAGGTATATTTATAACCACCTGGCCAGCTATAATGAAGTTATCATCTTCTAGTATCAGAATATCAATGATCATATAGGACACTTTCATGAAATCAATAAAACGAAACTTCGAAGGATCGAAATCTCGAAGCCGCTGAATGCTAACTCTGCGCGAATCCTCAGCCGTATTCTCCGTAAGTGGTAAGAAAATTCTAAAACAAAGATCTAGTTTAGTTCAAAGCTTATTTAGTTATTTAATATTAATTAATACTAACCCTAACTTTAAAATTTCTTGTATGGTAGGATCGAAAGGATTTCTGCTTCGAAATATCTCTGGAAGTAATGTACGGAGCGTGTAGCACATGTCTAATTTTGACTTAGTTTTTTCTAAACTATATTTATTGCCGCGTAAAAATGCTACCAACCATTGATCACCTGAAAAGTTATTTTTAAGTTATTCGGAGTTAAATTGTTACAACGTTTTAAAAAATTTAGCAAGCTATGAAATGTTGTTAAATAAAGAAAAGCATTGGTAGCCGTTATATAATTAAGAATATACATACGAGTATTTTATATTTTTTTAATATTTATAGAATAGCGACACCTATTGAACATCAGTTATACTTTTTCGCTGAAAGCTGAGAAAAGTTTTTATTTTCTAATTCATACATTTTTGTACAGATGGCGCTATTTATGAAATTTCTATAATGTTGATGTTTATAAATATGTAATTATGTGATGTTTATAAAGTGATACAAAAGTAAATTTTAGAATAAATAGTTTTGAACATCATAGACTAGTATCAAATGATATATTTAGTGAATTCTATTACTTACTAGGAGAAACCGTACTCAAATGTGGTTGCTGTTGAAGCCATTCCCTTAAGATACCAATGTCTGAAGCAATTCTATCAGGTTTTTCATTTATTTCTTTAATAGCTTTTTCCTGTAGCAACGCTGGTAAGGGTCTAATTTCCATAGTTACGTCTAAAAATACACATATAAAATTTTAACCAAAATTAAAAGAAAAATAAATAATAAAATAAAAGTACCTCCGTGGTTATTCTTCACTAATGTTTTGCTAAATGGTTTATAAAAATTATGTTTAACGTATAAAATGATGCAACTTATCCTTAGTGTTGTCTGGTATTATTAATGCTCTTAAAGACACTGCCCGACATCACGACGAACAAACCGGTTCAAATAAATTCCATTAACCGTATCTCAGATATACATCTTAAACTTAATTATACTTAATGTTATTAAAGAAAATTTAAATTAAAACTTATAAAAACTTCTTTTCAAAAACTGGTGACAAAAAGTTATAATTACGCGTTTTTATAAACAAAGAGGATTCTAGAAATTGAAAATAAAGCAATAATAAAAAGGTACCATAGTTAATGTGTATTTATTTATAATAGCATACCACCTCAATATTTACAAAATTACCCTCGGCCACAAATTTTACTACAATATTTTTAATCCATATCTAATTTCCTGAAAGAACCTTCGACACCAAACAGAGATGACGATGTCCTTGGTTTTTCGGGTCTCAGGGATTCCTCTGAGTGTTGAAATTCCTGTTCTTTAAACCAATTGCCATAATTTTCTATTTTTATTTTCCAGTGATCTGAAAACAAGAAAATAATGATAAGTTACGAGATAGAAAGAAAGAAATTTACAAAGCTAAGTATATCAAGGAATAAGTCATAGTAACATCCAACTACTACATATAAATTGTATTCATAAATTATTCGACCAAGTGCGAGTGTGGAACTCGCGCTCTGATGATTCCGTACAATTTCAATAAAGGGACAAACACTATCAAATTTTGATTTTCCTGTACGGGTTAAAATATTATCAAAAGTAGTATTGAGTGCACTAACTCCGGACATTAGTAATGCGTGTTTCAATTTCCATATTTATAATTACTAAAAAAAAGAATATAAGAAAATATGATAATACAATAAAATCAGTTTCACTAAAATAATTTTAGTCGGTGAACATATATTAATAAAATCTATATTGTCAAATATAGAACCTCCTTCTTTTTATTGGAGTCAATTAAAATATTTTACAAGTCATTTAACAACATGTCATATCGTCAACAGCCATTCCTAGGATTCGGACTTATAAAGATTCATTTCACACGATACGCCAAACACATACGTCGGTGTTTGCGATTTCACTTATATTCGAATATGTTTTATCCACATCTACACTGGGGTGTTAGGTGGGATTGGGGACGCTTAGGTAAGCGGCGCTAAGCTACTGTCCCAATCTGACCCAGTTCGATCATACACGTCCTCGTCGCCCTTAACCATGCCACGGCAATTTGGACTGTACATGATAAAGGACGAACCTATTGGACCTTATCCAATAGGTCGTACACCCTGGAAATACTTGGCAGATTCGGGCGCCGCTCATTTACCATCTACCCTAGACTGTCAAGTAGCTAAGTATGGCAGGCGACACGTCGTGTGCGCTTGTTGCCGTTGCTGTGGACTGCATCCGCGGTACGCTGCGCCGGTAGCAGGCTTGCACTCAGAAGAGTAAACCTTGAAACAAAAATCCCCAATCCAATGGTGTTATCCGAACCGTGCCTATCAAATCAAATCAAATCAAAATTATTTATTTCAATTAGACTTTTTTGAAAAGTACTTTTGAAACGTCAAAAATTTGTCGGTCAGTTAGTTTGTCTGAAGCTACCACCAGCTCGGAAAGCAGTTTTCTGTTGAGAAGAGCCGGCCAGAAACTCAACAGTCGCTCTTTTCAAAAAGCCATGTTTACATAGTCTGTTATACAAATCATTTAACTTGAGAGTCAACGTCACTTAGATTCCAAGCATTCTCATCATTTAAGTAATCCTGTACATTATAGTATGCTTTATATATTAATGACTTCTTGATACGAGTTTTAAATTGTTGAAGTGGCAAGTCTAATATAGGCTGTGGAATCTTATTATAGATGCGAACACCAAGCCCCATGAAGCTATTACTCACTTTGTGGAGACGATAGTAAGGCGTTACAAGTTTATTTCTGTTTCTAGTATTAACATTATGTTTGTCACTGTGTTTTGAATACAAATGAATATTCTGGTAAATGAACAAAATATTACAATATATGTATTGAGATGGGACTGTAAGAACGTCTATTTTTTTATATACATCTCTAAGGGAATCCCGCGCTCTTAAGTTATAAATGGCCCGAACAGCTCTCTTTTGAAGAATAAAAATGGATTCAATGTCCGCGGCCCTACCCCACAGTAAAATGCCATAAGACATAATACTGTGAAAGTAACTGAAGTAAACTAGCCTAGCAGTATTGATATCAGTCATTTGTCTGACTTTCCTTACTGCGTAGGCGGCTGAGCTGAGTCTTCCCGCTAGAGATGATAGATGGGGGTTCCACTGGAGTTTTGAATCTAAAGTTATACCCAGAAATACCGTCGAGTCCGCCACATCTAATATTTCATTATTTAAACGTAGGTTAAATTTTTGTTTTTTAACATTAGGTAAAGCAAACTCAACGCATTTGGTTTTTTTAGCATTAAGAACTAAGTTATTTACCGTAAACCATTGAAGAACCTGCGATAATGCACTGTTTACATCGTCATAATTATGTTTATTTCTGTTTACTTTAAATATAAGAGATGTATCATCAGCAAAAAGTACAATATCACACAAGTTCCTCACATAGTATGGCAGATCATTAATATAAACCAAAAATAAAAACGGGCCTAAAATGGATCCCTGTGGAACGCCCATTTGTAGCAAAGATCCAGAAGATTTTACACCATTAATAGTAATCCTCTGGACTCTTTGATTTAGGTATGAGGCAATTAGATCCCGAGAAACACCACATATACCGTAATAATTAAGTTTTTTTAAAAGTGTTTCATGTTGAACACAATCAAAGGCCTTGGACAAATCGCAAAATACACCAATCGCATTTTGTGATTTCTCCCATGCTTCATAAATATGCTTAAGAAGAGCAACTCCGGCATCTGTTGTTGACCTACCCCTAGTAAAACCATACTGTTCACTATGAAATAGTTTATTTTCATTAAAATATTCTAAAAGTTGGTTTAAAATAATCTTTTCAAAAACTTTACTCAGTGATGGTAATATAGAGATTGGTCTATAGTTACCGGGATCTTTCCTGTTTCCATTTTTAAATAGAGGTATTATTTTACTGTGCTTCATTAAGTCCGGAAACTTTCCTGTATCGACACATTTATTAAAAATATCAGCTAGATGTGGGGCAATATTATTGATTATTGTATTTAATATTTTTACTGAGATGTCCCATAAATCACCAGTTTTTTTTATATTAAGTGTCCTGAAATTCTTAATAATATCAAATGAAGTAATATGTTTAAACTCAAAGTAATTAGCATAGCCTGGGAGTTTATTTTTAAGTAGAGAAATAGCATCTAAGGGCGATGATTTTAATGCAGATGTTACTTTGATAGGTATATCAGTAAAGAATTTTTCAAACGTGCTTGCCACTTCTTCTTCCGAATTAATTAATGGATGCGTGGCTGAGGGGGTGTTCAGTCGCTAACGGTGGACCCTCGATACCAGGCGACCTCGAGGTGAATATAGCCTTACCACAGCATGTGGGGCTCTGCTGTGGTGGACCTTTATTTCCCTAGCTTCTCGTGGGAATCAAATGGAGGTTAATAAACAAAAAACCACTATCGTGACACAGTCACGAACTCTAGACGAACTCTGTCTAGAACTCTTACCATTAACTATGGGGTCGGAGATATCTGCCTAAAAGTCAGAGGTACCCATGGAGGTGACATGGAATCAAACGGAGGGAAGAGCCGATAACAAAGGCTTGAAACCGCCGACCGACGCCCACCACACCTCTTCCGTTGCATCCAGGAAAAAGAAACTAACTGGAGCATACAAGTTGCGCTACAAGGCTCTTTTAGAACTAGGCGTGCAGCGAAATCTTGCTGCCGAATTGTCCTCTAAGACCTTTGCGGAACTGAAGTCCATGGGATACAACTTCAATAATCCCAAACCAGAGCCAAAGCGTCCACTTAAAAGGACCCGGTCAGAGGAGAAATCCCCGCAGGGCCATACACATAAGGCCCAAAGGAAACAGGATACCCTCTCAGACCAAGCTCAAAAAGACTCCTCCTGCACGGTGCTCAGCCGCTCAAAGGTTGGCATTAAGGATGCCAGACCAATGACCAGCGAACAGCTGCTTACGTAAAAATACGCTGCTTACGTATACTTAAATACGCACCTATGGAAGCTCATCAACAAAAAGGTCGAAAAAGGCGGCGTAACCTTAACGCTAGCCATCGACGATCAATCTGTTGATGTCCTCCAAAAATTAGAGTCCAAACCGACGCTAGGGTTCAAAAAGGTGACATTCCGGATAAAGGGAGCTGATTCCTCTTCTGAATCCTACTCCCACTTCTGAACCTCAGACCTCAACCCCCAAGGTTATCGAGTTGCCAGCCTCGAATCAAAAGCCCAAAAAAACCCAGCCTCAAATCGCGGAGCCAGTGCCCGAACAGGCGACCAGCGGAGGTTTCCCTCAGGCAGGGGGGCCACTAGGGGTAGCTCAAACCCCCAGGGGACCAAGGGTTCAAGAGAAGGCACCAACGTTAGAGACAAAGGACGCCCTCAAAGGCAAAGAGGCAGCCAGGCCAATCTACATCATGCCATCGCGGCCTCCGCGGTAGTAGAACACCTATTTGGCAAAAATGGACTGGACATCGCTTTAATACAAGAACCATGGCTAAGCAAAAAATCAATGGTTTCGAGCCTAAACTAGGTAGGTAAAGTGTTAATAAATCAAAAAGGCGTTAAACCTAGAGCCTGCATGATTTTAAAAAACCGTTACCAATTCTTACATGTTCCAGAACTCTGCAGCGACGACATCGTTGCTACATTTGTGGATCTCAAAGGAGCAGGCCCGGCTAAAGTTCTTATGTGCTCAGCCTACCTGCCCGTGGAGAAACACAACCCCACTGAAGATTTGGCCAAAGTCGTGGAGTATGTCCGAAGACATAAGGCCTTACTTACCACACCATCTGAGGGAGTACAAACACAAATAAAAGAGGTGAGTTTACTCCAACGAAGGCTGTACTCCAACCTTCGTAACGAAGACCAGAAGGGAAGTGCTAGACATCACCATCGCGACGGAGAGGATTGCGAAATTCATTTCTAACTAGCAGATTAGTCACGAGAACTCCATGTCAGACCACAAGCACATTGTGTTCAGCATACACCCTTGTATCAAGCATGAGCCCGTTAGACTAAGAAAACCAAAAGAGACCTCGTGGGATCTCTACAGAGAGAATCTTACCGAGGTTCTAAAGGGAATACCGAAGTCTATCAAAACACCAGAATCTCTTAACTACTCAGCCGACAACTTAACTAAAGGCATAATTGAGGCCTACGAACTAAGTTGCCCAATAAGAGAATGTAAAGGTAAGGAAAGAACCCCGTGGTGGAACAAAAAGCTTGAAAAGCTTAAAGTATCCACACGACAACTATTTAATAGATCTACTACACCGCAAGGGTGGGAATGATATAGTAGAGCTCTTACTAAATACAACTTAGAAATAAGGAAAGCTAAAAGAGCGTCATGGCGACGGTTCTGCTCTGATATTGCCCAAACACAGAAAGGAGCAAGAATTCATAGTTCTCTACTAGCCAAGACACCATCCAATTATCTAGGTCTATTAAAAAAACCTGATAATACCTATACGACCTCGGATCTGGAAACATTGAAGCTACTTAGAGAAACCCACTTCCCAGGATCGTACACTCATACTTCTGAAGCTCAAAAGCGTATAACATCCTACAGAGCGCAAAACACTGACCGGAAAAAAGCCAGCGATGTTTTTAGGCTAAACCAGATCAGATGGGCTGTTAAAAAATTCAAGCCCTTCAAATCGGCGGGAGAGGATGGTATATTCCCAGCACTCTTGCAAGAGGGATTAGACATCCTAATACCGCATCTGGTTAAATTATTCAGAGCAAGTTTCGCTCACGGAATGGTACCAGAACAATGGTTACGGGTCATGGTACGCTTCATACCAAAGGTAGGGAAAGGACAGCCCTACTCGATCTAATCGATAAAGTGGAAGAATCCCTAGAGGATAAGCAAACAGCTCTTTGTGCTTTCTTGGACATTGAGGGCGCATTTGACAATACACCCACGGATACCATACTTAAAGGAATGGTATCAAAGGGAGTAGATGCCACAACCACTAAGTGGGTGGAAAGTATGCTCTCATGTAGAATTTCTTATTATGCATGGATCATCGCACACCTTTGATTCCACAAGAGGCTGTCCTCAAGGAGGCGTACTTTCCCCCCTACTTTGGACCCTTGCCGTGGATCAACTTCTCGCAGTAATGACAGTCCTAGATCATGACACGCAAGGTTACGCAGATGACATAGTGGTCATAATCAGAGAACCGTGCCTCCACACACTATCTGTCTTACTGCAAGAAGCTCTTAACACTATTAACGAATGGTGTAAAGATAATCCATCAATGCAGATAAAACAGTGATAGTTCCATTTACAAAGAAAAAGAAATTCGAAAAGCTAAAAGAACCTAAACGGCAAATCTGTTTCTTTCTCAAGCGAGGTAAAGTATCTAGGGGACACACTGGACCAAAAGCTTACCTGGAACCCGCATATTAATAATATAACCCAAAAAACCAAAACAGCTCTGTGGATTTGTTGCCGTATGGCCGGAGCGAAATGGGGTCTTAAACCCAAAATTGCTCTATGGTTATACACTACAGTGGTAAGGCCGGTAATTACCTACGCTTCCGCTGCCTGGTGTGACAAAACTAACCAAAGGACAACAATTACAAAATTGCATATCCTGCAACGGATAGCCTGCCTAATGACAACTGGTGCGCTTAGTTCGACACCAGGAGAAGCCCTAAATGCACTCCTAAACCTTACTCCACTAGACCTACAGGTGCAAAAAGAGGCTCAAATGTGCATCTACAGAGTATGCACACAATTGGGCACTAGGTGGCGGTCTAGCAAACTAAACAAACTCAGAGACCTGGTCTTTAAACATAAATCTCTGAAAATGCCATCAGATGGCACAAATATAGAGATAAACTTCAGCAAACTATACACTGTAGACATACCTACCAGGACTGAATGGTTAGATCAACTAGTCACAAAGTCCATAACAAAAGGCAGTCACGTATGGTTTACTGATGGGTCTAAAAAAGGGCCTGATGTTGGATGTGGTGTTTACGGTCAAAGACCAAAGTACAGGAAGAGCGTCAATCTTGGTACAGAGGTCTCTATCTTCCAAGCTGAAATCTTCGCAAACAACAAATGTGCGGAGATCAACCTAGGACGGAACCTAAAACACCAAAACATCTACATCAATTCAGATAGTCAAGCGGCGCTTTTGGCACTAGACTCTTTTGAAACTAATTCAAAAATAGTCCAATACTGTAAAACCAACCTAAACGATCTAGGAAAATCCAACAAAGTAATGCATAGATGCGTTCCTGGTCATTCGGGTATAGATGGGAATGAAGAAGCTGACAAACTAGCGAGAGCCGGTGCCGATCACTCTCAAATCGGCCCTGAACCATTCTGTGGCATCTCAAAAGAACGTGCTTACAAACATTCTCACGGCACACTGTGCATCAAGAGCACTCAAAAAATGGACGTCCGCACCTGGACTACAGCATTCGAAAGCTCTGATTAAAGGTTATAACAGGAAGCTAACGAAAGAGCTCCTGGAACTCCAGAAGTTCAAGTTAAGCGCAGTGACCAGAATCCTGACAGGACACTGCAAGTTAAACAAACATTTCTTTAACTTAAACATGAGCAATAGTCCAAGTTGCAGATTCTGCAATGAGGCAGACGAAACTGCTATGCATGTACTCTGCGAATGTTGCCCGCTCATGTTTAAAAGAAGTATCCACCTAGGGCGACATATTGTGAACCAAAAAGAGATACAATCGATCACTGCCCAAATGATTTGGATATTCCTAGAGTCTACGGGGCTAAGCAGTGATATTTAAAACAGGGTCGCCACAAAAGATCAGCAATGGTCGAGGTGGCAGGTGCTTGCTGGCGCATACAGCCCCCTCTCAGATATAATAATAATAATACATCTACATGTACACGATTATATAAAGAGGAAAGATTTAATTGTTTGTATGTTTGTATATTTGTATGTTTGTTTGTTGCGAATAGGTTCGAAAAGTACTGAACCGATTTTGAAAATTCTTTCACCGATAGGAAGCTACATCCTTTCCGGGTAACATAGGCTATGTGGTGTTGCCATAAATACTCTAATTAAAAAATTGAAGGGTTTCTCAGGAACTACAAATCCGATTTAAAAAAAAATTTCACTGATAGAAAACTACACTATTCGTGACTGGCAAAGGTGATTTAGTGTTGCCATATACATTTCTTAATTAATAGAATATGGCCATTTTGTTGTTACTATTCCGATTTCAAAAATTCTTTCACTGTTAGAAAAATACACTATTCGTGAATGACAAAAGTGATTTAGTGTTGCTATATACATTTTTTAAATAATAGAATATGGCCATTTTGTTATTACTAATCCGATTTTAAAAATTCCTTCACTGAGAGAAGTCTATAGTTTTTCCGTCTCTTCCTCTTATAATACTAACAGTGTTTGTTTGTAACTCTCTCTCTCTCTCTCTCTGTCCTCCCTCTTTTATCATCTGTCGCTTTTCTTTTATTTTTGTTTCTATTATTTTCTTTTTATAACTTTTTTTACTCTCTCTCTTTTTTCAAATAATGAACAGCTACACAATTTAAGGACATCAATTATAATATTGCTTTAAATACCCGGAGCAAAGCGAGGGCAGCCCGCTAGTAAATAATATATACACTTCTTCGATAAACGTTAGCTAGAAGGCTTAAAAAATTTAAGTACCAAATAATCTTTTTAGATACAATTTACCATAACAAATTATTTCTTTATTTCTTGGAATAAATATATTTAAAGTTTTTAAATTATAATATCAGAAAATTTAACTCGTTAAACTATAGTAGTTTAAACAGTAAAAAGATTTTGTGTCTGTATCGAGGAGAGATATATTGTATTACATATTCGACTTTTTTTTTCAATTTGGAATGCCCTATAGAATAAATGGCCATATTTATTGATTGCTTACACTTAGAAGTTTCATTTTGTCACAGCTTTAAGATACTATAGACTTACATGTTTAATATTAATTTCAACTTGATCACTTCCTAACATAAATCTATAAAATATCATTTTTTTCGAGATGTAACAAAAAATTGGCATTTTTAGAATTTTTCCCCATACTAGTGCTATAAGACGCCTTGCTTCTTGCCAAAAATCATGTTCCTAGGTTAAAATACGAAGCCTGGGAATTTTGATTTATCTTGAAAATGAAAATTACGATACATCAGATAAAAGCGGCTGTATCTTTTCATTAAATTGACTTAGCAGTTTGATATTTTTACATATTTGAGGAACTAGATATGATACCTCTACGCGATCCTGAGAAAAAGGCAGACAGACGGACGGACAACGCAGTGATCCTATAAGGATTCGTTTTTCAGTGACATTAGAAATACAATTTTACCTTTTAACTCTTGAATGGTACCGCCTTCTCCCCCATACTCCTTAGGTAAAATATGTCGTGGGACTTTTTTATATACTTCTTCAACATTATTTTTGTATATATGATACTGCAACAAAAATGTTATCAGCACAATAATTGATTGTCAGGATTTTTATGTACACAGTCTTAAAATAGGTGCCGAAGCGAGTTATAATCGAATAACAATGAAATTATATACATTCAATCAATCCTGTAATCCAGTAGTGAAAGCAGTTATTTATATAATCAGTAACACTTCCTAGATTTGATAATCAATTTTGTAGAGCCCTATAGAAAATACACTAGTGTAGAGTGATTGTGCAACGTGCGCAAAGTTAAACTTTAAAGGCTATCTATGAATTACATACCTATCTATGTATTTCTCGCAGATAAAAGCGTAATTATATTTTAGAATTATCATATTCCCAAAATTTTTTGTTTATTAAATATTCTTATTCGAACAATGTAATACCATCTCGTAAATTTTTGAGGTACCAGTATGATACTCAAAGCAATGTTTCAGAAACGAAATGGCGCTGAGAACTTAAGAACTTAATGAAGATTCAAATTGTTTGAGCTAATTTCGAGGTACACGAAATATACCTATATTATATAGAATTGCCCGTTCAGTATATAAAAAAATTCATTGTAGAAGTCATTCTCACTACAGTGCGTTATAAAAAAATAATATTCTTACTCTTTCTTTATGTTTGTCTCCTAAGAACATTTTGAGTATTCCATAAGCGGCGTCAAAACCTGGTGGTGTATGTAATATATAGTTAGCCTTAATTCGAAGTGGAAAAGACTTTTCAAAGCTCACTACTACCTTCTTGGCTAAAGTTGGAGTCCACTGAGTAAAGTTACTTATTCCAACTCCTTGCAAATCTATTACACATTCCTAGATTGAAAAATAAAATTAAAATAGATTATTTTGTGATGATAAATCATTGACTATCTAGAAATTAAAAAGTTAGAAAAACTAATAATGTATATGCTTAGTTTTTTACCTCTCCAGAAATTACGTAGTTATCATCTTCTAAGATGAGTATTTCAAATATCATGTAGACTAATTTTACAAAATCACTTAGTTTATGTTTTGAGTTATCGAACTCTTGAAATCTACATAGACACACTCTAACACCGTCTTCTGTAGCACAGTTTTTAAGAGGAAGAAAAATTCTGGAAAAATAGATAAATTTTATTACTTAAGAAAAATATCTACTCTCGAGTTGTATCCTTGCAAAAGTTTTTTTTTAGTTTTTATACATAAATGTAGCTGATCAGGGTTCTCGAATTATGAATGATTCCCAAGAAAATTGAATTTAAAATTAAAGATCATTAAAACGTTGTTAAAACTTTTGACGGTCAAGTCGGTTTACAACAATGTCAACATAATATTTTTATTTACAATTTAAACTTTGATATTAAATAATAATATTACTTATATAATAAAAAATTAAGTTCTCTGTACATAAATAATTTATGAGTAAGTCTGACACATGACAGTGAAGTCGTTAACTTCATCGTTATAAAAGATATATTTTTGTTTAATGGTTATAAAAATTTATTACTATTTTTTAACATTTTATTTACAGCTAAATAAGTATTTATAATGTGAGTAGGTACAATGAGTGAGTAGATAGTTAGTACCTGACTTAAAATCGCTTTAATATTACTCTTTTCCTAATATTATAAATGTAAAAGTTTGGATATTTCAATATTTGGATCTTTGTTACCCAATCACGCGAAAACCGCTGCACGTATTTCAACGAAATTTAGCACTTGGTTTAACACATATAACGTTTTATTAGTTACTATCATATATGAAAATTCAGTCCCTGTGGAATAATTATATGTTTACTGTCGTTTAAATAGCCTAAATATGTTCATCTAAAAGATTCCGAATCAGTTAGCTTATTGCCGATATTACAACACCCAATGTTCGAATAACCATTATATCATCTAAACGAGTGATATAATATTGTACTGAATTTCATAATAACACTCATTTTTTTTTTCGAATCCTTTCAAAGGTATACTCAACAGACAGCCACATTCTCACTGCTCGATGCGTTATATCTGTAGAATTTCAAAAAAAGAACAGTCATTCACGCGCGTTTCACTCGCAGAACGCCGTGCGCCGTAAAGAAAAAATGTTATTCGAATCCCCGCCATTTTTCTTTGATATATTTATTGTTTTGTTTACAAAAATGAACGATTACCTTCCAACATTGATGAACATATTCAAGTGAATTTTAATAATTGCACATTAATAATGTAATGTAATGTAATAAATGCTTTTTACAATGCGTTTATTGCACACCAATGTGAGAATTTTACAATCAATACTTAAAATTACTATAAGACAAATCAACATGCACAGGCATACTTAGTTTATTTGTAAATACTCAGTAATAGATGATATTAGGTTACTAGGAGTGGCTGTTTATTACCTATTATTTAACAATAATATATTTAGAATTAAGTGTTCTTTGATAAATCTATTATATGTAACACATTGCACTCGTGCGATGTAGAGGCCGGTCGACTAATAATAGTTTCATGTGGTTCATAAATATTATCAAAGTTATTGTTCCCAAGTTTTGTATTTTAAGTTATATATAATGATTATTCAAATGGTAATTTATAAAATTTATATACTCAAGTATATTAGATAACGTAATTTTGTCCCAAAAAAAAATTATGTATATTAGTTTTATTCTGTCTTTATATTATATTTTTTGTTTAAACATAACTGCCAAGTACTTAAGTGAAGTAATTTTAATTTAATTAATAAGACTGAAAATTGTTTAGTAAAATGTGTTTTTTTACATATTAATTGCAATAATATGAATTTTACATTATTTTTATAATATGTATACATTATTTTTATTATTATATATATAAATTAATCTTATAGCAATTTTATGTAAACAATTTTAGCTGTAGTGTGCGGTTTTAATGTATACTGTCTCACCCTAATTTTAACATTTCTTGAATTGCAGGATCAAATGGATTTCTATTTTGATAAATTTCTGGCAACACTGTTTTTAGAGTATAGTACATATCTAGCTTCTCCTTGCACTTTTCTAAGCTGTATTTATTTCCACGTAAGAAGCCTACTAACAGTTGTTCCGCTGAAATAAAATAAAAAATGTTATCTAGAATCTATACTTATTTTTTCTACTATTTCGAATAGACTTCCATTACATACTCAATATGAGTTTCAAAAAGAAAAAGTTGAAATTTTTTTTGTTAAAAAAAAGTTAATGGCTTTCTTAATAATTAATTCAATCAATATCAAAGTTAACTCTTTGTACTGTAGGAGGAGTTGTAGTGTAGGAGTTGCTGTTATATTGTTAGCAGTAAGCTGTTTCAGAATCTTTTATAGAGGATTTAATTATGAGTGTAAATAAAGTCTTGTATGTTGATAATTAGGTATTGTTATTATACAACAGTTGCATAAATAACTATAAGAATAATACTTACGAGGATTTGCAGATTTCAAATGCGGTTGTTTCTGCAGCCATTCTCTTAAAGTCTGAATATCTGAAGAAATTCTACTAGGGACCTCATTAAGTTCTTTTATTGCTTTTTCTTGTAATTCAGGAGAAAGTTTTCTTATCATTTTTTTAATCCTGAAATATATTTCTTATATTTTAATGAAGAATCCTGTGTTAGAAGGTAGATAGGAATAAAAATATTCATTTTGTATCCATCAAGACGCTTTCGATTCTACCGGACACAGAAGATTTTGCCGAATAAACTAGTAAACTATAAACAAAATCAATGAGTCAGAGAATTGCTTGCTTTCTAAGACACTTTTCTATTAAACTCAGCTTTATTTATGCAATAGAAATTACTTCGTTCCTTTACAAAAATTTCTTTACATTTATAGCCCTCCATTATGATGTAAAGATTCAAGACAAACAAATTACAGACTTATTTCTATTTCTTATATATATAAAACAGTCGGATTTATTCGAACACTTATAACTCGAGAATGGAGGGAACGATTTTCATCTTTTTGAATTTGTCTCCATCCCGAATAGCAAATAACTATTAAAAAGATTAGAAGTTAACAGGGTAGCTAGCTACTCGGGTCGGCAAGTGTATTGCGTCTATTAATTTTTAACTTAATTCTTGGACTTGAGTAACCTAAACTATTAAGCCGCCAGAGTAAAAATTAAAAAAATAGGGTAAAAGCACGTATTATCTAATATGGATCAGAGACAATATTTTTAATTTTCAGATGATTTCTTATGAAATAACCCTTTAAGAATTTCGTTTCATGTAATTTGTATTTTAGAATAAAAATATTTAAAATACTGTATTTTATATGTTAAATACTTACGAATAAGTATTTTCCAATTTGTATTTCAATTAAAACAAATCATGTATTTTGCCCAGTATTTGCTGTTGTTGCGCCAGTAGCATGAGAATCAAAACTAATACCTACTTATCACTAAGATAACTATTTATTTCAAATTAATATAATATAAAGCTTACCTGCTTGCTGAATGTAATTAAATAATTATATTAATAATAATATTTTCAATTTTAATTTGTTTATCTAAACACTTTTTGTGTAATGTATACTTTTTTCTATACTACAATGAGGAAATCTCACCGTTACGAGCCTTATATAGCGGTAACGATGTGAAATAAAAATTATTTGTCATAATTATTATATATGCATAATTAACATTGTCTGACATGTTTTATACTCAACCTTATTGAAAAATATGCCTTTTTAGAATAATAATTTTTGAGATAAGATTTCGGAAGTTTAAAAAAAAATTGGTTAATTTTTGTCCTCATACATCGTCATAGATTATAGTCAGTTTACTAACTTCATAAAAAAACTATTTTTTTAGGGAAATGATTAAAACGATACATAAAACTATAATTTAAACGATATATTATTGTAATGGTTTTAATTATGTTCACATAACAAGACATTACATGGTAGAAGAATATAGATTAAAGATATACAATGTTGCCACACATTACTACAATGTCTTTTTTTATAATAGATAGAGGCCTGCCCTCGCTTCGCTCCGGGTATTTAAAACAATATTATAATTGATGTCCTTAAATTGTCACTCTGTTATTGTGTAGTTTTTCATTATTTGAAAAAAGAGAGAGTCAGAAGTTATAAAAAGAAAAATAATAGAAACAAAAATAAAAGAAAAGCGACAGATGCTAAATGAGGGAGGACAGAACAATAATAAAATTGAATAGGTAAAGGAGAGAGAGATAATCGAAAGAAAGTGAAAAGAAACTGATCATACTGAACAAATAAAAATAAGAATTAAAGAGAGAAAAAGAGAGAGCATGAGAGACAATGATAGTATTATATAAGAGGAAGAGAGATGGAAATACTATAGACTTCTCTCAGTGAAAAAATTTTTAAAATCGGATCAGTAGCAACAAAATGGCTATATTCTATTAATTAAAAAATGTATATGGCAACACTAAATCATTTTTGTCACTCACGAATAGTGTAGTTTTCTATCAGTGAAAGAATTTTAAAAATCAGATTAGTAACAACAAAATGACCATATTCTATTAATTAAAAAATGTATATGGCAACACTAAATCACTTTTATCACTCACGAATAGTGTAGTTTTCTATCAGTGAAAGAATTTTTTAAATCGGATTTGTATTTCCTGAGAATCTCTTCAATTTACAAAATGGCCACCTTATGGCACTTAAATGGCCATATCTTTTTAATTAGAGTATTTATGGCAACACCACATAGCCTAAGTTACCCGGAAAGGATGTAGCTTCCTATCGGTGAAAGAATTTTCAAAATCGGTTCAGTACTTTTAGAGCCTATTCGCAACAAACAAACAAACAAAAAAACAATCAAATCTTTCCTCTTTATATAATAATAGTATAGATAAGAGACAAACGAGCAGATAGTCCTCTTGATGGAAAGTGGCCACCGTCGCTCATGGACATGGGCAAATCTAGAGGGTATCTCTTATTTTGCCGATGCGTTGCAGCCTCGAAGATAGAGGAGAGGTAGCGAAGAGAAAAATCCTGCGGTTTAGGTGGACCCTAAGCAGCATTAATAGGATGGACGAGGTAGGGGTTAAATCTGGCCCTCATGAGGCTCGACCGGACCGGACCCACTTGGAGGTCGGATTCGTATGCTGGTGGTCGCAAGCTGGGTTACTCGCCTCTTACGAGATGCCCGCCCAGCATCACACAGCCCCTACACGGGTAAAATGTCTACATCGAACATATTTTTCTAATTATTATTTAACATGTGCTGTAAGTCTTGGCTTCTTGCCTAATCTTCTGTAGGTCACAACCAATTATTTAGTAAATGCATGAACGTAGAAATTATTATCAAATACTCAGTTTTACAATAGGTCGGTCGGTATATTAATAAGTCGGTTCGCATACTTAGTTTCCGTTTACATGGAATTATGAAATTTATCACAAAGCAAGGTCTTATAGCACAAATTAAGGTAAAAAACGGAAATTTATAGTTAAATCAAGAAAAAAAAATTGTTTTATATTTGTGGGTTGTGACCTACTATTTGGAAAATGATTGAAGTCATGTATAAAGATATAAATACATTAAACTTATAAGTAAACTATAACTAGAATTATGAAATTTGTAGAGAAGCAAATTGTGTTAGCACACGTACAGTGTATAACTCTTGGGGGAGCCTTAACCCTAGAGACTGCGCTCTCTGGTGGCAGATCGAGGAATGCCCTTCAACAGCCTCCAGTTGTTCAAGGAGGGTAATTAAATACCTCCCGCGTACCAAAAAGGCCCGAGAGAAAACTCCGTTATCAAACCCAACCAACATATCCGGAGTAGAGGTCCTCGTTTCTGATAAACTTTTGGATCTGAGACCTATTTAGAGAAGGTGGTGGACAATCCAATTAGAGTCAACGGTGGCTCTCAAGTCTTCCAGGAAGATTAGGACCTTCGTGTCAGGTGACTGACCATAAAAATCAATAGCTAATTTTTATACTAATTATGAGGCATAACAAGAAAAAAAAGAGTGCTAAGACTAGGGTGTACCCCTAAAGCGATTGCGGCGGAAGATCAAAATGAAACGCTGTAACAATATTCCAATTACGCATAGGTACTTGGAATATTAGCACCATGACCGGAAGGAGTGCTGAACTCAGTGATACTCTATATAAACGACGCTTAAACATTTGTTTGTTGGTCACCAGTCCAAGGCACTGCTTGAGTTCCTGTCATAATAGTAAGAGATCGTAACGTTTAGTTATATCCTGACCGTATTGCGCCCGTAGCTTTCATGATAGGCCATCCGTTGTGCACATACGATGCTTATTAAATGATTGTATATCCATTCAATTTTCTAGTTTCCGACATATATATAGCTGTTTGTGCTGATTCACTGACTGACTGATTGATCACCTCTCCTGTAAAATTTTGTATGAAAAATATTTTTTTCACTCATGATTTCGTATAGAGGACGAAAATTCATTCAGAGAAAAAATATGGAGAAAGCTGATGATTGAAGGTCGACGGGGACAGAGACGGGGGAAAAGCACCGCCAGGATATTTAAGATAGGTGGGAAGTGCTCGAAAAAATCCAAAATGGCGGATTTAACATGGCGGCCATACAAATTTCGTCGGCGTCTATCTCAGAAAGTATACAAGATGGAAGATTGGTTTATTGGAAAAAGATGATCAAGGCCTCAAGGTCTATTTGATGAATACAAAAAAAAATCAAGATGGCGGAATTTATTTTTCCATACTAAATGTATGGGAAATATTCAAGAGACTACAAGTTGGAAACTATGCAAGACTTGATACGGTTCATAGAAGAACTTTTATTCTGACAAGTGTTGATTAAGGATTTCGGAGACGGGGAAGGAGCACGGCCAGGGTATTCAAAATAGGTGGGGGGTGCTCGAACAAAAATAATTCGAAACCTAATCCAATTACCAGGGAACCGGAAAAAAACCAAAATGGCAGATTCTAGATGGCGTCATGCAAATTTTGATCTATCTCAGAAAGTGTACAAGAAGGAAAAGTGGTTTTATTTTTGGAAAAACATGATCAGTGTATGAAGGTCTACTTGATGAATGGAAAAAATTTCAAGATGGCGTAGTTTATTTTTCTATATAAAAAATATACGGGGAATATTAAAGAGACTACAATATGGAAACTATGCAAAACTTTCTACGTTTACAGTTACGTTTATACGGTTCATAGAAGAACTTTCATTCTGACAAATTCATCGACGGTATCAAAGATGGGTATGGAGCACGGCCAGGTTATTAAAAAAATACTCGAATTCTTACCCAATTGGCAGGGTCCTGAAAAAAAATTCCAAATTTTCAGATCTCGGATGGCGGATGGCGGTTTTGTAGAAAATGGTAGACAGTGGTATGAAGTAATAGAAAATGATAGTCAGTGATGGGAAGTAGTAGAATGCGGTCTACTATTTAACATTAATTAACTTCTACGTCCTCCCAGGACGGCGTTGTTCGCTGCAACTGTCAACATTGTCTCCGTACTTATTAGGAGTTTAAAAATACAGGGTGGAAGCAGACTACTTCCGAAAACTGAAAGGGGGGATAGAAGAAACCCCTTTATGACTGAAAAAAACCTTGGTATAGTCGAGGGCAGTTATTTGTTAAACAAAATCTTCTTTTGAAAATAATTGTCACTATCTTCAGCCAGCAATGTATACTCAACATAACTTTAACATATTATCATCATCTAGGCAAATAGAATAATAAATCACACGTGTTAATTTCTACCAAATTAGTTAGGTGTTTTAGTATTTACTTTATTATTAAATAATTTCAAAGAAAATTACAATAAAAGTGGATTGTCTTAAATATCTAGGTACTTACCTAGTTTCGGTAACGTATGAGAAATGCTATCCCACAGAGTGGTTTTGTCGGGAGGAAGTAGTGCCTGCACTCTATGCATAGTGTAGGGGCGCTGACGGTCTTTTTTTAGTATTTTGTGCACGGTTTTGTGCGACACGCTAAGCCCGACGAGCTTTAATTTGCCGCGCTGCCGTACGAATTCCTAGCCGTGGATTTCGTCCCATCACGTCTAACACTTGTTGTTCCGTGCGGTTTGCAATCTCCCGGCCACCTCCACGCCTTTGGGGCACAATGTACCACCGTATACCACCGTAGCACCGTAGCACCGTTGCAATAACGAGTAACGACTGAAGACTAAAATGTATTTACCCTAAAGAAAGAAAGCCGCACACAAGTACATGTAGTGGCGGCATCCTTTGAAAAATCCAGTAACAAAACATTCAACCCGTTGCACGACCTTGCTAAAAATTCCATTATTTTTCGATACGGCGGCATAGACATTTGAGTAATTTAATTAAATAAATGTAAATACCAAATTAAATAAAGAATAATAATTAATTATTCGCTTTTAAGTTTCAGAAGCGTCAGTAGCTGAGTGGTCCCGAACCACGTTGGATTCACGGTCGATAGGTCGTGGGTTCAAATCCCGGACATTGGTATACCCGAATAATTATTTTCTTTATACCTCGAATAGAACACAAAATTAATATTATTATAATAAGGAACTTCGTTCCTATCTGGTGTCCCACGACACCACACGTTTTATTTATTTTTTTAAGATTACTAGCAGTATGGATCACATACTACTAGTATTCCCTTTACCCCTACTAGTAAGCTAATAAATAGCTTGTGTCAGGAGTGGGCCACGCCAGTAGTCCAATGTCCGGATATGAACCCACGACCTATCGACCGTGAATCCAACGCCCGAACCACTCAACTAGTGACGCTTCAAAAGAAATGAATAGGAAAAAAATTAATTAAACAAATATCCACTTGCTTCGGACACTACAAACAGACATTCACAGACACATTTTTAGTCTGACACAAAACATAACTCTAAATTTCATACTTAGAACACTTCATTTTGCAAATTCGGGTGAAAATGGCGGCCCCTACAAATTTCAACTGATTAGGTAAAAAACATTTCAGAATGCACAACTGAATAAAATAATTAAACAAAATTATTCACGTTTGTTTAAAAATGGTTTTGTTAAAAAAAATAGACATTTAAGGGTTATTTATTACCAGTACGACATGAACATTCAAATTCAACCTTATTTGTATATGTATACGAATCAAAATTCATTTTTTTCGGGAGGCCTTTGTCGGCATCTATGACCTTGTCAAAGGTACTAATACGTAGAGACGTACTCGTAATAAGTAAACTGTCGCGATTCATACATTTCTTAATGATTTAATTTAATTTAGTTTGTGTTTGATGAATGTTCTTGCAGTTGGTGCTGGGTATTTAGTAGACATGTGTGATGTGTGAAAAGTTTGTAAACCTTTTTTTGTTTGTAAATTTTGTAGTTAGTACTCTTACATAAGTGGTTAACCGACTACTTTGGGTAGTGTATTATGATGTTATTCCAGTAGGTAGGTACCAACCAAGTACCAACTTAGGTATTTAAATTTAAACCGCAGTTTCCATCGATGAATAGGGTCTATGGGTATGACTATGGTTTGTAGAATCTTTAGGTATGTTCATTTTATTATTATTTGTTTGATAGTTAAGTTTACTCTACATAAATGTTTAAATTTCGTCATAAAGTTATTGCATGATCCGTGAGGGAAGGACAGCTGAACAGCTGATAGGGAGCGCTGGCCGCACGCAGGTGAGTCACCTCCCGCTCGCGGTCGATTTAGGCGAGCGCAATACATTGCTGTTTTCATTATTTTCATAATTTTAAGCTTAATTTAATTAAATATTCACAAAAATACTTTGCGGTTATGTTATACTACTCGTACCTGGTCGAAAAAGTTAAAAAAAAAATGATGACATCATTGTTTTTTTTTTCGCAAAATTTCTACATGTGAATGTTCAGAAGCCTTGTCTGAACACCCACTTTCAGTTTTCGGAAGTAGTCTGCTTCCATCCTGTATAATTATCAAGTGTAGTATTGTGAATGTAAGTGAAATAGTGACATTTTGTGACAATTTAACGAGACAACATAAAACTTTAACGTGGAAAACTATTATTTACGACGATTTATAAAGAAGAAGAATTTACATGACCGTTAATTTACGGAACGAAAACAACCGAAAATATCATTCCGAATTATCCAAGCAAGACATTGAAGAACATTTCAAGGGCTAGAATTAATAGTAAATGCACCAAAACCATAAGAAAAGGTCAGTTATTTTAAATTTCAATTCAGTGTAAATATTATTTACAAATATCATACAAGTCACATACAACGCCATCTAGTGACAACTAGCGGCAACCACTTAGATGCGAATCACTGAGACTGACAAAGGACAACTATTGGCCGATAGAGGGCGCAAAAAATAGAAAAAAAAATCAATATTGAGTATCTATTGAGGAATAGCGCGCACCTTGGGATCGAGCGATCAAATTGGTTGCTCGATCCCAAGAAGAGGACTTTACCAATATCACCAAACTACAATGATCTTACGCAAGCAGAAACAAGAACACAAGCTAATAAAAAGAACAAAACTCAAACAGGAATACAAAGGTCATCAAGTCCATCACAGGGAGTTATCAAACCAGGTTTACTCGGTTTCCTAACAACCAAAAGCCAAACCACTAGCAACCAAAACAACCTACCACACGGACAAACAGACAAAAGTAATAAACAATAGCAATTACTCCCCTCTCTAACGGAAAACGAATTACAAATTAAAAAAAACTCTAAACCACATCTTCCAAGCCGGCTGGTCCCCGTGGAAGATTACGACCAAAACCTTCCAGAGGAAACAACAGAAGTTATGTCAACCACTACAAAAAATCATTATCACAACATCTTACATATAGCAACTTACAATGTTAAAACTCTATGGACTTACTCACGTCTACTGGAACTAACAGAATCTTTAAAAAACGTGAAATACGACATTATTGGTCTCTCAGAAGTCAGAAGACTCCGCAACGAAATAGAGGAACATGACGAGTTTATTTCCTACTACATCGGAGAAACGCCAGGATTATATGGAGTAGGCTTTATAATCAAAAAACACTTTAAAAATATATAACAAGTTTCAAGGGACTATCAGAAAGAGTAGCATTGCTAAGGATCCATATCAACAACTTAGACTTAAGTATCGTTCAAGCTTATGCCTCAACTGAGGCTTCGAAGGATGAAGAACTAGAGTTTTTCTACAGTACCGTCGACAACGCCATACGACTTTCAGGAAATAACATAATAGTCATGGGTGACTTCAACGCCAAAATTGGTCAACCCAAGCCAGATGAAACCATCACTGGAAAATACGGCTACGGAAACAGGAACTCTAGAGGAAATAGGCTCATTGATTTTGCTTACGAAAACAATCTAGCCATTATGAACACTTTTTTCAAAATGAACAACAAACAGAGATGGACTTGAAAATCACCTGGTGGAAATACAAGAAACGAAATAGATTATATTCTAATAAATTTACTGAAAAATTTAGATAACATACAGGTCCTAAACATCAGTTACCCTTCGGATCACAGACCGGTTAGGCCAGCTTTCAATGTACTTTCAAGGTCAAAAAATCGTAGAAAATTTGGTCAATGCCCTAGATCCCAGTTAAAGAACGAGGAAGAAGTGAAAACCTACATAAAATCGCTGAACAGCCGCTCAGCATATTTGCTCGACCACTGGAAAGACGATTACACCGTACAGAATTGCTACGATAAAATAACAAACGCTATTGATACCAGCTTGAAAAAAGCACATGAACTAACATCTAGTACAAACACAGGGAAAAAGCAAATAATATCAACACGCACAAAGGCACTAATCAGCAGAAGACAAGAATTACTAAACCGAAATCAAGGGCTATGAAAAATGAATTAACAGCGCTGTATAAGCTCATTAGTAAACGTATTAACCAAGACTATAAGGCACACCGCACACAAACCATTGAAAAATGTCTTCATGCCACCGGGAGCGTTAAGAAAGCGTATAAAGAATTGAGAACACATAAAACATGGATCGAAGAGTTGAAAAGCAAAACAATCAACACACAAAATAGAACGGATATACTCAAAATAGCAACAGATTTTTACAAAAACCTTTATAGTTCGCTAAATCAAACAGTATATAAATTTCCGAGTAATAATAAAGAAGAGGCGAAAGCAATCATTGACGAAGACGAAGTGGTGAGAGAAATTAAAGCTTTAAAAGCAGTTAAAAGCCAAGGACCCGAGAGGATCACCAATGAAGCCATAAAATAGGATACATGTATCTAGCTAAACCTCTAACCCGACTGTTAGAGGTTTAGCTAGATACATGTATCCTATTTTATGGCTTCATTGGTGACAAGATACTGAGTTGCAAAAATACTCCAAGTCAATGGTCAGAATCAGAAATAATTTTGCTCTATAAAAAAGGAGATCAAAATGAGATTGGCAACTATAGACCGATAAGCCTACTACTACCTTCACTATACAAACTTTTTTCCTCTATAATAGTGAAAAAAAAAGGAACCACAGAAAAATACCAACCAATAGAACAGGCAGGCTTTCGACGAGGTTTTTCAACGGTTGACCATATACAGGCCACTCTATGCTGTTTATATTGACTATCAAAAAGCCTTCGATACTCTACTCCACCCATCGATTTGAGAAGCTTTACTCTCTCAAGAAGTGGAATTGGATTACATACAAGTCCTAAAAAACATTTACGAGAACAGTACTAGCAGAGTGAAGTTGGACACCACTGGGCCACTTATACAAATAAAAAGAGGGGTAAGGCAGGGAGATCCAATCTCTTCAACAATCTTTATAGCGGTGCTAGAGACCATCATCCGCAACCTAAAATGAAAGAAAGTCGGCATAAATATAAACGGATGTTACCTGAGCCATCTCAGATTCGCTGACGATATAGTTCTGCTATCAGAAAGAACAAACCAACTACAACTAATGATAAACTCGTTACATGAAGAAAGTCGTAAAGTGGGATTAGAAATTAACTTAAACAAAACAAGTGTCATGACGAACCATACGAAAACACCTATATATCTCAATAATTTCCCTTTATCTTACGTTGACACCTACATTTACTTAGGAAAACAAATTTCATACAACCATCACAACAACGAACTGGAAGTAGAGAGAAGAGTCAATATCGCTTGGAAAAAATTCTGGAGTCTCAAGGAAATTCTGAAAAGCGACATGCCCATAATGTTAAAAAGCAAAGTCATGAACACCAGCCTACTTCCCTCACTAACATATGCCTGGCAAGATCTTACATGTACAAGATCTTAACATGTCAAAGAAGTATGGAAAGAAGCTTTTTGAAGATTAGAAGGATCGAAAAAATCCGTCATAATGTCATAAGACAGAAAACTAAAGCCATCGATGCTCTCAACTACGCACAGAGGCTAAAATGGCGATGGGCAGGACACTTACACACAGGATTGTATATTTACACCCAAAAACTGATATCAGTCAATTAATTCTACATCTACTACACTATTTGTTAGAAGAATGAAAGTAATTCAAATTAATTGTAAAATAATAATTAACCTGTTAGAAATTAGAAAAAAGTTTATTATAATTGTTATTTAAATGATTTAATTGTAAAGCAAATAATTTATTGGAAATTGAAAGTTTATGGTACTATTTTAATCATTTTAAATTGTAAATTGTAAGTGTAATTAATTTATTGGAATTTGAAATTTTTTATTCTACGATTTAAATACCCAAATATGAAATGTAATGCCTACCAAAATACCACTAACTCGTTACCAATAACATAAAATCAATTAACTAATTATAAATTAATTATGCATGCACACTATTTTTAAATTGTCAATCTCTACTGTAAAGCAAGAAATAAAAGGCTATTTTATTTTATTTTAACTTCTACTGTGCGCTGAAGTGACTTTCGTGTCCTGGATGTTTTTTTGACATCTTATGGCTCTGGTAGATATTAAAGAAGGTCTCTCTTTTACTTTCCACTGTACTGTGCTCGATAGCATATCAATCTGATATTCGCTCTAGAACATGTAGGCAGTAAATAGTGGACAGTTGACAGAGCTATAGATAGTAAAAAAGTAAGTTACAGTCAGTGCACAGTAGAATTTAATGAACGTAAAATAGTAGACCACTTTCTAACACTGCCTATCACTGACTACCATTTTCTACCGCCGCGCCGTCTACAACTCACTACTTTTTTCTACTACTTTCTATCCCTGTCTACCATTTTCTATATAACCGCCATCCGGAATCAGACAAATTGTTACTCACTCCTTCACGCAGTCCGCTTTAGCGGGCCACGCAGCCACGCGCCATACTAGAGTTTTTATATGCTCTTTTCTTGGACAATTAAAAAGAAAACAGCACAATTTTAAATATTGAACGTTTTTTTTTAATTCGAAAGTCTTTATTATGAATCTAGCGGAAGCAATGGGGAGTCTTTTCTTCGCCCGCCTTCTTGACTAAAGAGGAGCTAAATTATAAAGACCTGCACAGGTCGCTTTTGGCTTTTTATTTCTCCTAAACACTGCAAATTGACACTATTACTCTACCACTGAGATCCAGCATCCCCGGGACCGTGGACGCATCGCGCAGCCTGCTTCTGCAAATGGGCATCGCCAAGTCTTGCAGCCAACCACTGCCGGCCTTGGGGGCCAGCCGGCGACCTTTCCGCCAGTCTACCCATTTGCTGCTGTGGCCCGTCTGCGTCCTGCTTGTCCCAGCCGCCTGCCGAACTCTGCAGGCCAACTGTCCGCGCGCTCTCCTTCTCACCTCTTCAGCTCACCTCACCTACACCACTACACTTCATTCTTACACTCTCGCACCCATTTTTTTTTGTAAATAGTAATTGTTAGATCTTGTTTTTCTTTTTTTATTTTCTTTGTACTAATTAATAAATTCTGAAATATCTAAAGGTTTTCTTCTTCCCTTATTTTAAATTTAGTTTTATTTTCTTATTTGTCTTCACGACAAGTTGACACGTCGTCGTCATCGTTATTAATTGAACAATCTATACATACATATAATAAATATATAAACAATTATACGTGTAGATAGTTCAATCTACGACGACGCTCAGTCCACTTATTATTTTCTCATATAGTAGAAGCGTCGCTGTCATGGATTGAACAATCTATACATACATATAATAACCATATAAATAATTATACTTGTAGATAGTTCAATCCACGACGACGACAGCGTGCCTATTATATTTACATGATATAGCAGACTGTATATACATACATACAAAGAAATAACCATATGACCAAATATTCGTATATAGGAGGACTGTTTACATTCACAAAAAAATTAAACATAACACCACTTTACAAGCAAGTGTGTTAAAAAGTATTTACAACAGCATCTTGGAAATCCAATAATATAATAATAATAAATTTGTCTACGCATATTATATTACTTATTCCTACACTGATCTCATGAAATTCCTTCTGTCCCATAGGAACTCCTAATTCTAAAAACTCCTAACCTAATTTTTACGTAAATAAATGAAATCTTTGAAAAAAAGTTAAATATCTTATATTAAATTTATGATTCCAAATTTAAATATTTTACTTTAAATAAATTACAGTACTTTAGAGCAATACTAATCCTTAGTATTAAAGACTAGAGGCCTGCACTCGCTTCGCTCCGGGTATTTAAAACAATATTATAATTGATGTCCTTAATTTGTTATTCTGAAATTGTGTAGTTTTTCATTATTAGAAAAATGAGAGAAAGAAAAAGTTATAAAAAGAAAAATAATAGAAACAAATATAAAAGAAAAGCGACGGATGCTAAGAGAGGGAGGACAGAGCAAAAATAAAGTTGAATAGGTAAAGGAGAGAGAGAAAGAGAGAGAGAAAGAGAGAGAGAGCGAGAGAGGTAATCGAAAGAAATAAAGTGAAAAGAGACTGATCATACTGAACAAATAAAAATAAGAATTAAAGAGAGAGCATGAGAGACAATGATAGTATTATAAGAGGAAGAGAGATGGAAATACTATAGACTTCTCTCAGTGAATGAATTTTTAAAATCGGATCAGTAGCAACAAAATTACCATATTCTATTAATTAAAAAGTGTATATGGCAACACTAAATCGCCTTTGTCCCTAACGAATAGTGTAGTTTTCTTCAGTGAAAGAATTTTAGAAATCGGATTAGTAACAACAAAATGACCATATTCTATTAATTAAAAAATGTATATGGCAACACTAAATCACTTTTGTCACTCACGAATAGTGTAGTTTTTTTCAGTGAAAGAATTTTAAAAATCGGATTAGTGACAACAAAATGACCATATTCTATTAAATAAAAAGTGTATATGGCAACACTAAATCACCTTTGTCCCTAACGAATAGTGTAGTTTTCTCTCAGTGAAAGAATTTCAAAAATCGGTTTAGTAACAACAAAATGACCATATTCTATTAATTAAAAAATGTATATGGCAACACTAAATCACTTTTGTCACTCACAAATAGTGTCGTTTTCTATCAGTGAAAAAATTTTTTAAATCGGATTTGTAGTTCCTGAGAAACTCTTCAATTTACAAAATGACCACCTTATGGCACTTAAATGGCCATATTTTTTAATTAGAATATTTATGGCAACACCACATAGCCTATGTTACCCGGAAAGGATGTAGCTTCCTATCGGTGAAAGAATTTTCAAAATCGGTTCAGTAATTTTAGAGCCTATTCGCAACAAACAAACAAACATACAAACAATCAAATCTTTCCTCTTTATACTAGACTAGAGGGCTGCCCTCGCTTCGCTCCGGGTATTTAAAACAATATTATAATTGATGTCCTTAATTTTTTATTCTGTAATTGTGTAGTTTTTCATTATTTGAAAAATGAGAGAGAGTAAGAAAAAGTTTAAAAAGAAAAATAATAGAAATAAAAAGAAAATTAAAGCGACAGATGCTAAGAGAGGGAGGACAGAGCAAAAATAAAATTGAATAGGTAAAGGAGAGAGAGAAAGAGACAGAGAGAGAGCGCGAGAGAGATAATCGAACGAAAAGTGTAAAAGGCAACACTAAATCACCTTTGTCCCTCACGAATAGTATAGTTTTCTCTCAGTGAAAGAATTTTAAAAATTGGATTAGGAACAACAAAATGACTATATTCTATTAATTAAAAAGTGTATATGGCAACACTAAATCACCTTTGTCCCTCACGAATAGTATAGTTTTCTCTCAGTGAAAGAATTTTAAAAATTGGATTAGGAACAACAAAATGACTATATTCTATTAATTAAAAAGTGTATATGGCAACACTAAATCACCTTTGTCACACACAAATAGTGTAGTTTTCTCTCAGTGAAAGAATTTTAAAAATTGGATTAGTAACAACAAAATGACCACATTCTATTAATTAAAAAATGTATATGGCAACACTAAATCACTTTTGTCCCGCACGAATAGTGTAGTTTTCTATCAGTGAAAGAATTTAAAAAATCGGATTAGTAACAACAAAATGACCATATTCTATTAATTAAAAAATGTATATGGCAACACTAAATCACTTTTGTCCCTCACGAATAGTGTAGTTTTCTATCAGTGAAAGAATTTTAAAAATCGGATTAGTAACAACAAAATGACCATATTCTATTAATTAAAAAATGTATATGGCAACACTAAATCACTTTTGTCATTTACGAATAGTGTAGTTTTCAGACAGTGAAAATTTTTTTTAAATCGGATTTATAGTTCCTGAGAAACTCTTCAATTTACAAAATGGCCACCTTATGGCACTTAAATGGCCATATCTTTTTAATTAGAATATTTATGGCAACACCACATAGCCTATGTTACCCGGAAAGGATGTAGCTTCCTATCGGTGAAAGAATTTTCAAAATCGGTTCAGTACTTTTAGAGCCTATTCGCAACAAACAAACAAACATACAAACAATCAAATCTTTCCTCTTTATATAATAGTATAGACAAGTAGATGTCTCAATAAATGTTGGTGGAAATGTACTTGAACATATACCCATTGAAAATAAAAAGGAAATTATACATTCAGCATTGAATGCCTTTCATTTAATAGAAGGTTTAGTGGCACGTCTATCCGAGTGTATCACAATTAATAAGAAGCAAGAATCAAATATTGTAACTGATTAATAATTTAGAATAAAACATTATAAATAGAGTCTGCTTTTTATTTACATTTTATTTTTATTTATTTAACTTTATTTTGTTGACCTGTTTAATTGTAAAACTTATTTACATTTTATTGTTGTAGCTTTGAGGATGAATCATAGAGTTTTCATTCCAATTATTACCATCCCTATTTCTAAAACACAAAAGATTATACGTAACTATTGCCAAAAGCCACCAGTCAAAGAAATTGTACCCACCATTGTAACTGACCAAGAAGATAATCAATATGATGAAGATGTCAAGAAACGAATTTTAGCAAAAGCTTTAGAGTTTGTTCCAAAATCTGGATGGTCAATAGATTCTTTGGCACATGGTGCTGAAGCTGCAGGATATCCTGGTATTGCTCATGGATTGTTTCCGAATGGGGGAGGAGATTTGGTTCATTATTTCAATATTACATGTAATGAAAAGTTGGTTGAAGAAATGAAAAGAGTAAGTTATTACTGATAACTAGAGGGCTGCCCTCGCTTCGCTCCGGGTATTTAAAGCAATATTATAATTGATGTCCTTAAATTGACACTGTATAATTGTGTAGTTTTTATTATTTGAAAAATTAGAAAGAGAAGCAAAAGTTATAAAAAGAAAAATAATAGAAACTAAAATAAAAAGCGACAAATGATAAAAGAGTGAGGGCAGAGCAGAACTAAAATTGAATGGGTAAAGGAGAGAGAGAAAGAGAGAGAGAAAGAGAGAAATTATTGAAAGAAAGAAAGTGAAAAGAGGCTAATCATTCTGAACAGATAAAAATAAAAATTAAAGTGAGAAAAAAGAGAGGATGAGAGACAATGATAGTATTATAAGAGAAAGAGAGACGGAAATACTATAGACTTCTCTCAGTAAAAGAATTTAAAAAATCGGATTAGTAACAACAAAATGACCATATTCTATTAATTAAAAAATGGATATGGCAACACTATATCACCTTTGTCACTCGCGAATAGTGTAGTTTCCTATCAGTGAAAGAATTTTAAAAATCGGATTAGTAACAACAAAATGAACATATTCTATAAATTAAAAAATGGATATGTCAACACTAAATCACTCTTGTCACTCACAAATAGTGTAGTTTTCTATCACTGAAAGAATTTTAAAAATCGGATTAGTAACAACAAAATGACCACATTCTATTAATAAAAAAATGTATATGGCAACACTAAATCACCTTTGTCAGTCACGAATAGTGTAGTTTTCTATCAGTGAAAAAATTTTTTAAATCGGATTTGTAGTTCCTGAGAAACTCTTCAATTTACAAAATGGCCACCTTATGGCACTTAAATGGCCATATATTTTTATTTAGAGTATTTATGGCAACACCACATAGCCTATGTTACCCGGAAAGGATGTAGCTTTCTATCGGTGAAAGAATTTTCAAAATCGGTTTAGTACTTTTCGAGCCTATTCGCAACGAACAAACATACAAACAATCAAATCTTTCCTCTTTATATAATACTAGTCCACTTCGTCCGGGTGCAATTTACCAGGTGTAATAAGGTTTTCGTCGTCTGCCAACCCGCACTGGGTCAGCGTGGTGGACTATGGCCTAATAATTAAAAATAAAACGCGATAAAATATAATCTACGTTCTTACTCAAGCTTTACTTTATCTCTGTATCGTATTTCATCAAAATCGGTTCAGTGATTTAAGCCTGATTGTGTAACAGACAGCTGCCATCTATTCAGCAATAGATGGCGTAAGAAGTTTATTAAATCGCACTTTAGTTTGTTTAGTTGGTATTTATAACTATTTCTTAACTTTCTTAAGGGTTATACGAAATCGAAATTATAATATTAGTTAGGACTAGAGGGCTGCCCTCGCTTCGCTCCGGGTATTTAAAACAATATTATAATTGATGTCCTTAATTTGTTATTCAGTAATTTTGTAGTTTTTCATTATTTGAAAAATGAGAGAGAGTAAGAAAAAGTTGTAAAAAGAAAATTAATAGAAACAAAAATAAAAGAAAAGCGACAGATGCTAAGAAAGGGAGGACAGAGCAAAAATAAAATTGAATAGGAGAGAGAGAGAGAGAGATAATTGAAAGAAAGAAAGTGAAAAGAGACTGATCATACTGAACAAATAAAAATAAGAATTAAAGAGAGAGCATGAGAGACAATGATAGTATTATAAGAGGGGGAGAGAGATGGAAATACTATAGAATTCTCTCAATGAAAGAATTTTTTAAATCGGATCAGTAGCAACAAAATGGCCATAATCTATTAATTAAAAAGTGTATATGGCAACACTAAATCACCTTTGTCCCTCACGAATAGTGTAGTTTTCTCTCAGTGAAAGAATTTTAAAAATCGGATTAGTAACAACAAAATGACCATATTCTATTAATTAAAAAAATGTACATGGCAACACTAAATCATTTTTGTCACTCACGAATAGTGTAGTTTTCTTCAGTGAAAGAATTTTTTAAATCTGACTTGTATTTCCTGAGAAACTCTTCAATTTACAAAATGGCCACCTTATGGCACTTAAATGGCCATATCTTTTTAATTAGAATATTTATGGCAACACCACATAGCCTATGTTACCCGGAAAGGATGTAGCTTCCTATCGGTGAAAGAATTTTCAAAATCGGTTTAGTACTTTTAGAGCCTATTCGCAACAAACAAACAAACATACAAATATACAAACAATCAAATCTTTCCTCTTTATATAATAGTATAGAAGTATAGATATAGATAATGAGTTGTTTTGTTCACAGTTATTTCCATCAAGTTTTAATTTTCTATTAAGATTCTTCTTTTTATATGAAAAAAAATCATTTATTGTAGTTGTAATGAACGTTTTTTATAGTACAATTATTAAAATTCACTTCAATATGTTTTTAAATGTTGGACGGTAGTCGCTCCTTTTATTGTAAACAAAATAATAAAAATATCAAAGAAAAATGGCGGGGATTCGAATAACACATATTTTTTACGGTGCGCGGCGTTCTTGTATCACGTGGCGTGTGAATGACAATGTTCTTTTTTTAATTCATACAGATACCACGCATCGAGCAGTAAGAATGTGGCTGTCTGTTGAGTAAACCCTTTGCGCAGAAGAAATCGAAAAAAAACAAAGGACTGTTATTATGAAATTCAGTTAGGTACATTAGGTATATCATCCGTTTGTTTGATATAATGATTATAAGGACATTGGGTGTCTTAATGTGGGCAATAAGTTCTGTTTCAGAATCTTTTCAATCAGAGTCAGATTTAAAGCACGGGAGTAGATAAAAAATATTATTAAATTTTATTTTTCATATTTTAAATTATTTTATTATTAGGAAACCTTAATAATATAACTTATTGGAATGGAAAAAACAGTTTGTTTTTTTACAAATAACACTAACTTCCATGTTCACTGCACGAAAACACCAGAGAGACTGAGACTAAACTATCGCACTGAAGGTTATATATTGTCTTCACGTCGGTATACTTGAAATAATATAAAATTATCTACCCGATACTACTACTTTATAAACATTGTTGCTAACACGAAGAGGCGCGGGTCAGCTATTAGGTACTCTATAATTTTATATCGTGTAGTATCTGATCTGATGATGTAAGCAGTAGATAAACCCAGAGCTTATAGATTAATTGAATTGAAGATCGTTTTATTTCGTAAGAGGCGAGTAATTCTGAAGGGATCTTTACCGTGATTGGATTGCTATATCCATTATGCAAATGCGCCCGTCAAGAGTTTTTGACCAGCCAAAGAAAAAACCTGTCATAACATAGTAAATTAGACACTTAAGAATTTCGGCCTTACTTGACTTCTATGCCAGTACGGTGACGAATCTCCATAACCACTTAATGAAACACCTTCAATAAAACGATGACATATTTTTTTACCTTTTTAATCATCTACATATTACCAAAATCATATTTTCTATTTCAGAATTGCTCTAATCCACTTCTAATTTTCTGAAAGATCCCTCAACGCCGAACAGTGATGAAGATGTCACTGGTTTCTCAGGTCTCAAGGTTTCGTCTGAAAGTTGGCTTTCTTGTTCTTGAAACCAATCTTTATATTTTTCTACCTTAACTTTCCAATGATCTAGAATAATACAACCAAAATAAACCATTACCAGAGTCCATGAATATGTGTGATTATTCAGATTATAATAGAGTTAAAATAAATTTGTGTTTTTTAATTGAAAAAATAAAATAATTTATACGTAGACGTAGATCTACTTATAATTGTCATTGATTTTAGGGCTTTTAGACTAAATAAGAAAAGTACCTATCAAGTCTTGAATGGTCCCGTCTTCGCCTCCATACTCTTTTGGTAAAATACGGCGTGGAACTATTTTATATACTTCTTCAACATTATCATTAAAGTAAAGAAACTGTAATAGAAATACTTAAAGAATTTAATAAAAGTATAAGCTCTACGTACCTACCTAACAGAATTAGATGAAGTTTTAAATGTAAAAATATTCCTTCATTTTGAAGGTTAGGTAAAATATTGATATTAATAAAATCTAATATTTAAAATCTATGATTACCTTTATTGGACTTATACTGGAAACAACTTATGTTAAATAATAATAAAAATTATAGAAATATTGTGAATAATATTTTCATTCTTTCGGATAGTGAATGAAATAATACTTTATATTTACACCTAATTTCCTAAAAAAATTTAGGAAATTAATAATAATTTTTAATTTGAAGTAATTTTTAAGTAAATAACTTAAAAATGACTAAAAATTAAAAATTATAAATACTACAATAAACATTGTACAACGAACACTTGTTTAATAAAAGTCTGCTTATAATTTCGGGCTGGCTCAATTTTTTGCATAGAATCGGGATTGTGATTCAGGGAGGAAATGCAGCTAGCATTCTTACCACCATTCCCCGCAGGTAAGTCCTATATTGCAATGGATAGGTCAATGTACATTCGTGTTTTCACCAAGTATTGCAGCTAATATGCTTTAAGATTGTAGTACTCTTTGAGGTTGTAATGTCATATGTACAGTGATATAAATTGGTAGTATAGTCGGATCGATTATTTACAGTAATAATACTCATTAATATGTCGGAGAAATTATTATAATATGAGTGGGAGACAGATAATTGTAGAGAAAATACATTCTACTATAAGCTTTGTATTATATTGTGCACATAACAATGAATGGTCTATCATGAAAGCTACGGGCCCAATATGGTCATGGAGATAATTAAACATCACGATCTAGTACTATTCTAAAAGGAACTATTTTGACAGGAACCCAAGCAGTGCAACCCAAACCCAAGTGCCTTGGACTTGTGACCGAGATGTAGGCTTTAAGGATCCTTTTAAGTAATTAGAACACTCGCCTCCACTGAGCAGGTTCTCCGTTTAAACTTAAGGTTAAACTTACATAAACCTAACATAACATAAGGCTAACCTAACTTAAACTATTTAATAAATTATTGTGCATAGAAATGATAAATTAATTATTATGATATTAAATTATTAAAAACTATTATGGTTTTTAATTAATTAATAAATTTATGTGCCATGACTGAAGTAATTAAAAATATAAATATTACCCTTTTTTTAAGTTTTTCTCCTAAAAACATTCTGAGTATTGCGTGCGCAGCATCAAAGCTTGGTGGTGCATTTATTGTATAGGTACCCTTCATCCTTAGAGGTAACGATTTTTCCATACTAATAACAAATTTCTTAGCTAGTGCTGGAGTCCATTGTATGAAGGTGCCTATACCAGCACCTTGCATGTCTAATAAACATTCCTAAATAAAGAAATTTTTCGTAAATTTCTGACCGTTAAAAGTTAAAAGATTCAAATAAAAATAGATCATATAATGAAAAGAAATCTGCAGTTGAAGCAGATAGAATTCTTGTTGAGACTTGTGGTGACAATACTTTGTTGGATACGATATGCAGATACTGGTTTTGACGATTCAAATATAATAGATTCCATTTAAAAATAGTGATTTTGAACTTGAGGATAAAAACGTTCTGGTGCACCAAAAAAATATGAAAACGAAAAGTTGGAGGAATTACTTGATCAAGACCGATGCCAGACGCTAGCAGAACTTTGAAAAACATTATAAGTAGATGAGTCAACTGTTTCAAAACATTTAAAAGATTTAGGAATTATCCAAAAGCAAGGACAAGGTACCGTTGGGTTGAAGCCGAGAGACGTCGGACGGTGTTTTCTCACGTTTGAGAACTACTGTTTCAACGGCAGAAAAGAAAAGATTTTTGCACCGCATCGTGACTGGCGATGAAAAGTGGATAAACTACCATAATCTAAAGCGTAGAGAATCGTGGGGTAAGTCCGGCCAAGCATCAACATCATCTGCAAAACCAAATATCCATAGTTCGAAGCTTCTTCTCTGTATTTGGTGGAAGCAGCAGAGTGCAATTTATTATGAGCTATTCAAACCGAATGAGACTATCACGGGAAATGGCTATCGACTTCAATTGATGCGTTTAAGTCGAGCTTTGCAAGAAAAACGGCCGCTATACGAGCACAGACACGACAAAGTGGTTTTGCTACATGACAACAGTCGGCCTCATGTTGCAATACCAATGAAAACCTGCCTATAAACGCTTCAATAGGAGGTTCTACCTCACCCGCCGTATTCATCAGACATAGCTGTAATAGAAATACTTAAAGAATTTAATAAAAGTATAAGCTCTACGTACCTACCTATTCTTAATAAACAGAATTAGATGAAGTTTTAAATGTAAAAACACTAATATTATAAGTAGTAGCACTACCTAGTTGATCAGCGATTTCATTCTTACAAAGAAGCTATAAAAAAAACCGATTCTTGGATAGCCTCAAAAGACATGTCGTTTGTCCCACGCGGAATTCATATACTATAAGAAAGATGAGAGTAAGTGTCCGCTAGTGATTGGTAATGTTTTTGTTCCTTATAATATAAATAAAACTTTTATTTTGTAACAGAAACAGTGAGAACATATTCAAGGTCCTATATTTTAAGTGACTTTAAATTTGTAACCTCACCTCTCCAGAGATAACGTAATTATCGTCTTCTAGGACTAATATTTCGAATATAATGTACATTATTTTTAAAACATCACTCATTTTATGTTTTGAATTATCAAATTGTCCAAATCTACATATACATATTCTGGTAGCATCTTCTGCAGAGCAACGTTTAAGGGGAAGAAAAATCCTGAAATGAAATTATGCATTATTGATCATAATCCAAAAAATGGCCTCAAAGCAAGCTATGGTAGTAATTTTTCCCACATGATTTAGTAGAAAGCATCCAGGCAGCGTTTCATTTGGAATCCGAACTTCTAATTCTCAAAGTTGTGTAATTTAAAATAAAAATTTGGTCAAGTGCGAATTGGACTCGTGCACTTGCTCCGAGGATTCCGTATAATTAAGATTAAGGGAAAATCTTAACTGTTCTGTCGGAAAACTGTTGTCTACATGTATCGTTATAGGTCACTGTCAGTTTATCAAATGCATTTCTGCATTGTGTTTTTGTTATGTAAATCGGTTTATTCACTTTTCGCTTCACGCTTCTATTGTAAGATACTGCTTCTTAACAAATTTCATGAGGTCAAGGGCAAGTAGCTTAAGGTTAAAATTCACTTGCCCACTGCTGAGCCTAAAGTCCACCACGTTGGCCCAATGCGGGTTGGCAGACTTCACACACCTTTGAGAACATAGAGAACTCTCAGGAGTGCAGGTTACCTCACTATGTTTTCCTTCACCGTCAAAGCAAGTATATTTATTTTTTTAAATACTCAGAAAAGTCAGAGGTGTGTGCCCAGGATCAAACATGGCCCTCTCGAGTAAGACACCATGTCTTAACCACTAAACTATCACTGCTTGATTTTGTAATATACCACAAATTTACAGTTTTCAGATTTTTTCGTTTTGGAAAACCTTAAAAACCTCGCTTCTACCAAATTTTCATGATTTTAGGAACAAAATATCGACATAATATGCGGAATAAGTAGTTTTATCTTTTAATGGCGTTCACTTCGGCTCACACAGCTTGAAGGGATGTAGGAATCGAGTATTTTATATTAATTTTAACTTCATACTTTGCATTATTGACGGATCGTTTGATTACTTAACTAAGAAGTTTAATTTGATTATATTTTTTTATGGACGGATCTTCGGAGCGGATGTAATAATATATTATCTCACCCGATTTTTAGCATTTCTTGTATTGCAGGATTAAATGGATTTCTGTCACCATACATCTCAGGCACTACTGTTTTTAAAGTATAGTACATATCTAGCTTTTCCTTGCTCCTCTCTAAGCTGTATTTATTTCCACGCAAGAATCCAACTAAAAATTGATCCGCTGCAATTACACAAAAATGAAATTAAAATCACAATATTTTTATATACGAACATATAAAACAGTTTGAAGTTCTAAGTTACTCAACTTTAATTAAAAACAATGAAAGTAATTCATTGTTTTTACTTATTATACTTTAGAATATATGATAAATAATTAGAATCGCTATCAATTAAACTCTGTAAAAAATGTTTATGTTAGAATAGAACTTACGAGGATTAACTGATTGCAAATGTGGTTGTTTTTTCAGCCATTCCCTTAAAGTATGAATATCCGAAGAAATTCTGCTAGAAACTTCATTAAGTTCCTTTTCTGCTTTCTCTTGTAACACAGGAGAGAGTGCTCGTAGCATTTTTGAATACTAATAAAAGGGAACAATTTAGAAATTAATATAATTTATACATAAAGCTCCTCGTAATTTTCCTCGTAATTGTATAGTTAATATTTTATAATGTGTAATTTATAATCCTCATTGGTTAAAATGGCTACTATTAAAGTAACTAATTTAAATGGAGTAAGGATAATCGTTTCTATCAATATTTTCTTAAACAAATTGGAAAATCTTACCGTCCACTCTTTCGTAATATTTCCTTAAGGATTTTAATTTTATTTTAAGAATATTCATACAAATATAAAACACTCTATTCCGTACTTATTATAAATGAGGATATGTGACTCAAGTATAAAGCTTATATAGTAGATTTATCAAAATGAGGTAACCTAAAAAATGGTTTTTAGGGTTCCATACCTTAAAAGAAAAAAAGGAACCCTTATATGATAACTCCGTTGTCCGTCTGTCTGTCTATTAAGACTCTATTTTTCAGGATCGCGTGAAGGTATCAAGTTGAAATTAATATCAAATACTCAAGAAAATTAACTTATTAAACCATCACTAGAAAATTAACTCTTTTTGACTGCCACGTAAGACCCATTTTCTCAGAAAAACGTGAAGACATCAAGTTGAATTTTAGATCAAATATTTCAAGTCTCTACTTTCTAGCATATGTAAAAAAATCAAACTGCTAAATCAATTTAATGAAAAGATACAGCCGCTTTTATCTGATGTGTTGTAATTTTCGACAAGAATCAATATTCCCAGGCTTTGTCTCTAGACCTAGGAACATGATTTTTGGCGAGAAGCAAGGTCTTACAGCACTAATATGGGTAAAAATCTGAAAAATGGCAATTTGCTGTTACATCGTGAAAAAAATGATCTTTTATAGAATTAGGTTTTGACGCATTATTTAAAGAATACATGAAGTTATAAAGTTGAAAGTAATGTTTACCCATGAGGGGACAGGTTAGAATACTATTCCCCTCTGCCACTGGGAGAGCATTTAGTAAGATCCGAGTAACCCAGCACCCCCTTGGTGGTTGGGGACCTGTTTCCCGACTGGCTTGCGACCACCAGCATGCGAATGTTACCGCCAAGTGTCAAAATATAAAATAAGGCACCTCTTTCAATTTCACAAATTTTCAGTCCTCTAGCTTAAAGTTAAATAGGGTTTAAATCTGTAGAAGACATGTATATGTATAACATATTCAAATGTTAGTAAAATCGCAAACATTAAAGTTTTTGTTGTCGTATCGTGTGAAATCAATCTATATGGAGACAGTATCCAATAATAGCAATGGCTGTTGACGTCATGACATGTTGTTAATTTACAACTTGTAGAATATTTTAATCGACTCCAAAAAAAGAAGGAGGTTTTATATTTGGCAATATTTGGCAATAGTGTTTCTGGGCATTATGTTCACCGACTTAAAATTATTTAAGTGATAATGTTTTCTTATATTCTTTTTGTAAGTAATTGTAAATATGTCAATTGAAACACGCATTACTAATGTCAGAAGTAAATGCCCCCAAATTTACTTCCGACTTGTGATGCTATTGTGACCGGCACACGAAAATCTAAATTTAATAGTGTTTGTCCCTTTATTGATTATACGGAGTAACGGAACCGTAACCGCAAGTTCCACACTTGCACTTGGCCGAATTTTTAGATTTGGTAGATAAGTCGTGTGTAATTAACAATTTCCGCTTTGTTCACAACCAGCTAAATTATAGCTAATTTTACTAAGTGTAGTATACTCAAGTACAGATTTATCATATTTTATGTCGGAAAAATTTAGTATGAAAGGGATATTGGGTAGTTAGAATATAGAATCTTTCAATAAGCATCATACGTGCTCAACGAACGAATGGCTCATCATGAAAGCTACGGTCAGGAGATAACTAAACTACAAGATCTCGTAATATTCTGATAGGAATCCAAGCAGTGCCTTGGACTTGTGACTAAGGTACAAGCTGAAGGATATTTTTTTTGACAGATAAGGTGCAAACGACCAGATGGTCCACCTAATGGTAAGTGGCCACCATCGCCCATGGACATCGACAAAACAAGAGATATCCTCTTGATATCTCTTGTTACGTTGCATCCTCGAAGATAGAGTGGGGAGGGGGTATGAAGAAAAAAAATGCTGCGATCACAGCGGACTCTTAGCAAGAGCCCAGAGTCCACTAGATCCGCAGCATTAACGGAATGGGAGAGAGAGGGGATAAGTCTAGCCCGCATGCTGCTCGACCGGAACGCGTGTATGACACATGGCGGTCGGATTCACATGCTGGTGGTCGCAAGCCAGTCGGGGAACAGATACCCTACCACTAAGGGGGTGCTGGGTTATTCGGCTCTTATGAGATGCTCTCCCAGTGGCAAGTAAATTAACTTACCCCATAACCCAGGGGAATAGTATTATAACCCGTCTCCTCACGGGGTATAAACCGTTTAGAGACAGTGCACCGTTGGCCCCAGATAGTTGTGGGCACAATTAGTGAACTCACGAATATTCACGAGGATGCAGTTTAATATCACACCAGTCCACAATTACCAAGCGACTGAGAAACCCCACCTCTAGTATCGAGACGCACATGGGTTGTCCGTACGACATGTCGTATCTTAATTACTCATAGTACACCCTGGAGACCACGTGCGGGCGTATGCGTTTACGCTCGGGACGTCATCTTCTTTCGGCGTCTATGTGAATTTGAAAGCACCACGTTTTTGGTACTTTGTGGCCTGGCGGATACTGGTTCTTTACCTCTTGACCTATGCCTATAGTTCGCACACTGGACACGGGACAAGCAGGCGTACCTCAGCGAGGCGGCCGACGCGGCTCAATAGAAGTACAACTGTAGCAACGTGCTACTTTGTGGACTGTATTTATGAAGAAAAGGAATGCCTTCGACTTCAATCTCACGCTTCCAAATAGCAAAAGAAGTCTACTCACCAGTTTTGCAGACTGCTACTCCTGGAGCCGGCTCCAGTTCCCCTTCAGATATTTCTTAAGTGAGGTGCGTGGCACAGGTACCGCACCGCCCGTTTGAATGTTCTCTTCTAACGAACAAAGGGCGGCGGGGGGGACACAGATTATACAGGGAATAGGAAAGCGGCGCGCTGGTTTGAGAGCGCGCAACGCCATCTAGCTGCGGGGCGAGCAAACAACTCTCACCATTCGTCAGCGCAAGACTGAACATACCCCCCACCGAAAGCATCCTGATGATTTCCCCTATATAATACCAAAATTACCCTACTAAAGAAGAAAGTTATAAAAAAAAAAAAAAAAACGGTATATAATTAATAAATAAAATCTTACATAAACTACAATATAATTGATTTTTTGTTTAATTTAATTAACATATGGGAGTGGACTCAGTTTATGAACTGGTCGCTGAAATGTACTCTTTTGTGTACGCAAAGTTACACATCGTACTACCCCATCTGAACCGGGGTGAAGGGATACCACTTTTGCCAGTGGCCAATTAATTGAGGCTGTGTGGTCAGTTTTCACTAAAACTAAGTCACCTAATTTTAGATTAGGCGAGGGCGTGAACCATTTTGCGCGCTGTTGTAGTGTGTTTAAATAATCATTTTTCCATTTACGCCAAAAAAGTTGATTAGCAGCCTGCACGTAACGCCAGCGATTCGTATATGTCAATTGGGGTTCTATATTATATTCCGGCACAGCCGTTAGTTGCTTGCCCACCAAAAAATGGCCTGGAGTCAACACATTAAATTCATGAGGCTCATCATTAGCCGGCAACGCACACAACGGACGGGAGTTCATCACGGCTTCTATCTTACAAACTAACGTACTTAGCTCTTCAAACGTTAATGCTTTATTGCCAATGGATCGTACCATATGATATTTAGCCGATTTGATCCCAGCCTCCCATATCCCCCCCATATGAGGGGCGCTAGCGGGGTTAAAATGCCACTTAATCTGTCGCTCAGAACATCCCTCATAAATTTGGTTTTGATTACTATCATTTTTTAAGAAATTTTGTACCTCAGTTAAATATTTATTGGCTGCGACGAAATTTGTACCGCAATCCGAATATAAGCAGGAGCATAAACCCCTACGAGCGGTGAATCTATCTAACGTTGCTAGAAAACAATCAGCGGACAATGATGATAAAACTTCTAAATGTACTGCTTTAGTTGAAAAACACACAAATAAACATAAATAGGCTTTTCCTATTTTAGCATTACGACGAAGACTTTCTTTAATTAAAAATGGGCCACCGATGTCAACTCCGACGTTGTCAAACACCTTGTTTGGTACTAATCTTTCGGCAGGTAAATCACCCATGGCAGGTTGTAATAAGGTTGGCTTACATTTAAAACATTGTTTACATTTGGATAAGACAGATCTAATAACATTGCGTGCGGCTAATATCCAATAAGTTTGAATTAAAATATTGTGTAAAGCGCGTGGTCCTGCGTGCAAATATTTTTTATGTGAGTATTCTATTAGTAATCTAGTAAAATAACTACCTTTCGGTAATAACAAGGGATGTTTGGCATTGTAAGTTAGTTCAGAATGAGAGATACGACCCCCCACCCTAAGGAACCCCTCCTTATCTAGGAACGGCGATAATTTTCTTAACGATTTTATAAATTTATTTTCACTTTTTAAAGATTCAATTTCATCCTCAAAATACGCCGATTGTATTAGGTGAATTAGACAGTCATGTGCCTGTTTCAATTGGTGCGTAGTTAATATCTGAAAATTACCCTTTTTTAAATTCATATTTTTTAAATTTAAAATTCTAGCTATTGTTCGTTGTAATTTACTATATGAGGAAAATCTAGATATAATTCTTTCGCAAAATTCAAGTTTTGTTTCAACAATTAAACGCTGATTTGGGTGATTTTGAGATATCAAATTAAAACTATCCTGAACTCTCTTTTTCTCGGGCAAATCCATATCATTTTTTATGCATACAGATCGCACTGGCCAATTTGTTATATGATCATAAAGCCACGACGGCCCTTCCAACCATTGCTGACTTATGCGTATAAACTGTGATGGAAGTACTCCACGGGAGCACACATCAGCTACATTATTTTCACTGATAACATGACGCCATAAATGAGATGGTAATATTTCAATTATTTGCGTAACCCTATTGCAGACAAAAGTTTTTAGTTTATACGCATCCGTCTGCAACCACGACAGAACGACTGTCGAATCCGTAAATGCCGATATATTATTTATTTTAATCCGTTGAAGTGCCACAATCACAAATTTTATTAATTTACTTAATAACACAGCCGCCATCAACTCTAAACGTGGTATAGTTATAGGTTTGACGGGAGCAACCTTGGATTTAGCCGTTACCAATCTGACCTTGACTCGTCCCTCCTTTTTAGAACGAATGTAAATGCAAGCTCCGTATCCTCGCGACGAACCGTCACAGAACCCTATTAATTCACATTCCTCTTGCTCAGGCGCGAGCATGTGTCTCTCGATGTGCAACTGAGATAAACACGGTAACTCGGCAACCAGCCTCAACCAACTTTCCTGAACGTCAGAAGGTATGGTGTCGTCCCAGCCTACACCCAATCGCCACAGGTCCTGCATAATACATTTCGCCAAAAATGTGCACGGTGCAAGAAAGCCGACGGGGTCAAAAATTGACGCTAATATTCTTAATACAGATCGTTTCGTGGTTACATTGTCATTTTTATTCACCGAAAAATAAAAAGAATCTGATGATGGAGTCCATTTTAGGCCCAATATTTTAAGGGAGATGTCTGTATCATCCTTCCTAAATGTAATAGGACACTCCCGGTGTTGATCGGGAACACGAGCCAATATTTCAGGCTTATTACTCGTCCATTTTTTAAAAATAAAACCACCCGATTTTAATAATGATATAATTTCGTCCTGAACCCTACACGCTTCCTTGAAAGATGAACATGACCACAAAATGTCATCCATATATATTCCGGATCGAATCACTTCTCGTCCCGCTTGATATCTATCGCCTTCATCGTTAGCCAATTGATGTAGCGTGCGAATAGCCAAAAAAGGTGGACAACTCAAGCCGTAAGTCACCGTTTTTAACTCGTATGTTTTAATAGGTTCACTCGGCGAAGCGCGAAACAAAATATGTTGATATTTCCGATATTCGGGATTAACTAATATGGCTCGGTACATTTTGCAAATATCACTCGTGAAACAATATTCAAAAAGTCTAAAATTTAAAATTATTGATTAAATATCTAAATAAAGATTACTACCAGTTAACAGTATATTATTTAATGAAATATTATTTTTCGTTTTCGCCGAGGCATCAAATACAACGCGCAATGGGGTGGACGTACTATCAGGCCGACGTATATAATGGTGAGGTATTAAATATTCAGTAGGTGCATCACCAGTGTACAACTCCATGTGCCCGAGCGCTTCATACTCACGCATAAACTCGTTATAAGCCTTCTGCAAGTCGGGTAAGCGCGCGAGTTTACGTTCAATATGCATTAACCTGCGCTCGGCGACCGCGCGCGACTCGCCAAGCGGCGGGTGCTCGGCGGCGAGCGGCAGCGGCACAGAGTATCTACCTGTGACGTCACGACGATATTCATTCATATAAATATTTTCCGCGAATTGATCATTAGGATTTAATAGGCGACTACACGGTAATTCTTCAATTTCCCAAAAATCCCGTAAACACTTATCTAACGAGCGATTTTCGATTGATAAATAAAAATTTTTAGAATGTATATTATCATTGTCACAACAATATAGTTTTCCGCTAACAACGTAACCGAATACAGTTTTTATTATACTAGGAATATGAGGATTTATTATAACGGGTTTATCGATAATTAATTCCGACACTATATCATTTCCCAATAAAATATCGACTTTAGATTTTTTATAAAATAATGGATCGGCTAAATTAAATATTTTATATTGCTTAATAATTTCTTCAGAAAACGAAACGTTCGGCATTTCTGAAGAAACCTTTGGGACCACTACCATATCAACCACGTACTTCGAAACGTTCGACTCGCGTGACTTGATAGTGCATGTCACCATACCATAAGTTTTTACCATTTTACCACTCAACCCTGACACGCCAAATGGACACTTTTTTCGATACAAACCCAAACGTTGAGCGCAATCTAATGTGATAAATGAACTCTGTGCACCTGAATCTATGACTGCACGGCAGTCTTGTAATTGACCTGTAATATCACTAACTAGTGTGCGTGTGGTTCCTAATACTACGCCATAGGCACCTGTCGTCACGGACGACAGTGAACATTGTTCGGTGCTCACGGAGCCCAAACAATGAGAAGCCACTAGCGCCTGCTTCGAGTCGCTTGTTAACTGCTTAGTCGGCACGGCCGACTCGCCTTGGCCAAGATGTAATAAGTAGTGATGGGGTGCAGCGCACACGCCACAAGACAGAGTTGATTTACACGTAGACGTGTCGTGACCGGGTTTAAGACAATTAAAACATAATTTTAATGTTTTAATACGTTCAATTCTGTCATGAATAGGTAATAGACGAAACTGTTCGCATCTATAAATCATATGCTCTAAATTGCAATGTGCACAATTTTTTGTACTATTAAATTTAAGATTTTTATTTTTATTACCATTGTAGCCATTATTGGGTTGATTTTGAGAAGCTAATACCGATTTTGATGATTTATTGTATTTTTGATTTTGAATATTATTAAGATTATGTTTGGACACCATATTTTGATGAAACTTTGACTTCTGAGAATAATTATCTGTGCCAGACATTGCGCAAGACGAACTTACATTTTCTAAGACTTTAATCTGTTTGTGAATGAAATTCATTAATTCTGTAAATGTAGGTAATTCATTTTGATCACGACTTTCTTCAAATAATTTTCTCGTATGGTTATCAAGGCCACGTAACGCAATATGACAAAATAAATAATCGTCTAAATTATTAATATTTAATGACCTAATTGCTTTTAACGAATTATCAAACGTCTCAACAAAGGAAGTCAGGTTAGCAACTGTATCCTTTGTCAAGGGTGTAAAAGTGAGCATTTTATCTAAATATTTCGAAGTTAAAATTCTATTATTCTGATATTTATCCATTAAATTTTGCCATACTACATGATAATTAGCAGCAGTAATAGGTAAACTTTTCACAATATTCAAAGCTGGACCTTTCACACACGATAATAAATAGTGAAATTTATCAATATTATTGAAATCGCGATTATGTACGAGCGATAAAAATGTGTCATAAAAAGTAGGCCACTGTTCTATTTGACCGTGAAACTCGTACAAGGTCAACTTCGGTAACGACGGCCTAATGAGATTGCATTCACGCGAACATGATGCACCTTTATCGCTTACATCTCTAATTTTTTCACAGTTCGCGGCTACCAACTTACATGCAAAATATAATTCGTCATAGCTATCCAATAGTTTCATCGTGGTATCGGGTTTTTCCAAAATTTGTTTTTCGATTAACATTATATCCATAACAATCTTTTCGAATTCCTTTCGTTGATTATCTAATTCCGAACATTGTAATAAGTATAATTGACAGGAATCTAACTTACTAACAGTAATTTTTAACGATGAATCGTACGTTCGCTGCAGTTTGCTAAACAAGTATTCCTTTTTTAAAACTAATTGATTTAATTTCTGTTCTAATTTTCCTTTAGCTTCCGCCATCTTTAACTACGCGACAACAACGCTTAACGTAAACTTATTTAAAAACGATTTATTTCGACCACACAGCTACAATAATTGATTAATTTATAAAATATACTAAATAAATAACAATTACTAATAAATTATTTGAAAATCCGGTTTCGAATGGACCATTAAATGTAGCAACGTGCTACTTTGTGGACTGTATTTATGAAGAAAAGGAATGCCTTCGACTTCAATCTCACGCTTCCAAATAGCAAAAGAAGTCTACTCACCAGTTTTGCAGACTGCTACTCCTGGAGCCGGCTCCAGTTCCCCTTCAGATATTTCTTAAGTGAGGTGCGTGGCACAGGTACCGCACCGCCCGTTTGAATGTTCTCTTCTAACGAACAAAGGGCGGCGGGGGGTACACAGATTATACAGGGAATAGGAAAGCGGCGCGCTGGTTTGAGAGCGCGCAACGCCATCTAGCTGCGGGGCGAGCAAACAACTCTCACCATTCGTCAGCGCAAGACTGAACAACAACAAATAGTGTTTCTGGGCAACTCGGGTATCTGACGTTAATTCGCATACACCTTATTGCTTGGATGTCCTGCTGATAACTAATCCAGACCGTTATTCAGTGTCGATCATTTTCACTTTCACTTTAGGTCGTATAGGGAACGAACTAGCGACGTACCCTCCTGGTAGTAAAGCATTTTGGGCGTTATCCAAGTCCGTCAAAGCGAACTTCTGATGCTCCTCGCTGCCTCCCCTGCTGACGCCTCAAGGGACGCTAACTCACATGGCATAAGAGAAATTAGTGTCGTTTATCATAGTCACGGAGTGACGAAATTCATATGAGTAATAATCATATTCGGTAAAAGGAAATACGTAAAATGCTATGCAATCTGGACGCGAACAAGGCTAAGGCCCTGATGGTATTCCAGTTAAGTCATGAAAGCTTGCTGAAAAATCAGCAAAAATACTTCGTATCCTTTGAAAAGTAAAACATAAAACACCTGCTCATATTTTACAAAGCGCGAATCAGCAAATAGCGCCTTGCTCAAGTTTCGCCTGCACAATCTTTAGACGCAAGGTTGCCTCCTTATTGATTTTTTATTTATTTATTTAAGATTTTTTTTCTCGGATACATTTCAGTAAGTGTGCCCGTTAACTACGTAGTCTGATTCCTGCCGCCCCTCATTTCTGCAACCTGACAAATGCGATCGAAGCTCCATCATTACCTTCTAAAAAGTTAATAATGTAACAAACTTTCAACCAGTAAATTTTACATAATTTCCGGAACTGGTCTGGTTATGGAATTAGAAGGTGGATAAGTTATAATAAGCCTCCAGAGTTATTTTCTATATCATTAGCTTATTTTATTTAGATTGATCCAGTTTAAGATCATAGGATTTAGCTGGATGGAGGCAGGAAGTCAATAGTGAACACATTGGTCTTTACTTAAGTTTTATTGGATTTAGCGTATTCTATTACTTTTTTTTACCTAACTGGTTCGAGTCAGAAATACATAATTTTTGATACAATACCCATTTTATCTCAGTCTCATAATATTCATAAGCTGCATTTGTTTACACTACTGTATTTTTATGATAATTGGTCAAGGCTTGATAAAAGCTCTATTTTGGAAGATGCTTTATTTACAGTGACACTTTCCCTGTGGTGGTTGTAGCTTTGACCAGAATTTTTCGTAGACAGCGAACTTAATCTTTAATAATTCCAGCAGTACCCGTGAGGGGACGGGTTAGAATACAATTCCCCTCTGCCGCTGGGAGAGCATCTCGTAAGAGCCGAGTTACCCAGCACCCCCTTAGTGGTAGGGGATCTGTTCCCCGACTGGCTTGCGACCACCAGCATGCGAATCCGACCAACAAGTGTCTCTGACGCGTTCCGGCCGAGCCGCATGTGAGCCAGATCTACCCCCCTCTCTCTCCCATCCCATTACTGCTGCGATTCCAATGAACACCGGGTTCTTGCCCGGGGTCCATTGAAACCGCAGCAATCTTCTCTTCGCTCCTCACTCTATTTTCGAGGCGTCAACGCATTGACAAAACAAGGGATACCCTCTAGTTTTGTCGATGTCTATGGGCGACGGTGGCCACACCACCATCAGGTGGACCGTCTGCTCCTTTGTCTCTTATCTATCATTAAAAAAAAAGTAGTCTATAAAAGTTAGTGCCATCGAAAAGTAAAAAACAAAGTTACAACTTTACTATTTAATGTATTTTATATATCACATATCAATAAAGTATAATTTAAGAAAACGATACGTAAAAAAAATACGATATACGATAAAATACCTGCAAGATTATAAATTTTATGACATAAAAAATTGTTTAAACCTCACATGATTGAACCCTTATCATGTTTATATGTTTTACTAATACTAAAAATTCTATAAATTAATCAATATCTAATTTTCTAAAGGAACCCTGATCGCCAAAGTCTACACTTGTTTTAATAATTCTTTTTGATTCGTCAGTGCCAAATTGTATTTCCTGTTCCAGCCACGGTCTATATTCTTTTATTTTGTTTTCCCATAATTCTGAAATATAACATTACAAAGTAACTAACAAAAACACTATACATTTTTACTAAAATATTTTTTTTATTAAAATGTTTGTTTTTTTAAATTAATTTAAGATTTGTAAAATTATTATTAAGGTTATTAAAGCATCATATAATATTTAAGAAAATGAACAATTATTTTTGTCTTTATTTTTAGTCAGAGTACATTAAATGGAACTATAAATTAAAATTCACACTGTATTTGCATATTTATTTAAATAATTGAAGCGTCCGTGACAGTGAGAATACATAAAAACTCTAATTATGTTATATTCATGTAAAAAGAATCATTATTCTTTTTGAATATGATGCATTAATACAAAATTATTTTTGTTTGAGTTTGTACCACTGAAAGAAAATGTTTGCAAAAAAATATACATTAATAATGAACTTACCAACAATTTCTGCTACTGTGCCACCATTGCCACCGTAATCAGTAGGAATAACATCTTTTGGCAAAAAATTTAATAATTCTTCGTTAGACTTATGTATCCTCAACTGAAAAGGGTTACAAGATTATTAACTTCAATGAAAACTAATATGACAATCAAAACATTTTTAACAATAAAATATGTTGAAGTTGTCTTTCTTCATAAAAAGATCTTCATATGAATAAAGCTATTTTCTATAATAATATTTGATTTAATAAACGTATAAAATAAACTGTATACTCTGTTAAACATATATTCTATGCTAGAAAAATTCCATCCATTACATATCCTGCCAAATACTAATATAAGTGTTTAATTATTTTATTTAAAAACTTTTTGCATGACTAATTTAAAAGAATAATTTGTAATTATGGCTGCTTATAAGGCAGACTTCTGTCTATTTATTATTTCTTCTCTAGCACTAAAAGATATTCTTAAAGTATTGTTTTAAAACAAAAGAAGTAAGTTTTCTCTTACTTACTCTTTCTCTTGCTTTTTCACTAAGAAATCCAGAAATAAGTTTAAAAATAATTTCAATGCCAGATGGTACGTTTACATGATGGCTGCCTTTTAAACGTAGCGGTAACGAATCCTGTAAAATTTATTTTTTATTTTATTGGCTAATATAAATAGTAGTACTAACAATAGAACTTAATAATAAGTAGTAGATATATTATTACTTACTTGACTAACAGCTACCAATTTTTTTAAAGTACTTGGATTTGCTTGAGTTAGATGATTCAGAGAAACGTTTTCATAGTCCACCACGATTTTAGTCCCCATAACTGTTGCAACATCATTTTCAATTACCAAAATCTGAAATTAAACTAATTAAAATAAAAGTTTGTAATTCAAATCTGGATGATTTGAATTACAAACATATACACAAATAATGTTTCTCATATTTTATAAAAGTAATAAAGATTAATAATTGAATTGAGCAGACCTGAACTAAGTAATATAGAATACACATGATATCTGCAACATTATTCGTCTCAGGATTATACCGCCCTGCTCTTATCAGAATGATACTAGGATGAAGAAATGTTTTTGATTGAGGCAAAATTATGCATGTTCTGAAAAAAATAATATACATTGAATGTTTACTTTTTTCAAGTCAAGGATAGAATGTCATGAAAGTTCTCATAGAACAAAATAAAAGCTTGTTGCACTTACCCCTGTCTCAAAAATGTAAAAAATTCGGGTTCGATCGGCTTAAATCTTAAAGTTACTTCTGGAGCTTTAGTACGCAAAGTATAAAATAAATCTATTTTAGTCTTCACCCGCTCCAAGCTGAACTTACATCCTCTGAGTAAAGCAACGAGCCACTGGTCATCTAAAAGAAATAACAAAATTAGTATTAAAATTAATTGATTTATAAAATTTAATAAATTTGTCAGAAGATTGTTGTAAAAATTATAATCACCTGTTCTCGCTTTTAGATGTGGTTGTTTCGATATCCATTCTTTTAAGTTTTGCAAATCATCTAGGATTTGTTTAGGATTCTCGTTAAGTTGGTTTCTGGCTATTTTAGCCAATTCCGGAGACAACTCTCGTATCATTGCAGTTGTCTGTAAAGAAAAAATAGTAATATTGCAAAAAATTTACTCGTTAAAGGTCAAATCAATTTATGCTATAATATTCTATCAGGTGTCCGTTATAACTATAGTAATCATATTGTTTTTATTCAAAACCGGACACGGAAAACGAGACTAAAATGTTTTAGACATCCATGGGGAAAAAAACAAATCAACATGTACGCTCTTATTATCCTGCGGGTTGTCCTACATTTCAATAAAATTGATATTATTTTTAATTTAGATTTTTTATCTTGATTAAAAGCAAGAAACACAAGTTTTATAAAAAAAAAAATTCTCTTGCCTGTATTTGAGCACGTGTCGCTTTGAAATAATTTTTTTTCATTTTTATTAAATTTTTGAACTTCACTTTTTGAATAAAATAAAAATGATCAAACGATGAATCTAATATTTCACGAGTACTGATTGCTACATGGACATAACAGTAAATCAAAGCTAAACTCTTAACTACGAACTCGCTCATGTAACTACGGGCTTTGATAAATTCTTAACAATAATAAGGGTCACCTTTTAAAGCAACAAAGTTATCAATTGATAAGAATATAAATGTTACTCGAATGTAAAACAAAATTTACACGTGTTAAGTACATGTTAGAAGGTTACCTATTTACAAACATTTTTAAGCTTAATCTTCGGGTTACAAATTAAGTACCTACTTAGTAATATTTTTGAACCTCTTTCTTAAACGGGAATCAAATAACTCAGGTGACTTTATCAACTTTCAACCACTTTCGTAATTACTATGAAGTTCATTAGGTAAATTTTGTATGAAATGTAACGAATATCTGTAATTCAAATATTACATTATTTTATATTACTACTGGCCGACCCGTCCTCGCTCCCCTAACGTGTATTTAAATCATTCAGTCGATTTGCATCGATCAATACGCATTTGTAGTTAGCAGTAGTTTTTATACAGTAAACTCTTAACTTTCACCTAATTATTTCAGAGATTATTTTGAACCTTTTAACAAGAATAATTTTTGAAGTATAAAAAAAAGAAGTAATTACGGACTTGTAAATCACAAAATAAGTTAATTATAATACAATGCTGCTATAACCAAAGCCTGAAAACCAAGTAATAATTAGCGTATAGACTGTATAGTTGATAAAAATAATCTTATAAATTACATGTAATTAAAATAAGTATTTGTGTATAAGCATATCGAAAAATATATTATATTATGATTACTATAATGAATTGCAAAAAACTTTAATGGGTATAAACTATATCGTATTTTAAAATATAAAAAAATAAATTTTAGCACGGAAATGGCTATGATATTTTTGTATATTGTTAATGATATTTAAAATAGAGAATAGAAACTGTTACTATTGCTATTCGTGTGAAATACCAAATGTTACTTAACAATCAAATCCATAAGGCCATTCTCAATAGATAGAGAACTATAAATAAATTTTAATTTCCGTGTTAGATAAAAGACTTGATGAGTATGTATGTCACTGTAAAGTTGTAAATACCGTTATATTATAAATCTATCTCGCGATATCCACAGTTGAAATATTGTAAACCGTAACATACTGCTTACAATTTAACGCATTATTTTTAATAACGCAGATTTGTCCATTCTAATTTTTTCACTATTTTTATTAACTATAATTGTTTTGTAACTATGGTAAATTCATCCTGATTCACAATTTGACGTTTTCACTTCGATAGATTATAATCTAAGATAATCTAATATTAAACATAATATAGAGGCACAGCAAGCTTTAGGTACGAGATTTTGTAAACTGTCGTTAATCAGTCATTAAAAAATATATTATTTTTGAAATTGGACCAATATAATAAGATTATACTTAACTTTATATAAAACCTTTAAACGTGAAAACAACTAATGAATTACTTTGCCACCACGAGTTTCACATATTAACACAAAACTGTCTTTAAAAGTACGATGTTTTCAGTCCAAAACTGTCACAAATATGCCACATAAAAATTATCTTCAAACTCGTTTTCAACGTACATACTTATCTTGGCTATAAAAACACATAACTACCATAAAACACTAAGTAACGAAAATTTTGCGGTTAGAATACTGACTGACGCGATCGGATGCATATCGACTAACAATATTTTATCAGTAACTCCTTATCTACTACATCATTTCACTTACCATAATATTTTAGAAGCTAAGGCTGATTCTGATCACTAAACTATAATTTCAATATATTTCACAATTTTGACTCAGTCAAGTTGATCGCGGCTGCAAATGATCAGATCATCACATCTTGCTGAAAACTTGTTTTATAAAGAGTAAGCTGGTTAATAATTTTAGTTGGTGTTTAGAGTTCTGTAACTTTAAAGTATTTTTCAATTTTATATGCAAAAAATTATGTGAGTCGCAATAATATTATGCTACATAACCATCGGTATGTAAGACCAACTCACACTTAGCAGGTAATGAGTTATCAGTCAAGATAATATGATAAAGGTAAGACCACACATTGCACTTCAGCTGAGCGGAGTAAGCGATGAGTGATAAACCGCAGTCTGAAAATCAGATAATAGGTAATAGGCAAAATTGCTTTATATTGATAATGATGTTAAATATGGACGTATAGATATTAACCGTTTGCTTTTTTATATATCAATAACAATTAATTTTATACTAGAGATATAGACAGTTTAATCCACGTGGCTCACGGCTCAACTACTATTTTGACAGCTGTTCAAAGTTTAATAAGATTCTTACCTTACGTGTAAAATGAATAATTAACATAGCTACAAGCAATTAAACCAGTAAGTCGTTATTGCTGTATAATAAAGTGATATTTTTTTATATCGACAAAAAGATATTTTAGTCTTAGCAACAGATTAATTCAAGGTCGAGACATTATATCTCCACAAATACAAGTTCGAATTGTGAAGAGAATTAGTTATTTTATAATACAAGTGGGTATATTAATTAATCATTTATTTACAGTTTTCAAATTCTGTCAAACTGCAGATAGTTTCTGGACGGAATTTTCTATTGAAAATGTAAATATTATTTTAAATACTTTTAATTAATATTAATATAAAAAAGATAGGTAAGGTGATATTAGAGTATAGGTATTTAAACTTAAGTAACTTATCGCTAGTATTAGTATTTTACTATTAACTATAGTAAAATACTAATAAATGAATAACTTATTCATTAATTTGTTTATTATTAATGTTGTGAACGTTTAACTTTTCGAATCTGAATCTGGCTCCCGTACCAATACATATATCAGTGAAATAAAATTTTCACCAAATGCAAATTCCACTTTATAATGTTTTAATTTTAAATCCCGCTATTATTATTATTGTTATATATTAAATGTTAAATTAACAGGAAATACGTAAATTATATGATAATATATTATGTTTTGCCTTTATAACTTTAATTTTAAATGAGCAGGTTGTTTAACATATTTCGCGAAGGCGCTCACAACAATGAATATTATAATTCATTCAAAATATTTGAGTAATGTTACTATAATTTTTATCCTGAAAAAATAAAAGATCCAGTGGGATAGAAGGGTTTAATTTCAGGTAATCAGCACAACGAAATATTTCATAGGTACATATAAATTATATTCTCGAAAAACACATAGGATAATTTTAACCTGAAAAGAAGCTCAATCTACGGATTGAGTCGCGAGAAGGAAGTCGCGAGTTGATACTAGTATGACATAATTATGAAGTACATGCAGATTAAGTCACGTAAACTTTAGAATGCGACAAAAATATCATCATCTGCTGCTGACGGCTCTTTGTTGTTGAAATTCAGTAACTTTCATTTATAGGATCAAATCCAATCCTTCGAATCGATTCACCCGTTTTTGCATGATTAAGTTACAAACATACAAACTCTCAGTTTTAGGTACACTGAAATTATAAATAAATCATGAATGTACACGATTGCAGAAATAATTAAACAGTAAATAAATAGACAGCGCTATAAATTGTATCTAAGCAAACATAAAAGATAAATGCATTTGAAATAATTGCACGTAGATAATATAATACAATATTACAATTTTGCTACTTTTATAAGTACAGTATGTACTAGAAAGAGTAAAAAGTACTAGTACACATTAAACATGTGTGTAAAATTGATCCCTACTTATTTTTTAATATTACAAATGATTATCGTTGAAGTTGGTATCCTATCTTATGCCTAAATATAACCAAGCAATGAATTATGTTACTAACACAAAAAAGACACCGTTATAACCTTATCGAAATTAATGTATCACTAATCACATTAATAAGTAAATTAAGTTTTTAAAGAGCTAATATTTATACTAAACAAGCTGACCCGACTGACGTTGTCCTGTCTTAACTATGAATATTGAATTCGAATTGGCTGTCAAAAGCTTGAGTTTTCTTAAAAAATCTAATTTTCCGCGCAACTATTTAATTTTCCATAAGAACCTTCTCCTGACAATAACAAATACAACAAAAAAATAATTAGTGAAATCGGTCCAGCCGTTCAGGCGTGATGCCGTGACCAAGGGAAATAGGGATTCATTTTTATATATATAGAAGATAAGGTGTATAAAGGGACTGATCGTCTATATCTATATCTATACTATAATATAAAGAGGAAAGATTTGATTGTTTGTATGTTTGTATATTTGTATGTTTGTTTGTTGCGAATAGGTTCGAAAAGTACTGAACCGATTTTGAAAATTCTTTCACCGATAGAAAGCTAAATCCTTTCCGGGTAACATAGGCTATGTGGTGTTGCCATAAATACTCTAATTAAAAAGATATGGCCATGTAAGTGCCATAACGTGGCCATTTTGTAAATTGAAGAGTTTTTCAGGAACTACAAATCCCATTTTTAAAAAAAAATTCACTGAGAAAAAACTACACTACTTCGTGAGTGACAAAAGTGATTTATTGTTGCCATATACATTTTTAATTAATAGAATATGGCCATTTTGTTGTTACTAATCCGATTTTAAAAATTCTTTCACTGTTAGAAAACTACACTATTCGTGAGTGACAAAGGTGATTTAGTGTTGCCATATACATTTTTAATTTATAGAATATGGCCATTTTGTTGTTACTAATCCGATTTGAAAAATTCTTTTACTGTTAGAAAACTACACTATTAGTGAGGTACAAAAGTGATTTAGTGTTGCCATATACATTTTTTAATTAATAGAATATGGCCATTTTGTTGTTACTAATCCGATTTTAAAAATTTTTTCACTGTTAGAAAACTACACTATTAGTGAGGTACAAAAGTGATTTAGTGTTGCCATATACATTTTTTAATTAATAGAACATGGCCATTTTGTTGTTACTAATCCGATTTTAAAAATTCTTTCACTGTTAGAAAACTACACTATTAGTGAGGTACAAAAGTGATTTAGTGTTGCCATATACATTTTTTAATTAATAGAATATGGCCATTTTGTTGCTACTGATCCTTTAGTATTTCCGTCTCTCTTCCTCTTATAATACTATCATTATCTCTCATGCTCTCTCTTTTTTCTCTCTTTAATTTTTATTTTTATCTGTTCAGAATGATCAGTCTCTTTTCACATTCTTTCTTTCGATTATCTCTCTCTCTCTCTCTCTCTCTCTCTCTCTCTCTCTCTCTCTCTCTCTCTCTCTCACACTCTCTCTCTCACTCTCTCTCTCTCACTCTCTCTCTCACTCTCTCTCTCCTTTACCTATTCAAATTTCTTTGTAAAACTTTTTCTGACTCTCTCTTTTTTCAAATAAAAACTACACAATTACAGAGTGACAGTTTAAGGACATCAATTATAATATTTTTTTAAATACCCGGAGCGAAGCGAGGGTAGACAACTAGTTATTTATAAAAACGCAATAAAACAGATTTTATTGCTTATCAGAATAAGAGGATTAAATATTGTTTCACCCTCTGTTCCTAATGGCAAATACGCAGGAGTATTATTTTTAACAACTATATACGGAATTTCTTTTTATTCTTCTGTTTCTTGTAATATAATGGCATGGTTGGAAAAAGTTTTTATTTGTTATTGATGTACATTAATGCGCGATATCATAGAAATTGATCTAATTGATAATGTAAAGTTTTAACATCAATACTTACAAATATTAAAAATATAGCTTATCAAGTGTTTGTACATAGAAGATATTTTATAAAATTTATAAAGTGAAAGGTCTCTAAAACAATAGAAGCCAAAACAATTATTTTAATTTTTGTTTCCCTGACTATTTGCATATTTGTACGCTCATCGCGTAAACACTTACACGAAATTGAATACTTATATTAGAATATTATTGTTTCATTTAAATAATTGGACAGTATAAAAATTTCTTATCATTGAAAACAGTTTTGAGTCCATCAAATCAAGGGTATGTCGACTAGTATATAATAAAATTTAATAAGTTCTAAAAGTTTAAGAAAGTTAAACAAATCTATTTATATCACAGCTTACTTATTTCTATAAGTCCAAATCTAATATTAATAATAGGTTGGGGTAAAAAACTCTTTGGCTATACTATTTGTATCTGGCTGGTTTTGGTATCATTAAAAGTTTACATTTTAAAAAAGATTAATTCCAAATTCAAATTAGGATAATGAGTGATTTTTATTTGTTTTTCGTACTGTGTTTTCAATCCGGAAACTTTGATGTCAAAGATGCACCTCGCTCTGGTCGCCCGATTACGGATAAAATGGATGCCATTTTTGAATAAGTGGAGCAAGATCGGCATATCAGTAGTTACGACGTAGCTGAAGAACTGGGAATTGACCACAAAACAGTTTTGGCGCATTTGAAAAAAACTGGGTACACAAAAAAGCTCGATATTTGGGTACCTCACGAGCTCACTGAAAGAAACCTAATGAACCGTGTACTCATTTGTGATTCTTTATTACGACGTAATGAAACCGAACCATTTTTGAAGAAGCTGATAACTGGTGATGAAAAGTGGATCACGTACGACAAGAACGTGCGAAAAAGTTCGTGGTCAAAGGCCGGTCTGGCTTCACAGACTGTGGCGAAACCCGGGTTAACTCGCAACATGGTGATGCTCATTGTGTGGTGGGATTGGAAGGGGATTATTCATTATGAGCTGTTACCACCAGGCAGAACCATCGATTCTGAACTCTACTACGAAGAACTGATGAGATTAAAGCAAAGAAGTTGAGAAAAAGCGGCCGGAATTAATCAACAGAAGGGGTGTGGTTTTTCATCATGGTAACGCTAGACCTCATACATCTTTAGCCACTCAGCAAAAATTAAGAGAGTTTGGCTGGGAGGTGTTAATGCATCCGCCGTATAGTCCTGACCTTGCACCTTCAGATTTCCACCTGTTTCGATCTCTTCAGAATTCTTTTGGCAGTGTCAGGTTAACATCACGAGAGGACTGCCAAAACTACTTGTCGCGGTTTTTTGATCAGAAGCCCCAAAATTTCTATAGCAATGGGATCATATCCCTACCTACAAGATGGCAAAAAGTTTTCTAACAAAATGGTACCTACATACTTTAGTTAAATGTAATTAACTATATTAAAAACTGTTTTGAATTTTCTTAAAAAATGCGAAGAAACTTTTTCCCCAACCTAATATATTGCACACCTAGAGACGCATTAGTTGCACCGTTTAGATTCATCACTTCCAAATTTAAGATCCTCTTCAAAAAATGAACCGTAATCTTGAATTTTCTGTTTCCAATAATCTGTAAAAATACTGAAAATTATTTAGTGAACCTAATAATTATGTATTGGTTGCGCATTAGATTCAATAATCTTCCTTTTATAAAAATAATTTTCCAATTTTTTCAACTATTTTAATTCACAAGATTAGCAAAGTTACATTTTCTCTTGATAATTATTTATAAGAAATTATTTGCATTAAAACAGTATCTTTCCTCCTCCACAAATAAATATTCTCACCGTGTACACCCTGATTATACAGAAAGTGTTATATAATACTCCTGTGCTTATTTATGTATTATTTCTATTTGTTGCTCTTTTGCTTCTTGAAATAAAGCAAAAATCACAAATGCTGTCTTATGTCATTGTATTTAAAAAAAAGATTTTATCACATTTAAAAAAAGTCCTGACTCAAAAATATATTAGAAAAAAATAACATTTAGTATTTTACATACAGAATACTATAAACACTACCGCAAATTTTTGTCATGAAAAGGACTTACCCATAGAATCCTGAATACTTTCGCCTATTCCTCCGTATTCCTTTGGTAATATTTCTTTAGACACGTGCTCATGGAAAGAATTCATATCTCTGTGTACCATTACCTAAAAAGTATATTTAATGTCTTAGCAATTGTTTTTAAACATTTTTATACGAATGTTAGTGCATATAGTGATTATACAACAAAACTGAGTTACTTACTCTTTGTTTGATTTTGTCACTCATGAATCTAAGGCTAAGACTTAAAAACATAGCAAAAAATGAAGGGGCGTTAACGAAGTGTATGGCTTTTATTCTAATTGGTAATGATTCCTGAAATTAAAATTATGTTATTGTATATTTATGTTACATGCACTTTTACAAAGTTTACGTTTAATTTCTTTTTATTATTTATTAAATAAACTTCAAGTGCAATCGAGTCGATAAGTAGATAATACCTACAATTCTTTGACGCTTGTAGAATAATTATGATTAAAAGTCGAGTAATCTTAAAAGGGTATCAACCAACCACTTACTGAAGTTAAATAACGTTTGTGACTTTCTATTTTTTTCTTTATTTTAGAGCACCTGGACTCCCAAAATAGAAATAGTGTTTTTTTTAAAAGCGCATCGAGAACCCCTTTAATATTGGCAATGTGTCCGGGCAACAATAATCGGTTACCATCAGCCCATTACGACATTTTAACTAAATAAGTTTTATGTACCAACCTGATTAGCTGAAACTACATTCCTTAACTGTTTGATCGGTGTTTGAGTATAGTGTCCAAACTTAGTACCTCCCAAATCTACCACATTGATACTGCCTGCCACCATTAAATTATCATCTTCCATAAAACAGATCTGAAATTTGAAGCGTTTATTAAGCGTTATTAATGTGATGGTTTTCATATAGTATACATATAATAAAAATGTAACTTATTCTATCTACATGAAAGATATTTTAGAACACTTAGGTACCGTAAGGATGTTTTATAATACCCATAGAAGCTAAAACAGTCATTTTAAAAAAAAATATTTTTATATCTTTCTACTGCACGAAATTGGAAACGGTTTTCACAGTTGTTTTGCTGCAAGTCTAGTCTAATTTAAAATAACGGCTTTGTTGTACGTCACAACAGTTGTTATTTAAAAATGTTTTAGCTCAGCAATGCTAGCTAATAAAACAGTTCATTTTTACGCATTAATTATTAAGTACTTGTAATCGATTACCTGAAATTGTAGAGCAAGCACAGCCAGTATATCTATAAGGGTATACTCTTTGGGATCGTATTGGCCTATCCTGTAAATAATAACCCGTGGGTCTGCAGGATTCTTTGTTTTTGATAAAATTAACGTGCACCTGAAAAAAGTGAAAATTTTTTTATGTGAAAATATGTCTCAATATTTCTTCTCTGTACGCCGACGATTTACAAATAAAAACTACTCCTGAGGGTGCTTCGGTTGCTAATCGAAACGTGCGTCGATATATATATATAAAAAATATATAAAACAATTTCCGCGGATTATAGCAAAGTAAACTTTTGATTACTTTTCAAGATATTCCGTAAAGTAACGCCTGATCCAATTCAATATTTAAAGCTAAATCCTGTTAAATCTCAAGCAATAATAATAGTCACACAAAGATTGATGAGAAATATTGATTATTGACACAACGCAAATCTCATCAGTAATACTCGACGGTGTCCAAATTCCATATCAAGTTACTGTTAAAAAATTAGGTATTACGTTTGACCAAAATTTATCCTGGGGTCCGCAATAGGCGAAGTAAGAGAACTGTTTTAGCTTTTGGGTGACTCTCATAGTCGTGCACTCCGGTATAACGATAATCTTTTACTAAACCTTCCAATTCATTCGTCTCACATTTTTACAAATTCTTTTAAAATTGAAGCTGCACGTGTATGGAACTTTATTCCTCGTAAAATTAGACGTGTAAAGCGTATTAACTATTTTAAAAGTGTTTTAAAATATTATTATCTCTCTCAAATATAAATTATTATAAGTTATAAGTTGTGTTGTATTATGTAGTGTATAAGTTGATATATATTTACAAAAGTATCATATGTATTATTTTTCTGATCAAGTGCACCGCGTACCATATTTCTGTGATTGATTTCCTAGCATCTTGGTAGCCTGAAAGAGATTGCTCTTAGCGATAAAGCGGCCCGTTGTGCGTCATTTCTTTGTCCATTTTGTTGTATGTTTGTGTTCCATAGTGTACAATAAAGTGTATTTTTTGTTATTGTAGTTTTTATATTACCTCAGATAATTCTGACCACATAAATTCATAATTACGTGTTATTTTCTATAATTTTCCTATCATAAGAGAAACCTCCAATTCAATAAGGTATGAAACAAATTTTATGTACTTTCATTGAGTACATTTTTGAGGTGATTTTATTGTTTACATCTCAATAAAAAATATATAATTAGGTAATAAATCATAGCTTACCCTAATTTTAAAATATTTGTAAGTTTAGGTTCATAGTACTTAACACTGTATAAATACGGTGCTTTACTTCTAAATGAGAAGTATAGGTCTATCTTTGCTCTGGTTTGTTCTTGTCTAAGTTTGCAACCGCGTAAAAATGCTGCTAACCACTGGTCATCTGAAAAAGTTAAAGATAATTTGGTGAAGATACAAAACCGGTGAAGAAATATAGTATAGTTTTTTACAACCAATATACTAAATTCAAACAATTTAAAACATCAGACTAAAATGTATTATCTCTCATCCTTCTGTGTCGTTTGATAAATATGACAAGTTCGATGCAAATTAATGAAATACTTCACCTGTTCTGACTTTTAGATGAGGTTGCTCAATAATCCATTGTTTTAATTGACGTAAACCTTCTTCCAGTCTCAAAGGGTCTTCATTTAATTCCGTCAACGCCTTCTCTGCCAGGGCAGGAGGTAATGGTCTCACAGACATCTTAAAAGGTGCACTGTTACACTTTAAAAATAAACTATTAATTTAAAAGTACAAATGTCTTTAAATTTTCATTTAAACATTTAAAAAAAAAACTATAATAATAAAAAACGTGTAATACACTAAACTGTTTGATACGAACTGAGTCTACACCCACACATTATTATGATTACGCTAGCACGGTTACGTAATCGAAGTTATTTTAAACATAAAAATACAAAGGAAATACATTTCATATCTGATGTTATCTATACTTTCTTGTGCTTCTTATTTACGATTGTTAATATATGTACTTGCTGTATTTTACTGTGATAGTTTATTTTATATTTAATTTTTCTATTCACATTCCTACACAAATCGTTTTAAATATATAAAAAAATCTTATATAAAATGATATTATATAAAAAGATATGAAATATTTTATAAAATGTTCGTAATTCTTTTACAACCAAACGGCCGGACAGATTTCAATGTTCATAGTTTTTTTTTATTTTCTCTATCTCTATCCAATTTTTTTGGTGAATTCATTGTTGTGTATGTAACTGTTATCTCAGCACGTGTCATCATCATGTATTTATTATTTGAAATATCAGTTTTCACATGTCCTAGTACTTTAATGTGGATGTTTCAAAATTGAATCAAATCATGTATACTTTCTTCCAATAGTTTAGAGGTTTCATTTGAATATTTTTTTTTTAATTTGAAAAAATTGTGTTGTATTTTGAACACTTCAAAAAATTTATACCCGTTGGAAATTTTATTAATTTTTCAATTAGTTAAACGACTGCTAACTCAAAAAAAATTTTTCGAACTTCATTGTAAATAAAAAAAAATTTAAATAATTGTCGTAAAAATTTTTCGCTTCGGGGAGCTTTTCTTATGTACATACTTAACAAGATTATGTTATAAAAGTTAAAAAAATATTTATACTTTGTTTATAATAATTTTTGTTGAAACACAAAAACTCAGAAATCCAAGGAACATTGTACAATAGGCATGTTGACTAAATTTGAAAACTTAGTTAATTTTATACTTTAATATCTATTTTATTCCAAAAAAACCTATATTTTAAAGAAAAAGCAATATTTACATTACGTATTTTGTATTTAAAAAAAGCAATTTAAATTTCCTTCGAAAACGCTGAATAGTGTCATAGCGTCTTAAATGACGTCGCAGTCTGCGAAGTAACCTGCTCTGCTGCTGGTGCTTTCTTCTAAACGTCTCTTCATTTATAATTAGAAACCATAAACCAAGCAATTTGTTATTTGTGGACACAAGGCTATTACAAAGACGATTAGATTATTCGATAATCGTCTACTCGTTTGAGGCTATCAAAAATCGTTGAACATTAAAATGTCGCAACGGAAGTGATAATTAATTTTCCACTAGCGACTAGCGCCATACAAGGCGTTGACGATTCAATTACTCGATTAATAATTTAATCATTCTCGACAAATATATATGTCAATCTGTTTTAATTATGTCTAATCTTTTAGGTTACTGACATTATTCTACATTTTTTAAATCTAAAATACGCCATTATAATATTATGTATATATTTTGACGATTCGAAACCTTTAATTAAATAAAAATAAAAAACCCATAAAAATTTTGTATACATGTGTTTTCATTTATATTAATTTTCCAATTTTTTGGTAATAGTTCTGGGTTCTAGGTTCTGCTATTCGGAACGGTAGCTTTTCGGACTGATTTTCATGGTTTTTTATTTGTTGTATTTATCTTTAAATTTTCATGGTTTTTTATTTGTTGTATTTAAAGATAAATACATCAGAATAATATAATTAAATAAAAACTATCAAGTTTATATATATCTGTGTAAGATTAGTGTTTGATAAATTATGGATAACAACTAAAAAGGTTGTTTATCACTGAATTGATAATGCAGAAAAAAATAATATTTTCCTCATTCAAATATTTCTTGAAAACGTTTCAAGAGACGAAAAAGGCACTCTGTTTGTCACAGAACAAATAATTAATTTGAACCTTCAAACTTAAAATATTAGCAACCAAAATCACATATCCGTGGTGTCATAGATACTGTAGTTCTTTGAATTTACTATCAGATAATACGGCTTCTTCAAACGCCGATAGAATTAATGGAACAACCTTCGCTGCCATACGTTTTGTGTGCAAAAGTCCCAAGAATCAACCAATTGAAATCTTCAACAACTTTTCTAAAAGTAATTCTAGTATTATCTATAACCATATAAATAATTCACTTCATCCACATTTTTTTTTATCAACCAATCATCACCAAAAAGTCAGGTTTTAGCACTTAAATAATTATATTATTTGCTCAAAATGAGCTTCCCAAATGCCGATACAGTTTCTTTGATCATTCTTCTCAATAGTTAAAATCACTGATAAAAGTAAATAACTTTGAATTTTATATATGTTAAAAACCAACTTAATATTTGAAACAGTTAAAAGTGTTATTATATTATGTACACAACATAGTCCACGAAATTTAAAATGTCACCTTTTTCGAGCAAACCTCATACAAAGAACGTGCTCCATTATAAACTATTCCTTCAAAAAAAATATAAAGGTAATCAGTAAAACACCAGTTTTTTTTTTTATATATTTTTAAAATCTTTTATTTTTGACCTCAAGATTAGAGTGTTTTAAGTACTGATTTTAGTTAATTACTGTAATTCTTCAAAATGTTAATTACATATTAAGTAAAAATATTTACCTTTATAACGACATATAAGGTAAGGTATGAGTAGCTAATTTTTGCACTATTGAGAGTCGTTGCTAAGTAGGATGGTGCATATTAAAGAGAGACAACACATTTGTTTTGTAAATATAAACATATTATTTATTATTTCATATAAATACTTGCTGACCCAGCAAACGTTTTGCTACCGCGGGCCACCCTTATCACTTAGGGGCATAAAATATAGATGTTGGCCGATTCTCAGACCTACCCGATATGTATACAAAATTTCATTAAAATCGGTCGAGCCGTTTCGGAGGAGTATGGTAACTAACATTGTGACACGAGAATTTTATATATAGATAGATCACTTAAAAACTCTGACATCTACGAACACACCCTTTATGGTCTCATATCTGTAGGTTATTCTTAAATTAGATATGAATTACTATTTTTTTCCTTATTCTTTTAAATCTTACAGATTTTAAGTATAACATAATTATAATGTTTTCGCACTTGTTGAGCAAGAAACATTACATGATTATATAATATAGATTGAATATAAATATTATAAAAGGACATGAAATGGATAAACATAAAAAATTATGCTATTTGTACTTTATAATTAAACGTGTATCTGTACAAATTATCACAGTTTTTTAGCACTAGTAAACAAATTAGATAAAGGTTATTTTATACAGCATCCAAACTAATATTGAGATATATTGTTTCTAGAATTTTTGTATTTCAGCGAGCGAAAAATATATTTACATCTTTTAAACAAATATATCAAAGAACCTTCAGAAATTCATCTAAGTTGAAAAACTTTTTTTATAATTATTTAAATATAAATCATCTTAAGCTATTTTTCCATAATCGCGAACTAACATAATTCATCTTAAGCTTCATTGCCACTTTATTTATCGCGCCAAAATTAATCTATTTCAAAGGGAACTTTATTAGGCATAGAGCGAGTTGTAGGAAGACGTTTAGTCTCATCACTTCCATATTTGAGATCGTCTTCGAAGAAAGAGTTATATTCACTCATTTTTCTCTTCCAATAATCTGTAACAACATTATCAGTAAGGGGTTAAACATTTGTAAATGGCTATATCTTTTTGTTAAACATACGACTACAATACGGGCACAAGACCTATTATAAATTCGACTTGCAGTTGTATTACAACTGTAAAAACCGCATCCAATTTCGTGGAATAAATTTATTGGAATAAATAAATTTGTTTTGCTTCAACTGTTAAGAAGACCTTAGTTAAATAACTTCTATGTACAGGCCAAAGTTATCTGGATAAGTTAAATTTTGATTACGTGTATAGATTTTATCATTGATACTGAAACAATTAATGTGAGTCACAAATACAATTTTCCTCATTCAGTAAAATATTATTGAATCAGAAAAATTATATTTAAGTGACTCACTTATCTGTGACTCACTGAAACGTAAGAAGTCTGGATATTAAAAACTATGAACAAAAAATAAATTTGAAGCCTTTTATTTAACTGTCTGTTTAATTAAGTCCTCTGTTATATCTTAAAGGTATATCAAGGAAATTGTTAAAATAAGCTCAAAAATTTTAATACTTTTTATTAATTCGTTTAATGCAATTAAAGCTTCAACCGTAAAAACTACTCAAAACCATAACAAAATATTCAATATAAAAAGAAAATTATTGGAATTTGGGAAATTACCTGTACATTCCTTAATATTTTCTCCTGTTCCACCATATTCTTCTGGTAAAATTTCTTTGGGGACATGTTGGTGTAAAGAATCCAAGTTTTTGCCGTGTACCATAATCTTAAAAACAACATTATGTTTTATTGGAAAGTATAACTAATACAATTCTAATTTAATTACATATACTTACTCTTTGTTTACTTTTTTCATTCATAAATCTTTTGCAAATATTAAAAAAAGTCGCAAAAAATGGAGGTGAATTTAAGAAATGTATAGCTTTTATTCTTATAGGTACAGCTTCCTAAAAATAAATAGTATATTGTTAGTTATAGTCTACAGCTAGTTCATTATTCTTTCGAGTGTAATCATTCAATATAATAATAATTTGAATACCTGATTGGCCTCAACCAAATATCGCAATTGTTTGAATGATAACTGAGTATAATGTCCGAGCCTCGTATTTGCTAAATCGATTACATTCACTGTGCCTGCTACTACTAAATTGTCATCCTCCATGAAGCAGATCTAGGTATTAAAATATATTAAAAAGGATGTTTTTATAAATTGGAAACAATCTCAGAAGAAAGTTAACTTTGCCGTCATAAAAACTGTTGTAACCATAGATTGACAAAGGTCAAGGTAGTTTTATCTAATTTAATTTTATAATATACAAGAATATTATCACGTATATTTCTTTGATTAATTTTTAACATATTTCTCTATATGTATTTTTTTTTATTCGTGACGGGATTGCGATTGGCCTAAATCTCTGTATGTATGACGAACTCCTATACAAACTTTCATCCCCTATTTTAACCACTTTAAGATTTTTTTCAGAATAAAAGCTCTTGTCTACTTCTCTGCCAAATTACATCAAAATCGGTCCAGTTGTTCTAGAGTTATAATTTATATATAAATAAAATATACATAAAGAAATATATCTTTTGATTGCTTTCACTTAGAAATTACAACCGCCATACACCATACAAACTACCATACCTGTTGCAGAAGGTTAAGTACTGCCATTATATCACAAATAGTATACACTTTGGGGTCGTACTGACCGATCCTATAAAGTATAACTCTAGGATCATCCGGGTTCACAGTTTTTTGTAATATTAAAGTTGCGCTGAAAATTTAAAATTGTAGTGATGTTAAATATAAACCTTTATTTACTTTAATTTTGCGTTAAAATTTCCAGTATTTGTTTCCTAAGCAGATAAATAAAATGAATTAATTAAAGCTCTCTCTCATAAGCGTCTCCCGTCATATGGAATTTCATTTAATTATATTTCGTATGTATTTAATTATTGAGAAATATAAAACTTCTTACCCTATATTAATAATATCCATACATTTGGGTTCGAAATAGTTAACACTATATAAATATGGGGCTTTGCTTCTATATGAAAAGTAAACGTCTAATTTTAATTTGGTTTGTTCTAGTCTGAATTTACAACCACGTAAAAATGCAGCTAGCCACTGATCGTCTAAAATCAAAGAGATCATGAAATTATACATTAAAAGTTACACAGAAAAAGCTTATTTACATTATTAAGCTTGATAAAAAGTTTCTTAGCATGTTAATATCTATTTGTATTCCATTTGTTGATGATATAATAAATTTATGAAGAATTGCTGTAGATTGACAATGGGGATGTTATGAAAATTCATTGTTTGTTGCTTTGAAAGATATTTGATAAGATACACGTGGTGTAACTATATCCATTCCATGGCTTAAACCTAGGTTCATTAAATTTACGGCCAATGCTAGACGTCTACGTGGACTAACGTCCACTTTGCATGGTTCAAACCACATGTCATCTGGAACATCGTGTGACAGTTTTGAAGTCACAATCAATTTATGGTTTTATTCCTTATTTTACTTCAGCTAATTTTTTTTTTCAATGAGGTCTTAATATCGTCGTAAGTTTAACTATCTATACGACTACAGTAAAATAGTAAAATAAAAGAAAATGCAGCAAAAATGTTAAAAATAAATTAACTATAATACCTGTTCGAGCTCTTAAATGTGGTTGTTCCAAAATCCATTCCTTAAGGTGTCTTATACTTTCATCAAGTCTTTTGTAGTCCTCATTCAGTTCTACTCGGGCTTTTTCCGCTAAAGGTGGCGGTAAAGGTCGAACCGGCATTTTTACGGTCTTTTGAAAATGTCTAAAATGAATAGCTGGAACCAAAGAAATCGTCAAATTTAACTTATTGTTCTAGTTATCTGGTATATAACGCAGATTTTTGGTTTTTTTACCAATTATCACACCCCTAACTTTATTAATTTCAGAGAAAGGGGTTTTAACCCAAAACTACAGGGACGTTTTTCTATGAAACTATGATAGGTACTTGAATTCAGTAGTTCAATGGAATATATCAAGCTACTAACTGGACTCTTCTGTATGGTAACACAGCAAGACCCTTCGGTATCATGTATTACTGTACTTACATCTTATTATTTCAAATTATATAGCTATTAATTTAATAGAAATGGTTTTTGCTTAATATGACCGAAAGTCTGAATTACGAACATTCTTTCAAGATAGTTAACACTAACTTTTTAAAATTCAAAGTTATATAATATATAGACAAATATAATATATTACTTTGAATTCAGGTTGTATTGTATTTAACGTTTAAAGTTAGTATAATGATTCAATTAATATACCTAATTGACAACTATAACTATGATTTTAGATATTTAAATTTTTTCGCACATGTAAACAAAATATTTTATTAATTTTATGTTAATTTTATTAAACTTATGTTTTGATGTAAATCATATTATCACCCGACGGGAAGCTTGAGGCGCGCTGTTGGGGAGTAGTGATCCCACTGATCTGAGTGCTGTCTTGTTCCACATCTGTAGCTTGCCAGGTTGGAGTGAAAACTCACGACGGACAAATTCCCTACCTCTTGATTTCGTGTAAGCGACCTTGCACTGGGGCCAATGATGAGTCGCCTACCCATTTACCAATGTATTTAAAAACATTACCGGGTAGACGCCATAGTTTCATCCAGAGCACTAGTTACCAAGTTCATTATATCCTTAATCCATAGCCCAGCATTGTGAGTTTCCATATATATTCCATAATCCTACACAAGCCCGGGATTGTCCTTGCGTGCATTTTCATAGTGCATCAGGGATAATCGTCGGTTGGTGTCATATCTTACAAAAATAAAAATATTGACAAAAACAAAAAAATAAAAAATATAACAAACATACTTAACTCTTATCTTACTAGTAGATAATAAAGAAGATAATGGAGAATGAACAAACAAATATAGTTATTATGCTATTAGGTTACCACTACAATGTTAAAGGATTTAGATAATGATATATTCCAATAAGTTTTTATTCTAATAGACAATAACTCTTGAAATTTAGAGTTTTCACTGAATAAACCTCGTGTAAAACCAACCAACAAAGAAAAAAAAGGAAAGGAGGAAAATAGTATCACTTCGTTGCCTGTCTGCCAGCCTGCGGTCCCTTGTGCCTAACAAAAACATAAAATTTCTAATTTTACGCTGTAAACAGATATGATCGTTAATGTAGTTACTTATAAAAGAAAAAAAACTTTTTTTAACTATAGGCACGACGCTTTTTTTCTCAAAAAACGTAAAAATATCATTTATATCAAATATTCAAATCTCTAGTTTCTCAGAGCTGTAAAACTCAAAACTCAAAGTCAACGTAATGAAAAGATACAGCCACTAATATCTCATTTGTTATTAATTAGACTTCTCACAAGAATATTCCCAGGCTTGACTAGGCTCCCCTTTGACTTGATGCTCTTATAGCACTAGCATGTGGAAAAATGCGAAAAATAGAAATTTGATATCTCTTAAAAAATCTCTTACATGTTTATGTTTTGACGCATTATTTAAGGAATACGTGAAGTTATCAAGTTGAAATTAATAAGAAACATGTAAGTCTACAGTCTCTTGAAGCTATGACAAAATGAAACTTCTGAGTACAAGGAATCAATAATTATGGCCATTTATACTGTAGTGGTTACAAGTAGTTTTTTTATACGCCATTCCACATATTATGTGTACATAAAAACGTCGATGTTTGTGATTTAAGTAATTTTCGAATATGTTATAAATATACCTTCTCTGGATACAGATAAAAATATTTTTACCGTTTATGAAATAGAAATATGGAACCTTTAAATACATTTATTTAATATAAATTAATACAAATATAAAGTCCATTAATGAACGTTTTATATTTTTCATTTTTAGACAGGTCAATAAGGTATAATGTAAGGCGAGGTGCCTTCCAGTTGCCCATATTTTCAAAGCCTTTAGCTTAACTTACATCAAAGATGTATCCTTTCCGAGTAACGGCTATGTGGTGTTGCCATAAATATTCTAATTAAAAAGATATGGCCAATTAAGTGCCATAACGTGGTGATTTTGTAAATTGAAGGGTTTCTCAGGAACTACTATTCCGATTTTTAAAATTCTTTCACTGATAGAAAATTAAAATCTTCGTGAGTGACAAATGTGATTTAGTGTTGTCATATACATTTTTTAATGAATAGAATATTGCCATTTTGTAGTTACTAATCCGATTTTCCTTAACTCATAAAAAACTACATTATTCGTGAGTGACACATGTAGGTGATGTAGTGTTGCCATATACGGCTCTCTTCCTTTTATATACTCTCATTCTCTTTCCTCTTTTTCTCTCTTTCATTTTTTTTCTTTATCTCGGTTCAGAATGATCAGTCTCTTTTTACATTATTTCTTTCGATTATCTCTCTCTCTCTCTTTTTTATCAATTCAATTTTATTTTTTCTCTGTCCAAGGTAGAACCCTCTTTTACTATCTGTCGCTTTTCTTTTCTTCTTCTTTCTATCGTTTTTTATAACTTTTTCTCACTCTCTCTCTTTTCAAATAATGAAAAACTACACAATTACACAGTGACAATTTAAGGACATCAATTATAATATTGCTTTAAATACCCGGAGCGAAGCGAGGGCAGGCCGCTCGTATATTATATGTCTACCTTAACATTGTTTATTATCATTATCATCAATTATTATTTTATTTATCAAGCGGTCATATTACATATATCGTATCAAAGATATCATACATCTGTTACAATGTTGCAATATTGTATAAATTATTTTTATTACTTATACTATTATGAAGTATGTGTGTTTATTTAAAGCTTGAACAAATAGATAGTTTGCAACGATTTCCCGGTGAATCGCAATTATTCTTTGGCCGAGGAAACTATCAGCGCGACAGGTCCTTGAGGCCTCAATCAATCTATGACTGATCTCGTCGATCAGCTGATGGGCCCCCAGGCACAAAGGCCATGGTGTCTGCAAAAGCACAAATATGTAACTATTAGCTAAGGTTTCATATTTAACAATTTCCATAGCCATGACAGCTGCGCCTGCTGCTCCCGGTGTAAAGGATGTAGTATGGTGCTATGGAGTCACAATAAGTGGCTATTATTATTTACTGCTAGAAAAGAAGCGACGATCAAGCATAAAATATGCTTATATGTTTTTACCACTCAGTAATTTTTATTAGATCCCTGGATAGTCACAATTGCATCCGGTAAATAACGCTACGGAAGAAAAAGAAATTAAAATAAAAGAATCCCATCTTTTTTTTTGGAACATTTCCTTTATATTTGAAGAAATAATGAACTTACACATTAAAATGAATGAATGTCGCATCTGCCATTTCGTCTGTTTAATCCTTCTAGGAATTAGCAAAAAACGGTTAAGCTAGGTTTCTTGGTTTCTTCTGATGTAAATAGCGGTAAACGAGAAAGATTTTTGTATGTAATATGAAGTTATAATATGGAAAGTGTAAAAAACTTTGTCTGACCTACGTGCGAAGCTATATTATATTATCTGAGAAATATAGTTAATGGGTTAGGAAATGAATAGGGAAAGTCTGGCCCATATGTGGGACGACTGGAACAAGTCAAAGACTTTTTACGATTGGATTCGCATGCTCGTAACCTCGTCGTAAACCTGGGAAAAGATAACCCCTACCAGCTAATGGATGCTGGATTACTCGCCTATTAAAGCTCTCCCACCGGCAGAAGAAACTGTTTTCTAACCCGTCTCCTCACGGATTGAAGAATTACTCAGTATGTTAATAAAATTGTCCTAAACGGCTGAACCGATATTAATATAAATGTTGGTATGTGTTTTAGGAGACCATTGGAGCATTTGGATAATTGATTGGTTATTACTTGTAGTATAAATTAAGTTTGTTGATATTTAAAGATCTTTAGCGACTGATATTTTTATACTATATATTCCGGTCGAGGGCCGCGACCTGATTAACCAATATACACGATAAGCAGCTGTAATCTTTGTTTTTAGGGTTCCGTACCCAAAGGGTAAAAAAGGGACCCTATTACTAAGACTCCGCTGTCCGTCCGTCTGTCTGTCTGTCACCAAGCTGTATCTTATGAACCATAGCTAGACAGTTGAAATTTTCTCAAATAATGTATTTCTGTTGCATATATAACAACCAATACTAAAAACAGAATAAAATAAATATTTAAGGGGGATCCCATAGAACAAACGTTATTTTAATGCCCTTTTTTTGCTTGATATTAATAACGGCAACAGGTAGACACATGAAATATTTACAGAATGTTTAGTATATATAAATAGTTTGTATAAATTCAAAAATAAACTAGTTATTTAGCCGAATATTGGTACGGAAACCATCCTGCCCGAGTTCGACTCGTAATTGGCCGGTTTTGTTTACAATTATTATTTAGAATCGAAGGACACCTAAATCTTAAATTTTGGAGAATTAGAAAAAGTTTCGACCTAAAAAGCACTTGTTGACTAGACTATACGCAATATAAAATACTAGCTCCTTTTAAGAATCATTAATAATGCTATAATTATAAAGTATATTAATTAAGTGTTTAACAGACATTCTACTTCTTAGTATTAGTAAACAATTATATTTATTCACATTTAAATATTATGAAATTTAACTAAAAGTAAAATTCATTCTTTTATTTTTACTGATCTATAACTTTAAACGATCTATATCTTATACCTTTTCTATTAAACGTAAAATTCAATTAAGGGTTATATGGTATTTAAGTAAGTACGTTGTATTTTTTTACTCACAGAATAAAAACGTCGAACTCCAATCTCTGCCTACGTTTGATAAACAAAACTTTGCACTGTATACGCTTAAAATCTAAGTGATTTATCAATGCACGTGAATCATTAACATACTTACTGGTAAAACGGTATGATAACACTGTTTCGCCACACAAACGAATAAAGCATCACAGATTGTTTATTGGCTAACAATGATTTTGTATCTATACTATTAATAGCAAAGCACTCAATCTTTAATTTTTACATATCTAAAATAGTATTTAATACTTCGAGAAGCAAAACCAACCTCAAATTATATTTACAGTGTCATACTCCTTCCTTCGTCGACGTCATTACTAATCTGACCTTGATTTACTACAATGTTGTACCGTATGGTCTCGCGCACGTGTAGTAAGTATATGAAGTGTCTTGTTATTTTATAATAATATTTATTTAAGTGCATCAATACTTAGTAATCAAAATGTTTTAAAAATAGTTATCGCAACATAGGCTCGCTGACTACAATTACTTCTATTTATACTTAATATTACTTAATACTATCTTCTACGGCGATTCTATTCTATTTGCGTCTCCAGGTAACTTCAAAGTAATATTAAATCAAAATAAACGCTGTAAATTGATGTGGTTAATTAAAGTAATGCCAAGTGTACTCTACAAATTTACTTATCTTCCGACAATACTAGATGTCAAATAAAGGAAAATAAATCAAGCTCCATCTTTTGATGAATAAGAAATTTTGTTGACAGACAGATAAAAAAACTTTAACAAATACAAATTATATAATATTAAAATTATTATATTTATCTCATATAGAATATATTAGCACAAACAACAATTTTTCAATATGATGTAAATATTTTTATGTAGAACGTAAAAAAACATTTTTAGTACCCTACAATAAACAAAAAGTAATGAGATAACAAGTATAATTGTTAACTTATAAAAGTATATTTAATCCACATTTAACTGTCGGAACGAGCCTTCTACTCCAAACATATCAGCGGTTTTGGGTTGTCCTGGTCGCTTGGACTCATCAGTACCATATTTTAGATCTTCCTCGAGCCAGGAACTATGCTTCCGTACTTTTGCTTTCCATTCATCTGTTAATAAAAATATATTAATACTGTACTATAATAGATATTTATGCAACTGTTGTATAAGGGTTATTAAAACACGTATGTGGGTTTTCTAATTATCAAAATTACATACAAGACTTTATTTACACCCATAATTAAATCCTCTATGAAAGATTCTGAAACTGTTAGTTTACTGCTTACATTAAAACAGCCACTCCCAGTAATCCAATATCATTTATTACAGAGTATTTACAAATAAAGTAAGTATTGATGAAAGAATCATTAACATTTTGTATAGTACAATTATTAAAATTCACGTTAATGTTGGAAGGTAATCGCTCATTTTTTCTTGTAAACAAAACAATAAAATTATCAAAGAAAAATAAATGGCGGGGATTCGAGTAACATATTTTTTTTCGGAGCATGACATTCTTGATAGTGAAATTTCTTCCTTTTTTTAATTCATACAGATACCACGCATCGACCAGTAAGAATGTGGCTGTTTGTTGAATAAACCCTTTTGCGCAGACGCGATCGAAAAAAAACAAAAGAGTCGAAAATGTCTACTGTTACTAAAAATACCGTATTCTGCAAAAACGAAGTCTTTAAAATAAATTTAAAATTTATATTAAAGACTGATTTTTTAAAACTAGGCGATAATAAATAGAAAGTAATGAAAATTTATGGGTAGTGGATGAAATAGATTCGAAACTCAAATTCTTGTATAGAAAATTTGGAATCCATTTTCAAACAGTTACTCAAAGATTTTGGATTGAGATTTACTTCACTCGATCGACTTTTACATTATTATGGCGGTTTCAGTATTTATCAATAATCTCGCTTATAAAATTAAAAACTATTTCATTACGTAAATTTTTTCAAATCTATACTATTATTACAAAACTGAACTGAACTAATATTACAAGACTGTTTGTTTGGTTGAACGCGCCAATCTCAGGAACTACTGGTTCGAATTGAAAAATTCTTCTAGTGTTGGATAGCTCATTAACGACCAATAGGAGCGGAACATCACGCGAACAAACGATTATTAATAAATAATAGTACATTCATACGTCTATTAACTTTTTTATGGTTCCCGAGGAACAATTTAACTTATTAACTACTTCGTTCTGCTTTGTTTTCCTCTAAGGACTCAACAATCATCTTTTAGTTCTCAATATGCCAATAAAGGAAAATATTTTAATGTTACCAATTATTTCTTTTATAGTTCCTCCATTTCCACCGTATTCCACTGGAAGTACATCTTTACATATTCCGCTTTGATACATTTCTTCGTAGTTTTTGTTGTGAACATAGAGCTGAAAAAATCCAACAGTAATAACATTATTAATATATGGGGGACAGGAGGAATAGTTGTTACCCCCAGAAGACTTGGAACAGTAACCTAGCAACATCGGTAGTCTATTGTACAAGTAAATTTTGTGATATCTAATTGAGCAGTTTAAATATGACAAATGCGAGATGGTTTTATTAAAGTTGGAGAAAAGTTTTGAGTGAATTGTTAAATCTGTGATTCATTTATATAAAAATACATTTTAACTAGTTTAAAAATATAGAAAGGAAATAAGTTGAAAGATTTTAATATAAAATTGATTCAGTTCCGATACATTTTTGTACGAGAGAAATATATCCTAAATAGGAGATCAAAATCCAGCAACAAATTTTGAAAAAACTTCCTAATCTAGTAGTAAAATGTAAAATAGTAAAATCCATACGAAGATTAAAAGAGTCAATGTCATATTGAATAGTAGATGTTTGTACTTAACAAGACTGCTTTCTCTTTCGCTCATAATTTAAGAAAATGTAATTCAGATAATTAAGTTTAAATTAGCCCAAAAATTAAAAGAAGTGTGATATAAATGAACATTGAAGAATGTAAAATAGCTACAAAATAAACTGCTAATATTGAAGCTGGCATTTAGTCTATACGTTATTTTTTTCCTTCTGGATCAAAACTACCAGAATATAACACATGACAAATTTCCTCATGACGTTAACTCATAAACTACAACATTTTTAGATTAATGTTAAAGGTTTTTAAAGTGATAACTTCTTAAGGGAGGGTAAACTGCTTCGTAACGTAACGCGTTACGGCGCCACTATGTCTGGCTTCCCTTTCTCTCACGCATACGGCAGCAGTAGGCAGCCTGCTCCTCTCTCACTTTAACCCACAGCGCTAGCCGTATTTCGGACAGACGCTTTCCCCTCTCTGTACTTAGTTATTAGTATGTCACATTATCATATTAATGTACAAAAAATTTAAGATAACCAATTTTAATATTAAATAGTTCAACTTAGATTAATTGAAGTATCACTTCTGTCGAGCGTCCCGAGACGCACACGTTTTTTTTCTCAGGTGATTCCTAGATAAAAGAAGAATTCCGCATAAAACAGTAAGAAAATATTCTAGAACACTAGGAAACCGCAAAACAAAAGAGGGGGTCAATTAAAGCAGAACAAACTGCCCCTCTTAAATCAATTTTAATATATAAACAAAATTTGTAGATAATTAAAAATAAAGGTTCTGATGTTTAATTAGATAAATTTTATAAATATGCATTTCAAGCTTATATAAAGACTAGTATGGCGCTTGGCTGCGCGGCCCGCTAAAGCGGACCGCGTGAAAGAGGAAATAACAAATTGTCGGATTCTGGATGGCGGTTATATACAAAATGGTAGACAGGGGTAGAAAGTAGTAGAAAAATGTAGTGAGTGGTATATGGCTCGGCGGTAGAAAATGGTAGTCAGTGAAGACAGTGATATACTATTTTACGTTTATTAACTCCTACTGTGCGCTGTCTGTAACTTACTTTTCTACTATCTATAGCTCTGTCTGCCCACTGTTTCCTACCTAAATTTTCTAAAGCGAATATCAGATTGATATCACTTCAGCGCACAGTAGAAGTTAACGAATGTAAAATAGTAGACTACTACCAATACCTACTGACTACCATTTTTCTACCACTGTCTACCATTTTCTACAAAACCAAATCTGACGATTTGGAAATTTTTATTGAGCTCCCTGCCAATTGGATGAGATTTCTAATATTTTTTATTTGAGTAGCGCCCACCTATTTTAAAAACCTGGCCGTGCTCCATACCCATCTCTGAAATCCTCGATGAATTTGTCAGATTGAATGTTCTATGAATCATATCAAAGTCTTGCATAGTCTCAATACTGTACAGTCTTTTTAATATTCCCCATATATATATTTATATGGAAAAAAACTCCGCCACCTTGTATTTTTTTTCTGGTCATCAAGTAGACCTTCATATAGGTACTGATAATCTTTTTCATAAAATCACTCTTCCATCTTGTATACTTTCTAAGGTAGACACCGACGAAATTTGCATGGCCGCCATTTTGAATCTACCATTTTGGTTTTTTTTCCGTTCCCTGCCAAATGGATGAGGTTTCGAATGATTTTTGTTCGAGAACCCCCACCTATCTTGAATACCCTGGCCGTGCTCCTTCCCCGTCTCCGAAATCCTTAATTAACACTTGTCAGCATAAAAGTTCTTCTATGAACCGTATCAAAGTCTTGCATAGTTTCCAACTTGTAGTCTCTTGAATATTTCCCATACATTTAGTATGGAAAAATAAATTCCGCCATCTTGATTTTTTTTTCTATTCATCAAATAGACCTCGAGGCCCTGATCATCTTTTTCCAATAAACTAATCTTCCATCTTGTATACGTTCTGAGATAAACGCTGACGAAATTTGTATGGCCGCCATCTTAAATCCGCCATTTTGGAAATTTTTTCAACTCATTGCCAATTGGATGAGGTTTGAAATGATATTTGTTCGAGCACCTCCCACCTATCTTAAATATCCTGGCTGTGCTCTTCCCTCGTCTCTGAAACCCTCAATCATCAGCTCTCTCCATATTTTTCCTCTGAACAAATTTTTGTCTTCTATACGAAACCATGAGTGAAAAAAAATTTTTTCATACAAAATTTTACAGGAGAGGTGATCAATCAGTCAGTGAATCAGCACAAGCAACTATATATATATTAATTAATTAATGTAGTGTTAAATGACATGAGGACTGTCTAGTTACTAATAACAATGTCGAGGACAGAGCGAAGTGGAGGAGCTATACAAGGAAATCTGACCCCACCACCATATGGGACATAGGAAGAGAAAGAGCATTTCAAGTTTATATATGCTGATTATTTGTTTTTTTAATTTATACCATGGATATTGGATATGGATTCTTTAAAAATGCTTGATAAAAACTTTAAAAAAATTGAAAATTAATTTTTTTAAAGTTTTGCTTTAAATGAATTTAAATATTTACTCTGTTCCTATTTTTTTCGTTAAGTAATCCTTTTATTGCATTGAAAATTGTTTCAAATCCAGGAGGTGTGTTCAAATAATGAGTTCCTTTCATACGTATCGGAGTAGCATCCTGGAATTAAAAGAGAAAAATAAATATTCGCTGATTATAATTTTTTTTCTGTCCACTTTACCTTTACAATAAACGAAGAAATTATGAAACTTGTTTATTATGATTAAACTATTCAATAGCATAACTCGTTATTTTGCGAAAATCCATGTTATCAAAAAAAAATTTACGAGACTATTTTGCTATTATCCGCTAACAATAGGTTTGTAATAACTAATATGTAAGTTGCACTCACCCGTAAGTTTTACTCGCCTCGTACGGGTGCAATTTACTACGTGTACCTACTTGTTTAATATATTATTATATATAATTAGATTCAGGTATTGCTATGATCCCGCACGAACCAAAGAGGATAAAAGGTAGCCTATATGTAAATTCAGGTTTTAAGTATCTGTGTGCCAAATTTCTTTGAAATTCCTTCAGCCATTTTTGTGTGTAGCCAACATCCAAACATCTCAACAATCAAACATCCAAATATCCAAAAATACAAACATTCTAATTTATAATATTAGTAAGTTTACGCCGGAGAGGTGTATTGGGTAGGTAGGTGAAAAAAAAGTATATCGGCATTCTGCAATCGACATTTGTAGAGTCAACATCTCCTGGTACTCAACTTAACGGACCGCGTGAAAGTCTTGCAGTTATAATTATTCAATATTATATTTTTTGTAGAAGCTCATCAATTAGTTACCTGTAATAAAGCTACCATTTTCTTCATTATGGTAGGAGTTATTTGCAAAAAATGTGCAACCGTTACTCCTTCTAAATCTAATACTGTACGAAATCCAGAAATGATTCCTGAATCATCTTCCATTAACATTATCTGAAATATTTTAAAAATATAGATATGTAATGGATATTCAATCAAAGTTTCACTAGTTAAAATTCATACTCAATATAATATAGCTACTTACTTTTTGCACTATGAGAGAAACTGCTAATACATCGGAAAAATTGTATTTAGCCGGATCATAGACTCCGGAACGAATCATTACAATTAACGGAGAATCAACAGCAGATTTCCGTAAAGGTAGATAAACTCTGAAACAAATATCAATATCGAATCACATTATATTTGTTATTTGTAGACATAACTTGTATTTACAAATTGAAAAAAAATATCGGATTAACCAAAATTACATATAATATGTTTTTTTTATAATAAGAGTTTAAAAAGCTGATATTATAATTTCAAAGTTAGTACCCTAAATCCAAGATTTCTTCAAATATTGGGTTTGTATGACGAATTCTATATAGTTCCGGAGCCAGGCCACGTATGGAGTAGTACATATCCAATTTTTCCTTTGTTCTTTCAAGACTGTGTTTACAGCCACGCAAAAATGTTAATATCCATTGGTCGTCTGAAACAATTACATACATATTACTAGAAATGCATGTTTTATTGCATGCATAATTTTATATTATAATACAATACCTAAAAGATGTGCACAATTCCCTAAAATACGGGAATAATAAGAAATTCTATATTTTTTTTTTAAAAAGCTATAGGTAATGTATTCTATCAGTCATTTGTAATGTCGGTGAGTGCATTTAAAATAGATCTGTTGCATTTTTCGAGCATTATTTCACATCATATGTATATTTTCGGAAATAAGAATGCGAATAAAGGTTAGAATATACAATCGGTTTCATCAATTCAGTTGGCATTCCAGGTGCACAATGGATCCTACATTAAAAGCTCTTGGTGCGGTACGGTCAGAAAATAACTAAACATTTCGATATTTACTATTCTGACAAGATTCCAAGCAATGCCTTGGACTTGTCAAAGTGTGTAGGATTAAGTGCTGACCTGCCACATGCTGACCACAACTTAGGTTCTCTGTCTAAGCTTAGGATAAGGCTTACATAATGCTAAACTCACACAAGGCTAACTACCCTAACTTACGATTCCGACATATAAATGTGTACATGTGAATAATATTTTATGTGAATAAAGATTGTTATTACTCCAAAAATTTCCCGAAAAGTTCGTTAGGTAGGTATATATTGTTAATTTTATAATATGTGTCCAATTCCTAGGTTTCATACATTCCTGGTGACATAATTATATAACAACTGAATAAATACAAATTACTATGTTACGATACTTAGCAGTGTATTTTAAAAGATAACATATCTATATAAAATAGATAACAGTATAACAAGGTTGCTCAGTCATTGGAATCGCACATTTATAAACGCCTTACAATTTTGAATCTCACTATTGAAATATTTATACTAGTGTTTAATAGCTCACGTAATATTATGAACTATTTATTTGTAGAAAATTTTATTAAAGCGTATAAGCCGGATCGATCGTGGATACATACCTCTGACTTTTCTGAGTTATGTGTGTTTCTAGCAAATAAAGATTACTTACTTTAACGGTGAAGGAAAAGATCGTGAAAAACCTGCACTCCTAAGGGGGTTATAATGATGTAAGCTGAATAAATGGATAATCAACAAACCTGATCTAGCACGTAAATGCGGTTGCTTGGCTAACCAGTCCTTTATATGCTGCACATCCTGAGCTATCCTTGCAGGATCTTCATGCAGTTCAACGCGTGCCTTTTCCGCCAGTTCAGGACACAAAGGCCGAATTTCCATTTTATTTTTTTATAAGACTGACTACTCGTCAATAGCTGTACTACACTTATCACGTAATATTTTGATATCAATAAAGTGATAGTTGATAATATTAATTATTATCAGCTTCTATACCTGATAGTTGTAGAAATTATGTAATGATTATTTGTTAAAACGCAATTAACACGCAACTTCATATATGTAGTTATATTTTTTAAAAGAAATATCACTTTAATGCAAATCATAATTAAAATACTATTTGAGTGTTTTCCAATTTCAGAGCAACTAAGCAGATCATAATAAAAGTGTTTGAAAAATTTATGTATACATATATAGTAAGCCTTATGAGCAAATTAATGTATCTATATAAAACTATCTTGTTGTTTTACCTATACTTATTTCTCAATATTGAGTTCTACGTTTATTGTAAGGATATTAAGTCAAAAAGATAATATACAAGGCTATTTTGGCAGAAGACATGTCGTATATTTTTTATTTTATATTAATTTTTAAATGTCACATGAAAAATATATATATTTATTTATTATGTAATAAAAGAGGTAAACACATTATATTCATGATATATGTCATCATGAAGTCTCGTCTATTAAAAGGACTAAATCCTTTGAAATTTTTTATAAGAGTTTTACTTTTCCATTTTGGGTACATTTATTTCGCGATACTAATATAAAAAAGATAACTGGGAAAAAAATCATGTACAACAACAGTATAATAAATAAAATGTGTATTCAATCGAAACTTAATTGACGGAATGAGCCTTCTACGCCAAACATTCCGTCAGCGGTTTTGGGTTGCCCGGACCGCTTAGACTCATCCGCGCCATACTTCATATCTTCTTCAAGCCACGAACTATACTTCTTCACCTTTCCTTTCCATTCCTCTGTAAAAAAAAATTAGTTCATTTAATGTTTACAAACTTTTATGCATTGTCGCAATGGCTGGTAAATTATGAGTTTGTGAACAAAGTATAGAACGAAGGATACACTAAAGCTTTCTTATTTAATTTAAATCCCGTAACATCAGGGGAGTGGTAATTTCAAGTAACTGTACAACCATGTTTCTGATTTTACCAAATTCTCACTTTTCCACTAACAAAAAAGTTATTTTGTCTTCCAAAACACAATATGTACAAATATGCCTACCCTTAAGGGGACGGGTTAGAATACTATTCCTCTCTGTCGCTGGGAAAGTATCTCGTAAGAGCCGTGTAACCCAGCACCCCCTTGGTGGTAGGGGATCTGTTCCCGATCTGTTCGAGCTTGCGACCAGCATGCGAATCCGACTGCCAAGTGTCATAAACGCGTTCCGTTCGAGCCGCATGTGGGCCAGACATACCCCCTCCCTCTCCCATCCCATTAATGCTGCGGATCTAGTGCACTCTGGGCTCTTGCTCAGGGTCAGTGGCAGTATTTTTTCATCACTCCCTCTCCCCACTCTACCCTCGAGTATGCAACGCGGGTAATGGTGGCCACTTACCATCAGGTGGACCATCTGCTCGTTTGTACCTTATTTACCATAAAAAAATATTTTAGTTATGGTAGATAAGGTACAAACCAATAACAAGTTTTAGCTCAGTCAGTTCAAAATATTTGGCTTGAAATTTAGGTGTGACTGAAACTAACAAGGCAAATTAAGTTAATCTTTAAAAAATGGTGACAATATTATTCGGATTCGATCGCAAAGACATTTGCACTGTAATAATGAAAACACATCACAAATTCACAAACGTTCAATGCATGCAGTTGATATATATGGATCATTGGATAATAATTTGTTTGAAATCCATAGATTAAAACTATGTATTCACCTATTATGTCTCTAATGGTTCCGCCGTTTCCACCATACTCTACTGGTAGCACATCTTTACTTATTCCACTTTTGTACATTTCCTCATAGTTTTTGTTGTGAACATAAAGCTGAAAAAAATATAAGGTGAAAAACATTTAAAATAAACATCACTAAAATCAATACTAAATTTATACTATCTATGACGTGAAATTTGTGGCAACCTATTAATACTCTTCAGCCTATTTCCCATAAAGAGCAATTTTTATATGTGAGTAGCAATACAAAAAAGTCTTAATAAAATATTAAACTTTCAGGAAATTAAATTAGAAAAAACTGTTAAATATTTACTCTACTTCTATTCTTCTCGTTTAACAAACTCTTCACCGCATTAAATACTGTTTCGAATCCTGCTGGCGTGTTTATGTAATGAGTTCCTTTCATACGTAACGGTGCGGCTTCCTGAAATACATAATTCATGGCTAAACACACAATACATAAATAATATTAAATATTTAAATCGTTTTATAGACATACAATTTTCTAAAAATTCTTCTACTTTGTACTTGAATAACGTAGAATATATTCACCTCTGAATAAACAACCATTTTTTTCATTAAAGTGGGAGTCATTTGTAAATAATGAGCAATAGTTACTCCTTCTAAATCCATCAAAGAACGAACTCCGGAAATAACAAAAGAATCATCTTCCATCAACAAGATCTGAAATGTAAAATGATCTTACACAAGAAAAATGTTGATTGTACGGGTAGTACCAAATAAAGAAACCAAATATTTATATATTTGGTTTATAATTGGTAGGTAATATTGGTAGGTCCTTCACTTACTAAGCGAAGGAGTATAATATTCAACCTCAAAACAACATCCCCAACAACAACACAAATTTTTGGATTATATTTTCAATGCATGCTACAATGATTTTGGATTGAATTAATTATCAATTTTGGCCTTTAGTCTATAAGCATTACCAAGAGCAAAAATTTGGTTTTAAAGGCGACTGTGTCAAACCCTCGCTTCTCTATAATTCTGTATAATTTCATTAAAATTTTTTGTTAGGAATAAGTGTTGTCTTAATAAAAACATCTCACTAATACTACTAATATAATGATTACATACCTTTTGTAATACGAAAGAAACCGAAAGGATATCGGTGATTTTATATTTATTTGGATCATATGCACCGGAACGGACAACCAAAGTTCGCTGAGCGTCAGGGATCTCAGATTTTGGTAATGGCAAAAATATTCTGAAACAGCAGTAATATTAGGGGTTCAGAAATTAAGTTAGTCGTAAAAACGCTAGAAATACTTTTATTTTTAGATCATGTGAAACCTACAATACCAAATTTGTTGATATTGCTTTTAGTGTTTGTACAATCCGTACCTAAATTAAAAAAGATTATTGCGCAATATCATTACAAATTAGCCTAATTTTTGTGTGTTATATTAACTTTAGTTTTAGTGTTACATCTGTTTTTCAGCTTATTTGGTTTTTAAATGTGTCTGCTCTCTTTATTTATGCATAATTTATATTTGGAAACTTGAATGGTTTGTGTATTGTATTATGTTTTATTAATACGAATTGTTATACTGTTTGTTTCCTTAACAAAATAAAATAAAAAAAGTAAGACTAATCTTCAGTCATAGAATAAAGTATTTAAAGATTTTGAATGATGCAATGAATCCAATAAATAAATAAAAATGAATTATTAGAATAATATATTCTTAGTCGTCATTTTCTAATTATTTATTATTAAACTTATTAAAACAGAGATGTAATATAATAATCATTTTATAAATTTATGTGACAAATTAACGCGATGTTAATTCATGAATAAACAACTATTTTATAATTTGTACACATTATATTGAAATTAAGTATATTATTTTTACCCTAAATCCATAATCTCCTCAAAAAGAGGATCGGTATGTCGAACATTAAAAAGTTCGGGAGCTAGTCCACGCATGGAATAAAATAAGTCCAACTTCTCCTTTGTTCTTTCTAGGCTGTACTTGCAGCCTCGCAAAAATGTTACTAGCCATTGGTCGTCTGAAAAATTGTAAATTTAAAGTTGACAAAGATTTCATTGAAAATTTAATGGACTGAGCCAGTGTACTCCTGTCCTATCTCGACTGTATGTGTATTATTTTTCAGTATCTAAGTATATGTATTGTGAAACTACACTAAAACTACAAATTACAGATATTTTTTATATTATTATCCTTCTCAGTTTCTTATTTATCGGAATCTTTTTTTTAATTCGTAATGTCATCAACAAAATATATATGTCATAATAATGTATTAATATTTGAAAAGATTAATGTAATCGTAAATTGGTAAACTATATAGTAATACCCTGCCCTTAAATATAACATTAATATATAGCTTTAATAACTTAACAACCTGTCCTAGCCCGAAGATGCGCTTGTTTCGCTAACCAGTCTTTTATATGCTGTACATCCTGAGCTATCCTCGCAGGATCTTCATTCAGTTCAGTACGAGCTTTCTCCGCCAATTCAGGGCACAAGGGACGAATTTGCATTTTTGAGTAATAATAAATTACTAACGTTCTTTGTCGTCAAAACCAGTACTTAACTCACCGCAGTCTTTTATATCTATAAAATTGTAGTTGATAATGTTAATTATTATCGCTTTTATAGCTGATAGTTGTATAAATGATAACGATTAAGTATATTTTACATTTGTCAACATGCAGAACAAACGTAGCAATATTAATTCACCAATTTCTTATAATTTTATTTATATACCTTTAGCTCTTCTTATAGGAAAATAATTATTAACCCTTATCCCACAGGAACTCTGATTTTTCGGAAATTAAAGAATTCTATGTTTCGATTCAATTTCAATTAAATCCGTGCAAACGTTTTAACGTGATCCGTGCACAAAAAAATAGACTAAAAGACAAAATATTTAAAAACTGTTTTTATATGTTCTATTATATCTTAACTCTATTTAGGAACATTTACATAAATACTAAATAAAATTTGGCTACAAGTAGTTTGGAAGTAAAAACCAACGCCCACATCCAAGACATTTTAAAAATTTGTTCTAAATAGTTTACAAACTTCATGTTTACAGTTTTTTAATAATTTAAATATTGCTAAGACAAATTACAAGTATTCTGCTGTGTATGCCTGAATGTTCGTGAAATGCATGGGTCTGTGTGTGTGTTTGTACATATCTGCTTGAGTTTATTTATTTATTCGTTTAAGCCACAATTATAATCATCCTTAGCTCATCAGATATTTACAGCCATACAAAGTCAAAGGATAGTTTTTATTTTGCGCGTCTTATTTTTTTTTCATAAATAATAATTATGGATTTGGATATCGATAAAATTAAAATCATCAAATATTAATATTCATTACTATACCTAAAAATTCTGAAACAACAAAATATTGTAATAAATTACTATTATACTGGCTACAGAGACCTATTTCTGTTTGACCAAGACTTTGGAGTTTAATATAGATAATATGATAACATTTATCATGTCGAAAAATGAGGGTGATGACCATCATAAAACTTTAATTTAATTATCCGACTATTCAAGTATTCAACTATTAAATCATAGTAAGTACATAACCATTATGTATTTATTAAAATTAGATAATAAAATGTAAATACAAAGAATGCTAAGAATAAAACTAAAAGACACAATTAAAAATTAAAATCATAATATTCGGTGGGCTTTTTAGTCGAATAGTCGGACAATGCAGAAAATTGGCATAATCTTCTTACGATTTAAATTAAATTAGTTTGTTTATATGCATAATACTTTAATGATTGTAAGAAATATATTAGGTATTTACCTATGCAATTGTCGTTTATCTAAATAAGTCAACGCCCTTTTGTCTGTATTTTTATTTTTATTAATCATAATTACCCATGCAATCAATGCATTTTTGCCAACGTAGTGGAAGCTTATTGATGACCTTTTTGAAAATTCTTCAAAGCCATTTTAAACTGCCTCTCGGTTGTTGAATTTTTTCGCCGCCAAGAAGTTATCCAAATTCTAGAAAAAGTAGAAGTCTGTAGGGGCAAAGTCTGGTGAGTACGGTGGATGATGGAGAACTTCCAACCCCAGCTCTTGTAACTTGAAGACCGTCTGCTGTGCAGTATGAGGTCGCGCGTTGTCGAGCAGGAGCAGCGGAGCCGAACGATTAACCAAAGCTGGTTGGAGATGTGCGAGCTTCTCTTTCATTGTGATCAGTTCTTCACAGTACACATCTGCAGCAATGCTTAGTTTGGTAAGAAGCTTAGATGAATGACACCGGCGCTAGACCACCAAACAGTCCATCACTTTTTAGGGGTCAGTTTTCGTTTGGGGCATTGTTTAGGTGCTGAAACAGGATCTAACCAACTTGCTGAGCACTTGCGATTGTTGAACAGAATACATTTTTCCTCGCATTGTAACAATGGTATTCGTGCCTGCTGAGTAGTGGTCGACTCGACGCGTGCTTCGCCGTGGCAATCATTCAATTTGTGGGGCACCCATTTGTCAAGCTTTTTACCTTGCCAATTCGATGCAAATGGACCAATATTATTATGATGCTAACGTCGAAAGCTGCTGCTGATTCAGCTGTCGATTGAGAATCATTAGCTTCCACAATGGCCTTTAATTCATCATTTTCGACTAAAGTTTTCGGTCTACCACGGGGTTCATTTCTTAGTTCGAAATTTCCAGAGCGGAAGCGGGCAAACCAACAACGGGTAGTGCGATCGTTAGTAGTGTTCGGCTCCGTATACGTTGTTGATATTACGAGCCGCTTCTGTCGCTTTGCTGCCACGAAGGTAGTAATACTTCATAATCTCTCGAATTTTGAACGTATCCATGATGACGAAAAACGTACAAATGCGATAAAAACAGAACGCTAACCATTAAACAAATTACTAATTTTCATAAAATTATTTTTATTATTGAAATTCCATATTTCAAAAATAAAATTTGAACTTAGAATTGTTAGCGAAAAAAGAAAAATTGGACTTGAAATAGCCAAAAAATAAATCAATATTTTCATTTTATCAATTTAGATTAATACAAAATATACTACTTAAGTAGTATATTTGAATATTCTACTGACAAAATATACTACTATAGAAGTAAGTAGATCTACAAAGAATATTCGTTGTAGGTCTAGTAAATACGTATGATATTTGCTTAAGAAAAGTAATCAATGCGATAAAAAAATAACACAATTGACCCCAAGATATAAAAAGCAAAGCACATGCTGATAACACACACTAGATTGCATAATAGCGACAATATTTCACATTAGTAGAAATGTGGATGACAGAAAAAATAAAATTTTCTAAATATTTATTTGTTTTTAATGGTTGTAGCAGTATTAATCATAATATACTAGATTATAAGAACAAGGCAAAAAAAACTAAATTTTATTTTATACACAGAATTTATTAACATAAAAATACGTTATTATACTTGTAAAATAAAAATTAAATCGCAATGTGATGTAGTTAGTAAGAACTGAATCATTAATGACTAATCAAAGTCAAGCTGTCGAAAAGAGCCTTGAACTCCAAACAAGGCCTCTGCAGTTTTTGGCTGACCAGGCCGCTTTGTCTCGTCCGTGCCATACTTCTCGTCTTCCTCTAGCCAAGAACTGTATTCCTGTACCTTAGCTTTCCAATCATCTGTAAGAAGTGTTGATAAGTTAAAGACACTAGATTGCTTAATATTGCATTTACATTATATTGCGCATCATTTTAAGTCAGTACAAATGCGCTGTAATTAGTACGAGTATTACTTAGAAGTCCCGCACTCCTACAATTTTATTGCACAATGCTTTTATTCGTTCAATAATATTTAGCAAATAAAATTGACGATACGGAACATGCTGTCTAACGAAGTTTTGGGTGCATTTGCTGCTAGTGATTGTAAACTATTAGTTTTTTGTACGTGAGTAGAATATACTCACAAAAGATTTGTGTTTTACATTAACTCAAAAAAAACAAATTCCAATATTATAATACGATAATTTCCATCTATCACTAATTCAGTATCGTGTAATCATCATATACTCTTATGGATCGCGCCTTATTGCTCCACGGCTTATGGGAAACCAAAACGTGAAGAAGAGCCGAAAGAGAATGGATAAAACGAAAAACTAACCTCATATTATAAATAATGAGAGCCAGTTTTAACCAAATCACAATTTCACTGTACCTTATTCGATTGATGTTACCTAATCGAAATCTAAACTATTATATATTTAATAACAATTTGACGCATTACCTATTATTTCTTTAATAGATTTGCCATCACCTCCGTATTCTTTCGGTAATATTTCTTTAGGTATATACTTGGACAAATCTTCATTAGCTTTGCATACAAATATCTGTAACACGTTATGTTATTAATAAAAGTTGTTTTTACTAAAATATTAAATTAGTAAACTAAATAAATAAGTGAATAATTACTCTGTTTTTATTTTTTTCGTTTAAGAAACTTTTTATTGTGTTCAAAATTGTTTCAAAACCCGGCGGCGTATTTAAGAAATAGTTTCCTTTCATTCTTATTGGTGCAGAATCCTGAAAACGTCAATATTCTTAATAAGTGAAATATAAAATATGAATTTGTTATCAATATTTATCATACTTAAATATAACATTGTATTCTGAGATCTTAAGATAGTAATTAATTAATGACTTAAAGCAAGTTGCTTTATCAAAGATGTCCTTCAAAAATGAGGTACCTACTTTTAATTCCCAGGTAATGTGGAAACAGTTATCGACACAAAACCAATAATCCTTTATTATTGTACAAGTTTTCATTTGTAGGATTGTGATCTTTAAAAAGAACTTGCTCGTGTCATTGAAAAATCAGTTTAACAGTTTCCGTTAAGGAAATTGTTTTTGGTTTACCTGTTTAACTTATAATTGCTAATTATTTTTAGTCTTCAAATATGTTATTATAATAATAATATAATCTTAATTCAATTGCATAACTCACTAATGGATAAATGCCTAAACTTATATTGTGATAACCACACTAAAATCTGTTTCGCAATTACAGACATGTACTAGACGAACAGGCAGTGGGAATTTATCATAGGCTTGTCAATTAATGGTTCAAGTTCAAGACTAGGTTTATGTCCGTTATCGGGGTATTCATTACTGGTTCATATAAGGTCCTTATATTCCAAAAAAATCGCAATTTTTATTTCTTTCTTACGTCAAAACCAATTGGAGCCCAGTGCACACATTTAAAACACACCAAAAACAAAAAAAATACACAGAGCTTTCAGAGAGCATCTCGTTAGAGCCAAGTAACCCAGCCCCCCCTTTCCAGCTGTTGTTCCCCGGCTGGCTTGCGACCACCAGCATGCGAATCCAACCGCCAGGTGTCTTTGACGCGTTCCGGTCGAGCCGCATGTGGGCCAGACTTACTCTCCCATCTCATTAATGCTGTGGTTTCAGTGGACTCAGGGTTCAACCTAAAGGTCCTCTAAAACTGTAGCATTTTCTCTTCATTCCCCCTGCCCACTTTATCTTCTTGGTGGCAACGCATCGGCAGTACAAGAGACACCTTCTAGTATTGCCGATGTCCATGGGCGATAGTGGCAACTTACCATGAGATGGACGTCTATTCGCTTGCCCCCTCTCATTAGAGCCATAAAAAATAAATAACAATCCTAAATCCGCCCACGTTTACAATTATTTCTATCAGCACTTCATTTTAAAACTCTGAATGGTTTTATACTCTTTCTATATCTAAGCAAACTTCTCCGTACCTAGCTATAAATCAATTTATAAATAAGGCATTGGTATCTTTACCTGTGCTTGAACTGTCATTTTCTTCAATAAAGTTGGTGTAATTTGAGCGAGATGTCCTAGAGTTACATCTTTCAAATCAACAAACCAGTGTGTACCAACTATTACAGATGTGTCATCGTCCATCATTAAAACCTGTAATTATAGAATACTTTAATAATGCAATTTATAATATGGACTATATTATGTATATACTATTTTAATTATTCATTATCTATTGTTATTAATAATACACATTTTTTTATCTATTCATATTTTACTAATGCTAAGCTTTAACTAACTCTGCACTTTTACTACCTTGTAGTACAGCATAACACTTTGGATTTATATTTATACACAAACAATAATTTCACCAGCAAGCGCTTTGATATGTTTGCGTACACTAAAATTTGATTTTAGGATAATATATACACTTAGCAGCAACAGTAGATACTCTAGTTTTAAAAAATGTGCTGTAGCGTAATCAATGGTGCTTTTACCTTTTGTAATAATGTCTTTACACAAAATAGGTCACGCATAGATATTTTGTTTGGGTCAAAAGCGCCAGGACGAATTATTGTCACACGTGGGGAATCAGGAGCTGCTGCTTTTGGTAATATGACATAAGCCCTGATAAAAAGAAAACAGTAAAGTTATTTTCATATAAAATTTGGTAACTTAGTTAATAATAAAAAAATATACAGGTAAAACAATAAAAACAGGTAACTCATTCACGGGACCTAAATTGAAAGAAATGTTACTTAAATATGATTATACTTAATAATGATAAACTAAGACATGGTAAAATTAATTTAACATTAATACTTATTAGATTTGATAACTGAACAATCTTACGCAGAATCAGTAGTAGGTGAAACCAGCAAAGTGCTAGTCGGACTCACGCACGAAGGGTTCCGTACCAATATTTGGCAAAATAACTTGTTTTGGAGGTTCGACCCGCTTTGGTTGTTATTATCGAGAAAAAACGGCATTAAAATCACGTTTGTTGTATGGAAGCCCCCCTTAAATAGTTATTTTATTCTGTTTTTGGTATTTATTGTAATAGAGGCAACAGAAATACATCAATTGTAAAAAATTTCAACTGTGTAACTATCACGGTTCATGAGATACAACCTGGTAACAGACAGACGGACAGTGAAGTCTTAATACAGTCCCGTTTTTACCCTTTGGGTACGGAAAAACCCGTACAAAAAGGGTAAATTGATTATTTCTGCATTGTAAATAGAATATTACTTTGATGAATTTACTATTTGTTTCGACCACAAGCAATGTACGATAGTACTTATTAGTTTAAATCATACCAAAATTCTTACCCAATATTCAAAACTTCTGAGAACTTAGGATTATTATGTTTGATACTGAAAAGTTCCGGTGCGATTGAACGTAAAGAATAATAAAGATCTAACTTTTCCTTTGTTCTTTCCAAGCTGTACTTACAGCCACGAAGAAATGCTACAAGCCATTGATCATCTGAAATTTAAAAAAATACAAGCTACTTTCCTTCTTACATATCTACTAGTTGGCTGCCCTCGCTTCGCTTCGGGTATTTAAAGCAATATTATAATTGATGACCTTAAATTGTAACTCTGTAATTGTGTAGTTTTTATTATTTGAAAAAAGAGAGAGTAAGAAAAAGTTATAAAAAGAAAAATAATAAAAACTAAAATAATAGAAAAGCGACAGATGATAAAAGAGGGAGGACAGAGCAAAATTAAAATTGAATAGGTAAAGGAGAGAGAGAAAGCGAGAGAAATAATCGAAAGAAAGAAAGTGAAAAGAGGCTAATTATTCTGAACAGATAAAAATTAAAGAGAAAAAAAGATAGGATGAGAGACTGATAGTATTATAAGAGAAAGATAGACAGAAATACTATAGACCCCTCAGAGAAAGAATTTTTAAAATCGGATTAGTAACAACGAAATGGCCATATTCTATTAATAAAAAAATGTATATGGCAACACTAAATCACCTTTGTCCCTCACGAATAGTGTAGTTTTCTAACAGTGAAAAAAATTTTAAAATCGGATTAGTAACAACAAAATGGCCATAATCTATTAATTAAAAAATGTATATGGCAACACTAAATCACCTTTATCCCTCACGAATAGTGTAGTTTTCTAACAGTGAAAAAAATTTTAAAATCGGATTAGTAACAACGAAATGGCCATATTCTATTAATTAAAAAATGTATATGGCAACACTAAATCACCTTTATCCCTCACGAATAGTGTAGTTTTCTAACAGTGAAAAAAATTTTTAAATCGGATTAGTAATAACGAAATGGCCATATTCTATTAATTAAAAAATGTATATGGCAACATTAAATCACCTTTGTCCCTCACGAATAGTGTAGTTTTCTAACAGTGAAAAATTTTTTAAAATAGGATCAGTAGCAACAAAATGGCCATATTCTATTAATTAAAAAATGTATATGGCAACACTAAATCACCTTTGTCCCTCAAGAATAGTGTAGTTTTCTAACAGTGAAAAAAATTTTTAAATCGGATTAGTAACAACGAAATGGCCATATTCTATTAATTAAAAAATGTATATGGCAACATTAAATCACCTTTGTCCCTCACGAATAGTGTAGTTTTCTAACAATGAAAAAATTTTTAAAATCTGATCAGTAGTAACAAAATGGCCATATTCTATTAATTAAAAAATGTATATGGCAACACTAAATCACTTTTGTCCCTCACGAATAGTGTACTTTTCTAACAGTGAAAGAATTTTTAAAATAGGATTAGTAACAACAAAATGGCCATATTCTATTAATTAAAAATGTATATGGCAACACTAAATCACCTTTGTCACTCACGAATAGTGTAGTTTTCTATCGGTGAAAGAATTTTTAAAATCGGATTAGTAAGAACAAAATGGCCATATTCTATTAATTAAAAAATGTACATGGCAACACTAAATCACCTTTGTCCCTCACGAATAGTGTAGTTTTCTATCGGTGAAAGAATTTTTAAAAAATCGGATTAGTAGTTCCTGAGAAACCCTTCAATTTACAAAATGATTAGGTTATGGCACTTAAATGGCCATATCTTTTTAATTAAAATATTTATGGCAACACCACATAGCCTATGTTACCCGGAAAGGATGTATGTTTCTATCAGTGAAAGAATTTTCAAAATCGGTTCAGTACTTTTCGAGCCTATTCGCAACAAACAAACAAACATACAAACAATCAAATCTTTCCTCTTCATATAATAGTATAGAAGTATAGATATATATATATTTAATGAAATATCTTTAATGAAGGGCACTTTCGCCGCATCATTATAGAGAAGCACTACAAAATCGTCATGAATGAGTGTGTTGGTGAAACCACATGAAACCATTAGTAATTTTTGAGTTTACCGTTTTTTATATAGCTGTATTTAAAAGACAAACAGACAAGGCGTGTATCTTTGTTTTATAATATGCAATGATGTAGTGAAGGTACTGTTACTAACCTGACCGGGCCCTTAAATGCGGTTGTTTTGCGAGCCAATCTCTTATGTGTTGTAAATCAATAGGAATCCTCTTCGGATCCTCATTTAATTCCACACTTGCCTTTTTCGCAAGTGCAGCTTCCAAAGATCGAATTGTCATTATAACGAAAAGGCCACTAGTCGTACCCGTTACGAATTATAAATAATTATTTTACGTTAACATAGACTAACTGCTCACTCGTATCATTTCACAATTTACAAATTATATTATCGCAGTGGGCGAGTGCTATCAGCGGATTATCTGATATGCTGTTACCCATTATTTTTTATAACTTTTTTTACCCAACTAGGGTAAAAAGTGTAATGATTATGGCAGTCTATGTATGTATGTATGTGGCTACACACATAGTAGGCATACAGTGGGTGCGACCACGGTTCTACCTTGATCATTTTTATACGTATGCAATTCTGGGTTTCTATCTGAATTATTTTCTTATTTAGTCCTTTTTAGACCAGTTTTTGGCGTAGTAGTCGTAGTATTTTTTAAATCACGGATACATATCAAAACCTCGAAATGAATAAGACTATTAATTTTACAGTCCGAGAGCTCTGGACAGCCAGGGTTGCCAAAGATTGGAGCATTTTCTAACTATGTTAGATGGTTGGAACCATATTTAGTGTATAGCAATAGATGTGAATAACATACTATGATTCCAGTTGAATTACACCTTTATTAACATGTCCAAAAGTTACCACTACCAGAAATTCATTAAAGGGATTATATAATAATACAGAATACATACATGTTATTTTTTACATCGTTTTATTGGAATCAAGGCATTCATTCCAATTTTATCAAAAATTTAGGTATACTTAAAATAATAATCTTTTGTTATCGATTAGTCATTACACTTGATACAATAAGATTAACAACCTTTCTATTGTTAATCATTTTTTCTTACAGTTTTATATTTTTAATCCAATGTCTTTAATTATAAATTATCTCCTGTAAAATGGATTCCTTATATAGTCTTCATTTAAACTTAATGAATTTGAAATACTTAGACTTTAAATTGAACTTAGAAATACACAAGTCATTTTTTCACAATAATACCTAATTGATTCCATATCGACGGATAGCCCGAACTCCTAAGGCTGGGAACCTGAAAATTTGTGTTGTGTTTCTTTAACTAAAACTTAAACTTGTAAACCTCACTAACTTATGGGTTAAATTTAAAAAAAAAGAGTAATTTGTATGAATGTTAGTTCTTTTAGTCATTACTAAAAAAATAAAAGGCTTTATTTATTATCCACAAATACAACATAAATCTGTAAGATGCACGTATCAACTAAAGTTTTACTCTGATGCGCATTGCATTCTTAAAAAAAAAGATGATGAATGTATAAAAGAGTAAGATGATCAACCTTACTCTTTTTCTTTTTGCATATCTTCATCTACCTATACAATTTAAATTGTTCCGATAGGATATACCAAAATCATTAAGTAAATATTTAATATACAATGCATTTGCAACATTGGCTAAATTAAAATATCCCAAGTTTAACTATGTATACAAATAAAGGTAGAAAAATATTTCATTGTGTTACTTTAACAATCTGACAGCGCAGCGGCGGCGTACTGTCTGCTCTGGATTATTATGTAAATAAACTGCAGTCTGACTTCACTTGCCCCAAAACCAAAATAGTCCACTGAGAAAATGGTTTTAATAACATCTCGTTACAATCGCCGTTTACCACAAAACATTATCTTAAAAAAACGCATGTGAAGTTCCTGACGGATATTTTGATGTTCATCATCATCACGACCCGTGGCTCGTCATCATGAGACTATGCGCATCATCACGAGCCCTCTGCTGAGCCGGGTCTCCTCAGAATGTGGAGGGTATTAGGCCATAGTCCACCACGCTGCTGGCCAAATGCGGGTTTGCAGACTTCACACACCTTTGATAACATGGAGAACTCTCAGGAGTGCAGGTTCTTCCATTAAAGTGTCTCTCACAAAACAAATAATTCACTTGATATTTATTATTAAAATTTTAATTATTGAAAAACAATTATATTAAACGGAAGTTAGAGTACTCTGACCATCAGATAAACGTCTAACTAACATAAGCATGTACAATGGCGAGTAGTGCTTGACAATAATATTCGAACTTCACCATCACGAGAGAGAACAACACTTTCTCGTTACGAGAGAATATCTAGCAGGCAACTCGTACCACACCGCAGGCAACTTTACAGTACTTCGATCCAAAAAATATTTTTACTTTGATAAATATAACAAAATAGCTTTTTTCTTCTCTATTATGTGACCTAATATTTTCTTATAGCAATTATTTTTTTTTTAAATTACAAATCTATCTTTTTGTTTGTTAAAGGTAGACAAATTAAGTTTATAGCCTTCGATCGATTTTCGATCATTCGTAGAAATTTGTAATCTGTAGAAATTTTCTGTGAAAAATGAAAAACAAAGTAGGTAATTATATTTTAATAATATTTATTTTTGGGTGCATATTATTTACAATTTCTAGTTGCTGCATTTTTACAACCCTGTTATAAATAACTATACCCTATAATTGATCCTAGTTGACTTTACATAAATAAAAAAGCTACTATTCTTATAATATTAGTAGACTCAAAAAGATCATGTAATGATTTTGATGGTATGGCAAATATGAACTAAAATATATAGGTACGTTTTTAAGAAATAACAATCGTGATTCTGCTTAAAGTCATTGAGAAATAACTCGAACTAAAAACGATAATTAATTGTTTTCTTACTAAAAAACGTGATATTATATTATTACTGTCTATTAATAGTTAGCCTTGGAAATAGTCATATTTTAAATTAATCACAAGATTCTACCTCTAGAGCAAATTAATCGCTTTATATTTTATATCAGCTATCTTTCTACATGAACTATCTTTCTATATCAACTATCTATTCCTTTATTTTATCCATATTTTACATAAATTAAAATGATTTACTATTTCGTGTCTGGTCATCACAAACATACAATTCTTTGGAATATCTAAGCATCTAACATAGTTAACATCAAACATTTTCAGATTTATTAAAAGTTGGACGAATTAAATGAAATAGTAGAATATAAAACTCAATAATTTTAAAATAAAATAAGAATAACAATTAACAATGACAAAATACATAGCAAATAGCAGTCACGGTTTTATAAATAATTTCTGTAATAAATAGATTTAATACTAACAATCACAAACGCTGTTTAACATTACGGATTAGTAAAATTACTGGTTACCGTTAAAAGAAGCATTGGAATTATATGTCATATTATGCTACAGCTTCTTACCATGTTATAGTTATATTATATTTACAATTTTATCGCCAATTTGGCAATAGAAACTTGTAGGTGTTTAATCATATACTCCAAGATATTTTTTATTTCTTCCTAAATAAATACTGTACCATAATCAATAGTAAGGCAAAAGTTATAATTTTACCCTTATCACAGGAAATACTGTGTCCAATTTAAGTAGTTTTTAATGTAAAATAACAAATAATCTTACATTACATTTAAATATTTAAATTTCACACAGTTTCATGATACGACGTATATCTCACTCGTTAAAATTACTAGGATTTTCTATAACAATTTATAGAAATATTAACTACCAACTTCTACTTATTTGTATAAGATAGATTTAGCGGGAGACATCAAAAGTTAGCAAATAGTTTTAATTCATCCGGGTCCAGTGACCGCACCGCCTTAAAGTCCGTCTCGGGGTACTCGTCGAAGTTTGAGGTGTCACCTTCGTAGGATATAGACGGCATTATTGGAGGCTGAAATGAATCAAAATTACAATATTATACCCAAAATAATAAGTATTTATTTACTATATTAATATTAACTAGCTTATTTAGCTATTAATTAGCTTTTACTATATTAATATTCATGATACGAAAATTGGGATACCATACGAGAAGCTTGTCTTTCTAGTTCATATTTAATATTATTTTGAAAGTTTCTTTTAAAAGTAAAAGTAAGACGGAAAGCTAGGGTGTATCACTTACAGTATAAAGAATATTTACCTGTAATTTTTTCATATAAACATCAGCCCAGTCAATGTGCTTAAACCATCTGTGCCTTTTCACATCCTCTGAACCACACTGCAATAGAAAAAACATTATTTATTTATTATTGGCCGTGGAATTAGGTCTACATTATTAAGTTTTATTTTCTAAAATAATGAATAGCATATTTTATGAAGTGCCAAAATATATGTATAATATATGTATGAATATTAAGACCATGAAGCAAAATTAAAATAAACAATTAAACATAAAAAATTAAATCGGCGTAAATATCACTGCAAGCTAGCCCAGTTTGTGTAATGTGATACGTGTTTATTATTATTATTATTATTGCTACTATGAGTTATGACTATGAAAATTGTATCAAAATATAACCTATGTTTCATCCAAAAATAATAATGATCGAAATTTTGGCAAAGTCCTGACGTACAGCCCACCCTGTTACAAAATCATCTAAAATAAACTCTGATGTGTTCCCAGTTTACCGTCAATGAAAGTTTGATCCATCAGTGTAGCTAATATCAGTATTCAGTTCTGTAAACAATTTCTCTCATACATCAATCAACATCGTTAAGCACCAATAAATGGTTTAAAATTACCGCGGCTCTGTTGTTATTGGCGTAGGCGACGTTCTGACTAATTTAACATCGCGAATTCTAAAACTTAATGCGGCGTACCAGCATCACTGGCAAACATTCTATGGTAACTAAATTTGTGTGCTAATATTTCTTCAATAACGATGTACATTTTGACTTTGATTGTATATTAAATATAATATATGATTACAATCGTTCAAAACCCAATTGTGGACGGTTTAAGAACAGTTTTGTTGTATTTTTGAAATTTCGCTATTTCAGTATTTATTTATTACCTGGACAGTTTTTATTATTATTTACGTCAAATAAATAATAATAAAAACTGTCCAGTTGTTTACTGTACTACATCTTTGAGTCGATCGTTTTCCTTGTCCATTTACAGTGCATCTCCTATCCTTATATTGTTAGTTTCTTTTGTCAAAAGCTACATTTCTTTGCAATTTTTTTGTTATTATTAGGCATACAAAATATTTGTATTTGAAGAGGAATATAAGCCCTTATAAGCCCATTTCGTTCCCCCTTAGTATGTCCGTCTGTCAAGACCCTTTTAGCTAGTAACGCGTGAAGGTACTAACACGAAACTTACTTCTTAGTCAAATTAAACAAAATAAACGGCTGTTTATGTCGTTACTTATAAAATGTGGCATGAAGTATGAACTAATAGCACAAATTGAGAAAATTTTAAAATAACTTTTTTGACTGTCCATCAAGGCCATTTATCTTAGAAACACGTCATGGTGTCAAATAGAAATAAATATTAAATACTCAAGTCTCTAGTCCCTTAAAGCTGTGACAAAGTTAAACTTCTAAGTCAACGTAATCAAAAGATACAGATGCATATGTTTATATTGATTCTTAAACAAGAGGTGTTTCCTGTTGACTGTACTATTGTATAGTAGAATGAAGACATATAAGCAACGTAAATCTCAAAAAATTTCGTAAAATATAGCTAAAACCATAGATATAGAGCCATAAAAAAGATAATACATTAACATAAAATTTTAAATATGTTCACTTAACTGTTAAACGAAATACTTAGTACAATCGTAAATCATTCAATTGGTAATGGTTACGCACAGTCATTTTGTATATATTTATTATTACAATCAACAACTAACATCTTTCACAATATACTTTATTTTGAGAAACCTAGTTCTTAAATGAAATTTACCATTAGATAATAATGTGAAAAGACTGTTTGTGACATAAGTCAATCGTCGCGGACAGTCGGACTTTTGATGTCGCCGCAAGACACCTGACTGATGGCTTTCTAAACATTTCTGAGATGTTGAAGTAAAAAGCTCGGTGAAAACTAGAAACTGCAGTCTGAACACATTCCTGACACATACTCTCCACTCTTTATAAAGTAAAGTACCACATACGAGTAAAGTACTTAGAGAAAACGTTGTTGAAAGTTTTCCAACTTGCATTAAGTAAATCGGCACGATCGTTGAACATAAGCCAGCAATATAAATTAATATGTGCATTAGAAATATTAACAGTGACTTAATTAGTTACATTAAACCCTATTACAGTACATATCTCTTAAAAACTATCCATATTTATTATTAGGTCACTATAATATCAACCACTATAAATATAACTATAAGAACTATTTAGAAACGAACAACCGCATTAGGTTTATGCGGTTGCATAGTTTCACCGGATGACTACAAAGTACACTCGATTTAATTATATTATTACACAAACGCAACCGTAATATTATTGGCTCAATGAAACAAAAAACTCTTAAACTTGTTTTATGACCGTAATAAAAACTAGTACATATTATACGTATTTCAAGTGTTACTCGGGTAATAAAATGTTTTAAATATTTAAATGTGAAAATATTTCAGTTGATGGGTTTGTGATAGAAATAAAGGTGATCATCTACCGAAACCTCAGAAACAGAGAATCTTATGTCTAATGAAGACATATTACAGAAGCGCGTAATACACAACACCAAACAACAACAATATAACGGCGGATTAAAAATAGGATTTTTAAATCAATGTAAATTTTAAAATAAAAATGATTATTTAGGCTCTTCGAATAAAATAAGCAAAGAAAAAAAATAATTAAATATAAATATAAAAAAATCTATTTAAGCAATGCATAAAAGAATCCTGTTAGTCTGTTTGGTACGATTGTAAATGTATATTATATATTATTATTATTATTAGGTATGTATGTATATATGTATATGTATGTGTATATAAGTATATATGTGTGTAATTATAATTTTATTTAGTAGCATTAAGTACACCAGTCACGTTCATTTCATTCTAGCGGAGCAAGATCGGCATATCAGTAGTTGCGATGTAGCTGAAGAACTGGGAATTTACCACAAAACAGTTTTGGCGCATTTGAAAAAAACTGGGTAACAAAAAAGCTCGATATTTGGGTACCTCACGAGCTCACTGAAAGAAACCTAATGAACCGTGTACTCATTTGTGATTCTTTATTACGACGTAATGAAACCGAACCATTTTTGAAGAAGCTGATAACTGGTGATGAAAAGTGTATCACGTACGACGAGAACGTGCGAAAAAGGTCGTGGTCAAAGGCCAGTCAGGCTTCACAGACTGTGGTAAAACCCGGGTTAACTCGCAACAAGGTGATGCTGTGCGTGTGGTAGGATTGGAAGGACATTATTCATTATGAACTGTTACCACCAGGCAGGACCATCGATTCTGAAGTCTACTGCGAACAACTGATGCGATTAAAGCAAGAAGTTGAGAGAAAGCGGCCGGAATTAATCAACAGAAGGGGTGTGGTTTTTCATCATGATAACGCTAGACCTCACACATATTTAGCCACTCAGCAAAAATTAAGAGAGTTTGGCTGGGAGGTGTTAATGCATCCGCCGTATAGTCCTGACCTTGCACCTTCAGATTTCCACCTGTTTTGGTCTCTTCAGAATTCTTTAGGCAGTGTCAGGTTAACTGCTAAAACTACTTGACGCGGTTTTTTGATCAGAAGTCCCAAAATTTCTATAGCAATGGGATCATGTCCCTACCTACAAGATGGCAAAAAGTTATCGAACAAAATGGTACCTACATACTTTAGTTAAATATAAATAAACTATATTATATATAAAAAATGTTTTGAATTTTCTTGAAAAATGCGAAGAAACTTTTTCCCCAACCTATTACATCAGCTCATCACAATTAAAATTTAGTAATTGTAATAATAAGTTTAATGATATATATGTGTGAACAGTAAAGAGAAATTAAAATATATGTCGGAGCATAGTAAAAGATTATCGATTAATCGAATCGTTATCGTTGTCTATGGCGTTGGAGTGGGGTAGTAGTCACTTCCGTTGTTTTGACAGTATCTACCCTCGACCCTTTATATGCGATCGACAGTCTTAACTGAAGTCTTAGTCGTGCGCGGTCTCTCAAGAAGTGAACATCTAAGTAGTGCTAGTGATAGTGATAGTGTCAAGTGCAGTGTAGTGTGGAAGTGCTGTCCAACTAAGGTCACGTAAGTCCTTACAATGTAATTGCCACGTGGTTAAGTAAACACAATGTTAGGTTGGGTTAGCCTTAGGTTGGATTCGGTTTATGTGCGTTTAACCTTGGGTTTAAATAGAGAGCCTGGCAGTGGAGGCGAGTGTTGTAATTACTTAAAGGAGCTCCTTAAGCCTACACCTTGGTCACAAGTCCAAGGCACTGCTTAGGTTTCTCTCGTAATTGTTAGAGATCATATTTGATCATTTATCGGTTCAGTAGAAGTATCTGCGTCGCGTTTACCCAATATTCCATTCAATACCATCACCTCCTTTTAGTGTTCCCCAATATTCCCCACCTTCCTCCTTCCATCTCCTTTCACATCGTCGTTTTAAAATCCCCGACATCAGAAGTGGGATCACAAGCCCAAAAGTTCACGTTAAGGGTTCTTTGCGTATAATCCTGACAGTTAAATTAGTTTCAATGCGAGTAAAATTAGTTTTCGAAAAAGTTAAAAGTGGGTAGTTTAATAAAAAGAATTCGTAAATAGTTGAAATCAGAAATAGTTGCGAAGGTAGTTTAAAATCTTAAAATCGTGATTATTATTTGAAGTAGGTACGCCTTTGCTTTACATGAGGCTCATCAGCCGTTTCGGTAGTAAATTGTGGTGTTGACAGTTTTTACGCATTGTGTTTGGAAATTACTGATCATATAAACGTTTTATTAGTGCGACAGAGAGCTTTTACGCTTTGTCGGAAAGATGTACTGGAAGCGTTGTCGCTTTGTTGTTATTGAGCCGTTGTAAGGTGGCTTTGTAGGCCCCGACGGTTGGGGCTGAAAGCTGTTACGCTTTGCTACGAATTTGAGATGTTTTCTGTAAAGAGTGTTGAGAGCTCTTTGTTTCTTTGTGTGTTAATGATTGAAATTCTTATGTCTAGTGGAAAATAGTGCTGAAAGCTGTCACACTTTAACGAAGTTATTGGTCTATGAAACTAGTGTTACGTGTTACGTATTTTGAAACTGTGTAAAGGCAACGCGAGAGCGCGTTGGTTATCAGAATGGCCGTGTCGGAGCATAGTAAAAGATTATCGATTAATCGAATCGTTATCGTTGTCTATGGCGTTGGAGTGGGGTAGTAGTCACTTCCGTTGTTTTGACAGTATCTACCCTCGACCCTTTATATGCGATCGACAGTCTTAACTGAAGTCTTAGTCGTGCGCGGTCTCTCAAGAAGTGAACATCTAAGTAGTGCTAGTGATAGTGATAGTGTCAAGTGCAGTGTAGTGTGGAAGTGCTGTCCAACTAAGGTCACGTAAGTCCTTACAATTTAATTGCCACGTGGTTAAGTAAACACAATGTTAGGTTAGGTTAGGTTAGCCTTAGGTTAGGTTAGCCTTGTGTTAGATTCGGTTTATGTGCGTTTAACCTTGGGTTTAAATAGAGAGCCTAGAAGTGGAGGTGAGTGTCGTAATTACTTAAAGGAATTCCTTAAGCCTACACCTTGGTCACAGGTCCAAGGCACTGCTTAGGTTTCTCTCGTAATTGTTAGAGATCATATTTGATCATTTATCGGTTCAGTAGAAGTATCTGCGTCGCGTTTACCCAATATTCCATTCAATACCATCACCTCCTTTTAGTGTTCCCCAATATTCCCCACCTTCCTCCTTCCATCTCCTTTCACATCGTCGTTTTAAAATCCCCGACATATACATATAATTATTTCTTAAAAGTGATTAGAATGGGATGAATATAATACGCAAGTTCGTAAGCCGACTCAAAAACATCTCATTTGCTCGTGTAAATAAGACTCGAATAAAATACAACAAAAAAAACATTTTTATTGTAATCAATAAATTATACTTGAAATAAAAGTTTTTCACAGTAGCTGTTCAATTTATTCATTGCTGTAAACAAGGAAGAAAATTTTATAGAAAAACTTGAGAATTTCGGCTGAAATGTTATGTAACATACAATATAGCCCACAGCAGCAGCACTGATTGGTGTATGGTTGATAATACTTAACTACTGCGTTATTACTACTTTTTTGTCGCCATTTTAGAGCATCTATACCATTATCAAGATCTTATTTCAATAATTGCGTCAAAAATAATTAAAAGCACTTTGTAAATTGTCAAGTGTAAGATTAGGCAATATATATGGAAACATCTGGAAAACAGCCAACTTTAAATGCGAAGTACGTATGGTATTTTTATGCAGCACAAATTCAAATTAAAATTGTATCAGTGCAATTGGCAAATTTCACTGGGATTTAAAATATTGAAATTGTAACATAAAGCACTTTGGCATCAATATACTCAAGACTACAATTAAATCACGACTTTAGACAAAGAAAAATTATTTTATTATTATCTATGTTTATAATAAGTTGGGGAAAAAGTTTCTTCGCATTTTTTAATAAAAATTCAAAACATTTTTTAATATAGTTTATTTACATTTAAATAAAGTATGTAGGTAACATTTTCAAGCAAGGCAATGTGCAAGGTCAGGACTATACGACGGATGCATTAACACCTCCCAGCCAAACTCTCTTAATTTTTGCTGAGTGGCTCTTTAGCCACTGTGAGGTGGTATGAGGCGTTATCATGATGAAAAACCACACCCCTTCTGCTGATTATTTCCGGCCGCGAGAGAAATCTCAACTTCTTGCTTTAATCTCATCAGTTGTTCGCAGTAGAGTTCAAAATCGATGGTCCTGCCTGGTGGTAACAGCTCATAATGAATAATGCCCTTCCAATCCCACCACACACACACACAGCATCACCTTGTTGCGAGTTGACCCGGGTTTCGCCACAGTCTGTGAAGCCTGACCGGCCTTTGATCACGACCTTTTTCGTTCTTGTTGTACGTGATCCACTTTTCATCACCAGTTATCAACTTCTTCAAAAATGGTTTGGTTTTATTACGTAGTAATAAAGAATCACAAATGAGTACACGGTTCTTTAGGTTTCTTTCAGTGAGCTCGTAAGGGACTCAAATATCGAGCTTTTTTGTGTACCCAGTTTTTTTCAAATGCGCCAAAACTGTTTTGTGGTCAATTCCCAGTTCTTCAGCTACGTCGTAACTACTGATATGCCGATCTTGCTCCACTTTTTTAAAAATGGCATCCATTTTATTCGTAATAGGGCGACCATAGCGAGGTGCATAAACATCGCAATTTTTTTTCGCGGATTGCGTTGCATTTTTACCTTTTTTGTAGTAAAATTTTAAAATGTATCGAATTTCTTCATTAGATTCACTCATCGTCACAGTACGAAAAACAAATAAATTCCTAATTTGAATTTGGAATTATCTTCTTTAAAATTTAAACATTTAATGATACCAAAACCAGCCAGATACAAATAGTATAGCCAAAGAGATTTTATTACAAGTTCATACATACTATAATGCGAAAAGACTTTTCCCCCAACCTATTATAACGTACGTAATTAAATGAACATATTATCTTGTTTGACATCTCGTCTGCATATGACTTTGTAATGACAGAATGAAAGATTACGGTAAGTTAATTTTACCGCTTACTGATAGATTGGATATAAAAACGATTACAATAGTATCCTACTAATATTATAAACGCGAAAGTTTGTAAGAATGTATGGATGTCTGGATGTTGGATGTATGTTTGTTACTCTTTCATGCAAAAACTACTGAATGGATTTTGATGAACAATAATATAGCATATACATCAAAATAACACATAGGCTATAATTTATAATGTTATAGTGTGAATTATCCAAAATATGGCGGGTCCAACCGCGGGCGCAGCTATTTATACAATATAAAGAAAACGGTCACATTCAGCATAAAAAATATTTTCCTATGTTGCTAATGCCCAAATAAATTGTTATCCTTTAATATATTTCAGCAATACCACTAAACTACAGGATTAGATTGCAGTAGGAAGTAACAATGGAGCCAACACTAAAAGATATTGAAATTCTTGAACTAACAAATTATAAAATACAGATCAATGGTTCTACCATCTTAATTGGCCATCAGAATTATTAACTAAATTGTAATATATTGGTATAAAGGAAATGGTTTAAATGACCTTAAAATTAATTAATGTTAGTAATGTAATAACGTTTTACATGAGGTTAAAAATGAGACAATTATGAAAAAAATCATACCTTCATATTGCCTAGACGTTTCGTTCTGTCCTGGACCAAAAGCTTCTTGATAACGTCTTTGGCTACCGGATCCAGATGCCTTGGCCAGTCTACGCGGCCGTTAAGGATCTTTTCATAGATTCCGAAAGGATTATCGTCATAGAAAGGCGGATAGCCAACAAGCATTTCGTAGATGAGCACTCCTGAAATACAATAAAAATCTTTATAATTTCGAGTACTATATTTTAACTAAATGTCACTATAAATCAATGTCGGTTTTGAATAATAATGAAACCAAAAAAGAAAGAAACATTTTACTTTCTAGCGTTTCAAAAACAACCAAAAGATGTAAGATAATGACAATTATAATACAAAAATATAACTCTTAAGTTTTAACAGAACTATTTAGTATTTATATAGATAATATTTCCAAGGTGCGGTATTTAAAGTAAACAAATAATACAGGAGGCAGAATAAAGAACTTAATATATTATTTTGTTTATTACAATCATAAATTACTGCGCCATTTTAATAATAGAAAAACAATATAATTCCTAAATGAAGACATTAAATAATATAATTTCTTAGTGCCAGGAATCGAACATCACAGACAATCATACGCAAGCTCCTGTATTATAAATTATCCAAGCGCATTTATAAGTCTGGCACGAAGTAGTGATTTCAATTTGACAGATGGAAAGATAAATCACTTTAACGTTAAATAATTATAATGTAAACATTACACTAAACGTCGCCAGAGCCAGACGCCACAGTGAAGAGAGTGCGGTGGACTGGCGGCGCAAATACTTCGAAAACAAACAACACAATATCTTTCTAAACAAACAATCATATGTAAATTTCAAATAGTTCATAATGACTGTTACACCTGGGCTGTTTCCGATTATTAACCTAGTACTAAAGACCGTTCCTGGCTTTTATTAGTAGTAATTTCTATACAACAACTGAAGAAAACAAGCTTAACGAAAACCGTATAAGAACTATTTCTTTCATATGTTGACAATTTTGTGTATAATCATAGTAATTTGTATGCAATAAATATAGTCATTCCGTTATCTTGTTACTACGTGAAAGAAGGTAAATTAGATATTTAGGTTCGCCGATTTTTTTTGAATTCAGATGATACACCGCTATATATGTAATTTGTGTTAGACTTACATTATCAATCTAGGTTATCGTTTTATATCATTTCATAACATAAACATGAAATTAATCGTATCTCGTATCTAATATAACATTTCGAATATGAACTATTTTTTGAAAAAAAATATTATTACATGACTTACCTCAATACCTAATACTTATATTAGATAATAATCTAAATTAATTTTATTGTAATATTTTCTTTGATCTAATTTAATTATTGTTGCAAGAATCTATTGTTCATGTAAAATATTACTAAAAATTTATTTTCTGTACTGCTAACTGTACTATTATTCGTTTCAAAAACCAAATTTAGGCACATTTTTATTTACAGACATTGATTTTTTGAAAATAAAAGCTTGTAAAAATCAGTAAACAAAAGAATTAAAAATGTTCTCAGTTTTGTTGACCTTCACATAAATGAGTTATATCGCGTGACCCGCAATTTTATTTCAAAAGAGTTGTTAAGAACAAAGAAAAATTTGACGCTTGCACGGAAGAAAGTTTTAATTTAAGTATTTGAACAATAAACCAAAATCTATATTATAATAACTCAATATAACTTCATTGTGAAATTTATAATTATCTTGTTTATAGTTAGTACCTATCTGCCGTATTGGCTATAACATCAAAGATTTTGATTTTTACCTGACTGATATAATTTTTATAGCATCATAATATTTACCGAGCTAAAAATACCTACACAAAGATGTAAGCTAGTTTTTAGTTTCTGATGATTATCACCTTCACCTACCTTTTAAGAAGTAACGACTATCCAAATCATAAACACACAGATGTGGGCAGAATTAATGACAGCATTTCACGAAGTAATAAGGGGCGTACAAACAGATTACAAATTAATAGACATGTCTCATTAAATATATATGTCAATTTAAATAATTGGCATTTTGTAATAGAAACGGGGTATTTATTACTTGTCACATAGTTAGATCTTTGAAAACTTAGCTATTAGTAACAATATTTATAAACAAAATCCAAAGAAAATTGTAATTACGACGAAGAAAATATTTTATTCTACTTATTATAAATTCGAATTTTGTCATGTCATCACTGTATATCACGTCATGTCTGTCTGTTCGCGATAAATTCAAAATCTACTGAAAGGATTTTCAACATAAGTATAACTTATTAAGTTCGTTATCTAAGATAATTATCATGTATATCATAACAGTGTCTAATTTTATTGACAAGGTTTTTATATTTCTTCAACACAACCAACACATAACTCGTCTATATCAGAGTATTTGTTTTACAAATTATTTTAATAAAAAGGTCTAAAAAAGCATACTGACCTAAAGCCCACCAGTCCACAGCTTTATTGTGCCCCTTGCTCTGTATGATCTCAGGTGCTAAGTACTCCGGTGTTCCGCAAAGTGTCCACGTGCGATCCGACAATTTCTTCGCAAAACCAAAGTCAGTGATTTTCATATGACCGTCCTTCGCAAGCAATAGATTCTCTGGCTTCAAATCACGATAAACAATGTTCCGTGCGTGAAGATATTCTAATGCCGAAACAATTTCTGCTGCATAAAAGTTTCCTATAAAAAATGCAATTCAATATTGAACACGGGTATACTTTCTCCTTATATTAAATCTAGTTTGAACATTTCTTTTCAACTAAATTTTATCTAAGCTATCAATCAAGTCAAACTTGAATAATATTCCTCATTTTGTAAAATTAAAATCAAGTGATTTATTATACAAAATAATTTTAGAGAAGTTCGAATAGTAGAAATCTGTGACTATTCAATTTAATATGGCGATAAAAGTTAGCTTACGATTTGCACTGGATTAATGTAAATCGTTTAAAAGAATCTTTAAACCGATTTATAAATTAGTTTTAAATTTCATTAGACTTTGGAAATTACTTTAAAAAACCTAGCATTACTACTAAAACACTAAAACAAAAGATCCTTGAGACGTTAACGAAGTCAAGGCGAATAACAATTTTTTACAACAATCTAACTATATATTTTCGTCTTCATAAAATTAATGACGATTGCCAGCGCTGGACGATTTCGGGCGTCATTTTGTATATTATTAGAGCCGTTGGTGCTCCCAAGAAAATTTCGTCCTCTGTCTAACAATTTAAGTAATTTATAATGACGCTAACACTGAGTATTGTATAAATGTCTTTGGCTCTACATTTTGCGTATTACACAAGTCGCTCAAATTAAAATAAAAGTTTGTAACTTACGTAATATCTTAATAAGCAACAATAGAATTTAAGTGACCTTTGATTGAAATTTCTACCATCCGTCAAACATTAGTACAAGTAAATATGAATTGATCAGTAAAAAGATACAGACTAGACATCTCTCCACATTATTAGAATTTGAAATAGACCATGAATCAGGCATTTGTGGGCGATGATAACGTCATTTATTCCGTTGAATGACATCACGTTTCCGAAGTCGGATCCTATGAACTTGAACCATCAAATTAAGTATTGCTATAACGCGGTTTGAATACTTCTTGACGCACCAATAGTCTAGATAGGTATAGATTTCCATAAATCTATACCTAGCGGTTTAGTTTAATTAAATTGCCACTTTATAAATTACGAAGACAAAATTTAATGTTACTCATATCTTCATTTAATTCTAAATACCTTATTTTTTAAATTTCACTAGAGTACAGTTTCAATCAAAGTATAGAAATATGACCTTCTCTAATTCTACTGTATAAGCTTATATAAGAATATGTTTTAAATTGATTCTGTTATGCAAGGTCATTGTACGCCCTTTTTACGCCTTATTATAATTATGCTTTTATTAAGTTAAAGCGTTTTGAAGAACCATTTAAGTAAAATATGATTAGTAACAAAATATAGCGTGTATGTAATAGTAACAAAATAAGGCGCTTTTTTATGTTAATATTATTATTGAAATAAGGAAATATTTTATGTACATCTACGTGGTGATGCTTTGCAAACATTGATCTGTTGATATTTATTGTGATTGTCGATTTGGTTGCGGCAGAAAAACTTTTATAAATAACTCAAATCTTATAAACTATTTATACATTAAATTTCAGAGCTTTTTTTACAATCTATTTAAGTGCAAAGTTAACATTTTTTTAAACGATTTAACGGATTTCTTTTTTAAATATATATTTATAATTTTTTAAATATATTTCTCTTATTTTTCTAACAATTTGGCCGCTTATACATATATGAAGATAACACAAATATTATTGTTTCTAGTCTTTAAAACATCCGTAATAGAAATAACAACCGGAAACCTAGCAAATGTATTAGATCTGAGTAACTAGTAAGATCGAAGAACGAGTGATACAAATTATAATATATCACAAACAAAAATAGAACCAGAACATCGCTTTTTCAAGTGGCAACCCAAAAACATTCTATACATACACATTAACGACCTATTTAAAACTAATAAAGCTCGGATATTTACATTTAGGTAATGAGCTTTTTATGTGTTGTACAGTAACAATATTACAAAATTTTGTGAAAGTTTCGTTACACATTAACTAAAATAGCTTGTTACGAAGTAAAATTTGTGACTTAAAAAAATAATTTGATTTCATAGGATGATGATTACAGAGAATAATCAACTATAGGAAAGATTTTTATAGGATTGGAATTAGAATTTACATTCGGTTTTTTGTATATTTTATACATACTAGAAATTTTCTATATCATTGACCTCAATTTTAGCGCGATATAAACAATGTTCCTTGATAAACTAAATGACTGTGCAACAAATAAAACCTATAACCGTTTCAGTGTCTGTTTAAAGTTCCCTCAAAGTGATCACGCAATCGGAGTGCTAAATATTTATAAAATGGGTTATATATAATAAGCGGGTGGTGCGCAGGAACGACGCGGGCGTCTCGACGTCTGCAAGCGTCGCCGTCTGACCGCTCACCGCACTTGCACAACAAAACAAAAAATGGTTACAAAAAGCTTATACTTTCTTTTCGATAATTTGTTACATACTCGTATAAAAATTTACAAATCATGAAGATAACTAAGCATGATTGTAAACAGAAACTCGTCTCTTGGTTGCTAAACCAAATTATCAGTATACTGAAGCTCTATTAAAAATAACTGCATAGGACTCACTTAACGCGCAAGTACACACACAACATACACGCACATGCACAACACATACATACACACAAATTTTTTTCATTATCTTTTTTCATATACAAATTTATTGCATTTCATTCATTTAGTATGTATGACATATTTCTTGCAAATTTAAATAAAGGTCCGAAGGAATGCAGCGACAACCGCAATACAAGGTAACAGATGAAAAAGTTTTATGTAGAACTGTATGTATTTTTTTTTTGTGAAATAAAATATAAACCTTTTAAGCATAAGTAAGTAAGTCTAAAATGAGGACAAAAAATATGAATACTTTGGATTGTGGCGAATCTGTAATTTAGTAAAAAGAATGATAATTTATCAATATTTTTAACCGACTTCAAAAAGGAGGAGGTTCTCAATTCGATTGGTATATTTTTTTTTATGTATGTACATTAATTACGCCGAGATTTGTGATCCGATTTACGTGATTCTTCTTTTGTTTGATGCAGAATAGCTGCCATTTGGTCCCATAAAAATTGAAAATAGTTTGGCCCAGTAGTTTTTATTTTATGAACATTTTTGAAAAATTTTTCCGTTCTCGTACTTTGGAATTTGTATTGTTTATTTGTGTATATATACCGATTACGCTGAGATTTATGATCCGATTTACGCGATTCTTCGTGAGTTTGATGTGGAATAGTTGCCATTTAGTCCCTTAAAAATTTAACATAGTTTGACCCAGTAGTTTTCATTTTAAAAACATTTTTTCCGTTCCCGCTTTTTGCGATCTATATTATTTAAGGTGCGCGACACTTTTATTTATGTATGTACACCAATTACGCTGAGATTTATAATCCAATTTACGTGATTCTTCTTTAATTTGATGCGGAGTAGTTACTATTTAGTCCCACAAAAATTTCACATAGTTTGACCCAGTGGTTTTAATTTTATGAACCTTCAAAAAGGACGAGGTTCTCAATTCGATTGGTATGTTTTTTTTAAATTTATGTACGCCGATTACGCCGAGATTTATGAACATATTAACGTGATTCTGCTTTAGTTAGATGTGGAATAGTTTCCATCTGGTTCTATAAAAATTTAATATAATTTGGCCCAGTAGTTTTCATTTTGTGAACATTCTTTCCGTTTCTGTTTCCTGGGGTCTATATAGTTTGAGGAGCGCGGCACCTTTCGTAGGCCTACCCATAGCTACGTAAAATAAAATTACTATTCAATATATGATATAGACTACCTTCTTTACAGAACAACCTATTACAGAGACTAAAAAGTAAAAAATAAAAAAAAACTACGTTTAAAAAAACCGACTTCAAACTAAATAACGGAATTATTTCTTACTTTTTAGTGCATTTTTTAGTTTGAAGTCGGTTTTTTTAAACGTAGTTTTTTTTTAGTTATTTAGTCTAAGTCTTAAATCGAGTATATTTTAATAAAGGCCTTATTTCACTTAAATTGTATGTCAGGAAAACAAGCAAATTAAAATATAATTATGCTCTTATTACTAAACTGAAATTTTTTATGACCGGCTACTACGGAATACAATTTTCTTTGTAGCAAGGGGTAACTGCGATCTCTTTATGTAATCTCAAAGAAAGAAAATTGTAATGGATTCAGCCATACTTCCATGACCTACAGTTGCCAAACCTGGATATGGATATTCGACTTCAAAGTTAGACCAAAAAAATTAAGACGACCCAAAGAAGAATGGAAAGGTAGTTTCTTGGCATTAAATTAAAGGATAAGGTGAAAAATGACAAAAGTCGTGAATGATTTAAAATTTGTACAAAAAATGAAATGAAAATGGGCCGGTCACGTCGCGAGGTATAAAGATAATAGATGGACGATAAAAGCATTAAACTGGATTGGACCACCTGACACAAAAGCAAGAGGATGCCCTTATCCTAGATGGGTAGACGCAGTAGCGGGACAGACTGGGATGAAAGTAGCAACAAATAAAGAAAAGTGGAGTTCTTTGGAGGAGGCTTTTACCCGAAGGGGGTCCATAAGAGCTTGAATTACATGCAATCCAATTTCTTTTTGTAATTTAATCAATTTTTAATTTAATTATAGTAATTTAAATCCAATTTAATTAGTAATTTTCTAATAATCTAATCATTTGCAATCTATGTTTTATATTTAAATTATTATTACTACGGAATACTTTTGCTTAAATCCCTAAATACAAATGAAATCTCATCCTACTACGATATCTACTATATCATAGTTTTTTATTTTAAATAAATGTCTGAGCTTTGTTCTTTAGTTTGTTACAGTATCAAAAGGAACTAGATATTACCATGGGTAACTCATAAGAATTCACGAAAATACCCAATCTCGGGTAAGCGGAGCAAAAATTATAACTGAAGATTAACATATCTAGCATTCTCTCAATAAATAATCAGATCGGTACGAAATATAAAAATGATATGCATATAACATCGTACTATACATGTAAGAGCATACTACAAGTTTTAGAATAACAGACGTTCGCGTCATTGACCGCTTATTTTCGTCCATGTCCTTTCTCCAGAAATACACGCCTATTCACATCTGATTAATACAGTACGCTTTTCAATATCATACCACGTACTTGGATTTAGTATAATTATTCTATTACCCAAACATTAACACATGCCTTGTGTTATTTAGTCAGTAAGGTAGAATAAAATAATATAAATTTAAAAAACACTACATAGGCAGTATGTTCATTAAAATATCTATTTTATTTTTTATGAACTTCCTAATATGACATCAACATCTGCACTTACGGATTGAGGTCAATATATATTTTTTCTATAGTAAAATATACGTAAGTCATATTAATAATATTTATTAATAGTAGCATGTATTTTAATTACATACAATGTTCATTTTGGAATATTTCTTAGCCAAACAAAGCTTTTACTTTACGGAATTTTACTAAATAGTAATAATTTCCTACCATACTAAATTGTAAAAGCATTTTTATAAACGGTACAAGAGTATTCAGGTATTCACTACCTGAATTTGATCTCAAGCCACGCTATATCTGGACCAATTTTTATGAAATTTTGTGTGCCTATGTTTTAATTCTTTTTTTGTTAGGAGAAGATTATGTAAGAATAAAATAAGAATGTTGCGCTGAAAAATAGAAAATCTGAGAAAACAACGACCATAGTAATTTTTCTTGTATAACTTTAAGGCCTTTGACATATTTGTCAGTCATTTTGACCAATATTCATAGTTAAGACAGGATAACGTCTGTCAGGTCAGCTGATTCTTAATATATACAAATTACAATTGAAAATGTAGTAAAAAAAGATAAGAACGAGGGAATCATTTGTGTTAAAAATTCAAGAATCTAAATTAAAGCTTCGAAGTAACTTTTTGGCCTGCGTTCTTGAATAGTTTTACGATTAATCTCGCAAATTTTATTATGAGATACAATAACAAACAATATTTACAAAAGGCATCGAAACTTTTATGCGTGTTGCGCCAGTACTGTTCAAGTTTATCTTTTAGCTGTCTCATTGAATGTGTAATAATTCAAACTGGATTCTGTATTCTAAATCAAATAACACAAGTGCCTAGTGTTATAAAATTTTACTTGTTGTAATGAAATAAAGTTGGCACGAAACGCATAGTGTGACGTCATTGTATCAATCACTACACCCGGCTGCTACTGAGAAAAAACATCTACCTCAAACCAGCTCAATCTTCGATTTCATTTTTATGCATTTATGTACACGCTTGAAATCAATTTGAATCACGTTGTTGGGTTAGTTTAATCCATTTATTTCATTCCGAACGATAAACGATCTCAATGTGGAAGTAGAATCGATTAAAATTTTGAAACTATGTATAAAAAATCTTAAGAATATGATTATATTGTCATAAAATAAATTAATTATTGGAAGTTGTATATATAAAAGAATTACCAATACTATTGCTGAAACGACCAGCATTGCGTAAGTAAGAGAAAAGCTCCCCGCCACAGACGTAGTCGAATAGCATGTAAATACAGGAGTCGTCGTGAGTCCACCACCGTCTGAAACAAACGCAACAATTACTACTTACAAACGCAACAATTACTACTTATTTCTAATCCTTTCGATAATAGTACATTATGATACAAGTGTGCTATAAAGTTGGTCATTATAGTCGAGGCGGCTTATTGTTCCAGTCCAAGCCGATAATTGTAATGGCGTTGCACGGCTCGCTTATAATTTTGAAATATATAAGACGTGCCATGCGCCGTCATGGATTCAACTATCTAGACATACATATAAAAAACTATATAAACAAGCATTGGTCAATCCACAACGGCGCACAGTTCACTTATTATTTTCTCATATAGTAGACGCGTCGCTGCCGTCATGGATTTAATAATCTATATATACATAATATAATAACTATATAAACAAACATATGTGTAGATAGTTCAATCTACGACGGCGCACGGTCCACTTATTATTTTCCCATATAGTTGACGCGTGGGTGACATTATGGATTGAACGATCTATACATACATATAAATAACTATATAAATAAAAATACGTACAGATAGTTCAATCCACGACGACGCACGGTCCACTTATTATTTTCTTATAATTAGACGCGTCGACGCCAAACAAACATATAAATCCTACTAATATTATAAACGCTAATGTTTGTAAGAATGTATGGATGTTTGGATGTATGGATGAATGTTTGTTGCTCTTTCACGCAAAAACTACTGGATGGATTTTGATGAAACTTTACAATAATATAGCTAACACAACAGAATAACATATAGGCTATTAAATTTATAATGATATAGTGTGAATTATCCTAAATATAGCGGGTGAACCCGCGGAGCGCAGCTAGTAATTATATAAACAAACATACATGTAGATATTTCAATTCCACGCTCCAATTATTATTCTCATATATAGCAGACGCGCCAGCGCCGTCATGGATTGAACTATCTATACCTACATAGTAATAACTATATAAATAAACATACGTACAGATAGTTCAATCCACCACGACGCACAGCCCGCTTATTATATTTACATATAGCAGACGCGCCAGGCGCCATCATGAATTGAACTATCTATACACATATATAAATAACTATATAAAAAACATAAGTATAGATAGCTTAATCCACCACGAAATATACAAAGATATATCCATATTGTTGTAATTAAATATCAACTTATATGTATAAACTCTGTAATGTTTAAATTATTAAAAATAAAACAATAATTCGATTCATGTCATCTGAAGAAAAAGGTGGTTTTATTTTAGATAATGGACTCCAGACACAAATTAAATTATTTAAAAGCGCAGATATTGATAAAATCGTTTGAAATAGTTGGTTGATAGGAATATTAGTCCAGGAAAGCTAGCATTTTTTCACAGTTTGTGTAATTTGGTAATAATTACATAACTGAAAATGGCTTCTAGCTATTTAGTCAACGTACCTGTGTAAAGGGCTGGGAAAACTATGGCGAGTGGATTTTCGTAGCGGAGAACTATTTATGGAAAAGTAGTGCGAAAAGTAGCATATGATTCGAAAACAAAAGCGAAGCTGATACTGACAATAGATTCGGCGTTATATGTGCATATCAAAAATGTACTATGAAAGAACTATGGGACAAATTGAGGATATAATTTGATGATTTTGGTTTTACGAGGAGGATTACTTTTGTTCGTAACTTGATATCAATTCGTTTCGAAAACAGTAGTTCTATGACTTCGTACGTGACGCAGATTATCGAAACTGGATAAAAATTAAGTGGTTCCAGATTTAATATCAGCGATGAATGAGTCGGATGTTGGATATTGGCTGGACGGTCAGAAATATTCGCCGATAATTATAACTATTGAACATTCCGGGATTTCTATCACGACAGACGTTATTAAAACAAAGTTTTAAGATGTCGATGAAGAAGCTGACGGCAGTTATTGCAATAGATTTGGAGATGCCAGCTGTTCTTAGGTTTTTAGTGTCAAACACAATCATTTATAGAAGTTTTAGGAATTGGGAATATTGAACTTTTATAATGTTGTTTGACTATTGTAATTTTTTTTATTTTTTAGAGTTTTTATTGTCTTTAGAAGTTGATATTTAGTGAAGGTGTTGTAATTAAATATCAACTTATATGTATAAACTTTGTCATGTATCCTCTATGGTTTGTAATACTTAAATTATTAAAAATAAAATAATAATTCGATTCATGTCATCTGAAGAAAAAGGTGGTTTTATTTTACATATGAAAAAACATACGTATATAGGAGTACAAAAAATCTACTATAAATGCGGAGCATTACGCAAAGTCGCGCGTATAGTTTATATAAATCCATTACCGCACTAGTGCTGTAATGTAAAGTAAAAAGCACACGTGTGATATGGAGCTGTATACTTTCACAAGAACAGTAAAACAAAACACCACTTTACGAGCAAGGGTGTTGAATAAAATTATAAAGTCCTGTTGGAAAAAATCTACTTCGTACAAAATTCTAAATTAAAACTTTTGGTAATTCTTGTATCGTAAATGAGATTTTATATTTAACCGTAAATCACTCCTTGCAATAAATAAACATTATATGTTCCGTATTTCAAAACAGAAAAGAAACATCTTGATACAATTATAACCGAAACAAAGGCATTTTTAATCGCAATTGCTAAAACTAACCGGCTTCTATTCCGACAGTAAATTATTTTAATTAACAGCTTATATACGGCGTGTGTGACCGTTAGACATGTCATGTTGTTACATGAATAGATCAGAGGTGGTAAGTATGAAAGGTGCTAATTGCTAGCTCCGACCAATACTTGCATTGCGTGAGTTCAAATAAATATATGGTATATTTCTAATCTTAATCTAATCTATATAGTTTTGTAAAAAAGCTGACTGGCTCACACATCAATACTGTCGAATCTGTTAAGGCTACAAACACGTAATTAAATAACACGTAAAAAAATTAAGGGGATGAAAAAATCTTCATGTATTTACTTGAAATTTTGCACAGAAATTCTTTAGTAAAAATCTTCCAAGTGTGAAAAAAGGGTATGAAAAAGTTTACTTTATGTCAGTGAAACGGGAACCAGGTCGGTTAGCCAAAATATTATATTTGATTATTGTAACAGTTTTAACTAGTTCAACCTAGTTTTTAATACTATCTTTAAAAGCTTTCGCAACGATACCAATTTATGTTAAAATTTAATGTTATAAATTCACATTAAACACTACTAACATTGTCACATTGTGGACGTGTATTAAGCAACGAATTAGAAATGCTGGCTCTGAGCCCATGTTTTTCTCTTTTCAGCGTGCGTCATGTACACCTTTTGCGTACCCTTATTACTTAAAATACACATGACATCTTCAAAATTACGTACATAAACAATAAAAGAAAAAGCACTGAAAGAAAACAATCTTTTTGTCTTATGAAATAAAAACTGAACACAAACACAAATGATTTTTATACCTGAAATAATATTGTATAATTCGATAATATAATATCGATAATATCAATAATACTTACAAGTTAACAATGAAGGGATGATTGATTTCTGATAAAATACTTTTTTCATTCATGACATGATCAACTTGCTTGAGACGGATGACATCTGCCATTGATAAGATTTTCATGGCCAAATACTCGTCTGCTGCCTTGTCTCTGCAGAGACACACTCGTCCAAATGTGCCTGTACCTGCAATCGCACAAGAGATATTTTTAATATAAATTAAAGAAAGCTATCGTTATTTTAAAACTATTAGTACCTAACTATTAATATAAAACTATTATCAATAGTGTCATATTGACAGTTATTCAACTTCATAATCCAAAGTTTTTACACTAAACGTCGACTAACGAACGTAAAATTATAGCCTATGTTTTGTATGATTTTTAGAAGAATCTGTTAACTGTGTTTTAATGTACTTTCAGCTAAAAATATAGTTGAATATTTTATTGGGATATAATTTATGGTAGAGGCGACAAAATAAAAGATTTAAGTTATAATAAATAGATCATCACAAAAAGCACAATATTCTAGTGGTTAAGACATTGGTGTTTTAATCGGGAGGTACGAGTTCGATCCTGGGCACACGCTTCTAACTTTTCTGAGTGATGTGTGTTTTAAGCAATTAAATTTTACTTGCTGTAATAAGGATGGAAAACATCGTGAGGTTCTCTATGTTCTCTGTCGGTGTGTGAAATCAGCAAACTCGCACTGGCAGCGTGGTGGACTATGGCCTAACACTCTCCTCATTCTGAGAAAAAGACCCGGCTCGCCAGTAGGCCATTGACCGGTTATGATGATGAATAGATAGAAGTAAACAAGATAAATAATAAAATATAAAAGCTCAAAAGTGTCGTTAATTTACACTTTGTAAGTAATGGTGCTGGAAATGATTGTATGTAAATCAAAACTTCAATATTTCGTCTGAATGTTGTTTATATATCTCCATTCTAATAGCATTGAATCATTTATAAAAATAATGATGATGAAAAATTCGTATTAAAAAATATACTACAGACATATATTTTTATATTGTTTTGTATCTTCTTCTTAATAGAAACTATTTTCCTATATATTTTTGCAGTAAAGAAGTATTTAAAGCTTTTTAAAATAATTACGTACCGATGAGTCAGATACGGCTTTCCCAAATAAAATAAAAATATATATTATTTACTCAACACACAGCAAATGCGCATGTTGATAGCACTTACAATCGTACAGAAACATTAAACAAAAAACGCGCAAACAATTCTAAGTAAGCACGCATCGGTTTTTCTTCAGCTTTTATGTTTTCTGATCAGACAGAACCGCTTCCCAACTTCTTTGCTAGAATAAATATTATATCATCACACTAATTGCTTTTATTTAAGTTTGTGAAACATTTTAACAAAACCATTAATATTTATTATCTATGATTGATCTTTACTTTCATGGCGCTTGATGCTAACAATTTTTATTTGAATCGCAGTGAAGCAAATGGTACGATTTTCCATAAGAGAGTTTGGCTGGGATCCGCCGTTTAGTCTTGACCTTGCACCTTCAGATTTCCACCTGTTTCTGTCTCTTCAGAATTCTTTAGGCAGTGTCAGGTTAACATCACGAGAGGACTGCCAAAATTACTTGTCGCGGTTTTTTGATCAGAAGCCCCAAAATTTCTATAGCAATGGGATCATGTCCCTACCTACAAGATGGCAAAAAGTTTTCGAACAAAATGGTACCTACATACTGTAGTTAAATGTAAATAAACTATATTAAAAAATGTTTTGAATTTTCTTAAAAAATGCGAAAAGACTTTTTCCCCAACCTATTATTTAATATTCTAAATTCTAAAATTATTTAGTTGCACGATTTGCGACAGAATAAAAATATAGGCTCTACCAGAAGAAAAAATACTACTTCTAGCTTATCAAATACAGCTTGATGTCTACATGAACACATAACTAAATAACATTTGATGTTTTAACATCTACTAATAGTTGACATTTCCTGTATGTTTTACTTGTCGGTATTATTCTCAGAAATACCTAATAATATATATATACATAATTGTGTAAAGTACAGTATTTCATGAGGATACAGTATTTTTAAAAAAGTCGATACTAAATGTAATTATACTATATCTTTAAAAATACCGGTATTGTATTCGATTGCTGGGCTTTATCACTTTTTTAGTCTTTTCATTACTCTTCCGATTTTTAACATTTATTAGATTGTCGGGAAAACTGAGTTTAGCAGCTTACGCAGTAAGAAAAATCACGCAAGCGACTGAAATGGCTAAACTTGTTTATTTGTTCAGCTACTTTCTGAATATTACGACATTATACAGAGGATTATATGACATTATATATTGGATATTTTCGTCATAACAAAGTTATTATTGCTTTCTTTAGGCTAGGTGTTTGCTTCAATAATATGTACGCCCATGATTCGTAGTCATTACCACTTATCACTTCTAGAATTTGAAATTCGGATTGAAAAATTATTACATTAATACTTGATAAAAAGACTATTAACACCTTACCTTCACCTAACGATATTACTGCTGTATATTGCGTAATGTAGACGAGGATAGCCCAGCATAAGTTTACATGTAACCTAAAAACTCGTTTAACGGCGTAAATAAGTAAAACTGTAGTAAAATTATTGCATTTTCGACCACTAATGCTGCGTTACACCAGTATAATACGACGGGATTTTGTATCAAATGATAGTCAAGTTAAAAATAAGTTACTATCAATTAATATGTTAGATAATTAAAATGCATCTCGTGTAATGTGATACGAAAATATATCGAATAATATCAGCTAATGGGACTACAAAAATCGAAAGTAGCGTCCACTAACGTCTTTATCCTTCCTCTACCCGAGGAGATCTTTGCATCATTTACTCTACTCGTCGTCACACTTTAATGGCTCACTACTGAGCCGGGTCTCTTCCTCAGAATGAGGAGGGATTACGTTATAGTCCTCCACGCTGGCCCAGCGCAGGTTGGCAGACTTCACACACCTTTGATAATATGGAGAACTCTCAGGAGAGCAGGTTTCCTTACGATGTTGTCCTTCACCTTTATACCAAGTGATATTTACTTTCTTAAAACACACATAACTCAGAAAAGTCAGAGGAGTGTGCCCAAGATCGGACTCTAAAGCACTGGACTATCACTGCTTTTTTTTACTTTACCATTCAAACTTATTTTATTATTTTTATATTTGTCATTGGAAAAATCAATTGGATGACAAAGCAATTCAACAAAAGCTGCGATGAGTACCAGTTTGACTACTTTCACTCTCACTCATATCATAACGGGTTTGACACTTATTTCTACGTCACTAGTCACTACTCACTAGTTTTGTTCTTGTCTACCTAAATATCATATCCATTTTTCACGTAGATTACCCACAAGGCATTATGTAAGATTTATAATCGACTTTTTTACTTAGAACTACCATGATAACTATTACGATTAAAATTGTAATAAGTGAAACTTAACGACAATCGGTAAGAATAAGAAAAATAAAATGTAATTTGTAAAAATGAGATATTTTAAGGAATCTTCTTTAAAAACAAATCCTGCAATCTTCTTCTAAATCCTGTAATTATAATTTTAAGTACCAAGGAGAACTAATCCCTTTGCACAATTTAAATACAGTCACTGACTTACAAATGAACTTACTTATTTATTACTTTATCATTTGAATGAACATAAATAAATGTTTAACCTTGAAAAGTTTATGCATTCAGGCGGCAAAATAACAATCTTTCATTATATCACCAAAATTATCTCATTACTATCCTGACATTGAAGTTGTATCTTATTGAAAAGTCGATAGATTATGTCACGTATCAAAAAGACGTAAATAATTACTAGCACATAATAAATTATGTTTTCAATAAACAGGCAATTGTTTTATCATTTTTATTATTAAAAAGTTTGATGTTGTTTAATAAATAAAGGTATTTGAAACTTCGAGCAACGCCAACACCGCTCGAAAAATAAAAAAATTACGTTTTATGATTTTGTTTTTCTTGATACACTGTTTTAATTTCTTCATATGAATATATTTAAGAAAAAATGTTTAACTGGCTATTTGTTCCCATTAAATAAAATATTTAAAAAGGGCTTAAAGAGTAACCATATTTGATTAGATATATACATAATATAGAGCTCTTTCATCGAACTCTATACGGGACGATTTAGGTTTTGTTGCTCTTGTATGAAAGACCGTATGGTAGCAGACATAGCTCTCAGTTCTCACTAGCTAATAGTTCTATCTGTGGTAACTAACTACTTTTTATAGTAACAAATATTTGGATGTTTAAATGTTTGGATACTCACAATGACATAAAAACGGCTCACTGGATTTCGATGAAATATACCTAGATCAACAAATAGGCTACTCTTTAATCAAGAAAATACATACTAAAGTACCTGGAAGATAATAATAAAATATGTTTGTTGAACGCCTGGATATTTTTACATAGCGGTATATTAAAAACGAGCGGTCTGCCCTCGCTTCGCTGCGGGTATTTAAAGCAATATTATAATTGATGTCCCTAAATTGTCACTCTGTAATTGTGTAGATTTCATTATTTGAAAAAAGAGAGAGACTTAGAAAAAGTTATAAAAAGAAAAATAATAGAAAGAAAAGCGACAGATAATAAAAGAGGGATGACAGAGCAAAAATAAAATTGAATAGGTAAGACAGAGAGAATCGAAAGAAAGAAAGTGAAAAGAGATATTTAAAATCGTATTTGTAACAACAAAATGGCCATATTTAAATAATTAAAAAATATATATGGCAACACTGAATCACCTCTGCATTCACGAATAGTGTAGTTTTCTCTCAGTGAAGAAATTTTTAAAATCTGATTAGTACCAACAAAATTGCCTAAATATATTAATTAAAATATGTATATGGCAACACTAAATCACTTTTGTCACTCACACACGAATAGAGTAGTTTTCTATCAGTGAAAGAATTTTCAAAATCGATTCAGTAGTTTTCGAGACTATTCGCAACAAACAAACATACAAACAATCAAATCTTTCCTCTTTATATTATAGTGTAGATGTACATAAAAATGTTTTTTGTGAAACCTAAGAAGGTATTGTAAATTGCACCCGAGTGAAACTTGGGCGAGTCGACTCGTATATAATAAATTAGAATAAGAGTAATTTGAATGGTATCATAAATATGAACTTTAATAGGTAATTGAAGCGTCAACGAATATTTAATTAAGAAGCGGTGAGCAGAGATATTTTTATGGGCGCAGTAAACCTCGATATTACACGTAAAAGTCACATGTTGATGAGAGACGGGATGTGCTATAACATGTTTAGTGTCAAATAAAGTGTGTTTTGAAACAAACCTTGTTCCAGATCCGGGCTAAAAGAGGGAGCTAAGGTAATTAGGCGTTGCAAGAGTGCAGTTATGTCGTAGTCAAATTATTTATGTACAATTTGGCTGCTGCGATAGTTTCAAACAATTTGAAAGTTATTAGAAACGATATTATTTGTTTTCTGTATATATTTCTGTTTATTTTATTACTAAAGATGGCCACTACCACACACATTATGGGGGAATAGGTAATACTTTGCGTGTTATTTAAATAAGCATTAAATTTTACCACCATGTAAGATATAAACTATCACAATATGATAAAATTGGTAGAGTACTCATAGGTCAGTGTGGAGAGAAAGACACTGGCTGCTCAAAATTCATACACAAGCAAAGCTAGACTAACTAAAACTAGACAATAACTCTTAATTACATATTATTTTATACCATTCGCCTTTAAAAATAACAGCTAACTTTCTTAATTAATATGTAGAAACTAACAACTTTCCGATTCCAAATACTAGGTATATAATAAACATCATGCCTAATACATATGCTAATTAATTGCAAATATTTAAATAAATATGTGATTAAAAATTTAGGATATAAAATACAGAATATAGTATTCAAATAATATGTAGAGAATGTAGTATATTATTATTTTAAAGATTGCTGCCCTGAATTCTTAACACAAATATATTAATATAGATTAGACTGCATATTAATTACACAAACGGTACCTACACAGATAATTCACACTTTAATAATATTGTGTGTAATTTCGTGTTTTTTCAAACATAATTGAAATCCTATTGTATCTTCAATGAGAATTCTCAAGTTAATCGCATTGATAAAAAAAATGGTAATTCGATTTGTTTTAATATACTATACGATATTTATTCACTCAATATCATGTATAAGTTAGTCTTCATGTTACAAGAGAAGGGTTGCTATCCCTCCATGTTTCCCTAGATTTTTCCAGTTCAAAGGAAGGGAGAACAGGATGTATAGTGCTATAAGACCTTCATTCTTGATAAAAATCATGTTCCTAGATCAAAAGAACAACCCTAGCGATTTTTATTCTTTTGAGAAATCTACATCCGTACTTCAAACTAAATTTCAAGATTCTGGGTCATCAGGAATCACCGCATAACTCTGGGAGTGACCACATTAACAACTGTATCTTTCCATTTCGTGGACATAGAAGTTGGTTTGTTTGACAACTCTTACGCCACAGGTAAGATTAAGTATTTGTTATTAATTTCAATTTCAAGTGTCTTGACAGATAGACGGACAACGAAGTGATCCTATAAGGCTTCCTTTTTTTAAGTTACATTAAAATATCCCTCAAAACTTATTTGTAGATCCAAAAGTTACATAGCGGGCGGTTATAGGACCTTTATTTAAGTTTAATTAAAATAATATCATTTATTTATTATAAAAAAAATGTGAGACTGACTAGTATTAGTTTCATAAAACTTCAAGATTTCATAATATTAAGAAAGTATTTTTTTCTAAAATTATTTAGTTTTGTAACTTCAAAAGACTAAGTTTAGCCTAAAAATTTATGAAAGTAAATAATTTATTACAATTAAAACTGTTTATTTGACTTAAAAACTTTAAAATTGATAATGTTATGATGCAGATTCTTTTACACTTTCTGTCCTAGTTCACGCATTTTAGAGAACAAACAACGCTTATATAAATGTAACTATAGCCATCACGTCAAGGAATAAAGTCTAACCTGCTTTGGACCAAATCCAATAATATGTCATAGCAAAAGGTTTAACAAACGAGTCCAAACAATTTTACGACTGCCAACCGCTTCCAAAATATATTAATCAGATAGTTCTTTTTTTCTAGTTAATCATTAAATTTATATTTTGGTTTACAAAACCGTAATATTTTCAATTATTCAATATATTGTTTTATTTTAAGTTGGAAATTACAATTCTTTTAATAAAAGAAAAAACTTCAAATTATAATTGCATAATATAAAGAATAATTGTACATAATTAAATACTGTCTAGAAAACCCTCTGTTAAATATTAAATTTACATTAAACAGATTAGTAATAAACGGTTGAATAATAACGTGGTTGTAGTTTCCTATGGGACTAAGTGATTGTGCAACAGTGGACTAATAGTTAAAAGTTAAGACAGTTTATCAAAAACCTGTTTGTTATAAGACCAGAATTGCAACCTCAAGGATAACAATTGCCATTTCTGTTGCATTAACTTTATGGAAAATAGAAAATTTACAATAACATCGTCTATTACTATTATACATACCACGAAACACGGATATGGACATAACACTTACATTACGTAAATAACCCTAAAATGGCAAAAGAAAATTTGGCACATAATTTAGAAGATAAGAAGAGTAAAATAAGTATTAAGAAAATCCACAAATATAAGATGTAAAAATATGGATAAAACGACAATTGGTGGATAGTCTTCATTATGCATGCAAAAAAAAATTAAAAGTACTCATAAAAATTAAGGCAAATATATCCGTTGTTTGTGAACGATTGTTACCATCGCAACGAATACCGGAACTTGTCCACCGGCACCGTTTCGATTCTGAGTGTGACCGAAAAAGAACCTGCTAAATTCTCGCAACTTGTTCTTACTCGTTATGTAATTTTACTTCAACACGAAAGCACTCTTCGTTATTTATTATGTCTAAGTTCATGTAACAAAACGTCGTCCATTACAGTTTATGTCAAGAATGTGACGTAGTGTTCATTATTAATTTCTATTAACTTTTCTATCGCGTCGCGTGCAGTGTAAATAGGTTATCGGAATATTACGCTAACATCAAAAGAGTTTTATATTTTTATTAAAAGATTTTTCTTTGTTCTATAGCATTTATTAAAACTTATAACTTACGTACAAAATTATGAAGAACGATTTCGAGTAATAATTTTAGAAAGTTATTGTAAGGATTACCTTATACTAAATTAATAATCTCGAGTTTTTACACTATGCTTTAAAATGTTTCAAATAAGAAACTTTATTTATTCATTATAATAAAATAAGATATCACAACAAAATGACAAAGTTGGACTTGAATACTCGTGGAATCCTAATAGAATATCTATCACAGAGTATTGATACATTATGCATTCATTAAAATACTAAGTACTGTCAAAACTAATTTTGGCCATAAGTACTGACAATTCGCATTGTACTAATGTCGTAGATAAGAAATCAAGCTCTGTTTATCAACAAATTATTCAACAAGTGACCATGTAAGTTAATCATGATCAGTATAATATCAATTTTTATCCATACACTTCTCATAGAATGAGAGAGGAACGATAGCCATTACTGTACAGCAATACGTATTCACATGCAATTTAAACAGGGGCGCAGGCAGTGCCTGGAGCTTGAGACCCAGGAGCAAGTTTAAAGAGCTCTTTCATAATATATTAACTCTCACCTCCACCACTCGACCTCGCCAACTACAATAGATAATAAAGTAAAAGGATCGTGAAGAAGGGTGACTACGACATTATAACACTAACTTCTATGTACACTGCGCGAAAACACCAGAAAGACTGACTCTAATCTATCGCACTATAGGTCAGATAAAATGACCTATCCAATAGTACTACTTTATAAACGGTGTTGCTAACACACGTCGTCCGAATGTGCTTTGTGTAATATATGTAGATATCATTTAGGGTTACTTTGTTAAAGCAGATATTAATTGTTTAATATACAACTAGGGTTGCCATCCATATAGGTTTCCTGATTTGTCCTTAAAAACAAAACGTGCTACTAGAGGATGCTGAGTCTCTTATATTATGTTTAAAAAGTATGAATAAAAAGTAATAATCTAGATAAGTCTACAGATAGTTTAAGCTTTAAAATCTTTACGTAAACAGATCCTGTTTGGTTTTTCGAAGACTACATTTAATCAATTCTCTATTTCACTAACTTTAAAATATCTCTTTCTTGATATATCCATTAGGGTGGGTCGAAAATTATTTTTTCCGAATTTCGATTTGTAATAGTGCGAAAACATGACCTGGGTAGAGACTTAAAAACGTATATATTTATTTTTAATTTTTATTAACATTAATTACCCGCGCATGACGTTTGAAAATTCGGAAACATTGTTAAAATCGGATTTATTTTATCAGAGTTTATTGTATAAACTACATGGCGTAAAATGATATTAAATTCTTATATTCAGAGATACACGTAATACAAATAATAATCAAATCAAAATATTAGAATAATCGTGCGTATAGTGCGGGGGAAGGAGTAAGGAAAGGGGGCGTAAACTGTCGATCACGCGTCATTGTCTCAGAGTTATGCAAATGTTCCAAAGTCCAAAAGATTCCTAAGGAAGAACGAGCTTTTTTAATAGATCAGAGAACAGAGAGAAAAATGATTATGGGAACTGTTGATTTATTGACAAGTAAGAGGAAAAGAAAACTGAGTGATAGAAAAATTAAGCTCAAAATCTTAATACCTCAATAACGTCTGAAACTAGCGATGAAGAACAAACTTTGCCCTCAAGTTCATCAAAACCAGTATCAAAAAAACGTAAAATAGCATCTCTCAAGAATTTGTCAACTATCTGTGACCGATACGAGATATCTGACAGAGCAGCTGTTGCTGTCGCTTCTGCTGTTTTGCAAGATGTGAAAATCAACAACGAAGTAATCGATAAGTCGAAATTGCGACGAGCGAGACAAAAATTACGAAAAGAAACCTTATCTCAAGGCCAACTAGATACTATTCCTGCCTTATTTTTTGATGGACGAAAAGATAAGACCCTGAAAATTGTTATGAAAGGGGGAAAAAAATACCGCTTAACATCCGTGGAAGAACATATCTCAATAATTAAAGAACCAGGCTCAGTTTATGTCGGATAGCGGTCTGCGGCTACCATGTCATACTCAAGCTGTTAAGCGGGCTGTAAAAACAGTAACAGAGACATCTATGCAGCTTTGTCACAACAGTAAGAGAAGCTTTAATTAAGAATAAAATTATTTCACGAAAGCATATGCCTACGTTCGAAAGTAAGAAAGATTTTAACGTGATTTGAAGATATTTTATTTTTATTTTGTCTAATTATTTGTTTATTTTTCTTTCTTAATAATAAAATTTAGTCCAAAAGCACTTTATTTTATTAGTTTACGTAGTTGTTTTTCCTATGATCTACGAGAAATAGATTTTCAAATAATTCACAAAAAAATCAAAAATTTCAGTTTTTCAAACTCAATGCGCGGGTAGAAGGGGTTAAACTAGAAATTTTTTTTTTCATTATTTTTTCATAATTCGATGTGGGTCACATTTGTTTACTTATTACAAAACGTATTGGAAAATTTTATTTTTTTCCATACAAAAGCGACCCACCCTAATATCCAAGCTTAACGCTTACTATGTCCGAGGTCACCCAATTTCCGTATTCGAACAATTTAGAGTTGACAACCCTACACAGAAAAAGACATTTATACATTAGGTATACATTGTTTTAAGAACCGCTTAACTCACTCACCTTCCTGTTCCTAAAAATAAGTAAATCAAGATGCTTCTCACGTATTTGCAATGATAATGGCAACTGTGTTATGATGCTTAATGAATGTTTACAATACATCGTATTGGGGACGTGAATTTTTTTTAATCATATCCTAAAGCAAAGCAATTAATACGATTCAATTTGATATAAATAATGCTTCCCAATGCTTTATATCTACGTACTTTTACATAATTTATATTTCTGTCCGAAACTAAATAGTTAAGTTATTTAACTGAAATCAATTTTCACCCGTGAGACGGGTTAGAATACTATTCCCCTCTGCCGCTGGGAGAGCATCTCGTAAGAGTCGAGTAACCCAGCACCCCCTTGGTCGTAGGGGATCTGTTCCCCGACTGGCTTGCGACCACCAGCATGCGAATCCGATCGCCAAGTGTCATAGGCGCGTTCCGATTGAGCCGGCCAGACTTACCCCCTCCCTCTCCCATCCCATTAATGCTGTGGGTCTAGTGGACTCTGGGCTCTTGCCTAGGGTCCGCTGAATCCGCATCATTTCCCACTCTATCTTCGGGGACAAAACGAGAGAGTGTTTTTTGTTTTTCCGATGTCCATGGGCGATGGTTGCCACTTACCATCGGGTGGACCATCTGCTCGTTTGCACCTTATCTATTATAAAAAAAGTAAAAAATCGTTCAAAGTCGTTACAGATCACGGTAATATTTACAGATTAAAATGCATATCATTACTCAGTAATCGTGCATATATACGACGTAATTACAGCTACATATTTGATTAATTAATCACTCAAGTAAACCTTTGCAATTGTGCCTAAACGCCAATTTTATAACGTAATAAAAACACTAATCAAAAGCAAATTTATTTTAAAATAACTTAAAATAATGTTTACCTTGAATTATATCATAGTGACAAATTTAAAAATATTGGAGTAGGGTGATCTTATCTTTTCCCTGTCACCTTGCTGAATACCAAAAAGAAATACAGCTGTCGGACAACGATCACATTGCGATAACATAGTTGCTTATAATAACGAAGATTACTTCACCGTTTGACGTGAAACGAAAGGGATATTCGTAAATATTACAAACGTAACATAACATATTATTATTATTTCATCAAACTTGTGCAGACGGCACGTGTTGGCAACCAACGATATATGTACCTACTAATCTTTCATAATCATAACAACACTGTTTCATTTACTGGTTTCCTAAAGTTTTAAACTGAGCGCCACGCCGCCTGGCCACCTTGGTTTAAAGTTCTTTTATTATATGCATACTATCCCGACGAACTTCCTACCGCCTAACAGGCAATGAATGTCGTGTTACAGATTAGCTGAACTTTCGATATTATTTACCCTATCGACGGGATGTACGTTAAATGTTTGACAGTTACGAAACCCATGAACAATTTGTATGAGAAAATGTTTTATTTTTTCTTCATCAATTTTAAAATGTTTTAATAGTTATTGTGCTGTTCGCATACAAATACAACAAATCAAAAACCATGAAAATCGGTCTAGCCGTTCTCGAGTTATAGGTGTTCGAACAAACCCTACTTTGTTTTATATATATAAAGAAGATAAATACTGGCGTCCAGTAATTAATCCTTCTACCTAATATTTCATTAAAATAAATAAAACGTATATATTCACTCTATTAAATCGCTTGTCAAATTTCCAACGTTGTACTCGGTCCAAGCTTTTTCGATTCAGTGTGGTATTTTAAAAATAATCAAGTGATTGGAGAAAAAATATCTGGTGATTCATGTATTATTTGCGGCGGAAAATGTATTTACGCATCCCCTCAGAGAGGGGTATGTGGAGCTCACAGTGTATTGACCACTGAATCATCGTACTACCCACTGAAAACCACTGGATCCGCCGCCGTCTACAAGGGGCGCCGCGGGATCGCTGAGCTGTATTCTACTGCGACGACACATGTAGTTTTGCGATCTCTTCTCAACAGAAAATTGCCTTCCGAGCTGGTGGTAGCTTTTGACAAACTTAGTGACCGACCAATTTTTGACGTATCAAAAGTACTTTTGTAAAAAAGTCTAATTGCAATATATTATTTTGAGTTTGATCTTTTAGCTAACTTACTATTTAGGAAAATACATTCATCATACATTATTGATACAAACACCTAAATTAAAATTTATAAAAAGTTCGTAGAATTAATAATATGAAGTTTTTCATCGCGTCATTTGGCGGGTCGTCGTACTTGATATTTAAATAAATTGTCAAATGTTTAACGAGTGTATCTACCCAGAAGCGTGGGTAGATACCGAGAGTATCTGAAATAGGTCATTTCTGCGGAAGACACACGAATTGGGTCTATCTAAATTGCAATAAATATTATTATGTTCAATGGAAAAATGGATTATTAGAACATGATCAGAGATTTTAGTCCAATCTTATTAATATTAACTAGTTATCGCACTTCATTTTATGATTACCTTAAAGATACAGTTTTTGAGTTCAAGCATTTTAATTCTAACAACCAAAAGTTTTAGTTTTTAAGAAAGAAGATTTTATATTATAAACTTCTACTTCGATCTCGCTTCATTAACTCGCCACATTATGTGTGATTTTGACGGTCACCTAGTTAGTAAACGATAAATATAAACAAATACATTATTTAATGTTAATTTATATTTGCTTGGCACCTTGTCACCATTCTCTTCACTTTCATTTTTATGGACTCATTGACACATTTTTAATCGTATCGAATCTCAGGCTTGGTAGAGCTCGTATTCGATTACCTAACTTACAGAAACTAAGTTGTATATACAGGTTTTGGGCTGTCACTTTATACAGTTTTATGTAATAGCGGCCTGCACTTTTGTTGTGCTGAAGATTTATATAAGTAGCATAGTTAAAATATCCACTAAAACCTTCCTTAAATACTAGCTTCGTGCCGCTTAACAGTCCATGAATGCCGTGTTATAGATTAGCTGAACTTTGACAACCAATATATATGTCAATCCCTTTTCATTACTGACATTATTCTACATTTTTAAAATCTGAAATACGCCATTATCCGAAAGTTATACTTAGATATATCTTATCGATTCGAAATCTAAGAAAATAATCCAACTATTTCAATATTTTCCATAAATTGTAGTTTTAACGATTTAACAGTTTCGCTGTATATCGCTGTATAAGACTACATTGAGAATATTACATATCAAAAGAAACGAGTCATTTTAACCATTTTGTAGACAGTAACAAAAAAGATAATTTCTTTATACGCCTACGTTTTTGTTTTTAGGGTTTCAGCTAATAAAGGATTAAGCTATTTGAGGGCTTCTTCAATAATTTTGAAGAGGGATTATTATAAAAAATACTTTTACCGTATGTAAAAATAGCGACTCTACAATGTCACGATAACTACACACGTCGGAGAAAGTGCTTTCGTTATTCGGAATCGCATCTTGAAATCGTCCGCTGATGGTTACATAATACTACTTTTACTGAGTACACTGTACTACACTACAAGAATTTTACTTAACTTATATTTATTTACTTTATTTCGAAAGGCAGTTCCAACTGCTTTGAAAAACTTTTAACTGCTTCTGTAATTAAGGTTTGAGAATTTTCATACTTATTAATTGTTTTTTCGAAACTATTACTATTAATACTAAATTCACTATATGCTTGTATGTATTAAAGACACTAAGCTTTGATTCCTTTTGTAGTTATTATTAATATAAATAGTAGAGATCAGTAAACAGAATATGGAAGTCGGTCAAGGGTAACGCAGCGAAGTGCATTGTGACTAGAAGTATCGAAGGCAGCGATGCGGATCAAAGGTTCATAGGTTGTGAAAAAAGAGCTTTATTGGACAATAGACAATAAGTCCAAACATTTTATTATATTCTTAAAACAAACTTCTTTTTTAAAAGGTGTGAAAAGTTCTAAATCAATATAGCTAACTTATAGCCAAACAAGGATTTGACAATTTTTTAGGGTGACGCACACTTAAAGAAAAATAAAAAACCATCTTTGATGAAAATTATTAGGCAATCACAATCAAACGTGCATAGTAGATATTAAAGATTTTATATAAAACAATTATGTTGCAAATCATTTACATTTTACAAGACTATACAAACGAAATTTACGTGTGGCTGCACCTCTGGTAGCATTGTGTACTTACTTTCCTTTCTTAATCCGACCAAATGCCGCTCTAGTAATCCGTGTGAACTATGATACGAATCTATAATTTCATTACATTTTTTCGTAGATATCACTTCATCTCTTCAGAAACATTCCTAAATTCATTTTTGTTTTTCACTCTAGTACTAATACCTTAAACTAGCTAATTCTATTTAATCTCGTAACTACAGCTATGAGTCACGTGTTGCTACATTTCCAACCGCAACTCGTAAGCGGTCGCAGATGCACGTGGCAGCACTCAGTATGTAGTGTTAACGTCAAGTTTTATACTGTACATTAATTACTGCCACATATCATAGTGACATTAATTACATAATATCAAATCAATTTCTACCTAATTTCGCAATTTTCAATAAAGACATACCGAACGCTATCTTTATTCTGTATCAAAATCAATTAGAACTAGACGATGACATAATGACACATTTTATGTGTCTGTACACTGTTTGCGCATTACTTTCTGATCTTCAGTTAGCGTGTTACGTTGACACACATTCTTTTGTTAATCACGCATACCGATATAAACACCCGTATACTATTTACCTCTCTCTGCTTGTAAATTGAAAACTGAAAAGAATCACAAGAAAAAACAGAAAATGCGTATGTATATACGAGTACAAAAAAGAAGCTGACTATCATATCAATGTGTAGCCCAAATTTCTGGTATTATGACCGTGAAAATTTTCAAATGGATTTTATTTATTCATACTATTGGTAAGCACCAAAGAATTTTAGCGTAATACCTCCAAATTGGTAAAAAAGAAGACAAAAGTTTATAAGAACATCATGACCATACAGCAACAATACTAGAGAAATTGTCTGCGTTACCGATATTTAGGGCGACTGAGAGCTTAGGGTTCATTCAAGTATTACGTAAGCAGATTTTTTGCACTTATCAACCACCCCTGTCCCCCCATGTCAGCAAAAGTAAGCAAAGCGTTAACCCCTCCCCCTCGTGCTCACGTAAACATTGATGAAAACATTTTTCTATCTCCTCATTCTGAGCAGAGATATGAACACATTTCGATGTGCATATTAATTCTTTTATCGCTGACGTAAGCACTAAGTAGACTTTCCGCATTCCACATGTTATTAAAAATAAGAAAAGCAAGGACCTTCCGCCCCTCTTTAATGCTTACGTAATACTTGAACGGCCCCTTGTACCATCAGGTGGAGCGTAACCTCATTTTTCTCTATGCTGACACAAAAATTATAAAAACGCTTCTATTTTCTGAATAACAATATTTACTAACAAACCATATCTCAGGCATTTGTCACACATACTAACTCAAAGCAGTAATGGCTCAGTCGTGATAATATCGTTACTGTTTTAACTGGGGCGTTGAGAGGATAAAAGGTAAACCAGATACATCTGCCTGCGAGACGTTTTGTGCTCTGTTTCACCAGTACAAATACAACATCGCTAGACTATCTAAAATTTCTATTTAGTTACTTTGCATAACGTGATATTTAAAACATTTGAAGAATATCTGTAAATGCTCATAAATGTGAATCATAAATATAACTTTCATCTTCAACAATGAATCACCAAAATATTGTACTGCTTGACGTTTCCACAAAAAAACTAAATTTATATTTAATCAGTCATTATTTGGCACAAAATATTTTTGAGGTAAAAGTTTTTGCGGTTGAACAGAATAAACTTAAAACATTATTTATCGGGTCTATTCAAAATATGCAAATTAAACCTTTTAGAATATTCGTTTCACAAAATAATACAAGTTTATTTTTTTTTTACTTTAAGCTAAAATTGCAAACTTATACCTTGCCTAAACAAATTGTAAACATTTTTTTCTATTATTTAGTCACCTACTCTTTTAAGTTATTTTAGGGTTCCATACCCAAAGGGTAAAAACGAGACCCTATTACTAAGACCCCGCTTTCCGTCTGTCTGTTACCAGGCTCCATCTCATGAACAGTGATAGCTAGACAGTTGAAATTTCCAAAAATAATGTATTTCTGTTGCCCCTATAACAACAAATCTTAAAAACAGAATAAAATAAATATTTAAAGGGAGCTTCCATACAACATACGTGATTTTTTTTGCCAAATTTTGGTACGGTACCCTTCGTGCGTGAGTCCGACTCGCACTTGGCCGGTTTTTATTTTAACAAAAGTTCCTATTGTTCTATTACCTTGAATACTATCACAATTTAATTGTTTAAAATCAATCAATAGGTACATCCACATATAATATTATTCACGTTAACATTTACATTACATTATAAATATTAATAGGTAATCTTACAGATTTTCGGTATAAATAAATAATAGGTCTAAATTTAGTGCTGTGATGATAGCTTTCTAAAGTCATACGTCATAGTTGTCCTGGTAAGACAAACCACAATACCAGTGGCCTTGACTCTAACCGTTTCCCTAGTTAAATTGGGTCAGTGGGGGGGGGGTACTTACAACTTTCGCTTTGCTATATTTCGCGATGACATATTTAGATCAAGGACGTTATTTTATCATGTATTACAAATTACTGACCTTTAGATAAAATATAACATTAATTGTAGACATAGATTACGTTAGGTAGGTTAATTAATTACAAATTGTGCCGGTAAATATAGTCAATATGATGGTAAAATTTTTAAAACGACAGACTATCTAATTAAAATAACTATCATGACTAGAAAACTTCGATAATATATAATATTCAAGAATATTTTAATTCTCGATTTATCATTGTCAGCTTACAACATGCGGCGCGAAGAACTTTCGAAGATAACTTAAGAAAGGGTCGTAAACGTTAGACGATTTCTCCTAAGTAATTTAATTTTATACTTATAATGCATTACATTAAAGTAGTTATACCTAATCTTTTGTTCATCTGATTTTTAAGCTTTTAGTTTTTCACCTGCGATATCTGGTTATAATCAAGAATTGATATTGATCAAGATAACACCTTGCTTTTAACACATGTTCCAGTTTCCGAATGAATTTTTTTTTTCATTGGATAACAATTTTTATGATATTATGAAGCTGATCTGATGATGAAATCGAATACGAATTGTGGCCATAAAAGCTCTGTAATCATTTCATATTTTTTTTTAACTCCTTAAATATAGGTATATCTTAAAACAAGAGTTAAATCGGTTAGAAGTAAATCAATCCACATTAATTTCAATCTTCTAATTTAATAAAACGAGAGTAGAGTTAGCACCTGTTTGAATTTCAACAAAACATAAATAAATTGAGAATGCATGTTTGATAAAAATATAGCACGACTCACCGATGGTTTTAAGGATTTGAAGATCGTCTAATTCATATTCCTTCTCTTCTTCAGAGTACTCCGAATCGGTGGTGGTAGAGTCCTGCTCCTCCGTTGAGGAAGCCACGGATAGAGACCGAACATCTGAGCTTAGTTCCGAGCTGCAGTCTCTGATCATTTTCGCACTTGCCATCATCATTTTAATTTTTTAAGTCAAAACAAAATTGAATTTATTTTTAGTAAAATATTTAATATTCAAAACTTTAGAGCATCGTAGAATTGGATTCACGAGTCCGTAACAAAATAAATTTACACTTGGAGTTTATTTGTGAAACCGTACATGATTTATTTTAGAGCAGTTGTTTGATTTTATATTTTTGTTAAAACTGTCGAGTGCAGAGCGCGCGATCGAGGAATTATTTGTATGAAACACGTTCACTCTTCAGAGCGGTTTGATTCTCACTGGTTTAGCTTACGGACTTTCGGAGATCGCAGATCAGTAACAAAATTCTAACGTAGTAACGTGCGAAATATTATCCTAAAACAAACTGAGAGAAATATTATTTTTAGGCGAATGTAAATACATAGTAAGCGATTGCAAATAAAAGTCAACAACTATTAAATATAATATAATAATTGTATCAAGAACTCTCCATAATACTGTGTAATATCACTTATATCTATCTATCTATTCGTAGTATAATTTGTATTAACTTTTGATGAGACCAATTGTTAAAAATTATATTACTTTTAATATTTTTTAAAGTAACATTTGTAAGATACCATTTTTTGTTTTGCTGCTCTAATGTGTAGTTCTGTTTATAAGTGGAAACTTCGTTTAAGAATCATTTATTTTTATTATGTATTTAAAAAACTGTTTGTGCCCTAATAAATAATAAAATAAAATAATGCCATCAATTGCAATACAACAGAATATTTTGTCCTCAATACAAAATAACTTTTTATTCAGAAACGAACAAACGAAAAAGAACAGCCATTTCGTAATGTACTATCACATTGTTTCTGCCACCAGAAATTCTATAATTCCAATATATCAGAACGAATTTAGTAAATAAACTATTGTTTAATATTTTCCTGTTAAATTAAAAGGTCTTTAACATTGCGCGGCACGAAGTGGCCATCATTATATCAACTACGTGTCTGGAAGATAATATCAAATATCTGGACAATGATTTTTAGCTTATTTCCTCCGAGTGTGAGTACGAAATCCTACTAATATTATAAACGTAAAAGTTTGTAAGAATGTATGGATGTATATTCGTTACTCTTTCACGCAAAAACTATTGAATAGATTTTGATGAAACTTTAGAATAATATAGCTTACACATCAGAATAATATATAGGCTATAATTTATAATGATATAGCGTGAATTATCCAAAATATAGCGGGTGAAACCACAGGGCGCAGCTAGTATCGTATATTTTGCACTGATATGAAAAGGACAGAAAGTTCGTATTTTAAGCCTAATTTCAAGTAGGTACGTAATGAAATTTTGATTTCATTTCTCTCGATTAATAAGTGAAAAAAGTATTTTAAATGTAATATCACTGAAACAGTATGAATTAAACAACCAATATATTCAAAAAGTTTATTAGACAACAAGCATAACATTTACTCTTATTCACTTACAATCAGTTGAATAATATAATATTAATATCACTGAAATCCGATATACGTGGTTTTGTACTAGTCTAGAAATAAATATGTGCCTATACATTATCTAACCCAAAAAACTTTACATATGTATTAAATTAAACTTTCTAAACGGTAAGAACAAAAAAAACAGCTTTGAAATATCTTTATTGATAAGATTTTATAAAATGTAAAATTTTCTTACGGAACAATATGGCTGAACCAAACACTGAAGGTAGAGAACACTCTCCATACTATTTGTGTCGGTTGTTTTACTTCGTGACTAGCATAAGATCAAACTTTGTACACTTAATTTTTTTTTGCAGTCAGTAAAAAATGCAGTCACTGCAAGCAATTGCGGAAGGCTTAGGCTTAATACATACATCAATATTAGCAATATTTAAAAACATCTGAATTAATAAAGTGTAAAACATTATTACGGAGTTTTTGGCCATTTTTGTTGACCACATAAATTACGCCTGTATAACACCTTCATTACTTATTTACAATAATCATTAACCTTATTATTAAAATCAATATACACTATAACCTAGTAAAAATAACTAAACTGATCGCCATGATTTGTGTAAGCACAATTATTTTTCAGTTAAATGTAAAATATACATATATTGATATATAAACGGTAATAAATTTACTACAGTTATTGAGTTCATGTTAGGTAGACAAATATTATGTTTATTGTAAAAAGACAAGTTCTAGATAAAATATTTCACAGAATCTTTTAAATCCGGCACTATCAGAACTAGTTTATCGTTTTTGAGATAAAAAATACCTGAGTAACCATGTAACATCGTTTCGAGAAGATAACAAAGTAAGACTACAATTTACCGCTTGAAACTTTATAGAGATGCTTATGCTTATATATAAACTAATAAATTTATTTTTTGGTTGATTCTAACGAAACAATAGTAGTTCAAGCTAAATAATACGTATGTCACGACTAGTTCTGTAAATATAATTGAATGAGGTTCGTAATAGTAGGAGAAGCCATGATGCTAAATGGGGATTTACTCCAGCATCTTAGGGACATATAACATTTTATAGATTATAGTAAGAATAAAAGGTAATATAACGTTTCCCATTTTAATGTTCCGAAAAACATCTATAACTTTCAAAATTATACATAAAGATAATAAGCCAGATGTCAGATATTGATTGTTAAGATGGTCCGACTTATCACTGATATGACTGTATAATCTACCGACTTGAGTGTTGGGGGTGGCCAAATATTCAGAGGGAATATTAAGTGATACATATATACATAAAATGACATGAACGTGTTGTTTTGCGATTATCTGTGATGATATCATGACGTCGGAAAGCACCTTGGTGATTATGAGAGTTCGTCCGCGGTTCGCCACGCCCAAATCCTCAATTTTCAAAATACACGCTTTTTATCTAGCAAATAACCCACCTTACCTTAATCAGACGCGCTCGATTAAATCTAAAAAAATCCCTCTTGGGTTCCCCTATTATACCTTCGGTCTTATAAGTCAGCAGTCTATACATCTTATAAAAAAATATTTAAAAAAAAATCAAATAAAACTTGTCCTTTTGTGTTGTTGTGATTAATTTGCTAGTATAATTTTAATATAATTACATCGTATAACTTGTAAAATTTCCAGACAAGTTTTATGACAGTCATATTGTGACATCAATTTTAAACCTCCTATATTTAAAGTATACTTAGTTCTTACTATTTACACAAAAGCTTACTTTATTGCTAAACTTACCTTACCCAATAATATATATGTTTTTGCAACATAATAATTTTTTTGTATTAAACGCATAATTTTAAGCCATCCAATTGATTTAAATCAAGCTATCTAAAAAATATCTTAATGTAATTGAGAAAAACTATTGTTATGCAGATTCTAAACAATAATCTTACGAAAAAAAATAACAGTTAATGTTTTTTACACAGAAAGCCTCAACAAATAATTATTTCAATTTTGTTAATAACAATAACGAAGTATCCTACTTCCAAAAATATATACAATATTTTAAGTGTATATTACACAAGATATTTTATGTTTTCATTGACAAACTCTCACAAACAGGATTGACATTATTTTTAAAATATACAAGCAGTGATAGCGATGGTGAAGAAAAATATGAAAATAATTGTGTCTTAGTCGTTAAACGGTTAAAGCTATAAACTTACGGATATAAGGAAATTGCTACATATATAAATATTAAAGTAATAGTATAGCATTTTATAATGTACACTCCCATACAATTATATAAAGATATCCTCCAATACGTCAGAGCATTTGCTCTAATATAACTCCTTACTCAGATAACTGTTTAGTGTCAATCAGTACTTCTACCTGATGACGAAGATAAGAAATATAACTACTTGCTTTTTGGTGTTAAAATCCGTTTGGTTTCGTTTTCCCGTTCACCAGAGCTCAGTTATGATGGAGATAGTAATACAAAGCGAGCTCTAGATACGTGAATATATTTTGTTCAGCTGTAATTTTCCTTCAATCAGCTTCAAAGACAAACTCATTATATTTATTCACATTTAGGCGTAATATTGACGTCGTAGCTAAAGTAATAAATTCGCGGAAACACATGAACGAAGGCTTCACCAACATATTTATGTCTAAGTCATCCAGCTACTCGATACCACACTATTAATGTTAAGACAAAACCTTTCTAGTTAGTGTAATGTAATGCCCCTTACATTCCATATGAAATCGTCTGAAAATAAAATTTATCGTTGCCAACCCATTTTAGATTTTTCTGTAACTTTGAGGGCCTCTTCTTTAGTCCCAAAAAAAATTTAACTCAAATTTAATTTGGTAGAAATAAAATTTGGGGCCCAGTAGAGGATTCCCTCAAATTTACAACATGGAGTTGTATGTGTATGGAGTGAACTGTAAATTAAAAAACCTAATTGAAGTGAAGTAAAAACAGTCACTAAATGCTAAGCATAATTGCACTATAACAATGTGACAATAACTTTAGAGACACATAACAAAGTGACAATGGACACATTCTTAAATTATGTTAATTAAATAAGTTTCGATTATAATAAAATTTGCTTACTACTCATGTAAGCTAGATTACAATTAGATTATTATAAGGTATCATTCATTTAGTGTTTTATGGTATATTGGAAAAAATTCTTTGTACACTTCACTTTACAGCAAAAGTTGTACCATGTTGTATTAAAACGACTTGAGAGATCTTTAAGAAGTGATCTGCCTTACGAAAATATTATAAGTATGATTAATAACATTAATGAAGTTCTTACAGTTTTTTTTAAATTAAATTCGCTATTAATGTTAGGTTTTGTAGGCGATAATAGACTTCCTTATCTGCTATGGTCTTAAAATGATTAAAATAGTTCTTGGCATACTTTTAACAAAATAACATAATTAAATAGAAAAATGATTCTTAATACAATATTTCAAGTGTTTATAACGAAAACAAAGCCAGCGTGCGTCGCCAGAGCCAACTTCCTATGATGTCGCGGAGATAAATTGAATGCTATTGATGGTACGTCGGAAAGAGGAAATCTTTCCGGATACTGTTCGTTATTCATATTTTGAATTTGTTTCTGTAAACAATATTAATAAGAATAAATCATAACGGATCGGATGTTCTACGCTCACTTATACCTATTGATTTTAAAAAAACTTTAATGATTTTCCAAATAAACTCTTAAAACAATATAATACTTTGTCTTATCCAAGATGATAATTGTGACAGCTCACAAAAGCGATAAGGTAGTATATAATCGTTAATGAGTAATCGATTAAAAATATATTGTGAAATAATTCAATATAATAACCAATATAGTATTATATTGGATACTGTATTGGATATTGAAAGGAGAGAAAGAATTTTTATTTAATGCGATATCCAAATGGTTTAATATTAATGTTTAATGAGTTAATAATGGTGCAAATATTACACTATATTATCCACGCCATCAGGGATTGTCGAAGATTTAGAACAGGAAACTTGGTAGCAATTAATGAATGGAAATAAAATATACCTATTTCATTCTAGACGCAAATCTTACGAATAATTCGATAGACGATAGTCTGTGGTTGGCTGCGTTTGTAGTTCGTGGCACTTCAACACTGAACGTGAGTGATACCCATTAAAAAAGTACAATATTATCTGTAGTAAACAGTACCGAAAAAAAAGAAAATTCATAGGCGTGAAATGTCAAAATTATCATCCTAGATTAGACAAAGCGTAGAAATATCAAGTTTAAAATTTACAATCCTATATTATACAACCATAGTTACTGGAATAATAATAACACATTTGTTATAAAGGCCTAAGGTAAGATAGTTAATAAGGCCCTTATGACAAAATTGTATCACACAGAGTAATTAAAATATATTTTTAAATTTCATCAATGAGAGCCTAAATTGTGATTAATTGATTTATTTTTATTTTGAACTGTTTGTTTATATTAAACAGAACCTACCTTATCAAATTCCTTGGCGAATTTAAATTCAATACCATAAGACTTGATAGCGTCATCATATGTAAGAGGTTCTATCTTCATTGTGAGATCATCATTTTTTTGTTTGGACCGCTTTCTGCCAATTGGTTCCATTTTAATGACTGCTATGGCCTAGAAATAGAATTTATTAGTTATTAGTAAGTATTTCAGTAAATTGCGAAATTGTATTTTAAATACGAAAAAGAAACCATTTTAAATTCGAAATAGTTTCGTGCGTTAGTACCGTAAGAAAATTTTCAACACACTTGCTAGTAAAGTGTTATTTATTTCACTATTCTTGAGAATGTAAACAGCTCCATAACACACGCGTGCTTTTTACTTTATCTTTTTATTTATATAAATCCATTACCACACATTACATAAGAATAATAAACACACAACAATTTGTTTGTATGTAAGTTTGTTATATTTGTTAGTGTCGTAAGTTTATAAGTTTTGTCGGTTTCATTGGTTTTAGAATTGCGTGATTATGAGTAGGTTTGTTACCCACCTCTTTATCTAGTTCGGTGTAGACAGGGTGCGGCTTCATGATTCGAAGCATAGGTGGCACGTACGTGGCGAGCATGCCGCACTCCAGGCAGCCGCTGCTGCTGTGCACAGCGCCCAGGCGACGACCCACGCACCACCAGTCTAATTCGTTCACTGCTGAATTTACTGGAACAATATAATACATTTATGTCTCTTGATAATATAGAAATTTTCGATTACTTTTCGATAATTTTTATTATTCAAAAATGAGAAGTCCGGGCCATTGACTATCTAAATTCCCTTAGAGATGTTTCAAATAAATAGATATGGTACCATCACAATTAATTTATTGTAATATTTTACATATATAGCAAAATTTGTATTCAAAACATAGTGACAGACACAATATAAATGCTAGAAACAAAAATAAACGCCATACTTTCCTCTCGACAAAGTGAGTAATTGTTTCATGGGGCTTGGGTGTTCGCGTCTGGAAGATTCCACAGCCTATATTAGATTAGCCACTTCCGCGATTTAAAATTCACATTAAAAAATGTTTAATAAATAAAGCATGCTATTCTGTACATAAGTACTTAAATTATGACAAATCTTGGAATCCAAATAACGTTGATACTCAGCTATATGATTATACATTCGTAAATCAGATTGACGTAAACAATGGAGTTTTGAAAAAAGCGACTGTCGAATTTCTTCCCAGTTCTTCTGAAAAGAAAACTGCTTTCCAAACGAAAATGGTAGCTTCAAACAATCTGACTGACTGACCTATTTTGACGTGTCACAAGTACTTTGTAAAGTCGTTGCTTACATACCTATGCTGTCATTCTCAGCCAACAGCGCGGTGGGCCAATGAGGTAGGTAGGAAGCGGCGGAGGCTGGCAGAAGGGACCGCAGACGCGCACCGCCACCATTTCCGCGTCTTAAACTTTCCGCACCAGTGGGAGAAGCGCTGCTAATAAGTATACCACTTGCATTGTATTTCAGTGGAAAAGTGGCGACACCTAGTGAACATAAATATAACGGACCTATAAATATAAATTAGTGCAAGTACCGTTATCTTAGACCTGTCTATTTTTGATGGATTTTGGAGCCCGCTTTACTGTACTAAAGGATACTACTAGATTTTGTCACTTATGAACTCATTCATCCAACGTTCATCGTGCCAATATTGTAATAATTATTTGATAGTTAGACGTTTGTAAGACTACTTCACGGACTGAAATAAATATAACTACAGAGGTTGAGATTTCATTGTCTTACTCGGGAAGTTTGAGTTCGATCCTGGCACACTAACACCTCTGACTTTTCTGAGTTATGTTTGTTTTAAGTAATTAAATATCACTTGCTTTAACGGTGAAGGAACACATCGTGAGGAAACCTGTACTCCTGAGTTCCTTACAGTTCTCAAAGGTGTGTGAAGTCTGCCAACCCACACTGGGCCAGCGTGGAGGACTATGGCTCTATACATCATCATCTTATCATCATCATTCAGAGCAAAAGACGGCTCAGTAGTGGCCCATTGACGGGTCGTGATGATGATAAGCATAACACAAAAGCTTATCTATATCTATACTATTATATAAAGAGGAAAGATTTGATTGTTTGTATATTTGTATGTTTGTTTCGAATAGGCTCGAAAAGTACTGAAACGATTTTGAAAATTCTTTCACCGATAGGAAGCTACATCCTTTCCGGGTAACATAGGCTATGTGGTGTTGCCATAAATACTCTAATTAAAAAGATATGGCCATTTAAGTGCCATAAGGTGGTCATTTTGTAAATTGAAGAGCTTCTCAGGAACAACAAATCCGATTTAAAAAGTTCTTTCACTGATAGAAAACTACACTATTCGTGAATGACAAAGGTGATTTAGTGTTGCCATATACATTTTTTAATTAATAGAACATGGCCATTCTGTTGCTACTGATCCGATTTTAAAACCTTTGTCACTGACGAAAAGTGTAGTTTTCGAGCCTATTCGAAACAAACAAATATACAAACAATTAAATCTTTCCTCTTTATATAATATAGTATAGTATATTGTGTAATTGACGCGGTATATAATATACACAGATTTTTTGAGATACAAAAACATCATTTTAAAATTTCTATTTAAGAAAATATATTCTTATAAAGTTAAGTAAATAATAAAACTCAAAATATAAAAATAATTGAATGTAACCTGTGACAGTAGTATTATGAGGCCGTTCATCATGATATGGGTAGAATATATTTATATCGTCTTTTTTGGTTTTGAGTAGAGGCGACTCAGTCTGCAAGTCATATAGAGCCGTGGTTCCATCAGAATAACCGACCATTACAGTTGAATGACCATTTTCCTAAAAAAAAATTTTACTAATCATATAAAAATATTTATAGATTATTAACATATTTATATAACGTTGTTAAAGAGATTTATTAAAGTGAAAAGATACTAACAGAACACCAACTGATAGAAGTGGCCTGGCAACTCTTACGTGCGCCTTCACTCAATTTAAGCTCCGCAACTGGAGTTAGCTTGTATATTACTTTGTCACTGAAATATAGATAATATATTTATTAAATTATACAAATATAATGAATAATAAATAAATAATAAACTAAATTCGCTTTAATGCTCTGGGAATAACAATTTAAGATTAACCCGTATCTGTGTCAAAAATACATTTAAAATTTTTAATAATATTGATAATAGATAAGGTCCGTATAGAAAATATATATATATATATGATAGTATTATAGGTCATTTATCTTCATCATTAACAATATTAAAGTACTAATTAAAGAAGCGTATAACCTTAGTGATATTGTTGAAGGATATGGAACAGATAAAATATATGCAGAACCATTGGAACAGGCAATTGCTAAAAGACCAAGCCTTGTAAATCTAGATAGATTTTCTGTTAGATCCCCTTCGCGCGCCCCAGATGGGCACCAGTCTAAGCCCCACACGATACCATAATTGTGAGCTATTCCGAGCACAAATTTTGGAACCGAACTGTAAAAAAATATGTATTTCTACATCAAAATAGCCTTTTAGATGGAAGTATACTATAGATGATTAACATAATAATAATTGTTATATTATATAACAGTTGTTATTATATAATATAACAACTCAATTTTTTTGACATTTGCTTGAAATCAAGCTTTAAGATAAAAATATAACATTTGGTTAAAAGGCATACAAAAACTAAAATGTCAATTATAATGTATTAAAAGCTGTTTTAAAATAATAAAACCTACTTTTTTAAGTCTCCAAAATCCCATATCTGTATCATATTAGCATTTTTGTATACAACTTCCCTGTGTAATCGTGGGATATCCGTTCCGTTGTGGCACGATACTGCTAGATAGTGCCCTAGAACGTCATCTGAGTCAACTTTGTGGGGTGGAGCCCACGATATGCCCTGAATACAACTACCCACAAAGATTGCAGATCTATCTGAAAATATAATTATATTATTAAAAAATTGAATTTAAATAAAAAATTAACAAATTGACTGACTGACTATATCAACGCATATCTCACTCGTGGGGCTTGGATCGTGATATGTGGGTTTGTTTGACTTTACAAGTAAACACTGCGAAGGGATTTCTGAAAATTTATCTCCCTGGGGCTTTAGCAATATATCAAATCAATATTCAATAACGCTTATCGTAAAATTAAAAATGTATGGGATTGATGTAAGACTAAGAAAACGTCACGTGACTTACAATCGAGAAGTTAAAATTGACAGCAAATGTAGAATTGCTTAATTTAGACAAATGAGTTCAAAGAGACAATAATAAGTATTTTTATACAAATGCGCATTAATGTGACTTTATTGACAGACGTTAACACGGCGATATTGACAATTAAGGCGATTTCAATCGTTAGGCGTAAACACAGATCACAACATGTAGTTGTAATCTGTGGACGTAAAATACATTTGCTGTCCATTTGAATTTATGTATGATTAAGCAATTACAACTATAGATATAGAGTCGCTTTAAGGAGATTGTAGCTTTGCTAGGCCCCCTGGGAATGAATTTGAATAAAATTATTGTTTAATAACTTACCACGTCTTGTTTACTATTGTAATAGTTATATAATCTAATAACTAATAATGATTATTCTTTTACTTACTTGTTTGTTTTATAGCTTCGAACTTCTTTAACGTTATCCAGTCGGGTTTACCCATTGATAATTTACAGGACTCATCTAATGGCGGCATATACTTTAGCATTTGATGATCATCTAGTATTATATATTTACATTGCAGCCATTGCGGGTATAATGTTTTATCAGTGTAATATGTTTCAAAGCTGAAATTAAAACAAAAAAATTATAATAATCTATGTTACTTAAAACTACTAAATTCTCTTACGTAAAATAATATGTAAGAATTACAAAGCTATTTTAAAACCACAAAAAAACAATAAAAATGTTTGAGCAAGATACTTACTATTCTCCTGCCGTTTGCTGCAAATACACCTTAGCATTTCTTATATCAAACGGAACCCGTTTAATTTTAGATGCGGCTGAAACTATAAATAAAATTTGTAGCAATTATAGGCCTAATTAGTAATAGGAGATAGGGATCGAAATCAATAAGGTTCATTCAATACCCATTCATTACACTACTAACTTAACTCACTTAGACGGCTGATAATGATGAGTGATGACTAATAACTTTTATATATTATTTGTGTCTAATAATCTTATACTAATATATAAAGCTGAAGAGTTTGTTTGTTTGCTTGCTTGAATGCGCTAATCTAAAATTCTTTCAGTGTTAGTTCAATATCCCATTTATCAAGGAAGGCTATAAGGCTATATATCATCACGCTCAGACCAACAGGAGCGGAGCATCACGCGGGTCGACTGGTATATTAAGAAATAGACACATAGTTATTTTTTTAAGATATATCAATTGTGTTTATTTAAAACAGCATTTATTGTGTGCTTTACACACGGTAATGTTAAAGTTTTTCTTAACACAAATAAATTATCATATTTATATATTAACCTGAATCCCCATGTTTCTTTTTCTTATCTCTTCTAACTTCAACCACAGATAAGTTACTATCTATTTCACTTTCTTCAGAATCCTCACTAGAAATGTCATCCAATTTAACAGAAACTTCTGAGCCACTGTGGTCATGGTACTTCATTTTACCACAATTATGATATTCCAAATCTTTCTCATCATCTGCACCGAAATCACATTTGGCGCAATTATATTCATACTACAATAAAACAAGTAGAATTAAACAAAGGGATAATTTTATTTCGGATTATATATTTATTTTTAAACATATATTTCAGTTTATTTAATCTACGTTTTTTAAAATGTATTCGGGAACTCTCAAGCAACAAAAATTATAATGGTAAGCAACTGCTATAACAATATGTAGAAAACAAAATAGTGAATTTAATATAAACAGGTTAAATAAATAATGTTTAACAAGCTTACCGATCTGTACTTTTCTAGGATATGCCGTGCTCTGGAAAATAATAGCATTTTATGTTAATATTTAAAACAATACATAAATTCTCATTGCTTGATCTAAATCGTCAGTAGCTCAGTGGTTTGGGCGTTGTATTCACGATCAACAAGTCGTGGCTTCAAATCCCGGACATTGGACTACTGTCGTGGCCCACTCCTAGCACAAGCTTTAGCTTAGTTGGAGGGGTAAAGGAAATACTAGTAGTATTTGATCCATACTGCTAGTAATCTTTAAAAAAAAAAAATACCCCAAACATTATCCTAAAATAATCAGCAATGCATCGTCGTGTTCGTTGTAACTAATCAAATAATGTTTGAGTTAAAATTATTTATCGGAGTAACCATTTAATTGCAAAGACCTTATTTTCAAAGTTCAATTTCAAAATGTAAAAATTATCTACGTTATTGCCAATTCCGACGAGGTTTATATCGAAATCGCTCACTGACCATACCCAGACCTAAATTGTTTGGACATTTTTTTTAGATTTCATATAGCTTGGTCTGACTAGCCAGGGATTTCGGGCACTATATTATATTACAACATTAAATTATCGTACTTTTTAGCAGCCATTCTGCCTTCACTCGCCACAAATTCTCCTTTAATCTCCTTTTTCGTTTCTGAGAGGATGCGTTCTTTGGTGAGTTCGCCATCCTTGTGCATACTTATATGTTGGCTTTTATAAATACAAAGATATTTGTTGTCACATATATCGCAATAATTTTTGAACATCTCGATTTCCTAAAAAAAATTGTAATATAACTATGTAGTTAAGAAATTTTAATTTAACAGACTATTTCAAGAGACAAATTTCTTATCCAAACTCAAATTGAAAAGCCTATTTAAATGATATGCTTTTATTAAAATAAATGTTTAATCATCAAAAACCGGTCTGCCTAAAGCTAAAAATAGCTATATTCTATAACTCTTCATATAAAATGTTAAAAGGAAATAATTATAACAGGCATGACACAGATCTTTCAAGTTACCAATAACTACAAGGAAAAGAAAAAAATGTGATATTAATGGTTACCTCTTCAGTCTTCCCGCATTGTATGATGTGGGCGTAAAAGCCGAGATTCGAGGCCCTTGTGAGTCCACACAGAGTACATGTAAATGTTTTATAAACGTTTTTATATTCTTTTAAATATTTTTCAACTACACTAGGGTTTCGTACGTCCTGTGAAATATTTTAAATAATGAATAATCATATAATCTCTATATCTAGTAATTTTATATAGGGAAACAGGTAAGATATTAAAAATCTCTTTTTGTATCTCCAAAGGGCGATTTTTGAAATACTTACTAAAGCGTTATCTCCTACAACCCAAGCTATGTTATAGTGTTTCTTCATCGCATGTGATCTCCAGTCTTTTTTTTCTACCACTTCGCTGCATACTCCACATTGACACGAACCTATAAAAATATTGCATTTATTTAATTTATTTTTTTAAAACACCAATTAATAACTGTCAATATCATTGCATTTAAAATTACCCGCTAAAAATATCTTAAAATTAACATGAATTATTGTAAATACATATAAGTAATCATATAAAAAATATTTTCAATATACATACACGTTAAAAAATATTTATATAAATAATTAATTGTTAAAAAAATCCATATAGGTGATTATATACCCGTACCACCATCTTCCCCTGTAGTTGCAATTTCATTAAAATCTTCATAAGTTGATTCACAAGTCTTAATATGGTCCAAGAACACCTTTACATATTTTCTAATTACACCACATTTTTTACATTTGAGTCCATCATACTTTTTACTCATTTCATATAAATAATTGTAAACATTCTCATCGCTATTAAAATCCTAAAAATACATATTTCTATTAAAATAAATTAATATATTGATAATTTAGTATCAGTTAAACATTTATTAATGCAGTTACAAATGTACATACATAATAATTATTGAGTTGTAACATTTTATAAAGCTCATAATATTATGTTGTAAATACTTAATAATACACTCAAATCAAATAGGTGTTGCCACACAACGAGAACAAGCGATTGAAACGTTGCAATCTTAAAGTTCTAGGATACCACAAATATTTAGCTTAGTTAACAAAACATGAGTAATTTCTATCCTAAATATTTACATGGAAAAACAATATTTAAAGATGCATGCCATTACTAATATGGACTTACAATCGGTTCCTCTCCATCTTTCCAAGCTAAGTAAGAATGTTGTTTTTGTATATGGTTGTGCCAACTCTTCCATTCCACCTCTTGGTGACAGACACCACACTTTATCGTAATATTTTCATCACTACTATCATCTGATTGGTTGAAAGTAAATTCGTTTAAAATTTCCTGTGATTCGTTGATATTGATTAACGATTCATATGCTGGAACAATGCTGGAATCCTGTAGATACAAGGAGCCTAATTTTTATCTATCGTAAAAATTCGGGCCTTAATTACTCAATTCGGTCGTTTAAAGTGCAAGCTGTGATATATTTAGATCCACAGTTACTGGCTTTTATTAACAAATTGAAAATAATAAAAAACATTCTGTACACAAATTTTCATATCACACAGAGGCTAGGATATATTTCTAATAAAAAAAATTACTTACTGAGCTACCATCGCATTTTTTAATATGAGACAAATATCCCTTGAGATATTTTCGCCGACAACCACATTTACCACAAATCAATCCATCATTTATTTTACATATTACATACAAATGTTCTTTCAATACATCTGGATCGTTCGTATTCTACAAACAAACAGAACATTAATTTTCTTATTATTTTAAAAAAATATCTTTAATATTTTATTTAAATATGCCGCTACTTATTACACACTAAAATTTAAACTAAAAAAATTGTTTGTTAATACTAACAAGCTATACAGGCATGAAATATTTATTTAAAACTTACAATAGGAGTTTCACCTTCTTTCCAAGCTATGTACCCATGTTTCTTCTGTATATGGACATACCAATATTTCTCTTCCACCTGTTCGTGGCAAACTCCACACTTTACAATAACTTCATTATCGTTATTATTATCTAATTTATTTGAGGAAGAGTCATTTATAGTTTGCCTAGAACTATTCAAATCAGTGGCCCAGCTACTGTTTAACGTTTCATCGATCGTAGAATCCTGTAAATACAAAATGTTCCTGTGTAATATTTGATATTGCTCCTTGATAAGCATAGCCCTAAGCTATCAACACGAATTTTTAATTAATATCAATATTTATAACTCATTTTATGGCATAAATGTTTATTACATTTAAATAATATGAACGCAAAAGATTATTTCAAAACCTTGAAAACATAACTAGACTACACTAACTATAGGGCAGTGGCGTAACTATTACCGTTCGGTACCCCTGACAAATTCATCAGATGGGGCCCCCTCCTCCAATATTAACAAACTTAACCCAGACACGCGCCATGCATCTTCTGCACCGGTGTGCGAAATACTTATGACCGCCTATACTTGAAGAGCAAAAAAAACAGCCTTCTCTGACCGGGGGCCCCCTTCGGCTCGGGGACCCTGGCATTTTGTCGAAATGCCACCCTATAGTTACGCCACTGCTCTAGGGGCATGTTTAAATATGAAAAGATTTAAAGTTAGACCATCTCTTCATTATTTTAATTATATAGTATCTACATAATATGCTTAAATAAGTATGTATCTTATTACCATCTTACCTTATTACCATCACAGTTTTCAATGTGTGTCAGGAAAGACTTGACATATCTTCGCCGACAACCACATTTAGAACAAATCAATCCGCCGTTATCCTTTGAAATGACTTGTAAATACTCTTTTATTTTGGCGGAATCATAAAAGTCCTAAATAAGCAAATAAAAAATATTATATTATGATTATTAATAAATAAGTAAAATCATAAATATAAATTTATGATTATTAATAAATAAGTAAAATTATAAAAATTAAATAACACTTACCACAGGACTCTCTCCCTCCTTCCATGCTAAATAATTATGTTCTGCAGATATATGGGAGATCCAATTGTCTATTTCTAACTCGACTTTACATACTCCACATTTTATAATAGAGTCAATTACACCATCTATTTGTGCTCTTTGTTGCTCAGATGGAAAAATATCCTACAAAAAATCAAGAAAGTTAAAATTATACTTTAGAAATAAGAAATCTATGACAATTTAAAGGAACGAATTCCGTTTACATGATTTTATATAAAATCTACGTTTCAGTTTAAAAAGGTTCATTTCAAACAATTAAAGAATATTTGGAGATTTTTGTAAAATACAAGTGTTCAATAAAAATTTAAAAAGTAGTGAAATCATACTCACGATATTAGCGCATGTTTTAAGATGGTATATAAAAGACTTGACATTTTTTCTTTTGGCACCGCAATTACTACATACTAATCCCCCAATCGCCTTACTTGTTGTATTCAAATAATTGCAAATTTCATCTTCATCATTTATATCCTAAAATTACAAGCATAGATAATAAATAAAATAATTGTTATTGCGTCAAGACGCAGGCAGTGAATCCCAATCTATTCTCATTTGTATTATCAAATATTCTTACCAAAGGTGAACTATCTCTCTCCCAAGCTAAATAATTGTGTTCTTTACAGATATGAACAAGCCATAAATTTTCTACAATCTCAGCGTCGCAAACCCCACAAACCATAGAGCGATCTCGGGCAACCTAAAAAAAAAATATTATAATATTTTTTCTAAAATCCGCTAACAAAACAAAATTTACAAAAAGTAACTGTTAATGATTACTGTCTTGATAAGTAAGACGACATAATTATTTAACGTGAAATAATATATATTTATTAAATTTACTTATGTTAATGTAGTATTTTATTTTCTTAGAATATTTATTAATGTATTATAATGCTATGTACCTATAATAAATTATCTGTATACATGTACGATGTTTATGTATTCAGATGCAGGTTATTAGTAATTAGTATATTATAGCTACGGGGGTTGTCTATATGTAATGTTATACTTCACAATTAATTTTTAATTGTTAATTATATCTAGTTTATTAAGTTTATTTTTGTGGTGTACAATAAAGTTATATAAATAAATAAATAAAAGTAGTTATAAAATATTGTATATAATATTAGTATAGGTTTTAAAATCAAGGAAACAAACCACAAAATAAGTATCATACTGGTACTTACATGTCTATTCATGCATATGCCTACATGGTTAACAAACTCTTTAACATTCAATATTTGGGTGCCACAAAAAGTACATATTAATTTTTCGGTGTGCAGTAATTTTTTTCTTAATTTTTGAAGTAACAGTTTGTCTTCTAAATCCTGCAAAAAAATCGGTAATTAGAGATTATGATATAAATATATATATATTTTCAATACATTTTTAATATTAACTTATAATAAACTATTTGGAACATACAATTGTCTCTCCATCTCTCCACGCTATAAAGTCGTGTTCATTACAAGCATGGTCTTCCCACTCAACATTCGCCATCTTAGTTTTACAGATTCCACATTTGATTTTCGAAACTTTTTTTGTACTAGGTTTATAGTTATCTGAATAACATTCAAAAGACCTTTTTCGTTTCTAAAAGAAATTAAAGAAGATTAATTATATTATAGGTATATAAATTTTAACATGCAATTAATAATATTGCATGGAGATATAGTACATTGCACTGCGAGCATTCAGAATTGAAATAAGAAATACTGATTATGTTTATCTTTTACTTTGTTAAGTAAGAAAGAAGTGCTTTAAGACTAATTAGGAAAATTACAATGACTTCATAAGAAATCTTTTCTTTAGACAAAAGAGCCATTCGAAATCTGGGCATCAAATATCTAAATATAATTGGATGAAAAATATAATTACTAGTTTATGATAATGTAACCGAAATAACCAGTCTACATCTGCAAACTATTATTTCCCAACATAATCTTATATCTGTTAAATATATAGTTTATATAAGAATTTCTTGATATGATTAGCTAGTACAACGATAATTGAAGTTTAAAAATAACTGCTAACTCCAGATTATACTTACATTTGACATTTTATCGTTAAAATGTTGGTCACCGCTGTTAGTTTTATACATTTGTTTCCCAGAATTTTCATGTCTTGAGGTATTGCTTTTCACGCTATTTTGCCCACTTATACACTTCGTTGTTGAATCCTTAAAGGAATAAGCTAAATAATACATCATACGAGTACATGTTATTCTTTTTGGAAGGTAGACTAACACAATCAGACGCTTGGGTCCGTTGTGGAGAAATAAATTTACGATATAAGATTAATGGTAATTTTCTTTTACAAATTGAAAGCAAGCAAAAAAGCAAAGCAAAGCAATTTTTTGTAATAAAAATGACCAATTTAGCTTTCATTGCACTAATGTGTATTTTTAAACTATATCTACATGCATATTATAACACTAATGTGTATACACAAAAGATATTAAGAAAAAAATATTATTTAAAAAAACTGTAATTTAGATGACAATGTAATCTGAAACTTCTAAATAACTGTATGTACAAGCGTCCATACAATTATTTAGGAGTACGCACACACACATGTGCGCAGATATACACGTACAACAAGAGCATACTCTCCCTAAGTCCTCCAGTATAGTGTTGTCCTCCTCTTTATTTGCATATTTTTAAATTTATATAAAGTAAAAAATAATCCTTTAGTTCACCCCAATACTTACATCTCTATGTGATAATATTTTGTTACATGTTGGAAAAGCACTCTCCTTTCGTTCTTCGAAATGTCCCATTTGTCCGAAAGAAACAGTGTTGTTTAAGTTAATAGATGTATTAACATTTTCTACATGATTAAAAATGATATTAGAAACTGTAGTGTTGTAACAAAATCCATTTACTTCATTTACCTCCTGATTTAAATCTATTACTATATTGTCCTCAAAATTCACTGCATCTATATTTTTATCTAGGCTATGTTTCTCATCCTCGTAAATACTAAACAAAACCTCTAGTGAACAGCAATCTTTCATAGGTTTCCAAAAATGAATATGCTGATAGCTATCATTTTCTTCATAATAGGTAAAAGTTCCAAAATCGTTACATATGCAAAAATTCTGTACGTTTTCAATCTCCGAATTTAATTCTTCATAATCTATCTTATTGTTAAAATTGGATTCTATATTGTTTGCTATACAGTTTTCAAATTTATTTCTAGGAGTTAATTTACTGGAATACGTTTTTAACAATTGACCCTTTGAATTTGTATGTATAAAATTTATTTCTCCACCAGGTTTTTCAACCCCCTGTATACATAATTTAGATGTAACAATATTTTGATCTGAGTTGATTATTTTATCTTTGCAATACTCTTGTGAATTACAATTAGAGGATATGTCTGAAACAAAATTATGCGATAATGAAATGTGGAAACAACTGAATACTAATTGGGACAGTTTTGATTGATTGAAGATTAGATTTTTAATTCTGCAGCGTCCAGCAGTCTCTTTTTTAAACTTATAGTCCATTGAAAAGTTACATTTAACCTAGCGTTTTTTAGAGGACGCAATTATTATTGTTCCAACAATATATTATTATTGTTCCAACAATATATAATTATTGTTGGGGGGTCACTACTCCAAAATTTTTGCGGTTGCAATCCTTGTCCTGAGTCCGCCATATTGAAAGAGGTGCAAACGCTTTTTCGCTATATCTCTGAAACTGTCAATCAACTTGCGACGAAAAATGGATTCTGTTCGACAATCGCAAGCGCTCAGTAAGTTGGTTGGATCCTGGTTCAGCACCTAAACAATACCCCAAACAAAAACTGTCCCCTAAAAAAGTGATGGTCACTGTTTAGTGATCTAGCACCGGTGCCATTCTTTGATTAACAAAAATAAAAAAATATAGAGCGTAAAAAAATAAAAAGGGCGTTAACTTATTTCATGAAACACGGCAATTTCATTGGTAAAGACTTATTAATATTTTTTTAATATTAATTTTTACAATAAAATTAAAAATATAAAAGTTATTAACAAAAATAAAAGAAAATTCCTCAACAAATATAATTGGATGTCAGAAAAAGTCATTAAAAAATATTTTAGCTCAGCAAAGTTAGGGCAGATCAACTAGCACTTATTACATTTATATCATTCATATTAACTTCTTTCTTAACTTTCTTACCTATTCCATTACTCATGTTTTCTGTATTTAAGATTTTATGTTTTTTAAAAGAATGATCAGAACAATTTAAGCAAGAGTTATCTGTTGTTCTTTAATATAAAACATTTCTATTTAATACTGTATCCATCCTTACAGGTATTAAATGATTTATAGAGGGTATTGTGAAACAACTGAATTCATTAAATTTAGTACCCCTTATAATTTCCTGTGATATTATATTCACATTATTCTTAGGTACTACTATTTCCGAATTTACATTATTTTTTATTGAAGCATGTGGTAATATTTTTGCAGATTTTACACGCAATATAATATCTTGAACTTTATTACTATTAGAATTATTAAATAACTCTTCACTACCAGCACCATTAGTAAAGCTATCTTGCACAAATTAGCCTCTTTCATTATTTAATTCATTGATGTTCAAAATGGCTTCTTCGACTTCATAAATTTTACTTTCTTGATCTTTAATTTGTTGATTACTTAACACATCTTTAACTTGATCGTCAATAAAACACTTGTTCTTATTTGCAATTTTTGTTTCAATATTTGCATAGGGGGCTGGACTTTCCAAGTGCTGACATTACGAATGGAGGGGAGGGGTAGTAATTAGGGTAGATGGGGGTCCCCTCTATCGATCCCCCCATTTTTTTCTTGCCGCTGACGCATATTTTGGGAATTATGGGGGGAGAAAGTAAAATTATACCTGACTTCCCAAAATATGCGTCAGCGGCAAGAAAAAAATAGGGGGTTTGATAGAGGGCGATACCCCCTCCCCCTCCCGCCCCCCTCTTTTCAATTCATAATGTCAGCACTTGGAAAGTCCTTCCGCATAGGGTTTTAGTGAATAGAACACTGGACTATAAATATCTGATACTTTTTCTACATTTGCCGTTTCAAAAATAAATGTATCATTACTAAAATAAGCTTCATATGGAATGTTTGAATTAAATAATGAAATAATAAAGAGTAATTATAATAATATTGATCCTACATATTTTGTACAGTAGTACCTATAGAACAGGTCTTTTAAGAATTTCGTTCTAAAAGAAGTGGTTTCTAACAATTAGATGATTTTAACCTTTCTAGGTAGCACAGAAGCTTATAAAAATAGAGTTAAAAAATTTTGATTAAGAAATTTTTTTCTAAATTGGTTGATTGAACTTTCTGGATATACAATCCCATGTCGCTAAATAATCTTTAATCTCGAAGCCATGATGTAGGATTTGGCACGAAACAAGAATGAGACATAAACGGTATTTTGGTAGAGAGATGTATCTATTATTTAAACTCAATCCACTTTATAACATCTTATCCATATAAATATAATAAACCAGTCATTTTTAATTTATCCTTAATATCAATCATACATCATAAATCAATGATAAAAGTCACTACCATTATTATTCTAATATTGTTATGAATGTTCATGACCATACCCCTAATTAAATAAATATATGCATAAATAGCACAAAAAAAAAACAATATTTTAATTTTTTTTGTTTTTCTATTTTTGCAAGTATGTATTTGAAACTATAATATTTAAATGTATTCATAGATATAGCCTGACTTTCAATAGAATATATGCTTTATTTAATTTTTTATATAAACACACAGGTCAGGATAAAATTTTGTATCAAATATAAAAAATATTTTTACTCAACATTCCAAGACATTCCAAATAAGTATAAAATATATTTCTAAAAGGCGAAAGATTTATTTTTGAAGGGTTTTGAAGGGAAACCAGAGATAAAAAAAAAATAGAAAATAATATTCTAATTTTATGTATTATAATTTTACATAATATTATCATATTAGGTTGGGGAAAAAGTTTCTTCGCATTTTTTAAGAAAATCAAAACATTTTTTAATATAGTTTATTTACATTTAACTAAAGTATGTAGGTACCATTTTGTTCGATAACTTTTTGCCATCTTGTAGGTAGGGACATGATACCATTGCTATAGAAATTTTGGGGCTTCTGATCAAAAAACCGCAACAAGTAGTTTTGGCAGTCTTCTCGTGATGTTAACCTGACACTGCCTAAAGAATTCTGAAGAGACCGAAACAGGTGGAAAAGGTGCAAGGTCAGAACTATATGGCGGATGCATTAACACCTCCCAGCCAAACTCTCTTAATTTTTGCTGAGTGGCTAAAGATGTGTGAGGTCTAGCGTTATCATGATGAAAAACCACACCCCTTCTGTTGATTAATTCCGGCCGCTTTCTCTCAACTTCTTGCTTTAATCTCATCAGTTGTTCGCAGAATCGACGGTCCTGCCTGGTGGTAAAAGCTCATAATGAATAATGCCCTTCCAATCCCACTACACACACAGCATCAACTTGTTACGAGTTAACCCGGGTTTCGCCACAATCTGTGAAGCCTGACTCGATAGAAGGGGAATCCCCCTCTATCGAACTATTTAAATATTTTTTAGTCATTCTAATAAAATTTCTAACAGAACAATAAAATTAAGAGGAAATTAATACTTAAAAAAGTATGGCCTAATATGATAAAATTTAATTGTAATAATTTTATTATTGGTAATGAATAAATATTTGATACTAAACTATTTTTTTTATTTGATTTACCTTACACAAAAAATAGGATTTTTCTGAACCCAGTCTACGTTGCCCCGCTTTGCGGGGCTCCTCCTTCTGGGTCCATTAACCTAACCAAACCTAACCTAACCAACTAAGGGGGGAAATTTTATTAGAATGACTTTAAAAAATATTTAAATAATTGCCATACTTTTTTAAGTATTAATTTCTAATATCCCGAAATCGGGGAGAAATCCTGCAAATCGAAATATTTCCTGTATGGTTATAGATTTAAAATTTATTCTCAATAACTTTTAATTTTATTGTTCTGTTAGAAATTTTATTAGAATGACTTTAATAAATATTTAAATAATTGTTTAAATATCTTATTTAAGATTGGCTTAAAGGTCTCGTTGCCAAGCTGTTAATTGAACACTTTATTGAAAATGAACTCTATGGAATAAACCAGTGACATTTTATTATTGTAAACAATGTTTGTTGTAGAATTTTAAAATGTTATATTTCGGAAACTATTGATTTCTGCAGTTCAAAATCTTGTGAGTGAGTGATTCTAGTGGGCCTACACCTATCTCTAATAAAATTTTAAAGCGAAACCATTGCGTCAGCACTTGGAAAGATCAGGTATAATTTTTCTTTCTCCCCCCATAATTCCCAAAATATGCGTCAGCGGCAGGAAAAAAATAAGGGGGATCGATAGAGGGGACCCCCATCTGCCCTAATTACCACCCCTCCCCTCCATTCGTAATGTCAGCACTTGGAAAGTCCAGCCGGTTTCTTTCAGTGAGCTTGTGAGGTACCCAAATATCGACCTTTTTTGTACCTAGTTTTTTTCAAATGCGCCAAAACTGTTTTGTGGTCAATTCCCAGTTCTTCAGCTACGTCGTAACTACTAATATGCCGATCTTGCTCCACTTTTTCAAAAATGGCATCTATTTTATCCGTTATAGGACGACCAGAGCGAGGTGCATCTTTGACAGCAAAATTTTCGGATTGAAAACGCTTAAACCAAGTTTGTGCTACTCTCACAGACAGGGCACTAGGTCCATAAACATTACAAATTTTTTTCGCGGCTTGCGTTGCATTTTTACCTTTTTTGTAGTAAAATTTTAAAATGTATCAAATTTCTTCATTAGATTCACTCATCTTCACAGTACGAAAAAAAAAAATCACACATTTTCCTAATTTGAATTTGGAATTGTCTTCTTTAAAATGTAAACTTTTACTGATACCAAAACCAGCCAGATACAAATAGTATAGCCAAAGAGATTTTATTACAAGTTCATACATACTATAATGCGAAAAGACTTTTTCCCCAACCTATTATTTAGTCAATTTATTACAATATTTTCCATTTACATTATATTTTTGACAGCCATCTTTTTAAAATTTATGACTATATATTTATATCAATATTGGTGAATATAGAATAGAATATAATATCAAGGTTGGTGAATGTAATGATTCCATATTTTAAGACTTGTTCCGATATATCTGAGTTGAACACATGACTTTTGTCATGTGACATTTATATACCATATACCTAATATGGACTGTATAAAATGTAACTAAGTAAACATGTCCTAATTACAAAAAAAGTTACATTCATGTACACAATATCTATTTTAAACTATACCAAAATTATTTAAAAAGTAAATATATTTTAATATATATTATTAACTAAATTAAAAATCTTACCTTCCAAACCATCTTTTATTATAGAACTCACATTTGACTCTTCAGTAGTTTCGAAGTCATAGCCAAGTCTGTGTAAGATATTTGGTGGTACAACAATTACTTCTGGATCACCACATTTTAACTCTGGATTACAACTGTTCAATTTTAGATTTTCTAAATGGTTAGAATTCATGTTGCATAAGGATGTATTTTTATAGTGGAGGTATTAGATGCTTCAACTGAAAAAGAAATAAAAATAAATTAACATTACCTAAAAAATTTAACATATAGGATTGAACCAAGAACACACAAAATGTTCAATGAAAACTGTATCTCTACCCAGCTAAGCCAATAACTAAGGACAATATTTTCTAAAAATTCTTAATACAATTTGTGAATTAATAAATTATATATTTTTTTCATCTATTAATGTCATACTCATTTTCACGTTTTTAATAAAAAAAAATTAATATTAAATTGTAGCATGATGCATATATAACGAAATAAAACATAAAGCAAAAATCGAATGATTTAATAGAAATTATATATACCAAAACACAAATTTAATATCAGAAATAAAAAAAAATATGAATTCTGAAATAATGAAACCCTGAAGGCGGAATCGAACCAACGTCACAAAGATCGAAGTAACACGTGCCAGTCAAAAAATGAGCTAAAATGACGGCTTCCATTATGGTTGAATTTCATGATATGATCATAACATTTTAGAAAATATAAATTGATATTGTAAAAAGTAATATAATCCATACCTTAATAATAGGAAAAAACTAAGTAGGTACTTACAGGTATATTCATTCTTATTATTGTAACAAAAAAAAAACTCAATAAATTTAATATATAATTAATAATAATTGTTTTACAATTTACACTGTCTAATTTAAAGTTTCAGAGAAATAAAGTTCATAGGTTACATTAAAGAGTAGGGAGATTTATAAAGATGCATACATACTAGTGCTATAATACATTAACATTTCATCATTTGTGATTTGAGTTTTGACAGACTTGATCAGATAGACACAGATCTAAAAAAAAAAGGGCACAGTCAGTTGACAGCTTAAAGTTTTCTACTCACGGTCCAACTCGTTGAATTTTCAATTCATTTAGTGTTGACATTGTTTGAGTGTGAAACATTATACCTCACTAGCGTAAATAGGCAATATAGAAGTGTATCAAAAAGTTACCTTGATACTACTAGCTTGGTCCTAGCCTTGATACATTGACATTCATACATTGCCAACATTAGAAAATGTAAACGTAATAGGCCACGGTAAGGAATAGAGATGCGACTCCAGTAGGATTTTCATTTTGTGACTCGAGCCTCTTGGGTAATTTTACTCGAGTTTCTGGTAAGTATATTATACTTTACAAAATATAAACATAATTAGAATGAAAAAAAATTCATGTTGGAAGCATTGCATTTCAACTGTCCATCAAAGAAGATGTATAAAATGACCTATATCATTTTATTTTATTTTTTGGAACACGAATATATATTTTCATGTCTTCTAGACCAATAGTGTAAGGTTTTTGTTCTGGACTCTTCAATTTAAAGTCTAGTATTTTTTAGTCATTGCTTTTAATATTAACTCTAGTTAATCTGTGACTTTGATGTCTTGTTGATGTCAAATGTCAATCTGTCTTTTATAGTGTTCAATTTTTAAATTTACATGCTACTGCAATATACAAACCAATGCTTAATATCATCGCCTTTGAAGCTTATTGAATATTATATCCTTATTTAATATAACCTCACCTGTATAGTGTTAACTTACAAAGTTGTATTAAAATCATTGACAGCAAATTGTAATCAAAATGGTTTTATATTTCACAAGTAGTGTTGTTTCACCGCCAGTGACTCTTTTTATGGGTGCCGATAAGCATGAAAGTAAATAAATCTTAGCATTAATCAAATTATTGTTTTACAATAAGATAATGCTCATGTTGTTTAATACTTATTTAATTTTTAGATGAAGAATTAATCAAATGGGGTTGGCCAGAAGATGTATGGTTTCATGTTGATAAAATATCATCTGCACACGTTTATCTTCGCTTAGCACCTGTAAATATCTTTGTTCCATTCAAGAGATGTATTTATTAATTTATAACTGAAAAGATTCATTTATTACAGAATATATTACAATTAAGTGTATATTTTAGGGTCAAACAATTGATGACATACCCAATTCCGTACTAGATGATGCTTGCCAATTAGTAAAAGCTAACTCAATAATGGGCAATAAAATGAATGATATTGATATTGTTTATACCATGTGGTCAAACTTGAAGAAAACACCCAGTATGGAGGTAATCTTGTCTTTTAGCTATACTAAAAGGTTTTAATTGTTATGATTAAATGTAAAACAAAATGACTAACACATTCTATACAATTATGCAAGTAACTTATATTAATTTAAACAACAGTATTTTAAATTTCTCTTAAGTTTTTTGTCATTATAGTCATTTACAATGCAAAACTTTATTTAGAAATTTTTTACTAACTTAGAAACATATAGTATTTGTAACTTGTACCACATAGTTATCTATATAAATAAATAAAATTGGAGTATCTGTTTGTAATAACCACTTTTTACTAAGTGCAATGTAATGAATGTATACCAAAACAACATTTCTTACAATTTTGGTCTGTCTGTTTTTCTGGCTAATCTTTGAATTGGCTGGACCGTTTTTGACAGAACTTTCACTGGCAGATAGCAGATGTAACAAGGAGTAACTTAGGCTACTTTTATTTTAGAAAAAAAATACCACACTGACGGCGGTAACAGCTAATACATAAAATTCTTTAAACTTCTATATAGAATTAAGAAGAAACAATTTTGATTATTAATATGAATTAACATACAAAATATCCTAAAATATGAAATGTTGAATTAATTGTAACATAGGGTATTGTTCAAATTTGAGAATAATAGAATATTGTTAATAATGTAGTAATTTTTTTTTAATTTATAGGTGGGACAAGTTGCTTTTTACAAAGATCGTGATGTAAGAAAAGTAAGAGTTGTTAAAAGAATTAATGAGGTTATGAACAGATTAAATAAAACAAAAAGAGAAGCATTTCCAGATTTACGAATAGAAAGAGAAACTAGAGATAGACTGGAAAGAGAAGATAAAAAGAAAATATTGCGGGAAAAGAAAGAAAAGGAAAAGGAAGAAGAAAAACGTAAAAAAGAAGAGGCCGAATTGAGAAGTTACTCTACATTAATGAAGGCAGAAAATATGACAACAAATTATGATGGAAATGATTCTGATGATTTTATGTAAAAAAGTATTTATTAAACTTGAATAAATAAAAGAAAGAAAATATGTTTCCAATATGTTTATTCCAACAGAGCTAAGTGAATTTACAATCCAAGTGGGATAAGCTTTGTTAGGATATACTTCAAAAACAAATTCTTTAACAAATTGTGGAAAAGTGCCTTTTTCAATATTTTCTCTCATTGTCCTCATCAACCGCATCTAAAAAAAACCAAGAAGTGTTACAAAAAAATATTTTGTAGAATAATAAACAGAATTAAAATCTTTGTAGGTTACCTGAAAAGCAATGTTATGAACAGATATCAAATGACAAGCAACTGTTTCCACTGAAACAATGCAGTGTAAATAAGCTCTTGTGTAATTTTTACAAGTAGGGCAGTCACAATTTTTATCAATAGGATTTAGATCAGTCTCATATATCTTCTGTTTTAAATTTAACTGTCCTTTGTTAATAAGTGCACTTCCAAATCTCTGAAATTCAAAAACAATTTTTTGACTTCTAATTATATTATTATGTAAAAAGGTACTTTGGTTAATATAGTCATTAACTTACAGCCGTTCGAGTTGGATACACACAGTCAAACATGTCTACCCCTAGAGCTACACATACAACTAAGTCAATGGCTAGTCCTACTCCCATCAAGTACCTTGGCCTATTTTTATCCAAAATTTCAGTTCCAAGACTCACCATTGGCCAAAAGTCATCTTTAGCTTCACCCCCACTAAAATAAAGTAAAATATATTTACAAGTTAAGATTGAGTTCAAACAAATCTGCAGAAACATTATGCCGTGAAAAATTTAGTGTTTACTACTATCTACAACCATTAACTGTTAAAAATAAATATTCTTTATTTTTAAAGCAAGGTGGGAATGCTGTGACCCATTATTTTATTTTGATGACCCAGTACCGGGTCGCAAACTACCTCAACTCCTCACTTATTAATATGAATCAAACTTCATAGTATTTTATATTAGCATCACCCTACCACAGTCCATACAAGATGAATGATTAAAAGTTGAAGAAATTAATTATTTTATGTACATATTTATTTTGTTAAATTTTGATTAATGGACAAGATATGTACTAATTAGTACATCTTTTCAATAAGTGAGATTAATTACCTGAGCCCACCTATTGCAAAGCCATTGACATCCTTAGTGACATGCTCCTCTGCACTTTGTCGCCTGAGTTCTGGATTCAGTAAGCCTTGTACTATGGGAAATATATTTTGTTCATCAGGTCTTTTATGAGCCTTGAGGCAACGATCAAGCCATCTACTTGTTCTTTCAGTGGCTTCCTTGATACGATCATAGTCCTGGAAGGTAGTCTGTACCACATCATCAAGCTGCATTATGATATCGGCCCCTATATTTTATACAGAAAGAAAAGTTGTGTTCAAAATGCAGAATTAATTTCTAGAAAAATCTAAATAGTTCTACTTAAATACATACCAATGTAATTTTGAATTTCTATAGACTTCTCAGGAGTTAGCATTATTTCTGAATCATCATATGGGGATTTAAACTTAACACCATCTTCTGTAATCTCTGCTAGTTTAAGCAAAGATACCATTTGAAATCCTCCTGAATCAGTCAGTAAAGCCCTGTTCCAACCCATAAATTTGTGAAGACCACCAGCTTTCTTTAAAACCTCAATACCTGGGCGATTGCCTAAATGGTATGTATTTCCCAATATTATCTCACAATCTAAATTTTCAAGCTGATCTGGTAGCAAGCCTTTCATGGTTCCCTGCGTAAGACCAATTTATTACAATAAATTTTATGTATTAAAATTTCTATGAAGTTTGGCACTCAAATACTTTATAACCTGGATTAACATAGAGGTCACTTTTTATCCAGGAGAAAATCACTTCCTGCGGGATAATGATAACATGTTTATTGGCTAAAGCACCTAAATATTTTTATTTAGCAACAATATATTGAGAATTAAGAGTTTTTTTATTAATGTAAGTTTTATTCGTGGTAAATTGCATCAGTGCGAAGCCGGGGCAGTCGACTAGTTAAATTTACCTGCGTTCCAACAGGCATAAAGACAGGAGTTTTGACATCATAGTGTGGTAATTTCATAAGTCCAGCACGAGCTCTCGATGTAGTACATTCAAATTGCAGTTTAAATGATAAAGCTTTAGATGTGCTTCCCATTTTGTATGTTATTTAAGTTCCAATGTATACTTTATTAATAATTTAAATAAAAAACTAGTCATAATAATAAACCCATATAGATATATACAGGCAAAGATTATATACAGGTCAATGAATATTTTTTTTAATTATCTTGTTTAAGGGTTCGGGTACTAGCCTTTTTGAGCCTGTAGTTGTTCAATGAATAAACATAAAACATTGTTGCCACTAAATCAGTAATATAATATAGAGTGCGTTCCGCTAAGTTCACCACGACTACGGTTTTTGCCGTTCCACTTATTCGCGACCGCTACAATCGTAAACCCAAGTAGAATGGGTTATTGAGTGTTTTGAGTATTAAGGAAAATAATTCAAATAGCGAGTTAAAAAACAATAGTTTCAAGAGGTAATTTGTAAATCTTAACATACTTACTTAATTTATTGGGTAAATTAATTTATATTCACATTGTTTATTGATTGTTTTTTATTTATATTTATAATTAAATTGAAACTGAAATTATTATTTCTTAAAAAGGCTCTGAAGAAACTCTCTTCCATTAATAAATTTCTATCCGTATCAAGTAAAGTTATTTACATCGTCGCCAATTTAGTTTTTTTTATAATGCCGCAAATTTTGCAACCTTCGCGACGATCTACTTGTAATTAATAAGCCGCATTTATGGAAATAACAGGCTTTAACCATTATAGGCTTTAACTCCCTAAAAATATGCTACAAGATAAATAATACATTTGACACAATGTCAAAAATAAAATAAGAAGATATGTAATAATATTAAGCATAGAGGTATTATGCAACTAGCAAGGAGACCACTGTTATGACTAACGAGCTTCATATCACCACTTTAAATGGATCCGTGAGCTTTGCGTGAACAAAAGTCATAACGTATTGACGTCATTAGTGACGTTTCAACGATGATCACAACGCCCGTAGTCGTAAAGCGAAGCGGCTAAAATTTGGGCATAGGGAGCATTTTGGGCATCGTGAACGCTCAGTGGAACGCACTCATAGTAAGAAGTATGTGTGTTTCATTAATCTTATATGTTGTTTTTAATATGAAAAGGACTTATGGTGTTTTTAATATGAGAATGAATTATGAAGTAAATAAATAAGCCACAGATAATAGATATATGTCTAATTGTCTAAGCTTTTTTTAACGGTATTATAATAAATAATTGTATAAAATCTTTGGTGAGACTATCTGTGTTCTGTAGGTATATATCATCTGTATACAATCTTTGATCATCTTTGATTTGTGGTGAATTGATAAATATGCTATGTGACAAATGTGATTGTGATGAATTACGATAAATATTGGATATCAAATTTTTTTTATTCATTATTGCAAAATATTACAGCAAAATACCTTTAACCTAAACGTAAAGCTACTCGTTAATCGTAATTTAAGTATTGAATAGAAATAAAAATTAACGTATACTCTATTTTATCACTTTATTAGTGTAAGAGTAGATAAATATTTTAAATTAGGTACTACAATATGGGAAGTCCAGAACGAGAATTGTGCCCTCCGCCTTCAGAAGAAGATGAGCTGACACTACCTCGTGCTAGTATTAATAAAATGATAAAAGAATTGGTACCATCAGTTAGAGTTGCATTTGAATCGCGCGAACTAATTTTAAACTGTTGCACTGAATTTATTCATCTAATAAGTTCTGAAGCTAATGAAGTCTGCAATAACAGTAATAAAAAGACAATAAATGCAGAGCATGTTCTCACAGGTATTTTCTTTTTAAATTTCAAATTACTAATACGAAAACAATCAGATATGAATCAGATAAATTATCGTTAAATGTTTCATCTAGACCAGCAGTTGTAGATATTGTAAGTGACCCACCACCCCCTCAAAAGCGAAAATTTAAATTTAATTGCTATTAATTTCATTTCAAAAATATGAAGTAGATTTGTATAAATAAACAGGACTTGATAGAATTGCTCGAGACTTATTTATTTAGCTGAAGCACCATGTTAAAGATTTCTTGTACATATCAAGAAATCTTAAATATGTATAGATCAAGATAATATATTCCACTTTTCTCTTATTTATAAATAGTTTGTAGACTTTACTGATCTAATTTAAATTTTATTTAATTCATATATTTAAAAAATTATTTAAATATGAACAATACCTCATTGTTTACAGCTTTAGATAGATTAGGATTCAATGACTACACAGTCGAGGCAGAAGCAGTTTTGAAAGACTGTAAGGCAGTGGCTGCTAAAAGAAGACGACAAAGTACACGACTTGAAAATCTAGGAATACCAGAAGAAGAGCTTTTAAGACAACAACAAGAACTTTTTGCTAAAGTAACTTATTTGTATTTATACATAATCATTTCAATCATTGAATCCAAGGGGTTTCTATTAGTTTGGGAGATCAACTATCTGATGGTACTTTATTATTAACTATTCTCATATGAATGTTTCAGGCTCGCGAGGAACAAGCAAAACAGGAACAAGAACAATGGTTATTGTTACAACAACAAGGATTAGTTGGTGTAGAAGGTGCACCTCAGCCATATGTGCCACCACCCACGGGATCTAGACAAGATGATGCTGAAGATGATGATTATTCATAAATATTTTATCAAAAACTTCTAATAATATGTAAAATTGTGGACCTTAAACATAATAAAGTCCCTGAATATCAGACATTTGTTTTTAGTCAGTGAAAAGAAAAGCCTTCCTAATTTTATTTGAATTAATAAAATGGTAGTTTTATTATAAGCTAAGTCTTATATCTATACTAATATATAATGGTGAAGAATTTGTTTGCTTGAATGCTCTAATCTCAGGAACTACTGGTTCAATTTGGAAAATTCTTTCAGTGTTAGATAGCTAATTTATTGAGGAAGGCTATTTAATATGTATCATTAAGCTACAATCGATAGGGGCGAATGATCACGGGCACGAAATCGCAAGGGTCCGCTAGTTTATTATTAAATAATTTCGATTTTAAATATTAATAAAAAATAATTTAGTATAAAAATGTAATTTAATAAATCTTTACATACTTTCGTATTTATATTGTAACTTAATTATAGTTTGTCATCAATTTAGACTTAATTTAGAAGGTTGGTTGATAATATCATAATTGACTATAATGTAAATAAATTATAACATACCTACCTTTTAGGCTGTCAATCATTATGTCAATATTAAAATGGAATAAGCATATTACTATTTCATACAAACAATATTAAAAATATGATAACTGGTAAACTATGGATAGCCATAATAAAAAGATATACAATAAACCGAAGAACAAAACATTAACAACAAAAAACCCTGAATCTGTAAGTAAATAAAATTTGTACCTATCTATTGTGTTATAACATTAATCCCTTATACTAAACTATAGGAAATTCTTTTTAGACTGCCATAAACAAATTAAACAAAGAATTAGAATCAAGTAGGCCGCAGTTCTCGTTAATGGCTAAAGATTCGGAATGGGTTGATATTCTGCAGACTACGGCACCTGACATGCAATCCACGAGTACTAGTGGTGATGACGAAGTATGTCTTCCATTATTTTGACTTTTATTATATACTAGTCGACCCGCGTAAGGCGTAGAACTAAGTTCAAAGATAAAAATATTCTAAGTGTTCATGTTACGAACTATATTATACCCTTTTCCCAAAAGAATTCTAATTTTTCCGAGATCGTATTATTCTATGTTAACGGATGATGATGATGAACTACAAATTGTTTGTATATATTCTCTTAGAACTTTGAATTATTCAGAGTTCCAAGGGGCTGCTGAATTTTGATATTTGTTTCAACATATTACCTATCTCGAGAAATGTCTCGACCTATAGGTAAGGGTTTCTTTGTCCTTTTAAAGCACTGAGCACTAAAAATATATACGCTAAATTTTCTCGGGCTTTGGAATGACCAAAAAACTCGTTTTATATTTATACACAAGGGTCAACCTGAAAGTTCTTAGAATATCAAAAACTGATTAAACTCGCTAGTTATTAGTTTTACTATATCTTTCAAAATAGTGCCTTTTCTCGTCTATACATCGCAGCATCATGGAACCACTGAGAAAAGCACTTTGCCCCCTCTCGTCCTTAGGTCTTTTCGACGCCCTTTTGAAACGCAGCTTCCTTGGCGTCTATGAAACGTTTTCTTCGAAGTTCTTCTTTTATTTATGCGAATAAATAAAAATCACAAGGTGCGAGGTCAAGGCTATTCGGTGAGTGACCTAATAATTCCACGCTTGACGCCGCCAAATAGTCGTTTGTTCGCTTGGTGGTATGCGACGAGGTATTTTCGTGGTGAAGGAGGATCCTACTGCAAGGTCATTTCTCCCTAACTTTTTCCAAGACTAGTGGCAAACAATTGTTAGTGTACCACTGTGCAAAAACTGTTTTCGATAGAATAAAACAATTGTCGCGAACTGGCTGGCCCTTCCGAAAAACGAGGCCACCATCCTTTTTCCCACGCTTCGACATCTCTTCACTTTAGTTGGCAACTGTTGGGAAGGAAATACCCACTAAGCAGACTGTCTTTTGGCTTGGTTTGGGATCATAACAGTAAATCCTGCTTTCGACACCCGTAAGTATGCATTTGAGTCACCTCCATTAAATCTTTTAACCATTTCACGGCACTAATCAACACAACGGAGTTTTTTGGGCCTCAGTCAAATTATGAGGTATCCAAAGCTTCCTGACCGCCTAATAGATTTTTTGTTAATGTACCGCGGCGCTGAATATGCTTAAGACGGCCCTGCGTGAACCAAATTGCAATGAAATCGTTCCAGAAGTTTTAGCGTGATAAGTGCACATACATACATTTTAACTTACTTCACACGACTTCCACTATTTTTTTTAGACATGCCATATCTAAAGCCTTCTATCGCACTGGAACAATTTCATTCTTTATTATATAGAATAAATTCCTTCTATCCCACGGGAACTGCAATATTAGGAAAAATGTAACCTATTTGTTGATTCAAGCTATAAATTAAATAATTTATTTCACTCATTCAGCTGTGTATGCACCACTAACAATGCTCAATCCCCAACTGTGCTAATTTTTCTGGGATACAAAGTATTCTATTTGTTAATCCAGCATATAAAGTAGGTAGGTATATCAAATTTCATTTAAATCGGTTAAGTCGTTTTAACGTGATCTGTGCACAAACAAACAGGTAAATAGACAAATCGACACAAAATTAAAAAAAAAAACAATTTTTATATGTGCTATTACTAATTTCACGCGTCTTCTATCATGTCTACGTTTTTATTATAGTCATAAAGATAGAGAGTTAGCATATATTTAATAATCAAATTAGTTATTTATTATAGGTTGAATGTGAAGATTGTCAAATGAAACCTCTGGCTTTGATGTTTCCGGGCTTGTTAGAAAAAGATCCAGAAATGCTAGAAGGCATGTTACACAAGCTAATGTCGACGACTGAAATAACTAAACATTTGGTTGGGCATAAAGCAAATTTTTCTTGTATGAAGAAGGTTAACCGACTCATTCCGACTGACAAGGTGATGAGTAGCTTGTTTGCCGACCTAGTTACATATTCAATTTAATTGTTAAATAATCTGAATACAATCAAATGATTTCAGAAATGGTTGGATAGTGTAACCGAAATCAGCACTTCAAGCTCCTCATTACAATCAATATTGCAAAGCAGTTGCCTTCATTTAAAGCCGCGTCATGGTTAGTCAATATCCTTTAAAAAAAATATTTTTTTTTGTAAATTTTTGTCTATATGTATATACACGATGATGAATCAAAACATTACATTAGTATAAAATCCCATCGTATTATTTTAAAATCTGCTTTAAACAAAATAAGTTACATAAGTTAGTAACATTTTAATGTAGCATAACAGTAATAATGTAGATATGAAATTATTAATACATTACACGATGGTCATTATGTAGTTACACATAGATGATAGTTTTATCCGTACTATTATGCAAAGATATTGTTTTTTGCGAATAGACTCAAAAAGTCATGAACCAATTTTGATTCGCCGATTATTTCGTTAATAGAAAACTATATTCTTTCTTGGTAAAATACTGTAACGAGCTTGAGTTTTGGATTGGATGAAATTGATAGAGACTTCGTTGGTTTAGGATTTATTTAAAAGTTCGACTGTGCAGTGTGCACCTCTTTTTCTGCACTTCGATATCTCTTCCAATTCACTTCTTCACTCTCGAGTATTACTGACTTGCAATCATCAGTACAACGCTTTATATAGGTTTTCATATAGAAACTTCTCGCAAGTTGATTCCAGCAATTTAAAGAGATTATTCTGACAACCCCTAGAAAGCTCCAGAGTTATACCCGTTTCACTCGAACACATAATTTGCCTAATGCCGTCCTTTTCCCACATGTCAGCCATCGAAGGGTTGGGAAACTTCTGGCAAACAACTTCTTGCCGTCCTATTCTATTTTGACATTTTCTAGCAAGTTCGAACTAAAGCTTGGTCTAGGCTTGCGAATAGTCTTAGGCCTAATAGGTCACCAAAAAGAGCGCTCATTTTAGTTCGTTTTCTAATGGCGAACTAGTTCGTTAGTTCCAACGAACGAACAAAATCGTCTTTTTTTTAAATAATTTTGTAACAATAATAAATATTTAGTCAACAACTAGTCTCGTTACTAGTACTAACCATATTACAATACTTAAAAGGTACATAATTATAAGGACGTGTAAATTTTACAATAAAAGTTTAGACTTCTAGTTATGGCACATATAATAAAAATAAAATAATTTATATTAGTAATCAGATAAAAACTACTACTAATTTTGTAAAAAGTTAAAGATAAGGGATTAGGGATGCATAACGCTCATAAAAAATTCGATATTTTCAAAAGTGAACGATATATTGATATTTTTATCACCATTTAAATATAAAGTAGGTATATATATATATATATATATCGATTTTTTATTAGAAATAAAACACTACAGAAAAAAAGTATGGATGAATCATTAGTATCCCTAGAAGTAGATAATTCGATTAGTTTATAGTTACGTAGCGCCACTGCTTAGAAAAGCGGAGTGCGGACTCCAAAAATAATATTTTTGAACTATAATGAACTAAGAGCGAGATCTTTGACGAATTAGTTCGTATAGTTCACCCAAAGGAGCGCTCTACCCAGGCTACTTGCAAATTGTTTTGATGTTGATTCGCAACAATACGCTGTGTAGTATTAATATAAATGTTATAATTAAGAAGATATGGAGATTTAAACGACAAAAAGTGGCCATTTTATAAGTTGGTAATGATCTCTGAAAATTAAACTTAACCGATTTTGATAATTCTATCGCCTATAGAAAGTTATTTTATGCCAGAAGACCATTTATTTAGTGTTGCCATAAATATTAAAGTACAGATAGTCGGACATAAAATGCCCATTTTGAATAAAGGAAGTAATCCTAAGAACTATAAATCTGATTTTGAAAAATCTGTCGCTCGTAACAATATATAATGCTATATAATTTAAGGTGCTGCCAGCGCAAGTAGTTGGAGAAATAATTTACAAAATAAAGATGAAACTGATGATCCACCGGAAGATAGTTCTTAATCAAAAATGCTTATAATAACAACAGCCATTTACATATTAAATGCGACATTGAAGATTACATATCATCAATGTGGTGAACAGTTTTCTAAAGGATATAAGTAAGAAAAAACATTGACTTCTTTTAAAAATATTTATTGCTCACAAAGTTTTTGCTTATTTACGATGTTTGCTTGTACTTTTATATAATTAATCATCAAATTTTGATCCTAAAATTTATATATGTTTCAAATAAGTCTCGCACTTTTAGATTAATTTAAATTCACACTTCATTTTCGGTTCTTAAAAAAAGCGATTGATAGCGTTGATTTTTTCATGATTATTCTATGTATGAATGTAGACGATATTATTTTAGTATTAAAACCATAATTAAATAAAATTATTATGTGCCATAAATGTATAGCTATCATAGCGATACATCGATGGGCAACATATATGTATATGTCTAAGTAACAATTTGAAATTACTTGCGTTATGTTACCTAAAACCATGTAAGAAACAATTAAACATTTTTTATTTATAGAATGTGTTGATTATGCTTGTTACAGAGAAACGTTTTAGATACACGTTTATTTTTTAACCAAAGATCTATCTGAATTAAATCTGTAACCACTCAATTTTCTTTTTTTTTTTCATCGTAAATATGACTTTATCTGAAAGATTAAAGAAGTTATAAAATTAATATGTAGGTAACGTTTCTTTTAACGGCAAATACTTGATAACAATATTTAATACTATAATATTTGCTGCTCATGAAATACATAATAAATTTACTAACAAATCAATTCGATAATAAGAACAATTTTCTAATTAGACTAAAGACATAACTATGATGCTAATGTATATTGTACTTACGCGTATGTTTTGTATAAAAATGTTTACTATTCGACTATATGCCTCCGCCTTATGCTATAATTATGTGCAGCATTATGAAGTTTATTTAACGTTAGTCCTAAAATTCTACACACAACCTTATAGACGAACATGTCAATTTCGAAATTTATCGGGTTACTCGAGTGAGCACACTAGCTCAGGAATAAAAATGAAATTATGTTAAAACTATACCTTTGCTTAGAAACTGGTGAACTTAAACAAGATTTCTATACTCTATTCAACTTTGGGTGAGAACCACAAGTTATATGTATATTATACTAGGTTTAAAATATTACTAATAAGAAATTTTAGTACAAAAAGTAATAAAATAATTTGAATTGTACACTTTAGTACATGTTACGTTAAAGTTAATAGTTGACAATTTCTTTATGACTATCATACATGGCGGCTATAATCAGTTACATTGTCTCAAGCCAAACTAAATAGAGTATAGATTGTTTTATTGTGATATATAGGTACTATACGTGTTTGTTATAAATTTGAAAGCCCAAGCAAACGGGGAATCTGGGCCGTAGCTAGACTTGGATTAAAGGTAAGACAGTTGTGTTACAGGTAGGGTGGACCGTGGAAGTAAAAGTGTTTCTGGATACTGGTCAGTTCATGTCCGTAGGTTTCAATTATTATTAGAGTATATATTGATCGAGATTCCATGTCCATGTTTATTTCTGTTTATGCTTAGCACTTTGTTTATTATCGATTTTACACTAAGCTACGGCCCTTTTAACTTTGATAATTACAATTATGAAAAAATTCTCCATCACCAATAACACATGATTCAAAACTATATTATCACAATAAATTGTAAACTTTTTCTACTATTAGTTTTGCTAGTAATCCGGCATAACATATGATAGGTAAAACGGACGTAAAATCAAATTGTATTGAAAACTAAAACTTAGTATATCTTTAGATACATGTACGTGTGTAATGTGATGTCAGCTTTAAGAGAACGGTTTCATAACCTATAACATTTTCGTAACTATTAACAAATTAATAATATCAATAAAAAAATATGGATACCACGGCATATTATGTATAATTTTCGTTTTCGTCTTAACTATTACACTAAAATACTATCTACTTTTACTTTTATCTTCGATTATTATTTTTCTTGAGTTTCACACACATCCCACCCGGTTTTAATTAAGTACAGAAGGACAATAAGAACAAAATATTATATTATAAGGTGACAATCTAAAACACTAGTACAAATAAAGTGATGTAACTTTGTAAATGACGATTAAAATTAAAAGTGTCTAATGTTGCCAAAGAAACGAAGTATTTGTCTGGAGTTGTATACAGATTAAACCCTGAGTCGTATATGTGTGTAGTGTCTCAAAGTGGGGTTAGTCTCAGTGTGGTTATAAATATGTATCATCATATCATCCATGATGATACATATTTACATTATCAATTTTAACAATAAAATTTGTGATCTCTGATAGCAACACCACTGATTTTACAATTAGTGTAATAACTATGAACTTACTAAATCACTATTGTTCCCTAAATATTGCCACGTTGTATGGAAGCGTTCAAAACGAACTTCTCACTTCTTTCGTAAGTACAAGTCGACTGACTTTGAAGGCGACATTTACAAATGCTCAAGCATTTATTTTTACATTCGACATTTTAACATTTACATTTGCTAAGAAATATAATTTGGTCAGCGATTATAAACTACTTTTATTGCCACTTAATATTAGATCAAAGTAAAAGATATTTAACATTATAAAGTAATCAACAAAAGACATCTCATAATGGCAGTCATAGCAGATGATCTTGTATCTATGAAAAAATTTCAAAATTACAATTCTAAATTCTTTAATGAATTTGAGTATATTTTTGAATATTAGTAAAGTACTATTTATAATTGCTCTCCATTTACTAATGGTATAAGTCCATGTATGTGTATGGTTTGGTTACCTTTAATTGTTAAAATAATTTAGACACTTTATTGATATCATTTATAGGAAGACATTAAAATGGTACATAAACAATGTGATCTCAGTATTTTCAAGCAAGGCAATGTCTAATAATAGATACTTAGACTGTAATTAATATTACCTGTAAATATTTAAAATCACTGTTTTACTTTTAAACACCAAATATGACAGTATGATTATAATTTTGTTCAAACACAAATATGATTGCCAAATTTTAGTGCTATTTTAAAAATGTAATTACACATTTATTTATTATAAACTAATTTATGACCATGTCTATCAATCTATTTAGAATATAATCCTATGTTACTATTAATTGAATTAAGGAAAATTTGTGATTATATTTCGTCTAAAGCAGGCACCAGTTATTATAGTATAATATTACCTAAAGCCTAATTAATAAGTCGTATCCCATATAACAATATCATTTAACACGAATTGGATAGACATGGACTCAATTTTTTTACTAAAATGTTAAAATTATCATAAAAGATAAAAGCATTTAAAATCTAAAACATCATTACTCTTAAAAATAGGTATTAAAAATAGCACTTTAAATAAACTATCAAATTCATTAAAACAATATTAACATTTTCTACAGTTATCTATAACCAACATACCCACTAAGGTTACCAAGAAAACCAACTTTATCAATGCGGATCATAAAAATGAATATTGAATGTAATATGACGAGCAATAATGGCTTAACTATAATAGTTTCGTGCCAAGTAAAAAATGACAATAAGTGGGTAAAGCCATTTAGTACTTGTTACGAAAGATTTTTTTTTATCTTCTTTAATATACTAATCATAATTACTTTTACAATATTTTGTCATGTTTTTAATATTTGACTATCAAATAATAAGGCTTTTAACATCGTCGCGGCACGAAATCAGCACAGGTATCAGTCTGCCAACTATGACAATATAATTTATGTAGACAAATCTTACAAATACTTTAACCAAATATATAATAAAATTTCATATAATATTTTGATCTCACTTGAGTTGTTTTGCACTTATGATATACATACATTGCCTTTATTTTGTTTTAATTAAGATTTTAATATGAGAATAACATTTCATTTTTATACCTTCTGATTGAAAACACGAACAATGAAACGAAACAAGAGATACAATCAACATCGCCAGGGTTACAAAATACTTGAAGATTTTATGTAAGGACAATTCTATTTCTTTTTCTTATGTGTACTTTTATTATTGTAGTACATTTAATAACAAGCAATACTTATCACATACATTAAAAGAATAAAACGATGATGTTGCACAGATGCATTGTGGAATTGAATCATGTATAAAACATATAAAGTTAATAACAACTATATATATTTTATATAAGATTCAATTGATTCACAAGCAACTTAATGCTTTTGTCATGTTTTCTAAAAATATTGGAATATTTGGCATATGCAAAGTTCTTCCTGAAAGTGGTTATGAAATCATAATTATGTGTCAATATAATAACATTGAGCTTGGTTCTGACTTGGATAAGATGAAGCCGCCAAGGAGAGCCACGACTCCGGCGGCGAGCAGCCGTCACGCGCGCAGGCGCAGGCAGTTGGTGGCGCGCGCGCATGCGCACCGTCATTGGGTCGGTTTCAGAGCGGCCAGCTTACGTCCACGAGCGCGTGCCTCTTGCCTCGAGGTAGTATATTCAAACCACAAAACATTAGGTATGAGAGTTGTGTCTCGTATCATGAGTATTTCACACAGCTTTCTGAAATTTAAATCGTTAATCTTTAGTTTTATTCATTCTGAGATATAATTTATAAGGAAGTCCCTGCCAAGTATTAATCATTCTGATACAGAAAAAAATATTAAGTTAATTATGTTTGTTAATTTGATATAAGTTCAACTAGATTAATTATTATCATCATCAAAGGCAGTGTAAATATCCACAAACTGGTCTATATAAAAGTAAAAGCTTTTAGAATTGAATAGATGTAAAAAGGAGAATTTCATTGTCTGCATTTTTTTAGTTTTCCAAATTGTTTACATGATTTAGTAATATGAGGAAGGGGGTCTATCTTATTAAGAAACTAAGCAAACAATAACTAAGTGGTCTACAGATAAAATAAATTTGAGGATCTCTCATATAAGCAATGAATAAAAGTTTAAACATTACAGATAAAATATTATCATAAAATACTATTTAAAATTTATAAAATAAAATTATACATAAAAGTTACTTATCAAATTTATGCATCATAAATGGTTTATGAAAGTGGTTGCTTTCATATCATAAAAAATAATTAATAGTTTTTGTGTGTTGATTTTATATTTAGATATTACAATTTTATTTTTGGTTACATTTAGCAATGTGCAGTATCATTTCATTAGCACCGCATAGTAAAATATATAAATTAATTTTAAAGGTACTTACAGAGATACTAGTTGAGGAAAGAATGGTGTAAGTACTCTATGTACAATTATAAACCATACAGTGGCAAATAGGAAACCAATGACACCACCAACAATTACTTGTGCTGTTGTGTGATAATGAAGATATACTCTTCCGAAGCTCACAATTAAGGCTAATGCCATACAGCTGCCCACTATTATGATTCTCCACAATGCTGATATGATGCTATTATTATTTATATGATGCAGCCTACAAATGCACAACTTTTTTAAAAATACCAGTCAGAATTAATACATTGTACTTATTAGTAAATATCAAATTTATCATTAATTATTATAACCTAATGAAAATAATGATAAATTAAACCTTTAAAGAATGCATTCTAAGATAATTCTTAATGAATAATGTTAATGTAAACATAGAATATACAAATTGTAATTTAAATTGTAGCAGTTCAAGATACTTAAGGTTCAGTAAATTGAAATAAAGTGTATCATTATAATTAATACAGATTATCGTACTTATTTACCTTATTATGAAAAAATAAAGCACATAAAAGCTGAAAAACCAAATAAATTGTGCATGTGATGATGGCATTCCATACTCATTGTAAAGATGTCCCCGTGCCAGTGGTCGTGATTCACATATTAAATGTTTTAAGCATATATTCAGTGCTTCATTGACTATTGTCCCAATAAAGAAAGCAATCTGTAAAAATCATACTTATTAAATTAGTAATTATATGACTTCAGTTATTAATATCTTTCATAGAAATGAGATCTACATACAAAATTCTATTTGTTTAACTGGAGAATTTCAAGCTTCATATTTTTATAATTTATTAATTCTTCACTAACTTTTATCAAGTGTTGTAAAAAATTTTGACTCATAAATAATTACTAAGATTGACCATTATATACTTTGTTATTACTTACAGTGTGAAGGTCTCTTCGAAATAGAATCAATGTGACAAATCCAGCACCAATTCCAAATGGAGCCAAGCTTGTAAACGCAAGAAACTTACCTATGAGATCACCTGCAGATGTAAATATATGTTAAATAAATTCATGGTTATTATTTATGCAATTGATTTTGTCGATCTAAAAGTATACCTTTTGGATATTCAACTAAAGTGAGAGAAAGAGGCTGCCATTCAACATCACCGTTATTAAGTAAAACTTCACCTACTGGCAAAGCTGTATTTTCCATTTTTATTTCATATAAAAATAAATAAAGTAATAGTGTAGATGCTATCGTATAAGTAAAACACCTAAGAAGTACATTTTCAAAATAAACCGAACGATGCAATAAAGCTGTAATGTTTGGTCCTGTGTGAATTGTCACTGGATTTGTATCTCGACCTTATAATATATGATGACGATCACGATAAACGCATCACGTATCAGTTAGATACAATAAAAAGACGAACACGAAACTTAAATGACAATAAAAATGAAATTTAGGCTTAGGTAAAAAATATATCAAAGTAGCGATATTTAAAAAAAAATAAATCATCGATATTTTAAATCTCAAAATTTCGATAATCTATATTTATTTTGAAGTATCAAATTCGATATTTTTTTAGAGCTAGCAGAGAGCAGTAAATACATAAAGTAGCACTACTGAATCATTCCCTTTTTCTATCTCTTGTAAACCCACGATTTTCCCATCCCCACTAATAGAAGAAAAAGTAAACACTTAATAACTCCACTATCGTCGCATGTATTCGACAGCGAACTGCGCCAAAATCTGATCTTATCGCCTAAAATATAACCACGGTAAAATATCGATATACTGAAAAAAAACTTGTGCGTCTGGGAAGGCTCGACAGAAGTGATAACTTCAACTAATCTAAGTTAAACTATTTAACATTGAAATTGTTTAACTTGAGAAAAGCTTATTACTTAAATTTTATGTACATTAATATGATAATGTGACATTCTAAACACTCAGTAAAGAGAGAGGGGAAAGCGTCTGTCTGAAATACGGCTAGCGCTGTGGGTTAAAGGGAGAGAGGAGCAGCCTGCCTAATGCTACTGTATGCGTGAGAGAAATGGAAGCCAGACATAGTGGAGCCGTAACGCGTTTCGTTATGAAGAATTTATGACTTCAATATCGATATTTTTTTCTACATATATCGATATATTTAAAAAATATCGATACGATATATATCGATATATTTTTTTATTTACCCATCCCTGAATTGACATTTTGATTTTTGACAATCACAATCAGTGCGTTCCACTAAGCGATCCCAACGCCCAAAACGCTCATTTAGCCGTTCCACTTAATGATCGCGGGCATATTTGTGATCTCTGATGCGTAGCATCTCTATGTAGTCTGTGGTTGCAAAATTGGCGGCATTTTTAAACAACAAAAATGGCGACGATGTAAATAACTATTTGATACGAATAGAAATTTATTAGTGGACGTGAATGTTTCTGCAGCGGAGATTTATATAAAATTAATTTTAGTTTCAATTAAATTATAAATATAAAAAACTAAATCATTTATAAACATGACTATTGCTTTATAACTAGCCATTTGAATTATTTACGTTATCGCTCAAAATACTCAATTACCCGTTCCACATGTTCATAACGCTCGCAGACAAGTGGAACGGAAAAAACTGCAGTCGTGAGTGTAGGCGTTGAGATCGCTTAGTGGAACGCAGGGAATGACTAAAGATAAAAAATAGGAGACAGAAAACAAAGATGCTTATGACAGAAAAAAACAGCTCTCTTAAGTTGGCGGAGAAAAATGATTTTTATAATTTTTTTTGCTAATACGTTTGTTCGTCGTTTGTACTTGTCTGTCCTACCCATAGAGTGTATATAATAATTAATTTGATAATTAATAAGCGAAGGCGCGGAGGGAGGGGTGCCCCCGACCGCTGTAATATAATACAATGGAAAAACACGTGCGAGTCGTAATGGCTGAGGCTGGTCGCCAAAGGCGTAGTAGTATCGGCGTAGGCGTAGTAGTATAGTAGTAGTATAATATATCGTCTAGTCGTCAGTATACTTAAATTAAAATAAAAGGAACTACAATTCTAATATAGAATAGGTGTTACCAACATTATATAGATCTAAAAATTCGGGTTAGCAACACTGCATATCAGATGACAGATCCCAATGAATAGACTCTAAATAATCTATGCTTATTGCTTTGAAGCTAGTTCCATATACTTAGCAGGTGAATTTAACAATCCTCATTTTTTATTGTTGTTATATTTAGGGACTTATTTACGCATGTATTATTATAATTTATGACAATATATTTTGTTAATAGCAAATTAATATAAGTTCAGCGTATAGTTAGCAGAACTCGATTTGAAATTCAGTTTTTTACACCCAAACCAACTGGAAATCATTTGGGAAACGCGTAGCTATGGTTGAAATGATTTGCGAAGTAATTTTTTATCACACGATAATTACGTCGATCAATTTGTCCGAGATACCCGGTCTCTCAGTCGATATACTGTGCATCGAGTATGCGATATCGACTGAGAGACTGGGTATACCGGAAAAATTGATCGACTTAATTATCGTGTTTTTGCGATAAAACAATTACTTCGCAAATTATTTCAACCATAGCTACGCGTTTCCCAAATGATTTCCAGTTGATTTGGGGGTAAAAAACTGAATTTCAAATACGCTGAACATATATTCATTTCCTGTTAACAAAATATATTGTCATAAATTATAATAATTGTGGCATTAAATTGCGTAAATAATTCCCAAAATATAACAACAATAAAAAATGAGGATTGTTAAATTCACCTGCTAAGTATATGGAACTTTTGAAGCTTGCTACCTAGTATATAAGTAATCTGTGGCTTTGATCCAGGATAATAAGCATAGATAATAAGTGTTCTGTGCTTTGATCACGGAGCGATTTGAGCACAGAGTACATTTGTATATAGGTATGAGAATTGAGAGCGCTGCGGTGTTCTGCCATTGTCTTGGTCTTGGTATCGTGAATCGTCTAGTGTGTGCCCTTTTAGTAATCTGTGGTCATTATCTTTTTTTGTGAATAAATTGTGGTTCCAAATGGTCCAAAATAAAATAACATTTTAGCTTATTTTAGATTTGTTTAGAGCATTAAAAATTTAAAAATACCGCATACAAATATGGCTGAACCCACAGTGGAATTAGATCTAACAATAGATGATTTAGTTCCTAAAAGTCCAGAAAGGTAATTGATCTAAATTGTTAATTTTATTGTCCAATGTGTGAATAGAAAAAAATATGTAGGTATCTACTTAAAATGATTCCAACTTCGATTGTTTTGAACCATATATTAATTAAGTAATACTTGGCTAAAGCGATATTTCACTGTGATTTTGGATCCTTGGAAGTTTTGACCTACATGTAGGACAACAACCTCTTCAAAATTTGTCCATTTATTGTTAAAATAATCAACGTGCGTTCTTTAATCTCTTGTTATCCTATACGATAGATTGGCTGAAGAAAAAAAAGAAAGTGGGAACCATCTTTACAAGTTTAAAAATTACAAGAGTGCATTAGCATTATATGATGAAGCTATTAAACTGTGTCCAGAAAATGCTGCATACTACGGCAATAGATCTGCTTGTTACATGATGTTAGGAATGTACAAAAAAGCACTTGAAGATGCCCAGAAAGCTATTTCCCTTGACTCCACATTTACTAAAGGTTTTATACGAATGGCAAAATGTTGCATTGCACTAGGTAACTATGATATATTGTTTTTTTTATGAAGTATATATTCTTTCCTATAAATATAGCATTGTTTAGCCACAAAAAAGAATTCTTGCGATATGATTATCTCTAAACAATAGTTACATAGTTAATTAAAGTTAATGTAAAGTAATCATAACATAAAAAAAAATTATTCAAATATTACATAAGCAGATTTTGAACAAATATAATATTTACATTCTATAATATCTATAGGTACAATTTTTATAAAGTTGTGTTAAAAAAATATTCATAATTTTGTTGTTATTTTTCTGTCCTATCCTATGTTTTATAACTGCACTGTTTTATCTTATTTAAACTTTTTATTGTATACTACATTAGGAGTACTCTAAAATAGTTATATGAATAATGCTAAACATTGTAAAAAACTTGTCTTTATGTCATGACCCACCTACAATAGTGTGACTCATGTAATGCCAACTGCAAAGTTCAAACTTTCCACTTAGTATTATTACATTTATTATACTATATATTCTTGATTTAATATGCCACAAGTGATTCATATTGCTTGTCAATGATAATTTACATTTATCATTTTCATCATTAAGTATTTATCATCTTAGTTTAGTACAATTGACCAAATTGATAACAATTCTTGCCATGTAATAAGTTTTTGCTTTATTAGATTTAGAGCTTTTTATTTTTTTATATGTTGAAAATAAAATTATAACAATTACATAGTGGTTGACACAAGCTGACTGTAAGAAGATAATTTATATTATGAAGAATGTTATTTAATTACAGGGGATTTGACTGGGGCTGAACAAGCTATCAGATGTGCAAGTGATCTTGGAGGAGTTGACTGCGCATCTAACGAACGTAAAGCTCTTGAATCACTGCAAAGACTTCATGAAGATGCTCAACGCGCAATGGAGGCCGGTGATTTCCGCCGGGTTGTATTCTCTATGGACCGTTGTTTAGAGTATAGTCCTTCTAGCACCAAGTGAGTTGATGTAATTATATCCATAGATTACTTATAAACTGTTTTATATAATTATATAAACTAATTTTGTTTGTCAAAAATGTGGTTAGACCTAATTTGATTATGTTGATAAAAAAATGAAATATATTAACTATTAAGTAAAAACTACAATATGAGAATATTATGTATTTGTGACATTTTTAGTTAAAATGTTAAGTCGTCAATTGCATGAAATAAACACTGTGCTCTGCATAGAGTTAAATCAAAATTTGAAAACAGAACAATAAAATGTTATTTTTAGGGCGAAACTAATGAAAGCAGAATGTTTAGCAATGCTTGGACGATGCCAGGAAGCACAAGAAATGGCAAATGATTCCCTCAGATTTGATAGTTTCGATACAGAGGCCATATATGTCAGAGGACTGTGTCTTTACTTTGAGGTATAACATACTTTGTCTATTTATGTAAATATTAATAGTTTAATGTGTTTTATATGTGTCATATTTATGTTCATAGGATAAAGATGAACAAGCTTTCAAACATTTTCAACAAGTACTAAGACTTGCACCTGATCACAGAAAAGCTATGGAAACATACAAAAAAGCTAAATTGTTGAAACAAAAAAAAGAAGCAGGTAAAGCTTATTATCTCCATAAGGCATAACATGTCACCCCATTTTCGCTTATATTTGTTTCTATTTTATTAGTTCAATTCAAATATACATTTGAGCATACTGTATAATTTAAATAATGAAACTAATTTATTAAACATCATCAGGTAATGAAGCATTTAAGATGGGCCGCTGGCAGCAAGCCTTGACTCTCTACAATGAAGCATTGACAGTTGATAAAAACAACAGGAAAGTGAATGCAAAATTGTATTTCAATAAAGCAACTGTATGTTCTAAGTTAAATCAAATAAAGGAAGCAGCAGAAGCTTGCACAGCTGCCCTTGAACTGGATGAAAACTATGTAAAAGCTTTGCTCCGGAGAGCAAAATGTTACACTGAACTTGGTGAATTTGAAGATGCTGTTAAAGATTACGAGAAACTATACAAAATCGACAAAAGCAAGGAAAACAAACAGTTGCTACATGAGGCCAAATTAGCTTTAAAGAAATCTAAACGCAAAGACTATTACAAGATTCTTGGAATTGAAAAAACCGCATCCGTAGATGACATTAAGAAAGCTTATAGGTATATTCATTAAAACAATAACGGCACTTAGGTTAAAAACTATTAATATTGTTACCAACTGTTTTAAGTTTATTTGTAATCTAATTAAGATCACAAATCCAGTAGGCTAGCCTAACCATTAGATTATTGCCATTTTATATTACTATTTACTCTACCAATAAAACAATGTTTATTTATTCAAGGACTTTAATTTAAATTAAAGGCAAGAATGTTAAAAATATTGAGTAAAATAAAAGTATAAAAATTTACGTAATTGGTACATTTCAGAAAGAGAGCGTTAGTCCATCACCCTGACCGTCATGCTGGAGCTCCAGACAATGAGCGCAGGGAGCAGGAACGGCGTTTTAAAGAAGTGGGCGAAGCGTACGGCATACTTAGCGATCCAAAAAAGCGCGCGAGGTACGATCACGGGCACGATTTAGACGACGATGGAACTGGTATGGCTGGTGAGTAGCAAGTTACAAGTACAGCTAATTGTTATGTTTCTCCCTGTTAGAGTTATGTTATCCTTGAATTACCAATTACCATCATCAAAACCGATAGGTACAATTTTCAGTCGATTTTTGTAAATTTTAATAGACTAGCGTTTTATTCGTTTAGGGCAAGCTAATGATCCGAGTAGCTCCTTCCTTATAGACACAAACTGCTTGAAGTTTCGATATGTATTAAAATCGCGTTACTCAGTTCATGAATTGAACATGTTGACTGTTTACTCGATGTGCGATTACAAAACCAGCGGTTTTTTATTTTTTCAATCAGACTATTTCATATGGTATGAGCAATATAATAACAAGTGTGTTCTTTTCAGACATCGATCCAAACATGGTGTTCCAGACTTTCTTTAGCCGCGGCGGACAACATTTTGACTTTAATGCAGGAGGAGGATTCCCTGGATCGGCGTTTAGTTTCCAGTTCGGTTAAATCATCTCAACGGTTTCGCTATCACAAGTCCAGAAACGAAAATTTGATCCCAAAATTGTCATTCCATACATTTATTCATAGGTTTGTTATACTTGGTTCATACTAATAATATACTTACCACATTACCCGATAATACCAAAATAAACCAAAAACAATATTCAGGTAGAATTTTGTGTTTTGTTTTACCTTGTATTGTGTAGTTTTTACTATATATATATGTGTGTCGTTATTAAAATATCTTCGAAAGATTGATCACTAACAAATGACCAACTGACTGTGAATTAACTCTTGAAGTTCTTAAAAAACTATAGCATTCTCAAATACTAATTTTCGGATTTATTATCACATCGACTGATTCGTAAATAATAAAAGGTTTTATTCCTTTACATTTAGGTTATTATTATATAGGTGGTTCAAAAATTAAGTGACAAGGAGTTAGTTGTTATTTTTATGGTTTTGCTTACACTATCTAAGTAGGATGTGGTATAAATATCAATTTAGTTGTTGTGGAATTTCATCAAATATTCTTGAGAATAAAAAATTCGGTTTATAGTTTTAAAAATACCATTTAATTCAAAACCTGATTTATTAATAAATATGTAATATTTATTTCGCTTGTTTAATTTACCATAAATGTTATGTTATCTATTATTTTAGACAAAATAATTACGATGTGTCAAGTGAAAAATGACATCTGATATCCATATCTTGTCCCAGTTGGGGCAGTCAGAGCAGATGTCTTTTTTTTTAAACCAAAATTTGATCAAATCCTAACAAATAAATGTTATTTTTTTTAAATTCTAACTAACTTTAATAAACTGATAATTTACAGACTAAGAATCTAAAAATATGTATTAACATTTCAGGTTCATAGACTTTTATTTCTGAAAAAGAAAACAATCACTTATGTAAGAAATAATTTCATTATTTTAGATACATTAATAATTTTTAAGTTAGTTTGTCGCTCTACTGTATAAATTAGTTTAGGAACCAAATATAAGAAACAACAAATTTCAATTTAATATTGATAAATCATAACGGCAATAAATATTAACGATATTCATAGTATCATAATATTAAAAGTAAATGCTTACAATACATTGTGGTTAAGGTAAATTAGACTTTAAAAACTTTGTGTTTGGGTGTATTTTGTTATACTGCTGCGGCTTTTACCAAACAGAAGCTCGGCAACAATTTAGTCCTGTTATAGTTCGTATTTGAATTTAAACTTCAGTTAGTATAGAACTTTTTAATAATAATTTGTGTATTAACATACAATTGTTAACTGGTAAATAAGTTTTAACGGAAGAACCTAATCTCTCTTCTCTTTGTTAATCTATCAATAGATACATATCCTGCCCTTAAAATGTTATTTGATGTGATTGTTTCTGAGACTGGAATAATGTTTGTGATTTCGAAAAATCGGACATTTTTTAAATGGCTGTCTTTTTAATTTTTAATATACATGGTAAAACCACATAGCTTACTAGTTACTTACTAGAAAAAGATCTAGCTTAGTTGGACAGCACTCCCAGCACTGCTCTTTTCACTTCCTACCCAGATAATATCCACTTCTTAAGACACAGTTCAGACTGAGCTCTAGTGTCTCGGGAAGAGAATATAAAGGGAAAATCCCCCTACACGAGTGGGGCAAGTGTAAGCTTAGCTACCTATGCTAGATAATTAGAGGCTGTCAATACGACGGAAATGATTATTTTACTTTAGCGCTTCAATGATTCGATATCTGATAGACATTAAAAAATCAGTTTTTATACTATGACGTAAGTATAATTTAATTTGACTTGACTTGAATTAATTAATTTAATAATATTCTAAAGGAAATATCAAACTTTATTATTTAATAAATTTAAGTTGGTATTTTACACACCTTTAGTACTGTTTATCTGACAAAGCTACGTTAACCCAAACATCATGATGAACCATCGTTCCTAACTAAAGCTAAAGAATGTCTGGGGTGCCTGTGAACCCCAAACATTCTTTAGACAGATATTCTTCCTCTATAATGAAAAAACAACAGTATTACCATGGGTGCACCTGGAATGGCACCCATGCACCCGTCAGTTCTCGGCAGGAAGCTGCAGTATAAACTATCTTTTGCGATTTCGCTAACTTGTTTCTTAAATATGCCACGAAAACTTATCATCTTCGGTCACACTTTAAACCTCATCTACTTTGGGATTGTTATTTATGTATTATATAATTATTAAACTTGTTTGAATAAAAAAAGATTCAAAGATATATTTTGGGTTTATTTTTTGCAAATCCAGTAGGTTGCGCAGTAGCAAAATAACCACGAGTTCTCTACCAGACCGACCATTCCAGATGCACTACAATGGGTGCATCTGGAATGGTCGGTCTGTTGTTGTTTTTATTATTTTAACGTGGGCAAAACACCTTCTCTAAATTTGTCATCAGCACTCTGGCTAAAATTGAATAATCAAGTGTTATAATTTAAGACCATGTAATTTTGTCTTTGCTATATATTTTTTTACTAGTCGACCCGCGCGACGCTCCGCTCGTATTGGCATAATGATATATAGCAAACAGACAACCTCTCAGCTTTATATATTAAGTATAAGATACGGTATTTCAATGTTTAGGGTATCGTGCAGTGTGTTATAGAAGTATTTTATAGTCTTTTAATTACAAGATTTTTAAGGTTGCAAAAAAATTATATATAGAAATCAGTCAATCCATAGAATATGATTGCATATTTCTTATTTATTTCTGTTTTTTCAATTCTTTTTAAAAGCCATTGCTTTATCTCCTGGTAGTCGTTTATTTGAAGTTTTACTGGATATGCCTTGAAATCTGAAACAGTAATTGTTTTATTATATTTTCTTATTGCCTGATCCTCGACGTATTATATTTGATATTTATGATTGAACTGGTGCGTTTTATTGTGATTTCCAGCTTTAAAAATTAACGATTAAAAATAACAAATGCTATTTGTTTATATCACAATATACTAAAACAGCTGCGACGTACGATAAAGCTTTCCAATTTCCACTAGTAAAAGAATTTTCAAAATCAGATCAATAATTCCAGATTATCTTGGAAAATATATATAATATATATATAATATAATACATATTTTCCAAGATTATCTCCAACTTACAAAATTTCCATTTAATGTCACTTAAATCGAAAACATAGGCTATGTTACCAGAAAAGGAAACGCATTATCAAAATCAATTCAGAAGCTTTAGAGCCTATTCGCAACAAAAAACAATCAAATCATTTCTCTTTATATATTGGTGTAGATGTAGCGAAATGCTTGCTGTAACAGAGTTGGATAGATAAGGGCTACTTTTATACCCAAAAAATCGACAATATCTACGATTTTAAAATATTATATTTATAAAATAAAGAATAGCTGAATGAAAAATGGTTTATAGTAAATCTATACAATGTAGAAGTAGAAGCGAGAGATACCAGCAAAAAATCTCCATAACTTGTTGAAAGACTTAACCTGTCCAAAACGGCAGTAAATTCTATACTAGGGCGAGTATCTAAAGCTGTGTTAACAGGAACATACCAAATTTGGCTGGGAAAGGAGAGTAATACGAGTGAAGAATTGATGAGTGCATCAGAAAAGGGGCCTCTTAAACGGGTTTGTAAGTTGAAGAAACGGAGTTGAGAGGAACTTCGAATAGAAAAACTTTCACACGATGGACCCGGCACACCCACTGTGAATCCATGGAATGCTAAGAAGTTCGTCTCTCTACTTTCACATAACGGTGAGTGTGACTTGTGCTGCTAGGATAATTCTTAAAAAAAAATGGTAAATTACATTTAAAACTGTTTTTTTTTGACATAATATTGTTTTTTTGATTAACAACTATTATACAATATAAAAAAGAACGATATCGTAACTTATAATATCAATATTAAAGATTAATAATTACTTTTTCATTTTAAATGGATTTTTTTGCTCAGGCTTAGGTGGTTGATGGTCAGTTTTAAATGTTAAAACATAACGCTTAACAACATCAACGTTAACGGTGGTATTTTCTGGGTACATGCGCTTTTTCCACGCTTCCCTTTCTTCTAACCACATTCTATGATATTCGTATGATAGGAGCCATTGTATGCGAGATTTTCCTTCCTGTATCAAAATTATATTTTGTCAAATTATTATTCATATATACACTTATTAAATGGTTTATTTTTCTTTCACAGTATAATTTCCTACCATAAACTTCCAAGGTTGCGGATTGTACTTGGGAAAATCAGACGAAATAATATTATGCACTGGTCTGCATTGCATTGCTTTTTCCCATTTTATTCCTGCCATTCGACCCATTTTTAAATAATTTAGCTTCTTTCCAACAAGGTTAAATAAATATATACATTAAACAATAATAAATAAAAAACAAAAAAGATATGACATATCAAGTTTCAAAAATAAAAAACAATACTTTATCATAGAGATATATAGGTACAACTTTTACATTCGAATTATCGTGCAAAATAAACTTCTGTCACAGCCAAAGTGATAAATCGAGATATTATATATTATACTATCTAGCCCTTATATATAATAGGTTGGGGATAAAATCTTTTCGCATTATAGTATGTATGAACTTGTAATAAAATCTCTTTGGCTATACTATTTGTATCTGGCTGGTCATATCAATATCAATAGTTTAAATTTTAAAGAAGATAATTCCAAATTCAAATTAGGAAAATGTGTGATTTTTTATTTGTTTTTCGTACTGTGAAAATGATTGAATCTAATGAAGAAATTCGGTACATTTTAAAATTTTACTACAAAACAGGTAAAAATGCTACGCAAGCCGCGAAAAAAATTTGCGATGTATAACCGAACCATTTTTGAAGAAGCTGATAACTGGTGATGAAAAGTGGCTCACGTATGTCATCAATAATAATAATTATAGGTAGGTACATTAATTATTTAATTATATGACTTTGTATTTTTGTTGATTATTGTAAGCATATTTCTTATTTAGTTGTTCTATTGACTACAAGTAATGGCGGGAGAGCGTGGTTGCATTTGATTGTGCTGCAGAGAAAGAATATAAAAAGGGCCATTACTTGTCGAATGGTGCGGTTTTGTTATTTCTAATCTGACATTACAGATAATTATAACCTAATTTTAAAGTGAAGTGAGAAAAGGTGTTGTAGTTTATAAAAATAAAGTACAATTGTTATGAGTGAGTATACCCGTATTCTTATTTAGGTATTTCTTCGATAACCTATTAAAGCATATGCAAGCCGATGATTTCGGCCAGAATCTTACTATTCATAAGTGGGATCGAAGAAATTATTCATATAAATGTGATATGTACTAAAAATTAGACTATAAGCTTTATTTACTTATCTTTCTAAATATTACGTCATCGACTTTCATATGCGAGAATAATTGTTTTCATATATATTCGTTGAGAATATTTTCTTTTATTACTATTAATATATGTTTTTTATCCGAATTTTATAATCAATGTATTATAAATTTGTTTTATTCGAAATGAGTATAATATAAATTAAAAGATTTTTTTTTAAAATTATTTTATTACATTATATGATTTTAAGAATTTAAATGGTCACAAAGTATTAATTTTTATTTTGTTCCTTCCTCCCGTTATTTTTCTTTCTTTCCTGTTTTATCTTATAAGGTTTTATTTGTGTTTATTATATTTTAAAAGGAATGGTGCTCTGCGCAATTATTATCTACTATTTTCAGTGGATCGTAGATGTACAGCTGTCTCGCGACCGGGTACTGAAGCAGCTTCGTGGTCGGTCCCGCAGACGGATACTGGAGCAGTCATGCGTGCGGTCTCGCAGTCGGGTCCTGGAGCAGTCTCATGACCGGTCTCGCAGCTGGGCACTAGAGCGATTTCGCAGCTGGGTACTGGAGCAGACTCACGGACGATCACCCAACCGGGTTCTGGAGCAGCCATGCGAGCGGTCTCACAGCGAGGTACTGGAGTAGACTCACGGTCGATCACGCAGCCGGGGTTCTCGAGCAGCCATGCGAGCGGTCTCACAGCCAGGTACTGGAGCAGACTCACGGACGATCACGCAGCCGGATGTTCAGGAGAGTGTAAAAAAACCTGTTATAGGGTATACAGGACAGGGCTCTGTTACCGGATGTTCAGGAGAATGTAAAAACCTGTTGTTGGGTATACAGAACAGGGCTCTGTTACCAGATGTTCAGGAGATTGTAAAAAAAACCTGTTATCGGGTATACAGGACAGGGCTCTGTTACCGGATGCTCAGGAGAAGGTAAAAAAACCTGTTATCGGGTATAAAGTACAGGGCTCTGTTACCGGATATTCAGGAGAATGTAAAAACCTGTTGTCAGGTATACAGGACAGGGCTCTGTTACCGGATGTTCAGGATTAATCATTGTTGTTTTATTTGTTTTTATGAAAATTGTTTTATTTAATTGTTTAAAGAACAAAATGTTTGAGTATAAAATTTTATTATCAATGATTTGTTAAAACGTATTGCGTATGGGGTCATCCGCATTTACTTGGATGGCCGACTGTCATCAATAATAATTATTATTATTATACATTAATTATTTAATTATATGACTTTGTATTTTTCGTTGATTATTGTAAGCATATTTCTTATTTAGTTGTTCAGGTTGTTCTATTGACTACAAGTAATGGCGGGAGAGCGTGGTTGCATTTGATTGTGCTGCAGAAAAAGAATATAAAAAATATAAAAAGTTTTGTTATTTCTAATCTGACATTATAGATAATTATAACCTAATATTAAAGTGAAGTGAGAAAAGGTATTGTAGTTTATAAAAATAAATTACAATTGTTATGAGTGAGTAAGTATACCCGTATTCTTATTTGTTTCTTCGATAACCTAGTAAAGCATATGCAAGCCGACGATTTCGGCTAGAATCTTACACGTACGACAAGAACGTGCGAAAAAGCAGAAGCCCCAAAATTTCTATAGCAATGGGATCTTGTCCCTACCTACAAGTTGGCAAAGAGTTATCGAACGAATCGAATGGTACCTACATACTTTAGTTAAATGTAAATAAACTATATAAAAAAATGGTTTAAATTTTCTTAAAAAATGCGAAGAAACTTTTTCCCCAATCTATTAGACAAAGTGATAATTCGCTCAAATTTCTTATAATTATATTTAATACTAGCTGTGTCCGGCGGTTTCACTCGCTATATTTTGGATAATTCACAATATATCATTATAAATTATAGCCTGTGTTATTCTGATGTGTAAGCTGTATTATTGTAAAGTTTAATCAAAATCCATTCAGTAGTTTTTGCGTGAAAGCGTACCATAACATATACCATACATTCTTACAAACTTTCGTGTTTACAATATTAGTAGGATCTAGGCCTACTTAGATAAAGTAATAATTCAGAATGAATAAGTATAGTACAGAATGAATATATTATTATTTGCTTAACTTGTCTGTTCTGTCATAGAACCGACTTGGAGATCAACTCAACCTTCACGCAGTACTCGTCTGTAATATCTCTAGACTTAGAGTGAATATAAAAAGCGGAGACGAGGGCAGATAGCCGAGGCTTCGACGGCGAGCATGTGTGACGGGGCCACCCTCCCCTCAGAGCTGGAGACGTCACAGATGTCCAGAAGGTAAAGGAGGTAGGAGGGTGGATGAGGAAAGGAAGGAGGATGAGAAGAAAGTCTAAGGAAAGAAGAAGGAAGGGGGTAAGGAGTATGACGAGAACGATTAAAAAGGAGAAGCAAAAAGAAAAAGAGATGGGCTATATTGTAGTATTTTGTAGATCACAGAAAATTATCGGGGTCGGGGGGCACGGCAGTGCCACCGCCAAGTCGAGCGCGAAGCAAACACTGCCGTACCATCCTTTACTGGAACCATTTCGCCGCATTTTCAGGCCCCTATTTGAGAACCTCTGGATAAGACCAGAACGCAGAAATTTTCGTCATCTAGTAAGCTATAATCACATACTTAAAATCCAAAATTTCAAGTTAAGCGAAAGCAAAGTTTCGCATTTATGACACTCACTCACTCATGATCATCAGAATAGAACTAGTACTTCCCATAAACTCAGAGAGCTGAAATTTGGTACAGAGTTAGGGTTTAATGGCCACATAAAGGGAAAACTATAAAAACTAGGATAATAGAAGATCTGCTGGAGTACCTGGTGACCCTGATTAGAAAACACAAGAGTCCAACCAAACTATTAGAGATTGACATACCGTCTTTACAAAAAATATTCAACTTGGTGGGCCGCTTCATTTGATGTCAAAAATCGAAGGTCTGAAGTAGCTGATGAAGGCCAAGTCACACAACATTAACTATAATAATAAAGAAATCGCAGTAGGGAACCTTAGACTTGGCACGACTTTGTCTAGATTTCATTACTTTTTAGAGATAACAAGCAGCTCCATCGAGACTTAGCTAGTTTTTTACACGCTTTATATTAGCTTCACTTGTATGTCAGTATGTGGGTAATTTGCGCGCCTGCGGCCTTCCTTGGTTCTGGTAGCCGTTTCTCAAGCGTGATTTTTTTTATTTTTTAAAATAAACTAAAAAAAATCACGCTTTTATAAATAAATCAAAGTAAAAAATAAATAATAGTTTAAAAAAACTAAAAACTCGCTTTTTATTATAGAAAACCAAACTAAAAAATAGAAAATAAATTTTAATAAATTTAAAATAAGAATAGTGTTAAAAAATTCAATAAATATAAATTAATAATAGTGTAAATAAAAAAAATGTATTTTATTTTAAAAAAAGCGTGGGGTGCTTTTTAAGATATTATCAAAATGATAATCACTCTACTCATATCTGTCAATAAAATATTTATAACTATTGACACCATGCACCCCACGCGTTTTTTAAATAAAATACATTTTTTTTATTTACACTATTATTAATTTATATTTATTGAAATTTTTAACACTATTCTTATTTTAAATTTATTAAAATTTATTTTCTATTTTTTAGTTTGGTTTTCTATAATAAAAAGCGTGTTTTTAGTTTTTTTAAACTATTATTTATTACAGAATGTTTTTGGTGGGATTAATAATATATACCGTTACCGTAACATATCAGAGGACTCCTTCCTCGAAATCGAAAGAAGTTTGTCTATCTTTTTTTTATTTACTTTGGCTATCAATGATTAGATAATATAAATAATATCTGGATGAATTGATTTATAACATTGTTTCAAACACTTCTACTACAGCATGTTGGTCCTGTCTCGCGTCGATTGCGTAGCCAGTTCGCAGTAGAGACCAACTAACCAAATATATTTATAACATTTAGTATTATTGTATTAATCTTATTTGGTACGAGCGGCCTGCCCTCGCGTCGCTTCGGGTATTTAAAGCAATATTATAATTGATGTCCTCAATTTGTCTGTAGTTTTTCATTATTTGCAAAAAGAGAGAGTGAGAAAAAGTTACAAAAAGAAAAATGATAGAAAGAAAAAGAAAAGAAAAGCGACAGAATATAAGAGAGAGGAGATAAAGAGAAAATAGAGACTGACCATTCTGAATAGAGATGAAGATAAATATTAAAGAGAGAGAATGATAGTATATAAGAGGAAGAGAGACGGAAATACTATAGACTTCTCTCAGTGAAAGAATTTTTAAAATCGGATTAGTAGCAACAAAACGGCCATGTTCTATTAATTAATAAAATGTATATGGCAACACTAAATCACCTTTGTCACTCACGAACAGTGTATTTTTCTATCAGCGAAAGAATTCATACAATCGGATTAGTAACAACGAAATTGCCATATTCTATTAATTAAAAAATGCATATGGCAACACTAAATCACATTTGTCATTCACGAAAAGTGTAGTAGGTATCTACCTACTAATAGTAAATCAGTGAAAAAAAAATTAGTCGTATTAGTAGGCAGTTCCTGAGAAACCCTTCAATTTACAAAATGACCAGGTTATTGCACTTAAATCCATCTTTTTAATTAGAATATTTATGGCAACACCACATAGTATATGTCACTCGGAAAGGATGTAGCTTTCTATCGGTGAAAGATATTTCATGCCATATAATAAAAAAAAAAAAAAAAAGATATTTCATAATCAGTTCAGTACTTTTCGTGCCTATTCGCAACAAATCTTTCCTCTTTATATAATAGTATAGATAATTTTAAAATAAAGGATTTGTTTACTTCTCGAGTCAATAAATCTATTTAGCAATTTGTAAGATGTGCTTGATCAAACAAAACAAATTTAAAATTCTATTACATTTCTCAGTCACACGATTTCAAAAAATGTGTTTTAATGTGACGGGATAAAAATATCGAAATGATAGTCTTTTTACTCGATCACTGCCATTAGATTATCATTTGACACAGCTCTTACCTAACATTTTCGCCCTGTAAAAGTAGATAAATATTTTGACTAAGCTAGTTCCCCTCACTGTTTGTGGCTCAATGTCATGAATCATCCGTACCTATCAACATAGTTTAGACGGAATTGCATTTACAAAAAAAAAGACCTTAATATAATTTTGTACCTAAAACACTTATTTTTTTTTAAGCTTTCAACTTTCAACCAAATAAAGGAGATAATAAAAGATAACTGGATTTTTATAATTTTTATTTAATACACATGAAGAGGCTTAAAATAAAATTTCCCACCACTCACAAGTGTACCTGAAACAATAGAGATTTAAATTAAAGGAGTATCAATGATCTAAGTTTTATAAATAACTAGTAACCCTAGTCTTGGCTTCGCAGTTTTGTATGTATGCTCACAATAGTTACTCATGTTTAACAAAACACGAAGGTGTGATATATAAGCAATTCAATATTCCCTCCAATTCTTTACATTGAACTCATAGAAGAGTTAACGACTGCCTCAGAGGGATTTCATCTGATGATTTATTTTATTGGGCTTTTAATGTACAATTTTTCCTGTGACTGTTATCTTATTAAGTAGGACTATATTACAGAAATAATTAAACTTTTATTTTGAAACTGAAGTAAGACGAGCACAAAATTTAATTACAAAATATATTACTTTAACTATTTACATTTGCTTTTTTATTTTAGGAATTAACCTACCACTAAATTTTTAATTGTATTAATTTAAAAAACAACTTATTTAAATTTTTTATAAAAAGTATTTCGAATGTTAAAATCAGTTTTCCTACACAGTTTAGACCTACTACAATCACAAGACAAAGAATAAACTAAGAAACCAACGGTGGCAGGCAATAACAATTATTTAATATTTAACATCATCACAACCTAGCCAGGTCTCCTCTGAGTGAGAAGGGGGATAGGCCATAAGTCCACCACGCTGGCCCAGTGCAGATTGGCAGACTTCACACACATTTGAGAACTTAAGGAACTCACAGGAGTGCAGATTTTCTTATGATGTTTACCTTTGTTAAAGCAAGTGATATTTTATTGCTTAAAACTCACATATCTTAGAAAAATCAGAGGTGTGTGCCGAGAATCAAACTTGGACCTCCCAAGCAAGACATCAATATTTAACATTGGAACATTGTAATCTTTGTAAAATGCAACACAATTATTTTTTTACTATTTGTTTATATTTTGTCTTACTGGGACCCCCCCACGCTTAAGAATATAGCCTAAAAATTACTTTATATAGAAGAGAATATTGTGTCCTTGAGTTTATTTTTATTCATGGAATTTATAATTTGACCACGACATATTTGAGATGAACAGTAATAGATATCAAAAAAGAATTCTACACACTACTGGATATATCTATACAATAATTCAATGGGCTTTCTTCATCACAACCCTTCAATGGCCCACTGCGGAGCCCAGGTCTCCTCCTCAGAATGAGGAGGGTATTAGGCCATAGCCCAGTGTGGGTTGGAGACACACCTTTGAGAATTTTCAGGGAACTCTCAGGAATGCAGGTTTCCTCACGATGTTTTCCTTCACCGTTAAAACAAGTGATTTTTAACTGCATAAAACACGAGTTCAGAGGTGTGCCCAGGATCGAACTCGGGATCTCCCGAGTAAGACTTCAAGTCTCAACCACTGGGCCGTCACTGCTTTTTATGGGCTTACTTAAAGACAAATAATTGGTTGATGAACAGTGTGGTTTTAACTTGCAAATATCTCGGATGAGTTAACATGGGAAGGATATGAGGTCTAAAACTGTTTGCCACTTTGTCGTTAAATTAAGTTTGAAATGAATTCGTAACTTGGATGAGTTAAACATGGGAAGGATATGTGGTCTAAAACTGTTTGCCACTTTGTCGTTAAATTACGTTTGAAATGAATTCGTAACTTAACTAATATAAGTAGAATCCTATAAATACAATTAAATTAATAAAGTAGACACCAGGATGTTACTAAACTTGTTCAAACTAATCCTACAATAAATATTATGATGATAAAATGTGCTTAATTACATGTACCAGATAATTTTTTTAAAATTAATTTTATTAATATATAAAATAAAACAAATATTTCAGATAGTTGTCTTAATTGTTTATAACATTATGTAGCTAAAGTATTAATTCCTATTTTTTATGTATGACAAACTATCGATTTCAATTAAGACAACAATGGAGATAAAAAATGCGGTTGTTAATTTATCAAACTATAATTTCAAAATAAATATACTCGTATTTATTCCTCAATTTTAATTGAGTTGCATTTGCAGTTCTTTGTTCACATTTACCGAGTAACACGTTTAAACTTAGGTTATAAGTGATAACACGAGCAATAGTTTAGAGGTTATGATTGTTTTCTCAGAGAACTTCTATTTAATCCTATCTGATAACTTAATGTAAACATGTATTATTTCTGTCGCACATGTACAGAATAAGTGTATATTAATGTTGAATTTAAACATACCTTTTTATTTAGACCTCGCACGCATCTTCCTGCGTTTACGCTTTAGCCTTCGCATACGCTTCTTACGCCACTGAAACAAAGATGTAAATTATAATAATGAACGAAAGTGTGGTTTTCTACCTCGTATAAAACTATACGTTAGTCCAAAAATGAATCAAAAATACCTTTGCTCTCATGTTCTTTAAATAAAAGCCAAAAGGCTTACACTTAGTGGATGCTTGTTACTTTTGAGATCAACTTCTAATTCGTGGATGAAAATAAGTGAACGTTCTCGTGCTAAGTCTATGTGAAAAGAAGGCAATCGCACAAACTCAAATTAAATCAGTGTTGCCAATTCCCCATTTGCCACAAATACGTGTTTGCATTCAGTATTTTTCCATATATTAAAATTATTTATCTAATTATGTTGGATCAAATATTTTTAAAATAAAAAAGAAATAATATGAAGAAGAAAATGAACAATTGTAATATATTATAAGTTGATAATTAATAAACAGCACTCATCAGCGATATGGCCTGACGGTAAAAACGGAACGTTTGGTATGGTAGTCGGATGACGACGTTTTTGACGATTGATTGATTATATTTGAATTATCATAATATTTGTTCATTGAAAATTAATATAGTAAATATTTGGATAAATTCAGTGATAAATTAATAAAGGCTATTAACCTTTTATGATTATTGTTGAAAACATATTCAGGATAGTGGGAACGTGTCGTCCAATATAACTGAACCGTTCAAGACCACATCGGACGTTGATTCTAGCCATAACGGACCAAGTGACCTGACCATAAATACACATTTATTGATGTTAATTATAATTATGAAATTGATTTACAAAATATTAAATAATGACTACTTAATGGAAATGTTTCTGGAAGAAGCTATTTTATATTTTTTTCCCTAAATTTAAAATATTCTAATATTAAGTTTAAGAGTAAAAAAATACATCTCATAAGAAATACCTATATAAAATACATTTATTAAAAAATACCAATCGAATTGAGAACCTTCTCCTTTTTGAAGTCGGTTAAATAGAAAGTTCATTCGGTAACTTTCTTGAACTCAATTGAGAAATTGGTTCAATAAAAGAAACTATTTGTGTACATTTAATTTTTTTTTAATTTTATTTAATTGTACATAAATAGCTGCAAAAAAAAAATTTGATATTTATTTTTTCGTATTGCCAGGAATGTATTTTGACATAGAAACACTGTAAATTGAAATTATACGTTATCAAATGTTGGCACCCGTGAGAACTGAGAATAATATAGCCATTACCCATATGTTTTGTGAGAGCAGCTGTCAATATAGTAACACGATTCTTCGCGCCAAAAATATTTTATTCTTTTAGCAGTGAATGAAGACCAATTATTACAACTAACTATAAAGCACTGGTAAGTGTACCAAACAATGAATATTTCCGAGTATTTGTTGTTCCTTTATTCAACTACATTTCGAGACTTTGTTCCTATTAAATCTTAAATAATTGATAAGGCACGGAGCAGGGTTACCAACATAATGAAGGAATAATTTCCACCATCCTAGTCAAATGAAAAATTTTTCTTACGTTGTGTTTGTTAATTGTTTATCGATCAGTATTAAAATTGTTTTAAATGTTCATTTGTTTTAAAAAGTAAAGAAAATGAACGTCACAAAACTGTACAAAGCGTTTGTGGGTTTATAATCTTTGTGAGGTTTCGAAGTTCATCTATTTAGTGACGCTGGGCATGCTTCGGGTGGATTGCAAAGATGGTTACTTCTAACAAGCAACCGGATAAAAAGGTTGTAAAAATGTGTGAACAGAGCAATGCAGAAGTAGTTCCTCAGAGAACACTTCTCGGAGAAGTCAATGAGCACATCATGTGTCCATTATGTCGTGGCTACTACATAGACGCAACGACCATTGTTGAGTGTTTACATTCGTTTTGTCGGAGCTGTATTATAAAACATCTACAAGTTAAAAGCTATTGCCCTGTTTGTGAAATGATGATTAACTCCGCAAAACCTAATATAAAACTAGACAAAGCACTACAGGATATTGTTTACAAACTAGTACCTGGTCTATTTCAAAAAGAAATGGAACGACGCCAGCAGTTTTATGCCTCCAGACCGGGCCCAGCTGCATCTGCAACGCCTGAACAAAGAGGTGAAGATACTGAACGTATTATTTTCAGTCCAGAGGATGTTATTTCTTTCTCCCTGGAGTATGTTGATGTCACTGATGCTGACAGTATATCTAGTAAATCGTCTGACAGCAATGAACCACAGCCTTCATCAGCAACAACAAGAAGATATCTGCAATGTCCTGCAGTTGTTAATATTAATCACCTTAAGAAGTTTTTAAGCATGAAATTTGATATTGACAGTACACAATTTGCTATAGATATTTTATATAAAAGAGTACCTTTACCTGATTACTATACATTGATGGATATTGCCTACATATACAACTGGAAACGAAATGAACCTATGAGATTTTTTTATCAAATCATTGATTATGTGGCAATAAGAAATAGATTATTTGATATAAACAGAAAAGGACCTAGGTTTACAGACAGAAAATCAAGTCCAACATGTACAGAGGACACAAATACCAATAGTCCAACTCTAAATCTTAATGATCATGCTTCAGAAACTTCTTCTGGAGCTGATAGTCCTATGCCAGATGAGAATCAATTGAAAAAATCTGGAGATATAATTAAGAAAAATGATATGCTAATTTTAAACAAAGACTCTACAAAAGATATAAGATGTCCTTCACCTTCTAAGAAGAATGATGATGAGGTTGAAAAATCACAGTTTTTAAATTCATTTGAGCTACAAGCCAAAAGTAATACTGCATCATCAAAGCCTTCTCAATCTAAACCTAATAATAGTGATGTTATTACAGCACCAAAAGAAGATAATACTAACAAAATTTTAGTTGATACCTCAAAATCAGAAGAAAATTTAAAGAGAAAATATGATGTTACTAAAACATTACCAGAAATGAAAAAAATTAAAATTGAAATAGAAAAAGCTAAGTTACCTATTACCCAAACTGTTACTAGTAATAATGAAGATTCAAAGACATTAAATACAAATATTCAAAAGAGTTCTGATGTTACAAATATAATTAATAACACAGATGATACAAAAAATAATACCACTGATGTACCAAGTAATAATATAACAAGTACTACATCGTTAAATTCTAAAGAAGTGAAACAGCACCAGACAGTAGCAACAGCAAAACCAATTCAATTAGAAAGTCCAGGACTAAAAAGACCTGTGGCATCTCCAGCAATCTTATCACCCAAGAGGAAACCAGCTGAGACTTCTGTTTTGTCACAGTCCACACCTTCAATTCAAAAGACAGTATCTCCACTTAAGTTGCAAATACCTAAACCAGATACTAATGCAGCTGTCCTTAAGCCTGTGGAAACTCCAAAATCTACAACTAAGAAAATGCCTGACTTAAAACCTAGTACACCAGTAACACCATCATCACAAAGTAAAGGACCACCTGTTGGGAAATTAAGAATGGATCTACTTGCAAACAATTGTGACCCAACTATAGATAGAAGTAAAATATTGTCACAAGTTAAAACATCTCTTCCTCAACCAAATACAGGACCGACTTCCGGAGACCCTTTAAAATCTTTATTCGATTCATGTAAGATTAACATTCCTTCTTCACTTTCTATTACTTTAACTGACCAAAAATTAGAACCTCGAAACTCCTCTGAGACCACATGTTCTGATCAGAAAAAGAATTTAGTAAATAAAAATCTTACAAATGCATGTACTGCCAGCACACATAAAGTACCAAGTCCCCCTGTGCATAATTACATTGAAATACTTAAACTCCCAGATACTGACCCAAAAAAAAATAATAAACCTGAAACTCCAACTGATAAGATTAATCTTAATAAAACAGATAATAATGCATTTCCTCCAAAACAACCTACAAAAACGTCTGAAACATCTGCCAAGGGTCCTATACCCAATTTAAAACCAATTGCTGACACAAAAATAGGAAAGCAAAGTGGTAATTTTTCACCACCAATAACATTTCAACAAACTTTTGAACAACAATTACAATCAATGCAATCTGATAAAAAATCAAAGTTACCAAAAAATAAAGCACAAGTTCCAAAACTGGTTCCTGCTACACCTAAAACATTTAGTGCGGTAAGCAAACTTAACAATTCTAATAACAAAACAAGTAATATGTCATCAACAGAAAATAAAGGAAGCACAGCTCTGGACTTGTCTACTCCACATAATGTACAGAGCCAGTTAGGTCCACAGCAAACTAAAGCTTTTGAGACAATGCAATCTATTGCCAACTTGGCTAAGAAACAGAATATGCCAGGAAAGGTGTTGCCCATGCCTATGGCACAAGCCAATGTCTTTTCAGTTATGCCAAACAGAACATTACCAACCGCAGCTCCACCTCTGAGAGTTCCAACAACTAGCAGTATTACTCAGTTGAAAGTAGACAAATTAAATCCAAGCACCTCACAGATGAATTCTCCTAGGCAGGAATCCAATCAAAGGAATAATCAGATGAAACATGCGAATACTGCAAGTGTCACTATTCCATCTCCAAGTTATACCAGCAACTCACCATCTAACCTCCAGCCTTCTCCACATTCTCAAACTCGCTCTCCCAGTTCATCACCAAAGTTAATAATAGCTGAAGATAAACAAGGAAGCAGTTCTTCTGAACATAATATGAATCAGTCCAACCAGATATCTAGTACACAGCTGCCAAACACAAGCTCATCTAAGACAGAATCTCCAAAACCTTCTCCTGGTCCTTCTAAACCTACATTGAAACCTGTAAAGCCATTAATTCCTCCAGGAAAAATAACAGGATTACGACAGCCAATCACACCCATGAGCTCTAACCCTCAAATGAGTTCTCCTACTGACTTTCTTCCACAACCACAGTTGATTTCACATGCAATGTTTCGACATCAAATGGAGATGCAAACTGCTTGGTTGAAGGCTCAGAGGAATTATGAATTATTTAAAAATATGTCCAATATGGCACAACAAGCTCAGAATTTCAATAACAAAGATAAGCAATAAAAGTGCCTTATGTTTTCTTTTATCATTATTATCAAAAATATTCATATAAAATTAAATGAAAATGATTACCATGTCATGGGAGGGAGCTGGTAAATATTATATAATACATGCTGCTGATCTTATATTTTGTTATATATCTGCAATACTAAATAAAACATGAAGAACATACAATATGATTGTATTTTAAATGCCTACAGTACTTTAAACATTTTGACCACAATAGAAATTGTATTTTAGGGTTTGGCTTTTAGTAAGGTGTTTCCAATATTTATTCAATATGTAAACTGTTTTAGTTGGGTTGGGTTGGGTTTCCTCCATATTATGTTACATGACATTGAGTTACACAGATTATTATCGTTAAATAATTAAGTATTTTATACCAGGTGTGAGGCATTCAATTTCTGAATATTTAATATTTTTACAATTTAATACTTTATGTATCTAATGAAATGGAGTATTGTATGTATTAATTTTAATTATGTAATTTATTTTAAAATGCAATGTAATAATGGTTTTGTATTTTACATATTATAATAATTAATAAAATAGAAGTATTTTCAAAATACGATTTTTATTATTAAAGTTACTATGAGATCATTTTATTTAAGAAATATTGCAGGTAATATAATGTTTTTATTACTGATATGCATAACTTATACATTTTTAGTAATAAAATTGTTTTTTACAGATGGCTGCTCTACAAGGTACTATTCCTTTTAAGTCAAAAAAAAAGACTTATTTAAAGGACTGCAAAGTTAAATCAAGAAATAATGAAAATGAAGATATTCTAAATACAAATGTACCAAAGAGTATTCTAAAACGACATATAAAAGAGACCAAGGATGATGTGATATTTGATGATGGTAAATATTTTTGAATTACATAATAATTCCTATAATGGTATGAAAACAAAATGAAATTCATTAAACAAAAAACCTTAACTTTAATAAGTTATAATCAAGATACTTATAATAGTAAACATTAAAATTATATGAAGGATTAGATTTGGATTACAAATTGCCATTGTTAAGTTTTCTAATTAAACTTGCTTGTGCTGATATAATGACGGGGATAAAATTTATTATATATATTTTTATCTGTTATTTTCTAGATATATGTACTTCAAAAAAAATTGCACGAAAACTTGAACAATGCAGTGAGTAAGTAAACATGTTCTCTTATTTAGATAAAAATATTTGAATACAATTTTATTATTTTTGTATTACTTATATACTAAATTTAAGTTTATGAATTAATTAATATTTTTTTAGAAATAGCTCCTTGGCAAAATGTTTAAAACCATTAGTAAGTCGGGAGGAAGAGATATCATGGATGGAAAAATATTTATTGGAACACCTTGAGAAGGAACAATCGGCTTCATTGTATATTTCTGGGCAGCCTGGTACTGGCAAGACTGCTAGTTTAACCTATATACTACAATTACCAAAGGTAACTAAAAATAAATAAATAAATTTATATACTATAACTTAAGCAAGGCATGCCATTAAGATGTCCTATGTTTCCATGTTAAAATAACTGTACAGCTGACTGGAATGGAAGTTTTTTCATTGCTCTATATACTAAAATTTCAGATAAAAGAGGGGTTTAAACAATTATATATTAATTGCACTATGATGAAGTCGGCGGCAAGTATTTACAGTAGAATTTGCAAAGAGCTGCAGATACGAACTACAGGGACAAGTGAAAAAGCTTGCCTGAGTGCAATTGAAAAATATTTAGTTACAAGACACAAAATGATGTAGGTATTTTATTACTTTATAGAATTAGGTATTATAATATATTTAACAGAGGACACTAAGTTTTTAAGGAGAGAATATTAATAGTTAATTATTGAATACTTTTTAAAAATTGTGCATGGTTATACAAACTAGAACCAATCCACATAATTGCACTAATGGAAATCAGATATTTTTCGGTTATTTAAACCCCTTTTTAAAAATCGATCTTATTGATACACACACACAATCATATTCTTTACTTCAAAAGAAATTACTGTCAATTTTCTACATTTTTGTTAAAAAAGACTAAATAATGTAAATGTGGTTTGCATAACCATGTTCAATTGTTGATATGCTTACATTAGCTTCAATTAAAGAATCACCGAATGTAAGTGTAGGAATATAGAATGGCTTCAGATTTGCAGGCTAATTATTGAAAATGGGAATGTCTGACAAAATTGGATCGGTATTTTTGTATAAAAGCCTCAATAAAATAATTTACTTTGGATAATTTCAACATGCTCAATCTAAACCACTGGAAGACACATGTTTCTTTTATTGTTTTTAATTTATTTAGCAGCAAAGCTGGAGCTGGTTTTTAAGTTGTATTAAACTAATAATGTACATAATTGATTTGAATTGAATTTTGTTGTTTTTTCAACAAAGTTGTCCAGTTTAAAATCATAAAATAATAATAATAAACATTATTTGTAGTTTGCTAGTGTTGGATGAGATTGACCAACTGGACAGCAAACGGCAAGCGGTACTGTACACGATCTTCGAGTGGGCGGCGTTGCCGTCGCGCTTGCTGTTGGTTGGAGTGGCCAACGCGCTCGACCTCACACAGCGGGTGCTGCCGCGGCTGCAGGCGAGATGCTCCCTGGCGCCGGCCACGCTGCACTTCGCTCCCTACACGAAACAACAGATCATCGATATCTTCACGAGCGTGCTGGCCGCTGAAGACAGCACTAATGTGTTCTCACCCGTCGCATTGCAAATGCTTGCAGGTATTATATATATTATATTTACTAATATGTTCATTTATTGTAATAAATATGATATAAGCTATACTCTATCTTCCGTCTGGTGGATGTACGACACATATATTACATGTAAGGCACTTTAAAATGATACTAATGATGATGATAATTCCACTTGTTATTGACATTATTATTACTACCTTAAAAGTGTCATTGAGTTTCTTGCGCTAAGTCAGAGTAAATCTGACGTTCTATAAGTACACGCAAATCCTTATTTTAAAAAAAATATCATTTACTTAATTTTTTTTAATCTCATATGGCATTTATGCCTTGTAAGAATTTATGAAAACTTAACAAAAAGCAAATCGAAAGTATTTTAAATATCTTTTAGCTAAAATAGCTGCAATATCGGGAGACATGAGACGGGCATTAGACATAGGACGACGAGTAATCGAATTCGCAAGACGCAGTAAATTCTCCGAACACAAATCCATAGATAACTTGATGCAAGATTCAACAGTAACGGTAGAACTGAAACAAGTACTGGAAGTCTTAAATGACGTGTATGGAGGGTGTAAGAAAATAGAAACCGACGTGGAGGAAGGCCTTCCTATGCAACAAAAATTAATATTGTGCAGTCTTATGTTAATGCTCACAAAAGGGAAAAATAAGGAAATTATGATGGGAAAACTTTATGATGTTTATAAGAGGTGAGTTATATTTTTTTGAGTAAACTATTATTATAAAAAGTAACATTTAGTTAATTTTAAATGAAAATAATTTTCCTTGACTAGTTCAGCGTCAATTCTTGTAAATTGAATACGGATGAATAAAATGAAATGATCGTCATTGTGGTGCTTCCATAAATATCATTGCAGTTATTACATATGAAAAAAAAAATGTTTTTTTTTAACTTTGATCCGTTGAAACGGCTTTGACGGTTAGTTGATCCGTTAATCCTCCAAATCTGAGTAAATAGCAATAAACTGAAAAATAATCTCTATGTCTCTTGGTCTATAAGATAGATCTGAACGATCTATCTGTATATTAGAATTGTTTGTGAAAAGTTTCAATTTTAACATATCAAATTATAGTTATTTTGAATTTGTAAACAGGGTGGCTGTTGCGCGCAACATTGCACCTCTTGACGCTAGTGAGATGATCAGCGCCTGTTGCCTCTTGGAGTCGATGGGGGCGATGCGCGTGGGCAGCGGTGGCGCGGGCGGCGCGCGTGCCCGGCGCCTGCGTCTGCTGTGGGACCAGACTGAACTGAGTGCGGCGCTAAGGGACAAGCCGCTCATGTCCGCCATTCTTGCTGACACTGCCTGCCTTGCGTCGTGATAAGTATTCATTATTAGTTGATATACCCTGGTTTCACTGATTGTTTAATTTTAGACTAAGTTATTGACATTGAATTGATACTGAATTTGCAGTTTACAGATTTGGACATACAACATAACTAACTATATCGACCTCTTGCACATAGAGTGCAAGCAAATAGTACTATTAATTATTTTTAATATTTTATAACATATGACACAGTTAACATTATTGTAATGGTGTAACTAAGAATGTATGCATTATAAGTGATACTTTTTACCACGTCAAAGTTTCAAAAATATAAAATGAATTTGAGAATAGTTCAAGATTTGAAGAGAACTTTTGAACAGAACGTTATTTCAGGTCTGCTAAAGAATGTTATTTCAGCAAAAAAGTAAACTGACAATTTGTATTTATTATATTAAGTGTAATATTTTAAAACATACTCGATCAGCAAGTTCTACGCCATATAAGACATGGAAAGTTTTCTCATGAGTTATATTTTAAAGCATTATGCAAAACTAATTAAAAGTTTAAAATATATTATAATATTTTAAACGTTAATGGCAGTATTCCGATCACCGTCGTCAAATACTATATAATCCGCTATGGCTTACAATCAATAATTAAGTATAATATTATTTAAATAAACTATAAATTGGAGTAAAAGGAAAAGTGTTTAGAAAGTAACCCCACCCCGTAACTTAAGATAAACAGGTTTGCTTTTTAATATGAATGTTTGACAGATTCAGACAGATATTATTTATTGGCAGACTCTGAACTATTAGATCATAAGAAATTGTTGATTTACAACTTTGTTATTTTAATTAATTGACCTCATTATATACTTCAAAAGGAGTTGAAAAATCGAGTCCTTATTTGTTTTAGAGGTTGATATTAACATAGCTTTGTTACTTCTAGGTTAAGTGTGACATCTTTATTCTTACAATTTATCCTCCTATCCTCCTATATATTAAAATTAGGTTTGAAATGTGATTTAAGTTAATTTATTACCTTTACAATAATTTCAATAACTTTATAATGTATTAAGATCTTTTTAAATTGGTGTTTTCTTGTCTTGTTGTATTCTTTTCACTTGTAAGTTATTTAGTGTAGTACCTTTTATATAGTTCAATCCACGACGCCGCATCGCGCGCCTACTATGTTATGTGAAAATAGTAGGAGCGCTATGTTTGTAATATCTGTTAACTGTAACTAATTTTTAACTAATTAAATATTACATTTATCAGGTTTTGTAAAGAGTATTGGTACGGTTATACGGGCTTATATGTCGTGATTACGTCCCCTATGACATTTTCTATTTCAATTTATATAATTTATTTATTTAGTTTGTAAATGCTTTATTGAATGTATTAGTTATAATACTGTATTCGTTTTTAATCTTGATATTGTTTTGATGGATGCTTCTAGTATAAAAAAAGACTGAATGTTAATTGATATGTACTAACTAACATGAGCAAAAGTTTGCGTTTAACATGTTTCTAATACTTTTTTACGAATAAAACGTTGTATTGAATAAAACGTTGTTTTTGTTTAATATTTAATGCGACCAGTGTAAGTTGTGTTATAAAAATTGGCTTATAATAAAAAATGATTTTGCTGAGTTACGTTTTACCCCTCCAACTAAGCTAAAATGCTTGTGGTAGGAGTGGGCCACGCCAGTAGTCCAATGTCCGAGATTTGAACCCACGTCTTGAACGTTAACTTGTTTCAATTTAACGCATTAATTTTCGGTAGAATATAATCTATGAAATAAAACCGTAAAATTGTGAATCAGGATGAATTTGCCATAGTGTGACAAAGCTATTACAGTGGACATAATGAACGTGTTTACCAACTCTGTTACAGCGGGCGGGGGCTCCCCTCCCCCAACGCCTCCACTTTTTATATAGCCTAGGGGTAGGTGTAGGAATGAAAATTACTGTGATAAGTTAGTAGTAGTGGTGTAGGGTATGGTGGCGCGAAAACTGGGACGTGGCGTTTTTTAATAACAATTTTTTAACTATTTTCGTTATGCCCATTGTAATAGTATTGTAATCTATGGTAAATTCACCCTGATTCACAATTTGAGGATTTCAATTCCACTGATTTTATTAATTACATACTAAATAATAAATACATACATTATTGACACCAGTGTTTCATTCCTAACTCTGTGGACACAGAACAGGCTATTTCAAGACCGACCAATCAGAGATAGCCTTCGGACAGCAGTATTTATTTATTTATGTATCTATAAATGTTACACACTGACAATAAATAGGTGCACATATGTATATCAGTATCTTTCAGTTCACAATTTTTCGATAGTTTAAAATCTCGCGAGATAGATTACAATCTAACGGCGTTTACAATTTTACGGTGACATTTACATACTGGTTAGTACAACTGTCATCGCGCAGACGAAATTAATTACTAAAGTAAGCCAAGGCCGACGCGACAATCAAGGCATGCCCTGTCCAACAATAAAACATGGAATTTAGTAGAAAAGAGAAGTTATTATAATTAGATGATTTTTAGGAAGAAGAAGAAGTTTGGATTTATCTTTACACAAATTAGATTTCTCAAAGAACAAAAACTTAACCGAGTGTAATGGAATGAGTGTGTGAGCGAGTACGTGGGCAAGAGTGTTAGATAGTGAGTATTATAATAATTTTAATACACCGCAGTGAAGGGAGGATCGGTCGACTAGTTTTAAAAAAACTCAATTATGTATTGAAAATTATATTTTATTGCCTTTTTAATTTGGTGAGTATTTTATGATAATTAAATGTGCAAGTTAATGTGTGTAATCAAAATAAAGCGGCTAATACTATTGAATTTGTAATTCACGTTTATTACCAATCTACATCTACACTATTATATAAAGAGGAAAGATTTGATTGTTTGTTTGTTGCAAATAGTCTCGAAAACTACTGAACCGATTTTGAATATTCTTTCACCGATAAAAAGCTACATCCTTTACACTTAACATAGGCTATGTAATGTTGCCATAAATAATCTAAATAAAAAGATATGGCCATTTAAATGCCATAACGTGGCTATTTTGTATCTACACTACTCTGATAGAAAACTACACCATTCGTGAGCGACAAAGATGATTTAGTGTTGCCATATACATTTTTAATTAATAGAATATGGCCGTTTTGTTGTTATTAATCCGATTTTAAAAATTCTTTTACTGATAGAAAACTACACTATTCGTGAGTGACAAAGTTGATTTAGTATTGCCATATACATTTTTTAATTAATAGAATATGACCATTTTGTTGTTATTAATCCGATTTTAAAAATTCTTTCACTGATAGAAAACTACTCTATTTGTAAGTGACAAAGGTGATTTAGTGTTACCATATACATTTTTAATTAATAGAATATGGCCATTTTGTTGTTACTAATCCGATTTTAAATCTCCTCTTATATACTATGATTCTCTCATCCTCCCTCTTTTTTCTCTCTTTAATTTTTATCTTTATCTGTACAGAATGATCAGTCTCTTTTCACTTTCTTTCTTTCGATTATCTCTCTCTCTTTTTTTCTACTCAATTTTATTTTTGCTCTGTCCTCCCTCTTTTATTATCAGTCATTTTTCTTTCTATCATTTTTCTTTTTATAACTTTTTCTCACTCTCTCTCTTTCCAAATAATGAAACACTACACAATTACAGAATAACAAATTAAGGACACCAATTATAATATTGCTTTAAATACTCGGAGTGAAGCGAGGGCAGCCCGCTCGTAGTTTATAAATTGCTTATAATTTAATTTCATAAAGTAGACTTGTTTAGATAAAACGTTACTTAATAATAATTAAATAAAACGTTTCAAAATAGCTGATTTTGTCTCTTAACTATAGATAATACTGATAAACTATACTATGGATCCAGTCCAGCTTCGCACGTCTGTGATTTCTGCTCAACATAATATTAAACATATTTTTCTTTTAAAGTATTAATATGTTTTCTTAATTTTTATCATATAAAACAGTCTGGCGCGTCTAATTCAATGTATAATATTTGGTATTATTTCGTAAAATCTGAAGATTATTTTTTTTACTTTCAGGTCCATAAGGCCTATATGCAAATAATTACATCCTTCGTCGACGAATTCTCTTACGCGTTTATAATATCAGAATGGACAAATTTCTTGACCGTGTCGGAAAGCATCGCTTTCCTGGAAAAGGTAAGAATACCGACCCAGTACCAGTACCAGTAGGCAGAATTCTAATTTTTAATCGGACTGAGAAGTCGCGACCATCAACTGGTGAAATGTTTAAAATAAAAGACAACAATTCATTGGTATTATATTTATTTTTTATTCTAATATTTATAAGTTAATCCTATTGAGTAACATTTTTTTACAAGTATGATCGATACGAAGTTACAATTTAATTCACCAATACCGTAAATTTACGTATAGAGAGAAATGTAAAACGTAGAACGGTAGAACGGTAAAAATCTTTCTCACGCCTCGGAAGCTATAATAATATGTTAGTTTCCATAAAATAAATAACTTAAATAGAGATAGTTGCTTAGTTTTTGTACAATATCAGCCATCTGAGAGTTCGACGGCTAAATTAAAGTTTACGATATCGGATACAGTCATGCATTTTATTTACTTTGGGTTTTTGAGCAGTATCTTAACATTGATATCACTGTTTTTTGTAATTAAATTATCTGGTGTTGGATTTATTGACTCTAAGATCCGATTATTTTGCAACGTTTACTTTAAATGCGTAAACCGGGGTTGCGAGAACGCACAAAGTTAAGGAGTTCATCGCTATCTTCACATACGAAAGGCTTGACGTGGTGACAAGCTACGTCGTGCCATTTCACGCCGTCGTTGTAGAAGTTGTTTAGGATTGCTAAGCAGGATTCGTCGTTACCCTAAAAAATATAGCTTATTAATTTTTTAACTAATAAAAATTAGTAAAAGAAACAATACATAATATAGTCTACTAGAGCTAGCATTTCGCTTTTAAGCGACTATAGTCATGACTCGTTTCAGTTACACGTTCAACTTACTTGAGCAGCTTCTCTATTGTCAGGTTGTGCTTGACCATATCCGCCAGTGTAAGACCAGTCGCCGGTATTGCGTTGGGTCGTGGGTCCAATCTTAGCACCTGAGCCAGACCAGAACCAGCCATTCGTATTAGGTGGCTGCAAATCAGGTCTGTCGCACCCGGCGAAGTTACATTTACGTCCCGATGTCCAAATGTACCTGATGTTAGCACGGGCAATCTTTTGCTTTATAAATTCATTTTCCTGAAAACAAAATTATTGAGATTTAAAAAAAAAGTCTTCTATGTTTTAGAGTACTTAAGGAATACTGTAATTAAAGAATGTTAGTTTTGACGGGAAATGCACCTCCGTCATAAACATCCGGTACATGATGTGGGTAAGACGGCTACTGAAGAATGTATGTCATGTTCTACTTGCACGATACGAGCGCCTTATGAGTAGACACGCACTCGCCATCGGCCATTGCACCCCTTTCACGTACGCCTTCTACGCTCTAAAAATCTAATCAATCTAATAGAAACATCCTACTGAATGTTAATGTCGACGATAATTAAATGCGTTTAATAATTGTTTAACGTTATGAATAACAGGTACTCGTTCTCGTAGATAAGTGGTGTAACTGTGATGTTACTCAATTTCGAATAGACTTTTGAGGAAGGTATTAGTTATACTCGTAACAATGACTGTATTGCGATCGTTGACATCTCGCGAACACGGTAGGAAGCGTTCGGAGAAAACTTGTTACACGAGATGCGTACTTTTTTAACTGTCTTAACACGGATGGTTTTGCAATCAATTGATTACATGAGAAGATTAATAAATTTTTTCTAGGTACAATGCATATAGTTTAGTTTTTATTAGGGCCCCGTACTTTAAACGGAACCCTTATAGGATCAATTCGTTGTGCGTCTGTCTGTAAAGACGCTTTTTCTCAGCGTGGACGTATCAAGTTGAAATTAACATCAAATACTCAAGCCTGTGGTCCCTTGGTGCTGTTAAAAAATCAAACTTCGTGTATTTAACACGCAATGAAAACATGTGACCGTTAGTGTTGTTACTCACAAAATTATAGGATACTACCCGATGATATAGAATCATGAAATTTAGCAACATATTTGTATAACATATTCGAATTTTAGTAAAGCATCGATATTTCTGTCGTTCGTATTATGTGAAGTGAATCTAATGCTATATCGGGCACGTAACTTAGCAACGGCTGTTAACGACATGAAATGTAAAATTAAAATTAAATGACAACTAGTAAAATATTTTAATCGATTAAAAAAAAGAGGTTCTATGTTCGACTGTATGAATTATTTTAATAAAAGTATTATTTATAACTTTTTAGTGCATTTTTCAAAGTTAGAAGTGTGTTCATTTTTTTTGTTAAAAATGTTTATTCATGTGTTCTTAAAGTAAAAATAAGTAATAACTAATTATTAATATGTTAATTGATTGTATACATAAGCTGTACTGTACATAGAAAGTCGTTTGATTATATTGAAACACGAATTACTAATGTCCAGAGTAAAGTTTTGATGATATTTTGACCCACACAAAAAAATCTAAATTTTGTAGTGTTTGTGACGTGAACGTGAGTTCCACACTCGCACTAGGCCAAATTATTTAATTAATATAATATCCAGTTGCAGTGGAAAGTGGAGTAAAAATAGTTTGGTCACGTAAAAACATCTGTACCTAATCGAACAAAACCAACTTTAGAGAAAGTATTCCGTATAACGAATTACAAGTGATTTATTTAATTTACCTTCTATTCGACCTTTTAGCTTTACGATTATCCGACATTTTACTTTACCAGATGACAAGCAAGGGATCAAGAAAATAATGAAATTTTATTTAAAAATAAATAATGAAATCGTGACTATAATCTAATCGTTTACGCCAAGGTCTTATAAATTTATTCTACGTTATTACAACTCAACACACACACAACAGCATTTTTAGATTGATCCATTTCGTCATGGCAAAATATAAATTACTATTGCTACATTCTAAATTACATATCTTCTATCCATTTGTCTAACGATGGGAAAGTGAGAGCATCATCACGATTGACCCTGTTACGTGATGTAAGATATTTGTGAAGGGATTACCGGTACCTACTACCTAGTCCATTTATTACTTCTAGACGTAAAAAGATACATTATCGCTACAATCATCGTTGTTGATGTAAAACCACTTTTAGATGAGACGAACGTTTCCGCGAACAATTTTTGACTGGATTTGTCACCACTACCTCCGAGACGTCAGTTCCGAGTCATCGTTTAGTTGGTTGCTTTTTGGTCGATGTTAAAATATTTGTTTTAAAGCTCTTGAAGTAACAATAACGCATTAGCCCCTACCTCGCGTTATATTCGCTTTGCTCTACCATGAGGATGGTTACCATGGTAATACTGTATACTAATACATAATAAGTTCAAAAATGACGAAATTTCGTCTCTTTTTCTCCACCATAGGAGTTAAATTTCCAAAAATACTTCCATCGTGGTGAGCACGGTGTCAAATAATCCCACAGCCAAATTTTTCATGGTCCTCATCATAGGAGATTAGGATGTGCGTTATATATATATTTTACTTTATTATTGCGTTACCTGTGGGGTTTCCAATGAGACGGCGTCCATACAGTGTCGTCTGCAAATGTTTCGTGCGTCTAGCCAGTCCACTTCAAGGCTGCGGGTAGGTCCATGTTCCCAGCTGAAGAAGTAAGAGTGTGGTACACCTCGCGCATCGCGGTAATTCGCGTGACGAACACCTAAAAACATATAATATATAATCATCTATTCTGGGTATAGAATTATTAGTAGCTTTAAGTAAGTTAACTTTTTATTAAAATATTAGTGTTTTACTTGTTTTGGTTAAAGATATTAATTGTTTTCGTATGTTGAATTGGATCAGAAACGTCATGGAACTATTTTATGTATCCTTATCGGAAACTAGGATTCTGCAATAAAAATCTAACCTTAACATAATCAAATCCTATTTTTTAAGTTTCGCCCAGGTTCGAAATCTAAAATTAGAACAATAAAGAGATATTGCCAAAACGAGATGGTACTTATGCGGCATTGTTTATTATTTTTATTAGTCATTATCTTGCTGGACCTATTTTAATTTTACAATAACATAATAACCTTATTTTGTAATTGAAACCAACTTAATATCTGAAATTATTTAATATAGATAACCGTATCTAATAGTGATTATATCACTCATAATATTTTTTATTATTCATATTCCCATATTCAGATTCGAAACATGTCATATAAGATTTTGGTTGATTTGGAATTCCATTTGATTTGATGCAAAACCAAGTCTAAGGCACTGCTTGGGTTCCTGTCATAATAGTAACAGATCGTAACTTGTAGTTATATCCTGACCGTATTGCGCCCGTATAGCTTTCATTATAGGCCATCCATCCATTCATTCCCTTAGTTTTCGACATATATATATATATATATATATATATTATGCCCAGAAACTATTTGTTAAGATACTGATAACTTTAAGACATTAACAACTGTTACTTACCTACTAAGAAGCATACGTCATGTGATAGCTACTTGTACTTAAGTTTATTTATACTTTTAATAAATATTTCATAAGCGTATATAATATATTATCCATAAAAGATAAATTATGTAGTGAATAGTTGAAGAGGTTAATATGTTGTTACACAATGGATGTGGTATTGAATCGTACTTAGACTTCGCAATGCAATTAAGGCCAGAAATCCTCGAACTACATACTTGTGAATAGTGACTGGTGCCTACCTAGATAGTAGAACTAGATTCATCGCAGAGACCACTCATCGCATAAAAGCACCTTTAAATACTGATGACACACATTGGTAACAAGTGTTGCAAAATAGTGTCGGTTAGAAACATCACGCTTTATATTACATACAATAGAGGTTCACACATATTAATATTACATTAATTGCAACAGAAAATATTACATAATATATTTTTCATTCCATAAAATTTAAAATTCTATTATTTTTTTGCTGATGAGAACATGTAAGAAAATTAATGTAACTGTATGTAATTTGCAAGGTAGTAAGTACTTCAACTTTATATCCTACAAGTACAGTATTGCGTATTACGTACACAGACCGTTGTACTACGCTACATAGAAGTTTATAATAGCATAACTCTAAGATGTAATCACATAACAGTACACTCATGAACGATGGCAACCTATGAGCTAAGGGGCATTCGATAGCCTGATGAAAACAGGAAGCGATATCTTCAGTAATGTGCTGTTATATGTTGCGCAAGGTAATAATAGCACACTACATATATTAAATGAGGGTTATAGTCTATACGCAGGCTGATTGTATGACAGCTTGACTAGAATATTATTCCTGAGGGCTATACTTTAGACTTTGTGCTTCTGCGTTACTGCTATACTCGTAATATAATAACGATGATTTTTATCTTGACCCTGACGGTGTATTTATTTTACAACACCCTACTTCTCCAATTGGTGTTTATCAGTTGAAACAACATTAGAAAGTAAAAATATCATAAGTAACAGGATACTACTCAAATTACTGTTTATCAGTTAATTAACAGTACCAACAAAAAGCAATGACTCGTAATATACTAAAATAAAATACCTATGTCTGTAATAATACATTATTTTGATACGTACATTTTTTTTTAATTTTGTACTAGTAATATAAAAAACATTAAGTTAAATATCAACATTAATATTACAGTCTAATTTTAATACATCAAACTTTTAAAAGGTATCCTTACTAATATATTAAATGCGAAAATAACTTTTTTATCACTAAAACTTTCGTAAGCACTCGCTAGGCCCGCAGTCGCCTTCGCGAGCGCAAAGCGAATGCTCCGTGATGATGGGAACCGGAGTTTCCCGAAATATGTCGAGCTAAACTCGATATTAACCCCGTAAGTGTTAAACCGTCATATTATTAGAAAATAACTTTGTCTGTCTGACGGGCTATCACGTCAAAACTACACAACCAATTTAAAATATACAAAATTTGGTATACTTACAGATAGTCTAGAGCCTAAGAAAGAACATATCCTACTATTTAATGCGAAAAAATGGTTGTAACGTGGTGTATGAAAGTGTCGTCATTATTAGAGCAAAAAATAGGTTTCAAGCTAAAAAATATTTTTTAGACTGTTGATTCGATATAAATAAATATGAAATTCAATATTTGAAAATTTATCCTCAAGGGTGTAAAATAACAATAGGGAATAGGAGATAAAAGTTTGTATGTAAATATGTAAAGTCTTTGCAGTGAAACCCTGCAATAGCTTATTTATGTATTTATACGTACATATGTGTCTTACTTGTAAAATAATTAGACTAAATAATTAAAAATGCTACCCAAAGCGCTATAATTCCACGCGGACGAAGTCGCTGGCACAGCTAGTAAACATATTTCTAATCTGTAGCTGCCGTTCACCTTATGACCTTTCAATAATCTCTTGATCATCTTACTTAACGCTTACGTAACTTAAGCACCTCTTGTTACATTTACAACATTGACTTTTTACTATTTTATTCGTTGCTTAAAAGTCTAAGTTTATACATACGGAAGTGAAGCGATTATTTCAATTAGCTCTATTTGTTTGATTAGTATAATGTATAGAAAACACAGTAGGATCACGCCGTATTTGCGAGATACGATGCCGATTGTTAGTGGAAAGCCGCATAATCAAAACAAGCTCATCGTCAGGTAGAGCGTCTCTTTCGTAACTAGAAAGTGTCTCTTGTGACCCCTTCTGCAGTACATTTCGCTCTTTGCACATTTCTAACAAAATTAGTAATTATCTACCCATATTACCGTAGAAAGGAGACAGAGTACGTAACGTTAACGAATTCAAAATTATGTAATGGCGAGAGGTGAAGAAGATAATTTGAATAATAAATGTTTAACTATTATAATATATGTTACCGTAAACCACTAGCAACGATGTCATGAATTATGTAATTAACACTGCTTACAACCAAAGAATAATATTTAATATAGGAAAGTGAAAAGTTACGTTATGCGACGAGCATTTTAACATTTCAATATGAAGAGAAAGTTGAAGGTAAATACCTCAACCTTTCTTACGTTTTACTTGTTTTTTCTCTCTCATATATATTCGTTATTTAGAGATTTTTATTGACAATCAATTTATTAACATTGTTTCGACCAAAAACATGACGAAACTTGCAAAATGGAATAAGGGGTGCGGGTTTTAGAATGTACTCGTAATATTGGTCATGAAGAACGACCACAAAAGGTTCATTGTTACTTGTACCCACTCGCGATCAATTGTTACTGTTGATTGTACTCGCATGTGTATCGTCGTTCCCACAGCCAGTCCGCGATGTTGGGAGCCGCCCTCTCTAACTGTTACAACATACTGACGATCTTATTACAGATAAAAATATGTTTCTCACATCGATTATAGTGATTTATAAATTATATATTGTAATTATGTTTTATCTAGTATATACATATAGTCTATAATTTCGTTCATTTACATTTTACAGTTCGTAAAACAGTTTTAATTCTTTTATGGATAGTTAGCTGACCTTGGCTGGCTGATAATTATTTTTTAAAATCTAAAATTTTGGGGTGAGCCACTCTTATCACTTAAGGGTATAAAAAATAGATGTTAACCGATTCGCAGACCTACCCGATATGCACACAAAATTTCATAAAAATCGGTCGAGCCGTTCCGGAGGAATTTATTAACAAACACCGCAACACGATAATTGTATATATTAGATGAATCTATGTGATGATGTACCTTTATACAAAGTCATATTATATTTGAACTACTGCTTTGTATCTGTTTTTGTGAACTTAATAACAAATCGCGAAAGATGGTTTTTCTATAATTCAAATTTAAAATGGTTTACAATTACAGAAAGCGTAAATTCTCCAGCTTTACTTGCTCACGCTACCAGAGAATTGCCGCGACAGAAAAACGAACTTAGGGCAATAAGTTACAAAACTATAAAATAAAATATATATAAAAATGAGTGGATTTTTATATAATATTTTTTTTTATATTGGATCATCCATACAAATAAATAAAATTGGAGTTTGTAATATTAAAATAACCACTTTTTACTAAGTGCACACATCCAGTATACACGGTACATATACCAAAACAACATTTTGTACCATTTTTGTCTGCCTGACTGTTTGTTCCGGCTAATCTCTGAAATGCCTAGACCTATTTTGACGGGACTTTCACTGACAGATAGCTGATGTAACGAGGAGTAAGTTAGGCTATTTAACGTCTCGCTACGACCCATAGGAGCGGAGCAACATGCAAACAAAGTCGCACGGATCGGCTAGTTTATATAATTCGTGTACGTTCTTGAGGCAACGGAATACCCAATCAATCGCAATCTTTGCTTGCTTTGCTTGTCATTCAATGTTCAACCACGCTAATGGAAAATGATATGACATATTTGTCACTTTTGCTTTGATATATCAATGTTTTCGGACTATTCTAACAAAATTATTGAATTGATTAGAATTTTTGCTCCATTCCATTTTCATTGGTGCGACGTAGCGATATACACGTATATATGTAAATAAATTAATATTTTTCAACAGAAATAAAAAAACCAAGAAACTTGAATTACTAAAGACTGAAGAGTCAATAAATAACTAAAAACTATTTGTACCTTTATTAATGTAAGATATGTATAGAAGAAAATTATTGGCTTCAATTTAAGAGTTCAGTAAATAGTGAGTTGAGTAGAAAGGATAAGTGAAGATCCTCAAAAACTACTAGGCAAAGCAATTAAGATGCAAGGTGATCCACCAGTCACTTTGCCACTCTTTATACTTCACGTGAGCAATTGTGCAAGAAAGGACGTTTACCTAGTCACGAAGCATGTAACATTTACTGTTTCATATTATGCAAAGCTGACCGCTGTTGCGATGTTTCTCGAATGCATTTCCTTTCTCTAACTTAGGAGTATACTCTTAAGAGAAAAATTCTTGATTGCCCAAATTATACGATACACTTATTTCAAAAGTTTAAGAAATATGACCTGCGTCAAAAATGAGTAAATGTCTGAGACTATAAGTTTCAATCTCTTCGTCTGATCTGCGCTTAAGTGCAATGTTTGTCAATTTTAATTAGATCATAAACATGTATACTTACGGTTAGCGCAACTCCTGGGGTCAGGCAGAGCAAGGCGCCTCTGGGCGTGGGCGACGCAGAGCACCGCCAACAGCGCTGCGGCTGCCAAACATATGTGCCGGCTCATCTGACAATTAAAAGATTCAGTCAAACAGAAACCATCATTATATATTTAAATAATTTGTCTTTACATACACGCTAGCGCATTGCCTGAGGCTTCGCTCGCATCCTTGTTGCTGTGACAGCGGTTACCATAACATATTCTTGTATTAATTAACTGTAAGAAGGCCTATTCTAAATTCTCGACCATCTTACTCCATCAATTTATTCATTAATATATACATCATAAATGAACGATATGGGCAAATTGTGATTTTTTTTAATTAAAAGGCTATTTTGCTATTATCAAACTCGGTGTTATTAAGGAGTACTAGCTAAAATGTTGTTCTAGATATATTGGTACTGTAGTACTTATACGTACGTACACAAGACTAGCAGTCGATAATAAAAGTAAATGAGTTTAAAAAACATCGAATTGTATTTAAAACAAGAGAACTAGTCCCAGTCTTAGGCCTGGCGGGTATTTCAGATATTGGATTATTTATAAGTATAATGAAAATGTAAAATATAAGTTATTTAAATTAAATAAAGAAGCATACATTTTGATACATTTAATAGTATGAGAATCAAATATTGTTTAAACCCTTATTCAATAAGTTACTATGTGCGACAACGAACGAATTACCTACCCACTCTACACTCCCCAATAGACACTAAAATAAATTGGTTCGTTTGTTTATTCTAGTCTTTCTTAACACGGAAATGTAAACTGCTGACTGATATATTTCTATTAACATTAAGATGTAAGAAAATTTAGTATTTGAGAAAATATAGTGTTGTAAAAGATACTTAACTTTTAAAGCGCGCGAAATACGCTTACGATCATCAAAGACAGTACAAAATGTGAAAATGTTATTTGATTTAAGACCCTTTAAGGTAAGTAAGTAAAGCATTATATAAGTAGGGCTAAAAATAAAATACAGTCAATGAATCGAACAGAATCCTTTGTAAGCAACAACAAAAACGTTTATCATTGCGAATATCATCATAATTATCGTTATGCATTATGCAATAAAGGTTATTTTTATATTCTAAAGTATCATATGTACAAGGGAATAAATGTTAAATTAATTAACGTTTAAAATAATTAATTTTAAACGGTAGTTGTAGGCTATGGCTGTTATGAAAATAAACTGAAATGAAAATCTATATAAATTTGATGAGAACGATGTCTGTAGTACAAATACTTGAGAAAAATAATACTTAGTATTTTATTTTTGTTTGTCTGATAGACTATTTGCTCGCATCACGCAAAACTGCTGCGGTACGCAAAATTGCATACGGTTTTCACAGTTTTAAGCTAAAGTCACGTCTAACTTAAAATCTGTTGTATTTAAACCAGATATGAAAGTTTTTGTCAATTAAAAAAGTTTTTAGCCCAGCGAAGCTGTGGATCGACTATAAAAATCACATATTATTTGATCATGAAAAAAATACTTATATTACAAGTTACGAGTACAACGGACTTCAACGAGTGCGGTTCAGTCGCGTTATGACGATTCTTCCAAACAGTTATCATCATTACGTTAAATATTTATTTTATTTTTATCTAAATGAAAATTTAAATTTATTTTATTTGTCAAAAACTTTGATTGAATTAGTACAATATTATAACAGTTGTATTGTTATTAATATAACAAAGATTTATTAATCTATGAGTTCGCTTTCTTTTATTTATGCAGTCCCCGATGGTCGAGGACAATCGATACGTGAGAAGAATTTATTTTGTTGTGTTTGTGAAAGCAAAACCCGATTCGCTGACCTCCTTGCTGCATATTTAAACGTTTGCGTGAAAAGGTGCTCTGCGCGAGAAATCGTCGATTTGGGACGCATTTTATTGTACTTACGGAAAGCTTCGTCACGCATCGGAACTTCATGGCATATTCGGAGTTCCGCGAAATATCGTTTACGTTTAAAGCCTTCGTGAATTACGCATTCAGACGAAAATAAAATGGAAATTTATAAGGCTTTAACATTAATTTATTAATATATAACGAAACGTTAAAAAGTACTTTTAAAAAAGTCTAATTGAAAAAAATAATTTTGATTTGATTTGATATGGTAAATTTTTATTTACAAATATTCTTCAATTACCATCTTGAAGAATATAAAATCCATTACATCTCTATCATAGTATGTATTTCACGCACTTGTCGTAAACGTATATGAAGAATAGTTTTATATTTATTTATGTCGTATATAGTTCAAATAATTATAACACTAGGACAGTAATGCACGTGCGAATTTGCGTACCTCAGTGGGTTTTGTAGAGTGATCGATGAGCTAGCGTGCGAGAGTGGTGCGCGTACGTCTGTCAGTACGCAAGGAGTGTGTCGAACGCGACGGTCTCAGAGCAACTGGCGCAAGCGCAAGCGTCCTCTCTAATTAAGCTTCCAACATTCATTCACTTTCACTTCCAATATAAAGAGAAGATCCGTCTGCTACACCTCGCCGCCTCGCCCCATTGATGCATAGAATCGGTATTCGGTCGCCATAGAAGCTGCTCGCGAGACCTTCTGGAGGTCGCAGCCGGATACAAACGTGAATTTATGTAACACTTATAGACCCTACGGATACTAAAATAATGAAACAACTTTACGACTTCTTCCAAATTTATCTTTTTTCATAATTATCTAAATAAAAATTATTATAGATATATACATTTCATAGATATCTGGTGTATCAGAAGTTGTAGGTTCGTAGCTCTTAGTTAAACTCATTAACGTATGAGTTTTCTTTTAGGATAGAAAATAAGGTGCTGTATGATAAGAGGAGTAACGAGCCATGTTGTAATTTCAGCGGACCCAAAGCCAAAACTAGAGCCCGCTGAACCGCTTCATTTATGGACGAGGGAGGAGAAGTTTGGTCCACATGCAGCGGAACCGAAACGCGTTAAAAACACTTGGGGTAGGATTCGCATGCTGTTGTTAGGTGCTAGCTAAATGACGAGCGGGGTTATTCGCTTTATAAGAGATATTCTCGCAATTTGTATATGTATTTTCTATTTTACAACTGCACTCTACTGGCTCTATGTGAGTGTGTAACGAGGCATCGTACTCGTAAAGTCGTCATATGCTATAGACGTACGAAACAACTAAGGTATCGCCTGCGCAATATGAGGGAGAGACGTTAATAAAACGCAAGATTATATTGGTATAACAGTCATTTAACGTATTTACAATTAATTATTAAAAAGAAATTTAGTCGAGAAAAAAACTACAATTTTTCATTTAATAAAAAAATAATATATATTCGTTTAATTTGTATTTGATAATTTTAAATTTGATCGGCGATTAGTTAAATTTTAAAAATTATTAGAATGTCGGAAATTACGAGATCAGTGACGTCCGCCTGTTAATTGTGATCACTAATTTGAGTAGTATCCTGTTTTGTGTTTGTTAAGATGTTGGTAGCATTGTTTTGAGTAGTATTCTGTTGATTAGTCATGATGTTATTACTTTCGAATGTTGTACAACTAATAAACGTCAATCGCAGAAGTAGGGGATTGCAAAATAAAAACGCCGTCACGACAGAAATACATAGTTATTATACATCGCGACTATATTCTAATATAATAACTATGATTTCCGTAGGCTTGTTGAGTTGAGTTTTCAGTTGTCAACTCAACTCAACAAGCCGTCATACTGTTAGTCTGCGTGTCTAGTCTATAACTACTTCTTTAAATTAACACTATATTTATGCTCTCCAACGCGACAAACTTTAATCAAAAAATTTCATACATGTACTTAGTTAGTACTTACTTGCGTAGGGTCATATTTTCAAGGTTATTTTATTTTAAAGGGTTTCACATTTATTCCATTTTTGTTCTATTTGTGACTATTTTTCATAGTTTTTTAAACTTGTTTAAGCTTTTTACGTTCATACTATTTTTATTATTTTGTGGTTTTTAAATAATAATTTAATTTTTTATTTTATGCTTTTTGTAGGGACTCCTTAATTTTTTTATTTCTTTACTTTTTTTTTCTTTCGTTTTAAAATTCAGATAATTCGATATTTAATCAGGTTTTTTTATTTGTCAAAATATAACAATTATAGTGCGGCCTTAAGCAGCACAGAGGACAATGCAACTTAGGAGGGGCGATACATATAGGCATATGCTCTGCTACCCGCGAGAAGCCAAGGCCGGTCGCTAGTTAAATATAAAATAGTAAATTTTACTAAATATTAGGCAGTGCTCACGGCACTCTCTGACCTGAGGGCCCTTTTCGGTTGGGGACCCCTGGCATATAGCCATAATGCTACCCTATAGTTACGCCCTTTAGCATAAGATATTTTACAGAGCATTGACTAACTTCGTCAACGTTGTATGTAATCTAATAACAATTTGAAATCAAGGTCCGTTTTAAGAGATTCCTACTATTTCTTAGTCTTTCAGGAAGTTCAATGTACAACAATGCTGTTCTAGATATCTGTGAGTAATTTGAGACTCATTTTATCTTTAATGTCATCATAGCTAGACTCATGTATATCTATTTATAGTAGCTTAATATAAAAATTATTACATAAATATTTAACAAGTATTATGTATAGTGTAAGTGCCAGCAGCCAGGTGCAAGACGCTTGAGGGCGAACTTTCACAAGTACGAATATGTATGTAGTTATGTACTTAGTGTCATATAAATATGCACAGAGGAACGTCGCACGTCATAACTTACAACACCGCTAAAACAAATGTTTGTGTTCTTACTTTTTAATAGTGAGGTGTGGCGAGTGACAAGTTAGTCTGCACTCTGCAGTAAGAAGATGCGAAAGTTTCCTTGCTGCCGATGTGCGACTACCGCGCGGTCATAGATGGTCACAAATCGCAATACTATCGCCAAAGATAATAAACGTAATTTTAAAGCAATAAAATGGATTTTCTCAAATAGGTCATCGGATGGAAGCATGTGATTGCAAGGAGGCTTAAATCATTTAATTCGTACCTATCGCTGCAACCGCCTATACAGCCCTGTTGCCTGCCTAAAATGATTTATTGACGCCTCTTGCTACCTGGCGCCTAGAGTGAACGCTTCTCCTTTAAGTGTAATCTACTCCAGCGCCAAAGATGGCGATGTCGATTCGATTATTTGATAATTGTTTACCATTCTCCTACATATATAGTGTTAATTAGTAAGAGAAGAGAGTGGTTTATATGCGGACTAACAGTATGACGGCATGACTAGAATATCCTCCTGAGGTTATACTTTAGACTCGGAGCTTCAGAGTTACTGCTAGGAATACTCGCGATGTAATCAATAATTATTCTGTCGTGACGGCGTATTTATTTTGCAATCCCCACTTCCTTGATTTATGTTTATCACTTGGCCAACATTCAAGTAACCGGATGCTACTCATATCAGTCGTACCAACATCAAGTAACAGAATGCTATTAAAATTATAAGTGTTGCCAACATCATAATTAACAATAGAAACTTAGGTTTTATCAATAACATATGTGCCTTTTGAACAATTGAGTTAGTGTGTTGTTAGGGAATAGATCAATATTGAAAGTGCATTAGAATCATTAAATAGTAGTCATAAATAGACAACAGTATCTTAACATAATGAATGGCTGCACGGATTAATAAAATACTTTATTAGCTGGATTAACAACGCCGGGGCGGGTCGATTTGCTTAAACCTGTGTCTAGGAAGGGCCCAAATGAAGAAAGAAGTAAGAAACAAAAATGCTTGTATTAAATTAAAATAAATATTTATTGATCATAAGTTATCACTTCCTCCAAGAAATTGAGCTAGCCAAACAATTAAAATTAAATATACACTTTTCTTGCCTTTTTGGCAAATTGATTTATTGTATCATCTATAGTTACAAGTCTGATAGCATTTCCTGTCGCATCGAAGTCCTTATGTAATTTTTTATCAGTTTTAATTTCTCCTCTCTCTCATTAATACTTACAAATAAATAAAAGAGTGTCTGTTTGTAATATTACACGGTACATATATCGAAACAACATTTTTTACAATTTTTGTTCCGGCTAATCTCTGAAATGACTGAACCGATTTTGATGAGATTTTCACTGGCAGATTGCTGATGTAACTTAGGCTAACGAGGTCGTGCGGGTCGGCTAGTCAATTATATAATTTCAATAAATATATGTAAAATCATGATTGAATTGAATTTTTATTGTAATTTTCATACATTTCGTTATACCTAATTTGGTTATCTTATTGGCCAAAACACAACACATAGTAGATATTAGAAGTAAGCTGTTGTAACATGGCGTTTTGTCTTACTGTTTTTGTGAACGTAAACAGCGCGTAAACGTTATATTACCGCACTAGTGCTGTAATGGACATATATAAACAACTCGCGTGACTTTGCGTAATGCTTCGCATTTTTGACTAAGTTTTTCTGTACTCCTAAATACGTATGCTTTGTGCGTTCGTATGTTTGTCCATATGCTTGTTTCTTTGTATGCATGTATGTATGTATCGATAGTTCAATCCATGACGGCGCTGCACGTCTACTATATGTATAAATAATAAACAGGCTGTGCGTCGTCGTGGATTTAACTATCAAATCAAATCAATCAAAATTATTTATTTCAATTAGACTTTTTTTAAAAGTACTTTTAAAACGTCAAAAATTTGTCGGTCAGTTAGTTTGTCTGAAGCTACCACCAGCTCGGAATGCAGTTTTCTGTTGAGAAGAGCCGGCCAGAAACTCAACAGTCGCTCTTTTCAAAAAGCCATGTTTACATAGTCTGTTATACCAATCATTTAACTTGTTGAGTCAACCTCACTTAGATTCCAAGCATTCTCATCATTTAAGTAATCCTGTAAATTATAGTATGCTTTATATATTAATGAATTCTTGATCCGAATTTTAAATTGTTGAAGTGGCAAGTCTAATATAGGCTGTGGAATCTTATTATAGATGCGAACACCAAGCCTCATGAAGCTATTACTGACTTTGTGGAGACGATAGTAAGGCGTTACAAGTTTATTTCTGTTTCTAGTATTAACATTATGTTTGTCACTGTGTTTTGAATACAAATGAATATTCTGGTAAATGAACAAAATATTACAATATATGTATTGAGATGGGACTGTAAGAACGTCTATTTTTTTATATACATCTCTAAGGGAATCCCGCGCTCTTAAGTTATAAATGGCCCGAACAGCTCTCTTTTGAAGAATAAAAATGGATTCAATGTCCGAGGCCCTACCCCACAGTAAAATGCCATAAGACATAATACTGTGAAAGTAACTGAAGTAAACTAGCCTAGCAGTGTTAATATCGGTCATTTGTCTGACTCTCCTTACTGCGTAGGCAGCTGAGCTGAGTCTTCCCGCTAGAGATGATAAATGGGGGTTCCACTGGAGTTTTGAATCTAAAGTTATACCCAGAAACACCGTCGAGTCCGCCACATCTAAAATTTCATTATTTAAACGTAGGTTAATTTTTGTTTTTTAACATTAGGTAAAGCAAACTCAACGCATTTAGTCTTTTTAGCCTTAAGAACTAAGTTATTTACCGTAAACTATTGAAGAACCTGCGATAATGCACTATTTACATCGTCATAATTATGTTTATTTCTGTTTACTTTAAATATAAGAGACGTATCATCAGCAAAAAGTACAATATCACACAAGTTCCTCACATAGTATGGCAGATCATTAATATAAATCAAAAATAAAAACGGGCCTAAAATGGATCCCTGTGGAACGCCCCTTTGTAGCAAAGATCAAGAAGATTTTACACCATTAATAGTAATCCTCTGGACTCTTTGATTTAGGTATGAGGCAATTAGATCCAGAGAAACACCACATATACCGTAATAATTAAGTTTTTTTAAAAGTGTTTCATGTTGAACACAATCAAAGGCCTTGGACAAATCGCAAAATACACCAATCGCATTTTGTGATTTCTCCCATGCTTCATAAATATGCTTAAGAAGTGCAACTCCAGCATCTGTTGTTGAACTACCCCTAGTAAAACCATACTGTTGACTATGAAATAGTTTATTTTCATTAAAATATTCTAAAAGTTGGTTTAAAATAATCTTTTCAAAAACTTTACTCAGTGATGGTAATATAGAGATTGGTCTGTAGTTACGGGGATCGTTCCTGTTTCCATTTTTAAATAGAGGTATTATTTTACTGTGCTTAATTAAGTCCGGAAACTTTCCTGTATCGACACATTTAGTAAAAATATCAGCTAGATGTGGGGCAATATTATTAATTATTGTATTTAATATTTTTACTGAGATGTCTTATAAATCACTAGTTTTTTTTATATTAAGTGAAATTCTTAATAATATCAAATGATGTAATATGCTTAAACTCAAAGTAATTAGCACAGCCTGGGAGTTTATTTTTAAGTATAGAAATAGCATCTAAGGGCGATGATTTTAATGCAGATGTTGCTTTGATAGGCATATCTGTAAAGAATTTTTCAAGCGTGCTTGCCACTTCTTCTTCCGAATTAATTAATATATTATCAATATTTAATTTAATTGGTTCGTTTTCTATTTTAGATCTTCCAGTTATGCTATTAATAATATCCTAGGTAGCCTTTATTTTATCGTCTGAGCTAAGTATTTTGTTTCTAATATAAATTGCCTTTGCCTAGATGCAAACACTTAAAGATCTTAGAATAACACCTAACGCGTTCTAAAAATATTGGATCCCGATTATATTGCCTCATACCATATAATTCATATAATTTATCTCTACTTCTAAATATACCTAAGGTCACTAAATTTCAGTTTTAAATTTTTACTAAAAGTTTTTATTTTAAATGTGTTATTAAATTCATTCAAAATCATAGTAAATAAATCATTATATAGTTTATCTGGGTCCTTATAAATCCTTAAAAATACCTAATGTGTCTGACATTAGGTATTTTTTGTACTACATTATCCTTAAACAAGTTAATTTTATTAATCGACTTTGGTCTACATGTAATCTTATTTGAATTTTTAATTTCTTGGTCTACTAACGTGAATTCCTTCTGTCCATAATGATCCGAAGTTAAGTTTTTCATTATCAATGTCTCAAACACTTCACAGTCACAAAACCCATAGTCTATACACGTGGCAAAATCTACACGTATGTTTGTTTATATAGTTTTTTTTATGCATGTATAGATAGTTCAATCCATGACGGCACATGGCACGTCTACTATATGTCAAAAAAGTAAGCAAGCTCTGCGACGCAATGTACTATCTATACACATGTCTGTTTTATACATATGCCTAATGTTAATTATGATGTTGGCAAGACTTATAATTTCAGTAGCATCCTGTTACTTGATCTTGATGTTGGTACGACTGATATGAGTAGCATCCTGTTACTTGAATGTTGGCCAACTGATAAACACCAACCAAGGAAGTGGGGATTGCAAAATAAATACGCCACCACGACGGAATAATCATGAATTACACCGCGAGTATTCTTAGCAGTAACTCTGACGCTCTGAGTCTAAACTAACAGGAGTACCCAGGAGGATATTCTATTCAAGCCGTCATACTGTTAGTCTGCATATAGACTACTACTACTGCCACTCTCTTCTCACTTCTTTATTAATTAACACTAAATAAACAAATTACACTATAACAGGGAAAGTTTTTATTTTCATTATTTAGGTATTAAGTGTCCGATTCTCGGGGACCTCCAAACTCAAACTGTAAATACTTTTGATACGTCAAAACTGGTCAGTCGGTCAGTTTGTCTGAAGCTACCACCAGAAATTGTGGAACGATTTGCCGGAGTTTGTGTTCCCAGATACGTACAACGTTGGTGTCTTCAAAAGCAGAGTAAACAGGTACCTTCTAGGCAAGCGTGTTACATCCTAGACCGTATCGTGCTTAACATCAGGCAGATTACGGTCAAACGCTTGCTTATAAACGATAAAAAAAAATAAAAAGTTCGGAAAGCAGTTTCCTGATAAGAAGGACTAGCAAGAAACTCAACAAACGCTGTTTTCAAAACGCCATGCTTTACATCAGTTTGTTTTACAAAGGCTGCTTTTTTCATTCAGCTGAGTATCAACATCCATTCTAATTTTTTACTTCAAAAGTTTTGACTTCAACAATTGCGTAACTAATTCTGATTCACAATTTGACAGTTTTGATAGATCATAATCTACCGAAAACTAATGCGCTAAATTGTAAGAAGTATGTTACGGTTTACACAGTAGGTACGTAGGTATCTTTCGATAGTTTACAATATCGCGAAATAGATATTAATCTAACGATATTTACAATTTTACGGTAACATACAAATCAAAGATTGATTTACATCCCCATATCGATTTATGTATATTTAAGTAGTTTGGTTGTATTTTTTTTTATGGCGGACAAGGTGCAGACGAGCAGATGATCCACCTGATGGTAATTGATAGTCTCTTGTTTTGAGGGGGAATGAAGTAAAAAATGCTGCGGTTTCAGCGGACCCTGATGCGGCTAGATCGGAACGCGTCTACAGCACTTGGCGGTCGACTTCGCATGCTGGTGTTCGCATTTTGCATGCATGCAAGCCAGTCAGGGAACAGATGCCCTACCAAGGTGGTGCTGGGTTACTCGGCTCTTACGAGATGCTCTCCCAGCGGCAGAAGGGTATAGTATTTTAATCCGTCCCCTCACGGGAAAAAAACTTATATAAGTACTTGTATTATATAAGTCGTTTCGAAGATGTTTTCAAGATTGATAAGTTGGTAACACTGATTTTAATATGTTCATCTCAATGGTATCTTTTATCTTTCATTAGTGGTAGGGATGGACAAAGGTCATTAAAAACCGACTTGAATCGATTATCATAGACATCGAGCCTAATTAATCGGTTCACAACTCGATTTTAACTTTTAGTTTTTTAGTAGAGAGCTAACTAGCGATATCTTCTATAACATCCATGGACGTACAGCTTGGCAAAAAAAAGTGTGGAGTAAATGAGGTCGCCTATATCCTATTATTGGCAACTCGACTTTAGTAATTCGGGTTGCCAATAATAAGATATAGGTCTTGACACTGTTTGATACTTGTAATTTTTACCATTATTATGATATTCAGACGTAGTTCCTAAGAGTTACTTGAGACTATTAATTTTAATTATTTATAGTTAATTAAAAGTCTTATCGCCGAAATCAGATGGGGTATATTATTCATAATTGTGAAAATCTATTATATGTTCATTTGCAAACATTGTCTATCTCTGACAAAATTTCTTCCGCTTCAGACTCGGCCAGACATCGCAAAATAACGTCTGGATATTAGGGCAACCTGATTAACCGATAACTGAAAAAACCGGTTAACCGACACCATTACAAACCCAGTTTTATCCAACCGGCCTTTTTCGTTTTTTTTTTAACACAGTCTACATTTCTTTGTTATAAACTCGGTATTAGGTCAATATTAGCATATTACTCTAAGCATAAAAAAGAATTCGTATGAAAATCCTAAATCCTAACTTTTGAGCTATCTATACTCAGTGACCTGCACTCAGAAAGTTTTACGTAAAAAAGTTTTTATGTATAGGGCGCTGGCTATTTGGAATAATTTTCTGAAATTTGGTTCTTTTAAAAGTAAAAATACCATTGTTCGAATTTCCCTACACATTTTTTCGATAGCCAGTTTAAATAATCGTGTCTCATTTAAAAATGGAACTGCATCGAGAACATTTTCGTGCGATGATTTTCTACGATTTTAAATGTGGCCTAAAAAATGATGAATCATTTGATCGACTGTAAATGGTTTTTATGAACAAAGGAGTTGTCGTCCTGCGATGGCTGTCATGGAAGAATGTGAGCTGACTGTAAAAACTAAATTCAAGAAAACAAGCGAATTACATTCGAAGAGATTCAGCATACACCGTGCCGTAATATGATTAAAAAAGTTGAAGAAGGCTCGTCTCGGCGCGTTTACGACATTGTGACAGATGACGAATCTTAGATTTATCAATACAAGCCAGAAACAAAGCGCCAGTCGACAGTTCGGCTGTGTCAAAACCAAGACCTACGAAATTGAAGCGTTCGTTCTCACATCGAGCAGGGAAAATTTTGATCGTTAGTTCCTTCACTTTGACCGGGTGTCTGGTTTCAATTCAATTACGAGAGCGTGACTTCTTTTTATTCCCTAAATTCCATTTTATTCCCTAAATCTGCTGAAAGATATACAGTTTTCAACACCTATACAGTTTCCAACACCGAAAGACGAGCTAGCAGCGTCCGAGAAGGCCGTGGAAGAGGTGTCTGCGGCGAACTGGAAAAAAATGTTTCGGAAATTGGATCAGATGCATAAAAAATTATATAGAGGCTATTGGAGAGTTCTTTGAAAATATTTAATTAAAGTATTTTATCCATAGAAGTTAGTTTTTTAGTTTCTCAAAACTTTCCGAGTGTCCCACGTACTTGTACATATTAGTAGTTAGTAATAACCAAGGATGTTTGTCATGTTGACTTTAACAACTCAACACTACTTGGATATTTTTAAAAATAATTTTTGTTATTTTGATATCTTATTTTTATCTTATTGCTTAAGATTTTTTTTACCAATTTTAACAAATTTACATATTCCATTGTTGATCTCTTTAAGATTTATTGATATATATATTTATTTATTGATTCGTTTGTAACTTAAGACGTTGAACGTAATGTTGATTTTGGCTGTAAGTATTATACGCTAATAACTTGAATACACATGAAAAAAAAAATAAAAAAATCTTTTATTAGATTTAACCAGTTTTTAAAAATCAAAAACCGAAAAATTCAGTTGAGCGGATTAGCGCATTGTTGACACAGAATGTAACAAGTACATTAGTGTTGCCATTGCCACATGTATAATTTCTTAGTTCCCGCTGTCACCGCATCATACTCTATTTTGCCAAGCTGTACAACGGTATTTAAGTAATTATTTCAGTTTCATCAAGTATCAATCTTATTCGTGCTGAAGTATATGCGATTTGACTATTATATTAACATTTGACAGAATGTAACAAGTACATTAGTGCCATAATGCCATATGTATAAATTTTAATTTCCGCTGTCACCGCGTCATACTCTTTTTTGCCAAGCTGTAATATATGAAACATATATAAAGGACATCCATCACTTGAGTTTGAATTAAATTAAAACTTTATTCTTATTAACATGTTAGGTAATACTCACCTTATTAAATATTTATAGTTAAATTGGCTACAGTAAAAAAACTCGTGTCACTTTTCGATGGCGTAAGACTGATTCCTTGGATTAATTCAATGCTAAATATCGATTTTTCAGAATAAAATTATCGATTCCAGCTTCACTATAATTTGTAGTAGTAAATATTCTGTAATCTGTGGTTTGGTATTACTTTTTCCTTTGGTTTTGCAATTTTCATTAGCGTATAGTGTTCAGCTGCAACGAAATTCTTTCTACGTATACATCCTGATAAAATGGCTGATAATAAATTATACGAAATATTAGGTGTACCAAGAAGCGCAAGCGAGTCGGAAATAAAACGTGTAAGTGGTATCTAATTATCTATAATCTAGCTGAGTTGATCCTAGTCTTTGTCAAGCATCAAGCATGCTTGATTCATACGATCAATGCAACCATTAAATACATGGTTTAATGTTATTTCAGAGTTATCATAAATTAGCGAAAGAATTCCATCCAGATAAGAATCCTGCGGCTGGTGATAGATTTAAAGAAATAAGCTACGCTTACGAAGTTTTGTCAGATCCTAAAAAACGACAAACCTATGATAAGTATGGGTTAAAAGGATTGCAAGAAGGCGGTCAAGGTGGAGGATTTCCGTCTGAGGATTTCTTCGGACATATCTTTGGCGATATATTTGGTATGGGAGGAGGTGGTGGAAGAGGCAGAGGCCGTGCTCGTGGAGAAGATACCATACATCCCCTGAAAGTGACATTGGAAGATATGTATGTTGGTAAAACTGCTAAGTTACAATTAAGTAAAAATGTGATCTGTGGGCCTTGCAAAGGATTAGGTGGGAAGCCTGGAGCAGTTGTAGCCTGTAGAGATTGCCATGGTCAGGGTATAAAAGTGTCATATCAACAGATAGGTCCAAACATGACTCGTCAATTTCAAACTCATTGCCCAACTTGTCAAGGACAAGGTGAAACCATTAATGAAAAGGACAAATGTCCTAAATGTAAAGGCAAGAAAGTTTTAAATGAAACTAAAATACTAGAGGTGCACGTTGAAAAAGGTATGCGTGAGAACCAGAAAATTTTCTTTAGAGGAGAAGGAGACCAACAACCTAATACTCAACCCGGTGATGTTATTATAGTATTACAACAAAAACACCATGATGTGTTCAAAAGAACTGGTGATGACTTATTAATGGAACGTGATATTACATTGACTGAAGCATTATGTGGCTTTGAATTTGTTGTGAAACATTTAGATGGAAGGGATCTTCTCATAAGACATTTACCTGGAGAAGTGATAAAACCTGGTGACCTAAAGGGAATTCAAGGTGAAGGTATGCCTCAACATAAAAATCCCTTTGAAAAAGGTAATCTTTATATAAAGTTTGATGTTACTTTCCCTGAAAATAACTTTGCTACTGAGGAACAACTGAAACAGATAGAGAGTGTTTTACCGCCTAGAGCAGCATTTGTAATGCCTACTGGAGAGGATGTGGAAGAAGTTAATATGATGGAGTATACAGCCAGTGAGAGAAGTCGTGGTCGTGAAGAAGCGTATGCTAGTGATGATGAGGAGCACATGCATACAGGACCAGGAGTGCAATGTGCTCACCAGTAGTTGAATAAATATTCTAAATCCTACATTTTGTTTTGGATTTTGTGTAGCAAAAAGGATTAAATCTAGAATGTTGAGCTATTTAACCTTCATTTTTAATTTTATGTAGTTAATTTTCTTGCTATATGGGTTGGTACAATGTATTAATAAAACAATCTTATTTCTTTTACTGGGATCTTGTTATTAACAAAGGCTAATACTTTTGTAGTACCTCTTCTGGCTATTGTATGTGGATTTGGTCCTTTTTGCTTGATCATTTCCATAATTTATACTCATACCTCACATGTAACTGATAGGTAGTTAATATTTACCAAATCATTGGGACACTTGAATTCGCAAGAAAACTAGATAATTATTATGCAGATACAATTTTGTATGTATCTTAGGGATATGGCCAAGAAATTAATTTTATGTAGACTTACTGAATTAACTGCTTATATTGAGAATGTGGTAAACTAAGTAATTATAAATATTTTCATTCACAATTCATTCCACTACCACAGATGCATGCTGCAATCTACATTGGTCTACTCTTATCATTAAAATAAATTTATTTGCTGTATTTAAAATAATTCATTGTTTTTTTTATATATATAAATACAATATGCAAAATTAGGACAGGCTTTTAGATATGGAGTTTTTATTTGACACCCTAATATTAAAAAAATATAAAGACGAGTGATACAACTGATACTTTATTTACATAATACTTATATTTACTTTTTATGAAATATTTTTACAATCAGCTAAAACTTGCTGTTTTGATATGGACTCAATTGATTTACAATATTTTTGGAAATCCTTTCTACTTCTGCAAAGCACATTTAAGTTAATTTCTGATACACCTAAATGTCTTAGCTTTTCTAATCTTTGTTTAACAGTACTTTGAGATGCTGCAAATATTCTAGGTTTGCTTCCAATATCTTCAACATCAAAGCCTTCGGTGATCAGAAAGTCTAGAAATTTCTTTACCTGTTGACAATAAAGATAATTAATTTCGTGAGTGGAATGCTCCACTTCTTTTGGGCCTCAAAGCCATTTATTATTACGAGACCACAACAACTTGCGTTAGTTTGCCTAGCTAGCTACTATTTTAACAGTTAGTAGGCGAAATTAATTGAACTTACAGACTTAACATTATTTTTTTTGTTCAACAGTATGGTTTTACACCGTGACGTAGCAAATATTGATAATTAATTACTCATATTTAGATAAAAATAAATGAGATTGTGTAGACAATAGTGCATCTTGTTTTGAATTACCTAAATATAAGATTATTAATATTTTTAAGGATTTATATTTTAATTCAATGCAATACCATAGAATATTTGAAGTATGAGATTACAATTGATTAGATATAATGTAATATAAGACTGATTTTCAATATTTGTAGATAGTAAAAAAGCAATGAAAAGTTTATATTTACATTAACACAACTGAAAATGTTAGGTATACCTTAGCAACTCTAATTGTTTTTAGAGCTGGTATTTTTGCACACATGTCATCAATAACTTCTGGTGTAGTTTTTAATCGCTGAGCTAGATAAATCTTTGTTGATTTATAATCACCCAAAATTTTCTTTGTTTCTTTACTTATTTCAATGAACCTACAAATTTGATTAAAAATAAATATATTGCTGCAGGGGTTGAATTAAGTAGTCCATGGCAGTCACTGCTCCAATAACTAATATATGGTTTTTATTCTATCCCAGGGTGTTAATGACAGGAAACCTGATGAGCAGCGCCTGCAGATTGCCTCCAATGCCATTTCACAGAGTGGTATTGGTGGATTCAACCTTCAGAGTAGTTTTTAATAATGTAATAAATTTAGTATGGTGTATTTAATACCTCTATTCAACCTCATTAAATTATCACCTGTTTAATATATCTTCAGTACACCTTACCATCCATGGGTAGAGGTTATCAATTCCAGAATTTTTAACTCTTAATAATCTGTTCTGTATAGTTTCATGATGATATTTAAGTACCCATAAATCTCGTAATATTCGATCTCCTGAGACATTCATATCTGAAAAAAAAATTAACTATTTGAATGTTGTTGATGACCATGAGCTCACATTGTGCCTAAAATTTTTGTTGCAGCAGTGTGGGTTCAGATATGATATGAGAATCAACAAAATATTTTATTTAATAAATTATTAATAATTAAAAGTAATATATAAATAAATATAATGTTGCATAAATTAATACTATTATACAATATTTTCAAAGTGAAATTAGACACATTGGTAGTTTCTGAACATAATACTAGCTCAACATAACAATGAGGCCACCAGCAAGTTCAATGAATTATAATTAAATTATTAGTTGTTAAGTAACATAAAACCTTTCTGTTACCTAATAACACATTCAAAGAATTTTCTAACCAGGAAAATGATAGTTGATACACAAAGGTCCGTTTCACTATTTGTTTGCTTAGTGCAGACGGAGAACACTGAAAATAATAAAATGTCTATTGAAAAATTCAATTTATAATAAAAATACTATTCTCTATATATAAATATTATAGTAAAGATTTATTACCTTGATTCGGTCTGAAATATAATATAATCTATTTTTACAAAAGCCATTTTCCTCATCACATTTAGTAACTTTGTGGATTTGGAGTAATGATTTTACAGGTAAATTATAAAAAGGTTTAGCATCTTCGTTTGTCAAATTAAGATTCTTGATTAATCTTAATTTAGATAAATTAATATCTATAAAATAGAAAGCAATATTATATTTATTTACATGATATTAAATATTATCTGTGATAGATAAGAAACATACCTGTAATATTATTTAAATCAGAACTAAATTTTCTATTATTAACTAAGTTTATAGAAAAGATATTATGTATAGGCATATGTATGCTCTGAACAACATTATTAAATATATGAGGAATTGGTGCTGACTTTGAAATAGAATTACTGTAAGATTTTGGAAATAACACAGAAACTAAATATTTAACAAACATGTTTATGTTATTACATTTTTTGAAGCATAAATATCAAAATACATATTATGTAATACAGCTAACCAAACTTAAAATTAAATTACTAAAGATCTTAAGTACAATAATTGTATAACACAAGTATTTTCACAATACAATGTTTTCAATTCAATTCAATTCAATTTTTAGGTTTATGGCTTTTAGGCGTGCAAGTTGAGCACATTTAACTCCGCCAATGTCACGTGAGATGGAGAAAACAGTCAAATTGAGCTAGAGTACGGTAAAAAATATAATTTAAACATTAATTTGACTATATGTACATGAAATACAATGTTTTTAAAATTAAAAAACATTAATAAAGTTATTGACTATTTGACAGTTCTGAAATCGATCTTTTGAACCGGAAAAATCGATTTTTAGCAGAATCAATAATTACATAGATAATATCTACATACAGTTATCTAAATTCATAGACGTAATACGTCCCGTTTAGAAAGCATTATTGTCTTAATGAATTATTTATTATCATAAATCGAGATCAATTGTTCTTTTTTTTATAAACGTCACGCAAAAATTAATCGAGATTCGATTATGTTATAGTGTTTGATGGCTGTTATCATTCATACCTAATTGATAACACAGTTCAAACTGAAAAAAACCCAATAAAATCGCTTCATTTGACTAAGCGAGACTAAGTAAATTAATCGATTCTATTGGTTCTTAACAAACACATTCCTGGCTCATCTCGGGTGGAAACACAGCTTACACAGCCTAATTGCAATATAATATTTTGAGTTAGAATAGAATATAACCTGGTGTCTGAACAACACAAATTAAACATTTATAAGTTTATTAAAAGCATCGGCACTTCTTTAGAATAGTCCCACTATATTAATGATTTTTTTTTAGATAATATTTACCATCCTAAGTGTATTTCTGAAATCCGATGAATGATTAATTTGACATAACAAAAATTATTCAGAATGAAATACTGTTTTTATTTATATTGGCAGCCAGCAACCGATGCGGCCAGCTATATTTATTTGTGCATGGGGGCAAACAGCTTCATTATTCTCTACAAAATTATGGATTCGTTAAGCTGATTCGAATGGATTGCGAACTATCTTTTGAAAGAAGAAAATTATAAAAAAAAACAAATTATATTTTTATATACCTATTTATTAAACTATTTATAATATTAATGTTTATATCTATGCGATCGCGTTCGATGCGACTGATGTCTGTGACGACGTCTATCTTTGCTTTCTTTTTCGTCATTAGATCTTTTAGAAAATCTTTTCGAGTCACGTTCAGGCGATTCAGACCATCTCCAACTTCTAGACGACACTGACGGTTGCCTACAAAAAGAATACAAATTTAATCTAAAAGTTTTTAGTAATTATGTATTTTGTAAAATAATAGCCAGTTCCATGGAAGTTATTACAAATGCATTTCCTACAGAATTAAAACGATATTGCAATTTTTGACACAAAATCTCAATAGAAATTATTTCTTCTAAAATTAAAGCTGACAATACATACTTTAATAATTTATTGTTTATAAAATCTCTTAAAACTATTAAATTAAACATCTCAAATACTTTACCTTTCTGATATGCGATTTTTAATAAGTGGCAGTCTAATAGGATTTTTAAAAATATGTAAAAAATTACAGGCTCGACCTTTTGGGCAACGCTTATTAGATTGAAGGCCTGAAAAAATATAAGTGTCTAATTATTCTTCTTGCCCATCCTTTTATCTAGGTCTCTGACTCTTATAACTTAGAATTCTGGAATTTTTAAGTTTGATTAGTTAATTTCTCAAAGAAAGATGTTTAGGTTGACAAAGACCACTTACTTTTTAAACATAAATGATTATATTCTGATTTTAATAAATCTTAACAGTTACTTTCGCATGATACAACATTCCCTCTTATACCAAGTAAGATTAAACTTACCACATATAGCATGTTTCCATGATACTAATTGACAAAACTGCAAAGACAGTTGCTTGCCGGCGTACCAGCGCGCGTGTAAGCCTCTATAGGCCGCCACTGCGCAGCGCACATCCTCATACTCTATGTACGTATTACCACGGAGATGTTTCTCGTAATTATTGCAAACCTAATATTAAAAATATTGACATAATTAAATATTGACGAAAGAAATTACTTAATCCAATCATAGAGACGTAAATTTAGAGGGTAATAGGTATTTGAAATTTGCAATAATGAATTAATTGTTTTATGAATACACTTAAAGCTGGGTTTGAATCGGCGTAACACGCTCGTTTGAACTCTGTGCCACCTACTATTACTCAAGATATCTGACAGCAAGGTTGTGTTGAGATCGTTGTTTTTCTACTAAATTATTGTTTAATTCAAATTAAACCCACAGCCGGGCGGAGCACTCAAAGTGGTTTTCTCGTAACAAAAGTGTCAGTACATAGACTGACTGTATGAATGCTTGCTGTGTAACATGTCACATTACACCTCATAACATTGGTCAGTACCCAGCTTAAGGTTATTTATTTAATGTTTTTGTAAAAAAATGTGCAAAATGAACATTTAATATAAAAAAATTATAATTTTTAATACAAATATTTTAGTATATTGAAAATAATATTACCATATATATAATATATTAAATACAAACCTTTAAGACGTTTTCCATGGCATTTCCAATACCAAGATAAAATATAAATTTTATTCTGTAAGAAGTGGGCAGATACTTCTTATAATGACATATGAGTTAAGATAATCAGTTAGTCATAATAGTTATTTATACAACTGTTGTATAATAAGGGGTATTAAACCATAAATGTGAGTTTATCAGACGAGGCGAAGCAGAGTGTGATAATAGTATCACATGAGTGTTTTAATAACTAATTATCAATAGTTGCATACAAGACTTTATCTACGCCCATAATTAAATCCTCTATAAAAGATTCTGAAACAATTAGCTTACAACTAACATTAAAACAGCCACTCCTAGTAACCTAACATCATCCAGTACTGAGACTATGAAAGAATCATTTATTGTTGAATAGTTGTATAGTGCAATTATTAAAATTCACTTTAATATATTTTTTAAAGGTAATCGCTCATTTTTTTTGTAAACAATAAAAATGTCAAAGAAAAATGGTGGGGATTCGAATAACATATTTTTACGACGCACGACCTTCTAGATTGTCCCTGTTTTCCAATTACAGAGCATAATGCGACTCAGCGGCGCACAATGCCGAATTATGCTGAAGCTTAATTGGAACGTGAAGTTTTCAAATGCATCAGCAGAGTGCGCTAAGTTCAGTGTTAAAAAATATATTGATAGAGGATTTTGAAATCCAATTAGGTTAACTCTATGAATATATTTTTTCTTTAACATTTTTTTACGTTTTGAGTAATTTTTTTAAATAAGTTCTAAAAAAATTATATACTTTTTAATTGAATGATCTTATCCAGATGATAGTGATGACGATGTTTTATCGAGTGCTCAGAGTTTAAATCAATCAATTAGTTCATTATCAGGTGATATATTTATTGAAAATATATATGATAATGAATTTATTTGAGCCATTAATAAATATTTGATGAATTTCGATCAATGCCAACTTAAAGAAAAAACACTTGTCAATTTTCTGTCGTAGTTGGTATCGATTGCGAGTGAGAAACAGTACTTTTTAAAGTGCTCGATTGTGCAAAGCGTTGCTGTAGTTGGAACATTCAACGTTGAGCATTATGTCGCATAATGCGCTGTAGTGCTTTAATTAGAAAACTACCAGTGAAACATGTGTGAATGACTGTTCTTTTTTTAAAATTCGTACAGATGTTCTTTTTTTGTAATTCATACAGATACCACGCATTGCACATCAAGCAATAAGAATGTGGCTGTCTGTTGAGTTAACCCTTTGCCCAGAAGGAATTTGAGTGTTATTATGAAATTCAGTAGAACATTATATCATCCGTTTAGATGATATAATGGTTATTAGGACATTGGGTGTTTAAATGTTGGCAATAACCTAACTGATTCAGAATCTTTTATAGAGAATTTAAAGTATAGGAGTAGATAAAAAGATGTAAGTAAACTGTGTAAACTGTTTAAATTACCCAAAAAATATTTTTTTGTTATTATTTCTTACCACATTATCAAAGGATACTCAATTTCAAATGGTGAGCCATCAAGTCTAACTAACCTTCAGTTGTACAACATTGCCAAATTTTTGAAATTCTGATAATACATCAAAAAAGAAGTCTTTAAAATCCTTGTATGTTTCACTATCATCATATTCAAGCATAATGTCTGTGTCATACTCATTGAAACTTGAATTTTCTAAACCAAAATGTCCAAACATATTTGCAATCAGTAGAATCTAAAAAAAAAATTATGTTAGTTAAGATACATATTAGAAAATTCTGGTCTTAACCCAAGCTGGATGGGAGATAGTAACGGGGATACAGTAGTAATACATTTGTAAGGGAAAAAAACAGTGTGTTACTGAAATATTTCAGTCATTATACTACTGATGTGGTACGCTCCTATTTAAAGCATTTTAGAATACTAGTAGTTATTGTAATCCATACCGTTTTAAAAAAAGACTCAGGTAGACAAATTCACACGGATTGATTATATAAATCCTTTAAATATAATGTAAAATGAATGCTTGTTAAAGGAAGGACTCACCAACAAACACATTTCCACATTTATAATAGTAATATAGATTACTTTTTAATATAATTGGCAACAATATGTAATTACATGTACATATACATCTTATAAATTAATAGTTTTTGAAAAATGACAACTTACTTTACTTATACCAGGGTATTTGTGATTCCTAGAACAATCATCACCAAATCTGCAGCATGCTGTTTTTGTAAAGAATGGACAGGGATTACCATTTGGTTTACTTTCATAAAGCACTAGCAATTCCTTTGGAGGCTCTGTGGAATCCCCATTCAAAAACTTTTCTAAATTACTAATAAATAACTCTTGTCTTTTAGCATTTTCTTCTGCTATTTCTTTTAACCGCTGTTCTTCTTTTTCTTTTCTTTGTTGTTCCATTTCCCATTCCTAGAAAAAGTAATATATAAATGAAAAAATATGAAGTGTATATTATTAAATTATTATTAGTTTTTAAAAATGAACTTACTAGTCTTAATTTTGCTTGTTGTTGGAGATGCTTTTGTTGTAGCATTTCTTTTTTTAATTGAAGTTTTTGCCATAGCTCCATGGCTTGTAACTCAGCTCTTAGCCATTTAGAATTTTCAATTTCATTACATCTTTCTATTTCAGCTATTTCAAGTTTCTCTAAAATTTCTTGTTCCTTATACCATTCCTCATATTCACTGAAGGAGAGATGATCTAAAAAATCAGAACAATTATTGCAATAATACTCTGCATCTTTGTATAAATAATTTCTTGGGTCTGTGAACGTCTGTGAACTTATGGGGTTGTCTGGATATGTCTGGATATGATACATAAAATACTAAGGTATTTGTATAGTTTAATATAAATTTATTCAACTTCACATATTACTGTGGTAGTATAGTACCAAAATAGTAAACATTAACAAGAAGTGCTTCATTATAAAAGTTAACAGAGATAAAGAAGAAAAAAAACAGTTACCAAACATTTTGTAAAACATGATTGTTTACTTTAATATAAAATATGAATTATAGTCTATTATCTTTTAGTACCAAAATTTAAAAGGAATCATTTCCGTAAAGTAACGCCTGAATTAATTCAATATATATCAAAATTTATTTAGTGTTACCTTTTTCTTTTGCTTTTTGAGTCCGAATTCTTCGTCTTCTTTCCTTTTTTGCTATTTTTCGCCATTCCTTATGCCTAAATTAAAAAATTATTATAATATTAAACCGTACGTTCGGTAGGTAATATCAAAAAAATATACATATAAGTATATATTACTTTCCCATCTCCTCTCGGTAAAATTAAAATAATCAAAAAATAACAGTAAAAGGTAAACATAAACCAAAACATGAACTAAAGATAATATATAAAAGCATGAACGATAGAGATCATAAGACCAAAGATACAGATATATAGTATCTTTAATAGAATGTACACACGGGCCTATGTAGTATGTATGTAGCTGGAAGTCGATGTCCGATATGACCTTTAACTATATCGGATAGCGCTAAGCGCGTCCGGACCATCTTGAATGGATAGACTGTTGTTTGATAGTGTGACCGTTTAAAAAAAATCCAAAATACATAAAATAAATAATTATAAAATATATATTTAAAAAAATAATATATAATAATACTGAGATGATAAAAATAAAATATGAGAGAATGAAAAGTCGGCATATAGATTATACAGTATGGTTAAAATTATCGATACAATCACATAAGAATACAAAAAAAATACATTGATGAAAAACGACCGCTTTACAACAACAGTCTTTTTTCTTAAGTATGATGAATTATACAATATTTAATAAACGACAACAATTATTTATAAATTCGGGTTCACAACACTTCATGTCACATGCTGGGGCTGTATCGGTTATAATATATGATATTTGCTGCCTATAAAGGCCTGAGCATATTATGATGTAGATATTGAAAAACAAATTATCAATATTTCAAGTTAATCAAGTTTTACTCTACATAAATCTAAGCATTTATTCTCATTCGTATTCAAAGACAGTCTGATGCGCACCATGCTACAAAACAAAACTACAATACTATGTAGTATAGGGCGATGGTACTCTGCTCTTAGGCTATAATCAGCGATACATTAATATTAATTTATGTTTCGATGTCCAAGGGCCACTTACCATCAGGTGGGCCGTCTGCTCGTTTGCCCCTTAACTACTATAAAAAAAAATCTTAGAGCGAGGTGTTCAATACGACTATATCTCTGTCCTATACGACGAAAGTAGTTATTGATAATATATTGCAAGAAATAAAAAACATTTATTTAAATATTTTTAGTTAGTGTTTCAAAATAATATTGATCATTATGATAATGTTGCCCGCAGTATATTTATAAAAATAATTATATTGTGGGTAGTTAAATAAAAAATATTATCAATAAAATTAAGTTTTATAAAATTAATTTACAATTATGAACAGACACAATGAAAAAATAAAAGCTTATATTTTAAACAATAACGGCAAAGCAATAATTGATATACTACGAAGTGGGGAAGATGTTAATTTTGGAAATGGATGGCCTATAAGACTAGCCGCGCGGTACGGACTTCACTCGATTGTTAAAATATTTATTCAGTATGGGGCTTCTATTCATATTTTGAGTGAAGCTGGTAAGAAAAAAATATGTTCTATTTCTATGATTTGTTTTTATTTTTGTTACTTTTTTATATAATTACCAGCTGATCCGGTAAACGTTGTTTTGCCATAAAAATTTGGGGTGCTCCACCTTATCACTTCGGGGGCCGAAAAGTAGATAGTAGCCGATTCTCAGACCTACTGAATATGCATATAAAATGTCATAAAAATCGGTCGAGCCGTTTTGGAGGAGTATGGTATCTAACATTGTGACACGAGAATTTTATATATAAGATCAGAACAATTCAATTTGTAGGAGCTTCAACATTGCAACTAGCAGTGTTTTCTGGATTAGATTGGGACACTGACAGTTGGCTAGATTTGTTATCTTGTTGTGATTCGTCTCAATTAGCCGAAGGTGCTGCTGTTGCTATTATATTTAACAATACAGCAGCTTTAACAAAGATTCTTAAAACTGGACGATGCAATACAAATATGCCTACCTCTTTAACTGGTAAGAAAGTTTCTCTTATATATTAGGCACTACCGCACTACTAACGACCTGCCGCGGCCACTTTCGCTTCGAGTTAATATAATGGTTTACAAGTCGACCCGCGCAACTTCGTCCACGTGCTTTCCTCCGCGCCTATTGGTCTTAGCGTGATGATATATAGCCTATAGCCTTCCTCGATAAATGGGCTATCTAAAATTGAGAGAATTTTTCAAATCGGACAAGTAGTTCCTGAGATTAGCGCGTTCAAGCTAACTCTTCAGCTTTATATATTAGTATTAATAGTAAAAAAATTAAAAACTAGATTTTATATGTGTGTATTAATTAAAGTTACAAGACTGCACATATTTGTTGCACTGCACACTTTTATGCTTTTAAAATACCATTTTCAGGAAAATCGGTGGAGGACCTGGCAAAAGCCTACAAATTACAGTATTTGTTAAATATTCCTGTAATTCAGAATAACTTTGAGGCGACGCCAAATACATCCTCTCGTGAATCTCGAACGGTGAATATTTTTATACTTGAAATCTTCTTGGATTGCGATTTTATAGGTTTACAGTGTAGGTTAAATTGCAAGTTAGAAGTGTCATTTTTCCAAATCAAATTCTTTATGGTTATGTGAATTATTTATTAGTGCAAACAGAGGTGGTTTTACTTTTAGTACGGGCACCGCGGCACGCGGCACGCCCATAAAACTTCTTTGGAGCGCTGGCAAGGCACGGCGTTTTTTTTCGGAAAAAATTTACTGTTTTTTTTATTTATATGAATTAGTGAAGAGGAAAAAACAAAACACTAATGAAACCTTACAGTGAGATCAACAATGGCGCTAAGGTGATGAGCGCTACATAGGCTAATGACGCCCCTAAGTGCATATGAGCGTGATGTAGTCTGAGTATCAATAGAAATTCACTAGGTAATTTGATAGGATTATATATTTTTACTAAAAGAACAGAAATACACAGAAGAAAGATTAATTTGCACAGAAACTGCAACCCATCTTCTCGGGCATATTTGTCATATTTTGGAATACGAGTATTCCGTCAAATCCTTGTATTACAACAATGTCATCAAGTATTTTATACTATTTGTTCGTCGACAAATCTATAACTAATCAATAAATTTAAACATTCTTTTTTATTTCAGACTTCCAGGAAAAACCATCTTTCTGCGCATAGAAACTTATCTCCCTCAGTAGCGCATTTCTTCGATCTAACCGCAAATCAGCCATCTCTTACTCCACCACATAGTCCTCTAAGACAAACTTCATCATCCGCACCTCAGCAGTCGTAATATAGTAATAAAAGTAAAACATCGATGAAATATTTTTATTTAATTTTTAACGGTAACCAAATATTTAGGTATTAAAATTAATTTGACTTTTTCTCTTTAATTGTAATACAGAGTAAAGAGTTATGATTTAGTAAGACATTTCAATTATTATCACTTAAATAAAATAAAAGTCAAATATTTTAAACTGTTTCATTTTACACCAAAGCAAATAATTCAGCCAAGTGCGAGTGTGGAACTCGCGCATTCAGGGTTTGAATTAACGGACACACTTAATTTTTGTCAAAAACTTTTATCCGCATATATCGACATAGGTCAGCGTCAGTTTAAATTGTAATAAAATATTTAATGTAATTTTATTAATGGACTTAGGTTTTACCAATAACGTGTGTCTAAGGCACACTAAATCACAACAAGTGATTTAGTGTGTTGTTTGGAAGTAGATCAATATTGAAAGTGCACTAGAATCATTAATTACTTATTAATCGTAAACAGTATCTTAAGTAAACTTCGTCTATTAGGTAATGTATTTAAGTCCAGACTTAAACAGCACTATCTTTTTATGCTGTGATTAATGTGTCAACATTATATTTTTATTTATGTTTTGTATTCCTCAAAATGTGGTGAAATACATTGCCGCGCTTACCGAACTGGTGGTAGCTTCGGACAAACAGACTGACTGACTAATTTTTTATAACGGCTCCATTGAATACTACTATTATACTTTCAATTTTATTTATTTAAATATGAACATTGACAATTATATTCCAAGAATCAACTATTATATTTGGACTGATAAATTGTTAATGCTCAGGCTTCTGTAATCACGTAACAGATGATGATCAATGTTGTGTAGGAGTACACAGACTAACTGCTTGCGTTTCTATTAACGTGTCAGTATTCTGTAAATTATATACAGTCAGTAATAGTAAAATTTTAAAACTGCTTATCTTCTCAGCTACGAGTTAAACAACTTGTAACAAAATAACTTACGTTGTCGACATTACTTTCAGCATGAGCAAATTCAATTTGCAGTAAGGATCCCAGCACGTAAGCCATTTTATGTTTCAAAGAATTAATAAACTTGGAAAGTATTAATATCTGTTAAATATTAGGAATTTTAATACATAATAAATCTCGTCCTAAGTTCTAATCATTTTGTTTATTAATATTAGAATGAACTTTACTTACTTCAGCGGATTTTGGTATAGGTATTATAATGGGATAATTTTTTATTAAACATATATCCGGGTATAACAACGGTTCACCGCGCCAAAAGCGAACTGTACTATACGTATAATCTTCGTTTGGTAAACGATATCCGTGCTGAAATAGAATATATTATGCTAATCATGGGCATAAAGGAGATTTATAGGTTATTCAAAACGTTTTTGAATCTCAAAAAAAGGAACTTTTAGTTCAGTCATATTATTGTTAGAATGAAAGAGCATTTTATACTTACAATGTTTTTCCAATGTCGTCGAAGATCCTTGTAGCATTTAAAAGCTCCCAAGTCTGGTAGAGTGTCGAAACAGTTTTCTATTACAGCTTTATTCAAACTTGAAATACACCGCAAAATTATTAGTATAAAGCTTATTACAACATTGAAGAAATAAATTAATTATAAAGTCATTTAATACCTAGGCAGAACTCTAATGTATTCGCCTGGTGTGAACTTTTCCCTTGATTTAATAAGGTTTATTTTAACTGGTTTTAACTTCATTGATATAATGTTATCTGTAACACATTTTAAAGATGGATATTTAAATTCCTATTTGTAGTTTATTCTCAAGAATTATAGACTTACTATGACTGAAGATGTTGATATGATAGTACATTTATAATTAATTATTAAAAAGCAAAACTATCGATATATTTGTTAGATGGAAACTGTGTCTTTTGTGCATGCAGATTAATAACAAATTACAATTGTGTAAATTTCAAATACAGTTATTGCATCTAAATTTTCAATAACAAAAAGTTAAATACTTTTTTATTTAAATTAATAAATAAGTTAAGTATATTGGGGCATTGTAATATCTTCTACTGTTTATTAGTCATGATTACTTTAGAATTTACATATGTAAGTTTAAATTTAAAGTGTAGTGAAAATGTTAGTACTTACGAATAATACAAAATTATTTACTTTTTTACTCAATAAAGATGAACGAAATACTTTTAATAGGATAAGGTACAAATAAAATTTACTTACGGTTTATTGTCAGAGTATATTTAACTCCTTCTTGAGGTCCACAAGTTGTTAAAAAATCTCTATTGTGTACATAATAGTTATATCCTAAAACATTCCATGCCGGTGCAAGTTTGGCTGACATAGTGTAATTAAAACACATTAAATACAATTCATCGGTTACTAAATTTATCGCGCCATCCTTAATGAATAGAAAAAATAAATTTTAAAAGTGAAACTGTTTTAAACAATCTTAGTTTAGAGCCCTATGGAAAATAGGGGTAAATAGTTAATTTTACCTTGCATAAGGACAGTTTTGAGAATAATGATGTTAAACAATCATAATCTTCGTTTATTTTATTGAATAAGACGTGTATTTTCTTTACGTCGCTTTTATCAGGACATGCCATTAAAGTAGGAGCGGAGAATATTAACATTCTAGAAAATATACATATAAAAATTCGTTATAAGATTGTTTTAATGATTGTATTGTATAATAGTCTTAATTACGTTAGGTAATGAAAAACTATATAATTATCAAAAGCAAATTGTATGAGTAATATATTCTCTTTATCCTCAGTGAACTTACCTACATTTAAGTATTTTCCAATGGTAATTAGAGGGAGCGGAGCGATCATGTTTATCGTTGATATTTGCGACAATCTTGAGATAACCCAGATGATCGAAATTAACGATATTTATCTTATATTCGTAATCATTTATCATTTTCGAAATTTTAAGTAATAAATTCAAAGTTAAAAATAACAACTCAACTCGTAACTTTTAGCACTTTACTTTGCGCGGGAATTTTTCTTTTTTTTTGCATCTAAGCAATGGTTTCTATTTTTGACGTTCACAGCTTTATTAGAATTACGATTTATATATTTATTAGAATTATGATTTTAATTATACTGCAACAAAAATTTTGAAAAAACATAATTATATTATATCTATACTATTATATAAAGAGGAAAGATTTGATTGTTTGTATGTTTGTTTGTTTGTTTGTTGCGAATAGGCTCTAAAAGTACTGAACCGATTTTGAAAATTCTTTCACCGATAGGAAGGTACATCCTTTCCGGGTAACATAGGCTATGTGGTGTTGTCACAAATATTCTAATTAAAAAGATATGGCCATTTAAGTGCCATAAGGTGGCCATTTTGTGAATTGAAGGAACTACAAGTCCGATTTAAATAATTCTTTCACTGAAGAATACTACACTATTCGTGAGTGACAAAAATGATTTAGTGTTGCCATGTACATTTTTTTAATTAATAGAATATGGTCATTTTGTTGTTACTAATCCGATTTTTAAAATTCTTTCACTGATAGAAAACTACACTATTCGTGAGTGACAAAAGTGATTTAGTGTTGCCATATACATTTTTTAATTAATAGAATATGGTCATTTTGTTATTACTAATCCGATTTTTAAAATTCTTTCATTGATAGAAAACTACACTATTCGTGAAGGACAAAGGTGGTTTAGTGTTGCCATATACATTTTTTAATTAATAGAATATGGTCATTTTGTTGTTACTAATCCGATTTTTAAAATTCTTTCACTGATAGAAAACTACACTATTCGTGAAGGACAAAGGTGGTTTAGTGTTGCCATATACATTTTTTAATTAATAGAATATGGTCATTTTGTTGTTACTAATCCGATTTTTAAAATTCTTTCACTGAAGAAAACTACACTATTCGTGAGTGACAAAGGTGATTTAGTGTTGCCATATACATTTTTTAATTAATAGAATATGGTCATTTTGTTGTTACTAATCCGATTTTTAAAATTCTTTCACTGAAGAAAACTACACTATTCGTGAGTGACAAAGGTGATTTAGTGTTGCCATATACATTTTTTAATTAATAGAATATGGTCATTTTGTTGTTACTAATCCGATTTTTAAAATTCTTTCACTGAAGAAAACTACACTATTCGTGAGTGACAAAGGTGATTTAGTGTTGCCATATACATTTTTTAATTAATAGAATATGGTCATTTTGTTGTTAGTAATCCGATTTTTTTAATTCTTTCACTGAGAGAAAACTACACTATTCGTGAGTGACAAGAGTGATTTAGTGTTGCCATATACATTTTTTAATTAATAGAATATGGCCATTTTGTTGCTACTGATCCGATTTTAAAAATTCTTTCATTGAGAGAATTCTATAGTATTTCCATCTCTCTTCCTCTTATAATACTATCATTGTCTCTCATCCTCTCTCTTTAATTCTTATTTTTATTTGTTTAGTATGATCAGTCTCTTTTTACTTTCTTTCTTTCAATTATCTCTTTCTCTCTCTCCTTTTCAATTTTATTATTGTTCTGTCCTCCCTCTTTTAGCATCTGTCGCTTTTCTTTTATTTTTGTTTCTATTATTTTTCTTTTTATAACTTTTTCTTACTCTCTCTCATTTTTGAAATAATGAAAAACTACACAATTACAGAGTGACAAATTAAGGACATCAATTATAATATTGTTTTAAATACCCGGAGCGAAGCGAGGGCAGGCCTCTAGTTTATAAATAAACTAATATTACAAACATCTGCCTATTATTTTTACAAAAAAAAATTGGTGACTTTTAGTCACGGTTACCAACTTAGGGGTTTTCCCCCCAGATTTAGGGAGTAAATAAGTGAGATGGGATTTTTTCAGGGGTCTGAAATTTTTAGGGGTATTTTCAGAGATATTTTGACTCTCTAATATTTTTAAATTGATAAAATTAATATTTATTTCTTGACCTAGCGACTTATAACGACATCTAGTACGTAATTCTACAAGCGCTCTGTGGTGACTGGCGGCAATACTGGCGCCACTGGCGGTCATTATATTTTCTGAGCATATGGCGATTATTGTTGTGTATAAATTGAACGTATGTTTGATATTAACTTATCATATAGGATACCACCAAAAAAATTAATTAAGAATATTCTTACGACGATTGTTATTTCGATTTTTGTTTGTACTGTGTGTCGATAAGAAAAGTGTTAATGATTAAAGAGAATATAAAATTTCAAAAAACCTGAAATGATGAAGAAGGCGAAATATTTTATACATTAAATAACTTATAATAAAAATACTTTTGAAACATATTACAGCATATTATTTCTAAATAATTTTTTAGGGGGGCGACTAAATAATTAAGGCGATTTTAGGGGTTTTGACACAAACTTTAGGGATAAATATTTTTGAGAGTTGGTAACACTGCTTTTAGTTCCGCGCCCCGCGTTTAGCTTAACTAACGGCTTCTGTATGCAATACTCTTCAAAATAGCTTTTAATCGTGTTGACGTGACTCAATCTCAAAATAGTTTATTTAATTATGTTTTTTTTTTCAATTGTCAATGCACTTACACGTCAAAATTGGTCAGACAGTTTCTCTAATGCTACAGCCAAAGTGTCGCCTAGCAGCGGATTTAATTATGTTTATCTCTTAATGAATTATCATTTAATAGTACAAGTTATTTTATTATTATTTAACAATAGTGATCTTTATAGGCAAATATTATAAAAAATACTAAGAAAATAAAAAGCTATATATTTCAAATTATTATAATCAATACACATGTCAATATGAAATTACAAAATTTATAAGTACAGACTATTCTCGACACAAATATATATTGTATTAATACTTTCGCTGCTGTAATATTTTTATCATGTCTGTCATATGGGACTTAAAATCAGTAATTGACGAAGTACCCCAAATAATATATATAAGCAGATTTAGTAAAAATATCAGCAGTTCGATAATCGTTAGAAATACGGTTCAATTTTGGAACGAGTGCCGATTCGATCAAACGGATTCTAGGCAGGGCTTACACCAATTTACTAAAAGTTTATCGCAAGTTTATCGCAATCGTATACTTGACATAACAAATATTTTTATCAACCACTTTGCCCCTAGTTATTAGGATATTTGATAATTTTGATTTAAAAATATGTGGTACACTATAATTTTCACAATCTATAAGTAAGAAAAAATGTGACATTTCCACCTACAAAATAACAATAGGTATTGATAAATTTGGCACATAATTTACAGAAACACCTTACTACATAAAGCTGTCTTAACATTTAAAAACAACAGTTATTGATTATGATGATCTAATTGGTCTCTAGCTTTGCGCAATACTCCTTGCGTCTTATGAATTTCGCGACAAATAGCTCGTTGGACGTTTCTTTTTCTCATGTTTGCTGCATTTAACTGTGTTAATGTTTCTGCAAGTGTTGCTTTAGTTCTTGCCAATTTTTGTTTCAGTGTTATGTTTTCTTCATACAATGAACCTAAAATATTAATAAATATAAGAACTTTCTGAAAATTTGTTTCAACTTAATGAATCCTATAAAAATCACAAGGCGATAAGCATAGTGAATCGGTAAGACATATTGCTTGTGCAAATTTCAGATCTCTGATACGCCAAAATTGTTCAGGCAGTCAGTTTGTCTAAAGCTACCACCAACCTGTCGCCTAGCAGGAGATTTAAATTTATTTAGCTCTTATTTAATGATACAAGTATATGTTTGTAACATATTATGTTTTCTAAAAAATCCAAAGGTACAGAAAATCTGATTTTTTTCTCGAAAACTTTTCAATCAATTAATTTGAATTTAAGAAAAAAGTTATATCGGTTCATAAGATCCTTGAAAAAATATACATTGTAATTTTAACAATACAATTTTGACTTTATATAATTTCCTTTCTATAAAGTTATGAGATAAATTCTATATCTAAATAATACTTACGCGGAGAAAGGTTTAGTGCCTCATTCTGTTCTAAACTCGAAAGCCTATCGCTGTCTATGCCTTGATCTGGAGAAGTTGGCCTATCGTCCTCAAATGGAAATCCTTCATTAATTTCAATCACTTTATTATCAGCTTCCATAGCCACCTTACGAGTCACTTCCATTTCCAACTGAGCATTGGTTTCCATGGCGGCAGACAACTTTTCTCGTGTTTCTTCTAATTCTCTTTCTATACGCAATCGATCGTGTTGTGCTCGGGCTCTTTCCAAAGCAGCTTGAGAGGCTTGCACTGTTGCCTCATCAGCCGCACGTCGTAACGAACGTTCTGTTTCCAAATACGTACTTTCCATTTCTTGTTTTTCCGCTCGTAACTTTTCTATCATATGTAGGTTGCAAACTATTTGTTGCTCATTATCTTTTATACGTGTCTCCAGGGCTACCATATTAAGTTTCATGGTTTCTAAATTTTTAAGAGCATCACTGGCAATTTCACGTTCCGACGACAAAGCGGCTTTTATTTTCTCGTTATCAGCCATAAAATCATCTATTTGTTTTAATGCAAACTCTAATTTATCCCTCAAACCTTTTTTATCTTCTTCTAATTGTTTATTATGCTTGGAAATTTGATCAATCTGTTCCAAAAGGACCTTTTCATTTGTTTCCTTATTTTCTTCCGACCTAGATCCGCACGATACTTTCGAACGTCTCAGTCGTTGCCGGTTATTTTCCGAAACAGATTCTTTCACTGATACTCCGGTGTCGCATAGACCAACTCGGGCCAGAGAAACGTTTCTGTCTGGTTCAGACCAACACTCTGACTCGGACATTATGTCAGCCTGTGGAATATTTCGGAAAGGCCTTCTTAAAGATTGTCTATTATTATCTTCACTGCAAATTAAATGGTGTCCAAACATCAAGGTTAAGTCTTCTATTCTCATCGACTGAGAGATGTCAAAATTACTTTCATCCATTGTAAATTCATCAACACCCATAGATTCATCTAATTGTAGTCCTACAGGTAAAGCTAGACTTTGTTCTAATATGCTTTCGGCTAGTTTTTTCTTTTCCTCACCCAAAACACATCTGTAAAGTATATATAGATAAATTAAAGTAACTTTTCCATTTATTTGTTTTACACATGTTTGTTAGCGTGGTGGAATTAGTAGGAATTTAATATTGCTTAATTTTGGCTATTTATATTCTTTTACATAGAAGTAGATAAACCCTCTTTTGTTATGCCATTATTTACCAATAGATATTTTTATATGCACACTCATAAATTTAAAGATTGAGTTGAGTTAAAAAGAGGAATAAAAAACAGTTCTATTTCCTCTTTTACAAGTTCCCATCCCCTTAATTTGATATTAGTTAAAAACTATATAAGATCTAAAAAACCTAATTTTGACACAATTCTGTTCACACAGACACCAGTTTTATTTATGTGTATGGAAGTCGTCTACTTACTTGTGTGACAATAATTTATCTAAAAAGTATGCAAGCCCTTGTAAGCGTCGCGTCAATAATTGCTGGAGATTTCTAAAAAAGAAACAACAATAGTTTAAAGCATATTTTAAATTGTTCCGTTGTGTTGCGCACTCACAGCGCCGCTATCTAAATACTTTCTAGTCTATATATCCAGATATTTAAGATATTGTTGGTCGACAAAAAAACATTAAAGGTAAAAAACATTAAAAACAGTAAACAAAAAAAACTAACGACACCTTAACTTTTGTTAACACAATCTCTAGGGCAACAATAAGTTATATTAGAGAATCAGTCAAACTGTAAAATGTTTACACAATAGCAATTAATAAAACTAACCCTGTAGAATCTTCGATATGCGCATTATCCACGTTAGTTTGTAACTGCATAACCTTATTCTCCAAATCCTTAATAAGTTCATTTTTACACTTCAATATTTCTTCATATTTCTCTAACTGTGAATCGCTGACGTGAGCGTAGGTCAGTTCCTTATCCTGTTTCAATATAAAGAAAACTTAAGCAGTCCAAGATATTTATAAAAATAAATTATATTACTTTTTATCCCCTATCCTTCAAGACTCATCAACAACAAAAGAGGAAATCTCTAATTAACCCAACGAGAAAAGTTCTATGAACTGAAAATAAACAGTATTTTTTGGACTACATGAACTTCATCAACAGCTTTAAACATTATTAAAAAATTTAAAACCATTTAATAACCAATGTCTCGGGGGTACTCCTCTAATACTTACCAATTTCAATTTCTTAATTTCCTTATCTTGCTGCTGAATTTTTTTCATACATCCTTTAATCATATGCAGAGCTTTTCGATTTTCTTTTTTGAGCCTTGTTAATTGATCCTATAAAAATATTTAGATATCTTAATGGTTTACGAATCATTATTTTTCAAAGGACGAATTCAGTTATTTTTGGCCTCAACAACAATGTGTAATAACCTTTTTAAAGCTTTCGACCTCGATTAGTCCGAGACATTAATAAGAAACCCTTTATGGTGTAACTTTGATTTAGCAAGAACCAGAACTAATCTAATCCAAGCTAAAAATTTTAAAGCCTTTGTAGGTATCCAAATAATAAATAATCATATAGAAGAAAGAGCTTATCAGCCAAGATGGTATTTAGTTGTAATACGAGGGTCAAACTGAAAGTTTTTAGAAAATGAAAAACTGATTAAACTACCTAGTTATTAGTTTTATTATATCTTTTAAAATACTGTCCATTCACGTCAATACATCGCTGCATCCGATGGAACCACTGAGAAAAGCAATTTGCCCACTCGTCCTTATTCTCTTCGACGGCCTTTTGAAACGCAGCCACAGATTCCTCGGCGGCCATAAAATGTTTTTCTCAAAGTTTTTATTTTTGGGAATAAATAAAAATCGCAAGGTGCGAGGTCAGGGCTGTACATGACCAATTAATTAATTAAATAATTCCACGCTTGACGTCGCCAAATAGTCTTTCGTTCGCCTGGCGATGTGCGACGAGGCGTTATCGTGGTGAAGGAGGATCTTACTGCGAGGTCGTTTCTCCAGAACTTTTCCAAGACAAGTGGCAAACAATTGTTAGTGGTCTGTAGGTTTTACTTTAGTTGGCAACTCCTCGGAAGAAAATACCCACTGAGCAGACTGTCTTTTGGTTTCGGGATCATAAGAGTAAATCCAGCTATCGTTACCAGTAAGTATATCGGACACAGTATTTGAGTCACCTCCGTTAAATCTTTTATCCATTTCACGGCACCAATCAACGCGATGGAGTTTTCGGGCCTCGGTCAAATTATGAGGTATCCACCGAACACAAAGCTTCCTGACCGCTAAATGTTCATGGAAGGTTTTGTGCACTTGACTCATACCGAATGCCTCAGCTTGTCCGAATTTGGCGATTGGTCACTATTTTGGCAGTCTCTATCATACGCCGCACAGTACAGATGTTATCTATTCGTTTCGTTTTGAGAACTTTTAGTTTGAGTCTCGTATGTCTTTTATATAAAATTATCGTGTCACAATGTTAGTTACCATACTCCTCCAAAACGGCTCGACCGATTTTTATGAAATTTTGTGTACATTTCAGGTAAGTCTGAGAATCGGTCAACATCTATTTTTTATAACCCTAAGTGATAACGGTAGCCCACGGTGGCAAAACAACGTTTGCTGGGTCAGCTAGTTATTCTATAACATTACAGACAGGTTGTTGATTGTTTCCATAAGTTATTATTTACACAAGATAAAAAATGTGATGTGATTATGGTATTAAGCTTATCAGGTGTAGAATCTACTAACTTACCAAATCTTCATTATTAACTGTCACTGCTAAGTAATCCCTGAAATACAACATGAGAAAATAGTTATAATTAAAAGTAAGACATTACTAGAATTATAAATAAAATTAAACTTCGATCTACCGATCAACATGTACACACCAATATGTAAAGAGGAAAGATTTGATTGTTTATATTATGGTTGTATTATTGTATGTTTATTTGTTACGAGCTGACTTACCCGGCTGATTCCGATTGGTATGTTTCATCAGCGGCATCTGTGTTTCTAGTGTCCTTTAACAAAAAAAAAGGCCTTAGGTACTAATAGTGAAAAGGAGCAATAAGTAATTGGCGTCATGTATCTTTCTGATCAGGCTTCGAAACTGAAGTACGAATATTTTATTATAATTTTTTTTCTGTTACGTTTTAAGATAAAAAATGAGCTAATTGTTATTACTTATTATATATTACCTTCACTGAATCATCTACATTCTTTTCTGTGGCGCCATGGTTTAATGACACTTCAGCAACTTCCGTTGAAATCGATCCCTGTATGAAAATGATACACTTCATAAATGGGAGTTAGTCTTAAAAAATAATTTAATTATCTAAACACAACACCTAAATTCCTAAATACGTAGACGAAATCTGGGTAATAAGTAAACATACACACAAAAATGTTATCTAATTACAATAAACATGTAGAATTAACCATTTTACGACTGTTCTTTATATGTATAAGACAATTAACGACATTAATTTAATAGCTGAGCGATGCGTTTGGTAAACGCAAAACATCTTGTTCGTAATATACTACACTAGCTGACTCACTCTCGCTTCGGTGAGGTGTATTCAAACTGTTCACTCACTCATGTATTCATTCATACTCTACCCGCAACCATGAATAATAATATATCTCTCATCGTTCGTAACAAACGTTTTCGTTCGACCGTTTTTTCTCCGACTTACTTTGAAAATCCGATTACCACGAAAATCTTCATTTTTTGGATTCATATACAGCTTAAAACTCACAAATAATGTGGCTTTATGGGTAATAAAAATTTCAAAGTCGGTTCAGTAGATTCAGAGATTACCCCCTACAAATTCACAGATTATAAACAATATTAGTAATTAATATAAATTATTGCATTTATTTATACCTGATTTTCCAACACATCAATTGCTTCAGCCGCGGCAGCAAGTAATTCTTGTTTGTCGGAGAGTTGCCTCCGCAGCTCTTCAACTTCTACTTGAAGACGCACATTGTGTTCTAATAGACCCTGAAATATTAACTTTTCCGTTTATAAATCTTTATTGGACATCAAATTCAAAGAAACTAATCTAGTCTAATTCAGTGCGAATTTTCTTTTCTTTATACAGAATAGAAAAATGATATTTTTCATTTTATACTTATATCCCATTTAGTCTAATTTAAACTATATCAGGAGTAGTTTTTTTATCAAATACCTGTGCTACTCTACCTACTACTAATAGAAAGTTAATATCATAATTTTTTTGAGACCTTTTTAGTCGTCACTATAATTCTCGTTGCAAATGCTTGAGCAGAAACGGTTTTGTTCGATTTGATTTGCCTTTTAAATGGTGGATGTTTGTAAGACCCCGTTGATAAAATTGAAATGGTTTCTAATAACTTACTTGTACAGCAGGTGGTGCACCAGTTCCAAGTTTTTCTTCAAGAAAGTATATCCTTAACTTCAAATGAAAATTTTCTTTTCTTAAACCATTCAATTGTTCTTCATATTGTTTCATGCTTACACCACTTGCACTGGTTACATCTAGAAATTAATTGTGTACAAAAACACCGAGATACATAATTTTGTAACACTTTAAACAAACTATTTATTCTATATCATGAGTATTATGTACTTCTGATGTTTGAGACAAGAACCAAACCCTATATTTTGGAAGTTCCCATTTTGCACATAAGTAGTTTCTGTAGGGCATTTTCAACTGGGAACTTTAGTCCTGCGCATCCGTCTTCGTTTGCAATGTAGGAGAACTTAACTATTGTACGTAGAGTCCGACAGGCATCTTGATTTTGTCGAATTAATAACATTTCGTGACCAGAAACACATTTGTTGTTAGGAGATGGTTTCTCCGACTAGTACGTGACCACTCTCATGAGATGGGACCACAGTGTCTCTAATTTTTTTGACATATATGTAATTTGTATCTACGGTGTACAAATTAGTGAAAATACTCACCATGCCCCTCCGAAGCAGGAAGACTCATCTCTTGCAACTTTCGTGGACTGGTGCTGTTAAAAATGTTTAATCATAAGATTAATCTATTAATCAATAACGCTTTAATATAATTAAACAAATATATGTTAAAAATGAATTGCTTTAGTTGCTATTCTTTAGTCTCACTAAAACTTGAGAACGACTGAACTAATTTGACTAAGGTACGTACGCCTAAGATAGCCCTGTTCCTAAGATGGCCCACTTTTGAAATTTTACAAGTTAATAAGTCGAATGAGTTTATATTTCACGCCTATGTTCGATTAGTTGATTTGTACGTAAATTTTATTTACAAATAAATGAGCAATATTGTGATAAAGTTTGTTTTCAGAAAAAAATCCCTTTTTTATAAATATTTAATTATTGAAAAAATTGTGTGTGTGTACCTTAAATTTGGTTTAAAATTATTTGTGGGAGTCCGGGGAAGGTTTAAACGGTGAAAAATGCAAAAATTATTTTGTTAATCTTTTAATTTATTACACCTCACCGAAGCGAGGACTGGTCAGCTAATAGTCTATAGATATTACAAGGTATGAGTTTTTTATTCTATTCAAACTGAGATTTTAAGTTACTTGTAAGAGCTTTTATAATTAGATAGTTTATAGTCATGACTTGCCCCTGGGCATTTAAATAGAAGATTTAACCATAAGTCTAACACAAATAAACATCTTCATATTATATTACATTTCTATTCTATCTCAATTTACATAGTTTGTTTATATGAAGTGTTGTTTTGTATGTACGGACGTTGAGTAATTATGTAGATCAGTATTCATAATTATCTCAATTATTTTTATTTCGAACATTACCTAAATGGTGACGATATAATATTAGCCCCATGTTTAGATGTGTTCATCCGCGGCAAAGTTGCCATTTAAAGCTATTGATAAAACACTTTTAATAAAATATACTTAATAATAGTTCACAACAACACATGAGCAACCACTACTATGCACTCCTAATGGCTATAAATAAACACTAATTATAACATCGTACACGAACATGTAATAATTATTTTATTGATTAGTTTACTTAAGTTATTAATTAAAACAACAAATAAAATCCAATTATTCACAAAAATAACACGATATTATTGTTTTCGTAATCCGTGGTTGTTTTGACGGCACACATGAGTCTACTGAAATTAGGACAGGCGTAGTTCGGCTCGAAATCGGGAACACTCGACAGTCTGCGCAGATACAAGATAACCCATTTTTACACGTTGGTACTGAGCTGGATGAAAAGAGATAAGTATACGTAACAAAGTAACGCGACCCGACTAACAATCGCATAAAGGCAAGAGGCGGATGCTGGTTATTACTAATGGGACAAAAATAGAAATATATATTTTATTACGATTTTACAAGAACTGTTTTTTCTCTATTATCTTAGGGAACTTTGGAGTAGATAGATGATTAAGGATGAAGGTATCTAGATTTTTTAAAATTATTATTATTTTTTATTAACTAAAAGAAATACATCAGTTTCTATTAGTGAGTAAAGGAAGAGGACCTTGGAGCAAAACTAAATGAAAAAATATAAATTCTGTTGAAATTATTAGTTAAAATATTTATTTAAATAAAAATGAATGGCCGAAATGTATATACACGCATCCACTGTTAAAAATAGGATGTTCTCAAAGTATCCTTTGTCCTAATCATGGACAACAGATGATTAGATACTATATATAGCCAACTCAAACTTTTTTTCTACATTTTTACTTCTTTTAAGTACTTTGTACTATTTTTACACTATACTGTGTATAATATCCTATTTATGCGTTTAAAAATGGTTATAATATCTTTAGGAAAATTATTTAAAAATATCCCAAGTCTTGGTCTTGTTCTTACTTTGCTCATCACTCATTTCTATTTAAGATGCCACTATGAAAATGAATGATGAAATAATTTTGCAGATGATAACAGTCAATGTGTAATCATGTAATGTGGTATAGGTACCGGCGCGTAAGTTTACGTTTGACCTTGAATGCGCAGAAGTCACTATTAGGGCCTTTTTAGCGGGGAGCGCGAGCAGGGTGCAGCGCGTCACACGCGATTAGTTCTTATCCGACGTTTCAGTTAACGGGCGCCTGCTATTTGTCAAAATAGCAAACGTCACGGATGGAACTACGAATACAGGCATCCAGCACCCTCAAGATGCGCAATTTCTCAAACGTACGCTATAATTCATCTGTATTGGTTGTTTTATTTTGTTGGCAGTATTAGAGCTGAGCAACATTCAATGCATACAAATAGTCCAAAATTGTAAAATAATTCCGCAAAGTGCGAGTGTGGAACTTGCCCACTGAGGGTTCTGTATAATTTCAATAAAAGACTAGCAAGTTTAGCCGGTCAAAATATCATCAAAAGTAGTATTGGCGGCATTTACTCCTAACATTACTAATGCGTGTTTCAATTGACATATTTATAATTACTTACAAAAAGAATATAAGAAACATGATAAAACATTGAAAAATAAAATTTTACCTACTTCGAGTCTATTTGGTCATATGTATTTTATTAATATAAGTTGGTAAACATATATTAATAAAACACACATTGCCAAATAGAGTCTCCTTCATGTTTTAAAGTCGCTTTAAATATTTTACAAGTTTTCATTTAACAATATGTCATTTCGTCAATAACCATTGCTAAGATACTCGCCGAAATAGCTTTATATTCATTACGACTACAAAAACGTAGGTTATTGCAATCTTATTAACATTCCAACATGTTATACATATACACATTTTCGGTACGGATTTCAACCCTGATTAACATTAAACTAGAAAATAATGAGTAACTGGAAGAGCTGCCTTACTTTAAACCTTAACAGTCCTAAAAATTAAAAAATAAATAGTTAAAAATAAAAAACAAAGGGTTTACTTAACAGACAGCCACATACTTACTGCTTGATGTGTGGTATCTGTATGAATTCAAAAAGAGAACATTCACACGTGTTTCACTACGCCTTGTATGCAACACTCATGTGATACTATTATCACACTTGGCTTTGCCTCATGTGATAAACCCACATTCAAGTAGTAATTAATACCCCTTATTATACACCAGTTGCATAAATAACTATAATGGAATGTATATTTTACCAAATAATGTTTTTAAAAACATTTTCGCATTACAAAACGAATCAAAGAATATTATCTGAGTCATTCATCTGAATCAATTTGAGCTGTGTGCAATGTATTTATGTTTTATGTATGTATTTATTTTTAATCTTATTAGTTGTAAATCTAATACATGTAATGGACTGTAATATGTGTATATTTGTATGTATATGGTATGTATATGTATGTTATACCTATTACTTTTTAATATGTATGTATATAATATATGTATTTATGTAATATAAATGTACGTTTAGTATGTAATATGTACATATATATTTATGTATTGAAGTAATATATTTGTATGTGTAAACCTATTTAATACTATTAAACTAAGCTGTGTACACCCCTTCCCATATCTCTGTGCCATCTCCTATATCTTATGGTTGCCTGGCAGAGATCGCTCTTTTAGCGATAAGGCCGCCTATTGTGCCAATATTTTTAAGTGCATATTAATGTATTATACTTCTATGGTGTACAATAAAGCGTATTATTATTATTATTATTATTACAAATTAATTTATTCATCCATACAAATAAATAAAATTGGAGTGTTTGTTTGTAATATTAAAATAACTTTTTACTAAGTGCATATGGATTTATACATGGTACATATATCAAAACATTTTTTTATAGCATAGGCAGGTATATTGTATAACATATTCAAATATTACTAAAGTTGCAAGTAGAAGTATTGAAATATTTTTCAAACTATTTTGAATTTTTTTATGGTTTTATATTAAATTTGTATACCTAAAAATAATGAAAAAAAAAGTTGTACAGAACCTTTTTTTTTAATTTTCTGTCATTCTTTTTTTTGAAACAATTCACCATACCAAATAATAAGCTAAATTATAGTGTGGCACATGAATATAATTTATGGTATGCTTGTGATTTTTTGCATTATTTAGTGGTGTATGATATGATTTTGTTGGATGAAATTCTTCTCAATTGGTTACCTTACAGTTAAAGTACATCTTAGGCCACAACATTGAGACATAAAAACAACTATTAAAAACTTTGTTACATTGCAACATGTCATATTATTTCAATTTTTTTCTGATTATTCTCTACAAACAATATTTGTTGTGAACAGCCAGAAACAAAAAAAATGAGATTTTTGTATATTAAGTTACTGAATGAATATAAAATGCATCATACATTACAAGATAGCTGCCCAATTTGTTCATAATTTAATATATAAACTTTTAAGGCTTTTTACTAACTCTGTAATCTGTAAAAGATATAAAAATAAATAATTAAATAAATGTTTTAGCAAATGTTACTTTCTATAACACAACTTAATTCGTTAATGACGCTCTGTTTATCTCTGTGCTCTGTGGCTTGATCAGCCACAGGCGCAAGAAATAAGGTAAATAAGGCTTAAGAAAAAAGGATGTGCCTGACAAACCGAAAGAGCTCAGAACAATGATTATCAGACTCTATATCATCCACTCTTCAAAATTGATTAACACAATCTTTAATATTCTTAGATCCTGTATTGCTTATTGTTTTCACTTTATACCTGTGGTACCACTACCCAAAGCCTAAACTTGCTGCCTTGCAAATGTAAGTAAATGGATCAAAAATTAGCAGATAACAATGTAAGTTCAGTAATACTTACATTATACAATCCACCGTTGAATCAGTCATCATTAATAAAAAATTATTATCTTTTTACCAAAAAAACTGTTTTCAAAACTTAGTCTATTTTAATAGAAATTAATTAACAAATATAAACCAAGTTCGTTATTTTTAAAAATTCAGATTCAAGTAGGTATGCCATTGTTTTGTTTGACATCTGGCATCATAGACAATCATAGATCAAAGATAAATAGATATGTATATGTCAACGTAAAATTGTCAACAGTCAACACCATTAGATTACAATCTATCTTGTGATATTGCAAACAGTCTACAGATCGTGAACCGTAACGAACTGTACAATATAACGAATTAATTTTCAGTGGATTATAATCTATCGAAATGAAATCGTGAATCGGGATGAATTTACCATAGAGTTACAAAACTATTACAGTAGGCATAACGAAAATAGTAAAAAATTAGAATGGATAAAATATTGTCTTAAGGACTTCTGTGACGTCTCTGGCGCTTTTGGAAGGGTAGCCCCTTCGCCCTTGCGTAACACAATGGGAAAACTTATGCTCGTCTTCGCACGTGTTTTCCCATTGTATTACTCCCTCTGTACGACTCCGCTTATTATATACATTAGGGGTAGGACAGACAAGTACTGCGTGAAGGTAGATATATATATATCCTCAAAAGAAAAACATAAATAGAAGAACTGTCATGTCAATAATTATTTACTGTTATAATTTTGCAATGTTTTGTATAACTTGAATTTTCAAGCAAAATAAAGCCAAGCGTAAATTGGTTAAACGTTTTATTCAGTACAAAGGTTAAGATGAATAAAATTATTTTATTTGTCCATTCTAATTTTTTTAACAAATTTCATTATGCCTACTGTAGTAGTCGGTTATTGTGATCGCTGATCGCTCAGTGGAACGCACTACTCGTCAATAGTATAGGCGCGTTCCACTTGATGATCGCGGGCGTTGTAGTTGCGGCAAAAACGTCATTAATGACGTCATGACTTGTGCTCACTCGAAGCTCACAACGATTTTGCAACGTTAAAAACGACCCGCGATTTGACGCGCCCATGTCAAATCAATGAATGATTCAGCAGCGCATATTTATATAACATTAATTTTAGTTTCAATTAAATTATAAATATTAAAAAAATCAATCAATACAAAATATGAATATAAATTAATTTAACCAATAATTATAAACTTAACCTTTTGAAACTATTGCTTTATAACTCGTCATTTGAATTATTTACGTTAAAGCTCAAAACGCTGAATTATCCGTTCCACTTGGGTTAACGATCGTAACGCTCGCGGACAAGTGGAACGGAGAAACCGTGGTCGTGAGCGTGAGCATTGAGATCGCTTAGTGGAACGCAGAATATATGATCTGTGGTTATGTTAGTAGTATAGTAGTAGTTGACAATTGACATTGACATTTGACAATTTGATTTTCATTTTTGTCTTGTTTTTCTCAAGTCAAAGTCGCACATTGGTCGCATAGTTGCTTCCTATTTTCCAAGTATATATATATATATATATATAAAATTGATACATAAAAATGTCGCTTACAATAAATGTACGTTCTTTGGTTAAAAGAATATTTTACTCAGATATCAGACCTTCTATAAGGTTTTATTCAGATCAACCTGATGAACCAGTGGAAGAACAGGAACCGATCGACCCAGCCAAAGATAGAACTAAAATTATACCTCTGGAGACTAGTCTAAGATATTTAAAAAGTAAAGCATATAATCAAACATATGGAGAAAATCCTGTTTGGTATTTATACAGACGTAATCATAAAGGCGGGTTTGCACCAAAGAAAACTAGGCGAACTTGCGTTCGAAATGGAATTATATCTACTGGAAATCCATGCCCTATATGTCGAGACGAATATCTAATTTTAGACCCCCAAAATACCAAGTTGCTAGAGCAGTTTATATCGGAATACACTGGGCAGGTAAGCAAAATATTTTTATAATAAGATAAAAGAGATGTGGTTCAAATTTTATTTCAAAAAAGGCAATAATTTCCTAATATAAACATGCTAAAATTTCCATCATTACTGTTACATATATAATCTTAAAATTAAGCATATTGCTACTTTGTTTGTGAAGAATGTATAACCTCAATCAAGTTTAAATGATTGTAGTTTCTGAATTCAATAAAGAAGAACATTACTGAATATTCATGGTTATTGTAGATATGTTTAAAAGTTTTGGTTTTATTTTTAAATTGGATAAAGAATTTACACAACTGAAGTGTTTTGTGAATAAAATTTGTTAAACTTGGATAAGGGAAGCATTTATCAAACATATTTAAAATGGGACATTTTAAACTTGCAAATCATTTCTTTACAAAACTGACATGAATTCACTTAAACCATTTAGTTTATATGTATGGGATTAAAAAATAGTATCTATAATTCAAATTGTTAATCTAGAAAATGTCACAAAGTTAAATTGTTGTAATATTTTTATGCTTTATAATATTAACAATAAAATGAATTGGGGATAAATTATAAAGAATTTTTAAATAAATATTGTTAGATTAATGTAGAAAAATGATTGTATCAATATTTGTTACAGATTTTGGATGCTTTTAAAACTGGACTGTGTCAAAAAAAACAAAAGGAACTGTTGGTTGCAATTGAAAGAGCTTGGGATCAAGGATACTTGGCTTACGATGTGCCTTTCAGGGAATATGATTATGCACTCTATAATTAAAACACCATTTCAAGTTAGCTTCTAAATAATTTGTTATTTTCGGTCAAATAAACATTAGGTATACTAAATTAGTTTCTTTGCAAGCCAATTTACACACAAGTAATAATTAATAACATTTATTTTTATATTATGAATGGCACCAACAACTTTATTCTTGACATGATTATAAAAATATCATTATAAAAATTTTTATGTAAAATTATCCATCACTTTTGTTCTGTTTCTTTGTAGTAATAACTCCCTTATTAAAGCTGATTTTTCCCTTTCCAAAACTGATATTCTTTCATTTTTGCGGTTGACTTCCTAAAACAGTAAATATGTATAATATTAGTGTTAATATTAATTAAATTATAATAAACTAGAGGTTCATTGTGGCTCAACATGATTTTAGTACATATTTTTATCTTACAAATATTTTAAACTTCTGTATTTATAAATATTATAGATTTAAATATCAACAACGTAAAATAAGTAATAAGTCAATAGATGCCACCATTAACAATTAGTCAATTACTATGCTATTGGTAAAATCAAGGAAAATAGTTATATCAAAATAGAAACTATATTGCATTTAATTCAATTATTCTAATATTTATTTCAAACCAGCTGACCCACCTTCGCTTGCAGAAGTATATTCAAATCATTTGTTTTCTGACACTCATTCTCTAGCACTTATTACTTGTTTGCACACTCATTCCTTTACTTGTTCATTCATTCACATTCCGACTCACTCTGTCACTTTTTTTTATTTTTATTTACATAAAGAAACGTAAAATTTGAAATACATACTAGAAAATAATAATCAAACCAAACCTCAGCAAGCATCCTATTTTGAGATTTTAGAACAGTTGCATTATTCGGCGTAGTGTTCATAGTAGCTGGCAAGGCAAGATTCATATGAAGTGATAGTGGTCCATGTCGCCAACCCGTTGCCAATGCACCAAGCTGCCGGTTCAGTTCCAAAATACGAGCACGTAACAATTCTAGTCGCTCTTGATGTGCTTCATTCCATGGTTCCTTTAACAACAAAATTTAGTTAATTTAATTACGTGAATATCATCGACCCTTTTAGTTTTAATTATTAGAAGAATCTGCATTCTCTCGTATTATACTTATGTACTACTTTTAATGAAACGTTCTATTAAATACTTAACATTATTTTTTAACCGACTTCAAAAAGGAGGAGGTTCTCAATTCGATTAGTCTATATATTTTTTTTATGTATGTATACCGATTACGCTAAAGTTTATGATCCGATTTACGTGATTCTTCTGTAGTTTGATGCAAATAGTTACTATTTAGTCCCATAAAAATTTAAAATAATTTGGCCCAGTAGTTTTCATTTTATGAACATTCGTGCCGTTTCAGTTTCTCGGGATCTATATAGTTTAAGGCGCGCGGCACCTTTCGTAGGCCTACCCATAGTTACTTAAAATAATTAATATAAATAACAATGAAAAGCAACGAAATGTTATAGTCTACCTGATGTTATCTAGAAAAATCCTACTGTAGTTTACAGAACAACCTATTACAGATACTAAAAAGTAATAAAATAAAAAAAAACTACGTTTAAAAAAACCGACTTTCAAACTAAAAAATGCACTAAAAAGTAAGAAATAATTCCGTTATTTATTAGTCTCCCTTAATTAAGACAATAATATACAATAATTGTTATTTTTGTAGTCGTTACCAGCAATAGTATAGTATTGTAATAGTAGTAGTCAAATAGTTGTACCGATTATTATGAAAATAAATTTTCTCGCTCCGGTTCGAAATAATTCTCAGACGGTGCGAAATATTGTATGACAATTCCTGTTTTAGGTTCTTTTCAAGATCAATTAGACATTTGTTAATAATTCGTCGTGACATTGGAAGAATATAGACTGTTCTGCTAATTTCATATAGGTAGGTTTAAAGAAAGAAACTAAAATATTATCTAATTAATTTACTTATTATTTAGAATTTTTATGAATAAAAGCTGTGGACGTTCGCCTTCAGCTCACATCGAAACTAGCTTCCTATTTCATGTAAGAAAAGCGAAAGTAGCTGTTGATCGAAAATTCCGACTAATTGTGGCATACTATCCATAAATGAAAGCTTTTAAAACATAGATAGACTACGTAAATTTAGTAATAAAGCTCCGTAATCAACTGAAAAAATAGAAAATTTGTTCAAATTTTGTTTAATAAGGGTAATATGTAACTAGTGTAATTTGTTTTCGAAATTTACGCTTATGTTTAAGTATTAAATTAATATAAATATTTACCACGTACGCGCCCATTCTTCCTGCATAACGCATTTTGTCTTGCACTTCAGCTAATTGTTTCAGATACCACTCTCTTGCCTCCTCTACGGCAGCTAACCCTTGCAACAAAACATCCTTTTCCTGCTCAATTTGTTTCATTTTTTTCAATAAATTATAATCAACACCGTTATGCAATGTGTGACGACGCGGTTCTCTTCGCCGTAATGTTTTTCGTGAAATTTGTGTTCCATTACCGGATCGGCCGTCACCGAATCCTCGGTCTTGACCTTCTATAGATCTTGTCATGTCTTCAAAATCTATTTTTGACTCCCTTATATCATCGCCTTCTAAAACAGTATCCTCAACTTTGTATACGTTTCTAGAATCATCTTTTCTATCAAGTACATTTTTTTCTAGTCGTGGTGGTTTTGGGGGACCGAAACTTCTATGAGAGATATCATGCTTAGGCATAGTAGGTAATTTACCGTTTTGAATCAACTCTTGCAGAGTGTTATCCTTATTTTCTATTATTAATTGCGGCATACTAGTTGTCCTATGAGTAGAACTCCCTGAGCTTCTTATTATGTTCCAGTTTCGTTCTCTACCGTGAGCATTTTCTATATCAATTAATGGAGCAGACGGCGGGCGGTGTATCTGTGCTTTAATTTGCGTTTTTATTCCAGAATTATCAATATCTTCATTAATTGGACCCATTCTATTTGAAGCATTCTGTACTTGATTTTTTAACAAGCATATTTTTAAACCAGTGCAAAAGTTTTCAAATGTTAATAGACCGTCATGAGAAGCTACTTTTTGCAGGCTTTCAATAACACCGCGGGGAAGACCTGTCGTCCGATCATCGCGCCAACGATTTTCGATATCAGTTAAATTTACATACCCTGTTTGTTTATCGTCCATTATATTAAAAAGAGTTCTCATAGCTGAAACAAACTGTTTAGGTAAAGAGTCCATATTTGAATGAATCATAATAATAATACTTATGTAGAATTAAGTTATATTTTAAAATTTTCCTCTAACTCCTTTGAACACTAACATCTTTTAAAGTTAGAATAAAACTACATTCACTAAACACTTGTTTTAAGTTTACAACGTTTTGATAAACTGAATTAACGGAATATTTTAATTTGTATGATGGCCGGTTGGTGAGGGAACCGGCTAGTGGGAGTGATTTTGCGGACTATGCAGGCCACGAGTGTAAGCAACAGAACCGGTCAAACAACATTTCGGATAGGTAGAGGCCATTCAATATGATAGCCGATGGTCGGGCCGCATTGATTTCATTCATATATTTTGCAAATAAATTATCGACGCTTTTAAAAATGTTTTTGTAACCTTTTTCATTTCATTATACAAATATATGTATATACAAGCTGACCCGGCAAACGTTGTTTTGCCATATAAATTTAGAGTGGGCCTCCCTTATCATTTAGGGGGATGAAAAATAGACAGTAGCCGATTCTCAGAGCTACTGAATATGCATATAAAATTTCATAAAAATCGGTCGAGCCGTTTCGGAGGAGTATGGAAACTAACATTGTGACACGAGAATTTTATATATAAGATATGCAATAATTTATTTAAAGATGTATGGTTAATAAATAAAATTGTAGGCATAGTGAATAAATATAGAACATTTTAAATAAGTGTGACAAAAAAGTTTGTTTAAAGTGACATACCCTGGCTCCACGGTCTCTGATTCGTCGCCACAACACCATGTGACCACTACTTGCCGTGAAATTCGTACTCACCATACACAGCAAGAGTTTTTTTGGAGTATTTTTAATTACCAATATATCCTATTACTAGTCGACTACCGTGACTTCGTCTACGTTAAAGTATATGTTAAATTAAGAATATATGTACAAAAATAAAAATAAAGGAGAGAGAGACTCTCGAAAAAAAAAACCGAACAGAGACTGACCATTCTGAACAGAGATAAAGATAAATATTAAAGAGAGAAAAATGAGAGAGAATGATAGTATATAAGAGGAAGAGAGACAGAAATACTGTAGACTTCCTCAGTGAAAGAATTTTTAAAATCGGATCAGTAGCTACAAAACGGCCGTGTTCTATTAATTAAAAAAGTGTTTATGGCAACACTGAATCACTTTTGTCACTCACGAAAAGTATAGTTTTCTATTAGCTGATGAATTTTTAAAATCGGGTTAGTTACGACAAAATGGCCAAATTCGTGAATTAAAAAATGTATATGGCAACACTGAATCACCTTTGTCACTCACGAAAAGTATAGTTTTCTATTAGCGAAAGAATTTTTAAAAACGGGTTAGTTACGTCAAAATGGCTAAATTCGTGAATTAAAAAATGTATATGGCAACACTGAGTCACCTTTGTCACTCACGAAAAGTATAGTTTTCTATTAGCTGATGAATTTTTAAAATCGGGTTAGTTACGACAAAATGGCCAAATTCGTGAATTAAAAAATGTATATGGCAACACTGAATCACCTTTGTCACTCACGAAAAGTATAGTTTTCTATTAGCGAAAGAATTTTTAAAATCGGGTTAGTTACGTCAAAATGGCCAAATTCGTGAATTAAAAAATGTATATGGCAACACTGAATCACCTTTGTCACTCACGAAAAGTATAGTTTTCTATTAGCGAAAGAATTTTTAAAATCGGGTTAGTTACGACAAAATGGCCATATTCAATTTATTAAAAAATGCATATGGCAACACTAAATCACCTTTGTCACTCACGAAAAGTGCATTTTTCTATCAGTGGAAAAAAAATTTAAATTGTATTAGTAGTTCCTGAGAAACCCTTCAATTTACAAAATGGCCACCTTATGGCACTTAAATGGCCATATCTTTTTAATTAGAGTATTTATGGCAACACCACATAGCCTATGTTACCCGGAAAGGATGTAGCTTCCTATCGGTGAAAGAATTTTCAAAATCGGTTCAGTACTTTTCGAGCCTATTCGCAACAAACAAACAAACATACAAACAATCAAATCTTTCCTCTTTATATAATAGTATAGAGTATAGATATATACCAATGAAAAAAATTATTCTATTCTATTTACAACTAATAGACAAGCTTTAATACTTTAAAATCTAAATACATGACACCCCTTTATTAAAATCTTTCATTAAATATAGTATACCAGTCTGCCTCAAAGTTATCTCATTAGTCCTCTATTTTTTTCTATAAACAGTCCTATAATTTTTGATTTAGGCACCGATAAAAAAACACCAGAAGAAATTTTCAAGTTTCATGAACATTAATAACAGTCTTATAACATTAAACATTCTATTATTGATATCCGTGTATTATACTCACGAAACTCAATCGCTTCATGATAATCTATTTCGTAGTAAGACTTTTATATGTATGCCATCAAAGATGTTTAGTATTCCAGGAAATGAAATGGCAGATAATCAAGCTTAGCTCGCAATTGATAGGGGACAAAGACCTACTTTCAGAATAACACCTGCAGGCCTTGGCAAACATTGATATGACTCATTCCTGGAACACAATGTTTCATCAAAATCTGTCACCTGCAAATTGCCTCTATTGATTCAGAAATTCCGAGACAACCTTGGTTTTTTTATCATCGAAATTAGTCTCGTTGGGTCATATCTACCATAATTCATTCATACATAAGTCGTTTATGTATTGGTCCCTCATGTACTCTAGTACATCTTTTAAAATTAAAGATAAGGACTTAGATTATTATAAATAATCTAAGGATAAGGAATAACTCTGTGTGAATGTCGATTGGATGAAGGTTCGGTGACTTATATAGTTTGTTGTCCAAAACTTCGATATGAACTATATGATTTACTATGTATTAAAAATTAAAAAACTCTATCCTCTTTTTTAATCCAGCTTACAATGGAAGCTTAATTCTATTCATATCGGTTCAGTACAAACAGAATGACAAAAATTGTAAAAACGAATATTTTGGCTAGTATTAATGTTATAAGGATTAAGTTTTTTTTAAATAACTTGGATATACAGTTACATTGATATGATACATTTATTGTAAAGAATACACTAATTATCACACGTACGGGTTACGTGTGATAATTAGTGTATTCTTGTATCGCAATGATACCTCTAAAGTTCTAATGAGTTACCATAAATAAGAATATTGTAAATTTAAAAAAAAATTGTTTACTTTTTTTCGTGTATCGTCGAGACCTGTCACAATGACCATTGAGATTTTAGCGTAGGATTTTAGACTGATCGTGAGTTGCTAGTTTTGTTTATTTCTAGAATTTTATTTTATCTATATCCCGATAACACCACAAAACCCTAGAACTCATTAGTAACATAGTTTATTTTAACAAGACAGGAGACTACTAAAGTGTGTAGAGCTTGAAAAGACATGTATTAAAAAAAGCCAGCAAGAAAGACAGCTGTTCCTTTAGAAATAGGATTATAACTAAAGTCATTGTTAATTAAATTATTCCAAACATTACGTTTCCTTCTTTTCGAATTTTTACCTTCTGGATAACAACTTTTCGCTTAGTGTGGAATTTCAAAGTCAAAATTTTACTAGCTCCGAGTCTAAAGTATAACCCCCTAGGGCCTAGAGGATACTATAGTCAAGCCGTCATACTGTTAGTCTGCGTATAGACTACAACCCCTTCTTTCTCCTTTTTTTAATAACCAGTACAAATGTGCCTCCGCTAGGTTGCCTGTATTTATTTGGTTGCACTTGGAAACACATTAGTACAGGGTTGCTTGCGGAAGTACGGTGTAATGTAAGTGTTGCCAGGCTTTTCAATAAAAAAAGTGGAGCGAGAAAATATGTATGACAGAGGTACCTATTGTGCGGCATTGCTACAAACGATAGAGAATATTATTTAACAATGACAAACAATAATCTAATCGCGAAAGAGCGAAAATATTTTAGCAAACTATTGTATAGGTGAAAATACATTTGACCGAGTTAAACAAATCATGGATTTTGGGATACTCATTGTAGTCTAGTCGACAAGATGAAAATGATCTAAAATAGAGATACTGCTCTTAAAATTTTGTGAATGGACGCCTAGTAAAATGTGCTAATACACCATTTTAAGAGCAGTATTATTTTAGACCATTGCCAACTTGTCGATTATTGATTCGAAATTAAACTTATAGCAATAAGATATGCCATAGTACGTAGTTGTATTGATTATGGATTGTTTATATAGTACCCAATAAATAAAATAGCTTTACAAAAATTAGATGCTGAAATTGCAGTCAAAGTCAGAATAAGAAAATGCTAATCAAAACTATCAGTAGTTGGTTGCGCTGGTGCATCTTGCTGGGTCCCAAAATTTACCATCTCTCGAGAGTCTATTGCTATTTTAGCAGGCCTTAATTTTATAGAAATTCAAAACATAATACATACTTTAATACTAACTGATATTCGAGCTGCCCGCAAGTTATTAGGAATAATCCGTTTCGTAGTAAGGCGAGAGTTTCTATCGTATTCAGGATTCGTGAGATGTTGTATTGCACTACTGAGCAAGCGGTGGAAGTAGGTACTTTATCTCACTATGCAAACCACGATCAAGATTTACGTTCCATAGCAAAAGTCTTCGAATTGGACACTCTTTTACTCTAGTCATCTTCAAAAATTAAGCATCTGAGATCGTTCATTGTGTGAATGTGGCCTGGACGAAGGCACAATTTCACATTTATTGTTTCCTAGCCCAAAATTTTTTTGGAAACTATGAAACTCTACCTCGTCCTATTAATGTTAAATTTTTCCTTCATTTAGTGTTTTATCAACGTCATGTAAAATTTGTGAGTAAATTTATTAAGTTTATTAAAATAAAACTGTAAATAGTATTATACTGTTTATAAAAGAAGAAGAAGATCAGGCGGCGGCACGGACACACGGGCCTTTTAGAAACACTAAATATTTTTCTAAAGTTGGCAACACGATCACATGACACAATCAAGGACACAAATCATAATTGACACATGACGTCTGTTTGTGCACAGATTACAGCTTGGCGTGTTTTGTTAGTTTTTTGTTACCCAGTGATTTGCGTTATCATAATATTATTTTGAAATGAATAATTCAGAAGACAAAACATCTGAAGTGACAAAAACTAATGGCAATATTAATAATGAGGAGAAAAGAAAGAATTGGGTTAACTTTGACGATGAGTCTCCGCAAACAGGCGATCCGAATTCAAAAGCAAACTTATCGCACGATGTTGTGGAAGTAGATCAATCAGCTTCTACTAATTTGGAAAGACCTGCTGTCTTAAAGGCTGAAAGTGTACATATAAATCTAGATCGAAGTGAAAACAATGTTGACACAGTATCGCAAAGCGCAGTAATGAAAAATGTAGAATATATTAATATGCGACATGGCTTCAGTAAGATGGACTGATCTTTGTTATTAGATGTATCACTCATGTTATTCATTCAATAATTTTATCCTCTATTTCAGCCAATGGTGATGTTATTGTGACTTTACTGCCTACAAATAGTAAATGGCCATGGGTGACAGCAGCAAGGTTTCGTCCAGAGCTTGTACCTGAAGAATTGATGGCTCAAGGTTTAACAGTAAGTAAGAATTATTAAGCAATATAAAAAACATTTCTTTTTATGTAATATTAAGTGTGTGTGTATATTCAGTTCAATAAGGAAAGTTGTTAAATTAGTATGTAGTAGAAAATTCATCTATGTGTAACAAGGTAGCCTAATTAAGTCGAATAGTATTCTTTATGTGGAATTTATTATTAAATTTAGTTAAACTGTATATATAAAAAATACCAATGCTTACTTTATTAAATAATGAGACAAATATATATATAAAAAAAAAAAATATTTTCATTCAAATTATATATAAAATGTAAATTGAATGTCATGTCATCCTAATTAAATCCTATTGTGTCATGAAATTCTTGACATGATTTAAATTCTTATTTCTTTTTTTCAGTTGACTGTAGAAGAGTATGTTCATGCGATGGAACTGCTTGTGAATGATGCCCGTTTCACATTATACAATATCTGCTACAAAAGAGTCTTAGTTTGTTGGATAACCATTGCATTCCTTGTACTACTTACACTATTATTTTCGGGGTTGACAGGACTTACATTATTTACACTTGGAGTCCTATGGCTTATCCTCAATGCAATGGCCATTTTTCTTTGTATGTGGATAAAATTGAAACTTTCAAAAGGTTTAGAACAGTGTCTAGCAAGTGTGAATAAATTGTTGAACAAACATAAGTTGCTACTGGCATTGGATGATAGGGGTAAAATATCTTGTCATAAAGTAAATCTCTGTTACATATATTTTGATTCAACAATGTGCATAGCACACCTGCAACAATTTATTGAAAGTGAAGAGGGTAAAACAATAATGCAAGGTTGGGAACAGAGACTTGATGTATCCGCAAGTGATATTGTCATTCAAGGAAGCCAATCCACAAGGTTGTCTCGTAAACAGGTATGTGTTTTCTCTATTTGATGATTTTTTTTTAAATTTATTCCTTTATTATTTATAGGTTGAAATATAGAACTTATTATTAATTGTTTATAGGCCCTAGTGTTATTAATATGAAGGTTAATTACTTAGAATTTTTATATTTTCTACTTAAATACATATTTGAAAACAATCTAAAAATACCGATAGGGATAAAAATATGTTAATTTGATCAATTTCATTAAAATTCTGGTATCTTATAGTTTAAAATCATATCTCAGGCATAGAATTCAAAAACTGAGTTTTAATGTAAAATAATCTTTCTATTTGACCATGATTTTTCCTTGCCATTTTTTAAAAAGGTATTTACTATGGAGTTAGAAAACTTCACAAAATTATTAGAATGTGATACCTGACATTCAACACATTCAAAACATTCTGTCACAGAATGATAAGAAATTAATTTAACAGAATTAATTTAAGCCAGATTTTTGCACAGTGCTCACAGGCATATTATCAAAAGTTATATCAATACAAAATGATATTATAATGTCTTGCATTTGGAAAGTGAAAGTGTACTGAATTGTTTGAATGCCATATCCCTAACATTGATTGCTAATGCTTGTTTTATTATAGCTAAGGATATCAAAATAAAGTTTATTACATATACATAATACTGAACGGGTAGGTTATCCTTGCTTCACTTGAATATTATTGACTTAAATATTTGTTAAGATTCAGCACTAAGTGCACATATTATATTTGTCACTGCATATGAAATATAAATGTATTATGTCTCTATGTATGATTTCATTTTCTTTTTGTAATGTTATTTGAATATTTGTACACATTGGCTTTCATAATCTTCGTAATCAGATTTTGAATTTGTTGGGTTTTATAATCCTTATACTTCTCTGTTAGTGACAAATATTTTTTTATTTCATATTTTGTATTAAAATTTACTAACAATTTAGGTATACTCATTAGATTATGGACAAGACTAAACACCACAACTAATAAGCATGAAATTTAGGACATTAATGTGGCGGACACAATAAATTATAAAAATAGTAGCTGCATTGTCCCACCATTTTATTTTCTTTTTTTTTGGTAGATAAGGTGCAAACGAGCAGATGGTCCACCTGATGGTAAGTGGCCACCATCACCAATGGACATCGGGAAATATCCTCTTTTGTCGATGCGTTGCATTCTCGAAGGTAGTTGGGAGGGGGAGTGAAGAAAAAAGGCTGCGGTCTCAGCGAACCCTCAGCAAGAATCCAGAATCCACTAGATTCGCGGAATTAACGGGATGGGAGGGAGAGGGGGGGTAAGGCTGGCCCACATGTGACTCGATCGGAAAGCGTCTATGACACTTGACGGTCGGATTCTCATGCTGGTGGTCGCAAGACAGTCGGGGAATAGATCCCCTTCCACCAAGGGAGTGCTGGTTACTCGGCTCTTACGAGATGCTCTCCCAGCAGCAGAGGGGAATAGTATTCTAACACGTCCCCTACCACAAAAAATTATTATTTTGTATTTGTCCTAATCTATATATTTATGAATAAACTGCATGTTATTGTTTATATAAATGTTTAGAAATATTAGTTTGGAGTTGGTAAAGTGGTGTAAGGAGTGAAGGGTAAGCGCGGCATATGAATGTGCAGGATATGGCAGAGCAAGTATTCGTGCGGTACCTCCAGCGGTGGGGCAAAGACTTCTTGCGACGTCGGCTTGACTGGACGTTGGACGAAGACGGCGGCAATCCCGCGGCGCCGCGGCACTTAGCCAACGCGCTCTGCCCCTGTCAGTATGTCGAGGAAATATTACGGAACAAAGAGCCCTATGATAGTCGTGCCTGTTGTCCACCGTGCAACAACTGGCTCAGGCGACGCGGTCTTGACTGACCGTGATCAAGCCACGTTTGGCAAGTTAATGTTTTTAAATATATATATTGTATTTTACTTTCAAAATTATACTAGTAAAGCTGCTAGGGCTGATTATATGTTATCGAAAATGTCGCTATAAAAAATATTTACTTATATATACTTCATAGTTAGTATCTATTAATTTTGGATTTTTTCATCTTTATGTTTTCTAATTTAATATGCTTGTTTTACACATTGTTAATAACACTATTAAGTAAGCGTTTAAATTATTTGAATTATAATTGTTTACAGGAGAGAGGTGTGCTTCTATATCTACGATACGCTGGACGTTGGGGCGCTTACGCAGTTAAAAATAGATTGAATCTCAGCAGCACTGTACCTGGGCGCCACAGTGACAAGTTTGTCTGCGTCTGCCAGTTCGTAGAGGAACACCTCCAAACCAAACCACCTGCAGGAATAGCTAAGTTCTTTACTTTACCTACTCAAAGTATTCAGTTGTACTAATGGCCACAACATACACGCCATTCTAGTTCATTTCCTTTATGCAGTTATTTTTAAATAGTATATATTTTATAAATAACAGTAAGATATATTCGACTACATTTTAAAAGTGTCTAGATTTTTAACAAATGACAATCCTAGCTCAAACTAAGTAATGGAACCTTCCTAGACTGTACAGATTTTCATACATGGATTTACACATTTTTGAAACTAAACCAGATTTGGTTATTTTTCATGGAATCCATACATATACACATTTATATTTATAAGTACACAGAACTATATCTAGTTATCATTGTTTCATGTTATTTTACAGTTTTTAATACTACGAATTCTACAATATAATTCATATCAAAGACCTGTAAAGTTATTTAATAGTATTTGGGCTAGTGTGTAGCCGTTGTAAGATATTTTTATAATGTTTTAATTGAATCCGTCCATATACATGAGGAGGTTTTTAAGTTGAATTTCAACATCATTTTTGCATGACTGCTCAATTAATGCTCAAACTCAATTGCGTCCACAGATGAGCAATAACAGCCCGTTAGGGAACATACTCATATTCTAACCGTTCTGAGGAGGGAAGGGGTTCTTCAAAATACCACGTTTGGTCACAGAGGGCAGGAGGTCTTAGGTTGTTTCGTCATTTTGGCATATACTACATATAGTCTCGTACAGGTAAAATAAAATTGTAAAAAATGGGTCACGCAGTATGGGTACGTTTCCTTACAATAATTATATTATCCTGAGTTATTACACACTGGCTTTTTAAAAAAGTTGACAGGGCAGTCATGTAGGAAGCCAAACTGTTTTTGACATATTCGCAACATACAATACAGTATTTTTTTTATATTTATACAAAAAATACCTTAAACTTTTGAAGTTTAGTGTATAATTATTTTAATATTGTTCTTTGTCTTACAATCTGTTTAAGATTGTAAGTTACAATCTGTTTAAGATTGTAAGAAATGTCAGAATGTGTCAAAAAATTGACTTTACTGTAATTAACTTACATATCAGTGTAATGAATTCATAATATAATTCTTAGTTTTATATTTAATTGGGGCCATAAGAAAGTGTTAACAGTATTCACTAAATAGTGAATGCTAAATAGTTGTAGACATATTTAAAATCTAATATAAGTTTTATATTAAGTATTGTTATTGCATATTTATTTAAAGATGGAGTGAATCATTGTCTACAAAATAAAAATATATTATCGTAAGCTTAACCATATATAGCCTTAGTCAACAAGTTCAAAAACGTGAAAAATAGAGATAAAGGTCCTAAAAATATGAGCGATGGCTCATTCGATTCGGAATCACCTCCAGAAAAATGTTTTTGAAGGATTTTGGTGCAGGTAAAAAATTGCAATTGTTATTAACAAAATAAGATGAAAAAAAAAACTGATATTTCGTTTTTTGTTAATAACTCGAAAATATTAACATTTAAGCAATTTTGAAAAAAGCTCTAAAGAATTTTTTTTTACTGCCATTATTTAATGTGAAAACAGGCATAGTTAAATATTAGTTGAAAAAAAAAAATTTTATCAATATTTTTTAGATTTTTAATTTTTCAATAGTTATAAAAAATCATAATTAACAAATTAATAAACTTTTATGAAAATTTATCGCAGGCTAATCATTTATACCTTTCATCCCATGCCAATGGAGATTGGGAAAAAATTTGTTAGTTAACAATTGAATAACTTTTTGAAAAATGGTGATTAAACTTTTTTTTCTTCAGGGCTCGATTCTTTCAAGTGTTAAGAAGATACTAGAATTTTTTCAAATTTTAAAATCACATTTTATGTTTTAAAAAAATTATTCTTATTGTTGAACTCTCTTTAGCGGCGGCGCGCGCATGCCGTAACAGCCGCGCGGAGCCCTATTTTCAACGTCAAATTAAAATTATAAATAATGGAGAAAGAGTTCCGGGAGTTAGGACTTTTTATTGGAAATTTTCTTCTCTTTAACGGTCTTTTTTTCAAAATTGCTTAAATGTTAATATTTTTCTAGAGGTGATTCCGAATCGAGTGAGCCATCGCTCATATTTTTAGAATCTTTATCTTTATTTTTCACGTTTTTGAACTTGTTGACTGGACTAATAGAAGGTGATGTCTTGGCTGAGAAATAATATATGGAATACATTACCGCAATAGGTTGATAGCCAAGATTTCACCTATATTAAGGTATAGAAGAATGTTGTAGTTCGAGTAAAGTACTCTTTTATTTTGGCACAAAGTTTATTATAATCTACATAATGTGCTAGTTACTGTTTTACGACTTCTTTTATCTCACTTCCTTTGTGTTTTCGCATTTTTAAAGTTATACATTTCTTACATACACTAATCAAACGGTACATACTTTACGTTACATACTTTTTAAAAGTATAATGTACTTTAAAACACAGCAATTTTGAAGTTGAATGCGTTAATTTACGAAATTATCGGCAAGTATGATTTTTTATATTACGCATCACAATATAAGTTTACTTTTATTTAACTATAGGCTTCGAAACATGTCTAACAGTTTAACAAAGTCTACATTTGTTAAACTGCCCTAGTTTAATTTCTATAAGGAATAAAATAATATAATGGAACTATATATATCACCGGAAACTAATAAGATTTTTTTTTTATAAATGTGAGATTATAAAAAATCGGTTGTATTGTTTAAACATGTATATGTGAATATATAGACTATTAATTAATATGATATAATTTATTAGTAAATATTTTATATCAAAAACAAAACGAATCAGCTTTTGCGTCGACAGTCCACACAATTTTTATTATTTTGAGGTGACATATATAGTAATCACAATAATTAAAACCTCTTCGATATTTTGTTACGTATTTATATATTAAGGTTTTATTTTTATTGAATATTGGCAGCGTACTTAATATTTATTTCAAAAGTATAAACTATTTATTACAAATCATAAGTTGTAGAAATTCTACATTTATTTTTCATATTTTTACGTTGACTAAAAAATTTAAAAATTGTTTTAGTGGTTTCGGCCAGTCTGGATTTTCAAAACCATTCTCGAATATTATATTCGTCTGACAAGCAGTTAAATAGTGTAGGTAGCCTTTTAGCACTGAATAAATAAAAATGGTGCATTCATTTAGAATTGATACGCACATTTTCAAGTTTCAAACTTTCATAAATAACATACTAAAATGTTTTTATGATAATATATATTTTAACACTTTCATTTTTCAACTTTTTGCTGTGTTAAACTATGTTTATTGCTTATAAGACGTAGATTTTCAAGCTATAATACAAAGTAATACTAGTCTATATTTATAATTATAGGGTGATATCATTTATATCAGCTTTTACTTTTGACACACTTACAGTATTTTTAGACTACAATGTAAACTCGGTTTAACAACAAGCTTCATATAACGTCGAATTTATTAAACATTTGTTTGTTTATCTTGATACTAGTACTCCTTTCCTTAAGTGTCGTTACGTAGAGTTTACATTATATTTGTTTTTACTGTATATACATTAGCAAGAGAAGCTTATCATCTAATATTGGAATTTAAAGTACTTAAAACTGTATTAAAATATTTTAAACATTAAGCCAAAGCTCAATTGGTGTTTGAAGAGTTTAAAAACTATATTAGAATTATATATTTTTTTACAATTGCATATTCAAGTGTATTTATTCCATAAACTATTTATATTTGTTCTAGTTATATTTTTTTATTACCATAGTATTAGTTATGTTAAAACTAGTATTGATGTGATTAAAACGTAAACATTCCGTCCTGTATTCTTACAATTAGTTGAAATATTAATCAATTTTACTTGTTTAATAAAAGTATTTATTTTTATTTGCGTTTTTTTAATACATTACCTTTGAGTATGTATGTATGTATGTCTGAGTACCTTATGTTTTATTAATAAGCGTAGTACATAAATAAATCATTTAAAATTATTGAGAAATTAAAATCATGTCTACTACAAAAAAATACGAATGAGGATATTGCCATGCATTACGCAAAGGATAAGCGTAAATTTATTAGCCTATGGTATTAATAGTTTTGATGAATCTTATTCAAATAGTTTTAATATGTAATATGACGACAACCAGATACCCAATTGTGCAAAAATGTGATTGCAACTATATGTCAAATAAAACACGTAAAAAATTAACAATGACATGCACTTTAAGTCTAAATTCGAGCCGAGTGCGTAGGCCTTCAACCAGTACCAGATTTAGGCCTTGACTACACTGCTTGACTTCGTTATCCAACATTTAACTAAACCAAAAAAAATATCAGACTCCTATAATACACAACTAGCGTTATACTATACTACACTACTGCTAATCTAACGGAAGAGCTTATAATGATCCAAGTTGCCACATCAGGCAAGTAACGGTATCTATTGCGTGAGAATGCATTTTTATTATTTTATATTCTAATAAATTTCGGTTCCGAATAGATATTATGCAGAAAACACATTTAAACTTCTGTAAAATATTTACTGAATATTTTTGTGTTATATGATTTAAGGCTCGAAATTGTCTTTTTTGTATTAAAAATTTAATGGTAATAGAAAAATCAAACTTTAGTCCATAATATAATTAAATATAAACGATTATCTTATGAACAAAAAGTAATTGCTAGGCTAAGGATGACGCTATCAAGCCGCGTTTCCATGATTGCCAAGGCTTGGCAAGCGACCACAAGCACAAGCGTGTAAAGAGGGCGTTTGGCTTTGCTTGCGTGAGCTTTGGACGCTTGTATCCGATCCGGTCGAGTGGCGGTTTTTAGACACAGATCAAAGGGCGCTTGCGACGCGTTCACACGTTGGCAAGCGCTTAGTAGCCGCTGTGATCTCACGTCGAACGCACGTCTAGTTTTGTCTTCAAAATGAGTGGCTGGTCGAACAAAGAGAGTTTATCGTTTTTGGAATATTACAAATCAAATCAAATCAAAATTATTTATTTCAATTAGACTTTATTGAAAAGTACTTTTGAAACGTCAAAAATTTGTCGGTCAGTTAGTTTGTCTGAAGCTACCACCAGCTCGGAAAGCAGTTTACCAGACGAGAAACGTCTATCTGGAACCCCAAAGACGTTAATCATAAAGATAAAAAGAAAGTTGCAGATGCTTAGAATCGTCTTGCCGAGTTAATTAGAAAGCCAGTAAAGGAATTAAAAGCCAAAGGAATATTGATGACAACTTTTCGAAAACCAAATGGAATAGGCGATACAAGTTCGGTGTCCGCCATGCTTGGATGTACGCAGCACACTGACGCATTCACAAGCGTGTAAATTACTTCCAAATGCCAAGCGCGATTTGTAGACGCTTGGGGCTTGTGGATGCTTGTCGAGCCTTGGCAAGCAGGGAAACGCACCATAAAGTACATGACACAAACTAATCAACTCAGTCCACACTTAAATTTTAAATACGTAAAGTATTATAATACTTCAATAAAGGTGCAATAGGTCTTGTTACGTCATTAATTAATTCGTCGTAATATAATTACGTAGTCTGATGGAAAATAATACGCATATTAGTCCTTTTAAATTTAAAAATGATTATTCAAATATAAGCAAAGTACCTTTCAGACAGAATTAGTTGATACAGTGGCATCCTTTGGTACAGACATGTGAAATTAAAATATAAATAATAAGGAAAAATAGGTTGAATTATAATATTTATTAATTATATCAATTGCTAATAAAACTAGTTACATAATAAAATATCCAAAAAATAAATATCACAGATTAACATTTACCCAATACAAAATGGCGTTAAAATTATTACCTGTTACAATTTAACCCTCGAGGGGCCACAATTTTTCGCACTTCAATTAAATATTTTCATTTTTGAAAAATTATAATAATGAAAGTATTTTTCTAATACCCTTATCTTTAATAACATTCTAGTTCTAATACCAATACACAATAATGAATAATTAAACAGAATACTGACAAGAACATAACGAGAAGTAGTTAATGTCAATTTAAATTTCTTTTTTAGTCGCTCCAGAGAATCCCGTGCGATTTTTGATTTGATTTCTTATAAAAATCATACATACCTAATGATGTGTAGGTTAAAATGTTTTTTTTTTAAATGTTTACTGTTATACTAATAATAGTTTGATCTACAATTAATGATAGGGTGTGTGCACCAGTGCAACTTTAGTACGAACTAGCATATAAAACAATGTATATTACAACTAGACTGTAAAAGAAAGCGAAAATGTGCAAAATTGAGCAACGAATACTAGCTAGGTATTTATACTAATAGCTGTGTATAAATAAAATCATGCATTGGAATCTTTTCGCGATTTCTTTGGCGAGGTTTTGCTGACATCGCAGGACTGGAAGAGGCCTTTAAAAGAGTTGTGTTGCTCCTTTACTTGTGATTCCTTGTCTATAGTCATGATTATGTCTCGATTCCGTTTTAAGTGCCTGTCGGTTTGCTCGTCGAGGTCGATGGAAGAGGCGAGCGACTCCAAAGAGGTGACAGTGGAGGGAGCTTCCCGCTTGTGCGCGGCTAGGTTCAGGAATGGGCGGGAGGAGACGGAGTCGCCAGAGGGTACGGATGTGTGAGAGGGCGTGACGTTGTCGGAGTCCGCTAGTGCTTCGAGCGCGGCAAGCTTCATGATATCCCGCTGTGACTCGCGAGCCTCCACAAGGAATATGCTTTCCTGTTCAGCGAGTTAATTAAATTTTAAGGGGCTTTTAAAAAGTTCAACCAGAAAAATAAAAAATCTTTATCTTTTTTATTGTAACAAGGAGTACAATCGTGTCTGGTTTATGTCGTTGTTTAAAACAATTCCTCCTTCAAAACAAAAATTAATAAAGTAATTTTCTATTTTTCTGGTCTGGTCAAAGCAAACTAGTTTGTAATATCGCGCCTTTATTTCGAAACCGTTACTAAACAAACATTTTACTAAATATAGTTATAAATGCCATCTTGTTTAAATCGTCAAAAACTACAGAATGAATTTGACATATCTATTTAATTTCTTTGTATAAGGTAGATGGCGCTAAATTAATACGTCACTAAACAGAAATTTAAAAACATATTTATTAGCGAAACCGTTACTATAACAATTGTAACCTAGCATTTATGGAGTCGACTTTCGATTCGATTCGATCGACATTTGTTTAACTATTTAATAAGTATTACTATTTAATTGTCATAAGAGTATAGTACTCTTATGATTTTAAGATTTTTTTTTAATAAATATTAGGTATTTTTAATTAATATGTTTTAATTGACCTGTGTAAAATATAAGTTTAAATAAATTATAATAGTCCTTAAATAGCTTGAATTCGAATTTTATTGTAACATTGTGTTTAAATAAATGTTACATAATTGAAAAATTAATTAGTGCAAAAGTGTTACTATAAAAATTAAAATTACTATAAAAAAGGTAATCATAGCAAATATTAAATTATATGACTGCACACCTTATAAAGAAAGCCGACTATTTAATAAATAATATCAAAAATATCTCGTATGAGTTACTCACTATTTTATAAAGAGGTAAATAATGATGCAAAAATCGTAATCTTTTCTCCTGTAAAATTTAGTTTTTTTGTTTAGTAACGGTTTCGAAATAAAGGTGCGATATGACAAAAAATGCTGCGAGGTCATCTTTAACGTGTACTTAAGTATATTTGCAAGTGGGTATTTTTCTAGTTATGTTTAAAAATCATAATTGTGCTTATGAATGTGTTAAATTCTGTTCCGTACAATTTTAGGCCAACAGTGTGCAGGGTTTACTACACTACATTTAAACTAATTGACCAAACATGTCATGAATCTAAAATATTTGATTAGAAAAATAAGGTGGGCAAAACATATCTATTTTTCCATACTAATAATACCTTATTACATGATACTTACTAAAATTATTGATATTATGATATCATTATTATCTATTGATTAAATATAAGAAACAGGGCCGGATTTAAGGGTGTGGAAGCCTCGGGGCAACAAAGGAGTGGAGGCCCCCTGGCCTGGCTAAATTATTTTCCAAATAAAATGATTTTATTTTTAAGTCGAGTTTTTCCGTAAATAATATATTGTGCAAATACTAGATTCTTTTAGAATTAAACAAGCATAATATATAAATACAATCGGAAACAATAATTATCTGAAATTAAATTTTAGTGTAAACGAACACATTCCGAGCTTTTTTTGTCAAAAACGCCATTTGATGATTTCGCTGAAATCCAGTTTCCGAAGTAAATCGAAAGGGAGAGAAAGCTTTCATAGACTTGTCTGGTACACATAAATATAATTTACAAAAAAAAATAGCCGAAACAAGGAATCGATTGCTCCACCACCGAGACTGCGGGCAAGTATCACCCCACTCAGCCATTGAATCGTTCCGATACTCTCACAAGATAGGTAGTATGTTTACTAGTCGGAATTTGAAAAAAACAAAATTCTTCCGTAGTCTTTTGAGCAGGCCCGGGGAAGTCGCCGCGTTAGCCCTCCCCTAAATCCGGCACCGATAAGAAAACTGTAGATTTCTAAGTAGCTATAATATTGTAACTACAAGAAAAATAGCTTTGAAGATATACAAAGACAGCAAAACACACCTTGACTTCTTTCGTGATGTACTGATCTAGTTTGTCATATATGACAGCATGTAGGCCCATCTCCTTAAGCTTCTTTATGGTGTTCTTGTCGTTGTTATCGTCGCCCCAACAAAATATTACTAAACCAACATCAGTTGCCAGTTTCACCTGGAAATAGATAATTTAAAATATTGTAAAAAATGGGTATCTTCCGTAAAGTAAAACAAAATCTCATGAAATCATTAGATAGTGCAAGATAAAACATGAAATATTGAGATGTGAACTGATCAATCTTTGCGTAATTCCTAGTTGATTAAAATGGAGATATGTTCTGACCAATAATATCTTATCTAGCTTTATTACTATTATTATATCTAAAAAACAATATTTGATACCAAATATATTGCTTATCTCTTCATTACCATTTTATCGTTATATAAAAGTACAGTCATATCAGACAATTACTGCCAACCAGTTTAAGTATCTTTATGTACTCGTTATAATCATGTAAATTTATTATAACTGATAATAAAAATAACACGGCAACTATATAAATAAATACTTGAAACAAAACCAATAAACTTGTAACAACCTTTTTAGTCACAATAAAGTAAATGATATTGAAGTAATTCTTAGTAACGATATGATTTCAGTTTATATTAAAAAGCTTTAATATGAATATATGATACTTGTAGATAAATTAATCAACGTAATTAAGAAGATTGCGAGAATAAGTACGTAAAAAAATATATTGAAAACAGCTACTGCTTTCCGAGTTGATGCCATCTATAAAGATGATGACATATATAAAAAGAGTCTAATTAAAATAAAAGTAATTTGAATTTTTTATTATATTATTATTCTACTTTTAAATAGATATTTATACAGCGCATAAATATAAATGCAAGTTGGCACTGATATTGGCTAAAAGAACGCGGTGGAGTAAATATAGAAGAGGTGGAGGCGAATCTACAAGGTCAATTTGTAACAAAAAACTAACTTAGCTTGCATTTAATTCAGTAGCCAGATAGCTTAAATAATGATTATTTGTTCCTCTTTCTCATCAACTTACTACTCAAATGCCATATATCTTTGTTGTCTATGTAGAAATTGTCAATTATTTAACGAATTGTAGTATATGTATCCGGCGAGGAGAGCGTCCGTTGTTGGGGGACCGAATTAAATACACGGACACAGACACTTGCAAATAAATCAATACTGAAATAAAAGTATTTTAGTATTTTGTTAAATAACAATTACAAAATAAAATAACAGTTGTTAAACTAGCCGACGCGCGCGACTTCGTTCGCGTGTTGCTTGGCTCGTACGAGTCGTAGCGAGATGTTAAATACCCTATGTTATTCCTTGTTACATCAGCTATCTGCCAGTGAAAGCCTCGTCAGACAGACAAAAATTGTAAAAAAATTTGTTATTGTATAAGTAGTACCGTGTATACGTCCATATGCGCTTAGTAAAGAGCGGTTATTTTAGTATTACAAACAGACACTCCAATTTTATTTATTTGGACGTATGTATAAAAGAATGACATAAGAACACGCAGTCAGTCTCTTAGAGCTAGAATCATGGAACTTTGCATGTGGGTGGGTTTCTTAAGTTCGAAGCCGCGGTTGATGAGTAGTCAAAATAGTACGCAAGCCGAGAGGCGTCGAGGATAAAACAATTTATACCTGAGTCGGATCGCGAAGCAAGTCCTCAGTATGAGCGACAATGCCCAGAATGTCGGTACTGATTGCGTTTTGCACGGCAGCTGGTATGGACAAGCATCGAGGGTCACGGTAAGGTTGATACTTTTCAGTTATACCCTGAAAATTTCATATGAAAAGAAAATAATCCAACTCATCTATTTTCAATAACTATTAAGCTCTTCTTAAATAATAATTACCATTATTACATAATTATATTTTGAATAAAAAAATTATAATTTATATTTTTCTTACAGGTTTTGATGAACTGTTAAAAGAAATAATAAAATAGTTTTTAATATTCAAAATTCCTTTTCAATAATTTGTTTGTTCTGAGATAACAATAACAGGTAATTCTATGCCGAAAATAAATGCTTTTCTAGACTATTCGAGTAACACTTACCACAGTTAGAAACATTACAGGATACTTGTTTTGTTTGTTCCGAACCATGGTGCATATGTCTGGATTAAAGCAAGAAATAACAACACGACGGTCTCCCGCATGTTTCAACACAACTTCTAAAACCTATGTAAAAAAATTAGATAAATAAAAAATACAGATTAATTAATTTTAAGGGATAAAAGATGTCATATTGCTTTAAATAGTGATGTACCGAGTAGTCAGTAAAGCCGCCACTTCCGTAGTCTGAATAAAGCGGCGACTATCTGACATTTTAAATTTGTTATTTCTATAAAATTTATATAGGAATACATTATTCGCTAAGAGTCTTTAAAAACCGCAATAAAATATTTTTTATTTCATTTTACAGGTTTTCGGATTATTTCCTTTAGGTGTCCGAAACACATTGTTCCTTCCTAAATTACATGATTCTATATCAACCAAAAGTGCTTAATATGTTACGTTTCCTTTAAGATGATTACATTCATTTAGAGGTCAGATTTTCTCTCTGTTTCAATAAACTGTAGATTTAGTATTTTATATTGGTTTCAACTTAATAACTTTTTGGATTCCCCACATAATGACCATGAACATGACCTGCAGATATATTTTTTATTCATGACGTAACTACAAAAAAATACAGTTATCGGATTATTTCCTTATTTTTATTATTTTTTAATTTCGGATTATAAAATTCATGTTTACAAGTCGCCGAAAAACACCTCAAACATAGTGATTCTTGTGCGACAAAAATATAAATATATGCGCTATAGACAACTGTATGTTTTGATCACGATAAGAATACGAAGTCTGCCAACCCGCACTTGGCCAGTGTGGTGGACTATGGCCTAATACCCTCCTCATTCTGAGGAGGAGACACGGCTCAGCAGTGGGTCATTGACGGGTCGTGATGATGAGAATACGAAAAGTATATAAATTTGTGTTCAGTATTAATTTCATCTTGATAATTTTAAAATAGGCCATGACCTACAGATATAAAAGATTATTTTTAAAGTTCAATACTTAAAAGGAAAAAGGAACCCTTAGGGGATCACTTCGTTTATATCAAATACTTAAGCCTGCGCCCCTTGTGGTTGTCACAAAATCAAAATTTTATGTCCACGAAATGAAAATATATGGCTGTTAATGCTCAAGTTCTACACTTGTACTTGTCCGAATAGTAAAATTCCAAAAACTATGTGTAACATGTTCCAACGCGCGCACTCACAGGCGTCGCATCGACTTGCATAAACAGTCGGAATCAGCTGTAAACGAAGTGTTATAGAAATTGTTGAATGAACACTCCTGAAATAAGATTTGGCTTGGCCTACTAGTCGGCCAAAGTCCTAGTCGGTATATTTCTTCCTTTAAGCATTTTGTTCAAATTTGTTTGTCTTTCTAATACTTTAAAGAGAAAAGAATTTGTAATATGTTTTTATTGCCTATAATTAGCATAATATACTGGCTAATCTCAATTTAGATTTAAATAATTCATTTTTTTAGCAAATTAATAAAAAGGCTCTTGCTATTTTATCACCACATAAAAATATTTTCTAAGTGAAAGCTGAGGTTGCGGCAACAGGAAGTAAAAGAAACAATTTCTTTTAAATTTTTATGATACTTAAGAACTTGTGCATTAAAATGTTATGTATTGTATTTATAATTTCATTCTTGTTTAATAATTATTTCTTTTTTCCTTCAAAGTAGTATCGGATTGATGTTATACTTTGCATAACTTATACTTCAAATAATATCAGCTAATATGAAGATTGAAAATAAACAAACTAATCTTTCTATGTTATGTGTTAATTTTAATTAGTCAAAAATTGAGTTGTATAATATATTGTTTTAACTTGATGTAACATTAGAATATTTTTAAATAAACGGAAAAACGTAACTTCTATATTTTATTACCTTGTCCACATATGTATTCATATCAAATGGATTGTTAAGCTCAAATGTACCATCATTAAGCTCCATTGTCCATTTCAATTCCACATTAAAGCCCACATGTTCATCTAACTTCTTGAATGCTTCCTCGAGAGTTGGGAATGGCTGATGTTCTTCTAAATCTTCATCAAAGAATAAAATTTCATGATTCCGACCTTCAACTAGATGGTAAACCTGCAATAAAATATATGTTCAATTATGTAGTTGAATTTTTATGTACCTATTTCAGGTCCTTTGTCTTAAAACAAAGCAGTTTGTCCAGTTTTGTAATCTGTATACTTTAAACTACAACTAATAACTGCTAACAATATAATGAAAAGAAAAGACCTTGGTATGGCAAATTTAATAAAATATTTAGCTGGTTCAATAAATGGACCTAAAATATAGCATTTTCAGTATTGCCTGGTCACAGGATACCTTAAGTTTCTGGAGATGCTCCAAGGTCAAATCTTTCACTGGCAATTCTAACATCTCTGTGAAGTCAACTTCCTTTTTTCTTTTCATTGAAATACAGACATGGAAGTCATGATAAATTACTGGTATCATGTCTTTACTGAGTTGCACATCAAATTCCAGCATGTCTGCCCCACTGGCAGCAGCTTTCTTAAGGGATGCTATTGTGTTTTCACGAATGGCATTTCCCCTGAAATATTTAAACAGTTTGGAACACAAAAAAGGCAGCCATTCCTGCTCACTATTTTTTTTTAATTGAAACTAATATGTATTTTTCTAAAATTAACACATTATTAAAGTTTCAATAATTTATTCTTGCAATGACAAATAGTTGAAACATTTTACTTACTCTTTGGTTTTGAAACTTGCACCTAATCCTCTGTGACCAACTTCTAATCCAGTCCAAGATTTGTCCCAATATTTTGCATAGGACACTTTTAAATTACTCAAGTTTTCTTCCATGGGGCATATAATAAGATATTCAAAATTAATTGTGCCAAGAGGTCTATGTTTCACATTACAAGTTACTGGTAATTCTAAAGCACCTTCTGAAGGCTTAAACATATTCGGGAGAACATAAGTATAACCTATATGACAAGGAGGATCTTCACTAGAAGCTCGAGTGCTGTAGGAATAAAAATCTATAAGGTATGCTAGACTTTTTGGATTAGAAGCAAAGACATTAACTAGCAAAACATCATTTGGTTTATATTCTCTACCAAATTGTTCTTGAGGCTGCAAATTGCAGACATATGGATCATTATCAAGTGTTGCTACTTCTACATATACACCTGCCGGAACTTCTACATCCAGTGTATCAGCACTTAAGGATGAATCTTCAATATGAGGTTCTGTACCAAAAGATAACTTCACAGGGGTCACTTTTATATTCATAAGTCTTCCAACTAAGCGACTTTTAAATTTTAATGGATTATTAATAAATTTAAATTGAACTAGGGTCTGAGATGTAAGCCAACCTCGCGATATACTGTTTTTCCCATCACTTTCACCAAATGTGTCAGTAACAGAATGAAGCATATTCTCCTTTACAACTCTTGGACTAATATTAGTCTCCCAGCGCCGCACAATTACATCATTGTCTTCATTACAAAGGCATACAGCATAACGGTAGAATATGTCACAAGTATTTGGAATGACAACAGTTTTAGTCCATAAATCGGTATCCTCTACATGATCTAGTAAAATTAGTCTTTTATAATCCCATTCCCCAAGTTCTACTATATTTCCAGTTAAAACTACTTTCTCTTTACCTCCAACATTTGGTGCTGATACAGTAAATTTCCATTCTTGAGATAAAATTTCAGGTTTTTGTGGCAGCTGTTTAGTAGACATTTTCCTTGGTATCTTAACTTTTTTCTTTTTTTGATCTTCTAAAAAAAACCAACGTTGCATATCCAATATATCTTGAAAATAATACAGTCCAGTAGACGTCACATAAGAACTATATTGTTTAAACAGCTTTGATTATTTTGTACACACATTCATTCGCACAAAAATTTCAATTATCAAACTAATAAGTCAAAATGAAAAACAAAGAAAGAACACATTGACCTCTATATAGAAACATAACACTTCATTTAATTAAGACAAAATTTTAATAAGAAAAAAAATTATATTTGACACTCCGACCTCATAGCGTTATTGTTATAGCATTATTATCACGGGCTAGTTATAACTTATATTCCTCGGATTAACTAAACTTAACGATCACTATCTACTATCTATGATCAAATAATTAATATTTAAAATTAAAACTTAATATTTAAATTTGACAAATGTTCAGATGCGTTATCATTTGGGTTATGTTAGTTTTGCTCAAGTTTCCTTTAGAAATAGTTATATATTCCTCTATGGCTCAACTCAAGCTGCTTATCTCATCCAAAGATTATATACAGGCTAGGACCAAGAATACAGGACTAGGTACAGGATCTCATCAACTCAATACTCATAGAGAAATATAACAATACCCAAGGTTGCCAACCGTAAAAAAAATTCTTCTTAAATATGCAGCTAAAAATCTCGTATTTTGACTTTCATACCTCGTACATTTATTATGCATCGATTACGTGCTAAAACCGAAATAAGGCATATTAAACTACTGGATTTAGGACTTGTTATAAAAAGAAAAATGATAAAAAGAAAAGAAAAGCGACAGATAATATAAGAGAGAGGAGAGAGCAAAAATAAAATTGGATAAATAAAGGAGAGAGAGAGAGAGAGATATTATGGAAAGAAAAAAACCGAACAGTGACTGACCATTCTGAACAGAGACGAAAATAAATATTAAAGAGAGAAAAAAGAGAGAGTATGATAGTATATAAGAGGAAGAGAGACGGAAATACTATAAAATTCTCTCATGGAAGAATTTTTAAAATCGGATTAGTAGCAATAAAACGGCTGTGTTCTATTAATTAAAAAAATGCATATGGCAACACTAAATCATCTATGTCACTTACGAAAAGTGTAGTTTTGTATCAGCGAAAGAATTCTTATAATCGGATTAATAACAACTCTCAAACTCTTCAATTAACAAAATGACCACCTTATGGCACTTAATTTTCGAGCCTATTCGCAACAAACAAACATACAAACAATCAAATCTTTCCTCTTTATATAATAGTGTAGATGATGCAACATGTTCGTTTGGCCATATAATATATTATTATCAATATCTCGTACGAGGTTGAGTGTCCTCGTACCTCCACGTACCTCGTACGGAAGACCACAAATCTCGTATTTGTACGAGGTACCTCGTACAGTTGGCAACCCTGACTATACCTAAAGGAATATTATGCTGATCTATCTAAAAATAAGTAGTCATAACCAAAGATGATATTAGGCGCGTTACACTAAGCGATCTCAACGCCCAAAACGCTCATTTAGCCGTTCCAGTTGACGATCGCGGGCGTTGTGGTCGTCGTGAAAACGTCATTAATGACGGCATGACTTGTGCTCACTTGACTTATGACACATGTGAAATCGTCGGTCGTTGTGATCGTTGCAAATTAAAACAACAAAAATGGCGACGATGGAACTTTATTTGATACGGATAGAGATTTATTAGTGACTGAACATTTCTGCAGCGCATATTTATATAACATTAATTTTAGTTTCAATTAAATTATAAATATAAAAATATCAATTAACAAAAAAATATGAATAGAATAATTCATAAGGATATAAAAACAAATATAGAACTAAATGATGCACAGTTTGGTTTCACCCCGGTCTCTCAATGGATTCGGCAATTTTTAGTTTAAAAGCAACCGTTAATCACTATGCTAGTAAAAGTACATCGATATATGCTTACTTTTTAGACTTAAGTCGTGCCTTCGATTTTGTAAATTACAATTTATTTTGGGAGAAATTGCATGATTCTATAGTACCAACTAAAACCGTGAATCTGTTGAGATATTGGTATAGAAACCAAACTAATATTGTAAGATGGGGTGATACGACTTCTAGCGAATATATATTAGAATGCGGAGTTCGTCAGGGAGGGTTGACCTCTCCGGACCTCTGTACTGTAACTGAACTGAGAAGTACCAAGGTGGGATGTCATGTTGGTTCAACTTATATGAATAATTTTAGCTACTCCGATGATATGATTATGATGGTGTTCCGATCAGGCAGAGGTCCGGAGAAAGTACCCAAGTTAAATTTGGATGGTACTGTAATTGGTAGGGTTGAACAGTTCAGATACCTTGGGCACTTGCTGACTGTGGATCTCGTTGACAATGATGACATAGAAAGGAAACGCCGGGCACTGGCACTGTTAGGTGCAATATGCTTGCGCGCCGTTTCGGTAAGTGTACCGACGCTGTCAAAAGAACTTTATTCAAAGCATATTGTCATTTTATACTTGTCAGTTCTGAGTCAATTACACCAAACGTGCTATAAATAACCTCAGGGTACAATACAGTGATGCCTATCGTATCCTGATGAAACTGCATAGGCACTGCAGTGCATCTAACATGTTTGCAATGGTCAGGGTTCCGGATTTCTTTGCGATCATAAGATCGTGTATCACATCGTTTTGGAACCGTTTGCAGGACTCGGACTACGAGATCCTGAGCACATTGTCTGGGACTCTGAATTGCTCAATTATAAAGTTTTGACTTTCGGTGCATCAGGAAGATAACAAGAAATAGTATATTTACAAGGTGTTAATGCTAATTTACAACTTTTGTTGTTTTAGATTATTAATTTATTTATTTGTGAATTTGGTCTATACCTTTTAATCTTTATTATTATTATTATATGAATTAATTTAACCAATAATTATAAACATAACAAATCGGTTAGGGAAAAACCGCGACCGTGAGCGCTGGTGTTGAGATCTCTTAGTGGAACGCAGGGATAAAATAGACAAGACACGGCCCCAAAGATTATATATACACGGCTGTACTAACAGCCGGTCCGCAGTGACCAGTCGTAACAGACCTAATAGACGCCAGACGGCCGAAATGACTTGTCACTCGACCTCATGTAGGTATGTACACATATCATCTTTAATGTACACAATGTAGACATATGTAGTTCCTGATCGTAATAGTGGTTACACTAAGCGATCGCAGTTTTTTCCGTTCCACTTATTCACGAGCGTTACGATCGTTAATTCAAGTGGAACGGGTTATTGACTGTTTTGAGCGTTAACCAAAATAATTCAAATGGCGAGTTATAAAGAAATAGTTTCAAGTAGTTAAGGTTATAATTATTGGTTAAATTAATTTATATTTATATTTTTTATTGAATGATTTTTTCATATTTATAATTTTATTGAAACTAAAATTAATTTTATATAAATATGCGTTGCAGACACATTCACGTCCACTAATAAATCTCTATCCGTATCAAATAAAGTTGTTTACATCGTCGCCATTTTCGTTGTTTTAAAAATGCAGCCAATTTTGCAAACACAGATCACTAATTTTGCAACGTTCACAACCTCACAACGACCCACGAATTGACATGTGTGTAATGATGTTTTCGCCACGACCACAATGCCCGCGATCGTGAAGTGGAACGGCTAAATGAGCGTTTTGGATGTTGAGATTGCTCAGTGGAACGCACCTATAATAACAACATCTGACAATCATACATTTTCCTAATTTAAAGATGGGTCGAACATCGTTAACCAAAAAGGTTTCACCTTAACACCTCTTGATGCATTTACTTGCTGCCTTTGATTTAGCAAGTGGCTTCGTAAATATGCCAAGTGTTGTTCAGTGCCGATCCTCTTCACAATCAGACTTTCATTTGACACTAACTCTCGAACAAAGAAATTACGAATATGTATGTGCTTCGTTCTTCTATGGAACTCAGGGTTTTCAGACTATATTGCATATTGCAAATATCTCAGAATGCGCTTTAGCTTTATGCAACCTGCTTGAGTTGGTCTCTCCAAATTTCCAGCCAATACCATACTCTCAGAATAGATAATATCGGGTCTCGTTCCAGTCATTTAATGCGCTAGAGCTCGTCTTGAAATCTTGTTTACATAAGCTGATTTATGTTCTTACATCACCACCTTCTCTGGTTTCTATCTCTGTTCCTACATAGTATGAGATAAATTTTGCAGTAATTTTGATTTTTTTTGTTCTTCAATATGGCCTATGTATAAATGCAATAAGGCCGTCATCATATTCTCTTTCTTGAATAGCCATGGGTCAGCCACACTCATTGAGTCCAATTTCCATAAAGAAATCTAGTATAGTCCATTGTTCCAACAATGGGGAGCTTGCTTTAAGACTAAAGACTTTTCTTTAACAGGTAAACTCCACAGGTAATCAAAACCGGTTACTTCATCCATATAAGAAAGCTATTGAGACATCAAACTGACTTAATTTCATACCCTCATTAGCTGCTATTCTCAACACAGATCAAACTGTTGCCATCTTGACTACAGAGCTAAAAGTCTGGTCCTATCCTCTCCTTTACTTTGTTGAAAGCCATTTACTAATAGACGTGCTTTATATTTGACAACCGTTTCTTCTGGATTCGGCTTGGCACGATATTCTCATGTGCATGAATTGCTATTTCATATTTTTTGGTAGTTTCTTTTCAATCCAAGGGCCATTCTCCTGTAAGGATACAATTTCAGTATCTATAGCTTTATGCGACAATTCCTTATCATTGCAAGCTGTCGCTACTCTGTAGTTTGTTAATTTTACCGAACTCAACTTCCAATTATTAATAACTGTATCAAACCGCAACTTATCAGGCCATATCGGAATGCGTACGTCGGGATCCGACCATTCAGATTTTAAGTCCGTGTTAGCTGTATAATTGCTTTTTGGAAACGTCTCTATAAAATACTTTAGTTTTGTAGTTTGAATAGCAGAGTTGAATGGTAAAATGAGTGAAAGTGCGGGAGAGCGGAGAAAGGATGTAAAGGGGGAGGATGAGGAGCAGGAAGCCGTGTCCTCAGGTTTGTTTTGTGAAGATGTTTTTGGGAAGTCCACCATGTTTGGAGTCTTTGCAATTTTTCTTGACCCATTACAGTTCCACGCTTTCAATAATACAATAATTGAATAAAGAATTAACTTACTAAAGACTAGGTTGTACGGTGTAATACCTTTGGCGTTTCCATTATGGAACAAAAACAGGGGAAAAAAATGTCAACTGTCAGTTGTCACAGGAACGTCAAAGTCATTCTCGAGCGGAACAATTTAGCGTTTTTAATTTCTCATTTAAATTTATCCAATAAAACTTTTCTATACAGAACGTGGTCAGTTTTTCTAGTTTTACAGAAATAGTTTCGGTCTATTAACTTGGAGATAAAATGTACAGAATATTTAAAGTACCTACATAATTCTGTATGATATTAGTGGAGTAAAAAAAGTAAAATGTTCTTTTCAAGAATGGTACTGCACAATTTATCAAAAAAAATCATCTCACATAGTCGTTCCTATAGCAATTATCAAAATCCATTTACTAGGACTTGGAATTTGGTAAGTGGAGAGATTAAATCAGGTTTAACTAAAAAAGTCGATGTAAACCCAGAACATGCAGATGTGGTTGTTATTGGAGGCAGTTTCATAGCATCATCTGTGGCTTACTGGTTAAAAGTCAGAGCTGGAGATGGACTTTCAGTTGTTGTACTGGAAAATGATCCATCTGTAAGTATTTGCAAGCTGAAAGTTTTATTTGTTGTAATTATATAATTAAAAACAAGTTTTTAAACTATTTTATTGCTATTTTAGAGTGTAAATTCTCTTAATACTTATTCCCATGGTATCCTTAGTCAACATTTCTCATTGCCTGAAAATATATATTTGTCACAATACAGTGCAGAATTTTTGAGAAATATAAGAGATCATCTAAAAAGTGATATTGACATACAATTCTCTCCACATGGGACTTTATTACTGGCTAGTGAAAAGTATGCAGATACTCTAGAAAAGCATGTTGTTATGCAAAAAGAACATGGTGTAAAGAATAAATTATTAACAGTTGAAGAAATACAGAGAAGATATCCATGGGTGAACATATCTGACATCAAATTAGGTAAAGCTACACCAATTAAAAGCATACAGGTTTTGGATACCCACATAAGTTTCAAATATTACTAGTATTAGTAAAAATAATATTTTCTTAAATTAAATATAAAACTAACTTGATAAGAACTGTAATAGTTATTTATACAAAAAATAGCTATAGCTATATTTCAAAACACATAGCCGACATTTAAAATATTTATTATTGACTGTTTATAAGCTATGGAAACATTTATTTTAGGTTGCATTAGTGTAGAGAACGAGGGGACCTTTAATTCCGAAGCTTTACTGAGAGGATTGATAAAAAAGGGCCAGGAAATGGGGGCAATATATTTAGATGCAGAAGTAACTGAATTTCAAATGGATAGCCAACGTGATGTACTTATGGAAGGTGTAACTCCTGGATCATTTCAGAAAATTAATAGATTAGTGTACAAAACTAAAGATAATGAAGAGGTCAATCTTAAGTTTGCAGCTTGTGTTATTGCCGCAGGATCTGATTCTTCTCATGTAGCAAAGTTAGCGAAGATAGGTGGCGGCAGTGGTTTGTTATCAATTCCCCTACCTGTTGAAAAAAGGTATTTAATCAAAAATTTACAAAACTTATTTTTTTTACTTGTTTATTCTGTGGTCAAAGATTAAGTATTTTATAAATTGAAATAAGTAATAATATCATAAAATCCTGTATAGCCAAGGTAGAAGAATTTTTTCAGAAGATATAAATGGTCCCACAGGTAGTTAGAAACAATATATATATAGCCTCAAAAATTGACCAGATCTTGATAAATTATAGCTAAAATCCTTTTTGAACATGATTATCTTTGATGTTGCAATGCCACACACAGATATATATTAAGCTTACAAAACCCCCATCATTTAAGCTTTTTTCCATTGGGGGTTGATAAAATATAAAAATCAAAATCTTAGAAAAATAAAATATTGTAATAAAATTTTTAAGATTGTATAATTTTTTTGTTTGTTAGGAATTACAATGTATATTCAATTGAGAATTCAGATAATAACATGCCAGTTGGACTTAATACACCATACATAATGGATACAAGTGGTTTGTGGTTACGAAAAAATGGCTTACAGAATAATTTAATATGTGGACAAATTCCATCTCTTAAAAAAGAAGACAGTATTTTTGATGATGAAATATTTAAACCCAGCTTGTATAATAGATACCCAAAAACCCAGAACTTGGAGGTATGAAATTTTTTATGGTCTGAGATGAAAAAGATGCTTATTTGTAGTTGCAATAAATTTTACTAACTGCTATCTCCTTTTATGAGTTCATTCCAATATTTATAAGGTCTTTATACTATCTGCTGCACATGAGGCAATTGTTTTTTAACTTTCTGTCTTAAAAAAGATTTAAAAGCATATTTATAAATTACTATGTGAAAACTAGAGGGGGAGGGGGTTTTGGCAAATACTACATTTAGTCACATAGGGGGCTATAAAAATAGTAAAAAAAGGGGTCACATAGTGTGGGTATATTCTCCAACATGACATTTTTAATGTATTAAATAAATTAACAATGTTTGATAATATCTATTATCGAATTACATGTAAGGGTGCAATTTTCAAAAAAAAGTTCCGATAATAGATAGATAATAGTATACCTTAACTTAATGGCACAATGGCTAAGTGCCTGAAAGTCACTTCAAGATGCTTCAAATTTATCCATTTTTTCTTTTATCCTAAAATAAAATAGTGAATGTAACAGGTAAAAAATATATATTTAACCTAATATATTTTTGGTACCCCATACCTTTGCTTAAAGATAACTTTTGATTGCTGAAATTCACTTTGAGAATCTAATTTCCCAAATTCACTCCCATTTTGGTTTTGCTTCTGTACATCATCCATTTTCCTATAATAAAAATGTAGATGTGATTTAAAAATAAAACTAATAAAAATGAATTAGAATTTCCAAGATTAATAAAAAATCCTTACGCATTTGAATGATAGTTTGTTAGCATGGCATTTAATTCAATAATTTGCTTTCTAATCTTCATTTCTCGTATCTGGTCTTTGCGCCTTGCACGATATTCTCTAGATCTTTGTGCGTCACTTTTAGGTTCTTTTGTCATTTTTAATTGGTCCTTTTCATAACATCCATTAGATTTATTTTTTGACATTCTGACAGTCTTCAATTTCTTTCTTTCACGATATTCCTTACATTTTTGTGCATTGGTTTTTTTTATTTTTCTTGTAGTATGGGTCTCAGTACTTAATGGTTTACTTAATTCACTACTAAAACGGTGTTACAAAAACATAAGTTTAAAATAAAAAAAGCCATCCACTCAACCACTTCAAAACTTACCTGACTTCATTCATCATTACAGAATTATGTTAACAGTTGTCTCTATAAATAAAAATGAGGATACTCGATAGAAACGATGTTTCTTTCTTATGTATTAGACACAATGAGTAAAGTTAAAAAATGTATCTGTAATTAAATAAGATAAATTAATAACGTAAACACGAAAACAACTATACATGATTAAAAAGTTTCGTGACATACACAACGTTACAGTTTATTCGGTCTAGTTTTCGCTCACTGAATATCGTGACTACTTATAGTGAGCGATATAAGAAATTAATCAACAAAAGTTTGAGAAAACTGAAAAATAACGTAGCGAGGTTATAACTATTATCGCAAGTTGACAATGACAACTTTGACAAGTACGGCAGAAGGCTTGCCAAGTTGTTAACCATATACACAGCTGTCGCGCATGTTACATTATGATTTATGTTTATAACGTTACACCAAATAAATTTAAACGTTACACAAAATAACGCAGCCTGCGTTTCCAACAGAGATGTGCGAGGATGCGTAGCAGGAATGTGTTTATCAAGTACCAAAAGACTCGCTTCATTTGGATTCTATTTTTTCTTAAAAACACATCCCTCGAACATCTCTGATGGAAACGCAGCCTAATAATAACTGACCAATAGGCATTACCACTAGTTAGCAATCTCGCTTCGCTGAGTTTTTGTTCGAAATTATTTTAGTTTTCCATACTTTATTAGTGATAAGTATTTTTTTGTATAATTTTATTAATAAATTTATTTCATGTGTAATTATTATAATAATAAATATTTTATAGATAAAGCAAATAGCAACAGAATATTATGATTGCAATACATATGATGATAATGGCATATTGGGGCCACACCCTTATCATACCAATTTATTTTTTGCTACTGGATTTGGTCGACAAGGTAAGTTTTTTTATTTGCGCCTTTCCAAAAATATCCCTTATATTATGTAATTTATGTTAAGTTCCTTGGCAGTTTGGAGAAATCTATTCAGCCCTCAACTATTGCATACCCATCACAGCCTAAGTTCACATGATACTATTAAGATGTTTTATCGTCTCCACAAAGTGAGTAATAGTTTCATGGGGCTTGGTGTTCGCATCTATAATAAGATCCCACAGCCTATATTAGAATTGCCACTTCAGCAATTTAAAACTCGAATAAAAAAGTGTTTAGTAAATAAAGCTTACTACTCTGTACAAGATTATTTGAATGATGACAAAGCTTGGATTCAAAATGACGTTGATGCTCAGCTGAATGACCTTTATAAAACAGACTGATGTAAACAATGGCATTTTGAAAAGAGCAACTGTTGAGTTTCTTGCCAGTTGTTCTCATCAGGAAACTGCTTTCCGAACTGGTGGTAGCTTCAGACAAACTGACTGACTAATCAATTTTTGATGTGTCAAAAGTACTTTGTAAATAGTCTATTTGAATAAAATATTTTGAGTTTGAGTTTTGATTCTGTGACATATTCATATCTACACAATAATAACCATCTTGTTTCAGGCATTCATCACACACCAGGCATTGGCAAAGCAGTTGCAGAATTAATTATAGATTGCCAATACACAACCATAGATTTAACAAGATTTGGTTTTGATAGATTGTTAACAGATGAACCTTTAATAGAAATGAATGTGTACTAAGATTATAGTTATAAAATAAATTTTAAATAATTAACATTTATAAGTTATTTTATTTTTCTTATAATAATCATAAATAACACACAATACAATATATCTACTTAACATTAATGTTGATTTTATTTAATACTAATAAATCAAAAATTCTTCTCTTAAATTATATAATTGTTCTGCTAATTTAATTTATTATTCTAGTAAATAAGATGTTAAATAAATATGCAAACAAGCAAAATGAATTTAATATTGAAAGTTAATTGTATGAATTTATTAATGAATTCATTTTATTTAAATTGAGCTGGTGGAGCTGCAAATAATGCACCTCCTTGTTTAGAAGCAGCACGAGATGGGGCAAATCCTAATAACTTTTGAATGTTTTGCCTGAAAAGGTAAAAAAAATATATTATTAAAGTAGGTACATAAAAAGATTAAATTTTCTAATAAATATAATTCAAACATATTTTAACAAAATTGGCTACAATATAATGTTACCTTATACTCATAGTACACAAAATGTATAGAAATATGAAGGAACAATCTGTATGATTATCTCCAGGTAAGTTTCTGTGACTCAATCCTTGGATCCAGGAAATTGGATGAAAAGGAAGTTTTGCAACTACTCTTCCGTCAAATCTAAGAAATATCAAAATAAGTACTCAGTTAAAATCAATAAATAATTAAATTAAAATGGATATTTTTTTACTTCACAGCTAACATGAAAATAAAAAAATTGCAGTATAATTTGGTCATGTAATTATATGTAGAAAGTGAGTCCAAGACACCTACATACTATTGAACATGCTGAGTAGAGCTGTGAATGCAAAACCAATTGCAAACATTGACTTCATCTTCACCAAAGAAAGATCTCTATTGTTATTTTTAAGTCTTTCTTCTTCCCGTTCAATTTTTTTCTTTTGTTGTTTGTCCAAGGAGTCCCCGTGAGCCTCTTTACGTTTCTCCACTAAAAAAAATTACTACTATAACTATGTGTCAAAGAAATTCAGAAGTTAATTCCATGCAAATGAAGATATTATGAATTAGGATATAATATTACTGACATAAAATAAAGAAAAATTGTGTCAGAACATATTTTCAGGGTTTCATAGTTGAGGCTAATGTTAATTTGAAAACTAATTATTAAAGAAAACTAAACATGAACACCAAAAAAATTCTTACATTTTTTGCTTTGTCGGTCAACCTCAACTTTCAATTTTTGATATTTTTCAGTTCTATAAACTAAAATCCACGTTAGTCCTGAAAAATATTGTTAATTATATTAATCATACTTAATTTGAAAGCAAAATTTTGCTATTTTCCAAAACAAATTGAGGTTACAATACCTTCTCCCAAAAAAGCAGTACAAATTGATATAAAAACTATTAATAAAGAGTCTCCCCACATTTTAAACTCTGTTTTAATTTTAACTGATTATTTTAGATAGTTATAACTTTTAGCTAGCGCCAGCACAGATCAATGAAATAAGAATGTATACGAGATCAAAGATTATATATCCATGACTGTTCTCAACTGTACTACTACCTATATCCACAGATTAACTAGAGATACTACGTATACCTATATCTATGTAGTATCTTTACTAAGGAAAACAATAATCGATTTTTTTGTCTTATTTATTTTTAATGATTGATTATCTAAGTACGAAAACTCGATTTTTAATAAATTGATTATATTACAACTTTTTAATAAAAAAAGTTAAGTTATGCGTTATAGTTATAGAATTAAACCTATGTAGCAAAACTTTTAAATCAATTTTTGTTAACAAGAAAAAGGTCGTTTTATTTCTTGTGATTATTATTTAAATTTCGTTCTATTAATATGATACATAGTACTAGACAACTGTGTTAATGTTCAAACTTAACATTTTAATAAAAACTTTGTTAGTTAATCGACTTATTTTAAAAATCGATTATTTATTCATCGATTTTCCCGTTGTCTTGTCGAATCTAGGATGATAATTTTGACAGTTCACAATAGGGATGGACATAGACTAATGGGATGGAGTAGTAGAGTTAATCGTTAGTGTATCTATTCGATTACCGGTCATTACTCGTGGAAACGATAGTTGCAAGGTTTTCACATAGCATAATGTATTTTATAATACAACACAAAATATCTTTCTTGGGTTCCGTACCTATTATTATACCTACGCTGTCCATCCGTCTGTCCGTCAACGACCTGTATTTCACGAACTGTAGATACATATACTTAGGTGTATAATGTATATACCTAAGTAGAAAAATTTCACAGAGTACCTATCTGTATTGCCCCTCCAACAACCTTTTATTATTATAATTTGATATTGTGGTTTCCCAGTTTGTCTATAGCCTATCAATAAACATATTATTGCTATTATCTTTCTTGTTATTGACATTTTACTTATTCTCAACGTTATTGTTTGATACAAACAACACTACTCACGATTTGTCAATTTTGTAAATAGGCTTGCATATAAAATATTTAATAAAATCTGTATGTTCCATAAATAAAAGCAATAAATAAAATAAAGTGAACCAAAGATAACTGTTATAATTAATAACAAATACTTAAAACTTATTTGAAACATGAAAATTGCAGCGACTACGTTGATTTTATATTATAGCAATTATTAAAGAACTTAAGTAAATAAATTTGTATATGGCTACACCATCCAAATTACGGCTCTTTTTAATTCACTCTGTCATCCTTTGAATATCTAGGACGGAAGTCACGAGCAAGGAAGTTGCAATTATACCAACATTGCGGCGTTACATACACTTGATGCATATAGTTTTTTTGGTGTATATATTTACGTATGTATCTATGATATTTATTATAGTCTATACTTTTTCCTCGCAGGCAGACAGGCAGCACGCACCGACCAAGATAGCTAGAAGCTGGTATTTGACATGACTTTATGTCAATTTTGAATGTAGCGTCCAAAACATCCTTATTGGTCAGTAGGATAGGTAAATAAAAATAAATTTTGAATGAGGTGCATATTTGCATATTTGCTTTATACCAGCATTACTGTTCAGCTCTTGATTAAATTTATCTAATAATCCATAAAATCCTTAAGTGCATAAAATATCAAGGACTAATATTTATTAAAATATTTTATCAATGTATATTTTCAATGAACAATTACAATGTAAGACAGAGCTAAGAAGTACATATCAAGGAATTCGGCTGGGCAGTTGCATATTGACTTCCGGTAACTACCGACCGAAACCGTCGGCCGATGACTACACGAAACGACCGTGTGTGTTGCTTATAACCTTGTTTGTCAATGTTGGTACAAGAATTGTCTATTACCAGTCCAAGTAATATCCTCTGAAAGGCTTCCGCTTCTTGTTTTGGATTTCATTTCTAAATCAAATATCAATTCAACTTTTCATTCGCTTGCGGGAAGCCGTGTTCTTGGATCAGCGACCATTCGGCCGGATAGTCCAAAGGTCGTCTCGCTGGCCTAGATTTTGAATTCTACTGTGTTGTATTCGCATTTATGATATAAAAAAATCTATTACAAAGTCTCTGATTAATAATAAGCTTCATATTACTTGATAGGACTTGAGTATAGTCTTTTCTATTACATGATATTTTTCATATGAAATATTTCATGTCGGTGATAAGCTATTTGATTTAAATGTAGTGTTTAAGAACTGAAATTATTAGAACATATTTATTACGTGCCTTACTCTGTGAGAAAAATACATTATCGATCGTAATCGAAAATGAGCAGCCATTTTGTATTGCACGGACACGGGCGTGGCACTTGATTGTGTAACACGTCATCTACTAAGTTGAAATATAACGCGCAAATTGTAAAGCATGGTGAGTTTTCAATGTAATTAAGTAACACCTTTTCTTTTAATATTTTTTAATAAATAGTACGATAATTTTTATTTAATATTTAAAGTAAAATAACGTATTTACATCTAAACAATTATAACGTAAAACTGGTATGTAAAATCATTGACTGAACCATAATTTGTGTAATACGCAATGTTAAATCGTATTAAAATTTGCCTAATAATTTAAATTAGAATAATCTAGAACAATTAAGGCTATTTAAGTAGGTATGCATAAACTAAAAAAGCTGACATTCAGTTTTTCTACATAAAATATAAATGCAACGCCATCTTGCCTCGTAGCAAAATGGGACTTTGAACTTCCTTTGTAACATTTTTACTAAATTATTTACTGAATCAGTAAACACCTATATTTAGCTGTTGTTCGTATTAACTAAATTTTAAAGAGGACCATAGTTTTTATTTGATAAAATATCACTAAAATTATTACATATAGTACTAAACAATACAATTATTGTATAATTTATCAATAATTAATCCCTTTTTCCTTAAATTAAAAAAAAAAGAGGCTATGCTGCCTCTATTAACTATTAATATTTTTTTTATATTAATAAAATAAATGCTTGACATGAAGTTATTGTACAGTTTAGGATTAATTCTTTTTTTGGTATTAATTTTAAAAAAGTTTGGTTCTTTAAAAATAACTAAATTTGAATAATCTTGTATACTTGTAGCCTATTCAATCATCAATATTCAAAGTTTTAAAACAAACATGTCATGTAGAAAACAATTATTTCTTACTTTAAGTTTCTTTTTTAAAGAAATTTAAAGTTTGCTGAATTTCTTTATAATGCACTGTGCATTATAAAGATATTCAACAAAAAATAAATAAATTTTTTAATTTTGTTACAGCCACGAATTGACCCAATCCAGTTATTAAATTGTCTCAGCATACTTCTATCACCTAATGGGGCTATCAAAAGCCGAGATGAAGTGCATAGGCTAGCCAAGTGAGTTTTACTAATATCCTATGTATGATAGGCATATAGGTGTTCTTAAATTAATAAAATGATTCAATATCACTATTTTACTTGCTTTCTACATATTTTTTGTTTAAAAAATAATTCTAAGACAAAATATTAAGTGAATTTGATGAAGAATATAATAATGTTTTCTAAATCATTACTTATAAACTGTCTCTTCTTTTCAGCCTGATGACAAAATTTTCAAAAAAACTAGTATCTAAATGTATATACATACAAATTCTTAAATGTACAGAAACAGAGTTACTAGAATTATTTATGGGATCTCGTGGGTGGCGCCTTGTCCACATGTGGCTAACTGAGAGTATAGTAGCTAAAAACTGGCCACTTGTAAGAGAATTATTAGAACTATTATTGTTATGCCCCGTTGATGTTGAAAGGTTAAAAACTAATAATTGTCCTAAATTAGTAAAGGAATTATCAAAAGATGGAAATCATTTTGGTAAGTGTTTTTGTAAAAATATATTTCGTTCCTATGGCCAATGTTTCTTTTGTATTGCTTTATATAGTCACTATAAAGTGGTTTTATAAACAGATTTCTAAATTTTTATTTCTATTTTAGCAATTAGAGCTTTAGCTTCTAAGCTTGTTGAACAGTGGTTAAAAGCTGTTAAAGGAGAACAAGTAACACCTACAGTGATAACTGATATATCTCAAATAATATCTGATTTTCAATCTGAAATCAAATCTGAAAATGTGAAAATAGACATAGTTTCTGATAATTATGTAGAAAATAAACAGAATGATCTACAAAATTCTCACATTATTGATAGTAATGATATAAAGGACATAAAATTAGAAAATAATGTAAATAATTTGGAAAGAAATGATTTTAATACAGAGGAAGATGAAACAGAAGATCCTAATAATAAAAACGATACTTTACCTGTATTAAAAATATCATTAAAAAATGGAAAACAAATACTGTCACAGGTTGAAGAAGATAGTAAAGTGTCGGAAGACGATTCTGAAAAAGATAAAAGCAAAGAAAAGCACAAAAGTAGAAGTAGGGATAAGTCTCGTGACAAAAGCAGTAGTAGTAATTCTAGATCTTCAAGTTCTAAGCATTCAAGTAGCAAATCTTCCAATGACAAGTCAAAATCTAGTATCAATAAAGACAGCTCTAGGCATAGTAGCAAAGATAAATATAAAGATAGGGATCGAAGTTCTTCCCATACTTCTAAATTAAAAAGCAGCAGTAGTAGTAGTAGTAGTAGTAAGAAACCTAGCTCTTCTAGTAGTAGTAGCTCTAAATCAAGAGATAGTAAGTCCAATCAGAAACAGGATTCTGTTAAAGATAAAAGCAAAGAAAAAAATAAAGATCGGAAATCATCTACAGAAAAATCTGAAGACAAAGTACAAACTTCTTCTATACATAAACTTGGCAAAATTCCAAAGTTAAGTGATATAAAGAAAGAAAAGCCTTCCATTTCTATAGAAGTAAGAAAACCAGATGAGCCCAAACCGAAAACTGTAAAAACATTTCATTCCAAGTTTAGGAAACATGGATTGGAGGAAGAGATCAAGCCTCCTCCATCACGAGCTTCCTTACTGAGTAATAAGAAACCGCCTCCCGTTCTCCCGCCGACTGTTTCGATACCCAAGAGATCGTCGCCTGTACATAGTGACCAACCTCCAGAGAAGAAATCTAAAACAATAGTAGATATTGAAAAACCGGGAGCTATTAAACTTATTCCGGCTAAACCTAAACGTGAGTATTGTTTTACATATTTACCATTATCAATTATTTTAATATTTTTTATTTTTACAGGAAACTACTGCAAACATCATAAATATGAACGAAAAATTATATCTAGCAATTTCTTGTGTGGTAAGTCTAAAATGCATAAATTGACGGGTCATATATTTGTTGAAAAGTTATGTGTAATTAATTTATTAGTAATAAAGGCTCAATTTAACAAATATATCTTTTAAACTATTAAAACCTTGATTGTTTAAAGACGTCATATTGAGGTGGATGTGTCAGCGGTTCAGTGAAGCGTCGCAGATTCGACGCCGGCCTGGTGGGAAACGGGGGAAACTGTCTGCACTAAATGGTCACATACAATGGAGTCTGAAGTAACAACACTTGCAACGAAATCTCTATCATTTTACATTTATTTGGTACTCATTTGTCTGGTAGAGAATGAACCATGGAAATATTAAAATGAAGTAGGTCCGTCGTGATATGAATTATCAAATATAATTTGATTTGAAACTTAAAATATTGTCTCAAAAGACCAGTAGTCACAAATTATGAAAAAGGCAAAAAAATATTGAACATTTTCTCAACTTTCTTATTATTTTAATAACAAAAATATTTTATTTATGGACAAACTGTTATTTCTGGGTTGGAAGTTATTAATTTCAATGTCAAACAATAGCCGTTTTATCACATAAAAAGAAATATGTGCCTGAACCACTTTTATTCCCGATCTTTATATATAAACATGTAAAACTTCCATTTATAGCAGATCAACCTTGAATCACTGCCCAGAAAAAAAAAATTTTTCTAATTCTTCACGAAGTTGTTATAAGCATTTTATATCGCGTTGTTAAATTAAGTATTCATTTCATTAGTTGCACAAACAAAATAAAATATTTTACGCAGAAGTCAAATATTTGAATACGTTTTTGCCGTGTTTGTATTGTTAATATTTATGACAAAAAATTAAAATAATTTTTTGTACTTATTTTATACCAATTTTGGTTTTCAATGCAACTGTTCAAATACTCGTTTACGCTATTGTCACAGCAGTTGAACAATTGTTTTAGATTATCAATATCTTCAATCTTACCATTTCTGGGTAATCATTTTCTGCTTGTGCTTTCAAACACCTGTGATAGTAGCCCAGGTTAGGTTAGTAGTAGTAGGTGAGTAGGAGCTCTATATTGTTCCGCCAGTAATACTTATTTTTTTTAATTATTTGTTAAATCTTGGCCTAATGCCGAAAACGGAATGATATCAATTATTGGACTTTGATTTAATGTATTTTTTTTTCATTGGTAATTATGAAAGGATCTTGAGATAATTGTATAATTTTTAAAATATTGAAGTGGAGTCATAGACCTATTACGGACTTTTGGACCAATGACAATATTTTACTTCTACAGATCCATCTTAATTTTACGTGTTGAGCAATTGTAATAAACTCTAATATACATACATATTATTTGAATGAAAATAATAACTGTTATAGATATCAACAACGAAAGTTAGATTCTAAAGAAATCACAATTGACTTCATACCTGTTACAACGACCAAAAAGCATACTTACGTTTTACAAAGAACCGAAATATTATAAAGCACTGCTGAAACCATTTTCATTCTACTGCTAGATGAAAAAGAAAGACGCTGAACGACCTGTCCGTTAAGAGAACAATATTACATTTAATCTTGTAAAAGAGTGAATTGATTCAATTTGTAACTCAATATGCCGTTATGGTGACAAATGAAAAAATTAAAAATAATTTCCTTTAACACAAAATAGTTTTCTCCGCAAGATGCGCACCCCAGTACAGTTTCATTTATAATAATTAAAAAGAAATTTATTAAAGTAATTTATTTTGTAAAATTACGATAAATATGTTTACGATAATCATACGCTAAAATTAGTACAAAGTTCATAGCGTCTAAATTATTACCGGAGGTTTCGTGGCTATGGTTACTGAATAAACTCTTAATACTATTAATCATACCATCGGGAAGCTAGTTTCTTTTCTATCTAATGTAATACTATAATTTTAAATTACATTTACATTATTAATATATAATATATATTTTTATTACTAACCAATTGACCTGCATTAGTTTATAGAGGTAAATAAAATTTCTCTATTCCTTCGGCAGTTTTCGCGTCACAATACCTACGTTTTCAAGCTAACTAATACTTTAGAGCGATTTCACAAGTGATATAATTGAGTGTTTATTGAAAGATGAACAATAAAACAAAATATAATCAAAACATATCTTATGAGAGACGTTCTTTCCCAGATTAGAACTTTTTGTCATCTTACTGTAAAACATTTCTACTACAAGAAACTGGGCAAAAATTCTCAGTTTTTTGGCAAATGACGTAGTTTTATAAGATTTTGGGATTGCTTGAAATAGGTAATATATTATTTCATTGGAATTATATTTTACTACCTTATTATCTGCCTAGACAATATAATCAAATATAAGAAAAATCTTGAAGCTACGTCTACACTTAAAATAAGTAAAAAGTGTAGGGAATTTCATTTGTTCATTCGTTACTTTTTATACTAGACTGTCCGCCTTAGCTTCGCTGGAGCCAAAACATTTTTAAATGTGAACAATTCTCTGGACGTACAAATAAAATAAGCCTATATTTTAAGTTAGGACCTTCAGAAATGTAACATAAAATCGTATCCAATTTTGTAAAGTAGTTTTTGCATTATGCGCGTACAAACAGTTTGAAAGTTTAACTGATTGTATTGTCTTCTATTGATGTTATACTCTTTATATTAAGTTTTCTTAAATATCTTCTACTTTCGATAAGTAACATTTTTATTATATTTATATTGAATATAAGTATTTAATAACCCAGAGTTTTAAAGTAACATAACTAACCCGAGGTTAAAAATAACCTCATAAAAACGAAAAGAGGTTAGAAATAACCTCAATGAATTTGCCTTATTTTATGATTTCACAAACAGATTTATTTCTTTTTTTTTAAACAATACTAGGAGTATGGGGCACATACTACTAGTACTCCTTAACCTCACCCTCCAAATGAGCTAAACTGTTTGTGTTAGGAGTGGCCACGTTAGTAGTCCAATATCTGGGATTTGAACCCACGACTTATCGATCGTGAATCCAACTCCTGGGCCACTGAGCTACTAACGCTTTGAATATTACATTTTATGGGTTAGTTTTTTTTTATGAAATTAGGGATTATAATAAACAAAATATGTTGTCGGTTGCAATACTCAAAACTGATTTAACTATGAGCCAGATTTCACTGAAGTTCTATTATACAATTTACTAACCGACCTGCGCGACATCGTTCGCGTGTTGCTCCGCTTCTATGGGTCGTATCGAGATGTTAAATAGCCTAAGTTACTACTAGTTACACCTAGCTAGCTATCTACCAGTAAAAGTTCCGTCAAAATCGGTCCAGCCATTTCAGAGATTAGCCGGAACAAACAGACAATGTTGTTTTGGTATATATACCGTGTATACATCCATATGTACTTAGTAAAAAGCGGTTATTTTAATATTACAAATTGACCTCCAATTTTATTTATTTGTGTGAATTTAAAAAAAATACTAATCTTTCAGTTTCGAGTTCATAAATAGATACTTGTATAAAACGTGCAATATATGTCAGTTACTTACTATCCTTTTGATTATTTATAAATAGTAATATAGTACGACCGTAATTATTAGATCATTTCTTTTATAAATGTAATGATTTTATTTGCATTCCGTGTCGGGAATGGGACAAGTTACAATTAGCTAAATTTTAGAAACGTTCAAAATCAAAAATAAAGTTTGTGTGTTTGAAATAGCTAAATATTATCGGGTATACTTTTTGTTTTGTACTTTATGATTTTCTGGCTTCGCTATTTTTTAACATTTGTTTTATTTTAGATTATGAACAGTAATGGAAAATGTGCGACGTATCTTTGCTGGCGTTACGATACAAAAATGAAATTGTTCCTTTATGGGAATTCTTCAGTTATTTTTATATTGTTTTTATCCATTGCCGTTATAAAATTGGCAGATATTCAACCTTCTTCCTATTCCACTTAGTATACCTACTAATATATAATAAACACGGCAAATTATATATAAATGACTATATAACGTAAGTACCTACAGAATAGTACTTTGTACGGAACACTAACACGGTTTTTCATATTTCATTTCTTTTCTGGAAATAATTGTTATTTTTTGTTTTTAAAATTCGATTTAGGTTTTTATTTACGAGAAAATCTTTTTTGTAGAATGCTAGCGTATCTTAGGGATGGTACGGGTTTATAATCCTGCCCTTATAAATGAACTTATCATTAGTGCGTGTTAGCAATCATGTAACTTTTAAAGGACTTGACCGATTGAAGTCATCATGACCATACAGTATTGGTAATGTTTCTAGTCAACACAAAGGTACAATGTGTACTTACCGATGCGAGGATATTGGCCGTTTCTTTGTTATGAGCCTAATAGTTATAATTCTATAATATAATTCGTAATTATTCAAATTTATCAAAACTGCTGTTGCCATTTAGCAGTTTTGATTTGTTACGTAATTTATTTGAGATTTATTTACTATCCTTAATTTGTTTTACATACATCAGCAGAGTTGGTCATTACTTGCTGTGTAATTTTTAAATTAATTGAAATATTCATGTGTAGTGGTGGATTTATCGACCCGTCTAAGTTTCGCTGGGCTAAATTAAATATTGATAAATGATAAATAACTTTTTAAATTATACAAAAAAAAATTAAATTTGTTAGACCTGCTGAAATCAATTCAGAAAACCGTATCCAATTTCCTGAAGTAGTTTTTTTGTGAGATACGCGTGCAGAGGACAAAAAAAATTTATCAAAATGATTGTTTTGGCTTCCATTAGTGTTAAAAAGACTTCTAACCATTAAGTTTTATTAAATATCTTCCATGTTCTGTACATTCCATTTTTATTTTATTTGTATACTAGCCGACCCACGCGACTTCGCGTGTTGTTCCGCTCCTATGGGTCGTAGCGAGATGTTAAATAGCCTAAGTTACTCCTTGTTACATCAGCTATATGCCAGTAAAAGTTTCGTCAAAATCGGTCCGAACAAACAGAAAGAGTTGTAAAAAAAATTGTTTTGGTATATGTACCGTGTATATATCCATATGCACTAAGTAAAAAGCGGTTATTTTAATATTACAATTTTGTTTATTTATATGGATGTAGCGCAAGATGTAATTAGAATGCGATGACTTATTATAGATTAGGGATTTGTTGGATTGTTAAAATTTTTATTTTATTTACAATATTTATTATATAAATTTACAGATTTTTGGTTTATTCCGTAATAACCCACCGCACTTAGAGAGGTAGTTCCTTTTGAATATAAGTTTTAAGAAATTTAGCGAAGGTTTCTTTTTTCTTACTGGAATTTGTTATCCATTATGTTATTTTTCGTTTAATCTCAGATTTAAATGGTAACAATTAATATCTGAGAATCAGTTATTTCAATAATATATGGAAAGAAACCCTTCATTAGTAGATATCTATTAAAATAACTTTCTAATTTATTTATCTATATATCCCATTCTGTTCATATCCATCTAACTGATTTCTTTCAAAGCGACATATCTAGTAGCAATGAAATATTAAGGTGTACTTTTAGCTGTATTATATACTTTCACTGGTACCGGCAAGTGGCATCTATTCGCTTCTTATTTAACGACGATGACTTCACTTTGCGTGGACATTGTTGATTTAAGTTTAATATATAACTTGAACATTAACTATAAACTAAATCAGATGCTACAAGCATCTATTCCCAAGTGGATTAGTGTCTGGCACTTTATTATAACTAACATTATCTACTGGTAATGAAAAATGATTTTGGGCTTATTTTTTCTGTAGGATTGCTTAATAAGCAGTGATACAAAATGCAAGATACGGGAAAGTTGTTTGTCGATATAACAATTAGATACTATCAATTACATTGATGTAATTTAAAAATTAACTTAGCTTTCCAATGGCCGTTTTTATGCATTTTAGATTTATTTAAACATTTATATTTTCTTATTTCTAAAATGTTAATATAGTAAGGGTTATTAAAGCAGAGTATAATTAGTGTTTTCTTTGATTGCAGCTATGGTGCTCCAAGAAAGCGACATGTTCATGGATGCCTTAAATGCATCTGCTACGATACCAAATAAAAAAGAACCTAAAAAGAGAAAGCGACGTACTAGTGGTTCAAAAGATGCACAAAGTGATGGATCTCCGCCGCAAACTCCAACTATAGCAACAAGTCCTAACAGTGAAAGTAAATCCGTACCACCAAGATTTTATCAAGACACTCTAGATGAAGAGGATCACAAAGATAAAGATAAGATAACTGAAAAAGAAATGGAAACAACTGAACGTACGGAAAAAGTTGTTGTAGTCGAAAAGGAACCAGAAGAAAGCACGGATTCTTCAGAACCACACACTATGACTATCAATGGGTTAAAAGGCGTGCTTTGTTACCATAAAAGAAAAGGCCCTAAAAAAAGTATAAGATGGAAACCAGATTCGGAATTAGAAGAAATTCAATATTTCGAACTTGATGAAACAGAAAGAGTTAACGTCACTAAAACATTTACTGATATGAAACATTTGGAGAGAGTGAATGAAAGAGAAGCGTTCCAAAAAGCAAGGAATCTCAGCAATGATGATGTAATGGAAGAAAGAACAACCTGGCGACCTTTAATACCAGTTGATGTGGGCGGCCAGATACAAATAGATTATGGTAAAGGTAGCAAGGAGAAGGACATACAAGCAATACGGCAAAAAGGTACCCTACAACCCCTCTATTTCCATAAATCAATGATTCCTGATTCACCTCACGAACCCGACGTCGAGGCTCATACTTATACAGAGCCTACCACTATTCCTTTAGAAGATGTTACTGGAAATCAAGATAATATTAGTGACTTCAGAAATATGCCGTGGCCTGAACCCAAGGGCAATGCACCTCCTGCGAGCAGTAATAACTTGAATGTACCAACTATGTTCCCGCCAAATTTGAATCAATTTCCTAATGGTTTCGCCGCACCGCCTCAATTTCCGGGTGTTCCTGGTTTTCAAGGTCCGCCAATAATGCCTGGAGACTGGACTAACGGTGCTGTGCCTCCTATAATGCCAAACGGTATCCCAGTTCCGATGACGGCACCGGGTATGGCTCCAGGATCTATGCCTCCGGCAAATATGCCTCCGGGACTGATGGCTCCACCAGATATGATGATGGGTCCAGATATGTTTGGTAATCCAAATCCAATGTTTCCTCCCGTTCCGCCTGATGGATTTAACATGCAGCCAAATATGTTTCCTATTGACTATAATATGTCTGGTCCTCCTGGACCAGATGGATTTCCTGGTCCTCATAACAATTTCCGTGGTGCTATGCGGGGTCGTGGCGCAGGTGGACATTGGAGAGGTAAAGGTGTAGGCAACTGGGAAGGCCCACCGAGAGGTCGAGGCGGTGGCCGAGGTGGTGGCCGTAAAACAGTTTGCATCTATTTCCAGAGAAAAGGTTCATGTCGGCAGGGTGATAATTGTTCGTTTTTACATCCTGGTGTTAACTGTCCCTTTTGAATGAACATTTAAGATGAACACCCAGTTCAATAATATAAGAATTCACTAGGTAATTCGTAAAATGTATATTTTTACCTGGACCCATAAGACTGCTTATAATGTAAATAGATAAAAATTTTGTAAATATTGTAAATTTGTAAGTTAAAAGAAAGATTTTATAAAAAATATAAAAATATATTTTATTTTATTTATTACTAATATACAATGCCTAAATAATAAGTACCTAATTGAAAACTAAAATGTAAACATCTAGGAAAAAGTGTTAAAAATGTACGTACACTTATAGTTACACTATTTTACTTAGATGAAATAGCTTTAATATAATAACTAAGCATTTTGCGTTCCATTTAAAGGAAAAGGAATAGACTTATTACATAGAGTTCAGTCCACAGTCAGACTATTGGCTGAAAGTCCATGTTTTAAAATATGCATATGAAATGATATTTTTTTTAATAAATTTTCTAAGGTATTTTCCCCCAAGTTTTAACTTTTATTTAATAATGTTACCGACTACAGACAAACAAATGTATGCTAGAATGGTTAAATTTACCTTAACTTATTTTTATATCTACCCGAGTGAATAATAACGATTTTATTAAATAAACTAATTATCAATTAGTTGATCCGTTCCCTTATTTAGGTTTAAATTTATATACCTGTGATAAACTCCTATACAAACTCATCTCCCGTCGCCATACGCTATATTTTACATATTAATTTTCAACATCAAACAATTTATTTCTAATTCCCAAATACATAAAGGATCACACAGCTCGACATGCACTCATTCCCTATCTTAACTCCTTCAAGTAGTCTTTTCGCGATAAAATATATTCTCTGTGCTTTCCGAAGCTCTAGTAAATAGACTTCCAAATTTCATCAAAATCGGTTCAGTGGTTTAACCGTGAAAGATAGATAGTTACTTTCGCTTTATAACATTAAATACTAGTCTTGGGTAGTTCGCAAACGACCTAGTTCAACAGAGCGTCCTTTAAGTGAACTATACGAACTAGTTCGTCGATTATCTCGCTCTTAGTTCATATATTTTTTTAAATTGAATTAATTACTTTTAGGGATATCTTAATAAAAGTAGAATAAATAAAAAACATCGATTTCTAAGATCGATGTTTTTTTTATATATTATTTTTACTAAATTATTTTAAAAAAGAACTAACAAATTAATAGAGCGAACTAGTTCGCCTTTGAATTGCGGATTAAACAGAACTCTCTCATTAGTGACCGACCAGGCCCAAGACTAAAAAAAAGACGATTGTATTCATTCGTTCGAACTAAAAGAGCTAACTAGTTCGCCATTGGAACACAAACTAAAAGGAGCGCTCTTTTTGGTGACCGATTAGGTCTGTCTGTATTATCCAGTAGGGCTGTTGATTTTTTTTTACATCCGATTTTCGATACATCGATATTTTCAAAAATATGAATATCGGAGTTTGATAAATCGACAAAAAATATCCATATTTCGATATATTAAATTTTTTTATTAATATTATAGTTATAGCTCGGAATCTATATTATAGCTAGATAGCTTTCAAAGATTTTTCAATTTTAGGAAATTTCCTCCTCTTTAAGAATCTATTTTTAAATTTGAAAAATCTATATTGCTTTTTTTGTATAGCTATTAAGCTGTAATGTTATTGTTGTGTTGTTGTTAAAAAATATCGAGTGTCAATATTTACATTTCAATATCGAACTATCGATATATCCCTAAAAAAATATTAGTAATATTAGTAAAATTGGTAGGATTTATATGAGTAGCATTTTTACTTTCTTCTTTCGTTAAATAAATAAGCCGTCACGAGGTCGAGAGAATAATTATTGATTACATCGCAAGTATTCCTAGCAGAAACTCTGAAGCTTTGAGTCTAAAATATCCCCAAGAGGATATTCTAGTCAAGCCGTCATATTATTAGTCTGCGTATAGACAACAACTTTCTCTTTATTAATTAACATTATAAAACATTCGCATATCAATATTTCACGGTACATTTATCATAAACGATATGAAGAAACTAGAAAGTAAAAATAAAAATATTTATATTGAAATATATTTTTATATTATACTTGGCTTGTTTTAATTTTTTGGATTATGTACAAAGAGACGGAATGAAATTTGTAAAAATCGAATGTTTTTTTTAAAGTCTACTCATATTATTGTTTGATATAAAATATAATCGATTAATATACCAATACTAAATTCACGTCCCTACTATTTCAAAAATTGACAATGACATTAATGTCATTGTCATGGAGCTCTAAAGTCTAATTTAAGGTTATTTTCTACGTTGTTACTTGTTATTATAAGTTGAAAGAAATAAAATGTGTTTTTATATTGTTGTTGATTAATTTGTTCGTGAACCGAATATGGATTCTAAGTATGCTTCATTTGGTAAAGAAAAAGAGAGTCGAAATTCTTATGATATTAAAGTAAAGAGAATAAAACTAAGTTCTGATAATAATACAAACAAAGTTAATCTTAAGGTTAATGGTGGAATAAGTAACGAAGTAAATCAAAATAATAAATTAAATAACAACTTCGTTAAGGATAACAATGATGATATACAGGAAATTAGGAAATCTTTACCTGTCTATATGGTTAGAGGAAGGTCTGGTACATTATCTTAATATAACAATAGAAAATGCCTGTTTTTTATAGACTATTGGATGGCTTACTTGCTATTTTTATTACAGACTTGTAGAAGAGATAAGGAAATATAATACAATGATACTAATTGGAGAAACTGGTAGTGGTAAAACTACACAAATACCTCAACTGATCTATGAATACCTTTTGGAAAATAAATACTGCATAGCAATTACTCAACCTCGTAGAGTTGCTGCCATTACATTAGCACTACGTGTAGCCGATGAAATGAAAACAGAGATTGGATCCACTGTTGGGTTTGTGTTAAATGTTTCTTGCACCACTGTCTAATTATAGTTAGCACGTTATAGTTGCTAACTATAAAGTTAGCACGTTATAGTTAGACAGAAAAACAACAGGTTGTTGCACTTAATACAGGTGGTTAGGTTATAGAGATATAGTGATATTTAACTCAAACTCAAAATATTTTATTTCAATTAGACTTTTGTATAAAAGTACTTTTGGTAAGTCAATTATTGGTTGGTCAGTCAGTTCCACTTCGGAAAGCAGTTTTCTGTTGATAGAAAAGCTGGCCAGAGCCATGTTTATATAAATTGTTATACAAATCATTTAGCTTGAGAGTCAACGTCACTTAGATTCAAAGCATTCTCATCATTTAAGTGATCCTGTACATTATAGTATGCTTTATTTAATAAAGATCTCTTAACCACTATCATAATCACTATATCCTAACTGGTGGTTAGGGTATTGGTGTGTTAAAATACTTTTGTAAAAAGTCTAAGTGAAATAACCTAATTTCAGCTTACCTCTAATAATGCAACAAAATCTTTTACATTCCATTTCAACATTTTCCTACCATTTTTGTGCTAAGACATCAGAAGAATGGGGTTTTTACACATCCGAAAGTGTAATTCAGTAATTGTGCAGGCTTCACAAATTAATTTATAGCAATAACATCTATTTTAGATGTTACTATAACTTTTCAGATATTCAGTTAGGTTTGAAGATGTTACAAGTCCGAAAACAAAGGTTAAATATTTGACAGATGGAATGTTACTACGAGAGGCTATAGCTGATCCACTGCTTAGAAAATATTCTATTATAATATTAGATGAAGCACACGAGCGCACTGTCAATACAGATGTTCTCTTTGGGATTGTAAAACTGGCTCAAAAAGAAAGAACTGAAAAGAAATTAAACTATCTAAAGGTTAAGTATATTTCTACATTGTCAACACTAACAAAATACAATAAAATAAGTTTACTTTAATAATATTAGAACACTACTTATTTTAGTCATACAGAGTATTATTTTGGTAGGTCTATATAAGTTTTTTTTTTTCATCTTGAACTGTACCAATTACTTTGTTTTAGTAATTATGAAATTAAAATAATAAAGTTGGAAAAATTGGACTAAAGGTTTTATATTTCAATTCCTGCATAATAAGTTAATGTGCTGCCTTAAATTACATGAATCTTAAAGAATATAATTATTTTATATCAGTTATAGTGTGTCAGTTATATTTAATGGTGAAGGTAGTGTAACAATAATAAGGAATAAAGGGTTCTTTATTTTTGAGAGTTTTTATGATGGGTTCCTTTTAGAAAATATTAACACATCACCACTGTTATGTATATGTCTAGTAATGTAATTAAACACTATCGAACAGAACAATTTTAATACAATATTTTGAAAATCAATTTAGTTAGAGTTTTCAATAAAGTTAATTAACATTTTTAGTTATTGGAATATTTTTAACATTTACAGGTGATAATTATGTCTGCAACAATGGATGTCGATTCATTTAGAAAGTTTTATGATAATTGTCCTGTTATTTATTTAGAGGGAAGGACATACCCGGTAACTATTTATCACTCAAAGATGAAACATGAAGATTACCAATATGCTGCTGTCTGCACAATATTCCAACTTCATGCTACTACTCCAGCTAAGTATGTTATTTTATATCTTTTATATTATAACCAGTTTACCTTCTCTTTGCAGGGGTAAAATGATATTTAATAGAAGAAAAAAATTTTCTTGACATCTGATTTAAATTAAATAAATTTTACATTTTGTTCTAATACAGTAGATAATTTTTTTGCTGTTATGTAGTAGCCTTATTGCCTAATACTTGAGTAATCATATTATAGTGGTTCTTGCTTTATGTTGTTGAGACATTTAACCTTATATCAATATACAATTATTATTTTATAATCCAACATAACTTTGGTTTATGTTTCTAGTACTTTTAATATTCATTTAATCTAATCAATATTTTATATTTAATTTTGTTAATAATTATTTTGTTATAGTCATGATTTCCTGGTGTTTCTCACGGGTCAAGAAGAAATAGAAACAGTGATGAGTAACATAAAACAAATAGCAAAAGTAAGTATTTATTTATTCTATTTTCATTTCATGTACATTCAGTTATTATTTTTTGATTTTATATAATATTATTATTTGTTGAAATTATGTCCTTATAATTAAAATATATATATTTTTTATTTTGTCTATATTAAAAGTATTCTTGTCAATTACCATCTTTAAACATTTTAGGAGTCACCAGGACCGCAAATCAAAGTATGTCCATTATATGCTGGATTGCCAGCTACAAAGCAGTTGCAAGTTTGGGTAAAAACTCCACCAGGAGTAAGGAAAATTGTTTTAGCGACCAACATAGCTGAAGCTTCTGTTACTATACCACAAATTAAATATGTTATTGATACTGGTGTAGTTAAAGAAAGGTATTTTATTTAGGATATGTTTTTATTCTTACTACTTACGCTTTTTAAGCTTTACTATTTCTATCTTTTGTCCATGTTAGATACATATATACTATCTCAGACTTTTTTATAGATTTGTGTAAGATATACAATTAATTCCTTAGAACATTATTTTTACTACATCACATTACGTATTCTACTAGTGTATAGTTGGCCACCAAACCTATAATAATTAATAGGATTTCATATTATATCCATAAAGTTACCGTTGTTCTATCCATATTAAGTTGGTCATGATACAATATTATTTTATGGTTATAATTAGATGTAATTTGAGCCTCTCTAATTATAAATCAAAGTATAATTTTAAAGGTTTGTTTTGAGATAATATGTAATACAATGTATTAATAGGACCTGGTGCACCACAACGGGCGCAGAGCGGCTGACAGTGCGGGCGTGCTCGCAGGCGGCGGGCTGGCAGCGCGCGGGCCGGGCTGGCCGCACTGCCTCCGGTGCCGCCTATAGACTCTACACTGCTCAAGATTTTAAAACAAGAAACATGCATAATGCCCCAGAAATTGTTAGGTGAGAGTCTCATTATAATATGCATGGAGTTAACAGTGTTCAGCATCTGATAACTATTTCAATTAGGTCATTGGGAGCTTGATAAGTAATTCCAATTAAAAACTTCAATTGTCCTCCACAGTTTACTATTTGATTTTTAATTTTGTCAATTTCAATAAGATTAAATATTTTTTAAGTTAAATCCAATATTTGTTAATAAGTGTCTTAGTAGTATAAGTATTATCTTGCTATATTAAGCATATTATTATATTATGTAGGTGTCCTTTGTCTCCCACGATGTTGATGTTAATAGCTAGTGGAATGGATCCAAGCACCTTTCCCCTCATTGACACGCCGCCAAAAGACTCCATTCAAGCTGCATTACTCCTGTTAAAAGAATTGGGTTGGTATAATCATTTATTATTTATTTTACTCTATAAAATTGATTCGATTAATTTAATGTCAGTTAAACGAAGGTCCGTAGTAAAATGTATATATGTAGTAAATGCAATCGTTTAGTTATTATATGCATGAATAAAAATCACGTTAGTTCATATAATATATTCTTTATAGTAATAATAATAGTAGAAGTTAGCAAATCCGTTTCTTTACCATTTTGGACTGAAGTCTGATACTAATTATATCTTTAGTTCTAGTGTTTCAAAATTCTATTTTCCTGTCAATTGCCACTTTATGCACGTGAAACCTGAAGACAAAAACAAAATTAAATGGATTCTTTTCAGGAGCTATAGATAATCAGAACATCCCCAAACTAACCATGTTAGGGAAGAAGATGACTATGTTTCCCATCGATCCCAAATACTCTAAAGTGCTCCTGTGTGCTCCAGAATACAACTGTCTTGAAGAGGTAATGCACTTAGTATTTTTGTTACATTAAAATTTATTGTTAACGCTTAAACTTTAATCTTTACTTTGACATAAATTATTTGACATAAACATTAAAATTTGCTTCGTCAAATTCATATTAACTTAATTTTTGTATAAACTTAAAGCATACTTTTTTTCAGGCATTGAGTTTAGTAGCGATAATGTCCAGTGAAAATGTATTCCATACGCCATTACACAAAAGAGAAGAAGCTTTGAAAGTTAAACAAAAATTCATATCACCTCTAGGAGATCACATAACGCTTTTAAACGTTTATAAAGCTTTTTGTAAAGCTCCATTGAAAAAGGTATGTTAATAGAACTAACTACTTGCTAAGTTAAATTTACCCTGTGGCTCTTAATTTATTTTGTATATCTCCTTCGACTTAGATTTTTGTTTCGAATATCAGTACTATTCGCTATCGAATTAAATTATTATTTTTATTACACTATTATAACGTTGAGCTTGTTAAGACGTTTTAGATTTGTTCTGCCTATTCCTACCAAAGTTATGTTAGCAAACTCTCTCCTTTTATCTATTCTCGATTATGCGGAATAGATGGCAAGCTATTCCGATTTAACCGAGGACCAACTGCTTCCGCAAATATGACTATGTATCAGAATTTCGCTTAAAGCTCTAGTGGCTGCCCATTGGTTCTCGCCGGAATCTACATATTCTTAGTCTGTTGTACTGTGTATTATTTAGCTCAAACGCACCTTCATACTACCTTCATACCTAAAGGAAAGATTTAAATTTGTAGAAAATCCTTCTGGGTTGAGATCTACACGTAAACTTAAGCTTCATGTGCCTGAGTTCTCAACCAAATTTTATAAAAAATCCTTCACAGTGCAAGCCATTAGCTTATGGAATGATTTACCTCTCAACATTAGAGAATCAGAAACACTTAATTATTAATTATCAATTAATATTTATTTATTGTATTTATGTACTGTTTATGTAGTTTATTATAACTTTAGAATATTTATTAGTTTATTATAATAGTATGTATTCATATTATATAATATTATTATGTAGGTGTGTATGTGTTCGGTTGTAATATATTAGTATTAGTATATTGAAGCTACACCACCTCCTTTATTTCAACCTCCGCTCCTCCCAAGACAGGGTTGTCTAGAAGAGATGGCTAACTAGTCATAAGACCGCCCGTTGTACTTCACATTATATATAGTTTTTATTTTACTGTATTATTTTTATGTGGTGTACAATAAATAAAATATTATTTTGATATATAATATTTCGTAGTATAATCAAATCCCGAGTGTCCATAATATATGTATTTATAATTACAGTTTGTGTATAATTTTTTTAAACTTTCCAGCAATGGTGTAAGGAGAACTATTTAAATCATAAGAATTTGTCATACGCGTTTGAAGTACGACAACAACTGCTGTTAGTTTGTCAAAGGTTGAACTTGACTGTTACAAGCTGCGGTACTTTACTAGATCAGGTATTTATTTTAACTTTATTTGTAATTTGCCCGTCCGGTGATCAAATCCGGTGGCCTACGAAAATCAGTTTTTTTTTTTTAAAGATTACTAGCAGTATGGATCACATACTACTAGTATTCCCTTTACCCCTCCTAGTAAGCTAATAAATAGCTTGTGTCAGGAGTGGGCCACGCCAGTAGTCCAATGTCCGGGATTCGAACCCACGACTTATCGGTCGTGAATCCAACGCCCGCACCACTGATCTACTGACGTTTCAAAGTTTTTGGAAGCATGGCCTCCAATAATTAACTGAGAGGCTCCACCTTTTTGAAGTGCCGCTGAATGGATCGACACAATAATCATATATACTGTTAAAAATGATTCAAGAAAATTAAAATAATCCAGTTTATTTAAAAAAGTGTAATGAATATTTCTTTGAATAAATATTTCTTTCTTTCTTTGTTTCTTTCTTTCAAATTAGGTATTGGAAAACGTTTATGAGTCGGTTTTACTAGTTAAATTTTAATTTATTTAAAAGTGATGTAATTATTGATTACTTTTATATATATGAAATCACTTGTTATAATTTGAATATGAAGTCATTATAATAATTAAGTTATTTTTATTTTAGTTGCTAAAATGTCTTCTAAGCGGCCTATTTACGAACTGCGCATGGGTTCGTACTGGCGCTGGCGGAGGCGGACGTTACGTAACGAGTGCTGGCGTTGCGGCTATGTTACACCCTTCAGGAGTACTATACTCGATGCGGCCGCCACCCCCGGCAGTGCTGTATACGGAATTACTGCATACCAAACGCTCTTACCTGCTCACTGTGTCCGTGATACAGCCGCAGTGGCTTCAACAAGTAGCTACAGAATACGCACGGCGATGTCGCACCAGTCGGTGACATACGGAATAACTTTCAGAGGATGTAAATAAAAATAGAGAGATTGTACATACATACATTTTAGGTAGGGTTGCCTCCCGAAATATAATTATAGGCCAAAGAAATTGACTCTTCATTTATATGGCATAATAAACAAACAATATGAAAAGTCAGTGGGTAATTATTTATAATTATATTAAGAATTCAGCTAGAGTCTTAGTTTAGTGAGGTTTTTTAAGCCATGATAACACTCCGAGTATAATAGTCAGGTTCACTGTTTAAATGAAACTAAAATTTAATTAATATTATGTTTGACCTAACTTAAGTTAGTTCTAAATTACGCATAAACTGACTGACGTGAACTTCAATCAGATATCTAGTACCTACAGCAACTCAAACTGTTTTCGAACAGGGATTATTCATTGTCAAACTGGTTAGGGTTAAAGCAATGAACGCCTGCGTCGATTATATACTCTCCGACATATAATGGAAAAATATTATAGTATTAAAAAAAAAACAGATGTTTGAAACTATACTAAAAATATTACAGTATATAGTAAATATTTTTTAAAAGTACAGACACAAATTTAATTTCTTTTTCACTTCTCTATTCCTGGCGTGGTCTTCGCTTTTGCTCATGATTATACAATAGCGTTATAAGTTAAGAAGAATAAAATAAATAATTGTTACTTTATTTAATATGGATTACAATATTTTTATTATTACTTACAAAATAGAAACTCATAGAGAAGAGTAATAATGAAGACATAGGATAAATAAGTGATTAATTATTAAATAAGTTAAATTGCGCATGTCACTATAATTTTTATGTAGTAAAATATTTTCCAATATAACTACTGTGTGCGGACAACATTTAATTGCAAACGTTAAGTTTCAGTGATATTTAGGTCAAAAAATATTTTTTGTCGTGTGAAAATTTGTTAGTTTATAATATTTTAACAACCCAATAATTTTTAGAGATGGCTGAGGATTTTTAAAATTATTATTTATTTAAAATTTCTCTATATTATGTAAACTTTTATTTGAAGTAGAATTAGAAATTATTTTAAAGTAAATTATAAGAAGAAAAAAAAAAACAATTCTTGACGATTTTGAAAGTTTTTAAATCTTTGGCGCCCCACATTTCTAATAGAGTTGATGTTTTAATAGAGCTTAAAACTCTTGAAACAAAATAATTTTTTGGTCAAATTGTATGATAAAAATTATTGACAAGTTCTAAAACATTAAAAGCTGTAAGTTATTGTTGTAAAATTGTTAAAAGATTGAAGATGTTTACCAGACACTAATTTAAATTTATTAATTAGATTTTGTTAAGATATATACTAATAAATGTGTAAATTAGAATATTAATAGTAAAGTAGTATTTCAGAGTTGTTTCTGCGTTGATCTGGAGGAGTAATAATTTACTAATTTAAGTAAATTTTAATGTTAATTGTAATATTGTTAAAATAAGCTGTAATGATTTTGGTTAAGTTGAAATTTGCGCAATAAAAAGGTTACCCTTTTGTTTATAAATTCAATATTCGAATTAAACATTATCGTTAGATTGTCAAAGGATGAAAAAGTGAGCAATCTTGACATTTAATTAAAATATTCGTCCCTAAATTACTATACAGCTAAAGCTACAATAAAGAAAGAATTGGCCCTGTTGAACCAAGTTGACACAAACATGTGATTCAGCAACTCCCAGTCAAGATAGGATTAATAAAATATCTTCCCTCCTTTTGGTGCAAGTTTGTTTATGATTCGACGGTTGAAGTTCGATAGAATACACACTAGTATATAAAGTGACCATTAATCAGTTTATGTATATATATGAAACATATTAGGAAGCGTACCCATACTACGTGACCCGTTCTGAGGTAAGAGAGGGTCTACAAAATACCATGCTTGGTCCTAGGGCCCACTCCTGAGGAGGGAGGTGTCAGGTTTTCGTCAATATTCAAATTTAACAACATTGATGTACATACGCCGGGAAGTTAGCTGATACAGTAAAGGGTTGTAAAAATGTTTCACGTAGTATGGGTACGTTCCCTTATGTTAAATGTTTATTATTTTACCTTGATATAATAAGGCGGCTAAATCTTGGCTTAGCAATTCAATATTGTTATTCTTAGCTATTAAACACTTAATACTAGTATTTGTTTTTATTGTAATTATTGCTTGTGATAAGTACCTTGTGCTAATTAAACTTGTACCTTGTGCAGGTACTATGCTTAAAGTTTAGGTTATAATATTCTTGTGCTTTTTATTTTTGTTTTAAGATATCGAATTAAATAATAGGTTAAATAATTAACCTTATCTGCCATAAAAACAACACGCAAACAAAAATATTATGTTTATACACATCTATAGCCTAGTGGTTACGAATAAGACGCTGATGTTTACTCGAGAGGTCCGAGTTCGATCTTGGGCACACACCTCTGACTTTTCTGAGTAACGTGTGTCTTAAGCAATTAAATATCACTTGCTATAACGGTGAAGGAAAACCTGCACTCCTGAGAGTTCTCCGTGTTCTCAAACGTGTGTGATGTCTGCTAACCCGGACTGGGCCAGAGTGGTGGACTATGGCCTTATATTAGTTATGGCTAATTCTGAGGAGAGCAGTGGGCTTTTAATAGATTGTGATCATTATGATGATGGTACAATACTTTTAAGATTTTTGTTTGCTGTGTTTTATTTTTATATCGATTAGAGTTGTTTAGTTTTAGTTTAGTCAAATTATGTTTTGGTTAGAGGCGTAAGTTTTACTTGCGTATGGATGAATGCGTTTTTATTGTGATAGTAAGTGTTTTTTTTTTAATTGGGATAATAAATATTATATTTTATAAATATGTGTTATTGATTAAATCTAGGACTGTCCGCGGCTTCACTACTTTTAAATAACAGATTGTCCTGAAAACAAATAGGTACTGGTGCTAGTTTGACGTTACTCGATTAGGCAATGAATATTAACAGTTAGGTCTGATATTTTTATGTAATGATATAAAACTGATTCAGACGCACAACTTTGTAAAGGTATAATATTATGAATATCATTATAATAGAAAAGAGAACATTTGAAAAGATTTAATTTTGGAAATCGTAGAATATTTTTCTTTTAATACGGCAAAGTGATTTTTTTAGAAATGATTAGATCCCTGGGCCTTTGGTATAGAATAATGCGGAATAATCAAATCTCCAGGGAGGTATTTGTATACGAAATCGTTAAGCAATGACGCGAAAAACGAGAGCCAACTTAGACGGAAAGCTGTGTTAGCGAGCTTATTACAATAATGGGATAATACACAAAGGATTTTCCTTTACTGATTTATTTTTGTTCAGAAATGATTGTAAATTTTAAATTGAAGGGCTATTTTCTTAAAATATTTAATTTTTAAGCATGCCTTAATAGGTTAGTCTTATTTGTATAAAAAATATACAATCTTTTAAGTAGTGTTTTTTTAAAGTAGTAGTTTTCCATTATAACAAATGAAAGACCTCTCCTCGAAAAACTAAATCTCGATGCCGATACATTTCAAATAAATATATTTTTTAATATCTGTTTTTCATCGAGTTAGCTTTAAAATTGATTTTGATTTTGATTAAACGTTATAAAATGATTGTAATATAAATAATAGAACTTTAATAATAACAGGAAAATAAAATAATAATAAAGATTATTCGATAGCGTGGAATAATAAGTACAGGATAGTGTTCAGTGTAAATAAATATAATAACTTTGTACAACTGTTGTTTTTAAAAAAAAATATAATAGATAAAAATCTATTTTAGGAAATGCAGAACTGTAAAAACGGCAGAACAACAACAATAGTAAAACAATACATTAGAAGAGCTTAGTATTGGTATTGACTAGTGAATCATTCATATTTCCTTCGGCACAGGCCTACGCCGTCGCTGCAATAGGCTGTTTCCTGCTGTGGGTCCGGTTCTATTGTATACCAGTATATAATCGTAATACCTGTATACCGAAGCACTGTATTTGTGTACATAGAATGTTTAAGGTATATCCTACTATATATATTATATATTAATATTACAAACGCGGAAGTTTGTAAGAATGTATGGAATGATGTCTGTTTGTTACTTTGTCACGCAAAAACTACTAAATGGATTTTGATGAAAACTAACAAAAATAAAGCTTACACACCAGAATAACACATAGACTATAATTTATAATGATATAGTGTGAATTATCAAAAATATAAAAATCTGCCATCTGGCGTGCGCTGTAAAAACCGTTGGAGCTACACATAGGTATATAATGTATAATGGAAATGTTTATCTTAAATAGTTCTACAAAAAAAACCTGCGACAGCATATATCTATAGGTATTGTAAGCCTTTATCGCCAAAATAGTAAACAATAAATACAAAAAAAAGTGATAATTTGTTTAGTAGTGACCTGTGTTAACTTCTAACGCTCATTTGATAGGAACAAATTTATCCTTCTGGTATTTAAAGTAGATAAACTTTGTCTTTTACGCTACATAATTTGGACAAATATTTTAATAGTTATGATGATAAACAACCGAGCGCGTGATAGGAGTTAGACTATGCGAATTTCGCCGGTCAGGTAGTTACGACAAAAAGATAAAATAAACGTTTAAAATAACACAATTTACATTTGGTATTCAAAAACTTCTTCTGAACAGTAAAAGTTTCAGCTTTCATAATGTTTCAGTAGCTACCTTTAGAGGAAAAGACGGTAAGATAATGAGCTGTGGGTGACACAGTGGGTCTGTCACTCCAACTTGTCTCCGTGTTGACTAAGCATCTTTGTTGGGGGACCTAATAAAACAGTCATAAGCATTCTTATAGTTCCTTTTTCAATGTAATAAAATTAAGGGCCACATTTAGTGATTTCTTTCATTTAAACATAATACATATTAATATTTTAAATGTGTTTGTTGGTTTGTCATTGTTTCAGGTTGTAACACAGAATGTTATAAGATACATTTTTTTTGAAAAAGAGTTCTTGTAGTTTATAAAACTTGGTGGTAGGGAATCTATTCCCGACTGGCTTGCGACCACCAGCTTGCAAATCCGACCGTCAAGTGTCATAGACGCGTACTGGTCGAGCTGCCAAGCTGGTCAAGACTTAGCCCCTCCCTCTCCCATCCTATTAATGCTGCCGATCTAGTGAACTCTGGGCTCTTGCTCAGGTTCCGCTGAAACCGCAGCATTTTTTTCTTCACTCCCCCTCCCCACTCTATCTTTGAGGATGGTTAGGTATCACTTACAATAAATTGGTATTTACCTATTTTTATATATTTATCTTATTTTAGTGCTATATTCGTATAAAGCTGTTAAGTGTTAACCATTAACGGTCAACAGTTAACTCATAATGTGGATAAGGATAAGAGCGTGCAAGAGGAGACGGCTGTGGGCTTTTTCATTTCCGTGCGTGAACCCACCATTTCCTCCTCAGTCCTCTCTAGTATTCTGTTTGCTGATGTTATATTTATTTATGCTAACCCGTTTAGTAAATATTCAGTATAATAATGTTAAGATGATCTATGTATAGATGATATATGATGATACTAGGTATAGTTTAAATTTCTGATCAATATCAAACGATGTATTCGAGAAGCAAAATATTTTATCCCTACGATGCAATCTATTGTATAATTGATAATTAGGGATAATAGAAAACAGTCAGTGTAAAGCCGTAAAAGTTTTAGTATATAAATATTGTTCATTTATAATAAATTCCGTGTTATACAATATTATGTCAGCAGAAATCTGTTGTTAGAAAACATTTTTTTTACATTTTACATCACCACACCGACTCGGCGCGCGGCGTGGCTCTTTAAAATCAAAAGAGCAATCTTTTACATATTTTCTTTTATTGTCCTGTGGACAATTCTTCTTCTGAATGCCTTACAGTATCTTAAGGCCAGCAGTTGGCTCACTGCCAGTTTTCAGTTTTCATATTTCACTGGATCAGCACGTTTTATAGACACTGAAGTGAATTTTTCTCATTTCGATGACCATTTAGAGAATTGCATATGGTAAGTATGCATTTTTATTTATTAAGGGTTGGTTTTAAAACTTAAATAAACGTGTTTTTATCATTTTACTTTCCATATTTACATAGCTACAATATCCTACTCAGTTACAATTTAATAAATAATCATATCTGTCATATTGGTGTATTTACACATCTTGTCATCGGTAATGGGTAGCTTACAAGTTTTACTAAGTATGAGCTATTTCTACGAATGTCTGCCATATGAACACAATAAAAGTCATAATATTCAAACCTACGGATGAACGATAAAATATATTTTTTCGGAAGTGTAACTTTTGAAACTATGCAATCCATTATCCATCTATTTTAAAAAGTTTATAATTTGGTTAAAAATGTAGTATTTTTTATTTTACTTAAGTATTTTTTGTTGGAGAGAAAATTATCCTGTATGTCCTTAGGGAGATTATTTTTAGTAGGTACCTATATATATTTATATATTTTCATCCCATAGTTATTGTGGTATGGAGGCTGGACAAAATTGTTAAAGCGACTTATATAGGTCAAATAGTAACTCACCACTGGGAAAGTTTTTTTGTATAAAGAACATTTTCATAATTTCTATTATATTATTTTATAATTTAGCGAGAATGAATACAGAAATTCTCTGTATTTATGTAAAGTAGATGTGTCTCAAGAACTTAAATAAACTTCCAAACATAAGGTATTTGAAAGCAAAGGTTTTCGGATGCGGTGCTGAAAGACTCGAGATATAATTTAAGCAGTTTTGAAACAAAGTTGTCTGCTGAGGCAACTTCGTCTTATTTTTCTCTTTGGCTTTTGAATGCCTACAATTTTGGCTCTTAGTGATAATAATTGTTATTAATAAGAACAAAAATTTATTCTTAAACAGTTTTGACTTGATTCATTTTTATCAAATCACACTATTCAGGTTTAATAAACTATAGGTATAATATAATCCTTCTATATGAAATTAGAATCTATAGGAAATAATATTTTTATATAGTGCCTATTGATTAGTTAGGATTTATGTATGAAGTTGTTGATGTGGAGTTATTGTAAATGTTTTTTGGTTTATTTAATTAAAAAACAACAGGTTATAATTTTAAAATAATCATCTGGTTATTTCAGTTAATATATACGAAAGTGTATTTGTTGGTTTGACCTTCTTTCACGCTTAAGGGGGCGACGTTTACCTACGTGATGTTTTTCATAGTGACTGAACGAAATCTGTTTATGGAAAATAGACCATTATGGAAGTGATGTTTTGGAATTGGATTGTATGACTTTTTTTAGACAGTAATGAAATATGTAGGTATGTTGATTCGGAAGCGCCTGACTATTTTTATATAGGGTAGGATACTAGGGAATCGCTTCTGCTTCACGTATAAAACAAAGAAAGTTTTTTAAGTACCAACGTCGCACTCCCTAAGCTTCTCCCTCTCTTATGTGTCGCAGACAAAGAGGCGCGTGGTCAACTAGTTCATAGATATTCTGTACAAATATAGATCATCATCATCATATACCTGGCAGACTTTGTACACCTTTAAGAACTTTAGGGAACTTTAAAGAGTGCCTTTAGATTGCTTAAGACACACATAATTTAGAAAAGTCAGAGGTGTGTGCACAGGTTCGAACTTGGACCTCCCGAGTAAGAAATCAATGTCCGCTATAACTGCTGTTGCTGCACAATACAAATAAAGATGTAACTCATTAAATTAGTAGAGTACGAATATATCAGTCATTGTAATTTGCTAAGCAGAATGGAAAGAGTAATATGTGCATAGTAAAGTTTGATATTTATCTAGCAGAGTTTGCTCTAATTTATAGTTTTTGCTGGCTTTAGTGCTTTAGTTTGTTAGCTCCGCGTTGCGGTCACATTGCTGGGGCTATTCGTAATTCTCTGGTAAAGATTGTACAAAATTCAGCTGATTTTGTAATTAGAAATGTCAAAGAAATAAATCCAAGATAATTTTGTATAAAGTAACTTCGTATAAAACACATAAGACATTGGAAGAAGTAGCAAACATAATTATTATGTTACATTAATTAAATTCTTATTAATGTTACAGTTTTAGATTTTTTACTTTATTGACTGACTGATTGACATGCCAATGCACAACCCAAATTTCAACAGAAATTTACAGGAAGGTTTTTCATTTACGTGGACACGTGCGGATAATGCCATGGCAATGTACACTAAATATAATAATTCTAAGATTGCAAGTTCTTCTTTACTAAGTTCTGTTTATAAAATACCTATTAGTTGGGATTATCAGATTATTATGATTATTGAACCATTGAAGTAGTTCAAATGTAAAGTATTTAATCTAAAAGTATAGTACATTTTACTAACAATTTGAAGGCCTCTGTGAACATTACAACGAACAAAAGGTTTTTGTATCTCGTAGAGAGAAATTTTCTGTTTACCCTTGCAATGCGTGTAAATGGCGGTGGAAAGATTTAGCACGCGTGCGACATTACTTTATGTAGTGGAAAGATATTAGAGCCGATGCTTGTCGCTACGCTTTTAGCTCCGTGGCTTTTATATATCTTGCTCTCGATAACGTCGAAAATATTCGCATTATACAAACATTACTGCTACGCATTATTATGTAAAGCGAATAAGTTCTTTCGGATATTCCTTATACATTCAAACCTTGTGATACTACTTTTTCACGTTATGTTCAGTGCACCTAAATATATTCTACAAAATTCTTTTACAGTAAATATATAAAGTGTGTACGCTTGGGACACCTTACAACTCCTTACACCTTTTCTTAAAAGCCGAATGTAATTTGACATAGATTTTTTGTTTGCCGATATTAATAATTTTTTGTAACTTAAGCAAAAGTGTGTCTTTTTAATAAGACAACGTAACTCACTCACATTATAGCAATCACAAAAAATATTTACTTGATATTTATTCTTTAAAGTCTTAATAAATACTATTAATAGTTTTATGCAGCAGGAGTATACTCTGACCAGCGGATGAAAGCCAGAAACGATTCTGTATTAAATTTAAACTATTAACAGGCGACAATTTAACTAATACTATATAACAAATGTCATGCAGATATTTTATTCCACCTAATAATAATAATAATAATTTGTAAAGAGCTGGCGGGAAGCGAACGTGACAGTGATGCGCTCCGCGGATGTGGAGACAATCTCGTTGATGGCTCATTCACTCCTGCAGCGAGCAACGAGGCGAGCATTGAATTCAATTGAAACTAAATGTGTTTTATGTAGAAATAGAAAATACTTATATTTTTTTACTTCTAACATAGTATTTTTTTACTCATATCTAATATTTTGTTATCCAATAGGGTAACTAAAATATACTCGTAAAAAGAGATTGGTAACAACAAATATGTATCTACTTAAGTATTTTACATTAATACCTCAAACTAAAAATTTAGAAAAAAATTTAAAACAGTTAAGAAATATAAATCACCTTAATATAATTAAAATATTTTTGAACAATTTTCTCCTTTAATTAAGCTATGAGATATTATTCTTGTCAAAGTTTATATAAATCTCATTTAACAGAAGGCTCTCTTATAGGTTTTTTATGACTGAATTTATGAAAACGTTATTCTGTTGCAGATTTTATCAAATTTTAAGACTTTTAGACTTTTACTTAGCTTGTTCTATCAGACGTTGTTAATAATGCTGATTTTGATAGATTAAATTTTTATAGTCGAATAAAGATGCGAAACTATCGGAGAGATCTCTTGCTAATTAAGATGCAGAACATAAAAAATTAATTATAATAACGGAAATTTTATTAATGGAGTGTTTATAATTATTTCTATAAGCTATTTATTTCAATCTGAAATAAAGTACATTGTCACCAAAGGGCGAGGTCTGCTGTCGTGTCTTCTTTTATGAGCTGTATAAAAGTTTATGGGTGCTTGCTCCTGGTTTATTATGTGTTAAATATATTTATATTTTCACGGGTCTGTATATTCAATTTGCTAATAAGTAGTATGGGTTTTTCTTTACACTTCAAAATATATTGGTAGTAAAGAATGTTTTCCAGAGTTATAATGTCACGATACTAGGAGGCAAGGGTGCAACTTTTCATCTCCTAAATAGCGTTCTAGTGTGGTTTTAAAAACATAACCATTTTGATTTAATTGCTGCTAGCCGTGTTAAGACGTTTATACTATGACAAAAGTTGCTTTTATTCCGACTGTCTGTTATACTCGTATTACCTGTACGGGACTAATCGAAGCCAAATTAAAATATATTTGAAGTAGTTGTTTTGCTAATAAACTTATATAGGATATTATTATTAATATTATTTAGAGTAAATTTTTCTATAATAGTTAAAAAGTTGAGTGTAATTAATTTCTCAAGCATTATTGTGTACGAACTACACAACGATCGTTTAGATGCAACAGTGAGTGGCGTGAAGTCGATACGACATGAAATATAGACGTTCATGAATAACGAATGAGGCGATGAAAACTCGTGGAAAGAGCTATTACATGCGATTTTACCACCCACTGATAAATTTCATTTTAGTTTATATCAATTAAAATAAAGTTAAATTATTTGTAAGCAGTGATAGCCTAGTGGTTAATACTCTGATATCTTACTCGGGAGGTTCGTCTTCGAACACTCGCTTTGAAGAGGATATAAAACATCGGAAGGAAATCTACACACCTGAGAGTTCTCTAAAGTTCTCAAAGGTGTGTGAAGTCTCATTGGGACAGCGTGGGCGATCGTGATTTAAGCCGTCACTGACTGCTCGTCCTATCATCAACTAACCTCACTTCTAGAAACTAAATGTCTCCGCATTGCTTTGGTCTCCAACTGGGAACTCTGCCAGGCGTAGAGCATGGATGTCCGTGAGAAAAGGCGGATGATCGCTTTGGGCTGCACGGACTCTCTTGCCCAAGAAGTTCGTATAGACTTTCTCGTCACGGTTCCCTAAACGATACTATCAATAGAGCTTTTGCCACTATTGACGTACCTGCTTTTATTGAGCCATCAGGAATCAGTCGTGATGATCATAAGACTGAGACCTGAGATTTCGATTCTTGCCCCCATTCCCTGCGTATCAGGACTTATATTGCAGTAGTTAGGTGAGTATACATTTGTGTACTCATCTAAGTATTGCATTTTCTCTTACATTATAGATAAAGTTGATATCATCACCAGTTAATGGCCCACTGCTGAGCCGGGTCTCCTCCTCAGAATGAGGACGGATTAGGCAATAGTCCACCAAGCTAGTCCAGTGCGGGTTGGCGGATTTCACACACCTACAGAGAACATGAACTCTCAGAAGTGCAGGTTTCCTCACGATGTTTTCCTTCACCGTTAAAGTGAGTAATATTAAATTATTAAATTTCTAAAATGGTGTGTGCCTACGATCGAACGAGTCGACATAAACTTTAACCACTGGGCCATCGCTGTTTTTTGTTTAAGTTGATATGTTCGTGCTTTATTGTTCCAGTTTTATGACGTCGTGTGACATATTTTTTTGTTCAGATCCAATAATACAGATCATTTCCATACATAAATGCTGTTTCTGAACATCAAAAATAATCAGGATATTTATATGTTATTGAATTATGTACTTTGCTTTTGCCTGTTTTACGTTGATATTTAAATTTCAAAGTTCCTAGTAGATAGTATAAACAACATGTGACAAGTCGCGTAGAGCACTGTATTGAGTATGTGACTATTACATCTGTAGCAATCTTGGTATGTAATGTAAATGATTCATAAAATGGAGTACATTGCTAATTAAAGTAAAATAAAATTTTCTATGGAAAAGAATTCTATAGAAGAGCAAACTAACTATTATACCATTCATTAGCAAGGTAAAAGAAATCCAAATTTATAACTTAGAAGTCTGACTCAAAATGTATGTTGACCGGTAAAATTCAACTAATTAAAATTCATACTCAAGTAATCAGATTTAATATTTCATCAATAATTAAATACTTCAAGTCTTCAAGTCAAGTCTTCAAGACTTCAAGTCTTACTCGGGAGGTCCGAGGTTCGATCCTGGGCACACACCTCTGACTCTGAGTTATGTGTGTTTTAAGCAATTAAACATCACTTGCATTAACGGTGAAGGAAAACATCGTCAGGAAACCTGCACTCCTGAGACTTCCCAAAAAAGTTCTCAAAGGTGTGTGAAGTCTGCCAACCCGCACTGGGCCAGCGTGGTGGACTATGGCCTAATACCCTCCTCATTCTGAGGAGGAGACCCGGCTCAGCAGTGGGCCATTGAAGGGTCGTGATGATGAATTAAACTAGTCAGCATATTGAGATAATGTACTTCTTATAATAAAAAACCGCATAAAGTTAATTATTAAAGCTGATAATACACTGAGTATTCTTCTATTGTTCTAGAAGGTATTTTGCGAAATGTAAACCCTATTGTTACGTGAAGTCAGCGGCCATCAGTTTATATTTGTTTGAATGTAAACGTCGAAATGTACGATTTATAGTCTGTATTAACGAGCGATACGGGTATTAATGAAGGTAGAACTCAAAATCCATATAAAATTAAAGTATGTCACTAGGAAATAGTTATATGGAGACGGAATTATTATGAGATTATTTTTTTATTATTCTAAACAGAATTAATATTAAAGAAAAAATCTTCAAATGTAAATAAATAGTTTTGTAGGAAGGGCTGTATTAACAACGAAAGCAACGACAAAATGCTTCCGCAAGCGCTTTGATTTTTAAGGTTCCGTACCCAAAGGGTAAAAACGGGATCCTATTACTAAGACTCCGCTGTCAGTCCGTCTGTCTGTCACCAGGCTGTATCTCTTAAACCGTGATAGGTAGATAGCTGAAATTTTCACAAATGATACAACAAACGTGATATTTTTGCCAAATATTGGTGCGCCCTTCGTGTCGTGTCCGGTTTTTGTTTTTATTTCAATCTATCTGTACATAATCATATCCAATTTAGTGCAATAATTTTACAGTGATGCGTGCACAAACATACATAAAGATAAAAAAAAAATGATTATTTTGTCTTCTCTTGTATTCTAAAGAAACTTTAATTTTTCTTAGATGTCTTTTTTGTACAGACATTAGATGTGTTACATTTTTATTATATATTTAGATTATTTCATATCAGAGTGGAAACTTCTTTCAAATATAACGGAAGTTAGTTCAAAACTCTCTTGTTGACGATGAACCATCATAAAAAGGTTTTCTATTTCCCAATTTTTTTCAACATGAATTTGAATCTGTGTTCAGGTAAAGATGTTATCTGGATATTTGTTAAAGGTTGATTTCACTTTTAAACTGCAACAAATGGAATAAAAAAATATAAAATGCTTTTATATAACAAAAACGTTACTTTTAATGTTGTTTCATGTTATGAATATTGAATTTTGAGGATAAATGAATTTTTTAGACAGTTATAAATTTTATATACATTTATTTTAATACCTGAAGCAATAATACTCTTTTTAGGGTTCCGTACCATAAAAGGAAAAAAGGAACCCTTATAGCATCACTTCGTTGTCTGTCCGTCTGTCAAGACCCTTTTTCTCAGGATCGCGAGGGGGTATCAAGTTGAAATTAATATCAAATACTCAAGCCTGCGGTCCCTTGTGACTGGCAAAAAATCAAACTTCTAAGTCTACGCATTGAAAAGATGTGATCGTTAATATGGTGATTCATATAGCGCCGTGAAATTTAGCATGAAGTACGGTCTCATAGTACAATTTTTTTCTACATCACTAGAAAATTAACTTTTTTGACTGCAAGACCCTTTTTCTCACAAAAACGTGAAGATATCAAGTTAAAGTTTATACAATATATTCTAATCTCTAGTTCCTCAAATATGTAAAAATATCAAAATGGTAAGTCAATTTAATGAAAAGCCGCAGTCGCTTTTATCTCATGTATTGTAATTTTGATTTTCGAGATAAATCAAAATTCCCAAGCTTCGTCTTTTGACCTAGGAACATGATTATCGGCAAGAAGCAAGGTCTCAGAGCACTGGTATGGGGAAAAATCCTAAAAATGGCAATTTGTTGTTAAAACCACGAAAAAAAGGTTATTTAGTATATTTAGATTTTGACGCATTATTTGAAGAATACGTGAAGTTATCAAGTTGTAATTATTATTAAACATGTAAGTCTATAGTATCTTAAAGCTGTGACAAAATGAAACTTTTATACTGACAGGCTATTTATACTGAAGTCATAACAAGTAGTTTTTCTATAGGGCATTCCACAGACACAGACGTGAAAAAAAGTAGACGTTTGCGATTTTAGTAATATTCGAATATGTTTTACAATATACCTGTCGGCGGTATAGATACATAATATTTTTACCGTTATAACTCTGGTTAAAAAGTTTAATTTCGTGAAATCGAATTTTAAAAACTTGAAATAAAATTATTCCAAAAAAGAAAAAAAATATTTTTTTATTGTAAAGATGAATTAAAAAAAATATTTAGTAAAATATAAATTCCATTAATTAATTTAGGAAATTTTTAATATTTAAAAGTGTCAATAATGTTTTAAATTTAGGCACCTCTTCTAGTTTCTCAAATTTTCAAAGTCCTCTAGCTTAACATTAATCAGGGCTTAAATCTATACCGAAGACATGTATATGTATAACATATTCGAATGTTAATAAATTCGCAAACATCAACGTTTTTGTCGTCGAGTCGTGTGAATTGAATCTAAAGCTATATCTTAGCAACGATTGTTGACGACGTAACATGTTGCTAAATGACAACTTGTAAAATATTTTAAGCGATTCCAATAAAAAAGAAGGAGGCTTAGCCAAGTTGCAAACGTTATGTTTCTATTCTCTTTCTATAATTTCAAACGATAAGTGTTGACAAGCTTGTTGACATATTTGTTGCGTTCCACTAAGAGTTCACAACGCCCAAATAACTTTAAGATGTAAACAGTAAATAGCTTTATTTGATACGGATACAGATTTATTAGTATACAAGTCGACCCGTCCGGCTTCGCCCGGGTGCAATTTAACACCAGCCAGCGTTTGCAATGTAAGCGCAAAAAATGTGTTTATTTACGACATCACATTAGAATCCTCTACAATTATCAGCGTTTCTTTACTATATTATATATGTATTATACATATAAACCTTCCTCTTAAATCACTCTATCTATTTAAAAAAACCGCATCAAAATCCGTTGCGTAGTTTCAAAGATTTAAGCATACATAGGGATATTGGGACAGAAAAAGCGACTTTGTTTTATGCTATGTAGTGATGAAGTGAATGTTTCTGCAGCGGATGCTCAACGTACCGCAGGACTTACAGGGAAATATATTTATGTAAAATTAATTTTAGTTTCGATTTAATTTTAAAAAAATCAATATCAATCAATAAAAGACCAAGTTGACATACTACAAATGTAAACGCATATAGAAAACCTAAAATATGTATGGGAATGACATTTGTCAACGATATATCACGTGATCAAATTAAAGCAATCGAAGCAAAAAATGTATGCCAAATTCATAGTTTGTCTATTCTATCCAAATTATAGAATAGAATGGAAGCGTTTCTACAAGTGCTATAGATAAGTTCCATACAAGTTTGACAAGCAATTGCGCAAGGTTAGCGTTAGTTTTTAACGTTTTCTATTCGTATAGATAACGTATAAAATGACATTTATCATTGAATTGAATCAGGCGTTACTTTGCGGAAATTCATGGTTTAAAAGGAATAAAAATGTTACCTTGCTATAAACCGCGGCAATCTGAACTACCAAACTCGTATGGTACAACCTAGAAGAGCACCCTGTCCACACAAAAGTGAGACGCGCGAACCCGAACTAAGACACACCACACAAGTAGGTAGCTTGACGATCTAACAACCACACTCGTACGGCACAATCCGGAAGAGCACACCGTTGACAGAAAAGTGTAACGCGCGAACCCGAACCAGTACACACCACACAAGTAGATCGCGATCGACAATCGACGTACGTTTCGCTCCGTAACCGAAGCATCTTCAGGACGTGTTGACTCTACAAGCGTCACTTGCTAAGTGACAATTTTGTTCAAAAAACAGCCTTTTATACCTTAACTCAATACTCGATATTCGAGACGCAATACTCGATACTCGATACTTAACTCGGTACTCGTGTTTTGTTCTTACAACTAAAGATATCGAGTAGAGTGGATTTAGACACGTTTATTTGTTCGTTCAGCAGCTCAAATGTTTGATTGGTATTTTTAATTATTTCTAATTGCTCTAACAAATTAAGTTTAAAACCTTTATCGCAAATATGTAGTATTTTGTGAGAATGGCCCATATTGTGGCCGCTATCTAAGAGATGTTTAGCAAGCGTACGTCGATTGTCGATCGCGATCTACTTGTGTGGTGTGTACTGGTTCGGGTTCGCGCGTTACACTTTTCTGTCAACGGTGTGCTCTTCCGGATTGTGCCGTACGAGTGTGGTTGTTAGATCGTCAAGCTACCTACTTGTGTGGTGTGTCTTAGTTCGGGTTCGCGCGTCTCACTTTTGTGTGGACAGGGTGCTCTTCTAGGTTGTACCATACGAGTTTGGTAGTTCAGATTGCCGCGGTGTATAGCAAGGTAACATTTTTATTCCTTTTAAACATTTATCATTGTCATTAGCGTCACTGGAAAGTATTTAAATTTGTAAAATATTTAAAATTTTTGGATTTTATATTTAACAAATGCATACTTTATATATGTTGCGGTATGCTCAGATTGAAGAAGTGTGTTTAAAACGCCAAAAAAAGACATTTACATCGTAAATGTACTGAAATAATTAAGGAAATGCCCGATTCTTTGTTTGTGCAGCGATTTCGGCTAAATAAAGAGACGTTTGGAGCCCTATGTCAAGAACTTCTACATAAAGCCTCATTAAAAGGAACAAACAAAATATCGGTAGAAGTCAAGGTAAGGGAGAACTTATTAGAGACTATTAATATTCCTAATAAAATTGAAACTGGTTTATTTTTCAAAATTTGTATCAACTCATTTGTTATATCGTTTGTAGATATTGTTTGCCTTTAGTTTTCTAGCTACGGGATCATATCAAACAATCGTTGGCATCTCTCAGCATCTTACCCAACGCACTACCAGCAGGTGCATCAGTCAAGTTGTTGATGCTTAGTGCATCACAATGCTGTTATGGCTAAATGGATTATATTTCCAAAAACTCAACAAGAGAGATCAGTCATAAAGCAAAAGTTAGTATGAGTTTCGTTTATCAATTAATATTTTATTGTTAAATGTTTCATAAATAAAAAATTATAAAATATTTTTTCATAGGTTCCAAAGAAAATTTGGTCTGCCCGGGGTGATTGGATGCATAGATTGCACTCTCGTTGCTATAATAAAATGATGAACATCTGTTTTTACAATAGAAAAGGATATCACTCATTAAATATGCAATTGGTACACAATATATATTAAAATTATGTTAAATTTTTTTTTTTTAATAACTATTATATATTGCTCATTTTTTATATTATGTTATTTTACATACTTTAGTTAAATGCAATTTTCTTAAAAAATGCGAAGAAACTTTTTCCCCAACCTATTATATGTATAAAATGAGCATTATAATAATAAAAAAATTAGTGAAGTAAATAAAAATTGAATACATTTATAATTAACTAGCGGCCCATCCCGGCTTCGCGAGGGTGGAATATTATTTTTAAAAATATATTGGCCCTCCCGCATTTCGGTGCCCACTCTCTTGCCGCTTTACTCGCTGCGCTGCGTCGCTATACTGGCCCGTCGCGTCGTCGTGTATTTTTTGTTTATATTGATATTTTTAATTTCATAATATCTTTTGAATGGAAAGTCCGATTTTAATAATTCAAAAAGTAATTTACAGGTATTGAAACAGTCTTGAATACGAAATAATTTATTTGGATAAGGATTAATACAAAGTTAAAGAAAACATGGTCTGATTTTGATAGGCATTTTTATCAACTTTTAAAATGTAAAAAAGTAGTTATAGTGACGTAACTATAATAGTTGGACATATGGTCTCGCGGACTTTTTTGTAGATATTGATACGTTCTATAATATTGTGCAACATTTTTTTGTTCTATCATCAATACTTTTTGTAGCGCATGCGATGAAAGATATTTTATGGCAAATTTTTTGGCACCTTGGGTTGGTTTTCGTGAGATTTCCTAAGGATCTCTAATTTTTTCTTGTAATAAATATAACCTATGTTACTCAGGGATAATGTAGCTTCCTAATGGTGAAAGAATTTTTGAAATCGGTCCAGTAGTTTTTATGTTTATTCGTTACATACAAAAATACAAAAATACAAATCTTACTTCTTTATAATATTAGTATAGATAACTTGTAACTACACAGTTCAATATCCTAAAAGGTTGAATTGGTATTCATGATTTTTGTTCCTTGTCTCATGCTACTTAATAAAATCATAGTTACGAGCGTCTTACCAGCGCTTCGCTTCGGGGATTTAAAGTACAATTATAATCGAAATTTTTAAATTACTACATTTTAATAGTGTAGCTTTCAGTTGATTTTTTTACTAAATATATGGTATCACTATTCGAACTATGCGGATAGAGGAAGAAGACGCTATACATAAGCTTTCCAGCATCAGAGAAAAAAAAAAGAATCGAATGAGCACAAAAAATGTCTATCTTATTAATTATAAAATAATGGCATCACTACAGTGAAAGAATCTATAAAATCGGGTTATTAACCCGTTCGTGCGTTCGTGGTTAACATCCGACTCTTGTCTTTAATAACACATTATTTGAAAATTTATGGCAACACTCTAAAAACTATGTCACTTTAGCACATTATAGCTTTCTATCGGTGAAAGAATTATCAAAATCTGTTTAGTACTTTCAGAGATAATCAGCAACATAAAGTCATTTCATAGGCCACGTTATGATACTTGAACGACCATATATTGTTAATTATAATATTTATGACAACACCTCATAGTTTATGTTACCCAGAAAGAATAGCTTTCGATCGGCGAAAGAATTATCAAATTCGATTCAGAAGTTTTAAACTCTGGTTGTAACTTTAAACTGACTGACTGACAAATTTTTGTCGTTCCAAAAGTACTTTTGTAAAAAAGTCTAATTGATATAAATTATTTAAAAGTTTGACTTAGTTGCCTATTCGCAAAAAACAAATATACAAAAATAAAACTATCAAATCTTTTCTCTTTATACATAATAGTGTGGAATATACTTAGTTAATGATAATGGGTTATTTAGAATAACATAAAAACTCTCATTAGACAGTATATATTACGTAAAATAAAATAATATCTCCACCAAAAAAATATATAGTTGCATTATATTAAATATTATAACTATTTACAGTAAATTATAGTCTTTACTCCTGGATCCTCCTTTAATTGGAATCTTAAAGAATTAATATGAAGTATTAAAATATGAATGAATATGAATGACTCAATTCTGATATTGCAGATAATTTAACAAATTTACACGTATTGTAATTGAGACAACATTTGGAAGGGAAATTTAGGAATCCGGTGATAAAGTCTCCGCCGATGGTAAGGATGATGATTCCCTCAATTTTAACACAGCAACTGTTAAATTGTGTACATTATCAGAAAGTTGCCTAAACACTACCAAATGCCGCTCTTCCATTTCAATTCTTTTAGATTCCAATTGGAGCCTTATAATCTCCCTTTTATGATGGTTTTTCTCGCAGTCTATCTCCAACTGCAAGCAACGTTCTTCAACAGCCACAAACTCGCTTGATATGGAGTTTGAGTTCGTCTACGCACTCGTAGCAGCTCGCGACGGTGGGGCGTGGACGCAGTTGAAGGTGTCGCAAGTGGGGTAGCGGGGCGCCGATGCTGTTGCGAAGTTATTGCTGCGGTCGTTGCAGTCATCGACACTGATGCAGGAGCGTATGATGTCGCTGCTAGAGATGGTGGATCTCGTCATGTCTCTATAGTGGGTGCTGGTAATGCTCAAAACGCTTAATCCATTCCACTTGGGTTAACGATCGTAACGCTCGCAAATAAGTGGAACGTGAAAAACCGTGCTCGTGAGTTTAGTCGTCGTACTCGTGAATGCTTAGTGGAAGGTACCCATTATGTGCGAACGGTCATTCTACATATGTTATTTTAATTTGATCACGTGATATATCGTTGACAAATGTCATTCTCATACATTTTTTAGGTTTTCTATATGCGTTTACAATTGTAGAAAGTCAACTTGGCTAAGGCCCAAGGTCCTATATTTGGCAATATGTATTTTATTAATTCAAATGTTCACTGACTTTAAAATTATTTGAGTGTAATAATTTTTACCATTGTTTTATCATATTTTCTTATGCATAATATTTTTGTAAGTAATTATAAATATGTCATTTAAAACACGCAATACTAATATCGAGATTAAACGCCTCCCAATACTTTGTACTTTTGATGATGTTTTGACACATCACAAGAAAATCATAATTTGATAGTGTTTGTTCCTTTATTAAAATTGTACGAAACCCTCAGTGCGCGAGTTCCACACTCGCACTTGGCCGAATTATTTAATACATTACGTGAAAGGAGCAGTGTGAAATTTCACACAGTTAAAGTTTAAAAGGAGATACATTAAATTATTTAAAATAAACAATACCATACTACCACTATATCACAGTCACACCTATGTAATAATATAATGTATAGGGGAAAAGAGGTAGATTTGAGGGGGGTACCCCCGTGCCTGACAAAGAAAGAACCGATAGACTTAATTAGTTATTTTTATATTTCATGCAGAATTTTTCTAGGAACTGTCTAAGAAATAATCTTTCTAACTAAAGTATATAAGCAAATCGTAAGGTCTGAATTCATGAGTACCATGTTCTGGGAGACTTGATCCGGAAGGAAAAATTCAACAATAATGTGACCAGTTTCATTAATGGCTATTTTGTACTCTTTAATGTCTATTTATATCATACTGTCTTAAACTTTTGGTGCTATCTTAAACTTAATTATATCTAAATTAATTTTCCTTAAATTATTAGCAACAAGCCACCCAAACCCGTTATCCAGTTTGCTCTTGCCGCATATTCCGATTAGAAGACTCAAGAGAGCCGAAGTGCTACCCTACTAAGGGGAGATGGAGCAGTGGCTCTACCTCGCCAAACCCCAACTTCTTGCAACCCACCTGATTATAGTCTATATGACTGATCGCAGGTTTACTAATATATATATATTGTGACGATGGAGTGTTTTAATCGATAAAAGAAAAAAAAACAACAACCCCAGTCAACACAATTATACATATATTTTAAAATAAAAAAACAAAAAAAGAAATAAAATTACGTAGGCCGTGGGTAATCAGGCCGGATCTGTTAGCTCGTGGTAGGAGTAGGTACTCCCCTGTAGCCGTATTGCAGCGTAGCCGTGGGACGTGAGAGAGGGCGCGCAGCAACCACAACAGTAAATCGCTGGCTCAGCAGACTCAACGTGGGGGCGTACAGCAACCACAACAGTAAATTACTGGCACAGCACAACACAGCACAGCGCAGAGCGTTAGGTGTGGTAGTAGATACTACGTTCTTGAAATCCAGAATAATACCCAGTGTCAAATGTGGCCCATAACCAGAAGGTTCCGGCATCCACCAACGGCTTCGCAAGGAAAAACAAAGAAAGTACCTACGAAGTAGTATTGCCGTGGTGGGCAAAGCAGAACGGAGTTAACAATAAGAAGAACTAAAATAAACACACGCTTTTAGAATTGAATTAATTACTACAAAGAAGAAAAAAAAAATTAGCTAATATTATACGCATTATCAAAATTAAAAATATCAGAAGGTATTAGCAAAATAATAAAAAGCTCAACGGAACTATAAAAAAAACGGAAAGTTTTAGGTTAAAGCAATTTGCAAAGCTGAAAATGAATTACAATGATTATGTTACAATATGATTTCTATTATAAAACACAATAAACAAGATAACTTTATGTGCCATTAAAAACTTACCCTATAGCGGGAACAATAATATCCAGAATATTCAATTAATAATAAAAATATTTACAAAATTTAAAATCAAGTCAGCCAAGATCCAGACTAAAGTAATAATTAAAGTTACTGCTTGGGTCGCTTTTAAATAATTGTCCTGTCTTAATAACAGTGACGCGAGCCGTAAAGGCGATCGGTTCGCTACTGCCCGTCGTCGCCGGTCGCGCGGCTTCAGCGCGAGCGCTTACTCCCTCGCCCGTCTCTCGCCTCACCCTCCGGACTTCTATGTAACTACGTTACATTATATATAAAAATATTAGCAAAACAAGTTTGGTTCTTAAATCGGTTTTCATTTCACGTCATATTGTTAAAACCATAGGTTAAAAACAAGAAACTTGAAAGAAGAAGTGAAAAACCTAAATTGTGTGATTATAATTTAAACATTATTTTGTAATACTTACCTATCATAACGTAGTTAATACCTAAAGTGAAATAAAAGTAACTTGTAATTGTAAAGGTTTTTTTTTGGAATTTAGTCATTTCCTAGTTAAGGTAATGAAAAGTTACGTGTTGCACTCTAGTGCAAAGATTTTTCACCTCGTGTTCTTTTGATTTCCTCGCTATCGCTCAGGATTCTAATTTGATAATCCTTCGCTTGCTCGGCCATCAAATTGGAGCACGCGGTTAAAAGGCAACTTTGCACTCTTGTATAACAAATAAATTATAAATTATTATACAATGAATTGACTTGGAACATTCATGTTTACACGGCGCCTCGTGTTCTGATGTTCACTGCTACAAGCAACGAGCTTAGGTCTACAAACACAATTACTAAATAATTAATCTATAACTAATGCGCTATAGAGGTTTACTTAAATAATCACCTATAGCTATTATTACATTTTCACTTCTAGTCTTCCACTTATTCACTATAATACTTACATTTACATAGATAAATGTTACGAAGAGAACCTAGGTAGTGCGTGGGATTTTTGATCCAATAATGAACAATTACCTTTATAATATAAAATCTTATACTAATATATAAAGCTGAAGAGTTTGTTTGTTTACTAGAACGCGCTAATTTCAGGAACTACTGATTCTATTTGAAAAATTCTTTCAGTGTTAGATAACCAATTTATCGAAGAAGGCTTTAAATTATCACGCTAAGATTAATAATACATTACGTACAATATGATTTAAATTCAATGAGAGGAGACGCACTTACACTTCAATATTAATAATCTCTGGCAGCACACATTTAGCACTATAATAATAAATATATCTACTATTCATGAATATTATTTGATTTGTTTAAGTGAAGTCATTAATGTGCATAGATAGCTCAATCTACGACGTCACGTAGTCTGATATTCGTCCGTCCGTGTCTATTATAGGTAAATATGTGGCGCTGTGTTTTGAACTGTCACATATACCAAGTCGAAGAGACGTCAAGTCCATAGTAATGAATAAATCTTAGCTTACTCTTAATCTGAGCAACATATGATCTTAGAAGATGGCACAAATATTCAATGAATATTATTCAGTTGTGTGTAAAGATAAAAACTTGCAAAATGAATACGCTGCCAAGACATAAATCATTATAATTACATCGCGAGTATTCTAGTAGTAACGCTGAAACTGTCTAATGTATAAGCCTCAGGAGGAATCAAGCCGTCAAACTATCAGTCTGCATATTATTATAACTCATTAAATTAACGCTTTTTAGAACCTGAGAATTATGGAAATAGTGTTAGCACATCTTACTTTATACACAGAACCACAGTATCACAGCTTGTTCACTAAAATATTATTCGCGATCTAATAATAATCATATCTGTCACGTCGTCGATGTATTTATCGCGCTACCACCTATCCTTTAGTTACAACTTTCATTAAAATCCATTTTGATAAATGTTTGCAATGTTATAACGGAAGTTTTATTCAAAATTCAAACATAACATTAATCCTAGGCGATACTGCCAGAATATAATACAACTGAAAAAGTGTTTTGAGTTTATAGCGTTGTTTTAATGAAGTAAGTTAAAATAAATTTGAGCAACGAGGCGGCGCGGTAGCGGCGGTGACGTGATGAGGTGAAGCTGCGACGAGCGGTAACAACGTTAGAGCGCTACCTTACCCCGATACTTCACCCCGTTCACGGCGTCGCTCTAGCTGTTGCTATACAGCTACAAGTTACGAACCCTACCATCAAATAAATATGTATCTGGTATCAAGATGAGAAGTTCATAAAGAATGAAAAAATGTTTTTTTTTATCCTACCAAAGGATTACCAAATGATGATGATGCTATGCCGCCTCAAAAATGGAGTAAGAGCTTCGATATTCGAATTAAGAGAATATATATGATGTAACTTCGCTTCGCTAGCGAAATTTTGTCTTACTTTGTAATTACGCCAACTTTCTTTTGTCTTACTTTTAATGAAATTAGAAATGAATTGATCTGTTAATTTTAAGTCGACTGATTCTCATTAAAAATGATATTATGTGCTATGAAAAGTATGTCATTAAGTTAAGTTTTTCCAAGTAATAAGAAAATGTTGTGAATATAATGAAATTAGTATCGGGTAGCAGCTGGTAACCTTATCTTAATAGCAGTATGTTTTTCTACACGATTGCCAATTCAATTTACTTTTCTATTCCTGTCGAATTTTACAACAAAGTTGGGCTTATTTTTCTTTTATTTAGCTTCCGATCCATAAAAGAAAAAAAGAAACCCTTATAAGATCTCTTCGTTGTCCGTCTGTCTGTCTGTGAAGACTCTTTTTCTAAGAACACGTAGAGGTATGAAGTTGAAATTAACATTAAAACTCATCAGGCCTGCGGAACCTTGAAGCAGTCAAAGAATCAAACTTCTAAGACAACGCACAAACGAATCAAGCACTTATAGCACAAGTAAAGAAAAAAATTGATAACTGCATATTTGGAACTTTCAGCAATAATCCAACCATTGTACCATGTTTTTTAAAATAAATATATTTTATTTGATTTGTTGTTGAGATAACAACATAAAATATATACCGACTGTTTCGTACGACTTTTTTTGTCAAATATATGTAGAGGTTTCAAGTTGAAATTAATATTAAATATTCAAGTCTCTACTCCCCTAGAACTGGGAAAAAGTCAAACTTCTAAATCAGCGTAATGAAAAGTATATATAATTTATAATATATAATGCCCTATTGTTCATATATCGATTTCGAAAAGTATATATAAAGTATATATAGTCGTCTATACTAATAATATAATAGTTATTTTGATTTTAACACTGGAATCAAAATTCCCAAGGTGGTTTTTGTTGCCCCTAGGATTACGATTTTTGCCATGAAGCAAAGTCTTATAGCAAAAGTATAAGGAAATAATATATAAAAAAAAAATATCCAAAAACTAGAAATTTGTAGGTAGATAAAGAAAAAGATACTTAAAATATACTACATGAATTAGATATTATGTATAGTAACATAGTTGAAATCCTTTCCCATGCAGCCTCACAGTCTTATAGGGACGATAAATATAGAAGACCAAAGGATCATATAGCTGGGTGGAATAAGTACGTACGGGACGCTCACTGGGAATCTCGAACGAAATATCGAAACTGGCTACAACATAATAAACCTAAATCCGGTAAAATTTGGGAGGAAATGTGTGTAAGTCGGAAAGTTTTTAAAAGTAAACTGAGATGGTGTCAAAACCACCAAGAGGAAATAAAAATGAACATAATTACTTCACACAGAAAAGTTAAAAATTTCGCATAGTTTTGGAAGGCAACTAAATATTCGATCGAGCTTGCCAGTGAGTGTTGGTGGCTGTACTACACAAAAAGATATCGCGGATATGTTTAGACATCACTTAAGCGTCTTTTCACCTCTGGGGCCATCATCGAGCGTGGTCGATGCTGAGACATGTGGTGACAGGGAATTAACAAGTTTCTCTGCAGAGCAAGTCTCCGAGGTAATAGTCAAAATGACCAGAGGAAAATCACCTGGACATGACAGCCTCAGCATCGAACACCTGAAATATGCAGGTTTTTTACTTACCAAGGGTACTTTCCATATTCTACTCGCTCTGTGTTAGTCATTCATACATCCCCACTGATATGATGAGGACTCTGGTGTTACCAGTTGTTAAGAATAAGACAGGTGACGTCTCGGATAGGCGTAACAATAGGCCAATATCGCTATAGCAAAGGTGGTGGATGGTCTGTTTGATATAAAGCTGAGAGAAACGCTTACATTCCACGATGCACAGTTCGGCTTCCGTCCTGGACTATCTTCAGAATCTGCGATACTAAGTATGAAACAGACCATCCAATACTATACGAGTCGCAAGACTCCGGTGTTTCCTCGATCTTTCCAAGGTTTTCGACCTAGTGTCTTATGACGTACACTGGGAAAAAATGAAGGGAGCGGGTGTGAAACCGGAACTGCTCTGCGTTTTGCGATACTGGTATGCAAACCAGATCAACAATGTAAAGTGGGGTGAGGAACTCTCTGAGGCGTACAGGATGGAGTGCGGGGTGAGGCAGGGCGGATTAACCTCGACAACGCTCTTCAACTTGTACGTTAATGACCTGATCGAGGAGCTCAGCAAAAAGCCAGTAGGATGTTGGATTGACGGTACATGTGTCAACAACTTAAGTTATGCCAACGATATAATATTGCTGGGCCCCACGGCAGGTTCAATCAGGGAATTGCTAAAATCCTGCGAAGAGTATGCTGTTTGGCATGGCCTGATATACAACGTATCTAAAAACGAATACTTGATCTTTAAGGCCCTCCGTAAGTATGGGGAATACAATCCTATTATCACACTAGACGGCTCTTCACTCAAACGCGTATGTTACTTTAAATACCTAGGCCACTATGTTGGACGGAGGACCTTTAAGGATCACCCAGACATAGAGCGAGAAAGGAGCGCTTTAGCTGTGAGATGTAATATGTTGGCCCACAGGTTCGCTAGATGTTTTAAGGAACTACTGCCTAAATGTTCTAAAGCGAATATCAGATTAATATGCTATCGAGCACAGTAGAGTGGAATGTAAAAGAGAGACCTTCTTTAATATCTACCAGCACCATAAGATGTTAAAAAAAATATCCAAGACATGAAAATCACTTCAGCGCACAGTAGAAGTTAATGAATGTAAAATAGTAGACTACTGCCAATCACTGACTACCATTTTTCTACTACTTTCTACCACTGTCTACTATTTTCTACAAAACGGCCATACGGAATCTGACAATTTGGAAATTTTTATTCAGCTCCCTGCCAATTGGATGAGATTTCTAGTATTTTTTATTTGAGTAGCGCCCATCTATTTTAATAACCTGGCCGTGCTCCATACCCATCTCTGAAATCCTCGATGAATTTGTCAAATGAATGTTCTTCTATGAACCGTATAAACGTAACTGTAACCGTAGAAAGTCTTGCATAGTTTCCATATTGTAGTCTCTTTAATATTCCTCATATATATTTTATATAGAAAAATAAATTCCGCCATCTTGAATTTTTTTCTGTTCATACACTGATCATCTTTTTCCCATAAACCAATCTTCCATCTTGTATACTTTCTGAGATAGACGCCGACGAAATTTGTATAGCCGCCATCTTAAATCCGCCTTTTTGGATTTTTTTTCAGCTCATTGCCATTTAGATGAGGTTTCGAATGATATTTGTTCGAGCACCTCCCACCTATCTTAAATATCCTGGCTGTGCTCTTCTCCTGTCTTTAGAACCTTCAATCATCAGCTTTCTCCAATTTTTTGCCTCTGAATGAATTTTTGTCCTCTATATGAAACCATGAGTGAAAAAAAAAATTTATACAAAATTTTACAGGAGAGGTGATCAATCAGTCAGTCAGTGAATCAGCACAAACAGCTATATATATATATTAATAATTAAATATCATTAACTGTTCCTTTACAAAAAGTTAGAGTGAGTTTTTATCATTTAATAAAAGTAAATTATGTGCCAAATAATGACCGCATTTGGAATATCAAAGGATTAGAAATATATATGACAAGATAGGTTAGACAAGGCTTGCGGGCGACCAACGTAGACTATCTCGATGATTCTCCTTCACTGAGCATGGCACAGAATTGAATTTGAACCAAATGTGCCATACGAATATAAACTCAACCACTTCCATTTAAGCTGACATTCCTCTCTGATAGACAGGCTTCCAATAATAAAGCCTTATTGTTCATATATCGATTTCGTATTTAATGATTAATTCGATCCTTATATAACTTTCAGATATTTGTTTCTCTGAATAGTGTTAAAATTACGAACATAAGCTACAGTAATGAACAAAAAAACTATTAATAAAGGCAAAATTAAAACTTGTGGAATGAGAAAAAATATCGGTTTTTGATATAACAACATGTATGTTAACGTCCTTGTTATGTTATATTTAGTTACATAATTTTGAAAGTATCTCGGTATCATTTATCCTTAACAAGAGATACTCGCAGGCTTGTTAATTAATAGATGTATACGACTAGGTTCATATTTTTTATTACCCGACTACGGCGTAGCCAAAAGGAAGGGTTATGATTTTGGCAGTCTATGTATGTATCTATGTTAGCTACTATATATGTAGCTACTGAACCAATTTTCATGAATGAGGTGTCAATAGATTCAATTTTATGATTTTTTTGACGACTGAATTTAAGCCTCAGATTCTAACCTCGAAAAAAATTAAACTGAGATAATTATCACGTGCTTGGTATCAAAAGAAAGGTCTTGGCGAGCACATTACAAGTATGTATAATAATATGTATAATATTGTTTAATTCAACATATATGTTTAAAATGCGGTCGTATAATTCGCGCGGCCAGTCGTTGCAGTTACTTACTCGTTTAAGCAAATAAAAACCACGTAAAAAAGCGGTTTTAAAAAGGACGAGACAAGAAAATAATTCAGATAGAAATCCAAAAATTCGTAGGTATAAAAATGGTCACAGTAGAACCGTGGTCGCATGTATCCCTACTATGAATATAATGATGACTAGAGGAACACTACCATGAAACAGATATATTAGGTACATAGTAATACATTCATTCAAGGAAAAAATGTCAGTACAATGACCGTTTTATACTAGTTTCTTGCACTTGGCAGGTATGTAATGAACAGAGAGTGACGCAGTAGATCTGTCACTCTAACTTGTCTTTGTACTGACTAAGCATTAGGTACATTTTAATTATACCTATTTATTTACGTTACCATAATTATTTGAATCTGTTAGGTAAATGATATTAAATCCAGTCTTTGTGTTCAAATTTAGGCTTAATAACAAACACAACATTTTAGTGAATAATATCATAAGTCAATGTCGTCTTTAACATGTGTTAGATCTAATCTAACAGTTTATGGTATCAGCAATTAATATATAAGCTTAGGTTTATGTTGTAAAATTAAATATATCACATTTATGTTATTTCCGTTCAACGATGCCTACAGATTTTATGTTTTGATAAAGTTTATAACAAAAACGACATTTTTCCTTTTTACCTGAAATACAACTAGCAATGACAATTCTGATTTTAAATTAAGCAAAGCCCATATTTAAGTTAGACGCCGAGACGACATAAGCAACACAACTGTGAAAATCGTATCTAATTTCGTAAGTTCGTAGTCTTTTGTGTGATATGCATACAAACGTAACAGCAGCTAGACAAATAGTGATGAAAAAAAGTTTTTAAAAATAAGTGTAGTTTTATTTTCAAGCTCTGTTGCAGCAATTCGTATGCGCAAACAATAAATAAAGCAGGACAGGAGGCTTAGCCAAGTTGCAAACGTTATGTTTCTATTCTCTTTCTATAATTTCAAACGATAAGTGTTGACAAGCTTGTTGACATATTTGTTGCGTTCCACTAAGAGTTCACAACGCCCAAATGACTTTAAGATGTAAACAGTAAATAGCTTTATTTGATACGGATACAGATTTATTAGTATACAAGTCGACCCGTCCGGCTTTCCGGGTGCAATTTAACACGTGTATTTAGCCGAAACCCTTATTTTTTGTAAAAAAAAGTAAAGGATAATAAATGGTTATTTTGGGTTATCCCTAAGAGGTAGATATATAGCATCGCGGACTTTTTTGTACACCTTTTTAAGGTGTACAATACTGTAGTACATTATTTTGATCTATCTCGTAGTGTTCAGCCAGCGTTTGCAATGTAAGCGCAAAAAATGTGTTTATTTACGACATCACATTAGAATCCTCTACAATTATCGGCGTTTCTTTACTATATTATATATGTATTATACATATAAACCTTCCTCTTAAATCACTCTATCTATTTAAAAAAACCGCATCAAAATCCGTTGCGTAGTTTCAAAGATTTAAGCATACATAGGGATATTGGGACAGAAAAAGCGACTTTGTTTTATGCTATGTAGTGATGAAGTGAATGTTTCTGCAGCGGATGCTCAACGTACCGCAAGACTTACAGGGAAATATATTTATGTAAAATTAATTTTAGTTTCGATTTAATTTTAAAAAAATCAATATCAATCAATATAAGACCAAGTTGACATTCTACAAATGTAAACGCATATAGAAAACCTAAAATATGTATGGGAATGACATTTGTCAACGATATATCACGTGATCAAATTAAAGCAATCGAAAAATGTATGCCAAATTCATAGTTTGTCTATTCTATCCAAATCATAGAATAGAATGGAAGCGTTTCTACAAGTGCTATAGATAAGTTCCATACAAGTTTGACAAGCAATTGCGCAAGGTTAGCGTTAGTTTTTAACGTTTTCTATTCGTCCGCCGAGAAGCGGTAGATAACGTATAAAATGACATTTATCATTGTCATTAGCGTCACTGGAAAGTATTTAAATTTGTAAAATATTTAAAATTTTTGGATTTTATATTTAACAAATGCATACTTTATATATGTTGCGGTGTGCTCAGATTGAAGAAGTGTGTTTAAGACGCCAAAAAAAGACATTTACATCGTAAATGTACTGAAATAATTAAGGAAATGCCCGATTCTTTGTTTGTGCAGCGATTTCGGCTAAATAAAGAGACGTTTGGAGCCCTATGTCAAGAACTTCTACATAAAGCCTCATTAAAAGGAACAAACAAAATATCGGTAGAAGTCAAGGTAAGGGAGAACTTATTAGAGACTATTAATATTCCTAATAAAATTGAAACTGGTTTATTTTTCAAAATTTGTATCAACTCATTTGTTATATCGTTTGTAGATATTATTTGCTTTTAGTTTTCTAGCTACGGGATCATATCAAACAATCGTTGGCATCTTACCCAACGCACTACCAGTAGGTGCATCAGTCAAGTTGTTGATGCTTAGTGCATCACTATGCTGTTATGGCCAAATGGATTATATTTCCAAAAACTCAACAAGAGAGATCAGTCATAAAGCAAAAGTTAGTATGAGTTTCGTTTATCAATTAATATTTTATTGTTAAATGTTTCATAAATAAAAAATTATAAAATATTTTTTCATAGGTTCCAAAGAAAATTTGGTCTGCCCGGGGTGATTGGATGCATAGATTGCACTCACGTTGCTATAATAAAACCTAGTATTGATGAACATCTGTTTTTACAATAGAAAAGGATATCACTCATTAAATATTCAATTGGTACACAATATATATTAAAATTATGTTAAAATTTATTTTTTTTAATAACTATTATATATTGCTCATTTTTTATATTATGTTATTTTACATACTTTAGTTAAATGTAAATAAACTATAATAAAAAATGTTTTGCAATTTTCTTAAAAAATGCGAAGAAACTTTTTCCCCAACCTATTATATGTATATATTGAGCATTATAATAATAAAAAAATTAGTGAAGTAAATAAAAATTGAATACATTTATAATTAATAAGCACACGTTTTTTATTATGGATAACTTGTAACTACACAGTTCAATATCCTAAAAGGTTGAATTGGTATTCATGATTTTTGTTCCTTGTCTCATGCTACTTAATAAAATCATAGTTACGAGCGGCTTACCAGCGCTTCGCTTCGGGGATTTAAAGTACAATTATAATCGAAATTTTTAAATTACTACATTTTAATAGTGTAGCTTTCAGTTGATTTTTTTACTAAATATATGGTATCACTATTCGAACTATGCGGATAGAGGAAGAAGACGCTATACATAAGCTTTCCATCAGTGAAAAAAAAAATGAATCGAATGAGCACAAAAAATGTCTATCTTATTAATTACAAAATAATGGCATCACTACATCACACACAGGAATAGTACAGCTTCTAATCAGTGAAAGAATCTATAAAATCGGGTTATTAACCCGTTCGTGCGTTCGTGGTTAACATCCGACTCTTGTCTTTAATAACACATTATTTGAAAATTTATGGCAACACTCTAAAAACCATGTCACTTTAGCACATTATAGCTTTCTATCGGTGAAAGAATTATCAAAATCTGTTTAGTACTTTCAGAGATAATCAGCAACATAAAGTCATTTCATAGGCCACGTTATGACACTTGAACGACCATATATTGTTAATTATAATATTTATGACAACACCTCATAGTTTATGTTACCCAGAAAGAATAGCTTTCGATCGGCGAAAGAATTATCAAATTCGATTCAGTAGTTTTAAACTCTGGTTGTAACTTTAAACTGACTGACTGACAAATTTTTGTCGTTCCAAAAGTACTTTTGTAAAAAAGTCTAATTGATATAAATTATTTAAAAGTTTGACTTAGTTGCCTATTCGCAAAAAACAAATATACAAAAATAAAACTATCAAATCTTTTCTTTTTGTACATAATAGTGTGGAATATACTTAGTTAATGATAATGGGTTATTTAGAATAACATAAAAACTCTCATTAGACAGTATATATTACGTAAAATAAAATAATATCTCCACCAAAAAAATATATAGTTGCATTATATTAAATAATATAACTATTTACAGTAAATTATAGTCTTTACTCCTGGATCCTCCTTTAATTGGAATCTTAAAGAATTAATATGAAGTATTAAAATATGAATGAATATGAATGACTCAATTCTGATATTGCAGATAATTTAACAAATTAACACGTATTGTAATTGAGACAACATTTGGAAGGGAAATTTAGGAATCCGGTGATAAAGTCTCCGCCAATGGTAAGGATGAAGATTCCCTCAATTTTAACACAGCAACTGTTAAATTGTGTACATTATCAGAAAGTTGCCTAAACACTACCATATGCCGCTCTTCCATTTCAATTCTTTTAGATTCCAATTGGAGCCTTATAATCTCCCTTTTATGATGGTTTTTCTCGCGGTCTATTTCCAACTGCAAGCAACGTTGTTCAACAGCCACAAACTCGCTTGAGATGGAGTTTGAGTTCGTCTACGCACTCGTAGCAGCTCGCGACGGTGGGTCGTGGACGCAGTTGAAGGTGTCGCAAGTGGGGTAGCGGGGCGCCGATGCTGTTGCGAAGTTATTGCTGCGGTCGTTGCAGTCATCGACACTGATGCAGGAGCGTATGATGTCGCTGCTAGAGATGGTGGATCTCGTCATGTCTCTATAGTGGGTGCTGGTAATGCTCAAAAAACTTAATCCATTCCACTTGGGTTAACGATCGTAACGCTCGCAAATAAGTGGAACGTGAAAAACCGTGCTCGTGAGTTTGGTCGTCGTACTCGTGAATGCTTAGTGGAAGGTACCCATTATGTGCGAACGGTCATTCTACATATGTTATTTTAATTTGATCACGTGATATATCGTTGACAAATGTCATTCTCATACATTTTTTAGGTTTTCTATATGCGTTTACAATTGTAGAAAGTCAACTTGGCTAAGGCCCCAGTTCTCATCGGAACAGTCCAATTAACGCATTAGATAGGAATGATATCTGCAGAGCAGTTTGTGAATTGAACATATCGTATTGGTCAAGCGCCCACTGATATAAGGACTAACGTTAAACGGGGAAAAGTGTGTGTGTACGCTAATAAGCTTTTTAAGCGTTCGCTATAATGTGAATATTAGCCACGTATTTTGGTGAAGACGAATAAAATTACGCATATATTATAATTAACTTTTGTTTAATCGAAGTACCTTTTATGAAAGTTATTGATATAATAATTTTTAATATTTAACTAGAAATTAAATTAACTAAAATAAACCTAACTAAAAATAAAACTATAAGTGAAATCCTAACCTTTCGTAATTCGAATTCCCTCTCTGTATGTCAAGTCTAATTATTGGCCCAAACTGGAAGCCAGCACTCCGGTCTTGGGTTACATCGTACAGATGCGCCAAAACTTCTTTATGAAAGCGGCGCGCTTTCGACTCTCATGGAACCATCGTCTTTAAGCCAAACGGCACAAATAAGTTGCTGTTACCGCAGGGTGAAGTCGCTGGAATATGGGAAGGTTCCTGGGTATCTACGCACATGGCATCCCACACCAGTAACATTCCATGCCGCCGCGGAAATAGCGTTACGCCGCCTGGGCGCTTACTACGTGCTATAGAGTGGCCAGCACGTGCACGGATGGTGGAAGGCTGGCACGACAAGCTATAGAGGCCGTGATGGTCAACCCAGTCTCCGCACCGACAACGATGTGTCTCATTTACTGTAAGACCAAGGTGCAGGCTAATGGCAATAGATAATGTGCGTTTATCTAGCAATGTGCTAACATGTGTAGATGGTAATGTCTGCAGCTAAAATCCTGACTCCCGCATTGAAACAGCTAAAAATGTAGCTAGTGTATCACATATATTTAATACCTTTTCCTCGAGTTATTTTGCAAACTGGATCATCCCACAGCCTTTGAGATTTGAGATTTATAACTGGCAAATTTTGATTAAATTTTTATTTCTGAGTCTTTAACTGAATAGTTTAACGAAGCTAAAATAAAACTTATTTTAATTTTTAATCAGTCCGAAATTGTATTAAAATTATAATGTAAAATAAACAATATATTTTGTTTCAGCATTTGTTATAACTTATATGATAATAATGTTAAAATTAAAAAAAAGTTTTTTTTTCTATGTCGCAAGGGGATCGTCAGACTCTAACAATGAGTGGTTTCAAGTCGAACCCACATTAAATATAGATGTTCATGAATAACGAATAAGGAGTTGGAAACTTCCGGAGAGAGCTATTACAAATAAACGTAAGAGGACTCTTAAATCCCCATGCGTGTGTGAAAAATCGAGAATATGGTAGGATTATATTTTTTCTCTCTAGCGTATGCATTATATTTATGTCGTGTGATATTGAATAGACAAAATAAAGTTCTGTAAAAAATTAAAATAAAATCGTTTATTTTACAAGAAATACATAAACGCGTATTTGGTTACAACGGTATTGTATCTCGAAAATTCTTTCGAAAGAATTCAAACTGTAACAAAATGGTACAAAAGCAATTTGCTTTAGCTAAGGCACCGGCGATAGATAGGAGGCGAGGCGAGGGGGCGCCGGAGCCGGGGCCCAGGGCGGAGACAATCACGGCGATGGCTCATTCACCGCTGCAACGAGCCGAGTAGAGAATTGAATTGGAACCAAATGTGCCATGCGAATATACCCGTCGAATATCAACTAAACCACTCTCGACTCGGGATCCTCCCTAACCAAATCACAGTGCGAAATATAAAACCTTTCACAAATTGATTATAAGCTTAACTTTTCTTTGCAGCTAGTGGACTGCTTTGTGCGTAGATATCGTTGTTAAATTTCATTTTTCTTTCCTTATAAACATTTGTTACAACTGACTTATTACGGATTACTAGCGTATTACTTGTGAGTCCGCTTATTCCACTATCACGGTCGCACTTTGTTTAAGTGTGCTATAAGTTTGAGTGAATGTACGGAGTAGAAGTCGAACTCACAAAACTCCAGTTTGTAAAAGGCTACTTAAATGGTAACTGTGATTTTGCTATAAAAAAATCAAAATGTTACATGGTCAAGCAACCAGTTGACGTATATTCCACCACGTTTTGGTCAGCTGACTTTATTTTTACTTCAAGATACTAGGTAAACTATAATCCGACAAACTTTCAAATAAGAGGAAATGATTGAAAAAAATTTTTTTACATGTTTGGGAGGCTGCCATTGCTCACCCCCACCCACAGAATCGCGGTCACGAGTAATCATAATATTAACCCTTTATGCATTTCACGAACTTTTGCTTGGGAGGAACTTGGTCATCAAAATCTGTCACTGGCCCCCGTACATTATACAATTACAACAATTTCTTTACATTTATGGATTTAATAGATTAAAGTTTTTATTCGCGTCAAAGTCATTTTTTTTATAAGATTACTAGCAGCATGGATTACATACTACTAATATATACTATATTTATTGGTCACAAATGGATTTATAACAAATAGACATATTGGAATCTTAGAGATAAAATTAAAGTGTAAAAGATAATCTATATGCAACATAAAATAATTAATTTTAAATAATAAGAAAATAATTTGTAATAACAGTTTCTAAATAGTTAACAAGAAATAAAAGAATTTTCTTATTCCACTAAATTAATGTGACCGAAGTCAGTATTAAGACAATACTGTGGATTACTCCACTCTCTTTTAAGACGTGGGATTAATTCAGGCGGGGGCAAAAGGGATTTCAACGGAAACCATTGTTTTCCTTGACACTCGTTGCTATTTCTTTGAAAAGATGCCTTAGTGTTTGTATTATAAGATTTTTTTTAATGTTAATATTTTTTAGGAATTTAAAATAAATATAATTTTGGAAGTATTCATTTGGAGTGCGTTTTGGTTTCAAAAGTTGCACATCTGATATTTGTGTTGACATGGCGGACATTTATCATCAATGTTTTTAGTAAAATTATTATTAGCTAGGAGGGCACGTCCTTGAATATGTCACCATAAAATTGTCAATACCTTCAGATTATCTATTTCGCGATATTGTAAGTTATCGAAAGATTGTGAACTGTAAAATGCTTCTGTCCGAAGGCTGTCCCTGATTGGTCGATTTTACATTAAGCTGTTCTGTGTCCACAGAGTTGGGAATGAAAACAGGTGTCAGTCAAATAAAATAAATGCCTGCAATTTATTAAGCCGAGCGTAAGTTTTCGCAATGTGTTAAATAAATGCGTTAAATTGTAAGCACTATTGTGTCTTATGGTTCACTACCTTTCAACAGTTCCACCACCATTAGATTATAAACTATCGCGAGATTGTTTATAATCTAACGTTGTCTACAATTTTACGGTGACAAATACACTATCATGATAGATACGATCAATCATGCCGGCAGAAAAAAATGAGAGATTAAAGAATGCAAGCTACACATGTCATAGAATCTGAATTAAACATTGGATCGTCTGGATTTTATTTTCGCTTAAAATGTAAGTTTTTGCTAATAAAGAATTAATCGGATGAAAAATCAAATATAACTTTTTAGTCAGAATGCACATTAAAATCGCAAGAAAAAACCGTTTTCAGTTTCTATTCATAGCACTCTTAACCCTATCCCAATTAAATGTAAAGTATCTAGAGATGTTTGGACTAGCAGCGATCTTCTTACCAGATGTAATTAGATATAACTTAATTGTAGTTAAGAAAAAAAATACAATATATATGACAATAATGTAGCTTTCTTTGATCCACAGTATTCTAGCTTTATGAAATTAAGAATAGTCAACCATATCTCTAATACGTTTGCAGAGCTTGTAATAGCAGCAGCTATATTGTACGTAAATAGTAGTATTCATTATGTTGCGTGTAGTACTTTTTACATTTTTTCATGTATAACGACATGTAGACAATATATAATCTTTAGTGCGATGGATTAGTGTCAGTCTCTCGGGTGTTTTCGCGCAGTGTACATGGAAGATAGTATTATAGTGTCGTGGTTAGGTCATCCTTTTTGAAGTCCACGTAAGTTAGCTATATTATCTACTGTAGTTAGTGTTCGGGCAGCGAAGAGGAGCGTTGTAATTATATAAGAGGCCTACAACCTACACCTTGGCCGCAAGTCCAAGGCGCTGTGCGGCTTTCTGTCTAAATTGCTTGTGTAAAATCCTGTACTGTAATGGGTATCATTCCACTCTCATAATATGGAAATAGTATTAATTTTGTTATTTTTACTGATTAAAACACACAATTTTCAAACATAAAATTGCATACAATATTATTAGCTTAGACATTTGTTAATCTAATCTTTCAAATAGGATCATTAATTATATACGTTTATCTATATAGATAAGTCTTTAAAAAAATAAATCTTATTATTTCAGAAGTCAATAATTTATAATATGTATTTTGTAATTTATATGGTATACGATACCAAGCTAAAAGAAGTCGATATCTTGTATTGTTCTACGAATATTTTTCTGTTAGGAAAACCTTTGTTGTAGTGCGTAACAAACAAATTGGCTCGGCGCCAGTTTTGATGTTTCATATTTCACTGGATCAGCGTCACTGTGACTTACTCCTTCCTACAATAATACAATTGCAACAGTGTATTCCTTTAATTTTTGTTTGTTGATGCAAACAGGAATTTGCATTTCGACCTTTTATTACTTGCGATTGCAACGCAAAGGAAAACGTGCTTACATTACACATAATTACAGTACCTATCACGGCTTTTTCATTAAAATATGACTAGTGAACCGATAATACTAGTATTTTATATCAATGTATTTATTAGGTCTACTACTCTATAAAACATTTATTGAATGCTAATTTTATAAATGTCAAATGTCAAAAACATCAATATATTGAAAGATACATTATGGTCATAGAATTGCAAGCCATTTAAACTGACGACTACTTATGATAAAAAGCTTTGTTATATCGCAACTGTTTTAACCCTACTGTGGTTTTTGAAATTATGTCTACTACTATATAGTTACTAGCTGCCCCGGCAAACGTTGTTTTGCCACATAAATTTAAAAATATTATGGTGGGTCACCCTTTACACTTAGGGGTATAAAAATAGATATTGACCGATTCTCAGACCTACCTGACATGTACACGAAATCTCATTTCAATTTTCATAAAAATCGGTCGAGCCGTTTCGGAGGAGTATGGTAACTAACATTGTGACACGAGAATTTTACATAAAAAATATAGTTATAAACTTTTTAGACATTTAATTGACAAAATTTTTTACATTAAAAATACCTTCGTATTCTCTGCCACGAACTTAATTCTCTTTTCATTAGTTGGTATATAAAATTAGGTTATCTAGGAGAGGGTGGCTAACAATTTATTACTCACGAGACCTGTACAAGGTAGCGTTCAAGTTTAACAGAGTTTGGGCTAAATTAAATAGTATTCGTACAATGTGGTCTTTCATAATAGTCAGCAAAAAACAGTTATTTCAATTTTCAAATAGTATTGCTGATAATGTCAAACGATTTTCAATCGCACAAATTCAAAAATAATAAAAAATATTTGCTTTCCTTTCTCCGTTCCGACTTTTAGTAATGTATATAAAAAAGCGAGAAGAAAAAATTCGAACATTAAGTACTTTATTTCTATAAAAAAGAAATAAAAGATTTATTTTAATGTAATTTTACTAATATTATATTTGTGAAAATTTGTATGTTTGTAATTCAATCATCAACATCAATTAAATTTGACATATTTGTGTGCCTTAGTAACCTTTATTTGTTTTGCGGAGAAATGTGTTTACGCGTACCTGACTATCCCTTTGGCTGGGCACTAACCGAGTTATGTAAGACTCGTCTGCGAGAATATCTACTAAACCTCCGCGGTTATCCTCTTCGTCAGAGTGAGAACTTGCCGATCACTTTTGCATTCTACCGCAATTATTTCGACAGTTGTTGCCTATTCGGGAGTTTCCCGAGTAACAGGGACACCCTCGATACCCCGGTGTCGTGCAAGAGAACGAGGTGAGAGTTGTGAAGCCGCCTCCTCCTCGGTCGATTTCTGCGGATCGGGTCTGAGGAGACATCCGCCTCTCGAACCTGCTCCGCGGCCTCTTTCAGCGAGATAAAACAGAAGGATTAACTTGCGTTGTTGCTGAGCATGGCGTCAATACATCACAGTCGGTAAAGCAGGGTATGACGCTGGTCTTCCCAGGCGTACTCGACCAGGGTGTGGTGCGATGTGACTATAACCGTCTCACGTTCACAACAAGTCAGCGTCGGTTCTCTCCGGAAAATTCAATATAGAAACCCCCGAAACAAACGTATCCGGTGAGTATGTGCATGGACGAGGTGAGGACGACGTTCCGCCTACCAACCCATCGAGCGAAGTGCGGACGGACCGCTCTACGGTAGCTAGACCAGCCTAGGTTAACGTTAAAGGAAAATTTTTAAAATTGCGGTGATTATAGTCTGGTTTAATACTAGAAGGATTGTTTAACTATACAAATTCAACGAATGTATCGAGTAATCTGTTACCTTTTACAATCCCGAGTTACATCTAGTAATGTTGTATACTCATGTTGCGTTTTGTTGACGATATTGTCTCTTGCCTTCTAACTCTCTGCGGTCACGTCGCTGCGGTTTTGCGGGAGGAGGGTAGCTTATAGTTAAGAGTATACGCGACAATACTAATCAACACAGTCGAGACACAAACTTGTTAATGTTCAGTTCATATTAAGTTTTATAAGTTCCTCAAGGCTATGTTGTAGCAGGGTAAAGAGGAATTTAAACAAAATAAAAAAATACGCAGATATGAGTAGAAGGGTTATTTTGATAATATTCTGAAAAGCACCCTACTTTCTTTTTTACAATAAAATCATTTTTCTTTCAAATTGATTAAAATTAATTTTCTATTTTTTAGTCGGATTTTCTATTAAAACAGCATTTCTTTAGTTTTTTTAAAATTATTATTTATTTTTCATTTTTACTTGAATTTTCTATAAAAGCGTATTTTTTAGTTTTTTAAACTATTATTTATTTATATAATTGATTATTTAGTTAATTATTTTAGTGATTGTTTAGCAATAGCTTTATGATATTTACATCTCTATTAGCTATTGCATAGAAGAGAGGTGTTTCTCCTTGACGGCCTAATCGCTAATCCTGATTATCCTAGTAAGAATAACGGATCAAACTGTTTAAAATATTGAATTGTCATCGATCCTTAATAAGTATGCCAAATTCGAGATAATCCGACGTTTTGAAGGGGGTCAAAATCATGTTCGAAGATCATACTAACATACGTGTGATGCTAATAAAAGCGTATTAAAAAGCAATGCTCTCGATTCGTCTAGGTAAAAAAAAAATAAAGTTAAAAAAAAACTATAACCCGACTACGTAAAAAAGTGATCTAAATAAAAAGGACGAAACCAGAAAAAATTTCAGATAGAAACCTAGAAATGCATAGGTACAAAAATGGTCAAGGCAGAACCGTAGTCGTAGATGAGAATGTATATCTACAATGTCTGTTTCATGGAGGCGTTTCTCTAATAAAATAATAAAAAAAGCGTATGTGTATCAAAAACATGGTAGTGACAAAAATGTAATAGGTCGGGGAAAAAGTCTTTTCGCATTATAGTATGTATGAACTTGTAATAAAATCTCTTATACTATTTGTAACTGGCTGGTTTTGGTATCATTCAAAGTTTACATTTTAAAGAAGATAATTCCAAATTAGGAAAATGACTACCATAATTTTTATTTGTTTTTCGTACTGTGAAGATGAGTCTAATGAAGAAATTCGATACATTTCAAAATTTTACTACTAGGAAAATAAAAATGCAACGCAAGCCGCGAAAAAAATTTGTGATATTTACGGAGCTAGTGCAGTGTCTGTGAGAGCAGCACAAATTTGGTTTAAGCGTTTTCAATCCGGAAATTTTGATGTCAAAGATGCACCTCGCTCTAGTCGCCCTATTACGGATAAAATGGATGCCATTTTTGAAAAAGTGGAGCAAGATCGGCATATCAGTAGTTACGACGTAGCTGAAGAACTGGGAATTGACCACAAAACAGTTTTGGCGCATTTGAAAAGAACTGGGTACACAAAAAAGCTCGATATTTGGGTACCTCACGAGCTCACTGAAAGAAACCTAATGAACCGTCTACTCATTTGTGATTCTTTATTACGACGTAATCTAGCCGTGTGGACCCGGCTTAGAATAGGTCCACCCTGGTACTGGTGGTGTCGTATAAGGCGACTAAAGTACGTGTGGCAGAGTCACGTTCCGTCTCTGGGCGGTAACACCGGGCAGACTCGACCGGATCACTACCACACTCACACAGAAAACCGGCGTTAAGTAGTGATCTAGTGTCGCTGCGTTTCGCATTGGTGAGTGTGAGCTCCGGCGCCTCCTCTTCGGATCTTTTAGATCCCCTTTTCCCTTCTCAAATTATGACAGCGGCTCCCAAAACGTGTTTTATACCCCAGGAGGGTACTGGTGCCAACGGCATCGGAGAATCCCTCCCCGTGCATTATCAGAAATATGTCTGCTCGGGCAGCCCGTCGAATTCTGGGGAGGGCAAGGATACGCGACCACTTAAAGGCAAACGAGACAAATTCTCTACGGCTCCCCCTTCCACTCTTGATGTGGACTTTTGCAACATAAGGGGGTTACATTCCAATCTGAATGCCGTTCACTACCATCTGGAGACGGCACGGCCGGCCTTGTTATTTTTGACAGAGACGCAGATATCCCGACCGGACGACACTGCCTATTTACAGTACCCCGGCTACAAAATTGAACACAACTTTTTGCCTCATGCCGGGGTGGCCGTTTTCGTAAGGGAGGATATCTGCTACCGTCGCTTTAACTGTCTTGAAGGTCGGGGCCTGTCCACCATCTGGCTGCGCGTAGGCTTTGGCAACCGCATCCGAGTCTATGCGTGCCTTTACAGGTCCCATAGTGGTAACGGAGAAACAGAGCGGCTCATGGAGCACATTCAAACGGGTATTGACGACATGCTCTCACAGACTCCTTCTGCTGAAGTCATTGTCCTAGGCGACTTTAATGCCCATAACACCGAATGGCTCGGGTCAAGTTCCACTGACTATGCAGGAAGAGCTGTTTTTGACTTTGCAATAGCGAATGGTTTGTCACAGTTGGTTCAGAAGCCCACGCGACTCCCGGATGTGGATAGCCACAATGCCTCTTTATTGGACCTCCTGCTGACTACGCATCCAGAAAAGTATCAGGTGCTGGTTGAAGCTCCCTTGGGGTCTTCCGACCATTGCCTGATACGGAGTGTAGTGCCCATTGAACGTCGCCGTCACAGAACACCCGCGACCCGCCGCATTTGGCACTACAAGTCGGCAGATTGGGATGGATTGCGATCATTTTATGCATCCTACCCATGGAGGCAGGTCTGTTTCTCTTCACATGATCCTAGTACCTGTGCCGAAGATGTCACCGATGTGGTACTACAGGGTATGGATATTTTCATACCAAGCTCTGTAGTGCCAATAGGTGGCAAATTACAGCCTTGGTTCGGTGCGTCTTGTAAAGCAGCCGCTATCAGCAAACGAGACGCTTACCGAGCCTGGGTTGAAGCACTGGTCACTAAGGATCCGAACCTCCAATTCCTGAAGAGAAAATACAACCGAGCCTCCAGGTTCTTTAAGAGACACATCGCTAGAGCAAAGTCCCAGCATGTTGCCAAAATCGGCGAGAAGCTAGAGGGCCTTTCGTCCGGAACGCGCCAGTTCTGGGCCCTCTCTAAAGCTCCCCTTGGCAATTTTAGCCAGCCTACCCTTCCGCCGCTGCGCATGGAGAATGACATTCTGGCCTACACGGCAAAAGAGAAAGCCGAACTTCTGGATACTCTCTTTGCCTCAAACTCAACTCTGGATGACCAAGGATGTACACCGCCTACCATCCCACGGTGTCAGAGCTCTATGCCTATTATAAGGTTTAAATTCACAAGTCGAGCGGGCCGGATGGCATCTCACCAATTGTGCTCCGTGTATGTGCTCCTGAATTAGCTCCCGAGCTAACGCGTCTATTTCGGCTCTCCTACTCTAGAGGCGTAGTCCCGAACTGCTGGAAGCTGGCCCATGTCCGTCCGATCCCAAAAAAGGGCGATGGCTCTGATCCTGCCAACTACAGGCCTATTGCTATCACCTCTCTGCTCTCCAAAGTCATGGAAACGCTCATCAACCGTCAGCTCTTGGGATACCTGGAGGATCGTCAGCTCATTAATGACCGCCAGTATAGCTTTCGTCATGGTCGTTCTGCTGGCGATCTTCTTGTTTACCTTACCCATCGGTGGGCGGCTGCCATTGAGAGCAAAGGAGAGGGCTTGGCAGTTGGTTTGGATATAGCAAAGGCCTTTGATCGCGTTTGGCATAAGGCCCTTCTCTCTAAGCTTCCAGCCTATGGGCTTTCCGAGGATTTATGCAACTGGGTCGCCAGCTTTCTCAGTGGGCGTAGCATACGTGTCGTTGTCGACGGATTTTGCTCTGACCCCAAGCCCATTGATGCTGGCGTACCCCAAGGCTGTGTGCTTTCCCCTACACTGTTTCTCCTGCATATCAATGATTTGTTGGACCATCCTAACATTCATTGCTATGCAGATGACAGTACGGTGGACGCCGTTTATGCCGGCCGAGCAGGACTCTCTCGGGAAAGCGTCGATGAGAGCCGAATTAAACTTGTGTCTTCTATTAACATCTCTTTGGGGGAGGTTTCGCAATGGGCTAAATCCAATTTGGTCCAGGTCAACCCCCTGAAGACACAAGTTTGCGCGTTCACCACTAAAAAAACCCCATTCGTCGTATCTCCCTTCTTCGATAACACTCCCCTTAAAGCCTCGCCTAGTATTGCAATATTGGGCCTCGATATTTCGAGTGATTGTCAATTTCGCGATAATTTGGCAAGCAAGGCTAAGCTGGCCTCCAAAAAACTTGGTGTGATCAGCCGAGCCAGACAATACTTCACGCCTCAGCACCGACTGGCGCTATATAAAGCGCAGGTTCGGCCGCATATGGAGTACTGTGCTCATCTCTGGGCTGGTGCACCTAAGTATCAGCTTGAACCCTTTAATCGCATTCAAAAAAGAAGGGCTGCTCGGACAGTCGAGGACCCGGTGTTGCATTCACGGCTGGACCCTTTGGCACTGCGTAGAGACGTATATTCATTGTGCGTCCTCTATCGCATATATCACGGGGAGTGTTCCGAAGAGCTTTTCCATTTGATCCCTGCCGCCGAATTCCACCATCGCACTGCACGTCATAGACTAAAATATCATCCTCATCATCTGGATGCGTGGCGTTCCTCAACAGTGCGTTTTTCTATAACTTTTATTCCACACACAATCAACTTATGGAATGATCTACCTACGGCGGTATATCCAGAACACTACGACATGGGGACCTCCAAAACTCGCGTATATCTCCACCTTAAAGGCCGGCAACGCTTCTGTAACTCCCCAATTGTTGCAGGAGTCCGTGGGCAGCGGTGATTACTTAACACCACGTAACCCGACTGCTCGTTTGCCTTCCTATTCTATAAAAAAAAAAAAAAAGTAATGAAACCGAACCATTTTACTTGTCGCGGTTTTTTGATCAGAAGGCCGAAAATTTTTATCGCAATGGGATCATGTCCCTACCAACAAGATGGCAAAAAGTTATTGAACAAAATGGTACCTACATACTTAAGTTAAATGTAAATAAACTATATTAAAAATGTTTTGAATTTTCTTAAAAAATGCGAAGAAACTTTTTCCCCAACCTATTATTTCATTTGCATAATTTAAAAATAACATTAGCATTCAGCACTCCTTCTCTATGTAAACTATAAGTGTGGGAAATTTCATACTCCGTCGATGCAAATTTCCTAAAAAGGGGTACAAAGTTTTTGCTTTGCGTATTAATTTTGTTCTTTTTTTATGTGTATTATTTAATAGAATTTCTTGTTAAATATAATCAAAACGATCACAAGGAAGGGGAGGCCGAGGTCCGGTCTGTCTTCCTTTTATGGCCGACATAAAATTTTATAGGCGCTTGCTGTTGCCTCTATATGTATTGAAATATTTTGACGCCTTTTCTTTCTTCAGCTTACCTAATAAAATAAAATATTGGTACTTGTAATAGTCATTATTAGAACAAATTTTAAAACAATTTCATGTCATTTCTACTTATCGCTACATAGTATAAAACAAAGTGGCTTTCTACTGTCGGTCTGTCCCTATGTATGCACATACATCTTTAAAAGTAAGCAACAGATTATATGAGGTTTTTTTTAATAGATAGAGTGATTCGAGTGGAAGGTGTATATATAAACAACGAGAAACACTGATACTTACAGCGCTTACATTGGAAACGCTGGCTGGACCCTATGAGATAGATCAAAATAATGTACTACAGTATTGAACTCCTTAAAAAGGTCTACAAAAAAATCCGGGATGGTATATGTCTATCTCTTAGGGATAACCCACAATAACCATTTGTTATCCTTTACTTTTTACGAGAAAGAATGGCATTAATCCTTATCCAAAAGGTACCTAACCTCAAATACATTGTGCATTTAATATGTGTAGATCAATATGACCTTTTACAGCATGAAATTTAAATGAATATTTTCGAAGATATTACAGATTTAAAATGCACGTATTAAATTGCACCCGGGCGAAGCTGGGACGGGTCAACTAGTATATAAATAAAGTTCAAGGTACTACTGAACAGACTTTGATGAAACATTATAGTATACGGTACTAAAGGTATAAAACAGAATAAACACATGCACATAATGTAACTATAAGTGTAAAGTAAGTCAGAAAATATATTGATGCCGAAGCGAAGGGAGAGCAACCTGCTAATAAAGCTACAACATTAAATCCTAGTTAGTTTTGTTAATTTTTGTTATCCTTAATTTGTACTGTAATCAACTTCAAGAGTTTGAATGTATGTATGTCATAAATAAGCTATTAAAAGTACCTGTATACCAAAAATTAAAATTACGCTTAACTATTAATTTACGATGGGTTTAAATAATACTTACCCTCAGTAATGGCCGAAACAAGCCGCGGTTCGTAGTCGATACGAGATGAAATATAGATCTTCATGAATATCGAATGAGGTGATGAAAATTTGCGGCAATGTTATGGGTATATATTCAACACCCACTAAACCTTTTTTTATATATTAAACAAATATCATCAATGCCATAAATATTAATATAACACTAGTTCAAACCTTTTAACGATACATTCTATTACAACTTGTGAGGGGACGGGTTAGAATACTATTTCCCTCTGCGACTGGGAGAGCATCACGTAAGAGGCAAGATTGGATTACTTATTTACCTCCTCCGCACTATAAAAGTCAAGACAAGAAGAATCTCTTGTATTGCCGATGTCATTCCGCGAAGGTGGCCTCTTACCCATCAGGTGGACCGTCTGCTCGTTTGCGCCTTATATACCATAAAAAACATATAGATGTATTTGGTACATTTAAAAATATAGTGTGCTAGCTACACTTGTTAAAATACATTGAAACAAAACTGGCAGAACAAACCGAGTCTTCGAATAGTAAAGTGGGCCATTAAATCTTTAATTAAAGGATAGAACACTATATTTCATATAAATTATTCTTTTTTACGATACTCGAAATCACAATAATAATCGTTTACATTCTGACATGCTTATTATAACAAACTAAGTTTGTCACATTAGGTGGACTTTTTGAATATAAATTTAGATAATTAATTTCTAAATGTATTTAGTATATAAATAAGGTAAAAATAATCAGATTAAAAATATGTACGCTATTTATTTTTGTTTACTGTGAGGGTATTCATCCACTTAAGAGATTTTAATTAGCACCTAGTGATTCTATGGTATCCATTTGTTTTCAATAGTTTTGTAGCTTTTGATTATTAAGTCTATTAAAATAAAGAAATTTTATTTATTTATATTATTATTTGTGCTAATATTTTAACTAGCGACTCCTTGTCGCTTTGCTGAGAGTCCATTTAACCTCTTTTTCGAACAAAATAAATAAATGATCAGAAAATTAACTAAAACCTAACCTGCATCTAGAGCTTAACACAACATTAAAATACCTTATATATGGAGGAGTGGGTAATATTTAATGGTTGTAACATTACCTCCCTTACGTTATAACAACACTCGATGATTTTGATAGCCTCAAACGAATAAACAATTATCGATTAATCGGAACGCCAGCGCCTTATTTCCTATTTCTTGATTTACTTCTCCCCACTAGTGGAGGGGCATTGCTACCATTGTCTAGTCTCTTTATATTCCTCGACTGACGCAGTACATTGTCATCTGGAGCATTAGCATCTGGAATTGAAGAGTAGCAATAGTGTGTCACTGTGTTACGGATATTGGACCTCTCCGACGTCTTATTTATTATGACTCCGTACATTGTATTTAGGTGTGTTAACACAACCTTAGGTTAGGTTTATGTTGAGTTAGGTTAGCCTTATGTTAATCTAACCTTAGAATTTAACAGTGAGACCGGGTAGTGGAGGCGAGTGTTGTGATCACTTAAAGTAATTCCTTAAGCCTACACTTTGGTCACAAGTCCAAGGCCTTTCCTGGGTTCCTGTCCAAAAAAAAGTAAGGTTCGATTCATTCATTCAAATCGGCTCTCTGTCCCGATATATAATTATAATATTAGCAATAATGTTGGCAACTTTATGTGACTCAAATAAAATACCCATTGTGTTAACAACTTAAAGTTTTGCACCGATAGGTCAGTGGCAGTTTGACGAATGTTTCATAAACCTTTGCTACAGTGAACTGTTTTCAGTGAACTTTTCAAAATTTATGTATGTCTTTATATTGTTACTGGTTGAGCAGTTGTGTATATTTATCTACAGTAAAAGGTGTCTTAAAAACACAACTCACAACAAGCCCCAAGCACTGCTTAGCTTCATGTATGAAGAACATGTTCTTTTGTGTGATACTGTACGGTGTATAAGAAACTTAATATGAAGGGTATCTATAATTGCAATGAAAATTAAAACAATTTTGTTTTTAAATTTCTCTCTGTCTGCCGATCTTTCGATACATATCGAAAGTAGTACGATAAAAAATATTAATAAAAATTAGCTCATTGATGATAATAGTTGATAAATTAGTTTAGATGTATTTATTTCTTTAAATTTATTGTTTTAGTAATAAGGGCGACCCATAATAAGGGCGTGTGCACGCGTTTAATAAGCGACAATGAAGATACTAATATGTAAAGCGCCATGATACAAGTATACTGGGACCGTTATTATGTTACTCACGTGCCAAATGTACGAGACGCCAAGTTATGATGCACATCACTGCTTTAATTTAGAACAAACTCATGAAGGTAGAGTTATTAATTAACTTATCGAAGTGTTGCTTGTTCCTTATATATTTAGATTACTTATTTACCTTTTACTTGTTCTGTTTGTTTTATTGGCAGTAAAAGTTGTAATGTATAAAGAGCATGCTTAGAATTATATTGGTAATAGTTTGTTAACGAATAGTGTCGTCGTCAAGGAAGGCAGAGCGTAGAATACTAAGCGTTGCTAAAATCTTCCATTTAACAATTTAACTTTATTATGTATTAAATCACGCCTACACTACCTTCTATTTTAGCTAAGCAAAAAAAATAATATCTATAGGTACCCTTCTTTACACATCTATGAAAATACTCGTCAAACTAATACTGAACTAGCTATCGGTGTAGAGCTTAAAAGTTTCCGAGCCTATGAGGGTATTTTTAAAATTAATTATTAGAGACCACAAATTAGTTAAATGATATAAGCAGTTACTAAAAATTCTCAACTCACTTGATGTTCTTTTTACTGTTATGTTCTTACTTATTTACTTCAATATCTTTTACAAGCTATCTATAAACATCGGATAGTATTAAATGTTAGTTTTTATTACAATATTAATAGTATAAAATATCGATATTAAATGGAATTTGAATAATTTGATCAGTATTTCGATTATCGAAAATTAACTTAGCAACATAGGCCTACGACCTCACCTGGCATCAAAGTGGGAATAGATCCTCATCTAGGGTAGGTAGAGGAGGGTATTTTGTAATATAAAAAAATGACTTTAACGCAATAAGGTTTACTTGTTCTCGGATCTCGTGTGACTTCAAATTGTTGTGTATTTAAAGATAGTTTGCCGAATATTTATTATAGTGATTGCTATTTTCCTGAAGCAGAGTTAAAAGCAGCATCAATTCATCATGCGTCAAGCAGTAAAGGAGAACGTTTACTGGTAGCAGAAAGGCCTTTTAATCCTACACCTAAGTTGCAAACCCCAGGCACTGCTCGGCTTCCGTTTGAATTGTGTATTATTGTAGTCTTTTGAGTGTAATTATGAAGTTAAGTTACCCGCTATGGCTTTTATACATAAGAAAGGCTTTTCTAAGAAAAGTAAGAGAGTTTATTACTGAACAGAAATTCATAAACATGCATTTTCCACAGAAACTCACACGAAACTCCTTAATAAAAAAGGCGCCGTTTCACAAAACAACTTTAAAATATATAATACTAGCTGCCTGCCTTCGCTTCGCTCCGGGTATTTAAAGCAATATTATAATTGATGTCCTTAAATTGTCACTCTGTAATTGTGTACCTATTCATTATTTGAAAAAAGAGAGACAGTAAGAAAAAGTTATAAAAAGAAAAATAATAGAAAGAAAAATAAAAGAAAAGCGACAGATAATAAAAGAGGGAGGACAGAGCAAAAATAAAATTGAGTAGGTAAAGGAAGAGAGAAAGAGAGGGCGAGAGAGAGATAATCGAAAGAAAGTAAGTGAAAAGAGACTAATCATTCTGAACAGACAAAAATAAAAATTAAAGTGAGAAAAAAGAGAGCGGATGAGAGACAGTGATAATATTATAAGTGAAAGAGAGACGGAAATACAATAGACTTCTCTTTTTTAAAATCGGATAGGTAACAACAAAATGGCCATATTCTATTATTTAAAAAATGTACATGGCAACACTAAATCACCTATGTCACTCACGAATAGTGCAGTTTTATCTCAGTGAAAGATTTTTTAAAATCGGATTAGATACAACAAAATGGCCTTAATCTATTAATTAAAATAATAGGTCGGGGAAAAAGTCTTTTCGCATTATAGTATGTATGAACTTGTAATAAAATCTCTTTGGCTATTGTATCTCGAATGTTTAAAATAAATTATTAGAGACTGTAATAAAATCTCTTTGGCTATACTATTTGTATCTGACTGGTATTGGTATCATTAAAAGTTTACATTTTAAAGAAGATAATTCCAAATTCAAATTAGGAAAAAGTGTGATTTTTATTTGTTTTTCGTACTGTGAAGATGAGTCTAATGAAGAAATTCGATACATTTCAAAATTTTACTACAAAACGGTAAAAATGCAACGAAAGCCGCGAAAAAGATTTGCGATGTTTATGGACCTAGTGCAGTATCTGTGAGAGTAGCACAAATTTGGTTTAAGCGTTTTCAATGTCAAAGATGCGCCTCGCTCTGGTCGCCCTATTACGGATAAAATGGATGCCATTTTTGAAAAAGTGGAGCAAGATCGGCATATCAGTAGTTGCGACGTAGCTGAAGAACTGGGAATTGACCACAAAACAGTTTTGCGCATCTGAAAAAAACTGGGTACACAAAAAAGCTCGATATTTGGGTACCTCACGAGCTCACTCAAAGAAACCTAATGTACCGTGTACTCGTTGAAGAAGCTGATAACTGGTGATGAAAAGTGGATCACGTATGACAAGAACGTGCGAAAAAGGTCGTGGTCAAAGGCCGGTCAGGCTTCACAGACTGTGGTGAAACCCGGGTTAACTCACAACAAGGTGATGCTGTGTGTGTGGTGGGATTAGAAGGGAATTATTCATTATGAGCTGTTACCACCAGGCAGGACCATCGATTCTGAACTCTACTGCGAACAACTGATGAGATTAAAGCAAGAAGTTGAGAGAAAGCGGCCGGAATGAATCAACAGAAGGGGTGTGGTTTTTCATCATGATAACGCTAGACCTCACACAACTTTAGCCACTCAGCAAAGTAAGAGAGTTTGGCTGAGAGGTGTTAATGCATCCGCCGTATAGTCCTGACCTTGCGCCTTCAGATTTCCACCTGTTTCGGTCTCTTCAGAATTCTTTAGGCAGTGTCAGGTTAATATCACGAGAGGACTGCCAAAACTACTTGTCGCGGTTTTTTGATCAGAAGCCCCAAAATTTCTATAGCAATGGGATCATGTCCCTACCTACAAGATGGCAAATAGTTATCGAACAAAATGGTACCTTCATACTTTAGTTAAATGTAAATAAACTATATTAAAAAATGTTTTGAATGTTCTTAAAAAATGCGAAAAGACTTTTTCCCCAACCTGCATATTGTATATATTGTATACATATTGTATATGGGAACACTAAATCACCTTTGTCACTCACTGAATTTTCAAAATCTGTTCAGTACTTTTCGAGCCTATTTGCAACAAACAATCAAACATACAAACAATCAAATCTTTCCTCTTTATGTAATAGTATAGAGTATAAATTAATTGTTTGAAATCACTTGGACAACTGCTTCGGATCTGTCGGGACAGAGATTATATGTCGTGGAGACGATGGGATTTTTAAAATAAATTTATAGAAGCTACCGCCAATCACAAGTTATCAATATCATAGTGTTGCTAACATATTGCAACATATCACCTATAATCTGGTTACTGGCTGGCTTATTAAATGAAATGTTGTCTGGTAATAGCTTTAAACCTGTTATAATAATTTTTAGCATGAATAGTCAGTATTATAATGGCTTAAACGTAGAATTGACGAGAATTGAAAGCAACATAATCTGCGAATATTTACTTACAGATATACGAATGAATTTTCATAGTGATAGTACACGTAACATAAATGGATTTTATGTATGAGATTTATTTATACTTGCTCATTAATTAATTCAATCTATGAGTATATAGTAAGGGTTAAATAAATCTAAACCATAAAAAATTATACACAACCTTCGATGTATGTTAATAATAGTAAACTTTAATCTATAACTATTTCTTTTAGATTATTGTTGTAAAGGAAGTATTTTAGTTACCAATCAGATTAAACTTCCCTTGTTTCTCCCTATTCTGGACAAATAGAGCCAATTTCCGGACATATTGATTCCGTGTCTTATGTTCCAAACGTCATATAATTTTTACGTCATCAGAGTATTTCTTTTTCTACCGTACTTTTATTTAGTTTTCGGTAGTGGATTATATTTTTGATTTTGACTTAATATATAAATAAGTAACGCTTAGGACAAAATTAATGCAATAATCGTTAAAACTTAACCAAGTATCATTAGCAGCATCACCGTTCAGATATTATTTAATACAGTAGAAATGTCTCAGTAACCTTACCATCTATAATTTGATTTGCAATTAAGATCCCATTTACGTATTTTACGGTTATTCGCGCAATTTAGTGACTTTGAAGAACGTAAGTCCGTAATGAAATCAAATGGTCCGGAAAGGGGAAGCTTTCTGTTGTCAAGTACTTCGAGAACTTTCTCATTTAACAGAAAAATATCATACTTGCCTAATGTAAACAACATTGTGAGAAAACTTTCTTAAGTGTACTTTTCTTGCATCGTGTTTATTAATTTGAGATATAGGCTACCACGAAGTCGCACCTCGTACGCAAAAAACTAATCGCTTAATTTATACTGTTAGTAAATTTAAATATTTTTGATGAATTTCACAGTTTTATCTAGTAGTTACTAGTGCTAATAATAATTGACAATTTTATGATTTTAAACATTATTATTTTATCAGTAATATTCGTAACAGTGTAATAACTATATTTTATTTTTTCCGTTTTGGTAGAGCATTTTTAATTTTTAACTCGGGAATGTGAACGCAAGAACATTTGAGTACAAGGCCCTTGCATATGAAATTAGTTTCCACACTCTGCAGTGCAAAAGCAGAAAAATAAATAGCAAAGAGTGAAAGAATATTTTTATTCTGGATGGTAATAATATTGTGCTGCTTATGGCTCTGGCAGAATTTCAACACAGGTTGCCAATTTACTTCAAGTGAATTATGAATATATTTCTAAAAAGTTCAATTTATGTTTATGCATATTCAGTTCTAACAAAAAATTATTTCGAAAAAGTCTTAAAAAACTTTAATTTGAGAAATAAAACATCACGTAAAAAATAATTCAAATCTCCCGCGGCAATTTATATAATGAAATTGTAAATACTCGTTGTAAATTGACAGGCAGTGAAGCGCGCCCTTCTAGGAGGCGAAGGACAAGTGACACTGAACATTCTGCTCTCTTTGATGTTTTTGCCAGAGGTGTTTGCGTTGCAATGAACAAAAGGAAAGAATAGAAAGAGTTGCTTTCAACGTTGTTTACGACTTTAGAATATAGTTATGTTTTTATAATGACTTACCGATAGCAGAACTTGAGATCGATAGAGGTCACCTCTAAAAATCAGTGTTGATACCATGTACCAAAAATAGCTGAGAGGTGTTTCCTTTTTGGAGAGGCACAGTGAACATGAGGAACTGACATTTAGACCTAAGCTTTTATCATAAAATAATAATTAACCATTTCACTAATTCTTACTAACCCTATGTAAAATGTGGACTCCAAATAAATATTTTTCTTGTCTAAGCTTAAGTCAAGGGTATCTTTTCATAATTAGCTCTAACTAGGGCCGCCTATGACCGCATAGACATGTAGATTTGTACTTTGTATTTGGCCCGGGCAAGTCAAGTTTCTGGACCATATTGACGACAAAATAATAAGAAACAGATTATTAAAATTTTTTATTTATTGGTTTGTATCTACAATATCGACTAAGCTAAGCTTATGGCATACGACGCGGCGCCACCTGCTGCACTGCTTCGTCGCCCTTCTTCTTCTTCTATACTTTTTTAAAACAAAAGTACGTTTGTGGCCTCACCTACTACAAGCTAAGCTATCATAAACTTCCACAAGCTCGGCAAGTCGTTCTTTACAAAAAGCCATTGAATACATAATCTGTATTACAAATTTTAATAGTATACTTGAGTATCAACATTATTTAAATTCCAAGACTTTTTGTCATATATTTTTATTTTAATCTCCGGGCACTTGTTCCCTTTTCCAATCCCTAAAGCCGGTACTTGCACTACCTTCAGCTATAAGTATCTTTATCAGAAATTAGGTTCTTACAAAAAGTATTCTTGATATCATAAATATTAAAAGTTAACAGGTAGTTTACTTCTTTCACGTGGTTGTCAATAATGCAGTGCATAAATAACTAAAGGTAATAAATAAGGTTATATCTGGATGACGCCTTTGGGATTACGGATTTATGAGGTTTTGCAGCTCGACACGGATTGATTTGAGGTATTGTTTCGAAACAATTGAACGCCGGTTTGTTTCCCACAGAGGATTTAATAGCATGCTTCTGTATAATTCTATAGCATATTATGTATGTTGAATTGATAATTAAGATAATAATTTGACTTGTTCTATATTACATTAGTTAAAAAAAAATTCGTATCGAAAATAAAAAAAGTGCAAATTTTACAAAGTATTCCAGACTTGAAATAAAAAAGAAAATTCAAATGATGCCTTTAAACATTTACCTTCTAAATTCACACGATGTAAATAATAAACTAAAAAGAAGATTTTAAATAAAAAGAATATTATATCTTGGCTCATAAAAGAACAATTTTTCTTTCAATATTATTTTTGCTTTGCGTCTAAAATGTTTCCACAAAATGATATCAATTTTTACTTTGCTTTATGAAAGACGTCTTTTACTAATATGATTTTATAACGTTTATATTTTAAAGGCGCTTTATAGTATACTATTTTAGTTGTTATACATTCATAATTAGTCAATAAACACTATACATTAATAATTAGTCAAAAAATTAATAAACTTATTTATTTGTAACTAGCACATTACCCATTGCATCGTTTGGTGGCTCCTAATAGTAAGTAGAAATTCGTGTTTGATTTGGTTGCTATGACAACGGAAACCATATCTAGAGTACACTATCACAAATTAGTCTAGTAAACCATAATAGATTTAACATTTACAGATTTTCATACGAACTTACATGCACTGTTTCACCGTCTTTCTTAGTGTGATGAAAATTGATGATGATTTATTCTAAGTTACCAAAGTGCGAAAACATTGTAATGAAATATAACAATTCGTGTACACTTCTATCTCAGTAGGCATCTGCGAGTCGATAGTGAAGATTTATTATGGCAGGGAGAGACTATAAAACTTATTTTATTATTCCATCAAACGTGGCGCCGACTAGAATACTTGCACTGCACTTTCAGTTTTAATACTTTTATCATGTATTCATAGTATTGTCATTAAATACTTCATTAGAACGTGGCGTAAGCAATTATTTGCCATCGGGAAAGAGACTTATGTTAGCAATTGATATTATTGGATTGGCACATTGTTCCTATTGGTTTATTTTAAAATTAGGCATAAACTTTGCCCTGATAGTTCAGCGGTAGTTTGACAAGGGACTCTCGACTCGAAGGGACACAGTGTGAAAATTTACTATCAATATTGAGGTGTAACCTTTATTATGAAGCGCGATAGTTGATTTTATTATTTAGTTTAGTTACTATCAGGTAATGATTTCGAACAGTGGAGTCTTTAAGCATTATCAACGATCTCTTTAAACACTAGCCCCAGTCTTTACTTTCTGTATAAACTCTATTTTATTTGACAGTATAGTTCATTTACAGTTAATACGTTAAAGATAGCCATTATGTTGTTTTGATAAAAAATATAACTTATTGTAAAGTTACTCAATAATAAAAAATGTAAAAACAATATTTATAGGTACTTAACAATATAGGTACTTAAGATCCAGCTACTTATATTCATCAAATTCTAACAACTTATACGAAAAATAGTGTAAAAAAGTTCAGTGTACTTTAAAGAACTGAACCCACTTTTATGAAATTGCTCTGTAATTAATAAAGAAAAGTGCTTCGTTAATTGCTAGGTAAAAGTTAATTAGGTTAACTTACGAGTTGAAATATTTGAAAAATTCGACGCCTGTAATGCTTATAACACAATTATATACAGTACTAGTGGTCGAAACACGACCGTAATTCGTTTAATATTTAAATTTGAACGCAGATATATTATTATGTATAATGTAAACAACCGATATTTTGCTTATAATTATGATATTACCACATTATTATATTTGAAATTAGCTGACCCGTCATCGCTTCGCGAAGATGTATAACGGGTAAAACTTATCAAATTCGTTTCAATATTTCACATCTTTTAAACTTCTTTGGACTCAACAAATATTTTTAAAACTAAAAATAGCTAAATCGATCCGTTCTCGATTTTTAGCGAGACAATCGTCGTTTAATTTTTTATATAAGAATTCAGTAAGACCATAGACAAATAAATTTTATTTAATGTATTTGATTTAATGATTTGATGTATGAAGTTTAATTAATCTAAATTTATGAATTTATTAATAACTAGTCGACTCATGCGACTTCGTCCGCGTGTAGCTCCGCTCCTATTGGTCGTAGTATGATATATAGCCTATAGCCATCCTCGATAAATGGGCTATCAAACACTGAAAGATTTTTTCAAACCGGACAAGTAGTTTGCGCGTTCAAGCAAACAAACAAACAAACTCCTCAGCTTTATATATTAGTATAAAATATATTTTATTTAAAGATTACTAGCAGTATGGATCCCATACTACTAGTATTCCCTTTACCCCTCTTAGTAAACTAATAAATAGCTTGTGTCAGGAGTGGGCCACGTCAGTAGTCCAATGTCCGGGATTTGAACCCACGATTTGTTGATCCAAAGCCCGAACCACTGAGCTACTGATGCTTCAATATTAGCCTTATATATTAGTATAAAATAGTTATTATTATTTATTATGTATTTACTAAAATGTGAGTCAGTGGCGGTTGTGCGGGTAATTTATAACCCGACGACCCAACGCTACAACGACGGGGTGTTACAGGTTTAACGTGTGTATCTGTGTATCTGTATGTCTCAAGATAATGGTCCAGTTGTGTTGAAGGTAATTTAATCGAGATGGTTCTTAGCTATATAATTTGACTGTATGGTCAGGCAGAAGGACTGCTCATGCATTTGCTCTTACGCATGACTTGACCCAACTGGTTGATCAGCCCACCAGAATCCCAGATATTGTCGGGTTGAGGTTCATGCTCCTCTTGTGTCATCGGACCACTGCCTGATATCCACCAAAGTGCCACAGACTAGGCCGCCGCCGATATCAGCGTCGATTAAACGTCGTGTTTGGCATTATGGGTCAGCTATAGTCTTCTCTCCAAGCTCCCTGCATACGGTCTGCCAGCTCAGCTCTGCACCTGGGTGGCTAGCTTCCTGTACAAGCGTAGTCTCCGAGTTTTTGTGGATGGATGCGCTTCACAATTATTTGCAGTGAACGCTAGTGTACCTCAGGGCTCTGTGCTATCCCCTATACTCTTTCTTCTGCATATCAATGATATGCTTTCCCTTGGGAACATACATTGCTATACAGATGACAGTACTGTGCACGAGGGTTATCATGGGCATGCAGCCGCTGGGCGTGCAGACATCTCGTCAAATGGGGTACTGATAATCGGATTGGTTTCAATGCTAAGAAGACACAGGCGTGCGCCTTTTCTTTAATAAAGTTTCCTTTCTCCTCTCGTCCTTCCCTCTCTGGCACCATACTGTCGATGCAAAGCAAAATTGCCATGCTCGGAATGGAGCTTCGCTGCGACCTGTATCCTTGTGATCACCTCGAGGCTGTTATTAAAACAGCGTCACGTAAACTCGGAGTCCTGAACAAGGTGCGGCGTTTCTTCACGCCCCAGCAACTGTGCCTGCTGTAGAAAAATCAGGTACGGTTTTGTGTTAAGTATTGCTCGCACCTCTGGGATGGCTCCGCTAAGCACTTGCTTGAAGCCCTGGATCGGTTGCAGCGGCGCGCTGTTCGTATCATAGGCGATACAGTGGTCTCCAACACCCTCGAACCTCTTCAGCTGCGTCGTGAGATTGCTGCCCTCAGCGCTTTCTATCGACTGTATCACGGCGAGTGTTCAGAGGAATTGTTCTCCCTCATTCCCTTTTCCGTACAAGAACTACGCGTGCCGGTCTCCGTTGTCACCTTTGGCATCGATTCCATCGCGAACTATGAAGTTTGCGAACTATTTTCTTTGTGGCACAGCGAAAAAGTGGAATTTACTTCCGGCACACGTGTTACCTCCTTCTTATAACCTGGGGTCCTTCAAACAAGGCGTGAAGAAACATCTTGCGGGTGGGCAGGGCGATGGCGGCTAGTGCAGTTTGCATTCTGCAAATCTATTGGCCGCCCTCGTGTTTGGACTCTACTGCCATTTACCATCAGGTGGAGTAGAGTCATCTGCCAAGTATCAAATATAAAAAAAAAACCTAAAAAATGTATGGGAATTACAAACGTCAACGATATATCACGTGATCAAATTAAAATGACATACCTATGTAGAATGAGCGTGCGCACTTAATGGGTGCGTTCCACTAAGCACTCACGAGTACGACTACGCTCACGACCACGGTTTTTATCGTTGCACTTATTTTATCATAACACTTATCGCTTGAAATTGTAGAAAGAGAATAGAAATATACCGTTTGCAACTCGGCCGGGCCCCCAGCTTAGACTGAGTACTTTATATATTTTGTTGTAAACAATACAATAAATCGACTTATACAAGTTAATAACGATCCATCTATATCGATGTTGTGTGGTGGTTACTTGGCGAATGTATTGAATTAGAGTTTCAGTCCGGGGTAATTAAAATTCTTAATATAATAGTTATTATATCAAAATATTAACATGTCGCACTCATTATAGTTTCATTAGTTTATATTTTACCTGTGAGGGGACGGGATAGAATACTATTCCCCTCTGCCGCTGGGAGAGCATCTCGTAAAAGCCGAGTAACCCAGCACCCCCTTGGTGGTAGGGGATCTGTTCCCCGACTGGCTTGCGACCACCAGCATCCGAATCCGACCGCCAAGTGTCATAGACGCGTTTCGATCGAGCCGCATGTGGGCCAGACTTACCCCCTCCCCACTCTCATCCCATTAATGCTGCGGATCTAGTGGACTCTGGGATCAAACTCTGGGTCCGTTGAGACCGCAGCATTTTTTCTTCACTTCCCTTCATCACTCTATATTCGAGTATGCAACGCATCGACAAAACGAAGTTATCTCTTTTTTTGTCGATGTCCTTGGGCGATGGTGGCCACTTACCATCAGGTGGACCATCTGCTCGTTTGCACCTTATCCACCTTAAAAAAAAAAAATAGTTTATATTCATTATATAGTTTATATGCAAGTCCTACTGGCTCGACAATTTATAAACCCTGTCCTAATTCTCGATAGATCAGCACCATGTAATATCATGTAGTCAATATTTTAAACTATGCAATATAGGAAAGCTTTCCTGTTGAATTTTAAAGCAACAATTAATTATTAAGTTGTACATTTAACATTCAGTGGATTTATAACTACAGTAAAATTAACTACTTTTGGGTGAATTATTTAAAGAGTTTTATTTTTTATACTTATGGTACTAAACCCAAAATAAAAATGCATATCGAACAACATCACTGTCATGTAAGCGAATGTTCAAATAGCTCGGATTTCATTTAACTTCGTAACATCGTTTCAACTCAACAACATTGTAGCTTAATTCAAATATATGGAGGTAGTGGGTTTTAAATTTTACAAGATGTTATAAATTTTCGTTAATGTCTTTGTCTAATTAAATACTTTGTTTATGTTATCTTACAAAAATATGTATACTAGTCGATCCGCACTAGCTTTTCTTTTTTAAGCTTCTTAAGTTCTTAACTTAAAGAGAAAATAGGCAAAATTTTAATCCATATTATTAATTATTATTTACTAGCCGACCCGCGCGACTTCGTTCGCGTGTTGTTCCGCTCCTACGGGTCGTAGCCAGATGTTAAATAGCCTAAGTTACTCCTTGTTACATCAGTTATCTGCCAGTGAAAATCCCGTCAAAATCGGTGTACCCATTTCAGAGATTAGCCGGAACAAACAGACAGACAGACAAAAATTGTAAAAAAAATGTTGTTTTAGTATATGTACCTACCGTGTATACATCCATATGCACTTAGTAAAAAGCGGTTATTTTAATATTTGTAATATTAAGAGACCAGACACTCCAATTTTATTTATTTGTATGGATTACCAAAATATAAGGTTACCGGATTACCGACACTAGAAATGGTTTGGCGTCTAGTTAAACATGACACTGGAAGGATTATGGAATTTAATATATATCCTGAAGTTCTGAAACTCTGGACAGTAATTTATTGTTATTAGAATGTTGATTATTAATAAAACTCGAAACGTTATATTGGTAGAGAATTTATGACAAATGAAGGTAGTAAATTACGAAGATTTATCGATATCCTGGTATTCAGAAGCCATTATATTAATACGCAATAAAAGCGTGAACAGAGAGATGAATGCGAATCCCAGTTCATTAATATTCATAGATAAATTATTCCTTTCATTGTCTTTTAGGCAAATGATTCGAGATCCAGAAAGGAAAATAAAGATAAATGTATTTGAATAAATATAATTTGTTTAATAATAGCGAAGTCGAGGAGACAATTGTTAAAGGTGTATAAACCTGTAACTGGGTCGTGAGCCGCAGGCACCATTCAGTTTACTATATAAAGTACATGTTATTATTGTCTTTTACGTGTTTTGTTGTAAGCGTATACGGAGTTAATAAAACTTCAGTTCTTGGAGTCAGATCCCAGTTATTGACGTTGTGAGAGATAGAAGCTCTGAGATATTTTAGATTAACTTCCATGGTAATAGTAAAATTCTTCGGAGACAGCAACATATAATATCAAGTAAACAACATAAATATATTTGAGACTTGAAAGATATTTGAAACAGCGAGGTTGGTTGGTTTCGCGAGATATGAGTAAGTCGGCTCGGCACGCGTTTTCTGCAAACTCGTTTGCATACTTCTATATATTGCTTACAAACATCACTGGAACGAACTGAACGTAAACACTTCTTTGCGGCTTATTGTTTGGAATTGTTTTATTTTATATTGCATTGTAATACGCCATCTTAGAAAGGAAACAAATTATAAATAAACAACTCGAACTTAAATTCATAATATTTCAGTTTTTACTATTATATGGTGTATTCTGTATCAGTAAAACTGATCTATACTTGTATGTATATAACTTATTGATTGTCTGTACATAGAAGATAATATGATAACTTAAACTTAATGTGAGGGGTCTTTATAACTCCAAGAGAAATCAGAACAATCACCTTTAACTTTTTTTGTATGTCTATCGTTATGTTAGCACGCGTGTAACGCAAAGGTTACAGCACAAGGTAACTAACTTTCAAATCTTATCACTGAGAGTCGTAAAAACGAAGGATAAAATTACAATGCTACCTTTTCAAAAACCATGGAGAATATGAATAACAGTATCTGTAAATCATGGCTACATCAAATATAAAATCTGTAGTAACAGGTGATGGGCAGGTTATCGTGGGCGGCATTCGGCGGGGTCGAGGGCGAGGGCGAGGGAGCAGAGTGTTTGCCGCGCAAACAGCGTCGCTCGAGGACGCGGCAAATATGGCTCAAGCACTTACCTGCGATATCCAATCCCGTACAACGACAACGCTTATATTGCGACGACAAATGTTTTTATCGTTTTATATCACATAACCAACATCACTATACACAAATCTCATTGATAATTCAATTATAGAGACAACGACTACAAAAATTTGGATCGCAGAGAGCGAATAGTTTTTTGAAATAAAAACTTAATATGTAATGCTGTTTTATTTCTTATGCAATTCTAATAAATACACTTAAATTATAAAAGTAATTAGTAACTTACGAATTATATTTGAATAATAGCCGACCCGCGTGACTTCGTTCGCGTGTTGCTCCGCTCCTATGGTCATATGTTAAATAGCCTAAGTTACTCCTTGTCACATCAGCTCTCTGCCAGTGAAAGCCCCGTCATCAAAATCTGTCTAGCTATTTCAGAGATTAGCCGGAACAATTTTATTTATTTGTATGGATGAATGGTGACTGTAAACAAGAATTACAATTTTCAGTTTACAATTAATACAATTATTAAGGTCCTAGGTCCCCTAGGTAGTGATTTGTGGTCTTTCAAATCGACGAAACAGAAATATTGGGAGACTAAAAAAAGGCAAACAGAGACACGAATTTTTTACCTCTTTTCATTTATCTCTTAACATGGACCACGGTAAATTATCATCGGTATAGACCACTTTTGGGATCACTGATACAGAATTTATAAACACTTGATGTATTTTGATGGCAACCTCAGAGAGCCAGAGTAAAGCTTCGTGACCCCCTAGGGGTTTAAAAAACATTGAGATAAATTGATGACATTTTAAATCGGAAATTCCCTTTAGTTTAGAGCCTAAGAGGTTAACTTTATGAACAATGATATCATCTGAAAAATGATGAGCATTTCACATCATCAGAATTTGAAAATAAAAATAACAATTTTACAAAATAATACACTTTTTTAATATCTTTTAAAACAAGACAAAAGTTTCTCATTTTTTAAAAAAAAGTACTATATTCAATGGCCTTTATAGGTCATATTTCAAAAAACTCTGCGTTAAATATCCCTTTTTGTTTTTTGGACCGTTAAATTGCTTTCATAATATTTTTATGTAAATTCGATGAACACTCGTGATTTTATAAATGGACTGATATTACTTTCTAAATACCAAACATTACGAATTTTTTTAATCACCTAAAATATCTTTGCAATACACGACGAAATACTCGAAAAAATATTGTTATTATTCTAATATATTTTTGCTTCACTTTATATAACCTTGAAGTGCCACAATTTCTGTTTGAGGTTTTCAATAAAATTAGTAATTTTAGATATGTGTAATTAATTTATTTATTATAGTTTTAATAAATTAAAACTTTAACACCGAAAGTTGTTTTGTTACGTTGAAACTACTTTTTTATTATTATCATAAATTATATTTAGATTTGGTCTGAATAGCTACTTAGAAAATGGAATGGAAATTTTGTAATAGTAGAATGTAGGTACTACTCTCCAGATGACGGCAAACTTTTTTACTGGCTCTCTCTCTAATATTATACGGTCCTGTTATTTTTATGCGCATAATTTCAAACGCTAAAGCAATATTAGTAATGGATGTAACATGTTATAAACAATTCGCCTTTAATACTTATTATTTACTGATACTATCCCATTCCTATGTAGTGTTTATTTGCGCTGTAAATAATTCATATGTAGGTTCTTAGATATAAATATTTCGTAAACCTCGATTAGAGTTAACTATGAGTTATGACTTGTTAGCTACACTGTTTATAAAGTAGTAGTAGCGGGTAGATCATTTTATATTATTTCAAGTGTACCGACATGAAGACATAAGATATAACCTTTAGAGCAATAGATTAGTCTCAGTCTCTCTGGTGTTTTCGTGCAGTGAAGTCTCCCTTCTCGAGGTCCACGTAAGTATACTTTATTATCTATTGTCGTTAGCGAGGTCGAGTGGTGGAAGTGAGAGTTAATATATTATGCAAGAGCTCTTTAAGCCTGCTCCTTGGTCTCAAGCCCCAGGCACTGCTCGCGTCAGTCTAAATTGCATGTGTATACGTATTGCTGTACATTAATGGGTATCATATAGAAATAGAAAATATAATATATATATATATATATATATATATATATAGACGTTAAATGATTTTAAGTGTTTAAATATCTATAGGTATACATTTGGCAATTACCATAAACTAACATCGTTACTCGGGAAATTTTACTCAATAAGAATATATATAACAAGAGAAATTTGTTTATTAATCTACTCGTGTAATTGTAAGATGGAGATGGAGATAAAGCAACAAATAATAAGACTGAAATTCCAAACAATATTATTTACCGTTTTCCATTTCAAATTGTAATTTCATTGTGGTATTGCTGGTATTGTGATTGCATTCGTGGACGTGGCGTAGTCATTCCTAAACAATCATTTTGAAAACTGTTTGTATATAAATTATAAAAAAATTTGCAATTATTAAGTTTCTTTCTCTATTTAGGTATTTAATGGAGATTTTACGACATCGCAAATTTTTCGTTAAAAGGCAAAAGTTTCGCAGAAAATGAGTCAGCATACAAGAAAACAATTTATTTTGAACAGATTCTGAATTCAAGTTCATGTGATAAAATAATAAAATATAGATATTATATATAAAATAAGCGTTGTTTAACGGAAGCCCTTAATTGTTTAATGAATACTAGCCGACCCGAACTTCGTATCGCCTAACTATGAATGTCGTCAATTCTTTTTCATTACTGACATTATTCTACATTTTTAAAATCTGAAATATGCCATTAAGCAAATATATCATGTATATATCATTGTGGGTAATATATCATTGTGGATATATCATGTCGATTTAAAACCTTTAATTAAATACGTTCTTTAATTTGAGATAAGAGTTTACCGTATCGATGGGATGAACAATAAATATTTGACACTTACATTTTGGATGGGAAAATATTTTTTCTTTTATTTTATTTTTTTTCCTCAATTTTCCAACGTTTATATTCTGCTAGCTATAGCTTATATATTCTGCTATTCGAGACGGAGACAAATAGTACAAATTAAAAACCATGAAAATCGGTCCAGTCGTTCTCGTGTTATAAGTGTTCGAACAAACCTGACTTTGTTTTGTATATTAAGATTAAAATTTTGAATTTTTGTTATTCCTACATGTCTACGATTCATGTAAAGATAGGTTATATCACACTTATTGTACTTAACAACAATATTCATAAAATTGAGAATAAAATGGTATCAGTATAACGGAATGCATAAAAAATAGATTCTTCATGCTTCCATAAAATATGTATATCCACTCAAATCCTGTCAAAACATTCACGTACATGCACAACCATTACGCCCTTTGTATATCCAGATAAAGAAGGCTCATTATTTAAAGCAAAAAATGTGAGTTTTATATGAAAAATACCGTAAAAGATACAACACATACTTTAGTTTCATCTTCTTAACTGCTATGGTTAATGAACCTACCATAGCTGTCTTCTAAAAGTTAGTAAGATGTAATTTTAAAGGAATTATTTAAGGCTTTTGTTTTCTGTTTATTTAATGTTTACACGTACACGTACCCTATTCCGAATACTAATTAAATAATATAAATCATTACATAACTATTTTGATTTAGCTTAAAAAATGTCTCGGCACCATCTCATCTCTAGTCTTGTCGACTTAAAACACCTGTCTCGATAGATCGGCTACAGTTTTGAATTATTTGAAGGAATTCTTTATTAAGGATCACAGGAATCAGCATAGTTTAATATTGGGTAGCAAGTTTGAGCAGTGGAGTATAGATGAGCATAACTGCATTGTAAGGGGACTTCGTAAGCCTTTGCCTGGATCACAAACCCCAACTACGACTTGGCTTTCTGTCTGCAATGTATTTTACTAATTATTGCGCAGTATAGTTCATTTAGTTATTCAAATAAAACATGACGAAGGCTATAATAACTTAAAATAACATAACTAAATCAATATCAGATATAAGTTTGACAAACAAACGAATTGCGTATATTCGCATTTATATAATAAGTTCTGAAAACTGTAGCAATTTGATGTTGTTCTCGAATTATAATCATAAAAGGAGAAACAATAAAAGTTGGTTTATTGGCTATCGATTTAACACCTGGTGCCTAATGAGTTTTTACTTATTTTTATGTTTGCACTTTCTGTTTACATGACTTTTTGGTTTATACGCTTTTTGCATGTCAACAAAAAATATTCAATTTTATGATAGGGTTTCTATATGTATAATAAATTGACAAACTGGGCGTGGCCCTTGCCTGATGTATCTACCAATACTAATTTTCAAACTTATCATAAAATTAACTGAATAATCAATTACATAGGAAATCTAAATAATAATAATTAGATAGCCATGCATACAAACAAAGTCTTCTAACTAAACATGAAAGTAAAGCAAATTAGTAAGTATGATTATGAATCGCAAACGTTACCCTTACGTTAACAGGCACATTCAAGTAAATTGTAATGATATGTAAATATTCAATCCCTACAGTTTAAGTATAAAAGATTGGTATGTAGAAACGTGAACAACATCCTACAGCAGGTAAACCAGATGTTACCGGAATCTATTCGCACATTTTCAATGAAATCTATTTGAAATATCCATTTAAGAACACTTTTGACGTTTCATGTTTTGTCTGTTTCAGTTTATGTAAACTGAACAGTTAATTTTTTTTGCCCTGTAAAGTGTATTTGTAAAATTATACTAGTAGTTTACGTTAAGGAAACTATCGTAATAGTTTCAAGTGGAGAGTTTGCCCACTTGTACTAGTTTAGTAATTTAAACTAGAATTTCTTTTCTACTATTTCGTCGTTACTTTTATTTATTTAACCAGAAATCCATTATAGGCTTGTTGATTAAAAGGTGTCTATTCAAAGGTTCATATTGTGTCCATAAGTAGTTTTCATTTAATAACTATGTAGAAACCTTAACACATCAGATACATTTAACACATTAAAAATAACAAATAAACATATGTCTTGCAACTTAAGATTAAAACCTTCATAGTTAGTAATTCAATTTTAGAAACTGTTTTTACAATGTTTTTATTGGGGAAGAGACATATACTTATTATCATCCTTTGTTTACTCAAATGACTAAACATTTACTATAGCTATATATATTATAAGCAGTAAATCGTGTAAATAAACTCATATTTTACGCCATCACGTATTTAATATAGTATAATCCAATCATGGTCGTATCCTCAAAGCTGTGAAGCCCTTTTCGTCATTCTGTGTACTTTTAGGTAGATAAATGGAACTTTTTGTTGGTTTAGTACAATTTTTCCCCGCCACAGAAGGAAAGTTCCCTTACACATACCCAGATTTTAAGCAACGATGAATATTTTGTTATTTTAGTATGATAAATTTGGAGGGTGTATTCGTAAATGGGAATTTATATTTTATTTTTATGTGAGAGATGTTCATTTCATGTATTATGATTGTATTGTTTTGATTTGTGAGATGCTCCATAATACTCGTATACCTTTTGTGCATAATTAATAAATAATAAAGGTTTAATTATCATTTTGGGATTCGTAACCCTTTGATTTTGACTATGTTGTTTTGTCTTAGTGTTGGATCCCTTTTCTCGAACTCGTAGAATTATTTATCGGAGCTTCGAAATATTTCACTATTTTAGTTAATCTAAAAATTAAACGACTATAAGTATATAGAGGTTTACATTTACTACAAACACTTAAAATAAACGTATTTTATTATATTCTGTTTACGGAGTATTTAAAATACTTTAATAAAAACTCTTTTAGACACTGATGTCATACTAGACGAGAGAGATATGATACCCATTATTGTACAGCAATACGTATACATATGCAATTTAGACTGAGGCGAGCAGTGCCTGGGGCTTGCAGTAGCAGGTTTAAAGAGCTCTTTCATAATATATTAACTCTCACCTCCACTACTCGACCTCGTTAACGACAATAGATAATAAAGTAAACTTACGTGGACCTTGAGAAGGGTAACCTTAATCACGACACTATAACACTAACTTACATGTTCACTGCACGAAAACACCAGAGAGACTGAGACTAATCTATCGCACTAAAGGTTATATATTGTCTTCATGTCGGAATACTTGAAATAATATAAAATGATCTTCCCGCTACTACTACTTTATAAACAGTGTTGCTAACACTAAAAGAAATGTTTTAACATGATACTTTTTATCTATACTTCTATACTATTATAGAAAGAGGAAAGATTTGATTGTTTGTATGTTTGTATATTTGTTTGTTTGTTGCGAATAGGCTCGAAAAGTACTGAACCGATTTTGAAAATTCTTTCACCGATAGAAAGCTACATCCTTTCCGGGTAACATAGGCTATGTGGTGTTGCCATAAATATTTTAATTAAAAAGATATGGCCATTTAAGTGCCATAACCTGGTCATTTTGTAAATTGAAGGGTTTCTCAGGAACTACTAATCTGATTTTTAATATTCTTTCACCGATAGAAAACTACACTATTCGTGAGGGACAAAAGTGATTTAGTGTTGCCATATACATTTGTTAATTAATAGAATATGGCCATTTAGTTGCTACTAATCCTATTTTAAAAATTCTTTCAATGTTAGAAAACTACACTATTCGTGAGGGACAAGGGTGATTTAGTGTTGCCATATACAATTTTGAATTAATAGAATATGGCCATTTTGTTGCTACTGATCAGATTTTAAAAATTCTTTCACTGTTAGAAAACTACACTATTCGTGAGGGACAAAGGTGATTTAGTGTTGCCATATACAATTTTGAATTAATAGAATATGGCCATTTTGTTGCTACTGATCAGATTTTAAAAATTCTTTCACTGTTAGAAAACTACACTATTCGTGAGGGACATAGGTGATTTAGTGTTGCCATATACATTTTTTAATTAATAGAATATGGCCATTTTGTTGTTACTAATCCGATTTAACTACTATCATTGTCTCTCATCCTCTCTTTTTTCTCTCTTTAATTTTTATTTTTATCTGTTCAGAATAATTAGCCTCTTTTCACTTTCTTTCTTTCGATTATCTCTCTCTCTCTTTCTCTCTCTCCTTTACCTATTCAATTTTAATTTTGCTCTGTCCCTCTTTTATCATCTGTCGCTTTTCTATTATTTGAGTTTCTATTATTTTTCTTTTTATAACTTTTTCTTACTCTCTCTTTTTTCAAATAATAAAAAACTACACAATTGCACAGTGACAATTTAAGGACATCAATTATAATATTGCTTCAAATACCCGGAGCGAAGCGAGGGCAGCCAACTAGTATTTTATAAAATATAGTATTCTAGGGTTTTAAGAAAAAAACGTACATCATGGATGGAGTTCAAGCTAAATCTCAAAAAGTGAAGCAATATAATTTGCGACTTTCTTTGTAGTGGTAGTTATCATTAGATAATACTTATATTATTAGATCTAGTACTTTTATTTTGGTATAATGATATGAGATAGTATTTTTCGTATCAAGAGCAAAATAATTTTACCCTGTTTTTTGAAATTTAACCCCTATGTTTTGGAAATTTAACTTCTAATAATTTTTGTACAAAACGAGATCAATCACAGAAATCATTTTCAACAAATATATTATAACTACATGTACCCTTGATATTGTATATTTTAATAATTATTACAATTTGTTTTTTATGGTAGATAAGGTCCATCTGATGGTAAGTGGCCATACCCTCTTGTTTTGGCGATGCGCTGCATCCACGAAGATAGAGTGGGGAGGGAGAATGAAGAAAACAATGCTGCGGTTTCAGCGGACCCTGGGCAAGAGCCCAGAGTTCACTAGATCCATTAATGGGATGGGAGAGGGAAGGGGTAAGTCTGGCCCACATGCGGCTCGACCGGAACGCGTCTATGACACTTCGTGGTCGGATTCGCATGCTGGTGGTCGCAAGCCAGTCGGGGAACAGATCCCTTACCACCAAGGGGGTGCTGGGTTACTCGGCTCTTACGAGATGCTCTCCCAGCGGCAGAGGGGAATAGTATTCTAACCCGTCCCGTCTCAGGGTTATACGGGTACTATACCAGATTATAGTAAATAGTAGATGTTCAAATCGGTATATGAATATATAAAACAGTTTGGCTAGATACACCAATTCAACAACGTCTGGACACATTTTGATACAATTTGGAACAGATAAAAACTTGAGCATAGGAAATGACAAAGGCTACCTTTTTGATTTTAAAAAGGTATAATTGGATTGAAATAGGGGATTCAATTTGTATGTGTATATATTCGTTATATAATATATTATACAGAAAAATATGTTGAAAGTTAAAACTAAACACACGCCGTAAATTGCACACGGGCGAAGTCGGGACGGGTTAACTAGAAGTTTAATAAAGTAAGTATATCTATACAGGTTATAAGAGATCAAGATTTAAGAATTATATCTTAAAAGTTAAGTGGGCGAAGGTGAAAATATAACGAGCCTTTTCTTTATGTGAATGAGAGCTGGTAACGTTTCGTGAGTGGATGGAGTATGTTGTTACAGGGGCCTGATTGAGCGTGCTATAAATTTGGATTGCCTTTCTACATGTAACTCCTTTGGGTCCAAACATCTCCTGAAATAGTTATGGCGTATCTCAATAAGCCTAAATCACTATTTATTTTTTCTTTTTCTTACATGTTTGTAAAATCTTTACCTATACTATACTGATTTAGTTAAAAAGTTTTAAAGAAAATCACATTTTGCCGTTACCCGAAGTATATAAATAACACTTTGAACTTAAAATGCAGTTTGTCTCAACAGTTTTCAGACGTATTGGAGTAGGTCGAGTTTAAGAGTGAATATTATTTTTAGAATCTTTTCCTACCGGCATTGTGCTTCTATTATGTCAAGAGGGGTTGAGCATAGTCAGTCGAGTTCGAGTTGTAAAATTTTAATTTCTTTTTCATAATAATAGATTCGAAATGTGAATACAGAAAATATATTTATGGACATAGAATTCTTTATTTGGTTACATAAATCCGTTTACGATTAACACTTAAAAAAGTCACCATGGTAACAATTACATATTAGAAATGTCGATTGTGTCACCACTAAGTTGCGGCGTTTGAAAGAATATTGTCGGATGTTTTACAAAAATTAAACAATAACGAAACACAAGTAAATAATTACTATGACAAGAAGCAGATTCGGGTTATTGAGATTATTTTATGATAATTTAAAAATCATTTGATTTAAAGTAAAATAAATACAATTGATTAAAAAGAGATTCCAGCTAGACACAATGTTAAAATACCATAAATGACCATATTCAACTGCAAAACCTCCATAAATAACCGTTTTTACTTCATACATAAAATGTAGTAATGTAATAAATAATAATTAGCGTTTATACTGAGAAACATGCCACTTGAATATGTAGTGTTAGCAACATCGTTGATAAATCTATATTCGGGGGTAGTATTATTTATGTTATTTTAAGACTGTATATAACCACTGTTCCGATAGACTTAAGTCATTTGTCAAACGGAGCTCGCCTGGTGAAGATTATTGCTGTAACTGTGTGATTAGGGTTACATGTAGATGACAGTAGTGCTGATTTTTTTTTGATAAGCAAACCACTCCAAATGTTTGTGAAAGGAGTGGACATGTCTGTAGTACATTGACTGGGAATCGAAGCTACGACTTTACGATAGTTTCTTTAACGCCTTTCCTATTAAGCTGCTGCTGCTACAAATATAATTACTAGAGAGGATAGAATTTTTTCACCCTTAAATTCGCCTGTGACAACTTTTGCATTTGTTCAGTCAACTAGAAAAGTAGAGGAACTGCGAAGGATTTCTTAAGCGAGCATGTCTTAAGTGTAAGCGTCGCGACGGATGCGTGTGTGGGCTGTGGGGTGCGGGCTCGCTTGCACCCGCCGGGCGTAGCAGTGGTTGGGGCGGGGTGTATCGATCTCCGGCGGGCGCGTGCGCTGCGGCTCGGGTGCGTCGGTGGGCCTCGCGACTACTCACCAGTACCACTCGGCGGCGGCACAACCGCGCAGTTCGCAGCTGGCCACCAGGCGAGCGACTGCCTTCCAGTAGCTGCATACTATTATTAGTCGTCGATTCTCACCGCAACGTTTGACATTTCAGACGCAGCGCGCGACAACATTACAACCTCAAACCGTCTCCTTACAAGGAATTGCTACGGCTCGAATTTCGGAGCGTTCATGCAGATTGTTTTTATGAACGATTTATAAATCTTTATAGACAACAATAAAAAGTTTAGTGTTACGGATAAATTTATGTACAAAAATTTGTGAAGTGTTGACTTAATAGTAAAAATGTTAATATAGTGCGTAATTCTTATTTAAAGTGATCGTGTTAGTGACTGAAAAAAACATCCGCAGGCTCGCTCGTGACTTCACGGCTCGTTTGTTCGGAGAAAAACAGAAGAGGTCTACGTTTGAATTTGTTCATCGGAGATAAAATTTATGACTAACGGTAAGAAGCATGTAATGATAAGGGTTGGGTACGTTATCTCTGCGGGTGACGGAGATCGCATCGTAGGTACCTGAATTTTAGTCAGAATCAATGAAAATTAGGAACCTACGGGCAATACGTGTCATGAACTCTATTTAATTATTATTAACTGTATAAATAATAATGGCAATAAAAAGGGGGTGAAGAGAATTTTTTTTTAATAATAGTAGTTTGGTTTGGTTATTAGAAAACTATCAAATAATTAAAATGTTTTAAGTCGTTAGTATATTTAGGGTATTATACTGTAATAAAAAAAGAGCAAGAAGTTAATTAATAAGTTTTGCGATATGACATTAGGAGTATTCTTGGTTAACAATACAGGCTTAATTTAGTTTTTCTTGTAAATTTACCTCGTTTGAGGTTAAGGAAAAACTGCGGAGAAACCATTAAATCGAAAGACACCCGCTAATTCTTAATTGGAGCGATTGGTGAATTATGGGTGTCGTTTTGTTTAGAATCGTATTGTAAGAGGATTTGCGTTAGAGGAAACATCGATATGTCGTTTCTTGTGTATAATGAGCTTTTACAATTTATCAGAAATATTTGTATTGCTTATCATTATTTGCAAAGGTAAAGATTACAGGTTAAAAACAAGTAATAATAAAATATCTGTAATCGTAGTATTCTTATTTATTGAAAAATGTGCACAGACAGAATTAATAATACTTTTATTAATAATAATGAATGTTGGGGATAGTTAAATAAAGCTAGAGACATTTTAATTGAGTGAATTTATATGTTGTTATAATATTTCTGACATAGTAGCTGGCAAGTAATAAAAGCAATGGATGTAAAATCCTTTTCTCGTAGAAACTCACGGCATTGGTGACCCCTGTAACTTCGTGGTGAATAAAGTTAGGAGCCTGAATTTTCAGCGATCGCACATATGATTGTCTATCAGTGCTCTATTTAGAATTACCTATATGTATAATTATAAATAAAGATATATCGTTATGTTATGTTGAATATGATAAGTGCTTTCATAGATAGGTAATTTAAGTAGGAAACTCTTAAATATAATTATAGATCAAAACGTACTTATCTAAATAAAAACATAGAATACATATTCAAAAAAAGCAAGAAATAATAACAACAGTTTCGGTATACAATTTCGGCACATGATTGCGAATGTGATAAGCGAGGATACAATTTGCTTTTCGCTTTAAGTCATTGGCAAAAAATCTTTACGTTCATTTTCCGTGCGCAGTTTTAGATTGTGTGAAAATTTATTTCCGGGTCGTATGTCTTCTTGAAATATCTTAGTACGGTGGCGGACATTCGGGCGAGAGTCCAAGAATTGAGGGATTACGGAACTTTCTTTGACCGACCTAACAACTGAGTTCAACTTTTTGTCTCTTATACACTTTTATTTATTGGAGTTTCACAGTTCACGCGATCAGTAGAAACTGATTCGAGAACAGGTCTTAAAACCGTATTCATTCGATTATTTTATCTGTAGAGATGATGATGGGGTAGAATCAAATTTTAAGAGAATAGGTACACAACTTTCTCTACTCGGTCACTAAAATTACCAAACACCTTTCTCTCACTTTCCATGAACTAGTTGGTTTTGGCAACTCCTGATTTTCTGTAGGAATCGATGAAACCACAAGGGTATTTCTTGTACTCCACCGTCAAAATCGCCACCGTAGCAGCAACTTGATTAAGCGAAAATTTATGAGTTGCAGCGATCGATTACGGTGTTAATAGTATGATCTTCTTGTTCTATTATACACACACGCCTAACCGTTTAAATTATTTTAATAGCATCTCATCTCTACTCTCTCACCCATCTCTTCGTCTGTCGTAAACAGATCTAGGTCGTACCTGCTATCTATTTAAAAACTAGCACAACCGATAAAAAGCTTAAACAGTTGAAGAAACTACTTGAAATGATAAAATATCTCATTACTTTTTATAACTTAAAAAGATAAAAAGGAGTGAGTCCCAAGGGAAATGTAAGTTTTCATCAGTAGCGTTGCCTAGTCTTGGTTGAATAGGAATAAGTACGACGTTTTATCTGCGGACAAGACCCAAAGCTTGTCGCAAAATAAATCTTTCCATAATGCGGTAAGTTCAATTTTGTGTGAAAATTAGGGGCATATTTCTTATATCTTTTCTCTAGGCTCGCCACGATTCATATCACGTTGCTAAACTCACAAAGTAGAGAAAATTCACTGTTTTCTTTGGCATTTGTTGACCCCAATGCGGAAAGGGACGCTATCTCGTTTCAATATATCACATTATGAGCCTGTAAGTATAGTGTGACGTAACTGTGCCGATATATTGTAAGAAAAAATATTCAGTCGTATCATTCCGATGTAGTGTAAACATACGAGTTGTCCCTTCGTTTCCCATAAAACATTTTTGTAGTGAAATTTAGTTTATTGGCATTCCATGCGTCTTATCGGGTATTGAATTATCTCTCATGGGGATGCTGTCTGTTATTTTATTCAGGCTGCGGAGCGCGCCGCCGTTCGAAGGTGTTAAACAGTGAATTGGCTGAATGAATGGTATACGCGAGCCAGTTGAGTAACCACTCATATTTATTTATGATTTGTATTTTGTACATTTAAATCGGACTTTGTAACATCGTAATAAGAATTTTTGTAAATAAATTGTCGTATTCTGATATAATTTTTGTAATTATATCCAATTTGTAAGTATCGTATTTCAAATACGGAGGTAACTATTTTAAATCTATCTAATTTATTTAACCCAATTATTCTTCGTTATTTTTCCTTACAATAATAACTCATTATTTCGGATAAAACTAGAATTTAATATTCGAAACACATCTATTATTAAATACAAATCAAATATTCCAGCAACGTGACCCAAAGGCGTGAAACAAAGCTTTACATTAAGTACGCATATATAGAAAATAATTTTTTGAACATAAAAGTTTTGAAAGATATATTCTCCGATTCCGCAGCTATCTATTCAAGTCACGCGCGTTACCACTGTATATTCACATTCGCTATGGTGTACGCAAATAATGGGGTAACTTCTTAAGTTACTTATTTTAAACATATCAGTTTTTTAATATCATTTTCATAGTAAAAAGGCATTATAAAAAAATTAATGTAACGTAAAGCATAGAGTGCTCAATTTTGGAACAACTTTCCTTAGTACGGTGTGCTTTAAGCGATGCCAGGAAAAATGGTCACGTAATGAAAAGAGTTACAGCGCTCTTGAATCCAAGACGCTCAGTTCCGACCGGCGTAGTTATTATTGTCGTTATATTGTCTGATTGTCAAATTGCAAAGAATGAGGTATAACGCTTTTTCTTAAAGTCACGAAAGTTTATGAATATGAACAAATCAAAATATTAACATCTAATTACTTTCAGAATTGAAGAAAAGACGCGAGGAACAATGTCCTGGACACCGTACATGTAATTTTTTTTAATATTAAGGGGATGTTTTTAAAAATTTTCTAATATTTCGAGTAGTAATAGTAGTTTTGTTGTCGAATGATCTCTAATCGTCACTTCTATGACATTGACTTGTTTCGCTTCATAAAAATCATTAACCGTTTATAACTTTTATGTACTTGACGTGGATTAATTTGTGATTCAGGAAACTTTTTGTTAGGACGGAACAATATATTTTCAGTAGAACTACCTTAATACATGTTGTGTTAGCCAGGAAACTTATTTTTAGTTACCAAATTAGAAGAAACTTTGTCGTTACAATTGATTAAATATAACATTTGGAACAAAATTAATTAAAATGACATTAAAAAATGTAAATTCATTTCGACTACTTAAGCCAATCTATACTAAACATAACATAAATTTTTTTTTACCACAAAATATTTTTTACTAATTTCTTATTTTCAACAAAAGACAATGCCGGAATCAACACCGCTATTATAATCTTTTCTGCCAAACAACTCGGACTCGTGCAAGAAACTTAGTACTCGTAGATAAAAACAAAAACTTTATTACAACACGTATTTACTTTTTGTTTGAAGAAATACAATTTTACAGAAAACAGACAAAAATATAGTAGGCATTTATTTTTAATTAATTTTACTTTGGGTATAAATGAACTAAACTTTTAATTTTATCAACCGACTTCAAAAAAAGGAGGTTATAAATTCGGTTGTATTTTTTTAAATATATTTTTGTTGGTAGAACCGATTAATTCAGTTTGTACTTGTACAACATCGAATGTCAAATTAATTTTGTCAATATCATAAAAGAGTTTACCAGTTATGTCATATTCTAAAGCAAAAGACTAATCATAATAATGTAGCCAACAAAATAATTAACAATATTAATATGTAATGCGATGATTGCATAGAGAGAAATGCAAATAATAAAAAATATGTTAGTAAAATTTATATCTTTTTTAAAAGTATTAGTATATTTAAATTATAAAACCAACTTATTCTTACGTTGGAAATAATTTTACTTACCGTGTTTACTTTTGTAAGGGATTGAATGATTTTATCAAACAACAACATATCGAGAATTAAATACTTTTTGATAAATCTAAGTAATATAAGTGGTAAATTGCATCCGTGCGAAGCTGGGTCGGATCGTTTAGTAACTTTATAAATACCTTGAACTTGAACTTTTTCTTTCATTTTTAAATAGTAAATTTATTTTGGATACAATATTATCCTATATAATTTATATTATCATCGTTGATATCTGTAACAAATTAAATTTTCCTAATATTCAATTAATTGGTTAGAAGATCAGCTTTGGAGCTCAATAATGGTTTCATACCTAAAGTTTTCGGTGGGATCATAACAGAAATAACTGCACGAGCACTTTTCTGCACCCCGAGGTCACCAATGTCACAGAAAACATTAAAGTCCTCCGTTTTTTTCGTTGCTATTCCTTTTAGCGCATGTAATCTATGATTTCTCAGTAAACACCTAAAATCCAAATAAATTATATTTTTCTTTTACCTTGAATAAAAAAGTAAATATTAACACGTACGTAAAATAAAAACTTAATTATACATTCCAGTCGCAGTTAACATAAAACCGCTAAAGCGATGAATGAACGATGGATACAGATGGCTCATGATCATTCTGGCTGGTAATGCTTGCAAGAGGCCTATGTTTAGCAAGGGACATTGGCTGACTTGATCCTTGGCTAAAACCTACCAAATGGGTGACAAATATTGAAAAAACTTCCAAACCGAATTGTAAAATTATCTTCAGAGGATTATAAGTTTTAATTATTTTTTATATTTCGTGTTACGAAAATTTAATATTAAATGAAGACTTTCTGTACTTAACAAGACTACGTTGTCTCTTCAGCTAATAAATTGAGGAAATCTTTATCAGATATAATTAAGTAAGTTAGCACCTCAGATTTAAGACAGTGTGATATAAATAGACATTACTGAGTACAAATTAGCCACTAAATAAACTGGCCACATTGTGGCTGGTCTTTAGTGTAGTTGTTGAATTTTTCCCTTTGGATCATGTCTCCCAAAATATGAGGCTCATGATATAATTTCAGACCTTAAGATTCTTACTTATATATTACATAATAGTTCTATAAATGTTAAAGGTTCTTCCTTAGGCAATTCCTAGATAAATTGTGCGTAAAATAATAAAAAAAATCGTATAAACTCTTTTTTTCTTTAATTTTAATCTCAATAACATAGTACATTAAATGAAAAATAGGTGCTTCCATACTTACTAACATATTTGATCCTCGCAACTTTTTACAGTCAAAACACATCAATTTATAAATTGTTAAGATAATATTTATTAAACAACATTTAGAAGTGACAAAAAGGACATCAGAAGTTCTTAATGAAATAGAATTAATTGTTAAAGTATATTGTTTGCAGGGTTTTTGGTCGTTACTAATTTTATGACAGTTTTGAATGGGCTCTGTCCCGCTGACGGGGCGTATTCTAATTGCCTTAAATAATGTAGGTATATCCCAACCTATTCATTGCCTTAAATAACTCGTACAAACTAAACAAAGCTTTTGTTTTGTGGGTTCCTTTCTAAATGATGATAAATGCTATTTATATTGCATAAATATCACTCATATTTCATTAAACATTTGGAATTGTATTCATATACCATAACTTTTAAAGAAAACTTTCTAGATTTAACAGAAATTGTTGCAGAACCTAATAGACTGTAATAAATCTACAATTATTCTTCTCATTCTTTCTCTTCATTCCCATTCCTCACTCTGTCTATCTCTATCTTCGAGGTGGCAACGCATCGGGAAAAGAAGTCAGTAAGTAATAATATGCTTTATTATATTAATTTAACGTAAAGTAGCTTCATTCAAAACAATTTTAAATCGAAATATATTTTTTCCTGACGTCCAATTTGATGAAATTAAATAAAGTCAATATTTTATGTCAAACTTGTAATAACTTCGTAATGTAGTTTTTGCGTAATGCGCGTACAGATATGTACATACAAAGAGAAAAAAGAAAATTCAAAATATATACATATTATATTATTTAAGTTTCTATTCACGTAATTTAAATCAATTTAGGGGTGGTAGTGTCTGTCACTTTGAGGACAGTTAAAATCAGTTTGCAACAGGTGCGTTCAGTGTAGGCGCATGAATTATGGACGACAAGGTAAGCTACTAATTGATTCTTGAACTTTGCCTTCCTCTTTATTTGACTCTCTCTTGCAAATGCATCAGGTAGGTAAGTTAGCTTTGTGTCTTTGCGGATCACAAAAGTGAATTAATCAACAAAATGAATGCGGTTCGTAATACCATTGGCATAAATTGAATCGTTTATTACAAAGATTTTGTGTAGGTATCTGTAACTGTACCTATATATCGCTTCGATTCGGATGTTAATCGTTAAATTATAATCCATACCTCTGGAATATTAAAGCGGACCATAATCGCAAAAATAAAGATAGAAAATATGAGAAAGAGAGAGAAAACGAACGTAGAAGGGGGAGAAAAAGAGATATAAATATATTAGGAGTGAGAGGAAAAGAAAGAGATGGACTAGTGTATGTGGTTTCTATCGATTTTTTTTTAATGTATTATATTATTTTTACAAATTTATACATCACTAACGTCGCCGGGGAATAGTGAAGCTTTCTATAAGTGTATGAATTATCAAAATCTGATCAGTAGTTACTGAGATTACCTTCAATTTACAAAATGTCCATCTTATGACTTTGACTTTTAATTAAATACTTATGGCAACTCCACATAGCATATGTTACCCGGGACGTATGCAGCTTTAGATCTACGAAATAAAAACCGTTTAGTACGTAGAGTATATTCGCAACAAAAATACATGCAGCCATACAAATAAACAAACATTAAAATCTTTTCTCTTCATATAATAGTGTGGATGAGAACGGAATAAAAATGTTGTAAATTATACATAAATAAGAAACAAATACATCCGAAGTACAGATTGAGTAACTATTCTTCTTGTTTTGGTAGAACATAAAATATTTTATGGTACCTTTCAGGTATTGGTTTGTGTCCTAGCTTAACACAAGAGAGATCCTTACACGTAAAGAACTTTTGATGCTATGCTAAATCAATTTATTCTCAAAAAAACTGATTAAGTTAAACACGTGTTGCTCTTAAATACTCGTTACAAAGTTACGATTTACAAAACAAAACGGTATTACGTAAGCAATGTCTCGGAAAATTCATAAATTTGTTTTATTAGAGCAGAATTTGTGTAAAATTGGAATTCGGTCTAATTGAGTTAATGAACTTAATTATCACATTAAAACAGAAAACAGGCAGAATTGTAACAATAATCTGAATTGTGTTTATTTCTAAAAGAATTTGATCTACGAATTTTGGAACATTATTTGGGTATTTAAGCTTTGTACAATGTAAAGGTATTTTAATGACGGAATAAAGATTTCTTCTTTGATTTATTGTATACACAGGATAACTAAATTTCATATTTATATTTGACATTTTTATCTACAAAAGGCATATTCGTAAATCGTAACTTAATTAGCGGCGGTGTTGTTGATATGAATTTTGTACATTTTAACTATTGTTTTCCCTCGCTTCGCTACGAGTATTTAAAGCAATTTTATAATTGATGGACTAAATTTGTCACTGAGTAATTGTGTAGTTTTTCATTATTTATTTTTCAAATGAGTAAGAGTAGTAAGAGAATTCAAGAGAGAGAGTGAGAAAGTTACAAAAAGAAAAAGAAAAGCGACAGATAATAAAAAAGGGGGGATAGAGCAAAAATAAAGAGAGAGAGAAAAAGAGAAAGAGATAAGAGTGAAAGTATTTTTAAAATCGGATCAATAGTAACAAAACGGCCATATTCTATTAATTAAATAATGGATATGGCAACCCTAAATCACCTTTATCACTCACGAATAGTGTAGTTTTCTATCAGTGTAAGAATTTTTAAAATCAGATTAGAGCAATAAAATGGCCATATTCTATTGATAAAAAATGTATATGGCAACACTAAATCACCTTTATCACTCACGAATAGTGTAGTTTACTATCAGTGAAAGAATTTTTAAAATCGGATTAGTAGTTTCTGAGTTACCCTTCAATTTACAAAATGACGACGTTATGGCACTTAAATGTCCATATCATTTTAATTCAATTTCAGGTTCAATAGTCTTAGAACCTATTCGCAACACATAAACATACAAACAAACAAATCTTTCGTTTATATAATAGTGTAGATTAGTATATCGCATCGCAATTAAATCGATATTGCAATTAAATAAAATAGCAACCAATCCATAGATTATATTTATGTATTTAATTTTTACTTATTTTGTTTTTTAAAACCAAAAAGATTAATTGTTATCTACAGTCTATTACATCAGTGCTTTCATTCTTTAGAATCACGTCTGTATTTTTTGTAAAAGAAATATGAATATACTTTTAATGATATTTTAAACAAAAGATTCTTAAAACGTTGATTAATCGCTATGTGCAGGAATATTCCGGTTTACGTAAATAGGGATTTGGAAATATAAAAATATAATATGTAAATCATTCTATACTAGCTAGAGTTTCTGATACGATGACTAGTATAATATATATAAATTCATTCGTAACATACATTCTAAACCTCTTTTGGAGGATCACCTTTATAACGTAACTATACTCATTTTGTTTCATAAAATATATACAACGTGTATAATAATTCAACTCCAGAAAGTCTTGATTACAAAGTTATTTGTATAGTATTTAAACAGGATAAGAGCCTTTGTGGTAAGGAACAGAATATAAACAAATAGTAAGTACCTCACATACATAACAAAGCGCTCGTATATCTGCGGTGTTACCCTTCGTGTTGCTTTGAATACATTTTATATTGTAATCAGTATGTTTAATAATATATCTTGCTGGGTATTCAAAAGTTTTTGACAATGTACCCTAAAATAAATGTTTATTTAGTCTCATCTGTTTCAGTGGCTGTCTGTCTGTCTGTAATCAAATTTAGGAAGTTAAATTTGGCCAACTTTCCGGCTTCTGATTGAGCTGAGTTTTTGTGTGCATAAATAAATAGTACGACAATGTTATATTATTTTGTCACGGAGCTGTTCTTATGATGAAGCTAGAAAGAAGGTGGCAAGAAAAACTTAGTAGTAAAAAAATCCAATTCCATCGAGGTTTGGTTCGTTTCGTGTAAGTACTCCGGATATTCCTACGTATTTTTTTAACACAAGATTTCATTATTTGTAAAATTGTAATTGGTAATTTAAACATTTACGGTTATTCCTTGGTGAATTATTCATCCATACTGTAAATATTAGAATTTACAATATATTTGCTGCTTGAATGAGCAGCATTTAACTTACTTATAGGCATCACGATATTAGATTAACTCGAATTGTTCGGAAATATTAATATTGAAGGGTTGTCTTAATTATGAAATCAAAGGCTTTGGTTATCATGGCAAACCAAGTTGTAGATATTGAAAAAGCGGACTGCCTTCGCTCGCTAAATAATTTCAAGCTTCGTTTGAATGAACAATTTTGTTATAAGTCGAGATTTGTGTATAGATACAAATAAGAATAACAGTTCTGATACAATTTTAAATTTGTTTATAACTTTTATGTTTTAATTATTTATTAATTTGATTCGAACTTTAAAACAAATAAATGTTGTAACAAATTACGATTAATAAAATGATATAAACATGAATAATAAGTGTTAACTAGTTTTCTAAGTATTAATATGAGAAATCAAGAGTAATTTGCAGAAAGGAAATTATTTCCGTAGCCTTTTAAATATAACAATAAACAAAAGGTTTCACGTATTAACATCTCTATATTGATCTAAGCAGTATACTATTCTATTGTATAATATAATAAATTGTTCTTTTAACACCTTATGGAAAATGAGGTGTTGCTGGTAAGTAAGAAATACAGACTACTTATTTGAATCTCAATTATATTTATGCGCTAACCATTTTAGCATTTCACACAATCATAAGCAAGGATTTTTTTTATGGTAGAGAAGGTGCAAAGAAGCAGATGGTCCATCTGATGGTAAGTGGCCACCAACACCCATGGACATGGGCAAAGCAAAAGATACCCTCTTGTTTTGTCGATGCGTTGCATCCTCGAAGATAAAGTGGGGGGAGGAAGAGTGAAAAAAAATGCTGCCGTTTCAGCGGACCCTGAGCAAGAGCCCAGAGTCCACCAGATCCGCAGCATTAATGGGATGGGAGAGAGAGGGGGTAAGTCTGGCCCACATGCGGCTCGACTGGAAAAGTGTAAATTGTTGTAAATAAATTGTTGTAATTAATTATATCTAATATGTCGAAGGTTTTTGAATTTCCAAGGTGAATACATAAATCTTAAATACTAGACTTAGGCATGCTTGAAAATATGTATGATTCGTATCTCATTCTTATAATCTCTTTATAAACTTAATTTGCAATAATATTATAAGTATTTCAATTTCGTTTATATACGTTCTGAATTGAAGTCTCAAGTTATTTTATTGCTGTAATAAAATTTAAGTAAATACCATATAGATGTGATATAAACCCTCATAAATTTTTGTTACGTATTGTGTCGTTATTTCTCACAATTGACTATATATTTTTATTCACAATTATTATTTTGTTTAATAATTTCATTCTTACGCAACAAAACTACTATTGCTAGACAAATCTTGCAGTTACTAGATTAAATATGGAAACAAAACAATTATTAAATCTACAATAATACTTATTTCATAACACTTTTATTTTTCAATAATATTGGGACCTCCCTTGTTACGTTAAATAATTAGGCTTGCGTTGGCTGCAACTGTGTTAATGATTTATTTTGCTAACGATAAATTATAATTTTCTCATCGTGGTCATGAAATAGTTTGATTTTTACTTGGCACAAAGCTGGTAAACTTTCCGTAACCAAATCCGGAGTGTCCGTTTCCTTGGCTTTCAGCATATTCTTGCTTGCTATTTTCAAGCATGGCCCCATGTAATTTCCGATCACTCGACATAACAATGAGACGCTTGCTCTTTTCTTTCAAATATTGCGAAAGCTTACAATACGTCCCCTATACATTCAGAAGTAATGTACATTCATAAATATTGTGCGATATTGTTGTAAGTGTGTGGGACGCCATACCCATACATGAGGTGTCAGTTGTCACGCAAGCGGAACATATTTACCGTTTATGGGCAGTAGCTCTCGGACGACTCGAATAGATTCGGAAGTGAATCTGTATAAAAGGAAGGATGCTTCGACATATAGATACACGCTTCGAGCTTCGAGCAGCTTCCTCAAACAGTCTCATTGTCGAGTGCCCTGTGATCGACCGACCGAAATCGAAGGCTTGGCTTTTAATCGAGCACGGAGGAATGGCCGCATTCAATGCTCTTTTGTTCATACTAAACAAAAGATTCCGGATTTTCGACTTGCGAATAATTATGACTGACGATTATTAAGAAAGTAATGAACTCACCATTGTGAACTTTAAAATCACTTGTTTGTCTTTAATCTGTTCATACGTTGGTGTTTCCAAATTTTTTAATATAATTTTTAGCAGAAAAATTACAACAAATTGAGGCATTTTCTTTCTTAAAACATAACATTATGATACTAAGTTTGTGGATAAAATATCTTCCTGCTGCTTATTGTTGTTTATACATACCGACGAAAACTACAGAAAGAAAAAGGGTTGCACTCCGGTAGTGCAGGCAGAAGTGAAGATTTGAACACAAAATTAAAAAAAAAAACCGATCTGTATTATGCGTCTTACGAATTTTCGATTGGGTCAAGTGTCCTAATGGGAGTTTAACATTTTTTACCCATCCCAAAAAAATGTACACAACTGCTCAACGCCGCTAAAGAAGTTTTTACTAAAAAAAATATTTTGTGTTTTATTGTCATCATCACGACTCTTCAATGGCCCACTGCTGAGCCGGGTCTCCTCCTCAGAATGAGGAGGGTATTAGGCGGTAGTCCACCACGCTGGCCCAGTGCGGGTTGGCAGACTTCACATACCTTTGAGAACTTTATGGAACTCTCAGGAGTGCAGGTTTCCTCACGATATTTTCCTTAAAGCAAGTGATATTTAATTGCTTAAAACACACATAACTCAGAGTCAGAGGTGTGTGCCCAGGATCGAACCTCGGACCACCCGAGTAAGACTTGAAGTCTCAACCACTGGGCCATCACTGCATCAAATACAATAAATCACATTGTATATTGAATAAAATACAATGTGTTTTATTGTATTTTATTCAATTCTTAAAACTTTCTAACGGGCCAGAAAGACATGTGATGATATAAATGTTACATTAGTACGTGTTAACCTACTCGCTGTTTTGCTCGCAGTGGTATTTTGGCATTAGTTAGCGCCTATTACTTAGTGTTTATAAAAAGTTCTAATTTATAATAATAGCTTCCTGTAACGCCAGGTAAAATATACTGATAAAGAAAATGTATTTTGAATATGGACTGCTAAGTATTAGAGAGAGATATGATACCCATTACTGTACAGCAATACGTATACACATGAAATGTAGACTGAATCAATCAGTGCCTGGGGCTTGAGACCCAGGAGCAGATTTAAACAGCTCTTTCATAATATATTAACTCTCACCTCCACTACTCGACCTCGCTAACGACAATATATAATAAAGTAAACTTACGTGGACCTCGAGAAGGGTAACCTTAATCACGACACTATAACACTAACTTCCATGATCACTGCACGAAAACACAAGAGACTGTCACGTCGGAATACTTGAAATAATATAAAATGCTACTACCCGCTACTACTACTTTATAAATAGTGTTGCTAACAGGACATATAACTGTACTGTGTTTTATTCCAAGCTTAGAAATGTTACATGATATTCCAAACAAAAATCGTATATGAATAAATGTTAAGTTAATACAGCTAAATAAAATAGAAAGATAATCTCATTTACGAGTCTAAAGCTTCATTATTTATTTTAAAACTTGCGAGAGAGCAAAAGTTTTATGCACCTATACATATATCTAATCTCAAGTTTTTATTACATATACCCATTATACATATAATATTTTTTTCTCTTTACATAAGAGAAATAAGAGTTAGTTACTTAATTGATGTAATTTTTTATTTTAAACAAATAGTTTTTATTAAAAGTTTCCTTCGTCGCCGACGACTTGAAAGGGGTCAAAATGAGTGTAAAAGGATAGGGCATTTATATTTAACGAATAGCCTTCGTATTTATAATATTAAAATCAATGTTCTTAAAAGGCAATATCTTTCCGAGTATAACATTTACGGTTACCGTACATACTTATATTAATGGTCACGCAGGATATATAAATTGATTAAAAATAGGTTGATTGTAACACAGATCACAATATTGTTAAACTGAGTAATAAAATATGATTTATTTGATTTAATAACAATAGTCTAAATTAATTCATTGTTTCAAATATTTACTAGTAAATACGAGTTCATTCGAACACAATAGTCAGATTTATACTGATAAGGCATTTCCTTAACGAGCGGACCGATTATCGCAACAGATATAGTAGTATTGGGAGAGGGTGAAGGATTACAATAAGGGAAATGCGGGGTGCTTTGTTTGACTTACCTATCTGTACCTTGTGTGAAGCTTGTGACACAGGTGCTGGTTTATAATGCCTTTTTACTATTCATATACGCTTGTCTCCACTTCTCAACCTCCATACACTAAACTGAGCAATAAAGTTAACGACTCAGATGATCCTTGAACAGGAAAATCTAGTAAGAAAATCACACTCCAAAATCTTAATTTGTTACCATTTGCACTACTTTAGACAATGTTCGCTCTACAAAATCACTTGTCAGGGCTATCCTTAAAATATTTCTTCCGAGATAAAAAGTAATGTGTGTTAATAACCTGAATTTAATAATTTAACTAAAACAAATCTGTTAGACAAATTTCAACTTTAAATGCGTACAGCCGCTTTTTGTGTGAATGAGTAACAAACATCTGAAACATCTAAATATTCAAACATACAAACAATAAGAAGACATTATATGCGCTGAAAATTTAATTGGTTCAAGAATTAAGACAAGACGTCGTTTTCTGACTGAATATTTTCTCAGATGTTATGAAAACTTCTGAAAAGAAATTGAAAATCATTCTTTATAAAGTTGAAAATGGGAAGAGAAAATCTTTTAAGATAAATCGCCAAAACATGACTATGTAGTTCGGAGTTGAAACAGAAAAGAATAAAATATTCTGGAACGTATTCTTTCAGATTGTATTAATAGGCAACAAGTACATATTTTAAGTCCAAAAATATTTCCAGTATAAGTTATTCTTTAGAATGTAATATATCTCCATATAAATATAAACTGTAAAAGAACCCAACTCTCGCATGAATTATTTTCAATGTAAAAAGTAGTGAGATATAACGTAAAATCAATCATTTATTTAGTTAGTAAATTAATTTATTATATTTATAATTATAATTAAGTATAAATATAATTCCAAGTTTTAGTTAGGTAGTTAGCCAAACGAAATATGTTCCATAGTTCAGTGAAACTTCAGGATTTATAGCTTTAAGCACAACAAAATATACAGATGGTAAAAAATGCCGTGAATTTCTTTATATGCATTGCTGGACTTGGCGGAGGAATTGCTGTGTACCCAGATCATAAATAAAATGTTTCAAAACACTGTTAAAGGAAAAAATTTGAAAATGAAACCTATCATGTTTTTTCTATGAAATAAATGTTTTACTTCAGCGTCCAAAGATTTTGTAATACAACAAACATCTAAGGGAAAACACCAAAAGAGTCCTTCATTACCAAGACAAATGGCGCAAAGTTATTTAGCGAATTCCGCTGTTTGTAGAAATTTTTATTTTCTGTTTCATTAATAAAATTTAATCTTATTAGAGGAAAAAAAGGAAAAGCAATATCCGCTATAAGAATTCTTGTAACGAGTGCGGGAAAGCGCTCGTTTTCCGTCGTTTTAAATTTGAGTACCAATGAAGAATTCCGTCTATTTAAATACCAGACAGAATTTGTATTCTAATATAATTAGGATTGAATTTTTACTGTTATAAATTTCCTGATATATGTAGGTCGCGATAGTGAAAATATAACAACTATTTTTGTTTTCCGTTTTGCTTATTCGATGGCAATCACCAATTATAAAGGGAGAGGAAACCAATAGCCTTTTATACAGGTTATCATTATAATTCATGTCTTCAACTGGCAGAAATTTAGTATTGCTAACTAGCAGGCAGGTTGTTTGAACCTAATAGGTATGTATGTAACAGGCTAATATATGAATTCTCGTGTATCGTGTTGAGGAGTAAATAAGCCGATAAAGCTCAATTCTCCTGAATGGATCAGGTGGCAGCTCAGCACGGATAATCGCAAACGTTTTAATGAAAGCATCACTCACAGATGTCATGTGTCTGCACTCCGGTGGGAGTAAACGTGATTTTGCCCTTATTTTTGAAATAATATACATAAAACATTTTAAATGTGCGAATTGACGATCAGGGATCAGGATTTTTAATACTAAGTAACTTACATACTATTATCCCACTACAATAGGGATCTTATATGTAATCAGCAAAATAATAAATGTAACGAAAATTTGTTATTCTTCTATACCGACTCATGTTTTTATAAATTTTCTTATATTTAATTATTATTTTAGAAATGATTATAATTATCGGTAATAGAGAATCATTTAAGGTCATTATTAATGATTAAAATTAATTCAAACTTGTAATGAAAATCGTTTGATGTGGTATTAGCGGTTGCGGTTGCAATTTTCAATTGTGATGTTTTGCTATTTAAATTAATACTAGTTGATATTTGTCATTTAAATCATCGTAATATAAGTATCAGCGAAATAAATAAATAAAAACTTTATTTTCATTTCCAATGTTTACATTACATCGTCGATACATGTACGGAAAAAAACAGCCTTAACTATTGTTACATAGGGAACTAAGGGACAGTAATATATATCTATACTATTATTTAAAGAGGAAAGATTTCATTGTTTGTATGTTTGTTTGTTGCGAATAGGCTCGAAAAGTACTAAACCGATTTTGAAAATTCTTTCACCGATGGGAAACTACATCCTTTCCGGGTAACATAGGCTATGTGGTGTTGCCATAAATACTCTAATTAAAAAGATATGGCCATTAAAGTGCCATAAGGTGGTCATTGTGTAAATTGAAGAGATTCTCAGCAACTACAAATTCGATTTAAAAAAATTTTTCACTGGTAGATAACTACACTATTCGTGAGTGACAAAGGTGATTCAGTGTTGCCATATACATTTCTTAATTAAACGAATACGGCAATTTTGTCGTTACTAATCTGTTTTTAAAAATTCTTTCGCTCTTAGAAAACTATACTTTTCGTAAGTGACAAAGCTGATTTAGTGTTGCCATATACATTTCTTAATTAAACCAATATGGCCATTTTGTCGTAACTAATCCGATTTTTAAAATTCTTTCGCTCATAGAAAACTGTACTTTTCGTGAGGGACAAAGGTGATTTAGTGTTGCCATATACATTTTTTAAACAAACGAATATGGCCATTTTGTTGTTACTAATCCGATTTAACCGACTTTCACTGAGAGAAGTCTATAGTATTTCCGTCTCTCTTTATCTTATGGTATTATCATTGTCTCTCATCCTCTCTCTTTTTTTTCACTTTAATTTTTATTTTTATCTGTTCAGAATGATTTGCCTTTTTTCACTTTCTTTCTTTCGATATCTTTCTCTCTCTCCTTTACCCATTTAATTTTAGTTCTGCTCTGTCCCTTTTTTATCATCTGTCGCTTTTCTTTAATTTTGTTTCTATTATTTTTCTTTTTATAATTTTTTCTTACTCTCTCTAATTTTTCAAATAATTAAAAACTACACAATTACAGAGTGACAATTTAAGGACATCAATTATAATATTGCTTACCCTTATAATTTATTTAAGTCTAGAATAGTAAGTTGTATAAAATTATTGTTAACAACACCCTTTTATAAATCAGTATTCGCGAGTTGTTCCTTTTATATTATTTCAATACCAACCTTCAATGCAATAGATTAGTCAGTCTGTCTGGTGTTTTCGTGTAGTGTACATGGAAGTTAGTAGTATAGTAAGGGAATGCATCGTGGTTGCAATTCGCGGCCCGGCTTTCTGTCTAAATTGCATATGAATACGTATTGCGTATTAAGTAATAGGTATCAGTCTATGACGTTAAGTACCATGTAATGTTGGGTACTACAATTTGTTTTATACGTCCCTTAACTTTGACGTCTTCAACTTGTTTTACATCTGACCAATGCTTTTTGATAAAGCGGCGACTATAAAGCGAACTATCCTCAATCCAGTCTTGCGTATTTCGTAATAATATGTTATACAAACAATGTAAAAGCCAACTTGGAATAGTTCGTTAAAATATTCCGACGTATGAAAGTAATATTTTTCTATTTAAAAATTAACAGCCCTACCCTTTGCTGTCTGACCTCTTAACACATAATCCTATCTTAAAGAAAGGGTCATTAGCACCATAACTCTAAACCACACCACTGGAACTACGTTACATAATTGGACTCAGAGGTTATATAATTATTATCGAGCTTTGGGGATTCTTAATATAAATAAGTCTACATGAAATTAAAAAGGATGCGCAGCTTGTAAATTGTAATAAATTGAATTAACTCTTTACTAATATTATAATATGGAAAAACAATAATGTAAAATTTAATATTTAGATAAATATGAGTAAACCGTAAAGTAAATGAAGATAAAGGAAAACTTATTAGAATTACTAATCGTTCCGAGTGAAGGAACACTGGTAATATTACCCAATCACCATATAAAGTGGCCGTCGAGTGAACTTTAAATCACGAGGATTAATGAATATCACTGATTACGTACTGAACGCTTATTTACGCATTCTATTATCATCTTGGATCTTTTAGGATTGAAAACGAACTTGGAATTAATTTGATAGGTTTGTTAAGTACGGTTTATAGTTTAGTTTTACGAAAAGTAAAAGATGTATTTATGTATAGTCCTTTCCTTTAGTTAATATGACATTTAAACAGAGGCGAACTAATTAAAAAAAAAACAATTTTTTGACATTTAATAAAAATTGTTTTTAATTCAACGAATTTAACTTATAAATCTAAAGTAAAATAATTCGGCTAAGTGCGATTGTGGAACTCGCGCACTAAGGGTTCCGTACAATTTAAATAACTAACTATCATTATATTTATTATTTGGTTTTCGTATGTGGGTTAAAATATGATCAAAAGTATTGTGGGGCGTTTAATCCCGACATTAGTAATGTGTATTTGAATTGAAATATTTATAATTACTTAAAAAAATAATGTAAGAAAATATGATAAAACATTTTAAACAAAAAAAAATTTACCGACTCTGAAAAATGCAATAAAAAGTAAAAATAATTACATTAAAATAATTTTGAAGTCGGTGAACATATATTAATAAAATATATATTGCTTGTATTTTTTGTAGTCAATTAAAATGTTTTACAAGTTGTCGTTTAACAACATGTCATGTCGTTATCAATTGTTGCTAGGATATCCGCTAAAATTATTTTAGATTAATTTCACAAGATACGACAAAAACGTCATTTTGGGATTTTACTAACATTCGAATATTTAATACATATACATGTTTTCGGTATTGATTTAAACCATGATGAACGTTAAGCTAGAAGGCTTTGAAAATTTGAGTATGAGGAAAAGGTGCCTTCTTGTAAACCTTATTGACCAGTCTAAAAATTAAAGAATTTATATTTTACGAAATAATCTTTTTACGTACATGTGAAATGCTCTATAGAAAAATTACTTGTAATCACCTCAGTAAAAATGGCCATATTTATTGATTGCTTACACTTAGAAGTTTATTTTTTTCACACCTTCAAGATACTACAGACTTAATTGTTTAGTATACACTTCAATTTGTTGATTTCACGTATGCTTCACATAATGCGTTAAAACCTAAATATATAAAAGATTATTTTTTTCGTGATGTAACAACAAAATGCAATTTTTCGGATTTTTCCCCATACCACTGCTATGGGCCAAGCCTGGGAATTTTGATTCTTGTCGAAAAAATTACAGTTTCTTAATTTTATCCTTTGCTTGTGCTATGAGACTTTACTCATAAAAGGAGTTGATCTATAAATAATTTTCCAAAAAAATTATTATTATCTGAATATCAACAATCGACCCATCATCGCTTCTCTGAGATAAAAAAATAATGAAGATAAACTTTTCCCGAAAATCCTACCCATTAAATTAGCTCTATTTATATTATAAAATTAGAAGATAAAATTTGTTCAACGTTAAAACAGGTTTTCAGAAAGATTATTTAATGTGCACAATTTTTGCAGTCGCCATTTACCCCGTTCGAGGTCAAACTGATATCCCTCCCTTTCCTATTGCATTTCAAAAACCGCTTCGAGGCGAGCTAAGTATTCTAATTTATGTAAAATGGAAGAGTAGAGCACTAGATTACCTTTATGATAGTCTTTTGTCTTTGTTATTTGTGTATATTGTATATAAGTAGTATGGTTATATTCATCAAAATTGGAATTTCTACTTATATCGCACAAAAATAAATGTAAATATATACAATACGTGTTGACAACATATAATTACTACGTTCAATTTGTAATGTTGGTCAATCGTAGTGGTTGTGATCGCAGTGGGAGAGCCAGTTGCTGCGCATAACGACATAGCTGCCTGCTGTAATTACGAGATCGAATAAATTTTTATTAATATGGAGAAACTATGAATTGAGAAACTATGATCAACATTAATTAAATAGTTGGAGTTATGCTAAGTAATACATGTATAGAGCTAGCTAGTTCATTGTTTCCTATAAATATTTTGGACAATTTCTACTAGTGATAACCAGTTCTAATAGGATACATTAATTATAATACTTTAGTGTTTTCTTAAATATATAATATAAGCGAAGAGAATGGAAGTGGATAGGTACAGCCAATGTTATCTATGACTTGTTAAATCTTTCAGCTACGAGTGTATATTATATACCGCATGTATGTTTTTTTTAAACTGATATTGAATATGTAATGGAACTTTTCATTTTGATATGTAAGAAAATACTTACTATGTTTAAATACAAATACATTTTGGGCTGAATTTATTTTCACTTTTTAACGAAGTGAGAACAGCGCTAGAGATAAAAAAAGCAGTTTATCACCTACCTGAAAGCTACAAAATAATTTATCTCCTGTCAGAGTTAATAGTTGAAAGTGTTTCAGTTTTATAAAAAGCAAAGACAAACATTATACAAGTAAGAATTGCCACTACTCGACGAACAGGAAAAAATTGTGATGGACTGAAAGGTTTAAGAAAGCATTCCTGTAGCAATAAAAATAATAATCTAGTTTTAATCATTTTTTTAAATCTTAGTTTTGCTGAGCTAAATATTGAAACTAGCCTTATATTTTAAATTGGACCTGCTGAAATACTATTGTGAAAATCGTATCTCATATATTAGTTTTCATATATTAGTTACAAATAAATAGACAGATCATTCAAAATTTATAGTATGACTGTTTTGGTTTTTATTGGTTTCATAGAGACTGTACATTACGTTGCCTTAAATATCTTCTATAATATAGGTATATAGACATTTAATGTGTTACATTTTTTATATAAAGTATTGAGGCGTTCGGTTAACTTTTTATTATTATCCTACAGGAACTCTGAATTAATTAAGTAAAGTTAATTAAGTAACAAACTTCTTAACATACGAACTTTCACATTAATAACATTGGTAAGATAGAAAGATGTTCAAAGTACCAACTGTAAAGTTAAAATAAATAACTTTATTTAACTAAAATCAGTCTCACCCGTTAGTCCGGTATATATAAGCTGATTTCACGTATTTCTGCATGTGTTTGCATATCCCGAGTTTTACGAGCGCGGTTGAGATAAAATACCACTGCAATAAACTTTGGTAAAGTGGAAAATCTACATAAATAAGGGATAGCAATATTCCTAAGAGGTATATATTATATAGTATGTAAATGAATATTTTATATATCGATTGTTACAAGTGTTTCTGATTTAGTTATTCTTCTAACTTAGATAATATGAAAATTTCACATTTCTCTTTTGCCATTACCTGACATATTATCTTTTCATTAGCCTAGTACTGTGTATAAGTATTATGCAGTGTATCTAAGTTTACCTATTTTGGATACTGGCGTATTTAGAGTAGCAACCGTCGTTTAGTGGTGAGACCGCGCATTTGTGCGCCGAAGGTCGTGGACTTAGACGTCGTCCTAGTCAGGACAATACATGATGATCTGCTGATTGTTGATGGCGGGTCTGAAATGTGGCTTTGACAGCTTTTGTTACAAAATGAAAAATTGAAAAACTAGGTGAAATAATTTTGATGAATTGTTGATAACCATTTCTTCTTCTGAATCAATTACAATTTTTTATGTAGTTATTTTTTACAGTTCTAGTGGAGTTCTAGTGTAGTGAAGTAAATTAGTCATAATATAATAAATAACCGTAGCTATGTATAGATTAACTCCACACGCAAATCCCTAAAATGGCTAAGGCGTGGCTTGTGAACCTTGTATCCCGCTATTTATGGTCTTTGTTAGCAGTTTCCCGATATTACGGGATTGAATGAATATTACATTACTTGTGCGATATCAGGCATTCACTTGTCCGTAACTACTTGCATGTAGATTTCCATATTTATGTCTTAGGATTTAGGTTCTTTAGGTATGAACTCATAAGTGATGACATAGAAACAACTAAAGACAAAGTATTCTTATACAAAAGCTGAACCTTGTAAACTAAGTGGGCACCGTCGCCCATGGACATCGGCAATACAAGAGATACCCTCTATACTTTCTACTGAGATATTTTACCGATCGTTGCCACCTTGAAGATACAGTGAGGAAGAGGAATGAAGAGTATAATGCTACGGTTCCAGTGGGCCCTGAACGAGAGCCCAGAGTTCACTAGAACCGCAGCATTCGTGGGATGAGAGGTAAGGGGTAAGTCTGGCCCACATGAGGGTCGACCGGAACGCGTCAATGACAGGTTGTTTAGACCTTCGATATATCGTAGTTGGCTGAATACTACTGGCCACTACTCATTTCACCTTAGCAGTTTAAAACACCCTTAGTTTTGCAGGAAAACATTCAGAACACTTTCAATTCAGAACAATTTTTTCTTATGTTATTATCTATCTAGTAGCAGACACAATTATCGATCGTGCCGAGTAATAACATCTTTTCTTAACTTTAGAAAAAGATTCTTCCTTAGGGGTCGCGAAAAACGTTATTTTATATTCGCTACGAAATAAACTATTTACAATTTATATTAAATTATAAATATCTAAGTTTTAATAATATTATTTAAAGATTTATATTAGATACTACAGAAAAAACACACTCTACTGACAAAAATCTTTTTAAACCTTGGCCTCCATTATACGCTGTATTCTTAGACCTGCCCCTGTTGTGTCAAGATACTTTTTCCGGTTTTTCTAAAATAGGCACAATATCTAGAACTATTTATTTTCAGCGTCGATCGATCTGTCTAGAGGTCATATACGTTGGCACAAATTAGAACTGTTAGGTTACATATTTCATCGTGCTTAATTCTATTAATTTATACTAAAATTTGCTAGAGAAATAGTTATAATGGTGATAATTTAATTTAATTGAATAGCAACACTGCAATGTCACAGATTAATAGAAAGTACATTGTTAGATACAGTGTTAGTGTCGGATTGTTGATTGTCGATGGTACGACTTTGACAGTTTGTGTCAGTCTGTTGCATGAGTCAGTTCAGTCGATCACTTTCATCTCGGCTTGCGGAGGCGCAAGACGTGCGTACTGACAGTTAAATACCGGCAACATGGCGGACACAGATAAGGCTAAGAAATCGGATACATATGAATCCGCGAGAAATTAATACATATTAAACGTGTCCTTCGGTTTGTTGTTTTACCCTTCTTTTTTGCTGTAACAGAGCAACAGATCAACAAGACATGTTTTTGCATAGAAGTAGCTTACGTATGTTCTAAGATCCTTAGGGTTGCAGTTTATCTCGAAAAAATCATACGGAATAGTAATAAAAATGTTTTTTTTAAAGCAATATATTAAAAATGAAAGAAAAATATTTTAAAACTTTAATGGAGATATATTTTTTAAAAACCCCAAGTAAAAATTAGACCCGTGCGAAGTCTTATATTTAAATAATGAAAACGCTAAGATTTGATATTATTAATATATATTATTATAATGTAAAACTATTTAAAATAATTTTTAAAACTATTTATTCTTCCTGCTCTTAAATTAAGTGGTATCACCGCCTTGCTTTTGCTGATTTAACTCTATGCTAATTAGCTCCCACTGATAGGGATGCAAAACTGTTTATTCTGTTACAAAAAAATTCGTCAAGTAATTCATACATTTATTTATAAAATTTGAATAACAAGGACCTCTGACGAGACACAAAGGATATTGGATATTCGTACGGGATGGCCCTTGAAACAAAATAGGTAATGGGTTATTATATTATTTATATCATGATACAGAAGAGTTCCTAAGAACTTTCTTAGAATCCTTTCATATGTTTTACTCATCCATACTCATGAGTAAATACTAATTCTGAAAAACCGCCATTCAAATCTTTTATATTTTACCTAAGCGTGTGATAATTTCGACGTTAAAAGTGTTTTTACAAGTCAACGTTGAATAAAAGATCGTAAGGAAAGGAGTTTAAGATTCTCTATATAGAGTTTTAGCGAAGAATTTGAAGTTCAAAGTTACTGCTTGCATAATAAAATGTAGCATATTTACGAGCTTAGAACTATTCATTGGAGTATTTTAAATTCATAACAAACAATTTGTTTGAGTAAGTCTTCGTAAAAAATATATAATGTATATAAATAATGCAACAAGCTTAAAAGTAATTTTAAAGTATGAACAAAGAACTTGGTTTGCACTTATTTAATATTGTATTAAAGCAACAGATTGTCTTGATTTTTAGGGTTTTATACTCAAAGGGTAAAAACGGGAGGACCCTATTACTAAGACTCCGCTATCCGTTCGTCTGTCTGTTACCAGGCTGTATCTCATGAACCGTGGTAGCTAGACAGTTGAGATTTTTACAAATGGTGTATTTCTGTTGCCCTTATAACAAGAAATACTAAAAACAGAATAAAATAAATATTTAGAGGAAGATTCCCTATCTTCCATACAACAAACGTGATTATTTTTGCCAAATATTGGTACTTGGATGGTTATTTCATAAACATAGCTTATAGGTTCGTAAGTTAGTTTTTATGTTGAAAAAAATCATAAAATGTGTAGGATACTATAGGAACGCTCGTAATAAACAAAGCAATATTTTTAAAGTTAGATAAATGTAAATTAAAAAAAGATTATTTAAAAAAAAACATTCAAGATTACTTACTATTTTACTTAAAAATTTAATTTAACCTGGTTTGACTATACAATAGATCTAGACTTTTTTTTGTAGTGACCCTTGTAAATAATTGATAAATTTTACTATTTTAAAAAGTTCTATACTTGGATTATTGAAAAATTAGAACTGTAAACAAATTACTAAAATGGCTGACTAATTATAAGTAATTGCAATTTAGCTAGAATTTTATGGATATTGGTAGCAAGCCAAAGAAAACTTACCACTTTCCTAAGTTTTGTTAGTTTAAGGACAAATAAATTAGGTGGAAGAGAAGCAATCTAAAATAAACGTTTAACTTTGAAAAATATTTCATTACTTTTAGGAATTAGGATAGTGAGTGAAATTTAAAAGATAAACTTTAAGTTGAAATATTTTTTTTCTATTAGATTTTAAGTTCTATCTAATAGTTTTTACAAGTCATCAGTGATTTTGTTTGAAGTTAAGATATAGTTATATACCTAGTTCAGAACGCAGTTTTCTGTTGAAGAAAAAGAAAACTCTAGTTTCTCTTGTCAATATAGCTTCAGTTTCTAAAATATCGGTAAGATTTGTAAGTTGCTTAGGCGGAATTCAATGATAAAAATTAAAACTCAAGAACTATTTGTATAAAGATAGCAATGAAATTATTTCTAATAGAGTTATGTTCTCTATATTAGTCAACAAGAGGCGAATTAAGCGAGCCGGCGAAGTTCCAAGCATGGCAATTGTAGTAGAAAATTGATATTCTCATATGTCATAACGAAATTAATTATTTAATATAATAACAAGGATAAAATTAACAACATAAACTTGTCAACTTTGACAAAAATTGATTCGTGTGTGAGTTAGGCGTTTCATTTTTTACTTTTAAATATTTTATACTATAGATAGGAATAGTTAAAATAATAAGAGCTAGGTATTTTTTTTTATGGCAAACGAGCAGATGATCCACCTGATGGTATATGGCCACCATCGCCCATGGACATCGACAAAACAATAGATAGCCTCTTGTTCTGTCGATCCGTTGCATCCCCGAAGATAAAGAGGAGAGGGGTAGTGAAGAAGAAAAAATGCTGTGGTCTCAACGGACCCTGAGCTAGATCCCAGAGTTCACTAGATCCACATCATTAATGGGATGGGAGTTGGAGGGGGTAAGTCTGGCCCACATGCGGCTCGACCGGAACGCGTCTATGACACTTGGCGGTCGGATTCGCATGCTGGTGGTCGCAAGCCAGTCGGGGAACAGATCCCCTACCACCAAGGGAAAATATTGATATGCACATAAGGGGCTGGTTTAGAATACAATTCCCATCTGCCGCTGGGAGAGCATCTCTTAAGAGGCGAGTAACCTGTTCCTTAACTGGCTTGCAACCACAAGCATGCGAATCCGACCGCCAAGTTATAAACGAGTTCCGGTCGAGCCGCATGTGGGCCAGGCTTACCCTTCCCGTTAATGCTGCGGTTCTAGTCAATACTATACTATATTATAATTGCCTACTGAAACCGCATATAGCATAGCATTCTTCTTTTCATTCCCATTCCTCACCCTATCTATCTCTCTTCGAGGTGGCAACGCATCGGCAAAACAAGAGTCACTCTCTTGTATTGCCGATGGTCATGGGCGAGAGTGGCAATTTACCCCTTAATTGCCATTAACAAATTTGAAAAAAAAAACGGTGTAAATTAGAGGCTGTACTGGTAATATGTAAAACATATTAATACAATGGTCTTTAGATAGGAAACCTAGGGTTTTCTAGGATTTGTGACCCAGATCATCTTCAAATACTCAAACAAATAAGGTAATAAAGACACACATAAATGATGGCCTACCTACTATTAAACTTCATAGGAAATGTTTACTGTTTCATGCAATCAATTTGGGCTTAAATCGATAGGTGTGATATGCTTGAAATAAATTTATAGAAACTACCGGCAATCAGTCAATCAGTAAGTTGCGTATACTGGAAAAATTAATTTATCATTAATAATTCTGATGATGATTCAAAGTTATCTAAGTTAAATTTAGGTCTGTTGTTTCCAACCTTGTAAGGGGAGCGACGGTCAAGAGTAGCTTTGCTAAATTGATTTTATGTGTATTGCGGACTTAGCCGGCCGTTGTTATATTGCTGTTGGAGCCTCGGGAATATTTCGATTTAAACGAAATAGTTTTAGTTTTTGGATAAACTGTTTATTGCCTACCGGCTCCCAAAATAAACTTAAACATTTACTTTTATATTTTGTATAAATAGATTAGAAATTAAAAGAAAGTGTCGTCTCTATTACATATTATAAAAATATGACTATCATTTTCACTTTTGTACGATCTTAGTCAAAATATAGGCATTATTTTCTTTAAATCGAATATTATGAAAAAACATTAACGTGATATAAGAATCTTTTTACTCCAGCGAAGCTAGGGCGATACAACTAGTAAAAAATAAAAGTGTGTAAATTGATATACTCATTAGTAATATAGTAGTGGCTCTAAGAAAGCAATTCATAGATGGCTTCTTGGTCACTCGGGTGTCGGTGAGAATGAAAAAGCAGATGAACTAGCGACAGCCGGCGCCGAACACCCTCAAACCACGATAGCTTTTTGCATTTGTCTAATAATGGGTCTTGATTATATCTATTTATTTAGCTCAAGTGAACAATAACATTATTCTATTTATTTTTTATGCTAAAAGACCGCTCTGATCCATGCAATCGTAAAACTTAAAAAATTATGAGGAGACTTCCGTCACTTATAAAACCGTAAATGCGTTGACCGACTAATCATTACTAATTATATATTATTTTTAATTATTGGAATGTAAAATATTGCTATCAATAAAAATTATTTAATAAACTTTACTAGCTGTGCCCGCGACTTCGTCTGTGTGGAACGTTCTCTTTCTAAATTGTTATTTTACTCCCTTGAGTCTAAAACTTTTACAAACTTTGAATGTCTTATTTATTTATAACGAATCAACGGCCTAAAAAATAACTTTCAAGCTTAGCTCTAAAATGACGATACTTCCATACAACTTGTGACGGTTATAAACCTTACATAAAGTAAATTCAACATTTAAAATAATAATAAATAATATAAAGAGGTAATAAAATAGTAATGTGTTACGGAACCCTAACCGTAACGATGCACACCACACTAGCCAACTCATGTTACGCGTCCCGGAATTCGCTGACTCCGTGGGTATCAAAAACAGAGGACTTAGAAGCCTCACGGAGTTAATCTTAGCCCCAAACTCGCGCTAGGCTCACCCCTTTAGTTTATAAGTTAGAATTATAAGAAAAATGTCGTATGAAAAATATAATCATAAGAAATACTTCGGATTTTCTTCCCCTCCTGACGACGCAATCCCGACTAAAATATAACTGGCGCAGTCGAAGTAGGATCCTCGGGTCAGCTCTGCTAGGGAACCACAAGCATCAGGGACTAGACTTGCGGGCCAATTTGTCTTCCGAGGCTTAACCAGGGATAGAACCATCACCAGGGACCAGGACGTTGTCAAGGATACCATCCAAACATCGATGGAGAAAATCCGGAATACAGAAAAACAGAAGATAGGGTAAGTGCACAACAGAATCGAACTAGTGTGTTGCTTCCCTAATCCTTCCATTAATTCCTAATAATTTCAATCATGAAATAAGGAATCACTAGTCTTTGTTAATCGCTAACAAAGACAGTTTTAGGCTTTTAAGAAAAATTAAATCATAATTTTATAAAAAAAGTAAGAATTAAATGAGAATATATAAATTAAATATGAATAAAGATTTTTTTAAAACTACTATTGAAGTTTTATATAGATTTATTAATTAATTAGATTTAAAAAAAAATATATACTATTAAATTTTCAGAATAATTTTAAGTGATGATTCTCGGTCCTCTTTCCAATAACCATAAGAAATATTAATTTAATTTTTTCAACTCCATAATTATAATACCCGTATTAGTATATATTGACCTTAAACTCTTTCTCACATCCTCCTCAATGCAACTCATATTCGGTTATGTGTGTGTACTATATACCAATAGCGGCAGAAAGCAAGAAAGGAATATTCAGTTCTAAATGAAAGTCAGAGTTCTTCGGGTTTAAGGAGTCCATCACCTGAGCGTAACCTCGCTAATGAAGATCTAAGATACCAGCAATATTTTTCGGTAACAAAAAATAGTTGCTGATTTGCGGGTGGAGGTGTTACGGAACCCTAACGGTAACTATGCACACCACACTAGCCAACTCATGTTACACGTCCCGGAATTCGCTGACTCCGTGGGAATCAAAAACAGAGGACTTAGAAGCATCGCCTCACCGAGTTAGTCTTAGCCCCAAACTCGCGCTAGGCTCACGCCTTTAGTTTATAAGTTTTAATTATTAGAATAATGTAGCAACGTAAGAAAAATATAATCATAAGAAATACTTCGGATTTTCTTCCCCTCCTGACGACGCAATCCCGACTAAAATATAACTCATGAATAAATATTATAACATAATATTTACAAATAAACAAAATAAGTAATTTATTTTATATTTTAAACGTCATTTAATACATTAGAAATAATAATCGATCATAATTAGAAGTTCATGTATTTCGGAGAAAGTTCGTGTATCAGTTAGTATGGGAAAGTGCAGTAATGCAACTGCCGATAGTCTGACCGACCGCCCAGCATATATAGTGAGGCAGCGTGAGCTCGTCGGCACGGCATCTCACATTCATATACTACATATGATACCAATATAATAAGAGGTCATAAAAAGTACTTATCAAAGATGGTTTGTGGGTGACCATCTATAGAATTATAACAATACAATAAATGTATATGGGCCAAGCATGTAATAATAATTAACCTGTTAATTAATGAATATAAATATGTTTTAATAATAATATCTCATGTGATGTGATGGTGATGCATGTGTTTAGATCAGCCTCCTTATAAAAGTGTTCAGCGAGAGTAGTCTTGCTGAACCGCCTTATTTCGAACGAGCTTTGGCATACGGACGGAAGGTGACTCTTAGATGATTTTGATTTTCTTTGAGAAGTATGCTTTATTCTTGACGATGCATTGTGGACTGGTTTGTAGGCTTTGTGACTACATTAGCTGCTAGCAGACTACCCTTATGGCAAGTTGTCTTGAATATTTCGTGATTTGATACTCCGAGGTCTCTGGTGACTCAGACGATGTTGTTTGTGACTCTCACTGTGATTTGATACTTCAACGTCCTGGCGTCTCAGTTGATATCGTTCTGTCTATCACACCATCGTATCCACCTGCTGAGCGGTGCGGAGGCTGTAAACCGAAGTGGTACGTTCTAGCGATGCTGGGTACAACCACGAACATAATGTTCTATAATATTATAGAACGTATCAATATCTACAAAAAACTCCGCGAGACCATATATCCAACTATTATAGTTATGTCACTATAACTACTTTTTTACATTTTAAAAGTTGATAAAAATGCTAATCAAAATCAGACCATGTTTTCTATAACTTTGTATTAATCCTTATCCAAATAAATTATTTCGTATTCAAGACTGTTTCAATACCTGTAAAATACTTTTTGAATTATTAAAATCGGACATTCCAGTCAAAAGATATTACGAAATAAAAATATAAAGATAAATAAAAAATAATCCCAGACGGGCCGCCGGCGCGGTGTAAAGTGCCTCGCAGCGCAGCGAGTAACGCGGCGATAGAGGGAGCGACAGAATGCGGGAGCCAAAATGTTAAAAAAAAATTATCCACCCGTGCGAAGCCGGGACGGGCCCCTAGTATCTCATATTTCACATTTTACTAAGGTGGACCATAACACATATTTATATCAGCTACGGCTGCAACGATTACCAGCTACGGCTGTAACGTTTATCAGCTACGGCTGCAACGACTTATCCACTGCGTAGGTTTTTACTTATCAGCTACGGCTGGAACGATTACCAGCTACAGCTGGTTTGTGTGAATATGAATATGTGCATTCCTTGCAATCAGCCGCCTAAGTGCTGTCACGATTTGGTTGGAACCCATAGTCGGTGGCGGGTGTGGGGATGCCGACCTCTTATGTCTTTCATATATATATTATAAGAGGAAGGGAGAGACTCCTTCAGCTATCTTCTTAATCACTAACATCCTTCTGATGTCATTATTTATAAAATTTTATACATTTAAACGTCGTCACAACATCAATATTATACACTAACTTAATGAAATGCAAATCGATCTTTAGATAGTTTAATTTATCTTCTTCGATGACCTATTGAACTCATGCCTCTAATACTCTAAAAGAACTTTGATGGTTATTGCATTCACAACGCATTAAGGGTTCTACCAAACTAGACGATCACATGCCAAATTAAATATTTTATAAATGTTTTATTATCCGTTACAGACTTGCCGTCGTCCTCTTGCGTGATTTATTTATATTTTTACGTATTCTATGTATATATTTTATAGCGTTAGCTCGATATAGTTACAAACTTTTCAACTTAATGCAGAAAATTAGCCTAATATGTACTTTCTCAGGTTCTAGAATATCCGTATACAAAATTTCATTTAAATCAGTTCAGTAGTTTTGGCTTGAAAGAGCGACAGACAGACAGAGTTACTTTCGCATTTATAATATTAGTAAGGATTATACAAATTTAGTACAAAGGCGAACTTAATGCCTACATCAAATTCTTAAGCCTCAGAGACCTCAGCAATCGTCCTTAACGTGTTACTGTGCAGTGTAGTTTAAATAATATAATATTATCTTGCAAAAAAGCTCTTCTCGGACTCTCATAACTTTGTACAGTTTAATACCTAACTTAGAGGCTATTCATATCTTATTACAGGAAAGTTTTAAAGTTTTTTTATTTTATGGTTCTATTTTATGTATGATTTATACCGATTCCCCCTTACGGCATAATACCTAAATTTACTTTTAGTGTTTTATAATCTAGTAGTTGATTGGTGATATACAAATGTAATATCTAAATGTATTGCAAACGTGGCGTTATTTTGAAACACTGTAATAATAACACAATATAACGCGACATATTCCATCACCAAAAAGTAATATATTGTAATAACAGAATAATAAAGACAAACATGGCCGCTGCTGTTATTGTGTAACCATCGTATTAAACTAAGATCTTTTCGGAAACCCATAAAGTGGGTAACTATCAAACAAATATCCTACACATGATGTATGGTGTCGAGTTTCCTCTTAGAGTATTTGGCAGCACATCAACTTTATACACATGAAGGAAAAATATTTTTTATGAACACTTTGGGTAGTTATGTATACAACTTTCGGCTTACTTGTATAAGTATTTGTTACATTGTCGTTTTTGGGACCATGGTATGTCCAAGCCAAGTTCAGGAAAGTAAACAAATAAAAAACAGGCCGAAGCATCTAAGTCTAGAAAATTAAGTAGTTATTATCATTATAGAGCTATATATATACCATACTATAGGATTCACGCTTAGTCAAATGTAATTTAAACGGTCATATTATTTTAAAGGTTTAATTTATGAAAGAATAATAAGATGACAATAAGAGCTGTTCAGAAAATTAGAAAAATAATCTATAATATATTGAATGTACTGAATTTGTTCAAGATGTGAACCAACGCTAATGCTTTCTATTTCTTCACAAAGCCACTCAAACTGACAGATCATAGAGCACAACTCCTTTATCTGTGAAGTAAAGGCCTATTGTTTTCGTGTCTACAATTCTATTGTCTATTACTAAATACGTAAGTTTCCTGACTTTCAATTAAAATTAAGATGTATTTTTTTTACATTACTGTTGATTTAAAGTTCAAATGTAAATATATAATAAAATCTAAGTCTGCTATAAATTGTATTATTTTGAAGTCTCTTTTGGAGACTTCTATTCGAAATATATATACACATACAATTAAATGAGTTGAGTAAAAAATTTAAATTAATTATCTGGCTATTGAATTCTTTAAAAAGTGTTACATCTGCTAAAAATTCAAAGAATTTTGCAATTTATAAAGTTTTTATTCGATTACAATTTTACATCTTTTTCTGGTTACACTGTCATCCTGGCCTTAATAATCTTTAAGAAAAATAACGCCAAATGATTCTGGTTATTACTATTGAACGTAGAATAAACAAGACACGAACCAGAACTAATAGCCCCACATTTCTTCACAACTACTCGATCTGACAAATGATAGAGAATGACTCCTTAATCATGAGGCAAGTGCCGACAGTTGTTTTCGTGTCCGCACTCTGTTGTCAATTACTATGTTTTATTAGGTAAGTTTTCCTAGTCCATTGTTATGGTTCTTTTTAATACTATAAGGCAATATATCTTTGAAAGAATGTTGATAATCATATTGATGTGTATAAAAAATGATTATGCTTTAGTATTATTTTAATTTTTTAAAATCTACTAAAGACATTTCTGCTTTTAATCTTTACTATATATACTTACTATTATTATCAAGCTGAAGAGTTTGTTTGTTCGGTTAAAGGCGCTAATCTCAGGAACTACTGACTCGAATTGAAAAAATCTTTTAGCGTTGCATAGCCAATTTAACGGTGAAGGTTGTAGGTTATATGTTGCAAAAACGGGGAAAATGAATACCTTTTGCTTCGCTTCTCTTGCGTGCTCTGCGCAAACGACGATAAAACGTGTTATACCTAAGCTCCAATTTCTCTCCTCACCACTGTCCTCTCTATCTCTAATGTGACGTAGAAGCTCATAAGTGGTTCTTTGTGGATTAATCATATTATATAACATTGTGAAACTTTTAATTCCATAAAATCTGGTATATTTGCGAGTGCAAGTAATTTTAAACATTTTTCTCTTAACAATTTTCCAGTTTTGCGTCACGCGTCTAATTTCTGTATCGAGGTTAATCTTTAAAAATTGTATATATATTAGCTTTAATATTGTTTAAAACTACACGCTGCTACTGGAAAAATTCGGCTGTGACATTTTTCTTAGTGTTGTGTAATGTGTTTAACTAATACTGTTAAGGACTAAGCTCTACTGCCAGACCATGATAGGTTTAACTTTAGAACTTCATAAATAGTCTCAAATTTATAATAATTCATTCCTTTGTAATAGTTTTCTTACAGTGTTTTAGTTCCAAAACATTTTTGAGTTTTATGCTCATACAAATTGCTAAATATAATTTTTGTATTAAATTGGTTTTCTAAACCCTTGATTTAAGTGATTGTTATCGATATTCAAAAATAATAACGAACCCTCAGCGTCAGGTGGAGCTTATTGTTTGGTTTTTGCAATTAAAATGAGCTAGGAGTTTTCCTTGAAATATTGGTTTAAACATTAATCCTCTATATAAAGTTATTACAAAGACGGAAGTTTATATATTGCTGGCTGCTTAATTACGAAGTGTTTGCTTCTGGTAGTAAGTAAGCTTTCGTCGGATATTGTAATAGGATTTGCATATCCGTGTAATTGCGATACATACTTTCATTAATATAAAGGAACTTTCGACCCGCCCTGGCTTCGCACGGTTTCTCTGCTATAATATGCATGTAGTATGCATAATAGTAAAAATACTTTTTTATTTGATTTGATTTGATTATAGGTGCTATTTAGATATGCTTAAAATATATCATTTCTGCAGAAAGGAAGAACGTGGTTGTTTTGTTTATCCAAATACGCTAATAATATATTTTTTTGTGTATAATTTTTTTTTATAATAGTTCTGGGCCCTTTCTGAAGCTGCCCTTGGCAATTTTAGCCAGCCTACCCTTCCGCCGCTGCGCATGGAGAATGACATTCTGGCCCACACGGCAAAAGAGAAAGCCGAACTTCTGGGTACTCTCTTTGCCTCAAACTCAACTCTGAATGACCAAGGATGTAAACCGCCTACCATCCCACGGTGTTTACCCAAAAGGCTGTGCGACGAGCTCTCTTTTCCTTGGAAATTCACAAGTCGAGCGGGCCGGATGGCATCTCACCAATTGTGCTCCGTGTATGTGCTCCTGAACTGGCCCATGTCCATCCGATCCCAAAAAAGGGCGATGGCTCTGATCCTGCCAACTACAGGCCTATTGCTATCACCTCTCTGCTCTCCAAAGTCATGGAAACGCTCATCAACCGTCAGCTCTTGGGATACCTGGAGGATCGTCAGCTCATTAATGACCGCCAATATGACTTTCGTCATGGTCGTTCTGCTGGCGATCTTCTTGTTTACCTTACCCATCGGTGGGCGGCTGCCATTGAGAGCAAAGGAGAGGGCTTGGCAGATGGTTTGGATATAGCAAAGGCCTTTGATCGCGTTTGGCATAAGGCCCTTCTCTCTAAGCTTCCAGCCTATGGGCTTTTCGAGGATTTGTGCAACTGGGTCGCCAGCTTTCTCAGTGGGCGTAGCATACGTGTCGTTGTCGACGGATTTTGCTCTGACCCCAAGCCCATTGATGCTGGCGTACCCCAAGGCTGTGTGCTTTCCCCTACACTGTTTCTCCTGCATATCAATGATTTGTTGGACCATCCTAACATTCATTGCTATGCAGATGACAGTACGGTGGACGCAGTTTATACCGGCCGAGCAGGACTCTCTCGGGAAAGCGTCGATGAGAGCCGAATTAAACTTGTGTCTTCTATTAACATCTCTTTGGGGGAGGTTTCGCAATGGGCTAAATCTAATTTAGTCCAGGTCAACCCCCTGAAGACACAAGTTTGCGCGTTCACTACTAAAAAAAAAAGGTGTGTGTACGATTCACACACGATAGAAGTAAAACTTCAGTAAATCGACAAAAGAATGAGATGAATATATATAATAATATAAAATAGTATGTATATTTCTGTCTCATTCTTTCCTACACATTTTTGTATTTGTGTCTCTTACCAGTATGTATATTTCTGTCTCATTCTTTCCTACATATTTTTGTATTTGTGTCTCTTACCTGTCGTTTTTTCCGTTGCATCCGGTTTGAAATCACAACGATTCTAAAGAAGTTTCACTTCAAAAAACCTCATTCGTCGTATCTCCCTTCTTCGATAACACTCCCCTTAAAGCCTCGCCTAGTATTGCAATATTGGGCCTCGATATTTCGAGTGACTGTCAATTTCGCGATCATTTGGCAAGCAAGGCCAAGCTGGCCTCCAAAAAACTTGGTGTGATTAGCCGAGCCAGACAGTACTTCACGCCCCAGCACCGACTGGCGCTATATAAAGCGCAGGTTTGGCCGCATATGGAGTACTGTTCTCATCTCTGGGCTGGTGCACCTAAGTATCAGCTTGAACCCTTTGATCGCATTCAAAGAAGGGCTGCTCGGATAGTCGAGGACCCGGTGTTGCATTCACAGCTGGACCCCCTGGCACTGCGTAGAGACGTCTTCATTGTGCGTCCTCTATCGCATATATCACGGGGAGTGTTCCGAATAGCTTTTCCATTTGATCCCTGCCGCCGAATTCCACCATCGCACTGCACGTCATAGACTAAAATATCATCCTCATCATCTGGATGCGTGGCGTTCCTCAACAGTGCGTTTTTCTATAACTTTTATTCCACACACAATCAACTTATGGAATGATCTACCTACGGCGGTATATCCAGAACACTACGACATGGGGACCTCCAAAACTCGCGTATATCTCCACCTTAAAGGCCGGCAACGCTTCTGTAACTCCCCAATTGTTGCAGGAGTCCGTGGGCAGCGGTGATTACTTAACACCACGTAACCCGACTGCTCGTTTGCCTTCCTATTCTATAAAAAAAAGGTGCAAACGAGCAGATGGTCCACCTGATGGTAAGTGGCAACCATCGCCCATGGACATCGGAAAAACAAGAAACACTCACTCGTTTTGTCGATGGTTGCATCCCCGAAGATAGAGTGGGAAGGGGGAATGAAGAAGAAAAATGATGCGGATTCAGCGGACCCTAGGCAAGAGAACAGAGTCCACTAGACCCACAGCATTAATGGGATGGGAGAGGGAGGGGGGTAAGTCTGGCCCACATGTGGCTCAACCGTTACGCGTCTATGACACTTGGCGATCGGATTCGCATGCTGGTGGTCGCAAGCCAGTCGGGGAACAGATCCCCTACCACCAAGGGGGTGCTGGGTTACTCGGCTCTTACGAGATGCTCTCCCAGCGGCAGAGGGGAATAGTATTCTAACCCGTCCCTTCATGGGTGAAACCCGTCCCCTCACGGGCGTAAATTCAATAACAGTGTAGGGTTAGTTAAAGTTTAACATAATAGAGTCACCTTAACGTGACGTCATGCAATGGGTCGGTGTATGGCGGATTAACTAGTTAATATATTATATGTTTGTAAAAAATAATCTTTAGTACTACATATAGATATTATCTAAAACTTTTATTGAAGTCTCTGTATATACATACAATTTGATTAAATAGATGTTTATAGATTAAAATTGAAATATTATTATTTCAGGGATAGAATACCATTCTTTTCAATTTTAATTCAATACGAAAATTGAATAGTTAGCAAATAAGTAAATTCGTAAGGAATGGATGATTAATAACCTTTCGATACCCGATCGTTAATTATTCGTTTGACGTTAAACTGGTTTTGATTTGTGAATATTCTTTTAAATTACATTTTCTTAATAAAACTCCTAACTTAATAAAACAAATTGATTTTGTTTGATAATGAAATGAAAAATGTCAACATCCCATAAAAATTATCAACAAATTATGACTTTTTATTAGACGTACCTAGGGTTGCCAGAAGGGAACTTATGTCATGTCCAGGATAATTTTAAGAAATTATATCTGGGACGGTTCTGGTATATCATAATAAAAAGGAACCGGCCAAATGCGACCTAGACTCGCGCACCAAGGGTTCGGAGTTTGAATTGAGGGAAAAAAGCTACCTTCGATACCATTATCACCACACATCGACCATACATAGCAAAAAAAAGGTCAGCATCGAATAAAGAGCTATTATTGCCTATAGCCTATAATTTTTGGAATCGTAATATAATCGTATAATTCGGAATAATAAGGAAATATCAATCGATCGAACAAATCGATAAGGCAACAAATATTTTATTTCAAAATTGGGTAAGGAATTAATTTTCTCTTTCAACAAACTGTTATTATTTAAATCAACATCTAAAACCATAAAGGCAAGGTACTTGTTAACGCTTTACTACTTTAAATGTTAACAATTCTCTATTATATAGTGATTAGCACTTTATAATGTTATAATAACATTTAGTATTAAACTCCAAGATAAGCTAACGACAAGGACTTTTGGTAACCAATTTTGATATTACGGGAGCTACTCGTTGAGAGTTAGCTCCAAGGCAGTCATTATCGTCCTTCAAGTTTCAACAAGCATAACATAATGGTATATAATGTATTAAAATAACATTTAAGAAGAATAGATGATACTAAAGAATATTTTTTAATAAACGGCACGTAACGAAAAAGTGTCAGTCTTCTTTGGAGACGGTTCTGTTCAGATAGTGCTGTTCACATAATGTGTTTGTTAAATTATGAAGTAACGGTCGGTTTGTGTTACATTTTGATTATTTCAATTTTGTAAAGAAGATTCTAAAAATGAACACTATAGCAATTATAATATTTAATACAAATATCTTTTTAATATAAAATATTTATGTCAACACCATATAGCCTATGATACGCAAAGGATGTAGCTTTCTGTGGTTGAAATAATTTTCAAAATCAGTTCAATAGTTTTCGAGCTCATTTGCAATAAACAAACATACAAAAATACAAACAATCAAATCTTTCCTATTTACATAATAGTGTAGCTGTAGATAAATATGATATATTTTGTATCAAAATATTTCAAACCATTCTGTTCTCCTTCATTCTGTTCTCACATATCTTGAATTTTTAAAGCAAAAAGCTCCGAATTTTTGACTATATTATGATCTCCACTATTTAAATAGAATATGTAGCTCACGTCTACCTCTGAATAATAAAATAAGTTTGTAGTACCAGATAATACGCCAGGTATGTACAGTATAAATGTTACAGCTCCATTCTTCATTCCAAATTCTCAACATTAGAAGCCCAATCATAGTTCTTTACATACATGTAAAAATATGCTTTTGCTATTGCTCATAACTTAGTTTTTTTTGGTATATCTGTTAATTTTTATTATAAAATTATGTCAACTTTTTAGGAAAATAAAAAAAGAAAACAGTTTTATTTTTATCTATTCATAGGATTCTTATTTTGTATTAGTTATACAATATACATCGTCATTATTTTCTAAAAAAGAAAGCAAAATATACAGCAGCTATTTACATAAATAAATGATCATTAAGACTTAAACTGATAGGCCAATACAAATTTTATTTATACAACATTACATAGTAAAGTTATTACAAAAAAAAACTGATAGAAAAATAAATATAAAATAATATTATAACATGTTAAAGATATCTCAAAAATTAAGTTAAGTGATTTAATAATCTATGATAACATGTCAGTGTGCGTCGGTTTAGTAGATCGGTTAGTGTAGAATGATTGTCTGTTTCATTAATATTCCATTAGTGTCGTACCCAGCCGCGATGCATTGTGCTCCACATCTGCGGCATCCGCTTCGCCGCTCCTTATCAGTAGAGAGGGGAACTTGGGCGGGCGGAGGCGACGGTGGCGACACTGAATGAGCCCCGGAGACGGACTACACTTTCATTAATTTCCTATGCAAATGTTTCTTTACTTAGCACTTGCTTAATGTAATTGCTTTTTTACTCCTATTTCTAATTAAAGTAATTTAATGAAATAGAAACCTTGGATTGCGCTGTATAGAAATGCGGAACAAATTGTTTTATTTTGTCTACACAAAGGTTCACAAACTTAATTGACTCGTAGACAACTTGGCTGGTTTTTCGTTTGTAGATAGATTTCCTTTAGCATATTATTGCTTTCTCATTCAAATCATATAGATAATTTCAAAGGCAGAAAAAAATGGAAGGATGAAACTATATCTTGACTGGATAAACATTACGACATACCTGGACTTTTTTCTCGTTACTCATACACCCCAGGGGGTTTATATATCGGGAATCTATACGCGTCTACACGAATATTATATAGAGGCAAGATTTTTTATTATTTTTTCTCCCATAGATATCTACATCCTTTCTGAGTTACTGTGGCTAGCTATAAGTATTAAGACTAAAATGATAATATGGTTATTTTGTTAAGAACTTGGTGAACAGATCTCTTTGACTGATGGAAAGCTCTTCTATTTCTAAATAAAATATGGTGACCGTAAATATTTACTTAAGTATAAAACCGTATGGCAGTATAAAGACATGATGTAATACCCCAATGCTAAGCTAAAGCAAGTTTTTATTTATACCATAACATAATAACGCTTATAGACTAGATCTTTTAAATCTTTCCTCTATCATATTGTCTCTATTTATAATTTCTTTTATCTGTAAATTATAGATTTGTATGTCGAAATGTATCTCACGTTCGTAATCCAGAACTTTCATGAATATGTTAATAAATTGTGTACTTGATATTATAATCATTAAAGATATAGAGGCAACAAAAAATATAAAATTGCCTATTTATTTTTTGATGAGTTTAAGTTATAACTTTTAGAAAATCTTATACGTAACTGTAATCTACATTCAGAATATTATGGTCTACAGAAATCTTTTAAAAGTATTTTATATTATCTCAAAATCTTTCTTCATTTTATACTACGAACCTTATTAATAATTGGATATAAAATATAATTTGATTAACATCCCAAAACTGTGTTTCATTACTTAATGATTGCTTTTAACGTGATTTGTGTTAATTAAACTTAAGATATTTAAATTAGCAGCAAGCCAGGTGATTGGGGCTTGAGACACAGGAGTATGCTTAAAGAGTTCTTTTTTCACTCACTGTACTCTGCTCGACTAACTTAGCTAACGTAACGTTAGCTAACGTCTAACTAATTCTTCACTGTGATATTGTATTCATACTCCTCAGCGAAGCGAGGTCTGCTCAGCTAGTATAGTATATAAAAGGTACATATAATATTTGAATAGAAACTTGTTTTATTAAATTCAGCAAAAATTCAGAAATCTTCTTATTTTCCATACAAATCTTTCCATACAAGTTTTTTTTGTAAAAAGCTCTTAAAATAATTAAAAATATATATGCCCTGAGTCTTGAATAAATAAGTGTTTATCTAAATAAAAGTAAGGTCTGGACTGAGTTAGTTATTTGTACAATCTTCTTTGGATTTTGTTGTAGTGCAATTAGTACAAACCGATTTTACGACCTAACTGTAGTTCAAATATTTATGTAATTAGGTTTCTATTGCAGTTATTTCAGAACGTCCAGAAGGTTGTACGATTCAACTTGAATAAAAGATTATTTAAAACTAGTTTAAGTAGAAAAGGAATCGGTAGATTATTGTTAAATATGATATTTAATTTTAAATTTTTAAACACAAGTCCTTTAATTTCGTGGATTATTAACTCCTTAAAAAGGTAATGTGAGTAGTTAAAAATTAACCAGCGATATATATGTTATTAGTACAATGTTTATCAATTTAAATTAACTAATTAAATACTTTAAATATATCTACTAAGCGTTAAACAAAGTGCTTTGCAATAATTTTAACTATTTAACTATGCAGTTTGTGTACGCGGGTACAATTCTGTATAGAGTTGTAAGTAAGTGAATGGTACGGAATTACTACTAGTAGGTAATTACTGTGAAGAGAATAAAGCTCACCGTTTAATACTCATTGCACTGAAACAGTTCATTTTACTTATGTTAAGTTAAATCATTCACAGATTTTATTATGAATTTTATTTTTAATTGATCTTTTAATATTTTTCAATATAAGGGATATGTATAAATTTTCAAAGACTGTTGTAGTTGGTAGTGGCGATTATGATGGTATACTTTTGGCAGTCTAAATATATAGATTTAGCTATTTATGACCATTTAATTTTGAATAAATTTAATGGTCACTCTGTAAATAATAATGTGAAGCAAAATTTCATTCCCTTTTAATTTTTTTACAACCACATTAATGTATATTAATTTGTTTGTGTCAAACTTTTATATAACTTTAGTAAATACATAATAAACTACAATATGTATAGACTTAGAAAACGTCAAAAAATATTTGACTATGATTAACAAAGTCATAATTTTGAGTAAAATAGAGTATAAAGTATTGTTTACTTCGTGCATACACTGTGCCTATGTCGAAAGTTAAAAAAAAAACTATAGTTTTGGTCACTGGCATTAAATATGATCTTATACTTACAATCCATTCGTAATTTAGTCTTGGAACATATTATTTAAAGCTGCCGTCCCTAACTGTAAGAGCAGTCGATGGAGATGGCCATTAAAGCTCTGCGGCGGACTGCTGGTGATTGATGAAGGCAATCCGCCACTTGTCCGGCCGCGTTTTCCGATTTTAATCGCTTTTCGCAACTTATTATTATAAAATATCATTTATAAAGTAATTACATCTTTTCTTTAATAGTTTTACTTAATTTATTTCATTAAGGAGTAAGAGAGTATTGAAAATAAAAATGACATGATATCTGTAAACAAGTTTACAGTATCGCGAAATAGATTATAATCAAACACTTACATCAATCCTTCAAAATGGAGCATTATCAGCACCACAACATCTATTCGTACAACCTTAATTGTTACTGAGCGAGATCCTTTTGACAACAGTCTCAAAACCTTATTATTTAAGCGTAGATTTGAAATTACATAAAAGGGATTACCGGGGAATTATAAACAATAATATATACAAACTATAATCATTTGAGTTATCGATTGTATTATTGGTGTTGCGACACGGCTCATCAATTTTTATATTTAGAATAATTTTTATTACATATATACATTTTTAAGGCTTAATTAACGAATGTGGTTGAAACTATAGTCATTAATAACAAAAACAACAAATTCGTAAGCGTTCTAAGTCAACAAATGAAAAAAGTAAATTAACGTCTCTATCTATGAGAGCTGGACAAAAGAATCTCTTAATTATGCGACAGCTGCGTTCTTTAATCTTAATCAAAAGATACAGGAATCGTTTGAAAAGAGTACAAAGCTACGTTCATACTTGTCAAGAAATATACGTGAAGCAAAAACTTTGTACCCTTTTTACGAAATTGCGCGGACGGAAGAGTATGAAATTTCTCAAACTTATAGTTTATGTACAGAAGGAGCACCACCGCGACCACCAGCAAGAAGCGAATCCGACCGCATAGTGTCATTGACGCGTTTCGATCGAGCCGCATGTGTGCCACTATATATATGTCGGAGCATAGTAAAAGATTATCGATTAATCGAATCGTTATCGTTGTCTATGGCGTTGGAGTGGGGTAGTAGTCACTTCCGTTGTTTTGACAGTATCTACCCTCGACCCTTTATATGCGATCGACAGTCTAACTGAAGTCTTAGTCGTGCGCGGTCTCTTAAGAAGTGAACATCTAAGTAGTGCTAGTGATAGTGATAGTGATAGTGTCAAGTGCAGTGTAGTGTGGAAGTGCTGTCCAACTAAGGTCACGTAAGTCCTTACAATTTAATTGCCACGTGGTTAAGTAAACACAATGTTAGGTTAGGTTAGCCTTGTGTTAGATTCGGTTTATGTGCGTTTAACCTTGGGTTTAAATAGAGAGCCTAGCAGTGGAGGCGAGTGTTGTAATTACTTAAAGGATATCCTTAAGCCTACACCTTGGTCACAAGTCCAAGTCACTGCTTAGGTTTCTCTCGTAATTGTTAGAGATCATATTTGATCATTTATCGGTTCAGTAGAAGTATCTGCGTCGCGTTTACCCAATATTCCATTCAATACCATCACTCCTTTTAATGTTCCCCAATATTCCCCATCTTCCTCCTTCCATCTCCTTTCACATCGTTTTAAAATCCCCGACATATATATAATTTATATTTACAGTTGCGGGTGGTTTGATAGAATAGTGAGAGAGTGAGTATGAGTAGAGGAGTAAAGAATGAGTGTTTGAGTGAATGAACTATTTGAAGAAATTTTAAAGATGGAAAGTTGTTTCGACTAGTATAATATAGAATGAAAAAATATTTAGAGTTATTTAATTTAACTCCACCACCCGTTTCCGCTGCCGTTCTTAATTTATGAAACAACTCATCCGTTCCGAGCTAGTGTTGTACACGCTAATTTAATTGGTTATAGGTTGAGCGTACGTTTCTCTTTAATGAAACCGCACTGTAACAAGTCTGTTGCTTTGTTAGTATTTATCAATTAAGTCACTTGAAATACATTTCTGTTCCTATGTAATTAATGAACATATAAACACCTGCGCGTTGAATTACACGAGTTGGAATACCAAATATATTTGGTATGTACAACTTTATCTAATAAGTCGCTTGGAAAGTACGCTAGTAATTGTAAACATTAATCGGAATTCTTTTATTATATATCTCTGTATGTAATTATTGTTGTAATTGACTATTTAATTGAGTTTTCCGAAATGTTTGTTAATTGTCTTAGGCTTATAGCCTAGGATATGCATAAATATAATATAAACTAAGAAATAGAAAACCGTTCTACCTCACTACAACATTAATTCAACCTAAACAAACATTTAACTAAGATAATAAATATATCAAAGATTCGCGTAGTCCTCAGTAAGAATAGCATTTACTAACTTATACATATTTCAATATGACATGTCAATACTGGTCAATTTATCGTCATGCAGGTAGGGTTCACCAAAAGTGTTACTAGCGATAAGTTTTCTTAAATTTATTTAGCTTGCGACTGAATGAATAAGCTGTATTTACAAAAGTAAGCTAATTCAATTTTCATATAGGGTATACGCAGTCAATATTTAGTAATCTTAATTCCTATGTACATAGTTAAGGCATGCAACTCGTACGTAAATCTGGTAAAAGCTGAGTGATCGATCACTGCAGGCGAGTCGAAGCCTGAAGGCTGAAACATGTGAAACGGGACGAGTAATCAGCGTGTTATCTTCAGCGTGACGTGTCTCAGTTTGATCAGTGAATCAACCCGAAAAAGATTAGCAAGCTCTTTCAAAATTACCGCTAACACGTTCCAGATCATAGTTAGGGGAGTGACTATATTAACAAATAGGAACTATTTTCTTATCACGTATTGAGCAAGTCTATATTGAGTTTGAGTTGCCATGATCACAAGACATAGAGTTACTAAGTAGCTCCAATCCAGAGACATCTGTTCAAGACAGTCACCGGCGGACATAACTATACAGTAGTATATAACTTTAAACAAAACTGCAGTAGGTACTGTTATAATTCAGTCATCAATTATTAAGTAAAGGCGAATTGTATTTTAATAACTAACACAGTATAAAATACCCAATCTTTTTTATAGTTGTGTGATGTATTTCTCAAAGAATTACAAATTCAGCGTACTCAATTCACAATTGAATCGTTTTGACAAAGTTGTGAAAATGGATAGTTAGGCAAACCTTATATCAATTTTTATTCATTATTCTATAAAAGAGTATTTTTTACTGACAGCAAGGGAGAGAAAGAATAGCATAGTATATACATGAAACATTTTTTTCTAAAGTCACTATAATTTATGAGTATAAACTTCAAAATATTTGTATCAAATTCCATGTTAAAGAAAAACAGGAATTAAAAAGAAAAGGATTAACTTCGTTCCTAACCTGTGTCTTCCGACCGCATACCTGTTTTTATATTAATTAAACTGCTATGCAAGTTAAATATTACAGCATCTATAAATAGCGACGCCACATTTATCTAATTTGTTGTTGTTTATCAGCTTAATACAACTTCCCACGCTAAGATTTTAACAGCGTTTCTTAATACAATTAACTTCAGCATGCCGACTACATATTTGATGAGCATTCAAGCTCGTACTCACTTTAAAATTACTTACTGCTGAAACTTTCTGACTTTGTTCCACATGGGTTGAAATAAGACAAAATAATCTTTAGTTGGACTCTTAACTTCATCCACATATATGATGGTGTAGGAAATCATCGTGAGAACATCTCACTCCTGAGAGTTCCCTAAGATTCTCTAAGGCGTGTGAAGTCTGCCAATCCGTACTGGGTTAGCTTGGTGGACTATGGGCTAGCGTCTTCCTCACTCTGAGGAGGAGACTGAAGAGAATGGTTTGGGAATGGACGCTTTAAACTCTAAAATGATTGATTTCATATCATTTTTAACTGCTTTTCTAAAACATTTTTCTTTGATAATAAGATTTTAGATATGAATTTTATGATATAGAAAGGAACAAAACTTTTACTTCTGAAATTAAAAGGTATTGTACCCAATAAAACGCACTAAAATGGCAAAGAAAAATTAAGGTAATTGCCCGACATTCATTATGGCGAAGTGATGGCGTCCAAGGTTGCAATTATATTCAACATTTCCAAATAACTTTTGCTGATGACAAGGTTTTCTTTCTGTCCTTTTCTTGCTAGAGATCCTAATGACTACATTGGTAAGTAATTACCAGTTTTAAGTTCGAAGTTTTTAGTATAAAGATATTAAAGTATAAAGCGTCAATGAAAAAAAATTAAATACATTTTATATGCTTGACTCTAAAACGATTTTTATCTTTGACACTTGTTTTTTTTGCGGTCGCGTGCGGTATTTACAGGCTTATTTGGTTACACAAGCGGCCCACAAAGGGAGCGGAGCTGATCGGACATCAATCACTAGCGTGACACGCAGAATCTTTGTTGTCGCTCCGCATTTTGCTGCATAGGCTCAGATACCGTCACTGATCTCCATATAAAAATGTTGCTAAATAAAACTTCTATTCATCGGAAAACTTATCAAGGTTAAATACGTTCCCTTATTGGATACATAAATAGGTTTCTTTACTCTCTGATGACTTTAATATTTAAGTATCTACCTAAATACCCAGCTTTATCTGCCCGTGACTTCCTCCGCAAAAAATTCTAAATTAGGATATCTCAGACAGGTTGGAAGAACACGCAACGGTTTATTCAATCACCCTTTAACCCAAGCAATTCATTTCTTCCTTTAATAGGACTTTTAAATTAAAGGAACTTTAATTTTTTACTTTTGTGTATGAAAAGTATCTTTTGTCTTAATATAGATTGTATAGTTTTATAAAGTTCATTAAAATTCGCTCAGCCGTTTCTGTGTATTTAAGTAACAAATATCCAAACATATAAATTTTCATATTTATAATATTAGCGATAGCAACACCGTTGATAACTTAGTAGTTGCGGGTAGTTCCTTTTATTTATTTAAAGTAGATTGTATATAACTTTGGTTTTGATAGACTTGAGTTGTCAAGCGACGATTAGACCTTTGTGTCGGGATGCTGGGCATTAATTACCAAGGTTGGGTGTGTTTCATATTATTTACTCGGTTTCCATTTCAAGTACATATTATTATTATTCTTTGCATCTTGCAGTGTGGTAACGTCCCTATATAGATAATATTAATTGGGTTTATTATTCTGAAATTTGACTCAGATTAATTTAAATAATTAAGGTTATATTTTGAAACACCTATATTCTTTGAATATATTTTAAGTTTAACATTTTGCAAATTGGTCGATTTGATGACCTTATACCTAAAATCCAGTGATTACACAAGAATAATAGTAGGTACCAATATACCCTGAAATGTTGAACCAGAAATCTTCCGGGGGCCGATTTACTATGCTTCTCGTCCTTATAGCCTTTATGTTTGTAGTCTCAAATTACTTATTATATTTGTTATTTTTAATCCAGTTATTATAAAACCTCGCTTCCTAAATCGATAGATTTAGGAAGACCTCGAATATAATTTCTTCAAATTAATCAAACTAAGTTGTTATTAAAGGGGAAAGTGAGGAAGACCTTTTAAATGGCAATCATTTGTTAGCGGAAATCACAGGTTCATTGAGGGTAGTATGAGTTTTCCAGGTTTAATATTTTAATACTTTTTGAGCTTAATTAAAATAATATAATGTCAAATGGTGCATGGGGTTATGAAGTTTATATATAAAAATACAAATTTTATTAAATCTATTAAAAGGCCAGCGTGATATGTCTTTTGCTATTAGGGCAACATTTCTCCGACTAATTCGCAACCAAGTTTTTTTGACTAATTCTAATTATGCCCTATTATAAGTACATCGTTTGCCGAACCTTCTTAATCCTAAATATTCATTATTATGTTAGTTATCGACAGTACAAGCCTGCCGTTAATTTTATGTGTTTAAAGTGACATTATTATTATCCATATCCATATAATTTGGCATAAAATAATTTTTACAAAAAATCAGTACAAAAATACAGCAAAATTCCAGAGATTATCTCCAACTTGTTTAATAGTTTTAAAGTTTAATAGTAACACATAAACATAAAAGTAAATAAATTTTTCCCCTTTATATAATAGTATGGATGTGGATATGGAAAAGTGAGTGAGACAGAAAGTCAGTGAGATGGTGGTCGACTGCAAATCAGTGCCATACTATGCATTATAGAATAGAACTTCAACGCGTGTGTAGATAAATGAGTGGGGAATTTGAATACCCCTCAACCAAGTGACGGCGGCCCGGCTAGTTTTAAATGTTTACAAGCAAACGAAATCTTGGTTCGGGAAAATAAATTAAACATCTGACATGACTGACTGACTGATCTGACACAATAAGGAAATTAATCTTGTAGGCCCATGTTCGTAAACAAATGGAAAAATGTATTTCATGTTTTCATATTTTCATTTCATTAAAATGGGTGAATGTGTATTGAGACATGAATGTGTTCTTTTTTTGGAACATTCAAATCTAAATAGCGAGTTAATATTAATCACCGCGACTTAAAATGTTACTAACTTAAAACCCAAACATATAGTAAAAGAAATTGTTGTCGCTAAACAATAATTATTAATTTAATTTTCTTTTGTTTCAGGTTAATCAATGATGAACTCAACACATGACAACTCCGAATCGAAAGCATGATTTGGGTAAGTTTTTGATATTTATCAATAAATAATTAAATAGTCACTTATTAAGTAAGTAAAAACCACCATTATCTGAAAAAACATATCTATTTTTAGTCAAGTTAATGTAGTGGGTAAAAATTATTCATAATTATTTATTAAATAATTTATTTCTTTCCGACAATAGTGGCCGCGAGCGCGCGAGAAAGGTGTATCAAGATGAGCTGGTTCCGAAAGGGGCGATGCGGGAGCGCAGAGCGGCGGGCCGCGTGATGCGCGGGATCGCGCGCGTAGCCGGCGGCGCGTCGCTCGCGCCCGCGCCCTCTCCCGGCCCGTGCGCGTGATGCGCGCGGACTACGCCGCGCTCTACGCGTGGCTCGTCTGTTGTGCAGCCGCCTTGTCCACGCACAAGTACAGCACGCGTGTCATACGCACCAAGTACGGACCGTTGCGCGGGATTGTTGTGCACTCGCATCCTCAAGTAGAGGCATATCTTGGTGTTCCATACGCGACTCCGCCTCTTGGCAGCCTCAGGTAAACTAATAATTTATACATATAATAAAAATGTTATATATATCTTAGCGAATGTCTGTACATAGAAGGTTTTATAACACAAAACGAAGTTTGATTGACTGTCTGCGCGTATGTTCATACGCGCATTACGCAAAACTTACTGCACGTACATCAAATTGGATGCAGTATTTACAGTTGTATTACTAAAGGTCTAACTTTAAATCTAGGTATAGTTTCACTTTAAATCGGATGTCAGGAAAAAAGTTATCGTCATTAAAAATGTTTTATCTGAGTGAAGCAAAAGCGGGGCGAAGCAGAGATGTTAGTGATAAAGAAGGTAGCTGAAAAAATATAAAAGAGGGAACAGGTTGGCACCCCACACCCGCCACTGACTATGGGTTCCTTCCTGGACAAAAGGAGGGAGCTATTTATAGAGCGCCTACACTGTTGATGCTACATTAGCATGGACCGAAGTCCGGATAATACAGTCGTGACTGCAGTGTTGAAAGCTTTAGTAAATCAGCCGAAGCTGTAATAATAAAAAGGCGTGAGCCTTGTGATGGAAATGAATCCAATAACAGCTAAGTTGCAAGATGTCCGAATACACAGGGACAACTCCTGGATTTAGAGTAATAAATAAATCACTGGTTTGAACATCAGTTTGTAAGAACTCACAGCACTTATTCGGCCGATTGCAAGGAATGGAGCTAATCATATTCACATAAATGTGTTATCGTTGTGGCCGAAGCCGATAAGCAAAAACCACCATAAGTCGTTGCAGCCGTAGCTGACATAATTATTTGTTATGGACCACCTTAGTCAGTCAGGTCCACTGAATCGTACTAAGAGGCATGTCGCGTCCGTACCACCAAGATACGCAAGGTTTCAGCAACGGACAGATGTAGTTCTCAAAGATAACCAAAATCTTCTTAGAGTTACCTTTCTTCCGTATTCTAAAGCTCGTTCGATATAAGGTTGCTGGTTCTGATGTTACTCTCGATGAACGCGTTGTAAGGGTGCCTGTTTAATTAAACACCATGCATCACCACTACATAAGATATTATTATAACATATACATATTCATTAATTAGGCGGTCTAATATTATTACATGTTCGCTACTGTTCATACACGAGCCGTGTGCCAATTTTTGATATTATTATTTAAAATTATTATGATCGATTAATGTTTCTAATGTATTAAATGACGTTTTAAACATAAAATTAATTACTTATTATGTTTCTTTGTAAAAATTATGTTATAATATTTAATTATTTCTATTTTATGTAAGGTTTATAACTGTCACTTTTTTATGATAATAAGCATAACACTTTGCTGGCTCTTTTCAATATATAACTGACTCATTTGATTTGTGAGAGTTTAATTGTAATAATATATTTTAATTAATAATACAATTATTTGTGTGCAACAGATACATGCCGCCCGTGACCCCCTCGCAGTGGCGCACGACACGTCTGGCAGACGCGTTAGGGTCTGCGTGTCCGCAAGTTCCTCCCGCGATCGTGCCAAAAGAAGAGGCACTGTTGATGTACCCTCGGGCTCGCATTCGGCAGCTCGAAAGACTACTGCCGATGCTTGTCAATCAAAGCGAAGACTGTCTTTACGTAAACCTTTACGTCCCAGTTAATGGTAAGAATTATAACAACTGTCATTTTATACAAAACACTGTTATTCTTTATTAGAATAGTTTAGGTTTATATTTGTTAAAATAAAATGTCCACTTGTGACGAGTACTACTAGACGTGGTATTATTTTTGATTAGTTGTACAGAAGTCACTCATTAAAACATTCAATTTTGTGTCCTTTAATATTTTTTTTAATTATTAAATGAAACAAAGGCTCCAACAATATAATATTTTTAGTTATTTATTAAATCCAATTTTAATTCTGATCATGTCAGAATGACGATTGTTAAAACGACTGATATAAATTAAATTACTTTGTTATCAGTTACTATCTTCGATATTCTTCAATGATTGGAACTAATGAACTCGAATGAATCTAAGAGATACATATAGCTTTACCATGCAATGTATATTCTAATACCTTCTGTTTATATAACCAGTAAGCCTGCATGAAACAGATTTTCAATAGCATTATTAAGCCATTTAATACGTAACTGCTTCATATTCACAAAATTGTATTCGCTTTTGTCGTATATTCTGTTGATAGAGCTTTTGTAGGAATTTGTGAATATTGACATTTAATAGTATGTTGGATTATGGTGGTCAAAATGGATTAATAATTATAATTATGTTAACATGTGTTATATTTAATATCATTTATAGCACTACAATAAGTTCCCCTTTTAAAAAAATGAAAATATTACAGTATGATATGATATAGAGGGCCGAGTGTTAAATGTGTTTACTAGAAACTACTAGAAAAAAAAAACAAAGACTAAATAAAATATAATGTCTTAGTTCTATTTATCTAGAATACTGCACATTAAATCAACTTCAGTAGGGTGTAGGGTGAAGGGTGATGATGAAACAATCATATTGTAATCGTACTGGTTCGAGGGCTACGATTGAGCGAGCGAGCCCTTTAATCCTCGGCACTTCGCCAGTTATTCGTTATTTATTCAGAGCATTTCACCACAAATTCACTACCCGTTAAATAAGCCGCTTTTCAAATATGCAAGACTGCCTATTGTTTAGTAAAAAGGTTATTATTAATTTGTTATTTGTATATATGTAATAGCTTCTATGGATTCAATATCCTAACTAAAGTATATTTTTTTACTGTTAGAAATAATACCGATTATTGTACTAAACTACTTATAAAAAACAACATGCAGTGACCCAGATGCAGGCATTCTAGTACCTACCTAATTGAAATAATTAATAAATTGTCACTAAACTATACTTAATTACCCTTTATACATTTTATCAACGTTTAATCTATGAAATCACTCGTCAGACTTGTGTGGGACCTATGCTAACGATGTTATAAGTTTTCAAGCCAGTGAAGTATTCTTAAAACAAAGTCCCTAGTTAAAATATATAGATATAGGAAACAAAAAACTAAATTGATATCAAAATTAATCTATTGCTACTAATATGTCATTTAGTTGATAAAGCTAATAAAATATAGTGTAAATTTAAACCTTTTTTTTAATGTCGTCTAGATAGATGGCAGACATTCATTGTTATGCAAGAAATTCTTTGATTATTGATATAGTATGTAATACTTAACATTTTTAATAAAAAATCAATTTTAAAAATAAACCGGTGCAAATTTTGTTTTTTTAATTCATAAATGTAAATGTTAAAGAAAAAAATTAGCATTACTGTAAATTCTAAACTATTAGTATTTTGTATTAATGAAACAGGTATTAATTGCTTCCTCTAAATGTAAAAACCAATTGGTTCTAACTTAGTTGGTTTTATTTAATTTCTTTTTCTCGTCGGTTAATATTACCAGTTCATTGATTACGTGATCTTATCTTTAACCGCTACGAGATAGTTTCAGTGTAATCGCCATTTTTCATTTGAGGATGAGGATTCTTAATAAAGAGCATTAGAACATTATAAAAAAACTATGATAAAAGGTTTTTTTTAATTATCATATCATGATTTTTATAGACTTGCCACGAGTAGTATATTAGATTATACGCCGAATACGAAATAGTTTATTCGATTATACGCCGAATACGAAATAATCTGCGGGCTTTTGGCTAAGTAGAGAAATATTAGGCAAAAGTTTTCGGTCAGTTGGCGGGAAAACTTGTATAGATACAGTGCAACCTTAATATAACGACTTCCTCGATTTAATACATTCTTCGTAATCCCCTTGAAATGTCAATTAAATATACCTCTACATTACGAACATTTTTAGCGAACAACCTCTTTATAACGAATATTCAAGTACAAAAAAAAGTGTACCTCTAATTTCGTCGTTTCTTCAAATATAGCTACCTCGTTTATTAAACGTCTAATGTATAAAGCTAGAATTGTCTACTTGAAGAAAGAAGTAAACTACTACTTAGGTCAATATATTTATCTTACGTGGAAAATAGATATCGGCATTCGTCCGATTAGCATAAAGGTATCCGAATATTTAATATTCGTCGCAAAATTAGCATTTAATTGTTGCTTTGAGCTTTATGAAAAACTATGGATATACATTTTTGAGTAGCTTGTACTTTTTAACGTTATAGTATATAATTAATGAGGGTTGAATCAAGAATGAAAATGAAGAGTCATTGAAAAGCACACACGAGCAGGAGCAGGCGGGTGTTGAGGCCTCAATTCCGTAGTGCATTGCAGTGCATAGTGCCCCCTGCAAGCAGTGCGGAAGTGAGGCTGAGGCCTCCTTAAGCAACGTATCAACTATCAACATACCCACGGGACTGGAAACACAATGATAATATCGATGGAAGGTTTTAATTAACGTCATTGTGATCTCTCATCGTCTACATGTGCATCTTCATTATACATCTGTTTGTTTTCCATCTTTATTAATCAGTAGTACAAAATCAGATTTTTCAATATACTTACTAGATACCGTCGATGAGATTTTTACAACGTACGTAACGTATATAACAACATATTATTAGTGCATCGTATTTTTTTTTAATTTGATATACATTCTGTATTAGATTTATCCATAAATTTAATTATCCTACTAATATTATAAACGCGAAATTTTGTAAGAATGTATGGATGTCTGGGTGTATGTTTGTTAGTCTTTCACGCAAAAACTACTGAATGGATTTTGATGAATCTTTACAATAATATAGCTTATACATCAGAATAACACATAGGTTATAATTTATAATGATATAGTGTCAATTATCCAAAACATAGCGGGTGAAACAGCGGGGCGCAGCGAGTTATGTAATAAATGTAACTAAATATTTATTAGGGATAGTTAAAGAGCTATATTAATTTAACTATATTTAAATAAATGTCTAGTTAATATAATATGAACTTATGAATCAAATTTAATCTCGTAAGATAATTCTTACTTAATTTTAAAAATATCAGTTTATTAATAGTTGTGAGTTGTTAAAAAAGTTGACTACATAACATATTTTAGTATTCAAATAAAAAGTAAATACCAGAATATATAGTATTTAAAACTCTGAAAGCAAAAAGAAAACGAGGGAAAGACCTAACGAAACTAATCGAGAAAATTGTGTTCGTAAGATGTTTTAAATTGCGTACAAAATAAATATTATGATTTTCCGTGCCTAAAGAAAATTGTGTTCTAATAGACTTTCTTTGAATAGAAAATGTTTAGTGTATATTTATATTCATTATGGCAATATTATTATTATGTATTTGTGGTTTTCGGTTATCGTTTAATTTAGTAATGTAAAAATATAAATGTCATTGTTTTTATCCTTTATAATATTTATATTATGTAAACGAGATGTTTCTTTTTATTTAAATAATAATGCAATATTATCACGATTCCATTATTTGCAACTTTTATTAATGTTATCGTAGCATATATAACAATATGTATCTCTCTTTTTAATAATGTCAATTTGTAAATGTGAATATGTTCTAAGAGTCCTGGCCAGCCAGACCAGCTTTAATGTATAAAATATGAGAAAATACTATGTGAGGTAATAACAATAGGCTAGTGGACTAAGAATGAATTGAATGAAAATTCTTATGAAACATTAACAACAATTACAACTATGTTAAGTTTATTAATATTTATATATGTCGGAAACTAAAAGGATTTACAATCTTTCATAAGCATCGTATGTGCACAACGGATGACCTATAAATATAAGCTACGGGTGCGACTCGGTCAGGATATAACTAAACATTACGATCTCATACTATTCTGACAGGAGCCCAAACAGTGCCTTGGACTTGTGACCAAGGTGAAGGATATCCTTTAAGTGATCACAACACTCATCTCCACTGCCCAGGTTGTCTGTTTAAACCTAAGTTTAGGCTAACATAAGGCTAACCCAACACAAGGCTCGTAAACCGAACTTACACTTGCGACATATATAATATTAATATGACTAAAATAGACAATCTATTTCAACATACAATGTGACGTTACGCCGTGTTTAACACTATTGTTGTCGACATCTTCATAGAGCAATGTTATAAGAGATACTGTCATACAAAGCCGACTGTTATAAGGCAGATGTTAAAGGCGGAATATTAATTTTCAAATTCAAATTTAATCAACTAGAAACTACAAAATATTCTTCTTCTTCCATAGATTTTTTATATTTTAATGTAGGTTTTTCTGGCTAGAGCGGGTTATAGGTGTTTACAGTACTTTAGAGGTTTTTAATATGCAGGTATAGAAGGGGAGGGCGAGGTAGGGTTGCCATGCCTTGTGTTCGTGCACGGCGACTCGTACGAGTGGAGTTCTGGTAATGCATACGACGGCACACCGCTTGCAGCACACGGGAACATCATTGTAGTTACTATCAACTTTAGATTAGGTGTACTGGGTAAGTAACAGCGTATTTCGCTAGTTAATACTCTAATTAATCTTCTTGAGTGAGCTTAGCTGCCACAAGTTTGCTTGCATTGCGGTAATATATCGTTACACTGTTGCAAATGCTTGTTTTTCTTTTTATGTTTAATATATTAGCAAAAGAGGAGTGTCTACAGTGTAAAATCTGTTTATTACCTCTCATTTTGCTGATAAATTTTATCTAGTTACTTTTTAGTAGTACTTTAGTTTTAGTTGTGTTCTACTATCCATTTCACAATAATTTCTTATAAGGTAACATATAAAAAGACGGCGTAACATAGAAAAAGTAACAATAGGCCATTTTTTATATATATATTTTTTAAATACTTTCAAAAATTTTTTTTTACTGCACGAAAAGGACTAAAAAATCGTGCTGGTTTATAGGATAGGTATATTTTTTTGTAGATAAATGTATGTCATTTTCTTAGTTTTAAATAATAAAAAGATTAAAGAAGTTGGTTAAAACTGAGTTACAGCTTAAGTACGGGTATAGATTAATAAGTAAATACGGAATGTTTTATTATATGGCGTATATTCATATAACAAATTGAAATTTCGAGAGCGACCGTAGAGGTACGATTTTACGCTTTGATTTCCCATTTAAAATGTGAAGGTTTTTGTTCACGAATATTATAATAAAATTTCACATGCAGTTGCCATATTGATTGATTTAAATTACCAGCAGGAATCTGTTTTACAAATTAAGCATGACAAGGAATTAGCCGTTGAACGCTGTATACAAAGACCTTGATAGAATGTATTATCGTCGCAAAATCCTAATCATTAATTAATATGGAAATAGAACCGTCTGATAGTGTGGAGATAGGATATCCCTGGGCGTATTTTGGACATTAGATGAAGCTCAAATGCAAGACAAGACTTACCAGTCCTTGACATTACATTGGTTGACTTCTTTATTTCTGCTACTGTCTTAATTACATTTTTATCGCTTCAATTGTTACTGATTATGTTAACGTAAAATTTATAATAAATTAATTCAGATTTTTGGCTACATTGAGCTTGAATTGTACCAATGTTATCCACAATTTGACGTATTTTCCTTTTCCTTATTTATTGCTTAAATAAAAATTTTATATTTTCAGTTAGTGATTCAATCATTTATATTGTTTTGAACACATAAGTAATATAATCTCTCGTTTTTCATAGGTTTTCTTAAGACTGGTGCTAAAGGATCAGCGCAGGGTAATTTTGGCCTAATGGATCTAGTGGCAGGGCTGCACTGGTTAAGGGAAAATCTCCCAGCATTTGGGGGTAATCCAGAAAAGGTTACTCTCATGGGGCACGGGACTGGCGCAGCACTCGCTAACTTTCTCGCCGTTTCCCCTGTTGCTAGAGGTATTTAATATTTTACTTTAATATAATTATATAACATTATCGAAATTAATTTAAGTTTAAATTTAAAAAACCCGACTTCGCCCTGTTTGAAAGCTACAAAACATATTAATTTATTTATTTATTTTATTTTCAGTGGTTTAGGTTGTGTATATAGTAGAACGGTTTAACATAATCATACGTATTATGTAAAATACACATTTAAAATTTCATACAAAAATAACCATCGTACGTCCAATTTTTTTTCTACATATTGTTTATTATGATGTTGGCAACACTTATAATTTAAGTAGCATCCTGTTATTTGAGGTTGGTAGGGCTGATAAGATTTTTACTTTCTTGAATGTTGGCCAACTGATAAACAATAATCAAGGAAGTGGGCATTGCAAAATAAATACGCCTTCACGACGGAATAATGAGGGATTAAGACATCGCGAGTATTCTAGGAGTAATTCTGGAGGTTCGAGTCTAACCTCCAGGAGGATATTCTAGTCAAGCCGTCATACTGTTAGTCTGCGTATAGACTTCAACTCTTTCTCGACCTCCTTTCTTCTTTTCTTAAATAACAATATATACGAATCTCACCCTACATAACAATAACAAACACAACAAGGACACGCCTTTAATACTTTTTGTAGTTAGATTATTATTTTCTTATATCAACAGAATAAATAATTTGTATAACAGACTACGTAAACATGGCTTTTTGAAAAGAGCGACTGTTGAGTTTCTGGCCGGCTCTTCTCAACAGAAAACTGCTTTCCGAGCTGGTGGTAGCCTCAGACAAACTAACTGACCGGCCAATTTTTGACGATTCAAAAGTACTTCTTAAAAAAAGTCTAGTTGAAGTAAATAATTTTAATTTAATTTGCTTTATTTTCATTTCTAAATTATAGATGATATCAAAATAAAGAACAAATACAAGAGTGAAATTAAGTATAATGTGCAAAATTGTTTTTATCTTCGTTAAAACATGGTTGGCTTTGAATTTTAATCTTCAATATAATGACCTCTGGGATTTTAATTATCAAAAATTCTCTTGTTCTCCCAAAAAAGGATATAATGGAATAAAATTGCGAGCTACGCTTTCTGTAATCGCCGGTACTGAGACCGCAAATAGCCGCTGTTCACGAATGATGCATGGTCCTCCCATTGTTTGTAATTAGACTGGCCCATGGCAAATTTCATTATATCCTTGTGTCAAGAGCCTCGTTTGGACCCTTCGTCACTTAATGTGATAATTATAATTATGTATTATACAGGTATAATTGTTTACAGGTGCAAAACACGATATTTCTTTATGATTAAACTATAGCAAAGAAAAACTTCGCATCGAAAAATATAAATAACTAAAAGTAAACTACAGACTATCTAATTAATAAACAATTAATTAGTTTAAGTTTACCTTTTAATAGTTTTTGACATGACATTTTTGACATGAAATACACAGAACTTGTAATTTATTTTTTTAAATGAATACATTTCTGAAGTTGGTTCTTGGTAAATGTCGAACTCAATATAGCGTGGTCTAAGAAACCGTAGAGCGTCTACGAATTTATTTTATTTATTTATCTATACTCTATACTAATATTATAAAGAAGTAAGATTTGTATTTTTGTATTTTTGTATGTAACGAATAAACATAAAAACTACTGGACCGATTTCAAAAATTCCTTCACCATTAGAAAGCTAAATTATCCCTGAGTAACATAGGCTATATTTATTACAAGAAAAAATTAGAGATCCTCAGAAAATCTCACTAAAACCAACCCAAGGTGCAAAAAAAATAGCCAAAAAATATCTTTCATCGCATGCGCTGCGAAAAGTATTGATGATAGAACAAAAAAATGTTGTAGAATATTATAGAACGTATCAATATCTACAAAAAACTCCGCAAGACCATATGTCCAACTATTATAGTTATGTCACTATAACTACTTTTTTATATTTTAAAAGTTGATAAAAATGCCTATCTAAATCAGACCATGTTTTCCATACCTTTGTATTAATCCTTATCCAAATAAATTATTTCATATTCAAGACTGTTTCAATACCTGTAAATTACTTTTTTAAGTATTAAAATCGGACCTTCCATTCAAAAGATATTATGAAATTAAAAATATCAATATAAACAAAAAATACACGAGGACGCGACGGGCCAGTATAGCGACGCAACGCAGCGAGTAACACCGAGGTAGAGGGGCACCGAAATGCAAGAGAGCCAAAATATTTTAAACTAAATATTCCACCCGTGCGAAGCCGGGATGGGCCCCTAGTATCTTATAACCTTATAAACTTAAATGTAATGTTACTCCCACTGATGCTTGTATGGCTTATGTGTGGGAGTGAGCCACATAAGGAATGAAATATATGTTTAATAAAAATATATGTTTAGATAACATAGTGCAGTTACATATACTATACATATATCTATATATTATATTTACCTTGTATATACTACCTTTTTAATACCAATTTTAAATGCTTGGTGTCTTTGCTTATCATTAATTGATCTATAATGCTTTTAGGTAGATTGTTCATTATTATTGGTAACAGACACTGCCAAGTGCGCATTCCATAGTAATTTTTGTAGTTTGGTACGTCAAAATGTGGTAAATATCCTAGGTGACGAAGGTGAGGAGGTCTTACCCCATATTTTGATTCTTTTACGACGTAGAAGTCCTTCAATAATCATTAAAATTTTAAAGATTATTATTGAAGGACTACGATTATTTTTTTAAACCGTTGGTTTTTTTCAAATTTTACGTAACAATCATTTGATAAATAAGAACAAAATATCATTGTTTAATAATTATTTCCACTTATTTATAAGCTTCTTGTATTCAGATCATGTAGTTTTATTAAAGAACGAGCGGCCTGCCCTCGCTTCGCTCCGGGTATTTAAAGCAATATTATAATTGATGTCCTCAATTTGTCTTTCTGTAATTTAGTAGTTTCTCATTATTTGCAAAAAGAGAGAAAGTGAGAAAAAGTTATAAAAAGAAAAATGATAGAAAGAAAAAGAAAAGAAAAGCGACAGATAATATAAGAGAGAGGAGAGAGCAAAAATAAAATTGGATAAATAAAGGAGAAAGAGTGATATATATATTACCGAAAGAAAAAAACTGAACAGAGGATGACTATTCTGAACAGAGATGAAGATAAATATTAAAGAGAGAAAAAAGAGAGGATGAGAGAGAATGATAGTATATAAGAGGAAGAGTGACGAAAATACTATAGACTTCTCTCGGTGAAAGAATTTTAAAAATCGGATTAGTAGCAACAAAACGGCCATGTTCTATTAATTAAAAAAATGTATATGGCAACACTAAATCACCTTTGTCACTCACGAATAGTATAGTTTTCTTTCAGCGAAAGAATTCTTATAATCGGATTAGTATCAACGAAATGGCCATATTCTATTAATTAGAAAATGCATATGGCAACACTATCTCATCTATGTCACTCACAAAAAGTGTAGTTTTCTATCAGCGAAAGAATTCTTATAATCGGATTAGTAACAACGAAATGGCCATATTCTATTAATTAAAAATGTCCATGGCAACACTACATCTCCTTTATCACTCACGAAAAGTGTAGTTTTCTATCAGTGAAAGAATTTTTAAAATCATATTAGTAACAACAAAATGGCCATATTCTATTAATTAAAAAATGTCCATGGCAACACTACATCTCCTTTATCACTCACGAAAAGTGTAGTTTTCTATCAGTGAAAGAATTTTTAAAATCATATTAGTAACAACAAAATGGCCATATTCTATTAATTAAAAAATGTCCATGGCAACACTACATCTCCTTTATCACTCACGAAAAGTGTAGTTTTCTATCAGTGAAAGAATTTTTAAAATCATATTAGTAACAACAAAATGGCCATATTCTATTAATTAAAAAATGTCCATGGCAACACTACATCTCCTTTATCACTCACGAAAAGTGTAGTTTTCTATCAGTGAAAGAATTTTTAAAATCATATTAGTAACAACAAAATGGCCATATTCTATTAATTAAAAAATGTGTATGGCAAGACTAAATCACATTTGTCATCGCATTGTCGAAAAGTGTACTATCAGTGAAAAAAAAATTAAAATCGGATTCGAATAGTTCCTGAGAAACCCTTCAATTTACAAAATGACCAGGTTATGGCACTTAAATGACCATATCTTTTTAATTAGAATATTTATGGCAACACCACAGAGCCTAAGTTACTCGGAAAGGATGTAGCTTTCTATCGGTGCAAGAATTTTCAAAATCGGTTTAGTACTTTTCGAGCCTATTCGCAACAAACAAACAACCATACAAACAATCAAATCTTTCCTCTTTATATAATAGTATAGGTATAGATATATACATATGTTCTAATTATGGCGTTTAACAGATTTTTCAAATCTAACATATCTGCTTTTAAACTGATAATCAATATCAACAGAATACTTATTTGAGAAAAATAAATCAGAATTGAAAGAAAATTTCAGTATTTTAAAATTAATCGGGTGTATCACGCAAAGCTTTTAACGAAACCAAGTGTATTTTTTTCTAATAGATTTCATTAGGCAGTTGATTCTCTTCGGGAATACCAAAATTAAATTAGGTTATCTCTTTCAGAACTACTGAGGCGCGTCATCTTGTTAAGCGGGTCGGGGCTTAGCTCATGGGCGTTGCAGAGAGAACCGCTTGCGATAAAAAAAAAGGTAGATCGTGTTACATTAAAACTGTATCAAGTGTTGGCTTTGCCTTTTAGTGTTGCTCAAAATTGTCTACGTAAATTAGTAAACCTAACCTTTTAGCTCCGTTTTAGCATTTTTTTATGAGTGTCGTCAAGCATTTTGTATACTCTCAAAATCCATTACCGATTTCACTTTATTTTAATATAATGAGTTTCATAATACTTTAGTTATCTTCGAAATGAGTAGGTAAATATTATACTTATTTACACAATAGTTCGAATTCTTGATAAGCAATAAAATAAATGAAATTTAGTTTAAAGTTTGTTTGACTTAGAATAACCTCAATATTTTTTCTGATATAATCCGAGCAATGACGTCACTGAGTCTAAAACCTCCAAAGTTTTACATTTAAAATATTAGTGGGATAGCTTGTGCGTCTGCCAAGTTTTGTGGAATTGCCTATACGGTAAAGTTTGAGAATGTTTACATTTGCTCTCATGTTTATTAGGTTGCGCAGCAAACTGGATGCCACGGGAATTTGATGGAGGACGACCTGGCACCTTGCCTGCGCAACAAACCGCTCTCCGAGCTGCTCGCCGTACGACTCGACCCGCCGCGCTTCCTGCCCGGCTTCGCTCCCTTCGTTGACGGCACCGTCATTGTGAACCCATCTTCCGTAAGAAACTAAACTAAATTTCATTGTTTATTCTGCGCTCAATTTACTTTCAATAGCTTCGAGAAATACAAAGCGTGTTCTCCTTTGAACTCTTCTTCAATGTTCATAACATTTTCTAACCCGCGGCCAATCAGTTTTACTTCGTTGTAACTATTGAAAATATAACAATTACAATATATTTATAGTAGTTGAGCATTTCTCATTACTCTCTGAGAACGACATTTATTCTCATTTATATTCATATTACGTTTTTATGTAAGTCGATTCAACTGTAAATTGAACTGCTACGCTGACAAAGTTTATATAAGTACAATTTGCTTGATTCAGTTTAAAACAGCTGTATTCTTCTTTCCATATTATTTTATAATATATTTTTTATAATATACCCAAGAGGGGACGGTATAGAACACAATTCTACCGCTGGTAGAGTACCTCGTAAGAGACAAGTAACACAGCACCCCTTGATGCAAATCCGGCCTCTAAGTGTCCTCCTTGAGGTCTTTCTGTCACGCCGCATATGGGCCAGACTTTCCCTCTCCCTCTCCTATCAACAATAATGCTACGGTTCCAGTAGAATCTGGTGTCATAGTTTGGGTCCACTGAAATCGCAGAATTATTCTCTTCGAGGTGGTAACGTATCGACAACACAATTCTTGTGTTGTCGATGTTCATGCGTAACGGTGGCCACTTACCATCACATGGACCGTCTGTTCGTTTGTCCCTAAAAATAACTATAATATTACACCTACTGATGTACAATGATAACGAAGTATTATTTTTGTAGGCACCACCGCCAAATGACAATTCGCGTCTTGGTGCGGGCGCAGCTGCAGTCGCAAATGCCGCGGGACATGAATTGGCCGATTTTCCTCATAGAGAGTTACTATTTGGTTTAACAACAACGGGTAAATATTTTATAATAATAATAACAATCCAACATATACATGCAAATAATGTCCTTTATATTATTTCGTTTTTATTCATTTTACTGAAAGCTATTACTTTTTTAAACAATTCTACAATATATTATATTGGATTTTTTCTTTTGTCTATATATTCAAACTATACAGAAGTCTGTCTATATCTTTGTCGATACCTACTAGATAATTATGAAAGAATCAATATAGGATATATTTACAAAAAAATTGGGTGTTTGACTTATTAAATTGATATTAAAATGTACTATATTGTGGTCGGAAACCGTAGAGTATCTACGACGTAGAAGTTCAAAATAATTTCTAATATATTTTTATTGTATTGAATTGAATCAATTTTTTTTATATTTTTATTGTATTATTTCTCGAATATTTTCCAAATACTTTTGGGTTTACTAAATTTCTTCTTAAAATAATTTGTCATGGGAAAAAGTGAACTAGTGTTTTGAATTAATTAATTTCTCTTTAATACCAAAAACACACTGCATTACAGTTCCTTATATATAGTTTTCGTTCTCTCCTAAATATTATTCTATTATTTTGGCACTTTATAGAGTTTTTATGCCTGACATATTTGCATTTGGACTGAGAATCCCAATCAACAAGATATTCGAGAAGAATAAAACATAAGGTTAAAGTTTTATTAAGTTTGAAGGAACTTCTAGTATTTTAAATATTAACCAAGTATTCAAGTTTTCTAGTTTTCAGAGCCATACCTGATAAAGCGGTCTGCATTTAGGAAAGTTCCTCACTTTTTAATTAAATATGAATGCCGCGCGAGCTCATAAATTTATGCAAATGAATGACATACCATTACTTGCAGAATCTTACTTGGAATTCGATGCTCAAGACTTGGAGTTCGGTTTCAACGAGACTCGGCGGGACCGTATTCTGCGCACTTTCGTCCGTAACGCCTACTACTACCATCTCAACGAGATTTATTCCACCCTCAAGAACGAATACACGGACTGGGACAAGCCGGTGCAGAATCCGCTTAGTGTACGGGATGCGACGCTAGAGGTAACTTTTCGTTTATCTGACTAAAACCCGTAAACTTTAGCTTATATAGTCTAATACCAATTTATAGGGGTTCTATATAAATGAATATCAAAGTTATGTCACATGTGACTCTTTACCATTAACAAAAAACTTTACACTTAATAAAACAACAAAATAACCTTAGAATATTTTTTAATACCTGTATGTATATTTTGTAATTTTCATATAAATACGTAACTCATTTTTCTTTTAAATTTTATCTGTTTCATCCGTAAATCTTTGTAATAAGCAAATTTCCAGTATATAAATAGTTACATTATTTATATTCTAACCAGCTAAAAGTGATTTAAACTTATTTTCAAGTGATTTTGTCTAAAAGCATCAGTATGTTGATTTAGTGAAAATGTTTGTCTGTATTTTCACTTGAACTTACAAATCGATCGAATAATCTTTGTATTAACTGTAGTAGTAAGAATGTGTTCTTAGATTTATTTTACGTTTTATACGTTGAAAGCACACCACAATAGCTGCCAGAACAAATTATCTATTTAACCTGATTTTATAAGTTATCTGAATGAATATGAATAAAATCGGAGTCGGATATTATTAAAACTACGAGTATCCACTTGTATCTGTATTTTCTAATGCTCTTAAAAGACTCTTAAATGTGGAGCCAATTTTATGCTACGGCTACTAATTTCTTCGTAGCAACTAATAACGTGTAATTTGAGCGAAGTAGGTAGGATACGGAGAGTCATTAATGTGCCGGCAATGCTGTTACGCTATTCGACATTTGCCTTTATAAGAACTAATGAAAATATTTTAATGGTTTTTGTAGCGTACATAACCATGTAATTTAAAAACAATACTATTTTACTTTAAAGCAATTATATAGTAGTAGCACCAGTAATAGACAAGGAACTATTAATGGACGTATGTATCAGTTATAAAACGACGAAGACCCACATCCTTACAGGAAAGTTGTTAGTAGGTGAATTCTTCTTGATATTTTGCCAACTTTTATTAACTATTAAATATTAAAGTTAAATAGCTCCAGTAATAATTATAACTTGAATTCTTTTTTTATGTTAACGCCACTAAAATATGTTCTGCAATTTGAAAGCTGTGCGTGAATAAAAAAACAAAGCTATCTTTAGATTAAAAAACAATGATGATACTTTTGATATATTTTTTTTTATATAATAATTATTAAAAGACTTGTTGTTTAATAAGTCATCTACAACTAGGTTCAATATTGTTACTATATGTATGATACTGAGCGTCCTTTACTGTCATATATACGGACCATAATAGATCCCAAAAAATTGAAAGGTTCACAGGCAATAATGTAATTGCATTGTATCTATAATTAGGGTGTCTACTATAATTGGTTTAGTATTGTACACTATTAGAGTTTATTTTGGAAACAACTCGGGATATACATACGGGAGTACAAGGTTATATATCTTTAACACCAACAAACATATCTTATATTCGTGAGTTCCGAGATCCATTTTTAACGGTCATTCTTTTGTTCTCTGGTTCCAAAAGCGTAGGCACGGAAGGTGGAATTCGTTGTACGTGACCCTAGGCGTCATGATTAATGAACTTCGTCCTTGTCTCTGACTTCCTTTTAAATTTTGTGACAAAAGAGACAACAACTTATCAAAATACTATTATACTATTTGTCATTTTACTAGAGGTGAGTCAAGATATGGTTCTTACTCTTAATTTAATATGAATGTTCACGGTTAATCCATTTTGCAAAATAAGGACACGTTTATTTTATTGTTATATGATAATGGAATAATAATTTAAATATAATATTTTATCTACTGCAAACCCAAATATTATTAAAGCTGCGCTACAGCTACATACTCCTGTTAACTATTAATAAGAGCGAACACGATTCGTGTAATTAATGTATTTAATTAAGATCGAAATTAAAATACAAACGAAACTAATATGCTGCATATGGTAACTGTTTCCAATAAATAGTAAGTTTCTAACTTTAAAATATCCATATTTTAACTTTAAAGTAAGGATCATTTTGTATCGCTTTATATATAGTTCACTTTGGTGTATAAATTATGGATTGTTTTTGATGACAAACATAGATATTTAGGGCCATACCTTTAGGACTATTAAATGCCAGATTAGCAGGCAGATTTGCACGTATGAGCCTTAGTCTGCCACTGGGCGGCTATAGCCTATATTTATGCAAAAAATCACATCGTCCTGTTACAACGTGAAAGAAAGACACACCAACCAACACACATTCTCTCAAAACATTAGTACGGATTTGTATGGATTTATTTTAAAGCTTCTTTTATACGGTTAGAGGATGGAACACAGATAACTAACTGCAGAGTAGACAGTAGAGTGGAGTGATCAGTCCGTGTCGTAGCCGTCGTTCCGGTATCACAAGCGATCTTAATTTAAGCCTCAAGCGGTTTTCGCAACTCACCGATCGTTCTTCATGTACAAAGAAACTTAATGACGCTTCTATATATAAGATGGTCACCTCAAAAGCCTTTCTTAACGTCTTTAATATTTAATATAATAATTTATGATGTTAATGTCTTATCGTAATTTATCCTTAACTTTTTAATATTTATGAACTCTAATTACATTTACGTTCAGCTTTTCACGGATGATGTTCGCAATTTTTTGAACACGAAAATATCCCCAAGTCTTACCATGAAAAATTCATAAATATTTTATATCAATTTTGTGTTATAATTGGAAAGTAAAATGTCTAGACATAGAAGATACTTATGAAAAACTAATTGATCTGTCTTTTCGTCGTCGGAAAACTGAAGCATTTATTTCGATATGATTTACATAAGTGTATTAGGTCTTACTTAAAGTATAAGCTTTGTTTCATTTAAATCGGACGACAGGATAAAGTTATTTCATTTAAAAATGTGTTATCGGGTGGACTAGTATAACATAAAATATTGTCTGAAATGTTCAATGCTTTTATTTTTTGTAATAATGTTATATTGTGTTTCTTAGAAGAATTTGAAATATTCTATGACAATCATAACAATAAAACACTAACATCTAACTACTCAAAATAAATACTATTTTCGTAATAATAAATACGAAAATAGTATTTAATTATTAATACTTAATAAAGTTCAATTAGTTTTATGATCCCGTATAAATACTAATTATTGACAGGTTATTGAATAAACAATGGCGCTCAAATTAATGTTTATTTCACTAATACACATTCATATTAATTTATGTAGTATGGCTCACAACCTATTAGACTATAAAGCGGTTAATTTGTTCATATTACGTAAGTTAAAGCTAAATATATTTAATCTACTATTAATCGCAATACACGCACGTGAAAAGGTCATATATAAGGTATGAAAAGTTATAATATACTCGTATATTAACGAGTAATACTATCATAAGAACTTAAGAGACTTTCATTACCATAATATACGTATACAACTGGAAATATTAACATTCCTCCAAGTGAGCTATAACAGTAACGAACTTCATACGCTAAACACCCTAATTATCAACTGAATTTTACTCTTACTTGTGTACGTTTCAACCTCAAATGTGTAGAAAGTTCTATCTTTTTTCTATATTTTTGATGCGTTTAATTTAAGATATCTGCTTCGTTCGTTTTCAATATCATAATTAATAAATTAAAAATAGATTTTTTTAACTAGTTTTGGAAAGCATATATTCCACTTATGTATATGAAACCAGTTAGTGGCTCATATAGAATAGCTAAACTTTCTTCATGTTATGACACAGTGTTGTCGGTGTTTAAATTATTACAATAATAAGTTAATAGACTTAGTTCTTGATTTTATTATAATCGTATTTACAAAAACTCATCCTTTTAAATCTATTTTAACAGTTTTTAATACATATGTTTTAAGCAATGAAATATCACTTGCTTTAACGGTGAAGGAAAACATCGTAAGGAAACCTGAAACTCCTGAGAATTCTCCATAAAGTTTCAATGATGTATGAAGTCTGTCAACCCACACTGGGCTAGAGTGACAATGGCTTAACCCTCCGCTCAGCAATGGGCCATTAATAAGTTGTCATGATGATAATGATGTATCTGTTAATAGAAAGTATTTATGTGCCACATGTGTGGAAAATTCGTTCAAATTTATTATATTAGTAAGGTAATTTATGTAATGTTGTGTATATATTAGGAGAAAGGATTTAGAGGTATTTTGTGATAAGCTAATTATAAACTAGTTTGCTTTGTGAGCGTTTGACGTTTATACAATTCATTGTGGGAGATTAAACAGTCTATTATACATTACAATCATGCTTGGTAAATAACATTATTAATATAAATATCTATTTGATGTACTACATCATTATACAGTTTACCATCCTTGGTATATAAGGACGCTCTAGACTACAGGTGCTCAACTTTCGGCCCACAATTGGGTTAGGTGAATAGGTATATGAATAGGGTAGGTGAATAGGTAATTGGGTTAGATATTATTTTGAATTTTAACGCCATTGATTTAGATTTAATGTCATAGTGTTGAAATACGAAAAAATGTGTTTAGAATGATGCGATTAATTTTTCAAAAGTGATATTAAAAAAAGAAAAATCTTAATAAAACTAACAGGTTTGGTAAGATTGATTAAAACTTGTTTTTTTCGGCATATTATACGACTCAAGGCGTCATGCCTAAGAAATTTTATAAAAAAGGTTGAATACCTCTGCTCTAGACAGTATATATTATCATAATGTATGAATCTCATTAGGGTGTTATTTTAGGTACTGAGCGACGGACGGACGGCGGCCCCTTTGATAAGGCTCGGCTACTTGCACGCTCTGCGCGGCGGGACCACATACTTCACACACTTTCACCACCTCTCCCTGGATAAAGAGTATCCACAGGTAAGTTAGCGTTGTAATGTACTACATATACCAACTTACCTGTAAGGTCAGGACCTTCAGAAAGATTATCTTTTAAATGCTAACTACAACGACTATATTTTTAAAGCTTCGAATTTTCGGTACTAACAATTCATTTTTTGTGTATGTTTCAAATAATCAGAAAAAAAAACAAATCAAATTAATGCAAAATATAGCGTTGGTCCATTATAACGTTTCTTTAAAAATAGGAATAATATCTAATTTTCAGCTCTTTTAATTTGTAAGCTATATTGAGTTACAGATTATGAAACTGAAATGTAACCGTAGAACTGCAGTTTTAATTTTTTTTTCGATTCACTAGATTTCATCAAAGCTGACCAGTTCGACTTAATAGAAATAGCCAATCGTAAATCTTTATACTACGCTTCAATGAACAGAAAAACTTTAAATGACTAAAATACTAGTCTGCTATTTCTTACATGTGGATTTTCTGTTATGATTTATTTCTTTTTAGAAGGTTTAATTAACTGACAATGTTTGATATATGTTTCCTCAACCTATTGACATAACATTTTGGATGTACCCGTTTAGATTGGATGACAATGCATAGTTATCTATGGATCTAAATCTAATATGGTGGATGGCTCAAGTTGCCGTAGTAGTATTATTTAGTGAACGGCCGTGATTTGGTATCAAATGGAAGGTTAGATGGGAGAGATACGAAAAATATAATGTCTTTATATCAAATATGGTAGAGCGTCCAAGATGGTGGTAGCCACCGATTAAGCTGAAAGTTCTTCTTAGTAAGGATAGGAAGTGACAGATAGTAAATGGTAGAGCAGTCTAAATAAGGTTAACGTGTTTTGGTTTGATCTGATTTGTTATCCTAATAGGCATGTATTCCGACAGTGTGGAAGTAAAATAAACTTTAAACAATGCTAGCCTAAAACAAGGGCTCAGTTTTTAAAGTTTAAGCACGTATATTCTGACCCGTTGTTTGTTATTTACTTATCTGTGGATGTAAATGTTAGTAACTGTAAGCAAAACGTTAAAATTTAAAATGTTAATATCATTTACATAACTTGTTTTTACATTCCAAATTATTTTTAACTGGTCGACCTGCCCTCGCTTTGTTTTCTTATTGGACATCAATTATCTACATCTACACTATTATATAAAGTGGAAAGATTTGATTGTTTGTATGTTTGAATATTTGTATGTTTGTTTGTTGCGAATAGGCTCGAAAACTACTAAACCGATTTTGAAAATTCTTTCACCGATAGAAAGCTACATCCTTTCCGGGTAACATAGGCTATGTGGTATTGCCATAAATATTATAATTAAAAAGATATGGCCATTTAAGAGCCATAACGTGGCCATTTTGTAAATTGAAGAGTTTCTCAGGAACTACTAATACGATTTAAAATTTTTTTTCACTGATAGAGAACTACACTATTCGTGAGTGAGAAAAGTGATTTAGTGTTGCCATATACATTTTTTAATTAATTGAATATGGCAATTTTGTTGTTACTGATCCGATTTTAAAAATTATTTCACTGAGAGAAGTCTATAGAATTTCTGTCTCACTTCCTCTTATATACTGTCATTCTCTCTCTTTTTTCTCCCTTTAATTTTTATATTTATCTGTTTAGAATGATTAGTCTCTTTTCACTTTCTTTCTTTCGATTATGTCTCATTCTCTCTCTCCTTTATCTATTCAATTTTATTTTTGCTCAGTCCTCCCACTTTATCTGTCGCTTTTCTATTATTTTTCTTTTTATAACTTTTTTTTACTCTCTCTCTTTTTGAAATAACGAAAAACTACACAACTACAGAGTGACAAATTAAGGACATCAATTATAATATTGCTTTAAATACCCGGAGCGAAGCGAGGGCAGGCCGCTCGTTACAAATAAAAATACATTGTTTTGTTATAAGTCAAAAAGGATTTTTTCCGGACATTTTAAACAATTATCATTAATTATTATTATATTTCAAACCAATTTACAAACCTTTCCAAATTATACATCTAAATCTTCTTCATGATTGACTGTCTATTCGTGAAAAATGAAAATCCGGTCAGTAGTTTTTGAGTTTATCGCGAACAGACAGACGCATCGTTGGCATTTTATAATAAATGTTGCCATTTAATGGTAGAAAATTCATTATTTTATAAAGTATCAGACAAGATATACTTACATTGCTTCTTATTTTTTTCTTTCAAGGTCATTAATCATAGAACCAATATCGATGCTTTAGATATAATTTACGCTTGAAGGGTCGAAATGAGATCTAAGAAAGGCTGATTTTCCGCCTCCTTTCTTATTATTATCTTGAATAACATGTTAATATATTAATGTTGTGTCTATTGAAGTATAAAACAGTTTATTTTTCCGTTTATGTTCATGTAGTGTTTAAGTCTTTAGTATAAAAGTTTAGTTGAGTCGAATCTGTTTTGTAATTATTTGATTGTCTGGTATTTTTTTTATTAAACCTCCACTTTTCCGACGAAATCTAAACATTTTCTGAACAGCAATTATAGTCAAATTAGTATTCTATGCTACATCAGTAATTTTATATTAGCATATAAATATTTGGAGATGTACTTTCACAGGAAATATTTTAAAGTGATCTTTGAAATTTTTTACATATTGTATACATTTCCTAAATAGGCTCGGGACTGCAATCATTTTGTATGAGCTGTCTACTAAAACTATTCCTAGGTCTCATACATTTCCGATCCCATGTACCTGTATATTTTATCATGAATGTTGGGACTCAAATTCTTTGTATAATCCTTTTTTTTATTTTTAAATAGCGACCAGGCTCTGTCCACGGCGAGGAACTTCCCTATTACCTCGGAGTTCCATTGTCCTTATCTAATCATCAGCAGAACTTCACGCAACTGGAGCAGAAAGTATCTAAGTTATGTATGCACTACCTCGCAAATTTTGTCAAGTATGGGTAAGTGTTAAAACTAAAGGTAGTTTTTGTAAATTTTGTTTTCGTTCTTGTATATTTTCGATTAAGCAATCAGCATTAGAATTTCTTGAATGTTAAATTGACGCTTCTTAGATTTTAATCAACAAACTTTACAGCAATAGTCATTAAGCGAATTTGGTAACTTCAGAATTGTTAATACTAAAGTTTGTGAAATATGCCTATTTCGATTTGTTCTAATATCTGTTTTAATTTTCAAAATCAGAAGCTTCCCAAGCTTATTTGACCCGTAGACTACTTATCATATTGTTAACTAGTAGATAGACCTCTTTTTACTATTATCAAATCATATATGAGTACAAAAAGGGAAAGAGAGTAATAGAGGAAAAAAAGAAGTATAACTACTATTATACAGAATTGAAACCCTTATTATTTTTTCTTATACTTTATTTTGTCTCTCGTTATCGATCACTGGTGCTTGACATAGGCTATGGGAATCATTGACTTAAATAAATGTTGATTTAAATTGAAATTTACAATCCTTATTCATTTATCATACAAGTTCAGACTAACTTGAAATGAGTACTTAACACTATTATGTAAGGCCCTTAGAAACACCATAGCAGTTAATTGTTTTTAATGTGAGTAATAACAATAATGAGAGTTGACTTTGTAAGTGCTTTTAAAGCCACAAGGGGAGTTAAAACGTCGATATTCATTTCCACATGGTAGTATACTAACATTATATAAGTAAGTAGAGCATGTAGTCGTAGATCATAAAACTCTTGAAACAGAATGTTTGCCGAAAAAGAGATTTTAATTAAGAGCGTAAGATAAATCACATCCCATTTATAAAACGAGATTAAGTGACTGTAATTTAAATAATCCTTTCGGAACGTTGCCATACGATAAAGGTTTTAATTCTGGACTATTTTTGTGCTAAATATTGTCAAGATTGTATCCAAATTTATTATACTTTTTATTTGTCACTTTTATACTTTAATAGGTATAAGAGAAGTTAGAACAAGTTTTTATGTGTGGGGATTCGTACGGGTTTACTGATTAAAAAGAACGTGACTCAATATGTCCTATGGAATTTTTTACTTTTATCCCTTTTTTCCAAAACAAAATAATCAAAAACAAAGAAATTAACCGTCAATTATATGAATATTTTGGATAATCTCTCTTATGTATTATTCTCACCCTCATTCCTTCACTCTTATATATTATTCATATTATATATAGAGATTTAATCCAGATTTATATCTTTAATATGCCTTTTCAAATATTTCTCTTCACAAGAAACCGTGTCCTGATAATAATTGTACATGAAACTGAAATATTACTAAATAGTTGCATACTTTTTATACCCTTACGAAAATTAATGCAGAAAGATTATTGAGACTTTTAATTTTTATATAGCAGATACATCTCAATTGTAATGGAGAGTGATTATATCATAAGTATTACATTAATATAAAAAGGGGTTTTTATACTAGAAATCCAAACGATCCGTCTGCTACGCCGCCGCCCAGCTCCGTAATGGGAGACTCCCCTCCGCTGGCTCCCGACCAGACGCCCTACTGGGACACATATGACACAATAAACCAGCTTTATATGGAAATTAGTAAGTTTTTGTATTTATTTTGTATAATATTAAGCATTAATGCTCTTGTTTATACTGTCATATTTTGTTATAACGTAACTTAATAACTCACAGCGCTTAAGTGTTCGAATCTAAAGAGAAACAAAACGTTAACGCAGTTTCGTACCCAATTTTAGTAATTAATGCACTTATTAATTCTAAATACCTCATGTAAAAATATATTGTAATTTTAAATTATTATTACTTTTACTTACATATAAGTATAATATACATTTATTTATTATTATCTACTCCAAAGTTTTAATGAGTAAAAACCTTACCACTTCATTACAATTTACTGTAATACTACATAGTTGTACCTTTTACGTCCCACTAGTGTACACTTACATTAATATTTTTTTATTTTAAATACAGACACTGTACACTTTAGTGTAAATAATGTGAGATTAATTTTATTTTATTTGATATTGAAATTAGAATTTAGCTTCAATGTTCGTAATTTCAGCGCGTTCGTATAGTGTGAATTAAAACCGAATCACAAACTTTATAGTGTAAACATTCATCAAAAACTTTTGGGTTCGTTTTCTGCTTTGTTTTGTATTAGTTAACGAATTAATTTCATTTTCTATAATTATTTGCAACTTGAACTGGAAATACTCAATCAATAATGCTGGTATTGAGACATCTTAAAATCTTAATCTAATCTATATATTATATAATGAAGCTGGTTGACTAACTCATTTACCGAATGAGTTAGTCTATAATTTATATATTACCGAAGCTATAAAAATTAAATTTTGACAATAAATTCATTTTGTTACGAAACCGTCACAAAGCAAGCGATGTTATCAAAAATTGTATGAAGGATAAAAAAATCTTCATCTTTTAATTTAAAATTTACGTCTTAAACTTTAGAGTGTATATAAATAATTACCTATTTCAAAATTTAAAAAGAAATTCTGCAATTAGTGTATAAAAGATAGACTGACAAAGCTTACCTATTTTATTCACTTAAGTAAGTAAATAGTATAAATAGAAGGTCGGCGAGTATTAAAATATAGTATTATAATAATACTATATTTTTATTAAATTCAAAAATGAATTAAACTCATGAATCTGGCATGACAGGCGGTAAGTCCGAGATGAGGAGTCACTACCGCGGTCACAAGATGTCGCTGTGGTTGTCCCTGATCCCGCAACTGCACCGCCCCGGCTCGGACTTGCCGGACGCCGCTATGAGACACCATCATTTTCAGGATGACAACGCCAATTATTATGACGGTATTTCCACTTATAACTTTATTATACATTTATGAAAATAGTTCAAATATATATGTCAGGATTTCAGGTAGAAGATAAATGTCGTTCGTGCCGAGTGCTAAAAGGTTTTCTTACTCTTAGAAGAAAAGCTTATGACGTATTCCTTAATGACTAAATCCATGTTTTGGACTTATAACGAAGTATACTATTTTGTAACTCAATTTTCAAAATTTGTGCTTTCAAAACCGCAACTCCTTAAACTACAAAACCTTCACTACGAGTATGAGACGTATTCAAATTCCAAAGTAATAATTTAAAGAGTCGAAATAAACGTAATATTTATGACATTTCGAAATTTTTCTTACATTTACTAGCCAAAAACGCATATGAGTAAAAATTGGTTCCTAAATATTTTTATTTGCCTATCGTAGGTGCAGTAAGGACACAGTCATTATCACGCGATCACGTCCCGAACGTAGTAAATATTGAAATCGGAGGTCGAGATATCGGGCGCAGTACGACGCCTCCACGCTCTGCTCAACCCAAACCCTCACCAGCTCCTGCATCAACGGAGTGTCCACCTAATGCCACCACCGCAACGGTCCAACAGGACGATGCGCTCCTGCGCCGCCTCGCCTCTTCGCACTATCAGTCCTACACGGCAGCGCTCACGGTAACGATAGCCGTAGGATGCTTCTTATTACTCCTTAACGTTCTTATATTCGCAGGCATCTATCATCAAAGAGGCTCCCGGCCTCGGCGATGTAAAGATGACCTAGCCGAGGCCGGGAGCTCATCATCCTCTGATAACTACGATGGAAAAATAGAGTACGAAGTTCGTGCTTTCGATGGTAAAGGATTCGGTTTTGAGTGTAAATCACATGTACAACGCGGTTCCGGGTCCAAGTTCGATTTGCGGACGCTATCCGACTGTGGAGAGCCAACATTTGGCGAATATAGTTGTTACGATGAAAAACATCGCGCTGCGCGCAGTTCTTTACCGGATGTCAGCGTTGGTAGTGCGATAGAAGCGGGTAGTGTTGTGTGTATTGATACACAAAAACCAGATATTCAAAGAGTAGATGGAAGAAATCCAGATGCTATCGGCAGGACTAGCACTTTTGAGCCTCGTGTTGTAGACAGTTCTACTCAAGTTAAATTCGGACCTCTAACGGACTCCTCTGATGTCCCTTCCGATACGAACGGTGACTCGGAATCGGGTGCTGCCGGAGGATCAGGAATTCTTAGGGTACCTCCGGCGGCGACGACGCCTGCGCCTCCCGGCATTATGAAGAAGAGAGTTCAAATACAAGAAATATCCGTATGAGATTTAGCGAAATTGGACACTGCTGAAGTTGTAGTGAATACTCGGACAAAGTTGTGATCTTTTGATCTATTACCATGTAAATAAACGTTGATTTAATGTAATACCTGGTTAATGGACCTTGTAAATAATGTGAACATATTAAACTTCTATATTTACTCGTAAGAGAGTTAAGGTATGCCAATATGAATCCCTTGCTTGTGGGAAGTTGACTGTAAATATATAGATATGTTATCAATTTCTTGCTAAACTTCGCGATGAATGTTATTGATGGGTATGGGAATATTTAATAGAAGATAAGACAAATATCTATCAACGATTTGAAGTTCATGCACGTTATCAAAAATGGTTTAATTATATTTTAGAGAATAACCTTAACAAATTTTGTTTGTATTAACATAAAATTGTCGAGTTTTTTCGGAATCAAAATATTCGTATGATGATATTTTCAGAAAGTAGAGACGTAAATATGAATTAAAAAAAATCTTATCTCCTGTTTCATATTTCGCAAAGAAGGTAATGTAATGTGTAAAGTATGTGAAGTAGTTTAATTGTGAGCCTACTCAGTATGTTAACTCAATGTGAATATAACAATAATATAGTGCAAAAAGACTAAACCACTAGGTGTACCATAATTTTATCAAGGAATCGAATCTCACAAATCATCGGATGTTTTTATTTTTTTTATTGTAAGTTGTAATTTTTTGTAAAGTTTCTTTACTTGAAATACATTGATTTTAAGTAGTTTTTGATAAGTCAATATTGAAAACTATCGATATAATGAATGGGCGAGTACACATTCTGATCTGTTTTCTTCTCTGTCACAACATTGAGTTCCAAATTAAAGGTAAACAGGGTAAGCCTACTCACTTTTGCGTAGAATACTTTATAAACATTAAGACACTGTAATTTCAATTACATACTTTTCCCTGGGGTATCGTTATTATTAACAACACTTAGACCAATTAAATTTATATCTTATTGGATTTCTGAAAATTGTTTACTAAAAATTTTACCTACTATTAGTACTCGTCCATAATTTTATCTTCTCAGGAATTGATGATTAAGTAATGATGAGTGATTTAGAATCTAAAATGCATCACTATCACACACCTCGTTGTGACAAAATGTTACATTTACAATTGTTTGTACGATTGTTGTAAAACCTCAAATAATATTATTACTGAAATATACGAATACTTCATTATACATATTATAATTGTGGAATTGACTAAAGTTAGTGCGGTAACTATTGATAAATACATACGCATATTTATCTGAAACCCATGTCGGTTTACCGCGACTCTATTATGGAATTATAAAAGGAATTTTTAAATATTTATATTAAATATTATTTGTACCTTTAGTATTATAGTAGGTGTTGATAATTATACTCATGTAATGAGAATGATGGTGTCAATGTAAAATTCACAGGAATTGCATTATAATATTCTGTTTCTTTTTTGTATGTATCTATGATTTATTTTAATAAATTGTTAAAATATGTAAATTCAACAATTCTAGATACTTCTTAAAAAATGTCCCAAGCGTTTATCATGGGTCAATATTTTTTTTTGGTAAAATAACGCTCTACTTAAACATTTTGTTACAATTTGGTATATAAATGGAATGCGTAATATGGTGTCGAATAAAAATTTGAAATTTGAAATATCTTTTATTTATACGAACTAAACCTCCTTCTTTTTGTAAAATACATATATATTTATGTATATTTTTATTTCTTAATTACTAGCGAGCTACCAAAAAAAATATTTTATAACATGTGTTTACTTCCAATGGTTTTAGTAGTGCGAAAAATTTGTAATCAAATTCCTACGAAACGGCTTGACCGATTTTTATGAAATTTTTTATGTATATTCGATAGGTCTGAAAATACGTCGAAAATTATTTTTACACCTCTAAGTGATTAGGGTGGCCCACTAGAAACAATTTATATGGCAAAACAACTTTACACCTTTAGGAGGAGAGTTATATCCTTAGGGAGACCTAGCATGGCTTAATTAACACAACAAGGATATAATCAACTAAATAAGTGCAGCCGTTGTAAAGTGGATACGTTTACATTCTATAATATTTACATTAATATATTATATAGAATGAATCAAGTGTGAATGTTGTTTTATCAAAGACAAAATAAAATACGAGTATTTCGTACAGTTCGCAAAGTTTTACATAACATTCTTGTAGGATGAGGTAAATTGAGTGCAGGACGTTGATATTCCACGTACAGGAAGGTCGATGAACGCGCAAGGAGGCACTTCACTCGTATTTCCTGAACTATTCTGTGGCAAGAGGAAATGGCTGTGAAACAGTGGATTCACATAGTACCACATGTGCTTTATGATCACGGTAGGTTTACCGTTGTAAATTGTGTAAACTTAAATTTTATGTTTTCAAGAGCGTTTATACGTAATGGTCGCTTAGCCGTCGGATTTCTATCTTAATTCATTTTATTTAACTTACTATGTTGATCCTAATACAAGACTTTCGACTACTAATAATAATATAGATAAAATAACTTTAGTGTATTATGTATTTCTAATGCATATTAGCATTTAAATTATTAGATTTCTGTACTATTTCTTAACATTAATATAAAGATATAGGTAAGTTTGAAGTTGATTTACTCAGAAAGTAATATTAACATGTAATTTATTAGGTTAACATTTTATATGACGTTACAAAAACTTATATAGATACATATATTAGCTAGTAATTTGACTGATTTTACACGCTTGATTTTAATTAAAAAAAATCTTTACATAACAAATATTTCTTTAAATGTAGTAAAAGTATTTATTATAGTAACGAGTAAACTTAAAATTAAGCTGAATGTATAATTTCTTCAACATATTCTAAATGCCAAAGACTCCTCAACCTTTTACAGCAGGAAACGGGATGTGAGTAATTTAATTTCCTAAGTATTATGAAGCGCGTACCATCCGAAGGGATTCCATGACGACATTTTGAGTTTTAATGCTGAATATTATTAAAAACACATTTCATTATAGAACAGAGCAGTTCTTGAGGTTTGTGACTCAGAACAAGATTTAAGGTGACATGATCATGATATTTAGCGTGCATTGCTTGATCTCGTTACTTAATCATTACATAGTATAAAACAAAGTCGCTTCCCGCTGTCTGTCTGTCAGATCTTTAAAACTAAGTAACGGATTTTGATGCGATTTTTTTAATAGATAGAGTGATTTAAGAGGAAGGTTTATATGTATAATATATACATAATATAGTAGAGAAACATTGATAATTTTAAAGGTTTGTAATGTGATGTCTTAAAAAAAGCTTACATTGCAAACGTTGGCTAAACCCTACGTGATAGATCAAAATAATGTACTACAGTATTGTATACCTTAAAAAAGGTCTACTAAAAAGTCCGCGATGGTATATGTCTATCTCTTAGGGATACATAACCCACAATAACAATTTTAATCCTTTACTTTTTACGAGAAATAATGGCTTATTTACGAAGCGATTTTAAACAATACAGCATTAATCCTTATCCAATTAGGTAACTTAAATATATTGTGCATTTAATATAGCTCAAAAGGCCCTTTACAGCATGAAATTTAAATGAATATTTGGAAGATATTACAGATTTAAGATGCAGGGACATAGCGGTTACGGCTAAATACACGTGTTAAATTGCACCCGGGCGAAGCCGTGGCCGATCGACTAGTAAAATATAATATGAATGACTTTAGTGATCCTCGATATAAATTACAACACTAAAACACAGTTAAGTTAAAAATACAATAATATCAATACCGTGTTATATTACGTAGAACTAAACAAAAAGAACTACTCGTCAATAAAATATTATCAACAGTGTTATTATGGTTAATCATATTATTAAAAAAAACTAACCGTAAAAAAACGACGAAACAAGAAAATAATTCAGATAGAAACCCAAAAATGCTCAGGTACAAAAATGGTCAACGTAAGTGCATGGAGGATGTATACACGGTAAATATACCAAAACAACATTTTTTTACAATTTTTGTCTGTCTATCTGTTGGTCTGTCTGTCGGTCGGTCTGTTTGTTCCGGCTAATCTCTGAAATGGCTGGATCGATCTTGGCTGGACTTTCACTGGCAGATAGATGATGTAACAAGGAGTAACTTAGGTAATCAAAAATCTCGCTAAAACCCATAGGAGCGGAGCAACACGCGAACGAAGTCGCGCGCGTTTGCTAGTACATACATAGGTAAAAAGTACATTGATTTTGGATTCTATCTCAAAAATGGAAATGACTAAAAGGTGTATTTTGCTACTCGATGGGATATTAACATTTTCCGCAATTAACATCGGGGGATAAAGTTCACTGATCTTGAAACGGAGCGGGGCGAGTCACGTTAACGCTAATTCAATTATATACTTAACTTTATGACGGATCTACGAGTATATTAATACGTGAAGATAAAACTTTGTATCTCTTTTTAAACATTGTGCTGCTCAGCTTAGATATGGGAAATACTAATTTTAATATAATATAATCAATTATATTTTATAAATATAGCAATAAGTGTCATCTGAAAGAAAAGGAAACAAAATACCGCTCTTGTTTACTCCTATATACGAAACAATCTACACTTCTCGCTTATAGAATATAAGAATAAGAAAACTTAAATAAAGCACAATAAAAAATTCTGTTATAATAAATAAATTTCAGTACGTACGCCTGAAATTAAATACTCAATGCTGGCATTGCGAAACGTAAGGACGAGTCGCGGCACTGGCTGTTAATGAACTAGGGCATTTACCTCAGTTTTTCGTAGCCATATTAGTGCATAGATAACGTCTTTACCTTTCAGTTAGCAAAACTGTTGATTCGCGTATAGTTTCTTTCATTTTACTTTTTTGTATTGGATGGAAAGATCGTTAAACCTACACTTTAGTCACAAGTTCAAAACGTTACACGGCTTTCGGTATTACATGTATGTTTATACGTATTGCTGTACAGTAATTGGTATTCTCCTCTCTCATCCTCTTACACATTTTGCTTTTCATTAATTAAATGAGATTTCAATTTTAAATTAAGCATATTATTATACATTTTCGTAATGAAAGTGCTGATCCGCAGGTGTTGTGATAATTCATTCCGGTTGTTCGCTATTCGCTCCAAAGCGACGCGACGCCATGCGATGTACTAACTACTCGTATGTCGTTCTCGAAATTGCATTGACCAAATTTGCTGCAGCCAAAATACTCGCGCTGATTTATTTGTGTTAGAAGTAGAGTAAATCTTATTTGCTAATTAGAAGCCGATGGCTATATCTTTTAGAACAGTCAATAATTATTATCTCTATTTTATTTAATCCAGATCAGATAATAATTATCTCTATTTTATTTAATTCCAGTTTTAAAAACCTTGCGGCTGTCATAAAATCAAATTTCTAAGTGTACGCATTGAACAGATGTGACCGTTAATGTGGTCACTCACATAAGTTTCACTCACATAAATTTTACGACGCTAGGACATCGGGAAGTACCTTATAGTACTATAAGGTCCTAGCGTCGTGAAATTTAGCATGAAGTAAAATCTCATAGCACAAATAAAGGATAAAATTAAAAAACTGTAAATTTCTTTCTACATGACTAGAAAATTAACTATATTTGACTGTCACGCAAGACCGTTTTTCTTAGAATAACGTGAAGATATCAAGTTGAAATTTATACAAAATATTCTAATCTCTAGTTCCTCAAATATGTAAAAATATCAAACTGCTAAATCAATTTTATGAAAACCCGCAGCCACTTTTATCTCATGTATTGTAATTTTGATTTTCGGGATAAATCAAAATTCCCAGGCTTTGTCTTTTGACTCAGGAACATGATTTTTGGCAAGAAGTAAGGTCTTATAGCACCAGTATGGGGAAAATCCTAAAAATGGAAATTTTTAGTTATATCACGTAAAAAATGATCTTTTATATATTTAGGTTTTGACGCATTATTTGAAGAATACGTAAAGTTATCAAGTTGAAATTATTACTAAACATGTAAATCTATAATATCTTAAAGCTGTGAAAAAATCAAACTCCTAAATATAAGCAATCAATAAATATAGCCATTTATACAGAAGAGATAACAAGTAGTTTTTCTATAGGGCATTCCACATAATATGCGGCATCCACATGAAAAAAAGTCGATGTTTGCGATTTTAGCAATATTCTAATATGTTATGCAATATACTTCCCCTCGATACAGATATAAAATATTTGTTGACGATGGCCACCTGCAACCTGCAAACCTGTAAAATAAAAGTAAAGTTATTAGTTTATAGTCTAATTGTTTATATAAAATATATTTAAAGTTAAATTAACTTACCGATTTAATTTCCAAAAATACTATTTTATTTGCGTAATACTTACCTGTACTTTGTACTATATATACATTTTTCTATAATAAAGTATAGAAGGTGTGCACGTAGTGCTCACGCGCCGCAAGCCTGCGCTCGCGGCGCCCGCGCACCTCACCAGTCAGTTGGCTACCGAACGACCTACCGAACACACGTACACGCCTTCGTAGTTAACTAAAATTGTGGGTCTTCTTATTTTACAAATCCTCCTCAACAACGACATTCTTCACCCCTATACCTCTTACAGTCCACATAACCAACATTTTGGCCCTTCAGCCGAATCTAATACCGAAGGAATGTCCCTGTTCCGCACGCCGCTTAAGCCGCCATGCGGTGTTAAGACACGTGCACAGTTGAAGAAGGAGGTTGAAATATGCGTGAAGTCCGATTCCCATGTGCCGCACAATATTGGTAAAACCAGCAGCCACGCGTCATCATCCTCGGCGCGACTAAAAATGCTGGAATTACAAGCGGCGGAAGAAAAAGCTCAGTACGAGTTAGAAGAAGTTGAAGCGAGGGCAGCGGTGGAAAAAGCTCTTATAAAAAAGCATCTTCTGCAAAAGCGAGTTGAGGCTGAGAAGGCAGAAATACAAAATGGCGGTTCCAACTCATCAAGGTCACACGCAACGAAGTCTAAAGTTGAAGCTTGGCTGGAAAAATCTGTTGCTGCACAAGGCTCCTCACTGAACACAGGTGAAAATAACTTGGTGAGAGCTACTAGTAGCAGGGGAGACAAAGGTCACCACTGCTGCACATATAATGGTGGCGACAGACCTGATGCAAGCAGCGATCAAGAAAAACTACTAACCCGACTCGCGACCAATAAAGACTTACCCATATTTAGTGGAGATCCCATGGAGTGGCTGCAGTTCAGAGAGGCGTATAACTCTTCGACTACGTTATGTAATTACAGTGACTCGGAGAACATGTGGAGGTTGAACAAGTGTCTCCGCGGCGAGGCGAGAGAAATCACATCTTCTTTATTTATATGCAGATCTTCGCCACAGGAAATACTCAAGGTACTAGAAATTAATTTTGGTAGCCCAGAAATTATAATGAGACATTTGAACAACCAAATAAAAAAATTACTTCCATTGCCACACTCATATCACAATGATTTAATAAAGTTTTCTACAAAAATTAAAAATTATGTTTCGTGTGTAAAAGCATTAAAACAGTATGATTATATAAGAAGCCCGGAGCAAGCTAATTTAATTATTTCTAAATTGCCAACCACATTGATTACTAAGTGGGCAGAATATTATAACACATCAATCCAACAAAACCTGAATACACCGAAACTTGAACTATTATCAGATTTTTTATATGAGCAAGCGAATAATATAGCAAGTGCAGGCGTTAGCTTCATTTATAGTCAAAGAGATATCTACAAGAAGAATACAGAAATAAAAAAAAGGCAAGAACATAAAAATAATCAATTTGTGTTTTACAATAATGTTAACAAAATAATAACATGCAGATTATGCCGAAAAGGTCACAATTTAGAAAACTGCAATAAATTCAAAAGAATGCTTCGCAAAAATAGATGGAGTTTTGTTAAAGCTAACAAACTGTGCTACAAATGTTTTCTAGCAAGACATGAAGACCCATCTACATGCACGGCGGATAATTGTAAAGAAGCTGGGTGTGGGCGACCACACCACTTACTACTACATTGGCCGCAGTTGCAGCAGGTGGAGGAAGCTCATTCTTTACCACACGACGAAAGTAAGCCAGAAGAAACTGTGGCTCACACTATTCAACATGAAGCGAAGTCCAGGGTGCTTCTCAAAATAGTGCCTGTAACAGTTCATGGACCCAAAGGGAGTGTGAAAACCCATGCGCTCTTAGATGATGGCGCTACGATAACCCTCATCGCATCGGATATCGCCGAGCAGGCTGGACTCCACGGCCGACGCGTGGATATGCATGCGCGCAGCGCGTGGGACTCCAGTGAGTTAGTGTGTGCCGCGGAAATAATTCGATTCGATATAAGTGATCACAGTGGTAGTGAAACCTTTAGAATAAATGCACGAAAAATAAAAGAACTAAACTTACCAGTGCAATTAGCCTGTAACATAGATTTAAGTCGTACTTATAAGCTCTGTACCGTTGATAAATATAATAAAATTGTCCCTAAATTGTTGATTGGGCAAGACAATTATGACGTAATTGCGCCAATTGTATGTTTTAAAGACAGGTCAGGTGGTCCATTCATCACCCAAACCCCGCTAGGATGGTGTGCACATGGAGTGATACCGGTAAGTCATAAATATAATTCTTGTGTAGTTATTAATAATGTTTTGGACCGTCAAGCGGTAAGTTTTGGACCGACGACGCCGCCGCCAGATAACACGGTGTCGCTGACGGCGGCGGCGAGCGGCTCGCACGGCGGGAGCGCAGCGCGGCTGAGGCCGTCGCGCGCGCTTGATGAATCATCACTCAGTCCATTTAATTATGATTTAGAACTAATACACATAATGCGACGCGTATTCTCGTTGGATTCTGTAGGAATATCTGCAAAGCCGAGACAGAACCATGATGAATTGCGAGCGATAGAAATTTTAAATAGCACAGCCGAACTTATTAATGGTCAGTGGTCAGTCGGTCTTCCATGGAAAAATGATAATTTTATTATGCCTAATTCCAAACAGAATGCGTTAAATCGCTTAAAATCTATTCATAAAAAAATGCATTTAAACTCACAATACGCATTACGTTACCGCGAACGAGTAAAACATTTATTTATTAATAATTACGCTTATGAAATAAGTCCTACAATAATTAATAAAAATATTTGGTACTTACCTCATTTTGGTGTCGACAACCCTAATAAGAAAAAATTACGATTAGTATTTGACGCGGCCGCTAAAAGTAATGGTTATTGTTTAAATGATTTTTTATTACAAGGGCCCGATTTATTACAGTCTTTATATGGTATCATGTTCCGATTTCGAGAAAATTGTATAGGAATTATAGGCGACATAAAAGATATGTTTCTCAGAATTAAAATTAGAGAACAAGATCGCCACGCTTTTAGATTCTTATGGGGTGGCGAAGGTGAACCGGTGAAGACATATGTAATGTCATCCTTAATTTTTGGTGCCAATTGTTCCCCTTTCATAGCACAATACATAAATAAGGATAAAAACGCTTCACGATTTCAAGAGCACATGCCGCAGGCCGTTCAAGCTATCCAGAAAAACCAATACATGGACGACTACATTGACAGTTTCACGGAAGAATCTACAGCAAAAGAAATTATAAAAAATATTACTTATATAAATAAACAAGGTGGATTCGAGATGCGAAACTGGCTGAGTAATAAGTCCGAAGTACTGAGAGACATGCCACAAGACACCTTAAGTGACAAGGCCGTAAGGTTCAAATTGGATTGTCAGCCCGAACGTGCACTCGGACTGCTGTGGTATCCGAACAGCGACGAATTGTCGATAGACTTAACATTGAAACGCATCCCCGAAGACATCCTGAAATTTCAAAAAATTCCTACGAAACGTGAAATGCTTAGGATTATTATGTCAATATTGGATATTCACGGATTTCTTGGCCCATTAATGATAAAAGCTAAAATTTTAATGAGAGAAACCTGGAAAAGTAACATTCAATGGGATGAGGAAATTAATGATAAATTAAATATTTTATTTCGCGAATGGATTTTACAGATGAATAAAATTTCCAACTTAAGAATTCCACGATGGTACTTTAACCACTCCGAACGTAATGATTGTACAGCGGAGCGTGCGAGCGAGACATCGTTGCAGTTGCATTTATTCAGCGATGCATCTCCAAGCGCGTACGGCGCAGTAGCATATTGGCGTAAAATATATCGCGCAGACCGCGTTATGGTATCGTTCATTGCGAGTAAAAGCAAGATTGCACCGCTCAAACCGGTTTCCGTGCCGCGACTTGAGTTGCAAGCGGCGTTATTGGCTTGTAAATTAGCTGAAATTATTAAAAAAGAACATAGATTACAGCCTGCTGAAACTTTTTATTGGACTGATTCAACTACTGTTCTTCACTGGATCAGGAATCAATGCAGAAGTTATAAAATATTTATTGCCAACCGACTCGGAGAGATCGATGAATTAAGTGTAATAAATGAATGGCATTATGTCCCGTCGGGAATGAATATTGCTGACAAAATAACAAAAACTACTGATTACACACTGACGTCACAGTGCGAGTGGTTTACCGGTCCTTCCTTTCTTAGTGATCTTCCTGAGAATTGGCCTCGCGACCCTGAAATAAAAGAAAAAATTAGTGATGAAATATTAGAAAAAATAAATATTATTTATGACAAGGAAATGAGTTCATACTTACCTGTTCCGGAGCCCAGTAGATTTTCTTGTTGGTTACGTTTCTTGCGCGCCACAGCTACAGTTTTATTGTTCGTTGAAAAATGTAAAAAAAAAGAGAAAATTAATAAAATAAATGAAGAATTAATGTCACGAGCTGAAATACTAGTTCTTCGATATTCACAATGGCAGAGTTTTTCAAATGAAATTTGCTGTATAAAAGAAAATAAAGAAATAAAACGAGAAAGTCGTTTACGTTCACTTACCCCTATTTTGGATTCCAATGGTCTTCTAAGGCTTGGAGGACGAATCGATGCAGCTGAGGCAGTGGATACACAGACGAAGTTTCCTATAATCCTTGATGGAAAAAATTACATTGCTCGCCTTATAGTGACGAGTTACCACATACGAGCAGCTCACTCATTTAATGAAATGGTGGTAAATGAGATACGCCAGAAATATTGGCTACTGAGACTAAGGCCTACAGTGCGAAGTATAACGTCAAGATGTTTAGTTTGTCGTATCAGGAAAGCTAAACCTAAACCACCACGACTTGGCGACTTACCTGTGGACCGATTAACACATCACCAACGTCCTTTCACTATGTGCGGAGTTGATCTTTTTGGACCAATGGAAATAACCTGTGGAAGACAGAGACCTCGTAGATATGGAGTGCTGTTTACGTGTATGACAGTACGTGCCATACACATCGAAGTAGTTTCATCCCTTACAGCTGATTCTCTGATAATGGCGCTTCGTAGAATGGCTTCACGAAGAGGCTGGCCCAGTAAAATCCTTTCAGATAATGGAACGAACATGAGAGGTGCTGAAACAGAACTAAAAAAAGCCTTTCAGGAATTAGATCAAGTATCTTTAGTAAATCAAGCATTAAATAAAGGTGTAAATTGGCAATTTATACCACCCGCTAGCCCACATATGGCAGGTGCCTGGGAACGGCTCATTCGTAGTGTTAAAACTGCATTAAAAGTCGTGTTAAAAGAGCGAGCCCCAAAAGAAGAAGTTTTAATTACATTATTGTTAGAAGTAGAAAATGTTATTAATAGTAGACCCCTTACTCACGTTTCAGTTGACCCCCATAGTCAAGAGGCCTTGACTCCTAATCATTTTTTGATAGGTTCGTCTTCTAATCTCCCTATACCCGGCGTTTTTGACGATACCGATTTACATTTGAAAAAGCAATGGCGCACAGCGCAACGATTAGCTGATTTATTTTGGTCTAGGTGGATTAAAGAATTTTTACCTACTCTCATTCCTCGCAGCAAATGGCAGCAAGAAGGTGAATCTCTAAAGGTCGGTGACCTCGTAGTCATCGTAGATCCGTCACTGCCGCGAAACACCTGGCCTAAAGGTATAGTACAGAATATTTATCCAGGTAAAGATGGGCTAGTACGAGTTTTAGATATCAAATGTAAATCTGGAATCCTAAGACGACCAGCTACTCGAGTTGCACTGTTGTTAAATGATGAGTGTCGTCGTCACGACACTGCGGGGGAGGATGTTGACGATGGCCACCTGCAACCTGCAAACCTGTAAAATAAAAGTAAAGTTATTAGTTTATAGTCTAATTGTTTATATAAAATATATTTAAAGTTAAATTAACTTACCGATTTAATTTCCAAAAATACTATTTTATTTGCGTAATACTTACCTGTACTTTGTACTATATATACATTTTTCTATAATAAAGTATAGAAGGTGTGCACGTAGTGCTCACGCGCCGCAAGCCTGCGCTCGCGGCGCCCGCGCACCTCACCAGTCAGTTGGCTACCGAACGACCTACCGAACACACGTACACGCCTTCGTAGTTAACTAAAATTGTGGGTCTTCTTATTTTACAAATCCTCCTCAACAACGACATTCTTCACCCCTATACCTCTTACAGTCCACATAACCAACAATATTTTTACCGTTTTAACTCTAGTTAACGAGTTTAATTTTATGAAATTTAAAAACTTTAAATAAACTAATTCCAAGAAAGAAACAAATAATTTGTAATTTAAAATGTATGTTAAAATGATTATTTGGTAGAATATAAATTCATTAAATTAAATAATTTATTAAATTTTTAATTTTTAGACTTTCCCAGTCTAATAAGGTTAAAAGTTAGGCACTTCTACCATTTACTCTAATTTTCAAAGCTTCTAGCTTATCTTAGCGTTCATCAGGGCTTAAATCTGTGCCGAAGAAGTGTATATTTATAACATATACGAATATTAGTAAAATCGCAAATATGGGCGTTTTTAACTTCGTATCGTGTAAAATGAATCTAAAGCTATATTAACGCGAATCCTAAGCAACGGCTGTTGACGATATGACATGTTGTTAAATGACAACTTGTAAAATATTTTAATTGACTCCTAAAATAGAAGGATGTTCAATATTTGACAATTATATTTTATTGATACATGTAACTTTAAACCGACTTTAAAATTATTTTAGTGAATTTTTTTTTTTGCATTTTTGTGTAAAAATGTTTTATCATATTTCCTTATATTCTTTTTGTAAGTAATTATAAATATGTCAATTAAAATACACATTAATAATGTCGGAAATAAATGCCTCCCAATACTATTTTTGATAATATTTTAACCAAGACACGAAAATCAAAATTTGATAGTGTTCGTTCCTTTTTTGAAATTATACGGAACCCTCAGAGCGCGAGTTCCACAATCGCACTTGGCCGAATTATTCATTTGAGCATATAACAGATAAAATTTAAAGCAGGCTATAATAATAAATATGAAAACGCAATAGTTTCGGGTGTCTTCATTTTTCTTTGTTTCTTCCTAACTGCAATAACCTAATAATAAATTATTGTATTAAAAAAATATTATATTTAATTAATAAAAATAATTGTCTCCTTAGTTATATATTAAGTCGATAATTATTTAATTGTCTACTTATATTATTGATTTACTGCTACCGAGACCTCATATAAATTAATTATCACTTCGTTGGATAAATCTCATAAATACCTAAAAATCTACATGTAATTTGCTAAAATTCAATAACTATTGAAATAGCAATTTTATACATTTCTTAACTTTCATACCTGTTTAACGTGTGTATCTGAATCTTTGTACGTTTGTTTGTGGCATCGTAGCATCCAAGATGATGGATCGATTCTGACGAAGATTTTTTTGAAGGGTAATTTAATCGAGATAGTTCTTAGCTATAATTTGTGAAGATCTGGTCAACCGTTTCAAGACTATCAGCTTATTTGTAAACTTGACAGTTACGTGATAATATTAAAATATTGTCTATTGTAACTATATTGTAACCATGGTAACATACTGACACTAAGTAGAGTCGGTATTTATCAATACCTTCCTTTCGATATTAAGTATCGAATAGAATCGAGTTTCAAGCTACAAGTTAATAACGAGTTTTCTAAATCGATGTCGTGTGGATATCGATAGTTGGTGCCTATAATAAAGCAGAGTTTCTATCTGATAAAAGGATAGCAAGGTAAGCTACTAAAATTGCTAAGTTTACTTCTGTTCTGAAAACCTGTAGCTCTCTATTAAATATTTATAAACATTGCAGTTTTTAATAATATATTTATTAAATGTAAATTGAAACGTTTGAATAGATTAAATTTATTTTTACTGTTGCTCCAATAATTTTAATTGAATGAGAATATTCATCTTTGCATCTTGAGGAAACTTACTTATTTCTACAAGTTCTTGAAGTCTGAAGAACAAAAGTTCTTACAGTTATTAGAAATTCCAGTATTACAAATTCAGTTTCATTTTGCAGGCTCGTCTTTGGTTTCCTAACAAACTTTTGCTTACCGAGGTTCATTTTTTGAACCTCAATTAGCTTTGATATTGAGTAATTTATTATAGGAGTAACAACTTATTGTTTAATAATTATTGTTAGCACTACTGTTGATAACTTTGTATTGGGGAGTAGTTTTATTTGTTTCATTTCAAGTAATCTCACTGTCTAGAAAGTAGGTATATATATATTATATATTTATTCTTATATATATATGTCGGGGATTTTAAAACGATGTGAAAGGAAATGGAAGGACGGAGATGGGGAATATTGGGGAACACTACAAGGGGGTGATGGTATTGAATGGAATATTGGGTAAACGCAACGTAGATACCCCTATTGAACCGATAAATGATCAAACGTGATCTCTAACAATTACGAGAGAAACCTAAGCAGTGCCTTGGACTTGTGACCAAGGTGTAGGCTTAAGGATATCCTTTAAGTAATTACAACACTCGCCTCCACTGCTAGGCTCTCTATTTAAACCCAAGGTTAAACGCACATAAACCGAATCTAACACAAGGCTAACCTAACCTAAGGCTAACCTAACCTAACATTGTGTTTACTTAACCACGTGGCAATTAAATTGTAAGGACTTACGTGACCTTAGTTGGACAGCACTTCCACACTACACTGCACTTGACACTATCACTATCACTATCACTACTTAGATGTTCACTTCTTGAGAGACCGCGCACGACTAAGACTTCAGTTAGACTGTCGATCGCATATAAAGGGTCGAGGGTAGATACTGTCAAAACAACGAAAGTGACTACTACCCCACTCCAACGCCATAGACAACGATAACGATTCGATTAATCGATAATCTTTTACTATGCTCCGACACGGCCATTCTGATAATCAACGCGCTCTCGCGTTGCCTTTACACAGTTTCAAAATACGTAACACGTAACACTAGTTTCATAGACCAATAACTTCGTTAAAGTGTGACAGCTTTCAGCACTATTTTCCACTAGACATAAGAATTTCAATCATTAACACACAAAGAAACAAAGAGCTCTCAACACTCTTTACAGAAAACATCTCAAATTCGTAGCAAAGCGTAACAGCTTTCAGCCCCAACCGTCGGGGCCTACAAAGCCACCTTTCAACGGCTCAATAACAACAAAGCGACAACGCTTCCAGCACATCTTTCCGACAAAGCGTAAAAGCTCTCTGTCCACTAATAAAACGTTAATATGATCAGTAATTTCCAATCACAATGCGTAAAAACTGTCAACACCACAATTTACTACCGAAACGGCTGATGAGCCTCATGTAAAGCGAAGGCGTACCTACTTCAAATAATAATCACGATTTTAAGATTTTAAACTACCTTCGCAACTATTTCTGATTTCAACTATTTCTGAATTTTTTTAAACTACCCACTTTTAACTTTTTCGAAAACTAATTTTACTCGCATTGAAACTAATTTAACTGTCAGGATTATACGCAAAGAACCCTTAACGTGAACTTTTGGGCTTGTGATCCCACTTCTGATGTCGGGGATTTTAAAACGATGTGAAAGGAAATGGAAGGACGGAGATGGGGAATATTGGGGAACACTACAAGGGGGTGATGGTATTGAATGGAATATTGGGTAAACGCAACGTAGATACCCCTATTGAACCGATAAATGATCAAACGTGATCTCTAACAATTACGAGAGAAACCTAAGCAGTGCCTTGGACTTGTGACCAAGGTGTAGGCTTAAGGATATCCTTTAAGTAATTACAACACTCGCCTCCACTGCTAGGCTCTCTATTTAAACCCAAGGTTAAACGCACATAAACCGAATCTAACACAAGGCTAACCTAACCTAAGGCTAACCTAACCTAACATTGTGTTTACTTAACCACGTGGCAATTAAATTGTAAGGACTTACGTGACCTTAGTTGGACAGCACTTCCACACTACACTGCACTTGACACTATCACTATCACTAGCACTACTTAGATGTTCACTTCTTGAGAGACCGCGCACGACTAAGACTTCAGTTAGACTGTCGATCGCATATAAAGGGTCGAGGGTAGATACTGTCAAAACAACGAAAGTGACTACTACCCCACTCCAACGCCATAGACAACGATAACGATTCGATTAATCGATAATCTTTTACTATGCTCCGACATATATATATTCTTTTCCGATCGATGTGATGTAGTCTGTTAAGTGATTTCGCATAGTAACTGAATATTATACTAAATTCAGTCAGTCGTGTCATCCTTAAACTCTCCTGGATCACAAGTATCAGAGCTCGGCTTCCTGTCTAAAATGTGTTAGGATCCATTTTACCTTCGCATAAATCGACCATTTCATTTAGACTGAAATATCAATCATAAATTAATTATTTAGGATCGATCGATCTACATTACGTTGGTTTTAAAAAAAGATTACTAGGAATTTCGGATACAAACTACTAGTATTCTTAATCCCGTCAACTAAACTAAATGTTTGTGTTAGTAGTAGGATCATATCAGTAATGCATTGATTGGGATTTTAACCCACGACCTTACGAGCGTAAATCTATAGCCATAAATACTGAGTACGGCCGCTACTACTGTAACGCTACGTTTTGAAACATCTCAAATAGTCAGGTGTTTATTTTTAATTCTAAATCGACAAATTCAAATCCCATTACATGATCTGTGCTGGTAACAGTGATAAACATTAAACATTCCCAAGTTGCAAAATAATTGCGTTTCCATTTGAATATGTGAACGAGTCCAGTTCGTAACGAACGAGGCAGGGAGGCGAACAGATGAAGCGGACCATGAAACCTTCAAATTGAATTTTAAGCATCCAATTTGTTTGTGCCGAGCCGGTACAGAGTTATATCAATGCAGACGTACAGTAACAGCTCGCATTCGCACACGTAAAACGATTTTTACCAGCTTATGTCGCGGCCGCGGTACGGATTTCGATGAATTATTTACACTACAGCGAAATCATTTCTATATTCATGGATATTTTAAATACCTTGGTCTCACGACAATTATATACTTCTATGCAAATCACTACTACTCTGGCCTAACACTCTCCTTGTCGTCATCATTAATGGGTTATGATGATGATGTTGACGACGACAACGACGAAGACGATAATGATTATGATGACGATGATGAACATGATAATGATTATGATGCAATCATGTACAAATTAATATCCAATTATTTTGTAATAATAGATGTGTATAAGTGCACTTATAATAAAATGTTTACTTGTGTATCAAGAAGAGAGAAAAAATAAACGCTATAACATTAATTAATGTAATGCGTAGCCACTGACTGGTTTGTGACTGGCTCAATGTGGGGCAACCTTAACCTTACTTTTTATGTAGTGCGCGCGAAAATGCATTTATACTTTAATAAACATCTTAAATACATTATGTAATAAATAAAGACCAGGGATCCTAATAAAAGCCGTTTAATGGCTTGAAATACACCATGGAAATACACTAACTAACGTGGATTGTTCACTTTACCACATTTCTTCTCGTTCCTCTTCCTTTGGTGATCGTAATCTTTACATTTAGCAGTGGAATATCACCATGTGAAGTTTCATGATGTCATTTCTACAGCATTCTATAATCACAAGGTTTTTAAACGTTAAAATTGGTGAGCAATAAAAATAATTCAAAGAATAATAAACAATGCGATATTTCAACAGCAAGCATATACCACAAGTATATCAAAAGTAATCTTTAGTACACACTAAGCCTTGTATTTATAGCGTTATATTTTATATAAAGGACATGAAATAAAGAAAGCGGACACAAAAGCCATCTGTGAGTTAAAATGAGTCAGACTACACATAAATGCGATGTGTTCGTGTTTATTTTTTGCTCTACTTCCTATGTGGTTGAATGTTTAGATAGCTTGACTACTGGTTTAGAGGTTCTTATAACTTTTTTGCATAAATTAAAATAAAAAGCTTTAAAAGCGTAGAAGAGATGTAATAAAGTAAATCTAGAAACACTGTTGATAGTGAAAATAAAATATAATCTTTGTTTCAGTTGATCTTCGGCAGTTTGTTTATTATTGTGAAATGTATGTTAATGTAATGTATTGTTATTTATTTAAATGTTAGCTAATGTAGTAAAGCAGTAGAGGCGAGAGTATGTCTTATTGTATTTGGTATAATAGTCGAGTCCTGATACAAACATATATTAAAATTATTAAAATAAGTGCAAAGTAATTATCATGTCGATAAAAAAACAATGCTACGATAACATTGCCCTTTGTTTCATTTAGGATGATCAAAAAAAAATTTTAGGAGATACGTAGGTATAAGTAGTAGTAAGTAGTTGTTTATGTGAAATTATTGACAAAATAATACAAATTGATACATGTTAATTTTTTTTTTTCGTGCGTCATTGGTTTTTTCTCCATCACTGGTTCAACTACTGTCGTAGTAACGTCGTAGTAGTAACGTAGTAGGACAAACCAAAGTAAGACTGTTTCACTTGTATGACAATAAAGGCAACTTAATCAATTTATTAGAGATTAAATCAAAATTGATTTGCATTAGGTTGGATTGAGGTCGTATGGGAAAGGTTAATGAAGATACTGCGATCCTATTTCAAAACGGTCGCTGGATTTGTGTATGGTAATTGTTGTTTGTTATTGCAATATAATGTAGCGTGTGTTAGCTAAACCCTGAATGAATACTAAAAATTTAATAGGTAATTTGATAGCTCTAGTATGTCACTCACTATTATACGAAAATGATAAACAACTGCATTATTACACATTGTAAAGCAGCTTGAACATCGTTTTCCCCATTCTTTTTACTTTTCATAATATTACCACAACTTTAAATCTTATACTGCTGTTTTTTTTAAATAAATTGAAGAAACTGAATTGACAGATGGTTAAGAAGACTGTACAATAGAACCTATACTCTGATTTATAATAACGTATAATTTTGAAACTTCGTCAGTGTTGCAAGTCATAAACCATGCCACGAAGAAGTTAACATATCAAAGTAAAAGAAAAAAATTACTCGTTGTTTATTCATTAAATGTCGTATACAAAAATTATATTATGATTTTTTTACAAAATTTATTTATCACAATTGTTTTGTTACAGTAGATATTCCCTCCCCTTCCCAGATTATCAACTTTCACAATCCTTTTTATATCAAATTATAGATTTGTGAAGTTTTACCAGATATACGTTGAATAATGAATAAGCTTAGCTTTTATATGCGAAATTATTGGCGCTTGACATACCTAACTAAAATGAATTATCTTTGTGTCCCTTTCTAATCACCTAGCTTTATCGCAAGTTAAAATTAGTGTAATTAGTTGTAATTAATTTCCTGTTGTAATTAATTTCGTGTGTAGTAAACACGAGAGCTTTTTTCCATCTTCATTCAGTATAAATTGTGTATACTAGGAAACAAATCACTGAGGTCAAGACAAAGCTTTATTGTAACAAGTTGCTCTCTTGAGAATAACGGTAACTCGATCTGGGTTCTATGTGCCTTAAGTGCTTTTAAGGGATGTACACTAGTTACTCATTTTTATAAGTATTAAATTTTGAAGAACATAAGTTAATTTAGAAAAGGTCTATTTCAAATCAACTTCTTGTTTTATAAAGACACATTTTCGATCATTTCAAAGTTTATCGACTAGTCTCGCATGTATCTCGACAACTCTAATTAAAAGTAGTTAACATTTAGTTTTTTTAATAAAAAAAACTTACTTATCAATTAAGCTTTGTAATCCAATACCAAAAGTATTATATAATATTATAAGACAAGTATAGTAAGGTAAGCGAAAATTTAAATAGCTTATAAAAATCAAGCCTCGTAACCTGAGAATGGTTTTATAATATCATAAAAAGAGGACAAAATTTGGCTCGTGAATAGAACACATTTAAGGGTTTATTAGGTAATTGACAAGTAAAATGACGTCCAGCCCTAAAAAGTTATACCACCGTTAAGTTGTGGGCTAATCTTTTCAAATATTAAAAAGTCTTCTAAAATTCTAAATTTATTTTCAACTAAGACCTATTAGGTTTCGGGTCGTTTTATGATAGAAAGGGGGCAAACGAGAAGGTTTTATTTGATTGAGAGAAATAGGGAGAAGTTTGCAAAATAAGTAGTGAGACCGGAACGCAACAAACAACCCCAGGATAAAATCTAATATACCAGTTTAATAATTTAATACATTCATATTCCACAGTGTGTAGATAATACAGCTTTATTATTATCCAACAACTCCGGATTACAAAATGGTGCGATTTGATAGACAAGATGGTTATGATTCGACAATTTTGAGTACGCTACTTAGGTTCAGTAAATTTGAGTTTCCTAATAACGTTTCAGAAAAGTTCTTCTCGGTAACTTGAAGTTTCTAAATTATTGAGACCTTTTCGATTCAATAAAGTTGATTGGATAAGGAATATTTGAAATGGAGTTTAGGCTGCGACCGCGGACGAGCAATACGGCGCGTGAAGCGGTTGAGCCTTGTCTTAATTGTCAATAAACGTGAGTCCCTGGGCGCCCGAGCTGCTCTCGTCGAATAATTAACGAACTTCCGCGATTTTCGAGTTTGTAAATTGCCTCATGGTCTCGCCGACCCGTCTCGTGGCCTGGTTCTCTACTATAAATTATGTGCGCAGAAAATTAATCTTAGGTACTGATTTAAGAATACCTTAGTCTATAAGTTTTACTCTTTATTTATTATTGGTTCTTTGTCCATTACAGGTGCGCTTACTATACACATTAATGCACGAATACATGTATGTATAGTTTCATTTATTATGACGTTATTTTGTTGTTAAATTAATAAACGAACAAATGCTTAGTCCAACTTCCACTTATTTAAAAAAAAATCATATTTTTACATTATATTATAATATTATCCTAGATTTGAGTTTGGATTGCTGTTTTTTTTCGACAGACGTTAGGAAATAGGATCTCTCTGATGTCAGAGATAAGTAAGGAGAACTTGTTTGCATATACTAAAACATATTATATACACAAAAACAGAATGTCGGTTCTTCTGTGCAGTTGTATAATCAAATTTTCGATGGCTATATTAATGTTCAATTTACGTAAATTTAACCAAGGAAAAATGTATATGAAACGAAGTATAATTTTAATACTACTTACGACACCAAAAAAACAATAAGAGACCTGAATTTCTTTTATACTGACATTTCATCCAATCTGTTTCCGTTGACACCACAATATATTATCTCTGAGACGAAGCCCTTGTCTCGGAAGTAATTTATTTTTGTAGAAATAATGGTATTCTCGTCATAAAATTATGCCTGTATTACTACTTACCTACTTTCATAAGCCTATGCTTCTCTTTTACAAAGTGATTATTAACTGAAACTAATGAAGCTATATAAAAACATGAAATTTCGACAATTTTTTTTTTAATTTACAAACACCAAAGTTGTTATATTGTAAACCTAATTTAGTATTTACAATTTTTTTTTCTCCTAAGTTTGTAAAAAAAGGGTATTTTAAAATCTGATTTGTGTCAGCAAGTCGTCAAGTTATTTATAGAATGATCACAATTTAATTCAAAGAATTTTTAATATTACCAGCAGTCGGCTTAAATTTTGAGTTACACTGTGATTACTAAAATAAACAGGAATTTTACAAGCCTTTCCTTTCATTAAAATGTAAACAAGCTCAGTAAGCACTCTCAAAATACATCAGCAAAAATCACAGAGCGGCAGCAAACAAAACACATAAGGATGTTTATGGACACAGTTACAGTACGGAATGGCTATTTTTATCATATTACACTTAATTTGTCAAAGGGATGGCTATTGCCGTCATATGGGACATAATTCAGACCTTCAACTTACGAGTATAGGTGCGGTATGAATGAAATATTTAGGGGCACACTTAAAATATAAATTGAAGTTTTTACTACCTTAAATGAAAAGTTCCATTTCATACTCATAACGTATATAATATGAACTATACTGCACAGTGAAAAGTGAAAGACGGTTTTAATCTGAACTTTAGACAGGAAACTGAGCATTCCATGGGGCTTGAGACCCAGGAGCAGGTTTGCATGCATTGCAAAATGTCCCGTCTCCACTGCGCTACTACGCTACCCAATATTTAAGTAACCTAACCTTAAACTGTAACTTAGATCTTTAATAAGGGTAATACTTCACATATTTATATTATACTATTACGTCAGTAGCTCAGTGGTTCAGACGTTGGATTATAAATCGATATGTCGTGGGTTCAAATTCCAGACATTCGACTTCTGAGGTGGCCCATTCCTAGCACAAGCATTTTAGCTAAGGAGGTGGAGGAGTTAAGAATACTAAATACGGTTACGTGGTAGAATAAGGCTCGGGAACGGATATTGTGTCTTCGTTAGAGGCACTTAGAAGTTCATTCTCATTGGATTCTGGACAGAGAACTCACAAAAATGGTTTCCAGGACGGCGGAAGTTTCCATCCTCCATCTTTGTTATATGTTGGACGCTTACTAATCTCGCACCTACACCGACTAAAATTCCTACGGAATCAATGATAACAACTATTGAAGACACCATCATACGCAATAAAATGAATGAACGCGATGCTGAGTCTATTAAACAAAATGTCTAGCTAATATTGAGAAAAGACAAACTGCTAAAGTCAAATATACCCAAATGAGAGGAGGAAACATTGGAGAATCTACGCAAGAATTCTGAGTTATTGGTCTTGCCGGCAGATAAAGGTAACGCCACTGTTATTGTTAACACAAAGTATTAAGAACAAAAAATGAACAACATAGAAAACGATAGCAACATATACAAAAAGAATTATAGCTTAGTTCAGACGAGGAGATGGTGAGTTTTGACATTGTATCATTGTTTACGAATGTATTGACAGAGGACACTATTAACATAATATCCAAATTAGTAAGTATAGACACTTTGTCGAGTGGATATTTTGTATGGAAAGAGGATTATTATCTAAAAACAGACGGCGTCGCAATGGGTTCTCCATACTAACATACTCATGGAATGGTTCGAAGAGTTGGCATACAGGCTACAAACTCCACAGAAACTGAGATACTGGTGGCGATATGTCGACGACGTATTCGTTATTGTTCACCGGGACCTGAGTGTGCGTGCGTGTGTGTATGGGTGTGTGTATGCATCCATCCAAAAATTGCTGTAACAATGCAACGTGAGCGATATGGAGCTTTAGCCTTCCTAGATGTATTGGTGAAACTTGATCCCGATGGCCGGCTTTCTCACACGGTATACCGTAAACCTACACACACGGACAGGTATTTCAGAGCCGACTCACACCATCACCCGTCACATCTTCCTTCAGTACCATCAACGCCCATAAACAGAGCTCTGAGACTGTGCGATCGAAACATCTTAACACTGATGTGGATCACGTCAGAAGGCAGTAATTTGAATTTTGTATTTCCTTTATAAAAGGCAAGAATAGTGCCATTGGAAACTTGTTACGCCGAAGATATAGCATCAAGATAATCTTACTCCGTTCTCCTAAAGACAATGACAAAGTAGGTATCCCCGTGGTATATATGATTTACTTACTTTGATTGTGCTAAATAAATAAAATAGGTAAATAAAAACGTATCCACCAGGCTCACGAAGCTCCTACGCGCAATGAAGAAGTTTGATAGCGACGGTTCCGCGGTAGCAGAACATGTCCTCACCTCTGAAGCGACGCATTGCATAAGGTTTGACAAGGTCAAAGTGTTAGCCCGAGAGAAGTATTTTATACCTCGTAAAGTCAGGGAAGCCATAGAAAATAGTAAACGTCCAACATACAACAGAGACGAAGGATGGAAACTGCCACCGGCTTGGAATCCGTGTTTTCAAGAAGTCAGAAATGTGCACCGAGAGACTGGCGACTACGTCGTGACTGGTTCTCTGTGCTGGAACATCGCTTTCATGAAAGATGAATCCAGAGAGCCTGAACTTCTAAGTGCCTCAGACGAAGACACAATATCCGTTCCCAAGCCCTCTCCTACTACGTAACCGTTGTCTTGAAACTTAAGGAAAATACTTTACAAAAACATTACGTGAGTGTTTACCGTTTATAATCCTTAAAAATTACTAATTACTTCGTTTCACTTGTGAAATTATGTTTTATTTCGGCCTTGCATGTTGTTTTATTCTCGATAGTAGTTTCGAAGAACGAGCTTTCTAGCCCTCTCGCAAAATTACTCTCGGATAAGTGCAAAATTTAGTATGAAATTTTATTTCGTACTCGGTTAGATTCCTTTCAAGGTAATTTTGTATAGACACTAGATATTGAGAACATAATATATTCAGAACGTGGCATGAATTTTTTTAAAGAAATTTAGGTAGTAGAAAAATATCGCTCTTACTTTTTATCCTCGAAATGGAAGCTCTGCTTAGAAATAACGTTTTTTGTAAAGTATGAACCTAAGAAGTTGCAAATACTAGGCTTTTAAAATCATTTCTAGAATTCATTTTAATAATGGAATGTAAATACCAAAGTTGAATCAAAATCTTGAAAGTATTCGAGCAACCGCGCAACAGTACGCTAATTTCGTTTACTCGTCTTAAATTCTTTTTGATTGGTTTCATTCTTTGATTACATAAATATTTCTTACACTATTTCAATTTTCTTTGCTGTCTATAAGTATGTGTTAATCTAACCTTAGGTTTAAACAGAGAGCCTGGGCAGAGGATGCGACTGTTTCAATTGAATAAAGGACGTCATTAAGCCTAAACCTCGGTCACAAGTCCAAGGCATTGCTCACGTTCCAGTCGTAATTGTAAGATCCTAATGTTTAGTTAGTTATTGGTTCAGTAGCAGTATCTATGTTGCGTTTACCTAATAGTCCACTCAATATCACAGCCCCCTCTAAATGTTTAATTTATTTTTACCATGTAGTTCAATATACCTCCTCTCCTTCTCATTTTCTCCGAGTTATATATAAAATAATAACTAACTTAATAAACCTCCTTTCCTCAAAAGTCCTAGCCTCAATACTACTAAGCCTGTGAAAACTTGTATGTTATGTTGCCTAACTTTTTGACTCGCGTGAAGCCGGGCCGAAGTGTATAATAATGTAGTAATAAAAAATTAAGAAAAAAATTGCAAGTTATTGAATTTATATTGAAAAACTTAGCAGTCAACCCCATCTCGGTTCTTTATGTTAATACTAAGTTAATAAGAGAGCAAAAGCTCCAAACGATATAAAGGAATACAAAAGGGAAAACTTGTAAAGGGGTGGTAATTATAGTAACTAGTCACGTATTATAATAACGGTTACCTATCTTGTAATTACGACTACCCTAACTAATTGTTATCATTGGATCTTCCTATCACTGTAATGTACAACTCGCGTTTAAATTGTATAAGTTTACACAATATTATTTGTTTGATTAAATATATATGAGCTATCAGTCATATATTCAGTATGTAGCACAGTATTCGTATTAGACAATGATAATATGCAATCTGATAAAGAAGCTGAGCAGTATCTGGAGAATGATCAGTCCCTTGGAGCTGGTTGACAAGGCCTTTTCACTATTTGCTTCCACCACGCTCCTTATCCAACATTAAACTAAGAAACAAAATCAAAGAATTACTTGATCCTTTATGGATGTTTGGATGTTTATTTGTTTAGTTAGATATTTGGATGTTTGTTACTCAATGCCGCAAAAACGGCTTAACGAATTTCAATGAAATTTTGTACTGAGATATATAATATGGATTAGTATATAGGCTACTTGTTACCTGGGATAAATGAATAGTTTCTGCGGGATAATAGTAAAATATATTTTTATTGAAAGTGTAACATGCAGGTTGCACCCGTGCGAAGCCGGGGCGGGTCATCTAGTGAATAATAATTTATGACATAACTTGTTAAATGACTATCAGAACGGAGCTTAATATTAGTAATGAACCTATAGAAACTACTAACCATTTGGCTTGACGTTAACAATAGTGTTGCTAGATTTCTATTTTAAAGTACTAATTTACTAATTAAATTATTGTTACTATACTCATGTTGTTGTTACTTCGTCTATAAACAAAAAAAGGCATTTTACCAACAATCTAAGAATATGTGCTAAAATTTTTGAAGTGAAACTTCTTTAGAATCGTTGTGATTTCAAACCGGATGCAACGGAAAAAACGACAGGTAAGAGACACAAATACAAAAATGTGTAGGAAAGAATGAGACAGAAATATACAAAACGACAGGTAAGAGACACAAATACAAAAATGTGTAGGAAAGAATGAGACAGAAATATACATACTATTTTATATTATTACTAGCGGCCCATCCCGGCTTCGCGCGGGTGGAAAATTATTTTTAAAAATATATTGGCCCTCCCGCATTTCGGTGCCCACTCTCTTGCCGCTTACTCGCTGCGCTGCGTCGCTATACTGGCCCGTCGCGTCGTCGTGTATTTTTTGTTTATATTGATATTTTTAATTTCGTAATATCTTTTGAATGGAAAGTCCGATTTTAATAATTCAAAAAGTAATTTACAGGTATTGAAATAGTCTTGAATACGAAATAATTTATTTGGATAAGGATTAATACAAAGTTATAGAAAACATGGTCTGATTTTGATAGGCATTTTTATCAACTTTTAAAATGTAAAAAAGTAGTTATAGTGACGTAACTATAATAGTTGGACATATGGTCTCGCGGAGTTTTTTGTAGATATTGATACGTTCTATAATATTGTAGAACATTTTTTTGTTCTATCATCAATACTTTTTGCAGCGCATGCGATGAAAGATATTTTATGGCTAATTTTTTGGCACCTTGGGTTGGTTTTCGTGAGATTTCCTAAGGATCTCTAATTTTTTCTTGTAATAAATATAGCCTATGTTACTCAGGGATAATGTAGCTTCCTAATGGTGAAAGAATTTTTGAAATCGGTCCAGTAGTTTTTATGTTTATTCGTTACATACAGAAATACAAAAATACAAAAATACAAATCTTTCCTCTTTATAATATTAGTATAGATAGATATATATTCATCTCATTCTTTTGTCGATTTTCTTAACGAGTAACCGGATCTCTGGCTAGTATGTGAATTGTTAGCAACACCGTTTATAAAGTAGTATTAGCGGGTAGATCATTTTATGTAATGACAAATATACCGATGTGTAGACAATATATAACCGTTAGTGCGATAGATTAGAGTCAGTGTCTCTGGTGTTTTCGCGCAGTGTACATGGAAGTCAGTTTTATAGTTTCATATTAGGCCCCGTTATCGAGGAACATGAGTAATGTACTTTATTATTTTAATATTCGATAGCGTGGTCGAGCGGTGGAGGTAAGTTTGTGTATAGAAGAAGTCTTTAAACCTGCTTCTGGGTCTCAAGCCCCAGGCAACGTCCGTCCGTTCCGTATAGATTACATGTTGATATTGTCGTTTGAGTGTTACTGCGCAGTATATCTCCCATATTCTTAGTAGAATGTAGGCCTTTCTTATATTCTCTATCGTTGTCATATTCGTGCGTAAGTAAGTATATATTTACAGACTTCATAGTATAAATGAGAAATTATTAACAGTTCTTTTCTGAACTAAAATACAGATTTATTTTTCGCGTCAAGGGACGCTAGGTCGTAATATTGAAAAATTATTTTATATATTTTACTTATTATCTTGCCATAAGGTTTATCCATCTTTCATAGATTTATAAAAGTTTTGTAAAACTGAAAACCCCAGAGCCATAACTGGCTCTGCTCACTTTGTAAATTATTTTATACACTTGTCGACCCTTGTCTGAACTCGGTGAGAAACAATGTATGAAATGAAATAGCTGGATATCAGGTATCGTAAAAAATACTATTTACTTTGAAAATACTCTCCAAAATCGTCTTAAAATCTTTTGGTAGGATTGATGAATAGAGATAATTACCAATATACAAAGATATTAAATACGTTAAGCAAAAGATTAACAGTGAAGTGTATAATTTTTTCTAAAATAATATGCGAACATTTAATCGGTGCGAGTAATTTAACATCATAAATAAAGAATTAAAAATATTCATAAAATAAAAACTACTGGGCCAAACTATGTTAAATTTTTATGGGACCAAATGGCAACTATTCTCATCAAACAAAGAAGAATCACCTAAATCAGATCATAAATCTCAGTGTAATCGATGTACATATATAAAAATATATATACCAAGCGAATTGAATACCATCTTTTTGAAGTCGGTTAAAAATAACTGTAAATAAAAGTACATAAAGAATTGTTAAATTTAAAATAAATTATATGCGCGGCCATAAATTTAAATTTAAATTAGTCCGTCGTTAGAAAGAGAATTATTTAAATGATTGTGAATCGAGTTATCTTAGGATTGTTACACGACATAATGAAAGACAGCGACAGTCTTAAAGTTACTATTTTTAACTTTTATAAAGTAAATTTAATTTTTTTATGAATTAAAAGGTCCATTACATACTCGATATTAGTTCCGAATAATGAACTTTCTAGTATTGGTGCGAAATAAGTCTAAGGTTAGTGCGAAATGATGCATGAAATTTCATTTTGCTCTCGGATTAAGTTCTGCTACAAATTGATATTCGATAATAATTAGATTTCATGTAGATGCAGAATGATATCATAAATTGTCGGCATAACTTTCATATACAAGATATACATTATCCGTAGCTTAGAACTAGCGATTTAGATTTATCATAAAACATATATATATATAATAGCGCCGCGCCCTATCCCACCCACCTCCACCCTCGGCCTCGTCGCTATATTTGTATATATTTCAGAAAGAAACTAAGGTATTGTGTAATCAATGTTTTTAATTTAATTTTTGTTTTAATTCTAGTAACAGTAACGTATCATTAACCATATGCCAATTTTTTCATAAAGCCATTCTGCTGTCGATGTAGTAAAATTGTTTTTCTTACCTTTAAAATGGAAGCTCTCAACGTTAACGGGTGAATACAGCTACAATTGCGTATAATCATCAGTCATGTCATACATAGCAGTATAGCATAATAGTAGCAGACTTCTATCAAGTTTATATATATGTCGGAAACTAAAAAGGGATATACAATCATTTATAAGCATCGTATGAGCACAACGGATGGCCTACCATATAAGTTACGGGCGCAACACGGTCAGGATATAACTAAACATTACGATCTCGTTACTATTCTCACATGAACAATTATGACAGGAACCCAAGCAGTGCCTTGGACTTGTGACCAAGGTGTAGGCTTAAGGAATTCCTTTAAGTGATCACAACACTCGCCTTCACTGCTTAGTTTCACCGTCTAAACCTAAGTTTAGAGTAACATAAACCTTTTTTTTTTATCGTTGGAAATGCGCCTTATGCATACCCCCCGCCGACGAGTAGGAGGTTATGTAACCTAACACACACCTCCGACATATATTTTAATTCTAAACTAAGCAAATAATTTTAATTTGCATTAATAACCAAACGATAGAGATATAAAAATAGTATAATATAAAAGAAAAGTAGAACAGATAAGTAGATACATTTTGTGTAGTGTCTTTCGCGAGGAACCGTACTTACAGCGGATTAAACTAGCGGTCGTTTTATGGTTATTTGTGGGGACACTGCATGAAACTAAATGAGATTATTAAATAAAAGGCAAACTCTATATTTATGATTTTTAGGTTTATATATTACTAGTCAAGCCGCCCTAGTTTCGCAGTACTAAAACATTTTTAAATGACAATAAATTTTCACCTCATAATCAATTTAAATGATGATATTTTAAGTTATACTTGCAATACAACTGTGAAAACCATATCCAATTGAGCGCTGTAGTTTTTGCATGATGCGCGGACAAACATACAGACAGACGAACAGATTTATTTTTAAATTGATTGGTGTCGCACATTAAGTTTTATAGGTTTTAAGTTCATGATAAGATTTTTTTTTATTATTTAATGTACTGACATTCGATAAGATGTATTTTTATTTTAGTCCTATATTTATACCTACAGCTGTATCACTGAAACTTAATTCAAACTCAATTTAAGAAGTAAGATTGACCAGCAATTTCTTCTTACAATAATTACTTGGTAGAAACTAGTCCTAGTTTCAGAGAGTTCCCTTTAGACTTCTCTTAAACGATAGGTATGTTAAAATAAATGAGATCGTTAAAATAAATTATCAAAATTTAATATAATTTATTTCATTTATATGAGGAATGATATATATCAATAATACTATACAACAATAGTATAAATTTGCATTTCAGACAGGCAGACGAATAGTTCCTTGACCTTGTGACTTAGGTAGTATAGGTTTACAAAGCATTTCAAACAATTACAACAATCAACATCTACTGAACCCCAAAATTCCCGTGATATCAACACCTTACACCTCTACACTACCTAACTGCTAACTACTTATTCTATTTACACTATTTTAATTAATGTTTACTGTATGAAATATTCTGTTATACTGACTCAGATCAGGAAGATAGGTTCTATAGTTGAGGCAGTAAGAATAATGTATAAACAAGGCGGTTTTTTTATTTATCTTTATCATATGAAACTTACGTTTATGTCAACTTTGTAGAATAAAAAATAAATTTACAGCATTTTTGTAAATAATATTTATTGTTATAGTTTTGAGGACTTAAAAGTTAAAAATTTCCTTACGGTTGAATGTCAATTTTAAAAAACTGGATGGATTAATATATCAATCTAGCTGAGCCTATAGACGTTGTCCCGTCTTAACTAAGAATATTGAATTTCTAATTGGCCAAAAGCTTACATTAGAAAAGTTAATATGGCGTTAAGTTTTCTTAAATTCTCTAATTTTCCCACATAATTTTCTTAATTTTTTCTTACATAAGTCCCGTCTCCTGACAATAACAAACACAACACAAAAAGAATTAGCATTTCACTAATTCTCTATTTTAATATTATTTTAAATTATCTATTTCAATACGCCGTTTACGCGTGATGCCGTGACCAAGGGAAATAGGGATTCATTTTTATATATCAAATGTCTCGTGTGTTTAGATAGTACTTTGAATTTAAATTAAATTTACATCAACGACAATATTTATGAAAATAATTAGAAATTAGATAAAAGTTTGCAGACAAACGAATAATGAAAATTCTGAAGAGTTGTGTATGATGGAGATATTAAATGTGGAGTTATATTTGTCCTTTATTAACTTTTTCAAAGTATTTAAGTTATACACAGCTAACGATATGAATGAAATTAGTTTATCTTCTATGGATTTAACTTACTTATTTTTTCAAATAATATTTCTGTTCGCAAACAAGTAAAGCGTACAGAATGACGATTTATTTTTATTTTTATCGTTATCATAAATATATTAAAAACACAATATTGGATCACTATTAAACAAGAGTCTACTCAAAATGAGAAGGGTTATGCCATAGACATACGCATAGAGGTTTCCTCACGAATTTTACTTCCATATATTTATTTTAGGTTTAAAGATCTTTATAATCATTAGAAGATAATAATAATGGTTTTCATACCGCCTATTAATTATGTGCCAATTCTAAAAGACGATTATCCACAAGTAAAATATGTATGAAAGATATACAGACTGACAGACATATTCACACTGAAAAAGTGCCAATTTGGTATGTGTCAGTGTGTGAAAATTGTATAAATATCCGTCATTTTTAATCTATTATGGAATGATTGCCGTTTTCATGTTCATGGCGTCGCTCGTATCATATTCGCTTGAGTATGATACGAACTACATCACTGTTAATGCCCTAGTTATATTATGTAAAATGCAGTTATAACTAACACTTCTAAACTTTTGCACTTCTGCTTTGGCTATTTCTTTAAGAATAAAAATATTTGCACCTAAATAATTGATGGGAAAAATTTATACTACAATCATATGAAGATCAACTGATCAAAAGATTTAGATAGTAGAGTTTTCTATTACAGTGCATGAATATTATAATTAAATGGTGTAATTAGGTTTTTGTGTTTACTTTAGTTGTGTGTGGTAAACTCGGATACCATACAACTAACGGACGAAAACTTTCGAGTCGTGGAAGTGACACAGACTACGATTTTTAATGAGTTTTGCATACTTCATACTCCCGTTGACTTATAGATACAAATTCCAGTACAAATGATCCATATATAATGGATCATCGTTGGATTTTGCATTATTTAAAACTAAAACAAGTGTCGGCTACTGATAAATATTAATTATTAACAAGACAATTAATGAAAAATATATTTTAGAATATGGGTTATTAAAATATTTAGTACCAACTATCGGTCTAGGTACTTTACATTTTCATAGCTCGTAGTATAACTCATGATTCAGTAGTAACAATATATGTAATGCCATGCATTTTGGCGCCGTTCTAATTCATCCAAATTTGATGACTCCAATTAATTTACCAAACAATAATCTATTATATATTATCACAAAGAATTTTATACCCAAAAATATTAGATATTTTCGTAAAACTTTTCACATAGGGTCACAAGTTAATAGGGAATTAAGTAAAATGTCTGAACATTTTGCAGTTTCATTTGCAAAAATGCAGTATATTCGAATATACCAGAATATGTCAACATTTCATACAGTATGAAATACTTGCATTCTGGATGAAGTTAATGCGATAAATAATTAAGAGCATTCAAATAAAAGCAAAAATACTTATACATGAGGTGAACAGTGAACTGCGTCAGGTAATAGAGGCGGCAGTGCTCGGTGCGGCGCGGCCTCTAGACCGAGTCACATTAATTTACGATCTTTGCGGTTTCCTTATTTAGGTTAAGCATTTTAAAAGGGACGATTATTTTTTCGATTTTGAGCTTTTTAACAATTTTGCAATTTTACGTCTCGTACGTAACGTCAAAGAAAAGTTTAATGTGAATTATAATTAATGTCATGTCGTGCTCGGTGACATTCAAAATACAATAGAAACATGCGTTCTAGATGAGAAGTCAAGCAGCCTAGGAATTGTGATTCAAGTGCAGGTTTATACGGCACTTTTTCAATGTATTGACACTCGACTCTATCACTATTTTGAAATTTTTATTAGTAAAGTACTCATAATCATTATCATTATCATTATATAAACAGATTATTTGATACATATATTTAACCAGTATTAAATCAGACATTTACCACTATAATATTATTATATAAGCTTTGCTAACATTTTCACACGATAGCAATAACATTTCACTTTAATATACTTTATACTGATTAGGTACTGTAGTACAGAGTTTTTTAAGTGAACTAACTCCATACACAATTACACATGGCTGGCAGTTCAGAATAAATATTAATTAATAGAAAGACATAGAATTTGATATAAAACAAGAGAACTGCCCCAGACTTGGTTCTGGCGGGACGTCAGTTCATATATCTCATTATCTTATATAGAAAAAGTAAAATATTATTTAATAAAAGTGAATTAAGAGATGGGCGTCATATTACCTACTTTAAAATTTATTTGAATAGTTGCGACCCTGTGATGTCCGTCGTCTACTATAGCTTACAAATTGTCAAAGTGGCTACGTATAAGACAAAACAAAGTTACAGTTACAGAGGCGATAACATTTATTATTTTCTTTCTATAATATTTATTACTTTATAGAAAACATAAAAAATGAAACAAGAATAAATAAATCACAATATTTAAAAGGTACCTCGATGCGCTGCCAGCTCTTATGGGGAGTCAGTTTAATTTACTGTCTTTGTACTTTCTTATTTAGGTTAAACCTTACATGCGGAACCTTTTGTCTTTTGTTACTCGAATTCCCTAATCAGACGCTATTGTTATTGTATTTAGAGTTTCGTATACAAGAGTACATATTTTTGTAGCAATGCTGTTCCTTTATTCTCCTGTTTGTTGATCTTTCACTTGCTTCTAGCTAGAAAGCATTTGTAATTTAGATAAATGTTACGGCTTTTTGTTTTTGTTTTCTAATCGAACGATTTCTAACTTTTTAATACCAATTTATATCAGTTTTGCTTGCAAAAGCTACACTGTTAATAACATTGTAAGCTCACTCATCAACCTGCTTGAAAATTTGTAAGCTTAGTCTCGACTGTTCAATGGCAGTTTAATAATTTCTTAGAGTAAATTTTGACTTGGAGTGTAACACTTAATGAAAAGCTCTCATCAGGCTACTACTACTTACTAGCATGATGTTAAGCAGCAAAATATAACAGTGGAGGTAAGAGTTAGCGTTTAGTCAAAGAGTTTAACTCTACTCATGGGTATCTAACTTCAGTCACTGCACAGCATCTGGGTTGAAAGTGTATGTTATGAATGACTGATATTTATAACACAGTTGTTGGTTAAAATAAATCTGTTTGTCACATAAAATAAACCGAGATGCTACCTCTTGTTACATTAATATACATTAAATAAGACATCAGAAAATGTATTGTCATTTAAGCAAACTACATCGCGGCTCAGCCACAAATAAAATATACTTTTATACAAGTAGGGAGACAACTAATTTTGGACGATTTATTAAATTTTTATTAACAAACTAAATTTAAAAGTCTTCTCAAAACGAATATAACAAGTCCACACTTGCTTGGGTTGCTCTGTTTTATTACAGAGTATCTTATGCTTAAACTTAGTTTGTAAAAAACATCTTTACTAAGATATGTAACGGTTTTTTTCTCAAAATATAAATATACTGCCTGCAAAGGAAGGTATAAAAGTTTTTAAATTAAATTTTTACCTAAACTATTAAAAAATATTTTTTGAACATAATGTGACGGTTATAAACTTTACATAAAGTAAATTCAACATTTAAAATAATAATAATAAAAAATAATTTGAAACGTCATTTAATACATTAGAAATAATAATCGATCATAATTTTAAATAATAAATATATTAAAAATAATGCAGACGGTTCGTGTATTAGTTAGTATGGGGAAAGTATGGAAACTGCCGATATAGGCATCATGAGATGGTCGGCACGGCATCTCACATTCATGTACTACATACTCGTATGATAATAAGAGGTCATAAAAAGTATTTATCATAGATGGTTTGTGGGTGACCATCTAAGGAATTATATCCATATAAAAACAAGTATAGGGCGATGCTTGTAATAATAATGAACCTCTTAAATAATGAATATAAATATGTTTTAATAAAAATATCTTATGTAGTTACGATGTGATGGTGATGCATGTGTTTAGATCAGCCTCCTTACGAAAGTGTTGGTGTTCTGCGAGAGTAGTCTTGCAGGACCGCCTTATTTCGAACGAGCTTTGGCATACGGACGGAAGGTGACTCTTAGATGATTTTGATTGTCTTTGAGAAGTCCATCTGTCTGTTGCTGGAGCCTTGCGTATCTTGGTGGTACGGACGCGAGATGCCTCTTAGTGTGATTAAGTTCTACTTTGAGAAATTTTGTGTACGATGCTGGATATGCTTTATTCTTGACGATGCGCTGTGGACTGGTTTGTAGGCTTTGTGGCTTTAAATATTTAGTGATTTGATACTCCGAGGTCTCTGATGACTCAGAAGATGTTGTTTGTGTCTATTACTGTTATTTGTTACTTCAACGTCCTGATGTCCTGGCTGATATCGCTGTGTCCATCACTCTATGCTTTGATACTCCGAGGTCTCTCGTAGCTCAGACGATGTTGTTTGTGACTCTCACTGTGATTTGATACTTCAACGTCCTGGCGTCTCAGTTGATGTCGTTGTGTCTATTACACCATCGTATCCAGCTGCTGAGCGGTGCGGAGGCTGTAAGCCGAAGTGGTACGTTCTAGCGATGCTGGGTACATCCACAAACATTGTCCGTGGACTTTGTTTATGGGCATTGTGAGTGGCATCAATAGTCCTTGTCAGGACTGCCCCTTAGCTTAGTGCTTTTAAATAGACATTGTAGCATGTCATAGTGCTAGGGCGTCTGGTGAATTATCCTATTGCGATGTTTACTAGCATATAGGACAGAGTGGCCTACTTTGTCTCTTTACTTCCGTAGCTTGCCACGTAAAATAATGAACTGGCGTATTACGTCTCTTTGTTTGACTCATATGCTCGATGGGAGTGTTGCTTTTTGTAAGCGAGTTGTACATATCTCATATTTCACTTTCCACTAAGGTAGACCATAACACATATTTATATCAGCTATGGCTGTAACGATTATCAGCTCCGGCTGCAACGATTATCAGCTACGGCTGCAACGACTTATCCACTACGGTGGTTTTTACTTATCAGCTCCGGCTGCAACAATATCCACTTCGGTCGCAACATTTTATCAGCTACGGCTGCAACGATTATCAGCTACGGCTGCAACGATATCCACTCCGGTGGCAACGATAACACATGTATGTGAACAAGAATATGTGCATTCCTTGCAATCAGCCCCCTAAGTGCTGTGAGTTCTTACGAACTGATGTTTGAACCAGTGATTTATTTATCACTTTATTTATAACCAAGGCTTGTCCCTTTGTCGTTGGACACCTTGCAGCTTTGCTGTTTTAATGGATTTATTTCCATCATAAAGCTCACGCCTTTTTATTATTACAGCTTCGGCTGATTTACTAAGGCTTCGGCTTTCAACACTGCAGTCTTGACTGTTATTACCCGGACTTCGGTCCTTGCTAATGTAGCATTAAAAGTGTAGGCGCACTATAAATAGCTCCCACCTTCTATTCAGGAGGGTTCACGATTTGGTTGGAACCCATATTCGGTGGCGGGTGTGGGGCTGCCGACCCCTTTTCTCTTTTATATTTAAATATTATAAGAGGAAGGGAGAGACTCCTTCAGCTATCTTCTTTATCACTAACATCCTTCTGATGTCATTATTTATAAAATTATTATACTATGCGTCATCACAACATCGTTTTTACATTAATTTTAATAAAATTCAAATCGATCTTTATTTAGTTTAATTTATCTTCTTCGATGACCTATTGAACTCATGCCTCTGATACTCTAAAAGAACTTTGATGGTTATTATTTACACAACGTATTAAGGGTCATAACTAGACGATCACAACCCTGATTAAATATTTTATAAATGCTTTAACCGTTACAGACCTGCCGTCTTCCTCTTGCGTTATTTATTTATATTTTTATGTATTCTATGTATATATTTTATAGAGTTAGCTCGACATAGTTACAATAAGTTTATTTTACTTAATGTTTTTAAAATAAATGAAACGTAAAAACAAAAAGTAATTATTTTCTCCCTGAAAAAGGTGTTTGTAATATTAAAATCACATTTTTATTAACTGGTGTTGCCTCCTCTGGCTCTTATCACATCTTCGAGTCTGTTTGGCACACTGAAGACGAGGTTCCGCCGACGATGTTGGAGGATATTCTCCCATTCTTCCATCAGGGTCTGTTTAAAATCAGTCAGTGTTGTCCAGGTCAGGACTCTTTGGTGGCCAGGCCATCAAGTTGATAACAACCTCCTGAATGTACTCTTGTACAACCTGAGCGGTGTGTGGTCGGGAGTTATCTTGCATTAGAATTGATCTATCACCCATATTTACCAGATGTGATCTTGCATACTCATTCAGGATCTCTTGAGCATCTTTCACCCCGGTCAGAGTGCCATTTTCTATGGCCACTAAGTCCGTTCGATCTTCCGAACCCCCGCCGTATTGGACTCTTTCTGCAAAGCAGACTTGAGCGTATCGCTCACCAGGTCGCCTGTAGACTTTTCGCCTTCGTCATGAGTGAATAATGAGAAACGGACTCATCCGATGCTTTTTATTTCAAGTTGTTAACTTAACTAGTACAGAAGTTATTGTCACGTATTTTTTTTTATGGTGGATAAGGTGCAAACGAGCAGATGGTCCACCTGATGGTAAGTGGCCACCATCGCCCATGGACATCGACAAAACAAGAGACATCCTCGTTTTTTCGATGCGTTGCATCCTCGAAGATAGAGTGGGTAGGGGGAGTGAAGAAGAAAAAATGCTGCGGTCTCAACGGACCCAGAGTTAGACTCCAGAGTCCACTAGATCCGCAGCATTAATGGGATGGGAGTGGGGAGGGGTAAGTCTGGCTCACATGGGGCTCGACCGGAACGCGTCTATGACCTTTGGCGGTCGGATTCGCATGCTGGTGGTCGCAAGCCAGTCGGGGAACAGATCTCCTACCACCAAGGGGTGCTGGGTTACTCGGTGTTTACGAGATGCTCTCCCAGCGGCAGAGGGGAATAGTATTCTATCCCGTCCCCTCACGGATAAGATATGAGTTTAATAACTTCTTTTGCAGGCCAGAGTATAAATTCGTCAAAATAGGCATTCTGTCATGTGACTTTTCTTTTCCGCATTTCATGATGTCACTCAGCGTTTTCGAAGTAACTAAGTCAGTTTTCGAACAACTTAAAATACTTTATGTAAGAAGCGACAGATTATTTTAAAAATTTAATTAATATTGATCCACTTATCAAATATAATCTAATACTATCTTATCGTATTGATTTAATATACTGGATGGTTTTTAAAATTTATTGAAAGTGTGCAATTTCAGTGAAGGAAGTAAGAGTGGATTTTACTGCTTGGAGCCTCGTTCATTTTAGAAGACAATACCTAGTGTCGTACAGTCGAATAATACAAAATTTATGGGGATGTCATTTGCTGTACAAAGTTTTCAGACAAAAGAATAATAAACGGTTACGAGAGCTTTCAAGTTGAAGTCATAATTGAACAATCTCGTATTAAAGATTTTGTAAAATCAGATAAGCTTGTTGAAAATTGGTTTTAAAACACTTAACATTGTTGCTTGTCGAGGATTAGAGAGTTACGCTTGCTTCCGTCAGTAAAATGAGCTTTTGTCTGAAGTAGTCTTCTAAATAATGTTATTGCTTACATGTATAAAATAATTTCACATCTTAATGATACTATAATGTATACTTATGAATTAGAATTGAATTGAATATTATTTTTCCACTATCTTGAAAGTTCAAGTATTTTTTTTAATCGGATTATAATTATGTTCACTTTGCACCACTCAGAGAAACATAATACATAATAGCATTCACACCTAGTACAAAATAGCATTTCATATCCTCGGGAAAGAAACTCCACGATCGCCTTTAGATCACAGTGAAACTAGCATCCTTTTTCGGGATAGAAAAAAAATATTATTCTGTACTTCTTAAGAAATATAATATTATTTTGTACTTATTAAATTTTACTGTAGTTTAAGCTATTTATTTTAAACATACATTATATTATGCACTTGTGATATAATAATAATGTAAATAGGGTAAATTATTAAATGTACATAGTAAATAGTTTCCTTAGACTGGCAACATTGTAATTGTTTGACTTTCAATCAAAGTTAGAAAGTTTCAATCAAAGAAATCAAACAATTTATTAATTGTTTGATTTCCAATATTTGAAAAACTAGTATATTATTATAAGATTGTAATTAATAAATTAAATAAATAATTTAGAAGAATAATAAATCGGTCAAATGATAATAATTTTGTCTAATATTATAAATAATTCTAAATTACATTATTAGTTTATGACAGTATTTTTATAAAAGGGCGGTTACTCTCTACTCTACTTTAGTCGTTACGCTGTTACTCTGGTGCTGGTTGTGATGCTGTTGGATATTCTTGGTTACTCTACAACCATATAAAGATTAATTAATATTTAAATTAAGTTTATAATATATTACACAATAAATAATAAAATACAATACAGCGGATGTCCTTGTTATATGATATTTGTAAATCTATATTTTGAAAGGAACATAATACGAGTTTCTTACCAGTTCTTCTCCTCGGATTAATAGTATAACGAACTGATGTGGTTGTGTTTATATTCAATCTATTTATAACTTTATATTTCTGAGTACCCACATATTAGTATATTTTGGCATAAATTAGTTATTTTCCTAATTATATTTCGTTTTAAAATAAATAATACTATAAGGTTATCATCATTTTACTCTACACCTAAATCCCAATCTATCATACACATAGTGGAATAAGTGGAACAGAAAACAAGTGCAGACAACTTTTATCAAGAAAAAACAAGGAGTCGCCGAAGAGATACTACGTATTTTCTTCTATGGGAAACTTTTTTGGCTCAAACCCTCAACAAATCTTAGTGAAATGTAGAACGAATATTAATGGATATACTTAACATAGAATTGTATATGTATACTTTTATACATTCTAATATTATAAATCATCAAAATTTATATGTCGGTTTATCCTCCTTTTAAGTTATAATAGAACAGAACACCGGATTTACGTGATTTTTGCAAAACTTTTGGGCATGAAATAACACTCACTTTTTATTCCAAAAAATCCGCAGTTCATGTAGGACTGTAAATTAATATATTAATGAAATTTAAAACTTTTAGCACATCAATAATTACGTTTATTGAGAGATTATCTTCATATTTTTATAATGCAATATTGTTTATTTTATTCGACAACTAAACGAACAATTTAAACGTTTACCTTTGTAAATTTCACCTACATACAACTTTTATTCGAATGGCTGCATATGATTTTGTTTCTTAAGCAACTTAAACATTATTGATGGTGGTTAGTTTTCCAAAACAAAAACAAGAAATAGTCCAACCTTCATATAACATGATTTTTAAGAGATCTAAGGAACAAAAACATCGATTGCCTGAGGGTAATATGTCTACGATTATTACCTGGGTAACGGATTTTAATATGGAATTGGAGCAGGCAAGAAGAAATTCCGTAACTGAATATGAATTGAACGAACCCGGTTCATAGAAAGGGATAAGCAGTACCAAGTGCTTTATGGGTTCTTTAAGGGATGAAGGTATGTTTGATGGCGTCGTGTTTTGCTTATATTTTGAGGATACAACCTCGTTTGATGAATATGTTATGAATATTACATGTAAAAAGATATGTGATGTTTCTTTTTTGAACCCGGTGTTTATATTCGTATAAAATTAAGATTACATACATTTCATTCTTCAACATATTGTCAGATTTGGCCAAGTTTGGTTTCTCCTTAGCCCTAAAAATAGAACGTTGAACTTGTCCGAGGTGTATACGCAACGTATCAGTCTCTCAGAAGACTATTAAAGCGTTAACTTGGCACAGGAAGTTGAGCAGTACCAAGGGATTGAGGCCCAGAAGCAGGTTTAAGAAGCTTGCTTGAAAACAAAAGTTTTTGAACAGTGCCAGTAATGACTTATAGCTCCGAAACTTGTTCTCTTACTATGGGCCTCATATGAAAGCTCAGAGTCACTCAGCGGGCGATGAAAAGAGCTATGCTCGAAGTATCTCTACGAGATCAAATCAGAAATGAGGAGATCCGTAGAAGAACCAAGGTAACCGACATAGCTCAGAGAATCGCAAAGCTGAAGTGGCAATGGGCGGGGCATATAGCTCGAAGAGCCGAAGGGCGTTGGGAAAAAAGGTGCTGGAATGGGGGCCTCGCACCGGAAAGCGCAGCGTTGGAGGCCCCCCCACTAGGTGGCCCGACGGACTCAAGCAGATCGCAGGCAGTCGTTGGATCCAAGGGGCACAAGATCGCTCTAGGTAGCAACGCATGGGAGAGGCCTATGTCCAGCAGTAGACGTCCATCGGCTGAGACGACGATGATATTATATAATACTAGAGGCCTGCCCTCGCTTCGCTCCGGGTATTTAAAGCAATATTATAATTGATGTCCTTAAATTGTCATTCTGTAATTGTGTAGTATTTAATTATTTGAAAAATTAGAGAGAGTAAGAAAAAGTTATAAAAAGAAAAATAATAGAAAAAATATTAAAAAAAAGCGACAGATGATAAAAGAGAGAGGACAGAGCAGAACTAAAATTGAATGGGTAAAGAATAGAGAGAGAGAGAGAGAGAGAGAAAGAGAGAAATTATCGAAAGAAAGAAAGTGAAAAGAGGCTAATTGTTCTGAACTGATAAAAATAAAAATTAAAGTGAGAAAAAAGAGAAAGAATGAGAGACAATGATAGTATTATAAGAGACAGAGAAAGAATTTTTAAAATCGGATCAGTACGAACTAAATGGCCCTATTCTATTAATTAAAAATTGTATATGGCAACACTAAATCACCTTTGTCACTCATGAATAGTGTAGTTTTCTAACAGTGAAAGAATTTTTAAAATCAGATTAGAAACGACAAAGTGACCATATTCTATTAATAAAAAAATGTATATGGCAACACTTAATCACCTTTGTCCCTCATGAATAGTGTAGTTTTCTATCAGTGAAAGAATTTTTAAAATCGGATCAGTAGCAACAAAATGGCCATGTTCTATTAATTAAAAAATGTATATGGCAACACTAAATCACCTTTGTCCCTCACGAATAGTGTAGTTTTCCATCAGTGAAAGAATTTTTTAAATCGGATTTGTTGTTCCTGAGAAGCTCTTCAATTTACAAAATGACCACCTTATGGCACTTAAATGCCCATATCTTTTTAATTAGAGCATTTATGGCAACATCACATAGCCTATGTTACCCGGAAAGGATGTAGCTTCCTATCGGTGAAAGAATTTTCAAAATCGGTTCCGTACTTTTCGAGCCTATTCGCAACAAACAAACAAACATACAAATATACAAACATACAAACAATCAAATCTTTCCTCTTTATATAATAGTATAGAAGTATAGATATAGATTATAAATGCGAAAGTTTGTAAGAATGTATGGATGTCTTTATGTATGTTTGTTACTCTTTCACTCAAAAACTAAAAGGATTTTGATGAAACTTCACAATAATTGTGTTGTGGAGTTAGTACCAAGACACCATCTTTGTCTGTACTTTACCATTGAAGGGACGGTTTAGAATATAATTCCCCTCTGCCACTGGGATAGTACTTCGTAAGAGGCGAGTAGCACCCACTTGGTAGGTAGTAATCCGACCGCCAAGTGTTTTTGAGGCGTTCAGGTCGTGCCGCATGTGGGCCAGTTGTACCTATCCCCCCTCCCTCTCCGATCCCATTACTGCTGCGGTTTCAGTGAACTCTGGGTTCTTGTTCAGGGTCCACTGAAACCGCAGCATTCTTCTCTCCCCATCCTATCTCAAATTTCAAATTGGCAACATATTGGCAAAAGAGAGATACTCTATAGTTTTGCCGGTGTCCATGGGCAACGGTGGCCACTTTCCATCAAGTGGACCGTTTGCTCGTTTATCCCTTATCTTTATTAAATACAGGTAGATCATATCATGGTCTTTAGAATTAACATAAAATAAAATTACAATTTTATTTTATTTGAATGAATTTAACACATTGAATACATTTAAATGAAAAACAAATATTTTCGGGGCGACACAGAATAAAGAGATAATGTTGTGCGGCATATCTATACAGAAAAATAAATAAAGAAATAAATGTTGTATTTATGTATGCTGTGTAAAAGATAAAATAATTTTTAAAATGTTGAAATAGATATATACCTAATTAATATATCTAATCCTGCAAATTCAGCTCCAGATATACTGTGCTATGCTTAACTTAACCTAACAGATAGGACTTTACCGCTCATTGAACTGATTTAACTGAGTTTGAATCTTGAAAGTTTTGGATAACTTTAGAGTTGTACGATGTCTACTGTTTGTAATGTCTATTTGTGATATATTATAATACAATAGCATATGTGAATTTGTAAGCGCTAAATTAACTATATAGCAACATGTTTAATATTCTTTGAGGGGTAGTTAGTTATTATAGATTTATTTTTAGAATACCCCCACTACCTGAACAAATATAATCATTGTCCCGATAAACTTATGCAACCTATTTGCAAAATTATACGTATTGTTGCATAGAAATAGATAATAAATTAACATATTAGTCTTTATGAAAATCGCTAGATTATTTTCAGTGAGTAAGATGTATATAAAACATATTTTGTCAGTTTAAATCATTTTATAAAAGCTTTTATGTAAAAATACAAAGTTAAAAATGAACCCAAAAACTTACCTTTAAAAATAAAATAACATTCACTTTGCTATGCCGTTGGTTTTAATAAACTCGGCCACGTATCTGGTTCCGTTTTACGAAGTGAATCGTATTTTGAATGCTATATTGAATCCAAAAACTTAACTTTTTGATTTTGTATACTTTTTAGAAAAGAAAAAATAAGTTTACAATAATAATACACATATCTATTATAATGAAAATGTATATACAAACATTTTTTTTAGGAAAACTTAACGTTAAGTGTCTTTGTAACATCCATACAAGACAAAACTTTTAGAACGAAATTGAATACAGTTTTCAGGAAAAGGTTCATTGCTAACTCAAAACATAGGCCTTGTTTAATTTCAAACCGATGTCAATAAAAGTTATTGCAATATAAATATGTGTTACTCCAAATCTATTTCAACAACTGCTCATATATAGCCAATACTCGATAGTATAGTTTTACAAATTATAGCCATACTTCAACATAATATTTAGAGTGGTAGCTGCGAATGAAGTAGCGCCAAAGTTCAACAAAAGCCTACGTACAACTTTGGAGCAACGTTTCGTTTTCGGTATTGAAAGCAAGTAGACGATTGGACGCAAACTTTTCAATTCACAGTTAGAGCTGCATATTCAAAAAAATAACATCTTTTAATTAAAAAACTAGCTTCAATATTTAGGTTTTAGTTCTATCTTAGTATTAAAATAAAAAAAGTTATGAAAACTATAACCACAAATTTAAAAACTAGAATTTTGAGTTTATTTTTGCGGTAACAAAGCTTCAATCTAGATACATATTCACTAGATATACAGTCCCATGCAAGAAACTTATTATAAAATATTTAAAAAATACTGTCGACGCATAGTATGATACAACGAAATGTTATTCTGTGCTTAATGCGTTCAGTATGCTCCTATTCAAATTATATAGCGGCCCGTACCGGCTTCGCACGGGTGAAAAATTTTTTTTAGCATTTTGGCTCTCCCGTATTTTGGTGCCCCCTCTCTCGTCGCGTTGCTCGATGCTCGGCGTGTATTTTTTATTTGTTGACATTTTAATTTTGTAATATCGTTTGAATAGAATGTCCGATTTTAATAACTCAAAAAGTAATCTACAGGTATTGAAACAGTCTTGAATACAAAACAATTTATTTAGATAAGGATTAATACAATGGTATGGAAAACATGGTATAATTTTGATAGGCATTTCTATCAACTTTTAAAATGTAAAAAAGTAGTTATGGTGACATAACTACAATAGTAGGACATATGGCCTCGCGAAGTTTTTTGTAGATGATACTTTCTATAATATTGTAGAACATTTTTTTGTTCTATCATCAATACTTTCCGCTCAGCGCATGCGATGAATGTGCATTTTATGGCTAATTGTTTTACACCTTGAGTTGGTTTTAGTAAGAATTTCTGAGAATCTCTAATTTGTTCTAGTAATAAATATAGCTGAAATTTTTGAAATCGGTCTTGTCCAGCTTTTAAGTTTATTCTCTTTATAATATTAGTGTAGATATACTCGTGGATATAGATTCCGGATGTATATACGAAAAAAATTAAAGAGCTTTTACAAGAGCAGTATGAAGTATTTATTTTCTAAGCGCCCGTTCGATAGTTTTACATTAAGGAACATTTAGCACCTTCAATGTTTTTCTTTTGCAATCACAATGTAACACGCTTTTATTTATAAAGAATTGGGTATGTGATAAAAATGGAGAGATTTAATACAAGGTGTTAAGTTTTTTAATTTTTAGTTCTTTTTATTAACAAGTACATAATGAAAGCTTATTTTTTTAAAGTTTTAGTATTATTATTACATATATATTTTAAGTAATTACTGTTAACCATCTAGCACCATAGTAAAAATTCGCCAAGACGAATCAAATGAGCCCATACTCGATGGGGTTGCGTCGTTTAATTGTTAAGTTCCTTTGGCAATATTGTATTTTCACGCTTTACACATGTATGCAAAAGTTCAACTTAATCGGTAATCGAGAAGTGGATTAAATTTAATTTGCAAGATTTGATGACAAACTTCAGGAAAGGTGAAACTAAATAAAAACTTTTAAAAAGGGTTTCACTTATACGGTTACATATTAATAATCTATTTAGATAGATTATACCGAATAACAATTGCATTGTCTTCATATTTCTAGCTAAGTTTATCTAGCAGAACAAGCGTTATCTAGTAAAATAGTAGTGAGCCGTGCAGAAGCATATGCCATGAAAACGAAGCTCTAGTCTTCGACAACGCTCTTCGACACTCGACTCGTCGCGCTTCGGCGTCGGCTACGTGACCGTGCAGACAGCTGCATTAATATTACTCGAGAGATAGAAAAGAAATGCGCCCTCGTTTACAAAATCTTATATAAAATGACATTACGAGATAAATTATACAGTTAGACAAGGCTTATAGAAAGTTAGAGGATCTTTTCATTTAAAAAAATTAAAATGCCGTTTTGTTACAGCACTGGGCCTTTATCATTATAGATAGATAGACTCCCTTGATCGCCAATAAGAAAGACTTAGTATTAAACTACACCACATCGCTGCAACATTTTCGTATTAAGAGTATGGGAGCTATTTTGCACAGTAGCACTCAAACGACAAAATTTACAAGTAATTAAGATTAAAGGTGAGCAGTGCTTGGTTCTTGAGACCCAGGAGATGGTTTAAGGACCTCTTTTATAATCGTAAAATCTCACCTTGACTGCTCGACTCCGCTACCAAATATTAACATAATAAAATGCATTACGGACGCCTAACAGCAAGCCACCAAACAACATTACATTATTAGTCTCAGTAATTTAATATATACTGCACGATACCAACTGACAAACTGGCCCAATGTTATCGGAACGAAAAGTTATATATTGTCTACTCGAAATAAGATAAAATGCGAATATTATTTATAAACGGTGTTGTTAAAACTGGATAATATATAAACCACTGTCCCATTCGATCTGAGGCAGTCGTGCAAGTAATTTCAAACAGTTACCATCGTTTAAAGTAGTTCGTTTATTATCGTGCTTAGGGTCACCCTTCGCGAGGTTCACGTGATATTACTTTATCATTCTTATAGATCTATTTTTCTTATAAAGCTATGGGAAAATCAACAACTAAAGGTATCAAAAATGTTTCTAACACACGGCTAGTGAAAAATGTATGTTTTATTTATTTTAGGAAATTTAAGTGAACAACAAAATTTAAGTAACTGAAGAGCTTTAAACTTTGTCTGCCTGTCTGTATGTTTGTATACGCAACACTAAAAACGACTGACCCGATTTAAAGACAGTTGGAGTACAGATACTTTATAAACTGGATTAAAATAGGCATACATAGTTTTAATCCCGAAAAAAAAAATAGATGAATGTTACACAAAAAAAGCGGCCAAGTGCGAGTCGGACTCGCCCATGAAGGGTTCCGTAGCAGCAAGTAACATCATTTAATAGTTCTTGTAGTTCGTTGTAACTTTGATCGATGTTTTAATTATAGTGTATTTAAAAAAAATTAAGTTCATGATAAGTAAACATTATAATTAGGTACCTAAATGATAGGATTTAGATCTAACTAAATGCGAGTCCATATAGGCTTGTGATAGCTAAACAAGCTAATATATATTCAAGTTTGACAAGAAATATTTCCAAAAATATTATCAATTTGTGTGCCTCCTTGTATGACGTATTAAAGAAAAAACTACTTACTAGATCTCGTTCAAATTCTCGGTGGAAGTTTGCATGGTAATGTACATCATATATTTTTTTTAGTTTTATCATTCTCTTATTTTAGAAGTTACGGGACACACACACACACATTTTACCACTTTGGAAGTGTCTCTCGCGCAAACTATTCAGTATAGAAAAAAATTATATTAGAAACCTCAATATTATTTTTATGACCTATTCTCAGATACCCCACTCGTATGGGTTTGACGAAAAAAAATTTTTGAGTGTCAGTTTTAAGTATGGGGAACCTCCAAGATTTATTGTTTTTTTTCTATTTTTGGGTGAAAATCTTAAAAATCTTAATTAAGTTTCAACAGTATAGTTCTTATAGTTTCGGAAAAAAGTGGCTGTGACATACGGATGGACAGACAGACAGACATGACGAATTCATAAGGGTTCCGTTTTTTGCCATTTGGCTACAGATCCTTAAAAAGCCTAATAGAATTGAATCTAATATGTATTAATAACTTTTGACTTGGCACAAAGAATACTTTTTTCGGAAGAAACAGTTCGTGTGGGATATCCATTCATATAATAAAATTATAACTGACTGATGTCTTCTTTCTAACGCCAATAGAAGCCAAAATAATTTGATTGCTTCAAGGCGATGACGTCCTTTGTGTTTCATCACGCAAGAACTACTGCACGAAATTGGATACGGTTTTCATAGTTGTATTATTATGTAATCTAAACTTTGTCTAATCTAAACTTTGTCTGATTTAAATCTGATGTCATAAAAAAAGTTATTATCCATTTAAAAATGGATTTGCCCAGCAGAGCAAGGGGAGTCGACTAGTGTTATAGATAAATCTATTTTAAAAGCACTCGTTAGTTTTGAATGTTGAATTTGAAACAGTAGTTAGAATTTCCTAATATAACTACTTTAATATTCGAATAATAAGATATTAATGTGTTCCAATTCAAAGTTGGTAAATGGATAAGTTAAAAGCTCCGCTTCGATAACCTTTGATTCGAGCACAGCTGTATTTATTCCATTCATTAAAAATTACTAATATTTGATTTAGTATCAAACTCAGAATAGTTATTTAACATGTGTTCACTAGTTAGTTACTTGTGTTTACTAGCACGGTTAAATAACTCTTCGTTACGTGTTAACTTCAGTCCAGTGTGATTTCAAGAAATAATTTATTTCATATTGCCTTCTTATTGTCAAATGTTCATGATGAATTTCTTCTTATCTGTAAATTTCTAGAAAAACGAATGATCTCCAAAAAATATAATGCGAAGAAACCAGAGTAGGTGCAGAGTTCTAAATAGGTTTTAATAATATTTTCTTGAATAAGTTGCGAAGTCAACTCAAATGAAATTTGTATCAATTATGTGATGTAAGGACGATGAGTCTATATAGATACTTTATATGTTAACAAATTTGACGCATAAAAAAACGGGGAGGACCGGCAGAAGTGAAAACTTGAACATTAACGTTGTGATTTTTGAATATTTTGCAATGGTTAGGGAATAATTCGCACGAATTGCTTTATTTATCAGTATAAAAGTACTGTCATTTAGGTGGTTATACACAATATTCATCTATTGCGCTATCGTACTAAAATTTAAATTCAGTTTTGTATGAAACGTGCTACCAATTAAGCGTGAAAGCGCCGTCTTACGAATTTTCGATCAGGTCGCGTGTCCTGACGCGAGTTTAACATTTTTTACCAATCCCAAAAGTGTAAAACGCCGCTAAAGAAGTTTTCACTTCAAAAATATTTAAAAGGGAAATTGATTTAAAATACCTACCTAAATAAATCTCTATCGCATAACTCAAAAATGAGAAGTGGAGTCAAGAGTTCAGAGTCGATGAAATTTCTAAGGCGCTTAGCACTCCAAAACTTTTGCCTACCTAATAACAAATAATAATATTAGTTACTTTAGGGATTGAATTATTATATGAAAGTTTTAATATCATACGAAAACACGCAAAATTCTTAGATTAGAAAATGCTAATGATATGGCACAAAGTTTAGGATGAACAAAAACATCTCAATATTTCTTTAAGATATTTGCGAGGACTCGGCCTGAATTTAAATGAGTGTCATAAACTGGAAGGAAATCTTGGGTTATCTAATACCGTAAAATACTGATACTTTTTTCAAATTTTTTTGTTTTTGCAAGACATCTATGACAAAGTTCATGATGGGGGATTGTGGGTTCAATTTTTCGATTTGGAAAAAAACGGACAGTTGCTGCGGAATAATATTTCTACAATATAACAAAAAAGCGCCTAATAAATTATTATAGCAATTTATTAAAAACCATAATTAGCGACCCGTTTCCGGCTTTGCACGGTTTCTTTCTCCACTATAATATATACACATATTATACATATAAACCTTTCTCTTGAATCACTATCTATTTAAAAAACAATCATACGATGAATGCTATAGTATAATTTCTTATATTTTATTCTAAAATACAAAATGTCTTGTGAAGAAAAATCCCCTGAACACGTTTACTTTTTTGAAGTATCTTTGACGTCTTATCTGTTTTTTGCGAGCGGCTTTTAAACATTGTGCTTATTTTGAAAGTAGGCGCGTTCATTTTTCTTCTTTTGCCCCCACAACAGACAATGTAGGTATACAAAAACTCGCATCGCTCGATGAAGAAACTTTGCTCATCTACCTGCTAGCTTTAATATTAAAATTTTTACAGAGAACGAAGATGTACCTCAATCCAGCGGTATACGATACGGTGGAAAGTTATCCATTGCCTAAAAATAACTTTATTTTTATGAAACATAATCTTAAAATATATGCAGCTATATTTATCTTTTAGCCTGCTGAAACTAAAACTTTTGAATAACAGATGATATTACACATATAATTTTACACTGTTTGATGGTTTGGCATAAAATTTATAGTTTCAAATACTATAATCTAGAGTTTCTTTTTCGAAAGATTACTTAACATTTTCTGTTATTATTTTAGCTAACTAAAGATGAATAACTAACACATATACTTACTTGATGATGTAAAAATATGGCTCTTCGAAAAAAGAAAAAATATAAAAGGCAAAAGAAATATTATAATACACAAGCACGGAATAAATTATAGTTTTTACGTATGAAATGAGTTTTTCCGTCCTTACAGTAGAAGTGAAATTAAAACATCATTTATACCTTTATAAATGATTAGTTTCCCCGCCCTGTCTTCTTCCAAAATATCATGTATACTTAAATTAACAAAAAAATATTTAGATTTTAAATTATGTTGTTACTAAATAGTTATATATTTTTTTTTTATAAAAAATAGACCACCGCTTGGCTGTATCTCACCTGGTGGAAAGTGAAGATGCAGCCTAAGATGTAGCGCGCTTCTCTAGAAAATGCCTATTCACCTTTCTTTTAAAGATACCCAAATTGTACGTGTTCGGAAAAACTGATGCCGGTAAGGCGTTCCACTCCTGAGTTGTCCGCATTAGAAATGAGGAAGCAAATCGCTTCGTACGAACAGGCGGTATGTCAACTACAAAGGGGTGGAGACCCTCACGGCGTCTGGTGGTTCGATGGTGAAATGGTGAAGCTGGTATTAAGTCATGCAGTTCCTGCGCACACTCTCCGAAATAAATTCTGTAATAAACTGACAGGCACGCAACTTTGCGTCGATGCTCCAGACTCTGGAATTTTCGCCGTACTAAGTCCTCATCTCCAATGAGTCTCCTAGCACGGCGATCGACCGAGTCTAAAGCTTCGAGTTGGTACTTGGTAGTTCATTCATTCAGGCAATTAAAACAGCACACATATTTTGTACATGTTATGCACTTCTTTTTATTTATAACATTTATGGCAACACCACATAGCAGATGTTACCCGGAAAACATGTAGCTTTCCATTGGTGAAAAAATTTTCAAAATCAGTTCAGTAATTTTCGTGCCAATTCGCAACAAAAAAACATACAAAGATACATAACTACAAACAATCAAATCTTATTTTTCATATAATAGTGTAGATGTATGAATTTCAGTATCTGATTATTTCTATTTAACTTGTAGAAAGTTGCAATTTGTCATCAAAAATCACAACAGGTAACCAACAATAAAGCAAGGAAGTATATTTAAGGAAGTAAAGCAATGATAAAGAATAGTAAAGTGAGCGTTAACTTCTCCGAGACATTACAAACTTCGTCGTAAAATGAATGTTATGGAGACACTAGGAGCTCATAAACTTCTTAAGGTTGACACGTAGCCTTTATTAGGTACTGATTTTGATGTATTAAAGAATAAGAACATTTATATTTAAAAAACAATGCCTTTAAATTGTTCTTATTAACTAATGAATTTTGTATAACCTCAGGAATAACGAACTCCTAATAGGTAGTCCGCTTGTCTATCTATCAAGGCCATTTTTATTAGGAACCTGTTTAGATACCAAGTTGAAATACTTTGAAGATGTGAAAAAATCAAAATTTTTAAGTAACCCAATCAAAAGATTGCCTTTACATTATAAAAACGCTGCGAGTTTCAGAGTTTCACGTAATACTGTAAGTAGGTCTTAAGCAAAAGCAAAAGGAAAAATCTGAGTATGTCAAACGTTGTCGGCTCAATTTTTTTAAATTTTGTTTTGGAAAGCTCCAATTAAAATTTGAATAATTTTAGCCATTTTCCTTATAGGAAGTAAGAAAACGAAATTACAGTAAGATGTTTTATTTGCGTCGACATTACAGCGTAACAAATGATTATTTAGATTCAATTTCTGCACGATAAATATATTTGTCGTACAAATATCAGTCATACAGATCATACAACCTGTATTTTCTTCCAAAATACAAATTCAATTTCTACGGCGTTCCATCTAGTTATTTTATTTGGATATTTATAGTCCGAATTTTCAGCGAGTCACATTCGCTTCGCCATATTACATGGCTAGTTTAAAAATAATACAGAAATACAAAAAATCAGCTTTTACAGCTTTTAACAATTAATTTTGCCAGCAGGTAGCTCCAGTCCCGACATCCATATGGGCCGTCCCTCATATTTATTTAGAATAATGTCACTTAGCTAACCATGTATTGTCGTCTAATATAAATGTGTATGCAGACTTCATGTCAATCGGTTGAGGATTACCGCTTTAAAATTTGGTTGTAAGATATATATATACATATATTGCAAATTCCGCAAGTTAAATAAAAGCTTGTAAATTACCCTCAGTCTAGTTAAATGTTGTACAAAAATAATATTTATGTTGCTTGTTTACTGTTTTCCAACATCTCAAAAATGAATTGCGAGGGGAATTTGTCTGAAATTATTTTCAGTCAAAACAGTTCAGAAACCGAAAGCGTCAGTTAAGAACACGAATATCTATGGTTAAAAAGTACATCGTGTAAGTGGTTTCTTTATATTCTAGTTCTAGTTTTAAAATAAAAAGAGTATTATTTTAATTACAAAAATTATGGTCAGTCAGGATTTTCCTGTCACAGATGTTTTTATATTTTAGGAGAGTCACACAAGTTTTAATGAGCCCGCATAATCTAAATTTAGCTCAGAAATATAACGCGTCGGCGATTCTATCTTAGCATATTTACTCACTCTTCAGTATTAAGAGTGAATACAGTTCTCTTGAGAGTTTGATTTAATTAATATTTAACCAATTTATTCCATGATTAAAACTTTTTTGTATAGATAACAAGTTTCTTTAAGGTCACAGAAACCGTTTTCTTGCTAAATCGTGATCAGTGAGTACAATTATATTTAAGAACGATGTTTTAAGAATTATATTTAGGAAAAACGTAAAAAAGTTTCTTGTATTATTAAAGTTCGTTATTAAAGTAAAAGTACGAGAAGATGATTTAGTTTAGAGGTTCTTAAATTTTATTGTTACGTAGACGCTTGCAAAATATTACACTTTTGGATTTTGGATACCTTGAATAATATTTTATTCATTGGAATCCAAATATGTATGTTAGTATTTAGTAAGGAACAAGCAAAAAAAACACACCCAGAATTCTAAGTAACAATTCAACATTAAATAACCCAATTTATATCTCACGACCTGTAATTTTTTTTCGTATGGACTTTCTGAAAGTGATCGTAAACCCCCTGGGTGTTAACATATGTATATTATATAGAGCAGGAAGGTTAGAAAAAGGTGATTTCAATAATACAATAAAATTGTCAATAATTTTCGTTATAATGATAGATTAGTAATACGTAAGATTCTGTACCTAGGTAGATGACACATTACTTCAAATATTTTTTATGTTCGATTCGAGGACAAAATTGTTAGAATTGGAATAATACATTTTTTAAAGAAAATGTGAAAAATAAAAGTTGAATTAAGTATTTTAAGTAGTCCGCGTAAATGGCTCGTAGGAAATATGAGAAGGCCATAACTCGCGCAAATGAAGGACGGACGGATCACGACGGTTTCGGTGTCGGAGCGTAATGGAGCTGACAAGGGTTTCTGTCAAAATAATAGAAGAAATTTCGAGCACTTTGATAACGTGATTTATAAGTTATCACATGAAATGTTTGATCCACTTCATTTACAAAATGAGATTATGAAAAGAAGTCTACTCTTGCAATGAGTTCACTAAACTTGATAAATTTGACTTTGAGTAGGTAGTTATCCTTGATTTTGCTTCCTGTATATTTATATATCAGTCCTTGAGGGAGTATTTTTCATGAAATTTATTTAAAGATCTCTATAATAGGTTCGGCAGTAAAAATTCAATAAATAAAAGACACACAATACACTAAATGGTGATATTGAATAGACTATTGGCTAAATGCATCCAAGATACTGCTAAATAACTAAGACGATAAATAAGCTTATAAGCCGATAAATAATTAAACACAACAATATCTCAAAATAATGTCAGAAACCTAAGCAGGGCCTTGCACATGGGACCAATGTGTAGGTTTAAGGGCCGCACTGCCACATATGTGAACACGAGAGATGCCACGAATATTCTGTATTCGGCATTTATTTTCACTATTCAGCATTTGGCCGAACATTGTAAACTATTCGACCGAATCACCAGAAAAAAGAATGCATAATACTCTACAAATATTTTTATTTTATTAATAACGTAACATATTAATACTGACTTAAAATCCCAGTGGTAAGTTGTGATGAATGAAAACATTTTTTTCAGCAGTTTGTTGACAGAAAATGATTGCATTTTTCCTCATAAATTATATCTTCTTCCGAAAATAGCCGCTCACTGTATACACTACTGCCGGGAGATGATAAATAAATATTAGCAAAAACCTAGCAGAGATTACGATATTGTTTTGCGTTTGCTGACAACTACTTGCGAGGGCCTGCTGTCCTGTCAACAAACAAAAGCACGGGCACGACGCATCGTCCAAAAGATTCTAAATGTTGTCGAATATTCGGCTGCCAAATGATTGGCGCTTCAGCCAAAGGACTCGTCCAATATTCCTTATTAGGCTAAATCACTATTCGTGGCATCTCTAGTAAACACTCACTTTCAGTGCCAGTTCTCTGTTTAAGCTTAACAATTTTTAAGTTAACATAAACTTAATCTAACACAAATATAACCCAACGTTATCTGATATATCCAGATGATAACTAATTTGTAAGGGCACATGTGTGACTTTATTAGGAGACGCCTAGCGCCAATAAAACAACACTATTATTAAACTTTTACTAGCATCACTTTAGATAATGTTCACTCAAAGAGATTATTCGTTGGGCTAAATTTTGATACACCGAAAAAGGGAATATAAAGTAGCAAAACAGTAAGAACCCTCCACTATTGGGGATAATAGTGAAAGAAACTGCTGACCAATCACAGTATGCCAAAGGTCGTTGATTACAATGTGACAGAACGAGTGGTATTAAATATTAAATATTACGCGCAAGTGATTAAATATTACGTTAACCTAACTTACGCGCCAACGTATAATATTATTACATACAATTAATTATCATTTACTTCCTAAAACCTATCAGATTTGTTGAGGTTTTTTATATACTTATTTAATCATTTAATCTTTTTAATATAAAACAAAGTTAAACTGAATGAACGAATGCGAATGGTTAGTTATAATCCCTGTCCGACAGAATAGTGCAAAGTATATAAGAGAGAAATGTGGTACCCATTACTGTACAGCAATAAGTATACACATGCAATTTAGACTGAGGCGAGCGGTGCCTGGAGCTTGAGACCCAGGAGCAGGTTTAAAGAGCTCTTTCATAATATATTAACTCTCACCTCCACCACTCGACCTCGCTAATGATAATAGATAATAAAGTAAACTTACGTGAACCTCGAGAAGGGTAACCTTAATCACGACACTATAACACTAAATTCCATGTTCACTGCACGAAAACACCAGAAAGACTGAGATTAATCTATCGCACTAAAGGTTATATAAAGTCTCCACGTCGGTATACTCGAAATAATATAAAATGATATACCCGCTACTACTACTTTATAAACAGTGGTGCTAACAATAGTAGCAGTAAATGATTAAGTAAACTTTGTCTAAAATAGTGAAATAGAAGTGTAATAAGGTGCTGTAACTTTTAAATATCCTAACCAGCAGTTACCTGACAAAACACTAAAATTAAGGACAATTTTCGATTTCGGCCATACTTTGTGACTCTGTTTTGTTAACTTGGTTAACCAGCATTTTGTACCAGATATTTAAGCTTGTATGTTATTTATCATAAAAACGTTAAACAATCACAGCTCTCAGTGGCGTGAAGCAGCATAAGCCAAGAGATCGTGCTGCCATAGCGCAAGTACTCACCCTGTAGCCCGTAGCCCGTAGCACACTTGACACTGGACTACGTGACCGCGCACATAACAACATTAATCATCCATGAGGATATAACAACTAGACACGTGTGCCAGTGCAAAGCAAGTAATGTTGCAGAAAAAACTACCATTAACCATATTTTATATATAGATGCGTTAAACATTGATGTGACTGCACTAAAAACGCTGGATCTAAAACTACACCGTAGCTGTACTCATGTCATACATGCTACTCATGCGGTACTACTAAAAGACAGTGTAATCCTGTTAGCAAGGTCTTACCTACTTACGCTCACAAATCGAGTAACTTTGTATTATTGTTCACGAAAGTGTGCGGAACGATAACCGGTATCTTGCAAAGGTGCTTTAGTCGTCTAAATTTAAATTGGCCTTGGATATCTCTAAAATACCAAGTCTTATACAAAGTTTAGTTAAATTACTTTATAGAGCAATCCACAATCGTCAATATTGTAACCCTTTACCGGTAAAATATATCCTAATTTGGACGTTTGTAACCGAAACGGGTGCGTATAATAATGATTTAAATCGGTTTACATAAACTTTCTGGGCTGCCACTTTCTTCAACTAAGCGCTAAAACTTAGTTAACAAGGCAAACATCGTTAAACTTTGAACTCAACGGTAGCTATAGTCACACTCTTGTTAAACACTCTCAAACGGCGCACATTGCTTTGATGATCTATAACTATGTCGTACACCGCGTCCGTCGGTTAGTTGTACTAATTTAGTCAAGTTTCTGCTTGTGATTGCAATTGGTATTCGAAACGAAGTTTTTATAGCACGTAAACGAATGTAACTGTAGGTATTGTATAGCAATACTTTTAAACATAAGACACTCAACATTACCTACATTTCTCCGCCACCTAAAATAAAAATAAAAAAACGCTACTCGTGATTCTGAAAAGGAGACCCACTGGCCTGCTGACTGATAGACTTGGCTCTACTTTAGACAATGTTTACTGTATGAAATCATTTAACAGATTACCTTTTATCTATCACATGAATAATATTGTTAAAAATAGTGTAGTTTAGTATGTTACTTCTAGGTTTATCTTATTGAGGAATACTTAATTACAAATATTTACTTTGATTTAATTTTAATGCTGCGGGGGACAAACGATGAATGATGATTGTTGCAACTTTGTGAAAATACCTTGTAAAGGCAAAATGCATAAACATGCATTTTGCGTAAAGTTAAACATATAATTCCTTGTTGTGAAAGTCACAAATAAATTGTGAAATATTTTCATGAATATACTATTTTTTCTGTTAAATGGTATCCAAACAGGTCGTAATTTATCTTTCAAAGAGATAAACAAGCCGTGAAAATATATCAAAAGCCATTGCTTTTATTAAACATCGACTTTTTAGTAACTTTTTATTTTATGTGAAAATAAAAGATTTTTTTATATCTTTGATTGCTGGTGGTTTCTATTCATTTAGATTAGGAATATTTCCACTGCCTTGACAGAATAATATGGTCACGAATAAAACCCGATATAATTGAGTCAGTCTGACAAGTGTTACGCGTGAGGAGATGGGTTAGAATACAATTAAGTTAGTTGCTGTTAAATTCTGTCGCTGGGAGAGCATGTCGTAAGAAGCGAGTAACCCAGCACCCCTTGGCGGTAGGGAATCTGTTCTGCGATCACCAGCGTAAGAATTCTACCGCCAAGTGTTATTGACGCTTACCAGTCACGCCGCATGTGGGCCAGACTTAGCCCCTCCCTCTCCCATACCGCAGCATTTTTTAACTACGATTTTGTACGACATCATGATCCATATACATCCAATAGGGAACTAGCAATTCTATACTACTCTGACAATGTTCACTTTATGAAATCAATTCTTTTTTATAGCTAATAAGGGACAAACGAGCATACGATCCATCTGATGGTAAGTGGCCACCGACGCCCATGGACATTGATAATAAAAGAAAATATCTGGGTGATGGTGGCCACTTACCATCAGGTGGACCATCTGGATATACTTTATAAATAGTGTTGCTAACACACCTTATCTACCATAAAAAAATAGAGTCTGGTCCAGCTATAAAGATTAAATAAATATATCAAGTAATCTATTTAGCTTTTACATAATATTGAAAAAGAAATCTCACATTGCAACAATATTTCTTCGTCAGCTTCAAATAGATAAGCAATATCGCATTACAAACATCGTCGTTTTCGTGCAAAGTACCGGTAATACGTTGCATCCAAGTACAGATAAGATTTACATACATATGGCTTTAGAAGAAATTGGTAAAGCGATTCTGCATTACGTATATGTCATTGTTAAGTTTTTTAATATTAAAACTAAAATAAGAAAATTGACTTGACTTATTTCGACATTTTTAACAATAATCGGCATTCTTCAAACAGTTTTAAAAAAAATTATACACCAAAACCTTCGTCATGAATCACTTTGTCTATTGGTGAAAACCGCATGAAAATCATTTCTTTCGTTTTCAAGTTCATCGCGAAAAAACAGACAGAAGCAAGAGTGACGGTGTAAGACTTTGTTTTATAATACTTTAGTGATAATTAAACTTTAAATAATATATCACAACTAAAACATAATACATGTTAATAATAAATATGTTTGAGGGATTACGTTATCGGATTTGCGTTCGGATCGAAAATTTAGTACAGTTTTATGTTAACACACTCAAAGGAGATTTGAATATGATAGCGAGATAAGTGGAAAATTGCTGGTCTACTCAAACTGAGCGTTTCTATTCATAAAAATCAACTAGCGGTAAGTAATCTTTTTAAAAGCCTTCGTTTACTTTAGTAAACAATCCTTTACAAATATTTTGTAATAAATAAATAAAAATATTTTATAGAATCGATTTTCCTTTCAATATTCGTTAAACATGTTTGCAAAGGAAATGCTTAGAATTTCATTTAATATAGTTGATAACTTTTGATTGGCTAGTAGAACTGAATGATTTTTAAAATGCCCCACTGATTCTGAAACTTAAGCTCTGTTACGATAGGTTAACAGCAGTTTTGCGAAACACTTCATTGAGCGTATCTTGAGTTAGTGTTATTATAAACATAATTAATAAAGAAATTGGGTAATGAAATGAACGACGAGGTATGTAATTATATTTTAATATCGTTTTAATATAGCGAAAGAGCCCTATAAAACTGCTCCTAAAACATGAGCCTCAGAATCTTGACTCTCTTCAGAGTCCTTTACTCGTTACTGTTAAGTGTAGCTATTAAAATCGATATGCATATTTTGGTTTGTTAAAAACGAAATATATTAAACTGCTTATAAAAAAAAAAATATTTAAGCTGAGTTTGAAGAACAAAATTCACTAACATTTCTTGATCTTTCCATTACTCGCGTCAACAACAAACACCAGTTTGAAATCTATCGTAAGCCTACTTACACAGACATAACAATACCGTTTATATCATATCATCCCTGGCAACATAAGCATTCATAGTTACATCCAGAGATTAATGACTATTCCGCTTCATAAAGCAAACTATCAAAAAGAACTGAAAATAATATATCGAATTGCTTCTGCTAACGGTTACACTTTGGACACCATTAACAATATTATTAAAAAGAAACAGTCAGCACAAATTAATAAACAATTATATGCAATCCCTCCCGAAAAGCAAAATAAATACAAATCTAGTATAACTTATTTTGGACCGTCTTCTGAACGAATAGCGAAAATTCTTAAATCGCATAATGTAAATGTTGGTTTGAAGACCAATAATTCACTTAGACGTATTTGTAACGGTAAAGATAAACTGAGTAACAAACAAAAATCAGGAGTATATGAGCTTCAATGTTCTGACTGCAATGCCAAATATGTAGGTCAAACGGGTCGTAGTTTTGATATTCGGTATAAAGAACACTTAGCTGCTTTTAGGAACAATAAACCTGAGAAATCCCATTTTGCTAAACATCATTTATTTGCGATAAAGGTTTTAAACTTAATTTGTTAGAGCAATTAGAAATAATTAAAAATACCAATCAAACATTTGAGCTGCTGAACGAACAAATAAACAAGTCTAAATCCACTCTACTCGATATCTTTAGTTGTAAGAACAAAACACGAGTACCGAGTTAAGTATCGAGTATAGCGTGTCGAATATCGAGTATTGAGTTAAGGTATAAAAGGCTGTTTATTCATCAAAATTGTCACTTAGCAAGTGACGCTTGTGTGGTGTGTGCTGGTTCGGGTTCGCGCGTTACACTTTTCTGTCAACGGTGTGCTCTTCCAGATTGTGCCGTACGAGTCTGGTTGTTAGATCGTCGAGCTACCTACTTGTGTGGTGTGTCTTGTTTCGGGTTCGCGCGTCTCACTTTTATGTGGGCAGGGTGCTCTTCTGGGTTGTACCATACGAGTCTGGTAGTTCAGATTGCCGCGGTTTATAGCAAGGTAACATTTTGATTCCTTTTAAACCATGAATTTTCGCAAAGTAACGCGTGATTCAATTCAATATTTAAACTACTTATAAATTAAACCTTTAACAGATTTGTGCACAAAGTAGTGCACAGACAGTACAGTACGGAAGTAGAGAGCGCTATTAAAGCCCTCAAGTGCGGAAAGGCGCCTGGCAAAGATGGCATCCCTGCTGAACTGCTGAGGAACTTGGGAGAAGTAGGAACAGCACTAATGGTGAAAATATGTAATGATGTGTGGAAAACGGGAGAATGGCCTACAGAGTGGACCGAATCAATGTTCATCCCCCTACATAAAAAAGGTTCCACTAAGTCCTGTGACAACTATAGGACAATAGCATTGATTTCTCATGCAAGTAAAATCCTTCTGCACATAATTAATCAGCGGCTGAACCACTTCCTTAGAACCCAAATACCGGAAGAACAGGCTGGCTTTGTGAAGGGCAAAGGTACAAGGGAACAGCTCCTCAACATTCGCCAAATCATCGAAAAAAGCAGAGAGTTTAACTGCCCAGTCATCTTGTGTTTCATAGACTATACTAAGGCCTTTGATTGCGTACAATGGGATAAGCTATGGACTGTGCTACGCGAAATGGGAGTTCCCGAACATCTGATTGGCTTGATTCAACGCCTATATATTGAGAACCGCTCTTTTGTCAGAATCGGCACCGATTGTTCAAATGTGTTCGAAACTAAAAAGGGAGTGCGACAGGGCTGCATTCTATCTCCGGCACTGTTCAACATATATGGGGAGTCTATTATCCGGAATGTGCTCGAAAATTGGAACAAAGGATTTCCAATAGGAGGAAAGCGGATATCAAATCTACGGTATGCTGACGACACGGTCCTCGTTGCAACATCTGTGGAAGACATGCAGGAGCTGTTTCAGAGACTCGAGATCGAAAGCAATCACATGGGTCTCGCAGTAAATAGGAGCAAGACGAAGCTAATGGTAGTTGACCGTGACGAAAAACTGTCCAGACCAAACAATATCATTCCAGGGGTTGACATTGTAGACCATTACATGTACTTGGGCGCGCTAGTCTACAACGATGGCAGCTGTGTACCGGAGATAAAGAGGCGTATTGGCATGGCTAGGGACGCGATGACTAGACTAAACGTCATCTGGAAGAAAAGGAGTATTACCAACACTACCAAAACCCGGCTAATACGCGCTCTAATATTCCCCATATTCCTGTATGGTGTAGAAACATGGACGATACGAGCCAGAGAAAGGCAGAGGATTGATGCATTCGAGATGTGGTGCTGGAGGCGCATGTTGAGGGTACCCTGGACCGCCAAGCGCACCAATGCATCGATCCTCTCGCAGCTTCACGTCCAAACCCGCCTCTCCACGATCTGTCTGCAGCGTATATTATCATACTTTATGAGAAGGGGTGATGAGAGCCTTGAAAAACTGATCGTTGTGGGGAACACGGAGGGAAAACAAGCCTGGGGACGGTCCCCAACCAGATGGAGCGATCAAGTGAGAGGCCCATCTTCAATTAAGTTTTGCTCGGTCGCCAGAGACGCGAGGAACAGGCACCGGTGGAAGCAGATAATCCAAAATAGGTGTATACCATCCACATCCGTCGATGACCACGATCCTCAGCCATGAGGGAGCGACCACAGAGAGAGAGAGTGCACAGACATACAAAACCTAAATACATAATACAATATTTATTAAAACAAATCACAGATATAATGACGAAAAATTAACATTTTTCGGCTGTTTCATATAATCGTTGAGATAATAACGGTCTGTTAATTTCTTTCATGGGACCCACATATTTTGAGGTCTGATTAATTACCTAACGCTCGTTTATGAAAAACTTAGCGGAATTACGCCTTAATTTTATAATGTTAAGGCAACCGGAGCCGCGTCTAATTATATTTCTGAGTTTTGGGTCACAATATTTTTCAGACATAATATACGAAGTCGGTAAATTCATAAATTCCATGGGCTATTAAGTAAAAATATTATATTATTTGCAAATAAAGATAATATGTTTGTTTGTTTGATATTGTCCATTAGAATAATTGTAATTACTAGGAAAATTACTAAGACAACCAAAATAGGAGAAAACATAAATTATGTATGTTGATTCATGAAAATGTCTGCCATTATCTTAGGTTATATAAATTATCATTAATATACTTAAAATGCATCCTGTATCGAAATAGATACTTTTGTTTCGTAATTTTTTTTTACTTTTTAAATGCCAATAATTTAATAGGAACAAAATTAAAATGAAAAAAATTGTAATTGTTTAATTTGATTCAGGAGGTCTTCCAGCGTTTGGTCGAAAGCAGTTATTAATTAATTTAATTTATTTTACTGATATCTTCATTTTATATGCCATATATATATAACGGAACTTCTATTGGTAAAATTTGTAAGTACTATGACGTAAGCAAAACTGCGCTAGTCTGCTATTAAATACAAAGAGATCTATTTATTGTTTTAGACATAAAAATAAATAGGTTCACTATTAAGTCAAAATATTGGATCAATCTTACGATGTAAAAATTTTAGTACTTCTTATAAGAAATGGAATATTTTTGCCATCTCATTATAATTAATACTGAAACTTTAATAAGTATTATAATATGATATGTTATTATTCTTGGTAGAACATAACTCTTGAGCGATAACGACGTATCGGTCTCATCGTGAAGTAGTACGCCTGATTGATGAAGATAAATATACAGTAGGGCGGCGTCGACAAATCTCTAGGCCTTGTTTCCTTTTACCTTCTCCGATTGTAACATAAATCTTACTTGTAAAATGTAGATATATTACTTATATTCTATTTTATTACAATTTATAAACACTAAAGCAATTTAAAAAAAAATTCCTACATAAAAGTATTATTGTGGCATTTACTATATAGATGGCGTAACAGTAACCAAAGTAGTATTTTTAAATCTAGGTTAAGGTTTACGGAATCCTTATCCAATGTACGTAGATTAACACTCACTTTCACTAATTGAGTCTCTATCTACCCCTACTATATATATCTAGAAATATTTCTCCAAAAAGACCCTTTAATAAGTAAATATCGGCAGTACAGTACAGAAAGGCTTAGGTTTTGGGAGATATTAAAAAGTGGAGGTAGAAAATTTGTGTAAAATTACGTCGTAATATTAGCCACTCTCGTACACTATAAATATTTTAATACATAATAATGTACTGTGTAAAAATGTAATGTGATAGAGTGCTGCGTTCAGTGCATGCGCTAATAATTCGTAGTCATTAAATTCTTTATTTTTTTCTAACCAGGGTCTCGTAAACCAAAATAGAACAATTTAATAATAGTACGTATAACTAAACATGAATATGTCGGGACCGAGTAAATGATTAATCGAGTAATCGAATAGTCGTAGAACTGGTGGCGTGTTGGAATTTTGTTAAACGACGTCCTTAGGAAGGTGTAGGCTACACCTTGGTCACAAGTCCAAGACACAGCTTAGGTTTCTCTCGTAATTGTAAGAGATTATATTTGATTATTCAGTGGCATTATCTGCGTTGCGTTACCCAATAGTCCATTCAATATCATCACCCCTTGTACTATTTTCAATAAACCGCCTCTTCATCCTCCTTTTCATCATAAAATCTCCGAGATATATTTATATTATTCGTATGTATATCACAAGCTAATTTAAATACGCCCAGGGCTGACCGGTTGAAATGTCTACACCAGTCTGTCAGTTGCATTGCTGCCCAAAAATAAATACCTGCTTTTCAATGGTTATTAAATTAGTAGATTTAATTTACAGTTGCCCTTTTACCTGTTGCTCGGTCTATTTGAAGTATTAGTAATAGTAATTGGTAGTATTAGTAACTACTTAATATTAAATAAATAATAAAAGGTTTCAACCTAAAAATAACGTCAAAAGTAAGGGATAGAATTTCAAGTTGTATAAATCACTTAACTGAGTTGTTGTTTCAATTCAATTCCATATCAATTTGTGGGATCCATAAAAGAATATTTACATACGTATACCCATACTCAGTTATTGCTGCATCAAAATTTGTTACAGCCGTTATGATACTGCGGATTTGAAATTCACGATGCCGTAAAGAATGCTCGAGATGCAAAATACAGTAATAAAAGACAGAAGGCAGATCCTTGCTGTTTTAACCGCTCTCATAACTGTTTGTTTTCATATTTTAGTGCTCTTCAATAGGAACTAATGACTGTACTATTGCTTAAACTGATATATTATCAAAAAATGCGTACGGATTAAATTATAGTATATTGTATCTCCTACAAGAATTTAATATATTTTTATTTACATTCAATTAATTGCGTCAATAAGATATTCAGACGCCGAAACTTCGTATACATTTCTTGTTATTATCGCTCAGGAATTACTTATTTTTAGGGATAAAAACTAGTCTATGCAATGTTTCATTGAGGCTTACAAAGAATTTGTGTGCAAAAAATCATATCGCTCCATCGAGAAGCTTATGTAATCAAATATAATCAAAAATAAAAAGGATATACAATCATTGATAAACATCGTATGTGCACAACAGATGGCCTATAATATAAGCTACGGGCGCAATACCGTCAGGATATAACTAAACATTACTATCTCATGCTATTCTGACAGGAACTATTATGACAGGAACCCAAGCAGTGCCTTGGACTTGTGACCAAGGTGTAGGCTTAAAGACATCCTGTAAAGAAATCCAACACTCACCTCCACTGTTTAAGGTTAAACTCACATATTTAACCTAACACAATTCTAACCTAACCTAAGGTTAACTCACACTTCCGACAGGTATTTTACTTATCTGGGATGTAAATGTAATGAAGTACAATTTATAGACATTACGTTTGTAAATGTGAAATATACATCGCTGAACTGTTCCTGCTCCCAAAAACCAAAAAATGATTTATAATACGTAAACTATTTCTTTTTACTAGTAAAGCTTTTAATTAAACGGCGTCTGTTGGGGTGAATTCACCATTGGGAACGTACAGTTTCTTCGAGGCAAGTCAATCCAATTCACTGCGTCGACCGAGTGGTCACTAAAGCTTTTTATTGTGGAGCGTGACCTGCCGACGCCATTCCCGGTGCCGCATGGTTCAAATAAAATCACAATTTCTAATGTTTTTGATGAACATTCTACGATTAAAAAACTTCAATGATCCTCTTAAATTCTTTACAAATTAGTTTTAAATTAACCTTTAAATCTAAGGATTTCTAGAAAGTCCTTTGATCTGTGTGAAATCAGAATTTTTGTAACTCGATCAATCTTTAGCTTCATCACAGAGACATAATATGTGGAAATTTTTTTTTTCATATATTTGAGAAGTAGTTCAGAATTAACTAATTAAAATTATTCTATGTTGCGTATAAGTAAATTCCAAGAGCTTTTTTGTTGACGCAAAAGAAATTTTGTTAAGATAATCATCACTCGATGGATGAAATATTATCTAATACAAGTGTTTTTTATAATTTAATCTAAAGAAAAATTTTTAAAAAGCCATTTTTTAATAGATATAATGATCCAAGAGGAAGCCGAAGCGTATCGCTAGTATAATATAAATACAGAATGTCTTACACAAAAACACTAATCTATGCGTACTGTATACGATATCCTCATTAGTTTCGACTTGGTAATCAACGGACAGAATAGTGAAAGGGTCGCTAGTACTAATTAAAGGCCGTTTATCTGTTTATTTAGACTAAAACCTGCAGACTAAGTAATGAAACCTTGTGTCGATTTACTAATTTAATTAACTACAGGTCTTAGAATTCATTGGAGAGATAACCTCATTAATTTGTCTAGGTAAGTTTTTCTTTCTAAATAAAAGCTGTTTCTACGACTTCGCGCGTACCTTATGATTTTAGCTATGTCGTAGGAAAGATCTTTTAATTGCTAAGTAATTTAGCATAAACTTGCTTGTTTATCTATTGTAAGACTGACATATGACTGATATGTTAGGATTGATTTCCCTAACAATTCAAATCAAATCAAGTATAAAATGCTACATACTATAACATTATTAATTACAAAAAAGATTATGAACTTACAAATAACAGAGATTTTATAATATAATTTGTATATGTCGCCGTAAAATTGTAAATGCCATTAGATTATAATCAATATCGCGATGTTGTAAACTATCGAAAGACTGTAAACTGTAAGATACTGATTACAATTTAACGCATTATTTTTCGGGAGATTATAATCTATCAAAGGGAAAACGTTAAATCACAATCTGTCACGCGCGTTAAATTGTCAACTGACCGAAAATTGTCCTTGATTGGTCGTTCTTAGTTATCATAGTAGGCTATTCTATGTCCATAGAGTTAGGAATGAAACACAGGTGTCAGTCAAATGAAATAAAGGCATTTCATGAATTGTTTGTTTATTTATTATTTAGTAGGTAATCAAAAAAATTATAGTAGGCATAGTAAAAATAGTACAAAATTAATAATTTTATTCATCCGTTTGAAAAACTCCGCACAACCAATTTTTTAAAGAGTTATTATGATGATGAATATCTTCCAACCCTTAACTTATAGGCTTAAATTTACATGTGTTGCCAGCTAAAAAGCAAGGAATTACACAGTGGCATTATAATGGTTAAGTCTCTAGCAGATGTAGTAGGATGTTAGGGCATATAAATCACATACGGTTCAGGATAAAATATCACCAACTATCAAAATGTTGGATTAGATTTTAAGGTGCATAAATAAATCTATACTATTTTATAAAGAGGAAAGATTTGAATGTTTGTATGTTTGTTTGTTGCGAATAGGCTCGAAAAGTACTGAACCGATTTTGAAAATTCTTTCAGCGATAGGAAGCTACATCCTTTCCGGTAACATAGGCTATGTGGTGTTGCCATAAATACTCTAATTAAAAAGATATGGCCATTTAAGTGCCATAAGGAGGTCATTTTCTAAATTGAAGGGTTTTTCAGAAACTAAAAATCCGATTTAAATTTTCACTGATAGAAATCTACACTATTTGTGAGTGACAAAAGTGATTTAATGTTGCCATATACATATTTTAATTAATAGATTATGGACATTTTGTTGGTACTAATCCGAGTTTAATAATTCTTTCACTGAGAGAAATCTACACTATTCGTGAGTGACAAAAGTGATTTAGTGTTGCCATATACATATTTTAATTAACAGATTATGGCCATTTCGCTGGTACTAATTTGAATTTAAAAATTCTTTCACTGAGAGAAAGGTGATTTAGTGTTGCCATACACATTTCTTTCTCTCATCCTCTTTCTTTTTTCTCTCTTTAATTTTTATCTTTATCTGTTCAGAATGATCAGTCTCTTTTCACTTTCTTTCTTTCGATTATCTCTCTCTTTCTCTCTCTCTGTCCTTTACCTATTTAATTTTATTTTTGCTCTGTCCTCTTTTATTATCTGTCGCTTTTTCTTTCTATTATTTAATTTATAACTTTTTCTTACTCTCTCTCTCTTTTGAAATAATGAATTACAAAGTAATAATTTAGGGACATTACAAAAACACAATTACAGAGTGACAATTTAGGGACATTAATTATAATATTGCTTTAAATACCCGGAGCGAAGCGAGGGCAGGCCGCTCGTAATTAATAAAATTAAATAAATTAAATAAAAAAATAAAAGGATACCTTTTTATTTAGTTTTGTACAACATATTAGGATTTGTAATTTTTTGTATGAATGTTTTACAACATGTTCATTTAACTACCTAATGCTAAACCTTGGTTTGATAAGCTAAGTAATCTTATTGTAATTACATTCAATATGATCTTCATTAATTATACGAATAACATCGACATTAGGTGTGTTATTAATAATAATTTCCACATAAACGGTTTATACGAATATTATCTTTTGTAATCTGAATTTCTGTTAAGATATTTTTCTTATACACCATACTTCCTTATACCGTTAAAAGATAGAGAGTTAGGAGTTGATTTCAATATGAGTCCGCTTGCCTATACTTCGTCCACGTGGGGCTAAGTTTGTTCTAAGATAATGGTATGGGAGCCAGTGACAGATTCTCATGACCAAGTCCCTCCTAAGCGAAAATTCGTGAAATACATAAGGCGTTAATATTATGATTACTCGGGACTGTGATTTTGTTATAAAAAAAATCAAAATGTTACATGGTCAAGTAGTCACCTTACGTATAATCCACCACGTTATGGTCAGCTGACACAAATTTTGAAATGGGAAGTAATGACTGAAAAAATTATTTTTTTCTACATGTTTGGAAGGCTGCCACTATACCCCACGGAATCTCAGCTGACGGTCACGAGTAATCATAATGTATATTCCTTATGCAGTATACGAATTTTCACTTGAGAGGAAATGATTGACCGAATTTAAATCAGGCTCCCGTATCATAAAGGTATTCTAAGTGTCGATTCATGTCAAACTTAAACTATTTGCGTTCACAATTCACAATCCCACACGAACTTCCATTCTGGATAAAAGTATTCTTTGTGAAAATTCCAGGATCTTCTAATTGTATGTGTACAACATTTCATTTCTATTATATTAGTTATTCTTGCACGAATAAACCCTCCCTATCCTACAAGCACATCTATTCTGGATAAAAGTATTATATATGTTCATTCCAAGATATACTCGCCGGCATATTTAGCGGAACATAAAAAAAAGGTTTGATATCAGTATCATATAAGGTTGCTGGCTGGTTTATACGTCGTTTAATTTAAAAAGAAATATTTTCAAATTAAGAAAACAACTGAACATCACATTTTATGCAATTGTTTTAATTTTATTCAAATACACCTTATCTGGAGCGAACTTCGAGTATTTCTTCCTTCTGAGTTTGATTTAAAATTTCATTGAAATACTGTTTTTTGTTAGTTTTTTTTAATCGCGTATCTTTCTGGAGTTGATGACTGAATTATACCTGACTTAGCCCCAACGGAGATTGCCAGGGCACTCGAAATGCGAAGAAATGGTCAAACCTACAGAATGATATCCAGAGATCTTCGTCGACCAGTTTCAACGATCGATCGCAGTATCCAACGGTTCAGGGAGACTGGTACTTATGTGAGAAGAGCAGGACAAGGCAGAAAAAGACGCACTTCGAGTAGGGATGATCGTTTCATTCGGCTTCGTGTACGTAGGAACCCCCGTTTGACGGCCGTCCAAGCCCGACATGAGTTAGAAGCAGTGCGGGGTGTAACGGGAGGTAAATCATCGTAGAAACAGGTTAACTTTTGCTCAGGAACATCGACTTTGGAACGCGGACCAATGGAGTAAGGTATTGTTTAGTGATGAGTGCAGAATTCTCTTAAATCAAATTGACGGCAGGCAAAGAATATACAGACGCAAAGGAGAACGATACATTCAGACAAATTTTTAAACTACAGTTGCATACGGTGGTGGATCAATAATGGTTTGGGCGGGCATTTGTTTGGGAGCTCGTACAGACTTGGTAGTGATTGACAGAGGGAGTCTGACTGCAGACCGCTATATCAGAGAAGTTTTAGAAGAAAATGTAGTACCGTTTGCCCCATATATCGGTTACGATTTTGTTTTTATGCAAGATAATGCTCGGCCGCATACCGCTCGGGTAACTCAAGCTTATCTTAATGATATGAATATCACTGTTATGGAGTGGCCGGCGAGATCACCGGATATGAACCCAATAGAGCACGTTTGGGACTTGCTGAAAAGAAAAGTTAAGTCCAGAATTCCAGCTCCTGCCAACGTGGGAGAACTGCGAATCGCCGTAGTTGAAGAATGGTGGAGATTCTCAGTATGCCTAGACGGGTAGAAACTTTAATAAGAGCACGTGGAGGAAATACGCGATATTAATCACCATTTTTCTAATTTAATTAATTGTTATTTTAATATTTAATTTCACTTTTCCCGGTTACATGAAAAGTTCAAAAATGTACCATTTTTCACAAATAGCCTTTACTCGCAAAATCTGTTCTTAATGTGATCTCATTTTAAGTAAAACAAATGAAACTTTAAATAACAAAAGAAGTGTAGAAAGTAGATTTTAAAATAAAACATATGGTTTTTTAATTATGGACCTTTTTTTTATGTTCCGCTAAATATGCCGGCGAGTTTACTAACTATACTTAGGTGTAAACAGTTTCATTCCTGTTATAATAGCAATTCTTACACGCATAAATCCCTCCTATCCCACAGGAACTCCGATATTGGGATAGTGTATCCTATTTGTTGATTCAAGCTATAAATTAATTCATTAATTTCGCTCATATCCCTTCTCCTGTAAATTCTTTTTTTTTTTATTGTTTATAGGCAAGCGTTTGACCTTAATCTGCCTGATGTTAAGCACGACACGGTCTAAGATGTAACACGCTTACCTAGAAGGTACATATTTACTCTGATTTTGAAGACACCAACGTTGTACGTATCTGGAAACACAAACTCCGGCAAATCGCAGTGCGAATAATGAAAGTGGATTCAAAGCGTTTGGTACGCACTCTGGGAATTTCCACCATGTACCGATGTCGCTTTGGTCGCGTTTGCCGGGGTGCTCGATAGTAGAATCCACCACTAACACGTTCATTTCCACAGAAACCGTAAATTTCTCCGGGATAAAAAGTATCCTATTTTGTAATCTAGGTTATAAAACTGCGTGTATAGCCGTTTTAACGTTATGCGTGCACAAATAAACAGATAAATGCTCAGCTCAGCTCAGCTGCTCAGGGTTTCTGTTTAAACCAAACAACTACATTGTAATTTGACTTAAGGGTCCGCGCAAGAGTAAGACATATAAAGGGTCGAGACTGTCAAAACGACGGAAGTGACTACTGCCCTACTCCAACGCCATAGATGGCGATAACGATTCTATTATTCGATAATCGACTAAAAGATTAATCGAATAATCTATCGTCCGCGCCATCTATGATGCTATTGGAAAATTAATTATCACTTCCGTCGCGTCATTTAAATATTGTCAAACGAGTAAACGATAATCTAATAATCGGATCGTCATCGGCGTCTATGGCGCTAGAGTAGAATAATAATCACTTCCGTCTGCCCCACCCGTGGAGGGGAATTCAAGCAAGTCTTGTCCCTATATATTCTCGTACTAAGACAGTTACACGTGGTCTCAAGAAGTGAACATTATCTAAGTAGTGTTAGTGATTGTGTCAAGTGCAGTGTAGCGTAGAAGTGCTCTGCGACTAAGGTCACATAAGTCCTTAAAATGTAATTGCCAGGTAGTTAAGTAAACACAATGTTAGGTTTGGTTAGCCTTTGGTTAGATTAGGTTTATGTTAATCTCATCTTATTGTTAAACAGTGAAACTAAGCAGTAGAGGTGAGTATCTCAATCGAATAAAGAAATTCCTTAAGCCTACATCTTGGTCACAAGTCCAAGGCACTGTCCATAATAGTTCCTGTCAGAATAGTGCGATATCGTAACGATTAGTTCCTGACCGTGTTGCGCCCGTAGCTTATATATATTATCAGCTATCCTTTGTGCACATGCGACGCTTATTGAATGATTGTAATATTCATCCCTTTTTAGTTTCCGATATATATAATGCCCTTATAATATCGAGTTACAAATTAAATTTATTATAAAGAGTTTTGTTGAGATACTCGTTTGTTTCATTTTTTTGGGTTAAAACTATCTATACATAAGATTTATTATAATTATAATAAAATTCAGTCCGGCTGTTTGTCATTTTTTTAAATATGTTACGCATTAGTAAATATTTTATCAAAATAATTTTGGGCTAACAAAGCTAGGAGGGGTGGAACGGTATAAAATAAAAATAATAACTACTATATTTTATGTAGTATTCCTTTCCAAACGTAGATATTATTTGTGACAAATTAAATCTGAATCATCTTATCCAAAACGAAGGATTAAACCACCACAGAATATTAATGAGTCTAATGTATTTAATTTCATGGCCATTGCCTATCAACTGTTGCTGCCAATAAAAATGTCTTAGTCAGTAGGTAAAATAAACTAGAATTATTAAAACTGTATATTTGCGTAATGAAATCCATGGATTATAAAGATAATATCTATTTTACTAATATATGTGAGGTTAATGATATTTTTGATTGTTCTGTGCCACAGATCACAACTACGTGCCTTCTAAATATTTATATCTATACTTCTATATCTATATCTATACTATTATATAAAGAGGAAAGATTTGATTGTTTGTATGTTTCTTTGTTTGTTGCGAATAGGCTCTAAAAGTACTGAACCGATTTTGAAAATTATTTCACCGATAGGAAGCTACATCCTTTCCGGGTAACAGAGGCTATGTGGTGTTGCCATAAATATTCTAATTAAAAAGATATGGCCATTTAAGTGCCATACGGTGGTCATTTTGTAAATTGAAGAGTTTCTCAGGAACTACAAATCCGATTTAAAAAATTTTTTACTGATAGAAAACTACACTATTCGTGTGTGACAAAAGTGATTTAGTGTTGCCATATACATTTTTTAATTAATAGAATATGGTCATTTTGTTGTTACTAATCCGATTTTTAAAAGTCTTTCACTGATAGAAAACTACACTATTCGTGAGGGACAAAGGTGATTTAGTGTTGCCATATACATTTTTTAATTAATAGAATATGGTCATTTTGTTGTTACCATCCGATTTTTAAAATTCTTTTACTGATAGAAAACTACACTATTTGTGAGTGACAAAAGTGATTTAGTGTTGCCATATACATTTTTTAATTAATAGAATATGGCCATTTTGTTGTTACTAATCCGATTTTTAAAATTCTTTCACTGAGAGAAAACTACACTATTCGTTAGGGACAAAGGTGATTTAGTGTTGCCATATACACTTTTTAATTAATAGAATATGGTCATTTTGTTGTTACTAATCCGATTTTTAAAAGTCTTTCACTGATAGAAAACTACACTATTCGTGAGGGACAAAGGTGATTTAGTGTTGCCATATACATTTTTTAATTAATAGAATATGGTCATTTTGTTGTTACTAATCCGATTTTTAAAAGTCTTTCACTGATAGAAAACTACACTATTCGTGAGGGACAAAGGTGATTTAGTGTTGCCATATACATTTTTTAATTAATAGAATATGGTCATTTTGTTGTTACCATCCGATTTTTAAAATTCTTTTACTGATAGAAAACTACACTATTCGTGAGTGACAAAAGTGATTTAGTGTTGCCATATACATTTTTTAATTAATAGAATATGGTCATTTTGTTGTTACTAATCCGATTTTTAAAATTCTTTCACTGAGAGAAAACTACACTATTCGTTAGGGACAAAGGTGATTTAGTGTTGCCATATACACTTTTTAATTAATAGAATATGGTCATTTTGTTGTTACTAATCCGATTTTTAAAATTCTTTCACTGAAAAAAACTACACTATTCGTGAGTGATAAAAGTGATTTAGTGTTGCTATATACATTTTTTAATTAATAGAATATGGTCATTTTGTTGTTACTAATCCGATTTCTAAAATTCTTTCACTGAAAAAAACTACACTATTCGTTAGGGACATAAGCTGATTTAGTGTTGCCATAAACACTATTTAATTAATAGAATATGGTAATTTTGTTTACTGAGAGAAGTCTATAGTATTTCCATCTCTCTTCCTCTTATAATACTATCATTGTCTCTCATGCTCTCTCTTTAATTCTTATTTTTATTTGTTCAGTATGATCAGTCTCTTTTCACTTTCTTTCTTTCGATTACCTCTCTCGCTCTCTCTCTCCTTTACCTATTCAACTTTATTTTTGCTCTGTCCTCCCTTTCTTAGCATCTGTCGCTTTTCTTTTATATTTGTTTCTATTATTTTTCTTTTTATAACTTTTTCTTTCTCTCATTTTTCAAATAATGAAAAACTACACAATTACAGAAAAACAGATTAAGGACATCAATTATTATATTGTTTTAAATACCCGGAGCGAAGCGAGGGCAGGTCTCTAGTAGTTTTATATATATTTAAGGTTTATTCCATCACGTCTAGATTTTGAAGTACACCCCGATAACAGTTTAAGGGTAAGGGGCGCATCCATAACCATACATACATAAACACACATACAAATAAATAAAATTCGAGTATCTGTTTGTAATATTAAAATAACCGCTATTTACTAAGTACATATGGATGTATACACGGAACATCTAACAACAACATTTTTTTTTGTACAATTTTTGTCAATCTGTCTGTTTGTTCCACCTAATCTCTGAAATGGCTGAACCGAATGTGACGGGACTTTTACTGGCAGATAGCTGATGTAACAAGGAGTAACTTAGTCTATTTAACATCTCGCTACGACCCATAGGAGCGGAGCACCACGCGAACGAAGTCGAGCGGGTCGGCTAGTTTATAAATAAATTAATTAAACATACTTTGCAAGCACAAATTCAGTTATTATTTCTTAACGAAACACCTTTTTCACTAGATCTACCACGTTTTCACATGCCTGATATTACCCGCTTTATTTAAACCTCAAGTGACAGCGTAAGCGCCATTTCTAGGGCGCATTTATTTCGACAAGCGGTCGCTAACAAGTGCTTCGAAAAATAAATCTCAATTAAATTAAAATTTTCAAGAGGCTAGCACTAACCCCAGACCGTTCGATCTCTTTAACCAATATCTAACTAAAGTAAATTACAATGTTAATGATTTACTTAATGCCTTCTTAACTGACATCATCAACACACTAACCTACATTACTAGCACTACTTTAGATAACACTGAATGATATCACATTTCAGACTACCTGAGATCTTATGGGATAAGGATTATATTTTGTTAAGAAAGTCGCGTATTCTCAAAATAAAATATAAGTACCAACCAAATACATCAGGACTACTAAACCTATTTGGTTATTTTTCTGTATGACAAGGTTGTATAAAAAAGTATATGCAGTAGCACGACAGTAAACTACTGGTACACGCAGTTTTGCCTGTACGAAAGCGGAGCTGGGGTGTATCGCTAGTATATTAATATCTACCGACAAATTTTCATCAAATATCTAGTGACCCTAGAACCACATGGATGCGTATTAGTTCGCTGTTCAGGTGAGTCATAATTCGATGAGCGGCATTTAGCCACAGGCTATATCCGTATCTATCGCCCTCACGCCGAACCCAATTACTCCATTAAAGATGCCACCTACTGCCACCTACAACTCTCGAGCTACAGAACCTTGCCTTAAGCGATATTAAGCGTACCGTAAGGGCTTTTTGTTCTTTAAATTCCGAACACGATTTTATTCATCGACTACAAATACTGTTCTTAAATAGGCTGATTTCTAACTGACTAGGGTAAGTATAGCCGAAAACGGGACAGTATTAGGATGCTATAACTCAATAAAAGTGGCACAAAACTTAAAAGACTTTAGACATAAAGCCTGGCAGCGCCTGAGACCTAACAATTAATAGTCACTGTACCTATAAAATAATTTGTCAAATATCCACTAAATTATTGGGACGTTTTTAGAATAAACCAATACAAGCTATACGACCAAGTGTTTCGAAAATTATATTTTCAACCGACATAAAAAAATAAATAAATGAGGTTATCAATTCATACTTATTTTCTTCCTAACTTATTTCTTCTTATGTACATATAAAGTGATTTGAACTTTATAACTAGGATCACTTTGTTGTCTGTCTGTATGTCCGTCTGTCTATGTATTAATATCAAATACTCAACCCTGCGGTCCCTTGCGGCTAGCAAAAAATCAAACTTCTAAGTCCACGCATTGAAAAGATCGTTAATGTGGTCACTTCTATAAATATAAGGTACTTCCCAATGACCTAGGGTCGTGAAATTTAGCATGAAGTAAGGTCCCATAGCAAAAATAAAGGATAAAATTAAACATTTGTAAATTTTTTTCTACATTACTAGAAAATTAACTTTTTTGACTGTCACGCAAGACCCTTTTTCTCAGAAAAACGTGAATATTAAGTTGAAATTTAAACAAAATATCCTAATCTCTAGTTCCTCAAATATATAAAAATATCAAACTGGTAAGTCAATTTAATGAAAAAACAAATCTGCAGCTGCTTTTTTTTTGGCAAAAAGCAAGCTCTTAGCACTAGTATGACCTAAAAATGACAATTTTTTGCTACATCACGAAAAATATGAAATTTTATAGATTTAGGTTATAACGCATTATTTAAAGAATACTTGAAGTTATCAAGTAGAAATTAATATTAAACATGTAAGTCTATAGTATCTTAAAGCTGTAAAAAAATCAGTCTTCTAAGTGTAAGCAATCAATAAATATGGCCATTTATCCTTACGTACTAACAACTAGTTTTTCTATTGGGCATTCCACATATGCAGACATGAAAAAAATCGATGTTTGCGATTTTAGTAAAATTCGAATACGTTATATAATAGATCCCCTCTCGATACTGATACAAAATCTATTTACTGTTTAAACTCTAGTTAGCGAGTTTAATTTTATGATTTGTAATTTAAAAATCTATATATTTATTTATTCCAAGAAAGAAAGAAATAATGTGTAAATGGAAAAATGTATTTAAAAAGATTATATGGTGAAATATAAATTCTACTAATGAATTTATTAAAGTTTTAATTTCTAAGACTGTATAATATGGTTTAATGTAAGGCACCTCTTCCAGTTATTAAAATTTTCTAAGCCTTCTAGCTTAAAGTTTATCAGCGTGTAATTTTGTACCGCAAACGTGTATATGTATAACAAATTCGAAATCGCAAACAATGACGTTTTTATTGTCGTATCGTGTGAAATGAATCTAAAGCCACACTGTTGACGACATGACATGTTGTTAAATGACAACTTGTAAAATATTCTAATTGACTCCAAAAAGGTTTTATATTTGACAATTATATTTTATTAATATATGTTCAACGACTTTAAAATTATTTTAGTGAAATTGTTTTTACATTAAAAAAATAATGTTATTGCATTATTTCTTTTTTTATTTTTTATCATATTTTCTTATATTCCTTCTGTAAGTAAATATAAATATTATGTCAATTGAAACACGCATTACTGGAGTTTGTGCTCTCAATACTACTTTTGATAATATTTGAAGCCGCACTCGAAAATCAAAATTTGATAGTGTTTGTCCCTTTATTGAAATTGTACGGAACACACAAAAGTATTGTCGTATCACTACCATCTTTACGCAGATGATTTGCAGCTCTATAGGCATGCTTGTGTCAATGATTTAGGAATACGTTAACCTACGGTAACTTATGACGGTGCTATTATTCCACTTACTGATAAGGCTAGAAATTTGGGATTCGATAATCGATTTTAATTTATCATTCTCTTCATTCCTTAAATAGTCTCCAAAACTTATCACTTAGTAATAGTTGTATATATTAACTTAGTAAAAACCTATTTTCGCGTGTTTAACTATTTAAACTTATCTGACCATCAAGATTGCTGGGAGAGATCTTTATTAGAGATATGTGAGTCACCCTTTGTGCACATGTTTTTTTTTATGTCAGTGTGTAACATTTATTGGTACATATATAAATAAACTAAATAGTGTCTGACGCTTGTGACTCAGGTGCACGTTTACAAGATCATTTTAGGTGAACACCACATTCGCTTCATTATTTGAGTGGTCTGTCTAACTCAGTATTACGTACTGATTGACTTACCTCAGAGAAGACACTATAGCAATTATTTATTTAATTAAAACACTATGAATGAAGACTTCAAAAATTTCAATCCGTTTGGATATCGTTGAGGATATTTTCTATTTAAAGATTTCTTTTTTGTCGTTTTCCTTAGTTCTAAAACAATGCTGTATATTGCGCTCCGTGTATCTATAAAAATTTTGCTAAAAACAAATATATTCAGTGGTTTAGTTTACGGTTAGAGTAAAAAGCAATACCTGTGGTCTATCTAAGCCAATCCAATTACGAGAATAACAGGAGTTTGTAAAACATTTTATAGGTCTTGCTCGGTATGTAGCTTCGGGACGAAAGAATGCAATTCACGTTCTACAATAAAATATACAACCGATGGATAATAGAAGTTGTGTAGCCGCTGCTACGTGTATCTATAATTTGGGTAAGGAAAACCATTACAGACAGGAAGTCGAGTGTGCTGCTTTGGACTTGCGACCCTAGAGGCCTTTTTAGGTTAACAACGTCCTCCTCTGTACTGTAACTGTATGAAATAACTTATTATATCGGTAAAACAATTACGCGATGTCTCTCTATACTATTGTCGTGAGGGAAATACTCGTACGGGACTAGCAAACCGTTATACGTATCTACGTATTAGACGTTTGCAATTTTTTTAAGGCTCATTTATTATTATTTTAAGGTTCAGTATATATCATATCATTTTTATTACATATATATTTCGTCAAGGTAAGCCAATAGGAATCGGCTTGCTAATACGCTTTCCGGTAGATATTTAATCTGAAAGTGATATTACAGTTTTAAAGTAGTTTTATATTAAAATCAATATTAATAGTTAAATAAGTTTCAGTACGGTTATTATACACGGACTCAATACAATATAATAAAGTTATGATTGGAATCAGTAATAGCACGTTGGAGCCAGAAACTTAAACAGGTAGAGTCAATGTGGAACAGCTATCAATGGGTCTAGGACTGGGTCGTGGGGCCGCCGTGGAGCTGTGAGGCGTACAGACTATAACTTTCAAACAATATCATTGTGTGTACTTAACTAACTTGTTTGTCACTTAAGTGAGAAGTGAGGCCATTGTAGAGCCACGGGGTTTACAATCGACCAAATTTGCATACACTCTATTAATATTAGGAATAAGTTTAGAACCATTATGCCAAAATTGACTAGTGCACGTGTTGGAAATTGTATTTATAGAGATCGAATTAAAGTGTTCCAATTTATTATTTAATTAACCAGATTCTTTCCTCGATTCTGCCATCTTGTATGTTTGTTGTAAGGGCCGCTGTACACCCGAGGCATATTTTAGCAATTAATTTGCAAAAAAATACTTTAAAGACATTAAATCATTTGCTTCCCAAAAATGAAGTCTGAAATTCCGATGGAAACCTAATTAATTTTTCAAAAGAAAAAGTTAAAAGGTATTAGATTTATTTGTATTTTAAATTAATAAAAAATTATGAAAGACGTTGCAAAAGATGAAAATAAAGTTCATTATAATATATGTCAGAACAGAGAACCGATTTAAATGAATGAAGTGATCGAAACTTACGACTTCGTAGTTTTTGAACAAAGACCCAGGCAGTGCCTTGGACTTGTGACCAAGGTGTAGGCTTAAGGGATCCCTTTAAGTTATTACAACACTCGCCTCCACTGCCTGGTCTCGCTGTTTGTCTGATGTTAGGTTAACATAAGGCTAACCTAACCTAAACATAACCTAAGGCTAACCTAACATAAACCTTTTTTTTTTATCGTTGGAAATGCGATTTATGCATACCCCCCGCCGACGAGCGGGAGGTTATGTGGGGCTCTCCTTGATGCCGCCCGCCATTGGACGAGCGGCGGTTCAAGGCATACCCACTAAAACCAACGGTACCTTACCTCCGCTGTAGGGAGGCGCCACAGGAACGCTTACGCACACGACTGTGACGCCTCAGTAAGTCGGCCCGCTCATAGCGGGCCTGCAAGCCAGGAGGCTCTCAGGGTACACCGAGAATGGTTACCCCCTTGCCTGACGGCTCCATTCAGGGTGGTGGGAGGAGGTGGGCGTATTTTCGTCTACCCCTGCCCGATCGAGCTCGGCGGCGCGGGTCCGCAGAGGCGTCACCCCTTGCGTTCCCGCTCCGCGGCCTCCTCCGCCCAGGGACCGCCACCAGGCTGTGGCGTTGAGGTCCCCATCCTGGGCATTCTGCCAGAGTATGATACGATGTGTCTTCCGCCGCACCACACTCGTGACAGGCCGGCGTCACCTCCCGTCTGGCAATTTGGCATAAATACTTACCGAAGCAACCGTGCCTGGTAAGCATTTGCGTCAGCCGATAGGACAGGACGCCATGCTGCCTTTCGACCCAGCGCACTATGTGAGGGCGGATCGCCTCAACCGTCACCAGGCCTGCATTGGGGGACCTCAAATCCTCCATCCACCTTTGAATCAGGGCACGTTGGGCTAGAGCCCTGATTCGTCCAACTTCCTCCTCTCTGGGCCGCACACCGGTCGCCCGTAGGCTCGCTCGGAACCGGAACACTTCCGCGTGAACCTCCGCCTGGGGCTCTCCAGAGCCCGCGAGAAGTGTTGCCGCCGTCCACGACACCCCCGTATAGCTCTCACCGAGATGACCCTTTGCGCTCTCCGCAGCTGAGCCATGTTGCGCTCGGTAAGAGCGTCCACCCATATGGTAGCACCGTACAGCGCCATGCTTCGCACGATGCCGGCATAGAGGCGCCGGCACGGTGAACCCGGTCCCCCGAAGTTGGGTAGTAGCGTTTCCTACGCCGCGGCGGCCTTCACGAGCCTGGGACCGAGCGCCTCGAAGTGCGGCCCGCAGCTCCATCTGCCGTCCAGGGTGAGGCCCAGGTATTTCATCTGGGCCCTCACTTCCACCACCGAACCTTGGACGGAGATGGACGCTCCCCGTGGGGGGCCTCTCCGTGGACCGTGGAACAAGAGGGCCTCCGTTTTGCTTCCGTTTTGCTGATGGAGACCCTCAGACGCAACATCCCAATTCGGTCCACCACGAGCGTGGCTCCGACTTCGGCTAGGCGGGCTGCCTCGTGGAAGTCCTTCCCCCTCGCCGTCACCAGGGTGTCGTCAGCGTAACAGAGCACCCGCATGCCGGCGAGGAGGGGCGTTCGCGGCAGCCAGTCGAAGCCGACGTTCCACAGGGTCCCGAACCGAGCCCTGCGGAACCCCGCAGCCCACCCGATGCCGAGCCACTCGCCCGTCGGCCCCCTCCCAGAGGACGTCCCGATCGTCCAAGTATGCTTCCAACAGTCTCCTGAGGTAGAACGGCACTCCATGATAGCGGAGTGCCTCCGTCAAGGTGGTGTGTGGGAGGCTGTTGAAAGCAATGGCCACATCGAGAGAGACGGCCAGGACGACGTCCCCCTCCTCCACCGCCTCTGTGGCCACCCTCGTCAGCTCGGACTGGGCGTCCAAGGTGGAACGGCCCGCCCTGAACCCGAACTGGCAGGGAGCTAGACCGGGACCCTCCGTCTCCAGATGCTGAGTGAGACGTGTTGCGAGAATTTTCTCCAGCAACTTCCCCATCTCGCTCAGCAGCACAATTGGCCTGTATGCCGAAGGCGACCCCGGTGGACGGCCCTTCTTCGGCAACGGACACAATTTGTCTTCCTTCCATTGCTTCGGGAACTGCTCAGTCCTGAGACACGCGTTGAACAGTTCCCGAAGCATCTGCCCGAGGTGTTTCAGGGCGATCAGCAACACTCGCCCAGGCACACCATCGGGCCCCGGTGCCGTTCTCCTTCCTCGGAGACGGTCGACGGCCACTTCCATTTCCCCCTCTGTTATAGGGAGAACTACCATCCCCTCCTCTTCGTCTGACGGAGGCGTCGTCCAGGGGGGGACAAAATCTGCCACAGGGGATGGGAAAAACTCCCCCACGAGTCGGCGGAGCGGCCCAGACGGCATCGTCTACATGACAGGGGGACCGTGTGCACAGATCTTGTCGCGCACACCGCGGTACGGACGCCCCCACGGGTCACGATATAGGTCCGCAAACAATTCCTCGCGGGCCAGCGCCTTCGCCCGACTGATTGCGAGCTGCAGGGTCTTCCGCGCTTCTTTATAGACGCCCCGCAGCTTCTCTTCCAACGCCAGGTCGAAACCGTTCCGCCTCCGACACCGAGTGTAGGTCCGCCACGCCCTGATACTCGCCGCCCGAAGAACCGCAATTTTGGGTGACCACCAGTAGACCTGGCGACGCGGCGGCCTCCGCCCCACACGGGGCATGGCCGCATTGCACACCTCCTGCAACACCGTGTGCATGCGACCCGCCAGCTTCTCGACACTGGCGCCCTCCCACCTTCCGGCGGAACCCCAGCGCTGCACAATGGCAGCTTCCTCGGCCAGCTCTTTGTCCAGCCGGCCGAGCGTACATCGCGGAAGCTTGCTAGGGGCCCCTCTGTGCTTCCGTTGGCCCGGAGTAGAGGGTGGCGACCTCGAACCTTATGTAGAGGTGGTCCGATAAGGTCTCCACTTCTTCCTCCACTCTCCAATTTTGCACCCTGCGGGCGACAGCAGGGGTGGCGAACGAAACGTCAACCACCGATCCTCCGTTATGCCGGACGCAGGTGTGCGCGGTCCCCCTGTTGAGGAGGGATAAATTGGAGAGCAGGGCCCACACTTGTACAGCCCTCCCCCCGGCGTCCGTGGCGGGGTTGCCCTACGCCTGGGACTTGGCATTCAGGTCACCGAGAAGTATAATTTGTCTCGGCGCCTGTCTGCAGACCGCGGCCCTGACGGATTCGAGGTACGTTTCGAACTCCGCCAGGACGCGATTGGGGGAGAAGTACGTACCCACTACCACGAACTCTCCCCACCCCGCCACGACGAACCCCGAACCCCTTTCGATAGGAACGAGGGGGGGGGCGTTGTCTTGGAGCCGGCGGGCCTCTTCATTTTCTGTCCTAGAGCTCAGCATTTCGACTACTTTCTTTCGTAGTAGTTTTATTCTCCGAAGTAAATCAACAAAAAGGAAGTATGGCGCTGGCGTTCCGATTAATCGCTAATCTTTTACTCGTTTGAGACTGTTAAAAATCGTTGAATATTAAAATGACGTGACGAAAGTGATGATTAATTTTCTTTATCATTATCCTACTCTAATTATAGCCCGACACGGCCTTCACTATTATCCTACCCCAACTATACCCCGACATATATATTAGTGTTCATCTCAAATTGGTTCTACTTAACAGCAAATCAATGATCAATTGTGTTCATAAAAAACTAAATATGAATGACACTAAAAAGTGTTAAACATTAAAAAAAATATATAAATGTTATAAAAAATAAGAGACTTACATTACTTAAAACAATTATCTTACTTGCGGTCTGAGAAATAATACAGTAAAAACGGCTCGGGGTCTCCAACGACCCACAATTACATAATCGTGTTAAATATTTGTTATTATCAAGAGTAACGGTTAATTGCTGGATCTAAATTATTCCTTCAAATAGCTATTCGATTCGAGTGCTAGACTATCCTAAGAGATTTATTTAAGTTTACATTTTACTTACAATACTGTAGCCAAGTTAGCTTCGCTATTTTCGCTCGACCAGGCTTAATAATTCAAATCTGAACTTATATAGATCTGTGATTTTCGAAACAAGGTATTTCAGTGAGACGTCTGAATATTTATATATATTTTTTGCCATTTTTTGCCTACAAACAAATAATAGCGTAACTACATGAGTGAGTCATCGGAAAGTTAGTAGAATTTTCGTTTTCTTTCGTTTAATTAAAAATAGTTTATTTAACTAATACAATTTAAGATTCGTACCTATGAAATTATACCACCTGTTTTATTTGAACATATGTATCGTAATGTTATGAGACCTGGCCCTAAATTATTAACTTAATGCATTTACTGGAGATGTTTTCTGCGTCCGTTACCCCGGGCCTTAGTCAGTTACACAACTGATTATGAAAAAGTAAAGTGAAGAAAAATTGATCAATGTTGTCACAAAGTAATTCGCATACACTGAACATGAATGTAATAGGTGCACCGGGACTATTATTAATTATGCGCAAATTAGTGTCTGGTGAATTTGCTATTATGAATCAGTTAGACTCGTGTTTAACAAGCAAATTATTACTGTTTGCCTGTTCACGAATTCAAATGTTGGATGAGAGAGCCAAGATGATTTAACTATTGTATACATTTTCGGTTTGTGAATTTTCATTTGATATGTTGTATTATTAGGAATACTAATTAACAATTTTAAGAGACTTTTAGTAATGTAAAGAAATATATGTATCTAGGACAGGAATTATCTTATGAAAACAATACTGAAAAAGAAATACAAAGAAAGATAATATTAGCATGACGGAAATATTGGTGTCTAAAGAAACAGGTGCTCAAAAAATAGCACTGTTAATTTAAATAAAAAGAAAAATATTATGACTAACATATAGCTGCCACCTGCCAGACAATCATTGGAAAAAAGTGGATGAGAAGAATTTGCAGTGATAAAGTTAAATAGAAAGAAGTTTGCTTGGTCTACTATCAAATATAGTTTGCAACGATCATATAAGAAAAAAATAAATAATACATTTTTGGAAAATAGTAATATTAGTCAAACGATATTATTACATGGGCAAAACGTTTAAGCGAAGATATGTATAAAATGGTTCCTATCACCCTATAATGGCCTACTGCTCAGCCGGGTCTCATACAGAATGAGGAGGGATTAGGCCTAGTCCACCATGCTGGCCAAGTGGGGGTTGGCAAACTTCACAGACCTTTGAGAACATGAAGAACACTCAGGAGCGCAGGCTTCCTTACGATATTTTCCTTCACTGTTACAGCAAGTGATATTTAATTTCTTAAAACACACATAACTCAGAAAGTCAGAGGTGTGCCCAGGATCGAACTCGGCCATCCCGAGCTGACATCAACGTCTAAGCCACTTTGTAATGGTTGTGTTGTTGTGGAATGGTTTAGAAGACACAAATCCTTATTGTACTTTATTGAAGTCGAGGTAGTCTAATAATATTCCTGGGACAAGTTGGATAATATCAATATTTCCTTCCATACATTATATTAACCGAGTATTCGATTAAGATAAAGTGTACGATATGTGACCGTTTCAGGTGACCAATCTTAACTCAATGAACGACACTTAGCCCTAGGGATCTTTGTTACTGTCAGCCGAGCTAAACCTATTAATATATTACATATGAGTTAGAAATACGAATAGATTAGAATTTATTTGAGACAATTAACCAATTTAGTTATACAACCGTTTTATATCTATTAAAAATTCAGCCATATTAATTTTTTTGTGATATACAACTACGAAATTCCGATTTTCGAAATGTTTCCTTTAATTGTATTTTAAGAACATGTCAAGGCCAATTTCAAGGCCCGTGGAAAATAATTTTATGGTTTTTGATTTTATTGCGAGTCTCAAAATATACATAATTGGTCATATATTTTCATTGTATCGACTTAGAAGTTTAATCCTTTAACAATCCCAAGGGCAGTAGCGTAACTATAGGGTGGCATTTCGGCAAAATACCAGATGCCCCCTTCGGCTCGGGGTCAAAGAAGGCTGTGAGCACAGGTGGATCTTACTTTTTTTTTTTGCTCTTCAAGTATAGGCGCTCATAAGTATTTCGCCCACCAGCGCAAAAGATGCTTGGCGCGTGCCTGGGTTAAGTTTCTTAATATTGGAGGAGGGGGCCCCATCTGATGAATTTGCCAGGGGCCCCGAACGGTGTAGTTACGCCACTGCCCAAGGTACTTCGTTATGGTAATCATAGCCATGATAGCCATGACTACTATAAAGTACTATAAAATTGTACTTATATTTAATTCAGTATCTTTATAAACAGCGTTATACGTTCTATTACATGTACCCGCATCTACATTTTTTGATTAAAATGGGGGCAACGGATAAAAATTTCAAAAATGCTAAAATTTACCTGAAATTTTACACTTCATAAATAAACTCTTATGCAGTTTTCCTTTATAAATATTTGAAGCATTTTCGTGCAGCAAAAGCGTTTTAACGCTGTGTTAGGTACGCTAGAAAAATGACAAGGTAAGCCACTAAGGCATCGCATATTAGAAGTTATTATGCTTAGTATTTACTAAAGTGTTTGTGTCAGAATGCCTTTATTTTCTTAGAGCTCCTTCGATGTCAATATCGATGTTTTTATTTCTACGTTTAATTCAACGTTAAGATGAAAGAGACTTTCGTTTTAGAAGCAAGATTATTTCGAATAAATATATTTCTTATTACAGTAAAAGAATTTATCATACAAATATGATGTGACACAGATATTAACAGATGATATAGGACCAACCATCTCATTTAGGTACGTTACCAGCTGCTAACATGCAATACCAACAATGTAACACCATCAATTAAAGTTTAAACCTCTTAACTAATAATAATGTGTTATCAAATAAATCGTAATTGTAAATTTATTTTTAAGTTTCTGCAGGCGAATGTCTGACATTTTATAAGGGTACAGACATCAATAGAAAAAGGAAAAAATATCTACAAAGTCATGTAAGTCGTAAACTTTGTTCAGAGTTAGAGAAACGAGTAATCCTTAAAATAGCCAACGGTTTAGTGCCTTGTGCCGTGGCCGCAGCACCGCGGGGACTGCTGGGAGTCAACGTGTTTATTTTCTATTTCCAAAGCAAATCCAATTATAGTGACAAGCTACTATTCACTGCAGGATTATTGCTACTTATTTTGTGCTGCACTTTTTGTTATAATAATTCATATTGCACTAAATAAGCTGTTGTGTCTTCTCCCGATAGTTTTTTTATATTTTAATAGAAAAATACTATTAGATTTTGAAAATTACATATCCAATAAACCTTTTAAGTTAATCTTGGTGTAATAAGCATTCGATTAATATTATTGAAAAAGAAAACATTTCACCTCACGTAAGCGTCGACCGGAAAGTAAATAATTACTTAGGAAAAATCTCTTAATACGTACGGATATGAAAAAATTGACATATTTAAAACCAACAATGGAGTGACAAATGGCATAAAATATTGAAAAGACTATTCAGTAGGGTAGGGTTCATAGCTTTACTAGGACTACACTGATGAAGTAAACTGTGACGCTTCGGACGATGATTTCATTAGCATGCTCATTAATGCTGACTACCTAGTACTGATCATGAAAAGCTCTAACAAAAACTTAAATAAGTCAGTGTGTAGACATTCAATTGTGTAAAGAGCAATCTCAGCTGTGTCTGAGACTTGTGACACAGGTGCAAGTTTACAAAGCACTTTTAGAAAATTGTAAGATTTATTCACTACGCAACCTGGCATTTAACATTTAACCAAACTAAGTAACAATATAAATGACTCACGTGTTTCACAATGAGGAAAGCTAAACTACAATACAGTACTCGAACTGCTTACGATGTTTCTTTATGAAATTACTTACGTCACTAACTCAGTTTTATTTGGTATCTATAAGCAACTGGATATTCTAAACATCAATCTATAAGAAATTCAATTTACTGAAAAATGTAGAAGGAATTGCAGTAATAAATGTAAACGTACAATGTTTACCAAATATTTTACGATATAGATGAAAAATATTGAAGTAAAAATAATAATTTAATGAACTATCTTAATCGAAGTAAGTGTTGCAATTTTCAATGTCCACAGTGAAGTGATTGCAGCAACTCTAATGGAGTCCGTCGAGAACTCTAGACGTGACTCGTTAGTTGTGTTGAAATATCTACTTCTTGTAGTACTGGGAAACTTGGACCAAATTTGAATAATACTGTTTTTTTTTTAATATAGTTTATTCTAATATTATCATGTGTACGAACTTGCAAAGTATGCAGTTCTGATACAGAAAAAATAATTTATTCCAACGTATGTCATAGAATGAGAGTGGATTGATACCCATTAATGTACAGCAATACGTATACACATACAACATAGACACAGTCAAGCTGTGCTTGGGGCTTGAGACCCAGGAGCAGGTTTAAAGAGCTCTTTCATAGTATATTAACTCTGACCGCCACCACTCGACCTCGCCAACTACAATAGATAATACAGTGAACTTACGTGGATACTCAAGAAGGGTGATCTTAACCACGACATTATAATACTAACTACAGATGTACACTGCGCGGAAAGACCAGAGAGACTGAGTCTAATCTATCGCACTAAGGGACTACGGGAGCCAGATTCAAATTTGGTCAATTATTTCCTCTCGAGTGAAAATTCATATACTGCATAAGGAATATATATTAAGATTACTCGTGACCGTTAGCTGCGATTCCGTGGGTGGGAGGAGCAGTGGCAGCCTTCCAAACGCGTAGAAAAAAAAATTTCAGTCATTTTCTCCCATTTGAAAATTTGTCGAATTATAGTTTACCTAGTATCTTAAAGGAAAAATAAAGTCAGTATAACGTGGTAGATTATACGTCAGATGGCTATCGTCCGATCGACCGTGTAACATTTTGATTTTTTATAGCAAAATCACAGTTTATGATGAAAAACTATCGAATCCGGCAGGTGGCTGAAACCATGTTGTGTCAAGACGTCAATTATATTAATAAGCCGCATATAGAAAATAGGTGTTATATTATGACGTCAGATAAACCACATCTTTTTAATCTAATATCTCTCAAAGCCTCCATCACTTATTTAGGTTTAGGTAAAACCTACCATACTACCTACCATGTCTGTTTCATGGTAGTCGGGTAGTGTTCTTCTAATCATAGTAGGTATACATGATTACGACCACGCTTCTACTTTGACCATTTTTGTACCTATGTATTTCTAGGTTTCTATCTGAATTTTCTTGTTTCGTCCTTGTTAGACCACTTTTTTACGTAGTCGGGTTATAGTTTTTTAAACTTTATTTTTATATTTAATAGTTTTCCGTCTTCCGATCGAGATAACCTTTACTACCGCATATTGTAACGTAATGTTGATTTTTATTTGCTTGAACAAAAAAATCATAAATTTTTTATAGCCTATGTCACCCGCGCCATTATTACGAATCTATTGACACCTCACTCATGAAAATTGGTTCAGTAGTTTAGGCGCTAGGGTGGAACATACATACATACATAGACTGCCAAAATTATAACCCTTCCTTTTGGCTTCGCCGTAGTCGAGTAATAAAAAAAAGCTTTGTCTCATATTTATGTAGTAAAGACACTTCACACTATGTTTTCTTAAATATGTTAGATAAGTTACATTTTTAGTATAATATGTGTAGATAACATATTATTCTAACTTACATTGCAATCTAATCGAATGGAATTGGAAAAAGGACAAATCTATAGAAAAATTTGTGTATATTAGGCATAAAACATGAGTTAAATAAAAGGTTGGAGAGACCCATTCATACCTTTTTCAACTTTTTCTGAGGGAGGTTCATTCACAAAACAAATCGCCACAAAATCGTGGGTCACTTCGTTTTTACCTTCATATTTGATATTTTGTATATCACTATATAACACGTATGAAATGAAAGTTTATTTCGTCCTCTCAGTATCAGTGTGATTTATGCTTGTTCTATAAACAGAGAAAGACATTTTATCCTGATTTTATTAAGTAGAAATGCTAAAACATTACGGCACTGGCTGTTGTGCGCCTGGTTGAATTAACTTACATTATATACCTTTAAAACATCGTTGCTTGTACAGTGTTTTTAAATGAAGATAAAATTGAAATTATCCATGCACATTGCACGGAAAGAATTATTTATGATATATTCATAACTTTCATAAAATATCTAAAAATGAGAGTTTGTGTAACACATTTGTATAAATACAATTTGAATCACGAAACTATGGGTTTGGCATTACTATCCACATAATAATATTTGAGAACCATTACGATATCTGGAAGCAAACGTGAACGCCATCGAACCATAAAAGGGTCTTTACAAGAGGATTGTGGAGGATACGTAAATAATAATCATTTCAATAGAGGGGTATTAAGATTAGATTTAAATAAAATTTGATGGTATAGATTTTTTGCCTTTTATTTGATACAGAAATCCCTTAGTCGTATTTGACTAACTATAGAACTAATTTTTATATTTTGCGTAGTTAACGATGCTTAAATAGTATTTTATAATTATATTATAATATTATTTTTATTTATTATTAAATATAAATAATATTCATATCATTAGTGCAAGTATGTTTATGTTAGTTTCTTAATTAGTCCTTTTTTCGCCGTGTAAGCGATGGATCGTCGAAAGTTCTTATCACCAAAAAATTCATGGTTTCAGCGGGATAATAATATGATTATCATAATAATATTATATTGATAATGAAATAATAAATCAAAGAAGACTTTGAATGGAAATTGTACTGCAATTCGAAGGCGAGACGGGTCCCTTGTTAATAGTTATCTATAATTTAATGTTTAGAAGTTATGGTTATTGAGGCTAATATGCCCGGCTCACATTATTCCAGTAGAATTAAGACCATTCTAGACAATTCTAGTGCAATTGGAATCGTGAAAACGGGCAATACAGTACCATTTCAGTGCTGATAGAACATATTCTTACTAAAATCATTGCCACAAGTTTAAACGCTTAAATAAAATCAAGATCTAGTCCAGTACAGCATTAGACTAACTCACTGGATTCATACAGGACTCTAGGCAAGATAAAAATTTCACATAGGACTGGACTAGAATAATGTGAATCGAGCTTCATCGATCATCGCTAGACACAAAGGTCATGGACGCAGAGACAACACAAAATTGTGTATTTTTGACCGATGAACACCTCGTAAAAGGTTTGTAACAGCCATTTAGGTGACATGATCTCTAATATTTTACAAGAATTTATTTAAGTTAAGTTTCTCAATCTTGCAAGTTAAATTTGATTGAATTTCCGGTTTCTGGTTGAGATGAAATTTTGGATACATATATAAATCGGATGACAATGTAATGTAACATGGAGCTGATGAAGATGCCTATAGGTGGCAATGGTAAGCTTTAATTTAGCTTTTAATTTACCATCAGCATAAAGACGGTCTTTGTTTTTCGCTGAATACATACTCAAAATTTTAAAGTAACGCTACGTTTTATTTGCTCTAATATCTAGACTTTCATCTTCAGACGACCTAACAAATATTTGAAAACTTTCATTGAGTTTTATCGGAAGCCAAATTTATAACCGTTAACATAACCATTCTAATCGGAAAAGTTAGCTAACCACTAACCGACAAATTGTTACCTGTCGAAAAGTAATAAAGTTTTGAACCAAATTTAATAGTTTGAGAATAGATTGAAACATTAAAAAGCTGTACAGACTTATTTAAAAATGTCTGAATACTTACATTGTTTTTTGTTTTACTTAAAATGCGCTTCAATGAAGGATTTAATTGATAGGTTTTTTGAACTTTTATGTATACACACAATTTACCATCAGACAGTTATTGTTATGAAACGAAATTTACATGCAAAAAGAAAAATTCTAAGGAAAAACGGTTGTCGTTTTCATTTTTCCAAAATAAAAATAATTGACTTCCTAAGGAGCGAAATATAATGTCACTCACTTTTGTCACATCAGAGGTAAGGTCTTATTGCCAAAAGGAAAATACATTAAAAATTCTTTCCATTTAAAAGAATAAATTAAAAGCACAGTACAGCTTCAAAATAAATTATTATATGATAACTACGATAGACAGATCTTTTAACAGTAACTAAACCGTGTATCCGACATCTTGACAATGAAAAATGGGAAAGGTATAATGAAAAAAAGGTAGCCGTGATAAAAATTGTAAGTCCGGTGAGTATGTTATATAGTATAGTATATGTTAAGAATATTATGTTATTTGTAACGTTCAATCATTATAATACATATCCTTTTTAGTTTAACAATTAATATCCTTTTTAGTGTTCAAAAATGTGGTGAAGATAAATTAGCATTACAAAAAATGGATATTTACATAATGAATTTTTAAAATATGAAATATCTACGATGCGATATTTTAAATTTTTGAAATAAAATGGAACACAGAGTACAGCGACAATTGATCACCGATCGAATGAATGACGTCACTACTCAGTAGACTTCATTATGCGTAGTTAAATCTATCAAACTCCGCACTATATTTTGATGTATTATATTCTATCAGCATGGTGATTGATTTAAAAATAAAACATTATATAATAAACGAGCGTATCTAATAGTTGCTCGAAATATTTTTTTTTAGAAGTTTAGTTTTCACTTCAGTTTTTAAATTTTCGGTTTGATGAATGAATGACCAGAATATTATTAATCGTTAGTCAAGTTAGGAACGCGTTTGATAACTTAGGATTCGCGAGTAGTTATTTTATTTTTTAGATAATAGTTATTTGCATAGTTAATACCTATATTGAATATTTTCTTAATCTACATCAAAATGACCGTAAAGATTTAATTGTACACAGAACATCATTAGCTTTATCAGTTCAGCGTTTATGCTATATTGGCGGATTGATGAATTCTGTAGTTTTGTTTTATAGTTCAACTGAGGTAGGGCACAGTAGGAAACTTCCTGCTCAAATATGGAGCAGCCCGACTGGGGTATTACCTCGACCTTACAGAAGATCACAGCTAAATAACACTACTCTAAAGCAGTGTTGTGTTCCTGTTGGTGAGTAAGGTGACCAGAGCTCCTGGGGGGAATTGGGGATAGGGTCGGCAACGCGCTTGCGATTTGCGAAAATAGAAAATATTATTAATCTCGCATATATCCTACTTCCTACTAGTCCTAGTAATATTATAAACGCGAAAGTTTATAAAAATGTATGGATGTATGTATGGATTTATTTTTGTTACTCTTTCACGCAAAAACAACTGAATAGATTTTGATGAAACTTTAGAATAATATAGCTTACACATCAGAATAACACACAGGCTATAATTTATAATGATATAGTGTGAATTGTTCAAAATATAGCGTGTGAAACCGCAGAGCGCAGCTAGTTATAAATTTTAATAGGTATTTTGTAATCCATGGATCCTATTTAATAACATAAATATACAGTTTTAGTTATTTTTGTTTACTGTCATCAAACCTATTCAATCTGAATAATTTTTTTTTGTGATAAATAAATTTAAAAAAAAATGAAAATGTAAGAAATTTCAACATCATCTGTACCATCATCATCATCATCACAACCCATTAATGGCCCACTGCTGAGCCGGGTCGCTTCCTCAGAGTGAGGTGGGTCATAGGCTATAGTCGACCACGCTGGCCAAGTATGGGTTGGCAGACTTCACATACCTCTGAGAACTTTAGGGAACTCTCAGGAGTACAAGTGTCCTCACGATGTTTTCCTTCACTGTTAAAGCGAGTGATATTTAATTGCTTAAAACACACATAACTTAGAAAAGTCAGAGGTGTGTGCCCAGGACGAACTCGGACCTCTCGAGTAAGACATCAATCTTCTTAGTCTTAATCACTGCGCTATCACTGCTTTTTTTTAGAAATTTCATAAAAATACAAATTGTTCGAGACTGTCACGGAGCATTAAAGCAATTTAAGATAGAGTTAAATGATTCGAGAGAAGTACTCTGAAGTTGAACATCGAATATTGCTGTGGAAATTGTGTGAAGGGCTCTTGGTACTCGACGACTGTAAGTGTCCACTTATAGCATCACCGTTCGTAAATATATACTCATTATTGTCGTAACTGATGTATGTATGTTTATTGTTTACCCTTAGTTACTCTATGCGAAACTGTATCTGAATATTTATGAGTACATTGTTATAATGAGTAGTTAGGTTAGGTGAGGCTATTTATGTTTAAGTTTTCGGCCAAACTATTTCTTCACGATTGCTTATATTCAAAAAAACGGATCAAATTCGGATCAACTACTAGTAAATATAATAACATAAAGTGGGTTGATCTATTTTACTTTAACTCTTTGCATAATAATGACATAAATATAAATCAATACATAAAATAATAAAGGATGAACATTAGCTGGTGGTTGAGCATAATTAACAACATGTAGTTAATTTAATGACGTAAAGCACATCAAATTGTATAGTACATTATAACATATAAACTAACTATATATAATAGACTATTAATTATAGTATCAAATTGAGTAGATGGGGAACGATTTGACTTGACATAGATTAAGCCTAAGTTCAGATAGTCTTGACTGCGCACGTCATCGCGCTGTCAGACTAGAGGTCGAGATCTGAAACATCGTTACATGAACATGTGAGTGGTGATAGTTAACATATTATTTGAAACTAGCTCAAGGGAATTATGCGTATAATACGGATTATAATTGAAACAAAAAATCGATGTCAACCATGATATATCGACATCAAATATACTCAATGATAAGGCCAGCTATTGTATAGCCCTCTGCCTAGTTACAAAAAGTTCGTGTATATTGATGAATTATCGTTTATATTAAAGTATTTTAGTCAACAACTAAGATGCTATAAAATATATAACGATAGAACTATCAGGCAAAAATATTTTGGCAATGTAATCAGTGAGTTTAGAATGGCTGAGTTCAAGTTGGTTGTAAAAATGGAGAAAAACGCAAAATACTAATCGAAAAGAAATAAACACAACCTCATATGTTTGACAGCTACTGGTCATGCATGTAATGGATATTATTTTACAAGTATTATAAACATAAAGTTAAAATAATTAAAAAAAATAAAATAATGAGTATGTAGCATTATTTTAATATTTACCTACTTACGTATATTTTTATTTATGTTATAATTTGTTTAAAAATATTTTTAATGATCATATTAGTTATTTATATAAAAATCTGCGTGAAATGAAACAATAAAAGATGAAATACCATTTGCTATTCATATCGAAATCGTTAAAGAAATTTTTAAACTTTCATAAATACTAAATACTTGTACAAGTATAAATAGTTGACTATAATTTTTATAATTATTTTTATCAATTAGTGATATATAAGATGTTACTGTACATTCCAAATATCAACTAGGCAGAAATGGGTTATCGTTATATTACATACTCTAATTTGCTTAAAAAAATAAACTTTTTGGCCATGATGCCTGTCTAATCTCAAATTAGGGAAAAATATTGAATGAAGTTTCATTTTTTCATATTTTTTCACATTTCATCATATTCGGTTTAAGTTCTTTTAAGGTCAGTTTATCCAGACATCTGATTATATTACGTAGACTTATTCACTAAAAGTCAAACTGGAGCATGAATATTGCCTGAGGCTTCTGGACCAAATGCCTTAAGGAATTAATTCACTGTCACTTTTCCTACAGTCTCATCATGATCATCACCGTTAATGGACCATTGCTGAGCCAGATCTCCTCCTCACAATGAGGAGGATGTTAGGCAATAGTCCTCCATGTTGGCCCAGTGCGGAATGGCAGACTACACACACATTTGAGAACATAGAGAACTCTCAGAAGTGCAGATTTCCTCACGATGTTTTTCCTTAACCGTTAAGCAAGGGATATTTAATATCTCAAACACATATAACTCAGGAAAGTCAGAGGCGTGTGCCTGTGTGTGGGGGATCCAACTCGGATCTTCTGAGTAGACATCGCACTTAACTACTGGGCTATCAATACTTCTTCCGACAGTCTGTTTGGCAACAACCTTGACTTACTTGAAGTCACATTATGATATTCGTGTCAAAATATTTCAGTTAAAATCATTATAGCCTTTGCAAATAGCAGAATTATATTCACATCTTAAGTATTATTATAGTGTCGGAATTACATATCATAAAAAGTTTAAATCAAAAAGTTTGGATAATCATTTTTAACATAAAACGTGTTATAAAATAATATTATTAGGGTAAATAATTAAATGTATATGGTAAATAGTTTTTTTAGACTGGAAACATTTTAATTGTTTGACCTTCCATCAAAGTTAACCATTCATTTCTTATTTATAAATTGTTTAATTTCCAACATTCGAAATACTAATATATTATTCCAAGATAGTAATTAATAAATTAAATAAATAATTTCGACGAACATTAAACGGTCAAATGATAATTATATTACCTAATATTATAAATAATATAATTTAGTATTTAAGTTAGTATTAATAGCGCCACCACTTGCGTAGCTTAGTTTGGGACAGTATTTCTATAAAAGGGCAGATACGGGTTGGATCTGGCTACTCTAGTTTCTACTCTACTCGTTACGCTGTTGCTCTGTAACGAGGTGCTGGTTGGTGGTGATGCTGTTGGATGTTCTTGGTTACTGTACAACCATATAGAGAGAGTTTATTTATATATTTTATAACTTCTTTATACACCACTAACAAAATTTAATAAACTAGATATAACATATTTTAAAGAGTTAACTGTGAAGTACAACGGGCGGTGTTATGGCTAATTAGCCATCTCTTCCAGACAACCCACGTTTCGAAAAGAAAACAAGGATGGGATTGAGGAAGGTGGTGTAGCATCTAATATATACTAATTCTAATAATTTACATCTCAATACATAAACATCATACATGTATACAATAATTACTTTTTTTACTAATATATTGTTTAAATACTCATAATTTGCTAAATAGTATTGATGTTATATAATGTTGGTAAATCTATATTTTGAAAGTAACATAAGGGGAGTTTCTTGCCAGTTCTTCTCAGATTATTATTATTCCGAAATGGTGGTAGATTAATAAAATAATTTAAAGTTGGTTTACTTGTGTTTATTAACATTATATTTATAACAAAATCAATAATTGTTTAGCCCAATGCACCCTCATATTTGAGAGAAAAATTTAAATTTATAGAAAATCCTGCTGGGTTGGGAACAACGCGGAGACTTAAATTACAATTGCTTAAATTCTCAACAAAATTCTATGAAAAATCTTTTACTGTACTATAAATTTATGGAATGATCTCCCACTCACTATTAGACAAACGGCTACATTACGTAAATTCAAGGAATTAGTTAAAGATTACTACATTGGTAAGTGAAACGACATTAATAATAATTATTAACCATAGGATGATATCTATTTATTAAATTTACTTATGTTGTTGTAGTATATTATTATTTTTTTTACAATATTTATTAGTGTATTATATTTGTATGTATATAAATTATTGAATACATGTATCATGTATATGTATTGAGATGTAAATTATTAGTATTAGTATATATTAGATGCTACACCACCATCCTCAATCCCATCTTCGTTTTCTTTTCTAAACGAGGGTTGTCTGAAAGAGATGGCTAATTAGCCATAAGACCGCCCGTTGTACTTCACAGTTAACTCTAAAATATGTTATATCTAGTTTATTAAGTTTTGTTAGTGGTGTACAAAGAAGTTATAAAATAAAATAAATAAAATAAATAATATTCCTAATTGTATTATGATTTAAAGTAAATAGTATTTTAAAGCTATCATCCCAATCTATTAAACGCTAAATAGAAAAAGTTTTCTAAAAGAATATTTAAAAAAAAATTTAAGATAAAGGATTATTTAATAAGCTTGAATTATGTAGTGTAGTTATTAAATAACAAAAACAGCAAAACGATCTAGATAGGTCTGAATAATAAATAGCACCGTGTCTCGTTTTAGAACATCGGTTTTAACAAAGAACGCGAAATGTAATATTTAAAATCGTCCGTGAACGAAGCTCGCCTGAAATTTCGTGAAAAATTAAATAGCTTAAGCGGTTATTTTAGAGCCAGTCGCCTCGAGTTAAGTAGTTTCGAATCTGTTCTGTTCTGAAACCTATTGAGGCTATTTTAAAGTTAATTTTCTAATTATTGTTGACCGCATTAGGATTTATTACCAGGTTATATCTTTTTTAGGGTTCCGTATCTAAAATGAAACAAGAAACCATTATAGGATCACTTCGTTGTCATTACATTAAGGTACTATTCTATATATCCACTTCTCTATAATGTCATTCCCTAATTCTTTAAAGATTTGCTGGATGAGATTCCTTCATTGCATAAGCCCGCCTTTGTACACTATTATATTTTTTTCATTTATGAACATTTGTTTTGTTGTTAGTATTATTGTGCAGATTAAGTTAGTGTACAGCAAAGTTATTAAATAAATAAATATTAATTTCAAATACCCATGTCAAATGTCCCTTGTACAAAACAAATAAAACTTCTAAGTCAACGCAATCAAAAGTATGGTCGTTTGTGCATATTTTAATAGTTATATAGAAATCTCAATGTATTAAGAACTTGTCGTTGACTTATTTGATACGGAACAATGTGTTGCACATGTATTAAAGTAATCTGAAAATCGTAAATTACACAAAAAATACATTTTTGCGGTTATTAAACCGGCTGTGACTACGTCACAACAACAGTTTTCCCACAGAAAAGTTAAGTATGTCTCAAAATTGTGCGTCACCCTCATTGCGAAAATACTTTTAAATTTAATTCATAAAGTTAGGATGAATGTTGTCATTTAAACTAAGATCTGTCGGTCGGTGTTTTAAGGTGATAGTCATAAAATCATAAATAGCCTTAAAATGAATGTCACTAAACTTTATTACATTTATAATCCACTATGATTACTGAAATATGAAGAAAAAAATACTTTAGATGGAAGCTGAGTAGTTCTGGGACTTGTGACTCATGTGAAGATATACTGTTCCCTTTTAGATTTCATAATACATGTTTTACTAAATAATAATGTTAATGACATCAAATTAATAATAAACCCCTGAATGAAAATCAACCGTTGAACTTTCGCTAAAGTAGGAGAACAGAGCTCATAAGTTGTCAAGCCAGTAGGATATTCTTTAAATTAACCATAGGAAGTACTCCTCAATGTAGGTATCAACAGCATTGCTATATTATGTTAATAACAAAAGTTGAGTATTTGAACAAATTAACTGTTTACATAATATTAACAAGTACTTTTCCTTTTATAATTTAATGACTTGCAAATAATTTATATTATTACTGCCCGTGTGCCCCTAGGGAAATCCCATTTCTGGAACCATCCGTCAAATGTTAACTACATAATTCCAAAAATGTCGCAATTTCCACACAAATTCTACCCATTTTCATTTTCAAATTCTGCCTAATTTACTATTTATACTTTCTGCCTATTTTCTATACATATTTTTTCCGAATTAATTTGTAAAATAAAAATATTTATCTTAAAAATATAGTGATCCCGATAGTTCTGAAACAATAAAACAAGTAATTTTATTTTTGAACATTGTCTAAATTAGTGCAAGTATTGTAGCTGCTATTAAGTTCTAGGGATCCGTATTGAGGATCACGTAAGTTTTCTGGAATAAAGTCAAAAAACCGACTGAGTCACGGGTTTAGAAGGTTTTTTGTATATGTTCATACGTATTGTAGTACAGTAATAACATTATATACGCTAAGATAAATTTTAGCTTATAAATTTTAACACATTTAATATATATTTTTTTAATCTTAGTAAATGATTAAGTGATAACTTGTTTCCTATCTCGAAGATTATCTTCGTGAGATACACAAAAAATGGAAATTTAAGCCTTTCTTTAATCAATCTACAGAGGGCTTAATTAAATGTAAAGGCCAGATTGCTGAATATTCTGCATTTACTTAAGATAATTTAATCCAGTTAGATAACTTTACACTCGCGAATAGTTCCTTATGTTTTATTTTAAGGATACCCACGTGTAGACAATTTATAACCACTGCTCCAATAGATTTGAGCCAGTTGTCAAATTGATCTCGGACAGTGGACATTAAAGTTGTGCAGATAGTGTATTTATTATACGTTATGATGGTATAGGTCTCCATTATCGAGAATGATGTGTCTGATATAAATATATTGAATAACAAAATCCAAGCGGTTGAGGTAAGAGTGGAAACGCGGAAGCGTAGTAAACGTTTTTAAACCTGTTCCTGGGTCGCAAGCTTTGAGCACTAGTGGCTCATGAGTGTTACTGCGTAGTGCAGCTCATATGCATATGATTAATAAGAAGCTTTTATTTTAGTAATTTGAAGTGAAAATTCGTATTTAATGGCACGACAACTATCCACCTAACAACTCGAGCAATGCGCGCCCTGGCTGGCTTTGTTGTTCATATAAAGCATTCGCTCACACGTTCTCTGCAAAACTTTCTCTTTTCTGCCGCGGGTACGCTTTATACAGCTAATTACTGTAATAATGTGCTGAAAAACGAATATTATATTTATATAATACAGCCTCACACTTATATATTCACTGGTTTTTCCACTAACTTATCAAGTAACTGAAATAAGCAGTAATTTATCATTTTCGTTCAAATAACTTCAACTACCAACTTCTAACTAAATATAAAACATATTTAAAATGTGTCTTGGTATATATAAACCTTGATAAAACAGTAACCAAAGAAATTAAAAAAAAACATACTAGTGACTATATTAAACTTACATATATCAACAATAAATGAAGTATGCTAAATAGTTCGATCTCTTTACCAAACATTAAACCAAGCCAGTAATAACATCAGAGACTCAATTATCACCATGTCCTTCTACTCATACTTTACTTCGGTAGTCAATGTTTAATCCATGGAATTACTCGTCAGACGGCAGTGAGCTATCGGGGCAGAACTTAGAAATTGTAGAGTCGGTGTTTTATACATAAACCAATTCAAAGTAAAGCCATGGTTAGCAACAGTGTTGCTCGTATGCTAAATTTATATACATAAATATTAATATCACATTTATTTTTCGAGTTCGAGTGTTATCCCTGAAACATTTACTTTGGCTCGTCGCTTAAATTTAACGTACCGAGTTCTGTGTCATGTTGTTTACATTGTTTTTCAATTTAACTTTACTTATTTACATATATAAAAATAAACTTAATGTTATAACGATACTTTATAGTGTAACCGTTGTTGGGTATTGTTTGTCACTGTTTCTTTGTACCAATATCTTTGGTGAATAAGAAACTTTTAAAAAATTGACCAAGTTCAGTACTCATACACATTGAGGGACAAACTTAACTTTGCCGTTAAGACTCCATAACATCGATATAGGCCGCGGTCAGTTTACCAATTGGAAAAGAAAATGGTTTCTAACTACGGTTTCTGGATATTTTTTCTTTACGTACTTGTCACATTAATACTCTTTCTAGTTTCTTACCTTCTTTTTATATTGTATTCTTCTTAACAGTAAGTTAATTATTTTTATATATTATATTTAAATATTATATGACAACGTAAACGGTCGTATCTTTGATTGCGTTGACTTAAGATCCTATAAGAATTTGTTCAAAATAAACAAGAAAATGTGTCTTTTTTATGTTAACAATTATTCATAGCTACAGTACACTCCACAAGCTGTAAAGTATGTCGTATCGTAGGTTTCACAGTCTGACATAGGTCACTAATATTAAAGTTGACAGCAGATCCTTTTGTCTTCGTAAAGGCCAGAAATACGCGATGTATAAAATAAATAGCTACGTGATCTCGTTTTATGTTTTTGTAGCATAATATGTAATGTCTCTCCCACGATTAAATGACTGTATCATTATAACTATTATTTTAGTTGAAATTAATTATGATAAAAATGATCCTTACGTATTATATGCCATTTTTATTTTAAAATATATATTACTTTATAAAGATTTGTCAAAATCATATAAAACCTTATAAAAAAATACTTAGGTAAAACATCAAAATAGTAGACTTTAGACAGAATAGTAATATAGACTTTAGACAGAAGAAATTTTTCTATACGAAAAGTATATGTTATTTAGATACTAGGGTTATTCTCAAGATATTCGAACATTTATGTGAAAACTATTTTGAGTTGAGTTAGTAAATTAAAAAAAAACGGCCAAGCGGGAGTCGGACTCGCATACGAAGGGTTCCTTACTTACAATATTTGGCAAAAAATTCACGTTTGTTGTATAGGAGCCCTACTTAAATATTTATTTCATTCTATTTTTAGTATTTGTTGTTATAGGGGCAACAGAATGAATACATTGTTTGTGAAAATTTGAACTGTCTAGCTGTCACGGTTCATAACATACAGCCTGGTGATAGACAAACAGACGGACGGACGGACAGTGGCATCATAGATATCAGGTCCTGTTTTTACCCTTTGGGTACGGCAGGCTAACAAGTGTTTTAGGCATGTTAAACACAAATCTACATTCTCAAATATTAATTGATCCTACTTACATATTCAGTGACTAAAGAGACAACAAGATATTGACGTGATTTTCTAGATAAATCCATGAATAATACTGAAGATTATAATTTATTTCAGAGCAAGGATTTTCAACGTCCTGATGAAGACTGTAGTCAGGTGCTGTGTTAGTATTAGTCAGATTACATGAACAAGCGTACTCTAGTGAGGGCTTAGGATTCCTGGTAGCTACTTCATTAATTTTCTACAGCTTATCATAAGTTAGAGAGATTTAAATGAACATCTGGCACTTAAGGTAAGTACCTAACACAAAAATACATAAGCTTATGTGAGCGTCAATCAAGTTTTATTAGCTTTAGATCTTTTTCTATGCTATAGTTTCCTTTACCATAAAATATTGAGCTTATTACAAAATTATATGATTCTCTTTCTTGCCAGTTCCTCTTATCGGCAAACTGCTTTCCGAACAGTGGTATCTTCAGACAAACTGATTGGTTGACTGACCAATTTTGACGAGTCAAAAGTACTTTGTAAAAAGTCTAATTAAGTAAAATATTTTGAGTATTAATAAATAATTTAAATTACTCTAATTTAATACAGTCATCAAGTATCGATACCCACACGACATCGATTTAGGAAAATCGATATAACAGTTTTAGTATGTACCTTTTCAGTTAGTAAAAGGAAATGTTTATAAATATTATAGATATTTATATGACACCGACTAAAGTAGTTTTTAAAAAACCAGCAGCAGATACATCGGACGACTACTCTTGCAGCTTTTAATTTTATTATCACATTCATCGTATGATAAATAATTCCAAAAGTAGAATTTAACAGTTAATTTTCTTTTGTCGTGATGAAGAGGAGTTAGGTACGATAGGTTCAGTGTTACTTGCATTGTACGATAAACGTTATAGCTTAAGAGACGAAAGTCTGATATCCTACGAAGTAAATTATTTTAACAATAAATGAATCGCTGTACCAAATTAGGTATTACATATTATGGTAGACCCATAGATCTAACGGCGTTTCATTAAAACGAAGGTCTGGAAAAAATATTTTTGTCATTTAACAAAGTACCTAGCACAGCGAAACTTGGGTCGTTAGACTTGTAAGTGAATATATTATTTATTACACTTATAACATTAACAATGTAATCTAAACTAGAAAGAAAATTTTAACCTAGTTCTTATTGTCGTATCCTATTCAAACTATGTATTGTTTGTATGACAGTACTTGGTATCTTTGAGCTGATCTGATTGTGAAACCAGCAGGTGGATAGCAGAACTCTTTAAAAGCTACCAGTAAACGCGTTAGGTTTAAATAGTTTCAGAAAATTAAAAGAATCTTAAAACGTTGATACTTGTTATGTGGAAAAACCGTCATTCGCCTCCTTAGCTATAAGGATTTAGACAGCAAAGTCATTAATTTCCTTCTGCGCCTCGCAACTTCCACCGGGCGCTAAGCTGTCACTCTACTAAATGCATAAGAAATGTTAAAGGACGTGTCGGACAACTTAAGTATCGAATTCATTTTGTCTTTCATCCATAAAACACGGTGGATTAGTGGAAAAAATGGTAAGCGTTTGTTTTTTAACGTCGCAATTCCAATTTTCAGTTTTTATATGTTTTTTTAAATATATATTGCAGCCTTATGTAAAGAGCAACTCTGATAACCATCCATTTTCAATTTTTTATTTACTGCTCACGACTTCGTTTTCGAAAACTTTTAGATTAAAATGAAAAATACTTAATAACTCACTCATTTAGATTTAACTCACTTAGGTAGTCTATGACACAGACTATTCTATACCACAATTACTATACATAAACTCGGTATAAAAATAGATCTATGTATATCAATTTGATTTTGTATGCTAGCAATTTCATTGAAATCATTTTATCCGTTTTTGTTGTTTGAGTAACAAATATACAAACTTTCTCATTTATAATATTATAATGAAATTCGTGGTATCATAAGTAATAGATATAATGCCGCAAGTTGATACATTTTCAGTCAAATTATTGAAAGTAAAGGATCATTATATAGATTATCGTATATTACAACTATTTTAGATTAGAATCTGAAAGTAAATATTACAGAACTTTCCAGCTGTGCAACAATAGGAAAACTTAAACCTAGATTTGTGCCGGCTTAGAGTATTTGTACAGAGATTTATAATTTACTCTATTCAGTTTCGTCTACGACTTAGTGTTGTGTATAATTTTGTACGGGTTTTTAAATCTAAAAAGATAGATAGAAGTAATGTTTACCCAGCTATAAATATATTTTTAACCAAAATAGTTAATTTTCAAAAAAAATGTATTAAGCATCCGTTTTTTTAATTCCTAAAATTTTTTACTCTTTTCTTTCCTTTCTATCCAGGTAATTAAAATGACAATAAAATGTGTCGTTAGTTCAGAAAGACTTTGTTAAAGTTTATTACTGATATATTAATGTTAAAAGATTCCATTAAGTGATGTTATAACTTGTATTAATTATTGCAGAAATTATTTTAGCTATTTTTATTTATCATAAGCCTTTTTAACTTGTTAGTCTCCATTTTTATGTGCATATTTATTACTGATTCATATACTGTTGTTCGGTTTATAATAATTTCTTTCGTTATTTCTACGTTAATCGGTGCAGTACAATGACAGTTCACCGCTAACTTTTTTACAAAATTAACATCATATACACTATAATAGACATCACAAATCAATAAATCATTGTGCCAGAAGAGGATTGGAGATAGCCCACAAAGACTTCTACTGCGCACCAGGTACTCCTCTCATATACAATCATACACACACACTCTTAGCTCCGCGGATCGCGAACTATACAACTGTCTGTAACTTGGTTTAAAAATCATAGTTTAGATTGAACTATACTGACTACTACTGGAGTAGTTTAAATACATCAGAAATATATAATAAACTTTACTATAATAAATACAGAACTTTTAAATTTTAAAATGATTACCATTGAAACATTCACAAAAAAAGTATTCTTAAACTATCAGTGGGGGTGTTTACCGTATTCATTTCAATTTTATTTGATGTAGAGATAAACCGTGCAGCTTTATTGCGTTGCAGTCTATATACTTTACATAATGGATCTGCGATGGAAGCTACATGTAATATTTTAGAGTGACCCCAATGTGTAACTGATGGTTTAACAGATTCAATGGAATGTTACGCCGCAGTATGCACCGTCCCAAAGCGTCATATCAGAAGCTTTTTCAGACCGATGGGTGCACCACTTTTTTTTTAATTTTATGGGTTAGCCTCGTTGTTATGTAAATACTACAGGTCCACTTGCATTTTGCCTTATGTTTAAGCTATTATTTTACAAACGATATGGTTCTTAGTAGGGATTTCTTGCTTAAATCTCATTATTATAGGGTGACGGTGAAGTTATATAATTTTCGAATTTTTCTGATAAAAAAATATAAGCAATATTTTTTACTCCCTAAATGTTATGATTATTGCTGGAAATGAAAAATGGATGTATATTTCGGCATTAGGGGAGATCACGATGTTAAATTAGTTTTATATCCTCCTTATCACAATGAATTTAAAATGGAAATTAATAACATATATACCGGATTATACAAAACTTTCAAAAACATGAATATGAGTCTGGTAATACTTTTAACCATTATACTATTTTTAGTCACATATTTTAGTTTAATAATTTGTTTTCAATAGTAACAAATCGTCATAAAAAAATTACTAAGTGTTTTTTGAAGCTTTTTTATCTACGAAGTTAGCGTTAAATTAGCGTCCAAAGTCATCCTTATTGTTAACTGCTGACCCGGCGACCTTCGTACTGCCTAAAAGTTAATTAATGAAAAGTTAATGAACATTATTCAACATTTTTAAAATCTAAAATCGCCACTATCCGAATATCGTGGATATGCCGATTCGAAACATTTAGTTAAATACGTTCTTTAGTTTACCGTATCGACTGCATGAACATTAAATGTTTGACAGTTACCTAATCCAGTTAACCCATCAACATTTTGTATAGGAATTTTTTTCTCTTTTATTTTATTTTTTCATCAATCTTTCAAGATTTATTCTATTATTCAGGACGGAGACAAATACAACAATGCAAAACCCATGAAAATAGGTCCAGCCGTTCTCGAATTATAAATCTTCGAACAAACACGACTTTATTTATATACTTATATAAGATATTCGGATAGGAAGACGTGGAAGCAAAAAGTTTAATTTCTACTATACTTACCAAGTTACGGAACGCTAATGAAAATGTATTTAATTTTAGCTACATATAATAAGCCCTCTTAGCGATGTTATCTACAAGTGAAGTGAGTTGTGTATTTGCAGCGTAATTCCAGTTTTCAACTTCGGAGTGCAATCGAAGCGCTCGACTACAAGTGTTTTCAAAACAGACTATCTCATGGGGTATTGCGAGAAATCTACATGTAATATACGAGTATATTACATTACCTTCGTCTGCTCTTATTAGTAAGTGTATAAAAGATAAACTCTAGATGGCATTTCATAATACATTATAGCTATCGAATGTTAGTGGACTGGTATTTTAAAACTTAATATTACAGCTATTACAGCATATTATTAGATGACGGTCTATTTAGAATTAAAGATATAGCATACTTATGAGGCATCGTAGAATTTATAACACACTTATTTTGTGGCTAAAGAAATCTGATTTTGACTACCAAGAGTTATTTGGACACGTAAGAAAAAGTTTATTTATTTATTGATGATCTAAACTGAAAGAATTTTTCCTTTGGTATTAATTTTTAATAACTAAAAGTTTGTCTGAAAAGTTTAAGCTAATTAAAAGCATTATTGTTGTATCTTATTTAAGTTTCTAAAGAGAATTTTGCAATAATTACATGCATGATATAATATCCTACTAATATTATAAACGCGAAAGTTTATAAGAATGTATGGATGTCTGGATGTTTGTTATTCTTTCACGCAAAAACTACTGAATGGATTTTGATGAAACTTTACAATACTTACACATATATTACTATATACTAACTCTACTAACATTTAAAAAATTTCCTATTAGTTTTGATTTGTAAATTAAATCAGTCAGCAATCCGTCTTTGTAGAAATAGTTGGAATAATAACTAATTGCACAAGACTGAAGCAGAACGATTTTCTATCTATATATACATAGGAAGTACTGGTCCTATTTGAAAAATTACTTACAGTGTTAGATAGCCCATGTATCGAGGAAGCTATAGGCTATATATCACCATCATCGATACTGTAAACTCTCTCCTCAAATTAACAAAAATATATGTCGGGGATTTTAAAACGATGTGAAAGGAAATGGAAGCAGGAAGATGGGGAATATTGGGGAACACTAAAAGGGGGTGATGGTATTGAATGGAATATTGGGTAAACGCAATGTAGATACTTCTACTGAACCCATAAATGATCAAATATGATCTCTAACAATTACGAGAGAAACCTAAGCAGTGCCTTGGACTTGTAAGCAAGGTGTAGGCTTAAGGAATTCCTTTAAATGATCATAACACTCACCTCCACTGCTCAGGCTCTCTGTTTAAACCCAAGGTTAAACGCACATAAACCAAATCTAACACAAGGCTAACCTAACCTAACATTGTGTTTACTTAACCACGTAGCAATTAGATTGTAAGGACTTACGTGACCTTAGTTGGACAGCACTTCCACACTACACTGCACTTGACACTATCACTATCACTAGCACTACTTAGATGATGTTCACTTCTTGAGAGACCGCGCACGACTAAGACTTCAGTTGGACTGTCGATCGCATATAAAGGGTCGAGGGTAGAGACTGTCAAAACAACGGAAGTGACTACTACCCCACCTCAACGCCATAGACAACTATAACGATTCGATTAATCGATAATCTTTTACTATGCTCCGACATATATATTTAATTAAATGAAAAATTATTGACATATATTGGTTGTCAACAGTTCAACTAATCTGTAACACGACATTCATTGACTGTTAGGCGGTACGAGTTTCGCAAGTAGTTTTTTAGTTTATCGCAACATACAGAATAACATATAGGCTATAATTTAAAATGATAAAGTGTGAATTATCCAAAAATAGCGGGTGAAACCGCGTAACGCAGCTAGTTCAAACATAAAGTTTCTCTCATAGTACATCTAACTTAGATTTCTTTACTGATACTAAAAATACTCAAAATATTATTACTTTTTTAATGCTCTAAATTCCCTATCTATATACTAAAATGCTTAAACGAGATGGTTTTAGAAAGACGACAAAAGCTTCGCTAGTAGAGATAGAGTTAAAATTTATGGCGATTATTTTCATGTTAGTATAATGGAAGTCTTCGCCTTATTCTAGGTATAAAAAGTGTATTTCTAATCTATCTACTGCTTCTAACCATTTTGTCTATTATCATTAGAGATTTAAGAATATAACTTTTTCATATCATGTTCCTGATATTTTGTTTTCATTAAATTTAAAGTAAAATTTTGCGCTTATAAAAACATGAAGAATATCTTTCTTATAGAGATCTCGATTATCTTTCTTTTATTTACATTGATGCGAAAGATAAAACGTTTATACGTAATTCATTTATGTAAAGTTTTCCGTCATATGATTAAGTGTCTACGTTTTACATACTCGAGTTTTGTAATAAAATTACGAGAAACGGTATATAGAAAATTAACCACAATATGCATTTTATAGTTAAATGTTGATAGAGAATAAAATAAAGAATAAAATAAAGTTTAGGTTAACTGGATGAACACAGATCCCTAAGAATAATAATGAGTTTATTTAACATTTCAACCAGTCAATATATGTTATTTTAAACTCATATTGAACAACTCCCAATAGCCAAACGTTTTAGTTAAGTATTATTACAAACGTTGAACAATGCAACGCACATTTGGTACATTCACGTAACATAATCAAATTGTCCGCCATAACCATTACACCTAAAGCTCACAAACACACCTATTGTCATCCATTTGGCTAACTCTGACGCCATTTTATGCATCCTGTACGTTACCTAACAGGAGCACAAATAAAACTGGTAAGTCTATAAATTAAACTTTAATGAATAAAGCGTTTACAAAAATATACAAAGTGCAACCAGGAGACGTCCGTCGCCCACGACAGCCATTGGCGGTGCTTCGCCAAGCTCTCACATATTAGTCAATTTCTTTATATTACTTTACAATTTATATCTATACTAATATTATAAAGAGGAAAGATTTGTATTTTCGTATTTTTGTATGTAACGAATAAATATAAAAACTACTGGACCGATTTCAAAAATTCTTTCACCATTAAAAAGCAAATATAAGAAAAAATTAGAGATCCCCAGAAATTCTCACTAAAATCAACCCAAGGTGTAAAAAAATTTGCCATAAAATATCTTTCATCACATGCGCTGCAGAAAGTGTTGATGATAGAACAAAAAAATCTACAACAATATTATAGAACGTATCAATATCTACAAAACACTCCGCGAGACCATATGTCCAACTATTATAGTTATGTCACTATAACTACTTTTTTACATTTTAAAAGATGACAAAAATACCTAGCAAATACAGACCATGTTTTCCATAACTTTGTATTAATTCTTATCCAAATAAATTATTTTGTATTCAAGACTGTTTCAATGCCTTTTAATTACTTTTTGAATTATTGAAATCGGACATTCCAGTCAAAAGATATTACGAAATAAAAATTATTATTATTATATGTATGTCTTTTCCAATCACGGGTCAACAGTGACCCGGACCTTTGGAAGGCGTGCGCGGAGCCGTAGCCAACGCGTAGAGGCCCTTTAGACAATTTAATTTAATATGAGATGTGACACAAACCAGCGATTATCCCTGTATGCACTATGAGAATGCACCCAAAGACAATCCCCGGCTTGTTTAGAACTATGGCGATATGTGGAAACTACTAATGCGGGGCTATGGATTGTGGTGAGAGTGGACTCGGTAACTAGTGCTATAAAGTCAAAGTCAAAGTCAAAATTTTTTATTCAATGTTGGAATTTACATTCTCTTATTGAACGTCGGAATCTACCACCCTTTCGGAAACGACCTAACCCAGACCTGAGAAGAATGGGCGCAAGAAACTCAGCGGGACTGTTTCTTTTGGATATTTTTTATCTTTGATTTTTTAAACGCCAATTTTTATAACAAGTATATTTATACATTGTGAAAGCCTGGAGCGAACGCATCATTCCCAAGGCTTGACATCTTCCAAAAAATCTTTAATGTTATAATAGCCTTTGTCACACAAACGTTTTTTAACTAACTTTATACACATCGCCCAACAAAAGAATTACTAATTCTACTCAATCGAGTAGTAGGAGTAACAAGTTTGTGTTTGTTCCTAGTATTAATGTCATGCAAGTCACTATTTCTAATAAAATCATTAATATTTTTACGTACATACATAACATTTTCAAAAATATATTGTGAAGCTACAGTTAATATATTAATTTCTTTGAATTTATCTCTTAAAGATATTTTAGGGCCGAGACCATAGATTGCGCGAATAGCCCTCTTCTGCAGTATGAAAATCGTGTTTATGTCGGCTGCGTTACCCCAAAGTAGAATGCCGTAAGACATTATACTATGGAAGTAGCTAAAGTAAACTAAACGAGCCGTGTCTATATCAGTTAATTGGCGTATTTTCTTAACCGCGTATGCTGCAGAGCTGAGTCTATTGGCCAATCTTTCAATATGGGGGCCCCAATAGATAGATGACCTATGGCGTCTACCCGACAATGTTTTTATACGACCGTTCACGGGGGCCCCGTGAACTTCGGTCGCTTTTACGTTGCAACTACGGGGCAACATTTGTTGAGCGGCTTAAGGGTAGGGATGTGCACCCGGTATTCTACACGATCATTGGTCCCTCCCGATGGGAACCTCACGTGCCAACTGACCACTTACGTGACACATATATCCTTAGAACATAAAGTTCTCGCGGCTCCACTCTGATCGGCCGGTTAAGGCAAGCCAGAGGTAGGGGATCTGTTCCTCGTCAGTATTCACTCCAACCAGCCAGTAAAGGCAAGTTGAGTATGAGGAACAGGATCTTCCCCTGGGAGCACTGGTGGGGTCACTACTCCCCAACAGCTCGCCTCAAGCTGCCCTGCGGCACTCAAGCTGCCTTGCGGTACTCAAGCTGCCCTGCGGTATTATTATTATTATTATATACTCCGACGGGCCGGCGCGGTGTGGAGCGCCACGCAGCGCAGCGAGCAACGCGGCGATAGAGGGGGCGACGGAATGCGGGAACCAAAATGTTAAAAAAAATTATCCACCCGTGCGAAGCCGGGACGGGCCCCTAGTATTCTATATATTAACTAAAACAAAGTCGTGTTAGTTACACCATTAATAACTCAAGAAATGCGCGACAGATTTTGATAAAATTTGAAACAGAAATAGACTGAAGTTTGAGAAATGACATACACTACCTTTTTATCCTGAAAAATGGGGTTGAAATAAAGATGAAGAGGAAGTAATAGGATGAAAGAAATTTATGTTAAAAATTAAAATGTAAAATTAAACATATGCCTACGTAATAAAATTCACTAGAGCTAATGGTACGGGAGCCAGTGACAAATTTTCATGAGCAAGTCCCTACCAAGCGAATGCCACTGCTCGCCGCACCCACAGAATCGCAGCTAACGGTCACGAGTAATCATAATATTAACCAATTAAGCATTCTACGAATTTTCACTCGAGAGGAAATGATTGACTGAATTTGAATCTGGCTCCCATACCAGAAGCTTTGTTTATAATAAAAATAAATGTTTCTCAATATAGTAAGTTTCAATTTGGTGCATGTGTAAGTACATCTGCACGTGTATGATTGATTAATATAATTTGATTTGTGTCTTATTAATATTTAGAGTGTTAAAAATATCTCTTATAGGTGCTGTTTCTGCCTAATACGTTGTAAAGAAATTGAAAAAATATTGACGTGAGAGGTTTTTATAACGCCAATAGAAGCCCAAACAATAATAAGTACGCGCATCACGCAAAAACTATTGCACGAAATTGGATACGGTTGTCACTTCCGTTGCTGCATGTCTAACTCAAAATATTTGTTTTGTTTCATTAAAACATCTTTTCATTTCGGATATTAGGAGTAAAGCTACTGTAATTTTAAAATAGCAAAATATTTTAAAATATCTAAGTCAGGGCGGATCAACTAGTAAAGAAAAAATACTTATATGAGTAAAAACTAGCAATACCGAAGAAGTTATATCACTATTCACTCTTTTGAATTTTAAAATAATTAGGGTAAAGAGTCCCAAAGGTAACGACAAAAAAAATTATGAATCAGCTGAAGATCCATAATATTTTATATTTATGTCACTGTATACTATACATTTATTTTCTTATAAAAAGTCTTAACGTATGAAATTACCGTACTGGCGATTTCAAGTCCATTTTTTTCTTTTTTTCGCTAAGAATTCTAAGTTTAAAATATTTTTATTTTTTAAATATGGAATTCTTTTTTTGAAAATTAATCATTAGTTTAATAGTTACCGTTCTGGTTTTCGCATTTGTACATTTTTCGTCATCATGGATACGTTAAAAATTCGAGAGATTATGGAGTACGAGTGTGTGAGTGGCGGCACGCAACAACAACGTTGTTACAACGACGTATACGGAGTAAACACTACTAACGATCGCACCGTCCGTTATTGGTTTACCCGCTTCCGTTCTGGTAAATTCAACCTAAAAAATGACCCCGTGGTCGACCGAAAAGTTTAGTCGACAATGAAGAATTCAAGGTGATCGTGGAAGCTGATGATTCTAAATCTACAGCTAAATCAGCAGCAGCTTTCAATTTTAGCATTAAAACAATATTGGCCCATTTGCGTCAAATTGGCAAGGTAAAAAGGTTGACAAATAAGTGCCCCACGAATTGAATGATCGCCAGAGCGAAGCATACGTCGACCCGTGCACTGCTCAACAGGCACACAAACAAAGGCATTGTATTCGCATTGTTACTTGCGACAAAAAATGGATTCTGGTCGAGAATCACAAGCGCTCAAGCAAGTTGGTTAGATCCTAGTTCAGCACCTAAACAATACCCCAAACGAAAACTGACCCCTAAAAAGTGATCGTAACTTTTTGGTGGTTTAGCGCCGGTGTCATTTATCACAGCTTCTTACCAAACGGGATGAAAAGTACTGCAGATGTGTACTGTGAAGTAAAGACTGAATACAAAGATTGAGAAAGTCGCACATCTCTAACCAGCTTTGGTTAATCGTTCAACTGTACTGCACAGCAGACGGTCTCCAAGTTACAAGACCAGCTCTAGTAGGTTGGAAGTTCTCCGTCATTCACCCTATTCACGAGACCTTGCCTCTCTACCCTTTCCAGGATTTGTATAACTTTTTGGCGGGGAAAAAATTCAATAAACAAGCAGGCAGCAGACTTTTTCAATAGCTTTATTATACCACTACGTTGGCAAAAATGGATTGCTTGCATGGGTAATTACTTTGATTAATAAAAATATAAAATATAGAGAAAAAAGGGCGTTAACTTATTTAATAAAAAACGGAAATTTCATAGGTGTAATTTCATGTCGGAGTCCATGGAAAATTTAAAATGTGAGAAATGCTAAAACAGTTGAGTAAACTTTACCTTTAATGTAATAGGTTGAGGAAAAAGTTTCTTCGCATTTTTTAAGAAAATTCAAAACATTTTTTAATATAGTTTATTTACATTTAACTAAAGTATGTAGGTACCATTTTGTTAAATAACTTTTTGCCATCTTGTAGGTAGGGATCCCATTTCTATAGAAATGTTGGGGCTTCTGATCAAAAAACTGCGACAAGTAGTTTTGGCAGTCCTCTCGTGATGTTAACCTGTCACTGCCTAAAGAATTTTGAAGAGACTGAAACAGGTAGAAATCTGAAGGTACAAGGTCAGGACTATACGGCGGATGTATTAACACTTCCCAGCCAAATTCTCTTAATTTTTGCTGAGTGGCTAAAGATGTGTGAGGTCTAGGTAGTCTAGTCGTTATCATGATGAAAAACCACACCCCTTTTGTTGATTAATTCCGGCCGCTTTCTCTCAACTTCATGCTTTAATCTCATCAGTTGTTCGCACTAGAGTTCAGAATCAATGGTCCTGCTTGGTGGTAACAGCTCATAATGAATAATGCCCTTCCAATCCTACCACACACACAGCATCACCTTGTTAGGAGTTAACCCGGGTTTCACCACAGTCTGTGAAGCCTGACCGACCTTTGACTACTACCTTTTTCGCACGTTCTTGACGTACGTGATCCACTTTTCATCACCAGTTACCAGTTTCTTCAAAAACGGTTCGGTTTCATTACGTCGTAATAAAGAATCACAAATGAGTACACGGTTCATTAGGTTTCTTTCAGTGAGGTACCCAAATATCGAGATTTTTGTGTACCCAGTTTTTTTCAAATGCGCCAAAACTGTTTTGTGGTCAATTCCCAGTTCTTCAGCTACGTCGTAGCTACTGATATGCCGATCTTGCTCCACTTTTTCAAAAACGGCATCCATTTTATCCGTAATAGGTCGACCAGAGCGAGGTGCATCTTTGACATCAACATTTTGGATTGAAAACCTTTAAACCGAATTTGTGCTACTCTCACAGAGACTGCACTAGGTCCATAGACATCGGAAATTTTTTTCGCGGCTTGCGCTGCATTTTTATCTTTTTACATTTTTATCGAATTTCTTCATTAGATTTACTCATCTTCACATTACGAGAAACAAACAAAAATCACACATTTTCCTAATTTGAATTTGGAATTATCTTCTTTAAAATTTAAACTTTTAATGATACCAAAACTAGCCAGATACAAATAGTATAGCCAATCTCTCTTATAAACGTCTCGATTTAATCTTAATTATATTTATTGTTCACATAAATATACTTTTGCAATATAAATTAGACTTAGGATGTTCTTGTTTGCCTTTGTCAATCTCCCGCTGAATAGCTAAGTGGGGTGATTGTGACGTATTTCAAAGGAAGTCGATACAACTTCTTTAAATTAAACAAAAACACCACATTCATGACTTCCGCTTAAAATTATATTGTGACGTTTACAAAGGAAGTCAATACAACTTCTTTAAGGTAAACTATACAACACTCACGACTTTAATAATATACCGTTTACAAAAGGAAGTCAATACAACGTCTTAAAACTAAATTTAATACAATCATGTACAGTTTACAATGTATAGTTTACAGTATACATATTCGCCAAGCGACGGCGGGTCAGCTGGTGTAGGTTAATTATCAGAATGCCACATAATCATATATATTTATGACAGTATCGTTACAAAAATTATTGAACCTACTATCGAATCAAAAAGTGTTCCTAGCATATGATAAATGTATCTCAACGATATACAAATGGTTCCATAAAAAAGTGTACAGATTTTGTACATTTAAATAAGCAGCGTTTAATGTATTACTTATTATCACCCCGTTTTATTTATTGACAGCATTTATACTTGTGGTAACAGCAGTGCAGTTAGGTTATAATTTATTATATTAATGGTGTAACTAAAGATATAGTTTAAGCAAGAAACCCAAGCTGTCGTACTTTGTGTTCTACTTAGAACATTATTGTACTAATTTATATTTAACCAGAAGATCGTGAACAATAATTCTAATCTAAGAATTAAAATATGAGTTCTAATCTTATACGGTAAACACCCTAATTTTAGATAGGAACAATTTTTGTTGTATTTTTAAGATTTTAACAATTTCCTTATCGAAAACTCCTAAAATATTCTGCAATGGCACGAAAATGTTTTTCTTCATCTCGCTTTGTATCAAGACAATGAAAATGAATAAAACATGAAATTATGGGCCTGATAATGGGTTTTCCTTTTTTCATCCATCATTGGCTAAACACTTACGGTGTCAAAGAAACCCATTTACAAATTTTTGTGGTTCTCCCATGAGTCCATACAATGCGTTGAGGATGTGTAGCGAAAGATGTGTTTGTTAACAACCAATAAAATCACTTCATTTGATCCTATCCTCATTACGCAACTTCGCACATCTCTGATGGAAACGCTGCCTTTATTTGTTATTAATTTAGGTATAAAGAAGTTATCATAATGAAATACAATCAGCTATTATAGAACACAAAAGAATTAATTCCAAAGTGATAAGTTATTTATCTCGACAATAGAATACAACTGACAAGGTTAAGGCCTCCAGAGGCGCAAGTCTAGTCTTATTTATAGAGACAATCTTGACTTGCACTCACTTACGTTTCCGCTTCGGGAGTAGAATAACTTAATACCAAATGCCATTTTATAAATAGATGCGTTATACATTAACATACTGCACTAAATGATTGAGATAATTAGTTTCTATACATACTTACTTACATCCTTAGTAATTAAATTATTTGCAATAGAAAGGAAAGAAAAAACATCAGCCAAATATCATCAGCCAAGTATACAAAAGGAATGAATGAAAATATTCATTTATAATAATCCGCACTCACTCACTTCTATATACAAAATAATCTTACGTCTCTCCCCCATTCGTATGAATAAGATGACTAAGACAATAAAATCATAATATTTTCGCTATAATAAATAAGTTACATAAGAAATGAAAGTATTTACACTTCCTGTCACAGTACCCGTGTAACAATTCATACATGATCTATTAAGCACAGGAAGGTACTTTATCTACAAACTTTAAAGAATAACTGATTTTTGTGCATCTTGCATTTTAGTTAGTACCTATGATTTTTATTGAAAACGAAAACAATAAATAAATAAGTAAATCTAATATACATTACATCAAAGTCATCATATTAAAGAAAACTAAAAAGTTATTTTAAATAAATTCTGTTTAAGCAAAGATACACAAGGATACGATATTTAACGACAAAATGTAAACTTTCTGTAACAATAAGTAAATTACTTACGGTGAAAGAATAAATTCAGTGATATTTATGCGCATAGCTTTTAGAAATATTACCTGTTCTTTGTTTATGTTGATTTAATGGTTATATAGTTATAAAGCTAGTAGTTTTCAACATTATTAGGATTTAATTTGTAACAAACTATTGTAGTTTTTTTTAGTTTTTTTTAGAACACTTTTTTTTTATAAATCAAAATACGGGATAAACTTTTAATATAGAGAACTCAAGAAACAATCTAAGCTTGGACATTACAAGTTTTATTTATAACTAGCTTTTTCCCTCAACTTTGTTTGCGATATTGAGGTAGTTATATTAGCCTACAGTAGATCATCTGTAGACATATTTAATAATTTTATGAGGTAGTCACACTAACATTGCACCGCCTTTCACTCCCATAAGGGATGACTCTCGAAAAAAATATTTTACACATGTTTCATAATTTTCAATGAAGAACTTTCATACTGAATTTCATTTGAAGTTTCATACTAATTTTGCACCCCCGTTTTACTCCCTTATGGGGTGAGTTTTCAAAAATCCTTTCTTATTGCTCCCCTACGTTCTCAAAAGAACCCCTGTGCAAAATTTCAAGTTTCTAACCCTTACAGTTCAACCTGCGTTGATAAGTCAGTCATTAAGTCAGCTCCTTTTTATCCACTGGTTACAAATAGAGTAATTAGATATTTGCTTGAAAATTAATGTACTGTATTACTATAACTATTTAAGTTATTTATAAAATATCCTCAAAAGTCCCGAAAACACATCAGACTTCACGAAAACAGCTGGAGCTTTACTCACGTGACGAGCAAGTTAAAACAACAATATTTACCACAACTACGAATATCTAGAACTCTAACATAAATTTACATTTTCTATTCTAACAATATTTGTGTAAGTCATATGAGTTTTGCATTTTATATTTTAATACGTCAGAGGGTCAAGAAACGTCACTAAGGATATTCAAGATAAGGAAATTCAAATAGTTCAAAATAAATTGTATTCAATCAAAAATTACAGTCCGAGTGCTCTGATGCCAGATCTTTTTTAAATTTCCTAAATTAGACTATAATTTTCTTTATAAAATAGATAAATTACTTATATGTATATTTAAAATTTTCCAAATCCACTAAATTTTCTGCCCAACTTTGCAGAATTATTTACGTTTCCCGAAGGCTGCGGTGGACGCTCCCGCTCCGATTATGCCCGATTTACGGTCAGCAGGCAAAGGTTGCGGGACGTCGTAAGGGGGGTACTGCTCAACCCACCAACTGCTGGGACGTCATAACAACGACCTCTATGCAAGAGTGAATCGACAAAGAAAAATGTATAGGTATCTCCTTTCCAATAAAACGAAAAATTTTATTGGAACTGAAAATTGAAATGTATTTAAAAATGTTAATACTAATAGACATAATAGTTTGATAAATGTTTTTTTAAGGGGTTCCGTACCTTAAAATTGTCCTGTCCGATATCTATCTGATAGACCATTTTTCCCAACTATACCTATATCGGCAGATCTTGATTTTTTAAAGAATTATCTAGATTTTTTTGTCATATTTTTAGGTGGAACACAATATCGATAGTGAACTAAAAGCAGCAAGCTACATCGCGAGTTACAGCGTGTTTTCAGCACTACCGCAAGCCGGATGCGTCCAAGCTGATATATAAGCTGATATCCGCTGCCACCGACCGTATTCGAACACTTCAAATAAATGACTCTCAATGCAGTGTGTAATGAACCGCTTTGGTACAAAGATAGAACGTGTCCTGGACTCCTGGGATGTGGCACACGTTTTATATAATCAGTGATACAACTAGTGGGAAAATTCGCTGCAAGCAGTAACAAATATACGATCTTAAATACATATTTCGGGAATCGCTAATATAATACTGTGTGTATGTTAACAAAACTTTGATTTCTGATAGTTACAACAGATTTATTATAGAAAAACCAAATCACGATAGAACTGAGGCGATCGGAACACTGGCACTGCTTGTAAAGTACCTACATGTATGTACAGAATAATATAATCTTTGCCTCACATAAAGAGAAGAGAGTGGCATAGGTTGTGTATGGCCATCATAGATGCTATAATTAAAAAGGTAATTAAGGCCATTTGGATTGGACTAAATTAATATTTACAATTCTTTCACTGATAGGAAGCAACATTATTAGGCTGTCATCATCACCCTTTAATGGCAATCTGCTGACCCGGGTCTCCTCGTCAGAATGAGGAGGGTTTATAGTCTACCGGTCATAGTCCACCGCGCTGGCCCATTACGGGTTGGCAGACTTCACACGCCCTTGAGAACATGGAGAACTCTCAGGAGTACAGGTTTCAACGCGATGTTTTCCTTCACCGTTAAAGCAAGTGATATTATAGTTATTTATGTAACTGTTGTATAATAAGGGATTAATAGTTGCATACAAGACTTTATCTACACCCATAATTAAATCCTCTATAAAATATTCTGAAACAGATAGTTTACTGCTAAGATTAAAACAGCCACTCCCAGTAACCTAATATAATCCATTACTAAGTATATAGAAATAAACTAAGTATTGATGAAAGAATCATTTATTGTAGTTGTAATGAACATTTGTATAGTGCAATTATTAAAATTCACTTTAATATCTTCTTTAATGTGAGAAGATAATCGCTCGATAATTTTTCTTGAACAAAACAATAAAAATATAAAAGAAAAATGGCGGGGATGCGAATAACATATTTTTTACGGCGCAAGACGTTCTAGATAGTGAACTGTGAAACACGCAGGAATGACTGTTTTTTTTTTAATTGATACAGATACCACGCATCGATCAGTAAAAATGTGGCTGACTGTTAAGTAAACCCTTTGCGCAGAAGGAATTTGAGTGTTATTGTGAAATTCAATACAACATTATATCATTCGTTTGGATGATATAATGATTATTAGAACATTGGATGTTTTAATGTTCCCAATAAGCTAACAGTTTTAGAATCTTTTATAGAGGATTTAAATTATGGGAGTAGGTAAAATTTCTTGACTTAAACACTGGGGTCTTAGCCAAGTGGACTTTCTACATATAGAAAACCTTAAAAATGTATAGGAATGATATATGTCAACGATATATCACGTGATCAAATTAAAATGACGTGTGTAGAATGAGAATTCGCTCTTAGTAGAAGGTACCCAACGTTCTACTAAGAACTCATGAGTATGATGACCACACTCACGACCACGGTTTTTCCCGTTCCACTTATTTGCAAGCGCTACGATCGTTATCCCAAGTGGAGTATGTTATTGAACGTTTTGAGCGTTAACGAAAATAATTCAAATGGCGAGTTATGAAGCAAAACTAGAGGTTAAGGTAATAATTTATTAGTCTTAACAATAATCTTAATAATTATTGTTTAAATTAATTAATAAACATATTTTTATTGATTGATATTATTTTTTTATTTATAATTAAATTAAAAGTAAAATTAATTTTACATAAATATATTTATTTGTGGCGGTACGTTGAGCATCCGCTGCGGAAACATTCACTTCCACTAATAAATCTCTATCCATATCAAATAAAGTTATTTGGCCGTTGTGAAAGCTCAATTGAACGCACCAAATATGTCAACCTGACTTGTCAACACTTATAGCTTGAAATTATAGAAAGAGAATTGAAACATAACGTTTGCAACTTGGTTAGGCCCCCTGAGCCATCAATGCTTTTTACTGTTAGGTTATGTAAGATGACTATAAATACTATTATGAAAACGATATAGCCATGTTGTTAATCAGTACATTTTTAATTTTGAATTTCTCCCAGAAGAAACCGCATTTTACCTCAACAAAACGAGGGAGTGTTGCTATTATCTCTTTTTATCGTTATACTCTTGGTTTTTTACGAGATCAGTTATGGAAACATTCGCCAAAAGTAGATAATGCAGTATAGTTTGTAAAACATAATGTGATCTTTATGTTTTTGAGAGTAGATATTTAAATGTTGGTTGGGTTCCAAACAGATTCCTTGCCAACGACTCTCTAGTGGATTTATGATCGTGCGGACTGGAGCTAAGCTCTGCCCTGGGAATATGAGGGTTAGCTTCTGAAACACGTAATTAAGAATAGTTGAGTGTGCAATTTGTTCACTTCTTCTATTTTATGTAATTAAGAAAACTTTTAGGTTGTGTTTAAATAAATATTTACATTAGTAGACTCTCTGCTCTGTTATAACTTAACTTGTCTCAATTATACCTTATTACATTTTCGTAACGAATATACATGCACAAGTATACAAGTTAACTCAAAAGTATTATCTGGCTGGGTACAAGAAAACAAAATACAATTAATAAAAAAAATTGAGCGGATAATCAGCTGGCGACCATCAAAATAGGTTTGAAACCAAAATATCACAGATTCAGATACGTTAAGTGAGCGAAGGATACCAAGCAAAATATCCCAATCCACTGAGTTAAACGCATTACTAAAATCAAGGAGTATTAGGATAGTCAATTGTTTATTGTCCATTGCATATCTAATATCTTCCGTCACCTTAAGCAGTACGGTTGAAGTGCTATGTCCTTGACGAAAACCAGACTGAAAAGGACTGAGTAAACTATTGGTTAAAATAAATTTAGACAATTGCTTAAAGACTAGATCTTCTAAAATTTAAGATAGTACTGGTAAGATCGAAATAATTCGAAACTGAGAGGGCATAGTGGGTTGAGATACTTTGGGCAAAGGGATGACGTGAGCTGACTTCCATACTGCAGGAAATGTCTTAGATGCCAGGGAGAAGTTCATAATGTGAGTAATGATTGGCAAAACAAGATTAATGATAGGTAATATCATTTCATTACTAATATCATCAAACTCAAACTCAAACTCCTACAGCTTTGGAAGTGATCGCGTCAATTCATGTTCGCGTCATGCTCTTCTTAAGATCTACTTCTGTGATAGGTTGAAAATATAAATCTTTTCTTAAAATAAATCTTTTAAGGTTGGGTGCCATTTGTTAGTTTTAACAGTGTAGTGGATTTTAGTATGTCAGGAATAATATAATTGGTGGAGAAGCAAAGTGTTTGTTTAATAAGTTTAAATCAAATGAGTGATTGGAAGCGATAAAAGACTTACCCACACCTAGCGATTTAAAAAATCCCTACATTTGTGATGTAGAGAGACTGGTAATAGAAGAAAAGATATGGCGACGTTTTGACTCCCTACACTTTCTATTGCAGAGATTTCGCAGCTTTTACTTGGTAAAATTATCTTATCCTAGGAGTGAAAGCTTTCAACTAAGCTAGCCATCGTCAGATTTACACATTTTAAATTATGAAAGAAAGGTTAAGAATACTTATAAACTAAATAATGTTTCTCAACTTTTTGATTTCTTAAGTGAATATAAAGTTAACACAAATTAAATAACAAAAGCTATATATAAGTTAGCAACGCCATTGTTGTTAAATTATGAAGAAAACCATGGGAAGGACTTTCCAAGTGCTGACGTAACTAATGGAGGAGAGGGGGTGAGGAGGGGAGGGGGATCCCCCTCTATCGATCCCCCCATTTTTTTTTGCCGCTGACTTATATTTTGGGAATTATGGGGGGAGAAAGAAAAATTATTCCTGAACTTTCCAAGTGTTGACGTAATGGTTTCGCTCCAAAATTTTATTGGCGATAGATCTAGGCCTACTAGACTCACTCACTCATCTCGAACTGCAGAAATCAATAGTTTCCGAAATATAACATTTTAAAATTCTACAATAAATTTTGTTTACAATAGTCAAATGTCACTTGTAATCATTGTGATTGTGAAGAAATACTGCACTCTGTCACCTTGCATCATCTTTTTATATCCTATCTTAGCCTAAAAAAATACCAGAAATAGTATCAATGCTGACAATTCTTCATTAATATGATCTAACTCATAGACAATTCATTATCATAATTTAACATTTTTTTATATAAATTAATTATCTTAGCTTTATTAAAATTCATTATTATGTTTGTTATAATTTCCCAAGTTCTAAAATATATTTCCTGTACAATAAACAATATATCATAGATAATATTCAAGCATTGTACGGACATATAACAATTATTTAAAATTAAAACGGATGCTAACAAGTAATATTTGTAAAGCACAAATTTCATTATACCATCGCATCATAAATGTAATCTCCAAGTATTTTTGCAACGTACCCGATATGCAATATTCTCTGTAAAACAAAGTATATAAAAATCTTTCCTTGTCTTATAAGAATTTCAAATTTCTTTAGAAACTTATAAAAGTTGTATCTAGTCAGTCTCTTATCCACATCCCTCAATTCATACATAAATTCCAGGTGCGGAATTTCCTTACTTTCTTGTCCTGCGCCAAATATTAAATTCCCGCGTCGATGTATTAATATTCACACAGGCGCGCTCATAATTTCTCTTGCGGTCGAGAATATTTTTTCCTCCCTAAGTTATGTGAGGAATCACGTGAAGTTCTCGACAGGTATTATTTTCAGTAATTTAGGACCTATGTTTAGTACTTAATTTAGTGTTATCTTACTTTTACGATTCATATTTCTCACGTCCTTTGAACATTTTAGGGAAGATGACACAGCTACTAAGCTATCGCAATCTATATCTATCTATAACAGACTGCTTTTTTTCCAATAATACCACAATTCACTTTTTCACTTAAACTAACATTAATATTTAAGGTATAACTAAATATGTTATCGGTCATAACATGTTTATACTTTATAATACATATTGTTATGTTTGAATTTCTTAACAAAATTCTAGTGCGTAATATACAAAACAAATTGTTTGATTCTTTTTTCGCAGCTTAGAATTATTATGCATTCAGCTTCACCGTTATATTATAATATGCGTGTACAGACTCCCTGATAGTGATTATAATCTATTTGAATCGACAATGGATGATTTGCTTAAAGGACTATGTAGTAAGTCGGTAATTGTTTGTGAAGATGTAGATATTATAGTAGAAACGTCCTTGAGTCGTCGAGTATTAAATTTGTTTAAATCCTATAATTTAATACATTTATTTTCTGGGTGATACCTATGCCACATGCATAAACAACGTGTTCTGTGTCAAGTGAGTGAAAAATTAATTATTAACAATTTAAGTTCCGACCATTACGATGAAAAATTTACTTGAATGGGTACTGTAGTTGAATAAAGACAAACATAATTTGCCACCCTAAGACTGTTACCTGAATAAATTGTTTTAAGGACAATGTTGCAAAAAAGTAGTGATTTGGACACAAACTCAATTGAATCCAAATGAAGTGTATAATAGACTGTTTCATTTAATTTCATCTCATTTTAATAATAGATTTAAAGAAAAAATCTGTAAAAACATGAAACTAAAATTTAGTGATTGAGCAACTATAGGAATATATTTGAAGTAGAGAAAATCTTTATGAACGATATGGGGAGAAGCAATTTAATCATGATCCCAAGTTTTTACAGTATGTTAAAAAATTTCTTAGACTTTTAAAATTATTTGTATGTATCTAGGCAAGGGCGATATATATTAAAAACAGAATCATGAACTCGGACGATAAAATAGGAGCTACATCGGACGTTATGACTAATATTACCGGAAAATATGAAAGTTGAAAATTGACAATGTAATGATAAATTCTGGAAAAGAAGTGGCATACGCCTTTAAAATTTTTTTTTCAGAAATTCCGGAAATCTTCTCCAATCGATGCTATTGCATTGTTAAAAAGTAATCACTTGGGTTGTAAAAATAGTTTCAATTTTAAATATGTTTCACCAGTAGATATACTTAATTAAAACTTAATTTAAAGAAAACTGGTGATTTATGGGACATATCTGTAAGATTACTTACTGAAATTATTTATAATATTGGTCTACATCTAGCTCTTATTTTCAACAAGTATGTCGATACAAGATCGTTTCCTAATTTAATAAAACACTGATAACTGCAGACCTATCTCTATATTACCATGACTAAGTAAAGTTTTTGTAAAAATTGTACTAAATCAGAGTATTTTTCATAGTGAGCAATATGGTTTTACTAAAGGTAGGTCAACAACGGATGCAACGGGCTTCTAAAGCATATTTACGACGCGTGGCAGATATCACAAAATGCTATTGGTGTATTTTTTGATATATCCAAGGCCGTCGATTGTGTTGAACATGAAACGCTATTAAAAAAACTTAATTATTATGATATAAGTGGTACAGAACTTGATCTAATTGCTTCGTACCTGACCCAAAGGATCCAGAATATTGCTATAAATGGTGAAAAATCTTCTGGATCCATATTGGGTCCATTTCTATTCCTGATTTAGTGATCTGCCATACTACGTGAAGAATTTGTGCGACTTTTTTCTGATGTCACTTCTCTTATATTTAAAGTTAAGAGAAACCAACACAGTTACGACGATATAAACAGTGCATTGTTGCAGGTGCTTAGTTTACTGTTAAAAATTTAGTACTAAATGCAAAAAAGACTAAACGATTTATTTTACCAAATGTTAAAAACAACAATTCACCCTGTTATTAAATAATGAAATATTGAAAGTAGCCGGCTTAAAAATCTTTTTAGGAATAACTTTAAACTCAAAACTTCAGTGGAACTCCCATTTATCATCTTTGGCGGGAAGACTCAGCTCGGCAGCTTACGCTGTAAGGATAGTAAGAAAAATAACTGACATCGATACAGCTAGACTTGTTTATTTTAGTTACTTTCACAGTATTGTGTCTTACAGCATTTTGTTGTGGGTCAGGGTCGCGGACATAGAATTCATTTTTATCATTTATTTATTTTTATCCTTCAAAGAAGAGCAGTCCGGTTCATTTACTATCTAAGAGCTAAAGATTCCCTTCGAGACGTTTTTAACAATCATAAATAGGTATTCTTACGGTGCCGTCACAATATATTTACTGTAACATTTTATTCATTAGGCAGAACATTATTTTATTTTCTAAACATTACTAGAAATAAAAATAAACTTACGCCATATTTTCGTCTTCATAAATTAAGTAATTATTTCATGTGGTTTGGTGTTCACATCTACAATAAGATTCCACGACCTATATTAAACTATTTAAAACTCACATTAAAAAGTGTTTAATAAATTAAGCTTCCTATTCTATACAGGATTACTTGAACGATGACAGTTTGGATTCAAAATAACGTTGATACTCAGCTGAATGTTTATACCTTTATAAAACAAACTGATGTAAACAATGGCGTTTTGAAAAGAGCAATTGTTAAGTTTCTTGCCAGTTCTTCTCATCAGTAAACTGCTTTCCGAACTGGTGGTAGCTTCAGAAAAACTGACTGACTGACCAATTTTGACGTGTCAAAAATACTTTGTAAAAACTCTATTTGAATTAAAATATTTTGAGTTTGAGTTTTCAAAATAAATACTCAATATTGATACTTGTACTTAGATTTTCTGTACGTAACTTTATATTCTCACATATTATATTTTAAATCTAATTTAATTTTAATAATTAAAAATATTAATCAAAAATTTAATTTTAAGGATAAACTATTTAATAATTGTAGTATTATTTAAATGAAATGAAGTTATAAGGCTTATAAAAACAATTGGACTGACGACTAAGATCAAAATTCACGGTACCTACAAGTTACACGGTTTATTAATAAGTTTATTCATTTTCAAACAATTAATCGGAAGCGTATATGACAAGCGTTTTCGATATAATGCTAATGGAGCAAAATTGATCCAATTATGGAAATATTACGAATCCGTTAGGAGTGGCAGTTTTGTATAAAACATTAAATTTGTCCTGATGCAAGTTATTTATTACTTAAATTTAATAATAATTTAATTATATCATATACAATATATTTACTATTTATTCTTAGGTGCATATTCAACTCAAAACCACCTTTATTTCATATATAACAATGTTACTTTTCTTATGTTTTGGTATTATTATCAAAAATCAGTAATTTATTTAAACTATTAATCATTTTATTTCAAATTAGAATCCCCTCCGAAAATACCTACTTATATTATTTATTAATTTCCTCCTCAAAACGTCACATTTCGTTCGTTTACATGAGAAACGTTTCGATTGATCAATAAAATACTATATAGAAAAAATAATAAATTATCGTTCATGTCATACCATATAATAAAATCAACTTACTTTGTTTGAGTCTATTAAGGGCTTGAAATTTTAAAATTTGTTGATTTTTTTGCCATAAGCTTAGTAAGGAGCCGTTGTCTTATATCAAAAACTCTCAAACTAGTAAAGTTCACATAGTAAAGTTAAAAAACAAGATGTTAGCTAAGTTCAAGAGACGTCATATTCTTACTGTGATGTTTCACCTTCTCATGTCTCTCATTGTGACTGTCCTACTTTTAATTCTGAAAATGTCAAACAAAAGTGCAATAGGCTGATGATGAGACTTCTCAGTACTCAGATATGACTATTATGATCTGAGTTTTAATTCGGTAGACTATGACTTTGATGCGTTGCCACTTTATTGTAGTTCGTTAGTGATCTATAGTTAGAATTTAATAGTGTAAGTCGCTGGAATTAATAATAAACTATTCCAAAATAACAATTTTAATAAATGAACTTGAACTTCAAATAAATTACTAATACTGGTAAAATTTTACTGTTGACCTCTTAGTAAGTACAAGAAAGTTTGTTTATTAATAAATCTAATATTTAACTGATGTCTTTTCGTCTCAAGGGTTGTGGAAATTCGTCCTTTCTTTTATTCCTATCGATTGTTCTTAGTCGTTTTTAATATTTATAATTATTGATTCTTGATCTTATCTGGGATTTTGGTTTCTGATCCTACTTCCATACAATAAAATTTAAAAGTAAAGGGCACCAAAAGCGATCCATTTTGTGTGAAATATTATTTGTTTATTTTATAGGCGTTACTTAATATGTTGTAAAGACAGAACATATGAACCATATATTCAACTATAATTATGATCTGTACTATTCTTTTGAATATGAGAGAATATAATGTTGAACAGATTATGTTAAACAATTGCAACGACATTAATCAAGAGACGTTTCATTTATCACCACGATTTTCTGGAGCGGGATTGTCTACGACATTTGAATAAATCATTGCCATATATTACAAAGTCAGTGTACAGCGGCTCGTAATACATCAAGTAGCATAAAGAGGCAGGTCGCGGATGCACAGAAGATTTTATATCTCGACGCCAGCTGTCGCTCCTTGAATTATATTTTATATCATAATTTTCTGTACAAATAAATAATTAAAAACATCTTTCAAATTGTATTTCTTTAATGCATAATATACTATAAATGATCACTTACAATAAATGTGCGTATATTTACCTGCGTACATCTCTGAAGTGAATACAAGAGGTATGTTTAAGGCATACGACGCTAAGGAAAACTAGAAACATTCCGCCATATCAGAGGCTGATTAGCTACGAAGCAGATGTAGCAATTGCAAAAGTCTTAAAAGCTCTAAATTAATTGGTAATAAAAATAGCCATGGGTCAGTGTGGGTGACTTTTTTTTCCTCATCTTTATGGAGTCCACGGCCCACAAAATGCTACGGCCCCCGCGCTTGTTTAATCCACCACTGCACCATATGATATCCCGTCTAAACGGTAAGTAAAATAATAAAATTTCCTAATTTCCCTTACTTTTTGATATAAGACGGATGGGCTAAAAATATTTTTGTTTACATATTCATGCGGACAAAATAAAATCTTTCTTACAAAATCACAGGAAGTTCAAAATAAAGTATTACATTTGTATTATTTAAAATTCTGATTAGAGATCCTTACAATATCTTTTTTACTTATTGATGTTTAGTAAAAAATTTTACCAATACTTATCATAATGTACAGGATACCAAAACATTTTTCTAGAGCACGTGTAAGCTTGCTTTGTATGAACAACAAAGCCAGACTCCCATTGCCGGAGCTTTTAGGCGGATAGTTGCTGTGGCATCCGCAAATGCAAATTTACGCTATGCATTTTGAAAAATTAAAAGCAACATTTTCAATGCAATTGCAAACGTTCTTTTCCGCAGTCGACGCGAGTAATGGCCACTCCAATTCCAAATTGTGCGGCCTTTTTATCATCGCCTTTGTAAACACTTATTTATACTTTCTGTTTGAAGTGTGATTCCATATTATCTTTTTGTAGTCCGATTTTCTGAAGTCCTGAAATGATGTGATTTGAAATTATTCAAGAAGTATGTAAGTGCCGGAAAATAAGAAACCTCTAAAAATAACCTGATTTATAATGTTGTATCATTGTGTCCAATTATTAGAAATTTGTATAATATATGTAGGTATATAGAAAATGTAAAAAAAATTCCGATAAAATCTATTTTTTTTTAAATAGACAATGAACACATTTTAATTTCTGGATGATGGTAGGTAAAGCTGGGATAGAACTAGTCTCTGGTTTCGTTTAAAAATGCTCTTCTTTTCTTCTTCTTCTTTTAATAATTTCATAAGTTTCCTAGAATCATTTGATTTAAATATAAGTTTCGAGTATCACATTTTTCCATTCACATATTTCTATAGAATTACAGAATATATTGTAATTAAAAAGATATATTTTTTTTAGATATATTCTGAATAACTGTACATATGTATAAATTATTACAATAACTTAAATGTAAAATAGAGTAAAACGAACTTTGTTGTTACTAATCTGATTTTAAAAATTCTTTCACAGTTAGAAAACTACACTATTCGTGAGTGACAAAGGTGATTTAGTGTTGCCATATACATTTTTTTATTAATAGAACATGGCCATTTTGTTGCTACTGATCCGATTTTAAAAATTCTTTCACTGTTAGAAAACTACGCTATTCGTGACGGACAAAGGTGATTTAGTGTTGCCATATACATTTTTAATTAATAGAACATGGCCATTTTGTTGCTACTGATCCGATTTTAAAAATTCTTTCACTGTTAGAAAACTACACTATTCGTGAGGGACAAAGGTGATTTAGTGTTGCCATATACATTTTTTAATTAATAGAACATGGCCATTTTGTTGCTACTGATCCGATTTTAAAAATTCTTTCTCTGTTAGAAAACTACACTATTCGTGAGGGACAAAGGTGATTTAGTGTTGCCATATACATTTTTTAATTAATAGAATATGGCCATTTTGTTGCTACTGATCCGATTTTAAAAATTCTTTCACTGTTAGAAAACTACACTATTCGTGAGGGACAAAGGTGATTTAGTGTTGCCATATACATTTTTTAATTAATAGAACATGGCCATTTTGTTGCTACTGATCCGATTTTAAAAATTCTTTCACTGTTAGAAAACTACACTATTTGTGAGTGACAAAGGTGATTTAGTGTTGCCATATACATTTTTTAATTAATAGAACATGGCCATTTTGTTGCTACTGATCCGATTTTAAAAATTCTTTCACTGTTAGAAAACTACACTATTCGTGAGGGACAAAGGTGATTTAGTGTTGCCATATACATTTTTCAATTAATAGAACATGGCCATTTTGTTGCTACTAATTATTGATTTTAAAAATTCTTTCACTGTTAGAAAACTACACTATTCGTGAGGGACAAAGGTGATTTAGTGTTGCCATATACATTTTTCAATTAATAGAACATGGCCATTTTGTTGCTACTAATTATTGATTTTAAAAATTCTTTCACTGTTAGAAAACTACACTATTCGTGAGGAACAAAGGTGATTTAGTGTTGCCATATACATTTTTCAATTAATAGAACATGGCCATTTTGTTGCTACTAATTATTGATTTTAAAAATTCTTTCACTGTTAGAAAACTACACTATTTGTGAGGGACAAAGGTGATTTAGTGTTGCCATATACATTTTTTAATTAATAGAACATGGCCATATTGTTGCTACTGATCCGATTTTAAAAATTCTTTCACTGTTAGAAAACTACACTATTCGTGAGGGACAAAGGTGATTTAGTGTTGCCATATACATTTTTCAATTAATAGAACATGGCCATTTTGTTGCTACTAATTATTGATTTTAAAAATTCTTTCACTGTTAGAAAAATACACTATTCGTGAGGTTCAAAGGTGATTTAGTGTTGCCATATACATTTTTTAATTAATAGAATATGGCCACTTTATTGTTTCTAATCTGATTTTAAAAATTTTTTCACTGTTAGAAAAATACACTATTTGTGGGTGACAAAGGTGATTTAGTGTTGCCATATACATTTTTTAATTCATCGAATATGGCCATTTTGTTGCTACTGATCCAATTTTAAAAATTCTTTCACTGAGAGAAGTCTATAGTATTTCCATCTCTCTTCCTCTTATAATACTATCATTGTCTTTCATCCTCTCTCTTTTTTCTCTCTTTAATTTTTAATTTTATGTGTTCAGAATGATTAGTGTCTTTTCACTTCCTTTCTTTCGATTATCTCTCTCTTTATCTCTCGCGTTCGCTCTCTCTCTCTCTCTCTCTTTTACCTATTCAATTTTATTTTTGCTCTGTCCTCCCTATTTTATTATCTGTCGCCTTTATTTTTGTTTCTATCATTTTTCTTTTTATAACTTTTTCTCACTCTCTCTCTCTCTTTATTCAAATAATGAAAAACTACACAATTACAGAGTGACAATTTAAGGACATCAATTATAAAAAAATTTTAAATACCCGGAGCGAAGCGAGGGCAGGCCGCTCGTTTATAATAATAAGAGACTTAATTTGATTTTCTGAAATTATTAGTATTTTCAATTATTACATATAATAATAACATGTATTTCAATTGAAACTAAACTACACTTATGAACGAGAATAATTTTACCTTTTTCGTGACTCTTCAACATTTTACCAATTGCATGAAATTGAATGGAACTCTAGTTATATAAACTTTTGCCTGAAAATTTTCGGTAAAAGCTAAATTATTTCATTCATGAGTTAATTCTACACTTATAGTATTATGAAGAAATTATTATTATCATTAGAATGTTCAATCTAGTTGTAAACTAAAAACTGTTTAGATACACGTGCATTTCGTTTCCAATAATAATAGATGTGAATGACCGACAGATAAGCATATATTATTAATTTTAAAAGCAAGCCTTATGACAATCATATCAATTTAAAAAAATTAAGTACAATTAAATAACTGTATTTGAATTATAATTTCAAAAAAATCACTATGTATCTCTATAAATTAGTATGTGTAGGGGATTTTAATGATGAAAAGGAAGGAGGAGAGGGAAATATTTGAAAACACTAGATGGGAGATGATATTGAATGGACTATTGGGTAAAAACAATATTCCCCCTCTTCCTCCTTCCATCTCCTTTTCATCATAAAATCCCAGAGATATAGTTATTCAGTAAGAAACTTTAATGTCGAAAACTTACTGTATAGATGTCGCTACATCTATTAATATTCACTACACGGTTTATCACTAAATACAGTCTACTAGAATACTATTATTTGCAGAAATTTATATTTCTGCTAATTCTTAGCAAATTACCTTAGTTAGTGCATATAAAGAATGTGAACTCTCAAAATCGCTACCATTAAAAATAAAACAAGAAAAAAAAATATCTACCAATACTTTGTGAACTCTAAGTAGACTCTAACTCTTTGTAGACTAAGTATTCAATGATTTCGCAAAAAATATTGCATTATTAAACAATATTTTCGTTCCCAAGGAGATCTAAGTTTTTAATTTACTTCTTACCAATCCCGCATGATTGTCTTTTTAAATAAAATAAAAAATTATTTTATGTGTTTTAAATGTCAAGACAAGAAAACATTTTCTTTAAATGACATAAATTTGGACTTCTGTATTAGTTTAAAAAACATTTCAAAAAATGACATTCTTATAAGACGTTAAATTAGAAATAAACATAGGTACTCAATATTTTTTTAAATACCCGGACGAAGCCTGTGGAGATTCATAGTATTGCATAGAATAGTTTATTTCTTCAAACTCACTAATTTCAAAATGTATATTATTTCATGAATATAACATCCAATAATACTAGATGTATTTAATTATGCAATTTTATCCATTAGCAAGTAATTATCGGAGGTTGAATAAATAATGAATGAAACTGATTGCTTATTTAATTGATAATAATAACCATTTAGATATAAAATATCTTAAAATGATTTTAGTTGTAAATATAGCGGCAGGAACTAGGAATTACTATTTATTCAACAACTGAGTGTTATAATTTTAACGTGTATATCGTTTCTGGCATTGTAGCGTCCAAGATAATGAACTGATTCTGATGATGTTTTATTTGTTTAAAAGGTAATTTAGTCGAGATGGTTCTTAGCTATAATTTATGAAGATCTGGTCAGTCGTTTGTAGACTATCAGCTCATTACTAACTTGAGAGCTGTATGACAGTATTAATATATAGACAATTATAACAATCTTGTAAAGAGAGATAAATAACGGAATTATTTCTTACTTTTTAGTGCATTTTTAGTTTGAAGTCGGTTTTTTAAACGTAGTTTTTTTTATTTTATTTTGTTTTCGACAATACAAAAAGATGTCGTGTGGGTATTGATACTTGGTGACTTTATTTAATTAGACTTTTAGTCGGGGGTAATTGAATTTTAAAATTTAATAGTTATAACATTTTCAGTGGTTTAGATTGTGTGCGTTTCGCGTAAATTTTTCAAAAATTTTCTGTTATGGTACAATAATATTAAATACTATAAGAGAGATAACAATATGATATTTTTAAATAATCTCAATTGATATAATTATAATGGGATGTCTCGAAGTAAGTAATTCTCATTTAAATTCCATCTCTCACTCGGTTTGTGCGACTTGTAGTGAATATATACATTTTTGTAGTTTATCAAACGGTATCGAATTTATTTCATAAATAGCGTTATCGTCAATGTTCAACAACCTTAATCGTTCCATGTTGCCGTTATCTGAAAAAAATTAAAATCTCAACATTAAAAAATTCTCATTTATAGGAAATAGGAGTATTTTCTTCGCAATCTGTGAGATTACTCCGAACTAGTGGTTTAGACTTGCAAATACAAGTCTGGAACTATACGCAGTGACGAACCAAAGCATCATGGTACTCCTATTATTCTGAATATATACGGAACATGGCGTTCCGACTTCCGTTTGCACTTCCAACTTGAATAGCATTAGTTTGTCAATATACAACTTACACTGCCATCAAATTCAATTATATTTATACAAGCTTATCAGTCAACATTTTCAAATCTTTTTCAACCATACTAGTTATATTAAAGCTAACGCTTTTCAAACTACTGAAAAATATCATTGTAATGCTGCACCATGTAAACTAACCGTTTTATCTGATCGGTGCCAACTTAGACCAGCTTGGTGACTGGCTTCCCTCAAAGCGGATGACTTCATTCCAACTATCTTATTATTAGGGTATCCTTTAAGCAAAAATTTATCATACTTATTAATTAATCGGTTTATTTGTTTGCCTATTAAGTTTTTTTTGGCTTTAGCGTTTTGAAGCGCCTTTTTTGGATTTAGCGTTTTGAAGCGTCTAGTATCAATTTTTACAGAAGGGAGGCAGCGAATTTTTTGGTCAATAATATTGGGGCGCCAAAAGCATAACTCGCCCAGGGTGCCTAGGTGGCTAAGGCTGACCCTGCTCATAATATTGTACAGTATGATGATAGTATTAAATTTGGCTGCATGCTTTGCTATTACATTAAATGCAATGCAATATAGCATTATAAAAATTAAACATTAAAATAATAATATCAGTAACCTACACTAATATTATTTCTCTAACATCTACGCGGAACTAAAACTACCTAAATCCAAATAGTCGTATTTTAGCTTGTATTCAAAGTCAAAGTCAAAATTTTTTATTCAATGTTGGAATTTACATTCTCTTATTGAACGTCGGAATCTACCACCCTTTCGGAAACGACCTAACCCAGACCTGAGAAGAATGGGCGCAAGAAACTCAGCGGGACTGTTTCTTTTGGATTTAAATATTATTAAATTTTTGAAATATTTTTCAACCTTATGGTACTGCTTACAGTTTCATACGTAAAGGTAACATAACACTAAATGACAAGTGGGAAAACATAATTAACATACAAATTTATAACCGGTTTAATTTCTATAATATCCGAGATCCCATAGCAAGGCGTTATTAGTAAATATGTGTGAAGTACCCTAAAATTAAAAACTGATGTTAAAAGACTTTAACATTTTTATGTTAGTTTACAAAACAATTTGCTTCTGCGTATAAAACTCCATTTATATTCATGGTGAAACACATATCCACAAATTCATTTTTTCGACATTGATTTACGAGAGCCTGTATGCGTGCACAATTATAGCGTTTTCACTGGTTCCATTATATAGTAAAGCGTGTTGTCCATGACTTAAAGTATTTACAGCTAAATAAACATTTGGTAATTATAATCTACTTAAATAATTTTTGAAAAATTCTTTGTACGTATGTGTATTTGTTTATATAAATGTATGTTTGCATGTTTTTGTATGTTTTCATATGTTTTTTTGGTATGTTTTAGTGTTTTTTCGTCAGTTTTGTTTTGTTTCGTTTCGTTTCGAACTACATTATGAACAATATTTGAAAGTGGATAAATCGAAAAAAATGCGAAACGGAGCCGAGAACTTAGCACACTTGAATCATAATGTACCTACTATTATTAAATTTTGATTACATTACGAGTCAAACAGGCGAGTAGATTATTTTATATACAGGAATGAGTATGAGTGGTTTATTATAGACCAAAGTCGACTTCCAAGTTGTTATATTTATCCCTTTCTAAAAACCTTAGCTCATGAAAGTATTTTACTCTTTCTCTTTTTTCCAACAATGTATTCCATCCCATCTAATTGTTTTACATTATAGAGATAATAGTATTTTAGTCTATGGATGAAACACTTTTCAACACTGTAATACATAATGTAATTTTACGCTGAAAATAATTTCAATTATATTTTTACCAAATTTTTACTTCTGTTTTAACCATTATTATCTGTTATTATATAGTAATTCGATAGAGTTCTTTCTGCTGTACATAACTGTGCTAATGATATTTCTGACTAAATTAATTTTTTATAACTTCTCAAGATTATATATTTTTATGAGCTCTTATTCGCTTTTCGTCGAGGTCAAAAAGCTGCTGAAGCAGGTAAATCCCACTTAAAGAGATTTCAATTCACGACTCGTTTCACTTTGCCAAAGAACAAAACAATCATTGTAATTTGAAGAAAATCTAATCGGTTAACGGCAGTCTCGGCTACAGGCCATGCATTCATTTTTACGCTAGTAGTGCTTTCCCTATGAAAGATTTCTTTATAAAATGTTATAAAATGAGAAAATGTTGTATCTCCTTAACATACCTACCCAACGTTTATTCTGAGTAAGAAGGACTGAATCATTCACATAATATCTATACTCCTGCAGATCTTTAAGCGACAGACATCCAGAATCCTTACGAATTTGAACCGTTGCTGCGTCTAGGGACGATCTCGTTTGAGTACACAAATTGCAACTCGAAATACGAAGCAAAGGAATATAGAATTTAGTGTTATACAAGAGATATGATAAGATTTCAGTGCAGTTTTTATTATTTGTCTTTATTTTATCTAGTAAAGTACGTTTTGGATATGGCGTTGCGTCATCTTATTACTGAATTCCTTTGGCCTACTTTCGGCACTACCCTATCAGTCTCCTGTCATAATAATATTGCATTGTCATCAGATCTATTCCATAGAATCGCAAATCGAAATTCGATCAAAATTTTTCAAATATTTCGCAAGATTTAATAACAGAGAGACAGAAACTGCAGGCACAAAAAATAAAAGCCTGTAATAAATAAATATATTATATACACTCACTTTATTTTTCCAATAACTCCTTAATTTACAGGTTAGAATACATATCCCCCTCTGCCGCTGGGAGAGCATCTCGTAAAAGCCGAGTAGCCCAACACCCCCTTGGTGGTAGGGGATCTGTTCGCCGTCTGGATTGCGACCATGCCAATCCGACCGCCAAGTGTCATAGACACGTTCCGGTCGAGCCGCATGTGAGCCAGACTTACCCCCTCCCTCTCCCATCTCATTAATGCTAGTCTAGTCGACTCTAGGCTCTTGCTTAGGGAAACCGCATAAATTTTTTTTCTTCAATCCCCCTCCCCACTCTATCTTCGAGGATGCAAAGCATCGACAAAACAAGAGAGTATCTCTTGTTTTGCCGATGTCCATGGGCGATGGTAGCCACTTACCATCAGGCGGACAATCTGCTCGTACGCACGCATATCTACCATAAAAAAAAATTAAATTATATTAAAATATTCCTACGAATTTTCATTCAAAATTTGATGTCTCCTTTTTCAGTGAATGGCGATCTCAACGATCCAAGTCAATCAGAAGCCAAATAACTACAGGTTTTAATAACAGGAGCTTTAATAAACCGACATCAATCTTGTTTTTGATACAGCCAACCCTACAAATGTTCATGATAAATTCTTCTATTAATTTTGCAACATTATTTACAAATATTAGTTCTCTACTAGTATTTATTATTATTTTTTATTTAAAATTTTCCTTTAAAGCTACGAAATCTTCCTCAAACGACTTTTTAATTATAATAATGTTACTGCTATATATCTACATCTCTACTAAACTAGTTAACAGACGATCAGCTAATTATAATTGGCCGATTAAGTCAATTATTAAATGATTTGGAACATTTGTAGTTATTTACTACTCCTAACCCCAGCTCAGATAAATAGATTACAGATTCGTGGATACCGAACTCAACTAGAACTTCGCCTTAACTTGCTATTTATTGATTTGACTCTTGAAGTTAAGCAACTAGATATTTACTAAAAGGTCACCGTGTCTACTTTATGTATATCTGTTATGAGTTTGACTTCTCCATGAAATGGGATACAGTTTTCACAATTGTTTTTGTTTTGTTCCATTTAAAAGAGTTTAGAAAAAAGCTACTGTCATTTTAAAATATTTTAGCCCTGCGAAATAATGTTTCCAATATATAATATACTAGACCATCCGGTCTTGCTTCGCTGAGGTGTATACTAATTGTTCACTTACTCACACACTCACTCTTTTATTCATTCATACTCTATCCGCAACTGTGACCAAAACTTAAGAAGCCGATCATTTGACCCCCCCAGACACTGCTGACGACGCTCCTTTCACTGAAGAGGAGGTACTGGAGACTCTCAACAAAATGAATCTTAATAAAGCCCCTGGATTAGATTACTTAACATCAGATATCTGTTCCCAATTTACTTATTTGTACCCTAAATTAGTCACTAATGTATTCAACCGATTCCTCCAGCACTTTCCTCGTCAGTGGAAGAAGGCGTTCGTAAAAATTATACCCAAACCCAACAAACAGGACTACAGCCTCATGGAATCGCACAGACCTATTGGGTTACTACAACTTCAATTCGGTTTCAGGGAGCAGACGAGCACAACCATGGCCATCGACAATGCACTTCGTGCTATCCGAAATGCAAAGTCTGATGGCCGGTTAGTTTTGGCTGTTTCCCTGGACATAAAGGCCGCTTTTTATAATGCATGGTGGCCAGAGCTTTTTAATGGACTGCGAAATATTTCCCAAAGAACATCTTTAGCCTCATTAAAAGCTACCTCGAGGATCGGGAGGTAATTCTAGACTATGCAAATACTAGACTGAGTAAAGGCATGACCAAGGGCTGTGTACAGGGTTCCGCTTGCGGCCCCATTTTGTGGAACATCATATTAGACGAATTATTAGGGATCAACCTTCCTGAAGGATGTAGCGTCCAGGCTTTTGCAGACGATGTTCTTCTTATCGCACACGCAAGCTCCCACAGTGAGCTAGAGAACATTACAAATTCGGCTCTTGACATCACAGTTAATTGGGGAAATAAGACTCCAGTTTGGTCCTTCCAAGACCAAGATGATTACTTTCACGCCCAAAGCAAAGGCCGCTAAAGTGACTATAAGTGGACAAACCCTTCCCATGGAAAAGGTTATAAAGTTTCTTGGTTATTGATGAAAAACTTCTATTTAATAAACACGTGTTTTACGTCATAACCAAAGCCCCCAAGAGATTCAACCTGCATAAGAGTTGTTCCGTTTTTCAAGCCGAACTTCTAGCCATCGATCGAGCTTGCAAATGGGTTGTATCACATTGTTCACCTCCTAATTCCAAATATATTATCCTCTCAGACTCATTATCTATACTAATATTATAAAGAAGTAAGATTTGTATTTTTGTATGTAACGAATAAACATAAAAACTACTGGACCGATTTCAAAAATTCTTTCACCATTTGAAAGCTACTTTATCCCTGAGTAACATAGGCTATATTTATTAAAAGAAAAAATTAGAGATCCTCAGGAAATCTCACTAAAAGCAACCCAAGGTGCAAAAAAATTTGCCATAAAATATCCTTCATCGCATGCGCTGCAAAAAGTATTGATGATAGAACAAAAAAATGAAATCTACAAAAAACTCCGCGAGACCATATGTTCAACTATTAGAGTTATGTCACTATAACTACTTTTTTACATTTTAAAAGTTGATAAAAATGCCAATAAAAATCAGACCATGTTTTCTATAACTTTGTATTAATCCTGTTTCAATACCTGTAAATTACTTTTTGAATTATTAAAATCGGACTTTTCATTCAAAAGATAAAATTAAAAATATCAATATAAACAAAAAATACACGAGGATGCGACAGTATAGCGACGCAGCGCAGCGAGTAACGCGGCACGAGAGTGGGCACCGAAATGCAAGAGAGCCAAAATATTTTTAAAAATAACATTCCACCCGCGCGAAGCCGGGATGGGCCGCTAGTCATCTATTAAAGCCATACAAAATAGGAGCAATACTCATCCGCTATACGCATATCACGAGCACACTGGAATTGTCATGGGCAAAAAGCCATATAGGAATACCTGGAAATGAGGCTGCTGATGCAGCCGCGAAGAGTGGGGCGGCACTGCACAGAGCATTAGACTACGTTGTATTTCCTATTGGTTTTGCCAAATATTCAGTCAAATCTTGTCATCAACATAGAGAATGGGAGAGCAGACACCAAGACTATGTAACAGGGTGCTGGACTAAATTTTTTACCAACACTTGGCGATATCAACAAACTGTGGTGTAAGACCAGTTTCTTTTCAATTGTGGCAAATTTTAACGGGACACGTATACCACAAGGCGTACTTACATAGATTTAAAATTACTGAAGACGACACCTGTCCTTGTGACCAATTAACAACCCAGACACTCTCACATCTATTCGAGCAGAGTCCTAGATTTGTCTCACCCAGACTACACCACATCATCTGTTGCGATAATGCAGGTCCCTTCTCCCTTCATTCCAACCGAGGTTATGGAGAAAGAGAACACCCTAAAGTCCTTTATAAAATTTTCAAAATATATAGTCGATCAGCTGAAGCACTTCAACGATATATGAAACACCGTACTGATAAAATGTTAATAACTTATCTATATATAAGGTGTAAAGTACATCTGTAAATAATTATTAAATTCATAAATAGGTTAAGTGTAAAATAGGTTTTGTTTCACGATAATTTAATATTTTTTTTTCTTTGGATATAATATCTTAACATATATATTTTTAATATTACTTCTGTCAACTTGTCCAACAACGTTGACTCCCTTTGGAGACGTTTTGCTGTAGTGTAATCTTCTCTAAAAATTTGCGAATATTTTTAACACTCTGCGATACTCAGTTTAGACTCAGTTCGACCTTTCCCATTGCGAGCAAACGCATATAATAAAAAAAATTTTTAAAAAAAAACCCGCAACTGTGAATCGTTCGTAAGAAACGTTTTCGTTCGACCTCTTTTTTCTCCGACTTACTTTGTAAATCCGACTACCACATCAAATCAAAATATCTTTTCATTTTTCGGGTTAATATATACCCACCCTATGAAACTTACAAATAATGTGGCTTTCTATTGATTGGAAAAACAATTTTCAAAATCGGTGCAGTAGATCCAGAGATTACCCCCTACAATGTTACAAACTTTACCTCTTTATAATATTAGTATAGAAAATAATAGATAGCATATAATATCGCTGATCTATAGAATTTTGAAAAGAAACAGGTGTATTTTCTTCTTTCTTCAAAAAAGTCTTTTTACGATATTAATAATTGTGTTTTTGTAATGTCTCTAAATTGTCACTCTGTATGTCATTATTTGAAAAAAGAGAGTGTAAGAAAAAAAATAAAATAAAAGGAAAAAAACAAAAGCGAAAGATAATAAAAGACAGAGCAAAAATAAAATTAAATAGGTAAAGGACAGAGAGTGAGAGAGATAATCGAAAGAAAGAAAGTGAAAAGAGACTGATCATTCTGAACAGATAAAGATAAAAACTAAAGAGAGAAAAAAGAGAGAGGATGAGATAGAATGATAGTATATAAGAGGAAGATAGACGGAAATACTATAGACTTCTTTCAGTGAAAGAATTTTTTATATCGGATTAGTACCAACAAAATGGCCATAATCTATTAATTAAAATATGTATATGGCAACACTAAATCACCTTTGTCACTCACGAATAGTGTAGATTTCTCTCAGTGAAAGAATTTTTAAACTCGGATCAGTACCAGCAAAATGGCCATAATCTATTAATTAAAATATGTATATATGGCAACTCTACATCGGTTTTGTTACTCAGGAATAGTGTAGTTTTCTATTAGTAAAAGTATTATTAAAATCTGATCTGTTCCAGAGAAAACTTTCACTTTACCTTTAAAAGGCCATATCTTTTTAATTAGAATATGTATGGCAATAATTTATTTAATAAAAAAAAGTAATAAATCAAGTAAAATGGTTAAGTAGTTTTCCAGCCTATTCGCAACAAACAAACATACGAACAATCAAATCTTTCCTCTTTATATAATAGTGCAGATAAATAACCCACACGTTTGCCTTCTGTAATTCAGGTATTAAAAACTTCTAGTATACTCGTAGCTACTGCAGCAACACTTTTGTTTTGATTGTTAGTAGTTCCTATAGATTTACATAAAAAATACCCTTTGCTCAATAATATGTAACTACTATTTAAAATGAGCTGAACCAATCGTCCATGTGATTTCATATAGTTAGATTAGGTAAGGTTCTTGAGGTTTATCAATTATAGTTAGAGGCCGAACAGCGAAAGGAAGTTCTGAGAAAGAAGAATAAGGAAGTTCTGTAAACCTGCACCTCCACCAAGCTCTGCTCGGCTTTATGAAATTGCATGTTATACAGTAATAGGTATCATTCCTTAGTCTACATGTCGTCAAAGACATAGCGAACTTTCCACACTTGTCAAATAAGGTGTTAATTTTCCTAACATGTTCTGCGGTGCTCGGAGCACAGCACCTGGAAATTGCCTTTGAACGATTTGTGAAGTTGTATCATTTGAACTAAGTTTACGCCATGTCTAGCTAATTAGTAATTATGACGATCACGTGTATGTCGCTATTTGCTTTATAAAATATTCTTAGTCATTATATATTAGTATAGTATATAAAACAAGGTTAATCATTTATAACTCAAGAACTGCTGATCTTGAGAATTGACAGAGTATGTAGGCAAAAAAGGCTTGAAGGCTTTGAAATAGGGGATGAAAGTTTGTATGGGAATTCATCATATACATAAGATAAATATTTTGAAAATTTAAAAAAAAATAAGAAGAATCACTTTATTTTCACAAAATTAACAACACAATTCAAAAGAAAACATAAGTATACAACACAGCTAATAATAGTTATATAAATGTAAGTTACTACTCCATTTATAATTACTATTCATTACTTAGCATACATTTTTAAAGTAGGTTTCGATGAATAAATGAGAACGACGTCGGTGTCAAATAAAATACACGTGATTAAATTCACCCGAGTAATATGTATATTTTCAATCGACTTCAAAAAAACGGAGGTTATCAATTTGGTTGTATTTTTTTTATTTTTATATTTGTATAATTTTAATTAGAGCTTATAAGGTTATTTTACGCACTGTTAATAATTTTAGGCCTATTAACCTTTAATCGGAAATCTAGAAAGCCTTTCCGTTAGAAATCACAAGTTAAACGAAAATTATTCGCTTTTAATTAATTTAGTAGTAGTCGAGTAGACATGATTTGCTACGCTACAAGTGTCAAAGTATAAATGACTCCTCCCTTAATTACTGTACTAATTTCAAATTGTCTCCTTTCTTGACACAAAGCCTGAGGTAGAAGAATTAATTAAATTGTGGGACTTGGGAGCTTTCGTGGGGTTAAAAATTGATCCAATTTATCTATTTTACTTATAAAACACTGCTTTTTAAGCCTAGAAAATGACATACATTAAATAATAATATATTTTATTTAAATAATAGAAAATGCAGTAAGAGCCTGAGCGAGGGTTCGATCCTGGGCACACATCTCTGACTTTTCTAAGTTAATATCACTTGCTTTAACTGTGAAAAAAACATCGTAAGGAAACCTGCACTCCTGAGAATTCCCTTAATGTTCTCAAAGGTGTGTGAAGTCTGCCACACTGGGCCTGCGTGGTGAACTATGGCCTAACCCCCTCCTCTTTCCGAGACCCGGCTTAGCAGTGGGCGATTAAGGGGTTGTGATGATGATGACGATGATGAAATAATAGAAAACATTTTAAGGCCAGAACATCCATAAATTAATATAAGTAATTGTACACGACGACCATATAAATACAGCCGCCGATACACTTTGTTGCTGGATTAGAAGCCTTCTTCTAATGAAACACTTGAACTTCACTATTATTCCTTCATTTTGCTCTCTTCAGTACTCGCCGACTGGACGCCGAATAGAGAAAAACCCAGCTATTATATTACATATTGACGTGCGTACAATAGGTACCTACTTAAGTTACAATGCCATTTGTATGAGACAGATATATAGTCCGTCTCTATCTATTACCGTCCAATATCAGTAGAGGCAATGAATTAAAATCAATTTTTAAATTAGTACTTCGATTGCTGTGTAACCATTAGTAAAATTAATTATACATATTGGGACATGTCCCTATTACCAAATACTGATATACTGACATGTCAATTAGAGCGTATTCACATTATCAAACGTTCAAAGTTGACAATAATGAGTATCTATTTATGAGAGATGATTGTTCCAATGGACACGACTAGTGGTATTCCCGAGAGCTCTTCATAATTTAGCCAAAACAATTGTGGCCAATTGAACATTATTCAAATGCTTGCTTCAGTTAGGGTTGCTCGATCATGTAAAAAATGATTTAGCTAGTAAATAATTTATAGCCAATGGTTTAAAATACTTTGGGGACAATTTCTACTCTGTAAGATAATTTTAATGTATTAACAATATGCGTAAAGAATATTTTATATATTTAGTAGTTTTGAAAATGGATTATTTTATAGATTTTATAAGCTCTCTTCGAATTTGAACTTTGCCACCGCCTGTCATTGCCTCTCCCGCCACCACCATATTAGACAACTAGAGGGCAGCCCTCGCTTCGCTCCAGGTATTTAAAGCAATATTATAATTGATGTCCTTAAATTGTCACTCTGTAATTGTGTGGTTTTTAAATATTTGAAAAATTAGAGAGAGTAAGAAAAAGTTATAAAAAGAAAAATAATAGAAACCAAATGAAACCAAAAGAAAAGTGACAGATAATAAAAGAGGGAGGACAGAGCAGAACTAAAATTGAATGGGTAAAGGAGAGAGAAAAAGAGAGAAATTATCGAAAGGAAGAAAGTGAAAAGAGGCTAATCATTCTAACAAAAAAAAATAAAGTGAGACAAAAGAGAGAGGATGAGAGACAATGATAGTATTATAAGAGAAAGAGAGACGGAAATACTATAGACTTCTCTCAGTGAAAGAATTTTTAAAATCGGATCAGTAGCAACAAAACGGCCATGTTCTATTAATAAAATAAACTGTGTGTGCGATTCACACACGATAGAAGTGAAACTTCAGTAAATCGACAAAAGAATGAGATGAATATATATAATAATATAAAATAGTATGTATATTTCTATCTCATTCTTTCCTACACATTTTTGTATTTGTGTCTCTTACCTGTCGTTTTTACCGTTGCATCCGGTTTGAAATCACAACGATTCTAAAGAAGTTTCACTTCAAAAATGTATATGGCAACACTAATTCACCTTTGTCCCTCACGTATAGTGTAGTTTTATAACAGTGAAAGAATTTTTAAAATCTGATTAGAAACAACAAAGGGGCCATATTCTATTAATTAAAAAATGTATATGGCAACACTAAATCAGCTTTGTCCCTCACGAATAGTGCAGTTTTCTAACAGTGAAAGAATTTTTAAAATCGGATTAGAAACAACAAAGTGGCCATCTTCTATTAATTAAAAAATGTATATGGCAACACTAAATCACCTTTGTCTTCACAAATAATGTAGTTTTCTAATAGTAAAAGAATTTTTTAAATTGGATTTGTAATTCCTGAGAAGCTCTTCAATTTACAAAATGACCACCTTATGGCACTTAAATGGCCATATATTTTTAATTAGAGTAATTATGGCAACACCACATAGCCTATGTTACCCGGAAAGGATGTATCTTCCTATCGGTGAAAGAATTTTCAAAATCGGTTCAGCACTTTTCGAGCCTATTCGCAATAAACAAACAAACATACAAACAATCAAATCTTTCCTCTTTATATAAAAGTATAGAAGTATAGATGACACCTAAAAATAGTTTTTTGACAATTCCTGCGTACCTAAACCAAAAAAGTTGAATAAAAATATTGCAATCGAAATCATCAATTATAAAAACTACCGGATTTCTTTCCAAGTAACCTATTTTCAACCGACTACAAAAAAAGAAGGTTATCAGTTCGGTTGTATTTTTTTTATGTTTGTTACCTAAGAACTCTCTCACTTCTGAACCGAATTGGAAATTTCTTTTTGTACTTTGTTAATAGGTAAGATGAGTGAGTTACTCTGTAAATGGGTAAAATGTGCATGGGTGCGTAGATGGTCAATGGGTGAATTGGTCATTTAGTGAGTGATTGAATGAGTAAATAGGTGAGAAAGTGAATTGGTGGATAGACTTCAAAAATATCAATTATTGTATTTTATTGTCCTAATAAAGGGAGGTTATTAAATAAACTAATTATTTCTTAATTTTTAGTGCATTTTTTAGAGTTTGAAGTCGGTTAAATTTTTGTTAAAAATGTTTTATTTCACTATCAAATGTTGCTGACTGATTAACCTAAAAATTAAACAACTGTTTAAATATTTATGAGTTTTCATTAATTGTTTGTAAAAATACGATTTTTAAAATATGTATCTATACTAATATTATAAAGAGGAAAGATTTGTATTTTTGTATTTTTGTATTTTTGTATGTAACGAATAAACATAAAAACTACTGGACCGATTTCAAAAATTCTTTCACCATTAGAAAGCTACATTATCCCTGAGTAACATAGGCTATATTTATTACAAGAAAAAATTAGAGATCCTTAGGAAATCTCACGAAAACCAACCCAAGGTGCCAAAAAATTAGCCATAAAATATCTTTCATCGCATGCGCTGCAAAAAGTATTGATGATAGAACAAAAAAATGTTCTACAATATTATAGAACGTATCAAAATCTACAAAAAAGTCCGCGAGACCATATGTTCAACTATTATAGTTACGTCACTATAACTACTTTTTTACATTTTAAAAGTTGATAAAAATGCCTATCAAAATCAGACCATGTTTTCTATAACTTTGTATTAATCCTTATCCAAATAAATTATTTCGTATTCAAGACTATTTCAATACCTGTAAATTACTTTTTGAATTATTAAAATCGGACTTTCTATTCAAAAGATATTACGAAATTAAAAATATCAATATAAACAAAAAATACACGACGACGCGACGGGCCAGTATAGCGACGCAGCGCAGCGAGTAAAGCGGCAAGAGAGGGGGCACCGAAATGCGGGAGGGCCAATATATTTTTAAAAATAATATTCCACCCGCGCGAAGCCGGGATGGGCCGCTAGTCTTTAAATAAAGTTATGTTGCGTCGTTAAATTAAATGAGCGTTAATCAACCGTGTTAGCATGATAATAAACCCAAATGCATTTATAAAATAGATATATTTTTTAGTCAAGAATGAAAAATTTATGTTAATATATGATTCTTTAGTTTCAACATCACGCAGTTAATACAAAAAAAATTACAACTTTAAATGAAGAATTAATGAACATTTTCTGACCGATTTGGAGTGACTCAGGTTAGTGGAAAATATCGTATGAAATTTCATTTCACTCATTTTTTATTTTTCTCATTAAAAAAATACTAGCAGTATGGATCACATACCACTAGTATTCCTTAGCCCCTTCAAGTAAGCTTAATGCTTGAGTTAGGAGTGGGCCACGTCAGTAGTTCAATGTCCGGGATTTGAACCCACGACTTATCGATCGTGTATCCAACGCCCGAGCCACTGAGCTACTGACGCTGTCGGTTAGATTCTTTATAAGGTCCAATTGAATAGACATTCTATAGTATGTTGTTGGCTGAATTAAATATTATTTATAAAAAACCTTATAATATGAAATAAAAACATTAAAAATTAATTGCGATTTCTTCTGAAAGTGATTTTAAGTTTCAGGGAGCAGTAAAATTGGTTCGTACCAAGTACAAAATTGTAACACTCGTAATCAAAACTCTCTCTGGTAAGAAAGAGCGATAATTTCTACTCCTTATCTTAAAAGTAAACATTGATTATATGTCAAATTACTTAATTTACAAAAATAATTATTATGCAAATTCTAAACGAACAAATAAATAAATACAGGATTTAGACAAATATTTTACGCAAATCGATGCTAATCATCTATATACCATAAATAAATAGCAGCACCAAATCATTACACTATGTACTTACTTGAAATTGATCTCATGTAAATAAATTGTTATTACAAGTAATTTCAGGTTAGTCGGTATGTGTTTGACTAATGTATTAAATATTGTAATTTTTGGATTATATTATAACTAAATACTGCGCGGGACTTTGTTCGCGGAATTCGGTGCGAAATCTCATTTAAATCCGTTCAGCCGATACATAACAATCATCCAAATATCGAAACATACAAACATTCATATTTATAATATTAGTAAGACATTAGATAATATACCTACGTAATAGATTATCTATTTGTAATTTCTGTGTTACCAGAAGCCAGCACTCGTGAAATTCTTGGCATGTCTTTTTTATATTTTGTTTGTATAAATAAAATCAAATATTTGAAAATTACTTTAGATATTCTAAGAAATTATTGAATATAATAACATTATAATAGTAATATTTTTTAGGCACACCTGTAAAAAAGTTATAGTGGCGTTAAATCTGAACTTCTGGGCAATAAATCTGAATCTTGTAAATGTATTAAAAGTCCTATGGTTAATCCATATTAGGTACTGTTATAATATTTAATGTAAGGCACTCAAAGTCACTTGTAATATCAAAAGAAGGAATGGTTAAAAATCGTAGTTATGTTTACAAGTTCTTTTATATTTTAGGTGGGATGACGTCGTCAGGAAAGGAAGAAAATCCGGAATATTACTTAAAATAATATTTTTCTTACTTTGCTACATTTTTCTTATAATTAAATCTTAAAAACTAGTGGGGTGAGCCTACCGCGAGTTTGGTGCTAAGACTGACTCGGTGAGGCGATGCTTCTACAGTACCTACTCGGTAACCCATTCTTACCAAGTCGGCGAATTCCGGGACGTGTAATATGAGTTCTGTAGCGCCGCCATCAGGGTTCCGTAACAAGTTTATGATAATGCTCAAGTTGAAGGTTACCTAATAGGATAAAAAATAAAAATAATTATAATCACATATTGTTAGTTATACAAGTATTTGTTAGTCATTTTAAAAACCAAAGACTGGCCCGTTTTTAAAAATTTGCGAACCAGTTATAATCATCGACAAAATATCAAATAACTAAATCTTTCTCAAAATTCAACACAATATGTTTTAACTGAGCTAAAAAAAAGTTCTAGATAATCCAACAACCGAAACACATTCTACTATATTTTAAATATAGCAATGTAATTAGTTGACGGGTAAACTTACGAGTTTCTATTTGACCTTACTAAGAATTTCCTTAATAAAAACTGCTTAAATAACTTTTTCAATGACAAAGACGATCATCACAAAAGAAGTGAATAAATTATTAAATTAGAGGGCTCAAAAACCTTATTTTTTATTTTAAAATAAAAAAATATTGTAATATAAAATCGAATACTGTCGAGCCTTATTCAACATTTCTTTTTATTTTGATTCAATTTCTAGAATAAGCGCTGCTATTCTATGTATTATTAAAATATGTAAAAAAAAATCAAATAGATATTATGCAATATTTTAAATTGCTTCTATATTATGTATTATTTTTATTATATTATCCAATAACAATAGAAAAGAGGTGAGCGAATAACGATAGCATATTTCGCGAATTCGTGCAAATTTTAAAATCACGAAGTCCTATTTAGCATGACTATATCTTTATATACTGCACACAAGAGTCACATGAATAGCCATTTTCATTATTTGTAGTTGGATTAGGGAAAACATTTTCTGCATTAAGTATACAATAATTATAGCGCCATCAGTTTCAGCCATTCAGCATCAACCGACAAGTTTATACTACAAACATCTAAACATGTTTATAACGAACATAACGCTTTGTATTTATTGAAAAGGTAAGAAAAGTATAGAAATAGTACCTAAACGTAACTGTTTATAGAAGTCTTTCAAACAATAATGCGTTCCCATTTTGAAGTACACCTTTTTCCCCGTCTTTCATAGAACCCGTGGAATTCATCGTGGGTCGCCCTCAGCTTGCCATTCAAAAGTGTACTAGAAAGGTCCTTTTATATCATCCGCTTCAATTTCGCAGAGCAATTTATATGCACTTTGTAGCCGTGGCCGCTCAAAAGCATCTCGGTGAAGCATTTATTCATGGAAAGTGCTACTGTTAAATGTGTTTTTTTGTACTGAAGAAGCGTCTTGATGACGACGTTCATAGTTAATGAGCAACCAGTATCCGACGGGTGTTGTGCGGTAAATTGCCTGCTCTTTAGGTCTACAGTTTGCGAACGACTAGAGCTGATCTTACGTGCAAATCTCTTCCATCTGTGTGTCATTATTTATCAGAATGACTATGTTTAGGAGAACACAGAATATGCTCAAGCTTGTCTGTTGAAAGACGAGATGAGCTTGACTCTTTGACGTCATACAAAAACTATTCATCCTTAGTTTGTGTATAAAAGGAGCTTTTAACGCTCATTTGTGATGTTTAATAGCTTTTTACGAATATATTACTCATATTTGATATCATTGCAAAAATATATGAAATGATAACAGTAAATAAATAATAGATTGACACTTTGCTAGGGTAAAGTTAGGTAATTTAATGAAACATTCTTATTTTATAGTACAAGAGTCTTTACGCATGCTTTACGTTTAAAACATCAGGCGCCCGTAACCACTTTAATTTTTTCCATTATTAATGTCTATTTTACTTATGGTCCCTTAATAAAACATTACATCAATCCGTACATCTGCTAGAGATTAAAAAGAAAGACAAGCATACTTTTACATTTATAATATTAGTTTCATTAGGATTTAATTTTTTACCAATTTTTTTTAAAATACTTTTTGTTTTTTACCAAACATTTAATAACATCTTAATCAGTATTAGAAAGGGCCGTTACATAATATTGTAAAAACAATAATTCCAAGGTTTAGCGACACGAAAAACTATAAATACTATTCCTATTGAATTTGCGCCAAGTCGATTGCACAAACATGGATCAGAAATCATATGTTGAATAATCAGTCTCTTCGCGTGTCAACTCATCTAAATCTAAATTCCTTAAAATATCTAAATAAAATGATATTATTTAATCGTAACGTGATGTGTGTGTTTATTTAGTATACTTCAAGTATATTTAAAGAAAACGTGTGCAGGCAATTATTTAAATTGTTACGTTGTCTAGAAAATCACGCTATTGAATAACAATCGGTAACGTATCAATGAATCGTTCAATGTTTTATGTCAGTGTTAAATAATATTACTACATCTTATTTATATTTAATAAATAAAAAGAATATTCTTAGATGTGTTTGAGTAAGGGAATGATCGTATTATAACATACAATCAACATCGCTGGATCTTATAATTTACAGGTGAGTAGGTTTATTTTATAACATATTCATATTAATTACCTATGAAAAGAATCTAAACATTAACGAATTTTAGTAGTTCTAATATATTTATAATTCCGTAATATCTCAGCGAAGAGAGTTCGAGTGTATTATAAAACTTTGTGTTACACAAGAATATCAATCTCTGGATCAACAATTACACACCGTCTCGTGATTAATTTGTTTTCTATTATATCAATTGAAAGAAGTGCGCATGCGAACAGATGTATTGTTAAAGGAACTGTAACTGAGACCACACGAATCCATCAACGAAGACAAAGCGGCCGTTTTGTGTACAAAATATGACTCCTTGACCAACGTACGCTAATTTAGAAGCAAATGACCTCAATATCAACATTTAAAAATATGGTGTCTGAATCATCTGTAGTTGGTGAGTACAATTTATAAACGATTTTATTACTTTGACCGTGAAAATTTTTTTTTTTCAAAATTCTGAATTTGTCCTAGTCATTCGTCCTGAATTTGCCCTAGTCCTTTTCCTAGTTTTCAATAAAATATATGACTACTTATAAATTATATGTTATTCAAATCTGGTATTTTTTCTTTTAAAAGGCAAAATTTATATTATGAGATGTACTTAACTGTAAAAATAACTAGGTACCTGCCTACTGTTCAAATAGCAAATATTGTAATATATCGCAGGTTTCATAGTTTGCATTCCGAATGCAGTAGGTAAAATTTTAAAAGTAATCTAGCTTTTTGTATATTTTAAGACGTTATACTTAATACACTATACTTGCGATATTCAAAAGTTTGTACGTACTTAGGTACAGCTTGATTTTAATTTTTTGAAAGTTAGCAATTATACCAAAAAAAGAAATCTGTTTCTATGAGGTCCAATTATAAATATATTTATTATAATCTATAGAGAGTTACTTGTAAGTGGTATATTATAACAATAATTTTAAAATTCCTCTATCAAAAATCTAATACCTAGATCAGTACATATGGGTTACAATATTTCATTGTATTTCAGATAATAATATGAAGGATAGAGATAACAACAACAAAGACAATGCTCTTAAACTAGATATAAACTTCAAAACGTGAGTAAGTATAAATTTTTATTATCCAAATTACAGGTAGATCCATGGAAGAAAATGACGCGCAGAAGTCACGTCAAATGTGTGTGTGAATAAGTTGTTCCTATAAAAATCAACTCACAATAATATATGATTATATTTCTATTTATGTCAATACATCCGTACAAATAAAACATTCAAAAGCAACTTTTTATGTCTGTGTATCTCATTTTGAGGGAGTGGAAAATTGATATTTTTTCAAATTTTTCTACATTTGTCATGAAATTTGAATGATAGAATAACTATTAAACGGTGAATTGAGAGTACAATTAACTAATTTATTCTAGCTGCCATTTTGACTTTTTGTTACTGAATTCAATACCAAAAATTTCAAAATTGCGGCTGCTTATATCTAGGCACAATATTCCAGATGCAGATGATTTTCATGCGTCCATGAGCAAACCTTATATAAATCATAAATTTAATATAATGATATTATTTATAGTCATTATGAAATAATGATTACAGTTTGACAGTAAATTGATGTATCCTTTATTGATAAAAATTCTAACAGTTAAAAAGACATTGAAATCAACTTCTCGGTTCTGTTTGTTTACAGAAAATAGTAAATTCAAGATTGCTTAATAGTATTAAAATTGAATAACTAAAGAGATGAATGAATCAATAACTTACTATGTTCTAGATTGTTATGAGTTTATGACATAATTCAATAGCTATTCAAACCTGTATTAATAAAAATAATATGTTGTAATTTATAAACACATTGCGTATTCTATGATCAATGGTTAATTAATACCTTATACATAATAAACTGATGTTATTTCTTATTTTCAAACTTGTATGATTAGTGAAATCTAACAAAAAGTCAATAGCCTATAAATACAAAATATTTTGAACTGTTATAATAATTCTATAAAACGATGACGATACAAATATTTCAATAATCATATTACATATATACAGTGGGTTTTTAAAACCTCATCCGATCCGCAAAGATATTCTCATTTAGAAATCGAGACTTCATTATGTTCTTGATTACAGTTCAGACAATATATATATAAATGTAAATATGTTTTAAAATGACATGTTTTAGTCATGGAAACATTGTTTTACTTGGCTCGATTGACGAGTCAATGACGTCATAAAGAAATTCATTAGCCTTAACCGATTTTCATGTGGCTGTAACTTTCACTTGGGATGCAATTATTTAAAATGTTTTGAACTTCAATATTTTTTATTACAATTTATTTATTTCATTTATTTCAATCTTTATTTTAGGGAGCTTGATAATGTTGTCCGATCTAGAAATTTTCCTTTATATAGGAAAAAATATAGTACAAAAATAACGCTTTTCAAATTCATTGACATAGTTATTCTCTTGAATATATCAATAGAATACCAATATGCCCATTTTGATCGGAAAGTTTTATAAACATACTGTATTTCAATAGGTCTCAGCCGCAGTAATACGATATTATTCCAGTTTATATACTGTGCCTTTATAACATAAGTTTTTGTAGTTTAATAACCATTTAAAATATCATATTAATAGCAATAAGTGAATTAGTAAATTTCTCTTGCAAATTTCGTGCAAATTTTGTTGTTCAAACTATTTATCGTTTTAATTTTCATATGATAAAACTAGGTGACATGAATTTGAAATTTTACTAAACTCATACTTACATCTTTCGTAGTGTTAATTTTTTTTTATTATGACGAAATCCTTAATGCTAAGGAGATAGTTTTGTTATATATATTGTGTTTTTTATGAATTGTTTCGTACTTAGTTTGACTTTGTTTCAGAAATCATTATCAGAATACTAAAACTAAAAGATGGTCTGGACGTTTTAAAAAAATGTGTGCTAATTTTCCGACGTTATCAGAAATGAAACAATATTTTGGAGTCTGTATATGTGGTAAGTAATATATTATCAACCAATCTTCGTCATTTATAAAAAATGTGTTTTTGTTAAGGAATCCAATTTTTCTTAGCTGTTATACAAGTTTTTTTTGTAATTTCATCATAAAGAATCATAGACATGCATTATGGTTTTAAAGTATTTGAATAATAATTAAAATACGTATACCTAAAATTTTATAAAACAAAAATAGTATCAATTAATTTGATACTTGTTTGTTGGTTCACATGCATTCATATAAACAGAAACGCAAGAGTGTACTTTATAATTTACGACATATTTCGCAAAATTATGCCGTGTAAATTATGTACAATCAAAAATTAGTGTTTTTTGACACATGTATCTCATTTGTCTAATTTGTTGACTAGGGCTGGTAGTTTACAAAATGTAACAATTAACCCTCTATAGCACCGATTATGAACATATTTACATATATATTGAACATAATATTATTTAAAGCTTTTAACTTTAGTGACTATCGGTGTAAAGTAAGTAAGTGGGTTCAATCAATCGCTTACGATTTTCCTTTCAATGTATCTTGGAGACTTTTTGTGCATTGCACAACTGGCACACAGACTTGAAAAGATATTGAAAAGGGATACACACTCATTTTATAAAAGAGCTAATCAGTAACTGACGGGAAATGAAATAAAGACGAGCTTTCTCTCGTTCCCTAAAGGAGATCGCCCGACGAAATTGAGACTATATATAGTTAATTACAATTAATTTTTTCGATTCAAGAAATTCTTTTAAATATAACAACAATTTTTCCGGACTATGACGGTAATTAGGATATCTCTTATTCAGAAAATCAGTTTCTTTAATTCACAAAATGATATTTTACATCATTATTAGATTATTGGAGCAGCATACATATATGTACTAAATTCCAAATACCCTTTTCGAGCCTTCACCTTTTTATCTCCGATTAAATACTTTGAAGAGTAGGTAATACGCGAATATAAAAAATAATAATTACAAAAAAACACGTGCTATTCGAACTTATTTACTCGTCCTATTCTGATTAAAAATCTTCAAAATTTTAATGCGGTATATAAATTGGTTTCATGCAATATAAGACAAAAAAAAAGAAAGAAACAAAGAAAAGAATTTTCATCAATATTTTTCAGGAATAGTAACTAAAATTACTATTATTAGCCTAATTCTAATTTGTGTATAATGTATCATAAACACATTTGTTTATTTGCAGTAATATCGCTGTGGGGAACGTCATGGTTTCTATTCAAGGATCTTGTACTTCCTGGAGGTTATCTATTTAACATGACCGGTCTAGTTCTACTGGGATACACTTTCGGGCATACTTTGGAAAGATATACAACGATCCATTCCGTTGTAGGGATGACTTTAATGGGAGTTTTGTGCAGATCTATCAGTTCAACAAATATCTTGGAAAATCCTTCAGCAGATTCAATAGATTTTCATCTTAGGTACTAGCTTCGACTTACTTCTACTTACTAAGTTGTTACTGAACATTAATCTGAATTACCATAAAGTTATACGTAAATTGTATGTATGTTATCCTTGAATGTTCTAAAATATTAAAACTGAACTGAACCATAACACCTGCCACATATTACAGATAAGATAAATAAATTTCCTCATTAAACATGTAAAATAATATAACTCTGAAATGGTTGTGTTCGAATTCCAATTTATACTAAAAATTATCTAGTAAATGTTGTCAAGATAAAGTATTCACAACTAAAAGTTTATCTTCACATCCTTTCTTCATCTACTTTTGTAGAGTCATCATCTGAGGAAAATATCTTAGATAAGGCTAAGACCTCATTACGTTTTTTTTTTCGCGAGCGGTAAACCGCCAAACCGCCAGAAGCGGCCGAGATGCACACACTACGAATAAAAACTGCGAAACTGTCCACAATTTTCACAGTTTGAAGATGGATTTCAAGAAAGCTGTATGTGTCGTTGCTTTAATACTAAGAAATTAAAAAAAAAATGCCATCAAAAATTTCGCAAATATTGGGTCATCTAATGATATTTTTGTCACCATATTGACACATTATAATGTCATATAGGGCTGGCATTTTCGGTCCCTCTATTATTATTTTTGAGTATAAACTTTCATAGTCTTTCGTCTTTCTTAGTTCATTTGAAACCGACATTTGAAATCGACGACATAATGATACAACTACAACAACAACAAAACTACTCTTCACAACAGTGGGCCGAATAATGACAAAAACGCCAGCAGTTAAAATATAAATGTGTGCGCGCCAATATTGGTTCTATGGACTACAAATTTGTGGCGGATTTTTCCCGCGAGCCAGTCAGTTATAAGTCGCGGTTTTAAAATCAATCAGTCGCGGGAAAAAACCGTCATTGCGACCGCTTCCATTAGTTTCCTTTATTTATAAAATCAGGCGGTTAAATTCGGCGGCGGTTTAGCCGCAGTGCACCCTCCCTCTAAACATTAAAAAATATTTTTCAAAGAGATACCTGCATGTTACTGATCTACATAGTGTTCGCAAATGGTAGCAAAACTTTATTTATTCTTCTTTGAATTGTACGTATACATTGTTATCAATCAATATATTTCCAGGCGTATTTATCCAGTTATAATTTTAACAAAAGGCCCACTTTCATGGAACTGGGAGTATATAAAAAGTAATTCGGTGAAAGTTTTCACATTGGCAACTCTCCCCTGGATCGTTGAGTGTTTATCTACGACATTCTTCGCTCAAATGCTTCTCGGATTCCCTTGGTATTGGGGTAAGCAATTATTAAGAACTTTCTCCTAGCTAATAATATTTATTACGCTTGTTTTTGTTTATTGATTTTATGGTTTAAAATCGCTCGACCTATATTTCGAAGGGGATAGATAGTTGTAGACAATATAAAATCTTTCAATAATCATCGTTGTCGTGAAGACAAAAAAAGTAAAAGTCTAAAACAAAAAGGAAATGAAAACCAAATAGAACGTTAGATATTAAAGATTGACAAAAATGGGTATGTACAATGATCTGTTTATTAAAGAAATAGGGAGGAATCAGCGAGACATCATTACATCGTATGTGCATAATGGAGATAGGTCATCTCAAAAGTTACGGGCGCAATACGGTCAGGTAATCTTTTTCTATTCTAACAGGAACTATTCTGACAGGAACCCAAGCAATGCCTTGGACTTGTGACCAAGGTGTAGGCTTAAGGATATCCTTTAAATAATTACAACACTCGCCTCCACTGCCCAGATGCTCTGTTTAAACCTAAGGTTAAACTCACATAAACCTAACCCAACACAAGGCTAACCTAATCTAAGACTAATTTACGCTTCAGAAATATATAACATGTTCAATTAAAGCTCTACTTTTTCTAGTAACCACTAGAAGAAAATTTATAGATATACATACACAATTACAGTGCATTGGACTGTTATTTTTTAATTAAAAGTGTGAAGTCTTTATTAAGAATGCACGTTTTTCAATCATGGTTTTTATATTAACGTATAATAATGTGATACGGATTTAATAGTTTTTCTAGATAAATACTAGCATGTTTCCAATTTTCTGTCAAATTACAAGTTCTTTTACAAGTAACGACGCGATGCAAAGTGGTTTTGTATCCTTCTGCCAATTTATACTTTTTGAATACTTTGAAATATTTTAAACACTTCAGAGAAAATACGTTTTCGAATGTTATTTCAAAAACGTATTTTCTCGTATGTAGTGGAACTTTCCATTAAAGGTTTTAGAAAAATTGTATTTTGTACGAGAGGATAATTTAACCATTTTATTGAGATTATATTCCTTTGTCAGGTCTCCATCTTGGTGCTATATTGGCGTCAGTATCTCCTGCGATAGTTGTACCAACTACATTATCTTTGAGCGCCAAAGGATACGGATTAAAAAATAAAATAGCATTACTTGTTGGAAACGCCGGTGGACTAGACACAGCTTTTACTGAAGGCATGTTTGGAGTTATCAACAGCGCTATCTTTTACCAATCACAACCTATTTACCGGATAATCAAGGTAATACATATTTTGTAAGCTATGTAAACTTATGATTAGTGCATCTCATGTGTCTGGAAGTGGCCATATTAATAGTCTTATGCCTGGTATTTGAACCCACGACTTAACGATCGTGAATCGAGCGTCTAAACCACTGAGCTACTGACGCTTCTACAATCAACATTAACAAAAATACTCGATAATGTCAGTTGCATTTAGCTTCAGTTTGAAGTACTTAATAGTATTGAAACATTTTACTTTAATTATACTTTAATAATATTGAAATGAAATAAGCAAAAAAGTTTCATTAATAAATTTTGTTTACAATACTTATTTTGTAAACTGAACTTAGTTTATCTTCCTCTTTATCTAAATCATCAAGTTAATCAATTATACAAATACTTATTAATAATTTATATGATTTATTAACCTACACTAACTATATTATTGCACTTTCATATACTTCAATCAATGAGTTTTTAATATTTATTTAATTTAATTTAAGGAATCTAAAAATATATATACAGTTCTCATAAACATTCTCTATTAATTAACCATATCAGGAAGATGCCTGACCTACAGCCATTTCTTTAGCACTTACTTAAGGTAATATTCGACTTCCCGTTAGTTTTAGTATACGCTATATACTGTAGTGGTTTTAGTAACGATTCGCTTTTAGCTATAATATGTTATCTGATATCTGAATAAAGACGAATATTATATGTGAAAATGGGTGAGAAATATAGTAAGTAAAATTACGGTTAAATCAATAAAATAAATTTTCATCTATCTACACCTATTACTGCATCTGTATAACATACTATTAAATTTTTTTTATTTAAAATGGGAATTTTCATTTTTTTTATTTAAAATAGGAATTTTCATTTTTTTATTGAGCGTCTACTACCCATTCGGAAACGACGTAACCCAGACCCCAGACCTAAGAAGAACGGGCGCAAGAAACTCAGCGGGATTATATTTATTTTTAATAATATTTTTTTTCTCTTTTTTTAAATGCCAATTTTCATAAAAAGTCATGTCATACTTTTTGGATTGCAGGATTGAAGATTTTATGGAAGGTGTCATGTAATATGACATCTAACTTAAAATCCTTAATGTTATAATAGCCTTTGTCATACAAACTTTTTTTTACTATTTTTTAGATTTATTTGAGCATTGAAATGAGTATTTATAGAATTAAAGAAAAATATTATATTATTTTTTGTCGTGCTCGTGTATGTCATGGGAGTGTTTTTCTTTTTTTGCAACTTTGTAACCCCTACGTCCACGTTGCCAGATTTTTAAAATATAAGCCATGTAGATAAAAATTGACCCACCTTACCTTAATATGACGTCCTCGTATGTCACGAAAAAAGTTATTATCATTAATAATAAATGTATTAGCTCAGCGAGGTTAGGGCTGGTCGACAAGAAAAAGATAAAATCTTACTTGATCTCTGTCATGCACGATAATAATTTAATTGTCCACAGTGCAATTAATTGGCTGATAAAGCTTTAATGTGGGATGTAACAGATGTTACAAAATTTCTGTGTCTTTAATATTCTTAAGTAGTCGATATATACGCCCTAGCTCGCTTCGCTATATAAAACATGTTTAAATGATAGTCACTTCGTCCTGTCATGTGATTGAAATTAAACAAAGCCAATATTTTAAGTTAAACCTATACTAACGAAACTGTAAAAACATATAAATAAATGATTGTTTTGGCTTCTTGATATTAAGTTTTCTTTAATAATTTCTATGCTCAAACGACTGGTTAAATTCTAAATTTCAGACTCGGACATCGGTTTTAGTTCTATGTAGTAATCGCCCACTTACCTAGCAAGTAGCGAGAGTCTCTAATATCATTAAAAACAATCTCGTGAAACCTCGATTAAAAATCCCCGTATCCTCGTTTGAGGATGAGGAAATTGAATAAAGTTTAAGAGAGATTTTTCCTGCAACTCTATCATGTCCCTGATTTAGACTTTTATGAGCTGGGCTTAGATAGGAACATAATGTTAGAGGAAATAACCCCTACCTTTCAATAAAATGGCGTTAAGGAGTAATATTTTATATTTGAAATATTTTATTAATTTTCTACCTATTACCCATATGCAAACTACATTAATATGTATAAATTGTAAATGCAATATTCATACTAATAACTTTTTTCATTCCAGATAACTCGGTTAGTATAGTTTACTCTCGTGTTTGTTAATCTCTTTAATATAATAAAATGTATTTATTGCCAGTAATCTTTTTTTGTCTAATAACTATTGTCGACAAACCAACTGTCCGACTACACCTTACAATATAGAAGATAAAATAACTGTTGCTTTCTTCGTCAACTTCGCATCTAAAAAAGTCAACACTTTACTATATATTTTATTTAAAACGACTAAAGAGTGAAAAATATTCCATAGTCAGCTAAGATGTCATCGTTCTAATCATTATGCCATTAAATCAATATATCTAGACGCATAGTAATATTATTTACTTAATGGTTCTGTAAATCTCGCCATAATGTTGCAATTAACACGTTCATTGGTAATAATCATAGCAAACAGAACAGATAAATATTTATAAATCGTACATGTCTCATACATTATTGGTGGGACGGATTTACATGGTGATAAAAACTAACTGAACGGTATTCACTCGATTCCGTTCAGGTTGCGGGTTTTTTTTCTATTGAAATAAATTACTATATTATTAACAAAAAAGAAAAAAAATCTACGACACGTACGACCCATTCTCAGACCTACCAAAATTTAATCTTCGCATACTTGACAATCGTCTCTTTCATACTTTTCGGACGATGCTGTACCACGCGTGTTGATGTCTTGTTTTTTAAGACATTTTCTGCCTTGAAAGAAAATCCGAGAATATTTCTATGTACACACGAATAATCGAAAATTAGTTTTTTTTGGTATTTTGATAGCAAAAAGGGTTGCTCCCTTTCCCCCACAAGCAGTTGAAAGTAAAAAAAAAGAGTTAAAAGTGTTCCCCATCACCCATAAATTTCTTTAATATTTAAGTTTTTCTCATTTTGCAAAATAAATTAGCTTTAGCGTTAAGTCAAAACGTACAGTCCACCAACCACCGCATTCTTGCTCATTTTATTTTAATGCTTGTGAAGAAAGAGAACCAAACCAATGAAAGCGATAAGTGTAACACATATTCCACAAAATGTTCTATAGTAAGAGTAAAACCTATATTATGTTATAAAAGTTCCAAACGCTTGCAATCAAAAATTGCTCTATTAAAATAGAAAAGAATTAATCAAATTAAATTGTATGGAGCTGAAGGAAAGCTGGAAAATATGTCATTATAGCAGACTTTGTAATACCCATTTTATATATCTTTTAATTTTCAATCTCTCGAAAAATATTGTCAATTTTAATTGAAATTGTTTCAAGTGGCTCGATCAATTTGTGTCACAGCGTTATCAAAATTTATGTCATTCAGTGCTTTATCTGAAATTTAATAACATGCTTGTTTATTTTGACAGGCCATCCTCGCAATATTTGTCGGCATCAGCTTGGGGGTCGCGTGGGCAGTGTTGGTTGATGTGATACCGGACCACAATGATTTTTATGCACCAACAATTCGAAGCACAATTATATTTGCTGGTGGTATTTTAGTCACCTATGCTGGTGGTTACTTTGGTTGGGGTGGTACATGTAAGTTGGAAAATAATGAAATTATAACTATGTAACTAAAGGTGTTCACAAAGGGCGATCCCTTATTATTAGAGTAGTAATATCCAAATATTTCTCAGATAGATAACACTTTTTTTCTTTAAATAATTAAGTGCTACTTATATTTTACAAGAAACATACTTATATAACTCATGGGTACTATAATATTATAAATAAGGAGATGTATTTGTTGGCTTATCTTTCTTTCATATTATAATAGACAGATTCTTGTAATTTTTTACATAGCTGATAGCTTATACGATTGAAAGTAATATAATAATAAAATATGATTATGGAGTCGAAAGCACCTGACTCATTTTTTCAGAGCAATATATTGAATAATTAAGACAATAAATAAAATTTAAAAAGAACCCGAGTAAGTTTTAGATATATAATTGACTCTATTTTAGCTATAGGTATCTTAATAATATTTTATATATAATAATTTTCTTAGAATTATCAACATGTATGATAAGTCGGAATTTCTCATTATATAAGTACCTACACCACGCCTTAATAAGAACAAGTGTTAGTCCTTCATATTAATTGTATTCTTAATCAGCCTTCATTTCAATTACGTCCAATCAACTCCTCGTACATTATTTAATGCGTGCGTTTTGTGATACCAGAAATTTCTTTAATTAAGCTTGAAATAACCGCTTTGTTCTGAAAATAACCATCAAAGCTAAGAGGATTACCTTTCATCTGACGGGACAATAAGCTATATCGCCAATTATTATTTATTATATTTCAATGGAGAAGCAATGCTGAAAATTATTCATTTACACAAATTAAATTTCAAACTGAAACAAAATGATAAAAAAATAGACTTCAGCCACAATGTGATTTTGGGACTTGATTTATTATATATTAGGTCATGTGGTTGCAAGTAGAGCAATAAAATTTAAATGGGTCCGTATTCAAAAACAACATCATGTAAATGAAATGCGTGGCCGATTCACAATGGCCAATATTTTAAATCTGTAAAAACTTGAAATATATATTTTATATCTATTTACATTTGTGTAGCAGGAGTTGCAATCATGGTGTGCGCAGGCGCAGCCGCCACGCGATGGTCGCGTCGTGGATGGCCAATAAACAACAATCCTGTCTCTGAAGTGTATAAGCTGTTGTGGAGAATATTTGAACCCATGCTTTTCACTCTTAGTGGCTACTATTTAGAGGTAATTTTATATTATTTAAAAAATAATATGTCTAGTATAATTATTTTTTCAGATAAATAATTAAAGGAAATGAAAGAACATCAGTACGTATCATAGTTGTTCTCCAAATAATATTAAATTGTTTTAATAGAAATGATGTAATGGATCTTAATTATAATACATTTTCTTTTTGATTTTGAAGAGTTCCTTGGAGAGTCTTTGAAACCCAAGGTGCAAATATCCCATACAAAATTATTATATAAATCGTTTCATAAACCAAAAAGTTGTGCCCAAATAAAATTGAGAAAATCCTTCATATTTTATTTGAAATCCAGAATAAAACGGGTATAATAAAATAATCAGTGGTAAACTAAATCAAATAGTTACAATTATGTTGTGTTATTATTATAATTAATATAATAGCAAAAGATATAAATTAGTAATTTGATTAATAAATACGACGTTTACACATGGTTTAATGTGATATCATTGCACTAAAATTGATTTACGTAGTGTCTTGTGTAAACAGCCTCTAAGATAAGACAAAGACTTATTTGCCGCAGACATTGTGGTAACACGTTTATGTGCACATATAATTTATTGCCTGTATAATTATATAATTGAGATATAGGCATTTGCGAGTTACGACTATATTGCTAGGTCATATGAGAACACTAAAGCAATAGCTTTCATGAAAGAGACAATTTTAAACTTACATTTCTAAGCTTCCAAAAACATTCCAGGAGTCAACCATTAAATTATTACTATTTATTTTTACGTATCTTTTATACGACGAAAAGTTTTTGTATATTTACGACCTTATTCTTTTTTTAACTACAACTTAATTTGCTTGGAGAAGTTTTTGCGTTTGTAGTAGTGTAGGACCACAAAATATTTTGATAACAAATACTTTTATATATTTTTATATTTTACACTAGAATACTATTCTAGAATATTTCGTAGAAATTCTCATTCTTTTTTAACCGTTAAATCAAACATGTTAATGGTAATTGGTTATTAGTACCTAAAGTCTCGTCATTACCTATTTTTAATAAATTTTAACATCAGGTACTAAAAACTACCTACTACAAATGTAGAAACGTCTCCAAAGAGGTTTATTTATCTTTACCTTATCTAAAAAAATTGCTGCTTTATAGACTATGATTTAGATCACGTTAAGATTAACTAAGTATTTGCATAAATCTTCCGTCCACTATATCTAACATCAGAGTTTCACCGTTCACAAGGTCAAACGTTCCAAGATGCAATTGAAATATTAGTTTTATTCGAATCATCTTATTATAACAGTATTAAATGTATTTATTACGTCATAGGTATCGAAAATTACATTAAAGGAATTTGGGATGATAGTATCGTGCATATTTGCGGCTCTACTTCTTAGAATGCTTGCGGCATTCTTAGTCGCCATGGCTAATGAATACCCGGTGAAAGAAAGTATTTTCATCGCCATCACCTGGATGCCTAAGGCCATAGTAGAGGTATGTATTGTTTATTGTTTTAATACCCTGTCCTATCTAATAATATATACTATTTAAATATTGACTATTTAATACTATTTGTTACGCTTTATCCTTCTTCTGCTCACAAACTTGGCTGTTCATCTCATCTTTTTAGGGTTCCGTACCCAAGAGGTAAAAACGGGAGCCTATTACTAAGACTCCGCCGTCCGTCCGTTCTTCTGTCTGTCACCAAGCTGTATCTCATGAACCGCAGTGTCTCATGAACAAATGATATATCTCTGTTGCCTCTATAACAAGAAATACTAAATACAGAATAAAATAAATATTTAAAGGCCCATTTTTTGCCAATTATTGGTACGGAAACATTCGTGCGGGAGTCCGAATCGCACTTGGCTGGTATTATTTAATATAGATTTGTCATAATTTACTTATTTGTATTAGAGAGGAAGAGAGAAGTTACAACAGAATATTTTAATGTATTTCTATTTTATAAAATATTGGTATGTAATTATCGTTAGTTGCAATTGGGTGTTACTGTTGCTTTGCAAAGAGATGAATATTTGATTGTATTGAAAAAATATTACTTGTTTGCGGGCTTTTGAAGGTAATTGTTTGAATGTAACACGCGACGGCTATTACTCATAACAAATTACATTATGCCCGCCCATATTTACATGAGGGCATATATATAAGCTTATGGTATTTTGACAGCTAAAACATGATTATAATATCCTCAAATAAAATTTTCCATCATGTACCCAATATTAGTTTAAAACAAACGACTTTATAGTCCTAGAGCAAAATAACTCTAATGTCATTGCGAAATAATGTAAGAAATTACATGCATTACACAGGAACTATAAAAGACCTCATTACTTAACAGTAAAACTATTATATAGATATTACATAATAGCCTAACGATTTATTATAAGACATCGCATTTGCGTTCCTATCTTTTGTAAGTGATTCCGCTGTAATTATTATAATTCGAAATAGAAAAATATATTCTGTACTGTGTCGTACAAATCCTCGAAATAACCCTTCCTCGGGTAAGATAAGATAACTTATTAATTATAGACATATTTTGCACTCAAAACCATATTGATTTTTTATTTATTGGCTATATTATTTAAACTGTAAGTATTCGAATTAAATATTATGCAATGCGTTATTTAGTCGAAATGTACTGACTAAATTTGCATATATGCATTCTTTTAAATACCTAAAAACTTATTATATTTCATATATTTTATTTGACTATTAGTTGTGACTATATAATTAGTATAAATACACACCACCTTTCATCGAAAACGATGGCTAATCCCTTTTAAGTTGATGCTACCATATAACAGAAAATCATGTAGGCATAACATCCTCTACTACTCGTGCGAAGATGGGACGGGTCGCTAGTTTCACATAGTACAGTGAAGTGATATTTTCATTAACGAGTGATAACTACTTCGCAAGCAGTCCCAGTTTAATTCACTTTGCGACCCGCATGCCAGTAATTTGGCGAAGAGCTCTCACTTAAGTGTCTACACTACGGCATTCATTTTATTGTAGGTATATATTAAAGTTCTAATTATGACCACATTTTCATGATATAAAGTTTGAAAAAGAAATGTTTGTCATATCTTTGTATTTCTGGAAAGACATTGATCGTTATCTCTGGGTTCTTCTCAAAGGATCCTTTCGTCAAGAAGCAAAAATCTATAATTCGCAAATTCTTTAAGATCCAACAAATAACGTGGTCTTAAGAGTCATAACATAAAGTTCCAAATCGTGACATTTCCAATGTGATGTCTTTAAATATTTTTTTGAAGATAACTAGCAGTATGGATCACATACTACTAATATTCTTAACCCCTCCAGCTAAGAGATAATGCTTGTGTTATGAATGGGCCGCGTCAGCAGTCCAATACTGGGTATAATAATATTGGATCGTGAACCCAACACAATAACCACTGAGCTACTGACGCTTAAAACGAACGAAATTATGTTCGAATCACAGTTTCATATTTTATTATGCTTAAAATGAAAAAAGGAACCCGTTAGGATCACTTCGTTGTCCGTCTGTCTATCTGTCTTTTTCTTAAGATCGCGTAGAGGTATCAAGTTGAAATTAATATCAAATACTCAATCCTGCGGTCCCTTGCAGCTGTCAAAAAATCAGACTTCTAAATCCACCCATTGCAAGGATATGACCGTTAATGTGGTCACTCATATAATAATGAAGTACTTCCCAATGACCTAGCGACGTGAAATTTAGCATGAAGCAAGGTTTCATAGCACAAATAAAGGATAAAATTAAAAAACTGTAACTTTTTTTCTACTTCATTAGAAATTTAACTTGTTTTGAGTGTCATGCAAGACCCTTTAGTAAAAGAAAAAAGTTGGGCGTCTAGTCAAAAGGAAGCTACTCACGAAAAATCAGCTTGTTAGTAATAAATGATGAAAAGTGAACCAGGGATCCTGTACTATTTGTATTTTTGATGATATTTTGACCCATCACAAGAAAATCATAATTTGATAGTGTTTGTTCCTTTATTAAAATTGTAGGGAACCCTCAATGCGCGAGTTCCACACTCGCACTCGGCCGAATTTTTTTTATTATAATCTAAGGTGATGATAAAACATTTTTAACAAAAAAATTTAACAGACTTCAAACTCTAAAAAATGCACTAAAAAGTAAGAAATAATCACACAGATAAATCCGCATCAAAATTGGGCCAGTATTTCGGGAGCTACGATGTCACAGAAAGATACACATATACACTGTTAAACTTTTAAAATGATGACACTCTGATCCCATCTGCCTACACACAGAAAAATCCGCATAAATATCACATGCACATATATACTGTTAAAATTATAAAACGATGTTATCTTGATCGTATCTGCTTTTCCACAGAAAACTTCGCATCAAAATCAGCCCAGTCTTTTGGGAGCTACGATATCACAGACATATACACATATTAGGGGCCATTTATTTATTACGTAAGACGATTTAGGGGGGAAGGGGTCTTATTTTTTCTTACAAGGGGGTAGGAGGAAGTCTAGATAGTTCTTACGTAAGATCACAAAAATGCGAAAAGTTAAAATTATACTTTGAAGAAGCGCGAGTAACAATGCGAGGTCGGTCGATGTCGAGGTTCGCTCGGATCGAGTCGGTTTTGAGCCCCTGGACTATAACTTTTATGTAAGTAGGTAAAGATGAATGATTAAAATCAAAAGTTATCACTACCAAAAAATTAAAATTATTAATACCTTTGTAAGTAAAACTAAACATGTCTAAATATTGTTACTTTGAAAAAGAAACATTAAAAAAAGTGTATTAATTTTTTCCTTTAGATCCTTACGTAATAAATATTAAACAGGGGGGGAGGGGGTCGGCTTTTTTCTTATAATAGGGAGGGAGAGGGTCAAAAACTAGCGAAAATAGTCTTACGTAATAAATGAATGGGCCCTTATACTGTTAAACTTATAAAACGAAGTCATCTTGATCCCATCTGCTTCCACGCAGAAAAATCCGCATCAGAATCGGCTCAGTCTTTCGGAAACTACAAAGCCATAGACAGACACACATATACACTGTTAAACTTGTAAAACAATGGCATCCTAATCCCATCTGCTTCCACACAGAAAAATCCGCATCAAAATCAGCCCAGTCTTTCGGGAGCTACGATGTCACAGACAGATACACATATACACTATTAAACTTGTAAAATAATGGCATCTTGATCCCATCTACTTCCACACAGAAAAATTTGCATCAAATTTGGTAAAGTTAGGGAGCTACGATATAGAAAGGCACACGAACATTACAATTAAAAAATCACTTACAGCCAAAGTACACTTTAAGACAATTCCATTAAATCCAAACACGACTAGTTTACGTTGTCCCATGCCTGTGTTCCAGTACATACCTTCCGGTGTCATCATCTACTAATGATAGATGAAGCCGGAAGGTCTAAGAATCTACTGGTAATATCAATATGAAAATTATTTATTTTCTCATAGTAATATATAGTTGCTTAACATAACGATATAATGGCTATCTGTGGTCTTCCTCATCAGTTCCACTTCACCAAATAATATTTTCTGGAAGCAAATGCTTAAAACCCTTCTGAAAATATCAAGATCACTATATGTGTACTTATAACTTTTGAGGAGGCGGTGCCAGCAATAGTACAGAAAGTAGTACAATCGTACATACTATTTCGTTACAGGTTCGTTCAATAGATATACCTATTACTATGCCATTTCACTACACGTCTGTTCACCTGGTTGGGCTGGCTAGCACCGACTTCATAAATATCAATTATTGTATATTATTGTCCTAATAAAGGAAGGTTAATAAATAAGCTAATTATTTCTTACTTTTTAGTGAATTTTTTAGAGTTTGAAGTCGGTTAATTTTTTTGTTAAAAATGTTTTATATTTATATATAAAACACTAAAATTATACTCTTTCTAGCCTCGATCTAACATCGTTCTTGAATTTTTCTGAGTTTCTAAAATTCCACATAATTTACAGCTATAATATCAATTACATTCTGTAGGTAAAGATGACCTTAAATTTTATCAGTTGATCTTGATTTCCAAAGCAATAAACAACCTTTACTAACTACTTATAGTACTGAGTACCATTTAATCAGCTCTCTGACCCGAATTTTTTTACTATGCACTTGAGCACTGGAGGTCGTTAGTGTAACTCCTATAGAAACAGAAACTTCATGTTATATCGGTCACCTTTATTTTTTTTTATGGATTATACAATTCAATTCTGTACCTAATTTTTTAATGGTTTCTATCTTATTTCAACTTCTCCGTCAACCCTTAGAGGAATGAAACTTAAATAGCGGTATAGGAGCTGTTTAAGACCTTGTTTAATATTAATTTAGCGCAATAATTGAAGACGAATTTGAACAGCTTAAATTTTATTGAGATTTTTTCGATGCGAATGGCTGTCAAACCTTCAATAAGATTTCAAAGAGCTTGCAATTTCTTATTATTGTGCAATATACTGGAAGTGTGTAGGTACTAACTGACTAAGAATTCTCATAGATTCTTGAGTTTTTGTAAAATTAATATCTACTAGTAATCGATTTAAACTACTCGCATGATCACTATACAATATTAGCGCTACTAGTGTTAAAAATAAATTCAGCATAATATCCATAAAAGTCTTATCTAAATACCTTCGTCAACATCCTTGGATCTTAAATAGGTTAAATACTGCGAATAGGCATAAGCCATAATGCCTTAGCAAATATAAATACGGTAAAGAAAAGTAAAATGTGTCATTAACATCTTTTTTCACAGAAATTCGTTCATCAAGGTAACTTGTGCATTTATTTGTTCATGTTTAATTTTTTTTAAATAAAAATATTATATACTTCCCCTACTATACTCGGATACAACTTGATGTTTCTTATTTATATTACATGTAATAGAATGTTATAACTAAAGTTTGAGTTTGTCATTATTGCCATTAAACTAAAACAACATTAATTATTATCATAATTAAAATTACTCAATGTAAAAAAACTAGAGATTCTAAAATTAAAAGGATTATTTCATGTGTCCTTCAATTTGATACTAAATGTTAAAGAAAGAGAGAGAGGACAAAGTTATTAAAAGTAAAAGGAGACCTTGAAAAAATATTTGAAAATACTAGAAAATTCAACTCCAATGGACTTATAGCGAATTATTTTGACGTTGATAATAACGATAATAATAATCACAATAAAGACAAATGCGTTTCAATAGCGCTACTTATACTTAAGATCACATTTATATTTTTAAGAATAAGACAAGTGTATTGTTTGTATTTTCTTAATCTTGTTTTGAGTACCTTTTATACTTAATGTTTTTGAATATATCAGTAACGTAATATACGTCACGGTAAAGTGGTTCATATAGTTATACAATTATCGGGGTCATTGAATAACGTTATACTAACACACAACTAAACGTCGATTAAACGAAAGACAGAAACTAACCTACATCAGTAAAGCTAAATGATGCTTTAGACAGACAGTTGGATGTCAATTTGTCATAGGTATATATAGTAAAATATAATAAATTATATTTGTCATCACTATTGGAAAATTTGATAAGTTTCTCATAACAAATACTAAATCTTAATTAACACTTAATTAAAGTACATTAAGAATGTATATTATTTATTTTCCACTACAACATAATTCTTACAGCGGCTTCATTTTAACTATAAAACTAGGTGTATGATTGTATATCGTTGTTCAATAAACGTACCTACTAGCTATGTAATAAACAATTTAACCTTATTGCTACTACATACATATTAATTTATTCTGTGCCTTTTTTTAATCGCAATTTATGTTACCTTAGTATTATTTATACAAAAAAGTAACAAGTTTTATTTTAAGGCAGTCCTAGTACGAGTTGCTGCAGATTCTCTATGGGATGAGGGGACAACACCTAAAGATGAATGGATTGCAAAACAGCATTCAAATATAATTGTAATTGCTATTTTAATAACATCAACACTTGGATCAATTTTAACAACAGTTTTGGGACCAATATTACTTTCTTCTGACACGAGAGTAGCACCGGAAGGTATGAATATTTGTTTTATCCAAGCTTATGCCATTTAAACTACATCTATTACTAGAAGTATTTAGTAGATAGTATCCATACCATCTATAATTTGTTAGTTTGTTCTTCTCTCACGCTCTAACAGTGACTGATCATCGTAATTTATGTATAGATACGATTGGCTTTTAGAATTAAAAGTTACGTGGGATAATTTTATGTCATCTTCTTTGAAATTGCTATAATCTTATAGCTTATAACAACAATTATTTTTAACAATATTTTGTCTCATTTTTACAGAGCATCATCACCCAGAAACGCCGCATCAACCCTCCGAATTTATTAGTGTTAAAAATCATTTAGACTCTCTTCAATACATAGATGCGCAATAAATAGTTAAAATTACGAAGTGTTTTTATTTCTGTTACAAAAGAACATTCTCTCTTTGTTTTGTTTGTTTAAATCGTGACATGTGTATTAAAAATATTACTCTTAGATTTTCCACTTCTAACGAGTAAAACAAAAATAGCACAGTGTCTCCATAAGAAAATAAAATGTTCAGAGTCTCTTCTAAAAACAGATTGGATATGCCAACATTTTTTACAAGTTTTTTTACAATAAAAGCTCACAAGATATTAAGGGTCACTGGGGACATATGAAATATAAGATTAGGTTATTCGCAGATATCCTTGGGCTGAACCTATAAAATTATTATAGTATTTTAGGAAACCTTTTATAAGTTGCTAGGTATAAGAGAGCTCATGACTCAACTACACCAACCATGTAAACACTGGTTGAAATCTGTTCCAGCAGTCAACAGTGATATGGGAGAAGAGTGACTGTGATGATGCTGCGGTATAAAAGTAATCGATAATAAGTATAACCATGTTGGATAGAGGGAAATGGCGCTTCCATAATGTAATTACATGGTGCTTACACAAAACAGTATTCCGAATGAAAATAAGCCTGGAATTTATATTTAAAAACACGGCATATGTCGGAGACACATCAGCATTATTTCAACCCACAAAGGCACGCAGATTTTCTCATTATGTTATCTAAAAATACTAATAACTGCAAAATATCAGAGGTGTGTGTATGTGTCTGAATTCGAACACTGAATTTTTTATCTAACTTATGTATAATCAAATTTTATTTAGCTCCTGTGCTTATTTAAGGTTGAGCTTTTATCCCAAATGATCCGGAATTAAACCTCATTCGATTTGTCATTCCCATGAATCCCAATAGCATTGGGAAGGAATAAGTAACGTAAATGTATCTTAGCGGTAAATGCGCAACTCTGTATCTTCGAAGGGTAAATTGGGCAAGATTAAGTCTATCCTCTTTGGAAGCCTACTTGTAGGACGTTTCAATATCAGATAAATTCTAGATATTTTTATTTATGTTGGATGATGATATTATTGACGATGCTAGTTTAAATTAATATGGATTCAGATTTATACCGTCTATAATAATCTTTATCTTTGCCTAATTAAAAGCTATCCAGTTACTTAACCCTCAGTAATAACCGTTTTAGTAAATATTAAACACATCTACATTATAATGAATCCATAGAGTTCGTATATTGTAAACTGTAGCACATTAATCTCAGCAATTTACATAAAACAATTATAAACAAGTACCTTGTATATGTCTGAATATTACTACTTTTAATAGAAATAAAGTACGCGAAGTAATGAGGAATATTCTAGTAAGACTTTTTTATTTACTACAACTACAATTATAGTAATGGATATTATAATCATAAAAGACTGTCTCAATGACGCCATTGATGTTCTATATTTAAATACATAAAGGATTTATTTATATGCAATATTAACCTGTAAACATCCAGAAGAAGACGTGAAATAACCTAAAGAAATGTCTGTATCTTTAACTATTTTAGTTCCTCCTATGGTCTAAATTCTTCTTCTTATGTTTTTATATAATAACAATATTATCCGGCAGTATGTGAAAGCAATGACTACTTAAATTTCTCTTTGTTTTAATTCTTTGTTTCTGATACAATTCACTCTCTAGATCTGAGGATAAAATCAAGCGTGGCTTGTGAAGAAGATATTCAATTTTAATAGACCGATTTTGATGTTTGTTTTGTGTTTTTGAGTAGATCCTTTGATGGTTTGCATTAACAATCGAACTCCGTAAGTGGTACTCTGATCGTGTTCTTGGAAAAACAATCAATTCCTTAGTGAAGCGACTTGCTAATTTATTTGAAGTACTAATAAGTATATCCTGTGTACTAATATTAGCTTCTCAGAAACTATTTTTATAAAAAAGATGACTAAGTCAGATAACAATTGCTAAGCTCTTTATTGTATGAGATTAAGCTTAATAAATTAAACTGTTTATTGTAAGAGATCAAGCTCAATAAATATATTTTTAATTGCTAAGAGGAAATGAAAGTAAGTAGATCTAGATATCTCACTATCTTATCAATAAGTTTAGTTTATTGTACAGAAATTATTTTAATTACAAGTAAATATTACGTCTAAATAAACCAAAACGCGCTAGGAGCTGCAAAAAAATCAAACATCTAAGTCAATATAATCAAAATCTACGGCTGTTTATGTCGTTACTCAAAAATTGTAGGATATTTTCTACTGACCAAGTATCAAAAAAATTTGGTAAGAAGCACGTTTCATTTTAAATACTTACTTATTAAAGGAAATAATCCGAATCCCTTAAAATAACTAAAAATATTTTAATGCAGTTGGAAAACTGACTGCGTTCATCAGTTTTCCGACGGCAAAGTTAAGTTTGTCCCTTAATTCAAATTGTACGTAAGTCTCTCTCTCTCTCAACTCAGGCACTTGCCCGAAATTTTAAAGTCATAATCATCATAAATTTTCTCAACTTTAAATATTATTAACAATCAGCAAAAAGTATAATGTCACGTTATAGCTCAGACAATTAATATAAATCAAAAGTTAAAAAAGAGCTAACATGGATTACCGTAGATCACCAAATCCTATACACCAGAAATCTAGACTCTTTAATTTAAGGATGAAGCAATTAAATTGGGCTATATATCATCATTATAATATTACGACAGACGGAACTGTTATATATTAGAATTATTGTCCCTTTGTTTAATTGCTTATTAAAAGTGACGTTGACCCAGAATTGGAATATTTGACAAGAAACGAGGTCTTACAGCTCAAGTAAATTAAAATTAATATTCTGGTTGGTAAATAGTATACCTATATAAAAATACATTTTTAACTATATCTAATCAATGTTTTGATTTTTTTTTTACCTTTTAACATTTTTAATTTATAAAAAGGGAAAGGGCATGAAAATAGCAAAACCATAAAGAGAAAAATTTTAATATTTTATAGCATAGTTGTATTTCGACATTTCATTTATTGTCGGATCAATTGTAAATATTGAGAAATCCTTTTGATAATGATGCATTATTTATTTATTATTAATAAATAAAAAATTATACAGTTTTAGTTATTTACAGATGTAATATTCTGTCAATCGTTTAGAAGTGTATGTTTTGATATGATCTACACATTCAATGTTTTGAATGTCTGTAGATACAAAGAAAATATTTAAGAAAACTTAATGTGAGGGGTTTTTATAACATCACTAGAAGACAAAACAATAATATTTAAAATTTTTGTTTCAGTCGATCCATATTTTTAGGTGCTTTGCGTACTGCACGTAATTGGATACAGTTTTCACAGTTGTATTATAGTCAAACTTAAAATATGAGCTTTATCCATTTAAATCCGATGTCATGAAAGTAAGCTATTCCAGCGAAACTAGGGCGAAAGAACGAAAAATTTAAGATATTCATGAGAATATTTATAATTCGCGTCATCGAACGTATGATAAACAGTAATAGGTATGAGTAGCTATGCTCAATGATTATATGCAAAAACTGGTGTATTCAAGCGTCAACTACAACGTCTTTCTTCAAGGCAGTTAAGAGCCTTAGCGGCAAATGACAATTATTTATTGATTCGGCTCATGACGTGTTTGTTAGCAGTACAGTACGCGGCACTCACTACCCTGCGCATGATTTGCCGCCGGTCATTTAAATCGGTTTTCTTCCTTCCCGTGGTCAACTTTTGTGTCGCTAAAAAACTGCCATCCTAGTAAAGTTCAATCAATTTAGTGAATATTTTAAGGATTTAGCATAAGGAGATGCAAGAGAGTGAGTATACCATATATAATTTTAAAATTTAAATCTTATTGAATAAGATGAAAGTTATCAAATCTTATATAGCCATATCATACCAAGCTATTAAAATAGCAAAACATTAAAAAAATTATCAAGTTCGGATCTTGTGATTATGACTGAGATGTGATTTTGTTAAGTGTTTTTTGAAACCGGCAAAAATACTTTTGTCGAGCAAAAAAATTATTTATAAATCGTATTTTAGATGCACTAAAAACTGCACCTTCGATGAGTCTGGGAAGTTTTTTTATGGTCAAATATCAAACGCTTTTGTATATACTTTTTTCTTTAAAAAAAAACAGAAAGCATAAAAAGCCTCAAAGCATAAAAATCATCTTATAAACTTCATCTTTATGCATTTTACTTTTTATGTTTTAATTCTAAATATAACACACATGCAGTCAATTTTTCCTTGACGTATTATTAAATAGGCTTCCCAAGACTGTTTTATTGTCTCAATTAAAACGACGATCATTTAAGCGTCTTATATTAATATTAATAGTGACCGCTGCAATATTAATAATAATATTGCCTGCAAGTTTGTTCATATTTTTTTGCATAGAAACCATATAAATTAAAAAGTTATTAAACTAAATCGTAGAACACTAGACATTTACGTTCCGATCGCCATCTCGAATTTTCTTAAGTGCATTATAGTTAAATAACTTTATTTTAATTTTTATTATTTCATCATCATCATCACGACCCTCCAATGGCCCACTGCTGAGCCGGGTCTCCTCCACAGAATGAGGAGGGTATTAGGCCATAGTCCACCACCAGTAGTTTTATTATCTAGTGTTACAAAAATTTTTAAAACAAATTGTAATTATTTTTCATACAAAATTATTACATATTTTGTAAAGCGACTCTATCAACGACTCTCAGTCACGATTTACAGATACTCTACAAATATTAGCAACTAAATTATGCAAAAAGATATCTTGATTTCTAAAAGGATATTTGTCATATTTTAAAATACATTTTTAAGTTACACACATAGACTAAGATTAAATTCCAAAAAATATTTTATTACTCTTACTGTTTGATTATTTTAATTAAAAAAACTGCTTGCAATCTCACCAACACATAAGTATTTTTTATGAATAGGAAAGATAATTGTCGTCGATGTATTGATAGGCATTGTACTCATAAAACAATACAAAATAAATGGGTTAAGTGGCTTTGACTACCATTTATTTCAAATATCGTATTTATTAGCATGTCTTCAAAAGTTGTTATTAAGTAACATTAATTTAATAATAATAAGATAAGCTGTGATAGCTCAGTGGTTAATACATCGGTGTCTTACTCGGGAGGTCCGAGTTATCGGCAGTCCTGGGCACACACCTCTGTATTATCTGAGTTATGTATGTTGTCTCAAAGATGTATGAAGTCTTTCAACCAGGACTGGGCCACTTTGGTGGACTATGACCTAACCCCTCCTTATTGTGAGGACGAGAGCCGACTCAGCAGAAGGCCATGAATGGGTTATGATGATGATGATTAATTTAATAGATATGGATAGTATAAGACGAGCGAACATACAAAAATAGTTTTTACAGTTTACCATTGACAAAGTTAAGTTTGTCCCGTACAAAATATAATTGTATGTATATATCGAGCATTAATTATATTTTTTTCCCGCTTTAGTTGATATATTTAGATATTACGATAATGATGAAACATTTGGTAAACCCGAACAATAGTTAATTCATAATCGAAAGTATTACGCTGTCAGTTACTTGGTTGGTGGACTTACTGGAAACATTCAATTTTAGTGAACCAGTAATGAACTTCGGCAAAAATTGCAGAATCACAAGATATTTAATGTCACAACACAGCCACTATATATACTATATCTACACTATTATTATATAAAGAGAAAAGATTTGATAGTTTGTACGTTACTTTGTTGCGAATAGGCTCGAATACTACTGAACTGATTTTGAAAATTCTTTTACTGATGCTACATCCTTTCCGGGTATCATAGGCTATAATTTGCCATAAATATTCTAATTATAAATATATTATGGCCATTTAAGGGCTATAAGGTGTCCATTTTGTAAAGTGAGGGTTTTCTGTGGAACTACTGATCCGATTTTATTATAAGTCTTTTACCGCAAGAAAACCACACTATTCCTGATTGACATAGATGATGTAGTGTTAACATATACACTTTTTAATTACCTAATAGAATATGGCCTTTCAGTTATTTGACAGATTTCCTTTAATTTAGCACCACAGACACTATATTTTGGATTATTACTTTTTGTCCTGAAAAAAAATCATAGTTCCTAGCGGAGTAAAAATAAATTACGTTTATTGAATGCCTGAATATTTTTATATAGCAATTTAAATACATTATAATTATATATATATTAAAAATAATGCACCTGGAAGAAGCTGAGGCTGGTCGACTAGTTATAAATAAAGACCTAAACATCCTAACTCATTAATATCTTCATATTTCGTTAAAGATTATTAGTTTATTACAGTAAAGCTTACTTTTTAAAGAGCACGGAAATTAAATAGGAGAAAGTAAAACAAACTAATTAAACTTAAATCCGCTCGAATGTTTTAACAAAGCCACAGACAGATGTTGGAATTAGAATATTATTTTTCCTACATAACTAATTAGAACTTTGTTAATGTATATAACTAAGATTAAGAAAACATTCGAATACCACACTGAGTTTTATAATTAAAGTTAAATTTCCAGAAGAGTTCTTTCCTAAATTTTCCTGATTAAATAACCATAAACATGTAAAATATCTGTAATAACTCCAGTCCTGATGTACAAAGTATAGCTCTACATCTAAGAAAATACTGATAATAACCATGTGAAATTAAAAAGAATTGGAATCCCAAAAATGATTTAAATCATGTGATTTCTCTGAGTAAGGTCGACTAGTCACTATATAAACCTTCTTTTATCGGTATCTGGTGAATCGAAGTCAATGACGGTAGTACACAATCATCACGTTGTGTGTGCATTAAACAAAGATAGTAGTAACTAAATTTAATCTTCGCAAAGTTTGCCTAAATCTCGTGAGAAAAAATGCAAATATTTGAGATGAGTCCATAACAAATATTATCAGAGAATGTAGCAATATATTAAGAAAAATCAATGCCATAAAAGCAATGAAATCATGGTTCATATTTAACCAATTTTATGAGCTACTTATTGACAAACAATAATTAAAAAAAATATATTTTTAATATTCTCACCCAATGAAACTTTCACAAAACAAAACCTGCTTAATATTTTATATAAAAATGTAATTTCTTCACTTTTTTTATTAAAATCCTCAGAAACGGTGATGACCGATTTTTTTTGAGAGATTACTCCATTCAAATATGTTTTAATTTTATTGCTTACGTAGTTATGTTAACAACGTGATTCGTGACTAATCAAAGTCTAAATATTTGAGCAGAACTGTAACGACACGACATCATCATCATCATCTAACTTAAATTTTATCATTTTAATGCCAAGAATTCTTTCTATTTACAAACATGAAAGTTCGTTACGTCACGTTCACGTAGTTTGCTCAAGATAAAGATTTAAATTTGAGAGTTATAAGAATAGTGAATTGTAAGCTTAAAGGTAAAGTAAAAAGAAAAACCATAATCATCATTGTAACTCGTCTGTGGCCCACTACTGAGCCAGGTCTCCCCCTCAGAATGGGGAAGGTGTTAGGCCATAGTCCACCACTCTGGCACTCCTGGAGCAGGTTTCCTCGCGATGTCAATGAGTTAAAGCAATTTATGTTCTTACTTCTAACTTCTTAAACCACACATAACTTTCTGTCAGAGATGTATGCCCAGGATATAACTCAGAATCTTTAGTGGTAATCTCTAATTTGAAAAAAAAAGAAATAAAAATAATATTATGCCTTAAACATAGATATTGATTTAAAATAATATTTAAAACATTAACGTGGGAAATGCGTTTACGCATACCCCATATAGGGGTTATGTGGGACTCCCAGCGATAAGCGCTTGACTATCGCACTAAAATCCACAACCGACCATGCCGTATGTTAGGAGGAACAGGCATACTACTGCAGACGCCTCGACACATCCTCCGTCTGCGCGTACAAGTGTAACCGCGATAAAATGATCGCTTTACCAAGCACCTAACGTAGGGGGGATGCCAGGACAGGTCAACTGACATCCAGCCCCAGCATTAGTCAGAAGCGGCCCATATCCCTCGAGATCGGGATCTCTTACAAGTCATCTCTGCAAACAGAGGAATACTCGGAGCGACCCGTACCTCCGGCCACCGGACCCCCTTGGTCTTAAGCGCCGTCTGCGACGCCCAGGGTACGAACCTTGGTAAGTAAGGCCTACGCCCGTCACGCCAGCGCTAGCAAAGTCTGCTACCAAACTTGGAGCAACGCTCCGCGCCGGTTTTGCCGACCTCAGATCCCGGAGTTTGCGGGACACCGAGACAGGAGCGAAGGTCGAACACCCGGCACAGCTGCCTCTCGCGCTTGCGCCCCCCACTATGACGCTCTCGCGCCTCTCGGTATCAGACATATTCGACTACCCCCCCGTCATATAGCACGGCTATACTACTGAGTGGTTACTCCAGGACCGAAGGCGCAGCCGGCCACACTGTTGCATATCTCTACTGCAACGCAGTCACCGTCTATTGCGCTTACGCGCCCCTCGTCTGCGGATATTAGCCTCCAGATAGTAATCCCACCGTCAGAAGGAAATTGCTACCCGTAGTTGCCCAGGGTGCACCGGCCCAGAAATTGTGAGCTCACGTGGAGGTTTCCGCAGCTAGCACCCCAAACTTTATAAACCTGTACCAACCTGTATATAATACCTAAACATGTTTAGAGTATAATCCATAAAAGTTTAAAAAAGTATAACATATATATATAGGAGGTTATATAAAAATATATTGAAAAGTAAACATATACTGAACGAACGGAAAATCGTACTGTAAGAAAGCGGTTGGATATTTTCTATCAAGTATAGTAGTTTTATAATCGATAGAATTAAATTTCATTAATACCAACGCGACTGCGAGTAGTTAAAATATATCTTCAAAATCTCGAACTCGCGCACTGAGGGTTCCTTACCATTTCAACAAAGAGACAAACACTATCTAATTTTGATTTTCTTGTACTGGTTAAAATACTATCAAAAGTATTATTGGGGGAGCATGTGTGTTAGTGTTTCAATTCAATCATTCATCATTCAATTAATAATATTATATATGTATTCAATTAATAATAATAAGCTAGAAAACTTAAAAAATTTGAGTAACTGGAAAAGGTGCCTTACTTAAACCTTATTGACAAGTCTAAAAATTAAAAATTTATTACATTTAATTAATTGAATTTATATTTTAATAAATAATCTATTATTAATTGAAAAAAATTATTTAAAGTTTTTAAATTTAAATGGTAAAAATATTTTGAATCTGTATCAAGGGGAGGTATATTGTATAATATATTCTAATATTACTAAAATCGCAAACGTCAACATTTTCATGTTCGCATATTATGTGGAATGCCCTATAGAAAAACCACTTGTGATCACTTAATTATAAATGGCCATATTGATTAATTGCTTACACTTAGAAATTTTTTTTTTTTACAGCTTTAAGATACTATTATTTTTGCCAAAAATCATGTTCCTAAGTCAAAATATGAAGCTTGGGAATTTTGATTCTTCTCTAGATTCAAAATTACAATACATGAGATAAAAGCGACTTTATATTTTCATTAAATTGACTTAGAAGTTTAATCTTGTATGTAAAATATTTTACAAACTAGCGATCAGAATATTCTATGTAAACTGCTTGATATCTTCACGTTTTTTCTGAGAAAAAAGGTCTTGCATGGCTGTAAAAAAAGTTACATTCTAAAGATGTTAAAAAAAAATTAACATTTATAAAATTTTATCCTTTACTTGTGCTATGAGACCGTGTTTCATGCTAAATTTTACGATTCTAGGTCATCGGGAAGTACCTTATAATTATGTGAGTGATATTAACGGCCATATCTTTTCAATACGTGAACTTAAAAGTTAGATTTTTTGACTAGCTGCTTGAGTATTTTATATTTATTTAATCTTGATAATCCACGCGATCCTGAGAAAAGGGTATTGACAGACAGACAGACGAACTACGAAGTGATTCTATAAGGGTTCCTCTTTTCCTTTTAAGGTACGGAACCCAAATAGGCCATCTTGTAAAACGGATATCAATGTGTTATAAAATAGCATACCTTTTCAACCGACTTCATAAAAGAGGATCTATGTTCGACTGTATAATTTTTTTTAGGTGATTACATTGTCTATTATAATAAAGTTTTTTTTTATAAAAAATCAATGAGATTTCTTTGTACTCAAAACCGATCCCTCCCTCTATAAAGTGGAAAGAAATCAGTACAGTAACTTGTTACAGAACATATCCCAATTTCTGTGCTGTTATATACCTACTCGCAAATCAATATCTAAGCGTCTTGAAGATAAAGTTACTATTATGAGCCAGTGAGATTGCGTCATGACCGTGAATTACTAGCAATTAAAGCGCACATCTCCAAGTACGTTGAATTTTATTTACAATGGCTTTCTAATATATCCAACCTAATTTATTTCAGATAAGCAGAATGTGACAGTTATCGATAACGGTGTCTATCTCGTACACCAAGAGGAAGAGAAAACGTAAGTAAGCATCTTTATATAAACAACTGAAATTAGAATCTCATTGGTCTTCATATCTTTATAAGAGCGGTAATTACTAAAGTTTGTTTTGCAATAATACATCAAAGTCTCATGAACGAAGACGACAGTTTACTAGACAGAACCGTGTGTGAAGGAGAGAGGTTGGGAAGAGTTGAGGCTGATAGAATGGAAGACGATAATATGTGAGATATTTAGTGAATAATACCTGTATAATAGGAAAATGATTAGAATATTTTTCTATTAAAATTACAGATCTGTACATTCTACGCCGGTAATTAGCATAGATAAACTTACAAAAGAAGATGAATTGCACAAGAAAAAATCATGGTTTATCACAAGGGCCCCAACTATTATTCATTATATCACATTAGTTATCTTAGGTAAGTACAAATATTTTTTTCTATAATAAAATATATCGTAATTTATACTCATGACTTTTATAATTTTTTAAATTGAGTTGAAAATAAATTATTTGTTTTACATATGTTATATATAGATAACAATACGAGTGCTAATAATAATGATAATAAATTAAACATATATTTGATTATATTCGCCCATAAAGAAAGACAGATTTAATTTTATTTTAAGCAGTATGTCTGTAAATGAATCTAATTACGTAAATTATAAAATAGAAATAAAAGTTCTAAAAATAATATTTTTCAATAGTTACTGGAACATGATTAATTAAAATTATATATTGTATATTTATATTATAAGAATCCTGCGATTACTCTACACACGACGCTATCATTTTTTTTATTTGTGTTTAAATGGAGTCTACTCATTACGTAATATTACGGATATTCTCTCATATTTTATAGTCACTTATATTTTTATAAATTACAATTGAATAAAGAAAAGGCTGAGTATCGCACCAATAGGTATAATTCGTATTACTTTTTATTATTTTAAACGCGTCTAACTTAAAAAAACTCGAAAACCTTTTAAATAACTACATTTTTATGTGATGTGAGACTTTAATTTTTTTCTTTATTTGTGTCGTGAAACCTTTTCCTTCCAAATAATATGATTATTAAGTAATACATAGATTTCGTCGAGGCGACGCAAAAAGTGATTATTAGAAAAAACCTTTTAATTTTTACTAATAAATTTTGTATGAATGTAATGTAAGAATATATGGATGTCTGAATGTATGTTTGTTACTCTTTCACGTAAAAACTACTGAATGGAATTTGATGAAACTTTATAATAATATAGCTTACATATCAGAATAACATATAGGCTATAATTTATAATGATATAGTGTGAATTATCTATACTAATATTATAAAGAGGAAAGATTTGTATTTTTGGATTTTTGTATGTAACGAATAAACATAAAAACTACTGGACCGATTTCAAAAATTCTTTCACCATTAGAAAGCTACATTATCTCTGAGTAACATAGGCTATATTTATTACAAGAAAAAATTAGAGATCCCCAGAAATTCTCACTAAAACCAACACAAGGTGCAAAAAAATTAGCCATAAAATATCTTTCATCGCATGCGCTGCGAAAAGTATTGATGATAGAACAAAAAAATGTTGTACAATATTATAGAACATATCAATTTCTACAAAAAACTCCGCGAGACCATATGTCCAACTATTGTAGTTAAGTCACTATAACTACTTTTTTACATTTTAAAAGTTGATAAAAATGCCTATCAAAATCAGACCATGTTTTCCATAACTTTGTATTAATTCTTATCCAAATAAATTATTTCGTAATGAAGACTGTTTCAATACCTGTTAATTACTTTTTGAATTATTGAAATCGGACATTCCAGTCAAAAGATATTACGAAATAAAAATATCAAGATAAATAAAAAATAATCCCAGACGGGCCGCCGGCGCGGTGTGCAGTGCCTCGCAGCGCAGCGAGTAACGCGGCGATAGAGGAAGCGACAGAATGCGGGAGCCAAAATGTTAAAAAAAAATTATCCACCCGTGCGAAGCCGGGACGGGCCCCTAGTCCTAAATATAGCGGGTGAAACCGCATAGCGCAGCTAGTATAATATAATACTAATCGATCCGAGTGAGTTCGTCCACGTAGTCAAGTCGTCGTCAAGTTTGTTCTAAAAATAATACTCATGTTACAAACAATATGTGTACAAAATTTCATTCTTATTATACTTATTAGCTATTCTTGCACGAATAAATCCCTCATATCCCACAGGAACTCCCATTCTGGATAAAAGTATTCTATGTGTAGATTCCATTTTTTTTTCTACTACATGGAAACATTTTCCTTTAATTCTGCTACTATATAGCAAATCAAAATTGTAATCAATCAATGTATCAATTTTTTTCTGTGCAACACTAACGAAACGTTTTGTACATTGTAACTTTTGTAACTTTTCAAATTCATTAAAATAAAAAAAAATCGAATCTTAACTGCACAATGACATGATCATTGTGCAGTTAAGATTCGATTTTTTTCACCTGTAGAAGATTCTCTTAAAAAGGGGGGTAGGTTTTATAAAGTCAAAGTCAAAATGTTTTTATTCACTATTGGAATTTACATTATCTTATTGAACGTCGGAATCTACCACCTTTTCAGAAACGACCTTTCCCAGACCTGAGAAGAATGGGCGCAAGAAACTCAGCGGGACTGTTTCTTTTGGATACTTTACTTTTTATCTTTGATTTTTTAATGCCAATTTTTATAACAAATATTTATTTATTTTTTCTCAATCGAATGATCCTAAATTATTTTATTTAAAGAGAAATATTTATTTTTAGTAACTTGGACTTTTTAAATATATTTACAGGATGTTTATCATGGGGCTTTGCATATTTTGCATGGGGTGGGAATTGGGGCTGGAATGGAGAATGGTTTCGATTAGTCATAGTTGCAGTAATAGCTTGGGGAAGTGGTCTTATTCTACAAGAATTAACAACACTGCCTCCACTACTTGCTGCTTTACTCACTGGGATACTCGCCAGGCACCTTGGATTTATTGATATGAGAGCTTATCCTCATATTGAAGCATTTTTAAGGTATTTCTTTATAATTATCTCTATCCAAAAAATTTCAAGGTACTTAACTATTAATTTATAAATTCTTAAACAAAACTGTAAACTTATTATAAAATCTGCTGCTTTTCTTATTATTCGTAAGTAAGTTTCTTGCTGCTGTTGCTAGTAAATAACTAATTTCCTTTTTCACTATACTTCGATACTTTTAAAGCTAAAATATAATGCCATTATTTTGTATATACTACAGTAATACAGTAAAGTATTAAATTTGTAATCGTATTTAACTGTTAAATAGAACTAAGTTAGTCTGAATTTTGTTTGCTTATTAATTTTTTTTTTCGATAAAAAATATCAATAAGTTAGGGAAATCACGTATAAAATTATTAGATGTTTTGTAGTGTAAAACCAATATCAATTTGTCCTTAAATGTTTGTAATACGAGTATTATACGATTTCCTTAATGTTCAGTGTCAAATGTCGAGTTTCCTACTAATGTTACTTTTTGTTCATAGGAGAATATATCCAGTAATAATTCTAGGAAAAGGATCCCTGACTTGGGATGTTACATTTATGAAAAATAACTGGAAACAGGTGGTAGCCTTGGGAGTACTACCATGGAGCACCGAAGTGGTTTTCGTAGCACTGTGTACACATTTGCTTCTAGGCTTCCCTTGGATATGGGGTATGTAGCCTTAGTTAGGTACTCGGTTTGTAATTTAAACCAACTCATCACAATTTTAACAATTTTACATGGGCACTACATGCATTGATTAATTAACGCATAGACCTCTTTTTTGTATTGATAGCGACGGGTGATAAGATAGTTAATCAAAAAAGAAACAACATAATTTTTTTGTTAAATATTGAATTTTTAAATGACTGTAGATCTACGGAAAGACTAATCCCAGCTACTTATGCAGTAATTGGCATAGAGTTGATTATTCTAATTATTTTCACAGTATTATATACTACGGCATTTCACTATGGGCCACGGACATTGGACCCAAAAAAAAACGGGTTGCACTCCCGGAGTGCCGGCAGAAGTGAAAATTTGAACATTAACGTTGTGTATTCTTTAATATCCCCAAAGAATCCCTGGCTTACATACGGCGAGACTAGAACGTCTACGGTTTAAGTAACCCAAAGAACAAAATTCAAAAAAACCGAAATGTATTATTGAAATCTTGCGCTTACGAATTTTCGATCAGGTCTTGTGTACTGACGCTTACAAATTTTCGATCAGATTACGTGTCCTGACGAGAGTTTTAACATTTTTTACCCATCCCGAAAACTGCACAACGGCTCTAAAAAAGTTTTCATTTAAAAAATATTTAGGAATATTTTCAATAGCAATAGAGCACGGGATTCTCTTCGTGACGTCTTCAAAAAAATCCATATATTGCAATACATATATGTATATATTTATTGTAATAGTTTCTACATTGGACAGAATATTACTTCTAATATCATATTTCTGTAACCATGCAATGAGTAATTCTTTTGTGATCTAGATCTAGATATTAGCGATTATAATATGATTCTATATCTCGTGTTAAATTTGTCATTTCAATGATTTCAAAGTCATGTTAAGTAATTTATAATTATTATGATATGCGAAATTGTATTTGTCGGTTTGTCCTCCTTGCATACTAAAATAAATCACGATAATCACCCTGATTATCGCGATTTAATTAATTTGTAATGTTATATAGGCTAGGTAATTTTGTGTTCTATTTATTGACCATAGGTAATGTTATGTCTTTGTATATTTCTTTTATCTGCCTTTCTCAGAGGAATCTAATAAAAGTATATGAGTTAATTTTCAGATTAGGTGGTTTTTATTTATTAGTATTAGTATTGTGGCTTTGTGTGTTTAAGAATTAATAGATCATTCATTGTCATTATTTTATTAATTATAAAACATGTTCTTGATTTTATAACGTTGGTAATACTCCAAGAACTAAATGTCGCCATCTCATTTTTCTTGATCATTATTTTATATTGTTTTAGTGGAATTGAACAACACACACAAACAAGTTTTATAAATTGTAATAAATGTACTTTAAAATTGACAAAATATTTTACTAGGTATTCAAACCTCAGAACTATATAAAACGAATGACCAAACACAACTAAATATAAACAGATAAAAGTATATATATCGTTTAATCACAAAATATAAACAATTACACACTTTTGGATTAATGGTAGAAAGGCGTGTTGTCAAAGTGAGTGTTTTTTGTAGTCCAATGTAGCTTTCGTTATTAACAAACACACACATATCATTGCTTTTCATACAACAATAAATTTAAAAAACATTTTTAAATCGATAACTAAATAGAGCTTTCAAAATTTCAGAATTCATAGTTATAAACTGTGGTGTACTTCACTTGATAAAATAAAATTTGTCACGATGTACAACACAATGGGGCGCAATATTCGCTCGAGGTAGAGCCAATTCAATAAATTCCGCTATAGAACTGCCATTGCAAAAGATTTGAATGCATTTTCAGTACATGACGTGCTTTGCTCTACTCCAGTGGTGTCGAGACTCGAGCTATCGGAATGCGAGACACTCCAGGCATGCTTCTACGACGGTAGCCTTAATTATACGACACACAAAGCTGCATTCAAAAATTGTGAATGCGATGGACTATCATCCACCGTAGCTCCCTTATATACTATACTAAACTAACTACATATCTTTCTCACTCGTAAAAATAAAAATACTTGAATGCAAAGTAAAAAAAAACATTACTTCATAATAAAAACAATATCATTATAAGAGCCCAAACTTCATAAATGCTAAAAAATTACGATTAGATTACGATAGATTCAATGTGGGAAAATTACCTGTATATTTTGTTGCCATTTTTGTGCGCAGTATACCAGTAACTAAATTATACAACAAAATGAAGTTTCATTTAATTTTATTAATTTCATTACACAAACGTTTTATTCATGTTTTAATATTTTCTTTTGTCTCATGAAAATGAGATGCAAATTTACAAAGTACGAAAGGAATATTTGTCCATTTCTCTAGTAACGAAGGTCCATAATTCGTTTTGTATATTTTTACATTTTATCTCTAACTTATGCAGTACATTTAATTATAAATAGATATGTAATACCTCTGTAATCTTATCTGAATTATAACAACACATAATCTACCTATATTAATACCCTTTTGCATCTGAACAAATATAAATGTGATGACACTATAATAGTATGATGATAAATTCTTTATTATTCAAGTCAAGTAGGTATTCAAATGTTATCTCGTGTTCTGTATTTTCGTATAATCACAAACATGGAATTGGACTTAAAAATGTAGCTCCTAAAGTGGTGAAAATGGAATCAAATATCATTTAAAAATCCTTCATTATTAATCCATGTGGTTTGCAGTCATGGCAACCGTTGCCATGGTAACCGTAACATAATAGTCTATCCCTGCGTTCCACTAAGCGATCTCAAATCTCTATCCGTATCAAATAAAGTTATTTACAATGACGCCATTTTTGTTGTTTTAAAAATGCCGGCAAATTTTGCAACCACAGATCACTATTTTTGTAACGCTCAAAACGTCCCACGATTTGACATGGGTCGTCGTGAGCCTCGAGTGAGCTGAATGACGTTTTCGCCGCGACCACAACGCCCGCGATCGTCAAGTGGAACGGCTAAATGAGCGTTTGGGGCGTTGAGTTTAGCAGTTTTAGTTGAGAGCTTAGTGGAACGCACCTTATACTTAATATGTCGCAAGTGAAGCCTCCAATGATTAGCTAGCTATTTATATCACATTCAGTGTATTTTAAAGAAAAAGTAAACAAAGCTTTTAGAAGAAGTTAGTTCTTCTGCAAATATACTACAACTATATACGCCTCCGTTTCACTTAGGAATTAATGAAACTATAACCAAACTGTTTTTAAATTTACATATAATTTTTTAAATTATATTTATTTATATTAAGAATACTGTAGCTTTCTTTTACAAAATCGGATCGTTAACTCTGAATTTAATCCTAAAACTAAACTTTAGCTCTTCATAATATTAGTATAGATAAATCTTAGTTAATTAATTTGAACTTTGTTAACATGCTAATAGCTTTTAGTGAATTAGAATAAACTGTGCAAATACCGTAGAGGATTCTCTCTGCATTTACTATTTTACTCTATAACAACGTACATGGCGCATTTCGCTCATCCGCATCTTATACAGTTTTAAATTTTAAACCCAGTCTGACCCGAAAAGGTATTATTATGTAGCTAGAGTCGATTATATTTATAAAATCTTTTGAGAAATAATAAAATTAAATATTCAACATAATTTCACATAGATAATGACACCATTAAGTTATGACTTAAAATAAAATTTTAAATACGAGTAACATCTCGTGGTCCTTAAGTTCGTCTGTCGGTACTATCAATGAGATCATTAAAAAAACCATTGATAGTAGTGATAACTTTGATTGTCATTTAAAAAACAATGTTGATTTTTGGGAAATTAAGTCACAAAAAGGACGCATCCAAATTAAATAATATTGTTATTTTTATGAATATTTTACATATCCTATTTTATTTTGTTACCAGCGACCCCGACCGGGATTTTTTTTTCTACTTAATATGCATGTATTATAAATTTAAACCGTTATCTTGAATGACTTTGTCTATTAGTGTAAATCGCATTAAAATCCGTTGCGTAGCTTAAAGGTCTAAACGTGCAGACTGTGGAGATAACTTTGGGTTTATACTACACGAGTGGCCTGCCCTTGCTTCGCTCCGGGTATTTAAAAGAATATTATAATTGATGATGTCCTTAAATTGTCACTGTAATTGTGTAGCTTTTTTATTATTTGGAATAATAGAGAGAGTGAGAAAGGGTGCTAAAAGAAAAAATATAGAAAAAAAGATAAAAGCGACAGATAATAAAAGAGCGAAAAGGACGAAGCAAAGATTTTTATCTTGAAAGAAAGAGAGATAGGTAAAGGAGAGAGAGAGAGCAAGGGATAGAGAGATAATAGAGAGAAAGGAAGTGAAAAAGATAGAATGAACAGAGATAAAGATAAAAATTGAAGATGAGAGTAGCAAGAGAATGAGAGAGAACGAAAGTAAAAAGGAGGAAGAGAGATGGGAATACTACAAATTTCTCTCAGTAAAAGAGTTTTTAAAAATAAGATCAGTAGCATCAAAATGAAAATATTCTATTAAATTAAAAAATGTATTTGGCAACACTACCTGCCTACATTACCTGTGTGACTCAAGAGTAATGTAGTTATCTACCAGTGAAAGAATTTTTAAAATCGGATCAGTAGTTTCAGAGAAAACATTCACTTTACAAAAAAGCCACGTTATGGCACTTAAATGCCATATCTTTTAAACTTTAATATTTACTGCAACACCACATAACCTATGTTACCTGGAATGGATGTAGCTTTCTATCAGTGAAAGAATTTTTAAAATCGGTTGATTAGTTTTCGAGCCTATTCGCAACAAACAAATATACAAATAATCAAATCTTTCCTCTTTATATAATAGTGTGGATGTAGATAAAGATGAGATTAGATTAGAAATGATTTTAAAAATATATTTAAATTAAAGTTAGATAGACACAGAATTTTTAAATGCATATATTTTACCTAGCTTATATTTTGCAGGTTTTCTTTTAGGTTCTGTTTATGCATCAGTATCGTGTCCTGTGGTCATGCCCTCGGTGCTCAAGCACGGGAAGAACGCGCCTGGGAAAGTGAATTGGCCTCAACTTATATGCACGGCGGGAGGAGTGGACACGGCCCTCAGTGTCGGGGTCTTTGGCTTACTTTCCAGTTTTATATTTTATGAAACGCATGACACTTACCGTTACATAAAAGTAAGTGGATTTCCTGTTATAACTTTGTTCTGCTTTAAGCAGTAAAATCAAATTCATGCTTTTGAAACATTCTACAATTATATAACTCGTTCGTTACTTGTCTTTGATCACGTCCTATTTGGAACTATATTTCCAAAAATCTTTCTTGCTCAACTCACCTCACTCACCTAGAGTGTCAAAGATTGATAAATAACAATTCTATTTTTTAAAACGCGTAACGATTAAGTGTTCTTCTTTTATTGTGATTTAAAGTTTAAGTAAAATCATTGCCTCAATCAATTCATAATTCAAGAAATCAATAAAAAAATATTCCTTTTTCGTTATGATTGACAATAAATACATTGACAATTGATGTATTAAAAATAATATGATCATTTTTAAAAAGCGCCTGTATATTTTTTTTGCAATACCATAGATCGGAAATTCATTTGTTATAAAAATAATACATAGTTTGACTGGAAATATTGAAAGCCAATTAAAACACCACATCAATGCTACAAGTTACACTTCACTAACAATTGATCCAAATCCGTGCTGGATGAAATTTATTTATTTTTAAAATTCCTAAATAAAGTATGGTATATATTGATACTGTTATGGATACAAACTAGCTACTGCGAAGGTATCTTATGGGATTCACTTTTCCATATAGAGTTTTATATAGTTAGTAAATTTTCAGATGTGGTTCGATAGGTACCTACTCGTATACTGTAGGTGAACGAAGCACAAAAACTGTTATTTAGAAATTAAATCATAGCACTATTTCTCTGCCCTACATATACGAAGTCTTTTTTATATAAAAAAAAATAATGATGTAACATGATTTTAGGCATTTTTGGCCATTCCTGTCGGTATTGTGCTTGGAGTGGCATGGGGAAGCTTAGCAAAGCATGTGCCAAACTCGAGAGATATTTTCGTTACGGAGTTAAGAGTTTTATTCGTACTCGCTGGAGGGCTTTTTGGCAACATATTCACCTCTTACTTTGGATGGGGTGGAACAGGTAAGATTTATTTAGCTATAGGTTTAAAATGTTTCCTTAATTACAACAACTCGTAAAACTAATAAATTCTATTACTCCTCTAATATAATAAATATATAGACTTATAGGTATAACCCATAGCGACAATTAACTAAACAGATGTGTAACAAGACCTAGTTCAACAAAATTAAACTAGATGGCGCCACCAGTCACTTGTATCACGCAAGCCCTTTTTACTTTCAAATCGTGTAGGGGCAGCCTTTACCAGCAATCCATGTTCAGTTCAGCCGGTTCTAATCCAGCGATCGACAGCGCTTCAGCGTGTGCTCTCTGTAAGGAGACACCCGCGAACACTGTCCATACCACTGTACTAGAACTCCGACGATCCTTTGATAGTCAGCGCTTCAGTGTCTGCTCTCTGGTAAGGAGACACCCGCGAACACTGATTATTGCACCAGTCTTAGGGCTCCCACCGCACAGCTGACGACAGCGCTTCAACGTCTGCTCTCCCGTAGAAGGACACCCGCGAATAGAGATGGTATAAACGGCTTAAAATTGATAACGCGTTTAAACGTTTTCTTAATTTAATAAGCTTGCTGTTAAAAGAGCTTTTCACTTAACGCTTTTTTTATGAAAGCCTATAGTCGTTGAGCAAAATATTTATACGTCTTTCAAACGCGTACGTTATTTATGTTTTCTAGCCTATACCTAATAATTAATATTAACACAATTCACCAAAAATGCAACGAAACACTACAACAAAACATCGAATGTATATAGCGAATAGCGCGAAAGTTGTTATGAACATCGACACACTCGTTGACAGTGCAAAGCACACTAACGTTGTATTTACTAAACGGAAAAATCGTTTAAACGAAAGTATAGACAACAAAACAATGAGATACGGTTAATCAAAAGAAATATTACGTAAATATGTCAAACGTAATTTAGCCGGTAATTATGGATATACTTAGTGATTTCTAAAATGAGTCTTATAGCTATAGGAATAAGGTTTTTTTTCAATCAAAGAAGCATGGTTCAGTCCAACGAAAGGATTTCGTTTAAACGAAATCGACTTACTCTTGCAAGCGTGCTTGTGTATTTTATTTGAAAAGCAGACTGTTCTGAGAGCTTTTCGTTTAAACGTCCACCTTTACCCGCGAACACTGTCCAACGCCAACAGCCGCGCCCGTCTACTCGGTCATCGTTGCCATCTCATCGAGACTGCCCCATCATCACCAACATCACATCGAAGCCCCCCCCATTAAATCGTTACAGATGTAGTTTATTTATCCGAAACATTAAGTGTGTGTGAAAATGTAAAATGATATTAATATTTTATCTTTAAATATTTTTTATTCAGAATTATATATTTATCATATAATACTAGGTATAGTAATACATTCAGGACCACCATCCAACATGCAAAGCTGTTAAATGCAGAAAGTAATTTAAAGTACGAAATTGGTATATAGGTATACTTATGGTGGTACAATTAAAAAAAAACGTACATTAACATTACAAATAGCGGAATTTAATTATTTTAAATCTTAAGGCTTTCATTAATAATATACAAAGTAAATAAATTATGCAACATAATTACTTTTCTAGCTCTAGTTTTCTAGCTCATATAAATATATCTAAAGGAATATCAATGAGCCTTCTCAAGACATTAAAATGTCATTACGGAGAAAGACATTTAGCTTTAATATTATATTCATTTCTATACTCGCATAAAAACCAGTGAAGTGCTTTTGGGTCAGGACTGAGGTAGCATTCCGTAGTCATAGCAGCCAACTGCGTCTTATCTAACTTCAACCAAGTCCCCAATTACTGGAACAGCAGAAATTTATAAACATAAATTTTATCCTTTGTAATATAAGATAATGAAATAAAATTAGACTCATCAACTCATTCGTAAAATATCTAAAGATTATTGTAAAATTTTTCAGTTTCAGATGTATTAATATTGTGACAAAGAAAAGTGGTAACTCAACACTAATGTAATCTATGTAATGCTTCGAATTATTCGATTAAGTACAGTAATATTTCGATAACTTTTTGTTTCATAACCTATAGTCTTGACAGTGTAAAACCTCTGGTCAAAAAATAGACCGAAACCAGTCTGAAAAGTGATTTCATACAATAAGATTGTCTAAAGTAGTAGGTAGTTTATTTGCGTTGAGCTGGGTTGCAATTTTTACTTAGTAGTAACGTAATAACGAGCAGTTTGCTTTATGTTTTATAGGGGGTGTAGCAGTACTCGCATGTAATGCGACAGCAGCGACCCACTGGGCAAAAAAGGGATGGAAATTAAACCAAAACCCTGCCGCTACTGTGTACCGCGTGCTGTGGTCAACATGCGAGCCAGTTCTCTTTGCCTATACTGGAACTTTTTTTGTGGTTAGTACTTTTAAATAATTGTAACCTCTACTCGTTTAGTAATATAACTTTTGCTTTAATTTCACTTTTATTCTCTTTAACGTACTAGATTTTCCTATAAGTTACTTGAATAATTATTATCTAATTATTATTACTATCACTGTTTTGTTTTTATATTATACTTCGTATCCGTACCGAAGATGATTCGACATAACATGCAGCAGTACATGATATTATGCTGTCCAAATCACACTTTTAAAGCTATTTGTTTGTAAATGCTTTTATTAAAATAAAAAATGGTAAAATGTTATTTTTTAGTCGGCATTCCCAACCCGAGATCTACGGTCCCTGCTCCGTCATGACTCGTTCGTGATTTTTGTGTTGTCCAAGTCACAAGTAAAATATTTTTAATAGTTTTAATTTGGTCCTATAACAAAATGAAGCGATCTGATAGTGAATGAAAATGTTAGAAAACTAGTGAGTAGGTGTAAGTGAATTCCATCATCGTATAGTAATGATGCGTCGATATTATCTTAGCTTTGCAAATCGTGATATAATGTGCACAAGTGTCATATCTTGATCTAGCTAGTCATCTAGAACCCCAAGGAAACAGTTATTCGTTTAAATTATGAAGGTAAGTTGTTATTCATTCAAATAATAAATCTAAAACTATAATATCAAATCTCCGTCTACCCTCATTGGGAATTTTTTTCTTTCTACAGGTAATATTTTTCTTTACGCTTGTATCTTTAAAGTACAATATATACCATATGTGAGTTCCAAGTGTTAAGCAATTTATATAATTACTGGTCTACCCGCGCGACTTTTTCACGTGTATCTCCACTCCTATTGGTTGTAGCGTGATGATATATATAGCATTTCTCGATAAATGAACCATGTAATTCCTGAGATTAGTGCGTTCAAGCAAACAAACATACAAACTCTTCAGCTTTATTTATATAGAATAAGATTGTGATATCCTGATACCAACGTACGCTTGTACCATACCATTCAAATTAAAACATTTATTTTTTCTTTTGCTTAAACGTATTTAATGTTTATATATTGTTGTAAATTAATTACATAACTAATATTTACGAAAATATTATTGTTTGCTTACTAAATCGGAAGGACTTTCCAAGTGCTGACATTACGAATTGAAAAGAGAGGGGCGGGAGGGGGGGATCCCCCTCTATCAAACTGGATGGATGAAACATGACAGATACTATCGTACTTATGCATGATCTTAGCAAATGCACATTGAATACACTGAAGTAAATATGAACGAGTTAAATTACATTTGATAGTCTATAAACGAACGGGGAGCTCCGCGGACACCAGTCTCAGCCTGCCTGGAGCCAGCCAAGAATGACAACACCGACCAACATAATTGCTGGTGCGTCGCGTCACAAAGCCGCAACCAGGAGATAAAGACAAAAAGTTCGCATAGAAAGTATCCATAACAAATACATATTATTGACTTAGTTATATTTTAGGCGGGATTGGCGTCGTCAGGAGGGGAAGAAAATCCGGAATATTCTAAGAATTATATTTTCTTTCTCTCTTTTACATATTTACTTAATATTATAACTTAAAACTAGAGGAGTGAGCTCTGCGCAAGTTGGGGGCTGAGACTGACTCGGTGAGGCGATGCTTCTACAGTCGTCGGTGATCCATTTTCACGGAGTCGTCAAATTCCGGGACGTGTAATATGATTTGGTAGTTAGGTGTGCAACGCTACGGGTTCCGTAACAACTTCGAAGGCCCCTCATTACAGGTACATAACAATAACACACTCGACAATTTCTTTCACATAACAAGAAGTGACCAATATTTTCAATGTGATACATACACAGTGTTAAGAATTCTCAAGAAGATTCCTCGAAAAAACCGACTAAGGAATCTTGATATATTAATACAACGATTTAATGTATATACATAATACTAATTATGTGCTTTCTCCTGAAGTCGGAGGAATCATTTATAATATCAAGAAATAGATATATTTGTTATTTATAATATTAAAATTAATAGAAAACTTTTTGCTTGACGCAAACGACAAAACAAAAGATCAATATAATCAATCATTGACTTATGTATTGTGAGCTTATTATAAGTCAAACTCAAACATTTTTATTTCAGTTGTATTTTTTCTTTGCAACATTTTTCTGAACGATATGATACTGTCGTCAAATCGACAATATAATTCCAGTACGGATAATAACCTAATTGTAGGTACTCAATATTATGACGCCTTATGGCAAACATTTTTACCGTATTCAATGTAAAAAGATAACATGAGTTTATTTTTAATTTGGAAACAATAAATTAATTGTTGTTATCAATCAATTATTTTAAAAACGTTTTACGTAAAAAACTTTTACAACATGCGTACTTCTTACTGCCAAAATAATCATGTAGATTCTAAATTATTATTAATTTATCTACTACTTATTAATATTTTACAATATACCAACTATTTGTCTGGAATTTAATTTAGATTCTATATTATTATTAATTTATCAACTACTTATAAATATTATTGTACAATTTATAGGCTTGCGCAAATACAGTGCACTCTTTTATTTGCAAATTGAAAGAGATTAACGTGGAAACGTTTGGATACTACTTATATATTTTATTTCGTTCCGTAAAGACCAATAATTGTTACTTTGTTGCACACTAACATTAATTATATTGCTATAATAATTATTCTAAATACACATTTTCGATAAAATGAATCACATCGAGAGCGTATGTGTCTAAAAATTTAATTAGAACTATTTTATATATTATATAGGCAGATACTGTTTGGGCTCACTATGTGATTTTTCAGTCATGACATAAATGTTTTTATTTTTTTATGTATTAGTAATTCATAATTGATTTAATCCAGAGATACTAATGTAAGACTATCGAGTATTAGAATTAAAAAATAAGTGCACCTAATTTCTCAGATACGTCATATAAAATTTTATTATTTTTACTATTTTTTTTAAAAAAGTTCTAAGTTAGAGAATTTACATCTTAATTTTTACAACATTTTAGTTATCGTAAAAATCATGTCGCAATATAAGAGGAGGCTTATGTAACCATTGGACGCTTTTATGTGCGGCAGTATGACTTTATTTAGAGTTAACCTAGACTTCATCTAACTTTGCAATTAAATCCTTAAACTTAAACAATAGGTATCGTATTGTTAATATATAAGTTATAGAGTTTTCTTCGTATATCATCTTGATAAGCGAGAAACAACATTCTCGTATCGTTAAAAATTTATTTTAATTATTTTATCGGACCTTAATAAGGATATTGTCAGTGAAGTGGAAAGTGTGCTTGTGTGTGCTATTTAAAGTACAACATTTTTCTTTTTTTTTTCTTTGGTTGGATTGTATAGAAAATTAAGACAACTAAGTACGTGTGTAAATAATTTCAGAGATTACGTTTATCGATATTTTGAAAATGTTTATTACTAGTAGATTAAAATGTCGCGGATTCCAGTATAGCTGTCACAACTGCATTAAAATGTGTTCAAATGATGTGGAATTGTGCACGTACAAGCAAAATCTATTATCTATTTTGAAAACTTACATACATATCTATTTTAAATTTATTTTAGTCTAATTTTATTATCAAACTAAACATAGCTTGTTATGCTGTATTTATTTATAATAGATGTCTATAGACTATTTTCAAGTTTATTATTATGTCCACACTCACTTCATTACTGACGTGTCCTTAGATCGTAGTATCCTACGTCAAATAAACCTCTTCAACATATTTAAGTTTATTCTTGAGTTCTAGTGAAATATCACAAATACACCAAAACTTTTTTATTAATCTATTCATAAATCGTATCTTTACTTGTCTGTATATTAATTACTTGTCAAAAACATAAAAAAGTGGCTTGGCCACCTTTTCTAATCGTTATCTCACATCAAGTTAAAGTCTTGGGTTTACTTACAAAAGTATTTAACCAATTAATTAGTATTCATTAGTTAAGCAGTGTTTTGTCGCTTTCTTTCAACTACAAATACAATTTACAGAATGGAATAGATCTTAATTAGATACTGAATACGTTAATCACTGTTTATAAGTAAGAGCGTTAGACTTAAATCAACTTAAGAAAAATAATAAGGCATAAACTCTTTTAAAATTGTATTATGCTCACAGTCCACGACGTGCGTCGATATCTACTGTTCCAAGCGCATGTTGCAATTGCGTCAATTTAGAAGTTATTATAAACAATGCATACTGATCTCAATAATCTTTTATAATAAAACTTTTTACTATATTATATATATTTTAATAAAATTATTTACATGTTGATAACATGTAAAGAATTTTAATCTATAGTTGCATTGTTTAGATAAATGTATAAAAGTAATTCCTTATAAAGTTTTTCTAAACGTAGTTTTTCAAAAAACATAATAATTGATCGCTTCAATGTGTATTTTTTTCGATGCTCTGAACTCTGCATGTTATGCCGAATCATCTCCGGTACGGATACCAAGTATAATTAAGAATCAAACGAACTTGCCGTGTGAAGTTTGATATCTATTTATACGAGTGTCCTGACCGAAGATGATTAGGTTCCCTTCCCTCTATATTTTTTTACAAACCCTAGATCTATTGAAAAAACCGTTGCTCTGAATAATGAGTCATGACGGAGCAGGGACCGTAGATCTCTGGATGGGGATGCCGACTAAGAAATAACATTTTACCATTCTTTATTTTAAAAAAAGCATTTAAATAGCTTTAAAAGTGTGATTTGGACAGCATAATGTCATGTACTGCTGCATGTTATGTCGAATCATCTTCGGTCAGGACACTCGTATAATTAGTTATCAAATTTCACAAGGTAAGTTCGTTTGATTCTTAAATATCAACTTTTAAAATGTCAAATAAAAAAGATAAAATTAACCATAGTAAAATGACAGATATTTATGTCACGAAATTGTGAACTAGTATAGTTCGTTCAATTCACGACACGCCGCCCGCCTACTAAAACTGTTCATAAAGTTGTTCTTTGATAATAAGGGCAACAAAACCAATGTTGACCAGTCTTGAACCTGATCCTTTAAAAAGTTAAACCGCAACTATATATCTTACACTAATAATATCTTACACTAAGATGTGTCTATAAAAGTATCTTCAAATTTATACGGACACGAAAACCACTCAGCAATACCAACCAATTAGGATACCAAACGTAAATTTATGATTGATAAAATGTTTTGAGGCGAATGATGACATAAATTATCAGTTTATGAAATATATTAAAATAAATACATCTATTAGCTAGTGAAATTTTAAGCTAAGCAGATACTCGTACCATAGAAACAACTAGTAAAGATTCATTTTATCTCGAATCGGCCTATATATAATTCCTCTCACTGAAACATAATCTAATGTTAATATTACAAGAGTACATTGAGATTTATTGATGCAAATATTAGTAGTAAACAATTAAGTTGATTACAGATGCACAGTTCAATATCGGAAACTATGCTAATTGGATTAGGCATCTTATTTGTATGCCTAACTGTAAGACTGATAGTAGCAACGCTGGTGTGCTGGAATCTCACTCTCAAACAGAAGATCTTTGTATGCTGTACGTGGATACCTAAGTCGATAGTCGAAGTAAGTTGATATCTATAGATAGAAACTTAATGTAAGGTATTTTATTCACCAAGAAAAGCCAACACAAACATGTTCGTCTGTCTATCTGTCAGATGTCATAAACAAGCTTTATTCATATAAATATATTACAATCAAACGAAGCTATATGAAAGAGTATTTGTTGGTTTGTTCGTTTCAGACAAATGAGGTCTATTACATACTTGTTGTTTGATAGTTGTCTTAATTTCTTTATTACTTCTTGTTCTACTTTCGATACTGTCTGAGAGCTAATCTCTAAAAATAAACACGATAAGTAGAAGAAATTTTCAGCTTAATTTCACATACTTATTTTATTGATTTTTAGATGTGATGGTTTTTCATATAGAAAATTGCTAATGTGAATACGCTTTCAGGTTTAAATATTGAATAAAATCTAAAAAGAGAAATGTTTATTTATAATTATCCTTGTAGTTAAACATAATCATCATTATCATCATCAAGACTCGTCAATGGCCCTCTGCTGAGCCGGGTCTCCTCTTCAGAATGAGGAGGGTATTAGGCCATAGTACACCACGCTGGCCCAGTTCGGGTTGGCAGACTTCACACACCTTTAAGAACATAGAGAACTCTCAGGAGTGCAGGTTTTCTCAAGATGTTTTCCTTTACTGTTAAAGCAAGTGATATTTAATTGCTTAAAACACACATAACTCAGAGTCAGTGGTGTGTGCCCAGGATCGAACTTGGACCTCCCGAGTAAGACATTGAAGTCTGAACCATTGGGCCATCACTGCTTTTAGTTGCAGTTAAATAAACATAATAAAATAACTTAATAATTGTATAGCATCGAAATATTAGGGATAACATTTAATATTTTAACCTAATTTATCTCTTTACTTCTTAAGGCTTCAGTTTCGTTTGTACGAAACCTTTCATTAACTTAATTACTCGTTTCTCCTATCTACGTGGAACTGAGAAAATTTCGATTATACTTTTAACCTTTTGCTATTTAATGTAATACAATAAATGGGTCTGTGAATAAACAAAGCGTAAAATCATTTTTATAAGTTTTTCAATCTTTTTTAGACGCTATTAATTCAAATCTCTTACATAGAGTTTTCACAGCTATTTGAGTTTGTAAATTCCAATGTTTGTATGTTCAGGTTAAATCTTACAAATGAATTGTTTAACAATTCTCAATCGATTGAGATGACATGTTACATACACTTTTAAATTGCATAATAAGGCTTGCTTAACTAAATGACGTCATTCTAAATCCAATGTGAAGGACCGCCCAAGATAGTGGAATTGTTATTTCAGCCACTTACTGGTATCCGATTAAACTAAAACTTAGCATACAGATGTAGGGACTGGAACTGCCCGATGTTAAATGATACAATAGTTACAATAATTTATTTTAAGCAACTTGTTATAATAAAGCTTGTATTTAAACTTTTTATTTTTCAAAAATACTTATTATTTTTTTCAGGCAGTATTAAGTCCTACGGCAATAATTTCCATACTTATGGCCGGAAGTCACAATAGTAAAGAATTAAGTTATGCTGAAGACCTACTTAGGTTAATAGTGCAGGCTATTTTAATAACGACACCTATTGGTTTTCTGCTGACCAACAACATGGGACCTATTCTACTTAGTACTAGTGAAGACGATGACGTTGAAACGAGTAAGTAGGTATTGAAAATAATAAACTATTTTTTTATTGCACATCAAACTTAGAATCTTGAATTTGAGCATAAAAGACTTTTCGATATATAATCATAGATATGATCAATTTTATACTCTCTCTCATAACCGAGAAAATGATAAAATAAAGTAAAAAGCTAAGGTCGTTCTAATACGTTATTTTTCTTACAGAACCTAAATCCAAGCCGAGGAAATCAAGTGCATTTTACAGTAGTAAATTATGAGAAAAGTGAAGGGATTAATGTACCTACAATAAATATTATAGGTATAAGTTAGATCTGTACTAATAAAGTAACGTCACTCAAGAATCTTAGAAAATGCAATGTAGAATCTGATTTTTAGGGTAGATAAGGCGCAAACGTTCAGACGGTCCAGTTAATGGTAAGTGGCCACCATCGCCCATGGACATCGGCAATACAAGAGATGTCTTATCGATGCGACCTTAAAGAGGGAAGGGAGAGGGAAGAGAAAAATGTGAGCCTTGAGGTAAAGCCTTGAGCACTAGAGGCGCAGCATTACTGGAATGCTCGACCGGAACAAAGACACTCTTGGCGGTCTGATTCGTATGTTGCTGAACAACCAGTTGTATGAACAGATCTCCTACCACCAAGAGGTTGCTAAGTTACTCGCCTCTTACGAGATGCTCTCCCAGCGGCATAGGGTAATTGTAATCTAACCCGTCCCCGCATGTGTAATTACATATCTTGATTACGATAAACTTGTATAGCACTAAATTATTGTTATTAAATAACTCATATAAAATTATAATACAGTTGTTCTTCTGGCTGAGTATGAATATTATATTTAAAGCAATTAAGCAATTGCATAAATGAATTAAAACTATTAATATTATTTGTACCTATATAAGTAAATAAGTGAAATGTAATTATACACCTATTTATCAGTGCCATCATACATAAACAAATTTTATTATGAGAGTAGCTACAACTGTGTTTATTTGAATTAAGTAGCGGTTTCTGCGAAACCAATTTAATGGTTTTAGATCCAAAATGAAATTATAGTATTTGATATACGATGTTATGAGGATAAAGTAATATTCAAAGCAATTATCGCTTAAGTGTGTAAATGTAATTAAAAATGTTTTTAGTTATGGAGCATTTAAGGACCAAAGAATATTGTACGTAATCATTAAATTATTATTATCAATTTAAGTTTGAAATAATAAAGTGGAAAAACTATGACTAAACCCCTTTGGACAAAAGGAATTAAATAAAAGTGGAAAACCTACAAATAACAGACCAGAATTATTCCTATTAGATATATATCATAATTAATGTAAGATTTCAGGCTTCTAATCAAGAGTCTAATCAAGCGACAGACACTGGATGTACATAAATATATAAAGTGAATACAGTTAACGATTATATTGTTTCTACAATTAATTTATAAGTTTATATTTGACTTTTCTTCTAGTTTAAAGTTGCATATTGATTTGGATTCTTCCTTCATACAAATTAATTATAAAACAAGATCACTCATGAAAGAATTGTGGAATAGTACAAAATAAGTTTTAGTTTAAACTCTTTAATGTACCATTGCGTACTTAATTTTTGGTGATAGTTACCAAAGTATTATTTAATATAGTTTAGTTTTAGATTAGTTTCTAAGAGCTCCTCACACAAAATTCATGTACAATTTTTTGTTGCGAACAAAAATTTTTTTTCCTATTATTTATTTTCTAAAAATTATATATACCTGGTTCCACATTACTTTAAGGTTTATTCTGTGATGTCCAAATTTTAGTAAAATTTGTTATTCCACAAATTATTTTATTGTTTTTATACCTTACAAAAGAATTCAAGTCCCGTATTATGAAATGTCATTTTATAGATATAGTAAGAAATAATACGGTGGATCTTTCAGGTTTTATAAAAGTGTTGGTTTGGTGGGAGCAATTTTTAATAAAATGTAATAAAACAGTTTAAATGGGGCACTTGAGAGAGGGACAGTAGCTATGCTCTAAATATTCAGACCTTTCATCGTCGTAAAAGGAGGTTAATTTATCCCTTGGTTTCTATGTAGTGCTCCGGTACCTACTAAAGAGCACTTCTATATATATGTATGGAAATAGATCCAACCTACAAACATTTAAAATAATATATTTTTATATATTATAGAAATCGATGACAATTACTAGATTAAAAAATTTTTGTACGAAATTTGAATTTGCTTACCAAGATAATTAAAGTAATAGCCGGTGGTATATAATTAACAGATATCTTTTTTTATTCTATTTTGTATATTAAGTCAGTAAAGGGCAGACGAAAGACACTTAACTATTCACCTTTTGATCTGGCTTAAGTTAAATACTCTTCTGTGATTCCTCAAAGCAAAAATTAGAAAATACAAGTACTTATAAGAAACGTGAGAAGTTTGAAAAACGCAGATAAACTGCAGTAGGTAAATAATAAAACCTTCTGAATGAAGCTTTGTTGCTGCCGAGCCCGTTTCAAAGTTCAGTTTCAGAAATAAATAAAATTAAATTATTTTTAACTTAGATAATCCGACTAGTAAATTACTGAAAAATTACATATAAAAAAATATAGGTGGTTGTATCTATATCATAATATCAATGCTACCATTAAAATAAAGTTATTTAAGTTAAACGAATCGAAAAATTGACCACACTGAAATTATAATGGTATGGTAAGTATAATACAATATCTTTATATTTTATAACAGTGTAAATTATAATATCTATAATAATTTTCCTGAAAAACTGCTGACTGAAGAAAAAATATTTTTGTAGGAAATTGTGCCATCTACTGAATAATAGCCAAACTACATAGAATATCAACGACATCTCACAGACGTTACTTGAATCAGTCTAAGATAAAAAAAATACAAATTGTCATTGTATCTAATTACACATTATTCTACTAGATGGCAATTTATTTTTGTAATTTAAAATTTGATATTATACAGTACTTAATTTTACAAACAACTAAATTATACACAGAAGCTGACGCAATCACGCGTCTAAAGGGAAAAACAATTAATGTACGGTGACATCTAGTGTCGAATCATAACAATATATCAAGAGGAAAGATTTAATTGTTAGTATGTTTGTTTGTTGCGAGTAGGCTCAAAAACTACTGAAGCGATTGAGATAATTCTTTCGCATGTAGAAAGCTACATTAAACTAGGCTATTTGGTTTAACTCAAAAGATATGGCCATTTAAGTGCCATATTATGGCCATTTTCTAAACTGAAGGTTTTCTCTAGGACTACTGATCCGATTTTAATAATTCTTTTACCGCTAGATAGGTACTAGACCAGTTACTTACTATACCAGTTTACAATAACTAAGTTTGTGTAGTGTTGCCATTAATTTTTTAAATTAAATAAATATGCCCATTTTGTTGGTACTGATCCGATTTTAAAATTTTTTATACTGATACAAAGCTACACTATTTCTGAATGACATATTATGTGATGCGGTGCTGGCATATAAAATAAAAATTAAAAAAGCCTTTATTTTTTGGCAAAGTTTTTACCTACATATTAATTATATTAAAATGCTATGTTTACCCTAAGAGCTAAGTAGTACTGAAAGACGTTTTCGTCATCTCGACTTAAAGTCGGGAGTTCAATAGATACCTCGTTCTGAAACATTCAGGAAAAAAGGAATATATTTTAGCCTACAGCTATTTTTTTATTTATTTTTTTTTTTTTAAAATATTGAATTTGTGAATGATTAAACTACCGTTGTCATGTGTGCAATAAGTGTTGGGTCTCATTTATGTTTGATGTTGAGTGTGTGTTTATTGACTAAGGTATTAACGAACTCGCATGAAGTTGTGTGATCTGATGAGAGTGCGTCTGTTTGAGAATTTAATAATTGTTGTGTGTTAGTTACAAATACTGAATCACCAAGAACTTTACTTACTATGGATGCTGTGTATGGCTGCTTATTTCTGTAAAATGTCAATGTTAATTATTGGACCTAATTTGTCACAATGCCTTCTGATACTCTTTGCTACGATCCCGGTTGCACCAATTACGATAGGTATAACAGTCGCTGGTGTATTCCACAGGCGACTGATTTCGGTCTTGAGGATATTTACTGAGTTTTTTAATCTCTAAAATAGCCTATGTGGTAATCAGAAGGCACTGTGACATCTATTAAAAATGTTTTATTATTTGATTTGTCATCTGTTTGAACTGGTATCTCCCACATTATTTTTGGCTGTTTCATTTTCTAATACCTGAGGATTTGCAATCACCTACACATACACACCCACAGACACTCGCAAACACACACCAGCATTCAATAACACTTCAACCTTTCGATTTCAAACGCAGAGGGCAGTGTGGTCCCGCTTCAAAAGCACAATACTCACAGAATTCACCAACAACGACACTCTCAATACAGACATTCATTCACTCAACACCACACAATTAGAACACTACATCGACACTCTCACTGACACTATACACATTGCATGTGAGGATTCTATGCCTGTCAAATCGGGATACGGGGTCAAGACCTCCCCCTCTTGGTGGACCGATCATCTTGAGACTCTGAAGCTAAACGTAATCCATATACACCGACAACTACACCTGGCCAAGAAGCGCGGTGAACCCACTGACTTCTTGGCTAGTGAACTCACCACACTCAAAGCTACATACGCCGACGCTCTTAAGAGCGCCTCGACCGCGAGCTTCAAAGAGTTTTGCGAAATGCAGACTGGGGAGAACGTTTGGTCTCTCACCAACAGACTCCTCAAGGACTCTGCACCGCGGCGACCTCCTACAACTCTTAAGGTCGGCGACACTTACACTAACAGTACACATGACACCGCCACAGCACTCCTCAATCACTTCTACCCAAACGACACACCCGACACTGAGCCTCGACACCACGACTTGCGCGCCCGCTCGGATGACTGGCCCACTACCTCTGATGACCCTCCTTTCACTCAGGGGGAGGTGATGGAGATACTCGGAGCCATGAATCCTAAGCGAGCGCCAGGACTCGACAACCTCACTTCAGACATCTGTCACCAATTCGCCCTCATCTTTCCCCAACTAATCACTGACCTAATGAACCGCTGCTTGACTTTACAACACTTCCCCAGACAGTGGAAAAGGGCTTACGTTAAGATTATCCCCAAACCGAACAGAACCGACAATACTGAACTCTCCTCTTATAGACCCATTGGTCTGTTGCCTGTATTCGGAAAACTCCTTGAGAAGCTCTTCATCCGGCGAGTCACCTACGCCGCTGAGAAGACTTCCAAGTTGAGCGAACACCAGTACGGATTCAGAGAGCAGACCAATACTACGGCGGCCGTCAGTAACGCACTGGGTGTTATTCGGCGTGCCAAGGACCGTCACCATCACACCATCGCCATCTCACTCGACATCAAGGCCGCGTTTGATAACGCTTGGTGGCCGGCTCTTTTCCACAGACTTCGAATCATTGACTGCCCGACAAACATTTACGGACTCATTCGTAACTACACACAAGACAGAACAGTCACACTGGATTACGCCGGCTCTAGATCGTCTAAGGCTATGACAAAGGGCTGCATCCAGGGCTCTACCTGCGGTCCGGTTCTTTGGAACGTAGTCTTGGATGAACTTTTACAGTTTAAACTACCGAGCGGATGCCACATTCAAGCTTTCGCTGATGACGTTCTTCTCATAGCATCCTCCGACACTATACAAGGCCTCGAGGCCATCACTAAACACGCATTGGGGTCTATTGTGGGGTGGGGTCGTGGGGTCAAGCTGGAATTCAGTCCGGCTAAAACCCAGGCCATAGCCTTTTCAAAGGCGGCCAGAACGGCCCACATCACAATGGACTCTCACACACTACACTTCCAGAATGACATCAAGCTCCTTGGCGTCATTCTGGACTCACAACTCAATTTCAACAAACACGTCCAATACATCATCAACAAAGCCACACGCATATTTAACAAACTCTCACTATACTGCCGCCCCACATGGGGCGCCCACTCAGAAAATATACGCACCATATACAAACACGTCATTGAACCCATAATTACATACGCTGCTGGAGTGTGGGGCCACGCTGCGAGGAAGAAATGTGTTAAAAAACGACTCATCAGTATGCAGCGCGGATTTGCGATCCGAGCCCTCAAGAGCTTCCGAACGGTGTCCACCTCTGCCGCGCTTGCACTCGCCCAATTCATGCCCCTCGATCTCAAGGTGAGGGAAGTACACGCCATCGAGACCACCAGACTGACTCACACGACTGACCTCCTGCCTGGGGATATCACCCTAGAGACACCTATCCCTCCACGAACACTACTCCACCCTGCACACCGACTGACTATTCCGGTTCAACTTCTGGGCAGCCAGAGGGAATTGGAAGAGTTCCACTCCACACTGACACACACACAAACACTTCACATCTACACCGACGGGAGCAAGCTGGACGATTCCTCGGTCGGCGCGGCCTTCGTCTGCTATCACGGGGGAGGCATCGTCGGCCGTGGAAAGTTCAAGCTTTCCAGGGCTTGCTCAGTCTTCCAGGCTGAGCTATTTGCCATACTGGAAGCCGCAAAATGGGCCTCCCGTCATCACCGCACCCGCTCACTCAGTTACACACACACAATCATATACACTGACTCACGTTCATCTACACAAGCCATCACACAACGTAGCAGTACACACCCCCTCATCGCGGCTCTTCATGCCGAGATGTCTGTCAGCCCGGTGAGCATCCAGCTCGTCTGGGTCCGCAGCCATATCGGTATTGAGGGGAACGAGGCGGCGGACGCAGCTGCAAAGGGGGCAGCCGGACTCCACTCATCACCGGCGTACTTCAAATTTCCCATCTCTTTCATCAAACATCACATCAGAGCTGAGAATCTTCGCACCTGGGAAGACAGATACACCAGCGAACCGCAAGGGCAACACACAAAGACACTACTCCCCACTTTGGCACACATACGTACGCTATGGACACACACTGACATATCATTCACTCTCACACAAGCACTCACCGGACACTGTTACGCAAAGCACTATTTACACAAGTTCAAAATCACACCCAACAACACATGCCCTTGCGACGATCACACAACACAAACACTCACACACCTTTTCCAGGATTGCCCAAGATTCTCCGCTCAACGCGACGAGCACGAATACATCTGTGAAACGAACAGAGTCTCTCCCTACTGCATTGTGGAACTCTTAGAAAAGAAGACGGCGTTGGCATCGTATATCAAGTTCGCCGATTACATCATCGGCCAACTTAAACATTTCAACAAATAGTGTAAATTCAAGTCAATTCTTTAGTTACTTATTTCTGTATACATTATGTTATAATTTAGTTTTCCCATTCTATTATTGTTTATGTTAATCTTAGTAATTTAAAGTTCCGATTATCAACTTCATAAGCACGATATCAGATTTGTAAATAGTTTGTTTATTCCTAAATTTTATATCTCTCTTTCTTTGTTATTCCAATTGTTATTTCTAAATATTTGTTTTGTTTTATTTTGTATGTTTAATTTAATTTCCGTACTGCATATGGAAGAAATTTGTTAGAATTAGTTTTATATATTTTAGTATTTAAGTTTTTGTCTACCTGTAAATAAATAAATATCCTTGTTTTCTTTTTATATACCAAAAGCCTGCTCTAAACGCTACGGCGTGCGGCTGTAAAGTCACCTCGATTTTATTTTAAAATTTTTATATGTATAAATTTAGTTATAAGTTTGGCTGAGCTTGTGCGACTCAGCGGAAGGCAGTCCTTATTTATGTATCAAATTGCAGACGTAAGGCTGGCTTTCGAACTCGGGAAAATAAAAACCTTGTGCGATATGCTTTATATTAGAGATAATAAAAACCCTTTGTGTATAAATATATTAATAAAAAAAAAAAAAAAGCTATCGCCCAGTGTACATATTAGACTAAATTATTGTGGCGTTTAACATAGTACGTACCTGCAAGTTTTTCACATCCTGACACTATATATTGTGTACTATCTCAGACTTTTCAGCGCAGAGACGACACTTACCATCAATATCCTTATTTAAAATGTCCTTTTCAAATTGTCTAGTTATTATTGATCCATCTTGTATTGCGAATATAGATGCTTCCAATTTGGAAGATACCATTGGTTTTTCAAGCCAACTAAACAATTCAACCTTATCTGTACTTTCTTTTTGTAAAACATCTCTATAGAACTGTCCGTAATGTGCCTTCGATTTCCATGAGTTAATATTATTCTTAATTACTGCTTTTTTAATTTCAATATCTGTATAGTTTTCTTTCCCCCGTAGTGTAACTTCCATACAAAATTCTTCTGCTTCCTTATTTATACAATACTTACTTTTGTTTTTATCGTGTTCATTAATTATTTCCACTTAATAATCTGTTTTGGTATTAAGATATTGCTTGTATTTTTTATTTGAGTTTTATATAATGCTTCTAAGTTAGTTAAACCTCTTCCGACCTCTTCTAAAGGTAAATATAATCTGTGTATATCCGCATTTTGATGGTGTGCTTTGTTCATAGTTAACAGTTTTCTAGTCTTAACATCTATGTTTTGGAGGTCTCGAATCTTATAGTTAATTACACCAAAGGAGTACAACAACACTGGCACTGCATAGGTATTAATAGATTTGACTAAATTTCTTGCAGACAGATGTGTATTTGATAAGCTTTTAACCCTACAATATTCAGACAGCAGCTGTTGTCTTACCTCATTGTGATTAATTTTTCCCGATTCTAAAATCCCTACGTATTTATATTTTTCATCGTTATTTAATTGTTTTATTTTTTCCCCGCTCACTAGTAAATGATGGCCCTCTCCCTGTTGTTTTTTTCTCAAATGCAATACATTACACTTATTTATACCAAAAGTCATACCGATATCGCTAGTAAATATTTCTGTACTGTCTAATAATACTTTTTAATTGTCTTTATTGTTTGCGTGTAATTTTAAATCATCCATATATAAGAGATGGCTAACATGCGTATTATCTTTAAGCTTATATCCTTTAGTATTGTATTTATTTAATATTTGAGATAAAGGGTTAATTGCTAAACTGAATAAGATAGGTGATAAGGAGTCTCCTTGAAAAATACCTCGGCGTATGTAGATCGGATCAGGTGTGATTGAGTTGTTTGTTCCATGAGCTGACATTATCACCCTCCACTTAGGAATTATCGATTCTAAGAAGTTTTTGATATATTTCGGGCATTTATACATGTCGAATACTTTAAAAAGTCAATCGTGCGAAATACTATCAAACGCTTTGCGATAATCTATCCAAGCCATACTAAGATTTTTCTGTGAGTGATGTGCGTCTTCCATAATCGCTTTATTTACCATCAAGTGATCTTTACAGACTCTGGCACCCCTACTGTGTGATGCTTTATGTATAAGTTTTTTTGTGTTTAGTTATGCTTGTTTTACTTTGTAAATAAGTACTTTTTTTATTTTTAAAGTTCTTATTTATAAAGCTGTCATATTCACAAGGATCCCTATAAAGTGGTGGTCAAGTAGGTAAAGGCCTCCTCCAAAGAACTCCATCTTTTCTGTCATGTGCTACCTTCAACCTGAGTGGGCCAGCTGTCCTTTTTATCTCGTCTCCCAACGTGTGCTGGATCTTCCTCTACTCCTTTTGTCTAGTAGTCCACGGTCTATTTTTTTAATTATAAAACGATCCACTTGGTTGCTATACCCGATTTCACTAATTCTATCACTGAAAAAAGTGTATATATGTCGGAGAATAAGTAAAAGATTATCGATTAATCGAATCGTTATCGCTATCTTTGGCGTTGGAGTAGGGTAGTGGTCACTTCCGTTGTTTTGACAGTCCCGACGCTCGACCCTTTATATGTCATCGACAGTCTGACTGAAGTCTTAGTCGTGGGCGGTCTCTCAAGAAGTGAAGTAGTGTCTAAATAGTGATAGGAGTGCTGTCCGATCAAGGTCACGTGAGTACCTCACAATGTAATTACCTCGTCTTGTGTTAGGTTAGGTTTATGTGCGATTAACCTTAGGTTTAAACAGAGCCTAGCAGTGGAGGCGAGTGTCGTGATCACTTAAAGGACGTCCTTAAGCCTACACCTTGGTCACAAGTCCAAGGCACTGCTTAGGTTTCTCTAGTAATTGTTAGAGATCATATTTGATCATTTATCGGTTCAGTAGAAATATCTACGTTGCATTTACCCAATATTCCATTCAATACCATCACTCCTTTTAATGTTCCCCAATATCCCCCATCTTCCTCCTTCCATTTCCATTCAGATCATTTAAAATCCCCGACATATATATTTTTTTTTCCTCTCTCATTCCCTCTCTTTTACTATCCTCTCTATTCTCTCCATAAATTTCTATCCTTTATATTCCTTCTTACTCTCTCCCTTTTCTTCTTCCTTTCTTTTTTCTTTTTTTAAATAATGGAAAGCTACACTATTACTTAATCACGATTTAAGTACTTTAATTACAAATATTGCTTCAAATTTGCGAAGCTAACGTATAGTTCTTATATAATAAAATAGATAATAACCTTTTTACTGTGTTCACGGCATCGAAATCCATTAACTTTAATCAGACAATCTATTTTTAAACTTAAATATTACTAGTAAAATCCCAGCTTTACACAATTTGAAAATATAAATAATATAATACACGTCACATTCAAGTGGTGTTATATAGCTAGTTAGTTATACAGCCAGCTCATTCATTATGCATTGCCGAATAATCAAACAACTAAACTTCGATCAATCGGTTGACTAATAGTCTAAGATCTCAGATCATCAGTCTGGTCGATTTTAACCGATTGGCTTATCGGGTGAAAATGATATTATATCAAATAAAATTAGTTTCTAAACATATACAATAAAATATAATAAATAGGTATAAAAAATAGATGTTGACCGGTTCTCAGACCTGCTCGATATGCATACAAATTTTCATGAAAATCGGCCGAGCCCTTTCGGAGGAGTTTGGCAACAAACACCGCGACACAAGAATTTTATATATATTAAGAGATTAAAACAAATTTGTATAGGGTTGCCCACTCCAAAATCCGATCCAATTTAAAAGTTGCCAGGCTTTAAAATTCAAAATTGGTGCTAGTAAATATGTATGACCGAGAGGCAAATATGTATTACCGCGTACTATTGTTGCAAGAGTTAGGAGGACGTAGTACATCAGCTATAGGATTTGAAAACTCTAAAATGTAAGAGCATACTCATGTCAGTTATACACATTGTAGGTGTAGAAAAGGAAAAAAACAGTGCGAATGGAATTCGTTTTCTATCGGATCCTCTACTAAAACATCTGTGACTAAAACATACCATCCAACGATCTAACAGTACAGCTAAACGACGTTCATATGTCAATTTGCTCTACGGTTTATATTGAAGTAAATAGCTATCGTCATTACTTATTGATGTCATAATTCAGTCCTAAATCTTGTTTTTTACCGACAAGTTTGTCTTAAAAAAAATGTAATTTATTGAAATGTTCCGTTCTCTTTCACGGATAAGGAAGTTTCACTCATTTTTTTGTATCATTTATTAGTTTTCTTGTAAAAAATACTAGTTACTTATGGACCACTGGGGATGTACTTTATATGTTACAAAATAACTCGAAACGACCACAAATAACCATTTTGTAAGCAAAATAAAACTACGGCAGTACTGCAATTGGAAGAATGTGTTTACGCATACCCATCCAAACCTTATGGGGGCTAGCCGTGTTTTTAGGAATAGCGCCGTCCTACCGACTAAACCTCCGAGGAATCTCTACATCATAGTAAGACGCTTCGGGATCGCTTTCGAATTGGACAACAACGTCTCAACGAAATTCATAAAAATCAACCATAAAACTAGGTATTTAATGACTATTGAATCATCCAGTTAAACCACTAAGTGTAAATGTATAGTAGTTTACTTAACAAAAGTGTAAAGATTTAAGGAAAGGAAGTTCAAAAGAAGTTAGCGTGTACACTTTTCTTTATTTAGCATGTCTTCATGTCTCTTTTCCAATATAAATGTATTGTAAATTTGTGTGTTGTATACCTATCTAGTTTCCCTTACTTGACAAATGATGTAGGAGGAGTTCAAGGCAATAATAAAATTCATGTAAGGACATATGCGAATATTTACATTGGTAAATAAAAATATTGATTAAATTTATCTTTTGTCTATGCTAAGCTGATATTTTCATATTCCTCTTTTAGCAACAGCCCCGTGAAGTTGCCGTTAAATGGAGACAATACATTTAAAACACACGAGTAGGTAGGGGGAGTCCGGGAGAGTTTACCAGGGGGGAGAAAATAACCATTGCTTATAGAAGCTTTTTGAATATAGTGGGTATTGCACCGTTGCAGCATTTCTTAAATGCCTCATCCCCCTCCTGATTCGCTCACGTGACGACATTCTATTCGTTAGTTTTGTTTAGAAGTTTAATACATTTTCACGTCCGGTAAGTGAATTTTTTCACTTTTAGTTATTTGATTACTGTTATATTGTATAAATGGATTCTAGTAAGTCAGTCATATAAATCTGAAGTGTATTTATCCTAGTAACACCCACGGAATATAGCTTTAATCTATATGTCAGAGTTTTAGATAAAAATTAAGTAAAAGCTAGATTGGCATGGGGTGGGAGACATTAGACACGCGTCTTAATGGGACTTTACCCAGGGTAAACTCCGGGGGAGTTTCCAGTCTCAATCAAGTCTCAATTTGATTTTATAATAAATAGCATATATTTTTATATTTCAGATACACACAATAATATTCACAAAGGATGTCCTTTAAATACAAAAAGAAAAACACAAACAGAAACAGAAATTTATTTAGATATATTATTAATAAAATATGCTTTAGATGATATTGATAAAGGAAAATCTATTAGAGGTGCTGCTTTGGAATATAGAATAGATCGTAACACATTACGGAATTGTCTAAGAGACAGGAATAATTTAACTAAAATAAGAAAACAAGGAAACCAATTTAAAACATCTTAAATATTTACAATCATGGGAGAAAAAGCACTTTTGTGGACTAATTTCTATATTGTAGCATAATAATTTTGACTTGACAAGAAAGAAGGCTATGAAACTGGCATATGAGTATGCAATAATCAATTCCAAAAACGCGACTCCTATCCAAGTGGATGGATGACAGTCAAAAGTATAATATAAACCTATATATAATATGTTCTAACTCGAAATATTTATATATTAGTGATACTAGTTAATTTGTCACATATATACCTCAATGATACTCAAAGTACCTCTAGTTTTCATCTTATTATATTATTCTGAGTGCCTTATCTTTAAGATTTTTTTATAAAATTACAATTTATTAATGATTGTTTTGCCTATTTTTAAACTCGGGTAAATGCTCACTACTTGAGGGGTCAAGTCCCACCTAGACAAGAGAAATTAGCCAAATATGAAAAATCATCTTCCAAAAGGAAGAATTCGTTAATAACTGGGAAATTATTAAAGTTACATCAATCGTAATTAAGATAAAATATAGCTAAGTAATACAGGTTTAAAATTAATTCGTTATTTTTATATTACCGTCATATATTACTCTGTTTAAGTGAATAAAGTGTATGAAGTGTATGTAAGTGAATGAATGATACCCTCTTTCAAATAATATTATTGATTGAATATCAAAGGTACGGTAAGTACCCATATCCTCCTAAATAACAATAAACATTGGAATTAATAGTTTTTTAAAAATACGCTTGATATGTAGTGTCACAAGATCTTCTAATTAATTTGAGGCAAATGGCTCAGTAGTACGCGTTGCGCGTGCGCCAGTCCGCCAGGCCTCTGGCGCCCGCTTGCACACACTGTGTCGACTATAGTTCGCCGATAATCTATCCAAACATACTAAGTGTTCGCGTAAATCCTGAATATTGTCCAGCTTCATCTGCAGTTCAAGGTTAAAAACTACACTGATCACGTACATTGAGGTGCTAACAACAAAGGCCTCTACCGTCACGTATTCGAGGCAGCTGACTGCTGTATTATTTTTTATCAGAATTCTTTCCACTTTACCTTCGGCAAATATCTTATCAATTTGCCTGTCAAATGGTAATTTAAAATATAACTTCCGATAGAACTTGTTTCATATATATTGACATTTTTATAAGAAAAGTTATCTTATAAATAATCCAGCGAAATGAAAAATTATAACATCTAGAAGTTGTAAACATGAAGATCCGTGATCCTAATAATAAAAAGTTAATTGACAGTACAAAACAAAATAAAAATGTGAAAAAAGACAAAAAAGAGTTAAGTGGAAAACGTTCACCTGTATTGCCACCTCGAAACCGCACGAAGCGCTCCGGTGTCGAGGCTGTCAAACTCCATCTACAAGCTACTGGAGGCACTGGTAGATCTTCAAGATCTGCCACCTCGGTAAATGTTTTACCTGTTTATTAAGTATATTTATAATTGTAATAACAATGTTCATTTTAATCACTCTAGAAACATTAGAAAATACACATCAGATTATTGTAAAATTTTCTCGTTCAGAATTTCTTTTTATTATGACGTCTTTGCATCATCCGTGAGTGAGCATCCGGTTAATAATTGCTAATTAACTTGGTGCAAATTTATAAAAGTAGGGTGGAAAACATTTTGTTTATTTATATGGGGTATAAGGCTGTACATTAGCGGTGATTAGTAAACATAACATTTATTGTTTGTAGCGAGCCTGTCGACAAAGATCCCACTATCTGGGTACCTTTATAAATATATGCCTTCCACTTGACTTCTGCCTGATGATATTATTTAAAACGAAATAAATATTAAGAAAAAAATTATGTATGCTATAAATATACAGTCACATGACCACGCAAGACAGAATCATTGCTTCATTTCTATTCCATAAGATAATATAAGATATGAAACAAGTATGCTTTAAAACAAGTTTCAAGTATTACAGCAATAAAATTCAAGACGCCAAGTATGGTCTTGAATGCTAAATAACAACAAATAAACTCCACAGGTGTGACAATACCTACAATTTGGCAATGACACAAAACCATGTGATTCCTTTATCACAATATTATTGAAATCGTGACTAAGAAAGATTATTATCTGGCTGTAAGCAGTATTACGTATTACTTTAGGATAATATTCTATAACTCAAAATGAAATAAATAACTTATGGTAATAAACTCCAATTTAACATCCTGCAAAATACTTTACAAAAGGCGAACATTTGCACGTCATTGTTGGTCACAAGACCGATTAAGCGATAAGTGGTCGTGCTTACCTTCGTGATCTTAATTCTTTGAAAATACCATAATGTGACTTCTTTATGAGATGATAATCATATTTTATGTTTATTTTTCTATGCGTTATAAAATAATAATTTTATCTAACAATATAACGTCAACGTTATTTTGTTAGTTACTTTTATATTTTCTAAAACTATGGAACCTTTGTATGGCATATATAGTTACTTCCTAATCATTAGGAAAAACACTGATATAAACATACACCCTAGGTATATATGTTCTATGTGCAATTGTGCAATAGTGAACTCGGGGATTGATGATTAAATATCCAGTCCCTCTAGATTAATCTCGAAAACTAGCATCCTGTGGGCGTTGTGGAAGAGGAGGAGGAGTATTATCGCGCCAAGGTTCAAGAGAAGTGCCTGAAACCTTGTGAAGAACTACATAGTTCTCAAAATCTACTACTATTGTCCTGGCTTGCGTGACTTATGGCTTATGATGCTGAAGCCAAATGGCCACACATTGACTGACAATGTGATAGTTTTCCGCTAAATGTGATAGTTTAATAACAAGAACAGACTGACAATATTGACAGACTGACAAGGACAAATTGACTAGAAATGAGAGAAAGAAAGCAACCTGGGCTAAAATAATGTTGAATATCTGCAGTTTGTAGTCTTAAGTGTTCTTAAACTAATGTTATAATATTTATCAGAATTGCTGTAAGCAATTGTGCAGGAATAAGTAGTAGCCTCCTCCGATTTTTCCACAAAACGATTTTGTTATTAGATTAAGCTCGATATTAAGACAAAAGAAAGAAAAGACTATGTTAAGTGGTACACTTTAGAAATATGTAATATCTATTAATGTCGAATCAACAAATGTAACATTAGAAAATTTTAAGATAAGTAATATTATCTTGTCTTAGTTAGTAATTAAGAGAAATGATGACGCAAACTATAATTTTGAAATATAATGTTAACATTTTTTATTCCCAAATAATAAATTAAATCCCTACTGAATTACTTATTTACGCCTTCTAACGTCTTCTTGACTGCAAAGTAATAGTATGTTTTTTTTTGGAAATTTTTAAAACTCGATAATTGTGTATAGAATAGCTAGGTATAAAGGCTAATTTAAAGAAATACAATTTAGTTAAATCAGTCAATTTAGAGACCCGGGGTCCAGTTTAGATTAGCAGTAGGTATACGGAAAATTGCTAAATTGAAAAATTCTTAAAAGAAAATTACTTAAATCAGCTATGCTATCGTATGAATAACTATACTCATTATTAGTCCATTATAATAGTACCTACATATAATATGTTCATTTAGTGCCGAGAATCTAATGACCAATTCATTAGCGACAAAGCTATTAATATAAGTAAACGTATAATTACTAATGAATACTCAAATCTTTACTCAATATATTTTACTGCTGTTCATTAGACAAATTAAGACCAACGCAAGTAAATGTTTACCTCAAATATATAATGTAAGGAGTAAAAATAAATACGTACTTAAGTCAATTACTATCAAGTAATATGAATCAGACTCAGAGGATGCTCAGAACTAAGCCTCTCGGAAGGACATAGAAACCAAGTTTCTGACAATGGAGTAGTTGCGAATTAAAGTGATATACGGTTTATAATATAGAGGTTCTATGCTATGATTCTAGTGGAACCACGCTTTTTTAATGAGGTCTAATAGTGCGGTGAAAATGCTAGCGGCTAAGATGGACTCTCAGATTTTGAAAAATTTTATGAAAGTGCTAGTTCGCGAAAATGAGAATAATAAATCATAGTAACATTTTATGTACAAGTTATTTTTTGTTACTAATAAATTTGGGCCTTCATTTGCCTTAATTGTTTTTAAGATTATATTTTTATATTAATTGATTTCTACCAAAGCCACGACCACAGTATATTTTTTTTTTGTTTTTGTGTAGCCTTCGACCTTTGGGAGGCTACGGCAAGACTCCTTACAGTGAAGTAAGACGTTGTCACCTAACCACATTATATTCATAATATTCAATTAATTGTTACTGCAATATCCTATACCTGATTTTTTTTCCAAATTTTCTACTTTAACGTAGGTCTGGCTGCCTAGTGTCTATGATAATCTGTCTATACAGGTCAGTTTCACCAGTTAAAGTAATCGCTCGCAACAATGATTAGATAGAATTTTAATGAACTCTGGTAATGTCTTATTTTGTTCTCTTCTTGTAATTAACAACTAATCACTAAACAATTTATCGTTATTTATTTATTGCGTACTTTTATTTTTCTATTATTTTATTTTTTACATTTAGATTATTTTTATTTCTGTCATTATTTTTAGTGTTGTTTAATAATCGACATGAATTATAACAATTAATGTATAATTTTTACTAATATATTTGAGATTAAATCGGTTTATAATTCGTTTCTACACATGTAGGACAGTCCTCGCATTGAGGTAGAAGAAAGGAGAGGCGCTCTCTGAGGCGGGTCTCTGAATGGGGAAAAATAATCTTGTCCAATTTAACGTTTACCGGAAAAGAAGACTCCCTTTATTATAGCGCCCAAATTCTGGAATGTTCTGGAACATTCCCCTCAGCACCATCAATAGTATAGGGATCCTTGGAGTCGAAATATCAAAAGAGGTCAAATTTCGCGGTCATTTGGAGACCAACGCCAAACTGGCTTCAAAAAACTGGGCGTACTGGACAGGGCGAGACAATACTTCACTTCAAGACTCCAGGGCTGTTGCTATACAAAGCCCAAGTCCGTCCGCATATGAAGTACTGTTAGCATACTCACAAACGCGACGGTTTAGATGAACTAAGTCTCCGTAGAGACGTTGGATCTTTGGTGTTCTCTACCGTCTCTACAATGGGGAGAGTCACAGGAATTGTTTGGCTTAGTTCCATCCACACAACTTTGATGCTTGGCGGTATGCCAAGCATCCAAGCAATGTGCGTGCGTCAAGATCATTCCTCCCACGCACATGCAGGCTGTGGTATAATCTATCATCAGAGGTGTTCCCTGAGCGCTTTAATATGGGGGTCTTCAAACGCCGAGAGTAGAGGTTCCTTACAAAGTAAGGTTGGCAACGCCATTGCAATTCTCCAAGTATTGTAGATGCCCATGTGCGACGGTGCCCACTTACCATCAGGTGGGCCTTCTGCTCGTTTGCCGCCGTATACTATAAAAAAAATTAATATTTTTTACAAATATTTTTACCAATGTAAACGAATTTATTAAAATTTGGAAATTGTTAAAGTATATTTTTTTTCTTATGCCTTTTATTATTTTTCAAGGCTTTGCTATGCAAAATACTTTTTTACCCATAATATAAACTTAGTCACACCCGTTTAACCCCTTTGGTGTAAAATTTCAATATTTCACATGACTTTGCTTTAAGTTGTTGGGTGTTTTACAAATTTTAACAATCGTTTATTGTGTCTCAAAAATATTAATCAATAGATATGTTAATTAATCTTTACCAAAACAACGACATTATTTATACAATTTTGATTAGAAAGTATACATGTGTTCGTACAATGATATTAATTTGAAATTATTGGGGAAATTACTGCAGAAAAATAATACATCAAATAAACATTAACATTCACATAACGTTATATTCATATAAAGGGTTCTTATTCTATATTTCTGTGATTTTAATATGTTTATATTTTCCGTAAGCACAGCCAAACTTTTACTTTATGTGTATGCGTTGGTGTGATCTTATTTTTAACCCCCGACGCTACAAGGATAGTGTGTTATAAAAACGTGTGTATTTGTATGTCTGAATGTAACATCGTAGCGCCGAAGACAATGGACCCATTCTGATGAAGTTGTTCTAATGTAATTTAGTTGAGATGAATCTTAGCTATAATTTGTAAAGATCTACTCGTCAACTGCTTGAAGACTATCAGCTCATATTTTCAGTAGGGGGTAATTTGAATTCTTCTTTTAATTGTTATTCATTTCCAAATATTCCTCTAAATTTTCCTTTTTATCTATTAATACTTTATGCGTCTTGATTATTATCTAAAATCATCGCACCTGTCAACAAAATATTTGCGCAAATGCGACTTTGAAACTGAGTAGACGTTGTTTTTGTTATTCAATATAATTACAGAATACAGAGTATCTTCTAGTGTATCTAGAACTGCTAGTCTTCTACCAAGGCTTATGATGTTTCTTGATATTTAGACTAAAACTTTAGATTAATAACAATAGGAAAAATAAAAAATATTTATAAATAATGATCAGTTATAAGTGTTAGCAACACTGTTTATAAAGTATTATTAGCGGGTAGGTCATTTTATATTATGGCAAGTATACCGACGTGTAGACAATATATAGAGTCAGTCTCTCTGGTGTTTTCGCGCAGTGTACACAGAAGTTAGTATTATTGTGTTGTGTTAGGCCTCCGTTATCGAGGAGTCTGTGAGTAATGTATATTATTATTTTAATATTCGGTAGCGAGGTCGAGCGGTGGAGGTGAGAGTTTGTGCATAGTAGAAGACGTCTTTAAACCCGCTCCTGGGTCTCATGACCCAGGCACTGCTCGGCTTCCATCTAGATTATATGTTAATATTGTCGTTTGGTTACCGCGCAGTATAGCTCCTATATTCTTAGCATAAGTATTTTTTGTTTTTATATGTTTGTCACATACAAAATATAAAAAAATAATAAAATAAATGTATTAGTAATATGTTAAAGTCTGTATTTACTATGTATTATAATCATTATAATTAAACTTACAAAATCAGTACGATATCTGTTCGTGCCACACTTCAATAACAAGTACTTCATCAATAAACAGTTCATCTCACTAGGTACTTAAACTTGATTAGATAAAAACAATAGAGATATAAAATTGTTATCTAATAAAAAAAACATAATTGGCCTTAAACTTTAGCTTAGCTAAGTATACTAAATGAACATTTTCCTGAAAGAAAACTCTCAATAAATAATACAGCTTTAAAAAAATATTCTCTATATTTAATGTATAGATCTAATAATAATAATAAATCATTTATTTGCCAGAATGTTGTACAAAAGGTGTTGTTATTTAAAATAATAAGATCAGAACATTCAACTAAACGAATAGTGTGCAAATTGTTGTCATTTTGAATTACATTTTAAAGAAAGAATAGGCAAGTCAAATTGTCAGAATGTCAAAACTAGCTGGTCAATAAAAAAAAAATTAATTGAAATTATAATTATTATAATAAGTATTCATTAATGTCATAGTAACATTTTTCTAATAGCCATTCATTAATACTTTTTTTAAACATATTCAAGTTAATTTCTTTGAATTCTGTTGGCAACTTGTTAAACATTTTGACAGCTTGCTTGTTAAACAATATGAACTTCTTATGTATGTACTTTTACAACATTTAGATATAATAAGCTTGTTGGGATATCGAATAGACCTGCTCCTATTACAGTCACAATTACGTTGAAAGTACCTCGGAAATCGGAATCTAAATCTCAATTAACACTATCTATTTATTCAAATATAATATTTTATTCATTTTAATTATTACATCTCTAATAAGAGTATAACAAATTAAAATGCCTATTTCTACCCCATTATATTTACACGGAGCTGATCGGGCGATATAAAACTTAAAGAACAAACATTAACTTCGAGTACTAGGCCAACATGGACATCTTCCGAGTTCTTCGTATACTGTACATAGAACAATTACTGAGTAAGTTCGTTTTTATAGTTTTCACGTGACTTGTTTAAGAGCAACATTACTACACAAATTTTAGTAGCTGTATCTTACATGCCAGTATCTTGTTACATATACACGTTAAATCTCGTGAGCCGGTAAATTTAGAAACTGTAAATAAATAAAATTTTATTATAAATGTCTGATAAGTAAACTAGACCTCGTTTCTTTTAAAAAAGTATAACTTTAATGTATTCTATTGTCGTTTTCGCTGTCACGTAGCTGTAGGTTTGCTGCGTAGTCGCCGGCAGTAGCTCAGTGGACATTTCAGTATCGTACAAATACTCTCATCTCGTCCTTATCCCTTATCTCAGACCACTTAAGACTCGTGACTGTACCTGTTCAGAATTGTTGATTTCACATGGTATCGACAGCACTGTTCGAAACAACGCGTAATGTTCAGTTTCCAATTAACTACAAAATTTTAAGTTTATTTGTATATATGTTGAAAGAAAATTGACCTGAGTTGATTGATTAAAAATTTAAGTGTAAAGTGACGACGGGTGCTTTTTAAGGTACGTAGAATTTGTAATCATTAATGTAGGTATAAAAAAAATTAATATAACATAAATATAGTATAAAATACGTCATTTACAAGTGCATGTATCTTTAATCTTCTTCCTAATTATTAGCCTTTAACAGATTTATTTTTGTAATTATGAAATATTGATATATTTTAAACCCTAGGCTATAAAGGCTTTTTTATGAAGAAAGAATTTGCCATTTTTTTAATTCACTGATTATATTATTCAGCAGTAATCATTTTACTCTAATAACAGCGAACGTATCCAGGGTTCCATTGAGTGGATGAGTTTTCGCGTCCTAATTTTTTAGTTTAATTCCTAACTAGAGGAATGGGAATTACTTTTCTCCGATTAAAATGAAAAAAAGAATATTTTAAATTACTCTCTTGTTGCAATAAAATTGGGAAACCATTTCCAATATCGTGTAGTAGTTTTGCGTTATGCGCGTACAATACATACTGACAGACAATATTTAAAAAAAAAGAGTTTTATCTTCTATTGATATCATAAAGACGTCACACATTAAATTTTTTACAATACCTTCTAAAGAGATCATAGGGCATATTATTAATTTATTAATTTATTTTATTATCGCATAGTCCATTTTATAAATATCGTTATTAATAAATTTTATCTTGTCTCTGATAGTGACAATCCAAAAAAGTTAAGGATCACAGTATGTCCGTTATAAAGAAACCACTTTTGAATAAGTTTAAACCTTGAAGTATTTATTAGTTTACGTTATATAAATCAACCTTAAATAGGTGTGATTAAACAAATCGATTGAGAGGCTAAGATACTATTACGTCACTATGTTAATTGAAAATTGAGCAAAAACTTCCTCCTTGTGGTATCATTGTTTCATTTCAATACCATTTTTAAAATACACGAAAATGTGTGACGAATGGTTGTTTATCCTCGAAATTAGGAGATATTACGTAAATTTACATGTTCATATTGTTTTACATCCATTAACCGGATATTTCATGTAAACTGTACCATTATGAAAGGTCTAAATGATTAAATATTTTAATATTTCTTGTTATTAGTTACTTTAAAATGTATGATCCTGTTGAAATTTTACGAAAAAATGGAAAAGTTTTTGTGCTTTACATAGACTTAGGTAGGACTTAAAAACGTTGATATATTGTTATATTTAGTTAAAACCACAAACCACAGTTTCCACATTTTTAGGGTTTTACTTTAAAAGGAAAAAAGTAACCTTTATAGGATCACTTCGTTGTCCATCTGTCTGTCTGTTCGTCTGTCAAGACTCTTTTTCTCAGGATCGCGTGGAAGTATGATGTTGAAATTAATAACAATTAATCAAGCCTGCGTTCCCTTGCGGCTGTCAAAAAATCAAACTTCTAAGTTCACGCATTGAAAAGACATAACCGTTAATGTGATCACTCACAAAAGTATAGGGTACTTCCCGTTTAATATATGTATGTACCTAGAATCGTGAAATTTAGCATGAAGCGATGTCTCATAGCAAAAGTAATATATAAAATTAAAATACAGTAATTTTCTTTCTTGCATCGCTAAAAAATTATTTTACTATCATGCAAGACCCATTTTCTCATAAAAACGTGAAGATATCAAGTTGAAATTTATATTAAATATTCAAATCTCTAGTCTCTCAGATATGTAAAAAAATTCACACTGATAAATCAATGGAATAAAAACAGCTGCTTTTATCTCCTGTATCATAATTTTAATTTTCGACAAGAATCAAAATTCCCAGGCTCTGTCTTTTGACTTAGTAACATGAGTTGTGGCAAGAAGTAAGGTTTTATAGCACGAGTATGAGGAAGAATCCGAAAAAATAGCAATTTATTGTTATCACGAAAAAAATGATCTTTTATATATTTATTTAATTCTTATGAATGAAAAATACATGAAGTTATCAAGTTGAAATTAATATAAAACATGTAGGTCTATAGAAACTTGAAGCTGTGAAAAAATCAAATTTCTTAAAAATCAATAAATCTGGAAATTTATACCGAAGTGATTGCTAGTAGTTTTTCTAAAGCCCTTACGCGTGAAAGTGCGGACATGAAAAAAGTCGATATTTGCTATTTTAGTAATATTCGAATATGTTATACAATGTAACTGTCCTCGATACAGATACATAATAATTTTACCGTTTAAACTCTGGTTAATGAGTTTTATTTTATGAAATCCAAATTTAAAAACTTTAAATATATTTATTCCAAGAAAGAAATAATTAGTAATGTATTTAAAAAGATTATTTAGTCCATTCATTTTTTTTTTAATTTTTAGACTGGTCAATAAGGTTTAAAGTATGGTACCTATTCCAGTTTCTAAAAATTTAAAAGCCTTCTAGCTCAATGTTCATCAGGGTTTACATCTGTACCGAAGACACATATTATGTATAACATATGCGAATGTTAAAAATCACAAATATCAACTTTTTTGTTGTCTCATCGTGTGAAATGAATCTAAAGCTATTTTAGCGAATATCCTGGCAACGATGGTTGACATGACATGCTGTTAAATGACAACTTTATCGACTCCAAAAAAAGAAGGTTCTATATTTGACAATATAATATATATATTTTATTTATATATGTTCACTGACTTCAAAATTATTTTAATATTATTATTGCTGTTTACTTTTATTGCATTTCTCAGTTTGAGGTCAGATATTTTCTTTTTTTTTTGAGAAGAATGCTTTATCATGTGTTCTTATATTGTTTTTGTAAGTAATTATAAATACGTTAATTGTAATTCGCAGGGAGTAAATGCCCCATAATACTAATTTTGATCATATTTTGACCCGCACACGAAAATTGTTAGTCCTTTTATTGTAATTATACGGAACTCTCAGTGCGCGAATTCCACACTCGCACTTGGCCCATTTATTATTTACTTTTAATTTAAAAGTGTTTGAATAAAAATATTCTTTAAATGCTGTTAAAGAAATTATACCTCTAGCTAGAATAAAAAAACTAGTGGGAAAATTCCAATATACTTTAATTGAAATACTACGAGTCATACAAATCAATAAAACTCATATCAAGGTCAGATCATATCGAGGTACCTTTTTTAAATTATTTTACAATACTTAATGTATTACTATAGTTATAATTAGACTAAGAACTATCATTCCTTAATATAAAAAAATATATATACCCTACTAATACTATAAACGCAAAAGTTTGTAAGAATGTATAGATGTATGTTTGTTACTCTTTCACGCAAAAACTACTGAATAGACTTTGATGAAACTTTACAATAATATAGCTTACAGACACATCAGAATAACAGATAGGCTATAATTTATAATGATAAAGTGTGAATTATTCAAAATATAGCGGGTGAAAGCGCGGGGTGAAATTAGTTCAAAATAAATAATAGTCTTTCGTACTATAGGGTAGTTGTTCTGTATTTTTGGTAATTGTAGTATATTTTGAAGATAAGATAATATAGAGATTTTAATGGAAGAATAATTTAAAAAAATATGTATTGTATTATATTTCTATAAAGATATTATTTTTCGTAAATAAAAATGGCAACACTTATTGTGACTTGTTTATAGTATGTGTTCCGAACACAAAAACCATATTCTAGAAGGAGTCTGGTTCCACAAAACCTATAGACTGATCACCAAGCAGGAACTAAAAAGAAATATTAAATATTTCTCAATCATGTCACCTTCAAACGTTTGTCACGCAAAGATATCACTCGGAACATCATTAGAATGCTAATTGTGAAGGAAAAGAGAAGTAATATAAAATGAGTTTCCTTTGCCATAACTGAACTCTGATTGAGGTGGTAAACCCTAAAACTTGTTCTCTTTCAGTTTTTTTTACATTACTTTAAAGTAGAAGTTAAATCAAAGATCCACAGTATTGTATCGAATTGATAGTTACTAAATTTCTCGCACCATTTCTGCAAAACCAATTGTCATTTAAAATGGATATTTTGATTGCTGATATTTAAATTGTGTACATTAGTTACTACAAAAAACATTGCCTGCCTTGTCTTACCGAGTCCCTTGTCTTACCTTTCAATTTTATTAACTTACTTTTCTTTATTTTTATTACTAGTCGACCTAAGACATTTTTAATGATAATAATAATAAGTATTTTTCTGACATCCTATTATAAGTCAAAGAAATTAAGTTAGACTTTTACCAATACAACTTTGTAATTGGTGTATCGTTTAGTGCAACATTTGCGTGATGCGCATATAAGCATACGGACATACAAAAATTTAAAAAATATGGTTTTAGACTCTTATAAAGATTCCCCTCATTAAGTTTTCTTAAATGTCTTATGTAACGACATCCGACAAGTTACATTGTGCTGCCATTTCTTGAATATCTTTCTCTGACATGGTGTAAACAAGTATAACGATCAGTGATTGACGATAATATCCATACTACACCGAATGGAACCGATCGTCTCGGAGGAGTATAGGTACTACCGCATCACATTTTCTTCCAGATAACTTTTACCGCAAGATGCTTTAAGAGTTCGTTTTAAAAACATCTAATATTTGAAAATTTTGCTTTTAGTCGAACAACTCTCTCAAGTACAAACTCATTCACGAATAGAGGTTAAGACTATGATAGCACGCGCAACTTTGACGTGTATTTTACTAATAAAATCCTAATCACAATATTTACAATATAATAAAAGTGTAACCTTAACTGTAAAACACGATTATTGTCAATGAAGTGTCAATTGGGATGCATTGGCATGGACAAGGCGATCATAACACTGAGCATCTGTGTCAGAGGCACACAACACTGTAGCATAGTGTGTGCGCACGCGGCACGACGCGAAGCGACGGGATTGCTTGGTTCATTCCTGCGCTATTTAAATACCATTATCCGTATTTATTTGTGAAGTGACAGTGTCCAGCCTTATTCAAGATGGTTTGTTTATAATCTTTTTATTTTAATATACCTATTTACACGATAACGAAATAAGAAAATGTGAATATTTTTAAGTCGTAGAATACAACTTCAAAATATTTATAAATTTTACGAATTTTCAATGAATTATTTGGATTTTAGAAGCGTCAGTAATTCACTTTTATACAGTAAAATATTAATTCACTACTTAGATGAAAACATTGGTATACATCTTTATTTAAAATAGTGGTCGCCTAGTGGTCGAAATTCGACTATAATTAGTTTAAATTACTTTGACAATAAACAAGAGTATATATGGGTGTGTGTGTCAAATACATGGTAGCGCGTGTAATGTTTTTTTTTTTATTGATTTAATGTATTTTTTATGCATAATTAAAAAAAATATTAACATTATGCATTCTTTCTCTCTATATATAAACTATAAGTCTGCTTTTCATACTCCTTCGTTCGCGCAATTTTCGTAAAAAGGGTTACAAAGATTTTGCTTCACCTATTAATATATATAGATAACATTCTTTGTTATAAAAGGGCATTGAAGTAACTCATCGGCATATCCTCTAGTGTTGCAAGTGTCCATGGGCCCCATTCCATTGAATATAAATAAAAATATTTGATAAATTTTATCCTTAAAGATTCATGAATGTCATATAATGAAATTGTATTCTCTGTAATTGAACAAAACACTGAGTCAAAGTATCGTGTTCCCCTCATTTTGAATAAAATTATAGGTTTTTTTTTGTTCTAAAAAGAAATCTTTAAGTGCTATATAATATGTTTATTTCGATAAAATCTACGCGACAGTAGCCCAATTTAAAGTACATTGGATTCATGATCAAGAGGTCGTGAGTTCAATCCCTACTCATTGAATAACTGACTTGAACTCGTTACTTACACAAAAATTTTGCTTAGTTAGATGGTTCACTAATTAGTAATTTGTACCAAGGGTTGGCAATATTGGTTATTAAAAGTAGAAAAAAACATTTTTTTCATTACTTTTTACAAAGTTACTGAAATTACTTCTAGAAATTTTAGTAAATAATTATCCACTACTAAACAGCTAGAAGTAAATTAGTCGTTAATTTTTTGGCATATTCCAAGTTGTTTATTTCAAAACTCTATCGAATTGGAAAATCATTGTAATTCTTGTTTGCCTTTATTTACAAATAAAAAAAATTAACTTACAGGCTGCCAGACGGCTGACAGACAGCGAATACTCTTTCTTGTACGCAATAAAGCTTTTTTTGCGCTCACGTCTCGTAAAATGAATCTATAAGTAAATTCCCTAGGAAATCAAACGGTCATGGTGAATACCTGTTTGCAACCCGAATTTCTACATAATAGAAGTATAGAAGTATATTTAACTATAATCACTGTTTAGGATAATCAATTAAGGTGCATTGGGGCAACTCCGACAGAAATTTATATTAGATGACTAGAGGTTTGCAGTTTGGTCAATTGTTCAAAGTATTTTTACATTTACTGCCATTATGGTTATATCTCACTTTAGATAATAAACAAATTTATAATATTTTTACACTAGATTGTTTAATTTTTAATTGTATTCTTTTAATAACACATTTAAAATATTAAGTAACATATATTTGACATAGGGAAAATTACGAAATAGCTTGGGGTAATTCCGAGATTATTTCAAAGTTGATTTTATTGCTATTTGAAAGAAAGTTTACATTTCATTTTTGTCCTTGTTTACCCCTAGAACCAAAAGTCTTTAATTTTATTAATAGTTCGCAAATTCCGTGTTAAAAGTACTTTGATATTTCGGAATTACCCCTGAAAAAAAACGTGGTTCTCAACCTTTCAGTTTCAACCTATAAAAGAATAAAATTATCTTGGATTATAGAAGTGGCGGAGTGGTGTTTAACATAGTTACCACTTTTTTCACCATGTGTTAAGTTTACGTCTGCACTGCTCCACTTCATAAGGAAGGATCTCGGGATTTAAAAATGAAACTTACTCATTACAAAATCAACTTTATTTAAGTAGAATTAATTGACTACTTGAAATAATATCTGACGAGACTTCCGAATAATTCTTCATTTTTATTATTAATAGCTTTTATCTTTGCTGTGTAGTCTTAGCATAAAGTATCAATTTTATAAACTAAATAATAAAATCACATTGAAAAACTAAAAATCTGTCTTCAGACTACTTTTTTGGCATACTTATACTTACTTGAAGTAGTAAAATACAAAACAAATAACAACAAAAAAAAATTAAAATATCATATCAAACTAAAATAGAAAGAAAATAAAGAGGATTTCAGACCAGTAAACTATAACGTGTAGATAATACACAACATTTTTATATATTTCTTTTTTAAAGGAAAGAAATTTTGGCCTCTTGATTAAGAATCCCACAACAGACTGTTTCCATAGTAAACCTATCTTAAATTAATAATAGAATTATACAATTGCTATATAGAATTAGTTAAAAATATGGACTTATTAAGAGAAAAACTTACTTATTATCATCAAGGTGGAAAAATCATTTCGAGCAACCCTTTAAACATAAGTTTCTCGGTCGATTTTCAATGGCTCTGGACATGACATAAAAGCTTCTAAACAATAAATATATACAATAATAAATTATTATCTGCATCAACTCGGTAAATAATCAATCAAAATAAATAGCATCTTCATCGTTACATAAATAATACTCTTTACCAGTAACACTTTTTTTTTGTATATCTAATTTCTTTACTATTAATGATTCAGGAACTTTATCTTTATCTTTTCGTTTGGTTCTAACAAAAGTAAGCTGCTGCTGTCTTTTCATAGTTTTTAAGAAGTCGATAGAGAAGTATGTTTCTTTATGTTGTATTATTTCATCAATTAATCCAATATAATATTTCCATTTTTGTCTGATAAAATATCTAACAAGCACTGAATCATTTAATTTGTAATTTTCTTTTTCCTCATTGTTTTGTGTTTCGAATAAAAGGTTATTAACCGGTTTTCGTAGCACATGTTCTTTTATTTCTTCTCTAGGTGTCATATTTTTTTCCTTGATTAATACACCATCAATGCTTTCATATTTTTCTCCTTGTATGTCTTCCTGTTTCTTATTATTTACTTGATCTTCGTTGTCTTTCCTTTTTTTCCGACCCCTTTATCCTTAGTATGTGGGGAATTGAAATCTTTGTTAGTAAGTATCTTTTTGTAGTATACATCTTCACATTCTTTAATCATTTTCCCATATTTAACATCTTTTGTTTTTGTTTGTGATCTAAGTTCTTCCTAATACATTTCAAAATCATCTTCAGTATATTCGTCTATTAATTCTTTAAAATCGACATAGTCTATAATATCGGAATCGCTATGTTCACTGATGATGTCGGATATACTAGTTATGCTATCAAGTGAAGGTTGACGTTTTCGCTTATTCTTATTTTTCATACCGGAAGGGCCTGGATTTTCTTTTTGTTTTTGTACTGTACATGACTCGATGGCAGTATCATTATTTTTATATACCTGTACAATTTTTTTCTTATAATTGTTATTGCTTTTAATTATATTTTTACTCTTATTATTTGTTTTTTCTATATCTATTAATATTTTGTTAGCCATAGTTGTTGTTATTACTTCGGCACCTTTAGTAATTCGTCTTTTTTTTGTCGAAGAACTGTCTTTTTTATCCTGATCTATTTTCCGTAGTACCAATTCCTCGAATGATAGTTGCGGTTGTGGTTGCGATGATTTTTTAATCAACACATTTGAGATGATTCTGATTTTTGAATTATTATTTGTTTCATTTTGTAAAGGTATTTGTAAGCAGCTTGGTAATTGAGTAGGTTCGTTAGCAATAAATTTCATCATTTGTATATCAGATTTTGAAATTTGTGACAAAGTAACATTATTTGGTCTTAAAATCTGACCATTAAATAAGTCGATACAGATATTGTTTAAAGATTTTGGATTCTTTGGTCTCGATTTACTGTGAGCAAGATGATTCTGGTATCTTTTATATGCATTCGGATCATACTTGTTCACAGGTATCACGTCTGGGTTAAAAGGATATATTCCCGCTTTTTTAATTCCGGTTTTAATTATGTCGGGTTTGGTCTCTTGCCATGTATCTGCCAACGATTGTGAAAACACGTTTTTTGGCATTTTAATGCCAACATTTCGTCGCTGCCATTCAACCAGCTTTGCGTCCCACATCGTTTTAAAGGATTTAAAAACTGCTAAATCAAGTGGTTGCAGCAAATGTGAAGTGTGTGGTGGCAGTTTCAAAATTGTTATACGGTTCTGGATTGCCAACTCAACAACTCTCACATCGACGTGCGTTGAGTGACCATCATAAATTATAAGCACTGGTCTCTCATTTCCTAGATTTGGGATAAAAACTTTTTCTAGGTAATTAAAAAAAATATCTGTTTCCATCCACCCCTTCGTACTAGCTGCATAGGACAATTCAAAATCATATTCACTAACATTTAGCTTAGCCAGCCATTGATCCCATATAAATTTTCCTTTAAATACAATCAGTGGCGGCATTTTCTTGCCACTGGCACTCGCACCAGTCAACACAGTGATATTTTCTTTGCCACTACCGTGGGTAGTTCTGGCACAAGACTTGTTAATTTGCCCAACTACTTTAGTTCTGGATGGATCCAAGCATAAAGATGTTTCGTCCAAATTCCATATAAATTCAGGTTTTTCAAAAAGATTTAATTCTTCTAAAGTGTTTTGCAACAAATCGAAATATTTGGCTACGACGAATGGGTCTGTCATTTTTCGCCGTGAAAATTCTATCGATTGCGGTTTTTTAACAGACAATCGATGTCTTTTCCGGAAATTAATGAACCAGTCTAGGCCTGGGATATTGTTTTTGAATGGTGTTAGGATATTATTAACTCGCACATATTCAGCCACTAGCTCCATTATTTCATACCTTGAAAGTCCAAATCCCCATTTTTCCATAATTATAATAGTTTCTGCTAACTTTTTCTCTTCTTCAAGTGGTATAACAGTTGGTCTACCTGCTTTTGCCCTAATAGATCCTCCTTTACCGTCTCGTAGGTGTTCATGAAGAGTTGTAGTTGGAATATTGTACTTTTGTGCTGCACTATATTGCGTAAGTTCTCCATTTTTAACCTTTTCAATGGCTTGAGCTAAATCTTGAGGTGTATATTTTTTTATTTTTTTTCGTATGTAACTTCGAGGCATGGCGGCTCTGAAAAAATTTACATACTCTACTAAAAACGTATTCAATAAAAACTAAACAAAAACAATATTATACAGAAAAAAGTTTTAATAGGACGAGCTCAACCAGCTTAAAAATTATTATGCTTAACTTGATTTATAATTAATTTAATAAGAAGAAAAGAAGGTTTTCTTAAAATTAAAATCTTAAAATTAAGTAACTCTAAAGTAAGATAAGAGAATATCTTATATACAGATTGAGAATCACTGCCAATTAGTATGAGAATCTTAAGTGGGGTTATTACAGAAAGTTTATATATCGGAATAAACCCGAAGGTGTAGTTCCGAAAAAATATTAAAAAGGCAAGTAGAATGTCCTGTACTTAACACAAAGTCATAAAAACTATAAACTTTTATAAAAACAAACAATTACCAAAATAACTCACCAAAATTCTGAGAAAATGATGATAGGGGTTATTGCGAATCAGCAAAAATGGCGCGAAAAACACTTGTCTGAGTAAACTTGACGTTGTGAACGTTTTATCGATACTAGCGACTCACGACGACTGAGGCGGCGAGCACAATTAATGTGGCTGCTAGACTAGTGTTACCATTCGAAAAACATTGTTACGATAAGGTAGAATTTTTTAAGTTTCGCAATATACCCATTTTCGTAATTACCCCAATGCACCTTAATTATTTATTTCACTAGTCAGGAAATTTATTACAAAAATTCCTATTGATGTGTAAATTGTATCATTCACACAATATATATCTTTAGAACATATCAAATATTGATAATTATTTATCATAACGTGAAAATTTTATAAAACATGCTAAAATGTTAATCGTGATCACATGTTAAACTCTATTGGTTACAAAGGTAACGCTAATAGATAAACAATTTGTACATAAAATATTTATGATTTTTGTAACGTCTGGAGTAGATTAACCTCAGTTGATTATTACCCATCGTTGCATTCACACTTTACTGGACTGAACTGGTCATAGGTATTGTATTTAATTACTACAGCGGATCACGAGACAAACACACAATTGTTAATTTAATCGGAACTTTAATTTACGCACTAAAGTGAGTAAACTCATGTGATTCTTATTGAACTATTTTCAATTTCACCCAATGATTTTTAAATAAGATAAACATTTTGCTCTCAAACTTGCACTCAAACATGTCTTAGGGGATGAGTATTCACACACTGTTTAAAAATTTTATATCTCCTATTTAAAGATCTTTAAAAGCTACTAAAACTAGAGAAACTCTGTGCCAAGGAGCAGTGCTTATAACCCAGTCATCCAACGAGAAACTCTTAAGGTATTAGTGGAGGTATTTGGTTTTCGATTGTATTTTTATGTTTGTTACCTCAGAACTCCGTTTTTAATGTGCCGAATTGAAAATTTCTCCTATTTTTTTTCAAAATCCACACATGAACACATATAGTGAATTTGATATTTTTAGAAGGGTTTTAAGCATTTGCATTCAGAATTTCACATTTAGTGAAGTGGAAATATTTAAATTTAATTACTAATAAAAAATTTAATTACTTATAAAAAGAATATGAGAATACATGATAATACATTTTTAACAAAAAAAAATTAACCGGTTTCAAACTCTGAAAAATGTAAATATAATTTTTTTCGTGTTTACTTATAATTACCATTTTTCAGATTTTCCCCATACTAGTGCTATAAGACCCTGCTTCTTGCTAAAAATCATGTTCCTAAGTCAATGGCCCAAGCCTGGGAATTATAATTCTTGATGAAAATCACAATTACAATGAGATAAAAGCGGCTGTGTCTTTTTAACAAATTGACTTAGCAGTATGATTTCTTTACATATCCGAAAGACTAGACATTAATATTTGATATCAAATTTGATTCACGTTTTTCTGAGAAAAAGGGTCTTGCCGCCTTGCGTGACAATCAAAAAAAGTTAATTTTCTAGGGATGTAGAAAAAAATGTACAATCCTTTACTTTCCTTCGCTTGATGCAAAATTGTACATTCCTCATTAAAGATCAAGTGTGCAGCAATCCTCATCAAAATTTTAATTGCTACTAAGTTTTCTGTTTTAAACCTTTGAAAATCCCTGAGAGCGTAGACAAAATAGTGTAATATTTGCCTCTTTATTAACACATTAAACATTAATAGTAAACCATTTGGACAATCGCATTAAATAACAATTCAATATACCTAGTAGTACTAATATTATATTGAATTGTTTTACACTATATCTTGAATCGACCACAGATTATAAATAGTGTTGCCAAATGCCAACTCACAAATATTATCTTTAAATTCCTAACGTCTACTAGGAGCAATGAGTCGATCCAAATGATTAAATAAACACTTTATATGATGTGCTTATTTTCTCTAGCTTTGTATCAATGCATGGATCAAAGCAAGTTTGAGTCTATTTCTTATATTACGATTATATTTTTATTTAAAATATTTTTATGAATACAAATAACGATAAAGTTATTTGATCTCCTGCACATTATCTATAATTAATTAGTAGATTGAAAAGCTCTCTTCTGCAGCACAAATATTGACTTTATGCGCATAATTCTTTAATATAAAAAAAAACAGTACAGGTTTTTGTACGGCAAAATGCGGTAAAGTAAATTTTGTTACTATTACTCTACAGTGTATCGGTAGTCATATCTATATTGAACCCGTGGCAGCAAATGTCTTAGTGAGCGAAATCTACGCTTGCGTTAAGGACAAGTTTTATAAAACAAAACGAGTGTCGACTCATCTACCAGTGATACAGAAGTAAATAGGTATCGCTAACCTCTTGCCTTTATAATTAAGAAAAAGGTTCTTGGTCATGTTTGTTTTCAGATTTGTCTTTTATTTTACCTATAATACGAGTGAGTGTAGATAAAGTAGTGTATGAACCTGATTATAACTAGATATTCCATGACAGTAAAATAAATTTTTAACCTTGTTTGAATTCACCCTAAATGTCCTTTCATAACAATTTCAACTCGAGCGTAGGTATGTGGAATACACCGAATAGAGTGAATGAGTAAAAAAATACAAGACCAAGACAAGAACAAGACAAGACCGAGACAAGACCTAGACAAGACCGAAACAAGACCAAGACAGCATGAGAATCCGACCGCCAAGTGTCACAGACATGTTCTGTACGAGCAGCATATGGGCCAATCTTCCCCCTCCCTCTCCCATTCCATCAATGTGGTTCCGCTGAAACCGCAACATTTCTGTCTTCACCCTCTCCCACTCTGTCATAGAGGAGGCAACACAATGCAACTCACCCTGAAGAGGTGAATTTTGAAAAAATATAATTATTATAATTTTAATTAATTATAGCCTTGACCATACTTTTTAATGGCAACCCTATTGATATATGTTCAGAAACAAATTTTATTTGATAAAGTATGATTTTCCCCCGGGCTTACTTGGGATCTGACCATTAGATTGTCTAGGTCATGTTAAACTTATAACATCCCTTTGTTTTTGCATATTTAAACTATTTTTTTTAATTCTTAAAGTCAAAATGGAATATATAGGCAAAAAAGCAAATCGGAAGCAATCGAGAACTCTCAGGAGTGCAGGTTTCTTCATGATGTTTTCCTTTACCATTAAAGCAAGTGATATTTAATTTCTTAAAACACAACTCAGAAATGTCAGAGGGGTCTGTCCAGGATCGAACTCGAACCTCCCGAGTAAGACACCATTGTCTTAGCCACTAGGCTACCACTGTCATTATACATTTGTATGTCTGGTAAAAATAATATATTTGAACATGTCAAAATAGGCCTGGCCCGTCAGTCAGTCTGCTGAAAAGAGCCGACACCAAACCATATTAGAAACAAGAATATCCATTGGTAAGTTCGTATATCAAACTTAATCTTATAAATGCGAAAGTAACTATATCTGTCAGTCAGACTGTCTGACTGTCTGTCTGTTACGCTTAAAACACTAAACTGATGTTGACGAAATTTGGACATTTTTAACCGACTTCAAAATCATTTACGTGATCTTTCTTTAGTTTGATGTGGAATAGTTGCCATTTAGTCCCTTAAAAATTTTAAAATAGCTTGGCCAAATAGTTTTCATTTTATGAACATTCTTTCCGTTTCTGTCTCTTGGGGTCTATATAGTTTAAGGCGCACGGCACCGTTCGTAGGCCTACCCAGCTTAAAATAAAATTACTATTCAATATATGACAATAAGAAGCAACCAAACGATATAGTCTACTTGATTTACAGAAAAACCTATTATAGACACTAAAAAGTTTAAAAAAAACTGCGTTTAAAAAAACCGACTTCAAACTAAAAATGCACTAAAAAGTAAGAAATAATTCCGTTATTTATTATTCTCTCTTTATTAGGACAATAATATATAATAATTGTTATTTTTGTAGTCGGTGCCAGCAATACATATATATAGTAATAGTAGTAGTTAAATAGATATACCTATTATTATTCTATCTCACTATACTGGCTTGGCTGTTGTCTATATCTATACTATTATATAAAGAGGAAAGATTTGATTGTTTGTATGTTTGTATGTTCTCGAAAAGTACTGAACCGATTTTGAAAATTCTTTTACCGATAGGAAGCTACATCCTTTCCGGGTAACATAGGCTATGTGGTGTTGCCATAAATACTCTAATTAAAAAGATATGGCCATTTAAGTGCCATAAGGTGGCATTCTGTAAATTGAAGAATTTCTCAGGAACTACAAAACCGATTTAAAACATTTTTTCATCAATAGAAAACTACACTATTCGTGAGGGACAAAAATGATTTAGTGTTGCCATATACATTTTTTAATTAATAGAATATGGCCATTTTGTTGCTACTGATCCAATTTTAAAAATTCTTTCACTGATAGAAAACTACACTATTCGTGAGTGACAAAAGTGATTTAGTGTTGCTATATACATTTTTTAATTAATAGAATATGGCCATTTTGTTGCTATTGATCCGATTTTAAAAATTCTTTCACTGATAGAAAACTACACTATTCGTGAGTGACAAAAGTGATTTAGTGTTGCCATATACATTTTTTAATTAATAGAATATGGCCATTTTGTTGCTACTGATCCAATTTTAAAAATTCTTTCACTGATAGAAAACTACACTATTCGTGAGTGACAAAAGTGATTTAGTGTTGCCATATACATTTTTTAATTAATAGAATATGGCCATTTTGTTGCTACTGATCCAATTTTAAAAATTCTTTCACTGTTAGAAAACTACACTATTCGTGAGTGACAAAAGTGATTTAGTGTTGCCATATACATTTTTTTATTAATAGAATATGGCCATTTTGTTGCTATTGATCCGATTTTAAAAATTCTTTCACTGATAGAAAACTACACTATTCGTGAGTGACAAAAGTGATTTAGTGTTGCCATATACATTTTTTAATTAATAGAATAGAGTCATTTTGTTGTTACTAATCCGATTTTAAAAATTCTTTCACTTATAGAAAACTTCACTATTCGTGAGAAACAAAGTTGATTTAGTGTTGCCATATACATTTTTTAATTAATAGAATATGGCTATTTTGTTGCTACTGATCCAATTTTAAAAATTCTTTCACTGATAGAAAACTACACTATTCGTGAGCGACAAAAGTGATTTAGTGTTGCCATATACATTTTTTAATTAATAGAATATGGCCATTTTGTTGCTACTGATCCGAATTTAAAAATTCTTTCATTGAGAGAAGTCTATAGTATTTCCATCTCTCTTCCTCTTATAATACTATCATTGTCTCTCATCCTCTCTTTTTTTCTCTCTTTAATTCTTATTTTTATTTGTTCAGTATGATCAGTCTCTTTTCGCTTTCTTTCTTTCGATTATCTCACTCGCTCTTTCTCTCTCTCCTTTACCTATTCAATTTTATTTTTGCGCTGTGTTCTCTTAGCATCTGTCGCTTTTCTTTTATTTTTGTTTCTATTATTTTTCTTTTTCTCTCTCTCTCTCTCTTTTTTCAAATAAAGAAAAACTACACAATTACAGAGTGACAATTTAAGGACATCAATTATAATATTGCTTTAAATACCCGGAGCGAAGCGAGGGCAGGCCTCTAGTATGTGATAAAAAGGCTGAAAATTAGATAATGGTTTGAAAGAAGATAGAATGAAATGACAGAGTATGAGGAAAGACGAAAAGTAATAAATTTGTTTGAAGATATGTTTTATAGTGTATTTTACTTTCTATTATGTTAATATTGAAAATTAAAATGGGAGTTCGTCATATATGTATATAGGATTATTATGTAGAAAATTAAAATGTAAAATTAAACCTAAGAAGAAGTCGGGGTGGGTGGTTAAATTAAGAAATATTTTTAAAAGGACTAACGAATAACGAATAATCTACAGTATTTAGATTTACTTATTTATGTAGGCTATTGATATATGTTATACTTTTTAGATAAAGATAATGCAACATAGCAAACAAAACATACCAGGTAAAACATTACTATTTAAATAGTAATTTATGACAATAATTCAATTATCTGAATCAAAATTTTATTTACTATACATTCTTGATTTCTATCAAAAGAGAAAAAGTCAATGAGATTATAATGAAAACATTGTGATATTTTGCTGCATTTATATGACGTGAATGAAGTTTTGGCTCCATCATAACCATAACCAAGCCTTTTTCACATGCGCGCATGAAATCTTACTTTAATGATAGGGTCATTCCAATCATGGAATGTATGAGTCAATCCATGGGATGTAGAGTATCCTAGGACACTATAATCAGTGGTAGTGTTTCGAGGCCCAGGTGTAGTATATTTCTGCACTTTTCATTTACTTGAAATTACTTCAGGAATCACCTCCACAAATTACTAAGGTTACTGAATGCTTCATGTTAGCCCAGTACTAGTTGGCTTGCTTCCCATTACTAACTTATAAATGATAAATGAAGAAACTATGTCATTATTTGTATCTTTATCCACTTGTAATTACCTACTTTTGTATACCGTATATATTTTACAATTACTTTCTTTATGCACTAGTTTTCTTTAAATACGTTAGTAAATAAGAATTCAATGGCACTGTGTCATTATCTTCTTTTGTATTGTAGTAATCTTTCCATTAGGATTTCCAATACAATAAGAGCTAATAATACTTTACTCGTGTTTTCTTTAATAAATAATAATTACCAGAGTTCTGCTTTGTACATATGACAATCATTTAAATTTTAGTTACAAAATAAGTAATAAGTTACAACAAATACATGATGTTAGAAGCATAATATAATAGAAACACGGATAATATAATAGGTATAATGGAAAAATTGTTTTATTTCTTTTCGCAACAGATCTTGCATTATTTAAAACATTTTTTTTGATGTTTGTTTTAATTTACTTTTTATTATATGTATACTAGATGAACCGGCAGACCTTCTGTTTTAACTATGTATAGGTCATTGACCTATGGAATAGGTATTGGTCTAATGATTGACAGTTATGTCAAACGCTATAAATAGTTACATTAGAAAAGTTTATATTGTCTGTAACTTTCTTTAATTTTTTTTTTGCGTAAGTACATTCTCCTGACAAATACATAAAAATAATAAATAAAGAAATCAATCCAGCCATTCAAGCGTATATTTCTATTTTTAATTATAATCACAATATAGATATCAGTTTAAATATTTAATTATAAAAATAAAGAAATTTCTCTCACTGTATTGGTAAGATAAGATAGGTGGCGTAAAAATGTGTTTTTATTGCACATGGATTAAATGTTTGTCCTTGCTTTGTTCACTGATTGCACAGCGCTACAAAAAAAAGTTTTACGTCTACTTTACTTCATGAGTAAATTCTTATTATTTCTAAGAAATTGATAAATATGAATGACAAATGCTAACAACATTCAAAGTGTGATTGCACTATCATTAGTGATATTTGAATTCAAAATTCTTCAAAAAAAACTTGCCAGGTGTTTAGATCTACGAAGACTCAACTGATTTCTTTGATCTTTAACTTTCCTCTTGTAAGTGACCTCAGGAGCATCTCTACATTTAAACCAGTAGTAATCTGCAAGCATTGCTTTATTCCAGCAGCCCCGATATCTTTATTCCATCACAGAATCTTATTTTCGTTGTTGTAATGAATCGTACATTTATTAAATAGGTATTGTATAATCGCTTAATGCTAGAACATTCCATTTTACATAAGATATCATAATTTTTTGTTATTAGGAAGATGATTTCTAAAATATCTATAGAAGATGCGTTCGACAACAGTCTTCAATTTTGGCGGATCTCCTTTACTTTGTACTAAATTATGTTTTTATCTATTTGGTGAGCTTACTAGTTAGTTATATATACTGGAGAACATGTGTCACAATCCAACACTGAATGAACAATTTAATTAACAGTGTAGGGGCAAGTAGAAGCGCATAGCAGCATGGACGTACACGTACACATATACGTACACGTACATAAACTGCCACGAATTACGTACTCGCTCGATTATTGGGAACTCGTGGCCGGCTCCTCGTGAGTGATCATGTGATTGTGATGAGACCACTTAAGCAAATAAATACTCGGCTACTACCCGCAAACAACTATTGTCAACATTTGGTTTATTTATGTACACTATTTATTGGACCATTCTGATAATCACTGAAATGACAAAAGCTTAATATCTATAATCAAGTTGCAAAATTAGTTTAATATTCTTGAAATAAATATCTATTACTTGGGCAAATATTGAAACCATAGTTATTTGTTTGTATTTATTTTATTATTAACTTAGTAGCTCATCTTGTTCTGAGGGTCAATAATTAGGTCATAAATTTTTAATACTAGTATAACTGTACCTACTGTAATTGTACATAATAGTAAAACATAATCAACTTTATATCACGGCCGAAATCTATCTCAATATGGATTGATTTTAGATTACAGATTAAAAATGGATTCCAAATTTGAATTTCAAATTTGAAATTATCAATTTTTTTTGGATTGAGATTGGTTATAATATCGGCCGTTACACTTTTAAATTGGACAGAAGTTAAAATATTATGAATAATACGTGAAGTTTACTAAAAGTTTAATAAATATAGTCTACAGCAAGTTATTTTGGATGAATTATTTTATAATTTTTTCATAAAAAATTTTAGGTTATTATAAGTACTAGTTACCACCATTCAAATTTAAAAATTTTTACATTCCTAGTAATATATTATTAGCAATTATCAACTTTCAAATGAGAGCAATATGTTAAATAAGCGATAGTAATAATTTCGTAGGCGCTTGTTATTAAAAGCCAAATATACTTTAACGAGTAGGTACATACTCCAATTGTTAAATTAGGAAATACCAATCAGAACTTAAAAATATTATTAATATAACTAAATAATATATGTTTCCTTCATTTGGTTTAAAAATTCTACTATTATTTTAATGAAATTTTCTTCCCGTGAACAAGTAGATATAATAGACGATTCATTGATTCTAATAAAAAATATTTAAAGTTTCATTGAGAAGCACCAAATAATAATAATTTAATTTGTGATAATTTAAGCAATATTTTTAAAACGATTTTATATCCTAAATTTAAAGTAGTAGTAGTATTTAAAGTATTTTATATATATAAAATCTAAAATTCGTTAAACTGTCACAACCCCGATATTATTTCTAGTCAAAACATACATCTATACTATTATATAAAGAGGAAAGATTTGATTGTTTGTATGTTTGTATATTTGTATGTTTGTTTGTTGCGAATAGGCTCGAAAAGTACAGAACCGATTTTGAAAATTCTTTCACCGATAGGAAGCTACATCCTTTCCGGGTAACATAGGCTATGTGGTGTTGCCATAAATACTCTAATTAAAAAGATATGACCATTTAAGTGCCATAAGGTGGCCATTTTGTAAATTGAAGAGTTTCTCAGGAACTAAAAATCCGATTTAAAAAATTCTTTCACTGTTAGAAAACTACACTTTTCTTGAGTGAGAAAAGTGATTTAGTGTTGCCATATACATTTTTTAATTAATAGAATATGGCCATTTTGTTCCGATTTTAATTGAGAGAAGTGTATAGTATTTCCATCTCTCTTCCTCTTATAATACTATCATTGTCTCCCATCCTCTCTTTTTTTTCTCTCTTTAATTCTTATTTTTATTTGTTCAGTATGATCAGTCTCTTTTCACTTTCTTTCTTTCGATATCTCTCTCGCTCTTCGTCTCTCTCCTTTACCTATTCAATTTTATTTTTGCTCTGTCCTCCCTCTTATACTATCTGTCGCTTTTTTTTTATTTTTGTTTCTATTATTTTTCTTTTTATTACTTTTTCTTACTCTCTCTGTTTTTTTAAATAATGAAAAACTACACAATTACAGAGTGACAATTTAAGGACATCAATTATAATATTTGTTTTAAATACCCGGAGCGAAGCGTGGGCAGGCCGCTAGTAAATCATAAGACACGTTGATTAGACGCACCTGGTATATTAGATATTTATTTTCACAAGTTATTAACAAATTGACGTACTTGTTTATTTCCATTGTCCTTGTTTGATACAAACGGACAGTTTTAGTTAGTACCTATATATTAACTTAGATCGCCAGAGCTCCGTGGAGGCTTTACGGCTGAAATAATGAAGCTGTAACACATGAGCATAATTTCAGTTCATAGTCTGTTACAGTAGAGCGCGCGCGTACTTGTATACTCTTGAGTACAAGACTTATTCGACTTAACTTAATCGTCATCGACTAAATTTTCTCGATTAAAGTATTACGTTGAAAATAAAAAATCATATTTATATTTAAATATTAATTTATTAATAAATAGCTGTAGTCTCAATATAATAAAAATGTGTATATTTATTTCAAGGTAGGTTTTACAAAATATCTGAGTTATTTAGTGTTGAATTTTTTTTACTGCTTTCCACACAATATTTTTTATGAAACAATATAATCGACGAAAAGTATTAATTAAAATTAACGCCAACCTATATTATTAATTCTTTTTTTTTTAATAAAAGAGGATAAATACCTAGTCAAGCTAAAGTATTGCTGATTTAATAGAAGGAAGAGAGTACAATCTAATTTATATCGTACGGAACATATTCAGAACTTTAGTTATCGGATGCATCAAAATCAATCAATAGTGCATAAAAATTAACTAAATAAAGTGGAACTCTATTTTCGTCTTCGGACTTTAATTGCCCTGAATATACCTATAGAAGTTTAAATAAGTTTTATACGTGTTATTTTAATATTGCATATAAAATATGTGTGTTTGTTAGGTACCATTATTTCTTAAAAGTCTAACTAAAAAAGAAGAATTGTTTATCTAAGAAATATTGTTTAAAATAAGTCTAACAGACCTTTCTTATCATCTTTTCAGGTCCGAAAAACGAGCTTCCGAATGACTGCGATTAAAGAATATCCCTTCGACCTCAGTGATTTACAAAATCAAAACAACGACACACTTTCTACGAAAACGGCTGAATATCTAGCAACAAATCAAACAGTTGTGCCTTCATCACAAGCTACCACACCGGACGGCAAAAGAAAAGTTTCTATTATGGCTGACGAAGGCAGCAAGGACAGAGAAAATCTACCGTCTGAAAGGTAAAAAACAATATTTTCGTATGGAGTAAAGCTTTTTTTAAGAAAATATATTTAGTACTAGATAATAGAATTTGGTGCTAGATATTAGGAATATTTTTCTACTATCTGAAACTCTATACTGCTTCCTACCGTTATCTCTTTAAAAAAATACACCATTTTGTTAATATATTCCAGTCAATCTTTTATATAATTGTATGTGTAAAATAGTCAGTATCTTTTGCCAACTAAGGACGGCAAGATGAATTTGAGTTTCTTGATTGATTTTAGATGTAGGTAACTTAATCGAATACGTAATTAAATTTTATGCTGACATAGAAACATCGCTACGGAAACGAACACTCGTTTGTTCGAAACTAATTTCGAGTTAGTGTGTTAAATTTTCAATGTAAAAGTAAGAATAACTTATTTGGGGCTATAAATACAAAAATTAATAATTTAACAATTATGTAAAACTTAAAATATTAAACTTAACTAACCCCTAAAAGGTGTAACTCTCAACTTTTATTTTGGAAGTGGATAAAAACGAATTCCCAAACCTGATTTTCAGAGGACACTTAACGTTGGTCCAAATAAGATACATATTAAACTTAAGTAATGTAGCTCACAAAATATATAAAGTGTTTTAATTTAACAAACTTAAATTGTTATTTTCCTGGTTGAATATTTTATATGAAACACCTAATTATAAGCTAAAATATAACTTTAATAAACCATAATATTTATGGCTAAAATCACTGACAACAAGACATAGATGTTAAAACAATTAGGTGATAAACTTACACAAAACAATAACACAGATAATATGATGTAATATATAACAGAATATGATGAGAAAAATTCATTGATCAAAATATAAAGTTCAAATATAATACTTAAAATAAAGAGCAAATAACATATTTATAACATTGCTCTTTTAAAACTGAAGGAGAATATTGCCTCTTAAAACTATTTCCAAGATATAATTCGTATTTCTTCACAGTTTACAAAATGATTTATTTCGAACTCGGATACTTTTCGTACAATAATAATTAATAGTAGTAATGTATTATTATTATCAATAAGTAAAACATACATTTCATTTTCAATATAATTTATATTAAAATAAAATCTAACTTAACAGCAAACCTAAAGATGATATAACATATCTATATTGCTCATTTAAAGCTAGAGGTGAATTCTGTGATATTTTTTTTGCAATATATTATAATGTACACAATAAAAGTAATATGGTGGTCCTCTGACTTCGATCTGGATTGTTCAGTGTTCAGTCGAGAACAAACCCAGAGGAAGGTCAAATCTGACTAGAATAGAATCAATATACAATACTAATAATGATAATTATTTACTCTATTATTTTGTCTTACAATTCTTATTTACAAACCATTTTATTATACAAAACCATGACCCCCCATGACGGTCCCTACGTCTTCTCCTGTGATCCATACAGACTTTTAGATATTTAAAAGATTTTTGAATTGGTTTGATTAGATAAACATTTTGATTTTAATAAAATTTTATTTATTTAATATTTTAATTATTAATTATTAAATGTTTGTATTTCTTGAGGAGGCGGGGACAATTTTTGTGTTGAATTCGCCAAAATAAAAACACTCCTAATGTTATGTTGCATAGAGATTATTATTTGTTATCGTGACAATTATTACCTCTCCAATTACTAAGCAAAAGATTTCAACGCATTCTGTCTCTAATGAAAAAAAAAAGTAAAACTTGTTAAAAAGTACAAAAATCTATCTATCTAGTATAAATCTATATTACAAATAGAATATAATTTTGATTAAAATTATTAAAATAAAATCTATTTATACAATAATACGAACTGTTGCTTCCTCCAATATAAAATTAAAGATTTGAAAATAGGGTTCAATCATCGAATTATTTTATTAGTACATTATTATAATGTTAAACACCAGTTACCCTGTGTACAAATGTAAAAAGATGAACGTAAGTGTTAATATTATATGTTATAGTGTAATTTTGTAGAGCAGATACTTCTAAGCTTCCTAATTCTGATAAACTTTCACCTAAATTTTCTTTTATAGGTGTCATTCATAAATATATAAAATTAAATTGGGAAATTGAATATCACTTTTTACTAGTCATGCAAACAGCTTCGCATTTGAATAACACTTGAGTTCACGATTTGCACTAACTTCGCAACTAACTAAGGCAAGCTATGGTACCTATTATTTGTTGCTGTGTCAATTTGCCTTACATAATTAACATCCTTCTCTTACAATCATCACGTGACTGCAATTTATGAAAGGCAGAATTCACTGTCCAGTTTAAATGAACCGCGGACAAATTCCATGTCTTTCTGCTACTGCTCGGTACTGTGACGGCAATATGAAGGGAGAGGAGGTCTTTCAAATTGGACATCGATATTCGTACACGTACAAAGTACAACAAAACGTCTGACTCACCCAACAAGGCTGTCGTAATATATACACACTTAAGTCACGTGCTCGAACTCTCGTTATATGTAGGTATATCTTAAAATGGTTTTACGAATTGCCTACCTGCATTGAGAAAGACTATTTAATTTATTTCAAACATTAAGCACTTTAATTAAAATTTTATTGAACTATATCTCGGAGATTTTATGAAAAGGAGGAGGAGGAGGAGATTGGGAATATTGAAAAACAGTGCAGCGTTAGTGCTAGGACTGCTGTCCGATTAAAGTAACGTCAACACCCCTTGTAGTGTTCTTTAATATTTCCCCTCCCCTCCTTCCATCTCATTATTGAATTCTCCTAGATGTAGGTATATGTATTTCATGTATGTTAACTATCCAATAGTTAACTAAATAGACCTTTATTTATTATGAGCAACCTACCCTCGCTTTGCTCTGGATATTTGAAACAATATTATAATTGGTTTCGTTAAATTATGTAGAATTTCATTATTATTATTAGAAAAAAGAAAGAAAGGGAGGGAGAGGTGAGAGAGAAATAATACAGAGAAATAAAGTGGAAAGAGACAGAATGAACAGAGATAAAGATAAAAAGGAAGAGAGACTGGAAACTAGAGACTTCTCTCAGTAAAAGAATTTTTAGTCAGATAAATAGCATCAAAATGGAAATATAAAAATTTAAAAATAATCTTTCCCTTTTTATTCTGGCCAAGTGTTCTTCTCGTTTGTGGACATTGCTATCAATAACAATCTTTACTAGTTACTTTCTTTTTTGTTCATATAGTTCCGACGAATATAGGACAAAAACGGTCCATCCCCCCAGAGATCCATTGTAGGGGGATAAGGGCTTCAGTATAACAGGAGCGCAACTGCAACGTTACTATGTAGCAACAAAGTACTCGTTTATTTTTAATTGAGTCTCTCTTCAATTTGATTAGAGTCCCTATTTGGATTAATCAAGACACAGAAAATCAATTGGGAGATTAAAAAGATACTTAAGTGAAGTAAAAAATTCAATAATTTATTTTAATTAATATGCCGTTTCAAGTTTAGATATGTCACCGTAAAATTGGTAAATTAAATAGTAAACTATAATTGTAAACTAATTAAAATGTATTTCACGTAATTGCAAATTGTCAAAAGATTGTGAACCTTAAGAAATTACGAGTTAAATTAAAACATCGAAGTGAAACAGTCAAATTGTGAATCAGAATAAATTTACCATAGAGTTACAAAGCTATTACAGTGGACATAATGAAATTGGCAAAAAAATAGAATAGACTATATTAGAATAGAATATAATATTGTCTTAAAGACGGGGAAGTTAGCCCTAGATATATCTCAATTCTTAAAGTAGATTCATTTTATTTAACTGACACTTTTGTTTCATTCCTAACTCTGTGGACATAGAACAACTTATTGTAAGACAGACCAATCAGGGACAGCCTTCGGCGGCACTATCTTTCTTCTTCGATAGTTTAAAATCTCGCGAGATAGATTATACCTAATAATCTAACAGTGTTTACAATTTTACGGAGACAGATAAAAACTGAAATTAATATTCGTCTCCACATACTTATTTTCTATAATTATTATATGCAATATAATACCTTTCAAGATTTAAGAGAACGTATCTTTAAGGTATTTTATAAATTATATAGTTATCACGAACTTTATATGTAGACTAGGGGCCCGTCCCGGCTTCGCACGGGTGGATAATTTTTTTTTACCATTTTGGCTCCCGCATTCTGTCGCTCCTCTATCGCCACGTTACTCGCTGCGCTGCGAGGCACACCACACCGCGCCGGCGGCCCCTCTGGGATTATTTTTTATTTATCTTGATATTTTTATTTCGTAATATCTTTTGACTGGAATGTCCGATTTCAATAATTCAAAAAGTAATTAACAGGTATTGAAACAGTCTTCATTACGAAATAATTTATTTGGATAAGAATTAATACAAAGTTATGGAAAACATGGTCAACATCAACATCAACTTTTAAAATGTAAAAAAGTAGTTATAGTGACTTAACTACAATAGTTGGACATATGGTCTCGAGGAGTTTTTTGTAGATATTGATACGTTCTATAATATTGTATAACATTTTTTTGTTCTATCATCAATACTTTTCGCAGCGCATGCGATGAAAGATATTTTATGGCTAATTTTTTTGCACCTTGTGTTGGTTTTAGTGAGAATTTCTGGAGATTTCTAATTTTTTCTCGTAATAAATATAGCCTATGTTACTAAGGGATAATGTAGCTTTCTAACAGTGAAAGAATTTTTGAAATCGGTCCAGTTGTTTTTATGTTTATTCGTTACATACAAAAATACAAAAATACAAATCTTTCCTCTTTATAATATTAGTATAGATATAATGAATTCTCCTTTAATGAGATATTTACCCAGTAGTTGATAAAAAATTATATTTTAACGCTAATGTATAAACGAATGGTTATGTTTTTTTACTCACTAAAACTTTTCTAGTCTTGTGATTATGCGCCATACTAATTTAAAAATGTTATTTATCATGTACGAGTATATAGATTATTATCGGAATATAAAACTATTGCAACAGTCCGTCAGTAAATTTTATTATAAGTTTGTTCTTTTGTCAATTCTATTGAGATAATATAAGCATACACGATGTGTGCTATTGTTTTATTCCATATTTTTCATGGCCGCTGGAAATGGATGGTATTATTATAATTTGTTGGATGGCTTAAGCAGCTACGTACACATAGTACACGTACGTGTAAGACTCGTCTCAGTGGTGCAAAATTAAAATTCGATAATTAAAAGATTTGCGAGCCATACTCGTTATTTAAATAGCGGGACAAACCTTACCTTACCTTTAAAAAACTGTTGTTCCCATACATCGACATAGGTCATAGTTAGTTTACTTTATGTGTTAAAAATATTATTTATTTACTGGATTTCATGATTCTAGGTCGAAGGAAGAACCCAATAAGTTCAAATTCTTAAGTTAAAGTTTAAATAAGTTTAAATACGTAAAATAGGCTTAAACAGTATTATCTTTTGATTAAATTACATTTACTTAGAAGTTTAATGTTTTTACAACTTCCTTGAAGTTTGGTATTTGATATTAATTTTATTTTGATACCTTTATACGTTGCTAAGATGACAATGAAAGGACCTTGACAGACGGACAGTATTTATCATTGTAACTTACCCTAAAAGCTTTCTAATTTATATTTATAGTAATTCTATTAATTATATGAATGTAATAATAGATGTAAATTATTAGTATTAGTATATATTATGCAGTGGCGTAACTACACCGTTCAGGGGGCCCCTGGAAAATTCATCAGATGGGGCCCCCTCCTCTAATATTAAGAAACTTACCCCAGGTACGGGCCAAGCATCTTCTGCGCCGGTGTGCGAAATACTTATGAGCACCTATACTTGAAGAGCAAAAAAAAGGTCGTACGCCAACAAGTACCCTGCGTGGCAAATATTTATGAGCGCCTATACATGAAGAGCAAAAAAAAAAGGTCATTCGCCAACAAGTATACCGCGTGGCAAATCTGACCGGGGGCCCCCTTCGGCTCGGAGCCCCTGGCATTTTGCTGAAATGCCACCCTATAGTTACGCCACTGATTAGATGATACACCACCTTCCTCAATCACATCTTCGTGTTTTTTTCGACACGAGGGTTGTCTGGAAGAGACGGCTAAGACCGCCCGTTGTACTTCACAGTTAACTCTTTATATTGTGTTGTATATCTAGTTTATTAAGTCTTATTAGTAGTGTACAATAAAGTTATAAAATAATAAAATAAACAATAAATAAAGTGTCAATTGAATAAAAATTAAATAAGATCAGCAAGTCAACGTATTACGTGAAAACTTAAACTTTTCTTTCCATTGTTCAATACGGGTATGTACTATGTACGAGTATTCGTGGGTTATATTATTATACTTATTCGCATGTGTGTTTGCACATGTGTGAACCAAGATAAGCATAGAGGGGCGCGGGTTGTGCGAACGGTGACACCCGAGTCGTGTTGAAATGTTTGAAGAGGAATTTTAAACAGTGAGCAGTTTCTCTCGGAGTGCGCGCGCCCGTTCAGTAGCTCGACACTTCAACCACGTTGTAGGCACCTTTGTGACGTTGATTTTGGATGGCTTCCTACGAGTAGGGGTCTATTTCAGTTTAAAAAAAAAAAATTGCACGGCCAATGACCGATCAGCCGGCCGGCGAAACCGAGCAGACCGCAGCAGTCACGTGTCCGGGGTGAGGCGCGGCGGGCGGATTGACTCGCAGCCGAACCTTCTCTTATAAGATGCACACTGGCCGCGGCATAGGTGTGGAGCGTGCTGGCTTGAACGGAATGCCCCCGCGCAGGCGTATCGCTATACACTCTCGTGAATATCCCATACCCAGTTGTAGTGAACGAGACTCGCCCAGTGTCATGTAGGATGTCTCACAGCAGCCTCAGTTGTCACTACGACAGCTATCTACCGTCAGACTCATCCCTCGAAACAGACGCACTAACTAACCGACATTGGTAAGTGCTCATCTAAACCACTTATTATTATTTTTCTTAAGATTACTATACTTTTCTTTTAGTCTTAACCTATGCATATTGTATTGGTATAACAGATTAAAAATTCGAAACTTTGCTACCTTATAAATAAACAGCGATATGCAACAGACGGTACCGGCACGGCACAACATATGAACATGATAAATTTAATTATTAAACAATGTGTGTTTCATATTTATATCGCAAATCTTTTTATTTCATTAATTTTATAGTAAATTTTGATGCGTTACGTTCAAAAGACATGACATGGATACCAAGAACGATTGCAACTTCGACTATACTAATATAATATTCAACGTTTTGATTTCCATTCATATGAAGTGTATGAAGTGACCGCAACCGTGACATTTGCAATCGACAGCACGTACAGTAGTGCCCGCCTATGTAACCGAACGTTTAAGAACGCGTGTAACGTGTATATCTCTAATGTGACCCACATAATATGATCACAATTAATATCTTGATAAAGATGGTGATATCATACACTAATCAAAATTTGGATGGTAATTTGACAAGATACTTGTTAATCTGAGAAGTTATTTATTAGAAATCAGCAAATGATATAGTAAAATTAAAAATTAAACTTCAATGTTTCTTCTGCGTTTTAATTTTTAAATGACATTTTAAGATACACTAATTTATAAATTTATTCATCCATTCTTTTTTTAACTCTTTACATCATACGATGCCAATGTGCAAAAATCCATAAGTAAGTATCTATTATATCAGCCCGAAGCCATGACATTGGTTACAAGAAAATATTATCAACATTGACCCACTCTGCCGTAAACACTTTTTTAGCGATAAAACATTTAGTCATGGATTGCCTTGTATTACAGGTTAGCCAATAGTATCTAAGTATAAGTTAGCAATGAGAATGTTAGTAATAATTGTAATACATTCCCAGAAAATTTCACGCTCACACCATATTATTTCCATCTTTTCACCTATGTAAATATTAATGGATTATTAAAGTTTAATTATTATAATAAAATATGGCATACATCTCAAATTTTTTGGGCCCCCCAGTGGCCGAAAACCAAACGCGGAGCCCATAGCATTTAATGGCCCGAGGCCTCACATCGAAGTGCAAAAAAAACAAAAGTTCACTCACTTGTTTATTAATGCGACATCGTGCTGCAGCTTTCGCGTAGTACAGCGCTGGGCCCTTGATGTATGGGACCTCATTGCGTTGTTTTGTTACTTTGCGTACTGAAAAAAAGAGGGACCACAGTACTTTTTCAAAAAAATTAATGCAAAACGCATAAAAAGCACAATTGTGTTTTCATCACATAAAATGAAAACAAAACAAAATAACAACAGTGGGGCCTAGCCAAGTTGCAAACGTTATGTTTCTATTCTCTTTCTACAATTTTAAGCCATAAGTGTTGACAAGGCATGTTGACATATTCGGTGTGTTCCACTAAGCGTTCACAATGCCCAAATAACTTTAAGATGTAAATAACTTTGTTTGATACGGATAGAGATTTATTAGTGGAAGTGAATGGTTTTACAGCGGATGCTCAACCTACCGCCTCAGGTAAATATATTTATGTAAAATTAGTTTTAGCTTTAATTTTAGCTTTAAATTTCAAATATAAAAAAATCAATATCAATCAATAAAAAAATATGTATATAAATTAAAGTTTACTCTTAAGACTTACAAATAATAATAACCTTAACATATTGAAATTATTGCTCTATCTCACTTATCTATCACATTATCGCTCAATAACCCATTCCACTTGTATTAACGTTCCTAACGCTCGCGAATAAGTGCAACGGCAAAAACCGTGGTCGTATGCGTGGTCGTTGTACCCGTGAGCGCTAAGTGGAGGGCACCCATTAAGTGCGAACGATCATTCTACGTATGTCATTTTTATTTGATATAACGTTGCCATATGTCATTCCCATACATTTTTTAGGTTTTCTATATGCGTTTACAAGAAAGAAAGTCTTGAAAACTTGGCTAAGACCCCAGGACACAGAGATCGATTAACTGTCGAAATTGATTATCAATCTCAACTCAAAACTTTGGTTTATAGATTCAAAATCTATTCTAAATTTAACTCCATAAGCCTTAAATTTATTTTTTCTCTTATAGCTTATACATAATCATGTTTTTGAACTGCTACTTGTTCGTAAGGATTTTGCACAATAAGTCATACTTTATCATCTTTAAAAGAAAGAGAATAATTAATCCCTCTTCTGATGTCATCGCTTGTAAAAATAAATAAATTGGAAGTCGCTATTCACAAACGCAACGTTTTAAACTGTATATGTGTTCATTGTCTTGATGTTTTCGTTAATATTTTTAATTCTCCGTGAAATACTGTTATTTCGATGGCTAATTGTACTGAAACTACTATTTACGTTCTACTTCTATATTTAAATTAATTTGTTATTACTATGTTGAAAAAATTATTATATATAATTCCAAAAATTGCTGCTACGCTGCGCTTTCGGCAATAGTTATTTTTTTGTATGTAATTTTAATAATCTGTACCTATATATACATGTATATATGATGTACCTAACGGATATTTAATTACAATAGACAATTTTTTACTTAGTTTTCAGGTAGAGAAAGTTGTCAAGAGAATCGTGACAATAGATAAACATATTTTGTAGAAGTGAAAACATATATTGTTAACTTTTTTGCACGGTTAACTACGGTATAAAATTATTTTTTATCTTTGTTTGTTAAAATTTATTATTTTTTAACGATGCATTATTGTCATGTGCAAATTTTTATCTGCCGTTGATAAATCTTTTGGATTAGTAATGGTACCAGTTCACTTCACCTATTTACTAAAGGCAATGTACTTTTTAATCAAAATGATATAAGTGTGATGAAATTGAATTAAGCCGCTGCTAAAATTATTTATAGTACACAGAGAAGGTCAAGAAATACAGGTAGTTCATTAGTTTGAACCTTCGAGATCACATGCTACTTGCTTTTATGGGCAAAGCAATTTGGCCTTATACAAGTGTATGGCCGGGGAACTTGGAAATTATTACAAATTATTTACCTACCCTTGAAAACACAATCTCCTCACCTTATCAATACGAAGCAATGAACCAACACAATCATGTTTCATGCAAGACTGCGTTTGTTCATAATTATTGTTACATTTCTTTATAATTCGGGTTTAATTTTATTTATTTTTTACCCCATAAAAAACGCAACAAGCACCAAACTGCGGATTAATGAACTCTTAATTAGCTCACAAATTAGTATACTAACAATTTCCCATATAGGTAAGATTAAACAATACGATGAAAGGTTTTGATATCTCCAAAGAGTTTCTGCTTTTTATCATTACTTTTTCGTCTAAATAATGTTATAATTTAATTATTATGGTAAAATATTTGTGTTAGCAGAAATGTTCTTTCTAAATTGATTTAATTCTCTTTTTCTTTACTCGTAGGGGAACAATTTGGATTGGACGTATTTAAAACTGATATGTCTAGTTCTGCAAAAAATTTAATATTTAAGTACTTATAAGATTTCAAAAAATTCGTGAAAACTAACCAATAAGAACAAGCGTCGTCATGAATTGAACGATTATAAATTTCAACTTCAAATATATAGTATAACTTATATATTTGAAGTGCTCATTTTTAATAACAGGTTTTCGTTATTACCGATTATCTAAGTTTGTTTTTAAAAGTATCGTAATCTGACATAGCCAATTGCAATGAAAGTTGATCGCTTCCACTTGTTGCATAACTGCCTAACAAAATTCCACTGATTGAGGAAATTTCCACAGGAATGGACGAATATCGGCCCAAGCAGAGGGGCCATCGCGCCGGAAAAGCAATCTACACAATGCCTTGGCCGCCGATATGGATACATCTTGGGGTGAGATACGATTTAAATATTAATTAGTTATTTCTAATTTATATAAAGTTAAATCAGGATAAATGACTGATAGCAAAAAAGGATTTTTACGTACGTTTTAAAATATATTTAGGCATAAAAAGCTTAAAAGCATAAAAACTCGAGTCAACCTCCGACTTTTCAATATAACGAAATATTTTATGCATAGGTCTCTAGTTTGTATCACTCTTAATTCCACGTCAAATAAATAAATTTTAAATACCTAAGTCTACGAGAACTTAAGTTAATTTGACGTTCTAAAATAAATGGTAGTCGTAAATATCACATGCGTAGGTACAATATGTCATAAAATATATATGTACATGGGATCGTGAGACAGACAGGTGGTACTGAGCACATTGCTGCTTCACACGGTTGGCTTCATCGATCAATCGAACAATTCTTTGATATTCGTCACAAGTAACAGTCGATTATTTCCCCTTAGAAAAACCAGCTCACATCGAAGGAAGGTACAAGAAATATTCAACGACATCTTCAATCTATTCCAAGAAAGCCTTATCACATCAAAGTGAACACATAGAAAGGTAAGGATGAATACGTAAACGAAAGTTAAAAAAAATCTTTTTGGTTGAATCTTTCAATGTCGATCAACTGTTGGAATGTGTCAAAGCCTCTTTATTGCAGTATAAAATGTAGTAGATTTCTTTGGCCAAACATATTTTAAGTCTTTAAGTAAATATTATATAGGTTGTATTGCATCAAAGTATAAATAAAATGCTATTATTTTTACCAACAGATCTTGGTGGTACGCTTGTTGTCAGAAGTGTCACACAGAAGACTCCGGGATTCCTTCATGGGAACCACCACACTGGCAAAAATTATGCCCATATCCATTGTGCCCCTCCTACAGGCGATTTGCTCAAAACCTTTCAATATTGTTAATAGGTAAAAAGTTCTTTCAAATATTAAACTTTTATTAAATATTTTTTCATATTTAAGTAAAAATAAATAATAATAAGTAAAACACATGCATAAAGTAAAAATTAGTAATAGTTTTAGCTTTATGTATTTCTAGCTATGCCCGCGACTTCGTCCGCGTGGATTAGTCTCTTTTATTTTTGGTAGCATTTTTAATTATTTAAACTAACTTTATTTTAGTAATTATTTTAGTAAACTAAATTATAAAACATTCAAATACAGAACTATACATATTTCCATACAAACTTTCATCCCCTATTATTTATTATTATTTTACTCCCTTGAGGGTAAAACAGCCTATAATAAAAAGTTTCAGGCTTCTCTCTCTAAAAATTACGATACTTCCATACAACTTTTCAGCCCTCCTTTCCACCCCTTACAACCCTTTTTCGTATTAAAACGTAGTCTATGTCCTTTCTCAGGCTTTAGACTATCTGTATACCAAATTTCATTTAAATCGGTTCTGTAGTTTTGGCGTAAAAGCGGAACATACATACAGACAAAGTTAGATATAGGTTGCGTTGTGTAAAAAATATTTCATTGCACAGTAGTTAATCAAATAAAAACCATGAAAAAAATCTGAAACACCTAGATGGAAAGTGCACCATAATATTTTATTATTATTATGAGTTATGGGATCTATTTTATGAATAACTAGGGGCCCGTCCCGGCTTCGCACGGGTGGATAATTTTTTTTTAACATTTTGGCTCCCGCATTCTGTCGCTCCCTCTATCGCCGCGTTACTCGCTGCGCTGCGAGGCACTGCACACCGCGCCGGCGGCCCGTCTGGGATTATTTTTTATTTATCTTGATATTTTTATTTCGTAATATCTTCTGACTGGAATGTCCGATTTCAATAATTCAAAAAGTAATTAACAGGTATTGAAACAGTCTTCATTACGAAATAATTTATTTGGATAAGAATTAATACAAAGTTATGGAAAACATGGTCTGATTTTGATAGGTATTTTTATCAACTTTTTAAATGTAAAAAAGTAGTTATAGTGACTTGACTACAATAGTTGGACATATGGTCTCGCGGAGTTTTTTGTAGATATTGATACGTTCTATAATATTGTATAACATTTTTTTGTTCTATCATCAATACTTTTCGCAGCGCATGCGATGAAAGATATTTTATGGCTAATTTTTTTGCACCTTGTGTTGGTTTTTTTCTTGTAATAAATATAGCCTATGTTACTCAGGGATAATGTAGCTTTCTAATGGTGAAAGAATTTTTGAAATCGGTCCAGTAGTTTTTATGTTTATTCGTTACATACAAAAATACAAATCTTTCCTCTTTATAATATTAGTATAGATAAATATTTTAAACTTATAGCCAATACACACAGTGGGTACATATGTATTGGATGTGGTTTAAGCTAAACTTCTATTTTTTCAGGAATAATGGTTTGGGTTATAGTTTGGATAATATTAGGTGATACTGCGGCGCCAGGCGGCCAGTTGTTTATGCTAGCCGTACTTACAATCATCGCGCACTTCGGTGGTTGGCTTATGGTGAAAGTGACCACATTACCGGCACTTATAGGAATGTTAATTGTAGGAGTAATTATGAAAAATATAGGCTTCGTCAACTTTGATTCGGATTATCAACGAGTGACTTCCTATATAAGGTATGTACAAACTGTAAGAAAATAACTATAATACCATTATCTCAAATCAGTAACTGCCCCATTTCGAAAACGAGTAAGACCAATGAGAATTGTTTATGCTGTAGTCTTTTACGCTCAGTCATCAAGTTAGTATTGCCAAATTATAGGTTACAAGGTTCTTATGTTATGATGTCAATACCATCTATAATCAATAGGATTACAAGTCAACCAAACTAAATTCAAATGGAAAGTATACACCATACACAATGCAAAAGTTAGGTTGTCTATAACATTAGACTTCATACGCCATTGAATTTAAGGCGTGCAGGATTCCTGACAATATTTTTCTTAAGCTTTAAAGCAAGTCACCCATAACTTCAAAAACTTAAAGTTTCATTGTATTACCTTATAAATGAATAAAAAGAATTTATGTACACTTTACTAAGAAAAAGAGGTCACAACAATCGAAGAATTAAAACAGTTCTAGAACAGGCAAACATATCGTGTTAAATGTACGTCTGCTTTACAAATATATTATTGTCTCTTTTGTGTATTCAGTGATTGAGTTACTTGTTCTTGTTTTAGAAAAATAGCGCTTACCATAATTCTAACCCGAGCTGGGCTCGATCTGGATCCGACTGCTATGAAAAAAGTTTTTTTAACTGTAATTAAACTTGCATTGATCCCTTGGATATTCGAATGCGCTTGTTGCGCGGTCATGAGTAATCTTTTACTTGGATTACCATGGGATTGGGGTAAGTTATAAAAACATTATAAAAACAGCACAAATTTCACTGGTCAACGTTCTTTTAACAGAGCTTTTTTTGCAGCTTTCTTACTAGCAGCAATATTCGCCGCAGTGTCGCCGGCTGTAATTGTTCCATGTCTATTTCGTCTCAGAGAAAAAGGATACGGTGTATCGAAAGGCATCCCCACTTTAGTACTAGCCGTATCTGGTATAGATGACGCCGCCAGTGTTGCAGTTTTTGGTATCATATCGTCTATTATGTTCTCTAGTTCGTCTTTAACTACAAATATTATTCAGGTATTTTAGATATTTTACAATCTACAAAAGAATATTCTGTTTATGGTTCTTTAAATATATTATTATTTTACAATTATTTTTAGTCAATTATTTGATTTATTTTTCCTTTTAGGGGCCACTAAGTGTTATTGGAGGAATTGCTTTTGGGGCATTCTGTGGATACCTTGTTAAATACATCCCGGAAAAAAATGATGCATTTTTGGTACCTATTAGGGTTTTATTATTACTTACTGGAGGTCTTATGTCTGTGCTGGGATCAGAAGAAATTGGTTGGGGTGGTGCCGGTCAGTATTGAGAAACATTTTATGGCGACATGGTTTATTTAAATTTTATTATTACTACCCCGTTTATCAACTTTATTTTAATATTATTTTACTTCAGTTAATCGAAATATACAGTAGTAGTGGTAGCTGGTAGAAAAATTAATTTAAAAATTTAAAAGAACATGTCATATACTTATATAAGACAGTAAGATATCTTGTACAAGATAGTAAAATTGTAGTTTATCTATTTGTCTAAAATGAAAACAATGAAAAATCGTTTCTGAGACTATCCTGGATGAATAATTTGTTAGGTTAGGTTATAATATTAGTACTTACTGTATGAAATTTTGTTAACTTCTTAGTCTTACTATAAAGCATTTCACTTCCTAAAGGGTTACCTGGAAGAGATCACTACTCAGTAATGACCTATTACTGAGTAGTGATCTCGTGCCCTGGCATGCATATTCTGGCTTGTCCAATTGTTGTAATTTACTGTAATTTGTATACAATTAAGCTTTTTTATCTATTTATCTTCGAGAACTTCGTATTTTAATGACCTAAGTTAAACTTTTATTTAACTTGCAATGCTCGAATGTAAGTTGTCCCTTAAAACTTGCATAACATTCTTAAAACTAACAAGTTTGTCATCATGGGTACTAAAACCTGATAATTATTAATTTTTTATAAATTACTTAATTTTTTATAAATTACTGAATGACTACCTACTAAATTATTTATTGAATTAGATTATTATTAAATAAATTACATAATTTTGATGTGTACTTTACAGGCCCACTAGCTGTTATCACTTTTGCGTTCGTATCGTGTAAGGAATGGGTAGAACAAGGTTGGGAACTCGAAGACAACCCGGTTGCAACTGCTTTCGAAATATTCTGGATGTTCTTTGAACCGATGCTTTTTTCTGTAACTGGAGCCCAAGTTGTTGTAAGTTTATTATTCATGTAATTAATGTAAAATCATGTACCTAATTATTAATTCATGTAAAATTTTCTTAATATACAAGAACTTTTATTTAATAAATTATTATGAATATGCTTTAATGTGTATTTTTATATAACAGATTTTAGATCTCCCTCCACACTTGGTACTCGTCAGTGCTGGTATCATTGTCACATGTATAGTTCTTCGTGCTTTGTTGACGAGCCTTTGTGCTGTTCGTAGCAACCTCAACATGAAAGAAAAAATTTTCGTCGGCTTTGCATGGATGGCTAAAGCTACTGTCCAAGTAAGACATGATACATACTAATAAGTAATGCATACGTATATTACTCATAAAGATTTCTGAGTAAGACTATTACTAATTGTATAACTATTAAATTAAAAATTTAAATAATTTCAATTCAATATTTACTTAAATGAAAGCTAAGAACCATCTTGATTCATCGAAACAGCTATAACTTTTGAATTTACATTTTTTTTTTAATTTTCGTGACTTCAAGTCAAAACATTGTGTAAGGATGCCGTATTATTAATTTTATAAAATAAAATGATTTAATGGTAAAAAAGTTACTTAAAAATCTAATTTTTTCATGTCTCTGACTACCTCCATTCAAACAAAAAAAATCATCAGTATCGCTCCATTATCTTGGGCGCTAGGATGCCACAAACAGACATACAGATATACAAACACACAAATACACCCCGTCGTTGTAGCGTCAAGCGTTAAAAACCAATTTTCCTTTGATAGATTTGGATAATTATTCCGTTTAATTTTATTGCGTATAGACGATAAATAAGTCTTGTCTGAAATTACTTTAGCTGAGTAGAAAAATAGATTGTAAATATTAATATATTAAAATAAGTGTCCCTTTTCAGGCTGCTTTAGCACCAGTAGCCCTAGATGAAGTCCGTAAGATGACTGGCGACGATAAAATGATAGCCGAGTATTTGGATTATGCAGAAAGTGTAATCACTGTATGCATCATGTCTATAATTATCACAGCTCCGCTAGGAGCGATTATCATCACTATCACGGGTCCTAGGCTTCTCTCCAGGACAACTAAACCTCCTGTACTTGAAGGTAAAAAAACTAATAAAATTGAAAAAAAATAGATGAGAATTGGCATGGCATTGGCAACTAAACCAATTTTAATAAAAGTTAACAAAATATTAGTTAAATTGTAATTATTAATCATAATAATTAGGTACTAAATTTCAAAGTTGTCTGGCAAACAGTTAAACTAGAAATATGAACACCAGATTTCGATATGCTTTTTACTGATAAAACTTAATATACTGATCCATCTCTTTATTTCAAGTATCAAAATAAGTGCTTGACTTTTTATTTTTTAACTTTTTCTTTGCTATTTAAATAACATCCAAAAATGATCTAGAGCATCATCATAGGTTATAGTAAGATTTTTCCGTTTATGTAATGATGGCCATCAATTTACATTTCACTGTTCAATATAGTTTAATAATAAAATATAATTGAAATAAAATATTTTGTATTTTATGTTATTTACGCTTCTTACAGATTTATTTCTCTTATGTTCTTTTCTTTGCTAATTTCTAGATAATAACCACATTTTGTTTGTATTTTAGGCTGGCGCCGATCACATAGGCCGTCGATTCGAGATATCTCTATTATTGATGAGGAAGAGATAGCTGAGCGTGATGCAGAAGCTGATACCCGGATCTCACCACCAGTATCTCCTGTACCCACCTCACCACCAAATGCGTATAGTACACCTAGCAATCCTATTACTGTACAACCCAACAGTCGCACAGGATCCTAACAAAATATGATAATTATACCTTTTGGATGCCTGTTAGGTTTTAAGGTAACGTACACTTCAAAAAATAGTGTTGATATTTTTATATGGTAGCTATTCTACAAATTTACAAACAGTGCTATATTATCCACCAGTTTACTTATAACCTGTGTAAGATACAACAGATTGGATATTAGAACCAAAAATAAAAATTTCCACATTAAAGTGAATGCGATCTTTTATAATTAGTTACATCTTTAGGTCTAATGTAAAATTTATAAAAATAAAGGAGGCTATAGAGAAAAAACGGTATAGTAAAATATTTCGTATTGATTACAATAGTAATTAATAATATACCTACTTATTTATAAAGTAGATTACTATTACATTCAAAACCTCGCTTTTAGAACTTTATCTTTTTAAAATAAGTAGTTATTGTTACAAAATGTTTTATTGGGAAGGATATATATTTTTATCTTTATCAAAATTTCAAAAACTAAGTGGAGTCCTCCACTTACTTTTTATAATAATATTAATTTTGTTGACGGTTATATTCATGTAATTAATTGGTTTATTGGAAAGTAACAAATCCAACAATATAAATGAAATTTATTATTCTTGATTCTATCTAATACTTTTTTATTATGATTAATAATGTTTCACTTTATAATTTTTATCAAGCGAGCTGCATTTTTAGAATTTTCATAAATAAAGAATGTCGGCAAACTGTACTGTAGTTGAAATATGGAAAACATTAGGCGATACTGAATTGCCTACAGTAGATAAAAATTACTTAAGCTTTACCTGTTACGAAAGTTTCTACTTAAAACACAATTATTATTAAAAATAGCTGTTATAAAGGATTATTTTTTAAGTTAAAACAGTATTGTGATCATCTAGTTTAAATATTTATTATTAATCAATGTAATTGTAATGTACAAATAGGCCTGTTTTTATAGTAATAGAAAACATTCCTTATAGATGTTGGTATTCAACTACTTTATTGGCTTTAAAATATTTTTATTTATTTTAGTCACAACGTTTGCAATCTTATAATTACCAGTGTTAATAAAGTAAGAATTTTTAGGAATATGACATTAGAACAATAAACTAAAAATTATTCTGCTCTTCTACTAACTAACCATCTATTTGTACGTACTATCACATTAAAAATTTTAGATAGATATTACGTTAGGTACTTAATGAAATAGATATATACTTATATTGTTCTTTAAATTAAATTTAAAATAATATTTAACAAATTTAAAGTAATAATGATAAAAAATACTACTTAATATAATAATTTACACAAAACGTAAATTCTGAGATACTTAATAAATGTGACATGTATTAAGGTATTTAATACGTTTAGTAATTATTTAGTATTTTAATATGTGTATTGATCTACTTTTTGATTGATTATTAATAATACGCCGGACTAAAAGAAAATCTTTTATTCTAAGGCCACTTGTATTATTTGCGTTGTGTGGGACCATGTAAGATACTTTACCGTGTCATATTCATAATTATAAGATGGTGCTTAAAGCCCTAACATGTTTAAATTGTAATAAATTTATACATATCAATATGACTGTTGTTTTTTATTCCTCCTTAGTAAATATCGGATGGACCATGTTAAAAACAACTAAGAACTTTTAAAAAATGATTCCAAGTTTTGAACTTTATGGAACTATTCCACAAAGAACACATAAAAAAGGTGTTTTCCACGTATTCTTGACACTTCATTACTAAAGATCAGTTTCAAAATATTTTTGAAATCTTATTATTACCGCTGAACTCAATTTTAATATTATCGAAACCTAAAAGTTTATAAAACTTATGTTTATCATATAATTCTGATGTGTTTTATTTTAAATTTAATTTTTTTAAATAATAATAATAATAATAGTAAATATGTTAAGCATTTAGCGCAAGAAAATAGAGATTTAGATATTTCAAATAGTTCAAATGAAAAAAATTACACTGTAAGCTCTCTGGAAAGTAATTATGAATGAAAAGGTTGGATTTTAAGTATAAATGTGAATAATATTAATGTTAATTGCATATTAGACACTAGGGCAGAAGTAAATGTAGTGCCATATTCTGTTTTTAAAAAGTTAAACTTGTCAGATAATATAATTTTGAAACGTAGTGATATTAATATTTTTGCTTTTGGAGGTCATCGGATTCCAATAATTGGTCAAGTGGAAATATTGTGTAAATTTGGTAATGTTTGTGAGAAAATTAGCTTCATTATCACTAAGAGTGAATGTAAAACGGTTATAGGTTTACCTACATGCCAAAAATATGGTATAATTAGAAGAGTCTTCACTTTAGATTCAAAAATAACTTGTCAAAATATTGTCAATGAACATGATGAAGTGTTTCTTGGGTTATGATGCCTTCCAACTGTCTGTCATCTTAATCTGGACTAAGGAAAGTTCCATTTGCATTGATGGTTGATCTCAAAATAGAATTGAAGAATATGGAGGACATGGGTGTTATTGAGAAAGTGACCAAACCAACGGAATGGGTTTCATTTTTAGAAAAAGAGGCATTGAAGTAGATCCTTGGGGCGTACAAATCCCACACACGTGGAAGCTGGCTGGGCCCGATATCAGCTTCTTTAAAATTAAGGGTTATCTATTGTCAGTTAGGCGATAAAGACACAGTACTCACAAGTTCTTGATGATTTCTTATCTTCTTTGTAATCTTCTTTGGGGCATGCCCATGCACCACAACACATAATAACACCAAACAGTTCCAAATAGTTCACACTTCACCATCAGTCGGTTCTCGTCAGGGAAGGGTCAATCAACTAGCGTTTAGGAGATATAGCACACACAGGACTCGGGATATTATCCTCGCGCTTTCTTGGGATCGTGCATGAGGCAATGGCGGACGGTCCTTCGTTATCCAGGGATTCGACCAATCCAGGGAAATAATGAACCAATAAGGATTAAACGGGGTATATTCCAAGGCGACAGTTTGAGCCCATTGTGGTTTTGCCTAGCCCTGAACCCTCTTAGTACATTGCTGGAGAATTTAGGGTTGGGTTATCGTTTGCGGAGAGGTGGTCAGGTAATATCCCACTTGCTTTACATGGATGATCTAAAACTGTTCGCTCCTACCAAGTTACAAGTAATCGAGTTACTAAAAATAACCAAAACTTTTAGTAACTCTATTAGAATGGAATTTGGAGTGGATAAGTGTGTGGTCATGCATGTGAAGCGAGGGAAGATTGAGGAATCCGAGGGGATCCAATTGTTGGATTCCGTAAACCTTAGATCACTCTCTGCTGACGAGACCTACAAGTACTTGGGTATGTCGGAGGCGTTAGGGATTATCGAGTTTGACATGAAACAATCAGTGCGGGAACGCTTCCTTGCGCGCCTGAGAAAAGTATTGAAAAGTCTTTTGTCAGGAGGGAATAAGGTGCGCGCCTACAATGGTTGGGTCATGCCAATTCTCATGTACTCCTTCGGCATACTCAAGTGGACTCAGAAAGAACTAGACGACTTGGATAGAAAAGTTCGTGCATTGCTTACCACATATCGAATGCATCACCCTCGGTAATGAGATTGTACATCCCTCGGAAATGTGGGGGTCGAGGCTTTTTGAATGCTAAGACTCTCCATAACAAGGAGGTGTGCAATTTCAGGGAGTATTTCCTCCAAACCGATGTGGGAATGCATCGGGATGTGGTTGCAATGGACAAGGGACTGACCCCGCTCTCCTTGGCAAAAGAGAACTGGCGCAAACCTATAGTACTTAGCACCGACAACCGCAAGGAGGTATGGAAGAGCAAGGAGTTACACGGACGCTTCTACCGTGCCCTTCACGGGGACGAGGTCGACTTTAAAGCATCCATATCTTGGCTACGGTATCGGTAACCTATTTGGGGAAACCGAAGGTTTTGTCTGTGCAATTATGGACGAAGTTATCATGACGAGAAACTACCGGAGGTATATTGTGAGGGATGGCACGGTGGACATATGTCGAGCATGTCACAGTTCGGGCGAATCACTCAGACATATTATTTCCGGTTGTCCTCGTCTTGCTAACGGCGAGTATTTGCACAGACACAACCAAGTGGCCGAGATTATCCACCAACAACTTGCTCTTCGATACGGCCTTGTGGAGTCCGAGGTGCCGTACTATAGGTATGCGCCCGACCCAGTTCTCGAAAATGGTCGTGTCACGTTGTACTAGGATCGAACTATCATCACTGACAGGACTATTATTGCCAATAAGCCTGATATAGTGGTGATAGATCGATCGGAGCACTGCACAATGATTGTTGACGTCACCATCCCGCATGACGGGAGTCTCGTGAAAGCTGAGAAAGATAAACAAATGAAATATCTTGATTTAGCTCATGAGATTGTCGACATGTGGGATGTGGACTCAGCAGTCGTTGTGCCGATTGTCGTGACGGCCAATGGCCTAATAGCCAAGAGCCTTGATCAACATCTTAAGAGGCTCGCGTTGGATGGATGGGTCAAGGGCCTGATGCAGAAAGCGGTACTACTAGACACGGCACGTATCGTGCGGAAGTTCCTCTCTCTGGAGCCCTGACTGTCGGTAGCTTGGACCGTGTTCCCGCTGCCGGTTGGCCTCTATTTTTTATATTTTCAAATGTATTTTGATTTTTTTTTTAGATATATTTAAAAATGTAAATTGTAGGAATAGTAGAGAATTAAAAAAATAATAATAATAACATAAATATGAAAAATGAAAGAATAACAGATTAAGATCAATAATTGTATTCAAAAAAAAAATAAAGAAATGAATATTAAAAAAAAAATTATAAAGATTGTAATAACAAAAAAGTAAAAATATAAAAGAAAAGAAATAAAAATTATTTTATGCATATTGAATTTTATTAGGCTAAAATAGTGTTAGTTTGAAATAACTTTAGAAGCAGGTGCGCCATCTGTGATCTAACAGGTGCATTAAAGTTTGCATTTCAAAATGGCGTCCGACACTACAGTCTGTTGAGAGAGTTGACGAAACAAGTGCGTGCGCTCAGTGAAGTAAACATACTTTGTTTTCATTTTAAAGAAAGTTCAGTGTCATGTAGTTGTGATTTAAAAGAAATAAAGCTTGTCTTTGGTTTGACGTTACTCTAGGTATTGTTTATCTTTAGTTATATCTATATATATATATATATATATATATATATAGAAACTTAGGTCTTACGAATAACATGTGTGCCTTTAGAACAATTGAGTTAGTGTTATGGTAGGAAATAGTTTAACGTTGAAAGTGCAATAAGATTCATTAAGTATTAGCTAGAAGCAGTATTATAACACTGAGAAACTCTTCAATTTACAAAATGAGCAGGTTATGGCACTTAAATGGCCATATCTTTTTAATTATAATATTTATGGCAACACCACATGGCCTATGTTACCCGGAAAGGATGTAGCTTTCTATCGGTGAAAGAATTTTCAAAATTGGTTCAGTAGTTTTCGAGCCTATTCACAATAAACAAACATACAAACAATCAAATCTTTCCTCTTTATATAATAGTGTAGATGTAGACTATTGTAATGTACGTTAAGATCTAGATAAAAAAATATCAGTAAACTAATTGTGCAAGTTGACTAATCTACATAAAACAAGAATATTTTTTTACTTATATAGACACAATAATGAATATGTATTTTAGTTGTAATAATTTGGCCAAATAAAATATCGAATTGCTTATAAGCATATTTATTTTACAGTGTAATAGTTCATTAAGTACTGATTTTTTTTGCAATACGTACCAAATACGTAATAAAATATAGCTTAAAACTAAAATATTATTTTTATCGACATATATTTAAAGACTAACACTACAATCTTATTATATGACTAGATAAACATTACAATAACTTAATTAAACTCTAAGACAGTCATTGAAAAATTTTTGTCTGCTTAAATCATAAAAGTTTTTCTCGAAATCCATGCTAAAGTAATTCTATAAGTCATAGTAAAATTATAAATGAAACCTTAGAAGTCGATGAATCGACATTAAAATGTTGTACGACGCGACGTTAAACATCAATTGATAGTTATACAATTTTCACTGTTTGTAGCATTACTGTTGCTATTCCTATATTTCACGTACATTTTTTTATATTATTAAAAAATACTTTATTAATATATGGAGGCTTTTATATATTCACAAGTAAAGCTCTAAATCTTGAAATAACTTCAGTTGAATTACATACATATTATATAAAATTAAAAACCCAATTTAATAGGTAGCATAATATAAGGAACCATTATAAAAAACTATTTTTACATTAAAACTTACATGATCGCTATTATAGAATAGAGAAATAAATCACGTTTTATTAAATTTAATTATTATTAATACTTATAGAAAAACTATTTTCCAACATCATACAAAGAAAGGTCAGATGTTTAAAAATACTTAAAAAGTTTTTGTATTTTGTCATACTTTGTTTCTGTAAGGTAATTAAGGAAAATTGGTATAAATTGTGAATTTTTAAGACATTGTTAAGCAAATAAAATCGTTAAAAAAGAAAGATATGAAACCTCGATTAATTAACTGAAATTTTCAAATTCCCATGCATGAGTATGTGGTTAAAAGTATAAATAAATAAATAAAAATATCTTTTGTAATGTACCACTGAACATGAGTTATATTTTTATTGTAATGTACTTAAAGAAAACAAGCAAGCAGTAGTCAACAGTAGTAACTTCGCGTTAAAATAAACCTATAGAGAGACATCGAGATCCTCTACCCATAAGCTAAAGTAAGCAAATGAATAATACATATACTTGTCATAAATCATATCTAAGATTGTTTATTATTAGGCAGCGATATTCGCAAGTTAGTGCGTTCGTCAGAGCTGATGGTTCTTGATAAAAACGTGGATGAAGTTCGACCTGAAGACGAAGTGGCGTTGTTTTGCGCATCTGGTTTCTCCAATCCTGCATAATTAGTATAAGTTAATAACATATTATATATATTAATTACATTTAATAAAGCTATCATGCAATATCACATCCTTTCAGGAAAATACCGAAACCACAGAATTGAAGGTTTCCAAGTATTGTTAACCCAAATCCTTGGAACATAAGTAACGCTGATTTTGAGTATTGGTTTGAGCATTGAACGTTTAAAACTTCTCTATTAATAAAAAAATATATTTAAACAATTCTTTATTTATTCTGTTGTTTACGTTATTATACCTTAAATAATAATTTTAAGCGAAACAGTGTTAAAACATACACAGAAGTTAAAATAGTGTTAGGATAACTATCACGACTAAATATATACATTCCTTAATGTCATGTAACTTTTTATAAAGGTCGATAATTTTTTCGTAATGGACATGGAGAGAATGTACAACATTAAATAAACCCCCTTAGGGTAATATACAAAATTATGTAGATTGAAATGTTATTCTTATTTAATATCACACAAACTTTTGTGTTGGAATGTTGTAATCAAATACAACACTAAAATTATACATCTAAACTACGCTACAAGTAGCTTTGGTTGTTAATATAAACATGTACACAGATATACAATAACAATTAATTTTAATATATACTTGTGTCAGTCGGTGGCGGAGATGAACCTGGAAGAAGATATGCTTTTTAAGCTTTTCATAAAAAATATTAACTACACCGATATTTGCTTATCAAAAATGTAAAGTACTTTACAGTTATCAATAAATCATTATTATCCTACTTTCGACTCTCCAACTCTCCGTTATTGATTACATAAACCATAACTAAGTCATGTGCAAATGACACTCAGTCAATCACATTAATTTAATACGTCATAGCTTCACTATCTATTTATCAAAACGATAAGTTATGTCAACAACGTATCCTTAAGATAGAAAAGATGAATATTGATAAAATTTCTGTGAATCATGCAGATTGTACTTCCTCCATAGAATATATAAGGATTTAAGCCACCACGTTATACTTTAATATTTTAAGTTGTTATATAATAATCTATAATATTATTATACAATATATTTAGTAAGTAAATTAATTATTAAACACGCATATTCATAATTAATTATTGTAATAATAAATTAAATGAATAGGGAAGTACTTACCAAGACGTTTTTTGATGAGAAAATATATCTTTGGTTTGATCACTAATATAAGAAAAATGAAAACGCCTTGCAACTCGTTAAACAGATCGACGATGTTCCAGAGCCACTGTGGTTCAGATACAACAGTAGAAAGCAGCTCCGACACCCATCCCGCTCCCATCACTACCCATAGTTTTCCCGTAAGAATATACCTGAAATAAAATTATTTAATTTATAAATGATAAATTTGCAAATTTTATCACATACATTTACAAAATATATTTCTAGAGCATGTTCAATTTTGAGAAATAAATCAATTGATGAATTCTAATTTTCTTAAGTAAAAATACTCATGGAAATTATGCGCGATCTTCTCGGCAAAGTTTCTCAATGTATAAAGAAGTGTCTAGAAAGTATACATATACGGCCGCTATCTACAGGAATCATAAAAAACTCAGGGTCAGCTAAAAATTTATACTCAATATATCTGTGTACGTGATCAAAACAAAAATAAGAAGATCATCATTAATCGCTGCCTGTATATATGGCATAGAAGATCGCCAGTTTTATATTTAACCTACAACGAAGTCTAGACTGCTTATACTCTACTTTGATGATATTAATTGAATATTTTTTGCCAACAAAGATGAGACAGACAACATTCGATTAGGCGTATTATATTTGCTGACCTTGATATCACTAATTAGATGATCTCATAGAACGGCTGTCGCGACACTAAGAAGGCACGTAATTTACATAAGATTTAACGTTTATAAGTACCTAAAAATGCCCTTAAAAATGTACCTTAAAATAGCAGTCAATTTAACTTTCTGAATTATTCAATGTTTACTCTAAGTAATGATTAAATACAAAACTACATGCGATAAAACCTGATATCATTCAGAATTATCTTGAGAATGATAAATAATCTGAAATAATCTCGAAATGCATTAAATCTTCATGATTCTAACAGACAGTGAGACATTGAAATTTAATTGTACTCTATTCATGAGAGTATCAGTTAATTGATCTGTGTCTATTGATAAATTACCTTCTTACAAGGTCACGTGATAGGGTATATTTTATAAAAAATTACAATATTATAATTGCATAAAGTAAGTTGCAATTAAAGGAAAAGTTTTAGAAACATTTCTTTTTAGTCTATACTTTATCAGAAAAAAATGTTGCTGTTAAATTAATGTTATTAATTCGTGTAAATACTAATATTTAGATAATAACTTAGCAAATATTAATTATACTTTTATGACAACTTACAGAAAGAGGACGGCAATAAAAGTCAATATACGAACATAAAGGCAATTAATAATAGACTATTCACATGTTTTTAATTGACCGTAAATCTGTTTATGTGCCTTTCATTAATGTTTTCTATCTAGATAACTTAAAGAAACCAATCATATTCTTATGGAATTTTGAACTCTGATATCATAATATTTTTATGGGTTGGATTTCTTAATTGATGAGAAATATTAATACAATTATGATAAGATATAGAAAGGAATTTTGGATTTTCCCTTTAATGTTTGTTACAGTTTTGATTGCGTTGACTTAAAAGCTTATATTTATCTATTTAATTTTACACAAAAAAAAGCACAAAGCATTTCAAATGTTATTTTTTAGGGTAAAGGAAAAAACGAAAGCTTATAACATCACTTCGTTATCCGTCTGTCTCTCTGTTTGTCTGTGAAGATCCTTTTACTCAGACTTGAAGCCACTTGGAGCTGTCAAAAAATAAAAGTTCTAAGTCCATGCTATAATAAGTTAATGTTACTCACAAAATTATAGGGTACTTCCCGATGCTATAGCATCATGAAATTTAATATGAAGCAAGATCTCATAGCACGAGTAAAGGAAAAATTAAAAAAAACGATAAATTTCTAGTTACTTTATAGTACCTAAATATATTTATATATTCATCATCATCATCACGACCCGTCTCCATTTTCGTCTCAGAATGAGGAGGGTATAAATATTAAATTAATATAACTTTATATAAAATACTGAAGTCACTAGTCTATCGGGGCTGTAAAAAAATCAGATTTCTAAATCATCAATCGTAATAAAAAGATACAACCGTTTATATTTCATGTTTTGTTTTTCGCCGTCGTGATTTTCAAAAAATCCAAAAACTGGAAATCTGTTACATCACCAAAAAAAAATCTTTTTTATCTGTAGGTTATGACGCATTATTTGAGGAATACGTGAATATATCAACTTGAAATTAACAATATACAAGTTAGTCTATAATCTCTTGAAGTTGTTAAGAATTCAAACTTCTTCAAGTAAAAGCAATTAATAAATACGACTGTTTATACTGTAGTGCTGTGTTGCAGCTTTTCGTTGACCTAGAATCAAGAAATTAGGTAATATGATTCAACACACATTACGGAAATAATCCAAAGGACCACTAAGTTACAAAAAAAAAAATTATTGCAGTTCGCAAACAAATTGCGATTTATGTTGATGTAGTGGAAAACCAGCGCGTTTTTAAATTGGTTATTTTGTCTCTTCTAAGGAAAATACTTCAGACAAATTACATTTACATTACATTACATCTGAGTTCAAATCTATACCATCGTCTAGCACTACTAAGGGTATCTTGTCGCGTCGTGATTTAATAATAACACAAGTCAACAAAAAAAGAAACTTTTTTTGTGTCTGTTATTTAATGACTACAATAGTCATCACTGAGTGTTTACATTGAAAATTAACCAAAAACTCAATTTATGAAGAAATAAGTTTGCTTTTGTATGTTTTATATTGATAATTAAGTTATAAAGTTCTTAGTGGAGAGTAAAATAATAGTTGGTAATACTTTAAAACAAAATGGCGACAAGTCGCGCATTCTATTGTATTGAGTGTATGTTTGTCTATTACAAACTCTAGTAGTATTTTTGTATATGACTGAGTCGCAAAATAGCATACAGACTTTACTTGTCGAAATAATATGAAATTTTCTATGAAAACGAAATTTCTAGAAAAGCAAACTTTAACCAAAAAACCTATTTTACCCATTACAAGTAAGGTAAAAGAAATCAAAATTTGACGTTTTTTTGTCAGACTCAAAATCCGTGTTGATCGGTGTAATCTAGGTAATAAAATGAAACTTACTTGGCTCTATCAATGCGAAATCTTTTCTTAGCACGTTCACCAACCGAACCAGCTTGTAAGCGATGAACTTCAGACTTTACTTGGGCACAGTGGCGAGCCGTCAGCAACCATAACACAAAGTTCGTGCAAGAGATCAGACCCATGGGTATAACGAAAAATATGTAATGAGGCCAATCTGTCTGCGCATTTTGAACTGAAAATATATATGTATTTCATATTAAGTATAATCGCAATCGATTACTGGTACTGGAAACTGAAAAGTAAGGTTTCTCATAAAGCAAATGGATGCAGTAAGTGGGACGAAATAATACCATGTAATTAAAGCTCCGTGAAATTTTACACTTACGCAGAATGATTGAAATTATAAAAATAGTTAGTAGAATAATAGAGCTACGCGAAATACATACGGTATTTACAACTTCGAAGTAGGAATACTCAATCAGTTATTTTTAATTCTTCTAAAAAATAATTTTAGTATAGTTACATTGGAACGGAATCAGATAGGTACTTCATGTAATTACCTATTGGCATATAGATAATAATTAACTAAGATCTATTTAAGGTTTTCCCCATACAGAAATTTTATCCTCTTTATCTTTTTATCTTTAAGGAAGTTAACTGAAGTTACTACAATACAACGAGAACGATAATCAATTCTATTTATAAAGCTATATAAACAAAATAAAACAATTAAAAATTTATAAGAGTTCTCAATGTAATGGACTTATTAAATATACTATAAACTTTTTTATAATGCGTATTTGTTACGGTTTTCGATTTTCCAAAGACTAACATAAAAGTATTTTTCTACAACATTGAATGTAAAGTTCCATTTAATACTTGAAAACGAACTTTCTATCTAGAATCACTTCGTACCGGGATACGAAGTGATTCTCTGGTAGGTACGAAAAGTTTATGAAATATTCCTTACATCGCCATTGTCTTTTTAAGGACCAAATAATTTTCATGATAATATGTCTAATAAAATAAGTAAAGGTGTTATCCTCATGAAGTATCAGATACCAAAAACATATCGTTTGAACCAAGTACGAAGTAGCTTTTCCTAACTCACTAAATAAAAGCGGACTTTCGGATTGGACAGTCGCGTCAATACTTGCTTCTATTGACGCGACTGTCCATTTTTTGTAATTAGAACTATAACCCGACTACGTAAAAAGTGGTCTAATAAGGACGAAACAAGAAAATAATTCAGATAGAAACCCAGAAATACATAGGTATAAAAATGGACAAGGTAGAACCATGGTCGGACCCATGTATACTTACCATTTCTGTTTCATGGTAGTGTTCCCCTAAACATATATATAACTATAGTATATCATCATGTATACCTAATACATATACATAATACTATTTTTTAGAATTAGAACCCGACGTTTAAATTTTGTCATAAAAAAAAAAACAAAAAATTTTTATAACCTATGTCACCTGAACCATTATTACGAATCTATTGACACCACATTACAAACATACATACATACATACATAGATACATACATACATACATAGATACATACATAGATACATACATACGTAGATACATACATACATACATAGATACATAAATAGACTGCCAAAATCATAATCCTTCCTTTTGGCTTCGCCGTTGCCGGGTAATAAAGTAGTAGTAGTCCTTATTCGGCGGTGTAATACTGCCTCACTCAGAGATGATTAACGGTTACTTATCCTTAAAAACTTACCTGCACCAAACCAACAAATTCCGCTTCCAATATTAGCATCCAAGATGTTGAAGACGGGATACCGGTCGAGGAGGAACATCGTCAGCGTGAGCAGTGTCGTGATGCTCCATGCGTACACAGAATACCATATGAATCTGCGCCGTTCTGACGATGATTTGCGTAGGGGTTTCACCGACCGGACACTCCTATATGCAAAAGTAAACTATTTATAAGCTAACTATACAACTAATCTACATATTTTACGTACGTACGTGAATATTGTTACATTAGTATATTAGTTTTTGTTAACTATATAATGTGGGATTGAGCATGGGGAATAAATAATGAAATAAAGAAGATTATTGACTGACATCAACATACAGTCCAAAGTGTCAGTAGGTCAGTTGTTCAGGCGTTGGATTTACGATCGACAGGTCGTGGGTTCAAATTCCAGTCATCAGACTACTGGCGTGGCCCACTCGTAAGACAAGCATTTATTTTACTTGGAGAGGTTAAGTAATACTTGTACTATGTGATCCATACTACTAGTATTTTATTAAATAAAAAAAATTAACCTTATTTATTTGACTAGACGAAGCAAAGAATTAAAGTAAATAAACACCTATACATGTATCAAGTGTTTTTTTACATGGATAGGATATCTATGTAAAAAAATGTTATGAATAAAGTACTTAAAACATAAATTCTTATTTTAATTTTTCCTGCTAAATTTATCAAAAATATATTCTTTCCTTTTGGTAAACAGTATGCAAAAACATTATCCAGCTGCTCTCCTCTCTCATCTTAGTTATGGAGAATTAATTCATTGTTTATTTTCATCTCGTTTACATATTGTATAAATGGCGTTTTAACCCTAAATCACGCTTCTTTGTCATTCAATATTCAATGTAAGCAATTGAATTTAATCTGACACTACTAGTACTCTATTTCAAATCGAACATAAAAGATTAAAAAACTAACAACATTGTAATTCCAACTATATTCTGCAATTCAAAATCTACATGAAGTATACGTAAATTAGAATATTTTAGTAAACGGTAAGATTTTATAATTACGATGACAAGTGGCATGGGGGTTTTGTAATCGTAACTAATGGAGTAATGGGAAAATTACGTACATGACTACAGTTTTATTGCCACCCCACTCCATGGGTCACAGATATTAAACGCTTAACGATATGAAATGCTTCGTGATTATCAGATAGTGGCGGATATCAAAATATGTGATAGCAATAAGTGTTGATAAAGTAGGGTAGTTATTTTTTCATTCTATACTTATTATGAGGACTTCTACGGTAAAAATATATACATTTCATTTATAGAATTATAATAATAGGACTACTTATTTATGATACTATCTAATATAAGTACATAGTCTAAAACACTGATTCCCAGATCAGAAATTAAAATCAAACCGTGTCAATGTAAGTAGTGTTTATCGACCACCACGTTTAACTACATCAAAAATGAATAGGAAGTCCTTAAAATGTAAAAGGAGCTCCTTGAAACTGGATTTCATTTAAGCACATTGTAAATACTTCTCCAAATTTCATTTTCATAATATTTTTTTCGTTTCAAACTTCAAACAAAACTTGTAAACATTTAGTTTTAAATATTAGAAAGCAAGCAACCTAAGAGTAAAAAACATGGCAAGTGATGTCTATTGATCAATTGGATTTAAGAATCTAAAGTTTCAAAAAATTTTAATTTGCTTTGGCTAGCTCCGGGAAACGAAGAGTAAGAATTCTTTGAAATACAAATTATATAACTTTTTCTGCGTTTCGGAAACATATTGCTTGGAAATAGTTATTTTTTATTATCATTGAATATATTATTATGGTATTAAAAATGCCATATGGTGACAGTTGAACCTATATTAGTATGCTCCGTATTACAAAATTCAACGACCAAGTAAGCCAAATAATACTCCAAACTTGATGTTAATCTGAATATTCACGCTGAAGGTATCGCTAGTATAAACAATCGAACGCGAACGTTAACATATACCAAATGTTTTCATCTTTAATAATTTTATGATACATAGGTACTTCCATATTATGCATGATTTAATTTTAGCTCAAAGCTGTTGTTAGACTTATTTAAATGTACGAGTATTCCTTAAACTCGCAAATGACAATGATGTCGCGTAATTAAAGCCCCACCTACTTTATGGCTAATATGTTAAGTGAACGTTCGTTTTCATTAGGGTCAATTTATAAAATAATTATTCTTTTAAGTTAAACTAATTATTTTGATGTCACGAATGAAATGGTTATTTTTAAATATTGTGTTTGAACAAAATTGTGAATGTTTCATCAGCCATTACGCAACTTAAGACTTGGAATATACCTTATCTTTTTTTTTTAAGGCCACTGGAAGCCCCTTAATATCAAAATAAAAAATACTGAAATTAAAATAAACGTACTGCAACACAAAATAAAATTCTGAAGTATTAATTAATATAAAAACATATAAAATAAATAAATACATTTTTGATTTTTTTTTATTTGTCGGTTTGTCTGTTTATCTGTTTGTTGGTGCACACATCATGTTAAAATGGCTGAACCGATATAAATAAAATTTTGTACACATATGCATAGTTTGTAACATGAATCGACATATAGAATGCTTTTATTTTAGAACAAACTTAGCTCTACGTGGAAGAAGTCACCTGAGTTGACCAGTTTAGAAATATAATACGATATTAAAAGAAAATTATCAGGTTAGGTCTAAGTACGAGGTCGCCGAAAGCAATGCTATGCCACCTTTACAAATTATCTATGTGTGAAAATCAAATATACGGAAAAATAAGCAGTAGTAACTCGCCAGCTCACTCAGTGATTCATATTATTATTTTGACTTCGATTTATGAAGCTAATTTATTGTAATGACGTATTGCTGTATGACCGGGATCCTCGTATTAGACGTCTAGGTGTTGAAGGTGTATAAACCATATCCGTTACGATTGATTTTCTTGGATACTCCCAAACTACACTAAAATAATAATTTAAAAAAAATTATTATTCACAAAAAAAGATACACTAATTCTTTTTAGTGTATCTTTTTTTGTGATAACCATAGAAGTAAACAATTATGTCAAGGGTAAATAAAAATTAAAATAACGAGTGACCTGCTCTGGCTTCGAACTGTTCGTAGAGCATATTATGACTCTATTTGTCTCAAAAACTTTCAGGAAGATCAACTTTATTATACCGAACAGACAGTAAAACGAAACTGGGAGTTTGTTTTATAATATGTAATAATATTATGATTTTACAGTTATTAGAACTAATCCTGAATAGTACCTATATCGATTTATCTTTGATTAGTACAAAAGATTTTCCTACATTGGAGGCATTTTACCGATCAAACTCATGATTTAGCTTACTTTTGATGTTTAGTGGGTTATACCTATGTATATATGATTTGAGCATCTATTGCACGACACGGAACGATTTATGATTATGATATAATTCATACAAAGAATCTTACCCAAATGTCCACCAGATGTCGAAGCACATGACGTTAAGCCAAGCAAACGCCGCAACAAAGCCAAAGTATATGCCGTACCCTGTACAAACAATGAACAAATCTTCGGCAAACGGTCAAACAACATACATTTGTTCTCAAACATCACATCCTATGATCGACTATTTATATTTTGGCGTTTATGAGCCGGTTATGTTTACTTATCTTATTTCCTAAGTTTTTACACATAAATTATATATGAACGAAACATTACTATAATATTAAAGAAAATAAACTTTGCAAGATATATTTTTAATTGTATGTTTATACATACATAGATACTGTATGCACAAACAAACATTATATTACAGGTATGTTCATTATTTAATTTCAATAATAGTAGATTGTATTTGTGTGTACGAATAGTCAATTTCTTCTAAAGTACTGCTAACAAATTTTTGTCTTAAGTAATAGCAAATTTGATAGTTATTAGTCTATGTGTATTGTCTGTCATATTTTTTATTAGCAAAAGAAGTTGTTTTACACATTTTATTTATTCCTCTCATCAAATAGAGCACACATTATACAAACGACACTGTCATATTTACAATCTTATTTGCATGTTTATTAAATATATCGAAGTCCTCTCATTTAGATATAATAGGTTGGGGAAAAAGTCTTTTCGCATTATAGTATGTATGAAATTGTAATAAAATCTCTTTGGCTATATTATTTGTATCTGGCTGGTTTTGGTATCATTAAAAGTTTACATTTTAAAGAAGATAATTCAAATTAGGAAAATGTGTGATTTTTAGTTGTTTTTCGTACTGTGAAGATGAGTGAATCTAATGAAGAAATTCGATACATTTTAAAATTTTACTACACAAAAGGTAAAAATGCAACGCAAGCCGCGAAAAAATTTGCGATGTTTATGGACCTAGTGCAGTATCTGTGAGAGTAGCACAAATTTGATTTAAGCGTTTTCAGTCCGGAAATTTTAATGTCAAAGATGCACCTCGCTAATAATAGGGCGACCAGTCGCCCTATTACGGATAAAATGAATGCCATTTTTAAAAAAGAGGAGCAAGATCGGCATATCAGTAGTCACGACGTAGCTGAAGAACTGGGAATTGACTACAGTTTTGGCGCATTCGAAAAACTGGGTACACAAAAATGCTCGATATTTGGGTACCTCACGAGCTTAAAGAAACCTAATGAACCGTGTACTCATTTGTGATTCTTTATTACGACGTAATGAAACCGAACCATTTTTGAAGAAGCTGACAACTGGTGATGAAAAGTGGATCACGTACGACAAGAACGTGCGAAAAAGGTCGTGGTCAAAGGCCGGTCAGGCTTCACAGACTGTGGCGGAACCCGGGTTAAATCGCAACAAGGTGATGCTGTGTGTGTGTGGTGGGATTGGAAGTGCATTATTCATTATGAGGATTATACCACCAGGCAGGACCATCAATTCTGAACTGATGAGATTAAAGCAAGAAGTTGAGAGAAAGCGGCCGGAATTAATCATCAGAAGGGGTGCGGTTTTTCATCATGATAACGTTAGACCTCACACATCTTTAGCCCCTCAGCAAAAATTAAGAGAGTTTGGCTGGGAGGTGTTAATGTATCCGCCGTATAGTCCTGACCTTGCACCTTCAGATTTCCACCTGTTTCGGTCTCTTCAGAATTCTTTAGGCAGTGTCAGATTAACATCACGAGAGGACTGCCAAAACTACTTGTCGTGGTTTTTTGATCAGAAGCCCCAAAATTTTTATAGCAAAAGGATCATGTCCCTACTCACAAGATGGCAAAAAGTTATCGAACAAAATGGTACCTACATACTTTAGTTAAATGTAACTAAACTATATCAAAAAATGTTTTGAATTTTCTTAAAAAATACGAAGCAACTTTTTCTCCACCCTATTATATATTTATGTATCTCTAATTCGTAATTTTCGTATTCAAAAGTACTTTTAAAAAAAGTCTAATTGAAATAAATAATTTTGATTTGATTTTGATTTGATTTGTACTGGTAGAACTATGTTATAGAAAAAAGAGGTACTTTAAACGAAATATCGAAAATAGATTTCTATTCAGAATCGATAAAAACTGTGGTATGAATAGTAAATTAAAACCCGAACTCCGCATAGAGGCCTGGCAGTTTTGACAAATTATTTAAACTGATATATGTAAAAATCAATAACAAATATAATAAGAAAACTGATATAAATAGACGGACAGATACTAGTATGAAATTATATTTCTTTAGAAGAAAGATATATGCTTTAAGCATAATAAGTTTATTGGAAGTTAAGTAACTTACCAAGAAGTATACAAATCCTATCGTCAGCAACAGGACTATTTTGGGCTCTCGCGAGGCAGCTACACGCCAGCAGCATCATGCTGACGTGACAGATGAGGGTACGTCCATGCAAATTCTTTAACTCCGGCAAAGCGCAGTAAACGAATAAAGTAAGGGCTAGGCAAATGCATGAAATTGTGATGATCTAAAAAAAGTACAAAATAATTAATTTTATCATCAATTCGTGAAAACGTTTAACATTTATATATTATAGTAAAGAAAAATGATACATAGTAGCTTTTATTCAAAATCTTTCATGAATCGCATCAAAATATACATCAAACTGAGTATTTATAATGTTGCATACCACTGATCACGATAGGAAATCTAATAAATGTTTTTAATGAAAACTTTCAACATGTCAGTTGATATATTCAACGAAGATATCTGCTATGTTATTGCTGGTTACAAAACTGAATATCTAATTTAGGATCGTATAAACATTTTTCATTTTACCAGTTAATACAGCTTATTATTCTCAGAACTTGTTACCCGTTCCACTTGTTTCCCTCTCAATTTATAGGTCACATTCAGCTAATTTATATACGGTATAAGTATATAGAGTATTCATTTAAATATGATTCTTCCTTGAGATCAAGATTTTAATCTTAGCTTTTAATTCCATATTACGAGGAATTTTGAAATATAAAATATGAATAAGATGACTCGTATAGTATACAAATTAGTATGTGTTAACTATAGACCTATTTTCGTGAATCTTTTTATAAACACAACTTATGAATGTGTTATAAATATTTTTTTTTAAATGACGAAGGTAACAATTAATAAATACTGCATAAATGGAAATTAATTAGTATCTAATATACCAGTTAGACAAATTAAAACAATGAAAAATATAACAATGAAAAATATAACTTACCACAAAAGACACACGGAAATTCTTAATTTCAGGAGCTTCTACAAAACATAGAACGCCGTTGACGAAAACGTCGTTCATGGGACAGTCACGACGGTCAAACACTTCCAAGCAATAGTTACGAGTCAGAGTAGTCTGTGTCTGCAAGAGCGAATCCGATCTCAAATGAAACTTCTCTGTATCCACTGAATTATTAAGAGCGAATTTTCCAGCGGGGCATTCTATGTCGATTCCAAAACCCATTACATCTAAAAATAATACATAGCAAAATTAAAAAACAAACAATTGAAAAAATAATGGTTTGTTACCATAATAAGATTATGTCTACTTTAAGTAAATACGTGTAGAGCCTTCAACCACTCTTTAATACATATGCATGTTATACTCGTTAAATTTGCTTAAGGGGTTAGGGGTAGTCAGAGACATGAAAAAATGAGAATTTTCAGTAATTTTTATTGTCATAAAATCATATTATTTTAGAAAATGAATAATATGGCATCATTACACAACGTTTTAACTTGAAGTCACGAAAATTTGTAAAAAAGAAATGTAATTTCAAAAGTTATAGCTGTTTGTGTTGACCCAGATCAAATGTTGCAGTGACCATCATATCATAAGTCCTTGGAGATTTATCTAAAAAAAAAATCATAGCAAACTAGTCGATCCGCATACCCCATAAAGGCGTTATGTGGGATTCCCAGCGATAAGCGCTGGACTACCGCTCTAAAACCCACCACCATCCATGCCGTATGTTAGGCTCCGCAGGAACGCGTTAGCATACTACTGCAGACGCCTCGGCACATCCTCCCCACATCCCAGATCAAGCTACACCGAGACAGTCGTCGAGTCAAAGGCGAAATATCCAACGCAAGAGGCATTCGCGCTTACGCCAACGCCCACCATCACGCTTTCGCGCCCCTTAGCATCAGATATGTCCGACTGCTCCTCCAACAATGGAGCATGGTTGCGCCACTGAATGACTACCCCATGAACGGAGGCGCAGCGGGCCTCTCTGCTGTAACGTATCCACCGTCCATTGCGCCTACGCGGGCCTCATCTGCAGATATTGGCCTCCGGATAGTAATAGCAGAAAATTACTACCCTAGTTGCCCAGGGTACACCCGGCCCACAAAATGGTGAACTCTCGAGGAGGTTACCGCAGCTAGCACCCCAAGTCGACCCGCCCTAGCTTGACTAGGCTTAAACATATATAAATGAAACAAAGCTTACATTTCTAGTTAGACCTGCAGCAATTCAACTGTGAAAAAAGTGCCCAATTACAAAACTTTTAAAGATGATTGTTTGGCTGCTTTTGGTTATGGTGTTATAACGACCCAAATTTTTACCAATAAAACGATTCGACAAGTTACGTTTTTATTAAATATGTGTAATAGATATTGCGTTTCATCCAAAATGTAATTTAAAATTATTCCTGTAATTTTATTCTACCAAATAAGTAACACAATAGTATGATTCCTTTTTGAAAATGTATAATCATTTTTTCCACATAATTCGTAACTTCGAGAACCTATACGAATTACATAGTGCTAATAAGACTAAAAAGAACTTTAAATCACACGAATGTGTGAAAATTTTAATAGGTATTTTATTTTCCTAACGTAATTATGTACGACATTGGTTTCGTTTAAGTTAATTAGTTTAAGAAATATCTAAATTTTAATCAGCATCATATTCCAAATTATAAGTGTGATCGTGTTTTCGTTTGTTTGTCATCCTTACACTGTGTTAGAACAACAGATCGCTGCAATTTTTACATAGCTTAAGAATCAAATAGTAACATAACATAACAACAAACATTCCATGTGAAACATTGATATTTGAAACAAAAGTTACTTCGTTCGAACTTTCTGTAATCTCGCGCTAGCAAAACTTCATTTCGACATTGTATTAGCTTTGCTCTTAAATGCCTTCGAAGGGAAACTCGCGTTTCAAACAAGAATTATATATTCACTTTTAGTTATTTATAGAAAAAAAAATTCTAAAATGCTATTCGGACTTGTTCCGAGGGTTCCTGTGTTGTTCCGGTTACAAGTGGGACAAACTTAACTCCGCCGTTAAAAATCTATTGTCCCCGTACATCTACATCTCCGTATTTTTTGATTGCGTTTACATAAAATTTTAATTTTTCATATTTGAATAAATTTAATATTCAAATTTTAATTTATTTTAAAAAGCTTATTAAATGAAATATAAAATCGACTTCTTTTTAAGTTTTTAAACTAATTAAAGATGTTTGAATTAGAATATCTTTGTAGCCATTAGCTAGAACTTGTATTGTATAAATAGTGTGTATCTGTATCGAGATCAAGTTTAGATATACAAACACAGTCAAATTTAATCAAAATTGAAAATATCGATTTTTTCCTGTCAGCTCCACTTGGAATGTCCCTTAAACTACTATCTATCCCGGAAAAAATTTAGTGCGTGACGAATAATATTAATAATTTTAAAAAAATCTCTTAATCCTAATTACACATTTAGTACTGCCACGTATCAATCATAACAGAGTTTAATTTTACGTCCTAGCTTTCGTTCTGGCATTACTTTTCTTACATTCAGTAGTAGAGTCAAAGATCCTGTTTAAATTGTATAGAACGAGTTCAACTTAATAAAAGTTTAGTAATTACTTTTTGTATTCATGCATTTGAAATAAAAAAAATACTATAAAGCAAAAATAGTCTGTACGACTCTACTGGCAGAGAACTATTTTATTGTAAAATCATCCAAGAGCGTAGGTCATATTTCACGTAATTATCCTGTATTGTTTAAAGTGGTATCAGAAAACAACATTTAAAAAAAAAGAAGTACAACATGAATCAATGAAATAAAAAAATAAAATGCAAATTAATAATGCAAGGTATTTTGACCAATTTTTTCCTTAATTATTAAGATAAACATAATTCTAAAGTCTCACCTAACAATTCATCATCATACTCTTTTAATGGATCCAAATAGTTAGAAATATTAAACATATTACTTTCATCCGTATTGGACACACAATCACTAGCTAATGTATTACATCTACGGGGCTTGAAATGTTGTCCTGGTGGACAGCATTTTCTCAAACAAAATGCACTAAAAGTTTCACAATTTCGTGTACATACACGGGCAACTAAACCTTGGTCACGGTAATCTTCATCCATGCACCACTGACCTGGCAACAATCTACCATATTTTTCTGTTATTCTGCTTAAAGCAAATAAAGTACTTCCTTCGATAGATAAATGATACATGTTTTCATGTAATTCAACTGCGTACTCATCGTATTTACAATTGAGACCATGTTGTATCTCATATATTTGACCGTTACTTATCTTTATTTTTTCCAACCAGTCTTTGCCGCTCGGGACTTTACTAGAAGGAGCTCTACATTCATGATATTTAATATCGAAACTTTGTTCGTTTGGACAACATTTACGTATTTTATGTATCCTTAATTCATTATCAGGCTCAATTTTTGCTATACTCTGATTACATGTAATAGTTACAGCCCTTGGAATGTTTTGTTTTAGGGTACCATTGATAACTACGGCAACAAGTCTATCGTAGCAGTCATTTTTCCGTGGCAGATTTTCAGTTTCAGGAATGTTTATTTGCATCATTTGCAATACCTTACACTCATCTGGAAAACCGGCTTTAATCACAACACTATTACGCACGTACAACGGCTCACTGGAAATGTTATACATTTCTTCTAGACTATCACTATCCACACATTTAAAATCTTCATAAATTGTATCATTATTATCATATTTAACTAAACTTTCATTTCTAGGACAACATTTGCGAAAAACCATTTCCCGTTTCAATTCGAGATCAGCGGTAGCACTGGCGGCAGCAAAAATAAATGTGAATAGAAATATCAACGGCCACATTGTTTATACAAAACTCAAAGCAGTAAATTTTTACAAATAAATAATGTTATATAAGTTAAAGAATTTGGAGTTGCGCGGAATTCATTGTTTATTTCGCGGGAAGATGTTTAACGTGCGATATAGCTCGTCGACGGCGGGTAAATGAAGCCAACTCGAAGCTCCGATGATTAGCGGGCCACGCGCTAAGGCTGCAGCGCCCTTGAAGGCGATTACGCGCTTTTTCTCCACTGAATGTTGAATTTACACGTCTTATAGACACTTTGTATCGTTCACATACACTATATTATTGTTACGATAACATCCACATATCTACTATATTCTTAACTAAAAAACTAGTATTGAACTTCACTTTGGTATTTAATTAACACGACTGCGGTAGGTACGCATACGATATACTTCAATTTGTAAATAATACGTGGAATCAGAGATATAACAACAAAGATGACGATTCAATCCTTATCAAATATTGATAATAATCGATAGTAAGCCGATTGATTTCTTGGAAATCAAAGGTAAAAATATATTTATGTTTTAAATAGTGAACAATTTGTAAACTTCTTATACAAGTAAATATTTTGTTGTTTTCTGCAAATATTTAAATTAATAAATATTAAAAATTTTAATTATATTATATCTTATTAAAACTATAACGAGAAGAAGATTTTGTTATTTTAAAATTTAGAACAATATAATTTTACTGACATTGTCATGAGAAAAGAAATAAAATGCTATGACGAAAAGTCCCAAGAAAAAATATAAAATATTTTGCTGTGATGTCAAATTTACCGTTTTTGCTCGTATGTATTGATATAACTATTTGAGTAGATTTTGAACTGTTAAGCTTCGTGAAATAAATCACGAAATCAAGTCATTTCCGAAAATCTTGTTATTCTTTTTTTTTTTCTCCAGCCACGCATTCCATTCGTAAACCGATTTTTTAATAATATCTATGTATGTCGGACAAATGTCTACAACTAAAAGAAAATAAAATTTATATCTCAGAAAAACTACTAGAATAAGAAACATCGTGTTTTTTGGTGTAAAAGAAGAGGAATAATCATATGAAGAATTAGAAAACATAATAATTGATATCAAAAATAACAATATGAAGATAAAATACTCTAATAGTGACTTAAAATAGTAAGAAGAATAGGACGAAAACATGATAAGAAAAAAAGGCCTAATATCGCGTTTGTTACCTATGGGAACAAATTACGTATTTTGAGAAACAATAAAAAAATACAGACATCTATATAAAAGAAGACTTTCCTACCGAGGTAATAGAGAAGAGAAAATCCTTAAAAGATCAAACTAGAAAAAGAAAGAAGCGAAGGAAAAAAGGAATTTATTAAATACGATAAATTGAGTTAAAGACGAAAAAGAAACACAAATAATAACGAAAAAATATAACGATTTGAACCAAATAAGAAAGAAACGACAGCTAGAAATCACACCCCCAAGTCAAAGTGAGCTTAAACAAACTTATGCTGAAGAATAAACAAAATAAGACGAGACAAGAAAAAACTGAACTTAGTAAACTTTACAGAGAAATAGGTAACTAATAAAATAAAATCCAATTTCACCCAATATCGATTAAAGACAATACAATCACACTTGGAGACCAATGGATCCGTTCAACGAGCATATAAATGTCTATCATCTTCTAAGCAAATAATTAGCCAATTACAAAACCCTACCGGTCTAAGCGTTTGGAATTGAAAAAATATAATGAAAATAGCAACTGAATTCTATCAAGGTCAATATGCTAAACCAGAGCAAAAGCACAGTACAGTGAAAACCATATTCCAAATGAATGAAGATTATGTACCAGAATTTAATGAAAATGAAGTGAAAGAATTTTAATTTAAATTTAAACTATACCCGTGACCCGTTCCAGGTTAGAATACAATTCCCCCTTGCCGCTGGGAGAGCGTCTCGTAAGAGTCGAGTAACCCAGCACCCTTTCGTTTGCCCCTTAATTGCTATAAGAAAAGATAAAAAAGTTGGAATCACAAAAGAAATGAGGCCGGAACCTGATGGAATCACAAACGAAATAATAAAATATTGGCATAAACAAACATAAACCTTTAACCAAAATATTTAATTTCATATTACGGCAAAAAAAAATACCGAAACAATGTTATTTTTTTGGCTGCTCAAAAATAGTACTTTTATATAAAAAACACAGTCCATTACAGATATCAAACTATCGATCATTAAGTCTAATGTCCGGTCTATACAAAGTATTTTCGTCAACTTTGCTAAGGCAATTGAAAAAAAATATTGAGGAAAACCAGCCAGTGAAACAAGCTGGATTAATATCAAATTTTGCTACCACAGATCACATTCACACTGAAAATGATCATCGAGAAATATACAGAATACAATTTACAAGGAGTAAATTTAGAATACATAGAGCTTTTACAAAAAATTGTAATAAGACTACTGGGACATTCATAACTATAGGGCACGGCGTGAGACAAAGAGATCCTACTCACCAAAACTTTTTATTGTAATCCTAGAGCAAATCTTCAGAAGTCTAAACTGGGACATAGTCGATCTTAAAATACATTGGAACTATCTATCACACCTAATATTTGCAGATATAGTATTACTATCGGAAAAACCACAAGAGATTCAGCGGATGATAAAGTTACTAGTAATCGTAAGTATAAATGTAGGATTAAAAATTAACCAATCAAAAATAAAACTCATGACAAATAGGACAAAAACACAAATATATTTTAATATACTCCAATAACGTACTTCAGTATACTCCAATAACGTAATATACATTTAATGTCATTCTTGAAATGTACTGAAAAGGAAATTGATGGAAAAGTTAAAAATGCCTGGAAAAAATAATATCTATGAAAGAACTTTTAAGGAGCTAACTTTCAGTTAAACCATAAAACAAAATCAAAGGAGATGTATCTATTACCATGCCTGACGTATGTCTGCTAAACCTGGACACTATAGAAAAGCTCAATTGAAAAAAATGTCAGAGGGTCAGAGAAACATACACAACTCTAGAATATAATAAATAAATACTAACAAGATAAATATAGCATGCATCCTACTAATATAATAAACGCGAAAGTTTGTAAGAATGTATGGATGTATGGATATCTGGATGTATGGATGTATGTTTGTTACTCTTTCAAGCAAAAACTACTGAATGGATTTTGATGAAACTACAACAATATAGCTTACTCATCAGAATAACACAAAGTATATAATTTATTTGAATTAGTCAAAATTCTAATATCAAGTTGTATTAGCCTTATGTAAGCGAGGATTTTAATGGCATTCGTAATGTCATTTTGTTCCTTGACCGGAATCAGCCATATAATCCTTTTTGGTATCTAGTGCCTGGATATTAAAATCCATATTATATTAAGCAATATTAGTATAACAAAATTACTTTAAGTTAACAAAAGACTGTAACAAAAAGTAATCTAAAAATATTGTTGAATATATTTAATGATTCCTTTTATTTTGATAGATTTACCAGTAAATATGGTTAATTAAAACATTTTTTTTTATAAAAAGTTTATTCAAATAAGTTGTACATATTATTAATACATTACAAAAATTTAGTCTATTGTGATGATATAAATTGGCACGTTACTTAAAAACTACATTTAAATTATGTGACTATAAGAAATATACTTAAGAAGTGTGCAGTGCTGTAGGTTTTATTTTATTTAGAAAAATATAAATTTGTAAATTATTTATAATTTCTAAACTTTTTCAGACACTAACGCAAACACTTTTAAAAAAAACTGCTTAACTAAACGCTTAATATGAAACACTTATTTTTTTTCTGAACTAAGTGCAAATTACTGTGAATATTAGCAACAAAAAATAACTTAAGAAAACTAGTAAACGTCTCCACAACTGCTTTTTTAATAAATCCACGTAAATAAAAATTCGCCCATTTGCGATTTTGGAACTCGCACACTGAAGGTTCCGTACAATTTGAATTAAGGGACAAACTTAACTTTGTCGTCGAAAAACTGTTATTTCAACAAAGTTCAAAGTTTTCCGACTATAAAAAACTATTTTACTTACTCTGTGGTTTTTGAATTTCATCAACTCGTGTTGCCTTGCTTCTTGCCAAAAATATTTAAGTATGATTGAAATATGTAATTTATTGATTCATATGAAATAAATATAAGTATGGTTTATTTACAGCTCCAAGAGACTAGAGACTTGATTATCTGATAATAATTTCAACTTGATACCTTCAGAAAAAGACGGAGAAAGAAATTATCTTACAAAGGTCCCGTTTGTTCCTTTTGAGGTACGGAACACTAAAAATCGTGATTGAGTTTGACAGTTATATGCTACATGAAACTAAAACACTGGAAAAAAATAAATTATTTTCCTCTTTTCATTTTCTTTAGAACTCAGTCGAAGCCGGGACTAGTCGCTAGTTACTGATAAAATCTGGACGGAAATTTTGTTACACATGACATTAAATTTATAGAGAATATTATCATTACTAATGTTTTTTTTTCCAAGATTAAAAATCAAGAATATAATTTAAAATTCAACACTATTAGTATCATTTATTTTACATAGAAAATACATTAAAAATATAATTTCAAAAGGATCCAGAGCAATCTTTACTAGGTTTAAAGTTATATTATACAAAAGTAAACGAGAAAACTAAATAATTGCCGTTATTTTTATTGAAATCAGTCAAAATCACTTCAATTTTCAATATCATATTGATGGCAAGTAGCATGCAATAATTTTAAATAATTTCCTTTTTTTAAATCATAGAATCTTATATATAAAATTTTGTCACAATGTTACTCCTTCGAAACGGCTTGACCGATTTTTATGAAATTTTATAAGCATAATCAGTGGGTCTGAGAATCGGCTACTATTTTTTTTTTCATCCCTCTAAGTGACAAGACAAGAGGTGGCCCACCTCAAAATAACGTTTGCGGGGTCAGCTAGTCAACTTATATAACCATAAAATTAACTTATACACGAGGTTTGCCCATTTATGATATAAAAATTTTTGTTTAATGACTATTATTTTCAATGGATATCATATAATAAATGTGGCGAAACACCAGAAAGTCAAATCAAAGTTTATTCGGATAAATGTTCGCTTCATTCTCTAATCTCTTCTCGTAAAGTACAAAATATACTCGGGAGCTGTAAAACACAAATTGATTTTTGACAATAGCCTAATTTCCTTTTATCATCATAAAAAATGATACAATTATTTACAAAATCTACTATTAGCTACCTACTTTGATAATCGAAGACTAGGTTTGGCTGTCAATACGTTATAGTATATATTAAGTTAGTGACACCCACAACTCTTTACGACCATATTTTTATATTTTCTTAATATAACGTTAGAATCGTCTGTATAATATAGAACGGAGATAGGAGATAGCTTGATTGGAGCGCATGATGGTTTTGGTACCTGTAAAGTAATAGATTTTTGATATAATTACTAATTAACATTTATATTTATTTCAAATCAAGATACAGCTTAGTCTTATTACTAGATTACAGTAATTTTATCAATTAAAAAAGAAAGAATATATGTTTATCTAAATTACAACACTTATTAATGAAAAGATAAGTTACAACAATAATAATCAGTAATAAAGTAAGTGGAATAAAAATATAACAATACAAAATAAATCGAATGATGTAGGTAGATTTGTTTTGTTATTAACTAAGCAACTCAAGTTCGATTCACAACTACCTCCCGTACAGGTGTAACTGGGTTAGTCATTGGTATTGGTGGGTTAGTCACTGGTAACTGGGATAGTCATTGCTCGTACGCGTGTCACTTGTTATAGTATAACGAAAATGATCAGAAGCTGTTATAATGTAACACAAATTTATGGAATTATACATTTATAAATATTTTTATAATACGAACATATATTATCATATTTATTTATATATTGTATGTATGTGTGTGTATGTATGTACATGTAACACGTATGTATCTGTCATGAGAGTGTGTGTGTGTGTGTGTGTGTGTGTGTGTGTGTGTGTGCGCGTGCGTGGGAGTGTGCGTGCGTGGGTGTGCGCGTGTGTGTGTGTGTGTAACAACTTTTCAGTATCCTCATATGATAGAGTTTGTAGAAATTTTTTTAGTTCTATTTTAAAATTAAATTTGGAAAGGTTTTTTAAGTGTCGTAAAGTCTTTGAGATTTTGTTGTCTTTGTGAGAAATATGCGGTTTTCGTTTGTGAGAAATATGCGGAGCTCTGAAATGATAAAAGGATTGTGTAAATGTTAATTTGCATATAGGTAACATGTACACTATATCTTGCCTGCGTTTACTAAGGGAGACGGTACTTGGTATAGAATATTGTTTCATGAGTATATCCATAATGTATAACTGTCGAACTGTTAGAAATGGTAAATTCTTATACAGTTCGTTCGTAGGATATGTAAAATCTTTAAATGTCATTATTTTTAGGATTGTCCTTTGAGCTCTTTCTAAGCTTTTGCCTGCGCCACCCCATATCTGGATGCCATAAGATATTAATGATTGGCAAAAAGCATAATAAATTGAGTTTAAAAGGGGTAAATCGCAAACATATCTAATATTTTTAAAAATGTATATTAATTTTCTGATTCGTCTGCATAATCCATCAATGTGTTCCTTCCAACGTAAATGGTGATCAATTGTTACTCCTAAATATTTTATCGAATCTGTTCGCGTTAGTTCTTTACACTGACAAATATTTGTGGAAGAAATATAATCACAGTTATGTGCTTTTATGATAGTGGAATGTTGTTGAGGCGCTTGTCCTCCACGAATATTAAAGTTCATGTATTTTCTTTTGATTGTATTTAAAGTTAACAGATTGTCATCGAGCCATTTTGTAACTAGCTTAAAATCAATATTAGCATTTTTTGTTAATTGATCCCATGATTCTCCGGAAGATATTACAACTGTATCATCGGCAAAAGTTATTATTTTTGAGTTTGTTAAAGATAATAAACACAGGTCATTTATATAAATAAGAAATAGCGTCGGACGTCGGACGGAAATTTAATTTCATTGCTTATCATGTTTCCAACCCTAATACTTTGCATTCGGTAACTCATATAGTCAATAAACAATTTTAGGGGTAATCCACGAATACCAATATTTTCTAATTTTTAGTAAGTATCGGAATGGAGACGGTATCGAAGGCTTTTTGCAAATCTAAAAATATGCCGATACATTCGCCTTTATTGTCCAAATCACTAACAATCCGTGCTATTAAACCTTTCATAGCACCAGACGTTGACTTCGAATTTCTAAATCCATATTGATTCGAGGCTAAGATGTTATTTCTTTACAAGTACTTCTTCAGTCTTACATTCAGTAATTTTTCAATTATTTTGGAAAGTGTTGGCAAAAGTAAAATCGGTCTATAATTAGAAATACTAACTTTATGACCAGTTTTATGTATGGGAATAATAATCGATCTTTTTAAAGCTGGCGGAAAAGAACCTTCTTCGAAACAAAGGTTGCAAATTAATGAGATTGGCTTCGCTAAAACGCTAACTGCAATTTAAAAAAAAGATGAAGGTAAGCCATCCCATCCACTGGCATTTGTATTTTTTAATGATCTAATTGTATCTGCAACTTCGAGTATATTTGTTGGATTCAAATAAAATGAATGTACTGAATTTGAAAAATTGGACTGCAAATTTAAAAGTTCCGCTTCGTTTGTTTTAGTCCTAGTCATAATTTCATTAGCCAATTGTTTCCCAATATTAGCAAAGTACTTATTTGCATAATTAATTGATTCCTCTGGGGTTGATTTTATAGATAGTATTTCAGTTACTGTATCTTTATTCTTATCAATGTAACACATTTGCTTAACACAATCCCATTGTACTTTTGCATTAAATTTATTACTATTTAGTTTATGTCTATAATATAATTGTTTATTCTTATTCAATATTTTCCGGCAGGTATTACGATATCTAAGATAACTGATTTTAAGAATTACATTTTCGGGGTCCTTACATGATGTTGACATACAACATACGTTGACAACATATGACTTCTGATTAGACATTAAAAAGCATTATAATCATTATTGATTAGAAAGCATGTAACACTAGACCATAAATAATGCTAGCTCGTGCACGAATGACCTAACAGATTAGTTACAAGAATCTATGTTAAATTAATTTCTATTCGTTAGTATTACTTAAATTCGAGAACAGCTGGACCGATTTGGCTAATTTTGAAATATTTATGAAAGTCCAGCAAAGTAATTCTCGTACGTGTTCTTATTAAGAGGTACATATTCACTAATGTTCTCTTTGTACATCCTACTAATATTATAAACGCGAAAGTTTGTAAGAATGTATCTATGTATGGATATATGGATGTATTATGTTACTCTTTCACGCAAAATCTACTGAATCAATTTTGATGAAACTTTACAATAATATCGCTTATACATCAGAATAACACATAGGCTATAATTTATAATGATATAGTGTGAATTATCCAAAATACAGCGGGTGAAACCGCGGGGCGCAGCTAGTTAATAATATGTAAATTAATTTTATGCAGTGGCTGCCCTAGCCTTTGAACAAGATAAAGCGAGATTGTTTTTTGCGCCCCAGCAAAAAAATAGGTCAATGACACCTAAAATAATTGCCGACGAAGCTTTTTCACAACATAAATACTGCTTAACAGTGTTTTTGGCGCCCTTTGCTACATGAAACCTAAAGCGACGCGACCGTTCACTCGCTCGTCCCTTCGGTCGGCACTGATTAAGAACTAGATGCGAGGATATATACATCGTATGTGCACAATGGATGCCCTATCTTGAAAGCTACGGGCTCAATACCATCAGGAAATAACTAAACAACAATCTCTCACTATCCTGACAGAAACCCAAGCAGTGCCTTGGACTTATGACCAAGGTATAGGACGTCCTTCAAGTAATTTCAACACTCACCTTCACTACTTAGGTTCGCTGTTTACACCTAAGGTTAGGCTTACTTACTTATAAGTCTAACCCAAGCCCAACCCACACTTCCAAAATATGTATATATTTATAAGATGAACATATTATGTAACCAATTTTTAGCAAATGAGTAATAATGATACCTGAGTTGGATTTAAAAGATGAACCAGTGTTTGCACAATCGCGTGATTTGTTGCATTCTTATGCGCGTTCAACGGAAAATTGCATTCCCCGCTGCAATAAAACGCCCCATAGCCATCGGGTGCGATAATCCAATCCTGAAAAAAACAAAGCTTTAGTATACATATTTAACTACGCAAACGAAACTTCTAACAAATCAAATTTCAAAGAAAGACAAACAAGAGAAAAAAACAGAAACAAAAATGTTTATTAGTATGGAATATTGATTCTGTTACATTGGTAATGTTTTATATTTTTTTAAAAAGTTTGTTAGAACAATTACACAGACTAAAGACAGAAAAACTTATATTTCATACGCAAGTTTTACAAAGTAACTTTTTTAACAACATTTTTCATTTATTTTTTGTTTGTTCAAGTCTTTTTATTCTTATGAACGGAAGAGATATCTAATATTCTTTACATAGTATAAAATGAAGTTGCTGTCTGTTCACGTACTTTGAAACTACTCAACGGATTTTAATGCTGTTTTCAGCAATAGATAGACTGATTCAAAGGGAAGATTTATGTGTCTATTACATACATAATATAGAACGGAAAAGCCAAAAAATTTACATTTTGTGCGCTTAATTCGCAAACTATTGCGTGCGAAGCCGGGACAGGTCGCTAGTTATTTTATATACTTATTCATCATCATCATCATCACCCTTTAATGGCCCACTGCTGAACATAGTCCACAGCGCTGACTCAGTGCGGGATGGCAGACTTCACACACCGACAGAGAACAAGGATAACTGTCGGAAGTGCAGGTTTCCTCATGATGTTTCCCTTCACCGTTAAAGCAAGTGATATTTAATTTCTTAAAACACACATAATTTAGAAAAAACAGAGATGTGTGCCCAGGATCGAACTCGGACCTCCTAAGTAGACATCAACGGCTTAACCACTGGGCTATAACTGCTCTTATTACTTATTAGTGTGTAATAATTGTACCTGATGGTAGTTTTTTCTTATTTATTTTTATTACATTCTTATTTAGTTTAAATGCTTTAAATACGATTGTTTAAAGCATTTATATTAGTATATGACGCTTCTTTTTTTATAAAATATCATATGGTCAATAATCACAAAACTCAATGAGATAAACATTACTAATGTGTTTGTATTGTCTCACCTGCCACTCTAAGTCCTTAAAGCTGACGTAAAGTGTTTGTATTTCGCAGCTTCTGGTCGTCCAGTGCGATGTATCTGGAATTTCAATTTACGACTTATTGAGTTTGTTTCTGTAAAAAATATTGAATATGATTTGTCAATAATTTATAATTCTACTTAACAACATATTCCTTAACATGACAAAAGATATTCCATAAAATTGTGATGAATAACGAAACATTGAAATTATCGCGATACTGCGGATAAAATATCTGTATCCGTCGTAAAATATATATCTGTATGAAACGCTTGAGTTTCGTGGTAATTATAATCCGATATTACTACTAAAAACAAAACAATAAGTTGGTACATAAATTACTATGTAGTTATACAATTTGAACAAGTTGAGTCAGAAATTCTTTTATTTGGCGAATTGCATAACTTTAGTAAAAAATCTCAGAAAACGTTTGAAAATGCTAAACTTAAAACGATTCTTACAATACCTCTGCATGATAATTTTTAGCAACGTTAAAAATTAAATTAATAAATATAATAAAAGTATCCGACTGAGTTAATTACGAGTATACCGGCCTCCTTAGTTATTTCTTTTCCCAACGAGTGTAACTCCCATAGCCACAAAAAAACTACTAGCCTGTTAAAGGGTTTCTCAAGTAGTTTTCCGAATATCCGCTATTTCGCCAACGACGTGCCTCTCGTTTTCTTCGTGCTCCAGAATCAGAGCTGCCTAGCTTAGGACCATTTTTGAAAAAAGCTACCATAAACGGTTGCTTTCCCTCCGAGTTGGTACCTTGGGCTTCATCTAAACCAATTTCTTCAGGTTTTACGTGACGTTCTGTAAAAATAAACTTTTTTTTTACTTTAGTTTATATAAAAAAATGTAAACCAAAATTTATGTTCTCAAAACATTTTTATCTGCATTGGTAGAAAACATTTTATATACCTGGCTGTGTATGAGGATGTAAGGTAATGAAGAAGCCGTGGTTATCAGTAGGAGCACTCAGCCACGATGATAAAGCTCCGGTTACATTTAACTCCAACCAACCTTCAGCTCCGGCACTAGTATTGACTGCTGCAACGTGTTCCATCTCAATTCCACTGCAAGTTGAAAACTTATTAAAAAATATTTTTTAATATTTAAGAAACCTCAAAATATGTCTCCTTCCTATTTATTTTTTATACCTTAAAAAGAAAACTTATTAAAGAAAATATGAATTAATCCATATATTTACCCTAGGTTATCAACGCTGATTACTCTATGTGCGATAACAGTATATAAGGCTGTAGGATTATCTGTATGAGTAGCAGCCTGATGCAAGCGCAGTTCTGCTGTGAGAAGTGATGAAGCATCCCCTGGAGCGCTGGTGACATCGAACCAAACATGCCGACCGTGACCCTGCCGTAAGGCACCCAGGTGATGTTCTAGAAAACATGTTGAAGAATTAAACAAAGCGAAGTATTGACATTTTCACGTAGATAATCTGACAGTATCTTTCTTAAATAGTTATCCCCTTAGATTGATATATAATAGAGACTAGGGGCCCGTCCCGGCTTCGCACTGGTGGATAATTTTTTTTTAACACTGGCTCCCGCATTCTGTCGCTCCCTCTATCGCCGCGTTACTCGCTGCGCTGCGAGGCACCCACACGGCCACCACGGCCCGTCTGGGATTATTTTTTATTTATCTTGATATTTTTATTTCGTAATATCTTTTGAATGTCCGATTTCAATAATTCAAAAAGTAATTAACAAGTATTGAAACAGTCTTCATTACGAAATAATTTATTTGGATAAGAATTAATACAAAGTTATGGAAAACATGGTCTGATTTTGATAGGCATTTTTATCAACTTTTTAAATGTAAAAAAGTAGTTATAGTGACTTAACTACAATAGTTGGACATATGGTTTCGCGGAGTTTTTTGTAGATATTGATACGTTCTATAATATTGCATAACATTTTTTTGTTCTATCATCAATACTTTTCGCAGCGCATGCGATGAAAGATATTTGATGGATAATTTTTTTGCACCTTGTGTTGGTTTTTTTCTTGTAATAAATATAGCCTATGTTACTCAGGGATAATGTAGCTTTCTAATGGTGAAAGAATTTTTGAAATCGGTCCAGTAGTTTTTATGTTTATTCGTTACATACAAAAATACAAATCTTTCTTCTTTATAATATTAGTATAGATAATTTACCAGTCGCAAAAATCATTCTTTTTCTCTTGATGTGTGGTATTTGTAATGTAACAACAAATTATTTAATTACAGCTTTTTAGATTTTTTCATGCTAAATTTCATGATTCCAAGACCACGAAAATTGTCTAATAAATTATAATTCCTGTGTAAATTTCAAAACATCATTATACGCGGTATGGACGGATGTATCTTTTGATTACGATTTACGATCACTTTAAAGTTTGATTTCTTCACAACTTAAAGAGGCTGCAGAATAGATTGTACTTATATTAATTTCCTTGATAATTAACCTAAAACTAAAGACATGGTTATTTTTTTCGTGATTTTTTACTATATCCATGCAAATAAATAAAATTGGAGTGTCATTTTGTAATATTAAAATAACCGCTTTTTACTAAGTGCATAGGTATACACGGTACATATACCAAAACAATTTTTTTTTAATTTTTGTCTGTCTGTTTGTTCCGGCTAATCTCTGAAATGGCTGGACCGATTTTGACGACACTTTCACTGGCAGATATCTGATGTATACCCTATACCCATAGGAGCCGAGCAACACGCGAACTTAGTCGGCTAATCATGTATATATTCATGTTACTAAGCCATCGGGAACCACCTTAAGAATTTTGATTCCTGTGCGAGAGTAAAAATATCAATATATGCGAATGAAACAGGAATTGTCTACCAACAAAAATTATGTTACAAAATAATACCACGTTTTAAATAATGCTGATGATATGCTAATGACTAAATACTTAGAAGCAGGTGTTAAGCTGTGTCGTTTAATAAACTGGATGTAACTTGACTCTATGCACGTGTTATTTAATGTTAAAAAGGTATGTACTGTTGATTTACTAATAAATTATACTTATTCTTTTAACTCTTTCCACTTGACTCATTTATTTATTAAAAAACTACGAATAAACTAAGCCAAATCCCGTACATAAAATATTTATTGGAAATCCATTCTAATATTACAAATGCATAAATGACTGTATGTTACGTTTCAACACCTAAACCTTTAAACCATTTTGATGAATTTTGATAGGTAGGTAACCTACCAGTTTTAGAGTTAGACGTTGCTTTAGAGAAGGGCAGAGGTACTTTTTGTTGTGAAAGTGAAATAGTATTATTTCAATTATTAGATAATACTAATTCTATATAGGCGAATTCGCTGAAATGAGTCGCATTAAAATGTAACAAAATCTATATTGTAAGTCAGACTGAAAATTACAATTTCGTGCAGTAGTTTTTGCAATAATCAAACAATATTTTTAAAAAAATATGTTTTGGCTTCTATTCCTATGTATATATCTCATTTTAGACATCGGTCACTTACAATTTTGTTATACGTAGATATTCAATAGGAACTACTTCCGATGAAAATAATTCTATCCTTCAATTCAGGAATTTCAATCAATCATTTCACGAATTATATTTCACGAATTAAATACATTCGGTTAATACCACTCGAGTGAGTAACATCCTCCTTTCCCACAGAAACTGAGTTTTTTTCGGTATGAAGGAATCCTAGTTTTATTCCATGTTTATAATGTTGTATTCCAAACATTCAAAATGATTCAAAGACAGATAAAAATTCTAAGAATTGGTATTTTAACTATTAGTGATGTAATGATCAATAGAAGCCTAATATTAAGTTTTCATAAATATCTTCTAAGTACAATAAATGGGGTATCTAACACTGAAAGAATTTATCAAATCGGACCAGTAGTTCCTGAGATTAGCGCATTCAAGCAAACAAACAAATAAACCACTCTTCATCTTTATATATTATTATTATATATAAGATTTACGACTCTCGACATTATATTCCGTTTATAGTTAACTAGTGACCCACTCCGGCTTCGCACGGTTACTTTCTATACTAAAATATGCATGTATTATATATATGTATATATAAACCTTCCTCTTGAATCACTCACTATTACTACACATTCACTATTAAAAAAACCGCATCAAAATCCGTTGCGTAGTTTGAAAGACCTAAGCATACATATACTATTCGAACAAACCAACTCTAAAAAAACACATCGTTATCGTTAGGATCGTGTAATTTATATGACTATATAATAATTTATTTATTCAACTAAGCTGAATTAGATCGTGTTTTGTGACTCAATTTGTACCTGCGTTCCGTTGGAATTTACTCCAAAAACAGGTAGGTACAGTTCGTAAAAAACTTTAAAGCTTTAGATTAATGCATATATTTAAGTATATCGTAAATATTAAAGAACCCTGGGCTTCGAATGACAAAGCACTTAAAATATAAACAATAGCTATGGCCTATGAGATAAGTTAATAAGCACACAATACTTTTCTAAAAACGTTTAAACGAAAGTTTACTAAGCTTTTAAAATAATAAGGAACAATGTAGCCTGAAAAATGGAATAGTCCGCAGAAGTACTTTAAATGTGGTAATAGACTATAACAAGTGTCAATTAGCAGACAATGCGTTACAATCTGAGTCTTGGGTCTAAATGTCTGGTTGTCTCAAAGATCCCGATTTCGACGTCTACAGTATGCGTCTGACTCATTTTTATTTTACCTGCCGGCTGGAAACTAAACCTTTTAATCTTCATCAGGTCTACAACTAATGATTTAAGACTATCAAATTACCGTAAGTATATTCATTCGTCATAATTGTAAAATGTTGAAGAAAGTTTATTCATCAAAATACTTTATTTATTTATATTTTCAAAATAAGAGATCTATTATTATCGCTTCAAGTAAAAAATTATAGATATACTGAACTTGTGATACATTCTCAATTTTAAACCGATATTTTCAATTCTTTTGCGCAATAATTAAATGTTGCAACATACTTACATTTAAAAACAAAGTTTAAAGTAAATAAGTGATTTATTTGTGAGAAATTTTTGTTTCCATTTTGATGTAACTCTATAAGAGAACCTATCATACGTTATGTAATAATATTAATATTATTATCTTATTATAACAAATTACTAGGGAACGATGTTAACTTGCAATAATACTCACTGATAAAACTGTACGTAAATAACCTTCTGAGAAAATACTCATTGCGCATGTATTTGCAAAGTTGTATATTAATGAATACTAACAAACTAACACGATGTAAACAAAACATATAACTGGAACTTTTGACGCGTAAGTTGTAACAAAGTTGGCAGAATCTTATCTAGAAACTTACTTTTACTCTGGAATGTCATTATGAGGTCACTTTCGTCAATGGCTTGCTGTTCTTCTCCACTGAGAGCCATTTCGGAGCTTCGAGTCGGACGTGCCTGTTCGTGTTCTTCTGCTAGTTGTTTGTATACGTCCAGCAAAAAACTTGGTGCCGAACGATCCATAGGCGGCGTTTGCGAACGCCTCGGCCTATCACCCAGACCTAAAAGCTCTAATATCTCATGTTCAACAACTTGCCGTTCATGTCTCGTCATGGAGTGGTGTATCACGGTTTGATCTACACCGTTGTCGATGTAAAGACCAGAGAGAGCAGCTTTTGTAGTGACAACAAAAATCATTAAAGTCGCATATCTCCAGAACATCTTCCACCTAGCCATGTTTGCTGACGATTCAATTCGTGTGCACTGTGAACGCGATTATTGAGATGACGATTACGCCGCGCCGGGCACAAAGCGTAAATACTCTCGAGACGAGACCAGCCGCAGCCACTGAACCTGCCCACTCAAGGTGGGCCGCCGACCACCGTCCGCCGCCGCCGCACCGCGCTCCTCGTATCCTCCCCTCCCTCACCCTCACCACGCATACATTGCCATCGGTTGAAATAATGTAAACATCAGAGTAGCCGGCTAGCCACGCGCATTCGCATACCTCGATACTTGATCATTAAGAATTCAATACACGCCCTATATAGTAATCTTCTCACTGGAATTTATCCTAAATAATTAGATAATCAAGCAATATTAATAAGCAGGAATTAAAAACACAGAAAGAGAGATTTTTAAGTTATTTTTTTTTGATCATCACGACTCACGAGCTTAGGAAGCAGCCGATTATAAATATGGAGTAGTCCTAATATATCATTGTTGTAAGTGCACGTGCGCAATGCGTGTATAGTATACATGTACTAAACTAATTAATCACCACGAACAACATTTATTGTCTAATTCACTTTCCTGTAATATCTCACATTGTCACTCTGTTTACGTAATAATTACTTACATATAATATATTGAGACTTATTCTTCTATACTTTAATGATTTTTAGGGTTCCGTATCTTCAAAGGAAAAAAGGAACCCTTATAGGATAATATCGTTGTCTGTCTGTCTGTCAAGACCGTTTTTCTCGAGAATGCGAGAAGGCATCAAGTTGAAAACCATATCAAGTACCAAGTAACAAACAAGCCTGCGGCCCCTTGCGGTTGTGAAAAAATTAAACTTCTAAGTGTAAGGAATTCTAAGTGTAATCAATAAATATGGCCATATACATATACTGTAGTGATCACAAATAGCTTTTCTATATGGCATCCTACATAAACCGATCATTTCAAAGTCGATGTTTGAGATTTTAGTTATGTTCGAATATATGGGTCAATCAACTCTTGTGTCCACAATTTGAAAACTGCAATTTCAAAGTAACATGTTTCTACAACTTATTTTTCAAAGATACAATTTAAAGTAACGATACAATTTAAAGTAAAAATTATCATTTTTTAGGTATTCACAGTGAACAGTGCACTTTTTTGAAAAATATGTAGATTATAACGGAAAAACTTGAGTAGACTATTTAATTTGTCCCCTGGACAACGTACATAAAATATTTTTTATAAATTTAACTTCTCGATATTGAACAAAATACAACAACACAACCACCATTTAGTTGTCTACGTGACTAAGTTGTCCAAGTGACATATTTTGGAATTTGAGATGCTTGATCAAAAGTATTAAACTTTTTTTAATTATGTAAACCTCACGTTTGAAGTAAGATTAAAAACTATACGGTACACTATAATTAAGCACAAGATAGCAATTACTTATGTTTATCTGCTAGTTGTCCTAAAGACACACAATAAAGCCACCCACTCTCTTCAAACTAAGTCGGCTGACTGAAGCCGTGGTGGTGGACTGAAAACAATGTGACAGCAGCAATGTGACAGATGCATGTGGCTTATAAAAAGATTAGCTTATTAACACCGTACTAGCTCGCCATCTATATTTTATTTCTACACATTGTTTGCGGTTGTCCAACTTGTCCCAAGTTAGTAAGTTAAGAAAGTACAGTTTGTTGAAAGTACATTTAATTGTTTTTTCAATTGCAATTTTTTAAATAATTTCTTAAAGGTTTCGTTAGCCTATAATGATATGAACACAATACTGATTAATTATCTTCTTTATTTCATCATTTTTTTTGTATATCGATAAGGGACAGAGTAGTGTTACCGTCGGATAAATAAAAGTTGATTGACCCATATAATACATTATAACGAGTTTACGTTTATGAAATTTCAATTTAAATAAATTTTATTCTTATAAAAAGGAATCATTTAATATGCGACCACGTGCAAGAGTTAAACTTATGCACTGAGGGTTCCGTACAAAATCAAATTTAGATTTTAAGATATCACCACTTAGAAGTTTGATTATTAAAGCTCCGAGAGACTAGACACCTTTTGAGGCTTCACATTTTTCTGATAAATTACTTTTCTAGTGATGCAGAAAGAAATTTACAGTTTTTAAAAATTTTCTTTTTACTGTGCTGTGATTTTACTGTGATGAGACCTTGCTTTAGCTAAATTTCATGATTCTAGGTCATCGGAAAGTACCCTATATATCTTTTCAATGCGTGGACATAAAAGTTTGATTTTTTGGCAGCTCGAAGGAGCTGCAGGCTTGAGTATTTGATATTAATTTCAAATTGATACTTCCACGTGATCCTGAGAAAAAGGATCTTGACAGACAGACAGATTAACAAAGTGAGTATAAGAGTTCCTTTTTAGGTACGGAACCCTAATAAATCCGATAACAATGTTTTTTAGCATTTAAAGAGACAAATTATTCAAGATTTAAAGAGACAAATTATTCAAGATTTAAAGAGACAAATTATTCAACAATCTATGTACCTTTATCCAACAGATTGGCACTTGGCACTTAAATCTAGAGCTCTCGGGCAAGATAACTCAACTTAGAGCCAATTACTCTCCTCTGTAATCTTTATCAGGGTAGTGGAGTATTTCACGAAATATTTAAGCTAGCACTCGTAGTGCCGATATTCTTCAAATTTAAATAGCAAAAAAGTTCACTAAAGACTTGATTGAAAAAGAACTTTTATAATTTTGTTTTAAATAGTCTGAAGTTCTGTTAATTTAGTTTTAGCGGCAGTACCCCAGACTTCGATTAGGTATAAAAGATGTGGCTTAACTAGAGAGTTATAGACATTAAAGCCGTCCGTGGAATACAACGAACTACACTACGAATGGGACCAATGCATGAGGAAAGTTTTGTTTTGGTTTGTTCTACGTGGATTTTCCACGTTAGATTACTGTCTAGCCACAATCCAAGGTATTTTTCTAATCGTTATTGGCATTAATGGTTTTATTGGTTCGTTTTTCGCCTTAAAAATAATGTAAGAAGTTTTTGAAATGTTAATGCTCAAAAGGTTATATTGAAACCAGGAAAAAAGTGTCTAAATCAGATTGTGCTTGTGGTAGAATATCTTGTAATGTAGTAAAATAAGCAAGTATCGTCGACGTATAATGTTATGTGACCACGCAATCCTATATCATTAATATTATTGATGTAAATCAAAAAGAGTAGGGGCCCCAATATAGAACCCTGAGGAACGCCGCATGTAACAGTTTTAGGTTTACTTTGGACATTATTGATTATAACTACTTGGGATCTATTAGTGAGGTATGAATTTAGCATCTTCAAAACATTGCCTTTGATACCTATGTCTTCTAGTTTTTTCAGTAATACGAGGGCGGCACTGAAAATTTCGGGAATCAAGGAAGTGACACAACATTACTATTTAAAAATGTATTTATTGCTTTTCGAAGTATTCTCCGCGAAATTTGACACATTTTTCCATACGATGGAACCAATCATTGAAGCAACCATTCCATTCGGAAGTTGGGGTCTCCAAAATAACCGTTTTGTAGGCGTCCACAGCTTCTTCAGGTGATGAAAATCTCTGATCACGCAATTTATTCTTTATTTTAGGGAAAGTATAGAAATCATTAGGGCTTAGGTCGGGGCTGTACGGCGGATGGTCTAATAATTCTATGTTTTCTTGCTCTAAAAACTCTTTTGTTCTGTGCGCGGTGTGAGAACTCGCATTGTGGTGATGGAGGATGATGCGGCGGTTGCAGTTCTCTTTACGGAGTTCAGAAACAACCTGTGGCAAACAAATGCTTGCACACCATTCTGCATTAACCGTTCTCTGTCCCTCAAGAGGAATAGTCGCAACATGGCCGGTTTTGGAGATAAACGTGGCCACCATTTTTTTTGCAACACTCCGTAAACGAACAATTTTTGTTGGCTTTAACTCATTTTCGAACACCCAAACTCGTGACTGGTTTTTTGTTTCGGGTTCGTACGCGTATATCCAGGATTCGTCACCTGATTCGATGTTGTATACAGCATTTGAGGATCCTGCATGGAATCTTTCGAGAGTTCTGACGCACCAAGTAACGCGAGCCGCTTTTTGCTCTTCACAGAGCAAATGCGGTATCTATCGGGAAAACAACTTTTTTACACCTAATTGTTCATGCAAGATTATTTGTATTTGACTCATGCCAATGTCTAAAGTTGCCTGAATTTCGCGGTATGTCACATGTCGATCTTCCTCAATCAGCTTACGCACAGCATCAACGTTTTCTTGGGTGACTGCAGTTTTTGGACGACCTTGACGGGGATCATCACTGACCTTGACACGTCCACGTTGAAATTCAGCAAACCAGCGATAAATTGTGGTTTTGGATGGGGCTTCATCACCAAATGCAGAAATCGTCCGGTCAACACACTGTTTATCGTGTTAAACCACTTCGAAAGTCATAATAAATCAGAATATTATGACTTTCGAAGCTCTAGAATTTTCTCGAGTCAATTCCATTTTCTCAACGACTAAACAAGTTTGAGAGGACCGAGAATCTGTTTTTAAATAAATAAATAGTATTCGATTTTTAAAACCAAGGAGTTTTCAATTAAAAAGATTTTAATATGACCGGAACAGTGGAAATATTCCATTCCCGATACTTTTAGTGCAGCCTATGTAGTCCATGGCTTACAGAATCAAAAGCCTTTTTTCGGTCAATAAGTACTCCCAGGGCAACTCTCTTGTTGTCGACGTTTGTGACTAGATCGATTGCGGCCCCAAGAGTATTACTTTTTGGTTTGAAGCCATATTGGTTATCATTAATAAATTTGATCGAATCTAAGTATATTTCAAGACATTTGTGTATGACTTTTTCGAAAATTTTGGAAAATATTGGTAATACTGATATTGGCCTGTAATTGCCATAGTCTGATTTAGTACCGGATTTGTGAATGGGAGTGACTTTAGCAGTTTTTTGAGATATTGGGAATTCACCTCTTAGTATTAAGTCATTTATACATATGTAATAAATGTTTTAGGCGATTTCTGCCATTTCTAGTACTCATACCTTAAATGGTCCATAGTCTTTTGATCCCTATATGAAATACGATCGTTAGACATAAATTTGTTTATTTTTGGATTTTAGCATTTTTTCGCTGACCGTACATTTTCTCAAAAATCTGTAAATGCAATTCATAAAAAGTCATGGATGGTTTCCTAGGAACGTTTTCCTGTAACTATAATGGTTAAAATACCTGCCCTTACTGAGCAGTCTCAAAAATCCACCCTGTATATTAATCAGCTATACGGGATCGAAAAACGTAGATATATAATATTTTCCGATGACACAGTTATCCTATTCCATGACAAAATCTGTGAGAGGCTCTAAAGGTGGGATAGACTCTAGGCTGGTAACTGCTGAAAAGCACGATATAATAATAAAAGCACGTTAATGTTTGATAATAATAGCAAATCCGTTAGCGCACAAGAAAGTATAAAAAAAATCCATAAGAACTTAATGCGACTTATAATTATATATGTCCTACATTAGGTCGACAAGGTACAAATAAAATATTTAGGTGTTACATTGGACGATCATTTGAAATGGTATTCTCATATAAGTAACACAGCTCTTAGATTAAAAAACTAATAATTCTCTTCAAAAGCTTTAAAATTATCCTAGATTAAACTTATAATACAAAAATATAATAAAAATTACTTTGCGAATGTAACTCATGTAATACAATAATATTACTTCACGGGGCAGTTAAAAACTAGTTTAGTAAAAATATTGCTAGAAACAAAATTACTATAATTGGTACTTAACTCTTAAATTATCAGGACATGGAATATCTCCTCCAAGCTTCGACTAAAAAAAAATTAACATCACAAACCCATACTCTCTAACACACACACACATATAAACTTATATTTTTTAATATATTAGGAATAAACTGTCAAAATATGTGTTTTGCTACTCTGCTTTAACTTTATGTAAAAGCTTACATTGGGAAGTCACTTAAATACACAGTTCTTACTTTTATAGAGTTGGTTTTTAAAAATATGTGTAACTAAAATTTGTCATTAAAAGTCGAAACTTCAATGTAAGGTTAAGAGTTATATAAAAAATACAAAATTATGAAGAAACTGAACCAAATTTAATCATTTTTATTACAATTGTTATGGATTTAGTAACAATGTTATTTTTTCACTTATACTACCCTATTTTAACTACACTATTTTACATATTTTTCCATGAATTTTTTATGGAATTCGGATCTTAAAGAGTCATTAATAAATGTATTTCCTTTTTTTTCAGGTTCCGAGCGTGCACAATTTTTAAACACGACATCATCGTCCCATCGTCGTTTTACCTGGAATAAGAATATATACATCAAAATTGTAATCTTTTAAAATCTATATTATTTAGAGTAAATTTAAGGAGTCTCAACCACTATTTTCTTTAATATATAAGACCACAGATGAGATATTTTATTAGAATTACTCTAATAATGATTTGAAGCTTACTTTGAAAACACTAATATTATAAGATTTGCGTTATGTATTACTAATACTAACCCAGGTGCATCAGCAAAAGCTGTCTAATTTCTTCAGCCTTGCTATTGCTAAGACAAAGACATGGCAATCTATCACTTTATTATAATGTAAAAGTAGGACAAACAATCAAACACACTTTCTCATTGAATAATATTTGTATGACATGTGAATAATTATAGGCCGTAAGGCTTACCTTCAAATCATTTTTTTGTCCCGCTGATGAATAGTTTAAAAGTGGATTGCCTGATAAAATATTTTCCATTCTGATTCTTTCTTCTTCTTGTTTCTTTTCAGCTTCCTAAAACGACAACCATCAAAATAATTATTAAAACTTAATAAAGCAATTTTATTGTTGTAGGTGTTAATATTTTTAAAAAATTCAAAAAATAAAATGGTAATATTGCCAATGTGTATATTTATATAAAACATTTTAATCTTCTTTCAACCTCTACTCTTTTACAAGAAAGGATTCTGAATTTTAGTTGTGCTAAATTGGGCTGCCTTTTTATTACATACAATTTTATATTGGACAGTACCTAAATAAACTACTAAAGTCAATTTATCTTACTTTTATAAATATTTCTTGCATATAGTAATTTACATTAAATATACCACCAGGAACAAATTTCGAGAAAGTATACTAATAAGATTCTTACATTATTGAAAAAAAAATTTTTCACAATCTAAAGAAATAATCTATAAAGATAATAAAGCAGACCTTTTTTGCCTGCTCAATTGCTCTCTCCTTTTTGATTTTATTTAATTCAGCTAACAAAGCTGCAGTATCATCATCAGAGTCCTCCGAGTCGGAAGAATCTCCTTCAAGAGGATCATCAGCATCTAAACTGGCTGCTGGAACTTGATCAATTTTTAGCCGTTTGACAGATGGTTCATTTTGCCTTCTTGTACTTGGGACTTTGACTTCTTTTTCTCTTTCATCAAGCTCCTTACGAAAATCTCTAGAACGCAGTTCATCAGTTGTTCCTTGGCCTTGTTCCCTATAAACATTACATAAAGCATTTATATAACTTCATTGTGTTTATATATATTCTGACCTGAATATTAGGTCCTCAGTTATGCAGATTCATGATTATTCTGACCTCCAAACCCCAAACTTATCTAGAAAAAGGAATGCAAGACCACTTCGGTCCCTAGAAGCCGCATTAAAATTATTTGAAGGAAATCTTAAATGCTGAGTTTGTTTATAATGAAAACTAATTTGTTATTCATTAGAGTTAAAACTAAAGTACTTATAACTTTATTTAACTAATAATAGGCGCAAAAATAGCAACCAAATAGTTATCAACCAGAATTACTCCAGCTATGTTGTATTGTAGTTAATTAAGTAAATGTAAAAGAAATATAGATACCTATATTTTAATTTTGTATGACCTGGAAGATCTCTACTGGAATATTGACGGGATATTGCACTCAAATCTTTCTCACCACGTCCCTGACCTCCTCTCGCTGGATCAAAAGTGGGTCTGGCGGCCGTAGTCATTACTATACCTGAGATAACATATATGTATAAATAGATTAATAGAAAAAGTGCTAGTCAGTAGAAGTAAAAAATAATATGATGCAAAATGCCACTAGTACGTATAAACTTGTTACAATAAGTTGTCAATAATCACCTTTATTTTACTCAGTTATAATTACAAGTTATTATAGTAAACAATACGAAACACTTTAAGCATCGATCAAGTAAAATTATAAAAATGAATGACTGAATGGCCAATAAATAAAAACAACAATGAACTATGCTAGAACTATGAAGCAAAGAGTATAATAAACATAGAGAGAAAGAGGGCCTTCTCGCGGCATTTTATGCCAATTCAATTTGAAGCGACATCTGGTTTTTGGTACCGACACTAATCGATGTATTACATATATGCTTACGTATATCTATATTTAGTATTCTACCATGCTATTCACAGGAATTCAATATTTTGGCGCCAAACTACGAATTCTTTGTTTATGAATATTAATTGGATATCATTGTTATTCCGACTTTCTACGTTTATTGTATACTTATTCTCATCCAATAAGTATAATATTCACAGAAAGTCAGGATATCCATAATATTCCTCAACAAAGAGAACCCGCAATGTTGACGTCAAAATATTGATTTCCTGAAAACAAAGTGGCAAGTATGGCAGACTAAAGCTTTCAGATACATCAGATATAAACAAAATTTACACTAAAATAATGTTCCAGTCTGCTATTAATTAGTTTATATTTTGGTAACAGCACGTATTTCATATTTATGGATAATAAATAAATAATTACCTATGGGCTCACCACATATAGCATACTAGAACAAAACTAGATGGGTAGGAATTTATAGCTAAAAGAAAAGAAATTTAATTTTCAAATTATCTTTTATTTTTATAATGTTTATGTTTATTGTAATAAATAGCAGCGTTTTTCTTTAATTCTTCTTCACCTTCATACGAAATTTTTCCAGACAAAATACGATTAATGGTTCTGCACCAACTATACAAAATAACATTGATTGTAACATTTAAGAAACATTCTTTTAACTTTTCTTTGTGGATGATACAATCAAAAGGGTATTCCACCAATACATCGCAAAGTATGATAATACTTTTTTTTACGTCTTTTTTTGGTACATTCTTTTTCAAAAATGATTTAGTAATATTTTGAACAGTATGGAAGCATTTTTCAGCGACTTCACTTGGATAACAGAGCCAACTTTTGTTGCTATATTCTTTTGCTTTTATATATGTATTTCGTTCATTTGCTGAGTTAATTAAAGTTTGTCTACATTGTTGACAAGATTTACAGATTTTTTTTAAGCATTTTGTCAGGACCCATCCACAGACATAATTTCTCTGACCCGCATCTTCTTGGGGTTGAATATCGAGACACAATTCTTCATTAAAATGTATTCGTTCAGGAATATCAGAAGTTTCAACTGGAATAGATGTGTTGCAATTTTCTCGTAAAAAAAAATCTAAATTTTGCAAACATTCATTTCCGTCTGCTTCACAATTAGCTCTCTTTGAATGAGGAGCGCTATAATTATTTAAAAGCAATGCTTTATATGCCCCTTCAAAACAGATTGTATTAGGGGCATTATTCCTCGCTCCATAACTTCTGATATTCCCAAAAAAATTTTCAGCAGGGTCCTGATTGAAATTCCTTGTCAACATTGCATCTAGACCATACTTTTTAAACAGAACTTGCCAAATTGCTTCCACACCCTCTATGGTTCTGATCAGATTAGTGATTGATGGTACAGTTGATTCAATTAATCGTATTTTATTTACTGAAACTCTTTTTTGTACAAATTTTACACTTTTCAAAACTTTTTTGCTTTCTTTCCATAAATCATGGTGGGGTGAATTAAATTTTACGGCTCCCTTAAAAATTTTACCGTCAGGGATATTTAATGAACTCACATTTAAAGAGTCAAACAAATTATCAAGCAGAAGCGTAATATCTACCAGTTGTCGACATTCCTCTGGCAGATCTCCTCTTGCTGTCAGATGGTCAGTAACAACTGCAACACTGTGGCTAAAAATCTGTGTTGCAGTCTTCACCCTCATTTTATTAATTTTTTCAGGATCAATATGCTCCTCAGTAATTTTATGTAGTAACTTAAGTTCCCCATATGACTTATCAGCTCCATAAACCTTTTGAAAATACTCCCACTTAACAACTTTTTCTTTATTTTTTGTGGTATATACTAAATCTTTGGTAAGCAAATTATTTCTGATGCCTTTAATTAAATGAGGAGTATCGAACAGAGGAATGATTTTACGACCCTTAATAGAAAAGCAGTCATGCCGCCACTCAAGTCCTTTTCTCAAATAAGTTACTTTTGTTTCATCTATCAGTTTGTTTATAGCACTGACGTTTACAGTGCTTTGGTCACATACTGTATTTATTATAATTAATCCAGAGTCCTGAGCATGGCAGATGACTGTTTTTATTATATTTTTTAATTCTATCTTTTTTAAACAACTAGTGAAATAATATGCAATAGGCTGCTTAAAATTTTGTTTGACCCCTTTTACCATAAAAACGAGAGCATGGTCAGCAAACTGATGGCCATTATTATGCGCAAAACCTTCAAATGTGTCTTTTTGGCTGTTATAATTTATTTGTGGACTTATGGACATTTCATCAAATGACAAACTACATAGTTTATCTGCGGTGCACTTTTCTGCTACAGTCTTTTTAATTTTCTCAAATATGACTGGGTTTATGCCAGGACACAATTTTATTCTGCTTAGTAATCTTTTCATAGCTTTTGCAGATGGCAGAGTAAATGCTCTTTGTAGAAATGTATAGCATTTTGGACTCTTTTTATAAATTGACAAACACAAAATTTTCTCTGGAGTTGTAAAACGTCTCCCTTTAAATTTTTTTGTGCTTTGTAGTTGCATATTTATAAACAACTGTGACGGCTTTGACATCCTATTCACAACATGTTGAAATGCTACACTTTCCGATACTTTTTGAGCGTTGTTTAGTCTTGAGGTAAACTTGCCATTTCTCTTCAACCGGCAAATTTCACTACGTAGTTGCTTAACTTCAGCACGCATATTGCTGATTTGAGTGCAGTTGAACCCCTGAGTTTTCTTAAGACCTAGAAATAATAAAAAAAACATTTAAAGTTTGTAAAGAGTCAGGAATTTAGAGTATAAATAAGTAGGTATATGAAGAGTTGTAATATCACACCATTCACCCAATACACAGCATATGCAGATATACATATGCATATAGTTCTATAGATACTTATATTGACAGATATGTGTCAATAATACTAGTAATAGTAATTAGTGTATACCTAGAATATGAAATAAGAAAATCGAAAATAAAAATAAAATGAACTATTTTTATCTCCATATTTATTATATATAAGAAATAGCATTTACAACACAATATATTTGATTTTCATCCTCTATCAGAGAGATCAGATCTACTGACCTACATTATAATTTTATTTGACTAATAATAGGCCAGCCACTATAAGCTACTTAATTGTAACGGCCCTACCATTACCATCTGACTGCCAGAGTAATAGTCAATAAAAAAAATGATGTCTGATACAACACGAGATATGATAAGACATGAGGCACAGCTTTTAATTACTTTTGACACAGGTCAGAAGTAATTTTTTAAAATATTAATATAGTAGAGAAAATTACACCTACCTTTTTTACAAGCCAGTTGTCTGTGCCTGTTAACAGCAAAATAATTGTGTTCCTCTAACACAATATTGGCTAATACTGTGTCTGCAGTACCAGATTGTTTGCCTGAAATCCAAATAGTTTTAGATATTATGTACTGTATATTTTTAATAATGAATGGAGAAAAAAATTAAACATGCTTCCAATGATGCAATTATTTTCGCATGTGAGATCGAGTGCTTGCTACAAAATACCTAAAACTGATGACTGAAGTAATATTATCAACTTTTTCATGACTAATGCTAATGGATACTTAAACTAGATGCTAGTAATTTTTTTTATTAAAAGTATACTGTAATAGAAAATAAAATATGAAAAAACGTATTTTGTATTGCCCTAAAGCGATAATCTATGTAAATTATAAATAAACATGAAACCGAAAAGAAAGCAGTTTCAATCTATGATATTCTACTAGGAATTAGTTATATACTCACAAAACAAGCGCAAAACTCGCTCCTAATGACAAAGAGTATAATAGAGTACTTCATTGTCAAATAACATGACAAAATAAGAGAAATATCTGCCATTACGTGCTTCATTTACTGCATGCTTGTAACATATCCATCTCTTTTATACATATACTATATCATAGGTTTCAATGCTTTTTATGCATATACTATGCCTTACCTGTATTTATTGGTTTAGATGAAGCTCTTGCAAATTTTGTCATTTCAGGCTCAAGTGCTTGAAATAATGGAATTTCTGTAAGTAGAGAAATAAATACAATTAATACATATTTTACATTTGTCTATAAAACTTTCAGCTACACTCTGTCTGTATCCTGTGATACACCTGAAAATGTATAATAGGTATATTATATTAGGGTCTTTGAGTAGAATAGGAGGAGAATACAAACATATTACAATGCATAGAAAGCATGAACAGATTTGATGCAGTGATAGACTAACTAGTGTTTAGGATAGCAGTCTTCTATTTTCCAAGGTCCAACCTCACAAAGGTTCAAAGGGTGTGTCAGGTAAAATATATAGATAAGAGAATTAAAACAGTTGATAATTCTTACCTGCCAAATAAAGTGAAGGAACTGCTAATGCATTTAGCCTTTTATTACGATTGTGATCTTTGTCCACAAAATGCCTATCACAAACTCTTTTCTTGTTATAAACTTGAAAGTCAGCAGATTTTTCCAGATTTCCTCCGCAAATTGTAACCCAAGTCTTAAAACGCTCAGGAAACTTTTTTTGACTGGGGAATCTGTGCATTGCAACACCTGGAAAAAGAAATTGTGTGCTACTAGATTTTAAGCATATATGACATTTATCAGTTGTCTTGTATTTAAGGAGAAGACCTCTGCCGTCACCAGGCAGCTGATCGTACCTATATTAGGAAAAATGCCAAACCGGCAAAAAATAAAACCCAGTCCCATCCCAATTCCCTGTCTGGCCACTAGTTAATGGTGTCAAATGTTTATCCATTTGTACTTCCCTCAGACTAAAATAAACTTTGATACAACTTAAGTTTACAAAATTTTATTTATGTTTTGAGTAAGCTAATGGTTTAAGAAAAGATGTTAGAATATTCAAATCATTGACTTATATAGTAAAAGCTCATAGTTTTAAGTATTTTTTTTTATTTCAGTATTTAATTATCCTTATTCAGTTATTTAATTTACTTACCGGCTGTAGGTTTGCACCCAAAGACGCAGGGGGTCGGCATTCTTCCTATAGCAGGCACACTTAGTATCTAACACGAAACAGCGTCTCTTCGCTAACTTGCAAATCACAATAAAACAAGCGTCTTTTTCGCAATTCTAGAGTCCTATCTCAAAATGAAGCACTAAATTTTCAAATCATTAAATACGGAGGCAAACTCAACTCAACGTAGAAGGAAAATCAAGCACGAATCACAATAACTTTCCGCAATACGGTGGAGAAACAACTCTACTCAATGCAAAACGAAAATTAAGTGAATAATAAAATACCACGGCAAAACAAAAGTTCAAAACTTTCAAACGAAAACGGTTAAAAAAGTTAAAAACTACCTAATTTGAGAAGTCCAGTTTGGGTTGCCATTTTTGAATTGATAAATACTACTTAAAATTTAGAGAACAAAACATGCAAGACTTCTACATTTGTTCATTATTATTTTAATTTTCGACTTAATAATTATTTTTTTTTAATATATAATATGTTACTTAAAAAAATACTTATAAGCAAAATAAATATGTTTTTTTAAAACTTTATTACTATGAAGTTGTACCTAAATGGTAGGTAATTATTGGTATGGGAATACGCATTTGGATCTGAAGAATAGTGCCATCTATTGAGGCTCTTGCATACTGTTTGCCGAAAAGTTTATCAGTACCATAATACAGATGACAGCAATATCTTTGTAAATAATTCTATTGTATGGAAGTGTCACCCCCCTGCTATGAAGCAATGACTATTCGACCACAGACTAAAGATAAGATCATAGTAGTATACAATTCTATATAGATACAATTACTCGGGGAGGATAAGATATCTGTATCTGTAGTCTATGTACAAATCCAGTACTAAAGAACCAATAAATTTAATCGGAATTACCCGAAAGCCCATATACATTCAAATATTAGTCAAATATATAAATATTGGTATAATTATAAAATATCATAAATATATGTACTAATATTTGATGTTAAGCGAAACTATTAAATTGGTTTAATGGTTATAAGATATGCAAGCAATGTACTAGACTACACTGCTTTAGTTGTTTGATAAAAGTCTAGTTTCTTAAACTAGCCTGTGAGGGAACGGGTTAGAATACAATTCCCCTCTGCAGCTGGTAAAGCATCTCGTAAGAGGCGAGTAACCCAGCACCCCATTTGTGGTAGGGGATCTGTTCCCCGACTGGCTTGCGACCACCAACATGCGAATCCGACCGCCAAGTGTCATTGACGCCTCCCCCTCCCATCCTGTTAATGCTGTGGTTCTAGTGTAGGATTCTCGTTCAGGGTCTAACAATTCTGTAGCATTCTTCTCTTCATTCCCCTTCCTCAAACTATCTTCGAGGTGGCAACGCATCGGCAAAACAAGTCGCGCTCTTGTATTGCCGATGTCCATGGCCGACGGTGGCCACTTACCGGTGGGCCGTCCGGTTGTTTGCCCCTTAACTGCCATAAAAAAAACTTAAGGTGGACAGTTACTTTTTTGCTAAGACATGATATTCAGTTTTGAGTTAGTAATGGCAGATAAGAAATTTATCCTCTAAACTTAGGTTTGATTTAATTCCACTACCCCAAAAATCAGGTATATACCCGCAGATTGGCAACACTGGACCAATCTTGATTCAGCACACACGGGCCGTTATGGTTGCATGCCGACGTCTGAAATAGCCTACATCTATAGCATATAACATGGGGTAGATAATTAAACGTTTTTTTTATTTGTTTAAAAAAATTATTTTTATTTGTAATTTTTTACTCTAGTTCTAAGATGTCGTGTGATATTATTATCAAATAATTGTACTAAATGCATCGATTAACAACAATCGCTTCAGGTCAATATAATACCCTTATTATATTTTGCTGTCATCCGGATAGAGTTACACTATTTATTTTGTTCATAATCGTTATTTGGAAAACAGAAATCATTATTCATTATTTAATCATTATTATTTTTTTATTTCTCTACTATTCCTACAATTTACATTTTTAAATATATCTAAAAAAAAACAAAATACATTTAAAAATATAAAAAATAGAGGCCAACCGGCAGTGGGGACAAGGTCCAAGCTACCGACAGTCAGGGCTCCAGAGAGAGGAACTTCCGCACGATACGTGCCGTGTCCAGTAGTACCGCTTTCTGCATCAGGCCCTTGACCCATCCATCCAACGCGAGCCTCTTAAGATGTTGATCAAGGCTCTTGGCTATTAGGCCATTGGCCGTCACGACAATCGGCACAACGACTGCTGAGTCCACATCCCACATGTCGACAATCTCATGAGCTAAATCATGATATTTCATTTGTTTATCTTTCTCAGCTTTCACGAGATTCCCGTCATGCGGGATGGTGACGTCAACAATCATTGTGCAGCGCTCCGATCGATCTATCACCACTATATCAGACTTATTGGCAATAATAGTTCTGTCAGTGATGATAGTTCGATCCCAGTACAACGTGACACGACCATTTTCGAGAACTGGGTCAGGCGCATACCTATAGTATGGCACCTCGGACTCCACAAGGCCGTATCGAAGAGCAAGTTGTTGGTGGATAATCTTGGCCACTTAGTTGTGTCTGTGCAAATACTCGCCGTTAGCAAGACGAGGACAACCGGAAATAATATGTCTGAGTTAAGCATTATTTATTATTCTTCTTCTTCTTTTCTTTATGGCTCTTGATACTGCTTTTAGTTAGCAGTAATTCTGCCAATGACAATGTAGAGTATTTTCAAGTTTGTTGAGATTGATCGGTGTAATATGTTTGTGCTAAGATTTTTGTTTTTAATTGTTAGTTATTTAGTATGGTGGCCTGCGTGCATACCTGTAGGACAACATTATACATATAAGACATCACAACATTATACAAATAACAGACAAACAAACAACCTAAATCACCTTCCAACATATCAAAGGCTACATCCCTAATGTCAGCTGTCAAAATCAATGCAACAAAACCATAAAGACATCAAAGACAATAAGACATTGCATTTGCTTCAAATTTGTAAGAGCTCACTTCTTAATGGATAGTTTTAATTCCTAATTTATTTACAGATTACATTTTGCGAATTTTATGTAATAATCGGATAATACTCTAACTCTCACTATAAAGGATATTAAAAGGTAAATACAACATGTTTTACGTTGATAATTCATAAAAGCATGATTATAGAATGATCGAGGCTTGCGTACGGCCATTTTGTTTTAACACTGCAAAGATGTCTGTACATCGTGGATTAATTTATATTGATAAAATAATGATAATTAACTAATCAAATCACATTATGCCACTTTTCAAATAATCTGATTTATTTTTCATTCAGAAGCAACGAAGGTAGAAATAAGTCTGCATTTTATTAAATAAGTAATTAACAATAATTTGTGTGTATCGTCCAGAAATTTAGACGTAGTTTTCACATAATATGTAATTAAAAATCTAGGCTACTACATATAAAGCCTATTTTAGATATGAAACTTTTTAGGATCTTTTATTAAATACAATTTATACGTTTCATAACAATTTGTTTACCTATTTAAACTGTATATCCATACAAATATAAAATTGGAGTGTCTGTTTGTAACAATAAAATAACCGCTTTTTGCATATGGACACGGTACATACATCTATCTGTTTGTTCTGGCTAATCTCTAAAATGGCTGAACCGGTTTTGACGGGACTTTCACTGGCAGATAGCTGATGTAATAAGGAGTAACTTAGGCTATTTTACATCTCGCTACGACCCATAAGAGTGGAGCAACACGCGAACGAAGTCGCGCGGGTCGTCTAGTCACATATAAAAAAATATTTCTATCATTTATAAATGTCCCATTCGTATTTACTTACCAAAGGTATTTATTTATTGAAGGATGGCTGAAGACTTTGATGTAGAGGCAATGCTAGAAGCCCCTTATAATAAATTGGTGAGTTGATTTTAACTAATTATCTGGGTTGTAAAATATTGTGATTTAACTTTAAACTATCCATTATATCTATATCTAACAAATGGTTTAAAAAATGTATATCTTGTATAATATTTTTATTTATTGCAGTAATATATAAGTTTATATATTTATTTTAAAGTATATTGATAAAATAGTTGTTCAAGTACATAATTTTTGTCAATATTTTGAAATGCTTATAATATATGATGATTGGGATACAATTTAAAATGCTACTGGGAAGCATTATACCATTTCATTCATAGTTTCACATTCAAAAACACTTCTCAAAGTAAATTTATACAAGTGATTTTTATATACCATTGATTGTATTTTTTTATATAATATTTCCTGATAATAAATAAACCTGTCTAGTATTAAACTGTATTGCAAGACTGTTGCTGCTAGTGCAATTATGTAGGTTAAACTGATCAAAAATGTGTGTTATGTAGTGTTTAAAAATCTTTCATTTAACATATATTTAAAGACATTTTTGATCAGTTTCTTACAGACATTAAAACAAAATTACATTTGAGAATCATTTCTTGTATTTATAGAACTTTGTGGTAATTGTCCAGCTTACTTCACCAACCTGAACAAATGAGGTATCGACTACTATACTTAATTTTTTTTCATCTTATATTTAAAAATTATTTTCTAAAATTACATTTTAATAAAAGAAAATGCATTATAAGTGAGTATCAAATTGAAAAGGACCAATGCGCTGATGGGTCGTAAATCTTTTACAGAAGTATCCCTGTGTGATGTTAGTGCTGTGTACATCCTTAGTCAATGGTTTTCCGAATGGTAAGTTGTAGACCAGGGACCGACTTCAACCACTTCTAGGACAATACATTAAGGCAGTCTTCAGTAGCATAGGCTAATATAACATTTGTGCTTTTCATAAATGACATTTGATTGTCATTAATGAAAATTCACAAATTCTTCCATACAATTAATTCAATAAACTAATGCAAATCTTATTTATTCACTCGGCGTGTGTTGCTGTGGCGCTGCTTCTACCTTGTGCTTTGTGTGACAGGATAACACTTCCTCCTCGAAACATCGGTCTGACAAGTATTCTGACAAGCACAGAGACAGAGAAAAGGAGAGCAGTCGCAGGTAAGCATAGAATGAAAAAAATAACAGTATAAATCTATGATTTTATGTTCTACTCCCATGACATTCTATTAATAGCATATTTATTAATATATATGTTATGTATGTTGTATTTTTTTTTAGAAGAAGCCGTTCAAGAGACAGAAGAAGATCACGCGACAGGGATACGCGCCGCTCTAGAGACAAAGAAGACAGAAAGGAAAGGGACCGTGATCGCGACCGAGATAGAGACCGCCGCGATCGCGATAAGGACCGTAGTAATAGAGATAAGGAAAGAGACAGGGACAAAGACAGAGAGCGAGATAGAGAAAAAAGACGAAGCAGTAAAGAGCGCACTAGTCGAGATCGAGAACGTAGCCGAGATGGCCAAGCAACTCGAAGAGAGCGGAGTCATGAGAAGGAGAAGGACAAGGAAAGAATAGAGAGAGGAGAAAGAACAGAATACAGGTCAAAATCCAGAGGAATAGAACCTAAACTCGACGATTTACCTCCTGAAGAAAGGGATTTACGCACAGTTTTTTGTATGCAATTGTCTCAACGAATTAGAGCTAAAGATTTAGAAGAATTTTTCTCATCTGTTGGGAAAGTAAGAGATGTAAGACTTATTACCTGTAATAAAACCAGGAGATTTAAAGGAATAGCATACATAGAGTTTAAGGACGCCGAATCTGTGCCTTTGGTAAGTCATAATTTATAAAGTGTTGCAAAAGTGAGAAAACGTAAATTACAAAAGCATTTTTTTTTAGGCACTGGGCTTGACAGGACAAAAGTTACTTGGAGTTCCTATTATTGTACAACACACACAAGCTGAGAAGAATCGCGTGGGCAACACACTGCCCAACTTAGCACCAAAGACTAGCAATGGACCTACCCGCCTATATGTAGGCTCTTTACATTTCAACATCACTGAGGATATGTTGAGAGGAATATTTGAACCATTTGGAAAAATTGACCACATACAACTTATGACTGATCCAGACACAGGAAAGAGCAAGGGATATGGATTTCTAACAGTTAGTACATGTTATATCTTATGTATTTTGCTTCCATACATTTCTTAATAAGGATTTCATCAAAATACTGAAAAAATATTTAAGTAAGTAAATTTCATTTACTTACTTAAATATTTTTTCAGTATTAGAAATTTTTTTTGAGTATAAAAGTAGTTACAGTAAGTTGAGAGCAAATCAGAGCTAGTGTCTAAAGGGTATTTATATTATTTTGTATCTAAGTTTGACTAAATATTTCAACATCATCTTTCCTGCGTAGTTCCACCACGCAACCGATGCAAAGAAGGCAATGGAACAGTTAAATGGCTTTGAACTGGCGGGACGGCCCATGAAAGTAGGCAACGTGACGGAGCGCGTCGATGGCGGCTCCAACACGCGCTTCGATGCGGACGAGCTGGACCGCGCAGGTGTCGACCTCGGTGCTACCGGACGATTACAGCTAATGTTCAAATTGGCTGAAGGGACTGGACTACAAGTTAGTTAAAAAAATTCTACTAATATTATAAACGCGAAAGTTTGTAAGAATATATAAATGTATGTTAGTTATTCTTTCACCCAAAAACTACTGAATGGATTTTAATGAAACTGTACAATAATATAGCTTACATATCAGAATAACATATAGGCTATAATTTATAATGATATAGTGTGAATTATCCAAAATATAGCGGGTGAAACCTAAGGAACAAAAGACCATTAGGCTCTATTGAATATAGAGCTCTATTAAATGAATATACACTTTATCAAAAAGCAACAAAGTTAGTGGAAGACATGTGATATAAGCAATAAAAATAGTTTAGAAATTTTTGTTTGTTGGTTTATCAGTTTGTGAAAGCATTATGTTAAAACGCCTGAACCGATTTGAATTAATTTTGGTATACGGATAATATATAACCTGGATTTTAAAATATGAACTGTTTATCCCAGATAAAAGCAGTTCCTCTGGGATTGAGCATTTTTAATGGTGCATACACGCATTTTTAATGGTGCATACACAGATGAATGGATATGAGTGAAATTAATTCATTAATTTGTAGCTTGAATCAACAAATAGAATAAATACATTTATCCCAATTTTGGAGTTGTGGGATAGGAGGGCTTAAGATAGAAGTGTCTGGGCATTAGAGATTTTTGAAAAATTAAGTTGTGCAAAATAAGTAACAGACCATATTAAAACAGGTTTTAATATTTTTGTTGGTTTGTCTGATGTTTGTTTGTGCACGTATCATGAAACTGTTCCTGTGGGATTATTACAAATCATATTATTACAAATCATATTTACAAAAACAGCTGAAGAGATGTAAGTAAAATTCTCAACATAAATAGTGCGTAACTTGATAAAAGATAGAATATGTTAATCCCGTCACAAATAAATAAGGTGGGATAAGGGTTATTATTCTTACAAGAACAGCTAAAGGGATATGAATGAAATTTTGTACACATATACTTTGTAACCTCTACATCTACAATTATCTTCGAACAAGCTTACCTCTACGTAGACGTTAAAGAACCTAAAACTGTATGTATTACATAATGAGATTTCCATACTATATTAATGCACACTTTTTAGAATCATAATTTAAATAAAGGGACGAGAAAGTTCCTTTTTCGATATTAATAAAATGGACTATGTAATACTGCTTTTATTCAAGTTGAAGTATGAAAACTTACAATATCACATCGACTTTCGTAACGTCCCGTAGATGATATTTATAGTTAGCTGTAGTCCTCGCCGTGGCGGGTCGTACATATTTCGATTATTACAGATATCTTCTTCTAGTGCCCTCTCCTATCGGAGGTTGGCAATCATTAACGCTAGTTGTATTTTGGACGCTGCTGCTAGGTACAAGGAGCGAACGGGTGTTCTTTTCCCAGCTATCTTGCCCTATATTATGAGCTGAAGGAGGTCGTATTTGTTATTTCTCATAACATGGCCAATTAACTCCAATTTCTGCACCTTTATGGTCTTCGAACTGTCCGTTCGTGACACGCTCAACCCACTTATTCTTAACATTCTTCTATCACCCACATTTCAAAATACTGAATCAGGTTTTCTGTAAACACTTACTGCTTTATACGCCGTAGAGAAGAACGGAGAAAACGTAACAGCGTGCGACTCTTATGTGTAGCGAAAAACTGAAATTACGGCCACAAAGTAAAATCAAATTATTAATCAAATTTCAACATAAGATACTGCCAACGCGTTCAACTCGTTTATATCATTCTCTATTATTAATGGTTGTTTCTAATTTTACATGAATATCCAATTCAATTGGATACTAATTACTTATCTGAGCTCTATAATGTATGTATTCATACATTTTGTATCAGTCTTAGTATGTTTTGGTTTTAAAGTTTTTAATTTTGTACAGATACCACCAGCAGCCGCCTCCGTGTTAATGGGAGCAGGTTCCACGTTGGTAGCCCCGCAACCACAAGTAGCACCGCCCATTGCCACACAGTGTTTTATGCTCAATAACATGTTTGACCCTGCCTCGTAAGTACACATTTTTAATATAATTTTCGTTTTATACAATATAACTGGTCACAGATAAAGTAAAAAGAAATATAACCTTTTATCAATTAATGTATAAGCTTAACCAAATGACGTCATAATTCTCGTCGTTTTAAAAACGAACAGTAGGAATAGGTATATAGTCCTGATGCTTTGTAGAGCCACCTATGTTTAAGCATAAATTCTGTAAAAAATCCTTGATATTCTTATGGCAATCTCTTTATCTCTTATTTATGTGACGGCAAACTTTTGGACAACCTTAGGTCTAAAATAAATAATCACATGTTTAATATATGAAATGTATCAACAGGGAAAGTAATCCGAGCTGGGATATTGAAATCAGAGATGATGTGATAAGTGAATGCAACAAACACGGCGGCGTGTTACATGTGTACGTGGACAAAGCCTCGCCACAAGGGAACGTGTACTGCAAGTGCCCGACCATAGCCACGGCGGTCGCGTCCGTGAACTCGCTGCATGGCCGCTGGTTCGCGGGGCGCGTCATTACCGCCGCCTACGTGCCGCTCGTCAACTACCACTCGCTGTTCCCAGACGCGATGACCGCCTTAACCCTATTACTACCTACCAGACAACGATAATTTTAATTACTATGGGTTTAGTGTTATTTTAATATATATTATTACATATTATATGTGATATCACCTAATTTTTGTTTTTATTTATTTTTTCTTATATAATTTACTCCGATGTACCCTTCCCACTTTCAATATGCAAATTTACCAGACTCCGCTGAGGTTGTCATTTGTTGGTTTCTAATATATTAAAATAATTAAAAAAATGAGAATTGAAATTTTGCTGTCTGAATTGTGCCAACTTTTTAATTTATTTTTTAAGTAATATTCTTCATCATTGTTTCTTGAACATTAGAAAAAGGGCGAACCATAGACGACGCTTACTCTAATGCCACTATAAATCTTTGCTAATAAACTAGGACGCCATCAACACAAAAGATCATTCTTGTATTAACTATATACTTCCAGTATAGGAAGGAGAATCGCGTCATTCACAAAGAATAGAATTCTAACTTGTCTTCTTACAGGTTTTCCAGTGTTAAATAATATATTAAAATATAGATTTTCTATTTTATTTTTATTATATATTGTTTTTTTATTAAACTATTTAGTAACGATAATAAAATTTATTCTGCTCTTATCCAATCTATTTCTAAAGTTGCGGGTCCTTTTTGTTTTATTGTTTGATAAACGCCACCGTACATTTGGATTCCAATACTAGTTATTTGCGAAATATCCAAAGTCTCGTTGTTATTTACTCGTTTTCCCCTGTAATAAGCTTTAAACTCTGAAAATGGTAGCGTGCGTATTGCAAACTCGTCCTTAGGAGCCTAAAAAACATTATTCAAATTAATGTTAAAAATAAATATCACATACCATAATTGTTTGAACAAAATATTCGCAGTGATTCAACATTTAGTAAAATTAAACTACCTGGAAGTATTGCTCAAAAGAGAAGTTGGGTTCATCATTTAATCCTTTGTGTCGTAGGACTACTTTAAATCCATTAAATTGTCCTTGGCTACGACAGAATAGTTGTAGCTTTGTAAAGCCCGTAAGATCATAAAAACCAAGAGAACGTATTCCGGCAAAGCCTGCTCCGTTCGGCTGCGGATTCAACAAGGCAAAAAATATAGCTCTTCTAAATTCGGAATTCTTGTGTATTACGAATACAGCTTTAGACATTCCAACACTGCGCACAGTATCGGATTGTTCCTGCCAGTTATCGACAACATCGGTTTTTGTAAAATCAAATAAATATTTTTCACTTGGCCCAGAAATATTACTGAAAAGGAAATTTTTCGTAAATAAAGTCTTGTTTTTAAGCAATTAAATATCATTCAGAATGAGATGAAACAACTAATGGAGGTACCGAGAACAAGATTTTCCTGTAATCTTAGTCAACAATTTGAAAAATTGCTATAATATTTAAACTGAGCTACATTGTCGGAATTAAAAATACATTTAAAAAAGAAAACGGCGAAGACTTGTTAGCTTCTTTTTTAGATTTTTCCTGAGCTCCAAATATAAAGTCATGGCAAAATGTTGACGGTTTATAGTCTGACATTTATAATGTGACTTCTCCGTCATCAGTCAAGATATTAGATTAGCAGCGCCTAAATGATTGTACCACCACGCCATCATGCGATCAATAACAGTTTCGTGGTCTAAGAGCAAGTGAGTGACACTGACGGAATCACCTCTTACACTTTTGTTGTTATCTACTTTCTGATAAACTGACTTTAAATTTTAACTTACCTATTTGAACTTACGGTACTAGAAAATAACACAAAGAAAATCAATATAGCACTTTTACACGAAAAAGTATTAATTTGACGTCGATACATTGTTGTGCAGTAATGATGACTGGTAACTTGTAGTAGAATATAATAAATGAAATTCTACAATTCAAAAAATGTAATGTGTACATAAATTATCAGTAACTATAAACAAGTATTACGTGTTTACCCATTCTACTGAGCATTTGACATTCTTATCGTTCATAAAGTTATTGACGTCGGCTGGTATCATATAACACTAAAATCAAATAGGTTAGTCACCTAAATTACAAAACCCTAAATGAGAAGTGTATCACTGCTACCTACTTACATTTTATTAATATTAAAACTGTAAATGGAGTCTTTCAGCGCTTCATTTTCAGACATTATAATTCCGTATATTCTCAACGCGAATGTTGAAGTTTTAACCTAGGCGTGTATAACAAAGACCTCCGACTTAATAAAATTACTTTACCAAGTCCTTAATGATACAGGACTTAAAAATTTTATTAAACTGAACTGACGATAAATCTATATTATACAGTCACAGTCTAAAATTAAACAGTTTAAATTTACTTATATATTTTAACAAATTTAGTCTTCAAGTTGTTACCAGGGTTTTTAATCCTCTGCTAATGCGCGTTAATAACTACGTTCAGCCATTTTGAATGTTATAGGGTAACCAGATTTTTACATTAGTAGACATCGGGAATATAAAGTAATATGTATACATATATATATATATTTTTAATATGAACTGAGTACAGCTTACCAATACATTTAAAAAAACGATAGTAATAGTAATTTATAAAGCCTCCTCTACACTACTCGCGAAGTTGAATAATGTTAGACAAATACGATAGTGTAGAGGAAAAAATTAAGAAAAAAACACTAAAAACAACTTTTTATTTTTAAACAAGCTTTTATTATTTTCTTGTTTATAAAAAGAACTAAAAATTTAAAAACCTTACACCTTGTATTAAATCTTTGCGTTTTTATCACGTACCCATTTTTTAAAAATAAAAGCGTGTTACGTTGTGATGTAATATTAAAGAACATTTTGCATAATTACACCCTAATTCTTTTTCTTTAAATAACAATGCATCAAGAATCGGAAATACTAAATTGTAATAAACTAATAAATCCGCAATGTCCCGACTGGTGAGCTTAATTTTGCACGAACTAGGTGCGTCACAATACTTGCAGTATTATTAATGTGACCAAGCGGGGGGACCGTTATTCTATTGTCAGTATCGTAAGAGAGTTTCGGGACGTAAATATTTTCCGTAATCACGCAAAAATAGGTATTATACATATTTGAATTATTGTTTGCTTATACAGAAGTAAAACGAGTTTTTATGTAATAATGATTTATTTCCCACCACCAAGACCAGTAGTGCGTTTTAGTATGCCTATATTCCTTAAATAACGCACAAGAAACGGCGTCGCTGTTAACGTTATAGCTATTCTTGCAGGTGCGAATAGTTTATGAACTCCATATGCAATCACGAAAGTGCCAGCATTGGATGTAACTGCATTCGAGAGGGCACCTTCGCCGATGTTCAAATATCTTAGAATAGCCATTACATCTATTCCACTGGAAAAGAAAAACATAATATTAAGCTCTACTATTTATTGAAATCTTAATTGATTTTGAAGACTTAAAATTAAACTTTTCCATCCAATCCATGTAAACGTAACAACAAAGGCATCGAGAAACAAGATTGTTAGCCTTATTGGCATTTAATACGCAGTTACCCAAGGTTGTAAGAACGGACAATGATTATTACTGTACCATATCCAGTATTGTCAGAAATAACCTTTCTGCATGTTTTACATACTGATTAATAATAAATTAACATAAAATAACTTTTATTATTTAGGTAGGATATGTTAGATATTAATGACAGCAACGAATTAGCTAAATTAAAATGACGTTTTTAATGTTAAAGAAAATGGAGAGCTTGTGGGACTTTTTTTGTTTGTGTTAGTTTAATGAACATGTAAATTAAATAGACATTCCATATATTTTTAATGAAATATTCTATTGCGATAATTATGATCTACAATTAAAATTGACGGATCGGTGAAAAAACAAAATCAATATCTTAGGAGCTATTAATAACTCAGTAGTAGTGAATCATTTCAAGCGATTCTAATAGAATTTTCCATACATGTTCGAACATATACACTATGGCAGACGGCCCAAGATGGCGCATTGATTATTTTTGGTACACACCCATGTTATGGGAATTAAATGAAAAGGATTGTTTAGAAGAATAAGAAAAATAATATATATTCATTCTAGATCAAATATGGCGGGCCAACCGAGATGGTGGACTACATATTTCAATCAAGGTTAAAAAACTTGATGCATAGGTAAATTTTAATTACTAATTGATTTAAAAGTTTGGATTTTTGGTCTATGACGCGACACGACGACGCAATTGGGGCGGCAAAACATGTTTCGCACGCGAACTTTCTCTTAATCAGACCTCAATACATTTTATATTAGTTTCAACTTTAAACTAAACTTCACCAAAATTATTAGAAGGCAAATATAAATAGAAATAAACAAATTAATATATTATTAAAAAACTAAATCTGATACTGCTAGTTTCAATTGTAAACTTTAAACTGCAAATAAACAAGACAACAATTTTCATTGAATCATGAATTTACTATTACATCTTTACAAAATTCAACAAAGAAATATTATGATTACTTAACTAATAGTAAAATTCTTACTATTTAACACAGATAAATAAAACAAATTATAACGACTATTATTACTTTGAAAAATTATTGAAACAAGCATTTTCAATTTAATATCACATACCTAGAAACAAGGAGGTAACAGCCTCCCAGAGACAGAAGAGATATAGTGACATGAAATACTATAACCGTTGAACCATAATCTTTGACAGCTTTTTTTAATTTCTCTTTAGCACTCAATGGAGGATGCTCTGTTTCTGTGCTCATTTTCCTCACCCCAATTGTTATAACTATGCTTTGGAAAAATTGACATAATTTGAATTACGTGAAACATAAAACAAAGAATAAATACAGTAGTTCAAAAGGTTAGTATCTGCATGAGGATCAAACCCATGACCCAGGCCTAAAAGTATGTCACTAGAAATTATAATAGAATGATGCGGTAAGGATAATACTAATGTTTTATTCACATACATCATATAGGAGTAATGGGATCAAAACATATTCCTAGTCTTGTGGAATTGAAAAAGGCACGGGTTTAATCCTCATCTACACTTATATTATAAAGAGGAAAGATTTGTAATTTTGTATGAAACGAATAAACTTAAAAACTACTGGACTGATTTCAAAAAAGTTTTGCCCTTAGAAAGCTACAGTATCCCTGAGTAACATAGGCTATATTTGTTACAAGAAAAAATTAGAGATCTTCAGAAATTCTTACTAAAATCAACCCAACGTGTAAAAAACACTTAATAAATTAGCTTGGTGTGAGACATTTATGTGTAGAAGAGTAAAATGTAAAGTGCATTTTACAATCATTTGAATAATTGTAAAATGAGAACAAAGAACCTTTTTATGGTTTGTTATGACCTCACCTCACCCCAAGATGAATAAAGTACAGTTAATAACATATGTAAGGAACAAACAAAGGTGGATGAACTGGTGTATTCATATGGTGTTAATATGATTGTGTTTGCTTTTTTATGCATATTAGAATTATATAAAGGTCCAGAACTGAACTAATGAGATATAATAATTATATAATGTATATGCAAAAAATAAGCAAATGTTTCATTTGTAATTTAATACATTCATCATTGGAATGTGACTATGACTTGATGTAGTAGAAAAATCATGTTCAAGAAACACACACACAAAATATTTATCAATTAGTATCCAAAAATATCAATACCTTTTCCAAAGCTAAGAGAATACATAAATTTTAAACTGTACACCTTGATTGGTATTGTTTCAAAATATTTGATATATATTTTTATAAATTACATAATACACTAATTTATAACATACATATAAATATATATTACTGATTGCAAAGTATACCTTTGTTATACAGTTTTCCACGATATTCATTTCTCAAACATAAATAATGAGCACTGTGCAGGTGATCTGATAAATACTTATATCCTTGACCCCACTGTGAGCCTGGCATATTGAGATGAGTGTGGTTGCTACTGAATGGACTTGGCACATTACTCTGCATACTCGAAGACAGGCTAACAGCACCTTGACAGTCATATTTGTTAATATGAGGGTCAGAATGCAGAGTTATGTCGATTTCAGGTGCCCCGTGTTTTATGTTATATGCATTTAAAACGGGTCCAGTAATGTCTCTTTCTCTTAATGGAGAAAATCTGCCCATTTCAGCTTCATTAATATTAATCACATTAGTAGGCAGCTTTAAAGCTGTAACTTGAGGATATTTTAAAACTGGAGTATTGTGGATTGTTTTGCCGAGATAATTATTACCACCTATTAAAAAGATGAAATATTTATATTTGAAACAATGGAAAGTTACAAACCAAGTGCTACACCGCATTACAAAGCAACAAACTGATACGTATTATTTACAGTTCTATATAAGCATAAATATATAATTTGGTGTAACATATATGTAAATAAATGTATTAAGAACATACCGAGAAACGTATTCTTGAAGTACTTAACATTATTTACATAGCAAGTTGATTTATAAGTGACTGTTAGCATTTTTCTTCGTAATTAGTTACTGAAACACTCTTAAAATCAGTCTTTGACTTCTTAAGTTTTAAACAAAATTTTTTTGAAAATAAACATTAATTCGATAAGGAACTAACATACACGAACAACGCCAAAGATTTTTGTACAAAGATTAATTATATATATTTATATATAGAACTCGAGTAACTTCGAATCACAGCGAAGATTTTAATTTTTATCTCACATTGTGACACCACAGATTATAGTTTGTTTTGTCCGTCATAGCTTGTCACTTTGACTTAACTAAACCTGCGGATAAGGGATATATAAATTATCGATATTCCTACTACTAAAGTTAATTAATGTTTCAAACAAAAGGAACACACGTAACACGTTTTAATCTTGTTGGTTTACAGCCCAAATCGTCAACAACAAAGTCTGATTCAGACTTCCATGAAAGAATCCATAATTTTTCTTGTTTTATCAACTCGATTATTTAATTAGTCCAACCATTAGTTGTCCCTATTTAGCAAAATGTCAAATCAATATTCAATAGGTAACGCTTATAGAAAAATTAAAAATGTATGGGATTGACGTAAGGTTAAGAAAAGTCACGTGACCTACAATCGAAAAACAAAAATTGACAGCCAATGTAGAATTGCTCAATTTAGGCAAACGAATTGAAAAGAGACAAATAAGTATTTTCAATGGTATTTTCATACAAATGCGTAGTAAAATGACGTTTCTGACAGTTGTCAACACGGCGATATTTGTCAATTTGACTGATGAAGCAATTTGTGAGAGCTTTTAACATTACTTTCCTATCAATATATATCCCCCATCCATCCATCTTACTCATACCTGAGTTACGTTCGATCTTCTCTTCCTTACCTGATCCTGTTTTAATTATGGGCGACCTTAATGCTCATCATACTTTGTGGGGTTGTTATAGCTCAGACTATTTTGCTCTACGTTTGCTAGACTTAATTGATGACTTTGGACTCTGCATTCTTAATGATGGCTCCCCTACCCGTAGGGTCAATCCTAATCAAAATCCCAAAACAGCGGTAGATTTATCTATCTCATCACCTTCCCTTGCTTCTCAACTTTCGTCGCATATCCTTCCCTCTTCATGTGGTAGTGATCACTTCCCAATTCTTTTAAGCCAAAATAATAGAAATTTACCCCCAATAAGTTCTAATTCATTACTTAAATATAATACAAAAAAAGCTAGCTGGCCAGATTACGCTAAATCAGTTGACATCATGATTGACTCTCTTCCTTGTATTGGTGATGGAGGAAATATCTTGACCTGCTATGAGCAGTTTCTAGATGTTATATATGAAGCGGCTAATCTGCATATTCCTACTAAAAAACTCCTAAGGAATAACCTGCCCCCTAACCCTTGGTGGGATCAGGAATGCAGTGACTTATGTAATCAACGACGGGCTGCAGAGGAGGCATACTTAACCTGTATGACTGAAGGTAATTTTCTTCAATTCCTTCAATCTAATTCTAAATTTAAAAAACTTGTTTTGGAAAAGAAACGCAATGGTTGGAAAAAATTTTGTGAATCCCTCGACCCTCGTACTCCTTCTTCTTTAGTATGGACAAGTTTAAAAAAATTTCGTCGTTCCTTAAATTATATTAGCAGTCCAAACTCTAACAACCCTACAGAATGGATTTATAAATTTACTGATAGGCTAGCTCCTCCCTTTGCTCCTGAAAAAGAACATTTTTTAATGCTTACTCCTACTTCTAGTCTAGATGAAATGGATACCCCCTTCTCCTTTTCTGAACTTATATATGTTCTAAATGGCGTCAAAGATTCCTCCCCAGGGCAAGATGGTATCCCTTATTCATTGCTTTACAATCTTAATAATAAACCCAAATTTCATTTTCTAAATATATTGAATTCATTATTTGAATCTAACCATGTCCCCGAGTCTTGGAAATCTCAGGTTATAATCCCCATCCTTAAGCCTGGGAAATGTCCTTCAGACCCAGACTCCTACAGACCAATTGCATTATCGTCAACACTGGCCAAAGTTACTGAGCATCTCATTAAGAACCGTTTGGAATGGGTAGTGGAAAGTAGAAATATCCTGGCCTCTTCCCAGTTTGGTTTTAGGAAGGGGTTTAGTACCATTGATAGTCTCAGCATTTTTACAACAGACATTCGAATAGCCTTTGAAAAGGGAGAGTTTTTGGTGGGTGTTTTTCTAGACATTTCTTCAGCCTATGATAATGTGCATCTTCCGTTACTCAGGCAGAAAATGCACCAGCTGAGTCTACCGCCGAGGTTGTGCAACTTTATAGTTAATATGCTCTCTGGCAGAAGTTTATCTGTCAGACACCCACTTATTACTGTTCCTGCAAGAACTGTCTGGAAAGGCCTTCCCCAAGGCTCTGTTTTAAGCCCTCTGTTATATAACTTATACACTCAGGATCTCGAATTGTCTGTTAATAATTTTTGTAACATCCTTCAATATGCTGATGATATCGTCCTCTATTACAGCTCAAAATCTGTAGAGGACATACTTTCTCGAATCAACTCTGCTTTGCACTACCTAAGCCTATGGCTTTCTATTCATGGTTTGTCTTTGTCCGTCCCCAAATGCCAGGCAGTTGTTTTCACAAAAAAACGTGTTATTCCTAATTTTGATTTTTCATTTGAGGGTCAGCATATTAAACTTGTAAATAAAGTAAAGTTTTTAGGTCTTGTTCTCGATAACAAACTGAACGGAATTTCCCATGCAGATTATATTAGTAAAAAATGTGAAAGTGGTGTTAATGCTATGCGTGCAGTGTCAGGTGTGTGGTGGGGTGCACACCCTTATACTCAAAAACTACTGTACAATGCTATTGTCCGCAGTCACATTGACTATGGCTTGTTTGTCCTAGACCCCTTCAACAAAGCACCAAATGAAAAATTAAATAAAATTCAACACAAATGCCTCAGAATTATTTTAGGTGCAATGAAATCTTCCCCAATTAATGCATTACAGGTTGAATGTGTTGACCCTCCGTTCCCTTTACGTCGGCAGTATTTATGTGATCGTTTCGTAGCTAAATCCTTGCAGCTTTCATCTCACCCCCTATGGAGCCGTTTGACTCAACTGTCTCAGATTTGTTCTTCAAATAGTCCTATCTCTTCTGTATTAAATAGTTTTCTTAGATTAGCTAAACTACCACATCCTCTCACAAGTTTCCCAACCAATCCCTTATATTCTATCCCTTTCAAAGCCCTTGTTTACATTCCCCCTATTTCAACTGATCTTGGTCTAATAAAAGGAGCACTTGACTGCAATTCAAAATTGCAAGAGTTTATCCATCAAAATAGGCCAAATCACTTACTTATTTTTACAGACGCTTCTAAACTATCACCAGACGGCAATGTTGGCGCAGCCTGCTGGGTCCCCAGATTCAAAATTGTCCTTCAATTCAAGTGCCCTCCTCAATCATCCATTTTTACAGGCGAGGCTGTTGCTTTGTATGAAGCTATACTGTTTTCGCTCTCCCATAATCTTAAACAGACAGTTATTTTTACTGACTCACTAAGTTGTTTGCTTGCTATCAAAGATAACCCTTTTCGTAGTAAGTCGAAGTTTTACCACATTTTAAAGATTCGGGAAGCTCTTTTTTCTTGCTACCAAAAAGGATTTGATATTCTTTTAGTCTGGATCCCGAGTCATTCGGGCATTAAGGGTAATGAAACTGCAGATACATGCGCGAAATTAGCTATCCAAACTGGCACTCTTGAGCATTTTTCTAATTCGTCCCAAGATCTGTGTTGCCTTGCTAAAACTCATTTGGATAAATCCTGGAACGAGCAATGGGAACTATCGAAATCTTGCAAAGGCAAATTTTACGCCTCTTTTCAGCCTGAAATACCGAGACGACCATGGTTTTTTACTCAAAAATCTACTGATCGATGGGTTATTTCTACAATATGTCGACTACGTCTCGGACACGCATGTACACCTGTGCACTTGGCTAAGATCAGAGTTAGGGATCACTCGTTGTGTGAATGCGGACTTGACGAAGGTTCTGCGTCTCACATCCTTTTTAATTGTAATAAACTTCTACACCCTCTCTATGATGTTCTCCCTTGTAAAGTCCCCCGTCCATTAAGTGTTAAATGTTTATTGATGTTTGTGTTTAGTCCCTTATGTACATTTCTATGTAAATATGTGAAAATTAACAATATTAAACTATAAAACTAATTATTTATATTAATATCATTTTATTTTTTATATTATTATTGTTACTTTATTTATGTATATTTCACTGTGTTGTCCATTTTGTTTTAGGTACTAACAATAAATACCACATACTCCTAAGGTTTGGCTATACAAGTTTAAGTGTGAAATTCTTTCCTCTACCGAACACGGTCTCTTTGGCTGCTTTCTCCATTTCACGTGACATTGGCGGAGTTAAATGTGCTCTACTGGCACGCCTAAAAGCCATACACCTAAAATTGAATTGAATTGATGAAGCAATTACAACTATAGATATAGAGTCGCTTCAAAGCGATTGCCACTTTGCTAAGTGGATGTATAACTGATCCAAATAATTTTCGACCCATCTCAGTATTGCCAACGCTTAGTAAAATTTTTGAAAAACTAATTTTAAACCAAATGTTAATTCATTTTAATTCACAGAGACTTCTCCATGTGAAACAATTTGGTTTTACTAAGGGTTGTTCAACAACGGATGCTGGTGTCGAATTAATTAGGAATATCTTCGAGGCCTGGGAGGAATCACAGAATGCACTTGGAATATTCTGTGATTTATCTAAGGCCATCGATTGTGTACATCATGCGACTCTGGTCAGAAAGCTACGCCACTATGGCATCAAAGGAACTGCGCTCGACCTTATGAACTCCTATCTAAACAATAGGGTTCAAAGGGTTGACGTGAATGGCAAGAGATCTCCTGGGGCTCGTCTGGATATGGGGGTCCCCCAGGGTTCTATTCTCTTCCTCATTTATATAAACGACTTGCCAAACCTTGTAGAAAAAAAGAACAAGATAGTATTGTTTGCTGATGACACTTCACTAATATTTAAAGTGATACGCTATCAAACTGAGTATGACGATGTAAACAATGCTCTCTCTGATATTGTACATTGGTTCAGTGCTAATAATCTAATGTTAAATAGTAAGAAAACTAAATATATAAAATTTACGACACCTAATGTTATAAAAATAGAGACTGGTGTATTTATAAATGGAGAGGAGTTGGAACCGGTGGAATCTACCGTATTTTTGGGCATTACTGTCGATTCTAAATTACAATGGGGCCCCTATATTGAGAGATTGGCCAATAGACTCAGCTCTGCAGCATACGCGGTTAAGAAAATACGCCAATTATCTGATATAGACACGGCTCGTTTAGTTTACTTTAGCTACTTCCATAGTATAATGTCTTACGGCATTCTACTTTGGGGTAACGCAGCCGACATAAACACGATTTTTGTACTGCAGAAGAGAGCTATTCGTGCAATCTATGGTCTCGGCCCTAAAATATCTTTAAGAGATAAATTCAAAGAAATTAGTATATTGACTGTTGCTTCGCAATATATTTTTGAAAATGTTATGTATGTACGTAAAAATATTAATGATTTTATTAGAAATAGTGACATGCATGACATCAATACTAGGAACAAACACAAACTTGTTATTCCTACTACTCGATTGAGTAGAATTAGTAATTCTTTTGTTGGGCGATGTGTATGCTTCTACAACAGGATCCCAGAAGTTCGCTCCAGGCTTTCTCAATATATAAATATATTTGTTATAAAAATTGGCGTTTAAAAAAAATCAAAGTTAAAAAGTAACATATCCAAAAGAAATAGTCCCGCTGAGTTTCTTACGCCCATTCTTCTCAGGTCTGGGTTAGGTCGTTTCCGAAAGGGTGGTAGATTCCGACGTTCAATAAGAGAATGTAAATTCCAATATTGAATAAAAAATGTTGACTTTGACTTTGTCATGAGACCTGCCTGCTGATGAAACCTGCAGTCCTGAGAGTTCCCTAAAGTTCTCAAAGGTGTGTGAAGTCTGTCAACCTACACTGGACCAGTGTGGTTGACTAGGGCCTCTTCACTCTTCTTCTGTAGAGGAGCCCTAGCTCAGCAGTGGGCTGTTAATGGGTTGTGATGATGATGATAAGGCGTTATAAGATAAATAAAACCGTTTTATTACATAAATTAGTGTTTATTTTATAAATTAAATATTATGTTACAAAGTTTAAAATAAATATTTATTTATGTCTTTCTAAAACATTTATTACACTGTACTGTCAATAAATTGTAGATCTGATATAATTGCAATGTGATCTGATGGAAAAACAATACTTGGCAATGCAATATGTGCTTTAAGCTCTTCGAGACTAGGAAGAGGTACCACCTGAAACAAAAACCATCATGTGCCATGAGATATAATTTAGTATTAACAATATTTTTTATGTATATTTTTTTCAATTTGAGAAGTTGTTTTTGTTTGTATTCATAAATATTTACCTGTTCAACTTTCAGATTAGTCTTCTCATAAAAAATATAATCCAAGCAATCTGCAAATCCCTGTGTATAATTGGTATACTGTGGTGTTCCACAAGCACTGAACAGATGTATATCTTGTGATAAACTTAACCCATCAACAGCTTCATTTTCATCTAAAATATAGCAAGCATAAAATACTACTGAATCCATAGGTCAAATATAATTATTACATCCAACATTGTTGCTACAATATTTTCCAATATACTTTTTCAATTCCCAAATATTCTAGAGGAAAAATTAAAGAGCCTCTTGATTGAAATCATCACAGATCCAGTATGAAACTCATGTTTGATAAATAAAAGAAATTAATTGTGCTTTACTTACTGGATTTCCAGTCTAATAAGCAACTTGGTGCTGATCCTGTAGTATATAATTGATAGATTCCACATGAGGGAACACTATTAAAATCACCACTTAATATGAGGCTGACCCTTTTGTTTGGAAACTGAAAAAAAAGTGAGTATTGATAACAATTAGAATTGATGGTCTGCCATGTTTAAAACTGAAACCAGCATAAAATAAAAAAATGTGGAACTAATCTTAACAAATAAAAATAGGTTCTGGAGTTTAACCATCAATCTTTATATTTTTACTTTTGACAAATAAGCAACTATATATTTTTATATAAATAGAAATAGGTACCTGTTCTTTTAATTTGTTTTTCACATGTCTCAACCAGTATATAACAATCCCACCTTGAAGTAATCTTATGTGGTCGGCATCTGGGTGGAAATACAAATGTGTGTTACCAACCACAATAATTTCATTAGGATTTTCAATAGATTCCAAGAATGTAGCGCTTGCTACAGTTGATCTATCCAATAATCTGTCTAGAAGAGGCTTGTTGTATTGAATTCCATTCCAAATCTCTTTTAAATATTCTTTTGATTTAACTGCTTCGGCTAATAATATTTGTTCATCACCAATAAACCTACAAATTTAGTAGTAGTAAATTGAATCACTATATTTTTTTTAACTAAAATTAAAGGTATTATGAAAAAAATCCCATGTAGTTAAAAGAAATATTTACTTATAAATATGATATACCTACTTACCCAAATCTATCTTGTCTATAAAAGCATGCTAGACCTTCAGCAACAGTCTTTCCTTTTTTATAAAATAGACCCTCTAAGCCTTCATGTTTTAAAATTGGTTTTAAACTGCTATTAAAAATTTTACTGTCCACTTCTTGAAGACATAGTATATCACTATTATAACCTAGAAGATATTAAGGCCAATTAATGAGTGTCAATAATGTATATCTTATATATAAAAATGAATCCTTATTTCCCTTGGTCATGGCATCACACGTTAATGGCTGGACCGATTTCGCTAATTCTTTTTTTGTTGTATTTATTATTGTCAGGAGAAGGTTCTTATGTAAGAAAAAATTAAGAAAATTATGCAGCAAATTAGAAAATTAAAGAAAACTTAACGGCCAGATTAACTTTTCTAATGTAATCTTTTGACAGACATTTAGAAATTCAATATTCTTAGAAAAAGACAAGACAAAGTCTGTCGGGTCAGCTAAATATATAAAATTTGCTGATTTATTTATTTGTCCTTTTACTCAGCAATTGTACCTACAGAAATAAAAGTATGAACCATATTACTTACCTTTCAACTCCTTAATAATTAGTTGTTTTCTATAGTCTATGTGTAGAGCATACGGTGGACAATATGGATGTAAGACAGCACGTGTAAAATCCGAGTCACAGTATAGATCAGCCAAAATGTTATATGAAACACATCGGAAGCTGCAATTTAGATATTTTTTGATTTCATTTAAAACATTTAAATATATATAAATAAAAATAGATAACATGTAGCTAAGAAGAGTTGTAATAATAGTTTAAAAAATAATTTACTTCTTTTATTACCTTTTACCTGTTAATATTTTACTAGTAAATAAATGTCTGGACTCAAATGGACATGGACCAGGACCTGCTTCTACAATTCCTTTTGTAATACATTCTACTGCTGGACCAACACTTTTTTCATTAACTGTAAAATGTTTAAAAGAAAATACAACTTGATATATATAGTATCATTAAAAATAATTATGCTTTTATATTTTTAATACCTGGAATACATTCTAATCTTAATGTCATACCAATATCATTTACAGTTGGTGTATAATCAAAACTATTTCTTAAAAATTCCCATTGTATATGTTCATCACTTATTTTATTGCCTTTATCATTACACGCCTTGCCTCTATACCAATTAAAAATGCTAAGACGTCTTTCTGTATACAGAGTTTCAAAATTTTCTGGATATACTTGAAATCCAACTAAAATACTTTTGGGTAAATTAAAATGAATAATCCACGGCGCATTCAATACAATTTCATAAATGGTATCAGTTATGTGTAATATTGGGTTTTGGTAGGATAACAAATCAATACAAGTGCAATCTTTAGAAATTGGAGTTCTATTGCTATCACAAATATCAACATTCACTTCAAACACAGGACTCGAGTCTAGCTTTTTCTTTTTAGATTTTTTATTATTAAATTTATTTACATTCGTCGCAATTCGCGTACATAGCGATTCTAAAGTTTCAGAAGATTTTCTGCTCAAATTAAACTGCCGCGGTGTATTATTTACATTATAAAGAAACGACAAATCGATTCTTTCATCTTGCCCGATATACCTTAAATAACATTTATTCTTATTCATTATATTAGTTTTAGATATGTTTAACAACGAATGAATAGAGCGACAAAAGGTTAAAAAATTGATAACCATGCTAGGTATATAACTCGCTAATTGAACGGAGGTGGGAAAATGTCAAATAACTTAAAACTTCAAATTCAAAACAACTTTCTTATTTGACATTTCCATAATGATACCATCATCAAAACCATAGTGATGCTAGTACAATTTTCATCGTATAAAATTAAACTTTCACGTGATCATATTATAATTTAATAAATATGAATATGCATTGATGATTTTTCATATAGATTTTTAGTAAATATATTTGATACATAAAGATTTGTTCTCTTTTTTAATAAAATAATAATTTTTAATACTCAATAAATAATATTCTATATTTGCATCATGAGTTATTTTCGCAAAAAATGCAGAGAATGCATGAAAAACATTTTCATTATAAAAACAATGTCTATTTGATTAGTACTACACCACCGTAGTGAGGGCAACACTGCTGACGACGTGTCAATTCAACAAGACGCGTTGCACGGTCAGTGGCCAACTCGATTCTTGAAGTCAAACTGAGTAGGCTTTCTAATTCAGATTTGTTCATATTGGTCTTCTGTTCCTTTAATATTCGTCACTTACTCTGTATTAAAATATCCGTACAACTTCATCAGTAACATGGTAACAATAATATTTTAAATAAAATGTTAGTTTCTTTAAATAAAATAGAATTCTAATTATCTGAAATAATTATAGCCACCTGCACCAAGTTCAACATCAGTGGGATCAGGAGGCCGTTCGCCAAGCAAAGCAACGGCTGCACCCCGCTCTTCTACTGGTGGCACTGTTAGACAACGAAAATCAACTACGACCACAACTGCTGCTAGAAATCGCAGCACTGGCGCTGGTTCCGGTGGTATGTGGCGTTTTTACACGGATGATTCTCCAGGTGTAAAAGTGTAAGTGAAATTTTAGTCTTAAAGTATCTGTCTGCAACTTCAAATACAAAAAGTTCTAAATTCGCACTGACTTCTCAATCTCCTAGGATATAATTTACTATGCCGGCTTGTAAAGTATCTCAATGTAATATTATATACAATTTTGATGACCTTTAATGTGTGAACAACTTCCTTCTTCCCACAGAATCTCTAATTTTCTATCTGGGCTATAAAGTATATGCCAAACTACATTGAAATTGATTGATTTGTTTGTTTTTGTATCAACCTTCCACATATATATTAGCGAGACTTAAATTACTTTTATATACTTATTTGTTCAATGTAATGTGAATATATAAACCTAAAAGAATTATTAATGATTGAGTTAATGCAATTCTGGAGTAATTATAATTTACAGTTTGTCCCTATTGTTTCAGAGGTCCTGTTCCTGTATTGGTCATGTCTTTGCTGTTTATTGCATCAGTGTTTATGCTACATATCTGGGGCAAATACACAAGAGCATAAATTATTGTAATTCTTAATAGGAGTCTTGGGATGTGTATATTAAGTGCTTTTATATATTTAAGTAATTAGTTATAAATTCCTTTAAATTATTGTTTAAATAAATTTTAAGTCTTTATAAATTCTTTTATTTATTATTATATCAAATCAAAAATTTGAAGTTCACTGCAAATATCCTAACTGAACCAGTTTTTATCACAAAACAATTTATGTAAATTATGGTTTTCTTTAAACATAGCATTGTAGATTGAAACGCTTCATACTATTGTCACAAAATACATAACTAAATAAACTTTAATTTGTTCATATAACAAATTAATTTTTTTTATTGTGTATGATTTTATGATAGTTTATCTTTTTACAACTACCTAAAAGAATTCGCATCTTAAAACAGGTAATGAGTTTAAAAGTTAAGGGATTTATTTTATACATTATGTCACAGCCAAAGTAATAAATTAGGATATTATATTTATTGTCTAGCTATTATGTATGATATCATTCCAATTTAGATAAAGTAATTTGCTTAATAGTTATTTATGCAATTGTTGTGTAATATGGGGTTAATCTAACATTAAAGAATATATCAAAGTGAATTTTAATAATTGCACTAAACAAAATGTTCATTACAACTACAATAAATGCTTCTTTCATTATTTGTATACTCAGTAATGGATGATATTAGGTTACTAGGAGTGGCTGTTTCAATGTTAGCAGTAAACTGTTTCAGAATCTTTTATAAAGGAATTAAAGTATGGAAGTAGATAAAATTATTTAAATGTTATTTTAAATAATATCTACGCCTACTTAGATAAAGCAATAAATCAGAATGACCCGGCAAACATTGTTTTACCATATAAATTTGGGGTGCGCCACCCTTATCACTTAAGATGAAAAATAGATAGTAGCCGATTCTCAGACCTACTGAATATGCATATTAAATTTCTTAAAAATCGGTCAAGCCGTTTCGGAGGAGTATGGTAGCTAATATTGTAATACGAGAATTTTATATACAAGATAAATTTGTACTGTGTAAGTAACTTTATTAAAAGTTGGTATATTTATACTAACAGTAAATAATATGTATTTATTTGTACAACCTTCCTATTCTATTATAGAACGGATTTAGATATAAACTCAACCTCCATGCAGTACTTATCCGTCATACCCTAGTGATTACAAAAAGCGCCGGCGCAATTTAAACAAATTATTACTTTGTTTAAATTGGATAGATATTATACATAATAGCTAGATAGTATTATAATATGTCAATCACTTTGGCTGTGTCATATACACAAATCTTTACTTTTATTAGATTCTAATTATGTACTACTAAAGAAAAGTTTTAAAGCCATATTAACCTAGAGTTCATTGAAGTACAGCAATCGTGAGATGAGAGAGAAATTTAGAACAGAACATGTCAAAGATATTTGGTGGTTGGATTTGTGTATGCAAGCCATTCATAGGAAAGATTCCGAACCACCAAGAAGGTCAAGGCTTTTTGCCCTTTATAAGAGGTATAGGAGAATTATTTTCTTATGCCATGGGGATAAAAATACATAATTATCAAATTGGTTTTTTCTGTATCATAATTTTTTTTCAGTTTTGTAAATTAACATAACTCATTTGTGTTTGAATTTACACTAATTAGTACAAAAGAGCGCGTTTACTGAATCTTTTATAATATATAATAAATTCCAATAGTATGGATTATATTATGGATAATATACTTAATGAAGCCAAAATAATAATACAATAAAATTCAAAAATACATTATATTAAACTAAAGTCTATTGACATCCACTGGATAAGTAAAGTAAAAAATAAAAAATGAACAAATATAAAAAATACTGTATAATAAGTACACAATTAATTATGATTAGCAACATCAATGATCAAGTTTGTAACATAAAACTCTTGATTACTTTTTCACTATCAGTCTTATAATTAATCTTGAGATTTTTCTTATATATAATAAACTTAATATAAGTAAAGAAATATGGCTCCAATCTTATAAGACTTATTTAGTATAAAAAGCTGTAAAAAATGCAAAAAATTTTAGTAATTTATAATAAAAATTAAAAAATAATTGACACAAGAATAGATTAATTTTAGAATAAAACTGGTACAGTATATACTTAATTCATTAGTATAAAATAATCAGAGATTATCTTTATAAAACTAATTATTTCTAATTTAATTTAGTATGAAGAAAAATGTCAAGTAGTTTTTCATACATATGCCTCAACTCTTCTGCCCTTTATTCTATCAAAAAACTGACGCCAAGAAATCAAAGTCTTTCCAGACCAAATCCAAAAGCTTGAAGTGATCCCGACTATCATTGTCATGAGATATTTTATCATAAACACTTCAAATTTAGGCCTTTCTGTCTCCTGATGTGTGAATGGGCATGGTATAGAGTATAGAGGAGTTGCACACATATCACGATGCCATGTTCCCATCCAGCTATCAAAATAAGCCTGTTCATAAAACAAACAAGAAATCACAATGAGAGCTGGAACTGTATATAGAACTCCAAAAATGCCTATACGAATCATCAATTTTTCCAGTTTATCTGTTTTGGTACCATCATGTTTCATAACAGTTCTAATTCTGAATAATGAGACAAAGCCAGCCAACAAAAATATGGTTCCTAAAACTAGATATGCACATAAGGGTGTCAATACAAATCCTCGAAGCGCTTCTGCATCCCACAGACCCACATAGCATACACCAGAAAGAATATCACCTGTAACAAATTTATAGGATGTTAAATAATATTAACTTAGTACAAACATTAAATTAAAAATATAATAATTACCATCAACTTTTCCCATTGCCAAGATTGATATTGTTTTAATGGCAGGAATTGCCCAAGCTGCTAAATGAAAATACTGTGAATTAGCTTCTATTGCTTCATGGCCCCATTTAAGACCAGCTGCCAAAAACCATGTGAGGGTCAGTATTACCCACCAAATACTAGAAGCCATACTAAAGAAATACACCACCATAAAAAGAATTGTACAAGGTTCATGTTTCGTTCCTTGAGTAATCACTGAAATGTTTGGTAGCCTTGTACCACTTATTGTTGTAGGAAAAGGTCCTTGGCAACAAACTGTGTCTCCAGCACTCCAACCCATTACATAAGCTGCAGCCACCATTAGATAGCACACTGATAAAAATATAATTGGTCTCTCTGGATAACGAAATCTGTCTGTATCTATAAGGAAAGTTAATACAGTAAATAAACAGCTCAAAGCACACAAAGTAGCCCAGATGCCAATCCATAAACGAGAAAAATGTTTTTCATCTTCACTAAAAAACATTCCATTGCAAGGAGCACCACAATTGTATTCTATTTTATCTCCCACTTTCAATGAATATTCCAAATCTGAACTTTCAGGTATCTTAAAGTGTACTGGACAAACAAAACCAATATTCTTTGCTCCATGTAGTTTTGTTGGATCTCTCTCATAGTTTGATTTGTAATCAACTTTTGGCAGTCTACTTCCAGGAGGTTTTTTAGATTCATGTGTTACATTACTATTTCCGAAACATATTTCATTTTCTTTATTTAATACTGGAAACTTTGAACACTCCAATTCCATCGGCCACTCAAAATCATATTTTATTGCAAGTTCATTACAATTGTGTTTAGCTGATTCACATAAATGCCGACATGGTTTAATAGGGTCTTTTAAAATAGTGCATATTGGAGCATATACTGAACATAGAAATAATATTAAATCTGGTGAGCAATTTACTTTTATAAGAGGTGTAAATTTATGAATTTCCGCACCAGCGTCTTCTTGCTTGGCGTGTTTTAATACGTTTGGAAAAATTGTTTGATTGTATCTTAACTGTTGACAAAATTGTATAGTGATTGGTTCACAACGCCCGTGTTGAGGTAAAATATCACCTTGGTACACTGTAACACTAGAACATTTAACAGCTATGAAAAACTGCAACAATGTATTTATACACAAGAGCCTTTTCATCGTGCTTATTCAAACAGGCATTACACTACATGAACCATATTTATGAATAGTATTATCTACTATAGATGGTTAATTAATAGTTTGTTAATTAATTTAACATACTATAGGTCGTTAGTTGCTGGTTTCGGTTGATATATAATTTACAAAATAATAATTGATTTAAATTTCCGAATCCATTTCTCAAGTTTCATTATTTAAAGCTCTTTTTATTTTACTTTTGTTCACAGAGCATGCAAAGCTTTTGTTGTGCTTGAGCTTAGTTTACTTCACAGATTAGTTTACACCAAAGATTATATACGAGTTTACACTTTACTTAAAATCTAAATGCAGATTGCAGCACAATACGCTTGCAGTGTTGCCGACAATAAATTCAAAATTCCGTTAAGCAAGTTGGTATTTCCCGTCAAAAATCTCAATTTTATAAATTTTTCCGTCAAATAAAAAATAATAGTTTAAAAAAACTAAAAACACGCTTTTTATTATAGAAAACCAAACTAAAAAATAGAAAATAAATTTTAATAAATTTAAAATAAGAATAGTGTTAAAAATTTCAATAAATATAAATTAATAATAGTGTAAATAAAAAAAATATCTTTTATTTAAAAAACGCGTGGGGTGCATGGTGTCAATAGTTATAAATATTTTATTGACAGATATGAGTAGAGTGATTATCATTTTGATAATATCTTAAAAAGCACCCCACGCTTTTTTTTAAATAAAATACATTTTTTTTATTTACACTATTATTAATTTATATTTATTGAAATTTTTAACACTATTCTTATTTTAAATTAATTAAAATTTATTTTCTATTTTTTAGTTTGGTTTTCTATAATAAAAAGCGTGTTTTTAGTTTTTTTAAACTATTATTTATTTTTTACTTTTTAGTTTGATTTATTTATAAAAGCGTGATTTTTTTTTAGTTTTTTTTTTAAACTAAAAAAAATCACGCTTGAGAAACGGCTACCAGAACCAAGGAAGGCAGCAGGCGCGCAAATTACCCACGGAGAGTTACATACTGACATACAAGTGAAGCTAATATAAAGCGTGTAAAAATACGTAATTTAAAACTTTTTAGAAATAAAATTATATTATTAAAATAAAACATCCCAATCATTACTTTCAGTACCCTGTGTTATTTGTAGCTATAGTTGCCACTGTAGCTATGGAGGTTGAAGGCTACATTATAGGTCAGCATCGTGCCTACCATACCTTACATAGTTGGTAAAACATTATATTATAGCACAAGTTTTCATTTGAATGTCGCCAAAATAAAGAAAAGTTTTGCCGTTTTACATATATTTTTTACTATTCAACATTATTATATTTCCGTCAACGAATCCGATAGCTGTTAAAATATATTTTTCTCCGTTAGTGCTTCTAATTCGTCAGATCTAACGGAAAATCCGGTAAGTTGGCAACATTGTACGCATGTTGGTCTCATAGTGTTGCCAGCCCAAATCAAAGATTATAACTTAAAAATCGGAAAGTAAAAAGTTAAATAGAATAAAATATAAATTCCGGGTGCACACAATCAAATAGCATTCATGAAAGCAGTAGAATTCACGGACATACCTATTATACGTTGAAAAATACTTTAATCCATTACTCATTCTCCGGTCAATGTTTACTTTTTAATTTAGTCGGATATCTAGCAATAATATTTTTAATTTTTATACTGAATACCTACTGGCCAATCTTGCCATCGGCCTTCGGGTCGCGTCGGTTTTCAGCTATAACGGTTGGTATGTGCTGCCTATTAAATTTGTTCAAATAACCTGTGGTTTAAATATAATCTTTGAAATTGTATTGACTCAAAATTTCAAATTCAATTTTAAACTTGTTTGATAATAAACATTAAATAAATTTACCATTAAATAGATAATAATAGTAAATAATGGAAAGCGCAAATGATAACGTAGATTTCATAAAACTAATTAATATTAAAGGTAATGTTGATAATATAACACCACATAAAATAGCGGTGATTGCTTTCATAAGAGAATATGGATTGTTAAAAATTGAAGGTACGTTTTGTAGTTTGAAATTTTTACTTTTATAAAATTAATTTTGCCAACTTATTCTTTTCTAATTGCAGCTAAAGACATGATAGATTGTGCAATGGCACCAAAATATAGAAAGGATTTTTGTATTCTCGCTTTAAAGCTAATCCAGGTATGCTTAGCTCAAAATACTATCAAATAATGTACATTTCTGTACCCGAATCTAACAATATATCTTTTGCAGTGCCCAGACATGGAGTTTAAAGAACTAGAGACACTTCTTACTGATGGCAGATACAATCTCTTAAGTGTACATTTGCAGAATTTTTGTGTTCGATTACAAAATATCTATGTAAATGGGATTAATGCCCTTATGGATTGTGTTGCTTCAACTATTGATAAACTAATGATTGAGCAAAGTGAGACTAATCCATGTGTCATAACAAGGTGTAGTGTATTAGGTGTGTTAATTTAATTCCACCCTACAGTGCTTAAATATCTTATATCCTTTCCTTTCCTTACTAATATACTCTAGGTGAATAACTATTGGTAGTCTGAATACACTGATATAGCTCTAAAACTAATAACTGGAACCCAAGCCATACCTGCATGGCCTAAGGGCATCGCCATTTTCACATTTATAGACAAACAAGTGTCAAATTGTGAGAATATGAATAATCTCCTGATCTTACACTCTTATTGTTGGGCTTCCTTAACTCCCCCACCCCCTCCGCCTAGGCAATAAGTCGCCTTGGCTATTGACTTTCTTGGTATGGCTAATACTTCCATTTATTAACCACTACACCATATCTACCGTTATTAAGGCTAAGGCATTTTTACTTAGTATAAAATAAAGTCGCTTCCGTTATCTGTTCACTTAGATCTTTTAACTAACTCAACGGATTTTAATATGCTTTTCATTTATAGATAGTGATCCAAGAGGATGGATTTATATGTATAATACAAGCATATTATAGTAGACAAACTGTGCAAAGCAGGGCGGGTCGCTAGTATAATAATAAATGTGTTGATCTTTTTAAAATAAAACTTATTGTTTTTTCTTAAAGGTTTTTACTTGCGTAGAATTATGTTATATTTGGATAAGCTAACTTTTGTACAAGTTTCCTCTCTCTACAAATCCTTTTGTATTTACTATCAAAAAGGAAGACCAGGATTAATGATGAGATCTTTAAGTAAAGAGGTTAGTATACCAAGTATAATTTTTTTTTGTTATCCTATTTTTATTTTTACAGATATTTGGTTATAATTTGCAATCTTTATCACTCAAACAGTTAAAGCCACATATTACTTCTGGACTTACTATTCTTTAAGGCAACATAATTTAGTGTACCAAATTGGTTTTTATGTACTCTTTTAAAATTCTTAATCAAATCACACAAGCACAGCATTTAGCTATTCATTATATCTAACAATTAATGAAAATCTCGTTTTATACATGTTTTGATATATCCTTTTCTTTATATTATATTAACTTTTCTGATTGTAGAAACTCAACAGTGTAGAAATACCAACAGTAGGAACATCATCATCCTTACTCCAAGAGGAATCGAAACCTCAAGAAATATTTGTTAAAATGAACATTTTTGAGAGAGATAAGTTAGTATTATTTTTATTTTATAAACTTTTAGATATTTATATAGAATTTCAACTGTTTTGTGTTCAAAATTGTTACCCTTTTTTTTCAGATTTTTTTTAATAATATTGTACTAAATATTTTTGTGTTTTTTTTATGCTAGAAAGACATTTTAAATTAAAAATGCTTTAATCAAAATAAATCATTTGAATTAATTAATTAATTATTATTATTAACTACAAAATAACACAGTGTTGCCTTAACTTAATTACAGTATATAAAAAAAAAAACAACTTTATAAATACAAGGAAATATTTTAAATCTAAATTAAAAACTATATAGAAACTATTTTTTTAATAAAGAAAGAAATGTGTAGGTAAAATAATATTAAGTTGACTTATCAACGCAATAGTTCGAGAACTATTTACACTACCCTCCGTACTAATTTTAACTGTATGACGGTCGAGTAGTATTCCTCGCGGCGTCTGTGAATACAGTCAATTTGTTGAAATCTCTTGGAAATTAAACCTTTTTAATTGGGTTTTTATATGAGTTGGTTATCAATTATACAATATTCGTTTATTATTATGATTATATACATTTTTAATATTATTATTTGTCTGGAATTTTAAGTGACTTATTAAATGCCTCTAGAATTAGTATTGAAATTAAAATTTTCTGTTTCAATTTTAATTTTTGAATTTCTAGCAGCTTTGAAGAATGCCAGTGGTCCAGAAAACAAGCAGAACTATTCACAGCTCAACAGGCTAATTTATTGCAAGTAAATGAAAACATAGCTATGCCAGCCAAACAACTTCAAAAAACAATAATGCAGATAATTAATGATATACCCGAGTATGCTGATATTGTAAGTAATTATGTGCATTAATAGATAGATGTGAGAGAAAATACTACAAATTTTACTAAAATTCAACATGTTTTCAGCATTTTCTTAGTTTTTTAAATTGTATAAGAATGAAAGAGTTCTGTGGCGCTCAAGATTCCTTGTACAATTGCTTTGATCGTGCTGTTTTCAATATATGTGTCAATGGCAATACATTAAATGATAGAACTAAAAATGTTCGTTATGCGGCACTAAATAGAGCAGCAATGCATACACAATTTGGACATAAGTAAGTACGTAAGAAACATGTTTTACAGTATACTAGGTTTGGTGACATATGTCTGTAAATTTGTCACGACAATATAATATTAGTAAGATTATTTTATTTCTTTAATTTATCATTACTATTTACTATGTTATTATTTATTTGCATCCGACTACGGTGAAGCCAAAAGAGGGAGCTATGATATAATATCCATTACATTGAGTTTAAAGTAGTTTTCGTTTAATAGTTATTAAATGAAATTTTTGGCTTTTATCATAAGCAAATAAAATTAGCCTTGAATAACGTTTTCTAAAGTAGGAAGTTTGGTGCAAATCTAGGTTAGTGGCTATGGAAGGTGTACGTGAAGCCGTGGCGACGGCGCAGGAGGCAGCGGATAGTACGTGCCTGGCGCATGCGGCATCGTGGGGTGCGCTAGCGGGGGGCCGGATTCGCCGCGCCGCACTCTTGTCGCGGATACCACGTCCTCCCCGCGCTGCCGCCTCCGCTGTGCAGTTGATGGCGCAGCACGCGGCCGTCAATGCAGCAAGACCCGCGGAAGTGTTTCAGGTGACATAATATCTTATATCATAGTAGTCCAACTAGTTATAAATATTGACAAATATTGTACAAGACTCATTAGAATAGATTTATACGCACTTTTTAGATAATCACTAAAGGGGATTCTATCAATTATCATCACTCTATGACCGACCTTACCATGGCGGGGCTGGCGAACACCGCAGCGTTGTGGGGATTGTATGGCAAAACTGAAATGGCTTCTGTCAATTGTCAGTTGTTATTAAATCTGAATACAAGTAAGTTCATGTTCTTTTTAGTTATAAATAAAAATAAAGTAAGCTAAAATCATGATAGGGCCGGGCCAATGGAGTGCTTGTGATATGTGAATGTTTGAAGCGTCAGTAGCTCAGAGGTGCGGGCGTTGGATACATGATCGATAAGTCGTGGGTTCAAACAACCTCCTGACACAAGCATTTTAGCTTAGTAGGAGGGGTAAAGGGAATACTAGTAGTATGTGATCCATATTGCTAGTAATCTTTTAAGAAAAAAAAATGTTGTTCGACGTTTTCTTATGAATACTTGTTAATTAATGACTTGATCATTTGTATTCAGATACAATAGTTTAGTTGCGTTAGTTGTTTAATTTTACTTTATATAGGGTTCATAATATTTATCTTAAGCTCAACACACAATATTTAAGAACCAATTTAGAAGTTTTTCTATTAGTATCAATGGAATAAAAATCTGATCAAATCAATATGACTTATGACCTAAACATTAAATTTAAAATTTTATTTTCTTGGAAGTAAAATAGTACTATATCTCTAGAATGTTATGTGGGCAATGGCAGCGTATGGCAGTGGTCGGAGGGGGGCGCAGCAGCGGGGGTGGTCGGCGTGGCTGGGGCGGGGGCGGGTAGCGGTGCGGTGGGTGCGGCGGGGGCAGGCGCTCTCTGTACTGCGGCTTGGCGTGGACGGTGTTCGTTAGCTGCAACTCTGACGTCGCTGTTTGTGGCACCACAAGTTCTAGCTGCAGCAGCTACACATTGTGCCGCCGCCGCACTTAGAGCAGGTAATAATGATAATATTTTCGAATTAATTCTGAGCCAATGACAAAATAATAATTTCGGCCAAGTGCCAGTGTGGAAGTCGCGCAGTGAGGGTTCGGTACAATTTCAATAAATGGACATACACTACCAAATTTTGATTTTCGTGTCTAAATATCATCAAAAGTAATATTGTGGGGCGTTTACTCCTGACATTAGTAATGCTTGTTTCAATGGACATATTTATAATTACTTATAATTTTTAAACACATATATATAAGAAACTATTATAAAATGTTTTTAACAAAAAATATTAACCGACTTGAAACTGAAAACTGCAAAAATTTAAATAATAATTACATTTAAATAATTTTGAAGTCAGTGAACACATACTAATAAAATACGTATTGATAATTATAGAACTTCTTTCTATTTTGGAGTGGCTTAAAATATTTTTCAAGTTCTCATTTAAATCCATGTCATGTTGTAAACAGCCGTTGCTAGGATACGGGCCACATATTTTAGAAACTGGAAACCTCCTCTAGTTTCTATACTTATTACTTCAAACCTTATTGACCAGTCTAAAAATTAAAAATGTAATAAATTAATTAATGGGATATATATTTTACTAAATAATCTTTTTAAATACAGTAGAATCCGTTTATTATGACTCCGCTTATATTGACCATCCGCTTATTATGAAGTAATTACACAGCGAAGTTTGGTTTTCATATAAAATACTTTATAATTAAATCGGATATAATGACTTCGCTTATGTCGCTTATTACATGTCGCTTATTGTGACCCATTTTTAATAAATTGTGTCCTGTTATAGTGACTGACATGATTTTTAACTCCTTCAGCAGTGTTCGGGAGAGTCATGTGATACCCGACGACGTTCAGGGCATGCATGGCTTTTTTTTGTTTGGAATCTCAGTGGGTATTTTTTTTTTTGGAGTCACGCATTGTTCATTAGTGATTTGTGAAAAAAATGACATCTCAAACTCGTGATGAAAATATCGTAGAGTCTTCAAATAAATGAGACACGCGAAAGTGATGGGAAGAAGAATATAACACTTTTTTAATAGAAATATTACAAATTCGAGTCATTGCTAAATAAGCGTTGTAGTTGCATGCAATTTGAGTCAGAGCAGAGTCTACCGGGCTCGGTCAGTCAACTTGATACAGTGTGTGACCAGCAAATATCTAGTCCTAGCCACAGTTTATCTTGCATTAATAACAATTGTAAAATAAACCTTAATATTAAGCGGCCTCCTCACACATCAAAACAAAAGACATTTGTTATATCAGACAGTTTAGGCAAAGGTTTTGGTTCCGTTTTAAATAATTATTTAGAAGGCTCCTGTAATATTTGTACTCCGGGTGCCAGTTACCAGTACCAAATTGATAAAATTAAGTCCATGCAGTTAAATGAAAGTACTACTATTGTATTACTGCATGGAAATAGCTTATCTGTGAGTAAGCAAGATGTTATCAGGGGTATTGATGATTTTATCAAATTAAATGAAAACAATAAATGTAAATTTATAGTCTGCGCCTTCCCATACTCTCGCTCACTCACAGATGCGCAGAATAAACATGTATATAATTTGAACATGACCATGTATAATTTGACATACCGTCATAGTGACGTATTTCTATATTTTGACTTAAACAAATTTATTTATTATAGTTGTAAGTTGACAAAAGATACAGTGTATCTCCCCTTATATTATAAAAAACAAATTGCTACTTTAGTAGCATATAATATTATACAAAACACCGTTATATGTAATATAACGCAGACATCAATTAATAATGATAATGTTATCATTAAAAATGTTGTACAAACTAGTTTAAACTAGTTAATGAGACAAAGCCTAAGCAAAACCGTTTAAATATTAACATAGTTCATCAAAACATGCAAGGTTTAGGCGGCAAAGAACTTGAACTGGAATTGTTAGGTAATAAATTTAATATTCATATATTTTGTATCACTGAACACTGGTTAAATAAAAATTGTATTATGTCACTTATGGATAATTATAAATTAATAAGTACGTTCGTCAGAGAGAAAACAATTCGCGGAGGCTCTTTAATATTAGTTCGCAGTGACATATCCAATACAGTATGTAAATCTCGACAAGATATTGTTTCTCTCTCTGTCGAGCGTATTGTTGAGATTTCTTGTGTAGAGTTTCAACGTTACATTATAGTATGCGTGTACCGCCCCCCCAATAGTGATTTTGAAACTTTTGAGTCCACTATTGATGACGTACTTAAACGTATTTGCATTAAAAATAAATCTATAATCGTGTGTGGAGACTTTAATATAGATATATTGATAGACACAACTTTCAGTCGTCGGCTGTTAAATTTATTTAAATCATATAATTTATTAAACTTATTCTCTGAGCCGACTCATGTTGGTGATAATTTTGCAACGTGTATAGACAATGTGTTTTGTGACTGTGAAGTGTTTGAAACTATAATAATGAAAAACCTAACTTCGGATCATTATGGACAGAAATTCACGTTAGTAGACCAAGAAATTAAAAATTCAAATAAGATTTCATGTAGACCAAAGTCGAATAATAAAATTAACTTGTTTAAGGATAAGGTAGTACAAAAAATTTCTAGTTTGTGTTTGATTTATAAGGACCCAGATACGCTATATAATAATTTATTTACTATGATTTTAAATGAATTTAATAACACATTTAAAATAAAAACTTTTAGTAAAAATTTAAAACTGAAATTTAGTGACTGGGCTACCATAGGTATATTTAGAAGTAGAGATAAATTATATGAATTATATGGTATGAGGCAATATAATCGGGATCCAGTATTTTTAGAACGCGTTAGGTGTTATTCTAAGATCTTTAAAAGTGTTTGCATCCAGGCGAAGGCAATTTATATTAGAAACAAAATACTTAACTCAGACGATAAAATAAAGGCTACCTGGGATATTATTAATAGCATAACTGGAAGATCTAAAATAGAAAACGAACCAATTAAATTAAATGTTGATAATATATTAATTAATTCGGAAGAAGAAGTGGCAAGCACGTTTGAAAAATTCTTTACTGATATACCTATCAAAGTAACATCTGCATTAAAATCATCGCCCTTAGATGCTATTTCTCTACTTAAAAATAAACTCCCAGGCTATGCTAATTACTTTGAGTTTAAACATATTACTTCATTTGATATTATTAAGAATTTCAGGACACTTAATATAAAAAAAACTGGTGATTTATGGGACATTTCAGTAAAAATATTAAATACAATAATCAATAATATTGCCCCACATCTAGCTGATATTTTTAATAAATGTGTCGATACAGGAAAGTTTCCGGACTTAATGAAGCACAGTAAAATAATACCTCTATTTAAAAATGGAAACAGGAAAGATCCCGGTAACTATAGACCAATCTCTATATTACCATCACTGAGTAAAGTTTTTGAAAAGATTATTTTAAACCAACTTTTAGAATATTTTAATGAAAATAAACTATTTCATAGTGAACAGTATGGTTTTACTAGGGGTAGGTCAACAACAGATGCCGGAGTTGCTCTTCTTAAGCATATTTATGAAGCATGGGAGAAATCACAAAATGCGATTGGTGTATTTTGCGATTTGTCCAAGGCCTTTGATTGTGTTCAACATGAAACACTTTTAAAAAAACTTAATTATTACGGTATATGTGGTGTTTCTCTGGATCTAATTGCCTCATACCTAAATCAAAGAGTCCAGAGGATTACTATTAATGGTGTAAAATCTTCTGGATCTTTGCTACAAATGGGCGTTCCACAGGGATCCATTTTAGGCCCGTTTTTATTTTTGGTTTATATTAATGATCTGCCATACTATGTGAAGAACTTGTGTGATATTGTACTTTTTGCTGATGATACATCTCTTATATTTAAAGTAAACAGAAATAAACATAATTATGACGATGTAAACAGTGCATTATCGCAGGTTCTTCAATGGTTTACGGTAAATAACTTAGTTCTTAATGCTAAAAAAACCAAATGCGTTGAGTTTGCTTTACCTAATGTTAAAAAACAAAAATTTAACCTACGTTTAAATAATGAAATTTTAGATGTGGCGGACTCGACGGTATTTCTGGGTATAACTTTAGATTCAAAACTCCAGTGGAACCCCCATCTATCATCTCTAGCGGGAAGACTCAGCTCAGCTGCCTACGCAGTAAGGAAAGTCAGACAAATGACTGATATCAATACTGCTAGGCTAGTTTACTTCAGTTACTTTCACAGTATTATGTCTTATGGCATTTTACTGTGGGGTAGGGCCGCGGACATAGAATCCATTTTTATTCTTCAAAAGAGAGCTGTTCGGGCCATTTATAACTTAAGAGCGCGGGATTCCCTTAGAGATGTATATAAAAAAATAGACGTTCTTACAGTCCCATCTCAATACATATATTGTAATATTTTGTTCATTTACCAGAATATTCATTTGTATTCAAAACACAGTGACAAACATAATGTTAATACTAGAAACAGAAATAAACTTGTAACGCCGTACTATCGTCTCCACAAAGTGAGTAATAGCTTCATGGGGCTTGGTGTTCGCATCTATAATAAGATTCCACAGCCTATATTAGACTTGCCACTTCAACAATTTAAAACTCGTATCAAGAAGTCATTAATATATAAAGCATACTATAATGTACAGGATTACTTAAATGATGAGAATGCTTGGAATCTAAGTGACGTTGACTCTCAAGTTAAATGATTTGTATAACAGACTATGTAAACATGGCTTTTTGAAAAGAGCGACTGTTGAGTTTCTGGCCGGCTCTTCTCAACAGAAAACTGCTTTCCGAGCTGGTGGTAGCTTCAGACAAACTAACTGACCGACAAATTTTTGACGTTTCAAAAGTACTTTTCAAAAAAGTCTAATTGAAATAAATAATTTTGATTTGATTTGATTTGAATGATAATATGACGATGGCGATGCCTCCTTTATACTGAGACTGTTATTACAATATAAGGAAAAAGCAAACAAGCATTACTGATTTCTTACGTAAATAATGAAACTAATGTGTATGTAATATGTACATATACGCGTGTACTTAATATTTATAATTTCTATTTTGATTTATCTCTAATTTCTCTCTATTAAAATCTCAAACTCAAAATATTTTATTCAAATTGACTTTTTACAAAGTACTTTTGACACGTCAAAATTGGGCAGTCAGTCAGTTTGTCCGAAGCTACTGCCAGTTCGGAAAGCAGTTTCCTGATGAGAAGAACTGGCAAGAAACTCAACAGTTGCTCTTTTCAAAATGCCATTGTTTACATCAGTCTGTTTTACAAAGGTATAATCATTCAGCTGAGCATCAACGTCATTTTGATTCCAAGCTTTGTCATCATTCAGATAATCTTGTACAGAGTAGTAAGCTTTATTTACTAAACACTTTTTTATTCGAGCTTTAAATTGCTGAAGTAGCAAGTCTAATATAGTCTGTGGGATCTTATTATAGATGCCAACACCACCAAGCCCCATGAAACTATTACTAACTTTGTGGAGACGATAGTACGGCGTTACAAGTTTATTATTATATCTAGTATTTATTCTGTGTGTGTCACTATGTTTGGAAAATAACGTAATGTTCTGCCTAATGTATACAATGTTACAATAAATGTATTGTGACGGCACTGTAAGAATACCTATATTATTAAAAACATCTCGAAGGGAATCTCTAGCTCTTACATTGTAAATGGCCCGAACTGCTCTATTTTGAAGAATAAAAATGGATTCTATGTCCGCGGCCCTGCCCCACAACAAAAACTAGATACAAGATCGGATCTCCTGTTTTTGTTAGTAAATACATACTAACAAAAACAGGAGATTGTTTATTTTCTACAAAATGCTTTGTATGACGTCCGCGTAGTATAACGTGTTTATTATTTCCCTGCGATGTAAACGGATTCCACCAACGATCACAGAAAAAAAGAGGATACCGCAAGTACGCCGATTCGTGTCCCACTGAAACTCCGCTTAATTCAAAAACTCCGCGCATCGACCGTTAGTCGGCATTCGACCGTCAGTGCGAGAGCTGTCAGTTTAGCGTCGTAAAATATTGCAAAAATGCGGTCTTGGGCATTATCATTACAATTAGTACAGATTTTTCGGTTAGTGGATTTGACGCGCACATATTTTTTTTGTATTATACTTAATGTTAGTAAGAAAATAATTTACATGCAATAAAATTTAATTGAAAAAAATAAGAAGCCACTATCCATACTTTTGAGCCGGGCAGAAACGTCAACTATTAGACGCGACGTCGCATTTGATTAACGTTTTAGTTTGAAGTACTGTATCTACTTTTTTTCTATGATCGTTGCATTCCACTGTACATATTAAATTACAACTTTTTTTTTCTTGGTTAGTTTTTAACCTTAAATTTGTTAAACCAGAGTTAAACAGTAAAAATATTTTTTATCTGTATCGAGCAGCAGGCATATTTATGTATAACATATTCGAATATTACTAAAATCAAAATATACTTTTTTTCATGTCCGCCATATATTGAAAGCCCTATATAAAAACTACATTGCTTACACTTAGAAGTTTGACTTTTTCACTGCTTCAAGAGATTAAGTCTATAGTTCAAGTTTAATATTAATTTCAACTCGATAACTCGTCGTGATGAGACAACAAATTTACAGTTTTCGAATTTTCCCAATGCTAGCTATTAAATTTTGCTTTGAGCCAAAAATCATGTTCCTAGGTAAATAGAAAGAGCCTGGGAATTGTGATTCTTGTCGAAAACCAAAATTACAATGCATGAGATAAAAGCAGCTGTATCTTTTCATTAAATTGACTTAGAAGTTTGATTTGTTTATAATAGTTTGGGGATAAAGTCTTTTCGCATTATAGTATGTATGAACTTGTAATAAAATCTCTTTGGCTATACTAATTGTATCTGGCTGGTTTTGGTATCATTAAAAGTTTACATTTTAAAGAGAATATTTCCAAATTCAAATTAGGCAAATGTGTGATTTTTATTTGTTTTTCGTACTGTGAAGATGAGTGAATCTAATGAAGAAATTCGATACATTTTAAATTTTACTACAAAAAAAGTAAAAATGCGACGCAAGCCGCGAAAAAAATTTGCAATGTTTATAGACCTAGTGCAGTGTCTGTGAGAGTAGGACAAATTTGGTTTAAGCGTTTTTGATCCGGAAATTTTGATGCAATGCAAAAGATGCACCTCGCTCTGGTCGCCCTATTACGGATAAAATGGATGCCATTTTTGAAAAAGTGGAGCTAGATCGGCATATCAGTAGTCACGACGTAGCTGAAGAACTGGGATTTGACAACAAAACAGTTTTGGCGCATTTGAAAAAACTGGGTACACAAAAAAGCTCGATATTTGGGTACCTCACGAGCTCACTGAAAGAAACTCACAACACTCACTGAATGTTGTTATTCTTTATTACGACGTAATGAAACCGAACCATTTTTGAAGAGCTTCTTGGTGATGAAAAGTGGATCACGTACGACAAGAGCATAATTGGTGATGAAAAGTGGATCACGTACGACAAGAACGTGCGAAAAAGGTCGCGGTCAAAGGCCGGTCAGGCTTCACAGACTGTGGCGAAACCCGGGTTAACTCGCAACAAGGTGATGCTTTGTGTGTGGTGGGATTGGAAGGGCATTATTCATTATGAGCTGTTACCACCAGGCAAGACCATCGATTCTGAACTCTACTGATGAGATTAAAGCAAGAAGTTGAGAGAAAGCGGCCGGAATTAATCAACAGAAGGGGTGTGGTTTTTCATCATGATAACGCTAGGCCTCACACATTACTCTCACACATACCTACATGATGGCAAAAAGTTATCGAACAATATGAGAAGAAACTTTTTCCCCAAAATAATATGTCAAAGAGAATAAAGACTTGAATATTTAATATAAATTTCAACTTGATATCTACACGTTTTTCAGAGAAAAAGCGTCTTGCGTGGCAGTCAAAAAGTCTTAATTTTCTAGTGATGTAGCAAGAAAATTACCGAATTTTAATAAATTTCACGATTCCGGGTAATCGGGAAGTACTCTTATAATTTTATGAGTAACCACAGTTACGCAGTTGTAGTTCTTGCAGCAGTTTTGAGTATTTAATATTAATTTCAATTTGATACCTCCACGCGTTCCTCAGAAGAAGGGTCATGACAACGAATAAGTTCTATAAAGGTTCCTTTTTTCCTTTTAAGGTACGGAGCTCTAAAAATGTTAGAATTTCTGCTACACAGAAAGCGTTGAAATATGTAGCAAAGTTTACTATTATATCAGAGTTTATTATTATATATATATATAAGCATTCATAAAATACTAGAAATAAAATAATTAATTAGGTTTTCAAAACTTTCAGACATGAGATGTTTATGGTCTTATTAGTCTCTCGGCAGACGTGGGTGCGAGGGTCTATGAGCGCATCCGAAGCAGGAACGATAGGCGGCATTTATAACGTGGTACACTCGTAGAAGCGATCTTACCTTCATTCGAAGCCTGGATGAGGAGTAAGCGACGAGTCTTATTCCAATTTACACCGTCGTTCACTGAGCATGGTTGTTTTACGGAATATCTATCTAAGAAAGGAGAAGGAAGGAAAGGAAAATTTGCTATCATTGCGGAGTAGACCGCAATTATAGTATTATTTAAGAATTCTGATTCTTTTATTTTCAGAAAAATGGGAGGAGGCTGCTCAAAGCATTAGTCAATTAGCTTCATACAATCGATGGGAGAGCCAACTCTTACGAGCCGAGATGTATTTCTTGAAAGGGGACGCAACTGGAGCCTTAGAAACTTTACACGATATTCTAGATTACTGTAAAACAGAGGACGACAGTTTGCACTACATGTCACTTCGACTAAAAGCGATGATAATGATGGCTGAAGTTCAGCATACTTTCAGCAATATTCGTTCGACTAATATTATGTTACTAAACGAAGCTCTATCCTTGGCGAGAAAGTACCATTTGCATTATTTGGCCGCTACGGCAGAAATGCATATCGCAAACGTACAACTCCACATGGGATGTACAAAAAACGCACTGTTGCTCGTGCGGAAAGTCTTGCCCTTAATCATGGAACACGGTAGCGCCTATGATACTGCCAGAGGTGAGTATTGAGAGAATGTCATACTAATATCATAATGTGAAAATATAAGGTTAATACTAAAACTTCTCGTTGTGTACTTCGTAGGTCTGCTTCTCTACACGAAATGCCGCATAGCGACAGCGGCTCCGGCGGGCGAAGCACGGTCTCAGGTGCTGCAGTCGTGTTGCGAAACACTCGACATTGTTAAGGAAAACTTCGCTAAAGTCGGAGCCCAAGCAAGATTATTGCATACGTGGTATCTTCAGGTAAAATATATATTGGAAAATGTTTTTACAATATTTTCATTATTAATATTTTTTTAAAGATTAACAGCAATTTGGGGTTATAATGACTTAAATCTTGCGAATTAACTCCTGCAACTAAACCAAATATATAATTGTGTTAAGAGTACCTAGCTTAACATCAGTAGTGCCAAGTGAAGTATTCAATACCTTTACTATTTCTGCCTTCATTGCCTAAATAAAATTTATTGAATGATTATGTATACAAGCTATTGAATAAAATTTAATAAGAGCAGTGGCAGATCACGACCCACTGCTGAGGCGGGTCTCCTCCTTAGAATGAGGATTGAGATAGATCATAGTCCACCAAGCTGGCCTAGTGTGGGTTGGCAGATTTCACACCCCTTTGAAAACTTTTAGAGAACTTTCAGGACTGCAGGTTTCCTCACGATGTTTACCTTCACCGTTGAAGCAAGTGACATTTAATTGCTTGAAAACACAATTCAGAAAAGTCAGAGGTGTGTCCCCAGGATCGAACCTATACCTCCCGAGTACGACACCGATGTCTTAACCACTGGGCTATCACTGCTTGTTTATTTTTTAGTTATTTAACTTTATAATAGTATAATAGTTTGATAAATATCGAAAACTTTATTTTTTTTCAGGCTCAACTGTACAACGATATTGGTAACATAGTAGCTCGAAATCAATGTGCGTGGAAGTACAGACAACTTGAAACCCAAAATCCAATAGAACCATTAAAATCTTTACATATTATGTATTAAAAAGTAACTTTAGTAATCGTATTTTTTAATTATAAAATAACTAAATATGGATCCGTAAATCAATAGACACAACGGGAATTAATACAGAACAGAATTTATTTTTTAATAATCTTTTAATATAAGATGTTGTAGGACTTATCTTAAAAGTAAAACAGTTTAAAAAAACGAAATCCGCAAATTATATGAACATAGGATACAATGTTTAATAATATAAATGATGAAATTGTGTACATATTATATATTCAACTTAAAAGAAAAGATATTTACTTTTTTAGATTATTTAATATAGCTTATCATTTAAGAGGGCCTTTTGAATTATTTCAGACATTGTTACTTTAATATCTCTACTCAATACTTCCGCAACTAAAACTTTGCTATTGACCTGAACATCTGACTCCACATAAGCAGCTTCTCCTAAAATATTTGCATCATTCCAACAATGCCCAAGAGATACTTGAGATTCACAGATTCTTCCCAGTTGCAATAACAAGGAGGTGACATCTTCTAGAAGAGAAGGGAAAGCAGTACAGATTCTCACAAAAGATTTTAAAACTGGTTGGAATAGTTCCAGGCGTAAATCACTGGGGAGTACCGATAGTAAGGTGGATAGAGTATTTACACATAGCCTCGCTATAGACATCGCCTTGGGTAAAGCGTATTGTATCGATAAATGAGATACTAAATCGACAGCAAAAATTTGCTTTTCTAATGAGGCCTGACTTAATAGTTCCGGAATAAAGTCTAAACAAATGTGCATTGAAGGTATGCCTTGAACAGTAACTTGCAATAGTTCTCTGGGATATCCTTGAAAATGCACTAATTTCGCTAGAGATGGTTCCGAAATGAATATTTGATGCAAAAATGAGCATATAATGCTCCTTACTTCACGTAAAGACCACATGAGCTCTGGTTTCATTTGATCGTCTTCCGTTTCCAAACACGCTTCTAGGAGAATCTGCAGCGCTGCACTTTCTTGGGCTGCTACTAGAGCATTTTTTAATTCTTCTCTTTCTGTGTCGGAAGTCAATTGGCCACTCTTTTCCAGAAGTGGCTTGTCTAACAAGTGACGGCTTAATTGGCTTCTCGAAGCAGCTAAACTAGCCTCTAAAATTCGTAGTATTAGTTTTAATATAGGACCACATCTGAACACTCTCATGTCGCACCGTAACACTTGCAAGGGATCTACTAAAATATTCTCTTGAGTAATTGTAACATTTCTGTTGTTGCCATTATTAATATCGAGCAACGCATTTATTGTCATTATCCATAGACAACGAGGCAGAACCGTGTTGAGGCGAAGCCACACCTCACGGTAAAGTTCTTGTATATGTCGTGGCACCTGATCCCCGAGCACGCTTTTTACATATCGCACAAATATCTCTGCGAAAGGCCAAATATCAGTAGGATTCCTATTTAACATAGCTTTTAAAATTTTACCAGTCTTATATGGATTTTCTTCAATACTTTGAAAAGCTTCGTCAATAGACGTCTCAGATATATTTACGTCTATCTGATGACGGCAAGTGTCTCCAAATACTTGATCGTCCATCCAGTCATCTACGAGTGAAAGTTGTGGAAAATGCGTAGCCAACAATCGCAACAGAGGACTGAAAAGACCACCATAGCTCAATTGATCTTTTTGCGCCTGATGTAATAAATACTTAATGGGTAATTCAGATAGGAATGCCGTAGAGTAACTTTTTATTTTTCGGCCGTTCGCTAGGAGTGCTGCGGAATTAGCAAGTCTTACGTCTTCGTACAACAGAAGGTAGTAGATAAGGATCAGTTGCGACGCTAATGTCGGCTTCTCGATGTTAATATCTATAGATAATTCACTGTCAATCTCCATTGGAGCAAACGCTTTGTTATCGGAATCAAAATTAACTCCAAAAATAGAGTTTCTAAACACTCTTCGTATTTCTTCTTCTGTTATAGGTTTGTTAAAATATTCATTAGCACCTTTATTATTGATAACGAGAATGGAATTGACATAAACTTCAATAAGCGCAGGCATGACAGGATGTAAGGGAGCTGTGCAATTACAGATTTGTTTGTATATCCAATTTTTTATTGGAACTTTATGTTTTGAGAATGCTCTAGATTTAAGCAACTGATGAATACAATGAACAGGTAAATATCCAGTAATGTTGCTATTTAGGTTTGCAGTAACTGGAACCTTTACTGCATGTGCTGTGACAACCTAAAAAAAGTTAAAAAATTAAAGTAAGTACAATTATTTGTGTTTATAAATATTTTCGTTTTTCTTAGAACAGTAACACAAAAAGTGTAGAGTTATTTAATTTTATAAAATGAGTAACTGATAACAACAACTTCCTGGGTTTGAGTAGAATTCATGATATTTAAAAACCGCATAATTGATTCGCTTTAGCCAGTCTTTAATGATTAATTAGCATTTACTAAAATACTTATTTGACAAAATCCACTTTTACTACAGAAGAAACTATTAAAACGGCAAATTTTATAAAAGGGTTATTCTTCAGACAATTTCTAACCAAAAAACATTTTTCTTGCCTGCTTTCTTATATTACCTGTTCAGTAAATATTTCTTGGGTAAATGCTTGTTTTATGCGTGCTAAACCATTGGGACGCACCGGCACGCGCATTCCAAGAGTAGCACATACTAGTTCACCCACGGCAGCCAGTTGTCCTGAGTGAAAATGAATAGCTATAAGAAGTAACATTTCCCCAAATGATGCTGTCACTCCTGAATTACTGTAAAAGACACATTTTTTTTTAAATCATTCAGTAAAATGAAAACTTAACCTTTAATAAAAGAATAAGTAATAAAGATACTTACCTCTCAAAATAAGCTTCCTCTTTAACCAACCATTGAACCCATTCAATAGCTTTCTTTTCATGTTCAGGAGCAGCTGCAAGAATAATTTGGACAAAATTTTTTCATTTGTTGAAATTTTAAATTAATAATTATATTATATATGATAATAAATAATACTAACCCATCAGAGATGGGCAAGCCAAGATCATACAGAGACTTAGAGAGACAAAACGTACTCCTGCTGGTGTTGGAGGAGGTTTTTGAGTAACTAATCGTAAAAGTCCTGATACTTCATCATCTTGGAACTTGATTCCTGCAATGCCCCTTAATGAACAGTAAAGTCTCAGCAAAGCTGAGGCTTCTACTCCAGCTGTTCCTTCTTTTAATCTATTTAATAATTCGTGACGTAACTTAATTAAAGTGGTATGACCATCACCTTTTCCTCTTTTATGGGAATTTCGTAAAAAAGTTGCAAACCAGGCTCTCGAGCTTTGATCTGAGCCAAGTAAAAGTCCAGATATAAAAGGTACCTATGAAAAGTTTTAATATAATTTGTAATGCTAAGTAAGAATTTAAAAGATTTCAAGTTTTCAATAAAATATATACTACCAAGTCTTCTTGATGGTGCCTTAAAGTAAGGCTAATAACTAAACAAGGTAATCGTGAAGCAGATACTGCTTTGACTCTAACAGCTGCTGCTATATATGGACATGCATCACATAGTGTTAAAAGAGTCTTTGCTCTTATACCACCTTCTTCACTTCTTTCTGCATTTAAAACAAGTGATTCTGCAACTGAAATGTAACAAGTACATCAATATTTCTTTGTTTATGTAAAAGTATTCCAGGATTATAGTGTAGTATACTACACACTTTAAATTAACATTCTGTATCTCTATCTAAAAGAATATGATAATTATGTAATTTTACCTTACCTTAAAATTTTGTTTTTATATTATATACTTAATTTATATTTTATCTTACTAAATAATTCAATTTTGTAATACTTCATATTATTATAAAATTCTATTTTATAATCCACTTAAATAAATTATAAATATATATTATTATTTATTTATAAATACACTAACCATCTAATAATGTGTCTGGCATATTTGCTATAACCCATGAAATGATTGTAGGACCTTTATTAACATGAAGAAGTACCTCAACAACATCACAAATATTTAGTAAATTTGGTAATTCTGCAAGACTAATACAAATCACATCAGTAATTTCTTCCAAGTAAACCTCATTATCAAACAATTCCGATGGCTTTATTGAGGTATCCACATTTGAATTTTTGCTCTGATTGTATTCTACTAATTGTGCCTGCATTTGTAATAATTCAGAAAGGACAAGGCGAACTCTTCTTGCTGAATCAGATTGTTCAAAGTCATTTGCTATACCATTTACAACACTCTGTATTAAAAAAGACTCTGTGCACTGGGAACCATTTTTTTGACTGTAACAAAAAAGTTTGTTTTAAATTGCTAGATTTGAAAGATAGTACAATTTGAGTAATTTAATTAGAAACAGCAAATAATAAACTTACCGCATTTGTTGTTCTTTTTTAAGATCAACTTCAAGAGCATGAAATTCAATAGAAAGAAGAGATACAATAAAATTTACCAAATCAATTCCTGATAAAAGAGTAAGTATGTCTTTCTTGGCTTCTGAACAGTATCTGGTTACGTCTAGGGGTGCTATGAGCGCCATACGAACAAGACATGGTATTATAGGCCTGATCTCATCCGATGAACATTTCACAAGTGTCGGTATGTCAACATCTTTCAAAGCTTTGAAGACGTGCGGTCTCACCGGTTTCATAAAGACTGTATCCATTGTATAGTGTCTGTTCTGGCTCTTGAGGGTTAGAAGATTAAACACTGCTACAATAAATATTGTGGCTCAATTGTTAATAGAAGTGTAAATGTGAATTAGTATTTGCCGTGTATTATGATCATAATTCATTATATGTTTTTGTGCAATATAACCACAAAATCACAAAAGATCTTTAAGCGGTAATAACTAAAAGGCTGATAAAAGCGTATTTGTATAAGCTATAAGATGTAATCTAAATACTACTATATTATAAGTCACTTTTATTTCATGAAATTATATATTTTCTTGGAAATAGTGCAGGAATAGAAATTAGAAATATACTAAATGACAGATTTTGACAGTGGCCTTTTTTTTCCTTCTGTTTTTAATTTTTATTCATAATGGTAAAGGCAAAGGTATTAGACCGTACAGCCTTGTCTATAGTAGGATAATTCTTTATTAATTTTATAGTAAGGCCGAAGCCATGTCTTCCGTTAGAATTATCTAAATCGTTATACTTGTAAAATTTCTTGTGGTAGATGTTCTTGTAATCTCCGAAAAAAGCGGCTAAATTAAAGCAAAGACCAGCTAAAATGATAATGAAGTATCTACCATAGATTAATGGTAGCAGTATCCAAAGATATATATGTCGGAGAATAGTAAACGATTATCTTATATAATAATCGAATGGTCATCGTCATCTATGGCGCTGAAGTAGGGTAGATGGGTAGAGTGCGCGCAAAATAAGTCTGCGCGCGACTGGGGGCGTGCTTAATGTTGCTAGTCTAACTAGTACTTTTCCTTCATTTTGATTAAAAAAACTTGTTTGCTGAATAATTCACAAATTGTGGAAATTTACTAGTCGGGGAAAATTAATATATAAGTTTTCCCATTTAACATATTATACTAACTATAATATTATAAATGTGAAAGTTTGGATAGATGGATGTTTGTTACCCAATCACGCCAGAAAAATGCACGGCTCTGGAAGAAATCTGGCAAAAAGATAGATTATAGTCTGGAATAGCACATAAGCTATTTTTTATTTCGGTAAAATGATGTGGGATAGATTTATTTCAATTTTTCATAGAGCAAAGGATCGCCATGATTTTTTGCATAGATAGTGGTAGTTTAAGGGTCAGAAATAGACATAGGCTAATTTTTACGCAAGAAAAATTAAGAAAGTAGACAATTCGGAAACTCAGTAACTTTCCGAGCCAACCTCAAGAACCCGAAGCAAAGCGAGGGCGGGTCTTTAGTCTATATACATATAGAGATGAATCCTTATTCCCCTTGGTCACGCCATCACGCGTGAACGACAGGAACGATTTCATTAATTCTTTTTTTGTTTCTTATTGTCAGTAGAAGGTTCTTATGAAAGAAAAAATTAAGAAAGTTGCGCGGAAAATTAGGAGATTGAAGAAAACATAACGACTTTCCGGGTCAACCTAATAACGCGAAGAGAAGCGAGGGCGGGCAGCTAGTATACTATAAAAATAAAACTTTATCAAACGTTGTAAATCTTTTATCGAGTACATAGTTGTGCTTTTAAATTTACCATAACTATAGTCTTGCAATGGGTTGATACGAGTACCTTCCATTACAACATCTTTATCGAAAGATTCCGATGTGTCATCAGTAACATTAATAATTAATTTGTCCATTTCCACATCCAGTAGCCTGTCAGATTCAAAATATTTATCTTCTGTTTTTTCTACATGAAGTCATACATTGAGTCATTCTTCTGACGTTACTGTTCTGAACGCTGCTTCAGTAATTGAGGCTATTTCGCTAGTAGCTTGATCTACATTTTTCTCTGCAATACGCCTCTTTACAATGGCCCAAATCTTTTCGATTGGATTTAAATCGCAGTGGTATGACGGTAAGCGCAGAACCTCATGTCCATGTTCATTTAACATTTGTTCTATTTCATACTGTGGATCCCCTTTATGCCTTTTGATTAATTCGTATAATTGTGCTTTTGTCCAACAATCATCGACTTCAATACTATTTTTCGTGAGCCATGCTTGGAGTTCTGCTTTTGTATTGATCATTGTAGGGGCCTTATTTATTTGCGTGCAATGATATGAAGCATTATCCATGACTACAATGCAGTTAGATTGTAGATTTGGCACAATTTTTTCTTTCATCCATCGCATGAAGTTCGCAGAATTCATGTCGTCATGATAATCAGTTGATTTTGATTTAGACTTGAACAGTAGCAGTCCGTTTTCAACAAATCCAGTATTACCCCCAGCATGAGCTATAATCCATCTTGCGCCGACGCTGTCTGAAGCAAGAATACCAGGCTGTTCCTCTGATTGCCAACATTTTTGAAGATGGTATGAAGCATGAATGTATGTTTCATCGAGATAAATGACAGGTCGATTTTCTTGCTGACGATTTCTTCGTAGCCTCATAATATATTTTGCTCTCCAAGCTGCAATATCGCTGCGTTCTATTAATATTTTTCGTTTACACTGGCATTTTTTGTATTTGTAACCTAAAATATTTAAAACACTCCTCAACGATGTTCTACCATATTTAAAATCAATTTCAGCTTTTAATTCCAACCAAAGTTTGTTTATGGTAGGTATTTCCTTCTTCACGACGTAAAACGATTGAATTTTATGCCTGATAGCACACTTGTCAAAATCGTCTAGTTCGTCAATTTTTTTCTTTCGCACTCTTTTTTTCCCCGGAGTCACAATCTTTGAGGATGAAGCTACCGCTATATTGCCCTCTTGAGTTACTTGGGTGACGGTGCGTTCAGAATCGCCTAAAACAAAATAATAACAGCATTATATTACATGGTAACGGTCAGCACAATGGTATGAGTATATAAGGAAATTTTATTATTATAGCAACCCTAAAAATTACCTGTTAAATAAGCGACCCGGGCTCTAAGTTTGGAAAACGGTATCGTAGGCCCATTTTTATCTCGTTCTTCTTCACAAGCACGTTTGACATGCAAGATAATTTCCCTGCCAGCATTTTTAATTACTTTCGGTATTAAAACTGCGATTATTCACTTCGTAAATAAATAAAATCACGGAACACAACACACTCTATGGACACCTTACGTAAACGACAAGATGGCGGCAAATGATTAGTTCACATTTTGGTCGCGCGCAGACTTATCTTGCGCGCACTCTAGTAGTCACTTCCGTCATTTTGACAATCTCTTTTTTTTTTAAAGATTACTAGCAGTATGGATCACATACTACTAGTATTCCCGTTACCCCTCCTAGTAAGCTAATAAATAAGCTTGTGTCAGGAGTGGGCCACGCCAGTAGTCCAATGTCCGGGATTTGAACCCACGACTTGTTGATCGTGAATCCAACGCCCGAACTACTGAGCTACTGACGCTTAAATCTCGACATTATATACCACCAACAGTCGTACTGCAGTCTTAGTCTTGCGCGGTCTCTCAAGGAGTGAAGTAGTTTCTAGATAGTTTTAGTAAAAGTATTAGTGCAGTGTTATGTTAGTGCTGTCCGATTAAGATCACGTGAGTACCTTACAATGTAGTTGCCACGTCTGAGGTTAGGTTTATGTGAGTTTGGACTCGGGTTTAAACTGAGAGCCTGAGCAATGGATCCTTGATGTAATTACATCAAGGATCCATTGCTTAAACCTTAAACCTACACCTTCGTCACAAGTCCAAGATACCTTAGTAAGTTTCTCTCGTAAATATAAGAGATCATATTTGATTATTTATCGATTCAGTAGCAGTACGTTGCGTTTACCTAATAATCCATTCAAGATCATCGCCACCCTTTGTAGTGTTCTTTAATCTCCCCCTCCTCTCCTTAATTCCATAGTGTATATTTATTACTACCAAATGTGCAAATTCATACATATTAGAAATGAAGTATCTTTAGTATAAGTATATTTTTATTGTATTTATGGTTCACTATTTTGGCGTTAATGGCTTACACATAAAAAGATAATAAGTACCTATATGCTGTCACGGGTTTTTAGATAAATATTTCCATCATCAACACTATTATAATCGAAAACTACAGAACCGATTTTGAAAATTCTTTCACCGATAGAAAGCTACATCCTTTCCGGGTAACATAGGCTATGTGGTGTTGCTATAAATATTCTAATTAAAAAGATATGGCCATTTAAGTACCATAACGTCGTCATTTTGTAATTTGACGAGTTTCTCAGGAACTACTAATCCGGTTTTAAAATTTTTTTCACTGATAGAAAACTACACTATTCGTTAGTGACTAAGTTAATTTAGTGTTGCCATATATATTTTTTAATTAATAGAAAATAGCTATTTTGTTGTTACAAATCCGATTTTAAAAATATTTCCGTCTCACTTCCTCTTATATACCATGATTGTCTCTCATCCTCTCTTTTTTCTCTGTTTAATTTTTATCTGTTCACAAAGATCAGTCTCTTTTCACTTTCTTTCGATTATCTCTCTCTTTCTCTCTCCTTTACCTGTTTAATTTTATTTTTGCTCTGTCCTCCCATTTTTCTTTCTATTATTTTTTTTTTTACTCTCTCTCTCTTTTTTCAAATAATGAAAAACTACTCAATTACAGAGTGACAAATAAAGGACATCAATTATAATATTGCTTCAAATACCCGGAGCGAAGCGAGGGCAGGCCGCTCGTACATTATATACGTGTAGCTCTAACGCTTTTGAAGCGTATTCCAGATTAGCTCGCAGGTGCCAGAATTTTTCCTACTTACTTGACACTTATCGTTATATTTTGGACAATATACACAATATCTTTATAAATTATAGCCTCTGTTATTCTGATGTATAAGCTACGACAAACATCTTTAAAGCTCAAACTGAGGTCCAGGTTTTTTATATAAATCCTTTTTGTTTTCTTTAATTTTTTGGGGTTTCGTACCTTAAAAGGAAAAAAAGGAACTTCGTTGTCTGTCTGTCTATCAGTCAAGATCCATTTTCTCTGGAATCCGAGGAGGTATCAAGTTGAAATTAATATAGTCAAGCCTGCGGTTCTTGCGGCTGCCAAAAAATCAAACTTCTGAGTCCACTCATTGAAAAAATATGACAGTTAATGTAATCATAAAATTATAGAGTACTTCCCGTAGACCCAGAATCATGAAATATTAGTATGAAGCAAGGACTAATAACACAACATTCATTAACTATTAGGCGGTACGAAGTTTGCTGGGTCAGCTAGTATATATTATAAATATACCTTATAATGCCTTCGATACAGATAAAAAATATTTTTACCGTTTTAACTTTCAGAAAAAAAGAAATATGTAATTTGTAATGTAAGCTGCATTTAGCAAAATATAAATTCCATTAATGTTTTGGTGTCCGTGGTGGCCGTGGTGCTGTTGGTGATCGTGGTCACCGCGATGAGGTAATATGTCGTTATAATATAATGTTTTGTTTTATTCCTTTAAATTCAAATTAATTAACATAGAAAGGAATAAATCTTAATTAAACATTGATTAAATTTATTACTATTTATAAGTTTCATGTTTAAACATCGACGCATGAAAGAAGACACAAAATGCAATTCGTGTACCTACTTTGCGTTTTATCCAAAGGTATTCTTTTTAAAGTTGCGTCATACCTCTTGACTACGAGTATATATGGATTAGGAATCTATATCAAATTTAAATAATAATGTGCGTAGAGAAATATAAACATAATACATTATTTGAGTAAACATGATAAATGGAAACTTAATTAGTAAGGTAAAGTTAGTGCAATTAAAAAAAGATTGGTGTTATTAAGTACATATGTATATGATTGAGTTTTTTTTTGAGCGCCCGTGGAATAAATGACAATCGGAATATGAATCGATGTAATGAATCGGCCCAGAAAGATCCCGGGCCCGGGAGGTAGGAAGGGGCGGCAGGGCGAGCGCTAAGCAGGGCAGACAAGGCGGGCAGGGCGGCCGGGCGGGCGAGGCGCACGGCATCTGCGGAGGGCGGCGGCTGGCGCGTCAGTCGCGCGCGAACACGTGCGCATACCGTGTTGCGCTGTCGCGATTCCTGTCGCTCGCGTCCTTATAATCATACCGCTCGATATCCTTGACTTTCTAAACAATAAAAAATACTTCATCTTCAAACGTCTCAATCATTGGAAAAAGTACCATCTATTATAATCATATTACTCAGTATACATATTTCTTTTAAAATTAATGGGTCAATATAGTACGAAACGAGTTTTTCAATGAGAATAACTTACGTCACTGAAACCATAATTTAGGCGGGAAATATTTTTACTCAAATAGCAGAAGTATTTATATAAAATAGGCTAACTATCATTGTTAAAATACTTGTCGTAATGAGAATTCAAAATTTAAACAATGATTTACAAGAAGTTAAAAATAATATCATATTTAATGTTTTTGGTCATATGAAAGGTCATTTTTTAGTACGACACCTTATCAAAATCGCATAATATCCAAATAAAACTAGTATGCTCTAGTGACTAGGCTAGCTTTGTATTCGGGCTTTTGATTTTTTGTGTGTGAAATATACAGAAGATAAGAAAATACTTCATATTTTTGCTCAGAAAGAAATTTGTAAGATGGAGATTAGTTAGTCTGATATGTAGGAATAATAAAAATGCGACTAAAAACCGACGCGGACGGTAAAGTGTTTTGGGGTATGGTCCGATACCAAGTGAATTTGACATTTGGGGCTATTGATTTGCTCGGCTGTTGCACTTTTCTCTAAGTTGACTAAGCTTTAGAATTTCAATACCATCAAATCCGTCGTATTCTGCAGTTACAACCTGTAATCTAAATTGCTGCATGTAATGTTTTAGCTACTGCTCAGTAGGGAAACTATTTTGTAATTGGAAGTGCATTACATCACAATTCACACGATGGCGAGATTGACCCTAGAGTCGTATATTCGATAAGAATTTTCGTATAATCTTCTATAATCTTTCTCTTTAGGTCTTCTTATCTTCAATTGAGGTATTGAGAAAAGAAATTAAACAAAAAGATTAAGACTTTTCTTAATCTTATACATACGTACGTACGTTTCTTAATCTTATACATACGTACGTACGTTTCTTAATCTTATACATACTGTTGTGGTGTTTTTAGTACTAATCTAATTTCACATTTTTTATTGTTTCTTTAAATTCATGTGTTGTAACTAGAAAAATTAAATTAATCACTGGATGTTACTCAAAATTTTCTGACAGGGAAACAAATATTACATAAATAACTACGAATATGAGTATAATGAATTACTACATAGTATAAAACAAAGTGACTTCCCGTCTGTCTGACCCTATATATGCTTAGATCTTTAAAACTATGCAAAGGATTTTGATACAGCTTTTTTAATAGATAGAGTGATTAAAGAGGAAGGTTTATAATACATGTATATTATAGTAGAGAAAGTAACCGTGCGATGCCGGAGCGTGTCGCCAGTATAAATATAAAATAATTATTTTATGCTCGGAGTTGTTTCTCTTTTTTGTATTTTTTTTACTTTAACAGTTAAGAACCAATGTTCCATACATGCGTACGTACGTACGACTATACATGTGTATGTTCATCTAAAGTAAACGGTGACACTAAACAAAATATGTGAAACATATTGTCATTTGTGATGTTTTCACGGTCACTTACATATTTATGTAGTCATGTTCCGAGTCAAAACGATTGTCAATATTGAAATTAGTCGGTATTACGTATGGCTTAGGAGAAAACGTCGAATGAGTTATGTTCAGTAGACGGCCGAGTTAATGAACGGATATCGGAACAATGTTTCAGCGTGTAATTTATTCATTACACAGGCGTCCTCGATCAGGCCGCTAACGGAAAGTCTGTTTAATGCTTTGTGAGCTACGACATACCAGCGTCTCGCGCGTGCTATATTTTTTCAGTATTTTCCATGCATGTTGAAATCGTATTAATGTATCTATGATAAACTCGTATTATATCCAATTTTGTTAAAGCACTAACTTAATACACTAGTTTATATTAAAAAGTTTCATTGAGATAGTTTTACATATTCTTACGCAAGTGATATGATAATAATGATAAAATAATAAAAGAAAAGTAACTAAATATTGTTATAAAATGATACACCGTTAGAATTATGGAGAAATCCGTGGAAGGTCGAACTTCAAACAAGTGTTCCAGTTGGGTTTGCTTAGTGCCACCATGGAGATTCCAAGACTTGTCAGAAGAGAAATTATATCTCGCATATACCCAAAGACAGCGTCAAAGAGCCGTGCTGCGACTGCTTGCCACCGGTGTACTGTTCCAGGGGTTTGCTGCTCTCGTACCGGGAGAACGCGATCTTCATTTCGCTTATGCGTCTATGGCAGTAGCCCTAATAGTCAACTTAATTCTTGCAGCGATTTATACATTTATATTTCGAGCTCGAAATGCTCTAAACCACGTGGCATGGCTTGCCCTGTGGATTCAACTCTTAGTGAGTGCCTCACGACGCCTCGGAGATTCTTACAATGAGCTACTTGGCTGGGCAGTTGTTCTGCAATATTTCACAATTGCATCCTTACCGTTCCATTATTTGATTTTAATATGCTATAGTGTACTTTCATTAATCGGATATTTATCAGTACAGTACTATAATGCTTCAACTGCTGAAAGTAGACTTGCTGATGATTTTTATTTGCAGGTATTTTTTTTGTCACTACTTGTTAAATATCAACAACAGTGTAGGTTTTAACTAACACTAATTATTTTTGACAGCAAATAGCAAACGGTTGTCTTTTGCTAGGAGCTACATTGTTAGGCGGCACCGCTTATGCAGTTAATGAAAAACAACAGCGCTGCTCTTTCCAAGAGACAAAAAGAAGTTTGCGAGATAAATTAACGATTGAACAACAGAGCAAAGAACAGGTGAGATTAATTCAGATTAGACATGTAGATAAAATCTTCATTACCCATAATAGGTTATTTCTATATTAACTATACTACGTCTAAAATAGCTTGATACGGATGACGCGTGCTATATTAACCAAAGTACACCATACCCGTAATGAACATCGTTGTAATATCAAGAAATATAGCACATTTAAAGTTACAACACATGAACACACTATACTGTTGTCTTCTTTACACGATAACCCCCACAACCATCGATACCCTACGAATACCAATAAAACACATTCTAATATAAATATAGCAGATATAAGGTTGGGGAGTCTACTTATAAAAATTGTTTTAATTTTTTGGCTATATTGAACTCATAACAATTTGCTTAAAGAAAACTGCTAGTAGTTATTTAAGCAACTTGCTATATCTAATACCTAATTATCAACAGTTGACAAGACTTTATCTATACCCATAATTAAATCCTCTACAAAAGATTCTGAAACAGCTTACTGCTAACAATAAAACAGCCACTCCTAGTAACCTAATATCATCCAATACTGAGTATATACAAATAAACTAAGTATTTATGAAAGAATCATTTATTGTAGTTGTAATTAACATTTTGCATAGTGCAATTATTAAAATTAACTTCAATATGTTCTTTAATGTTGGAAGGTAACTATTTTTTGTATCAAAGAAAAAATGGCGGGGATTCAAAAAACATTATCTTTACAACGCGCGGCGTTCTAGTGGTATACCCGCGTTAATGTTATTTTTTTGAAACTCATACAGATACGACGCCTCAAGCAGTAAGAATGTGACTGTCTGTTGAGTAAACCCATTGCTCAGGATCGAAAAAAACAATGGAGTGTTATTATGATATTCAGTACAAAATTATGGTTATTAGGACATTTGGGTGTTTTAATGTTGACAATAAGCTAACTGTTTCAGAATCTTTACAAGGATTTAAAGCATAGGAATAGATAAAATCTTTTTCTTTTTCACGTCACATCGTGACCTAACGAAGCATAACACAAGTCAACAAAAAAAAAACTTTTTTTTGTGTCTGTTATTTAATGAATATTGTCTGAGTGTTTACATTGAAAAATAACCAAAAACTTAATTTATGAAGAAATAAGTTTGCTATTGTATGTTTTATATTGATAATTAAGTTTTAAAGTTCTTAGTGGAGAGTAAAATAATAGTTGGTAATACTTTAAAACAAAATGGCGACAAGTCGCGCATTCTACTGTATTGAGTGTATGTATGTCTATTACAAACTGTAGCAACTACTTTTGTATATGACTGAGTCGCAGAATAGCATACAGACTTTACTTGTCGAAATAATATGAAATTTTCTATGAAAACGAAATTTCTATAAAAGCAAACTTTATTCAAAAAACCTATTTTACCCATTATAAGTAAGGTAAAAGAAATCTTTATGTCGAAATAGTCCTAATTCTCCTTTTTTCATTAAGTATATTATTGGTTTCTTATTGATTACTTATTTCCCCAACTATATTTGTATGTAATAGAAAAAATCGAAAAAGATACTCGGTAACAGTTATATGGTTGGATTTGCTATTAGTTGTCAGCCGTATCAAGCTATTTTAAGCGTAATATAAAACTGAATACGGTTTATTAATGACTAAGTACAAAAATTCGCAATGTTGTTAGTGTTGTGTTAATGGTTTATGTCATCAAAATATTAAATCTTCCGTATTCTAGCCGATTACAGTGTTTGAAAATATGTCTAAATAATAAATTCGTTAATTAGATAATACTTGTTTATTATACTTGTTTATATATAAAATATAAAATTTATGACGAGGATGGGTTTGAATACAGGCGTGGTGTTATGATCCATGTATTATGATAAAACATGGCTGTTATATTAGTTATATAGAATTATATTGTTTAAACATATGTTTAAAATGCGGTCGTACAGTTCGCTCTGTCCAGTCGTTTCAGTTATTTACTCGTGTAAGTAAATAACAAAACAACTTTACGTTACAATATTAGATTACAAAGGTACTCCCAATTGGAAAATTGAAAAGTATTAAATAAAAAAACAAAAGGTGTGTGTGCGATTCACACACGATAGAAGTGAAACTTCAGTAAATCGACAAAAGAATGAGATGAATATATATAATAATATAAAATAGTATGTATATTTCTGTCTCATTCTTTCCTACACATTTTTGTATTTGTGTCTCTTACCTGTCGTTTTGTATATTTCTGTCTCATTCTTTCCTACAGATTTTTGTATTTGTGTCTCTTACCTGTCGTTTTTTCCGTTGCATCCGGTTTGAAATCACAACGATTCTAAAGAAGTTTCACTTCAAAAAAAAAACAAAGGTTAAAAAACTATAACCCGACTATGTAAAAAGTAGTGGTCTAAAAACACGGATATCAAGGGATATGTTATGAGTCAATTAGTCAATTATAGCTTATAATCGGACGGCGGCAGTGCGCTCTATTTAGTCGCTTTGCAACTACGTACCATGTGTTATAACATATTCACGAAAATACAAAATGCCGAATTGTTCCGTATTTATATGCAAAAATAGATCAATTACAACAAACCTTAAGACAAGTGGCGTATCCTACCACTACTCCTTTTCATATTTTGAAATCAATTTTTAAGAACAATACCGAACACACGGAACATTTTGGCCATAGAGATGTGCCTTGTGAGTATGTGAGCGAGAGCGGTAGACTATCAATAATTTTTTCGTTCTTATATTCGCAGTCATTTTTTTTTCTAATAGGTAGGTACTCTACGATATTCTTGTTTATTGAATATACAAATTAAATAAAAATAGTTTTAACACTGAACCGATTTGGCTGAAATATATAGGTGGTTTAAATATGCCCACTAATATTGCATATATATTATGACTAGTATAGCGCGTGGCTGCGCGGGCCGCTAAGGCGGACCGCGTGAAGTAGTGAATGACAATTTGTCTGATTCCGGATGGCGGTTATGTAGAAAATGGTAGAGAGGTGTAGAAAGTAGTAGAAAAAAGTAGTGAGTTGTAAACGGCGCGGCGAAAGAAACTGGTAGTCAGTGATAGGCAGTGTTAGACAGCGGTCTAATATTTTACGTTAATTAACTTCTACTGTGCACTGTCTGTAACTTACTTTTCTACTATCTATGGCTCTGTCAACTTTCCACTGTTTACTGCCTAAATGTTCTAAAGCGAATATCAGATTGATATGCTATCGAGCACAGTACAGTGGAATGTAAAAAAGGCACCTTCTATAATATCTACCAGAGCCATAAGATGTAAAAAAAACATCCAGGACATGAAAATCACTTCAGCGCACAGAAGAATTTAATGAATGTAAAATAATAGACTACTGCCAATCACTGACTACCATTTTTCTACTACTTTCTACCATTATCTACCAGCTCCCTGCCAATTGGATGAGATTTCTAGATTTTTATTTGAGTAGAGCCCACCTATTTTAATTACCTGGCCGTCCTCCATTACCCATCTCTGAAACCCTCGATGAATCATTTGACATAATGAAAGTTCTTCTATAAACCGTATCAAAGTCTTGCATAGTTCTCAACTTGTAGTCTCTTCAATATTTTTAATATACTTAATATGGAAAAATAAGTTCCACCATAATGATTTTTTTTCTGTTTATCAAGTAGACTTGTATACACTGATCATCTTTTTCCAAAAAATCACTCTTCCTTCTTGTATACTTTCTGAGATGGATACCGACGTAATTTGCATGGCCGTCATCTTGAACCATTTTGGTTTTTTTCCGTTCCCCCACCCCCACCTACCTTAAATACCCTGGCCGTGCTCCTTCCCCGTCTTCGAAGTCCTTAATCAACACTTGTCAGAATAAAAGTTCTTCTATGAACCGTATCAAAGTCTCTTGCATAGTTTCCAACTTGTAGTCTCTTGAATATTTCCCATACATTTAGTATGGATAAATAAATTCCGCCATTTTGTTTTTTTTTCTAATCATCAGATCTTGAGGCTCTGATCATCTTTTTCCAAGAAACCACTCTTCCATCTTGTATACTTTCTGAGATAGACGCCGACGAAAGTTGTATGGCCGCCATCTTAAATCCGCCATTTTGGATTTTTTTTCAACTCATTGTCAATTGGATAAGATTTCGAATGATATTTGTTCGAGCACCTCCCACCTATCTTAAAAATCCTGGCTGTGCTCTTCCCCCGTCTCTGAAACCCTCAATCATCAGCTCTCTCCATATTTTTCCTCTGAATGAATTTTCGTCCTCTATACGAAACCATGAGTGAAAAATTTTTTTTCATACAAAATTTTTCAGGTAGAAAATGGTAGACAGGGGTAGAAAGAAGTAGAAAAAGGTAGTGAGTTGTAGACGGCGCGGCAGTAAAAAAATGGTAGTCAGTGATAGGCAGTGTTAGACAGTGGTCTACTATTTGACGTTCATTAACTTCTACTGTGCACTGTCTGTAAGTTACTTTGAACCATATCAAAGTATTGCATAGTTTCAATATTGTAATATTCCCCATATATATTTTATATGGAAAAATAAACTCCGCCATCTTGTATTTTTTTTTCTGTTCATCAAATAGACCTTGAGGCCCTGATTATCTTTTTCAAATACACCACTCTTCCATCTTGTATACTTTCTGAGATAGACGCCGACGAAATTTGCATGGCTGCCATCTTGAATCTGCTATTTTGGTTTTTTTAGTTCCCTGCCAATTGGAAGAGGTTTCGAAGGATTTTTTTTCCTTAATCAACACTTGTCAGAATAAAAGTTCTTCTATGAACCAAAGTCTTGCATAGTTTCCAACTTGTAGTCTCTTGAATATTTCCCACACATTTAGTATGGAAAAATTAATTCCGCCATCTTGATTTTTTTTTCTATTCATCAAATAGACCTTGAGGCCCTGATTATCTTTTTCAAAAACACCACTCTTCCATCTTGTATACTTTCTGAGATAGACGTCGACGAAATTTGTATGGCCGCCATCTTAAATCCGCCATTTTGGATTTTTTTTCAGCTCATTGCCAATTGGATGAGGTTTCAAATGAAATTTGTTCGAGCACCTCCCACCTATCTTAAATACCCTGGCTGTGCTCTTCCCCCGTCTCCAAAATCCTCAATCATGAGCTATCTCCATATTTTTCCTCTTAATGAATTTTCGTCCTCTATACGAAACCATGAGTGAAAAAATTTTTTCATACAAAAGTTTACAGGAGAGGTGATCAATCAGTCAGTGAATCAGCACAAGCAGCTATATATATATTAATGAACGACATTACTGTTATATAAAATATTGTTATACCAACAAGCACACTCATATATTTTATAATAAACATAACTTAAAATTATCATAATCGAATGAATCCGGTCCTAATTCGACGTAAGTTTTTTTTTAAATTTATGAACCTATAAATAATTAAAATTAATTAAATCTGTCTGGTTTGTATTATTGTCGTTTGCTTAGATGTTAACGTAAAGTAAATAAAAAAAAAACTTTTTAATGAAGTAATCCCATAATTGTTTCTACAAATTAAACGACGTAAGTGAATATGCTAATGTAACGTTAGAAAACGTTATTATAAAACAATTATTTTAACAATTAAATTCAATGACTGTGATTTTGCGTCAAAATTTGCGTCATTCGTTATATATACATTAAGGGAAAAACTATGGATAAAATAAAAAGATCCGTGTTGTCCATTCACTATTTTCATATGTGTGCGTTGAACGATTGGCATGCTAGGAATGCTCCGCCCTATTTATGAATGTGTGCTATTAAAAAATGTATTAGTATGGTAGCTAGTTCATAATGTGCGTGAAAAATAATGAGCGTGTGTGTCGTACTTATACTTTTTGTACTTATACTTTTGTGTTAAATATTTAGGTGGGAGAAAAGCAGCGACACTGGTTTTGTATACTAAAACGCAGTGATGGCATATCTCTAGATATCTATGTCTAAAAAGGACGAAACAATAAAATAATTAAGATAGAAACCCATAAATGCATAGGTACAAAAATGTTCATGGTAGAACCGTGGTCGCACTCACTGTATACATACTATGATTATGATTATATTATGATTTCAGGAACACCTCCATTAAAAAGACATGGTAGATATGCATGAGTGCGACAACAGTTCCACCTTGACCATTTTTGTACCTTGTTTGTACCATGTTTGTATTCATTTTTGTACCCATACATTTTATTATTATAGCCAACTAGCTGCGCCCCGCGGTTCCACATGCTATATTTTGGATAATTCACACCATATCATTATAAATTATAGCCTATATGTTATTCTAATGTATAAGCTATATTATTGTAAAGTTTCATCAAAATCCATACAATAGTTTAAGCGTGAAAGAGTAACAAACATACCATACATCCACACGTCCATACATTCTTACAAACTTTCGCGTTTATAATATTAGTAGGATACGAGTAAGAAAATATTTACATACATTGTATTATGAAGTAATATGTAGCTTTTGTTACAGGAAAGACTCTTATTATCAGTTCTTCCGGAACATGTTGCGGTGCAGATGCGAAAAGATTTGGGCCTTATTGACACACAATTTAAAAAGATTTATATGTCACGGCATGAAAATGTTAGGTAGTTTTTTTATATATTTTTCTCCTTTTTATGTTTGTTTTCATTTTTCTAAGTATCTTAATTTATATCACTATTTACATGAAATCAGCATCCTGTATGCCGACATCGTAGGCTTTACTGCTATCTCCTCCACGTACTCAGCACAGGACCTGGTTGCCATTTTAAACGAGCTTTTTGCACGATTTGATCGACTCGCAGAGGTTAGTTCCTTGATTTTTTTATTAATTCTAAAGTTCAATTACGAATAATATGAGGTTCTGAACTGTATATTTTCTTCCAAAGAAATATCAACAACTACGAATAAAGATCTTGGGGGATTGTTATTATTGTATCAGCGGCGCTCCAGTAGAAAGACCTGACCATGCCGTCCTTTGTGTTCATATGGGCCTATCCATGGTTAAAGCAATAAAGTACGTATTTTATTATAAGTTTAACGCCCTGAAATATTTTTTATGGTAATAATTTTTTTCCCGACATCCGATTTTAATTAAATGAAACCAAGGTTTTAAAACCTGCAGCAATAAAACTGAAAACCGTACCCAGTTACAAATAAAAAATATTTGAAATAGTTGTTTTGGATTCTATTGGTGTTACAAAGAACCCTCACATTGATTTTTTCTTGAAAATATATGTATTTTCTATGTATCCATAGACATAGAAAATGGATGCTTTCTTGTCACCTCAGGCTACAATTTATTTATGTACAAAATTAAATTCAAATCCATTCAGCTGTTTTTGTTTTTAGTAACATCCTCTTATCACACAAAAACTTATTTTTTGTAGAATAAAGATTGTCCTATTTTTTAATCCAGGTTTAAAATTTAATTCAAATCGGTTCAGCCGTTGTAGCTTGATGCACGTACAAATTTATACAAAGACAGATAAAACGACCAATGGAAGCCTAATGTTTCTTAAATATATTTAGGTACAAATAAAACCACTTACGATTAGTGGAAAATGTAAATTATTGCACGGAAATTGTTTTTATTTTGCAAATAAAGATAATGGTGTACGTTTACGTTTTTACTTTGCTTTTAGTGGGAATAAATAGTATTTTGTTTTCAATAGATATGTTCAGCAAACAACTAATTCACCGGTCGACATGCGTGTGGGCATACACACAGGCGCTGTGTTGGCAGGTGTGCTGGGTCAACGGCAATGGCAGTTTGATGTGTATTCACGCGATGTTGAGCTTGCGAATAAAATGGAGAGCAGCGGGATGGCTGGGTGAGACAACATAATTAATTATAAAATATTATATTATTTTTTCAGTCAAGATCGAAAACAATTTCAAAATCTCGAATTGTTGACGTTAAAAAAATCATTATTACTCATCACTATATTGACCATAGAAATTGTTGAACTTACAGATTGCCAGACAAGTGATTTATATGAATATTTAACTAACATCCAAAAATATGTTAAGTATAGTTTTAAGCACCTCTAGATCTTTTAATTGCTCTCCGCTTGGACGACTAATGTATTCGTGTTCAGAGAATTCATAAATCAAATTTTGTTTCGTTCCCTTTAATTTGCCTAAGTTGGAGCTTTTTCTGCTTTACAAAAACAAGTCGTGAAATGGGCAAAAAAAATTAAGTGCGATCATAAAACGATTCTCAATAGACTTAGGATTTAATAATATTAATAATTCAAATTAAAAAAAACCTGGATATTCTATATTTCTAAGACTCTTTAATACTTTTCAATAAAAAAATTAAATTAGTTAATAAGACGATTTGCACAGTTTTCTAGAGCGGTAAGCATTTTTGCTGTTTAACAAATAGAATAAATAGCAAAAAATCCTCGTAAATTGAAGAAAATATAAAAACGCTACGAACTCATTGCACAGCCAAAAAAAGTTCTTTCTATCATTTGTAATTAAGTGTCATCTTTTTCAAGATTGAATTTCATATAATCGTTATGCCACGAACCAAGTTGTAATTCGTTTTAATATTACATTCCTGATATTATTTCCTATATAAATAAATAAGATGACAAGATTAACCCTAAAATGATATACCTACCTAACATTAGTAGTATATGGCGGAAGAAGAGACAGGGGTGTCCTTGACCCGTTATCTTCTTGCACAGTCATCTATAAATGCCTACGGACTATGGTACGTGTTGACGAATCGTAAGCGCTATCACTATGCAGATCTTTTATGACAATTTTTCACGTCAAAGAATTTGTTGACGGAATGTTTTATGTCCAAATATTAAATAACTAGCATATTAGCCTTGGTCTAGCTCGTGTAATAGTCAAATATATATATTTAAGCGCTTTATTTCAGGAAAGCTGCTTATGACAAATGTTTATTATATCTATATGTAATATTTTTTTGGAATATCTACTAGGTTGAAAAAGGCGTAAAGTAAGGGTATTTTTGTATGAAAAGTCTCAATAAAATATTTATAACAAAAACTTGAACCGACTTCAAGCTCTAAAAAATGCACTGAAAAGTAAGAAATAATTAGCTTATTTATCAACCTCCCGTTATTAGGACAATAATATACAATAATTGATATTTTTGTAGTCTTAATAATACTGTAGAGTACCAGCTGACCCGACAGACGTTGTCCTGTCTTAACTATGAGTATTTAATTCAAATTGACTGTCAAAAGCTTACATTAGAAAAGTTAAGAACCTCCTGACTATAACAAACACAAAAAAATAATAATTAGCAAAATCGGTCCAGTCGTGATGCCGTGACCAAGGGAAATAGGGATTCACTTTTATATATAAGAATATTAAATTGAAATGGAACACGAACGAACGAAAAACTATAATATTACTTTCCTGGGTGGCGATAACGTCAACTAAAAATGCGCCGGGCCGCAGGTTGTGAATTGCTGTGCTTTATGTACAACCTAACCTCCTAGAAATAGACATGTTATACTTCATATTTTACTTTCTTATTTAAACATACTTCAGATTATTAATATATAAATGACTATTTTGGTATAATTTGATCAGTATATAATATATTTCGCGTGTTTTAGTGAAAAATATTTTTACAGTAGTAGTTTGGTTTAGAAGAATTTACAATGACTGTTTAATATGAGCTAATCTCTATTTGAAAGGTTGAGATTTATTCTTTTTATCGTCTGAAAATGCACTCATGTCTAATGTAGCTAAAACTAATGTTGCATTAGATGTGAATCTCTCATTAGACTCTTCAGTTCAAAATCGATATTTTTGTCCCATATTTGAAGACATATTAACTTTTCTATTCATATTACAATAGAAAATTACTTTGAAGAACTTCCCATTCTAGAATATCAATAATAATATTAATTATAAAAACAATGTGATTATATTTGATAGTGAATACATTTCAGTCGTGTACATGTGTCGGAGGTAACACTGAGTTTCCTAAATGATGAGTTCGAGGTAGAACCAGCTCACGGTGAACGTCGTGAGGAAATGCTGCGGCAGGCTGGCATCAAGACCTACTTCATTGTTCGTCTTCTTAAGCCGGTCAGTAGACAATTTGACATTTTATATTTAGACTAGCCATAGCCGTAAGGGAGAGAGAGAGAGAGAAAGAGAGAGAGAGAGTGGGGAAGGAAAGGAGTTGAAACTTTATTTGTTTTAACGCCGTTTAAACATCGTACGTGACGGAAGCTCCAAAAAGGAAAATCTTGTCTCGTTTTTGCATTATTTTTTGTTATAGCGTGATTATACAGCCTATGGTCTTCCTTATATACTAAAAGAATTTTTAGATTCGGACCAGTGCTTCCTGATAATAGCGCATTCAACCATACAAACACAAATCGACCCACTGTTTTGTTAACTATGTATATACTTTTTTAAAAGGGTAATATTTTTAAAAGTTTTTTCTTACTTGTAGGTAAATAAAAATTTACCTAAGTTCCTATAATAATAATAAAAATCTAAACTTATAAAAAAATGTAACTTATTGAACATACTATACAAGGAAGAGAAGGAAACTCAAACTCAAAATATTTTATTTCAATTAGACTTTTGTATAAAAGTACTTTTGATACGTCAAAAATTGGTCGGTCAGTCAGTTTGTCTGAAGCTACCACCAGCTCGGAAAGCAGTTTTCTGTTGAGAAGAGCCGGCCAGAAACTCAACAGTCGCTCTTTTCAAAAAGCCATGTTTATATAAATTATTGATATACAAATCATTTAGCTTGAGAGTCAACGTCACTTAGATTCCAAGCATTCTCATCATTTAAGTAATCCTGTACATTATAGTATGCTTTATATATTTATGACTTCTTGATACGAGTTTTAAATTGTTGAAGTGGCAAGTCTGATATGTAGAAAGTCTGAAGAAAATGTAATGTCTTTATATAAAAATCATGCAAAAAATATATTTGGCTGTCTGTATGTTTGTACTCGCATGGTACTACTTTAAAAATGGCATCTACTCTAAAAACTAGAATACGGTTTTCATAATTGTATTATTTAATTAAAACTAGTTGTTAAGAAAAAAGCTATTGTGAAGCTTGGGCTCTCTTTTTACTTCTCCTAATTACCAAAAATTTAATCCACAATTATCACAATATATAATAACTTTCAGTTGAATGGATTTTCATTTCATTGATTGTCTGAATATTGTTCGTTCTAAGCGTGGCTTATCTCTATTCTACTATACAGCAGTAACGAAGTTTTTATTTCGCTTTTTCTTTGACTAATATTAATTAATTATTATAATAAATATACCCCAAGTATTTAATTTAAATTATTAACTTCAAAAAATATTAATGTATAAGAGTTTAACGATTGTGAGAGACGGATTGGATTATTAAATTACAAGGTTCAAATTAATATTTTTTTTCTTAAGCTTTACCATGAAAATATTGTTTACGATGATGAAAAAAATCTGGTAAAGTTTGAGCTCTTAATATTAATATTAAGAGATGCCTTATCGCCATTTTTGATGTCCTATACCCTATTATTGATCGAAGTCCTATACAAATTGCTTTATAAAAAAGAAACCTTTTTCTTTAATAAATTAGTGTGTTGTAAAAATTAATACATATTCTTATAGAAATTGTAGAAACCGTCTTTAAAAATAGTGTTATTTAATTTTTCGTTAATTTCACTCGTTTTAAAGTTATTCAAGGTTCAAATTCAAGTTATAACTTTTGTGTGTAAGATTTTTTTAAGTTTTTCTATTTTATCACGAAATAATGGTTCAAAGTACATAGTAACTGTATATTTTAAATCTTTATATTTTTCGTGGTTAATGAAGTGTTTTTTGGTAAAATCTAAAATTATGATGTTTTATTGTTGAAAATTTATCACATAATTATATCATTTATAGCTAGTACGCTATAATTTACAAATTTCATTGATTAATTATTCATTTAATTAGATTGATTGATAATTAGATAGTTGCTACGCTCATAAATATTTAGGTTATAAAATGCAAGAACTTTGTATTATCAGGGCGGTGAAGAGAAAACTGCATCGGAAGGGGAGGCAGCGGAGGCAGGGGATGCCACCGACACCCTCTCTGACCTCAAAGACGACGATGAGGATTCCGTGAGTGCACTTGTACTACCTCTGGGCCGCGGCCCACCCCTGCGGCTGCCAGCTGAATATATAGGACACTAGGGCACTAGGTCCACGGTCCGCGCTAGTTTACATTTCAACTTACCAGTTTAATAACCATTGCTTTTCAAATGAAAATTACATTCATTAAAATGAAACCGCTTATTAGAGTCGAGCACCTGATTAAGCTACTAGCATCCGAGCGTCCATATCGATTTGTTGCTTGTCGACTACATAGATACGCTTCGAACATTATTCGTAGGTTCTATCACCGCAAGACGAGAGCAAGGGCAATGATGACGTCAAAATACTCGCTATGTTAGAGGAGGAGCTTGTTAATAGAGACGACGACAAGTGAGTTTTTTATTACATTTGTTTAAACTAAAAATAATTATCTTTTTATTTTATACATAATATTATAAAATAAAAACATAATATTAAAATTACATAATAACATATTTGGAGATTATCCGAAAGTATTTAATTAAATTATCATTTTAGCATGTTCATTTGTGTCGAATGTATGTGTTCAGGCTTTATTCATCTGCTTGTGAAAAATTTTTCAATACAGTCTGCATAACTCGTATTAACCTGTACTTTGTCATGTAAGAAGAATATATAGAATCTTAAGGGCGCACGACTGTATATATTTGCGTCAGATTAGCGTACTGTAAAACTGCATATGTATATTGTTGTACTTTTTATCCAGGGAGCTGGCAGACGCTACGACGCTCTGCCTTACGTTCAAGGCAAAAGATGCGGAGGCCGTGTACGAGAGGCGAAACGACCCGTGTCCATTAACAGTCGCTGCGCCTCCATTGCTGCTTTTACCCACTGTGGTGGCGTTATCCAGTTTTGCCGTACCACCAACTTGGTCGCTTCACGCAGTCTATCTCGCGTTCGTGTTAGAGACCGGCATAATGAACGTCGTATATTACGCGTGCTATAGATATGCGCAGTATAAGGTATGCTCGTATTTGTTAATGAATGCTGGATTAATTGTGTATCGTAATCGTGTGTTGAGTATCTTCATTCGTAACTGAAACACTATTTATTTTGAGATATATACAAACATATTTTCCTATATACTAGCCTACTAATATTAACTAAAATCCTAACAGTAATATATAACTAACCCGAACGGATCTGAACGAATTTGGTAAACACTATATAATCTAAATGAGGCTTCTTTTTATCCAGAAAAAAAAACAAGTCCTGTTATTTTAATAAAATCTACGGATTATTATTTAATATTGTATACAGATGCTGTATAAGCTTTAAAAAAAATAAAATAAAATAAGTAATTGTCTCGCTTTTGTTCACTCTGGACTGACAATAATAAAGAAAATCAGAAATAATAAGAAATATAGTAAAAAAATGTTTTTTTTTAATAGAAACTGATATACATGAAAATAATACACTGAAATGCTCTGTGTTAAGTGTAATATACCCTATACGAAATATTCACTTTATATAATAAACATTTTTTAAACAATCGCTTTTTCTTTTTTTAGAAAAAAACAATATCACCTTATTGGAAGTTGACATGTGGAACGTTTAACATAGCAATGTTCGTAGCAGCTAATATTGCTCCATTGGTAAGTAATTTATTTCAAGTCTATGAAATTTTCTTTATTTTAATTATAGTTTTATATTTTTTCCGATGAGGGTCCTTTGTTCTATCTTAAGTTTTAACTACAACAATACCAAATTTTATCAAATTAGTACTAAAAGTTATATAGCTAAACATATATATACGAGTATAATAATATGGCCCCTATAGAAATTTTAAGAACGGGGCCTTAATCTGTTAATGAAGGTTTACCCATTAAATTCAGTTTGGGCAGATTTGAGCGGGTTGAAATGCGCGGAGCACATTTTTGCACGATTGCTATTTTTGTTTGTAAATAAATCCAGCACTAAAATAAGTAAATAATGTAATGATTTTCAGCGCATTCAGTAAACAAAAAATTCAATGTAAGAGATAGAATTTATTAATGTCTTCTAAGACGTTATCTAGTTTAGCCCTACTATTGTAATTTTATATTAGAGATATATGTTTACAAACAGATTATTTGCGGTAATTTCGAGACTGTATTAGCTGAGGATGGCTTAAGAGATGATGCCCTATCGCATAGCGGAGCCCGACGGTGTATCCATCCCTCGTATTATTACCACGTAAGTTGTATATTATCATTTGAGCTAATATATTTAATTTAACCATAAGTAAAAGATTTTTATTGAAGCAGTGGTGGCCTAGTGGTTAAAACTTTAATGTCTCACTCAGAAGGTCCGAGTTCGATCCTGGGCACACACTTCTAACTTTTCTGAGAACTATAAGTGTTTTTAGCAATTAAATATTACTTGCTTTAACGGCGAAGGAAAACATCCTGAGGAAACCTTCACTCCTGAGAGTTCCCTAAAGTTCTCAAAGGTGTGTGAAATCTGCCAACGCGTATTGTGGCAGCGCGAGCGTAGTGGACTAAGGCCTAATACCCTCCTCATTCTGTGGAAGAGACACGGCTCAGCAGTGACGGGTCGTGATGATAAAAAGAGTGTATTTGTATTAGGTAGGTGCAGGCGCCGCATGTGGTGCACTGTGGGTGTCGCCACTAAGCGGTGCCGCGCGCGCGGTTCTGCTGCTGGTGCTAGCGACAGCGCATGCGGTTCCCGCCTTCTTGCATCCCGCTCTGCTCACCTCGCGACCCACCTTAGACCGCGACCCCTTCCGTCTGCCATATAATGCTACTTCTGATTATGATGAAGCACTCTACGACGTACTGTAAGTTGTCTTTTACTCTTAGATCTAAAGTATCACAACTTAGCTGTATTCAAACTATGCATTAGAACGAACATATCGTATGCGAAATTGCCACAAACATCTGCTCTGAAGGCGATTTTGTAGTCTATTGATAATGGTACTATTTTCAATCTAAATGTATTTGATGCCTATAAAAGCCCATGTAACGTCGCATTATTAACATATATAATAATCTGATCGGTTTGAATTATTAGGATATATAATATCATGAAATGGTGTTGAATTTTGTGCTAAATGGATTGTCCCGATTTTTTATGTTGGTTAACTACTGATTATTATCAGTGCGTTTTATAAAACATGCTAATAATTCTTGTAGCTATTATAATAGTATTATCATTAGTTTACATATTACAAACAATATTATTTTAATGAAATGTTATATTGTGTTGTGAGTGTTGTTAATAGCTACTGGTAACGCAGACATCGCATCCCAATGAATGTACCTACATATTATGTATGTTTACGAATAGGCGTTGATTATTATTGTTTCGTAAGAAGTCTTTCTTTTGGAACTGTTATATCATTCACGATTACAAATTTTTGTTGTTATGTAACATCATGGAGAATATGTAATATTCGCATTAATAGTCTTTTCTTATGGACATTTTTTAAATCAAATTATTATATATATATCAAAAGCACAACGATGAAAACACGTTACACGAGTTATTAAGTTGATATAAAAATTAGCTAATTAAATAATATGTAATAGGGATTATCCTTAAAACTTGTATAAAAAATAGATATTTTCGTCTTTTAAAGGTTGAGAATTAAAGGCAATTCTACCAAATAAGAGCAGTACTAGCTCCGTAATCTGGTATGTAGTGTGCACCAGAGATAGTTGAATAAAATACCACGGACACAAAAAATTGTTGTTGCTGGTGGGTAATTAAAAAATCGGTTCTGCGTTAAACTCCCTCTCATGTTACTCCTCCTTATGTACTACTGGACTTAAAATGTACGAGGATACAGTGTTGTGTATGCGCCTATACCTAGGCATTTTAATAACTCTCGCCGACATAAAATAGGGTAAAACAATGTACATGTGATTAATACACATGGACTGGTTGAATACCAATAAAAACTTTGGCCGAAATTTTTTATGTCTTATTAGTATTTAGATTCATTAAAAACATTATTTCATATTAAGTCATAGGTATAAGATTTTTATTATTTTATTTGGACACAGCACATATAAGCTACTTAAAATAACGTAAAAAAGGTCATACTTCCGATTTTTGTGCCTGCCAGTGTAATATGGAATTGGCCGCTATGGCGGACATCAATCGAGAACATAATTACATGTAGGTATATACAAATATACAAAAATAGCGGCTTAAGTGATGGGCGCAACGAAATCCTTGGATGATTTTTTTGGTCGCCAGAAAATATTGTTTTCTGAAACGGGAGTCAGAAACATAACTCGCCCAGGGCGCCTAGGTGGCTAAAACTGGCTCTACGTATTATTAAAAAAGCAATGGAATGTTCGCACCAGGGCCACCATAAAATAAATATAACTCCATAATTTTAACTTAACACGATATTATTCGTCGCACATCAAAAACCCGAGATTCGATACAAGGGGTTGTATATTGTAGCGTTATAATTAGTAATAAGTAAATGTGTATATAATTAGTAAATAATTGTATTGTTACAGAGCTCAGATTCACACGGGACGACACATCCTCATGCTATTCATCATCGCGATTGCGCTCCTCATGTACAACAGATATGTGAGTATAGAGTATGAAGGATTATGTATGTACGTGCTGGATATTTATAGCGCCTTGTTTATTACACTGAAAACATTGGAGAACCAGAAATCTGACGAATGTTGGAAAATAGTAGCTTTTATTACGAAATAAGTATAATTTTTTTTATAGGATATGATTTTATTAAATATTCTTGAACAATATCTTTAACCTCTACATTAACTAAAATTCTTGAGTAGCTAGTAAATAGAATTATAGTATCTTTCCTTATAAATATAAAATACTCATCCGAATCTATGATTATATTTTAATTGAAAAAGGGTAAAAGATTTGATGATACGGTCTTCTCTTTTACTACTAGTAATTATTGCACTAAAAGACGTTTTTGGCAATTCTTTACTATCTGACCCTAAAAACTTAAGGTATAGCTTATTCTCTGCCACAGGACAGATTTTTCCTTGTTAAACGACTGCGAATGTGTAGTACATTATCAAGGACCCCTGACATTAAATATTTCAGAAATAATAAAGAGACTATCCTTTAAAACTAAAGGTCCATCCTAAAATCAACTTCATGAAGTGAAAAACATATAATGTGGAACGAAACTGTTTATCTACATGATACTAAAAACATTGAAAATATTATTTTAATGTATTTAAATTATTATGTATTGTAATTATTTTAATGTATTTTAGTATACTATGTATGTAGGTGTATAGTGTATACTAAAAATTGAAATTGTAATAGATAGATTTTTGTCAAGGTTAAGCAGTGATAGTCCAGTGGTATCCTGGGCACACACCTCTGACTTTTCTGAGTTATGTGAGTTTTAAGCAATTAAATATCACTTGCTTTAACGGTAAAGGAAACTATCGTGAGGACACGTGCACCCTGAGAGTTCCTTAAAAGTTCTCAAAGGTGTGTGAAGTCTGCCAACCCGCTCTAGGTCAGCGTGGTGGACTATGACCTAACGCGAAAAAAGCCTATGAGCGCTCCTCAGAAAGAGGACCCAGCTCAGCAGTAGGCTATTAATGGGTTGTGATAATGATGATGATGATATTTATTGTTTAGCAAAGCGAATTTAATTATAAATTGTTAAATCCTTAATTAAATTAAAAGTGTGACTCATAAATCTTGCTAGGTAAATAATATGCGTATATTATTGTTTACGGGTGAGTAAGTACTAAGTCGCCACTTCAAAACGAGGCCAATGCCGAACTGCGATTCGTCGTATATGCCAATTTAAATAATAATAAGATTTTAATTGTATGAATGTAATTTAAAATGCAATTCCAAGATTTAATCCGTGTTGTTTTTATATGTGTGTACGAGTATAGAGCGAGGCTTTAGAGCGAGCGAGGCATTCACGCGGAGAAAGAATGCGTGCCCAAGCCGAGCAGGCGAGCGACCTGCGGCGGCGGAACCAAGCGCTCGTGCACAACGTGCTACCACCGCATGTTGCTCGACATTTCATGGGCGCCAAGCATCATCATAGGGATCTCTACAGCCAGAGCTATGCGGAAGTTGGTGTCCTGTTTGCCTCTATGCCTAACTTTACAGGTTTGTTTCTTTAGGAAAAAACACGTACAAAAACGCAAGAGTACTGTGTAATATTTTTTTTCTTTTACTCAAACAAAATGCAGACCTTTTAGAATTACCTTATAATGAATTAAATTTGAACTCATGGTAATCAAAGAATACTAAGTACTTCTCGTTGGCCTGGAATTAAATCCCTTTAAGGTGTGAAAAAATCAAACTACAAAAAGATACAGTAGTTTATACCTTTTTATAAAAATTAAAACTTCTAGGTAATCTCTAGGCCTAATTTTTGCTTATATGGTCTAAAAGGAATAAAAATGTTACCTTGCTATAAACCGCGGCAATCTGAACTACCAAACTCGTATGGTACAACCTAGAAGAGCACCCTGTCCACACAAAAAAGTGAGACGCGCGAACCCGAACTAAGACACACCACACAAGTAGGTAGCTTGACGATCTAACAACCACACTCGTACGGCACAATCCGGAAGAGCACACCGTTGACAGAAAAGTGTAACGCGCGAACCCGAACCAGTACACACCACACAAGTAGATCGCGATCGACAATCGACGTACGTTTCGCTCCGTAACCGAAGCATCTTCAGGACGTGTTGACTCTACAAGCGTCACTTGCTAAAGCAATTCTACTTGTGTGGTGTGTACTGGTTCGGGTTCGCGCGTTACACTTTTCTGTCAACGGTGTGCTCTTCCGGATTGTGCCGTACGAGTGTGGTTGTTAGATCGTCAAGCTACCTACTTGTGTGGTGTGTCTTAGTTCGGGTTCGCGCGTCTCACTTTTTTTTTTGTGTGGACAGGGTGCTCTTCTAGGTTGTACCATACGAGTTTGGTAGTTCAGATTGCCGCGGTTTATAGCAAGGTAACATTTTTATTCCTTTTAAACCATGAATTTCCGCAAAGTAACGCCTGATTCAATTCAATATTTGCTTATATGGTCAACAATTACTTTAACAAACACATATTAAAAAAAGGTAACATTACGAAATTACTCGTTTAACTATCAATGAACTTTTCACAGCCTATAAAATATCCAATTGAATAAAAATATGAATGCAAGACTCCGATTTTTCATTTCTACTAGGTTTATTTATTAAATCGGTCAGGATTTACCTACGAATTTAAAATCTGACGAATCTTCCTGTCACGAGTTTAACATTTTTTACCCATTCCAAAAAAAATGTACAACTGCACAACGCCGCTAAAGAAGTTTTTACTTCAAAAAACATTTGTATTAATGTTCATCAACATATTGGTTATGAATTTTTTAAATAATTCTGAAATGTGTATTATTTTTTTTATCCCATGCCACTTGTGGATACTTCCATGTTTATAAACTCAGCGGTTTCGGCTGTACTGTACGCTTTATCAGACAATTAGTTTCTTTTTTATATGTTATAGAAAGAATATAGTTAAGGAAATACTCTTGTAGGTATATTAAACTCTTGTCTGCTCTTTTTAGAGAATATTCTAATTCCCATATAAATACCTATCTACAATATATGCGAAATGTAATGTGTTAAATTATTCGTACAGATATAATATCTTATATCCCCGTTCTTGTTGATTAGTCTACACAATCCGGAAAGTCATAAAGTTGCTCGCACCAGTCGTAATTGATAAACAGACACCGGTCTTTTCTAATTCCGGTGTTTTAACCTGTTGCAGAGTTTTACTCGGAAGAAACTGTTAATAACCAAGGCCTAGAATGTTTACGATTTCTCAACGAAGTTATATCGGACTTCGATCTTGTAAGTATCTGCTTTTATTCGTTGGCTGGAGCTGAAAATAATTACGTTATAAATAGATTTGCGATAGTTATTATACCACTTTTTTAAAGTACCTAATGTATTCTATAGTACAAGCATGACGATAATTATGGCTCATTATTTATACATGCTTTATTTTTAATTTTATCGTATAAATACTTAGCATTTGTTAATTAGTTTATAATATAATTATAATTAACTTTCTTACAGTTGCTTGAAGATGCTAAATTTAGCAAGGACATTATAAAAATAAAAACTATAAGTTCTACTTATATGGCTGCATCAGGCCTAAATCCCACTCGACAGATGCAGGTTGGTAACGCACTGACAATGTCTATGTTTACATGTTATATTCTTATGATATTCTATATTGCTTCTAGCGGTTTAAGAAAAGTCAACAATCTTAGTTGTATTGTTTTATATGTTTATTTATGAACTAGCTGCCTGCCCTCGCTTCGCTCCGGGTATTTAAAGCAATATCATAATTGATGTCCCTAAATTGTCACTCTGTAATTGTGTAGTTTTTCATTATTTGAAAAAAGAGAGAGAGTGAGAAAAAGTTATAAAAAAATAATAGAAAGAAAAAGAAAAGCAACAGATAATAAAAGAGGGAGGACAGCGCAAAAATAATATTAAATAAGTAAAGGAGAGAGTGCGAAAGAGAGAAAAAGAGTGGGGACAGAAAGAGAGAGAGATAATAGAAAGAAAGAAAGTGAAAGGAGACTGATCATTCTGAATAGATAGAGATAAAAATAAAAGAGAGTGATAGTAATATAAGATGATGAGAGAGGGAAATACTATAGACTTCTCTCAGTGAAAGAATTTTTAAAATCGGATTAATAACCACAAAATGGCCATATTCTATTAATTAAAAAATGTATATGGCAACCCTAAATCACCTTTGTCACTCACAAAAGTGTAGTTTTCAATCGGTCAAAGAATTTTAAAAATCGGATTAATAACAACAAAATGGCCATATCTTATTAATTAAAAAATGTATATGGCAACACTAAATCACCTTTATCACTCACGAAAAGTGTAGGTTTCTATCGGTGAAAGAATTGTTAAAATCGGATTAGTAACAACTAAATGGCCATATTCTATTAATTAAAAAATGTAGGTATATGGCAACACTAAATCACCTTTATCACTTACGAAAAGTGTAGTTTTCTATCGGTGAAAGAATTTTAAAAATCGGATTAGTAACAACTAAATGGCCATATTCTATTAATTAAAAAATGTATATGACAACACTAAATCACCTTTATCACTCACGAAAAGTGTAGTTTTCAATCAGTGAAAGAATTTTAAAAATCGGATTAGTAACAATAAAATGGCTATATTCTATTAATTAAAAAATGTATATGGCAACACTAAATCACGTTTATCACTCACGAAAAGTATAGTTTACTCTCAGTAAAACAATTTATTAAATCAGATTAGTAACAACAAAATGGCCATATTCAATTATTTAAAAAATGTATATGGCAACATTAAATCACTTTTGCCACTCACGAATAGTGTAGTTTTCTTTCAGTGAAAGAATTTTTAAAATCGGATTAGTAGTTTCTGAAAAACTCTTCAATTTAAAAAATGACCACCTTATGGCATTTAAATGGCCATATCTTTTTAATTAGAGTATTTATGGAAACACCACGTAGCCTATGTTACCCGGAAAGGATATAGCTTCCTATCGGTGAAAGAATTTTCAAAATCGGTTCAGTACTTTTCGACCCTATTCGCAACAAACAAACATACAAACAATCAAATCTTTCCTCTTTATATAATAGTATAGATATAGATATAGAAGTATAGATTGCATTTTTGAGATAAACCAGATTAAAAAATAATAATTTACTATTTCATATTCCGTATTAATATTATAAGTGCTAAAGTGTTAATTACTTTGAATAAATTAACGAATGAATGACTGAACTACACTTTTTGATTTGTAGTTTTTTCTCGCCGTTATGGAGCGACAGATCGAATCGATTTTGAATAAATATCTAAGTAACATTTATTTGACGATGAAATTGTTGGTACATATACGGAATATCTGTAATATTATAGGAACATCTTGAAAATGTTTTAAATAGTAAATTACGTTCAAGCGAGGCCGGGGCGTAGGTCCTTAACAAGAGCCACCAGTATATAATGACAAGACCCCCATAATGCTCTAGTTTTTTGGTTTAAGTATTTTTTAGGTTTGAAAACCATTTTTGGCCAATAGAAAGATAAATAAAAATATAGTATCGGAATGAGCTCTCGTCAAATTGCTTGAAAACTGCACTGCAATACAAACTGATAGTTCTCAATCACCTAACGTATTGCCTAATATATTTACCTAATATATTTACCTAATATATTTGAATATAGCACAATACCGCCCCCTCCCCTCCCCCTTCAGAATGGGCATGTTCCCTAAACAGTAATTCTTTAAGGAATTAGTAAATAACCGCCATACATTTAACAATTCCGGCAGCCATCCGACGGGGTTCTAGTCCGCTGGGCGCATTTGGCATGTTTAGTGGAGTTCGCACTGGAGCTGCAGCGCGTACTTGCAGCCATCAACGAGCAATCATTCAACCACTTCGTCTTACGTATGGGCGTTAACCACGGACCCATCACCGCTGGCGTTATCGGTGCTAGAAAACCACACTACGACATTTGGGGAAATACAGTCAATGTCGCTTCCCGAATGGAAAGTACTGGCAAGGCCGGATGTATTCAGGTTAGAATAAATAGGTTTAATACGTTTCGCAACTCTTTTACAATTGGAAATAGTATATTTTATTTTTCTTTAAAACTATTATGTACTGATATAATTTGGTTTGTTAAAAATAAACGGGAATTTATTTGAACTTATCACATCTAGTGTATATTAATAAAATTATAATAGAATATGGAGGATAATTTCTACAATAAAGGACTTTAATAAACATATTAGCGAATATTTAATTGAGACTTATTATTTGAGATGAGAAATTTGTACAGGTGACGGAAGAAACTTGTCAAATCTTACAAAGCTTTGGTTACTATTTCGAGCAACGCGGACTCGTTGCCGTCAAGGGCAAGGGACAGCTCATGACGTACTATTTACAAGGAAAGCGCGAAGGAGGCACGACTGTTACGAACAATATCGTAAGTGCAGTTTTAGATACTTTATTGCTTGAAAATTAAACGTTGTAAATTTTTTTGAAACTAACTTAAGTAAGGATGAGCTAGATATAGTGGAATCAGTGGTGGAATTGAAACCAGTTATGAACAAATCAAAAATTAAACTTATAGAATAAATACTAATATACATTATAATTATGTTTTCATTAGGGCGTAACAGGTTATTTATTAAAGAACTTCTTAAAACTCAGTCATAACAATCACTTTTCCCAACCCTTCTATTTTGCTTTAATTTAAAAATCCTTTTTAAGATAAAGCTTCATGAGTAAGGACCCTTAATGTATAATTTTGCCCTGTCAATTATAAATATTTAATAAGACTAGTAGAATAAATTAAATATTTATTTAAATTTTATAAATAAACATAACTAATAAGAACACAATGCGAACACAGGTAACATTTTATAACGCCCTTAGCATACATAATAATAACACAAATACACTTAACCCCGACCTAAATGTGGTTTAGATTGGATGAATTTAATACTTTAAATAAGACGCTTCTGTTTGTGCTCACTGTTATTCTATTGAAGTCGGACTGATATGAAATAATACTCTACATACTAACCTATTTATAAAGCAAACTCGAGATCTATACTAATCTAAACTAGCACTATACACTGTATTAGTTTCGCCTTTATAGATATTATGTTTTCTTAGGTCAGTGATAAGTTAATAAATACACCATTATTACAATATGAATTGCAGAACAAAGTCAGCATTCTATTTCATATTGTCGCACGCTCTTAAGCAACAGTTTGTCTAATTTCCCTTTTATGTATTGCGTATAATGATGTTAATTCATTTTTATTTTTAGCCTATTAAATGTTAGGAAGGGACAGTTGGAGGTGCGGAACGGTCGGCGATCCAGACAGTCTACCCGGACAGGCCGACTTGCCTCTGTCGCCCTATCCAGATAGACAGTCCGGATTGTTGTCTCAACTCAACCCTGCACGCTTGGAGTACAACTACCACCATGTGTTGAAAAGACTTAGTTAAATTAATGTACATATAGTTGTATATTATTTCCGACTTTATTGTGATCTTAAAATAAACCCAATGTTTCAAAAAACCAAATTTGTCAAATAGCCAAAACATTTTGATACAAATGAATAACAATTTAGTTCTTACGACACCTACTCGTATTATAATATTAGGTTTTGGCGCCTGCTCATATTTATAAAATAACCGGTCACATAATTCTAATTAATCCTAAAAATCTAATAATTATTTTTAAAACAAATAAATTATTATGTGGATCTTTTCATAATCATTGTTCTTAATTCTAACACATATATTATGTATGATTTACATGAAAACACGTTACCGTTATGTTACAGACACAGCATTTTAATATTTAGAAGCTTTTATTATTAAAGAAATATGAGGAAAAGGTGTAAACCATAATGTAGTGTGTTAGATCCTCTTATTATTATTTTTTAAATTATACGTCCGTAATATTTAAAGAAAAATATATTATGACAAGCTCATTACTTCAAAACGGCTGCACGTATTTGGCTAATTCTTTTGTCTGTTGCATTTAAGATTTTGAGGAAATGTTTTTGTATGAAATAAATTTTAGAAAATCAGACAAGGCATTTAATTTAAAGCGCAATTTGGCTAATATTTTTGTATGAAAGTCACACACATCACTTACATTTAATATTTTTGGCACTTTTTATTTTTATGCATGGTAATACAGTGTGAGTAACTACTATAGCAAACGTATCGTTGTAATACGAAAACGCAAAAATAAATAATGACGAAAACTATATTGGTACTTATCTGTATAAAAAAAGCCTTGAGTTGACACTCGTAAAATAACGCTTAGAGAAAGAACTGATAAATAAATGTTTATTTTAAATAATACCTTTAATTATAAATTATTTTTTATGTCTTACCAGGGCGAGGAACAATGTGAAGCGAGTGTAAGAGACGCATTACTTGCAAATGGTGAAGCTAATGTTACATCGCGTCCCCCACAGTCCCACGGCAATGATCTGGAACATCCGCTTTTAACTTAAGAATTCAAAATCAAAATTGAACATAAAAAGATGTGAAAATTAAAACACCAATATTTTTTAGTGATTTATTAATAATATTTCATGCCGAATACAAAATGAAGCGTTTTCTTACCTGGGGGCCTTTAAGGGAATTCCTGCCTGAGGTTAAGACGAGCCGTTTTGTAGTCAGTAAGAACGATACTATTCTACTACCTGAAATTCCGACACGAAATTAAAATCTCTGGCAAAAAAACCTAATGTTTTCCTTACAAATGATAAGGTTTTTATAAAAAGAGCACCGCGGCGCGCGGTTCGAGTCTGGTATCATTTTGCCAAATACGATAATATTGAGTCTAGAAGAACTTATTTTTAGAAAAAATGTAACCAAGTTCTAAATGAAATTTCATATCCTATTTGACACTGACTTTACAGTAATTTCGCATGGGGGGCTGAAAGTTTATTTTCGTTCAAGGTAGTGGAAAAAGACGTTTTTTTAGCGAGTAAGGATGTAGTCTACTGAACCTTCTATGTGGTTAGGAGCAAAGTTAAAAACATTCTTTATTATTTTTAGTAAATTTCGATTGTATATGAGACTATACTACTTAACTTAGTTGACTTTTTAAAGTTTAACTGTGATACAGTATCACTTCTACTTCGTAAGTTATAAGTATTTACTTAGTATTTTAATAATCGCGCTTTTTGTACAGAAAAAAGAGATTTTGCAATAATAACAAGAGTGTTTTAATGTGTTATGTTTGTTTTCCATTGACAATAAAAGATATATGTTTGTATTACCATAATATGACTATTATAATAGTTGAATCTGTTTTATTTTTTATAGAACACATTTGGTGCGTTTTATGTTGCATTTTTTCTTCTTCATAAAACTTCTGTAAATTCTGACTTAGAAAAAATAAAGTTCATCATAGATCGACTATATTTAATATGCCTTAGATGAATTTCTCATTAGAATGTATCGTAGTGACATATATTATTCTTAATGTCTATTTATTATTAAATTTATTGCCTAAGTATGCTATTGATATTTGGATGGGATGGAGAATAAATATAAGTAAATTATATAACTTACCTTAGTAGTCTTTTATAAATCCTTATTCTACTTTTAGTAACTGTCATTACTAGTAAATTTAGTAGGTCATTCATATTCTAGAGGTTTAAATAAATGAACTATGTTATGCACAAATGTTCTAACCCATAATATGTGAATCAATTCTGGTTTTCTTTTAGGATTAGGCGACTGATCGCTTGTAATCAATATTTGATGTGGTTTTTATTTTGTGAGTACATATATAAAATTCTGATAATTGTCTTCAGTTAGATCATTTTTGCACAACAAGTGACAACCAGTATTTTCTAGACTTTCCGTGAGATCATTCTATATTATTATGTAGATTCCACAGAACTTAAAAAGTATACCAGGTGGTTTTATATATATTGTGGTGGTTCTGGTTTTTTTAGACCGGCATTGATATTTTTTGCCATTAAATATTACCTCATAATTTCCAGAATATTATGATGCGATCATAAGTATGCGAGGATATGTGAGCCGTTACATAAGATCTGTTTATGGTCAAATCTGTAGACAGTATTGCCTCATCTTCATCTTGGTGTATTAAGTAGCGATATTGTGATATTCGTGTTAGGTGTATAGCTTTATTCGTATCGATGTCGCTTGATCTTTAGTCGTAACTAGCAGTGTATTAGGAAGGTGTGTAGTTCGTAAAACGAATCGATAATAAATTAGATATTTAAAACGATATTAGAAACTACGCTTTCAGTAGAACACGCATAGATCATTTAGCTTAAGTACATGATGTTTAGTTACGTTTTAAATAAAAAACATAATAAACTAGGATGTAGGAAATCTCACGCTTGGACTTATAGGCAGGTATTTTTTATTTACATAAATATTATGTGTGATATTATAATTATGTATTCTAGTAATTAAGTCTTCTTTGTCCGTTGAGTTTTATTTATTTTAATAATTGTATTATCTTCCTGTGATTGTGACTATTGAGATATAATTTTACACGTGTTCTAGCTCAAGTATATAAAGGTTGAACCTATTGTGGCTATAATACTTTAAATAAAGCAATACCTCTTAACGTTTTCTATTTATTTTGGTGTTTAATTTTATACTGCTATTCGTTAAATAATCTCCAAATGGCGACCGACAAACTCAATGATGATCTGGTTAAAATAGCTCAATGATGCGATTAATAGATAGTAATCCATATTTTGTCCAAATAACATTTAATGGCATTTCCATACCCTATTGTAGTTCATATTTGTTACATAGGCAATTAACTCTTTTCCTCTTTACATTTTTTGAGACAGCTCCTGAACTTTCTGCCAACGTATACTAAAGTATTGTTTGATCGATAGCACACCTTAAATATATTGTACGCCTCAAATGGGTGTTATTTGAGACGGCGGATGTCGTTTTTCTGGACGTAACAGATTTATTAAATAAACTTGGACGTTTTCAAAACATGACGTTAATTATGATGTTGGCAAATATCATACTTTTGGCCGCGTATAGACTATAACAGCTTTTTATTTAATTAACAGTACATTTATAGGCTGCAGAAATTTGAACATTTTACGAGGTATCGCAATACACTAAAATTTGCTCCCTATTAAACTAAAAAAAATAAAGTTTAAAAAACTATAACCCGACTATGTAAAAAAGTGGTCTAAAAAGGACGAAACAAGAAAATAATTCAGATGGAAACCCAGAAATGCATATATATAAAAATGGTCAAGGTAGAACCATGGTCACACCCATGTATACTTACTATGATTACGGGAAAACTTCTTGTTTCCTCCTTCCTTTTAGCTTCGCCGTAGTCGGGTAAAAAAAAACCTCCATGTTTTGTCATTCGTTTACAACGTGCTCTTCAATCTCCGTTGCCTTCACTATCTCCGTAAGAAATTTCATTACATAGCTAAAACAAACAATGATTGTTTGAGATCTTCCAATAATGTTATACTGGCTGTACCTACACAGTACACACACCTCTCGGATATATTCTAAATCTTTGCCTTATTGTCAATGACACACATTCTCTATCTCATCCTTTAAATATACAGTAAACTTGTAAATGAACTACATAAAATAGTATTATAATGTTTTTTTTTTACATTTTAACAATATATCTGCAATATATATGCAGGAACCCGCCAACTATCTTCTGCGCCGTCGTGCCAAATACTCATGCCTATATTTTTAAGACTACAAAAAAAATTGGCGCCCCTGTTTAGAATGGTATCAAAAGTGTCTTTGGACCAATTTAATTTTATACGAATCATATATTTTTATTTTGGCACCTCCTGAAAATTTCACGGCGCCTTTTCCATGTGGCGCCGTCGTGCGCCGAATGACCTTGCATGAATGAAGGGTGCGTCCCTGTATATATGATATAAATTATAATATAAGGCCCCAAAGTAGTGTATTCCAGGGACCCACAAAACCAAGATGTTCTTCTTTGCTACATGATCAATTATTAAACAACATAGATTAAGAAACAATTACTTTTATTATTATTTTACTCTTTACTACACACCACATACAAGAATTCATACAATAAAATTTATAAAAAAAAACAGTGACACACTAATAAGCTATTTCTTCCACCTTTGCCACTACTTTAGGTTAGGAAAATTATTATGAGATGGTATAAGGTCGAGCAACGATGAACTACCTCCAAATAATTACAACCTGATACATGAACATTTTACATGCATATATACTCGAAAATACCATAAAGTTAATAATAAACTAATAAATATCCGGATAACAATAAACTAAATACTATTAAGGAATATACATAAATATACAAATTAGTTAATAAATGTCAATTAATGGACTGAGTCAGTCAGGGAGCTATGGAACGCAGTATACTGAATATAAAAAAAATACACAAAATCCGTCACGTGCTCATCAGGCAACAAACTGAAAAGCAATCGACACCCTCAAAATCTCTCTCAAAGCAAAATGGCAATGGGTGGGGCCACGTACACGAGGCTAACGGACAGCAGATGGACGGCAATAGTTACGAAATGGCCAGACCCTAAAGGCACGCGTAGCAGAGGCAGACCGCATTACCGATGGAATGACGATATAAAAAAATTTGCGGGTGAAAACTGGACAGCAAAAGCGAATGACAGAAAGAAAGAAGAAATAAAAGGCATTTTTATTTTATTTATTTTAATGATCTGAGTCATGATCGTTCAGCAAGAAGATATTATTCTTTTACGGTTTTTCTAAAAATATGAAGCGTCTTTGATAGTATTTAAAGGAAGATCATTCCACTTAAGCTTTGAGCGAAATTATTATACGTGGTCATATTTTCCGTGTGCGAATATGAACCGGATTGATAGATTATGAATTCACTCAAGTTTGTTAAGTTGTTCCTCTGTCAGGCTCAGATAACATGCATCCGCGTAATCGAGAATAGATAAGAGAATAGAACTTGCTAACATAGTTTTGCCAGAAATTGGTAGAACCTTTTGAAGGCGACGTAGACAACTAAGTGCTGCAAAAATTATTCTGCTAGTTTCTTTTACTTGCTCTGTTCATTCTCTAGGCTTGAGTGTCGGTAAACTTGAATATCGTCTGCATACATATGGTAGAGAGAAATAATTACGTGAGTAGTTGAATTTATGAAAAATGAGAAAAGTAAGGGAGACAACACGCCACACAACACCCACACCGGACATCACACCATGACGAGAATGTGTCATCGATCAACATCATCAACAATAGTTTAAAAAGTAAAATTATTACGAAATAATGAAATATCTAAACAAAATTACAATAGTCTAAAAAATTATAATTATATGTAAATCAAGCTCCTTGTATAATTTAAGTTACTAAATATACGCGGAAGCTAAGCTAAAATTAAAGATGTCTGCTGCAAATAAAGGTCAAATAGTCATATACTAATTTGTACAAGTAGTACATCATTAAATTTATCAACCGACATTAAAAATAAAAAAGGTGGTTATGGGATCCTTGAGGAATTGAGTGAATTCCTCAAAAATTATAGGCACACATATAGTGATTTTGATATTTTCAGAAGATTTGCTTGAAGCATTTGAATTCAGAATTTATGATTGGTGAAGTGGAACTGATGAGGAAGACCACACATAGCCATAATATGGTTAAGAAAGTTAAGCGACTATAACTATGAAAATTAAATAAATACTCATCATGCTGATGTTACCAGGAGATTCTTAGACGTTCCGCTTTTATCTACCATTAGTTGATGATGACACCGGAAGATATGTACTGGAATACAGGAATGGAACAATGTAAACTAGTCGTGTTTAGATTTAATATAATTGTATTAAAGTGTGCTTTGGCTGTAAGTCATTTTTTAATAGTAATGTTCGCCTGTCTGTCTTTATCGTAGATCCCGAATAACTTTACCGATTTTTATGCGGATTTTTCTATGTGGAAGCAAATGAGATCAAGATGCCATAGTTTTATAAGTTTAGCAGTGTATATGTGTCTGTGACACCCTAGCGCATGAAAGACTGGGCCATTTTGATGTGGATTTTTCTGTGTCGAAGAAAATGGGATCAATATAACATTGTTTTATTAGTTTAATAGTGTATCTGTATGTCTGTCTGTGACATCGCAATAACCTAATAAATGAACTCATTATGGTGCGGTTGTTTCGATATTCAGGTGATCTAGATGTTTCTTACCTATAGTTTATGAAGAGCTGAAGCCTATCTGTTGAATGGGTGCAGTAGATTAGAGATGGAAAGATGAGTAGAATGGTACTTTATAAATAGGTAAATTGAGTGAGTTACGTTGTAAATGGGTAAGTGATGTGAGTGAATGGGTGACTAGTGTTTTAAATGTGCATGGGTGCGTAGTTGGTCAATGTGTGAATTGATGATGGTTATATATTAACCTCACTTTAATAGGACGATAATATACAATAATTGTTATTGTTATAACTACCATTGAACTGTATACTATTTCGGTACAGGTTCGTTCAATACCTATTACTATTCAGTTATTAAGAGTGTCAGTCAATTCTGTTGGCGTCAAATAAACTTCCTCGTCGCTAGAATCACTCATTTTTGCCTCACTTGTTTTCAAGTTTCTTGTTTTTAACCTAAGGCTTTAAAAATATGACGTGAAAAGAAAATGGCACGCACAAAAAAAATTAAGAACACTCTTCGAATGCCGACAGAAGTGATAGCTTGAACATTTTTTAATATTTTGGAATGGTTAATATTGAGATCTGGCTTACATAAGGCGAGGCCAGAACTTTTTTTAATGGTAGATGAGGTGCAAACAAGCAGATGGTCCACCTGATGGTAAGTTACCCCCACCGCCAATAGACATCTGCAAAACAAGAGATACCTTCTTGTTTTGTCGATGCGTTGCATCCTCGAAGATAGAATGGGGAGGGGGAGTGAAGAAAAAAATTCCGGTCTCAGCGGACCCTGAGCAAGAGCCCACAGTCCACTAGATCCATAGCATTAATGGAATGAGAGAGAGAGAGTGGATAAGTCTGGCCCACATGCGGTTCGACCGGAACGCGTCTATGACACTTGGCGGTCGGATTCGCATGCTGGTGGTCGCAAGCCAGTCGGGGAACAAATCCCCTACCACCAAGGGGGTGCTGGGTTACTCGGCTCTTACGAGATGCTCTTCCAGCGGCAGAGGAGAATTGTATTCTAATCCGTCCCCTCATGGGTAAAAGAGAATATTGAAAGAAAATATAATTATTCGGTTTAAGTAACCCAAAAAACAAAATTAAAAAAACCTAACCGTATTATTGAGATCTGGCTTTCATACGATGAGACCAAAAAGTTTCACGGGACGTTGGAAAGAAAATATTTTTCTACAGTTTAAGTAACCTACAGAACAAAATTCAAATAATTTTGGATCTTTTGGACATATAATGGATAGAAATTATTTAATTAATAAAAATACGTTTTTATTGTAAAAATAATTTTGGATGTTTAGTACCGACGCAACAACTTTCAAAATATTGAAATTATTTAATTAATAAAAAGACGTCTTTATTACCCATCCACAAAAAACATTTTTACTCATCCAAAAAAAAATGTACACAACTGTAAAATGCTGCTAAAGAAGTTTTCACTTCAAAAATGTATACCACTAGTCTGAGTTTTTAAGAAGGTTGTATGATAAATTCGGCACCATAGAGGTAGAAGTAAATAGGTTTAATGATGTTCTGATTTCACAAAGCTTAATATACACGATGTTCTAAATTTAATAATACTTTATACTCTAACGCATAAAAATGGCTTTTGCAGTCAGAAATCGAAGAGCAAAAATACTCTCTCCGAGATGGAGGGATGAAAAAGTATTTTATTTGAATAAAATATTTTGGAAATATGTATTTTGCATTTAGTATTTTAAATATAAAATGTAAAACTATTTTGTCTTTTGTATTTAAAATAAAAAACACATAAACTATTTTCATTTCGTATTTAAATACATTTTATCAACTATTTTGTACTTCTCTGAATACTACTTACAAATATTTGCATGTTTAAAATATGACAATACTTAACCAAGCTAAACCGACATAAGAGCGCTGTTGTTAAGTTAGAAAGGTCAAAAGTCATCACTCAATTAGAGGACAATTGTTACACGCATAATGTCGTGCCTCAAAAGAATATCTAAGTCTTTGCTCGCATCTTATTATTCATAGTTATGCACAATCCAATTTATTTTCCTTAATTTAAGTGTAATTTTATTTTTCCAAGCACCGACGTGACAACGACTGGTTGTTATAAAGTTAATGTGCATCTTGTGTAGACCGATTTTGATACGGTTTATTTTTTTTTTGAAAGCTGGTTTCCTCTGTCACTATGATGTTAGGATTATTTTATTTCAAATACTGAATAATATTGAATGAATTAAATGTTAATAACACCGTTTATAGATTAGTATTTGCGGGTAATTGTTTCTTTTCTATTATTTCAAGCATACCGACGTGTAGACAATTTATAACCTTTAGTGCGATAAATTAGAGCCAGTCTACATGGTGTTTTCGCGTAGTGTACATGGAAGTTAGTTTTATAGTGTCGTGATTAAGGTCACCCCTCTTGAGGTCCACGTAAGTTTACTTTATTATCTGTTGTAGTTGACGAGGTCAAGTGGTGGAGGTGAGAATTAACATATTATGAAAGCTCTTTAAACCTACTCTTGGGTCTCAAGGCCCAGGTACTGCTCGGCTCTGTCTAAATAGCATATGTTATGTATTGCTATATAGTAACGGGTACCATTCCTCTCTCATTCTATGACATAAATTACACCTACAAACACATTGTTATTTTTTAAATGATTATTTTTTAAATTATTGTGTTGTTATTCACTAAATAGAAAGTGTTGTAAGGTTTCCTTACTTTGAAAGGAAGGGTTCTATCTGTCTGTCAAATTAATATCAAATACTAAAACCGGTGGTCTGTGACAATGAAAAGACAATGCCGTTTATGTGGTTACTCGTAAAATAAGGATATTTTCAGTTGTTATGGAGTCATGAAATATAGCGTAAAGCATGGTCATATAGCACAAATAAAGTAAAAAAAATATATGTAAACTGTAAATTTCTTGTTACAGTACCAATAAATTTTCTAAAAACATTTCTTTTATATCTGTAGGTTATGGCCCATTATTTAAAAATCTTGACCGTGTCTGTACAATGGAGATTTTTGCAAAAAAAGTAGTGGAACACGCGTGAAAGAAGTGTTACGTTTTATTAAAATATTAATACTATAAAATATCGATATTAAATATAACTAGAATAATTTGATCATCATCATCTCAACCACAGGACGTACACTGCTGGACACTTCTGCCCCAACGGCCATCGGTTCTACGGGCTATGTGCCCAGCCCACTGCCACTTTAACTTATTAATCCGCTGGGCTATATCGGTGACTTTGTTTCTTCTACGGATCTTCTCATTTCTGATTCGATCACATAGAGAAACACCCAACATAGCCCTCTCCATAGCACGTTGAGCGACGCGGAGCTGGCGCACAAGGCCTTGAGTGAGAGACCACGTCTCAGATCCGTACGTCATCACTGGTGACACACACTGCTCAAAAACTTTCGTCTTCAGGCACTGAGGTATTATTAACGAAAAGACGTCACTAAGCTTCGCGAATCCGAGTTGGATTCGATGATTGACTTCCTGAAGTTGGACCTACCTAATTCGATTGCTTGACCTAATTCGATTGCTTGCAGGTAGACGTAATCGTCAACAACTTCAAAAATAGAGTTCCCAACGGATACTGGAGTGGGTATAACATGGACGTTCGACATGATTTTCGTCTTGTCCATGTTCATACTCACTTGTTGGGAAACTCTGTGGAGATCATCGAGCATATGGTTAAGATCTTCCAGGGATTCTGCCATGACTATGATGTCGTCAGCGAATCGAAGGTGAGTGATGTACTCGCCATTTATGTTGATGCCTCGCCCTCGCCCCATTCCAGGAGCTTAAAAGCATCTTCCAATGCAAAGGTAAAAAGTTTAGGGGAGTGACATCTCCTTGTCGGACACCGCGCTGCAGAGGAATGGCTTTCGTGCAATGCTCCTGTATTCGGACTGACATGGTAACGTTATTGTACAAACACTTCTACACTTCGATGTATCGATAGTCGATACGGCACCGCTGGAGAGACCTCAACACAGCCCATGTCTCGATCGAATCAAAGGCTTTTTCATAGACTGGAAGTTATCAAACCTGCGTTCGAGACGGTTCACGATAACTCTCAAAAACAACTTATAGACGTGAAACGGGTCTGTAGTTCTTTAGAAGGATTTTGTCATCCTTTTTGAAAAACAGAACCACTACACTCCTGTTCCATGCTTCCGGCGTTTTGCACTCAAACAAGGCGGAAGAAAACAACCTCTGGAGCATTCTGAGGATTGGCTTACCACCCAATCTCAGAAGCTCCGAGGTAATTCCCTCCTCGCCTGGTGCTCCGTGGTTTTTAAGTTGCTTAAGAGCCATCCTAATCTCGTACAGGCTGATGTCCGGGATGTCTTCGGTGTAATGTCGGGTAAGTCGAGCTCTTGGGTCCTTGTCCGGACTGATGACAGGCTTAGCAACCTAGCTATAGAGTTGTCCATAGAAATTCTCTACCTCTCTCAAAACTTCAGACTTGTTCGACACTACCTTGCCACCATCCGTCTTCAGCTTAGTCAAACGGCTCTGTCCAATAGACGAGTTTCTAGCGAACACCTTTGAGCCTTTATTTTGTTCTATCGCTTCCCCAATACATTTTGTATTATAGGAGCGAAAATCGTGTCGAATGGAATTCGAAATCTGTCTATTGAGCTGCCTATATGACTGAGCCTCATCGGAGGTCTGGAGTGTCACGTAGTGTCGTTCAGCCATCAGTTTGAGTGTATGAGGAGAGAGAATTTGGGTTTTATTCCTACGCCTGGGCCGGCAGAACTGGGATCCTACCCCATGGACAGTTTCAATAAGCCTGTCATTTAACTCGTCCACTTAAACACAAAATTTCAGGCAAGAAAAGCGATTTTGGAGCTCGAGTTGAAAGCGCTCGGGGTTCTTGATTAGGGCCGGAGACGGAGCGTAGACTTCATCAAATGAGACCTTTCAGATTTGATATCGATATTCAATGAGCCTCGTACCATTCTGTGATCGCTTCCGGTTTTCACCCTGTGGATCACAGAGACATTATTGAATATATGTCTCTTGGTAGATATGATGAAGTCTATCTCATTTTTCGTCCTTCCGTCTGGGCTCATCCATTTCCTGTGCGGAGGTTTCTGGAAAAAGGAATTCATCATGAAGAGTCCTTCCTTCTCCAAAAATTCCGCCAGTCTCTGTCTCCTAGGATTTCGCTGCCCATGTCCGAAGTTCCCCACTCTCAACTCATAATCGCCTCTCCTACCCAGCTTTGCGTTGAAATCTCCCATCACAACATTAAAATGTGTTTTCGAGGTATGTATGGCTCTACTAATGTCCAAATACATAACCTCCACATCTTCATCCGGGTGTGCCGAAGTCGGGCCGTAGACCTGTATAACTAAGAATAATTTGATCACGTAAGCATTACTATAGTTATTTATACAACTGTTGTATAATACGGGTTTTAATACCTAATTATCAACAGATGCATACAAGACTTTATCAACACCCATGATTAAATCCTCTATAAAAGATTCTGAAACATTTAGCTTACTGCTGACATTAAATTCGGTACCGGCATTAAAACGAAAAATGTTAATAAATTATACTTACCCTAGTAAAAAGTTTAAGATACGTATTATTTATAAGTGTTTTAATATTAAATTTTTAATTTATTTTTTTAGAATTGGTACCATGAAATTTAAATTAATTTAACTCTCATTTTTTTGCATGCGATGTTTATATTTAGAAGACATTAATTTGTAATCTATTTTTAATGTAAGTTACTCTTAGATTATTTATATGTCTAGATAGAGTGTCGCGCTGCAAACGCGCCAAAAAAAATAGCGTCCAACTATTGACCACTAAATGCTTTCTCCGTGTTCAGTATCACTCCCGCTGTCATTGCATACGCTCGAGTTGCTACGCTTATTTGTTTTGTTTACAATGACGGTTTGTGTGATAAAAGTGTGCCGAAATTATAAAGGTCGATCAAAAACAACGAAAAAAGTCACCTATCATCGGTAAGTACCATTATCTTGTAAAAATTTAAACAAAATAGGGCATTAAAATATCGCCATCTTGAATTTGACGTAATTGACTTGTGTGTTGCCAGTTCATGGACTCAGAACTCTCTAATAAAAATGTGTAATACATGTTAATATTCCAAAGGCAATGGCGGACATGTTTTTTGAAGAGTATAAATGAACATGGGTATCCTTTAAGGGGTTTTTATTTTTTTTACCAAGCTAATGCGATAATGAAATGTTTGGACACGGCGGTCGCAAAAGTCATTAAAAATTCATAAGAATGTTGTTTCGCGGTTTTCTAGTATGTTATTACAAATATGATTTTTTTAATTATAAATTCCAAGATGGTGGACCAGTTGTTTTTTTTATTATTTCAAAAATTATACATTTTTGTCGTTTTCGGAGTTATTGGTAATAATGCTTGTTACGATTTACGAATATGACAACCATTATAATTTCGAAATGGCTGCCTTTTTTTAACAGTTAACACGTATGTCCTTTCCGGGTTTTTTTTAACTACCAATTTACAAATTTCTGATGTTGACGGATTTTTTTTTTCTTTATCTTAATTAGAAATATAGTCACCATTTTTAAATATATTATTTTATTAGGTAAAATATGTGACTATTCGTTGTTTTCATATTGCAAAATTAGACAATCTCAAAAGCGACGCCACGTCAAAACGAAAGCTTTTTAGAAAACAGATCCAAAGGGACGCGGACACTAAATAAACATTTTTTATGGTTCAAATTAAATAAACATTTTTTATATTACATGTCCATAGTTTTCTTTCTTTAAACTAAATTGGCAAAAAAAGGCAATTTAAAAAATATTGGATTTTCTTTTCTCAAAAATGTCACATTTTCAGAAACGAAAAAGTTAGCGTTCGCTTAACCCATCTAAATATATAAAAACATTGCAAGTTTTAATCTATGGAAAGTATAAAATGACCGAAATCCGGACCTCGAGACGTTAAATTATTATTGTTGTATTATTTTGGCATATTTTTGTAAATAAAAAATACTTGACTATATGTAATAAACTCCCTATTTTAAAATTAATTTTCAACTACTGGTATCATTACGCACGCACACTACGAAAAGATTCTGGGTTCGACGTTTGTGGCGGGAAGTTTGAACTTGAGAAAAAATTTAGTTAATATTCGAGATTGCGAATTTAATATAATAAGTGCGTGCTTATTATGCACATAAAATGGAGGGAAATGAAGGTGGTGGTACGATACCACCTATAAATACCAAAAAAAGAAAAATGACAAATATTTCTGGAAAAGACTCAGCAAAATATAAACCTTATATAAAGCCAAATTACCGGCGATGCTATCCAGATACTTCAAATAATACAGAGTTTCCGGTGTTTGTGGAATCGGAAGATAAAATTGGCAATAAAGATCCATTATATCTCCAAAAACTATTTCCAAAGTTTGTTAAAGGCTTTTATGAACTAAGTCGTATTAATGCTTATAAAGTCCAAAGTACATTTTCTCAGGCTTTAGCAGCAAATGACTTCCTGAATGCTAACGATGCGTTAGCTAACTTTAAAATGAGGGCATTTATACCTGCAGCCTTCGTAGAAAAGGTGGGTGTGGTACAGTTTATTCCAGAAGATATGAGTAATGAGGATTTGTACAGAAAACTTTCATGTGAGTATGACATTGTAGCTGTTCGCCGATTTATGAAAAAGGGGGATGATGGAGAATTATTCGCTTTAAAGACAATAACAGTTACATTTTATACAAGTACATTGCCACAATATATTTTCTTAGACAGGTGGCGTTCAAAAGTAAGTCCGTACATTCCACCTGTTATGCAGTGCTATAAGTGTATGAAATTTAATCACTCTGCTAAAATTTGTAAAAACAGCCAAGTTTGTTCTATATGTTCATGTGGGCACTCTTACAAAGATTGTACTAATGAAAATGATATTAAATGTGCTAACTGTGGTGGTGCTCACATGGCTATATCTAAAGTATGTCCCATAAAGCAAGTTAAAATTAATAAAAAAAGACAAAGTTATGCAGCAGTTGCAAATAATAATTCTCTTCAACTACAAAATAGTAAAAATTTTCCGGAGTTGCCATCTAAGCAAACTTCAAAACAAGATGTAAATAAAAATTTAGAACTCAATTTCTCAGAGATAGTTAATAATTCCAGAATATTAAATGCATTAATTAAAACGTTAGTATATATAGCAAATAGTGTAGATACACCGAATACAACAGGTAAAATTAAAGAAATTTTATTAAAAAATTTGAATGAATAAAATTAGAATTGTTCAACATAACATTCAGAGTCTTAATAACAAAAAAACGTTAGTTAAGAAGTTTCTAAATGAAAATGACATTGACATCTATCTAATTAATGAAACATGGCTCAAACAGTCCAATGTCAATAATATTTATTTTAATAATTATAATTCTGTTTTTAAAAATGCTAAAAATGGTTATGGAGGAGTAGGTATTATAATAAAAAACAATATTAAATATAATATTATTGATACAAAATTTTCAGAAGACATTCAAACGGTAGCAATTTCGGTCATAACTTCAGCTGGTCCACTCTCTATTCTTAATGTTTATTGTCCACCTGAAAAAAAAAGAAATAAAATTAAAAAACTTAAAACTATTATAAGTAACCTACCCAGACCATGTCTAGTCAGTGGAGATTTCAATGCACATCATATAGCTTTTGGATGTGATTTAACTAAATCTCGTGGGGTTGAATTATTTAACATGTTTGATGAGTTTGATCTGTGCATTTTAAATTCAGGTTCAACAACTACAGTACAGCCTCCTTGTAGAAATAAATCTGCAATTGACGTTACAGCTGTTAGTTCTCTCATAGCTCCATTATGCAATTGGTTTGTGGGGGATGACCCATTGGGTAGCTATCATCTCCCAACATTTACTGATATTTTATTAGGAAAAGTGACATATGATACAGGAAATAATACTGAAAAATTTTTATTATCGAAAGCTGATTGGAATAAGTACTATGATATGTCAGAAAGGGTATTTCAGAACTTTGAATTAGATTTATCTGACCCATTTAAATCATATAATGAATTTAGTTCACGATTAATTTACTTAAGAAAGATTTGTATACCAATTTACAAACCTAATCATAATAAATCATATCACAGTCCAGCTCCTTGGTGGAATGAAGAATGTGCAGAAGCTGTCAAAAAATCTAAAGAAGCATTAAATCATTATTATAATACTTTTACTTCTGAATCTTATATTGAGTATAAAAAAAAAGATGCTATTAAAAAAAGAATAATAAGTAAATGTAAAAATGATAGCTGGACCAATTTATGTAGTAGTTTTAATAGAACTACTCCGATTTCGATAATTTGGAATTATATGCGTAGATTCAAAAGAATAAATACAGACAGAAATAGGTACAAAAATGATAAATGGGTACCTTCATTAATAATCTTGCTCAAACTAATGAGATAAATGATTCAGATATAATTAATTTTTTTGAACTAAATAACAATGTTAAGGATTCTTGCTGGCTTATTTCTCCCTTTAAAATGTCAGAATTTAAAATAGCATTAGACTCACGGAGAGATACTACACCGGGCTTAGATAATTTTTCATATAGCATGATTAAAAAATTACATCCTATTGGTAAACAAGTACTTTTAAATACCTTAAATTTATTATGGTCTAAACAAATCATTCCAGAAGAGTGGAAAACCCAATGTGTCATTCCTATTATCAAACCAAATAAATCACCTGATGATTACAATTCTTACAGACCTATATCTCTAACTTCATGTATAAGTAAATTAACTGAACAGATGATTAAGTTCAGATTAGACTATCATGTTGAAAGAAATAGTTTATTACCCACAAACCAGTTTGGTTTTCGCAAAGGAAGAAGTGCTTCTGAAAGTTTTGTAACTTTTATATTTGATATGAGAAAAACTAAGCTTTCCAAATCCACTGCTGTTGCTGCATTTATCGATGTGAGAGGTGCTTATGATAATGTAGATTTGTATCAACTGTTGCAAACCTTGTCTATTTTAGGCCTTCCTGGAAAGTTAATAAAATGGATATTTAATTTTTTAAATAATAGAATGCTTTTTGTTAAATGTAACAATGTAATGTATGGACCAGAAACTGCTAATAAAGGTCTAATGCAAGGGGCTGTATTGTCACCCATTTTATTTAATCTATATGTTTCACAAATATTAAAATATGTTACATCAGATATACATATACTACAATTTGCTGATGACTTAGTTTTATATACTATAGACAAAAGTTCTCAACTAGCAGAAAAGAAACTTAATTTAGCTTTATTCCAATTACATAATTACTATTTTAATACATTAAAATTAGACATTAATGCTTCTAAAAGTAAAGTACTGGTATTTGGGGAACAAAGACATGTTAATATTAGATACAACAATATAACAATTCCAATTGATAAAGAACATAAATTTTTGGGAGTTATCATAGACAATCAGCTAAAATTTAATAAACATATAGATTATATTGCAAAAAAAGCTCATAAAGCAATTAATATTATGAGATGTTTAGCTGGAAAATTTTGGGGTGCTGACCCAAAAATTTTATCAATGCTTTATAAAAGTATTGTACGAAGTCATTTCGACTATAGTTGTTTAGCTTACATTAATATTAGTACTAATCTACTTAGAAAACTGGATGTTATACAAAATATTGGATTAAGATTAATAATGGGAGCCATGAAAACAACACCTATTAATTCAATGGAAGTAGAATGTTGCATAGAACCTTTAATATTAAGAAGAACTTATTTAGCTGAAAGGTTTTGTCTCAAGGCTCTCTCAAATCAAAACGGAGTTGTAAAAAATAAACTATTGTTACCTGAATTATTGAATGTATCACCTCAATCTGTAAATGTTAAATACTGTACTCCGGATGATATTGTTCACATGAATACACCTGGAATGATAATGATAATGTTGCAGCTATATAGTAGTGCTTATAGCAATCTTAAGAGTAGTAGTATTTGGCCTATCTATAACACAAATTATAATGTATATTTGGACCCCAAGATTTATGTTGATAGTAATGATATAACTAGTCAAACTGAATTTAATGTTCATATCGAAAAAATTGATCCAATTTATAAGATTTTTACTGACGGTTCTAAAGAAAAGGGTAGGGTAACCTCTGCGTTTTATGATGCCCAAAGTAAAATATCAAAAACTATTTTATTAGATAGTAATTGTTCTATTTTTACTGCAGAATGCTATGCAATCTATTGCGCTCTTAATTATATATTTAATGATATCAAAAGTGTAAGGAATGTCATAATATGTAGTGATTCAAAAAGTGCCTTATTCGCTTTAAGTAACCATAAATGTAAATATAACACAAATTATATTATACTAGATATTATAGAATTAGTTAATAACTTATACAACTTAGGAGTTTCTGTAAGATTTATATGGGTCGCTTCCCATTCTCAGATAACTGGTAATGAAATAGTTGACAAAGCTACTCATTTTCCTTATGACGAAGACCACAGATCTACTATGAAATGTCCATATACTGACTACCCACATTAAAGATGCCTTAAAGAAACGATGGCAAGATTATTGGTATAAGATCAACAAGGATAAGGGCAGCTGGAACGCCCAAATTCAAAAAGAGATGCCCGCCACACCATGGTATTATAAATATAAAAGAGCTGATGGTTGACAATTCATCACAATGATTTGTAGAATGAGATTTGGCCATTGCCTGACTCCTTCACATCTATGTAGACTAAAGATTTTTAATAGTAAGAATTGTTTTTACTGTGGAGAAGAATTTGAAGGAGATCTAACACATATTATAACGAAATGTAATAAATTTAAACTGGATAGGCTAATATTAGCTGCGCAAATTAGTGATTTGTGTGAAGATGAAAGTGATGGTGTTATAGATTTAAAATTTATTCTAAGAAACTCTAAATTTTATTGTGCTATTGTAAAGTTTATTAGAATGACTTTGCAAAATATTTAAAACAGTTAAAATATTTTATTTAAGATTGGCTAAAAGGTTTCGTTGCCAAGCCGTTAAATAAATTAAAAAAAAAAAAAAAAAAAAAAAAAAAAAACACTACGAAAATAAAAGTTCGTGGAAGGAGTGTAAGCTAGCATATAAAACTTAGCCTATTTGTATAACTTCATTAGCAGCGCGACACTCTATCTAGATATATAAATAATCTAAGAAGTTACTATTTCAGTAAGTTTTTCGTAACATTTGGTGTGAGTTTTATAAACTAATAAAAAAAACAGCCACTCCTAGTAACCTAACACGACCCATTACTGAGTATATACAAACAAAGTGTAGAAAAAATCATTTGTTGTAGTAGTAATGAACATTATTTATAGTGCAATTATTAATTGCAAATTAACTTTAATATGTTCTTTAATGTTGGAAGGTAATTGCTTATTTTTTTGTAAACAAAAGAATAAAAATATCAAAAAAAATGGCGGGAATTCGAATAACATATTTTTTTACGGCGCGCGACGTTCTTGAAGTAAAATCCGCGTGAATGACTGTTCTTTTTTTAAAATTCATACAGATGTTCTTTTTTTTAATTCATACAGTACCACGCATCGGGCAGTAAGAATGTGGCTGTCTGATGAGTAAACCCTTTGCGCAGAAGGAATATGAGTGGTATTATGAAATTCAGTACAACATTATATCATCCGTTTGGATGTTATGATGGTTATTAGGACATTGGGTGTTTTAATGTTGGCAATAAGCTGTTTCAGAATCTTTTATAGAGGATTTAAAGTTTTGGAGTAGATAAAATTATTTAAAAGGAAGTTTTAAATATCAACTTGGCAACCTACGACCCCACTTGTCATTATAGTGGGGATAGATTAGGGTCTTAAAACAATTTTTAAAATTCTTGTCGATGCCTCTGATATTTGTTGGTGCACGGCACGCATCGCCCTAAATCGTCTGGACTCTGAACACGCAAACATAAACTGAATAAGAGCAAATAGGGTAGGTACTTACTTTTCATCTCGGTAAAATACGCGGTTCCAGTAGGATTTAAAGGAATTGTTCATACACAAGCAGTTCGAAAATAATTTCTTAAGGGTGTAAAACGGGAGTGCAAAGTTAGTAGAAAACTCTGTCGTTTTTGAAGTTATTCTAATGAAATTCAGTATGCAGGCTCTTCATTGGATGTCATGTAACAAGGGTAAAATATTTTTTCAAAAGTAATCCCTTAAGGGGGTAAAACGGGAGTGCAAAGTTAGTATGAAATGTTGCCGTTTTTGAAGTTATTCAAATGAAATCCAGAATGAAGGTTCTTCAATGAAAGTCATGAGACATGTGTATAATATATTTTCGAAAATCATACCTTATGGGGGTAAAAGGGGGGGAGGGAAAAGTTAGTATGACTAACGTATAAAATTATTAAATATGTCTTCAGACGATCGACTGTAGGCTACCTCAATATCGCAAACGAAGTTGCGGGTAAAAGCCAGTTAGATTATAAAGGTAATCTATAAAAATTAAGTAAAGGCTAGTCTAAACTAAAACAAATAGTAAACAAAGGATAACGCTAAATTATTTGATTTATTATAAGAGACGTAAGTATGTGTGAACATAATGAGATACAAAATTTTGATACTAAAGGTTTTGCACCTCTAACCTAATTTTATGCCAAATAAATGCAAACTACAAAAGTATAACAAATAATATGTACATAAAAGGTGACAAACACAAAATGATCTTAACAACAACATCTCTTCATAGCTTGTAACTATTTCTTTCATATTTTAACATCCATTGAACCGAAAAAATAACGCACAAATGGCGCACTGGTGCTTGTATTTGTACATTTTGGCACAAAACATGATTTAGTTTGGACATTTTAAAAAAAAAATATAATTTATAGTGAAATACAAGCACAGTATACTTACCTAATAACGCAAGGCACCGTACGCAAGAGTAGGAACGCGCCGATCGAGTGTCGAAGTATGACGTCATGCGCATTGAACGCGGGCTATCGTAGCGTGCACACTTTAAAATTGTGTATCTCGGAAACTATTTGACGTATCGAAATAATTATTTCACGAGTATGTTTTATTTTCAACGGAGAATACAGAAATCTAACATTCAAAATTTGTAAACAGTCTCAATTATCAGAGATGTGCAAAATAGCTTATTAAAAATATTCAAATAATAAATGCAAATAGTTTTTTTTATTTTAAATACCAAATGCAAAATAGTTTTTCAATTTGTATCTAAAATACTAAATGCAAAATACATATTTTCAAAATACTTTATTCAAATAAAATAGTTTTATGGGTTTCAAAGAATTTGCCCATATTTTATTGTTAAGTTTTTTTTTGTCACAATCAAGTTCATTTTATGTCATATAGTAACAAAATTATTCACGTAAATAATGGACGCCTCCAATTAATCAGAATTAAGGGGCCCGATAACTTATGATTATGTCAATGTAATTGACTGATATTAGTCCTGATTCTACAATTTGTTTGTTCCTTGTCCATCACTAGTTCCACTACTATAATTGTATGTACGAGAAACAAAGATCACTAGTGTTGTCAAACGAAAGAACCATAGAAGCTGGTTAAAAGATATCATCGGATTTTCTATTAGCTGTCATCCGTATCAAGCTATTTTTAAGACGGGCTATAAAATATTAAATTAACGGACATTTATTACCATTCAATTCAGTATTGCCATAGTGAGAATAGTTTATCACATTAATTTATTGATGATGACAAAATTTATTGTTGTCAAAATGTATTTTGCATTTTGCAAATACAAAATATGTCTTAAAAGGTATTTAAAATAAAATACAAAATGTTTTTAAAACAAAAGTATTTAAATACAAAATGGAAATAGATATTTTGTATGTTGTACTTCAAATATTAGTATTTGAAAAATGTCACATCTCTGTCAATTATATAAAAAAAAAATTTTACTGCGGTTGATAAAATAACTAGGACCTATGTTGTTGTATGGGGACAACAATTTCCCGGCAGCAAAGTTGAGTTTATTCTTTAATTGAAATGGTACGAAACTTTCAATGCACGAGTTGCACACTTGCACTTCGCCAATTTTTTTTGTGATTTCGCGGGACTTTTAATACACTTCGTAAGTGGTAATTTCAGGAACTACTGATCTTATTTGGTTTTGGTAACCTAAAAAAGGGTAAAATGTTATTACTAAAAATATATCGTCATTGATTATTATTTTACTTATAATAATTCCCCGAATCGAAGAGAGGACAAGATATAAAACCTAACTAAACTAAATATATCCCGCTATATATTATTATTATTTTAGTTCTAGCGGGATAATAATAAAGTATGTTTATTGAACGCCTTAATTTTTATATAAAGTAGGTAGAAAAATAAAATGTGTTTTGTTAAACCTATGTACACGTGGTAATTTGCTGGCCGATTAGTGAATCGTGTAGGTACTAATAGTATAATGAATCATAGCTTGCATTGTTAAATTCACGTGGTCAAACGTATTTATCGTTAAAACTGTATAGGATAGAGGTAGGGCAGTTTGTTTTAAACCGCAGAACTCAAAAGATTATCTTGGTTAAGAAATAATCTACTTAATTGAGGAAGTCAGATTGTAGAATTTATTCGTTAAGATTATACAATATAATTGAAGCCTTTAGGTAAAGTGTATTTGATCATATCCAAATGAAAAGCTGTTTGTTTTTCAAATTCGCTAGTTTAGAGCCCTATGGCTGCCTACTACTATGTATTAAGGGGCTCATTATTTTTATTAGTTGTTGTAACTAGGTAAAGAAAATAGACGGGTTTTCTATGATATATCTGCCCTTGGGGCCTTTTCATTTAGGTCCTTGCGGCCCAGAGAATAGGAGGTTCGACGAATCGGGGCACTAGCCCAATGATCCGTGATTCAAAGGCGGAAGGAGGACTTATTTAGTCCCCCAGTAAAGGCCTGGCGACGGTAGGAGGCGATCATATCTCACGAAGTATTTTGTAGATATTGACACATTCTATAATACTGTAGAACTTTCCGCAACGCATGCAATGAAAGACATTTTGTGGCTAATTTTTTTACACCCTGGGTGGGTTCTCAAATTTTTTCTAGTAATAAATATGCCTATGTTACTAAGTGATAATATAGCTTTCTAATGGCAAAAGAATTTTTGAAATCGGTTCAGTAGTTTTTAAGTTTATTCATTACATACAAAAATATAAATCTTCCCTCATTATAATATTAGTGTAGATGTAGATTAAAAAATATAACCTATATGGCAACACTACATCACCTATGGCACTCAGGATTGTGTAGCTTTGTATTAGTGAAATAATATTAAAAGTCGGTTAAATAGTTTTTGAGCCTATTCGCAACAAATAACAAAAAAAAAAATACGCCAAATGTTAATCAAATCAGCCCAGCCGTTTTTGCCAACAGACAGACAGACATAAATTCGAAAAATGATTCTTTTGCTTTCGAAGTTGCGTACCTTCATCGTTTACGACGATTTTCTATTTAAAACTTACTCTACATGAATATATTATATACTAGGGGAGTGCCCTCGCTTCGCCCCGGGTATTTAAAACAATATTATTGATGTCCTAAAATTGTCATTCTGTAATTGTGTAGTTTTTCATTATTTGAAAAAAGAGAGAGTAAAAAATTATAAAAAGAAAAATAATAGAAAAAAAATAAAAGAAAAGCGATAGATGCTAAGAGAAGGAGGACAGAGCAAAAATAAAATTAAATAGGTAAAGGAGAAAGATATAATCGAAAGAAAGAAAGTGAAAAGAAACTGATCATACTGAACAAATAAAAATAAGAGTTAAAGAGAGAATAAAGAGAGAGCATGAGAGACAATGATAGTGTTATAAGAGGAAGAGAGATGGAAATACTATAGACTTCTCTCAATGAAAGAATTTGTAAAATCGGATCAATAGCAACAAAATGGCCATATTCTATTAATAAGAAATGTACATGGCAACGCTAAATCACTTTTGTCACTCACGAATAGTGTAGTTTTCTATCAGTGAAAGAATTTTTAAAATCGGATTAGTAACGACAAAAAGACCATATTCTATAAATTAAAAAATGTATATGGCAATCGGATCGGATATTTATTGAAAAATGTATATGGCAACACTAAATTACCATTGTCACTCACGAATAGTGTAGATTTCTCTCAGTGAAAGAATTTTTAAAATCGGATTGGCAACAATGAAATGGCCATATTCAATTAATTAAAAAATGTATATGGCAACACTAAATCACCTTTCTTACTTACGAATAGTTTAGTTTTCTCTCAGTGAAAGATTTTTAAAAATCGGATAAGTAGTTCCTGAGAAACTCTTCAATTTACAAAATGGCCACGTTATGGCACTTAAATGACAACACCACATAGCCTAAGTTATGTTACCCGGAAAGGATGTAGCTTTCTATAGGTGAAAGAATTTTCAAAATCGGTTCAGTAGTATTCGAGCCTATTCGCAACAAACAAACATACAATCAAATCTTTCCTCTTTATATAATAATGTAGATGTAAATGATATTGTACTGGTCCGAGCTATACGTCAAAGGTATCTTTTATGTTAGAAAAAGACAGAAACCGAGGGATTGGTGCGGGTGGTGCAAATAAGTACCAGTCTTCTATGTCCCGTTATATACATAAAAGCAAATAATAACTATAGTTTATTATTATTATAACTCTCCTGACTTGGCACACACCACTACTCAGTAGGACTGATAAAATTTAAATATGGAGGTAACTACAATGTTTGTTTATTTTGTAATGTTAAAGAAACGTAAATAATAAAGTAATAATAATATTTTTGAGTAAACTGAGCAACTACGATGGAACCGAATCACGGTAGGAGTTGGAACTGCAAAACTTTTTTCCTAGGACACTATAAGGCCACCAGGTGCCGAGTAAACGCATTTAGCCTGGTAAGACCCTTACTCAAAAAGGTTATTACCCTTGATCAAAAAGGTTATGTATCAAAAAGACTGGAGGCTCTTGTGGTTATGACGAGGTGAAAGTCTGGCGGAAAGCAAAGGGTACTTACAGTCAGATTTCCTATCCAGGTATCCAGTTCTTTGTTCCACACCCTTCAGCACCTTGAGCTACCGTAGTCTCTATGCTGGTATAAACCCACAATATTCACTACTTTGTCTAGTACTTTGAGTCTGAGCAAGATAATTAAAAAACATTGTAATGTCGGCCAGCCTTTACAAGTTGAATGGTACATACATTACATACGGTGTACCAGAAAATCCCTTAAAGGATCACTTCGTTGTCCGTCTGTTTGTCTGTCTGAAACTGTGAAAAACTTGGCATAGATGGTCTTAGTGTAATGATCTAATGAGCTATAAGGAACAACCTAAAAATTTGTAATTGTCTCGAGAAAAAAATATATTTTATGTCTGTAGATTATGGGTCATTTGGAGAATGAGTGAAGTCATCAAGATAAAATTAATACCAACCAAATAAGTCCTTCTTGAAGTTATGAAAAAATTAAACTAATAAATAAATGTAATCAAAGATACAGTCGTTTATAATGCACATATATTATTTTGACCCCTACGTATGTATCGTAGCGTACTTTTTGTTGACCTAGTATCATGAAGTTTGGTGAAAAATAATGTAGACACGTTAAAAAAACAATTTAATAAACAAAGAAAAAACAAAAATTTAATACTTTATGTATGGGCACAACAGATTTCCGATTGCAAAACTTTAATTTGTCCCTTAATTCAAATTGTGCGGAACCCTTAATGCGTGAACTCGTATAGATTCAAATTGCTAGATGTCAAAAAATATTTTGGATTTGAACCTGAATTAGATCTTTTAATCATAAGTTACGTTGTATTATTATGAAAAAAAAAACTGTGTACTACGAGTAAACTATTTGTTAATGATTGAGGAGTTTAACTAATATTATGAGTAAATTGTTTTACTAATATTGTATTATAATAATTAATTACCATTAAATTTTTTCCTCCTTTTTAATCAAATTATGAAGTAATTATCTTATGAATCAAGATATTCAGATGGTATTTCTAAATTTAATTTGAATCACTTTATAAGATTCATCGAAATGGAATGCAGTATTAAAAGCACTACGAATGGCTACTATAACAATTGGCTAACAATGAAATATAAGTAAATAAAACGTGACTATGAGATTATGAATGACTTGGGTAGCAAGGAAAAACAGGAGGAGGCTGTTTGAGTTTTGTGAACTAAGGAAGGTAAAATTATCGTTTGTGCATGATGATTAATATCCAAAAAAAATCTCGTACCTAAGCTGACTTCTTCATGGAGTCAGGAGATAGGCACTACTATTCCCTGATGACAAATGGTAGGATACACGAATTTGGGCTTATATGTTTTGTTTTTTTCGTCGAGGTCGCGATATTTTATTAAACAAATTATGTTATTTTTAATCCCGAATGATACACACTTGCCATGGGATTTTAAAAATAATTTTTCATGAAAGTTTTTTATTTCAATGTTCTATCTCGGTGATTCTCGTGTTGTAATTTTTTACTATACTACCTACAAGCAATTTTCGGCATTACTTTTTAAATTTTTCCTTACGGAAATATGAAATTAATTATCAACAATTGGTTTTGTAAATGTAAATAAATGAATGTTTACACCTATTCATTATAGAATTGTTTTTGAATTTGTGAGTCTCAAAACTCTGGTACACGCTTATTCGCCGCTATATTTATGTCGGCTCTCATCTCTATCACTTTTGGTAATTACATTGCTGGAATTATTGGTGCTGCTTAAAAAATATTCCTTTAAAAATTATGCTAATATACTAACTAAATTTTAAAATCTAAATATTATTCTGCGATTGACAATAACTAAACACGCAACTACACCCATTATTCTTGATACAAAATACGTAAAAATTTTAAGATATTTTAAATCACGAGGCCTAACAAAACTTTTGCAAAATTCACGAGATTATAACATCTGTAAACACTCGATATTTATAATGTCTTTAAATGCACGTTTTAAAAATCATTTCCGCATTATTTTAAAACCACGTAATGTTCATGAAAGAATGTGATTACTGCTGTGATAAAAATCTACTATTTATTCATTTTTAGAATTCATAAATTCACAAAGGTTATCGTGAATATATAAGTAAAATATAATACTTTTCTCATCTATAACATTACTTTGACATCTTCACTTACTATAAAACAAAGTCGCTTTTGCTGTCTGTGTGCGGCTAAGATCTTTTAATTACACAACTGATTTTAATGCAATTTTCACCAATGGCAAAAATTCCTTTTATACGAAGGTTGATATACATTATATGTTGCATGCATATTATAATAGAGAAAACGTGCAAAGCCAGGGTGGATCGACTAGTCTGCAATATAACAACCCTTCATGTTTTGTTATGTATCTATTTAGTACAACAAACACGAACTATATATTTTTTAGTTCTTAATATCTTATCTACATTGAAATGGCAGCAATAATTTTTCTGACATCCAATTTGATGAAAAGAAGCCTATATTTTAAGTTAGACCTTTTAAGATATCCAATTTCGCGATGCCCATATACACATTACAGGTACAGGTATAAAACATAATATGTAAACGAACAAAAATTTTGAAAATGATTGTATGTCCTATATTGGTGTTATAAAAACGCCTGACATCAAATTTTATTAAATATTAAGAACTATCTACACATGTATTATTTATATTATTATATATAGAACATAATCTGAAAGATTAGGTAAAAGGATTTTGATTTTTAAATATTTATGAGTAGAATTCAATAGCCAATCCCTGTAAGTTATGTTTACAAGCTTTCTTATGTAAGTTTCATTTTGTTCAAATTCAAACGAATACATTTAAAAAAATATTATTTTATATTACTGTATGTTTTATCAAACTGTATAGAAACTTAAATAAGTTAATTACACTACGGATGATCCAATAAGTGAGTGTTCTTATAGTAGCATTATATAGTGTTATGCAAGTTGTAGGCTCACGCCTGTTCAACATTACATGAGGTCGTGGATGGACTGGCCGGGTATGGAAAAGTGTTATTAATGGTGAAGAATGCACCTGGAAATGCAGGTGATTCACAGCTGATGAGTGCAAAGGTGTTAGCTGAAGTGTAAGCACCGTGGGCAAGAGGGGCGGGCGGGGCGCAGATTGAGGCCACTATTTAACCGCACCGCGGCCGCGCAACGACCTGTTGTGATCCCGTCATGGCGCGCTACGCCCGTGTCGCTCCTCTGGTCGCGTGTCTCTTGTTCGCCTGCGGTGAGTCCTAACCTTTATCTTACGTCTCCAGATGCCGTCTATTTCGCGACGTCATGAGTGATGCGACGTCACATCTGCCAATAAAAAGTGGATTCGTCCAGTGCTGCACAAAAGTGAACAGTGAAGTTGCACAAATTGACCGTCGCGATATAGACTGTGTCTTTATAAGTTTCCATTTAAATGCAGTCAGAACGTGATCTCCTTGCATCAAATGACTTAAGAATGTAATCAACGCGCTACAAGCCTTTCAAGGACTATTTAAAAAAATATAACTATCGAGCTTGTACTAACCGGCGTATTATTGTATCAATTTAATTATTTATTGAAGAGATAAGTGTTTTCCTTTCTGAATACATATTTGGTGAATCTAGTAATCATAATTAACTTATATACCGACGGAATACACAATTGAATATTGTCTTACCCGCAGGTTTTGTTAATAATATTAGAGAATCCTAGGTACTAGGATGCTAAAAGTGAAGAGATGTTTTGATTTTTTGATGAAAAAAGTGCAAAACAAATAACAATATACAGCTTAAGTGTTTGGTAAAATAAATATTTAGCACTTACTGCGACTGCGCATTGTGGTTGCGGAGAACTTTCACATTCGGTCCGTGTTGCGTTGCGGTTGCGCCGCTGACGTCACTCCAGTGCCGCGTTGTAATCGTGCTAGGCAGTAGACACCATTGTCATGATCGTTCTAGAATATGTATTTGTAAAGGTAAATAAGCTTTTTAAGCTTTACATATGCACTAGTATCCTTACGGGCAAGATAGATTTCTATAAATTTGTTTACATAATACACTTTTAATGGGAATTCGGTGTCGAGGTCATGTGTCCATCAATAAAGCTTTCAAACAATAAGGACTATTTTAAATAGTTAGTATCAACAACTTTATCAAATTTCAGAATTAATGATTGCAAAACATATTTTATAACTAGTTACGAGTATGTGGTTAAGGTCAGAAATTTGGCACAACTAACAAGTCGAAGAATTAACATTTATATTGACGTATATACAATAAAGTATTAAATATGATTTAGATTTTATTCATCTAAATGTATGTGTAATAAAATGTTCATAAATTTAAAAATGACATTTAGAAACCGATCTTTGAAACGTAAATAATTTAGTCAAAAGAAATAACAAGCTCCCCTATCTTTTGTCATTAGATAGCCCGGCTCCCTTAATCAGATCAGTTTAATAATACTATAATATTCCATTCTCACAGTACTTAGATAAGAGTCCTGATTTGAGCTTTTGATGTCAGGAAGTATCAGAAAAACTATTTAACGGACGTTTGTAAAAATAAATAAAGTTATCAGATTTGTTGTTAAGATAACATTGAAAATTCCATGGATAATTGGAAATTCATTAATCAGTAGCAATTTCTAGTTTTCATAAAGATTCTAAATAATTGTTTTTATAACCACAATATGTTGGAATTTTCATTGTAGTGTCATCAATCAATCGAACCAAATACATAGTCCTAAAATATAAGCTACTAAGCACAAGCAAAATTATTTCATGTACTCTAATCTCCAAACATAATTAATGCAATTCCTTTTTTATAAATTATGTAATCTCTATTGATTACAGAATTTTAATTGTAAGTAACCTTTATGGCTTGGGGTCCCTGAGGTCATAAGGTTAATTCACATGCCATGTATTTTCGTAGAGCTCATCTAACATGATGGTATTTAAAGATACTCGTGTCAATCAAATTTTCATTCATTACAATAATAAATATACTGGCGAGCGTAGATTACGATCAGTGTGGGAGATTGTATTTAAAATCTTTGATGATTTTTCTTTAGGGTATTCATTTAAACAAATTAGGAAATCGTAATGTATTTAGGTCGCAAATATATGAAAGCAATTAAATTATATTTATACCAACAAGGTGTTGATTTCAAATTTTGTGAAAATTAAAGCATTGTTTTTGAAAAAAAACAATAGTATATCCTACTAATCCTACTAATATTATAAACGCAAAATCTACTGAATGGATTTTGATGAAACTATAGCTTACAGATCAGAATAACATATAGACTATGATTTATAATGATATAGTGTTAATTATCCCAAATATAGCGGTTGAAACCGCAGGAGTTTTAAATATTTTTAGTACAGTAACAAGTAAAGAAATTAACAAATGTGTCTTGTACAAATGCTGTTGCAATAAACAAATAGTAATACTCTGATGTATCGTGAGAACTGTGATAAAATAAGTAGTCCATAGTGAATTTTTCATAAACCGTGAGAATGTATTGCGTTCACGTTATGTAGGAGTATAATACATAGGTAAGTATACCTATATACTCATAGTTTAGTGTTCAGTATCACGTGTCCTAACCAATTTGCGTACCTACTAGACATCACGTACAGTTTATATACAAATTGTTATATTTTACTTTTTTCGTGGACAAACAAACTGAAACAACAAGTAATATATAAATATGAAAATAGTATTGGCTCCTGATTTTATAATCATTTCCAGCGTTATAAACATTGTTTATAGACAAGATACTGCTTTATTTTTCGATTGCTGTCAATTCTTTATATATATGTATAAATAAATAGATTTAAAAATAAATTGTTTCGAATGTTTCAAGTCAAGTTTTAAAAAACTGTATCTTATAATAGAAATATACGTATACATAATGGTAATATGCAAAAAACACATCGGTAACAATTTTTACAAAAAAGCGATTGGATAAAGATGAACTTAAAAAATATTAACATAAGACTAGCAACACTATGTACATGTCCCCCAATCAATTGAAGTCGAGGGCGAAAAGCAGTTAATTTTTTTAAAGCATTGAAAATACTTGCATATCGACTTTAAACATTTAAAAATAATTATAAAAGGTAATTTAAAACGAATAATTATGAAACAAACCTATATATGATTTTTAAGGCGCATTTCAATGAAGTAATATACATATCGTATTTCGTACACTTTATTTTTATTACTGCCATGTCTTTAGTAACATTTGCAAGATTCAAAAACATTGCACCAAGAACTATGTCTCCAGAATGCCATAAAAACATGCAAACATAACACATTAGAAATCGAATCGACGGTTTTAATAAATTGAACATGTTGGTGTATTCAATCACAGTAACAGTAAAAACAATAGCGCTTGCTAACAAGTGTTAAATTCCGGGAAGTAATAACATACGGGACATTCCAAATGTTTATAAGGTGTGAGGACACATATCAAATCAAATATATTCAGATATTTAGTACTGAATTTTGTTTTGGATAAACATTTCAAATGCTATAGGTGAAGGCATTTTTCATCAACAGTTTTAATTGTTTTATTGCATAAATTTAAAACAAGGATTAGCCATTGTGTCATATTAATTTTTACATTTTAGTTTTAAATATGCAAAATTTTTCGGCGATCGTTCAAGTTAAGGTCAGACGACTTCTTGCAACAAGTTGTGCATAAAATAGTAGTGAAAGTTCTATATGTTTTTTTTATAATAATTTATCCGTGAAAGTTTTAGTTATTTTAATTTAATATTAATCTGCATATCTATTTTATTTGATTTTTTAATATTTGATTGCTTGTACTTGTTGCTTGTGATTCAATATAACACCGTTTTAGATTGGATTTTATAGAAGTGATTCCACATAGGGAGAGCCTAGTAGTATTAGTGTTCCATATTTATGAGTAATCGATATGCAAGCAACGTGCTGGGGCGACGTCCGCGACATCCCATGTCCCGTGTCGCATAACTGTGTTGAAATCAACAACCACGACACTGATATTTATTACCATCAAATATTGTTACATTATTATAATATTGACCTTACTTGTACATAATTCTGTTATAATTACATAAGCAGATATTGATTAATTAATAATACCAAATAAAACTGTTATAATTTATATCTTTATTGATTTTATAAGAGCTATCTATAAATCTCTAAGGAACCACTAATGTTGTTTTTTATAATACATATAATATATTATATCTAATCTATCTAAGAGTAAAAAAATAAAACATAAATGTATTAGAATTAAGACATAAATAGAATCTTCCTTATAAAAGACATCAACGCGCTCCGTTATTGCAATAATCGCGTTAAGGATATTTATACATAATATTTATCAATTTGTCTTGAGATCAAGACCATGTAACCTATCGCTACCCAAACACGTGGCAGATCCGGGTCAAAGAGGACAAGTTTTCATTAATCGTTCCAGCGGTGGTGACAACTATTTTTTATTACATCATGTTTTATTCATATGTGCTATGTATGTACTTATTTTAATTAAAATATTAGGTATTATTACTAAGGTTATTTTTCATAATTAAGTAATGTCCCTTTTCAAGCACATAACATACTTTCATATACCTATATTTAAATAAAGAAACTTAATAATACTACAATATATTTTAAGAATTTTTATGTGCGAAACCTTTAGCTGTTCCAAAGTGACGGTCGGCATTGGCAACAGGGTTGTAACTACATTTCCTGTTTACATTTACAAGGTTGACCCAAAACTATCGTTCTCTTTTAGGTTTATGAATAATGTTTTTTATGAAACTGATGATAGATCTATATCGTTTTGTGTACGTGTATGCCTTTTAACTGATGTTTAAACTAAATTAGATTTACGTAAAGTAACATATCATTCCTTACTATATTTTTCCATTTGCTAGACACGGATAACGGAATAGTGATCATTTAAACGTGATAAACGTGAGGTCGCGACTTTTGCTGCTCGTAATCACTTCTCTTTCAACCAAGCAACAGCTTTATTAGATAATATTCCGAGAGACTAGTTTCCTTGTATTGCGTTCTCGTTTTTCGCACATATATCAGAAACACACAGACACCAATTCACTATCTGTTTCAGATTTCTAGTCAAGAAACATTACATAAGCATGTAAATCTGTTAATTAACAAAATGAATTATAATCTATAGAGCTTCCACGAGGTAATTACGATACATTACATATTAGTTCTAATATTAAAATGATTTTTATTAAAAGCGATTTAAATATTGGGAAACTGGTTTGTAATTTTATAAATAGGCATATCTCTATAATTTCCTGATTCGAAGTTAGGGGTCAAGTCAATCAACTATTCCGTGACCTTTAAAAATTATAATAATTTCGACAGAAGAGCCACACAAAAATATCAAATACCATGCATAATGTAACTCTTTGATATATTCAGAAGAACTTAGAAAGAGTCGTCCTTGTTGCTTGCTTAAGCGCTGACATTTCGAGCTAGTCAAATGTCACGTTCTGCGCTCACTTCACCTTTGATATTTATGTAGGTACATCTTCAAGTGACATTTTACCTCTTGCAATAAAAAAGCCGCAAATATTATGTTACTAAACTCCTTACTATACATTTTATATTGATTAGATACCAAGTATAGAAGTTACACACATATATAAGTTTATATATACAACTATATAAGTTTCTAATTTTTCTTGTACATTTGGTATAGCGTTATGGTTTGCCTTGTGTTTGTGTAACTAGCTAAGTCTATTTGTTATAGCGGTCGCCGACGGACACCGTTGGCGGCGACAAGCGGATGATTCTTCTAAGAAAGAAGACAGTCTGGAACTAGAGCTATGCAAGGACAAGGACGCCGGCGAATGGTTCCGGCTAGTTGCCGGCGAGGGCGACAACTGTCGCGACGTCATCCAGTGTACTGCCTCGGTCAGTGAAATAGGCAATTACTACTTTTATATGCATACCCTTTCTTGCTTCAAAAGTATTGTATCAATGCCATATGCAATGATCGTTTTGCTCCAACATCACATTAAAATTCTATTTATTTATAGTCGACAAGCATACTAGTCTAACTAACTTTTTAGTTATTTTTTATTGTTTGTCTGATCTTTTTAGCTTTCGATTATGTCATCCAAAACTTTACATCACTATTAATTATACAATTAAAACTCGTCGTATTTCCAGATAATAAATAAAATTATATAAATACGATAACTTTTCTAATTTTTCCAAAAGGGCATTCAAGCTATCCGTTGTCCAGCCGGTCTTTTCTTTGATATTGAGAAGCAAACTTGCGACTGGAAAGAAGCCGTAAAGAACTGTAAATCAAAAAATAAGGAACGTAAAGTAAAACCCCTGCTGTACACTGAGGAGCCTCTCTGCCCGGATGGATCATTGGCATGCGGCGATACTACTTGCATTGAACGCGGTCTGTTTTGTAATGGAGAGAAAGATTGTGCCGATGGTTCCGACGAAAATTCTTGTGGTAAGTAATCGAAATGATGTCTCCCTCGATTGTTTTTTTAAATATTACCTACCTACATGGACCTAATATAAATTTTTAATGTATTATTGAACTTGAACAAATAAAAACTGGCTTACTAGGCATGACAAACGACTAGCCTGAAATGCCAATCACTTGGCCTAAAAAAACATCTCAATGCTATGTCGCAACTTACCTTAACTAAACAGGGTGTTATTTTATTTACATTTTGCTGCATACGTTAACATTTAAATTAATATTATGCAATATTTTATCTTTAATAATTTCAAGGAATTCATGTATTAAGTATATTAACTATACTGCTAGGTTTTAGTATTAAAAAGTTTCACAGTTTTTTGATGGTATTAACTTATTCAATTAGGATTTTAAAATAGTATAGGAACGTAGTCAAGCGAAACAAGCATTTTGTAATCGATTTAATTCGAGTTGCATATAACAGTGTGCATTAGCTTAATCAATTACCCAATGTTAATGTTACGCTAATTTAGGTTATGTGAATTTATTACTTTTAATCACGACCACCATGTTTCACATCCAAAAGTGAAATCAAAACGGATGGTGGTGTATTGAACTACTTGACCAAGCGAAAGTACCCATACTGGTTTTGCTCTGCCGCATGTTTCTATCTAATAGGTTTTTTAAAACCACGTATTTATAGATTGATTTATTATGAGAGTTACACATCAACTATTTAAATAGGACCAGTCTTACGGTTTAGTTTTAGTGACGAATAAATGAGAATGTTCTAATATGTCTACTTTGTTTTAGATATCGACAATGACCCTAATAGAGCTCCACCTTGCGATACCTCCCAATGCCAGTTGCCTGATTGTTTTTGCTCGGAAGATGGCACAGTTATCCCTGGTGATTTGCCAGCTAGAGACGTGCCTCAAATGATCACAATAACGTTTGATGACGCTATCAACAACAACAACATAGAACTTTACAAAGAAATATTTAATGGAAAACGTAAAAATCCAAACGGTTGCGACATAAAGGCTACATTCTTTGTTTCACACAAATACACGAACTACTCAGCCGTGCATGAAACTCACAGAAAGGGACACGAAATAGCAGTACACTCGATCACGTAAGTGCAAACGTACCTCTTATATTTAGTTCTTGCTTTTTGTATATGGTAAATTATATTTTAAGTAATACTGTTTATTTACAGACACAATGATGATGAACAATTTTGGAGCAATGCCACTGTCGATGATTGGGGAAAGGAGATGGCTGGCATGAGAGTGATCATTGAAAAGTTCTCAAACATTACTGACAATAGCGTTGTAGGAGTCCGAGCACCATATTTACGTGTAGGAGGCAACAATCAATTCACTATGATGGAAGAGCAAGCTTTTCTTTATGACAGTACCATTACAGCTCCTCTCTCTAATCCTCCGCTATGGCCTTACACTATGTATTTCCGCATGCCTCACCGCTGCCACGGTAACTTACAAAGCTGTCCCACAAGAAGTCACGCAGTCTGGGAGATGGTCATGAACGAACTTGACCGTCGTGAAGACCCCAACAATGATGAGTCCATACCGGGATGTGCTATGGTTGATTCATGTTCTAATATTCTGACCGGTGACCAGTTCTACAATTTCTTAAATCACAATTTTGACCGTCATTATGATCAAAACAGAGCTCCTCTTGGTCTTTACTTCCATGCCGCGTGGTTGAGAAACAACCCCGAATTCTTAGAAGCATTCTTGTTTTGGATTGATGAAGTCCTTCAGACCCATAATGACGTATATTTCGTCACAATGACTCAAGTTATCCAGTGGATTCAGAACCCACGCACTATTACCGAAGCCAAAAACTTCGAGCCTTGGAGAGAAAAGTGTGCCGTAGAAGGAAATCCCGCATGCTGGGTACCTCACTCGTGCAAGCTTACGTCCAAAGAGGTTCCCGGAGAAACCATCAACCTTCAAACATGTGTCAGGTGCCCAGTCAATTACCCATGGCTCAATGACCCCACAGGCGACGGTCATTATTAGACAAGATCTCGCGCCTCTCGTGGTGCAAATTAGTTGATAAATTGCAATTGACGATTGCAAGGACATTATATTCGGGTTCATATTAAATAGGAGAAAAGTTTATTCAGTGTTGACGTATTCGACGAATATGTGTCCGCGTAATAATTGTAAAATGTACTGGGTCGTAATCCCGTCTGTAGTCTAAGTATACCTACCTAAATATATGTAATATAGACTCACATCATATTTAATAGATCTGTTTTATATTTTATGTGATTTACTGTAAGTCTGTTGGATAAAAATAAAAATACAAAATATAAAATATTCATCGTCTATAATTTCAAAACCCTACATATTAATTCTTTCACTACTTACGCTAGCATCAACCTGTATTATTCTGGTTCCTGTGGGTGCTTAGATGTACCTAAATATTCTCCATCAATTCTGAAAAGAATATGACAAATATGTGTACATAAATATAATAAAAGATATAGTAGTATATATATAAGTGAAAGGGTCACTTTCATTTGTCCTTATAATTTGATTAGGAGCTTTTGGTTGAATTATTTAAAACAAATATTAAATAAAGAATAATCTCAATCTAAAAACATAACTTAAAAACCGGTTGAGTACGTGTCATACACATCTCAAACTGGCTGATTTATTATTTTTGATAATACAATCATTCTAAACTCTATATAAGTCATATACAAAGTCTAAAGCATCAAGCTTTTATCTAAAGGTTGCATTGACTGATACGTTGAACTCGAAGGCCGTTGTCGTTTTTTTCTCCTTTAGAACATGTTGTACCTATTCAATGCTTAATATTAGACACTAGGTTAGCTAATTTTATAAAGTTTATGAAGTGATATTTCTTCATAAAACAGACAGTAGATCGAGGTCCTATGCAATTTGGAATAGTTAGGACTTACACCGTCATAGAATCGTTTCTTGATAATTTTTATTATTCTAGGTCAACGGGAAGTATTCTTATATTAATTTGACGACGTAAAGTAAATGGCAATACCTTATGACTTCTTTGGCATAAAAGGTGTAATAATAATGTGGCATTAATTTTAATTAATAAAAATTCAATTTAAATCCACATACTTAATATATAAAATTGAGGAGTTTATTAATTTGTTTCCTTGAACTACTAGCCCGATTTGAAAAATTCTTTCAGTGTAAGATAGCCCATATATCGATAATTGCATATTATATTATATTACATCATTATTAAAAATAAACTTATTTTATAAGCGTACCCAAGTTTTTATATCTCTGAGAACTCATTGGTATTCACTCTTTGTCAATGTACCTAACTTGTTTTAGAAATCGCAAGATTCTAAAAAAAATATGTAAATACAAGTTAACGATTTTCTTCATCTATATTCTTATTGTATGTATTTATATGTACTATATTAAAAAGCAAAATTATTTCGTTTTTTGTTTGCGGATCGGGCTAGAATGCCGCGACTCGCGTCGTTGATACAATATGTCCCTAGCTACGCTGGGATAAAACACGTTTAAATGACATTAACTTTTTTCTGACATTCAAATAAAATGATACAAACCCTAGATTTAACTTTAGACAATACATTTTTTGATAATACAACTGTAAAAACATTATCCAATTTCATGCAGTAGTTTTTGCGTGATACTCTTACAAACATACAGGCAAAAGATAAACTACAAATAGTTTCTAAAGTTTTAAAAAATCATAAGTTAATAATAATTTTCCAATTAGTGTTCTCCATGAGACACCAAAAAAAATTTAGCACGTGAGATACGGAAACAGTACATAGTTGACCTAATACTACGTGCATATGTTTAATGCATATAAAAATACCGATGCGTATGAATACGGAAATAATTTTCAGTTACCTACGTGTTTCTAAACATAATAAATTTGATTAAATGTTTGTCGTAAAATGGATGAGATTATCGCAAACTAAGTTAAACGGTAAACCATATGCTTTAGTCCCAAGATTGCTTACAATACATTTTTTTAACATAATATTTTATTTACATATCATAAAATTTTATTTTATCTACATAGCCGTTAAACGTAATTATTGATGACAATATGAATAATAATGGTTGTAATAGTAGGTATAGCTATAGGTAACTGTATTGTTTAATGTATCTAATGTAATCTTAAATCAAGACAATGGACTAGGGACGCCTTCCCACCAACACACCGCCTCCCTGAGCTGACACATCACCGACGCACGCACGACGGTGACGGTGCGCGGTGGGTGGTGGGTGGTTTGTTGCACATCATCACCTTCGACACGGCCATCTGCAAGTATATCGTCATCACACAAAAACTTTCCATTTGATTTTGCAATTTCTACGCAGTGTAAATTGAAGCAAAATAAGGACATCGAAAATCAATAGTACTGCGTATTGTTAGCGACATCAAAATAAATAGAGAGTTATAATGTGTACCCACAATAATAATGCATAAAGCAAAGCGTAGTCGTGAAGAGAAGCGCAATATAGCCTGCGATAGTGAAAGCAGTGAAAGTCATCAGGTGGAGTGAGCTGTTGTAGGATTGTTAAACTAAAATATTATACCTCCTCTCGTTATGTAACGATAGAATTCGCAGTTATCTTTTATTTGTGTAAATATATTTTTAAAAAACATTATATTTATATGTATTATCTAAATTTGATATTATTGCAATAAAATCAAAATTTAGATTTTTCAACTTTCGTAAACTTATCTTATTTTACTTATTAACTTACTAGTTTATTAGACGTTACCTTACTAGTTATTAATGGCTAATGATAAACACTTAAAAAATATTTTTTTAAACAATAAAAGTTTCATTATAATTAAACTATATAATAGTAAAATATATTTATAAGTAATACATCAAAAATAACATTCATCGAAATAAATCGACTAGCAAGGTCGAATTTAGGTTATTCTGTCCTACTTGTAAATGTTTTCCTTATTTGTTAAGCTTGCCGGGGAAACATAAGACACGATCATGACTTAAGCATTTTGTAATGATAACCTCTACGAAATCAACTTATAACCAAGCTTCATTATTTTTTTGCAATTTTAAGTTGATTAAACTATTAATTTAATTTTTTTAATAAAAATATCATGAAAATATTTGATACTTGGTCATAAATAATTTCTGAAAATTTATTTGTGTATTTATTTGAGTTGAGTTACCTTTTTGTATTACAAATCTATATACTTTAAAACTAAGCATTTTTGTATATGTTTAATTTTGGATAACGTTCAATGATTTGTTTGTAGCAAGTATACTCGTTGGCCTTATTGAATATAGAATTGCTTAGAGGTATACAAACCGCATTTATTCGATGCTAATAGGTATACATAGGAGTGCATGCATTGTCGCAAGTGAAAGGAAATATCTTGAAGGATCCTTGACTCTTGCGCGCCTACTTGCCGCCGCGTTGCGCGTCGTCAATACCTCAGCTTTGACGTGTTTGTTTTATGCGCATCTTTCTTACTATCAAATTCAATACTTAAATTTCCTCCAGCTGAAGCTCTAATTTAATACAGTCACCAAGTATCGATACCCGCAGGACATCTTTTGTCGAGTCGATTTTTTGTATTGTTCAAAACAAAATATAAAACAGCAGTCAATACTGACTTTACAAATATCCATAAAATGCAAAAAATAACAAATGATATATAAAATATATACTGTTACGTACATTAAAAATTTTAATACTTGATTTTATACGACACTTCATGTCCAAAAGATATGGAGAAAAACCATTTCATCTCTACTCAGTCTAAGCAATGTTAGTGTATTATGATAGTTACAAGATAGTTATAATTTGCAATTTATTAATATTGTCACGCAGCTCTCAAATTCGAAATGAGCTGAGCGATAGTCTTCAAAAAGCTGACTAGATCTTCAAAAATTATACCTAAGAACCATCAACGTAATTTAAATTTCGGATTAAATTACGTTTCAAACAAATAAAACTTCATCAGAATCGGTCCATTATCATGGGCGCTACGATACCATAGACACTCAGATGCACACGACACGTTAAACTTTGTATGTATTATTATTTATACTTGTTATATATTATTTTATACTTTATTATATTATATTAAAATACAGTTATAAATTATAAATATAAGTTATAAATTACTCGTTTTAATAATATCCTCTTAATCAATGGCAGTCTCCATGAACATAAGGTAACGTCTTGTTCATTTCCGGTGTTCCGGATATTTTGCTTCCACATTTTTCTTCGACTTCTCGTTTCCTTGTTCGTTAATGCTACTTTATATATACTTGTACATAATATATTTAAGGACAACCTATAGCTATATTAACAGGTTATTATTAAAGTGTTCTAATCATTTACACTTTCACGCGATGTGGTTGGTATTCGTTGCATAACGTTTCCGAAGATTTACTTACCATTTAAACTATCGATTGCTAGTTTCTTGGCAATATGCAGTTGTTACGTGCATATACAACACGGATGCTTGACATACATAACACTGTCTGTGTAAAGCGTACTCGCTCTCGGATAATTAAAATTATTAAATCTATCATTTAATCTAGATGACACTGAGCAGACACCTACATTTCATTACTTTTGCTATTTTTCAAGGTTTTGTAGATTCAATAGAAACAGAAGTTTGACAGAAAGCCACGTTAACAGACAAATTTAAAAGCTTCTAAAATCTAAGAAAATAAAAACAAAATTTGGACCGTTTAAAAGATAACATAATATATATAATGAGGTGAAAGTTTTCATTACCTACTAGCTCATTTACTTGTCTGTTGGACTATACATTTGGAACACATAGAGCCAAGGAATTTGGATTAATATAATATACTATACCCGCTTGTTTATTATGTACATTATCAAAAGGATATGTTCATCTAGTTAACGTCATCAAAATTTTTATCGAACTTCCCGTTGACCTAGAAATATTCAATTTTAATTGTGATTAGGTATATGATTAAAAAACTGCAAATATTTTGCACATTTCGTGTAAACAAGTCTTGAGTGGTTATGATTTGTCAATCACAAAAATTCCAACACAAATAAACTTCTTAAATAGAACACAAATATATAAATTAGAATTTGCGAACATTAGCAAAATATGCTGACTATTGCGAAAGAATGCTGTTATTGTTTATTATATAATAAAGATATAAATTTAATATGAAATTTCTTTCTCATATTAAGATTTGTGTTTAGAATCAGGTATGCGCCAGAAATTACTACAGTACTATTTACTTAAAAGTATAAATTATATATTCTAAAATCTACATTGATTAAACACTGTAGGTTTAATTCATATTTATTTGTATATTCAAATCAATCACTGAGAGAAGATAGACATGCCCTGCAGTGCTGTTTAGTGGAAAATTACAACCAGTGGATTGCGTAAAAATCTCGCTATTCGGTTCGTATTTTGCCTTCGCAAATATGACCTACGTGGTCATCTGAATTCAGCTCAAAGCTCATTTGGCTTCCCATTCGGATGCCGGAATCAACATATTCTCTCTCTTCTGTACTGTCTATTATTTAGCCGAAACTCACCTTCATATTTAAAGACTCAATAAGAATCACTCGGGGCTAAGAACAACGAGGAAACTTAAACTTCGGCTTCCAAAATTCTCAACTAATTGAAAAATTCTTGTACCACAGTAGCAAATTGCAATAAATTTATGGAACGCACTCCCACTCGAGATAAGAGCATCGGAAACCCTATATAAAAAAAAGATGACACCAATATGTAATATCTATCTATTAATTAATACCTATACTTAATTTGATGTAATGTATTTTATTCTTGAATATTTATTAGTATTTTATAAAGTACATATTGCTTATATTACAAGTGCGTAAATTGTTTTTGTATTTGGTTGTAAATTATTAGTTTTAGTATATTATATAGCTACAAAAACCACTTACACACCACCACCCACTCTAGTTCAACCTCCCTCTCTTTCCAAGTCTAGGTTGTCTGGAAAAGATAGCTACTTAGCCATAATACCGCCCATTGTATATCACCATAAACCTATGTTTGTGTATCATTTATATATTTTAGCTGTTTGTGCCTTGTGGTGTACAAAAAAGATATATAAATAAATAAAAATAAAAACCTTCTCCAAACATCATACTCTTACCATAAATTTTTCATAAATTGTTGGAAGATCACAAACTTTTATGGTAATTATTCCTAAGTACTCGTACATGAAATGGAGAAATCTATTTTTTATTGTTGATAATAAATCCATATAATTCTGACTGAAAATGCTAAAGAATTCCTTTATTTAATCAAAATGCACTTTTTTATTTACGTTATATATCATTTTTTTCTCCCATTACTCACTTGACCTTTTGTATCAGTAGGCAGCTAAATATAAATTTTATTATAATATGTCACTAGTTTTAATATCATTAAAATGTTAATATTAACATTAAGTAGCTATTATACAGTTTGTCACATTACCATTAGAAATCAAGTAATAAAAAGTAAACCACCTAATCTAAATATTGTATGAATTAGGTATATTATTTACATATGTATCTACCCAAAAACTTTATGTTTAGTAGGTATTTTGATACAAACATAAATCATTTATAACACAAGCCAACAAAAAAAAAATTTTTTTTTGTGTCTGTTATTTAATGACTATTGTCTGAGTGTTTACATTGAAAACTAACCAAAAACTCAATTTATGAAGAAATAAGTTTGCTTTTCTATGTTTTATATTGATAATTAAGTTTTAAAGTTCTTAGTGGAGAGTAAAATAATAATTGGTAATACTTTAAAACAAAATGGCGATAAGTCGCGCATTCTATTGTATTGAGTGTATGTATGTCTATTACAAACTGTAGCAACTACTTTTGTATATGACTGAGTCGCAAAATAGCATACAGACTTTACTTGTCGACATAATATGAAATTTTCTATGAAAACGAAATTTCTAGAAAAGCAAACTTTAACCAAAAAAACCTATTTTACCCATTATAAGTAAGGTAAAAGAAATCAAAATTTGACATTTTGTTGTCAGACTCAAAATCCGTGTTGACCGGTGTAATTGATTGTAATTTAAAAAAATGTGTTAAATTAATTTTCGGGGTGAAATTGCTGGTAGATACATAGATTCAATTTCAATTCATTCATTCAATTTCAGTTAAATAATTCACACTAAAATATAAAAATTAAGTTTCAAGAACAAACTCTAGAGTTTTTCCCAAATCCTTAACTTCAATTCTTAACAAAGTGATTATAAGAATTTGGAAAAATTGTAGAAATATATTTAATAAATAGCAATTTAGTGTCTAGGCTGCATTTTCAACAGATGACTTACATCCAAGTTTGTTTTGTATAGTCGTTAACTATACAAAACCTAATCTAAGCATTTTATGCGCTACTGAAATGAAGAAGGCTTATCTGGACCTGAACTGTTAAGGAGTATTTTTTTAAGATAAAAGGAAAATATTGTAGGTTATATTACAATTTTGTAAAATTATTTTATTTATCCAAAGGTCAAAAGGTCAGATTCAACGTGATGAACTGGCAACATATCGGCGCCGCCTCGCCGCGGTCGTGGTCGGTGCCATGCAGCGGCAGCGCCACTCCGTAGTCTCTTGTCGAGCCACAGTACTTACGCGTTACATAACCTGATACACCCGGATATTGCCACAAGGCCACCCGTCTTGTGGCAAATAAGCTCACAGTAAACTTATCGTTCCATCTAACTAAACTATTTTTTAAGACCTTACTAAATATTAGAATAGAGAATATAATTTTCTGAAAACTAATGCGATAAACTGAAAGCAATATCTTACGGCTCACAATCTTTCGATAGTTTAAAATCTCACGAGATAGATTATAATCTAACGATGTTTATAATTTTACGGTGAAATAGATATATATAGAATTAATGACTATTTTTTTTTTAGATTTTCAAACAAAACTATCGTCCGAATTTATGACAGTAGGTGCATAAAACAAATTTTTTGGGATATAATTTTCTTTGATATAAAAATGCATTTGTAACTGTTAATAACATAACAAAAAAGTAAGCCAAATAGACATAGTTGCTCTGAAGTACTAAAGTTGCACATACAATTCGCAATTTATTTTAGTTATAAATGTTTTTATGGGTAACAGATTAATTTAACATATTCCTGTGGGTACCTATTATTTTAATTTCTATCTACATCCGAAATTACAATCCGAATAAATAGAATTCAATATTGTAGTTGTAGTACCTAATTAATATTATATGAAAAATTCTTAATGATGAAGAAAAATTATTAACATTTAAAAATATATACCTACTGAGAAAAATAATAATAAATTATTGTAAGCAATGTTGTCAAACATAAATTATTTTGAGTCAAAAGTTTCTTATTAAATATTAAGAATTGATAACCGCATTGATTTGTATGTTGTCTTCTGGTTACTAAAGTTTTTTGCCTACATATAAAAGCACGTACCAATGCATCAATGACATACAGAATAAATAATGACTTAAGCTAATCTGAATCTGTAATATTAATAATAATCTAAATAACATATTTGGTATTCACCGCTTATACTTTGAATTGCTTATTATTTAAAATATTCCGCTAGTTTACCTTGAAAATAATTTAACAGAAAATTAATTACTGTTCCAATTTTATATTGAGCTTCTATGTTATCATATTTGTGGACGCTTATATTTCTTTAACGTAATAATTACTTTTCTACGGCCTATCTTTTAATTAACGGCTTTGAATGTTTCGGTCGTATTATTCAATCGGTTATAAGTACAATGTTACAAAAACAATTTAGGAAAAAGTTAAAGATATTCCAAACGTTCCTAATAGGTATCTAATCTAAATAATTGTTTTTCTTTAATTATAATAATTTCTAAATAATTGTTTTTAATTATTCTGTGTAATTATTAAAAATCTAACGTCAATTAACGTACCTACTACCTATTAATTATTTTAAAACAATGCTTTTTGATAATTAAGCGTTTAGTTAAATGAAGACCTAAAATGCTTACAACTTTTATTCTTATTTGTTTTGAAAAGTCGATTAGAAAATACACGTTTTGAAGAAAATATCGCTTACTTGTCATATTAGGCACGTCACAACTTTGTCGAGTTGGAACATTTTGGAATGTATGAAATTAATTAATTTTCAATTACCTATTATTTCCTGAAAATTAAAAAAAATTTAAATAATGACAAATTCTGATAATTTTACCGAAAAATAGACTATATAATTCCTTGGCAATTACAAAAGTAATAATTAATTATTTTAACATTCGTGTTTATAATTCTTGAATCGTGAATTTATGACACTGTGCTTAAAAAGCTATAGTGACGGGGGGATGTGTAATATTAACGGGAGGTTGTATTGTGTACAGTGCGGACGAGTAGACGGGTGGAGTTTCTTGGCTGGTGTCGTACGCGACCTGCTCGGTTATATAAATAGGTGAAGAGGGGCAGCAAGCACCTCTTGCACTTTCTTGTAGAGCGCAACACAGCGGCGTCCGGCCAGTCTTTGCCGAGCGCTATGGCTCGATACGCGTATCTGTGTCTTGGGGTGTTACTGCTCGCCCATGCAGGTGAGTTACAATCTTTATTTTGTAATAAATACGTGCAATCATGATTTAAGTTTCAATATTTATTATTTATTAGAGTAATTTTTTTTAGGTTAATTTAAGAATAATCTACAAATTAATAAAACAAAAATGTTAATAGTTTGAAAAGTGTGCAGAATTTCAGGAATATGAAATGATATTTAAAATTAACGGCCTTTGATACTGCTTAAAGTATAAATGTGATTAGATGACGAATATTTTTTTATACCCTCATAAGTATAGTACGGTACTTCGTGAGTAGTTACACAATAGACCTACTTTTAAAATAAAAATCGTGTGTCTGTATAATAATTTTACAATAAACTTACGTAAAAATATTTTAAATTAGTATAAGAATGAACACCGGTTACTTACGTGGCCGGTGTTGACCTCGATTTCTTTTCAACGTTTTACCTTTCAATGCCGTCATCGACTGGCTTATTCACTGCGCAACTTATAAAAGCTAACTTTAATATGATTCGAAAGTATTTTAATTATTTATATTATAACGAATGAAATTTATTTGATTTTGGAATTTAGTATTCGAACGACAAATCAACCGCCATGTACCCTTTACCCACAAGTTATACGTAAAACATTCTTAACAGTATGAAACGGTACTACATTCTTTCACCCGCGTGTGGTAATCGTGGTTTTAACGTTAAGCTTCGTTACCCAATAAGCATGTTTGCTTCGCATGGTTATGTTCTTATGTATGTACTTGCCTAGTCCTATTGGGTTTATATTCATCATTAAATATAATGCAACAGAACTTATGAATAATTAAAATTATACATACGTTACACCATTCAATTTTAATATTTAATTTAAAAAATATATTTTATTGTTTAGTATTCAGCAATATACGAGAAAAGCGTCAAGAGGATGACAATGGAGAGGACTTAAATACAGCAGAACAGCTATGCGACGGCCGCCCAGCCGACGAATATTTCAGATTAACTTTAGATGGTGACTGCCGCGATGTCGTCAGGTTAGTTCTAAAAATGATTATTTTGTTCTTATAAAACTTGAACTTTAAAAGTTCAAAGCTTTTTCCAAATATGTTAAATCAAGACGCATATGGCGCAATATTTTAAAGAATTGTCACGTTAACAAGTCCTTTTTCTTCGAATATAACTTAAGGCTATTTGTTAGTCGACGACAATAAATGCAGTCGCTTGATATTCAAGAACTTGATATTCTAGCCAGTGAATGGAACGGTCTCCATCGTGCCTTGAATATTAGTCACAGTTGTTTCTACTTCAAAATAAAGACAAAGCAGCCATTCTAAAGATATAAAACTAAAATAATAATATTGTGTAACACACTAACAGCAAACTTGTCAACTTACAGCGTCTAATTAAATTTCGGAATTCTACATATGAGTATTGAAAACGATTGCCTTTGTGGTATGTGCTCATTACATTAATTTTATGTATGAGTATATATAATTACCAACCAGACCTTTAGTATTAAATTAGATTTGACTCTTTTGTACAATATATTTAATAGTAATAAATAATAAACTCATATTATTTATCGTATTAATTACTGTTGGTTATAAACACAATTTCATAAATAGCTACATAGTAATTATGTTTCTGTTTTTCTTTTAATTGTTAGGTGGCACAATATTAGGTTTAATAAAACATTTCTAAATACTAATATCGTAACCTGGAAAAGTAGTGCGTAAACGCACTAGTAACGGACGAGTAACCATTATAGACAAAACATTTTTTCATACTTACTTATTAGCATTACATATTTTTATTACGTTTTTATGTTTTATCCTCTTATATCCTTATAAGTAGATTCAAAGGGTTTTTGACCTATTAACAAACCCCTAACCTTATTAGTGTCCGAGATATAGGGGTTGAAACCCAAAGCTACTAGGATGATTTTAATGGCATATAATGGCTTCTAATATTTATATAATTTTTATAACACGTGTAACACGTTTCGTAAGCTGACACGTAATAAAACAATAACCAATTTATAATGTGTGCACTATTGTCAAAAACGATTCCAGTGCAGATCCAGTATGGAAACACGACGAGACCCTTTATTGGTATTATTTTAATTATTATTATTTTTTGGTTCAAAACATAGTAGTTTTTCTTTGTTAATTATATTAAAACTGATCGCAATACCTTACACTAGTATCTGCCGTCGACTTAGTCAGTGTAATTGAAATTATTATATATCACACAATCAATCACGTGTTTATTAAGCTTATAAAATAATTCTGATATAGAAATATTTCATTGAAATACTTGCCTATTTTTATTTGAATTATTCCCTTCTATTTCACAGGATCTTGTTTTTCAGAATAAAAAGTTGCCTATGTGTTATCTAGGATTTATAAAATCTATATGCATCATTTTATTCAAATCTGTTTAGCCTTTTTTGTTTTATTGAATATCAAACATCCAAATATGCAAATTTTCACATTTTTAATATTACATGTTTAACAGTAGTAACACATCAGGAATATAAAATAAACAAGACTTTCAAGGTTGAAATATTAACACGTAATAGTTAGATATCAAAAATGCAACAAAATTTTCTTAGAACTATCTATAATTCGTATCTCTATCTAATTAATTATTTATAGTTTATGTTAAAAAAACTTTAACTTAGGGGATCAATAAATGCCACTAAGAAATTTACCGTAAAAATTGTAAGGAAATATAAAAAAAGACTAATTAAGATTAATATTCATAAAGCTATAATAAGAAACTTTTGCCCATGGTAACTTTATTATCCGGATAGCTAAGCTCTCGTTTATATTAGTAATTAAGCATAGAAAATCTCTTGCTGAAAGTATGGCTGTGTACAGGTGTGACAAAGGAGGTGAAAATGGCGTTACCAGGCTCGCTTCTGTGAAGTGCCCCGGCGGACTGGCATTTGATATCGACCGCCAAACTTGTGATTGGAAAACCAATGTTAAGAATTGCGATAAACTAGAAAGTAAGTTCCGTCAAAAACGGGGAGTGGTCGTGAGAAGGGCTAACTTTTGATATGGCTATATGGTCATTTTTAAAGTTATTACACGGTAGCCTTTTTCACGCTCACTACCTGATTATATACATTTATTAAATATATTATTCTTATCGACACAGGTGCACTAGGTCAGGTCTTAAACAGATCACTTGCCCATCGGGACTGTCTTTCGATCTCGATAAACAAACCTGCGACTGGAAGGGTAAAGTGACCAACTGTGACAAACTTGAGAGTAAGTGCGAAAAAAAATTATTCGCGAGTAGCGAGCAATCGAGCTTGGGTGAAGGGGCCGCGTCGCACTGTAGATTTGGTATAATGCATGAGGCCCCGGACTACGGAAGAGTCCGCATCTCAGGACAAACGCACAATTACGCAATAACATAGTACAAATATTACTTGAATTCATACACTGAAAACAAAGTATCGGTTAAATGTACACAAATAATAATAATGTAAATAGAAAAACAGAATTATGCACTTATAGTGTTCTCGACATAAAAGAAATCTGGACACATATAGGTGTAGGTACGAAAGTCGAATTGTGAAGCATACAGAGAGACGTATTCAGACACCAGACTTCCTTTTTCTTCTATCTTTCATTAAAATTACATTAAATATTCACATGTTCCTCTTCTACCACCATATTTCTTTTGCCAATAGCTTGACGTAACAAATTCACTAACTGCTGTTCTCTAATCTAATTCTTACTAATGAATATCCAAGTTGATTTTTAATGGTCGCAACATCATTTAATATGTTTATCATTAATTATTGACATAGGTAATGCATATCACACAGTTCTGCTTTACTCGAAGTAACAATTTAGCACTTTGTCTAACAAAATTTATAAAAAACTTGGCTTCTTTGATTGCTGAATAATTTCTATTGGGAAGCTCCATAACACTATTATGATTTTAATTTAAAAAAGTTTTCAAAGCAGCCACGTTAATTTTTTTTTATTTTTGGGACTTGTACTCATATTTAAAAATATAGTTTACCTACTACAGCTTGTTTTATAAACATCCACTGGTTTCTATACTATTTACCAAATATATATACTTCGCACAATTATTATGAACGTCGATCATACAATATATTATTGCAACATTTAAAACTTTCTCATGGTTTTAAACTTTTTCTTTCAACTATTATATTTTCTTCACCAATCATCGAACTGTATACTTATATCAATCAATGTTAAAACCAATAATAAACATAAGGGTATTTTTTTTCTATTCAGTAACTAATCAACTTCGAGGAACTTAGCCATACTCAATAAGACTTTGCTAAGAACCTCCTCTTCTTAATTAATTTTTTCTTACGTTAACTTATTCATCCGTCCATCGCCAAACATTGCTCATTCTATTTTTCTTCGTTTAGGGACCTTACACTTTAACTTACTACAAACTTTATACACGGACGTATCAAATACTACGAGTACGTTGGTCACTTTAATATTTTCTACCATGTATTTATAGTAATAAGTATACCAAATTACCACTTGTATAGAAAATAAAATTTATTTATTTTTCAGAACCAAGAAAAATATTACCTATCTTGAAGACAGATGAACCAATCTGCCCTGAAGGAAAGCTTGCTTGTGGAAGCGGTGATTGTATAGAAAAAGAGTTATTCTGCAATGGAAAACCTGATTGCAAGGATGAGTCTGATGAAAACGCCTGTAGTAAGTTTTAATATTTCTATCTAATCTATTAGCCCTACCTTCTATAGACTAAAACATTTTAGAAATAACAATAACTTTATCATGACATTCGATTTAATTTAAATAAAGCCTATATTTTAAGAAAGATCAGCAGTAATACAACTGTGCAAACCGTGTTCAATTTTGCGCATTAGTTTTCGCGTGATTCGCGTACCTACACACAGGCAGATAAACAACAGTTGTAAATTTTAAAGTTAAAACTCACGATTCACATCGTGTAGTATGTGTCCCGTAGTTTCAACCGCATTCGGTGGTCTTCTGAGTCTTCACATTAGGTTTCTTAAATTATCTTCCATGTACAGACTTCGATCGACATCGAGAAACAATTTTGTTAAATACTCAGCTTCTTATGTCCCTAAAAATTATAAGATTGAGGTAACTTTCTTACCACTTTAATATTAGAACATATTTTTACTGTTACATTATTTAATTTTTTTTTATTAAAATTTGTTCATATATATATACTTCACTTTACCGAGACTCGTATATATCAAGTAACGAGATTCAATGTATTATAGTCAAAAATATTTTTGCAGCCGTCGACCTAGACCCTAACAGAGCACCTGACTGCGATACTAATCAGTGCAGACTTCCCGATTGCTTCTGTTCAGCTGACGGCACTCGTATCCCCGGAGGTATAGAGCCTACACAAGTACCACAAATGATAACTATTACATTCAACGGTGCTGTGAATGTTGACAATATTGATTTATATGACCAAATATTTAATGGTAATCGTCACAATCCCAACGGTTGTCAAATTCGTGGAACATTCTTTGTTTCACATAAATACACAAACTACGCAGCTGTACAAGAATTACATAGAAAAGGACACGAAATAGCAGTATTTTCATTAACTCACAAGGACGACCCACTCTATTGGAGTGGTGGAAGCTATGATGACTGGCTAGCAGAGATGGCTGGAGCACGACTTATCATTGAACGCTTTGCAAATATATCTGATGCGTCTATCATCGGTGTCCGAGCTCCATATTTGAGAGTTGGTGGCAATAAGCAATTTGAAATGATGGCCGATCAGTACTTTGTCTATGATGCCTCAATTACTGCGCCTTTAGGTCGTGTCCCTATTTGGCCTTACACATTATATTTCAGAATGCCACATAAATGTAACGGTAATGCTCATAACTGTCCCTCAAGAAGCCATCCCGTTTGGGAAATAGTAATGAATGAACTAGATAGAAGAGATGACCCAACTTTCGATGAATCTTTACCTGGTTGTCATGTTGTCGATTCATGCTCAAACATTCAAACTGGTGATCAGTTCGCACGTCTCTTACGTCACAACTTCAACCGTCACTACTCTACCAACCGTGCTCCTCTAGGTCTTCACTTCCACGCTTCTTGGCTTAAATCTAAAAAAGAATTTAGAGACGAACTAATCAAATTTATTGAAGAAATGAACGAAAAGAACGACGTTTACTTCACCTCTCTCAATCAAGTGATTCAATGGATGCAGAATCCCACAGAAGTATCCCAGCTTAGGGATTTCCAAGAATGGAAACAAGAAAAGTGTGACGTGAAAGGTCAACCCTTCTGCTCCCTACCAAATGCATGTCCCCTGACAACACGTGAATTACCGGGAGAAACGCTACGTTTATTCACTTGTATGGAATGTCCTAATAATTATCCTTGGATACTTGATCCTACGGGAGAGGGATTCAACGTTAGGAAGTGATCTCTTTAAGTAAAATTTAAAAGACTGTACACATGTAAATAATACTCAATAATGTTAATAAATACAATTTTTTGCGATTGTGGCAAAAACAACAAATGTCAACTCTTAAGTAATTGATTCAACAAATTATATTTTTTAGTAACTCGGCAAGACTTGATACTTAAAGTTGATATTTGGCTTTATACTTTTAATTACTGCCACTGCTACGTTTAACAGCAAAGATAGATATATTTTTTCATTACGTAATTTAAATTGTTGCAATCTTATGGACGATAATAATTAAAAAAAGAAAAAAATTGGAATTGGATTTTTATTATTTTTTTACAAACCTACACCTTTTATAAGAAACTATTACATTTTTTCATTCATAATTTATTATAAAAAAGTTTAACTTCATTAAGAATTTAATTAATTAAATGCTTTGAGCATTACCCTGATGAAGACAATCAGTATGCTTTTATTTTAAAATTATTTTAATGCGACATTCCCAAAGAGGTCTGAAGTGAATCTGACTGGAAGGTTCGACTAACAGTTGCAGGGGTCCTTTTGAAAGAAAAAAATAATTAGGATATAAATAGGTAGTATGTAAAAAAGAGTATTCAATCCAGAATGTTTATAATTCCGTCAGGATATAATTTCAGAATATCTAAATGATGTACAAAAATTTCTTGCACGGATCTCAAAATAGTTTATATGATTAAAATTTAAATATCAATTATCATTATCATTTTTATGAAAGTGCCTTTGACACATCCAAAAATTTCTCAGTCAGTTTACTTGTTTAAAACTACAGAACTACCAGCTCTAAAGGCAGATAGACATCTATTGAGAAGATTTAATCAGGTTAGTAGAGTATCGAACACCTAGCCTATTTTCCTCAAAACCTCTGTAAATAAAAATAACTCGAACTTCTTTTTTCTGGTCTATAAAAATAGAAATATAATTGCCAAATAATGTTGCTATTTTCAAAACAATGAAATAATACTAAGAATGCATTTTAATTATAGTTTTAATTAATTTTGTTCATGCATTTATTGAGATGAAATTAGTAGAAATATACATATTATAGCGTAAAATTTAGACTCACTTTGATATTTGATTTATCAGATTTTCTTTAATTATTAGCTCCTAGAAAAAAGGAACTCATTTAGGATTATTTCGTTCGTTGTCCGTCCGTCTGTCTGTCTGTCAAGGTTTTAACAGGAACGCCTGCGGCCCCATGTAGCTGTCAAATCTGAAAAATCAATTTTCTATGTCCACGCATTCAAAAAATATTCAACTGCTAAAAGATAAGCGATTTTCTCAAATCAAATTTCTAAGTGTAAGGAATAAATAAATATGGCCATTTATACTGTAGTGATCATAAGTAAGTTTTTCTATAGGGAATTCCACATATGCGGACATGAAAAATATTTGAAAATTGAATGTGATGACGTTAATTACACTTAAGTCCTGAACAGAGGAGAAAAATATCAAGATAGATAGTAGTACCTAGATAATAATCTAGGTATGACTTGGAGGGGATATTTCAACTAAGAAAAGACTATAAAATTCATCTGATCAACAGTTTCTAACAATTTTAGTTACTAAGAAATTATTGTAAAATAGTTTCTAAAACTTCTTCTTTTATTTGTGTATTTTTATGGAGAAACAATTTTTATATAATATATTTAAGAATGAGTAGAAATGTTTCAGACTGAATTTTCACACCTCAGTGCTTGGGTTGTCAACAAAAATGTGCTGTGGTAAAGCTTTCCAGAGTGATGACGCATACATCGTAAAAAAATTACCATAAAAAACTGTATTGAATGCAGATACAGCAAATGTTTTAACTGGTACACATGAGCGAGTAGGTTGGTGGGGATACTTAAAATAGCTCGTGTAAGTATGCTGGGGAAGCACTTAAAAAGATTCTAAAAAGAAGGAGAAGCGTATGTATGTTCCGGCGAAAGCGAATAGAGCGCCACTTAAGTTGAAATGAGAAGTCAGACTTGTGGTAAATTAGCGCAAGCCGTAGATAAACGGGATGCGCAAATTTTGAGGCGATCAAATTTATTACGTAGCAGTCTAAAAGAGAGAGCAGGAGAGATTGGGCAAGTAGTTTTTAGTCTCCTTGCAGGACCGCCTTATTGCGAACGAGCTTTGGCATACGGACGGAATTGTAGATGATTTTAATTGTCTTTGAGAAGTCCATCTGTCTGTTGCTGGAGCCTTGCGTATCCTGGTGGTACGGACGCGAGATGCCTCTTAGGGTGATTAAGTTCTACTTTGAGAATTCTTGTGTATGGTGCCGCATATGCTTTATTCTTGACGATGCGCTGTGGACTGGTTTGTAGGCTTTGTGGCTACATCAGCTACTAGCAAACTACCCCCATGATAAGTTGTCTTGAATATTTCGTGATTTGATACTCCGAGGTCTCTGGTGACTCAGACGATGTTGTTTTTGTCTATCACTCTGTGATTTGATACTTCAACGTCCTGATGTCCTAGTTGATATCGCTGTGTCTATCACTCTGTGATTTGATACTCCGAGGTCTCTGATGACTCAGACGATGTTGTTTGTGTATATTACTGTTATTTGATACTTCAACGTCCTGGCGTCTCAGTTGTTATCGTTGTGTCTATCACACCATAGTATCCAGCTGCTAAGCGGTGCGGAGGCTGTAAGCCAAAGTGGTAAGTTCTAGCGATGCTGGATACTAGCTTAGTGCTTTTAAATAGACATTGTACCATGTCATAGTGCTAGGGCGTCTGGTGAATTATCCTTATGAGATGTTTACTAGCATATAGGATAGTGTGGCCTACTTTGTCTCTTTAGTTCCGTGGCTTGCCACGTAAAATAATGATCTGGCGTATAACGTCTCTTTGTTTGACTCATATGCTCGATGGGAGTGTTGCTTTTTGTAAGCGAGTTGTACATATCTCATATTTCACATTCCACTAAGGTGGACCATAACACATATTTATAACAGCTACGGCTCCAACGATTATCAGCTCCAGCTGCAACGATTATCAGCTCCGGCTGCAACGACTTATCCACTACGGTGATTTTTACTTATCAGCTCCGGCTGCAACAATATCTACTTCGGTGGCAACATTTATCAGCTACGGCTGCAACGATTATCAGCTACGGCTGCAACGATATTCACTCCAGTGGCAACGATAATACATTTATGTGAATATGAATGTGTGCATTCCTTGCAATCAGTTCTTACGAACTGATGTTTAAACCAGTGATTTATTTATCACTTTATTTATAACCAGGGCTTGTCTCTTTGTCTTCGGACACCTTACAGCTTTGCTGTTTTATTGAATTCATTTCCATCACAAGGCTCACGCCTTTTTATTATTACAGCTTTGGCCTGATTTACTAAAGCCTCGGCTTTCAACACTGCAGTCTCGACTGTATTACCCGGCCTTCGGTTCTTCCTAATGTAGCATAAACAGTTCTTCCTAGTGTTCCTAGTGTTCTTCCTAGTGTAGGCGCACTATAAATAACTACCACCTTCTGTCCAGGAGGGTTCACGATTTGATTGGAACCCATAGTCGGTGGCAGATGTGGGGCTGCCGACCCCTTTTCTCTTTTATATTTAAATATTATAAGAGAAAGGGAGAGACTCCTTCAGTTATCTTCTTTATCACTAAAAACCTTCTGATGTCATCTTCTATCTATATATATAAAAATGAATCCCTATTTCCCTTGGTCACGGCATCACGCACAAACGGCTGGACCGATTTCACTAATTCTTTTTTGTCGTGTTTATTATTGTCAGGAGAAGGTTCTTATGTAACAAAAAATTAAGTAAGGTACCTACTGGGAAAATTAGAAAATTTAAGACAACTTAACGACCATATTAACTTTTTTTAATGTAATATGAATATGGCGTTTGACAACTGTCAGTCATTTGAATTATATTCATAGACGAGCGGCCTGCCCTCACTTCGCTCTGGGTTTTTAAAGCAATATTATAATTGATGTCCTCAATTTGTCTTTCTGTAATTTTGTAGTTTTTCATTATTTGCAAAGAGAGAGAGAGTGAGAAAAAGTTGTAAAAAGAAAAATGATAGAAAGAAAAAGAAAAGGAAAGCGACAGATAATATAAGAGAGAGGAGAGAGCAAAAATAAAGTCGAACAGAGACTGACGATTCTGAACAGAGATGGAGATAAATATTAAAGAGAGAGGATGAGAGAGAATGATAGTATATAAGAGGAAGAGAGACGGAAATACAATGGACTACTCTCAGTGAAAGAATTTTTAAAATCAAATTATTAACAACAAAATGGTCATATTCTATTAATTAAAAAATATATATGGCAACACTAAATCACATTTGTTACTCACGAAAAGTGTATCTGTGAAAAAAAATTAAAATCGGATTAGTAGTTCCTGAGAAACCCTTCAATTTACAAAATAACCAGGTTATGGCACTTAAATGGCCATATCTTTTTAATTAGAATATTTATGGCAACACCACATAGCCTATGTTACCCGTAAAAGATGTAATTTTCTATCGATTCAATACTTTTCGTGGCTATTCGCAACAAACAAACATACAAACATAATCATCATCACGACCCGTCAATGGCTCACTGCTTAGCCGGGTCTCCTCCTCAGAATGAGGAATGAGGAGGGTATTAGGCCATAGTCCACCTCCCTAGTCCAGTGCGAGTTGGCAGACTTCACACACCTTTGAGAACTTTTAGTTAACTCTCAGGAGTGCAGGTTTCCTCACGATGTTTTCCTTCACCGTATATTTAATTGCTTAAAACACACATAACTCAGAGTCAGAGGTGTGTACCCAGGATCGAATTTGGATCTCCCGAGTAAGACTTGAAGTCTCAACCACTGGGCCATCACAAACATACAAACAATCAAATCTTTCCTCTTTGTATAATAGTGTAGATAAGACAGGACAACGTCTGTCGGGTCAGCTAATTATTTATAAAATTATTATACATCTATGCGTCATCACAACATCGTTATTACATTAATTTAATAAAATGCAAATCGATCTTTATTCAGTTTAATTTATCTTCTTCGATGACCTATTGAACTCATGCCTCTGATACTCTAAAAGAACTTTGATGGTTATTATTTACACAACGTATTAAGGGTCATAACTAGACGATCTCAAGCCTGATTAAATATTTTATAAATGCTTGAACCGTTACGGACCTGCCGTCTTCCTCTTGCGTTATTTATTTATATTTTTATGTATTCTATTTATATATATTTATATATATATACTACTATATATATTAGAAACAACATGACCGGGGCGCCTCTCGACCTGGCTAAGGCCGGCCCAGTACCTGTTAAAACGGACTTTAAATAGTCATTTTATTGAGGGACACGGGGAAGCGCAGGGCGTTTCCCTGGATATCTCTAAAGCCTTATGCCTGCCTGCTAGTCTCTGCACGTGGAAATCGAACTTTCTGAGAAACCGATCATTACGAGTGCTAGTTAATAGTTACACATCTGATGAAAGGGCTATCAATCCCGGAGTTCCTCAGGGGTAAGTACTCTTTGCGACACTATTTTTGCTGCACATTAACGATCTGCTGAAGCCCCGTATTTTTATATCCTGTATTAAATAGTATTAGATACTGTAGTATGGAGGTTTGTTTATGAACAAACTCCATACACAATGACACAAGGCTGGCAGTCGATAATAAAATAATGTGATTTCAAATATTTAAAGATATCGATTTTGATATAAAACAAAAAAGAACTGCCCCAGCCTTGGGCCAGGCTGGACGTAGTTCAGATAGTGGATTATTTATAGAATTAAAATGTAAAATATTATATAATTAAACTAAATAAATAAGGATATAAAAGAAGTTACGCCCTTTATATTTATTAAAACGATCCCGACACTGGTAAGGTGACACTGACACCGAAAGCCAATTCCGGAGCGGACACCGGTACCGTGAGCTACAAGGTCACTTATAGGGTACCGCGAAATAATTATAACTTCAAAATCAAATCAAAATTATTTATTTCAATTAGACTTTTTTTAAAAGTACTTTTGAAACGTCAAAAATTTGTCGGTCAGTTAGTTTGTCTGAAGCTACCACCAGCTCGGAAAGCAGTTTTCTGTTGAGAAGAGCCGGCCAGAAACTCAACAGTCGCTCTTTTCAAAAAGCCATGTTTACATAGCCTGTTATACAAATCATTTAGCTTGAGAGTCAACGTCACTTAGATTCCAAGCATTCTCATCATTTAAGTAATCCTGTACATTATAGTATGCTTTATATATTAATGACTTCTTGATCCGAGTTTTAAATTGTTGAAGTGGCAAGTCTAATATAGGCTGTGGAATCTTATAATAGACTTCTGACCTAGAAAACAAGCAACATCATTTCAAGACGTGCGGCATGATGAGGAAAACGAGCGATTACGAGGGAAATTATTTAGATGGCGATTCAGGCGTATTAAATGGAGTAAATGAAAGAATTCTTTGTACAAAAGGGGTAATACACTGTACATTTTATATAAGCGCCCTCGAATTCTTAACAAGATTTTATGTTGTGAGATATAGGGTACGTAAGGTGATCCTTGGATAAGATTTTCTATTAGGAAATAGGGTTGTAGTTGATTTCTTTCATTGTAGATTAGATATAGCGGGGAATAAAGAAGATTTTTGTACGAAGGAGGAAGTAAATATTTTACTTCGAAGTGTAGGGTCGTCGTGTGTCACGAATTCTTCTGTTGCGGAGATCGTACGTCCGTCACTATTCAGACAGTCGGGTGACAGGGAGCGTAAAGTCTGTTCAAATAAGGTAAAAGCGAAGTCACGAGAATTGACACATGATAATGTTTATTTTTCTTCCCTAGGAGATGAATGTAAGTTTTTTAGTATGGGGAATAATTTGTCGAGGAAATATAAGGAGGAATTCATATGTTTATTAGAGAAAAATAGGGATAGGTTTGCATTTAATAATTCTCAGTTAGGTTGTTGTGATATAGTAAAGGTTGATGTTGAAACAACGGATGAACAACAGGTAAACTGTCGACTATATAAAATATCGGCAGTACAAAGAGAAATTATAGATAAACATGTTGAAGAAATGTTAAAATTGGGTGTGATAGAAGAGTCAGAAAGTTGTGAAGATTTGCGTAGATTATAGGAAATTAAATAAAAAAATAATATCATACAGGTACCCGATCCCAGCAATCGATGATTTGCAATCGATCCCAGCAATTGATGTTGTATTTATCGGGAGCGCGAATTAGATTTTTTTTTATTTTGCTGCAGATTCAAACTCGGGGTATTGGCAAACTAAGATTAGACGGTAAACATAAGACAGCCTTTATTATTCCATCAAGGTCATATCAATTTAAGGTAGTTCCGTTTGGTTTAAAAACTAGCCAAGCTGTAATTCAACGGAGGATGGATAGTGCGAACGGTGATTTACGATTAAAAAATGCGATTGTTTATGTTGATAATGTAATAATATATGGAAAAACCATTAGAGAAGTTATTTGTTCGGTTTTAGGCAGGCTAATTTAACATTGAAACCGTCTAAATGTAAGTTTGATTTCACATCAACATTCAATTGAATGTTTTAGGTCAGGTCATATTTAAAAAGAGAGGAAGTAAAGGAGAAAGAGAGAGAGAGATAATCGAAAGAAAGAAAGTGAAAAAATACTGATCATTCTGAACAGATAAAAATAAAAATTAAAGAGAGAAAAAAGGATGAGAGACAATGATAGTATTATAAGAGGAAGAGAGACGGAAATACTATAGACTTCTCTCAGTTAAAGAATTTTTAAAATCGGATCAGTAGCAACAAAATGGCCATATTCTATTAGTTAAAAAATGTATATGGCAACACTAAATCACCTTTGTCCCTCACGAATAGTATAGATTCCTGACAGTGAAAGTTTTTAAAATCGGATTAGTAACAACAAAATGGCCATATTCTATTAATTAGAAAATGTACATGGCAACACTAAATCACCTTTGTCCCCCACGAATAGTATAGTTTTCTATCAGTGAAAGAATATTTGAAATCGGATTAATAACAACATAATGACCATATTCTATTAATTATAAAATGTATATGGCAACACTAAATCACCTTTTTCACTCACGAATAGTGTAGTTTTCTCTCAGTGAAAGAATTTTAAAAATCGAATTAGTACCAACAAAATGGCCATATTAAATTAATTAAAAAATGTAAATGACAACACTAAATCGCTTTTGTCACTCACGAATAGTGTAGCTTTCTATCAGTGAAAAAAAATTAAAATCGAATTAGTTCCTGAGAAACCCTTCAATTTACAAAATAACCACATTATGGCACTAAAATGGTCATATCTTTTTAATTAGAATATTTATGGCATCACCACATAGCCTATGTTACCCGGAAAGGACGTAGCTTTCTATCGGTGAAAGAATTTTCAAAATCGGTTCAGTAGTTTTCGAGCCTATTCGCAACAAACAAACAAATAAACTTTCCTCTATATATAATAGTGTAGACTAGCGGCCCATCCCGGCTCCCACAGGGTTAGGCAATTTTTTTTAAATATTTTGGCTCTCCCGCATTTTGATGTCCCCTCTCACGCCGCTTTGCTTGCTGCGCTGCGTGGAGGCACACCGGCCCTTCGGCGTGTATTTTTTGTTTATATTGACATTTTTATTTTCGTAATATCTTTTGAATGGAATGTCCGATTTTAATAGTGTGATCTACAGGTATTGAAACAGTCTTGAATACGAAATAATTTATTTGGATAAAAATTAATACAAAGGTATGGATGGATAAGATGGTCTGATAAGGATTTCTATCAACTTTTAAAATATAAAAAAGTAGTTATAGTGATATAACTTTGTACTATTGTTAGTTGGACATAATTATGGTCTCGCGAAGTTGTTTTGTAGATTGATACGTTCTATAATATCTTACAGCGCATGCGATGTAAGACATTTTATGGCTAATTTTTTTTACACCTTGGGTTGGTTTTAGTAAGAATTTCTAAGGATGTCTAATTTTTTCTACTAATAAATGTAGCCTATGTTGCTAGTGATAACGTAGCTTTCTATCGGTCGGTCAAATCGGTCCAGTAGTTTTTTAAGTTTATTCGTTACATACAAAAATACAAATCTTTTTTATATAATATCAGTATTAGATAAATAAAACTACTCGATTCAAAGTTGACGAAGTCACGCGGGTCGGCTAGTATAAAATAATACTAATTATTATATAGAATCAATTTATGTAGTTTCTAACTAGGTACTAGTTTGTGTTTTCATCGTCAACGACCCGCTATCGACGACAAATGACCCGTAGCTCTCGATCCTCTGCCCACTCGTCTCTCGATCGCGAATTATGACTATGCAATCGACGCGCTACACGTACGCGCGAGTTGCAATCCATTGGGTCGTTGAACGATCGAATCTTTTAGTGATTGAAGATCGTATCACTCGTGTATAAGTCGCGACTCGATCATTTTGATTTGACAAACAGTTGACAGTTGGTACTTGGTGTTTTTATAGTATAATCGACTTTGGTTGGTGTATTCGTGTATTCTTGGCGTATTTTTAGTAACATTGTTCCAGCTGTTTTCTTAGCTTAGACTTTTACATTATAGTTATAAGAAACCCAGAATTAGCTGATGATTTTATGTTTTGAATATAGCATGAAAAAATACACTTAAAGATAATTTAAACAACTTTTCGGAAGACATGCACTTAGTTCTCATTGAAAGTCCTGGAAAAATAAGATTAGGATAATTAAACCAACGCTTAAAATATGGCATCGCAACTTTTGAACAAATTTAAACAGCTAGATGCCTATGCCAAAACTTTAGAAGACTTTAGGGTAAAAACTGCAACTGGAGCAATTAGTAAGTATTATGGAGTACCTATCCATTTGTGTACGTTACTAAATATTAACGTTACTTTCAATTCTTTTCAGTTACTGTCACTGGTGCAATTATAATGATTTTGTTGATACTGTCAGAACTATATACATACATGTCCCCTAACATATCTGAAGAACTATTTGTGGATACCTCAAGAGGGCACAAATTAAGGATTAATTTTGACATTATTGTACCTAAAATATCTTGTGATTGTAAGTAAACTAGAAACGAAATATGAAGAATAAATTGTAGCTTGGTACTTGATATACTATGTGAATATATTTGTGTTATAATTTTGCAGACTTAGTGTTAGATGCAATGGATTCTTCGGGAGAACAACATCTACAAATGGAGCACAATATACACAAGAGACGACTAGATTTAAATGGCATACCCATAGAAGAACCAAAAAAAGAAGAAATTGCAGTTTCATCAACTGTTAGTCTACCACTGTAAATCCTAAGATTTTTGAGTATAAACCAACACTGAATGATAGGAGTCCAAAATATGAATGATTATCATTTATTTCCAACTTTCATCATCTATTAACTACCTAAGTAAATCTTATGTTTTATTCCGCAGATACAATAAATGTCAATTAAAACATGCTTTCTTCTGCCTACTCTGAAAAAAACTTACTATATTCACTCAAAACATAAATGTCAGGTGTTTAAAAAGGATATATTATTTTTATAATAGAAAGAAAATGCTAATAAAATTAATTAGGTGCTGCTTATAACTTACACCACTGATTTACACAAAAATATTATATTCCTGCAAGCTGCATTTTGTATTAATATTTTGTTTTATGACATTTTTAAAATATCATTTGAATGGAATGTCCTATTTAAATAACTTAAAAATTAATCTACAGGTATTGTATAGTCTTGAAAACAAAATGATTTATTTGAATAAGGACTAATGCAAATGTATGGATAACATGGTCTGATTTTGGTCAGCGGTTCTATCTACTTTTAAAATATAAAAAAATAGAGTTATAGTGACATAATTACAAAAAAATTGACATATGCTATCGCAGTTTTTTATACATATTGATATATTCTTTAATATTGTAGAACATATTTTTGTTCTGTCATCAATAGTTGCCGCAGTGCATGCAATGAAAGACATTTTATTGCTATTTTTTTTACACCTTGGGTTACATTATTGAAATTTTAGTAAGGATACCTAATTTTTTCCAGTAATAAAAATAATGGTGAAACAATTTTTGACACTTTTTGAGATTAATTAAAAACACACAAAAATACTCATCTTTCCTCTTTATAATAATAATATAGATATGATATGTTTCTTTAATTTTACAGTTTATGTTTCTTCTTTGGTACTATTCTTGCAGTTTCAAAAATTAAATTAAAAAATTACAATTTTTTAGGTAAAGCAGAATAAGACACAAGTATTATGTGGAAGTTGTTATGGTGCAGCATTCAATGAATCCCAGTAAGATTATTTTAGTAAGATTATATTTTTATATTAGTATTTTCTTACATAAATTTTAACTAGATATTTGTTAGGTGTTGTAATACATGTGATGATGTAAAAGAAGCATACCGACTAAAAAGATGGGCATTACCTGATTTGGCTACTATAGAGCAATGCAAAGATGATGACTCTTTGGAAAAAACTAATCTCGCTCTTAAGGAAGGATGCCAAATTTATGGATATATGGAAGTTAACAGGGTAATATTTTATGATAAGTTTTACAGACTATACTAGTTCATACCCAACCCTCCCTAACTTCATTGGGCTAAAAACAGTTAAGACAGTAACTTTTTCCTGATATTTAAGTGTAACAAAACCAGTATTTTAAGTTAGACCTACAACAATGCATTAGTCATAACAATGCAATTTCTTGCATCGCAAATAGATAGACAAACTAAAATTTAAAATATAATTGCTTTGCCTTGTATTAGTTATAAGGAGTAATAGTTATAAAAACCCCACAAATTGTACACAGCTGTACAAACTGACAGGTAGCAATTATCAAACATTCACACATAGGTTACATATTTTGTTTCAGGTTGGTGGCAGTTTTCATATAGCTCCTGGCAAGAGTTTCACTATTAATCATGTACATGTACATGATGTTCTACCTTTCTCTTCCTCCGTTTTTAATACTACACATATTATAAAGCACTTATCTTTTGGAACAGACATAAAAGGTGCAAACACTGCTCCTTTAGATGGAGTTCAGGGCTTAGCCAAAGAAGGTTAGTGTTGTATAAATTACCTACTAACTGGTAAAATAGTATATTTCATACTGAATAGAAATTAGCTTTATTCTACAATATTTTACTCCTTAATACAATTCATTGGATTCTTAATGTTTTCCTCTATATGCTCTTTTACAATGTTCTGGAGTAAGGCAATGTCTTGTATCATTATGCTAGTTGTGTATTATGTTTGTAGCCCAAATATATAAAAATAAAAACATATCTTCGTTAATGTACAAAGGTTGAAAGTTTGTCAATGAATGCTCCCAACACAGCTAGGAACGATGGTAAATCATGAAGTTTGGGTTATCGTGGCTTTGGCAGGCACACTTTACTAAAGGCGTCTGAAATACCAATGACGTCATTCATTGCCAGACACTTGTCAACCCCTTGCTAGAAAACACTGATATTCATTTAATTGTACTTATACTTACGTCTTAGCATTTTTTATATATAATACTTGGGTAATAATTAGATGTGTCCTCATCAGTCAGACAGTTTTAAGAGTTCCATCCCCTTGCCAGACACGTTTATGCAGAAACGTTTTAAAAAAATCCAATCTTACAACAACATTATAGTGTCGAAACACTCTTGTTAAATTGCACAATATTAACTGTTAGTTCTCAATCAGCTGATGTCCTACATCAGTGTATCCAACTGTGAGTTTAAAAAGCCTTAAATGCCTCGGGCTCTATTTGAATATAGCACGAGATTTCCTTAGAGGATATCGACTATGTGACGAACCTAAAAAAAACCTCATACATAACACATATACATGGAAAACAAAGACAACATTAGTATTGTGGTTTTCCCTGTATATACTACTTATATAGGAGACATTTTTTTATTCACTTTTAGAAGAATTCCCTTCATCATAGATTTGGACAGAATAAAATATAGAATTAGAAAGCGTTTCATGAAACTAGCATATTCTTAGTAGACTTGTCATATCTAGTAAGATAAAATAATATATGTTTTATTGTCCTAATTATCATAATTATTAATTATGTATATCGTTTTTCAAAACATTATGTAAAAATTATTACATAACTAGCCAACCCATCCTAACTACACTGGGTTCAAACTCTTAAAACAACATGACAATACCTTTTTTCAACTAAAAGCCCATTAGATTATTTTTTCTTAAATATTTTTTATGTACAGGAATTTAAGTTACTAATTTTGATGTAAAAAGTAAATAACATAGAAGGTATTGTTTATTATCATAATACAAATTTTCATGTCATATTTTAAATAATATGTTGGTAACCAATAAGATCATAAGTTTTTAAATCAGTCAATCCAATTGATAAAATATTCTTTATTGAACACAGTTTTATTAGAATAATTAGAAACTACCGAGATACTATAACATATAATTGCAAGGAAAGGCAAGGCCTTAGCAATGGTCTAATACAGGAATTCAACCTTCAAATCCATATATTTTCATAGGCAGAAAATTGATGATGAAACATGTAAATGAATATTTGAAACAATTATTTCATTGAAAGCACCAATAACAAAAAATCAGTCTTAAACTTATAATTAAAATTTATTGTGAAGTAAACCAATATGTCACTACATGCTATGAAAGTTTATGTACAAATTGAATCTTAAAATGTCAACAACGAATGCCAGTCCCAATAGCCATAAATGTACCAAAAGTCCCACCTCCTTGAAGCATCACTTTGCCTACTGAATGCACTAATTCCCGGCCTCTCGCACCGTATCTGTAATTGAAAATAAACATGATGTTTTCTAATACTTATTCATAATTAAATATCAGGTATTATCAAATCAAATGCATATAAAAGAATAGATAACCTTAAAGCTGTGAATCCTCCAAATAAGCCGCCACTTGCCATGCCTACGCAAAACCCAATCATGAAACCCATCTTCATTTTATCAAAACATGAAGGCCCTTGGCTTTGATAAACACCACCAGGAACTGGCATGATTATTTCTCCTTTATCAAACGTTTTAAATTAGTTTTTTAATGACAGCAACCTAAAATACTATGATCAACGTTCATTTGTCATTCCAAAGATTATCATTCGCAGAAATGGAACTGTCAAATGTCAATTGTTACGTGATGTGTATTGTGTTGCCAGCTTGATTATTATTTACCATTTTTTATTTTACTTTAATATAGGAATTTGTATATTATATAGTATGAGATTTCAGTAGCAATGCAAATCAAGGGGTGAAAAGTATGTTGATAAGATTGTAGGTCTTCATTTGTGTTGTGGTGGTCGGGTATATAGTGGTGAATGTACGAAAACGCCTTTTTTGTAAATATCAAAATCAGGCAAAATTACGTATTTTTTCAGGTGCTGTCATGTTCCAGTATTACTTAAAAATAGTTCCTACAATGTATGTAAATATAGACAAAACTGTCCTCCATACAAACCAATTTTCTGTTACAAGACATCATAAATCTGTATCAAATTTCAATGCAGAGTCAGGGATGCCAGGAGCATTTTTCAGCTATGAGTTATCACCATTGATGGTTAAATATACTGAGAAAGAAAGGTTAGTGAAACATTTTTGTTATAATTTTATATTGTTCTAATAAATGTGGGTGTTGCAAACAAAACTGCTAATTGCTATTTTCACTAAGCTAAGCTTATAGTGAAAAAAATAGCACGAGAGGACAACAGATTAATGAAACAGTTTTTTTTTAACTTGACCTTTTATTAAAATATGTCAATATTTAAAAGAAGTTTTCATTGTTATAATTTTAAATTTTACATTTTTTTTCAATTTTCAGATCAATTGGTCACTTTGCAACAAACATCTGTGCAATTGTTGGTGGTGTTTTCACTGTTGCTGGTATTTTTGATACACTCTTGTATCACTCACTTAATGCTCTCCAAAACAAGATTTTATTGGGTAAAGCTGGCTAAAGTTAATCACAATGTCTTTAAAAACATATTAAAATCATCAATATTACACTTCGCAAAATTTTTGCAAAATTCTAAATCTGTATTTTCAACTAGAGCCTTAATTGGAATATAATTTTCTTTACTACAGTCAAACTGATCTCTTCCCATACTTTTCAAAAATAAATGTCTCTGTCTCACTTTAAAATTTCTACACAACAGCACATTGGGATAATGCAATATTGTACTATGGGGTATCTTGATAATATTATGGAGGTAATTGAATCTTTCTAACAATGATTTATGACCTGAAACAGAATTGTTATAGTTAAATATTATTTCGACATTCATGAAATAAATTTTTTTGAAAAATTAAATTTGTTTGGTTTTAGTGCATAGAAGTAACACTACGAATTCTTCATGGATTACATGATTACTCCAGTTAAAGTTTATACCTGAAAATTTTATATAATATACATTAATAAATTTTAATATTATTATAAGGGAGAAAAGATTTGTATGTTTCTAATGTATAAACACAAAAAGTACTGGACCAATTTCAAAAACTGTTTCACCATTAAAATGCTACATAACCTTGAGTAACATAGGCTATATTTATTACTGGAAAAAATCAAGGATTTACTGGAAACAATTAATTACTAAAACTTCAATATTATAACCCATGCTGTAAAAAAAATATCAATAAGATGTCATTTTCAAGACTTTAAATACCTGTAGATATTTTTTAAATAATTTAAATCGGACATACATTCAAAAGACATTACGACTTTAAATGTCAATCTAAACAAAATACTTGTACAAAATGCAGTTTGCAGTGGGCAATGTAGCAAGAGGGAGTAGGCACCGAAGTGTGGGGCATGTGTGAAACTTGACTATTGCTAATTTATTAATATAATGATAGATTTAAATTCATACATTATTATATGAATAAATGATTACATGCATACATTATTGAATGAAAAAAAATTATAGCACTGTTAATAATGACTAGTAGGTGATTGCTTTCCCATTAAAACAACCAACTATTAAGAATCATATGTAAAAATTTATGTCAACACCAACATTTCAATATGATATCCATATAGTGTATATTCAACTTACTTATCATCCACAATTTTGGCTTATCTAGCATTAGAAACTTTGTTTCTTCTTCATTAAATCCCATTTCTTCTTTAATAACAAATGTTGCAGTATTTATGTGATGGCAATTATATGTTACTATTCTTGGCTGCGTTGTAGCTAGTTTTCTTATTTCATTACCACACAGATCAAACTTTTGTTGAAAAAAACCTAATCTCTTGTCTATTCTTACAGTGCTGTAAAAATAATTGTTTTATAAGGACTAGATCACAATATATGTAATACTCATTAAAGTATTAAATTTGTTATACTCTGAAAAAACATAATTATCGAGTTAAGTACTAGGATGTAGGCATGCATGCAAAGGAAATAAGGTGCCAAAATGAAAATATGATTGTAATTAAAAACATTGCATATACTTTAAGAACTGCATTTTTTTATGCTCTCACTTTATTATGTATTTGTGAAAAAGTAATTGTACACAGGGTCCCAAAAACTACTGAAGGAGATGCAATAAGATCAATGTAGGTAGCACATTTTTGCTCTTCTTAAAAATCAGGGTTAAAAAACTATATAGGTGCGTTGCTTGGCACATCCCTGTTTGTATATTACTCTTATCTGTTGAGGCCTTAAAGTATATGCAACTGTTCAGCCGCTTTGCTCTACATACTTTTTGGACCAACTTTATAAAATTCATATTATATTTTCATTTTATACGTTGGCCCTGTATACAAACTAAGCTAGGTAATTAAAGTTACCCATTTTCATACTACATAATGCAAATTAAAACGGATAAAACTATCATTGATAAAATTGAATGTAGTAAGTTAAATTGGAATGTAGACATAAAGTTTGACGTGGACTTAAATTAGTAAAAGCAATCTTATTTACATACCTAAACATTAGCCAAAAAGGATTTCTCGTTATAACTTGTTGAATTTGAGTGAAAGTAAATTTTTTTGACTTCAGGTAATTAATTCTGATTTCAAGGTCTTCAAGAGACTCGCACAAGATGAGAGGATTTTTTGTAATATAGTTTCCCATGTTTTCTAAACTCACATAATCCTTCATAAACAAAACATGATTTTTTATATCTTTCTCAAAATCTAATTGCAATATTTTATTAATTAAATGGGGTTTCTTCTCAATCTTACTGAAGTTAACATTAATATGAAGAAGTTTTTGAAGTGTTTCAGAACTATTAATATAAGCTGCTATATTAAATGATTCAGGAAAGTACGGAGTTATTTCCGACACATCACCAGCTGCAGGTTCTAGTACTTTCAGGTCATGGTTCAGATCAACTAAACTATTGACGAATCTTATGTTATATTGTGTCTTCCTTCTTAAAATTATATTTCGATTACTAATAAACAAAAACCTAAGATTATTCATTACTAAAACTATTGAGTGATATTTCTGAATAGGATTCTACTGCGATCTAACAAACCCAAAATATTAAATAAATATAAAATAACCAACAATGAACAAAATATACTGATTTCCAAAGATTATATAGTACAGCACAGAGCACTTATATCCTACGGATACAGCTGATTTCTGACAGATTGACACTAAAATAATTTAATTGTTGCCAACTTTCAGAAAACCAAATTAAATATGTTTTAAATCTTTAAAACACAGCTTACTGTGTCTAAACATTATTAACAAAGAAGGCTGTTAATCCATCCAATATTATGAATTATGATGGTTCTGGTTCCAAGCTACAGTGTTATATTTATGTTACATCAAAGTGATAAATCGAGATATTATAATGATAAATCGGAGTTCCAGTCCCTCGCGGACTGCGTTGGACGCGCCTCAAGGTGACCGCCGCCGCTCCGCGAGCGTAAAATGTAATAATAGGCGTTAAAAAAATCGAAATAGTGTATTAACGTCTCAAAATATATATGTGTGTGTGACTAAGATTATAAAAACTGTAAAAAAAGATTTAAAAAGATATTTTACTATATTAAATGATAAAAGAGTGATTATAAACATGAGCGCGTGCGCAGCTCATTTCAGGCTGATGCCTCACCAATGTTTTATCGGATTGAAAGTAAATTACTGTATACAATAACATATTAAAGTATTGAATTTTTTGTAATTAAAATCAAACGCCAGAACGAGTGAAATATATAATTGATTAGTATAATAGTATTACTAAAAAAAAATGGCTGCTTGCCTACTGGGCCAAATTACGATTTGGATGAATTTAGTATATATTATATAGTTTAGTTTATATATTATACAGATTGTTAGGAGCCATGGAAAAGAAAAATGGATTAATTAGAGATTACTATGAAGTTTCTGAAGGGAAAGTGGAAGCATTTATTTAGGTGGGAGGGGAGTATGAGAATCTTCAAAAGCATCTTAAAAAAAGTAAGAAAGTATCATGATCTTTTAGTAGAATTAATACAAAAGAATAGCAACTTAGACGAACAAGAGAAATACACGATCGTGAACTACTTGGACATCATGTATAGGAAGGCAACATAACGCTGTAAAAAACAATTTAGAAAAATTTAAACGAAAAATACAGAAGAAGGAACCAGAGAAATACAGAGATTCGATTAATAAGTTCCTAACTGATGTTGATGAGATTAAACATACAATTTAGGAAAGGGGCTCCAGCCAGAGTTGTCGAAACAACCAAAGAAATAACAGAGGTTTTAAATGTTATACTTCAAGCATCAGAACACAGCAAAGGACCCACGTACGCAAGTATATTGTTTGGATCACCGTGCATAACAAGTACTGAATACCAACACAAACCGAACCACGTGATTATAGTAGCCTCGACAAGTGGAAAAGACACAAGTGAAGATGTGGTGAAAAAGATTAGGGAGACAATTGAGGCGAAAGAGTCTGGAGTAAGGTGGACAAAATAAGGAAAGCCAAAAACCAGAAAGTTATGATCAGTTGTGATTCTAGAGCTTCCTTGAACCATCTATTAATGAAAAGCTTAAGAAAAATACAAGTCAGAGACCCACTAATCATAATACATAATGTAGTAAAAGATATCGCCGAATATGACATACTTGTGGCAATTAGAAGACAGAATGATGACCCCTAATAGGGGATATACATGAGAAAGAATATAGAACTATTATTGAGTACAAAAGACAGGCAAGGAACCAGAATGTAAACCACATAGTTATGCAGGTGACGCCACTACTCTGGCAAAGGTTGACTTCAGCGGGAAGGGTGTATATAGACCTGCAAAGATGTAGGGTCTTTGATCAGTCCCTTTGGTGCAATGTACCAAATGCCTCAGCTTTGTTCATACTCGTCGCCTTTGTGAGGATTGTGAGAACACCTGCAGTCATTGTGCTAGTAAACATTTGCGAAAGGACAGCCCTACCCTGTATTTAACTTCAAATTGTGTAACACACCCAACGTGGCAAATACCGAAATTATTGACATTCTTTGTCGAACGCACAATACGCATTTTGTGCGTTAGACAAAGATTATCCTCTGCTTAAAAAGTGGGAAGAGACAGCACGATCCAGTGTGTCTAACAATCCTAAGTTGAAATCTAATCAAGCTTACAAACTAAATTATAAAAATAAATTCTAAAATAAAAAAAGAAGGATATTATAGTCAAGCCGTCATACTGTTAGTCTGCATATAGACTACAACGACTCTCTCTTCTTTTTATTAATTAACAGTACAAAACACACTTATATTTGTTTGTGTTATTAGTTTTGTATAAATATTTTGCATGCCAGAAATGGCCAGATCAGACTATATATTGTCATGTTTCTTGCGAATAAAGAAGAAGAATTTTATTTTATTTCATTCCATTCCATTTGGATGGATTTCATGATTAGATAATAATAGCTATCTATGATTAGATAATAATAAGTTGGGGAAAAAGTCTTTTCGCATTATAGTATGTATGAACTTGTAATAAAATCTCTCACTATTTGTGTCTGGCTGGTTTTGGTATCATAATTCCAAATTCAAATTAGGAAAATGTGTGATTTTTATTTGTTTTTCGTACTGTGAAGATGAGTAAATCTAATAAGGAAATTCAATACATTCTAAAATTTTACTAGAAAAATGTTTATAACCAGCGAGGTGCATGTTTGACATCAAAATTTCCGGATTGAAAACGCTTGAACCAAATTTGTGTTACTCTCACAGACACTGCACTAGGTCCATCGCAAAATTTTTTCGCGGCTTGCGTTGCATTTTTACCTTTTTTTGTAGTAAAATTTTAAAATGTATCGAATTTCTTCGTTAGATTCACTCACCTTCACAGTACGAAAAACAAATAAATATCACAGATTTTCCTAATTTGAATTTGGAATTATCTTCTTTAAAATGTAAACCAAAGAGTTTTTATTACAAGTTCATACATACTATAATGCGAAAAGACTTTTTCCCCAACCTATTAATTCATGACTGTCTCAACGAAATGTTCGATTCGGCCGTCAAGTCATATCGGACATGGATTCCAGTCACATCGGCCCGTTTGTGCTGGCCGTCTGTTCTCGCGTACGTTTGGCAAGGTGGTCGGTAAACATTTGGTTTTGACATTTCAGTGCACATTGGCATTGCACATGTACAATTGTGTGACAAATTGTATTGACAATTATACGATTTGTCATTCGCTTCGTATGTTGACCGTGTTACGAATTCTATTTATTTTATAATCTAAGTTACTATACTAGTAATAAAAACAGCATATATTAATTGGAAACTAAATAGACGAGGTATTTACTGTTGTATACTTATTTATCATCATTTTTTTGCAAAACGTAAACATAAGTCTGTAACGATTTACTTGTTTTACTTTCACCTCTGTAACATATTTTAACCATATGGTAAATTTCTAAGTATAATTAAAATGACTTTATTTTATTATTTTCTTCGTATCTCGTACTAACTTTATTATAATGTATTCGTAATAAAATAAATTCTAGTTATTTAGTTCTCATAAAGTATGACTTAACCTTTCGCTATATTACAATATATTCAATAGCGGTAAGCCCATTCTTCCCTTAAGTATATAAAAAATCATTGCATTAAAGTAAATTTCTATAAGTGAAAAATTTCATCAGTAGTTTTAGAAATTGCCTGCTATAAGAATATCAATTTTATTTTGATTTTAATTTTAATTGCTTTAATTTTTCGTTGCATATTTCGTTACATATATGATTTAGCAGGCCTTAGGTATATGGGCCTAGTCAGGGACGAGATGAAGTTTTCAAAAATTTCAAATAAAATAGTTTATCCAAAGAATGCGTCGAGCGAAGGTTAACAAGAATTACAAAAAATGTTATTTTACGGGCGCAATACGAAAATCACTTTACTGGGTAAATCAGATTATTGTAGATGATTTTTTTTGGTCTTCAAATATAGGCTTTCATAGGTATTTGGCATGACAGTGCAGAATATGCTTGATGTGCCAGCCCCTAGCTTAGGGTTCTAGGAGTCCAAATATTTAAATAAGTTTTTGCAGAAATTTGAATACTTTTCCAGAGTGTTTCAAATGGAACTAAAATATTTTTTTAAATATTTTTCTACTCCTTTTACAATCAAGGCAATCCATTTCAGTTTTAATAATTCCCTCACTTTTAAACCAATTCAGGCACATCTCTGTCTTTTAAAAGGGTTGTCGGTAATGTTTTTTTTCTGTACTTACAGATGAAATACTCATTTTGTATTTCATCTGTAAGTACAGAATCTGAGGTATATATTTAAGAATTATTTACTAATTAAATTGTAACTAGAGTAAGAATGTGGTAAGAAAAACTGTAAAAAAGCATTTCATTTCCTCAAAAATAAATAAATATTTTGTATTGAACTCCAGTCACTCTACACTTTTCAACAATATATCCCTTCTCCTTCTGGGTCCGGGGCCTATATACTAAAGCTTTGCCTTTGTTTTTATTAGTTTGTGTAAATACATAGAATAATTTTATACATATTTTGCAATTAGCACTTAATATATCTTTTATATATTTAAGCCTTCTAGTAAATTTGGTACTATTTTTACTAACCTCTCTCTTGCTAGATCTATATGTCACATATGGTGGTGTAGTCAGCTTTATTACTCCTTTACTTCAGTCACACATGTTATTTAACATTACATCTTTCCACCTTGTTTTGGGTCTACCTCTTTGACTAGGGACAGAAAGCTGTAATTCTAAATTACAGATATAGTCAGGCAGCCTCCTTTTTACATGACCATACGATCGCAGCCTACTCTCCTACACCTTGTCAGTGATGTCGGCACACCAAGGCTACTTTGCACATACTCATTGTGGATCTTAATCCCGGCTACCCCACACATCCACCTTAACATCTTCATTTCAGCAACATGGATGGTATGCACATTCTTTTGGGTTACAGGCCATGTTTTGCTGCTGTACATAAGGACTAGTCTTATAGACTAAGCCCTTGAGTTTTACTGCCATCCTCTTTTCGCAAGTGACATAAGTCACTTCTCGCCATTTTAGCCATGCAGCGGCTATACGTTGCTGGATGTTATTTTACATATTATTTTATAGTATATATTTTATTTTTAATATATACTATATCAAATCATATTTGTAGTGCAGTGGTAGTGAAGAGCAGTCTATTCTAGGTCCATTTGCTATTTGAAAGCTTAAGGAAAAACATTAAATTTTTGTATGCACTTTAGAAAAGAGTATCCCTACTAGATTTTTTTTTTAAATAATACTTTTCTGCAGAATAATATACTTATATTTAAGAAATTATACACTTTTGCAGGAAATTCATAGTTTTCAAGATTTTCAAAAATCTACCTGCCACTACTAGATCTTTCTCTAAAATCTATGTAAAAAATGATCAATTAAAAAAAACCTGTGTTTATTAAATTGAAAAAAAAACATATTTCTAAAACTATGAATTTCCTGCAAAATCAGGTTTCAGAAATGCGCTTAGGATGGTATTATTAAAAAAAACATTTCATAAATCAACTGGGGTCTTCTACTGAAAAGAATTCTTTTGTACATACTCAGCGATAACAAGCCACTTCATTTAAGTGAGATGACATCACATGAATTTATCTTGCTAACAAAATTTTAACGGCCCACAATTTTTTTATTTCTAGAGAAATTTTAATTATTCTTTCACATTTACATTTCATTTTACATAGATTTTAATAATTAATCAAAAATAAATGTTCTTAAATTCTCCTTCGATACTTTTTATATATTGTCCTAATTATTCTCTTTCTATTTAAATATTTCTCTCTAAAACAATATATGAATGGAACCTAAAAAGATAATTTATAGTTTTATTTTCTACAGATAAACTATCACCATGAACTCGTCTATGTCAGGAGATGAAATTAGGAAAACATTTATAAATTTTTTCATCAACAAAGGGCACAAATATGTGCATTCCTCATCCACTATTCCATTGGATGATCCAACATTGCTATTTGCAAATGCAGGTATGAATCAATTTAAACCAATATTTTTGGGATCAGTTGATCCTAACTCAGATATGGCGCAATATGTAAGAGCTGTTAATACTCAGAAATGCATCAGAGCCGGCGGCAAACACAATGATCTGGATGATGTTGGAAAAGATGTTTATCATCATACTTTCTTTGAAATGATGGGTAATTGGTCTTTTGGTGATTATTTCAAGAAAGAAATATGTGAATGGGCTTGGGAACTTCTTACTCAAGTCTATAAATTATCTGGAGATAGACTATATGTGACATATTTTGGTGGTGATAAATCATCAGGACTTGAGCCAGATTTAGAATGTAAAAATATATGGTTACATTTAGGAGTTGCAGAGTCTCACATTTTACCTGGAAGTATGAAAGACAATTTTTGGGAAATGGGCGAAACTGGGCCTTGTGGACCATGTTCTGAATTACATTATGATAGAATTGGAGGAAGAGATGCTGCCCATCTTGTGAACATGGATGATCCAGATGTACTTGAAATTTGGAACTTAGTGTTTATTCAGTTCAATAGAGAAAGTGATGGCTCTTTAAAATTATTACCAAAAAAACATATTGACTGTGGCCTAGGTTTAGAAAGATTAGTTTCTGTTATTCAGAACAAAAGAGCTAATTATGATACTGATTTTTTTATGCCCATCTTCAAAGCAATAGAAAATGGCACGAAAGTAAGACCTTATAGTGGCAAAGTGGGTTCGGAAGATACAGATGGAATTGATATGGCATATAGAGTATTAGCTGACCATGCTCGAACATTAACCATCGCTTTGTCTGACGGTGGCTATCCTGATAATACTGGGAGAGGATATGTTCTACGAAGAATTTTGAGAAGGGCTGTACGCTTTGCGTCTGAAAAACTAAATGCCAAACCAGGATTTTTTGCAACATTAGTTCATACTGTTGTAGAATTACTTGGTGAAGTGTTTCCAGAAATAAAAAAAGATCCAGAATCTGTAATTCAGACTATTAATGAAGAAGAAGTGCAGTTTTTGAAAACACTTTCTCGCGGTCGCAGCTTGCTTAATAGAACAATTGAAAAGTTAGGCGATTCAAAAATTGTACCGGGTGATGTTGCATGGCGAATGTACGACACTTACGGTTTTCCAATTGATTTGACGCAATTAATGTGCGAAGAAAATGCTTTATCAATTGATATGGACGGTTATGAAAAAGCTAAAAAAGAAGCTCAACTATCATCCCAAGGAAAAACAGCAGGTCAAGAAGATTTGATGTCATTGGATATTCATGCTATCAGTCATTTACAAGAAAATAAAATTCCAGTTACCGATGATTCTCCAAAGTACAACTATTCTCCTTCAACAACTGATAAAGATGCTGAATATAAATTTGCACAATGTACTGGTAATATTTTGGCTTTACGAAAAGATAAACAATTTGTTAATGAAGTTACTAGTGGTCAAGAATGTGGTATTATATTAGATCGTACAAATTTCTATGCAGAGCAAGGAGGACAGATATTTGATGAAGGTTATATGGTAAAAGCTGACGATGAAAGTGTAGAATTTACTGTCAAAAACGTCCAAGTTAAAGGTGGTTATGTACTTCATGTAGGAAAAGTTGAAGGAATTCTTAAAGTTGGGGATTCCGTGATACTTAACATAGATGCAGCAAGAAGGCGGTTGGTCATGAATAATCATACAGGTACACATATTTTAAACAATGTATTAAGAAAAGTTCTGGGCAATGATTCTGACCAACGGGGATCACTTGTAATGCCAGATCGTCTTAGATTTGATTTTACCAATAAAGGTCCTATGACAGTTAAGCAAATAAAAGACACTGAGGATGAAATCAAAACTATTATTAATGATAACAAGCATGTTTATGCAAAACATACTAGTTTAAGTGAAGCAAAAAAAATAAAAGGTCTTCGTGCTATGTTTGATGAGAATTATCCAGATCCAGTACGCGTAGTTTCTGTTGGCATACCAGTAGAAGAATTAGAAAAAAATCCAGAGGGATCATCTGGGTTTGAAACTTCAGTTGAATTTTGTGGTGGCTCTCACCTTCATCAAACTGGCCATATTGGAGAATATGTTATTGTTAGTGAAGAAGGTATCGCAAAAGGTATTCGAAGAATTGTTGCGTTGACTGGCCCAGAAGCCATAAAAGCCATAAACAAAATGAACATTTTAGAAAACGAAGTCAATAGTATTGCTAATCTCAGTAAAATGGAAGGTGAAAATTTTAATCAAAAAGAAGTAGTTAAAAAAATTGTTGAACTTACTAATGACATTTCTCACGCTCAGATATCTTACTGGAAAAAAGAAGAACTACGAACAATGCTCAATAATTTAAAAAAACAGTTGGATGATAAAGAAAGAGCTGCCAAAGCTTTGACTATAAACCAGGTGATTGAAAAAGCTAAAGAAATGTGTTTGGATGAAAAATGCCCTGACATTATTGTTGCAGAATTGAAGGCGTACAATAACACGAAAGCCTTAGATAGTGCCTTGAAACAAGTTAAACAGTTTCGCCCAACTTCAGCTGCAATGTTTTTGTCTGTAGATGAAGATTCTGGCAAAATATTTAGCTTAGCAGCTGTGCCTAAAACGTTAATCGAACGAGGTCTACTAGCCTCAGAGTGGGTTCGATCGATTGTACCAGTTATTGGAGGTAAAGGTGGTGGAAAAGCCGAGTCTGCCCAAGCATCCGGGAATAACTCTAGTTGTTTAGAAGAGGCCATAAAAATTGCTCGCGACTTTGCTGAATCAAAGTTATCATAAAATCTATTTATTTTTTTAACATGTAAGCAATGTTTGTTATATCATTTATATTGTATGTTATATATCTATTCAATTTTTATTTTATATCATGTATTAAACTTTAATTTGCATAGAAAATATTTATGTGAATTGTCTATTTTAAGTGCCTATAATTGTAAACACCGTTAGATTACAATCAATCTCGCGATATTGTGAACTGTCGAAAGATATTGCTTACCATTCAACGCATTAATTTTTGGTACATTCTAATTATTTACTATTTTCATTATGACCACTGTAATAGTTTTGTAACTCTATGGCAAATTCATCCTGAGTCACCATTTAAGGGTTTCAATTCGATAGATTTTTATTACATAGAGTAAGTCAAAATTATTGAAGTGCATTTTTCTTTTGACACCTGTGTTTCATTTGTAACTTTGTGGAAACAGAACAGCCTACTGTAAAACCAATCAGGGACTTTTATTTTACGACAGTCTAAAATCTCGTGAGATAAATTATAATCTATCGGTGTTTACAATTTTACGGTGATATACACTCGCATAGACTTATTGAAAGCAATACTTGTCAAATGCTCTGGAATAAACACTGTAACATTTTTTACTTCTATAGCCTAAAGGGTAAAGTTATTAACGTTATGTTCACTATTAATATAAAAGCTTTGTTTTTTATATATAATAAATATATGTTCTATTTATTGCGACCTAGCTGTTTTATTTAAGCTCCACATTGAACTTTGGACTAAGAAATCGTTTCACTTACACTTTGATGACTATGGTTCAAACTTTTACAAATCTATGTATGAAATAGACTTTACAAATCACCCCTTTCGAAATTTGCTAGCAAATATAGGTGTATATTATACGAACACGTTTAAATATTAATTGACTGTAAATCTGTCGCAAATAGTATGTCAATCAACATTATCAAATTTAAGAATCGTAGTACATGAACATATTCATGAATACAGCCTATATTAATACGCTATATTTATATATGATAGCGATTAAAAATATTAACTGAATAGGCATGACGACGGTATCAAAAAATGGTCGAAATAATGTTTTGAGGAGAAAATTTATACTAAAAAAATTTAATACACTGGTTTAGATTAATTATTAAAAAAATTCAGATCATTAAGATTTTCAATAAAACATTAAAATACTGCCATCGGCCATTTTGACTAAAACACCAATCACAGCGCGTGACGTCACGCTTAGGTAAACTCTGCTGTCAATACTATCATTCACTGTGTTTTATTGTTGTGAATACGCGTTTGGATTGATTTTTTATTCTTTTAAGTGTGATTTATCGATTCCACTCTACTCCAACAATGGAACCAAGCTTTATTAAGGCAAATACCTCAAATTTGCCCAGGATTGATGTATTAATGTTGGGCGAATTCCTCGCAACAAATAAAGAATCTTACTCGTCTGAGTTTAGAAACGTGAAGACTTCCTATATTTACCTATCTTTACCTTAGATACAACTAACTTAGATAGATAAAACTTATTTTGAACTCATGCGAGTTTATTTTTTTACTTTCATAGACTATTTTTACATAAATAAAGTGGGGAATTCGTGACTACTTACTTCGTTAGGGTGTCGCCGTGCGAGCTTTAACCACTTATCTCTTATTATTTTCTTTTTTGGAACTGTACATACACTTTGTTGAGTATTCTTATTGTGTTTTTACACTGAGGTACTGCACACCACTTATAAACGTTGGAATTAATTTAATATTTTGTTTACTTTCTTCGCTACGCATAGACGCAATGACAAGTTTACCTAAGCGTGACGTCAGAGCCGACGCCATGATCACTTGCGAGCTGTTTTCGCGCCCTATTGAAAAAATATTAGAAAAATGGCTTTAAACTTCGTTAAACTTAAGTATATTACCGAAATAAAGGTTTTTTTCGTAAATAGTAAATGTGTACCTACATTACGAAAGAGGATTTCAAAATCTTTCGTCACGCCTATTCCTAAATTGTGATCAATATGAAATATACATCAAATATTAATTTTCCTCATATTTTTTTTAATCTTTCTTATTATCACATTATAACAAAAAGGTTTATTTAATTTAGTTATTAGTTAAACCCATAAAAAATCTTTTATGAAAAGTAGAAAATAAGGGAGGGAAATTCAAACTTACAAAACGCGTGACCATCGCGTGCCATCGGTCGAAACGAAATGTGACGTCACATGACACGACATTGGATTTATCGGCGTCGATATTCAGAAAATAATTTTAACTCATATTCTTATACTTGTTTTTAGTGAGTGTAGATTTGTAGTGAACAGGTTTTCCGTAAAAATTCAGAAAAACAAAAAGAGAAAATGTCCAAAAGACAACTAACTTAGAATACAGTAGTTATAGGTTTTTAGACAGAAAGTTTTATTGAATTGTAAGGTTTAAGCCGATAGATAGATTTTCTATAGCTTAATATTAAGTGCAAAACTTACTTCTGACTATATCACACTCGCTGTACATAAATATAACATACTTAGGATAAAATGATCTTCTTAACAATATATACAATATGATTTTGCAGATCATTTATGCCTCTTCATATTCTTACGGTATTGTTTTCGGAAAAAATCTTATTTACTTCTTATAGTGTTTTACCACTTCGGCACGATGCCACATATTTTTTTAGATTCTTTCATGATCTGTATTGCAATTAAAACTGAAAATATGTATGAAATAACCGATACGTATAAACAAACTAGGGACGTGTCACGTGACGTCAGCAAAAGTGCGCGTAATTTGTCGGCGTTTGAGTGACTCAAATTTATTTAGTTTTAAACTTAATTTTAAAACATAATTTAATTATTTACAACACTATTTAAATTTTTTCTAAGTTACAAAGGTGTAAATAATTAATTTTAGATATAAAAAAAATTATGCATATTCCCTATTGTTTGGGATATTTTTTGTCGCTGATTTTTTTCCTAGTCACTTTCTTTCAATGGTGACTAAAGAATAGTAAAACAATTTACATTTCAAATGATTTTTATTGAACTTTATAAATATAATTAAAACAAAATATATCTTATATAATTGCTATAATACGCTAAACATATCTACACAATAAAATCATTGTTTAAACAAATATATTTTTGGTTGGTCTTTTTATGACGGCACCGATTCCATTGAAATAATTCTTGGGGTTTGGTGCAGTTAAAATAGTGATAATAATAATTTACATGAATCTTCTAGTGCTAATAGCAAAATAATGTTTACTCTTGCCCGAAACCTTCAGTTTCTTCAATCGCATAGTTAAGTTTTTCACATAGTTGTTCATAGCTCTTGTAAGGCGGAAGGTCGAGGCGGTTGAAGCAAGTGTGTGAGCGTGGCAGCCAAGTATCTTTTCCCACCTGAGTGATAACAATTATTTCATAATCATATTTTATTATCACAAAATAGACTAATATTATCTTCAACGTTAAATAAGTATATTAACAAAACATAAAAGTTATATATACCTTTTCTATACAGAATCGCTGAGGCCCATTAGAGCCCATAAGTTCAGCAAATCCTCCGACTGGCACCCGACACGTGCCCGTTACAAACTGAAGCAATCTGGCTCGTTTTTCATTATCCATTTGCCGCACAAACTGCAATATAATAAAGCAAATATTTTACTCTGACAACAACATGACAAGTGTTGATGTAAAAGTTTTGTTTGTATTCAACATACCTGCCAGAACCAAACGACCTGCTTACTGGTGCGAGTGTAGTGTCTGTAGATGGTGTTGCGCTGCCAGTCGTCCACGTCGACCTCCTGCATGCCGCACAGCATCAACTCCAGCTCGCGCTCGTCAAAATACTTGAGCCATTCCAGTGGCACCACCTCAAATATTTTTAAAAATTTACTAAAATGACAGCTTAGTTCAAACTTACTAAAAATGTTACTCATGCCACTCGTCAAAAGCTTGTGAATTGATTTCTCAACTTTTATTATCTGATGTTAATCAAAGTTTAATAAAATATAAACGTAATAATACATTGAATATAATTTTAAAAACATAGTGCAAAAACTCTTCTTGAAATATATAATACTAGGGGCCCGTCCCGGCTTCGCACGGGTGGATAATTTTTTTTTAACATTTTGGCTCCCGCATTCTGTCGCTCCCTCTATCGCCGCGTTACTCGCTGCACTTCGAGTATCACCGAGATAGAACTACACTGGCCCGTCGCGTCGGCGTGTATTTTTTGTTTATATTGATATTTTTAATTTCGTAATATCTTTTGAATGGAAGGTCAGATTTTAATAATTCAAAAAGTAATTTAGAGGTATTGAAACAGTCTTGAATATGAAATAATTTATTTGGATAAGGATTAATACAAAGGTATGGAAAACATGGTCTGATTTTGATAGGCATTTTTATCAACATTTAAAATATAAAAAAGTAGTTATAGTGACATAACTATAATAGTTGGACATATGGTCTCGCGGAGTTTTTTGTAGATATTGATACGTTCTATAATATTCTAGAACATTTTTTTGTTCTATCATCAATACTTTTCGCAGCGCATGCGATGAAAGATATTTTATGGCTATTTTTTTTGCACCTTGGGTTGGTTTTAGTGAGATTTTCTGGGGATCTCTAATTTTTTCTTTTAATAAATATAGCCTATGTTACTCAGGGATAATGTAGCTTTCAAATGGTGAAAGAATTTTTGAAATCGGTCCAGTAGTTTTTACGTTTATTCGTTACATACAAAAATACAAATCTTACTTCTTTATAATATTAGTATAGATTCGTTCACTCATGATACTGGTAGACTTAAGAGATTATTCAGTTATTGTTAAAGTCAAAATATATGATTTATATAGAAATATACAGACCCGGCTAACATTGATTTACCACATAAATGTAAAAAATTTGAGGTATCAAAAATACCCTCAAAGGTATACCTTATCACTTAGGGGTATTAAAAATTGATAACAACCTATTCACAGACCTACTGAATATACATATAAAATAATTTCATCAAATTCGGTCAAGCCGCTTCGGAGGAGTAAGGTAACTAAAAATGTGACACGAGAATTTTATATATTAGTTATTGTTTAATATAGAAATAAAAATACAGAATTTTCAGTGGGACAGAAAAGGCCTCTTATTCTGAGAATCCAAAACTCAATATTTAAATATATATATATATATATATATATATATATATATATATATATATATATATATATATATGTACATATATTTTTAAATGTCATGTTGGTAAACAAATTCATTTTGATTTTATAAATTCTTGATGAATCATACCCACGTTGCATAACATCTTACAGAGTTTCATTCATGTTTTATGCTATTGTAGCATTTACACAAAAAAAACCTTATTTTAATAATAGTTATTTTTGCAACTGTTGTATAATAAGGGGTATTAAAACACAAATGTGGGTTTATCACACGAGGTGATGCCGAGTGTGATAATAGTATCACATGAGTGTTTTAATATCTAATTATCAATAGTTGCATACAAGACTTTATCTACACCCTTGATATGAATCCTCTATAAAATATTCTGAAACAGTTAGTTACTGCTAACATTAAAACGGCCACTTCTGGTAACCTAACATCACCCATTACTGAGTGTATACGAACAAACTAAGTATTGAACATTTATTTGTAGTTGTAATGAACATTTTGTATAGTACAATTATTCAAATTCACTTTAATATGTTCTTTAAAGTTGGAAGATAATAATCGCTCATTTTTTGTAAACAAAACAATAAAAATATAAAAGAAAAATGGCGGGTATTCGAATAACATATTTTTTTACGGCGGACGACGTTCTAGATAGTGAAACTCGCATGACTGTTCTTTTTATGAAATTCGTACAGATGTTCTTTTTTTTTAAATTCATACAGATACCAAGCATTGAGCAGTAAGAATGTAGCTGTCTGTTGAGTAAACTCTTTAAGCAGAAGGAATATGAGTGTTATTATGAAATTCAGTACAACATTATATCATCCGTTTGGATTTTATGATGGTTATTAGGACATTGGGTGTTTTAATGTTGGCAATAAGCTAACTGTTTCAGAATCTTTTATAGAGAATTTAAAGTATGGGAGTAGATAAAAAAATTAATGCAAACGAACGGCTTATTTGAATATATATTTCGCATACCTCATTAAAACCATCTAGAAAAGCGGTTGTTTGTTCTTCAATTCCTCGCGTCATCCGCCATTGGGTAACTAATTGTAAATATTGCTCTTTGTTAGCCTGAAAGCAAATTAAATTAAGCAAAAAAACTTTCATTAATAATTTAGTTACAAAATAACTTTTTAGGAATTAAATATCAAATCATGTGAGTCTGGCAGCAAAAAATTTTTTAAAAACTTTTTTAATTAATTGCCGAAGCTCATAGTTATAAAAAGAAATTTAAGCTAAATCTATATAACTGCTAATACTTACTTCAGTGACGCGCTCCTTATCTCCCGCCGGTTTCAGTTCGTGGTGTATGACCTGTCCTAAAACTTCAAAATCAACACTAAACCACATTTCAAGGCCACACTCGTCAATATTGTTATCTTTGATCCAAACCAGGGAGTTGTAGAATTCCGGATCAATCGACTCAATGTCTTTCATCGTTAACTTCTTATTCAACATTCGCTTGTAAAAAGGCATAGTGAACCCAGAGTATATAAATCTTCCATGATATAGGGCCATGGCTATAAATCTACCAATGAACTTAAAATAGAGTAAATGGTCTGGGTTAACATAACTGGCTGGATTTATTTGAAGACTGTAGTTGTTCTTATTGGCATACTCGAAGAGGCAGTACATGGGATTGAGCACTTCGTGGGACAATAAAAAGAACCACTCGCGACTAACGCCTCCGTAGTCCAGACCTTCTTCACCACGAAATATAATATACAACCGTCTTCGCAGTTCGTATGCAGGTAGCCTCATAATCTAAAATAAAAATATACGTAATTTTCTTGCTAAAGTTATATTGGTTATAATGGCAACTAAGAAACCATAGTATTATAGCAGTCTTTGCAGTGAGTAGGGGTTGAAATTGTCGGTAGTGACTATTATGTTTAGATGTGATGTTAAAAATTAACTTACTTGATGATAAGAATCCTCAAATAGTGTTTGTCGAGAAAGCGTAATTTTTATATGACTGGGCAGAGCGTTACTTTGGCAAAGATATCTAAACTGGCTGAGCTTCCATCTGAAAGAGCGCTCGTAAGCGCGTGGAACCCCGTAAGCTCCTTGAGGTCCTTTAGGTGCACCGGGCCTGGGGTCTTGGAATGTAGTAGTGCGAGTGTTATGGTCAACAAAGTAGCGAGTCCCTTCTTCAGTAAAACGGATCTCCCATCCTGGGGGGAGAGCTTCCTCAAGGGCGCTAATTTCTTGACCCTGAAATATATTATAACAATTCTTTCACTACTCAGTACACTTAATTAATGCAAGTTCTATCTTCGTTTATTGATTGTATAAGGTATGGTGATCGCTTACTATCAAGGAAACATGTAATTTATCCTCTTTTAAGATAACTTCAATCATAATTAACCTGCGTTCGTGGGTCTTCCCACTGCGTAGTGCGGTTTTTGTGGTTGACATAGTAGACGCGTCCGTCAGGTTGCACGCGACGTTCCCAGCCCGCGGGTAAGGCTCCAAGCGCGTCATCAACAGTGCTCACTGCTGCTGTAGTGCCTGTTGTCACACCTGGTACGGAAGTACCAGTCCCTCCTGCTGATGTGCTCACACTGCTACCTACAATTAAGACATTATAGATCTTTTAATAACTTGGCCATTTAAAAGTATATCTATATTTTACGTATAATTATACGTAAAATATAGAATATATTTAAATTTAAAGCATTCCTCCAACTAAGTTAAGTAAGCATTTAAAAGTGTGTATATTGTCCAAGAACGCTGTAACTAATTTACAAGGGAGTCTGCCAAGGGTGGGGCAGCTAGAGGGACTAAAAAATGTAGCCTAATCGTCGTAATCCGAGTAAATTTGCTAATTCTATAAACTTATTATACGACCAATCATGAAATCATGAAAAAATTAGCTGTACAATACCAAAATGTATATTATACAGTTCATTCGTCTCCCTCTTTCTTCTATATCAACTTGCCTACCCCTCGGGAATCGGCATCGCCGTTGACAAAATCATTTTAGTTTTAACAAATAATATAAAAATAGGTATCAGAAGCAAGATATACTGCAAAACAGAATTCAGTTTTATCAGAACTGATAAAACTGAATTAGTATCACTACCTACATATGTATAATATAAAAACATGCAAGCATTATTTATCTTCTTACAATATAAACATCTCATTTTATGGCGTAATTGCTACAAATAACAAACTACTTATATTTTACCAATCATAATTGACCCCTACTTTTCATTGAATATATTATACCCGAGTTCAATTGTTTCAACGTCTTTAAAATAAGTCGATAATATCTTGATAATTTTTTTTTTTAATTTTATTTGTGCTATTTCAATATCACTAGAAAAACATATTGTATTATTATCCTGCATGGAGTTTATATACATTTTTTTGGGATAGCCTATGTAACTTTAACTCATGCAAAATCACATCTACGTCAAAGAAGTGTTTTAACTTTAATTTTTAATATGTTTCAACAAACATAAAAGTAATGGAGTTCCGAATGCAAATCTTACTTGAGGTTTCGTGGTGTGCATCTGGACCAGGTGGTGGGGGTTGTGAGGATTGTGCCGTATGATGGGGAGGATGAGGTGGCTGCGGCGGCGGATAAAGGAAGCGTTGGTTTCCTTGCGCCACGACGTGGCGACGCTCCCCGCGCCAGTGCTGAAAGCGCGCCAGGCGCTCTGTGTCGGGGCGTTGCCAAGTGGTGGTGCGCGTGTTGTGGTCCACATAGTAGACGCGGCCGCGGGCGTCGCGCCGCACCTCCCAGCCCGGAGGTAGAGGCTGTGGGCGCTCCCATGAAGTTGACCGGGTGTTATGGTCCACATAGTATCTGTATGCAACAATACATTTTTACAAGATAAAAACCCTGTGCAACTCAAAAGGTGCATATAAAATAAAAATGTTAGATTTAGATTAGAGTTAAAATGTTATGTTTTAAATATACTATAAGAGAGCTAAACATAGAGTGGCAACTGACATTAAATTTTTACCAATGATTTAGGCATGAGTAATTTTTACCAATAACAGCTTCGCATTACTATTGCTAACGAGCTGTTGGACTCTGTCCGCGATAACCCAAATTTGCTCGAAAGGGTCATCATAACTGGTGACAATTCATAGGGTATGACATGGTGGAGACCAAAGCTCAATCGTCCCAATAAAAAATGTTGTCCAAAAACAACACACTACTAATGCCGCAGACTCTGTATTCCCCATATCTGGCCTCGTTTGACTTTTTATTGTTCTTGAAACTCAAGAGACCCATGAAACGTCGACGCTACGATTGAGGGGATAACTTAGACGATATGGAAGAAGGCGCTAAACAAGATCACAAAAATGATTTTTCGAAGTGCTTCTTTTGCCAAAATCGTTGGCACTTACAATAAGTAAAATTCACGATACTTTTTGAACAGACCGTATACGCTAAACCTAAGATTTACCAATATTTTACTGATTTTTAGTAACATATTTATAGTAAATATAAATAACAGGAATAACTTTTGAAAGGCAAAACATAGTTATAAAGCATATTATAAGCACATAATATTATATGTGTAAAAAAATTATTACTTTATATAATTTGCAATATCAGAATAGTTCATTTAAATGACAATTTATAAAATGTTTATAAGACAAAATGTTATACGATTTTAATGTCAATAATCATTACTTTATTTTAAGTCAAAGTCTAATCCTCTAGTGACATCAATCGATCATGATATAAATGATACCTTCAATGCAGACCTTTTGACACTAACAAGCAGAGGGCAGAAAATTTATGGATGTTAATGAATATACAATACTAGTTAATTAGGTACAATATAAGTTAATAACTACAATATTAGTTACCTTTCTAACTTTAAAACTCTCATACTGCTTTAGTGTGATAAAAATAAACCAGCATAGTTTATCAATATAATTATGATAAAAATAATTAAATTGATAAAATTCAAAATAATTTATACAAAGATAACATAAGTTATGAAATATATTATAAAACAATAGATTTCAAGAAAAAAGCGGAGAAAAAGCAAAGTAATTTTGATAATAACTGTGGACAAGTAATTCTTTATTATTTAGATTAGATACAGATCGGATCTAAAGCCCACTTTACTTGGATATGAACAATTATGACATTATTTTTTAGTTTCGTCAAATCTAAAGTTTTACTTACCGTCTGCCATAAACATCAAATCGCATTTCCCATCCCGGAGGCAGTGGCTCCTCGGTAGTGGCGGTAGCAGTGCCGGCAGCGGCGCCGGTGGTAGTGGTGTTGGGTACCGGCGCAGCAGTGGACGGCTGAGCGTAGTGGGGTGCATGCGGCAGCTCCTCCTGGCGGGATGGCCCCGGACCGCTTTCTGCTGTCGATACCATAGTGGATGCGGCACCGTTACTAAGAGGCGGTGGGCCAGGAGGCGGCTATAAATATTTTACAACATGTATAGCTTCATTTTGAGCAGCTAGTTTTAAAAACAGCATAGAAAATAATTTTAATTTTTAGAATAGAAGAAAAGATTTCGATGGCTCCCTAGAAGCAATGTTTTTATTAAAATTAAAAGGGTGTTTGTAGCATATACAGTAGTAGGGCTCCCTTTTACATGTTATATACTCCGACGACCATAAAAAAACATCCAACAATAAATTAATATTTAACATTTTATTATTGCTTAAACAATTTATATAGATTTTTCTTAGTATGTAAAATATAAGTCGGCGCGTAGTTTAGGCTTAGGTTGACCTAACCTTAGGTTTAAACAAAAAACCTGGACAGTCAAGGTGAGTATTTGATATTTCAATTGAAGGAAAGATCTCCTTAAACCTGCACCTTGGTCACAAGTCCAAGGCACTGCTTAAGTTCCTGTCGTAATTGTACGAGATCATAATGTTTAGTAGCAGTATCTATGTTGCATTTACCCAATAGTCCACTCAAACTCATCATTTTTCTCCAAGTTATATATCAAATTGAAAGTTTGAGAGCTTTTACTAAAAAGTTTTTAAGTAAAAGTTTACAACTTTGTTCACACATACATAGTGCTGTCATGTCACAGTACACAGTACAGTAAATGATTTATTGATCTTAAATGGAATATATAGTAATCCAATTATTAAACTCACTCGTAATGTCCGTGAATGCACAATAGATCTAATAGTTTCAGAATTATTTCGTAACCGAATTCTTGCTCGAACTCCTTCATTAGGAAAACTGCTTAAATTAGATGACTCTCCCAAATATTCATGTGATTGGCTCAGAATGGAAGGTTCTATTCTTAAACCATCCAACAATAGCACCACCTCAGCAGATTTGACTTCTGTATTTGCATTAGAAGCATTGTCCTGTGATACAGTTTTTATCATATCTTAAAAAAAGCAATAATTTTATTAGTACACACACAATACAAATAAAAGTGTCTATTTAAAGAAATTACTATTTACCCAAACTTAATTCCACATTTTCACATTTGCCATTGAAAAAGAGAAGAATTTTCAACAGGTTTAGTTTTTTTTCTCCAATTATGTTATCTTTTCTAAAGCTATGGTGGTCGGCCAGACGGAACAATATTTGTGAGAGTGGAGTGACTAAAACTGTAAATTCTTCTTTCCATTTCGGATGTAGTGTATTTTTTAAAACCTCTGTTCTTCTTGATATTTTATCATCTATTATTACTTGTAAATACGGATTTGGTTTAAAAAGTCCAGAGTTGCGTATGTTTGCAGATTCAACTAAAATTTTATAATAAACTTTTAAAAAGAAAGAAGTAAGTAGTAATAATATGTATTGTATATGAAAAGTAACATAATTTAAATATTTAGAAATGCTGCATTGAAAAATTACAATACCGTTTCAGAAGTAATGTATAAAAAATGTTATTTACAATACAAAAACTGTGATGTAAGGACATCTACATCATTGTTTTAATAAAACAACACTATTTATTACAGATAACTTCCATCATTTAATGCAGAATGTCAAAAGTAAAATGAAAAGAATAGATGTTATATACCTGTCAAACTCAGCTGATGATATGTGGATAGAGAAATAGGAGATGTGAGTGTTGAAATGCTTTCAGTCATAGTGCTGTTATAATTTCATGTTCTAATTTTGAATAAATAAGTTTTCCACATCATTAAACATTAAAGAATATTTTTTCTATAAAGAAGACATAATATTATTGACTATAAAAAATTATTTCGCACTAACATGATTAATATGTAACTATAAATTAAACTACAATCTAATTATATACTAGCCAAATGGAAAATAGATTTACCTTGCCTCAATTATAACAGCCAAATTAAAAAATGGTTTAATAATTACAGTTCCATATTTAGTATGATTTTACCATACTTTGTTGATTTACTCATTAGAAACGAGTTAAATATTACTTTTGTGTCACAAAAATCTTGGGTCAATCTATACAATTAACAAAACTGTTTTTTATTTGAAAATTATTGGTTATTTATAATAGTATATTATTGGTTATATATAATATTATATAATACAGAGCCTGTAAGGTATGTTATTAAAATTATTTCTGTGATATAATCTTAACATTATCAAAATATGTATGTTTACTAAAACATGGATATTTAAAGAAAATATGACCTAACTTCTAACATTTACACAAATTAATCACAAAACCTAATAAGTAACAAGTTTATATATAGTCATCAAATTAACATATATTTAATATAGAAAGTATAATGTTTTAGACTTTTAATTTACATAATGTGCCAAATGTATATAAATTTTAGTAAATTAGTCTAACACTTGTTTTGCTCCATCATGAGAGATATATCTATGACTCAGTACATTTTATATAACAGTACCTTTAAACAGTATGAATGCAGAAATACCTGAATAGATTTAGAATCCAAATAATATTAAACAATATTCCTCTATGCAAACTAGCAATGATTTTTGTCTATTACAAATAAAACAGTAAAACTATTAATATTATTATTTAAGATACTTTACCTTGATAACATCACTTTATAAATTTAATTTTATTCTTATCATAGAATATAAAATAGTACACAATATAAAGTATAAAGATAAAGAGATAAGTTTATAAATTTATATATGAATATATTTTATGTAACTAAAAGTCATCAGTCATTTTAAAAGAATAAAACTTCTTCAGCTTTGTACAAAAGAATATCAACTTTCTACGAATATTACTTACAAATTGCATAAAATAATATGAGCAGTTGACATTAGTTAACGTAAATTGATCGTATTCTTGATTTTTTATTGGATATCATTTGTTATCTACAATCTCCATGGCACATACACATTACTTATTCCGTAAGTAAATATTAAGGGAGATAAAATATATTGCGTACAATATTGTTAAGCGGTTTTAAAGCTTACCGATTTTCAATCATTCCGAATTATACGACTTCCTTATATCAGGTCATCATCGTTCATCCATATCACACTGAAGCCTGAAAGGAAATCAACTTGTAAAATTAGATTGTCACACAATAGTTAACTATATCAATTCGTTACAATAATAAACATTAAAGAGTAAACTTCTACCGAATAATGTCACTTTTCACTAAACTTTTTAACAAATGTAGTGTAAACAAAAATAAGTAATTCCGAAAATTATTAACAATCACAAGTTTATCATTTGATCATTTCATTATTTCATTACCAGTCACCACCACAGATGACATAGGTACCTATTACCAAAGACTATTACTTATAATAATAAGCACAGATGACAGACTGAAAAGAATGGATCTATGATAAAAATAGGGTCGTCAGTGCTTAAGTTCGATATTTCCTCATGTCATCATATATTTTGAATAATTATCATTAAATTTCTCCATTAAAACAAATCACAAGAGAAGAGTCAGATCATAGAAATCCTAGATGACATATCGATATTGATATCAACTTATGTATATCAATATAAAAGTTATGGATATTTTTGACCTTAATATCGATATATTGAAAATATTGCTCCACTGTTGTCTTGCCTTGCCACAGATAGAAATTAAAAAAATATATCTGAGATTTATTTTATTGCAGGATTTGTACACTGTAGCCTACTTAGGGGTTTTCCCCTTAAATTTGGGAAAAAATAAATTAACTCCTCTTGGGTTAGCTAGAGTTAAATCTCAGTGGCGCTTTGAAAGCAGAGTAATGCTTTGATTGGAACAGTGGTAAGAAGGCCTTTGTTCCTGTTCTTCGTCCTGCCAGATGTATTTGCGTCTGTAGCTCCTTTAGCATTTCGGCAATATTGAGGTCGACTCCACAGGCCTTGCCATTTATGAGAGAGTGAATAGCGCGAATCACTTTACTTTCAGTTTCGGGTGTAAGTAATTCAGGTTGAATTTTTGACCGGTGAAGAACCCGCGTAACTGCAGAGATTTAGTGGGCATTGGGGCGGCACTCCCCAAAGCACTCAATCGGTGATTTCCACTTAACCCAGCTGGCCCCAATAAAAAAAGGGGGTTGATTTTCAAGTAATTATTGCGTCTACGATTTCGGTTTATAACTTAATATTTTTTAGAGTTTGTAACACTGGATATGTCAAAAATGGGTATTATAAATTGCTAATTGGTAGGTACCTATGTATTACATCTTTGTGTATTACTATTAAAATCTTTGCTTAAGCACATACAAAGCCAAAAAAAAAAAATCTTTACTATATAAGTCTGTGCTCTCTCTGTGAATTCCATAGATTAATATGTATATACTGTGGTCTGTGAATTCTGTGATTGGTAAATGGTATTAAACAATAATTAAACAGCTGTAGATAGTTTTAATTATTTAACTATAAGAAAGGAGGTAGTGCCGATATATATAAATACTTAATACATTTTAAAGAAAAGAACCAAGGTAATGATAAAATTACTTTATGCATGTAGTATTGATTATTATTTAAAGCCTTTCTTGGAATGACGTTCTATTTTTTGGATAATTGCAAGACCTAATCATTTTCATTATACGACTGTTAAAATAATTGTTTTCTTCATTATACGCGACACTGGCAGAATGTTTTGTGCTTAAGCACATTCAAAGCCATTTAACAAAAAAAAATAATGCGAATGAACACTGTATACCAATGTTATATTGGCATTCTTTTTTGTGCTTGCATAGAAATCACACTGATCTAAGCTGTTAGCCATGAGTCCCTTGGAAAGTATTCCTGTTGCAACTCTAAATCACATTGACGACTATGTGGAATTACTTTATGACGATATACCTGAAAAAATAAAAGGATCAGCACTTATTCTACAACTTGCCAGGAACCCAGATAATTTAATTGAATTGGCTAGAAATGGCAAGTATTAATCAATTTCTGTAATTTATTTTAGTTGGTTAGTGTATATTTTAGATTTAGATAAAGAGAAAACTGAAAAATAAAAATTGCACAAAAAAACATGGACTACTTCTAAATGTAGTAGGGTTGCTTAGCAACTTTAAAATAAAAAGGCCTTTTATTAGTTACAATAATATATTTAATAATATGGTAGTATGACTAAAATTATTATGTTACAACTATTTAAGTATGCACTTGATAAAATTACATTTATTTTCTATATAAAAAATGTTTAAAATGCTTAAATAACAAAATTATTGTATTACAAATATTTGAAATGTCTGTGAGATAAGAATTTAATTACAATATTAAGGGTCTAGCGGTCAACCTACATGCGGCAAAAGCATAGCAACATAATATGCTTGATGTTTTAAATGAATAAATAATAAAATACTAAATCATTTATTTGCCAGAATGTTGTACAAAGGTGTTGTTACTTAAAATAATAAGATCAGAACATTCAACTAAATGAATAGTGTGCAAATTGTTGTCATTTTGAATTACAATTTAAAGAAAGAATAGGCAAGTCAAATTAGTTAAATTGTCAAAATGTCAAAACAAAGCTGGTCAATATAAAAAAAAAATACTTGAAATTAAAATTATTATAATAAATATCCATTAATGTCATAGTAAAATTTTTCTATTAGCCATTCATTAATACTTTTTTTAAACATACTAAAGTTAAGTTCTTTAAATTGTTGTTGTTGTTTTTGGGTTCGAACCAATAAATTTTAAAAGCTGGTCCTGTGTCTAAGATCTCTTTATACTGGTCAGTGTACCTGCATGAGATTGTCTGTGGCTGATATTGTTAATATTTACTTAAATGATGTAGGAAAATTTTAACTAGGATTGAGTTAGAGGTTTATCTTCTCAATGTAAATTGTACATTAAATTTTGACTTTAACAACATAATTTATGTATATATGAACAATATTGTAAGATGTTAGTTTCATTTTGTCATTTGCCATGGGTGATGTAACGGCCACATAAGTAAATTTATGGGTGTAAAGAAAAGGGGTGTTCTTGCACTCTTATATTAAGTAAGAAAATAAGTACCACATTTTTTTATATATTACTGTTTGAATAAAAACATATGCTAACATGGGTGTTATTCAAATTTTTTCACAATATTATATTAACCACTAAATTATATTTTATTTATTAATTGAATGCCCTGATATCCATTCTGACAGCACTCATAAAATAATGCAAATGTTTTAATTATATATATTATGCAATTTCAACAACTTACTAAAAATTTTCATATTTGATAAATTTATTTAACTTTTAGAAGCTTTACTAAGTGCCTTATCAAGAGTCTTGAGGGAAGAATGGAAAAGAAGTATTGAACTAAGTACAAATATTGTTTACACTTTTTTTTGCTTTTCAACATACATTGAATTCCACTCTGTTATTATTCAATACAAAATTGGATCATTGTGTATGGATGTTATTGATTATGAGCTTAAACGATATGATCAATGGAAGGAAAAAGTTGAGGGCAAGAAACAAGTAATGACTCCTGAAAAGGCAAGTTCAAATTATTACGACAGATTAGTTTTCAATATTTATAAAATTATGATTTGAAAAATGTAATAAGATTTTCATTTTCACAGAGTGAATTACCTAAAAGTCGTATTCCAGAGCCAAAGCGTCGACCAAAATCCGGAACTTGGGCTGTAGCAGATGTCAATATCCAGAAAAGTCGTTCTATTGTTTCCAGTTATCATGAAGATCTGTGTAATGCTACAGACGAATTATTGTCCAAAAATGACGAAGAACAAATGAAAAGAAAGTTAAAAACATTATCAAAAAGACAAGAGCAACTTTTGAGAGTGGCATTTTACATGCTCTTAAACATAGCAGATAATGTTAAAGTTGAAGAAAAAATGCATAAAAAAGACATAGTAGGATTACTCATTGGTGCTATGGAAAGGCATTCAAATATTGATCTCCTAATACTAATTGTTTCATTTTTACAAAAGTTATCAATTTTTGTAGAAAATAAGAATGCTATGGCATCTAAAGCAATCATTGAAAAACTAGCTGTTTTGTTAGATTCCTCCAATGCTGATTTGGTAAATGTTACCTTAAAACTCCTTTTTAATTTAACATTTGACACTAAATTGCGAAATAAAATGATCAAACTCAACCTGTTACCTAAATTCATTCAATTTACTAGTAAGTATCAGTTAATTTCAATCAGTTATTGGCGATTTCGTTGCTAACCTGAATGTAAATATTTGGCACTGGTTGCAGGTGATGATAAGCATATAAATTTAGCAATGAAAATCCTTTATCACCTAAGTATGGATGATCGTGTGAAACTAATGTTTACTCAGTCAGACTGTGTCAAGTTGGTAAGGATAAAAGTAAAGTTAATAATGACATACATAGAGCCTAATTTACATACTAATGTGGTAAACTTTTATACATATTACAGCTGACAGACATGTTACTTCTGAATGTGAACAGTGAGGTTGGCAGTGAGGCAGGATGTACTGATGTGTTGCTGGCACTTTGTGTGAACGTGGCGTGGTGTGCTCGCGCGGCGCAGCAAATGGCTGCTGAAGGCCGTCTACGTGAGCTGTTGGCGAGGGCCTTTAGACATAGAAATCATATGTTGATGAAACTTGTGCGCAATTTGTCACATCATGCACAGAATAAACCGCTATTTGTGGTTTGTGTTTTTTAATGCCTAATTAGCAAATGCGGAGTTATTATTTTAAACTTAAACTTTCGTAGTTTAAAAGAAAAAAGCTAAACACATAAAAAATAAATTCTCACAACCTATATTTTCATTGGCATTGTCCAAACTGAAAAAAAAAACTTAATTTTATTAAACATTCCAGGAGTTTGTTGGCGATATTGCAGGCGCAGTGACGAGTGATGAGGCTCCCGAAGAATTTGTAATCGAGTGTATGGGGACCTTAAGCAATATTCTGAATGTCAATAATAACATCGATATATTTGCCGTTGTTGAAAGATATAACCTGATACCTTGTATCTTGAAGATTTTGGATCCAGGTAGATTTTGATTACAAAACATTAACTAAAAAAATGTGTTTTTATAATTCTAAGTATAATGACGTAAAAATGTTTCTGATAATGCGCATGCAAACATAAAAGTTCAGTCTATACGAAAATGATATATATCTTTAGTGGGCAGACTCAGCTCGGCTGCCTACGCTGTGAGGAAAGTCAGACAAATGACTGATATCAATACTGCTGGGCTAGTTTACTTCAGTTACTTTCACAGTATTATGTCTTATGGCATTTTGCTGTGGGGTAGGGCCGCGGACATTGAATCCATTTTTGTACTTCAAAAGAGAGCTGTTCGGGCCATTTATAATCTTAGAGCACGAGATTCACTTAAAGATGTTTATAAAAAAATAGACGTCCTTACAGTCCCATCACAATACATATATTGTAATATTTTGTACATTTACCAGAATATAGATTCATATTCAAAACACAGTGACAAACATAATGTTAATACTAGAAACAGAAATAAACTTGTAACGCCTTACTATCGTCTCTACAAAGTCAGTAATAGTTTCATGGGGCTTGGTGTTCGCATCTATAATAAGATTCCACAGCCTATATTAGACTTGCCAATTCAACAATTTAAAACTCGTATCTCGAAGTCATTATATATAAAGCATAATATAATGTACAGGATTACTTAAATGATGAGAATGCTTGGAATATAAGTGACGTTGATTCTCAAGCTAAATGATTTGTATAACAATAATTTATGTAAACATGGCTTTTGAAAAGAGCGACTGTTGATTTTCTGGCCGGCTCTTTTCAACAGAAAACTGCTTTCCGAGCTGGTGGTAGCTTCAGACAAACTGACTGACCGACCAATTTTTGACGTTTGAAGTCTAATTGAAATAAAATATTTTGAGTTTGAGGTTAAAGCAAAAAGGATTGCGACATTATATATGTACTTAATGTAAGTTTAATCGGTATATTTACATAATGTGATGATGGTGGTCTGTGGTAGCTAATCAGCGCGACCCGGAACTGGTACTCGAGGGTGTAGTAGCAGCCGGAGCGCTCGGCGCAGAGGAGCGGGCGGCGGTGGCGCTGGCAGCGGCGGGTGGGGGCGAAGCGCTCGTGGCAGCCCTGCGCCAGCGGCAAGCGGATGACGATCACGTGCTGCAGACTGTGTTTGCATTTCGCCAGCTTCTCGCTCATCCACGCGCCGCAAAACATCTCGTAACAAATACAGGTATGTATAAATAAACACAGTGACTAATTATTATATTTACAAAATTTTAAAATAGATATTCTCCTTATTTATTATTTCTAGATATGATTTTCCGCTTGCAGTGGTTTGCTTTTAGCTGATATTTTTTTTTGTTATACAGAAGCTGCCGCGTATCTCATAGATCTCATGCAGGACAAGAATGTTGAAATTAGAAAGATGTGCGATTCGTGTCTTGATATCATTTCTCAAATGGAAAATGAATGGTCTTCAAGAATTAAAGTACGTGTCTTTCTGTGGTGCACAAAAATTGTTAATGTAGATTTAAAATTTTTAAAGAAATCAATGATTTTTGTCTTAAATTTTTAGTCAATAAAATGCCCCTTTACTCCAGTCCAAAGTAGTTCTGTAAAAAAGGTCCTATTGAAATAAAATATGTTGAGATTGACTATATTGAAGAGAGACATAAGGCCACAACTATTAAGCATTGTATTCTGAATCACTTGATTTTGGTTTAAATTAAAATACTATGTTCTCGAGCAAAACTATAATCCTTACCAAAAAGAATGCCTTAGATACAAAGTAACTTTGTAACCTAGGTGGAGCGCTTCCGTTGTCACAACGGGCAGTGGCTATCAGTAGTAGAAACCTTGGGACTTGAAGGCACAGGTGGCCTGAGTGATGCCTGTGGAGGCGCGGGAGACGCCGTCGATGATCTACCGCCATACCTCTCCGCTGAATATCTTACGTCTCACCGTCTTACAACTTCTGGTATGGATATGTTTGGATTGTTGGTACAATTTTTTTTTACAGAATTGTACTTTTATGAAAAAAAAACTATTTCTTTCTACATCCTTGAAGGACTTGGAGAAAAGAAATTTTATGTAACAAAAAGCTATTTTGTACTAACATGTTAAAATAGTTAATTTCTTGGAATGTTTATCAAAATTATTGTTATTTTTTATTAATAATTGTTATTTTTTATTAATGTTTTGACCTTGTAATTATTACATATAGGTAATATCGATCTTTCTTACGCGACCGACACTTTAAAAGCGAAAACATGCCGATGTAAATAAAAAAATTATATACTATAGCCATTAAAACCTTTTAGATAATTGTGTATGTTTGTATTTTTACAGATTCTCAGATTTCTCTTAACGATGATTCAGACAGCTTCTCTGGAGAAGCTGACTTCAATCGAGCAAACAGCAGGTATAAAAATAATGATAACATCTGATTCAATGTATGAAACATCCGAAAGTGTAAAAAACTAAATAAAATAACTTTATTTCAGGAATACCCAAGATGGACTAAGTGATGAATTCTTAGGATTATCGGATTCTCTATCAGGCAAAACGTTGGATGATGACGCACAATTTACCAAAAACGTTAATGTATTTGCTTAAAAATATATTAATGATTTGCTATAGCAACTCAAGTATTTGCTTGCAAACGCAAAATGTTTGTAGATTATAACGTTTTTGTTTCTTAGAAATGCTTAACTATTATTTGCTGAATTCTAAGTCAGTGAGATTAATAAAAATTGACATTTCAACGTTTCTTAGATTATTTCAATTAAATTTATAATATTCCTAGTAATATTTAATATTATATAAAGCTTTGAAATACAATCAAAGAATACTCTTTAAGATCTCGTATCTAAATAATTTGTTTTAAACTACCCTATTATTGGTAATATGGAGGACAAAAATATATCAATGTGTGATATATTAATTATAACTTAGCTCAGATAGACTTATAAATAGTGCGAAATATGAATAACAATCAAAACTTAATACATTATAATGTGTGATTGTGAGCCTCCCAAGTAGTAGTACCGCAAATTGTTACTGATTTTATTTCATTGCTATTAATTAATATAAGCTAATAAATATTTATGTGCAATGTATTCCAAATGGTTTTATTTTCTGTAAAACTTTAAAACGTTTCAGAGATTGCAACCATGTTATTTTTCCGTAAACTTAGAGAATTTATAATGCTATCAGCTGGCAAACTTCGCAGACAACGATAAACTGCGTTGTTTTGATGTGAGATTGTTAGTTAATAACAGAAACCAGACGCACATCAGAAAAATCCTTATTAAATACAATATTAAGGTCGCTAGAGTATACAAAAATTGATAATAAACAGAAAATAACTGATACCTGGATTATAAAATCTGTGAACTAAGAATTTTTTTAAGAATTAGTAATCTGTTTACCTGGCACTTGACATTGACTGTAACAAATAAGTTTTGACAGATGACGGCGCGAAGTCAGAATTTTATTTATTAAGAACTTTATAATTCAAATCAAATATTCAAGTGAGCGGTAGACGTACGTAAATCTGTACCTATAGTGTATAAAATTAACAACGTACCGGTTTCCTTTCACTTTCCTGTTCTTGATAGTTGATACTTTATTCCTTTTGTTAACATAACAATTTATATATTATTACATTACATTTATTTTCTTAATGCCTGTCAATACTAGAGTGCAAAAGTCCAATCCAGAGATCGATGTAAGTTCATATACATTTTTAAACTTTTCCTCAGATGCACATAATTGCAATCTTCATACCATATGGTGAATAAATTATTTATTGTGAGGTTTATTTAGTCGTATATCATACATTGCTGTTGCAGGATCTTAAGATGCTTCGAGGGATAAAATTGGTTAGTTGGATATTTGTTCACTATTTGAAATAATTCTTAATTTTATAATATGTCCTAATATTAATTTTTTTCAGATTTCATCTAGAGGTTTCTGTTTAGAGCCTTACGTTACAACTATCCAACTGAAATGCAACTACACCTCAGCACAGCCAACTAGTAAAGTCCAAAACTTGCCAAGGTTGCCTGTGCCTAAACTTAGTGATACTCTAAGCAAATATTTAAAAACAGTAAAACCATTTCTGAATGATGCTGAATTTGCAACAACTTTATCCCTTGTCAAAGAATTTGAAGGAGGAGTAGGGCATAAATTGCAGGTAAATGTTGCACAACTCTTTTATAAACTTTTGGAGAAATATATACATTGAGCATTTTTATCATTAAATTAAATTATTTAATATATATTATATAATTCCTGTTGTTAACCACAATTCATTAAATAATAAAATTTTTCAACTTTAGACGTTATTAGAAAACCGATCAAAAAAGTGTGAAAATTGGCTTGAAGAATGGTGGCTAAACACTGCATACTTGGAATACAGAGATCCTGTTGTTGTATTTTCCAGTCCTGGTTTAGTTTTTCCATTCAGAAAGTTCAATAATCAACAAGAACAACTGAAATATGCAGCTAAAACTTTATTGGCTTCCTTAGACTACAAGTCTCTTATTGACAAGTAAGTTGTAACTTTAATGTTGTTTGCATGACAATGAGTTAAAAGGATCCTCTTTTCCTTCCTTTTGTGTATTATTAAACTAATTTATCCTTTACTTTGTGAAAATATATAATATTATGAGAATAATACGGGAAACCTTCCTCAACAAATTGGAAACATTGTCAATTTTTTCATGTTTACGATTTTTGGTTGATTGATAATTTATTTTGTAAACTGGAATCATTCTTACATAAAATATTTCTGTTTTCTTCTTCTCATTCTTTAAGAATTTATTATTAACAAATAAACATAAACTTCGTTTTGACATTATCTTTTTTTATGAGTATGTTATTCTAAAACCAAAATATCTCTTAAAACTATCCAACCTGAAATATATAGAAATGATAGTGCCCCTCAAGTTTCATGAAATCTCATTTATTGAATAAATCTAATGCTTTCTTAGATTTCTTTATATAATAAACTAAATTTATAGTTATGCTTGAAAGCATAATAGAACAAAAAATTTATATTACATTCACAGATGATTTTAGTGTATTAATTTAACATTATTATATACAAAAGTCTTGGAACATATAAGTAACTGATAGTTGAATTGTTTTTAAAAAGAATTTACCTATTTTTATTCGTAAATTACTTGTTACAGTGATAAAATTCCGGTTGAAATGATGGGGAAAAGTCCTTTGGATATGTCACAGTATAAAAAGATTTTTGGAACATGTCGGATACCAATAGAAAAGCGTGATAAGCTATCATTTAATGACACCAAGCATGTCACAGTTATACATAATAATTATGTAAGATATGTTTTAGTCTTTATATATACACGAAACAACTATATAAATGCTCTCTGTCTGATTGATTTTGAATTCTACATACTCAACTCAACTTCATGAGAAAATCATTAAAGTAACTGTTACACGATCAATTAGCATTATAAGATTACAGTATGCTTTAGATTACATTTAGTAAGTTTTCCTTAAAAAAATCTAAATGTTTATCTTTTCATGTAGTTAATATTAGTAAAAAAACTTTTGCAGTTATATCGATTAGAACTTTGGGGCGCCGACGGAAAACAATTAAATGAAGATCAAATAGCTCAAGCATTAAAAAAAATAACAGATATGTCAACATCATTCACTAATGACGCTATAGGTGTTCTGACATCTGAAAACAGAGATACGTGGGCTAAAGCTTATCAACTACTTTGCAAAGGTAACATGATTTGATAATGATATCTAATAATATCTTGTTATGTAAGGTGTTTTTATTTAAGAAGATAAAATAGCTGTACAACTGTTTTCCTTATATACATCTACAGAATCATTTTAGTGTGTGAATTTACATTTTTATTTTTGTGTGTTATAATAATATTATAAGATATCTTGATATCCATATCTCGGTAATATAAAACGTAAGATATGTATATTATATCAGAGGTATAAAAAACAATTTATATATTATTTAATTCTCCACTTGGTAGTTGTAAAAATTTATCAGATACAGATTAACTGTCACACTCACAGACACTCATTAATTTAGGACTAATGGTTACATAACAAATTCTCATTAAATTTGTTAATTGTAGAAACATCCTAGAGACAAAATTTAATCATTACATAGTTAATGACAAGTTTGACAAGTATCCGTAGGGCGGACATTCATATCGATAATGCCGTAGTGTGGCCAAACCAAAAAAAAAGGTTTTTTATTTTTAAGAAAGTTATTTTAAATTCATTTAAAAATCAAATTAAATGTATTATGCATAAATAAGTTGTTTCACTGTTAGTTTTTAGTAAAAGCTGAAGAAAAATTGATATTACTTTTTTGTTTTTTTGTCTATTATGTCATCATTAAATAAGTTTAGAATGTCAAATTGTCAATTAAATACGTTTTGGGTTTAAAACAATCCTAAAACATAGTGATATTTAAAAGATTTTCTACTATATAATAAAATAATATAAATAAAATAAAATTAAGGTAAATTGGGAACTGAATATTATCTAAAGTTAATTAACTGAATAGTCATTCAGACTTTCCTTAATATTCCTTTTTCATTGAGGAACCACAAGATTCGACTTTGCTTTTATGAGTGACTATGACTAATTTCACGGCGGGCGAGAAATATTTATTTACGCCACTTGTCAAAAAGCGATGGATTTTAGAGTGTAAGCAAACGGATAATCTATAAAATCTAAGAGTCCAAAATTTTTTTCAAATTTCTACATCGTCAAAACACTCATTATCAAGGTTAAGTGTAGATTTTCCTAGACTTAAGTTTAATGGTCATTAAAGGGAGTTAATTGATCATTAAATGACTCTAGGAGTGATTAATTATAAATTAATAATAATGAGCGACTTAAGTGACCATTTGAAGTTTCTGGGTGTGGCTGTAAGTCTTTTCGCCTTTGGCGAACCTTAATGAATTATTAACAATTGGAACAAACATCAAAATTCACAAATATGATGAAATAATATCGATCGTTTTCAATGGGATTATTATAATCAAGTTAGGAGATGAGGTCATTAGTTCGATCTCGATTAAATGCACTATAGATGTACCATATAATTGCGAATCGCCCACGGGGCTCGAGGTAAGAGGAGAGCGTTGCGGGGATCAAGTGCGAGGGCGCGCGGTAGTGAGCGATTTTAAATTATTAATATGAAATAGGACGATAGCAAGAAAAATTCGAAATTATTCGAATTCAAGAACAGCTAAACATCCTATTTGTAAGATGTTTGTAAATATTATGTGTTTCCTAGCAACAGTTGACGGTGGACAACGAAATTACTCTACGTAATCTATACTTAAAAATGTAACGTATCAAATGTACATGGTTAATTTAATATGGATTAAGATAATTTTTCTTTTGACCCTTGGGTTGACGAGTTAGAATACAATTCCCCTCTGCCGCTGGGAGAGCTTTGTAAAAGGCAAGTTACCCAGCACCTTGGTGGTAAGGGATCTGTCCCCGACGGACTTGCCACCAGCATACGAATTCGATCGAGCCGCATGTGGGCCAGACTTACCTCTCCTCATGCGATCCCGTTAATGCTGCAGTTCTAGTGAACTCTGAGCTCTCGTTCAGTATCCACTGAAACCGTAGCATTCTTCTCTTCATTCCCCTTCCTCACTCTACCTTCGAGGTGGCAACGCATCGGTAAAACATGAGTCACTCTCTTGTAATGTCCATGGGCGACGGTGGCCACTTACCATCAGGTGGGCCGTCTGCTCGTTTGCCCCTTAACTGCTATAAAAAATAACGTGAGAGCTCTCTGTAACAACATTAGAAGCCAAAATAATTTGAATGAAATTATTTTGGCTTCTAATGGTATCATACACATACTTTATAGCATGACTTAGGATACTTTTTATTCCGTAATAAAAAAAACTACGGTTAAAAAAACGACTTCAAAAACTAAAAAAATGGACTAAAAAGTAAGAAATAATTCTGTTATTTATTAACCTTTATTAGGACAATAATATACAATTATTGTTATTTTTGAAGTCGGTGCGAGCCAGGTGAACAAGACGTGTAGTGATAAATAATAAGTATATCTATTGAACGAATCTGTAACAAACTACATAGTTTGTACAATTGTGCTATTATACTTCTACGTACTATACTTTTGCTGGCACTGACCACAAAAATAACAATAATTGTATATTATTGTCCTAATAATGGGAGGGTAATAAAAAACAGAATTATTTCGTACTTTTTAGTCCATTTTTTTAGTTTTTGAAGTCGGTTTTATTAAACGTAATTTTTTTTTAATTTTTCTTTTTAGTGTCTGTAATAAGTTGTTCTGTAAACTACAGTAGGATTTTTCTAGATTACATCAGGTAGACTATAACATTTCGTTGCTTTTTATTGTTATATATTAAATAGTAATTTTATTTTAAGTAGCTATGAGTAGGCCTACGAAAGGTGCCGCCCGCCTTTAACAATATAGATCCCATGAAACGGGAACGGAAAAATTGTTTATATTAAATTAAAACTACTGGGCCAAACTATGTTAAATTTTTATGGGACTAAATAACAACTATTCTGCATCAAACTTAAAAAGAATCACGTAAATCGGATCATGATTCTCAGTTCTCATCATGTAACTAGTTATAGACCACTTTGGGAATCACTGCTTTAGATAACACATTTTATTGTTAAGTCAATGCGATCGTTACCGTCGACATACGAGTTCTTATATCAAATCATTTCAAATTAATTGCTATCAAGCTTTGAATATATTCTTACATTTTCTTAAGTAACAATCGACAAATTAATAATCAACAATAATACAAGTGATAGGATGAAGCATCAGTGTTGACTACATGAAGTTGTGTGTTAATAGATGAAACGAATAAGGAGTCACTGTACGGTGTGGAGAGCAGCCTCGCAGTCCTGTGCCTGGACAGCGCTAGCGGAGTGTGGCAGTTGCCCACGGACGAAGCGCGGCGCACGCTGGCAGCGCAGCAGACCATACACGGCGGCGGCGCTGACGTCAACGGCTGCAACCGCTGGTTCGACAAGACTGTGCAGGTAAGTCATCAGCTGCTCTTATCATAGTATTATCATTATTGGAAACTGTCTTTATTATTTATAAATTATATCTAACATTTTGCTAGTTTATCGTCGGAGCAGATGGCATTACTGGTCTTACTTATGAACATTCTCCAGCTGAGGGACAACCTATAGCGGTGCTTACTGACTTCATCATAAAATATATGTAAGTAAATGCCATATGATCGATAGTATTTAGTTCAGTGACAGAAAAATTATATATAAATATTAATATTATTGGTTAATATTAACGTTAGATTTATAACAGAGGTGGTGGGTTCTTTCTATTCGCAGTCATTCACGATAATCAATTCTTAGTACAAGAATTAGAGAATGAGTTAAAATGATATATCCTGATAATTCCATTAGAATGGAAAGACAATAACTAAGCATTTTGTTTTTAGTGATCAAAACAAGAATATTGAGTCGTCGTCTTCAAGTCCCAAGGAACCCATTCGGTTAACGTTTAATGTTGATAGTGAAGTAGCTGGTATGATCAAAACAGCAAAAGACAATTTGAACAAGTGAGTATCGTTTTAATCTTGCCAATTCATATATAGGGTATACTCCCCCACACTTCCGTGTCCTTTCCTTCTCTCTCGCTGCGATGCTTAGGACCACATCGTCGGGGCGAGGCGGCGTTTTCTACAACTATTTTGTTTAGATTGACATTTTTAAATTCGTTACTTCTTATGAATGAAATTTCTGATTTAAATAACTCAAAAAGTAATCTACAGGTATTGAAACAGTCTTGAATAAAAAAAAAATTTTGGATAAGGATTAATACAATTGTATGGGCAACATGGTCTGATTTTGGTCAGCATTTCTATCAACTTTTAAAATACATATGTTATCGCGAAGTTTTTTTATAGATATTGATGTGTTCTTTGGTATAGAACAGATACAACAGTTTTTCTGTTCTATCAGGGATACCTATTTTTTCCAGTAATAAATATAGCCTATGTTATTCAGGAATAATTATAAACATTTTTGAAATCGGTCTAGTCGTTTTTGAGTTTATTCATTACATACATACAATAATACAAATGTTTCCTCTTTATAATGTTAGTATCGACACGATCGCTACATCGTATCAGTCTGATATCCTCACGATATAGATTTCCGATTACCAAAATATATTAATTGAAATTTTCATTAAAAAAATACCATCAAATTTACACCTTTTTCTATTTTCGAATATATCTATACTAATATTATAAAGAGGAAAGATTTGTATTTTTGTATGTAACGTAAATGTATTCACCATTAGAAAGCTACATTATCCCTGAGTAACATAGGCTATATTTATTACAAGAAAAAATTAGAGATCCCCAGAAATTCTCACTAAAACCAACACAAGGTGCAAAAAAATTAGCCATAAAATATCTTTCATCGCATGCGCTGCGAAAAGCGATAGTGATAGAACAAAAAAATGTTTTACAATATTATAGAACGTATCAATATCTACAAAAAACTCCGCGAGACCATATATCCAACTATTGTAGTTAAGTCACTATAACTACTTTTTTACATTTTAAAAGTTGATAAAAATGCCTATCAAAATCAGACCATGTTTTCCATAACTTTCTATTAATTCTAATCCAAATAAATTATTTCGTAATGAAGACTGTTTCAATACCTGTTAATTACTTTTTGAATTATTGAAATCGGACATTCCAGTTAAAAGATATTACGAAATAAAAATATCAAGATAAATAAAAAATAATCCCAGGCGGGCCGCCGGCGCGGTGTGGAGTGCCTCGCAGCGCAGCGAGTATCGCGGCGATAGAGGGAGCGACAGAATGCGGGAGCCAAAATGTTAAAAAAAAATTATCCACTCGTGCGAAGCCGGAACGGGCCCCTAGTTTTTCATAAAAACCTTGATTTAAAATTACAAACAGCAAAAAGGAACCAGTTTGGCTAAAGCTGGTGCAGACGTTCTGAAGAAGCAGCCTTTTGATTTATAATTTTTCACCTTATTTAATATACCTTATATAATTATATCTTTTTACAGATTGGCTTCAGGATTGCATTTAGACTGCTTCAAGTTCGATAAATATGGCAAGAATTTTATTAAGTCACAAAAAATGAGCCCCGATAGCTATTTACAAATGGCTATGCAATACGCTTTCTATAGGTAATGTATGCAATGATGAATATAATTAATAATTGTCTTTTAAATTTTTCAGATATTCCCATAATTTGACGCACTACAGTTGCGCAGTATTTATATGTAATTTTAAAAATATAATTTTTATAAGGCAAAATATACGAAGTGTATTAGTACCAGCCAACAAACACACTTTCGCAAGTAGCGAGCTAATTTTCATGACGAAATCCATGCGAAGTAAATAATATCTCATTAAGATTAACGGTTAAGCCCGTTTTAACAAACCAAATGTCTATAGCTTTTAGATAGAATATTTTATTGATGAAAACGATATGTACTTGCATTATTCGAACCTATCTTAAGTCGAAAAAAATCAATTTAGTTCCTGAAATTCTATATAACAAATAAAACTTTGTATTTACATTTATGAAGAAATATCTGTTTATTTCGAAATGATTGATACAGTTTACACGAGACCCCCGGCGCGCACTACGAGTCCGCAGCGACGCGCATGTACACCGGTGGACGCACAGAGACCATCCGCTCCTGCTCGCCCGAGTCCGTGCAGTTCGCGCGTGCCATGCTCGACTCAGCCCTGGCGCCGCCCGCCAAGCTCGCCGCTATGAAGGCGGCCATTGCGGCACATAAAGATTATACTGTACAGGTATATCTATAAAAGCGACACTTATATATCTTACTCCGCTCTTATTGGTCGCAGCGTGATGATATAGCCTTCCTCGATAAATGGACTATCTAGCGTGTTTAAGCAAACAAATAAACTGCTCCGCTTTATATATTCGTATAAGATATATGTTTGAAGAAACGTTCTTTGTATAAACCCATTTTATTACCCTTATGAAATGATAAAATGAAGACGAGAAAATATAATGATATTCAATAGAAACAGGTGTTAATTTAAGGAAATCCACTATGGATTATCGCAAACATTACATAGACCTGTAGTATTAACGTACTCTGTCACTCCTTGAAGTTTATAAATAGATATAATAATTATTTTTTGTATATCTATAGGCACTGCAAGGATTCGGTGTAGATAGGCATTTACTAGGATTGAAGTTGACAGCAATTGAAAATGGAATCGACTTACCGAAATTATATTCAGATCCTGGATACACAAGAAGTGCCCATATGCGAATTTCCACAAGTCAGGTGAGTTCTTTCTACACACAATATATTAAAATAAAACTAGTAGTTGTTTGAGTTGTGTTACGGTCCGGGCTGTGAATCAAAATATAATCAGTTCACAGTACATAGTGTACTCTAGTCCAGAAGCAGCAGTAAGCTTTAGTAAGAGACCCCGCTCAGCAGTGGGCCATTAACAATGATGATGACAAGAATATTAGTATTTTTTAAAAAATAATTGGTAATGCTAAAATATCTAAAAACCTTCACTACAATTTCGAAACTCGATGTAAAAGTAATTTAGGGGCAGAGTTGTTGTGTTACTAAATAGTATATTACGACAGGTGGCATGCAAATGCGACGGGTTCATGTGCTACGGGCCGCTGGTGGCGGACGGGTACTCGACGTGCTACAACCCGCGCGACACGGACGTCAACTTCGCCACCGCCGCGTTCCGCCCGCATAGCGCCCAGCCCTACCGCGCCGCCCTCGAGCGCGCCCTGCAGGACATGCACGATCTACTTCTTCAGACGACTAAATCTAAATTATAGATTTTTGTTTAAGAAACGAATGGATAAGTAAAAATGTATAATGTTATAATAGTGCATATTATTAAATTTCTTATAATACAAAACGCTTTTCGAAACATGGAAAGTAATAATTTCACGCATTCTTGTATATGCGTGCGTTATTACAAAACGTTTGATTTATAACAATTAAATATATAAGTATATTATTAATCATTAGGAGAACTGTAGGTTAATTTATTTTCAATTCAGTTTTTTAAATCTATTTTCAAAAGAGAAAAATGTACTTAAAATTTGAAAAACCTAAATATACACTATATTGACTTTTGTAATTAGGTTTGATTTAAACAAAGATTGTTTACTTAATGTATAAGTAGATAAGAATAAGATGTATTTTGTTAAAACGCTGTGTCTACCTACGTTTTTCTATCACATGCATTTGCCTGCTCAAAGAATAATCTAAACGTCATAATTCGAATCGAAAACCTTTCAAAGGTTGAATATGATTACCTAAAAGTAAACAAAATCAGGGTCCAAATTGTATATATATATAAATTTTTCTATTCTTTATCTTTTGTATTGTTGTATCTTATAATAATATTTAAATAATAAATTTATTAAATGTTATGTTGTTTATACTTTATCAAATTTCCCAAATCAGGTATTCAACATATGATTAAAATATGATCAACTGAAGTATGTGGTATATTTTAGGTACATGAAATGCTCAAATTTGTAAATATTAGATAAGGGTTAGGAAATCAAAACATTTTTAATTTTTTGAAGTCTATATTATGTATGATATAATAAAATAAAATTTATTTTAATAAATTATTACTCAATTTGAATAAAACAACGTGTTTTATAAACAATAATTCAATTACTTAAAGATATAAAAGCAATACGAACATAAGAACAATTATTAACAATAGTATTTTCATTGACTTAAATATTATGATTAATATTTTTGGTTAATATTAGTAAAAAATAGTTTATTCACAATAAGTAATATAAAATGAAACCTTTTCAACGACATCGTTTATTTATATTCTTATCTGTGATGTATTAATTGATTTTGTAAACAGTCGAAAGGTGTTTTTTCATCGGATATCGTGTTCCAATTTTATTAACTTTACGGTACATAGGTTTATTCCGTACATCCATACTTATATGAGATATGTATTAAGTTACTTGTAATAAACATTAAAGTCTAGCTACTAGGCATGAGATGATTGCTTTATGTGCTCTTTATTACTGTTATCTGCCATAGAGCTAGATATAGGTCGATGCGTACACAAGTCAAATAAATCTATCTAGATCAAAGCGTATATAGTGGTTACAAAACTTTTCACAACTATTTAAAATTATGTTTAGATAAAGAAAAGTTAAGGAGGCTATGATAAATAAGTAGTATTTGCCTTTTTTTAATAAAATTTATTTTTGTTTAATTTTGCTGGTTATATTTACGATATAATAAGGGCTTTTGAAATTACAATAATATAACTTCGAATCAATAATAACAATTTCATACTATTGATGCTGTCCCACTACATGATAGCCAATACAAAGCTATGCGTGGCAACCAATTATTATTTGATGGTTTAAAACGAGTAATCCTCGATAAAAATAAATTTGACGCCGGCAGAATGTTGTTATATCTGGAGATTTTCTGATGAATCCATTTGCAACACAAGAACAAGACCATACGACATATTCAAAATAAAGATAACTAACAATTTGAGTAACAAATAACTAGTTAACCAGTATAATCAGCTTGATAGCTTCTCATTATATTTAAAACGTAGGTACATCATTAAATCTAAATCAATTTGTGTAAAAAGATTTAAAATATTTATACAACTGTTGTATAATACCTAGTTATCAACAGTTGCATACAAGACTATCACACGCATAATACGAATCCTCACAATCACAATCCTCAAAACAGCCACTACTAGTAACTTAATATCATCCATTACTGAGTATAGTATACGAATACACTAAGTAGGTATTAATGAAACAATCATTTATTGTAGTTGTAATGAACATTTTGTATAATGCAATTATCAAAATTCATTTCAAAATGTTCTTTAATGTTGGAAGTTAATTTTTTTTTGTAAACCAAACAATAAAATTTTCAAAAATGGCGGGATTTGAATAACCTATTTTTTAACCCGCATGAATGACTGTTCTTTTTTTTTAATTCATACAGATACCACGCATCGAGCTGTAAGAATGTGGCTCTATTGAGTAAACCCTTTGCGCAGAAGATATCGAAAAATCAATGGAGTGTTATTATAAATTCAGTACAACATATAGATGGGTGTTCTAATGTTGGCAATAAGGTAACTGTTTCAGAATATTTTTTATAGAGGATTTAAAGCATGGGAATAGATAAATAATATTATACAATCGCTAGGTAATTGGATAATAATCATAATATTATTTTTTTATAAAGACATAAGTAATATTTTAATTCCAACTACAAAAACGAGACAAATAATCTTTTTAATATAATACAAATGCATGGAAGCGGGTTTATGTCTGTATTGCATATTCTAAATATTAGAGATGGTGTAGCATGGAGATTTTTGTGAATGGCTCAAACTTGATAAATCATCATTTACTAAAAAGTGACAACACAATAATACAATTACAGTCAGTCAGTATATAGTCTTTGCTATCCATATTTTAATATGAAATCTATTAAAAGATAAAATAGCACTATTTTATTACTTAATTTAAATAAACTAATGATACGATTGTACAAATATAGCATATATATGAAAATACTATTGACGATAGTCATTATAAAGGTTATATTAAAACATACACGAAAGTGCTAAACATTGAGGAGTCGACCAACGAAAAGATCTCATCAAGTGTTTTATTTAAGTGTAACGATAACAATAATTACATAAAGACGAGTCAATATTTTCTTGTTTTAATACTACAAAGTAAATATAGTTCGCCGGATGATCAATCTACTGTGTTGTGAACATAGTTACAATAACATATTAGTAATAAATACAATATTAGCTACAGGAAATCTTATAAATATTTTTTTTAACACTATTGATTTAACTAGTTAACTTCCAAATTGAACTTTTTAATTCCAGCAATACTTTGATTCGATGCTGTGATGTCGACCACTATCATAACATTTCTTACTTATTCCACTGTCTTACTTATACTTCCATAAACCCAATTACGTGAGTGGAATGTGAGATTAAAGTGTACCCTTTTCCTATACCTTTATATATTTTAAATATTATTTATTTTAAATAGATAAAGGAATAGAAAAAATAATTATATATAATGTAATACATACAGTTTGCGAGAATTGGGAAGAAAGCTTGGAAAACTGGAAAAGCCTTAGGGTATATAAAATTATTAATTAACTATTACCTGCGAATATTAAAATACATGCTTTGTTGGTTTTACTGTGCATGTGCAACATTTGTTTAAATTGCTTAAAACTAAAAAATAAGACGGTAGATTCAAAAACTGATTATGATTAAAATCAATGCAGGAGGAATTACGACTCTTTTTATTTGAAGGTACGAAAAAATCTAGTTCAACTCAGCAAAGCGAATAAAAATTTGGCTAGCTTGTACTTGTAAAATAATATTTTATATTGTTAGTTATGATATTGGCAACACTTACCTGAGTAACACTTGATTGAGTTATACCAATGTGAAGATAAAAGCTAACAAAATAAATAAACCACCATGACAGAAATCATTATTATTACATCGCGAGTAATCAAGCAGTAATATTCTAGTTAACAAGCCATCATACCGTTAGTCTGTATATAGACTATAACCCATTTATTTAATTAACAATATATTTATTTTTAGACTTAAATGTAAGTAGTATTTTTGAAGAACCTAAAATGACTATATTTCTCTGAAACTAGAAGGTCGCTAAAACCAATAAAAACCTTTTTGATGAATTCAAATATGAATATGTTAATATAGTTCCCATATTAGGGATTTCCTTGAAATCTTCACAGATAGCAGGTGTGCTAGATATTCGAAAGTAAAGAAATTAAAAAAGTTCAAGTCCAATATAGCCCATAGATTTTAAGCAATCCGGGCCACATCATTTAATATAAAAGTATGCAGTCCCATTAGATCCCAGTTTTCCAAACTTTGAAGGCCAACAAGTTTATAAATTATGTGACTTGTTACAGAGTACACAATTGACTGCCACAAGTCACAAGTTTATAAAATTATCAATTTACCCACAGAAAATAGAATTATTGAGTGGAGTTATAGGATAATGCAAGTTGTAGTGTAGTGCAGATTTAACTAACATGAAGCTGCACGTGTCAAAAATAATATAATCGAGGGTAATCAGAAATTATACAAAATTAATATTGTAGCGATACTCTATAAGTTTTGAGACAAATTAAAAAGATAATCTATCGAGTACACACATAAAATAAAATACTCATCCTGGGTTTTTATTCTGCAACGTTAAAAGATCTTGCTTTATAAAATAGCTCAAGTGTCCTCACAAAACTATGTCACCCACAAAACACACAATTTTTATTAATAGGAATTCATCTTTTCACGGCTTTTAGGTAGTCATCATTCTCACAAAGCACTTGGCTTCATGATTTTGTAATAAAATTATAGGTCAGGTTTTTTTATTCGGTAACATTTTAAAATACAGTGTCCTGTCTGAACTACTGATGGAAAAACTGTTTTCTTTTATAGATAACAATTTTTTTGTTGTTATTGTAAAAACAAATCAATTGTTTAAAGGAAAATTAGTAAGAGAATTGAATCAAACACCTTTTAAACATTTCTGCAAACAAGTTCTAATTTCTAACATATTTTGTGGCCCGCATTAAAATTGATAAGGTTATTTGATTTTAACGCTAAAGCTTATTTTATTACATATATCCAATATGTAAACATTATTCAACTTTTCATTTTATCTCAAAACTTATGAACACAAAGTATATACTATAGTGTGGGAGTGGGTGCAGGAGGGTGTGGTTAGCAAGTGCAAGGGTCGCGGGAGGAGGGAGGGGCAGCGAGAGGGCGGCCGGGAGACGCAGGTTTGTGCTGGACGCCCGACTCCGCCGCGTTGAGGTCGAGCCGCCCGTCCTGGATACTTTGGTAAATTTTTTTCGCAGTTTCCAGGAAAGCCTCTTCAACGTTTTGACCTCTAAAATTAACCAAGACAAAATTTAATTGTAACTTGTAAAAACAATTTAAATTTTAGTTTTTGTTAGAAGCAATGAATTTATGAGTGATTTTAATAAATTATCTTAAATTTATTATAACTTTTATTTTCATACGGCTCCATGGAAAACAGGAATAATATACATAGAAGAAGAAAACAACTTTCTAAATATGATTTCTTTAGAGAAACAACAACAAATTATAATGTTAAGCTGTTTTCTTCTAGTGCTACTGGGTAAGAATCCAATGATTACTAAAAACTATAAAGGTATCAAAACTAAATGTGATAGTTAGAAATAAATTCTCATCACACTACATTTGCATTAAATGATTTACAGATATGTTCATGTTCATTATAATACAAGTTTTATATAATTATAAGGTAAAAGTATCTTCACAACAATCAAGTAGGTTCCCATTAATCCTATTTCATATTTATTTACCATAAAGGATTGTACTTCAGCCGATCTATATTGTGAAATAATATAATATTATTATAATGTATAGATAATTGTAATTTAATACATTCATAGGAAAGCTTATCACTTCATAATGGTGCCTCAATATATTGTAACAGTTTTTGCCACATATATTCATTAAATATTAATGTTGGATATATTGAATATACATTAAAATATTTTAAATTTTAGTTTGACATTTCAAAAGTATTTTTAACAAATAAAATTTGTCAGTTAGTAGGTTTGTCTAATGCGAACACCAGCTTGGAAGACTTCACTTTTTAAAAATAGTATTTACAGTTGGTACAATTATTTCATTGTAGGTACACTTTTATCAATTATTTTATTTTTTATTTTATCTTCAAACATCACATTCATAGTAAAATTAATAATTACAACACAAACCACATATATACATGTATTTATCAAATCAATTTATCATACTTGACAAATCATTAGGCATTTATTCAATATTAGTACACTTACTCCCCATGCACAACAGAAAATTAAGTCATCACAAACTCACTCCCATATTATGAAATACTTACGTTTTAGCACTCGCCTCAACAAACATTAACCCATTTTCATCTGCAAATTGCTTAGCTTCCTCATATGTAACATCTCTTTGCCCATCTAAATCAGATTTATTACCAATCAGGAATATAACTGTACTTGGATTTGTTAAATTACGAGTGTCTGTCAGCCAGCTACTGAGATGGTTATATGTTGACCTGTAATTAAGAAATGAAACTTACTACACTTGTAATGATAAATACATGACAGTAGAACCTCGATTATCTGAACTAATGGGAACGGGACTAGTTTGAATAATCGAAATGTGAATATTTTGGGACAAGATCAATCAAGAACAACACTTTTCACATAAAAACAGTGCAATCTAATTAAATTTTACATAAATATTAAGATTATAACATAAAACACCTAAAAAATTCCAATGCCATTTTTATATTATTCTTTTATAAAATAGCAGCAAGCAACAAATTCCTGCTAAAGTTGGGATAATTAACCATTTAGATAAACTAAGTCAGCATTAAGTTAAAGTTTGGTTAATTGAGGTTCTACTGTATCCAATAGATACAGTAATATCTAGAATATCATGTTATAAACAAATTAAACCACATTTTTAGGGCAATTTTTGGTTATTTTAATTTTTTACCAGTTTACAATAAAAATAATACATAAACATCATGTTATGTATATAAAACTATATAACCAAGTTGACATAAATGGTTCTAAAGTATTAAGTAGTTCTGGAACATCTTAACCTTTCTTCTAATTCGCTAAACTGGTTCAGGTTAATATTTGTACAATTGCCAACAATGCATTCCATTGAACAACGGCATTTCATCAACATGTGATCCGAGTTGGTGTACTTTCCCCTCTTCTGTTTTCCGTGTTTATTAATACTTTAACCGAATTATTAAATATCCCATACCATCTTTACGCTGATGACTTGCAGATTTATGTAAATTCTCCTATAAATGACATTGCACGTGCTATTGAGCTCATCAATTACAATCTCAGCATTATCAGTGCATGGAGCAAATCCTATGGTTTAACTTTAAATCCTGCTAAGTCTCAAGTTTCTATTTTCGGTAGCTCTAAGCTCATTTTTTAATCTTAATTTGCATTACAATATACCACCATCATTTTGAGAGCATCCCTTTAGTTTATGAAAATGTCGTTAAAAATCTTGGTGTATTGTTGGACAATACCTTATCATGGAAATTCCAAGTTTCTAATGTAAGTCGCAAAATTTTTGCTACTCTTGGATATTTAAAGAAGTGGAAGTACTTGTTGCCTATTAAGACCAAAATCTCTCTGGAACAAACCCTTCTCCTTCCTATTATAGATTACGCTGACACCTGCTATTTAGATTTATCTCAAGTGTTACTTGATAAGTTAGAACAACTGCAGATTTTGTGCATAAGATTCATATTTGGGCTGAAGCAATATGATCACGTCTCGGAATACCGGTCACAACTTGGTTGGCTCACTGTTCATCATCGGCGTAATCTTCATGCACTCTCGCAACTATATTCTGTTCTCTTTTTGCCACAATCTCCATCATATCTTAGAGAACGGTTCTCCTTCTTAGCACCAAATTCTTCTCTGCATGTACAACTTCGATCACAAACCGATAATAAGCTAAGATTCCCTCCTTGTCACTTTCTTTTAGTATCAATATGTATATATGTATGTATGTATGTGTATATATATATTTATATGTGTATATATATATTTATATGTGTATGTATATGCATTAATAGTTGATGTATATATTATTTACTTATTCACTTTGCACTACCTTTATACTTTTTCATAGATTCCCTAGGTAAGAGGTTGCCTGTAAGAGATCACTACTAGTGATAAGGCCGCCTTTGCGTGCTGATATAGTTTTTAATTTAAATATGTATCATTGTAACTACTTTAATTTGTGTGCAATAAAGTATTTATCTATCTATCTAAGTAGTGTTAATAATAAAAAAGCTTTGTTATGCATTTTTTACCGTCTATAGAATGGGATATGTTCCCTTGGGAATGACTGATGATGACCATTTACAATCAAATAGGCTTACTTGTTTGAATCCTTATTTTATAAAAAAAAAAGTGTACCTCCTGGTGATATCATAGACCATAAGAGCACCAGCAGCTCCTCTGTAATAGGATCGAGTCACGGCTCTAAATCTCTCTTGTCCAGCTGTGTCCCAAATTTGCAGCTTTATTTTTTGACCAGCAACTTCAATTATTCGAGTTCCAAATTCAACACCAATTGTATGAGGGCAATCAGCCATGACTGTAAGAATAAAATAATATTTTTATATCTTTTCTTTAAAAAAATTTTTACCTACATTTTAGAATCAAATTATGATTACAGCAATATTAATAATTCTTTTATACAAAGTACCCAAAGGATATACATCCATATATAACAATTCCAAATTTCATCACTGTTTGATAAAAACGACAAAGTACTGTGTTACTATTTGTCTTCTTCTTCTTCGAAACTTCGAAGGTAGTTGTGAAGTGAATGCTAATAGATTTTGGCATAAATCTGTTTTACATTCTGGATAAAATACTTCTACTGATTATGAGTATTATAGCACATATACCTAAACAATATATCATATAAATGAAATATAACTTACACTTTTTCTCTGTGAACTGATGTAGAAGACACGATTTACCAACACCCATATCACCAATAATTATATACTTAAAAATATATGAATAATTATATGGTCCAGTCGTCATATTCTATAACAAAAGGATTAACTAAAGTCCATTGATCTTAATTAAATTATACAGCATAAGATAAAAACAATCAAATAAAATGTTACTATAAACATCAGAAATGATTAAATATTCAAACACCTTTCATTATAATCAGTAAAACATAATTAAAAGAAATATATAAATACATGACTCACGAATACACATCGAACTTTGTTATGACGTTGCAAATGTAAAAAATATTAATAAGATTCAATAAAATGTTGCTTTTGAAAGCAATTTTTTTATTAAAACACTCCGTTTAGCATGTTATACGCATTACTTAATAAATACAAGATACAAGTGACGGATAGATCATCTTATTGAAGAATTTTTAATCACTTAAAACGCTTTTATTGTGTAAATGTACAAACGATGCTTTGATCAAATCCAATTCTACATGCTACATTAATAGCTTTAAATAAAGGAACTAATAAACTTTAAATGAGACCTTTTGTTTGGATGTTATTCGCTTTTCTTCAGAATTCAGATACTTTTGGAAGAATCACAATATTCATAACTCAATGTCAATAGGAAATTGGAAATAAGTGCCATTCACGTAAAGAAATTTAATTTTTTTAAGGTGTGAACTGTCAAACAATAAACGTCAAGTTGTCACAGATAAGCCATAGTTTTCAGTTGATGTTTAGTAATATTGTAAAAGTTTCAAAAACCGTTTAACTGTTGGGATTTTTTTTTATTTTTTTGGGATTGATAATTGTGAACAATGTAGCAAAAAGTAACATAGACGTTTTGTTTAGTATAAAACTTCCATAACTAGGGCCATATTTATTAAGCATTTTCAGCGCGACATTCAGTCGGTCTTATAAAAATTTAAAGCGGTTGGCTTGTGCCCCATCGACTGCTCCCGGGAGCACCTCTTGAACCACCGGGTAAAGACGGCTCTGTCCATAACTTCTTATAATGATTTAGTCTTGTTAAACGTTGTCAGGAATAACTTTTTTTATGAAATCTTCTGAATCGGCAACATTTTTTAGTCACTTGATGTCTAACTATATTGTTTATGACTTTTATCAAGTGTTGCAACTACGTGATATTTTCCTCAATAAAAGGGTACATACGACGTGTTCAAATATTTGTAAATAAATTAATTGGTGTTTTAAATTAATTGGTGAATTAACTTAATGTATTATATTATTTATAATTTAATATATATGTTGGAAACGAAATCTTAGGTTTAAACAGCGAACTTTGCGAACCGGGCAGTGAAAGTGAGTATCGCATATACGATGCTTGTAAAAGATTGTATATTCTAACTATGTACTATCCCTTTCATTATTTATTATAATAATTTCCGGTATGTATATATTTGTGTACGCTTCGTTATACCATAGGCGGAAAAATCAAATTATATCGTAATGATTAAATTATTGAACATTTTGAGTTAACAAAAATTATTAAGTCGTCATCCCGTTCGTCACGTCAATGTCAGGCAAAATAAGTGCAATAGAGAAATTCTTGCAAGTTGAAGTTTATTTATTCAAATCAATTTTTGTTTATCATAAGGGAGAAATATATTTCTTATTCAATTAATTTAGACAAGAATATGGCTGGAACAGATGATAATAAACCTAAAGAAAATAATACTGCACCTAACAGTATGGAAACCAATGAGGATGAAGAAAATGTCCATGAAGGTATTAGACCCCCGATTTACCGTAATACAAATTTTATTTTAATTCTTCAGATTTATTTTTTTTAAATATACACTTTTCAGAATATGACCTACTCGATACTAAATTGGATGAGTTAAATCAAGCATTAGATTTTTTGGAACAAAAAAATGATGACATTCACAAAAGATTGCAAGAACTTCTTCAGTCTAATAGAGATATAAGGCAACAGTTGCAGCATGATAATTCGGAAGTTAATCTTCAAACACAACAATAAATATTGTATTATTATAATTATTTATAAACTAGCTGACCGGGACAGACTTTATTCGGCCATAAGTTTTTTTGAAATACTGAAATCTTATGTAAGCCTTAAGGAACATAAAAAAAAAATTGCTGTATTGGTCAAGCCATCCTTAAGTTATGCGCTTAGCAACATTCATTTTTATTTATACAGAAGAAGATAGATAGAAGAAGATATGTTTTATAATAATTTAAAAAATACTACATCGTTAATTTTAGATTTTGTTTATCAAAATTAAGCACTTTAATTTATTGGTGTTTAATAGTTTTAGTACTAAATTTAAGTGTACTGTTACTATAAATAATACTTATAACAGTTATTGTATAATTAGCTCCTTATAGCACTGTATCATAGCCATTAAAATTAAATAAAGTTTATTTATGTTCTTTTATTAATCTTATGATATGGTGGGAATGCTTCCATGCATTACTTAATATCAAAATAATAATATTTGGTGTTCCGACAATATAAGATTACTTTAGACGTGATTTTAGAGAACTCAACTCTAATGGCACTAATGATAACTTATCATTCACTTGGTACGGCCACTGCAGATTTATTGATAATGCCTAAACACTATCATAAGATCACTCAAATTCTAATAAGCCATGTTAGAATTTGTGCTCAGTTTAATTAACAACAAAATGTAAAAATAAGCTTCCACAATTTAAATTATATTTAAAACTAGCTGACCCTTGCTACTTCGTTACCTGTAATCATATGCTCCTATTGGTCTTAGCGTGATGATATATTGCCTTCCTCGATGGATGGGCTATCACACACTGAAATAATTTTTCAAATCTGACCAGTAGTTCTTGAGATTAGTGTTCAAGCAAACAAACTCTTCTGCTTTATATATTAGTATAAATGTATCTACTCTAATAAATAAACATATGGGATTCTTTGTATATTTTTACCTACAAAACAAACCATAATCAAGAATATGTAGTCAAAAACAAATTTATTTTTCTAGTAAAATGTTAACTACAATAAATTATTTTGTAATGTTTACATAATTCAATGATGGTCTTTTTTAACAAATCTAAGTCCACAGTAGCCACAAGCATGATCACCTGGTTTATCCTGAAACATTAATTGAAGTATTTGGTTATTTTAATATTACAAACAGACACTCCAATTTTATTAATTAGTATGGATTATTTCCAAAGAAAAACTATAAAAATTGATAGATAGCATGTATGTGTTAAAGTCATCCTTTCGTACGCATCTTTTTGTTGTTTATGCAATTAAGATATAAATAAAAATTCTCTAAATGACATAAAAATATATATTATCACGTTTGGAAAAGATATATTATTATTATTATTTACTACTAAACAATTACCACATTAATGTACACCCTAGGATGCCCTTCAGGGCCACTTCCGCCATCACACCACACTACTCTCTCAGTAACTTCTTTTGGTGGTACTTCTGCTATTAATTTAACAGCCCAATTAGGGTTTACTTGCTTTGGAGCAAGAGCAAATCTTGCCAGACGATAGTCATCAGAATCCCATTTCTGTAAAATTAAAATAAATTATTTATGGATATTATCAACTTTAGATTTCATTTTTATGGAAAATAAAACTATAGTTCACTACAATTCCTATTTATAAATACATTGCAATAATATCTATGAAATAGATACATAGAACATACAAATCTTTCTAAGTAAATACATAACATGTTACAATTATTATTAAAAGAAAAACGGCTATATAAGTAAAAAAACAAAAATAAATTTAAGAAATTAGTTCACATTACTATCTTAGAAGTGAAGTTTTGAATAATAAAGTGTAACTAGTTTATTCGGCTTGTTTTGAGATGCACAATAAGACTATAAATAAAACAAATAAATATAATAATATCACCCCTTTCTATAATCATCCTCGAGTACCTTCATACAAAATAATTATCAAAAAACAAATATCCAATATTAATTATGGTTTACCACAAACTTACTTGGCCTGTATGTGTGCTAACATCTTCGATTTTATTTGTTATGCAACGGATTGCTTGACGCGTAATTCTAATAGAATTACATTTAATAAGTTGCCTTGCTCGCAATGGTGAAGAAATCATTTTTAAAAATATCTAGATATTATTAAGGGCAATTAATATAATTAGATATCAATACCAATAGAGATTACTATATAAAATTTTACGATATATTTTGATTTTAGAGATGTCTACCTTAGCAAAGATAATCACTTAAATCGATCTTTTAAACACTAAAAAATCGATATTTTGCTGTGAGTCGCTCCGTCGATCGATCCTGGCTAGCTTGCAAAATAGGTTCGGTTTCAAAAATTATCGGTACAAGAGTCAGCTCTTTACGGTATTCCCAAAACTTTCGTTAAGTCTAAAACAAGTTTTCGTTAGGTCTAAAACAAGTTTCTTAAGACTTAAGGAAAGTTTCTTTAACGCTAGTTTTATTATTGATTTAAAAAATAAGCAAAAAAATATTTTATCAAAATAATGCTTTTGATAAAAATTATTCATATTAGTTTTCATAATAAATGCAATTAATAAAATATTTTACATGTACGGCTTGACCCACCTGCTTAATGTTCTTATATGTTGGTTGAGGCTCTTGAACCTTAGCATTTAAGACAATCGATATAATTACTTTTAAGTTAACATAATTTATGTTATGAAAGGTGTATGCATCATCCCACCTTTCGTGACAGTAATCACGTCGTGTATGATCAATAATTGTGCAGACGATTTGTGGTTCGCAAGAAATTTACAAAAAATCTCTCAATAGGCTAGTTGACTCTTTTTTGAAATAGTTCTTAAATTATAGATATTTAATCAAGTATACCATAAAAAAATATATTGTATTTTTTTGGCATTTAGATACCCACAAAACTTTAATTTTCAAATAAACTATTTCCGATAAGACGAAAACGTTATCGGCCATGTTCTTTATATTATTGTCTGTGCCATGACGTCATTGAGCTTGCAAACAAACAAATATGATTTAATATCGGAACAGATACTTGGTCATTTTATAAGTACTTTTGATCACACCTACTTCTTTGCAATTATTCCTTTCATTTATGTACTTTCAATCTTTTAGAAATGATTGTTTTTATTAAAAGAGCAAAAAAGAACTAAGTAACTTTTCATTTAGCTTTAAAGAGATATATTAAATAATATGACAGACCACAGGTGTGAATAACATTTAATTGTTTTCAAATTGTATGACGTCACGATATAAAATACACCTAGGGCCCTAGCTTCTCAGGGCTAAACCATTTTTTTCCAGTATTAGAAAACTTTAAAAAAACGTGAATAAAATCGGTAAAGTCATAAATTTATTTTTATACATCTAGATTATGCTGACATTTAAAAATATAAATAAAAATAAGCAAGATTTAACTGTTAAGGGATGACATATTGATATATCGGTTCGGTAGAATGGAGAGCAATCCCTAATCCTGCCTCATTGTATTGTTAAGTCGTTTTAGTTGAGGCATTAATATAACATACTGGAAAGCAAACATATAGATAACAATCGATTAACTGGAAATCGATCTATCCATGCTTGATTTAATCGAGATTCGATTCTGGTGCTATTGATTGATAGTCTTAGGCCTCGTCGGTTAACAAAAAGAGAGCGCTCCCTTAGTTCGTTTTCCAATGGCAAACTAGTTCGCTCTTTTAGTACGTTAGATCTTTTAGTTCGAACGAACATATAAAATCGTCTTTTGATTGATTGATTAATCAGCAGGCCATATAGCATAGATGTGAGCAGGAAACCGTACCATAGAATACTTGTTATATGCAGCAAACACGATCCGATAAATTACAATTTTAATTAAGGGGCTAACCTAACGTTGCTGCCGGATAACTGTTATAAGAATTGCAAAAAAATTCTGGTTATTTCCTTTACGTGAGCTGAAATATATTGTCTCTTAATAAATGTTATGATTCTAATTCGTCGCGAATAAATAGGAGCCCAAGAATTTTAAAGGCTTTAGAAGACAATTTTCATTTTTAAAAAAAATAACAAACAATATCAAATAGTAAAAGTTACAAGGAATATTTACAGCCAGTGTTTACAATACTCTTCTTCCCTCAACAGAAAAGTCTGTATAAACCTGCCTTAATATGTCACCATAGACTTGACCCAAGTAGATCTTCTGGTTAAGAAAAATAGACACTTTCTGGTTTGTAGTAAAAGAAACCTTATACTATGTATCCTTGCGGTAATACAGTTTCCCACATTCTAATTCAAAAGGTCATTTATTCAAAGTAAAATACATGTGATTCTTATGCTAAGTATAAGAGTTATCTTAAAACTATGTAGCACATATGTCATTGCAGCATATAGTCTGGCTCACCGATACCTACACTAGGATCCCCTGTGTTGTAGATATCAGATGCCTTCCCTTTAGGTAAATTCTGAGCTGAGCAGTATAAGAAACAATTTTTAATGTAGCTAAGGAGTAAAAACCAATATAAACTAAAACTTAGAACTAATCCAGTTAACTAAAAATAACATGTGAATTAACAATACCATAGGTTTTTTTTTAAATAAAGAATGTGTAATCTTAACTAAAAATAAAATAAAAATTGATAATACCATAGATCCCGTATTTCATTTTTTCTCTTTTTATAATGATAGGTTGGGGAAAAAGTTTCTTCGCATTTTTTAAGAAAATTCAAAACATTTTTTAATATAGTTTATTTACATTTAACTAAAGTGTGTAGGTACCATTACGTTCGATAACTTTTTGCCATTTTGTAGGTAGGGACATGACCCCATTGCTATAGAAATTCTGGGGCTTCTGATCAAAAAAACCGCGACAAGTAGTTTTGGCAGTCCTCTCGTGATGTTAACTTGACACTGCCTAAAGAATTCTGAAGAGACCGAAACAGGTGGAAATCTGAAGGTGCAAGGTCAGGACTATACGGCGGATGCATTAACACCTCCCAGCCAAACTCTGTTAATTTTTGCTGAGTGACTAGAGATGTGTGAGGTCTAGCGGTATCATGATGAAAAACCACAGCCCTTCTGTTGATTAATTCCGGCCGCTTTCTCTCAACTTCTGGCTTTAATCTCATCAGTTGTTCGCAGTAAAGTTCAGAATCGATGGTCCTGCCTGGTGGTAACAGCTCATAATGAATAATGCCCTTCCAATCCCACTACATGATATAGAATTAAAGAAATACCATTAGAAAATGGCTTTATTCCAATAAAATTGTTACATATAATTTTTACTCTGACAACCATTTGAATAATGTGACATGTAATTTATTTTTCTATTACACTACACACACAGCATCACCTTGTTGCGAGTTAACCCGGATTTCGCCACAGTCTGAGAAGCCTGACCGACCGGCGGTGATCCACTTTTCATCACCAGTTATCAAAAATGGTTCGGTTTCATTACGTCGTAATAAACAGTCACAAATGAGTACACGGTTCATTAGGTTTCTATTAGTGAGCTCGTGAGGTACCCAAATATCGAGCTTTTTTCTGTACCCAGTTTTTTTCAAATGCGCCAAAACTATTTTGTGGTCAATTCCCAGTTCTTCAGCTACGTCGTAACTACTGATATGCCGATCTTGCTCTAATTTTTCAAGAATGGTATCCATTTTATCCGTAATAGGGCGACCAGGAGCGAGGTGCATCTTTGACATCAAAATTTCCGGATTGAAAACGCTTAAACCAAATTCGTGCTTCTCTCACAGACACTGCACTAGGTCCATAAACATCGCAAATTTTTTCGCGCCTTGCGTTGCATTTTTACCTTTTTTGTAGTAAAATTTTAAAGCTTCACTCATCTACACAGTACGAAAAACAAATAAAAATCACACATTTTCCTAATTTGAATTTATCTTCTTTAAAATGTAAACTTTTAATGGTACCAAAACCAGCCAGATACAAATAATATAGTCAAAGAGATTTCATTACAAGTTCATACATACTTTAATGCGAAAAGACTTTTTCTCCAAACTATTATATTATCTCAATAAAGTATGTTCGGTGGTTATGTAATGTGTGTGTGTGTGAATATGTATGTGTAGGTGAGTGAATATATGCGTTTATGTGAATGGCAATACGCATGTATATAAGGTTGCTAGTGAAGTCTATAAAGTATACTTATTTTGATACAGTAACTAGTTTTCCCGTATCGTCATAAGTAAGGTTTTTATAAACAAGCTAAATTTGGTTGCATAATCTGTTATGAATTTGGGTAGAGGATAGGTAATAAACTTTCTTCTTTTAGATTGTACATTATGTGACTTTTTTCTGTAAGTATGGCGATGGTGCTGTAAAATGAGATCAAGAATATATAATTGTCTCACTGATAAAACCATTGACTCTGAATATATATTCCTAGTTGGGTACATGTAAGGGTTGAATGACATTACTTTAAGAAGTGCACGCTGGGATCGTTCTAATGGTAAGAGTGTACTCTTGGGTGCGCCTGCCCAAACACTAATGCAGTATGTTAATAGGGATTCACACAACGCAATATAGACCATCTTAAGAGTTTTAAAGTCGGCGACTTACCTAAGTTTTCTAAATATAAAAATAAATTTTCGAAGACGTGAAGCTAAATTATTTATATGCGAACGCCCCTTAAGATTTTCGTCGAGTACCACACCAAGGTATTTGGTAGTAATTGTTTCCAATATTGGACACGTACATTCTACGTTATCTGGTAATTACCATTAAGACGTTCAATTTGACAGTTTCCTTGAAAATTATAAGGTGCTGAATGCAAATACCTTTAAAAATTTCTTTTACTCTGTGGACATAATTCTAAACGCTGCAACCTTAATCAGTATGTAAATGTATATAAGCGGGCATTCGAAACTGAAAATACATCTGTTAAACATTTACTTAGATATTGAGAATTAAGGAAATAGATTTTTTCTTAAGATTATACATATATAGGTTATATTTATCACTAATTGTAAGTCAAATTTCGTTATTCGTAGAATTTAGAAACTTAAGTTACCTATGTATTTAAAAGGACCATAGACCTGAATATTTGTCATTAATTTCATCTTGATATATCCACACAACAAACTGCCAGCATGTACATAATAAGAAAATAAGGCATCTCACCTTAGGGATTCAAATAAAACAATAAGTATGTTTTTGTTTTATTTTTGACGAGTTTTAATCTTACTATTTATCTACAATACAATTATTCATCATTCAATACAGCAACGCAAATAATAAGAATACATGTAATAAATAATTTTATCACATTCAGCGTTTGACTCAATAAAAATATATAAAAGTTGAAGTCATAACATAATACATTTTTTATCAACTACATTTACTCAGTTACAGAAAAAATTGTTAACCATAATTACTAGACATTCTTAACATTAACTTAGCAGAATGCATTGAGTTAAAAATCTTTACGCAGTATTGCGTACATACTCGAGATCGCGTCACAAGTGTCCATGTAACATAAAACATTCATAATTATGCAGTAGTCAAGTAATAAAAAATCGTATCCAAATACATACAACTGCCCCAAAGACTGTAACAATGTTTTTAGTCCTCATAACGGCTTGATCATGTCGTGCAAACGCGAACTAATTTACATATACCTATAGCAAACCTTGGGTTAATTAAATTGAGAGATAACCAGTCTTCTGACCTTAATTTTACATTTTTAATCAAATCTGTACCTACAAATTTACAAATATTTTGTTTCAAAACATCCTAAATTAATTTTGCCATATTACTAATAAATATTTGATGTATTACAAGTAAAATATTTATATTGATTGTTTTCACATGATTCTCATAGATTTTTAGAGATCAACGATGCAATTCATTACATTACATATAAATGCAAATATACGATTGACTGGGCTCAATGGTAGTAAGAAAGACATAATAATAACGAACAGACTCTAAATATCAGATTCGGGAAGTTTATCGAAATAATAAACTTAAAGCATAGTTAGTGGTTTGTTGTTGATTCTGTTGATTGTCTTACAGAACTTGACCTAAGTTCTCGGCGTAGGCCAAACGAGGAATCTTCTGATGACTTACGACCCTTTTTTTTATTTCCCCTGCGAGACATTTCACTAGATGCATCTCCTGGATTCATATCATCAATTGAAATATCATCCTTTTCGTTATCATTTTTAGAACAATCAAATTTCTCATCAATCTGCAGTTCTCTGTCACGGTGCGGACTTTGTTGACATTTTTCATCTCTTTCTGAATGACCTATAATCAAAGAAGATTCAGCAGGCCGTATTTCAAAATCACTAGCTTTCATACCAGTTTTAATTACAGTCGAAGGAGCTATCAAATCTTCTAAATCCATTTCTCCCGTGTTTGTGGAGTCGGACTGCTTATCAATATTCTTCATAACATCCAAGGAATTTTCTTTGACTTTCTTTGTTGCTGATTGAACAGCCAGATTTTCTGGTTCATTGCTTATCTCGTCTAAGGTCCGTTTGTTTGCTGCTGAAGTGTTATCTTCGGGAACTCTTAGATAGTCTGGTGGTTTTCCCAGTTTTTCATATATATCTTTTTCCAGCTCTTTAGTCTTTTTAGCTTCTGCGGAACTAACAAGACTCGCACTCAGAGCTCCAGAGGCCATTTGTTCTAGTAACATTTTACTAATGTCTATATCTTTTTTATCGCCTTTTAGTAGTTTTTCTTGAACTGCAGCAAATTCTGGAGGCATATGAGACCTAAGTGGATCGAAAGGATTTTTCTTTTTGTCAGTTTTTGATAAATCTGTGGCTATTGTTTCATGACCATCAGTTTCTCTGGACCTCTTATCTGCTTTAAAAGCAGCATCATAATTCATTGTTTGCTTAGAAAGAGACTCTAGCAGATAGGGATCCGGTGGTAAAAGTATTTGGGGTAAATGACTTGATTGAGTCCTATCAGAAACTTTTTGTTGCCGAGAAGTTGCAGAATTTGTAACAACAGTAGAGGACCTTGGGGCAGTAGTTTTTGTATTACTTCGTGAAGAGTGTGTATGTGATGTCGAACTATGTAAACTAGAAGCAGTGGAACTGGCAGCCACATTACCACTCAGTATTCCAAGTGCGTCATATGCGGAAGACATTCCTGAGTGAACTCCAAATGGTGACAGGCCACTTAACCCCAACTGAGGATATAACATATTTGGACTGGGAAACACAAAGGGAAATTGAGAATTACTCGACTTTGAGGCTGACGATGCAGTTTCCGACGATTTTCTCGTTTTCGTTTTATTATCTGATGTTGCACTGGACCCACCAAGACTATTCATGTCTAATGAAGGAAAACCGGGTAATCCTAAACCAGCCAAATTAGCAAATATGTTTCCACCCGTTATATTTCCTAGTAAATTAGGCATACTACTGAAAGAGTTTAGAAGAGGATTATTCTTAGGATCAAAGCTACTTAAACTTGAAAGTAATTTTGGATCAAACCCAGTTAAATTAGACAATGTTGCTGCTAATGTTTTTGGATCGAAAGCACTTAAACTCGATAAGCTAGCAAGCAATGCAGGGTTAAGGCTAGAAAGATTTTGATTAACATGTGCATTTGAAGACAATATATTAGTTGAGGTGCTATCTAGGGTAGGTGGTCTACCCTTTTTTCTCTCAGGTACAGAACTTGTTGGTGGCATTTGTGAACTTCTAGGATTTCGCACATCCTGAGGCAATTTAACATGCTCTTTTATACCTTCTGTCCATTTGGAGTCAATGTCGTACATTGGATTCTCAGCAATCCATTGAGCTAAATGTTTTAATTGAGGTGCTTTATGTCCAACGAGGCGCTTCCCTGTGGCACGATGAACAACGGGAACATGCTCATCTGGAGCAAGACGTGGTGTTAATGCACGCCTTCTTGTGTCGACATTTGCTTGCTCCGCTAGCCATTTATTCACCTTGGCTTCATGTGAATAAGGTTTAGGATTTGTAGAAGTAGATGTAGAAGTACTGGGTTTTTGAGATTTGTTAGTTTGTTCTATAGATTGCTGTAAAAAGGATGATAATTCCTTCGATGAGGAATGTGGCGACGGTACATTAGTGACGGTCACAGAAAATGGCTTTTGTGCAGGGAGAGTACTAGTGCTGCTGCTTGGCGGAGCCGCAGGCGTAACTGTCACTTCGGGCATAACAGATGAACCTTTACTGCGAGGAGAATCATAAGAACTGATCAAACTTGGACTTCGACCTTTAGCAGCAGAAAGTCCCAAAACAATTTCATCTAACTTCTTTCTTTTCTTTTCTTTACTAACTATCTGTTCTGGTGCCGGCTGAAAAAATAAAAAAGCTAATTAAAAAAAACGATCCTATCATTAAAGAGAAATTAACTTCAACCATAAAGTTTTTTTTGTTACAAAATACTCAAAGCTACAATAATAACAAGCAGGAGGAGGAGGAGGAGCATACCACATTTTTTCTTTTCATCAGTCTAGTGAGTGTATCATCCAGTCTGCTTCGAGCGGGCGGAGCACTGGAAGGCGAAGCATCTGCTTGGGGCGTGCGGCGCCCCATTGAAAAATCTTGCGCTTCACTCAGATCTAGAGGTGTGGAAAGATCAACGGGTGCGGCATTTGACGAAATAGGAGAAGGCGATGGCGGTATAGAGGGTGCAGGAGATGGGACTACCCGCTGATGTGCCGGTGGCGGTGCAGGTGTTGACCGGCGAGATCCGGAATCACTTGACGCATCGTCGCGCTCTGGATTGAGCACAGCTGGAGGTCTGTGGCTATCCCTTGAACTTGAATGAGCTGCTTGTGGCGATGACAGAAGCGCGTGTAGTTTGGCGCGCTCAGTTTCTACATCAATGGCGATGTGACGTTTTTGGCTTTGTTTGCGATCATCTAAGTTTTCTGTCGATTGAACACCATCACTGGTTTTAGACGAACTGGCGACGCTTGTAGATGGCCACTCGCAGTTTTGTACAGCGTGAGCTATGTGATGCAATCTTGTTTCAAGTGCTCTTTCAGAAAACCAATCCTCTGGCGTCAATGTTTCGTCGACTCTTCCCAACTTTGCTAATGTTTCTAACTCAGATAAGGCGTCTGTGTCATCATCATTTTCACGTTCTAAAATGTTAGATGTTCGTTTACTTCGTCGTAAAGACATTCTGGGCTCTGAAGAAACCTCTTGAGCCTTTGCTTCATCATCAGATGGGGACTTTTGTGAATCACCTTTTGTTCCGCTTTTATATTTTGCATGCCATTTTCTAGCAGAATCCGCAAATGGCATTTTTGGGTCACAGAACAGTTTATTGTAAGTATCTCCCAACCCATGCCTGCAAAGAATTTAATTTTCGTTTTAATAAAAAGTAAGGACTTGGCTAAGCGTAAAAACATTAATGACAAGTATAACTAAATATGTCTTATAGTTAAATATATATCATACTAGTGATTTGGCGAAATATATATAGGGGAAAAGAAGGATACTTGTTTGGTCCAGGAGATTTATGCAGCGAGCCGCGTTCGAGTCATCTTCCTACACAAGTCTCTATTAAACTGTTGTTAAAATTCGGTATTAGTTTTTTATCATAATATACTACTTATTAGTTATTTAATGAAAACATGAAAATTAAAATTAAGATAGGTATATCAAAATTATTTTAAGTAAGAAAATATAAAATATTATTTCAGAGCGAAAAAATCATGTTTAGTGTGACACTAAATGAGGCGCTCTCATAACGATCTTGAAGTGACCAAAGCAGAATTTTATGTCCTTTTACGTTCTAGAAACATGTTTTGCTTAGAACACTTAGACTTGAGATTTTTAGTAAATTCTAGCTTATACAATACCATAGAACGCAACCAACTGACGCGCTTACTATAATTGCTATGGGATTATGTCAACATAACTTTGGGAAAGGTTAGGTTTATGTCAACCTAATGTTAGGTTTAAGCACAGATCGCAACCACCTATAGATACTATAAATATATATGTGATTTGTCACATATACGAGACGGCGCTCGTAAACACACACTTAGTATCGACAGACCTGTGCGGACGCTCATTATATTTTCTTATACTTTAATAATTATGTTTTATGGAAATTGATGGTAAACTATACGAAGCGAACTGTACAATTGTTTAAGGACCGTTCATAAAAATACGTCACGCTACAATCAACTTTTTTTAACCCCCTTCTCCCTATCGTCACGCTGTGTCACACTTTCTGTGACCCCCCTGTAAATATTTTGTCACAAAACTAAGATCCATTCTGCATTTTCCATAGCAGCGTTTTCATCTCCCAATATGCACAACAGCTCTCGAGCTCGCCAAGATGCGATGCGAGTTGGTTGTACGCCGAACTACTTCATCTTTTCTTTTACGTTTTGGATGTAAAAACTTAAGTTTTAATAATAATAAAAAATTAGAAAAAATGATTTATTGAAAAAATATTAATTTCAAATGTTTTAATGAACGGCGAACGTCACGTTGCCGTAGATCCCCCGTCCCCCCTTGGCACATCTTGTCACACTAAACAAGACGCCTCCCCCTTTTATGCAAACGTATTTTATTAATGGCCCCTTACGTCATTTTGGAAAAGTCTCTTACTCAACAGATAATTTTATAATTACATACATCTTTTTCCTTCATTCATCTTTTAATAAAATAAAATAGTTCTTTGTCCCATAACTCGTAGTCTTCAAAAAAGGGCTGAAAGTTCATTTGATTTCAAAAGTTGATTGATCAACTTTAGAGTTTTCATAATTATTGTGTAAATCAGCATCATAAATAAATGGATAAATGAATAAACTTTTTCAAAAATTATTTAATCATTCATTTTTACAGTTGTATGTAATAAGTGTAATTGTAAATAAAAGCCACAATTAAAATAAAATAATTGTGTAGAAAATTTGATAAATTAATTACCTTAATTAAATAAAAAACTAACATATTTGTATTTTTTTATCTAATTTAATTGTTTGAGAATTATCGACATTATAATTATTACTTAACGTTCCTATCCCATCACTAAGAAAGGTACATTGTTCGAATAGTTTTTTGAAGTGACCAATAAAATCGCATCAGTCCCTCCGTCCCCGCGCGCCCCTCACCTTCCTCAGTGAATGTATTAGGACATACGGAATGTATTAGGATGTGATCTGTGGTTTTGAGCAACGAAACTGAGCAGTAGAGGCTGTGTTTCATTGACTGAACGGACATTTTAAACCTAATCCTTGGTCACAAGATATTGCTTGGATTCCTGTCAGAATTGTAAGAGATTATATAATGTTTAATTATATCTTGACCGTAGCAGGCCCATAGCTTTTGATATAGGCCATCCATTCATTGCACATCTCTGATGTGTATCCCCGACTATATATTGAAACTCCATATTCGTCACAAACATAAAGAAATAGTTTGAAGTAAATTAACGTGAATAATAAGATGTAAGTCTGTAAATTTGTAATCAAGAAACTGACTTCAATTGGTTAATTATCATAAACCAACAAATAACTATTCTAGTTATTAATATATCTCTATTTTGATTTTTGAATTCTCTAGTGTGTCTTCCAAAGTTCAAAGTACAAAGAAATTATACCCAAACACAAGCTCAAACTTAAAATAGTTTATTTCAATTAGACTTTTTACAAAGTACTTTTGACATGTCACAGTTTGTCTGAAGTTACCACCAGTTCGGAAAGAGGTTTTCTGATGAGAGCAACTGGCAAGAAACTGAACAGTAGCTCTTTAAAAAATGCCATTGTTTACATGAATTTGTTTTACAATTTTATTATCATTTAGCTGAGCATCAACGCTACTTGGATTCCAAGCTTTGATTGATTGAATGATTCAAGTAATCATTTACAGAATAGGAAGCTTTGTTTATTATATACTTTTCAGTGTAAGTTTAAATTGCTGAAGTGGCAGATCTAGTATAGGCCGTGGAATTTTATCCCATTGAACACCAAGCCCCATGAAACAATTACTCACTTTGTGGATACGATATGGTGGCGTTTCGTAATTCATTGGTCTATACAATATAGACCAATGAATTACGAAACTCTCCTTTTTTTAAGTTGTTTAAAAACGAGTAAACGCAATTAAAATTCATTCAAAATGCACTCACTTGCAGACGCCTAGTACGAGAAGTTTGTCGTGGCGCGCTGGCTGCCACCAGGCCGGCGCGTCCAGCGAGCGCTCGCATAGAGACAGGCGCGCCTCAAGCGCAGGATGCGGCGCTACCTCTTCGCGTAGGACGCGGAGGAGATCAATTCTGTAATTATTATACATGGAAACGATTAAATGCGACAAAACGTAATTACTCTGGATAGTAAATTAAAGGGAAAAACGTCTAAATTAATTCCACACAATAATAGTTACTTAAGCAACTGTTGTATAATAAGGGGTATTATTCACCTCGTGTTATAATAGTATCGAGTGTTTTAATACCTAATTATCAACAGTTGCATACAAGACTTTGTCTACTCCCATAATTAAATCCTCTATAAAAGATTCTGAAACAGTTAGCTTACTGCTAACATTAAAACAGCCACTCCTAGTAACCTAATATCATCCATTACTGAGTATATACAAATAAACTAAGTATTGATGAAAGAATCATTTATTGTAGTTGTAATTAACATTTTGTATAGTGCAATTATTAAAATTCAGTTTAATATGTTTTTTAATGTTGGAAGGTAATTTTTTTTGTAAACAAAATAAAAATATGAAAGAAAAATAACAGGGGTTCGAATAACATAATAGGTAGGGGAAAAGTTTCTTTGCATTTTTTAAGAAAATTCAAAACATTTTTTAATATAGTTCATTTACATTTAACTAAAGTATGTAGGTACCATTTTGTTCCATAACTTTTTGCCATCTTGTAGGTAGGGACATGATCCCATTGCTATAGAAATTTTGGGGCTTCTGATCAAAAAACCGCGACAAGTAGTTTTGGCAGTCCTCTCGTGATGTTAACCTGACATTGCCTAAAGAATTCTGAAGAGAATTATACTTAATACATAATACCTATATAATAATAGATTGGGGAAAAAGTCTTTTCGCATTATAGTATGTATGAACTTGTAATAAAATCTCGTTGGCTATACTATTTGTACCTGGCTGGTTTTGGTATCATTAAAAGTTTAAATTTTAAAGTAGATAATTCCAAATTCAAATTAGGAAAATGTGTGATTTTTATTTGTTTTTCGTACTGTGATGATGAGTGAATCTAATGAAGAAATTTGATACATTTTAAAATTTTACTACAAAAAAGGTAAAAATCTAACGTAAGCCGCGAAAAAAATTTGCGATATTTATGGACCTAGTGCAGTGTCTGTGAGAATAGCACAAATTTGGTTTAAGCGTTTCCAATCCGGAAATTTTGATGTCAAAGTTGCACCTCCAAAACCCAATATAATAAAAATGTTACCTGTACATAGAAGATATTTGAGCAGATATAATGTGACAAATAATAGAATATATTGGCTTTTTTATTTAAATCTGATGTCACAAAAAGATTTGAAATTGCTGCATGGCCCTAACACACTCATGCAGCAAATCAGGGATGTTATCAACCGTACCCGAAACGTTCGGATATCCGAAACAAAAATTATCCGTAACGGTAATCTGATACAAAAGTTTCGGATAATTTGGTATAGGCAAGTTATGGCAAGTTTTTGTTTTTACCCAGTCAAGTAAGCCAATACACTCCCGCCGCGCACTTGTATTTTTTATTGGTGGCCAGTCATTGGGAGATTACGTTCCAATTTTACGTTTACAGTTTACACAAAAGGCGTCTTAATATTAGTTTGCCGGAGAGCTGATGACGAATTTAGAGAAGGGGTTTTGGCCACGTTAAAATAATAAAAAAAAACAACGTGGTAATCCACGGGCGCACCAAGAATGGTTGATTTGGCAAAGATCTTGCGGTTATTCTGCTACTGCGCAATATACTAGATTTAAAAAAAATTACCCCAACAAAATATCTTATAGGTAAGTTGTTTTTTATTGGCAAGTTTGGAACTATCCGAATCTAACGGATAATTCGAAATAATTTCATATCCATAACCTCCCTGCGGGAAATGTCTTTTATCTTGTTTTTAGATGCAATAACTACATTCTAATAATATTAACTCACCTCTCTAAAGTAGCAATAGCTCGATCTTCTCCAATAGGTTCTGCTTTCAAATCTGCTCTGGTTGGTAACTCAGCCTCTCCTACTGCAAGCCCACATTGTCGTTTACACATAGCCATGAAGGCCTTGAGGTAATCCGTTAGGGCATCGTCGCTCTTGGAGTCTAATCGTGCTAGTGAACGGAATCGACTCCAACGTAAACTCTTAGTGGCAGGATCGAACTCCACACCGTATGACGCTACAGTTCGTCGGAATGCTTCTTCATCGGCACGACTCCAACGCCATTGAGATATTTCATCTCGCGCGAGCTGGTCCATTCGCTCGCGACGTTCCATCTAAACATATAAAATATGGCGAAGAAGATATCTGGTCTACAAGGTATCTGTGTATTGTACTGTACATCAAATTGAATAAAATATTTCAAACAGTTTCAATAGAATATTTAAAACATTAGAACTAACAACAACAACATACTGAATTTTCATTAGTTTTTAAAGTCAACAAAAAGGTTTTATTATTACACCTGATATTGGTGATTCCACAAAATTAGGGCAACTTTTGTCCTAATAATTTTTATGTTGCTATTGGATTTCTTATTAGTGTAGGTGGTAAGTGATATGTTGAGTTACATAGAAAGGGCCAGCCAATATCTTATTTGAGAATATCTTTAAAATCACGTTATATTAATAAAATAAAATATAATGCTTGGCTTTTTTCTTATGATTATCAGTCATTCTTATAGTATTTAAAGATTAATCAATATATTTAGTTCTCTTACTGTTATTGTGAAATGAAAATAAACGTTAATATTTATTTAAATTTCAAGTCTGACAGAATTAGCTATGAGTACTATAATAACTAATTAAAGTAAGCACAAACTCGATGTTTTTAAAAAATATTTTATATAATATTTTATAAACACAAAATTTTGGAGTTCCGACATGCCTAGATATTAGAAATAAAACATAAGTCAATTTCTAACAAAATCGATGGTATGAATAAAACACATTGTAAACTATTATTTAGCAATTTTGAAATTAAATAATTATATCTAGTAAAAAGTGCTGTGAACACAGTTTTCCTATTTTTGTGGAATCATAGTTATATCAAAAAATAGCAGCTGTCAGAATTCTACTGCAAGAAACAGTTTTGAGTTAATAATTGATTTTAATACCTTAGCGCGCTGCTGCAGCTTCAATTCCTCGCGTTTGTAGTTGCGTTGATAGGCTGTGATAAGACGGCGCAGCCGGGTGTTGAGGTCCTGCATAGAGGGCCAAAGGTGCGTTGCAGAGGGTGTGGAGTCATCATCGCGCGGCGAGGCAGGCGAAGCGGCCCCAGCACCACTTGAGACGTCGTCGGTGCATTCTTCGTCACCTGCTACACTACCGAGAATTTTCCTCTCTTCACTCCTGTATACAAAAAAAACAACAATAATTAGCAACAATGTATTAAGAATGCCAGAAAACAATTTTAGTATGTTTTATTGGAAATATTGTATAAATCAAGTGTTATCCTACTAATATTATAAACGCAAAAGTTTGTAAGATTTATGTGTGTTACTCTTTAACGCAAAAACTACTGAATGGGTTTTGATAAAACTTTACAATAATATAGCTTATACATCAGAAGAACACATACGCTACAATTTATAATGATATAGTGTGAATTAAGGACAGATTATAATAAACTCACTTTATATCAGTACATTCCGCATCATCCGGAGGCCCTAACTTGTCAACGTAACAAAGCTGCGGGTCTGAGCGCATTGCGAGATAATTCTCGTATCCATGTTTGTAGGTGCCGACGAGAAGCGAAACGTCGCACTCCGTGTCCCACCACAGGCGAGGCGGCGCACTGTCGACGCCGCGGGGCACTCTCATGCCCAATGAGCTAAAACAATGACACAGGCACACAACCTAACATGAGGAACATTTATAACAACATATAAATATACGTCGAAAGTATAAGTAAGGTTAGGTTAGCCTAATCTTAGATTTAAACAGAAAACCTGGGCAGTGGAGGCAAGTGTTATAAAGGACGTCCTTAAGCCTACACCACCAGACTATAAATAAATGATTGTATATTCTAGTTTCCGACATATATTTTTATTGGTTTTTAGCAAATAAAATACATAAAAAAATGCTATATAGGATATATTGTATTTATTTATGTATTAGTTATATTTAATCACAGTTTAAGATAAATTCAAATAAGTTAAAGGGAAAAAAGATACCTCGAATGAGTTCCATTATCTATTTGTATTGCAAAATCTCCAATAACTTCATGTTTTATATAATACATCATACGGACTCTTAGTAGTACTCTGTAATAAAAATGACGTTTTTTTAAATAACATACATAATTAAAGGAAGTGCAACCTGGCAGGAATATTTTAAAACGAAATTTTTGCAGTTCACAAAAACTAAACAAAGATGTCTATGCAGAGCATTAATACAGATATATTAACTGTTGTTATGACAGCTATACTGAGCAGACAACTTTATCTCATTAATGGTAACAAACAAACACAGCAGCAATCTAAGCATATTGTGTTTACATTAGTTGAAAGAAAAGAAAATTGTTTTGAAGTTGTTCATATCTTATAATTACTTCAATATCTAATACTTACTTATTGGCATGTCTATACAAATGTTTTTTGTAACTGCCTTCTAAATACGCCTCACAGTCATATTTATCAATTGAACTCCAATGACTTGGGTCTTCCCATTTTTGTGTATCATGCATTTTAGGAACATCTTTAAGTCTGTTTTTCTTCTTTGCATTTCTTCCACGCGGGACTGGGTTATGCAGCCCACTGTGATTTCTAGAAATTGTAACTTCACCATTTTCACAGGGTTCAATAAGGTCCCAAATAAAATTTCTTATTTTCTCATCTCCTTTATAGTGACGTAGACAGTAAAGAACCTACAACAGAATAATCATACATGAACCTCAAGCTCATTTGTTCATTTTTAGTAAAGAGTGTGATTGATTTATTAAGTAAATCAGTATAAAATTGTAGTTCAACTCAATGAAAGTCTTAAACTTTCTCAGTATTAGCATGGCAAATCATCATGTTTTGGAAATTCAGAATACAGAAGTAGACATTTTAAAAGTTCAGTTTTCCTTGAACAATATTAGTTTTAAAAAATCTTACAATAATTCTTGCACACTCTTCGACCACCGGAAGTGTCCATCCTTTTCTAAATTGATTTTTATCCAACGTTTCTTCCCACCGTGCCCATCTAAAAAATAAAATTTATAATTATATTTTATAATCCATATGAATTTATCTAAAATGTGTCAGTGTTAATTGAGAGCAAAAAACAAAGTTTGGACAAATTCATTTTCTACAAGTCCTCGTTTCTGAGAATTAGAATTAAAATTAAAAAAAACCGTCATTTTTTATTTTAGCTCTAAATGTTTTTCATTTTTTTTTTAAAGATTACTAGCAGAATGGATCACTTACTACTAGTATTCCCTTTACCCCTCCTAGTAAGCTAATAAATAGCTTGTGTCAGGAGTGGGCCACGCCAGTAGTCCAATGTCCGGGGTTCGAACCCACGACTTATCGATCGTGGATCCAACGCCCGCACCACTGAGCTACTGACGCTTCTATTTTAGTTGTATTACAATTGCTATTATGAACACTTATTCCTCTCAATACATTATTTAATATATATTTATATAAAATATAAAGTACTAGTAGAATCAATAACATTCACCAAACAAATAAAATAATTACTTGTCTGGAAAACATTTTTTTCCTTACCCAAAAGTTAGTAGACCTCGTTCTATTTTAAAACACTCGGATCTTGTCCAAGATCCATATACCACTTCTTCATCAAACAGGACACCCTCATGGCGAGGAACATATTCATCACTTGCATATCTCCTACCTTTCCTACCCAGTTTATCTTTTTTCCGCTTACTCCTCAAACTGATACCTGGTAAAATATATATTTTCAATAATACCAGCAAATAATTAATTTAAGAAGCGGCTGTCTTAAAAATCACGTGATTCATTGATTCCCATGGATAAAAACATTAAATAGGAAATCAAGTAAAAAGAAAAAATGGCAAAACTGTACCTTCCTCATCCTCATCAGAATCAGGGGTTGCTTCCATATCCGACATTTCCATCGGACCATCATCATGACCATATCTTTTGATTATAGTTCTTTTCCTAGGTTCAGTAACTATTAAATCTTCATCTTCTTTTTTTTCTGTAGTATCTATTTCTGCTTTTTTTGCCCATTTATTCCAAAAGTCAGGGTCTCTTATATCAATATCCGATCTTTGATCGGTAGCCGCAAAACTAGCCTTAGAGAAAGTAGATCCTTTCTCAGATTCCATCTGGATGACTTGAGTTCTACGAGCCAAAATCATTTCAATGTCTTCTTCACAAAATTTATCACCAGCATTATCTTCATCCATAACAGCACCATACGCTCCCTTTTTTAAAAGATCTTCTATTTCTTTTTTGGACAACTGTTTCAAACCTGCTTCTTTTCCTCCTTGTGAAGTATTCATGCTTTGTAAAATGGCTTTATCTAAACCAAGTTTTAATGATGCTTTATCAAACATTTCTCTCTCGTAAGTGTTTCTGCATATCAATCTATATATTTTGACCATTTTCTGTTGTCCGATTCGGTGACAACGCGCTTGCGCTTGTAAATCGTTTTGTGGGTTCCAATCACTATCATAGATTATAACTGTATCTGCAGCGGTAAGATTGATGCCCAAACCTCCAGCCTTTGTACATAGTAAGAAAACAAATCTGTCAGAATCTGGTTTTGAAAATCTATCAATTGCTTCTTGCCTTAAATTTCCTCTTATACGACCGTCAATTCGCTCATAAGGATACTTTCTAAAAACAAGATAGTCTTCTAGTATATCAAGACATCTAACCATTTGACTAAATATGAGAACTCTATGACCCCCAGCTTTTAGCTTAGGTAATAATTTGTCAACTAAAACCATTTTTCCCGAAGATTGAATAAGTGCTTTATAATAAGCCTCCTTATCCTCTCCATTTACTTGCTTATAATCAAATTGTATTTGATCTTCTGCACCGTTCAACAAATATGGATGAATGCAGCATTTTCTTAATTCCATCATAGTATTCATCAAGTTGGGAATATTTGCAGCTGAAGCTGTTCCTTTTTGTAAAAAACTAAAATTTCTTTCTAATATAGCTCTGTAGTATTTTTTTTGTATGTTTGTCAATTCTACCTCAATGATTGTTTCTTCTTTAGGAGCTAATGTCTTCTCGACGTCTTCCTTTAAACGACGTAACATCATAGGTTTCAGTAGAGCTTGCAACTTTAAAACCTCTGATTCTGTTTTCAATTGACCAAATTCTGTTAAAAATGCATCACTACTAGAAAATTGAGAAGGCTCCAGGAAATTGAGTAATGAAAAAAGCTCGTTCACATTATTCTGCAGTGGAGTTCCAGATAGGAGAACCCTGTGTTCTAAATGAAGCTGTCGTAATCCTTCCAATAATTTACAATTACGGTTTTTTAGTCTATGTGCTTCATCTATAACACATAATCGCCAGTTAAAAGACTTTAACTCTTGGAAATCTGTTACAATAATTTCAAACGTCGTAATTAACACATTAAATTTAGTAATTTCTCTAATTGGCTCTCCATTTTCGTTTTTGTAATAAAACTCATACTCCTGAATCATACTCTTACTTTGTTGAGACCCATGATAAACTATTACATTCATTTCTGTCCAACCTTCAAATTCTCTTTGCCAATTAGGAATAGTGGATAAAGGAGCAATTATTAGAAAAGGACCTCGTATGCCATACTCCCAAACTGAATTAACAAATGTTAAACTTTGTATTGTTTTCCCTAAGCCCATCTCATCTGCTAATATGCAGTTGCGATTATTGTGCCAAGAAAACAATAACCAGTTAAGACCTTCCAGCTGATATGGTCTTAAAGTGTTGCCTGCTTTATACAAAGGAGATTCTTTCAATTGAGTCCATTGATCAGCAGAAGGTCGCTTTTTGAATTTCCATTTTTCTTTCAGTGGTAATTCACTAAATATTTTATACTGTTTTATTTTATCAACATCAATATCTTCTTCCAACTCCCATGTGCTATCTTCATATTGCAAACTCTTCCATTTGACTAAATAGTGTTTCACAACAGTATTGTTAGCGGGATCTTCGTTTTCCGACATATCCAAGATTCGCTCCACTTCAATATAATCAGGATTAAACGGTTCATCATCGAGGAGTTCAAAAATATTCATTTGTTGCGCCTGTTTTTGTTTAAAACGTTTAATTTTTGAATATATGCGTTTGTCACCCTTGTACAACTCTTCCTCAGTTTTCCATTCACAATGCAAGTATGAAAAATTTCTATATTTTACGAAATATTCTTCTACATCTACCATTACAGGTTTGGTATTTTTATTTTCATTATTTTCTTTTACTTTTTCCAAATCTTCATTATTAACTTCTTTTTTTTGCTGTTCTGGGCATTTAGAATCATTAGTATTTTGAACAGTTTCGTTTTCTTTTGTGATAACTTCCGGTTTATCAAGCAACTCAATTTCAGGTTCCTCCTTAGTTGTGTTATTCATTTCTTCTGTGTCAGGTTTTGGTAAATTAACGATTGGCAGATTTTCTTCTGTCTTTAGCTCACGCTTACCCATTCGACTAGCTAAGACATGCTGTACAATCATAGAGTCTTCTTCAGTGGTATTTACGTACATGTAGTTTGGTTTAGGTGTCAAATCGGGTCTGTTTATATCTTTGGTTTCAAGGTTTATGTCATCAAATTCTTTTTCTTGTTTAGGTGCCGCAATTGTAAATTCATCATCTGATAATCGAAGTAGTACATCATCGGTGTATTTTTTACGTTGAGTATTTCTAGCAGACCGGCGCTTGAGGCTATCATCACCCTCTGGTGGTGGTGACGGCGGTGGTGTAGACACAAGATCATCAGGCTCACCATCCGAGTCTGGTACGATTCCACCACGCCGCTTTCTTTTACCAATAGGCGTCCTTTTAGTTATTAATTTTTTGCAACTGCCTGCACCAGACGATCGTTTCTTTGTAGATCTTTTTTTCTGACCTAACATATCAAATTCATCTTCTTTATCCATCATATCTTTTTTTGAGTCTGCCTCTTCTAACAAATCTTTTATAGCTATTTTAGACACAGGGATGTCATCAAAGTCAGTGACATTTGAGTCATCTAATAATGGTACTTCTTGTGCCATAGAAAGATTTGTCTTTTCATTTGGTAAAATATTTCTATTGAAATTATCCTCACTTAAATTATCTATATTATCTTTATCTAGAAGTTCGTTATATGTTGTAGTATCTGCATGTATTTCTGACATCGTTTTTTTAATATTTCTTTTTCTCTTTGGCGCATTTGGATCTTTTGGTTCTCGTTTCTTTCTCTCCTTTATTGGTTTATCACCTAGCTCATTTTTTAATTCCTTAGGAATACGTGGTTTTCTTTCTTTATTCTTACGTGGCGCTCTAGGTTTTTTAGTTTTTCCACTCATCATTTCATCAATTGATAATGCACTGCTATCTAAATTTGTAATATCTTCACCCACTTCTGTATCTATTTCAGAATTGCTTTGCAAACCCGTACCAGCCGTTACACAGTCTTCTGATACAGGAAGTTGGTCTAAGGGTTGCGATATTAATGTCAATTTATCTTTTTTAGCACGTGGTTTTCTCGGTTTAGCAGGACCCTTGCCACGACCACGACCAGTGGTACTTGTAACTTGAGGACTTTCAACCATCTTTGATCCATAAATAGGATTTTGTAACAAACAATTTGGTCCACCACTACATTTCTCATTTGTTTCATGTTGTTGTAATAGAGATAACCTTTCTTGTAAGCATCTCACTTTTTCTTGATTTTCATTAGATGGTGGTAAACAATAAATATCTTGAATTTGTTGTTGTAATGAAGCTCTTTCTTGATGATGAGATATAGGATACATGTTAGGATGTGGCATATTATTTGCTCCCATCATTATCATGTTTGGATTGATGGTATGTGGTAAATTAGGCATAATATTAGCCTGGTTTTGTGTCAAGTTAGGCATGACAGCCTGATTAGGTGGCAAATTAGGCATTACATTAACTGGATTTGGGGGCAAATTAGATATTATATTAGCCTGATTTGGTGGCAAATTAGACATTACATTAGCCTGATTTGGTGGCAAATTAGACATTACATTAGCCTGATTTGGTGGCATATTTGAACCTTGGCTTCCATGTACATTTTGGGTATTTATTTGCATACCTTGTATATTTGTCATAGTTGTAGAAGCGCTACCTTGTGCAGCAGCAATATTACTTGGAGAATTATGCAAAGGTTGTTGAATGTTTCCTATAATATTTCCTGGAATATTTGGGACATTAGGTGGCAACAAAGTCATAGTGCCTGTCACATTGTGAACTGACATACTTGATGAGACAGTGTTAGTTAAATTGGGATGTTGTATTGAATGGGGTGATTGAACATTGCTCTGTATATTTTGCAATGTTCCTGAGCTGCTCTGACCAGAACTAGTTTGAAAAGATTGATTTAAATTATGATTTTGATTACTTGGGACAACTGCAACTATATTAGGAGGTACAACTTGAGGTAATATACTTTGTATATTCTGAAAAGTGCCACTTTGATATCCTTGGCTTCTCGGAACGCCAATACTTGTATTTTCATATTTATTGGCAGTCGTATTTAATAAAGATCCATGTCCCATCGGAATATTTAGTTGTTGGGAAGTGCTGTTTGTTGTATGATCATTAGTTGCATCAACATTAACAGGGCCACTGGACAACATACTACTTTGACTTATTATTGAATCACTGCTTTTGTTATTCTGCTTAATATTTTCATTTTGAATGTTTTCAGATTTGTTTTCAATACTTAATGAAGTTTCCCCTTTTGGTTCCTCTTTAGAATTACCTATTGTTTCAAAAATCCCATCAGCTGAACGTTGGCAATGTGTTACATTCTCCTTTAGTTCTATTTTCTCTGCAGGAAGGCTCATGGAATTGGTTGTAGTTGTTGTAATTGAAGTGCTATTAAGGCTTACTGGAATAGGTTCTTTAGGAGTGTTTGTTAAAAATCTAAGAGAAGAATTATTTTCTTCAGTGGGTCTTTCTTTTTCAGATTGATTTTTCTCCAAACCTTTAATTTCATTACTTGATACTGTCATTTGAGCTACTTTAGCTTGTTCTTGTTTTAAAGTAGTTATTAAAGGTGTATCTAAAGGCTTTGTAGGCTGCTCAACATTTTCCATCTGAACTGTATTACTTATTGGTGAAGAGATTTTTTGATTCCACTGTGTTGGAGATGACACTATATTATGGCCCACTGCTGGTGAAGCTGGGTTACGCTGAAATGTGTATTCCCCACTCGGGGGCAAAACCATCTGTTCTAAGGCTTGCAAAGTATTTTGAGAAGTAAACGAACTAGAAACAGGAGCTCCAGAGGTAGGAGTTGGTTGTAAATTACGTGAACTAAGTGGTGAAGCACTGGGTCCTTTAACAGGCGACATAACTGGACGCGGTGAAAGTTGAGGTTGTGACTGTCCTTGTCTTGGTGATATCTGAGCACGCGGTGACATTTGTGGAGATAACTGTGGAAATGGTGGCCTATATGGAGCATTGCTAGTTTCTATTCCAGGTTTGACAGAGTTATATTGATTTGTAACATTCACATCTAGAGTATGTTGCACTTGATGGGGCTGGTAGTTTATCGGCACAGCATGATGTGGATAAGGTATTTGTGATGGCACAGCATGAGAAGGCCCAACTGAAGATGCAGAGACTTGTGGTTGTCGAGGAACGTGATGTAAAGGTGAAGCTCCTGGATGGTGTAAGTGAGGATTTGAATGACTTTGTATTCCAGGCCCTAGACCTCCTGTATGACCGGGCATATTTTGATGAGGTTGATGTTGTTGAATTGAACTATGACTCTGCTGATTATGTGGTAATCCATACTGGTGAGCATTGACATCCATTTGCTGGTGATATGTAGGATGTTGAGAAATCCTTGATGCAGATGGTGGATGCATTTGTGCATAATTTGGATAGTTCTGAAATAGAATAAAATAATGAATTTAAATTTCATTTTTATCATGGAACACACTTTTCTTTATTGTATCTTAATAGTCAATACCTGTTGCTGTCCATAAATTTGTTGGGATGGTTGAGGAAAATGAGGCTGTCTTGGAATGTATGCCCCATTTTGTGCTTGCAGCCCTGCTATTCCAGCTGCCTTAAATTTTAATAATCATTTAGATTTAATTTCACATTTAGTCTATACTAAAACTACAAGATATTTACATTATAAGTCTATTAGGATAATCAAACTTATTACTTAAACACTGTTATTGATTCGAAATATATAAAACTAGCGACCTGCCCCGGCTTTGCATGTGTAGCAGAGCATGTTATGCCTGTATGTATCCTACAAAGCATGGGTATTGCACAACACTTTCCCACACTTCGTGGCCCTCTCCCCTCCGTCGATCTGTTACCCACTGCAAGCTGCATTTTATATTAGTATTTTGTGTAGATTAACTTTTTTAAATTTGTAATATCTTTTGAACAGAATCTCCAATTTAAATAAAAAAACTACTACTAGTCTATTACTCTTGAATACGAAATGATTTATTTCCATAAGGATTAATGCAAATGGTCTGATTTAGGTCAGCAACATTTAAAATATAAAGTAGTATATAATGACATAATTGGACATATGGTATCGCAAAGTTTTTTTATAGATATTGATATAATTATTAACATTTTATTGCTATTTTTGAAATTGGTCCAGTACATTTTGTGTTTATTTGTTATTAACATACAAAATCATATCTTTCTTCTTTATAATATTAGTATAGATAGGATAAAAATTACCTGCTGTGGGGAGTATTGATGCATCTTTTGTTGGTGTTCATATGAGTGCCTATACCCTGGTGTGATAGGGGTATACCTGTTTGCACCTGGTGCGCCTGACCAAACACCCATGTCACCAATACCTGCAAATTTACATGATCAAATACATAAAACATAAACATAAGATTCATAAATAATGGTAAAGACAATATTTTTAACTATATGACGTACCTTGTTCAGGTATTGTATACATAGGTTCTGGTCCAGGATGATAGCTAGGATATGAATGAGAAGGATGTACATGATGTGATGGGTGTAATGGGGCATGAGGAGGTTGAGGAAGTCTAGGTCGCGGTGGATAGCCACCGTAATCATGATAATCCGATCCTGGCTGACCAGTTCCTGGATTTGGCCCAGGCTGTGAGCCAGTAGGTAAACCGCTTGCGCCTGCACCCCCAAATGACGCCAGTTTTTGTATAGAACCTTCCTGTGGCACACTGTTTGGATTATATGGCTGCCTGTAACTGTAAACAAAAAATCATAAATTGAACAACCTATATGTTATTGTTATCAAGGTATTTTATCAAACACCAAAACATACATTTTTCTCTATTTTATCTTTTCACCAGTACAACCCCACTTACCTGTTGTCAGAAGTTTCTTTATTCTCTCCTGTTACATTAGATGCAGAGCTACCAGCAAAGCTATCTGCTCCTCCAAGATCAGTGAGTCCTTCCAACATACCGCTTCCATCATCACCAAATAAGTTATATGAGTCCATCACTCACTTAAGAGTGAATTAAAATAAGTATGTATTGAAGATTAGAGAGAAAATTTGGATCACCCATTTTAAATCTGAAATATTAATAAAAAATAATTTGCTAAAAATGCATAATATAATAATTTTTTTATTATAAGACTAAAGTTCTGTCATTTGTAAGTTTGACTATTTAAAAGTAAAGTGTATAATCAAAACATGAGTGATAAGCAATGCATCATAACTGAACATAATTAAAAGTAAATGTAAATATTCAATATCTGTGTTTTACATAATATTTTTGATATAAAAACATTGAGCTAAAATACTATGGATGTCAGGCCTTAAATAGATATTTGTGTGTATGAATATAAAAGCTTTAAGCTAATTTGGGTTTTAATTTGCTTGCAAGAAATAAAAAGAGTATGCAACTTTTGACTCTCAGACAAGTCCCTCGCAAGTGAAAATTCGTGAAATGCATAAGGCTTTTTTTTTGGGGTTTGGAAGGCTGCCACTGCTCGCTGCCCACCCACGGAATTGAAGCTGACGGTCATGAGTAATCATAATATATATTCCTTATGCAGAATAGAATTTTCACTTGAGAGGAAATTATGAACCGAATTTGAATCTCGCTCCCGTACCATGAGTATATATGGAGTTGACATTTTTACTCATTATTATAATTGAATATTAAAGAAAAAAAGTTAAGTTTAAGTGTGAATAAAGTTAACTCAAAATATAATGTTCTTTTTAATCATATTTTATTTTATTATAAAGGATTTTTTCCATCACAATGTAACAATTTAGTTAGTTCTAATATAAAACCTTGTTCTTCCATATTAAAGATAATAATTCTACATGGTGCACAACATATTGAATTCCAAGGAAGTCATACAATCAATATAACTATATCAAATCATTATTAACTTAAAATCAAATAGAATAAATGTTTTGTTGCACCTTCTGGTTTTTCATCAAAGTTCATCATCATAATCAAAATTAACCTTACTTTAATTGTCCAAAAATTCACCTAATTAATGTAAAGGCAAGGATAAATATAAGTTATGTATTTATTATTTATATTTTTGTGTTAATGATTCATTCAAATATAAATTTGTTAAGTTAAAAAAATCATGAAGATGGTCTCGAAGTGACTGATATAAAATTAGATATCTTTTTGTGTTTTGGAACTTTTATGCCTCAGACACTTCTAGGTCCTGATCATATACACAGTATTATAGCCTAATGTTTAAAAAGTATTTAATGAATTTTTGATTAATATTAATATTGGGCTATATTTATAAATATAGCAATATAGAAAAACAATATTATATGCATTATTAACAATATTCTTAAAAGATAAAATTTATGCTCTTCCTCGCATTAAAAAGTAAACCCATATATTCTAAAATAAAAATTATATTACATTAAAAATTATGAATTAAATACTTTAAAATGAAAATACATTTTTACGTCTAGTACATTAAATAACATATTATTATATAATATAATTTGCTAGAATCTGAACATAGCAATTCCTACATCTATGCTAATATAATTAAGATACGTAGTTACTATCACTAAAACTACAGTTATGAACACTTACTGAACTAAATGCTCTGATTAAAATGGAAATTCACAATTTTCTTGTTTACCAACACTTGAATAATTAATTCATTCAAGAAGTAGCCATATACTTTAAAAATTTAAGCATTTGAAAACATGATCCTAAATCTTTACACTAATTAAATATAATTCAATTGTGTCATATTAGTCAGATTACTAAATGTATCAACAAAAAAAAAATTATTGTAAAAGAACAAAATTATTCAAATCTCCAGTATCTGCATCTTCATGGGACACATATACACAGATTATTATTTGTCTGCCTAAAAATATTTGGTAAATAAATAATGGAACATTTCTCTGTTAACAACAATTGTCACAGCACATACTCAAATAATTATAACAATCATGGAAATTTAAGAAACAGTTACATGTTTCATTTTTACAAATACATCACTAATAGAACTATTCTCTACTATGTAGGGTGTCCCAGTAGTTAATATTAAATATTTGAACCAACTGGTTTAGACATTTTATTAAATAGTATGTATATGTATTTAAAAGAAACTATTTTTTGTTTTAATAATCTAAGTAGTAAAATAATGTTCTGTAATATAACCTCATCCTACAGTCTACTAAATTTAAACTAAATCAGAATTATAATTAAATAAGGCATGAGTTCATAAATTTTTATATTGACATCAGTTGAGTTACCTCAGTAATTAATTTTTTCATTAAAGATACACAAATTAAAGACTTACTTTCTAACTGAAACATTTTAATTCATCTATCATATACTTGACCCGTCATTATTTTGTTTTTAAGTTACATGTGTATGTAATATTTTATACTTCTGCATAGTGTGGACATGTAACTTTAAAACTGAAATTTTTCTAAATACTTCCCATGATGATGAGTTCTGCTTGTACAACCAAGGGGAAAAGCTATACGCTTATGAGTATAAAGTAACATAGAACGTAATAACTTCTCCCGTTTAGTTATATAGCACTATTAAAACCATTTCAAAGCAAACTGCAGATCCATGTCAAACAGAAATATTTATCACTTTCTAATCATTACTTGACATTAAATTAGCAAATTATGTAATATGTAGCCCCCTGGAAAAAACTTTCTGAAAAATTACCTTTGCATAATATAATTAACTAGATTACAATAAGTGTAACATCATTTGGGCCGTATAGATGCATACATCACAACATATAACATTACAAAAGAAAATATAGTTAATCATTTAATACAAGTAAACATAACAATAAATTAATAAACAAAGAAATATTTTAATATTACTTCATTTCATAATAAGATATACTTACTGTAACCGCCACACAATAGGATTGATCACAAAATGGATACCATATTTTAAAGAACCGAACTGTATTTGAAGACAATTATAGAACAGTCTGCAACAATCTAAACTACTTAAAATAAAGGAAACAGTGATTATTCATCAATTTTAGAGATTCTCAGCGATTAATTTGCAATTTATCTCACAACATTTAGCTTATTTAAACGTAGCCACTACACACCGTCCATTTTGTTTCCCTTTGCAACTTGAGAATCAAGATTTGAGATCAGGGCTGCCATTATAAAAATTAAACATTTAGAAACATTAAAAAAGTACAATGTACATGAGTCAAATTATATTCCGTGTTTCAAATAAGGTAAAAAAAAAATTTACTCCGAAGTCTAGAAAAAATAAAACGTATTATTATTGAGATAACAACTTTCTTTTTGATTATCTGAATTTTGATATGTTTATTATTGAAAAGTGAATACCTACTTGAAAAGATAATAAATTAACCGGTCAAATGGTTAGGGTTACCATTTAATTAAACATTTGATGCTGTTTGTGTTTCTTATTAATATACGAAGTCAAGGTGGCATAATACTCGTTTTGTATATTTAGAAAAATATGTGTATATTTTATCTTTGCATGTATCTTTTGTAAGTTACGGTCCATAAGTGGACCAATAGCTTCTAACGGCCGAAATTATTCATCATCATTACAACATATTATTTGCCCACTGCTGAGCCGGATATTCTACTCAGGATGAGGAGGGGAATAGACCATAGTCCACCACGCTGGTCCAGTGTTGGTTGGCAGACTTCACACACCTTTGAGAACTTTTTTAGGGAACTCTTAGGAGTGCAGGTTTCCTTACGATGTTTTCCTTCATCGTTATAGCAAGTGATATTTAATAGTTTAAAACACACATAACTTAAAAAAATCAGAGGTGTGCACAGGATCGAACCCGAGCAAGGCATCGATGTCTTAACTACTGGGCTGGCTATCACTACTTGCCGAAATTATTAATCAGTCACAATTTAAAATCATTTGATTAAAACTTTGAATTTCCTATACACAAATTGGAATATGATATTCAATCCATAATACAAAGAATTTGCATGGAGACTGATTATTAATATCCGCCGCAAATCGATAACTATACGGTCGTGAGATAATCATTATGTTTATTATTAATATGAATTATTTATTATTTTGTCCAGTAATAAATTTTTTAATCAAATATAGTAAAGTCTATTATACAAGTTCCAACATGCAAGAAAATAAACAGAAACTATAAATATTTTAAAATAAGTTTTGCGCTCTCAGCGACAAATTTGTCATTTTGAAAACTATCTAATTAAACAATAAACAAAACAGTAGCAGTAAATTGAAAGAAACAACGTGACATCCCTATTAATGTTATAAATGAGAAAGTAGCTCGTAGTGTCTCTGTCTATTACGCTTTCACGTTCAGACCAAGCTTAGACCATTGAACCGATTTGAATGAAATTTAGTATAGGATAGGATAGACTAAAGCTTGGGAAATGAGATAAGCTACCTTCAATCGTGAAAAGGCCTAAGGGGGATGTAGTTCATATCGAGCTGTTTATTGCTTGTCATGTTGAAATTATGTTCATGTTGAAAATTGACATGTAAAATATAGCTATGTAGTATGCAGCGATATGTAAAAATTAAAAAAAAACAGTTGGCATATTACATTGCATTTTTCATCCAGTTTGTTGAGCATTAATCGATTGTTTAAGAAAACAAATAATAAGAAAATAGATTATTTACACACATCTTAAGTCATGGATTGTAGTTACCACGTAGTGATCATACAGGTACTCTTTGGTAGTTACTACCGTTACAACTGACTCTGTGCGTGTTCTGTGGACTGTTGTCAATGATAAAGCACGGTTACCAACTTAGGGGTTTTCCCCCCAGATTTACGGGATAAATAAGTGAGATATTTAGGGGTCTAAAATGTTTAAGGGGTATTTTCAGGGATTTTTTGACTCTCTAATATTTTAAAATTGATAATATTAATATTTATTTCTTGACCTAGTGACTTATAACGACATCTAGTAGGTACGTTATTCTACAAGCACTCTGTTATTATTGTTATTATAATTTATGACAATATATTTTGTTAACAGCAAATTAATTTATGTTCAGCGTATAGTTAGCAGAACTTGATTTGAAATTCAGTTTTTTAACCCCTAAATCAACTGGAAATCATTTGGGAAACGCGTAGCTATGGTTGAAATAATTTGCGAAGTAATTTTTTATCGCAAAAACACTATAATTAAGTCGATCAATTTTGCGCGCAATATTGTGGGGTGTGTTCTATATCATCCCAGGTTTATATATCATCTTTGGTTCCTGCGCACATTCGGCTGCGGCTCTCACCGCGGTAGGGCGCTGACTGAACATGACTGAAAAAGACTTTTGAAACATATTACAGCATATTATTTCTAAATTATTATGAATTTATATTAATATATTTTTTAAGGGGACGACTAAATAATTAAGGCAATTTTATGGGTTTTTGACACAAATGTAATAAGAAAGCCACATTTATGGAAATAATAGGCTTTAATTCACTAAAAATATGCTATAAGATAAATGATAATTTGACATAAATATAAAATAAGAAGATATATAATAACATTAAGCATAGAGGTTTTATACAACTAGTAAGAAGATCACTGTAATAACTAAAGAGGTTCATATCATTCTCCCCCGCTTAATTTTCAACTAATTCAAATTACAGTGATAATCTTGCAGATACCAAGGAGGACGTTTTGTCCTACTTGATCTTCTAATTGGTTGATCTGGAGTTGGAGGATCTGGACTGCTGACTTCGGCATCGATTGTTGTTTCATCTGACGGATCCATTTGTTTATCATTATTTAAATCGCTCGCAGTCGGATCGGAAGTCTGAGTCGGAGGTTCTGTCTCATCTAGCTCTTCCGGTTGTGTAAAATTTTCTCCCGTTGGAGATAAGTATCTGTTTGATATAGTTGTTTCTCTATTATTATTAAGACGTACAAGGGAATAATGTGGGTTAGAATGCAATAATTCCACTTCTTCCACTCGAGGCTGGTATTTAGATTTATTAAATGTTTTCATCAGAACCGTTTGTCCGGAACTGGTGAGCCATGTCGGAATTGAGGTGCCATTGCTAGATCTTCGGGGATGTGTAAACATTCGTTAATGGGGAGTACAATTCGTAGCTGTGCAAAGTAAGGAACGGATTGCATGCAGAGCCTGAGGCAGTACTTTCTCCCAATCTTCGATATCTAAGTTCTTTGTCTTTAAACATAACTGAATCGTTTGCCACAGTGTTCCATTTAGTCTTTCTACTTGTCCGTTTCCCCGTGGATTATACGGTGTAGAATGGCTTGTTGCTATTCCACGAGAATGTAAATATTCTTTAACTTCGACAGCAAGAAAAGACGAACCTCTATCCGAATGAACATAAGATGGAAATCCAAAGATCATAAATAGGTTATTTAAATGTTTGATAACAGTTTGAGCAGTAATATCCAAACACGGAAATGCAAAAGGAAACCGTGAATATTCATCTATAACGGTCAACATGTATTTATTCGTAGTCTTAGAAGGAACAGGACCCTTAAAATCTATACTAATCCGCTCAAAAGGTGAAGTGGCTTTTATCAATTTTGTTGGAGTGTCCGTTAAACGGTTAAACTTCGGTTTTACCTCGCAACATATTCTGCATTTAGAGGTCATATTACGTACTTCATCAATAGTAAATGGTAAATTTTTACATTTTATCCAGTGCACCATACGAGTGACTCCAGGATGGCATAAGGATTCGTGTAATGAAAGTAACTTGGCTGTTTGGGACTCAACTGTAGCCGCTGCACACATACGTGATAGAGCATCTGCTGTCAAATTATCCTTTCCAGGTCTATACACGATATCAAACTTAAACGGAGATAGCTCAAGACGCCATCGTTGAATCTTTTCATTCTTTATTTTACTGGTATGTTTAGCGTCAAACATAAATGATACTGATCTTTGGTCCGTTATTAATTTGAATTCTTTACCTATTAGAAAATGACCATTTTCTTAATGACTCTACTATAGCGTATGCTTCCTTTTCGATGGCCGAATGCTTGTACTCACTCGCATTCAAAGTCCTTGAATAAAATGCTATAGGTCTTGAATCTTGCGATAGAACAGCAGCAATAGAGTGCTCTGAAGCATCGGTCTCAACTGTAAAAGGTAATTTATCATTAATAGCATAGACCGCAGACTTTGCAATATCCGATTTTAAATCTTCAAAACAGGCGATTTGTTCAGGATTTAATGGAAAATGTACTGTTTTAGCTAATATGTGAATACGTTCGGAAAAGTTAGGTATCCATTTAGAGTAGTGAGCGAACATTCCTAATATTCGTCTAAGAGATTGAGGATCGTGAGGGGCTGATAGCTTTAATAACGGATTAAGTCGATCACTATCAGGTTTTATCTTACCATTAGATATATTATAACCGAGAATATTAATTGATTTTAAAGAAAATTGACATTTATCTCGATTTAGAGTTAGATTATACTTTTGGGCAGATGTTAAAAATTTGTGTAAATTCTCATCATGCTCCTCTTGGGTCTTACCACATATTGTTATATCAGCTAAATAGGCGAATGTACCTTTAAGTTTTTCTTTTCTAATTACCCAGTCTATTGTTCTTTGAAAACTTGAAACACCATTAGTTACTCCGAAAGGGATACGTCTAAACTGATACAAGTTTCCAGCAGCTTCAAATGCAGTATATGGTTTTTCTTGTGGTAAAATAGGTACTTGATGATAAGCACTTTTAAGGTCGATAACGCTAAATATAGAATATTTAGAAATATTTGATATAGTTTCTTCAATATTAGGTAAAGGATAAGCATCTAAGAGTGTATATTTATTAATAGTTTGCGAATAATCAATAACAAGCCGTTTCCTATGATTTTCAGTTTTTGTTATTAGTACTTGTGCTCGCCACGGTGATTGACTTTCTTCGATGACTCCTTCGGCTAGTAATTTACTAATTTCGTTTTTAATAAACACTTTATCGTCCTCGCTGTATCTTCTTGATTTTATAGCGATAGGTTTACAATCTGTTGACAGGTTTGCAAATAAAGGAACGGCTGGTACAGACGCTTCAGCAACATTGCAAACAACTAGAGGACCTTTTGGTCCACCAAAAGAAAACTCTAAGGAAGAATGTTTAGAAAGGACATCATGACCAATTATAAGGTCAGCGCAGAGATTTTTCACAATTAGTAAATTGATATCTTTATAAGTGTGCTTCCCGATAGTAATATTTTGTGTTACTTCACCTTCGACTGATGCAGTATAGCTTAGAGATGCCATTGATATTGTTTGTTTACTAGGTTTGCTCTTGAGATTACATAGTTTACTAAAATTTTCATTTACAAAACTCATCGAGCTTCCAGTATCTATTAGAGCTTCTACTCTTATACCTTTAATATACGCAGGTACTGTTGCTTTACGTAAAGATGATGGGGCAGCAGCAGTAATACATGCCGAGTGATCTTGTTCATCTATAGCAGCAGTGTTAGTAGTTCCTTTACTTCGACACACGTTTGCATAATGTCCCTTCTTGTTACATATCTGACAATTAGTATTTGCCGCTGGACAGTTTTTGCGTGGATGATTACGTCCTCCGCAGAAAAAACATTTTCGCCCACGGTATGATGCTGCAACATTATTTTCAGTGACATGAGAAGTATTCTTCTCAGTTTCAAGAGCGTTTACTGAAAATGTGTTAAAATTTTGGGAGTTAATTTCAGCCATTTCTAAAGATAGTGCTTGATTGTATGCTTCATCAAGAGTAAGGGTTAAATTCTCAAGCAGTCTCTGTCTAATTTTACTTGAAGTGATACCTGATATAAATGAGTCTCTTACGCTTTCATTTTTATTTGTTTCAGCATCTACTGAAGTAAAATTGCAGTCTTTGGCTAGCTGTTTTAAAGCTTGCATATAAGAATCAATACTCTCTGTTACATGCTGTTTTCTAGTAGCAAGTACATGCCTAGCATAGATAATATTTTAGGTTTTATGAATAATGTATTTAGAACATTTATCGCATGATCGTACCTTTTGCATTCGCTAATATATGTGTACACTTTGGATGAAATATGATTTAGAAGTACTTGAAATTTGAAGTCATCATCGATGATTGATGAAGCAGCCTTCGTTGCATCTTTTTCAGCTTTTTCACTGATCAGAATTTTTTCTTGTGCAGCAAGATAATTTTCAAAAGTTTTCTTCCAGTGTTCCCATTCTTGAGGTGCGGTGGAAGAAGATGGATCGACGTCAAATTTATCAGGCCTTAATATTCTATCCATTTTATTGGAGTCGATTATTTTAGTGAATTAAATTGTAATAAGAAAGCCACATTTATGGAAATAATAGGCTTTAATTCACTAAAAATATGCTATAAGATAAATGATAATTTGACATAAATATAAAATAAGAAGATATATAATAACATTAAGCATAGAGGTTTTATACAACTAGTAAGAAGATCACTGTAATAACTAAAGAGGTTCATATCAACAAACTTTAGGGATAAATATTTTTGAGAGTTGGTAACACTGTGATAAAGTGAAGCTTTATGATACGCATTGTTTTCATTGAAGCAGAAGCATTGATTTTTAATGTAGCAATTTATTGTTGTTTATAAGCTATCTCTAATTGAATTTAATCTTTTATCCCATATTTATCTTTTAATTCTTGCTTAATAATTAATTGAAGTATGATAAAATTAGTGGACCAAGTCGTTAGAAGTTTTAAGGTTGCGAAGGTGTTTCGAGAAAACACGGATAAAATAAACAGTATAGATTTTTCACCTACTGGAGAGACACTGATATCCTGTAGTGAAGATGATCAAATAGTGATTTATGATTGTGAAAAAGGGACACAAATGATTACAGTCAACAGTAAAAAATATGGTGTTGATTTAATACATTTTACACATGCAAAAAATACTGCAATTCACAGTTCTACTAAAGTAGATGATACAATAAGATACTTATCACTTCATGATAATAAATATATTAGATATTTCCCTGGACATACTAAAAAAGTTGTTACTCTTTGTCTATCACCTATAGAAGACACATTTTTATCAGGTTCCCTTGATAAAACTTTGCGTCTTTGGGATTTACGTTCACCTAATTGTCAAGGCCTGATGCATTTGTCTGGAAGACCAGTTGCAGCATATGATCCTGAAGGTCTTATATTTGCTGCAGGTGTTAACTCTGAGAGTATTAAATTATATGACTTACGCTCATTTGACAAAGGCCCCTTTGTCACTTTTAAGTTAAATCAAGAAAAGGAATGTGATTGGACTGGCCTAAAGTTTTCAAGAGATGGCAAGACAATGCTCATAAGTACAAATGGTTCCATAATTCGACTAGTTGATGCCTATCATGGCACCCCTCTCCAGACCTTCACTGGGCACCTAAATAACAAAGGCATTCCTATAGAAGCATCATTCAGTCCGGATTCACAATATATTTTCAGTGGTTCAACAGATGGGAGAGTTCATGTTTGGAATGCAGATACAGGTTATAAAGTTTGTGTTTTAAATGGAGATCATCCTGCTCCTATCCAGTGTGTTCAGTTCAATCCAAAGTACATGCTACTAGCTTCAGCATGTACAAATATGGCCTTTTGGCTACCAACAATAGATGATGCTTAATTATAAGACAAGTAGAAATTGGTATAAGTACATCAGACATTAAAAAAATATAATATCATAAGAAGTCAAAATGAGAATTAAAATGTTACATATTTTGAGCATTTTAAATTATCTTTAATCTTAATTAAAACCCAATCATTCTTTGTGCAGTATAAATATTTGGTAAATAAGTAATGTAAGGAACAAGACAATCCCGAAGAAATTTCTGATAGTATAATAAATCATGATGATTGTTGTAGTTATATGAAACGGTATATCACTTATGATGTTTCATATAACTACATAATGAATGCTTGTAAATGTTTTAGTGCTAAAATGATGATTTTTATACAATTAAACATGTATGTCAATAATAAAACAATTTTTGTAATGCCAGTTTAGAATAATAAAACAAATCATAGAATTTTAAACTTGAGTCTTGAAACATTGTTTTCCATAACTTATAAAGAACAGTTTAAATGTATAAAATAAAGATAAAATTTATCAGATAGGAATATTTTTATTAGCCCACACCAGTCTGTAACAATATGATGTGTATAATTTGCCCAGTATAACTATCGGTGGTAATTGAGGAATAAGCATAGTGAAATCAGATTACTAGTTTTTTGATACACCTTACAATCTTTTGATAATTTTTTTTATCTATTTTGTTTAAAGTATTATTAGCTTAATAATATTTGATAAGTATATCCAACCAAAATTTTAATTTAATATTTCCTACACATATTTCACTATGCTTGGATAAGAATTGATGTTTTAATTGATGATTTATGAATGCATGAGAAATAATAAACATTCTAAATACTCCATTCTGTTTAAGATTGGCAGTCAAAGTAAAGCTTTATACCATAATTTTCTATGAATTTGATATATAGAATCAAATAAATTAGAGAAAAAAGTAATGCAGTTTCATTTAAGAAATTGTAATTTAAAAATGTACTATTTGAAATAGCATAAAGAATAGTAAACTACACATTTTTTACATTATGTCAACTCGGTATCATTAAACATGAGAATTAAGACTATAGATAATCAGAACTGAAGGGAATTGAAATTTAAGAGTTATTTAAAAAAAACTTGATATTAAAATTGTGCAAGTAGTATTATTATTAATATGAATTAAATGTCTTAATAAATGATCAGGAATTTTAGTCATTAAGGCAAGTGTTACATTTGATTATAATAATTAAAAATTTCATTTCATTTGTAATATAATATCTCAATAATAAATACATTTATTACGTAATTTACAAATTACATTTCTCTAATTACAAAATAACTTTAAAATAAAGATATTATAAACTATTTTTTTTTATTTAATTTACCAACATATTGATGTGATACTGATAATGTTTTTGGTAGGTATTATACTTCTTTCATTATTTCAATAATGATGGAATAATTTATTATTTATAAATAGCAATATTCTACATAGCAAAACAAATACAATATCTTCTATATCTTTTTAATGATTTCATTTAATATATAAATTATGTAAAAATGAATTTTTGTAATGGCCAGCCCAAGCCGGCTGGGTCCCGCGGTGGCTTTGGACGAGAACGGGCCGTGTGGATGGTCGTCGGACGACGTGATTTTATAATTTTGCCTCTTATTACTAAGATTATGATTAATAATTATATGACCCAATATTAAGTGTTGCTACTGCTAGTCTGAATTCGTACTTCGGAGCTACTGTAATTAGAGATGGTATAAACGGCTTAAAATTGATAACGCGTTTAAACGTTTTCTTAATTTAATAAGCTTGTGTTAAAAGAGCTTTTCACTTATAACGCTTTTTTTATGAAAGCCTATAGTCGTTGAGCAAAATATTTATACGTCTTTCAAACGCGTACGTTATTTATGTTGAAAAAGCGTACAATGTGGTATTGTGTCAGGCGTAGAAGTTCATCGATTTTATGTACATTATTAGATTTTTTCTTACTTTATTTATTTACACATTTATAATAGGTATTTATTTTTTATAAACTAATCGAATTCTAACCTAAAATATATTGAACCTAAATTATATACAGTCATTGTTTATTATACTACTATATTTTTTCTAGCCTATACCTAATAATTAATATTAACACAATTCACCAAAAATGCAACGAAACACTACAACAAAACATCGAATGTATATATATAGCGAATAGCGCTAAAGTTGTTATGAACATCGATACAGTACACACTCGTTGACAGTGCAAAGCACACTAACGTTGTATTTACTAAACGGAAAAATCGTTAAAACGAAAGTATAGACAACGAAACAATGAGATACGGTTAATCAAAAGAAATATTACGTAAATATGTCAAACGTAATTTAGCCGGTTATTATGGATATACTTAGTGATTTCTAAAATGAGTCTTATAGCTATAGGAATAAGGTTTTTTTTCAATCAAAGAAGCATGGTTCAGTCCAACGAAAGGATTTCATTTAAACGAAATCGACTTACTCTTGCAAGCGTGCTTGTGTATTTTATTTGAAAAGCAGACTGTTCTGAGAGCTTTTCGTTTAAACGTCCACCTTTAACTGTAATACCAAAACACAATATTTACTCACAGACCACAGTCACAGAGTGTCAAAGATTATATACAGGCCGAATGTGTGTAAGTAGTAAGTGTTATATACAGTCATTGTAGCAATTTGTTTTTGTTTATGTGTATTGCATATCAAGTAAGCGAAGGTTAGATTACTGGTTTAAAATAAAAAGTTAACTAAAATCAATTGTTTTATATGAATTATTTATCCGAATAGTTCATTTTTTGTAATCAATTAATTAGTAAGTATTAGCAGGTATTTCCGTATTGCAAAAATTCTACAATAGATAAAAATACTTGTAAAACAAATAATTATACTAAAATAAAATACATAATAATTAACATATGTAATGAAAAATTAATCTAAATTCTAAACTATAGACGGCGTAGTAGGCTGAAACCATCCCAAAGATGATATCAAAGATTATATGATGCCGACAAACGGGCGATGCGCGGAGCGTTTGAATTAAGTAGAGCTGTGGCAAACCGTATGTATTCGGTACTGTGTAACGAATACTTGACAACAATCAAAGTAACGAAACGTTACTCACGAATAGATGTCGTTACTCGCATTTTTCGCACTAACGAGTTCACGACGCTTGATACTTGGCGCAAGTACGGTAATACAGTTGCTCGGTTGGAATCGGTTTGCTCGTCGTTCTAATCACGCGCGCTTATTTGATGATTTTAACGTATGTTGTAAATGTAAAGAACAATGTTTGTTTACTTATGGAAACAAATACCTACTTATAAACAAGTAGTGTGACAGGATAACTTATATTTTTATAATCATACAATAAATGGCTTAAGCGTAAAAATTGTTTAAACAGTTATATATTGTTGGCGGTTACATATTTCACTATAAATATAATTTTTTTTTTAATTTAGTTGATGTGTGATGAATTGCAATGTTATTGTATATATTACATATTGTCACCGGTAAAATACAGTACATCCATTGTAAATACAGTAGATTTCGTCAGATCCTTGAGCTATTTAATTCATGTAAGCTTCTTGTAACTTTAATCAGATTACCTTATGATTAAATCAATAAATTTAATATTACTTATACACATGTCTAGTTTAATATAAAGTCAAATTGAGCGCTATACGAGTATACGTACTTAGATACGTAGGTATTTAGTCTTATCTATACTAGTATTATAAAGAGGTAATATTTGTGAGGTTGTAGGGGGTAATCTCTGAATCTACAGAATCGTTTTTGAAAATTCTTTTACCAATAGAAAGCCACATTATTTGTGAGTGTTATAGGCTATATAGGTATTAACTTAAAATATCAAGACTTTTTAATATTTATTAACCAAACGGAACTGTTTCTGAACATGTGAACAAAAATGTTTCTTACGAACTCTGTTTTAATGATCAGAGGTATATAATTGAGTTCTAAAGAAAAGTTGTAGAACTTGATATTTCCTATAAAAAAACCAACGGTGGTGTTTTTCTAATTTTATATGATTTAGTCACAAAAAGTAGTTTTTATATTAATAAAATGCTTAATTTAAATCATTAGGCCATATTTATTGTTCAAATTATCAACTAATCAAGTAACTTGAAACAAAACTTTTCCCTTTTACTGCATATAATCACCTTAGAGAAGCGAGGGCGCGTGAGCTAGTAACTTGTAAACATAGTGCGAACGACGCAATTTCATAACGAACCGTACCGCAGTCGTACGTAACGCGGCTCAATAAGTTGCTTTGTGTTAGTATCAAAAAGTAACAAGTAAAGTAACGATGCGATAGTAACGGAGTTTCAGTGGGACACGAATCGGGCGTACTTGCGGTATCCTCTTTTTTCTATGATCGTTGCTGTAATGTGACTGAAGAATTGAAGATGCAAGATACAAATTTGACAATGTGTATGTGAATGATTGTGGCGCGAAATATTATCCCACAGGCCACAAGTAAGTTTAAGCTGAATTTGTTATAGTAGGTACCAAATTTTCTACAATAATTATATTGAAAAACGAATTTGATCTTCAAAAATAAAAAATCGATATTTCCATATTTATAATATCGACGATATATATATATATATCGATTATTAAATATCGATATATTTTAGAATTTCGGTTTCATTTTAAAACCTAAAAGAAGATAATTCTAATTGCTAACGTCACTGTCAAATACTTATATAGGTTAGGTACTATTTTATGAGTTAAGATCATTCTTGTATATAATCTTTGGTTAAGATATTATCACATTCAAAGATGATATATAAAAATCACATTAACATTAAAGTTAACGAGCTGACGGATGGTTGACTGTTTGACACTAAACAAATTAAAGCAATAATTATTGAATAAATATTCAGTGATTTTTAACAGAAATAAAGTGAACTCTAATCGTACCTAATTTTGTTTCAGTCTTATAATTTACCTAGTTCGTCTTATCTGTGAGTTCATCGAAATTCGAAAACGGAGATTTCTTTTTCAGACTTTAAATGGGATAAATTATGATATGAATTTAATTATATATTGCCATTGGAACACTGGCTTGGTGAATTGGTGCTGAAAAATCTTGAAAATTGATATTACTCAGTGATTGGATAAAAGATGGAATTGGGAAATACACCAGTTTCAGATGAATCTAAGGATGCTTTCAGTTACATAAACGAACGTCCGGTGGATGACATATCTTTAGAATTTTTTTATAAACCGCATACTATAACTTTATTGGCAGTATCAATTGCTGCTGTTATTTACACTGCTTTTGTCAGGTAATTAGTGATGAATTTAAGATATACCTTTAGTATGGAGTGTTAAAGGTGGCAATTTGACTATAATTTATATGGTTATATTCATAAAAAAAAATTAACTCGATTAAACATTTCTGCAGCATGGACAAGGATGGGTACCCATTTCGTATTCGCATCTTATCCTAAAATTAATTCATGCAAATTAATAATAAATCATATTAGAGACATTTAGTAGTATTTAGTAAAAAAATTGAAAGCTAACAAAATTAATAAAAAAGTATTTTAATCTACAATTTATTTACTTCTTTACTAATTAAATAATTTATAAAATTTTCTTGTTGCTATTTAATATAAAATGTTGCATCATTGTCACCTGTTCATTATCTAATAAATATTTGATAAAATGTTTTTACCTCACTTCTGAATATTATCTCTATTCTGACAATTTTTGGTTTTATTTTGGATCATGCCATTATTGAGCAACATTAAAACAATATTTTTCAATTTATTATTTCTTAGGAATAACAATAGATAAAATATTTTTGTGGGCTTGGTTTAGAAGGGATCATGTACCCAATCTTAAGGACTGCCTTCCTTCATTCAAGATATGTGTGTCATTTTAACCCAAGCATTATTATAGCATTAGATAACATTGGTCCAACCAAATGCATTATACTTTAAATTAATATATAATGGAAAAAATTTTAACCTATATTACTGTTGTTATTCCAATAATGTTTTAGAATAATTGGTTAAAAATTATATAAATCGATTTTAAAATAACAAAATGATTATAAATCCCTTAAATCTTGCATTTACTCATAAATGTATTTAAAATTCTGTTAGACTAATAATCTTCTCAATATATTTATTTATTAATTATTTATAAAATACACCTCATTTACATACTGCTCCAAAGTTAGTTGTTAAGTGTTCTTGTAAGATTTAAATATTTAATTTAAAAAGTTATTTTCCAGGGATGAAACTAGCATTCAAGATAATATTCGCTCAGGAATATGCTGTGTTATCTTTTTCTTCTTAATTGTATCAGTACTTACATTTCCTAATGGCCCATTTACTAGACCACATCCAGCTGTTTGGAGAATTGTGTTTGGCATGTCAGTGCTTTACTTACTGGGACTGTTGTTTCTTTTGTTTCAAAGTTATTCTACTGTGTATGAAGTAATGTATTGGATTGACCCAAATTTACGTAATTTCCATATTGATATGGATAAGGTGAGCAAACTGCTTTTCCTATATAATAGCAATTTTCATGTTGTTGTATCAAATAATGAAAATAATAGCATTGGAATAATTGTGTATATTACTAACTAATTAACTACTGCATGTTATCATGAAATCATTAGAATTATAAACCTAATAAAAACTTGAAATTTGATGGGTTTGTTTATGTATGATAGATTGGAGACAAATACTATGAATGGATTAATCAAAGGTTGAAACTATTAACTACCTTGGTGTAAATATTTTTTACATAACTTTTCATTTTCAGGAATATGCTGTTAATTGCTCAGATATTAGTTTAGCAAAAATCTGGTCTCATGTTGATGTATTTGCTTGGGGCCATTTTCTGGGATGGATGTTTAAAGCTATACTTTTTAGACATACTGGCTTACTGTGGGCTATATCAATTATGTGGGAAATTACAGAAATTGCATTTGCTCATTTACTACCAAATTTTTTGGAGTGCTGGTGGGATTCAGTCATATTAGATGTTCTGATTTGTAATGGTCTTGGAATTTGGTGTGGATTGAAAATTTGTAAAGCATTGGAAATGAGAGAATACACATGGGTCAGTATAAGGTAAGTGTTATTTGGTATAAAATTAAATAATAGTTTCAGTTCTTCAATTTAGCTACATTTAAAAAAAATGTATAGATGCCATTTTGTTGTTTTATTTATTTGAATCTATAACACTTGATTTTCAATACACTAATTTTATAGTGAATATATTATAGTATGTACTAACATTTGAAATGAAATCATACTTTTTAACCTTACCATACTTTTTTGTTTCCATTATTGTTTGTAGATAATAAATTATTTCTACAATTTCAATAAACATCTTAGATCACAATATCCATTTGTTACAGATGTGAAAGGGCATTCTTATTAATAGCAATGGACTATGCCCTTTTTTAATAAAGTCATGTTACATCAAATATTATATACCAAAACTTAACATTTCAGAGACATTTCATCAACAACTGGAAAAATTAAAAGGGCTATACTTCAATTTACACCAGTGCATTGGACACCCGTGCGCTGGCTGGACCCAACATGTACTTACATGAGATTCTTTGCACTCAGTCAGCTTGTGGTGTTTTGGCAGATATCAGAACTAAATACGTTTTTCTTAAAACATATATTTGAGATGCCGCCATCGCATCCATTAGTCATCGCGAGATTATGCCTCATTGGAGTTATAGTCGCACCCTCAGTAAGGTCTGGAGTTTTATTAATATAAACTTCTTATAAATAAATCTATCATAAAAAATCTGATAATTTAAGAGCGCTTATTATTAATACATGATATCCTTAACGGAATTAATATCTTACATCAGAGTTGTATCTTGACTGGTACCGTCAATTGGACATACATAACTGATATCGTTGGAGCCAATTAACAAGTCAACAAAGTTTGCTTGAACGTGCTATGGCTAAAAATCGAGTTAACAAGTGCTTCTTGTTCAACTTTTATGAAAAAAAAAATCCGAAAGTTGCAATAGTTATTAACAATTTACTGAAAAAAGGGGCTTTGGTTTTTAAATAAAATTATTTAGATTTTTAAAATTTTAAATAGAGGAGGATATTTCCTAAAAGACAATACTCTCTCGCAAAATAAGACCAATATTTATAATCGGGGTATAGGAAGCGTAGGATAATAATAAAGAAAATGTATTATCACTTCCGTCGCGTCGGTAAACAGAATATAAAGGGACAAGACAGCACTAGAAATACCACTCTACAGATGGTACAAGTAAATAAACCCTATCGGTTGACTCCAGCCAATCAAAGGCCATCAAGACGACAGAAGAGATTATTATTCTACTCCAGCGTCGCAGATGGCGCTGGCGTAGATAAGCGATTATTCGAATCAAATCAAATCATTTATTTCCATTTTCCATAAGCATGGTTATTTGACAGTGATCTTTTCAATAACTTGGCCGCATGCTTTGCCGTTACATTTGATGTGGAAATACATTGAGATAAACATAGATAATACTAATTAAAAATACTAATGCTTCATAAAATAATTCCAATTTCACATTATAAATTTTTGTCTGTAAAGTAATCTTTTATAGAATAGTACCTCTTTTTTAGCAGTATTTCTTTAATTTTGTTCTTAAAAGTCATTAAATTTAAAGTCTATTATAAATTTCAGGAGCCATATTAAAAAAGCTATTGCCGAAATATGCACTTGTGTGCGGCAAAAAACATAGTTTATTCTTCCGGCGTTCATTTTGTGTATATTTAAATAGTTCATCATTTGTTTTAATAAAAACCAACACTTCATAGATATATAGACTTGGGCAGGCGAGAACTTTCAATTTATCAAAGTATGGTTTACATGAATCCGTGGGTCTCAAACGACGTACGGCTCTTAAACATTTAAATATTCTGTCTTTATCGGTTGAATGTCACCAAAATATGATGCCGTATCGAATATTTGAAGTCACATAAGTGTTGAAAGCCGTTAGGAATGCTGATTGATTTACTATTTTAGACAGCATGTGCAGTGCGAAAGAGAATCTATTCAGCTTAATACACAAATTATCAATTTGGGTTTTTCAATTTAATCGGTCGTCAATATGTAGTCCTAAAAATTTTGTGTGTGTGATTTCTGTTATTCTTTTACCAAAATGATTAATGTTCAATGTTATTTTCGAATGTCTATTTATGAATGTCATTACTTGAGTTTTGTCAATATTTAAAATTAAATTATTACTTGTCAACCATTCAATAATATTATTAATTGTATTATTTATGTCATTTTCAAAATTGTCCAAATTTTCTCCTACAAATATCACTGTGCTGTCGTCAGCAAATAAAACCATCTGATGATTGGTTACCATAGGAAAATCATTTATATATGTAATGAACAGTAATGGACCTAATTTGCTTCCCTGTGGTACCCCAACAGTTACTGGTTTTGCATCAGATAAATAAGTTGTTTCTGTTTTATCACTGCTAGCTAAACTTTTATTTGGGTCATTTGTGACCTCCTTTAGAAATCTGTATATAGCCAAATTAATAGATTTATTTTAAAGCCTATTTCTTCTTCAGTAAATATTCCATTCATTTCAAAATAATCATTTATGTTATTAAAAATATGCTTTTCAACAATTTTAGAAAGAATTAGTATAAGTGACACAGGTCGATAACAGTTCATATCTTCCTTATCCTTTGTTTTGAATAGCGGCTTCGCAATGGACATCTTCAATTTATCAGGAAATACACCTTCCTCTATGCATACATTTATGATATAACTTAGGATCGGAGAAATTATATCTGACACATACTTTACCACTTTAGTACTAATTCCGTCATACCCGGAGTATCTTTAAGTTGGTTTTATAATACTTTCTATTTGTGAAGTACATAAAAATTGTATTCGGCTTTTTCCAATCGATTCGATAATCGTTTACACGTTCGAGGATATCAAAAATCGTTGGATGTTGAATGACGCGACCGAAGCGATAATACATTTTCTATATTATTATCGTATTATAACCCGACATTTATAATTTTTCTAGAGGGCTGAAATACGGTCGAAAACCGATTCTCTGGCTTTTGCGCAAGCCCCGCCAACTTCTGACACTTTAGCTTACTTAACTTTAAATATATTATACATGAAAATTTAAAAATCAGGCAATTTTTAATTTATAATATTGTTATAGTGTAATCCTTAATTAATAATTTTTTTGCTGTGATTTATTCCTTAAATGCTATTCCAAATCTACTTTGCCAATACAGATTTGGAATAGCATCTACCAATGCACCTTGTACATATTTTTCCGAAGATGCTGAAGAAATTTGAACGAAAAAGCACTTGTTTATCAGACTATAAGACAAAAGTCACGGCCAGGCCGTAAAGGTTGTATTTGGTTTTAGACAATACTACACTTATGTTACGGATCCGCGATGCAAGCGAGTCGGGACGCAATGCTGGGTGTATGGGGCTATAATGGTGACTGAATCCATGTTGTGCATTAAGAATGGCAAGGAACTGTTTGGTCAGGCTCAAGTGTGCAACGTGATTGTGTGGCTTGTCATACAAATTCTAGTCTCAATAGGTTGTGTATATGGAGTTGTTCTTTATCATCAATATTTCGAGGTCAGTATTAAAATTGCAAATGTTATGTTGGTACCTTATTGTAGTGTAATTTGAAAAGTTGTTTATTGTGAATTGTTATTACTTGTCTATTGATCAACTTGCAAATTACTATTATACTTTGGTTACTGTGACAATGGTTACCATGGCAACTCGGACTGTCATGTTTAAAAAAATGATTTTTTGCTATTGAATAGTTTTAAATTTCGAGTTGTCATCGAGTTTTTTTATTAATAGCTCTACATCACTTTTTTTTTCAGCCAAAAAAAGAATCTGCAGTGGATAGTCCTAAGAAAGATATATAGCTGATATTCCATGATAGTCAAGTGAGTCGTCAATTTATTTGTAATAATTATATATTTATAATCAAATCGCTGTAGCTTTTTGGTTTAGTATAAAAAGGCAAGTAATATGTTATTTATCTGATGGAACGACGACTCCAAAGATAGGTTAAAACATAAGATATATGATGTGCTCTATAGCATGACTGACTGATAACCTATTTTAACGTTTCATAAGTAACTATTTTTAGTTTTGGAAATATAAGACAATAGTTCCTTTTCTCTTCATTCATATTATCAATGTTCTTCATGCAATCATTTATTGCTCCAGCAAAAGTATTTTATTCAAAGGAACAAAATTTTATTATTGCATTAAAGAAAAGACTAATTTAGTTATATTTGTTGTGTTTATTTTATTATAAATTTTACTTGAACATATATTCAACTTTATTTGAAATTTTTACTTAATTAACCATATGTAAATTGTGTATCAATAATAAATTAAATTTTAATTATCTTTATTTTGTTTGGGATTATGTGTCTATTTATTCTTTGATTGACAGTTTTATTAATGTAGTATTTTGTTTCAGATATTCATCGGAAGATGAATCTATTAGTTAACTTCAATTGCTTGTTAGTTATAAACTACATGTTATGTAAATACCAAATACTAGTTGTTACTTTGAAACTAGTTACCTCTTAGTTATTTCCATGGGTTTACTAGGTTAAGGTAACATAATATTGCTCATTTATATGGTGGACTTTTATTTTAAGTGTTTTTATGTGTACATAAGAAAAAAAGACAAAAAAGGTAGTTAATAAATCTTCCAAATTGTTACGTACCAATTTAATAGAGGAAGTTAACTTTATGTTTTAGAAAAATAAGTATTTATTGTTTCAGTTCATGTATGAATCTTAAAAGATATGAAAGTTAATGATATTGCTTACTCTACTCAATAGATTATATAATACGATATACATTTTTTGCGTTAAAACTTAATGAATCGTTAAAATTCAAATATTCACAAACCCCTATCATTTTCTTTCATTGGTCTGCGCAAACTTAAAAACATTTTAATTTTTTTTCATTTCACATGATAAGGATTCTATTTAAATATAATCCCTGTGCCGCTGTAATGGTCATTCTGAACTTAACTTTTTAGAGTTTTTTTTCTTTCTTTGTGGGTGTTTCATTATTTTGTAAACGCATTATCTATAATCACAGTTAGAAATTAAACTACAATCACAGTTATTAAAATAAACAATAAGAATAGATAAGAGCTTTTCAACGCGTGACGTGTCGTGCTATTTATTTGAAAATGGATTCGGTTTCTACCAAACTTGCGTGTGCTTTGTTTGCATACTCATTATTTGGAAATAATTGTAACAGCACCTATGAATATCTTAATTTGTTGAACTACAAAGTAGTTCAGCAAAGTTGAAGCGGCATTGGCAGTAAATCCAGTGATTAGGATGCAATGAAATTAAACGATAAAATATTACTTTATTTATAATTAAGATAAGTCTCGAATGTAAATCGATAACCCACTTTTATATAGGTATTATAAAACTGATAATAACTAAACTTTTTACTAAACCTTTAAAATTTCTCTCAATAAATAAAAGTTTTGTATTTATAGTATGAAGTATTAAAATGGTTGGCCATTATAAATTAATTAAAGGTTTAGTACTAATGGAGAATAAAAGATTAATAAAACACAATGCCAGTATATACCATTTTCGATTGATACACTTACCAACTAAGAGCATTTATTATAGCCAATAGTTATAACTTATGATAATGTCCTTCCATGGAAGTTTATCAGATTGTGTTTGTATGTAGTATGCTAATTAAATGGCCCTGATTTACTAGGTGATTTAATCGTTTACCAATTCTAATTAGCAATGAATTGACTGCCTTCACTTGTTATCTGAAGCTGTTACTATATTATAATCCTAGACTTTATAGTAATCATTAATTAGGACTTGCAAAACTCACTAAATTATTATCATTTTATTTAGTAGAACCTTTACTTACACACCTTCGTTGTTGATGGAGAAGTTTCCTATTTTTTAAAAATATTAAATGTAAAAATTAAAGTAAAATGAAACAAAAACTTCAAAGAATCATTAAAATATTTGCACCTGTAACAATAATTTTGTTTCAAGTGGCAGCGTGTGACGTCATTTCACCTAGTCGACACGCGGCGCGTATACGCTTTGCTGTTACTTGCGCCGCTTGTGTCGTGTTTTGTTTATTATAATAATGGCCGATCCTAAAAAATATGCCTGCAAAAATTGTATAGTCCCTATGTGTCAAAACACAATTATATCAATTTTAGGTAACTTATCACTTTGTCCTTTTACGAAATCTACCATTATGCGTAACATATCTATAAGCACGCTAGCGCTATAGTGGGATTAGGTGAGATGACGTCAGAGGCCCACAAAGGTTCCGCGCTATAAATACATCAACTAATAAAATTATGTGTTTCTCAATAATTTATTGACGGATTTCGAAAACTTTTACACGGGTATATTAGTTTCAATCTATATTTCAATTCTATTAAGTTAAATATAGCATTATCAACATCATAAAACTTCTCCAGTACTGTAAAAATTGTTAGTCTCATTCGTCTGTACGCAAAAAAAGGTAGAAAATAAAAATATCACAAAACGCCAGAGATTCAACGCTTACATAGTCAAATACAGAGAACGAGTGCTGTTTTATGCAAGGAAACGACGGAACGATGAATAGGTAATTGCTTTTAAATCAAATTGTTATACGATATGACACTAGAAATGGTGTGGAAAACGAGAAAAGCCAATATTTAAATGTTTTAATTTATTTTGTGAACGTGAATAAAAACTTTAAAATTACCTGTTAGACTTTTATTTATATTTTGAAGCCAACATAGAGAGGAAAAAATAAGTAAAAGATCTGGAGATCAATAATAAAACTGGTTTGCGATAAGAGGTATGTCTTTTAGCACGTGCAGAATTTAAAGTGATTAAAATTTTATTTTTATTATAAAAATAATAACCTCGTCCTATAAAATCCAGAATTCAGGATTTCTCACTTCAGAGCGTTAATAAGATAAAGCTTTTAATTTTTCTATTTTAAGTTAGATCAATAAAAATTCGATAATTATTGTCAGTTTTCTAATATAGCTCCTATGTACACAAGTACAAAATAAGATAATCAAATAAGCATACTTTAAAAAGTTTATTGCAAGATTATAAATAACAATTATCTAATCATTACAAAAAAATTAATTGCATACAATAAAATATTTCGAATTAAAATATATAACATTGATACAGATATATCTATTAAATAAAATGACTCATAGAAACTAAAAGTTAATGTAGTGAGCACACAACTTTAGTTAATGTTTAGTAGTGCTCAGACCCACCGACGGTCTGAGTGGGGAAAGCGTTGGGTGCTAACGATCAATCTGCAACAGAAATAAGGTGCACTTTTCTATCCCCACTACAAATGTATATGCAAGCTCGACGTAGAACGCTCCGGCTCGCGCACGACACTTTACCAATCAGACCGTATGCTTATATATTGCTAACTAAAAACTCTTTGTTAACAGTCTTCAAGTAATTAAAATTTCAATTGATAAACTTTATTAAATAAAAAAAAAATGTCTAATGAACACTCCTTTTTCTCTTATGATATAATTTTTTTTCATAAAATTGCTTTAGCCATACCAACATAACAATAAATCTTCAAATAATATCTACAAATCTTTTTTCTTCTATAGAATTAAGTTTACTTAAACCTCAATGAGTTGGCCTGAACAGCAACTACATGGATAAAACACATTTAAATCTAATTGTTTAAACTCTGGATTGATTAATGAACAATTTTGCAACTTCTGAAGTAATTCCTTGACTCTTACTAAATCGTTATGCCTGGATTCCTCTTTGAATAACAAGGCAAACTGTTCATCAGCAGCAATACTTAAAAGTAACTCACTAAGCTCCTCTAGGTGTTGTTTTAATTTATCACATTCTGTTTGGAATATTTTTAATTGTTTACTTCTTTCTTCTTCACGCCTTTTTAATAAACAACGTTGTTGCTGGTAAATGGCTACATACTCACAAATAGTATCTGTCTCATTCTGTAACTGCAAAATAATATGCTCAAGTCTATGTTTCTCATCTGACAAATTTGCAACTTCATCCATGATAGTTAAAAAACGCTCCTGAAGCTTTACCATAGCATCTTCCTTTTGGATGCATGTGTCTTTTAATGTTTCTTTTTCAATTTTTTGGCAAACTGATTCAGATATCAATGGTATTATCTCCTTATGATTTTCTTCAATGTCAACACCGTTGTGTTGAATAGTTTCAGTTGGCTGCTCATGGTTGCTATCATTGTTTTTCACTTGGTTAACCTCTTCAACTAATATATTATACTTATGTTCTAATTCTCGATATTCACCCTGCAACCTAATCATTTCATCATCCTTAGCTTTTATTTGTTTAAGCAAATTTTTTGCATTCTCTTCAACATCTGCTAGTTTTAGTGATAGTCCTTTATTTAGTTGTTTTTCATGTGTCCATTTTTCAGTCAAATCTAACTTATCTTTACCCTAAAATCAAACATTATACAGTTAAATTAATTAAATATTGTATATTATGTTTTAGTGGTATCATGATTACACATATCTTTTTATGACACTTATTATATAATAATTGTTATCTCAAGAACTCATAAAAATTAGTCCTGGTAGAAAAGTTACAATAATTTTTTTATTAATTTTCTTTCCATAATTAAAAAGATGATCTCAAATATTTTTTCTTAATCACCCAAAGAAACTAAAAGGAACCTTATGAAAATGTAACCTGATACTACATATAAAAGACTAAGAAGATGAGCACCACAAGATCTTAGGCAACCATAGATTTTACTATAAATTTGGGCAAACACTGGATCTTGCACCAAACATGTCTATTAATACAAGTACTTAAAATCCAGCTAAATGCCACATAGACAGATTGCCAAACAAACAATTAATTTTATCTATCTTCTATTAACTTAACGGGTAAATCTTCTATTCACTTTTATAATAGTTCATATGTATGAAATTAGAGGTAAGGATTAGCAAATTATTAAGCCAAAAATAGTAAATTTTCTGTATCATAATGTAGATCTAATAGAATATTATATTAAGGCACTAAATAATTACTTACCATCTTAACTATGACTTGTTCCAGTCCTTCAATGTCAAGTTTCAATTTTTTATTTTGTTCTGTTGCTCTTTGGGCAGCCAATTTGTCACTTGCCATATCTGCAGTCAGTTTGCTGATATCCACATTGTCATGTTCACAAATGTTTCCACTGGGAGTTTCTAATTCTTTTTCCTGGATTAAAGCGTGTAATCTATTTACACTTTCTGAATATTTTTTTTGAAGTTCTTCATATTGATTTTTGGTTTGTATTAGTTGATTCTGAAGAAAACAAAAAAACCGCAGTATATAAACATGTGTAAGTTTAAATGTTTTGTTAAATATTTATACTCTTATTACGAACATTTTAAAGGGATATTTTAAAAAACGAAGTATGGAAATTGAGTGAGTGAAATTGTGAAACAAATGAGCTGACCAACTCATGGTAAGTGGCCAAAATCACCCATGGACATTAAAGAAGATAGAAATCACTAATGGGACTACAACTGCAGTATTAATGGGATAGGAGGGAGTGGTGGCATCAGACAGTTGGCAGTCAGATTCTTATGTCACAGGGTTACTTGCCTCTTACATGATACTCTTCCAGTGGAAGAGGGAAATTAGATTCTAACCCGTACTCTCACAAGTAAATTCTAAAAATATAAACTATACAAAATGGTATTCAAACATATTTTAATATTATTTTAAGTATATTTTATATTATTTTAAATATTGAAAATAAACATTTACCACAATTTTCATATTAAACTTAGATGACCTCTTTATTTAACAATTGCTTTTGGTATTTGTAATCATGTAAATGTCGTAGCATTTTATTATTATTGATTAAAATAAATTATAAATAATTATTGCACTTACTTTAAGTTCTGTCTTTTCAATATCTGAGCTGACATCTTGTTTACTTATCTCAGTTTTATATTTATTATAATTTTGTAAGCGTATCTCCATATCACTAATCTGTTCTATGAGACTGCTTTCTCTGTCAGATAGGTTCTGTAAATCCCTTCTAAGGTTTTCATTTTTAATCATTTCGGACCTTACCTGTTCATTTAATTCATTTACATAATGCTCATAATGAGATTGTAAATGATCCTTGTCTTTTTGCAATGTTTCTATTTTTTGTTCCAAATGAAAAATCTTTTGTGAAAGAGCAGTTATTTGTTGCGGAAATGTATCTTGGCTTGGTGCAAGACTTGAATCATTTGTCAGTTGTTGTATTTGAAGTTGTAATTGATCTAACTGTGATTGATAAGAAAAAAGTTGACTTTGGAGCTGTGCATTTTCAAATTCTTTAGTAGTTAAAATTGATTTTGTAAATTCTAATTGTTCAGATAAATTACCATTTTGATCTTTTAATGACTTATTAATGTTGTTTAAATTTAATATATTATCATCCTTGGCGGTTGCTTCTCTTAAAGCATTGGTATACTTATTTTGTATATCATTTACTTCAGATTGTAGTGCTACAATGGTCTGTTTAGAAGAGTTGTGATTACATGCTTCAAGGCCATACTGATATTCTAATTGGGCTATTTTGCCATTTAAATGATTTAGTTGCATTTCAAGATCAGTTTTGTTGGAAATGAGAATTTCAGTGACAATATTATTTTTCATTTCTTCCTGATTTGATTGCAATTCATTTTCACTATACAAATTATTTGCTGCATTCTGTTTCTCAGTTATTGTATCAGTTGGTGTATCTAAGTTATCATTCGAGAGTTCCTGTTGAGTGCAGGGTTGTGACATCTGATCCGATCGCTCAGTTTTTTGATGCGGTAAACTTTTCTTTTCTTGGTGATCCTTTAACTAAAAAAATAAAATGTTTACTGAAACTACATTTAATATAAAAATTAAATTTTATATATTTGAATGTCACTATCCTACCTTTTTGCGTGCCTTTAGTAATTTTTGAGCTCTGATATCCATATTTTATTAGTTTGCCGAAACTTATATTTGTTTAATTATTTTCTTGCATTAAAAACCAAACATGACATATAAAAATAAAAACTGCCACAAGACAGATTGAGACCACAGGTAAAAATAGTAGATATTATACTATTTAATCTGTAGTTTCAGGCTACAAATACCAGCTGTTATAGACAGTACTCACGGGTTATTATTCTTGGAACTGGAAGCTGATGTCCGATATGATCTTAAACGTTTCAAGGTTATCTGGAAATGACGGGCAGTGTGGCTAGATAAAAAGCAGTGTAATCGTTTCAAAAATTCTAAAATACATAATTATTTAACCTATAGAATCGCTTCAATTACCTTCCTACCCTCGCTCTGTGTATGAAATGAAGCGATTCTATTGGTTCCTTAACTATACTGAAAACGTAGACTAAGTCATAAATGCATATCGATAACTATATCATTAATGTGTAAGCTCTTTGCGAGCTCATCAAGAGCAAATATACTTGATATAAAAAAACTGATATTCTGTGGAGAAACAAAATTTATTTTTGCATTAATAACTTAGAAACGAAATATTCATTTTCTTAATACTGAAAATAAAAAAAAACCGTAGGCGTCAAAATAATCAGCCGACTTTTCGTTTCTCTTTTGTTTTTGGCATCTTGAACCCTCTGAGCAACAAAATCCATATTCTTTCATAACGTAGAAAACCGGGTTCAAATTAGGAGTAACTGGAATCGGTGTAAAAATTAATTTTAAAAATAAAATATTTGTTTTTCTTTTATTCACAAATTCTTACATAATTTTGGTATAATATTGGCAAATTTAGATATATCCAACCAGCAGCGACATAGATTTATCGAGACCGGCATAAGCAAGAAAATCATTTTATTTAATTCTACTAATTTTTCATTGCGCTATCTTGATAGAGCTCCCTTTGCGCTTGGTTTGTTTAGACTTTATGGTTTTTTCTCCTTCAAAAACAAAAAAATATAAAAATAGCGAAAGAAAGGCTCGCTTAAATGAAACACATAAATAAATTAAGACTTTATTTTGTTTGTACAATAATAAATAATTAAATAAAAATTAAAGGCAATAATAATATATGTATATGTTACTGTAAAAGCTAAAACTGTGGTAAATTCTAAGACTTTGTACTAAAACCTATGATTTACCAACATAGAATAGTAAAATTACAAAACGTCTATCATATACTACAAGTTAAGCTAAATCTTAGATTTTGTTGACAATTGTTGAATAATATTAATAAAACATAAAATATGTAACTAAAAATAATTTATTAAAATATATATAATATTATTCCTAAACCCAACATTTCCCAAACAGCATGTGCCAAACTCCCAAAATGTATTACTTTTTTATAGAATCCTTACATTCACTAACTTATGTTGATTAATTATAAGAATGTTAAATCTAAGATTTACCAAAATGCAAGCCTTTACGGTAACATAAAGCAAAATGTGTAGGAATTAAAATATAGTGTAAACCTACTTAATAAAGTTATATCAAAAATGACTAATGGTATAATTGTTTTATTTTAAAACTTGCTGACTTGCCCTCACTTCACTGAGGTAGTTTTTTAGGCTTTTGTAAAACTGTTTGTCTCTGAAAGAATTTTTCAAATCGAACCAGTAGTTCCTGAGATTAGCGTGTTCAAGCAAACAAACAAACTCTTCAGCTTTATATATTAGTATATTTTATTATTACTTCAATGTTATTATTGATGTGAATTTGTACATATTGGTTATTTTCTTGTATCATTTTTATCAAGTACGGAAAGTACTTTTGCATAAAATCGTTTCATTCAAATTCGTCGCGATGACACTTCTACAAAAAGTACAACATTTTTCGTTGCAGAAACATAGCGGAATATTGTACAAAAGGACATTATTTTTAAAAGTGATGTTTTAAACCAATAAAGTTGAGAAAATTGTTAATGATTGAAAATCCGTTCATAAACAATTTACATCAATACTCCGTCAGATCCGATCAATCAGAGCTACTCCTGGTGCGGTTATTTTTATCTTGTATCTTGTTGCCGAAAATTTGAGAAAAAGTTTAAAATGTTTAGTAATATTTTTTGGTCAGTTTTTTTTCTTTCCCAATCCCTGGTTAATTCCGAACAATTTAATGTTATTTACAACGACATAAAGTTACCATACGACGGCGGACGGCCACTCTAAAACAAATGAGTCGTCTAACTACAGTAAATGTTCCTACTTGTATAGTCACATTCACAAAAATCGGTGCAGAACTACCTATTGAATGCAATACATAGTTTGCGACGGTTGCTTTATCATTTGATTCGTTAGACAAAATAATTACTTAATAATATTATAAGTTACGATTATAAAAAGTATAATGTTTATTAATATTTTAACCTAAGTGCTTAGTGATTAATATTGCTTATGTTACTTTTAATGGTCATTTATAGTTCTTGATACAAGCGGCGTACGAAATTACGAATATAAGCAGTTACGGCTTCAGTTGTGGACGAAGCGGTCAACGGGCCGGGGCGCCAAGTCTGGGGACCGCCGAAGGGGGTGGCAGGGGTGTAGCGTAGTTTGTTTTCTGCCGTCGTCGTCGTAGCGGAATGTACAAACTAGATATCGTACTACGAAATACTTTGTATACGTAGTATATTGGTTTATTCAAGGTTGACCTTTTTAAAGCTGTCGTGCACTAGTGGCCTTGCTCGCCCGAGTGCAAAAAGGGCGTATAAAGCCGTCGATGACACTTTTCAGGTCAATAAGGTTATACATTATCTAAAAAAGGCTTAAGAAAAGTGTTTAGTTTTTATTGCAAATATATTAAACGTATTTTCAACAAAAAGTGTTTACAGTTATAAATAATATTTCTTATAAATTGACATTGGACAGCCTGTTTCTTAATCCAATAGAGTTTACTAAAAAGTAAATATATTTAAGCGTAGGTATTACACACTTAAGATTTGATGTGGACTTTTGGACGAAACTATAAAAAAGTTTTAATATTTTCTCTCTTCGTCTTCAGAACATTATATCACAGTTTTATTTAATTACAGAGGATACTTAGATACTTGACAATTTTAGCACTCACACGATAAGGTCATCTATAAGCAGTATATAAAATTTACTTTTAAGCTCTAAACTTAGGATGTTAAGATTTACAAAGGCAATACAATTTACAACTAGATTGGTACGGTAATAACACTTAGTGCGCACCGAAAAATGCGTGTTGATCTTATATGCGTCGTGCTCGCATTAAGCCAGTCTTTCCGCTTTTAATTTCATAAGAAAAAGGCCACGAACAACTTGATTTATATCTAAAAATTCTAAAATTTATATATTTTAATGCAAATAAATATATGATAATCTATGCGGTACATATAATATAACAGTATCTGTTACGTTTTTATAAATACATACACACTGTCCTTGTAAAATTTAAGACAGAATTGTATATACAAATTTTAATCGTAAATTTTTTTCAATAAACTATAATCCATCAAAATTAGAACTAAAGTTCCATAAAAGTAGCAAAATATATAAAAATTGCATGTTCCATACTATAAGTATGTAAGTAGTATGTATTGACGCAATCAAAAATAATATTTGTCTCTTAAGCAATATATATAAATACAGCCTAACAAAATTTCCTTACCAAATTATTATTATCATTATTACTTATAAACTGTAAACTAACTGCAGTAGTGTAAAATCGGACAGTCAGTTCTAGGAACGCTTTTGCGCCCATTTCATATCATCGGCGCGGGGTTTGCACCCAGTGAGTGCTTCGATGATAGTTTCAAGGATGGACCAAAAATGTAATTTTTCCAAGGGCCAATTGAGCCAGCCAGTGGTAATGCAAAAGTAAGTCTCGTGCGGCGCCACGTGATGGATGCGGTGGTGGCGGCGCGGCAGCACCACGTGCCATTCTTGCAACCACACCACCCACGCGGGGAGGCCGAAGTAAGTGTGCGACCATTTATGGATCTGGGAATTCATAAATAATATATATGATTACGATTGTTGTAATAAATTGATTTCATTGTATTTCTTAGTTACTCAATAAGTTTTTATAAAGTATAAAATTTTATTACAGTCCTTCCGTCTGGGGTTAGGTCGGTCTGTTTATTGGTATATGTTACACGAGATGGGTATATAAACACTTTCATCGTGACGCGTTTAAAACCTCTTAATACTTGGATAATCCTGGACTAGTTATCCAAACTAATAACATAAATGCGAACGTAAATCTGTCTGTTACGCTGATTTTGATGAAATTTGGTACAAAGTTAGACAAGAGCATATAAAAAAGCTATATTTTTTATTGTGGAAAATAAGGCTTGAAGGGGGTTGAAATAGGGGATGGAGTGCATGTCGAGCTGTGATGATAATTCAAATGTAAAATTAATAGATGTCGTAAATTGCAAGAGGGCGAAGCTGGGGCGAGTATTATACTCATAAATTTAAACGAGTTAAATAAATAAATTCATATATTTACCTGATTGGTCATTGCCACAAATATACAACACAGATACCAATAAGCTATCCAATGAAATTGACTTTCAATGTTTATAGCATCGTATGTGAGCAACTGCCACACGATTCTTCCCAAAACAGGTATGGTAATAGCAAAGTTGTCACCATTTGTTTCTATAAAGTCATGGCGCGTAATTGATGTTGGATCAATGTGATGTTCACGGAATGGTCTTATAAAATTCTGAAAACAAAATTATATAAAATCATATTTAGAGCATCTAATAAAATACGTTTTACGCATTACCACCGTGGCGTTGTTGTGTTTGAACGGGTTATAAATGTGTGCGCTGAGTGTGGTAGTTACTACCCTACTAATTTAATTTAAATCTAAACTACACGTACGTAAGAGTATAAATTATATAACAATTTATATATGCGTTAGAAGTACATTAATATAATGAAGAAAATAAATATTTAAAAAAAAATTACACACACTACCATGCGTTAAACATACACAAGAGTTATTACAAAAAAACATCATTAATCAAATTATCCAAATATAATAGGTTCAATAAAAACTCTTTTATTAATCGCCTGGTTTTTGTTTTAATAAAATTTATAAAAATATATTCTTTAGTGTTACTTTTATGGATTAGTGTTTTAATTATTTGAAAAAGATAAACAAATCAACTACATTTAATAATTTAATAGAGGAGTTCAATGTTTATTAATTTAAATATTATTGATTTATTAGATAAAGATAATAATATAAAGAGATACGCGATTTCTAATTAGCACCTTATGAATGTTTGAAGGATAAAAATTAGAAAGTTCGTCTGTTGCAATAAAATATTATTTTATTCAAGGAAATTAAAACTAGGTAGATTTATGTAATAGACGGACAAAATAATAAAAATTTTGCCCGCGGGTCTTGACGTAGGTGGGGACGGATTAATTTCAGAAGTTTCACGGGAGAAGTGCGAGTGCGATAAATACTACAACAAACAAAATACAAACACAATCTTACTGTCAACTACGTCACGCTTATGTAATATCCCCCTTTAATGCTTTTGTAATAATTGAATGGCACCATGGATGAATTGATATTTAATTTAAAAAGTAATTCTGACTAATACAGCTCTTCTAAAAATAATTCGTATGATATGCATCATCATAACTTGAGAATATTCTGGATGGATTTTGTTCATTTTTATTTTTAAACTGGTGTTATGATTTGAATTACGATTTAATTTAATGAAAAGCAAAATTTAATGAAAATCCTGGAAATTATTCGAGTTCGGGAAAACTAAACATCCTATTTCTATGAAGAACAGACAGACAGATAGAAAGCATTACTTTGTAATTTATTGTAATTTTATTTCTAATATCAGTAGGTATTTTGGTAACACAATGAAACAAAAAGCGTTTAAAGATCTTGAAAGATTTATTTTTTTCCGCACAATAAAATTACTTTCGTTATTTTTATTTGACAATGCTGTCATGGAGTAAGTAATCTTTATCTTAATACAACAGTTAACAACATTGGTCAGTTTTTGAACAAACACGATAATAGTTTTGTTTACCGAATAACCTTTAACAGATTCTAAAGATATATAACTACACAATTTTCATCAACCTGATAAGATCACATACAAAAATTTTAATTTATCGTTTATGTCTCGTCCCTACTGTATGATTTTTCCGACACGGGCGTTTGACATCAATACTTTTCTAAAAATAATATCTTACTTTATTTTTAGATCTGTTATCAATTGTAAATGATTTCTTATTAAATAAAATAATGATGAAACATTATTTTAATATAATACAGTGCTATCAAACAAAAAGGCAGATTAACCGAGTAGTGGTATTTGGCCATAAATATCCGACCTTTGCGAAATGGGCACGAAAATATTTGTCGGATGAATCCGACCTTGGCGATTAAAGGGTTAATAAGAAAAGTAGATTTTTTGTTACTGTATAAATGTTTATTTTTATCGTATCTTTTCTTTTTATTGATTAATTCTAAATACGTTAAATGACTATTATACCAATATTATCTTCCAATTTATTTACATCTATAAATCTATAGTTCAAGTAAGGATAAAAACGTATTGCTCGGTACGACGGCAATAAGTAAATATGTAGTTTCGAAAAAATCGCATAAATTACGCATTATTAGAAAGGACAGCTTCTTCTTTTAAAAAAAATTACTGTAATAGAACCAATAATGGACAAAGAAAAATAAAACTTATTAAATAAGGACAAGTACACGTTTTTAATTTATTCTCATTACTTTAGCATAAACATAAATAATCGGCCCTCTAAATTTAATTTTTTATTTATTTCTATGCGTGCGTGTAAATAAAACAATACTGTCTTAAATCTTTGGTGCTAAGTTAAACTTTAAAATTAATTTCTTTAAGGACAACTTGTAGCACAAAAAATACGTCATTTGAATATGAACTGCAATGATTGAGATAGACTTTATAATAATTTGTTTAACTTAATTTTAAATGAGTTCATCGATATATTTAAAGCAAAAATATTTTATAAAAGCTTTAAGCTCAGTGACTGGGCCACAGTAGGTAGACATTTTTAAAAGTAGGGACAATTTATATGACTTACATGGCATGAAGCAGTTTAATCATAATCCTGAATTTAATTAATTTGATTTGACATTATTGAAAATGCCATATTTATTAGAAATAAAATGTTAAACTCTGATTATAAAATAGGAGCTACGTGGGACATTATTATTACCAGCATAATAGGGAGGTCTAAACATGAAAATGAACTGGTTAAATTGAATGTTAACAATACAGAAATTAATTCAGAAATTGAAGTGGCAAATACTTTTGAAAAATTATTTGCAGAAATACCGGTTAAAGTAACCTCTGCCTTAAAGTCTTCTCCATCAGATTCGATTACTTTAATAAAAAATACTCACTCAGACTGCGGTAACTACTTTAAATTTAAATACGTTACACCGTATGTGATTATTAAGGCATAAAACACTTAATCTAAAAAATACTTGTGATTCATGGGATGTTTCCATTAAACTACTTCATTCAATAATTATTGATATTGCGCCGAATTTAGCTCTTGTTTATAAATGTGTAGATACTGGAACGTTCTCAGATCTAATGAAACACAGTAAAATAATCCGACTTTTTAATAGTGAAAACAGAAACAATCCTGGTAACTATAGACCTATCTCTGTATTGCCATCGCTGAGTAATGTTTTTGAAAAGTTTATTTTAAATCAATCAAATGTATTTTGTGATTTATCTAAAGCCTTTGATTGTGTTCAACACGAAACACTTTTAAACAAACTTAATTATTATAGTGTAGGGGGTATATTTTTTTTAATTTTTGATTTACATTAATGATCTCCCGTTTTATGTGAAGAAATTTATGTGATATTGTACTGTTTGCTGGTGATACGTCCCTAATACTTAAAGTTACTAGAAGTATACAATGTTATGACGATGTGAACAGTACACTGTCACAAGTTCTACAATGGTTAACGTAAATAATTTAGTTTTTAATGCAAAAACTAAATGCGTCGAGTTTGCTTTACCTAAAGTTAAAAAACAAAAACTTAACCTTTTGTTAAATAATGAAATATTAGATGTAGTAGACTCGACCATACTTTTAGGTATCACATTAGACTCAAAAATCAAAACTATAGTGGAACCCGCATTTAACATCTCTAACGGGAAGACTTAGCTCAGCCGCTTACGCTGTATGGAAAGTAAGACAACTCACTAATATTGATACCGCTAGATTAGTTTATTTCAGTTATTTCCATATTATTATGTCCTATGGCATTTTACTATGGGGTAAGGCCGCGGAAATTTATTCGATTTTTATACTTCAGAAGAGAGAAATCCATGCTATTTAGAATTTAAAAGCTCGAGACTACCTTCGAGACGTTTTCAACAAAATAGGTATCCTTACGGTCCCGTCACAATACATCTATTGTAATGTTTTGTATATTCGCCTGAACATCAGTAAATATACAAAACACAGTGGTAAACATAATGTAAGCACTAGAAATAAAAATAAACTTGTTACTCCTCATTTTGGTCTCCACAAAGTGAGTAATTGTTTCATGGGGCTCGGTGTACGCATGTATAATATGAATTACACAGCGTATATTAGATTTGCCACTTCAGAAATTTAAAAGTCGAATAAAAATATCATTAATAAGCAAAGCATACTATTCTGTCCAAGATTACTTAAATGACAAGAATGCTTTGAATTTGGAATATGTTGACTCTCAAGTTAAGTGACTTGTAAAAATACTATGCTATACCGTTTAAATCAAATTATTTTGCACTTGCACTAATAATAAATTATTCTAAAATACAAATAAATAATTATATATATGTACTACTTACTATACTGTTAATTTAAAAAAATTTCGATAAGTCAAAATCAAACGGTTTAATACTAAATTTGAATATTAATATTTTGACTACAACATTACAGGTTCATGAGAACTAAAAAAGAAACATAAACCTTGGTTTGAATTTTTTTTTTCATTTCTTGTTTGTACTGCATCAACTGTCATCTATCACACCAAATCAGGTTGGTCATGTCAAGCCTTCCTATTAATTTTTAAAGTGCTTTGAGAAATATTGCAAATTAGGAAATAGAGTCAGAATAAAATATAAATTAAATTAAAATATTAGCAAACCTTTATTAAAATATTTGTTGATTTATTCATCTACAGAAAGTAAATGTTACTATATTAGTAATACAGACCCCCGTCTGTATCACTTATTTAGTAATATTTTTTTAACTCTATGGAGAATTCATCCTGATTAACTATTTGACGGTTTCACTTTGATAGATAATACCGAAATTAATGCGTTAAATTTTAAGCAGCACGTTACGGTTCGATAAGTCATGTGCACATTGCACATACTTTTATTCGATACTTTCTTGTTGATTTTTATAATTAAGTACATTAATAATTTTATCATATACATAAATTTTATTCATTATCTAAAAACAACACTACATACAGTAGCAGACAATTAACTTAAGTTGCGCATTGTGAGCGTGTTGCGACAGGCAGTATTGGCAGTCAAAACCGTGACGTTTACTATTTTGACAAATCGTAGATGAGCGGGAACTGAAACGTAGCATAAGAACCAATCGCGTGTGACGCGCTGCTCTCGCCCCGCGCTTCCCGCCAAAAAGGCCCTAATAGAGACTTCTACGTATTCAAGGTCAAACCTATATTTACGTGCCGGCAATTATACCATAGAGAGTACAAACCACAAAGACGACGCAACGCACATTTACTATTGTGATAAGCAGTAAACGCACGTCGAGTCATCGTCGTAGATTAAACAAACTATAATACATTCATACAGTATACGAATGAACAGGATAGAAGTAGCCATAACCCGTTTACCGAATAATAGCCGATACCGATACCAAAGAATATTCCTAGTCTATTTGGGATAATATTTTATAATCTATCCCATTTAATAATCTTACCGAAAAATTAACTTTTCGAATTTTTAGATACAAAGATCAGAATAGATTATACTTATTTATAATAAATATAATATAAATAAGCTATACCTTTCCAATAATAGGTAGATCAACTGCTCCCCAGGTGTCAGCTGCCCAATGGACTACTCCGGAGGCGAAATCAGCTGTGAGTACACCGGCTAATGCTGCCAGTAATAATGAAGCGTCTGCACGAATATATTTGACCATTAGTAGACCTGCACAGGCACTTAAAGTGCAACAGACTGTTACACATATCCATTCTTGCAATCTCTTTCCTAAAACATAATATTACTTGCTAATTTGATGACGGTAAATCCTACTAATATTACAAACGCGAAAGTTTGTAAGAATGTATGGATGTCTGAATTTATGTTTGATACTCTTTCACGCAAAAACTACTGAATGGATTTTTATGAAACTTTACAATAATATAGCTTACATATCAGAATAACACATAGGCTATAATTTATAATGATATAATGTAAATTATCCAAAATATAGCGGGTGAAACTGCGGGGCGCAGCTAGTAAGTTATAATAATAATAAGTCCTGTCAAGTCCTAAAGGCACTCCTTGATATGTTATAGCTATTCCGATTGATTAGTATAATACTGCTTTCACTAAAAGTGCAATGTTTCGTAAGTTGTCCTATCCTAAAAGACTGAAATTTATATCTGAAAAAGGAGTCAGTAGTAGCATAGTAGAATTTGATAGCATGTAGCATAGTTGAATTTGGGCTTAAATATATTTTTTCATCATAAGTAGCTAATTAAATTTTGAGATAATTTCATCCTCTGCTATACGCACTATCCTATCATGTATTTTTTATCTAGCAAAACAACAGAAATTAAAGTTTTTTGTAAAATGAGATTCAAATTACTAAAAAAATACAAGCATAAACATATTGTGTAGAAAGTACTATTGGCTCAAAAGTACTAAAGTACTACAGAGTAGAAAGTTTCATCAGTTGACCACATTTGTCCAATTTCAAATTGCACGCAACCATCTGACATCAGAAAGAATCAGAATTTAATCTTACAATCTTTTATTCAACAATGACTGTAGAAAAGACTTGCGGTAAACAAACCAATAAAAATTTGACTTATTGAAAGTAATGTTTTGGCAATATTGTAGATGTCAGCTCCAGCAAGCGATTCTATCCCAATTCTTGCTGCATTGTGAAAAATAATGAAATAAAATAGTACATTATTAAATCAGGCTGAAATTTCAATCTAATAAGTAATGGTCCTGCAATTATTGTTCTTTCATCACCATCTTATAGTTTAATTTGATAAATTATTTATAAATTTTCATTAAGGTCTAAGAGTAAATAACGCTTGTGATTATTAATTACCATTGAAAGAAAGAAAATATTATACTTAATATTTTTTTTAAACAGAGGACAATGGTAGTAATTGGGACATATTTATTCACCCCTAGATACATAGAGGTCTAGGTTTTATTAGTTTACTGTATCTCAAAAGAATGGATCAATTTTAATCCAGGTTTTTAAATTTTGATGCAGTTTTTTAAAGGTTGGTTTTATTGACATGGTTCTTAACCAATGTATAAATATCAGTTTAGATGTTTCAAGATCAACAGCTTATTTTCTACTTGACAGTCAAATTAATTTAAAAGTTGGTGTATGTTGGTGGTACTTTCAAGACACTGGCTACTTAAGATGATGCTACACTACAGCATCAAATTGTCTTCGAAATACCCAAATCCTCCACATTTAACAGCAGATATACATTTGATCTCATAAAAATGGTCTCAATGAAATGTGTCTATGCATATTTAAAAACTAAATTTAAAAATAATATAATTAATAAAGCATCAGATTTTTTTAGAGAGATATACTATAGCACAGCATTTTGAAAAAAAACTATTTTGAATATGTACTTATAATACAGCTAAAGGGCAAACAATCACATTTTATTTTTTACTTTTTAGAAGTTTATTTTTGTGTAATAAACTCATGTTAACTTTCTGGTTAATGTTTCTCTAATATCAATCTGTAGGCACAACTATTAAGTCTTTTATACAAATAGATATACAACATGAAATACTGATAATATTACACAAAAAGTATTTATCAGTATTTCACATAAGTCATTGTATTACTTAAATACATGTACTAAATATTATAGTTATATAGTTGTATATTATTATTACAAGTTCTAAACAATAGAAAATGTCTCATTATAACTTAATTGATAGTTAAATATCAAAAAGAAATCTAAGTAGAAAAGAAACTTAATAAATAATTATTAATAATTGTATCCATTCTAACACTCAAGGTTGTGGGAAGCTACCCACCTGGACTGTAAAGTTCAGCGAGTTCCTGTGCGCCTCGATGTCGAGGCCCCCATCGAGGTTGATTCCCTATTTCACTTGATAATTGGACATTAGCATTCGGGTCATCTTCCGACATGGAGTGTTCGAGTACTTCACGCTCAGTTTTTACTGGAGCTAGTAACGTAGTAGCCATGGTACTTGCGTAGTCAAATCGTTCACAACTTAAACCATTTAGTCCTACTCGCTTTGCACATGGTGGTATAGGTAGAGGCAGAGTCATATTTATTTAAACTTTACTAACTTTTCAATATCCCGTACAAATATATTTGTTATCGTAAAAGCGAGATAATCGTTCTAGCTTATCTACCACGACCATGTACATCGTACGTGATTCATAACAGAGAATGAAAATATGAATATTATTGAACTTAGAACTGAAATTCAATAATTTAAATTGAACACAGAATTGACTTAATGAATTAATAACTTTTAAATTGTCACATGACATGTGTCAATGTCAACAGCCAATGTCACTTTAATTGTGGCAATATGACAGCTGCTGCTCAATTCTATTAAGGCTCGATATATAGCTCTATGGGCTCGATATTCTCCTACATTGACATTGGCAAAATTACCGCTGCTAATTGCGGTAGGCCATAAAATAGTAGGTACGAAATGCTGGGCTTCTACCCAAAAACATAGGGCCCGATCTAGGAAGGGGCATTTGCCCAGAGCGGCAAAAATGAAGGGGCGGCAAAATTGACTTATTCCCATCTTCCACCCCAGCTGTTAGCCATCCATCCAACCTACTTCAGGTTGGGATCCGCATAAAGTACCGATACCTGAGTAGTATCGATACTTTCATTTCGATACTAAGTATAATTGGACACGATGCTTGCGTTCCGATATTTTTGAAGTACTTTTATAAGTACTAGATACTTAACAAAATTTAAATCACAACATTAGATATAGACAACAGCTTATGTTTAGGGCGTTTCTTGTAATTGGTAGATTTATTTTCATCAACTAGGTAAAAAAAATAACACAGTTTTATCCTAATTTACTTTTTTTACTATTGCTCTAGTTTGTTTTTTGTACCGATAATTTAATACGGCGAAATTGAAATTTAGTTACTTTGATACGATTTTTAAATGTCTCATTCATTAGTGATAAGTTCCGAACTTCAAGTTCAGAAATTTCACGTTTGATAAGTATATCGGATATTACTCAATCGGAAGTTTTAAAATTAAATTAAAAAAAGTACTCGATACCTAACATATCTATACTTATCTCGGTGTCGATAAATCTGATACGATACTTACTGGTATCGAGTAAAGTAGGTATTGATAATCTTGAAATTTAGTGGAAGGAACACTATGTAGAAGGAATAAATAGGAAATAAGGAACCAACTAAACTTAAACTTAGAAACTAAAATACAGAAAATCATTCCAATTTTATATTTCTGAACTAGCAACCCTTTTTGTCATGTCATTTATGTTTGATGGGGATTTCCCTCAAACTTTTGCAGGACTACCTTTAGCTACATTCGTACAGCGTGACATTTTAGAGGATTCCCTTAAATATCAGATAAGCAAAAGATTGCACAATTTACAATTACTTATTTCGAAGACTTCTACTCTTCTAGTAAAGACTTTCTGCCCTAGAAACAAATGTTCGTCATATTCGTGAATAATGTAGCGGTTAATAAATTTTATCTATGTGTGTGAAATATATGCTAAGTCTACAAGTTGGTACTATTCTTAAATTTGAAAGTGACGTGATTTTTAGTGGGGTTATGTTGAAGACATCATAAATAGGCACGATTAGCCTGAAACAGGTAAAATGGCACAAGGGGAAAGAGCTCTAAGCATCAGTGAGTCGCAATAGGTTGATGATGACGATCAAGTTGAAAGATACATAACTATATCAATAAAATTATATATCAGTACATTCAGTAGTTTCTGTGTAAATTCTTTAAAAGACATACATATATTGTACGAGTATACTTACTAACATAAAAACACTCATCAACTTTAGTATAGGTACTTCTTCAGAAAGTCCTGTTGACTGACGTAAATATATATTATGGGTAGGTGTCAACAATCCAATCCCAATCCCAACAAAATCACGTATTTTATGTAGGTACTTGTATAGTTTTGTTTAATGTAAAGGGCGGCAAAATTATCTTTGCCCGGAGCGGCTAAATAGCTAGAGCGGGCCTTGCAAAAACATCTCGCAAAGTTGCACACTACAGAGATGCGCAAGTTAGGCTGGTCAGCGTGCCGTCTCGCCTCGACAAAATCAAAATTGAATATGTTAGAGGAAGCTATATAATTGCCCCCATAGATGATAAACTACAAGAAAAACGTTTGCGCTGGTATGCCTATAGACGACCCATAGACCAAATGGTACGAGTAGCCCATACCGAAGACAAGCGTGGACGCTGAAGACTCCCTATCAATTGATTCACAACGGTCCAAAACGACCTGGAGAAAAAAAAACATCAACGCGGCAACCGCTCAAAATCGCCTAGAATGGAGGAAACGGACAAAGGGAGCCTCCTTAGATCCATTATTGATTATGTACTTTCAATCATAGTGATCGATTATGGCATGATGAGAAATATTAACGGTGAACTTTGGTTTAAATATAAAGTTATAAATAAATTAAAAAGCTGTCAAATGTAGAATCTTTAGGTTAATCTTATTCTCTCTAATTCTAATACATTTTACTTTTTTTTTAATTCTTACAGAAAGTCCACAAAGCTGAGATGTCGGCTCATCGAGAAACGATTTTAAATCTCTAGGTGCACTTCGATACTCAACATTTATGTGATTCGCAAAATCATCTGTCACGCAGTTTGGATCGTCGCTTAGAATTAAAGCACACACTGGACACATCTGAAATTCAACTAAATTAGAATTGAACTTTCAAGTTTAGATATCTAAAAGATTAAAAGTAAAAACCATATCGAATGTTGTTTCTGGGTGATTAGAAAATACGTGTTCTTATAAGGTTGCTTCAGTGAAACCTATCCTGGTACAGTAAGGACAAGTCAGCGACTGAGGTGGTTCTACACTCATACCTTCTCCTCTGTACTAAAGTTCTGAAATTTATTGGTAGATAGAGTTTGGTGGGGGATAATTAAAGAAATTAGTTCCAGTTACAGATACATAACATTGAGAGCCTGATTAATCTCGCGCTCCATCTTAACTTTTCGTAATTGTTCTTAACTTTTTCTAATTGTTCTAAACATTTAATCGATATGCCCCACATAAAAATCACACGTAATAACATGTAATGCACTTACCAGAGAATTAGCATCAATTTAATTAATTCAGAAACTATAACATTACAAAAAATTATAAATGTTATTAAGGAAATAATTGAGGATAAAGACACCTCTGACGAGCCAAATCAAACCTTACCCTTCAGGTGAGGGTATTTGGAGCGATTAAAAGCAAACCCGCATGTCAGCGCGACAAAAAGTTACTTAAAAAAATTAAAACACATTATTTTTCCTCGCCAACTTGAGAGAGCTGGCTGAAGATGACTACTAAGTCATAAAATAATTATTAATTATTTAATATTCTTTGACAGTATTATTACAATTTATGTTGAAGCATACATATGTGCAATCAAAAATGCAAGTTTATGGAGCTTTATTACTATAGCTGTCCGTACATTTATTCCACCATCCTATCAAGGAAAAGGAGTAAAAAATATAACACAATTGAGGATTTATATAGAAAAGAATAAATAATAATTAGTCTTTACTACAAATAAAACTAATAATAATTAACAATCTCTATTAATTAAAATATTTTGTTGGGTCTAAAGTTTTTCCAATGTCGATAATATTTGAAACAAAAATAAATTATAGTAGGATGAACCCCATTGGAAAAGGAAGAGAATATAACAGTGAGGTCGGGAAGTGGAAAAGGGAGGCGTTTTAAGGGTAAAAACGGTTTATCTCGAGTTCCGGCTAAACTACAAGTTCTATGGAAAAACATTTTATGGCAAAGTTGTAGGTAAAATAATAAGATCTACAACTTTTGTACTTACACTTTTTTCACATAACCTCAAAATTAATGTGAAAAATTCAAATAACCAAGTTTTTGGTTTTTTATTTTTATCTTAACGAACAAAAATCCCACCGACATTTAAAAAATAGATATTTTGACGTGAGATTTTTCGACTGAAAATTGGGGAGCTTTTTCGATATTAAATCCATAAAAAAATAATGTTTTAAATCAAAAAAATTACAGTGTATTTGGGACATAAAAAGCATAAAATTATATTAGATACACTTATAATGCCTACTTCTCGCATACCCGAATCTTAAGAAATTAATATCAACACATTAATTGTGAGCTTGGTTTTAGGAGCCATTCATTTATTACGTAAGACGATTTAAAGGGGGAGGGGGGTCGACCGTATCTTATTTTTTCTTACAAGAGGGTGGGAGGAAGTCTCGATAGTTCTTATGAAAGATTACAAAAATGCGCAGTTTAAATTATACTTTAAAAAGCGCAGATAACCGCGCCAGTGCAGAGGTTCACTCGGATGCATATAAGTAAACGACTTTCATTTCCATGGCAACGGACCCGCGCCACCCTCACTGCACTTCCCGGGTACTCCCCGCTTGTTGACTAGTAGTCACTTGTTTAGGTAAACAACACTCGTGATTGCGTTGATGATTTATTCTATGATCGAGTAAGTTTTTTTGTACCTTATAGTTATATTAAAATTACTTACTACGCTAATTTTAACTATACAAAAAATGTTCCAGTGGCAGATGCACTTTCCGAGTGAGTTTTGAGCCCCTGGAATGAAATCTTATGTAGGTAAAGATGAATGATTAAAACCAAAGTACTATATTACCAAAAAAATTCAAATTATTAGTACCTTTGGAAGGACAAAAAAACAATTTCAAATATTGTTACTTTGAAAAATAAACATTAAAACAACCCAAACGTGTATTCATTTTTTCTTTAGATTCTTACGTAATAAATATTAAACAGGGGTTGGCCTATTCTTATTTTTTTTATAATAGGGAAGGGAGGTCAAAAACTAGCGAAAATAGTCTTACGTAATAAATGAATGGCCCCTTACAAAAGAAAAAAAATTTCTCAAAGAATTTTTTTAACAAAATTCGTTGTATTTGGAAATGAATAATTAGGTACTAATTAAAATAGTTATACCTGAATGTAATTTTTCTTTGAACTTTACGATCTCGTAATCTATATCTATACTATTATATAAAGAGGAAAGATTTGATTGTTTGTTGCGAATAGGCTCTAAAAGTACTGAACTGATTTTGAAAATTCTTTCACCTACAAATATAGGAAGCTACATCCTTTGCGGGTAACATAGGCTATGTGGTGTTGCCATAAATATTCTAATTAAAAAGATATGGCCATTTAAGTGCCATAAGGTGGCCATTTTGTAAATTGAAAAGTTTCTAAGGAACTACAAATCCGATTTAAAAAAAATTTTCACTGATAGAAAACTACACTATTCGTGAGTGACAAAAGTGATTTAGTGTTGCCATATACATTTTTTAATTAATAGAATATGGTCATTTTGTTAATAATAATTAATAGAGTATAGCCATTTTGTTACTACTTATCCGATTTTTAGAATTCTTTCGTTGAGAGAAGTCTATAGTATTTCCATTGCTCTTCCTCTTATAATACTATCATTGTCTCTCATCCTCTCTTTAATTATTATCAGTTCAGAATGATCAGTCTCTTTTCACTTTCTTTCTTTCTTTCGATTATCTCTCTTTCTCTCCTTTACCTATTCAATTTTATTTTTGCTCTGTCTGCATACTGATGTAATACAAAGATTTTTGATTGAGATAGGTTAATAATTTCGGCTGTAAAGGGTTACTGTCTAAAAACGGTAACACAGATTGCTACAACTGCACTAGCACTTGATATAGTATCTACGTGCACTACTGAGTAAGTGGTCCTATCGTCATTATTATGGGAATGTTAAATATCCATACAGCTTACAAAGACTTACATAAGCCTAATTTGTAGGGTCTGCTAATAATATTTGAATATCAGTTAACACTAACGCACAATGGACCGAACTAGAGTCTAAGTGCAGAAACAGGAGCCCACATACAATACAATACAGTCAGTTAACACTACATAAAAGTTGAAATATTTTCAACAGCAATAATTATTTAATTTTAAAATATTTTTTTTATTAATTACGCATTTGTAAAAACTGCAAACTTATTAATATAATATTTTATTTTGTTGCAGTCATAATTGTGTAATTTCTATCGAATGTTAAAGATAAAATAATTTCGTTAATGAAAGTAACTATATAGAATAGATACAAGCTAAATTGTATATTATTTCTTTTTCTTATTAGAATCAGTTATTTTTGGATGGATAAACATGCTTTTGCGCCAATTGCCAATGCAATAGACTAAAAATTGAACCTGTGTTATTTTTAGCCGTACGATGTTCGCATGAAGGAGTTGAAAGTTTTAGCTATTGGTGATGTTGTGAAATATAACAAGCTCTTAAAGTATTTCGTTTTGTTTGCTATACATACATGAATTAACATTAAAGAGCTTTATGTTCAAAAATTAATTTACGCGCTTGAATGTGACTGACGATTTTTAGTACATTTTTCCGGACATTCGACATTGTCTGTTTTATTGGTAAGTAATATGTCTTGTGAAGATATAACATCCTAGGAAAGACTGAAAAGTTTCCAATATTTAGAAAATTATTTTTCTTGTAAAACTTAGCATTTCCATTACCACAGCATACCTTTGGATTACCTAATGAATTGTGAAATTCAATTATATATATTATTCGTAAGACTAGAAAAAAACCTTAAACGCAACATGTAAATATAAGTATCTTATATATAAAATTTTCGTATCACAATGTTAGTTACCATACTCCTCCAAAATGGCTGAACCGATTTATGAAATTTTATATCCATATTCAGTAGGTCTGAGAATCGGCTACTATCTATTTTTCATCTCCTTAAATGATAAGGGTGACTCACCCCGAATTTATTTGGCAAAACAACGTTTGCCGGGTCAGGTAGTATACTATAATAAATTCTGATAATAAACGTATTTAAAAAGTTAATGTTTACCGATAGCAGAGACTCACACGCAATAAAACGGGAAGGGGCCAGGGGGGGTGAACGTGGTAGAAGTATTTCAGACGCAAATTTGTTTTAGTTGGATAAGAAACAAAAAATAGCAATATAAAATATCATATTATACTTCCTGAATGTATTATGGACAATTCAACACATTTTATAATAATCATATTGTCGTAATTATTTCAGATTCAATATGGCAAGATACAAGGAACCTAAAAAATTAGAGAATTTAGCTTTAATAAAACTTGGGGACTGGGTAGCAAAACAAGCAGAAATTCGTATGACCTCGACTGCTATACTAGCGCAACAAAATCCAGATAAAGCTCAGGTAACATTAAATAGTAACGTTGAAAATATACGTTGTTACCTAGACGTTTATGTGCCATGGATGCTTCACGATAAATTGGCCAATGAAGCAATAAAATCTTTATCTGATTTATTGGAGAAGACTAAACAATCGCTAGGATTCAGAGGATCAATGGGCAAGTTTGTTAGTCAAATGAATGTGATCGTAAAGATGACTGAGGTCCTATTTACGAAGAATTTTACAATAGTATCAATTGACACTATACCAAAAATGATGCGATCTGTTTTCTATTCCAAGCTACACATGCTAACCGGACTAAAATATTTAAATTTAGGTTCACTTTCTGGAGGGTGGAAAACTGCAGATATGGAAGACTCTATAATTAAAGCATTGAAACATTTGCATCTTCTTAAGTATCTCTGTATAAATTATGACTGCACGGATAATATTTTAAAATGTGTAGTACAAAATTGTAAAAAGTTAATTAAACTGGATGTGTCGTGCTCAAAATGTATAACGAATGAAAGTATTGCCATAATAAGCAAATTGAAAAAATTAAAAAGTATTCAGCTGTATCACACTTTTGTTACGTGGGAGGGATTCGTTAATTTATTAATTAATTGTCACAATTTAGAAGACGTTGGTAGATGTGATGAGATAGGTAAAGTATTAGAATTTATTCACTTAAATTGCCCTGAAGCTTGCCCTCTTAATATTAAAATATATGTTAGTCGATATGCTACAAAAGAACACTTACAGTTAGCAGTTGAGATGTGCCCCTATATTTGTATGATGACTGTGTTCCACAACACTCTGCAGACTGATCTGATGGTATTAATTGGATTAAAAGATTTGTATGATTTAAAGCTTTTGTCGTGTGACTTCTATGCCGATCAAATTAAACAAGTTCTTCAAGTGAAAGGATGTAACCTTATAAAATTACATTTAGAACATGTTGACCAGATTGATCTAAATGCATTAATGTATATTAGTCAAATGTGTCCGTTGCTAGAAACATTGGTATTTTATAATTGTACTTTAATTCAACATACATCACTGTATACAAAGAATTTGGAAATTTTGCCGTTTCGTAATTTAAAAAAACTTACTTGTGTATCAACATTTACAGATGACCAATTATTGTTTTTGTTAACAAATTGTATTAATGTCGAATTTATCCAAATAGGAACAGCGATTCAACTAACAGATGAGTTCATGTTGAAAATTTTAGATAAAAACCCATTGATATATTTGAAAGAGTTACGTATTATGCAGTCTGATTTTTTAACTATTCTAGCAGCAGAAAGGATCATTCAAAGTTGTATGAGCTTAGAAATATTAGTGGAACTTGAAAGCTGGTCCTTACTAACAGAAAGTGATCGAGATTATCTAAGAAGCTACATAAAAGTTAATAATTATAACATAGATATCTCCCCCATACGAAGATATGATTCTTAAAAATAATGTATCTGCTATTATTTGTAATTATTATATGATAAAAATGTTATAATATAAATTATTGTATACAATTATTGTCACCCAAAGTTTTAAGTACAAACTTTAAACCGAGTTGAAATAAAAACACTTAAGTAATTAAGTATTAACTGAGCTATTAAATTAATTAACACTTGGTATGTTTTTTATTTATGACGGGTCAACTATATACATTTAACACAATCACCACAAGCACCGGAGCTTTTATCGCACCTTTCGAGCCAAATCTAACATGCAGACACTAAAGCAATGATAATCTACTGTCTGTACATGGGAGATTTTTGAAAAAAAAATAGTAGAAGTCGCGTGAAATAAGTAATAGAACATAATATAAAAACTTTTTGAAATTTTTGCATGCATCACTTTAAAACGGCTGAACCGATTTTAATGAAAAGAACGCGATTTCTATATAACCCATATTAAAAAATGGGATACTTTTTATCCTTAAAAAAAAGGTATTAGTGGTGGAGCTGAAGGAAATCTTTATATTATCCCTTTTTTCAAAACCTTGAAAAGAAAAATCTGTCTCAGCTACAAAGAGTGATACATTTACAATGTGTTTTTCAATTACTTTAAAAATCAAAGATAGTTTATTTTTATCAACCAAACTTAAATCATTTGTAGTTTTTACTTTTTCATTTACTTACCATTGTAAATACAACTTTATTTTGAATGGATTACAGTCATACATGATAGACAAACTCACATCCCATAATTGCATAATGACAGTGTGTTTTAACACACTGTCATGACGTGAGTCATGACACATCCCATAATTGCATAATGACAGTGTGTTTTAACACACTGTCATGACGTGAGTCATGACTGTAACAGATAAAAATCAAAAAAAAATTAAAGATTAATATTATACTTACTTAATTTTATTTTCAACAAGAACCAATTATTTACAACATTCTAATTAACATTATTGGGAATGAGAGCAAACATGTAAACTGGGTAAATTCCTGTTGGAAAGTTGGTTTGTACACACTGTTTTATCCTTTTTAATTTGGCTAATTTAAAAATTTTTAAATATTGTTTTAAAGGTCTAGTAACAGATGAATCATTTTCATCCACTTCTGTTATCCCTGATGATGTAACATTTTCTTTCACAATTATAATGCCATTCATTGCCAGAGCATCCCTAAAAAAATTGTCTAGTAAGATTAAAACAATATAAATAAAGCTAACCATCTTATGTATAAAGACTTTTCACACTATAAAAGCTAATCAGCATCATTCAGTTAAATATTTTACGGAATACATATACGAGTATATTCAACCAAATTTCTAAATTAAAAAAACTTATATTAGCATGAAATTAAATAATACTCATTAAAGTTTAATTACAATAAGTTTACTTAAAACTATATTTAACATTGAATATACTTGAACTTGACATACACAGATTTGAATTTTTTATTGCTTTTTTGAAAGCATTTATTTTATTGACAGAATAGGTTCTATTCTTTTTCTTTGTAAGAAAAAATTTGTATTTCATTGTAATATAATAAAAAATACAATCAGGGGCGTCTCTCACCCATGTAGCATCCTTGTGCAATCATTATTGTAAACCCTTGGTAACAAAAAAAATAGCACTTTATCTCAGCAAGAGCAAAAACTATGTCGTTTTACCTCGCTGTAGACCTTCTTTGATGATTATGTCCTTTTATTTTGGTGTACATTATTTATTCCAACACAATTGAGAAATTTCTTTTCTGAAAATAATCTCTTTCTTGTGCCGTGCTCCACTATAGGTAAAGCCACCCCTGATTACAATGTACCATAAAGCATCTATTGCAGTTTCTATTTTGTACCTATCACAAGAGACAAAAATTTGAAGATGTTTACCTGCAATTTGTAAGATATGAAGTTAAGTCTGCATCAGTTAAGTACCCTAATACCCATTGGTTCCAAATTACATCATATTTCTTTTCCGGTTCAAATTTTTGTAGGCTTTGGTGATACAATGAACCTATTTTAGTTCTAAATTCTCCAACAAAATCTAAAATGGAATTTCTAAATTTTTCATCAGGTTCAATAATGTCAACTGAATCGAAATGAGGTGCTAATAAATATTTAGTAATTCTGCCTATCCCAGCACCACAATCAAGAGCATTATTAGTCTCTGGTGGAATATTAATAGACAGAATAGATTTTAAAAACTGGGTTGACCCTTCTATATCTAAATCAGAAATAAAACCAAAACCACCAAGTACTCCATCTAATGTAGCTGGAATTTCTGCCCAATATTCTGAAGCTTTCTTGTAATTTATATTCTTTTCGCTCATAATTTCCTATCTGTTGTAATTGACTAGAGGTAGGTCTTCACAGTAGGAATTCAATAAAGATGACAATTGACAATCTTTATCTCATAGAGATAAATAAAAACAGTAGTTATCACAGACTTAATAGAGATTTTTACACGGTAATTATTTTTAGTTCGAGTCAAGTGAACTGAGAACTCTCAGTTCTCGCAATTCTCCAATGACCAAAAATTCGGAATAGTGTTGAGTAGTTCGCGACCGACCTAGTTCAAAATAGCGCTCCTTTAGGTGAGCTATACGAACTAGTTCGTCGAAGATATCGCTCTTAGTAGTTTTTAGTTCTTATATTTTTATAAATACAATTATTTCCTTCTAGGGATGCTTATGTTTCATCCATACTTGACTACTTTGTATAAAAATAAATGTGTAATAAATAAAAATAGTGGTTTATTTCGAATAAAAAAACGATAATTACTTATATATTTAAATGATGATAGAAATATCAATACATTTTTCATAAACATCGATATTTCTAACATCGATGTTTCATTTTTGAGAATATGATACATTCATATTTTTTATTTTTACTAAATTATTAAAAAAAAGAACTAACGAACTAAAAGAGCAAACTAGTTCGTCATTGGATTGCGAACTAAAAAGAGCGCTCTTTTTGGTGACCTATTAGGCCTAAGACTAATTCGGAACTTACATAGGTACCTTCAACCTTACCTTAAAATTAATAGGCAGCACACACGTGCCATTTTGACTGACCTTCAATGTTTTGAGATTGAATCGGATATTTGATCGGATGTGGGTAATCGGTTTGGCAAGGTAAAAAGGAACTTTTTAAAAATTCCAAGATTTTAACATATTCTGATAAAAATATAAACAAAATAAAATGCAGTTTACGCATCCCTACAGAGTTATATCCCGGAAATTCCATTTATTATTTATGCATGTTGCATACAAAATATTCTCTAAAATAGTACTAGATCGTCTAACAAATATTCTGGATGAAAATCAACTAAAGGAACAAGGAGGATTTCGCAGTGACTTTTCAACACTAGATCATATTTATACCATAAAACAGGTTATTCAGAAAAGTAATGAATATGGTATTATTTACTATTTAGCTTTCATGGATTATAATAAAGCGTTTGATTCACTTATAAACGCAAAAATATGGAAACCAGAAACACAGGGTGTAGATGAAAAATATATACGTCTCATTAAAAATACATACATGAGCATGACAGCAAAAATAAGAACAGAAAGGGTGGGACTTTCCTATAAAAAGAGGAGTCAGGCAAGGAGACCCAATATCCCCCAAACTCTTCTCGGCAGTTCTGGAATATGTGTTTAGACGTCTTGAAAGGGACAACTAAGGAACAAGCATTAACGGAGAACATCTGAATCACCTTACATTGGCAGATGATCTAATACTTATTTCGTGCGACGCTAAAAGCTTGCAAGAAATGCTAGAACAATTGGTATATGAAAGTGGAGATGTTGGACTGTCAATGAACACCTTAAAAACGAAATTGATGATAAACGGAGAAAAAATCCCTATCTTAGTCAATGGTACAACGATAGAGTATATTGATGAATAAAGTATCTTGGTCAAATAATATCTCCGAGAGACCTCACAACAACAGAGATTAACAACAGAATCAATCTAGCTTGGACTTGGAGGACGACATGAAAAATTTAGCAGGCATTATGTGGAGAAGGAAGGTACTTGATCGCACTCTGTGGCAAGGTTTAGGTTAGGTCCTATGCTGGAACGCAACACAATCTGCGTGAAACTGGTGTCCAATAATAAAAATTATTGTAAGCATTACATGCTTTATGAAAATTATGTGTTATGTAAGATTATGAATAAAGGCTATTATTAATTAAAAACTTTACGGAAAAAAATCGTGTGGAATTGCATGATGAATAGTTTTAGCTTATTGTGTAGTCAATATTCAACCCTTTTTTTTTTTAAATTATTGCACTTTTATAAGTTTCTAGCCGACCCCTCCTCGCTTCGCTGAGGTGAATATACGCAGCAAAAGGGAAAAGTTTAATTTTAAACACTTATGAGACGATACGTCATGATCTAATGATTTAAATTATTTTTAAATATACAAACCTACTTTTTGTGACTTAAATATAAAAGTTAGACATAATATGTTGTCGCTGATTTTTAGGGTTCCGTACCTTAAAAGGAAAAAAGGAACCCTTATAGAATCATTTCGTTGTCCGTCTGTCTGTCTGTCCGTCTGTCAAGACCCTTTTTCTCAGCATCGCGTGCAGGTATCAACTTGAAATTAATGTTAAATACTCAAGCCTGCGGTCCTTTGCGGCTGTCAAAAGATCAAACTTCTAAGTCCACGCATTGAAAAGATATGACCGTTAATGTGGTCATTCATATAATTATAAGGTACTTTCCAATGACCTAGCGTCGTGAAATTTACCATGAAGTAAGGTCTCATAGCACAAATAAAGGATAAATTTAAAAACCTAAAAAGTTTTTTCTACATCACTAGAAAATTAACTTTTTTTGACTGTCACGAAAGACCCTTTTTCTCAGAAAAACATGAAGATATCAAGTTGAAATTTATACAAAATATTCTAATCTCCAGTTCCTCAAATATGTAAAAATATCAAACTGATAAGTTGATTTAATGAAAACCCGCAGCCGCTTTGATCTCATGTATTGTAATTTTGATTTTCGAGATAAATCAAAATTCCTAGGCTTCGTCTTTTGACCTAGGAACATGATTTTTGGCAAGAAGCAAGGTCTTATAGCACTAGTATGGGGAAAAATCCTAAAAATGCCAATTTGTTGTTACATCACGAAAAAAATTATCTTTTATACATTTAGGTTTTGACGCATTATTTGAAGAACACGTGAAGTTATCAAGTTGAAATTAATAGTAAACATGTAAGTCTATAGTATCTTAAAGCTGTGAAAAAATCAAACGTCTAAGTGTAATCAATAAATATGGCCGTTTATTCTTAAGTGACAACAACTAGTTTTCTATAGGGCATTCTACAGATGCGGACATAAAAAGTCGATGTTTGACATTTAAGTAATTTTCAAATATGTTACATAATATACTTGGTACTATACAGATACAAAATATTTTTACCGTTTAAACGGGTAAAGGTTAACGAGTTTCAATTTTATGATATTGAAATTTAAAAACTTTAAATAAGTTTATTCCAAGAAAGAAAGAAATAATTTGTAATGCAAAAATTTATTTAAAAAGATTATTTGGTAAAATATAAATTTCATTAAATAATTTATTAAATTTTTAATTTTCACACTGGGGAATAAGGTTTAAAATATGGCACCTCTTCCATTTACTCAAATTTTCAAAGCCCTCTTGCTTAACTTTCATCAGGGCTTAAATCTGTGCCGAAGACGTGTATATGTATAACATATTCGAATGTTAGTAAAATCGCAAACATGGACGATAACTCAAGCTAGTAACATTTGGTGTCAGAAGTGTGTGAGTTGTGCATCCGTCAAGGGACCCCAAACTTGTATTTATTCCCATGATCTTGCAGACTTCTTGAAAGACATTCGATTCGAAGTTTCTACCTTGATCGCTGTGTATTTCTGTCGGCACCCCAAATCGGCAGAATACTTCGTTGACTACCTGCTGGCGATTGTAGTTGCCTTGTAGTTCTTGGTTTGGGATGGCAAATGTTTCAGGCCATTTAGTAAAATAGTCCGTTACCACCAAGATGTACCTGTGACCCGCCACATTTAACGCGATCCTTTCCCGAAGTGCACCCACGCTGTATAATTTCAATGCCCCTTTGCTTCTTGTTTGGGGTTCCTTGACGAATGCACAACTCGCACATTTCCGGCACCAATCTTCAGTTGGATTTAATGAAATAAACAAGAATTCTCTTCTATTTGTATTTAATAAAATACATCCATTAAAACTACATGACAAACAGTAACGTCCACCCCAGTGACTTCCGAGGTGACGTTTTCGCAGGACAGTATGTCTTCTATTATATCTACATTACAAAAATCACAGACAGATGCTTTTCGAGACATATTAGAATCCGTAATGCGTACGGCCACGCCAATTAGCAATGACTCACAGACCTTAGCTCGCTGCAGATTTACATTCAGCGGCTCAACGTTGGAGTCTGTGACAGCCTTTATAGATAGTGTAGATAGCTACATTGACTGTTGTAAAGTCTCAGATGCGAATGTTATCAATGCTGTTCACAAAAGATGCTGCAACCTGGTGGCAAGGTATCAAGAGCCAGGTTAACAACTGGGCCCAGGCGAAGGAAAACTTAATTTGCCTTTGGAGACCGCCGACCGCCCCACAGGATCTATATCGATATTTTTAATAATCCACATCGTGACGAAAATACCGATTTATTTGTTTCGAAAATAAGATCATTGTTTGCAAAATTACCAAAAGAGGATTTATCTGAAAATGCTAGATTAGATATAACCTATGGTCTTTTAAATACGAGAATTAAAAGTAAGCTCCGAAGGAAAGAATTCTCGTCATTCAGTCAATTATTATTATTAGCAAGGAACATAGAAGATTCTAGTCAGGAAGAACAAAAGAGCGCGCGTGATCACGCCACGCGATTCCCTCCGCCCGCACCTCAACCCGACACGCCTACCTCGCGCGGTACATTCGTTACCCCCCGTTGGGGTACCCCGCGTCCTTCCCGCGTTGCGCCTGACTCGCGTCGGGACACGATTCCCGTAGCGCCGCGGCCGCCGTCGCCGTCACGCAACAACACGCTCGTAGCGTATACGCCGCGTACAGAGTCCATCGTAGCACCTCCACACCGAGCGCTCGTAGCGCCACAGCAACCTACGACGCAGCAATTCTCTGCGCCACAGACGCCCGCTCCGCCGCAGTCCTCGCATAGAGTATATTATGCAACTTCTAACTCTGAGACCAAAAAGTACCGTCCTAGATGTTCATACTGCAAAGGTTACAATCACTCCAAGGATCAGTGCCGTAAGTTGGCGAGTCGAGGTGAGTCAAATTTCACTAACTATCCCGCGGAAGTGTGTGATAATAACAAATCGGGCAAAGAAAGTTTTTATAGTGTCGAACCGTCGCATTCGGTTAATGGTGTTAGTTCGCATAATAAGTGCATAAATCGTAAGAAAAAGTGTTTAAAGTTAAGATGTTCGACAAATAAATATTTGAACGATAAAAACACTGATATAAAAGTATTCTACGCATAGCACTAACCGTTTTAGTTATAATCATGATATTAATAATATGATATGTTTCAATACACACACAAGGAATAATAATATTAAATGTCTATGTTTGTCTGTTGCGAATAATGCAAACAATTTTAAAAATTGTTTTAACCGTCGCATTCACGATTTTAAGCCTCCGTATGGAGATGATCGGGAATTAAAGTCAACTTTACAATCCACGAAGTGTCCATCGGACATTGCTTGCAACATTCAAAACAATAATAATAATAATATTTGTTATAGAAATTGGATTCCGCATAATAGGAACTGTCATTGTATTTATTCAAGTAAAAATTTTAATTTCGTATGTAATGTTGATCCAAAACATTTTTCTCGTCACAAAATTAATTATAGTCTTAGAGCTAACAGTAAAAGGAAAATACCTTTATATAAAAATTATAGTCCAAGCGATAATAATTTTGGAAAATTACCTTTGTATAAAAATTATAGTCCAAGCGATAATAATTATAGAAAATTACCTTTGTATAAAAATTATAGTCCAAGAGATAATAATTTTAGAAAATTACCTTTGTATAAAAATTATAGTCCAAGAGATAATAATTTTAGAAAATTACCATTTTATAAAAATTATAGTTCAAGAGATAGTAATTTAGAAATTTTACCTTTATATTCAAATTGTAGTCCAAGAGCTAGTTGTTCGAAAAACTTAAATTCTCAGAATTTAATTTGTAAAAATGGTATTGTTAAATCTAATCAAATTGTTAATGACTGTATTTATTAAGAAGATGTCTTAGCGTCTGACGACGGTAGTGAGAGGTCCCTTGCGTGTCGCGAGATTTGTCCAATTTTTAAAATTGAAATATTAGGTGTCAGCGGTACAGCTTTAATATACACCGCTGCGAAACATTGCATTGCGCACACACACTATATGCTTTCCTTCTACACAAGGGTCAAACTCTTGTTCCTCCAAGGCGTCAGGTTAAACTTGCTGATGGTCATGTACGGGACATGGAAGTTCTTACTACTACTTTACAGGTAAGTTTAGACCATAAAGTCATTACAATTCCTTTTTTAATTTTTCCTAACTAACAATAATGAAACACTTCTGGGCATCGATTTTATTACAGCTGCAGGAGTAGTTATCGATTTTCATAAAGAAATCTGGTATTTTAGTAATAATAATTTTATGAAACATAAACTGCTTTTTGAACCCACTTCACGACATACAAGCTGTTCGTCAGCTAATGTTCTTCGTGATGACGAAGGTGCACACCTTAATCCAGCTGAGCGTTATGAGCTAGCTGAAGTCCTCGTCAGACACGCAAATATCTTCGAAGTAGGGGGAGGTCCAACTCCGTATGCAGAGCACCGCAAATATCTTCGAAGTAGGGGGAGGTCCAACTCCGTATGCGGAGCACCGCATAGACACAGGTAATCACCCACCAATAGCAGTGCCGCCGTACCACCTTACGCCAGCAAAAAAGGAGTTGATGAAGCAGGAAATCGATAAAATGTTAAATGATGAGATTATTGAGTGTGAATCAGCTTGGTGTTGACCGGCGTTGATGGTGCCGAAGTCTGATGGTACATTTCGATTCTGCGTTGATTACAGACGCCTCAACGCAATCACTAAGTCTGACAACTATCCGATGCCACGCATCGATGAGCTTTTACAATCTACAAAGAGGAACTGCTATATGAGTACCTTGGATCTCCGTTCTTCATACTGGCAAGTCTCCGTTAAGGAGTCTGATAAAAACAAAACTGCTTTTATTTCTCCTCTCGGCACGTATCGCTTTAAAAAAATGCCGTTCGGACTCAAGAACGCGCCGGCGACCTTCCAACGTTTAATAGACCGACTCCGTTCCTGTGCTGCTCTTAAAGAAGTAACTATTTTAGCATATCTTGATGATATTTTGGTGATCTCCGATGGGATCGAACAGCACTTGGCAGATTTGGAACTGGTGTTGAGACGACTGGAAGAGTTTAATCTTCACGTTATTCGTGAAAAGTGTGCTTTTGCGAGAGAGAGTGTCCGATATCTTGGGCATATTATTAACCAGGAAGGGATTTCTACTGACCCACAAAAGGTTAGTGCAGTTTTGGATATGAAGGAGCCAGTCAACTTAAAGCACTTGCGAACATTCCTTCAAACTTGTTCGTGGTTCAGAAAATTCATACCGAATTTTTCAAAAGTGGCTGAACCTTTGACATGATTGACAAAAAAAAAGCAAATCTGGATCTGGGACACAGAACAGTCCCAAGCCTTTAATGAGCTAAAACAGCTTCTTACTTCAGCTCCGATACTGGTTCAACCTAACTACGCCTTAGGCGCATTTTATTACAAGAACAAGGTAAACAGGAACGACCTATAGAATACGCTAGTCGTTTGTTGAATAACGCTGAGCGCAACTACTCGACTACAGAACGCGAAGCGCTCGCCGTTGTTTGGGCAGTCGAACGTTTTCGATCCTATCTAGACGGTCAGCCAGTTATTATCGGAAGTGACCATCAACCACTTCGTTGGTTGCTAACTCTGAAATCACCAACAGGAAGGTTAGTTCGTTGGGCCTTAAAACTCCAGGCCTTTGATATCAAGTTCGAATACATACCGGGAAAGGCCAATGTCATAGCGGACACACTTAGCAGGCCGATCTGTTCAAGCGAAACCAGCAACGATTGTGGTATTTGTTCTACTTTTTGTGATCTACCGACGAAGTCACCGAATCAAATAAGACAAGAGCAAATTTCCGACCCCGAGCTTATGAAGATCATTAAAGGACTTGAAGGTACTGATGAGGTCGCATTTCAGCGATGGTCGGAACGAGGATACATCATGAACCAAGGTGTTTTATATAGATATAATCCTGACTCAGAGAGTGAGTCCCCTCAACTAGTTATTCCAACTGGACAAGTGGTTAATATTCTTAAAGAATTGCACGACTCTTCTTTAGCAGGTCACCCTGGAGTCGATCGCACCTATCAAAAGGTAGCTCAATTATATTATTTTACAGGAATGCGAAGGATAATAGCCGAATATGTCGGAGCTTGCATTCACTGCCCACGTTACAAAGCATCAAATGCTAAACCACCTGGTCTGTTACAAACTCCGGTTATGAGTCAACGGAATGAGGTGCTCGCTATAGATCTTTTCGGCCCTTTACCTGAAGGAGACCAGGGGGAGCGTTGGGTTTTTCTAATAGAGGACACAGCCACACGATGGGTAGAATTGTTCGCCCTTCAAGATGCTACAGCAGAAGCGTGTACTCGTGTTTTAATTGAAGATTATTTCTTACGTTTCGGTTTACCACGTCGAATAATATCGGATAACGGGGTACAATTCGTGTCTGCAGTAATGAGTCAATGTATGTCTGTTCTTGGGGTTAAGCAAAATTTTGTGCCTCTTTACCATCCCCAATCAAACCCTGCAGAACGTAAAAACTGTATTCTTAAATCAATGTTAGCATATCTGGTGGAAAAAGAACACACATCTTGGCCTAAAAAGCTGCCGCTGGTCCGTTTTGCTTTGAATAGCTCCCGGTGCCGAACAACGGGTGCATCACCAGCATATTTAACTTTTGCCAGAGAAATGCGGTCCCCCATTAAGGTGAATCATGACATTCGTGCTATACTGGGCAAAGAAAATTTTGTCCCTCAAATAACTCCTTACCTTAGGAAGTTTGTCAATTCACTCTCAGCTAGTGAGCGTGTAGAATTGCAACAGGATAAGACCAAAGACTACGCAGATCAATCACGCCGACCTGCAGATGTTTTTCAGGTAGGTGATTTGGTATTGCTTAAATCCCACGTTCTCAGCAGCGCTCTAAAGAATGTAACTGCAAAGTTTGCGCCAAGACGTGATGGCCCATACCAAATTTCTAAAAAGGTAAGTCCAACAACATATGTCTTATCACATGTCGATCAGCCCTTTAATGTCCTAGGCAAGTATCATATTCAGGACATTTACGCCTACAAAAATAAGGATGACAGCTCACCGCCTAAGCCTGTGATATCAAAAAAGAAACGAGGACGCCCACCGGCTCGAGGTAAAGTCCTAGTCCAGTAGCGAGGACGCTCTCTTGAACTAGAGGGGGAGGATATAGTAAACCGCCTTTCTGTACTCCCTTATCGGGCCTCTCGCTGCCTTCGTCCGGCGCGATACCGCGTCTAAGTATCTTAAGCGCATGCGCGTGTAGCGCCTAACCGTCGCACACTCGTTTCCCCCTCAGTTGGCATTTCACCGTAAGCGCAAATGGTCGCTGCTCTCGCATGCCTCCCGAACCTACGAGAGCCTTACAGGTTCACTTTATTGTCGCGTAATGTGTATACTGTGAAGTGTATGTACTTTTGTGCAATAAACTGTGGCCCTGTGAACTTCTCATGTTTTATTGATATGGTCCCACACACCATTGTATGTTATACATTTAAACAGAAAAAGTAATTTAACAAATATATCAAGAGAACAATAATATATCCAAAAAAAATCAACAACCTTATTTTAGTAACTATGTAATAATCTAATAAAAAAAAATAATGATATTTATTCTTTTTTACACTCATCAATCTACTCATATGTATGTTCTACTTATTTACTACTTACCCCCCACTCTTAAATATTTCATTAAAAAAAAATAATAATAATTAAAGATAAAAAATAAAAATACAATAATAATATACGTACTATAACTCTCGCAGGAATCTAAAACATTTCCCGATCATTCTTTTCTATAACTGCACATCGAAGTGGTTCCTGCATATAGTTTTGTGGTAACATAACTGGTACTAAGGTCTGTGATCTTGGAGACAGTATCGTTTTCTTCAGACAATAGAAACTTCCATAGCCTCTACTTTTTATTTGAATCTCCTTATTTTTACATTTAAGAACTCCTAATTCCATATCTATCTTATACTCATGATTTTGAAGAAAATCTAAACCGATGATGCAGTCGTCTACTATGTCGCAAAACGCAATCATTGTTATCAAATTTGATAGCAATTTCCTCTCCTCCCATGCAGGTATCCGCTGGTCGGTGGCGGTAGTGAGGTTGATGTCCTTCCTATCTAATAAATTAGCCCTTCCGATGGTTTTTACCCGCTGGTTAGTAATAACGTCCAACGTCAGTTGACATGTTATTCTGTTGATGGCCCCATCTATTACTAAAACATTCCCATCTTTTGATTGCTTTACTTGTATTCGTGGGGGTGTCTTCACCCCACCCAGCGTCCACCCCTCAACTCTGACCGGGATTAGTTTTGTTGTGGCTGATGCAGCATCCATCTGCTGTCTACGGGTGATCGTCTCTCTCTTAGAACAGCTGACTCGTATATGGCCACGTTCTCTACATTAGTAACACATCGGATTATACCGGCGCTGACTGTTTTCCACTGTAGCCATCTCCCTCAGCCTGATGGCTTTCGAATCTAGACGCAATGCGATCTACCTCAAGAGCATCGGCTTCTTTTAAATGGTTGTGATGCTTCAAGCGGACGGCAGCACGTACTTCGGGAACCCGAATACCGTCTACGAAGGCCTGGAGTAACATTGTTTCTATGGTGGTCGGAGAAGATTGGTAGGCGTTTCTTACAAGCTTCTCTATCTCCACCGACCTCTGTTGTAAGTTCTCATTGGTTTATGATACCCGATGATTCGTCTAGACGGCGAGTCGATTCCTCTTGATAACGAGCTTGTTCTTCCTTAAGTTCACTTAGCTGTTCTTCTTGATGGCGAGTTTGTTCTTCTTGGCAAGGGGCTTGTTCTTCCTTAAGCACACTGTCACGAAGTGATCAAGTTGTAGTTAGAAATTATAGACAAAAGAAAAATAATTTGGGAACAATTTTATTACACTTAGAAAACTAAAATTTAAACAATAGAATAAAAGGGTTTTAGGGTTCACTCTCTTAAATCAGGTGCCAAGGTTAAATAACGGAAAGTTACTGCCCTGGCTAGCGAATAGTAGTCTTCCTGACGGAGCCGCGTAGTTGTCAGGAACCGGTCTAGTCCTCAAATACTGCTGTACTCTTCCTGACTGAAACCGCGTACTAATCATCAATTCTTCAGGTCCTTAGAGACTGCAGTACTCTTCCTGACCGAAGTCGCGTACTCAGAAATTTATCAGGACGGTGAGTAGTGTCGATCCTCTTCGACACCAGTAGATTTTAGATTTAGACATAAAACCCCAATTCGGGGTTTAAATCAGGTTGATTATAAAAAAAGGATTTGGGATAAAAATTAGAAATATATTAGATATGATAAATATCCCACAACACAAAACTCAACTCACACGTAAGCGGCGAGACCGCCTCTCCGTTTCTCCCCGCCACACGCTCAATCGACTCCGTTCATTCGCTCACGAACTCCTGCATCTAAAAAGCTACTTACATGGTAACTGTGATTTTGCTATCAAAAAATCAAAGTGTTACATACCCCCCTTTTTAGGATAGGATTTTTGCTAAAGAAAATCCGCTCACCTTTGATTTCACAGAATTTCGTTTCAAGAATTATCCTTTTTAAGTTTTAGATCCTTGATATGCCATGAACCCAAGTTATTTCCGTTTATATCCTCGAGGTCATAGACAAGAGGAGAATGTTTTGCTACAATACGACATTTTATAAATTTAGGAGCAAGTTTTTTAGCGAAACGGTTATCTTTGTCGCTTTGGTAGTAGGTACGTTTCCATACGATATCGCCAATATTAAATTCAACATTTTTACGACGCAAGTTATAGTAAGTGCAACTTCTCGAATGAGACTTCAACAATGACATTTGTACCTTATCAAAAATTTTACTCATCGTTCCAAGATTTTCTGCGTACTCGTCACGAGGTGAGAATACTAAATCATCTATTCGATCAGTTTCAACATAATGAGAGCCACAACTAACTAGCTCTCTCCCATAAACAAGAAAAGATGGAGTATATCCCGTAACTTCGTTTACGAAACTGTTAAGAGCAAACTATATTTTTGGTAAATTTGTATCCCAAGATCGGTGGTCATTTTCAATATAGGATGAAACAGTAACCATAATAGTCCTATTGTACCTTTCAACAGTATTTACTTGCGGAGTATACTTAGGTGTGTAACAAATATTAGGAATCTTGTAATGAGTGAGCATATTTTTTAAAAGATTACTAGTAAACTGTTTTCCATTATCCATAAGTATGGTACTAGGTATACCATGAACAAGAAAAACGTTTTCTTCGAGTATGCGTGCTATAATATCAGATGTAGCCCGTTTTATAGGAAACAACAAGGAATATTTTGCGAAACAACACGTAACAACAAAAATGAATGTGTTTTGTTTCCGAGTGACTGGCAACGGTCCTAGAAGGTCTACACTAATGATTTGAAATGGTCTAGAACATTTCTTAGGCCTACCCATAATACCTAAGGTGGCATGATTAGAATGCTTGTGTGAATTACATATATCGCAGTTAGATACAAATTTGGTAACATCATAATGCATTTTTGGCCAGAAATATCTAAGGCTTAAACGTTTATAAGTTTTATATATACCAAAGTGACCAGAAGTTGGTTCAGTATGATTCTCCGATATAACTTGTTGTTTACGTTCTTGCGGAATGACTTCTTTCCATTCGAATTTTCTTGTTAACGGGTTGAGACTTTTAATATAACGATATAACTGATTATTTTTGATTCTATAGTTAGGGGAGGAAGTTGAGGATTTAAGACACTTATTATAAATATTAATATACCATGAATCAGTTGTATTGGGAAGATCTAAATTATTTAATTGCATATCAAGGGCAGAAATAGGGATTGAGCGAGATAGACTATCAGGTACTACGTTATCTGCACCCTTGCGATGCTTAATGTCAAAGTTATACGCTGATAAACGTACTCCCCATCTGGCTAAACGACCAGTAGGGTTATTTAAATTTAAAAACCATTTTAAAGAGGAATGGTCCGTGTATACAGTAAACTTTAAACCATTTTCAAGATAGCACCTCCAATGTTCAATAGCAGTAAGTACCGCCAAAGCCTCTCTTTCGGTTGCACTGTAGTTGCGTTCTTGACTACTAAGTGATTTACTCATATAAGCAATAACTTTTTCATCACCATCTAAAATTTGAGTGAGTACTGCGCCTATACCAAAATCGCTTGCGTCCGTATGAACTTGAAACGGTTTCGAATAATTAGGACAAGATAAGACAGGTGCAGACACTAGGCATTTTTTTAATTTTTTGAAAGAATTCTCCGCTTCTGGTGTCCATCGAAAAGGAGGCGCTTTTTTTCCTTGTGATGTTAATTTGTTTAAAGGAGCAGCAAGAGAGCTAAAATTAGGTATGAATCTACGGTACCATGAAGCAGTACCGAGAAATCTTCTGACTTCCTTACGATTGCATGGAGTTTTGTAATTTAGGATTGCTTCGATTTTGGTTGGATCAGCGCGAAGTCCATTTGAATCTACCACGTACCCCAAATATTTTAGTTCCTTCCTAAAAAATTGACATTTCTGTAAGTTTATTGTAAGATTGGCTAATTTAAGTTTTGAAAGTACTCTTTCTAATAATACGAGATGTTGTTCAAATGTAGGAGAAATTACTATAATATCATCAATAAATACAAATACCTCGAATTCAGGGCCATAAAAAAGAATATCTACCAGTCTTTGTTGTGTAGCTGGTGCGTTTGTAAGGCCAAACGGCATAGATTTAAATTGATATGTACCTCGAGACGGAATATAAAAGGCAGTTTTGCAATGATCTTCTTCTCTAATTGGAATTTGCCAGAAGCTTTTAGACAAATCCAAAGATATTTAGCGTCACGTAAATTATCTAATATGTCAGATATATAAGGTAAACTATACGCGTCTTTTTTCGTTATAGCGTTTAATTTTCTGCTATCCAAACAAAATCGAAGTTCTCCATTCTTTTTAGGTGTAAGTAATGCAGGAGAAGACCATGGACTTTCGCACGGTTCTACAACGTCTTCATGAAGCATTTGGTCCAATTGTTCAATTAAAATTCGTTGCTTTTCGGGCGACATACGATAGTATCTTTGGCGGATAGGAGCAGCATTCCCAGTGTCGATGATATGAGATATAAGTGTAGTTCTACCAAGACCACGTTCCTCATAGGAGATTTCACGAAATTAAGCGATAATGTCGTTAGCTTTGAGTCTCTGATCTTCACTCAGACTTTCATAGGAGCAAAGATGTTCGGTGTTGTCGACTGTTAAATTAGCTAGCGATTCGCCAGATGTATCAACTAGTTCGATAGCGTCGAGATGTTTTGGAAATATATTAAAAATTTTCCAAAAATCCATTCCTAAAATTAATCGATTTTTTATTTCGGGAACAACAAAAGCACTAATGGTAAAGGTTTGGTTTTTGAAGGTCATAGGTAAATCTATTATACCAATAGGAGATAACTTTTGTCCCCCAGCAGCAGTAAATACAATATGATTATCATTTTTATAAATTTTCAAATTATTGTATAGTAGTGTTTCATGGAAATTATTGCCAATAACCGATACAGAGGAACCAGAATCAAGTAATCCTAATATCTTATAATTATTATCAATTACTACAGGTATAAAAGGTCTAGAATGATTCTTATCACGGATAGAAGAGATTGAGTAACAAGAAAAAAATTTTGAGACGACTTGTAGCCAGTCGTTCCATCCACAGCCGTTACGGTAATTAGTTTTGCCTGCGGTGTAATCTCTTCGATCCTGTGTTATTAGTTTTTTGTATTGACGTTACAATCTGGACATTCAGGAAAACGGTAACCTTCTTTACCACACCTAAAACATAAGATGTTCCGAGGTTTCGTACACTCGCTAAGCGAGTGTGAATGGCAACGACATCGAGGACAATAAAAAGATTTAGCCTCTTCAACGTCTGCTGATACCGAAGCTATAGGTAAGTTTTTATTAGTCATAGTTTTAGCATTAGTATAATATTTATTCTGTGTATATTTATTGTTATTGTAACTCATATTATATTTTGTTGAATTAGTATAAGGTTTTTTATAATTAGTATTAGTAAATGTAACACCTTTATAGTAGGCGAACTCGGGTGCGACTGTTTCCTGAGTTATTTTAGGTGGTTCTTGAAACTGTGTTACACGAGACTGAATATTCTCATAATTACGACAAAGTGATTTTAATTGCTCTAAATTTTTAATTTCAGTAGCCGCTGCCAATACACTTGCATAACAAGGCCGGATGTTATGTAAAATAATTTCCAATTTATCTTCTTCATTAATATCTTTACTTAATCTAGAGAACATACCATGCATAATAGATAAATAGATTACAATATTCTCACGCTCGCCCTGAGTACGAGAACGAATTTCCGCTAGTTTCTCGATAATCATAATCTTTAGTACTAAAATCTTCTTTGAGAAGCTGCACTAATTCATTCCAATTATTCACATCATCTTTAATACAGCGATACCAATGAAGGGCGTCATCGGTAAAAATTTCAGAAGCGAATGTTAAAATTTTGTCGCATGTAATACTCCTAGATTCAACAAATTCTTCTACTTTTTGAATGAAGGAACGAACACAGGTTTTACCCGAGAATCGCAATTCACCGATATCAGCCATTATACTGCGTTCACAAGTGACTGATAGGACAGTCATTTCACCTTGTTTATCAGAGACATCCTGTGACGATTGTGGCTTCATTGCCTGGATTTCTCTAAAGAGAGATTTGAAATTGGACTGGTTGATTGTATATAGTTCAGACGATTCAGGTGTAGAAGTTATTCTATTTAAGCGATGATACAAATGGTTTAATAAATTTTCTGTTCTGAGGAAAAGATTTTTATCAAATTTATTTCTTAAAGTAACAATATTATTAAGCGCTTTAGAAAGAGATTCTTTTACGCATTTTAGATCTTCATTTGGATCTAGATGAGATTCTAAAATATCTTCTGGTGGTATTACATCAGAAATTTTTACAATTTGTTTACGGAGTTCTTGAACGGAGTCACCTGGGTTAATACCACGAACTGCAACTTCATACTCTAATTCTGTTTTTTGTAACGATAAGAATTTTATCGGGTATGCCATATTCGAATTGGTACAATAAAAAGGTAGAAAATATACTTTACTAATTAGGTAAATGTTGTAAGATGATATAATACAATAATCAACTTAAAGTAAAAGAAATATAACTAATACAATAATTAATACATCTACTTTGATAAAAAAATCTAAAAGCCGTGGAAAACCGTCACCAAGAACTACCAAAATGATGAGAGCTGATTTAAAGAGCTGCTATAACAGTTGGGCGCCATTGTCACGAAGTGATCAAGTTGTAGTTAGAAATTATAGACAAAAGAAAAATAATTTGGGAACAATTTTATTAAACTTAGAAAACTAAAATTTAAACAATAGAATAAAAGGGTTTTAGGGTTCACTCTCTTAAATCAGGTCCCAAGGTTAAATAACGGAAAGTTACTGCCCTGGCTAGCGAATAGTAGTCTTCCTGACGGAGCCGCGTAGTTGTCAGGAACCGGTCTAGTCCTCAAATACTGCTGTACTCTTCCTGACTGAAACCGCGTACTAATCATCAATTCTTCAGGTCCTTAGAGACTGCAGTACTCTTCCTGACGGAAGTCGTGTACTCAGAAATTTATCAGGACGGTGAGTAGTGTCGATCCTCTTCGACACCAGTAGATTTTAGATTTAGACATAAAACCCCAATTCGGGGTTTAAATCAGGTTGATTATAAAAAAAGGATTTGGGATAAAAATTAGAAATATATTAGATATGATAAATATCCCACAACACAAAACTCAACTCACACGTAAGCGGCGAGACCGCCTTTCCGTTTCTCCCCGCCACACGCTCAATCGACTCCGTTCATTCGCTCACGAACTCCTGCATCTAAAAAGCTACTTACATGGTAACTGTGATTTTGCTATCAAAAAATCAAAGTGTTACAACACGTAGGTAGTCCACTTGGCAACGGGCTTTTTCTTCCTTTTGGACACGTAGCTGTTCTTCTTGGCGGCGAGTTTGTTCTTGCACTATAGCTGCTATTTGCTCCATGAATGAGTTTAAGTTTACTGAAGTCGGCGATGGGCTTGCAACTCCACTCGCGCCTGAACTTTCTCCTTGCTTCGTTTCCACCACAGAGCGTGTCGTCACCCCTTCTCTTCCGTTCCACGGTACCAACGACAGTTTCCAATTCCACTTCTGACACCAAATGTTACGAGCTTGAGTTCCGGAATGGGAAAAATTGATAGATGCTTCGTTGGTAAAGGATTTATTCAAAAAATCCAACTAAATCTTAACAAAACCCTTGGAAAGATCAACCCATCTCACTCGAACACATAAATTTGCCTAATGCCGTCCTTTTCCCACATGTCAATCATTGAAAACTCGCGAAATTCCCTGCAAACGACATCTTGCTGTTCCTTCATCATCTTGCCGTCTTATTCTATTTTGACATTTTCTAGCAAATTCGAACTCAAGCTTGGTCTAGGCTTGCTAATTGTTTTGATGTTGATTCGCAACAGTATTTTAATTGTTCTGGTTAATACAGTAATCCCCCCTATTACACGGTTCAATAAGATAAGATTAAGATTCGTTCCGCGTTATAGGAAAACGCGTTGTAGGAGTATTGTCGTACTATTCTATCGTACTATTCCCCTTTGCCTTTGCTGGGAGAGCATCTCGTAAAAGCCGAGTAACCCAGCACCACCTTGGTGGTAGGGAATTTTTCCCCCTCCCCACTCCCATCCCATTAATGCTGCGGATCTAGTGGACTCTGGGATCTAACTCTGGGTCCGTTAAGACCGCAGCATTTTTTCTTCTTCACTCCCACTCAATCTTCGAGGATGCAACGCATTGACAAAACAAGGGTATCTCTTATTTAGTCGATGTCCATAGGCGATGGTGGCCACTTACCATCAGGTGGACCATCTGCTCGTTTGCACCTTATCCACCATTAAAAAAAATATATATAACGCGTTATGTACAAATGATTCACATTTAACTTTTCTCGTTAACGGGGAGTTTAAATCGAAAATTAGTAAAAAACTATGTTATAAACGAAATAAAGTGAAAACGTTTTATTAAAATTATAGTAAGAACATTTCTAATAAAAAACTTATGCATATGTAAAAAAAAACAGTTCCAAAACAGTTTTATTAGATGTTTATTCGCTTTTGGAGCTATCTGAAATAACGTTCAACCGACATCTTTTTGTAGGTGATCCAAAATATATTTTTTTTTTGTAAAGAAATAAATTAACTTTTTAACTTAGGTTTTGTTTCCTTTTCACTTGTCATGGCTTAAAAATAAATATTTGTTTTACAATTCAAAAACACAAATTTAATAAAATAATTTAATTTTAATAACAACACAATTGACACAATGTCCAAGGTACGCGAAATTAATTATGATAATACGAGGGATTGAGTCCCATCGCGCGCGGAAAACTCGTTATAAGAGTACAGTGTTATAAGAGGGATTACTGTATAATATACACCTACGATACCCACATATAATGTGGCATTCTATTGGTAAAAAAATTTCAAAATTGGTTTAGTATATTTATGTACCTTAAACTCAAACTCAAACTCAAACTCAAAATATTTTATTCAAATAGACTTTTTACAAAGTACTTTTGACACGGCAGAAATTGGTCAGTCAGTTTGTCTGAAGCTACCACCAGTTCGGAAAGTAGTTTCCTGATGAGAAGAACTGGCAAGAAACTCAATAGTTGCTCTTTTCAAAATGCCATTGTTTACATCAGTCTGTTTTACAAAGGTATAATCATTCATCTGAGCATCAACGTCATTTTGAATCCAAGCTTTGTCATCATTCAAATAATCTTGTACAGAGTAGTAAGCTTTATTTACTAAACACTTTTTTATTCGAGTTTTAAATTGCTGAAGTGGCAAGTCTAATGTAGTCTGTGGGATCTTATTATAGATGCGAATACCAAACCCCATAAAACTATTACCAATTTTGTGGAGACGATAGTATGGCGTTACAAGTTTATTTTTATTTCTAGTATTCATACTGTGTGTGTCACTATGTTTGGAAAATAACGTAATGTTCTGCCTGATGTATACAATGTTACAATAAATGTATTTTGACGGCACCGTAAGAATACCTATTTTATTAAAAACATCTCGAAGGGAATCTCTAGCTCTTAGGTTGTAAATGGCCCGAAATGCTCTTTTTTGGAGAATAAAAATGGACTCTATGTCCGCGGCCCTGCCCCACAACAAAATGCCGTAAGACATTATACTGTGAAAGAAACTAAAATAAACGAGTCTGGCTGTATCAATATCAGATGATTGCCTTACTTTTCTTACTGCGTAAGCTGCGGAGCTGAGTCTTCCCGCCAAAGATGATAAATGGGAGTTCCACTGAAGTTTTGAGTCTAAAGTTATTCCTAAAAAAATCGTTGAGTCGGTTAAATTCAATATCATTATTTAATAAAAGGGTGAATTGAAACCTTGTGGAACGCCCATTCTTAAGAAGGATCTAGAAGATTTATCACCATTAATAGCAATATTATCTATCTATATATATATATAGGATCCTTTGGGTAAGGTAAGAAGCAATTAGATCAAGTCCTTTATCACTAATACCATAATAATTGAGTTTTTTAAACAGCGTTTCATGTTGAACACAATCAAAGGCTTTTGACAAATCACAAAATACACCAATTGCATTTTGTGATTTCTCCCATGTGTCGTAAATACGCTTGAGGAGCGCGACTCCTGCACCCCTAGTAAAACCATATTGCTCACTATGAAAAAATGCTCCAAAAGTTGATTTAGTATAATTTTTTCAAAAACTTAGGGTTAGTTTAACACTTAGATAGTTATTATGTGTGGTTGCAGGTTTAACAAAGGTACCAAACAATCTGTTTTAATTGCAATTACACTGCATTTTTCAACCGAACAGTCTCTTCAGAAAGTCTAAGCAGAGAAGAGAGTACAGCGTCACTACACACTACCGCTCATTCTTACTGTGACTGTCTAACCTCCAACATTGACATTGGCAAAATTACTGCTTTTAATAGCGGTGTAAGTCCACAAAATAAGAAGAAGAAGGCGTACAATCTGACATTCCGAGACGACCCTGGTTTTTTGCTCAAAGGTTTGCTGATCGATGGTTTACTACAACAATAGGCCGTCTACGTCTCGGACACGTATATACTCCTGTACACTTGGCTAAGATCAGAGTCAGAGACCACTCGTTGTGTGAGTGTGGCTTAGACGAAGGCTCTGCCTCTTACATTATTTTTAACCGTTCAAAGCTTTTACACCCTCTCTATGACGTTCTCCCTCGTAAAGTCCTCCGTTCCTTGAGTGTTAAATGTTTGGGTTTAGTCCCTTATGTACATTCTTATGTAAATATATTAAAACTAACAATATTAAATTATAATTAACGATCTGTTTTTATCATTTTTACTTATATTTGATGTGTGTTTTTTTGTTACAGATTTCATAATAACCGCTACCAAATAGGCATGTACATAATAGTCAAATTAATTTTCAAATTTTATTTTTTACCGTACTCTAGCTCATTTTGACTGCTTCCTCCATCTCACGTGACATTGGCGGAGTTAAATGTGCTCAACTGATCAACTCGCACGCCTAAAAACCATACATCTAAAAATTGAATTGAATATCTTATACAAAATAATATAATATAAGATTATAGTATATTAAATAATAAAACAAATATAATGACGTTGGATTTCCGAGATTTTGATTCATATTCCTCTGCAAGTAGTAACAGCGATTTCAGTGATGAATCCGAAGAGGAACAAAATATAGCATCTTCTAGTGGTATGTTTAATTAGTGTGTTTTCTATATAACTAAAACCTTATATACCCCATATAATCAATATAAAGTCATTAAGAATGTCATCATATAAAAAGTACTGTTTAAATATTCAGCTATTCTTTTAAGACAACACTTTTTTTGAAATAGGTTATTTATTGTTAAAATCATGTTGTTCGAGGAAAAGTACTGAAATATTAACTTCGATAATATTAAACCTCATAGAAACTGAATACTTTCTCTTCTAGTAAAATAAACAATTTTCGTTATTTTTTTTTTGTTTAATTATTACATAATATATATTTTCTATTTTTATTATGTGTTCACAGAAGATGAAGATATAAGTGTACCAGAAGAAAATAATAGTACTATTGAAGAAGATGATGAAGAAGATGAGGTTGTTAAAGCAATTAAAATTGAAAACACCAGACCTCGTGATCATCCTCCTTGTATCAAATGTGAAGATTTTATTGTAGACTTGTCTTTTCATCCTTCAAAAAACATAATAGCATTAGCAAATATAGTTGGAGATGTATTGTTATATGAATATAGTAATGAAGAAACAAAACTCTTAAATACTTTAGAATTACATACTAAAGCATGCAGAGATGTAGAATTTGATGATGAAGGAATAACAATGTTTACAACAGCAAAAGTAAGTATGTATTTAAAGTTGTAAGTAAAAACAACAAGAATATAATATTTTATTATATAGATTTTTGGTACATACAATAGTACCAAAATAAATTGTTTGTCAATAAATAAAGATTGTAAAGCGGTCGCTAGACAACCATGCAGCATTACAGACGTTATGTGCTGTCATGCATGCATGACTGTCTAATTGTATTGATTGATGAGAATGACATGCAAACTATGTCCTAGCATTTGATTGATAATTCCTTTTATTTTTCTTCCTGTAAAATATGACTGACATGCATGCATGATTTAAAACTTAGCATGTCATGCAACAGCTCAGTTTGTTTCACAGCAGTGTCGACGTTAGACACATATAATGCAAGCAAGAGCTTCCTGAAGATGAAGACGACGTTAACATCGCCCTGAAGTGAAGGAACTCATTTTGTTATCAATATCTAGCTATAAAGATTGCCTGAACTAAAACAATTAAAAGGTCATGCATGCATGACAGCATGTAATGCTGTATGATTGTCTAGGGACCGCTTTACATTAATTCCTGGTAAATTTTCTTCTTTTGATCATCCTGGCATATATTTGTACTCTAACCACATTACTAGCTCTTGAAAAATTTTTAATTTTATTTTTATTATAGCCTTAAGTTGCTCACAAAATAAGTTATACATATATGTATTTTTATTTTCAAGGATAAAGCAATTATAGCAACAGACATTGAAACTGGAAAATTAAAAATATGTTTCGAAAATGCTCATGATGAACCAATTTATAAGTTACTTCCATTAGATCGCAATAAAATTTGTACAGGTAACATAGTTAGTATGATGGTTACACACAAGTACATACATACAAAATATATAAAAATATATACAAATATGCATACATTTATTTATACTACAAGGTACAAGGTATTGTGAGCAAATCTTAATGATTTATGTAAACTTAATAAGATATCAGTCGAACAAGCCATTTTTTTTAAATATAATTAATGCACATGTAATTATGTTTTTTCTAAACTAGTCATGGCTTTGCTCACATCTACACCTCGAAATATTTGACATTTATATCACTTATCTTGTTTATCCTTGCATTGTTTGCACTACAGTATAAAAAAGTCAGACATTTAAATCTAATTAGTCTGTCAATTATTTTTTTATTTATTTATAGATTCTTATTTTAATGAGGTAATCAAATTTTGTTTGTAACACTTACAGGTGATGATAATGGTTCTGTGAAACTTTGGGACATGAGAAAACAGAATCCTATATTTACTATCAAAGTTGGTGAAGAATATGTTTCTGATATGATTACAAATGATGCACAAAAATATTTAGTTTGTGCAGGAGGTGATGGAATGCTTACATCAATTGATTTAAAAGGAAGGTACGGGATAATTTTAATAATAATTTCTTTCATTTTTGCATTTATCAATAAAATTTGATAAATTTATTTTTTTACAGTAAGATATATACAACTTCAGAACAATATGAATCGGAGTTAACATGTATGGGACTGTTTCGATCTGACACTAAATTACTAGTTGGCTCATCAGTTGGGAAATTCTACTTATTTAACTGGAAAGAGTTTGGTCTTCATAGTGATGAGTATGTAGGGCAAAAACATTCTATACAGTGCATGGTTCCAATAACTCAGAATATAGTAGTGTCATCTGGAGAAGATGGTATACTTAGAGCAGCACATATGTTTCCACAGAGGCAATTGGGGATTGTGGGTCAGCATGCTTTACCTGTAGAAGCTCTTGATATTAGTCACGACGGTAACTACATTGCCTCATGTTCACATGATAATGATGTTAAATTTTGGAATATTTCATATTTTGAATCAATTGATACTCTTATTGATGTAAGCCACAAACAAAATAAGAAGAAGGATATGGTTAATAACTTACCATCAAGCAGTGTCAAGAATGCATCAGATTTTTTTTCTGGCTTAGTATAAATTATTATATTGAATTACTTCATTAAAATAATTCAATAAAATTATAGTGCAGTTTTTATGACCCTGGTTTCCTTCCACAGGCCTAGTACCCAACCAACCAAGTGCATTGCAATAATGTTTTTATCCTTTTCTCTAACGGCCGAAAATAATAATAATTGAGAATGTATTTAACATTCCAAATTCAAATTTCTGTATATAAAATTCAAATTTGTAATCTATTTCAAATTGGATATCCAAAGATTATTAATTTTGGCTGTTAAGGCAGAGCATCATCACTTTAACTATTTTAAAATCATTTCAATAAATATTTTTATCTAAAACCATTTATTCATTAATTTTTAATATAATTCTTCCATTGTGCCTATTATCTGATGTTCAAGTGTTGATAATTACTATCACAAATATATGAAATAGATGAAACTTTTGGTTATGACCATTAAACCACTATAATTTTGAAATTGACAAAGTAATCAAGAAATTTAAATTAGATGATATTAAGAATGAAATAAAAAAAATTATAATATTTTTTTTTTAATTACAAAAATGTAGTTTTATAAAACAGTGTAAAATACTTAATAGCTAAAGAGAGAAGTTGTACTCATTAATACATTATATATCACATTTCTATAGCAGAATGAAGAAGTTTTGTTGGGGCAACAATAACTTTAAATACAAAGGGGCTTATTATTTTTAACAACAAAAACACTTGCTTATATCCTAAAAATAAAAAAATTATAACTCCTCATGACTAATTTTCTTTCTTCCTGGAAATGACCAAAATTCTGATGGCAATCCTCTGACATCTCTCTCTCGTTTTACAAAAGCAGTAAATGATGACACACAGTTTCCTATAAAATAGTTTGCTTGTCCTAAAATAGCTAGGTCATGATGGGGGTTAGTTGGTTTCAATCTTAATACTTTCACATCTATATATTCTAAAGCATTTTCGAAATCTTCAATCATGTGGTTGGAGTCTGATGCAACAAAAACATATTTTATATCCTTGTATTTTTTTAATACCCTTTTCACTTGCCTAGAAATAAACAATGTAATTTATTACAACGAAATGATTATAATATTAGTTGATCTACCCTAGCTTTGCTGGGCTAAAACATTTTTAAATGTCAGTAATGTTTCTCTAACATCCAATTTAAATGAGACAAAGACTGAACTATATCTTAAGTTAGATGTGCAACAATAAAACTGAAAACTGTATTAAATTTCATCCATATGTTTTTAAGTGATGCATGTAGACAGATAAACAAAAACTTAAAAAACGATTGTATGTAAGTTACATTTAAGGCTTATTATGGTGCCTTAAAATAAAGCAATGTCACTATCGCTTCTAATATTTACCGTAGCAGTATGCACATGTACATAGACACACTGATGTGTCGAAGGCACATGGTGATGTGTGAAAAAACAAACAGATGCTTTGGGGGCAGTGGTTGAGTTAACAATGTTTTCATGATACATTATACAATCAAGATAAATATTAAAAGACTTAAATCATGATATTTTTATATTGAATAAACATGAGAGAAATGTTCAGTCATTGGTAGCAACATGACTTATTGTCTTTTATATTCTGTATGAATAATTTATAGTGTAGAATCAGAAAAATTTAACTCTGTCCTGTCCTGTCATATCTGTAGTGGAAATAAATTTGTTTACACTGGGTATTTAAATTTATTTCCATAAACTTACTTACTTTATTATTTCATTTTTTTGAGGAAGGCACATTGAATGTGTTAATCTTCCTCTTTCATTTTTATATCCAACACATTGTGGTGCTGAGAATAATTTAGGGCTTTCCTGTACATGTTGGCATGCTTTGACCCAGTCCTGACCATTTCTTAAATGAATGCCCAAAAATCCACCACCACTCATATTCTTTTTTATAAATAGCTTTGATTTGTTATGGATGTCCATGCTCCATGTTAAGTATTTTTGTAAAAAAACATTTTCTGACTGGACTGGAAAACTTGCTGGTGCACCTAAGTCACAATAGATAAGTATATATTACGATTATAATTAATTAATAATTTATATTACTTTTAAACAACCCCTATAATTTGTTACCCAATTTAAAACATTTACATAAATTTGTAGGTAGTTATGTGAAATTAGCCAATAAGGTTGTCTTTCACTTAGATTTTCTTAATGAAATTTATTTAAACTAAGTATTACACCGATGTAAATAGTGAATCAATTGTTTTTGGCAACAAAAATGTTACGCAACTAAACTTTCACCTACTCAATTCAACTAAACTACATACCTGTAAATGCCAGAACAGGCCACACTTGTGCAGAATATTTCTTCTTCCACATTTCCATCATGTTTGTGTTACGGGAATCATAGTTAAGTGGGCCATAAAATTCCGAATTATTAAACTCAATATCAAATGTGTCCCAAAATGGTCCAAAAGGATTTCCAGATTTAGCATTACAACTATTCTCAATTTCACCTATTCTTTCTGTATAACAAAATGAAGTTCGCTTCTGTGGTGGCCACAATTCTGGTGCAATATTTTGCATAAATGATTCCATGGTCATGACTGGGTGATAATCATTTAAAGAATCAACATTAAAATAGGTATTGAAGGGAACTTGTATAGATTTCACTTCACCATACCTGTATTCAACCCATGGTGGTAAAATAAGTGTTCGATTAATTCCCTTACTAAATGCTAGAGCTCCTAAGAAGTGGTCAGCTTGGTTACCAAATCTGCCTAGAAAAATTTAATTTTAATATTGTTTGTATTTATATAAATAGAGATAAAAAACTATTAAATTTAATTTACTCTAATTTGTTAGATAAAATATTAAACTGTATTACTCAAAAATTAAATAAGACGGTGGTGGGACGGAAGGTGTAAGACAAAAATGAGTGTAATAAACTAAGCACTCACTCTTGGGGATTTAACAATCAGATGCTTATACTTGACAAACATATTTCCTATTGTATTACTTGTAGAGCTTTTAAATTTTGGAGAAATAAAAGAAGAAAGTTAACAAAAATTTGCATTATTATTTTTTATTACATAATTCAAAAATACAATGCCATTTGGTTTATTTTAGGTTTAATAGAAGGTAAAAAGTAAAACTTCTCAATAGCTTGGCTTAATGGCCCTTGAATTTTAGGCTTTGAAATAAAATATAAATAATTAAAAAACATTCTTTTAGAATGTTTTTTAACTTAATACAAGTACTTACCCATACATGGACAGTAAACAACATACCCATTTGTAGAAATAGCTAAATTATTACAAATGTTTAATGACAAAAAAAATATTATACTTCTCATCATTCTTTTGACTTTATTTAATGACATATAGTAACATTAAAAATTATTAAGAATTGTTAAAAGATATTAACTGGTAATTAGTTTATATTTCTTCATCATATACATTTTTCAAAATAAATTAAACTCGTAAACTTGAAATATGTCAACAACCTTAGGAGCAAAAATATATAGAAATAATAATAAAGATTATATATATAATTAGGTAAAAAATATCGATATTCAGAAATAATCGATAAATACCGTCGATGTTATAAATCTCCATATTTCTATATTAACAAATATTTTTGAGTATTAAATTCAATGTACTTTTAATTATTAAAAACTATATAATTAGAGAGATATATTCATATATGTATAGAGGTAAATATTAAAAACCTATACAGAGCGATTGAAGATATTGTACACAAAAATTGCTTGCTTTCAATTAATAGCTTTCATTTAACTTAAGTATTTAGGTACCATTTTGTTCGATAACTTTTTGCCATCTTGTAGGTAGGGACATGATCCCATTGCTATACAAATTTTGGGGCTTCTGATCAAAAAACCGCGACAAGTAGTTTGGCAGTCCTCTCGTGATATTAACCTGACACTGCCTAAAGAATTCTGAAGAGATCGAAACAGGTGGAAATCTGAAGGTGAGAGGTCAGGACTATACGGCAGATGCATTAACACCTCCCAGTCAAACTCTCCTAATTTTTGCTGAGTGGCTAAAAATGTGTGAGGTCTAGCGTTATCATGGTGAAAAACCACACCCCTTCTGTTGATTAATTACGGCCGCTTTCTCTCAACTTCTTGCATTAATCTCACCATTGTTCGCAGTAACTATGATGGCTTTGTTGTGAGAGTATAAAGAAAGGATTTAGGCGAGTATATATATATGTCGCAGTAATCTGGTTGAATCTGCTATTTGATTGAATGACTAGCGCGTTCATTGAATGACTAATGGACAACTCGTCAAGTTGTTTAATGTAACGTTCAACATCTTGGCTGAACGTCATTTAGCATAGTCGTTGAATGGGATATAGCCGACTTTGTAATGTTTGGTTAGGGCGACCATAAGTTCGCAACTTAAAAGGTAACTTACTTACTAGACAACAAAAATGAGGACATGACATCTTATTATGACTTTATATTGTATTTTAAGTCTTAAGATAGGCAATACGGACTATTTTTACCAACTAATTCAAGGAATCAAAGACTAAGACAGCCTTTTAATATTTTATTTTTAAACCTATAAATCTCCGAAAGTATACCGTTTTCGATAATTTATCATAGAATATTTTCGTTTTGTAATATTTTTCTCTGTCGATTGCCGTAAGTTTCATCATTGGCCGCCAAAATTTTAGGTCGACCTAGTGGGGTACCATGTAGGGTGACCATAAAGATTAGGTGTACTTATTAGGTAGGATGCTCATGAGAATTTTTAAAGAGAATTAAAAAATTACTGATTTATTAACTGCTAAGTTTAAAATAGTAAAAGATTGAAGCACCATTCTGTCATACTATTTTATTACGAATAACGCATTTTAAAGTAAGTTTAATCTAAAAAAATATCAACACAGTGCTATTTGACGACATATTTGTTTTGGTGACTAGTATAATAATAATAATAAAGCATATTTATTTAAGACTTACAAATTTGTTTTGTTTACAAACTATTATATGATGAATTAGTATAATTCCTAAACTATGTTAGTAAAAACTATTGTAGCCTTGACCCCATCCGGGTATATGCCTCCTCCATCTCCTTCAAAGGAGCAGTGGAAAAAAATGAACTAAATTTCAATCACCCGACTGATTTTAGGTCCGCTCTGTTCAAAGGCTTATGTTACAATCCGCTAACTAGTTAGGCGTTGAGTGACGCTTGTTCAATTAACGTTTGGCCTAGTCATTCAATCAAATAGCAGATTCAACCAGATGACGGCGACATATATACTCAGTAATGAATGTTAGGTAGGAGTGGCTGTTTTAAATGTTAGCAGTAAGCTGTTTGAAAATCTTTTATAGAGGATTTAATCATTGGTGTAGTTAAAGACTTGTATGCAACTATCGATAATTAGGTATTAAACAATCAAGTGATATTATCACACCCATTCATGTTTTAATACCCCTCATTATACAACAGTTGCATAAAAAATATTACAAAATAATACTCGAAAAATATATATTAGAAGAATTTATTAAGCTTTAACAGCATACACTCTTGGAGGAAACAGAGATTTTTTCCTAATCTCTTTCTGAGTCTTGATTTTGGCCTCATGTTTTGTAAGAGCTTTACGCATAGCACGAGTCTTCTTAGGTCTAAGGTCCAGAGGCTTGTATTTTTTGTTTTTGTAATGGTTTCTTAGGTTCACCTTCATTTTCTGATGGTAAACAATATAAACACGTGCTATCGCTTTTCTTACAACACGTCTGAAAAATAAACATAGCAAACTTTAATGACACTTAATCAGGACTGTTTTTAATTGCAATCTTTATTTCCACTTAATTCTCTATGAAGTTATTTCCATTAACTGTTATTGGCAGAATGTAAAATGCACATTTGAAATGTGAAAAAAATATCCATCTTAATTTATATTTAATCAGTCATGTCTCCATATCAAGACATATATAATTATAATTTAGCTATGATTCATGTGAAAAATAATTTTAATACATTTTGCACAACTCATTGTTAATAGATATTTTATAATAAATAATTTTTAGGGTTTCACAATTATAATACATTTGGATAATTATTGGAAACAGAGTATATCATGTGTGAAACTTTTTGTCCTGTGACAACCATTACTTCAAATTATTTGAAATGTCAGGATATATAAGCTTAACATATGATATAAACCATTTTCAATCACAATAACTAAGAAGATACAGAGGTATAAAGGACAATCATACTTTAATAAAATTACCTCGGTGACCAAAAATTTGTTTCACATTTTATCAAATAATCCCTTTTAAAAAAATGCTAAAATAGGTATCAGTACAACTTGATAGAATTTAATATATGGCTCGTTTTAGGAATAATCCCCATATAAAAAAATAAATCATCATCTTATTGAACTTAATAATTTTAGTTTTAATAAAAGAACTAATGCTTATAGTATGATTTTAAAATGAGTACAACAAGGAAATTTAAGAATAAATCAATTAAAATGCAGTGTTATGGGGGTTTCAAAATTACTTACATTTTTGATAATTTTGAAGCGACTCCTCCAGTGACTTTAGCCACTCGAAGGTTAGTCAGTTCAGTTTTCAACTCTTCAAGTTGTTTGAAGAGCTCCTTCTTGTCCTTCGTGCGTAATTCTGAACACTTAACCTTACCCTGAAAATTATAAAAGAATAATTTAACATACCTTAGCCGAAAATAAACTTTTAGATCAATACCGGTATCTATAGTATCTAGCCAAAAATCATTAAAATATTTTATTTCACAAAATATTTCGGTTTCTTATAAGCTGCACGAACTGCAAAACAAAGTCAATTTCTTATGTTATTTTGGCTAAGATCATAAACAAAAAATGAAGAAAATAATAAAACAAATATATTCTCCGTATTTCAATTAAAATGAATTAGATGAATTATTTCCACATATTAAGTCGATGTTATTTATTATAATGGATTTTTCAAAAATATATCACACCATTTTTAAAACACCTCCTGTCACCACCAAAAATGACAAGAAAAGACAGCAGATTCAGATGACAGGTGTTGCCAATAAATGAATTAAAAGTAATCGATTATTAATACGATAAAAATTGCAAATGCTTTTATGAATTAATGAAAAAGAGCAATTTCGTTATGCTTGGAAAAACTGGAAATATAAAAAGATAGTTTTTCATTTATATTTTGGTTACATAGGATTTGCATAAGTGTTGGCCCATGTTAGAGACCCAACCTCTAAAGGTATAATATTAAATACACAATTATAAATAGAAAATAATTGATCGAAATTTAAAAAGGTAAAAGTAAATCAGGCACGGTGCATTAATCTTCGAATAAATCAAGAATATGAAAGTTATGACTGAACTTAATTTTTCTTTCCGTTAAGTTTTAATTTTCTTCATTCTTTTAGTGCTCGCGCTAGCACAATTTGAAAAGGAAACACTGTTATTATCATCAGTAATAAATTGTAAGTCTGTTCAATCTTCTGAATCGATTTAAATCGATTCACAAAAAAATCGAGATCTTAAAAACCGATTCCTCAAAAATCTATCTTCTTTTACAACGTAAATATCGCACCTACTAAGGTCAACAAATACCAATTATCTTCAACGAAACCTTAGATCAAGGAAAAGCAAGGATGTTTTTACGCCCCTTTGAGGTGAAGAGCATTCATTATCATTGTCATTTCATAAAATCGGCAGTCGATCACTTGATTTTTGGTAAGCAACAGAAATAATTAAAAGTCGCTTTTTAGTGTGAAATACTGAATCACTTAATCGATTCAGGGCTAAATAGTGAATTAAAAAATCGATTCTTCATTTAATCGTTATTGGACTTGGACATCCCTAACATCAAACATGTATAATCTACAATGTCACAAGTTATAATAATAAATCAACTTCAGTTCAGTTTGACTTGGTTTGACTTCAGTCTTCAAGTTTGCTTCAGGTTTCAATGAAGTAGCACTTATCTCACTGAGTCTGATAACTTGAGACATAGTTTGGTTTTAAAGGAATTTAACAAATTCAAGACTAGGCTAATGGTATTATTCACAATAGCTGTATACAAAAGAATTGCAGGTACTGTACTGATGTTTTTCTTTGGAATTCTTCCATTTTATTAGTTAATTGTTGCTCGGCCTCTGGTTTCGAAATAGTAGTTTTTTCCATAATATTAATGTTTGAGTTGTGGGTGTAAAATTTAAACCGATGCACAATTTTGGGTTATCTTGGCTAATCTGAAACTGCTGAACCGATTTTGATGAGGTATTAGTGAGATAGAGAACTACAAAAGAGTGCTATATCGCACGCTCCATTCATTCGTAAATTCGTAATTTTTATGCACATTTCCTTTTTTTATTGCTCTTTATTGTACACAAATAAAATACAAAAAAAAATAATACACTGAAGCAAAACTAGTAGTAGTACAATGGCGGACTTATTCCAATTAGGAATCTCTTCCAGTCAACCTTGAATTGATTGAAAGAAATAACTATATTAGTTTGGTGGATCGTAAATAATACACAAATACATTAGTGTATTTTGTAATATGAAACAAAAAAAAATATATAATATTAAACTAAATAGAAAAACCATATCATAATATATGTTATATATTAATATTATACATTGAATACGTTATAATACATACTCACATACATACATTAATATTATTTAATTAATATCATTTTATTCTAATAAGATTTTAACTTTTAATTTGGCACTTTAGTTATTAAAATCTATATTAAAGAAATTAGGTTTAAGAAAAAACATTATAATATTCTTTCAACATACCAATCAGGGTTTAGGAAAGGACACAGTCCTGTCACTGCTCTGGTGTGTGATGATTTCGACATAACATGGATAACAAATGTCTAACTGTGTTTATACTGCTTGATTTTAGCAAAGCATTTAATATGTTGATCAAGAGGTATTATTAGCTATCTTTTAATCTATTAACATCTCTTCTGATGTAATGAACTGGTTCTGAATTTATTTATATGGCCGTCAGCAGTGCATTAATACTAAAAATAAATTTTCATCATATAATTTCCTCTCTTCTGGGAACTTCAAGGGAGCATTCTATCTCCATTTCTTTTTACTTTCATGTCCATATCATCTTTATGGTGACAATCTGTCAATATATGATTCGGCTCCTGCTTCTGATATTACTCATGTCATCAATAGACTGAATAGTGAACTTGATATTGGAAGACCCAAACAGTTACAAAAAATAGATTTGAACCCATCCTTCTATCCGGTTCAGTAATTTCAGCAGCTCAGTGAAGAACCAGGGTCTCTTTTTAGACGACTCTTTGTCCTAGTCAGTGCAAGTGACTTAGATGAGTAGGAGGATGTTTACTACCCCCCAGGGTAGGTCCATAAAATGGTTGAAATATTTTTTGCCTTGCAAAACCAAAATCTCTCTAGTAAATTCTCTTTTCCTGTGAATTTTGAATTATGAAGATTGTTGTTATTTAGATTTAAAGGAACAGCAACATAACCATGTTGCTAAATATCAAGCTAAACTCAAATAGCTTAAGATCCGTGACCGTAGAATTTTGCATATACTTTCCCTCCTATTCCGAATACTAAACCCTGATATTCCATCTTTTTTTTTTAATTTTGATTATTTATCCTCTGGTGTTCCCGGGGACACGACAGTCACTTAAGTATACCAAGCCGTCATTACTATGGGTTTCATATACTGGGTAAGGCTGTCATCTTGTATTTTAAATATATAAGTATCTATTTTACTAATTTTATATATATATATGATTTTTAATCCTTAGAACTAGCCCATATGCGTACATTAATTCCTCTCTTTAAGGGTTGCCTGGAAGAGATTGCTTTTGCAATAAGGCCGCCCTGCCTTTGAATGCCTTTTAAATTTTGTAACTTAGTATTATTTTTTTTTTTTCTTTTAATATAATGTGTGTGCAATAAAGATTTTATCTATTTATCCATCTCTGTATTTAATATAAAAACATATTGTACACAACAGAGACTTATTATGTATTTACGAAATAAATTCGGCTAAAATAAGTACTCTGTCACGTGGCCGGTATACAGCGTGGCTTCACGTCTCGTGGAAAGCATTGATGTCGAAACTTTTGAACATCGTTGTCATGTTTGTTGGTTAATACTTTATTAATAAAACACCATTCACTTTAGAATCAGACTATATTCAGTTCTCATGCTCATAACCAAACTCATAACTCCGATACATAGATTATATCTATCCAACAGTGTTGCCACTCCTGACATCCCTCTTTCTTTAATGTTAAACATATTCCTGTAAATATTGAGGTTTTCTCAAAGCTCTTCCATAACTTGAAACATTACTTGAACTTATTTTATGTTCAGTGTTTAGGTCTAAATTAAATGTAACTTTTTTATTATTGTTGTTATTATAAGAAGAACTTTGAGATGGTTGTTCATACATTTTATAAGAATTATAATTACTATTACAATTCTGAGAGGGTTCATTCTCATCAATACTATAAAACTTATCATTACAATATGGCATAACTTTTTTATGTGATGATCCCTTAAACACATGATATTTATTTCTTATAACTATCTCCCCATTTTTCAATAATATTTTATAACATCTATCTTTCTCTTTACTTAATATTTTACCCTCAATCTTTTTGTTACTATTTTTATCATGAATGAAAACATTCTGACCATTATAGAAGTTATTTATTCTTTTATTATATTTTTTATCATGAAAATATTTATATTTGTTTTGTTTATTTTCCACATATTTTTTAACTTTATTATAATTATTTATAACATTTTCATTATTTACAGGTAAGAATGAAGAAACTTGTCTCCCAAACATTAACTCATTTGGAGATTTTAGTTTACAATCAATAGGAGTATTGCGATATTCTAATAAAGCTAAATATATATCCTTTTTCTCATAAATACACTTTTTAAACATTTTTTTAATTGTTTGTATGTGTCTTTCAACCATACCATTTGATCTAGCATAATAAGGTGAAGAATGAATATGTTTAAAATTCCAAGAACTACAAAAATCTTTGAATAAATGGCTTTTATACTGTGCTCCATCATCAGTATACAAAATTTCAGGTATACCCCATCTAGAAAATACTGTTTTTAAAGCTAATATGTGACATTCAGCTGACTGATCTTTTAACTCAATTAATTCTACATATTTAGTTAAGTAATCAATAGTTAACAAGTAAATTTTATTGTTAAGAAAAAACATATCTGCCCCAATAACTGCCCATGGCTTATCACCTACATTTCTTAATTTTAGTGTTTCAAAAGAATGATTCTTACTATATTTAAGACATAAGTCACAATTGGATATCATATCCTCTAACTCTTTAATCATAAAAGGCCAGAATAATAATCCTCTGATTCTATTCTTACATTTCTCTATACCTTGGTGATTATAATGAATTTTGTTAAGCATATTTTTTCTTAATGATTTAGGTACCAAAACAGCTGTGTTTTTAAAAATTAAACCTTCAGACACACAAAGTTCATCTTTTATAGAATAATAATAACGTAAATTAAATGGAATATCTTTAACATTCGGCCATGAATTTTTGATATATGTAATTAATAGCAATAAATCTTCATCTTTGGCAGTATGACTTTTTAATTCTTCTAACCTCTCTTTACTAATATTAATACACTCTTTAACCATACAAACATGTAGTTCTACTTTATCATCTAATTCTTTATTACAAATATTATCTTTTACATAAGCTCTAGACAAAGCATCAGCTATTAATAATTCTTTACCCGGTCTGTACTTTATTTCCAAATCATAACCCTGTAATCTTAAACGTAATCTCTGTAGTCTTAAAGGAGTCTCATTCATTGATTTTTTAAAAATACTTTCTAGCGGTTTATGATCCGTTTCTACTAACACATGTCTACCATATATGTATTGATGAAATTTCTCACAAGCATAAACAATTGCTAACAATTCCTTTTCAATTTGAGCCCATGACCTCTGACAATCTGTAAGAGCTTTGGATGCGTATGCTACTGGAGCATTATCCTGAAGCAAAACTGCACCTAACCCTGTACTGCTACTATCAACCGACAATGTTATAGGTTTCTCTATATCAAAGTATTTCAAAATTGGTTTAGATGTTAGGCATTCTTTTAATTTAATAAAATCATTATTTTGCTTGTCACCCCATGTGAAAACTGAATCTTTTTTTAATAACTCTCTTAAGGAAAATGTTACATCAGATAAATTTGGAATAAATTTTGAAACATAAGTAACAATACCTAATATTGTTTGTAATTGTTTTTTATCTTTAGGCTTATCCATCTCTATAATTGCTCTAACTTTCTCGGGATCTGGTTTAATTCCATCTGCACTAATAATATGACCTATAAATTTGACTTCTTTGACACCAAATTGACATTTTTCTTTATTAAACTTAACACCTGACAACCTAGCTTTCTGTAATACCTGCTCTACCCTTTCATTATGCTCTTGTAAAGTTTCACCCCAAATTATTAACTCATCAATATACAGTTCTACACCTTTAATATCTTTAAATAAATCAGAAAAACACTTGCTAAAAACTTCTGGAGCTGAATTTAAACCAAAAGGTAATCTTTTATAACAATACCTGCCAAAATTACCAGCATTAAAAGTAGTTAATAATTGACAGTCCTCTGAGAGTTTTATCATATAAAAACCTTTAGATGCATCTAGTACACTAAAATATTTGGCTCTGGGCATACGTGCCACTAATTCTTCAAATGTTTTAATTCTGTAACGTTCCCTTACTATACATTTATTTAAATTTTGTGGGTCTAAACATATCCTTATTTTATCCCCTGGTTTTTTAGTGACCACCATAGAATTAACCCATTCTGTTGGTTCTGTAACTTTCCTAATAACATTTAAACTTTCCAACTTATCTAATTCTTGTTTTACTCTAGGCTCTAATTTAAATGGAATTTTTCTAGGTCTCTCAGCAATAGGTACACAATTATCAGATAACTTAATTTTATACTCATAATTAAGTTCTCCTAACCCAGAAAACAAATCACTATAGCTTTCAATTACATTAGGATTTTTAATATTAATCTGATCAACTTTATTTAGTATACCTAACTTTATAGCTGTATTATAACTAATTATACCACAGTTACAACAATTAACAATATAGAAAGTTGTTTTGCACTCCTTATCCCCATAGGCTACTATCTCATGACACACACCAATTACTTTAATACGAGAGCCATCAAAATTATTTAACCTAATATCCTGACATTTAGTTATTTTTAAATTAAATCTTTTACAAAACTCTTCATGGAGAATATCTACTTGTGACCCTGTGTCAATTTTAAATTGTACAAGCATGCCTCTAACTTTAAGTTTCATTTGCCAGTCTCTATTTATTGAACCAATAATATTAACCGAATTTATTTGGAATGAGTCTTGACTTTGATTATTCTCTAATAACACTGTAGCACATTTATTAAAACACATAGCACCAAAATGACCATATTTACCACACTTAACACATTTTTTATTAAAAGCCGGACATCTTCTATATGAATGCTTTTTTCCACATTTCCTACAAGCAAAGGGCTTATTATTTGTACTTGATTCTTGTCTATCCATAGACTGAACTCTTCTTGGTTGAAATGCTTGTCTGTCCTGACTTCTTTGTCTAGCCGATGACCTGCCTCTATTGTAATTTTTATCTTTATTTATCATAGCCACTTCTTTATTCTCGCTATTTAATATTTGAAACTGGGCTTTAGCTGTCTCAGCTATTCTACATGTAGATATACATTTTTCTAAATTCAGGTCTGTAATTCTCAATAAATTTTCTTTTAAGTTATTATCATGAATGCCTAAAATAATTTGATCACGAATAAGTCCATCCCGCAGCTTTTCAAAGTTACAATCCTGACTGAGCTTTTTAATAGCTGTTAAGAATTCATCAAACGACTCTGAAGCCTTTTGTTTTCTTGAGAAAAACAAATGTCTGTTATATGTCTCATTAGTTGGCGGACTGCAATGTAATTCTATCTTTTTAAGAATTTCCTCATACTTAAGGTTTTCTTTATTTTCAAAATTATTGTATATAGCCAATCCGTCGTCTCCGATGCTATGCAATAATAAAGCACATTTTTGTTTGTCTGTAAGTTTTTCATCCGCACCACTCGCCGTATAATATAATTGGAATTTCTGTTTCCATTCTTTAAAAGATTGATTCAGGTCACCCGAGGTTGTATTTAAAGGAGCTGGAGGTTTTAATAATTCCATTTTCACAATACTATTCTTTGTGACTATAATGGCACAAAATGGCGTCACCCCACTGGCGTCGCGGTATACTTTCTATGTATCTTTTTTTTTTTTTTTTTTTTTTTTTTTTACTATATTTTACAAAAACTTACGAACATTATTTATCTCCTTTTCTACTATTTCCACATGTCCTCAGCGCCATGTCATGTTTGTTGGTTAATACTTTATTAATAAAACACCATTCACTTTAGAATCAGACTATATTCAGTTCTCATGCTCATAACCAAACTCATAACTCCGATACATAGATTATATCTATCCAACAGTGTTGCCACTCCTGACAATCGTCATCAAAACAGCTTTTCTCAGAGTTAAGAAATGCCTTCTTTGTTTGCAAACTGTTTCTGTGATTTAACGCTAACGTCACTTCTACATTTCTTTGAATATTTATTTAAAGTAATTCGCCAAGTACATTAGTAATTCGTGATTCAATTGACATATTTATAAATACTTACAAAAGGTATAAAAAACATAATAAAATATTTTTAACAAAAAAAAAATACCGAGTAAAAAGTAAAAAATAATAACACAAATAATTTTGAAGTCGGTGAACATATATTAATACTAGCTGCCTGCCCCCGCTTCGCTCCGGGTATTTAAAGCAATATTATAATTGATGTCCTTAAATTGTCACTATGTAATTGTGTAGTTTTTCATTATTTGAAAAAAGAGAGAGTGAGAAAAAGTTATAAAAAAAAATAATAGAAAGAAAAAGAAAAGCAACAGATAATAAAAGAGGGAGGACAGAGCAAAAATAATATTGAATAGGTAAAGGAGAGAGAGCGAAAGAGAGAAAAAGAGAGGGGAGAGAGATAGAGAGATAATCGAAAGAAATAAAGTGAAAGGAGAATGATCATTCTGAACAGATAAAGATAAAAACTAAAGATAGAGAAAAGAGATTGATAGTATTTTAAGAGAATGAGAGACGGAAATACTATAGACGTCTCTCAGTGTAATTAAAATATGTATATGGCAACACTAAATCACCTTTGTCACTCACGAATTGTGTAGTTTTCTCTTAGTGAAACAATTTTTTAAATCGGATTAGTAACAACGAAATGGCCATATTCTATTAATTAAAATATGTATATGGCAACACTAAATCACCTTTGTCACTCACGAATAGTGTAGTTTTCTCTTAGTGAAACAATTTTTTAAATCGGATTAGTAACAACGAAATGGCCATATTCTATTAATTAAAATATGTATATGGCAACACTAAATCACCTTTGTCACTCACGAATAGTGTAGTTTTCTCTTAGTGAAACAATTTTTTAAATCGGATTAGTAACAACGAAATGGCCATATTCTATTAATTAAAATATGTATATGGCAACACTAAATCACCTTTGTCACTCACGAATAGTGTAGTTTTCTCTTAGTGAAACAATTTTTTAAATCGGATAAGTAACAACGAAATGGCCATATTCTATTAATTAAAATATGTATATGGCAACACTAAATCACCTTTGTCACTCACGAATAGTGTAGTTTTCTCTTAGTGAAACAATTTTTTAAATCGGATTAGTAACAACGAAATGGCCATATTCAATTAATTAAAATATGTATATAGCAACACTAAATCACCTTTGTCACTCACGAATAGTGTAGTTTTCTCTTAGTGAAACAATTTTTTAAATCGGATTAGAAACAACGAAATGGCCGTATTCAAATAATTAAAATATGTATATGGCAACACTAAATCACCTTTACCACTCACGAAAAGTGTAAATTTCTCTTAGTGAAACAATTTTTTAAATCGGATTATTAACAACGAAATGGCCATATTCAATTAATTCAAATATGTATATGGCAACACTAAGTCACCTTTATCACTCACGAATAGTGTAGTTTTCTCTTAGTGAAACAATTTTTTATATCGGATTAGTAACAACAAAATGGCCATTTTCTATTAATTAAAATATGTATATGGCAACACTAAATCACTTTTGTCACTCACGAATAGTGTAGTTTTCTATCAGTGAAAAAAAATTTAAATCGGATTTTTAGTTTCTGAAAAACTCTTTAATTTACAAAATGACCACCTTATGGCACTTAAATGGCCATATCTTTTTAATTAGAGTATTTATGGCAACACCACAAAGCCTATGTTACCAGGAAAGGATGTAGCTTCCTATCGGTGAAAGAATTTTGAAAATCGATTCAGTACTTTTCGAGCCTATTCGCAACAAACAAACAAACATACAAATATACAAACAACCAAATCTTTCCTCTTTATATAATAGTATAGATAACACATATTACCGAATATAGAACCTCCTTCGTTTTCATTTAACAACAAACTCAAACTCAAAATATTTTATTCAATTAGACTTTTTAGAAAGTACTTTTGACACGTCAAAATTGGTCACTCAGTCAGTTTGTTTGAAGCTACCACCAGTTCGGAAAGCAGTTTCCTAACGAGAAGAACTGGCGAGAAACTCAAGTTGCTCTTTTCAGAATGCCATTTTTTTCATCAATCTGTTTTATAAAGGAATAATAATTCAACTGAGCATCAACGTCATTTTGAATCCATGGTTTGTCATTGTTCAAGTAATCTTGTGCAGAGTAGTAAGCTTTATTAACTAAACATTTCATGTCAACAGCCGTTGCTAGTATACGCGCCCGATATAGCTTTAGATTCATTTCAGACGATACAAATACATTCAAATATGTTAATTACACATACATGTCTTCTTTCTTGTACCAATTTATTTAAAGGTTTTAAATTTTATTTTCATAAATAAAGTCGTTAACTACAGTTTTACCGGTAGAATATTTCTTTATTTGTATCGAATAATACCTTCGTATATGGATTACATATTCAAATATGTATTCCTAAAATCGCAAACATCGATGCCCTATAGAAAAACTACTTGTGAGATCACTATAAATGGTCACATTAGGTTGGGGAAAAAGTCTTTTCGCATTATAGTATGTATGAACTTGTAATAAAATTTCTTTGGTTGTACTATTTGTATCTGGCTGGTTTTGGTATCATTAAAAGTTTACATTTTAAAGAAGATAATTCCAAATTCAAATTAGGAAAATGTGTGATTTTTATTTGTTTTTCGTACTGTGAAGATGAGTGAATCTAATGAAGAAATTCGATACATTTTAAAATTTTACTACAAAAAAGGTAAAAATGCAACGCAAGTCGCGAAAAAAGTTTGCGATGTTTATGGACCTAGTGCAGTGTCTGTGAGAGTAGCACAAATTTGGTTTAAGCGTTTTCAATCCGGAAATTTTGATGTCAAAGTAGTGCCTCGCTCTGGTCGTATTACGGATAAAATGGATGCCATTTTTGAAAAAGTGGAGCAAGATCGGCATATCAGTAGTTACGACGAAATTATTCTAACAATGCAAATGAATTATGAAACTAAATTAGAAATAACATGAGTGAATAGAGCCGACGGATTTGAAAGCATCTGCCATTTTTCTGCTGTCGCAAAATATATCTCGTTTTTTATACAAATGGCTAATTCTATCGCTTCCAACCCCATTCGGTGTTAACCGCTCTTAAATTAAAAACAACCATATTATTTAACATCTTCTTAATATAAAAACTCATTATAATCAAACTCAATATAGTTAACACGCGCCGTTATATATAATACTAGTCGACTACCGTGACTTCGTCTACGTTAAAATATATGTTAAATTAAGAATATATGTACATAAATAAAAATAAAGGAGAGAGAGAGACTCTCGAAAAAAAAACCGAACAGAGACTGACCATTCTGAACAGAGATAAAGATAAATATTAAAGAGAGAAAAAAGAGATTGGATCAGTGGTAACAAAACGGCCGTGTTCTATTAATTAAAAAAGTGTTTATCGCAACACTGAATCACCTTTGTCACTCACGAAAAGTATAGTTTTCTATTAGCGAATGAATTTTTAAAATCGGGTTAGTTACGTCAAAATGGCCAAATTCGTGAATTAAAAAATGTATATAGCAACACTGAATCACCTTTGCCACTCACGAAAAGTATAGTTTTCTATTAGCGAATGAATTTTTAAAATCGGGTTAGTTACGTCAAAATGGCCAAATTCGTGAATTAAAAAATGTATATAGCAACACTGAATCACCTTTGCCACTCACGAAAAGCATAGTTTTCTATTAGCGAATGAATTTTTAAAATCGGGTTAGTTACGTCAAAATGGCCAAATTCGTGAATTAAAAAATGTATATGGCAACACTGAATCACCTTTGCCACTCACGAAAAGCATAGTTTTCTATTAGCGAATGAATTTTTAAAATCGGGTTAGTTACGTCAAAATGGCCAAATTCGTAAATTAAAATATGTATATGGCAACACTGAATCACCTTTGTCACTCAAGAAAAGTATAGTTTTCTATTAGCGAAAGAATTTTTAAAATCGGGTTAGTTACGTCAAAATAGCCAAATTCGTGAATTAAAAAATGTATATGGCAACACTGAATCACCTTTGTCACTCAAGAAAAGTATAGTTTTCTATTAGCGAAAGAATTTTTAAAATCGAGTTAGTTACGACAAAATGGACAAATTTGTGAATTAAAAAATGTATATGGCAACACTGAATCACCTTTGTCACTCACGAAAAGCATAGTTTTCTATTAGCGAAAGAATTTTTAAAATCGAGTTAGTTACGACAAAATGGACAAATTTGTGAACTAAAAAATGTATATGGCAACACTGAATCACCTTTGTCACTCACGAAAAGTATAGTTTTCTATTAGCGAATTAATTTTTAAAATCGGGTTAGTTACGTTAAAATGACTAAATTCGTGAATTAAAAAATGTATATGGCAACACTGAATCACCTTTGTCACTCACGAAATGTATAGTTTTCTATTAGCGAATGAATTTTTAAAATCGGGTTAGTTACGTCAAAATGGCCAAATTCGTGAATTAAAATATGTATATGGCAACACTGAATCACCTTTGTCACTCACGAAAAGCATAGTTTTCTATTAGCGAAAGAATTTTTAAAATCGGGTTAGTTACGTCAAAATGGCTAAATTCCTGAATTAAAAAATGTATATGGCAACACTGAATCACCTTTGTCACTCACGAAAAGTATAGTTTTCTATTAGCGAAAGAATTTTTAAAATCGGGTTAGTTACGACAAAATGGCCATATTCTATTTATTAAAAAATGCATATAGCAACACTAAATCACCTTTGTCACTCACGAAAAGTGCATTTTTCTATCAGTGAAAAAAAAATAAAAATCGGATCAGTAGTTCCTGAGAAACCCTTCAATTTACAAAATGGCCACCTTATGGCACTTAAATGGCCATATCTTTTTAATTAGAGTTTTTATGGCAACACCACATAGCCTATGTTACCCGGAAAGGATGTAGCTTCCTATCGGTGAAAGAATTTTCAAAATCGGTTCAGTACTTTTCGAGCCTATTCGCAACAAACAAACAAACATACAAACATACAAACAATCAAATCTTTCCTCTATATAATAGTATAGATATATTACTAGCTGACCTGGCAAACGTTGTTTTGCGATATAAATTTTAGGGTGAGACACCCTTATCACTTAGGGGGATAAAAAATAGTTAGTAACCGATTCTCAGACTTACTGAATATGCATATAAAATTTCATAAAAATCGGTCAAGCCGTTTCGGAGAAGTATGGTAACTAACATTGTGACTCAAGAATTTTATATATAAGATTGAAAAGATGTAAATGTAAGGTATAAGAGCTCATATGATCACTTATTCTCTGTTGTTCTTGTAGTAAATTAATTTTGATTGATTTGGTCACTTTTCTACTAGCACCTGGGTAATAATATGCCTGAATTCGGAGATATTCGATCATAATGGTCATTAGATTGTAATTATAATAATATTGTCGCAAGAAAAATGGTTTATTCTTTGTTTTGTTGAATTTGGTCATAAGGTGATATTATGTGTCTATAATAAATATTTAACGATAGTACAAGTTTAAATGTTAATACATTAAGTGAAATAAAGTATCGATTGATTACGTCCACACTGCTAAAGTAAAACAATAACGTAGTTGGGCACGTTGCGAACGTTGACGTCAAAGATGAAAGTTTGAAAAGTTTGAATGGTTTCTTGCGAGTTTCCACTGAAAATAGATTTTTTCAATTAGTAATTTTTTGACTATATTTATAGGTTTTCATTTTATTAAACATTTACATAACAAAATACTAATTGTTCTACTTGCATCTATGCAGGAATTTTTAATTGTATCTTATACAGTGAAACCTGGTTAAGTGGGACATCAAGGGACCTGCAAATTGGTTTCACTTATAGAGGTATTCCACTTACCCAGTGTCTCAGATATCCAGGTATGAATTAATATCTGTCTCATTTACAAAGGTTTCCATTAATAGAGGTCATAATACAGGTTATTTCAGTTATAGAGTTGCGATTATTAAATAAAATAACGTGTTATGTAAACATTATAAATGAGTTTTAATAAATAAAATAATAACAAAGGTAATACACATACTACATATGTATGTGTATTCTGAATTATTCTACAAAGAGTAGATTTTGGCACATTAAATTCGACACAGTTCCTTCCATTTCCTACTTTCATAAACAGATATTAACTTCAGTTTTTCTCGTACTGATAAAGATTTTAGCCTTCGTTTTGACATTTTTCAAATAAACATTCGTATGATAGTAAAGAACTGAACTGTCTAAAACTGAAAGTCATTGAAGCTCAAAATTACTAACGAAGTTAAGTGCGGAATTTGCGGCTTGAATAAAAATATGTAAACAAACAGACAAAACGATATTATCTCAGTTACAGAGGTTTATGCATATAAAATTCATTCGCTGTCTCAGTTATAGAGGTAACTATTATGATAAATCGAAAGAACGAATCCCAGATATAGAGGTTTGCTTCGTCCCACTAACAGAGGTAATTCAGTGTCAAAGTGTTGGGACCTCAGCATGAGTTCCAGTTATGGAGGTTTCTCACTTATCCAGGTCCCACTCAACCAGGTTTCACTGTAATTACCTATTTTGATAAAACGTACCTATATAATGTTTTAAGTCTCTTAAATATAGAATAAAAAAATACTAAAATAAAACTTTATATTCAAACTTAAATTGTATCTTATTGGTTGGTCGTGTGGTGTGACGAGCACGTGCACTGTACACGCGATCCGCGTGACCTACTATTGATCGTAAGCGACTCACGTGGCCGTCCGAAGCGCTTTAGCAGTTTGTTTACTATATAGGTATATGCGCTGTATATATATTTCATAAGTACTCTTTTATTTAGGAAGTCTTTACGTAAACACTATAATAATATATTTTATTGTGTATTATTACATAATATGATTACAAATAGGTAAAAATTCAATTTTCTTTGTAATTAATATCCTCACAAACTACTAGACTGATTTGGATAATTCTGATAGAATAATACTATTATATATTATACTTAAAATTCGGCCAATGTAGAACTCGCACTAAGGGTTTAGTGCAATTTGAATGAATGGACAAACTTAATTTAAAAAGGATGCCATTTCTGAAAAAGTGACGTAGCTGAAGAACTGGGAATTGACCACAAAATAGTTTTGGCGCATTTGAAAAAAACTGGGTGCACAAAGAAGCTCGATATTTGGGTACCTCACGAGCTCACTTAAAGAAACCTATTGAACAATGTACACATTTGTTATTCTTTATTACGACGTAATGAAAGCGAACCATTTTTGAAGAAACTGATAACTGGTGATGAAAAGTGGATCACGTACGACAAGAACGTGCGATAAAGGTGGTGGTCAAAGGCCGGTCAGGCTTCACAGATTATAGCGAAACCCGGGTTAACTCGCAACAAGGTGATGCTGTGTGAGTGGTGGGATTGGAAAGGCATTATGCATTATGAGCTGTTACCATCGATTCTGTAACCCCAAAATTTCTATAGCAATGGGATCATGTCCCTACCTACAAGATGGCAAAAAGTTATCGAACAAAATGGTACCTAGTTTTGCTTTGGGAGCTCGAGGGCGACTTTTTAAAAATTAAAAATTAATTATAAAATTATACAAGTGAGTTTATTGAAGGTTGACAAAGGAATGAATTAAATCTAAACTTAAATAACCACAGGGCAACATATCGCCCACCGAGAACATCTTATCTTATTCTAAGAATTCACTCGACGCACGGATATGGGCTAGACGCCTAGTCAGCGGATCTAGTGAATAGGACAGGGCCGGGCTCAGGTCGCATGACTTCTCCCCCCTGAGATTCGAGATTATCCGAAATTACATGTTCTGGAGAATCTCGAAAATTACATGTATAACCTAATTTTACCAAATTAATATAGAAGATAACTCCTCCGAAAACTACTATAATTAAATATAACACAATCGTCCAAACACTGACACTATTTACTCTCACTATTTCATCTTCACTTTTGGCATTGAATTTTATAGAATTAGTTATCTCTTGTATATTTTCCAGATCCATATCTTTTAGTTCTACGGGGGTGTGATTTTAATGAATATTTGTCTATTTTTACTTCACATGCATCTTCTACCGTAACTATGTATGTTCCTTTGGTACACATCGTTAGGACAGAAACTCCTAATTATTGAATTTTCCTCGGAAAACACGATCCATCGGCTAGCTTGAATGCGCTGGACAAGGACACCCTTATATCTTACAGATATTAATGTGCATGAAGTAATATTTTTAGCAAATTGCATCAATTCTGAGATGCAAGTGTCTTCATTAATTTTTCCAATGTTCGAGACGTCTCTGAAGCAGACGAAGTTATTGATATCCGTTTGCTGGCATGGTGTAGACAAAGGCTCAGAGGTAAGTCCTTTCACTAATAGGTAAGGATACTTTGGAAGGATAATATAAGTCTTATGATCATGGAGTATGGGAATAGGATACAATTTATAGTATACATATGTTTCTTTATACACTAACGGAATTTCCATAACAAAGGTTAACTGATTTTCTTTAATAAATGACTTAACACAAATGGTTTGTTCTATTTTCACAAGATTTTCAGGCCTAGCAGAGAAAATTAATCTTTCGGTAAGTTCAATTTTATTCAGTAAAATTAAGAGAGTATCTGAGTTTATTATAGAATAGTGTAGAGTTTCGAGCTTGCTGAAGGCCATTGCTGTTTCTACTTCATTTAATTTTATTATTATCATTTGAAAATTATGTAAAATCATGGAATACACATTGATTATTATATTATTTAAATAATGTCTCTGTTCTGTTTCTTTTAACTTATCTAATCCATTTTGAAACTCTTTTAATTTAAGATCAATTTGTAAAACATTATCCTTAATATTTCGTGAGATATTATACAGATTTTGAACTACCTCGGAGACCAGGGTTAGCTTATTTTTCAAAAACTCTTGCTTAGACTGAACATTCTCTATGAGGTTGTCATATTTAATTGCATCTTCGTTATCTAAGTTTCCTGAAATAATTTTTATAATTGAACCCAATGGGTTAATAAGACCTCTTTTCACTCTATATCTAGGCAATATCTGCTTAATTTTATTTATCGTTAAATTCATGGCAAATTCGGTTTGTGATTTATAGTCGGAAAATAAAAGAAAGTTATCTTCTATAATTCTATTAAGGTCATTAAACCTAGCTATATTGACGTTAATATCGTCGCATATTAAATTTAAATCTAATCTCTTAATAATTGTCCATTTTTCTGAACTAATGACAGCTGTTCCTTCCTTTACAGGCAACACACCGGGATTACCTTCCAGAGACTGCAGTTGAAGGGCCTGGATCGCTGCAGCTAGGGCCAACCACAAGACTGGGACGATCCTGTGAAGGACGTTTTATGTCTTTAATGGGGATCTTAGTCTCGCGATTCTTTGTTGCTATCTTTACTACATTCCTATCTACTTCACCTATAACCTTGCCTTTATCATATCTAGGTTTATCTTTACCTCTTCTTACATTTGTTCCCCTACAATAGATATCATCATCAGGTTTAATGTTAAAATTAGTCTCACCACCTTCTCTGTTTTGAATATTTTCCTTTATTTGTAACATTTTATTAGTTAAATTTTTATAAAGAAATTTAGTTCTTTTCTTATGGTCACGTATCAAAACTTGCATATATTCTCTATCAAAATTTACGTTAAAGGGACTTGTTGATTCAGTATGCCCAAATACCACTTCAAATGGTGTTAGTCCTATCACAGAATGAATGCTATGATTGTAAGCTAATAAAGCAAAAGTCATCACTGATGCTGCATCTGTTAGCTTACGTTCATACTTCGCTAACCTATAAGTTTCTGTTATCGTGGAGTGAAATTTCTCTATGAGACCCATTGAATTAGGGTTGTTGGGGGTGCCTAAATGTAATTCTATTTTATAAAAGTCTAAGAGTTCTTTAATGAGTGCGTTATTAAATTCTGATCCTGAATCTGAACTAATTTTAGTAGGTGTCCCGTAAAAAGAAAAGTATCTAATCAAAGCTCTGACCACTTCTGGTGCAGATTTGTTGGGAATCTCAAAAGCCTGTCCTAATTTACTGAAGGCATCTATAACTGTAAGGAATGTCTTTCCTTCAATTTTAAATAAGTCTATAAATATTTCTTGAAAAGGTTTGTTCTGTGTTTGAGTTAACTGGATTTTAGGCTTAATTGGTTTTCTGTCGTATTTTAACCTTTTACATGTTTCACATGAATTGATAATTGCGGCTACTGTTATATCCATGTTATGCCAAAAGTATGTTCGTTTAATATGTGCTACAGTTTCTTTAATTCCTCTGTGACAATTTTTACCTATGTGATATTTCTCTATTATTTCCTTTTGTTCGTCCTCATTTTCCACATACACAACTCGTTCGGTACATTCCAAGATATTTACTGTTCCCTTCTTGAACAGTGTTAAAACGGCATTTGTAAACTCTAATCTATGCTGCGGATTTTCAAAATAGATAAAGTATTTTATTTTAGTACGGATGTATCTCTTCAAAAAGTCTTTTATTAAATCAGGTCTTTCTAATGGCAAATGCACTTCTAAAATCTTTTGTTTTATGTTAGAAATATTCTTGATAGCTATTTCATCCCTAAACCAAGTGTGAATTAAAATTTGGTTCGGTTTAGTATCGACGGCTTCTTTTAATATAGGGATTCCTGTGGAATCCATGTTATGTGCAGAATGAATAGTTTCAGATCCTACATGTGATTCTGTTTCAGATGCTGTAATGGTACCACTTGAAGGTCCTGGAATTGAATAGGGTGAACGCTTACGTTTGGGTCTACTTCCTGTGCTTTCTGAATCTGATGAGAGTGATATAGGTTTTTCTGAATTTGGTGAAATAGGGATTGGACTCCTATTCCTACTTAATTTAGATATTTCCTCTGTAATTTCTTCACACTGCTTTTGAATTTCCAAATCCTTTTCATCTACATTTACTTGTACTGAACTGTTATCTTTAATATTTTTTCTTAATGCATTTATCTTGACTTTTGATAGAGCGTCAGCGTTGGTGTTTTGACGGCCGTTTTTATATATTACGTCGTAGTCGTATTCCGCTAACCGTAATCGCCATCTCGTGATTTTACTGTTGGGTTCTTCGGACGAATGTAACCATGAAAGTGGCCTATGATCGGTATAAATGGTGAACTTTTTACCGTAAAGATATGGGCGAAAATGTTTAATGGCCCATATTATAGCAAGTGCCTCCTTTTCAATGGTACTGTACCTACTTTCAGCCTCATTAAGAGTCCGTGACGCATATGCTACAGGACGATCACTTCCTACTGGTCCTTGTGACAATACTGCACCAATAGCGAAGTTTGAAGCATCTGTTGTCAATAAAAATGGTTTCTCAAAATCCGGATATTGTAACAGCGGTGCGTTTGTTAATAATTCTTTACATTTTTCAAATGATTCTACATATTCCTTATTAATTGTTATACCACGATTTTTCTTTAAACAAACTGTTAAAGGTCGTGTGATTTTAGCGAAATCCTTGATAAATTTCCTATAATACCCAATTAAACCGAGGAAGCTTTTAATTTCAGTTTGTGTTTTTGGCAGAGGAAACTTCAGAACTGCATCTATCTTGTCGTTATTGGGTTTTAACCCTTCTCGCGTTATTGAATGCCCTAAATATAGAACTTCTTTTCTTAAAAACTCGGATTTATCTAGCTGTATTTTTAAATTTGTTTGCCTGAGTTGTTCAAATATTTTACGTAATTTTTCTATATGTTCTTGAAGGCTTGATGAAAATATAATTATATCGTCCAGGTATACTAAACAATGCATTCCTATTAGTCCTCGTAATATACTATCCATGGCTCTCTGGAAAGTCGCAGGAGCCGTTTTCAAGCCAAAGGGCATGCGTAAGAATTCAAAGTGACCTGCCTGAGAGCTGAAAGCAGTTTTCTGTCTATCAGCTTCACTAATTTCGATTTGGTGATAGCCGCTAGCTAAATCTAACGTGCTGAAATAATTGGCTTTACCTAATTTATCGAATAGATCGGATATATTTGGCAACGGGTATTTATCGTCGATAGTCATGTCATTTAAACGTCTGTAGTCTATAACCATTCTGTACTTTTTCTCTCCAGAAGCGTCCATCTTTTTAGGCACAAGGTGAACGGGAAAATTCCAAGGAGAAAAAGACTCTTGGATAACATTGTCTTTGAGCAATTTGTCAACTTGTCTATTAATTTCGTCGTTTACGGTCTGTGGCTGTCTGTAAGGTTTTAAGTATATTGGTTCTTCATTTTTAGTCCTAATATGGTGTTTTACTTTATTTGTGAAAGTTAATGGTAATTTGTCACAGTAGAAAATGTCTCTATATTCGTAACATAAGTCACTAATAGATTTCTTTTCCTCTGTGTTCATATGGTCAAGTCTTAATTTGTTTAAGTTTTCCTTCAAATAGTCATCGATGTCAAGGTCGTTTTCAGATACTGCGTTGATTTCACATGTTTGGGGTTCGTATGGAGTAATTGGAATTAATTGGTTAATTGTCAAACATACAGCTGTATCTAAAGAATTCTGTATAATAGTATGAGCTTGACCCTGGGTGCAATTAACAAGTGCAGAAGGCATTCTAACACCTGGTTTGAATGTACGATGTTCTATTATTCCTGTACCATTATTAAGGTCAGTCGGTAGAGTTACCTTGGTTTCAGATCGCGGTTCTAATTTAACTGTAATTTGGGGATTATACACAATAGGAATGTCAACATTACGAGTCCTTAATATCTGATTTTTCATGTCTATGTTAGCGTCAAGTTGTGATAATAGATCAGATCCTATAAGTCCATCATAGTCCTTGTCTACTTCATATATGTAAAAAGTGTGTGAATCTGAAGTTTTAAAGATTTCAGAGAGTGGGATGTAAATTGCCTCATCGTGTAAACTTCGATCATGTGTGCTTATTACTTCGAAAGGAACTGAAAACTTATACTGCTGAAAATATTCATTTGCCTTTTTAGGACTTATAAAAGAGCGAGAACTTCCTGTATCTATCATAAATTTTGAATTAATTTCTGGTAAATAAATGTAGGGAAGCTTTGCAAAATTTTCACAATTTAAATTTATTAATTCGGTGGATTCATGTCCGAGGCTATTTGATAAAAATTTTCATCTGTAATATCATTATTAACTTGATCTGCGACTTCCTGACCTTCATAAGTTTCGTTATAATAATTATCATCTGCGTCCTGAACATAATAACAATCATCATCCGTCTGAGGAGGTGAATATACTTGTAGCTCATTATGGTGAGCCTGATTACGAGCAGGTAATGCAGTGCGCATAGTAACATCAGTGTCCATTTTTGGATTCTTTTGCTGTACTGGTGGTATACCGAATTTAAACTGATGTTGAGGGTTAACAGGTGGTCTGTAGTATTGTTGGCCTTGGCCAAACGCTGGTCTATAACCTTGAGGAATTTGTGGGGTATTGAATCTGGGTTGAATATTCGGCGGTCCAAATTGAGGTCTTCTCTGATTATTATGATGTATGCCAAATTTGAACTGCTGATTACCAAAATTAGGTTGCTGTTGAACCTGCGGGCGGATTTGATTAGGTATACCAAATCTGAATCCCTGGTTCTGTTGAGGGTTCGAAGTAATAAATGGTTTAAGACCAAATTTCTCTACATAAGGGTTACTAGTGTTAGCTGAAGGCTGTGAAAATTGTTTTTGAACTAATGGTCTTAACATTCTATTACGTTGTTCATACTGAAATTTGAAGTTTACTTCTTCAAGGACAATGCTGAGGGCATCTTCAAGTGTATTAGTGCCCTTGAGCCTTACTATACGAATTAAATCCTCAGGTAAATTATATAGAAATACGTTCAGTGCCATATTATCATATATAGTTATTTTACTTCGCCTAATATGATCATCTGTTAAAAGATTAACCTTCGCGAATAATGTGCTCTTAACCTGTTGTATACGGTTACAAAAATCTAAATAGGATTCGTTATTTTTAATCCTTAATGTTTCTAATTGAATAGCAATGCATTCTTCCGAACGCGGATCTCCGAAGTGTTGCGTTAAAACAGATTTTAATTCAGCCCAGGATTCTATATCTGGCCTCTCACTAATTAAGTGGGCCGCTTTACCGATTAATTTACTAGAAACTACATGAAAAACGTATAAATCCTGTGCTGGATTATTTTCCCTCCTATAACATCTTATAACATATTCACATTTTTTAATATATAAATTTAAAAGCCTTTCATCTCCATCAAACTTAGGGATAATTGACGATATTTCTTGTGGAATTGAAACAAGAGTTGTAGCCATTTCTACCATCTAACTTAAATACAATATAATATAAAATGTAGTATAACGTATTACCGATTTTAGTGCAATACAATTAAAATAAAATAATATTAAGTACTACGAGTAATTGCCGATTTCTGTGCAATTAATTAAAATTAAAATATCTAACTCTATATACGTAACTAATAAAACTAACTACATATAATTGCCGATTTTTAGGCAATCAATTAAAATAAAATATGTAACACGATGTACGCTACGTGTAATTACCTATTTTCTGTGCAATTACCTTGAAAATCAGTTAACCAGTAATTAAGAGGTAATTTTGGACCTCTACAATCTAGTTTAATACAAATAAAAAGGAATAGATTATGGAAACAAGGAATAGTGAATTTGGACTACTCACAAGCCATCCATACTCCTCCAATGATGATCCCTTTGCACTCACTTGTCTTCGCCGCGCGTCCCGAAAACTTATTTCTTTGGTTCGAGGATACCGATCTACTTTTTCCGCGCTTTTCGCCCAAAACCCGATTTTTGAGTTTTTACGAATGGCAAGCAACACGGCCGTAGAATATACGGTATCCTACCGGCTGCGCCAGTTTTGCTTTGGGAGCTCGAGGGCGACTTTTTAAAAATTAAAAATTAATTATAAAATTATACAAGTGAGTTTATTGAAGGTTGACAAAGGAATGAATTAAATCTAAACTTAAATAACCACAGGGCAACATATCGCCCACCGAGAACATCTTATCTTATTCTAAGAATTCACTCGACGCACGGATATGGGCTAGACGCCTAGTCAGCGGATCTAGTGAATAGGACAGGGCCGGGCTCAGGTCGCATGACTACCTACATACTTTAGTTAAATGTAAATAAACAATATTAAAAAACGTTTTGAATATTCTTGAAAAATGCGAAGAAACTTTTTCCCCAACCTAATATATTCGAATGTTAGTAAAATCGCAAATATGGTCTTTTTTGCTGTCGTATCGTGTGAAATGAATCTAAAGCTATATCAAAGCGAATCCTAAGCAACGGCTGTTGACAATATGACATGTTGTTAAGTGACAACTTGTAAAATATTTTAATTGACTCCAAAAAAAGAAGGAGATTTTATATTTGACAATACATATTTTATTGATATATGTTCGCTGACTTACAATTATTTTAGTGAAATTATTTTTTTTGCATTGTTTTGTTAAAAATGTCTTCAATTATAATTTCTTATATTCTTTTTGTAAGTAATTATAAATATATCAATTGAAGTACGCATTACTAATTTCGGGAATAATTGCCCCCAATATTATTATTACCTGCACACGAAAATCAAAATTTGTTAGTGTTTGTCCCTTTATAGAAATTGTGCGGAACCCTCACAGCGCAAGTTCCATACTCGCACTTGGCCGAATTATTTGGCCGGGGATTGACGCGTTCAAGCAAACAAACAAATTAATTCTTCATCTTTATATATTAGTATAAGATATATGTTGCCGGTGTCGATACGCTCCACGCATGGCACTCGACTCTCAATTATCTAATAGCCATCGTAACGTAATGCCTATCGTCTGCCCAGAAGAAAATAGGTGAATCACTACAAAGGCGACAACGGGAACAGTCCCATATAACACCCTATTTTCTCTTTTTTATCACCATTTCTCTCTCTCTCTCCCTCTTTTTTTCGTTTTTCAAGTAATGAAAAACTATACAATTATAGAGTGACAATTTAAGTACATGAATGGCTTATGGGGTTTCTGAAATATCCGATTCAATTATAATATTGCTTCAATACCCGGAGCGAAGCGAGGAATTGCCAAAGAATTCAAGTTTTGCCGCAAATGAAAGTTTTATCCTAAGGCCTGATTCAATTTCAAGTTTAATATTTATTTTTAATGTAAATTAGTGATGTAAACTCAGCTGAATATTTGTAGGCTTTGACAAAAGGCATTAAAGTTATTGCTTGATTGGATAGCTAATTTTGTGTATTTTTTAAAAACAAGATAACCAAAATCTATCAATGGTCTTGTCTCGAATATATCCTTGTTTCGAAGTCTAAGTTAATGAAAAATGTAAATGATTTCTTATCCATATGTAGTTACTGTCGAGATTATTTATCTCTTCTTTATTTTAAAACAAGACAGGGATGCTGCGACCCGAAATTTTATATTGATGCCCGGTACCACCAATTGGTAAACGCTGCTCTAGAGAATATAGTAGACGCGTCAGCGCCGTCATGGATTGAACGTAAAGATAATTCAATCTCCCACGACGCTACCTTAAATTTCTAGCAATATTTAAGCAATATTTACCCCAATAATGTGTAGATAATTTTATTCAGTTATCTTGTTATTTATATTTTGTTAAGCTTATTAGATAACTTATTATTAATTATAGTATTTTTTTTCAGTATTACAGTAACATTGATTTCTCTTTTACAGGTAAAAGATGGAGTGGGTGCTTCGAAGTCCTCAGATCCATAATACCTTCAGTAAGCTCGGATTTGCACATGCAGATGGATATCACATAAACGAAGACTGTAACGGTATGAATATTTACAATACATGTTTTTAGAAAAAAAACATTCAGATTAATACTACATAGCGTAATATTTTTTTATTTGCAGCTACTCTTGAATCGATTCTCCATAATATATTAATAGAAGATAAATATTTGCGTACATATCGAAGGAGCATATGTCTGGGCCACAATATTAAAAGGGACCTCATACCTATTTTGTTGAATACTAAAGATGATATGACAATTGAACTGTTGATAAAAATATTGGTGAATTTGACAATACCTGTAGAATGCCTTCTGTCCCTCGATACAGTTGTCAAAACTGATGTGGGCAAAAATATTATATATGAAATCAATACTTTACTCACTTCAAGTAAGGTCGCAATCACTGATCACCGCGTTACAAAAGTAGTAATGGATTTTTTAAAAAAGAATGCATACACTGAACAGAATAATAAACTTTCGAAGGAACAATGTTCGAATATAAGTAACACTCTTCTGTTTTTGCGCAATATACTACATATTCCTGAGGACATAAATTGCTTTAGTCCTACCTACACTGGCCCACCTCATACAGTCCAAAACCAACTTCTATGGAACCTGTTCAGTCAAAGTATCGACAAAGTTCTTATAAAATTGATTACCTTGCCTGAAGCGGTAAGTTATTATGACTAAATACTTAAAGCAAAGTAATTCATACTGCAATAATCCATATGTAACAGTTTCAATTTTATTAGACATAGAAGAGATTTGTGTTGTAGATACATTACTTTAATTTTCAGGTAAACTGGGGAGTTACAATGGTTCAGTTGATTGCCCTTATTTACAAAGATCAACATGTGACCACCTTACATAAACTTCTTAATTTATGGCTTGAAGCCTCTCTTTCGGAAAGTTCTGAAGATAACGAGAGCAACACCTCTCCACAGAATAGAGGTAATTCAAATCATTATAGTAATATCAAATGATTCAAACTTACAACCAGTTGAAATTATTTGGAATAAAATGTAAAGAATCATTTTAATTAAAATATAATGATGCTCTTCAGAGTGCGACTTCTTTTTATGCCTCTTACCTCTAGATTCTAGACCATAAGTTCAATATGGTGTTAATTCTTGATAAATCATGATTCTACAGCATAAAAAAAATTGCAATAGTTATGAGCAAAGAGGTATTTAATTTCGCAAATAATTCAAAAACTAAGAATAATTTAAAAAATAAACAATTTGGCCAAGTGCAAATTTGAAACTCGCGCTCTCTCTCTAGAATTTCAATAAAGGGACAAACACTATTCGTGTTCGGGTTAGTATATTATCAAAAGTACTATTGGGGGGCATTTAATTCCGACATACTATAAGTAATGCGTATATCAATTGACATATTTATAATTACTTACAAAAAGAATATAAGAAAATATGATAAAACTTTAAAAAAAATTGCAATAAAGACGATGAATATATTTGAATAAAATTTATATTGTCAAATATATAGAACCTCCTCTTATCACGAATATTTTACAAGTTTTGATTTAACACCATGTCATGTCGTTGCTAGGATTCGCGCCCCATATAGCTTTAGATTCATTTCACACGATACGACGACAAAAACGTCGATGTTTGCGATTTCACTAATCAACTAATCTTTTGCAAGAACAAAAAGGAGGATGTTTCCAATTAAAAAGGCTTAACTCACTAAACTCTATTTCCATTACTTACAGTATTAATCTAACGTCGAATGTAGGTTTTTCCTCCATCTTTACCGCATAGACGATGGACAAAAAATTCCCAGTTTTTCGAAAAGAATTTTTTACCGACCATCGTTTTCCCAAATGACGACATAAAAGTTTAAATAATTGTTCTAAACTTATTTTGCTTTCTGATGCCCTTGTTGTTAAGACATATATTTAATGAGATCACGTAAAAGTAAGTAAAAGTTTTTAATATTTTAGGTCATAACATTTTTTAAAGTTTACAAAAAATAAATATCCAAAAAATGTTGTTAATTAAAAAAATTACACAAACGCTAAATTATGGTTGTTTTCGCATCCCACAATATTATTAAAATAACGTTTCCAAAACATTTTTTTTTGTATTCATATCATTATAGGCTAATAAAACCTTTTAGAAATTATTTAAAAAATTAATAATTTATTTGTTTTTTTTTCTGGTTGTCCCAAGGACTTGTCCCGTACTTTCTTAACTTACTAATTCTTTATCTAAGTCCCCAAAAAACCTTTCACTCATGCTGTCGGTTGGACAACCGCAAACAGTGTGTAGAAATAAAATATAGATGGCGCGCTAGTACGGCGTCAATAAGCTAATCTTTTTGTGAGCCACATGCATCTAGCCGCCATATTGTTTTGGCAATAACCACGGCGTCTGTCAGCCGACTTGGTTTGAATAAATTGGGTGGCTATATTGTGTGTCCGTAGGACAACCATAAGTAATTACCATAAGTCAGAAAAACATAAGTTATTGCTATTTTATGTTTAATTATAGTGTACCATATAGTTTATAATCTTAGTTCAAACGTGAGGTTTACATAATTAAAAAAAGTTTACTAATTGACACCAGCAAATTTTTTTTGACACCAGCATGCGAATCCGACCGCCAAGTGTCTGACGTGTTCCGGCCAAGCCGCATGTGGGCCAGATCACCTCCCATCCCATTCCTGATGCGAATTCGATGAACACCGGGTTCTTGCTCAATAGTGTCAAAAAAAACATCTCTTACTTTTCATTAAAATAAACTATTTGTTTTAATTTTTTATTGAAAGTTAAATTTATAAAAAATATCTTATGTACGTTGTCCAGGGGACAAATTAAATAGCGTTTACTCGAGATTTTCCGTTATAATTCACATATTTTTCAAAAAATGCACTGCTCACTGTGGTAAAAAAAGATAATTTTCACTTTAAATTATATCGTTTTTTTGAAAAATAAGGCCTGTTACTTTAAATTTGCAATTTTCAAATTGTAGACACTTAACAAGTTGATCGACCCATATAAAAAACTAGACTAGTTTAACATTTAAAAAAATATTTCTATACCATTCTGTTATCAATATAATATAATGAATTTTAATTTTAATATTTTTTTCTTGAATAATAGTAACTAGTATTACCTAATAGTACAACTAGAAAAAAAATTTTTTTTGAATATTATAAGTTATAAAATAATTTAATGTAAACAAATTCTAACTATCATTGTATATATTTTTTCTTAAAATAATACAAATTACAAATAAAAATAAAACACGATGCTGATTTTTAAAAAAAATTATAACGCTTTCCAATTTTTTCTTTTTGCCGACTTTAGATTACGCTAATTCGTCGCGGAGTGACGATCGTCTTAAATGTATATGTGTTTATTATTATATTTATGTATGCATGTAATATTGTAGGTATATGTAATATATTTACAAATAGCATGTCTGCATTGTCCTATTTTTATTTATAAATATTCTTTAACTGCCAAAGGTTGTCTGTAAAAGATTGTTGGTAGCATACCTTCTTCTTCTCGTTTAACTTGTGTCTATGTTTTATTTCTTTGACGTAAGTGCAAAAAACACTCTATTGTATTTTGATCAGCTACATATATTTATTAATAAAATTTAGATTTTTTTACATTTTCTCTGGTTGCGATACAGTAAGTTAACTTTTAAAAAAGCAAACACATCTTGTTGAATTTGATTCAGAATAGTTTTACAGCGGTTATATAGATTTTGATTCAAAATTATATTAGCATTTTACTATCACAACTTTGTTCAAATTTTTCATATGAACCTGGTCGCATGGTATGTATACTTAATCCAAAAAATAAAAAAGTATTAAGAATAGTTTCGGACGGAACGTTTCAGGTCATAGTATTGATATACCGCTTACTAAAAATGTAGAAAAAATAAGCAAAACTCGAAAATACTTCCTAAATGTGTTTGTTTATTATAAAAGTCCATCTTTTACCTACTGCTGTGTTTTCAAAGGTCGGAGTTTTTTGAAAATACATGAAATTCGTCGAGTATTATTTGTACGTATTTATTTGTTTTAAAAAAAAACAAAGACTTTTCTTGACTTAAGAATATTTTTTATTAGGCACGAATAATAAAACAAATTGCGATTCTTCGCCTATGATGACGTCAGACTCGTCAGACACTGGAGTTGGCGGGAAAAGCAAAGAGAAACCTAACTCTGACAATAATAAATGGGATTCTTCAAGAGACAATAGCGATAGTGGAAACCAAAATGTTCAATCCCAAAATACTGCTCATAAAACATTGGATGACTTTTCTGTAGCCACTAAGAGTAATACGTTTGCTGGTGGAGCTAAAGATGAGAAGGCCAAGAAGCAAGTAAGTTTTATAAATTAACATAGGACATTTATCTTTAAATTTTTATTACAAAATCAGTAACATAGATTTAGACTTCTTTACAAATAGAGGGAAAGAGTAAGGTATTCATGAAATATTTAGACTACTCCTGGTACCATCATTATATCGGGTTGTAGTATAACTTCAACCCTATATAATGATGGTAGTTTTTCTTATTGTAAAAATATTTAAATCATACGTGTACGCCTTACCCCTTCGCTTTTTATGACAGTTTAAAATGTATTATGCCCCTTTTTCGCTCATTAAAATGTTAACAAGGCATTATGACTAATACAAATAACTACCTAGGAACTAATTGTGATTTTAACTTTGGTTATAAAAATTCTTCATAGAACTGTGAAGATGGAGAAGGACAAAACATTAAGGCGAATGAAAAAAGCAACAAAGTAACAATTTATGAAAATTCTGACTGTGGTTATGGGACGCAAAAAGAGACCCAAGAGGTAATATCCACTTCTAGCAATGAAGATGAAATTGCAGCAAAAAAAACGGAACGTCAAAACCCCTACACTGTTTATCAGAAGACAAGCAACAAAGGACACTCTAATGTCAACCTACAAGAGAGACGAAGAAAAAAACTTGTGAAAAGGAGCAAAACTAATATGTAAGTAAAAGATACCTCGGCCATTTCAGCACTGTCGGCTTGGATGATTTAAGTATGATGAAATGATAATATGATAATATTTCTTTATTCCAGAATAAACGTACAAGGTTTAGCGCATAACACGCCCACAGATGACGACATAGCCAATATTTTAAAGGAATTCACTGTCGACTTTCTTCTAAAGGGTTATAATCCCCTAGTACGCTGCCTGCATACACAAATTCTTACAAATGTACAATTAGAAATTGATACGTCACATTTCTTTTGGCTAGTAACTTATTTTTTGAAGTTTGCTACTCAAATAGAGTTGGATCTGGAACACGTTAGTTCAGTTTTATCCTTTGACATAGTATCATATCTAACAGCTGAAGGCGTCAATCTGTGCGAACAATTTGAATTGGCTATCAGATTGGATGGAAATGATCTAAAACCGTGCATCCGCAGATTGCATTTAGTAAGTATCCAGTGGATAACGTGGATTGTGAATACTTATTTTAATTTTCGATGGGCTTGGTTGATTTTTCTATATTCAAAAATTATCTCTTACTATGTATATAATATATAAACCAAAGTAAAAAAAGACGACAGTGCAGATCCTGCATGGAAACACGGCGAGATCTTTTTGGTAATTTAAGTGAATTACCTCCTCTTAACTTTTTTACATGTCCTCGTAGTTCGGATATTATAATCAAGCGCTGGCCGGCATACTTGTTTACATCTTTCTGATTATCCTTTTTTTTTCATAATTATTAACAATTTTCTTAAATAATAAATATCTTGTAAATTATTTTTGTGATTTTTTTTAATTCATACGTGAGTTCTATTGTCTGACTCATTTTTATGTAAGGTGAACTACAAAATTAAATTAAATATATTTTTGACATAATTCTTCGCATGGACAGGTTGTAACAGCCATTAGAGAATTCGTTCAAGCAATTGAAGTGTATAAAAAGTCAGCGCATATTTGCAATAATGAAAATGCATCACTTGAAAAGCTGCAAATGAAAATGTGCGAATCTGAAGAACTACGTTCTCTTCTAGTACTGCTACTTAGACATTATAACTCCAATTTCCATTCAAAACAATATTTGCAGGTGAGAAAAACATTCAATGCGTAGTAATTGTTGTAACATTATACTCGTTTTCATAATTTCGTAGAGTTCTGACAGTTCGTAAGTGTTGCAAGATATATAACCGTCCCATCAGGAAGGGAACACATAAAATAAAATACATAAATTAACTTTTCTTATTTTATGATTATATATAGAGATTATATATAGAGGAGGTTAGGGTGAAGGGAGTCCAAATATATATATATTTTTTGCAGAAATGAAGTGGAAGGGACGTTGAGCAATTTGAAATATAACTCTCTCGTATGTTTTTGTACGACTTTCGACCACTAACTTCTTAAACGTTTCCCTTTCGCTTTCGCCCATGCGTGCCACAGTGTGAAAAGTCACATGCCTCCGCAGTTTGGTCTGGTTTTCGTATTGTGATACAGCAGGTCGGGGCTCCCCTTCCTATGCGCTAGTGGTAGGGCAGACAAGAACTGCGTGAAGGTAGAAATTAGGTGGTGTTGGGTATTGTGGCATATAACAGGTTGTAGTGGGTTTATAGAATTTCCGCAAAAAGATTTTTGTATATTTGGACTCCTCTATACTATTCAAAAATATATACCACTCCTCCAGAGGGGCCCATATAATAGTTAAACATTAAAAAGAAACAATTCTTTTTAATACTTTTAATTGTACTGTCAAATTTGAAAAAAAAATCAGTCAAAATAAATTATAAGCTACATTCATAAATGTTTTCTTTCATCAACAGTTGATTATTGCCTTTAACTTGTATAAATGCAATTTCTACTGATGTCGTAATATAAAACTCTAACATATTTTTTATTCATTTTAGGATCTAATTGTGACAAATCACATTCTTTTGCTTTTTTTGGATGACTTAATGAGATCACCCGAACATAAGGCCAGTGGCACTATGGTCGAACACATCAAACAGTAAGTTACACTTGTGTATTATGTTTAAAACGATATGTTTCCCGTCTTGTTTTATTTTAATATATTACACTAAGAAAATATTTTCATACGTTTGATTAACAAGCAGGAAGTTGTCTTTGGTAGGCTTAATACCTACTCAAAATTAAACTATTATTTAAAGAAAGAAATTCGCGGAATCTTAGCGCGGGACTCAATTTTTTATACTTAAAAAAAAAGAAGATAATATGGGTAATAAGATCGTTTATACTTGAAAATGCCTGCAGCGAAAGACCGCAACCGCTGTACAAATGTATTTTTAGTCAACTGAATAAAATTGAAAAATGATTCAACCGACTTGTAGCACGAGCATAGTACAAAGTATAAAGAGAGTGAATGTTTTTTTCCCACAACAGGTTTGCTTCTCCTGAAATAATGAATCATTACGGCTTACTTCTCGAAAGCTATCAGAGTAACGGCGAGTTTGTTAACGATTGCGTTTTTACTCTAATGCACCATATTGGAGGGGAGATCAACTCGGTGATCACGCTTTATCAGCCATCGATATTGAAGACCTTCACGTCCATTTGGAGATCGGAATTTGACATATGTGATGTATGTTTAATTGTTTCTATCATGTTTTATTTTCATGTTTTAATTTGATTTGTCATTCCGCGTGAGGATAACTTTACGTAAGAAATTTGTTGTGGTAATAAGAAAGAAATGATAAAAAAATTAGGTTTTTTTATTTATTTCAATAGGAGATGAATATTAACAACATGTTTTTTGTTACAAGAAAATAGTGAAATAATGTTGTTTCCTTCCTTTCTGCTTATAATTTTTTTATCCTTATTATATTTTTAATTATTTACATAAAGTAATTATTTATATATTACAGGATTGGACAGATCTAATAGAATACGTTTTAAATATGTTTATCAAGAAATCAGTCAATTCGGGAAAATCTCCAAAACGGAACGTTTTCACTTTGAAAATGATGAAAGATGATAAAATTCTTAATGAACTACTTGGTTCCCAAGAGGAGCCCAATGAGTGTGTCGACAAAATGAAGGATAGCAACAGGTAATCTCGTATGATACATCCGATGTAAACGAGATGTTTTTCTAATAAAATAATATAAAAACTACAAATTAAAGCAATCTGTCATGATTGCTTAAACATCTATGAAAGAAATGTCATTTTACTTCGATGAACTCTCAACTAACTTTACACTGTTATTTCGATGTGTATGTGGAGAATACAAAGTTTTAATATTATGTCCTAGAAGTATAGTACGTGATGAAGTAACTACAGAATAGATGTGAAATTACAAGCCTTGAGCCGTGAAACAAAAACAACATTTTGACAGGAATTTAAAAATAAAACGTTTGAAATTTCAATAAATCTATCACTATCTCTTTTGTGATGGTCATGGTATCGTAACTGTTTCGAAGGATATAGGCATACTTAAACTATAAGTCAATTAGCCTTTTTATATGATATTATTTTTTTTTTATTTAATTTGGAATATTGTTTATGTAGTGATTTTTTTATTGATGTATGGGTTTAGTTTTAATTGAAAACAATTTATGTGGTTGTTTCAGTACTGAGACTCCCAAATGGAGTGAGGACGAATTATCATCGCTGAGTTGGCATTATATGCAGTGCAATAATGCGCCGGACGTAATCGGGGAGGTCGTCAAATTATTTAAGGAGGACGGTATTATTAAGAGCAGAGACTCCGTTGTCAAAGAGCTTCATAATCTGTCTATTATCAGCAAAGATGAATATGATAAATTCATAGAAAAAGAAAAAAAAAATAATGTGGGAAAACCGGAAAAGTGTAGCAAATCGATGCATACGAGTAAGGAAAGTAGAGACGATGAAATTGGCAAGCTCTGTGAGCAGCTTGGACACGATGGGAAGTTCAAGTTTTTAAGTTGGGTTCAAAACGTCCTCTTGGAAACATGCTTTGCGAAAATATATTTGGAGAAATCTATTTCAAATAATAATACCGATTCGAACACAATGTCCATGTCCGAAGCACGTGCAAAATCTTTAGAATCACATGTGAATAAGCCTGTTGATATGCCTGTCATGTCTCCTGTGTCTTACCATTCATTACGTAAGTTTTATCAAGTAGTATTACCTAAAGTAACCAACCAAGTGTTACAATTAAACTGTTTTCTTTTCTTCAAATACTTAATAACGTTGTCCAAAATTTATACCAATTTTATAAAGAGTTAAAGTTTGTTGTGTATAGTTGTGGTAATATTTGGACCTTGGGCTACGATTTTGATAATTCACTATTATTATTTACTAAACTATTCCTGAGTGAGATCTTGTTAGATTAATGATATAGATTAAGGAGAGTGATGTTATATAAATAGATAAGTTGTATGTTAATTCTAAAACTTTAATAGGAATTTATTTTGCAAATTTATAGTTCTGAATAAATCTGTCCCACTGGTGCCATGGAATTGTCAGCAGGCATCAATTTGCAAAGATTTAAAGTTTCTACAGTTATTACACAGACTGGGCTTTAATATGCCTGTGGATAGTGGTAAAATATTTATCAGAATACCCCATTTCTGGACACCAGACATCTTGTATAAGGTAGCAGGCAAGATATCATCAATTGACACAAGTAAGCAAAAAAAACCTAACAATTTGACGTCTTATATATTCTTCTTTACAATATATCTATATTATATACCAAATTTTTTGTTCTAGCCAAAATTAAATTCTCTTTAAGCGATCTATCTCAAAGCAGTGTACTGGATTCAACTCTAACAGACAATTTGGTTCTGCCGGAGCTATCAAAGGGCGCGGCATTTACGATTATTCCAGAAGGCTATTACCAGATACATAACAAAAGGCAGAATCATCTCGCTACTATAAATAATTTTACACCCATGTTAGTAACTTCTTACATTAAAATTTTAAAATATATGAAATATTTAGATTATGCTGAATATCACTAAGATTATGTCGAATAGAAGTTAATAATAAAAACATTTACAAAGTATTATGTCCTCAATACGTAAGCTTTTTTAAATAACTGCTTATGTTTAGTTTTTTTTTAATAATTTGTAACAAAATATGGCAGGCCCGGCTCGTCATTTACAACTGATAATAACATCAACAAACGGAGCTGGTTAGAGGTGGTTCAGAAATCACAGGAATTTAAAATAACTTTGGATTTGGCAAAGTAAGTACTATAACATTTTAGTTACAAATCAATAAATATTTCCTTTGATGATCTAAACATCATTGCTTATCTAAAAAGGATTTAAAGAATTAAAAATGGTTCTAAAAAAACTAAGAAACTCATTATTTTACTATCATCATCAACTTTTAACAGTCCTGAAAAGTCACATTTTTTTTCTTACTGTCAAGGAAAAAGTACCAAATTTTCTGAACCATAATTACATATTTTTAATAAAATATTTCGTAATTTGCGCGCCAAAACGGCATGCATTAAACAAATATATTATGCAAAAACATTGCTGAACTACCACGTTTTAGTTGACTGATTTTCTTCTTCATACTATTGTTTTCTTTTGGACCTATAAAAAGTACTGACATTTTTGTCATTTTAATTGTCCTCCAAAATCAATTTAATTTAATTTTATAAATTTTGCTGATAAATATTCGAAAATTGTTTGAAGTCATAAATAGTTAACATTAACGTAAGAAACTTAATTCATAATAAATAACATAAAAAATACATTAAAAAATCATAAAGAAGCAACCTATAAATCTATGTCTCGTGGAAAAAAATAGCGTTTTTTCGGTCTCACAGTCATACGACTAAAATTAAATGCAATATTTTTGCTTTGATCCACCCCACAGAAAATAGTAATTTCATCAAATTTAAGAGTAACTCATCTCTATTATATAATAAAAATGCAGTTACTGTATGTATGAATGCCTGAACACGGAAATAGAAGTCAAAAATGACATTTTACTTAAAATATAGGTTTATAAATATTAGTCCAGCGAGGCTAGGGCGGGTCGAATAGTCGTAATATAAATAGAAGATATTTCGAAGGATGTTTTTGTTGTGTAAACAATTAATTTGTGCAGGCCTATAATAACGGATGCAGAAAGTGTTCCGACAACGTCTTGCTTAAGCAAGAGCAACGTTCCACTGCCGATGCCAGACGTATCTTCACTCATATTACCTACTATCCTGAACATCGACCAGAAACCTAAAAGCTTCGACAACAATATCAGCACTGAATCAGATTGTTGTAATAATAGGTAAATTCTATTATGTTATTTTTTTTTTGAAGTATCTAAAACTAACATTAAAAAAAAAAACATTACAAGTAGTATGGATTGCATACTACTACTATTCTCAAACCCTCTAAGTAAGCTAAAATGCTTGTGTTAGGTGAAGGCGACGTCAGTAATCCAATGTATGGGATTTGAACCCACGACCGAATCGATCGTAAATTCCACACCTGAACCACTGAACTTAATTAGTGCTCCATTTAAGGTGTTGATATGTGTGACTTGCATTTCTTAGTGATGCCGCCGTTTGTGGCTGAGTTTTCGTCTAGTAACAACAACTAAACAAAACTAGTATGCTATAGGCCAAATAATATATTTTTCCATTCAATTATCAAAATTAAATTTCCTAAATATAAGTTGTTGCAAGGAAAAGGGCCAAAGATAGAAAACTAAAACTAAAACCACAAAAAAAATCCAAATCGGTTTAAAAGTGAATTGGTATTCGTTATTCTGCCTAAAATTCAGAACGGAAATTTGCCTTACATTTTCTTTTGTTGCCTTGCGTTGCCGGCCGTTTAATACCCCTATATTACCCCCTCACCTCAAGTTCCTAAACGCTGTTTCGCACAAGCATAAAGTTGGGAAAGGGAGAACAATATTTAATGCTTAGTGGATATTCGTCACGGATCCGTAATATTGTGGAGCCCCTACAGAGGCTTTGCGGAACCCTATGACTCCGCGGAGCACACTATGGCTATATGGTATGACTGCTATAGAGAAACATGTACAAACGTTTTTTTAACTACTATTACTTTATTTTAGTTTATTGCGATAAAATTTTATGACTATTTACTTAAATTAATTAATATTGTACAGTGTGTGCGAAACGGCGTCCATGGCGTCGGATCTGACGCGTATGTACGTATCGGATGAGGAGGACAGGCCTGTGGGGAACTGGGCGCCCATCAGACCCGACGGTGACCAAAGCAGCGACGACGTCGTCCCAGAGAAACGCCCGAGAGTCAAATTCTCCCAATCAATTTAAACTCGATTTTAACAAACATTTTTTAACGTAAACAATCTTTATTTTTAACATTATGATCAAAGTAAATCTATTAATCTATTGAAGTAAAGACATAACTAAAAAAAATGATTGAAGATGCTTTCATAACGAAATACTGGTTATAATGCATCGCAATACACCGTAGTTACTTTTCGTGGAGCAATTTTTCCGAGTTTTAGTGTCACTAAGTAGTGTCACTAAGTATAACAAAGTCGCTTCCCACTGTCTATCTGTCTGTATGTCCTTATGTATGCTTAGATCTTTAAAGCTGATTTTGATGCGTTTTTGATAGTTCTTAATTGATAGTTATTCAAAAGGAAGGTTTATATGTATAATATATACATATTATAGTAGAGAATATATACATATTACACTGATAATTATGAACATTTTTTGAGCTTACATTGCAAACGCTGACTGAGCCCTACGAAATGAATAAAAAAAATGTACAATTATCAGTATATGTTGCAATGCAATAGCCTCCGTAGTCTAGAGGCGTGGGTTCGTTCTGGGACAACAACTTTTAAATTGGTATTTCTTTTGATCAGAACCATGCAGGTTGATCACCAAAGATCTCTCCGGTCACGTAGGACGTCTTATCGATATATTAGGTTGCTCCACAGGATTCAGAAAGTAACTGTGGTGTGGATATCATTAGAAATATTTTTGTGTTTTTATGGACTACGTATAAGATTGTTTACGTTTTAATACACATACAACTATAAAGATTATAGAACTCCTAATATTTATTTGTGTAGCGTGCCAAGTAATATTAGTGAGTCATAATTAATTCGTCAACTTAGCTCGTTTACACTGAGATGTATGAAATTGCATATTATTTTGTGTTCTGAATTTTGATGCAGTTCAAACGATGATTTCAATTGTTTCTTGGTAGTATGAATGTGTTCTTATAGTTGACACTCTGGCTCAACAACGGGTTGCACGTGCCGTTTTAGATGTAATTTAAACAAATAATATTTTACTTTAAAAATATTTATGTAATATTTGCTCAAAAAATTCAAGCCTGAATACTTTTTGGTATGTTTGATTAGAAATATTATAAATGATTATATCTGGTTTTCTAATTTGGATTGGCATAACTGCGGCGAGGTGCTCACGTGTTCATCTTGAACCCTTACATATATCACAACTGGGGAAAGAGCTAGCGAGCAATTCTAATGAATATTCCAGCAAGCTAAAACGACATGCATGATATGATATTAAAACTTAAATATATTAATATCAATAAATCTGTAGTGCCAAAAAAGAGATTTAACTGCTGTTAAAAATGGTTTCTCAGGTACAGCTAGCTCTCTTGCACAAACGTTTATTACATGTATAGAGCTATATGGTGTTGGATTTTACGTCTTACATAAAATATTGGTTAAATCTTATTGAAAAACTAATTAGAATTAATTAAAAATGTCTAATTAACGTATTCAAAATATGTATGTAATATAATATATATGACATGATTTCATTTTAGCAACTGTCACCGTAGTTGTTTTTAGAGTTATCAAATATCAAAATGAAACTATAGATTATTCAAGAACAAGGATGAGCTTTACAAAAGTAGCTTTCAAAAGAAATCATTTAATATTTATTTTATATGGTTTATCTTATTTTTAACCAAAACCTCAAAGAATATATCTTATCTAGTTTTATAAATATGGATGTTTTGTTTATAGATATGATGTTTTTTTTTATTATTGTTTTTAATTTTATATATATAAATGATATAAATTTTTGTTATATGTAAAAAAGGATAGTTTTATAATATTGAATAGTCGCTATCACTGCACTCTTATATTTCATTTTATTAGGTTGGGGAAAAAGTTTCTTCGCATTTTTTAAGAAAATTCAAAACATTTTTTAATATAGTTTATTTAAATTTAACTTAAGTATTTAGGCACCATTTTGTTCGATAACTTTTTGCCATCTTGTAGGTAGGGAGGGACATGATCCGATTGCTATAGAAATTTTGGGGCTTCTGATCAAAAAACCGCGACGAGAAGTTTTGGCAGTCCTCTCGTGATGTTAACCTGACACTGCCTAAAGAATTCTGTATAGACCGAAACAGTTGGAAATCTGAAGGTGCAAGGTAAGGACTATACGGCGGATGCATTAACACCTCCCAGCCAAACTCTCTTAATTTGTGCTGAGTGGCTAAAGATGTGTGAGGTCTAGCGTTATCATAGTGAAAAACCACACCCCTTCTGTTGATTCCGACCGCTTTTTCTCAACTTCTTGCTTTAATCATCAGTTGTTTGCAATAGAGTTTAGAGTCGATGGTCCTGCCTGGTGGTAACAGCTCATAATGAATAATGCCCTTCCAATCCCACCACACACAAAGCATCACCTTGTTGCGAGTTAACCCGGGTTTCGCCACAGTCTGTGAAGCCTGACCGGCCTTTGACCACGACCTGTTTTCGCACGTTCTTGTCGTACGTGTTCCACTTTTCATCACCAATTATCAGCTTCTTCAAAAATGGTTCGGTTTCATTACGTCGTAATAAAGAATCACAAATGAGTACACGGTTCATTAGATTTCTTTCAGTGAGCTCGTGAGGTACCCTAATATCGAGCTTTTTTGTGTACCCATTTTTTTTCAAATGCGCCAAAACTGTTTTGTGGTCAATTCCCATTTCTTCAGCTACGTCGTTACTACTGATATGCCGATCTTGCTCCACTTTTTCAAAAATGGCATCCATTTTATCCGTAATAGGGCGACCAGAGCGAGGTGCATCTTTGACGTCAAAATTTCCGGATTGAAAACGCTTAAACAAAATTTGTACTACTCTCACAGACACTGCACTTGGTCCACAAGCATCGCAAATGTTTTTCGCGGCTTGCGTTGCATTTTTATCTTTTTTGTAGTAAAATTTTAAAATGTATCAAATTTCTTTATTAGATTCACTCACCTTCACAGTGCGAAAAACAAATAAAAATCACACATTTTCCTAATTTGAATTTGGAATTATCTTCTTTAAAATTTAAACTTTTAATGGTACCAAAACCAGCCAGATACAAATAGTATAGCCAAAGAGATTTTATTACAAGTTCATACATACTATAATGCGAAAAGACTTTTTCCCCAACCTATTATGTATAGTGCTATGAGAAATGAAAAACTTGAAATCTATGTCTTGGTAAATCTTATAAGATATATAAAATTCACATTTTAGATATCTGTCGGATTTCCTTTATTTTAATCAAATAAGTTTACTATAAAATCAATAAATGATAAATGTAGTATTATTAACTTAGATTGAATGCTCTTGCATCTTGACAGATTTTGTGACAACGGGAAGTAAAAGAAGAGATGTCGGCTGTATTTTATAATTGTGTTGGTTAGGTTAGGCTGGTTAAGTTTTATTTTTAAGGCTTCACGGGATCTACCATCCCTTAATATTTGTTTTTGATTTCTACTCTACAAACACCGAAGCCAGATTTTTGAATTTCGTTATTAAATGCGAGTCCTAAACGCGTTAAGTTACATTAGGTAAGCGAGTGTTAACTCTATTTGCGAGAACAGCATTGAAATTTCTCCAAATTACCTAAAACTGAACACTTAACGATAATTGTTATATAAAATATCGAGTTTACAATCCCTAATAGATAATATTCCCTATGATAAGTTATTGGACAGGGTTTTTTTATTGGCTTTTTTATTTTTAAGATCGATGTTACCATTAAAGTAAGTTTTTCTTTGAAATTATGGGTTTCTTGTTTTTGCACATTAAATATAGTTTTTTTTTTAATTTAACGAAAATACTTTGGCTTACATGTGTCGCGACCGGAACGCATCAAAGACACTTGGCGGTCGGATTCGCATGCTGGTCGCAAGCCAGTCGGGGAACAGATTCCCTACCACCGATGGGTGCCGGGTTACTCGGTTCTCACGAGATGTTTTCCCAAAAAGAGGGGAATTTGAGGGGAAAAACCCCTCACGGGTAAAAGCCATTACGTAAAACATTTATATTATAAAATTATAAGCAAATTTTGATGACGTCAATTGTTTTTGTCTTGCTTAAGTGAGTCTTAAGTCTTGCTTTGCTTGTTTCCTTTTTTAATTTACTTTCGAGTGTTTGAATTGTCCCACTAGTTTAGGGGTGAAGGCCTGTACTAGGGTTACCTGTATGACAGACAACCTCTATCACACAGGTAACCCTAGTACAGCATCCAGTCTCTCACAAAAAATATTTGCATACTTTTGTACTACTCGATATCGTTCATCTAGAATAAGTTAATTATGTTTGTGAAAGAAGAAAGTAAAGAATTTGAATTAAAAATTTTGAATGACAATACTTCATATCGGAGATTTTAATGACAACATCGACATGTACAAAATTATAGTGAATTTGTGACCTCTGCTATCTAGCGTACAAATGTTAATTGAGTTTATTGATAACTTTCTGTTACTAATAAAATTGATGAAGTTTAGTAGCTTGCTGCATTGCTTGGTTTACAGTTAATGTTCCGAAACTGGATAAACTCCATGGATGTCGTCATAATTTTATTTGACGTATCATTATAATTATAATTGTCCGTTGTATTAATACAAATATTTATGTTTTTGTGGAAAATCCGTTCCTAATTCTACAATTCATAAAATTGATCGCAGGCAGATTTACGGCATTTGTTACATGTACAAATGCCGTAAATCTACAGGGTAATAGTTTGAAATAGACATGAAGTAAATTATTTAATTTTGCAAACCATTGCATTGTATGTCCATTCGTTTTTGCTCATGTTATTTCACTAATTTGAAGAAAAGTGCATAGATCCAGGGATTAAAGTTAGTAAGTTTGCGTGAAAGGCTTAAAGTGCGTTAGGTTAGCACTAGACGAACAATCGTGTTCATTGGAATATTTTTACAAAAACCAGTGTAATGTCACTACGTCAGAATAAAAAAATATTTTCTTAAAGAATTTCTTTCTACTTTTTAAGTTTTTTTTTCGGCAATTTACATTGAAAATAGAGAAAAAAGTTTTTTTTTTCAATATATTTTAAATGGGAAAGGGAACTCCCCATGCGTCAGCTCAATTTTCAAGATATCAAGCTCATCTTTTAGGAGGTCTTTTTTGTCTAACAAAGAAACTTTTTAGATGTACTTATTAAAAAAAAAAAATATTCTGACACGCAGTCTTCTATTAAACATATTATTTAAATAATAAATTGTAATTTTATAATTACTTATTTGTTCAGTAACCAAATATTTTATCAGTAATCTACATTTTATCAATGGGGATTAAGCGTGTAATTCAAATACGTTCAAATATTTATATAGTTTATATATTATATTGCTTTAAAATTTTGCGTATGTCAATATTTTTTGAATGTTAATTTCTCTTTGGTTAAGAATATTTTTTTAAAAGTGCAAAATTTAAGCGGAAAATTAAAAACAGTTCGATCTCGGCTATACGGTCTTTTTTAATCTGAAGTCACAGTATATAATAGATACATTCTCAAAATAATAGTACTTTTTGGAAAAAAACAATGCTTTAATTTGATTTTTGTTACGTAACCAGGTGACGTAACAAAAATCAAATAAAAAGTACAATACTATATTACCGCTGTTTACTATCATAGTTATTTTAGATGGTGACGTCATGCCAATGGCGCATTTATTGAAATTCAATTAAAACTTAATTTGTGTTGCACTGTTTAATTTTGTACTAGTAATATATATAATAATACTACTAATAGAACGATATAAACTATCATATAAAAAAATGCACGTGTATTCCCTATTGCATAATTCTGTACATTAATAACAGAAAGCACTGTTGTTTCATAATGGTGGTTGTCTATCGAGCTCGAGAGAGATTACAATATTTTTACTAAATTACCTTATGACCACATTTCTATTAAGCCTTTTAAATTTACGAGCTGTAACAAAGAAAGAGAATATTGCACGACTGTTTAAACAAGATTACATATAGTTGGAATAGTAACAAGTAGGCGTATTAACAATGTATCGTAGATCCTTCCTAAAGTAAAAGGCATACATACAACTTTTTAATGTACGTACGTATAATTTAGATATAAGAATAAGTGTGGTGTTTATTTTATCATAGTATAACTTACATAAATAAGAAGTTATTTTAACATAATTAAATTGTTTTAGAAGTGATGTGAACATCTGAAAGAAAAATTTCTAGTGAAATTTAATTAGTCTTAAATTGAAAATAATGTAGATTTGTGGTAAATAAAGATAAAAAACACATATTATTGTTTTCTTAATATTTTAATCCATAATTACAAGAGCATTACACATCTAAGTAACATTTAACAAACAAAACCAACACATCTAAATACATACAGTTAATAAATTAAAATGATTTAGGCATACAAATTTTTAACAGACTGCCTTACGTGACACCGATCGATATAAAGAAAGTAAAACATAGTTCTAAGTTTTATTTAAATCGTTACAGTCGTTTTCGTAAACCAATTACATAATTATGTAATATACAAGAATTGCTCAATTTGTTATACAAACAAAACGCTAACAATAGCTCCTAAAATGATTCTCAATCTAATATGTTTTCAGGTAAAGAATTTCTATCTACTTTTTAAATACCTACGTTAATAGAGAATGTTTTGCAGTTTCCTGTTTTTTTTAAATACAGATATTTTCTTCGATCAGGTACGGCTAGGTAGCTTCTGTAATAATTAACATTTTTTTTAATGATAACCGTTAGATTCTCCTAAGTTACCTCTAGGATTTAAATAATTCTGATTAGCCTGATCATAACTGTTTGAATCAAAAGAATTGTAATCATTTTGGTTACCCGTCGCGCCGTGGAAGTTTTGCGGAGCTTGACCGTAAAATGAGTTTGAATCGGAACTGTATTCTGCATTCGGAGCTCCATAACTGTTTTCTTGGTTCCCACCTCCATACGATTGATTTGGTACATCGTCGTAAGATTCAGCAGCCGGAGGTAATTCTTGTACTTGATAATTAGTACCGTCATGTTGACGTTCCTGGAAATGGTGTCCGGGACCCGCGTTAAAAGATTCTTGGCCGTGATGCTGCTCGTGAGATACAGGAACTTTAATAATTTGTGGAACTGGGACTGGATAGGGCTTATTAACGTGTACCGGATATGGTACCTTTTCCACTACCTTCACTGGATACGGCACGGGAACTTTCACTGCAATCGTTTTAGTAATTTTGATTACTCTTACCGGAGTCTCGTGAGTTTGGACATGTTCTCCAAGATCTTGAAGTTCCGTTTCGTATCCTTCAACTGGAATTGTATGGGAAACGTGTGATGCAAGGCAGATGGTAGCGCAGCACAATATTATTATTGATTTCTGTAACAATTTTTTTTTCTTATTTGTGTTGTATTTAAGCACTATAAGTAGTTAACTCAATGAACGTAGGAGCAGTATATTATTATAATAAAAGGTTTAAATGATTTATTTTCAAATTTGTTCTTGTTACAAAAACGGAAATAAGTTTATATAAGAAATGATGTAATACGATTATTTCCGAGTAACTGACCATCTGATATTGCCGTCGACCGCACCTCACGTTCTACTATTTATAAAAACTACTAACCGGAATTTCCATTGTGCTGTAGGTGAATGTAAGCCCAAGGTGTAGCTAGAACTATCGTGTAACAAGTGTACTGAGTTGCTTTATATAGCACCTTCTCTCGACGATGCTGCCTCTACATTTAGAACGTTTACTTTCTTTAGTGCTCGTTTGAAATCAGTGTAATAAGTAATAACATATATACACTTAGATGGGACTCATATTACAAATAAACATTTTATACAAATATTGTGCCTACCACGTTTAATTAGTGGTTTTGGTAATAAAACAAAAGAATAATTATTATTAGGGTCCAAAAGCTAATACAATGTGAGAAATAGCAAAAAACTAAAAGATTTTAACAGTATTTATCGACCTCAACAAAAAATTGTGGTGTCACTGAACTCTTGCCTTATGATGTATCAAAAAACATGGTTTTATCAATTTTAATGTCTTTTAGTTTATATAATTCATGAACACAAAACTTAACTTACGGATTCACAAAATAATGGCCTCAAAAAATTATCTCTAATTTTTTTTATCGTAAAAGGCTTTGCCGTCTGATCCGTGTACCATAGCGCGACTGCGACCAACGGGAACTTCAGATAAATGCTTAAACTCATGTCTATTGGCGAAATTAGGGCGGGTAACAAACATTTACCTCAGGAATAAACCACCTTCTTACCTTTGTGGATAAAGTTTGTTTTTTTGTTTGTGGAGTACATTATGTGTTATGTAAATCGTCAACATGCGTATTCGACAAGTATCTTTGTCGGGTTTCGGTTGTGCCGCATATGGTCCAGACTACCCCTCTCTCTTTAAATCCGTGGTTCCAATGGACTCTAGGGTTTTACTTTGAGTTCACTCATTTGCACGGTACAAAAAAATAAGAAGAAATCCATACAAATAAATAAAATAGGAGGGCTGTTTGTAATATTAAAATATTTTGCTAAGTGCATATAGAAGTATACACGGTACATATACCAAAACAACTTTTTTTTACAATTGTCCGTCTGTTTGTTCCGGCTAGACCGATTTTGACAGGACTTTCACTGGCAGATAACTGATGTAACAAAGAGTAACTTAAGCTATTTAACATCTTTTTACGACCCATATGTGCGCAGCAACACGCGAACGATTTCGCGCGGATCGGCTAGTCTGCCATAAAAACAGAAGGAAGGAAAACAAAGAGACGAAAAAACCTTTTAACGAGGCGCTCTCTTGATATTGTTTTGGGGGGATTTTAGTTATGTAATAATGTGTCAGACTAATTTAATTAAAAGTTAATTCACACTGATTACTTTTATTCACAAAATAAAATTGTAACAATAAATTTTATAGTGCAATTAGTTTCAGAATGGCAAACATAAGTCCGAACAGGAGCATGGAAGGCAGACATTCTACTGATTTTATTAATTAATCCAAATTAATCTTAATTTATTTCTATTATTTTTTTTGCGATTAAACTTTATTTTCTCATTATCATCATTATATTTTCAGTTTCACTATAAAAAATTGATCGACAATTACAGATATATGGAGCATACTCCTGACCTTTACTCCGCCATACCCTTTTTATGCTCACTGCTTATGGATGTGAAATTCTTGGTACTACTTATAATTTATGCAATCAAATTAAACGAAATATCTTTAATATAAACTTTATTGAATAATTTACAAAGAAAATTAAGTTAAAAACTAGACTTTTAGTCTATCTGATAAAACCCGAACAATGGATCCAGAGCCACCAATATTAAAAGCTTTCTCATGCCACAGCAAAAGATGTCCGCTTGATCCTTCTGATGGATATTCAAATCCCCTGTAAATGTATTTCATCAGAATATCTATATCATCTAATGATAAGTTACCAACAGCCTCTTCGATTTGAGCAGATTTTATTGCAAGTAACACTTTTAATGCTAAAGCCAAAGCATTGTCCTGCAAATAAAGATTTTTTTTTTAATTTTTTTATTTACTATACATAATGACTGTGAATTTCAAAAATACCCAATAATTTAGATGAGTGATTTTGCTCTTTCCTCTATAATACTTGGATTTGATATACTTACTTTTATCTGCTGATCGGAAGATCCAAGAGGGGCATTGTTTAATACATGCTTCAATGCTTCAACATACCGACCTGTGTTTTAGGAATTAAGGATATTTTGTTTGTAACATTAAAAAAGATTGCATTAAATATAGTTAGAGCTATTACAGTATACAATCAATCTTGTGTGATGTGCAAAACATAGCCAATAAATGTGTCAAGCAAGCAACTTATCATATTAAACATTTAAAATGTAAAAAAGTAGTAATAGTGCCATAACTACAATAACAATATATGGTCTATATATATGATCTCGTTTTTAGATATTAGTAGATATTGATATATTCTATAATATTGTAGAACATTTTATTGTTCTATCATCAATACTTTCTGTAGTGCATGCAATGAAAGATATTTTATGGCTAATTTTTTTGTACCTTGGGTTGCTATTGGTAAGAATTTCTGAGGATCTCTAATTTTTTCTAGTAATAAAATATATAGCCTTTGTTACTCAAGTATGTAGCTTTCTAACAAAAGAATTTTTGCAAAAGAATTCAAAAATTCTTTTGCTGTTAGAATGTTGCAGTATTTTTTAAGTTTATTCGTTACATACAAAAATCCAAAAATACAAATGTTTCCTCTTTATAATATTAGTATAGATTCATTATTATATTTATTGTATGTAGTTAGGAATTTTAAATGAAAATATACATTGCAAATTTCATATTAACACAGTAAATATATAGGTAAGTAATAGAAAATGAAGTGGTATGATTGAAACGAGTCACTAAGGGTAAACCTTGAGACCGGCTGGGGCAAAGTATATTCTAAGAGAGAAATTGTCCAGAAAAAGTAAAAATCACATTTTTCTCTATAGAATTTGAAGTGAGGGTGGCCTAGGTAGTAAATAGCAAAACACTAAAATTTTCGACCCATTAAATATATAATAAATGAGTATTTATTCAAAAGTATTTAATTTCTGAGCTACCTAGCTGATATACAAAAGCCCAATTTCAGTCCTTCTTTAAAATATAATCTTATTATTCTAAAAAAAGTACCCTTGTTTTCAAACAACTTGTGAATATTTACAGTGAAACTACTATGACTTAATGACTAATTTTGATAGAGATGTATGAATCATATCAATACAAAAATATATTTAATACTGATATTAATTGATATTGAAAAGGATATTGATTAAGTAATGCACAAACTTCTGCCTCGTCTGGTCCGGTAGGTACTGATTGTTCTGCCTCATCTTCTTTAAAGTTGTCTTCATTATATTGATCAATATCAATTTTGCGGAAAGCTGAATTAGAAGTATTTTTCGCCATGACTCTAACTTGTGTTTCACAAGTTTTTAACACACAGTTTTAATAACTCAATGATAAGATTTATCGCCAAATTATATAACTAAGAAATTATTTTAATATTAAAATTAAATTACTTATAGAACAAAAAAAAATCTCTTCTAAGTAAATAGTTTCAATTTTCATAAATATGACAGTGACAATCTATTTTTTTAAAGGCAATAGTTTTACACCTTACAGCCTTATCGAGTAGGTAGTTAAATTCTTTGTTTATATGACAATACCAAAAATTTAATATTAAATTAGTACATTATACGATAGGATATAAATATTCGAACCGATAAAAAACATCATCGAATAATCAAATTGATCCTCATCCTATTAAATCGAATGTTAAATGATCGATTCTTTGATTACTCTCTTTTTGATCGTCATCTTTTGATATCTGTGCATTAAGCATAACTTTGACAGTTAAAACTAATATAATCTGTGAGTGTGACTGCTGAAGTACTGAGACTGACTGATATCTGTGAAGTGAATAAAAATATCGAAATTACTTTTGAACTATTTAGTAAACTTTATCTGATTAGTGATTAGATAATAAATATCGTTTTATAATTTGGCTGAACTTCTTTTAATCAGTTAACTTAGCAGTTGTTACGATCTTGTTTCAATTGTAATAGCTAAACCCTTGTAATAACTTCAATATATAATATTTGGTCACAATGACAATGGGTGATGAATTACCTGTCACTTCCTTAGTTTTACCTGTTTTAATACGTCCTGTTTTAAGTCAAGTAAGTTTATTTGGATTTGAAGTAAAAAATAATACATCAAAATTGTTGTTTTGATGAAAATATACCATTTATAAGGAATGTTATAAATTGCACCGAATACATAGCTCTTGCTTTGATTTAATAACATCGTAAGTAGGAGGTGGAGATGCGTGTTTAGAGCATACGTTTAGGGGCTTTTGGGTATTAAAAGAAGTAAAAACAATATTTAACTTGTGAACAGTCACTTATCAACAGCTGTAGTATCTTTATCTTGAATTTAGAATTATTAGTTATAACTAATAATTCTAACACTATTTAGTATTTTTTAATATATATAAGTATATATAGATATATTTATATAGATATGTCTTCATATTTTGTGATCCCACACGAGGATCAGAATGTAGCATTTATTAGACACACAAAAAGTTAAAAAAACTAGTGTTGTTGCTTATTAGATGTAGTTATTTACAAATTTACTAGTATTGTGATAATTTTTACAGTTAGAGAAGTATGACTTGGGTGCTTCTCAAACACTGCGAGCTGCACTTACTAAGGCAGAGGCTGCTGTGCCAGGACTTAACTATGATCTGGTGGCGGGAATTATGAGAAGAGCTGACATTCCTGTTAATATGAATGAAAGCTTACTTCGTCTTCAAGGAACCTTGACTGAATCTGAATGTATATGACTTTTGTAATATTGAAGTTATATTATTTAAATTTATTTGTGGTATAGATTAAATACTAGAGAAATTTTAAAATTAACAGGTGCTGATTTGAGATTGAATCGATCTGAAGAGGCTTTTCAAGAGCTGAACAAGAAATCTGCTGCTTTGAAAAAGATACTAAGTAGAATCCCAGATGAAATTACTGACAGAAAAACTTTCCTTGAAACCATTAAGTAAGTTAAAGAGCTTTGATAGTACACTGCAATTATTTAGAAAGTAATTATAATTAATTTAGGAAACATTTAAAAAATTTCAAAAGTTTTTAATAGTATTTATTAACAGTGTCAAGCCTATTGATAATTGGTTAATAGGCTTGCCACTATATACATATCTTAAAATGACTGCTAGAGAGATTTCTTTAGGATTCTGTTTTACATTTAAAAATTGCAAAAGTGTCACTAAGAACCTATGCTAAAATCATTAAAGGGCCTACTTGTTTAGCTACTGTAAATCTAATCAAATTGTTATAGTAGTAGCTATGAAGGTCTACTATTACAAATGTTTTCCTTTGCATTAATCGATAATAAGGCTATTTCTTCACTAATGCATCACTTACATTTTTGATAGAGAAATAGCTTCAGCTATAAAGAAACTATTGGATGCTGTTAACGAAGTGTCTACATACACACCTGGCCAAGGAAAACAAGCATTAGAGCAAAGAAAACGAGAATTTGTTAAGTATTCTAAGAGATTTTCAAACACATTAAAAGAATACTTTAAGGAAGGGCAGTAAGTATAATATGAAATATACTACTCAATTATATAATTAGAATGTAATTAAATTTATTTCCTCATAGCAATCAAAGAACTAAAATCTCAAGGAACATTCACTATAATAAATTAATATAAAAATTTATAACTCTTCTGTATGCCTTTAATTACATACAGTGTAAACTCGATATAATAACACTAAAGGACTGCACATCTTATAGTGTTAAATGGAGAGAATAAATCTTCATATAATGTTTTTGGCTGCACCACTTGTTTGTTGCTTATTTTCTTATTTTAATCAAGTTTGTGATACTGAGGTAATCCCAATATGTTAACAAAAGAATGAATTGAATTATTTATGAGCTAGATAATAAAGCAACAATGACACACACATCTTACTGATTTTGGCAACTACGAAAGTACTTTTTATTACTTGATAATATTGTTACACATTGTTGTTGTTATTGAGAATGGGTGTGATGTCACATAGTGTGTGCCATTGTCTAGAAAACAAGCTATGCCAATCAAAGTCGAGTGAACTCAAAGCTTTACAAGAGTTGTCGTTAAATGGAGTTTACACTGTATTTATAGAAATGATTAATTTTAGTGTTCTACAATTCCCAGTAGGCAAGAATAGAATATAAGTTCAAGTTTATTACACATTTCTGTCAAATTTGGTCAAGTTGTAGTTTATACAACAATTCAGTAAATATAATAAAAGTTCCCCTATCCAACACATTATCACTTACACAGTTAGTATTTTACAAGTGAAGCTAATATAATTTATCTTCAAACTTTTAACAATAAGTTCCTCTATGTCCAATTTATTGTTATTTGTATGTAGTATGTCTACTTTAATATAATCACTTTTATACTTCATTCCTTGGCACGAGACAAAAAGTAAACAATGAAATCAATGGTGAAGAATGTCAGTCACTTACACGAGAACGTAATATAACAAAAAGTATAAAATAAAAATTGTCGCCACATAAAATCACAGATAATTTACTTTTTAAGATATTCGAGCGCTGTGATTTAAGTTCGTTGCGTGAGCTTACATCTTTTAATAGAAGATGGTAATTTTTCATAAGATTGTGCTACCTAATATCTTTTTTGCATAATTTGTCCAAATTTAAGGTACAACTAGTAAATTTGGTCGACGGGTGCTATGATTATAATTGACACGTTCCATAAAAGACAAATTAGAATGTGTTGATTAATTTTATTTATATTTTGTTTTTGTCTCACCTCAAGTTCAATAGAGTATATATAATAAACAAGATTTTTGTTTTCCAGGGCTAATGCTGTCTTCGTGAGTGCTCTTTACCTCATTTACCAAACTAATCAAATTTTGTTCACTGTAAAAAATAAATCGGAATAAGAAGTTAACACTAATGGGATATATATTAAACAAATTTTATTATTTACTGGCGTTAAATATAATTTAGTTTGTATTTTGTAATCTAAATACTATTTTTAAATTTCATGGTTATTTTTTTGGATATCTAAGTTCGAGGATACTATGGTTGCAACAGTTAAATATTAAAAACAGATTTACATGTGCCTTGGGCAGTAGGATGGTAATATTAAAATACTATTTTTTTAGTTACCTAATGAAACATTACATCCATTAGATTAAAGAAAAAGAAAATTTTATATACAACACATAAATAGAAAATTGATCAAATTATGTCCATATTTCAAAAATAATCAAAAAATAAGTAACAGCCTCTATATTGCTCAGGGCCCACAAAATATTGAATGGAGGAAATATTTGCTTTATACTGCTGACTTGTTTTGCATATCTCTGATACAGTAGCATTCCATTGATTAAACATTAATTTAGTACGAAAAAAGATATTACAAATAATAATGTTTCATATTTTTAAAATGACGATTAAGTTTTATACTTAAGTATTAAAATAACATTTTATTAAAGACTATGAATTATTTTAAAAGTAACCAAACATTTCGAAATTCAATTGGGATAGAAATTATGTTAAACCATTTTCTTCCCATTTGATTTTTTGAATTAGTGCTAACGTGACAAAAACGGAAAGTACCTAATATATTGTTATTTTTAGTTTATTATATAACTAAAGAATTTATACGTAGATTATATTATTATAAATAAAAAATAATAAATTTAGTCATTTGTTATCCTATTATACCTGGCGTTCCTTCTTGAATCTAACAAAATGTTTGTGTTAATGCTCCCAACTTTATCCGAAAAAAGGAAAGGAAATTAAGTCTAAAAATTAAAAGATGGTGAATCTGTGTGTTTGTACTATTGTGTGATAATAAAAATATATCTAAAATTGATTTATTTTACTATTCTCATATTGTTTAATTGGAATATAGGTACGAGTCACAGAAGAAATTAAAATATGGCAATATATAAAATTATAAAATGATATCTGTTGACGATATTAGAGATTACAATTTATAGAATCAACCTATTTATGTCTATATAAAACTTCATGTGTGTGCGTATGTTCTCTATGGATCACGAAGCAGTTAAATCAATTTTAAGTAAGGAAAGATAATTTTATTTCAACCTGTAGCTATAGTACTTTGTACAAACAATTATATTGTTTTTCAATATTAACAAATTATTGATCGAAATTTGTTCACTCTTATCAGGCAATCAGTAAAATATTAAAATCTCAAAGAGTCAAACGGCCCTCATAAGCACTTGCAATTTACTTACTACCTATCTTGTGGGAGTATCCCAATGGCTGAGTGGAGTGATACTTGCCCACAGCCTTGGAGGTTGGGTATTCGACTCCGTGTTTCAGCCATTTCTTTTTTACCCGACTACGGCGAAGTCAAAAAGAAGGGTTATGATTTTTAAATACATATTTATAATTTACAAAAAATCATAACCCTTCCTTTCCAGACTGAAAAAATTGTTAATTTTATTTGGAAAATAATTTTCGGGCACGGGGCCTCCACTCCTTTGTTGCCCAAGGCCTCCAAACCTCTAAATCCGGCTCTGCTCCTATGTTGTTTAATTAAAATTAGCTTCATTTCTCGCACATTCGGCTGCAGCGTTCACATCGTGAGGACTTTGGTCGGATGTCACGCTGTTTCATAAGTTTATCGTACATAACGTCAAGTCTTGTTTCAGTAGCTCTTTTTCAGAAAACTGCTCTACTCACGGCTGCTGTCTTCAGCGTTTCGACGCCGACGACGCTGCTACATAAGTATCTACGTATTATTATATTTACTGCGGAATTACAATAATTTGAATTTAATTATTTGATAACTCTACCCGGTAACTGAGTTAACTGTGAGAAAAATTGCGCTTTGATGCGAAATAAAAAAAAAATACAACAATAATGGTAGGTATTATTTACTTTCTAGGGTTACCTAATGAAACTTTCCTGCAATCTTCTGACAACAAACAGCCGAACCCAATAAAAATTTAATTAAATACAGTTCGTGATTTCTGCTGCATGCATTCACTTATAAATTAGTTTTTTAACTAATACATAGCCCATTAGAACAATATACAATAATACTAGCTGACCCAGCAAACGTTGTTTTGCCACGGTGGGCCACCCTTATTCTTAGACCTACCCGATATGCACACAAAATTTCATAAAAATCGGTCGAGCCGTTTCGAAGGACTATGGTAACTAACATTGTGACACGAGAATTTTATATATAAGATACGATAACACAACATTAACCTACATAATAATAATGAAAATTCTGAAACCTTTAATGGATATGAAACAAAAATTATTGCAGAAGCCATAATTTTTTTGTTTTCGTATTCTATGAATCCCCACTAGTTAAATTAAAAAAAAAATATAGTATTTAAACGTATACAAAACATAGGTGCAGCAAGGAGTACTTTCAAAAAAGTTTTTCACTGAGAGAAGTCTATAATATTTCCGTTATATCATTCTCTCTCATCCTCTCTTTTTTTTCTCATTAATTTTTATCTTTATCTGTTCAGAATGATCAGTCTCTTTTTATATCATTTTTAAAATCAGATCAGTAGCAACAAAACAGCCATGTTCTCATTAATTAAAAAATATATATGGCAATACTAAATCACCTTTGTCACCCACAAATAGTTTAGTTTTTTTATCAGTGAAAGAATTTTTAAAAACGCATTAGTAACAACAAAATGGCCATATTCTATTAATTGATAAAATGTATATGGCAACACTTAATCACCTTTGTCACTCACGAATAGTGTAGTTTTCTATCCATATATTTTTAATTAAAATATTTATGGCAACACAACATAGCCTATGTTAGGTACCCGGAAAGGACGTAGCTTTCTATCGGTGAAAGAATTTTCAAAATCGGTTCAGTAGTTTTCAAGGCTATTCGCAACAAACAAACAACTAAATCTGTCTTCTTTTTATAATAGTATAGATATGGAGCATTGCATTTTTATTCAGAGTGAATTAAAAAGGGAATATTTTTTCTTAATACTTCCTTTCTTTTCTTTGCAAATAACACCTAATTTTTTTCTAGCAGAAAACGGTGTAAAATTGCGTGAAAAATGATCTCTAGAATAAAATATGCCAAATATGACACAATAGTGTTTGTCGTATTGAAGGAGAAGGCTTTATTGAAAATCATTTGGATATTTTGATTCTAGTAGTCGCACTTGAGGCCGTGCACGAGTCTCCGTGGACTGAATTAGAATAAATCTTTTCTAAATCTTTGTTTAATATTTATTATTTAATTTTATGATTGCGATTTTAAATTACGGTAATATTCACAAATATGTACTAGTCTTTGCTCGTTTTAATAAAAGTAATAGAACAAGATGTTTCTCGAAGTTAGGAGTTCGAAAATTCTCAAAAATGCCTCACGTGGAACCCTAAGTTTTAGAACTATATAACTGTTGAAATATAGTCGAAGAACAAAATCATTGACTCTACAGAGACTACACTCACTAAACAATGTCAGCTTCAAAAAAAACTCATCAAAATTTTTTTTTATAGAGCGCAAAGTTCTAGGAAACAATATTTTATTGGATAAATAGTGCCACATTTTTCTTAATTGAATTGTAAAATGATTTTTTTTTGGATGAATTATATCACTTTTCATGGGAACAGAAATGTAGCAATCAGTTTTTACCGGGCTCTACGGTTTTTTAAATATTTTAATGAAAGTTGGTGGTTGAATCAGTTCGTGAGCGCGTTGACGTGGGTCATGGAGCTGGCGTTGGCGGTAGCGCGGCACAGCAATGTGATTCGTCTCGTCGTGCGACAGCGGACAATGGCTGGTCGTCGGTCGTGCCTCCTGAACTCGACGCGCTGACACTTGACACAGCACCCCGGCCCCTGCCTCGGACACGGACTCTGCACCGACCTCACATATCTCCGCGTACACATTTTTTACTTTTTTTTTTCCCAATTTTCTATTGTTGGCGACGACGATCTAATTCGATGGAGATGAGAACTACTTTTAACATTGAGAAAAAAGAAAATACTTTCTTAAGATATCGAATTAGTACTAATACGAAGAGAAAGAATATATAATTATCGAGACTAGTGATCCTCCCTGACTTCGCCCGGGTAAGAAAATGAAATGTACAAAAAGATATTTTTAATGAAACCATATGTAACCAGGTATGTTTTGATATGTCTACTATTATTAAATTTCGAAAATATCAAAAATTGCCATACATTGCAAAAAAATTAAATCATCAAAATCATCAGTTTGCCACGGACTACAACAGTAAAGTTCGTAAGCGCGAACAGATATGTATATGATGAAAATTTGTTAAAAAAATATTTCGTTTACCTACCTTTATAATCATTCTTCTTCTTCTTTAGGTTTGATGGCTTTCAGTTGCGCACTACGTCTGTGCACAAAGTACTCTGCCAATGTCACGTAGTAAGAACGAAACATACTTGTTGAGGAATGACCGGTGAAAATATACAATACTTAATTTATTATCCGTCATCCATTGCATGTGAGGATTTTAACTAGTTAGTTTCAATCTACAACAAAAATAAACACACACTCGTTAGAAATTAGTAAACCACCACCATATAACTAATTACAAATTAACAACTAACTACAATTAATATTTACAATTTAATTTTATTATATTTAATAAATTTGCACACAAATTTTACATAACGAGGATGAGATACTAAATTGTGGAAAAGTTAACATTGATAGGACGAGGGATAGATAGAGGAAGAGCATCATAGAGATTGCAAAGAAGCTTAGGGCAAGAGAACAAGACATGAGAACAAGACATGAGAGGTGGTTCCTTCATCCAGACCGCACTCACAAAGTGAATTATCCCGAATCCTTAATTTAGCCAGATGCACTGGGGTACATGAGAGTCCAATTGGATACGACTGATAGTCGAGATGACCCATCGAACCTCATTTTGATGAGAAAAGAACCAGGGCCTTTGTGGAATATCATTATTTTTTAATAAGAGAAATGGTTAATGATTGACAAGTCGGGTGTTGGTGTGTTGCAATAATAAGTTGCTTTCTAAACGGATCAAATCATTCGTTACTTGACACCGAATTTTAACAATGAGTTGATCATACGGATCGTTTAAAATATTCATAGCTTTTAGAATGGAGGCGTAATCGATTTTAACTTCGACATGTCAGTCCTGCTCCGGCGCCACTCGGAAGATGAAAGCATATGATATCCACATGAACTTTTATACTATGAACAATAATAGGTGTGTTAAGTTAAATATTGATATGCAATCCAAAGAAGTTAACGAATAATTTGTAAATTTTTCTTGAGCAGTAGTTTATCTATTTTACTATTTTACCATCACGTGATTCATTTTAATCAGATTCCAGGAAAATAGCTGTCCTTATTTAACCCTTAATCATCTACCCTCTATTTCAATCAATTAACCACCTGCCTGCGGTCTCAGAGACCGCTGATAGATTATTACTTTTAATTTGGAATCTAAGCTGCCAACTATATATATATTTATTTAGTATATCTTTATTTTAGACTCATATATAACCAAAATCACATTACAATTCTTGTAAAAAATAAAAAAAAATGTAATTATCAATTTTTGATGGATAAAAAAATCATCGTCATCTAGAAACCTAATATTTTGCTTGTATGCAAATACTTATAATAGGTATTTATACAATTTTATATCCTTTCGCAACTCAAAATCTGTAGTAATTTATGACCAACCTGTTTTTGTCAAGGATGGCTAATATGTCAATTTACAGTTTAGTTACGAAATAGCGGCTAAAAGTGAATAGGTATAGAGATACACTGATTTTAATAAAAATAGGTTTTTGCATCAATCTACCCCACCCGTGGGGTACTTTGATACATAGGGTGGGGCAGTTTGATGCTTATTTAAAATCCATGAGAACTGCAATATTTATCACAACCTAAATGATTTTATTACTTAAAACTAACAAAAAAACTATTTTATTGATTGAGATCACAAAATACACCTTATCAAGCGTGTAAACATTACTTACAATCAGTTTCTTAAAGAAAATAATCAAGAAAACAATATTGTCATCATAGAACTAGACTTAAATCTTCCTTAATTATCTAATTAGATATATATGTATCTACTGTGTAATCCGACTTCTATCAAAATAAACTATTTTCTGAAAATCTCTAATCAGGAATATCACATATTTTTATCATATTTCACATATTTAACAAAAATAATCATGTAAAAAAACGTTCTCTCATCTTTTAACAATGCCTATTGGACATTATATATTAGACAGTTAAATTTACAGAAAATGAAATAAAGCGATGATGTGGCAAGCCTGGTGCCCCCTCCTAGAAAAAGCGATCCAAAATATTTAAATTCAAATAATATTTTAATAATAATAATTTAAGTTAATATTTTAATTATATATATAAAATTAAAAAGAAATAAAAGCTTCGACGGCAAATGGTTTATACATGTTTACGGACGAGAAGTACAAAGAGGCCGCGAATCGCGATAAAAGATTTATTTGTGATTAAAGCAAAGCATTCATATTTTGTCTATTACGTGTTTATTTATTACTAGCAGTCCCGCGCGGTTTCACCCCCGCTGTTCCCGTTCCCGTAGGAATATGGGGATGAAATATAGCCTATGACACTCACAAATAATGTGGCTTCCTATTGGTGAAAGAATTTTTAAAATCAGTTCAGTAGATCCAGAGATTATCCCCAAAAACGTCACAAACACACAAACTTTTTTATTATATAAATTTTATTAAAAATAACATGACTATGAATAACAGCAGTTATTCAGTTCAGTCCAGCCGGCCCCTCCTGCCCCCCCCCCCAGAAAAAAATGCTGCATGTGTAGACGATGATGTGCTGGTTGCTTTAAATAATTTTCTGACTTCTTTATACGATGTTGTAGGGATGCAGCTTTGATTCCATATTTCTCGGCCGCTTTGCGTATGGACAAAGTCTTCGACAGTATTTCACGTATAGAATCTTTTGTTATATTTGTTGATATATTTCCTATCAGTTTTTGGTTTATAGGAGGGGAACATTTTCTGAAAAAAAATTACAAAGGTAAAGTGAGGGGGCACTTTAATACACTAACGGGGCAGATTGATACGTATCATTGTACCCCGCACCATACTTACTATAACTATAACATAGAATTTAAGTGCCCCAACAGACTTTTTTCACAAACAACTAATTTATTAAATTATTTATTAATATTGTACTCAAAAACATATCTAAAAACACTTTTGATTATATCAACTTACCTTTGCTAACATATTACAAAAACAACTAATAAGACGGTGCTGATACACGATCACATATCGGCCAAAATTTTAGTTAGCTGCAGTACAAACACGTTTATGACTTTTGAAGAGTAACGACGAAATGATGGCGACCGACGTCACAACTGTCATTCTTGTGCATGTCCTTGAGCGTTTTAGTGACGTGCCAGACTGCGTAGTGTTTTTAGGTTTTTAAATATAGGTACTGTATAAATGTGCCCCGTGTATCTATGTGCCCCTCCTCCCCTACACATCTCTTCTCCCTTCTTTCTTCTCTCTTCAATACACATTCTTTTAATATTATAAAGAGTTCGTATGGCCAGCCTTCATATATGAGATTTGTATCATTAGAAACGCAATATATCAACTTTTATCTGTTTATTTTTCAATTAAATTAAAAAATCAGACATGAACTATAAACTTAAATAAAAGTGCAATACACAAACATTTACATTTTTTTGCTGCAAAAGAGTACATATTTTTTCACACTTTAAACAAATTAATGGTTTGAGGGAAGTGATCTTAAAGTACTGTGTTGTTTGGTTCAGGTTGAAACTGGCTGTTTTCTAACGTATCAGCATTTTCATCACACTCACATTCATAGTCTTAATCCTGCAAAAATCTTAAGTCATATTTTCACGTCACTACAGTTCTCATGCGGAATCTTATATCGTTTGCTAAAACCATTTTACAATATTCTGATAGATTTAATTTATTATAAGTATATTAATTAATTTATATATAGCTGTTTGTGCTGCCACGCGCCATACTAGTTATAAGTACCTACATAAATAATAAGCATATATTACATATTTTTGAAAAAGCCTTCAATGAGCTAAAATGTTTAATGAAAGTAGTAATAAAACATATTTTTGATTACTTTATCTTCACGTAGTCGCCTAACGCCACTTGTTTACACTTTGTTCCATTAACTAAGTACCACCACTAAGTAAATAGTACCCACCAGGTACGAATAAAGCGGTAGTACGATTATAGCAATCTTAATCTATTTTTTTACCTCGGTGAATCGAGGGTCCACTAATAGAGGAATGATACCTATTATTCTACAGCAATAAGTATACACATGAAACTTACACGGAACCCAGCAGTGCCTGGGGCTTGAGACCCAGGAGCAAGTTTAAATAGCTCTTTTATAATATAAAAACTCACCCTATCACTCGACCTCGCCACCTACAATAGATAATAAAGTAAACTTACGTGGACCTCAAGAGGGGTGACCGGTGACCTTAACATAATACTATAATTCTAATTTCCATATACATTGCGTCAAAACACCAGAAACTGACTAATCTATCACACTAAAGGTCTACACGTCGGTATACTTGTACTTGACATAATATAAAATGACCTACCCACTAATACTACTGTAAAAATGATGTTACTAACAAAATACCTAGTTGAAAATCTTCGCATGCCTATAAAATAAACGATGGATTGTTCTGTCCAAGTCCATTTATATCATTTACAAATTATCATAGCAGACTCTAGAAAAACCTAGTTGCCAATGCAACACATTTTGAATTTATAGCAAAGGAGCATCCCGTAATTGTTGCACATCAATCTCCGTTCCCGGTTGCAAAAACAACGCATTTGTTATTGAAGATATTATCATTCGATACCCGAAACTGTTATCGTGATTTATACCTACTGCTCATTCAAATTTTAGGATTATACGAACTCGGCACGATGCATGAAAGTTCAACGACGAATTTTACTTAATTCAATGGATGAACAATACATAATACTTGCGGTGCCGGTGTCAGTCCATCACGCATAATGTGCGTTCAGACTTTTTATGATTTATTAAATTTATAAAACTTTAAAATTTATAAAGCTTCCCGTCTGTCTGTCCCTAGGTATGCTTAGATCTTCAAAACTACGCAACGGATTTTGATGCGGTTTTTTAATAGATAGAGTGATTAGAGAAAGGATAAGAGAAAGGAAAAAAGCCGGAGCGGATCGCTAGTAGGTATATAGTTTCTACCACCTAAGATTTACAATAACTAGTTGTTGCTTATTTTATAAAAAATGCATAAAAATTACCTAATTAAAAAATTTAGCTTTTGAACTCTAGTAATGTATGAAAGAGACGATACTTATTAACTAATTAAAAAAATCTTAGAAATTTTTAAATGTAAAAAAGGCCTTTAAAAATCCCACAATAACTGAACCAGGTGCACCTTATATGGTTAATTCAGTGATGTCTAGAATCTAGATTTCCCGTAACAGACGTATGTCTACCAAATATTAATAGAGTCGGGCAGGCAGTCACATATATTACCGTAAATGTTTTCAGATTTGTCAAATTTCCATGTTTCAGCAGACAGATGTGAGGATGAAATTTTGACGGTATAGCAACCCGTGCCTAATGTGATGCGTAATAAAATATTAATGGAGCATCTGCTGGCGTCGGGGTGCGGGGGGCGCGGCGGCGGGGGGCACGGCGCATATTCAATGGCGTCTCCCGCCGTCGATCGCCAGGCAATCTATGCTAATCCCATTCGTTATGAATAATGCGCTGTTTTGACGGGTCAAGTGTCTGTTTGTTGTATTACAATTTAATCTCAACAGAACAAAGATAAACATATCAAAAGTAAGTTAGACTTATTGTTATATTCCTGATTTCCCTTCAATCTTGGAGAGAAAATTATGAAAACTTCAGAGACCTCGTAAGAATAAGTAAGTTCGCCAAATATTTAAATCACCAGAAGTAAAAGAAAAGTTAAGTACCTACACGTAAAACGATAAAGTCTTAACGTACTAATAGTCGACAAGTTGTAAATGGTCTTAATTAGAGATACTGCTCTTAAAAGAGAGATACTTAACCTTTCACTTTTGCTTAACGGTGTGCATCAGTTTTCAGGTTCTATCTACGTGGTGGAGAACGCTTCTGATCGCCTCCTAGTAACCTCGTAAGACTTTACGCTTCACAGCCATACATTACTATTGGGTGTGCGAGGGTGGTGGTATCTCGGTCCTGGGGTGGCAACCGTACCGGAAGGTAGTCACCGGAAGTACCAGGAAAAGCCGCTTTGCGCTAGCAGAGAGCGAGGCCCTGTCTAGGCGCCCACCGCCAAGTGCTACATAGAACGTCCCTGTCGTGCATGCTGGTAACAGCTGTCGCTAAACGAGTCCTCGCTAACGGCCAAACCTACTAAAAGGGGTCGCCAAAACGACACCATTTCGCCGAGGGAGGTTAAGCGCGTCAAGCCTTCTTCACCTCGAAAACCGGGCTCAATCAACTACGCCGACGCACTAAGGGCAAATGACCTCTGTGTGGCGATCTTGTCTGAGCCGTTCAAAATGATGACTGAGGCGGAAGCCGCCACTGTGGAGGGAGCGGTGGAGGATGCGGTAGATGAATTCATCTATGGCAAGCGATAGCCTGAGATCCCGAAAAGGGTGAAAGCAACAGTACTTGTACCACGATACAGAGGGGAGGACCTCGACCAACTAAGGAAGAGATTCCAATCCCAGAATACGTGGTACAATGTAAACCAATGGGTGGTTTACCACGCGGACAAGCAAGAGAACGAGGAGTCTATCTTTTTGGTTCTTGGTATATTCTGTACCAATATCGACAATGTTAACCATTTAGTGACGATTTCATATTCTTATATTATAGCCAGCGAACCCGAACGCAACCTTGGCAGTTTGAAAAAACCAGATGGCACCTTCACAAAAACAGAAGTAGAAACCTGTGAGCGCTTGATAGAAACTCACTTCCCAGGATGCCGGATATCGGGATCTCAAAATTGGGAGCCGAGCCTGGATTCTACATCAATATATACAAACGAGAACACAACTCAAAAAATTTTCAATTGCGATAAAGTCAAATGGGCGATCAACAGTTTCCTTCCTTTCAAAAGTGCAGGCCTCGAGGGATATCTCAAATACTGCTTTGTCCCCTCTCAATGGAGAGAAGTCAAGGTGGTATTCATACCTAAGCCCGGCAAGAGTGATTACACGCAACCAAAGTCCTTTAGGCCAATCAGCTTCACATGTTTCCTGCTCAAAACGTTGGAGAGATTGTGTTACTGGGAGATAAGGAATAATACGTTGCAAAGTAAACCACTTCACGCTAATCAACATGCCTATAGTATGGGCAAATCAACAGAATCTGCACTACATAACGTGGTAAAAAAAGAATGAGTGTGGATTACTGTACTCCAGGCGCTTGGTAGTGATGTCATCACATCAAGTCTAATTTACGAATGCCACCTAGCACTGCAACGTATTGCGGCAGTCAAGAGGGTCGTCCTTCAATGGATAAATAGGCATAGTCGATCTCTAGGTCATTACCTACGCTGCAGATGAGCTAGCGAGAAGAGGATCTATGACCACATTGGCAGGCTCTGTACCACACCTTCCTCTCTCCTTCAGCACCTTCCGCTCATGGCTGCTTCAGTTAACCCTCGACGCTCACAATACGAGATGGAGGAACACGGCAGACTGTCGAAAGTCTAAACAAGCTTCTCCTGCTCTGACTCTTCGAGAGTCTATCCCGTAAACCATTCAACCGTATCCAGTCCGAATCTAATGGTGGGAGTAATGTCGGGACATTGGCCACTTAATAACCATCTATTCACTATAGTCATGACAGACAGCTCTATTTGCAGGGGATGTCTACAGGCGAAGAGACGATTGCCCACATTTTCCTGGAATGCGTGGGCGTCGCCACACAACGGGCACAAATCCTCAAGGACATGAGGCTTTGTGGCTTCATGGAGCGAAGCCTGTGAAGTTCCCAGGAAACTTCTGCGCTTTTGGAAGGAGCTGAGCTGGCTCTTATAGCCAGTCATCTCTACACGCACAATGGACTGATTTAGAGTCTAAGTGCGGAAACAGGAGCCCACATACCATACCATACATTCATTAATATCGGCGAGATATAGCAGAATATGTATCCTTAGTTTAATGCTCATTTGTCGACAACATAAAACTTTCTTCATTTTATTGAATGACGCTTGAGCAATCGCAATCCGGGTTTTAATCTTTTGGTCAGATTCCCGTACTTCATTCACCCAAGCTCCAAGATATTGTCGGACACGCTCAAGATCTTCACCTGCTACTGATGTTTAAGGTTGCAATGAAAGATCCCTGGATACCACCATGAATTTAGTCTTTGTAGTATTATTATCCATTAACCTTAATCCCTACATTGATTCCCTCAAGAGCTTCAGACATTATAGCCTCTGAGTACACATTGAAAAGTAAGGGGGACAAAACACAACCTTGACGAACTCCTCTGCAAATATCGATCTCATTTGTATTTTCACGTTCTACCTTCACTATTGCGCTTTGGTTTTCGTTTTAGTTCCTAATTACTCCAAGGTCTTTGCCATCCAAACCAATATTTTCATGAGTTCATCGTGTTTGACACGGTCAATTGCTTTTTCGTAATTGATATAACACAATAGGACATCGTTCTGCATATCACGGCATATTTGTACCAAGTTACCAACATTAAGTGCAAACGAAACCAACTCCTGAGCGAAAGCCAAATTGATTGATGAATTGTACGGAAATCATTGCACATCTCTTATAAACATATTAATAATAATTTTTGTCAAAACACAAAAACTGAAAAATCCAATGAATATTGTACAATTATAACTTACTGCGTTGCCACTTTGAAGATAGAAGAAGGTAGGAATGCGGGGAAGTATGAACTCCGAGTCCAATGAAACCTCAGCATTAATGGGTAGGCCTGAATTACATGCGGCTCGACCGGAACGCGTCACTTACTTGTACAAATTTTTTGTCTTTGTTTGAACATATTTTGATGCGGTTGTCATAAAATCATAAATAAAGGTTTAGACATTTGATCATCACTGAAGCCATTTAGTTCTAGTGCATTACTAATAAACATTGGCAAAATAGAATGATTTTTAAGGGGCGCGTTATAAGTACTATTAATGAATTAAATATAATTTATTTATTAGTAAAAATATTATGTTTCGGCCAAATTTGAATTAGAACCGTAATGCTTCAAGTTTGTATTCAAACAGTAACTTAATTAAAAAATCTCTATATTTTTACTAATGACGTACTCGCTGCTGCCGTCGCTTTTACCTACCTGTGGAGTAATGATACAATGTCTTAATTTCGTGTTTAATCTAAACAACTAAACACATTTTAGTAAAATATAGCAATAACAAGTTAACAGGTAAATTTTCTATGGCACTTTATTAACAATTTCCTTAATGAATACTGCTAAAGTAATAAAAAAGTAATTTGTAATCATAAGTTACCTAATGATTGGGTAAACGTGATTCTAATAGCTAGTAATTGATCCCGGTATAGCGTACTGCTATACGTGTATTACGCGTAATAAATAATACTGTAATCTCATTCCCATGAGAAGGTTCAATTCTCACAGGACCGATAAGGGTCAGAGACAATATTGTGAGTGGTGCGGTGCAGAGGGTGTCGGGGCCGGTGCATATGCTCCCTGACGTGGGAGTGTGCTCGGAAACCGATCGCACATCATACAACAATAACAAATAAACGAGTCGCTCGTGACAGGTCACCCGGACCCCGGACCCCGTACTACCCCTCGGAAGCTGTGGGAACTAAACCTTTCAATTAATAATATCATGCACTTAATCCCCATCCCAATATTAACAACAATGGATGCAGAGGCGCCTACACATTGGACAATAGCTCAAACGCGGAACTGTGACTCATGCTTATTTTGCCAATTATTAGTATATTCCCACAGTCATTTACATATATATATATATAAGTATGTATTTAAAATAATAACTGTCTAACTGACATACCAACACACAGCCGTCTAAGGCAAGGACCGTGAAAATTTGTACATAAGTGGTTTTTTTGATATAATCTGACCAAAGCGCTATGGAAAAATTTTTAGAACATAACTCCAAAGATGGAAAAAAAGCGGATTCTTTCTAAAGGTTTCCTCCCTCTCCCCTTTATGAATCCGTTATTTTTTAATCCATTAAGTATATGTATATATATACTATTGATGGTTTTATACATTAAATTGTGGCCATAAGTGTAGCATGATATTTTCATAATAAATTAAATTAATGCGCTCTTAATTATAGTGATTCAAATAAGACAAGGCTCAAATAAAGCTTCACTTACCTCTGCGAAGCTACAGAACTTGAAAGTTAACAAAAAACAGGTAAACAATAAATTCAAGCTATTATAATGTATGTAACTTTGTTAAATTTCACGTCAAACAACTGAACTAACTTTGTTGCCTATAAAGAAAATTAAAATTGAAGGAGGAGTAATAAAAAATAAAACTTTATATGGGAAATCAATAATTACTAAAATTAAGGAGTTATTTGATATAAATAAAAAATATGCGTACTTACAGTAGGTAATTATTTTATTATAAAAACCTGTCTGTTTGTGTAAAAAAATTACTTTAATATTGTTTTCATAATTATTGTTGAAATCTATTAAAAAAAAAATTAAATAAGTCTATACAATTATTATCTATATAGGTACTTATAATAAAATCGTAGACATGCCATGTCTGTACATTGCCTATAAGATTAAATATATGGAATACTTTTATCCCGAACAAACTATAGTTCCTAAAAACGAAATATATTCATAACCCGCTTTTTAGATGTTAAATATGTATCATAGATAGTATCGTCGGTGGTTCTGGTTACCACACCGTGACCACGTAGGTAATGTTATGTAATTATTATCTTCATCAACAAATTGATGTTAAATGATATTACTCGTAATGAGCCAATTTTCCAAAAAGCCAGCACAATTTTAAATTTTTATATGAATTTATATTATGATTTAACAACAATCTAATAAATTTTTTAGCCTTTTTATTCATACTGTTTTTCATTGTTTAACCTGGTACAATTTAGTCATTTTGAATTAAAAAAAGCTTACTGGAAAATCTTTTTAAAGTTTGGAAAATAAATTATCTTGCAAAGATTAAATACAAATCTAAAAAAAAAGACAACGAATATCAAATGAAAATCATTTTATAATTGCATATTTAATAACACTATATATAGGTAATACTTATACGTATAAAAATTCTTACCCGACATGTTTCTAGCTTAGCCCTATAAAAAGGATTTTCATCAAGTCCTTTTTTTTGGAAAATGTTGAAATTTTCGTATCGTATCTTTACCACTCTAGTTCATATATTAGGGGTTAAATGTCGTAAAATAGCTTCTTAGTGAGTCACAGCGACACATAAAACTATTATCGATATTTCATATTTTCAGCTTTAATGATTTCGGGAATGATGAAAGTCAGCAAGTCAACTTACATATTATATAGTAAATCAGATAAAAAGACAGCAGTGATAGCTCAGTAGTTAAGACATAAATGTCTTACTAGGTGGCCCAGTATCGAACCTGGACCAGGTTCGATACTGGGCCACCTCTGACTTTTCTGAGTTATGTGTGTTTTAAGCAATTAAATATTGCTTTAACGGTGAAGGAAGACATCTTGAGGAAACCTGCACTTCTGAAAGTTCTCAAAGGTATGTGAAGCCAGCCAATCTGCACCAGGCCTGTGTGGTAGACGAGGGCCTATCCCCCTCTTCACTCTGAGGAGAAGACCCGGCTCAGCAGTGGGCCATTAATGTGTTGTGATGATAATGATGATGATGAGATAAAAAAGCAAAGAGGAAAAATGTTAAGACGTTAAAAATCATTTAAATAGATACCTAATTAAAAAAAACCGTCAGTAATAAATAAACAAGAGGGCAACAGTCATGTTCCAGCCCATAAGGTTTTCGATTATATCATCGTACTGCGTGTCGACTGTCGACTGTGGATCTGTTGACCAACTGTTGGCAGTCGCGTGCCTGCTTAATAAGCTCTTAATGAAATTAACGACTGTTGCGACGTACCATATTGATAGGGATGACCAACATAAATGTAACAATTACAAATTCGTGGGTTGTGCCCGACTCCCCCGCTCAAATAAATTAATGTTAATGCTACCTGCTGTTATTCCCCTAAACTGTACTGAGTTACTCAACCTAAACATTAAATTTTAATATAATTTAAATAGGTACTTATATAAATATAATTTTATTAGTTAATTTTTAACACAAATCTGTAATTAAAAATATTATAATATTTTATATTATATTAAGTCTGTGCTAACAGGCAACCAGCTTATAATATAATATAATTAGCTAGCACAGACGAAACTGCTAAATACGTTTAATTATGTCGTACCTATACGCTCAAGGAGCAATTGATTTGCCTAAGAGGCATTAAACGTCGAAGGATGGCAAAGATTATAATATTGATTAGATTATAGTTCAAATATTCATCTACCTATTGACTAGAAATTTAGCACTCTATTTCAGTATCTACTCATGATGGAAGAATCTGTTTCAGTACGTGCTGCAGAACTCTGGAACAAGCTTCCAAAAGACATCCAGCATAGTCCGTCATTCGATTCTTTTGAAAACAAAATAAAACAGCATTTATTTACACAAACTTATAATCTCGATGATTATAAACATACATATTACTACCTGACCCAGCAAACGTTGTTTTGCCACCATGGGCCACCGTCATCACTTAGGGGTATAAAAAATAGATGGTGACCGATTCACAGACCTACCCGACATGTACACAAAATTTCATAAAAATCGGTCGAGCCGCTTCGGAGGAGTTTGGTAACTAACATTGTGACACGAGAGTTTTATATATAAGATTTAGATATTATTCTAAAATTATGTGTGTAATATGTCCATGTAAATACTTATTTATGTGTATTAGTAAGTATGTATGTATAAAGTATGTATTTATATAATTATAATTAATTGTGAAGTTTTTATTTCCAAACAACAACCAACCAACCAACCCTTCTAGTCACTTTCGTGGGTTTATTACAATTATTTTCCTGTGCAATTAAAAATATATACTTTTATTAGGTACTTTTATTATATAGGTTTTTAGTAGGTCCTTGATTTCTTGACCCCTAGAATGAATATTAAAGAAATTCATTTTTCCTAAGCAAAGCGAGAACAGGTTAGCTAGTATTAGTATAAATGGTACGTGACTCACGTGTGTTTTCTTTGCAGTGCTAAGAAATATTAGTTTCATCAACGTTGGTTCACAAGGATTTTCTTTGTACATTATCAAGGGAGACGATGTTTACTTACGGGTTGCTTAATGTTACCTATTCCTGTTGGAAGTCGATCCCCTTTGAGGCCAAAGATACAATATTAAACACGTGCGCTCGCGCAAACACATGTGTGCCAGAATTCACATCGGTTCCTTTCAGAACCTGATTAGATAAGGCAGGGCGTAAAAGGCAATTAACTCATACGATTGAGAAGTTGAGAACACCATAGGACAACAAATATTATTTCATATGCAAAAATATTTGTTTGTTATATTTCAATGCGAGACTGTGTTTTTGTACCTATTTTCTTAAACCTTTATGTAGAATATGTCGAATACCTAATATATGACCCTAGAAACTTTATTATTTACTCTACAATATAAATATTTTTTTCTAAATTAACTCAAGTTAATGGTCGAACATTAGTAACTTGTTCAATTTTTATGAAGACGGGTATAAATATGTTCAGTACCTGTATATTTGTTTTGGCAAAGTTTAGACCTTGGAAACCTCACTGTTTTTGTATCTTTGTGCTTATTATAAAAAGAGATAGAAAAAAGTGAAATATTGACTACCTATATATATGAGTTATACTGCGCAGTAACTCATAAAGGACAATTCATGCACGTGAGCCAGGGGTAGATTTAGAGATGTCTTAAATTATGCATAAACACGCCTCCGCGGCTCGATCTCTTTACTTAACTTCTCATTAAGTTAATATTCTCAGTAATATCAGAGAGAGAGAGAGAGTAATGTCAGAGCCTATAAGTTATCGAGTCGTTGAGAGCTTCTAAAATAAACGAATGCGAACTCACCGTTAAAAAGTTATTAACAGTTTTGCTAACTGACATGAATGAGGAGAATGTAATAAAATATTTTTAGGTTCTGCATGTTTTTATATTTATAGTACTTTTTAAATATTCAAGATCCGCCTAAAAATTAAACCTCTAAAATATTAAATAATAACGTTAATTATTTAGGTACTTGTAATGTATTGACACGTGTCTCGCTGCGCACGTGTAACGAGTGAAACATATTCACCCGCACTAGCTGGCCTCATATCGACTCTTCAAATCGCGATCATGAGTTACGACTTTCATAAAAATCTTAATGTTTTACATATATCTGGATCGTTTATAGTAAGAATTAACTTAGTTTATCTTTTAATATTCTGTCAAGTCACGAGTAGGTGCGTCATTGTGAATTTTCGAATACACCAGTTTTTTTTGTCAGCTTGCTGACATTCTCTAATATAAGAGAAATGCAGTGTTTCTTCTAATCACATAAAACATTACAAAACTTGCTGTTTGTTTTCAATTACATAATTAGTTACTTTAAAATATAGGTAAGTACTTACTTTTATTAATTAAAATTTTATTTTATTTTACAATACCTTAAATATGTAGAAAAATATCCCAGAAGAAGAAAAAAAATTATATTTTTCTTTTTTAACATTCTTATTCGTGTTATTGTTTGTAACAATAATAGTTCATTTTCTCATGAAAACTTAACTGTTAAATCATTGAACATTATGATAATAAAAATATACATATATGCATCGAATAACGATTTTTTCGACAAGTACAGTATAGTTGTCCTGAGAAAGGGATTAAACACACCTGCTCGAAGCTTCCGATTGCTTATTTGTTGACTTTCAAAGGGTGACTCGTTCGGTAAAAGGGATCAGACAAAGTTACTCTTTGAGACACAATTGAAGACTAGTTATAATTAATTCATTATAAATATGTACTAGTGTTTTGATCCGGTTTCTTTTGTTCGTGTCTTCGATCGGAACAACCTTCATATGTACATTTAAATTAAAATAGATGCATACTTAAAAAAATACATTAATTTTAACGATCTTATTCATACTATTTATTTATGCAGTTGTCACGTGAGAATTTTCAGGAAGAGTTGTTTATGACTTAAAGATCTCTTTCCTTTGTTATTTAAATAATTAAGTACCTAATCATTATTATAATTAAACAATATACAATTGTTTTTCATGTAAATTAACCACTCGAGTAATTTGTACGAGTATGTGTAAAGTATCCACTCCGGATGTAAAGACTTAAAATACAAATCTTATTTATCTAAGAAGCGAGGGCATATACAACACGTGCTCGGTACATAATGCTCAGGTAAAGGGGAGCTTACAGCTGTTTCCACAACAGAAATATTAAACGCCTTGTGCAATACTTTAAAGTATTCTTCTCTCCCTCTTTTATTAGTTACTTATTATTTAACTGTATTAAAAAAATTAAAAATAGTTTCACTTAATATTTGTATTTTCATCATTGTCTATTGTAAAATCAAACAGAGTGTTTATGTATCATAAGTTTAGCAATTAATTTCAGTACTTATTTCCTAATATGACTTGGTTAATTTAAGGATTCTAAAAATAAGAGATGAAAAAATGTAACTTCTGCCATTAGAGTTAGTTGTTGTTGGGTTTACATAATAGGAGTTGGAGAATGTTCTTTTGGGAATAAAACAATGAATACTTATTTCTTATTTAATTATATACCTACTTACCTATAAATCAAAATATTACATAAATCGTCGTTATAAAAATAACTATTGTTTTTTACAAGTTTATTTTCGACATTTTCCATGTCACTGTTATAAAACTTCGCATTACTTAACCGAGTGTAAAAAATTAAAATGAGCGATGAGTAGAAAACTTTGGAGTTTTATATCTCCTGTACTGTAAGTCTTACTTATTGTGTTATCCTCCTTTTAAGCTATAAGTTGTACTGGAATCTTTTTGACTAATGTCGGTCATGTCACAAGTCGATACTTGTAGTGCACATTCTTTAGCACAGGTACCGAGTGTGAATAGGTAGTATTTTTCTTAGTGAGGAAATTAGAACTCAAAAGTTTTTAAAAAAACGAATCTTATCAAGTTTATCTCGTATCTAATTATCACCTATAAGTTATTTATTTTTTATTAAGTTATACAAGATCAAAAATCACGCATTAATATTTGTGCAACTTACATTCACATTTTCACATCAGCTGATGGCAGATACAAAGCTTAACAAAACAAAATTTTGGACAATGGAGTTTACGCAATGGCAGTTTTGGCGGTATTGACGGTGAATTTCTTTGAAAACGAGATGGTCCTTTGGTATAGCAACAACCTGTAAGGATTCTATTGTTAGTAAAGAATGCTTCAAAGACGCAGCTGCTTCGCATACATGGTCGCTATAACATTAATTGTGTGCTGTTATGTATTGTATATGTAAAAAATCAGATATTAGGTATATTATTATTATATAACTAAAAATTTATTATATTTGGAGTTATATTGCACACACAGGCAGTGATGGCCCAGTGATTGAGACTTCAAGTCTTACTCGGGAGTTTCGAGGTTCGATCCTGGGCACACACCTCATGTGTTTTAAGCAATTAAATATCACTTGCTTTAACGGTGAAGGAAAACATCGTGAGAAAACCTGCACTACAGAGAGTTCCCAAAAAGTTCTCAAAGGTGTGTGAAGTCTGCCAACCCGCACTGGGCCAGCGTGGTGGACTATGGCCTAATACCCTCCTCATTCTGAGAAGGAGACCCGGCTCAGCAGTGGGCCATAGAAGGGTCGTGATGATGGAGTTATATTATGTCATGGAGTCACAATTAGAATAAATCTTTAATATTTGTCACTGGACAAGCGTGAAGCATGCTTTTTAACCGAATTCAAAAAAGGAGGAGGTTTACAATTCGTCAGAATCTTTATTTTGTATTTATGTTTACCGATTACTTGAAGAGAGACCGCCTGAACTGATTTTGAAAATTTCTATTTTACTAGGTACATCCGTTTTATTAGCAATACATATACAAATGTGTAATTCTGTCGTCCAAACTATCTATGGTTACACAGTTCTTGAATAGACATGTACATACTGTACTATCTCATTACACGTTTTTTCCCCGTTGTTGGCACCGACTTCTAAATTATTTTAGTGTAATTTTGAATTCGGTTATTGTAAATTCGATTTTTGCTAAAAAACACACAAGTGAACGTTTGAAACAATTAATAAATATTTCGAGATTTGAATTCGCTAATAGCTCTCGTTTCTCTTGTTAACGTTAACGCAAGCGCAGAAAGATAGCTAAGCATAGATAAACTGTATCTCGGGCCCTGAACTCGTAACATAATTGACAAGCAGCGAGCGCACGCGCACGTCATCGATCAATTTGGCCACCTTAGGATGACGTTACGAAATCGTCGTGTTCGCATTGATCCTTTACAGTTGTGGAAATGATATGCTATGAAATAAATCTAGACGATTGATTGTTTCAAACTATACAATCTACATTTTAGAATGTATTGTTTTATAGTAGTATGGAATAAAATTTTACGATTTATGTAACTTCTTAAATTTTGCTTGCAAAAACTACAGAATTGGATCCAGAGTTAATTAAACTGTGAGACACTTACTCATCTGTCCACACTCCCACTAAAATATTCACTAACTCTCTCAGGCGCGTACGTTCATTCAATGATTTTTTGAGAATATATTATCTTTCGGACCGGATTCCGCTTGATTCTGGGTTGAAAAGCAAGTATGCTTTGTATTTTTCAAGCTTTTACAGTCTCAATATTCAATTCAATATTTAAATAAAATCGTTGAACTCTTTTTGTGCTAATAACTTCCCCCTTCTGTCGCACAGAAATTTTGTTTTCTTTTTCGTTTTAAAAAGCCTATGCGTTTATCCAGGTAGAATCAAAGTGTGCCAAATATCGTTTAGTTATTTTTGTGTGATTAAATAACAATCAAAAATCTTATTTTTGCTATATAAAATGTAGTACCTTCTACCGCACATGTCATAAGGTAAAGTTTTAAAAAATCGAAGCGAAGCAAGGGTTACTAGTTTGAAAATGCTTTCTTGGTGCAAACATTGTTCATAAAGCATCCCATTAATGCTGCGATTTCAGTGGACTCGGGGTTCATCGTCAGGGTCTACTGAAACCGTTATCATTGCTAGTAAAAGCAGCGTTAGAGGAGGAGTCACGTGAATCACTATAGTTTGCGTCTTTACATCTTCTAACACACAATGTCATTCCACATATTTTCTTCATTTAAACAAAGCATCGACAATCATCATCTAATATTCACCCATTCTTATCACATAAAACCTCTTTCATGCGTCATTCCTTCCTATTCAATCTAAATAACAATTTATAATTCCACACATACATATATGTATTTTAGTACAAATATCATCACAAGTCATTTTACTGCCTTTAGGTAGAGTGAAAGATTCGTTATAAGATTTAGTACGAGATGAGCTGAGATGGCACTTTAAGCCTGTTGTATGTCTTAGAAAACTGAATCGCTTTATAATGTAAGCAGCTCTATTTGGAACATAAAGGGTAGAAGAAAGAGAGCTGAGTACATAAAGATTCCTTCGTAATCTGGTGAGTAGCCATTTGAGTTGTGCACGATATTCGGAAATGTGATCAAATTTACGCAGACTAAAGATAAAGCATATGCACAGGTTTTGTGTTCTAATTTGTTTAATAAATCTCCGTTCAGTCAATATAGCTAACATCAACAGAATCTAGTATAGGGATCAACTCAGCCTATGATATTTTTGTTTTGATTGAAAGCAGAAGTACTGTACTAATGTGATGTCAAGTGTCTATCTACATCTACATCTACACTATTATATAAAGAGGAAAGATTTGATTGTTTGTATGTTTGTATATTTGTATGTTTGTTTGTTGCGAATAGACTGGAAAACGGCTGAACCGATTTTAAAAATTCTTTCACCGATAGAAAGCTACGACCTTTCCGGGTAACATAGGCTATGTGGTGTTGCCATAAATCATCTAATTAAAAAGATATGACCATTTGAGTGCCATAACGTGGGCATTTTGTAAATTGAAGAGTTTTTCAGGAACTACCAATCCCATTTTAATTTTTTTTTCACTGATAGAAAACTACACTATTCGTGAGTAACAAAAGTGATTTAGTGTTGCCATATACATTTTTTAATTAACAGAATTTGCTCATTTTGTTGCTACTCATCCGATTTTAAAAATTCTTTCTTTGAGAGAAAACTACACCATTCGTGTGTGACAAAAGTGATTTAGTGTTGCCATATAAATTTTTTAATTTATTGAATATGGCCATTTTGTTGTTACTAATCAGATTTTACAAATTCTTCCCTGATATAGAAAACTACACTATTCTTGAGTGACAAAAGTGATTTAGTGTTGCCATATACATTTTTTAATTAATTGAATATGGCCATTTTGTTATTACTAATCAGATTTTACAAATTCTTCCCTGATATAGAAAACTACACCATTCGTGAGTGACAAAAGTGATTTAGTGTTGCCATATACATTTTTTATTTAATTGAATATGGCCATTTTGATGTTAGTAATCCGAATTAAAAAAATTTTCCCCTCATATAGAAAACTACACTATTCTCGAGTGACAAAAGTGATTTAGTGTTGCCATATACATTTTTTAATTAATAGAATATGGCAATTTTGTTGTTACCAATCCGATTTTAAAAATTCTCTCACTGATATAGAAAACTACACTATTTTTTAATGACAAACGTGATTTAGTGTTACCATATACATTTTTTAATTAATAGAATATGGCAATTTTGTTGTTACCAAACCGATTTTAAAAATTCTCTCACTGATATAGAAAATACACTATTCTTGAATGACAAAAGTGATTTAGTGTTGCCATATACATTTTTTAATTAATAGGAAATGGCCATTTTGCTGTTACTAAACAGATTTTAAAAATTCTTTCACTGAGAGAAGTCTATAGTATTTCCGTCTCTCTTCCTCTTATATACTATCATTCTCTCTCATCCTCTCTCTTGTTTCTCTCTTTAATTTTTATCTTTATCTGTTCAGAATGATCGGTTTCTGTTCACTTTCTTTCTTTTGATTATTTCTCTCTCTCTCTCTCCTTTACCTATTCAATTTTATTTTTGTTCTCTCCTCCCTCTTTTATTATTTGTCGCTTTTTTTTCTTTTTATAACTTTCTCACTCCCTCTTTTTCCAAATAATGAATAACTACACAATTACAGAGTGTCAATTTAAGGACATCAATTATAATATTAGCCTAAATACCCTGAGCGAAGCGAGGGCAGGCCGCTCGTATATAATAAAAGAGCTCTGTAAATAGGCTTTACGGTCACAAAACTTAGCCACTGCTCGACTGTACATACTTAGATCCTATTATATTATATACCAACTTATTATAGACTAACCGACCCTTGCGATTTCGTGCCCGTGATCATCCGCTCCTATTGTGCTTAGTGTGATGATGTATAGCCTATAGCCTTCCTCGATAAATGATCTAACACAGTAGTTTCTGAGATTAACGCGTTCAAATAAACAAACAAACTCTTCAGCTTTATATATTAAGTATTGATAATATTCTCAAAAACAAAGCCTACCGAACCAATATTACCAATATTTCGAAACGTGTAGAGTCAGTTATGCGAGTAGAAAAAAATGCGAGTAGTTTAAACAGTAAAGGTAAACAACAAGTTGTGTAAGTTGGTAGGACAATTAACATGTTTCAATAATTATCTTATTAATACAGTAGTTGTATCGCAAATGGGTTGAGTTTCCGCAATTTTGTTCTGATTGCCTACAATGGAACAAGTGGCTGGGCGTTGTTGTTGCGCTGGTGTGCGGCAGCATTACGGCGGAGTGCGGCGAGGTGTTTAATAATAATTTACAACAAGTCATTACGGTCCCGGTGGCGTGCCACATGCGCCGCTGCCGCCGTCAAAGCCGCACCGAACTGGTCGAGCGTGTGCAGCGAGTGTCAATGTTCACTCGAATAGAGCAGGATCTAGAATTAAAATTTTAGCGTATTGGACATACATATTGTACTAGCCCATCTATCTAGAAGCTGGTTGACTGACTTGATAACGTACCGCCGAAACTACAGAAACGAAAGATATAAAAAACATAAAATGTGGGCAATATATTGTTTCTTTCTGTAACGGTGGAGTTCTTCATCTCTTTATTTAAAGCTAAATTATAAAATTTAATGTTTAATGACATAATTTTTACCTATTATTGTAAGTGTAACAAATTAAATAATTTTTCATGATCGATAATGAATAACTATAAAAGTTATGGCTTGACTCGAAATAACGTTAAAAAACATGTCACATTGTTTCACAATATTGAACCAAATATTATGCTGAGCGGCATTTCTTACAGTTGTTTTGTACACGCAATAGTTCCGTGTTCTTCCTACATCGTTATTTCTCGTTACTGACAGCAGAAATAACTAAGTGAAGATATCTCGTTACTGGATTATTGTAAATGTCCAATTATTGATATTCCCTTTTAAAATTAAATAATACACAAGGTATTATTTTAAAAACCTATTTCTCGATCTTATTGATTATATGTTTTAAGATTATTAAACAATTATTTTAGATTTACTGATGTTACAATCATAACTTATTTTAATTATTTATTTATTTTATATACGTCGGAATCGTAAGTCAGGTTAGCCTTGTGTTATCCTTGTGTATGCCTAACCTTAAGTTTAGACAGAGAACCCAGATAGTGGAGGTGAGTGTTGTAATTGTGTTGAAGAGCACTTTAAACCTACACGCTTGGTCACAAATCCAAGACACTAATTGTTCTTATTTCTCATTTTTGTCAGAATAATAAGAGATTGTAATGTTTAGTTATCTCCAGGCCGTAGCTTTCAAGATAGGCCATCCCTTGTGCCTCTAGATTGTGTTTAACCGTTAGTAGGTACATTAAAATCTCAAAATGTATCTAACATTAAAATCACCGTTTTAGTATTACAATAGCTAGCTTCATTTTCTCCGAAATATATGTTAGGGGCCATTCATTAATTACGTAAGACGATTTAGGGACCATGTTTTATTTTTTATTACAAGGGGGTGGGAGAGAGTCTCGATAGTTCTTACGTAAGATTTCAAAAATGCGCAAAAGTTATACTTTGAAAAAACGTGGCCAACTGCGCGAGTGACGAGATCCGCTCGGATGCGTATAGGTACACGATTTTCTTTTCTATGGCAACGGACCCGCGCCTCCCGGAACTTCCCGCTTGTGGACTAGTTCGTCACTTGTTTAGGCAAACACAAAAATTGTTACTTTGAAATATAAACATTAAAACAAACCAAATGTTTATGCATTTTTTCCTTTAGATTCTTACGTAATAAATAAACAGGGGGGGGAGACTTTAACACTAAACCTTGGTCGCAGGTCCAAGACGAAATTGCATGTGTATACGTATTGCTGTACAGTAATGGGTATAATTCCTCTCTCATAGTAAGGCATATATTATAATTACTATGAAGGCAAGGATGTTATTAATAATGAATAAATAAAATAAACTTTATTTCATTTCCAGTGTACATCTTATTTCTAGTTGTTAAGTCCTACCTGTAAGCATAACCGTGTTGGAAGGTAGGTAATTCATTAATTTACACATCGACATTGGTCACAGGAAGGCATTTTATCCACATACTTTGAGATAATGCTAAACATTTCGTGCTGATGTGTCACTTATAGAATATGGGTCAAATACCTTAATTTTTCGTTCTCAATTAAGTGCGCAGTTCGTTACTTATACCTTTAAAAACTTTTTAGTGTTTTGTTGTGTCTTCGATGAAATAATGCGTTGATGTCTTTGCTATAGACATGAAACGAATTATAATAACTCAATTTACTAAACATGTAAGTAAATGGAATTAATGTTATCGATATGATTATAGGAAAGGCAGTAAGTAATCTTGCAGCGATTAGCGTGGCCGTCCCTACCGGCGCGGCGCAGCGGCAGGGAGCGCGCGCACGTGCGCAGCCAGACGGTGAGTAAGCCCGTAGTACCGGTCTCTAGATATCTTGTTTATCTAAAGCTAAACCTTACTTAAGAACTATCGAAAGCTTTACTCCCCACTTATAAAGTTCAATATGAAATTTGTGAAATTACATATTATGCATATTTACTGTCTTTTAGCGAGCAGCAGGCTGCAGAGTGTAGACATTACAACTACTTTTTTATCGCAAACAATTGATGAAGAAATTATGCCTATTATTGTGCACAGCAATATATATAATACAATAATATTGTGCAATTTAGAAAGGAGGCCAAACAGTACCTGGGGCTTGTGACCCTGGTGCAGGCTTACGGAACTCCTTTACATAACAATCATTATATATTCATCGATCGTACTTAACATTTAAACAAATCCTTACTCCTAACTTAATATTATAAATGCGAAAGTAACTCTGTCTGTCTTTCACACTTTCACGCCAAAACTACTAAACCGATTAAAATGAAATTTGGTATACAGATAGTGTAGAACCTGAGAAAGGACATAGTCTAATAAATTCCACCCATGGACACTATTCCACGCGGACGAACTCGCGGGCACAACTAGTTAATTATAAAACGTTTAACGGGATGCCTAATAAGGAAAGCCTCCACCTCTCTAGACTAAACTACTTTAGACAATGTTTACCTAATATTCGTCGATAAGTGAGGTGCTGTTAAAATAAATCTGGAACTACCAACAAATACTAGTTCGTCTAGTAATAATTGTTGGTAGTTTCTAATCGTGTTGTTACCAGTAGCAATAATTTGAAGTTTGAATAAGTTAATGATAATTTTCAATTACTTATATAAAGGATGAACTAATGATTAAAATGGTTGTTTTTGTTATGACCCCCACCTGTGATGCTAAACCTGCATAGATGTGCCTTGCGGTGTGCGAGACATTAGCCACGCTCATCATGCTTGTGCCCACCCCAATGATCAATTTTGTATAGCTATCATAATAAATTTTAATTATAACCACTATATACTCTTTTAATGAGAACAAGATGATTATTTAATTTTTATATCAGTCGATTAATTTGTCTCGGACAAACAGATGTCTTTCTTATTTTATGTGAAATAGATATGCAACTCGAAACGATTTTCACTCAGTTTGTAAGCTGTTGTTGAAATCATTAAATCATGGACCATTATTAAAAACCCAGAGTTGAATAAGGAGTTTATTACACTACTTAATCGTTAATAAATTGTTAGCTCTGTGTATAATTTCATATAATATAAAGGTAACCCGGAATTATATGTGGGAACTATACATTAAATACAATCTCTTTAGATTTCGAATAACAAATAAATAAAAATTCCCATATAGCCCAGCTTTGTTAAACCCAAATATTAATCGGTTGCATTTTAATTCACAGAGGAGAGCAATAGCGGATCAATTCCACACTTGAAATAAGAAGCAACTATTATTTTTAACGAGTGTTGAAAATGAAAATACAAAATAAAGGGTGTATGCATGTAACCTATTATTATTAGCGTCGTTAAAATGCAACGATATTAGGGGGAAAATCTGATTAAATAGGTACTACAACAATAAGGTATAGCAGGTTTTTATAAGAGTTCGAGATTATCGATGTGCATTTTAAAAGAAATATAATTATCAGTTCGATTCACACTTGGCCGCCTTTTGTTGTTTTGTTCTTAAAGTTATCGACTTTCGCTGCCGTCCAAATAAGCTAAAGATTAAGTACGTATTTTAGTTATTTTATTCTAAAAGAAATAATAATAATAAGAAGCCGAACATCTTGTTTCAATCTTTTTAAAGTTAATTTTTTACGAAAAATCCAACTACTAATTTAACATACGAATTTTTTGTATGAATGAGTGTGTAACGCATAATAAATGTGTTATATGATTAAAATGACATGTCGTCGTTTTAATATCTCCATAGAAAAACAAATGACTAAATGGACAATTAAACAAGAAATAGCAATACTGTGCTCGACTGTATGTCGACTGTCGAGTTGTCGACGATAAAGAGCGCCGGCCGCTCCACGCTCGCGTTAGCGCTAAGTGAATTGCGATAGTCGCTGACGAGTCAATCGCGCCGTCCGCGTCTACTGCGGCATCTTCGTAGTCCGCACTCCGTGCCCACGCAATGCCCAATAGCGATACTGCTTTGTAGAACAATAAGAATTACACTGTAAGACATCATTTTCTAACATACCTACATAATGTTACGTGTCTGTAGATGACTACAGTTGTAACAAAAATTGCTTATTTTTATAATGTCTTTATGTTTTGATGTTATCACACGAAGTAGCACCTAACCACATTTATTTAAGTAACTAGTCGATCCGCCCTTGTTTCGCTGGCCCCTACATTTTCAAACGACATTAACTTGTTCTAGACATCCAATTTAAATGAAATGGTCAAGTTAAAAAAATACAATGTTAGTTATTAAGTTGGCAACATTGCTTTAAGTAGCATTTTACTTACGTAGTTGCCACAATTGATAATTATTATCAGTTCTGTCAACGTAATAGGTAACTAAATAAATACACAGCTATGACAGAAATCATTATTATGTATTGCGTCGCGAGTAATTTGACAGTAACAGTTGAGATGTGTCTAAAGCATAAACTTCTGGAGTAATATTTCAGTCAACAAGCCGTGATTGGTCTGCGATTATAGTACAATCTATAAACCCTATAATTAACAATAATCAAATATATTTCAAGTCTGCCTGTCAATGTCTATAAAATTCGATGATGATTTACAAGATATACATTTTTAAAATTGTGGTATTTTAAATCAGTAAGAATATTATAATATCTACATTTTGTTTGTGTGTGGTTATTGTTTATAGTATTTGCCAAAAATACTGCCAGTATTACCAGATTGTATTAAAATTTAAGAAATAGGTTAATTAAAATTATCGATAACGGTAGTAGACTAAATTTAATAGAAATTAGCTATTAAATTAACTTAAACTATTTAGTGCTGAATATTTTTCTTATATTTGGATATTATTTTATAATTGTTGATGAAAATAATGGTCTGTATGGTTGTGTAATGTTCCACCTAGAGAACAAACGACCTAATTGTTATCTTATGTTTTCTGTCGGTGTTATCTTTTAAGGCTGTACTTTTAAAGTTTGTTATAATTTTAAAACATTGAATATTATTGTGACGAATATCTTAAATATATATAAAAATAGGATTTTACCTTGTAACGAAAATATTTAACTTCATACGTGTACTTAGGTATTGTGAATATTGCTAAGATAAGAACAGTGAAGAAATGCCAACAGGGTAGATATGAATGTACTCGTAAACAATAAGGCTCGTCGAAACAAGGAACGTATTTACTAAAAATTTTCACTAAAAAATAGGAATGTACAAGATTTATAAAATGTATGTGCATTGTCTTAAAAATATTCTCAGATTTAACAAAACATAAAATAGATATGCATGTATAGAGCAATATCTTAAAGTAAAATAACGGGTTGGTGCGCTGGTTTTTATTCACATGAAAGAGAAATGCAAACGTGACCACAACTTAAATGCGTTTATGGCAAAGACAAAGAAGCCGCTGGCTGGGAGTCATGAGACCTAATGTAGAGTCTATGTACCGAATAGCTCTCGGCTATCAGCTAATCCTGGGCGTTCAAGCCTGCGCCTTTTCCCACTTATAGTGATTTGATAAAACTTTTTCATTAAAATGTAGTAGCACTAGTACTTAGTGGATAATAAACCAACCACGGGTGAAAAAAAGTAGTGTAAATCCAAGTTTTTATTAATTGAACTATCATTATTTTGTACATGAACATAACTTATCAAAATCCTTATATTGATATTTTATTTATTCCATCGTCTTCATTAAAAACGACGCGAAGAACTGAAGGACAACAGTGTTCGTATCATCTTTATATAGTATAAAATAAAGTCGCTTCCCGCTGTCTGTACGTTTAGATCTTTTAAACTACGCAACGGATTTTCAGTATTAGACAGTGATTCAAGAGGAAGGTTTATATGTAGACAAACCGTGCGAATTGAGGCGGGTCGCTAATAAAAAATATTTTAGCAGTTTTCGTTAAGGAAAATGTTAGTAAAGTCAAATAGAATAATTATCTGATAACTTACAATTCATATTTTTAAACTAGAATGTGTTAATGTGACGGTTATAAACTTTACATAAAGTAAATACTACATTTAAAATAATAATAATAATAAATAATATAAAGAGGTAATAAAATAGTAATTAATAAATATTATAACATAATATGTACAAATAAACACAAAAAGTAATTTATTTTATATTTAAAACGTCATTTAATACATTAGAAATAATAATCGATCATAATTTTCAATAATAAATATATTAAAAATAATGCAGACAGTTCGTGTATTAGTTAGTATGGGAAAGTATGGAAACTGCCGATAGTCTGACCGATCGCCCAGGATATATAGGGAGGCAGCATGAGATCGTCGGCACGGCATCTCACATTCATGTACTACATATGATACCGATATAATAAGAGGTCATAAAAAGTATTTATCATAGATGGTTTGTGGGTGACCGTCTAAAGAATTATAACAATATAAAGACATGTATAGGGGCGATGCATGTAATAATAATTAACCTCTTAATTAATGAATATAAATATGTTTTAATAATAATATCGTATGTAGTTACGATGTGATGGTGATGCATGTGTTTAGATCAAAAAGTACACAGTACTTACAAAAGTGTTCTGCGAGAGTAGTCTTGCAGGCCCGCCATATTTCGAATGAGCTTTGGCATACGGACGGAAGGTGACTCTTAGATGATTTTGATTGTCTTTGAGAAGTCCATCTGTATGTTGCTGGAGCCTTGTGTATCTTGGTGGTACGGACGCGAGATGCCTCTTAGTGTGATTAAGTTCTACTTTGAGAATTCTTGTGTACGGTGTCGGATATGCTTTATTCTTGACGATGCGCTGTGGACTGGTTTGTAGGCTTTGTGGCTACATCAGCTACTAGCAGACTACCCCCATAACAAGTTGTCTTGAATATTTCGTGATTTGATACTCCGAGGTATCTGGTGACTCAGACGATGTTGTTTGTATCTATCACTCTATGATTTGATACTTCAACGTCCTGATGTCCTAGTTGATATCGCTGTGTCTATCACTCTGTGATTTGATACTTCGAGGTCTCTGATGACTCAGACTATGTTGTTTGTGTCTATTACTGTGATTTGTTACTTCAACGTCCTGGCGTCTCAGTTGATATCGTTGTGTCTATCACACCATCGTATCCAGCTGCTAAGGGGTGCGGAGGCTGTAAGCCGAAGTGCTACATTCTAGCGATTCTGGGTACAACCACGAGCATTGTCCGTGGACTTTGTTTATGGACATTGTGAGTGGCATCAATAGTCCTAGTCAGGACTACCCCTTGGCTTAGTGCTTTTAAATAGACATTGTAGCATGTCATAGTGCTAGGGCGTCTGGTGAATTATCCTTATGGGATGTTTACTAATATAGGACAGTGTGGCCTACTTTGTCTTTTTAAGTAAAATAATGAATTGGCGTATTACGTCTCTTTGTTTGACTCATATGCTCGATGGGAGTGTTGCTTTTTACAGCACACATATTTATATCAGCTACGGCTGCAACGATTATCGGCTACGGCTGCAACGATATCCACTCCGGTGGCAACGATAACACATTTATGTGAATATGAATACGTGCATTCCTTGCAATCAGCCGCCTAAGTGCTGTGAGTTCTTACGAACTTATGTTTGAACCAGTGATTTATTTATCACTTTATTTATAACCAGGGCTTGTCCCTTTGTCTTCGGACACCTTGCAGCTTTGCTGTTTTATTGGATTCATTTCCATCACAAGGCTCACGCCTTTATATTATTACAGCTTCGGCTGATTTACTAAAACTTCGGCTTTCAACACTGCAGTCTTAACTGTATTACCCGGACTTCGGTCCTTGCTAATGTAGCATCAAAAGTGTAGGCGCACTATAAATAGCTCCCACCTTCTATCCTGGAGGGTTTACGATTTGGTTGGAACCCATAGTCGGTGGCGGGTGTGGGGCTGACGACCCCTTTTCTCTTTTATATTTAAATATTATAAGAGGAAGGGAGAGACTCCTTCAGCTATCTTCTTTATCACTAACATCCTTCTGATGTCATTATTTATAAAATTATTATACATCTATGCGTCATCACAACATCGTTATTACATTAATTGAATAAAATGCTAATCGATCTTTATTTAGTTTAATTTGTCTTCTTCGATGACCTATTGAACTCATGCCTCTGATACTCTAAAAGGACCTTGATGGTTATTATTTACACAACGTATTAAGGGTCATAAATAGACGATCACAAGCCAGATTAAATATTTTATAAATGCTTTATCCGTTACAGACTTGCCGTCTTCCTCTTGCGTTATTTATTTATATTTTTATGTATTCTATGTATATATTTTATAGAGTTAGCTCAATATAGTTACATTCTGTTGGGTTAACGAGAAAATTTAGACGCAGTATGCATTGATGCACCAAAGTTGAATGGTTCCATTTGTGTTCCTCCATAAATGTTCATTTTTGTTTTTATAATAGTAAAAACCGCACTTCAATGTAATAAGTCTTTTCCGAGATGCACGTGAATAAACAAACAGACTATACGTATAGAAGGACGAAAAAATTGTACTTTTGTGTTATATTTATACCTTTATCTTATTGTTTTCTCTTGTATATTCGTAGGAGGTATCTTAAGTTAAATAGATCAGAAAAATAATATAAACATCGTCGTACTTTCGCCACATTTCTGGTTGAAAAGTTTACCTGTAACAGTGACATTAGCAAAATACAATAAAACTGTTACTAAATGTCCATAATTGGGATGTTTATCACACTTAACATGTATTTTAAAAAAAAAGAATGTTTTGTTACAACTCGGTGATGAAATAATACTGCAAAATGTATTACGAAGTCTAGTTAGAACCAACGTATTGTCTAAAACATTGTTCGTATTCAGTAATAATTGAAAAGCGACGGTAACACGTTATGTGGCAATATAGCTCAGTAAAGCACAATTATCCTGTCACTACGTTGAGATCAATCAAACCATATCACGTTATGTGGGTCATTAATTATTATAAACAGTAATTACTTTAATTATTCTTGACAGTCTTTGTGTGAAGTCGTGAAATTGCTGCACGTTGCTGAAGGTCGAAATAGTTGAAATTACAAAAGAGTATTCGAAGAGGATAACTTCTCACCTTAGAAACAGAGGATATAAAATTAAGGTTACCGCTAAACTAATGTGATAGAAGTGTGTTTCAAAAATAAACCAATAGGAACTACTGACCAATCAACAGAGTAGCTAACATATCATGTTGTAGTAAGTACATATTACATAATTTTAACATAGACTCATTTCCATATGAATTAATTAGTTAGACCGGTTAACGGATATCAGCATAGTAAACTGCAAGGAGGTAAAGCCTTAGGCCCGTCAGCGTCAGGTGATCTTTGGGTCCGTGACTCAACAGTTACACTAACGAACCGGTGCACAGCGGCGCTGAGGCGGCGGCGGCGCGTGCTTCATTGTGTCGTATTATCTATCATTATCTCGCAAGTCGCAAGCGTAGATACAGACGTATTCTATAACGCATGAAGCAATACCGAATTTAAAACAATAAGCCTTAATAACGCGGCTGCTCACTGCTCACTGTAACTGTATCGAACGATCGTAATAAGTTGGGTAACTTCAGTGGCTTTCATATAAGTCGTGTAGATTGAAATCTAATTTTTTTGTCAGCACTTGACCTTATACCCTTCACCTAAGTACAATTAAATTAAAATTTTAATTGAACATGATAATACTCAACATGTACAAAGCCTTCAAATAAAGATAATGGCGATTGTAATTATAATATTACTTAAACATTAAATTAAAGATCTTGCGATATTTTAATGATAAATTTGAAATATCTAAACTACATGTAATCAGTATATCCTTAAGAACAAGTATTTATCAACAAAAATATTAAATAGCTAGATAAATTATACTGTGCACAAAATCTACGAACGGTATTAAACAGAAATCGACTTAAGCCTCTTCGTGCCTGCTGGCGTTCAAATAATTAGAAGATATTTAATCTACATTATGTATTCTATAAAAAAGCGACATAGACAACATTTGTTGAAAAATATTTTGCAGTATATGAATTAGAGGTTAATAGGGTAGTACTAAAGAAAACTTTAAGCACAAAACTCAGTTTCATCATTTTCTGAAAAGTCGTAGTATTTACCTATTTTATGATTTCAACTTAAACACAAATTTAATATTTGTAGGAACTATTTTACTTTCAAGTAAGTTATTATTTTAATATTTTAAAAGGAATATATGTGCAATTATATTATTGTCTTATTTCGAGGTTAAAGATTTATTTGTCTGTTATTAGTTTACACCGTCTATAAACAGGTGATAAAGCATAAAATCATACTGTAAACTATATTGGACCTGTCTACTTAATTAAAATGATGGTTTATGATTAATTTGATTTCGTTCAGTTATGATTTTTATCGTCGGTTATTATGTTCCATTAGCCTTGTAAACGATATGAACCGTCAAAACGATCTATCAAGGTGTTAAGCAGAATCATCATTTTTGACTTGGTATCTATGAGGTATTATTTATCGTGGAGGCCGGTAACACCTGCCAGCGATAAACATTATCCAACCTTAGGATACAGATACAATAGCCACAGGACCGTTTCATATCATTCATTAAATTTTTGTAATGATTTTAATGTTTTAAGAAACGTGTTTATATTTAACTACTACTAACTATTCCAAAGCAAAGTTTCATCATAATAAATCAAACATATTGAAATTGATATTCAAATTCAATATGTTTGATTTCTTAATTGCTAAAAATCAAAATTAATAAAATAATACCAAATAATAGATGCCGCGTATAAAAATCAAATAAGAACATCTAATAAATTACGTAAAATATAGGTATACTAGCGGCCCGTCCCGGCTTCGCGCGGGTGGAATTTTTTTTTTTTAAAAATATATTGGCCCTCCCGCATTTCGGTGCCCACTCTCTTGCCGCTTTACTCGCTGCGCTGCGTCGCTACACTGGCCCGTCGCGTCGTCGTGTATTTTTTGTTTATATTGATATTTTTAATTTCGTAATATCTTTTGAATGGAAGGTCCGATTTTAATAATTCAAAAAGTAATTTACAGGTATTGAAATAGTCTTGAATACGAAATAATTTATTTGGATAAGGATTAATACAAAGTTATAGAAAACAAGGTCTGATTTTGATAGGCATTTTTATCAACTTTTAAAATGTAAAAAAGTAGTTATAGTGACGTAACTATAATAGTTGAACATATGGTCTTGCGGACTTTTTTGTAGATATTGATACGTTATATAATATTGTAGAACATTTTTTTGTTCTATCATCAATACTTTTTGCAGCGCATGCGATGAAAAATATTTTATGGCTAATTTTTTGGCACCTTGGGTTGGTTTTCGTGAGATTTCCTAAGGATCTCTAATTTTTTCTTGTAATAAATATAGCCTATGTTACTCAGGGATAATGTAGCTTTCTAATGGTGAAAGAATTTTTGAAATCGGTTTAGTAGTTTTTATGTTTATTCGTTACATACAAAAATACAAAAATACAAATCTTTCCTCTTTATAATATTAGTATAGATAAATGGTACAAATCAATTATGTATATTATATTATTTTAATATATTAATTATATATATTTCTACGGAAGTTGATTAATAGGAACATGCTCACAATATGTTTGTTAGTTTAATTCTTAGAACTCAACCAACTTTCATGTAACGTAATTCACGTATAGTTAGTAATTTGTCAGTAGCATGAGCGTCAGTAGCTCAATGTTTCAGGTGTTGGATTCACGATCAATAAGTCGTGGGTTCAAATCCGAGTAATTGGACTACTGGCGTAGCCCACTCCTAAGCATTTAGTTTAGTTGGGGGGTTAAGGAATACTAGTATTAGTAGTAATGATCCATACTAAAAAAAATGTTATTTACGATGCTAGTGTCATAAAAGAATAGTATTTTTTAATCGTTTTTTTTGTGGAGAAGTCGCACGATCCCTTAGCCGCACGCCACAACGCAGCCAGGACAGTGACAGTACCGGTCATCGCTGCATCAACTGTCTGCGACATTTGAAAGCATTACCACGCAAATATCCAATATTAATCTCGACCTACATTCGTGTAAACGAAGATCCGAAATCGTTAGTCACGATCGAGAGATTAATAATTTATTTTTATAAGTTGTCTCTGTGATTACCGAGACAGGCTGAACGCCACGTTTTCACAACGTTCGATGTATACCGGTGCGAAGGAGGCTAAGTTCGGAATCACGACGTCGCTGCTCAACTTTCGACTGGAGCCGTCGATTAAGAATCGCTTGCGACAACATTGGATTGATCGATGTAGCCCTTGGCATTTGTGCGATATAACAGTAAACTATAGATGACACAGATAGTTAGGTAGTGACTTGTTGAACTGACACATGTTTATATTATATTCACTAACTGAGGCACACAATCAGGTCGACATTTTATTTGATTCATACTAAACAGAACTACACCAAACACCTTAATACGTTACCATTATCAAAAAGCTATGTAATTGTATAATCAATTAATAACTAGCCATGTAACCCGGTTAGTTATTTTAGTTATAAGGAAGCATCTTTTCGACAACTTTGACCGCAGCAATATTAGATAAATTTATATTTACTCGTGAGGGGTCGGGGCCAAATACAATTTCCCTCTACCGCGGAGAGCATCTCGTAAGAGGCTAGTAACCCAGCACCCCATTGGTGGTGGGTTATCTCATTGTCTGTTTCGTGACTGGCTTGCGACCACCAACGGCTTACGAATCCGACCGCCAAGTCTCTGACGCGTTCCGTCGAGCCGCATGTGGGCTAGATCTACCCCCTCCCTCTCATCCCATTTATGCTACGGTTCCAGTGTTCATGGTTAGAGTCCACAGAAATCGCCGTATTCTTTTCGCTCTCCCCACTCACTCTTTCGAGGCGGCAACGCATCGGCAAAATAAGAGATACTTTCTTGTTTTGCCCATGTCCATGGGCGACAGTGGCCGCTTTCCATCAGGTGGACTGTCTGCTCCTTTGTCCTTTACCTATCTATTATTAAAAAAATGACCTATTGAATGTTAATGAAATTTCAGCGTTAATTTGCGATATCTGGATATCTTTGGGGACTCCAAATCCAAATCTTAATAATCTGTAATCACAAACTGAAGTATCAAAATGATTGAATGTATCAGTAAAAAATATTGATGTTAGCGGTATATCAAAGAAAATTCTCGTTTAGGTGAATAGTGTGCGTCCGCACGCGCAACTACAACATGTAATTATACGGTTATAGGGCATCAACGCGCCCGAACCCGAGCCCCTGCTCCACCACTCAGCGCCCCGTCACGGCCGAGTGTTAAAAAATAACCATCTGTTCGACCATAATCGGGATAACGCCCGCTGGGTCAATAATTGACCGCCTATCCACTGTTTTCTAAATTAAAGTTTTTATCATTAGACCCATTCAAAAAAGTCAACAATTAAATAGGTATTTTGTTTCCATATCAACAATATAATTTGATGGATCTGAACGAAAATTTTCTTAAGAAACAAAGCTGCGCTCGTCAATCGGTTTGTAATATGATTCCTCTTATCAAAGGGCTACTACGTCTTACGAACCGTAGTCGTCATCATAACCCGTTAATGACTCGCTACTTAGCCGGCCTACTCAGAATGAGGAGGGGGGTTGAGCCGTAGTCTATCACGCTGACCCAGTGTGGGTTAGCAGACTACATAGACCTTTGAGAACATTATGGAGAACTATCAATAGTGCATGTTTCCTCACGATGTTTCCTTCATCGCTAATAATATTCAATTGCTTATTTTTATTCGCAAGTAATATTTCATTGCTTAAAATACAAATCATAAAAATCAGACCTCCCGAGTAAGACATTCAAGTCTTAACCACTGGGCTGTCACTGCTTACGAACCGTAATATACCTTACTTAGTATAGTGCTTATTTTATAAAATAATACAAAAAGAACTTTTTTTTTGTTTGCGCAATCATGTAAATTAACCTAACTTACGTATTTATGGGCAGGATTTGATTTATTGCACACAACGTTTATAAGTAAAACATGGGTATAAGTATAATATGGTGCACATCCTAATTCCTATTATTATCTAAATGCTCTTGCTTTCTTCATTGATTAAAAAAATGATATAAAGTAGGACTGTATTTCCAAACGTTATTTAATTATATGTATTTGTTTTAGGAATCTAAAATCAATATAATAAAATGTGGACAGGCTAAAATTATTTTTTGTGCCCGACCTAATCTGGTATAGTTTCATTAACCAAAACAGAAGTTGTAAACAAAAAATGTAGCAGTGTGTTATATTAAAATTATTAATAGTGTAATTTAATTCAATTTCCGTTGAGCGGGTTAACCCCTTTAGACAGGGCGTTACTGGCGTTTATATTTTAAAACGGCATGTAATCACCATGATGGATCTGAATATACGGCATCAATTGTAATTTTCATTTTATAAGAATTTTAATTTTTACGTGCGTTTTGTAGAGTCATTTATTATATCTATTAACAGCTAAGATTTTTTTAAAGTTACGTCTCCGAATTAACTTCGTTAAATAAACTTCATTCCCGATATTTAAAGATAAAATATTAATTTCTAATAATTTCTAGAAAATTTGGTAGTCATCAAAATTTCGCAGCTAATAAAAATATGCATGACATGCGAGTATCTAGCAATAATGCTAGATACTACTTATTAGGTATATTTAAAGTACACAGTTTACAAAATTTATTTATGGACTTTTTTTATGACAGTTAAGGGGCAAGCGAGCAGACGGTGCACTCGATGGTAAGTGACCACCGTACTCCATGGACATTGGCATTGAGTGTCTCCTGTACTGCCTATGCGTTACCACCTCGAAGATAGAGTGACGAGGAGGAATGAAAAGAACGAATGGCATAGATCCCCTACCACCAAGGTGGTGCTGGGTTATTCGCCTCTTATGATATGCTCTCCCAGCGGCAGAGGTGAATTGTATTCTAACCCGCCCCCTCACGGGTAATTTCCGGATTAGCTCTTATTTTTGTTTTTAGGAGCGAATAAAGAGTCCTTGAAATTTATATAAAATTTTACGTGAAATTAAATAAAGCACAGAATTTAAAATTGCGAAAAGATTTCAAGGAACATGGGACTATTATTTAATACTTTCAGACTACCTAATATAGGTACCAAACTAACACATCACATGACTGATGACAGAATTCTGCTAGTCTTTCAAATATTACTTGCTAGCTGACTCGTCTATGCTTCGCTGAGGTGATGTGTTAAAATTTTTTCAAAATCGTTTCAGCATTTTCTGCCTTTTTTTTCAAACCTTCCCTGGACTCGGAAAAGTTATTCAAAACCGAAATTAGCCAAATCGGTTCATTCGTTCTCCAGTTTTAATGAGACTAACAAACAGCAATTCATTTTTATATGTAAGAAGATCTATTTTTTTGATTGTCCATTAAAATATAATTACAATTATTGTAACAATTTAGTAAATAAAATGAAATTTTTCGGCTTATTTCTTTCTTTAGTGATGCAATTTCATTTATATCATTTATAGTTCCCTAAATTGTAGACACTTTTATATTATCAAGGATTACAAAACCATCCTTTAACAATGTAATGTATTTAACTTATGTCTTATGGTTAAAACATAATTTAGTTTAAGATAAAAGATACCATAAAGTAATTTAAATCAGGTGGTAGAATAAGATACTGCGCTAACTTTGTTATTAACACTTGCTATTGTAACAATACTGTTACTAGCCTTCACTCCATTGTACCGGTTGGCAGTAAAGTATTGGCTCCAAGTTCTGCTTCGCCATGCTGCGCGCAGGTGGCGCACAGATCCTTGTTGTAAATGAAAGTCGATTGTTTGAGCTTTACTACTGTTATTATGCAGGTTTCAAACACTCATTTTATAGCTGTTTGTTTGTGGCCAATATTTTCGTTCGCCATTGTTCTGTTTATGATCACAGCTTTTTGTTTTTTGTGTGTCCAGTGTATCAGTTTATGGAGCATTTCCTGTAATTTAAAGCATCTCGTTAATTAATTGTATTTATAAATAATTAATTGCCATGTACGAGAACAATCAATTATTATTTATAATTGAAAAAATCTGTTTCTTAGTATCTACTTTCAAACAAAGCATTAACAGAATTTAACGGTGTTTGGATTTGGAAATACATTTCTATATAAAGCGAACTATTAATAATCGTAAAACTGACGTAAGTGAGGCTTCAGACAAATTAAAAAATGAATTGTTGCGGTCTACGTTGGTGGGCGCCAAAGTGACGAGCAGCACCGGATTATTCCATGGAACTATTTATAATGTAGGGCTCGCAGACGCGGATTGCGGACGATGGAATCTGCTCCTTTGTCATTGGAGCAACCTGTTCTGTCGGGTTCAAACTCACGGCGAGCACAATGTAAAATAACGGGCCACCTGATTAACCGCCATTCCACCCAGCTATGCAGATATCGACCGATGTGCCGCGACGCACCGATCACTGATCATATTAATTTCAAATGATAGATTACTTTTATATTGGGAATGCCTTATTGTGGTATGGTACATATAGATAACAACATAAGGTTAGTGAACTTTCTATTGCATTAAGTGATAGAACTCATAATAGCTTATGGATAATGTCGTGACTGATCATTGTGGGAATGAGAACTACATATTATGGAAATATTCAAAGAACAATAGTTCTTAATTTATTATAATAAACTTACCTATTAAATATTATATGAGTGCTAACACCCACACAATTTTGTACATTTATTATAAATTTTTACTTCTCTTTCTAAATTAAAAGTTGCAGATGTTTAGTACGACTCCAAAAAAACATTGACTATTAGGTACAATTCAAACTCTTCGCCGAACTTTTTTATAGTCAGTTACCATATTAAAAAAACAAACGTAGAGTGTAAATAAATATATATAACAAAATCAAACGAAATAACTGATCGACTGTGTGACAGGACGTTCTTTAGCGGTCAAAGAGCACGTAGTGAAACGATACACATTAAACTGCACGAGAACGTTAAACTACTTGTTACACCAAATACTTGTTTACATATTATAATATTACCTTCGCTATTTTATAATGAAAAGTAGCTTTATTTCATGCGTCTTAGAGTAGCAATTCGTTTAAATAATCTCTCTGAATTGAAGAGTTCTATAGTCACTATAAAACTAAATACATATTATTAGATTAATGAATAGATTACTAATACTAAGAAAAAAGCATAAATTAGCAAAAATGTTATTTGCTTGATTTAATTAATTGTTTTGAATATACATTGTAAATTTCTAAGAAAATTATTAGGCGGTAGTTGTCTAGGTATACATTTTTCTGTTTATTATGGAAACTTTTAATGTGTAAACTTAACTAATATTTTCACCTAATACTCACATAAGTTTTTGTCGTATGTTTTTATTGCCGCAAACAACTTGTTAGCAGGTGAAGGGGCTTTTAGTTCACACGGGTACTTATTTTGTACTAAAGGTATACTCCAACTTCTCTCGCGTAAATTGCAGACGGTTAATAGAGAAACTAAAGAAAACCAAGCTGTCTTGCCTTTGCCAGTCTAATTGCGCACGATTCTTAGGGGCCATTCATTTATTACGTTAGACTATTTTCGCTAGTTTTTGACCCACTCCCTCCCTATTTAATATTTATTACGTAAGAATCCAAAGGAAAAAATGAACGTTGCCCGCGCTTTTTCAAAGTATAATTTTAACTGAGCATTTTTTTAATCTTACGTAAGAACTACCGAGACTCCCTCCCTCCCCTTTGTAAGAAATTAACAAGTAACAATCATAAACTGCATTAATATCTGCCCAGTGAAAAATTTATTTTCTATATGTTATCTGAAACTACTCTAAATTAATTAATTACTTGTTTAATACTTATTTTGTATTTTCAGATGGATGGAAGAAGGAATCACCTTTAAATTCCACTTTCTTTTAATTCAAATCTCTTTGAATAAAAAACGGGACACCTTTTGCAACATCCGCAGGCAGTTCTCACGAAACAGGTAGCTGTTTCCGGCAAGTACTTTTATTAGGGAATGCACTGCAGTTATCACTTACAATATATTATTATATACTGTATGTATGTAATTGTCACAATCAGGTACAAGGTCTAAGGGTTGGGCGGAAGTATAATATCTAGGTAACCCTTTCTCTATGTTTAAAGTGGATAAACTTATTATAAATTCAATGAATTTGTATAAATTCAATGACTAATATTCCAGTAGTGCGACATGGTTCACATAATATTAATAGGTTTAATGGTACGTGAATAATTTTATGAGGAATTGCAGTACAATAAATTTAAGTATTTAAATGAGGAAGTAATTCGACAGGTTACGAATTGTGGAACAAGTTCGCGCAATAAGTTAGTAAGGCGCGGGGAGACCGACAACGACAGCAGATACGATTATAGTGCTCTTATAGGAAATTGGTATGAATCGAAATCCATACTAATAGTCCAACTTTTAGTCGGCCACCACCCTTAATTCAGCAATCAGAGTTCATTTGAAACATTTGTTTCATTTGAAACATATACATAGCACTAGGAACCTGCATGGATTCCCACGCGAGCTATTTATCACTTGAATGATATCATTTTCAAGATATTGCTGTGTAAAAAAAAATAGTAGCTTCCAAATTGCATATTATCAGATTATTATTCCACAGGAACTATCAATGATTATTTTTCGGCTTAAAGTAACATACATTTCTTTTAGACCCTTAAACTATATCAGACAAACTAGCAAACCTACTTTCAAATTTACAATACTACATATATTTGTAGTATAATATTTTGAGATAATAATCATTTTTAACATTCTAAAGTAAGAAGTTACCACTTCTTGCGTACAAAAGTTATGTGACCATTTCTAAATATGCGGTGTATAGCAAGTTGAAGTGACTGCAATCGCACCGGGCGCGACGCACTTCCAACCCTCCATCCGCGTTCAGTGATCTATTGTTTGCGGAGAGAAATGGATTGAAAAAAGTCTCGTTCCCAAACGTATCGTGAGAAATAGTAAAATGTGCTCCGCATTCATTAAGCGTCGTTCCGACAGAAATCAATAAATATCATATTACGCTTCGCTAGCCATAATCGTGTACAACCATACAGGTTCGAGATTACTTTGAGCTTATTATACTGTCTTTACTTATTCTATTTTTATTTTATTCCTATTATCGGACGTTAAGATTTGATTTAAATATATTATACCTATTTTACATCAATTATGTATTATACAGTAGGATATGAATATTAAATTATGTATTCTTTTTCCACAAGGTTGTTTCTTTTAGTGCAGTAACAGAAAGAAGTAGGTTTATTAGAATATTATCATTTATTTTTCATAAATATAATAATATTCTATACATAAATAAAATAATGAATTAACAATCTTAGTAAGATTCATAATAAAAGCTTTTATTTGATAGTTGAGTATATGATAGTAGTTCTATTAAAAGAAACAATTAGAATTTCTTTACATAGGTACAAGAATTTTTTTATTTTTAAATATAAAGGACTTAAATTACACGTATTACACGTAAATAACATATTATCCTTTCTAGACGACTATAGCATAGCATTCTCCTTAATCCTTACGTACTAAAAATACTGAAATTATTCGCCTTTCTCTATTTAGTGAGCACAATGAAGTACTCAGTACGGAGGTGAAGTGGTATGATGGATCGGGCACGCCGGCAGCAGTTAGCACAGAGGCGTAGTGGCGACGGTCGTTGCGCCACAGCGCCACTGCCTCGGACCTCGAGAGTCGCGCGTCGCGTGTCGCCGGCGCCCGCCTCTCTGACACAACACTGACTCATGTCTGTGGATTCCTGTTTACTACCTACTGTCTACTACTATACTACTGCGGAACATTATCCCCAAATGATCTACCAACGCATTGTCTTTGAACTTAGTGTACAGCGATAAATGTCAACACTGATTTAGAGACGCTAATTTTCTCGAAACGGAGAACATTGTTGTGGTGGCAATTATGGGTAGATCATATAATTTAGTAACAAGTTAATAGGATCGTAAAAAGTTAAGTTTTACGAATTAGGCAATGACGGTGCCGTCTGCTGCATGGTTATTTTATGCTGTATTTCGTTTCGTTTTTAAACTCCTATGTTGTTCAATCGTTTTTATAACTTATTTTGGAATATAACATAGGTTATTTCTCAAATTACCATATCGTAAGACCGGTCTGCCCTCGCTTCTTCCGTTCTAATAATTGTGTAGCTTTCAATAAATGAAAAAAGAAGAGAAAAATAGAGAGTAAAACAATAGGAACATAAAAACAATCAATACTTTCTTCTTTATATAATATTGTGGATGCGACAACGAAGTGGTCCTTATAGAATCATATAAGGATCATTTCGTTGTTCGTCTGTCTGTCTGTCTGTCAAGACCCTTTTTCTCAGGATCGAGTGGAGGTATCAAGTTGAAATTAATAACAATACTCAAGCCTGCGGTCCCTTACGGCTGTCAAAAAATCATATTTCTCATGTCCACGCATTGAAAAGATATGACCGTTAATGTGGTCACACAAAATTATAGGCTACTTCCCGATGACTTCGAATCATGAAATTTAGCATGAAACAAGGTCTCATAGCAATAGTAAAGGATACAATTACAAAACTTTAAATCTTTCTGAAATCTGAATCTGTTGAAATTTATATCAACTATTCCAGTCTCTAGTCTTTCGAATATGTAAAAAAATCAAACTGTTAAGTCAATTTAATGAAAAGGTACAGCCACTTTTATCTCATGAATTGTAATTTTGATTTTCGATAAGAATCAAAATTCCCAGGCTTCATCTTATAAGGACAAGAAGCAAGGTCTTATAACACTAGTATGGGCAAAATCCGAAAAATGGCAATTTATAGTTACTTCAAGAAAAAAATGATCTTTTATATAATATTTAGGTTAATACTAAAAATGTAAGTCTGTAGTATCTTCAAGGAGTGAAAAGATCAAACTTCTAAGCATAACCAATTAATTAATATAGCCATTTATACTAAAGTGATTACAAGTAGTTTTCTATTGGGCATTCCACATATGAGGTATATTACCTCCCTCGATACTGAAACAAAATATTTTTTCCGTTTTAACTATGTTAACAAGTTTAATTTTATGAAATTTAAATTTTATAATTTGTAAATTTATTCCAAGAAAGATAGAAATAATTTGTAATGCAAAAATGTATCCATTTTATCGAATATCCTTTTTGCAACGATTTTTGACGCATGACATGTTAAATGACAACTTGTAAAGTATTTTAATCGATTGCAAAAAAAGAAGTAGGTCCTATATTTGACAATATATATGTATTTGTTATTTATATATGTTCACCGACTTCAAAGTTATTTTAATGTATTTATTTTTTATTTACTTTTCATTGCAATGCATTTTTCAGTTTGAAGTCGCTTATTTTTTTTTAAGCATGTTGTCTTATATTCTTTTTGTAAACAATTATGTCAATTGAAATACGCATTACTAATGCCAGGAGTAATCGCCCAAAATACTACTTTTTAAAAATAAATATCCGAATAAAATTTGATAGTGCTAGTTATTTAAATTGTACGGAACACTCAGTGCACGAGTTCCACACTCGCACTTGGCCGAATTATTTTTAATAGAAAAATTTATAGAGCTCCAAAATTTGAAAGAAACACCGGGTAAACAATTTTTGGGACTTAAAACGAAAAAAAAACACAACTTCATGAACTTTAATAATACATATATATATATTCAATAATAGGATGTAACATAATATAATAATAGGTATAAGTATCAGCTACTTAGTAATCGCTTTCAATCATATTGAAGCTAAGCCCACTACATGACCGCAAGGTCTTGACAATGCATTAAGAATTTTTTAATTTATTCATGAACTGCTACTGTGAGTGGCGAAAGCGGAGCAGTTCGTGATCTTTGTTTGTCTTTGTAACAAAGTCAATGCTAAAACCCGGTCACTGTACAGAATCAAGTATCTAGTCAAGTAAAATTACAAGCTTTTAATTCTTGTTTGATTTTGCCTACTTTGCTTATCTGCTATCATTTTACAAGTAAAAATCTTTCTATGGGCGTTTTATCATTTTTTAAATGAGTAACTAAGCAGGTTTTATTGTTTGTTTTTTATACTATTGTTCTATATACTGTTAAAAGATGGCACTATATCCAGTACACCATATTCGTGGTCCCTCACTACTAAGTCGCATTGTACGTATGTACTTATTTTGCTTCAGTGTTTCAATTTTAACACAAAATATTTGTGGAATAGAAAAAACATCAAACTTTTTACCTGTCAGTGTAAATCCTGTTAGAATCGGTTCATTTCTTCAGCTTGAGCTCTGAACAAATATTAAAGTTAAGTCAAATAAAAAATACATCTATTGCTGCTAAATTTTTTGAGACGTATAAAAATATACATTTTTAATTTAATGCTCTGATAACGGAACCATTAAAATATACAATAACAATAGCTAATATTAAATATGAATTGTAATATGTTATTGTCAAAGTATTTCTGTGCTTTGTAGACTACATTATTGCTGATCATGTGATATCTCGAGGAGTCTTTATCTTTATTGCTTTCAGCTTTGTTCTGTTTGCTTTCTACTATATATCAATTGGCGATCTAATATTTATATCATTTTGGTATGTTTTTTAATCATAGACATAGAAATCTTAGTTTCTGAGATCGATGTGTTTAATAAATTTAAATAATTTTTTTCTTTACGAGCCACACATTCCTTTAAAAACGTATTCTGATGACCACAAATAGTCTCTCGTACGTGGATTGAAAAAATTGATAGGGTATGATTGTTAAAGGGGGTTGTTAACGCACGCTCAACGATTTACATTCCTCACGATATTTCGGCGTTGGTATGTTGGGACGGCACTGCCAACTTTATAAAAAAATATCTAAAAACATAATGATTTAAGAAATACCTGCAAATTGTATTATTCAAATTTTTTTAATTGTTTTGACGTGACAACGTCTTATAAATTGGTTTGCCGGGTGACACTTCAAGAAACTGCGTTACGCTCCGCTCACGTTATGCGCTCACAATGAGAGCGAGTGAGAGGCACGCGTCCCTTCCACTCGGGCATGGTTAGCCCGCCTAAGAGCTAGAGAGACAGACATAAAAATAATTTTTGTTAATATGAAATTCAGTGCGAGATTCTTTGTATAAATTAATGTTTTAAATATAATTCTTTGTATAAATAAATGTTTTAAATTGTTACTATTATTTCATCCTTCTTCCTACTATACGAATGAATATTCACATTAAAATTATTTTACCACTCAAAGTCGTTGTCACGTAAAACTTTCGCCCGTATACCGACTTTACAGGCAACCAATTTTTTTTTTTGTTGAGAAACGAAATCTAATTTTCGTGTAATGGTTGGCCACACCAAGAATACAATATCGTAGAATTAAATAACAGTTATTTTTGGATAGCAGCGTCGTTTATAAATTAGTATTCGCGGGTAGTTCCTTGATCATTATAATATTATTTCAATTATATTGACGTGAAGACAATATACTATAAACTTTAGTGCGATAGATTACGCTCGGTCTCTTTGGTGTTTTCGCGCAGTGTACATAGAAGTAATTATTATAGTGTCGTGGTTAAGGTCACCCTTCTTGAGGTCCACGTAAATTTACTTTATTATCTACTATTGTGATTAGCGAATTGGAGTGGTGGAGGTGAGAGTTTCTGCATAATAGAGGACGTCTTCAAACCTGCTTTTGGGTCTCAAGCCCCAGGCGCTGCTCGGCTTTTATCTAGAATTTATGTTAATATTGTCTTCACGAGTGTTGCTGCGCAGTATAGCTCCCATATTCTTAGTATTTTAAATTGAATGCTATTTATTTTTATCATACTTAATGTTGGCATTGCTTTTGATTAGCGAATAATTCTTATTTGTTTCTTTTAAAAATAAGCGATTACTATTTTGAATTTATCAAAAATCGTTGAATAAACTGCCGTAGATGTCGCTCGTATTCCGATTATTCGACAATCGTTTACTCGCTATCTAAAATCGTCGAATATTAAAATGACACGAGGGAAGTAACAACAAGTCCTCTTTATTATTATTCTACCGTAATTCGCCCAACACGACCTTCACTATTATCTTACCCCAACTATACCCCGACATATTCATTAGTGGTTTATTTCTTCATATTGTTATTAATCTTCACTTTAGCCATCAAAGTTCTCTCACTCTTAAAATAACTACAGGAATCTGTACTATTGTGATCCATATCAAAATAAATGAACAATTTATTTTTTATTCATTTAAATGATGCTCTATCTTGCCTTTTTTCTAATATTCATAACTGAAAACAGACGTTAAAAGGATAGCAAAAAAAATTGTTAGAGTATTCTTTAAAAATCACTTTTTTAATTTTCTAAGACTAAAAATGGCACCTCTACTTATTATCCACGTGTTCCTATGTTGTAGATTAAATGGTGATGGCATTATACTTTGTTCATTGTAGGAAGATGAAGTGAGATGTAGAGGAGCAGTGGACGCGGGTCGGGAGGGTCAGGATCATGAGGTCGCGCGGCGTGCACTTAGATTAGTTACTAATGTCGTGCTCGAGTACCCTTAGACTACCGAATGAACTACATTATGCCGTAACAACGGCGGATACGGCTATTTCTAACTGGATTCATGTTAAGCACACTTTAAAAATTCTAACCTGTTAGTGCATACGATTTGAAAGAAATAGCTACCATACTTCAATAATAATTTTTTAATCACAACATATTATACAACCAAGTCACTTCCTACTGTCTGTTCCTATGTATGCTTAGATATAAATAGATTAAAACTACGAAACGGATTTTGATGCGGTTTTTTTTAATAAATAGAGTGATTCAAGAGGAAGGTTTATAATATGTACCTATAATACATGCATATTATAGAAGGGAAAGAAACCGTGCGAATCCGGAGCGGGTCGCTAGTGGTTATAAAAAACTGTTAAGTATACCTACTTCTTTAAATAATATAAAATGAAGTCGCTTTCGCTGTCTGTTCGCTTAGATCTTTTATACTACTCAACTGATTTTAATGCAGTTTTCAGCATTAGATAGTGATTCAAGAGGAAGGTTTATTTATCATACATTATTATAGAATAGAAAAGCCGAAAAATATATTTTTAGATCAAATGAATGCACTACGGAATTGTATATCTTAAAAAGATCGATAAATATATTTATTTATCTCCTAAGGATAACCCAAAGTAACCAATAAGTATTTTCATCACACCCGTGCGAAGTCGGGCCGGGTCGCTAGCATATTATAAAATATCTCTTAAGAGTTGCAACATACCTATAGTAAAAAGCATAAAGTCGTACATATTTATTTAGTTGCTGTAAAAAAATAATTTACAACTCTAACATTTATCTAAATGGTGTGGACTCTTGATATTGATGTATAAAAAAATATGCTCCAGGTGAGGCTCGAACTCACAACCCCGGCATTGCTCACGAACACTGTCTTATAAGTACCGTGCGCTAACCAATTGCGCCACTGGAGCGACGAGCAATCTAGTGAAATTACGTAACCAAAGCCACATGGCTCTTCTCGCACTGCGCACTTCCCCTCTCCCTCCTGCTGCCTCCCACCCGCAACCGCTCCCGTCCGTCGCGCCCTTCTTGCCTATCTGATCAACAGCACTATTACGTCATAAATAGAAACAATTTAATTATGAATATCAAATTAATCAACACCATTATGTACTTAATCGCTGTAATGTTTTTTTTAAATATGCAAATACTAAATAATTTTATTCCATGACTCACCATCGCTTCAACGAAGAGAGTAGGTTAAAGTTCTTTATTAGATATTTTTCTTTCTATATTAATGTAACGGAAGGACAATATTGGTTTAAATTACAATTTATAATACAATCAATAGGTATTGACGAAATATCAGTATATGTTAAAAATTAATATTGGTAGCTTTGATTTGAATTACGTTCTGGTTTATGTAGTTACATGGTTGCCTTTTGTTAATACAATTTTGGTAATAGGCGGTAATGAAAAATACACTGCACAATGCACATGGTAAATAAAAGTACCTGTTAGGTATTATACTGTCAGGAATAAATTAAGTATTGTTAAAATAATAATACAATAAAACTGCAAAAAGTTTAATTTAATTAGACTATCAAGAGTCATTTGTGAGCATTCACATCGTCCAATTAATTATTTACAGTAGTACAAGTATCTGGGTTGTTAATAATTATTTAATCTAAGCGTACAATTTTTCAAGTAAATAATTAAGCGAAATAAAAATTCATTTTAAAAGAAACTTTAGAATCATAATTTAATTCCATAAATATTCCTCATTTCCAGTAATGCACCAAAGGAAAGAAAATTTTAAACATTTGTATTGCAACATACTTGAGAAATACATAAATATTATTCCTTCACAGCTTCACTACCATGTCCTTTGTGCCCACAAGTCCCATAAATATATACAAAAGTCATGACATACACCCACATACCGAAAACAACTAAATATAAGATGTATAAATAGGTGTCTCTCCTAAGGTACAATATCTGAATAATTGTAGAATTAAATGTATGTTTCTTAGCTTTCAATTATTATTTTTCTTATATTTTATTAAGAAAATAATTTTCTGAAGTAGTCTTTTAATTAAAAACTTAATATTTTTTAGTTTTGGCAATACAAGAAAATATATTCTCTTGTATTGCATTTAAGAAGGGAAGCAGAGGAATGCTGCGGTTATATTGGACCTGAAGTTAAAACAGAGTAAGTATGAGAAACAGAGTCCACTGGATAGGAATGGAACGTGTCAAAGAAAACTTGGCGGGCAGATTCGCTTGCTGATGTTGCGACCATCAATCGGGAAAAGTATCCCTTACCAACCCAGCCCGGGTATTATCTAGGTACTCGCCTCTTAAAAGATGTACCTAATATACTTAACAATTTTTTAAACTCGATTACATCAAAGTCCAGTATTATTACTTCAAGATATTGGCACAATAAAATTCACCTGCGCCGGATTATTAGTCAGCACTAACTCAATCTAGGATAAATACTTACGATCACAAAACACGTTGAGGCTTTTAAGGCTATTTCACCTGTGATGTATCTTTGGAAGCTTTTTGTATTTTGTTTATAAATTGACCTATACCTTTAAATAAAATTTATTATTATTTTGATGGGAATTCCATGAAATGCTCTAGGTGCTTAATATCTACGAATAAATATAATGTGTTATTGAAATGCGTAATAGTTCAAAATATATATATCCGTAATATTTAAGTCTATAAGGATATGTTTGTAATATATGTTACAAACATTTTATGTGTTATTGAAATGCTTAGTAGCTCAAAATTTATAAGGAATATGTTTGTAATCAGCAGAATCAAGTTTCTGTTACAAACTGCGGAAGTTCCGAATGATTTTCACACCCGTTTCTTCTTCTGTCTCCACAGCTTTTATAGCTAATAAATTTAAGTTGAATATTTAAACAGAAAGACGTGAGTATTTATGTTACTTCATTTCAGGATATTGACTATTTACTTTTGGTGATACAGTCACATCTTTGGGAGTACATACATTATACGAAAGTTTTCTTATATTATATTGAAACATTCGCATTTCTATTCCGTTTCCGCTAAAGTTTTATTTCAACATTTGATTTGGTTAGTGTTACTGTAAAGTCGCTTTCGTTGCATCACCATTAGAGTTAGTAGCACCGTCATTAACCGACTACATTCGCGAGTAGTTCCTTTTATATTATTTTAATTATACCAACATAACAATTTATAACAAGACATCATATTATAACCTCTGTTTCAATAGATTTGTGTCGGTTGTCAAACAGAGCTCGCCTAGTGACCATAGAGGTTGTGGAACTTATATGGTATCGTGATGCTGAGTTTCCATTACAAGGTTTAGAGTAAGTTTCTAATATTGATTGCTTGGTTTCCATTTTCAGTGCATATTATTGTGTTTTACGTGTTACTGTGCGGCATAAACGGGCGACACTTATAAAGAAAGATTTTTTATCTCTTTTTGCAGGAATTTAATGAAACTTGTAATAACTAATATCGGATGGCGGCAAACTGACGATCAGCCCGATTGAGCAGGACAATTGCCCTTAATGAAAGTAATTAACACGACGCGATCGGTCGACGTCGATAAGCCCGCCTGTGCGCCCGTGCTGCGCCTGCGCAACCGGACCTGACACCACAATATATACCTAAATCAATCTACAAACAAATTTTAGTTACTTAATAGGTTGAGGAAAAAGTCTTTTCGCATTATAGTATGTATGAACTTGTAATAAAATCTTTTTGGCTATACTATTTGTATCTGGCTGGTTTTGGTATCATTAAAAGTTTAAATTTTAAAGAAGATAATTCTAAAATCAAATTAGGAAAATGTGTGATTTTTTTTTGATTTTCGTACTGTGAAGATGAGTGAATCTAATGAAGAAATTCGATACATTTTAAAATTTTACTACAAAAAAGGTAAAAATGCAACGCAAGCCGCGAAAAAAATTTACGATGTTTATGGACCTAGTGCAGTGTCTGTGAGAGTAGCACAAATTTGGTTTAAGCGTTTTCAATCCGGAAATTTTGATTTCAATGTTGCACCTCTCTGGTCGCCCTATTACGGATAAAATGGATGCCATTTTTGAAAAAGTGAAGCAAGATCGGCATATCAGTAGTTACGACGTAGCTGAAGAACTGGGAATTGACCACAAAACAGTTTTGGCATTTGGCATTTGAAAAAGTGGGTACACAAAAAAGCGCGATATTTGATTACCTCACGAGCTCACTGAAAGAAACCTAATGAACCGTGTACTCATTTGTGATTCTTTATTACGTCGTAATGAAACCGAACCATTTTTGAAGAAGCTAATAACTGGTGATGAAAAGTGGATCACGTACGACAACAACGTGCGAAAAAGGTTGTGGTCAAAGGCCGGTCAGGCTTCACAGACTGTGGCGAAACCCGGGTTAACTCGCAACAAGGTGATGCTGTGTGTGTGGTGGGACTGGAAGGGCATTATTCACTATGAGCTGTCACCACTAGGCAGGACCATCGATTCCGAACTCTACTGCGAACAACTGATGAGATTAATGCAAGAAGTTGAGAGAAAGCGGCCGGAATTAATCAACAGAAGGGGTGTGGTTTTTCATCATGATAACACTAGACCTCACACATCTTTAGCCACTCAGCAAAAATTAAGAGAGTTTGGCTGGGAGGTGTTAATGCATCCGCCGTATAGTCCTGACCTTGCACCTTCAGATTTCCACCTGTTTCGGTCTCTTCAGAATTCTTTAGGCAGTGTCAGGTTAACATCACGAGAGGACTGCCAAAACTACTTGTCTATATTAAAAAATGCTTTGAATTTTCTTAAAAAATGCGAAAAATGTTTTTCCTCAACCTATTAAAATAAATATGTTTTTTGACGATATTTTAATAGATACATAATCTTTTTATATCGATTCTTTAATAACCGTTTTGTGGGAAATTATAAATCTTTTTTATAACGACATAACTTTAAAAGTACATGTACGTCCTGACACTCCTTTATTTTGTTAAACTTTTCAATATCTAGTGCAAGTATAGATCAAGGTTATGGTTATACGTTTATCTTTATGGGTACAGTAAATCAAGAACAAATTTATCGATAAAATGGTATAAAGCTAATAGTGAGACTTGTCGGCTTGTTTATTTAAGATATTTCACAGATTCTTATGTAAATGTACATACCTAAATAAATATCACCTACTTATCTCAGCCGAATTATCCAAGGTTATCTATAGTCGTATCATATGGAAACTTAATAAAATTGTCCATATTTTATTTAGATATAAGCATTTGAATGAGAATCAATGAAAGTATTGCAGCGTTACAATTATTAAGTTTCATAAGAATTATTTAATTAATCAGTTGGTACACGTGACCTTTGCACATTAGCATTTTTACTGCAAAAGTCACGTGTGCTGATCAAGTAAATATTTTGACCTAACATGACATAATAATGTTGAAATGAAAATGAATCAATGTCATAATAATAATGGTCTCAAATTTCATATAGATTCGAGGATTATTAAGTAATGAATGAACATCAACAGCTTAATAAATCACACTTCTATAGCGTAAAATTATAAATTTGAAAAAGACGATAAGAGATTTTTTTTTAGTATTGTCTGATGTCTAGGTAAAATTCGTCAATAATTATAAATCAATGATTTTTGATATCAATAATATAATAAGAAAATAAATATTTAGTAGGAAAACTAAATAATATGTTAAAATGACTACACTTCATTTATTGTTGGTTCAATATTAAAATGTGAAGAAATTTACATTTCTGAATAAACCATCTCTGGAATTCGTACACCTTCGCCATGACGGGATATCGTTAATGTCATAATGAATCGTTATAAAAAAACTACATCATGCGCGATCAATACACATAAAAGAATTCTTTGAGCAGCCATGAATGGCCCGGACTTCGGGCATCATTCTTGTGCGAGCATGCCAAACGTTTTGATTGTGTATGTGTAGTTGTGTACTTAATGAAAAAGCGAGCTTACTCTCAGGTGCACAGGCACAGGTGTTAAGGCGCCGAGGCCGTGAGATTACAGAGGCAGGTATAAATGCGCAAAATCTTCATCCTTCCAAATTCCTTTCCACGTTCTTAATTTCGCACAGTCCCTTAATTTATACTTATATGATCACTTTCTAAATTTGGTCCTACTAAATTATGCATTCTTCAAACCGTCTCGTCCGAAGTCGATAAGAATTAGTGATGAAAAAAAACTTAGCTAAAAACTAAAGAGGTTTTATTAAATTTTGAACATATTTACTGATTATATTATGTAGTGATTATTATCAATATAAAATAAATAAATATATTTTTTACATTAGTATATGTAGAAAATAATAACTGATTTATAATATTACTTAACCTTCATACTAACAAAAAGAAGAAAAACTAATATCATACCTTTTGACATGATAGATGGACACCGAGGAAGGATTTTTGGAAATTTAAGTGGTGATGAAAATAGGAGATGAAAGTTTTTATGAAGATTTTTGAATCCATTATGGCATAACAGTTATAATGATAACTAAAGTGAGACTAAGACGCGGGCGTTGGAAGTAATGCGCTAGTCTTTATTCAAATATTTATTTCTCGTGTTTCAAACTTGCCCATAATAGGTAATAGTGATATGCCGCCGAGTGTGTACAGATTCAGATATGTTAAGAACGTGCAGATCGAGGCGGTGAACGCAAGCACTGGTTTCATTCGTGCAAGAGTATATCTATTCCTTAGCTACCTGCTCTATAAAAGTCGAATTGCATATCTTTCATTGCAGACACATTAGCCCAGAATATAGGATAATAATATATTATACTTGTTGACCCACCCGCCCGCGTGATATTTACCAAGTATTATTATATATATGAAGAAATCCCATATAAATTTTGATCCCGTATAATAACCCCTTCTAGCCCTTTTTTTCAATAAAATTTCAGTTGGCGATGTAGATGATGATGTATAATATATAAAAAATAAGATAATAGTTGTACACGCAAATATTATTACTAGAAGTAACTGCGAATTGTTTGTGCCTGACTTTTTATAACTGAAGTAAATATTCTTTGTTAACCATTATTCAAGCATCGGGTATGTGAGATTTAGTGTGTTGTTGATTTTATCCACATTCCACACTGTTGTACAATACATCGTGTGGCGCAATTCGAAATTCCATTAAGATTTTTGAATGCAAAAGAAAGAACATTAAAAAAAAATCACCGCCGCTTCAAACAGGTTATTGTTCAAGCCTTAAAGAGGAACAATCGTTCTGTTGTGTTTCCAGTTAACCGTGACAAACTGCGATGCTTATGTAGGTACTTGCTCTACACGTCCTTCTAATTTTTTATTGTTCAGTCTTTGTGTGTTTGTAAACATTTGAGTCGATTACTTTAATTACTTAATTTATTTAGATGTTGTAAGTAAATGATTAATCAAGCTGCGGAGGTAAATGTTTTAATCACTTTAAACGAGCTCTTTAATCCTGCACTTAAACCACTAGCCACAGACCCTGCACAGTTATGACAGCTCTAGGATAGTACATTAAAGATCACAACGATGCGACGCCGACATTGTCGCTCGGCAACTTCCTATTTACACCCTATTTTTCAAAAAAACTTCTTTATTTCTATACCTATTTTTATTTGTTATGCTTATGATTGATTTATTTTTTACGTTATTGCTTCGAGCTACACTTAGGAGGTCATAGGCCTGATGAACTCAAAAAACAAACAATATGTACTTATTTGTATCACGTGTGGTAGATATGCTTGATCAGCAGCGTCTTCATTGTTGCTGATTAACGAATTATCCGTTTCTAAGAACCTAGCACGTTTTTAAAAATGTGTTTACTACGTTATCCAAGTTATTTTAAGGCTTATTATTTGTTAATTTAATACTAAAGTAGTAGTATTAAATTATTTTTTTTATAAGCTCAGCAGTAAAGTAAAATATAGAAATAGAGTTCCTATTCGCCTTTGCGTCCTTATTCGCCATTATTAAGTTAACAACAGTGTTGCTACCAAAATATAATTTCTAACTAAGTAGGTACATCGAATGGATAATATTAAAGTCATAACATAAAAATCATAAATAAATGTGTACGTCCTATCTATAGATTAATTCCACAAGTTTCTATATAATAGAGATATTTAGATAATTTATCTGCTCGTAAGTGATATTCGAGGTCGATTACGATCACAGATGTATTAAAATGTAAGTTAATTTGATAGCGCACGTCCGAGGAACGAGCGATGGACGTGCGGATGCTCCGAAGCAAGATAAGCCTCAACCTGTCTTTCCTTATTTGTTCAAGTTTTGTCAACAGTTCCTATGCAAATATAATGATAGCAAAGTGATAAATATAGGTTGTTACCTAAATGACACCACTACGTATTTTGAAATATAACAACCAGTTTTAATAATTTAATAAAATACATCCGTAGTTAAAAAGATTGACGTCAATATTTTTAAAATAGTTTTCATTTTAAATTAGTGAAATAGTTAACTAGGAAGTAAATGTTATTTTACACAAAGTAATCATTTCATTTTCAAATCTCATGCAATAAAATGTAACAGTTTATAACAACCCAAGGTTTTTTTAAAGTATATTATGGTAATAAACTGTAGGTATTTAAGGTAACAAATGTCGATATGAAAGTAAAATAAACTGCCAAAGATTACTAAAGGGATATATTAGAATGTTTGAAACCAAACTTAACATTGGTTTGAAACTAATCGAGTTATGAATGTTTTCAATTCGTACATAAGATTTTTAATTTATATTTTAAATATTTTATCACACTTTTAATCAACACCAAAAAAAATTATTATAGTAAAACAATTTATCTATATTTTGCATGCTGTTTTGTTCTATAATAGAATTGTTTTGTAATTGTATACAATTCCTAAGACATACTTATTGTATAAAAATAAATACTTCAATCACTAGTTTAATTCACGACGCATCGCGACGTATACGTACACTTCCACATACTTAGTATGTATAATGTATATGTACCTACATACACACACAATTTCATTCAAAATGTATCAATGGAAAGGGTATTAAAGAATCTTTGACAAATTGTACTCATACATTTTTAACCGACTTCAAAAAGGAGGACAAAAATTTAAAATAGTTTGTCTCAGTAATTGAAATTGAAGCGTCAGTAGCTCAGTGGTGCGGACGTTGGATTCACGATCAACAAGTCGTGGGTTCAAATGTCGGACATTGGACTACTGGCGTGGCCCACTTCTAGGAGGGGTAAAGGGAATACTAGTAGTATGTGATCCATACTGCTAAAATCTTTAAAAAAAAATTATTTTATGAACATTTTTTCCGTTCCCGTACCTTGGGATTTGTATTGTTTATTTATGTATGTATATCGATTACGCTGAGATTTATGATCCGATTTACGTGATTCTTCTTTACTTTGATATGGAATAGTTGCCATTTAGTTACTCAAAATTTAACATAGTTTGGCCCAGTAGTTTTCATTTTATGAACATTTTTTCCGTTTCCGTTTCTTGAAATCTATATTGTTTAAGGCGCCTTTTTTATGTATGTACACCGACTATGCTGAGATTTATGATCCGATTTTGCATTTGTTCCCACAAAAAATTTTCATAATTTGACCCAGTGGTTTTAATTTTATGAAGTAGTTAAAGGCGCGCGGCACCTATCGTAGGCCCACCCATATCTACTTAAAATAAAATTACTGTTCAATATATGACAATAAAAAGTAACGACATGATATAGTCTACCTGATTTACAGAAAACAACAAAAACGTAGTTTTTTTATAAATATGCTTGCAATTGTAGATAGTTCCAAGGAATTGGGTAAAAATTCTAGGTTTCGCCCATCAGATAACATACATAACATAAGTTAAATTTCAGAATGATTTATGAGTCTATGTAAAGAGATAGGTACATAAGTATACTTAAGAAAAAAATAAAATTGCGAAGGTCGCGATAAGTGTGTCGATGGCGCGGCACTTCCGGCCGCGTGGTCGGCACGTGCGGGGGCGCAGGATGCACAAATACACACATACACAGAATTCATGTATTCTATCACCCCTCTCATATAGCACAAAAACTCAGCTAGTAAATGTACCTAATTCATTTTGAAATAAATGTACACCTTAAATAATCGGTTATAACTAAGTGATGATGAATACGAGTAATTTAAATAATGTTATTTTTTAAGCGACCCAGCTCTCGTATTACTTTAGTATTTATAATAATGAATATCAATGCTCGCGTTTTAGTAAGTAAGAATCAAATCAGGTTCTACCTCCGTCCCATGTATCCCATGCAAACAATTTTTTTTCGTTATATAACATCATAGGATAAAAATATCAACTTATGCAGCACTAAAAATTGTATATTAAAGTAATATGCATTTTAATTGCTTTAAAATATTTTTTTTTACTATAGAAATAGGTTCTTAGTCTGCCTAGTCACTTAATAATTTTTAATATTTGCATAATATATACATTATATATTGCATAATATATACATTATAGAGACATCGATTAGTGACTAACGGATAAATTAAGTTAAAAACAGTTTACAATTACAAGTGAAAACAGTTACAAAAACGCAACTTAAGAAGGAATAATTCTTTTCCGATGTGATAAATGACGACATTCATAAAGGTAAAGAATATAAAATTAATTCGTGAATTCCTTAAATTATTGGCACAAAAAAGGGAAAATTTAAGACGTGCCAAGTCAGACAATGCGAAGTGGTGTTAATCTTGCCGCGATCAATAAACTCTCTGATTACACATTCATGTAATACCTCGTATGTTACAAAGATGTCTGCTGTTACGCGTAGATGGTAACATGCTTATACAGAGTGAATTTTGCCGTGGATGACCAAATCCGGAACTAAAAATAACTATATGGCACACGGCAATAAAAAAACTGCATTATACTTTTGTCAAATTAATTGTACTAGGAAGGTTAAATTCTGAGAAAAAACATCTGCAAACTCTTATGGAGGACTCATTTTAAAACATTTAACTTATGATTATTCAATTTGTTTTAAACTAAGTTACTGACTTCTTGATTGCTAAAAATAAAAATAATAATATGTTTTGATTAATAAGATTATTTATTAATAACATTAACTTATTTTTTATTAGTTTTTGATACTATGTTAAATTGTAAGATATTTTATTATTAATAATAATTATTGTCCTACAGCCGCCCTCGATTTCTTTGTTTACCATTTGTCCCACGCCGACCTGAATAGAGTATAGTTGATACTAGACACTAGACAGCAATAAAACTAACGATATTCGCTATAGACGAAGCATATGGGTCAGCAGACGAATAAAAGGCGGAGACTGCGTTAACCTAAAAAATATGCCAGCTGACCGTTTCCAATACATTGGCATTATTAACAGTTAACGGGGGCCGAACTAGGTGACACGAATTTAATTGCTGCATCTGTTAGAAATAGACCTTTAAGCCGATGATTATGAGCGTCATCTGTGGTACCTGCTCTCTGCTCCGCTTGTTTCTTGAGCTTAATTATTGACCATCTTCTATCTTAAATGAATATAAAATTCTAGTGTCGCGTTATTTGTTACCAAACTCCTCCGAAACGGCACGACTGATTTTTATGTGATATTTAAATTTTGTGTGCATATCGGGTAGGTCTGAGAATCAGTCAACATCTATTTTTTATACCCGTGATAAGGGTGACCCGTCCTTCTTGCGTGTTGTAGGTGTGCTGGTGAAAGTTATAGAATAGCCTAAACTGATTGATATAATATATATATTTTTATCCTAATGTACCTCAGCGAAACGAGTGCCGTCAAATATAACGTTGTAAACTCCTGATCATTAAAAATAATCAAAATTTGTAAGGAAATAAATTCTTTGTATATTTTTTTGTAAACCCTAACTAGGGGAAAGAAAGCTTCCTCCTGAAGACTTAACACAGTCGTTTTACAACGCTATTGTAAACCTATGCTAGGTTTATTAAAAACTTGCAATATTGAATATTGATAATATCAATACATCTACATCTAGGGAGACTTGATCCCCGGCTAAAATATCCTGAATGGTTATCAAATTGTAGTTTTATAATTTTCTAAATCGTTGAATCGAAGATTTAACACACTTGTCGAACCTTTTCAGCTGCGTCGTGAGATTGCCCTCAGCGCTTTCTATCGACTGATCACGGCGAGTGTTCAGAGGAATTGTTGCTTCGCGAACTAAGAAGTTTGCGAACTCTTTTCTTTGTCGCACAGCGAAAAAGTGGAATTCACTTCCGAAAAAAACATCTTGCGGGTGGGCAGGGCGGTGGCGGCTAGTGCAGTTTGCATTCTTTTTTTTTTTTTTTAAAGATTACTAGCAGTATGGATCACATACTACTAGTATTCCCGTTACCCCTCCTAGTAAGCTAATAAATAGCTTGTGTCAGGAGTGGGCCACGCCAGTAGTCCAATGTCCGGGATTTGAACCCACGACTTGTTGATCGTGAATCCAACGCCCGAACCACTGAGCTACTGTCTCTTCTAAATTCTGCAACTCTATTGGCCGCCCTCGTGTTTGGATAGTAGTGAGTGACTCTAGTTTTAGTTATAAATTATTGTTAATTATTTTTTTATTAAATTGAAATTTTCGGTTTTTATTAAATTGAAATTTTCCTATAATATGCCAAAAATGAAAATTTAAACATTCAAAGTAAAGGTCTTGCCATTGGCTCAAGTAATTGTTAATAATTTAGAAGCGGCTATCTAATTTTACATTTGTACGCATCACTAAATACATATGCACACAAACAAAAATAAAAAGGATGTTGCTCTTTAATATTCGTATAGAATTAAAGCCTCTATGCATAAGCATGTGAATGAAGTTAATAAGTCTTTATTTGGATGCGTGTTCACGAATCACCGCGACGATCTCACGACCAGTCTGCGTTTGACAAACATGTCGCTCCGCTCTCTATGGCTGCCTACTGATTTCCGATGACACATCTCACCTCTTCATCGTTCATTTCAACGGGTGACCATATTATAAATGATAATCTTACTTGGAATGTTATCGTTTATTATTCACAATAGCTTACTAACTTCCTTTAACTGCAGACTCTGAAACGCTTTCTCCTATTGAAGGTATAATGGAATAACCTTAATCCTCTAAGTGTGGTAGGTAACCACCTAAAGTAGTCTAACTATTCGTTTCATTTTAATAATTTTTATAGCTATAAATTATCTTAATTCTGTTGCGTATCTTTCTAATTATAGCAACACTGTTGATAATTTTATGTTGAATTATCAACTGTGATTGAATAATTTTTAATCACTTTTATTTAAAAATAACTACTAGCTCTACAACTTATAAGTTTGTGCCAGACCACAATAGTTCTGCGGCATGGGCAGTTTGACGAGTGATTTAACGAAGATTAAATATTGAGTTATTGTACTAAAATGTAACAATGTATTCGAAGATTACATTAGTTCTTACCAATATTATTACTTGGTTTAGTTAAATGTTAGGTACGAGATGCCTAACAAGGAGGGGTTGGTTAGAGTTTAAATATTACAAAATATGACGTAAAATGCTAGGGCATTGCTCAGGTTCCCGTCTAAAGTACCTACATTTTTTTTTATGGTAGATAAGGTTCACTGGTCCACCTGACCTTGACACCTGACTTGTTTTGTCGATGTGTTGCATCCTCGAAGATAGAGTGGAGAGGGGGAGTGAAGAAGAAAAAATGCTGCCTAATGGACCCTGAGCTAGATCCCAGAGTTCGCTAGATCCACAGCATTAATGGGATGGGAGTGGGAGGGGGTAAGTCTGGCCCACATGCAGCTCGACCGGAACGCGTCTACGCGACAATTGGCGCTCGGATTCGCATGCTGGTCCTACATTAAGTCACTGTATGATAATAGTTAATACTTATAAGTGAATAGAAATGACACGAAACTGCCCTAACTATGTATGTAAAGATATATTTTTTTTAATTTATGAAAATAAAAAAGATCGCTACGTCATGTAGCGTCTTACTCATATCATAAAGAGACATGTCAGCCTGAAGTAAATTTTGTAAACCACACCTGCTCGTGGTGCTGCATACAATGAGCTTTATTCAACCGATAGACAAAAAGTTGATTTCGTTAGACAGCAGAGTTATATTGAAACTCGATAAGCGTACAATGCTTACATCAATATCTCTTCCCACTTTCTTTTAGAGCAAGACAACAACGTTCCTTCTTAAGAAGATGCTGACAAGGTAAGCCGAGACAAAGACGATCGGCGGTTGCGTATATAGTACAAAGGTCAGAGTAGTTAAGATCACCTTACATTGCTACTAGTCCAAGAGCCCTGGCCAACTAGAACTTTTATGGTGTCTTTCGTGATATATTATATAAAAAAAAGTGGTTCAACTATAATCATAACATAAAACCTATTTTTTTCACATGCAAGTGCTACGGTGCCAGACGCTATGCTTAACGGCAAGGCTCAACATGTGAATCATAATAGTCTCAATATTTAAATATTTTGTTTATATTAATTATACATATCAACAATTTCAAGTTATAATTGTTTTTTTAATTCATTGCCAATTTTATTTTGCGAAATTCATTTTATATTTTATGAAAAATGGTGACAAACTTATTGATGATCGTTTAAAATAACAAGTGTCTTCTTATATTAAGATAAACGTGTCAGCCTAAAAGTTACATAAAGTTAGATATATACGACTTAATATAACTTTGTCATAACAGTTAATTATAGAATTACTATAGGACAATTTATTATTTAAACGTAGTAATACTGTTAAAAGCCTTATATGTCTAATAGTTGCATAATTCTTATGTTATGCGAATGTTTTGCTTGTTGGGTATATTTGTTGTACATTGTCCTGGCAAAAGAATTATTTGAGATTCTATACTTTAACATAGGTCAGGCTGGCCATGGCTCTCGAACTATACAGCCGAAATACACTTTTGTGGGTCGACGAGGAGCGAAGAGCGACGACTATAGTATTATCGCGCGATCAGAGAGCCGAGATGGTTCTCATAATGCGTCCAGATAACTCGCATTGTGTCGTGTGCTCTCTATAACAAGAAGAATATGCCATGAAAGGAACGCGCAGGCGCGGGCGCAACGCAACAGGTACATGCCCCCGCGATTATCTACTAGTTAAAAGACGTGTGGTCGATTCTTTTGAACTCGACGGTTTATGATTACATTTGGGGTTTGAGGATATCTACATCTCATTCAACTTAATTTTTATTCTCCTCCTTATTATAATGAAAACTAAATAAATATCTATACTTAATTTATAAAATGCTAAAAAAAATTGCAAGTTATACACCAATAAATTAATATGTAAAGAAAAAACACCTATTATTTTGACTTGCTGTGCAGGCTTGGGACCTAGGTGCAATTGTGTAATAAAAAATTTATGACTCCAGTGATCCTCGGTGAGAAACTACTCTTTATTACTCTTTATTTTCACTATGTTAAACAAGTTTCACTCTATGGAATGCCTTGTTATACTGCCTCACCTCTATTGGGACAGAGATGATACGTTGTCGCTTCAGTAGGGTGTTCTTGAAATAAATCTTAACAAATTACCGATTTATCCATGACTAAACCATAAGATACAATTCAATGACAATTTCCAAATTCGAATGTTTCGGTGTTAGTTTAAAAGTTTCTATGAATTCACTTTGTCGTTTGTTTATTTTTTGTTTGTATTATATTTATTACATTATTTAAACATTTTAAAGTAGAGTTTTATATTTTTAACATGTAGAGTTTTTTAACTTAAAATTAAGTCGACCAGTAGTGATTAACAAAAAACCGGCCAAGTGCGAGTCGGACTCACGCACGAAGGGTTCCGTGCCAATATTTGGCAAAAAAATTACGTTTGATGTATAGGAGCCCCCTTAAATATTTATTTTATTCTGTTTTTAGTATTTGTTGTTATTATTCGCTATATACAAAAATACAAATCTTTCCTCTTTATAATATTAGTGTAGATTACAAATTAATACGTATAACAATATACGTAAGTATTTATGAGAGTTATGTCAATGCTATTATTTATTAGTTAAAACACAATTAGGCTGATGAAAATATGGCTCGTTGGGATTGTGCGCTTGCGCCGCGCCGCGACACGTTTAGTAGCTTGAATTAAACAATCACGGTGACTCACAAGACCGGTCGGCTTTAAAGACAACTGAAATTATCTTTGTCTAGTTTATTTCACAGACAAAGTGTCATACGATAAAACAATTCAAAATTGTTTTAGTTTATTGTTCAATGTATATTATTGTTGTTGATTCACAACCTTATCTAAGCTCACTTATCGGAAATCAACGATCATAGGTCAAACAACCAATGATCCAAAGAACTTAGACATCATTATTATTTAATTTTTGAAATCATTATATCGTTGATCGTTTCATATTCAGGTCAAAGTTTCTTTTCGATTTTACTTTATATGTACCTATAGCAAAGCAATATTTTGAGCATGATAGTAGTACCTAGTATACGTGATCAAGTTCTTAATATGGGAGCAATAAATAAAGAACTATATTGTACCGGTGCCGGTGTCTCATTTAGACAATAGTATTTTAAGTTCGATTATATATTATAATCGCGATATTCTCTGATGTCACTGATGTGTTGATTTATTGAATGTACAATTACCTTAATCTTTCGTTGCCATTTTATGTTCATATCTTTTTGTAAATTAGGTTTTAAAAAGTACTTTTATATTTACCCAATAAACAATAGTCTTCTCTGGGCATTGATCTAATTATTCGAAGTCGTTTATATTATAAACTAGCGGCCTGTCCCGCATTGGACATATGGTCTCGCGAAGTTTTTCGTAGATATTGATACGTTCTACAATATTGTAAAACATATTTTTGTGCTATCATCAATACATTTTGCAGCGCATGCGATGAAAGACATTTTATAGCTAATTTTTTTTCACCTTGGGTTGGTGTTAGTAAAAATTTCTGAGGATCTCTAATTTTTTCTAGTAATAAATATTTTACTCAGGGATAATGTAGCTTTCTAAGGCGAAAGAATTTTTGAAATCGGTCCAGTAGTTTCTAAGTTTATTCGTTACATACAAAAATACAAATCTTTCCTCTATAATCTATATAATGTTAGTATAGATATAGATGTAGACGACACGCTGGTGGCGCTTTAAAATGAACAAAGATATAATGCAAATATTATATTCTATGTAGGAGTAAGTACCGGACACAGGCGTGAAATTATGTCACTGAATAACTAATTTTGTTATTTCTGAATTAACAAAATAATAATGCAATTAATTACCTACCACAAGTAATCGATTATAAGCAGACTCGTAATGGAGATTATACGATGTTACGCTCTGAAAATTATTTGTAAATAACGAATAATCGTACTTACGCGTTTTATATTCATCATTATCTCACCAGTGTTCCTGGCTATATGCATAATTTCAAACAGAGAGTTCAATACTATTTTCACTCCGCTTTTCAGTATTTGGCATTCGTTATCAGCCATTCGTTGCTCACATAGGTAGGCCGTTCTAAATATTATGAACATTTTATTTTAGCATCAATCTAGCATCACTCCAAAATACTATCAAATGAAACAAAAATAAAGTAATAGATGTATTGTGGCCATTCTAAAATAATATTATCTTTAATTATACAACATAATATCCCAAATGACATTTAAATTGACAAATGAAAATATTGAACAAGTAATCCGATACGTACCGGCAGAACATCAATTTCACTGTTTCATCGCAAACCATCGATGATTGTTAGTTTGCGTAACTTCTACTCCGATGCCCAATGCGGCCACTCTTTGCAAATCGGTCCAATTATGCAAGTGTCTCGACTAGAAAATGAGATGGCCTGTGCGATATTTGAACTCGATTGATTTACTTATGTAATCGATGCCGGAACGACAACAGTGTTCATAGTGGACTGCTCTGTGATGTTTATAGGTTGTATATATGTAGGTGAAATTAGGTGCAGTACTGAATATGTTAAGTTCCTGCAACACATGAAGAGATAAAGATGTGGATGCGAAAAAGTGTAGGAACTATACATATTGTAGGTAGGTCAGAAAGTGTTGTGATTTTGAGAAAATAGTAGCCAAAACAAAACTTGATGTATTTAATCCATTGTTCGATCGAGATGTGAGCTCGCTGGAAACTGGTGTTTAGTAGAAATTTACTTTTAATTAAACAATAATGGAACAGTGCAAAAATTTGTAATAGTTTTTTTACAAAACACAGTTCCGGTCTCCGCTCCTGTTACCTTCTCCTGAGCACACAGCCTAATAGAATGTTTGTTTAGAAGTGGATATATAAGCTAATAAATTAGGTATTTATCCGTCTGGAAAAACTAGATACTAACCTAGAGCTCCGTGGATATAAGTTTTAATGGTCCAAATTAAGAAATTAATAGAAAAAGAAGTAAACACATAGAATATAGAAATGTAAGCTCCTAGGCAGAGATTTACTATTTTTTTACGAGATTTAATTAATGACAAGTATATAGGAGAATATCTATAGATATATATATAATAGAAGCAGTGATGGTCCAGTGGTTGAGACTTCATTGTCTTATTCTAGAGGTCCGAGTTCGATCCTGGGATTTGGATCCTGGAGTCCTCTGACTTTTCTGAGTTATGTGTGTTTTAAGCAATTAAATATCACTTGCTTTAATGCTTTTTAAGCTATGTGAAGTCTGCTAACCCGCACTGGGTCAGCGTGGTGGACTATGGCCTAATACCCTTCTCATTCTGAGGAGCAGACCCGGCTCAGTAGTGGACAATTGACGGGTCGTGATGATGATATAGGAGATAAAACAATAGATATAGATATAAAATTATTAATTTTAAACTTAAAAATAGTTTACGAGTATTTCTAGTAATTTTATTAATTGTTTTTTTGTACCTAATACAATAAGTGAGAAGGGACGTTTAATGAACATTTTTTACGTTATCCCAATACGGAAGTAGACATTATTTACCTGAGATGGATTTAAAAAATGTAAATGTCAGAACATATGGTATCGATAGTTTTTGAATTCATATGGGGAGCGACGCTAGTGAGGTCAATGCTCTGCTTGAAGAAAAGGAGGGTTGTCGTCATGTGACGAAAAATGTCGGTGCACGTGATATTCTAAAGAGGAACTGCCACACAGTATCGCACCCTGCGCGCGCGCAGGTGATCCTTACGTGCTTATAAATCTTACTTCCTCACTTCTCTAATCGATACCGAAATAGTAATGAAAAAGGGGAGTAAAATTTAAATATTCAAAATACTACAGTAATACAAAATAGTTTTATGATAATGTTTGCACTATAATTCGCATTGGTTTATTTTATTATAACCATTACTTAATATACCTAATTCGTAATTTATTTAAACGCTTTGTAAGAATTAATCGATTGTGCTAATTTCTGTTCTAAGGTTTTATTTTACTTCATCATGATAAGATTTTAAGCTATTGTTAAATATATTCGAATCTTCCTTTTAGAATTATAATACTTTCGTGTTGAGAAGCGTTAGTTAGGCTTGGTTTAGATTAGTGTTAGGTTAGCCGTGTAAACCTTGAAAGTTTTTTGATTTAGTCAATATATGCATCAGGTTCCCATTCATAATGCAAGTGTCTAGAGAGAATTGGCTTCGTATCATTAGTTTCTGCGCTCGGTAGCGGCCAAGCCCGCGCTTGTCTAAACCAAGCACCATAATCTTCGCTTCACTACTCTTTATAATAAGTGTGTATTGTTTTCAACTCCATTATACTCCTCGTTTGTTCATCAGATAAATTTAGCTTTCTCGAACAATATCTGGGTTGACTGAACACAACAGTAACGATTAGCCACTGCATTAACCTATGTGTTTTATAGGTTTTAACTATTCTCTTATACTAACACTAACTATTTTATACTTTGACATATAAAGTTGATATCTTGATGTGACATACTTAGTGTCAGTGCGCCTGCCTTGTTTGTAAATACAAGATTCTGAATGACGTAGCGTACTGCGTATAGTTATCAGTGCAGACGTGAGCGCATAGATAGGTGAGGGTGACAGTAATTGACAGGTCGGCGAGCACAGGACACTAGATGCACGTGCGAGAAGACTTGGGCCCCCGCACTGAGCAGGATGTCTTTAAATAGACTAAATACCTTTGTGAAGGCATGCCCTTCGAAGGGTGGCAGCATCCGGCTCCGATCGCGCACACGATTTGCTTCTAAAGAGGAAACTTAAAATAACTTCTTCAATTATTCTAAACTATTCAATTATTGAATACACTTATTGAGTCATAGTCAGTACCTCCTGAAAGTAGTTTCTATTGCATTACTAATGTAACCTTATCGAATATCTTTCGGTACCACAATACATTATAGTCATTGTTGGAAGTTATACATACAGAGTGACAATCATACATTTCTGTTTATTTGAACTAATAAAACTTTTAAAACAATATCGTTAGTTAAGTTTGTAAGGACCTGTATTAAACAGATATACTTACATTAAGTATGAAATATAAGTACAGAACTTGTATTAAGTAGCTTTGTGTAAAGATTACAGAATAAGTAAAATATATGTTTTTTAATTATTTTAAAATATAATATAAAAATAAATAATAAGAATGTAGAGATAACTTCCACGAACATTAATATATTTATAAAAAAAACGCTCTTTTGTCCCAGACTACAGTGCATATTCTAATTTTCTTTTAAACATTTAATGTTATATTTCATATTCAAATTGCAACTATTTTAATGCAAATTCAATATAAAGTGCATGGTACGATCACAAACATGTTTCCATTTGAAACCACAAGCAAATTTTAGCTGTGCCTTGCAGAAACGGGGACGTTGAAAGATGTACGACGCAATAAAATCCGGATCATAAGATGGAGATTATTGTGCTAGTTCATGGTCCTTGCACGTGCGCTCTGAGGGTCTGCGCTCATACGAGTATGTAAGATTGTATTCATATTATCCCAATGGGAACGTACCTGCATTCACGCTGGGAAGATTACTCGTACAAACAAGTGTTTCCGGTCATACGATTATATCCGATGTACAGCGTAATAAACCAAGTAAGCGGTAGCTGTGAAAGAAATTCAAATTATGTACGGGTTACACGAGTATAGGTTCATTGCATATTATTATACCTGGTATGATATTTAATAAATTTGTTTTAGTCTGTATGATTGCACAGTAAATATTACATTTAAATAAATTACTTTAACAGGTCTACAATATCTTATTTGATGTAGGTACTGGAGATCCACCTCCCCGAACAAATTTTCCGATAACAATACGACCAGCGTTACTTATAGGTACATTCTGATAGTTTTAATTCCTTGCTGTATTAATCAATGTATTACCTACATTGTTTTGTGGTGTAAGAATTAATGTTTATCCCTCAGCCTCTAGTCTCTAATGGTATTAAGTTATTTGTATTAGCACAAAAGTGAGCATATAACAAACCCATAAACCAACAGCAAAAAAAGTTAATAAGTAGTCAATGTTTAATAAATAAATTAAAATATTAGTTTAACTTAATATATCAATTATGTTTTAAATGTAATTTAGATATTAAGTTCTGATAAGTACATTTTTTCTTTATCCTTTTATAGAGTTCAACAAAAACATTATAAAGTGACCTCAAAAAAAAAGAGACCTAAATCATAAGTTACCTACTGAATAATCAAAAACTGGTTATCGCTTAACAAATGAAGCGGTTGAAGAGTTTTAATAAATTAAATGGTGTTCGTGCTCGCCGCGGCCGCTTCACAGGCCCCGCGGCGTCATTCAACTCCTAGCGAATGGTAACAATAATAACAAGTTCTGCAGGTGACGCTGACGACTAAACTCAATAGCGCTGATCACACCTCCATTCATTAATATTTGCCCTACCTGGACAACTTGTTCCGTATGAATATAAACTGTACCTTCCTAGAGAGATTTTAATAATAATAATCTTTTATATGTTTATAGAGTAATATATATGAAAGAATCTGACTATCAAGTATCAGCGCACAGCCAAAACTCCTGGGGTTAGCAGTTGGAAGTTTGTATGAAATTCCGTCACTTCTAAATCCATTTTTTAAAACTGATGTAATGGTAAAAGTTGTCATAATAACCAAAGCAGGCATGAATTTGTATGTAGTGTCACGAGAGCTAAGATGTTGTTGTGATGATGTAAGAACTTTGGTATGCACGAAGAAATGTGGGATTAGGCGTAGTTGTGGTACAAATCGAGAAGAAGTGCCTACATAGAGACAGCTTTATAGATACTTCTATAAACTCAAAATTCGTGGTATTGTAGCTATGTGTATATTAAAATTTGGCCTATAGTATAATTATATTTTAATATAGTTACAGAAATCATTTTAATCCTTTAAATATTTAATTATAATGAAGACAAGTTTTATGTTTTGATCAGTAGAGCGAGTAAGTGCACTCAAGTGGCAATCTGAACGTGAGTTTTAGTCACAACTTATGCTGCACCCAGAGGGACAGAGGAACTCCATTGTCTTCCATATCATTAAGGCCATTATATTTGCTTATTGAAGCATACTTTCTTATTAAAGTTTGATCAGTGGCTGACGTCTTCATAATGATTTTCAATAATCATTGTTTTATGAGTCACAAACAATAGCATAATCATAATGCTAATGGCAGCCTTCATAACAAAGCCAAACAGCATCGCTATATAGATATTTATGTTAGATGGAAAGTTCATATGTTACCTACTTTCTAGTACAGTCATTATGGATATTTATTAGGTATTAAATATTGTAGCTTCTTCATCATTTGATTTTTAAGGTTCCTTACCGCAAATGGAAAAAGGAAGCCTTTATAATAACTTCGTCGATGACTTCGTTGTGTGTCTGTTCAGATTGACCCTTGTTCCATAAGGGATTGCAACTTAAACTTTACGAGTTACTGTGAAAACAACAAACGTTTAAGCGGACACAATCACGAAATACAGAATTAAAAACTATTGTTTATGGTTAACAAAACCATTTTCTTACAAATAATGTTTTATAGCACAAACAGTAGACAAAATCTGTAAAATATTTGCTCTCGGTAAACTAACAGAAACCTATGTCGTTGCATGAGGACAACAGTTTTTCAACGGCAAAGATGAGTTTGTTTTTGTTTTATTGTGATTTTTAATGTACGGAATCGTCAACTCGCATTTGGTTAATTTTTTTTACAAAATAAGAGGATTGTTTAATCAAGAAATATCATAAACTCAGGAATAAGTATCGTTCGCTTTGTTGGAATATTTTCGTATTCGAGTCCATTTCATTTAAATTTATGAAAACACTAGGAATCAAAAGATGTCGCGCCAAATGACAGAACTGAAATAGTATAGTCTTATTAAATAATTACTATTATGTTTATCGATCATCACTATTATTCAACCATTGACCTTTTGTGAAAGATGATCGTATATTTTGTAAAATAAAACAAAAATGAACCATAATGTAAACAAATCGATTACGTTACATTAGTACAAGGTTTTATGCAATCTGAAAAACAATACTTACACATGTTTGGCATCCAATAATTCCTGCTTACTGAAGACTAAATGTAATACAATCCAGCTAATAAGGTCAAAACCAATAGTTATATAATATGTGAATGAATAGATCACATTTTAAGACCTTTTATAATACTGGCGTAGAAGTATAGAAAAAAAGGCTGATCTTGCCTTAGACGTTTATAGTACTGCTGAGCCTACAGACATGACAGAAGTTTCCTTTTGTGACGTACGTGTGACGACACACTAAATATGTTGAATGTGATTGTACTAAATATATTGTATGGGAGCGAAATTCGGGAGAAAAACTTTACTTACGTCAGCATTTGCCAAATTGTATATAAAAGAGAACTGTAACTGTATGAAAATTATCTCAGCGTTGTGAAAAACAGGTTGGCTAGTGTTATGTTATAAAAATATTTAATATATTATATATCCACATCCAATTACAAATTTAAGTTCAAGACACGCAACGTGATTTACCTTTCTTTGGCGTTTAAATTTCGAAGGCTATTAAACGGAACGAGATTTCGTTGAAAACGTTGGCCCGTAAAAGTTTCGCAAGATTTGGTCATAACTCGTAACCGATTTTAGTTATAACTTGGCGTTCCGTGAACTGCGGAGCTTTTACACGTGAAGCGAAACAAATAGTCAGAAAATAATCCCCAAAAACAACAAAAGGGTACTGTTAGAGTCCGAGAGCAATGGTTAGTCTGACCTACGATAAGGTATAAAATCTGGAAAAAATTGTATGATATTATATGTTACTTTCAGACAGGCTATATCTATAAACAAAACGTCGGTCCGTGCCAGTGTCAGTCTTCTAACAGCATTAACAAAGAGCAAATCAACACTCACTTCCGCATCTAAAATTTTATATGGGTTATGTATAGTACTTATGTCCTATTTGTAATAGTTTTGTATACAAATACGTCTATATTCGTTTATCTAACTTATATAAAGGGGATGGTTGTTAGAATCATCATCGCACAGTCGAAACTAGACTGAGACTCAATAAGAAACGGGTAAACGGGGGTTTCGAAGACTGTATGAACGACGAAAAATCCTCACTATTTAATTTACATAAAATTTACTAAAAAGACTAAAAAAATGGAATATCATCCTATTATTTATGACATTTTTACTTTCGAAAGTTGGACAACTGATAAACATCAATCGGAGTAGTAAAGGATTGCTAAATAAATACGCCGTCACGATAGAAATCATTATGATTACGCGATATTCTAGCAGTAATGCTGTTGGTTTAAAGTATAATTCCCAGGATATTCTATTCAAGCCGTCATTTTGTTTGTCTATGTAAACACTAACTCCCTTTAAGTAACATTATTTTAGTTTTTTAGAAACAGATCGGTCATATACCGACAATGAATTTAATGTTGTTAAATTTATAAGGGCTCACAATATTCAGACTAAAGGAATTAAGCAGTGTGTAGAAGCCGGCAGGTTCTTAAATTAGAGCAGACCACATGAGCGGTGCTCAGTGGGCGGTCGATAGTATGACACGTATCGACGTTACGTTACACGAGGACCACAGCGTCGCAGCCTCTCTGTTCACGCACGCGATCCACTGAGCAAGCTGACATTGGTCAGATGTACTGCTTCCACTACTCGCTTCCACTACTCGTGCACAGTGCACTACATGCTCGATCGTGTTCATGATCCACCAAACGCAATACCCTGTCACTTGTGACTCCTTCACAGGTCGACAACTTATTAACCGACTTATGAAAAAGCTTATGAACAAATGTCATGCCATAATAGGCATGATTACTAATTTTAAAAACCATTGTTTAAATTAAATTTTTAGTAGGTAGGTATTTACCTAACATAATATATATTTTTTATTACATAAAAAATTTTAAATTTGAAAGTCTCGCCTATGATGGTGACGTCTTTTTATTATTTTTTGTGTATACCTACATATATAGTTTAAATGAATTACATCATCGTTCGATACATCAAAATAACAATGCAGAGTTAAAGTTCAACAAAACAAAATGACGTCGACTGAGTCGTGTTGTCAATAGCTATCACGGCGGATTACTGTATATTAGTTATTTTTCCAAAATATAGATAATCTCGATTATATAATAAAAATAAATGCGTATTTTATAATCCATGGATATCCTATTTCATTACGTCTACGTAGTTTTTAGTATTTCTTGTTTACTTTCATCGTACCTATTACAAAATATGACATAATCGTTATTTATAATTGTCAATACTTTATTATTATTTAAGAATACATTACTTATATGCAATTATTCAATTTCATTTTACTATAATTGTAGAGTAAACTTCGTAATCTCAATTTCTGTTATAGTATCTGTTAGAATTTATTTGAGTTTGGATTGCAAGTTTACTTTTGATAAGACAAATTGTTGGTTAGGTTCGTCGTGTAAATTTATAATATTTGAATAATTTATCGACAGCACGTTATGTTGGTATGTTCATATTTGTAGCCTATCACGTTGTGAATGTGATGTACAATGGTAGACAGATTCATAGCGCGTGGGCCAGGTGCAGCAATCTCAGCCGCGCACGCGCACCCTCACTGCGCTTTTAATAAATTTCAATGCGTCTAAAAAGGTAAATGAAAAGCTGACGACGTCGAATGGACCGGTGCCGGTGTTCGGGTGCAGCTACGCTCTGTGCTATGTGCTCTCCTCTGCGCAGATCGGTCGCCCTCCACGAACAAAACACCGCTTGCTGGGTGTGCAAACAAGTTTTGATTAAATGAAAAGGTGTCCCGGAACGGGTGTGCCGCCGTTTACTTAGAGTAATTATAGATTATTTGATATCTACAATGTTTAGGTCATATTTTACAAAAATAATCAGTAGATTTGTTACATTACATAAAGAACTTAAAACTTTAGTTTTAACAAATTTCGATCTATTTTTAAGGTATTCCATGACATTGAAATGCTTTATGAAAATAATTCTTACTCTTGTAAATAATTCTTAATCTGTATTCAATAATTTAATAGTTTATAAGAATTAGAAAAAATAGTTTAATGGTAAAACATGTAGGTATGTATGCAATCAAAATGTTTTTCAATATTTTCTTCTTCCTTTTTAGTTTATCTTAAAACAAACGTTCATAGCCCATGAAATTCAATTTTTTTTTATGCTCATATATGTATTAAAATCATTAAGTAGGAAAGTGAAATCTGATTATATACCTATATAAATTAACAAAGTATTATTTGTATGTGAGAGGATAAGATTAAAAAAATCAAAACCGTTACTCGTTAAGTAATCCCATAGTGAGCCCCAACATCAACTTGTTCCGTCCTGCGCTGGCGCAGTGATGCAGCTGTCCTGACATCAACCCCAGGTTTTCCCCTAACCTTTGCACTATAAATATTTTTTCGTTACCTTGGAATCTTAAAAAAATCGAATAACGGTTTGATTTAGCAAAAAAAATTTTTGTTGTGGGAACCGAAATTTTAACATTTCCCTGAATGGTAGATTCGTAGATTTATATTGTAAAAATTACAATACAAATTATACAATATAAATACTTATTATGAATAACACATAAGCTTATTTAATTTGCGTTAACTTACGTATTCTGTAGTTTTCCAAAATAAATTTGATATAACAGTGGGTACATTAAAGTAGAAAAACTGTATAATTTTGTCAAAATTTGCCTATGTAATATGAGATATATCTTTTATGTAAGTAAAACATAAGTTCTACAACTTAAACCACCTACGTAGTACGTACTATCTAAAGCTTGCGCTCTCAAAAGTTTGAAACAACTAACAAGAATATATAATTTAAATCTATTATAGACTCACTAGCTGCGCCCCGCGGTTTCACCCGCTATATTTTGGATAATTCTATATGTTATTCTGATGTGTAAGCTATATTATTGTAAGGTTTCAACAAAATTCATTCAGTAGTTTTTGCGTGAAAGAGTAACAAACATACATCCATACATTCTTACAAACTTTCGCGTCTATAATATTAGTAGGATAGGATGCTTAGAATTGTTAAGATATTTGTCAGGAGACTAAAACCATGCATATTGTGGCATTGAAACTATTTGTTTCATTTGAATCAGATGCCAGGAAAAAGTTATTGTCTTTTTTTAAAAATATTTTAACCCAACAAAGTTATGGCGGATCGATTAGTACCTAATATTTATTGTAGTATGGTGGTGAAAAGTGCATTTAATTATTTTTTGTAAATACAATAAGTTTCAAAGTGTATGTGTAATGGATAATAATGCGTACTGCGTATGTAAGACCGAGACGCGACCCGCGAGGGTGAAAGGTGGCCGGTACGGTGCAGCGGTGCGGCGCGGTGCGGAGCGGCGCACTGTGGTGACGCACCGGCCGTTCTATAGCGTGTGCCGAAATCTCAGCTGTTACCACTTGCTTATACATCATGTTCTTAATATCTTGCACATAACCTATTATTTTAAGCTGTACTGCACAGTAGCATCTGAAATACATTAATAACAGACACTTTAGTCAATGACTGACTGAATATAAAAGATTCACGTGATCCTCAATAACTATTAACTTTTATTATATATTTTACATTAATAAAATAGTCCTGGCTCCTGATATGTTGTTTACTGGGCAGGTCCATTTTTGTTATAAATTATAATCTAAAATAAAAAGTCCAAAATAATTGAATTATCAATATCTATACATATAAGAAAACTGTAAATGATTGCTGGCTGTACATGGAAGATATCTAAGAGAAATCCATTTTTAGGGGTCTTTATCTTCTAGGTTTTATTCTTTAGAATCTTCTTCTTCTTATTTTATGGCCTTCTACTGCAATTAGCAGCGGTAATTTTGCCAATGTCAATGTAGGAAAATATCGAGCACTTTATTGTTTCTGTCCGATGTTAATGTTAAAAAATGCAGCGTGGTTGGGGTTCAGTTTTCTTTAAAAAATACAATTAAGACAGATTGTTCAGTATCTTTATTATACCTGCAACCAACCACACATAAAATTCTTTAGAATAGAACCCAAAAAATGATTTTTGACTGATCCGATTGTCATCAAATGTCATTTGGACTATAACCTCAAAATCTGTTACACTTTTTTGCGATAATACATTTATCCAGCTAGTCCGTTAAAAAAACAAGACTATACTAAAATCTACTTATAATTGTAAATGCAAAACACAATTTTTCTTTGCTATCGGCTCGACGGCAAAAAATGTATGAACCCGTGACAATGTCCTTTATATATATGTATATTTATTATCTAAATGGGAACTTTATGCCTAATACTTAACACAGTAATAAAATACAATCATAATATGCACTCCAGCCGGAAACCAAGCAAATGTTACCAATCACTTACAAAATCCTTTACAATGCAGTCCCAGCATCACGACACCATACTACCTTTACAGTCTTATTGGTCATCACAGACTTGACCCTAGCTTCTCGCCTAACAGAGCTAATCTATATCTATACTCTATACTATTATATAAAGAGGAAAGATTTGATTGTTTGTATGTTTGTTTGTTGCGAATAGGCTCGAAAAGTACTGAACCGATTTTGAAAATTCTTTCACCGATAGAAAGCTACATCCTTTCCGGGTAACATAGGCCATGTGGTGTTGCCATAAATATTCTAATTAAAAAGATATGGCCATTTAAGTGCCATAACCTGGTCATTTTGTAAATTGAACGGTTTCTCAGGAACTACTAATCCGACTTTATTTTTTTTGTCACAGATAGAAAACCATACTTTTCGTGAGTGACAAAGCTGATGGTGTTGCCATATACACTTTTTTAATTAATAGAACATGGCCGTTTTGTTACTACTGATCCGATTTTAAAAATTCTTTCACATAGGAAGCCTATAGTATTTCTGTCTATTCTCTTATGTACTATCATTCTCTCTCATCCTGTCTCTTTTTTCTCTCTTTAATATTTATCTTTATCTCTGTTCAGAATGGTCTGTCTCTGTTCGGTTTTTTTCTTTCGAGAGTCTCTCTCTCTCTCCTTTATTTTTCGTACATTACATTTACTTTTCGTACATACATATATTCTTAATTTAACATATACTTTAACGTAGACGAAGTCACGGTAGTCGACTAGTATATAATATACACGTCGGTATACTTGAAATAAAATAAAAAGAACTACCCGCGAATACCTACTAAGTTATCAAAGGTGTTGATAACTTAGATATTTATTATTTACCTACTTAATCTTATAAGAGGAGGAAAGATGTTATTTACCAGTTTTAAGGTAATTATTATAGTTATTTATTATTCATAATATTACACATAATATTTTCTACTTGTGTTAAAAAATATATGAAATATTATGTTTATAGAAATTGATTTTGTTTGTACTTATTGAACAGCCTGTATAAAATCCATCTGTATAAAAGCTTTGAATGGTCCTGTTTGCTTTATAAAGAACCATACAGCAATGCTATTATTTAAAATTAAACTACTCACCTACCTGCAAGGTTTAGCTCATAATATAAAAATGCAGTAAGTCCAAAATATTTCTAACTTGAAAAGGAGACCTTAATCGTGCTATATACATATTAACAAAAAGTAGTAATATAAATCGTACGTTCAAAGAGCTAGAATATATTTTGATTCATTCGCTCGAATCGCAGGTTAACTGACATATTAACTATTATCCCGATGAAACGTCACTGCACGTTTACACAAGACTGTCGGTTACGTCCTTTAAATCTGCATTACAGTAACAATGAATGAGGGAGACCCTAATAGAGTAACGCACATTCAAAAGGTACTTTTTCGAATAAAATCTGAGGGAATGGAGTGGGGTACGTTTGGCGGGTAAGCCGTTTTGTGTGGAGAAGGTGAGGCAATGCAGATGTGCGATTCGGGTATAGACATGTGATTCTGCACGCGCAGCCAGCTGCTGACATAGCTGTGCACTGATTCAATTCAATGCCGAGTTGCTTGTGGGTGACTATACCTATGGCTTTTTGTAACATTTCATACGGAGGTAGGCTTAACAAACAATGATACAGATACACGCAACAATGGAAGCTATACCAAAGAGAAGGTCAGGTGTTGCAATAGGGATCTATTAGCAGAGCCAATAAAATTATTTTCACTATATTTAAAACAAAACAGCTATATTTGAGTGTAAAGGATGATATACATTTTTCGGTATTTTATACTTTACATTCAAAATTCGGTTTCCTTTGCTGTTAAAGCAAGGGATAAAAAATTGCTAAAAACTCACGTAACTCGGAAAAGTCAAAGCTGTGAATCCCAGGCTCGAATTCAGGCCTTCCGAGTAAGACCTCTAAGTCTTAACCACTAAGATATCATTGATTTACTTAACAGGTACTTAAAACTATTGATTTTGTTCACTATCGCTAATTAAAAAAAATGAAATAAGAAGAAATTGAGATATAACATAATACCAATGTCGATAATTTTTGAAACAAAAAAAATTATAGTAGGATGAAACATAATGCAAATGGAAGAGAATATAATAAAAATAAAAGGAAAAATAATTTACGGACTATCCGAGGTCGGGACATGGAAAAGCAAGGAAGTTTAAGGGTAAAAAACTGTTCATCTCGATTTCCGGCAAAACCACAAGTCCTATGGAAAAAAGTTTTATGACAAAGTTGTAGGTAATAATAAGATCTACAACTTTTGTATTTACACTTTTTTCATATAACCTCAAAATTTATGTAAAAAATTCAAATAACTTGGTTTTTTGGTTTTTTATTTTTATCTTCTACAAAAACAACTTTTTTTCACGACATTTGGTGAAAACATACCTTTTTATGTACCAAAAACACTGTAATTTTTTTTCATTTAAAATACTATTTTTTTAACCTTATTTTGACTGAATATGGAAAAAGCACCCCAATTTTCAGTCCAAAAATCTCACGTCAAAATATCTGTTTTTTTTTAAAACTCGGTGGGGTTTTTGTTCGTTCAAATCTCTACTTTCTGATGATGTAAAAAAAAAATACATTACCTACCATACTAAGATTTTACATTAAATAGTCGTCTGAAAATGCATCATTATCAACTCATCCGAATTTTTTATTAATCATTAATTATGTACAATTTGAGCTATGTATTAATTACTCGAAAAACATAAGATTTTATATTGATAAACAAAAAAATAAAAAAACCATAAAACATAAAGATTGCAAAAAACATGCGAAAATAGTTGTTTTAAATATTAAAGATAGGATTTAAAGGAGACTTTATCTAAAATTCGGATTAGAGTTTTCTTCGTTTCCATTTATAATTTTATAAAAATAATTTTAAAGTCGGTGAACAAATTATATTAATAAAATATGAATTGTCAAATATAGAACCTTCTTTTTTTCGAGTCTATTAAAATATTTTACAAGTTGTCATTTAACAAAATGTCATATCGTCAAAAGCCGTTACTAAGATTCGCGGCCCATTAGCTTTAGATTCATTTCACACAATACGACAATAAAAACGTTCATGTTTGCGATTTTACTAATATTCGAATATGTTATAACATATTTGAAAATTACTTAAATGTCAAACATCGACTTTTTCATTCATGTCCGCATCTGTAGAATGCCCTATAGAAAATTACTTGTTGTCACTTAAGAATAAACGGCCATATTTAATGTTTGCTTACACTTAGACGTTTGATTTTTTCACAGCTTTAAGATACTATAGACTTACATGTTTACTATTAATTTCAACTTGATAACTTCACGTGTTCTTCAAATAATGCGTAAAACCTAAATCTATAAAATATCATTTTTTTCGTGATGTAACAACAAATTGGCATTTTTTGGATTTTTTCCCATACTAGTGCTATAAGACCTTGCTTCTTGCCAAAAATCATGTTCCTAGGTCAAAAGCCGAAGCCTGGGAATTTTGATTTATCTTGAAAATCAAAATTACAATACTTGGGATAAAAGCGGTTGCGGGTTTTCATTAAATCGACTTATCAGTTTCATATTTTTACATATTTGAGGAACTAGAGATTAGAATATTTTGTATAAATTTCAACTTGATATCTTCATGTTTTTTTGAGAAAAAAGGTCTTTCGTGACAGTCAAAAAAGGTTAATTTTCTAGTGATGTAGAAAAAAATTTACAGTTTTTTAATTTTATCCTTTATTTATGCTATGAGACCTTACTTCATGGTAAATTTCACGACTTTTAATTTTCACGATTTTTTATTGTAGATATTAGTGATTCCTATGGACATATTTAAACAAGAAACAAAAATTTTCCAAACTTTATAGTACTCAATAGTGTTCGAAATGAATTTGTAATTCTTATCAGGTACGTCATGCGTTCCTTAAGTATTTTTGTACCTAAAATAAACCTGACTAGCCAGACAACAGTGATTTATCGAGAAATTTATGCGAGGAATTAACCGCCAATTGTATGACATTGAAAGCAGGCTGGCGTATGACACCACCTGCCTTCGGCGCCCCTGTCCATCGCTATTTCCGCCATAGCGCACGTCCCCTGCTCTGACGCAGCTCGTGCCGCGACCGTTACGCACGCGCCCCGGCCCCCGCGCTCTCGCACCTGGCCGCGCAGCCGACGCAGCCGCCACCAACGGCACCCCATCCCTCCGCCCCTTCACTCCTTGTACCTTTCACACTATGATGACACTTCATTTGACAACAATCACTGCCTACTAATCATATAAATGATAATAATATGAGTAGGTACCTATTTAAAGCACACCGCAATTATTATTTAACTAAAATTTATCTTAATTTAAAATGGATGCCTTGATTTCGGGAATATAGCGATTAAGTTTAAATGGTATAGGTACTCTAAACATTCTATGTTAACCAAACGTCCAAAATACAAAATTACAAATTTAAAATGTAGATTCATTTGAATTTGGAATTTATTTCCAGTCCATAATCCAACGATTTTGGATTATTACTGATAATTAATTTTGGCTTTAAATTGTTAATTTGTTTGTTCGGCTCAAAAATTACCGATTTCGATAAGCTTTTGCCCATAGAAAACTAATTTTTTCCGTATAGCATTGGCTATGATACCAATACGGTATAAATCTAGCTATACCTGTGAAGTTATACATTAACTACATTTATGTTTAAAAACATAAATATCATTAGTAATTATTAACGTACCTATTGTTATTAGTATTTATTATTCATTATGGCACTTAAGTACCTACTTTATTTGTTTATCTTGATATTGTTTACAATAAATCGTCTTCCGCTGAATTGTTTATGTTTCCCAGGCCCATTTACCTATAAGAATTCATTCATAAGGTCTTAATAGATATTTAAGTATCTAACGACCGTCAACAATATCTTATGTCAACAACCAAATTGATTTGTTTTCATTCGGCATCTTTGTGTTTAACATTATAGGAATTATGAGAAGCTGAAGTGTATGATTTTCTAAATGTGATTATTACAACTGACCACCAATCAACTTGATTAGTCACAGATGTGTATAAATCGGACAGTTGATGCGCATGCGCATGTCGATTCCTTGACACATTTGCAGCCTGAGTCATGATATAATTTCACAATACAAGGTCCTCGTCATCGTGAAGTGGATTATCAGTGCGTTTTAATATAAACGTTGATCTTGCTGAATAGGCAACTAGATATTTTATTTCGTTTGTCCCTAATATGAGCAAACTCAAGGCATAAGAGAATTTCAGAAAATACTGAAAAAAATTTAACAAATATGTTTACACTAACTAAGCTTTGTAAAAAAATAGGCGCAGGTAGCACTTACTTCATCGGGAACAAAAATATTTAACACATATACCTAATCTTGTTTCTGTGAGAAAATCTCAATCGATTGGGGAACATCGTGATCTGTGGGAATTGACACTGGTCGCAAAATTTATAACAAAGAGCTTATGGACGTTACATTTCCGTGTTCCGAAGGGTTGTGCAAGGGCCCAGTTCATTTGTTACTAGTAAGTGCCAGGAAATCTTTATAAACAAGTTCTCACATGTACCGGTTACCAAAACCAAAATTATTGTTATTCCTTTTTTACGCTATTGTGATAAATTAATAATCTAAAGTTTAAGTCCAAGATGTTTTTAATTGCGAACTAAGTTTTAATATTGTGTTTTTACCCATGTACCATTAACCTATATGATAATGACAGCAAGTAGGTAATGTAACACACGATCAGTAAGTGTTATAATGGCATGTTGATAGGTTATATGAAACGACAATTCAAATGACGAGTAAGCTAATTAACTTGTCGATCCTCGGCATTCGATACGATTTGGTGATACTTCTTTATATAATCTAGGTATCTACTTACATGGTGTACAGGTACATAGTTCACATAGTCCAGATATCGTTTTATCAAAATAAATCATATCGGACATGTGCAATAGAAATAGGTATAGCTATAAGAAAACTAACATCCTGCGGTTTTACAAATGTATTAAGTAGGTATATCCTTACCCGGTTTTTTGGGAAATAGTTAATTAGGTACACAGGTTTTTAAATTAATGAATAAATATTTATTTAGATGCAATTAAATTGCTTTGCTTTATTTAAGAAAACCCGTACCTAGTACCTACACTATAAGACAGATTAAGTGAAGAAAATAAATTTCAAATTCTAGCAGACATTTTATTCTCTGAAAATACAAAAAGATTTTCAGAGTATAAAGAGGACAAGGTCTAATCTTAAGTCTTTGTGTCATTATTATTGTTATTAGAGCCCATGTTTATGGTTATGCTTATGTGTCACTAAGTAGGATCTCGTATTTCTTATAGGTATGCCATTTTTGTAAACTAGGTCGGCACAATAATAATTTATAGTAGTATTGTTAACTAAAGATATATAATTACATATTAATTATTTTCTAAATAAAGTACACACATAGTAAAAATACTAATTCTTGACTGAGTACAATAACGACCAAACAGTTTTAATTATTATTATTATATTACGCTATAAGGATGAGACCGTTTGATTAAAGTCGTATGGTGCAGTTCAAAGGTGCATAACCCCAAATGTTGTGCAAAAAATTAGATCGCCGCCGTCTAAGATGAAGGATCTAACCGGAACAATGCTGAAGCTGGGCATATCGCACCGAGAAGTATGCGGCCGGGTGCGGAGGCGCAGGTGCCGCCGCCGCCCCGCTCCGCGCCGCGCCCCTATTGGCCGGGGCCCCGCGCCCTCCTCCGATTGGGTACGACGCACGTGCGCGGCCTACCCGCCGCCACCTGGCCGGCGTTGACGGGGAGCGCATATAAACCGTGAGCTTCCCTCGCCGCACCACTTCGACTCCCTGACGCCGACGAGTGTACGTGTCCGCGTGCCCGTCAATTGCGTCCTGAACACGACGAAGTTACTACGTCTTCGACTTTGACAGTTGACACATTTTTTACATTGTGATTAATGGACTGTTTTTAAATATTCGTGAATTTGTGATTGAAATAAGGGATTGACAATTTATGTTATAAGTGTTTTTGTGAAAAAGTGGAAGATGCTAGTAGAAGATTCTCAGACTGCGCGCGCGTTGTTAACGAAGAAATATGCGCACTGTCCGCTGAAGAAGCGGCCAGTGCTGGTTCGGGAGGAGCGTCCAGCGACGCCGCCCACTACACCGCCTCACCCCGCCCACATGGCAACACGGCTATACTATGATTATCACTGTAAGTTCAAATATATATTACATTTTAATAATAGACAATAAATACTTAGTATTTTTCAATAAATTAATAATATCTAGCAAATAAATGTATTAATAAAAATAAACTCAGTTATGTTTATAGCATAGGTACGTTACCTACGTAGGTATTTAATGCTTATATAATATTTTAGAAAAATTTAATTTATTTTAGAAATATCACCCATCAAAACAAACTTGGTTAAAAATTTAAACAAATATATTTTTATTTTTTTTACAGGTAATATTGAAAATGACGAACCAGAAAATCTCAGTACCAAACCAGAAGACTTATCTAAAACCGGCAATTATCCCACCAAGGCCACTTCACCACTTGCTACCGCAGCTGTTAAAATTGAACCAAAAGAGTGGCCGCAGCAGCAGTTAGATTACCTGGCGGCATGTCGCTCACGATTGGAGCCTATTCCGACTGAAGTGGCTCGCCCTACACCGCAATACGCATACTTGCCTACACTCTACCCACCATATCCTTTGGAAGAACTCTATCCTGCTGCACCTGCTCTATCTCCTCCTGTTCATCCACAACTTTATGCCAGATACTCTCCTGCCTCGCCACCATCCTCTTGTTCACCACCACCGTGTCCCGAAGATCTGCGTTCCCCTGGATCGGTTTCCTCCGACTCTGGGGTGTCCGTATCTGCCCCACGTCGTCCTCGATATCAGTGCCCAGATTGCGCAAAATCGTATTCAACTTACTCTGGACTCTCAAAACATCAACAATATCATTGTGCCGCTGCGGAGGGGAGTCTTGCAAGAAAATCTTTTAGTTGCAAATATTGCGCTAAGGTGTACACATCTCTCGGTGCTCTCAAGATGCATATAAGAACTCATACGCTGCCATGCAAATGTCACCTATGCGGGAAAGCTTTCTCGAGACCGTGGTTATTACAAGGACATATTCGGACACATACCGGTGAGAAACCTTTCTCATGCCACCATTGTCGACGAGCCTTCGCTGATAGATCAAACTTGCGTGCACATCTACAAACACATTCAGATGTCAAGAAGTATTCTTGCACCGGTTGCGGCAAAACGTTCTCTCGTATGTCGCTGTTAAGTAAACATTTAGAAGGTGGGTGTGGTGTGCCTGGTACGTCCCCATATGAATATCGTCCGGAAGTTATGTCAACAGCACATTCACATCAACAACTTCCGCCACCTGCGACAATTCATGCATACTGAAAGACTGAAAGAATTGCACTTTGATCTCTGAAACTTGATTAAAATTCATTGTTATACTTCTATAAAAACAGTATAATTTAAAATTAAATTATTTGTGTAATTAAGAATCCATGAATATTAATAAGCATTTTGAGCTATTACTATGTGCGTCATTTGGTACCAATTATAAAATAAACAAGTTAGGTATAAGTTAGAGTAAGCTATTTTGTAGATATATCCAATCGCGTTAACTGCGACATCGCTAGTCATGTGGCATTTGCCAAGTGTCATACACTTATTATACTTCTGTTACGAGATTTATCCAGTTCATCTCTATCAAAATCTCGTAACAGAACTATTTTTATATATGCAAAAAATTATTCTTATCTTAAGCCATGTACAAAGTGCCTTAATTATAGATGATTAATATATTCTTAAAAATTTATAACAGTTTGTATCAATAATTTTATATGATACAAATCTATGTGTGAGGCTGTAAAAGTATAGTATTTTCTGATTTTTGTTCCTTTCTGTTACCTCTTTAATCAGAAATATAAATTATTTAAAATTAAATTTTGACTATTATTTTCCTAACGTTACTTTTACCTGTGCTGTTCTTGGCTAATGTGATATTTTAATAATAATGTCTCTTCTTTAATCTAAGAAATCTAGAAAAACCTACATTCAATATATTTTTTTCTTAATAATTTATTGTTACAATTGAAAATACTTGGTTAGTCTCAATTTTCATGTAAGAATTAGTCAAGAGAAAATACTTAATTCCAACTAAGTGGCACCAACGGTATTTGTAATTGAAAACAATAATTATTTAAACAAAGTAATTATTTGCCATACGTTGATTTATGAAGTTATTTTGCCAGCTTTCATTTAACAATACTTAGGTACACAGATCCAATTTTTTACTTTCTATTATACCTTATAGTGTAGCTCGAAAAGGCATATTGAAAGTATTATTAAGCAATCGTGTCCTATTTCATGACTACTATCATACTTACTGAGCATTCCATGGATTCACCGTGCGGGTGCCGAGTCTATGGTGTGGAAGAGTCTCTACTCGTGTTACTCTCCTTTCCCAGCTAAAGATATGACCCTTTTGACACAGCTTTGGATATTCTCCCTAGTATATATAATTTTACTACCGTTCTGGACAGAATTAGAATTATTTCTTTCACCAAATTATAGAGATTTTGCTGGGATACTTCTACAGCGTATAAATACCTACTATACAACAATTTTTCATCAATTCCTCAGTAGGTAAGTATATAATATTTATTTAGTTTCATTGCGTAGTCATTACAAAATGCGAAAAAAGTTGAAAAACTGCCGGGAGGACGACGAATCGTAACAGAAATAAGTATTCATTTTTTCTAAATTTTTAAAGCTATACTGTACAATTAAAACAATTTTAAATTTCAGAAAATAATCAAATATACTCAAGTAATTGAAATGTTATACCCGGATGTCAAAGAAAATAACTATATAGATACTGAGAAATAATAATTCAGAATACATTTTATTATATTCAGCGTAAATAAGTTAGTAATCCGAACACCTCTCGATGTGATTAATCTATTTAGAAATCTTCAGTTGCAACTTGATGGCTATTCTGATAAATATTCGCCTTTGACATTAATCTGATAGTGTAACATTTCACAAATTGCACAATTTTTAGTTGTCATTATTTAAACGTTCCAGTTGGTCATTGGATATTTTTTGTACCTCGACTAAATAAAAAATAAGTTTCACAGGTTTTTAATGGAGTAGCAAAACAATAAGTATCAAAGTAAATACTTTGATGTCATTCACTATAAGAAAGTGGTCCAATGAGATAAACATCTGTTCTGTATTAACCTCTAACCTTGTCAGACAAGTGCACGTTTCTCAAAGTTAAACACTTCCAATAAAATGATTAGAATTTTGATAATATCTTCAAAAATTATTAAATAGGTAGGTTTAAATTTAAATTGACTAAGCTAGGGTTGCCGGCTCTGAAATTTAAAAATTCTAACAAGAAGTGTTAAAGCCTCGGATTTTAGGAGCTTCTTAAATTCGGGCATACAAAGAGTGTTTATTCAAGAGTGAAAACATAACCAGAAGGCTTGCTACACTAAAAAGAAAACCTAAAATTTTTAAAGCTTATAGACTAAATGATATTGTTTATAGCGTCCCTATACCTCATCACTCAGTTAGGTACCACATAGGTAAGTTCACAGGACATAGGAGGTAATCAGTATTTCGATAAGAATCTACGAGCGTCGATGTTAACAGTCAATGAATACCCATATCAACCTACACAAGTTGTAATTAGATAGAATCAGTGAAGTAGTTATAGGTCGTGCACGTGCGCATGCGCATTGCGCGCCGGCGCCGCTCGACTTGCAGTGATTGGTCTCTAGCGAGCAGTGATCAGTGCCAGCGGCGAGGCGCGTGCGCTGCGTCCACGCAGTGCGCACTATGTCCAGTCCAACGTATTCTAATTAATTAATTTTGTTCTTATTTGCATCGCGATTATCTAATCCGAGATTAACCGCTGATATGCGGTACCAATTAGAGCTTACACTCAATTCTCTTATTAGATGTCGAACTTTCAATTTTTTTTTAACATTATCTTATGATATGGTTTTAATCCTAATATATCATATTTTCAATGAAATATTAAACATCAAACAAGTTTTGAGATAATAAAATTTTACTAATATTATAAACGCGAAAGTTTGTAAGGATGTATGTATTTATGGATGTATGTTTGTTACTTTTTCACGCAAAAACTACTGAATGGATTTTGATGAAACTTTATAATAATATAGCTTACACATCAGAATAGGCTATAATTTATAATGATAAAATGTGAATTAATAGCGGGTGAAGCCGCGGGCCGCTATATAACATTCGTAATCTAAATAAAAACCAAATTGTACTGTAGAAATTAATGTACCTACTAAATGTTTATTGTAATTAGGAGGATTATACAGTTGGAGATGAGATCATAAGATTATCAATTGACAAAGTATTTCAGTTATTGCTTACGCCTTACTAATGTCACAAAGCAAATATTAGTATCTAGCATTTTAGGCGTGTCTTCTAATTTTGCAAGTGATGAAACATAATAATATTAAAAAAAGTTGTAATGATCGCCTAGTATGGGTGTCGGCAACCTGCAGCTCGCGAGCCACATACGGCTCGTTGGATGTGATGTTGCGGCTCTTTTTAGTTCCTTACGAAAATTTTGTTTATTTTATAAAAATACCTACTTTAAAAATCGTTTGAAAAAGGATAATAAAAAGTAACGTAAGAAGCTAACTAACAAATGAAAATTTACAGTCGTGTTTGAAACTTAAAACAACAAGTTATGAGCCAAAATTATCCAAACTTTCTAAAACCATGCAAAGCCAGCGCTCCCATTAAATTAGTTTGCTGAAATAAAAGGCTTTAGATTTTATTGGCTATTTCAAGTCCAATTTTTTCTTTTCTCGTTAGAATTCTAAGTTTAAATTATTTGAAAATTAGTCATTTGTTTAATGCCCAGCGTTCTGTATTAACCGTATTTATACATCGTCATCATGGATAAGTTAAACATTCTAGTGATTATGAAGTATGAGTGTGTGAGTGGCAGCAAAGCGGCAGAAGCGGCACGCAACATCAACGACGTTTACGAAGCGATCACTGCTTACAATCGCACCACTTATTCCTTTGCCTGCTTCCGCTCTGGAAATTTCGACCTAAGAAATGACGAATTAAAGAATTAGCAGGAGTTTTCAATGTTAGCATCAAAACAATATTGGTCCGTTAGCATCGATTTGGCAAGGTAAAAAACATGACAAATAGGTGCCCCAGGAATTGAATGATCGTCAGCGCGAAGCACTCGTCGAGTCGAGGTATATGGAATCGCATTGTTACTTGCGAAAAATAGATTCTATTCGACAATAGCAAGCGCTCACCAAGTAGGTTAGATCCTGGTTCAGCACCTAAACCTTATCCCTGCAGACTTCTGCTTTTTCCAGAATTTGGATAACTTCTTGACGGGGAAGAATTTGTTACCTCCCATCCAGCAAACTTTTTCAAAAAAGGCATCAATAAGTTATCACTAAACACGTTCGCAAAAATGCTTGCATGGGTAATCTGAAATTTTGTAAATTGTAATTTTTGACTTTTTCGATTCAAAAGGTTGCCGATCTGACCCAGCAGGTAATCAAAATTTTATTGTAATCGGTTATATTCAGGTAATCTTTCAGTGGTAGTTATTTATTTGTTGCAAATATTTCATAAAATTCTTTAGCGATAATGAATCTATAGCCACCGGCACTTAAGTAAAGTTTGACCTTGAATGCGCAGAAGTCACTAATAAGGTCTTTTTTGCCAATACAAGCACGCAGCACTCTCACTATGCGTAACTTTCCCCCATTATTTTTTCTCAGACCTAAAGTTAGCTGTCAGCCTATAGCTAAATTTACTCAATTGCATACTGTTAATTATGAAATTAGCAACATTAATTTGAGTAGCAAGTACAATTCATTTATTAATTTAATTATTACCATAATATTAAGACATTAGTTATCCAGGATAAACTCGTTTCTGGTAGAAATAGAATATTTGAATGTAAATGCTAATTTTTTTTCTTTTCCTGGTTGTCGCCAAATTGCCAGGCATATACTTCAGCTTGGATCAACGACAAGAGATTTATTTACCCATTAACTAAAATAGGTAATAAAGTAACGTAGACCTCAAGAATGGTAAACTAAACCACGATACTATAATTCTAACTTCCATGTACACTGCGCGAAAACACCAGGGAGACTGACTCTAATCTATCGCACTAAGAATTATTTATATATTGTTTACCCGTCGGTGGATATAATCGTACATATGTGCAAGGTTTCAGAGGGCGCCAAAACGCTGATATCCTTTTTTTTGGTCATAAAGATCATCATTATCAATATTTTTGGCGCGTTCGTGCATTGAATGCCATATTGTTTTCAATTTAAAATGTTCAATATATTAATACGTCTTATCCGTCACGTTACGTAACGTAACGTACCAACGTTAGGTTAGATTGGTTTCTAAAAATTATTAGTATTTTGGAATTACCGTAGGCCGTAACGTAAACGTAAAAGGCCGTAATTAAGGTCGAAAACGGCCACCTTAGTTACGGCTAATTATGAAGGTTAATTATGAAGTTAGCAACCCTAATTTGACTAGTATCCTGTTATTTACGATGATGGTACCATTGATTTAAGTGGCATTTTTACTTTTTTGATTATTGGACAATTGATAAGTATCAATCAAGTCTAAGGTTACCTCCAGAATAATATTTAAATCAAGCTTTCATACTGTTACTATAACTATATTTAATTAAATAGCGGCCTGCCCTCGCTTCGCTCCGGGTATTTAAACAATATTATAATTTAAGTCCTCAATTTCCCTTTCTGTAATTTTGTAGTTTTTCATTATTTGCAAAAAGAGAGAGAGTGAGAAAAAGTCATAAAAAGAAAAATGATAGAAAAAAAAAGAAAAGAAAAGCAACAGATAATATAAGAGAGAGGAGAGAGCAAAAATAAAATTGGATAAATAAAGGAGAGAGAGAGAAATATATATGTCGGAAACTAATTAAAAAAAAGGAATGGAATGGATGGCCTATCTCAAAAGCTATACGGGCGCAACACGGTCAGGATATAACTAAACATTACTATCACTTACTATTATGACAAGAACTATTATGACAGGAACCTAAGCAGTGCCTTGGACTTGTGACCAAGGTGTAGGCTTAAGGATATCCTTTAAATGATCATAACACTCACCTCCACTGCTTAGTTTCACCGTCTAAAACTAAGATTAGACTAACATTAACCTAACCTTACACAAGGCTAACCTAACCTAAACCTAACTCACACCTCCGACACGGCCATTCTGACGCACGACCGTCCTCGGGTGATACTGAATTTCTAAACCAACTATCACAAGGAAATCCGTTCGTCTTTCCTGACAATACTTTATTCAACGCGAAGTCACAAGAATTAAAATTGGTAAACGTACTAACTGAACTGGATAATTAACTAGTCATTAGTCTACATCGAACGACATTAAAGAAACTTATTTCAAAGTATCACAATCGAAGTAATATCGTCTTCATCTTAACCGATGAGCTGGCTAAACGTTAATTTAAACGATTAATCAAGATTTAAAGCAAGTCTGTATCTTCAACGTACCGAACGCACACGTTATCCTCTCTAGTCTTTACTTCGCACCGATTCCTGTCAAGGTACTAAAGGAACTAATTCTGGCGAAACTAACACTGTGTCTTTGGCCGGACTGCTATCAAATTAAGATAATGACAATTTTCTACTACACGAAAACAACATCATCAAGTAGAGCCATGTACCAGAACTGTTTATTCCAACTTTCAAAAGCTACACACTAACTACTTCTACAAATCCTTGAGTGATACACTCCATCACCACGGCTCTCACAGCCGACCGGTAATCGCAACTACCATCACACGCGCATCCACCTCTTGGATCGCAACTCTCACGCACATCCATCACATGGACTGCAACAAATTTCAATACGGTCAATAGATTCTATCACTCAAGAAACCAAAATCCATTTTACTAATCATGATCACCATTAACTTCAACTTAATTTGGTAACTGGTACATGATCTACAATCATTTTTTTAATCGCACGGGTTTACATTTTCTTAAAAATCTTTCAACGTCATAATCTAATAACGAGAATGCTGATAGACCCCATGTGAAGCGAAGGTCTATCCCACTTCTGACGTCGGAAACTAATTAAAAAAAAGGAATGGAATGGATGGCCTATCTCAAAAGCTATACGGGCGCAACACGGTCAGGATATAACTAAACATTACTATCACTTACTATTATGACAAGAACTATTATGACAGGAACCTAAGCAGTGCCTTGGACTTGTGACCAAGGTGTAGGCTTAAGGATATCCTTTAAATGATCATAACACTCACCTCCACTGCTTAGTTTCACCGTCTAAAACTAAGATTAGACTAACATTAACCTAACCTTACACAAGGCTAACCTAACCTAAACCTAACTCACACCTCCGACATATATATTACCGAAAGAAAGAAACCGAACAGAGACTGACCATTCTGAACAGAGATAAAGATAAATATTAGAGAGAGAGAAAACAGAGAGACTGACAGTATATAAGAGGAAAAGAGACGGAAATACTATAGACTTCTCTCAGTGAAAGAATTTTTAAAATCGGATTAGTAATAACGAAATGGCCATATTCTATTAATTAAAAATGCATATGGCAACACTAAATCATCTATGTCACTCATGAATAGTGTAGTTTTCTATCAGCGAAAGAATTCTTAAAATCGGATTAGTAATAACGAAATGGCCATATTCTATTAATTAAAAATGCATATGGCAACACTAAATCATCTATGTCACTCACGAATAGTGTAGTTTTCTATCAGCGAAAGAATTCTTAAAATCGGATTAGTAATAACGAAATGGCCATATTCTATTAATTAAAAATGCATATGGCAACACTAAATCATCTATGTCACTCACGAATAGTGTAGTTTTCTATCAGCGAAAGAATTCTTAAAATCGGATTAGTAACAACCGAATGGCCATATTCGATTAATTAAAAATGCATATGGAAACACTAAATCATCTATGTCACTCACGAATAGTGTAGTTTTCTATCAGTGAAAGAATTTTAAAAATCGATTTAGTAACAACAAATTGGCTATATTCTATTAATAAAAAAATGTGCATGCCAACACTAAATCACATTTGTCACTCACAAAAAGTGTATTTTACTATCAGTGAAAAAAAAATTAAAATCGGATTAGTAGTTCCTGAGAAACCCTTCAATTTACAAAATGACCTGGTTATGGCAGTTAAATGGCCATATCTTTTTAATTAGAATATTTATGGCAACACCACATAGCCTATGTTACTCGGAAAGGATGTAGCTTTTTTATCGGTGAATGAATTTTCAAAATCGGTTCAGTAGTTTTCGAGCTTATTCGCAACAAACATACAAACATAGAAACAATCAAATCTTTCCTCTTTGTATAATCTATATATACCTATTCAATTTTATTTTTGCTCTGTCCTTCCTCTCTTAGCATCTATCGCTTTTCTTTTATTTTTGTTTCTATTATTTTTCTTTTTATAACTTTTTCTTACTCTCTGTCTCTCTTTTTTCAAATAATGAAAAACTACACAACTATAGAGTGACAATTTAAGCACATCAATTATAATATTGTTTTAAATACCCGGAGCGAAGCGAGGGCAGGCCTCTAGTAGTATAGCTATAGATAATACATTTTAATCAGTTATACAAAAGCCCTACAGGAAAGTCCCGGAGTTCATAGATTACTTGATTTTGATGCTCAGGAAATATTATCAAATGTCATGTGATATTTGAAAACCGAGATTCGAGAACATGTGCTTCAAAATGTGTATTGCTTTACGTGCTGGATTATTAATGTATTTTTTATTTATTTATTTATTATCTTTATTGCACAAACAACGATGTGGACTTAACACATACTTGCTGTCTCCCAGTCAACCTTAGGGGTTATGAACAGATAGACATGTGCGTTACAATAAAACTACTTACTAGAAAGGAACTTAGAATAAAAATCAACTAACTTATAAATCTAACTAGAACTAAATATTTGACTATACAATCTACACTATTACATACATATTATTAATATATATATATAGCTGTTTGTGCTGATTCACTGACTGACTGATTGATTACCTCTCCTGTAAAATTTAGTATGAAATTTTTTTTTCTCTCATGGTTTCGTATAGAGGACAAAAATTCATTCAGAGGAAAAATATGGCTGAAAAAAAATCCAAAATGGCGGATTTAAGATGGCGCACATACAAATTTCGTCGACGTCTATCTCAGAAAGTATACAAGATGAAAGATTGGTTTTTTAGAAAAAGATGATCAGTGCCTCAAGGTCTATTTGATGAATAGAAAAAGAAAATCAAGATGGCGGAATTTTTCTATACTAAAGGTATGGGATATTTCGATAAGAGATTACAAGTTGTAAACTATGCAAGACTTTGATACGGTTCATAGAAAAACTTTCATTCTGACAAGAGTTGATTAAGGATTTCGGAGACGGGGAAGGAGCACGGGTAGGGTATTCAAGATAGGTGGAGGGTTCTCAAACAAAAATCCAACGAAACCTATTTCAATTGGCAGGGAACTAAAAAAACCAAAATGGCAGATTCAAGATGACGGCCGTGCAAATTTCTTCGGTGCCTATCTCAGAAAGTATACAAGATGGAAGAGTGATTTTCTGGAAAAAGATAATAAGTGTATGAAGATCTACTTGATGAACAGAAAAAAATACAAGATGGCAGAGTTTATTTTTCCATATAAAATATATATGGAGAATATTAAAGAGACTACAATATTGAAACTATGCAAGACTTTGATATGGTTCATAGAAGAAGATTCATTCTGACAAATTCATCGAGGATTTCAGAGATGGGTATGGAGTACGCCAGGTTATTAAAATAGGTGGGCGCTACTCAATTAAAAAAATCTCATCCAATTGGCAGGGAGCTAAATAAAAATTTCCAAATTGTCAGATACTGTATGGCGGTTTTCTAGAAAATGGTAGACAGTGGTAGAAAGTAGTAGAAAAATGGTAGTCAGTGATTGGCAGCAGTCTACTATTTTACATTCATTAACTTCCACTGTGCGCTGAAGTGATTTTTATGTCCTGGATGTTTTTTTTTACATCTTATGACTCTGGTAGATATTAAAGAAGGTATCTCTTTTACATTCCACTGTACCTACTGTGCTCGATAGCATATCAATCTGCTATTCGCTATAGAACATTTAGGCAGTAAACAGTGGACAGTTGATAGAGCTATAGATAGTAGAAAAGTAAGTTACAGACAGTGCACAGTAGAAGTTAATGAACGTAAAATAGTAGACCACTGTCTAACATATAATCACTGACTACCATTCGGAAATCCGGAATCAGACAAATTGTTATTCACTCCTTCACGCGGTCCGCTTTAGCAGGCCGCGTAACCACGCGCCATACTAGTTAGTATATACGTACATATAATACAAAGAATATATAACAGGGCTTAATACTTTGATATTTGAATTTAGAAAGAACACCAAGAACGCTACGAACATGTCAATGGGGGAGAAAAGAGAAAAAAAAATAAAAAATTACGTCTGCAGTACTATTTAGGTACAACTTTATTGATAAGATTTGCTTTAATTTTTTGTTTAAATAGAGAGTGACTAATTGGCTGCTGCAATTGCTCAGGTAGGTTATTCCAGAGCCGTATGATTCTGGAAGGAGGAAGATACAAATGTCGTATGATGAGGTTCTACTGTAGATGTCAACGAAGTGGAGATCATTAAGAGATGAAAGAAAGTGAAAATTAGACCTGACTACGGGGAAGCCAAAAGGAAGGGTAATGATTTTATAAGAAAACAACAGCTGCTGAAATTTATGTTCCATGTAATGTTGGCTGAAAGAATATAAAATCCGGATATATTGCGATATTCAAAATTTCAAGGCATTAACAAGGTCAATGAACTTTATATTTTTATAATTTATATGTCAGTTACAATTTATAGGATAATAGTTTATGGTTTAAATAAAATTTAATTCAGGAAAACTTATATTAAAAGGCCACTACTTTTCTTATTAGGTAGTTAGGGACCCTGCATACCCTTTCATCACCATATCAGCTTGCTAATACCATTATTACAAAATTAAAAGTAAGCTGAATTCCAGCTCAATAGGATACTAGGAAATGAAAATAGCAGGAAAAGAACAGTGCCAGCAAAATAAAAGCTTGTAATAAATAGCAAAGTTATGTCAAGTAAAGACGCAGCAAAAGATTATAAACAGCTGATCCATTAACTCAAAGATTTAGAAGTAGCTGCGGCGCGGTGCAGCGATGCTCCAAGTAAAGCTCGGCCGATAAGCATGATTTGTAATGTAACATGGCACCTCGGCGCGTGCATACATATAAATGTGATTTCAATACGCACTTCTAAATAAATTACCAGACCAACTCACGATATGACACTGATATAATTTATAATTTCTTCAGACCTAAGTATATGGCTACATTATAAGGTACAGTTTGGCATTTGACAGATACTTATATATTCATATACGTGTATTAAATTACCTACTAGGGCACTCTGCACTTGGTTACCAAAGCGATAGTAAAACCATAACAGAATTAAGTTTAAAAAATTAAAACAGTATACAATAAGCCTATGAGTTATAATAATTTCATTAAAAATATGAAGAACGAGCGGCCTACCCTCGCTTCGCTCCGGGTATTTAAAGCAATATTATAATTGATGTCCTCAATTTGTCTTCCTGTAGTTTTGTAGTTTTTCATTATTTGCAAAAAGAGAGAGAGTGAGAAAAAATTATAAAAAGAAAAATTATACAAAGAAAAAGAAAAGAAAAGCGACAGATAATATAAGAGAGGGGAGAGAGCAAAAATAAAATTGGATAAATAAAGGAGAGAGAGATATATATATGTCGGAGGTGTGAGCTAGGTTTAGGTTAACCTAAGGTTAGGTTTGCCTTGTGTTAGGTTAGGTTAATGTTAGTCTAATCTTAGGTTTAGACGGTGAAACTAAGCAGTGGAGGCAAGTGTTGTGATCACTTAAAGGACGTCCTTAAGCCTACACCTTGGTCACAAGTCAAAGGAACTGCTTGGGTTCCTGTCATAATATTTCTTGTCAGAATAGAACGTGATAGTAATATTTAGTTATATCCTGCCCGTATAGCTTTTGAGATAGCCCATCCATCTATATCCTTTTTAATGGTTTATGTGCGTTTAACCTTGGGTTTAAATAGAGAGCCTAGCAGTGGAGGCGAGTGTTGTAATTACTTAAAGGACGTCCTTAAGCCTACACCTTGGTCACAAGTCCAAGGCACTGCTTAGGTTTCTCTCGTAATTGTTAGAGATCCATTTGATAAATTATCGGTTCAGTAGGAGTATCTACGTTGCGTTTACCCAATATTCCACTCATTACCATCACCCCTTTTAGTGTTCCCCAATATTCCCCATCTTCCTCCTCCCATCTCCTTCGGACATCGTTTTAAAATCCCCGACATATATATATATATATATATATATATTACCGAAAGAAGGAAACCGAACAGAGACTGACCATTCTGAACAGAGATGAAGATAAATATTAAAGAGAGAGGATGAGAGAGAATGATAGTATATAAAAGGAAGAGAGACGGAAACTCTATAGACTTCTCTCAGTGAAAGAATTTTTAAAATCGGATTAGTAGCAACAATACGGCCATGTTCTATCAATTAAAAAAATGTATATGGCAACACTAAATCATCTATGTCACTAACGAAAAGTGTAGTTTTCTATCAGCGAAAGAATTTTTATAATCGGATTAGTAACAATGAAATGGCCATATTCTATTAATTAAAAAATGCATATGGCAACACTAAATCATCTATGTCACTCACGAAAAGGGTAGTTATCTATCAGCGAAAGTATTTTTATAATCGGATTAGTAACAAGGAAATGGCCATATTCTATTAATTAAAAAATGCATATGGCAATACTAAATCATCTATGTCACTCACGAAAAGTGTAGTTTTCTATCAGTGAAAGAATTCTTATAACCGGATTAGTAACAACGAAATGGCCATATTCTATTAATTAAAAAATGCATATGGCAACACTAAATCATCTATGTCACTCACGAAAAGTGTAGTTTTCTATCAGCGAAAGAATTCTTATAATCGGATTAGTAACAACGAAATGGCCATATTCTATTAAATAAAAATGCATATGGCAACACTAAATCATCTATGTCACTCACAAAAAGTCTTGTTTTCTGTCAGTGAAAGAATTTTTAAAATCAGATTAGTAACAACAAAATGGCCATATTCTATTAGTTAAAAAATGTGTATGGCAACACTAAATCACATTTGTCACTCACGAAAAGTGTAGTTTACTATCAGTGAAAAATAAAATTAAAATCGGATTAGTAGTTCCTGAGAAACCCTTCAATTTACAAAATGACCTGTTTATGGCATTTAAATGGCCATATCTTTTTAATTAGAGTATTTATGGTAACACCACATAGCCTATGTTACTCGGAAAAGATGTAGCTTTCTGTCGGTGACAGAACTTTCAAAATCGGTTTAGTACTTTTCGAGCCTATTTGTAACTAACAAACAAACATACAAACGATCAAATCTTTCCTCTTTATATAATAGTATAGATTAGAGACGTGGTTGGATCTTGAAGTGTAATTTTATTTACAGCGTAGAACTTTGAACACAATGGAGGTGCGAAAATCACGACATGCGTTGAGGCAGTCTATGTTACATACTCAAGTCAATTAAGCTAAGTTATAATTCAATAGGAAAACTTTCATTATCCGACCCGGTTTCGCACGTTCAATTGGGATGGCAGGACTTTTTTCGACATTTTCAACAGTTATCGTCATATTTTAACCAATTTTCGCAAAACCAAGTTTCAGTTAATAGAACATGGCCATTGTCGGTCGATTGGAGTTGGTCTTGCGAGTTAAATTAGAACCACTTCCTGTCGTTAGATTAGGTTGAAATTTGTTTTACTTACGTAACTTCGGTGACAATTCGATAATATGATGCTGGTCTCAGGATGGAGTCGGAAGGTGGCCATAAGAACTCCTAAACTAAACGAGTTAAAACCATCGAGTACAATTTCAGTTGTCCTGAAGTTGTATATTTACAGCTACAGTGTGGCTGAGCGTAGAATGTTGCCAATGGTGCTCTGCTGGGCTCCAACTGTGCATAAGATGCAAGGCAGAACAGTGGACTACTCCGTCGTGTATTTGGGCTATAGTCGTATAATATTAGAAATGCAGAGATTGAGACGAAACTAAAAATTTAAAAAATAAAATGTTAATTTTAATTTTTTTTTATAAAACAAGCTTTTATTTAAATGCTCTAAAACAAAGAAAATAAATTTTGAATGCAGCCATTGATATAAATAAAAGCTTGTTGCGAGATTTCAAACAATATCGTACCTATCCAACAAAAGACTTAATCTCATCATTTGCTTAGAATTAAAGTTAGTTTGTTCTTTTGAAAAAAAATAGAAAGCTACACTATCATATATTATTATATATTTATATATATTCAATCTGTTGCTCAGATTTATTTAAAAGAGACTTTTATGTAATGGTAATAAAAAAATTAACCAAATACCAAAAGCAATACGAGAACTCCAACCCATGAAGTTTAAAAGAGAACTCAAAAATTTGTTACTTTTTAATACATTTTCCACGCCATTGTAAAGGCAAAAGTGGTTAAGCTATTAACGTGACGACTGTAATACTATGCTAAAGGAAATAAATAGATTAAAAACGAAACATGAAAAAAAATTGTTATATGTATAACAAAATGGCTTTTTGGAGTTGGCGAACAGATCGTGACCTATGTCGGTATGACGAAAACAGTACAAATAAAACTAGACACTACGTGGACGAAGTCACACGGGTCGATCAGTTAATAATAAAAATTAAAAGAAAAAAACTTTTTATAAACTAGCTTTTATTACGTTCTTGTTAATAAAAGGAACTAAAAATTTTATATAATAATAATTAAAATAACTTTACACCTTGTATTAAATCTTTGCGTTTTTATCACATAGGTACTCAATTTTTTTATACCTAAATAAAACTTTCCAGCTCCATCATCAAATCAAACCCTGGTAACCATCTAAACCTTGTAAACCAGCTTCACCATCACATCAGCGATTTACATCATGTCAGGTTCAGGTTGTCAGGTTCTAAACCTTACATTAAGAAAATTCAACATTTAAAATAACAATAATAATTAAAGAGGTAATCAAATAGAAATGAATAAATACTATAGTATTTATCAAATCCGATTTATGTTATAACATATTATTTACAAATGAACACAATAAGTAATTAATTTTATATTTAAAACGTTTATCTATATCTATACTATTACACTAGAGGCCTGCCCTCGCTTCGCTCCGGGTATTTAAAACAATATTATAATTGATGTCCTTAATTTGTTATTCTGTAATTGTGTAGTTTTTCATTATTTCAAAAATGAGAGAGAGTAAGAAAAAGTTATAAAAAGAAAAATAATAGAAACAAAAATAAAAGAAAAGCGACAGATGCTAAAAGAGGGAGGACAGACCAAAAATAAAATTGAATAGGTAAAGGAGAGAGAGAAAGAGAGAGAGAGAAAGAGATAATTGAAAGAAAGAAAGTAAAAAGAGACTGATCATACAGAACAAATAAAAATAAGAATTAAAGAGAGAGGGTGAGAGACCACAAGGTGGCCATTTTGTAAATTTAAGAGTTTCTCAGGAACTACAAATCCGATTTAAAAAAATTTTCACTGATAGAAAACTACACTATTCGTGAGTGACAAAAGTGATTTAGTGTTGCCATATACTTTTTTTAACTAATAGAATATGTTCCTTTTGTTTTTATTAATCCGATTTTTAAACTCTTTCACTGATAGAAAACTACACTATTCGTGAGGGACAAAGGTGATTTAGTGTTGCCATATACATTTTTTAACTAATAGAATATGGCCATTTTGTTGCTACTGATCTGATTTTAAAAATTCTTTCACTGTTAGAAAACTACACTATTCGTGAGTGACAAAGGTGATTTAGTGTTGCCATATATATTTTTTAATTAATAGAACATGGCCATTTTGTTGCTACTGATCCGATATTAAAAATTCTTTCACTGTTAGAAAACTACACTATTCGTGAGTGACAAAGATGATGTAGTGTTGCCATATGCATTTTGAATTAATAGAATTTGGCCTCTTTGTTGTTTCTAATCCGATTTTAAAAATTCTTTCACTGTTTGAAAACTACACTATTCGTGAGTGACAAAGATGATGTAGTGTTGCCATATGCATTTTGAATTAATAGAATTTGGCCTCTTTGTTGTTTCTAATCCGATTTTAAAAATTCTTTCACTGTTAGAAAACTACACTATTCGTTAGTGACAAAGGTGATATAGTGTTGCCATATACATTTTTTTAATAAATAGAATATGGTTCTTTTGTTGTTTCTAAACTGATTTTAAAAATTTTTTCACTGTTAGAAAACTACTCTATTCGTGAGTGACAAAGGTGATTTAGTGTTGCCATATACATTTTTTAATTAATAGAATATGGTTCTTTTGTTGTTTCTAAACTGATTTTAAAAATTCTTTCACTGTTAGAAAACTACTCTATTCGTGAGTGACAAAGGTGATTTAGTGTTGCCATATACATTTTTTAATTAATGGAACATGGCCATTTTGTTGCTACTGATCCGATTTTAAAAATTCTTTCACTGAGAGAAGTCTATAGTATTTCCGTCTCTCTTTCTCTTATAATACTATCATTGTCTATCATCCTCTCTCTTTTTTCTTACTTTAATTTTTATTTTTATCTGTTCAGAATGATTAGCCTTTTTTCACTTTCTCTCTTTCTCTCTCTGTCCTCCCTCTTTTATCATCTGTCGCTTTTCTTTAATTTTGTTTCTATTATTTTTCTTTTTATAACTTTTTCTTACTTTCTCTAATTTTTCAAATAATTAAAAACTACACAATTGTACAGTGACAATTTAAGGACATCAATTACAATATTGCTTTAAATACCCGGAGCGAGAGCAGCCCTCTAGTATGGTATAATAAGTTTGTGGATGACCATCTATAGAATTATAACAATACAATACATGTATAGGGGCGATAGGTGTAATAATAGTGGACCTCTTAATTAATGAATACAATATGTTTTAAGAATAACATCTTCTGTAGTGGTGATGTGATGCTTGTGTTTAGATCTGCCTCCTTATAAAAGTGTTCTGCGAGAGTAGTCTTGCAGAACCACCTTATTTCGAACGAGCTTTAAGCATCTGTCTGTTGCAGAGCCTTGCGTATCTTGGTGGTACGGATGCTAGATGCCTCTTAGTGTGATTCAGTGCTACTTTGAGAATTCTTGTATATGGTGACGGATATGCTTTATTCTTAACGATGCGTTGTGGATTGGTTTGTAGGATTTGTGGCTACATTAGCTGTTAGCAGACTTCCACCATGACAAGTTGTCTTGAATGTTTTGTGATTAGATACTCCGAGGTCTCTGGTGACTCAGACGATGTTGTTTATATTTATCACTCTGTGATTTGATATTTCAACGTTCTGATGTCCTAGTTGATATCGCTGTGTCTATCACTCTGTGATTTGATACTTCAACGTCCTGATGTCCTAATTGATATCACTGTATTACTCTGTCATTTGATACTTCAACGTCCTGGCCTCTTAGTTGATATCTTTGAGTTTATCACACCATCGTATCCAACTGCTGAGCGGTGCGGAGGCTGTCAGCTGAAGTGATATGTTCTGGGTACAACTACGAACATTGTCCGTGGACTTTGTTTATGGACATTGTGAGTGGTATCAATAGTCTTTGTTAGGACTGCCCCTTAGCTTAGTGCTTTTAAATAGGCATTGTAGCATATTTAAAAGCAGTGCTAGGGCGCGTGGTGAATTATCCTCATGGGATGTTTACTAGCGTATAGGAGAGTTTGGCCTACTTTGTTTCTTTACGTCCGTGGCTGGCCACGTAAAATAATGATCTGGCGTATAACGTCTCTTTTTTTATGCTCGATCGGAGTGTTGCTTGTTGTAAGCGAGTTGTACATACCTCATATTTCACATACCACTAAGGTGGATCATAACACATATATCAGCTACGACTGCAACGATTACCAGTTACAGCAGCAACGATTAACAGTTACGGCTACAACGACCGACGACGATGTGAATATATGTGCAATGAGTTCTTACGAACTGATTACAGATTCGGCTGATTTACTAAAGCTTCGGCTTTCAACACTGCAGTCTCGACTGTATTATCCGGACTTCGGTCCTTGCTCGTGTAGCATCAACAGTGTAGGCGCACTATAAATATCTCCCTTCTTCTGTCTAGGAGGGTTCACACTTTTGTAGGAACCCATAGTCGGTGGTGGGTGTGGGGCTGCCGACCTCTTCTCTCTTTTATATTTAAATATTATAAGGGAAAGACAGAGACTCCTTCAGCTAGCTTGTTTTATCATTAACATCCTTGTAATGTCATTATTTCTAAAAAATATTATGCATCTATGCGTCATCACATCATCAATATTATACAGAAACTTAATAAAATGCAAACCGATCTTTATTTAGTTTAATTTATCTTCTTCGATGACCTATTGAACTCACACTTCTTATACTCTAAAATAATTTTTGATGATAATTATTTACACAATGTATTAGGGGTATTATTTAACTAGACGATCACATGCCTAATTAAATATTTTATAAATACTTTATTAACCATTATAAGTTATCTTCCACTTGCATTTATTCTACATTTTATATAGAATATGTAGGTATCTATTTTATAGAATTAGCTCGAAATATTTAAAATCCGATCGCGATTTACACATGTATGCAAAATTTCAGCTCAAATGTAACTGGGAACTGGATCAAATTTAATTTGCAATATTTTATGACAAACATCGGGACAGGTGAAACTACACAAAAGCTTGTAATAAAAAAAACTATGTTTAAAAAAACCGGCTTCAAATTAATAAATGCACTAAAAAATAAGAAACAATTCCGTAATTGATTAATCTCCCTTTATTAGAACAATATACAATAATTGTTATTCTTGAAGTCGGTTTTTCTAAACGTAGTTTTTTTATTTTACTTTTTAGTGTCTGTAATAGGTTGTTCTGTATATATGTCGGAAACTAAATAGAATAAAGAATCTTTTATAAGCATTGTATGTTCACAACGGATGCCCTATAATATAAGCTACGGGCGCAATACGGACAGGATATGACTAAATGTTACGATCTTATGACTAAACGTTACGATCTCTTACTATTATGACAGGACCTAATTTGACAGGAACCTAAGCAGTGCCTTGGGCTTGTGACCAAGGCGTAGGCTTAAGGAATTCCTTAATTCGATCGAGACACTCTCCTCCACTGCTTAGTTCCACTGTTTAATCCTAAGATTAGACTAACGATAACCTATTCTAACACGAGGCTAATCTAACCTTAGGTTACCCTAACTCACACCTCCGACACGGCCATTCTGACGCGCGACCGTCTTCGGTCAGGTGTGAGTTAGGTTTGGGTTAGCTTTAGGTTAGGTTAATTAACATTGAACTAACATAATATTACGTATGTATTTAATGGCGGCTAGAGCTAGCGAATAATAAGCTCTATCAAGATAGCAGTGCAAAAACGCAGAATTAAATAAAAACTGGTAAAGGAATTTTAGTTGCTAATTAGTTTTCGAAGAATTGAGTTTGGTTCTCGTGCCGGTCTCGATAAATCAGCGTTACTGCTAGCCAGATATTTAGAAAGCAGAAATATTCAAAATTCACCAGTACCTAATGTATATCGAATTATACGGGAAAATAAAATAAAAACTCGAAATCTACCCAACCTTACAAAGCAGAAAACCAGGTTTGATACGGCTAACTCGTATTTAGATGTATAACTTTTAGAAAAGCTGTAAAATTGCAGATGTGCAAAGCTTAAACTTATTGGGAATAGGAAGAAAATGTCGATAAGGTTCGGCGCGCTAAATCGCATGATCTTGTGCCAATAACTCCAGGCAAGACGGTAAGGTATGGCGTACGGCACAGGGCACGTGTGGGCGCAACGCGACGCGCTTCAACGCCTCTCAAAAGATTATTCACTAGTAGCGGACCTTTACAGATTCGCCTAAATGGATTCCACTACTTTATATCCTTAATCTCTGCAGTCCGCTGTACATTTCAATAATAACTTTAATGCTATTATATTGCAGTTACAAGCTATGTTTTACCTTTTAAGCATATATTAACGGATAACAATTACGTTGTACAAAGACTATACTACGAATGTATTATATATACTCCATACAAAAGACATCAACGTGTTCTTGCTAATTAACAAGACTATATTGAGTTTTTTGAAACTTTTAATCATTAAAAAAAAATCTAAACAAGGTTGTCATCAAGATGCTCAAGATGAATCCAAACTTAAAGTGGTTTCGAAATTTTATTACAGATTTCCATGGTCACCTACCGGCTCCATCATCAGATCAGCTCCATGTCGTAATATTTATCATAATATATTCCATTTTCATCCGATTAACATATGCATACAAACGGAAACCAGAAAGTGGATCAATTTTAACCTGAAACATTAAATTTTAAACACACCGCAGCTTAAGCTAAGTGAAGGCTAATGAGAGATTATCGTAAAATTGATTTTATAAATAGGTACAAATAAAAAAAAACTCAAATATAGGTCTGCTTAGAATACTAATCTACATCTACACTATTATATAAAGAGGTAAGATTTGATTGTTTGTATGTTTGTTTGTTTGTTTGTTCCGAATAGGCTCGAAAAGTACTGAACCGATTTTAAAAATTTTTTCACCGATAGAAAGCTACATCCTTTCCGGGTAACATAGGCTATGTGGTGTTGCCATAAATATTCTAATTAAAAAGATATGGCCAATTAAGTGCCATAACCTGGTCATTTTGTGAATTGAAGGGTTTCTCAGGAACTACTGATCCGATTTTAATTTTTTTTCACAGATAGAAAACTACACTTTTCGTGAGTGACATAGGTGATTTAGTGTTGCCATATACATTTTGTAATTAATAGAATATGGCCATTTTGTTGTTACTAATCCGATTTTAAAAATTCTTTTGCTGATAAAAAATACACTTTTCGTGAGTGACAAAGGTGATTTAGTGTTGCCATATACATTTTGTAATTAATAGAATATGGCCATTTAGTTGTTACTAATCCGATTTTAAAAAATTTTTTTTGCTGATAGAAAAGTAGACTTTTCGTGAGTGACAAAGGTGAAAGGTCTCTCAATCTCTCTCTCCTTTATCTACTCAATTTTATTTTTTCTCTGTCCTCTCTCTTATATTATCTATCGATTTTCTTTTCTTCCTAACATTTTTATTTTTATAACTTTTTCTCACACACCCTCTTTTTTCAAATAATGAAAAACTACACAATTACAGAATGACAAATTGAGGACATCAATTATAATATTGCTTTAAACACCCGTAGCGAAGCGAGGGCAGGCCGCTCGTATTTTATATGAATGTGAAAGTTTGGATGTTTAGATTTGTTACTCTATCATGCAAAAAAACCTAGCTTATCAGATAGGCTACTTTTAATCCCGGAAAAATTCAGAGTTCGCGGAAAATTTACCATAAATGCCTAATTTTATCAACCGACTTCAAGGTTATCAATTCGGTGGTTTTTTTATTATTTTTTTTACGTTTGTTACCTCAGAACTCCCGTAATTTATGACTTCAAAATAAAAATTGCACTAAAAAGTAAGAAATAATTACGTTATTTATTAATCTCCCTTAATTAGGACAATAGTATATGTCAGAACAGAGAGACGATTTGAATAAATGAATTAATCGAATCTAATGGAGAAGGCCGTATTTGAATGAATTAATAATCGAATATCACGATTCCGTAGTTTTTGGACAGGAACCCAGGCAGTACCTTGGACTTTTGACCAAGGTGTAGGCTTAAGGATATCCTTTAAATGATCATAACACTCACCTCCACTGCCTGGTCTCACTGTTTGTCTTAGGTTAGGTCAACATAAGGCTAACCTAACCTAACATAAACCTAACCTAAGACTAGCCTAACCTAAGGTTGTGTTAACACATCAAATTCAATGTAGGGACTCATAATAAATAAGACGTAAGAACTCACATGATCCTTAGTCCGATATGTCCAATATCCGTGATGCGACAACTCCAGGTGATGTTCACTCAAAGAGACTTGTCGAGGGACTAAAGTGTACTGCGTCAGTCGGAGAATATAAAGAGACTAGACAATGGTAGCAATGCCCCTCCACTAGTGGGGAGAAGTAAATCAACAAAACGGAAATAGGGCGCTGGCGTCCCGATTAATCGATAATCTTTTACTCGTTTGAGACTGTTAAAAATCGTTGAATATTAAAATGATGTGACGAAAGTGATGATTAATTTTCTTTATTATTATCCGAAGTAAATCAAGAAATAGGAAATATGGCGCTTGCATCTCGATTAATCGATAATCTTTTTCTCGTTTGAGTCTGTTAAGAATCGTTAAATATTAAAATGACGCGACGGAAGTGATGATTAATTTTCTTTATCATTATCCTACTCTAATTATAGCCCGACACGGTCTTCACTATTATTCTACCCCAACTATACCCCGACATATACAATAATTGTTATTTTTGTAGTCGGTGCCAAAAACTAATATTGTACTAGCAGCTCGTCCGCCTTCGCAAGAGTGGACAATTTTTTTTAAAACATTTTCTCCCGCATTTCGGTGCCGCTTCTCTCGCCGCGTTGCCCGCTGCGCTGCGTGGCGCGCCATACCGGCCCGTCAGCGTGTATTTTTCGTTTATAATGACTTTTCTAATTTCATAATATCTTTGGAATAGAATGACCGATTTCAATAATTTAAAAAGTAATCTACAGGTATTGAAACAGTTATGAATAAAAAAAATATTTTTGGATAAGAATTAATACAAAGGTATGGAAAACATGGTCTGATTTTGATAGGCATTTCTATTGATTTTTAAAATGTAAAAAATAAGTTATAGTGAACATGACTAAAATAGTTGGACTTATAGTCTCGCGAAGTTTTTTGTAGATATTGTTAGCAACACTGTGTGTTTATAAAGTAGTAGTAGTGGGAAGATCAATTTTATATCAAGTGTACTGACATGAAGACAATATATAACCTTTGGTGCGATAGATTAGTCTCAGTCTTTCTGGTGTTTTCGCACAGTGTACATGGAAGTTAGTGTTATAGTGTCGGGATTAAGTTCAACCTTCTGGAGGTCCACGTAAGTTTACTTTATTATACCTATTGCAGTTGGCGAGGTCGAGTGGTGGAGGTGAGAGTTAATATATTATGAAAGAGCTCTTTAAACCTGCTCCTGGGTCTCAAGCCCCAGGCACTGCTCGGCGCAGTCTAAATTACATGTGTATACGTATTGCTGTACAGTATTGGGTATCATTTCTTCTCTAGTTTATATAATATTGATACGTTCTATAATATTGTAGAATATTTTTCGTCCTATCATAAATACTTTATGCAGCGCATGCGATGAAAGACATTTTATGGCTAATGTTTTTGCACCTTCGGTTGGTTTTAGTAAAAATTTCTGACGATCTCTAATATTTTCTAGTAATAAATATAGCCATACTCAGGGATAATGTAGCTTTCTAACAGTAAAAGAATTTTTGAAATCGGTCCACTAATTTTTAAGTTTATTCGTTACATACAAAAATACAAATCTTTCCTCTTAGTACACTATTAGTACAGTTAGTAGGTATTATTTATTGTCATTACATGAAAAAATTACTTAAAGTATTAGGCAGTGGATAGAATAGAACGGTAATTTTTCACAATAGTAAAGTTCATAGACAGTTATTATCTACTATGTACTTAATTAGATTAATTTCGCATGGGTTCCGAGTAACAGAGTCGTGATAAATCTTAGATTAGTGGCACAGTAGTAGATTCTGATTGGTAATAATTTATATTATCAAATTTACTAGACAAAAGTAAATATTAGGTATTTTATGTTTTAGCATCATCGTAATTACACGCTTAAAGTAAATTTTAAAGTATTATTTACTTTTTTAAATATTTATTAACTAAAAAATATATTAATTGAAATAATTTATGACTTCCATAATAACTATAATCCAAATTTTACGTTACCCGTCTAGAACGAAAGGTGTGACTGTGTATACAATACTACTGGCGCCATCGCCATAGCCACTGCCTGTCGCGTCACTCGCTATGTAGCGCTACGATTGCGAATAAAACATATTGACTAAGAGCCCTGGCCCCGACCTCATCGAGAAAATAAAACATTTGAAAATAATGAATTATTTACCGGTAAAGGCATTAGAAAATATCAGATGAATAAAAGTGTGATACAACTGAAATGTTAATATAAAAACATTTTTTTGACACTATATGCTGAATTCTAGTAATTTACGTTTTTTATAGCCATTAATAACATTGTATAGTTCTGCTTTCTTGGTAGACGCCATCAAAGTCTAGAGCATATTCTGGGTCTTGCAGGTGACGTTCATATTTGACAATTGTTACTATACCGTAGGAAATTTAATATCATTAAGTAGATTTTTTTCATATTTTATCGCTCGCCAGAGTTCTCGCATTATTATCTTTACTTATACTTTTTATAACAAGTCTATGGTAGGATGTTTATTACTTTTACCAACATAAAAAGAAATAGTTCAATAACAGCAATAAAATTTTAATTACACGATTTTGTAACATTTAATCTTAAATTTTTTGATTGATTGTGTTCTGCCTTTTAATAAATTTTAGAAAAACGTGCTATAAATCCAAGAACTTTATTAAAATTATAACAACGATTATGTTAATTACAACTTTCACTAGAGTTATAAAATTATTTTACTTATCCTCGATATAAATATGGAGAATATTTTTTATTTCTTTTTTGTATTGTAGTCCTTCTTTAGAGGATTTAATTAAATAAATAACATACAAAACAGTGGTAAGTTATGATAGGGATTGTTTATGAAGGCTTTGTTATGAGTTCGTTAAAGTACAGAACAGAGCATGAACGAACATAAAGTTCCTGCCATACTTAATATTTAAGTTACTTATTTTGCTCAGCATATGTATCATAATAATATAAATAATAAACTAGTCCATTGTTATGGCGAACTTCATTTAAAGTAATATATATAAAATAAAAATGTTACACTAATACCATATTTTAAATAACAAAATATTCATAAACAACAATAACACAATGTTAAGAACTCACAACGTTGAGAGTTAAGACTTTTGAATATTTTATGCTTTCATTGTTATGATCATTTAATTTTAATTAGATTGTTTAATTTATGTGGGGTGTACAAAACCCCACACACGTGGAAGCTGGCTGGGCCCGGTTTCAGCTTCTTAAATTAAGGGTTATGATTCTTGTCAGTTAGGTAATAAAGGCACACAGTACTCACAAGTTCTTGATGATCTGGAATCTTCTTTGGGCATGCCCGTCGTATCACAACACAAAATAGCACTAAATAGTTCGCACTTCACCACCAGTCTGTTTTCGTCAGGGAAGGGTCAATTAACTACCGTTTAGGAAATATAACACACACAGGACTCGGGGGATATTATCAATAAATAAAGGGATCAACAGGGGGGATGCACACCGCGCGCGTGCGCCGCTCTCAATCACTTCATCACGACTGTCTCTGCCCGCGGCGTACCCAATTCTCCGCGCGCTTTTTACAAAAAATATAGTAAACATAGCCCCTGCCCTAAACATCTCTAAATATTTATGAGGAAAATAAGGAATACACTAGGAGTCAATAGGAAGGCGAACCAACTTGGTTAGAGTTCGCTTAAGGGTACCTGTCGATGTTCTAACATTTACACACTGTAAAGGGGGTAAATTATCATCTTTTATAAGCACTAATTCGCCTACCGTTGGAGGATTCACAGGATCTGTCCACTTTTGCCTAGTTTGTAGGGTATAAAGGTACTCTGATTGCCGCCGAGACCAAAAGTGTTAAGTTATCTGTTGCACAACTTGAAAACTGGTCAAACGATTTAGTTTTACGTCTTTATATGGAAACTCGGGTAACGCGTTAAGGGGTTGGCCTATCAAAAAATGACCAGGAGGGGACCACCATAATTGATGATTAAGTAAGGAAGATGCTGATAAGCCACGGGATGCACAGTCACAGGGATTCATCTCACCAGGAACGTGACGCCACTCAATAGGTATATCTGAATTTACAATTTGGGATACTCTATTCGCTTCAAAGGTCTGTAGTTGATGACGGGGAGTTTATAGCCATGCTAACACTATTTTACTATCACACCAGGTCAGGATGGATTCTAAATTGATCGACTTTCGCAAGGAAGGGACAACACGATTGATCAATTTAGTAAGAAGAACTGCACCCATGCAATTCCAATTTGGGAATTGTCAGTCGAGTTCTTATAGGGGAAACTTTAGTTTTAGATATTAAAAGGTAAACAAAACACTGACCTAAGGGATTCTCCGCCCTTAAGTATACAACAGCTGCAAAGGCTGACTCTGAGGCGTCACAGAAGGCATGGAGGGAATAGGAAAAGGAACCATCAGGAAGAATATGCCGCGGGATTGAAATGTCTCTGACACTATCAAAGTCTCTAATAAAGGAAATCCACTCTGAATTAAGATCAGCGCCTAAGTTATCATCCCAGGAGAGGCCAGAGAGCCACAACTTTTGTATAAATAATTTAGTTTTCAAAACTATAGGGGATATCCGCAGGGGTCATAAATTCGTGCTATCAGGGATAAAACTTTACGTTTGGTATTATCTCAGGGGGTTCGAATGAAAAACGATAGGTAAACGCATCACTAGTAGGATTATATAGGGCACCAAGGATCGCAACAGTTTGGGGAATGAAGTAATGCTCAGGGGGTAAGGAAATAAACTCATATGATTTAATTCTAAATATTAACGCATATATACTTCTCACGTAATTTAGGTTTGGTTGACAGGCGCTTCTCGAGACCAAGGAAGCGTCGTATCGCTGTAGGTTTAGAATCACCGAGGGTAGGTCGATTATTTAAAAAGGGAAGTCCCACAATAAATCTACCATCTGTATGCCGAGAGGTCGTATTTTTTAAAAATAATTCACTCATTATCTAAAGGGTTAGGTATTAAGGGTTGAGGGGTCTCTTCGACCTGCCAAAATCTCTCTACTAAACGGGATAAGGATACACTAGTCATAGGGGGTTCAAGATCACCAAAATTTCCAGGGACAGGACCGCAAGCAATATAACCAAAAATTGTAGGTATTGGCACTAAGACTATCAAAGTTTAATGTTTCACCTCTAGTAAAGAATGATCCCAACACATCAGCTCCAAGTAGGATATCTATAGGGCCAGGTTTATTATAGGTCAGCAAGGGAAAAATCACTACAAGGGAAAATCACACGATCGGGAAACTCGAACTCAGGATGTGTACCGCAATCACATCTATAACCATGGCAGAGGTAGATATCTCGGGATAGGAAATATAAATAGGTCTAAAATACAAAGGGATATAACCGCGGGACACTACTATTTGTATATTACCTATGCCACGATCAGGAGCACATGAAGGGGAGATAGGCATATTAAGGTGATTGACAACAAAATTAGTAGTTATGAGGCAAACCTGCGCACCGGTATCACATAGGGCACGCGCTTCTATAAAATAACCTCTAGCAGTTCTAACATGAATTATAGCAGTAGGTAATAAAGCAAGGGAGTTAGGTGAAACATTAATAGAACGGGGTAGGGGGGTTAAACACTTCGCTAGCTATTGGGCAGGTCTATCTCTAAGGGGGGACTCATCACGAGGTTTATAACTATGGTTAACACGTCTAGTCTGCGGCTGAGGGGGATAAACTTCTCTAGGGGGTGAACGGGTATATCTCTGGGGGGAATGGGAGGGAGGGTTCGTAGAGAAGTGCTGAGGGGAGTTTCTATATGTAGATTTACGCGCACGATATACATTTTCACGGGTGCCCCCGCCCATGTGCGGAGCGCGGGGGGAACGAGGGGAATCATTAAACTTCACATGATAATTATTATTATTACGTTGGGAATGGGAAGGATACACTGGGTTATGCGAGTTATTAAAACACAACATAGTATGATGGGACGAGCAACGACACGCAGCACACTTATAGTCACGGGTACACATAGCTATAGTATGTTTATCTAGGCATCTATAACACAACTGTGACTGCTTAACAAAGGAGGATCTTTCTCTGGAATTCATACGAACAAAGTCGGGGCAGTTGCGTAGGTAATGGGAAGAACTATTGCACAAATAACATTTTTTATTATCTATATTAAGGGAGGGTGAAGCCGCAAGGTAAATATGTATGTTTATGTGTAGGATTTTTTATTTTACTAATATTACTATCAACTAGGGTTGTATTACCAACATTGTCGTGATGACGACACTCATCTTCTAAAAAGGTAACAAGATTTTCAAAGGTAGGTAAATCACGACAAACACCACCGTGGGCACGCTCAAATCTCGATTTTAACTCAGGGGGAAGTATACTTAAACATACATGCACCAACATATGGGACCAGTGATATACAGGTAAGTCTAAACGCTGTAAACAACGATAAGCAGTCAACAGAGGATTTAGGAAAGCCGCACGTAAGCCAGTCAGTTTACTAGATATTTCTGGTAAGGTAAGTATATGCGTTATGTAGGTATCGGTCAACACACGAGTATTATGATAGCGACGCCTTAGTAAATCGCGGGCTACCTCATAATTACCATCCTCAATACGTAAATGCAGTAAAAGACGTTTAGGTTCATCCGCCAGGGATATCAGATACTGTAACTTAGCTATAGAGGTTAAATTGCGCTGGGAATCTACAACACTGTCAAATTGCTCGATAAAACTAATCCAAGAATCTGGACGGCCGTCAAATTTGGGAATAGGTAAATCAGGCAATTTACTACGTGGACCACTATCACGCATATCCCTAAAACCTTTGATAGGAGTACTAGTCAAACCCACAGGGTCAAGCTCACGAGGGGGGAACAACTCACTCTGTTTTACTCGGATGTCATCTATTTTATCTCTAATAGATCTTAACTCTGTCTTTACATAGGTGATTTCTTGGGCGTCTATAGTGGGGTCTAAACCACCAAGGAGCTCGGAACACGCAGTATTAAATTTATCACAATAGGTATCTAATTCTCCAAACCTGACAATTAAAAGCGAATTTGATGCGGATTCTAATAAATTATAGGTGTCATTTACCCATTCTCCCACAAATCGTAAGTCTCCTATATAACGTCTATATTCCATAGATTCTACAAAAAGAACGTCTTTATTTTTAATTGTGTCGCTAGGATTCATTTTTTCTATTCAAACAAAGTTCTAAGAATTATATAAGCTAATTACGAACAACGCAAATGAAGTCAAAAAATAGTTAGTTGGAAAACCCGATCGTAAATCTATGGCATAAAGGTCTAAATTAATTAGTAACAGGTGACTCGAGTACGCGATATAAAGTTGTTGGCAATCGGGAACATTTGAAGTAAACAAAGTGATTAACACTTTAAATACAACCGTAGGTCCGTAACGCATTATGATTAAGGTCGAAAATGATTGTGGCAAATCCTCCAATTGCAGCGAGAAAGGAATGCACTATACATAAGTAGGTGTATATACGTAGGCACGTTACACTCATAAAACTACTTTAAAAAGGAATTATTTTACTACGTATTAATTAGGTATAATAGGGCAATTGTATATATTTAATTTGTTATAAAAATGTAATAAGGGATTTTTAAATGTATTTAAAATATTCATGTATATTATTAATTAGGTAAATATAAAGTAAACTCGGATAAATACATGAATAGCACGAAATATCACGAAAGGGCAACACTAATATTTACGCTCGGGAATGATTCAAGAATTTTCTGCAGGATGCGACGTAGGCGAAACGTCATCAATGACGTCACTAAACACGTTTACTTAGGTTAGGAATTTCAACACTTGGGGTGCATGTCAGTCACCTCCGCGTGGTGCACCCTGGGCAACGTGGTCGTTGACCAACCCTTAAAATAAGAGATGTTCACCGACCACGGCAAACGACTGACAGAAGGTGGGAAACGTGATGGATTTCACATATGTGTATGGTTCCGGCATTTGGATCGCTCCTGGTACTTCTCTGATTAGCAGAGTGGACTGTGAGAGTGACCTAATGTCGAAGGGTAGGATCATTAGAGGGGAGGAAGACAACCTCATTAAAAAATTACCCTGAATCCCAAGGTCTAGCGTGCCGAGGGGATGCATGGCCGGAAGGTATTCGGTCACTAGCGCTTGGGGGGGTGGGATAAGGTTCCTCCACCTTTGAAATAGGAGGAAAACATGAAAATGGCAGACGAAATGAATAGTATACCCCAGGGAGGTACCGGCTGCGCCGCAGTCGGAGAGTCCACCGTGAAATCAGTAGCCCCCGTGTCTACCGCAGAGGCTACGGATTTCAGTCGCCCCTTTTCGAAATCTGGGGGGGGGCAACGTATGCCAGGGAAATGAGATTGAGTTTAGGAGCAGAAATAGGGGTAAGGGTCGGGGTACAAGACGGGGAGGCAGTAGGATAAGGGGAGATAGTACGAGTAGGGGAGGGAGTAGTAGTAGTGTAACTAGGAGTAGCAGCAGGGGTGGTAGAGGGAATAGGAGTAGAAGTAGAGTCAGGTTAGAGGATAAATCTAATAAAAGAAGTAAGAGCGTTGACGTGGATAAGCCTGACTCAAGGGTCTCAAGGAAGAGAGGTAGGAGTAATTTCAATCTGAGCTCCCGGGATTCAGACTCAGACTATTTAGAAGTGGCATCGCCAATGAAAGGGGCAGCCCATAAGTCTAAGAGAGGCCGTGGAAGATCACCAACATCTGGTAAGTACGTAGGCTCAGGTAAAGAATTATTTTTGACTAAAGCAAAGGAGGATCAAGTTACTGTCGAGGAGGACATCGATAGAATGACAAAGGAAGTGGTGCACGTACGAGATCTGTACCGCTCCAACAAGGAATGTGATGTTTCGGTACAACCAACGGAAGCGTTGGAAAAAATGGTAGTTGGCTCGCTAGCTGTTATTGGCGACGTGGCCCAAAAGTCGAAGAATCTGAAGGGCACGATGGTTAAGAACTTGAAAATGGCGGCTGGTATCATCAGAGAGGCATTTGCGGAGCTACAGAATCGGACGATTCCTGATGAAGTGGCCTTGCTCAGGGCTGCGAATGCGTCTCTTGAGAGACAAGTGGAGGAAATGAGGCGTGAGATCGCGGACTTGCGTCAGAGGCCGGCTGTCGCACCCTCGCAAAGCAACGCGACAAGCTTAATAGAAGAGGTGACGCGCAAGGCTATTGATGCGATTGGCAGTATGGTGAATGCTCGACTGGCTGGCATCGAAGACCGGCTACTGCCGTCACCACGCATGAGACCGCCGCTAGCTGCAGACAAGAAGAAGCAGGCGGCCACAGCGGTGGCAACAATCTCGGACGTCGAAAAAGCGTCGGAGGCTCCTCCGGCTCAAACTTCTTCCCCCCCAGACATATCAACTTATCCGGGGGACATTACACTCTTTCCGCAGGAAGGAGGGAGAAGTAAAAAGAAGAAGAAGAAAAAGGGGAAGTCGATGGCAGCGAAAGAAGCGGCTGCATCCGTATCGGCGGCACAGATATCGCAGCCTACCCCTTCCGCCAGCTCGAATACATTAGCGCCTACATGGAGTGCGGTGGTTAGAAGAGGAGCCCATAAGGAGGTTGGGAAAAAAACGGCTCCACCAAAGGCACATGAAAAGAAGCTGAAGGTGAAGCTCCCTAAGACAGCGGCAGTTACACTGACGTTGCGGCCGGAGGCGGCGGAAAATAATACGTACGAGGCGGTACTTAGTGAGGCCAGGAAGAAGATAGACCTAGCGGCTTTAGGTATGGACTCCCTAAGGTATAAAAGAGCGGCAATAGGTGCCCGAATGTTAGAGATTGGCGGGGTGGATGGAGCTTCTAGGGCCGACGCCCTTGTTGCAAAGCTAAGGGAGGTATTAAGCCCTGAGGTGGTCAAGGTACACCGTCCTGTTATGCGTACCGACCTCCGCATCAGCGGCCTTGACGATTCAGTCACGAAAGAGGAAGTCGCTACTGCAATCGCGAAGATTGGAGGCTGCAATATGGAAGAGGTGAGGGTAGGCAACGTGAGTTCTATGGGTGCCATTTTGGTGGGTGCTCCAGTAACTGCTGCCAAAAAGGTTGTGGAAGCTGGTCGAATAGTTGTAGGCTGGATTTCAGCCCGCGTCGTGGCAGTTCCACAGAAAATTCAACGCTGTTTCCGGTGTCTAGGGGTTGGTCATTTGGCAGGAAGATGCGAGGCTACGGCGAACTACATGGGCCTATGTTTTAGATGTGGGTTACCAGATCACAAGGCTCGAAGCTGTAGAAACGAGCCTAACTGTTTAGTTTGTAGTGCAGAGGACAAACCTGCAAGCCACCTAGTGGGTAACAAGGAGTGCACTTCCGCCAAACTAGTTAAGGCGGGCCAGTGGAGACGAGGCGATGAGAGGCGTAAAGCTGCGCAGTCGTCCCAAGGTGGAGGTCCTATGGACGTCGCCCAATAAATGACAATCCAAGTCATGCAGGCAAACATTAACCACTCTGCCCGGGCCCAGGATCTTCTTGTCCAGACTCTGGCGGAGTGGCAGATTCAGGTCGCAGTTGTCGCGGAGCCCTATGTTGTTCCTCCACGGGATGACTGGATCGGAGACAGTGAAGGTGTGGTGGCTATCGTCGCCCCGAGGGGCAATGGATCGTCGACTTTAGAGTCGAAAATTAGGGGACGCGGTTATGTCATGGCCTCCGTAGGCGGTACCGCAATCATAGGGGTGTACTGTTCTCCCAATTCGAGTCTAGCTGTTTTCGAACAGCTGTTGATGGAAGTTGGGGCTCTAGTCGGGAGGATTTGCCCCTGCCCTGTGCTAGTCGCCGGTGATTTTAATGCCAAATCTACGGTATGGGGGTCACCGAGGACTGATGCACGGGGTGAGGCACTGGAGGAGTGGGCGGTCGGCTTGGGTCTGGCGGTCCTCAATAGAGGGACAGAGAATACCTGCGTGCGGAGACAGGGGGGGTCAATTGTCGACATTGCTTTTGCTTCTGTCCCGCTGGCACGTCGTGTCTCAGAGTGGAGAGTGGTGACGGATATAGAAACCCTATCGGACCATCGATACATCCGGTTTCAGGTAACCGCGTCACAGTCCGCATCGGGTAGGATAGTTGTCGGTGATGGTCGAAGATGGGTGTTAGGTCGACTGAATGCAGATGTCGCCAAGGAGGTCGCCATTGTGGAAGCCTGGGTGCAGGGTTCACGGACTCTGGCGGACGCAAATGACGAGGCCACGAAATTTGGAGAGGCACTTACGCGGGTCTGTGATGCCTCTATGCCAAGGGCTAAGCCATATGCGCCCCGCCGCTGGGTATACTGGTGGCGAGCGGAACTTCGCGAATTACGCTACGCATGTCTTCGTGCCCGTAGGCTTTTCTCTCGTACCCGAAGAAGAAGGGTTAGAGACAGAGTAGAAGAGGATGTGCTCTACGAAGGCTACCAATCTGCGCGCCGGGCCCTTCAGATGGGTATAAGTGAAGCAAAAGAAGCGTCGTGGGTTGAATGGCTTGATTCCCTCAATAGGGATCCGTGGGGTAGACCCTATAAAGCTGTAAGAGCGAAGCTCAGGCCATGGAATCCGCCGGTTACTACAAGCCTGCAGCCACAGTTCTTGCGGGAGGTGGTTGAAGTATTGTTTCCCCGAAGGGATGTGTGGCAGGCGCCGCAAATGGTTTCCACCGCTGATCGGAGTCAGATAGCAGAGGTTCCGCCAGTGACTGAGGCAGAGATGCGGACGGCAGTGCGGAAGCTTCGCGCCAAAAAGACAGCCCCGGGCTTAATGGTGTGCCAGGAATTGCATTGGCAATAGCACTCGGCGAGATAGGAGAGTGGGCGAGACAGCTCTTCACCTTATGCCTCGCCCGTGGCGTGTTTCCCAGGCAGTGGAAGACGGGAAAGCTCGTGCTGCTCAAGAAGGAAGGCAGGCCGGCGGATGTACCTTCGGCGTATCGCCCAATTGTGTTGCTGGATGAGGTGAGCAAGCTCTTTGAGAGGGTGCTCGCTGCCCGCCTCGTGCAGTCCATGTCACCAGGACTACATAGCACACAGTTTGGGTTTCGCCAGGGTCGATCAACCATTGAAGCCATTGAGCGGGTGAAAGAGCTCGCAGAGAAGGCGGTTTCGCGGGGCGGGGTGTTGCTGGCGGTTTCGCTGGATATTTCTAATGCGTTTAACACCCTGCCATGGGAAACAATCATTGCGGGGCTGCGGCATCACAATGTGCCGCTATATATCCGATACATGGTTGCGGACTATTTTTCAGAACGGGAAATCACCTACCTGACGAGGGACGGCAATTGGGCGAGGTGGGAAATGTCGTGCGGTGTTCCACAGGGGTCTGTTCTTGGGCCCCTCCTGTGGAACATTGGCTATGACTGGGTGCTTCGAGGAGCCAATGCCCAGGGTGTCAGCGTGACTTGTTACGCTGACGACACCCTGGTGACGGTCTGTGGCACCGACTACCACGAGGCGGCATTACGGGCCACAGTTGGCGTGGCGCAAGTGGTGCGTCGAATCAGGGCACTCGGTTTAGAGGTGGCACTGCATAAGTCGGAGGCTATGACATTTCATGGCCCACGTAAAGGACCTCCTCGAGACAGCAGCATAATTGTGGATGGAACGGCCATTGCTGTCAGGTCATGGATGAGGTATCTCGGTCTTGTCCTCGACAGTAAGTGGACGTTCCACGAGCACTTTCGGCGCTTAGCCCCGAGATTAGTGGCTCCAGCCGGAAATTTGGGGAGAGTCCTTCCCAATGTTGGTGGACCAGGCGGCGCGTGCCGCCACTTATACACGAGTGTGATACGATCCATGGCACTGTACGGTGCGCCCATATGGGCGGGGACTCTCGGTCGCCAAACCGCAGTCCTGTTGCGTGTGGGCCGAGAGATGTGGTAACCCGGGAGCTAGCCGGGAATTGGTGACCGCAATCCGGTCCATACTCAAGGAATGGGTCGGATGTAAGTTCGGCCCCCTCACGTACCGTCTGACACAGTTGCTGACTGGGCACGGATGCTTCGGGCGGTATCTGTGTCGGGTGGTGCGCAGAGAGCCGACAACCACGTGTCACCACTGTAGGGATGGCGTGGAAGACTCAGCGCAGCATACGCGCCAAGTCTGTCCCGCTTGGGAGGAACCCCGCGCCGTCTTAGCTGCGGTTATCGGGCCTGACCTCTCGTTGGTCCAGGCCATGGTGGGCGGCGAGCAGGCTTGGAATGCCGTCGCGGTATTTGCAGAGACCGTGATGACGGCTAAAGAGGCGGCGGAGAGGGTGAGGGAGTGCAATTTAAACTCCCACCCTATGCGCCGAGGAAGAGGCGGTCGACGGCGTCGAGCCTATGTGGCCTCACTACCGCCATAAAGACGCTGACGACGAAAGGACCTATGGGGCAGACGGGGGATTCTGTTGCCCATTAAGAGGCCCAGTGCTGGTGCACGCCCCCCGCGTTCTTAGGGCGTCAGTTTGCGGAGATATAGGGGGAATTGGCACCTCCATTCCCTTGGAAGAGGGTCTGGTTCTGGACGGCTGCTGACGGGGTCGTGGAGCGCTTTTCATATCCCATGGCCTCGTCTTACTGCAGAGGAGAGGAACACCAAAAAAAAAAAAAAAAAAAAAGTTAGGGTTAGGGTTTACACTTAGGAATTTTACACGACTAATTTTAATTTTAAGGGATGCCAAAGGCCAAATACAACTACGCTCTGTCTGCTACCAAAAGAAAAATGGGGTGTACAAAACCTCAAACACGTGGAAGCTGGCTGGGCCCAGTTCCAGCTTCTTAAATTAAGTAATTCTTTCACTCCATCACGACTGTCTCTACCCACGGCGTACCCAACTCTCCGTGCGCACGTTTTATAAAAAATATAGTAAACATTATGTATATATCTGTAAAGTCAAATACATAGTTGGCTGTAATCTAAACAGCCGAAATGAAATCTTACCCGAACTTAAGGAATGATTCCAGAATGTAAATAGTTATTTTATCCAAGTTTTTAGTCATATTATATTAGCTATGAGAAAGTAATAAGATAAATGAGAAATATAGAGAAAGAAAATAAGAGAGAAAAAAAGAAAGAAAAAAAGTAAAAAAGAAAGAGAGACGTGAATTGTATAGACTTCTTTTAGTGAAAGAATTTTCAAAATCAACGTGTTGTTTCACAGATTACTTCCGTTATTCAAAATGGCCAATTAATGTCTGATTGCCAGTCCTTTATTGGCCACATTACTTTAATTTGAATTTTTGGCAACACTACATGAATTGTGGCACTCTGACATAGTGTAGCTTTCGAATGGTAAAAGAATTATTAACATTGGATCAGTAGTTCCAGAGAAACTCTTCAATTTACAAAATTATCAGGTTATGGCACTTAAATGGCCATATCTTTTTCATTAGATATTTATGGCAGCACCACGCGAAAAAATTATAAAAACCGTTCAGAAGTTTTTTAGTCTATTTGCAACAAACAAACATTAAAACATACAAAGAATCAAATATTTCCAGTTTATATAATAACGAGCGGTCTGCCCTCGCTTCGCTTCGGGTATTTAAAGAAATTTTATAATTGATGTCCTTAATTTGTTACTCTGCAATTGTGTAGTTTTTCATTATTATGTATTATATATATATAATATATATTGAAAAAAAGAAAGTGAAAAAAAAGTCATAAAAAAGCATACTATTTTTGCTCTGTCCTCCCTGAACAGAGCAAAAATAAAATTGAATAGGTAAAGGAGAGAGAGAGAGAGAGAGAATCGAAAGAATGAAAGTAAAAAAAAACTGATCATTCTGAACAGATAAAGATAAATATTAGAGAGAAAAAAGAAAGAGGATGAGAGAGAATGATAGTATATAAGAGAAAGAGAGATGGAAATACTATAGACTTCTCTCAGTGAAAGAATTTTTAAAATCGGATCAGTAGCAACAAATCGGCCATTTTCTATTTATTAAGAAATGTAATATGGCAACACTAAATCACCTTTGTTACTCACAAATAGTGTAGTTTTCTCTCAGAGGAAGAATTTTTTAAATCGGATTAGTAGTTCCTTAGAAACTCTTCAATTTACAAAATTATCAAGTTATGGCACTTAAATGGCCAAATCTTTTTAATTAGATATTTATGGCAACACCACATAGCCTATTTTACCCGGAAAGTATGTAGCTTTCTATCGGTGAAAGAATTTTCAAAATCGGTTTAACCGTTTTGGAGCCTAATCGCAACAAACAAACCAGGCTATATACGCAAGAGGCGAGAGGGCTGTGCGAAGTTGTGCACGCGTGAGCGTTAATACAATAATCCTGTCGGTATAAAAATTAACCGGTGTGTAACGGTACCGAGCGTAGGCGCTCGCGGCCCGCAGCTCGACCCTCACAAGACCTCCGACCGGGCCACACATCTTAAAAGCGAAATCAAATTACAACCAATACAGAGCATCACTTCACATCACTATAATCCATTTTAATACTTGTTCACAAGTAGTTTAGAGATAATTATTAATTATATTCGACAATATAACGCAGTCAAACACTTTATCTTCTGTTGTTATAATTAATTTCGGGACACCTATTCGAAGTAAATAATTCAAAAGCCATTAGATTTTAAACTTTTCTACTAAAAGATGCATATCTTATTGGCGAAATAAGTATAAGATTGCCTAGATAGAAAAAAAACAACTGTTCTTAAAATTATCATCATTATATTTCACTTTAGCTGCACGTTCTTCAAATCGTTACTGCTTTTATTATCCTCTGCCCCCTCCTATCGAAAAACATGATGTAAACACAACAAACTAATTAATATTGGTAAAAAGACTGATAGTTATATCACACGCCATAAACTTTACGTTATAAAAATTAATATGGTCGTTAAGTTTTCATAAATTTTCTAATTTTTCGCGCAAACTTCTTAATTTTTTCTTACATCTTACAGAATCTTCTCCTGACAATAACGAACAAAACAAAACAAGAATTAGCGAAATCGGTCCAGCCTTTCACACGTGACACCGTGACCAAGGGAAATAGAGATTCATTTTATAGAATACTAGCTGACCCGACAGACGTTGTCCTGTCCTAACTAAGAATATTGAATAAGAATTGGCTGTCAAAAGCTTACATTACAAAAAGTTAATATGGTCGTTAAGTTTTCTAAATTTTTCTAATTTTCCGCGCCGCTTTTTTAATTTTTTCTTAGATAAGAACCTTCTCCTGACAATGACAAACACAACAAAAAAGAATTAGCGAAATCGGTCCAGCCGTTTACGCGTGATACCGTGACCAAGGGAAATAGGGATTCATTTTTATATATAAGAGAAGAAATATGATAATAAATGAATAAGATAAGATATATGAAGATGTAATATCTAACTAGTACGACAAATCTTATACAATATATAATTGTCTGATATAATTTGAACAATAAATATTACTACAATATATAACAGAAAATGATGCCCAGTATAACTGTACATTAATACGTATACACATGCAATTTAGACTGAAGCGTGCAGTCCCTGGGGATTGAGACCCAGGAGCAGGTTTAAAGAGCTCTTTCATAATATATTAACTCTCACCTCCACCACTCGACCTCGCCAACTACAATAGATAATAAAGCAAACTTACGTGGACCTCAAGAAGGACGACCTTACACTGCGTGGAAACACCAGAGAGACTGAGACTAATCTATCGCACTAAAGGTTATATATTGTCTACACGTTGGTATACTTGACATAATATAAAATGACCTGCTAATACTTAACTTAACGCTTATGCTCTTTAGTAACTTACTTAACTCACTAAAGAGCATAAGCGCATCTAAGAATTCCTGTGACCTCAAAGCGAGGACCATTAATATCCAACCAAAGAAATCCATTATTATACGAAAGTTAAATATTATTACTGAATTCCGTTTTACTTTCATTTCACATGTATATTTGAAAGATATAAAAACTTAACCATATCAATAAAATTGCTACCACTAACTAAAGATGCAATCGTTACGTCTGCGAGTTTATAAAGAGAAATCAGCACGAAGACATACTTGCATCATTAAGTGCCATTCGTTAAAATCTCCAAACAGTAAAATCTGTAACAAGCAGTGTAATAAACGAAATAACAATGAATAAAATGGCAATAATAACAGGTGAAATCGCAACAGGTCCGGGTCTCGGACGTCGTCGTCGGTAATTATAAATAAAATATAGCAACTGAGTGTCGCCTTTCGGACTCCCGCACCGCCCCCCGCGTGGTCACCACTCACCACCAAGCCACCTACGAATATTGAGAGAAGATATTTGTTAAGCATTTAAATTCTTCCATTCTGGATATAAAAAGGCGTGTGATCGATATGATTCATAAATATCTTTTCCATAAAACTGTTTTCCCTCGCTCTGTCTCTTCTGTGCTGCAGTCATATTTTAATTTCATTAACTATATATCTGCACTTGTACTAGGTAATGCAAGTATTTGCTACACTCTTCATTTCTATAATTTCTAATACATTTTTTTTTTATAATCAAACACACGTATGAATTAAAATATTTCCATGACGGGAGTATCCTCTGACTTTACCTTCAGACTTTTTTTTTTTTTTTTTATGTAACTAGGTCGGCAAACAAGCGTACGGCTCACCTGATGGTAAGCGATTACCGTAGCTTATAGACGTCTGCAACACCAGAAGCATCGCGAGCGCCTTGCCGACCCTATCCCCAATTCCCCCCAGGAGCTCTGGTCACCTTACTCACCAACAGGAACACAACACTGCTTTAGAGTAGTGTTATTTAGCTGTGATCTTCTGTAAGGTCGAGGTACTACCCCAGTCGGGCTGCTCCATATTTGAGCAGGAAGTTTCCTACTGTGCCCTACCTCAGTTAAACTTCTTATTCTAGATTTCTTTTAATTAGAGATAACGTCTCAAGAGGAAACATAACGCCTTTCGTTATATGGCAATTTCTACTAGGCTTCTTCATCACTATCAGATATAGAAATCACTCCAATTTGTTCAAGAGTATCATAAAATAGTGTTAGTCGCTACGACTCGTGCAATATTACTTCACAATAGTTGTGAGTAAATAATTGTAAGACCTTATCTACTGAGTCCAACTGTCATCCACATGGCGGTTAGAAGAATATTATTAGTACGAGGATAATAAAAAGTGGTAATGTCACGCTGATAGGGGTAGAGGGTGTAGGGCAGCGGAGCGTGGCACACCGCCGGTGCCGCGCCGACCACGCTGGCTGCGCACGCGTCGATGTACCCATGACACGTGCCAAACATTTACGTTTCTATGTTGTTCTCATATAAATAATTACCACCCTAGGTACAACTTTTTTCTACGAATTTAATAGAATTATAAACTAGTATACGTATAATAGTTTTGTTCCTAGACTGTGTTGCGTAATCTTTGGACGCTGATAACCTTTGCCTGTACGCAGCGTAGGCGATCTAGTTGTTTGTTCATCGCGGCCACCCAGCGGGCAGTTATTATCCTCAATATTTTTATACAGGTACCTACTTCAATAACTTTGGAGTTTTTAAGTTATAAGTAAGTTAAAAATAAATACCTTCACTAGACTAATATTTTCAAAGTATATTTATATTCGCGGGTAGTACTTTTTATATTATTCCAAAACTATATAACCTCTGTTCCGAGAGACTTGAGCCAGTTCTCTAACATAATGCTGGGTCTCCATTACTCAGGTTTGGAGTAAGTTTTTAATAATGGTTACTCGGTTTCCGTTTTAAATGCATATTATTTACTGTCTTGGTCCCATGTATGTATGTATATACATAACATAACATTATTTTATTTTACTAACACCCAAATGACTCTACAATAATAAAGTTGTCCGCATAGTTTATAAAGATCTGGTCAGTCATTAGTGTATTATTTTAGTTAAATGTTAGGCGGCGAGGTCAAACAGCGAAAACTAATATTGTTGCAATCTGACAGAACTCGTAAATTGTACCTGGACCACGAGCCCCAGGCACTGCCTGTCTAAGGCGCACGTTATTCTTTCGTTCGTCTTTTACGTGTTATAGTACAGTATAGCTTATATATTGTTAATAGATATGTAGAATACTCATATTTTATGATAGTAATCAGTTGGTAGTGTACTTGAATACAAATTCCACTACATGTTACAGATATTTCCTAACTACAAGGACAAACAGTCGTGAGATCGTTCCCGATACAAAAATAATAGTTTCATATATAACTGGGCAAATGTTACAGTAACGTAGAATTTGTAAACTGTTTATTCTTGTTTTCGATCGCTGTGTACAATCAAGTATTAATATTGTTACAGTGCTACGTAATAATAATAACTAGTTGATCTTCCTTTAAAGGCGTGGAAAAAAGTAATTCGATTATTTTATTGCTAACACTAAAGATGGTTAATAACTACAAAAATGGTTCCACAATATTCCCACAATTTTAAATTAAATGTATGAGCAATGTCTTTGATAATTTTCGATTGGCAGACTGTTACTACTGATAAATTTTTGAAAATACCCAGAACTTCTGTACCGACAGATATGAGTCTGTTAGACTAGTGATTTTATACAAAGAACATAGCCTAAAATGGTGCAAGCTTTGTGTGGTGTTGAGCAGTGAAGGCGAGCGATGTTAACGAAAAGGACCCTGCACCTAGTGGGCGTGTATCAGTTGCTGTACCATTTTTTATAAGGTAAACTAAATTGACATTGAAAGTGGTGGTTATGGCTTCTACTGGTGCTATAGAATAGTTTGTAATTACACTAAGTTGGAACATTTATTTCATAATGTTTTGGAGGCGGGCGTTGAAATCTGCGACGCAGTTTATACTTTTGCAGAATAATTGTACCTTTTCAATCAATGTTCCTGTGTAATTTTGTTCCTAATAAAGTGTTTACTTTACTTTTACTTCGCTATAAACATCCCTCACCAGTTTTCTTAGATATCTTCTAGGTGCAGACATCCGGCTATGTGTAGATTAGTTTACAGTGTACGTTGTCATAGTAACAGTGGCACAGGACATTATGGAGGAGTGTCAGGTCACAGGTGTCGGTGTCGGTGCGCGCTGCAAGTGCCGGGCGCTGGGCACCGCGCTTCGGCTACGGTTGAGCGTGCGGGCGCGGGCGGTTAGCAGTTGGCAGCACGCGCCTTGAATAAGACAGGTGCACGTCACGCGTCGTTACATTACACGTATGACCTATCTCTTGTATTAGAAATTATTGCAATTTCCTAATCTATTTAAATTACACATATAACTTTATACTTTAGCTTGCCGTTAGACACCAATCCAATTAATCCAACTGAAAGCGTCACAAAGTTTATATAAGGGATTAAAAATGTCCTTTATGTGTTTTTTTTACCAGCTAAAATTAATGAAAAAAATGATGAAAGTTGATAAAAACATGATAATTTTCAAATTACTTGTCGTATGTTTTATAGTAATTTTGATCTTTTTTAAAGATTTTCAGTTTCAAGCCAAGGTAAAGAAATTATTATTTTTAAGTCTTAAAATCGTATAATATTCAGAAAGTTCAATAAGTTTTTACTTTTTAGGTCATTCTAAAAGTCCTTACAAGGATTGATATGTTTCTGTTTTCAGAAGCGCCCCATAAAAATTGATACCAAACCCCTAACTTTTTAAAATAAGGAATAAAATTAATCATAGATACAATTCTGCTCCACAAAATTTAATTTGAAGATCTTTTTGCTCAGCAAATCAAGTGTCGGCTCTATACCTAATAAAGAAAAACTAGAAATTGATTTGTGATGTGATTCTGAAATATTAGATTTATTTAATATTTAAATAAGAATCTAACGAAAAAAGGAAACCTATAGGATCACTTCGTTGTCATTGTCATTTTGCTTTTACTTGATCCCAGCAGGCCTTGTGGTAAGATCGCATCATAACTAACAAATTGAGCCCAAACTCAATACAGCTAGCTCTACCCATACAGGAGTTCCAGTATACCTGTATTCAGGTCACTCCACCAAGTCTTGTGGTAAGTAAGACAAAATGAGTCCAAACTCGTATATAAATATTATGCAATTACGATTAGCATTGGTGGCATACTTCGACACGCGACTATTGGGTGACTATTTTTTATTCCCCCTCTCATATAATTCCTTGTCAGCTGTTCTAGTTATTGCGGATGCTCTAGCTTGAATATGAAAGGTTCCATAGATGATTCGAATGCTTGTATTGAAAGTACCATCAAAATATTGTGTTAGTCGCACTCTAATTGCGATAGCTATGTGTGCGTGAGCCGTGCGAATGTGTGCTTACTGCTTGCTACAAAATACCTAAAACTGTCGACCGTCGAAACGCTTGTACGCCCTCAACGAGTTAGAGGACTATACTTAAATTTAGTGTATAAACAATAAACATATATATCAATTAAATAATAAGAAATCATGCGATTTATTTTATACGACCTGGTGGCAGTGGGGGTCCTGGTGGCACTGGTGGTCTCCCAATGTCAATCATAAATTAAGTTCAGCTAATCTGTAACACAACATTCTTTGACTGTCAGGCGATACGAATGCTTGCCGGGTCAGCTAGTTATAAAATATATTAGGTCGGGGAAAAAGTTTATTCGCATTTTTTAAGAAAATTCAAAACATTTTTTAATATAGTTTATTTACATTTAACTAAAGTATGTAGGTACCATTTTGTTCGATAGCTTTTTGCCATCTTGTAGGTAGGGACATGATCCCATTGCTATAGAAATTTTGGGGCTTCTAATCAAAAAACCGCGACAAGTAGTTTTGGCAGTCCTCTCGTGATGTTCACCTGACACTGCCTAAAGAATTCTGAAGAGACCGAAACTGGTGGAAATCTGAAGGTGCAAGGTCAGGACTATACGGCGGTTGCATTAACACCTCCCAGCCAAACTCTCTTAATTTTTGCTGAGTGGCTAAAGGTGTGTGAGGTCTAGCGATATCATGATGAAAAACCACAGCCCTTCTGTTGATTAATTCCGGCTGCTTTCTCTCAACTTCTTGCTTTAATCTCATCAGTTGTTCGCAGTAGAGTTCAGAATCGATGGTCCTGCCTAGTGGTGACAGCTTATAGTGAATAATGCCCTTCCAGTCCCACCACACACACAGCATCACCTTGTTGCGAGTTAACCCGGGTTTCGCCACAGTCTGTGAAGCCTGACCGGCCTTTGACCACCACCTTTTTCGCACGTTCTTGTCGTACGTGATCCACTTTTCATCACCAGTTATAAGCTTCTTCAAAAATGGTTTGGTTTCATTACGTCGTAATAAAGAATCACAAATGAGTACACGGTTCATTAGGTTTCTTTCAGTGAGCTCGTGAGGTACCCAAATATCGAGCTCTTTGTGTACCCAGTTTTTTTCAAATGCGCCAAAACTGTTTTGTGGTCAATTCCCAGTCCTTCAGCTACATCGTAACTACTGATATGCCGATCTTGCTCCACTTTTTCAAAAATGGAATCCATTTTATCCGTAATAGGGCGACCAGAGCGAGGTGCATCTTTGACATCAAAATTTCCGGATTGAAAACGCTTAAACCAAATTTGTGCTACTCTCACAGACACTGCACTAGGTCCATAAACAAGGCAAATTTTTTTCGCGGCTTGCGTTGCATTTTTACCTTTTTTGTAATAAAATTTTAAAATGTATCGAATTTCTTCATTAGATTAACTCATCTTCACTGTACGAAAAACAAATAAAAATCACACATTTTCCTAATTTGAATTTGCAATTATCTTCTTTAAAATTTAAACTTTTAACTAGATACAAATAGTATAGCCAAAGAGATTTTATTACAAGTTCAAACATACTATAATGCGAAAATACTTTTTCCCCAACCTATTATTTACCGTGAAAAATATTTCTCGTAATTTTTTCAAAGTAATTATGTAATAAAAAATTTCTTACAAATCTTTATATCAATTACACCAACCAATTTACAGCAACTCGACTCCCGGCGCAGCCCGCGCCTCGCTGCGCTCGCGTATCCTTACCATCAAGACTGCGAGTGCTTCGACCTCACGCACTCGCAATTTACAGCTTTATCACCCGTTATTATTCTTAATAACATACTGCACTGCGACAACACATTAACCTCGTCAAAATTCGCAATCCTTTTATTGTAATTATGATGGCATTTTGCAAGGGAAAATCGAACATTCGATAAATTATTTTAAAACGTTGCTTTACCGAATTCTTCGTGATATTTTATCGTGATGCTCGGAACATGAATATAAATCATTATGTACGGAAAAATCTTTAGTACATCTTCAATCTTTAGATTACGATCTCGGTTGTATGTAAAGATTTTGAGTTCCTCCATTCAAAAAGCTGTTTAAAACTCATTACATCACCGTTATGAGTCGATAAGAGCGTGAAATTTTGGTAATTGGTAATATTGTAGAAGGTACCTACATAAAATATTAAACAGGCATTTATTTTTATATAATCGGATAAGAATAAATATTTTTTATCATTTATATATGTTTTTATACGTATATTATAAAAGCTAAAGCACTAAATAAAACTAAAAAAATGTTAATGGACATCCTTTGGCCATCACGTAAGATACAGCACGCTGAGATTGATAAACGGGTATCATAAATACCACTACACTGTCGTATACGAGTACGTATTGATAGTTTGAGTGAATCGCATCCGTGTGTCAGTGTCCATTACATTGTAATCAATCATCGCTTACGTTCAAGTTTCCATCTCCGTTTGCGTCGTTTTTGACCGAGCAAGGCTTTCGACACGGGCGCAATCAATATAGCAGATAATACGATAAGATCCGATGGAGCGACACCACCAATACTCTCGCGTTGTCTTGGCTTAATTAAAATGTGATCTATTTCATAGGAACTGTGCTTTATTATTTAATCCAAGTTATAAACTGTATATTTCATTCATATGAATTTCATGTAATTCTATTCAGTTTCCCTTTATCCTATAAAAATATCCTGCGACGAGCGGCCAGCCCTCTCTTCGCTTCGATTATTTAAAACATAACTACAATCAAAATTCGTAATCCCACTCGAAAATAGTGGTATCATTGAAATAAAGTAATAGAGAAAAGAGACGGATAATAAAAGAGAGAGCAAAAAAAATTAAAGTATGAGAGAGGGTAAGTAATAAAAGAAGAGAGACGGGAATAATGTAGATTAGTATCAGTGCAAATAATGTTTAAAATCAGATCACTATAAACAAAACGGCCAATTAGGCCTGCCTAGTATTTTACAAAATATATGGCAAAACTATGTGGAATATGGGAAAAGTAAATTAAGAGGCCATATCGTTTTATAATATTAACGGCAACACCTATGTTAACTGGAAAGGTTGTATCTTTCGATTGGCGAAAGCATTATCAAAATCGGATCAGTAGTTTTTGAAACAACACACAAAAATACAAACATACAAAAATCAAATCATTCCTCTTTATATAAAAGTGTGGATGTGGACTAATGCCAAATTTCATACAATAATTATCTTAATCGTACATACAAACTTTTCGCAGTCAGATTAATCTTAAATCCATACAAATAAATAAAATTGGAATGTCTGTTTGTGATATTAAAATAACCGCTTTTTACTAAGTGCATATTTTTGTTTTTTATGTAACTAGGTCGGCAAACAAGCGTACGGTTCACCTGATGGTAAGCGATTACCGTAGCTTATAGTCGTCTGCTACACCAGAAGCATCGCAAGCGCGTTGCTGACCCGATCCCTAATTCCCCCCAGAAGCTCTGATCACCTTACTCACCAACAGGAACACAACACTGCTTTAGAGTAGTGTTATTTAGCTGTGATCTTCTGTAAGGTGGAGGTACTACCCCAGTCGGGCTGCTCCATATTTGAGCAGGAAATTTCCTGCTGTGCCCTACCTCAGATGAATGGATGTATATACAGTACCTACGTATACCAACACAGTATTTTTTACATTTTTTGTCTATCTGTCTGTCTGTTTGTTCCGGCTAATCTCTGAAATCGTTGGACCGATTTTGACGGGACTTTCACTGGCAGATAGCTGATGTAACAAGGAGTAACTTAGGTTATTTAACATCTTGCTACGACCCACAGGAGAGGAGCAACACGCGCACAAAGTCGTTCGGGTCGGCTAGTAATAGATATAAATACATAAAAGTTAACATTAATTGTAAATTGGAACTAATAATCATTCAAATGATAAACTAAAAAATCCTACCAAGACTGTGTTACCTAAGTACATGTCAATAGCGCGTGCGCAATATTATGTGGAGTGCTCTTAACGACTTAAGTGTTGAAGTGTTGGAGTAGGATCATTTATTATTTTATCGAATCATTTGATCTTACTTTTGATTTGCTTCAAACAAATTTGGTCTTATAAGAACCGCTTTGTTATATGAAAGTTTATGCAGGTCACCCATCAGTATGATAAATACATAACAAAAAAATAACATAAATATAATGAAGGAAATCATATTTATTATATTCAGTCACACATGTCTACGTTTAAATGTGCTGTTACAATACATCTTAATGAATATAAAGATATAGATTTATAAACATTTACCTAAGTCTTACTATTTTTATAATGTATAACGAACGGCCAGCCCTCATTTCGCTCCAGGTATGAAGCAATATTATAATTGATGTCCTTAAATTGTCACACTGTAATTGGGTAGCATTTCATTATTTGAAGAAAGTAAGAAAGAAAGAAAGAAAAAGTGAGAGAGAGAGTGCGAAAAGATGATGAAAAATAGAAAAAGAGATAGATAATAAATCAGAGCAAAGACAAAAAATTAAAGAGAGATAGATAAAGGAGATTAAGAAAGGTGAGAGAGATATGATAGGGTGAATAGAGATAGAATGAAAGTATAAAAGAGGAAGGGAGACGGGTCTCAGTGAAAGAATTTTTAAAATTAGATCAGTAGCATTAAAATGGCCATATTCTATTAATTAAAAAATATTTATGGCAACACTACATAGGAATAGTGTAGTTTTCTATCAGCGAAAGAATTTCTAAACTGATCAATAGTACCTGAGATTAGAGATTACTTCATTTATTCAAAATGACCAACTTAATACCTTGGCTACATAGTTTTAATTATGATATCTATAGCAATATCTATCCAGTAGGTATGATACATATAAACCTTCCTCTTGAATCACTCTGTCTATTGGTGGAAGCCGCATTGATATCCGTTGCGCAGTTTTAAAGAGTGCAGATTTTATTTTATGCTATGTAATATGTGGAGTTAAACCTAAATAGAAGCTTGAAAAAGATTGAGATGATACTCCAAGATCTAAAAATACAAATAAAATAAAAAACAACTTGTCAGAGTAGCAGCGATAATTAATAGATGGACATCACATGAGTGTGTCAGTATTAGGTAAGCATGCGATATGCGGGCACAGGTGCTGAGTGCGCACACGACATTCGTGCAGGCGCGGGCGTGCAGGTAACCCGTAACCTCGCCAACTTTAAACACCCACCTGTGTTGTTATATTGACCACTATTACAAAAACATATTTTTTTTGCATAACAGATGTCATACCATGCTTTATTTTACAAATACATCTAAAAAGGCTTTTAAATTCCTAGGTAACGATACATCGCTTTTTTGGAGATGTGATGTATCGAATAGTAAAGTGGTCAACTAGTATCATTTAATAGATATTAAATATTGGTGGAGGTTGACTGAAAGGTTGCCCGGATGAAAGGCCATAATCTCTATTAGGGATTCGGGTCATTCCCTGCTACTATTTCTATGGACGGATAAAGTAACCAATAATGCAAGTACTTACAAGAAGTCTATTAAAATTTAGTAGGTATAAGGTAACCTTAGTATTATAATAATATAAACAATCGTGACTAAAATCGATACACTTAATAAACAATTTATAAATTATATAAACTTCAAGCTTGAATTCGGCTTATTTCGTTAATCCATAACGTCTAATATATGCCAAATACTACAATTACATTTTAAATTACGTAGTGAAATGTTGTTTGGAGTTGATTAGTAATGGAAACTATCCATTAATGAGCGACATGAGACGGCTGCTATCTTTGGCCATAAGTTACACGAGCATTAGCGAGAACTAATAGCGGAGGCGGGGCAATATCCACCTAGTGCTGAAACAATTAATTGTTACAAACTGATTAAATATTCTCCTACTTTATTATTCCTTAAAGATACAACAATAAGGATAAATAGTAGTACTACTATCATACCATCAAAAGATTATATAGATAGAACGAAACTTGTTTTCTAAAATTATTTAGTAGTATTATAGTTTACTTCACCCGTATTTCAAAAATTTTGAGTAAAATCTTGACAAATAACTCTCATTAAAAATGTAAATGGTAACATGGTTTAAGTAATCTTACAGATTGTGACTTTTTCCGATGACTTTTTGTATCTTATTGTTTCTTTCAAAACTATCCTTAAAATAATGTAGGTACCTAAAGATATTGTTAAAACTTTAAAAGTTGCCGACTCAACAGTTTCAAAACATAATTTAAAAATGATAAAAGAACGAACAGGAACTACAGTGATGCGATGACTTGACACATTATTTAAATTTAAAACAGGTTGGCACGTCCGTTTTTCTTGCTTGTTATTTGATTGTTTTGTCGGCTTTATAATCCTAACATGTTTTTGCAATACTTAAAAAATATCGCACCATATGGGGTCATATGTTTTGAAAGACTACTTTAATGACAATATAACGAACACATATGGCCAATTAATTTCTGCTAACACTCCTAAATAAAGAAATGAAACAACAATAAAAAGTTCGATAAACAAAAGCTTTCAAAGAATTCGGTTGGGAATGAAAATTATAAATAAATTACTTTTTAAGTATACTTATTTCATTTTATATAAAGTAGATATTTTAATTAGTCATATGTAAAGGAGAAAATCCTTTTTCAATTAATTCCAAATCGCAAAAATCTTCAAACTTTACTTCTGCTATGACAGCTTATAGCAATGAATAGAAAAACTTATGAAATATAAAATAGTTTAAGTTCTTGAAACAAGATTAAAAACAATATGTGATTTAATTTCCCCATATTCATAAGTGCAAATGAGTATGCATGGTAAGTCACAACCTGCTCGAAGCGAGTTTCTCGGTGCGTCGAGGCGACCATCTGGTGGGCGAACGCTTTTTTTATTTTCCAAACGTGTCGTCTTGGATTCTTGTTTTTTGCATTGGCTGGCGCTCGCTTCTTTGCTTTTTTATATAGCCAAGTTGTAGTTAACAGGTGGCTGGTTGTATGCAGGTGAGACCTGAGATTTTAACTCTTAAAACTTCGGTGTGAAAAATCACGCGTGCTACCAACGAGATAAAAACGCTTTAATAACTTTTACTGAGTGCATTAACGAACAATTGTTTGAAGTAATTCTTCAACTTAGAGACATTAAATCTTGATATTATCTTCTGACTGTTCTATCACCGTACTCGTAACTGGTAAGCTTAGTTGATAACAATCGAGGCCTAGAAAAATCAAATTTTAATGGTTGTGCGTAACCCGTATGTACATGATGGAAATTTACTAGAAAAAAAATTACTTGAGAGGAGATAAAAACGTCTAGTAGAATAACGAAATATAAATCTTATATTTCGTTAAATTGTTCACTTTAAAATTGCGAGTTGTTTAATTTTATTTAATAATAAACAGGATTATTTGATAAGGTAAAGTAGGATTTTTTACGATATATTTCAACATAGACAAGGCAAATTTATTATTTTGTAAGATAACTAATTTGATTATCGTATCGTAGCTATACGTATACGTAATGTTTTAATATTGTTACAAAATCTGGTTCACAAGCAATATAGCATTATTTCGATTTTTAGTTTAACAAGTACATATTAACTTATGTGAAAGCTTGAAAAATTGTACCTATTACCGAGAGCGTACTCAATAGGCTGGCAGACCTGCACCGTTAGCCTCTAGATCACGACTCAGCGGATTATTCGAGCACAAAGAGAACCAGTGTACGACGATGGACGGACACAATCACTCATAGCGTGCGTTTGTCATAGAGTCATAGAGCAGCGACGAGTCGACGACAACGCGTCGATCACTGCGCGACACGCTTTGTTACACTTACATGCCTCATGCCTGCTCCGATTTGTACACTGATACCACCATTTCAATCGACCCACTAAATATCTCATTGTTCTGAATAACAGAATATTTATTTACGTCAACCAATTATACCTAATTTTTTTCATATTCAGTACAAAACTTTAAGCTTCTTTTCTGCATTTGGTTATGATATAACTTAAATGCAAAGCGGAGATCAGACATCGTAACTTATTTTAAACGTAAATTTAACATTTTATTGGTATTTATCAATATACAAGAGCTATATAAAAGAAAAAGTGGGTTTAATACATTGAGTGATCTCTGCGAAATCATTTCTGAAACTTTCTACGGGCGTAGTCGTTCGGATTGTCTGCGAGGAGGCTGTAAAATCGTTCACCCATAAAGTGAAATATAGGTTAAGACGGACTCTCAAAAATCATTTAAAGTACCGTAATCTCATCCTTTTATTTTGTAATTTCTTCTTACCACCAATTTTGAACAGTCGTTTAATATTTTAGAGCTTCTTTTATAGTCTCGTCTCTGATGAACATCCACAGTTTTTATTTCGCTTAAGAGAGATTGTTTCAATTCGATACGCGTATTGTTTATGCTTCTCAGTATTAATAAATACATTCTTGTGAGTAAATGAAACAGCACTAAGTATTGTTTATTTATAATATATCCTGTTAATATGTTTATTATTTTCACTTCAACGGTAAAGTTATTATTACATGGTTTACTTTATTTAGACGGTGTGCATTTATTACATGTTGTACTTTATTTCTAAAGAAAATAAAATGCTATCTAATATTCATAGCGCTTTTTTATTTATGTTTATTTTAAATCTCAAGAAATAATTTGGAAACGAGGACAGTTTATTTGAAGTCGTGAACCTCAGATAACTACACTATACATGCTTATGAAACAGTAAGGTAATGTCTAGTTGTAATTAAAAATTGTAATTTTTATGCAACGACTACCAAAAACAAATATGTCGGATAAACGAAGATATATTGTGAGATACACGATATTGATACAGCATACTACTACATTGTTTCTTGGGTTCTAAGAAAAGCAAAAGAAAAGTAAAGAAACTCACTGCCAAACTTTTTTCAAATATTTTGTCAAATTATATTAGTAAAGCATCAAATTGTGAATTATTAAGGATGAAAAAAAGATAATATTTGATCTCATCTCAAAGATATTAGAATAGAATATTATCAGAAATCAATAGTTAAAAAAGTTACATTATGTTTTATTGATTTACTTCCACGTTAATTGCAGTTCGTATGATGACCGTCATTATGCGAAATTTGGTCACCACGGCCGTCGCCTTTTTTGCATAGATTTTTACGAAAATTTTAATCCATTTTTACCATCTCAGGAACTAAATTTCCAAAAAACTTCCAAAAATACCAAAAGTGTCTAAGTAACACATTTAAAAAATATTAATGGTTCCAGCCACAGGAGTTTGCACTGTACGACGAAGACTGACTTAGTTATTCTCTTATTATGTAATTTTAATATATGTATTACGAGCGGGCTGGCTTCGCTTCGCTCCGGACAAATTATAATTGACCTTGTCTCAAATTGTCACTCTGTAATTGTGTAGCTTTTTATTATTTAAAAAAAAAGAGAGTGTGAGAATAAGAGAATAGAGACAGATAATAAAGAAATTAGAGATAGAATAGAATTTAGAAATGAGAAATAGAAAGAGAGAGATAATAGAGAGAGAGAAGATGAAAAGAGACAGAGTAATCAGATATAAAGATAAAAATTAAAGATTGAAAAAAGAGAGATAATGAGAGAATTAAAGCGAGAGAATGAAAATATAAAAGAGGAAGAGACACAAAATGGCCATATTCTATAAAAAATATAGGCATATGGCAACACTACATCACCTCTGTCACTCAGGAATAGTGTAGCTTTCTAGCGGTAAAAGAATTATTTAAATCGGATCGGAGTGAAGGGTTTCAGAGAAAACCTTAAATGGCCGTATCTTTTTAATTATATTCTAATTAAGGCACCACCACATAGCTTATTTTCCCCGAAAAGGATGTAGCTATCATTCGGTGAAGAAAAATTCAAAACGGGTTCAGTAGTTTTCGAGTCTATTCGCAACAAACACACATTCAAAGATAGAAACAATCAAATATTTTCTCTATTTGATTAGTGTAGATTAAAAGGTAGGTTTTAGTACATATATACTAGTGTGAGCTAGGACTGAAGAGCATGCTTGGCCGTATTGCCGGGGCGGCGATCGGGAGCCGCGCGCCCACGCTGCGTCTGTCCGTGTCAGCGGCACCACGCTCAGTTGCTTAAATATCTTACTTTCACAATTGTAATAAGCAAACGTCAAGAACTCATCATGTTCAACAACAATAAAACACGCCTTGTCTTTCTCTACGTTCATACACGGACCTCATTTACAAAACTTACATAATAATGTAGAAGATCATTTTAAAATCTAATTCAGAGACTAATGTAGGCATATAAGCATGGTAAATCGGCCTCAGAATGATTTTATATCCTTTAAATGTATTCCTGTCTTAAGATATTACTAAAATTGATTATTTTCTTTTATATCTTGTAATTACATATCCGTTGTAAAGAGAAGTCAAAATACTTAACGTGTAACCAACACATGTTAAAGGGCTATTGGCATTTCTTCTAAAAGATAAAAATCATGTTGTGATATGATAGGAATACAATTCGAATCTTGATAACATAGGCGCCGAATGCCAAATATGCAAATAAAGAACTTTCATTTCGCTGTCAGAACAATGGCGCAGAATTCGCGGGGGTTTTGACTATTAAAAGCAGATGAATGATTTTAATAGTGTAAATGTTCACGGAAGTAATAATTCGTTGTTATTATATAATTACATTTGTTTTATTGTAGATCCCTAGGTTCGCCTGCATTCCGTTTATCTACCCACGGGGAGAAAGCCCGAAACGTTTGCTCTGCTTTTTAAGAAAAGTAATAATTTTATTTACCGATAAACATTTGAACTAGGATTCCTAATGAAGTATAAAAACAATCTGCTATTAATTTTAATGTACTTTTAGATTTTAAAATTTTGGATTACCGTTGGGTATAACTAATAGCCATTTTAAACAACCCGATATATTAATTAGTTATTTAACAAAACTTTAAGTAATCATAAGATTTTTTTGTTGTATTAGTTATTAAGTATTTGTTTAAAAGTTACAATTTAATTCGTTCAAGACTTTTCTGCAGAAATAACTAATAGACTGTTTTTTTTCGAATTTAGTCATCATGTCTATTATTTCATTATATTTAGAGACAAATACCATAATCAGTAGGTACAGTAGTCACATTAGGTATCTTGACACGCCCGTTTCCTACATTGCACGTCGACTACGAGTAACTAATGAAGCGTCGCCCATCTAAATATTCATGAAAGCAGTTAGCGTGCGTGCAGCGTGGTCGCTCCCAAAACTGGAAGCTCTACCATCAACTCTTGTAACCTTCTCTACAAAAGGATTAAAAGGAAGCGTATTTAAACCAAACAAAGGTTCCTTACTAGAAGAAAACATCTCGCTTTAATTGCGTCCACTATAAAACGGAAAGGTTCTGGTGGATTTTTACTATTACTGTGTATTGATTTTAACTATTTATGAACAAGTAATTTAACTGGAAATTCTTATCTTAATATACAGCATTTAGCGATTTAAAAAAAGATTTCATTTTAAATTCTTTGTAATCCCAGTTTAGATGGTACCCGGAGAGTGTCTAGGATGAGTTTGGGATTGTCTTTCTCAGTTACTTCACAATGCAGAATTATATTGTTCCTTAAAAGGCTACGACAATTTTGCTTCATGCAAAAGATTATAATTTTTGTTCTACCTGTACAAAAAAATGTCTACGATTCCCTGTAGTTTCTTGAAAAAAAAAAAAAAAATGTAATACGAAACACTATTTTTTTAGATTCACAATAAGATCTATTGGTAGAATGACAGAAATAAAAATCTTAAATTTAAAAATACTTCATTAACAAAATAACAGTTATAGTGTTATTTACATATTTCCGGGTTTCAAGATTTAAAATCCGGATATTTTTACTTCTTCTCTTAATACGTAGATTTAAGAGAGCTTAACGTGAAAACAAAAGTTTGTTAGTTATAGAAAAAAAATACCTAATAGATTATTAATTCTAGTATCATCTGAACTATTTACGTAGTGTGTCAAGTAAAATAACTATTGCAAAATAACTGAATTTAAACTTTAAATTAAGTTCGGCGGTCTCGGCGGTAGTGTTGAATGTAATGACTCATTTATAAACGCTGTGATTTACTCAATACATTTGTAAAGTTATAAAACATGTAATTAGTCTGAAGAGTGGAAATATTTACTAAGCTATAGATTATCACTGTAATTTGTATATACCTCACCCCCATACTAGAATCCAGAGGTTTCAACCATGCCTTACCGCTAATCCCAATAACTTACATAAGTTTATTTTATTAATTTATGTACTTGAGTTAATGTTTTTTCCTGTCCGACATAGGATGCAACAAAAGTCTCTGACGTAATGATCTTACTTAAAATATCAATCGATGCGTTGTCTTATCAACGTTTCCGAGAAGATTTTATCGCCATAAGCTAATATACATATTTTCTCTTTAATAATATGTTTGTCTGTGATGTATTGATGCATAATGATGGAACGAACGAGATAAATAACATACTTACATGCAAACTCCTGACATATAGGTTGTACAAAATTTGCAATTTATGGTTAAAAGCGTGAAAATTATTATGTGTCTCCACCTTTAATCAAACTTCACACAGCTCTTGTATTTTTATTAACGGCCGACGCATAACCAACGGGGTGCTATAAGTTTAACGTATATATTTCTATCTGTGGCATCCTATCTCTTAAACAAATAGACCGACTTTGATGCAGTTTTGCCTGCTTAAAAGCTATGCTCGATCTCGATTACAATGGTCCTTAGCTAATATATAAAGATCTATTCAGGCGTTTTTATATTATAACTTCTTTCTTGACTAACAGTTCTATGACAACAAATAGCTTTCAAATTTTTTAGGCAATTCAAAAATTCCTTCAGTGCGTACTGTATTGTTTCTAAAATACCAGCGCAGAATGCTCCAGTTAGGCATTCGTTAGTTCCCGATGGTTCTATTCGATAATGAAATATTTGTTAGCTATTCAAAAATATTCGCCCTCGTTATCGTCTATGGCGGCGTGAGCTATTATTGTTGTAACTCAAGGAATTCAGACGCAAAGTTATGATCAACATCTATTTACTTTTAAACTTAAGCACAAAGTTAACAGTTAACACCTTTTATTAATAGAACGTGATCTAAAAACTTAGAACTATGCAACAGTTGCTCATAAGGACTTTTTGTTGACCTTAGCATACCGTTCTAAATGTAATCAATCAAATAATCATTATCTTGGGTGTAGCAATTTTTAATTAAGATCTGGTTTTAAGTCAATTATACGCAAGCAGAAGCTTCTTCAGTTAAATTTTTATGATCTGCAATTAACTGAGATAACTATGTCTGTCCATCCTATTTTTGGTCCAAAGTTTATTTAAATACACTTAGTCTAACCAAACCAACAGATAGTACAATCAACCCTACATCGTTTTTAATTCTAGAATTGGTACTGTGAGCTGTAATAGGATTTTTATTTAACACATAGACCGTATACTATGTACTCCACTCGGCTGCGTTTCGCGGAAGTTTTAAGTTCTCTGTTACGAGACCTAAGAAACATTCATAATTTTAAATTAAAATATAAAACATATCTTCTGGATTTACAAAAATATACTTCTAGAGAGGCAGAATACTAACACTCGTGACACAACTTTAAGGGAGGTCTGTGTAGGCCGTGCTGCATGTCATTACAATAGAAGCTGTAGTGGTTTTTGCTGATATGCAGTGTTTTTAGAATGCAGTGCTCACTATTTCTATTACTGTTGATTCATTTCTTCGCGCACTATACCTTACTAAAGGTTACGAGAATTCAAAACGTTATTTTTTTTAATATTTTATTTTATTCTGTTACTAAGCGTCCTTATTATCTATAAGTTGCATACTATTATTATTCATCTTATTACATAACACTGTAACCGTTGATCGCAAACGCAAAAATAAAAGGGAATCACTGAAAACCAGCGTTGGTAATCCTGAGCTCGCTCAGGGTTGCCAACACATGCTGGGGGAATTTTCCTTTTTGTGGTTTCACACTGCTGTGCAAATTTTCACGTGTTAGTTGTGTAATTATTTATAAGGTGTTCTTAATCTTACACTAATTTAATATTTTGTTAATATATATTTTTCGAGTTTGTAAGTAGTGTGTCACAAATAAAGGTTTATTCTATTCTATTCTATGTGAAACATTTTTAGTGATTTCAGGAAGCTTTCATACAACGTGTACGAAAGCGATGTTCTGCAATATGTTTGGCATAATAATTAAGTATACAGTATTAGTACACGAAATGTACAATAATTTATGGTAATATGTTCAATAAGTACACCATAGGCAGCGCCAGTAACCGCAATTATATTTTCTCTTTGCAGGGCCCACTATCGGGTGTCGGTGTCAATGAGAGAAAGCAGTGCAGTATAGACGCCGCGCGAACCTGACACGTGTCTCTAGTTATTTAATTAGTGTGAGCTGTATGCCTGTAGAGTGTAGGGTGCAGGGTGTCGATGGTAGCGGGCGGTGGTGACCACAGGCAACGGTTACTTGCGGCTGCGCGTCGACATAGCCGGAACGTAACCCGATAACTGTCCGCTACTAGGATTGCTTATACGCCTCACAAAATCCTGATCAGTTTTCATTTAACAGCTCTTTAACGGTTTTTATGCACTATTAAATTTTAATTATAAAGTATTTCTGAATTTTATGAAACTTATGAGTTTAATCAATTGATAAAATACTAGAGGGCTGCCCTCGCTCCGCTCCGGGTATTTAAAGCAATATTATAATTGATGTCCTTAAATTATCACTCTGTAATTGTGTAGTTTTTAATTATTTGAAAAGTTAGAGAGAGTAAGAAAAAGTTATAAAAAGAAAAATAATAGAAACAAAATTAAAGAAAAGCGACAGATAAATAAAGAGGGAGAACAGAGCAGAACTAAAATTAAATGGGTAAAGTAGAGAGAGAAAGAGAGAGAGAGAGAAAAGGAGAAATTATCGAAAGAAAGAAAGTGAAAAGAGGCTAATCATTCTGAACAGATAAAAATAAAAATTAAAGTGAGAAAAAAGAGAGAGGATGAGAGACAATGATAGTATTATGAGAGAAAGAGAGACGGAAATACTATAGACTTCTCTCAGTGAAAGAATTTTTAAAATCGGATCAGTAGCAACTAAATGGCCATGTTCTATTAATTAAAAAATGTATATGGCAACACTAAATCACCTTTGTCACTCACGAATAGTGTAGTTTTCTAACAGTGAAAGAATTTTTAAAATCGGATCAGTAGCAACAAAAAGGGCCATGTTCTATTAATTAAAAAATGTATATGGCAACACTAAATCACCTTTGTCCATCACGAATAGTGTAGTTTTCTAACAGTGACAGAATTTTAAAAATCGGATTAGTAACAACAAAATGGCCATGTTCTATTAATTAAAAAATGTATATGGCAACACTAAATCACCTTTGTCCCTCACGAATGGTGTAGTTTTCTAACAGTGAAGAATTTTTTTAAATCGGATTTGTTGTTCCTGAGAAGCTCTTCAATTAACAAAATGGCCACCTTATGGCACTTAAATGGCCATATCTTTTTAATTAGAGTATTTATGGCAACACCACATAGTCTATGTTACCCGGAAAAGATGTAGCTTCCTATCGGTGAAAGAATTTTCAAAATCGGTCCAGTACATTTCGAGCCTATTCGCAACAAACAAACAAACAAACATACAAACAATCAAATCTTTCCTCTTTATATAATAGTATAGATATAGATTAATAGAAAATGATCATTAAAAATTAATACACTACAACTTCAATTTGTTATTAAATAACTATTAAATTAACACAAATTTCTGATGTTAGTAGCTTACATTAAATTAGCTAGCTAGTAGATTTTTTTAGTATTAGTTTAGTATTTTTAGAAAAAAAAACGACTATAAATTGGTCCATTACCTTGGGCACTACGAGGCTAAGGAATTAGTAGGTATAATTTTAATTTCTAGAACCAAACCATTCAACAGTTGGAATGCGTCTGTGTTCTATACCTAATATTTTTCTTTCTCTCATTTTCCTCTATTATATATGTTTGTCAATTTACTTTACATTACAATTTTATTTACATAACTTATTGTATTTTTAAGCTTGATGCAACTCTAACGTTCTCCAATACGATGTACATAGTAGTAATATTCAAGAATGTGAAACTTTTAGCAATTATTATAATTAGAAGAAGATGGACTTAAAGTATCTATGTATATTACTCGTAAATACTAAACCTAACTATTATTTATCATATATTTCTGAACTGTTATTAATTTCTAATAAGACTGCGTTTGTCCTTGGTTCAACTGTTCCAAACTTATGTGAGTTTGCGATGTGTTACCGATAAAACTAAACGTGACTTAACTAACCTCTTACTTAACACGATGTGCGGCGTGCGCGGTAACCATTTCGTTTTTAATACAAAAGATGTTTGTAACTAATGTTAAACTCATTTAGAGGTATCATTAATTTTAAATTATGCATCAGTGAAAATTAACATATAATGAATTGCCTTTGTGTGATCTTGCTCAATCATATTCATATACTTATAATAAATTAAACTATTATTTACGTAACGTTTGTTTACAAGTATATTTTTTGCTGAAACAGAGACAATATACTTTATATTTACAAGATAATAAGCACGACATAATTGTTTTTAGTATTTTTTTAACTAATTTACTGCAAGTGCTTATATGAAATCTATTTAGCGCAAGATATCACTTAACACAACTGTTGCTCATATTATCAGACGTTGAGTCCTGAAAGGTATCACAAAAACTTTCGTAAGTCTTCATTATTTTTGTGTTAACTGTTTGTCACTCCCGTGTTGATATCAAGTATAGCTTGATATGTTTCAGAAAAGTTCCGGTTCCATTCTCTCTTGCTGCAATTCGCGAAGCAGTCTTCATTTTAGCAATTTTATTTTTAAACTAAATATAATACATTTCTCGCCTAAACTTTATTTTAAGTTTGCACAGGTTGAAAATTTGTGTTACACATAAATTATGAATCTTTGTTACACATAAATCTTATATTACTAATTAATTAGCTTTTCTGTGGAAGCATCTTTGTAAAGCCGACAAAGGAAACCTCGTTTCGGTTTTTCGTTTGACTCAATATTTTTAAAATATTTAAAATGTTCTAACGAACAGATCAACTCATTAAAAATTATAGATATACCAAGAGTACTTAATTTTAAATCTGTATATGAATATTTACCGAGAATGTAGGCGCTGGTAGAGATTTAGAATAGCTTTTATCTTTATTTTTTTAGGCTAATAATGTTGATGTATTTTGGGAGGTAATGCCTTGAGAAGTGGATCTGCCAGTGGCCTCGATGGGTTATCACAACAACATTTCTATATTCATCCTTTATGGTGCCAATATTTGTGCTTTAAATAAATAATGGAAATCTGACCTACAGGCTGTAAGTTCAACTATCCGATGCATTGTTTCTATAATTTGCAGCCCTTCTTTAGCCAATATTTTTTAACCCATGCATTTACGCTTTGGTAGTGCACGCGGCCAGCACCTTTTCACTAAGCTCGGGAGAAGTATTATTTAAAGTTAATATAAAAAATGCATTCAACTCTTTATGCCGTTATGCTCTCCTCTCAGAAGTAAAAGACTAAAGTCCAAAATTATATACTACTGGCTTGCGACCACCCACCATCCAACTAGTGCTGCGGTTCCACTATCCATCAGACAGCACGTTTGTACCTTATGTAATAAAATAAGTTAGAATTCAACTAAACTAAATGCGAAATATTTATTACTTCTAATGTAACTCATATGGATAAAATGTTATCCATATGAGTACGATAATGATCAGAAAAACACTTACTATAATGTCGTAAATTGTGCGTTGAGTGAGGCTGTTTGGGACTAAGCTTCTTTACCAATTTGTTTCGATGGTTTAGGTATAATTTGCTGAATGACATAATTCGTAGGTCTCTTGTCAATGCTAAAGTGCCAACCATTTTAGCACCAAATGAATATGAAAACATAGAACGGAACTTCATGTTTGCGCCATTTGTTGCAACCATTGCGTTGGCGTTGAAACCATGGGGCAAAAGGCTCTGAACTATCCTCCCGCCTCATTCAAACCACGCTCAAACGCAAAATTAGCCTGGCTATTCTTTGAATAATTGGTAATACTGCCAGCATTTTGGGTAACCTATCCCTTTGCAGTGGGATCGACGATTTATTTGATATTATATAATTTCAAATATTTCATATAATACTCAACGTTGCAAATTGTTCAAATGTTTTTTGTTCGAGTACCTATATATAATGTTTATTGTAAAACTTAAACAAAAAATATATTTTGTATAATAATAATAAAAATAATGGAACCCTAATAACTTAATTCGTAATAACTTAAAAATCCTCATAACCTCGATGTTTTAAATATTTGTGTTGTATTCATTCAACGGAATTTCTTAAATAGCAGCCATAGATTACTAAAGTTTCTTTGTTTCATTTCGTAGAAATAAAGAGATAGCGGTAAAGTGATTCTTTATTGTATTGATTAACAGTCACATTTAATGAATTTTTGCTCAAAAATATAAAAGTTAACGTTTTACAATAACTTGAATTTTGTGTCATATTGACTGAATACTCTATATCATCTCGCGGATCGGAAATATTCGGATTTTTAACGCCCGACGCTACATCTTCCGAGGTGGTAGAGGATCTCTTCCCCTGACTGGCATGGCGACCACAGGCATGCGAATCTGTGACACGTTCCGGCCAAGCCGCATGTGGGCCAGATCTACCCCTCCCTCTCCCATCCCATTACTGCTGCAATTCCAATGAACACCGGATTCTTGCCCAGGGTCCATCGAAACCGCAGCAGTCTTCTCTTCGCTCTCCCTCCTCACTCTATCTTCGAGGCGGCGACGCATTGACAAAACAAGAGATACCCTCTAGTTTTGTCGATGTCTATGGGCGACGGTGGGCACTTTCAAACAGGTGGACGGTATGCTCGTTTGTCCCTTATGTATCTTAAAAAAAACAATGACGGGGTGTTATAAGTTTAACGTGTGTATTTGTGTATCTGTATGACTATCTGTGCCATCGTAGCGCCCAAGATGGACCGATTCTGACGAAGTATTATTTGCTTGAAAGGTAATTCAATCAAGATTCTTAGCTGTATTATGTGAAGATTTAGTCAGCTGTTTGAAGACTATCAGCTCATTCCTTACTTAAGGGCTGCGTGACAATATTAAAATATTGACAATTTTAATAATCTTGTAACCATGGTAACACAATGATATTGCTTTGACTGAGTAGAGATGACACGGTATTTCTTGATACCGTTCTTTCGATATCAAATATCGAATACATACATATGAATATCAAGTTTTTTTAATGTTCGTAACATTAGATATTTTAACTACCATTTGTTTTTTTTTTTGCATTTTATCAATATTTGTTAGGTTTGTATTGCCTGCCGTTTCTATATTTTGGTTTTTAATAATACAAAAAATCGATAGAAAAATTAGATTATAATCTATCTCACAATAGCAAAAATAAACTTCTAACATTTTCGTCTCCACAAAGTGATTAATTGTTTCAAGGCGACTTTTTTCGCATCTATAATAAGATTCCACAGTCTATCATTAAATTTTCAACTTGACCGATTTAAAATTCAAAGTAAAAAGTGTTTAGTTAACAAAGCTTACTATTCTGTAAATTATGAATCCAAGTGACGTTATTACTTGATAATAATACAATTGTAAAACAAATTTATGTAAACAATGGCATTTTGGAAAAAACGACTGTTGTGTTTCTTGCCTGGTCTTCTTATGAGAAAACGGCTTTCTGACCTGGTGCTATCTTCAGACAAACTGACTGACTGACTGGTTTTGACATGTCAAAAATAATTTGCATAAAGTCTAATTGAAATAAACTATTTTGAGTTTGAGTTTCATATTGTAAACTATCAAAAGAATGTGAACCGTAAGATTTTGCTTACAATTTAACTATAGATTATAATCTATCGAAATGAAACCGTAAAATTGTAAATCAGGTTGAATTTACCATAGAGTTTAAAACTATAACAGTGGGCATAATGATAATAGTAAAAAAGTTAAATGGACAACAATATTTTCTTAAGGACTTCCGTGAAATCCGCGGCGCTATGGGAAGGGTAGCCACTTTGCCCTTGCGTATCACAGTACGAAAACTTATACTCGTCGATTCGACTTGCATGTGTTTTCTCACTGTGTTACTGCGGGCAGTGCCTACTCTCCCTCCGCGCCTCCACGTTTTATATACACTCTAGGTAGGGGTAGGACAGACAAATATTGCGTGAATGTTGTTTAATTTTTGAAGGGACAAATAAAAATCATTGTTTTGTCCATTCTATTTTCCTACTAATATTATAAACGCGAAAGTTTGTAAGAATGTATGTATGTGTGGGTGTATGGATGTGTGTTTGTTACTCTTTCACGCAAAAACTACTCAATGGATTTTGATGAAACTTTACGATATAGCTTACACATCAGAATAACATATAATTTATAATGATATAGTGTGAATTATCCAAAATATAGCGGGTGATACTGCGGGACGCAGCTAGTTTTAAATATTTTCTTTATACCCTGTAATACTTTTAAAACTTTATGGTCAATGATCCTGATTCACAATTTGCTTACCTACTTACCTACTAAATAATAAATATACATACTTTGAGACAATTCTTGAAGAGCATTTATTTTTACACAGAACAACCTATTGTAAGATCAATCAGGGACAGGGTTCATAATCTTTCAATAGCTTATAATCTCGCGATATAGATTAAAATATCACGGTGTTTATAATTTTATGGTGACATATATAACGCGTTTTAAAAATTACAAGTAGAAATTCACAAGAAATCATACAAATAAAGTGAATTATGGAATATTTACAAATAGATCGTGCATCAACAGTTGCAAGTCGCCGTAAGGCATGATCATCAACCGCGAGCTCTAATACCTACACGACCTGTAACTACTACTACCATCTATCAATACCAAAAATGTATATTCCTATCAGTACAATTTAACAATAACCTTAATTATCAGTTATACATACTCTATTTCCTGCTCTAAAATCTTTAAACCAGGATCAGAAACTTTAACCCCGAACATATCAACAATATTTTATTAAAGTTAATTTGTTACTATGTATAAATTACGAGCGGCTGCCCTCGCTTCGCTCCGGGTATTTAAAGAAACATTATAATTGATGTCCTTAATTTATCACTCTGTAATTGTGTAGCTTTTCATTATTTGAAAAAAGAGAGAGTGAGAATAAGTTATAAAAAAAAACGATAGAAAGAAAAAGGAAAGAAAAGTGACAGAAAATAAAGGAGAGGAGAGAACAAAAATTATTTTATAGGAAAATTTAAAAAACGTTTGTGTGACAAAGGCTATTATAACATTAAAGATTTTTTGGAAGCTGTCACGCCTTGGGAATGATGCGTTCGCTTCAAATTATAAAATATATTTGTTATAAAAATTGGCATTAAAAAAAAATCAAAGATAAAAAGTAAAGTAATGTAAAATATCCAAAAGAAATAGTCCCGCTGAGTTTCTTGGGCCCATTCTTCTCAGATCTGGGTTAGGTCGTTTCCGAAAGGGTGGTAGATTCCGACATTCAATAAGAGAATGTAAATACTAATTTTGAATAAAAAAATTTGAGATAATCGGAAGAAAGAAAGTGAAGAGAGACTGATCAGAGATAAAGATAAAAAATAAAAAAAGAGAGAGGATGAGAGAGAATGATAGCATATAAGAGGAATAGAGACGGAAATACTGAGAAACCCTACAATTTACAAAATGACCACGTTATGGGACTTAAATGGCCATATTTTTTTAATTATAATATTTATGCCAACACCACATAGCCTATGTCACCCGGAAAGTATATAGCTTTCTATCGGAGCAAGAATTTTTAAATTCGGTTCAGTAGTTTTCGAGCCTATTCGCAACAAACAAACATACAAACAATCAAATCTTTATATAATAGTGTAGAAGTGTAGATAGTGTAGATGTAGGTAGATAAATAAGAAATCAAAGAATAATATTAAGAATAAATAGTTCAATTAATATATTATTCACTTATAATTTTACAAATACGAACAACAAATAATTATAAGGTTCTGATACCAAAGGCCTGCCCTCGCTTCGCTCAACTTCAATAAAGCTTTTTATATATATTCGCGTCAATAAAGCAATAAAGCTATTTGGTCGAAAGTCCTCAGAAACAGCTACGATTTGGATTGCCTGTTTTACGGCTTCATTGACACGACTAATAATCTTTGTCATGGTAACATAGTACGTATCATGAAGATATTTATCAACTAGCTGACCTGGCGAACTTCATACCGCCTAATAGTCAATGGATGTCATGTTACAGATTAGCTGAACTGTTGACAACCAATGTATATATCAACTCTTTTTCATTATTGACATTATAGTACATTTTTAAAATCTAAAATATGCAATTATCCGAAAATTGTGGTATATCTTCACGATTCGAAACCTTTAATTGGATACGTTCGTCAGTTTGAGGGGGGGAGTTTACCGTATCGACGGGATGAACATTAAATGTTTCACAGTTACGAAACCCATGAAAATTGTTATTTCTTTTATTTTATATGTATAAAGATAGATTAAGTAGAAATCCATGCGTGCTTTGGTTACCGTCACAACGGTTGTTCCCGCAACAGTTCAACAACAATGGATTCAAAAATAACAAAATTTTATTTCAAACTTTCATTCCCTTTTATACCACCAGAAGATTGGGTTTACAAAAATGAGAGGAAATATGAGATATCTATAATTAATTGACTTGACCTTCTTTGACATGACATTAATAAAATTCAGAGTACTAGCAATTAGACAAAATGTTGGTGCAATATTTATAACTAAACGTAATTGCCTATTTCGTCTACATGTTCATCTAAACTTCTAAAGTGTCTGAATGTAATTATCAAAAGTCAAAATGTTACGCCCACGCCCCACGTCCACGAGTCTCCAACAACCTGCTCAAAAAGAAAATTACACCTCCGATCTTTGTAGTGCTATTGAACCATTAACTTTATTATAGGTTTGTAATGGCTTATTTTTGTCAGTATTGACTATAAACGTTCAAATAGTGGGAAGAGTAATCAATCAATAGAAAACATATTTCGTTCTTTAGTGTTCTGCGTTGGTTGAATAATAAATCGTGCTTTTGTCCTCATTTCTCTCGTAAACTGACATGATAATGTTCTTCAATAGTAACGTCGTTGTACACATCACAAATTAGTTAAAAAACTGAAGCTAACCAAACCTAAAATAAAACGAATCCTCTAGTTACTAGTGAGTGTGTGTGAGTGACAATTCCCCTCTGTCGCTGGGAGAGCTTCTCGTAAGAGGAGAGTAACCACTTGATGGTTTTTTTTATTATAAAATGGGCTTACTCTTGACCTAAGTCTAGCTCTAGAGCAGAGACGAGGTCGAAGATGGAGCGACTATCGGAAACGAGCGGTCGGAGATCTTTTCCCCGACTACGACCACATTCGAATCACACCACCATGTATCTTAGACTTATACCGGCATCGCGCCATATGTGGATCACACTTAACCCTAGCTGCGGTTGCGGTGAACTCTAGGTTATTTTTTAGGGTATAGTGAAACCTCAGCATTCTTCTTTTCGTTCCCCCTCCTAACTCAACCTTCAAGATGTCAACGCGTCGATGAATCAAGAGACACTCTTCTGTATTGTCGATGTCCATGGGCAACGATGGTTACTCTCCATTAGGTGGACGAGTAGTCACGTTTGTCCGTTATCTAACATAAAAAAGTTAAATGAGAATAATTCTACAGGAGGACATTGACGTAGGGAAGTGGTAATGATACCATGCTTAAATAGTGTGATTCAACTGTAATTTACATAATATTTAGGTTTTATCTGACTTTAACTCTCAGAGAAGTAAGCTCACATAGAAAATTCGCCATGACCTGATAAAGTACGACTGGCCATTTAGGGCCTTTTTGCTCTAATATAACGTTAATGTTATTATGAAGGTACGTACTACGAGATTATACTGTAGCGACTAGCGAGGCTAATAACTAATGATTGACGTCTCATCGATAAAATTGAGGAGATAATCCATTTTCACTTTTCAGTACTGAGAATCGCTTAAGCACTATTATTCCTCAAGAATCCAACGATATATTTGTAAATCTACCTTGCTACATTTATAGGAATAAAAAAATAAAGTTAAAAAAACTATAACCCGACTGCGTAAAAAAGTGGTCTAATAAACAGGTCGAAACAAGAAAATAATTCAGATAGAAACACAGAAATAAAAAAATTAGCTCAGTTTAATTTTTTTCGAGGTTAGAATCTAATGTATAAATTCCGTCATTAAAAAAAGTCATAAAATTTTTATAGCCCATGTCACCCGCACCATTATTACGAATCTATTGACATCTCATTCATGAAAATTGGTTCAGTAGTTTAGGCGCAACATACAAACATACATATATAGATACATACATACACACATACATACATAGACTGCCAATCATAACCCTTCCTTTTGGCTTCGCCGTAGTCGGGTAAAAATAAAATGTATTATAGTTCTAAGACTTAAAGCCCAGTCTAATTTAAGTTTGGGTGAGTGTAAAATATTACTGACACATGTTTAATTAGAAAGCTGTTTCTTTTACATTATACAAATCTACAAAGTAACATGATTTTTATGACATTTCTTTAAGCAATAAAGCCTTCTTAATGGAACCTTAAAACGTAGTCCATTTAGTTGTTAAGAGAGTTTTAAAGCATCACGACATTGATTCAAAGACGTTAAACGTACTGGTACGAGTTGATCATATTATTATAGTTATAGCATCGGGATTTCTCATCGAGCATAAAGATAGCGAGTTGTGTTTGGAGCATAATATGCTTAGCGAATTATGTTGAGCGTTACACTATAAGTATGGAATATTTCATAATTAGCAGTATATGAAAAATCAAATAGAAACTTTTATCTAGCGATATGAGATCGATGAATTGAAGAACCGATTTCTATTATTTTACCAGAAAGTACAAAATTTGTTCGAAAAGTAGTCGCTTTACATAAATATGAATTATTTAACTTTTGCAGAACTAATATTGGGTTTTAACCCATGAAGTCCTAGAGTGTCAAATCTTAAAACTAGTAAGTAAAAATAAGCCATTATAACTAACGATAAATAATGATAATTTATATGATATTTAAACATAAGAAAAACCCTGGTGACCCTTCACCTTTACTCTCGTTTTATATATGACCAATGTGTATAAGAATTGGTACAACTCAGATAATTATTATTGGCCGACAAATCTTCTCTTAGGGAACCGTTACTCGTGATTTGTTGCAGTGAAAACATTCATTTCCTCATTTGCATACAATGGCGGTGCCAAAAAATATTGGAGTGTAAACGCTTACAATAAAGGCATACGAAAGTTCTTTAACTTGTAGATGTACCGTAGAAAATCATATACCACAATTATTCTTTTCACATGAATTTATATTAATAATTACATAGAACCAGTACCTACATAAAAAAATGTAATAGTTGTTAAATATTTTAAATTTATCTATTACCGTGAAATTGTCCGTTTGTATCTTTTTAAGCGTAGTATAATTTGTAATATTTACTGAATTTTCATACGAAATTTAGATACAAAATTTACTATTTTCTTTCTCCGTTTTACATTCTAAGTAAGTAAGTATCATTGCTAAAACTATGATTGATTCGCTAAAAAACTTAAACTATGAAGATACCGAATGATTAATTATTACAGAAATTTAAAAACTTAACTTAATAACATAACTTAACTTCAAATATAACAGACTTACAAAATATTAAATGATCAGCAATACGCCGAATATGAATTTTCAGTAGGCATTCTGGCTGAACAGTCTAATCAGGCGAAGCTGAACAATAAGTAATTCTGCATCATAATCTTTCACTACATTTGAATGATTATATCTCAAATGCATATACTCGTAATATTGTCTATTATTAGCTATGACTACTTTAATTATTATAAAGAAAATATATCAAGAACAATTATAAAATAAGTAGCCCTTTACCAATTTTAAAGTGCTTTGTAGGTACCTATTAAGATATTCGATATTCAGCTGTATAGGATAATAATAGCTGAATTGTTGAAGAAAACCGTAATGTGCAACAGATAAGTAAATGTTGTTTTGTTTATATGTTATTCATCATTGGTGGTGGCCGCGCTCAGATATAATTTTTCAACACGGTACAATATTATATGTCAGTACACTTGAGTCTTGACGCAGATAGAACGAAGTAACGGAGCCTCTCGTGGCTCAATTGTTTAAAACTATTAATTGTTCAGATAGCACCAAACAATGCTAGTGACTACGAACAATGGGACCGGAAAATCTTTTTCAATTACTTTATACATTGGTATTCATAATAAATGCTGTAATTATACCTTTAATTTGTTAAAAAGAAATTAACACCTGACTTATCCCTTTCACGAGCACTTTTATATACATAACTAGCGGCCCATCCCGGCTTCGCGCGGGTGGAATGTTATTTTTAAAAATATTTTGGCTCTTGCATTTCGGTGCCCACCCTAGTGCCGCGTTACTCGCTGCGCTGCGTCGCTATACTGGCCCGTCGCGTCCTCGTGTATTTTTTGTTTATATTGATATTTTTAATTTCGTAATATCTTTTGAATGGAAGGTCCGATTTTAATAATTCAAAAAGTAATTTACAGGTAGTAAAACAGTCTTGAATACGAAATAATTTATTTGGATAAGGATTAATACAAATTTATAGAAAACATGGTCTGATTTTGATTGGCATTTTTATCAACTTTTAAAATGTAAAAAAGTAGTTATAGTGACATAACTATAATAGTTGGACATATGGTCTCGCGGAGTTTTTTGTAGATATTGATACGTTCTATAATATTGTAGAACATTTTTTTGTTCTATCATCAATACTTTTTGCAGCGCATGCGATGAAAGATATTTTATGGCTAATTTTTTTGCACCTTGGGTTGGTTTTAGTGAGATTTCCTGAGGATCTCTAATTTTTTCTTGTAATAAAATCAATATCTACAAAAAACCTCGCGAGACCATATGTCCAACTATTTTAGTTATGTCACTATAACTACTTTTTTATATTTTAAAAGTTGATAAAAATGCCAATCAAAATCAGACCATGTTTTCTATAACTTTGTATTAATCCTTATCCAAATAAATTATTTCGTATTCAAGATTGTTTCAATACCTGTAAAATTCTTTTTGAATTATTAAAATCGGACTTTCCATTCAAAAGATATTACGAAATTAAAAATATCAATATGAACAAAAAATACACGTCGACGCGACGGGCCAGTATAGCGACGCAGCGCAGCGAGTAACGCGGCAAAAGAGGGGGCACCGAAATGCGGGAGGGCCAAACTATTTTTTTTTTAAATATTCCACCCGTGCGAAGCCGGGACGGGCCCCTAGTAGATAATAAATTGTTTCTGTCGATCAGTCGGTGCCAGCCAAGTGAACAGACATTTAGTAAGGTAGATTAGTAATAGGTATTGTCCTAATAAAGTGAAGTTAATAAATAGCAGAATTATTTTTTACTTTTTAGTGCAATTTTAGTTTGAAGTCGGTTAATTTTTTTGTTAAATATGTTTTATTTCTCGCTTTTTTTGTGAATATTATGTATTTTCTGTAAACCACTAATTCACTCGCTCACTCGCTAAATCACCTATGCACATTTACAACACAAGTCACCCATACCCTCATTCAACTTTACAAAGTGACAAACTCAATTTACCTATTAACAAAGTACCTTCTCACTCAACCATCATCTCAATTATAAAACTGTACCGCTCTACTCACCCTCCCATCTCCAATCTACTGCACACAATCAACAGATAGCGTTCAGCATTTCATAAATTATAGGTCAAAACATCTAGATCATCTGAAATATCGAGTATGAACAACTGCACCAAAATTTCATTCCGGTTCATTTATTGGATTATTACGATGTCACAGACACACAGATACACTATTAAACTAATAAAGCAATATCATCTTGATCCCATTTGTTTCGCACAAAAAAATCGCCATCAGCCCATCAGTCTTTCGGGAGCTACGATGTCACAGACAGATACACATATACACTGTTAAACTTATAAAATAATGGCATCTTGATCCATCTGCTTCCACACATCCGCATCAAAAGTGGCCCAGTCTTACGGGAATTACGATGTTATAGTTATACACACATATACACTGCTTAACTTATAAAACAATTGCATCTTGATCACATCTGCTTCCACTCAGAAAAATCCACATCAAAATCAGCTCAGTTATTCGGGAGCTGGGATAATCCCATCTGCTTCAACACTGAAAAATTCGGGGGCTATGACACAGAAAGACAGGCGAACATTACCATTAAAAAAATTACTTACAGCCAAAGTACACTTTAAAACAATTCCCATAAAACCAAACACGGCTAGTTTACGTTGTTCTATGCCTGTGTTCCAGTACATACCTTCCGGTGTCATCATCAGCAGCAGTTCCACTTCACCAATTAATAAATTCTGAATGCAACTGCTTGAAACCTTTCTGAAAATATCAAAATCACTATATATATGTTTTATACAATTCCTCAAGGACCTCATTATCAGAACTGAATTTTGAAAAAAATGGGACCAATCTGTAAGAATATCCTACCAAATACAAAAAGAAATTTCGAATTCGGTTCATAAATGACGGAGCTCTGAGGTACCAAACAAAAAAACAAATTACAACCGAATTGAAAACCATTTTTTAAATTAATTTTGAAGTCGGTTGAAAATGATGTAAAAAAATACCATTTAAAGCTTTCAAGGAAAGACATGGTGAGCTCTGCGGCTTTAGACATCATATGATCATGAAAATTAAAACCAAATTTTACACAATATAAATTAAAAACATAAAATGGTGTGTTACTACTTAAAAAGGTGGTGTGGTGCGACCACCCACTTAATATTTTTAACGGCATAAACATAGAAATAAAAGAATCTGTACTAGAAATACTAAAAAAAGTAATATGTATAGAAGTAAACTAACGGAAAAACAAAAATTAAGAATAACAAAGGTAAAAATATTTCATAATTTTATCCATCAAAAAAACAAAAACCACAAAATAATACTAATAGACGTGTTGTGATGTATTATTATGAGTACTAACTAGTAATACATTAAAATAAATCAGCGCTTGTGTAAGTGGTGAATAACAATTCAGTAGCAATTGTTTTATGTTTGCGGTCGCGAGAACAATATCTCCGAAGATTAGAAGTGTATAACTCAATGATTTCGTTTCGCGGGCGGAAACGGGCGCGCCCACGCACTGGCGATGGCGGCACAGGCGGCAGCGGCACAGGTCAGAGCAGTGACCCCGCAGCTCACCTCGCGCGGGCGCGGGCGCGGGCACGGGCGCACGTCTACTCGCAGACCTCATTGTTCCACCTTCCAACAGATCCGACGCGGCCGCAGGTAACTGGAAGCCACTCCGCTTTAACAGGTTCATAGATTAAATGCACTGATTATATTTTAGCCATAATGAATCAATTATAAAGATATTGTATCTAAATTTTTAAAGTGTACAATTAATTAATGTGATACTATACTAAGAAATATATAAATGTTTATCTACACTGTTTTAACTATGATTTAAAGATTTATTTTTTTTACGTCTCTATGTAATTATTAATTAATAATTAATTCGTGAAAGAATTATTTATTATTAATTAATAAATAATTCTTTCACGTATAGAAAACTTATGATGTAACGTATGACCATTAATATTATTATTACATGATATGGCCATTTTCCATTTATAATTTCATTGATACGAAGCTACACTACTCCCGAGTAGTACTCTACCTAGAATTTACTACTCTACCTGATCACTAAGAGAGTGTCTCGCACAACTCGTAGCTGCACCCTCACACACGCGCTTGTCCAGGCTGCGCTCCCAGGCGGCAAGACTTTTTCCGATATTATCAACAATTATCGTCATTTACAAACCATCACCATCAATTTATCCAAAACCTTAACAAATTATAAGTACATCTAAACTTTCCTAATGACATTTAGTCCAAGCAAAAAAATTTTAAACTTAAGTTAGCAATACCGTTGATAACTTATTATTTGCGGGTGGTTCTGATAGACCATTATGCCTGTACAAGTTTAATATTGTTTGTTCAGTTTCGGTTTTCCTCTAGAGTGCATATTATAATTGTCTTTATCCTGTTACTTACTGTGAAGTATAGCTCCCACATTGACAATACAAACAAAAGCATTTTCATCACTTTTATCCTATTATGCTAGGTTTTACAATCATATATACCTACCTCTACAACGATTACGTCCCAAATTTGTTAAATAATAATTCTTTCTAAACAAAAAAATGTTGTTTTGCTGATCTAAATTGAACTAAATGCCATGTCAGATTTCGTTAACTCGAACCGCATTAAGCGGTTAAGTGATCTTTCTTCATTAGCAACACCAATAAGGCAGAACGCCCATCATATCACAAATTACACCTGCGTTACTAATTATGTCGGACGCGGATATTCTTTCTCACTGTAATTATTTACATCTAACCGTGTTAAAAGTGTATTTATTACTTCAATCTGTCACCTCAGTAATGACTACCGCGCGTGAAATTTAATATAACACATCACTTTTAAATAGCTTTTCAATTTTTGAATATAGTTTTCTTCCCCGAGGAATATTTTAGGCAGAAAAAAGTTTATACTTGATGGTTGAACCACGTAAACACGAAGCATTACATTCAATATTTTCATCTTAAGCTACAGTCTTGATCTTGAATTATGGGTGTGCGGTTTTAAACTTGCCGTATTATTAACAAGTTGTAAATCACCGATCGGAATTAGGACTACGATGAAGCGACTGCCCAAGATATGTTGACGGTATTTTAACAATGCCACGGTGAAATCGGTAGATAACGTTACAATATTAAATACAAATATAAGAGTTATAACTACAATAAATAAGCTGTTGACGTAGTGTTGTTTTCAGACTGATCCGGAACATTAATAAATTGGATTTAATTCGCATATACGTATTATTACAATGAGCAAGACGCTAACGTGTTTTTAAATTTAACGTTTTCCTCAAACATTACCATGGAAATTAGCATTGGAAATCGTACCCTCTAAAAGATGTTTGTTGTTACAATTGTTACAAAACAAAATGTATACTTACATATTATTTCACATTTAGGCACAGCTGTTTATGTCTTACAGAGTTCATGAATTATGAAAAAGCAAACGTACAACAGCGTTATAGGTTTTTTATTTGATATAACACTAAATACCTGCTGATTTGATTGCGTTCTATAATTAGTGGAGCATATATAATTGAATTACTTTTGTTATAATGACTTAACTATATTACTACTATAGTAATTAGATATTAAATAAGTATTTTTTTATTTACCACATAATCTATACTATTATATAAAGAGGTAAGACTTGATTGTTTGTATGTTTGTTTGTTTGTTGCGAATAGGCTCGAAAAGTACGTACTAAACCGTTTTTGAATATTCTTTCACCGATGGGAAGCTACATCCTTTCCTCTAATTAAAAAGATATGGCCATCTAAGTGCCATAACGTGGCCATTTTGTAAATTGAAGAGTTTCTCAGGAACTACAAATCCGATTTAGAAAATTTTTTTACAGATAGAAAACTACAATATTCGTGAGTGACAAAGGTGAATTAGTGTTGCCATATACATTTTTTAATTAATAGAATATGGCCGTTTTGTTGCTACCAATCCGATTTTAGAAATTCTTTCACTGAGAGAAGGCTATAGTATCTCCGTCTCTCTTCCTCTTATATACTATAATTCTCTCTCATCCTCTCTCATTTTTCTCTCTTTAATATTTATCTTCATCTCTGTTCGGTTTCTTTCTTTCGATAATATATCTATCTCTCTCTCCTTTATTTATCCAATTTTATTTTTGCTCTCTTCTCTTTCTTATATTATCTGTCGCTTTTCTTTTCTTTTCTTTTTCTTTCTTTTCATAACTTTTTCTCACTCTCTCTCTTTTTTACAAATAATGAAAAACTACAAAATTACAAAAAGACATATTGAGGACATCAATTATAATATTACTTTAAATACCCGTAGCGAAGCGAGGGTATGCCGCTCGTTTATAATAAAGTAGAGATTTACTATGACAAGACTTCCCTTCGATTTATAAAACCTATATACTCATCATTAGCGCAACAGGCCTTTGTGAACCTTCACTTGGTCAAGCAAATCCATTTCAGTCTAACGTCGGCCATCATCCTCCAATTTACGAGTCCAACACTCTGCGCGTCACCATCCAACCAACGAAGTTTTACGCCCACCAGAATTGCTTGTCATAAGACACTTGGGTGTCCTAATGTCGTCCAATTTTTTTCACGTGGCCAGCCTACCTCAGTCTCTTAAGCTTGATATGAGCTGCCATATGCGATTCTTAGTAGTTATCGTAGAGCTCGTGGTTGTATAGGCTTCGCCAACTGTTTCCTTAAGTTGTTGACATAGGAAACCGAGTCCCGCGACTCTATATAGCGTTATTAAATTCCAATTACATAGGATAAATTCGTTAACCGTTTTCACATTGCCAAGTCGTTTTGAAGAAATCCGATCAAATTTATATACTTTTCCTTTCGGAATCAGTTTTTGGGTTCCAGGTGAGTGAGTGATTAGCCCCTTGCACCCTAGACCTTTAGTGGGGCTGCCACCTCTGAGTTCAATTCCTAACTCCGTTTTATTTCAGGTATCGTCCTTGCCGTATTAGAACCAGCTATGAGACAAAGAGCGCTCTGAAAGTTGGTGGTGCACGTGTATAAAACACGGTATAGAAGGTCCCAGGGGGTACTACGAGGACGTGGACAGATAGGACTGGCTGGAGTCTGCCTTATTTATGTTATGTATGTTATCTGTGATTCAAAGATACGTCTGCTTCTGAAATCTTGATTCTGAAATATAAGTCAGTTTGTTTTATAGCTTCAATTGCATTATTATTTTATCTTATATATAACATTGGCGACGATCTATTTTTAATCCACGCCACGCAAAAAATAACGCAATATTTTTTTCGTCATGGCTCAATTCGGAATATTGTCGAATTTTGATCATAATTTGCAAACTTGGCAAATCTATAAAGGTCGGCTAGAAAATTGTTTCACAGCGAATGACGTTACGGATGAAAAGGATTACTTAAAAGCCTTGCAATATTGCTAAGCGCAATCAGCGAGGCTATGTATTAACTTGCATCAGATCTCAGTTTCATATGAAGATATACTGAAGCATTTGGACGATCATTTTGCACTATTTTACACCCAAAAGATTAGATTGGCGAAAAATATATGTTCTGCTCGGTAGTTCAACTTAAAAGTGAAAGCTTTGCTTAACGGGCAGCAAGACTACAAGGACTGACTGACTGAGCACATTGTGGATCGAGGAATATTATTCGCTCAAGATCCAGAGGAATTGTAGTGTTAGTAGGAAACATGCGAAGCGCACGTTTAGGAAAAGAAAGCTTGGCGATTTCGAGAAACTGTTTTTAGGCTGAGAAGCTCTTTAAATTAGGCTCTAAGGAGAGTGTTAAGGATCAAGTTATGTGTTCCGTTTTGGTTTTGGTTATTATTCGTCAATCCAATGTCGGTTTGTTAATTAATTAAGTTGGTTTAAAATGTTGTTTTAAAAGGGGAGAAATGTAATGTATGTTATCTGTGATTCAAAGATACGTCTGCGTCATGTCAATTCTGAAATATTTATTTTTTGCGTGGCGTGGATTAAAAATAGATCATCGCCAATGTTATATATAAGATAAAATAATAATGCAATTGAAGCTATAAAATACACTGAGTTATATTTCAGAATTGACTTGCGTTATTTCTTTGAATCACAGATAACATACATAACATATATATAACTATTTATACTCCATCATGAAGTAATGCAGAAGATATATGAACATTTTATAGAAGTCTGTGAGTACGGCTCTCGCCAGACTCCACTCATACCTCACACCAGCTTCACCAACTTAACCACTTAAAAATATATACTACTCAGTATGATACTTATCCAAAACCGATTATCAGTAGTGCTGTCACTAGTTATGAATATATTATCCAACTAATACATTAAACATAAAAAATAATATACAAGAATGGCCCTTAATCTCGGTAAATAATATCGATTTTGAGCTATAGAGCTCATAGGTTCAAAGCGGAAAAATTAAATTGCATCTATTTATGTCAAATAGTATGATAATTAATAACGGATCCATCTTCAGGGGATCTCTTAAACCACTCCAAGTGGTAAACTTTTCTTCCCGTGAGGGGACTGTTTAGAATACTATTCTCCTCTGCCGTCGGGAGAGCATCTCGTACGAGCCGAGTAACCCAGCACCCCCTTGGTGGTAGGGGATCTGTTCTCCGACTGGCTTACGACCACCAGTTTTCATCTAGATTAGACTAGTGTTTTCAACTAGAGCTAAACTAGACTAGTTTATATAACATTATGCTTATATTACAAATCGTAAGAGAGAGGCAGCAGCCCGAACAGCAAATGTATCATGCGCGATAATGAACTGGCTCGTGTGCACGACTGCGCCTGCAAACTATTCATATATTGTAATACACTATTCTTGCTTTAGTGAATCGTGCTTTACTTAGCTGTTACCATAATATAAAACATCCCTCATGATATTTGACTATATGAATGCCAAGATAAACTTTATACACTTGTCATATAACTATATATTTTATTGATTTGATATTCCTGAGAAACCCAGTGTTATCAAAATTTATGATAATACAGTTTTGTCTCTTCCTATAATTCCACTTTATCTTTTTGAGATTTAATTATGTTAGAATGATTAATATTTGTCGTTCTAAGTCTTCTCGTAAGTACCCGCATATTGTTTCTGCAAGACAAACTTGCAATGAATATGGACGCCATTTGTGAACAAGACAGGATCTCGGGTTTCTTAAACTGGCACCTCCCACGTGGTACCTTGTGCCCTTAACCTTTCGTGCGGCCATATCGCAGTTCATGTGCCTTATAATGTGATCACCATAGAACGTATACGGTTGCGACTTGCGACTTATCTCTAAATTTGGAGCAGTGTACTCTACTATACTATCAGGGATAAAAGAAAAACTACACTTACACAACAAAATTATGATTAATAGGCACCATATTATATAAATATCAGTCTACTTACTCTTTCTCTTATTAATTCATAAATTATACGTACTTTGCTGCATCTAAGTGAGGAGGTGGTAAGTAAGAAGGTAGGTATGAAAGTAGTGGTAGGTAGGCAAGAAGGGAAGTATGAAGTAAAAATACTATATCGGCAGTTAAATAAATTCTGAAAATAATAAATTCAAATATAATTTTTTTCATACAAACTTTCATCCGCCTTATGGAGATATACCTTAGGAGTAACATTTCCAAATATCCTTTTTTAGCTCTCACCTGCAGTATTAAAAAACCCACACCTAAATATTTACAGGCCTAGGATGAGCGTTGTTATTGACGTAGGTAATATACCTTCCTAATAAACAATACAATTAAAAAAAAGTAATAGATGAGGATTGACTATGTGTTTTTAAGATCAAGTAAAAATTCCATTTTTTTATTTTCCAATTAGTAAAAAGCAAGGTACCAGTCCGCGACAACCGCGACTACGCGCACCTGTGCTTCCGCGCCGCTGCGGCGCCCACTGACGCCAACGCAAGGAAGGCTTTCCTGCACTGTAAACCAATATTATCCATTTTAAATCTGACCTAAATATCGAATTTTACGTATCGTATGTCATTTTTAACTCTTTTAATTTGTTATGCTTACCACTCAAGTCACAATATTAAATCTCAATGATATTAATTCATAAGATTATTTACTTTCCCAAATCTATGATATTAAAACAAGCTCTGTACCTAAGGGAACGTACCCATACTACGTGACACGTTCTGAATAAGGGGGTCTTCAAAATACCACGCTTTGTTACAGGGATGGGGGAGGGAGGCATAGATATTCGTCACGTATATTCTATTTCGAGCTATATTCAAATATAGCAAAACTGACGTACATACGCAGGGATGTTAGCTGATTGAGAACTAACAGTTTCCAGTGCAGTGCAGTTTTCAAGCAATTTTTATTGACCTTTCTGTCGGCTAAAAATGGTTTAAAACCAATTTTATAAATTACTAAGTGAATATTCTTCTTGTAATACACTACTAATAGTCACCTAGGGGGGGAGGTGTTTAAAAAATTGAAGAAAATAGGTCACCTAGTATCGTTCCCTAACAAATATAAGTTGTTTTAGATTGAATATCAAATTAAACAGTACAGGGAAAATCGAGGTCAGATCAATAAAATATTTAATCATTATCTGTAATATCAATAAATAATGTAAGTACTTCACACAATTCTATGCAACCACTTTCAATGCAAGTCTTAAGATAAATTTATTCTGAGACAATAAAGGAAATCTTTGTATTTTATTGTTATAACAAAGCAAATTAACAATAAAACAGATATGGATTACTTATTTCATTTCGCCATGTCGACTCTCCCACGCCAGTGGATTCAATTATAGAGGAAAAGTAGATAGGTCGTCTCGCGAGTGGTCCGCTCGTGACCCGTAAATTGGAACGGTCCGTCGCACGCCCTTGTCGCTCCTTAGCCGCAGTGCCCGTTCTGCCGCTGCACCACATCTCTATATTATATCGTAAGTAGGCACCACTACTACAATACAAGTACACTGCACAGGATAAAGGCCGTGAAAGGACATTTTGAGTACCTGCACCTGATAAAGCATTCAGCGATTTTCGCGATGTTTATTACTAATCTCTAAAAGTAGTTTTACTATAATGTAGCTTCGAAGCCTGTAGAGATACGGACTTCTTAGCATTCCGTGGATTCACCGTGTGGGTGCTGGGTCCATCGTGTGGAAGAGAGAAGAACTCCGAGTAGAGCCCGAGACCTGTGACACGGGAGTAGGTTTAAGGAGCCCTTTTCCGATGCACATCAACACTCAACTTCTCCACGTGTTACTCTCCCTTCCCGGCCAAATTTGGTATGATCCTGTCAACGCAGCTTTAGTTACTCGCTTTAGTATAGAATTTACTGCCGTTCTGGACAGGCCTAAGTCTATCAACAAGTTATAGAGAGATTTTGCTGGTATACCTCTCGCTCCTACTTCTACAGCGTATAAATTTACTACATAATCGTTTCTCATCAATTCATCCGTAACTTCAAATTACTTAGAAAACATTTAAAATAATATATTTCGTGCTAAGTATAAAATAACCTTTTTTACCCTAGTGACAATTTGAAGAAGGTTTCCAATTGACCCGAAAGCGAAAGCCTGTATTGTATAAAGCTTTAACTTTAAATTCCAGTAGGTACTTCATTAGAATCACTTTCAGATTAATACGTTTTAAGGTGCGAATCAGAGTGCTTAGTAGGTAATATAAATATTCCATAAATTTCATACAATATATTTTGCTCTAATCAAATCAAATCAAAATTATTTATTTCAATTAGACTTTTTTAAAAAGTACTTTTGAAACATCAAAAATTTGTCGGTCAGTTAGTTTGTCTAAAGCTACCACCAGCTCGGAAAGCAGTTTTCTGTTGTGAAGAGCCAGCCAGAAACTCAACAGTCGCTCTTTTCAAAAAGCCATGTTTACATAGTCTGTTATACAAATCATTTAACTTGAGAGTCAACCTCACTTAGATTGCAAGCATTCTCATAATTTAAGTAATCCTGTACATTATAGTATGCTTTATATATTAATGACTTCTTGATCCGAGTTTTAAATTGTTGAAGTGGCAAGTCTAATATAGGCTGTGAAATCTCATTATAGATGCGAACAGCAAGCCCCATGAAGCTATTACTGACTTTGTGGAGACGATAGTAAGGCGTTACAAGTTTATTTCTGTTTCTAGTATTAACATTATGTTTGTCACTGTGTTTTGAATACAAATGAATATTCTGGTAAATAAACAAAATATTACAATATATGTATTGAGATGGGACTGTAAGAACGTCTATTTTTTTTAATTCATCTCTAAGGGAATCCCGCGCTCTTAAGTTATAAATGGCCCGAACAGCTCTCTTTTGAAGAATAAAAATTGATTTAATGTCCGCGGCCCTACCCCACAGTAAAATTCCATAAGACATAATACTGTGAAAGTAACTGAAGTAAACTAGCCTAGCAGTGTTAATATCGGTCATTTTTCTGACTCTCACATGAGATTCATTCCGCATCGGGACGGACCAAGTAAGATCTCCTAATTTAAATTCTATCGATTCGCATCTTGATTGGTATATGACCAGTGTTGTAACTCACAAGGTGACAAGAAGTCCCCTCCTGTATCAAAGATTTGTTTCAATTAACTGCACATATGTCACTGTGTAACACTTTACAATAGACTGACAACAATGTAATAATTATTATAATATACCACATCGTTTCTCCCATTTCTATACGCATTGTTACAAAGACCGTAGAGAAAGTAGAATAAAAATGATTACCAAATATGTTAAGAGACGGTACACACTACATAGGTGTACAACGAAAGAATAATACCGTCTGTCAATTGTAAATCGAGATAATAACACATACACCTACAGCTCCACTCCAACTTAAAGTTCTTGTTTACAATAATCGTAGTACGAAACCATTGTATAATTTTATTAACTATTTTATATCTTACCTCGCTTTAAAAACATTAACTCTCGATAGATGGACCTGCAAATAGCAAAACCATAAAATACTTTTTCGTCAATTACCAACTTTAATGATATAATAAATGCATAGGTATAGTTTGGTATGGTATGTGGGTTCCTATTTCTGCACTCAATCTTTAATTCGGTCCATTGTGCATGCAGGGATGACTGGCTATGCTAGCCAGCCCAGCTTCTTCCGGAAGCGCAGGGGTTTCCTAAAAACTACACAGGCTTCTAGGCGACCACATGTCCTGGATTTGTGCATGTTATGTGGCGATGCTCACACATTCTAGGCGGTCGTTTATTCTGTCTGTAGGCATCCCCGCAAATAGGGCTGTCTATCAAGTCTATACTAAATAGATGTTTATTAGGTGGGCAGATATTACTACTTCCATTAAAAGGAGATCAATGTGATTCAGACTGAGCAGTTTTCGAGATAGGCTCTTCGACAGAGCAGGTAGAGCTTGTTTAGACTGCCTTGTTCCACTGTGTTTTTCCATCTCGCATTGTGCGTGTCTGTCGTGAACTGACGCAGCGATTAGCGGAATGTATGCATATACATATAAATAAATTAGACATATTTATTTTTAAAACACTTCTTTAAAAAATGCATCTTTTAAGTTTAAGAATTTATATATCTGGATTTAAATCCCTCTACAAATTAATTGTTTGTTTTTGTTATGATCTAGAATAAATTAGAAAAACACTGAAGTTAAAAAAGTCATCATGAAGTAACTATTTTTTTATAAGACACATTCATTTAAAATCTTTCTTAATATTTCTAACCCCCGACGCTGAAATGACGGGGTTACAAATTTAATGTGTGTAGCAGTATGTCTGTCTGTGGCATCATAGTGTCCAAGATAATGTACCGTTTATAATAAGGTTTTATTTGTTTGAAAGATTTTATGAAGATGGCCCTTAGCTATAACTTCTCAAGTCAAGATCTAGTCAGCCGTTTGAATACTATCAGCTCGTTGGGTTACAACAGTAACAGGTTCAAGATCCATCCACAATGTACCTAGGCTTCAAAAGTAATCCATCTACCTTAACTCTACGTACTTTTACGTACTAATTGATACACCTCAGAGCATTGTTTAATATGATATAGATAAGTAAGCTAAAATAGTAAACTCTATTACAAATAATTATTTCACATTTTCTAATTCAATTCTGGTTTGTTCCATATTTCATGCTTAGATTTTACTAACTATTACGGTACAATTATGAGTCATATACAAATGAAATAATGTTCCAAAGTTGGTTTAGTTAGCTATCTGGTAGCGTAAACAGGTGTGCTCGCCTTATTGGGACCGAAACTCCTAACAAACAGTAACGCAATAGCCTAATCAGGTTCGCGGTTTGTATACAAATCATAATACGTAATATATATAGGATAAAGTAAAAAAATAAAAAATGGTTTATATCTACACTTTTTATTCTACTGCTCATAGTTCAATGACACTAGGCACTATTTCTTAATTAGGCAGATTAAACTTTTTACACGATCATTATTGGTATTTGCAATACAAAATATTTAGAAAAATTCGGCCAAGTGCGAGTGTGGAATTCGCGCTCTGAGTGTTCCGTACATTTTCATTAAATTAATTCACACTATCAAATTTTGATTAAAATATTATCAAATATATTAATAAACATATAATTTATTCCCGACATTAGTAATGCGTATTTCAATTGACATATTTATAATTACTTACAAAAAGAATATAAATATATGAACGGTGAACATATTGAAGAATGAATGTGAATAGGAAAATGTGTGATTTTTATTTGTTTTTCGTACTGTGAAGATGAGTGAATCAAATGAAGAAATTCAATACATTTTATAGTTTTACTACAAAAAAGGTAAAAATGCAACGCAAGCCGCGAAAAAAATTAGTGTGTTTATGGACCTAGTGCAGTGTCTGTGAGAGTAGCACAAAGAATCATGGCAAGTTTCATACATTGATTTGTACGGAAAATTTTGAGAGCGATTAATTATTTCAATTGCTTAGATTATACTCTAGGGATCCTGGTAATATGAATAATATATTTTTATCAGATGGCAAACATAAAATATTCTAAAGTAAAAATAATGGACTTCTGACGTTTTCTATTGCCATATTTAGTATTTTAAAAAATAAAAACGTCAAACTGACACTTGCATCTGTCAATAACTCAATACTCAAACTGTTAATTGACAAGTTTTATTTATCATCTTTGAGTTTTATATCTTTGATTTTGTAAAAAATAAATAATAAGGACGTAAAAGCTTTACGAAATATAAGTAAATGTAAGACAAATATTAATAATAAAATAAAATTATCGTACAGCAATATAAATTATCGTATTAATCCATTTATTATCGTAAAATTCTCTGACAGTTTAGTAAAACAATGGACGTAATATACTAAATATTAAGTCCATGAGTAAAACACATATTATGACAAATGACATTTATAGAAATCTGTTTCGTTCAGAAATAGTCAATAGTTTTAAGATTTACACTTTTATTGATTCCCATGTCCTAAAAATATTCTGAATGTTTGAACCTATTATTTAGGCCTCAAAAAGCAGTTCTAAAGTTATTTCAATTTCTCATATTTTTAAGTACAAATTCTGCCATGATTCTTTGGTTTAAGCATTTTCAATCCGGAAATTTTGATGTCAAAGATGCACCTCGCTTTGGTCGCCCTATTACGGATAAAATGGATCACGTACGACAAGAATGTGCGAAAAAGGTCGTGGTCAAAGGCCGATCAAGCTTCACAGACTGTGGCGAAACCCGGGTTAACTCGCAACAAGGTGATCCTGTGTGTGTGGTGGGATTGGAAGGGCATTATTCATTATGAGCTGTTACCACCAGGCAGGACCATCGATTCTGAACTCTACTGCGAACAACTGATGAGATTAAAGCAAGAAGTTGAGTGAAAGCGGCCGGAATTAATCAACAGAAGGGGTGTGGTTTTTCATCATGATAACGCTAGACCTCACACATCTTTAGCCCCTCAGCAAAAATTAAGAGAGTTTGGCTGGGAGGTGTTAATGCATCTGCCGTCCTGACCTTACACCTTCAGATTTCCACCAGTTTCGGTCTCTTCAGAATTCTTTAGGCAGTTTCAGGTTAACATCACGAGAGGTCTACCAAAATTACTTGTCGCGATTTTTTGATCAGAAGCCCCAAAATTTCTATAGCAATGGGATCGTGTCCCTACCTACAAGATGGCAAAAAATTATCGAACAAAATGGTACCGACATACTTTAGTGAAATGTAAATAAACTATATTAAAAAATGTTTTGAATTTTCTTAAAAAATGCGAAGAAACTTTTTCCCTGACCTAATGTTATGAATATACACATCTCCGGCACAGATTTAAGCACTGATGAACGTTAAGCTACAGGCTTTGAAAATTTGAGTAAATGGAAGGGGTGCCTTACTTTAAACCTTTTTTTTTACCACATAATCTTTTTAACATACATTTTACATTACAAATTATTTCTTTCTTTCTTGGAATTAATTTATTTAAAGTTTTTAAATTTCAACTTCTTAAAATTAAACTCTATAACTAGAGTTAAAACCGTAAAAATATTTTATATCTGTATCGAGGGGAAGTATATTGTATAACATACTTCCCCTCGATACAGTAGGATGTCCGCATATCATGTGGAATGCCCTATAGAAAACTTCTTGTCATCATTTCAGTGGCTCTATTTATTGGTTGCTTATATTTAGAAGTTTGATTTTTTCGCAGCTTCAAGATATATATATTATAGACTTCCATGTTTAGTATTAATTTCAACTTGATAACTTCATGTATTCTTCAAATATTGCGTCAAATCCTAAATATGTATATAAAAGATCATTTTTTTCGTGATGTAACTAAAAATTGCCATTTTTAGAATTTTACCCCAGAATTTTACCCCAGACTGCTTCTTGTCAAAAATCATGTTATTAGGTCAAAAGACGAAGCCTGGGAATTTTGATTTATCTCGAAAATCAAAATTACAATACATGAGATATAAACGGCTGCGGTTTTTCATTAAAATGTAGCAGTTTGATATTTTTACATATTTGAGGAACTCAAAATAAATTTCAACTTGATATCTTAACGTTTTTCCGAGAAAAAAGGTGTTGCGTGACAGTTAATTTTCTAGTGATGTAGAAAAAAAATTACAGTTTTTTTAATTTGATCCTCATCTTCTTTTGATAGCACAAATTGCTATAAGAGTTCAGAGCTTCACGCTTCATTGGCAAGTACCTTATAACTATATGAGTGACCACATTAACGGTCATATCTTTTCAATGCGTGGACTTAGAGGTTTGATTTTTTGACAGCTGTAAGGGACCGCAGGCTTGAGTATTTGATATTAATTTCAAGTTGATACCTCCACGCGATCCTTAGAAAAAGGGTCTTGACAGACGGACAGATAGGCAGACAAACAGACAGACGCACAACGAAGTGATGCTATAAGTTAATAAAAAGAAAAGCTTGAATTCTCAATGTGTCTGATATTGAATAGAACAAGATGAAAGTACTTAAGAGTTATCTAATTAGTTTTAACTCGCATCAAATAGAACAAAACTACAATAAATATTAGTTTCTAGACGCAGCGCAGGACTAACAAGATGATATTTACGGAAACGTCATTTAGCTAATAACATTAACGTTTAAAAAGGTATTTAACCGTAAGTATAAGCAGACACATTATGCTCGCTGTGTTAAGAATTATGATTGCTTTAATTAGCGGTCGAGCTTGGTCTCTGGCCTGTTAGTGTGCATATTTCTAAGCTAATTTCCAAGGTACGATAAGAATGCTCCATTAAACAAAAATGCATACAGGTCTCTGTTGTTAGAAATAGCATGTAAAACGTTAACACTGCTTTCCTCGTTATTTCATATCTAGCTTGAAAAACTAAAGCAATTCGAGTTACGTATGACATTTTCATAATTATGTGAAATGCCTATGTTCCAAGAAATCTTCAAGCCTTACATTGTGATGTGTGTAAAAGTAAGAGAGAAAAAATCCTTGTAAAATATTATAAATGAAAAATAACATCAGCTGAATTGCTTGAAATTGTGACAAATATCGTATTTACAAACATAATTAACTGGTAGATCTCTCTCTTTCTTTCTCTCTCTCACTCATATTTGAAATTAGCTAATCATTTTTACGTACAACTTTGACGAAAACAAAAAACACTTGAGATACCTACCCGGAATCTGTTTCATTATGAAACCGGTGCGAAAATTCAGGATAATAAAAAAAATAATTAAAGAAAACTTCTTCAAAATCATGCTAAAAAGAATAAAATAAACTAATAACGAAGATGTGTTAGAATTTTTACCTACTCTCAACTTATATAAAGCCATCACACAATTTATATGATAATAGAGGCCTGCCCTCGCTACGCTCCAGGTATTTAAAGCAATATTATAATTGATGTCCTTAAATTGTCACTATGTAATTGTGTAGTTTTTCATTATTTGAAAAAAGAGAGAGTAAGAAAAAGTTATAAAAACAAAAATAATAGAAACAAAAATAAAAGAAAAGCACAGGACACCGAATAGGTAAAAGAGGGAGAGAAAGAGAGAGAGAAAGAGATAATCGAAAGAAAGAAAGTGAAAAGAGACTGATCATCAACAAATAAAAATAAAAATTAAAGGGAGAAAAAAGAGAGAGCATGAGAGACAATGATAGTATTATAAGAGGAAGAGATATGGAAATACTATAGACTTCTCTCAGTGAAAGATTTTTTAAAATCGGATCAGTAGCAACAAAATGGCCATATTCTTTTAATTAAAAAATGTATATGGCAACACTAAATCACTTAAGTCACTCACGAATAGTGTAGTTTTCTATCAGTGACAGAATTTTAAAATCGGATTAGTAACAACAAAATGACCATATTCTTTTAATTAAAAAATGTATATGGCAACACTAAATCACTTTAGTCACTCACGAATAGTGTAGTTTTCTATCTGTGAAAAATTTTTAAAAATCAGATTTGTAGTTCCTGAGATACTCTTTAATTTACAAAATGGCCACCTTATACCACTTAAATGGCAATATCTTTTTAATTAGAGTATTTATGGCAACTCCACATAGCCTATGTTACCCGGAAAGGATAGCTTCCTATCGCTGAAAGAATTTTCAAAATCGGTTCAGTACTTTTAGAGCCTATTCGCAACAAACAAACACACAAACATACAAATATACAAACATACAAACAATCAAATCTTTCCTCTTTATATAATAGTATAGACAAAGATAAAAGCTTGTCGTGAGATTTAAGCACTCGTATTTACTTAGCTTGGAAATTATAAAAATTAAAAGCAATCATTCAGTTATTTAATTGACTAGTTTATCGACACAGGTAAGTTTATCGTATTCAGTAAATTCGAATTTCCATAAAAATATGTTTTTCAAAAGAAAGAAGAAGTTTTATATTTTTTATTTATTTTTTACTTTTCAGTCCTCGCTGGACAGGCAAGCTTTTTCATTTGATACCCATATTGTAGGAGTGAATAAAAAATAACAAGTCCGCCATCTTGTGTGTTTCGCCATATTGGATTTAAAATGACGAAAAACAGCTAACCATGCACTGACATCCAAACTAAACCTGTAAACAAAATTTCAGATCAATCGATTGAAAATATCTGTTTTAAAATTGAATTGCAAGATTGCACTTAAACAAACATTGAGTTACATTGTAAGTTGAATAAAAGCTTGTAAATAAAAGACACTATCTGGAGTGTATATAGACACATGTTTATATACCAAGAGCGACCCTGGATTTCGTCAACGGCGCCTTGAGATCGATATAGACTGATTTTTAATCATATTAATGATCAAAATGTATTGGATGTGAACCTCCTACTTTATTAAAACAATAATGAGGTAGTAATGAAAATCAGGATTGTCAACTTTGAATTTGTAACCGGTCAAATAATTGAAAATAGTATCGTTGTGATTTATGTAAATCGATAGCTTGACGTTCAATTTAAACTGTGGGGCACGTTGCGCCCGCGGCGATCGCGTCTATTAGGCGCTTCGCAGGACACGAGCTGGGCCCCATCCCGCGAATTGCGCATCAGTCGCATCCGCACTCTGTCTGCACTCCAGACACATCTGCGATCTTCTATCTTATCCATTAAAACAATCTAACGGTTATGACGATTGTTACCCAGACTTCTCCTGTACCTCTCTTTACCTAATAATGGTACGGTTCCAACAGACTCTGGGTCCACTGAAATTGTGACCCTCCCCACGCAATTTTCCAATTTTTTTAAAAAGACCTATCCCTCATATACTCTCGAGTTCAGCAACATTTTTTTATTTAAAATACTATATTCATGAAGAGAATTTAATATATTTAACGAGTAACCTGACTAACTCAACTCTATATTACGCTTTTACTGCTGGGCTAGGCTTTTACTTTTACTCTTTCTTTCTCTGATCTGCTCGCACTAATGAGGTTAATTAACCTTCGATAATAACTTCTTCTACTTTGACAGATTTTAGATAAGACAGGCATTCTCTGATGCGGTCATGAGAAATCATGTCGGATCATTCTTGTTATCAGACTATCAGGTAATCATCCTGTCTTGTTTGATACTGGTCTATAAATAACTTTATTCAGCAACAATTTATATCACTTATAACAGTTTTAAAAAATGTATCATGAACTCTAATCTACACGGTGTTTGGAAAGATATCAGTCAAAGCATTTAATACGCCTTGTATTCAATTTGTAATATAATAAAATCTGAGTACCTACCTACCAAATAATGATCTGACAGTGAGACAAAATTGTTTTCATACCTTAACCCCCAGCGCAGCGCCGTGCGTTATGTCTGCAGCATGAATCATCAAGACGAGAGAAAGTTAAGTCTTGCAAAGTTCGATTGAGACAGCAAAATCTATGAAACCTGACACTAATCTAAGAACACACTTTTGTGCGTGCACTACATGCCGCCTGCATAATACACTGATGTTCGTGAGCTCTAACTGTAAAAAAACTCTATGATGTTATTTCTTGCGTTAAATAGAAGTTGTTATTTTGACGGTGTCTCATTATCTTTTATTTTACCTATTTTACACAAAAAACTACACTTTTTTAATGTTATATTAGTGTAGTATTGTACGCCTGTCAGTCTATATCGTAGCTCCCGAATTACATTACCGATTTTGATATAATTTTTTCTGTGTGGAAGCAGATGCCATTGTTTTATAATTTTAACAGTATATATGTGTATTTGTCTATGACGTCGTAGCTCCTGAAATACTGGGCCGATTTTAATGCGGATTTTTCGGTGTGGAAGCGAATGGTATCAAGATGACATTGTTTAATTAGTTTAACAGTGTATCTGTGTGCCTATCTGTAAAATCGTTATACCCTATTAAACGTGCGGTTGAGTGGGTGAATCAGTTATTTAGCGAGTGAGTAAAGAAGTAAACAGGAGAGAGAGTGAAATAATGGATGAGCGAATTAATGTAGGAATAAATAAAGGATAAGAAATTAGTTCTTAAAAATTTGACTTCAAAAATAACAATTATTGTATATTATTGTCCTAATAAAGAGAGGTTAATAAATAAGGTAATTGTTTTTTTTTTACTTCTTAGTGAATTTTTTCAGCGTTTGCAGAGTTTGAAGTCGGTTAAAATTTTTGTTAAAAATGTTTTTATTTTCAAATTAATATTGATAAATATCACAACGTTTGAATAGTAAAAAAAAAATTAGAGTATTTTTTTCCGAACTGGTGGTACTTTCAAACAGACTGGTTGGACTTTTTTAACTATCAAAATTATAGTACCTACATACGTAAAAAAGTGTAATTTAAATAAACTATTTTGAGGTCCTGTTTATCATATAATAAGTAGGTATAAGGTGGACACGTGGAGTCAATATCCTTAATCAAAACAAGACCTATGTATCTATCTATGTCACAATTTTTAAGGTGATCATAATAAGATCAGTTATATAGTTACGTATTTGAAAAAGGTTAAGTGCAATTGAATGACACTTATTTCTATTTGATATCACCTACGCTAACGTACACTTCAAGTACACTTCAATTGTATAAGGTAAAAAAGAAAAAGGCAAATAAGTTGTGAGGGTTTTAAAAATGATGTCTTTTCTAGTATTAAATCTCATCGGGCCCATAAAACTTAATTTGCGGGAAACGCTGATATTTGTTGTTCTTTTAAGATAAGTGCAGCTGTTGGATATATTCTACTGCTTAAAGCATTGAAGAATATGGTTTGAGGTACCTAGCTGGTGACAAAAAACGAAAAGCTGGCCAATAATATTGAAAGATGCTAATTTGGAGGCTAAACTTTAACTAGAGGAATTAAACAATAAATAATAGTTCAATTAAGTCTAATATTAAAGCTCCAATATGACAAATGACATGAAAAAGGTACGCTAAAGTCGTCAAGAACACTTGGAAGCGTTTCAATAAGATGTCATACCTTCCCCGCTGTAATCTTCAGACATAACCTTTTTCGACTAACTCTTATTCTATGTCTTTTGTCCTGGCCAAACGGCACTTCAATTCTTACGATGGACAAAAAATTTAGGTTGATTCTTGAATCACCTCAAAAGTCAAAGAATTTTTCAACACGAAAATTTAATGCAGACTTATATGATAATATTATTCAATAGATTTAGATTAGTTTAAAAGTAGTGGGTAATCTATATAATATAATAGAAGCCACACAGAGAACTAGGTTACATAGGAAGAACTTGTATACCAATTACGAGTACAACTGTACATACATGAATATTTATTCGATAGCTAATAGCTAAGCGATTAAACTAGCAGTTAACAAGACTATTAACAATAGCAAAACAAACGGGAGGTAATAGAAAGAAGACAAACATTTGTGCCTCTTTCAAAAGCCTTGTACAATAGTCGTCATCAATTACAGGCAATAGATCGCCCAACATCATTTGTCCGTCTGTCCGTTACTTGACTGGGGCATTCCCACGGCTCGAGAGATGGTCGTGTTTGTTGTCGGAATTTGTCCAAACTAGAAATAGTAATAGAAAATTGGTTCTGATTGGAATTGCATTTACCTACTCACTATTCTGTTAGATTCATCATCGTATTCTCACCAATTTTTTGGATACTTTTTTGGCTTAGCTAATAACTCTTATGAATATTTTAACTGCTGTTAAAACTCAAGGAGGTAAGTTATAATTATTCCGCTGCATGTAATCAATTTCATAAGACCGAGCATAAAATACAAATATGTACGGAGATTTCACGAATTTTATCCCATGTTAATAATTACGTACGGCGATTTCGACCGTTGCTCCTCCGATGCTATCGACAACAAGGCTAAAGAGAAATTGCTACGATCAAAAGATAATCTCTCAAGACACAAATAATAATAATTGGTCATTGATATAGGATGCGGCGCGAGTCCCATTGCGACTGACAACACTGCACCCCGCCCCTTTAATACGTGTAACTCACTTTTCATAAGTATTACACTTTTATTTATTTAGTAGAGCCTTAATAACCGATTTCTTTTCAGGTGCAGTAATTTAATCGCACTAACAAGAATTTTTCAAATAGTACCTATCTCGTGTCAATATCGGCTGCGACGTCAAACACAGTTTTAATACCCGTCTAATCTACATGATATGAAGCTCATAGACCACTAGATCATTATTTACACATATTAGCTCCGGATTTAGGCCACCTCACTATAGCCTCATTCTATCTCTCGGTCAATAAATATCAGATTAAAGTGCCGCTATTGTAGCCTTCACGCACAAACTAGTACCGTGGCTTTCAATAACGGTTCGCACTATGCAGATTATCACCGCGGCGATAACCGCGACGTGAAAGCGATAGCAGTGACACGAGCACAGGCTGGCAGCGGGTAGTTGCTGCGCCCGCGCCACTCACCACTCGCCACTGGTTTATCCTTATACATTTCTTTCAGGCGCCATACAAATCATGCCTTTCCGATTACTTGAATTCAACATATTATTCACTTTAAATTTATTTCCTTTTATATTACTTATATAAAGGAACTGGCGGCGGAAATTATGACATTTGTTTCTTTTTACGACTTAGATGCTCGCCAATAAGCAATTTCTCGAATTTTAGCCCTTAAGAAAGAAAGGGGGCAATAACTGACATGGAGAATGCAAAAAACAATAATTAATGCATATGACATTTAGCCCATACACTTTCTAATGAAAATCCTGTATGAAATTCATTGTTGATTTTTAGGATTTTAATGAAGTTTTAACGAGTAAGTTGAGGATGTGTGATAAAGATATTCTAAAAACTGGGTCTACGTGATATACCTATTACGGCTCAAGGATAAGATAGGAATTGAGAGAGAATTAGGAAATTGAATCGGAAACTACTCATTTTAAAAATTGACATTAAAATAAACAGTGGTTAACGCCGTAAGCGGTAAAAGTTAAAAAAATATTTTATTTTTTGTAACCTTAGTTACGAACTTAAGTATAAGCAATTGTACTTTTGAGTAAATAACAATAGAAACGCAGCGGAGACGTGTAGAACCGTCAAGTTTTTTAACTTGCAACATTAGGTGGGCCACAGCCTTGAACTTGTCACCGATACTTGTTAAAGAGAGCCAAATGAGTTTATTCATACTGCTTGATATTTGAAATGAAACGAACATCGATTGCAACACCACTATGTATATCTAAGCGGTTTCTATATTTTAAGGATCGGTACCGTCAACCGTGCATCTATCCATTAGCAATCACTTGTTTGATGTAACTCGTTTATTTCATCACTTCCAACAGAACGGTGTTAAAATGCTGTATGCATTTTTTTATTGCACACTTTATAGCAACAATTTAAAATGTATATATCATAATATTAAAAAGATAAAAGTATTTTACATGATTATTAGCGTTTTTAAGGATCTACAAAAGCTGAAAGGAAATCTTAGAGGATCACTGCTTCCAAAGAATTGGTTTTCTTCTATAGACAAGTTATTAAGTCCGTTTATTTAGATACATACTTGAACACGCACAAGAGAATTTAAATCTATGGGATATCCATGTTGATCAAGATCCATCAAATTAATACTGCAAGTTTCTTATAGCCCAAGTAAAGGAGAAAATAAGAAAACTGTAAATTTGTAGTTCTTATGTACCTATAATTACACCGTGATCTATGTCCATGTAAAGAGACGACAGTTTTCTAAGAGCTTAACTGGTCCCTCGAAAATATTTGCACGGAACTCTCAATCGGAACCCCACTCGCACTTGGCAGATTTTATTTATTTATTGGCTAAAACAAAAATTGACATTTATTTCTTCCTTTTCATTAAAGTCCATCACAAATCAATTCAACCTATTTTATTCTAAGTATTAAAAATAATAAACAACCCTGCTCATAAATCTGAACATCTCTTTCAATAAGCAGACATTAAGACGTACTGTACAAACTATAAAGTTTCGTCTTTAAATAACTTCGGATTTATTTCAATTACTTGTTGATTCTTATTTAGCGATACAATCTGGTTAAATCAAAAATTATGAGCCAGACGCCCGCAGCTCGCGGGTATTGGTCATTCATTATTTTCCATCTGTAAATATTGCTTCCATACACGATTGTTTTACGATTTACCGCTACTCGAACAAATAATAATTATCCTAAGGATTCTGTCAGTATAATAAATTTCGAAAACCTGTTAAGGTTCTGAAATTTCCAAACCAATAGCTCGATTATATCAAAACAAATACACGATGATATTCTTACGTCTTGCCTTTCATCTCGTTGTCGTTGTTGTAACTAACTCTGTCGAGCCTCCATTGTGCGTTGTAAGGAACGACACCGCGACCCCATTTCCTCCAAGATGGGGGACCCAGCACTCTTTAGGGCGACTAATCATGAACCAATTGTTAGCAACAACGTTTATAAAGTAGTATTAGCGGGTAGATCATTTTATGTTATGTCAAGTATACCGACGTGTAGACAATATATAACGTTTAATGCGATAGATTAGATTCAGTCTCTCTGGTGTTTTCGCGCAGTGTACATGAAAGTTAGTATTATAGTGTCGTGTTCGGCCTCCGTTGTCGAGGAGCATGTAAGTACTTTATTATTTTAATATTCGGTAGCGAGGTCGAACGGCGGAGGTGAGTTTGTGCATAGTAGACGTCTTTAAACCTGCACCTCGGTCTCAAGCCCCAGGCACTGCTTGGCTTCCGTCTAGATTACATGTTGGTTACTGCGCAGTATTGCTCCCATATACTTAGCACAATGGAATGGTGAGGTGTCGAGAGCTAGACAGTACCGAACTTAAAAACGTCAGGCGCTTTCAATTAAATGTGTATCGCACAGTGTTTTTAAGTTTTAACCGAAATCATAGTGGGTCATGATTATGACCCGTGTGTAAGGACGTAATTATGAATGTGTAGGTGTTCCTTTATAGCTTCTAAACTACTGACTTATGCACAAATCAGTTATTTTGTGTGTGCAGTTTAGGTCATTTTGTGTATGTGTTATCCTCTACTGTCATCATAATCATCAACTTAGTTATCTATGCAAAAAAAACCTAAAATCAAATAGAAGTTAACAACACCGTTGATAATTTAGTATTCGCGAGTTCCTGTTATTTGTGATAGACAAATTTCTTTAAATAATAAAGTAAAATGCATGTAGTGCATGTAATTATTTATACAAATAAATAAAATTGGAGTGTCTGTTTGTAATATTAAAACAACCCTTTTTACTAAGTGCATATGGATGTGTACACAGTAAATATACCAAAACAACAATTTTTGTCTGTCTGTTTGTTCTCCGGCTTATCTCTGAAATGACTGGACCGATTTTGACGGGACTCACTGGCAGATAACGGATGTAACAAGGAGTAACTTAGGCTATTTAACATCTCGATACAACCCATAGGGGCGGAGCAACACGTGAACTAAGTCGCGCGGGTCGGCTAGTCTATAACAGTCATGAAGTGTACCTATAGCGTTTATGTTATTTTAAATACGAGTATATTGTGTTACGGTAACATATATTCTAGTACTTAGGTCACCGGAAATGTGTGTAACCTAGGAAATGTACAGAACTCCTACCAGGCTACAAGGTTATTCAGGAAACTTTTGAGATAATGTCACCGACTAATTATTTCCTTTTAGGTACTGTAACCGCAACATCAATTTACTTTTTGTAAATGATAAAAATATAATATATTGTACCTAATCGTACATTATGATACAAGTTTGCTAAGTTGGTCATTACAGGCCAGGAGGAGTGTTACTGCCCTGCACGAGTGCATATACAACGTTTTTCAACATATTTGCGAGAAGAAAAACGGCACACAGACGGCGCACAGTCCACTTATTATTTTTAAATTAACTTAGCATACTTGTATCATATTGTACAATTAATGTATTGTATCAAATAACGGAAATCCGAAAATACACAATCGGATCGGAATTTTAATATTCTTGGGTTAAAATAAAATGAACATACACATGATTATTATTTTATTTCTTGTTAAAAAAATTAACAATACATATCAATATGTTTTTAATATTCGATTCAAGCTTAGTTAAGCATCACATTATTACTTCTCCTGCACACTATTGCATAGTCAACATATTTCAAAGATTTCGAGCAATTTAAGTAACGAAAATTAAATGCTTCTTCCTAATTATTTACGATTGTGATCCTTTAAGCTATTGACGCATAAGGCCAGGAGGTCCAGAAAATCATTCAAAAGTCTTGACAGTAAATCAATAAATCAAAAATCCAGAAATATATGTATAAAGAAACGATAAATAATTGTAACCAAAAAGAATTATGAAAAATTCTACTTACAAATACTTGAATATTTAGTTGGAGAAGTAACACGAATTCTAATAATTTCCTACACAAATAGCTAGTAATCTTATTGAAGTCTTATAAGATGTAAGCCATGAGATTAAGATATTTCGATAATTAGTTTTACTGATGACAATAATGAAATTGCGTTTCAAGCGATAAGGCAAACAAAAAAAGATAAAACAAAAAACTCCACACGGTCTCTTTATTTTAAGATGCGAAAGCATGATGTCTATTTTTAAATAATTTGGTAGGACTTGAAAGTCCCACTTGACCAAAAACCCAAATTTAACCATTGTCATGCTGTCAAGCGCTTAAATCCTAAAATTATAATTGGTATAGATATATTGTGTTTAAAATAGTATATTTCGTATCGAGTACATATTAACTCTTTCTTAATGTTCAAATTCAACTCGAGTCCAAAGCTTTTATTCATTAAGGCCGTGTAAGGGTAAGAAAATACATTGTTTACTCTGTACAAAGATATTTTTTCTACTACCTGAAACTCCAATGCTAAATCAGAATTATTATCTGAAAAATTCACCATGGTCTTAATATTTTCCTGTAAAATTAAAAGTAGTCTTGGGTAGTTCGTGAACGACCTAGTTTTTATTATTATTTGTACTTTTAAAAAAGAAACTTTCATTAAAAAAAAAACTAGAACGAAATGAAATTTCATACAATATTTCGTCCTTACCCGATATTCAATTCGCACTGGGCTAGAATACTTCTTCTTCTCTTCCTTAGAGACTTACTTGTCTTGTCGAGATACTTGTCTTTTTAACGTTTTCGTCCAGGCACCTAGTTGGCAGAATAATACTAACCACATACTGAATGTAAAAGGCCTTCTAATATAATGGAAAAAATTTAAAAAATAATTTTTCTGAAAATATTTGAATTTCAGATAAAAATTTCAAGTGAAGATATCATTCATATTGAGTACAAAATAACTCACGTAGGTAAAATCATCTATAGCAGTACGAAATATATTAAAACTATATTATGTAAAAAAATAAAGCTCGATTTGTTCCCATTAACCTAGTAAATATTGAGCAACTGTTAAAAGTAAGCGAGCCGAAAACGAAAGATGTTTAGACTAGCGTATTTCCGTAGAACATAAGGCCATTACGTATACGGTCACGGATAACGGATCTAGATTCTAGCCGGTTAAGCAAATGAAAATAGCACTCTCCTCTAATGAAGGGTTCTTACCTTGTTTTTATTGTTTTTCCTCTAATATAACCATACACTTAATCTCACACCCCCTAACCCCTATAGTAAGAGAATAATTGGGGTAACAACCATGAACGTAATTTTTTTTTCTCAGTACCTATCGCAGATATCTTCATGAAATTGAAACTGTACATATGTACATGACTATCGATAAACTAATTATAATCTACACTATTATATCAAGAGGAAAGATTTGATTGTTTGTATGTTTGTTTGTTGCGAATATGCTCGAAAAGTATTGAACCGATTTTGAAAATTCTTTCACCGATAGAAAGCTACATCCTTTCCGGGTAACATAGGCTATATGGTGTTGCCATAAATACTCTAATTAAAAAGATATGGCCATTTAAGTGCAATAAGGTGGTCATTTTGTAAATTGAACGGTTTCTAAGGAACTACAAATCCGATTTAAATTTTTTTTCACTGTTAGAAAACTATACTATTCGTGAGTGACAAAGGTGATTTAGTGTTGCGATATACATTTTTAAAATAATAGAATATGGCCATTTTGTTGTTACTAATCCGATTTCAAAAATTCTTTCACTGTTAGAAAACTATACTATTCGTGAGTGACAAAGGTGATTTAGTGTTGCGATATACATTTTTAAAATAATAGAATATGGCCATTTTGTTGTTATTAATCCGATTTCAAAAATTCTTTCACTGTTAGAAAACTATACTATTCGTGAGTGACAAAGGTGATTTAGTGTTGCGATATACATTTTTAAAATAATAGAATATGGCCATTTTGTTGTTACTAATCCGATTTCAAAAATTCTTTCACTGTTAGAAAACTATACTATTCGTGAGTGACAAAGGTGATTTAGTGTTGCGATATACATTTTTAAAATAATAGAATATGGCCATTTTGTTGTTACTAATCAGATTTCAAAAATTCTTTCACTGTTAGAAAACTATACTATTCGTGAGTGACAAAGGTGATTTAGTGTTGCGATATACATTTTTAAAATAATAGAATATGGCCATTTTGTTGTTACTAATCCGATTTCAAAAATTCTTTCACTGTTAGAAAACAATACTATTCGTGAGTGACAAAGGTGATTTAGTGTTGCGATATACATTTTTAAAATAATAGAATATGGCCATTTTGTTGTTACTAATCCGATTTCAAAAATTCTTTTACTGTTAGAAAACTATAATATTCGTGAGTGACAAAGGTGATTTAGTGTTGCGATATACATTTTTAAAATAATAGAATATGGCCATTTTGTTGTTACTAATCCGATTTCAAAAATTCTTTTACTGTTAGAAAACTATAATATTCGTGAGTGACAAAGGTGATTTAGTGTTGCGATATACATTTTTAAAATAATAGAATATGGCCATTTTGTTGTTACTAATCAGATTTCAAAAATTCTTTCACTGTTAGAAAACTATACTATTCGTGAGTGACAAAGGTGATTTAGTGTTGCGATATACATTTTTAAAATAATAGAATATGGCCATTTTGTTGTTACTAATCCGATTTCAAAAATTCTTTCACTGTTAGAAAACAATACTATTCGTGAGTGACAAAGGTGATTTAGTGTTGCGATATACATTTTTAAAATAATAGAATATGGCCATTTTGTTGTTACTAATCCGATTTCAAAAATTCTTTCACTGTTAGAAAACTATACTATTCGTGAGTGACAAAGGTGATTTAGTGTTGCGATATACATTTTTAAAATAATAGAATATGGCCATTTTGTTGTTACTAATCCGATTTCAAAAATTCTTTCACTGTTAGAAAACTATACTATTCGTGAGTGACAAAGGTGATTTAGTGTTGCGATATACATTTTTAAAATAATAGAATATGGCCATTTTGTTGTTACTAATCCGATTTCAAAAATTCTTTCACTGTTAGAAAACTATACTATTCGTGAGTGACAAAGGTGATTTAGTGTTGCGATATACATTTTTAAAATAATAGAATATGGCCATTTTGTTGTTACTAATCCGATTTCAAAAATTCTTTCACTGTTAGAAAACTATACTATTCGTGAGTGACAAAGGTGATTTAGTGTTGCGATATACATTTTTAAAATAATAAAATATGGCCATTTTGTTGTTACTAATCCGATTTCAAAAATTCTTTCACTGTTAGAAAACTATACTATTCGAGAGTGAGTGAGTGAGAGAGAAGTCTATAGTATTTCCGTCTCTCTTCCTCTTATAATACTAACATTGTCTCTTATCCTCTCTCTTTTTTCTCTCTTTAATTTTTATTTTTATCTGTTCAGAATGATCAGTCTCTTTTTTACTTTCTTTCTTTTGATTATCTCTCTCTCTCTCTATTCCATTTCATTTTTGCTCTGTCTCCCCTCTTTTATCATCTGTCGCTTTTCTTTTATTTTTGTTTCTAATTTTTTCTTTTTATAACTTTTTCTTACTCTCTCTTTTTTTTCAAATAATGAAAAACTACACAATTACAGAGTGACAATTTAAGGACATCAATTATAATATTGCTTTAAATACCCGGAGCGAAGCAAGGTCACGCCGCTAGTATATATATATTTTAGAATTTCCGCAATATTAGAAACTGTTGAAGACGAGAAGCATATTTTTGGGGGTGGTTTTTTATACCGTGCTATATTAAGGAAATAAACTACTACTGGTTCACTTTAGAATTTATAGTGAATATCATTCAACTTTATAAAACAGTAATATTCCTATGACACATATTACGAATTGGCCTTATGTATGTATATAAAATATTCTAAACTAACCGTAAAAATTATACTTATACCTTATACATTAGTAGTTTCACAGATCATTTTCCTCTCACATATATATTAAAATGAGTATGTCATATCTATGTCATTATGGAATAACTTAACATTACAAAGAGCACTGCATGTTTAGAATCGCCAATTAGTATTAAAATATTATTTTTACATTTATAATATGTTACTATAAAACTACCGTAAATTAATGAACGATAATAGCCAAAAAAAGAATAAGGGTAAACGTTGAAAAATAAAGTTTATTTTCGTTTAATTAACCCATATAAAGGTTTTGACTGGTAAAATGACAAAAAAATATTTTTCTTTCCAAAATCAATTTATACCACATTGGTAAAACCTAACATGGTAAAGGCCAAACAATTTATATCTAATAGAATCTAAATTTAAGATTTACTATTACGGACGTACAGTAACATATACAATAATTATTGTTTCGTTAAATTTACTTAACTGAAATAGTACTCTTTATAATAACAGTTAAGCGTTTCAGTAAATGCACTTAACATTACTATTTTAGCAAAAAAAAATACAACGTTAAAAATATCACATTCAAAAATATTATAAAACCCGTTAAAGTTCTTCTCGTGATTGCTTCAATAAAGACGCATCGATGAAGTTTCTAAAATCTTGTCTCTTACGAACATAAGAAGCGCATAATTCCACTAACCGTAGAAACTCTTTTACGTCAAATGTATAATTTGTAAACTTTGCATGTGAGACACCTCCAGGTCCTTTACCCTGAAACATAATAAAAATAACATTCGATTTCTCTTTCAGCACTATCATCATGAGTTATCGGCATTTAATATACTCAATACTCATATTTATTTTGGTCCCCTTCATGAAAAATTCATATCATAAAAGTATAATGCAAAAAGCTTCAAGACATCCATAATATTCTGCGAACTGCAGTGCCTGAACAAGTGGACATTAATAATAATAATAATAATAAATATATATGTCGGGCATGTCACAGTTCGGGCGAATCACTCAGACATATTATTTCCGGTTGTCCTCGTCTTGCTAACGGCGAGTATTTGCACAGACACAACCAAGTGGCCAAGATTATCCACCAACAACTTGCTCTTCGATACGGCCTTGTGGAGTCTGAGGTGCCGTACTATAGGTATGCGCCCGACCCAGTTCTCGAAAATGGTCATGTCACGTTGTACTGGGATCGAACTATCATCACTGACAGGACTATTATTGCCAATAAGCCTGATATAGTGGTGATAGATCGATCGGAGCGCTGCACAATGATTGTTGACGTCACCATCCCGCATGACGGGAATCACGTGAAAGCTGAGAAAGATAAACAAATGAAATATCTTGATTTAGCTCATGAGATTGTCGACATGTGGGATGTGGACTCAGCAGTCGTTGTGCCGATTGTCGTGACGGCCAATGGCCTAATAGCCAAGAGCCTCGATCAACATCTTAAGAGGCTCGCGTTGGATGGATGGGTCAAGGGCCTGATACAGAAAGCGGTACTACTGGACACGGCACGTATCGTGCGGAAGTTCCTCTCTCTGGAGCCCTGACTGTCGGTAGCTTGGACCGTGTTCCCGCTGCCGGTTGGCCTCTATTTTTTATATTTTTAAATGTATTTTGGTTTTTTTTAGATATATTTAAAAATGTAAATTGTAGGAATAGTAGAGAAATAAAAAAATAATAATAATAAAAGTACCGAAAGAAATGGACTACAGATATGAACATATTCATTGTGCGTACGTACTTCATCATTACATCCTTAGAAACACAAACACCTTACACCATTACATTCACAATTCATTGAACGGTTTCCACATATGGATGTGTCTAAACAACGAATAGGAGATCAGCGCAGAGCTATCATGCGAAATAACCTACTTACTCAATCTAAAATAAAGGAAATAGAAGAAGTTAAACAGCTATTAGAAAACGATTTCCAAATTTGTACACAATTAACACAAACGAGAGACACAAAGACACAAAGAAGAACGAACAAAGAAGATGGACAAATGACATAAATGAAACAATAATGAAGTGCTACTATAGAATAACCAAACTAGAGACAAATAAGACTGCATACTGAACACAACTACATCAGCAAGTTATCGAAAAACGTCCAAGTGTATCAGATGTTTCTATTCCAAGGATAGCAGACCAACGTAGGGTTGTAGTCAATAATCAATTAATCACTTTAAAGAGATTAGAAGAACTGAAATATGAAGTTGCAAGATCAATCAAAAATAATGATAACACAATACAATATAACAATTCTACTACTGAACCGATGAATAATATGATTAATACAGTATTTTTTAACACTACTGAACAAGATTTTTTAACTGCTGCAGAAACAAACTCACCACCTACATCTTTACCAACGAAAACGAATGAAATAAACACCACATTTACCTTAAATAACGTAACAGAAACACGAAATACGAACTTTGGACTAACGGAACAAGAAAGAAGTTTAATAGATACTACATTTACTAAAACTCTTAGTGACTTCATAAACAGTGACCCTATTCAAAGACCTTACTTACCAAAAAAAAACTTCAAAAAAATTGGCTGCAATAGTTGATCTTATTGATACTACAATTTTACCTCAACATATAAACTCAAATAGTGACTTTAATACTATACACACAATTTTGTACAGCGCAGCATACACAGCTAGAGTGCACAACGGATCCAAACCTTAGTCAGTTCAGAACCAAAATATACATGCAGCAAATATTCCAAAATGGCAAACACGGTTAGAAGGTAGAATTAAAGATCTCAGGCTCAAAATAGGTAGACTTACTGATTATGTTCGTGGCAACCATAGTATAACGCTCCAAAAGCATATAGATTTAATAAAAACTAATTATAAAATACACACAAAACATGAAACAGAAAATACACAACTTACACATTTCCTGGATACGCTCAAACAAAAACTTAGTGCTTTAGCAGCTCGGTTACGAAGGTACAAGCAAACTACGTTAAGAAAATCACAAAATAAACAATTTTATGCGAACGAAAAGCAATTTTACAGAAGACTAAATACAAACACCAACAGCCAAGGGATAATATCACAAATGACTCAAGTTTGCCTACTGCTTCAGAGTTACATAATTTTTGGTCCACGATCTGGTCAACTCCAGTTGAACATAACCATAGTAGCTGGATAAATGATGAACAAGATCTACTAATACAAGTCCCCGAAATGCAATTTGATGCCATAAATATAGATTTATTAAAATCCGTTATCGCAAAGATTCATAACTGGAAAGCTACTGGAACCGATAAAATACATAACTACTGGTATAAGAATTTCACTACTATACGCTCTGTCCTTCTCAGACATCAACAATTTCATACAATCACCACACACTCTACCACAATTTGTGACACAAGGAATAACTTACATGTTACCAAAAGACGAAACTGACAGACGTAACCCTGCTAAATATCGACCAATCACTTGCTTGCAAACTATACTCAAAATAATAACCACTTGTATCTCAGAACTCATATACAGACACGTCGATAATATAGTATCCTAGCAGAACAACAAAAAGGCTGCCGCCGTTACAGTCAAGGGTGTAAGGAGCAACTTATCATAGATTACGTAGCTAACCTAACCTAATAAAGAAAAGAAATATATTCACTATATATATAGATTACAAAAATGCCATTGACTCTGTACCACATTCATGGCTCTTATACACTTTACAACTATACAAAATACATCCTAGTATAATACAATTCCTAGAAAATAATATGCAAAACTGGACTGGGGTGTACAAATCCCACACACGTGGAAGAATGGACTACACAACTTAAACTACGCACTGCTAATAATACAATAGAAACAGAACTAATAAAAATAATAAAGAATATAATTTCTTTATTGCACATGAAATAAATTGTTACAAAATGTATAATAAAGACTGTTGTCAAAGGCGGGCTTATCTCTAAAAGAAATCTCTTCCAGCCAACCTACGAAAGTGAGTAAAAGTGTTGTATAGTGGGCTAAGATAGTGCAAAAAAAATACTATTATTAAATAATACAAATAATACACATGCATACACATACATACATACAGACTAATAATCATATACATACTTACCTAAATAAATACATACATGTACATATAAACACATATATACAGATAAATATAGAGTAATATAGAGTAATATCTAAATAAAAATATAATATGTAAACATATTCGATATTTATGAAGAATAAATTTGTGTAAGTAAATGCTGTTTCACTTTATTTTTAAAAAAACCGATTGAGGGACTATGCTGGATGTCTTTTGGAAGCTTGTTACAAAGTTCTGCCGCACGTACCGAAAAAGAGTGCAAAAAGTAATTTGTATTACTTTTAGGCACATGAAGCATCCTGGTGTCTAGCGCGAAAAGAGGAAACATGGTCATACTTACCGAAAATAAATCGTATAGCAAGATTTTGAAGGCGCTCTAATTTGTTAACTAACTAATCAGTCACATCCAAATAGTACACATCGGCGTAGTCGAGAATGGGCAGTAAGAGAGATTGCGTGAGCATAATTTTGGTGCGAAAAGGTAGAAAATATTGGAGACGCTAGAGAGAATGAAACGTAAAATGCATTCGTTTACTAATTTCGTTAATATGAGATACCCAAGACAAATTGCAGTCCATAATAAGGCCCAAGTTCTTGACTTTATTAGAATAAGCAATCGGGACTCCAGAGTATAAGATGTCAGGTACTGTATTCCAGTCAACCCTACTTCTCAGTCTACTACTGCCAATGATTATTGCTTGAGATTTTTTAGGGTTAACGAGAAGACTAAAGGATTCAGCCCATGATTGAACTGCAGTAAGATCTTTATTTAGGACTGCAACCGCGTGAGGAAGCTCACTTAATACACAATGTCTATACATTTGTAAGTCATCTGCATACAGGTGGAAGGGAGAAGATAATACTCGAGAGATATTGTTTATAAAAATAGAAAAAAAGTAAAGGTGATAATACGCCGCCTTGAGGAACCCCAGCATTAAGACATAACCAATCTGATGAGTTACTATTAGTCATTATGCATTGCTGGCGCCCGAAGAGATAGGATTTGAACCAGTCTATAACAGTGGGAGAAATATTCTCCGCGCGCATAGTACCAAGAAGAATGTCAATGTCAACGGAGTTAAAAGCACTGCTAAAATCCAATAGGATGCACACACTGAGCTTGATACGAATAGCTATGGATAGCATCCATAGCTATTCGTATATCCTCAGTTATATTTAAAAGTGCTCCAACAGTGCTGTGAGAGGGTCAGAAGCCGGATTGGAAAGGACATAGCAAATCGTAGGATATTAGATAGGAATATAATTGCGAGTGTACAACAGATTCTAATACTTTGGATAAAATTGGTAGGATCGAAATAGGACGAAATTCGTTTGGGCAGGTAGGATTCGATGTTTTTGGCAATGGTATGACATAAGCCCTCTTCCACAGTGCTGGAAAGATATTGCATGTTAGTGAAAAGTTAATGATGTGAGTGATCACAGGTGCTATATCCTCCAGCACGTGAAGAATCATGTCAAGACTGAGGCAGTCACTACCAATGGCTGTAGAGGAAATAGATCTGACATACTTCTTAATATCATCATCCGAGACTGGTTTGAAAGAAAATGGGGAAATGTCTGGTGGGACAAGTTGAGACAAATATAAGGGTAGCGTTTTTAGTATTGGAATTCAAAAGTAAAGGTGGAGTGGAGAAGTGACTATTCTAATGATTAAGATCCACGGCATTATGACAAGTGTCCGTGGTCTTGCCCACACCAAGAGACCTTAGGAATCTCCAAACCTGTGATTGGTTGACATCTTGAATTGTGTCGTGAATATAGCGGCGTTTGGCGTCCCTACACATTCTGTTGCAGAGGTTACGTAGTTCTTTGTATGCTTCAAAATTTTCCTGGGAAGGATATTTTTTATTCCTGGTTTTAGCCCGATCTTAGCTTAGCCATAATCTGTCTTATTATTGGTGTTAACCAGGGAGCAGGGGCATGTCTCACTCGTACAGGTCTTATCGGGGCATGAATATCAAATAATTTAATCAGTTCAGTAGTCAATGATTCGACCTTGACATCAATATTATCAGATGACAATAGTAGCGACCAGTCAATATTTACTAATATCTATACGTAGAGGAATATTTCAAGGAGACTCACTTAGTCCGCTTTGGTTTTGTCTGTCTTTGAACCCGTTATCACGCATACTCAACAATAGTGGTAGGGGATACAAAATCATAAATGAAGATACTGATTACACTTTGACACATTTAATATATATGGACGATATAAAACTTTACGCCTCTAGTCTTACAGATATCAATTCACTTACACATCTCACACAAACATTTTCAGCTGACATTCATATGGAATTTGGTATAGACAAATGCAAAATGCAATCAGTACAAGAAGGAACAATAGAACACAACTCATACAAACTAGATACGGGAGATCAGATTGACCCGATAGATGATGAAAACGGTTACAAATATTTAGGATACCAACAGACACGTCAAATACAACAAAAACATACAAAATTAATAAGAAGAGATTAATAAGAAGTTTAAATTTAGATTACAAAAAATTCTTAATACTCATTTAAATGCTCGTAATACTATAAAGGCAATAAATACATACGCGATTCCCGTACTCACATACTCTTTCAGAATTATATGATGGTCACAGACAGACTTACTAAAGCAACAACGTACTATTAATACACTTATAACTAAATACAGAAAACATCACCCGCGTTCTTGTATACAGAGGTTGACACTACCAAAACATGAGGGTGGCAGAGAAATCATCGATATTAAGAACTTACATAACAAACAGATTCAAACACTTAGATTATTCTTTCATAATCGATCATCAGATTCACTTCTTCATGCGGCAATTAAGAAAATTGATCAGAACTTCACACCACTAAATCTTATCAATCATAATTCACAGGTAAATGGACAAATCACACAACCGCAACAAAAAATTGAAACATGGTTAGCTAAATCCTTACATGGGAGACATCGTCGGGATTTACTCAACCCATTAGTAGATAAAACTGCGTCAAACGCTTGGTTAAAAATAGGTGCACTGTTTCCTGAAACAGGATTCATGCTAGCAATTCAGGATCAAATTATAGAAACCCGTAACTATAGGAAACATATTATTCGCGATACACAAATGGACTTAAGTAGACATTGCCACAGTGCTAGTGAGACCATTCAACACATCACCGGAGCCTGCAAATCAATAACACAAACTGACTATAAACATCGTCACGACCAAGTAGCATCTATTATCCATCAGAATTTAGCAAAAGGACTTAATCTTATCAATGAAAATACTGCATATTATAAATACAAGCCACAAACTGTTATTAACTCTACTGACTATAAACTTTACTGGGACAGAACAATCATTACTGACCGAACAATTCACCATAATCGACCAGACATTACTTTACATAACAAAAGACTTAAGACAGTTTATTTAATAGATGTAGCAGTACCCAACACACACAATCTAGCCTCAACACACACAGAAAAGATAACTAAATACATAGATTTGTCCGTAGAACTCAAATCGCAGTTGCAGGTAACCACAGTGAAAACCATCCCAATCATACTTTTTTCCACAGGAGTAATACCAATCACACTACATACCAGTCTGAAACACCTTAACATTCATCCACGTCTCTACATACTACTGCAAAAAGCGGTCATTTTAAACACATGTCGCATTGTACCAAAATTTTTGTCCTTATAATTTCTTTTAAAACCTCACTAATGTTTGAACAAAAGTCCGCGTTAGAGAAAAAAATACCCCAGAAATGGGAGAACTGTTCCAGTTACAAACATAATAATAATAATAATAAAGCTTTATGGACATTAATAAGTGTTATTTAATTTATAAGTATAGTGTTTTAAAAGACTTTTTGTTTGTTGAAATTATTTGCAGTTAAAAGTGGATAAATATCTGAAATAATCGTGAATACAAATCAAACCAAAATTACCCTAAAATACTCAAATACAGTGGACCCCAGGTAATCCGACAAACTGTAGTACTGCCTAAGGTCCCTATAGTCTAGATTTATTTAAAAAAGAGTACCTCGTAATCCGACAAATTACAGATGCAATGATTCTATATGTTATATTATGATGTACAAATCATACTTCATTATATATATCGAATTTAGTAAATTAATCTACACAACAGAGAGCTTACGTTTTATTATAAAATAAACATCATTAATGCTACAAAACTTAATAACAAAAAATAACTTTAAATAATGAAATAATTATCTTCCAACAAATGTATATATCTACTATAATACTTTATCAATAATCAATAACTATGAATAAAAATCATAATATGAATCTATCAATTTATTAAGTATTAAAATATTCATCAATCTTTTTTGTTTAACATTGTTCAATTATGGATTATCTACATTAGCGAAGATTTAAAAAAAATATTCAATAATAATAGACTTGTCGGATTACAGGGGGTGCCGGATTAGACAGGGGCCGGATTAGCGGAGGTCCACTGCTAAAATATAATATAACGATTTCTGTGTCGTATGAGGACAACGCGTAAGCGACACTGCATGCATGGCGCTTACGCTTCTTTGGACCCGATATCAGGTATACACAAGATTACCTCCAGTTTCGTTCACATTGCGTTTTTAAATTCGAGAAATAAAAATATACCTATCAGTAAAATATGGATTGTAAAGTGTTCCTCGGCCATAAAACCCGAAGAACTTATAAATATAATGCCTGTCAAAATAAACTTTACTACTCTTGCGTTTCAAATATTCATGTATAAATTAATTAACGGCTTAATTGACTCTGTGAGTGAGAAAAGTGTGTATTTTAAAATATACCTTTTGTTCTGAAATGTTATAATGTTATGTATTGATGTATAGGTGAAAACTGTATTTGCCTATCTGTATAGTTCTTAGTGTTTATCTTTGTGTATAAGTGTCTGTTGTTTTCCTACAAATAAATAAATAAAAATAACACTTGACAATTTATCTTATAAGAAAATCATACACGATCTATCTAATCAGAATATACTTTTAAAAATACCTGATCCTGCTGCATTAATTTAGTCTTATCTTCCCATGTAACATACTTCAACCCTCGAAGCCGTGCTAAATCTGAGTAGCAATTAGGATCTTCACAATTGTACCTGAAAATTATGGATATTGTGAATGAATTATTATATAAGCTTTACTATAAAATAGGTTCCGAACTCAATAGCTACACGGTACACTATAGCTACGCGCTACACTATAAAATAGGTTCCAAACTCTATAGCTATAAGCCAAATTCACGAGAGAATTCACCAAAACAAACCAGATTTGGGATCATCACAATGCTAGGTTAAAGAAAATGTCTTAATTTTGAGTTATTAACTTTAACACTATATTTTGGATAATTCACACTATATCATTATAAATTATAGACTATATGTTATTCTGATGTGTAAGCTATATTATTGTAAAGTTTCATCAAAATCCATTCAGTAGTTTTTGCGTGAAAGAGTAACAAACATCCATACATTCTTACAAACTTTCACGTTTATAATATTAGTAGGATTACATGACACTAAAATCACTCATGCTACTTCAATAATATAATATTTCAGAAAAAATAAAAAACAAATATAAGTTATTTTTAATTGGAAAAGCTAAAATATAGTTGGCATCCGTCCAAGTGCGCATCCAAACACTCGCTCAATGGACATAATTTAGTTATTAAATATTTTCCTAAAAATATAATACTATGGTCATTCTATATGAAATCATCTGAAAATACATAAAATCGTCGCCAGCATTTTAGATTTTGATACAACTTTGGAACTTCTTTAAGCTCTCAAAAGACGCAAATTAAATTTATTTTTGTAGACAACTGGCGACTTATTCTTGACTTACTTACTATGAAAGCGTAATAAAACTAAGTAACAACATTTTCATTTATAATATTATTTAGGATAGTATTAGCAGCGATAGCATTTACGTAAAAAAATGAGTAAAATGTATGATAAAAATATGTTTATAACATATTCTATGGTGCATTATTGGTAAACATTCTCTTTCGACTTAGATGAGGTACATATAGATAGCGCCCGAGTTGAATGCAGAATTATATAATTTGAATTATCAGATATGCAGAGTTATACAATATGTCTATAAGAAGTATATATACGATTTGTTTTATTTAGTAATATTTTAATTTTATATCTTGGTTAACATATCACTAGAATAACAGGGTATTAGGACTCCTTTGAGTATTGGTGTAAGACATGAAAGTTATTAATAAAACAAACAATAGCGTGACTTGTTTGTCAAAAAAGATGCTAAATCCCTTTTTATCAATACAATACCATAGAGTCGCAATATAAGTACTATGTATGTATAAGTATAATAGCATACAATAACTATTAAGGACAACCATACTGTACAGGCGAGTGAGACGAGGAGGGCGGACGTCGTAGGTGGGTGCTCCGCTCTCTACCTCATGGCCCGACTGCAATCAACTTGCGCGTTTACTATAGATCTCTACTAGCGTGTAAAAAGATTTGTATATCACTTTCAGTGGATCCAGAGTGAATTAATAAGTGAGCGAGAGACTCATTCGAGCTCACCTGAGTAACCTACAGACTATTTCAATGCAACATTACACATTTGCATTTATGACATTTTCACTCACCCACCTCAGATCACAAAAAACACAAAAACATTCAAATTTATAGTATTAGTAGTATCTTTTTAATTTTATTAGTACTTACACTTCAAATACAGCTGCCCAGTCTGGTAAAAATAATAAATGAGTTAATCCAGCTCCATGCATTCCAATGAAAATATCAGTATTGTGCGTTATTTCCAACTGCTCTGTAAAAGACACAGATCTGTCATAAACTACTCGCTGCACATGATATCCTTTATTTTTTAATAATGCATTTACAATATCCTTTTCGTTTTGTATGGCGCGATAGGTAGTTCCTCTTGATAATAATGTTACTCTTAATTTATCGTTCCTCCTTTCATGTAACTTTATATTAAGTGAATGAAGCATGTGTTTTGAGAAGGCGTGAAATAAACCACTCCTTTCGCAACCATATATCTGAAATTTCATATTAAAAATTCATTAATAAAAATGTTAGTGTTTATTAATTGGATTAATATGTATTTTAAATAACATCTTAATTGTAATGATTAAATTAATTAAAGAATCGAAACAAAGTTAGTTTAAACTTTTAAGTAACTATAAATAAAATAATAATATTTGTTATGCCTAAAATGGTAATTAATAAAACACTTACATGATAATAATTTAATTTAATATACATAAACATGCAATTTTTCCATCGTGAATGTTTAATTGGATAAGTAATGAATAGTTTCCCTGTTTTAAAGTACTCAACAAAATGTAATTATTAACATACCAATGGAGTATTGTAGTACAATCCAAATATCATGCGTGGCAAGAGAGGAAATACAACATTTTTGAAGCACACCACTTTTCCTCTAAATTCTTTTAAATCCCAAATGGGGTTTACAGTAAATGCTTTAAAAGCATCTTTAAATGCTGAATGGTATGTAAATGTTTCCCAGATCAAGATTTGGTTATCTCTAGCAAAAGTTGATGGATGTGTTGAATTTATGTGTAGTGTTGCATACAAATTGAAAAAGTCACAAAAATGATGATACATATTTACAGCTGAAAGGTATTAAATTTATATGTTAACAGTTATAGAATACATTTAAATTCTTAATTAATATAATTCTAATTCTTATTCTTTCAGTAATGGTTATACTAATAATAATGATATGATACTAACTGGCTAAATACTTATGCTCTCATGCTTTATTGAAGTATAATTTAATTACAATGAAATGTTAGATTATTTTTTATTTAACAAAACAAAACATAATATAAGACCTTTTTATATATGAAAATAAAACAGTCTGCAGCTCCAATACACTAAAACTGTTCTATAATTTTTAAGTGATCAAAAATAAATCAGAAGTGTGTTGTCTCAACATTTTAGAGATTTAATATTGTTTATAAAAACAGTCAAACTTACTTGCATCTAACTTCATAATATATGTAGGCTTATCTATAATAATATCACACATTCCATCTACAATAGGTCTTTGTGGAGTTTTAACAAAATTGACAAACTCAGGTGCCCATGACTGCAATGCGCTCATATGTTCTGCTTCTTTCTGTAATCTCTCTGAATGATATTGACAAAACCCACCTGGAATTACAAAAGTATTAATAGAAGTATTTTCAAAAACATGAAAGCTTTTATATTTAAAAAAAATACATAAAAAGTATTATTTGATAATAAAAAATATGTCTCAATTAAAAATTATTTTTACATAAAAAGGACAATTAAAATTTACATTTTTGAAAGTAAGTTAGTATAATGTTACCTATATGACCAGGACCAAGAATATCCATTTTATATCTTAGGTTATCACCACGGCCCACTAAGCTGGTGAAATTTACCATGATATTCCTTCCTCTACAAAATCTGGAATACATAGTAAAATAAACTGTATTATCCTTCATAGTACAATATTTTCATATTTAGGATATAATTTTCAGGTAGAGAATGGAGTTAAATGTTGCCAGGTAAACATTATTGCCAGGCTTCTCCGATGTGATGATTACCACAACAAGATTATAGTTCAACCTTTCAGATTTAATTAGTTTTTATTTATTTAATTATGAGTATTTATTATGGAATAATACATATTCAGTCACCATAAGATTGTAAAAACCGGTAGATTTAATATATCACATCTCTCGAGAATGTTAACTGTCTAAAGATTTTAAACTATAACCATTCTATTTTTTTACTATTTTCATTATGCTCACTGTAATAGTATTGTAACTATATTCTTTCCAATTCACAATTTGACAGTTCCACTACAATAGATTATATTCTACTGAAAAATAATGTGTTTAATTGTAAGTCATAGTTTACAATCTTGCAACTCTTGCAATAGATTATAATCTAATTTAAAAAAAGGGATAAATTAGGAAGATATTCTTGTATGAAAATCTTTGGTTTGGTTGAGTTTAACAGCTCTACTTTGAGCACAACTTTAACTTCGGACAGCAGACACATTATAAAATAAAAATAGTTAAATTTATTTGACATATAGTAACACTTATATACCGGGAAACCTATCAACCCGCCGAGATTGTTTATTAAAATTAGTGAAAATCTCTAAGTCTGTAGTTGAAATTCTTTACTAACCTTAAATATTTTGAACATTCTAGTGAGCTATCTTGGGGATATGTAGCTTCACACATTACCATTAATTCTTGAATTTGTTCTTTAATATAACCTACAGCAAATAATAGTAACTTTATTATATACTAAATTCTTTAATTTATAAAATTAAAACTTGTAATGTAAAGAATGTTACCAAAATCTGCTTGGGTGTAAAATGTATCATATTGAGCTTCTTTAGTTTTTACCCAACCTCTGTGGTCACCGGGACAGTGCGGTCTCACATGATACGAATTATTCTTATTACATCCCACTTCATAACCCCAACAATCTTTTTTATTAACAAAAGATTTATAAGGGCATTCATTACTAGATTCGCATGATCTCGATAAGTCAGGAAATAAATTGAAAACGTATGGTACATGTTCTGGAGGTATATTCAAATCCTTTAAATTCACAGAATTTGTTTCATCGATGTACATAAACAAGAATTTTATAATTAGTGATAGTAATATCATTTTTAAGTAACAAAACAAATTTAATATTTGGAAAAGTAAAATCCAAGTTGTCAGGTTATATGTTTTCAGCTACGCTACAATCATACAATTATTTAAAACTTAAAATATTTATAAATACAACAATTGAACTATTAATCACAGATTATATAGATAATGATATTTTGACATTACGATCACATCACAGCTCATTTATAGCCACGCCTGCCGATATGGCTGAAAGCCGAAGTCCGATCTGGCCATTAGACCAAATCGAACGATTTGTCAGATGATCCCAAATAGCCGGACGGTGTGGTTAGGTAAATAGTAGTGTGATCGTTTTAAAAAATTCTAAAATACATATTTTCATAAAACAACACGTAAAATTAAATACATAATAAATATACAAAAATGAAAAACATTTGTCAGAATATCAAATAAAGCTTTAATATTAAAATGATAACTCAATTATGCATTAATATATTTTCTAATACTATTTAGATTTGACAAATGGTAAATATAACGTTGATGACAAAGAATGTGAGTTGTGGCAGCACTATACAAATAAAAAACCAACACGAAATGTCACGGTGCAATTCGGCCATTCTAGATAATATAGGCCGTGTTCCGATATACACTGGAGTACGGTAAGATGTGACGTCACTTCAGTACACGGGGAAGCCGTTACTTTATAGTTAGCTATACTGGATCACTGTTTAAAACGGAACAGCAGACCATTATGTATACTGTCGTCTATCAATGTCATTCATGTTTTTGGCGCTTTTTCAATTTAAAAATTAAATTACTTGCATAATAAAAGTATTTATTCTTTTTATCAAAACATAAATATTGTTTTCGAGTAACTACTAATTAATTAAATTTAATTTTAAAAACAATAGGTTATGGAAAACGAAATAATTGCCACTTTAAATTTGCCAATGTCAATAATAGCCACTTTCTTTGATAATATTACAATTTTAAATTTTTTATAAGGCCCAGTTTATTTAGGTAACAATTTAAATAATTATTTCTTACAAGCATCAAGCTGTTAAAAATTTATAATTCTTTCTTAAAATTATACCGCACCAGTATACTGACGGTTATAACGGAACACATTTCTCACCACTGTAAGCACTGGCCATTGCTTTCAGTGTATGTCGGAACACGGCTATAGTTTTATAATTTATATATCATATTATCATCTGGATGTAGTAACGAATCTGTGATGCCGATTATAATGAATAAAATTGTCTTTGGACTTTCATCAATTTGTTATCTGTATTTAAAGACTTGATTTGGCCTTCGTCGGTCGGCAGATGTCATCACTGTCCGTTTGTTTCGCGCCTTTTCCGGAAATAAATCCGGCGGGTGTTTCTGGTTTGAGTACCTACACGTGAACAGCGTCATCCAATCAGCTGGTAAATTGGGAGGCCGGCGCTAAATTGTCAATGTTTTCTTTGCAAGCTTGTTTTCTAATATCTTGGTTAAACAACCACTGTTTTATAGTGTTAATACTAAGTGCGACAGTGGCAGAAGCTAGATGAATATAGGTGGTTCATTTTGTAGACCGTTGATTATCACGTTTCTGACCTTCAAACTTATCCTAAATATTGTCGCCATTTTGACCATGCTATAAATATTAAGTTTTCCTATTTGTTCATTTCTTAGAATCACAATAGTGAAATCGTAAATGGAATCCCCATTAGACGGAGGACTACGACAATGTCCCAGAATACTAGTATAGTAAATTTTCTTATACATGACGCCAATGGTTAGTAAGTAGCGACGCTAAAATCGTCGATTTAGTTTTTTTATTTCAATTTTAGATTCCCTTTTTTAATATGAAATTCATCAAGTGTTAGAGAAACAAAGTGATATCATTAAGGCGTCATATCGTGTTATTATTTTAGTAGATCAGATGTTCTAGTTTTTTGTTTATTTTTTTCTATAATAACTTTCCGAATGTTAAACTTAGCTAAACGTATGTTACTGCAGAATATTTGTTTTAGGACAGCCTCAAATGGTTAAAGTAGTGCAAAATACGAATACCCAACCTCTTGCTCAAATCAAAATCAAACAAAACCCTTTAAAAATATTTAAAGTATCATCCTCTAACGAAGGGTTTAATCAGGTATTTTTTCTACTAATTTATAAGTTAGTTATTATTATCAATATTCTAAATCTAAGGCCACAGAAACTTGTTCATAAATATTTCCCTTTAGTAATCAATTGTTAAAACAATGGACATCTAATTTTATTGTTAAAGTTTATTATGAATATAAATGTAGAAACACATTTTCAGGTTCCTGTATATCAACCTATAAAAGTTTCAGGAATAAAGTGTGGTTCAAGTAAGTTATTTAATAAAAATAAGTAAAGAACTTAAAAGACCTCAGACTTAAATCCCTCTATATTGGTTTTCTTTATCTCTTTAAGAACCTAGTTGATAAACCTTACCTGTTTCCAATGGAGTGGTGTTGGTTTATAAAATTAAGTATTGATTTTTACTCTGATATTTATAGTCAATTCACATCTTTAAATATAAACTTAATTGTAGAGTTACTATTATTTCATTAACATTATTAAATACCACAAACTGTATTATTCATTAGTGACCTAGATTTGAGTTATTAGTATACAGAATGATTTCTTAAATACATTTTCCAAATTTCCTCCTTTACTGTTACAATATATAAATATGTATTTCAGAACTAGTACAAGTACCTCTTGATACCTTAGCTCATTTACAAAAGGTTAATCCTAAAACTGAGCCAACTGATTCTACTCCATTAAATGTTGTAAGTACAATTCATAGTCTTTTAAATATGTACACATTTAAATATTGTAAATAATTCCTATGTTCCTTTTTAGATTGATACCTCAAATCAACTAGCAGAACTAAATGTTATTTCAACTTTACCTGAATTAGTGCCCATTTTGAGTAAGCTAGACTCAGATACAGAAACATTTCCAATAGTAACAAAATCAGAGCCTGAAGAATTTAACATAGATAATTCTAGTCCACCTCCAGAAATGTCGCATGCATCAAGGAGAAGGCATGATTCAGATAATGACCCTCCTGCAGAATAGTAAGTATTACACTGATAAAATTCACATTATTAAATTTTTTTAAAGTTCTCTGAACAGGTTCACTTGTGTAATAAAATAGCTAAAATCGATGTGATGTTATCATTTAAAGATTCCTAAAATTAAATGACTTGTAGACCACTTAGCTTGTTATTCTCTTGTAGATAGGCTCACTTTCTAATATCTCATTATACCAAATTATTTACACAATTTCAAAAACAAAAAAGAAATATTTTATTGCATTGCAAACTACTAGTATTCTTAACCCCTCAACACCACACCACATTCTAGTTGTTTTGAGACATCAGGATAGCAATGTAAATAAAAGAGTGAGATATTCACTCATTTCCCAACTGTTTCATTAACAGACTCATTTACTCTCTCTGATATGAATATTGAATGCAAGTTCACATTTTCTTGTAATTTAATGAAAATATAACCTCACATTCTAGAGAAAAATTTATATGTTTTCTAGCTTAAAAACTTTTATTTTTCTAGCTTAAAAAGATCCTAAGATTTTTTTAACATCTGAACTTACTTTGTTTTATACAAATTTCACATTTATAATATTAGTAGGATAATGGAATTTATGCTATTTTTAACCGTACAAATTCAATTGCTACTTAAAGCTATTCTAAAAGTTCTAGTATATATAAAAACTATCAGATACCATTATGACACATGAGACAAGAACTTTATAGAGGTGGCTATTTTCCTATTAATTTTTGGTATAATCAATTATAAAAAAATCTTTTTTATTAAAATTGAATTTACATATTCTAAAACTGTATAATAATTATATATATTATCATAATTAAAAGATTAGTTACAGCCATCTGAAAGTTACTAAATATTGAACTTCCGAGAGGTCCACAAGATTTTTTTTATGTATATGTTAAATTATTTAAGCACTACAAAGCGTCGCAAGCATGCAGACAAAGTGGGCAAAGGATTAAGACATTTTTCAATGAAAGTATGTGAAAAAGTAAGGAATAAGGGTTTTACTTCATATAATGAAGTTGCAGATGAATTAGTATTAGAATTTGCAGCTGGAATGCACGGTTCTGCAGATAGCCAAGTATGTGATTTCTTAAATTAATAGACTTAAATATTATTTGATTCTAATGATCAAGAACATGGTAGAATAAAAATAGTCAATTTAAGGATATGTTTTAATTTAATTTTTGTATTTACCTAAAGTAAATTGGGAAAATAATATTTGGCCAAATTTTCAGCTTTGAATTTTAGTTTTACAATATAAATAAGTGAAATACTTAGACGGGTCCTATGTATACAAGTACAAGTGCAAAATTACAACTATAGGAGGGCAACTTTCACCAGTATTGTATCTTTGAAACTAATAGGTATTTTTAAATTATATTTGCAGGATATAAAATTTAAGTTTATTTTTTAAGCTATTCATGCAAAATAAACAGTTTTCACTATTATATTGGTTGTATCTGTATATGTAGTGCCCGTCGAATTGAATTATTTAAAGAATAAAAGTTACCAATTGAAATTGAAAGAAAATTAGGCTAAATTATTTTTTGTTTGATCTAACCATAATTGATCTGTAGAAAGTAAAATAAAAATTGAGATGGGGGCAGATTTCCTTTTATTTCTATATACTTTTATCACAGAGGGAATAGGGACAATGTCTAGTTAAAATGTAACTCAGAAAATCTCACGGTTGTAGCAATATGATCAAAAGAACATACGGAGAAGAGTGTATGACGCATTAAATGTGCTAATGGCCATGAATATTATATCTAAAGAAAAAAAAGAAATCCGCTGGCTCGGGCTTCCAACCAATTCAGTACAAGAATGTACAGCATTAGAAAAGGAAAAGCAAACTAAATTGGAACAAATACAAAAGAAAACTCAGCAATTACAAGAGCTTATATTACAGGTACGTTATACAAGTAAAAATACATTTTTATTCTACTGAATTTTTAACTCTTTTAATGCATGAAATCGTTTCGTCGTCGTCAAAAACAATTAATTTTCTGCAAAAATGTAGTCATAAATAATCCTTTTGAAAAAACATATAAACAGTTTGGATTATTTACCATTAAAACTTTACTTGGCTTAAAGTAATGTTAGTTAACTTAGAATCTATAAGAAAATAACCAATATGTTTAAACTTATTGTTATAACAAATACTAGGCATCATCACAACCCATTAATGGCCCACTGCTGAGCCGGTCTCCTCTTCAGTATCAGGAGGGGGTTAGGCCATATTCCACCACGCTGGCCCAGAGTGGGTTAGCAGACTTCACACACCTTTGTGAACTTTTTAGGGAACTCTTAGGAGTGCAGGTTTCCTCACGATGTTTCCCTTCACCATTAAAGCAAGTGATATTTAATTGCTTAAAACACACAGAAAAGTCAAAGGTGTGAAAATTTCATCAAAATCTGTCAAGCCATTTTGGAGGAATATGGTAACTAAAACTGTGACACATGATTTTTAAGTATAAGGCTGATATTACACTATCATAAATATATGATCATAGATGTAAGAGTCATTTTCATATGAAGAACATGACAGTGGAATATCTACATTTGTCTACTACAATCATAGATAAGGGATCCTATTTGAAAGCTAGCGTACAAGTAAGATCATATCCGTCTTGTGTGAGTTCATCCATTCGGGGATATGTTTTGTAAGACTTTTTATCTTCCAATCTAAGTTCTTCAAGTAAGGTGTTATGGACTACTACTCTCTCTGATCGCCTTGCTTGCTTGCACTCTTTTCTTTTTTTTAATGCAATTAATAAAATTGCACTCATAGCAACGGAAAACACTGCTAAATCGTTATTCATCTTGATAGTATATGACGTTTATATGATCATATGTGGGTCAATAGTGAAATAAGAAAAATGAAGAACTGCATCATATAAATATGATCATGGAAATTGACAGATATGACATCATATATGTATGATGAATATATGATATCAGCCTTAGATTAAAATTATATAGTTTGCTGAGAAAATAAAGAAGAACTTGTTTGTTGTATTTACAATTATTTTAATTAATAATTTATTTGTAGTTGTCTGACTACTGGATGTTCTTTAGTAACATTGCTGGTTAGAAATCAATATTTTTTATATTGCTATTTTAAATTTCAGCATATCTCATTCAAAAGTTTAATAGAGAGGAATAAAGATGCAGAAAATAAAGGAACAAAACCTTCACCATCATCTGCCATTCAACTACCATTTATTGTTGTAAATACAAGTGATAAAGCATTAATCGACTGTAGCATTTCTAATGATAAGTAAGTATAGCTATTTTTAAATTAAAAAGAAGTTCTCCTTTTTACATACTAAGAAGAAAACATTTAACAAATACTGAAATAACTAAATTTATGTTCATCAAAGTTTTTGTGGAAAATTTATTAAAGGCAATGGATGAAGGTTTTTTTTTGGCTCCCATAAAATCTTCACCCTCCTCTTTTCATTATAAAGTTAAATATTAACTTAATTTAACACAAAAACAATTTTACAAGAAATATAAAAAAAATATATGTTATGATTGAACTATGTTATAATTAATGTTTTTTATTGATTTTACAGGACAGAATATATGTTTAACTTCAATAAAAGATTTCAAATACATGATGATATAGTTATATTGAAAAGAATGGGACTTCTATTTGGTGAGCTAAGAACTAATAAACTTCTAATACTTGAACTTCAGGACAAAAGAATTTTAATAAGTTATTAATGCTCAATTACAGGATTAGATAAAGGTGAATGTACTGAGGAGGATATAGAAAAAGTGAAAAGTATGGTACCTAAGTCATTAGAAAGCTATGTTGAACGTAAGTATTTATGTTATTATCATCTGGTCATAATCATACATCTGTTTTAAAATCCTCATGTTAGTTTCATTTTTTAACAAAATATAAAAATATATTCTATAAGTATGATAAATAATTCATCACATGATATTATGAAATAAGTCACGTCTGCCCGTTCGCGGTAAACTCACGGAATAGATTTTCATGCAAATTTCAACATTATTTTTGGTTGCCAATACCCAATGTCATAATAACCATTAATGTTATACTAATTTTCATAATATCGCTACTTTGTTTTTTTCGATCCCTTCTGCGCAAAGGGTTTACTCAACAGACAGCCACATTTTTACTGCTCCGTGCGTGGTATCTGTATAAATTTCAAAAAAAGAATATTGTCAAACACGCGCGTTTCACTACCTACCAGAAAGCCGCGCGCCGGAAAAAAAATGGGTTATTCGAATCCCCGCCATTTTTCTTCAATAGTTTTATTGTTTTGTTTAGAAAAGAATGAGCGATTTCCTCCCAACATTAAAGAAAATATTGAACTGAATTTTAATAATTGCACTGTACAAAAGTTCATTACAACTACAATAAATAATTGTTTCATTAATACTTAGTTTATTTGTATACACTCGGCAATGGATGATGTTAGGTTACTAGGAGTGGTTGTTTTAATGTTAGCAGTAAGCTGTTTAGGAATCTTATAGAAGATTCATATTCGATAATTAGGTATTAAAACACTCATGTGATAAACCCACATTCGGGTTTTAATACTCCTTATTATACAGCGGTTGCATAAATAACTCCTTGGTCGCGTTCTTCATTACTGTAGGTCGTGTCCACATTGCAGTTCCGAAGTCGCGTTTTATACTATTTCCCTCCATACAGTCCGGTCCTCAGCTTTCCTGATTTCTGTTGTAAGGGGGAGGACCGTTATTAACTTCACCTGATCTGACTAACGGCTAGGTGACCGACCGCGTGGTCTTCTTCCCTCCACCTTGCCCACCACTATTAGTTTATCCAAATTATCGGGTAGGCGGCAGGCAACATGACCAAAATAACTCAGAATCCTCTGATAACAGATAGTGGAGAGTCTAGTGCTAACGCGAAGCTGCTTGAGAATCGAGATATTTGTTCTCTCGGCGGTTCACGGTATACGAAGCATCCTTCTCCAACACCTCATCTCGAAGGCATCTAACCTTTTTCTGTCCATGCCTCGGAGCCATAGAGGAAGATTGAGAACGTATCTCAGGTTGCTGATCTTCACAACTCCGATGGAAAATCCTCCCTCCCATGCTTCCAAGGTCTTTCGCATTATGTATTCCCCATAAATATTGAACAACATAGGAGAGAGAACACATCCTTGCCTTACGGATTTTATGGGCTTAAAAGGCTTAGAGAGAGCTTCGCCTTCACTGTATAGGTTCGCGATCAACTTAATGAGGTGTTGCGGCACGCCCATTTCTCATAGTTTTACGCAATCAAATGCTTTTGAATAATTAATGTTGCACATGAACATCGGGATATTGAACTCTCGCCTCTTCTCTATTATTTGCCTCACATTCACAATCTGTTCCCTTGTGCCTTGCCATTTGATAAATCCCGCTTGCTCGCTCGGTATTTGGCACTGTAGAAAGGATTGAAGTCTACTAATTATGACATAAAGCATTATCTTGCTTGCGTGGGATATAAGCGCTACTGTGCGATAGTTTCCACATGTTCTTGTCGATCCTTTCTTGTGGATTGGGATCACCACGGACTTTCTTCAGTCGTTGGACCAGGTTCCGGTTTTCCATACAAGGTTGCATAGATCTAGCATTAGCTTAACCCCTCGATCTCCTAACTATTTAAGCTCTTCAGCAAATATTTTGTCTCCTCCGGCTGCTTTCTTGGTCTTAAGATTGCTTATTACACCCCGTATTTCTGATTCGAGAATCTCGGGTTCATTCTGTGGGTCGTCTTCCACCTCATCCAATGCATCTTCTTTCGCATTCAGGACGCCAATTACTTGCGTAATGTCTGGATGGTAGGTTTCTGAGAGTATCGTCTAGCTAGATTATAGAATGCCTCAATATTTGCCTCTGCCGACGCAGATGTAGTGCATACACCACTACTAAATTGACGCGACACGGTCTTGTGTTAACTTTCAGATTATTATTCGGTCACTCACCGGGTTGTATCCCAAAACCGATTTATTTGTTCCAGGTGATACGGATACTGCAACTCCGTTCTTACTTTCATTATCGGGTTCAGAGAAATAGACAGTATATCCCTTTGGGGGTCGAGTAAAAACCAGAACCTCTCATGAGTCTCGGTAAACCCTAGTACTTATAAATTGTACTCTGTTACTCCTTATATATAATCTCCTTTTTCCTGGCTGAATCATTCCTCGGACGTTCCATGTTCCTATTTTAGTTTTCCTCTGTAGCTGTGCGCAATGACCAGACGTGTCTCCAGTAGCATTCTGTTCACACTGCGCATGGCCAGTCGCTACAGAGTGTCGCATAAGTTCGCTCTCTTCCTTTTCTTAACTGTCATGCGGATTTCATGGGAGAATAGTGCAGTGGTTTTCCGTTGCCTTCTGCATCAGTCCTTTTAGGAGCAATTTAGAGCTTCAAGGCTACTGCAGCCTCATCCACCCAATTCCTTAGGTAGACTATAATAGATATTCCGCCATTGGTCGGTCGTCAGATAATCGTGATCATATCTTACTGGATTGCAAATGTTAACATACACTACTTACAGATTGTATACAATTTTTACATATTATCTACCCAACATACTATTTTCTTTTGTGTGGACGTTTAGGGGTAGACGACGTTGAGAATCACTAATCTAAAACTTAGTAAAAACAATGTTATATAATATTTACAGAAATGGGCAGAGGCGTCACTAGTACACTATCAGATATTCTTGATGAGGAGGAAGTAGATGATGTATGTGATGAAGAGGACACTTTGGAAGGCGAAGCGGAAGCCGACGAGCAGGAGCCTGAAGTAAATGATTACAGTGAAGACAGTAGTGATGTTGATGTATAACAATCCGTCGTTTCACTTTTTCTAACACTTACATTTGTACTGTATACTAGAAATAGATTCGTTCCACACAGTAATGTGTTGCGTGCTAGACATTAACATATGGTGTTCATCTAACGAAAATAGTACAGGAATTAGTTGCTAAAGAAAGAATCAATACATGTCTAATTTTAATACAGGCATTTCTTCTATACTTACCCCAGGTCTTACTAAGTTAACTGTATTGTTTTACACTGAAACCTGGATAACTGGGATCTCAAGAGACCTTAAATACTTTTATTACCTTAAGAGCTTTTAATTTACTCAGTTTTTATTTAAAAAAATTAAATGTATCATCTACGTTTGTTTGTCGCGAATAGGCTCGAAAACTACTGAACCGATTATGAAAATTCTTTCACTGATAGAAAGCTACATCCTTTCCGGGTTACATAGGCTATGTGGTGTTGCCATAAATATTATAATTTATAAGATATGGTCATTTAAGTGCCAACGCCATTTTAAAAATTGAATGTTTTCTCTGGAACTACAGATACAGTGTTGCCATATACATTTTTTAATTAATAGAATATGGCCATTTTGTTACTACAATTATAATATTGCTTCAAATACCCGAAGCGAAGCGAGGGCAGGCCGCTTGTATTTTATAACTATGATAATTAGAATCTTTGTCTTGTAGGAGTAATTAAGCTACCTTATAAAACTTAAGAAATCAAATCATTAGTTAAAAAAGTCTGAAAATTCTCAGTAACCAGAGGTATTTGAATTTAAATTTCAGGGCTTTATTATAATTATCAATAGCAGAGGTTCCTCACAAATCCAGGACCTACTTAACCAGGTTTCACTGTATGTCATACCTTACTGACTGAAGAGAAAACAGTACAGTCTTAGAAACGTGTACGAATTGTGCCTTCATTTTATGTACGCTTAATGCAGAACATTGTTGTGTGGAATAGACATGAATTTAAATGTATGCTGTTATTTTTTTATTGCATTGTCATTTTAGACATTGAATAGAATGTACTTTGTACATATGCAATGTTGTGTCATTGGTAATGATTTAATGATGCATAAATAATGATTTTCATTGTAATGATAATGATATGTTATGAGATTACCTATTATCTTTTAAACATTTTGCAAGCACTGAGGCCAAAGCAAATTGGAAGATACTACTATATAGTGACATGTCTTCTTCTTAAATGTCTTTTTGTACTGCTTTAGTCAGCAGTCAACATTTTAGGACAAAATTGGTGACATTAGTAAATAAAGTAGCAGTTAAGCTATTTCTTCTCTTCTTAAGTCTTCTGAAGAGCAATTAGTGTAATAAGTATATTACCAATATAATATCATTTATTTAACACATTATCGACGGCAAAATGCTACGTAGAAAAATAAGTTAATTTCTATGATTTTTGTTTCAATGCATTACAAACTCACAGCTTCCATGAAATAAAGCAAATACGCATATACTGTAAAATAAAGAATATGTGTGCAATTCAAATAAGGCTGAAACATTTTTGTTATTTTTTTATTAAATAATATCCTTCTCAATGTTTTCAGTCAATTTCTTTATAATAAGGAAAATAATTTGAAAATAAAATGGAAATTCTTATGTCAAAGTATTATGAAATGTGACGTCACAATTCACAACAAAATGGCAACAAGCATGTTGAATAAATCTTATAAATTATATTGTTTTAAATTGTTTATTAGTACTAAATTCAACATTTTTATTATCATCTTAAACTTTAGTTTTAATTACACTAAAATATAATAAATACACATATGTAGTTATACTATACAGTATATGAATAGTAATTTAAATGACAAGGATTTACAAGGATTACTAATGACACAACATAAAAAGTATTGCTAAAGTTTTATTGGATATTACTTTGCTATATATGTTTATCGTTAGTTTTTGATTGTATGTTATATCAATAGGTTTATTTTTTGTATTTTATTAGGTAACTGAATCAATTACAGAGCTAAATAACAGAAAATGTTTTTTTAATATTATAACTTTGCTCTTAAAATTTATAACATTTGATGTTATGAAAAAAGGCTAGCACAATATTGAGAATGGAATAAACAGTTGTATCAAATTTTAGCAAATGTTTTATTTACTTATCTTTAAAACTAAGCAACGGATTTTGATGCGGTTTTTTTAAATAGATAGTGATTCAAGAGGAAGGTTTATATGTATAATACATACATATTATAGTAGAGAAACACTGATAACTTTAAAGGTTTCTATTGTGATATGTCGTATAATTAATTTTTTTTTCGCTTACCTAGCAAACGCTGGCTGAACCCTACGAGATAGATCAAAATAATGTACTACAGTATTGTACACATTAAAAACGTATATGTCTATCTCTTAAGGATAACTCACAATAACCATTTTTTATCCTTTACTTTTTACTAGAAATAAAGACTTAAATTGATTGAGAAAATAGACTTGAAATTTGAATGAATATTTTCAAAGATATTGCAGATTTAAAATGCAGAGACATAGCGGTTATGGCTATAAATACTTGTGTTAAATTGCACCCACCTGGGCAAAGCCGGGGCGGGTCGACTAGTACCTATATTATAAATGCGAAATTGTGTTTGATACTTTGTTTTGGCGTTAACAAGTACACAGATATGATTTTTTGCATAATCAACTTTAAAGTAACATAGGCTACTTTTTATCCAAGAACACAATTTCTAAGTAACAAACAATACTTGTCATTTCAGTTAATATATAGAACAGCAGTGATAGCTCAGTGGTTAAGACATTACTCGGGAGATCCGAGTATGATCCTGGGCATACAACTCGTAAGTTTTCCGAGTTATGTTTGTTTTAAACAATAAAAAATCACTTGATTTAACGGTGAAGGAAAACATAGTGAGGGGAAACCTGCACTCCTGAAAATTCTCAAAGATGTGTAAAGTTTACCAATTTGCACTGGTCCAGTATGGTAGACCTATGGCCCCCGGATATATGGAGACCCGGCAATAGTAGGCCAGTAATGGGTTGTGATAATGAAGAAGTACTCTTGCACTTCTTGTGAGCTGCTGTTTTTATTTAATTAATTAATTAATTAATTTCGGTTTTTGCCTCCAGCTAGTAAAATGAAAAAAGGGCAAGGTTTAGAATAATATTTATTTAAATTACTAAGAATTACAAATATGATAAGTTGATCAAGGCAATTACATATGCAATTTGAAGAGTCAGAAAAATAGTAAGTTTCTCTAGTAATAGATGGTAAATAAGGCTTTATGTTTTCTGTATTTTAATAAATCTAATGAACTACTAAATTTATTTAAAATGAATGCAAATCTCTATTGATGTTACATTTAATGTTAACAGGATGATTTACTTCAGATCTTCATCATCAAACAAATCTTCAAAATCTGAAACAAACAATTGGGTTTTATCTTAATGAAACTCACCACTTGCAATCACTAGACTTTCAACTTCTAGCTACGCTAATAAAAAAGTGGTAAGTGTATGGAAAAGCATGAAACTTATTATGGCTTTGTTACTTTGTATACATTGTTTGTTTGTTACTTTATATACATTTGAATTGAACTTTTTGATTAGAGACAAGAAATAAAGAAGTAAATCGAATAACAATAACAAGGGTGGGACTATCAGAATAGGTATTTATTTTTTAATTACCTTCACATAACTTTATATAAATATTTTTATTGTTGTCATTTTTCATACATCAACTCAGGAAAGTGATATTAACAAGTCTAATAAAGTTCTCATTAAAAATTGATAACACATTGCATCCTCCCAATGGACTAGTGAACAATATGAATAAAAAAGTTTCTGTCTGTGTTATAACAAATAAAGCTGTACTGACATTTTATTCATAAAACAGGGCTAGTAATCAACAGTGAAGTTGTTAATTCTCACCAAATAACTTTTATTATGGTACAGATGTTATGTAGTGACAAAACTAATAAAAATAACCAAATAAAATGTATTTTCTCTTTGGTTTTACTTTTCATTTAAATAAAAAATTTTTAATGACTTCTTTGGTTGCTGTATCTGGAAATCTAGACTGGTAACAATAAATATATTTTCAGTTCCTAGTTATGTTAGACAAATGTAATTTAAAATAAGTAATGCTTCTTTGGTTGTATTACAAAGTAGAAATCTTGTTCCCTTTTGTTATTCAATGAATTCCCTGGGGCTATAGCTCAAAGTACTTACCATTGAAAAAATCTCCATGAACAGCTTTTTCATTAGCAGCTAAGTCCATGAGAAGATTAGATGGACCTCCAGCCTACAAAGGGAATACAAAAATAAAGTTTTAACAACTAAAATAATAAATAGAGATAATGATTTATTTGGTGTGATCTATCTTCACTGTTCACATTCGGGTCTGATTAAGTATATAAATCCTCTGTCCAGGGTTTAAGACATTGTTTTTAAAATATTAAGTAAACTGTTCAAAACTTACTTCTTCCATATCCAAATAAGGTCCCACACCCTCAGGAAACATTTCATCAGCAGCAATTGTAGGTTTCATTTTGAATTTTTATGTTATTCAAGTGAAACTATTGTTTACACACCGGAGGATAATATCAAGCAATATTATTAATCAAAGATAATAGTTTATTAGTTTAATGTGACAAATTACAAAAACATAACTGTCACTACTTTTTTTATTTGTTAAATGGCTTTGAATGTGCTTATACGTAGTATCACTAGTTAATCTGTGATGTACTTAAGCACAAATCATTCTGTATTGTCAAGCAAAGATGATGTACTACTGTCAATGTCAACCAGTGTTGGCAGACCCGTAAAAAATATTATCGTATCAGGGGCCGTAAAATTATTGTATTTTCAATAAAATTGTTTGTACATTTCAAAATTAGGTTTAATTGTTGTCTGAAAGCTTTAATTTAAAAGAGAATGACTGAAATAATTATATTTAAATGATATTCCAATTATTAAACAATTTTTTTTTATTTATATACAATAAAATACTTATTATTAGCTGATGTTATCCACACAATGCGATCGTTACGCTATCTATTAGGTATAATAGGAAACATTTAACCAGCATTCATGGCGGAATAAGATATTATATTTAGAAACTTATTTTATAAATTATACGTATAGTAAATTGCTATCTTTCAAAATTATCGTATTTTTGTCGAGATTGAAAAATTCATGAGATTATGATAGGTATATGAACAATAATTATTGTACATCTGCTGACACTGATCAACTGACAAGCAAATAGTAATTTCCTGAGTAGGGATAAAACAGAAATCGATTACTTATCGATCTTAAGGTTATCACGTATTTCATTTTAGTATAATTATGAATTTTTATTATTATGAGAATATGTATTTTATAACCGTTACACTGCTCTTTACCTAGCTATACCGTCAATCTATTGAGGATTGTAAGGACACAACGTCCGATATTATTGAACTATTCAAGGTTATATCAGATATCGTCTTCCAGCCATATCGGCCAGTGTGATGTGTTATGAATAATGTTGCTAGTACTTAATTGCATTACTATATTTAAATTATATTATCTAAACTTTAAAAAATCTATATTTTTTCTTATCTCCTTCTTTTAATTTGAATCATGCAAATTCACCAGATTGCTTACACAATGTTCTTCTGAATATATTGTATCTGGTACAAGCTTGATAATTGATTAAAAATAAACGTAACGCGAACACACAATCGTTACTTTATCAATTACAACCCGTTACTATCGCATCGTTTTTTGATACATTAAGCATAACATCGAGTCACGTTACATACGGCATGAGATCGCGACGTTAGTACTTTGTTATAAATTATAAGAATAAATAGCTTTAGTAATAATAATTTACCTATAGAGAAAATAGTGGACAATAATATAAAATTTGTTTACACAGTTTTTTACGCCTTAGGCTTTTCTTTAATAATTATTAAAATATAAGTTAACCTGTCACATTACTTGTTTATAAGTATTTTTACTATAAGCAAACAAACATTGTTCTTTTTAACATACGAACAGTAACGAAACGTTACTTACGAATAACGATATTTATTCGTAAGTAACGTTTCGTTACTTTCATTAAAATGAAGTACCCACTACTCGGTAACGGTTTGCCACAGTTCTAGATTTACTATTAATTTATGTTTAGTTATTATTTTTAACAACATCTTTGATTAACTAGATAAAATTATATTTCAGCAACAACATATTATAATTAAAATTTAGATTAGATTAGTCAACATATTACAAATAGATTAATCAAGATATATTTAACACCACAATCTATTTTTTGATGAAAAAACGCTATTGTATCACTTCCTTACTTGTGTTGTAGTCTTGGGCTTAATGTTCGCCAATGAGATCGCTCAATTTACTTCGTTATCCAATGGCGAACTAGTTCACTCTTTTAGTTCATTAGTTCTTTTTTTTAATAATTTAGTCACAATAATAAATAAAAGAAAAACAAATATTTAAAACTATTGCAAGTTATTTTTTTATGAAAAAGGACAAATAATAATGAAATCATGTATATTAAAATTTATAGTCAACTTCAGAAACTAAAATGTAAATAGAGATTGAGGATGCAACATTGCTCATAAAAAACATGGAGATTTTCAAAAGTGAAACATCGATGTTTACCATTTAAATATAAAATATATATCGTTTTTTATAAGAAATAAGACACTACAGAAAAAAGTATGGATGAAACATAACCATCAAGATTTTTTACGTAGCGCAACTGCTTAGTATAGCCAGCGGTCTCGAAGGTCAAAATGCAAAATCGGTAGTGCGGCTCACAAATATCGGTAGAATCGTATCCAAAATCGGTATATGAAAAAAAGTCAATTTTCAAACAAATATGAGGTATAACATAAAAATCTACTTACAACATAAAAATATAATAACATAAAAATCAGCGTACCTACTAACACACTTATTATATTTATTAAAGTATAATAAAGAAGCAATTTTGTATAAATAAAATTTAATTATTTATTTAAAAATTACATTATATTCAATATACTTCAAACGATAAAGTGACAATACAAATATTAATTTCATTAGCTGCCAGTCCAAGAAGTTTAGCTGACCTTACTTTCAAAACTTCTTTAACATCCTCCCTTTTTATATAAGGTTTAGGCCGATCCTTTTGCAGATAAATACTACTCTGGGTTTATGCACAATTTTTGTAAGCATATCAGCATTTTGATATTCCGTAGGAACATATTCAACTTCATGTTGTTTATCACTCATAAGTTCCCTGACATAAAAGTGCCTTATTGCAATATGCTTTGTCCTTCTATGCATTTCTGGATTTTGAGAAAGCTTTATTGCAGCATCATTGTCAACTTGCAAAGTGGGAATCTGTTCCAAGTTTGTTACTTCATTAATTAATCTTTTGATCCAGACCATTTCTCGAACAGCTTCACTAGCAGCAACTAGTTCTGCCTCTGTGCTTGAAATCACTACTGATGTTTGTCGCCGACTTGACCAGGAAATCACTCCACCGGCATACATACATAAAATTCCAGATGTTGATCGCCCTGTACATGAATCTCCTTCATGATCAGAATCGCTGTAACATTCTAAGGTTTGTATTCCTTTTTATATAGAATACCAAGATCCATAGTCCCTTTTAAATATCGAAATATGCGTTTAACTTTCTGCACATCTTCAATAGAAGGATTATCTAATTTTCTAGATACAACACTTATTGCATATGATATATCTGGTCTAGTACCTGTCATTAAATATGCTAATGCGCCAACTGCTTCTCGATAAGGAAATCAAATCTCACTTTCTTTACCTTTAGTTGATTGTGGGTCCTTTACAATAGGAGTTCCAACAACTTTACAATCTTCCATACCTAAGCGTTGAAGTAATCTTTGTGTATAGTATTTTTGTGAAATTTTTATTGAAGCATTTTTGTTGTTCAAGATTTCTAATCCAAGAAAAAATGAAGCTGGCTTTGACGTTATCTTAAATTTTGTATTTAATTCAGATAAGAACTTTTCAGTTTCTTTTTCATTTGTTGAAGCTATTAGTCCATCATCAACATATAGTCCATGAATAATTTTATTGCCATTCTGATTTCTTATAAACAAACATGAATCTGCATCACATTGCTTGAATCCAATTATTTTTAGATAATCAATAATGCATTTATTCCAACATAGGAGCTTGTTTTACCATATAAACTTCTGTTTAATTTACAGACTTTGTCTGTTCCGTCACCGCACCCTTCTGGTTGCATCATATAGATGTCTTCTTCCAATAAACCATTTAAAAATGCAGTTGCTACATCGAATTGCGTTAAAGATAATCCTTCATTTGGTGCGATGCTTATAATTGATCTTATTGTTGCCATTCTTGCAACAGGGCTAAATGTCTCATCATAATCAATACCTTTTTTCTGAGAGTATCCTCTTGCTACTAGTCGAGCTTTAAATTTATCAAGACTTCCATCAGCGTTGATTTTCTTTTTATAAACCCATTTACAAGATATAATTTTTCTGTTTTTAGGTTTATCTACTAAATACCATGTCTTATTTTCCTCTAATGATTTTATTTCTCGATCCATGGCTTTCATCCATTCGGATTTGTGAGGACTTTTCATCGCTTCTTTGTATATTCTAGGATCATCAGAGTTATCAATAGAAGTAGACATAATAAAGTCGCTATATCGTACAGGAAGACGTAATGTTGACCTATCTCTAAGGATTCTCGTTTCATGATGTTCGTTATCATCATCATCATCCACTATTGACGATTCAGGTGTAATATAGGAGTCATTAAGATCTTCTTGTCTGTGTGAGCCATTCAATGTTTGAGGCAAGTTTGAAGATTCTTCATCGTGTGATATTTCCTCCCTTGCATCGAACGTTGGTTGATTCTTAGCAGTTTTACGAAAATTTATCTCAATTTCAGTAGTCGGATTGTTTTCACTTTTTCCTGAAACATCTGATTCCAATCCAATAGATTCTATAATTGATTCCTTAAATATTACATCTCTTGATCTTATTAAGGTTCATTAGTCTTGTTAAAAACCAGCAATCTATATCCGTTATCACCATCATATCCAATGAGTATACATTTCTGAGCCTTTTTTGACATCTTTGTTCGCTTTTGTTTGGGTACATGGGCATAACATTCAGTTTCGACAACTCTTAAATGCTTAATAGAAGGAAGAAGGCTTCTCGACAAACCATAGCTCATATGGTGATTTACCTTTTACTGGAGTTGGCCCAGTTCTGTTTAAGATATAAGCAGCAGTGTTAATAAGCTCTGACCAACAGGTAAGTGGAAGTTTTTCATGAGCGTGCATCATGGTACGAGCAGCTTCAACGAGGGTTCTATTCTCTCTTTCACTACATCCGTTTTGTTCAGACCTGTATGGCATTGTAAAACGATGTTGTATACCATGAGAATTAAGTATTTTCTCAACCTCTTCATTTCTGAATTCTCCGCCATTGCCGCTAAGAATAGTTTTTTTCAAATGACTAGCAACCTTTGTGTCTTTAATCATTTGTATAAGCTTATCCTTGACTTCAGACTTATACTTCATAAAGTAAACATAACGATATTTGCTGTAATCATCTTTAAATAATACAAAGTACTGAAACTTCATGAATGAATTTGGAAAAGGACCATATACATCGGTATGTATTATCTCTCCTGGTTCTTTAGCTCTTTCTCTTGTTCCAAACTTGAGTCTATGTGCTTTGCCGTACACACACCATGTGCATAATTCAGAAACGAGTTTCAATTTTATACCAAGTTCAGTTTCAATCAATTGTTTCACATGTTTCTTATTCTGATGACCAAACCTTTCATGATAAAGTTGTAAAAGGTTCTCAGTTGACAAAGCAATCAATTCAGGCGTTTGATTTCTAATTGTTTGTACACGCAGTTTGTAGAGACTTCCATACTTGACTCTTGTACCAATCAAATTGACTTTGCTATTATTTAACAATTGACAAGATTCTCTTTCAGATGTAAAAACACTATTTTCTAATTTATCTTGTGCAGCTAGTACAGAAAATAAATTTCTCTTAATGTCAGGAACATACCATACATCACAAAGTCTTATGCGTTCTTGACGACCATGAACATTTGCTATCAAATCAACTTCTCCTTTACCAATTGCATGTGCTGAAGAACCATTTGCAGTCGTAACCGTTTGATTATTAGTGAAATGTTAGAAATTTACGAATATATCATTTCTATTACTTACATGACTTGTAGCACCATTGTCTACATACCAATTTTCTTGATCTCCTTCAATGATATTAACTGATTCATTCGTTTCAAATTGCATCAGAGCCAGGTTTAAATTTGAATTGTTGGCTGAACTCGTCATAGGCTTAGATGGGAGGTTTATCATCTTTTATCCATTTACGACATTTCTTAACTTTGTATCCAAATAGTCCGCAATAGCCACATTTTTTTTTGAATTTATCATTATTTTTATATTTTTCTCTACCGCTAGAGCTTGCGCTTCATTATTTTCTTCTTTGCTCGTCAAAAATCTTTCGTATGTGCAAATTTGAGCAGTCAAATTTTCTACATTACGATCCCATTTAGACATAAGCATCCAACTGGACTTGAATGAGAAGTAACTAGCATCAGGTAAAGTTTCTAAAACCTTGCAGATTAATAAAATCTCTGGAAGATCATACTTAGCTTCATCTTTCTGTAGTTCTATTTTCAATTCATTTTATATAATTCGTTATATGCGTTTCATTATGTGCGTTGACATGTCATGACAGGGATCTTTCCGATAGTTGAAAAAATTATAGCAAAGATTCTAGCTTTTGTCTTCTATATTGCCGTTAAAAAGTATGTGCAGCTCATCCCAGATTTCTTTCGCTGTAGTAAAACGCATCACTTTTTGTACCATTGCATCCGACATATTTGCTAATAATATGAGCAGAGTAGTAGTTTCCATCTCATTATAGACTTGTAGAGTTTTTCTATAATTGGCAATAGCTTCTGCAGTATCTGATACTGGTTCAGTTTTCCGTCAGCCTTGAGTTTTCCGTCGATAGCGTCTAAACCTCCTGGACTACTTCTTAATAATAACAGAACTTTGCAGCGACATGTAGACCAATTTTCTTTTCCTTCTAAACGACCGATATCAATTTTACAACTTGATACATTCATGGTTCCGTTTAGATTCTTCTTTCTGCTACCTTATTCATGTAGCATTAACGCTCTGCTACCATATTAAAGTATAATAAAGAAGCAATTTTTATAAATAAAATTTAATTATTTATTTAAAAATTACATTATATTCAATATACTTCAAACGATAAAGTGACAATACAAATATTAATTTTATTAGCTGCCAGTCCAGGAAGTTTAGCTGACCTTCCTTTAAAAACTTCTTTAACAATATTAATATATCATATTATGGCAATTACTAATTTTCCAGCGTCAAGTTAAAGAAAGACAAAAACTGGAAATTTAGAGATTTTGAAAGTTAAACAAGTTGCACACCAAAAACCGGAATTAAATTATTTTTCATAAATAGAGTCTATGAATTTTGTTAGTTTCTTCACAGATTCCCGGTAACATTAAACATAAATGAAAGGGTTGCCAACACAAAATTGTGAAATCGGTAGAAAAATCAGGTGAATTTCCATGTATTTTCTGAAATCATTGCATTTCGGTAGTAGAGTCCATTTCGGTAGAAATACCGAAAAATCGGTAGGTTCGAGACCACTGAGTATAGCGGAGCCAAAAGAATATAAGAACTAACAGCAAACTCATTGACGAAATAGTTCACCTAAAGGAGCGCTCTTCCGAACTAGGTCGTTCACGAACTACCCAAGACTATTGTGTTGTGACTTACCTACCAGCAATGTATTTTAAAATTGCAATTTGATTGAAATTATTATTTTTCTGTGTCAGAACTTGCTTATTTGTATTTATTATATATATGAGAAAATGCTGTCGTATGAAGATAAGATTATTCTCGCGCCTATGGTAAGAATAGGTACATTGCCTATGCGACTGCTCGCTCTTCGATATGGTGCCGATATTGTGTACTCTGAAGAACTGATTGATTGGAAATTTCTACGATCTAAGCGAAGGTATAATGGTATGTAAATATCTATTTAAATGCTCATGACAATCATCTAAATTAGCTGGACATTAAATGCTTTTTGTACAGGCCATTAAAACATCATAGGCATGGTGTGTAAAGCCTTAATATCTCTATTCTCAATTAGCACAACTCAAGCAATCTTGACGAACCTCTTTTTCATATATATTTCTGTATCTATACTATATTGAATTAAAGTCTGTAATGTCAATATCAAGTTATGTCAATAAGTCAGGGTGATCGGGACTTATTACAGTATGGCAGACCAGACAACGGCCTAACAAGAAAAATAGAAAGAATGCTATATGCATTTTACCAATGATTCATAATACTAATGGGTGTAATCAGATGTAGAGCTAAATGCATCAACATATATCATTATATATATGTCAGAGGTGTGTGTTAGGTTTAGGTTAGCCTTGGTTAATGTTAGTCTAATCTTAAGATTAAACAGTGAAACCGAGTAGTGGAGGTGAGTGTTATGATCATTTAATGGATATCCTTAAGCCTACACCTTGGTCACAAGTCCAAGGCACTGCTTGGGTTCCTGTCATAACAGTTCCTGTTATAATAGTTCTTGTCAGAATAGTATGTGATAGTAATGTTTAGTTATATCCTGCCCATATAGTGTTTGAGATAGGCCATCCGTCTATATCCTTTTTATTTTAGTTTCCGACATATATTTATTTTATTTTTAGATATTTTGAATACTGTTGACTTTGTAGACCAAACAGATGGCACAATAGTTTTTCGCACATGTTCTGAAGAAAAGGATAAAGTAGTTCTGCAACTTGGTACATCCAATGCTGACAGAGCTCTGAGAGTTGCCAAACTTGTGTAAGTATATTTCCTTCATTTATTTTTCTGATGGTTTTGTTTGTGCTTCATTAATTATGTTATATATTTTTAAACAGAGAAAATGATGTCGCAGGAATTGATATTAATATGGGTTGCCCCAAGGAATTCTCAATCAAAGGAGGAATGGGTGTTGCCCTTTTACAAAACCCAGACAATGCTTGCTGTATTTTAAAGACATTGGTCAATCATTTATCTATACCAGTGACATGCAAAATAAGGATATTTAACACACCTGAAGAAACTTTAGATGTTGTTAAAAAACTTGTTAGTACAGGAATTAAAGCTATAGCTATTCATGGTAGAACCCGTGATGAAAGACCTCAACATGCCATACATCCGGATATAATTCATTATGTCGCAGATAGGATACAAATACCAGTGATTGCAAAGTAAGTATTTTAAAGTTAGTAATACAATCCATGTCAAATTATCTAAGTTATAAAGAATTCCTTAAAAAAGCAGAGGTAGCCAAGTACTTAAGACATTGATATCTAACTTTGGAGGTCCAAGTTCAATCCTAGGCACACACCTCTGACTTTCTGTGTGCTGTTAGCAAAACTGATCCAAGTTCTCATGAAGTCTGGCAGCGTGGTAGAATATGGCCTAACACCCTCCACATTCTGAAGAAACCTGGCTCAGCTTTTGGGCTTGGCATTGGGCTATTGACATGTAATGATGATGATAGAGGGTCCCTCACTTTTTGAAAGCTCTTTAGTTTTCCCCTTTTTTAATTGATTTATAGTTTTTTTATGTGTTTTATTTTGTATTTATTATTTCTTCTAATTGTTTTCCGAAAACAAAAAGAAAATCCAGGTTATAATTGCATAAATTTATATTAAGTTTTGTTGACTCTTTCATGTCTATGTTGTTGAGACTACTTGTACAAAAATTCAGTGTGTTAAATGTAGTTTTTAATTAAGCATTGAAGGCTCATTTTTTATTTCATACTTTGCATTAATATTGTATTTTGTTAGAATTAAAATATCAAACCTAAAATAAATATTGTTTTAAAATTTCAGTGGTGGTTCAAAAGAAATAGAAAAGTTTGCAGATATTATGAAATTTAAAGAAATGACGGGCTGCTCCAGTGTGATGCTTGCAAGAGCAGCAGAGTGGAACTGTTCAATATTTAGACGAGAAGGTTTATTACCAATGGACACTGTCATAAAAGATTATCTTAAACTTGCAGTTGACTATGACAACTCACCATCAAACACTAAATATTGCATTCAGAATATTTTAAGAGATTTACAAGAATCTCCAAGAGGTAGAAGATTTTTGGAATGTCAAACACTGGAACAAATATGGTAATTATTCTATTAACTTGTGACTATTTGGTCATAACCACTTGTCAACTATTTGTATAGCAAGTAGCACCACACAAGGAACCAACAGTGGAGTGGTTAAGGTTGAAATATTGGTAAGGTAATATAAATAAGAAATATAACAAGTGTTTTCAAACTGTCCAAATATTATTCTGATTTTAGTGCTATATGGGATTTAGGCAAGTATTGCCAAGAGAAGCAAAGTGATTACCAAAAGAAGGGTATTCAAGGAAGATGGCAAGTTACTCCTGATGAACTAGAACCACCTCTAAACAAAAAACCAAGAGTTGATGAAATCAATTTAGACAATGTCATAAAAATGAAGGTGTGTTGCAAATCACATTTAGCTTTCAGTTACAGATTACTCAGTTTTATAATTTTGATTTCATGTTGTAAACTCTTCATAACATTATTCTTTATACGATAAAATCTCTATTATGTAAATTTACATCTGACCAACTGAAACATTCTTGCTAAAGTTCTGTACTAGACTTTTTTTTACAGTAAGTAATATATTTTTAAAAAGAGTTAGATAAATTAAAGAGTCAATTTTCTAAAACAAACATCTGGCTATTCAAAAGTTTATTAAATGTCACAACAGTAAACATAATTCTAAACAATCCTAATATAATTTGTTATTATATTGATTAATTTTATTATTCTTATTAACATAATTCTTTGTATTCTAATATACAGCTAAGTATTATTACATATAATTGATTTACTTACTATTTTAATGTTTTAGGTTTGCTTTATTCGAGCTAGTTTCAATGATCTTAATTTACCTAAAGCTCAACTTCATTCTTGGGCTGGTAAAAATGGGTGCAAGTTACCAGTCTACCAGACGCACCAGATTGAGAAGCTTTTTAGTTCAATACTCTTTTTCAATGGTAAAAAGTACACATCAACATTTTGGGAGAAAAATAAAAAATTTGCAGAACAAGGTGCAGCATTAGTCGCTTTATTTCACTTGAAGTTGATAACAGAAGAAGATTTAGTAACATTTGGCAGTATAATCAAATAAAATATTTCAGAACTTCAGCTTCTTATTTCAACTAAAATATCCATTCACTGAGCTTTATAAATTAAATTGATTATCAGCTGTTACTTTTGTTGTTTTTTCATATTATCAATATTTTGCACTAATTCTGTGTTTAAATCTTCAAGTTTTTTATTTAATTCGTTCTGATCAATCAAATCTTGTTTTAATTGCTTTATGTTTAAATAACATTTATACGAATCATATAAAGGGTCTCCATTTTTAATTATTTTCATATCTTTTGTTTGCACTGCACTGCTATCGATTAAATCATCAAGTATATTCTGGATTGATGGCAATTTCGGTATTGTATATTTGGAAGAATCCATGGTTGTGCAGCTGCTTGATAAATATTTAGTACAAACAGTATGTTTAGAATTGTTATAAATTGTAAAAAAAAAATTTTACGCGGTTTGTCAGGTTTGAAAATGTCACGATGACAGTAATGCCCAACACACACTGGCCGATACGCCTTCATGCAATATCGGATATTACAATTTACATCCAAATGATACGGTTAAGTGTGAACTTTTCTTATAAAAATACATCATTGTATTATATATGTATAAGACAATTATACTAAAATAAAATTAAATAAAAATTAAAACAAAAGAAAAATTAAAAAACCTTAGAACATATTTATAATACCACACAGTCGGCTAAAACTATTAACAATACAATTCCTTAAATACCTAACAAAAAAATTACAGCTATGAAAAACAATCGCTTTACATCAGCATAATAGCTTTGTTTAATTTAATAAACATTGTATAGATTTAATTATTATTTATAACATATAGTAAACACACTTGTAATCGAGTACCGTAGAAGAATTAATCGAATGACTCGACTTACAAATTTATACTTGAGTCACTTCACTATGGTCTATGACAGCTTTAATTCTTTATGGAATGTTAATTGAATCGAAACGTGTCCCTCAAAATGCTTTCAAATCTAGATGGCACTAGTGGTGCCAAATAGGGCAATTTGAAGGTAATATAAATTTTTCATTAATAAATTATAATTGTTTTTAATACCAAAAATATATATACTATACTTTTCCGTTGATAAACATATCATATTTTTGTGTGAATAAACAGTTTGATATATACAGCAAAATTGATTTATCTATTTGTTAAATGCAGTTATTTTTTAAAGTACTTGCATAACATTAAGTTTCCATTAATAGAATATTTGACGACTTTTTGTGCTAAAAAAATAAGTTTTAAATGTCCAAACATTTCTTCCTATATTTTTATAAAAAATCACAACGTCACTTAAATAAACTGTACATTTTGTAAATAAAATGTAGATTTTTTATGTTGACGACGACAAGAAATTTTGTTGGATGAGGAAAACATCTTACTTTGCTGCGATAAATTTACTAATTTTTTAAAATCATCTGCTGACCTCCATATTCCAATCAAAACTACTGAGCGTGATTTTATGTTATCCCCTCCCTGGTGGGATGAAGAATGTTCCAAATCTATTTTATCACGTAAGGAATCTGAATCTTGTTACACTAGGACGATGTCTTTAGAAAATTTTTTAAGTTACCAACGTGCAAATGCTAAAGTGAGGAAGGTTATTTCTAGAAAAAAAAGAAGGGCTGGACTAATTTCTGTGAAAATTTGAATTCTCGCACTCCATCCTCAATAATCTGGGATAAAATTAAACAATTTAGAAGATCAGTCTCATATTCTGACCTTTCTTCTAATGATCCTGAATGTTGGTTGGATGCATTTGCTGATAAATTGGCCCCTCCTTTCGTCCCTCAGAATGATTTTTTCTCTTCCGCTACTTCATCCTGTATCTATAACAATATGGAAGATCCATTTTCATTTTCCGAGTTACAGATTGTGCTCTCGGACCTAAAAGACTCCTCCCCTGGAATAGATGGAATTCCTTATTCCTTCCTAGTTAATCTGAACGATAAGGCAAGATCCTGCTTCCTTAATATTATCAATAAGTTTTTTGAAACAGGAATTGTCCCACAATCTTGGCGGACTCAAATAATAATTCCTATCAAAAAACCCGGTAAAGACCCTCTGGATCCAAATTCCTATCGCCCAATTGCTCTATCCTCTACTTTGGCTAAGGTCACCGAACATTTACTCAAAAATCGTATTGAACATATTTTAGAAAGTAGAGGTTTACTGGCTAAGTCACAGTTTGGATTTAGAAAGGGACTAGGGACATTAGATAGTCTTGGAGTTCTTGTAACAGATATTCGAACTGCCATGGCAAAAGCAGAGTACCTTGTGGGTGTCTTCCTAGATTTAGCATCAGCATATGATAACGTACTTCTCCCGATACTCAGGCGTAAAATGCACCAGCTGAGCATTCCGTTGAGACTTACTAATTTTATATACAACTTTCTTTCTTCAAGGACAGTTATAATGAAAACTAATATGCTCTTTCTTCCCCCTAGAACGATCTGGAAAGGTCTACCTCAAGGTTCGGTTTTAAGTCCTTTACTTTATAACATTTATACTTCTGACCTGGAATTATCTGTTACAAGTTTCTCTAACATTCTACAATATGCTGACGATATTGCCCTTTATTTTAATTCAAAATCAATGTTAGAAATTTCAAACCGCTTAAATTCCGCTTTACATTATGCAGGGCAATGGTTAACAGATCATGGTCTTTCATTATCTGTTAACAAATGTAAGGCAGTAGTTTTCACTAAAAAACTGACTATTGACCAACCTGTCCTTGTATATGAGAAGCAAAATATTTCCATAGTTACTAAACATAAATTTTTAGGGGTATATTTAGATTCAAGATTAAATGGGGTAGCTCATATAGATTACATAGCAAAAAAATGTGAAAATGGAATTAATATCCTTAGGGCTATATCCGGAGTTTGGTGGGGTGCCCACCCTTATTGCCAAAAATTGTTATACAATGCGATAGTTCGTAGCCATATGGACTATGGCCTTTTTGTTTTAGATCCAATCAACAAGTTAGCTTTCAATAAATTAGATAAATTGCAATACAAAAGTTTAAGAATTATTTTAGGTGCAATGAAATCGTCCCCAACCACTGCTCTTCAAGTAGAATGTGCTGAACCTCCAATACAATTACGAGGTCAGTATCTTTGTGACCGTTTTATGTGTAAAATTTTACAATTATCCTCTCATCCACTGTTTGACAAACTTCAACAACTCTCTTCTGTGATTAAACCTAATCAAACCCCCTCTTGTTTACTTAAAAGTTTTCTTAAATTCACTAGTCTACCTCATCCTATAAATTCTTCTCCCAGCCTTCCTCTTTTTTGTTCCTCTTTTCAAGGGTTAACGTTCCAACCCACTATTTTAACGAGCCTTGGTTTAAATAAGAAGACAGTAGAGGCTAATACTAAATTCAGAGAAATTATTCAGACAGATTGGAAAGATTATTTAATTATTTATACAGATGCCTCTAAATTGTCAAAAGAGGGATGCGTGGGTGTAGCATGCTGGATTCCTAAATTCAATATATGTTTACAGTATAAATGTCCTCCAGAAACATCAGTCTTTACAGGAGAGTCAATAGCTATATTAGAATCCATTGCTTTTGTTGAAATACATAACTTTAGACAAAATTTAATACTGACTGACTCATTAAGCTGCCTACAAGCCATTAAAGATAACCCCTTTCGCAGTAAAGTAAGAATTTCCAGTATTTTCAAAATCAGAGAGACTCTACATAAATGTCATGAAAAAGGTTTGTCCATCATACTCGCGTGGATACCTGGTCACACAGGTATTGAAGGTAATGAGACAGCAGATGCTTTTGCCAAACAAGCTACTCAAACTGGAACATTACCTCATTTTTCATACCATCCTCAAGATATACGCAGTATTGCTAAAGATAATCTTGCAGAGTCCTGGTACACAATGTGGGATTCATCAAAATCTGTCAAAGGTAAATTTTATGCATCAGTCCAAGATGACATACCTCGAAAACCCTGGTTCTTTTTTCATCGAAATGAGATTCGTTGGGTAATTTCGACTATCAGTCGTCTTCGAATAGGCCACTCTTGTACACCAGTACATCTTTGTAAATTAAGGATCCGGGATAATTCTTTGTGTGAGTGTGGTCTGGACGAAGGGTCGATCTCCCATATATTGTTTTCCTGTCCTAAGCTTTCCTGTAAACTTTACGACGTTCTCCCTGTGGATATCCCTCGTCCTGTAAATATTGAGTGCTTTCTTAGATTAGTGTTTTCTCGCCGTCATGTAAAATTTGTTTGTAAATTTATTAACCTTAACAATATTAAACTGTAAATAACCTTCGTTTTGTATTTACTCTAATTCTTTAACATTTTTTTTTTTTTTTGATTATTTTTTTATTGGTTTGTGGGTAATTTAATCCGTTTTGTTTTAGGTTAGAATACTAACATGGTGAAACCCCCTATTGTAATGAATAATATTAGTCACAAAGAATTCTGTCTTTTCACCGGTCAAATATCTCAATAGTGGTCTCTGCTTACAACGTGACATTGGCAAAGTACCGTGTGCAAAAATCATTGCACAACTAAAAGCCATAGATCAAAGAAGAAGAAGAAGAAGAAGAAGAAGAAGAAATTATCTTATACCTACTATATTAAGTTTTCAATTTTCGACGTAATTTGGTTTATGGGTGGTCCTTGTCTTTTATATAATATGATTTCTAATAGTCCAAGAGTCCAAGTTAGCCCTACACCTAGAGTTAGACCTATGTTAAAGTTTAAAATCTGAAAATACAAATCCTACTAGTACTACTAATATAAACGCGAAAGTTTTTAAGAATGTATGTATATATGGATGTATCGATGTATGTTTGTTACTCTTTCACGCAAAAACTACTGAATGGATTCTGATGAAACTTTACAATAATAAAGCTTACACATCAGAATAACATATAGGCTATAATTTATAATGATATATTGTAAATTACCCAAAATATAGCGGGTAAAACCGCGGGACGCAGCTATTCTTAGGTATATAAACAGTAGTCACTTTCGTAATTCTTGTCGTATTTTGTTTATCAAGCGATGGCAGAGAATTTATTGTTTCTTTGCCAAAGCACGACAGTTAAAAGCCCCAATTAATTTTCTTTCGTGTGCCAATGATATGAATTCAACAAGGAAAATGCAAACAAGTAAAATTATCACTTTATCCTTTTACGAAGCTCTTCTTCGATTTCTTACATTGTAGAGAAATAAAATCAATACACTCATAAATAAAAAAAACAACTGCAACTAGAAACGAAACTAATACCCGATTAGTGGTGCGACGAACTTGGTTAGGTCACATGACGTCTCGGGCTAATCAAAGAATATGCTAAAATACGTAAACTTAACATTCTATTTCTAAGTCCTTTATTGATGGATTTCAACATTTTTTTCAGTGATTGATTAGTTTTGATAAATAGTCTAGTATTATTACTTTAAATATAATATTAACAACATCGTGAAACTCCTCCATTAACTATTATGAATATCTTGTGCTGCTGGCGTCAGCAGATATCAAAAAAAAGATTCTAGTTGAACCCTACCGTTTTTTACCTCGTCCTCCGATTTTCAAATTTTATAAAATTATTTTCCTCGACATGGTTTATGGATTTAAAAAAAATGGGTATGGTTTGGTGTTCTGATACCCATACCGTTGAGTTATTTAGGTAGATAGTTTGCGGTTTCCTGTTACAACCGCGGACGCTTCCTTCAACTGTCTACATGAATTGGCGTTGAGCTCATGGGCTATAAAATGTAAATAAGTAGATTTTATGTTGTTCATTTCTTGCAGTCATTAAGAAATTTATTTTCTGGTTGAATCGGCCTTAACTTCGCTGAAGAACCGAAAAACCGGGAAAAGTAATTCTAGCTCTTTGTATCAAGAGTCTTGACAACGACAATTGTTGCAATGTGGGCTTTCCAAATTTTGTCAATCACACCACAATGCCATTGTACGCCATGGTAAAGGAAGAACCCAGTAAATACCGTAACGTTTAATTAGAGTTAACAGGAAACTGAAATGAAATGTTAACTCACCTAATTTTTTATAAATGAATTAGGCACATATCGATTACATGAGCAGATTACAGTCGAATATCCCGACTGATCACATCCCAAAAAAATCTTAAAAAACAGCTTTTCTTTAGGATGATACGTCAATCTTAATAGACAGTTAAAATTAACTATGAAGAATTCATAAAAACTCATACTTCTAAGTTTAGTTTGGTTTCAACCTTAAACTAATCCGTTTTATTAAGCCAAGAGTTAAAAGTTTGACCGTCATTTTTATATTTTTTTTATAAAAATATTTAAACTCAAAATATGTTTTACATTGTATTCCATTAACAACAGTAGTGCCGCTTCCAAGCCTCGGTGATACCGACGGCCTCGCGCTGTTGGAGCCTATTTTTTATTAAGATCTTAAAAACATAGCTTTTTATTTATATGTATTTATTTTCAATCGAGTGTAGTATTATTTATTTCGGCTCATCTAACAACATTATTTTTTTTTTTCGTACTTGCTAAAATTTCGCCGACACGATGGCGAAGTTCGCATATTTTGAAAATTAAAAGGGAAAATTGATCTTGCCTGCAACGTCTATATTTCGTATAGCGCCGTCACCGTCCATTTGTGTAAGTTTCTAAAAAATACATAAAACATTATCAGATTTTAAATTCAATTAGAATATTTATTGATATTGCCCAACACGTCTCCATTTGAAGGAAGTAGGTAGTTACAAAATCAATTGCACATGAAACACCGATAAAATGTGTGTAATTTCATTATATACTTAAATAGTAATATTAGTAGTCCCCTTCCGTCCTATTATTTTATTTATTCATTTATATAACTTTATTGTACACCACAAAAAGAACCTTAATAAACTCGATATATTTACCAATTAAGAATTAATATAGGCGGTCTCATACGTACATATATAATACATTAATAAATATTGTAAGAAAATAAATAAACTACATTAATATAAGTAAATTTAATAAATAGATATTATTTCATATTAAATAATATATAATGTCCTCTTACTTATCATGATAGTAGTCTTTAACAGATATTTTAAATTTATGCAATTTATTAGATTGTCTAATTTTGAGTGGGAGATCATCAATAATGTATTAAATGCTTTATATACTTAAGGCTAGTAGTACTTCTAGATTAACTAAGAGAACGAAGTTACGGGCACCAGTTACTATATATAGTACCTATCTAAACCACAGCGTGCTGCGTGTGTGTGGTCTTCGTTATTCCAATGGCTTGTTGACTTACTTGACAGGTATTAAATTACAATCTGATCAAATTAACATCATATTATAAAGTTGTCTTATCTTTTTTATAAACAGCGGCTTCAGTCACACGCTGCCATAACCTACAATCTAGGGACAATGTTCAAATTGGCCTACGAAATGAATAAAATGATATAACAAAAATGTCATAACTAAAATTACTAAATTATTTTTAAACTTAAGAATCAATATCTAGTAACTGACGGTCACTCGGCCACATTTTAAAAAGTACTCATTATAATTTCCTCTAAATCAGACTCCATTTAAGTCTGATATCATCAATGTTGCCAAGGCTGTAATAATACCCCCCTTTTTACTCATGACAAGCACCGGCAAACTACAAAGGGACCTTGGCGTTAAAATACCTAAAAACTATTAACGTCTAGACGAACGTAGATATATGCACCTACAATATATACAATAACAAAGTATTTTTTTTCTTTTATATATTACTTAAGCTTAAATTAGATATTTTTTACATTTTATTTTTTTTAAATATTAAGGATTATTTTATCACTTTATTACCCGATTATATCGTTATATAATAAGTAATAATAAAATTATAACAACAAATATGACATTAACATTCACATAACCTAAAAAACTTACAGAATTAAAATTGTTATATACATTTTTAGTTCTAAAAATCAAAGTGATTTTTTTTAATCATATATAAATATAACGTTGCAATTTTTTTAGAGCAATCAATAGGTGTTTGTCAAGATAATTAAAGTATTGTCTTAACAATAGTTAAATTATAATATATTTGCTTATCAGCGAAGAAAAATATTTTGTGATGCAATTTGCCTGTATTATCAATTTGAACATCAACAGTTGAATAATTGTTTTATTTATGACTATATGGGTATACCGTGTGTGCGACACGAGCTCTTCGTAACTTCGTAACTAGCTTCTCCCCTCTGGTAAGATAAAAACATAAATAAACTTTTTTATTAAACTTATAGACAAAATGTAATATTATTTGCTAATAGTTAAAAAACTTACAGCACGCTCTAAAATCTTGTTCATGGGCGAAATACACTGAGCTCGTTTAGTCAGTGCAGGACAGGAGTACAATGGGGGGTATTAATACACCCGCGGCAACATTTATGATATCAGATTTCAGTGGAGTCTGATTTGCAGGAAATTATAATGAGTATTTTTTAAAATATGTGCAAAATCCTCCGAGTGTCCGTCAGTTACTAAAAATTGATTCTTAAGATTAAAAATAAATGAGTAATTATCGTTATGATGACATGTTATTCCGTTCGTAGGCCAACGATGTATGGAAGGTGGTCATGTCCTTTCCAAACATAGTGACAAACAGTATAAATACTAGAAATAAAAATAAACTTGTTAAGCCATACTATTGTTGTCTTCATAGTATTTTTTTGGTCAATCTCGCCCATAGAAATGAATGCAATGGTCAATATTTTAATTTTTATCCTGTGAGGGGACGGGTTAAATACAATTCCCCTCTGCCGCTGGGAGAGCATATCGTAAGAGCCGAGTAACTCAGCACCCCCCTGGTGGTAGGGGATCTGTTCCCCGACTGACTTGGGACATCATGGGCAAGTGAATCCGACCGCCAAGTGTCATAGACGCGTTCCGGTCGAGCCGCATGTGGGCCAGACTTACATTAATGGGATGAGAGAGGGCCCCTCCCTCTCTCATCCCATTAATGTATCTCTTGTTTTGAGAGTATCTCTTAATTTGTCAATGTCAATGGGCGATGGTGGTCACTTACCATCAGGTGGACCATCTGCTCGTTTGCACCTTATCTACCATAAAAAAAAATATATTTTTCAGAATCGATAGACTTGATTTGGAAAGAACAGTGTTTGACCATACTTAAAGAGAAAATTGGGTAAACGCAACGTTACCTGCTACTGAACCGACAAATTATCAAACATTACGATCTCTTACAATTACGAGAGGAACCTAAGAAGTGCTTAAGCATAAGGTTAGGTTAACCTAAACCTAACTTACACGCCGACGTACCATTGTATGGAGACAACAGTTATCCGACGGCAAAGAACCCTCAGTGCGTGAATCCCACTCGCAATTAGCCGAATCTTTTTTTGATTCAATTCTATGTTCAAAACTTCGTATATATACAAATTAAGTATAAAGTCGTGAATGCGTTAAATCTGAAAATAATCATTAAGTACAAAAATGAAGTTCAAAACTTTTTATATGATTTATTTTCTGTTTTACTTCAAAATTATGACGGAGTCTGAGATAACCACAAAATTACAAAGCCTCACGACGTCAATGACATAACCGCAAAACTTTCATTATAGCGGTACCCGCATATAATAATATAAATCGATTTTGAACATCGTAAAAAAGCCTTTAAAAATCCTATTGCTCAGAAAATTTTAAATTATTTGAAGATGAAAGTGAATCATCTAATAACATTCATTATTTTAATAATTACTTGTGTTCAAACCACCAGTTCACTACATACGGACCATAAGCACCTTAATTATGGATAAGAACGGTTTTAATTATTTATGATATTTCACAATTACCTACATGTTAAATGTTTCTTTGACTATCCTTATTAATACACTAGCCGAACCGCGCGAATTCATTCGTGTGTTGCTCCGCTCCTATGGGTCGTAGCGAGATGTTAAATAGCCTTAGTTACTCCTTGTTATATCAGCTATCTGCCAGTGAAAGTCCCGCCAAAATCCAGTCCATCCATTTCGGTGATTAGCCGGAACAAACAAACAGACAGACAAACATTGTAAAAAATGTTGTTTTGGTATATGTACCGTGTATAAATCCATAATGCCATATGCACTTAGTAAAAAGCGGATATTTTATTATTACAAACATTCACACAATAACACAGTATGTAATTGACACCTAACACTGACTTATTTTTAACAAAACATATTCTAACTTTGTTTTTCATGACATTTTACAACAAGACGATGAAAGCTAATTAAAATAATGAAACTAAAAATATTTTCTGTCGTTATTCTAAAATTATTTTTTGTTCCTTGTCCATTACTGTATACTCGTAGTAGTGGACTACTATTTGTTGCAATTCGATGACAAACGATTTAATAAATTAAAATGCTTTGTATAAACAATTGACAGCGGTTCGTCACAATGTGTCATACTGTTTTGTGTTGCATATTCAAATGACAAGCAATGCGACACTCGTACTCGTAAGCGCGACGTGAAAGGCATATTTTTGACAATTCAATGAGGGCCTCTCGAGTCTCAACAATAATGTGTAGCATCTCATTGCAAATGGGGTTTAAAGTTTTATGATAAAATGCCAAATGCTATTGAATTATATTTTTTATTTAAGTTTAAGCTTTTCAAGTCACGATAGTAAAAAGGGAATATTTTTGAATTATTTAAAATTTTATGGAAAAGCGAACGGTATATCATATAATGAGAGAGGAATGATACCCATTACTGTACAGCAATACCTATACACATGCAATTTAGATGGAGCCGAGCTGTGCCTAGGACTTGAGACCCAGGAGCAGGTTTAAAGAGCTCTTTCGTAATATATTAACTCTCGCCTCGCCAACTACAATAGATAATAAAGTAAACTTACTTGGACCTCAAGAAGAGTGAAGAACTTTAATGCACACTCCGCGTAATCACCAGAAAGGTTGACACTAATCTATCGCACTAAAGGTTATATATTGTCTACATGGATATACTTGAAATAATATGGAATGACCTACCCGCTAATACTACTTTATAAACAGTTTTCGTATCTGTATAAACTAAATAATTTATACAGATACGAAAACTTTTATAATAATTGTTGCTGACGCTTATTTGTATCGTATACTGGTACTGTAGTGACGTCATATTAATTATGTTTAGGTTCTATGTTTAGCAGTTTAAAAGAAATCTATACATTACTAAATTTTATACAATAATTCGAAAAACAAATTACTAGAGATGCCACGAATAGTGATTTGGCCGAAAAAGAATATTCGGCAAGTGTCTTGTCCCAAGCGCCGAATATTTGGCAACACTTAGAATCTTTCGCGTGTGTTTTACCTAAGTATGTACGTGTATTGACGATTCGTCATAGGCGCTTTTCTTTGTTGTAAAGCGCAGATCCTAATAAGCAACGCAAAACAATATCTTAATTTAGCAGAAATTGCTAAGATTTATTTATCATGTCTCGGTAGTCTATACTATTATATAAAGAGGAAAGATTTGATTGTTTGTATGTTTGTTTGTTTGTTGCGAATAGGCTCGAAAAGTACTGAACCGATTTTGAAAGTTCTTTCACCGATAGGAAGCTACATCCTTTCCGGGTAACATAGGCTATGTGGTGTTGCCATAAAGTGGTCATTTTGTAAGTTGAAGAGCTTCTCAGGAACAACAAATCCGTTTTAAAAAATTCTTTCACTGTTAGAAAACGACACCATTCGTGAGGGACAAAGGTGATTTAGTGTTGCCATATACATTTTTTAATTATTAGAATATGGCCCCTTCGTTGTTTCTAATCTGATTTTAAAAATTCTTTCACTGTTAGAAAAGTACACTATTCGTGAGTGACAAAGGTGATTTAGTGTTGCCATATACATTTTTTAATTAATAGAACATGGCTATTTTGTTGCTACTGATCCGATTTTAAAAATGCTTTCACTGCTAGAAGTCTATAGTATTTCCGTTTCTCTTTCTCTTATAATTCTATAATTGTCTCTCATCCTGTCTCTCTCTCTCTTTCTCTCTCCTTTACCCATTCAATTTTAGTTCTGCTCTGTCCTCCCTCTTTTATCATCTGTCGCTTTTCTTTAATTTTGTTTCTATTATTTTTCTTTTTATAAGTTTTTCTTACTCTCTCTAATTTTTCAAATAATTAATAACTACACAGTTACAGAATGACAATTTAAAGACATCAATTATAATATTGGTTTAAATATCCGGAGCGAAGCGAGGGCAGCCCTCTAGTAACAATCAACAAATGCTAAAAAAATGTTTTCATTCAACTTACCACTGGTAGATTTTAAGTATTAATATGTTAAGTTATTGATAAAATTAAAATATTTTTAAGTAATGTTATGCATTCTTTTTTATCGTGATTTACAAATCGGTATTCGGGCGAATAGTCCCCAATATTCAGCCGAATACTGAATATTTGCCGTATATTAGTGGCATCTCTAAAAATTAGTACAAAAATATTGAATTAACTTGATTGACAAGCGTATTTCTTACACTGTATATTGTTCGTAAAAGTATTATTAAAGTCGTTCTAAAGAAGCAGTCGGTTTATTCAGAAGATATAATCAACCGTTGACGAAAACTATTAGGTTAAGAAGCGTGCCAGTACATAATCATTTCGTGTATCTCATAAATAAATTGAGAGCTTTGTATAGAAAAACAAAAGGGGGTTAAGTTATTAGGGCCAGGAAAGGGCACGCGTGCCGACGCCCGACGCGCGGGTGGCTGCTACTCGACAGTCAACACTCGAGTCTCGAGACATGTCGCTTAATAAATTACTTCTGGAGACAGATGACACTTAAAGTTGCATTTTTTCTTTGGAATCGATAAATCTATTTCTTTTCAATGTTATTTCAGGTCTCTCCACTTCTCAAATTGTATAAATTTAATAAAAAAATTAATAGACATTGTATGTAGACAGTTTGTAGGTACTGTTATCAACACCGTTTACACATTAGTATTCGCGGGTAGTTCATTTAATATTATTTTGAGTAGACAATAAATAACTTTCGTTCTGATAGGATTGAGCCAGTTTTTCAAATGGTGTCGCGCAGTACATATTAAAGTAGTGAGACTAATAGTGTAGAATTATTGTTTGGTTATCCCCGTTATTAAAAAGCAGTGATGGCCCAGTGGTTTAGACTCCAAGTCTTACTCGGGAGGTCCGAGTTCGATCCTGGGCACACACCTCTGACTCTGAGTTATGTGTGTTTTAAGTAATTAAATATCACTTGCTTTAACGGTGAAGGAAAATCGTGAGGAAACCTGCACTCCTGAGAGTTCCCTAGAAGTTCTCAAAGGTGTGTGAAGTCTGCCAACCCGCACTGGGCCAGCGTGGTGGACTATGGCCTAATACCCTCCTCATTCTGAGGAGGAGACCCGGCTCAGCAGTGGGCCATTGACAGGTCGTGATGATGATGATGATGATGATCCCTGTTATTAAGGAGCACGTGAGTAATGTACTTTATTATTCGTTAGCGAAGTCGAGCGATGGTGTAAGAGTTTATACATAGTAGAAGACGTCTTTAAACCTGCTCCTGGGTCTCAAGCCTTAGGCACTGCTCGGCTTCCATCTAGATTACATGTTAATATTGTCGTTTGAGTGTTACTACGCATTATAGCTTCCATAATCTTAATAATATGTACTTGGCATATATAATAACATATTTTTATGTATAAAAATATATATATCGGGGTATAGTTGGGATAGGATAGTAATGAAGCCGTGCCGGTAGTAATAAAGGGGACATGTTGTTAGTCCTTACATTGTATTTTGATGTGTTAACACAACCTTAGGTTAGGTTTATGTTAGCCTTACTTTAACCTAACCTAAGACAAACAGTGTGACCAGGCAGTGGAGGTGAGTACTATGATCATCTAAAGGATATCCTTAAGCCTACACCTTGGTCACCAAGGCAATGCCTGGGTTCCTGTCTAAAAACTGCAGAATCGTGATATTGAATTATTCGTTCATTCAAATCGTCTCTCTGTTCTGACATATATTATATTTCTGAATTTATCTCATCTAAAGTGTTGAATATTACCCAATCTACCTAATCTATTCAGCTTGGTGTAAGAGAAAATATCAATATTTCATCAAAGGTTCTTTCTGTGGCATGTTTACAAATATTAAAATTTGCCTATGAAAATAACTGTTGCAATAAAAATAAACACACGATAATTATCAAAATACTTGTCGAAAGTACAATAGTTTTATTTTTTTCTAAATTGTGTTATAAGTCGTACAAATTATATTAAAGTACAACATTGTTGTTTACAGTTGGGTTATAGCCCGTTGAATAACGTATAGTTTGATATTTTTCAATTCTGAATTATCTTGTCACACTTAACTGCCTGTATTTAAAAGCAGGATGATATATATTTAGTGAAGATAGAAAGCAACTGTTCCAGTTGTTCATGGGATTTACGAGCGCTCTCGAACACGGTTAATACATTTGTTAATAGGTATATTAGCTTAAATGCGCCTGCGCCGACATTTAATTGTCGACATATTGTGACGCTATTGTCATGTCTACGAATGCTCGAATTTTAGACGCTTATTTCTATTTATGTGCTGTTGATTTATATTATTTAAAGATATCATACATTTAACATAATTTATGATTCTTGATTTTCGTCTAAACGTAGTATTAACTATTTATAATCTACTAGCTATACCCGTGACTTCCTTCGCGTGGAATAGTGTCTTAAGATAGCGGTTTTCTATTATTAAAGGTAATTATTTTACAAATAAGACACATACGTATAAATACTTTAATGAGCTACTTGCAGTGTTTCACTGGAAAGACCTTACATATTTCCATACAAACTTTAATCACTATTATTATTTTACATCCTTAAGGGTAAAACTTTTACAAACTTTCAATGTCATATTTATTGATATTAAATCAACAGATTAAAAAATAAGTTTCAATCTTCTAGCTCTAAAAATGTCGATACTTCCATACAACTTTTCATACCCCTTTCAACCCTTTTTTTCGCATTAAAAAGTAGCCTTTCTCAGGCTCTAGACTATCTGTATACCAAATTTCATTTAAATCGGTTCAGTAGTTTTGGCGTGAAAACGCGTCACACAGACAGACGGTTACTTTCGAATTTTTAATATTAAATTAGGATTAGCGAATTATCCCGGCTTTGCAATGTTTGTCTTATATAATATGCATGTATCAATTATACATATAAACGAGGAGCAGCGACTTTGTTCTATACTAAGTACCTACAGCACTTTATATTGGAAGCCGAAGAAGAATACTCGCCTTCATGACCGACGTCATCTAACATCTAAGCCAAGTAAAAGAGATAATTACCAACGTTGTCCTCGATAAGGGTTACACTACATTACATTTACACTTGAGTATGATAGTCAATATTCACTATATGAAATCACTTATCAAACTTCCGATGATCTATCGGTTTATTATTAGCTTGCGAGTCAGTGATTATTTTGAATCCCATTGCAACATAATACAGAACCTTTTTTTTGAAGTTAATACAAGGTAAACACTCACGTATTGTTTTTATAATATATTTTACTATAGTTTCAACTGCATTTGGCGGTCTTCATCGGAGAGTGGACTCGCGAGCGGCCGTGGTTCGACGAACACTGCGGAAACCACTAAAACTATAATAAAATATATTACAACAAATGCAGAGCCTACCTTCAAATTCATATCTTTTACGCTTATTTCATAAATACCAGTAGATGTAATGGCCGATAAGCATTATATGTTTACTACTATTAGAAATACAAAATACAAAATATCTGTTCTCATTTTGTATTTAAATACTTTTGTTTTAAAAACATTATTTTGTATTTGCAAAATGCAAAATACATTTTAATAACAATAAATTTTGTCATCTATACTATTAAATAAAGAGGAAAGATTTGATTGTTTGTATGTTGCGAATAGGCTCGAAAAGTACTGAACCGATTTTGTAAATTCTTTCACCGATAGGAAGCTACATCCTTTCCGGGTAACATAGGCTATGTGGTGTTGCCATAAATACTCTTATTAAAAAGATATGGCCATTTAAGTGCCATAAGGTGGTCATTTTGTAAATTGGAGAGCTTCTCAGGAACAACAAATCCGATTTAAAAAATTTTTTTTACTGTTAGAAATATACACTATTCGCGAGTGACAAAAGTGATTTAGTGTTGCCATATACATTTTTTAAATAATTGAATATGGCCATTTTGTTGTTTCTTATCCGATTTTAAAAATTCTTTCACTGTTACAAATCTACACTATTCGTGAGTGACAAAGGTGATTTAGTGTTGCCATATACATTTTTTAAATAATTGAATATGACCATTTTGTTGTTTCTAATCCGATTTTAAAAATTCTTTCTCTGTTAGAAATCTACACTATTCGTGAGTGACAAAGGTGATTTAGTGATGCCATATACATTTTTTAAATAATTGAATATGGCCATTTTGTTGTTTCTAATCCGATTTTAAAAATTTTTTCACTGTTAGAAATCTACACTATTCGTGAGTGATAAAGGTGATTTATTATATATTTCCGTCTCTCTTTCTCTTATAATATTATCATTGTCTATCATCCTCTCTCTTTTTTCTCACTTTAATTTTTATTTTTATCTGTTCAGAATGATTAGCCTCTTTTCACTTTCTTTGTTTCGATAATTTCTCTCTTTCTCCTCCCTCTTTTATCATCAGTCGCTTTTCTTTAATTTTGTTTCTATTATTATCTTTTTATAACTTTTTCTTACTCTCTCTAATTTTTCAAATAATTAAAAACTACACAATTACAGAGTGACAATTATAATATTGCTTTAAATACCCGGAGCGAAGCGAGGGCAGCCCTCTAGTTATAAATAAATGGCTACCGTAAGTATCTAATTACTAAATACCTGATTCACATTTCAATTTAAAGTTATTAATTTTTTCCATTGCAAACGTCTCCTGATAACTAAATATTTTTTTAAATTTTCCGCAATTTGTAAGTAAACTAGACTTAGTTTTTACTTACTTACCATTCTTAAATAATAAGAATGTAATGTAAGAAAAGTGAATGAAATTTACTTATATAAAATTGGATTCTTGGTAATCACACTAATCATTAAATAAGAAAACTTCTATTATGTAAGTTAATAACATGACTCAAAGAAGAATGGCCGCCCTTTTTCTTCTAAACTTGGCTTACGTCATACCTATATTTTAAAAATTGTAAATTAAGTATGTTATTTGTAAATCTATACTTAATCTTTACATAGTACAAAAAAAATTGCTTCCGCTGTCTGTTCGCTTAGATCTTTTAAACTACCCAACGGATTTTAATGCGGTTTTCACCTAATGATAGAGTTATTCAAGAGAAAGGTTTATAAGTATAATATATGCATATTATAGTAGAGAAAGAAACCTTGCGTAGCCGGAGCGGGTCGCTAGTCATTAATAAATGAATGAGATAAGCTATTATCACTACTTACTCATTCTATAGGATAGTGTTCATTAATTTAACATTTTATAGTCCGTCAATAGCTTGATACGGATGAGAGTTAATAGAAAATCCGATACTATAACTAAATCAGCTTTTAAGGTCCTTTCGTTTCACAACACAAATAATCTAGGGTTTTCATACGTACAAATATAATAGTGGAACCAGTGATGGACAAAGAACAAAAAAAAATAGGATCAGGACTAAAATAAGGGTTTTTTTTTTAATTTTCATTATTACTTTGACATAATCATAAGTTATCGGGAGTATAAGGGAGTACTCCGTTTAATTAGGGGGCGTCCATTACTATTGGCGTAAAAAAAGAAATCACGTTCGTGTCAAAAAACTTAGCATTTATAAACGCAAATTGTTTAAAACCCATAAAAGTATTTTATTTCAATAAAGTATTTTGGAAATATGTAATTTTCATTTAGTATTTTAAATACAAAATGAAAAACCATTTGGTGTTTTGTATTTAAAATAAAAATTACAAAAAGTATTTGAATTGTAATACTTTTTATAAACTATTTTGCACATCTCTGTGTTTATGGTAATTAAAATATTTAAAATAATAAACCTGAATTATTGTTATTGTAAGAAACATTGTAGGAAAAATAGTGAGTGTGGATTCCCCGTCCTGTTAAATAACGGTTTGTTTTGTAAATGCATTGGAAATTGAATGCGCTAGTAAGTATATTAAATTAACATTTCATTTAAATGTGTTTATATCCTTGGAATTGAATTCCTTGTATTCTTATCGTGACTAATGTTGGCAAATCCGTTCGGTAAAACCATATCCTTAACCTCGTTAGTCGTCATACCTACAGCATTGTTATTAAAAACAATGCCAACGATTGTTAGTAAATAGGTTAGTAGGTAACAAATTAGTACATGTAGGGAACGTGATGAGCTATTTTAGTCCTAGATAGGGTTGTCAATCGCGCTATATAGTTCAGTATTATGCTATCGTTTTTTATACATCCTCCTCCTTCTCCTCTAGAGCGACCACTTAGATGTTATAAATCTATAGATTTGGATTTGGTTTGGGACACAAAAAATATCTTTATACGGGCGGTGTTGATCGATCAGGTTTGTGCCACCGATTGCGTTGAAACTCACTTATCGCTTAATTACGTTGGACCCTTACGTTGTTTGATATGCGCGGAGCTAAGAAGGCCTTCTGATCATAACATGGGTGGAAGAAATTGCCATCTTCCCGTCGTTCGTAATCCTCATGGAGGATCCAGTGCAGGAGAAAACTAATATTATGTCATCATGACAACACGACTCATTACTTTTCTTCAGATGTTCTACGTTAATTGCACGCATTGCGCCGGTACACAAAATCTTTTGTTGTAGTCTATGGATATTATTGTGGTAAGTAGCCTGTGAGCCGTATTGCGAGTATATCGATCCTCTTGCTCACTGGGCAGAAGATTTAGATATTTCAGGTGCGATTTTGATTAGAAGTGGCTCAAGGCATCCATTATGGTATGTGGTGTATGGTATGGTATGGTACGGTACGGTACAGTACGGTACAGTATGGTATGGTATGTGGTATGGTAGGGTATGTGGTGACAAAATGGTATGTGGTGACAAAATGAAGAAAATTTATCTAGAGGTAGTCTGTAAATATTTCTCGCCCAATCGTACACTGGCGTAGTTCGAAATATTTCTTTACACTATCAGGGCTGCAATTTGTAGACAGACGCCGACACCCTTGATTGTTGTCGGTGACTTTAATGACAAGTCGCAGGATTGCGGAAACGCACAGAAGGGCTGTCCAAATCTGGGCGATATTATGTGGACTGACTCTTCTAAATAAGGGGACATCTTATATTTCTTTTACTTATTTCATGCGTCTTCCTTCACTTTTTTTGCAAATAATCTCCAATGTAGGTACAGACACGGTATACCTACGATTTTATTATAAATACTAGCTGCCTGCCCTCGCTTCGCTCCGGGTATTTAAAGCAATATTATAATGGATGTCTTTAAATTGTCACTCTGTAATTGTGTAGTTTTTCATTATTTGAAAAAAGAGACAGAGTGAGAATAAGTTATAAAAAAAAATAATAGTAAGAAAAAGAAAAGCAACAGATAATAAAAGAGGGAGGGCAGAACAAAAATAATATTGAATAGGTAAAGGAGAGAAAGCGAAAGAGAGAAAAAGAGAAGGGGGAGAGAGAGAGAGAGAAAGTCGAAAGAAAGAAAGTGAAAGGAGACTGATCATTCTGAACAGATAAAGATAAAAATTAATGAGAGAAAAAAGAAAGAGGATGAGAGACAATGATAGTATTATAAGAGGATGAGAGACGGAAATATATTATAGATTTCTCTCAGTGAAAGAATTTTTAAAATCGGATTAGTAACAACAAAATGGCTATATTCAATTAATTAAAATATGTATATGGCAACACTAGATTACCTTTATCACTCACGAAAATTGTAGTTTTCTATCGGTGAAAGAGTTTTTAAAATCGGATTAGTTATAACAAAATGGCCATATTCATATAATTAAAATATGTATATGGCAACACTAAATCACCTTTATCACTCGCGAATAGTGTAGTTTTCTATCGGTGAAAGAATTTTTAAAATCGGATTAGTAACAACAAAATGGCCATATTCTATTAATTAAAAAATGTATATGGCAACACTAAATCACCTTTATCACTCACGAAAAGTGTAGTTTTCTATAGGTGAAAGAATTTTTAAAATCGGATTAGTAACAACTAAATGGCTGGGCCCGGTTTCAGCTTCTTTAAATTAAAGGTTATCTATCGTCAGTTAGGTGATTACGACACAGTACTCACAAGTTCTTGATGATTTCTTATCTTCTTTCTAATCTTCTTTGGGCATGTCCGTTACACGTTTCACACAATAACACAGAATAGTTCTAAATAGTTCGCACTTCACCACCAGTCTGTTTTCGTCAGAGAAGGTTCAATTAACTAGCGTTTGGAATATAGCACACACAGGACTCGGGATATTATTAATCAATAATGGGATCAACATGGGTACACACCACGCGCGTGCGCCGTTCTCAATGACTACATCACGAATGCCTCTGCCGGCCATGCAAGCAACACTACTGCCGCCTGCGCTTTATAAAAAATATAGTAAACATAACCCCCGCCCTAAACATCTATAAATGTTTACGAGGAAAAGTAAGGAAAACACTAGGAGTCAATAGGAAGGCGAACCAACTTGGTTAGAGTTTGCTTAAGGGTACCTGTCGATGTTCTAACATCGACTACACGCACAATATTATGTTTACCGGGGTAAGTTGGGAAATGCGACCACGTCGCCACTGTAAAGGGGGTAAATTATCACCTTTTATAAGGACTAATTCGCCTACCGTTGGAGGATTCACAGGATCTGTCCACTTTTGCCTAGTTTGTAAGGTATAAAAAGGTACTCTGATTGCCACCGTGACCAAAAGTGTTGAGTTATCTGTTGCACAACTTGAAAACGGCCAAACGATTTAGTTTTACGTCTTTATATGGAAACTCGGGTAACGCGTTAAGGGGTTGTCCTATGAAAAAATAGCCAGGGGTTAGGACTTCTAAATCATTGGGGTCATTTGATATAGGGCTTAAACACACCAAGGTGGGGAATTAAGTATAGCTCAGGGGGTAAAGGGGTAAGGAAATAAACTCATATGATTTAATTCTAAATATTCACGCATAAAGGCTATATACTTCTCACTTAATTTAGGGTTGGTTGACAGGCGCTTCTCGAGACCAAGGACGGGTAGTATCGCTGTAGGTTTAGAATCACCGAGGCTAGGTCGATTATTTAAAAAGGGAGTCTCACAATAAATCTACCATCTGTATGCCGAAAGGTATTTTTAAAAAATAATTCACACTCATTATCGTTATCGTTAGGTGTTAACGGTTGTGGGGTCTCTTCGACCTGCCAAAATCTCTCTACTAAACGGGATAAGGATACACCAGTCATAGGGGGTTCAAGATCACCATAATCTCCAGGGACAGGACCACAAACAATATAACCAATAATTGTAGGTAAACTAAGACTATCAAAGTTTAATGTTTCACCTCTAGTAAAAAATGATCTCAACACATCAGCTCCAAGTAAGATATCTATAGGGCCAGGTTTATTATAGGTAGGGTCAGCAAGGGAAAATCACACGGTTGGGAAACTCAAACTCAGGATGGCAGAGGTAGATATCTCGGGATAGGAATTATAAAACTAAAACACAAAGGGATATAACCGCGGGACACAACTATTTGTATATTATCTATGCCACGAACAGGGGCACATGAAGAGGAGATGAGTATATTAAGGTGATTTACAACAAAATTAGTAGTTATGAGGCAACCCTGCGCACCGGTATCACATAGGGCACGCGCTTCTATAAAATAACCTCTAGCAGTTCTAACATGAATTATAGCAGTAGGTAATAAAACTAGGGACTTAGGTGAAACATTAATAGAACGGGGTAGGGGGGTTAAACACTTCGCTACCTATTGGGCAGATCTATCTCTAGGGGGAGACTCCTGACGAGGTTTATAACTATGGTTAAAACGTCTAGTCTGCGGCTGGGGGAATAAACTTCTCTAGGGGGTGAACGGGTATACCTCTGAGGGGAATGGGGGGAAGGGTTCGTAGGGAAGTGCTGAGGGGAGTTTCTATTTGTAGGTTTACGCGCACGATATACATTTTCACGGGTGCCCCCGCCCATGTGGGAGGCGCGGGGGAACGAGGGGGATCATTAAACTTCACATGATAATTATTATTATTACGTTGGGAATGGGAAGGATGTACTGGGTTACGCGAGCTATTAAAACACAACATAGTATGATGGGACGAGCGACGACACGAGGCACACTTATAGGCACGGGTACACATAGCTATAGTATGTTTATCTAGGCATCTATAATACAACTGTGACTGCTTAACAAAGGAGGATCTATCTCTGGGATTCATACGAACAAAGTCAGGGCACTCGCGTAGGTAATGGGAGGAACTATTACACTAATAACATTTTTTATTATCTATATTAAGGGAGGGTGAAGCCGCAAGGTAAGTATGTTTAGGTAAGTATGTATGTTTATATATAGGATTTTTTATTTTACTAATATTACTATCAACTAGGGTTGTATTACCAACATTGACGTGATGACCACACTCATCTTCTAAAAAGGTAACAAGATTGTCAAAGGTAGGTAAATCACGACGCTCACCACCGTGATCACGCTCAAATCTAGATTTTAACTCAGGAGGAAGTTTACTTAAACATATATGCACCAACATATAGGAATAGTGATATACAGGTAAGTCTAAACCCTCTAAACAATGATAAGCTGTCAACAAAGGATTCAGGAAAGCTGCACGTAAGCCAGTCAGTTTACTATATATTTCGGGTAAGGTAAATAACTGATTTATGTATGTATCAGCCAGTATACGAGTATTATGATAGCGACGCGTTAATAAATCGCGGGCCACCTCATAATTACCGTCTTCAATACGTAAATACAATAAAAGACGTTTAGGTTCATCCGCCAGGGCCCCTATCAGATACTGTAACTTTGCTATAGAGGTTAAATTGCGCTGGGAATCTACAACACTGTCAAATTGATCGATGAAAATCCAAGAATCTGGGCGGCATCAAATTTGGGAATAGTTAAATCAGGCAATTTACTACGTGGACCACTATCACACACATCTCTAAAACCTTTGATAAGAGTACTAGTCAAACCTAGCTCCTCACGAGGGGGTAACAACTCACTCTGCTTCATTCTAATGTCATCTATTTTATCTCTAATAGATCTTAACTTGGTCTTTACATAGGTGATTTCTTGGGCGTCTATAGTAGGGTCTAAACCACCAAGGAGCTCGGAACACGCAGTATTTAATTTATCACAATAGGTATCTAAATATCTAAACCGGACAATTAAACACGAAAGTGATGCAGTTTGTAGCAAATTATAGGTGTCGTTTACCCATTCTCCTACAAATCGTAAATCTCCTATATAATGTCTATATTCCATAGATTCTACAAAAAGAACGTCTTTATTTTTAATTGTGTCGCTAGAATTCATTTTTTTTATTTAAACAAAGTTCTAAGAATTATATAAGCTAATTACGAACAATGCAAAACAAAGTGATTAACACTTAAAATACAACCGTAGCGTATTATAATTAAGGTCAAAAATGATTGTGGCAAATCCTCCAATTGCAGCGAGAAAGGAATGCACTATACATAAGTAGCTATATATACGTAGGAACGTTACCTCATAAAACTACTTTAAATAGGAATTATTTTAATGCTTATTAATTAGGTATAATAGGGCACTTGTATATATTTAATCTATACTAATATTATAAAGAAGTAAGGTTTTGTATTTTTGTATGTAACGAATAAACATAAAAACTACTGGACCGATTTCAAAAATTCTTTCACCATTAGGAAGCTACATTATCCCTGAGTAACATAGGCTATATTTATTACAAGGAAAAATTAGAGATCCTTAGGAAATCTCACGAAAACCAACCCAAGGTGCAAAAAAATTTGCCATAAAATATCTTTCATCGCATGCGCTGCAAAAAGTATTGATGATAGAACAAAAAAATGTTCTACAATATTATAGAACGTATCAATATCTACAAAAAAGTCCGCGAGACCATATGTCCAACTATTATAGTTACGTCACTATAACTACTTTTTTATATTTTAAAAGTTGATAAAAATGCCTATCAAAATCAGACCATGTTTTCTATAACTTTGTATTAATCCTTATCCAAATAAATTATTTCGTATTCAAGACTATTTCAATACCTGTAAATTACTTTTTGAATTATTAAAATCGGACTTTCCATTCAAAAGATATTATGAAATTAAAAATATCAATATAAACAAAAAATACACGACGACGCGACGGGCCAGTATAGCGACGCAGCGCAGCGAGTAAAGCGGCAAGACAGGGGGCACCGAAATGCGGGAGGGCCAATATATTTTTAAAAATAATATTCCACCCGCGCGAAGCCGGGATGGGCCGCTAGTTTGTTATAAAAATGTAATAAGGGATTTTTAAATGTATTTAGGATTGATACACCGCGCGCATGCGCCGCTCTCAATGACTTGTAGTCATCGTGTGATAGAGTCGTAATGTTTACGACTCTATCACACGACCGCCCCCGCCGGCGCCTTGGCTAACACTACCCCGCGCCCGCGTGTTCAATAAAATATATAGTAAACAGGGCATATTCTATTAATTAAAAAATGTATATGACAACACTAAATCACCTTTATCACTCACGAAAAGTGTAGTTTTCTATCGGCGAAAGAATTTTTAAAATCGGATTAGTAACAACTAAATGGCCATAATCTATTAATTAAAAAATGTATATGGCAACACTAAATCACTTTTGTCACTCACGAATAGTGCAGTTTTCTCTCAGTGAAACAATATTTTAAATCGGATTAGTATCACCAAAATGGCCATTTTCTATTAATTAAAAAATGTATATGGCAACACTAAATCACCTTTATCACTCACGAAAAGTGTAGTTTTCTATTGGTGAAAGAATTTTTAAAATCGAATTAGTAACAACAAAATAGCCATAATCCATTAATTAAAATATGTAAATGGCAACACTAAATCACTTTAGTCACTCACGAATAGTGTAGTTTTCTATCAGTGAAAAAATTTTTTAAATCGGATTTTTAGTTTCTGAAAAACTCTTCAATTTACAAAATGACCACCTTATGGCACTTAAATGGCCATATCTTTTTATTTAGAGTATTTATGGCAACACCACATAGCCTATGTTACCCGAAAAGGATGTATCTTCCTATCGGTGAAAGAATTTTCAAAATCGGTTCAGTGCTTTTCGAGCCTATTCGCAACAAACAAACAAACATACAAATATACAAACAATCAAATCTTTCCTCTTTATATAATAGTATAGATATAGATAGATATGGTTATTTATAAACAATTTAGCTGCGCCCCGTGGTTTCACCTGCTATATTTTGGATAATTCACACTATATCATTATAAATTTATAGCCTATGTGTTATTCTGATGTGTAAGCTATATTATTGTAAAGTTTCATCAAAATCCATTCAGTAGTTTTTGACAAGAGAGTAAAGAGTAATAAACATACATTGATACATCCAGACATCCATACATTCTTACAAACTTTCGCGTTTATAATATTAGTAGGATAGTTTTGATGTTTTTTAGGAATCCTTAATAGCATTAAACTTTTAGTCCTCATGAGTCATGATTCGACTAAAACAAAAGCCAAATGAATGTAGAGATTCGGGAAGTTGAAACGCAGAAACGTATAGAGAATAACAACAACAATCCGGGTGCAATTAGCATGATGGCAACGTATTGTTTCGTATTGTTTTAGCATTGTTTTGCATGCGTCGCTAACGAGATTCAAGTGGCGCGTGCGCGGTGGGCCGCCGCCACCCGCCGCCTCCCGCCGCCTCCTCCGCGCGTCTCTTTGTTTTATGTCTCTTTTGTAATGTCACTCTACATTACCTACAAAGACCCTGTGTTTGTTCCACCCTCTTCATATTTAATTAACGAAATATTTAAACGACTCGTTTTGTATCGAAATTATAATAACATATTTCGATCCCAGAAATGCGAAACCCGATGCCAGTTTCGACGTGAATTAAAGACAAATGCTGAAAGTATCCTTTTCGAGGGTAACAAAATTACATACAAAAACATAATTTTGTAGTCAGAACTATTATTACCCGAAACACCAATACTATCAAATACCTACTAATATTGATTTTCAGAATATTGTACCACGTTGTTGATATTTTTCATTTGATTGATCAAATGAAACAGATTTATTAACACCGTCAATTTAACGTTATTTTGTTTTCAATAATGCGACTTCATATTACTTAATGTTACAACGCAGCGGCGTTATTTTGTTGCATATACGCCTAAACAAACTACTGAATTGATTTCGATCATTTTTTCACAGATAGAAAGCTACATTCTTTTCCGGTCACATATACTATGTAATGCTATTAATATCAAAGTAATAAAAAAAAATAGCCATTGATGCGCAGGCAGTCTGACGTCAGGCTGCGTTTTCACCAAAGATAAGCGAGGATGTGTAGAGAGGGTGTATGTCAAATGAAGCGATTCTATTGGTTCCTTAAATTGGCCATTTTGAATAAAGCCTGTAATCTTAGGAATACTACTAATCCAATTTTGAAAATTCTTTCGCTTGTAGAAAACTACACTATTCCCGCGTAGGCGGGTATAGGTGTTTTATGTAGACATTTTACTTTCAACCGATTTAAAATATTGTTTAGCTGGTAGAAATAACATACCTACACTATTCCCCTCTTTCTTTCTCTCTTACTCTCTTTTTCGCGCTTCACTATTCCTTAGAGACAATAAAAGAAAAAAATTGTGTAAACATATTACTGTAAACATCAAAAGCGAAGCAAGGAATTACATCGTCAAGGTTTTTAAAAATTGTATATGTTTCCGTAAAATTGTAAACACCGTGAGATTAAAATCTATTTGGCGTTATTGCAAACTGTTGAAAAACTATGAACCTTAAGCTTACAATTTAACGTATTAATTTTAGGTAGATTATAATCTATTGGAGTGATACCGTCAAATTGTGAATCAGGATGAATTTACCATATAGTTACAAAACGGGAATAATGAAAACAGCAAAATACTTGACCTGTGATTCATTCCTAACTCTGTGGACACAGAACAGTCTACTGTAAGATTCAAGGACAGCCTTGATACAGCAATATCTTACGGTTCACAATCTTTGGAAAATTTAAAATCTCGGGAGGTAGAACATAATCTAACGGTGTTTACAATTTTCAGTGGCATATCTTTAAAAAGGTTTACGATGTAAAATACAGCTGAATAAATCTCTGTGTACTTATTAGAATACTAGATAATAATGTATTCCTTATTGTATAGAGGACGTCTCAATGTCTGCTCGCTCAAAGCCAAGAATTTATTCGCAAGAACACACTCGATTGGGATTAAGATAACAATAACTTTCATTGAGTCTTCAGTCTTACAAAAAGAGGCATTACCTACGTAAGAATGGCGATGGACACAGAAAATCATTGAGTATACAGGACCACCGGGGTAGGCGGCAATCTTTGCATCCTTTGGATTGATAAGAAATTTTCATCTCTACGTTAAGTTCTTTTCTAAAAAACTCTTGTCTTATCTATGAATATTGAAAAAAAATTAAAGCTTACATAAGAAAAAACAGCAAACGAGTAATTTTCATTGGTAAGTAGTTCCGATTGGTTTAATTATTTTCAAAATACCCAGTGACTCGATAAAATCTATAAGGGTAGCATCAATGAATCAGCGGCAGATTAACGATTTATATCATAGACTATTGATTATCAAAATAAAGTATAAATAGAATGAAACGATCAGAGAGCTAAATGTTAGGTAGAAGTCGAGTAATAGAGGAGGAGGAGGAGAGGTTTAGGCATAATAAAAAAACTACTCATACATACACCTATGTCACAAGCCCCAGGAACTCCGCTTCCTCTTATGAAATTTAATCACTGAAGTATTATTATCTCTTGCACTTATTTTTGCAGTATAGTTCATAGTTATATAGTGATAACGTACTATATTACGGAAAATAGTAAACGATTATCGAATAATGTAATTATCGAATAAATAATATGACGCTGGAGTAAAATAATAATCACTTTCGTCGTTTTGACAATCTCGACTCTATATTCCCTCGACAGTCGGACTGCATCTTCCGCGTGGTCTTTCAAGAAGTTGATATTATCTTGATATTGATAATGTTAAGCGCAGTATTGTGTTAGTGCTGGGAGTGCTGCCCGATGAAGGACACTTGAGTACCTTACAATGTAGTTGCCACGTGGTAATGTAAACACGTTAGGTTAGGTCAGCTTTGTGTTAGGTTAGATTTATTTTCCTGGGACATCTCTCGGTAGGCGTGCAGGCTCGCTGTAGAGCGGGCCGACCGTCGAGGCGCTTGCAGTCGAATGCGCATAGCGATCCTGCAACGCCTCAATATGACGGCGAGGGTAACCGCGGATGGTTTAGTGGGTATTACGATTCAGATCATCGGCGATTCCCGCATAACCTGGCGGGCCTTCCCAAGCTTGCTGGGTATGCGTAAAGGCATTCCTCCGCGTCAAAAAAAAAGGTTAGATTTATTTTAGCCTAAACTTAGGCTTACATAGTGATTCACTTAGTTTGCTCCGAGATGAATGAAAAACGGTTGTGACAGCCATGTCAAACGCATTGCTTCCGGAATTGTAACAGCACCAAAAAATAATCCAAATTATTATACTTAAAATAGATTAATAAATATAGAGACGATAATAGTATCTAATAACGAACGTTAATAAGGATAAATTAACTTTTAATAATAAGATTTATTTATTACTTTTTAAAATGTTGGTGGTATCTAGGTAGTCGAGCGTTGCATTGTCAAGTATCCATTCATCTTGTTTACTATTCAATATCAATCAATACCCATCCAAAGATCTCTTGTTCACGCATACTTTAACAAACAACAAACAATGTTGCAACTCATACATCGCACCTAGCTACTGACAGCCGATATTATAGATATAAATAATATTAAAATCGACTCTATCCCGGTTAAATATACAGTTCGATCTGCATCGAAAATACAAAAATACGAATAATGGAGGCGGCATATCGTAGCACAGGCTAATATTATTCTTACTTAATCTTTTGTACAAGTTCAAGTTTTTATAAGATTTTATTGAATTGTTTGGCTCTGTGTCAGTAATTCGATAAAGGAACTCCACCTTAGCATGCAATTACAATACGCTGATCTTTTTTGGAGAATAATACTTATTATCGACAATCAGAATCAGAAACATGTATGCATTGTACGGTTTTTTTAATATTTGTATGTAAGTAGCTGCTTAGATGAAGTATGAATAAAATTTAATTTAAAAATAAAGTAAAATGTAATACATTCAAACCTGGTTAAGTGAGAACTGGATAAGTGAGAAAACTCTATAAGTGAGAGTAATAGCCAGGACCCGTCATTTTAAGCCAAAACCTGTATTAGAGAGAAACAGAAACCTCTGTAAGAGAGAGTCGTTTTTCTCTCATGCACCTCCGTAAATGAGACTGATACTTATCTATACCTCTATAAGCGACAGTCGAGCTTTATTTATTTATATTATTTAAGAGGAACTACAGCTACAATAAAAATAGCAATATTCGACAAAATTTATGAGTTAGAGAAAAATTTCAAAATACAAAAACAGAAACCCAAACGAAATTGACGGATTTTTTTAAGTGTAAATAAGTTCTAAATAAAATAAAATTACATAGTGCATGAATTTTTGTTTTGTTTTCGTAAGCATCTTGATACCTACTATAAATTACTTATATGTCGAAATCTAATGAACATAATGTATGTTGTGCATAATATATGCACATAATTTTATCATATTACATATTTACTACATTTGTACTTGCTGTGTCTTGTTATTGCTGCGTACCTCTATAAGAGAGAAACGTACCTGCATTAGCGAGAAACTCAAGTTAGTGAGAAACCTCTATAAGCGAGAATGAGATTGTGCTCCCTTGAACTGTCGCTTATCCAGGTTTGACTGTTAATATTTTTTAAATTCTTGTGTCTTAATTGTTCGTTCGTCCTCTATATTCAAAACCAAGAAAGTAACTCATAAAAATAGTAATTTATAAAAAACATATATTAAATTATTTTATCAAAAATATGCAGTTTTAATACATTCTTCTGTACCTACTTATCTGGAAATAATTAAGAGAAAATATTTTTTGTTTCATTCTCATATTTGATGACATTGTAATGGTAATATTGAGTTGCTGCCAGTTTACGTTCAATTGCAGGCCTCTGAAATAATTAGAAACGTGATGAACCTGACGGCAAAGTTGTACCCGCAGTCCGGGCCGCGCCGCAGACCTCTAGCCCGCCGCCCGGTCACGTCCGAAGCGAACAGCAAAGCTTCTGTTATTTGCCAGATACATTTAAATTGCCCGTAATAATAAACCATTCAGAAAATCGTTTTTAAAACAAGACTGATTGTTTTCGTCAGCATCAAATATAGCACTTAAGTAAATTACGTAACATATGTTCAGATATGTATGTATTGTGTACCTACCTGTCTTGAATAAATTAGTGAAAACATAAGGTGAGTATTTTAATTTTTTAAATGATAGAACCGTAAATGTGGGTCCGGAAACAGTCATTTTAGTGTCTTAAAAAAGGTTTCATAAGTTTAAATTTTAATAAGCGATGTTAAATTCATTAAAGATCACTTAACCCTTAGTTCGCCTTAGTCAGGGTCTCGCACGCCTACTACGCATCTGGCCTCTCTAGCTCACTCTCTCTACCACTATATCATCGTATCGGTCACACGCGCCTCGCTTCAATTTTATCCCTCCATTGCGCAACGACAGGAAGGGTTGGATTTTAATTACGGTATTTTTCTATTATTTCCTCTGCTGTCTTAGTTTCGGGGCAAGGGTCGTGAGATGTAATAAATTCTGCTTTTTTATGAGGTCACAGTTTTAACCCTCTTGATAACGTTTATCGCACATCTGGTGAAAATGAGATTTTTTGTAATTGTACACTTTTATACATTTTTGTCTTCACTTATCCACTTTTATTTACTTAAAGGCAGCTCTAAAAAAATATCTAAAATTTGACATGATGCGTAACAAACAACAAAATTAATAGTATTTCGTTTCAGTGTCATTAATTTTTTTTTAAAATAGCGTTTCAAGAATAACCCCGAAAATAACCTTATAAAATGTCAACATTAAATTAGAATACTCACAAGCAGTGATAGCCCGGTGGTTAAGACATCGGTGTCTTACTCGGGAGGTCAGGGTTCGATCCTGTGCATCCTGTGACTTTTCTGAGTTATGTATGTTTTAAGCAACTTAAATATCACTTGCTTTAACAGTGAAAAAAAACGTCGTGATAAAAACTGCCTCCAGAGAGATCCCTAAAAGTTCTCAAAGGTGTGTGAAGTCTGCAAACCCTCACTGGGCCAGCGCGGTGGACTTTAGCCTAACCCCCTCCTCATTCTAAGAAGGAGATCCGGCTCAGCAGTGGGCCATTAATGAGTTGTGATGATGATGACCTTAGAATACAAATTTTAACAAATGTTAATTTTAAAAGAAATATATTTGTCTGTTTAAAATATTTTTATTACAAATACCAATCGAAGACGTCAGTAATGATGAGTGTTTTATACGCATTCACCGACCTGTTAAATCGGTATCAAAGGTACTGTCATGGCAATGATAGATGAAATTGTTTCATCAGTGTACAAAATGTACTGACGAATAGAACTATAGTACACATCATGTGAAAACTTGTCACAGCAATCTGTTCCGCCATGCACGAAATGTAGAGCCCCGCTTTACATTTTCAACCGATTGCACATGAAAAGCGTGAGTCCGAATAATTTTATTGATCACCTCACATGCAGCGTATCTTCATCGTAAAAAACCCAAATTATTTTATATAATACTGGTCGAACTTTATTACATGTATGTTTAATTTTTCATTTTAATTTTTAACACGTTATAATTATGAAATTCCATATTTCAAAAAAGTAATAATTTGAACTTCTTAGCGAAAAAAGAATAAGTTGGACTTGAAATAGCCAGTATGGCAGAACGGCAACTTCATAGGTAAAGACCTATTTTATTGTAGAATGATACAAGATTTTAATTTGTAACTAGTTGCGCCCCGCGGTTTTACCCGCTATATTTTGTATAATTCACTTTATATCATTATAAATTATACCCTGTGTGTTATTCTGATGTGTAAGCTATATTATTGTAAAGTTTCATCAAAATCCATTCAGTAGTTTTTGCGTGAAAGAGTAACAAACATACATCCATACATTCTTACAAACTTTCGCGTTTATAATATTAGTAGGATATATTTTAGTTTAAACAAAGTAAAGATGTAAGGCGGCTAGCTTAATCAAGACTATTCTAAATGAACCTATAAGGAAACTCTATGGGGGGGAAGGTGTTCCCTATGACAACGCCTAAATTATAGCCTATGTGTTATTCTGATGTATAAGCTATGTTATTGTAAAGTTTCATCAAAATTCCTGACATCCACACATTCTTACAAACTTTAGCGTTTATAATATTAGTACGATGCATGTTTTTACATATTTTGCGAAACCAGAACAAATAGAATCGCTTCATTTAATCCTCGCTCAATGTGTGAAATTAAGTGATTCTGTTGGTTCTTAAGAAACACATCCCTTGCAATACATCCTCGCATATATCCATATCGCATAGATGGAAACACAGCATTAATGTGATTTCGGAATACAGGATTAATTGCAAAAATATAAAACGAGAAAGATTAGGAGGAGCACATGTTGATTTCAGTTTCGTACTGTGGCACATCCATTAACATAAATGGCATACGATATGCAAACAATAATTCTATAGGCGAAAGGATTGTGCTGTCGTCAACGCGTATGAATAATTATAATTCATTTGTAGCTAGATTGAATTTGTGTACTTAAATGATTAAAGTTATTTGAATACGGATTTATTGCAATAGGTGTACGAGTGGGAGCACAATACGCAAATACAGATGTTCACACTTAGGGAGCAGGAATTATGCATATCGATCGATATAATCTTTAAAATAAGACTAATGGATTGAATAGCGATTGAGGAAATGTAGGTATATTATATCAATTGTAAATACATTTTAATCATGAGAACGTGTCAGAAACATCATCATGTGAATACTGATTAAATGATCAATCATAAAGCGTCATGTGCTTAGACCTCGTTGAAACTCAATACAATGGAGAATATTTTGGATATAAAAGTGTTTTTTACGAAAAACAGCGCATGTTTTAACAAAAGCATCGCGATAAAAGTAAACACATAGAAGATCAACAAATATTTGAGCGGGGGCGTAGCGAAGCATGAAACTAACGAACAAAACGTATTAAGAGAGGATTAGGATAGATGCAATGTTATTTGATTACTTAGACACATTATACGAGTATCCAAACTTTAAATGGATCTTTTATTATTCTCACAAAGAGTAGCTTCTTTTGAGTTAAGAGGATTTTAAATATGTAGTTACATTTAATCCAGACATAGTTAGTAAATTAGTTAAAAAACCAAAAACATTATTTAATGTTGTACCACTCAATAGATATATAATCAGATTTTAACAGGTACCTAGGAATTATATTTTTAATTATTAATAAGCTAAACAAATATGTTTAAGGGTATAAAGTTGAGTATAATCTATTTCTATTTCATGATCTCGTGCACTGGGGACCTGCGTTTTACGCTTGCGCATTTCTTCCTTTTACTCCGAAATCAATACGACGTACTGTTTCCTCTTTTATCTACTTATACATCAAATAATATCTGTTTTGCCCGTAAACCGTACATATAAACAGACTTCAACCCAAGATACACCTCATTTAACACATTAAGTATGTTTTTCGGTTATTATTATCTCAAATAAGCAACATTACAAGTAAAAAATATATTCGGCGCATAACTGGCATAACTATATCAGGCATGTGGCTTGATGTACATGTACATGAACTGTTAATACAGAATGCCTAATTGTAAATGAAAAAGAGAAATTAATTAAAAACTTAAATAATTACTTACTAAACTTAATTTTCGAACGCTGCTGAGAAAAGTGATTGTGAACTTTTTATTTCTAATAAAAGCTTTATGTTACCACGGTTTTTATTTAGACAACGGATAAAGTTGTTTAAGCGAGATATAATAAGGGGGGAAATCTACTAAATCAGTAAAATATGGAGCGATAAGGTACCGAAATAAATCATCAGATGCGCGTGAAATCAAACTACCGTTAACCAGTCGCTGGCACGACTAAAGGGTTGCTATAGCTCCGCGTGACCAATACAACCCTTCGAATCTTTTTATATTTTCGTCCCTTTTCGTTTCTATATTACATTGCGCTTATGAAAGAGAAACATAATAATTCCATTCACTGTCGTATACCACAAATCAAGAATTACGCAAATCGAAAATGCAAACAAATTTACTCATGAAATTGGTTTTGCGAAGCCGATAAAATAAGTTATTAAATCTAATGTAAATGTCAAGTTTAACCCACGCGTCCTGTGAATGAAATAGCTGATATTTTTCCGATATATTCTTTATTACTCTGTATTATTATTGATATATGTAGCAGACACATTTTACAAACCTTGTATTTAGTTTAGTGGTCAAAATTCTGTTGTCAATTTACTCTCGAATCTTTGTACTGATATGCAGATAGAGCGGTAGTAGGTTTTCGGACCTAAGACTAATAACAAATCTATTCTTATACTTCCTTCAGTTCTTTTTTTTCCCCTGAATAGCTTAGAGTACCTAAGTAGGTAGAGAGAGGTACTGTAGATGTACTATCAGTTTAGTCAATAGAAAGAAACAGAGATATACTTGCCTTTTTAATAAACTTGGGCTTTTACCAGTTTTTATTTTGATAAATTTGTTTTTAAAGCTAGTAGTGTCTGGAATCCTTTGACTAAAAATCAACTCTTAGAGTACACGTCAATCAGACTAGCCATTAAAACTATTAACTAATGACGATATTGGATAAAGGACATGGCCCATTTCTGCCCAGTTCATATTTTGAATGTACAGTAACATCTTATATATCAATAATTAATAAAAAATATTATAAAAATTATAGTCAACTATTTATACTTGTACAAGTATTTAGTATTTATGCGAGTTTAAAGATTACTTTACCGATTTCTATATGAATAGAAAATAGTATTTTATCTTTTATTGTTTCATTTCACGCAAATTTTTATGTAAACAACTAATATGTTAGATCATTACAAAAACTTTTAAACAAATTCATAAATAAAAATATACGTAAGTACGTAAATATTACAGTAATGTTACATACTCATTATTTTATTTGTTAAAATTATTTTAACTTTATGTTTATAATACTTGTAAAATAATATCCATTATCCTCAAATATTGGTGGAAGTTGCTAACGCGTAACGAAACGCGTACGCATTGGATTAGACATGCATGACTAGACGCTGTTAAACATATGAGGTTTTTATTTCTTTTCGATTAGTATTTTGAGTTTTCTCCATTTTTACAACAAACTTGAACTGCTATTCCAAACGGACTGATTACATTGCCAAAATATTTAACTTTGCGTCAATTACTGACTTGATTTTGCTTACGTTTTGGATTTTGTAGTATAATTTTATGTGTAAATAACTAAAACCCTGATAGTTCTATCATTATATATTTTATAGCATCTTAGTTTTTGACTAAAATACTTTAATTAAAATAAACGATAATTCATCAATGTACACGAACTTTTTGTAACTCGGCAGAGGGCTATACAATAGCTGGCCATGTCATTTCTTCGGTGCAACTCTGTTGTGCAACAGAACAGACTTGGATAAAGGAGGAAACACATTTACGTGTCGTGGCGTTCCGTGTCGCGACAGAAACAACAACTGAGTAAGTACCTACAAACCAATTTAAGGTGATAGAATAAATAGGATTAGATATTACAAAAAAATAATCTTTTACTGGCTGACGTAGTAATAGCTGCTTTCACAAAGAGAACAAAGTGCAGTTGAGATTTGTGAAGCCCACGTCAAACATTAATCCTCCGATTGACTTTTGTTGAGGGCTCGAATTTTAATTAGGGTAAATGGTCCGAGCCGATCCAGCGGCATGGTCGTTTCAATGCTTCGTGATTGACACAAATTACGACTAATCTAACGTTTCCGTAGAATCCCATGTACCTATTACTTACCTAAGAGCTTATTGCTTTATTTATTAAATAAAAGTAAATGTTGAAAATATTTCTTTGACAGAATGGTAAAACTCTTTGTTGTTGATCTCTATATAGAGGGTTTGTCTATCGTATCGTTGTCTCGTATTATATATTAGTGTAGAATGAGATATCCACTATACATCTAAAACTATTACAAGTTTATACCTAGACCTATAAGCATGGTTCTTCTTCTTCTAGTTTAGGCTTTAGTTAACCACGGTAGCCTAATGCGAGTTTCAGACATGATGGAGACATTTCAGTTATGCTCGAACCCAAAAACACGGATAACTCCGAAAATCAAGCGAACATACCTGAATTCAAACTCTGGACCTTTTGAGTAGGACACAGAAGTATCAACTAAAAAACGCTATTAAAAAAAGAAAAAAAAACAATAATCCTAAATTCATAACCCGCCATTTGTTCGGTGAAGTTATGAGGTATCCCTATTATTTTCAAAAAAAATACTGTTCAATAGGGAAGGAACAGGAAAAAAGCAATTGGAAGTGCGAACTATATTAACTATAAATTTTACCAGCTATGCGCTAATCTTCGCGCGATTATGGAAAACGGGACAGTTTTACGTCCCAAAGCTTTCTTTCGAAAAAACGGGAGTAACAAACTTATAACACTTCGACGCTACAACAACGGGGTGTTATAAGTTTTACGTGTGTATCTGCAAGTTTTATTAGATTGAAGATAAGTTTTAATTGAGATGGTTGTCATCTATAATTTGATATTTTACGGATATATAATTATTGTTATATTTAAACATTATTGACATTATAATTATTATATAATCTATCCCATCCCTACGACAGGTTATTCAAATTATTCGAATAGTTTTTTGAAGTGACCAATCAAATCGCATCAGTCCTTCCCTTTTTCAGGGAATTTTCACTCCACCTTTCTTAGCGAATTCCCACACTCGACACGAAACAAAATGTTCAACATACGGAATCAATTAAGGTGGCGACTGACGTGAGCATTTGCGCATAGCACCTGAATATTCGCCTCGATTATATGCCTGTGCTCCATTCATTCATCCAGTTGTAGGCAAAATGGCAGACGTAGAGAGGTGGTGAGTGTTGTGTTGCTTTTAATCCGTTACTGCTATTTAAAGAAGAGAAGAAAACGTATATGGATAACAATCTTGTCCAAAAAGAGTAATGAAACTGGCAAGAAGAAACGTGCGCATATCGCGCGGTGCTCACGTCAGCGACTTACGTGTAATGTAACATTCAAAGGGATACGCCAAAAAACCGACAGCCGGGTGGAGCGCGCTTTAGCGCTCGGTGCTCGCCTTCGAGCCGCTCCGCTTGCTGTACTGAATGACGTGCCGAATATTCGACTTGTAATGTGCTCACATCGAGAAAATGCTCACGTCAGTTGCCACCTTTAAGGATGTGACCTGCCTGTGCTTTGCTTAGATCAAGTAGAGATGAAATGATATTTCTCGATACCTCTCTTTCGATAGAAAATGTCGAATAGAAACGAGTGTTAAATTTTTTTAAAGTACCAAACAGTTTGCTTTTTATGAATATTTATTAAGTATGTACTGAGAGGTGTTTTTATATTTTGTTTTCAACAATACAAAAAATCGACTAATACAAGTTATTATCGATATTTAAGTTAATATCGATTCTTCTAAATCGATGTCGTGTGGGTGTATTAAATTAGAGTTCAGTCGGTAGTAATTTAAAGTTAATTTAATATTTATCACTATATATTTTTATCACTCCAAAAACGATACAAAACGTGTGGACGTGTAGCCAGCTCCTGTGACAAATCCCTTTTCTTCCCAACTCTTTTTCTTTTCATTGTACAAAATAGCCACCTTATGGCACTTAAATGAGGATATCTTTTTAATTATAATGTTTATAGCAACATCACATAGCCTATGTTACCGGAAAGGACGTAGCTTTCTATCGATGAAAGAATTTTCAAAAAGATCTATCCACACGTTTGTACATTGTTTTTTGATAGCAATTAGCATAGACAAAAAATAAGGTAAACATTTTGAAAACAGTGTACAGACATGACATTGTGTTGCGCTTGACGTGACGTCACAATCTATAAACCTTAGCCTCTATCACACGTTTGACACTTGCACAAACTCCCAATCTATACAAACGTTATACTATACTCAAGTTATTTTTATTAAAAAAAAATATCATGACCATTCTTAAATATTCGTAACGTAATTCTCTGCATAAAGGAGACAAACTAAGCACAAAACATGTGGACGCGTAGCCAGCCCCTGTGACAAACCCCATTTCTTCCCAACTCTTTTTCATTTCACTGTACAATAGTCACCTTATGGCTGACTTAAATGACCATATCTTTTTAATTAGAATATTTATGGCAACACAACATAGCCTATGTTACCCGGAAAGGACGTAACTTTCTATCGGTGAAAGAATTTTCAAAACGATCTATCCACACGTTTGAATTTGTGATGGTTTGCCGAGGTTTGACAAGCGTGTAACGCAGTTCTAAACAAAAAAAAATTATGTGTGCATGTTTTATACTCGTATTAGCCGACCTGCACGAATTCGTCCGAGTGGAATTTAGTACTCTACATGCTCACTCACTTTTTCGCACACCTTCAACTTTTCTTGGCCAGACAGTGTTTCTGATTAATGGTCCCAAGCGGCTTCACTGTTTTCGCCATTTTCAAAAATATTTATTAAATCTATCTCATAATCTCTCTCACTCATGAATAACTGTTAACACCTCATGAAAATCCGTTCAACAGTTTTGGAGTTTCACGACACTTTGATTTTTAATATGTATATGTATAATATGAATAAAGATATAGTGAAAACAGTAGATGTATAAGAAAAATATTTATTCTAAATTTAAAATAGGGATTAATTGTATTTTAATCTGAGCGATAAACGTCAATCAATTTCACGTGAGATTGATACAAGTATCAAGAGAGGCCGGCGCTCGTCGCGCCCCCTACGCCATACAAAAAGGATTTTGAGCAAGGGTGAAATTAAAATGTCAAAATAGTAGCGATGTAGTGCATATTTGTCTCCGGCTTTGTCAGACACCATTGTGCTTTTTATGTTTTGTATGGGCAGCCGAAAAACGATACCGTTTAAGCTCTTTATTCATTCACCAGAAGGTCTACTAAAAAATGTTACCTAAACGAAAAAATTTAAAACCTTATTGTTAAGTTATCAGCTGGAGCAATTTTATTGTTAGCTATTAAGTCTACAGTCCAAAATTTTATTAAAAAGTAAATGGCGTTTGTTTAAATCAATTTAGTACCTACTATAAAACTAAGTGACAGAGTTTCAATTGTATCATGCCGGCCGTATTTTCTATCTATATTACTTATATATTCAATAAGGTAGGTTATTAGGTACCTCTTTTTTACCATTAACAACAAAAAATATTTTTTAGCCAGTTAATTATTCTCTAAACATAAAAGCACATTTCTTGAATATCACGTATTGTTCACATTTCATTTATGATAGCTATGGAGAGTAGAAAGTGGACGCAGTGAGGGATCGAAGGGCAAATAAATAATTACACGCATTCTACAGATACTTAGCCCGGGGCAGCATAAAACGAGGGTGCTATACATTTTTTCATATTAAATAATAATAACTTGTTTTCCGAAAAAAATTGACATATAGTACATAGTATTCTTTCTTTTAGGCGAAAATCTTTAACCATACTGTATGTATGTAAATTACTGTAAATTGAAAAGAAAAAGTTAAAGTACGTTGTTAGAGCACCTATTGACTCCAAATATTAAAGGTACACGTAGTACATATTGTTTTTGTTTCTGAGCATTTTGTGAGGAAGGTGTGTAATTTTGACAATACTCTCTTTTAACGAGATCAGAGGCTATATTCCAGCGGCAGAAATTTGTACGAGACAAGTGATAATTTATGTCTATTATCAAGTGATTATTTATGTAAGCTTTCAGTACTCATTTTCAAGAAAACGAACCGTTTGTGTAAAATGTTATTTGTACTTCAAAATACAAGAGAAATAGTAAATGCAAGTTAAATAAATATTTAAAGCTTACTTATCATCCATGTGTGTGTTTGATTATGATGTATTTTAGTGTATCAATTAGAGTCCTGTGTGCTGACGACGCAGTAGGAGGTGACGGCGCGCCGCTGCGTTGCCCTCTGGGGTTTCTTCATCCAACAGTCAATAATACTTTGGTCTTTACAGGATACTAGAAAAAATGTTTTTTTTTGTTTAATTTAAATTACCGTAAATACCGATAATGCTACATAAAAAAACTCGATATCTCAGTGTTTTCGACATAACTTTAAACACACTCTTATAGTATCTCAATTATAATTTTTTAAAAGAACAAAGTCAATCCATAACAATACCAATTCTATTTAGCGTTTACAATAATATGTAAAAGCAATAATGTGTTTATTCATAGTCGCCGTTATTAGCGCTCAGCGACCTGCTGGGATACGCTTCTCTATAATTACGCCGCGAGCAACATTTCTAAAGCTATTGAAAACGATAACACGGAAGCTGTTACGTTAAACTTAAAAAACTAAGTAAGTATTGTTACAGTAATGCATTTGCTAGTAAATATTGAATTTGTACAAAAGCAGGGCCCTACAACCCTTAAATAGAGTCCACGGGGTGCCATTACATCAATTCAAAGAGTTGGGTGTGACCCACGGAGCTGCGAGAATCGACTTTGTAAATCTAATTAAAATATCAATATGTCCGCAACGTCCGCGTTAACAATTTGATTTCATGCTTCTCGCCCTTTCAATTGTACAACTGTAGGTCTTGCTTTGCTACCAGCTTTTCTTCCCGAATATAAATATAAATAAAAAAGTGTCTTAGTAATACATTTATTTTTAATATTCCATTATTCTCTAAACATAAAAGTTTCACGACTCATGAAATTACGACAAACATGTCTTTTGATAATTACTATTGCAAATAGCATTTTTAATAAGTATTTAACTAGTGTTAGTAACACTGTTTATAAAGTAGTATTAGCGGGTAGGTCATTTTATATTATGTCAAGTATACCTACCCACGTGTAGACAATATATAACCTTTAGTGCGATAGATTAGGAGTCAGTCCCTCTGGTGTTTTCGCGCAGTGTACATGGAAGTTACTATTATAGTGCTGTGATTAAGGTCACTCTTCTTGAGGTCCACGTAAGTTTACTTTATTAACTATTGTAGTTGGCGAGGTCGAGTGGTGGAGGTGAGAGTAATATATTATGAAAGAGCTTTAAACCTGCTCCTGGGTCTCAAGCCCCAGGCACTGCTCAGCTACGTTTAAATTTTATGTGTATACATATTTATTTTATGACACTAGATATTATTTAATAACTGTCTAGGTGTTACGTTTAAGTTAGAGTATTTCTGGATTAATTTATACGTTTCCGTAAGAATAAAGTCAACGAGTTTTCAGTGATATCTATTTTGTCTATTATATAACGCATGTCAGTTCAAATATTTCTCTTCGATACGTCACTAGTCACTACCCTTATCTTTCTCAGCACAATAGGGCCAGGTAGCTATACAAACAGTAATAAAAACTTGACGTATCAATCGTGTTTTTTTTATCGTATATTCGCACAAATCAAATACTGAAGTGTTAAAAATTTTTATTGACAAAGAAATTTTCGAAGTAATTCGACAGGGTGCAAGAAGCGTAAGCTTTGTGACATGGGATCATTAGTCAGCGAATGTCAGCCCAATTGTGTCTATTTCGATCACTTTTGCCTTTTGCTTACAAGAAGTGAGCGCGTAAACAGTTTAAGTCGTGATTTATAGGTCCTACCTATTCAACTGTTTTTGATATATTTGTGTTCACCTGATATTGTTTGTTTTCTGTGAAATACATATTATATCACTGGCCGTATAGACTATTACATCATCATTAAGAAGAGACGGAGGCATGTTATGATAATAATCACTATTAGGCTAATATTAGTTGTTTCAGTTTCAATAATACCAATTTCAATAAGGACGCCAAATCTTATCAATCTATGATAAATAATTTAAAAGCTTATTCTTAATCATTCATTCTTTGTCTTTACAAAATTGACCTTTATAAATTATTAAATTAAAAAGCAACACTAATATCTAAACCATTTTTTTAAAAGAAGTATTCTTCAGCAGTAGTAGTATGGATCACATACTACTAGTATTTCTTAACCCCTCCAAGGCATAATGCTTGTGTTATTAGTGGACCACGTCAATAGTCCAATGACTGGGATTAGAACGCACGACCTATCGAATATGAATCCAAGGCCTGACCCACTGCGCTACTGAAGCTTAATCTTTTTTATTCTTTAACTTTCGCTAGAAAGTTATTTTAATTCATTCTATTTTAAAGTGATACGAGTCGAATCACCAGTTTACCACGTATAATACGTTTATCAAAAAACATTTAATTTTTAATATATTGTTGGTAATTAAAAATATTGAGGCGCTAACGACAGTACCTAACTAATTTTATTTATATCCCGCTGGAACTCTAATTTTTTCAGGATGAAAAGTAGCCTATGTGTCAATTCAGGTTATAACGTATCTGTGTGCCAAATTTCATTGAAATTCGTTCAGCAGTTTTAATAAGAGCAGGAGAATATTATTAAAGAAGTAAGATTTGTTTATATTTAGAAGTAATACCAGATTTCGAACTTATCGTCATGACTGCATTTGATTTCTAGTTTCTACCTATGACTACTAAGTTTTCAAAGAAGTAAACATAAGTACTTAAAGAAACCGTTAAAATGTCTAATTATTTGCATAATATAGCAAAAAATTCAATTCATTAATTCAATCTGTTTCAAAAGACGCAAATATATTAGATTAGACACATTATTACTCTTTCATCCGAGTCATTAATTATCACGCGCGCCTACTAAAGGACAAATGTTACAATGCACGGCTTGCGCGATATTTTATCGCATCGTTCTATCAAAAAAATGGGAGCCCTTTTTTCTTTAACATTACAATTGTCACCCTTTCACTTCCATTTCAATTAAATAATGTCTGGTCATTTGGGGCAAACGGGAACGGCATCGCAGCGACGGAGAACGCGGTGCGCAACTATGCGCTGTGTACTGTGCAGTATTCGCGCCTCCCTCAGCCCTAGGCGAAAACTGCGCGTCATCCTGTGAGCACATTAATCACTTCCATTATTAAACTTGTTATTGTGTTGATTTGAAGATAACATGTTATAAACGGTGCCGTCCGCTTCCGACAAAATAAGCTTTATGTAATGTGTAAGCGATCCTGCTTGAGAGCGTTCTTTGAAAAAAAAAACGTATGATTAATGATATTTTACGTTATTACAACAAATCCGCTTATGTTTATATCGCATTGTTGTTTATAGCACAAAACATTTTTTTTTATTTCGTATCCTATGGTATTTTAAATTCATTGATTTCCAATTAATCTTCAAAACTTTAAAGATTTTTTTAATAATATTACTGAGATATTACAATGTTATTTTGAGAATTTACAATATTTCAAACATTTCACTATATTTAAATATCTAATTAACTTTTATTAATTATAAGTATTTATTTATATATACTTTATGTACCTTATTGTATGTATGTAAAATATTATATGCACTATAAGTAAATTTATGCTATAAAATTAATATAATTTTATTATAGGTATATTTGTTTAATTTTTAAAACGAGTTGCACCACCCCGTTTATGTCCATCAATTCCTCTCTCCAAGTTGCCTAAAAGAGATTAGCAATAAGGCCGCCTACGGCCTTAACTTCAGAAATTTCACAATTTTTTTTTGGTGTATTTCTAGCATATCAGAGGTCCCTTTTATCATAGCTCACTCTCTTTCTTTGCCTCTATTTCTTCGTAGGTTTACTGTTTGTAAGTTATACATCAGGGCGATACTTAACTTTTAGGCGTTTATATTCAACTGTGTTAAAACCTTGCAAATTAAATTAGTCACTTCATAACATGGAGTCCCTATATCAATTTTTATACCTCTAGCATCAACATTTGCGGAAATCTTATACAATCTTCCGTCACATGCTATAAGTAGTTAGGGCGATAAATGTTCCAAGTAAGAAGGAAGTACTACCGTACTACTAATTCTGTTATAGGAACACATTACTCCACTTCTATGGTGTACCTACTAAAAATAACTTAATCCTTTTAAGAGTGTACATCCTAAACCACTGATAAAAGACGCTTTTTATAAAATAAACATGATTATTTAACACTTTTTGAACTTTTCATTGGGTTACTTGTAGAACAATAAAACAGGTTAATAGTATGACGCATATCATCTATGACGCTATAGTGTACGTTCAACCGGTCGTATAATGATTAGTCGGAATTTCCGATATTGACGCAATCATACTCGAGGTCAGTTTCTTTGGAGGCTCGACTGACTATATTCATCTTGTTCCTAGAAACGATAGAAGATTTCGATAACCGGACCTTTCATCATTTTCAATATGTAATCTTAAGTACTTACTTACTGCTTAAATTCTTTATGGAATTAAATCTTATTACTATTGTAAATACTGAAGTATACAATCTATACTTAATATATAAAATTGAAGCTTGTTTTTTTGCTTGAACTCGCCAATTTCAGGAACTACTGGTCAGATTTGAAAAAATCTTCCTATTTATCGAAGAAGGCTATAGGCTATATATCATCACGTTACAACAAATAGGAGCGAAACTACAGCTGAACGAAGTCGCGCGGGTCGACTAGTAATGGTATAAATCTAATGATGGAATGATACTTGTAAAATAAGGATAGCAATCAGTTGTTATTACTTTGATATAAACATAAGTTTTATGTACTGATACAAAAAAAATAGCTATTTTGTTTAAAATATTGTTATAAGGTAGAACTTATTACTATTTAAACTAGAATTTGGTTTGTGAGTTGGGTTATCTAAGAAAATAAAACGCCACAACAAACATAAAATTAAAAATCTTGGTCTTTTGTATATAACCTTTCTCTTATTATCCCCTCTCCATTTTTTGTACATGTACATATTTTAAACAAATTTTACGCTACAGTTATTCTTTAGTCTATGTATCTTCAACAAGGGAAGCATCACAGACGGATTTTTGTTGTCCATAACTGGTTCAAAAAATTGTAGTTTTTATTTATAAAACGATTTAAACCAATCGGAACATTAAACATATTTACATTAAACACTTGAGAAATCCTACTAACATTATAAACGCGAAAGTTTGTAAGAATGTATGGATGTCTGGATATATGTTTGTTCCTCTTTCACGCAAAATCTACTGAATGGATTTTGATGAAACTTTACAATAATATAGCTTACACAGCAGAATAACACATAGACCATAATTTATAATGATATAATATGAGTTATCCAAAATATAACGATAAGTGTCAAGTAAGTAAGTTTAAATCTGCCATCCGCGAGGTATTCTGGCGTGCGCCGCAAAAACCGTTGGAGTTACACATATATAATGTATATTGGAAATGTTTATCATAAATAGTCCTACCAAAAAGCCCGCGAGAGTATATATCTATCTTTTATGTGTAAGCCATTATCGCCAAAATATTGAATCATATAAATAACAGTAGTAACAAATTAATCCTTATATCAAAACAAATAATTTTATCGCATCTGGTATTTAGACAAATATATGAATTATCTATATCTACACTAATATTATAAAGAAGTAAGATTTGTATTTTTGTATGTAACGAATAAACATAAAAACTACTGGACCGATTTCAAAAATTCTTTTACCATTAGGAAGCTACATTATCCCTGAGTAACATAGGCTATATTTATTACAAGAAAAAATTAGAGATCCTTAGGAAATCTCACGAAAACCAACCCAAGGTGCCAAAAAATTTGCCATAAAATATCTTTCATCGCATGCGCTGCGAAAAGTATTGATGATAGAACAAAAAAATGTTGTACAATATTATAGAACGTATCAATATCTACAAAAAAGTCCGCAAGACCATATGTCCAACTATTATAGTTACGTCACTATAACTACTTTTTTACATTTTAAAAGTTGATAAAAATACTTATCAAAATCAGACCATGTTTTCTATAACTTTGTATTAATCCTTATCCAAATAAATTATTTCGTATTCAAGACTATTTCAATACCTGTAAATTACTTTTTGAATTATTAAAATCGAACTTTCCATTCAAAAGATATTATGAAATTAAAAATATCAATATAAACAAAAAATACACGACGACGCGACGGGCCAGTATAGCGACGCAGCGCAGCGAGTAAAGCGGCAAGAGAGGGCACCGAAATGCGGGATTGCCAATATATTTTTAAAAATAATATTCCACCCGCGCGAAGCCGGGATGGGCCGCTAGTCTAAATTATAGCGGGTGAAACCGCGGGGCGCTGCTAGTAAATAATAAACGAAGGACTTTGCAATTACTACACATTTTAGTTAGACACATCCACCAGTATCTAATAGTAAAATTTTAGAAATAAATCAATACTTAATACCCATAATTAAATGATGTCTACTCTTTACTTTAATTATTTAATGTCTCTTAGAATATTCGTTTCTTATAAGTAACAATATACTTTGGTGTAAACATTTCGGTGAATTGTAAGTCATCACGTTTACAGAATCTGATAATAATTTACATAATAACAATAAGTAAATCCTTAACGTGTGAAATAATAGTAAATACAACATCATAGCTATAGGGGAATCCCTGTTCACAATACATTCATTTAATAATGTTTTTAGAAATATTACCATTACGTAGTCGGTTTTATATAAATAGGTTTTTTTATGTTTTCCTGCTATATGCTATATTTACGTTACTATGCATAATATTCGATTTGAGTGAGCTATGCCGTTCGTAGAATTAATTAGTAGTTTTAGATTATACTTAAATGTCAACCTGTCTCTAATTAATCATGTAACCTTTCTTGGCCTTTTTTACCCCACGATGCTAAAACAACGGGGTGTTATAAGTTTAACTTGTGTATCTGTGCATCTTTGTCTGTTTGTGGCGTCATAGCGCCCGACTTTGATATTTTTAAAAACTGATTTGATTATAAGTTTCGAAGATCTGGTCAGGCGTTTGAAAACTCTCAGCTCATTTCTAATTTGAGACATCAGATCTTATCAACTTGGAATTTCCACACAATGTCGAGACCGTTTAACTCGGGCGTGTTTTTGGGTTCAAATTTCTGCATTTTTGAATGTAGGCCTTTACAACTGATGTGATCCTAACCGACTATTTTTGCTACGACTTTTGATATTTAAATCGTACGACTATGGTTTTTATATCGGTTAATGTTTTGAGACGGGTTATTTAAATATTTAATTTAGGTTTTCTCTGGGTATAAACCTCTTTTAATCTGTATATACCTACCTAATTTTATTTAATTTTTACAAGCTGAAAGATGATGAACTGACACGAATTGATTCGTTTGAGTAATAAAATATACATATTTTTACACGTAGTCCATTTTTTTAAAACATGAATACCTAATTTTCCTAATAAATATAATTTTTTTACATAATCATAATCTCACATTCGTATTCTCAAAAACGTGAAGTGAAATGCATCGTCAAAATATGTAACCAAATTTGCTAACCATTCGCCATTAACGCATTAATTTCGTCACAAACAAGCATGTCAGTTTCGTTGCTTTTTGGTATTGATTTTCCTGTTCCACTTGTTAAATTACATACGCTATAGACATGCTGTTAACTTTATTTTTTACAAGTATTTATGTAACCTTATAATTTAATTTGGTATTAGATAAATAAAAGTTCCACGAGTTAGTGATTCCATCATTTAGGGGTGATCGAGCGAAGCATTCTTTTTTTCCAGTTCGATTGTGATGAACTTTTAGAAGAACAAATCACGTAAAATTACCAAATATTTAAAAATAATTCCGCCAAGTGCGAGTGATTCCGTACAATTTCAATTAAGGGACAAACACTACCAAATTTTGATATACATGCACGCGTCACAATAGGTGCACAATATGTAAGTAATATTGTTGCATTTACTCTAGGTATAAGAAATAATGCGTGTTTCAATATAATGAATGAAATAAATATTTATAATTACTTAAACATAACAAATTTTAAGTTAAGTTTTAACTAATGCTATAAAACCTTATACATACAAACAATACTGAGATATAAGCGGCTGTACCTTTTTATTACGTTGACTTAGAAGTTTGATATTTTTAAAGATGTAACTAGTAATTTACAGTTTCTTAACTCTTTTCCTTATGCTATGAAACCTTGCGTCATGCTAAATTTCATGTAACCTCTTTAAAAGCCGTATCTTTTCATTGCATGGACTTAGATGTTTGATTTTTCGACTGCACTAAGAAGTTGTTGTACTTAATATTAATTTCAACTTTATACCTCTACACATTCCCAAGAAACAGAGTTTTGACAGACAGACAGATGGAAAACGAAGTGATCAGAAATTAAGGTGCGGAACCCTAATAAACTAACTGACATCAACACCAGGGGCTAGCTCTGAAAAAAAATGTATGAGGATTTTACACTGGAGATGATCGCTAAAGAAGGATTTCTGTTAATTTGAACAAAATCTGCCATTTATAATCTATTATGGTATAACTATCGTCCTAACCTTACCAAATAAACAAAATCTGTAAAAAACTAGAGAAACATTCTATTAAAAATAAAACGAAAAGGTCTCTTCAATAAAGCAGAACTCCTAACGAGTACTTGCACGGTTAAAATATCAGCGATTAAGGATGAAAAATGAGTTTTAATAATAGAAATTAAACAAGTTCTAGAGCACTGAAAACAATACTGCGCTTTTGTTTATGAGATCGAAGCAACGGACGAAGAATCATTGAGTTTAGATGCTATTGAATTAGAAACGGACATATTATCATCAGAGGTGGAATTAGCAATATTAGCTTTTAAGAGTCAGCAAGGATTAATATTATCACGAATATTTGAACTACGACAATGGGTCCACGATTGGACCGAAGCAGTTTTCATACCAATTCACAAATAAGGCTCTAGGCTATTAATTATAGAACGATTGCACTTATATCGCAGGCAAGCAAAATTCTTCTCCATGTGATCATAAAAGCCTGAAATCCTATTCGGATTTTCAGATTGTGTGCTATGGATTAAACTATGGCCAGTTTAACATACATGGGATGGGAATAATACATAATCCGCAAAGCATTGGAGAATTTGGGGAGAAGATTCCCGAATCCCCTGGGGGAAAGCGGATATGCAATCTCAAGTATGCAGATGACACTGTCCTCGTCTCCACGTCTCTCAACTCACTGGAATACATCCAAGATCTTCTGGAAAAGGAGAGCTTGGAGCTAGGGCTAACTATCAACAAAGCGAGACCAAGATCATGATAGTTGATCGTGCTAGGAAGCTTCCGAATATTAACAGTATTATAACTCTTGATATCGTGGAGAAGTATACCTATCTCAGCTCTCAAATACGCAATAATGGGAGCTGTATTCCAGAAATAAAGAGACGCATCGCAGTGGCGAAAACTTCATGACACTCCTAATTGGAATATGGAAGAATAGGGGAATCAGTAATAATATAACGCAACGCAAATCTATCCTGAAAAATTGGGGATCAGAACCCGATTTTTCTCTAAATGATTCCTTTCATATTTTAGACATATCATGCGGGAGAACGAGAGTCTAGAAGATGGAAACAGATGATCACCACTAATTGAAAAACTAGGATCACAATCTTCAGAAATGAAGTAAAGACCACTGAGATGGCTCTATCCAAACTAAAAAGTATTAAACTATGCAATACGACTTATCATTTTAAACTTTCTAAAATATTCAAATGTTTCGGACAGGCGTTATTATTGTTATCCAATATGGGCTTATAAAATAGAAACTATTTCTAAAGTTTACTGCTTCTTTTGTACCCTCATTAAAAATCAACAATGGTCCAAAAGGTACACGCCCATAAAACAATACTATCAATAGAGCCGATCCGGTAAAACTCGTCCCTGAACAAGTCAGAAATTTTGATGCTTACAGTTTTAAATTTAACAAAAGCTAATTTTGTTGCATTTTACTGCTTTGAAATAGGATCATCAACCATTAGGGAATTTTTTGCCACGCCTTTTATTAGGGTGTCGTCCGAAGGCCACGCGGCGAAAGACAAAGCGTTGACCGGAATCGTTCGTATAAACAACCTTTGACGGCTTCTATGCTCATTTAAGGTCCAACAAAAGTTTTGAGTATTTGAGTACCAATAAAATCTATGTTCCCGTAACTTTATTATAATAAGCTCTAGTTACCGGAATTCACATATTAAATATTTAAACTACCAATATTTTAAGCTGTGAGTTGATCCAATAAAATGTTATTCATGAGTTTCTGATCTTTAATCTATTGAAATTAATATTTTGTAAAACAAACATAAACAAACCCGTTTACGATTTTGTGCTAGAATATTTTTAATATGTAAAACTAAAATAAAAGCGAATAATAAATTATTCTACTGCCCACAATGCGCCTCACATTAAAATACTTACTAATGGGAACATGTTGTACAGTTGTAACCCTTTCATTGTACTTATTTTTTTATTGTTTTATTTGAGGGTCAACTGTGAAAAGCTTTTTAGATCAATTAATTAAATGTCTGCACGGTCATTGTTACTAAGTAAATATGGAAATGAAGCAGTTGCTAACAATGCTTTGATTTATTAGTGTTCACTGTACAAGAAAAAAGGTGAGAACAGAACAATATTTGTGATGTGAGATGTCGTTACAGTTAAGCCCTTCTTTTGCGATGCTACAGTAATTTATATAATTCATTTTTTGATATCTCTTTAAAAGTAAGTTGCATTTATATTAAAAATCTAAACGAATACGTTTTAAGCAACTTACCTACCTACTGTGTTGATTACTTTTAGGCCGAAATAACTAACTAAAAAAAATATGGAGTCTTTATCTCAGAGACAAACAGACATTAGCTGTGATACAAACTCTTCTATGTAATTTATTTAAAACGTAATAATACTATTAGCGTATTAATTTAGTAATATTAATAAAGTAGTACAGCTATAAATAATAGTACTTTGCCGTAACACTATGTACCTACCCATAACCAACAGGTACATTACAGATAGCGTCTGTCAATGTTTTTTGTTTAATTCAAGTCGTCGAAACACGTGAATTTAAATAATAAAAAACTATGCAGCTAATCGTAAATATAATTACGATTTACCAAACAGGTATTATAGGTATAAAACATAGTACAAAATCAGCTCGTCTCATTATTTCTAAACTTAACATTTGCAAACTTGACAATTTTTCCGAATTTCCTTCGATTTACTTTGATTTTATTGATATTTTGTAAAGAAAATTAGGGCAGGAGACCTAGTAGGAACCCTGTAGGAGGTAGAAAAATGTAATGATTGATGATGTGATTTCAATGGGAACAGTGAAATTGAATCTGTGAACTTAGTTTTGAAGGAAGAAACAATTCATTATAATAAAAAATATGCGTATAAATTATTTAGGTACATTTGAAAGAGTGTTAAATAATAATATTGTTATCAGAAAGGATGTGGTTTCCAGCTATTATCGTCACATTTCATAAAAACAAGGAAGGTACTTAAATTCTCTGCTTACTATACATTACGATAATAATATATTATTACAGATTGCTAATGAATTATAATACCATCCTAGCGAAGCTGACTTATAACTAATATTTGTTATAGTAATTTGTTATTTCTCTTTTTAAATCTTGGTAATCGGCATCTAAGATTTTTTAAGAAGTTGAAAAACTACTAGAAATCTCTAGCGATTACGACATTAGTGTCCTTCTGGCGTTAGCTGTTGTTTAGTCACTATTCTAGCCTTTCTAGATCCTATGCTAATATGTCCTCACCATTGCCACTTTAGCGTCGTGATTTGTTGAGTCATGTCGTTTACCTTTTTTGTTTTGATCACAGGTTAACGTGATGTTAATTTCATACCCACTTCATTCCTATTGTATTGAAGCCGCTCTGAAAGCTGAATTTAATAAGCTTCTCAAGTCTATTAACTATTTTTAAAATTTTATTTTCATTTCTCTTATTATTAAAAAAAATATTTTTATTTTTTTCTGAATGTCTGCAAAAATCTGAACTGTCATTTATGAAACGTTTAGTATAAAACCCCCTCCTAAAATAAGAAAGATTCTGGTAAAACAAAACTTTGATATATAAGTAGGTACAATTTTACAGGTTTTTGAGACAATTTTTTTTTTCCAATAAAAATTATTTTTTGAATAATTTAATTTTATTCTTAAGTAATACCTTATTAATAAATTATGTTTTAAGAAATAATGATACAAAATATGTGGAGAATGTGTTGGAGACTAAATCATTATATATAAGAAAAACCATTTACAAATTCTGAACTTTATATTGTAATTATATATATTATGTAGGTATCTAATGTTGTTAACGCTTGATAAGTAGGCACTTAAAATCTAAGAGAATATGTGGGCGTGGGATACATTTGGTTACAATATTCACATCATTTTTTTATCGTATAACACGAATAAAAAAAAGATACTAGTATATTACAACGTTTGTCACAATTTATTCTCTTTATTGTCAAATTCATAAGGCATTAATAATTCGGAGAAAAGTGAAAGAGAGGGTATATTGAAAAACACTACAAGGGGGTGTGATATTGAATGGACTATTTGGTAAACACAACGTAGATACTGCTACTGACCCGATAAATAACTAAACCTTATGATCTCTTACAATTACGACAGGAATCTAAGCAATTGCAACACGCCTTCACTGCCCAGGTTAAAAGGTTAGGTTAGCTAAGCCTAACTTACGCGCCAATGAATATATTCTCATATCAAAAATAATAAGTCAACCCAATTGAAAAAAATGACAATTCTTATTACATAAAAAAATATAATTTGTTCCCTTCTTGCATGGTTTCAGGCAATTGTGTTATATTAATTTATGTAGAGTCTCGTCGAAGACTAACTAGCGCCGCGTGCACTCTCTCTAGTAAAGACCCGCATCAGGCATTGGATTTAGATCAAACGCCTCGGCTCTGTGCCACGTGACCATTATTTTAATAATCAGAAGTACGTGATGAGATCAAAACTCTTTGTTGATATTTATCATTTTGTTGGTAGGTACCTTATTTTACTACCAAAATAAATATTTTCAGTTTGTCTGGTCTTTCAACACTATTATTCTCGGGAATGTATAAAGGTATTTGATAAGTTGAAATATCAAATACTCAAGGGGCCGCAGTCCAAAAATTAATCTTCTAAGTCCACACAGAAATTTATATCAAGTCCAGTCTCTCGGATACGTAAAAAATCAAACTTCTAAGTCAATTTAATGAAAAGATACAATCGCTTTTATCTCATGTAGGTATGTTACCAATTGTGATTTTGATTTTCAACAAGAATCAAAACTCCCAGGCTTTGCCTTTTGACCTAGGCACATGATTCTTAGCAAAACCAATATGAGAAATAATCTGAAAACTGGGAATTTGTTATTATCTGAATAAATCAATTCCACTTATAACGGACATGACAAAGTAGATGTTTGCGATTTAAATAATATTCGAATATTTCTTATAGGGATTGTTTTATGTTATACATATATGAACTGCCCTCGATACAGTTAAAAATATTTTTATGTTTGAAAATTGAATTTAAGTTTATGAAATTTCAATTTGAAATGTTTAAATAAATGTATTTCAGTTCAGGTCAGTAAGGATATTAATGTATGTTCACTGATTTCAAAATTATTTATTACATTTTAGTTCATTTTTCAGTTTGCATTCAGTTAATTTTTTCTGTTAAAATTGTTTTTTCACATGTTCTTAAATTTATTTAATAAGTACTTACAAATATCTCAACATAAGCTGTAAACATAGAAAGGCGTTTGATTATATTGAAATACGCGTTATTCAACGCTACTTTTCTCACTCAATACTACTTTTGAAGATATTTTGACTCTCACACGAAAATCAAAATTTAAAAGTGCTTGTCCTTATTGAAATTATATGAAAACCTCGGACTTATTTTTTTAGTAACAAGGGCTTGAGGATGATGATCGCACACGGGCTCTACATGAGCTAAAGACGCCCCTGCATACCTGAATCTGAAGATCGAGAAAGATATTTATTAGGTAATCTTTGCAATAAAAATAGGTATTTTATTTATTTTAGACCCATTTTCGTTTCGATCTGATACCATCTGTTAGGTTTTACTGTCATAAATAAATTTGATTTACCTAGAATGTCTTATCTTTGATGGAGAACATATTATAGCTATGATTTTTTAGGTAAGTGTAGTAAAGAACACGTTAATCACCATTATAAGCGTTAATTTTAGAGTATATTACTTTTTTAAAAAACAACAAAGCCGAAATTTAAGACATCATACAAAAAAGAGATCACTTTAGCGATACTTTTAAAAGATTCGATACATTTCACAACACTTCGTGCCGCCTTTTATTGTTGTTATCTGTTCTGTATTTGCACATTAAATGTGCTTTGTGTTGAATGTTTTGTTCTGTCCTTATTCAATGAGATTGAATTTATCTTATCTATTAAATCTTTAGAGTGATATCTTTTTATGCCTGTTCGACCGGCACCTATATGAAATAGATATCTATATTCTAATAGGTTTAGATAAAAAAAGTATTCCTGTTTTATAAGGTAGGTAATGTACTGACATTAACAGTTTAACTTATTGACATAGGTAAGTATTGATAGAGGTTTAACTGTTATTATATAATTGCTTCTTGTCAATCTATGCATAAGTTGTGATTATGATATTTTATCAATCACAACATGTGATCATGATATTTCAACTACAGTTAAAGTAACCTTAAAACGTATTAATAGATTGGCTGAAAAACGTTGTATAAGTATACTTTGCAGGAAGTTAATAGATTTAAATCCTTTTCCTCATTTAGGTACAAGTTTGGTTTTCTTATCTCATTACATAATGCCAATGTCTCTACTGGTGGGTTTTCTCATTTTTAAAACTACTTACATTAAATACTCTATTAATTAGGTACCAATGAACGAATCAACTTTAAATGAGTTAAAAGTTTAAAGACCTATATAATTGATTTATATTTCTGTTGTATATAATGTGAGCTATTTCGTTAGGTTTCAATATAAATAACAAGCCATAACTACGATTTTATCATCCAATGATGGTCAACATATGCACTAATGGATCCCTAGTAATGGACATGATCATAACTATGGATCTTTGTCTATTCTGCAACTACTTAACTTTAATTCACCAGTAACAAATAACGGCAAAATATCAAGAAACACAAAATTACTAAAGTTATAAAATTACAATGCATTGTGTTGTCATCCTAATTTCACGAACAGTTTCACTAACAAAACACTTTCTAGTTTAAATACAGCAGTAGGTAATAAATAAACAGGTAAATATTTTAAATGTCCCTAATAACATTTCCTTAACGAAAACTGCTTAAATAATTTTTAGCGACACGAGCACTTTGTTCTTCGTGTCATTGTATATCTAGACAATAGAAAAGAAACCTATAATATATTTATATTGAAACCACTGTCTTTTATTTAATATGAACTTTATTATAGAGACACACAAACACGCCATTACATGGTTACGCAGGAATACTATATAAACACAGTGTTGCCAGATCCATTACAAAACCAAACATGTAACGCCTGCGCGGTAAGAAGGAGAGTGAGGGATGGTCATCGACGCACACTGACGTTAATAAATCGTCTATAAAATAATTCCGAAAAAATCACGAGATAATATTGGTAAAACAGTCATTTAAAGTATTTACAATTATTAAAAAGAAAAGATACATAATATAGAAAAAAATCTACAATTATTCTTTTAATAATAAGAAATACATAATATAATTAAATAAAATAATTTCGTCAAGCACCTTGAACTGTTGCTAGGCAACTGATAATACATAAAAACATCACACAAATAGGATGTTTGGTTTTCCCGTATTCGAATAATTTCCCGGATTTTGATTAAATTTTTCTTCCCATCATCCTAATTAAAACTGCCAGTTTGAAAATAAAAACGAGCAAATCGGTCCTGCATTTCTTCAAGTTATGATTTAAGTTAACAACATTACTTAAATATAACAGTCTTCTCTTAAACGTTGTGTGCTAAAATCCATAAATAAACCTTACTTGACACTTTTTATTACTGTTTTTGCCTAAGCCACGTAACAAATACAATTTAGATTTTTTAGCAAATAACAAAGGTATTTAATTTATCTAGATACATCTACTTATTGGACAAAACGTAACTAAAGATTGATTTATTTTATTATTTATCAAATAATAATTGCTTCTAAAAATGTTTTCTTTGCGCACTCTTAACAAAACCCATGTAGAGTATACCTATAGTAGTCAAATTTCAATATCGAACCTAAACGTAATGGAGTATCCCATTATTTAATTTAACTATTATGTTTACTATACTGTAAAATATCATGTTTCTGTATCCTGTTCGCGTCCTGGGATCATTCTCCCCCAATAACGTATTTTAGTACTTACGTTCTCGTATATAGCACACATTTATCTCACTACAAAGGGACAGAAGTTTTGATATAAGTATATAAAACACTCCAGGCGTCGAAAAAGCATAATGCCCATCATTATGAATTCATATGCTTTGTTGCTTACAGTATTTATTTTGAAACATTTCGAGGGGAGAAAACCCTCTTTCCGCTCGAAAGCTCCCGAAATCGCATCAAGGAGGCGTCGGGCTCGACGGGGCGGCGTCGTAGAACACTGTTATTGGCTCTATTTCTCCCCACCAACATAACGCCCCGCCCTAATGGAAATTCTCCGGGACGACTGTCCCATAGTTCATTCAGTCGTCGGTTGTCCAAGTGGCAAGTTGTGTGATCAGAGCTTACAACTAATTTTAACTTGAGGCACAGTGTAATAGATCTAGCGCGTTGGACAAGTGATGTTGAATGGTGTAATCTTGTAAATCGTGTTATGCACGCAATGAGTGATCCGGCTGCCTTGGCAGGAATGTTACCTTTTGACTCTATTGGGTTATACGAGCAGCCGAAACCACGGTTTATCTTCAAGATGCCGCGCGTTGTTCCAGATCAAAAAGCAAATTTTGAATCCGAGGATTTGTTTAAAAGACTTAGCAGAGAGAGTGAGGTATATTAATGTCAATTTTATATTTTTGTTATTTATATAAATTAAATACAGGATAAAATGACTTACGATAACAGTTACCAGGAAAATGTGTTATTAAAAACAATAATATCACAAGAAGGATATTCTGTACATTATAATTACTAGTACCTAAGTAGACGAGTCTTATAATAATAAAAATAATTAAAAAAATACTTAATTTACCAGGTACGTTACACGGGCTATCGTGATCGCCCCCCAGAAGAGCGCCAGATGCGTTTCACCAGCGGATGTCGTGAGGGTCATACAGAAATCGCCTTTACTACTACTGGTACCAATTTGCAACTCGTATTTGACCACTCGCCATACAATAACCGCGGTTGCGATTTTCAGAAAGAAACCGGAAAGGTAATTAATTAATTTAAATTATGCAATCGTCATTAAATTGAGAAATGAAATTTTCTTAACATGACTCATATAGGTAAATGATATGATGCTATTTATAAAAAATTTTATTTATATTATTCAATTTAACTAAAGCTAACTTTAATTTAAGAAACTATGTTAAAGTTTAGATATACTTTTCATGAGTCAATAGGCAGACAGAACCCGGGTTACAGTTCTGTACCTATGCTACGCTAGCACATTATACCAACACGTCATCAACATTTCCGGTTCATAACTAAAATTAAGACATAAATAACATTGCTACTAATGAAAATCATATTAAGTCATAACACCGAACATAACGTGTCAGTCACGCACTAAAGTCGCTTTGATACGCTTTTGAATAAAGACATTTGTACTAGTCGACCGGTTCGCTTCACGTAATTGAAGACTCGAAACATGTTAATGCATTAATTTTAAGTTATGCGAAGTGCATACAAAACGAAGTATTTTAATACCTTATTTGAAATAATATCTGTAGTTTTAATATCTCCAAAACAATACCAAATATTTATATCTCGACTTCAAAGCCGCAACAAGATAGGTAGTCCATTATCCAAAAACTGTCTATCTCTCGAATATGGATAAAATCTTTTGTAATATTTTCACCTACACTTTCACCTGAAAACAGGGTTTGCTTCAGTTCTGAGTATTTATTACAAACTGATTCATACTTAATATTAATAAGGAATTATGACTCAATGCTTATGTTTATTTTCCTAGTTTGTAGTTTTGTATTTAAACAATCATCTGCATGAAAACTAATTTCAACCGAACAGAATGTTAATAAAAACCTGGTAAATATTTAAAAAATTTTGTATACAGAGTTTTGAATTCCTAAATTCCTACCTATTTAACAATGAACGCTTAGAATTTTTAGCAGTAAAATATAATGTTTTTCGCGAATTAAATAAACAGACAGATTTTTAATTTCTTTTCTGACCGTCTATTAAAAGATATTTCGCTGATATCATTAGGTTGCACAAATACAAATAATACTTATATCAAATAGAAAAAGTTATAGGTACTTACCAAGTAAAACTTTTTCAGGAAAATCTGGAACATAAAGAATAGAATTAAATTCAAGTATTTATTCACCCATAAAGGTTATTAGCCAAATGTCCTCTGCGACTCGTACTAGAACATAATAGGAAACATCATCTACAGTATTGCTTCTTCATTATTTGGCAAATTGGGTTTTTCCCTCACACAGTCGGACTCAAGTAATTATGTCAAGTATTAAATACACTGCGACAATTCCAAATAACCCAATCGGTAAAATTTTGCCTTACGGTCTTTTACTATTTTTAAAATGCCTTTTGAAAATATTCAGTCGTGTCTAATTGGATACGGTGCAATTGATAAGCGGAACTTAAAAGTATAACTGTAGGTATGGTCATTAAAAGTAAATCAAATATATCTTAGGTCGCCAACCAATATTTAAGCCATCATAATGGCAGTATTCAGAAGTCTTTCGCTAATTATTATTTTTATTCCAAAATATAGGTACATGGAACATAATTGATGAAGGTTATTTCGGAACAGATTTTCGAAAAAATTCGAATAATTTTATCCTTCACGCCTCTCTGTATTTATGGAGACTACGGTTGGCCAAATAAGTAGGTAAAGTTACACTGGTCTACAAACAAATATTTTTTAAAAATATCATTTTAATGTAGCATAAATGAACAATTACAGTTATCTAACTATAAGTTTTAGGTTGTATATTTAGATTCCTCTAATGAAATATTATATTGCTAGTAGGTACCTATATATTCATTTTAATGTTACCGTTGTTATTACCGTACTTACTCCATACAATATGTAATTAAAAGTAAATAAGTAATTAAGCAGTTTTAAAATAATTTTATCAAAGAAATTTTAATGGGGAGAATTTTAAGATTTTATCCAAGTAAAGTTAATTATTAACAACTTATATAATTACATCCTATCTCTGCTAGTGCTTTTCCAAAACAATTGTTATAATCTAGCACTTATATTTGCTTATATTTGCGTTTTTGCGGGGCTAGAAAGTTTATATTCGAAACAAAGTTCGAGTATAGGTATATTTTAACTTATCAAACCTCCTAGATGATAATAATCTATAATACTTAGAGTTTTTATGAAAGGTTTGATTGAAATTAAACCCCTCGTTACGTGTCGAACCCGCCCGCTGAGTCCCTATATGAGTACTTATATTTATTTACGCTCGGTTCATTTAACAACACACTCGAGTGTACACGGGTTTTATTCTCGTATTTTATAGAAGATGCAACCATTTAAAATGAATATGAACTTGTCAGCATAAAAAATACCTAAAGAAGTTACATTTTCAAATATATTTGGTACAAAATATTATTATTAAAGCGCAAATGTTGGTTTATTGGTTTGGTGTCTTTTCGGCTACAACGGGGATGCCTGTGGGCCTTAAAGTAGACTACTCTTTCGGAAAAATGCGTATTTCCTACGGAATAGTAGAGTAAAAACTATGTTATCAAGTACCTTTCAGGATACTAAACTCAAACGCGTACGAAGCTGGCGTGCGTTGCTAGTGTTTATGTGTTTAATATTTTAGTATATACGGTATCGTACCTACCTACCTGCAAGCCAAAATTGTCCCAAAAATTAAATTAAATTCAACGACATCTTCCAAGAGCAACCCAGTAATTTTTCCGATTTATTTGACTAAAAACTATGTACTGTTTTATTTTAAATATTATCTATATTATATATAGTTTGTTATTCTTAATTCAAAAGCGTAGGATATTTACATGTGTATCCATGTTGACAAAAGTTCTTGAGTAAAAGAGTAAAATTAAACTAAAAAAGTTTTCATCACTTTAGGTTAAAAATACTTTCTAACTCTGAAGAACATTTACCATTAATAAACATCCGAAATTCGTGGATCAGATAAAATGTATTAAGTACTCAGGAAAAGGCGCATCTGTAACATAGGGGAAAATGATTAAAATCAATAATGAAAATGCTCCTGTAGGATTGGAGGGCATCGGGACGCCACGCCCGTCCTCCCATCATGGCCGCCGAGACGCGCGACATTGCCTTGCCTCCCTCACTTTTCACTTTCCCTCTTAATAATAATAAATCATCTATTCAGTCCTTCAACTATTTGAAAGCTTAAAATTATGAAAAGTAGGTAAGATTAAATTTTTGTAGATATTTTTGAGTCAAAAACTCTTAAATATCCCCATATACTATCTTTTTTTAATTTAAAAACTCTTAAATATCCCCTATATTTAAAAGTTTTTAATTACTAATAGATAGTAGACAATACAAACTATTGACTATCTCGAGATAGACTAGCCTAAATACTTTTTACGGGAAGAAACATGGCTGTTACAAGTTTTACAACGTTTAACGTCACTAGCTACAAGAAGTGAAAAATACTTAATTTTATATTTGTATGTGCATTTTCATAAATGTATAATATCGTGTAAACAGTAAGTCCCAAAGAGACTATTTGTCATAAATTATATCTAAGAACCATCTTTTTAATGTCAGTTTTCAAACAAATAAAACCTCGTCAGAATTCATAACTAGCTACAATACCACAGACATACAGATACAAAAATTTAAAATACTTTGTGATGATTAGTTAATGTATTTACATTATTTCATACTTAATGTTATAAATACAAAAATATTTTTGTTGGTTTACTTATTGGTTTGACCTTCTTTCACGCAGGAAAAGACCGACGTTATTATTATTACTATGTTATTTTTTGTATAAATTTAGATCTTGTAAAGAAAAAGCTACTTTTTATTTCAAAAAAATCAATAGTCCCTTCAAGATTTAGACACACAAAAATGTCTGAACATTTTATATACATTGGAGTAGTAAATTGCAGCAGCCAGGTTTGACCCGTAGTCTATCTATTATATACATAAAGGTAACAGAAATGTAACTCATCGATATCTGTACATAGAGAAGATGTTTAAAAAAACCTACTATGATGTTCCTCTATAACACCAATAAAAGCAAAAACAATTATTTCTAGTTAGGCCAATATAAGCATAAGATAAATTTCGCATACAGATACTTTAACAGCTGAATTAAAAAATAGAATACCTCCAATCCCGAAAAAGAGTGCAATTCGTGTAGATATTTTAATTACAAACACAACGAATAAACACAGCCGTTTTGATTTCTTTTCGTATATCGGGATACCCGTTTTTAAGTCTTTGAATTTAAATCTTTAAAAAAACCTTAAAATATGTAAAAATTTGAATTATATTAATAAATATTATTAACTACCTCTCAAATTTTTAAGTAACCAAGGTATTGTCTCACAGGCAGCTAACTGCCAAATGCGACCAGCTTTAAAAACCGGCAGACGTAAGAAATTTTAATAATAATATGAAGACTATTATGTATCCATGTGTTGTTCAAGTAGGTACAGAGGAAACCGCCGAAGCCGGAACAAAACACACGCGATCTTAATATACCTCGCTTACCTTATGTCGCGTATTTCTTTTTCTTCGACCTCGATAAATTTTTTTATTATACTGTTTATTTTACTAAGTTTTAAACTAAATACGTTATTTTTGACAAATTACGACCCGACTAAACTATATCTTTATGTATTCAGCTCGTAGAATGTTACCGCCCGCGGAGCAAATTTTTTGCCCACTGTTCTTGTTCGAATAGGAAGATGACTGGGTCATTAATTTTCTCTTTGTTTTTGTTCATCAGGTCCATATTGTGTCCCGTTTTATAATGAATGGTGTCTGCGTGCGGTGGAGAGGTTGGATAGACCTAGAGCGATTGGACGGCGTCGGCTGTCTGGAGTTTGACGAGGAACGAGCAGCAATAGAGGACTCCGCTTTGCGAGAACAAATAGAGCGATATAACCAGCGACTGAGAGATTTTGAGGATAAACAAAGAGCTTATCGCGAACACGGCGAGGAGTTAAGGGCCCATTCCCAAGTCCACGCTCAGCGTTGCCACCAGGCGCGGCAGGCATCACACCCCGCTCATCCAGCTCATCCTCACGCTACTCATCCTGTTCACATCAAACCTCACTCTCAGGGCGCTCTCATTTCCTAAATTGAGAAACGTGTCTCAGTAGTGCTACGTTCGCAATTTTGAATAAGTCTATAAACTCAGGACCGACTCAAAATGATATACTTAACTGAATAAATTTATCAATTGCTCTTCTTAACTTCACAACTTATGTAACGATACGAGTTGCAAAAATTCACGTACCTATTCTTAGAAAACCTAGTTGCAATGATAGTTATAAGTGAAATATGTACTGTTTATTATAAAAAATAGGTATTTCTATATTAAATATGCCTTTAATTTAATTAAATGGAGATATAACATTTAATTGTTAATGAAACCAACATCTTCTCTATCTCTGACTTTTTCTTCCTACGAATGGAAGTCTACAAAATTTCCTTCACTGAAAAGATTTAATAATAGTGATAGTAGTTAACGGTGGCATGGATAATAATAAAACAAAATTATCCCGTTATTAGGCAGCAGAATTACTATAATATATTTATTATTAATATCCGTAATCTCCATACTTATTTAGTAAATTTCCAAAGTTTTATAATTGCATTTTATTATTTGAGATAACATGTTTATATTCAATAGTAGTTTTGACTAATAATAAAGTATGTATAAAATATGTATAAATCAAAGCGTACAATAATTGTCCCATTCGTTCCCATAAATTTTTTTGCTTAGTATTTTCTTTGTTTTGTAAAGGTGAATATTATGTTCATGTTTATTGAAAATTCAAGTTAATTATTTTTAAGATTTTTGTATTTTATGTTAAGTACAAAAAGAAGATTGTGATAGTAATGTAAATAAATCTTTAGTATTTAAATAATAGTATTATTTAATACTAGGAAACTCGCCTTAGTTTAGCTGGCCTAAACATGTTTAAATCACTTTTTTTCCTTACATTCTGTTTAAATTTTAAGTTAGACAAGCAGCAATACAATAATTAAGAAAACCGTAGCAATAAATATTTGCGTGATACGTGTACAAACATACGGACAGACGAACCTAAGACAACCAAAAAAGAAAATTAAATGTCTTGGAATTTGGAATACAAAGACGGTTCACATTAAATTTTCTGAAATATTTTTTATACATTCCTTTATAAGATTTTTGCTGTACTTATATGACACTCTTCAATCGACAATGTACCTGTAGACCGCACTATAAATATTATAAAGGGTAATAAATAACACTGTTTTGAACGTTAGCGTAATCAACATTATTTCTCAACATCAATAACTTATAATCTCTGCCCAATAGCTCAGTAGTTTGACTAACGATTTCAGAGAGTGTATATTGACTATCATAGAGAAAACGTGAGACGTTGACTTCAGAAAACTAAGATGTTTGGCAGTTACAGTAAGATCGAGCAATGAGGTTGAGTTGAATTGAGTGAAAAACCTTGTAAACCTAAGTCACAACTCCCTACTTGGGGGATCTAGGTTGCTTTAAGCATTACTGTGTAGAATATATTAAAATTAAAACATTTTAAATTACTAAAAAATAAATGTAGCAATGGAAAACATGTGTCATTCCAATATTAAATCGATATTTGTAAGCTATTGGAATTAAATACAATTAGCTTTTAGGCATCCGTCACATGTAGCTTGTAGGACGAGGTACGTGGAGTGGGCGAAGCTGCACGCGCGGCACACCTGTGACTGCGCCGGCGCAACCCTCGCCCTTCGCCTCATTATACCCAATTTAGTTCAGGAAATGTTTCCATTTATGCTCGTTGAACACACGCTTAATTGCAGCATTTAAAGGTTGAATAGTCAGAATAAAATGTTACGCTGGACTACTAACGTCCCACATATACCTACAAAGTTTTGTACTCTAATCCTTATTTCATATAAATTACTCTTATTACTCTTCTATTATCGTATATGAGATATATGTGCTTGGTAAAGTTTTAAAAATAAACTTCGAAAATAATTTAAAATATGAGGTACCTATTAGATAACAAGGTTGAGCTGGGCACCTTAAAACTACACCCAGGTCACAAGCCTTAAGAACTACTGGGTTTCCTGTATTCATGTCACAGTAAATATTATTAGCTTCTGTGTTACTGTGAAATATAGTTAATAATACCATCACAATACTGTGATATTTAAGCCACAACTCAATGATTTTCCCAAGCGATAACAGCTTTTCATGCTTGCCTAGCTGTGTCAGTGAGATTTATTCCTATAGAAAGATAACTACTTATGTTACATTTTACGCGGAAGTGAACATATTAGAACATAAGCAGAAGTATCGATGTTATCTCGATTTTTATTGTGACATGCGGCACCTTGACCGTCAAAATTAAGCAGGTACCTGATATTGGACATCCCTGATCGGTGTCGGCAAAAAATTACTCCGAAAAGGTAAAATCGGAGAACATTCAGCTATTGTACAAAAAGTGACCGTGTTACCCAAGAATTCATTTTGTATAAAAAACTGAAGTCAGCATGTAAGAGTGAAGCCAACAAGGCATTAAATTATGTATGATTTTGTTAAGTAAATCGTATGAGTGTGTGTTTTAAGATTGTAAATTATATTTAAGTTTTTGCAAATATGAATGATTCTTTTCAATAAAAAACAATACTGTGACCTTATCATGACAAAATAAAAATAAGAAAAGAGGATTAACACACTCACCTATTATTCTTTACAAATTGCACTATTTTTCAACAAAAAAAAAGTGCCTAAATTTTAAAGAATGATAATAATTAATGTTTATATATATTCATTCTACTAAGTACATACTACCACAAGACATGTTGATTGCCTTGTTAATTTTTAGAAAACCATTAATTTTTAATGCAAGTAGATGTAATAAAAGTAGTAAATTACTTATATTATTTCTTGTTGCACATTTGCAATTCCCACGAGTATACAAGTAAATAAACTGCATGACTTAATTCTTATCCATAAGGCTTCCGTGACACTAGAGATGTCTTTTATCACACTTGAGTGCTTATGATGTTAATGTATACTTCATTAGGCTTCGTTCCTCAAGCTTTAGTTTCCTTAAAATTATGGTATCACTACATCTCGGTCTTAATAAAATGGTAAATTATGTAACGAAAACTTTGTCTATATAAACATAATTTTTTTTCTTAATAATTAATAAACATGAGTTTTAAGGTATAAAAATATCATATATCTAATAACTTTTTAATTGAATGATCATTAAAATATTCTAAATTAAGACTTCAGTCACGAGATCACACAGGGCGAAGGGCTCTCAGTGCATAGGAGCTGATGATCCCGGGATAAGCTCGCAAACGCTCGCTATTAGCCCGGATTATCCCGCACGTGCCCAATAATTGATGAAGCTCTTCTCCCTATCGTATACCTGGCAAAATAATTCATTCATTAATTTTGTATTAATATTCGTCGTCGTCTATATAATTGTTTGCATTTTAAGTACCTTACAAAAAAGTATTAATCTAAATCGTTTCTATTGTAAAACCTTTATATTCCTACATGCAATCGTAGATAGGTACCTATATTTACTTTCGTGGAATTCTTGGAAAATTTGTTGCAATCTACTAGCTTTTTTAGTTATAGTAACATTCTGATTAAATATAAAATATTATTATACCAACTACTAATGAGTCCTCACCGTGTGAGATTCGCATTCAACTCTCGTCAAAATCAGTTTTCTTACTCGGTTAAAAAAACATGGTTTAACAAGCACTTACTAAGTACGAAACATTTTTTTGAAGAAATTATAATTTTTAACATCTTCAGTCACGATTTAGTTAATATTATCAGAAAGTGTGATTTATAAATGTTATGACTTATGAAACAGAAGAGGTTACAATCATTTATTAATTTAACCATTTTATTTTAAACTAGCCGAGCCGCCCTCGCTTCGCTGAGGTGTGTTCAAACCACTCACTCACTCATTAATTCATAAATCAAAAAAGCCTAAGTTACTCCTTACATCAGCTATCTGCCAGTGAAAGTCTCGTCAAAATCGGTCCAGCCATTTTAGAGATTAGCCGGAACAAACAGACAGACAGACAAAAATTAAAAAAAATGTTGTTTTGGTAAATGTACCGCGTCTATCCATATGCACTTAGTAAAAAGCGGTTATTTTAATAAAACAAACAGACACTCCAATTTTATTTATTTGTACAGATAAAACATTAAGTCATTTGCCTATCTTTATATTTAATCAAAATTTTACTAAAAATTAATATTTAATTAAATACATGATACATTAAAACAAATTTTGGATCGTTAATTTAATTTGGTATGTGAATGTATGATGACTAACTTATAAACTTATAACTCGAGTACTAAAATCTTCCAATGTGTTTTTTATTACAAGCAAACAGTCAATAATGTTTAATGTAGTAATTTAGTTGTTTTATGACATGCGTTTGTTCGGAGAAAACAGACATTAATTCGAGGAAACATGTGGATGAGATGGCGCTACTTGCTTTCAAAGTGCCGCAGCACGGCTCGACCCGCGACTATAAAACTGAAACTCCGCCATTTGATCTACGTACCAGGACCAGCACCAGTACCAGTCTCTACGCTATGCAGTATACAACATAAACAAACAGCTTTATTTAGCTTTTGAATACGGATAATTAAAATCGCATCCACGACACAGGGTTCTCTTATAAACCAAAGGCAAACCAATCACTACATAGTATAAAATAAAGTCGCTTCCCGTCTGCCTGTCCCTATGTTTGCTTAAATAAAACTACGTAACGGATTATGATGCGGTTTTTTTAATAGATAGAATGATTGAAGAGGAAAGTTTATATGTATAATACATACATATTATAGTAGAGAAAGAAACTGTGCGAAGCTGGAGCGGGTCGCTAGTTAAAATTTATGCTGCAGCTGAAAATATATTTCTTACAGTACAAGTTAAGTACCGACTACCTAATCTAAATAAAAATTGATTTATTATCTATATCTATACTATTATATAAAGAGGAAAGATTTGATTGTTTGTATGTTTGTTTGTTGCGAATAGGCTCGAAAAGTACTGAACCCTTGAACTTTCACCGATAGGAAGCTACATCCTTTCCGGGTAACATAGGCTATGTGGTGTTGCCATAAATACTCTAATTAAAAAGATATGGCCATTTAAGTGCCATAAAGTGGTCATTTTGTAAATTGAAGAGTTTTTCAGAAACTAAAAATCCGATTTAAAAATTCTTTCGCTAATAGAAAACTATACTTTTCGTGAGTGACAAAGGTGATTCAGTGTTGCCATATGCATTTTTTAATTAATAGAATATGGCCATTTTGTTGTTACTAATCCGATTTTAAGAATTCTTTCACTGAGAGAAAACTATACTTTTCGTGAATGACAAAGGTGATTTAGTGTTGCCATATGCATTTTTTAATGAATAGAATATGGCCATTTCGTTGTTATTAATCCGATTTTTAAAATTCTTTCGCTGGTAGAAAATTGTACTTTTCGTGAGTGACAAAGGTGATTTAATGTCGCCATAAACACTTTTTTAATTATTAGAACAAATTTTGTTGCTACTGATCCGATTTTAAAAAATCTTTCACTGAGGAAGTCTACAGTATTTCTGTCTCTTCTATACTATCATTCTCTCTCATCCTGTTTTTTTTTCTCTCTTTAATATTTATCTTTATCTCTGTTCAGAATGGTCAGTCTCTGTTCGGTTTCTTTCTTTCGATTATATCTCTCTCTTTCCTTTATTTTTATTTTTGTACATATATTCTTAATTTAACATATACCTACATTAACGTAGACGAAGTCACGGTAGTCGACTAGTACATGTATAATCATATTAAATGACATGCGTTTATAAAACTGTCAGTCTGTTTGTCTGCAGCCGTCTACAACTACCACTCTGAAAATAGTTGCCTCTTGTTGATTTCTTTTGTAAAGCCAGCAACATTTATTTTTAGAAAATAAATGTTGCTGGCTGTTTTACAAATCTATATGTCTGTTTTACAAATCTATAATAGTGTCAATGTTATTTATTTTGTTTATTATATTTTTAAGTCTTTTTTTCTGAATCGTTTACTTTTCATTGTCTAACTGTTATAGTACAGCTCTAAATCCTGCATCCTACATGGCAAAGGCTTCCTCGAGCTATTTCCACTTCTCTCTGTCGCGAGCTACTCTTTTCGCGGTTAGGACTCGCAGTGAGTGACCCGCAATCATCCTTTGTCGCTATCCCCTTCTCCTTACCATTCCCGGGATATCTGTTTGTAACCAATCTATTTCTGGCCATATAATTGTGTCGATTGATTCTAGATAGGACCTACCTATGTATGTTAATTTAGTTCTTTTTCTTAGAATATCGTTTTTTATTCAGTCTATCCTCCTTGTACTGTTATTATTATACCATTATATAATGCATGGCAGAACACAAATTCGAATTTTCGTTATAAAGTTATGCTCAGGATCTTTTGTTAATTTTGGTCTTAGGAGAAAATCAACTAACACAGGTATATATAGGTATATAAGAGAATAACTTTAGACACATTAGGATCTCTCACTATATATATGCATGTTATGCCTGCATGTATCCCACAGTGCATTGTTTTATAATCAATAAATGTGCACGCCATTCCCTCTCACCCCAGCGCCCGCTGCTTAGGGCCACACTAAAATCATACAAAAATATAAATCTTTCCACTTTATTATAATGTTAGTATGGAAATATATATATATATATATAAATTACAAAAATACAATGAATAAATATGTATGTCGCGGTATAGTTGGGGTAGGATAGTGGTGAATGCCGTGGCATAAAGAGGACTTGTTGTTAGTCCTTACATTGTATTTAGATGTGTAAACACAACCTTAGGTTAGCTAGGGGTTTATGTTAACCTAACCTAAGACAAACAGTGAGACCGGGCAGTGGAGGTGAGTGTTATCATCATTTAAAGGATATCCTTAAGCCTACACCTTGGTGACAAGTCCAAGGCACTGTGCCTGGGGTTAATATTTTTCGTAAGCGGATGAATATATATATATATATATATATATATATATATATATATATATATTCATCCGCTTATATATATATATATATATATTAAATATTAAATTTTATTTTTCAAACCTAGTGTAATTAGGGTATAACATATAATGTTCGAGAATTAATATTAAATATGTATATAACAAGACAAAAAATCGACGATATATTTTGATTATATTTTGAAAAATAATATCGATATTTTGATATAGGTATCTATATTTTTTGTTCAACCGTAGTTAGTGTCATAACAGACGGACCTGAATAGTCCGACTCTATCAACCGATCTCATCTGGTTTCTGACAAATCGGCATTCTGTTGTTTACGACTTGAAAACAGTAATCTCTGAAATGTTTAATAAATATATTTTATAATCTATAAATATACAGAACACTTTCTACTCCGTAAAAAACATAATCACTGCCATTGAATTTCAATGTATGTGAGAACTAGTGAGTCAGAAACTAAGTATGTTCGTTGTAGGGTGATTGAATAACTTAGTGCATGAGTATTTTAATGAATTTGGACTTGACACTAAGGCTTCTGGATAAAGTCACGGGCAGATATTAGTAATAAACAGAGATGTGCAAAATAGTTTATAAAAAGTATTCAAATACTAAATACAAATACTTTTTGTATATTTTATTTTAAATATAAAATACAAAATAGTTTTTAAAAATAGTTTTTCATTTTCAATTTAAAATACTAAATGCAAAATACATATTTCCAAAATACTTTATTCAAATAAAAAAATTTTATGGGTTTATAAGAATTTTAGTTTATTACCAATTTTTTTGACACAATCACATTTTTTTTTACGTCATATAGTATCAAGTATATACTTGTAACCACGTAATTAATGGGCAACCCCCTAATAAACCGATAAGTTATGATTATTTCAAAGCAATAATAAAAATATATAACCGTGATTCTCCAATTTGATTGTTCCTTGTCCATCACTGATTTCACTTCTATATTTTACAACAGTTGTTTAACAACAGTTTGTTTGTGTGAAACGAAAGCAACATAGAAGCTGATAAAAAGTTATATCATCGAATTTTCTATTAGCTGTCATCCGTATCAAGCTATTATGAACGAACTATAAAATATTAAATTAACGAACATCTACTACCCATCAGAACAGTGTTGCCATAGTAAGAATAGTTTATCACATTCATTTATTGATGATGACTAAAAATGTACTTTGTATTTTGAAAGTACAAAATACGTCTTAAAAGGTATTTCAAATAAAATACAAAATGAATATAGATATTTTGTATTTCAAATAATAGTAATTGAAAAATGTCACATCTCTGGTAATAAAAAGAAGTTGGGTAAATAATTCAAAAAAATATAATTTCAGTTGAAATTCTATTGTAATCTAGTAAAGCACTTGAGGTAAAATGCTCCTATAAATATTATGTCAAAAAAGTGAACAATTCTTATATATTTCTCATATATATTTTAGTAATCCCAAAGATATCATTGAAATCAGCCCGATCGATGTCCCAGCAACCACTCGCAAATTTTATATAGAGCAAAACATCTATATCTTTTGGATAATATACGCTATCGTACGGACGCGATGCGTCAATAATTATTATCGTCATATCACACTACATATAAAATTTTGTATGAAGCAGACCAAATCTTTTTCAGGGCCAAAATCATTCAGCCAATCTGTTACGGCACTAATGTTGACATATTTTGACGTTGACACTGACATAACATGAAACCCACGAGGGTCGAGGAGTGTTTACATTTTCTTTAAACACGAGAATGATTATTCCACCGTAATTATTATTCTTTAAACCACAGCTAGATTAAAAGAATTTAAATTACAGATCAATAATTAATATCGTGTGAGAGTTAAACCAACCAATAGTTGTGTGCGATGAGAATGTGTTGAGAACAAATTAGTCTTCTTTCTATATTAACCTTTAAAAAAATCAGAAATAGGATCTAACTTTTAAACAAGTAACTCAACTTATGAAGACTGGATAGATTATAAATTAGTATTTTTAAAATTTTAACAAGATGCAGATGTCAGAAATAGATAACGTTAAAATTTATAACTTAAGTGCTGGAAAGTCTTTGCCTGAGGTAAGTTATTCATTGGTTTCTTGTGGAGAGAAAGTAATTTTATTATTCTTAATTTAAATATCCCTACTAATATTAAAAAATTAAAGTTTGCCAGTTCACACAAAACAGAAAATATTTTGTTAAATATGGTAAATTACACTCGATGTTGCTAAATCTATCTCCTACTCCCTACTCCTGCAACTCAATGACATTAACAATCTCATGGACATACTTAAGATGTTTCATTTCATCTTTTTCAATGTTCACGAGATTCTAATCATGTGAGATAGTAATGTCATTAATAATTGCGTCAGTCAATGATAGTTTTAATTTTTATATGTTTGATTCTTCTAGTGGTTAACAGAAAGGAAAAAAAGAGCACTTTTTAAGAAAAATGTGGACCTCAGAAGAAGGATAGAACTCATTCAAGAATTTGATATGCCAGGTGTTAGCACAAGTATCCGTGTATCTAAAGATGGCCAGTATATTATGGCTACAGGAATATATAAACCGAGAGTAAAATGTTATGATGTAAATAATTTATCATTAAAATTTGAAAGATGTTTGGATTCAGAAGTGGTTACATTTGAGATACTAAATGAAGATTATACTAAAGTTAGTATTTACAGTTACTTTATCTTATCATTTATCCTGTTTTCTTTTAACATATATAATATTTTTCTTTAAATATATTTCAGATTGTATTTTTACAATGTGATCGGTATGTGGAATTTCATGTAGGACATGGACGGCACTATCGTCTCAGAGTTCCACACTTTGGGAGGGATATGAAGTATCATAGACAATCCTGTGATCTTGTTGTGGTTGGAGCTTCAAATGTAAGTTAAATGTCATAATTATTCAGGACTTTACTTGTGTAGGTTAAGAGCCATTCAAGAAATGAGAGTTATTGAGACTGATTAACTCAATGCCCTGGTATATTTACCATGTGCTTTAATCTATTAGTTAATAATTTCAGGAAGTATACAGATTAAATCTAGAACGAGGGCAATTTTTGGCACCATATGTAACAAAAGCAAATGCAATAAACTGTTGTAGTGTAAATGAAGAGCATGGTTTACTTGTTTTTGGCACTGAAAGTGGACATGTTGAAGCGTGGGATCCTCGTACTAAGTTGAGACAGGGGATTTTGGATTGCGCATTACATTGTTCAGAGTCTGAGTATAAGTGAGTGTAATAGACAATTAAAATATTTTTTATGCTGTAGTTTGTAGAATATATTATTTAGTTGTTATCTTTGCGTTACAGCAGCAATGCCAGTATACCTGGTATAAGTGCTTTAAAATTTAATGGAGCCTTAGAAATAGGAGTTGGTACATCATCTGGTCATATTCTTCTTTATGACATAAGATCTAGTAAACCTCGTTTAATAAAAGACCACATGAATGAAATTCCCATTAAGAATATTGAATTCCATAAACAAATGAGTTATGTCTACTCAATGGATGCTAATGTTGTAAAAATATGGGATAACAATACTGTAAGTATTTTGTAAGATTATTGAGTTATTTATTAATTAGTACTTTTATTAGAACTGGAGAACTGTTACAGGGTAAACAATACACTAATATTGAGTCCTCTGTTGACTTTAATGACTTGTGTGTAATTCCAAATACTGGTTTAAATTTGATGGCAGTAGAAGATCAAAAAATGCAAGTATATTATATTCCATCATTAGGTAAGTTAATACAAAGTAAATTATATATCATTATCTGACTGTATACATCTTTTTCGTTTTTCTTCATTATGTATATAATGCATATATTGCTAATGTTATCATCATCAGTAAAGGATTTTTATTTGTAAAAAAAACTAAAAGGTGGCCAATACTTAAAATAATTCAATGAATAGATTTATAAACACTAAAGTACATTTGCCAACTGTCTAAAATCTATTACCTTTACCACATGATAAGATCAAATGTTGATATCATTGTCATAAAGGATATATTTGTAATTTATTTGAATAGTAATAAATAATTCCTATTTTTTAATATATATTTTCAGGCCCTGCACCACGATGGTGTGCATTCCTCGATAATTTAACTGAGGAAATGGAAAGTTCTGCATCACAAACTGTTTATGATGACTATAAATTTGTAACTAAACAGGATCTAGAATCGCTGGGCTTAGACCATCTACTTGGTACTAATCTGTTACGAGCCTATATGCATGGGTAAGATGTATTCAAGCCATCATAAGAATATATAAATATAAAGTCATAGCTTTTTGTAAAAATAAATATGTTATTATTTCAAGATACTTTGTGGATGTAAGACTGTATAAGAGAGCAAAATGTATTGCCGATCCATTTGCATTTGAAGAATATAAGAGGCGTAAAATTAGAGAGAAGATTCAAGAGGAGAGACCTTCTAGAATCAAAATAGAGGATAATTTACCTAAAGTTAACCGTGACTTAGCATCACGTTTGTTGGAAAGTAACACAGCAAAGAAGAAGAAGTCGGCCGAGTTACTTAAAGATGACAGATTTAAAGTTTGTTATATTATTTTTTTAAAGTTATTTCTATAATTCTAATTGTATATTATATTTCTAATTAAAATTGTAGGCACTGTTTGAAAATCCAGATTTTGAAGTTGATAAGAATGCTGATGAGTATCGCTTGATGAATCCCGTCTTAGCAAGACTTGATAAAAACAAAGATAAAACAATGGAGGTTGTTAATAATATTGAAGTAAGTAATAAATAAAACTGAGCTGATCAATATATATAAATGACAATATTTGCCATTATGTTACTTATTATATTGTGCCCAAAGATGATGTTTATACTAAACATTTTTTTTTCATTTTAAGGAACCGGAAGACAAGGATTCTGATAGAGAGCTATATGAATCTAGTGATAGTTCTGATGAGGACCGAACATTTGTAAAAGAAATAAAGAAACAACATAAAATAATTAAAAATAAAAACAGGAGAGAAGAAGAAATGACTCCAGATGATAATGATAATATTTATGAATTTACAAAAGCTCCTAAAATTAATAATATTAGAAGTATGTTACATGTAAGCAAAAAAAGTCTAGAAGAACGCCTATCTAATGAGGGACTTACAGTGACCACAAGTCTTAGTGGTAATAAGGAAATGAAATTCACTATGAGAGATAAGAAAAAATCTTCTGAAAATCATAAAAAACTAAAGAAACACTTTGATGAAAGAAAAAAAATTGTCCGTAGAGCCAGTCATTTAATGAAAAGAAAACTGCCTCCATTCTCATAATAGAATAAACAAGAGACAAATGTGACTAAATATTCACAAACAAAAACATGTTAATATTCTTCAAATAACTTCTGGATGAGAATATAATTATGAAGAATGAATATAATAGTTTTATTTAATCTTATTTCAATTCAGATTTATCAAGCAAAACATATTACTTAACTTCAAATTATACATAACTATATTTAAAAATGTTATCAAAATTAATTAATTGCTCAAGTATTAAGTAAAAAATAATTATATATTACAGATCATTTTGATTACCTACTAAATAATAAATACTTTATGTCCCTATGTTTCAATCCTAACTTTGTAGACACAGAAGAACCTAGTTTAAGACCAACCAATCAGGGACCCTTCGGACAACGGTATTTTCACAATCTTTCGATAGTTTAAAATTATAATGTAACGGTGTACAATTTCACGGTATGCATTGAGAAGAGGATTCTTCTATATGAATATTGTTGTAATATGTAGTTTTTGCAGTGTTGAAATAATTTCCATTTATAATTAAGATGCACAAAATAAATAATACAATATTTATATAAAAGACAATTTAACAACATATATTTATAACAACTAGAAAATCATACTTTTTCCTATTTTAAATAAAGATCGAATATCGCTAATCAAAGGGTTTTCACCTTAACAAATATGCAAAAATAAAATGAAACCAAACTTACAAAAACACTATTTTGCTTTTCCAACCAATTACACAAAGCCGTATAAATCATATAATATCAACCATCTTTAGCGAAAGTTTGTTTACATGTAGTTACCATTTAGCTGTCAAGCGATTAGCATAAAGTAAATTTATAGAGTAGTATTACAGTAAAATCTTAAATAACTAGTTTCAGATATTTAGTTATATAATGCCTATGTTTATCATCTTTGAAGAATATCGTCGTCGAAATTCGTCATTTATTTCTAGTTTTATGTTTCATCCTTTTCTTTTTTTCCATAGAAGGTTTAAAAATGTAAATAGAACATACATGTCTACCTATAATATATTTACATATAGCCAACGGAAACCTTTTCACTCATAAGTCATATGTGTAACAATGTTGCTAGAATTGTTATGTTAATAATGTATAATACTATATAATTAGTTATCTTATCATACAAAAAGTAATTGTGCCATATCTGCACATAGTTGAGCTATCTGTAATGAAAATAATCTGTAAACTTGAGCAAATTCTAAACACAGTTATTTTAATAACTTCAAATGCAGCAAAACATGAAAACTATTTAAAAACTTTTTAAAAGCAATAAAATCCAAAGCCTTAATGAGAAAGTTAAGAAATTGAGTAAATAAATAAATAAAATAATTGAAGATTTAAAGACTACAAATAAAACTAATAATAACGAGCAATCTCTTGTACTAAAAGATTGTGCTTGATCAAAAGTTTTTCTTATGAGAAATAAACAAATCAAAAAGATTTCCTTTAGATAAAATTTTTCCAAAAATAAGATGATAGATTATAAAAACATTGTTTGCCGCCGAAAGCATACAAATATAATGAAGACAATGGATAATTGTGAGGCAGGCTTTACAACAAAATCATAAAATTTCTCCAAAGCAATTTTATAACAAAATTAGTTTAATTTAGAAATAAATAAGTAGGTGATAATTAAAATAATTTACACATGAATGTACTCTGTCTTGATTTTTCCTGTTAACTTTATGATCTAATATTAAGTATTGAGGTTTATGAAATTAAAATATATTGTGTTTTTAATTCAATTATTATTTCTACTGGTGTAACTGCTATTCTGAGCATGTTAGAGTTCTATAATTTTAATTTTATCAGTTCAAATAAAAATCCCGAAAAATGTTAAAAAACCAGCATTCAAAAAAAACAAGTTGAAATCATGAATCAAGCATGTACGAGTTGAATAAATTAAAATTGTATCGATATTCTTTTGAAGTCAACGTGGCAGCCATTTTGAGCGCCGACAAAACTTATGGTACCTTTAAATGCGACTTTTTTGCATTTTAGTCATTTCTACCTACTTTGATCTAGCTGCAAATATAGGGGTCAGTTGGCAACACTGCATCTCACATCTGACAGTGACAAGTTGACAACTGAAAACAAACTGGAACTGACTGGAATTGGAAGCATGGGTGTATTTTTATTTAAGTAATTCTCTACCATTCTGTAATTTCATACCCTGACAAGTTTTATAAAGAAAAAACAACTTGCATCAGATAAAGTAAATACAATAGACTTGAAATAATAAAACAATGGCAACAAAAAAGAAATTTCAACTACCAAAATCTGTCTTGGATATGAAATTTATGAAAAAAACTAAAGAAAGGATACTGAAAGAGTTGGAAAATACGCAAGATCATGAAAAATTATATTCAAATGTTATATCAAATGAAATGCGTCAGGCTTCATGCAATTATGTATCGGAATCTAGTTTTATTTTTTGCGAAGATCTGATAGAAGGCAGAGTGTCTTACAAAGGAATGAATCCTGAAATAGAGTCTCTAATGGATATGGAATTGAAGACCGAAATAATAGACAGTGAGATGCAGAAAGATGTTTCAGATGAAATATTAGTGAAGAAAATGAGCAAATTAAATAAACGGAAACATCCCAATAGTACAAATAAGAGTAATAATAAAAGAAAGAAATAGTTATACAACTGTGTATATAGATAACTTATAAAATATTTAACAAGGAAACATATTTAGTTTAAAATTAATTATTTTATAACATATGATGAATGAAACTAAAGGATATAATAGCTACCTTAGTGTTGTTTTATTGTCCCAACTTAAGGAAGTAATCCAGTTGTTGACCTAACTTAATCTACCGCTTTTACTGTTAAAAAATCATTTATTTGTGAATTAAAGATAGTAATTAATAATTATATTTTTAGGTTGAGGTCTGAGAGCCTTGACTAGCCAACAGTTACACTCGGTAGATGGTCAGAACTTTTGAAGGTGTCTGGAAAGAAATAAGAACATTGCAGTGTTTTGCATTAGAGTTTTAGGTTTTATTTATTTATTTACTCTTTATTGCACACCACACGATACAGGAAAAAAAAAATAATAATCTTACAACTAAAATAGTTAAATTTATACTGATTCCAGTTGATTAGATTTTTACCTAGTGTTATCAATCAATCTTATTATATATATCTGGTGTAAGACATGAAAGTAATTAATAACATTTAAAACACTTATAAATGAACTTAAATCAAATTCAGATTGATTAAAAAAAGTAACAAATAATTATCCAAAATACCATTTAAAAAGACTATTTAAATTAGTTTCATTATTTTTATGAATGTTTTATGGATACAATATCATAGTCGCAATATAATGTAAGAATTAATTGGTGTACAATATATGCAAAGGTGATTGAGGAGAGGCAGGCGGATGATGGGGGCAGGAGCTCCACTCTTTACGCCATGTCTGAACTGCAATCAACTGGTGCGCTTGCAATAGATTCAAGATTTTTGACTTTTACATCAATCTGGCTGTGTACTATTATTGACCCTGTTAGTTTCAGAAAATTACTATTAGATAGTAGCAGCAATAAATTACCATCATGATTAAATGCAACATATATCTTTAAGGATCATTTATTCTCATTAAAGACAAAACATAGTTCACTTACATGAGAACAATACTAGCTTAGTATATAAATTAAATGAAATATCCATTGTTCTATGTTTAAATATGATTTGTTTTTAATCATTCTTAAAAATAGGCAATAAAGATTATATAATCATTATGTGTATGCAATGAGGAAGTATTTTTTACACTTGAGAGTACTTTATTATAAGGCTGTGCTCCTTCAAAGGTGAGCATTTTTTTTTCCGGTTTATTCTTGTTCTGGGTATTGCAATAATACTGCGATTAGAGTGCTTTAGTTTTAATTAAAGATATAGTAGTATAGATTTTATTATTTTACAAATAAAAATGTGAATATTCATTATTTTAGTTTTGGTATGTATTTAACTCCAATTAAATATAGATATTGAAAAAGCATTTTGATAATTTTGTTTTGATTAACTAGATGGAAAGGTTTGTGAAGTTTTGGGAGCACAGCCCCATACTTCAATTTGATGTAGAACAGTAGATGAGGTTTCATTAGGCTGTTGTTTCTACATCTGTCTGTATGTCGTAATCGAATCCGGATGCAGTGTACCATATTTCGAAGAGAACAATGTTAATAAAAGTAGTTATTTAAAAAAAAAATAAACCCTTTTAAATTACTGCCTTTTTATTTTACATGTAACCATATTTATAAATTAGTGTTATTAAAATTCATAAAGGAACATCAAATTAAAATTGTAAAGAAGATGTAAACTAATGATATACCAACTTTTTACTGTGATTTTTACAAAAAATACAATAATTTATTGAAAACACTAAAGAAAAATGTTTTATATACTTTCTAAAATTTTTAACTGCAGTGTTTATATAAATAAATAGACACCAATATTTTTAAATATTTTATATGGCTATTTTTTTGTCTCCGACTTATCTTTATAATTAAGAGATTCAGAGAGATAGGTAGATGACTTCAAAGAGTAACAAAGGCTAACTTGTATTCTATGAATATAAAGTTAGATCAAGATGTTTTTCAAAGATAAGACCCATCATCAGACAAAAGTAAGGAGCTCATGGCTGCACAAAATATTTTTGTGGATAAAATGTCTTGCTGAATTGATAGATGTATGAATTATACTGCTTATAATTAGAGGCCTGACAATTTTTTTTACTTGCCTATAACTATTATGACAAAAATATTTTGTTTTCTAATTTTTACAAGCAAGAGAGACGTCTTCGACGTTTCCGCGTCATATTTTAGTGCGGTTGCTTTATTTAAAAAAATATGGAAGATAAGAGGATGCACATAGAGTATATTTTTGAAAATTTCATAATGTAAAGCGGTTACAATATGCATTAGTTGACAACATTATATTTTGTGACATTAGATTTATGCGCAATTTCTTACCCTTTTAAATAAAAATATTACTTTTTAAATAAATGTTTTAATTCATATACATAATATATTTTTAATCCATATGCAATTTCAGCAATACAGTTTTTAGTACATTAAAATTTTTGTATTAATCTAACAAGTCGTAATTTTACAATTTTTTTAGAAACTAATCGAAACTTATGTTAGTTACAAATAAATGGATTTGTCAGTCAATTATTACTTATTTTAAAAATTTAATGATATAAAATTAAATTAGTGAACTTTATGGAGGGACATAATTAATGAGTAATTCTAGAATTATATTGATAGTTAATCCAGGCACATAGCCAATTGCATTCAATTGCACTCTACGGGATTAACTTAACCAAATGAAAGATATGTAATAACTATATTGAAATACAAATGTCAAGCAATTGTGTTTGGCCAGGACTGAAGCTTAAACCAATAATGACCACATCATGGTCTCTGCTAATGCCTTCCAGTAAAGCAACTGGGATGTCATTTCATGTGGAATGTTAGTTTAAATTGTAAAGCAAAGCAGTGTTGCCAGAATGGATTTTTTAAATTCCAAATTACAAGTTGATCATTTGTGGCCTTTTTAATTACTTTTAAAAAGTACACTTTTGTCTGCATAAATAGGTTGCATTTTAAGTTATTTGAAAATATAATAATAATTCCATGGCGTCATGGTTGCCAGTCATAGAATAATGGGTGGAATAGTTTCAGTGGTTCATATGGCGTAGGTTTCATGTAACGTCAGTCAAGTCCTTGTTGCATGAGCGTGTGCAGATCTCTGAAAGCTGCTCCAAGACGTCCCTGCAGGGTCTGGCGTTTGAGCAGGAAGGCACGCACGTCAAGCAGTAGCCGGTGTATCTGCGCGCACTTGGCATAGCGCTCCTCGCGCGGTATGTCCACGCCGAGGGTGCGCACGGGCGCGCTCACGTTGGCGCGCACCACGGACGAGAAGTTGCGCACTATCAAGCGGAGCGCGTTGCATCCGCATTGCATATAACTGTGGAGAATAAATAATCATGTATAAAATGGTTTTAACAAGTAGATAAAAATAAAATATATCAAATTAAATTTGTTACTTACGATTCATATTTGCTTTGTAATAATTCATATATCTTAGGCAACATTAAAAGGCATATATCCAAATTCCACAGTGATCTGCAATAAAAAATTCAACTTTAGTTAATTTCTCTTAATAGTTATGAAATAAATTTATGAAAATGTAGTATTCTATCAAATTGTTAATACTTACGGCTTATGTGCCATCACATTTAGTATGTCTAATATAACTGATGCATCTTCTAACGCGATTATTGATTCTAAGGCTGACTTTAAGTTTTTGTTAAGTCTCACTGTATGAAATATCTGTAAAAATAGTTTAAACCTTAGTTTAATAAATTTTAAACCGAAACTAAATATTATAAATTTATTGTTATTAGTTTTTAAAATTGTCAAATCAATTTTACAAAATTACTTTGTGTATGCTCTAAATTCCAATTTTAGACGAAACGGAATGGTTATTGGAAATTGTTGTTTCATGGAGAGTAGAAATATCTTAAAACAAACAAACAAACTTCCACATCTTGATGAAGTTTAAATTAGAAAAATATATTTATTTTTATGACATTCGACGAGAATAAGATATATGTATATACCTGCAATGCGCGTCTCCTCGCAGCTAGCACAGCCATCATGGAGTCGTGTCCCCGCATCATGACGCCCAGCACCTCCTGCTCGCTGGGCTCCGCTCCGGGGCCCCGCGCGCCTAGCCGTCCCGCTACACCGGCCGCGCTACGCTGCAAACCATAAACAAAACTTGAAATTAAAATAAAACTATTTTTGTATAATAACAAATATAATACTAATATATAAATTATTATTAATAAATTATTTTTTTTTTAATGAAAATTACGCATTCTTGCGCGATTTAAGTATAAAACTTGGCATAGTTAAAGAAGTGCGGAATATTTTTACGTAATGTGCGTTAGAGATACATTAAATTTATTAAAATAAACATTGCACTTTACACGAAGTATAAACAGTACGTATATGTACGATATGGTCAAACTGAGTGATTGTTTTTCAAAAATGTTTAACTAACCGGTAAAAACTCATCAAGATCGAGACCCACAGGACGATCAATTGAATAAGGCACAAATTCAGGTTCGGGATCTGGGTCAGGCTCCACATCCGTGGGATGATTTGTCACCCGACTCATACTCCTTTCCACGGCTCGCTCTGGACCGCTTTCTGTCCGTGTTCTGTTTAACATACGTTTGTTTTTTTTATAAAAAATATTATTCGCGTTTTTTACGTTTAACAGTTAAGGCCCTCTTATACTCACGCTCGTATCAAACATCGCGAACGCCTTGAGAAAGTAAACTCCTATGACCCGTATGAACACTGCACTACCATTACAAATTTGAATTATTTGGAGGTTGTAGTTGATAAATACGTACATTTATTAGCGTGAAACATTGAAATGAACATATCGTTTTACATTTATCATTTTCTTAATATTATAGAATTCTTCTATACGTGTGTTTGTCACCTAACCCCTCCTAACGGCTGGACCGGTTTGGATGACATTCTGTATGCATATTTCAACGGGTTATTGGAGTGTTGGAAAACAGAATTGGACCCGGTAAGTGGCGCTGCTGTCAGTATGTCACTAATCTTCTCCTAAACGGCCGGGACGATTAGGAGAAGATTAGTGATTTGAGAGTTAATGATATTTTTTGTGCACTTGAGTGGGTCTGTGCAAGAATTTACAAAGGAACCTGATAAGGTGAGGCTATACAATGCACCAACAGTTGAATGCAAAATGAAGTTGCAGTGCTTTTCCTGTCAGACGACGTCTGCCGGGTCCGCTAGTCATTTAATAATTTTAAAAGGAAAAATATAACAAATTCGACTGCAAATTGTCATACTGTTATGTGCCCATACTATGACATTGGTACAGATTTCTGTAATATTTTGCCACTAAAAGTAGGACTCGTCAAAGTTGCACTGGCCATGGCGCGCGCAAAATCCACACAGGTCCTTTCCTTACAACGCCTGGCAGGCTTCTAACATGCGCCGCGCTCGCCATATCATACTATAAATCGATTCCATTTCGATTGATAAAAATAATATAACTAAATTTACAAATGTAACGGCAGAACTTAATTAATGTATCATGTTTTCAATGGTAGTTTCGTTTTGATAGAATCTTTTTTTGGTTCCAGAAAACATTGTTCACAGTTTGTAAAATTGATTTAAAAAATATTAAATCAAGGGTAACCTAGCCTTAACAAACATACCTTGTGTTTTGCGTAGGTGATCTCGTGAAGGACAATGAACGAGGTCCCAGCGACATCTCACTGTTGCTGGGCCGAAGATTATTTGATGCTGGAAACAATATAAATCATGTCATTAAACTCCGGTGAATGTGGTGAAATCCGGCAAATAAATAACAAGGCGTATAAAAAAAAATAGATTTTACATCTGTTTGAATTTGAAGGCTGTTGCTATTAAAGGCTACTGGTTACTAGTTCAATGAAGCAAATAAACCTTTAGCATCACAAAAATTATTAATTCGGCAACGGTCGCTTTTCATATCCTACTAAATATTATAAACGCGAAAGTTTGTAAGTATGTATGGATGTGTGGATGTCTGAATGTATGGATATCTGGATATATGTTTGTTACTCTTTCGCGCAAAAACTACTGAATGGATATTGATGAAACTTTACAATAGTATAGCTTACACATCAGATTAACACATAAGGCTATAATTTATAATGATATAGTGTGAATTATCCAAAATATACCGTATGAAACCGCGAGGCGCAGCTAGTAAACTTTTATATAGATATAATGGCATTTTAAAACAATAACGATAGGCAAGTCAACTTACATAAATCTGTAGTAGATTTAGCTTCTTTATATGAGTTATGTCGATTTAAGGAGGTGGTGACGTGAACATTAGAGGTGAAATCGTTAGCTGGGCATTGACTAGTTATGGTGTCATCCTTATTATGGTCCATAATACCTATTAAAAATGAAATATACGTTGCTATTATCGTTATATTTTAGACAAAGCAGGAATAGTATTTAAATATGACTTGTTTTAACGGTAGATGAAAAAAAATACCTCCTGTCAATGACCCGTTGATGGGTTAAGATGATAATTATAGTATATACTTTAAATTATTCTAAAAATTCATCTGAATGCATTAACTCAATAAGCAACTTATTTGCTAGGACATCATAGCCAGTTTAGTTGGTTATCGGTTATATGGATATTGTTATACTAACGAGTAAACGTCTGTGTCCGCCGATCGTGCCCGTACGCGGTGGGTATGCGCGACACGACCTCCGTGCGGCGCTCCAACGACAGCTCACGCAGCGAAGTCGACACTCGTGCGGGACATACTGCTATGCTGCCCGCTTCTTCACCTGATACATATATATCACTTATTGTAGTACAGAAATTACAAGACGCCGCGATGGATTTTATACTATAAAAATGTGACAACATCGACATATCGAAGTGTGACGTCAATATAGTGTGTAAAAATGTATACAGATCAATTTACATATATATAAATTATTTATCTATTTGTTTCCAAAACTAAGTATTCTTTGTACTTATATTATTTAAATCATAAAGCTCTCTCCAATAATATAGGACTTTTAAATATTTTTTATATCACTTTTAATTTAATCATTATTAGATTATTATTTAATAAGGAAGTTTCAAAAGTATTAAGCTTCTCACCAGTCATTGAAAACTCTTCTGATGATAAGCTTGTAGCAGGAGGTGGTGTCCTGGTCACTGAAAATGATTATTATTATCATTATCTTATGCCTTTATTTATAACTACTTTCACTATAATTACAGTAAAAATCAAAAAAATTACCATTACATTTTTTTATGGTAGATAATGTGCAAACAAGCTGATGTTCCACCTGTGTGTAAGTGGCTACCATCACCTATGGTCATCGGCAAAACAAGAGAGTAACAACAGAGTGTTCTCTTGTTTTGTGGATTCATTGCATCCTCGAAGATATAGTGGAAAGGGGGAGTTAAGAAAAATTGCTGCGGTTTCAGATGACCCTGAACAAGAGCCCAAGCCAAGTCGGGGAACAGATGGGGATCTGTTCCCCGACCAGACCAGTACCACCATTTTAGCATAGTATTATAAGTATTATTAATACTTCTAAATGATAAGATGTTTAATTACAACTCTGCATGAAGTACTTACATGCTCTAGTAGGCCTGAAAATTTCAGTGTAGTCATTAATATTAGGTATAACTGCACCTGATTCTTCATCTGCTTCTGTTCCAGATGTTGACTCTTCTGCTGTCTTCTCGTCTAGCAGTGTTGGTCTATGCATTACTAAAATGGTTTAATAAATCTGTAAATCTAAACCTTAAGTCAAAGTAATAGACTTACATCAGTTTATTTTCTAAATAATACTCATAAAGCCAAAATAAAATTAATTCAAAGTGAAACAATTAAGTAATAAGCCAAGCCAAGTAACTCTAAAACAGGTGTGTAAAAATTATTTCCTTTAAATACTATTGAGTAATGTAGTTGTCATTATTTTTAAATTACCTTCTCTTGATGGTTTCTCTTTGGAAAAGCTTTTTCTGACGGAATGCCCCTTTTGGAAAGGGGAAAGGTCTCTTACGAGTGCAGGCATATTAGGCGGCGGTCCACCAAATGGATGCACTTTGTTCAGATCCACAACAGATAACAGTATGTATGTTGAGTGAAAAGATCCTGCAATCTGCAATACATTCAGTTTTAGTATTTTAATACCTTATTACTACTCATTGCAAACCAATCTTTAATGTACAAATATTTTAGAAAATATAATATTGACAATGCCAAAACAAAGATACAGCATCTTACACATAAGTACTTCATGATTAAATTACAGCAAACTCAATAAATAAATAGTAAAACAGATAATTCAATATAAAATGTTCCCTACTGCACTTAGCGATATGCAATCTGTGAAAGTATCTTACAAGTTGTGTTTGAGCCACTGTAATATCATGAATCTGGCCCCAGTGGCCATTTACAGTGTCAAGTACCCTGGCTGGCTCCCATCCTATCACATGTAGACCATCACTGCCACATCCAAGGAGGGTTACACCATCATCACTGAATGTAATGTGCCTGAAAGTAATAAAACATGTGTGCTTTAAAACCCTGTTCACTCAAGTGTGTTACTGATGTATCAGAATTTCTTTAAAATCAAGCAAATTTTTAAAATGTGACATCACTATCATGGTAATTCTTTAATCATCATGGTAATAATCTTGTGCACAACCAATAATTGTATTGAGAATTACTTAGAAGCAAGAAGTCATTTATTAACCTATTATATGTACATTTAAAATAAATATAGTCAACTCTAGATCAGACATGGTTTTATAAAAACATACAATTTTAACGACATTGGTCAAGAATCAAGATGCATTTAATAAAATAACAAAACATATAATACCTTATAGATGTACTGTCCTGTTCTAGCTTGGATACTAACTGGAATTTCTCCATATCCCAAAAATTTACAGTTCTATCTGCACCACAGCTTGCCAAAAGAAATTCATGTGGATGGAACTTAACACATGTAACACTTGATGTATGTTCCACAAATTCTTGTAATACTTTTCCCACACGGACATCCCATACTTTCACTAGACCTAAGTATAATATCATCTCAGTACAAATGATTAACAATTTTCAATAAGGCACAGAATAAAATAAATTTCTTCATACAATAAGACTAAATAAAAAAAAACATTGCAAAATTTAATTTTTTAATTTTTTTTAAATATTAGAGAACATACATGAATAAAATATATTGGCTTTGAAAAAATGCATACCTAATTTCGGTAAACATAATATATTGTAAACTTACCATCTTCACATGCAGATGCAATCCATTGTCCATCAGGACTAAATTGGAGACTGTTTACTGCCAGACGATGACTTGAATATGTCACAATACAACCACGCTTTCTAGTGTCCCATAGTTTAATGTTACAGTCTAATGAGCCTGTTGTCAAATAATCACCATAAGGATGAAAATCCATACACTTAATAGCTCCTTTATGTCCTGTAAAGGTCCTTAACAACTTAGCTGCCTCTAAGTCCCATATCTTTAAGGCACCAGTTTGAGAACCTGCACAAACCAAGTCTTCAGAATGTCCAAAACACACACATTCCACTGGAGTTGTGTGTCCACTTAAGCTCTGTAATTAAAAACGCATAATGATATAGTATCAATGGAGAAACTTGAAATTTGCATCAATAAATATTGCTTACCATTAGACAACCTTGCCTTCCTATAGCCCATAAATTTACTTTTTTGTCATCACCACCAGTAGCTAAAACTTGATTTGATTTATGTCCCATCGCCAGGCAATTGACATTTGCCTTGTGAGCAACAAATTCTTCTGCAATTGATATTTTTACTTACTTCACATAAAGTAGATGAACAGTAAAACACAAAAATTTGTTAATATAAAATACGCACGCAATTTCCATGATCTTCTTGTAGTATCCATTTTAATTCAGACGTTCCTAACATGGCATATTAAGTAACCTTTATCCGATTTTTTCTCAACTCACTGTTACTTCTAACATACAGGTAGTCCATACGAAACGTGAGAAATTTCATGTAACAAATTCAAATATTTTATGATTTATCTCAAAAACTAGAATTACACATTAATTTATTTACACCTTGACCTCGACTTATTCATTTATTATACTTTATTTATATTTTTTTGTAATAAACTGGAAAATATTTGACAAACCAGGCACCATAGCATAGAAAACCAAAGATTACAAAAAAGATTATATAGGTACTGATACAGCAGAACACTTATATCTTAGCAGACCACAGATTAGAGATATTGTAGATGCAGGTACAGATCAGAAAAAAGAGATCGATTATACTTATAAGTCTGTCTAATGAATCGTGTCACAAAAAAAGGCGGAAAATTCAAAAAATCTTATGCTGTTATCACTAACACTACTAAGAAAAATACTCTTGATACTTTATTTATTTTATATTTTAATCCTAGATGACTAGTAAATTCTAGTATTCATCTCTATTTCTTTAACACAAAATGAATTAGCAATGGACATAAACCAAAAGTTTGTATCTAAATAATAAAAAGAAATGTGTGCTAAAAAGAGGAAATTAGTTAATTTATTTTTCACAATAGTCTTATTTTTAATAAATAATTGCAGAAATAGGAGGACCACTATACCTGTAATTAATATCATTTTGAAGACTGTCTGATTAATTGTTGATAAGAAAAAAAAGCTGTGAAAAAATTTAGATCTTTCAATAACAACAATAAAAATGTTTTTAATTTTATTTTATTTATCATAGAATCATAAAATCAGATTCGAGAAATTCGATGTCTGTATACTATCACTTTCTTTTATAATGAATGGTTCCAATTCAACCTCCGTAATGCTCTCTAGTTTTGTATTCATTCTGCTGCAGTTTTGAAGTAAAGTCTCAAAATTTTTAGGGAGGAGTATATCTGAGTGACTTGACAAAAAAAGTGTTACCATACAAAGATTTCATCATAGAGATATATACAGGTCAATGGATTTCAAATTATTACGTTGTGACAGGACTCGCTAGACAGTACCTAGATCGAATTTAATCTTTGATATAGGGATGCCCGATGTTAGAAAAATATCGATGTTGACATCGAAGCTAAAGCCTCGATGTCAGCCAATATCGACTTTTTTTGCACACATCGTCATGTGGGCGTAGAAACACATTACAAGTTCCAATACTTTTTGTCAATATACTGTAAAAATAATAATTTTAAAAGCGCAGAATCTTTCTACCTGTTGCGCTGTTGATATAGTTGAACTAGCCTTCGAAAATAATCGCTCAGATGGCGTTGATGTCGTAATAAAGGTAGAACAAGACAAAGATTTTTTCCGCAGTTTGGTAGTGTTCAGAACTTCATAAATACTTACTGTGTGTGGAAGCGTTTATAGATTTCGTCTGATTATGACATGTCCGCGACCAAATTCCGAATATGTTTCCCTGTTGACATCGATGATGATCATCGGCCATCCCTACTTTGATATGGGAAAGGTAACACTGTCCGTCCTCCGTCAAATAAAATGTTATTTTTGTAAGATATAGGTCTTTAAAATTTAAATAAATAATTATTATAATCTTTAAAATGAACCAAATAAATAGATTCTTAGCGTTATCAAACAAAAATTTGAATTTCCAAATACGTTTTTATAAGTACATACAAGGCCAAGAACCAGAACCTAAAATAAGGGAATATTTTTATTATATCGATCATCAAGGAATGGTAAGAAACCTGTGTTAAATGAAACCCAATATTTCAAGTCTTTCCGGTTATAAAATATACTTAGTAAATTTTTTTATCCACAGTTATTTTTAGATGATTCTAAAATGAAGAACTTTACATCATGTTTTAAAGAAAAAAAGTTTTTGGAATTCTTTTTCAAAAGAATTAGGTTAAATAAAACTGGAAGATACCAAGAATTCCCCTATATTTCTTTGTGTGGTAGAGAGAGAAATTATATAAGATGTGATGATGTACCAATTGTATACACTCATATTATAAATAAGGGGAACCCTGAGATAGATTTTTTAACATTTGGATATGCTGGTGAACTTTTGATTTCACAGTTTCAACCAGAAAAGGTTTTTATGCTTCCTAAAACTGGTAGAGTGTATCATCCTGCTGAAGATAAATATGGAGGTATTGGTCTGGTTAGATCTAAACTTGCTATAGAGATAAGTAAAAACTTCATATTTAAAAATGGGGAATCTGAATCCCCAACAGATTTTGTATGGAAAGATAAACAATATGAATTAAATCAAAGGTGGTTTGCAGAAACAATTCTGAAACATAATATAAAAATAAAGTCTATTCCTGATTAGTTTACTTTACAAACATATTTTTGAATTTGTGTTGTACAGAAATATTTAAAGTTAAGTTTTTTGATTTATTTATTAGTGTTTTTTATATCATTGTGTTAAACTTAAAAACAATAAGTATAAACAAATAATATGTATAAATTGATGGGATAAGCATAAAATATTCACATTTATTGAAAGAAAATGTAATAGCAGTTAATGCAGCAGTGCACAACCTGTGGGCTGCAAAGCTATTGGAACTGACCCATAATTATTATGTTAGTTGATTTCAATATAATACTTAGATGCAATTTAAGCATGTACAGAAAAAAACAGTCTAAAAATAAGAATTCATGAAATGAAATTCAAAAATCCATTTACAAAATAAACTTACAAACATATTGCTTTATAAACTCATTTCATTGAATGTATGTACCAGACAATGTTTTGTGTCAACTATCTGACAAAGGTTTTAAAACATTTTAATAATATTAAAAAAATTTTAATATATAAGATATAATTTTAAAGTTGTCTGGCAGACAGTTGGGAGAAGAATATGGATACTTGTATTTTCTTTTCACCCAATCACTAAATTTTTACACTCACAGCTTGGGCTCAATATTATATGCAAGAAAAACAGATTTTTGTATTGATGTTGAACATATATTTTGAATATATATGACAATTTACATAATTACTTATTAATTATTGTAAACTATTAATATATTATTGTGCAATTTTTATACTTTAAAATAATATTGAATTGTGATTATTAAATATAGTTTAGTATAAGTAATTGATTATTATCAATACTTAATCTGTGAATAATTCTATGGCTGATGGAATTAAAAATTATTTTGTGAAAATAATATTTTATACTTTACAATTTGTATCACAGGTATTATAATATGGCTTAGTGATTTGTGATATTTTTTATAAATAAAATTGTTATGTTTATTATGTTGTGTCTCCTTTTGAAAAAGACTGGTAGGATCCTGACTGTACCCATGATATACCATGAGAACTTTCATTACCGCCAGGTGGCTTTAACATAACATTCTTGGCGTATTCATGTATGTTGGGATCATATGGTTTAAATGTTATGTAGTGTTTATCTTCAGTAGGTGGCTCATCAAATACATGTGCCATACTTAATGATATACTTTCCTTAACTTTCTCTAAAAATACTTTTCGGTTGTTTTTGTACCTGTAACAAGGTTTAAAACAAAACTCTTAATAATAGTAATTTCAATAAAACTTACCATTAATCATGTTTTTGTTTTTTAGTCGTTTCCCTTTCTTAATTATGAATATTGATCAAATCACTGACATAAAAGGTACATTACAAAACTGATAAGGTTACATTATAAAAGTTATATGATTGTTAAGTTTTTTCTTCTGACAATAACAAACACACCAAAAAAGAATTAGTAAAATCAGTCCAGTCGTTCACACATGCCGTGCCCAAAGGAAATAGGGATTCAGTTTTATATATATTATAAGATATATAAAACTGAATCCTTATTTCCTTTGGTCACAAATAACAAACATAGTTATGAAGTATGTGCTTTACTTATTAATGGTGTTATGGATTATTGACCATGAATATACAAAGTTAGTGGCATTAAACTGTCTATAATACTAAAATATCCTACTAATATTATAAATGTGAAAGTTAGTAAGAATGTATGTTTGTTACTCTTTCATGCAGCAACTACTGGATGGATTTTGATGTAACTTCACAATAATGTAGCTTATACATGAGAATAACACATAGGCTATAATTTATAATGATGAAAAAAATGGGTGAAACCGCAGGGCGCAGCTAGTAATCTATATACCAACATTAACAGTATTTAGTCAAATTGTATTAGTGTATTAATTTTAGACAGAGAAATATCTATTTGTATATACCTAGATAATTATATAAAACTTACAAAGAAGATGCTTCATTATTTACTGGTGCTTTAATATTCAAATTATGAAATACCCAATGCACATATTTCAATATTTGCCAAACATGGTTTTGCTTCCTATCCCATTGGGGAAAGATTTCACTGAGGCTCAATATTCCTGTTGTTGCATCTATAGCTGGGTGAAATATTTGAGATGTGAATGTGACAGTCTAAAAAAAAATCAATTTTTACTAATACATCCATATTCTTTGCTACAAAATGGTAATGAATTAATATTTTGTAATGATTAAGTATCAATGTAATGAAGCAAAGATATCTTACAGGAACTGTATCATCTGGAAACTTTTCAGGTAAGCTTAAAGTGAACCTAAAAACTCCACCTCCATAGATGCCACATCTAACAAATATTACACCATACCAAACTGAAAAAAGAGTGAAAATAATTAAAACTGTAATATATGGACTCAAGTTAGAAAGAAAATATCTTAACAGGGCATAGGTACCATTAACGAGGGTCTATCGTGTATGGCAACCTAATTCTCATAACAATCTCATAAGGAGTTTGCATCCTATTTTAGTATATTAAAAGTTTTGGCTTCTTTCCACACTGACGGAAGTTTAATTGTAATGAAAATTTTGCCTATAATATATATATATTATTTGCAAAATATTGTCTATATTATTTACATTGGTCACAATCAGCTTACAATATGCATTATAAAAATACCTACTAAATGAATCTTCATGTGATGGTATCACATATATCCCAGGTAAGTTTTCTGTTTGCAGCATACGACTAAAAAGTAATTAATATAGAAATTATTAACATACGTCTGCTTAAAATATCCTCATATTTATTTGAATAACTTACTATTCTGCCATAATAATGTATTCTTGGTGAATTATCGAATATCCCCCTTCCTTCATTTTATTCAAATTCTTATTTTCTTCTTCATATACTGCTTACTTCCAAAATTAAGTCCACTCAAACTCGATTGTAATGTGGAAATATGTTTTGAGACATCTTAATTTTAACAATATTCAGAGATTAGGTAGGTACTAAATAAATATTAGAATACATTGGAACATATTCTAAATCATCCATATGTAATATGAATAATTATAAATTATGATTTATGATCTGTGTTTACATCGAAAAATTGTAGTTTAGGCAGAAGATATCGATATGTTTCAAAATATAATCGATTTATTAGTTCGTCAAATATCATATACATATAATTGTATCAAAAAATATCAATATTTTTTAAGAATCCTCTACATAAATTGAGTACTCTATCCACAGCAGCTTGCTGATAAAAATCAGGCTTTTGGCTTTGTTCTCCAAAACAAGTGACCTTAGTTAAAAAGTGGATATGTTTGCCTAGTCCGTATTAGTAAGTGTAAGGTCTTTGGTCCGTATGGTCTGAAAGAACATACATAGGGATGAGCGAAAAGACCGATTCCTCAAAAACTCGATTTTTTGAAAAGCAAAAAATAAAAGATCATCATCGTTCGTAAAGCGAGGTTGTTTTTTTGTAGCCAGTCTGGTAAAGCCAAAGAAAGTTCATTGTTGTCAAACCTAATTTCATTAAATCGGCACACGACCAATCGATTTTTAGAAAAATAACAGAAAAAATCGAAGGTCGTTTTTCTAGGGTGTAATATCGATTCACTGGATCGGTTCAGTGATATATATCGATTTAAAAGATCTATTTTTGGTCCGCAAAATCCATTAATCGATCTCGGATTGCCTTTCCTAGTCTGCACACATCTGACTATGATGCATTTTTGCCAACTTGTGAAAATATTAGAGTACTTAACTTACTAAAACTGACTTCTAAAGTAAGTACTAAAATACCCAATCACAGTCTTTTTATTTTATATTTATAGCACTTTCTTTAATTTTAGTCGGTATTAGACAAGTGTAAAATTAATCTGTGCTGGTATTTGGCAACACTGAAACTAGTATGGGAATTTTTTGTAGCTACCTACTTAAAAAGTTAAATTTATTATTTGTTTATTATCATATAATCTTTGTTTATGAGAGAAAGAACGAAAAGTAAATTGTAAACACTCCGTTTGTTTATTGTATTTTTAATGTCAGCTTCGTTTATTTTCCAATGGAAACAATTTGAGGTACCTATATAATTTTAATTGCCTATATGATAAGGTGTTGGGCAATAACTCATAATACTGCCTGCTATAGATTTATTTATTGTTGATATTTATTATAGCACGCTTTGACAGAAATTTTCTTTTGGCTTTATGTATACAATCTACTTTTATCCCGGTTAACATGGAACACTATGAAGTCACTGCTTTATCAGCAATTTCATTTTCTGTTATTCAAGGTGTAATCCATATTCATTTTCCTTAACAGTAATAATATTTATTTTTGACAATAGATCTATATTTTTAGTATTACTATTTCAGGAGGCATATAAAATAATACATACTATAAATACACCATATGTTATTTTTTTAGGTAACAGTAAGTTCCAACTAAAATCACAATAGCTAAAGAGAGGAGGAGGAAAAGCCTTTAAAACACTGACTTTACTACATATTATGAACTCCTTTCTACGAGTAGATTTTATATCTAGCTTAAAAAACTTTATATCTGTGTAACATATGGTCCACCACGATACCACATAAAAGGACACAGTTTTGTTACAGGAAACTAATCATACAAATAAAAAAAATAAATGGCAGTATATTCATAGATTTTGAGATATGAAATTTATAAATTTCATAAACATTACATTTTTGTTTTGTTATATTGAGAATAGTTTACACTTATATTTCTTTATAATTGTTTGTTACAGGAAACTAATCTAATAAAAGAAGTTCCGAAACCTAAATTGATGGTAATTTATGTTTTAGTATTTACAAGCTTTAAGTCTATGTATAATTTATTGCTATAGCTTCATTGCCTCCATATTGTACATTTGGTGGCCATTTGTTAAGGAATTGGTGTCACATTGTTTCAATCAATTTACATCTAATATCCAATAGAAAAAATAAGCAATATCCGATAGATTTTAAAGTGTAAACAAAATTAAACATGTTTTTGTAATGGTTTCTAAGTAAAATACATTTTTTTCACTCCTGTAAAGTTTGCAAATTTAAAGCTTATGCAGTGTTAAACTTAAGCAATATTACAGTTTTGGATTGAGCATATTGAGTAGTTTACACAAACTCCCTCATTACTAAAAGTTACATTGATGTTTATTTAGTATTGATTGCAAAAATATTTAATTTTTAATCTATGGAATCTTAATTAAATTATTTTTTTTAAACTTATAGATATATATTATTTGATTGTACAGGTTCACATCTTGTCCAATTTCATCAAATAAGTTAAAGAAATGAAGAGTCAAGACAAATATAGCAGTGAATGTAGTAAGAACAAAAAAAAATGTACAAAAACAGATTATTTTCAACAAACATTAGAAGAAAGTGGTTTAAAATTAAATGAACCCCCAAATAAATGTTATGCTTCTCATGATACAGTTATTATAGTAAGAAATTTAAAGAAAAACTTACAAAAACATATTGATTATCCACACAATATTAACATCTTTTATTCAGATTTAGAAAAAAGATGTAATGAATTAACAATATTTAAACATTACTTATATCCAAATATAGTTAGAGAAGCAAATGAAAATTCTGTGGAATTTTGTTCCAATTATAGTCTTTATAAAATGTTGCTATGCCTGCCCTTCGGTCAGAATAAATTGATTGATTATATATTTGGAAAGGCTTTTACACTAGCTGCTGGTCCTCAAAGTGTTCAATGGATTAAAATGGTTTTAAAATGTTTCTCTACATTAGATCACATCACTGATATGAATAAAATGGCTGAAAACCTTATTAATTTACTAGAAGTTACCGAAGATAAAATGGTACGATTAGAGATAATCACAGCTATTCCAGATATAATAGGAGACCAAGCTCATGATAGCATCATCAGAGAAATGAGCAGGATTTTAAGTGAAGACTATGATCTGATTCCTGCCATACTTGACTGTCTCTCATACTTATGCTTATCAAAAGAACAATATGAAATCTTACAAAATGAAACATTAAGAATCTTAAAAACATTATCACGATGTAACCATTTTCCAAGTTTTGTTAAATTTCTTCTTATGCCTGGGCATAGCTGCAACAGTGATAACTTAAAGATTGTTGAAGGATTAAGAAATGCTTTAGGGTGGTCCACATCAATTGATTCAATTCAAGATATAGCATCATCACAAATCCTTACAGCTTCAGCAATTAGAAATTCTATCATCTCATCCAAAATGATTGCAAATGCTTGGTTCAAGCTCATTTCCAATTGTCAGCTTAGTTCTGATCATTTACCTTTTGATTTAATAATACTTATAATTTTATATTCAACAACAGAGGAAAAGCAAAAGCAGATTGAAATCATTGTAAGGAAACAAGTTAAATTGAACATTTTGAATGAAGAGTTATTAAATGACGCTTTTAAAAAATTTAATCCTATATTAAAAGATTATTTAAAACATTTGATAACTTTAACCAATTCTCTTTTAAAAAACCAAGCAGAACCTCTAATACAACAGTTTGCATCTCACATATATAGTTTAATGTTCTCCGAAATAGGTGACTGTTGTCAGACCATAGCAGCTGAATTACTTCAACTAGGATTAGATAGTAAGCAAAGTGTTACAAATATGTTGACGATTTTAAATAATGTTGTAGAAGAAGACATATCCAGATTAAAACCACAAAGTGTGCAAATGTTAACTCTACTTGATAGAATGGATGATATGTCTTTATCAGAAATAGAAGCGGTAATGAATTTGCTCTGTGGTCTAGCATACACATATGATAACTCAGTAATTAGAGATGATATTCACATTATTATAAGAAAAGAGCTTGGTAGCTCCAATCCTGCAGTTAAAATACAAGGTATCCTTGCTGGTGTACATGCAGTTAAATATCTAATGAGATCTAAAAATCACGAAGAAATTGAATTGGCCGATGATTGTATTGGTTCTGCAGATAATTTACCAGAAGGTGATATTAAGGAGGCAGCACAGATTGTAGAACTTATTAGCCACAGCACAAAACAATTTCCGGAAATGTTGGCATTTTTTTATGATTCATTGTTTAAAATAATTCAATCAAAATACTATATCAATAAACATTTTTTACATTGGCTAACCGAATCTCTAACTAATGATTTACAACAAAACTTTATAGTTGATACATTAGAGTTCGAAACAATAAAAGAGTTAAGACTTAAAATGCAATATTGTATTAATAGTGATAGTGAAATGGGAGAAATAATCGCTATCAACATTGCTGGCTTAACTCTAAGAGACAAGCAGATTGTCAGTATAATTATATTATCCCCTTTATTTCAACTTGTACAGGCTTTACACATGCGAAAAAATAATGGCGATTTATCTAGCATAGATGCGTTGTTGGGATGTCCAATTATTATGCCAGTTTTTGATATAGATTTAATTGAAAATATGAGTAATTCTACTATATCAAATATCATAGATTGTCATGTGCATTGTGTTAATTGGTTTCGGGAATTACTTAATGCATTTGCTTCACAAAATGATCAAGCTTTGAAGGTAAAAATGTATAATAGGATTTTAGATTTAAAAAGGGTTGAGTCTATGATCAGTGAAATTTTATTAAAAACTAATATTGTGTATAAGGCACCTTCTTATGTACGTAATTCTAATAATGTTAATTTAAGTGCAGATTTAGAGAAGAGACAGGGTATACTAAAAAATAAATCACAGGTTCACGATGATTCAAACTTACCTCAAACACTTAAATCTCAAGGAACTAATAGTAATATTATGGTAAAAGCTAAATTAAACAACCTACATAATATACCATTTAGACCTTTAAGTTTAGAACTTATAAATTTGCTTGAAGGTAAATTGACCCAAACAGAAGAAACTGAAATTAATATGACAATAGAAATTTTGACATTTCTTTTGAAATGTATAAATTACAATCTGGAAAACACATTGATTAGTAAAATTAAAAGAATAACTTTTCTTTCAAGAGAAGAAAATGTTAAACCTTACGATCGTCTAAAAGCTGAAAAATATGCAGAAAAGGTCGATAAAGTACTGCCAACAGTTATGGAGCATTTGAAATTCATTACTGATATCATGGACGATGAGCTGACTGAAGTTGATAATGATCATGAACATTTACGTGACAATAAAATTGTTCAATGTATTGCAGGTTTAGAAAACATTTACAATATGTGCACTATCTATTTTAAATGGATGGGATTTAAAAGTCAACACAAAGCCTTACTGAAGAATTCCTTACATACTATTTCTAATATGGATAGTAGAAGTGGTATATATATGCAAGATTTATTATTGTCAGTTGTAAAATTATTACAAAGCCATGAGAAATATTGCATCCAACTTTCAATTGCAGTATCACTGTTTGACTTTTTAAAAGTAATCCAAGAATATACGTCAAGTCCTACGATTATAAAAATATTAAGAGATTTAGCAAGGAAATTTCTTGTAAAACAGTGGAAAACTGCTGAGGGAATAGTAGAAAAAGGATTTCTTTTAAATCAAAGTATTGATAATTTTGCTAGAGAATATTTTGTACACAGTGAAATTTCCGAACTAAAAAACATTACTAATATAATAAACAATGATTTAAAAAAGATTTTAAAACAACCTAAAAGTTATTTGGATTCATTTCAGTCTATTAATAGGACAAATTTTTATATTCTTTACAAAAATTTAGGAAATGCTCTTCAAATGTCGACTAGAACACATTTAAGTAAAGGATTAACTAACTCTGAACATTTAGAAGCATGGAAGGATATTATTTTAATTTTGAATAACATGTCAGAGATGGCAAAGTCCTTGGATAGCAGAAATAACTTGACCGCATTTTTTAGGAGCTCGTTGCCGATCATTAAGTTTTTTATAAGTCATGGAATGCCAATACTAGAGATAGAATTTAAAAATGATACCCAAAAAATATTAGAACTATTAAAAATTTTACAAAAATGTACTAGATTTTTACAATTTTTGTGTTGCCACTCTCGATTGAAAAAAGATGCAGCTCTAATAAATAAAGTTCCCTTTGTCAAACAGCTTCTTGAAACCCTTCTATACAAAGTAAAAGCTTTACTAGCAGCTAATAACTGCTCAGAAGCATTTTGGATGGGTAGTTTAAAAAATAAAAACATTCACGGCGAAGTTATTGAGTCTCAAGAGCTATTAGAAAATGAAGAGAGTCTAGAAGATTGCGATGAACAACTACCAGATGACGAATCCGATGACGAAATTCTTAATCCTGATTTGGGAAGCGCTAGTGATATGGTTTAAAGTTTTAACAAATAAGTGTTAGTAATGATGCTAGTTCATAAGGACCACCAATGTTTACTATTATAAATTATAATATATAAATATAATTTATAAAGTTAGGTTTCCCGTTCTTATAAGTAATGTATACAAACGCATAATAGTTTGTTAACTAGTTTTTTTTAACAAAAATGGTATTAACAAATTGAACTCTAATTTATTTTAATTTGCTTTTCTGTTTAAAAATATTTTACCTAATTTTGCTTTACTATAAAGCATTTGTCATATTAAAAAAAACAGAAAGGAGAATTGCACTTTATGAAGAATCTTCAAACAGTAAAAACAAAACATTTTTCTTGATATGTTATCTCTAAAAGGGTATCCGAGTTCAATGGTAATAATTAACCATTGGCCGATTTGAAATTTTAATAAAACTGCAATTTACATTTGTTAATACTAATACGAAACTTGTTTGAACAGGAGTTTGTTTTCTTACTTATATTTTAGGCGTGAAAAATCGTGTATTGAATCTACGAATAAATGTACTTTTAGAATCTTAGGAAAATACACAATAATTGCGGTTAATCTCCATATAATAATAGCAATAAATTATAATATGTATATTTTTATATATTCTTCTCTGAATAATATTGAGAATAAAAAAATATGTTGTATAAATTTTGTTATTGGAATTTTGGATCCTATCCTGGTCGAATCGAATCTTGAAAATTGAATCTCACCTTTGTACCTTTCATACAGGCAACTGACTTGAAGTAGACAGAATAGTAAAATTTCATGCCAACTTACTATCTAATATTCTTATAAATGCGATAGTAGTTATGTCTGTTGTACCTTGGTATAGCGATAGATAAGACAAACCACTCTTTGATGAAAGTTTTAACTGTAATGAATGATTTATTATAAAATAACATTTTTGCTTATATTTTATGCTTAGTTTTTAGTTTTGTATGATGTGCGAAATTTAGATAGATAAAACACACGAAAGGTTATAATAACAAAAAAAAAGATATGTAGCTTATACACAGTATACAAGACGGGCTAAGGCGGCCTTATTACTAAAGCAATCTCTTCCAGGCAACCCTCTAAAAAGTTGAATTTTTATATTAGCTAGCTGCCCACTCAGTTTGGTGAGGGAATAAGATTTTTAGACAGGACCTCCACAGGTGCAGAACAATCTAGTTTTATCACAATTAGACGAATGATTTAGAATTACATAGAGGATAAACATTAATTATTATTTTTTTTAATTATTTAAAAAAACATACTACGACATCGTTTAATTAGTTGTAGGTACTTAAAATTGTTTTTCACCTCTGAAAAATATTGCGTAGCTATCGTGACAATAACATAAGTTGCATTATGATGCAGTTTCATATCATTAACCGATATACATATAGAAGCGATATTCTAGTGTCAAAAATAATAAGTGGGTATTCGTTTTAAAATAATATTGCGTTGTGATATTACAATGTGTATGGTATATTTATTGTACGGAAATATTGAGTGATAGAGGATGCAAAACAACTTTGGATCGTACAGTAGTTGTAAGTATTGAATCATTAAATAATTGAATAGTATTGACTGTCCTACCGTCAACCATTAATTATATCGTGCTTTAATCATTAAATAATGTACTTATCATATAATTATATGTGCTTTATATAATTAGAGTGTAGATATGAGTAATAAAATGGCTAATGGCTTTTTATGCCACTGTGTAGCAAATGATCTTCTGGATAGCCATGTACTGGGCAACGACAAGGTGGGCGTACCGGCAATGGAGAGATCAACTAGATCTAGTCTAGACGTTAATAGTGTAGAAGTGAGTTATTTTATTTAAATGTCTCTATTAATTATTGAATTTTAGTAATGAAACGTTAAGTACTTAAATGACCTAATCTTAACCAAACACATGATAAATTCTGTATAACGACAACGATTGATTGATAACTCACACAACAATGGTTACGTTATTAAGAGTTTGTCGTTAGTTTAAATTGAGTTTTCACTAATTCATTAATGATTATGAATTATTAATGCTGGTGAGCTTTTTCTAGTTAAGAAATTTAACCAACTTCTATTAATTAATGCAGCGTTATCAAATCTTTTGTTATTATTTTTAACCTTGCTGTGTCACATCACACCCCCATTCTTGTTTCTTTATTACTTAAAATTCGTCAGAAAACATTTTGCAGAATTTATTTATCCTAACATTTGAAATATTTTGTCATATTTCTTAGATATGTAACCTGTTTCTCATTTCGATTTTATAGATAGGAGAAATAACGGAGTCTCCTGATACTGAATATATGAGTACTTCAGCCATTTTACATTATTGTAAATCTAAGGTAACAAGCTTTATTTCAATATGTATTTTTAAGTAAATATTTTAAAAACTAAATTTGTTTTTTTTTGCTTCAGATATTACTCCCATATTTAAAACTTCTTACTGTTATGGGATTAAGACCCGTAGTGGACGTATCAAATTCATCAAGATGTGCAATGTTTTTATCGCATTTTCATTCTGCGCAGGTTGCAGTTTTTATGTGTCTAGGATATATTCTTCAGTACATGGCTTGTTTTCGGTAATATACTCTTTAGCATACAAATACCTACTTAAGTTGAGGTCCGAAACGTCCCAAAATTCATAACTTCTTTTTTACTCGACTTCGGCGAAGCCAAAAGATTGTGGCAGTCTATGTATGTATGTTTGTATGTTCCACCGTAGCGCTTGAACTACTAAACCAATTTTAATGAATGAGTAATAGATTTGTAATAATGGTCCGAGTGACATAGGATATATAAATTTTGTTTTTTTTATAACAGAATTTATACCTCAGATTCTAACTTTAAAAAAATTAAACTGAGATAATTTCATCACATGTTTGGTACAAGTCAAATTATATGTTTAAAATGCGGTCGTACAGTTCGCATGGTCCAGTCGTTTCAGTTATTTACGCAATATATGTCAAATATATAAAAATGGTCAAGGGAAAATCGTGTTTCTACCTGAATTATTTTCTTGTTCCGTCTTTTTTAGACCACTTTTTTACGTAGTCGGCTTATAGATTTTTGTCGACATTCTATAAATGAGAATAGATGATGGGTAAAAACTAACATTAATTAATATTATTTTTATAAAATATAAATATTATCTAATTACAGGCGGGACAGAGGTTTTTGTTATAAATTAGTCCCACTGGCGCTTACTTCATCTTTAGAATACGATGTCTATAAGCAAGTATGTTATGGAAACGCTGCGTTTACATATATTGGGCCTAGTGTATTACATTTCATAGGATTTCTATATGCTTTATATCTATTTAGAATATCTGATAATGAGCAATTGCAGAATCTTATGGAGAGGGTAAGTATTTTATACTTAATCAGTGATACTATCAATGATAGCTAATAATAGTACTTAACTATTTAGTTTAAGACGTTAAGATGAAATTAATCTTTTATTACAATAGTTTTACTAACACCAATCTATATACATAAAATTCTCGAGTCACAGGCTTTGTAACCAAAATCCTCTCTTTTTATAAAATTTTTTGTGTAATTTTTTTAGGTCTGAGAATGGGTCGTAAACTTTTTTACATAACCCTAGGTGATAAGGGTAGCCCAATAGAAATAATTTATAGCAAACCAATGTTTTTCAGTTATATATAATAATAATAGTTTTCAAACATTTATTCCAATACCTATAGATATAAAAATATTTATTTTCATACACCTTATATTGTTGTACATGAAAATAACGTATACGTACCTACGTATTAAATAAAAAATGTCATAAATCAGTCAGAGAATTGAAAAAGTTACTGATTTTCAAATAAATCCTTTGAAGGTATTAGGCTATATCAAAAGTTTTAAGTTCTCATATATGCTTTTAATTATTACTTTCCTAAATCCTGCATGGTAATATAAAGGAGGATACAACTAAAAATAGTACAAACATCTATAGAACAAGGCATTTTCTCTTACAATGGAATAAGTAATACAACTCGTATATACTAAATATACGTCTTGTATTACTACTACTATTACTAGGCTTGTATGACACAGTGACAAACATAATGTTAATACTAGAAACAGAAATAAACTTGTAACGCCTTACTTTCGTCCCCACAAAGCAAGTAATAGTTTCATGGGCTTGGTGTTCGCATCTATAATAATATTCCACAGCCTATATTAGACTTGCCACTTAAACAATTTAAAACTCATATCAAGAAGTCATTAATGTATAAAGCATACTATAATGTACAGGATTACTTAAATGATGAGAATGCTTGGAATCTAAGTGAGGTTGACTCTCAAGCTAAATGATTTGTATAACAATAATTTATGTACACATGGCTTTTTGAAAAGAGCGACTGTTGAGTTTCTGGCCGGCTCTTCTCAACAGAAAACTGCTTTCCGAGCTGGTGGTAGCTTCAGACAAACTGACTGACCGACCAATTTTTGATGTATCAAAAATACCTTTATACAAAAGTCTAATTGAAATAAAATATTTTGAGTTTGAGTAGTAGTTACAAAAATCGAGTCACACAGAGTAAAGGCAGTAGGATTGTTTCTTACATGTATATGTTATAATACTTTATGATTCCAAACCTTACCAACTTAATCTATACTAATATCATAAAACCGAAGAGTTTGTTTGTCTGATTGAAAGCGCTAATCTTCATCTTTCTTCATCGTTTAATGCTATGCTAGCCGTATATTTTACGATAGGATACAGGTCGACTAGTATATTATAAGTATTGTTACAGGTGTTTTTACTATCATCATATGCTCCACAAGGTATGCCTACAGCCAAACCGAAACGGTTATTACGCATGTTATGGTTTTTTATAATTCTTAGTATTTTGTGGATGTGCATATCTCTCTGCTCCGTCAACTTGATGATGGCAAGAGGCACTATTATTTTTAGATGGATGGAAAACAGGTTAGTTTTATATACAACAGCATTTTAATAAACACATACTAGAAGGTAATAGATCTTGAGTAGAAGTCATCCTTTTTATAATACATAATACCCTCCTCACCTATTCCCACTATAATGACAGGTGGGGTCAAAGCTTGTGTTGTCAAGTTAATATTTAAAACATCCCTTTAAATAATTTAATCACCCTTACTCGATCAAATTATTCTAATTATATTTAATATCTATATTTCATAGTATTAATATTTTAATAAAACCTAACAAATATGTATCTGTATATATATTCCAAATGTTTGCAGTTCTAATGAATTGCTGCTCGGATTGAAGATCATGCTTGTAGTCTGTACATTAATCCACGACATGGTACAGGCAACAGTAATTACCAGTTATTGTCTGCAAGCTCAACTGCTACAGGCTCATCTTGTCTGTTTAAAAGAGCGTCTTCTCAATAAAACTATAACACCTTTGAACTGGATGAGAGTAAGTAAAAAATATGAAACAATCTTTAAATAATCTAAATTAGTTTAATCGTTTAAACATGAAAATCGAATGGACAAAAAAATTTTCTTCATTACATAAGTGAACGAAATTATAGATACCACAAAGTTCATGTAAATATATGTCGGCGCGTAAGTTAGGCTTAGGTTAACCTAACCTTAGATTTAAACAGTAAAACAAAAGCAGTACAGGCGAGTGTTCGAAATCTGTTAAAAGGCCTTGCAAATCACTGTTTAATTGTAAGAGATCATAATGTTTAGTTATTTATCGGTTCAGTAGGAGTATCTCCGTTGAGTTTACCCAGTGGTCCATTCAATATCACCCCTGTCTTAGTATTTTTCAACATACCCTCCTCTCCTTCTCTTTATTATAATCTCCGAGTTACATAATATCGCAAGTTTTAAAGTGCTTTTCATTTCTCTTCATGTTAAAATCAAGTAAAAACATTTTATTTACAGGAAATAGCAGAATTTCGTAAGTTGCTAAAGTATTTGAACGACGATTTGGCACCCACAGTGGGTTTGTTTACTATTGTCAATGTATCCTGGGCGGTGTCTGGTACTTTGTGGCTATTGAACCTGGATAAATTGGATACAGGGACAGAGCAAATCACGGGCATCAGTATAATTAATCTATTACTTTGGGTTTCAGCCGTTATGGTCCCCTTTTTTCAGGTATATTATAACAAGGCAGTTTGTCAAAAGTAATGGACAGTTATAACTCCCTTTTTAAATGTAAAGACCATAGGACGATAAGTATACTGAATTGGCCCCCGATGTCTGGTTCATATTTTCATTAATGATATCTATTTTCGATGTATTTAAGAACTTTTTTGTCAAGAATCAGAAAAGGTAAAAATCAGAAAAATACTTTTTCTCGATAACTTCCGATTTGAATTTTAGATATGGTTTGGCGGCTAATGGTAGCTTGTAAGAAAAACAATTAACGCCTCATAAGATCCTTGAAAAAAAAAACATTTTTCTTTTGAATTTAAGTTTTAACCAGAAGAATAAAAGGAGATGACGCCTAGCTCAAGTTTCGGCTGTAAAGCTTCGACGCAAGGTGAGCGTGCCGGGGAACTACATAATTTGATTGCTGCCGCCGATTTTTTTCCTTTTTTTTCTATAGGAAGCCAGACAAAAGCAACCGAAGCGTCATCGGTACATGGTGAACATTCCTCATATACCTCGGTACCAAGTGCTTTGAATCCACCTTTATATTCTCTTTGCGAAGATGTGGTACGATGTGCCTGAGTGTGTTTCCTTATAAGTACAAAGTTGCTATTCGTTCTAAAGTGAACCTTCTAGGAAAGCGTGCCATTCTAGACCATGTCGTTACTTTACTTCAGGCAAGTAATAGTCAAACGCTGTTCTATATTCCATAAAAAAAAATACAATTTTAGCACAATTATGATTTATAAATTACTCATCTAATTTCCTATAAAGTTATGAATTCCTCATCCTTTTAAATCTTAAAAAACACTATGTACATAGCCATATTGAATAAAAAAAGCACGATATCATTCCTTTACAATCAGTACTACGAACCAGATATTCTTCGGGGGCCAGCTCGCTAAGCTTATCGTCCTATGGCCTTTATTCTTAAATAACATAAATAATTGTACAGGCGGCGCGATTGTCACGCGAGTGTAGACGCGTGCAGGGTGTAGGGCACGAACTGAGCGCGCGCCCCTTCCTGCACCAAGACACACCTCAGGAGGAAATCGGCGCCGTGCTGGCGTACGCGTCCTCGTTGCGCCTGCGCGCCAAGCTCTTCCAGTGCCCCGTGGCTGGTCGTTTCATATGCCTCGCGCTCGCTATCGCCCTCGTCGTCCTCTTTGCCGCGGGAATGTGTCATTATTTACAGTAATCATATTTATTATAAATAGTAATAAATGAAACTGCCTTATTGCGAACTATTTACTATATCAGTTACAAATGCACAACACTCGGTGCAACCTAATTTTCATGTAAATTTTTGAAGAACAACAAAATAACAATCATATAATGCATTTGACTATTATTGATTTAAATCGTAATATTCTATTAAGGTTAATTTTAAACTATATAATAATAAGGTTTCTAAATATTTAACTTAATTAATAATAATCCATTGATAGAATTATTAAATTGCACACTAATATACTTTAAAAACCGAAGAATTATTTAGTTAGCACAGGCTGCTACTATGGAAGGTCTAACGTAATAGATATCGGATAAATAGACTAGATAGATCATTATCATAAATTCATAATATTATAGTATTATGTGACACCTTTACTTCTACTCGTTTATGATATTGTTGTAATAGCAATAGTGTGTCGTGGAACTTGAATATTTCCGAAACATTATTATACTATCAACATAAATTTTATTAATCTTTCTTCTTAACTTAATGAGCTACCGTAGCCTGCGCGAGTTGCGCGCCCCACCATGAGTGCACGTCGTGCAGCGCCTGCATGCCCGCGGCGCCTCCGCCCCCGCCCGCGATCACGGCTACACCCGGCGCCGAGCTGTTGTGTGTATGCGCGTGTGTGCTGTACTGCCGATTGCTCTTCACCGCCGCAACGGCTGTATCAAATATTCAATTCACTATTCAGCCACAGCTAACACAGAACATACCGATTTTAGCTTTAAGACCGTTCCTTAATGACATAAAATTAATTATGATGAAATTTGATTTGCCTAATTTGATTTGTCTAATTCCAACAATATGTTGATAAAAATTAAATCTGTGAAGCATGGTCAAGTCTTTTAATTTATTTATCACAAACACTTACGAGTGGTAGATTTCTTATTCAAAGCAGGATGTGGATCACTCAAAGTCGGTTGTAAATACTTCTTGACGGGACTTTCGGGTCTAAAATTTAAAAAAAATTATAATGTGTAACATTGTATTGTGAAATATTTATAATAAATTAGTACTCTTAAATTACCTTGGTATTGTGACCGCCTGCAATCCAGACCTTTTAAACTGGTTCTTTCCTGAAGAACGCTTAGGTTGTGAATCTAGTGATGCCACTACATCTATAAAAAGGATATTGCGGGTATAATTTTACGTATATAAAAAACAACACATTATGTGGGCTTAAACTGTATTTCCTTGTATACAAAATTCCCTTTTTAATGAAATATATCTTATAAGATTTTATTACGCTTAATTCATGAGGTTGGCAATAACTATAGTTATGTGTTTCAAAAAAATCAACAAATTCCAAAAAAAATATATCAATTATAAATCTTCATTAAACTTTTACTTCTAAGTTTTGTCACTTGCATATAATACATGCAAAACTATTTCTTTGTTTGCGTCATTTTTAAATGTCAAACCACATTATACATTAATTTGAAAAAGTATATATAGCTTAATATTTTATTTAATTAAAAACTAAATAAAGAAAGCCATACTTGACATAATTGGTTGTGATGTAGATTCAGTAATTTCGGTACGTCCAGCGTTAGCGACAGTTTGCTGTAAAAAATATGTTATATGTTAATCTATCTTTCTATCTATAAGAACATAACTCGAGAATGGCTTGACCAATTCGGCTAACTTTATTTTGTATGTTTCTTAAGGCCCACGGTTTTAATAATACAAAACACATTAAAAATATTACTTTTGACAGAACGAAGTCTGTCCGGGCAGCTAGTAAATTAATAGGTTGGGGAAAAAGTTTCTTCGCATTTTAAGAAAATTCAAAACATTTTTTAATATAGTTTATTTACATTTAACTAAAGTATGTTGGTACCATTTTGTTCGATAACCTTTTGCCATCTTGTAGGTATGGACATGATCCGATTGCTATAGAAATTTTGGGGCTTCTGATCAAAAAACCGCGACAAGTAGTTTTGTCAGTCCTCTCGTGATGTTCACCTGACACTGCCTAAAGAATTCTGAAGAGACCGATACAGGTGGAAAACTGAAGGTGCAAGGTCAGGACTATACGGCGGATGCATTAACACCTCCCAGCCAAACTCTTAATTTTTGCTGAGTGGCTAAAGATGTGTGAGGTCTAGCGTTATCATGATGACAAACCACACCCCTTCTGTTGATTAATTCCGGCCGCTTTCTCTCAACTTCTTGCTTTAATCTCATCAGTTGTTCGCAGTAGAGTTCAGAACCGATGGTCCTGCCTGGTGGTAACAGGTCGTAATGAATAATGCCATTCCATTCCCACCACACACACACAGCATCCTTGCGAGTTAACCCGGGTTTCGCCACAGTCTGTGAAGCCTGACCGCATCCATTTTATCCGTAATAGGGCGACCAGAGCGAGGTGCATCTTTGACATCAAAATTTCCGGATTAAAAACGCTTAAACCAAATTTGTGCTACTCTCACAGACACTAGGTCCATAAACATCGCAAATTTTTTTCGCGGCTTGTGTTGCATTTTTACCGTTTTTGTAGTAAAATTTTAAAATGTATTGAATTTCTTGATTAGATTCACTTATCTTCTCAGTACGAAAAACAAATAAAAATCACACATTTTCCTAATTTGAATTTGAAATTATCTTCTTTAAAATGTAAACTTTGAATGATACCAAAACCAGCCAGGTACAAATAGTATAGCCAAAGAGATTTAATTACAAGTTCATACATACTATAATGCGAAAAGACTTTTTCCCCGACCTAATATATAGTAAACATTATTGTTTAATTTTCACCCGTTTTTCAAATATATTTAAATTAAGTAAACACGTCACGTTCCGTAATGTTTTAGTATAAATTCTTTAAAAGTTTGTTATTAAAATGGCTTCCGTGTTTACAAAAAGAAAAAAATCGTTTCATACCTGAGCTTCAGCTTCTTGTTTCTCCTTTTCTTTTTCTCCGATGAGGTCTACAGGCTGTTCGTTTGTCTTTCTTAAACCAGCTATCAAACTTGTTTGTTGTTTCTATATCATATGTGTAATGTAAATTAGACGATTCATCACTATGCAGGTTTAAGTTGCACAATTAAGTTGTTTAAGTTTATAAAATTAAAAGTATTACTTACACTACTGTTGGCACGGATTTTTTTTAAGCAACCTTCCAACCAAGTACGTATAGTTTGTTTAGCAACTTCCTCTTCAATGAGGAATTCAAACTCCTCTCGGGCCAATAATTCCTCCATTTGTAATGATTTGCGAATATCAACCGTGCGGTATGACAACATGCTGCAATACATTTATTATTTATACAGTTTATACTTATTATAGCGAAATATTTAACCTAATCAGAAAGAACCACATTCTACTATATATCATTTAATAACCATCTTGTTAAATGTAGGGTATTTAAGGGGCAAACGAGCAGACGGTCCACATGATGGTAAGTGGCCACCGAAGGGGAATGAAGAGAAGAATAATACGGTTTCAGTGGATCCTGAACGAGAACCCAGAGTTCACTAGAACCGCAGCATTAACGGGATGGGAGGGGGAGGGGTAAGTTTGGTCCACATGCGGCTCGACCGGAACGCGCCAATGACACTTGGCAGTCGGATTCGCATGCTGATGGTCGCAACTGCTCGGGGAACAGGTCTTCTACCACCAAGTGATGCGGGGCTACTCGCCTCTTACGAGATGCTATCCCAGCGGCAGAGGGGAATTGTACTAACTTAACCTAAGCGGTCCCCTCACGGTGAATTATAAATTCTACTGAATTTTAATAACTTTGTAATCTGTTTAATTAATCAATTTAATTAGGTAAGAAGTTTACTTACTTAATGACATCGTGAAATGTAACATCTTCTCCATTATGAAGGCGTTCAAGTTCATAACACATGTACTTAAAAAGTAGTCTCTCTTTATGGGTGTCGCACTCTAACCGACCTTTTAATAGTCGCAAAATGAATTTAACCTAAAATGAAAAATACAATATTTTCTTTTAGTTTGAGTTAGTAAGGTGAAGCATAGTTGTTAATTGCAACTCGGAACTCATTTTGATGTAAATACCTTTCTCACAGGTATTACTCCTTTTTGATGTACATCAACTATATTCCAAGTGTTTTGGAAATTTCTGATATCAGCATATGAGAGGAGGGCGTCCTCTTCGTTGGAGTAAAACAATGAAAAATTCTCCATTATTATAGCTGAAAAGTACAAAAATACTTATTATTTATCTATTCTGTGATTGTTTTTGTTACTTCAAGTTAAAAATTAAAAATATTACATATATAAAATGAAAAAAAGAAAGAGATAAATTGGAAATTAATTACTATCTATTTATTCTAATCTACATATATTGTATATCTTATTCTCCTATCTTAAAATTACAATAACATTTTTCTCTTTTTCAATCAAATCCTATCTATTGATTTTAAAAGTTATTCTACTACACATTATAATTATATTGTTAAACACACAATTCGCGATTTACCGCTACCGCCTTTGCGAGATTTATAATTCTTAAATAAATTAAAACATACAAATGACATTATTTTTTACCATATAGAATACATACATACCTTACTATAATCTTATACTAATATATAAAGATGAAGAGTTTGTTTGTTTGTTTGCTTGAACGCGTTAATCTCAGAACTACTGGTCCGATTTGAAAAATTCTTTCAGTGATAGATAGCCCATTTATCGAGGAAGGCTATAGGCTACGTATCATCACGATAAGACCCATAGAAGCGGAGCATCACGCGGATTGACTAGTATTAATACAAAACATTGTCTTAGGCCAAAATTGTCCCACGTACCCACGAGCAAGTTGAGCACGATGTATGTAATAATGACGTAGAAAGTGCAAAAGTAGGCAAGGGAAGCAGTGAAGTTGCCACAGTCGGTCTCCCAGTAGTTGTCGGCGGGAGTGCAGTAGGGCGGAGCCACCATGCAGTCGTGCATGATCTTGTTCCAGTCCTCGCCAGTCACGATGCGGAACAACATCGCCACGCTGTGGATTGGAGAGTTGAAGTTCGCTCTCCTGAAAAATATTGCAGTTTATTAAAATAATTTTAAACTTTGTCACTCTCGTAATACCCTGAAAGACATTAAAACAAGATAAAATGATGGTATTTCTGTTGCCTCTAAAATAACAAATACTAAACACAGAATAAAATAAATATTTAAGGGGGGCTCCCATACAACAAATGTGATTTTTATGGCAAATATTGGTACGGAACCCTTTGTGTGCAAGTCCGAATAGACTATTTTTATAGAATTTTATAACTTGAATCCAAATGTTCAACTTAAAGTACTAAGATATTTCTTATTGTCCTTTATTGCCATCTTTAATAGAAGAGCAAAATAAGAAAGATTTTTAAGTGCTTTTTTGTTTTATACAGCTTTTGGGTATTAAGAAAAACTACAATTGTATTAATTTTGTGAACACAATCTCAAGTTCAAGAAGCAAACCTATGACATGAGATTTTATATATAAGATAAAAGTTCCAAAAAGATAAAATTTCGTAGAAAAGTGTAAAAAGGTCAAAACAAAAGACAACCGACAAACAGATCGAACTTTCGTTGTATTACTCGGAAATCTTAGCTTATTCTTAGGTGTTTATTTATTTATTTAATAGATATACCAACGGGTGTTTACATCAATTCGTTTAAAACTTAACTTACACTATTGGTTATCAATAGTGTAAGTTAAGTTTTGTTATACAGGTATATCGCTGTATATCCCTGTAATTGTTTGTTATATGTAACAAACAATTACAGGTATATACAGCGTGCACTTGCATTGGCTCCAAAGGCGCATCTGCGAAGTGGTGGAATTAATGGCGTAGTCTTAAGACGCGAGTGACACCTAAGTGGGACTTTGTAGTATATTTTATTTAATAATTGTAGACAGTCAATTTTGTTACTAACTGTTGTTTCACTGCAAATCAGAGATCAATTTTTGTTCTACGTTTTCGATGGATGTCATGTTAAATTTTACTAATCGTTTATCGTAAGAGGACAATCTGTTTTTTGATATGCCGTTAGATAACAGTAGGTGCCATATGAAACGCTTCTGTATTCGTTCCAGTCTCATTATGTACGTCGCGTAATACATGCTAAGCTAATCTTAAAAATGTTACATTTTCTATATATTTTACTAGAGGGCTGCCCTCGCTTCGCTCCGGGTATTTAAAGCAATATTATAATTGATGTCCTTAAATTGTCACTCTGTAATTGTGTAGTTTTTCATTATTTGAAAAAAGAGAGAGAGTAAGAAAAAGTTATAAAAAGAAAAATAATAGAAACAAAATTAAAGAAAAGCTACAGATGATAAAAGTGGGAGGACAGAGCAGAATTAGGTAAAGGAGAGAGAAAAAGAGAGAGAGAAATTATCGAAAGAAAGAAAGTGAAAAGAGGCTAATCATTCTGAACCGATAAAAATAAAAATTAAAGTGAGAAAAAAGAGAGAGGATGAGAGACAATGATAGTATTATAAGAGAAAAAGAGACAGAAATACTGTAGACTTCTCTCAGTGTAAGAATTTTTAAAATCGGATCAGTAGCAACAAAATGGCCATGTTCTATTAATTAAAAAAATGTATATGGCAACACTAAATCACCTTTGTCACTCACGAATAGTGTAGTTTTCTCACAGTGAACGAATTTTTAAAATCGAATTAGAAACAACAAAATGGTCATATTCTATTAATTAAAAAATGTATATGGTAACACTAAATCACCTTTGTCACTCACGAATAGTGTAGTTTTCTAACAGTGAAAGAATTTTTTAAATCGGATTAGAAACAACAAAATGGCCATATTCTATTATTTAATTAATGTATATGGCAACACTATATCACTTTTGTCACTCGCGAATAGTGTATTTTTCTGACAGTGTTAAAATTTTGAAATCGGATTTGTTGTTACTGAGAAGTTCTTCAATATACAAAATGACCACCTTATGGCACTTAAATGGCCATATCTTTTTAATTAGAGTATTTATGGCAACACCACATAACCTATGTTACCCGGAAAGGATGTAGCTTCCCATCGGTGAAAGAATTTTCAAAATCGGTTCATTACTTTTTGAGCCTATTCGCAACAAACAAACATACAAACAATCAAATCTTTCCTCTTTATATAATAGTGTAGATAATACCTTCCAATTCCCTCTCCATATTTAACATTTCCAAAGACAATGGTCCCGGCCAGTGCGTAGAAGAATACTAGCAGGAACATGCCGAATATAATAAAGAAGCTTTTGCACACGCTCACTCCTACTGTTAGCATCAACATCTTCAGTGTCGTGTGTTTGCCAGTGATTGTGAAAAATCGCAGAATAACTACCATGAAGCCCACGAAGTATGAAAGATCGTTCTGGAAACAATGTCGATTCGATTAAAAATGGGAATTTATATGTACTAAATGTTAGAGTCTACCACAATTAAAAACTAGCCCGTTTTGATTTAAGATAGCTGTATAAACAATAATAATGAAAAGGGTAATGAAATTTATCCTTTTTACTAATAGAGATTTAATTTTGCATTAACACTTTTGTCTATCAAACTCAACTATATATCTAATGATTTCTTGATCCGAGTTTTAAATTGTTTAAGTGGCAAGTCTAATATAGGCTGTGGAATATTATTATAGATGCGAACACCAAGCCCCATGAAACTATTACTTGCTTTGTGGGGACGAAAGTAAGGCGTTACAAGTTTATTTCTGTTTCTAGTATTAACATTATGTTTGTCACTGTGTTTTGAATACGAATCGATATTCTGGTAAATGAACAAAATATTATAATATATGTATTGTGATGGGACTGTAAGGACGTATATTTTTTTATAAACATCTTTAAGTGAATCTCGTGCTCTAAGATTATAAATAGCCCGAGCAGCTCTCTTTTGAAGTACAAAAATGGATTCAATGTCCGCGGCCCTACCCCACAGTAAAATGCCATAAGACATAATACTGTGAAAGTAACTGAAGTAAACTAACCTAGCAGTATTGATATCAGTCATTTGTATCACTTATAAATAGATGCTTTCAGAATACCTTGAGCGTAAAGTGCATAAATATCCAAATACAGCCAGCGACGGTGACCAGTAAGTCGTATCTGTTGCGGCGACTTTGCCAGTAGCCGCGCGGGGTGAAAGCGATGGTCTTGAGGAGCACCTCCACCACAAACACTAGGGTTAGCAGTGCCGATGTCAGTGCGAGACGCTCTGTGTTAGTTGCATGTCGAGACCACTGGCAAAACAAAACGATACATTAATGTGATTTCAGTAATAAGTTCAAATTGTACTTAAAATATATATATACTTGTCGGGTGCCGTGTTTTATAAGTATATTAACATACTTATAACACACGACACCCGACAAGTAGGAAAGGGTCCAATTCAACGCTAGAACGTATACCATACCGTGACAGCTAATAAGCCACTGTTGACAAGAACAACGATGGCAATGACTCTTTTAAAAGTTAAATTCTGCGTAACATCATACGCAAACGCGCGCACTTTTCTGCCGTCGGGACGAGGAGGTAGATGCAGTGGCTGGGCTATTTTCAACCTCTTCTTCAAATCGCACCTACAATAACCATAATATATATTATTTATTATACCTCGAGTTTGCTAAATGAAAATAGATTTATTTCTAGTATCTATTTATATAAATATATATATATATATATATATATATAATCAATATATCAAATACCTAGTTAAAATGTCAACGAAAAATTTTATCAACTAATTTACACAGTACATGATATTTAGAAAATGTTGAAATAGGTGTATGAAGGTTTTATAATTATAAATGACTTTGAAATTATAATTTTGTCCCCCATACTATCTGCTATCAATTACTCCTTTTATGAAAGTTTAAGTTTAATGAAAACCCCCTGATTTACAACAATAGAATGTAGATATTTTTAGAGATACTTACCATCGCCTTTGATCCACTGTCAGCAAAGCAGTCCCTTTGTTTTCAGAATAATTAGCAATCACTACACCGACAAACAAAGTCAATCCGATCATACAGCCCAAAAATATATACACATGTATGTATATAGCGTGTACCTTAAAAATAACTTATATTTACTTACACATCACATAGAGATATTTATTTTGACATTATGAAAATGTTAGAGACATATAGGTACTTACTGGACCCAACGCTTTTATTAGTACATCTCGAACGTCTAACCAACCCTTGAAGGAGAGTACCTCGAACAGGGTGAGAAGTGCATCGCCAATGTTATCAAAATTAAATCGTTTTGGATTGGCCCTGAAAGAAATATATTTCAACGTGTATTACCGGGTTTATAGGGAAAATTTACCACTTGGAGGGTCAATTTGACTTCAAATAAAAATAATACGCCGCTAGGACAGATTCCATCCACACCACTTGGATGCTTAGCATACCAGCAATGTACGTGCGTCTAGATCATTCCTTCCACGCTCGTGCAGGCTGTGGAATAATCTGTCACCAGTGGTTTTCCCCAGAGCGTTTTAATATGGGGGTCTTTAAACGCCGAGTATACAGGTTCCTAAGAAAGTAGGGTTGGCAACGCATTTGCAATTCCCCACGTATTGCAGATGTCCATGGGCAACGGTGACCACTTACCATCAGGTGGGCCTTCTGCTCGTTTGCCTCCTTATCCTATAAAAAAAAAATAAAAAAAAATTCAGCTAAATTTTTAGTTCTAATTAGAGCTACATTTTTAGCTAATTAGTAGTTTTACTTTAAAGGATTTCAGAGATTAAAAACAAAAAAAATGTTTTTAATCTCAGATTGAATGCCGATTTCTTTTAAATAAATAAAACCAAAATATTTTTTGACAAAGTTCATAACAATTTTTTTTTATTAGATGTCAAAACTAACCTACAGATGCCAATCGAATAAGCCGTAAGACCAGATTTTTCTTAGAAACAAACGTCAGTATTTTTTTTAAGTTAGAGGTGATTTTCAAGCCTTTTTTGACAACACAGTTCGACAAAACTACTCTCATTTTTTATCATATATCAAGCTACAGAAACTTTAAGTTGGGAACCTTATCTATATCCTTAAATTGAAAGTAATTGTCTCACATTTCGCCGATACAACATGTATAAAGCAATTAAACAACGAAATATACATTTGATATGTTATATTATTATTGCACAACAAACCAGACTCTTGGCACCAGCATAGAAGGAAAGGTTTCATTACGTCCAGGCCGGATCTTCATCTTGGTCACGAAAACTCGGCGCATGAATACACCAACGCAGTCTTCACGGCGTGTAATTGTGGGGTCGTTGCAACGTGCGAGTCTATGCAAATAAAATGATTTATCTTATAGATATTCCTTCTTTCTTTCTAGTTATCTTCACACGAGCACACTGAACTCAAAACTGTTACCAGAAATTGTTACGTGAATCTTTTTTTAAAAATCAATAACAATTTTTATGTGGAAACTTACCTTCCACCGTATAATTGTACGCCATAGCTTGCAAATACAAACATCAAAAGAATAAGGAGTGTAGATACCTGTAAAATACAAATTGCTTTAAAATTAATTCTTACTAGCGGCCCATCCCGGCTTCGCGCGGGTGGAATATTATTTTTAAAAATATATTGGCCGAAATGCGGGAGATTTCGGTGCCCCCTCTCTTGCCGCTTTACTCGCTGCGCTGCGTCGCTATACTGGCCCGTCGCGTCGTCGTGTATTTTTTGTTTATATTGATATTTTTAATTTCGTAATATATTTTGAATGGAAAGTCCGATTTTAATAATTCAAAAAGTAATTTACAGGTATTGAAATAGTCTTGAATAGGAAATAACTTATTTGGATAAGGATTAATACAAAGTTATAGAAAACATGGTCTGATTTTGATAGGCATTTTTATCAACTTTTAAAATGTAAAAAAGTAGTTATAGTGACGTAACTATAATAGTTGAACATATGGTCTCGCGGACTTTTTTGTAGATATTGATACGTTCTATAATATTGTAGAACATTTTTTTGTTCTATCATCAATACTTTTTGCAGCGCATGCGATGAAAGATATTTTATGGCTAATTTTTTGGCACCTTGGGTTGGTTTTCGTGAGATTTCCTAAGGATCTCTAATTTTTTCTTGTAATAAATATAGCCTATGTTACTCAGGGATAATGTAGCTTTCTAATGGTGAAAGAATTTTTGAAATCGGTCCACTTGTTTTTATGTTTATTCGTTACATACAAAAATACAAATCTTACTTCTTTATAATATTAGTATAGATTAATGTGGTATTAATGGAAAAATTACAATATTTTTTAATTGCTAAAAATTTTCGAATTTAGTTTCGATACGTATTTTAAATCTGCTCAGTTAACTCTGGCAATAATATCCTATATTGTGTATTTTGCTAAACATATACTTACTAATAAAATCTCCTTGAAACCACGACACAGTTCATAAACTACTTTCCGCATGTGCGGAACGAGTGTAAAGATGCGGAGTGGCCTCACGCAGCGCAGGATCATTAGCATCTGAGCAGTGGAGCCCGGCGGCACGCGCAGTGGCATCCAGCACAGGAAAGTAAGGGACACCTGCGTGCAAACTATATAATTCAACTATTTCTTTGCAACATCTGAGTCGCTATGTTAACAATCCTACCCAACGCTCTACCCAACGGTACTTACAATGTATATAAAAACATCCAAGACAGCTGCTGCATCCTTCAGATAAGCTTTAGGTGTAAAGAACAAACCATCAGCTAAAATCTTTAAGGCCAATTCTAAACTCATAAAAACCACGAATCCGTATTCGGCTATCTGTAAAAAATATGTGTATATTTAAAATTATTGATATTTTGAAAATATTTTTTATCAGAAATGTATAATACGTTATTGAAACGCACCTGAAGAACAAAATTTTCCATAACTCTATAAGTAGGAGTTTCAAACATCATAGACACACAAGATAATGTGGTAACCATAATCATTACCCAGTCTAAATATGTAACAAGTCCCAGGAAATTACTGTAAAAGAGGTATTAATTTTGTTAAGAAACAACGTCAAAATTACGTAAAAATAAATATTACTTTAATCAAGAAAGCAGCTAATTTCTCGTGTAAACTCGCAGATCAATTTAAGAATGATTAAAAAACTTGGAATAAATTAAAACATATTAAAAGTGTTTAAGTTTAGATTCGTCTCATGGTCTTGTACATGCATAATGGGTTAGTATTTTATTATATTAGCGACACAGTTTGACTTACTGAAAACTTTTGTAGTGCACTTTCCTCTCATTTCCCGTGACGGGATCGCGCAGTCTAGCGTCGTATCGCGCATCAACGATAGCACGACAAATCTTACGGAAGCGAGATTCTCGGGGTACAATAAGTAGTGGAGTGTCGAACAATGGATGATTTTCCCGTAAATCTTCCTCACGCTGATTCCTTTTATTTAGAACGTGCAAAAAAGGTTAAAGGTTATTTTAAATTAAATTATAAAAAACTTAATAATTTTGAATCAATCTGCACACTTGTTGCAACGTTATTCTAGTGCATGGATTTAAAAATTCGATACCTTAGTAACAAGTTATATTAATATCGATTTTCTTTATCAATTTAATTGTAACTTTATGATTCAAAATGAAACCAAAGCTCGCAGCCGAACCGTTTGTCACTGGTATCTATTTAAATATTTTTTTACAATGATGGTTTACTTTAAATTCTTTCAAAATTAAGGTGGCTGTTTTTCAGACCGTGTATTCTGTTGGTCGTATTGGCCTCAACAGCATCACCGAGCGGGTCGGGTTAGCAGAAGGTTCACCCAGAGAGGGTGAAAGCTGAACCTGTCTCGCTTCCGAGAGAGTTAATAATTGAACTGTTCTGTGGGCCTGTGAGTAAATTACTTAAAAAGTTAGTACTTAAAAAAATTGATTGTAATATATTTTTAGAAACAATAGATACTTTAGAGCCGTAGAATAGATTTTGAATCATATCAATTAACACATTATACATATCAATTAACCACTAAGCTACTAAGTATAGTAACACTAGTAACCTCCTCATTTCAGCTTGCTGCCTTTTAGCCTGCAAGAGTCGTATATCGAGATAGGGCGGTCTGGCGCGCGATGACGGCACGACGCGCGACGCAGCTCCAATGTCACCATTCTCCAGCAGATGTTCATACGTCTGCTTCAGCTTGATTGACCCACTGCGGACCGAACGACGGATTGAACGTGATCCAAACCTGGTTATAGTAGGTAGTATCAAATGAATTGGCAGCATTTACAACTAATAATTAAAATCATGTTAAAAAATTAAGGTCAAATGAAATTAATCTACACTCAAAATCAGTTAAATATACTTCAATATATTTTTTAACAATTTATTTATTTGTAATAAATAAGAATAGTTTAACGTTTTTTACTAAAAACCTTCGGATTTATGAAATGATATGATGAGGATTTATGATATTATGATTTAAGATAGGCCTCATAAAAAAAACCAACTACGTCCTTATAAAAAATCACGTATTTTGAAATTAAGGCTATTTACTATTAATGTATTAAATTCAAAGTAACAAGTGACTTGTAACATACTTCTTCTGATCAACGCGAAGTTGCTTAGCACTGGACACCGTCCCCTGTGACTTTAAACCTGATTTACCTCCCGTTGCCAACATAGCTGAATCACCAAGAACAAGCCGACGATGGTTATTTGAGTCACTGTAATGTAATAAATTGATATTACTATTATATCGCTGTATGATATCTTATTAAAATAATAAAATGTACAAAAAAATAAATAACCTTTAAATTAAGACCCACTAAAGGACCTGAAAATAAAAAAATAAAATAAAAATAATTATTAAACTAAAAGATGACAACAAACACAAAAGATGTCAAACATAAAAAATGAGATTGATTAATCAAGATATTATATTAAAGAAAAAGGAATGCAGATATATTCTCTTTTTTTTAACTCAAACTTAATGGAAAATGATGTAATGGCGACGGGAATATCAATAACAAGTTTTCCAGCTAACTCTGTTGACATGTTCGATTGATTCTAAAGTCTTAAATTAAGGCATTTTTCGATTATCTGGATAAAATCCAGATAATCGAAGTGTAATTCACTCACTTAATAATAGAAGCGACGACATGCCTCCTAAGTGCAGAACTGGGTCGCTGCGAAGGTGGAGCTACTGTGAGCGTCTTGACGAGACACCGCTTGCGATAAGGGAAAGCAATTTTATCCACGCCAATGTACTCGAAGGCACGACGAGAGACATCACCGTGAGGGACACGTCCTCCAGCTTCTTCGTCTCCATCTACCTCGCATACGAACTGACGCATGAACGATTCTCTCACCTACAATAAAATATTTTCTTGCTAGCGAAAGAGATTATCTATATACATAATACATATTTCTATTCATATTCTAAAATTCATATTTTATCATATTTTTTATATTTGGAACGCCAAAAGGAAAGTACGTAAGTAAACACAATATTAATCTATATATATAAAAGGAGAAAGAGTCTAAAATATAAGGGTTAGAAACTTGAAATTTTGCACAGGGGTTCCTTTTATAACGTAGGGGAGTAGTGCTCCCCTACGTTATAAAAGGAACCCCTTTTAGAAAGGATTTTTGAAAATTCACCCGTAGTTTTTTATTTAAATTTCAGTTAGCCTTAAATAATCTTTTAATCACAGTAAAAAATAGGATTGTTTTGCAACAAAAATATTATGAGTTAATTTATCGTTTTTCAGTACAAAATGTATGGAAAATGATTTTGGCGATTTCTGACATTTCTAGTACTCATACCTTGAATGGTCCCATAGTCTTTTGATTCCCATACGAATTAGGATCGATAGGCATAAAATTTTTATTTTAGCACTTTTTTCGCTAACCGTACATTATCTCAAAATCGCTGTAAATGCAGTTCAGAATATCTTAAAAAGTTAGGGATGGTCTCCTAGGACCGTTTTCCTATAACTATATCGGTTAAGGTACCTGCCCTTACTGACCCGTCTCAAAAATCCATCCTCTATACATTTATTACATGGTTAATGGCATTTGGTCTTTACAACTAATCTGATAAATCTGTGACGAATCAAGTGCAACCGACAATTACAACAACAATTAAATATAAAAATCAAGCAATGATTCTAAAAGGGGTTTAAAAACAATTTACAATTGGCTGTACATGGGTAAAATATACCTTTGGTAAATTAAAATCTCCTGGCACTTTATGTAACTTGGTCATTTGTGGGCTGTCCGGAAACTTTTCAAATATTCTCAGCCGAAATGGTAAACTTTCCTTTATTTCTGCGCTTTGCTGTCGGTATCTTAATTGCTTTAGTTTCTTTATATCTTCGTCCAGTTCTAGATTATCCAAAATAACTGCTACGAAAAGCGATAACACAATCTGAAATATTATACAGATGAAAAAGTAATGAATTAATATTTTTAAACTTAAAGGCTCATTTATAAGTTTTTTAAGGTAATTAATTATCTTTCAATCTGATTGCTGAGGTCGGCGAAATTACTACTTATTATTATTATATGGAAATCTAAGATTAGTCTTACCAATGTAACAAACAAGTGATACAATATAAAATATATGGCAACTAAAGGTGTCAATGTTTGGCTGGTCCTGATCATAGTTTCGTCCATTACTTCCACCCAGGCTTCTTGAGTCAATATTTGAAACATAGACATAAAAGCCTAGAAAAAAAATTAGGCTTATATTAATTTATTTTCTAATATTCATTAGCAATGTAATGAAATGCTCATGCTCATCTAATTTACCCATGGTACACTTTGCTCTAGAAACTAACGATCAATTTAAAGGCTATTAATCATGTGGCAAAATTTTCCCAAATGGATTATAGTCATATCCAATCGTTACTTAAAGTATAAAAGTTTAAAAGCAGCAAAACTCAGCTGAAGAAGAAACACAGGGTAAGATTAGATAGACGTTTGAGCATTTAATGAAGTAAATGATGTAACACTCAAAAAAGTTAAATACCTCAGGAAAAGTTTCAAACTTTGTAAATTCACATAGAAAACAGAACAATTGCATTGAAATCGAAGAGCTTATTATTAATAAGCACATAGTGAAAATTATGAGACTTCCAAGTTTTTTTCCCGGTCCAAATATTTTGTATACAAATCCTTCAAGTAATGGTGATGCTTTTATGAGGCGCACTATACGAAGGACCTAAAATGACAGTATACAACAATTATTTTAATATATTGATTTGTTGCCTTTTGTTAATATGTATTTGCATTTCTTAATTTTTTTTTAAGGGTAGATAAGGCATACAAGCAGATGGTTCACCTAGTGGTAAGTGGCCACGATTGCCCATGAACATCGACAAAACAAGAGATATTCTCTTGTTTTGACGATGCGTTGCATCCTCGAAAATAGATTGGGAACGGGGAGTTAAGAAAAAAGGCTGCCGTTTTAGCGGACCCTGAGCAAGGACCCAGAGTCCACTAGATCCACAGCATTATTGGGAAGGAAGAGGGAGGGTGTAAGTCTGGCCCACATGCGGCTCGACCGGAACGCGTTTATGACAATTGGCGGTCGGATTACAAGGTTACAAGGCAGTATGGGTTACTCTGTTCTTAGGAGATTTTGCCCCAGCAGCAGAGGGGAATAGTATTCTAACCCGTCCTTGGAGGTGAAGAAATTCTGAACATCTTGGTGTAATTACAGAGTATAATTTCTTTAAAATTGTATCACGCACATACAATTGTTTTCAATCAATAAGGAGTAAATTATAGTTGTTTACACAAGGAACTATTAAGGGTGATAAGATTATTTATAAGTGTTACCTGAAAATATGTGAATCCAGACATATATAGCTGAGGTATTATGTGTATTGTTGTACCAATAGCCAGAAGCAATTCAAACTTATGAACTGAATGTTTAAAATATCCTTTCCACCCCAGACACCATATTTTTATTAAGGCTTCCAAATCCAAAAAAATTGTAAATGCAATCTAGAAAAAGGTTTAAATTAGATAAAGTTCAAGAAAATACTGAAAATTAGTAAAGATATGAGATATTTAAATACCTCAATATAATAATATTTTTCATAAAAAAATTCTCGTGGATTGTCATCGTGCTTGAAGTTCATGGTAGCTGTAATAATCCCATTGGCTAAGACAACACCCATAACTATTAGACGAAAATAAGCAGAACGCAGCATTTTGTGAAAAATTTCTGGTGCAGTGCCTAAAAAAATAAAAAAATATTTAACCATCGCCATTTAAGATTTATTAATAAAACGCGATTTTATAATTGAAGCCTCATTTCATTCTTTTTTAAAGCTATTACCTGACACAGTGTGATAACTAACAATTTTATATTGTTGTATCATCAAATAATTTCAAGCCAAGATTCTCCTAAGTTAGCCTCCTTGCTATAAGTACTACCTGTGTAACAAGCCCATAGAGCAAGGGGGCAACTTACTGTAAGTATTCTACAAGAAACAAATCAAACGTAACAGGAGTAAAAAATGTGATAATTCTATGAAATCACTTTTTAGATACCGGCACTTCTTTAGAATAATGGACAGTACTTATATTTTTAATTTTTTTTTTGATAACACTTACCACCATAAGTGTAATCTTGAAATCCGTTTTTTTTCAGGAAATCAGAGTTTAAGATATGATTTTTAGAAAATTAAAAATATTCGATGTGAATTCAATTTTTTTTTTTCTTTTTTACGTAGCTCATGCTCAATATATTTTTGAAATTAGATTTTCAAAAAAATTTACACTGAGATATGGTTTTTTGAAAATTGTTCATTTTTTGAAATATTTTTTTTTCGATATCATTTATCATCAAAAACAGATTTAAGAATACAAATACATTAGTATTTTTTATATCCGTTTTTCCAGCAAATGTTCTTTGCCCATGGTTTTAACTGCTGTTATATTTTGCATGCTTCCCAAAATTGTTACTATTGAAATCCATAATATATTTTAAATAAGATTGAAATTAGTAAGTAGATAGAATTAAATAACGTACCGGAATGTTTATTTTCATCAATTGTTACCAATTTCCAACCATTATCATCACCGGTAAAAAATTGTGTTGTGCTTCCTTTCGTTATTGGATTTCTGACTCCCCACATTTGTTGAAATTGTACTCTAATTTCATTGAATGTTTCAGTAATAACAGCTATGAATACATTTTTAACAAGCCAGGCCAGAAAGAAAATCATTGTACTGAAATTTAAAAAAATGAAATGTCCTTTAAAAATATTGCAGCAACAATAAACATTACTTCAAAATAATATTAATTATATGATTATAAAATAGACACTACAAATACAATAAGAAGTGAAATTTTCTATTTATTCCCTGAGTCAATGTATGTACCTACCTGAAATAAAGAGCAGATCTCCAAGTTGGTAATGAATCAATGGCTCTGTACATTATAAATACCCAACCTTCTTGAGATGATGCTTGATAAACAGTAAACAGACTTGTTGCTGAAAAAATTAGAACAATATTGTATGGGACGATTAAGGCTTCTTTAAATGAGATAATTTAGTTTATAATAAGTAACTAATTACTATAATTTGTTTAAAGAATTACCAAATTCCTCAAATCCATTAAATCCCATAATATATTTTGATAAATTAAGCTTCATACACTTCATTCCTGCTGGGCACTGATATCCAGAATTTGGTTCAGGTGAACAAAAAGTGTCAGGAATTGCTAAGGAGTTTATGGTGATTTGACTGAAAGGATACAGAAACATAAATTCTGTTATAATTTAAAACTTTCTTCAATTTACAATTTTGCTAGTCAAAAAAACTTTTTAACTATTAGATGTTAAATACCTATTTAAAGAGTAATGTAATTTTGGGTAATTTTGTCAGAATTTACACATTAAATCCAATCTATATATCTGATATTTATACTAGGTGACCTGGCGAACTTCGTACCGCCTTAATAGTGATACTACAACAGTTTGTTTTTTATTTTTATTTCATTAAATTGATTTTGAATAATTTGAGAGAGTCCAGGGTATATTTAAACGATGTAACATGCTAGAACGATTTTGATAAACCTATTACCTGCTGAGGTGATCCTCAGCAAAGAGGACGGATCAGCTATTGTAAGATAAAAATAAGTTGCTTTTTGTTTGTCTCTCTAAAACTCCAGAACAGTTGGAACGATTTGGCTAATTTTATTCTTGAAATAATTGTGGAGGTCCATGGAAAGTTTAAAAGGTGAGTAATAATAAACCGATTTTGATAAAACTTTTAAGATAAGTACACCTTCGTGAAGTGAAGATGGGTCAACTAGTGAATGAATAAAAGTTATAAATTTTCTCAAATCTATTCTGTTGTCACTCACAATGTTCTTTCTAATCATGCTATTTATAATACATCAACTTTAAAAAGCAATATACTAACTTTGGATCAGTATTATTTCTGACACAATGATGAGTTAGCTCCCCAAAAAATTGGACACCCAATAAACTATACAGAGACATAAAGAAGAGGAAAAATAGTGTCACATTGTAGATTTGTTGGCTTGATCTCCTGCAAAAGAGAATAAAATTAGTAACTTATTTGACCTAGATAACTATAATATACAATTTGCTTAACTGTTTTATACTCACTTAAATATTTGATTGATTCTAGATTTTGGCATAGAGAACTTTAAAAATACCCGCAGGAATCTAATCATAATAAGAGGTCTGGGGGCTCTTAGTATACTCAAATAACTGTATCTTGGCACTATACCGGTCAGTTCAAACATTTGCAATAAAACAGATACCCACAGTAAGAAAACCATAGAAGCATCAAATTGGCACCAGTGATCTTTTAAATATGCTACATCACCCTAAAAATAAGTAATATATTTTGTAACACACATTTTAAATTCTATGTCATTTTAATATCAAGGTAATTTATCTCCTGCTAGTAACTTTAGTCTTCTATTCTCATTAATCTTTCAATTTACATGTGTATAGGTTTCATATGGCCTTGAACTAGATTCTGAGATAAAACTTAAAATGGAATCATGATCTGTAGCTAATAAAAATAACATCAGCGTCATAACCCTTAAATAGCCTACTTCTCCACAGAGTGATGCTGTTAGGTCATAGTCCACCATGCTAGCCTAATGCATTCTTCACACGCCTTTGAGAGCATGGAGAACAGTTACAGGTACAGATTTCCTAACAATGTTCTTCTCCACCAGTAGCAGGTGATATTTAATTGCTCAAACCACACATATCTTAGAAAAGTAAGAGGTGTGTGCCCAAGTTCGGACTTGGTCCTTCTGAGTAGTTCCATATTGGCTATACTCTCAATACTCTAAAATTTTTTTATTTAATTGGGGTCATTGATTGTGAAGCCGACCTACAACTATCATCCTACTGACATTATAAATATGAAAGTTTGTATGTTTGTTACTGAAAATCAGCTCAATGAATTTTAATGAAACTTGGCACAAATACTTTATAACATGAATTAATACATAGACTACTTAGTTTGGGCAAGTCATCTCGAAATATTATGTATGTTTTACATACCTTAAGAATTCCTCTTATATGCATCTTTGCTATCATTTCAGCTGTAAATAGTAGTGTAACAAAACAATCAACAGCAAAAGTAATGGTTTGGAGACAAGAGTACATTTCGAAAGATTTTGGAGTGTTTAGGGAAACTGACAGAAGGCTTACTAAAGCGCAAGATCTTAAAATCCTTCTCACCCATAACTGTAAGAAAAATATTCTAGTGAGTTTGTATTTTAGAATAATATATTACGAAGACATTATGTGATAAATTACCTTATTCACCCATTCTATATCAGCGCTTTCATTTAATGATTCTTCCGGACCATAATCTGCGAGCACTGGCTCTCCTTTTAAACTTTGCTTTCTTCCCAACATTTTTGAAAATATTTAGTGAAAGGAATAAAATATGTTTAGTATACATATCATGTATCTCATAACATAAAATATATTGTTCAAATTAACACTTAACTACTTCATAGATATTTTTAATATTAACTGCTGTTATATCTATTCTATTATTCTATTAATAATCTATTCTATTATTATAACTATAATAATTATTATATTATTTTGATTTCAATCAATGATTGTATGATTTGAATATTGAAAATTTGAATATTGATCCAATTTTTAGGGATGTACAATAATCGATTTTTATTAATCTAATATTTTAGTAATAATCGATTGTTATTAATAACCGTGGTAATCTTTTCAATAAAATATTGGAAAGAATACCACTTGTTTTTAATTGAGGAGATCAATAGGACTAGTCTTGGGCCTAGTCGGTTACCAAAAAGAGCGCTCTTTTAGTTAGCAATCCAATGGTAACAAGTAACAATAATAAATAAAGGAAAAAAACATCGATATTCTCAGAAGTGAAACATCGATGTTAGAAATACTGATGTTTATAAACAAATATTGATATTTCTATCGCCATTTAAATATATAAGTATATATCGATTTTTTTATTAGAAATAAACTATAATTTTTATTTATATATATTTATTTTTATAGAAAACAAGTAGTCAAGTAGCATCCCTAGAAGTAGATAATTCGATTTTAAAAAATATAAGAACTAAAAAAGGAGCGCTCTTTTGAACTAGGTCATTCGCGAACTATATAAGACTAAAAATAAGTTGAGGAAGGAGAAGAAAACATAGTGATTATATACTCTTTGGAGGAGATCAAGATTATGGTTTTTGTTTTGTTAATTTTATTTACCCATTTTATATGTTATTTGTTGTTATGGATCTCCTTTGTGTTTTATGAATGTTTATGTCATATGTGATAAGTGAAATGTCATAGATCTTCATTGTAAAATAATTGCTATTGTCATGTCAGTTTTCTAGTTTAACAAACCCAATATAAATCTAACATATCGTTATTGCATGTCACTACAAAATTTTATCTTTTTTAAAAATGTTTTTGCTGCAACTAAAAGATTGTTAAAGAAGAAAAAGAAATTAGGCTGGATTAAGTTCTGTGAAATGCTCTGCCCAGGCACACCATCATCCTTAGTTTGGAAGTATATTAAAAAATTTAGATCTTCATACAATGACCTTTCTCACAATATATCGGCAAACAACTCGCTATGGCTCCTTGATTTTGCTAGGCATCTGGCTCCTTCTTTTGTTCCTCCTTTTGACTGTTTTATAACTTTAACCATTCCCACTCACCCAGTGGAAATGGATCTCCCATTCTCGTTTGATGAATTGAACTGTGCATTAAATGGACTTACTGACTCTTCCCCTGGGGAAGATGGCATTCCATATTCGTTCTTAATTAAAGCTAGTGATACAGCTAAACATCTCTTTCTTTCATTAGCAAATATTTTTTTTCAATCAGGTTGTGTCCCCCCTTCATGGAAATCCCAAATTATAATCCCCATTTTAAAACCGGGCAAAAACCCGGATGATCATATGTCATACCGCCCAATAGCGTTATCATCAACCTTAAGTAAAGTCATGGAACATCTTATAAAAAATAGATTAGATTGGATTTTGGAAAGCAGAAAAATTATTGCAAAGACACAATTTGGGTTTCGTAAAGGTATTGGTACTATGGACAGCTTAAGTATTTTTACATCTGATATACGTCTATCATTAGCAAGAGGTGAATATCTTGTGGGGGTGTTTCTAGATATATCCTCAGCGTACGACAATGTTGTCTTACCTGTTTTACGAACTAAAATGATGTACTTAAATTTACCCACTAAAATTATTCAATTCATTTCTAACCTTTTCATTGGCAGATCTATTAGCGTGAGACACAATGGTACTATACTCCCTCCAGGAACGATATGGAAGGGTCTTCCCCAGGGCTCAGTGCTTAGTCCTATTTTGTACAGTCTTTATACCTATGACTTGGAAAAATCTGTTGATAGTTTCTGCAACATTCTCCAGTATGCCGATGACATAGTTTTGTATGCAAGTTCGAAAAATGTATCTGAAATTGTGTCTAAATTAAATTCTGCTCTATATTATCTTGGAGAATGGCTATCAAATCATGGTTTAGCCTTGTCAGTTCCTAAGAGTAATGTGGTTATTTTCACGCGAAAAAGAAATATTCCTCAATTTAACATTGTATATAATAATCATGCTCTCCCCATTACAAATTCAGTTAAATTTCTTGGCCTTTACCTAAACTCAAAATTAAATGGTGTAGCTCATACAGATTATATTATAAAGAAATGTGAAAAAAATATTCAAATTTTACGTTCTTTATCAGGTGTTTGGTGGGGATCTCATCAATACACACAAAAACTTTTATATAATGCAGTTATCCGTAGTCATTTAGATTACGGTACATTCCTCTTGGACTCTGGTAATAAACATGCATTAGGAAAATTAAATATATTACAGTATAAATGCCTCCGAATCATATTAGGAGCTATGAAATCCACCCCTACCAATGCATTACAGGTAGAATGTGTCGATCCCCCTCTTCACCTACGTAGACAATATTTGGCAGATAGATTCATATCCAAAATTTTACAGTGTTCATCCCATCAACTTCTATCGTCCCTTACCCGTTTGGCTCAAACCATCAAACCAAATCAAAAAAGTCCCTGTATTTTGAAAAGTTTTCAAAAACTTGCACAATATCCAGCGCCAATTCATAAATGTCATCTCAATCCTCTCTATTCTGTCCCTTATTATTCTCTAACATTTAGTCCCTCAATTATAACTAATCTGGGCATAATTAAAAATCAACCTGGTGCAAATAACCTTTTTTTAGAAACTTTGTGTAAAAAATGGCCAGACTATATTTCAATTTTCACAGATGCATCTAAATTATCTGATTATGCTTGTCTTGGAGTTGCTTGTTGGATTCCAAAGTTCAAAATTATACTGAATTTTAAATGCCCTCCTCAATCCTCTGTTTTTTCAGGGGAGTCCTTAGCGATTCTGGAAGCTATATTGTTTGCTGAATCACATAAAATGAGAAAGGTTGTTATTTTTACAGATTGTTTAAGTTCATTACAGGCTGTGCTGCAAAATCCATTTAGATGTAGAACAGGATTTCCTATTATTCTCAAAATTAGAGCAGCATTACATTTGTGTTATCAACAGGGCCTTCACATCTCTTTAGTTTGGATTCCAGGTCATTCTGGGATTCAAGATAATGAAATTGCCGATATGCATGCCAAATCTGCAGCACAAATTGGATGTCTAACTCATTTTTACAATTTTGCTCATGATTTAAGATCCCTTTCTAAAAAAAATCTATACAAGTCATGGAATCGTTTCTGGAACGAGTCTAAATTCATTAAAGGTACATATTATGGTAATATCCAGCCTGATATTCCAGCCAAACCTTGGTTCTTCCGGTTTCGCAGTGCAGATAGAACAACCACTTCAGTTATATGTAGACTTAGACTTGGTCATTCTTGTACTCCCTTGCATCTATTCAAATTGAGAATTAAAGACAATTCCCTGTGTGAATGTGGTTTAGATGAAGGTTCTCCTGATCATATTGTGTTTAGCTGCCCTAAATTAAGTTATTCTTTGTACAACATGATTCCCTCTGACCTTCAAAGGCCGGTTAATATCAAATGCCTATTAATGCTAGTTTTCACCCCATTTGTTAGGAATCTAGTAAAATTTATTATAGATAATAAAATTAAAGTTTGAGTAATTGTTTATTATACCTATTTGCATAAATACAACATTTCTCTCACCTATTGTAAATCTTGTGTATAACTGCTTTATTTCACTTTATTGTTTTAGGTTGTTCCTGTATCGTAGCATCCATCAACATTTTATCATAATCACTTATAACTACATTAACTTTTTGGCACGATTTACCGCGCAGTCTCCTCCGTGTTTGTTTCATTATACGTGACACTGGCAGAATGCTTTGTGCATAAGCACATTCAAAGCCATATAATTAAAAAAAAAAAAAAAAAAAAAAAAATAAATCTGGGATGATTATTATTTATCAACATACTGCAATTTATTAAACTAGAAAAAAAAAATGGAAAAGTATTTACGTCCGGAAAGATTCGAAGAAGACCCCTTCTCCGAAGGGGACCTGTCCCCTCTGGACTCATTGGAAACAAACGTTTGAAAATTTTATTGCAGCAACTGCAACTACTGAAAAAAAACAATAAGTTCTGGACTAAAATATCAGCTGCTTATAAATCATTTATCACCTAAATTATTTACATATGTAAAAGGAATAAATAATTATGATACAGCTATTGCAAAATTAAATAGTTTATTCGTCAAAACACCAAACGAAATTTATTCGAGATATCGATTAATGAAAAGATCTCAACAAACAGGTGAATCTGTTCACCAGTATTTGCAAGCACTCAAATTATTATCTAAAGATTGCGACTTTAAGAGCGTAACAGTTGAGGAGAATGAGAATGCCTATGTACGAGATGCATTTATAAGCGGTCTTTCACTTCCCGCTATCCGTCAAAGACTATTAGAAAATACTACGCTCACCCTAGATAAAGCATATGAACAAGCGCGATCATTAGAGCTAGCTCAAATTCATAATGAATCTTATCAACGAGAAGAAACTCCTTTAATTAATTCTGTAGAAACCTCTCCAATTACACCAAGTTCCTCAACAAAAACTGACAATACCGCCGCAGCCTCATCACACATTATGCAACAGACATGTTACTTTTGTGGGAATAAGCGTCATCCACGCCGAGACTGCCCTGCGGCTGGAAGTATATGTATTGCGTGTGGAAAGAGAGGACATTTCGCAAAAGTTTGTTGGAATAAGTCTCAGAGAAATGCTGCTATGGTATCTCTACCAGAAACAAACAATTCCTTATTATCGATAACATCTGCAGCTGCACAAGACTTGAGTAAAGCTACTATCTATGTACTCATAAATGACAAGGTTATAGCAAGAGCGCTTATTGACACTGGCAGTACAGCTAGCTTTATTGATAAAAAACTTATTGAACATCAACGCCTCCTTAAGCTGCCGTGCAAACAAAACATAACTATGGCTCAATCTAATCTGGTTTCACGAGTAGAAGAATTTTGTCCTGTAACAATAGAACTGCAAGATCAAAAATTGAATGTGAATTTGATGATTATGGAGCAACTTTGCTGTGACATAATTCTTGGTCACGATATACTTAGTAAATATAAGACTTTAGAGATGAATTTTGGTGGACAGGACCCATCATTAAACATATGTGTTTTATCAGAGGTTAATATAGAAGCTGTCAAACTATTTAACAACCTCTTGCCATTTGATAAACCTATCGCCATAAAGTCGAGGAGACATTCAGACGCCATAAAGTCGAGGAGACATACGGAAACTATTATCAGACAATATAATTGAACCAAGTCTATCACCATAACGCGCACAGGTTCTCATTACATCGAGTGAACATCATAAAAAGAGAATGGTGATAGATTATTCTCAGACCATAAATAGATTTACGCAGTTAGATGCTTATCCTCTGCCTCTAATTGAAGATGTTGTCAACAACGTAGCCAAGTATAAAGTATTCAGCAAGATTGACCTAAAAAGCGCCTACCACCAGATTCCAATATAAGAACAAGACAAACAGTATACAGCCTTTGAAGCATGTGGAAATTTATACCAGTTCAGAAGAATCCCATTTGGAGTGACTAATGGTGTAGCAGCATTCCAAAGAGCAATCAACAATATTATAAAAAATGAAAATCTCGAAGGTGTGTATACTTAGATGACATCACAATATGTGGAACAGATCAAGCTGACCACGATGAAAAATTACGTAAATTCAGAGAGGTAGCAGGAAAATACAACTTGACTCTAAATTTAACTAAAAGCGAATTCTCTAAAAACGATATCAATCTATTAGGTTACAATATATCAAATCATGTAATAAAACCTGATTCTGAATGGTTGAAACCTCTTTTAGAACTACCGGTCCCAACAGATTCGGCATCATTACGGAGAACATTAGGAATGTTTGCTCATTACGCCAAATGGATAGCTAACTTTTCTACGAAAATCCAACCTCTTGTATCGAATGAACGGTATCCTTTTTCAGAGGAGGGTATAAATACATTCCAGTCAATAAAGTCAGAAATTTCTAAAGCTACTATCAACATCATAGACTATAAACTACCTCTAACTGTAGAAACGGACGCATCTGATTGTGCTCTAGCAGCTATTTTGTCACAAGAAGGACCAGTCGCATTTTTCTCTAGAACTCTCTCCAATAGTGAAAAAGGTCAGTCTGCTATCGAAAAGGAGGCTGCTGCTATTTTCGAAAGTTTAAGAAAATGGAAACCATTCTTAATTGGACGCCACTTTAAATTTATCACTGATCAGAAATCAATCGCCTTCATATTTGATCAAAAGCAGAAGCACTCTAAAATTAAAAATGATAAAATACAACGATGGCGACTTGAACTATCCGATTATAAATTTGACATCACCTATCGCCCAGGTCGACAGAACGTTGTGGCCGATGCGCTCTCTCGCGTCAACAATATTATCGTATCAACGTCATACAGCAAACTATTACAGTTGCACAATCAGCTCTGTCATCCAGGTGTCACTCGCATGCTGCACTGGATACGCTCAAAATATTTACCATTTTCAGTTGAAGATGTTAGACGGGTCATTGGTGCTTGTACTATTTGTGCTGAAATAAAGCCTAGATTTATGCGATCATTGGGTACCTTGATTAAAGCAACTGCGCCCTTCGAAAGATTATCAATGGACTTTAAGGGACCGCTACCTAGTTCATCACAAAACAAATACATACTTACTATAATAGATGAATTCTCGAGATTTCCTTTCGCATTCCCTTGTCCAGATATGAGCGCAACTACCGTCAAAAAGAAATTAACCTCCTTATTTGCTATATTCGGTATGCCTGCTTATATACATTCCGATCGCGGAACAAGTTTTTTATCTACAGAGCTTAAAGATTTTCTACATGAACTTGGGATAGCAACGAGTTATACTACTCCGTACAATCTTCAGGGTAATGGCCAGACTGAAAGATATAACGGCATACTTTGGAAGACAGTGCAGCTAGCTCTGAAAACAAAAAACTTACCCATCACAGCTTGGGAAAACGAACTTGCGCAAGCATTACATGCGATCCGATCGTTATTATGTACTTCGATAGGATGTACTCCACATGTAAGAATGTTTACCCACCCCCGCAGATTGTGAACTGGCCAATCAATACCGACTTGGCTCACAGAAGGCGAGAAAGTATTTTTGAAAAACAACAGAAGGGTAAGCAAATATGATCCATTTGTGGAAGAAGTAGATGTATTAGAAGTAAACACACTTCATTCTCGTGTGAGATTAGACAATGGAAGAGATCTCACAGTCTCCAACAGACAGCTTGCTCCGGCGGGAGAAGATGAACTGAGCCGCAGTTCAGAGATTCGTGTTAACAAGTCTCAAGTTGAAGACAGGCCATCGACTTCTAAATATTCGGAGTCACAGCCAGATACAAATATTCAATCTCCTTCAGACGCCGGCCCATCAGTCGTAACGAAAGAGCCTGCGCCTGAACGTAGATCTACCAGAGAACGTCAAGCACCACGCTACCTGGAAGATTACTTCAGATATTAGCCTGGGAGAATGTTATGGATCTCCTTTGTGTTTTATGAATGTTTATGTTATATGTGATAAGTGAAATGTCATAGATCTTCATTGTAAAATAATTGTTATTGTCATGTTAGTTTTCTAGTTTAATAAACCCAATATAAATCTGGGATGATTATTATTTATCAACATACTACATTTGTTTTGTTAATTTTATTTGTTTTTGTAAAAGGGCTGAATATTATTATTTTGTTCAATATTTATTTCAAAATGAAAAAGGAATCTTTTTTCTCAGTAAAATGGAGCCATTTTTGTCATTTAACGTCATGTTCCTTATATTTTTAAATTTATTTTACCACTTGATAACAGCCTAACAGGACCACTACGATATATTATATCCTAAATTAAGCATGTCATTTTCATACTATAAAAAAAGGTATTAATTAACTGCTCTAAATAATCCCCAACAACTAATTACCAGTAAATCATAAAAATTCAATTTATGGGTGGAAAATTTACATTGAATTTAAAGGATTGAATGGAAAAATCGGTTGAACCGTTAATTATTGCAAAAATAATCTATTATTTTTCACAAGGAACAAGGAATATATACAGGTAATGTATATAAATGTTGAAATCGATTAATGTTGATATTTCTATAAATTATTAAAAATTAAATAAGTCTGTGGTTGAGAGCGTGACTATCATTTATTTTATAATTTGTATAATATAATCTCTGGTAGTTTGGATTTTGGTTGTTTGGTTAAGTCTTATTTTATATATCGTCTTTGGAGTCTTATCTGTGGTTGAGTCAATCTTTGAGACTTGTTTGTGTGCTGTCTGAGACTGATTTGTTTTGAATTTGTTGTTATCAAGGTACCCATTTGATTTCAATATTGAAAGTTAATGATAATTTGGAACTATTTCTAGTCGACAATATCCTAAATAATTTAAAACAGGTTTGGATAGAAAAAGTGGTAATGCCTCATTGTCATTGTGATGATGGTCATCATGATCATGCAAGTTCCGATGACCTGGGCATAGCATACAATCTGTATGAAAAGATTGATTTACAAAACTTGCAATGTTTAAACGAAAGCGTTGATGGAGCAGGAAAAACTGTATTTAAATCTTGGGACAAGAGATTAGATAGATCACAGGTTATAATTTATTTTACATACAATTTCATTTAACATTTTTATCAAAGTTAAGTCACTGTTTATTGTAATATTAGTAAGATAATATTATAATATAATTTTGTTTCATTTACTGCTGAATTGGATCTACTTATCAGAATGAGGAGGGGTCAGGCCATAGTCTACCTTGCTCGCCAAGTATGTGAAGTCTATCACACATTTGAGAGGATGGAATATTTACAGGTTTCCTCACAATGTTTTCCTTCACCATTATAGCAAGTGATATTTAATTGTTTAAACACACATAACTCGGAAAAGTCACAGTTTTTCACCCAGGATCATACCTCTAGAGCAAGACATCAATGTCTTGACCACTTTCACTTTTTTGTTTTCAGTATGTTGAAAGTGATGCAGATGAAGAATTGCTTTTCAATATACCATTTACCGGTAATGTTAAACTTAAAGGCATAAGAATAGCTTCTGAGGACTCTGATTTTCATCCAGCTAAGTTAAGATTGTAAGTATTAAACAAATAATAAATTAAAAGGGATTAATCAAAAGGCTTAATTCTTCAATAAAACTGTAGAAATTTACACAATTTTAATAAATTTTAAATTTAGTTAATTATCAGTTATATATATGTCTTACAGTGCATATTTCTTTTTCAGATTCAAAAATAAACCAAACATGACATTTGATGATACTTCATTGGAACCAGACCAAGTATTTGATCTCCAAAAGGATAGTGAAGGAGTTATTGAATACAATACTAAGTAAAATAATAATTGTTATTAACTTATACCTTAACATAACTAACAAATGTTTAAACTACAGCCTTAGTACAAACTTGTTATTATTATTGTGCTTACGGCTATTGGTTGCTGTACTTTACCAAATTTATTAAATGCCTATTATGCCAAACAACTCGTTTAATCATTCATTCGAGTGTTGCTAACTGCAGATAAAAGATTATGTAATCAATAAGCCTATCCTAAATCCAATATATTTTAATATAATTATTTTTATAATTTTCAGGATAGTAACATTTTCAAGTGTTTCACATTTAACAATGCATTTTCCTACAAACTTTGGTGCTGAAAATACTAAATTATTTTACATTGGTTTAAAAGGAGAGTGGACGCAAGGACATAGACATGGTGTTACTATATGTACATATGAAGCAAGACCAAATCTTGAAGATCACAAATTGAATCACCTAGATTCTGTCACCAAAGCTATTGATTAGAAATAAATAGCCTTAATATAGTTAAATTAATAATATTTTGTGATTTTTTTATTTCATTGTTGCTAGGTATTAATTAAAAAAAAAATGGATTGCACTCCTAGGAGTGCCAGCAGAAGTGAAAACTTTTGAGCATTTTTTTATTCCCAATGAACAAAATTTTAAAAAACAAACTGTATTAAGTAACCAAAGAACAAAATAAAAAAAAATACTTTCAAACTGCTGCGAATCTCACGCCTACACTGCTCAATGTACCAGTAAATCATTTAATTAAAGAACACTAAACTATGATAATCAAAAACTAACAACAATTAACTACACGAATTTTTTTTAGAGAATTTCTTAATTTTAAACTGGCCGGCTTATTGGTTTAGTCTACGCTTTTTCTCACAAGGACTTGTTACTTTTCACATAGCATTTCTGGCAACCCTGTTTGTGACACTTCAGGAAAAATAACTGAAAATTTTTGGCACTATGCAAGACGTCTTTATAAATTACTATGGCACGCACTGATGGACTAATTTTATCTGGAAACGGGAATATCAAGTATTTTGAAAAAAACAGTCTAATTTAAAAAAAAATCAGTTTATCGTGTAAACAGGGAGACAAATGAATGAATAATATAAATTTATTCTTTTCTAAATGAAGACTGCTAAAAAGTTGTAAGATTTCCTATCAATTTATATATGTTGCAATCCAGACAAATGTGTATATAGCTGTAGTTGTTTTTTTAGGACACATAAATAATAATAATATAATTATAATAAATGTTTTATCGCACACCAATGAGAGAAATTTACAAAGAATACTTAAAATTACTCAGCATGCCTCAGACGGCCTTATCACTAAGAGTGATCTCTTACAGGCAACCTTGTCGTAAAGAGTATGTAAAAGGTAGTGCATAACAGCCAGCGATTGCATCTTTTACTTACTACATCTACGCAAATTTACATATATAAATACTACACTAATAAATATGATACGATATATATAATATAAAATAATACAATATAATATATCTACATTTTATACTATAACAGAATATATATATGTTCAGCGTATAGTTAGCACAGATCAAATAAAAAGTTTAGATGGAGTCTATGCGAACAACATAGTGAAGCATGACAAAAGTACGCCGAACCGTGTACGTACACGATTTCACGCACAGATACAACGAAACTACGCCATGCCTCGTCAGTGGAGCTCTGGCGCCGCGACGAGTGACAATAAATACGTATTTTTCGAGTACAATGCCGAAATGTGTTGTGAAAGGGTGTAAAAACCAAACATCGAAAGATAAAAAACACGATGGAATAACGTTTCATACGTAAGTAAATGTGAAAACCAATATTTTTAATAAATTAAAATGTAATTGAGGTTAATGTTAGGTAAACAACAAGTGTTGTCATTATAAAGCATTATAATTTTCCCCTATAATTGGGTAAAGTAACACGTGCAAGTACTTCCTTAGAGAATTGAACACTTAAATTTTACACGTTTTATTTTATAAAATATTACTTATATAACATATTACTAAATATAGCTATTTCAAAACATATATGAAACTTGTTTTTCTAGGAGACTGCCAGAAGTTAAGATATGAATTTTATGTATATGAATATTGTTAACTGGTGTTTAAGTAATTAACTGGTTGTTTTAAGTAACTATCTCAAATCAATTTTTCTAGGAGGTAAATAAAGACTTTTCACTTAATGTTCATCGAGTACTAGCAGTCCCGCGTGATTTCTCATAAACATTCACATTTCTTACATACTCGTACATAATATTTACATAGTAAGTACAAAAGCTAATAAAAAACTTTAACCCGACTACGTAATAAAAAAGTGGTCTAAAAAGGAAGAAACAAGAAAATAATTCAAATAGGAACCCCGAAATGCATAGGTACAGAAATAGTCAAGGTACAACCGTGGTCGCACCCACTGTATATTGCACCATGCCTGTTTCATGGTGGTGTTCCTCTAATCATATATATAAGTTTTCCGTTTGTCGATCGAGATAACCTTTATAATCTCATATTGTAACGTAATGATAGTTTTTATTTGCTTAAACGACTGTTTAACCGCAACGACTGGCCGCGCGGACTATACGACCGCATTTTAAACATATATGTTGACTTAAACAATAAGATATATGTACATATTTATAATGTGCTCGTCAAGACCTTTCTTTTGATACCAAACACGTGATAATTATCTCAGTTTAATTTTTTTCGAGGTTAGAATCTGACGTTTAAATTCCGTCATAAAAAAAATTATAAAATCTTTGTAGCCTATGTCACCCGCGCCGTTATTACGAATCTATTGACACCTCATTCATGAAAATTGACTCAGTAGTTTAGGCGCTAGGGTGGAACATACATACATATATACATACATAGACTGCCAAAATCATAACCCTTCCTTTTGGCTTCACCGTAGTCGGGTAAAAATAGGCTTGTCATTTAATTTTTATCGAGTACTAGCCGTCCCGCGTGGTTTCTCATAAACATTCACATTTCCTTAATACATATGTACATAGTAAGTACAAAAGTTAAAAAAGGCTTCTCACTTAATTTGTTACTTTATAATTAACGTTATAATGTAAGTCTATACCAGTTTCTAAATATGTGTGCCAAATTTTAAAATTGTATGTACCTATGTTTGTATATTTGCACCGACTTCAAAAGAATTGACGGCATATTAAAGTACTTCAAATTTTTAAACAGATTAAGATTTTCTCTCTTTTTAGTTACAATAAGAAGTCGTTTTAATTATTTATTGTAATTTATCAAATGATAAGTACCTTATTTGATTTAATTTTTGTAACATTAGGGTAATTTCAAATATGATAGCAGCACCGGCCCGCGCAACACATGTATACAAAACCGGCTTCGTTACGCTGTTCGTAGGACTCCATCTTAACTTTTTATTTGATCTGAGATAGTTAGCAGAACTCGATCTGAAATTCAGTTTTTTACCCCCAAACCAACTGGAAATCATTTGAGAAACGCGTAGCTATGGTTGAAATAATTTGCGAAGTAATTTTTTATGGCAAAAACACGAAAAACAATTTTTCCGAGATATCCGGTCTCTCAGTCGATATACTTGATGCGCGCAATATTGTGGGGTGTGTTCTGGGTTCTGGCTGTGCTGGCTCCGTGAACGAATCCACGTGATAATAGTGTTGCGTTTTTGATACGAATAAGTATGAATTCTTTCATAGCCTGAAAGAATCATGGCAAGTTTCATACATTGATTTGTACGGAAAATTTTGAGAGCGATTAATTATTAACATTGCTTAGATTATACTCTAGGGATAGTAATATGATTAATATATTTTTATCAGGTAGCAAACATAAAATATTCTAAACTAACAATAATGGACTTATGACATTTTTCTATTGTCATATTTTATTTTATTTTTATTTGTTTTGGGAAAACAAACAATTGTACAAATGTTTAAAGTAGGTAAGGTATACAGTGTAAAAAAGAAACTGGTATATGTACAATTCACACCGTTATCCACTAATTACTTTAACAATTATAACTTACTTAAAATAGTATATCAGGGCAAACAAAAACAATAAGCAATTATTATAAAAGATAATTTATGTTTATTATACATAGATACATACATACATACATATATAAACATATATATATATACAGATATACATATACAGATAAATACATGGCATATACATATTTGTCATCTTACATTAATTAATCTACTCGTGGCTATTGTATAATAAATTTCATTTAAAGAGGTGGTATATTGTTATTGTTTTGTGCTTAGAGGTTGCATATTAAGTTTATAAAAAAAATGTATTAAAAATCGCAGTTGTTCAGTTGTTTACGTTTTTTTACGATATGAAGTAAAGGAATTAGAATTCTGCTCATGGTGTATTATTTAATCATATAACCAATAGGTTATGGGCCCGCATTGAGCAAGAGCAATAAAAAATCTTAAAGAGAGATTCACGAAAATTGCGAAAAATGGAAGTTGCAAATTCGATGAAGGTTGAGAAATTTGATGGTAAGAATTTCCGTCAATGGAAATTTCAGATAAAATGTGCTTTGCGAGCAAAGGGACTTAATATAGATATTCTAAAACCAGACGAAAAAGATGAAATAGCAGAATGGCATAAAAATGATGGAATGGCAATGTTTATTTTGACGTCATCTATGGACTTGAACCAAATAGCATTAATAGAAAATTGTGAGACAGCTAAAGATGTGATACAAAGATTAGAAGCCATATATGAACATAGATCTGAATTTAATAAGATGATGGTGCATGAAAAGTTCTATCAGTATTCATATAGTGCTGGTGATACTATGGCTCAACATGTGTCAAAAGTTGAAAATTTAGCTAAACAGTTAAAAGAGTGTGGAGAAGAGATAAGTGACACAGCTATAATGACAAAAATCCTAAGTACGTTGCCAGCTTCATACAGATCTCTTAGGCAAGCCTGGTTGTCACTTAGTTCTGAAAATCAAACTATTCAAAATTTGACATCTCGATTGATAGATGAAGAAACAAGCTTAGGAAGTGAAATGACTAGTGAGACAGCATTTGTGACAGATAAAGGGAATAAAGAGAAAGGAAAATATGACAACAAAAGTCGTAATTATGAAAATCGTCGATATCAGTGTTATAATTGCAATAAGCGAGGCCACTTTGCTAGAGAATGTAGAGCTCCGAAACAGTATGTGCGAAAGAATCAAGATGAAAATGATGCGTTGGCATTTAACACTGAAGAAAATATAAATACTATTGGGGAAGATGTATGGATTTTAGATAGTGGTGCATCGGTACACATGACGTATAGACGAGAGTTTTTCCATGAACTACAGGAATACCAAGGGCGTGATAATAGTAGAGTTGTAAGATTAGGAGATAAAACTAACCTTAAAGTAAGTGGATTTGGTTCTATATTAATAAAAAGATATATAAATGGACAATGGGAAAATGGTATACTAAATGATGTACTGTATGTACCTGAATTGTGCAGAAATTTATTTTCTGAAGGTGCTGTTACAAGAAAAGGATATGTAATAATTAAAAATTCTAAAAAGGCAATGTTAATTAAGGATAAAGTAGTAGTAATGAATGCTATATTAAAAGATAATAATTTATATGAACTACAAATAAAGACAGTCGTAGAACAGAAATGTAACTTAGTTCAAACTGATATAAAGCTATGGCATGAGAGGTTAGGTCATTTGAACATTAAAGAACTACAAAATATGAGTAAAATTGGTGCAATTGATGTAAAATTGACAGGCGATGAAAACTTTATTTGTGAAGCATGTCAATATGGTAAGCAATCAAGAGCAATATTTACTAAATCAAATAGAATTACACCAGAACCGGGAAATATTGTATATAGTGATGTATGTGGACCTTTAGAGGAACCTTCTGTATCAGGTATGAGATATTTTGTATTATTTAAAGATGGAGCAACAAGTTATAGATATGTCTATTTTATGAGATATAAAAATGAAGTATTAGACTATTTTAAAAAATTTAACGCTATAGTTCATAATAAATTTCAGCATAATGTTCAAATATTACACACAGATAATGGAGGAGAATTTGTTAATCGTGAATTTAAGGATTTTCTAGAAAGTAATGGGATAATACATGAATGTACTGCACCATATACACCACAACAGAATGGCAGAGCCGAGAGAGAGTTTCGTACAATAATGGAAAAAGCAAGATCAATGTTGTATGCCAAAAATATCCCAATGTATTTGTGGGCGGAGGCTGTGAACTGTGCAGTATATTTGCTAAATAGAACCACTTCCACTCAAACCATAAATATTTCTCCATATGAATTATGGTGCGGACAGAAACCAAATTTACGTCATATAAAAGTATTTGGTAGTGTAGGATATGTTCATATTCCGAAAGAAAGGAGAAGTAAACTTGACCAGAAAAGTATTAGGATGGTTTTAGTCGGATATGATAATGAAAATTATAGAATGTTTAATATGAATACTAAAAAGATTATAATATCTAGAGATGTAAAATTCGATGAACAAAGTATTCCAGAATATAATAAAAAAATTGTACAAATTGAAATAAATGAAAAAGAACATCAACCCATTATGTCCGACTGTTCACAGAATTGTGATAATCAAAGTCTAGATACTACTACAGGAGATTTATCAGATGAAAGTATGCAAAGTATAGAGGATAGTGATACCACATATTATCCACCTCAAACAATAAACCGAGATAATGAACATATTATGTATATGAAATTAAGGTCGAAGAAAAATGAAGAAAATGAAGTCAATTTTACAGAGATTGAGATTCCTAGTACATTTGAAGAAGCTTTAAATGGTGTAGATTCTGAAAAATGGAAGCAAGCCATAAAAGAAGAACTTGAAGCACATGAGAGAAATAATACTTGGACCATAATTGAAAGAACTGAAAAGAAAACTATAACTAGTAAATGGGTATTTTGTGTAAAAAGAAATAAAGTAGGAGAAGTGGAAAGATACAAAGCTCGGTTATGTGCGAGAGGGTTTACACAAATTAAAGATGTTGATTACAAGGAAACTTTTTCACCTACCACTAGATATGACTCAATTAGAATAATATTAAGTTTTGCAGCATCTGAAAATCTTGAAATAGAACAATTCGACGTAAAAACAGCCTTTTTATATGGTGAACTTTCAGAAGAAATTTATATGGAGGTTCCAAAGGGTGTTGAGGCTGAGTCTAACATGGTATGTAAACTAAATAAATCTCTGTATGGTCTTAAGCAGTCTTCTAGGTGTTGGAATAAAAAATTTACGTCATTCTTAACTTCATACGGCTTTACAGCATGTCCATCTGACAGTTGCGTGTTTGTAGGATACTTTAATGGTTTTAAGGTAATTTTAATTCTATATGTAGACGATGGTTTATTATTATCGAAGAGTAATGATATTTTGACTGTAATACTTAATGATTTAAAGAAAAATTTTGATATGAAATGTTTAAAATTAAATTCGTTTATCGGAATGGAAATTTATAAATCAAAAGATTCGATAATAATAAATCAGAAACAGTATATTAAAAAATTGATAGATAAATTTAATATGTCAGAAGCTAAAGCATGTATAACACCGGCTGAAACAAATGTACATATTAGTAAAAATAAAAATAAAGAGCGTATACATTTTCCGTATAGGGAGGCAGTGGGAGCATTATTATTCTTGTCTATAGTGTCTAGGCCTGATATATCCTATGCTGTCAATATTGTGAGTAGATATGTAAATGAGCCAGGACATATCCATGTAAATGCTTTAAAAAGAATAATACGTTATTTAATAGGTACAAGTAGTATGTCAATAGTATATAATTGTAAAAGTAATTTAATTGGATATTCAGATTCAGACTTTGCAGGTGATTTAGATACTAGAAAGTCAAATACGGGATATATATTTTTTCTTAATGGTGGTCCAGTTACTTGGGCAAGCCGTAAACAAAATACTGTCGCATTGTCAACGACAGAGTCTGAATATATGGCTGCATGTGATGCAGCTAAAGAAATTCTTTGGATGCGACAATTTTTGACTGATATAGGAGAACCACAAAATAATGTATCATTAAATATCGATAACCAAAGTGCGATTAAGTTAATTCATAACCCTGTATTTCATAAAAGAAGTAAACATATTGACATACGATACAACTTTATAAGAGAGAAGGTCGAACAAAATATATTTCAATTAAAATATGTTGAAAGTTTAAATCAATTGGCTGACTTTCTTACAAAAGCATTATCTCCTAATAGATTTTGTTTTATAAGAGATCAGGTCATAAAATGATAAATGTTATGGTAGTTTTGATTTATGAAATTTAAGTGGGAGTATTGTATAATAAATTTCATTTAAAGAGGTGGTATATTGTTATTGTTTTGTGCTTAGAGGTTGCATATTAAGTTTATAAAAAAAATGTATTAAAAATCGCAGTTGTTCAGTTGTTTACGTTTTTTTACGATATGAAGTAAAGGAATTAGAATTCTGCTCATGGTGTATTATTTAATCATATAACCAATAGTGGCTCTTGTAATAATTTTGATATTTTGTTTTTGAATTCGTTTGTCTTTAGTGCAAATATATCAGCAGTAGGAAACTTATTATTATACAAGTTCAACAAGCGGTATAGAGGTGACCGTTTGCCAGCATTCGTTTTACATTTCTTTGTAGCAAAAAGTCGTGGTGTAATACACATACGATGTGTTGGTCTGTTAGGTACTAAAAATGATAAATTTCGTAACAATTCAGGACAATCAATATTTGAGTTGCATATATGATTAAGCATCATCACACTTAATAAATTGCGCCATGATTTTAGGCTCATTAATTTGCACCGATCCAATAGCTGGGAGTACGACTCGTTTATATGAAAAAATTTATAGCTTATCGAACGAAGAAACCGTCGTTGTACATTTTCGATTTGGTGTATATATTTATTGTAAATAGGATTCCAGATTTGTAGTGCGTATTCAAGCTGCGGTCTTACAAGACTTGTATATAAATAAATATATGTGGAGACCTTTTTAAAATCTTTAGCAGATCTCATTACAAATCCATATATTTTGAATGCATTGCTGACAATACTGTCTATATGTAGATCAAGATGAAGTTGTGAGTCCAAAATGACCCCAAGATCACGTATGTGGTAAAGACGTTCCAAACAAGTCCCACCTAACGAGTATTGATGATTAAATATATTTATTTTTTGTTGTGAATGTGATAGTACTACATTTATTTAGATTAAGATGTAATTTGTTTAAAATGCAATATTCATGAAGTCTATCAAGATCATTTTGTAAATTTATACAGTCAGCTACATTTTTAACGCCCAAATACATTTTGAGATCGTCGGCATACAAAAGGAATTTACAATGTTTGAAGCAATTATTGATATCATTAATAAACATTATGAATAGTAATGGCCCTGGGGTACGCCAGATCAAATGTAAGAGATATCAGATTCGAAACCTCTCACCACTATTTTTTGAGTCCTATTAATAACATAAGACGCAAACCATCTAAGCAAATTACCTCTTACACCATTAAAAGCAAGTTTTTTTAAAATAATCTCATGATCTACCTTTCGAAAATCTGTGTAAACAGCATCAACTTGTATTCTATTATCCATGTGTTCGAATAAATAATTTGTGTATAGCATTAAGTTAGTAACTGTTGATTTTCGTTATACAAATCCATGTTGCTCTTGTATAATCTGATTATGGATACAAGGATATAACTGCGAGTGCACCAACCGTTCAAATACTTTAGCCAATGTTGACAGAATTGAGGTCGATAGTTTTCAACATCATGTCTATCACCACTTTTATACACCGGTGTATTATTAGCTACTTTCCATATATCTGGAAAAACTCCATCGTGTATACACCTATTATATATAATTATAAGCGGGAGACTTATGGCGTCGGCGGTAAGTTTTAAAAATTTCGGCGGTATTGTATCAGGTCCAGGTCCTTTATTGGAGTCCAAAGATCTTAGGGCTTTGCGAACATCATCTATATCAAATATTAGGGAGCATAAATTAATGTGACTGTCGCCTATATCGCATTCAAGTGGTTCCCAATTGTTTATATTAAGAGTAGAGGGCTCAAACACAGAATGAAAAAAATCAGCAAACATGTTACATATAGTTTGAGGATCGTTAGAAGAAATACCCTTATAAGACATAGTGGTAGGAATTCCAGGATTAATTTTGCGATTGTGCATGTAACTCCAGAATATTTTAATATTTTTAACTAAACCTTCCTCAGTGCTGCGTATATAACTATCGAAACATTTTTTAGACTGTATTAAATCTATCTCTGTATATAGTAAAAGTTTCATAGTCACTTATATTTTTAAATTTTTTCCATTTTATCCATGCATTGTTTTTTGCTTTAAATATACGTCGAAGACTCGGAGTAAACCACGGAGGTGAGTTGTTATTTTTTATCATTGTAGTCGGTGAATACGACTTAATAACACAGAACAATATTTCATAGAATTTGTCAATAATGTCGTTCACTGAACCTAATAAAATATTATGCCAGTCTACTTTTATTATACTTTGATTAATTTTATTGTAATTCGCCTTATTAAAACACAGTTTGAGCCGAGAATGTTTTGGAATATATTTAGTTACTAATGTTATTTTACTAATAATATAAAAACAAGGATGATGGTTTACCTCTGGGGATAAAGGTGAAGGAGGTGCCAGACAATTACAGCAGAAGTTAGACATGAACAAGTCCAAAATTCTATTCTTATTATTTTTAAAAATATTATGTTGAGTTGCATTCAGTAGTCCCAGTATTTGAACAAGGTATTTACCAGCGTATAAAGTGTCACTTCTTACACATGGTATAGATTTTCCATCCTCAATCCTCCACTCGAGGCTAGGGAGATTATAATCGCCTGCCATAATATAATGAGCAACATGCTTGCACAACAAAAAGTCACAAATTAATTCAAAATAAGTAACGTAAGTATTTGAACATTGATTTGGAGGTATATACACCGCATTAATAACACATTTCTTATCTCGTAGCTCGACAGTGACGCAGTCTATGACTGAAGGAACAGTCCCGGGGAGTGTTCGACGGACAGGTCGAAAATACCGAAGAACGGCTACCATAACTCCTCCACCATCACTCTTACCAGTGGCTGCACGATCCCTATCACATCGAAATACAATATATCTATCATCTATAAATTCATTGTCCAAAATATTAGGAACTAGCCATGTTTCAGTTAGTATAATTATGTCATAGGAATATGTTAAAATGTTCATGTAAATTGTGTTTAATTTAGTTTTAATTCCACCGCAGTTTTGATAATAAATCGATATGTTATCTAACATTGCAATATTTCGTAATATTGAGTAGTGGGTATATAAATTTTGCTATAAAATTAACTGCTTTATCTGCGGTATAATATTTATGTAATAAAATAATTCGTTTAATATTTGACAAAGTGTAAACATCGTTATTTACCGAATATAGATGAGAGTACTTAATGACATATATTTTAATTCTAAGATTTAGGTATAAACCAGCCACTAGACAGGACAATGTGTTACAACAGAATATTACGATAATATTTGGACGGTAATATAATGTATAGATATTTGTTACGTGGACATCTATTATTAATAGATTGTATAAGTGTAATAATAATATTGTAAAATATAATATTTGGTAGATAATTTCATATATAAAATATAATATTATATATATTTTTATATTATATAGTTTTATGATATATACTTTAATATTGTATACTTTTATCATTTTAAATAAAAATCTATTACATAGAATTATGTGTAAACTAAAAGCTATTTTTATATTAAACAATACCACTCGATACCACTTATTAAAATATAAATAACATAATATAATGTGAGAATTAAACACAAAGTTAAAATTTAAATTAATATTGTAAACAACCATATAAAATGATGACAAGATATTACTTTGCAAAAAGGAGGTAGGTGAATTAAGAATTAATCGGATAAACATGTTAGTTGTTGACCTATTTAGATGGTTTAATTTTTCATTACATAAATAACACGGGATGTTTCACAATCTCGCACAAGTATATTACCATGTTTGATCCATGTAAAACAAAAATTGTACTTATTAGCTGTCTCACGTGCACATTTAAATAGTTGTTTATTCTTCAATGTAAGATGTTCGTTGATAAAAATTCTACGTCTTTCGCCGTTAATCTGCAGATCATCATCATATTTGGTATTTAAAAAATAAAAATGTCAACTGTGAAAAATTTGACAAGTTTTATTTTTATAATTTATCAAAACACAATGCCGCTCAAAACCCAGATGTTACAAATGTTCCAAGGAACATTCTGGTGAAAGCTGTGAAAATTCATCACAATCAATTTCATGTCTTTTATGCTCAGGCTCTCACCAGGCAATCGATAGAAAATGCCCCGAATTTGCTAGACAGCATAGCATTAAAATTTTGATCTGTTTTTTAGTCTGAACAGAATATTTCATATGTGGAAGCATCATCACAAATTGCACCTGTCAAAAGGTCATATGCTGATATTATTGCAGCCATGTTTGCTCCTGCAACAGAAACACAAACATTCAATGCCACACAACCACAACAACAGCAAACAACATACACCACTTCATACAAAAAAACATTTACACGTGCTCCTAGAGTAAAAGCTGTCCCCCAACAAGGCTACTATAAGAACGCTCACAATTCCCTTGTTGCTATTCCAACCACATCTATTCCCAATGGTTGTGCATTACAAGCACAAACCGAAGGTTATGATTTGACTCATGAACTAATCAATTTAATTATAAAACTATTTAATGGATTTTTACAGTCCAATAAAAATATACCGACCAACGTTGCCAGTAAAATTATTGAAATCTCCAACCTCCTCCATCAAAATGAATCAGACACATCTACTACAGTGGAACTGTAGGAGCATTCGAAATAAAAAACACGAACTCCTCCATTTGATGAGTGAGCACAACGTCGTCGTTGCAGCCATCTCGGAGACTCGGCTCTAATTTTAGAGTCTCGGGCTTCGCTTGTTTGCGGGATGACGGTGATGACGGATATGACGGCTGCGCCTTACTGATCAAAAGAACACTCACTCATAAATCACTCTACCTCAACACTCACCTGAGTTTAATGCTATAGCTGTCAGAGCTATAAATATTACTTTCCTAAGTGTTTACATTCCCCACTCTAGTGTTAGCTTGGTTCCTGACATCTCGGCCATCTGCTCGTGTCTACCAGAACCTGTCATCATCCTGGGTGACTTTAACTGTCGCCATATCTCTTGGGGATCATATTTCATATTTCCCGTCTATTGGACATTTTTGACTCCAATAACTTGTGTGTAATTAACGATGGATCACCTACACGCAGAGTAAATCCAGGACAAAACCTGAAATCTGCTGTAGACTTATCAGTGTGCTCAGCCTCACTAGCTGCTCATTTTCTTTGGAGGACTCTTCCTTGGACCCATGATAGCGACCACTTTCCTATCACTATTACCATCGCGAACCATGTATATGCAAGTATCCCCCCTAAACCTCTTCTAAAATATAAACTCAAAAATGCTGACTGGACCGCTTTATCTTCCTTTGTTGATGACAAAATTCAAAATTCTACTCTGGACACTAACAATAACATTTTGGCTACATATTCGACATTTGAAAACTTTCTCATACAAGCAGCTTACACTCACTTTCCCACATGAAATTTTATCTCTGGACAGTCTATGCATTCTAACAACAGATATACGTTTCGGAGGGAAGCTACCTTGTGGGTGTTTTCCTGGACATTTCGGCAGCTTATGACAGTGTACTTCTTCCGCTACTCAGGCAGAAGATGCTCCAGCTGAGTATTCCCGAGAGGATAATACATTTCATAATAAACCTACTTATGGAAAGAACTATTAAAATCTGGTTAAATGGAAAATGCCACTCACCTAAAAACGTCTGGAGGGGACTCCCACAGGGTTCAGTTTACAGCATTTACACACACAATTTGGATTTAGCTGTAAATTCTTTCTGTAAAACACTGCAATATGCTGATCACCTTGCTTTATACGTATCATGCAAAACCATTAATGAAGCAACTTGGCGACTTAATAACTCATTATATTACTTAATCGATTTTTTAAATAAGCATGGCTTGTCGCTTTCAGTTGCTAAAAGTAAAGCTGTTATTTTCAGCCGTCGCTATAAAATTCCGAATCTGGTACTGTCTTGTGACCACCAAGCCATACCAGTTGAATCAAGTGTTAAATTTTTAGGCGCTATACTTGATTCACGAATGACTGGAGCACCTCATTTCAATTATGTTGCTCAAAAGTGTGAAAAAGGAGTTAATATTCTCAGGGCCTCTCTGATGTATGGTGGGGATCACACCCATACTGTCAAAAATTAATCTACAATGCTATCGTCAGAAGCCACATAGACTATGCATCATTTATTTTTGCGCCATGCAGTAGAGTTGGTCTTGAGAAACTTAACTTAATACAAAACAAATGCTTGCGAATCATTTTAGGAGCAATGAAGTCATCACCTTCTGTTGCCTTGCAAGTAGAATGTCTAGATGCTCCCCTGGATCTACGCAGACAATATTTAGCAGATAGATATATAGGAAAACTCATTCAAATCGGTTCACACCCTCTTCTCCCTCTGCTAAAAACACTTTCAGATAAGATAAGCACTGACTCCTACTGGACTAACAGGACAGCCCCAAGAATTATTAATAGCTTCAACAAACTTATCAACTTGCAACATCCTATCTATCAATATTATTTTATATATGAAAAAAATCTCGAGGCTCTTATTTTTAGGCCAAACATTGTATTAGATCATGGAATTGCTAGAAATGAAGCTGAGGAAAACACTAAATTTCAAAATTTATTAGAAAGCTGGGAGGGTTGGATGTGTATGTACACAGATGCATCCAAACTGAACAGTGAAAGTGATGTGGGTTCAGCTGTATGGGTTCCTAAGTTCAGAGTGCTTTTAAGTTTTAGGTGTCCTCCTCTAGCTACAGTATTTACAGTCGAGGCTGTTACAATTTTCGAGGCAGTATCTTATATAGACTCTCACAACTTAAACAAAGTTCTAATATTTTCTGATTCAAAAAGTTGTTTGGAAGCAATATCTGGCAATTTCTTTAAAAAGAACAAAATTCTAAATTATCCAATAATATTAAAAATTAAAGAAAAATTATTTAGTTGTCATATGAAAGGTTTAGAAGTTACTCTATCTGGATCCCTGGACACAGTGGTATAGTTGGTAACGAGCAGGCTGATATGTGGGCTAGGTCTGCAGTTGGGTCAGGTTCAATAGAATGATATGTGAACTATGCAGGTGACATTTTACCAGAAGCTAGTCGCTACCTTTTTAGGACCTGGAATGAGCGGTGGTGCTCTCAAGACACCCACAAGGCTAAACATTTCAGAGGTGTCCAACCAAGTATTCCACGTAAGCCTTGGTTTTTTAAATTCAGACAAGCCTGTAAACACGTAACCTCAACAATTTGCCGCTTGCGATTAGGACATTCGTGTACCCCTGTCCACTTTGCTAAAATAAGGGTGAGAGACCATTCTCTGTGTGAGTGTGGTCTGGATGAGGGTACTCCAAATCATATTTTCTTTAACTGTCATAAGCTCCCCACATCCCTGTACGATACTCTCCCTACTAACATTCCTCGCCCTACTAACTTTCAATTCCTTCTTACTTTCCCAGACCCCTGTGTTGTTAAAATTCTGTGTAAATATATTAAAATGTATAATATTAAGTTGTAGATAATGTAAAATATGTGTGCTTGCTTTTGTATTATAATATTTATTGTGCGGTAACTTATATTATTATAAGCTGGTGATGGACTAACATTCAAGGTTTATTTTTCATGTGTTGTTGTAGGAATTATAACAAGGGAATCAAGCAATCTCTACTAAGCTTCCTAGAAAATTATAATAGGCATAATGCCAACGTACACAGTGACTTTTTCATCCTATTGACACCTGACAGTCACACTAAAGCGGTATAACAATCACCTACCGCACAACCTCTTCAGAAGCATATGAGGAGAGAAGCAATTGTAACTGGTCAAAAGCCTCAAATTTGAAGAACATTCTCACATTGACATTGGCAAAATTACTGCTATTCAAAGCGGTAGAAAAGCCATAGATAAGAGAAGAAGTTTATAGGTACGTGAAAACCATGATTTCTTAATGTTTTTTGTAAAAAAATATATAATACAACATTAAGCAGCCACCGACCACGCTGCGTTTTTAAAACTTGATACTGGACAGTATCAATAAAGTGGTACAGCATTACCTACTCTAAACTCTAGAATGTTTTTGCAAAGAGTGCAACAATACAACCAGTTATTCCTGCTATTGTTGTTCATTCTCTTAAATTAACATGGGCAGAAGTACTGCTATAATAAATTGGTATAAAACATAGAACTATGATATAAAAACTATGAATAAATGCGTCTATTTTAGGTAGGTTACTGTTATCAGCTTACATAAAATTAAAAATAATGCAAAATATGTTTTTTTTACTCTAGTATCTTATGTGAAAAACAAAAACGAATCAATAAAAAACAAACTACCATCAATTGACACACACAGGTTAATGGCTAGTACGTCCATAGTGAGAATCGCTGGGTTCAGGGAGCCGCGTGAACACAGCCAGAACCCAGAACACACCCCACAATATTGCGTGCATCGAGTATGCGATATCGACTGAGACACTGGATATACCGGAAAAATTGATCGACTTAATTATCGTGTTTTTGCGATAAAACAATTACTTCGCAAATTATTTCAACCATAGCTACGCGTTTCCCAAATGATTTCCAGTTGATTTGGGGGTAAAAAACTGAATTTCAAATCGAGTTCTGCTAACTATACGCTGAACATATATTAATTTGCTGTTAACAAAATATATTGTCATAAATTATAATAATTGTGGCATTAAATTGCGTAAATAATTCCCAAAATATAACAACAATAAAAAATGAGGATTGTTAAATTCACCTGCTAAAAGTATACGGAACTGTGACTTGACTAGTATATAGTAATCTGTGACTGTGACATAGGTTGTCGTGAGCTTTGAGTGAGCACAAGTCATGACGTCATTAAAGATGTTTTCGCCGCGACCACGTGGAGCACGCCTTATAATATTAATATGATTAATGTTTCTAGTCTTTTATTATTTATAGGCGCCTTCTACTAAACGATCTCAACGCTCATTGTTCAACTTGACGATCGCGGGCGCGCGTTGGGTTGTGGTGGAGCGCAGGGAATATATAATCTTTTATGTAATCTGCGATCTAAAATAATTATGGACGTATAATCTTTACCTCTGGTAATCTGTGGCAAAGATGATATATAAAATCTGTGGCTATATAATCTATAATCTTTGATCTGTGGAAGAGTCACATAGTGTGAATTATAAAAATAATCTTATAAAAAATCTTTGCAGTTTGTTTTGTGCTAATAATCATTAAGCAGTCACAAATATTTGCTAAGATACAACTCCCTTTCTTCATCACATGCGTCGTATATCTCCTTTTCAAACGGAAAACAACTTGCAATAGTTCTTTATTATGTCCTTTTTAAGCAATATGAGTTTATCATTTATTCTTACTTGTTTAATACTAAGTATTATAATATCTAGCGACAACTACGTTATCGCAGAAAATGAAGCAGAAAGTATTTCTAAAATTGGCCAAGGAGTTGGACACACTATGAATATTTATTATTGGTTTGTATTTAACAATTATTTTAGGCTTGATATAATCAGATAAGCTTTTATGCATTGCGTGATAATAGTATGAGAAATTTATAATTAAAAAATCTATGTATAATAGCAATAAAACCTTTAATTTTAGTTATTCATGTGGCTATAAAAAAGTCTTCGATGATTATTCTGCAATAATACAACAGAAATATCCAGAGATTTCTGTTCTTGGTGAAAATTATAATCCTCCAGGCTTGAACATGTATCTGTCAAGAATTATAGTAAGTATGTTTTATAAATCTCATACTCTTATTCTGTATGGAAAGAAAATGTAAAAAATTTTGACTCTTTCCAAACAGGATAAGATTTTACAAGGATTAAAATGTTACATTCTAATTTTTCATCTTATATTACATATCAAAGTTGTTGAGGAAGGTACAATGTTACATATCTACTTAATTATGTTTTACGTTATTTAGTATACATAGATAAACTCTTTAGTTTAGTCGTTTTTTATGTGAATGTCACGTTGATTTGTCATTGAGAGAAAAAATGTTTTCATGAGTTACATGTAAAGGAAGAAATAAGAAGGAGTATTATTAATATGCAACATGAGTATAATTGTAAGAAAAATATAACAAATTTCCAACAAAACTGTACAAATAATTAGTTAGCCATCATTGATTTCTTTGATAACACCTTGCCTCACACCAAGGTGGACAATGTATAGGTAAGTTGGATATTTATAATCATTATTAATATTCTTTATTTTATGTTGGTGATTTATGAAAAATTATGGTGATTATAGAAAATTGTAGGTATCTTGTGATAAATGATGTGTAAATGAGCATAGCTCTCCCATCACTAGTGGAAGTGATTAAGACTGCTATAGTAAGTGTGCAAGTTGATTGCAATTAGGGCCTGAAGTAAGGAGCAGGATCACCTCTCCCTTCCATCTGCCCGTCTCACTTCATTTGTCTTTATAATAGTGTTGTCCTTTACAGTTATCCTACTTAGTTCAAACGTAGTTACTGATTGTGTTAATACTTATATTGTGACTTCATGGTATTGTATTGGTAATAGGGGTTTTTCTGGCTATTCGATGCTTATTATTGCTTACTATATCGATATGTCCAGTCATAAAAATAATGAAACATTTGTTATTGTCTTTTTTTTTGACATTAAATAATTGGTTGATTTTGCAGCTATGTAAATTTAATTAAGGCAATGTATATTTAAGCTTATTTAATAATTACAATATTTTTACAGTTTTATTAAGACTTTTATGTCTTAAACCAAGAACCAGCAGTTTTAATCTTCTAGGCTTCTAGTCATATGTTAACCGAGACACTCAATAAAAATATTCCAAAATTAGTTTGAATTGGAACTATTTAGGCATCTCACACATTCCTTAACTCTGCATTCAACTTGCACACTATTGATACTTCTATAAGCAATAGTTCCAAATTTCACAGAACTAAAATTGTTTTTGTTTTATGTTACAGCTTTTCATATAGAATATTTTAACGAAACAAGAGCCTTATTGCATTGGAAACATTCCATTAATTTTAAATATTTAAAAAAATTAAATAATTTAAGAATTTTATTATTAAATATTAAGAAATTCAAATAACAAGACTAATGATGTTTATTATGTAAGCATTGAGAAAGTAATTGTAGATATGTATTTGTATATGGAAATTCTATAAGAGAAGCCAACAAAATAATGAAAAATAAAATACTAGGTTAGTCATTACGTCGGAAAAAACGGGTTAGATAAACATATGAACATAACGAGCTAAATTTTTGGTATTACGAGGGGGTAGAGAAGCTTAACTTCGAATTGTCCATCGAAATTTTCTTGTTGATTTTCAGCCATCTTGAAAAAAGAGTTAAAACAGGTTTTCATAATAAGTCTGTTGAGATACAAAAATTTTTATGCAATACTTTTTTGTTGCTTTTTTCTAATTCACAATTAAGGTCGTTTACATTTTTTACCTATCATCCATCCCTTCACATAATATCAAAAATTTAGTTCATATGCTTATCCAAATGTATGTAATGACTGGACTATATGTAAAGTTGCTGTTAATAAACTTAAAATGCATTGGGTTGCATCCAAATGTATGGAAAGAAATATAAGTTTAAATATTTGTTTCAGGGATTTGGAAAGATGATAGCGATAATGTGTATATTGAGCGGTGTAAATATTTTTGCTTGGTTAAACAAACCTCAACCAGCCTGGTGGAGCTGGTGCCTCGAGAACAAACTATATGCATGCATGATGATGTTCTTCATGGCTAATATGATAGAAGGTCAATTAGTGTCATCGGGTGCATTTGAAATATCACTAGATAACATTCCTCTATGGTCCAAGTTGGAAACTGGTAGAATCCCACAGCCTCCGGAACTGTTTCAAATCATTGAAAACACATTACAATTTTCAAAAATGGAAATGCCTAGTAATAATTTTGTCCAGTAAGTTAAAAGATAATAAATTAAATTAAGTACTTTCATTACTTATTTTTTTCTTTAAACTTTACAGAATTTGTGTCTAAATATTATATATTTATAAATATATGTACTGTATGTTTTGGGTTGTTGTCAATATTGAACTATAGCTTATCTTCATTTCTTTTTTGTCAAAAAATACAACCATAGTAATATTGTCTTGTTTTATTTGATCAAAATATAAAATTATTAACATATTATAGAAGCATTGTTTCTATAATAATAATACAATATTCTTAAAAGAGGATAAAATAATCTAGTCCCATCATAATGACCTGTTACTATGTTGTGGTTATGTATGTGAAAATAAATGCTTTTAAAACCCGTTATCGTTATACTTTTATTAATCTGTATTTAGTTACAAAACGCCTCATGCAAGTTTTATTTAAGTCAATATTATCTTACTGACAAATGAAATTGGGGACTATGGTAGTTTTCCAATTACAGCACTAGAGCGCATTATGCGGCATAATGCTTAACTTTGAATGTTCCAACAACATCAACGCTTCGCACAATCGAGCACTTTAAAAAGTACTGTTTCTCACTCGCAATCGATACCAACTGTTACAGAAAATTGACAAGTGTTTTTTCTTTAAGTTGGCATTGATCGAAATTTTGTTTAAATTCAGCATCCGTCCAAGCTTTTACTACATTAAGATAATTTTCTACTCTTTGCTTTCGACAAGTCATCAGATATTTTAAAAATGGCTCAAATAACTCATCTGTTTCATTAATATATATATAGCTGCTTGTGCTGATTCACTGACTGATTGATCACCTCTCCTGTAAAATTTTGTGTGAAGAAAATTTTTTTCACTAATGGTTTCGTATAGAGGACGAAAATTCATTCAGAGGAAAAATATGGAGATAGCTGATGATTGAGGAATTCGGAGACAGGGGAAGAGTACAGCCAGGATATTTAAGATAGGTGGGAGGTGCTCGAACAAATTTCATTTGAAACCTTATCCAATAGGCAATCAACTGAAAAAAAATCCAAAATGGCGGAATTAAGATGGCGGCCATACAGATTTCATCGGTGTCTATCTCAGAAAGTATACAAGATGGAAGAGTGGTTTTTTGGAAAAAGATAATCAGGGCTTCAAGGTTCTTCAGGGATGATGACTAGAAAAAAAATTCAAGATGGCGGAATTTATTTATCCATACTAAATGTATGGGAAATATTCAAGAGACTACAAGTTGGAAACTATGCAAGAGACTTTGATACGGTTCATAGAAGAACTTTTATTCTGACAAGTGTTGATTAAGGACTTCGAAGACGGGGAAGGAGCACGGCCAGGGTATTTAAGGTAGGTGGGGGGTTCTCGAACAAAACTCATTCGAAACCTCATCCAATTGACAGGGAACGGAAAAAAACCAAAATGGTTCAAGATGACGGCCATGCAAATTTCGTCGGTGTCCATCTCAGAAAGTATACAAGATGGAAGAGTGATTTTTTGGAAAGAGATGATCAGTGTATACAGGTCTACTTGATAAACAGAAAAAAAATCATTATGGTAGAACTTATTTAGAAAATATTGAAGAGACTACAAGTTGAGAACTATGCAAGACTTTGATACGGTTTATAGAAGAACTTTCATTCTGTCAAATGATTCATCGAGGGTTTCAGAGATGGGTAATGGAGGACGGCCAGGTAATTAAAATAGGTGGGCGCTACTCAAATAAAAATACTAGATGAACCAATTTTGAAAATTCTTTCACAGATAGAAAGTTACATCCTTTCCGGGTAACATAGCCTATGTGATGTTACCATAAATATTACAATTTAAAAGATATGATCATTTAAGTGATTCTGTCTCTTTTCACTTCCTTTCTCTCTATTGACTCTCTCTTTCTCTCCTTTATCTATCTCTCATTTTATCTTTGCTTTGTCCTTCTCACTCTTTTATTATGTGTCGCTTCTGTATTTTCTATATTTCCTCTTTCAGAACCCTTTCTCACTCTATTTTATTCCAAACAACATAAAGCTACACAATTCAGAGTGAAAATTTAAGGACATCAATTATAATATTCCCTCAAATACCCGGAGCGAAGAGAGACAGACCGCTCGTCTTCTATATTAATATTATAAAACTGAAGAGTTTGTTTGGTTGAATGCGCTAATCTCAAGCGTTCCCGAGCTAGTTACGTTTCTGGCGTCTGATGACGAAAAAAATCTTACCAAGCGAACTAAGATTTTAGAGACCTATTTATTGCTAAAATGTATCAATGTTTAAAATATTAATTTTCTTTACACCTGAAAGTGTGAAGTGAAATAAAAACAATTTTTTGTGGTGCAATATTATTATTGATTGGAATACTTATGACAGTTGCGCGTGACACATGGGGCATGAATGTCGCAAAACTAGCTCATGACGTTGAGCATTCGCTTCACATTTTTTGCAACTCCATATCGTATGTGTTCCTAAGAGGGGCCGACCGGAAACTGCACATCCAGGAAACTCTGTCGTACATCCAGGACACGTTGCCATCCTTTAAAAATATCAATACTTATATTAACTTTTTAACCGCCACACTTAATATCAGTTGTCATGCCCTCACCGCCAGGCAAACGAAAAATCAATTAAAAGAAATGTTCAATAGTATATCGATATACCCGCCCCCTACCGCATTTTTCATCTAACTATAGTAACAGACAGGTTCCCATCTACCCCAATCACAACCCCTCGCCCCCCTTCGTTACGTCAGCACTTGGAAAGTCCAGCCACAGGCAGAAAGCGTTACAATGTAATATAATTTAATTTCTAATATTAGTAGGTATTTTGATAACACAATGAAATAAAAAACGTTTAAAGATCTTAAAAAGGTTTATTGTTTCACGCACAATAAAATTAGTCCTGAAATGAATTTCGTTATTTTTATTTCTAAATGCAATCCTGTGAGTAATCTTTATCGTCAGTTATTAAACAAACATTATAATGTTAGCAACACTGGTTATAAAGTAGTAGTAGCGGGTATATCATTTTATATTATTTTGAGTATACCGACGTGGAGACTTTATATAACCTTTAGTGCGATAGATTAGTCTCAGTCTTTCTGGTGTTTACGTGCAGTGAACATGGAAGTTAGTGTTATAGTGTACGTATTGCTGTACAGTAATTAGTATCATATCTCTCCATGTTTATAGCAATAATATTTTTTGTTTACCGAATAACCTTGAGAGATTCTAGCGATATATAACTACACAATTTTCAACAGCCTAATAAAATTACACGCTTAATAAGTATCTTAACTTGTCAGTCATTGCTTATGTCCCGACACGGGCGTTGGACATCAGTACACTTTTCTAAGAATAATATCAGTGACTTTTAGGTCTTCTAATTAAGAAACTAAAGTGTAATCATTTGTAAATGATTACTTCAACTATTTACCAAGTATAAACATTATCCTACAAGTCCTACTAATATTATAAACGCGAAAGTTTGTAAGAATTTATGGATGTATGTTTGTTAACTCTCACGCAAAAACTACTGAATGGATTTTGATGAAACTTTACAATAGTATAGCTTACACATCAGAATAACACATAGAATTATCCAAAATATAGCGGGTGAAACCGCGGGACACAGCTAGTTTTAATATATTATACAGTGCTATCAAACAATAAAGGCAGGTAACCCAGTAGTGGTATTTGGCTTTAAATATCCGACCTTGGCGAAAAGGGCACGAAAATATTTGTCGGATAAATCCGATCTTGGCGGTTAAAGGGTTAAGAGACAAAAGCACACAAAATAGTAAATGTATAACAGGAAAGTAGAGTAAATTCTGCTTTTTTACTTACCAATCTAATATGGTTAATTGACACTGAGGACACTCCACTTTATTTCCTTTCGTGTCCTTAGGTTTGTATTTCGTGAAGATTTCAACTGCGATATTTTCAAATATTTCCGGCTGAAATATATAAAGTATGGTATTTCATCTGCTATGTAATAAAATATAGTTTTCAATATAAGACAACTTACGTTTAATGCTTCTAATTTAATCATAGCTTTAGAACAAAGTTCGAATGCTCTTGTTTGAAGAGCTATTGCTGCGACAATACTCCACGCCTGTAATCAAATACAATATTTTTTTTAGTGCTAACTAGCGACCCGCCTCCGGCTTTACACGGTTTCTTTCTCTATTATAATATGCAAGTATTATACATGTCGGAAACTAATTAAAAAAAGGAATGGAATGGATGGCCTATCTCAAAAGCTATACGGGCGCAACACGGTCAGGATATAAGTAAACATTACTATCACTTGCTATTATGACAAGAACTATTATGACAGGAACCTAAGCAGTGCCTTGGACTTGTGACCAAGGTGTAGGCTTAAGGAATTCCTTTATTCGATCGAGACACTCACCTCCACTGCTTAGTTTCACTGTTTTATCCTAAGATTAGACTAACATTAACCTAACCTAAGGCTAACCTAACCTAAACCTAACTCACACCTCCGACACGGCCATTCTGACGCGCGACAGTCCTCGGGCGATACTGAATTTCTAAGCCGGTATATCACAAGAACATCCGCTCGTCCTTCTTGACATTAGTCTACTCAACACAAATTTGCACAAATAAATTCGGTAAATGTACTAACTGAACTGGACAACTAACTAATCACGGTCTACAACTCTACACCGAACGGCATTAAGGAAACTATTGTCACAGTATCACAATCGAAATAATATCATTTACATCAAACCGCTGAACTGGCTAAACGCTAATTTAACGATTAATCATGATTTAAAGCAAGTTGTATCTTCAACGTACCGAACACACACGTTATACTGTCTAGTCATTAATTCGCACCCATTCCTATCAAGGTACTAATTCTGGCGAAACAAACACTGTGTTTTTGACCGGACTTACTATCAAATTAAGATATTGGCAATTTTCTACTACACAAAAATAACATCATCAAGTAGAGCCATGTACCAGAACTGTTTATTCCAATTTTCAAAAGCAACACACTTCTACAAATCCTTGAGTGATACCCTCCATCACCACGACTCTCACAGCCAACCGGTAATCGCAACTACCATCACACGCGCATCCACCTCGTGGATCGCAACTCTTACGCACATCCATCACATGGACTGCAACAAATTTCAATACGGTCGATAGATTCTATCACTCAAGAAACCAAAATCCATTTTACTAATCATGATCACCATTAACTTCAACTTAATTTGGTAACTGGTACATGACCTACAATCATTCTTGAGAGACCGCGCACGACTAAGACCACAGATTAACTAGAGATACTACGTATCAGATGACAATCTCAGTACAAAAAAAATCAACTTTGAAACCTCAAGATTAGATTTTGACAGCTCACTGCACAGATTCAAAAAGTCCTTTGGATATGGACTTTTTAGTGTTATCTGTGGCAGTATGCACCAAATATATAGGTTATAGAGAAGTTATATTCTGGATATTAGAATAGAAATTAAAAATATTTTTTGTTAATGCAGGATAAATAAAAAACTACAGCAATTATTATTTATTTTTATATTTTAGTTTACTTTTATATTTCAACAATGCTTTGTTTTGCATTGAAGGCAATTGCTTGGGTAATCTTAGAATATCGGTACCTTTTAAAATTTTATTTATCGAGTTACACCAATTGAAAATTGTCAATCTCAAGGTGTAATCCAGAAAGTTCTCTTGTACATATTTATGCATCTCACAATGAAGGAAATCCAAAGAATACTTGGATTTAATCATTGTCTTTATATTGTTTAAAATATTTTGTTGTTTAGGCTGATTTTCCAAGTATTCTATGGCTTCCTTTGTAATATATTTGGCTAACCTGATTGCCTGTTCCGAAGGATAGGTTAATTTACGCATATTATTTTTAATTGATTGGTATTCTCTTACTGATATCCACTTGTGAACTGAATATTCCCCATTGGATATTAAATTTGATTCACAAGTGGAGCATTTAATGTTGCCTAGAATTTTTCTGACAACCCATCCTGTAACATAGGCTTGTGAGTGCACACTTAGTCTTTCTTGGCTTGCTGTTACATTAAAACTTTCTGGCATAAAACTCCAACTATGAGAGGACTCGGCTGAATTATTTTCTCTCGAGTCTGTACATATCAATGTTTTTAATTTTAATAATTGTTTAGCCGAATCCTCTTCACAATTAAAAGTGTTGGAGTGAAATCTTATAAACCTTGTGATCAATAATGAGCGAAAGGTGTTTTTGAAAGTGTGGCAATCTGGATGTGTATTTCTGTAATTATACGCCCGCACCTGACCAAAAAAGTTTTCTAGGGGGTCAGAATTAAAATAGCGCGGGCGCATAATTTTTACATTTTTTTTATCAAAGAAGTACCACAATCTTTGATAGCTTTTTAAAGTAACCACCCAATTTTTTTGTGTAGGTACCGATTTCTCTTTACCTTCCTTGTTTACAAATTTCATATTTTCTATTTTTTTAATTGCCTCCTGCCAAAATTCGTGATGAATTGATTTTTCTGTGACCACACTTCTCAATGGTTTTCCTTTTGCAGAAAAACTGGCTCCATTGACGCTGTCGAACAAGTCGTCAAAAAACGAAATAACTTTTGAGGTAGTCATTAGCGTACGACTGACTGGTGTCCCATCAGAATAGTAAGCTAAAACAAAAAAAAACATTTATGTAATATCAGCACAAATTCTACTGTCCTCCTTGTGTTATACCACCAAAGATATGATTTATCTCATGTATTTTTTGTTCAAGTTGCAACCTAACATATTTCAAGGTTACAATTTTTTTCTCATTTATCATTAAATTTAACCATTCCACATAAGGCCTGAATGAAATATACATATTTTAACTTCACTCTTCCATAAATTAATTAAAACAATATTACAAACATCAGTTACATACTCACTGAGTTTATTATGTATATAAATATAGACAAAAAATATGCGGATGACAAAAAACATTCGGAAAAATACTTGCTATGACCCAACTATTATTGACTTATATTAAATAATTTTGGACAAACACAATGGGGAGCTTAGTTTTATAATGAAGATAATGTTAAAATGTTTAACTTTGACAATAAAACTTACAGAATTCAGAAGAGTATGCTAATGTTGCAGCCATTGTTTTACTGAAAACACGAGCACAATTTTTCACCTAAAAAAGAATAAGATCATATTAGTAAATCATAAATAAGCTAAGCCAGGAAGTGTCAGCTTTATAATAAAATTTCATTTTTACAAATTCTTCTACTACTTATAAAATTAATATTAAAGCTTACATCATACATTATCAAACTTTTAACACTCATTACTGGTAGTAAAAATCAAATATCATACAAAAAAGTATCAGATCATCAATTTTGCTTTCACATAATTATAATAAAAAAGATGTAACAGTAACAGTTCCAGGTATCTCACTAAAAGTTTAAGAGTATCTATTAATATGCTTATACACTATCTGAGCCCTCAATTACTCCCATATTATGGCAGTTGACATTTTTAATAAAATCCATTCAACCCTTTGGGAATGTAATGTCAAAGAGATTTTATATGATAAGGTTTTCTTTTATAGACATATAGCTAGAGCTATACATATATATCCATACAAATATTATATATGCAGAAGGTAGGTGTCTTGCTATGCTTCCATGGATCAGCTGCAGAACCAATCTGTTTGAAATTTGTTAAATCATATATTGAAGAAGCATGTAGACTTATATTTCATCAAAATATCTTGCTAGCGAAGCTATGGATGGAATCTGATCTGTTGTAAAACTATTATTTAAATTTATTTTGATACAAACCTTCATCTTTTTTATTTTTTCAGGTATGACATATTCATCGTTTAACTTGTGTAGCAACCGTGACCTTGCATGTTTACAGTCAGTCTTGTAGACTTCAATAATGTCACTCCATTTTGCAATTCTTCCTTCAAATTGTATATCATTATTTAAAAAATTATTGCGTAAGCCCTTAATCAGGTGTGGTGGATCATAAATCACACTCAAGTGGCAGTCTTCAATAATGATGATATCATCTGAAATACAATACAAAATTTCAATGAAAGATTCATACTTTTGATTAAGCATATATATACTAGCAGTGCCCGTGGTTTCACCTGCATAGTTCCATTTCCTGTGAGAAAGGTTTTAATGTGATTCCTTAAAAAGATGGAACTTTTATATTTGTTAAGTGGTTGAAATAAAACATACACTAAATTTAAAGTAAAGCTTATCACAATATATTAGTGAAAACCGGTACATACAAATAGGTTAAGCCATTTCTGAGATTAATGATAAAATACACAGACAAAAATTATAAAAACAGTTGTTTTGTGTTCTGTTACTTTAATAAAGACACCTGTACTATTATATCTTAAATAACTTTAATGTACAGACATCTAACTGTTACCAATTTATTATATGTATAGATTATAACAAATTGAAAATGTTTGTTATACAAGGCAAACATAAGTTAATACTTAATGGAATAATTAGGACAAATAGCATATCATATCGCAATAAAATTGAAACAGTAATAAGAAATACAATCACACCCTGTCTCCAGCCTTAATATGTATAAATAATTAGTACATAAAGTGTAATATTTCATTGAGTACATCTTGTCTTATACAATAAAGTCTTAAGTAGCAAACCTAATTGTACATACCAGTTTGTTCTCCAGCTAATATTTGCTCTCTTTTGGTTTCTTCTTGAAGCTTTCGGAGAGCTGACTGAAAGGCTGCTCCTTGATCAGAAATAAGTGCTATGGGTATTAGCCCAGTATCTTTTACAGCAGAGACAATTGTTTTGATTATAGTTTTAAGCTGCACTGCTGATGTTTGGCCTTTACAAAAGTAAAAGGCAATAGGTTGTTCCCATTTATAGATTGCTCCCCTTAGCATAAATACTAAGGCATGGTCTGCAAAGTCATTTGTTTTACTGTCTAACTCCACAAGTCCTTCAATAACATCATTCTGTTTGTCATATGTTAGACCAGGCTCAAGGGCAACCTCATCAAACAAAATGGTACAATACTTTTGATTTTCATCCCAAGTATGTATCTGAAAATTGAACATAAATATATTTTCGTTAAGCATCTCACAACAATGGGCCTCATAGAAGCAGGGGTATGCCGCTTTTGTGGCGAGGAGGACAAAACGCCTCTTCATATCCTTTGTGAATGTGGTCCATTGGTACACAAGCGAAATCACATACTTGGTAGGTATGTTATATACTATGAGGTTATGAGAAGTGCTCCTGTCAAAAAGATACTACAGTTTCTGAAGACTAGGGTATAGACAGTGAGCTATAGTTATGAGTGGCGAGTCACAATTTTTCAGAAATGGAAGCAGTGACTACCAGGCCTCCAGTAGACTGGAATAGCCACTCAAAAGAAGAAGATAAGATAAGAACATAAACCTAACCTAACATAAGGCTAACCTAAACCTAACTCACACCTCCAACATATATAAAATTAATCATAACAATGTAAAAGGAATTTACCTCCTCACTTATTGCTTGAAATATATGAGAGTTAATGCCTGCTTCAATTTTTAAGCCTGAGACAAATTTGTTTAATGTTGTCTTGCTTGGTAAAATAAATATTTTTTGTAAGAACTTATAGCATTTTGGGCTTTGCTTCATGATAGAAAGACAAATCAATTTTTCTTCATCATTAAATCTCCTTCCTTTAGTCTTCTTTTCTGCCTGTTTTATTTGCATCCATAGAAGTTTTCTTGCAATAGGTGTGAGGCCCTCTGTCATTTTTTCAAAAGACTTTTCTTTCAAAAAGGAAATTGCACATCTTTTAGTCTTTTTACAAAATTCTAGTTTTCTCTTCGCCTTATTGTACTCTTTGTATAATTTCTTGCAATTTGGTGTCAGTAAAGCAGTTCTTCGTACCAAATTTTTTTGATATTTACTTGGTGTTGAAATATCTGCAAGCAAAATGTTGAATTTTAAATATTCAGAAACTAATGTCACATTTATTTATCATTTACACTTGTAAATGATAAATGTTTTATTTCTACATAATGAAAAACATTATCTTACTTGTTAATGGATGGTCTTGTAAAGTTGAAGTTGATGGGATCATCTTAGTGATTGAAATATCTGAAATTTTAAATTTATTTTAAATGAATGTTAAATATAGCTGCTGCAAATCTGTCAACTTATAACTTATTTATAAATCTATAGATATTCTTACCAGATACTGTTGGGGCAACAGTCTTTTGAAGGGAATCTCCAAGGGATCTAAGAGTCAAAGAGCAACAAGGCCTGCTATCTTCTAAAATAAAATAAGTTAGTGGTTAATAAAAGTATAAAAAACAGGTACCAATATGATGAAATTGCTACATATTAAAATGTATAATTACCAGTAAAAGCAGAACCTACTTTGCAGTAGTTATGATCATTGTGTTCAGTTTTACAATAATTGTGATCAATATTGGGGTTTTCTGAAACAAATACACAAAGTTATTAATTGAAAGAACACTATAAGAATCAGTATAAGAGGTACGACGTAGGTCTCCCTGGTACTATATTACTACACCCTTGTCTTAAATGTTTCATATTCTACTTGTATAACCATACAAGTGAGGATATGAAACATTTTTGACAAGGGTGAATAGTATCATTCAAATCAAATTCACCATACCACAGAGACTTTCTTACAAGGGTATTAATCTATGAGGTTGATGTTACATGATAATAGAAAATTAAAATAAGTATTTGAATTAAACAGGCTAGTTAGATTCAAGTGCTATATATCTTACTGCTAGCACTGTAGATAAACAGTGCAGTCGTTTAATTTAATTGTAAATATATTGATGTTGCATTTCTTTGGTAGTACTAAAAAGTATAGAAAATAATCGACTTACCAGGTTCAGTATCCAGCACATCAGGTATTCCACTAGCAATCTCGTCAGCCGTAAATAAGGTTGGATAAGCATTATAACGTAGGCGCGAGTTTGGTGTGACGAAACGCTTCTCAAAATGTTTTTCGCAAACATAAAACTTGCGAAGCTCATCGAAACTTTTTTGTTCACCGCTAGATACGCACTTTAACCACATACGGAATCGGAGTCCTATCTCAGTCTTTGGGAATTGAAACAATTTGACGGTTTCCCGTCTACTGTCACAATCCACAACACAGCACTTGTTAAACATGGCGCAATGCAATATTACGGTTATAGCTTGAGATGATGTTACGGAAATTAATCAACGCAAAACTCACTCGAACAACACGACACTAAATAATAAACAAGGCGGGAAAAACAGCAGTCAGCACAACATATCAAACATTAAACAATATGGCGGCGCAGAGGGGTTTAACAAGAGAAGGGGGGATGTCGAAGCCGTCAAAATCTAATCTTGAGCAAAGACAAACCATAGACTCAACGTTGATAAATTTATTTGAGAGATTGCTACCCGTGACTAAGACTTCAGTTAGACTGTCGATCGCATATAAAGGGTCGAGGGTAGAGACTGTCAAAACAACGGAAGTGACTACTACCCCACTCCAACGCCATAGACAACGATAACGATTCGATTAATCGATAATCTTTTACTATGCTCCGACACGGCCATTCTGATAATCAACGCGCTCTCGCGTTGCCTTTACACAGTATCAAAATACGTAACACGTAATACTAGTTTCATTGACCAATAACTTCGTTAAAGTGTGACAGCTTTCAGCACTATTTTCCACTAGACATAAGAATTTCAATCATTAACACACAAAGAGCTCTCAACACTCTTTACAGAAAACATCTCAAATTCGTGGCAAAGCGTAACAGCTTTCAGCCCCAACCGTCGGGGCCTACAAAGCCACCTTACAACGGCTCAATAACAACAAAGCGACAACGCTTCCAGTACATCTTTCCGACAAAGCGTAAAAGCTCTCTGTCGCACTAATAAAACGTTAATATGATCAGTAATTTCCAAACACAATGCGTAAAAACTGTCAACACCATAATTTACTACCGAAACGGCTGATGAGCCTCATGTAAAGCAAAGGCGTACCTACTTCAAATAATAATCACGATTTTAAGGTTTTAAACTACCTTCGCAACTATTTCTGATTTCAACTATTTCTAAATTTTTATTTTGTACTACCCACATTTTTTCGAAAATTATTTTTACTCGCATTGAAACTAATTTAACTGTCAGGATTATACGCAAAGAACCCTTAACGTGAACTTTTGGGCTTGTGAATCCCACTTCTGATGTCGGAAACTAATTAAAAAAAGGAATGGAATGGATGGCCTATCTCAAAAGCTATACGGGCGCAACACGGTCAGGATATAAGTAAACATTACTATCTCTTGCTATTATGACAAGAACTATTATGACAGGAACCTAAGCAGTGCCTTGGACTTGTGACCAAGGTGTAGGCTTAAGGAATTCCTTTATTCGATCGAGACACTCACCTCCACTGCTTAGTTTCACTGTTTAATCCTAAGATTAGACTAACATTAACCTAACCTAAGGCTAACCTAACCTAAACCTAACTCACACCTCCGACATACATATAAACCTTCCATTTTCAATCACTCTATTAAAAAAAACCGCATCAAAATCCTTTGCGTAGTTTTAAAGATCTAAGCAAACATAGGGACAGACAGACAGCGGGAAGCGACTTTGTTTAATACTATGTAGTTATTAAATGGTTATAGTCCCCGGGTTATACTTTAGATACTGAGTAATAATTTCTGTCGTGGCGATGTATTGATTTTGCGCCGTCTACTTCTTAAATTAGTTAATTAGTGTTGTATCAATAAAAACATATTTAAGGTATGCATTTTTAAACAGCAAAAGCTAAACTAGAATTGTACAAGACTTAATTTATATCTTTAGTTTTATGTTGTGACGGTCTCTACAAATACAAACCTGATTTTTAAAATTTTTTATCTGATTGAAATCTACAATATCTCGTAGATAGGATAGGACGTAGGACGTCTAATCAGATGTACCGATTTATTGACCTGACTTATCTGTCGCGCCTTCTTTAGTGACTTAATCTACATTATTTTAAAGAGGAAAGATATGATTGTTTATTTATTTTTTGTTGCGAATAGGTTCAAAAATATTAAATCGATTTTAAAAAATTCTTTCACTGATAAAATAGAAAGCTACATCCTTTCCGGGTAACATAGGCTGCGTGGTGTTGCCATAAATATTCTAATATAAAAGTATTAATAAATAACGGAATTATTTCTTACTTTTTAGTGTCTGTAATAGGTTGTTCTGTAAACTACAGTAGGATTTTTCTAGATTACATCAGGTAGACTATAATATTTCGTTGCTTTTTATTGTTATATATATAATAGTAATTTTATTTTAAGTAAGTTTGGGTAGGCCTACGAAAGGTGCCGCGCGCCTTAAACTATATAGATCCCGATAAACTGAAACGGAAAGAATGTTCATAAAATGAAAACTACTGGGCAAATTATTTTAAATTTTTATGGGACTAAATAGTAACTATTCGCAACAAACTACAGAAGAATCACGTAAATCGGATCATAAATCTTAGCGTAATCGGTGTACATACATAAAAAACGTGCGGCGGCGCCTTAAACAATATAGATCCCAAGAAACGAGAACGGAAAAAAAGGTTCATAAAATGCAAACTAGTGGGCCAAATTATTTTAAATTTTACGGGACTAAATGGCAACTATTCCACATCAAACTAAAGCCGAATCACGTAAATCGGATCATAAATCTTTGCTTAATCGCTGTACATACCTAAATAAACAACACCGATCCCAAGACACAGAACGGAAAAATGTTCATAAAATAAAAACTACTGGGCCAAACTATTTTAAATTTTTAAGGGACCAAATGGCAGCTATTCCTCATCAAACAAAAGAAGAATTAAGTAAATTGGATCATAAGTCTCAGCTTAATCGCTGTACATACCTAAATAAACAACACAGATCCCAAGACACAGAACGGAAAAATGTTCATAAAATAAAAACTACTTCGTCAAACTATGTTAAATTATTATGAGACGAAATGGCAGATATTCCGCATCTAAGAAAAGAAGAATCACGTAAATCGGATCATAAATCTCCGCGTAAACGGTATACATACATAAAAAAAATATACCAATCGAATTGAGAACCTCCTCCTTTTTGAAGTCGGTTAAAAATCGGAGAGAAGTTCTTATCACCTTTTCTCACTCTTTCTTTTTTTTTCAAATAGTGAAAAAGTACACAATTACAGAGCGACAATTTAAGAATATCAATTATAATATTGCTTCAAATACTTGGAGCAAAGCGAGGACAGACCGCTCATTTGTTATATATAAGAACTGAAGCGGGAAATAAATACTATATTCAGAAATGTATGACCAAGAAAGTTGGTGATTGTAATTTTAAATCACCGAGGCGATGCCAGTGGGAATAAAAACTAACGCCTGGTTTCACCAAGGAAATCGGAGCTGAGAAGATGCATCGTGACATCAGATTTGGTATACTGTAGTGATTTCTCGCTGAGTTTATTTTACATACCCATTTTTGTCAACTATCCATAAATCGCTCACAAAAACTGCAGATCTGCGTATGTCTTACACTATTTGGTTCTTCCTCTCTTTTACATTATATTTTCTTGATATTTAATTCTCGTAAAACGATTTTTCTTCAAAATTTACAACTTTGACTTTATGTTTTTACTCAAGGAGTATTTTTACTATGTTTACCTCTTTTCTTGAACAATTAAAAAGAAAACTGCGCTATTTTAAATATCGAACGTTTTTTTTAATTCGAAAGTCTTCATTGTAAAGCCAGCGAAAGCAACGATCATATAAAAAAAAGAAGATACCGCAACTCGCAAGTACGCCCTATTCCTGTCCCACTGAAACTTAATTCAAAAACTCCGCGCATCGCCCGTTAGTCGGCATTCGACCGTCAGTGCGAGAGCTGTCAGTTTAGCGTCATAAAATATTGCAAAAATGCCGTCTTGCGTCATTAAATCGTGTAAAAATTATACTAGGAAGCACAATAAAGCTACTGGTATTACATTTTATGAGTGAGTAGCTCTTCAAACACAATATTTGATATGAAAAATTTATAATTTCATACATTTAATCAAGTTGGATAAAGTGGAGACGGCTTCTAGAGAAATGGAGGATAAACGTTAAATTTCGTCATAAAAATCATTAAATTCATATAGCCTATGTCACCCTGGGTTTAGTCACCCAGTTATGAATCTATTGACACCACATATTCATTAAAATTGGTTCAGTGGAACATATACACATTTATACATAGATACATAAATAGACTACCAAAATCATCATCTTTCTGACAAAAGGCTAACCCGACACAAGGCTAACTTAATAAAAGTACGGCATGATGAAAATTACAGTCGAGGCGCAAACTCACGAGTCATGAAAAACTATTAAATAAACTCGAGGGTTAACGTACCAAACGTAGTTTAATGCATAATTGGTTAAAATCATATCTTACTAATAGAAAACAAAAAACAGTGGCCTATAAGCAATTAAACACAAATAACACGTATTAACCAGGCTATAGGAATAATGATTCTGGCGTGCCACAAGGAAGCATACTAATGTGTGCATGAAGTTATTAAAAACATGGAGTTGCCCTATTCCGCTATACATAAAAAGGCATATACAAAGACGAGCGTGCCCACTGCCGCCAAGAATATAAAGCTTTATTCAATCTTCATTGCATATTGATTTGCATACGACCAGCAATCATGCCCTTCTGTTGTGTTAAGCAGTGTGGTGCAAGGAAAAACAAAAATCAGCCAACTTTGCCTTTCCATAGGTTAGTAACCAATTTTCTTTATTACTTTAAAATGTTGTAAGATGTCGTACAGTGCATAATCACAAAATTTTCCTATCTGATACCATGAAGGCTTTCGCTAATAATTTGTGGCTGTGAAGTCGTTATATAGTAAACAAACTTTTAAAATGTTTGTTTACAAGTTTAATAGTGATGGGTCATACGATTAAGGAATAGATTAGATAATGGTATTTGTAGGTATAACATGTCTTCCGATAGCTTGATTATATTTAGAACTTTGTAAATATCTGTTTCAATAGTAAAGTAAACGTCATTTTTAAGTAAGAAAATTATCAAATTCACATTGATGAAGGCTCTTTAGCTTTAAATTTATATTTCAGTATGATTTTCTGATACTTGGCCTCGAAGTAAGACCTGACGACCTTTATATTAAACAATCCTCTTGAGTGATTAATAGAAAATAAAAATTCAATTTGTATCACCTACAAGTTTGTTAAAATCGAATCGGCAATGACTTGCGAGAAATCAATTTACAAACAATAAAACCTAAATAATATATAGGTATATACTACCCGAAATAGTAGAGACCTTAGCTTGTTTAAGTTAATATCATGAAGTTATTAAATAATAATTAATAATACCTACCTACCATAAAATTTATCGATTTTGATATCTACTTCATACAGACAACAGATAAAGGCACATCACTAATTAAGTCAGCCATTTTGTATGACAAATATATTGTAGCACGGTTACTATCTTAGGGGTTTTCCCCCCAGATTTAGGGGGGTAAATAAGTAAGATGGGATTTTTTTAGGGATCTGAAATTTTTAGGGGTATTTTCAGGGATTTTTTTGACTCTCTAATATTTTTAAATTTATAATATTAATATTTATTTCTTGACCTAGCGACTTATAACGACATCTAGTACATAATTCTACAAGCACTCTGTGCAGGGGGTGTCAACTCTTCTAGGGAGGGGTGGAATAACTACGGGGGTCAGAACCTGTGCTGCCACAACAAAGAAGAAAAATATTTTAATCAAGAATGTTTTTTTACGAGTGACAACATTTGACAAAACAAGTCATGAATTCCCTACTATTACAATTTCGCAACAACTTCTAGTTGAGTTTGAATTATGAAAGTCATTTCAAGTAAATAAAAATTATACATATTGTGAGTCGTTTTCTTTTTACTTGTAAATGCTTTTGGTGTATTAAATTCTTCATTTATCTTTTCTTTAACGAGTTGAGTTGAGCTTCTGCTCCTCCTCTAGTTGTGTGAAAGTGTGGTATTTGAGATAGTGACTCTTTGTTTTCTTTTAATTATGAAAGAAAATATGCGAAAATGTTTAAAATGTGGTATATCACCCGTGATAGATCCCTCTATAATATTACATCGTTTCCCCAGACCCGGGAGGACTAATATATTACGGTAATAATATTTTGTATTACACTAGTAGTGCCGCGAGTTTTCACCCGTGTAGTTCCCGTTCCCGTGGGAATATTGGGATAAAATATATTCTTGACACACAAATAATGTGGCTTTCTATTGGTAAAAGAATTTTCAAAATCGGTTTAGTAGATCCAGAAATTACCCCCTACAACGTCACAATCTCATAAACTACATCTTTATAATACTAGTGGTATAAGTATAGAAGTAGCTATAGATTGTATATCGATTAGATAAAAGCCTTAAAATTCATGTGAATCATATAAGTCTTTGTAGACTTATAAGTTCGTTGGGGATAAGATCTACATATGAGTAATAGTTTCATATTTTTATTACAGATGTGAATTATGGGCCAAATATTGTTTTCCTGATGAAGAGTGGTCATGTCCAAAATTTCAAATGAAACTCTGGACAAAACATAGGATGTTATGTTCTAGACATTTTTCAGAGTTTGCATATATAGATTCTTCCAAAAAGAAGCTATTAAAACATGCTACACCATCAGATGAGGTAAGAATAGGACTGAACAATAATTTAAACTAAAGTTATCTGAAATGTTTTAAAATTAATACAATATAATATTTTATTTTCAGAATATGGCAGTTTATTTTTCTAATGAACTATTAAGCCAACCTGTCCCTGGCCCTTCAAGTGCATTTAAGGATATTACCAACCTTGCCAAGGTAAAAACTATCATGCTAGTCATCTACAGAATTTTAATCATTATTTTAACTTTAACTATCTTTATGAAATCAATATGCATCTATAATTATAACATACTAGCGACCCACCCTCGCTTATCATATTCTATATGTGTACAAATTTTCGTCCAAATCTTGTACACATATAGAATATGATAAAGTCACAAACATCCAAACATCCTTGCAAACTTTAACATTTATATATTAGTAGGATTTTACATTTCTGCTCACTCTGCCCATGTAATGTTGTTTTTTTTATACTGTTAAAGATAACATTTTTCCAGGATAATCTATGTCACTTCCTGAATTGTAGTCAATTCAACAAAAAAAAATATTTCTCATATTATATAAACATTTTATTTTTACAGGAAAATACTTCTTTTGTTAAGCCTGGTCCTTCAAGTTTACTTCAAGGCACAGATAATATTGCAAGGGATGTTGCTGCTTGCAAGTCTGTTATACAAAACAGGATGTCAGATCATTCTTATTGTCGTTCATTTGGTAACTCACAATCACATTCCAAGGTATTGTTAATTTTTATAAGCATTGATTTGTTTTGGTTTTGATATCTTTATTATAATCTTATTTAAATATATAATAAAATTTTATCTGAAACTGTAGTTGTATTCATATATTCTATTAAAAAATATTTTAAAGATCTCAAGGATTTCTAGTATTAGTGCTCACTAGCAAATCGCCTTCGCTTCGCTTCAGGAAAATTAAAAAAAAATAAAATAAAAATTTTACGCGGATAAAAAGTATCCTATATGTTAATCAAAATCATTTTCTATGTGTGCAAAATTTCATCCAGATCCATTCAGCTGCGTCATTAAGTCACAAACATCCAAACATCTTCACAAACTGTCGAATTTATAATATTAGTGGGATTAGAGGGATTCATGTGAATATAATAAAATATAAACCTATAGTTAAGATTTTTATGACCAGGAATATAAAGAAAAATAATGCTATGATTATATTCAATTTCAGGATATTTCCTTGCGGTACAATAAGTGCAAAAAATATATCCAAAAGATATGTAAGTTACGTTCAGTAATAAAAAATATGAAAAAGAAGCAAATGATAACTTCATTAGTTGAAGATGAGACAATACAAAAATTAAGCAATAAAATAAGTCCAAGTTTTGCCTTGTTATTGCAAGGAGAATTGCAAAATTTTAAGAAGAAATTATTGGGTCGAAGATGGACTACAGAGTTAAAAATACTAGCCCTTAGGCTGTATAAAAGATCGCCTACATGTTATAGGCTAATGAGAAGGGTTTTTTGCCTTCCTTCACCTGGGACACTAAAATCTCTACTGGGAAGATTTAAAATAAATGTTGGTATGAATAATAATATTATGAAGGTTATCCAAGGCTTTGCCAAAAACCAAAACAAGTCTGACAATGCTTACACATTGTTATTTGATGAAATGGCAATTAAACGACATTTGCACTACAACATGAAAGATGATTGCATTGATGGCTATCAAGATCATGGTACTCATGGAAGATCTCCAGAAGTAGCTACTGCAGCTCTTGTCTTCATGATCACTGGCATAAGAAAACAAGTAAAACAACCAATAGCATATTATTTATCCGGTTCACATGTAACTGCTGATAGACTAGCTGTTATTATAAAAGAGGTAAAAATATAACAAACATTTGTGTGTTGTGTACATTGCTTGTTAATTATTAAAGTTTATTAATATAAAAACAACCTTATGCCTGCAGGTTGTTTCATGCTGTCTGACCTGTGACATTAACATAATGGCTATTGTGTGCGATTTGGATGGTGTCAACAGAAGGGCATTAAAAATCCTAGGTGCCACACAAGAGAAGCCATCACTTGTAATTAATAAAAAGGAAATTGTCAGTATTTTTGATGTGCCCCATCTTCTAAAATGTTTTAGAAATTTGTTTCTGAAGTACAATATAAGTTGTACTGTTGACATAAACAACACTAGTGGAATAGGTAAATATAAAAAATACCATTTTTAGTAGTCACCATATAACATTGTCTTGAAGTGAAAGCATGCTAGTTTCCCTAAAGCTAAATACATTTATAATATTGATTATGATTTTATGTGCTGACGACTCATACCTTTTTTAGGTGTGGCTAAATGGAGTCATATAGAAGATTTTTACAATTTGGACTCTTCAAATCCCAATTTTGTTTTTGCTCCTACTTTACGTAGGGATCACTTAGGACCAAATTCTAAACAAAAGATGAAGGTCAACCTTGCTGCCCAAGTTTTAAGCCATACAGTTGCTGCGGGGATGTTAGCAAAAATAGCTCAAGGTACATTTCCCTACAATTTATTATTTTTAGCAAAACCAAGCCATTCCTTTGTAAAAAGTAATATGTTTATACCACATTGTTTTGTTTTGAACAGATACACTGGTTTTTTTAAACAAATTTCATCATATTAATTTTGTCTGCTTCTGATTGAAAGAGTAACAACTTAGTTAAAATTCCAAATATTCAATATATTTAAAATCTTAAAGTTTTTCAATCATAAATTTTTTAATTTATTTACAGGTGAACTCACTGCTGAAGCGATTGTCACAGCAAATGTTGTATCAAATATGGACAAATTATTTGACTTATTAAATAGTGACAATCCAGACAGGAGGCGTGGAAAGCCTTATGCAACAAATATGACTGAAAAATCACCACATTTGGATTTTTTTAGAAAAATGAAGAGTTTTTTTCAGAACATGAATTTTATTGGTAGCCATAGCGCGCCGCCATCTAAAGAAGGTTGGATTTGGACCCTTAATGGAATGGAGATGCTGTGGTCAACTATAAAACAAAACACAGATGTGAAAAGTCTCTCTACTCGTCGACTGCAGCAAGATCCTCTTGAGAATTTATTTGGGTGCATAAGAGGGAATTGTGGTTCTAATTCAAACCCAACGGCAGGACAATTTGTTGCTGGTTTTAAAACCGCAGTTCTTTCTAGTCTTTCCCATATAAGCACAGGAAATTGTGAAGCAGATAATAATATTTGTATTATTAATAATTTCAAATTTCTTTTAACTTCTGAAGAGCTCCCTAAGACAGTTGTCATTAATACAGATAGGGTGCCTCTCTTGTCAAACATGGTTTCTGCAGTAGAAAATTCTTTAGTTGAAACGATTTGTGAAGATGCAGGAGAGGTTCAAGCTTGTGCGTATGTTTGTGGATTTTTATTAAAGAATCAAAAATTAAACGAAACCTGTAAAACATGCAAAAGTATTTTTACGTCTTGTGAAAGTATAACTTTGCATAATTTTGTTACAAATAAAGAATATTACACAGAATGCAAAAAAAGCTTGAAATATGCTTCAAAAGATTTTGTACAATGTGTAGAAACCTGTGCTACACTAATAAATGAATTATTAATTCAAAATAGTCATAAAAATTACATAAAAAAAGATGTTATAGAAAAATTAAATAACAATACCTGTTTTAACTTCTTGGAAGAATGTATACCGCATAAAGTAGAAAATATACAATATATAAATAATAGTGTTCTGTACATATGTATTAAAAGATTTTGTGTTTTAAAAAATCGCAATTTTGCGCAAATGGCATCCATGTCAGCATTGAAAAAAAAAATTAACATATTGCAACACCGATAATAACAGGGGTTCTTATGTTAAAACTTATTTGCATGAAAAAAAACTATAAATATGTTAAAAGTACTTTTATTTTAATTATTTTGATTAATGTCTTAAAGGCAGGACCAAGTCCTGACTTATTGTTTCTTTTATCCGAGTTGTTTAATTTTTTATATCTAAAGTTAACTATTTTAAAATTGAATTGGGTGTATACACCGATAAAAACTGATATTCATAAACTTGAAAATAACAATATAACGAGTTACATGTTATTATATCATTTTGATTTGTGAGACAATAATATCTTACCTCATAAAAAATAAATGAGGTATCTGTAATATATAATTATTTAATACAGCATAATTCTTGTTTAAATAGTAATAATGAGTATCCTATTCTTAATGATATCTTAAACTTATTAAGTTATTTCAAATGTTATAAGTAATTTAAGTAATCAATACAAGTTGTTTTAATACAATAAAATTATATGTATATCAACATATTATGTTTTATTATCTTACGGTTTCTTTTTTTGTATACAGTAGGATATTTTAAATTCGTGTTTATAAGTATGGAGTTCTTAAGGTTGGTAGATGTAAATCTGTTGTATATATGCTAAAATTTTGTTTGGATTTTAGTACGTAGACATTACAGTTTTACATCTTCCATCCTTAGGATGTCCGTAAAAATGACACGAATTTAAATTATCATAATTTTAAAATTCCCGCCTACAGTGAAAATTTAAAAAGCCGTACATTTCCCGCCTCATTAGTTGTCTGGGGGTCGCACATAGATGGCGCTAGTATCTCAATTAGTCTCCCAATTTTTACTATGGAGTTATCATTCTTTCCTTTAGGATAATATATGTTCTGTGACTCTGTGGTGACTGGCAAAATTCTTTCACTGTTAGAAAACGACACCATTCGTGAGGGACAAAGGTGATTTAGTGTTGCCATATACATTTTTTAATTATTAGAATATGGCCCCTTCGTTGTTTCTAATCTGATTTTAAAAATTCTTTCACTGTTAGAAAAGTACACTACTCGTGAGTGACAAAGGTGATTTAGTGTTGCCATATACATTTTTTAATTGACAGAACATGGCTATTTTGTTGCTACTGATCCGATTTTAAAAATTCTTTCACTGTTAGAAAACGACACCATTCGTGAGGGACAAGGGTGATTTAGTGTTGCCATATACATTTTTTAATTAATAGAACATGGCTATTTTGTTTTGCGTCTGATCCGATTTTAAAAATTCTTTCACTGCTAGAAGTCTATAGTATTTCTCTCTCCTTTACCCATTCAATTTTAGTTGTGCTCTGTCCTCCCTCTTTTATCATCTGTCGCTTTTCTTTAATTTTGTTTCTATTATTTTTCTTTTTATAAGTTTTTCCTACTCTCTCTAATTTTTCAAATAATTAATAACTACACAATTACAGAATGACAATTTAAAGACATCAATTATAATATTTAAATACCCGGAGCGAAGCGAGGGCAGCCCTACAGAACTTTCGGTTAATGAATTTGACGCGCACATATTTTTTTGTATTATACTTAATGTTAGTAAGATTATTTACATGCAATAAAATTTAATTAAAAAAATAAGAAGCCACTATCCATACTTTTGAGCCTGGCAGAAACGTGAACTATTAGACGCGTCGTCGCATTAACGTTTTAGTTTGAAGTACTGTATCTACTTTTTTTCTATGATCGTTGAGCGAAAGCAATGGTCAGTCTTTTCTTCGCCTCTGACTAAAGAGGAGCTAAATTATAAAGACCTGCTCAGGGTCGCGCTGACTCTGGGCCCTGCACAGGTCGCTTTTGGCTTTTTATTTTTTCTAAATACTGCAAATTGACACTATTACTCTGCCACTGAGATACAGCATTCTCGGGACCAAGGACGCATCGCGCAGCCTGCTTCTGCAACTGGGCATCGCCGGGTGTTGCAAGGAACCACTGCAGGCCTTGGGAGCCAGCCGGCGACCTTTCTGCTTCTGCGGCCAGCCAGCGAACAATGTACATCTGTGGCCTGTCTGCGACCAACCCATGCCAGAGGCCAGCCTGTAACCTACCTGCTCCGGCCGCCAGTATACCCATTTGCTCCTGTGGCCCGTCTGCGTCCTGCTTGTCACAACCGCCTGCCGAACTCTGCAGGCCAGCTGTCGCTCTCTCTCTCTCTTCAGCTCACCTCACCTACACCACTATACTTCATTCTTACACTCTTGCACCCATTTTCTTTTGTAAATAATAATTGTATCTCTGAGATTTGATGACGTATCCTAGATACGGCATGTCGTTTGATTTTTCGGATTTATTGTCGTGCTCGTTAAAAATCCGGGCTTCAATTTACGGGTATTACGAATGATTCTGATATCATTTAATGCAAAGACGATAAGATAAAAAAAAAAGTATTCGAACCATCACAATTCACAACGTTTCAAAGTATTTACCTGTCTATCCTTTTTATATTTATAAAATAATTATAATATATTGTGCTACAAGTTGTTTAAATTTTAAGTATCTATGATCACGTTCATTCAAATTCTTTGAATTGTTTGAAAAAAAAAACGGCAACTATCCGGATACTAAAAAAGTTACCGATAATGCAAGCCCTAATTCTAGAGTTATTGCTGCGTTAAATATTATAATACAATATATTAATTTTCGTTGAACCTGAATTGTGAGATTTCCTCTTAAAAATTTTGTTTGAATTATCCCACTTCAGCCACCCACAATAGTCTGCTATTATTCAAATCCTGATTAAATAATCCAACTTTCTCTTTTACAAGGATACAGTTCCAAACTTCTCTGAAAAGTGCGATTTTTCCAAAGAATATTTGTTATTCCTCTCTCTAATTCAATTTCAGTAATTTTTTTGTCAAGTTTTGTGTCTTATCAATGCGAAATAGCAGAGAATATGAACGTACTGCACTTGTTTGCAATTTTACAATATTCAGCGCTCAAAATCAGTCATCAAATCTAACGGGAAGGAAACTCCTCCTTAAGTCGATAGCTCATGACTGAGCATCGTGATTTTCACGACCAATTCGGTTGATGCGATGGCGCCATCCGCATCGATCTTCTGCGCAGTGTATTGCCTCGGCGATCTTTGTGTCCAGGTGTTCGGACACATGATCGGACCAGTGCTTTAGACTTCGGCCTCTGGGTCGTCTGCCCTCCACTTTAAACTATGTAGGTCTAAAATTATATACATGCCTGAAGATGCTGTGCGGAATGAAGTTGCGAAAGAGTGCTGCTCAGGCGCACAGCCAGGCGCAGCGCGGCCTCGGCCCGTGCTCCGCCTGCGCCCGCCACTGTCTCCGCCGCTGCGCACAACCAGTGCTGCGCTAGAGCCGCACGCCAGCAGCGAACGGCCTCCCGATTTATAGCGCCATCTAAAGAAATAAACTGTATTGCTTACTAGTGGTGAGATTTGATTGCGATAAGCCTCAAAAACTATTGAAGCGATTTTGATAATACGTTCACTGATTAAAAGCAATATTTATCAAGTCTATGAGAGATGACTATAAACATTATTATATCGTAATTTTACTTTAAATACCTCGTAGCAAAGCAATGCATACTTGTAATACATACTTTTGTATGGATAAAGTTTTGTGCATTTATGTTTCGAAGTTTGCGACCATTTACTATACTATTTAAAGTAATGGTATAATTATAGTATAGCTTTTTATTATTTGAAAAAAAAATAAAGTGAGAGTTGATAAAAAAGAGAAAATACAGAAAAGAAAAGAGACATATTAAAAGAGCGAGAAAGACTGCAAAGTTAAAAAGAAAGAGAGATATATAAAGGAGAGAGACAGATAATGGAGAGAACGAAAGTGAAAAGAGGCAGAATGAACAGAGGTAAAGATAAAAATGAACGAGAGAATAGAGAGAGGGAGGCTAAGAGAGAATAAAAGTATAAAAGAGGTAGGAAGACGGGAATATTAAAGACTCTTAAAGTGACAGATTCTTTCTTAATCTCATCTCTCAGATCAGTAGCATCAAAATATAATATATTCTGTAAATTAAAAAATGTATAGTATATATTCTATAAATTAAAATAAAATTTGTCAACGGCTGCACGGCCGGGAGTGCCGGCAGAAGTGAAAATTTGTTAGTATTGAGATCTTGCTTATATACGGCAAGACCCGAACGTGTCACGGGTATTTTGAAAGAAAATATAATTCTACGGTTTAAGTAACCCAAAGAACAAAATTCAAATAATTTTGGATGTTTTAGATCGACGCAATTACTTTCAAAATATAGAAATTATTTGATTAATAAAAAGACGCTTTTAATGTAAAAAAATTCAAAAACACCGAACTGTATTATTGAGATCTGATCGTTTACGCATTTTTGATCACGTCTCGTGTCCTGACGCGAGTTTAACATTTTTTACCCATCCCAAAAAAAATACATAACTGCACAACGCTGCTAAAGAAGTTTTCACTTGAAAAAATAAAAATAATCTTACCAATAGAGTTGTGCCCGTATAGAAGTCCAGCAAGCACGTAAAGTTTTTTTATTCGCCAGGGAGATGACGCTTTTGATGCCTCTGTGTTTGCTAGCTTAAAAAAAGGTACACTCATTTACCTATAACGTGTCAACACAAATTTGTTAACATAAAGAAAAAAAAGAATAAACACATTCAAAAAAACTGTAAAAAATTATATAGAAAATATTATCTGCCTAGGATATTACTTACCTGATAAGCAATACATGCAGCTTGTGAACTACGACCATTTTCTCTCAGTTGAGTGATAGTTTGAATGGAGATCTCTATATTATCGTTATTTTCTTCTGGCAAATGTTTTAATGACTCCTAGAATAATTATATAACAAAAAATTAATGGTATGCAAAGTTTTGTCATGTAAAATTCTTTTTCGTTCATAAAGAAATAAAATGTATAAATATATTTCATCAAAATATTGCCAGTATTTTAAGCAAAATTGATCTGCTAGAGGTAGCTTTAACTGAACTTCGCGAACAAAACAAACAGCCAGACATAATTTTCCTGTCCGAAACTTTTTTAGTTAAACATAATGAAGCGAATGTTAAACTAATCGACTATAAAGTGGCTTCATCGTATTGTAGGAAGAAAAGAGTAAATAAGAGAGATAACAGGGGTGGTGTCGCAATTCTCGTTAATAAAGTTATAACATATAAATGTTTAGATTTTTTGGATAACTTCGCATTAGAGGAGGTATTTGAATGCTGTGGTATCGAGCTTTGTAATTATAATATAATAATTATTTGTATATACAGAACTCCAAGTGCAAATATAACGCAGTTCTTTAAAAAACTAGAATCTGTACTAAACAAAATCGGTCACAAACAAAATAAACATGTGGTAATAGCGGGAGATTTTAACATCGATGTGCTCGTAAATGATAAGAACTCAAAAACCCTTTTGGACATCGCAAATAGTTACAATTTAAGAATACACATACAACAACTAACACGACAACATAAATGTATCGATAACATCTTGAGTAGTTTTCACTCCGCCATAAGCGAATTATATAACCTAGGACTATCTGATCATAATACAGCACAAGCTATCAGAATACCTATAAATAAAAAGTTTTCAACAGTAACTGAATATTATATATATAAAAGAGATTATAGTGTAGAGAATATTAATAAATTTAAGAGTTGTCTTAAAAGCTTATCATTTTCTGAAGTGTACGAATCACATAGTTTAGACCAAGCATTCGGGAAATTTCATGAATTGTTTTCTCTGTTTTACAAATTATGCTTTCCCTTAAACAGACTAAAATGCAGAAATACTCATTTGACACTAAAATGGCTAACGAAAGGTCTACGGAAAAGCTGTAAAACTAAACGTTACCTACAGATTAAATACTACAAAAATAAGACACCAATTAGTAGAAATATATGTCGGAGCATAGTAAAAGATTATCGATTAATCGAATCGTTATCGTTGTCTATGGCGTTGGAGTGGGGTAGCAGTCACTTCCGTTGTTTTGACAGTATCTACCCTCGACCCTTTATATGCGATCGACAGTCTAACTGAAGTCTTAGTCGTGCGCGGTCTCTCAAGAAGTGAAGTAGTGTCTAAATAGTGATAGTGTTGTGCAGTGCAGTGCAGTGTTGTGTTAGTGCTAGGAGTGCTGTCCGATCAAGGTCACGTGAGTACCTTACAATGTAATTACCTCGTCTTGTGTTAGGTTAGGTTTATGTGCGTTTAACCTTGGGTTTAAACAGAGAGCCTAGCAGTGGAGGCGAGTGTCGTGATCACTTAAAGGAATTCCTTAAGCCTACACCTTGGTCACAAGTCCAAGGCACTGCTTAGGTTTCTCTCGTAATTGTTAGAGATCATATTTGATAATTTATCGGTTCAATAGGAGTATCTACGTTGCGTTTACCCAATATTCCATTCAATACCATCACCCCCTTTTAGTGTTCCCCAATATTCCCCATTTTCCTCCTTCCATCTCCTTTCACATCGTTTTAAAATCCCCGACATATATATAAAAAATATTCAAGACTCTTAAAAAATTGTCTTAAGGTTGCACAAAAAAAATTCAACAATAAGTTCATATGTGAATCAAAAAATATAGCCATGGCAAGCTGGAAAGTTATCAAACAAAAGTCGTCTTGTAACCTTATAAATCAGTGCATTGACCAAATAATCATAGATAAAGAGTTGATAACAGATTCACATGAAATTGCAAATAAATTTAATGACTATCTTATAAATATAACAAGTAAAAAGCCGAAGAAGTTCATTAACACTAACAAGAACATATTAAAGGAAAGCATATTTCTAAAACCGATTAATGTAGACGATGTAATCAATATCATAAACTCATTAAATAACACGAAAGCCGTAGGTTTTGACGAGGTATCTACAAAAATATTAAAAAACATAGCTCGTGAAGTTTCTCCTATATTAAGCCACCTAATAATAATAAACAGCTCTTTTGAAAACGGTTGTTTCCCGAGTATCCTAAAATTTTCCATTGTCAGACCACTACATAAAAAAGGAGACAAAAGTACAGTGCAAAATTACAGACCAATAACGCTAATTTCAATATTTTCGAAGATATTTGAAAAAGCGATGCTTTTAAGATTAAACGATTTTATTAAAAAACATAATCTAATATCAAAAAATCAATATGCGTTCCAAAAATCTAAGTCGACTACAGACGCATGTTACGACTTCACTAATGAGATAGTCACTCTATTAGATTCATCAGTTTCACCAATAGTTATATTTTTTGACATTACTAAAGCATTCGACTTTGTATCACACGAAATACTGTTACGTAAACTAAATAATTTTGGCATCCGTGGTCCAGCACTAGAATGGATATCGACATATCTAAAGGGCAGAAAGCAGTGCGAACAAATTACTAAAGTTAACAATGAGTCAGTACTAACAAACTTTCAATCGAAGTCAAAAATCAACGAGTCAGGTGTACCTCAAGGAAGTATACTTGGGCCACTTTTATTTTTACTTTATATTAATGACATCACTCACGTAGTTCCTGACAAATGTATTTTATATGCTGACGATATCTCTCTAATATTGACATACAAAAATGACTATAATAAAATCGATAATGAATTTGACATGAATAATAAAGTTAATCTAGTAATACAATATCTTAATAATAATAATTTATTCATAAATTTGACTAAAACTAATTATATTCAATTTTGTAAAAACAATAGTATTCCTAAAGTATCACATTTAAATCTTAAATATCTAAACGAACCTATAAATGAGAGCCATGAGGTAATGTTCTTAGGATTTCAACTAGATAAATAATGTAACTGGAAATCACATATTGATAACGTGTGCAATAAAGTAAACAAATTTGTTTTTGTTCTAAGTAAATTAAGACAAACTGCTTCCCCAAAAACAGTAATGATGGCATATTATGCATATGTATACTCAACTTTAAAATACGGAATAATTATCTGGGGCAACTCGACAGACTTCCAAAAAGCATTTATTGCACAAAAGAAATGCATCCGTGCAATATGTGGTATACCGCCGTATGAATCTTGTCAACCTATATTTAAAAAACTAGGTATACTAACACTACCAAGCATTTATATATTTGAATTGGCATTGTTCGTTAAATTAAATAATAGCCTATTTATAAAGGCACGAGAAATGCATTTGAGAAACACAAGAAATCCTGAGAGATTAATACATCAAAAAAAACCAAAAACGGCTCTATACTTAAGGAATTGTAATGCAATGCGTGTTAAAATATTCAACTCCTTACCGACAAAAATTAAAGAGCTTTCTGGGCAAAAATTTAAAATAACTTTAAAAACCTGGCTTACAGATTACGCATTTTACTCAATAAATGAATTTTTACAAATGGGGCCAAAGAAATGATTGATTATAAATATTCTTAAATCATTATATTCCTGACATATGTATTTAATTTAGTTTTAAGACTTTATATGTTGCATGCCAGAAATGGTTGAATTAATGTAAAATTCAGTGCAATTAAATAAATAAATAAAACTGTTACAGTTTATATGTGGATTGTAAGTATAATGCTTATTTATTAGATATAAAAATTTAACTTTAGTTAAGCACTTAGGCGTCTAGGAAGTAAACCTAAGCGTTTCCGTGGCGCCTTCCTAAAGCGGCAATAAGGTACTGTGCCACCTCACCAGTGTCGGGATCGAATTCAAATATTTCAAAGAGCGTAGCTTCTGTTTAACTAAGAAAGTTACTCATTATTATTAAATAATATTTTACATTTTCATATAATATAATCATAATATAGATATATGAACTAATGTCCCCCGCTAGACCCAAGGCTGAAGCAGTTCCTTGTTTTATATAAAATTCTCAACTGCCAGCCTTGTGTCATTATGTATGGAGTTTATTCACCAGTTATCCTCCATTCTACAGTACCCTTGGTTTTAATGAGTATGCCTTGATAAAACCTCCGCTCGACGGCGTGAGGGTATGCATATGGTCGAGTGTTGACTTATCATAATTAAAATTACGGACATATTTATAAAATAATTTTTACAAAATTTTATTTCATTCTTTCATCCACATTTCTTCACAAAATTTATTATATCATGTATAATAATTTATACTTAGTTTTTACTTTTAATTTTGGCGATCCAGAGACGAGATTTGCTAGAGATTCATTATCTTCTAGTGCCATATAGCACTTTCTTAATCCTTCAGTGTTGTTCGACATATTGTAATACTCAATAGCGCCAGTCCTTGAAAATATTAAACAGAATAAAAAAAATATAGTGTTATAAATGATTAAAGTTAGAAATATATCTTATGTTTGTGTAACGTCAAAGATTTTTTTAAATTAAAAAATAAATAAAAGTGTTATAGTAAACCACATAACTGGCGGATCGCTTGCGCGGTAACATGAAGCGGCCATCGACGCACACGTTTTTAATCTTTCTTATCTCGCGCTTATTGGAAAAATAATCATTTTATACCTAGAAAAATTCCTTCGCGCGCCCTTAAATGTACGCCAGTTTTGAAACAAAAATGAGCCAAATCAGTCCAGCATTTATTAGTTTTAGTAACCAAATAGCATTTTATTTTTATAAATTTTCGTCCTCGTTTATTAATTTAGATAATGATATGAAGTAGATATATTCTTGTACTCGTCAGTGCTAACGCATTGAGGAAAGTCCCCTGAACTTCCTCCGCTCCCACTAACCTAAAGCCCCGCAGGCGATCTACGAGCTATGCGTGTTCATATATGAAACATACCAATTTTGTCGATCGATATAGTAGTCACCTATATTACTATACGCTTGCTTGACCTGCGCTTCAGTGGTGGTCACCGACATCTTCAAGAGCTCTACCACTCGGAACCAGTGGCCCAATCGTTTCCTTAGCGCTATTGCGAGGTCACTAATGCAAAAGACGTAATTTGATCATTATTATAAATTATTGTTTTATATTAATTTATGATTGATTGAGATAGTAATTAAGGATGCAAGAAATAGTTTGTAAGTCGGTATAACTGATGTTGGGTGGGTATATTGAAAGAATGAAGATGAAGTAGTATGTTAGAAGACGAAAAGATTTATAGATTAAAAATAGATTTTTTAAAGTTTTATTTATACTATATACATTTTTGATGGGTCAATTCATTAATCATTGGAAATTTTCATTTTTAAAATGGAGGTTTTAAATAGATGTAAAATCAAAGTTAGAAGTAACCATATGAAAATACAAGAAGTAAGAAGCCATAATTTAGGTATGGTATTTCTTACTATTATATTTTAAATAAAGTACTATACCATAGTTATTAAATACCCCTTTTTTTTAATCATGTTAGGTTTTTTATTATTATTAATACTAGAATTAACACAAATCCTTTTCCGCTATTCATCTTTCTCTTTGTCAGCGACTGGTAGACAATGCTTCAGGGATTAAGCTTCCTTCATTTTCCGCTTATTGTATATTTTTTGCAATGAAGTTTAAAAAATAAAATTACTCAGTAAATATTAAATTACGTATACGCAAAAGTATTAGTTACTTTATTTCAAGTATAAATTGATTTTAATAATAAAAAGTTTACCGTCTATCTTCATTATGGTGTATTTGTTCTGCAGCATCAAAGTCTTTGAAGTAAGCTAATATTTCTGCTTTCTTGAGAGCGTTAGAGTGTAACGCATTGAGCCTTGCAACAAAGCGTATCCCAGCGTAGTCGCCTCGCCGCACAAACGCCGCCTCTGCCGTCTCTAAGGCTCCATCTGACTCCAAGTTTTTTAAAGCAGCCTCCGCTAATAGAAGCCTACAAAGATATTCTGCGTAAGCATTGTGTTTGTTATAACTGCGAGTAATAAAAAAAGTCGTTTTTTAATAACACTGATAAAGATAATTTTCAGTTCAAGGGACTAAGGGAAGATTTTAAACAACTAGAAGATAAGAGTGGGGAATGGTGCAAAATAACAAAAAGAAGACAAGGGAAATAAACAGCATATACTGTTTGAATGATTTTTTCACTCTTATGGACTGAGAATCCTAAAATTACATCCTTACCATAATTTTGGATGTGGATTGTCTTTTATAAAGTTTTCAGTTTCCTTCAATCCTACTTTTTCAATAAGTTGCCTCGTGTCCCTTAGTGATTTGACTTCTACGCGTACTATGTGCTGTGGTGTACACTTGTCAGTTATACTGTCTAAAAGTGCTGAAGTGATTTCTAATTCCTGTAAATATTATCGTCATATACATTTTATTTCTGAACGAAAGTTTAAACAATTTTATGTTTATTAGCTATTAGTGAAAATCTGAAATTCTACTACTAATTTCTAATACTTTAAAAACTAACTGATAACTGGTCAACTTAATATACCTACTTCCATTAAAATAGCAATAGCTCCATCAAAAAAATGTATCAAGTTACATATTTACAATTACTTAATAATTTAAATACAGAAATTTGATTAAATATACTCATTTTTAAACCAATATGTGTTTTTTTAAATACTATTTTAAAAATAAAGGTTCATTCAATTGAATTCAATTTTTAGATTTATGGCTTTTAGGCGTGCAAGTTGAGCACATTTAACTCCGCCAATGTCACGTGAGATGGAGAAAGCAGTCAAATTGAGCTAGAGTACGGTAAAAAAATATAATTTAAACATTAATTTGCCTATATGTACATGATAAATAATTAGCGGTTGTTAGTAAATCTGCAACAAAAAAAACACACACACACACATATCAAATATAAGTAAAAATAATAAAATATTACAGATTGTTATTTATAATTTAATAATGTTAGTTTTAATATATTTATATAAAAACTAGTCGACTACCGTGACTTCGTCTACGTTAAAGTATATGTTAAATTAAGAATATATGTACAAAAATTAAAATGAAGGAGAGAGAGAGACTCTCGAAAAAAAAAACCGAACAGAGACTGACCATTCTGAACAGAGATAAAGATAAATATTAAAGAGAGAAAAAAGAGACAGGATGAGAGAGAATGATAGTATATATGAGGAAGAGAGACAGAAATACTGTACTTCCTCAGTGAAAGAATTTTTAAAATCGGATCAGTAGTAACAAAACGGCCGTGTTCTATTAATTAAAAAAGTGTTTATGGCAACACTGAATCACTCACGAAAAGTATAGTTTTCTATTAGCGAAAGAATATTTAAAATCTGGTTAGTAACGAAAAAATGGCCACATTCGTTTAACTAAAAAATGTATATGGCAACACTGAATCACCTTTGTCACTCACGAAAAGCATAGTTTTCTATTAGCGAATGAATTTTTAAAATCTGGTTAGTAACGAAAAAATGGCAACATTCGTTTAACTAAAAAATGTATATGGCAACACTGAATCACCTTTGTCACTCACGAAAAGCATAGTTTTCTATTAGCGAAAGAATTTTTCAAATCGGGTTAGTTACGTCGAAATGGCCAAATTCGTGAATTAAAAAACGTATATGGCAACACTAATTTACTTTTGTCACTCACGAATAGTGTAGTTTTCTATCAGTGAAATAATTATTCAAATCGTATTAGTAACAACAAAATGGCCATATTCTATTATTTAAAAATGTACATGGCAACACTAATTCACTTTTGTCACTCACGAATAGTGTAGTTTTCTATCAGTGAAAAAATTTTTTAAATCGGATTTGTAGTTCCTGAAAAACTCTTCAATTTACAAAACCTTATGGCACTTAAATGGCCATATCTTTTTAATTAGAGTATTTATGGCAACACCACATAGCCTTTGTTACCCGGAAAGGATGTAGCTGTGAAAGAATTTTCGAAATCGGTTCAGTACTTTTCGAGCCTATTCGCAACAAACAAACAAACATACAAATATACAAACAATCAAATCTTTCCTCTTTATATAATAGTATAGATATAGATAGATATAGAAGTATAGATGTACATAAGGGACTAAACACAAACATTAACAAACATTTAACACTAAAAGGAAGGGGGACTTTACGAGGGAGAACGTCATAGAGAGGGTGTAAAAGCTTTGAACAGTTAAAAATAATGTGAGAGGGAGAGCCTTCGTCTAAGCCACACTCGCACAACGAGTGGTCTCTGACTCTGATCTTAGCCAAGTGCACAGGGGTACATGCGTACCCCTCGATTAGCCCATAGCATTAACCCATCGATTAGCAAACCTTTGAGCAAAAAACCAGGGTCGTCTCGAAATGTCAGATTGTAGTGAGGCATAGTATTTGTTTTGGATTTTGTTTAACTTTTCATTGGGAGCTTTATTAAAGGGGTCCAGGACAAACAGACCATAATCAATATGGTTCCGAACAATTGCATCGTACAGCAGTTTTTGAGTATAAGGGTGTGCACCTCACCACACACCAGACACAGGTCGCAAGGCATTAACGCCTGCCTTGCATTTTTTACTGATATAATCAGCATGGGCAATTCCGTTCAGTTTGTTATCGAGGGTAAGGCCTAAAAAATTAACTTTGTTAACAGTTTCAATGTGTTGATTCTCATAAACAATATCAATGTTAGGAATATGTTTTTTTAGTAAATATAACTGCCTTACATTTTGTAACTGACAAAGACAAACCATGATCAAATAGCCACTGGCCTAGGTAGTGGAGAGTTGATGCGAAAAGTTATGTCCTCAACTGATTTTGAGCTGTAGTAGAGGACGATGTCATCAGCATATTAAAGAATATTGCAAAAATTGTTGACAGACAAATCGAGGTCCTGGGTATACAGACTATATAACAGGGGACTCAAGACAGACCCTTGGGGAAGACCCTTCCAGACAAGTCTGGGAGGAGTCTGGGAGGTTTTTTGCCTGAGCAACGGAAGCAGAACATTATCATAGGCTGAAGCCACATCTAGAAAAACACCAACTAGATACTCTCCCTTAGAAAAAGCAATTCGAATGTCTGTCGTAAAGATGCTGAGACTATCCAGAGTGCTTAAACCCTTCCGAAAACCAAATTGGGAGGGTGCCAAAATATTCCTGATTTCTACTACCTCAACCAAAACGTTCTTAAGAATAAATTAGTTAAAACATATATGGTCTATTAATTCAAACCATATATTCCATCAATTCCAAGTGATTTTTAAAAAGATGTTCGGTAACCTTGGCTAAGGTGGATGATAAAGAAATAGAGAAATAGAAAGGGTCAGAAGGACATTTACCTGGTTTCAGGATGGGAAGGAATTTCCAGCAGAAAGACGCTGGTAATAAAGATCAGTGCATTCCTGATCCCACCAAGGATTGGAAGGCAGATGATCCTTAGCCGATTTTTTTAGGGGAATATGTAAGTCAGCTGACAGTACAATGGCCTTAAGGAACCTCTCATAACAAAAAAGACAATCATGACCCTGACTAATAATATCATCCACAGATTTAGCATAAGCTGACCAATCAGCTTTTCTTTACATTATTTATTTCAGAGTGGGTTTATATCTCACGGATGGGAAGATTCTACTGTGAAATTCTAAACCATCAAAATCACTAAAAGATAGAAAAGAAATATCGAAAGCTCTCACAGCGGCAGCATTAATCTGTTCACTATGAGCAGGAAGTGGGATAGAAGAATAGGGAGTAGGGTGCCGTTTAAGAACGGCACAACCTGCAAACCCATCACTCCTGTCATCCCTGAGAAACCTGGAACCCGAAACTGAGACCCAGGCACTAACCATGTCTCCGAGATGGCAACAATGGCAGGCTTGTGTAAGTTAGTTATCGAAATGAGTTCAGTTTTTTTGGGTCTGACACTTTTACTGTTCCACTGCAGAAAACTGAGTGGGTCCGTTTTAGAAAATGTCAAAAATTTTTGGGATAGATTATGGGCAACGTTGGACGGTAATGGAATTTTATTGGCTGTTGAAATAATGCTAACAAGTACCTCTGTAAGAGATACTGATAGGTTTCTATGGTTATCTAGGGAGTTATTGGAATTCATCATTGTGTTGTCAATGGCACAACCATTGGGTAATGAAGTAGAGGGGGTGCTAACAATAGACTGATGTGCTTGTCTATCAAATCCTTTTGCTTGAAGAGCTCAGGGACGGGGAGATCTGAAAACAGTCTGTCTATAAGTTAGTCAGTTTAGTATGCGAGGGTGATGCAATAGACTGAGGAGAACCAGAAACAGAAGGAGGAGCAAACATTTCTTTAGCAACATTGGCATATGATCTATGCACTGTGGGGAAACGCGATGCTGCCTCGATATAGGAAATGTTTTCCTGGGACATAACAATTTTGATGCTCTGCTGTCTCGAAAATTCAGGACAATCTTTATCAATGGCATAATGCCTACTGGAACAATATAAACAAGTTGAATTATCTAATGTAACATTACAAGTGTCACCAGTATGGGATTGAGCACACCTGTAGCATCTTAGTTGAGATCGGCACTGAACCTTTACATGTTATAAAACGACAACAATTTAAACATTGTATTGTAGGTAATTTATAGGGGACTACAGAAAGAGAGGAATATAATGCAAATATTTTATCTGGTAAAGTTTGGCCTCTAAATGTTATTGCCACAGATTGGGTGGGTACCCATGTGACAGTACCTTCATTAATAATTTTACGGTTAAGTCTCCTTGCCTTGAACACTTCACCACACCCAGAGGGTAGGTCAACAGAGTTAGCAAGTAGCTCCATTGACCAATCAACCGGTACATCCTTAACCAATCCCATCCTAGTAACATATAGCTTTATACTTAGTCATTTCTAGGACAGGATTAGCCAAGAATTCATTTGCTGCCATGGCGGAGGAGAATTGTACAGAGATTTTATACCGTCCAACATTTTTGACACCATATTTTAATATACCCACAAATTTGTGAGTATGTAAAAATTGTCCAAATTTAAGTGCGCGTATGGTAGTACCTGCGGCAGGTTCGGGAATTTCTCTAGAGACATATACTATGTAGGGGCCTGTGTCGTCATCATAATAATGTTTGGGTCCGTCAGTCATAGAAGGGTATAGGTTATTTATTGATGGGGTAGCTGAGGAAGGGTCATCAATGGTTTTTTTAATTGCAGATCTGGAATAAATAGACACGCCGTCATCTCCATGACGTTTCCTTGAAGTTTTAGAGGGACATGAGGAATCGATTTCGATGAAATTCATGCCCCCGGCATCAGGCGGTTCTGACCCCATACTTACCACTAAATGCTATATAAATAAACTTACCACAACCGATAATGTTAGTATATCCTTATATAATCCAACACCACCAATTTAAACACCTATTTTAATCTTAAAAGATCACAAGTATCACAGTACACTGCGTTCACCATCAACAACGCAAGCCATAATCACAAAAAAAAAGGCTATGACTTATGAGAATGGCGAATGGCGTCAAATGTCCAAGGTTCATTCAATCTAATATATCAAAATATGGCAGCTGTCAGGATTCTACGGAATTATGAAACCAAGTATTCTGAAATATCGTAATGAAGCGGTGATTACCCTAGCGGTTAACAATTCAGAGTCTTAATTGTGAGATTCGTGTCTGATCCTTGAATAATATCGCACATTGATAAGTGATACTATACAAAAATGCTATTTTTTTCAGTATAAGCGTTTAAAAATTACCAAACAGAAATGACTAGTATTGCACAAGCAGTCGTCACTACTATACGTCACATACCGAAAATTATTAGAGTTACGACAACTGGTGTTTCTGCGAAAATGTAGTATGCTTCGCGCTCTAAGAGATGGCACTTTCACAAAAACACATTTTTTTTGTATAGTGACGGTCTTCTTCTCAGTGTGCGATATGTTTATGCAATTAAATGTCATTGCATTGCTTTGACAATACAAAAATACTCTGAGGGACCCTGCACCCCTTATCTCTAAGATAAGTCCTCAAATTTTTATAATGTCCATTATCCTCATATTATAATGTATAAAATATGCCTACTCGCATTTGACCAGCCTGATAGACTATGGACTAAGACCCGTGCTCAGTAGTGAGTCGTTAATGGGTAAAGATGATGATGATGATGATACATACTTTGAAGTGACACAAGTATCCCTGCATGGTGAGCGGTTCCTCTGGCTGTTCGTCTCGCATTACATACAAACGCGCCTTCTCCGCGACTGCGAGAAGTTGCGCGTTGTCAGCGGCCCACCGCGCATCCCAAACGTCGCGCCGTAGCGCCTGCCCCATGCCCAAGTTATGGGCCTTCTCCGTCTCCATAACGTACAAAGATCCTCCAGTCTCGATCACGAACATCTTGCTGTGATTATGTTTCAATTTATAATTACATAACTGTTATTACAAATATTTCTATGCTCCTTTAAACAGTTAGACAGATAAGCTAATTACTGACAAATCTCTGTTTTAGTATGATTGAGGTAGTTGGGCAAAAAAAAAATTCAAAAATTTCGCCTGTTAATGAAACGTTTCTCGAAAATATGAATGTTCGTTTTCGTATTGGACCTTTGTATGATTGTAAAAAAAATTCGGTATAGCTTAAGTAATAAAGACGGACAAATATTAGACAAAATAATGTAGAGGACGTTGCTTCAATTATCATTACTCAATTTTTTTTTATTATAACGTTAAGGGTGTAATAAAATTTAGTTTAAATATATTATTGCATCGTTTTTACCTTGAATTTGAATTCAACCCTAACTTGTAAGGTTTTGCATTAATGGTTATAATTGTAATTTTTTTGAAGTTCAGCATAGAAAATAAAAGAATCGTTCCAGAATCCCTTCCTAGTATTAGATGACTATCAGAACATGCGATGCAGCAGATCGTCTCATCCGAAAATCCGCTTTCTCCAGAGCTTATGGGAGTTCCATCGGAAGTGAAGAGATGTTCTGTTGCTCCTTAGAAAAAAAAGAACATTAAGTATTAATAAATTCTAAGAGTGGTATACGCTTTATTACAAATGGCAACAGTATTACTCGCTAAAAGGATCCCAAGACACATGATATATGTTTCAAAATTACAATGACTACCGGTTTACTTGAGGCATTTTCCTACAGCAGTTACGGCAGGATGAAAACGATAGACAAGCATTATCAAAAGAATATGGATATTGACTGTTCATCTGTGTTCTTGACTGCCTTGACTTGAGAAGCGTGCACTATTATAGTTACCACTATTATTTATTTATATTATAAATAATAAGGACGAGTTTTAGAAAATACTCACGGGACCTAGTCGGGGTACAAAATTTCCAAATCATAAATGATTCCTTAGATGCAACCACAGCTATTGCCTTGTTATTGATAGTTACATACGATACAGGCATTGTTATTCCTTTCGCTAAAATTAAAAACAAGATATTTAAAATCGTGATTGATGATTTAACATGAACGGCGTACCTTAAGAAACAAGATAATACATAAGTAAAATAAAGGCTTTCTTCTACTATCATGAACAATCATGAAAAGAGAATGGCTCTTACAGAATATTCTTTTCAAAAAACAGACATTCTGGGCTTTTCATACCAAAACTATCATTGTATGAAATTTTATTTCGAGAACTGTGTACGAGTGTGTGAGAACTGTGTGAGAACACGCATATCTATCGGTATCTATACGGTACCTCGGATTCCACAAGTCAGTATTGACGAGCAACTCGTTGGTGGCCACATGGTTGTGTCTGTGCAAATACGGCGAGTATTAGCAAGACGACAACAATCGGAAATTATGTCTCTGAGTGATTCGCCAGGATTGTGACATGCCCGACATATGTCAACCGTGCGAACCCTCACAATACACTTCCAGTAATTCCTCCATAATTGCACACAGAAAACCATTGGTTTGTCCCATAAATTACAAGAGGTAATTACTATAGGAGATAGATACAGCATTTAGGACGAAAAAACGTTTACATATATATGTGTTTTGTCACATATGCGAGACGAGCCTCGTAAACACAAAATTAGTATCGACCAGTTATCAGACCTTTGTTGATGCGTCCTCATTAGATTTTTTTACGCTCTAACAATTCTGTTTTAAAAAAAATATTTTAACTGGGCCAGTCTAGAAGAGCTCAAGCTGTATATTAATAGTAAACTATACGAACTACACTCGTTCATCATATATATGTCGGGGATTTTAAAACGATGTGAAAGGAAATGGAAGCAGGAAGATGGAGAATATTGGGGAACACTAAAAGGGGGTGATGGTATTGAATGGAATATTGGGTAAACGCAATGTAGATACTTCTACTGAACCCATAAATGATCAAATATGATCTCTAACAATTACGAGAGAAACCTAAGCAGTGCCTTGGACTTGTGACCAAGGTGTAGGCTTAAGGACGTCCCTTAAATGATCATAACACTCGCCTCCACTGCTCAGGCTCTCTGTTTAAACCCAAGGTTAATCGCACATAAACCGAATCTAACACAAGGCTAACCTAACCTAAGGCTAACCTAACCTAACATTATGTTTACTTAACCACGTGGCAATTACATTGTAAGGACTAAGACTTCAGTTAGACTGTCGATCGCATATAAAGGGTCGAGGGTAGAGACTGTCAAAACAACGGAAGTGACTACTACCCCACTCCAACGACATAGACAACGATAACGATTCGATTAATCGATAATCTTTTACTATGCTCCGACACGGCCATTCTGATAATCAACGCGCTCTCGCGTTGCCTTTACACAGTTTCAAAATACGTAACACGTTTTTTACTATTACTATACGTTTTTTACAATTTTGATTTTAGTATACTCATTAAATAACTTGAAATTTATTTTATTAATAAATATAAACGTACTGTATGTACGAATGTATTGTACAATAAAAAGGGTATTTTTTAATATACAGGACTTCGTAATATAGGAGAGACAAATTATTGTTAATATAACATACTTATTTTTACTACACAATATTTATTAAAAAACTAATAATGTTATTTGTTATTTTGGGAGAATAATTTTTTAAATTGTTAAATCTATTTGCCAATGTTTCCTTAAATATTTGTATTATCTCACCATCACACTGGATTCCTTGTTGATTAGATATTATAAGAGTTCTGATCGTAGCTATTATACAATATTCGTCTACACTATGCATATCTACAACGTCCGGAATATGGTTAATCCATGACTGAAATCAAAAAATTATACCTTAATATATTTCATAAATATGAATTTTGCAAATTTAAGAATAGTATAAGGTTACTTTTTAGAATTACATTTCTTATCTATATAGTGTGCTATAAGATTTTCTTATTTAAAAAATTAAAAGCTAAATTCATTACCTGATGAGTAACTGAATCCCAAAAGGTAACCGTTTCTGTGCTAGACACGAAGGCTAAGGTGTTCCCGTAGAAAGCGTATTTGTGATCAGGTTTCACATTAGCGAAATATATGAAGGAATCAATGGTAATCGCAAGGCGTAGAGAACGTTGTTCCCATGAAAGCGCTCTCATAAAACCTCCTGGTACACGTAGTGTTCTTATGTGCTGAAAATATCATCCATCATGGTTTACGGTCACTCGCATTTTTGCCCACTAACATAAAGTCAATGCTTTAAAAATCAAATTTACAAAAATACACCAAGAAAGTTTACTTCTCAAAAAATACATGTAAAATGTAGGGTTTTTCTTACTGAGGATTTACATTTGATCTTTCACATTTTTCTAAAGAAGGACAATTTCATTAGTGAAAACAAAGGTGTGCTTTAAATGGAATCATATATATCATAGCTCTATCATACATATATATATATATATATATATATATGTCGGAAGTGTAAGTTAGGTTTAGGTTAGCCTTGTGTTAGGCTATATATTATCCCGACCGTGTTGCGCCCGTATAGCTCATATTATAGGCCATCCATTGTAAACATACGATGCTAATAAATGATTGTATATCCCTATTTTAATATCCGACATATTCCTATATATATATATATTCATTCCTACAGGAATGATTTAATGTTTTGTATGTTGCTAATAGGCTCAAAAGTACTAAACCGATTGTGATAATAATTTCCCCGATAGAAAGCTACTTCCTTTCTGAGTAACCTCTGTATGAGGGTAACCTCAAAAAGATATAACTAATTAATTGCTATGAAATGGATATTTTTTGAGAGGTACTAAATGGATTTGGAACTACTCACGTGATTTTAAAAATTATTTTACAGAAGGGAAAGTTACACTATTCCTAGTTATATAGGTAGCATAGTGATCTTAAAGGTTATGGACAATAATCATACTTTATAATTATCCTGAAGCGAAGCGAGGACAGGTTACTGATTAATTATTGTAATAAACAATTAATTGATTAAGAAGTTCGTGAAAATGAATTCTATTTCTATTGTATTCAGATAAACATATTGATGATAAATAGATAATTTGACTTTGCCTATTAAATGTTTACTCCTATAATTTTTATTTATCTAATATTATTACAGACTAAATATATATATAAAAGGAAAATAATAAATATGCACCACTTATATATCTTATGGTGATGTAAATAATTATAGTATTAATAGCTTCAATTTATACCTCTCCATAAGCATTAAAAAATTGGACAACATTAGTTTGTTCCGGTGTTTGTCCAGCTGTTGCCAGTATAGTTCCATTATGATTCCAATGGCAATCGATTATCGTCATATTAGTATCTACCACTATACTATCTGGAAGTAAATAATACTTTTTAGGACAGATAGACATACGAAATAGTCAGTCTACTTAATGAAGTAGTAGTCCTTATCTTCATCAAGATATTGTTCTGATTGTATAGGCTGCAGTGTATTGTTAAAGTCCTTGCCTGAACCATAAACGTTGTCTTTATTGTAAATACTCTTTAGTGTTAATTATAAGTTTCAACTTGACTTGTCTATATGAGTCCCTGAGAGAAATAGTTTTGAGAGACAGTCAGAACGTACAATATATGACGATATATTATACTACTTACAAATACTCTTCATACATATTTTTTCATTTAGTTATGATGGGTAGACGGTCCACCTGAAGGTAAACCATCACCACCATCAAGCCACTTTTGAGCATGGACATCGACAAAACAAGCGGCGAAACACGTCAAGTACACTTAGCGGTAGGATTCGTATGGTAGTCGCTAGCCAAACGTAACGGTGCTGGCTTACTCGTCTATTACAAGATGTTCTCCTAGCGGTAGAGGGGAATTGTATTCTAACCCGTCGCCTCACATGTGTTTCTTTTATTGTACTTTTATCTTATAAATCTTTAGGATAAGCGTACCGTGAGGGACGCGACAATTTACGAGTAATGCACAGGATTCGAGTCCGAGCCGAAAGAAATACACTTATATTAAATTCCATTCCATTCCATACAAATTTGGGATGGGCCCCCCTTATCACTTAGGGGGATGAGAAATAGATAATAGCCGATTCTTAGAACTACAGAATATGCATATAAAATTTCATAAAAATTGGTCGAGCCGTTCCGGAAGAGTATGGTAACTAACATTGTGACACGAGAATTTTATATATAAGATAATGCGTTTAAAATACATAGACACTCTATATGCTTATGTGATTAGGAAACCTATATGGCCCTTTACGGACGGGGTAATTAGTGTTGATATTGATCGATGGTTGGGTATGTATATCAGTAAAAAGCGGTTTAACCTTCTTCTGTGCAATTCTTCATCAATAGTAGTAGTCCAATCTTGTAGCATATAACGAGAACTGGTCTATTACTTGGAGCTCTACCAGAATACCATTCCATACAAACTATTTCCATTGATTCTGGCACTACAGAACTTGCAACTGACATCTGGATAAAATAAGTTTTATTTTTAATTTCCATTAATTATAGTTTTTTTCAGGAAATACATTTTGTGAGCTTCTACATTTAAGTAGATTGTACATACAGTAAAATTGCCCTGATCATCATATAGATGGAGTTCTCCATTAGACAATGCAAATAACAGCAATGAATTGTTCGGAGACCACTGCACTGCTTTCAGTCCTGGACCTTTAATATCTTTACCCCACACTCTTGAGCCATCCACTGAACCTACTATAACAGCTCCTGAAAAAAAGAAGGCACATAAATTTGTAATAATAAAAGCTGTGAAAATAAAAACTTCAACATATATGAAAATAAACACTTTTTATGGTTTTAATTATTTTTATACCCATTTTATAAACTTGGTATGAAATTAATATAATACGTATATAATCGATTTAAAAAAAGTTCAGTTAATAAACTTACCATCTTCATATGCTATACAAATTTTTTGTCCATCAGATCCCCAAGCCATACTGCTCACTGTAGATTTATTTCTATTATTTATCATTTCTTCATACCAGGAACCCTAAATTAAAAAAAATTATATGTCATCTTTAATAAATAAAAAGTAAAGAAAAGAGAGAGAGATTAAATCACCCTTCATCAGCACTTATATCTAAATAGCAAAATCTCATGATCACAAATGAAAAATGAATCATCAAAACAAATGATAAATATTTCTTTGAAATATAATTTCATATGGTTTGTACTAACAAAATTGGGCTTTTTGTTTCCTGAACTATTATTATCAATAGTTTTTAAGGTAGAATGTTAAATTAAATACTTAAATATTTTTTTTACTAAAAATAAGATTAATATTTTTAAAATACACAATCAGCATAAAAATTATGTATGCCCAATTAAACTTTTGAAATATCTGTTAATTTAGTAATGTATGGATACTTAAACATGTCACAATACTTATATGAGAAGCAAAAAATTGTTTTGTATATGTACTTTGTAGATACTATTACTACAACAAAATTGATGAAGATTTAAAATACTTTTGACACAACTTATTCATAATTAGAAGATTCTAACAATATTTATTATTGTATGTTATTTTGTGTGGATTTCGTAATGAAAGGGTTATAAAAATAAACAATTGAAACTGAAAAATCACAAAAAAACAGTAATACGTAGGTAATTTGAAGTTTATAAAAATACCTACTGTAATCCTTAACTCACCTTTTTCTTATCCTAAATATAAGTTAAAATAATTTAATACTAATAACAAAAAATTAAAGTTATTTACTTTAGGAACCTGAATTAATGTTGTTATTAGCTTTTAAATAATTTTTAAAATCAAATATTATGTGATATTACTGATTTTTAAGATAATAAAACAAATCTATTATGCCTGAGAACTAAATTACCTTATATAGCATCCAAACTATAATGACACCATGTTCATCACTTGTTGTCAGCTTTTGAAAAACTTCATTCCAAATTGCAACACACACTTGTCCTGTATGTCCTTCCAGGCTGAGATTCATGGATAAGTTTCCACTTCCACCTAAAATCCAAATTTAAAACTAACTTATGGAAGTGGTCTACCATTTTAAATAGGTTTTTTACTATTCTGAGCCCTATAAATTTTTGTATTATGTAATTAAAATATTAAGCACTATGTATATGTACTTAAAATAATACATATTGTTCATGAATTCGTTCACTAATTTGCAGTTGGAATATTGATTTAGTAGTGTAGATATGAATTTTTTATAATCACTAATTTTTTTTTATTTGAATTAAAATTTAAAATAATAATATATTAATAACTAAAAGATTTCTTTGGTTGCTTGAAAACTATTTAAGATATAAAAAAATACTGTTAAAAATTTAATGTATTTTACGATGTCCTTTAGAATAATTTATAATAGCATGTCTTTTTATTATTTTATATAAATTTTATTTGCTTATAATGATAATTTTTTTAATGTGTGTGTGTTAGGTTTGTATTATTACAGGCTATTAACCCCTAAAGGCTACAATGAATTTGTAAATTTATTTAATTTGGTTCACTTACAGTCAATTACACTAATACATTGAACATTATTTATCACTAAGACTGTAATGGGTGTAAAAACACTGGGATTAAATAATAGGAATAAATAATATAAATAAGCCAGATGAACAGACGTGTAGTGAGATGGAATTGTAATAAGTATATCTATTGAACGAAACAGTAACGAAATAGTGTGAACGATAGTACTATTATACTACTACGTTTGTACTATTGCTGGCATCAACTACAAAAATATCAATCAAAAAGATTGTATATTATTATTCTAATAAAGGGAAGTTAATAAATAAGCTAATTATGTCTTGCTTTTTAGTGAATATGTTCTGAAACTAATTTATTGCTCATCCACTAATTCACTCCCTCAACTGTTTACTCATTCAATCACTCACTAAATCACCAATTCGCTCATTTACCATCTACGCACCCATGCACATTTTACCCATTCACAAAATGACTCAGTAAATTTACCTATTTACAAAGTACCTACTCACTCGACCATCATGTCAACTACTAAACTGTACTACTCTACTCACCCTTCTATCTCCAATCTACTGTACCCACTTAACAGATAGCCTTCAGCTCTTTATAAATAATACATTAGAACCATCTAGATCACCTGAAATATCGAATATAAACAACAGCACCAAAATGGGTTCATTTATCAAGTTATTACGATTTTACAGACAGACACTGTTAAACAATAACATTAACATTTTGATCCCATTTATTTCACACAGATAAATCCGCATCAAAATCGGACCAGTGTTTCGGGAGCTACGATGTCACAGACAGATACACATATACACTGTTAAACTTGTAAAATAATGGCATCTTAAACCCATCTGCTTCCAAGAAAAATCCGCATCAAAATTGCTCATGAGGTACGATATAGAAAGACAGACGAACATTACCGTTAAAAAATCACTTACAGCCAAAGTACACTTTAACACAATTCTATTAAACCCAAACATGACTAGTTTACGTTGTCCCATGCCTGTGTTCCAGTACATACATTCCGGTGTCATCATCAACTAATGGTACATTAAGCCGGAAAGTCTAAGAATCTACTGGTAACATCAACATCAAAATTATTTATTTTAATTTTCTCATAGTAATAGTTGCTTAACATTCTTAACCATATTATGGCTATCTGTGGTCTTCCTCATCAGTTCCACTTCACCAAATGATAAATTCAAATGAAAATATCAAAATCACTACATGTGTGCCTATAACTTTTAAGAAGTTCTGTCAATTTGTCAAGGATCCCATCATCAGAACTGGATTTGAAAAAAATGGGACCAATCTGTAGGCATACCCTAAATAGAAATAGAAATTTCCAATTTGGTTCATAAATGACTGAGTTCCGAGGTAACAAACATAAAAATACAACCAAATTGATAACATCCTTTTTTTGAAGTCGGTTGAAAATACTATTTTTATTATATATACTTAAATTTTGGATAATGTTCTTGATCTTATAGAATATGTTTTCATTTAAAATGAAAAATATGATTTCAAATGATTGAAAACGAGGTCATCAAAATCATGATAATTTTAAAGGGCTATGGAAAAACTTTAAGAAAAGAAAACTTAAACATAGTGCATATTCAACAAAACTATTACCTGCTTGTGTTTCAGATAAATAATCATTTTAATATTTTGATCATCATATACCCAAGAACAGCATATACTACACTTTTACAAATTAAAACATAAAAAGTTCTCTACATACGCTAGCAAGTATACAACTATGACTACAATGGGTGTAAAAACACTTATATATGTATATCTCTGGACCGATGCTTGTACACTAATTTTATCCCCTCTTATCTGAGGGTTACCATGGATTTAGAGGATACACGGAATTGTAAGGTGCTGTGTTGAAAATGGAAAAAGATACAGGCACAAAATTCAATCACCCAGGTGTAAAACACTGTTGTAGCCTTTAAGTGTTGTATGTAACTTTATTATATTATAGTATCGGTTAAGGCTCCTACCCGATTCTAGTTTTAGGACCTTCAGCATTCCATCCTCTCCACCGACTGCAATATATCCTGACGAGTGATTCCATGCCAGACAACTAACATTTGACTGTTTAGGTATAGCTATCTGGAATTTATTACAAAATGTATTAGCTTCTTTTCAGTTCCGTTTAGTGTATATATTTTCTCTTCATACCTTTTTGCTCATGTAAATATACATTTTATATAGTCTCTTCTCTTTAACAAACAAAAAATGCTTCCGCCTTTTGTATTATTGTTTTAACCTTTTAGCTTAAGGATATTTTTATGCGTTTTTTAGTTTCATTGAATTTGAAATAACGATAGAAAAGATGCAAACTAAATTAAAATGTAGTAACTGACTAATTATTTATTCATCTTCAACTAAAACAAAACTTTCCAGGCATATTATATACAATATATGTACATTTATAAATTATACACTTTGAAGTTTAAACAAAACATTGCGTTGCTAGGAGACAGTGTTACCTACTCTCAAAAACATTTCACTTTTCATATAAAAAATCAGTAAAACCTGAACTCAAAATAATTAATTAATAGAAAAATCACTTTAAAAAGTATTATTAAAAAATTATAGATCAATAAATAAATATGATTGACTTGTTTGAATTACTTCAAGCAATATATTTTACTTAGTACAAAAACAAAATGTGACAAGTCAAAAATTGAGTTTTTAGATCGATACTTACCCCTAATTCGATCTTGCATCCTAAAAAATCGTCATTTGAAATATATACATAAGTATATGACCGTAAAATTGTCAACACTGTTTAATTTAATTTGTTTAATTTAAAGTTCATTTATTCAAAGTAAAATACATGTGATTCTTATGCTAAGTATAAGAGTTATCTTAAAACTATGTAGCGCGTAGTTTAGGATCGGCCAGCCCTTGTGGAGTACAGTCGTGCCCTACTGACGCACTCACCGGTCGGATCTGCACCAAGCGTACTTCAGTTCCTGGCGGCCGAACCACAGCAAGCCACGAGCGAGCCGCGATCTTCGTCTAACGTCCTGTCACAACGAGCAAGCCGCCACTGCCCCTCTCTCACAACTGAGCCGGAACCACTTAATAAAATGGATGTACCTCCAACAGAGGGAACCCAAGTAAAAATCCTCCTGGATCAGAAGATCCACTTCTGAAGATTATGCTATCAAAGAGGGACAGGACCCCATCTAGTGCGTTCCAGTAAGCGATTACAACGCCCACGCTCACGACCGTGGTTTTTTCCGTTCCACTTATCCGCGAGCGTTACAATCGTTAACTCAAGTGGAACGGATAATTGAGTGTTTTAAGCGTTAACGTAAATAATTCAAATGGCGAGTTTTAATGCAATAGTTTCAGGTTAAGGTTATAATTTGTAAGTCTTAAGAATAAACTTCAATAATTATTGCTTACATTAATTATTGAAGTTTATTCTTAAGACTTTTCATATTTTTGATTGAGTGAATATTTTATATTTATTTTTTATATTAAATTGAAACTAAAATTAATTTTACATAAATATGCGCTGCAGAAACATCACTAATATATCTCTATCCGTATCAAATAAAGTCATTTACATTGTCGCCGTTTTAAAAATGCCGCTAATTATTTTAAAACGCTCACAATGACATGGGTCGTTGTGAGCTTCGAGTGAGCACATGTCATGACGTCATAATTGACATTTTCGCCGCGGCCACAACACCCGCGATCATCAAGTGGAACGGCTGAATGAGGGTTTTGGGCGTTGTGATCGCTAAGTGGAACGCGCTCATCGTGATCCCGTAGGCCGAACTCAATTACTATTTAGTGGCGGCGGGAGAACGAACGTGGTTCACGAACCACCAGGACAGGGCAATGTAAGCCGTCTAATTATAAATGAAGAGACGTAGATACGAAAAAACCAGTCAATTTCTCATAAAAGTTGAAGATTATTATATATTTTTAGAAAATTAAAAAAAGAATAGGCATTAAGTCTTGTGACAGCGAACACCGATCAGAAAGTGTTACGTCACGCCACCCAAAAAAATTATTGTTGTTTTTGACGTTTTCATACAAAAAGGCAGGTTACTTCGCAGACTGTGACGTCATTCAAGACGCTATTACTTATTCAGCGTTTTCGAGGAAAATCTAAATTGCTTTTTTAAATACAAAATACGTAATGTAAAAATTGCTTTTTCTTTGAAATATTGTTTTTTGGGATAAAATAATTAAAGTATACAATTAACCAAGTTTTCAAATTAAGTCAAGTAGCCTATAATAGCTATATCAAGTTTCGCTAGCCTTTCATTCAAGCATTCAACAAACTTCCTAAGATTCCTCGACTTATACTATAACGTAAATGATAAGGTTAGGCTTCCTCCAGCTGATGGGGCTGCTTCTTATTTTGTTTGCTTGCTTTCTATTTTTGATTAGTAAGTAGTTATGTTGTCACCCTCTGTTAGCTTCATAGAGAAGTAATGCGCCATAAGCGCATTCCTTATTCAGTGATAGGAGTTACTCGGAATCTTCCCATGGTGTCAGCAAGGAAACGAAGGTTACTTGGATGGACGTCATGAGAAGAAGCCTCAGTCTGATTCGAGCATCCAATTCTGTACGGTCGACTCACTAGTTTTTAGTTAGAGTTTAAGTTATAGCGCATACAACTCTGCGTAGTTAAGCAAACCTTTGTAACAAGTTTTTTAAAATAAATTCTTTTTAAAAACGACTGCGAACGCTCTCGAAATTTGACTGGCGCAGCCGGGTCGGATTTTCTTAAAAATAAGTAAAACCCTTCACATAAAACTCTGTGAAAAAGGGAATTTTTACTAGTGAAAATCCGCGAACCAACAAATTTGTCTAACTCGAGTGTGAAAAGTGCCTGTTCGTGATGAAGCTGATCGGTTGGTGAGTCAAAATCCTCGCTATCCTTTCTAATATCCTGTGTTATTTCAAAATCAAATTCTTTTGTTATAACGTATCTGGTTTTAATTATAATTATTAATTAGTATATATATTTTTTTTAAATTTAAAATTTTAATTAAAAAGAACTTCAAAATCAGTTCTTAGTTCAGTAATTAATTAAAAATAATTTTATAATTAAGGATATTATTTTATATTGATTTATATTTTGTGTGTAACGTGAATATTTTACATTATATTTTAAATTTTATATTAGTGTGTTTAAAATTTAAACAAAATAGTTGATGCCGCCGTGATCGATAACATTTCCTTTGCTGAAATATATAAGTTAATTCCCGAATTTTCTGGGGAAACACGTTTATTAAATCTATTCTTAAATAAATGTGAGTATATGTTATCAAAATGTGCCGGAAATTCCATAGATAGAAACCAATATTTAAGAGAAGTAAATTGAAATCCGATGCCGCTGTTCTTATCAGCGAGCGTAGTGACATAGACTCGTGGGATGATTTAAAAGAAATATTAATTCAGCATTTTGGCGATCCTCGAAGTGAGGAATGTGTATCGATAGTTACAAAATTTAAAGATTAAATTAAATGAAAGTTATTTAGAGTTTTGCAATAGAATTCAGAGCGTTAGATCTATTTTATTTTCTAAAGTAAATCAGTTAGGTAATGAGGGACTTAAAGAAGCGAAACACATAATTTATATTAACGCTGCCTTGAATACTTTCATGTATAATTTACCCGAATATATGGTTAGATTGGTTAGACTTAAGAATCCAACAACCCTTGAAGATGCTCTTAAATATGTATTAGAAGAAGTAAACTTCCAAGAGCAATACAACTTGAGAAGTAAATCGGTAAATAATCTAAAATCACAACAAAACCCCCAATTTAAGTTTAATATCCCAACGCCGAATCATATACCTAATTCTCAGGACCAATTTAAGTTCGGATTACAAAAAACTAATGAATCGATTAGACCAACTCCTTTCATGCATTATAGACCTCATGCCCCTTAATTTAAATTTGGATACCAACAACAATACTTACCACAGACACCAATTAATCCTTATTACGGACATCGTCCGAATTATATTCAAAAACCAACAGGTTACAGACCTAATTTACCCTACATTAACAGTCCTCAACAATTTGGCTATAGACCTAATTTGCCCTTTAATAGTAATCCTCAACAGTTTGGGTATAGACCACCTTACAGACCCCCTGCACAATTTGGTTACAAACCAAACTTTACACAAAATGTTCAAAAATCTAACGATGTGTCAATAAGAACAGCACCGGCAAAGCCTAGTTTCCCAATAAATGAGATAATTACAGACAGTGATTTTGAAGGTTATTATTCTTATTCTAACGATCCAACAGACAGTGAGTATTATTATCCTTATTCTAACGATCCAACTTTACAATATGACATGTACAACTATAATGACTTAAACTACCAAGAAGACAACGAAATTACTGATGATATAAATAACGACCAGAATGAAAATTTTCAAATGAAAGCCTCACCCCCCAGGGACAAGAAATAATATATTTAAATTTTGATCATGATTTAAAATTACCCTACGTTTATATTCCCGACATTGACGAAAATTCATGCTGGACACCGGAAGTACAAGATCATTCATAAGCCCCAAAAAGGTTTACGAATATTTCGAGCATTTGAAAATTTTTGAGCCATTTCAGGTCATAAGCACTTATGCTACTAGCACTCATAATGAAGCTATAGAAATTCCGCTATTTTCAATATTCAACAGTAACCATTTTCAAAAATTCTATATATACGATGTTGACAGTAGATATGACGGATTTATAGGACTCGACTTATTAACACAACTAGGAGCTAACATTAAACTAAAAGAAAAAATAATTAAAACTAACAACGCGATTATACCGATTGAATACAATCTTATTCACGTCATTCAATTAACTCCTCGTACAGAACAGAGAGTAAAACTACCAACTAATCTATGTGACGGAAACGTACTTTTAAATTTTAAGCAATTTGGTAAAGGAGTAAAATGCAATAATGGTTTTGCGACCACTGTAATACAAAATACTTTTGACGATGAAATTCAATTAACAATAACTGCCCCCTTTGAGGTAATGAAATTTAATAGTGACTATTTACTTAATCACATAAAGGACGAAACTGACGTTGAAATTGACCCAATTTTAGACGAAAACCTTTCAAAATTAAGACTAGATCATATGAATGAAGAAGAACATGATGCTATTTTAAAATTATGTAAAGATTATAAGGACATATTTTACTGCGACAAACTCCCATTGACTTTTACGAACCAAGTTAAACATAAAATACGTACAACAAATGATAACCCAATTTACATACGACCTTACCGATAACCACCAGCACAAGCCGTCGAAATTAAACAACAAGTAGATAAGCTTCTTAAAGATAATGTCATTCAGGAATCTCATTCCCCATGGAGTGCACCAGTACATCTTGTACCCAAAAAGATGGATGCTTCTGGTGAACCAAAGTACCGAATGGTAATAGACTATAGTCGACTGAACGACATAACTGTTGACGATAAATATCCTTTGCCACATATTACCGACTTGTTTGATAAATTAGGAAAGAGCACATACTTTACGACTTTAGATCTAGCTAGTGGCTACCATCAAATTGAAGTAGATGAAAAAGACCGCCCAAAAACCGCATTTAGTACGCAAAATGGTCATTATGAATTTCTTCGGATGCCTTTTGGTTTAAAAACTGCACCAGCAACGTTACAAAGAGCAATGGATAATGTTCTTCGTGGTTTGCAAGGAATCCATTGTCTAGTTTATTTAGATGACATTCTAATCTTTTCATCTAGCCTTCAAGAACATTTAAGTAAGTTACAGACAGTTGTTGAGAGACTCCGACAGACTAATCTTAAAATACAACTTGACAAATCCGAATTTTTGCGAAAAGAAATACTTTATCTAGGACATACCATTACGTCTGAAGGACTAAAACCGAACAATGACAAAATTCAAGCAGTTATTGACTATCCTATACCAAACACGTATACTGAAATAAAAAGATTTCTAGGATTTATCGGATATTATAGACGTTTCATTAAAGACTTTTCTAAAATAACTCAACCCTTAACAGCATGTTTAAAGAAAGGACGAAAAGTAGTTATTGACCAAAATTACATTGATGCTTTTCAAAAATGTAAAGAATTATTGACTAATGCACCAATTTTACAATATCCTGACATGACTAAACCATTTATTTTAACTACCGACGCCTCTGAAGTTGCCATAGGAGGGAGGGAAAAAACAATCGCTTTTGCAAGTAAAACGTTAACTGAAACAGAAAAGAGATATAGTACAATTGAACGGGAACTTTTAGCAATTATTTGGGTCGTTAAACATTTCAGACCATATCTTTATGGGCATAAATTCACGATTTATACAGATCATAAACCCTTTAAATGGTTATCAATAGAAGAACCCAATAGTAAATTGACTAGGTGGAGACTGAGATTACAAGAATATGACTTTGATATAATTCATAAAAATGGTAGACAAAACGCTAACGCAGACGCTTTATCTCGAATTAAATTAAATGTTACTGACCATGATACGACTTCTATGATTGCTAATGTTGATGAGAAAGAAGAAAGACTTCAAGAATACCTACAAGACATAACAGACGAAATCACTAGACTGCCTCAAAGACGACCGACTGGCGATTCAAGAACTTTACCTGTCTCCGACGTATCTCAGACTGTTTCTATATCGGATGAATCCGATCAAAATAAGAATAACACTCCGAAGTATCCTATTAGATCAGAATCATCATCGAGTACAGATACTGCACATTCAGCTCGTGATTTAGAAAATTCAGGTATCCCAATATTACACGAAGCAATAGACACTAAATCACGGCAAATTCTTGTTTTTACCTGGTTTAGGAATAATATGCAGGTTAGAGATATATCTAATAAAACTCAGAAAATTTTAGAAGTTTTCATGCCAATTAATAATTTAGAATTAGTTACTCAATTTCTTAAGGAATACATAAAAGATAAAACTTTTAGCAATTATTTGGGTCGTTAAACATTTCAGACCATATCTTTATGGGCATAAATTCACGATTTATACAGATCATAAACCCCTTAAATGGTTATCAATAGAAGAACCCAATAGTAAATTGACTAGGTGGAGACTGAGATTACAAGAATATGACTTTGATATAATTCATAAAAATGGTAGACAAAACGCTAACGCAGACGCTTTATCTCGAATTAAATTAAATGTTACTGACCATGATACGACTTCTATGATTGCTAATGTTGATGAGAAAGAAGAAAGACTTCAAGAATACCTACAAGACATAACAGACGAAATCACTAGACTGCCTCAAAGACGACCGACTGGCGATTCAAGAACTTTACCTGTCTCCGACGTATCTCAGACTGTTTCTATATCGGATGAATCCGATCAAAATAAGAATAACACTCCGAAGTATCCTATTAGATCAGAATCATCATCGAGTACAGATACTGCACATTCAGCTCGTGATTTAGAAAATTCAGGTATCCCAATATTACACGAAGCAATAGACACTAAATCACGGCAAATTCTTGTTTTTACCTGGTTTAGGAATAATATGCAGGTTAGAGATATATCTAATAAAACTCAGAAAATTTTAGAAGTTTTCATGCCAATTAATAATTTAGAATTAGTTACTCAATTTCTTAAGGAATACATAAAAGATAAAACTAAATATTTTATTTATTTTGAAGATGAACAGCATCGAAAAGATTTCTCTAATACAATTATTAGGTTATTTAAAGAAGGTCAAGTTTCTTTTGTTGAATGCACCGAACGTGTTGTCTTTATAGAAGACTAGTATAGCGCGTGGCTGCGCGGCCCGCTAAAGCGGACCGCGTGAAGTAGTGAATGACAATTTGTCTGATTCCGGATGGCGGTTATGTAGAAAATGGTAGAGAGGTGTAGAAAGTAGTAGAAAAAAGTAGTGAGTTGTAAACGGCGCGGCGGAAGAAAATGGTAGTCAGTGATAGGCAGTGTTAGACAGCGGTCTAATATTTTACGTTAATTAACTTCTACTGTGCACTGTCTGTAACTTACTTTATCTATAGCTCTGTCAACTTTCCACTGTTTACTGCCTAAATGTTCTAAAGCGAATATCAGATTGATATGCTATCGAGCACAGTACAGTGGAATGTAAAAAAGGCACCTTCTTTAATATCTACCAGAACCATAAGATGTAAAAAAAACATCCAGGACATGAAAATCACTTCAGCGCACAGAAGAATTTAATGAATGTAAAATAATAGACTACTGCCAATCACTGACTACCATTTCTCTACTACTTTCTACCATTATCTACCAGCTCCCTGCCAATTGGATGAGATTTCTAGTATTTTTATTTGAGTAGCGTCCACCTATTTTAATTACCTGGCCGTCCTCCATTACCCATCTCTGAAACCCTCGATGAATCATTTGACAGAATGAAAGTTCTTCTATAAACCGTATCAAAGTCTTGCATAGTTCTCAACTTGTAGTCTCTTCAATATATTCCATATACTTAATATGGAAAAATAAGTTCAACCATAATGATTTTTTTTCTGTTTATCAAGTAGACCTGTATACACTGATCATCTCTTTCCAAAAAATCACTCTTCCATCTTGTATACTTTCTGAGATGGATACCGACGAAATTTGCATGACCGTCATCTTGAACCATTTTGTTTTTTTTTCGTTCCCAGTCAATTGGATGAGGTTTCGAATGATTTTTGTTCGACAACCCCCCACCTACCTTAAATACCCTGGCCGTGCTCCTTCCCCGTCTTCGAAGTCCTTAATCAACACTTGTCAGGACAAAAGTTCTTCTATGAACCGTATCAAAGTCTCTTGCATAGTTTCCAACTTGTAGTCTCTTGAATATTTCCCATACATTTAGTATGGATAAATAAATTCCGCCATCTTGATTTTTTTTTCTATTCATCAAATAGACCTTGAGGCCCTGATTATCTTTTTCAAAAACACCACTCTTCCATCTTGTAAACTTTCTGAGATAGACACCGACGAAATTTGCATGGCTGCCATCTTGAATCTGCTATTTTGGTTTTTTTAGTTCCCTGCCAATTGGAAGAGGTTTCGAAGGATTTTTTTTTCCTTAATCAACACTTATCAGAATAAAAGTTCTTCTATGAACCAAAGTCTTGCATAGTTTCCAACTTGTAGTCTCTTGAATATTTCTCACACATTTAGTATGGAAAAATAAATTCCACCATCTTGATTTTTTTTTCTATTCATCAAATAGCCCTTGAGGCCCTGATTATCTTTTTCAAAAACACCACTCTTCCATCTTGTACACTTTCTGAGATAGACACCGACGAAATTTGCATGGCTGCCATCTTGGATCTGCTATTTTGGTTTTTTTAGTTCCCTGCCAATTGGAAGAGGTTTCGAAGGATTTTTTATTCCTTAATCAACACTTGTCAGAATAAAAGTTCTTCTATGAACCAAATTCTTGCATAGTTTCCAACTTGTAGTCTCTTGAATATTTTCCACACGTTTAGTATGAAAAAATAAATTCCGCCATCTTGATTTTTTTTTCTATTCATCAAATAGACCTTGAGGCCCTGATTATCTTTTTCAAAAACACCACTCTTCCATCTTGTATTCTTTCTGAGATAGACGCCGACGAAATTTGTATGGCCGCCATCTTAAATCCGCCATTTTGGATTTTTTTTTCAGCTCATTGCCAATTGGATGAGGTTTCAAATGAAATTTGTTCGAGCTCCTCCCACCTATCTTAAATACCCTGGCTGTGCTCTTTCCCCGTCTCCAAAATCCTCAATCATGAGCTATCTCCATATTTTTCCTCTTAATGAATTTTCGTCCTCTATACGAAACCATGAGTGAAAAAAAATGTTTTCATACAAAAGTTTACAGGAGAGGTGATCAATCAGTCAGTGAATTAGCACAAGCAGCTATATATATATTAATTAATGAAGGCGAACAAAAAGCTATCATTATGAAATACCATCAAGGTAAAACTTGTCATAGAGGTATCAAAGAGACTATTACTAGAATAAAACGAAATTATTTTTGGCCAAATATTCAGGAAACTGTTTCTGCTTACATTAACTCTTGCGAATCTTGTAGAAAGATGAAATATGATAGGAATCCTATTAAACCTACATTACAGTTAACACAAACACAATCTGCACCATTCCAAGAAATCTTTATAGATCTTTTCTCGATAGAAAATAGATATTATTTAACCCTTGTAGATGCGTTTAGTAAATTAGGACAAGCAATAGAAGTTTCTAACAGATCTACGCCAGAAGTTGTAAGAGCTATGATAAAGTATTTTTCCTTTTATGGTGTTCCAAACAAAATTTCATGCGATCCTGGTACAGAATTTAATAATGAACTCATGAAAGAGTTAGCCGCTTTATATAAAATTAATCTTCACATAGGTACACCAAACAACCCTAATTCAATGGGTAGAGTTGAAAGATTCCATTCAACAATTATTGAAATATATAGATTACCTCGATATGAACAAAAGTGCACAGATGCCGCCTCCGTGATGACGTATAGCATTATGGCTTATAACCATACTATACATTCAGCTACGGGACTTACTCCGTTCGAAGTAGTTTTTGGACATACAGACAGTACTGACAATTTTGATGTGGATTTTGAAAGAAAGTATATTCAACAAATAATGAAAGATCATGCAAAGAGAACAAAATATCTATATAATCATATTTCAGATAGGTTAGTTACACAGAAAGAAAGTATAGTTCAGAAAAAGGGTGGAGAAAATATCGAAAGGTTACACAGATAGGAAATCCAGTGTTTGTAAAAGATGTTAACAAAAGGAAAAGTAAAGATAAGCCTAAGTATAAAAAGGCTGTTATTTTAGATGAACCCGAACGTAATATACTCCCTATCAAAATAAATGACAGACCGACTAAAACTCATCTGAAAAACATAAAACGTCCTCCACAGGTGGTGCCTCGCGATAATGCTGTGGACGAAGAGATTCCAGGCCCTTCATCTAGAAAGGATTAGTGAAAATCCTGGCATCCTCCCTGTTAAACTGGGAGAAGCATTTATACAGCAGGATAACTGGCTAGTTGTTAAGATTATAGATTTAAATAATATTATAGATGATTTAAATTTAAATATAGATAGGTATTCGGAATTTTTACAGATTTTAGACAAAGATAAGCAACTTACTTACGAATTTTTAGGTTTAAAAAGTCAAACTGATTATTTGAAAAATATTTCTGTTAATAAATTAAGCCAATTAGTGCCATCGAAAAGATTGAAAAGAGGGTTAATCAATCCCCTTGGATCTTTAATAAAAATTATCACAGGTAATTTAGACCATAATGATGCATTAAGATACGATAAGTTAATAAGTAATATTAAAAGTCAGGAAGAAGCAACTGCTAATAAAATAACACTGATTTCTAAAATGCTGGATAATTTGATAAATTCAACTGAAGATATAAGAGAAAACTCACGCGTATCTATACACGTCTTAAATGACTCGAAGGAATGGTTACGGATCTAAAGAAAAACGATATCAATCATACGTATTTAATCTATTCATTAAGTTTGTTCAATCAGTTTATTAATAATTTTCGGTCAATTCACGATAGACTCAATGAATTGGAAACAGCCTTATCTTTAAGTAAAGTTTATGTTTTACATAAGTCTATAATTAATTCAACTGAGCTTTTACATTTATTACAAAATATCGATAAGCACGATAACCTTATGTATCCTGCAAATGAACAAAATTTAATTAATTTAGAGGAAACTCTAAATGTAAAAGCTTACCTTAAGTCAAACCAGATAACGTTTTTAATTGCACATTCCTTATTCAGTGATAGGAGTTACTCGGAATCTTCCCATGGTGTCAGCAAGGAAACGAAGGTTACTTGGATGGACGTCATGAGAAGAAGCCTCAGTCTGATTCGAGCATCCAATTCTGTACGGTCGACTCACTAGTTTTTAGTTAGAGCGCATACAACTCTGCGCAGTTAAGCAAACCTTTGTAACAAGTTTTTTAAAATAAATTCTTTTTAAAAACGACTGCGAACGCTCTCGAAATTTGACTTAGCTAGACAGCTTATTTAATAACATTATTCCTGTACAAAAATAAAACAATCTCTTCAAACTTTGTATTAAATGTATTTGATAACATACTAATAAATTGTGTGTAAGTATTATTAATGTAATTTATTTACAAAAATACCTAATGATTAGTAAATGTAATAACCGTCCAAGTTATAATTTTAAACATTTTTAAAATTTAAATCTTTGTTTAAATAACTGAAAACGTATTACTGGATATATTAATGACTAAGACAGATATTCATGTATCGTGTCTCTATACGAATAGCAATGTAATCGAACAATGAAATAATATAGCTCTATTAAGAATACCTACATAACATGTTTTAGGTTTTTTTTTAACGAATACATTATAGCTAGTACGTTATAACGTAGTTATACCTAGGTACTAGAATGATATAATATTTAAGCGGCGATATTTTATTCCAAAGGTATTTTGATATAAAAGTCAACATTCAATAAATTATACCGTCGGAATTGCATATGCTAAAATGCTTCATTTAAATTAATAGAGTTAAAGTTTTTAAAATTTTTATCAGTTTTAGAATAATAAGAGCTTTTATTAATCAATAATGTTAGATGGGGAGCATAAATACCTAATGTATATTATATTGACTAAGTACTCATATTTTAATAACTAAAATGTAGAGACATTTATATTTATGAATAGGTTTTATTTGATAGTGCTTTATATTGAGGTGAGTATTGACTTAGTTCCGACGTCTCCCGCGAACATTATTAAACCTAGGATTTTTTGGATTTCTTGGTCTGTAGACCCGTCGTCGCGCTTCGTTCGGGATCGCTTCTACTACACCGGCTCCAGTTTGATACGAAGAACCTCTGGTCACACCTGGCTGCCTTCTCATGCATACTGCGCATCTGTTAATTATATACATATTGTAGCAAGCAATTTTGACAGATTTTAAGAAAATATCTTAAATTTTTCATTATATTCTATTATTGGAATAACCAATCGTATCGTTACCAGCTTCTGCAGTAACTTTGTACCGATAAAAGTTCGGTGAAAACAGTTTACTTTTTGAATATCATTAGGTATACCTAAAACCATATGTCAGTTTTAAGTTGCTCAAAGTATAACAAATTGTTTACCTGCTGATTTTAGATACTTGGTCGGTCTTTAGAGTTTGCGACTGTGGTTTCTCGAACATTTCATTATCATTTATTGTTGATAACCAATACGAAACAGTTGTTGCAAAATAGTTACAACGTCCAAGTCCATTGCATTCGATGAAAGGTCGTGTTCTAAATTCACGAAGACAGGAACCAGGTGAAATTAAATTTTGACCAGCTGCATCTGATCCTGCGGTATGCTGGTAACAAAATAAAATATAATTTAAAAACTAATATCGATATAACAAGTTTGTTACGAATACGTTAGTTCGTTTTTCAGATAGGTAATGATACTAGTCGACCCCTTTTAGCTTCAATGTACTTTTTAATAAATTTTTTTCGACACATATCCGCACTAGTGTGGCAATGGATTTATATAAACTGTGTGTTTGTATGTGCGCACAAAAACAAAACTATTTATACAAACATATGCAGTTTGTATAAATAGTTTTGGTTTTGTGCGGTTTTGTATGGTTCAGTTCAGTTTTGTATGGTTTCGTGTAGTTTCGAATAGTTTTATATGTTTTCGTACATTTCGAATATATGTATACGATAAACTTACTGCTACACATATATTCTGCTTAACTGCTGAACAGTTTATTACTGCTCACATATAACTATATATAACTAGGGTACGATGATGGCTTAGATTATTTATATGTCAAGATAGAGTGTCGCGCTTCAAACGCGCAAAAAAAATAGCGTCCAACAGTTGGCCACTAAATGCTTTCTCCGTGTTCAGCATCACTCCCGCTGTCATTGCATACGCTCGCGATGCTACGCTTATTTGTTTTGTTTACAATGACGGTTTGTGTGATAAAAGTGTGCCGAAACTATGAAGGTCGATCAAAAACAACGAAAAAAGTCACCTATCATCGGTAAGTATCATTACCTTGTATAAATTTAAACAAAATAGGGCATTAAAATATTACGAAAATATATTATTTTGTATATTATTTTTGTTCGCCATGTTGATATGATGTAATTGACTTGTGGGTTGCCAGTTCTTGGACTCAGAACTCCCTAATAAAAATGTGTAATACATGTTAATATTCCAAAGGTAATGGCGGACATGTTTTTTGAAGAGTATAAATGAACATGGATATCCTTTAAGGGTGTTTATTTTTTTTACCATGCTGATGCGATAATGAAATGTTTCGACCCGGCCTTCGCAGAAGTCATTAAAAATCATAAGAATATTGTTTCGCGGTTTTCTAGTATGTTATTACAAATATGATTTTTTTAATAATAAATTCCAAGATGGTGGACTAGTTGTTTTTTTTCGAAAATTATACATTTTTGTCGTTTTCGGAGTTATTGGTAATGCTTGTTACGATTTACGAATATGACGACCACCATAATTTCGAAATGGCTGCCTCTTTTAAACAGTTAACACGTGTGCCCTTTTCGGGTTTTTTTAACTACCAATTTACAAATGTCTGATGATGACGGATTTTTCTTTTCCTTATCTTATTTAGAAATATAGCCACTATTTTTAAATGTATTATTTTATAATAGATAAAATATGTGACTATTCGGTGTTTTCATATTGCAAAATTAGACAATCTCAAAAGCGACGCCACGTCAAAACGAAAGCTTTTTAGAAAACAAATCCAAAGGTACGGACACTAAATAAACATTTCTTATGGTTCAAATTAAATAAACATTTTTTATTTGAACAAATTGGCAAAAAAGGTAATTTAAAAAATATTGGATTTTCTTTTCTCAAAAATGTCACATTTTCAGAAACGAAAAAGTTAGCGTTCGCTTAACCCATCTAAATATACAAAAACATTGCAAGTTTTAATCTATGGAAAGTATAAAATGACCGAAATCCGGACCTCGAGACGTTAAATTATTATTGTTGTATTATTTTGGCATATTTTTGTAAATAAAAAATACTTGACTCTATATTTAATAAACTCCCTATTTTAAAATTAATTTTCAACTACTGGTATCATTACGCACGAACTACGAAAATTAAAGTACGTGGAAGGAGTGTAAGATATAGCTGTCACGCTCACTAGCATATAAAACTTGGCCTATTTGTATAACTTCGTTTGCAGCGGGACACTCTATCTAGATATATAAATAATCTAAGGATGATGGATTTTTAAAAAAAAAACTCAATTTACATAGAGATACACCTGTATATAGAACCGATCCCAAGGAGCTCTGACATCAAGTTTCCTACTTTCACTTTGTGGCTTGTACATAACACACACGTACACACACCACACATCTGCACACACACACACTCACATACACTCACACTCACATACGGAGAGAGAAATCAAGCTGAACTTACTTAATTTTAAATAATAGAAATAGTATATAAACTACCATTACTACATCATGTATTTTAAATAGATATGTACCACCTACTTTTACCAACTGGTTTATTTCACTGCTAATAATGTACAATAGTATTTTATATTTATATAGTATATATATATATGTCGGGGTATAATTAGAGTAGGATAATGATTAAGAAAATTAATTGTCACTTCCGTCGCGATTTTTATATTCGAAGATTTTTGACAGCCTCAAACGAGTAAACGATCATCGATTAATCGCGACGCCAGCGCCATATTTCCTATTGCTTGATTTACTTCAGATAATATTAAAGAAAATTAATCATCACTTTCGTCACGTCATTTTAATATTCAACGATTTTTAACAGTCTCAAACGAGTAAAAGATTATCGATTAATCGGGACGCCAGCTCCATACTTCATTGTCTAGTCCCTTTTTATTCCCCGACTGACGCAGTACACTTTAGTCTCCTCTCGACAAGTCTCTGTGAGTGAACATCACCTGGAGTTGAAGTGTAACAAATAGTGTGTCGTATCACGGATATTGGACATATCAGACTAAGGATCATGTGAGTCACTACATTGTATTTCGCAGGGAGCTCGAAAATGCGAAGGCAGGGTCAAAAGCGTATAGGAGGGAGTATGAAGAGCTCCCCTACGACACAAGACGCTCCCCCGTCATGTTGCGTAGATGCAAATTCGGTGGAGGAGCTCAAAGCATCGATCGCCTCTATGGTGGGCGACATGTTGGATACGCGGCTGTCGAGGTTCGAGGAGCGGCTGCTCCCGACGGCGAATCCACCCGCAGTCGATAGAAGGGCACAGGCGGGGCTGGCGCCGTCAGATGCGCTCACATCCGCAGCATCCCAGCCCAACTCTGCCTCAGCAGCCCTTCTCCAAAAGAGGGGAAAAAAGAAGAGCTCCCAGCAAGCGACGGTCCCTACAGCGGTGGCTCCGCCGTGCCGGCGAGCGCGCCTGAGACGCAGGAAGAGGACAGCTGGGTGACAGTCGTTCTGAGTGGTTGCAGAACTGGGAAGAAGCCCGTCGGCAAAAAAGAGGCTCGTGGTTCCCCGTACGTCGGCCGTTGTCGTGACGTTGCAGGCCGAGGCGGTGGATAAGAACCTATGCCCAAATCTTAGAAAAAGCTGAGAGGAGCATTGACGTCGCTGAGCTGGGCATAGGTGCCGGCATGAGGTTCCGCCAAGCCAAGACCGGGGCTCGGGTGCTGGAGCTGCCGAAGGGGCAGACACCCGAGCAGGCGGATACCTTGGCGCAGAGACTGCGCACCGTGCTGGACGGTGTGGCGCAGGTGGTACGACCAACAAAGGTGGTGAGTCTCCGAGTGGACGGGCTCGACGACTCCGCCACCAAAGAGAAGGTGGTTGCCGCGGTTGTGCGAGCGAGCGGTTGTGCCGCGGTGATGGTGCGCATGGGCGAAATGTGGACCGGCCGCGGAGGAATGAAGGGGGTACGCATCTCGTGCCCCGTAGATCCAGCAAAAGTATTATCCAAGGCGGCGAGGATCCTGGTCGGTTGGAGTTCCGCCAGGGTCCAAATACTGGACTACCTACCCATGCGCTGCTTCAAGTGCATGGGCCTAGGGCACACTAGAGCGCTCTGCCCTTCTCCGAAGAACAGGGCAGAACTCTGCTACCGGTGCGGTCAAGAGGGTCACAAGGCGGCTTCCTGCACAGCTGCAATGCGCTGTGCAATCTGCGCAGATGCAGGCAAGCCATCGGGCCATAAAATGGGGGGGCAAGAACTGCAAGCCCCCCCCCCCCCCCGTCAAGGAAGGGAAGTGGCCCACGGACCCAAGGTCGTAAGGAAGGAAGGGCACCCTGTAGAGCGCATGGAGGCTGATGTTTCGCAATAATGATCGGACGACTCATCAGCTTCCTACAGGGGAATTTGAACCACTCCGCTGGAGCGCAGGACCTGCTGCTCAAGCAAATGGCGGAGTGGTCGATAGATGTGGTGGTGGCTGCAGAGCCTTATTATTTCCCTCCCCACTCCCTCTGGGCAGGGGATCTTACAGGAATTCTCATTCCCATAGAGAGGGGTCCGGGATATGTCGTGGCGGGATGGGGAGAGTACGTCATTGTCGGGACGTACTTGCTGACCCTACCTATAATAAACCTGGCCCTATAGATATCCTACTTGGAGCTGATGTGTTGGGATCATTCTTTACTAGAGGTGAAACATTAAATTTTGATAGTCTTAGTGCAATACCTACAATATTTGGTTATATTGTTTGCGGTTCTGTCCCTGGAGATTATGGTGACCTTGAACTCCCTATTACTGGTGTATCCTTATCCCGTTTAGTAGAGAGATTTTGGCAGGTCGAAGAGACCCCACAACCCTTAATACCTAACCCTTTAGATAATGAGTGTGAATTATTTTTTAAAAAATACGACCTCTCGGCATACAGATGTTAGATCTATTGTGAGACTAAAACCCAAAAGTTTAAAAATAGACAATTAGTTAAGAGTGCGTGTTTGTGTGCCTTTCTACAAAAGCTGTACATCTAGAAGTTGTCTCAGAATTGACAACTGTGGCCTTCATAGCTACGTTTTCCCGTTTTGTTTCACGACGCGGCCTACCTAGTTTAGTTAGATCAGATTGCGGTAGAAATTACCTTGGAGCTTCGAATCACCTCACCGATGTGTATGAATTTTTGTTCAAAAATAATTTAAATATTCGTGATAGTCTATATATATAAGCAGTGTCAAGTCTGCAAAAACCCACCTTAAGAGAGTAATTGGCGAGACCCCTTTAACATTTGAAGAATTGATTACAGTTTTTGCAAAAATTGAAGCGGTTTTAAATTCCCGACCTCTGTGCCCTATATCAAATGACCCCAATGATTTAGAAGTCCTAACCCCTGGCCATTTTTTGATAGGACAACCCCTTAACGCGTTACCCGAATTTCCATATAAAGACGTAAACCTAAATCTTTTGACCCGTTTTCAAGTTGTGCAACAGATAACTCAACATTTTTGGTCGCGGTGGCAATCAGATTTCCTTTATACCTTACAAACTAGGCAAAAGTAGACAGATCCTGTGAATCCTCCAACGGTAGGTGAATTAGTCCTTATAAAAGAAGATAATTTACCCCCCTTTGCAGTGGCGACGTGGTCGCATTTCCCGAATTTACCGCGGTAAAGATAATATTGTGCGTGTAGTCGCCAGGTAGACAGGTACCCTTAAGCGAACTCTAACCAAGTTGGTTCGCTTTCCTATTGACTCCGAGTGTGTTCCTTATTTTCCTCGTAAACATTTATAGTTTAGGGCGGGGGTTATGTTTACTATATTTTTTATAAAACGCGCGCGAGTAGTGTTAGTCACGCCGCCGGCGGAGACAGTCGTGATGTAGTCGTTGAAGAGAGCGGCGCACGCGAGCGGAGTGCATCCCTGTTTAACCCCTTTATTGATTAATAGTATCCCGTGTCCTGTGTGAGTTATATCCCAAATGCTAGTTGATTGACCCTTCCCTGACGAAAACAGACTGGTGGTGAAGTGCGAACTAATTAGTGGTATTTTGTGTTGTGATGCGACGCGCATGCCCAAAGAAGATTCAAGATCATCAAGAACTTGTGAGTACTGTGTGCCTTTATTACCTGACTGACAGGAATCATAACACTTAATTTAAGAAGCTAAATCCGGGCCCAGCCAGCTTCCACGTGTGTGTGGGGTTCTGTACACCCCAATAATATACTAAAGCGGGTAGATTGGAAAAAATGCAATCAATCAATTGCTTCAGTTACCTACGGGACTTTCTGTGTTTTGTTTGTATGTTTGTTTTGATTAATTGTAACCTTGTAATTATTGTAATTTGTAATTTTAGTAACCCACTAATGTTTTTGTCTTAAAAAAAACTACATAATGGATAAAACTCTAAAAAAGAGTAAATGAATACTCGCATGGAATCCATTAGTGCTGCCGTGAAAACAACAGACTCGAAAAGTTCAGTCTCGTTTCTTCAGATCAAACTTTATCCATTGATAATAATAATGAAAGCTTTTAAGTTAGTACTTACCATTAGGAAACTGTAACCGATCCATAATTCGTCCCATCCGTTCGGACATGTTGGTGGAACATTACTTTGACTATGGATTGCTATAGTTCTAGTTGATGTTTCACAGACTTGGCATCTAGAAGATAAAACTTTAGATGTATATTTATTTGTGAAATATTTGAACTTTTTATATAAGTATATATGTAACTTCTGAATTGTTATAAAAAATCTATATAAAAAAGTCAAATTTAGTAATATATTGCTTACCTAGATATATATAAGCCTACATGCGACGCCTGAATTGGCGTCATCGCCATCGGCATGGGCTCTGGAGTCGAAAGCCAAAAACTATAGTCCTCTCGTTGAGCAAAGTTACATACATCGTTAATATTGCAAAACATAAACGGCATAGTAGAAAATCTTCGTAGACAACTTCCAGGAGCTCCTGTAAAATTGATGGTGAACTCATATTGTAGCTAAATGATGAAAAAATAAATAAAATTGATTGAAGGATAATTGTATAAACTATTCATGATTGTGATATCCAAAGTATGCATTAGAAAACATGAAAAATAATCTCATATGGTTAGACACAAAAAAAATTAAAATTGAAATTGAAAAAAAAAAAACTATTTTGTGTTGGTGCTCGGTGGTCGATATTTTTTACTACATCAGAATAATATTCAGTAACTTAACGTAGTTACTTGATCCATAGCCTAGCGATTACGTTTAACGTAATTACATGATTATGTCGTAATAATAAATACTGTAATTTTATTATACTTTAGTTTTTTCTTAAATACTATAAAATAATAGTCAACGAGACATATGCTTGCAATAAGTTGTCTAGTAAATAAAATAATAGACAGTTGTATACCGTTGACAGTTGTGTGTAAATTACATGAGTAATTTTGTAAAGGGTACGAAATATAAATATCGCTTTTACTTAGGGAGGGAGGAAGGTAGTTTAGACGTGAACTTAAGGCGAACGTCAAAAACTTTTATCCCGAGGGTAAGAAAAGCCATACTGTGTCTGTGCGAACGATATTTTTTTCTACTCAAAAAGATAAAAAATATGGGGAGAAAGAAAGGAAAGAAAATGAAAGAGAAAGAGAAAATTGAAAGCGAGATCAAAGAGAGAGAGAAAGAAAGAGAAAAATAAAGGCAAAACGGGAAGAGGGAGGACTAGAGAAAAAAGGAGTGATACCGAAATAGAAATAATTAATTCGGCCAAGTGCGAGTGTCGAACTCGCGTTTTGAGGGTTCCGTACAATTTCAATAAACACTATAAAATTTTGATTTTGGGTTGAAATATTATCAAAAGTAGTATTGGGGGGCATTTACTCTCGACATTAGTAATTCGTGTTTAAATTGACATATTTATAATTACCTACAAAAAGAATATAAGGAAATATGATAAACAAGAAAAAAATAATTGCGCGTAAATCATTTTAGTCGTTAAACACATATTAATATAATATGAATTGTCAAATATTTCCTAAATATCCTTCTTTTTTTAGGAGTCAATTAAAATATTTTACAAGTCATTGAGCAACATGTCGTCAACAGCCGTTGCTAAGATTCGCGGCCCATATAGCTTTAGATTCATTTCACACGATACGACGACAAAAACATTGATGTTTTTCCGATTTCACCACATGATTTCTCTAATACACAAATCTGATATACATATACACGTCTTTGGTACAGATTTAAACCCTGATAAACGTTAAGCTAGAAGAATTTGAAAATTTGGGTAACTAGAAGAGGTGCTTTACTTTAAACCTTAAACATCTTTTAAAAATTTAATTCATTAATAGAATTTATATTTTACCAAATAATCTTTTTAAATAAATTTTTCCATTACTTATTATTTCTATCTATCTTGGAGTAAATTTATATTAAAGAATTTTAAAATCGGATTAGTAACACCAAATGGCCATATTCAATTAATTAAAAAATGCATATGGCAACACTAAATCACTTCTGTCAATCACGAATAGTGTAGTTTTCTGTCGGTGAAAAAAATTTTAAAATCGGATTAGTAGTTCGTGAGAAACTCTTCAATTTACAAAATGGCCACTTTATGGCATTTAAATGGCCATTATTTTTTTAAATTAGAATATTTATGGTAACACCACATAGCCTATGTTACCCGGAAAGGATGTAGCTTTGTATCGGTGAAAAAAATTTCAAAATCGGTTCAGTAGTTTTCGAGCCTATTCGCAACAAACAAACATACAAACAATCAAATCTTTCCTCTTTATATAATAGTGTAGATGGATAAAATGATTCTATTATAATATTGTTATTGGTCTACATACCTAAGTCTTGAGCGTGTGCTTTAGCATTTGCAACGACATGTATGAGTGAATATCCATCCCACATGGAGGTTGTTCCTGGAGGGCATTGTGGAATCATTCTTGTTTGTGAATGCATGGCGAAATAAAACCCTCGTGACTTAGGTATAGGTGGAGGTGGTGCTGGTCTTCCTGGTGAACCAGGCCGACCGCGAGAGCCTTCTATGCCACGAAGACCCTTTACACCTGGTTTCCCAATTATTCCATCAGGTCCACGATATCCAGGTAGTCCGATATCACCATTATCACCTAATAGACCCTTAGATCCAGGAACACCATTTACTCCAAAATCACCAGGCTTTCCATCACGTCCATCTAGACCTGGGTAACCACTTGGTCCATTTTCTCCTCGTTCTCCTAGTGGAACATCTTCAGGGGGGATAGTATCTCCACGTTCACCTTTTATACCTTTGGAACCTATGAAACCAATTATACCCTCTTTGCCTCTTTCACCTTTGTGTCCTTTTGTTCCCTTTTCACCAATAAACCCTCTATATCCCCTAAAACCTATTTCACCGGTATCTCCTTTTAAGCCATTTGTACCATAAAATCCAAATCTACCTTGCTCACCTGGTACACCTTTAGGACTTATAACCATACCAGTATCACCAGGTTCACCTTTAAATCCAGGAAAGCCAGGGGCTCCCTCCATTCCACGTGCACCAGGTATTCCCATATTACCACGTCGCCCTATGAGACCTGTATCCCCTTTGAATCCTTTTGGGCCAGTAAATGATATACCTGGTAATCCGGGAGCACCTTGCGGTCCATCCACTCCATATTCTCCAAATGCACCTTTTTGTCCCATAGGACCCGGCCATCCCGTATGTCCATCAATACCAGGTGTGCCCATTTCACCTTTTTCGGGATTTAAACCATCAAGACCTGGAATTCCAGGTGGACCAATATCTCCACGATCTCCTTTAGATCCAGGCAGTCCCATGTCTCCTAAATCACCTCTTAATCCGGTCTCTCCTAATTCTCCTTTAATTCCTTTTAATCCAGCCAATCCATTTTCACCAAAATCTCCAGGTGGGCCTTTTAAGCCTTCCATTCCTATATCACCAATATCACCTTGGGTGGCGGGTATATAAGAAATTGGTCCTATATCACCTTGTTTTCCTTTCAGACCTGTTTCACCTTGACTACCCTTGATACCGGGGAATCCAATTTCACCAGGAATTCCAGGCATACCAATCCTACCGGGTTCGCCATCATCTCCCAATTCGCCATTATTTCCCCGGTTACCAGGAAACCCTTTTAATCCTTTAAAACCTTTTAGTCCGTCATTACCTGGTCGACCTGGTCGTCCAATAAGACCAGAGAGACCTTTATCCCCTACTTGGCCTTTAATACCTTCTTCACCATAATCACCAATAGGCCCCGCTAGTCCTTTTTGTCCAGGTCTCCCAAATATTCCCTCCTCACCTTTAATGCCTTTAGTTCCATTAGCGCCTTCAATTTCTAAACCTATATCTCCGATATCTCCTTTTATACCTTTTATTCCTCGAAAGCCTGGTTTTCCAAATATTCCATTATTGCCATGATCGCCATCGTCTCCTTTCCTACCTTTCGCCAAATTTTCTCCTCGTTCTCCTTTTAATCCAACTAAACCAATATCGCCAATATCTCCCTTCATACCTGGCCATCCATTTAAACCTGCTACACCAGGTAACCCGTCATCACCAGGAATGCCGTTTTCACCTTCTAATCCTGGTACGCCCAGTCTTCCAGCTATGCCTGGATAACCATTTACGCCAGTTTCTCCACGGTCACCTACACTTCCGCTACTTCCAGGTTTACCCATGAGACCTGGAAATCCTGTAATACCTGGATTACCTCTTTCTCCATTATAACCTCTATTTCCAGTTCTACCCGCTTCTCCTTTCATTCCTTTCTGTCCAGCATCACCTTGCAAGCCGTTGTATCCAGTTAATCCTGTGTCACCTCTTATTCCAAAAAGACCTTGTCTCCCAGGTTGGCCAGGAGCTCCTCGTGCTCCTTGTATTGTAATTCCTGGTATACCTTTGCGTCCCTGTAATAGAAAAGTACAAAATATGTGTATCTTATTTTGTATCTGTTTGTCTGTAGATCAATCGATTTTGATGCGGTTTTATTTGTATGAAAGCTGATTTGATCGGGATGGTTCTTTGCTATAATTTGTACATAGGTACGTGACGAAATTTAGAAATTTAAATCAGTCATTCATTCATATTTGAATCATTACATCAGTCATTTTATAAAGTTATTCAACATATATTTTAATTCTAATAAAAACTAGCCAAGTCAAAACTAACCTACTTTGAGATCTCACATTATTTTTAAATAACAGCGATTGTTATAGGTATCCAATAAAGCAAATAAATAGAGTTTAATTCTTGTTCATAATGTTATTTTGTTCCTATAAATACATATTTGGATTTTGCATAGAATTAGGCACTCATTTAGATCTCCATTCTTTTTGCGGCGAAACCTACAGCCAAGCATAATTTTTATATTGAACTAGGCTCTCCTTTTTACATTTATGTTTTTGGAGGGATATCATTACTTTTTGTAAAGAAAACTAGCCAAGTATTGAGATTTAATGTTTTTTCTTGCGTTTCCGCTGCATGGTTTTCTCTTTTATGCTATTGTCTACATTCTGTTGAATGTTAAAGATAACAGTGCACATTGCCCATTCATTATTATCTGCTACCTTTTTAATACGCTTCCTGTTTATGCTTAACAAACTAACCTAAAACAGCTACAAACAAATGAGCTAAGTAATATTAAATAACTCATAAATGCCGATATTAAAGTACAATACTAAAAATCATTCTAAACATATCACAACCTCTTATCCATTAACCTCATACATGTAAGGAAGTAAAATATAAAAATATGTTATGATAAAATTTAAGTTTTGGAACGAAGTTCCATATCACTCGCGAAAGGGGGTTAGACGTTTCCGTCTAAGTAAATTAAGAGCAAAAGTTGTAACGACACTTTGAATACCACACCCCGTTGAATACACCGGCTCTCGTCCGATCACCGAAGTTTAGCAACGCCGGGCGCGGTCAGTACTTGGATGGGTGACCGCCTGGGCTTTTAGCTTTTGCTATTTCATATTTTTATCAATAAAAAATCATAATAAAAAATGTATACCCGAATAATTATTTTCTTTATACGTTGAATAGAACTTAAATTTAATATTTTTTTATCTAATAAAAAAGGCAAAGGTATTACACCGTACAGCCATGTCATAAAGATAAGAAAATGTGTGTAATGGTAACGTACATTGGACATACTTTAATTCTCTGTTTTTATTTTATCGAAAAGGCAAAGGTATTACACCGTACGTCCATGACGCAGTATAATATTATATATTGTTTTAATTATAACAAACTGTCGGTAACGTCCACACCATGTTGAACACATCGGTTCTCATCCGATCACCGAAGTTAAGCAACGTCGGGTGCGGTCAGTACTTGGATGGGTGACCGCCTGGGAACATCGCGTGACGCTGGCTTTTGATTTTGCTATTTTTTAATATATTTTTTTTATTTTTATCAATAAAAAAAACCATAATAAAAAATGCATACCCGAATAATTATTTTCTTTATACCTCGAATAGAACTTAAAATTAATATTTTTATAATAAGGGTTTTATAATAACTTCGTTCCTATCCGGTGCCCCACGACACCGATTTCATAATCCCAACTTAATTTTGTTAGCAACACTGTTTATAAAGTAGTAGTATCGGGTAGATCATTTTATATTATTTATAGTATACCGACGTGAAGACATTATATAACCTTTAGTGCAATAGATTAGACTCAGTCTCTCTGGTGTTTTCGTGCAGTGAACATGGAAGTTAGTGTTATAGTGTCGTGATTAAGGTTACCCTTCTCGAGGTCCATGTAAGTTTACTTTATTATCTACTGTCGTTAGCGAGGTCGAGTGGTGGAGGTGAGAGTTAATATATTATGAAAGAGCTCTTTAAACCTGCTCCTGCGTCTCAAGCCCCAGGCACCGCTCGCCTCAGTCTAAATTGCATGTGTATACGTATTGCTGTACAGTAATGGGTATCATATCTCTCTCCATATTTATAGCAATTTTTACTAAATTTAGGTTCTCCTCCTCAATATTTTTATTTGATTTAACACAGAAACAATCACAATGGATAACATAAAATTAGAATATAAAAATATATCTATGAAAAAATATAATAAGTCTTTGATTCAACATAAAAATAAATACACTACAATTAGGTTAACATTTTACACAGTTAGTTCTACAAATGAGTGCGAGTTGATATGTCCGGTCATGTGAGGATTCACTTATTATCGCGCAGATTAACTTTTTTGTAAAACAGTTTTTGTAATATGGTTATAAATAATTTTTGATTTGTAAAAATTGTCATTTGTCATTTCGGAGAAGTAAATTGAGAAGTATATTAAATTAATATAAAAAAACATAATATTAATGTTCTTAAGACTTAAGCATAATATTCACCTCTTTCTATGTTGAATTAGTATTACCGAAAATGAACGTCAGCGTTGCTAACGAAATGGAACGCGAACCTCGCTAGTCCCCGCGTACAAGTGCATGGCGCGAGCGAGTTCAACCAGCATTCTTAAATTAGTCAATACATACATACATCGGTAACAATAAGACATAGCTATTGTTTTGACCTTGGTATGCATACACATTGGACTTTTTTTAAGGTACAAAGATTCCGAACTAACAAATGTATACCTAAAAATATTATTTCTTATTTTCAAAAGAAATCAGAGAAGCGAATCGTGGGCACTGATCTTTGTTATTTTAGTGAGCCGTGGACTATAAAATCACTACCATGCAGGTATGAACCAACCGACCCGCTAGTTTTTAACCAAATCGCTACCACTTATAATTTTGTACCATTCGTCAGAGACTTTGTATGGGAGCCCCCCCTATTTTTTAACTTTTTTTTATTTTTAGATTTTTTCCTACGCTTACACACAATTACCGAGCTGGATTCCAAATTTCATCCTTCTAAGTCATCTGGAAGTAGGTTAGGTTTAGCTACTATATTATGTCAGTCAGTCAGTGCTAAAATTTACGACTTTTGGACCTTCATATCTTTATAACCGTTTGAGCTAGCTCCATGAAATTTGGGCTTCTAGGTGTCCTTATAGATATAAACACAAACACACGAAGTTTTATGTGTTTACGTTAAAGAGGTTTTGAGTTATAGAAGGGTCAAAAGTGGCACCGACTGGTTCTTGTAATATTACACTAGGCGCTGTTTAGCCAGTTTTAAACTAGGCTGACACGCTGCCGCGTGTTTAGATATGTTTTTTTGCATTGATACACAATATTTAAGAATACATGGATTTATATTAAGTCGGAGATGGAAAGAGCATCAATGGAATAGAAAAATCGGCGGTTCCCCAAAACAGTACACTAATAATTAAGTCAGTGAAAACGATTCACGATTCGACGTTCTTCACTACCCCCTTATTCATCATTCATTATATCCTTTTTTATTTTTATCTATTCACAATAATATGCTTTAAAAAAAATATCGAGGTTACAACCCCAACCAATATTCAAAGAAAAGTACGAGTATTTAAAGTTTTACGAACAATGTGTGGGGATCAGATGACCTCACATAAAATAATAAATTCACTGGTACACCATCATATCAGATTTCTTTACAGTGACAACAAAACGTAAAGAATTAACCAAATTTGACTTCAAACCCAGGTTCTAGCCCGTGATATCACCAATAAATCATATTATTAATATCTCTCTCCCCTCTCTATCGCCATTACATAATACTTCTGCTATTCTCCACAACCAGATCAAAGGTATAGAGCTACAACTCAAAAGTTTGAAACAAAACGAGCCGACGTTAGAAAGTATAACATACCACGACATCCATCACTAAATCATGATATACTTGGTCCTGGCGGTAGCAGCAGTAGTGGCTGCAGTATACGGATGGAGACGATTCGGAGCCCGATGCCGACAAACGGCGCCCTCCTCACCAGTACAGGAACAACGCAATAGTGATGTGACTAGTGAACATTTGCAAAGTATAGGGTAGTGTATGGGCAATTTAGTTTACAGTGAAGTGAGTGCGCGTAAACAAAACCGAGGCACTTCGCCAGTGCTTCAGGCAGTGTCTCATTTAGTGGACTCTAGAGTTTAGTTTATAAAATCATATTTAAGTTAGTTCTCTCTTTAGATTAGAATTAAATGCCCTTCACCTTGTTAGCATAATGCACCTCAACATATCATCCATCTTTCTTATTTTTATGTCGTTGAATATATTTGTTGCTTATTATATTTGTTGTTTGTGTATGTTGCGAGCCAAACTGGCCCTTGCCACCAAAGGGTGGTTAAATAACTGAGACGGTAACAAACCACGACTAGCGCAATCAGCGGGATTTTCAGCTGATTTAATGTAATTCCAACAGTCCGCAGGCATGATTTCTATGATTCGTCTGATTCTATTTGCTACAAATGTCTTCCAGCGACCTGGGTCACCTTGAAGCCATCCTAATACTGCCATAGAGTCCGTCCAGCCGTGCATATGAATATTATAATCTTTATATAGCTGCTTGACTTGTAACATTAATTTTGCTAATAAATGAGCTCCGCATAGTTCTCCTCGAGGGGTTGATAATTTTTTGTTTGAAGGTGATAATTTTGAGATTCTTGATGAGAAATTTAGAGATGCATTAAATACAACTCTAAATATCGAATTAATAAAGTCATCTGATTGCACACAATGATGTGTATTAATACATTTCGGACTCATGTTACCGGATGCATGTATCATATGACCAAGCGTTGCGATATTCATTTATAAATAATTTATATTGTTAATCTATGTTGGTATGTTTGTTCCACCTTTTCTCCAACGACCTAAACTTTGCTATAGCTTTATTTTTTGAGTCTCCTAGCTTATTTTGAAAATTCGAGGTCATTGGCATACCTACTTGAAACCGTCCATCTTTATGCCTGGTTGTTGTTGATTGATAATAATTAATACATTGCTGATCTTTATCTGATAGGGTTGACTCTTCGCTAAAATCCTCAATCTGCCAAAATTTTTTACGTTTTCTGTTTAAATTCAGCCTAAACGAGTGTTCTGGGTATAGTGTATGATTATCGGGTCATATTCCTTCTAACAAAATCAAAGAATATATATCAGCGCCCAGAAGTAAATCGACTGGTCGACTAACATAAAACTCGGAGTCTGCTAAGGTTATGTTTTTTAGATAAGTTGGTTTCGATGTAAGCCTCCGTATTAAATTCAAAATCGCTATTCATTGATACACATTTGATAGGTATAACACTCTTGCAGCTGCTCTCCTTCTTTCTTGCCCATGCCAGATATCACACCTCGGCATCTTTGCCTGAGATGGCCCAAAAGTTGGGCTGCATTTTCTGAAATGAGTGATATTTGGGTTCCTTGATTTATTAGTGCGCGCATGGTGATAAAAGTACCATCGTATTTCTGACCCCTTAAAATAGCTGTGGCCAAGAGTATTTCGGGCATGTCACGTTGTAAAGACACGTGTGAGTTGCTTTTTGCGTGCTGGGCTCAGTTTTCAAATTATCAGAAATTGTTTTCGTTTCGTCGCTCTGTTGTTATTGACGTTAATTGGTAACGATGATCAGTAAAATAACTATCCTTTTTATCACCCTTTCAAATAAATCTGAGAGTTTTTCTGATACAGAGCCCAAAATTCATCGAGAGTTTCGATTCATGTGTTTATGTAATCATCAGTTTTACATTCTACACTATCTTTCTTAAAGTTAGAACATAGTTTTTGGATTGAGGAATGTATTCCATATTGATTCTTAACAATTTGTTCCATGATTGTTAAAAAATGCTTATACCGATGCAAGCAAAATGGAAAGATCTTACTTGTTAAATGAGGTTATGTTACGCTGCATTATATGCTGTACTGAATGCAATGCTGGATCCTACGCTAGATGCTATGCTGGTTGCTATGCTGGACCCTGTACTGGATGCTATGCTGGATCCATAGGTCGCTTATTCATATCTAGCTCGAAGGACCACAAAGATGTACGGGCTGAGACGCGAGCCTGTACAGTCTTTGATTTTGATAGTTATTTTTGATACGAGAAGAAATAATAATTCCAAGGATTCGAATTAATGCATCGTTTATTGATAGGATTTAAAATTTAAACTAATTGATGCTTTCTATGATAGACTTAAATTAATAATGATAGATTTGATAAATTGATAAAAACGTGATAAATGTGGTGTTAGTCGCGCGCGACGGTTGAAGGCGAACTCGTATCACCGCGGGGCGCGAACCGGCAGCTCAGGTAAAGTGCTGACGCTGCATCGCAAGCGTTTATGTATGGTACAGCCCGTACAAAAGGTGTAACAAAAAAAAAATTATCGTACCTCTATCGAATAGTCATGCTATGTTGACGAATGAAATCTGCTTTTGCAAAAAACTCTCGTGTCACTAGTTAGACCCAGGACTTTAATTTTAAGATGACCAAAAGAGATTAAAATTAATATAAAATTAAAACAAAACGAAAAGGTAATTTCTTAAAAAAGATACTTTAAAAAGAAAGCTGAATTGAAATTTATAATTTTGGACATAGGAGTTAACTATGTATTATATTCATTGGGAAATCAAAATTTGCAATGAAAACGTAAAGTGCAGATTGGTATCAATGATGATTTTCGGGATATTTGAAGAGACGAAATGCTGAAAACTATAATAATTTCTGATTTATTCTTTCGATGTAAATAAGAGGATTTTGTCATTATTTACTGTAGTTATTTATTAAAAGAAGTTTATTATTTCGTAGGCCTAAACGTACACCAAATTTAGTCTAATCATTTATTAATTTACAAGCAATGAACAATCTCCATCATATTTTACCGCATTAGAGTGTAAATATTTGTAAAGTAAGTTATAATTAGAAATTATTTTTCTAAAATTACCTAATGTGTGAGCAGAAATAATCTACTCCTTTAGCTAATTTTACGTTAGCTAATTCTATTAAGATTGAAATATTCCATTATTCGATAGCTAAATACGTGTATACTATTTCCAAGATCTATATTGCAGCACTAAACACCCTTACTCTGAAAAATGAAAAAAACTTAACAGAATTAACATTCCCGCTAGAACATATCGTTGGCCTTAGCGAATTGAGACGATTGAGTAAAAGAATTGTTACGTATCAGGATAGGGACCACACCTGGCCACGATTGGGTTGGCTTAATTGTAATGAAACATCTGACAGACTGTACCTATAGAAGGGTTTATAGGCATTTCGGAGCGCATAGCAATGATGAATTTAAAGCTATCAGAATACCGCGACTCATGGTCTATTATACAAGTGTACTCACCTACAAAACAGTCAGACTAAGAAACAATAGATACATTTTATATTGCATTAAATAAAGTCATCCGAGACCACGCTCATAAAAACTTAGTAGTAATGGGATACTTCTATGGCAAAATTAGAGATAAGCGTCCTGCAGTAAATACACTAGGACCATTCACATACTGCAACAAAATCAGAAGCGGGAACGGAGAAAAAATTATGTACTTTACACTAGAAAATAACCTTACTATTTTAATTAATATATATAGGAAAAATATGAAAAGACTGTGGAATTGGATCTCACTAAACGGGAACACAAAAAATGAAAATGAATTCTTCGTGACTAACAAAAACAATTACTTCAGCAACTTCAACGTCATCCACCAATTCAACTTCAACAGCAATCATAGGCTGATCAGGGCAGAATTAAAAACATAACAACCAAGGAAACCTAGACCAAGACAAGAACTAGTTAATATAAAACTCGGAAAATACCAAATTGAACAATTAACAGCCAGCCTAAAAGACAAATTCACAAAACTTTAAAGAAAATACAAAAACAGGAAAAATACAACGGGATAGAGAATATTATTAAAACTAAAACAATCATTAGGGAACACAAACAACGGTTTACAACTACCACTATAAAATTGCTAGAACAAAGGAGCCACTTAATTAACACAAGAGACGCAAAGGGCCGAAGAAAACATCTAACAGAAATTAACTAAGAAATAAAGAAAAACAAGAATAGATAGGCACAGAAATAGAATGGAGACTGTAGAAAAACATATAATAAAAACGCGTGGTGTCAAAAAAGCATACAAGGAACTAGCGAAATTTACAGACTGAGTAAAAATGAAAAGCAATAGAGGAAAATGGAACCACAACAGAAAAGACATATTAAAAATAGCAACAGCCTATTACTAAGAACTGTATGAATACAACACCTCGCGGGAAAAATAAATTTGGTAGAGACGTCCGATATCCTCAAAATCCTTTACGCAGAAATAGAGAGAGCAATAGACACACAACGGATAGATAAAGCACCAGGACCCGGTGGTATTAGCAACGAGATCTTAATACAAAATAAGCAAGCTATTACACAGATCCTCACGGAAATGTTTAAAGTTATCATCGACACAGAAATTATCCGACAGCAATGGACAGAATCAAACATTATCCTTCTATATAAAAAGGGAGACAAATACGACATCGGAAACTACCGTCCTATCAGTCTCATGTCTAACATGTATAAGATATTTCCCAAGATAATTTTAAAACGGATAGAAGGAACACTAGATGAACACCAACCCATCGAACAGGCGGGTTTTAGGAAAGGCTACTCAGTAATCGATCACATTCATTTTGTCCGCCAGGTCTTAGACAAATATAAAGTCTACCAGCGTGAGTACTGTATTGCTTTCATCGACTATTGGAATTGAAAGTCTTTAAAGGAACAAGGTATAGAACAAAAATATATCCACTTAATAAAAAATGTATATAGTCATAGTACTGCTAGAATCCAACTAGAAAAGAAAAGTGAACCATTCAGAGTAGGAAAGGGTGTCAGACACGGAGACCCTCTATCTCCAAAACTATTCTCAGCGGTTCTCTAAACAGTCTTAAATGGGAAAACTACGGAATCGATGGAACCTCCCTAACACACTTGAGGTTCGCAGACGATATAATTCTATTTACTGAAACACCGGAAAACATACAACAAATTATACATGAACTAGCGGAAGAAGGTGAGAAGATAGGTTTAAAGTTAAACACAGAGAAAACAAGACGGTTTTCTGTCTTACATCTAGGAAATATCCAAATCGATTACACCGACAAATACATCTATCTAGAACAGCTAATAACACAAGACGACTCTATACGTAAAGAAGTTGAGAGAACAGTAACAAATGGCTGGAAGAGATACTGGAGTCTGAGAGAGGTCATGAAAGACAAAACTCTTCACTTTACAGTAAAGAAAAAGTTTTCAACACTTGCGTACTACCTGTTTTAATGTATGGCAGCGAAACACAAAATACTGGAAACCTTCAATATGCAATGGAAAGAAGTAAAGACGAATGTGATAGACATAACATCCAAAATCAAAATATTCAAATGGCAATGCGCAGGACACATGATAAGAGGCCAAGAGAAATGGAGCAAAATTGTGTCCCGATGGTACCCTAGAGAAGGGAAAAAGAAAAGGGGCTGACCACAGAAAAGGTGGGATGATGACATAAGGCAAATAGCAAGAGTAACGTAGAATAGAGTAGCCCAAGAAATGGTTGGACGAGGCCTTTGCCGATTGGCAAACGGACCTACAAAAAATAATTAAGTATTAGAATAGATTAAGATTAGTTTAGCTACAAAATATATTTGTATAACCATACTCATAGTTTTTAGTTCTTAATACTTTGTAAATGGATACTAAGTTGGTCTGAATAAAGGGCTTTTTATTATATACAGGATATCCATTGTGTTTTGGTTATAAAAATGTTTTTTGGTGAATAAATATTTATTGTGATAAGGGAACACCAAAGCATTACTATTTTCATCATCGTATTATTTATAACCACGAGAGGGAAAGCGCTGTATCTTTGTTTACTTGTCTGTATTTTGCCGAATAGTTTCATCGATCCTCTTTAAAACAAGATATGAATTTGATTCTAATTACATTTACTTACTTGGAGTCCAGTTGGACCCGGTAGACCCGTGTCACCAGGCGATCCTGTTTCCCCTTTCTCTCCCATTATACCAGCTCGGCCAGGTGATCCAGGATATCCAGATTCTCCCATATCTCCTATTTCTCCTTTCATTCCATCCACTCCTCTCTCGCCTTCGATTATAGGTAAACCAAAATCTCCACGCGATCCTTTCGTGCCTTTTGTAGCAGGAAACCCAGGAGGTCCTTGTGGTCCTCTACTGCCAGGTTCTCCCCAGGGGCCGGGTTCCCCTTTCTCTCCGGGAATTCCTTTTAAACCTATTGGACCTTCTATTGAAGGGCCTGTATCTCCTTTATCACCTCGTCGTCCTTGGAATCCTTGATAACCCATCTCGCCAGGTATTCCTTTTATTCCACGAGGACCTAAAAAAAATTTAAATCGTTGTAAATAGTTGAGAGTTTTAGAGGTAGTTTAAACCAACAACTGCATGTACTACTTTATAGTGAGTTTAGTATTAGAGGTTCTTTAGTCGTCACATTACGACGGGGCCATTACGGGTGCTTATCTGTACAAGTTATGTCTTATTAGTCGACCTGACCTAGCTTCACCCGGGTGCAATTTAACACGTGTATTTAGCCGTAACGTAAATCTTCGAAAATATTCATTTAAATTTCATGCTGTAAAGGGCCATAATGATCTATATTAAATGCACAATGTATTTAAGTTACCTAATTGGATAAGGATTAATGCTGTATTATTTAAAATCGCTCCGTATATAAGCCATTATTTCTCGTAAAACGTAAAGGATAAAAAAACATTGGGTTATTCCTAAGAGATAAATATATACCATCGAGGACTTTTTTGTAGACCTTTTTAAGGTGTAAAATATTGTAGTACATTATTTTCATCTATCTCGTAGGGTTCAGCTAGCGTTTGCAATGGAAGCACAAAAATGTGTTTATTTACGACATCACAATAGAAACTTCTAAAATTATCAGTGTTTCTCTACTATATTATGTGTGTATTATACACATTCCCGTCGTGCTTTGGTGCAAGAATTTATGTATATTATAAATAAAACTTTCCCTTGGTTGTAGGGCAACGGTTCCCCGACTAACTTGCGACCACCTGCATGCGAATCCGACCGCCAAGTGTCATAGACGCGTTCCGGTTGAGCCACATGTGGGCCAGACTTACCCTCTCCCTCTCCCATCCATCCATCTCATTAATGCTGCGGATTTAGTGAACTCTGGGCTCTTGCTCAGGGTCCGCTAAAACCGCAGCATTGTTTTCTTCACTCTCCCTTCCCACTCTACCTTCGAGGATGCAACGCATCGGCAAAACAAGAGGGTATCTCTTGCTCTTGTTTTGCCGATGTCTATGGGCGGTGGTGGCCACTTACAATCAGGTGGGCCATCTGCTCGTTTGCAGCACTTTATTTACCACAAAAAAAAAACATTAGTATTAAATAGTTAAAATTATGCAAGAGTAATAGGAGTGCATTAAGCGGTGGCGATATACAGCGGCATGAACCAGCGGCCCAGCGAGTACACACACACACACACACAAGAGTACAGGTTTTTTCATTTGTGAGTGTATTATACCTCCATTCATAAAATAAGGTACGGATGAGTTGTTGAAAAGAAGAAAATAACCATCAGTAACGCAGTAATTTTATTGATATAAGAGCAAGATATATTTTTAAAATCTTCGCCTCGGCCAGAGAGGTCTTTATAAAGTGGCCGAAACTATATAGACACTGATTGTCGACCATTTTCATAGACCCCAACATTCGCAGCCATTTTTATTGACAACGTCTTGCTTCTTATAGTCTCCTAGTATGTGTTTTAACCACATGGTTCTAACACACGTATTATACCTCTAAAACTCCTTTCGCTTCACCTGTGACGCCCGTCCCAACATCAGTCGCCAGCGCCGCGACACATTCTGCGCATGCGGCTGAGAAAGTTAGTCTACCGACTATGAAACACTGTGACTCAGCACATTAATTGTTGTTCCAGAAAAAATATATTTATCTAAATTTGACAATTATTACGCAAAATATTAAAAGTATTTTGCATTAATCATTGCAATATAGCAGAATTTGAAATTTTAATTTCTCGATTTAATTTCAACATTGACATTATAATTTTAACAGAATCTTGGCTCCAAAATACTTTTTACCTACCTACAATTAATGGTTATACAACTGTAGCCACCAAAAACAACAAAAATCAAAATGAAGGTGTTGTTATTTATATTAAAGAGCATCTATCATTTTCGTTTGAAGAACTCTCTTCTAATGAAGAGAATTGTAATATATTAGTTATGAAGTTACAGGACCTTTACTATACTTTATACCTAATCAAGATCTGGGGAAGTGTCTCATAAACAAGAGTAAATAACATACAAATCGCTCAAAATAAAATAATATAAATGATTTTTAAATATCCGTTTTTGACATCAACCAACAGAATATATAAAGAAACAAAGTTAATGACAATCAGAATGATATATAACTAATATATATATCTTTACTTTAGAAGAGCCTTAAATAAAACTATACACACCGACTTTACCTTTATCCAATTAAGTGAAATAACTAAACGCACCATTCAGAACCGTCTGAAATGATAACTTTTGAAGGAGCTGAGTTCTACAACCAGATACCCTAAATATAAGAAGCGAAAATTCAACCATTTAACTAATTGCAAAAAAAAAAATTGGGCAAACATAATAATAGGTTGGGGAAAAAGTCTTTTCGCATTATACCTAGTATGTATGAACTTGTAATAAAATCTCTTTGGCTATACTATTTGTATCTGGCTGGTTTTGGTATCATTCAAAGTTTACATTTCAAAGAAGATAATTCCAAATTCAAATTAGGAAAATGTGTCATTTTTATTTGTTTTTCGTACTGTGAAGATAAGTGAATCTAATGAAGAAATTCGATACATTTTAAAATTTTACTACAAAAAAGGTAAAAATGCCACGCAAGTCGCGAAAAAAATTTGCGATGTTTATGGAACTAGTGCAGTGTCTGTGACAGTAGCAAACATTTGGTTTAAGCGTTAATCCGGAAATTTTGATGTCAAAGATGCACCTCGCTCTGGTCGCCCTATTACGGATAAAATGGATGCCATATTTGAAAAAGTGGAGCAAGATCGGCATATCAGTAGTTACGACGTAGCTGAAGAACTGGGAATTGACCACAAAACAGTTTTGGCGCTTTGAAAAAGCTGGGTACAAAAAAAAGCTCGATATTTGGGTACCTCACGAGCTCACTGAAAGAAACCGTTTACTCATTTGTGATTTTTTATTACGACGTAATGAAACCGAACCATTTTTGAAGAAGCTGATAACTGGTGATGAAAAGTGGATCACGTACGACAAGAACGTGCGAAAAAGGTCGTGGTCAAAGGCCGGTCAGGTTTCACAGACTGTGGCAAAACCCGGTTTAAATCGCAACAAGGTGATGCTGTGTATGTGGTGGGATTGGAAGGGCATTATTCATCATGAGCTGTTACCACCAGGCAGGGCCATCGATTCTGAACTCTACTGCGAACAACTGATGAGATTAAAGCAAGAAGTTGAGAGAAAGCGGCCGGAATTAATCAACAGAAGGGGTATGGTTTTTCATAATGATAACGCTGGACCTCAAACATCTTTAGCCACTCAGCAAAAATTAAAAGAGTTTGTCTGGGAGGTGTTAATGCCAAAACTATTTGTCGCGGTTTTTTGATCAGAAGCCCCAAAATTTCTATAGCAGTGGGATCATGTCCCTACCTACAAGATGGCAAAAAGTTATCGAACAAAATGGTACCTACATACTTTAGTTAAATGTAATTTTTTTTTTATTGTATTACAAAGCATCAAATTAATATGAAGCTCTATAATAATCTAATTACAATCTAGCCTAACTAAAATGACTAATGAGTAATTTTATTTTGACCTAAACTTATTAAAATAATGTAATATAATACCTAAGAATGCGTCCATTAACACTTTCTTAGTGTCTCTAAAGGTATAGTCACACTGTTATTGTGATTAATATTTTTAATGTTTCTGCACTATTTTTTTTTATCACTTCACTAAGGAATGATTTTTTTTAATAGTCACTACACTAACTCGAAAGGTTTTGTCCTTCGCAGTCTTCGCACTAGTTGTGTGATATCAAGGAGCTGGATGGCCTCGACGTTCACATGATGGTGAAGCCTTCGTTCATGTGCTTCAGCGTGTTTCTTGATTATTTTAGCCACGACGTCAATGTTAAGGTCCCGGTGTAGATCATCGTTACTTACGTACCAGGGAGCGTTTACAATTTCCTTTTCCGTTGGATTATATCGATGTTACTTTGGCTGGTACACCCCCATAATTGAATACCATAAGTCCATACAGGCATAAGGACTTGCTTATATAGTAATATCTTATTGTGTACAGACAGTGGGGATGATTTACCTAACAGCCAACACAATTTTAAATAGCGTAATTCTAGCTCGTTTCTTTTCTTCTTGACGTGAGCCTTCCAGCGTAGCTTTGCATCTAGGGTCATTCCCAGGTATTTTGCTGTATCAGTATAAGGGACTTGCTGATTGTTAAGGTACACCGGATGGTACCGAGCCTTTTTGTTGGTAAAATCAATGTGAATTGATTTGGTTTCATTTAATTTGGATTCTCCATTTCTTGGTCCAATTAAAAACTATATTTGTTGCCTCTTGAACTTTTTCTACGGCTTCTGCATGATTATTTCCTACTGCCATAATAACGGTATCATCTGCAAAAGTCGCAATGATGCTACTGTTCAGTTCTGGAATATCCCTAGTATACAGCAAGTAAAGGACCGGGCCTAACACACTTCCTTGCGGTACACCAGCTTTTATCTGCTTGAGCTCAGAGTAAGACTCTTCCTGTCTAATTCTGAATACTCTATCTGATAGGTAAGATTGTAAGATATCTACATAGTGCTTTGGGAGCATGAGCTTAAGTTTGTAGTTTAAACCCTCATGCCAAACTTTATCAAATGCTTGAGCTACATCAAGAAAGACTGTAGAGCAAACTTTTTTTTCCTCCAATGCATTTTCAATTATTGTACAGATTCTATGAACCTGTTCGATAGTGGATTGTTTTTCTCTGAAGCCAAACTGATGATTAGGAATAAGATTTTTATCATCTATGATTACTTTTAACCTTTTCAGTAACAGTTTTTCGAATATCTTTGAAATTACGGGAAGTAGGGAAATCGGTCTATAGGATGCAGCTTCATGTGGTGGTTTCCCTAGCTTCAATATATATTCGGCGACGTGGTTGTTTTTTATTCTGGACCTTGACTTGTCTTGGGTCTTCTTGTCCCAATGTAAATAAAGTCTTCTTGTCCAAGTGTAAATGTAAATGAAGTTTAAAAATGCGAAGAAACTTTTTCCCCAACCTATTATATTAAACACATCTTAACTAATGAATTAAATAAGTGAACATTGCTTTTGCTAATTCTATGAAATTGTACTGCAAGCTGTCACACTGGCCCGGCACCAATATCACCGTCGGCAGGCATAAGCCTCTCGCTGGTATCGGGCCGATATCTTTATGCGTGTGTTGTGTACACACGCACGCTTCCATGTAGGCTTCTATTGGTATGAACACTAAACCCGCTATCGCACTCCGGCGCAACTTTTATTACTACTTAGTGCATGAGTAAGAACTACGTAATTTTTCATTATGGCCTTTAAATATGACGTCGTTACTCTAATAGAAATAGTCGAGTTCAAACCCAGTCTTAGGGATAAAACTTTCTTCTGTAGAAAGTAAAAATAAAATCAAAACACTTCTCTTTTTGCGTCTTAAATATAGTAAATACATCAAATACAATTATTATCACGTCTGTAATTTTATAAAGCCATGTCGGTGTCGGTCTAATAAAGAATGTAACTGCCGGTGCCGTGTCGAGCCGTTACATCGAGTACTGACGGTGTCGGGCCGGTACCGATGTCGGGCCGGCCATTCAAGAAGCGCTCAATGGAAACAAAAGATACGACAGTTTATGTATAATTGTTTTGATAGTTGCCTAGGGAATTAAAACGTATTGCGTACTTTTCCTTGAACTAGCATCATGAAATTTGGTAAAAAGCAATGGATAGCAAGAACTACGACTTTTTAACAATTGGACTTACAAGGAGTTACTACAACCTTAGTGGGATTAAATGTTCAATTATTTTATCAATACCTTGTATTCCTATCGGTCCCATTTCACCTTTTTCGCCTTTTGCATTAATTTCAAACCCTAATGTCTCTCCGTCTTCACCTTTTAAGCCGTCGTCACCAGGTTCGCCTCTTTCTCCCCTAAAAACATTACATGAGAGCGTCAAACATGATGTTTACAAAGGAATAGTCAAGTCAAGTGGCCTGTGTACTATAAAGTCAACGCAAAAGTAATTTCCTTACATTCAATAAGTCACACTGCATTACATATGCAATATGACTGATTAACACAAATGATGGATGAAGGAGAAAATTATAATAAATGTGATAAAATGTCATATCCATTAACTTTGATCATAATTAATAACTTAGTTCTACACTTACTGTTTTTACAATTTTTTGGTAACTAGCTAGGTCATTAGTTATAACTAATTTTAATACTCACTTTATTCCCGTTTCACCTTTCTGTCCGAAAAGAAAATATACTGGTACATCGGCATTAGCCCCTGGCCATCCAGGAGTTCCGTCACGGCCTCGAGAGCCATTGCGACCTGGTAAGCCTGGAGGTCCTTCATCCCCCGTTAATCCCTCAAACCCTGGCAAGCCACTTTCTCCAGGAACTCCAGGCCATCCGGGGTCACCACGTGGGCCAGGGTCTCCAATAAAACCTATTACGAATATTAGTATTATCATACTTGCAAATAAACAAATATTAGTTATTTGTTATACAAGAGTGCTTGTATAACAAATAACTAATATTTGAATGTTGCTTTTTAACCGCGTGCTCAATTTTTAAGCAAATTAGAATCCTGAGCGTTATTGAGGGAATCAAAAGAGCACGAGGTAAAAAAAATTTGCTCTCGAGTTCAACACGTAACTTTTCATCCCACCTCAGCGAGGAAATGACTGAATGCAAAAAGAAAATTTACAATCACAAGATTGGTACTTTTATTTTATTACTATATAGGTGATAATTAAGTATTACTGTATAATACTTAGGTATATTTAAGAAAAGAGTATCATTTTAGGTTTTTCACTTGTTTTCAAGCTTCTTGTTTTTCATTTTAACAATATGACGTGAAAAGAAAATGGCGCGCGAAAAATAAATTTACAAAAACGGGTTGAACTGAGGGAGTGCCAGCAAAAGTGAAAACTTGAACTTTAACGCTGAGCATTTTTGAATATTCCCAATAAACAAAATTAAAAAAAAAAATCTGTATTATTGAGATCTGGCTTACATATGGCGAGACCAGAATGTGTCACGGGACTTTGGAAAGAAAATATAATTCTACGGTTTAAGTAACCCAAAGTACAAAATAAAAAAAAAACTACTAGTCAAACTGCTGCGAATCTCACTGCTCAACGTAGCAACACATCATTTAATTAAAGACCCCTAAACTATGATCAGTCAATATTAACTACATGAAATTACTCGTCAAACTGCTAATGAACTTGTGACAGCCAATAAAATATCAAATTGAATATAAATATGAATGCATCCGTTTTTTCATTTCTACTAGTTTTAAATAATAACATCTGAGGCCTACCCATCCCAAAAAATATGTACACAACTGCACAACGCCGCTAAAGATGTTTTTACCTTAAAAAAAAGTACACCAAGAAGGTTCCGAGTCTGAGCTTTTAACAAATTAAATAAGGTTGTATGATAAATTCGGCTTCATGGAGGTAAAAGTAAATAGGTTTAAAGATGTTTTGAATTCACAAACTTAGTGCACACGATGTTCTAAATTCAATTTTACTTTATCCAAAAATACTCTTTCCGAGATGGGCGGATGAAAAATTATATTATAATTGAATATAATAATTTTCTATAATATTATGTTGGCATTTTAATTACAAAGAGCTATTGAAACATCGAATTACACGAAGACAACTCTTCATGAACTGTCTCTAAATATTAAAATAATTAGAAATATTTCACTGACCTGGTTCTCCAGGTGGGCCGTAGTCGGCAACGGTTAATGAATATGGTGGATTTTTAAGCCGGCCTTTAGGTCCTCTTGGCCCTTGTTGACCAGCCATTCCAGCTTGCCCTTTAATACCTTTAAGACCAGGTGATCCATCGAACCCAGGTAAACCAGCTTGGCCTTTTTGGCCTCTTGGTCCCGGTAATCCTTCATTACCTGGGTAACCTCTTTGACCAGGAAAACCATCGTCTCCCTTTGGACCACTTGGTCCTTGTGAGCCTGTAGATGTAAAAATAGTATTATTATACAAATATTACTTCTAAATAGCTAATTTGTATTGAGGAGTAAAAATTATTATCATAAAGATAAATAATTTTATATTATAGAAAAATTTCTGATAATTATACTTTTTCTTAAAATTAGCAAAAATTTTATGAATTTTCGAATTTCCAAAATTCTGAAAATTTTAATCGGTAACCTTTTTACTACGCCTATTATACCCGGTGAACCAGGAGAGCCATTAATGCCACTTTGTCCTATAGTTGAGACTTCGTTGTTATTAGAAATCCAAAATTTATTTCCTATTACAGGGTTTCGAGGTTTTTAATGTACAGTTACTAATTGAACTGGATTAAATATCCTCTAACATTTTTCACAAGGCATTCATCTTGATTTTTTTAGTTTATGTCATTTGCTTAATAACATTTATTGCTTACCTGAGGGACAAAAGGGACAATCGTTGCCTCTTTCTCCTTTAAGTCCATCTGTACCAGGGTAGCCTGGATTTCCATCATCACCAACTATACCGGGTCGCCCGGGTGTGCCATCTTCTCCCGGTGGTCCTACTCCAGTAACTCCTCTTCCCGGAAAACCCGGTAAACCCATAAATCCATCTTCTCCTCTATCACCTCTTAAACCTGGTATTCCATCAACACCAGGCATACCATCTTCGCCATCTGGACCTATTACAGTTGTTCCTTTGAGTCCTACTGGACCTATTGGCCCTGGTCGACCTTGAATTCCAGGCTCTCCAATAAATCCAGGTAAACCTTTAAAACCACGATCTCCGGGTTCTCCTTTAATAGAGATACCTGGTGGTCCAGATCTACCGGGAATACCTTTAACGCCAGGGAGACCCGTTACGCCTATTATACCCGGTAAACCAGGAGAACCATCAACGCCACTTCGTCCTTGAGGACCTCGATATCCCAGTGGTCCTTGAGGACCCATGGAGCCTGGTAATAGCGGTTCATTTAAAGTCTCATCATATATTCCTTTCTCTCCCATCGGCCCTTGTTCACCAGGTATTCCAGGTCTTCCATCTTCCCCTACAGGTCCCGGTTGACCATCCTCACCATCTGGACCAGAGTATCCAAACCATCCTTTATCACCCTTTTGTCCTGGAGGGCCCAACTTGCCTTGATGTCCGACCTTTCCCCTGGGTCCCTCTTCACCTTGGTCACCCTTATATCCTTGAGGTCCATTAATTCCATTAGGGCCCTTTTAAAGAGCAAATATTATACATGTAGAATTATTTTTATTTACTGTTAGTTTGAGTATACACGCAGACCTACAATTTCTCGGTTTGTTAACTAAAATATTACCCCTGATGGTTCCACTTTAGACAAATGGCGACATTATTCAGATTACTTGCGATGCTATAATAATGATTTCTGTATTTATTATTTTTATCATTTATTTATTTCATTGGCTCAACTGATTTATTTTGTGCCAACTTTAAAAGTCAGAATGCTGATCAGATCAATGTTGACAACATCATAACTAACAATAGGTAACATTATGAATGAATGTGTTATACCTCCTCCATGAGACTTCTCGAATTAAACAACGTAGTTACAGCTCACGTATGAATTCAAACAATCATAAAAGATTATAAAAAAAAGTTATAATAAAATTGTTAGTTATTTAAAAATATATCAATCAATACTGTCAATTTTTTTCCCCTTTATTTTCCCCTTTATTACTTTATTAACAAAATATTTAACTTTTTAAGCATTAGGTGCTTGTCAACTTGATGAGGTTACCTGTAAGAAAAATGTTATCAACGGGCTCCTAAAGGTAACTTCACGCCTAAATGATAGTAATATTAGTCAGATTATTTAAATACTCTTCATAGAATCTTATTCTGTATAAGTGAATAAAAACATATGTTAGTCCTCTATGCATTCAAAAGGCATTTATTCAATTGTGATGAGACTTTGATAAGTTGCTGTAGATAACTGAATTAAAAAAATGCTAAACTGATATTGCTAAAACTATTATTTTTTATACCTCAGCGAAACGAGGAAGTGTTGGCTGGTAATATATAAAATAGAATAAAATAATAAATACTATTATTAATAGCTGACTTTATTGATACATTTTTCAAATTAATCCTCAATAAATCCTTAAAAGTAGAATTAACAAATCGATGTTTAAAGCCTTACCTAGTATTAAAATTCTTATTAATTCCTTGTACATATTATATATTAAACTGCCGATTATTAGAATCAGCTGGCATACACGATGTTTGTATACTTTCTTTTACATAATTTGTTAATTTTTGCACTTGCATTGCATTGCATAAACTAACATTATTAATACTTACTGGTAGTCCAATAGAGCCACGCATCCCTTTTATACCCTTATCGCCCTGCTGACCATGTAATCCCGTTTCACCTCTATTTCCTTTCGCCAAAACAGTCACATTTTGTTGTACTTGGTCGACATAAATTACTTGTGCTGGCCTTCCAGGTTCACCGATTTCTCCTAGATCTCCTTTATCTCCTGGTGAACCAAAAACGTCATCGCCAGGATCACCTCTATACCCTAACTCACCCTTACTTCCGGTAGGACCCTACAGTGTAATATATCACATATTTTAATCAACATTGCAACCTTATAATTTTTTACGTACTTAACATCATAACGGATATTTTACCTGTTCTCCCTCTAATCCTGGAAGCCCACTATCACCCCTCCATCCTGTAGGTCCTATAAGCCCAGGAGATCCATGATGACCATTATCACCCTGTTCACCTTTAGCACCTCTGGAATTAACACCACCTTCCCCTGCCAAACCTTGCATTCCTTTTTCTCCATAAGGACCTGGTACTCCCCGATCACCAGGATATCCCGGACGTCCAGGTGGCCCCATTAAACCATCAATACCACTGCATCCATCAAAGCCTGGGACACCTCTTACACCGTCCAATCCTGTAGGACCCTAGAGAAACGCGCACAATGTTATTAATATGAAGTGGTGGCAAACTACCATAATGTTTTTCAATCAAACAATAAAGAAATTACCTGAGCTCCAACATCTCCTTTTATTCCATAAGGTCCTTCAATGCCCTAAAACAATTTTTTTATACTTGAATAACTAAAGTATAATTTTTAAATTTAGCATAATTTTGAAAAGACTTAATTATTTCATACCCTTTCTCCTTTGTCTCCGTAATCTCCCTGTTGACCCCAGTCACCTGGTTCTCCAATTATACCATTTCGTCCTTCTGGTCCATCGTCACCGTAGTCGCCTTGTGGGCCTGGTATTCCCGGGGGACCCACATCGCCACGATCTCCTTTTATTCCATTACAATTGCATATGGTTTGATTGCATACAACCTGAATAAAAATTGCATTTTTTATTCAAATTACTAAGTTCTCAGTTCGCAGTTTCTCTTACGTAATTGTATTTAAATCTTACAACCGATTGAAATTAAGAACGAAGTTAATCATTCTAGATACCTACTAATCTATATGTTATAAATATTATATTGTAATGAAATAAACTTTTTAATTAAAAATTTACTGTCTTAGTCCTATTTAAAATTTTTACTAATTGATCATAATTCGCAACTCCAGTGCACTTATTCAAAATTTGTAAAAAAGCTATTATTACGTTATAAGTGCCCTAAAGTACCTCTGTAAATGGTGCAATAGTATGACTGATGTACCGCGTGTCATTGTGGTGCGAATCAAACGTTTCGTCTTAACCAAGGAATTTGCGTACAAACTAGAATGCCCACATGCACTCAAAAAACGTTCTTTTTTATGGAATGTAAAGGTCAGCGTTTGATACGATGGAGCACCTTTCCTATAATATATCTATTTACTCTACATTTAAAGCATCAACATTGTACCTACTTATCAGGAAATACCGACTCCGGAAGACTGTACCACATTTTCTCAGTGCGAATAACAAAAGCGTTACGAAGAGTACAGCCACTATAGGGGATTGCATCTCTTTCTACTAGTAAGACCATGCTTCAAGGAATAGAGAAAAATTATATATAAAATAAGTTAAAGACATTTTTATATAATATGGCACATTGTCACAAACACCCTAAGAAAAACATAGTAAGAAAGAGACAAAATCTCCTTTAGTCGACGGTCCTGCTCGGAACGATTTTTCCTTTTTACATGTTGGAAATAAATGTCAAACTTATGCTAGTTATATCCAGTTGCATATTTGAACATATTTATTTATTGTTAAGGTTATCATACAGCGTTTTATAAACTAATATACATACACATGTGCACAAGAAAGTATAACAAAAAGGCCAAATACAGATCACACAATTATAAAAAAACAAAAGAAGGAACAACAGAGTACGGAAAAATCAGTAAAACTTTTACACTTATCTACTATAATAATATTCGATAATCACATCAGTGTATGTGTGCGTGTATGTGTGTATCTATGAGTCTGTGTATACATATATACAGTGGTAAATGATCTATGATACTTTTATTCGTCATATACGATCTCTCTTATTTTTTTTTTAAAACGTCCTTTGCTGAGATGGAATATCAAGTCAAGATCAGTAGATATGTTATAAAGATTTGCTAATCGAGGTATTATTGAATTAGTGCAATATTTAGTGTTTGTTTTTAGACCTAAGGTAGTTTGTCTAGAAGTAAGGTAGTTTGTCTTGTCCTTCATTCCGGGAAATTCAATGAAAAGCTCGCTTAAAGTTCGGGGGAATCAATTGTACCAGTTAGTATTCCTTGTAATAACATCATGTCATTACAAGGAATACTAACGTTTGTACGCGTCTATTTTAAGAGTAACTAATGGACAGTGATCATATGCACTATTATAGTTTTCAAATTGTTTGTAGTCCTTAAACATCAAATATTTTAAAAGTTTTTTTTGTATTCCCTCGAGTCTTTATATATGTACCTGGTAGTGAGGTGTCCAAATATTGCTAGCGTTTTTCATTATACTCCGTACATACGAGTAAGTAAAGTATTTTGATACATTCCACGTTACCAAAGCATTGCGTTGCTCGTTTTAAAAATCCAAGTTGTATATATATAGGCCTTGGCATTACATTAAAGTGCTCATGAAATCTAAGCTTTTGATCTAAACTAACTCATAGGTCCCGTACAACTGTTACTACATTAATAGGTATATCGTTTATTTTATATACGTGTTTAATTGGTTTTTTCTTTCTGGTAAAGGTTATCTGGTGAGGTTTTTTAGTATTTACAGTAATTTTGTTTATCCTGTAATAGAAAGCTAATGAATCCAAGTCTTGTTGTATTGCTTCACAGTCTTCAGTAGAACTAACTTTAAGAAAAATCTTCTTATCATCTGCAAACATTGAGAAGTGAGCATGTTTAATATATTTTCCAATGTAATAAAGATGTGCGTTGTAAAGGAGTGGTCCTAAAATGGAACCTAGAGGAACCCCAGAGGGTATGTTTAAGAACTACCTAATACTACTGCTTGCATTCTGTTTTTTATGTAAGATGTAAACCATCTCAATAAATTTCCGTGTATGCCTAATTGATTAAGTTTTTGGAGTAAGATGACATGATCCACACGATCGAAGGCTTTTTCAAAATCAGTGTAGATCATGTCCTGGTCTCTGTTATCTATAATGTCAAAAACATATTCTGTGAAGGTTGCTAAATTAGTTTTTGTAGATCGCCTATGCATGAGCATATAACAAATTTAAATGTTTTTAGCTATAGTAGCACCAACGATATCCAGAACAATTCTTTCGAATCGAATCATTACATTCAATATTGAAATTGGCCGATAGTTAGTTATTTCAGTTTTTGATTCGGTTCTGTGTACTGGTACCATTAGAGCTTCCTTTCCTTCCTTATTTGTTGACAAGTTAAGGCTCAGCCAAATGGTACAGTTTTTTTAAAATATAGGCGGAATAATATCACTACCAGGGCCCTTATTTACATTAAGTTTTTTTAGTAATTTTAGTGTAGTATGTATTAAAAGGATACTTTTAGAGATTGTTTCATAAACTGTAGTATCTTGGAACATTAAATTGTTTTATGATGAGTTAGGTTTTCTAAAAAAAACATGATATATATATATATATATGTCGGGGGTTTTAAAATGATGAAAAATGAAACGGAAGGAGGAAGATGGGGAATATTGGGGAACACTAAAAGGGGGTGATGGTATTGAATGGAATATTGGGTAAACGCAACGTAGATACTTCTACTGAACAGATAAATGATCAAATATGATCTCTAAAAATTACGAGAGAAACCTAAGCAGTGCCTTGGACTTGTGACCAAGGTGTAGGCTTAAGGAATTCCTTTAAGTAATTACGACACTCACCTCCACTGCTCAGGCTTTCTGTTTAAACCTAAGGTTAATCGCACATAAACCTAACCTAACACAAGACGAGGTAATTACATTGTAAGGTACTGACGTGACCTTGATCGGACAGCACTCCTAGCACTAACACAACACTGCACAACACTATCACTATTTAGACACTACTTCACTTCTTGAGAGAACGCGCACGACTAAGACTTCAGTCAGACTGTCGATGGCATATAAAGGGTCGAGGGTCGAGACTGTCAAAACAACGGAAGCGACCACCATCCTACTCCAACGCCACAGATAGCGACAACGATTCGATCAATCGATAATCTTTTACTATTCTCCGACATATATATATATTATATTTTTATATATATATATATATTATATATATATATATATGTTGGAATATATATGTAGTTTATAATTAGTTTCCAACATATATATATATATATATGTTGGAAGCTAATTAAAAGAAGAAGGATATACAATCTTTCAATAAGCATCGTATGTGCACAACGGATGACCTATCATATAAGCTATGGGCGCAACGCAGTCAGGATATAACTAAACATTACGATCACTTACTATTATGACAGGAACACAAGCAGTGCCTTGGACTTGTTACCAAATTGTAGGCTTAAGGGATCCTTTTAAGTAATAACAACACTCACTTCCACTGCTTAGTTTCACTGTTTAAGCCTAAGATTAGACTAACATAAACCTAAACTAACACAAGGCTAACCTAAACGTAACTCACACCTCCGACACACATATATATAGACAATGAGGCCTATTTTTATCTTCATTATAAAGGTAAATTTAGAGAAAAAACCTTAAAGATATAAAATTTTCATCTTGCCTAAATCAGGACCTTACTTAAGTTAATGTTATATGATGCTGAATCTTTACACGCTTCTCTTGAAAAATTGTGACAATGTTGAACTGGAGCAGAGTTGCGAATATTATTGAGCTAATTGCTTTTTAAATCTGGTTGATACGATAAAATATTATTATTATAGATAATATTAGTTTTTAGTTATCGAGGTTTATTTTAATGATCGACTGACTTAAATTTGTGATGTGATAGGTCCAAAGTGGTGGGAGTTTTTATTAAGGTATAACCTAGTAAGGTAATTGACGACATGAGATAAGAGAAGACCTTTATGTTGCTGATAAATATTTTTTTCTAGATACTCAATCTAAAAAAAAACATATAATAGCCGATCAACAATATGTGTTTTATTAACTCAGGAACGTGCCTTATCAACAAGACCTGTGACATACATACGATAGCCGCAACGAATATTAAGATCATTGCACTTGCTAACTGTTGTAGTCGGGAAAAAAAAATATTTTAGAGGTACTCGTACCTATTTGAAAGCTGAGATTTTAAATTGTGGAGTCACACATTATGTGTTTAACGTTATTAAATTGATATTGCACATTCAATGAAAATATAATATACTAGAGGCCTGCCCTCGCTTCGCTCCGGGTATTTAAAACAATATTATAATTGATGTCCTTAATTTGTTATTCTGTAATTGTGTAGTTTTTCATTATTTGAAAAATGAGAGAGAGAGAGTAGGAAAAAGTTATAAAAAGAAAAATAATTGAAACAAAAATAAAAGAAAAGCGACAGATGCTAAGAGAGGGAGGGCAGAGCAAAAATAAAGATGAATAGGTTAAGGAGAGAGAGAAAAGAGAGCAAGAGAGACAATGATAGTATTATAAGAGGAAGAGAGATGGAAATACAATAGACTTCTCTCAATGAAAGAATATTTAAAATCGGATCAGTAGCAACAAAATGGCCATATTCTATTAATTAAAAAATGTATATGGCAACACTTGTCCCTCACGAATTGTGTAGTTTTCTTCAGTCAAAGAATTTTAAAAATCGGATTAGTAACAACAAAATGACCATATTCTATTAATTAAAAAATGTATATGGCAACACTAAATCACATTTGTCACTCACGAATAGTGTAGTTTTCTTCAGTGAAAGAATTTTAAAAATCGGATTAGTAACAACAAAATGACCATATTCTATCAATTAAAAAATGTATATGGCAACACTAAATCACTTTTGTCACTCACGAATACTGTAGTTTTCATCAGTGAAAGAATTTAAAAAATCGGATTAGTAACAACAAAATGACCATATTCTATCAATTAAAAAATGTATATGGCAACACTAAATCACTTTTGTCACTCACGAATACTGTAGTTTTCTATCAGTGAAAATTTTTTTTAAATTGGATTTGTAGTTCCTGAGAAACTCTTCAATTTACAAAATGACCACCTTATGGCACTTAAATGGCCATATCTTTTTAATTAGAATATTTATGGCAACACCACATAGCCTATGTTACCCGGAAAGGATGTAGCTTCCTATCGGTGAAAGAATTTTCAAAATCGGTTCAGTACTTTTAGAGCCTATTCGCAACAAACAAACAAACATACAAACAATCAAATCTTTCCTCTTTATATAATAGTATAGATTACAAAACATGTCGCTCTGTACTTATCTATAGTTTATATTATGCAATAATTTACGGTTAAAAAAATATATATATTTATTATTAGACAACATAAGATACAGATTCACAGTATTAATTTAAAATGGATATTGTTAGTATCTAAATATTCTTACAATTAAGTACTTATAGATAGTCGCAGCATTAAAACACACACACACACACACACACACACACACACACACATACACAAACATATCTAGGAGATTTTATGATGAGAAGGAAGGAGGAGAGGGGAATATTGAAGAACACTACAAGGGGTGATTATATTGAATGGACTATTAGGTAACCGCAACGTAGATACTGCTACTAAACTGATAAATAATTAAATATTAGAATCTCTTACGATTACGAGAGAAACCTAAGCAGTGCCTTGGACTTGTGACCACAACACTCGTCTCCACTGCTCAGGCTCTCTGTTTAAACCCAAGATTAAATAAAGCTAACCTAACACAAGACGTGGCATCTTCTCTTCGTGCCGATATCCATAGGCGATGGGGGCTACTTACCAGCAGGTGGACCATCTGCTCGTTTGCACCTTATTTACCATAAAAAAAATCTGAGCGTTTCTATGTTCTATAAAGCTTATGTTTACAATCAATTGACATATTTATAAACTTACAAAATGAATACAAGAAAACGTGAAAAGACATTTTTAACAAAGAAAAATTAACCGAATTCAAACTGAAATATCCAATAAAAAAAAATAATTTCACATTTTGAAGTCGGTGAACATATACTAAAAAAAACATATAGCCAAATATAGAACCTCCTTAATAATTTATAGGCTATCATTTTACGATATTTGACGCATCACATCGACAAGGAAGCTTCGTGTCAAATATAGCACACTTTAGTTCGCGATATTACTTACATTCGAATATCTTATTCATATATTTCACCGTAAAAATGTCAACACTTTCACATTATAATTTATTCCGCGATATTGCAAACTGTTGTGTTAAATCTATATCTATACTTCTATACTAATATTATAAAGAAGTAAGATTTGTATTTTTGTATGTAACGAATAAACATAAAAACTACTGGACCGATTTAAAAAATTCTTTCACCATTAGATGATATGTTACTCAGGGATAATGTAGCTTACATTATCCCTGAGTAACATAGGCTATATTTATTACAAGAAAAAATTAGAGATCCCCAGAAAATCTCACTAAAACCAACCCAAGGTGCAAAAAAAATACCCATAAAATATCTTTCATCGCATGCGCTGCGAAAAGTATTGATGATAGAACAAAAAAATGTTCTAGAATATTATAGAACGTATCAATATCTACAAAAAACTCCGCGAGACCATATGTCCAACTATTATAGTTATGTCACTATAACTACTTTTTTATATTTTAAAAGTTGATAAAAATGTCTATCAAAATCAGACCATGTTTTCCATACCTTTGTATTAATCCTTATCCAAATAAATTATTTCATATTCAAGACTGTTTCAATACCTGTAAATTACTTTTTGAATTATTAAAATCGGACCTTCCATTCAAAAGATATTACGAAATTAAAAATATCAATATAAACAAAAAATACACGCCCACGCGACGGGCCAGTGTAGTTCTATCTCGGTGATACTCGAAGTGCAGCGAGTAACGCCGAGGTAGAGGGGCACCGAAATGCGGGTGAGCCAAAATGTTTTAAACTAAATATTCCACCCGTGCGAAGCCGGGATGGGCCCCTAGTATTGTATATTTAAAGAATATTTTATTTATGAAACGACTAAAACCTTATTTTTTATCATTGGAATTGTATAACGTGGTTGTCAATATTTTGACTGTCATTCGATTGTTCTGTGATGAAAAAGGAAAAAAACCCGTAGAGTGTATCCTACCCAAAATCCACAGACTGCAATTGACTTATCCCTCTGCTCATCTTATCTTGTTCCCTCCTTAAGTTGGAAGATCCTTTCTTCGACATATGGGAGTGACCATTTTCCAATTTTAATTTACTTCCAAAAGAAGGCTCTTCCATATCCTATCTTAAACCCCCTTTTACCGTATTATTTAAGTAAAGCTAAATGGCCTGAATTTCGGTCTTTTATTTATTCTCATATTGTTGACCTTCCGAATTTAAATTTTGACAATGCCTTGAGTGCCTATGAGCATTTTAAAAGCATCATTCTTCTAGCTGCAGACACATACATTCCTGTCAAAAAATCAAAATCTAGAATGTTATCGTCCCCGCCTTGGTGGTGATGAGTGCTCAGCTGCAGTTAAAAAACGAAAAGAGGCTGAGCTAACATACCGTTATTGCATGTCACCACAAAATTTTAGCTGCTGATGACAAATTAATATTTGACAAAGAATTTAAGCAAAATCGAGATAAGATAGTTATCTATACTATTATATAAAGAGGAAAGATTTGATTGTTTGTATGTTTGTTTGTTTGTTGCGAATAGGCTCTAAAAGTACTGAACCGATTTTGAAAATTCTTTCACCGATAGGAAGCTACATCCTTTCCGGGTAACATAGGCTATGTGGTGTTGCCATAAATACTGTAATTTTTTTATTTTTTTTTAAAAGATTACTAGCAGTATGGATCACATACTACTAGTATTCCCTTTACCCCTCCAACTAAGCTAAATGCTTGTGCTAGGAGTGGGCCACGCCAGTAGTCCAATGTCCGAGATTTGAACCCACGACTTGTTGATCGTGAATCCAACGCCCGAACCACTGAGCTACTGACGCTTCAAATTAAAAAGATATGGCCATTTAAATGTCATAAGGTGACCATTTTGTAAATTGAAGACTTTCTCAGGAACTAAACATCCGATTTAAAAAAAAATTTTACTGATAGAAAATTACACTATTCGTGAGTGACAAAAGTGGTTTAGTGTTGCCATATACATTTTTTAATTAATAGAATATGACCATTTTGTTGCTAATGATCCGATTTTAAAAATTCTTTCACTGATAGAAAACTACATTATTCGTGAGTGACAAAAGTAATTTAGTGTTGCCATATACATTTTTTAATTAATAGATTATGGCCATTTTGTTGCTACTGATCCGATTTTAAAAATTCTTTCACTGAGAGAAAACTACACTATTCGTGAGTGACAAGAGGGATTTAGTGTTGCCATATACATTTTTTAATTAATAGAATATGGCCATTTTGTTGCTACTGATCCGATTTTTTAAATTATTTCACTGAGAGAAAACTACACTATTCGTGAGTGACAATAGTGATTTAGTGTTGCCATATACATTTTTTAATTAATAGAATAAGGCCATTTTGTTGCTACTGATCCGATATTTTAAATTCTTTCACTGAGAGAAAACTACACTATTCGTGCGTGACAAGAGGGATTTAGTGTTGCTATATACATTTTTTAATTAATAGAATATGGCCATTTTGTTGCTACTGATCCGATTTTAAAAATTCTTTCACTGAGAGAAAACTACACTATTCGTGAGTGACAAGAGGGATTTAGTGTTGCCATATACATTTTTTAATTAATAGAAAATGGCCATTTTGTTGCTACTGATCCGATTTTTTAAATTCTTTCACTGAGAGAAAACTACACTATTCGTGAGTTACAAGAGGGATTTAGTGTTGCCATATACATTTTTTAATTAATAGAATATGGCCATTTTGTTGCTACTGACCCGATTTTAAAACTTCTTTCACTGAAAGAAGTCTATGGTATTTCCTTCTCTCTTCCTCTTATAATGCTATCATTGTCTTTCATGCTCTCTCTTTTTTCTCTCTTTAATTCTTATTTTTATTTTTCAGTATGATCAGTCACTTTTCACTTTCTTTCTTTCGATTATCTCTCTCGCTCTTTCTGTCTCTCTCTCCTTTACCTATTCAATTTTATTTTTGCTCTGTCCTTCCTCTCTTAGCATCTGTCGCTTTTCTTTTATTTTTGTTTCTATTATTTTTCTTTTTATAACTTTTTCTTACTCTCTCTCTCTCTCTTTTTTCAAATAATGTCACTCTATAACTACATAATTATAGAGTGACAATTTAAGCACATCAATTATAATATTGTTTTAAATACCCGGAGCGAAGCGAGGGCAAGCCTCTAGTATACAATAAAGTAGATGAGTGTTTGTCGGGGGTTACAACAATTGCCATCTGTAGTGAAGCGACTTGTACAGGATTGATTTTTGTTGGTACCGAACCGTGCATGAAGATAGGGAACGAATACATGATTTTACCGGGGGTGTACGCGATTTCCAACGGTTTGGGATCTTTAATCGTAAGAGGTTTTGCTTCTGAATCGTTTATTTTAAAGAAAGGAGTTCTGTTAGCAAGGGCAACATTTATTTCGAACGAGTTATTTCCCAAAGCTCCAGCAGAATGTATTCAGTTACAAATAAACACAATTAATTCTGAGATTATGACCCCTATGATAACACCTGACCAAATTAACACCGATGAGGATTTTGACATGGTTATGAAAGGTAGACTGTGTGATGTACTCAACCAATATCGTGACTGCTTTGCTTTTTCATTGAACGAATTAGGACTTACTTCTTTGACAAAGATAAACTTTGAATTAAAGGATGAAATTCCTGTTATCCATAGACCGTATCGACTATCGTTTTCGGAACATGATAAAGTAAACACAATCATTAGCAATATGCTCGCGACTGGAATCATAAGAGAATCCAAGTCAGAATACGCAAGTCCTATCATTATTGTTGCTAAAAAAAATGGTGACATATGGCTTTGTGTGGACTACAGAGCTTTAAATCGGAAGACAATAAAAGATAAATATCCTATACCAATAATTGATGATCAGATCGATAAGTTATCTGGTCAGGTATATTTGACAACCCTGGATTTGACATCAGGGTATCATCAGGTACCCGTATCGGAAAAATCAAAACATCTGACCGCATTTGTGACACCGGATGGACACTATGAATACAATCGTATGCCTTTCGGATTAACAAATGCTCCAGCGGTATTCCAGTGATTAATATTAAATCTTCTTAAGAGGAAAAATATTCCTGGAGTACTAGCATACATGGATGATTATTGCCTCAAAAACAGAAGAAGAAGGTATTATCAAGCTACAATCACTGCTTCAATTGATTCGTGAAGCGGGACTCACTTTAAATCTGGGGAAATGCTATTTTTTCAAAAAGTCAATCGAGTATCTCGGATTTGAAATTTCCACAGAAGGTGTGCGACTGGGTCAGCAGAAGAAGGCTGTGAAGTTATTTAAAAAGCCGCAAAACGTGCATGAAGTCAGACAATTTATAGGTTTATCAAGTTTCTTTAGGCGATTTGTAGCTAACTTCGCCTTAATAGCTAGGCCCTTGAATAATCTCACTAGAAGGAACGTTGCTTGGGAATGGGGTGAACTACAATCACAGGCATTCGACCAGCTAAAGAAAGCTTTAACTTCGAACGACCTATATTGGCAATTTACAATCCGAGTTATGAAACTGAGTTGCACACAGATGCGAGCTCTCAAGGGTTAAGTGGAATATTGTTGCAACGTGAACAGGATAAATTGTCGTTTCGGGCTGTAGCTTATTTTAGCCGTCAGACAACCGTAGAGGAACAACGTTTTCACTCTTATGAATTGGAAACACTTGCCGTTGTTGTTTCCCTTAAGCGGTTCAAAGTCCGATTGTAATGCCCTTTGGTCAACTTTAACGAAGAGAGATCTTATACCTAGGATAGCTCGTTGGTGGTTGCTTGTTCAAGAATTTACCTTCACGATAGAATATCGCCCTGGAACTAAGCTGGAATCCTGTTTCAACTGAGGACGATCTGATATCGGTAATGCATATAGAGGAGGTACATTGGTTACAATCAGTTCAGATGAGTGATCCAGAATTGTTAGATATTAAAGCTGCATTAGACCCAAAGGGTCAAGAAGCTAAAAATATTAAGAACAATTATGAATTGAAGGATGCGAAAATCTATCGTAAGTTAAATAATGAATTGCGTTGGGTTGTACCTAAAGATGCTCAGTGGACGATTTGTCAACAATCTCATGATGAAACAGGACATTTCTCCTATGAGAAGACATTGGAAAAGATTAGACGAGACTATTGGTTTCCAAAAATGGGTCAGTTTGTAAAAAAGTATGTACGGGCTTGTATACCTTGTGCTTACACAAAACAACCCGGTGGTAAAAGTCAGGTTTCTTGCATCCTATACCCAAAATAGACGTTCCGTTTCAGTGTCTTCACATAGATCACTTAGGACCGTTCATGAAGAGTAAGAGGGGTAACAATTATATATTCGGAATAGTGGACGGTTTTACCAAATTTATTGTTTTGCGTGCTGTAAAAAATACAAAAAGTAAAACTTCAATTTGGTTTAGTGGGTAGTCCAAAAAGCATTATTTCTGATCGCGGTACAAGTTTTACATCTCGTGAATTTAAAAAATACATGCAAACAATTGGAGTGAAGCACATTCTAAATGCAGTCGCAACTCCTCGTGCTAATGGGCAGATAGAACGATATAATCGTTCAATTCTTGCATCCTTGGCAGCACTATGCCATGGTGAAGATGACAGAAAATGGGACACACATTTATTTACCAAAAGTTCAATGGAGTATGAATAATACTATCAATCAAAGTACAGGTAAGTCACCAAGTGCGATTGTGTTTGGTATACCTACCATCAACGTAGCAGAAGGGCAATTACACGACATACAAGACACTGCTTTAGAGGTTTCTCAGGGCTCAGTGGAGAGAGATAGAGAGAGGATTCGTGAAGAGGCCAGTGCATGCATACAAAATCATCAGGAAGAGATGAAATCTCGTTATGACAGGAAGAGATGTAAACCAGGAGTATATAAAGTTGGGAATTTAGTATTGGTTCAGAAGAATGCTAGAAATCCGGGATAAAGTAATAAACTGGTCCCTACTTATAGTGGGCCATATCGGGTAACAGCTGTGTTAAAATATGATCGGTAAGAGGTAAGTAGTGTCGATGGGTACCACAAGAAAAAATACTGTAATATTTTTCCAGTTTACAAGCTAAAGCCGTGGGTGAATTTTAATGCTTCTGAATCTGATAGTGATACTGATGACGTCAGTACATCATAAATATATAACGAACATTAACTTCCACTATTTGATTAATAAAATGGGTTATGTATCATAATTGTTAAATAACATTTATAGTTAATTAAGTAATGATTTTTGTTTGAAAGGTTTGTTATCAGATTTAATAATAATTAGGTGAACAGACGCCACTAATAAACAAGTGGATGAAATGGTTGGTGCCTTTTCCTTCTAGTGCATGAAAATGGATACTGGCGCAGTTAAGCTCCTTGTGAGGGCAACCGATGGTCCAGTATTTTCAGAAGACAGACTGAAGCTCCTTGTGTGGGCAAGCGGTATATTTGAATTTAACTAAGACATACCGAAGCTCCTTGTGCAGTCAAGCGGTGATCCAATATTCTCTAAAACCAGACCGAAGCTCCTTGTGCGGGCAAGCGGTGTATTTGAATGAATTAGGGCAGTACCGAAGCTCCTTGTGCAGGCAAGCGGTAATCTTATATACTTGGAATTTAGGCCGAAGCTCCTTGTGTGGGCAAGCGGTAACACTAAACTATTTGAAGAGAAACTGAAGCTCCTTGGGTGACTAAGTGGTAATATGAAGCAGTCAGCATAGTAATTATTATGAAGCAAGAAGGCGAGAGATGTCTAAAGAATAGCAGTTCATTGGGTAGACACAAGTTTTCCTCTCGTTAACACCAAACAAAGTGTGCAAGAAGTTGTGGTTAGTGGCTACAGTTGGTTTGCTGTGGTGACAATACATTCCTCCTTGTGATGGTGGTGCGTTGTTGTGTCCTAATTTAGTGAGCATTATAGTGTGTAAAATGTTTTTTTGTTTTTTTTATTTTTTTTATTTATAGACTGAATTACTTTGGTTTTAGTTCAAAAGGTTATTATTAAAATTATTAATTTTTTATGCACAATGTCTAGTTTACAAGTGGATTATTAGTAAAACAAATAGTATTCTATACTTTGGAGAATTATAATTTAAAACAAAGAATGAGGTCATTTCTTAATTCAGAATGGCCGATAACATTTAAGTAATATCATTTTTGTGTATATGTGTTATGCATACAATTATACAATGAATATTGTCTAATATGAAAATAAGTATAATAGGTGTTGTTGTTTTGTTTTAAAACAGTATGATGTAATTGGTTTTAATAATACTGAGTTCATAATAAATAGTTGGTTTGAACAATATAAAAATAGTTCATGGTAGAAAGGAATTGTATTACGAGTATGTATGTAATGAGTAAATTTAATCAAATTTAAAGGTTGTATTGTTTAAAAGTAGGGAATGAGTCAATTTCACTGACTTAAAATGTATGGCTTTAAGGAAAAATGATTTGATAAAATGAATTAATTAACTTTAAAAGAATTATATCCAGTCTTGATTTCTTTAATTTGAATAAGATGTTTTAGCTAATATATATAATGTAATAATAGACAAACAATTTTTAAGAGTTGGTCTTTATAGTAAGCGAGACTGTAATTGTCGTCTGGGACAGACGAGTATATCAGAATGGCCGACTGTTAAATACTGTATATTTAAAGAATATTTTATTTATGAAAGGACTAAAACATTATTTTTTATCATTGGAATTGTATAACGTGGTTTGTTAATATTTTGGCTGTCATTCGATTGTTCTGTGATTAAAAAGGAAAAAATGGTAATTTATGTTTGAAGAGAATATAAGGTTTAAACTGGAAACCTATGTATCTTTTTGGATCCCTTATGCTATAGTTAAAAGTTGGTAGATTGTGAATCGAAACGTACTTATTACAATTTAACACATTAAATTTCGGTAGATTATAATCTATCAAAATGAAACCGTCAAATCGTGAATCTGTATAAATTTACCATAGAGTTAGAAACTATTATAGTGGTACCCAATTCGCCCTTGCGTAACACAATGGGAAAACATTGACGTGACGACTCTACAAGCGTCACTTAGCAAGTGACGCTTGTAGAGTCAACACGTCCTGAAGATGCTTCGGTTACGGAGCGAAACGTACGTCGATTGTCGATCGCGATCTACTTGTGTGGTGTGTACTGGTTCGGGTTCGCGCGTTACACTTTTCTGTCAACGGTGTGCTCTTCCGGATTGTGCCGTACGAGTGTGGTTGTTAGATCGTCAAGCTACCAACTTGTGTGGTGTGTCTTGGTTCGGGTTCGCGCGTCTCACTTTTGTGTGGACAGGGTGCTCTTCTAAGTTGTACCATACGAGTTTGGTAGTTCAGATTGCCGCGGTTTATAGCAAGGTAACATTTTGATTCCTTTTAATACACCTTACCTTTGACTATAAATATAAATTTAAATAATATCTTATAATGAACTCTTTTTATATTCTGTTTATTTTAAATATATTATTTTGGTTGTAACACAATATGGATATTTTTTTATACATATTTTTTCACTGTTTTGATAAAATTATCTTAATTAAACAAAAAGCGTGTGATAACTCAGCGAGCTATGCATGCATGCCAAACCCGCTATTGAGAATGCTATTTCACATGCTTGTTGGTGGTATTGAATTCAGAGCGATTATATACTTTTGATAGTTTATTTCCCATATTTCCCCCACTTTCGTATCTCCACTCATACTTAGGTCTATTATTTATTACTAATACATCTGTTTAAATTGTTGTCCAAAGTTGCTTGAGCGTTATTTTTATTTCTTGCCCAAGTTGCGCTTTGATGTCTGAAAAGTGATGTACTTATCTGCTTCAGGGCTTCGTTGTTTCAGTTACAAAATGAAAATGTTTATTCACTATATTAACAATAACACTTTTTATTTAGCCATTATCTAGAGAGTTACTTATAGAATTGCATAAAATCTTTAATTGATTAAGCCCGAATGATCAATTTGGCCATTTTTGTTATAGTTCAAGATGTCAGCGTGGAGGTATCAAGTAGAAATTAATAACAAATACTCAAGCCTGCGGTCCCTCGCGGCTGGCAAAAAGTCAAAAGATATGACCGTTAATGTGGTCACTCATATAATAATACGGTACTTCTCAATGACCTAGCGTCGTGAAATTTAGCATGAAATAAGGCACAAATAAAGGATAAAATTAAAAAACTGTAAATTTTTGTCAACATCACTAGAAAATTAACTTTTTTTTTACTGTCACGCAAGACCCTTTTTCTCAGAAAAACGTGAAGATATCAAGTTGAAATTTATACAAAATATTCTAATCTCTAGTTCCTCAAATATGTAAAAATATCAAACTGCTAAGTCAATTTAATGAAAACCCGCAGCCGCTTTTATTTCATGTATTGCAATTTTGATTTTTCTTTTCTTTTGACCTAGGATGTTCCTGATTTTTGGCAAGAAGCAAGGACTTATAGCACTAGCATGGAAAAAAATCCTAAAAATGGCAATTTTTTGTTACATTATTAAAAAAATTATAGTTTATAGATTTAGGTTTTGACGCATTATTTGAAGAATACATGAAGTTGTCAAGTTAAAATTAATACTAAACATGTATGGCTATAATATCTTGAAGTTGTGAAAAAACCAAACTTCTAAATATAAGCAATCAATTCATCAATCAGCATTTATACTGAAGTAATAACAAGTAGTTCTTCTATAGCGCATTCCACATAACATGAAAAAACTCGATGTTTGCGATTTTAGTAATATTCGACTATACAATATACTTCCTCTCGATATAGATACAAAATATTTTTACCGTTTTAACTCTAGTTAACGAGTTTAATTTTATGAAATCGAAATTTATAAACTTTAAATAAATTTATTCCGAGAAAGAAAGAAATAATTTGTAATATAAAATGTGTATTAAAAAGATTATTGGGTAAAATATAAATTCCATTAAATAATTTATTAAATTTATTATTTTTAGACTGGGGAATAAGGTTTAAAGTAAGGCACCTCTTGCTTTTACTCAAATTTTCGAGGTCTTCAAAGCTTAACGTTCATCAGGGCTTAAATCTGTACCGAAGACCTGAGGGTTTAGCAAAATGTCAAATCAATATTCAATTACGCTTATAGAAAAATTGAAAAATGTATGGGATTGACGTAAGGTTAAGAAAAGTCACGTGACCTACAATCGAAAAACAAAAATTGACAGCCAATGTAGAATTGCTCAATTTAGGCAAACGAATTGAAAAGAGACAAATAAGTATTTTCAATGGTATTTTCATACAAATGCGTAGTAAAGTGACGTTTCTGACAGTTGTCAACACGGCGATATTGGTCAATTTGACTGATGAAGCAATTACAACTATAGATATAGAGTCGCTTCAAAGCGATTGCCACTTTGCTAAGCCCCCTGTATATTTATAACATATTCGAATGTTAGTACAAACGCAAATATGGACGTATTTGACGTCCTATCGTTCGAAATGCGCGAATTACGCGAAACGTAGCAACGGCTGTTGACGATATGACATGTTAAATGACAACATGTAAAATATTTTAATTGACTTCAAAAAAAGAAGGAGGGTCTATATTTGACAATTATATTTTATTGATATATGTTCGTGTTGTTTGACTTTAAAATTATTTTAGTGAAATAATTTTTTGTTGCATTTTTTTGTTAAAAATGTTTTATCATATAGTCTTATACTCTTTTTGTAAGTAATTATAAATATGTCAATTGAAATACGCATTACAAATGTCGGAAATAAATGCCTCCCAACACTATTTTTGACAAAATTTTTACCCGCACACGAAAATCAAAATTTGATAGTGTTTGTCCCTTTATTGAAATTGTACGGAACTCTTAGAGCGCGAGTTCCACACTCGCACTTGGCCGAATTATTTTTTAAATATCTAAGCAATTTGAGCTGCTCCTTTCGACCTAATTATAATCCTTACTAATATTATAAATGGGAATGTAAGTTTGTTTGTTACGCTTTCACGCGAAAACTACTTAACCGATAGTCATGAAACTGTAAGCATATTCTTGAGGGTAACGTTTCATAAAAAGTAACATAGGATACTTTTTATGAAAAAAAAAATTTATGCGGGTGAAACCGCGGGGCACAGCTAGTAAGTCATAAAATTTTATAACTGGATTTGTTACAAATATGGCGAAAAAATAAAAACATTCCATCTACATAATTTCATTTCCTTTAATTCTTTAATTATTGTAGTTTTTAATTATTCATGTTCTTAAAGAATCAGGGTCAGGAGTAATGGTCAGTGGCTGCGTTGCAGCGGAGGCTTACAACAGTGTGGCCGGCTCCGCCTCTGGTGGGGCGCGAAAGCGCGAGAATCGATTACGTCGGCTGTTCCACCTTCGCTCCCGTCTCGGTGTCCCGTATGCTCTCGGATAGGGTGATACCGTTCACCGGATAGATGCGGAGGGTTGCGCCAATATTGGGCGCGGACGTTGCTAGCGCCGACGTGATGGGCGCGGTCTTTAAACGCCAACGTTCGTACCCTGGACGTCGCAGATGGCGAAGGTTAACTCTTGGGGGGTTCAGTGGCCGGAGGTACGTGTCGTTCCGGGTACTCCTTTGTTGGCCGAGAGGACTTGTGGGAGACCCGATCTCGAGGGATTCTCCTTCGGGGGCTGGTTATGACAGTTGACTTGTCCCGGCATCCCCCCTACGTTAGGTGTTTGGTAAAGTGAGTCCATGGGCGGACGGAGGATGTACCGTGGTGCCGGTGGTGGATTTTACCCCTTTAAGGAGTTTGCGTAAATGCATTTCCCACATTTAAAAAAATGTTTCTATCTATTTACGAGTCTATTAGGAGTTCAAAGTCGGTTAAATTTTATATGCAAGTACTAATTATGGTACATAGCTGAATATAGCATATATATTAGCATAGTTGTATAGTTGTTTATAGTACATAATATGTATCAAAAAGAAGAATAATTGAAGCTTGACAGCTGAAACCATATTTATTCAAATATACGTGAAATAGGACTCGTGACCCCATCAACACTTATTAAGAAGATCGGTTTCAATTTATTTAACGGTTATATAAAGATATTGCTAAATTTGCTTAATGTCAGTTTAATATACAGTGTATTTTTTTATAGTCTCGCAATTTGGTACAGATGTATCTAGTAAGAATGCAGTTGTAATAAATATCAAACACTCAAGAAAGAAAAAAATTTATAGTTTTTTAATATCATCTTTTTACTTGTGCTATGAGATCTTGCTTTATGCTAAATTTAACGATTCTGGGTCATCGGGAAGTACCCGATACCACATTAACAGTCATATCTGTTCATTGCGTGAACTTAGAGTATAATTTTTTGACAGGTAAATGGCCGCAGGCTTGAGTATTTATTTGATATTAATTTCAACTTTAAACTTCAACGTGTTCCTGAGAAAAAGACACGGACAACGAAGTGATCCTTTTTTATTTTAAGTTATGGAACTCTAAAAAAGTTGTAATAAGAGAATTTAAAAGAATTTTAGTAGGCGAAGTCACTTTTTTTTACACTCAAAATGTTTATGATGAAATAAAAATATTATACTACTAGTATGGCGCGTGGCTGCGCGGCCCTTCGCTTCGCGGTCCGACAATTTGTTGCCATAACAAATTGTCGGATTCCGGATGGCGGTTATGTAGAAAATGGTGGACAATAAACCAATCTTCCATCTTGTATACTTTCTGAGATAGACGCCGACGAAATTTGTATGGCCGCCATCTTAATTCCGCCATTTTGGATTTTTTTTTGAGCTCATTGCCAATTGGATGAGGTTTCGAATGATATTTGCTCGAGCACCTCCCACCTATCTTAAAAATCCTGTCTGTGCTCTTCCTCCGTCTCTGAAACCCTCAATCATCAGCTTTCTCCATATTTTTCCTCTGAATGAATTTTTGTCCTCTATACGAAACCATGTGTGAAAAAAATTTTTTTCATACAAAATTTTACAGGAGAGGTGATCAATCAGTCAGTGAATCAGCACAAGCTATATATATATTACTAGCGGCCCATCCCGGCTTCGCGCGGGTGGAATATTATTTTTAAAAATATATTGGCCCTCCCGCATTTCGGTGCCCCCTGTCTTGCCGCTTTACTCGCTGCGCTGCGTCGCTATACTGGCCCGTCGCGTCGTCGTGTATTTTTTGTTTATATTGATATTTTTAATTTCATAATATCTTTTGAATGGAAAGTCCGATTTTAATAATTCAAAAAGTAATTTACAGGTATTGAAATAGTCTTGAATACGAAATAATTTATTTGGATAAGGATTAATACAAAGTTATAGATAACATGGTCTGATTTTGATAGGCATTTTTATCAACTTTTAAAATGTAAAAAAGTAGTTATAGTGACGTAACTATAATAGTTAGACATATGGTCTCGCGGACTTTTTTGTAGATATTGATACGTTCTATAATATTGTATAACATTTTTTTGTTCTATCATCAATACTTTTTGCAGCGCATGCGATGAAAGATATTTTATGGCAAATTTTTTGGCACCTTGGGTTGGTTTTCGTGAGATTTCCTAAGGATCTCTAATTTTTTCTTGTAATAAATATAGCCTATGTTACTCAGGGATAATGTAGCTTCCTAATGGTGAAAGAATTTTTGAAATCGGTCCAGTAGTTTTTATGTTTATTCGTTACATACAAAAATACAAAAATACAAATCTTACTTTTTTATAATATTAAGTATAGAAGTATAGATTAATTAATAGGTTGGGGGAAAATTCTTTTCGCATTATAGTATGTATGAACTTGTAATAAAATCTCTTTGGCTATACTATTTGTATCTGGCTGGTTTTGGTATCATTAAAAGTTTACGTTTTAAAGAAGATAATTCCAAATTCAAATTAGGAAAATGTGTGATATTTATTTGTTTTTCGTACTGTGAACGTGAGTGAATTTAATGAAGAAATTCGATACATTTTAAAATTTTATTACAAAAAAGGTAAAAAAGCAACGCGAGCCGCGAAAAAAATTTGCGATGTTTATGGTAGGTCCATAAACATCGCAAATTTTTGTCTGTGAGAGTAGCACAAATTTGGTTTAAATGTTTACAATCCGGAAATTTTGATGTCAAAGATGCACCTCGCTCTAGTCGCCCTATTACGGATAAAATGGATGCCATTTTTGATAAAGTGGAGCAAGATCGGCATATCAGTAGTTAAGACGTAGCTGAAGAACTGGGATTTGACCACAGAACCGTTTTGGTGAATTTGAAAAAAACTGGGTACACAAAAAAGCTCGATATTTGGGTACCTCACGAGCACACTGAAAGAAACCTAATGAACCGTGTACTCATTTGTGATTCTTTATTACGACGTAACGAAACCGAACCATTTTTGAAGAAGCTGATAACTGGTGATGAAAAGTGGATCACGTACGACAAGAACGTGCGAAAAAGGCTTCACAGACTGTGGCGAAACCCGGGTTAACTCGCAACAAGGTGATGCTGTGTGTGTGGTGTGATTGGAAGGGCATTATTCATTATGAGCTGTTACCACCAGGCAGGACTATCGATTCTGAACTCTACTGCGAACAACTGATGAAATTAAAGCAAGAAGTTGAGAGAAAGCGGCCGGAATTAATCAACAGAAGAGGTGTCGTTTTTCATCATGATAACGCTAGACCTCAAACATCTTTAGCCGCTCAGCAAAAATTAAGAGAGTTTGGCTGGGAGGTGATAATGTATCCGCCGTATAGTCCTGAACTTGCACCTTCAGATTTCCACCTGTTTCGGTCTCTTCAGAATTCTTTAGGCAGTGTCAGGTTAACATCACGAGAGGACTGCCAAAACTACTTGTCGCGGTTTTTTGATCAGAAGACCCAAAATTTCTATAGCAATGGGATCATGGCCCTACCTACAAGATGGCAAAAAGTTATCGAACAAAATGGTACCTACATACTTTAGTTAAATATAAATGAACTATATTAAAAAATGTTTTGAATTTTCTTAAAAAATGCGAAGAAACTTTTTCCCCGACCTAATATTAATAATTAATGATTCTAATACATACTATACGTGTATACGTGACAACACACATGGTGTACTGTGCAACCTTATGTAGTCTTTGGACTATAAGCAGAACCAAAAAAGCCTATTTTGCTATCTAGAAGTGGCACCCGCGTGCCACGCACATGATGCAGTCCCGCTTGCGGCTTTGGCTTGGCCATGGGGATAAACAAAATAAGATTTTAAATAAAGATAACTGTATATAATATTTTTACATTGTAAGTAGTAAACATCATATCATAATTAGAAAAACTTCGTTGGCAACCGATGACGGCACTGTAGTAGGTATTACAGCAATCGTCGATTATAGAACGAGTGAGTCATTAGTTGCAATTCAAGGAACCGCCTGGATAAACAATCATTGCAGTGTCGCAAGCGATAACGGCCATTCGCACATCCCGCAGCGTCCGCCTCGGCCCCCGCATCCCCTGCGCCTAACAAAACCTGACTCGTGCTAGCACGTGTATTAACCATTACACAATCATAATAATTAGTCAACAATGTTTAAAATTATACGACACATATATAATACTAATTACTACGTAAATACATTGAGGGTTTTTTGATATTTAGGACGAAAGTGTATTTTTTCAGCGCGAGGCCGTCATTGCAGCACATTTCCACGTTCATTTGGCCGGTAGAGTTATGTCACCACTTAAGCTTTTAACTTCTAACAGACTCGCCATTGATATTGATGCCGTTTTCACTCCAATCCAAAAGCTTAAAGACATCATCCAACGCAGCTATAAAAACTGTCGGGGAAAACACATCGCCCTTCCGACGCCGTGCTACAGTAGATTTGGTATTGTGTTTGGGTTCTGTGTGCTGATAGACATTGTAATATTTTGCTAATGCGGCACCTTTGCCTTAATACAAGCTACATTTCCACCGAATTGAAGGCCTTTCCATAGTCAACGATCGCTAGATATAATGGCAGATTTATATTCTTCTGTCTTTCGTGTAACCTGCTGCAACGTATGGTACAAAAAGTATATCATTTAAAATAAAAATATATTCTTTTTAATATACTGCTATTTAAAAGCTCTAAATCGATGAAGCAATCATAAATTTTTCGATTAGCTCTGTTATAACGTGTAATAAAGGAAAAACCAATAAACATACTTTCGCGTATATAATTATATTAGTGTATCTAGCCATACTATGAAATTCACATGCGGCTTTTAATATTTTATATGATTCATTTTATTGATATTTGTATTTATAGTTTTTCATTGAAATATCAGTTCTATTTTTAATGAAACAGTAATTATGTCAGTTTAGAAATTGGAACAACTATGCCAGGATTTACGATCATTTTACCGGTATCTGGTGACCCCGACAAATCGTAAACAAGTTCTTGTAGGTATACCTCGAACGTTATTATTTTTTACATTGGCTATATGAAATGGATAAAGACACTTTCTTTAGTATTTTAATAGAAACATATGTAAAGAGTACCTACAACTTATTAGAAATAAAATATTTAAAATAGTCATTGCAATTATTATTTTTGCTATTCATATATTTAACGTCCCGCGCCATTGTGGAGAGTGGACACACAGACCGTTTTTGTACCGAGTAATAAAAAACGCTATGAGAAAGATATTTCGTACCGAGTGTGCTTTTCAGAGGGAGGAAGCTAAAAAGCTCGAAAGCTTTAAGGTTTATCGTGTTCAGACCAACAACAAGGCTAAAATATGTAAAAAAGAAACATTTCGTGGTGTTCCCTATCTAGTAACGTATTATTTTAATCTATATTGTTAAATAATATGTAAGTACTAGTCATAATGTATCTAACTTAGTATTAATCGTACTAAAAACTCAGGTTTTATGTAGACAGTCTACGCAGCTGTCAGTGATGTGTGTGACTCTGCTAAATTTAAATCCAGTATATGGCAGTACGTTCAACTGGCTTTTGTTACCGCACTGAAACTATTGACCTATTTCATTTTACTGGAAGTTAGCAATAATTTTCAATGCAATGTACGCTGCCATAAAATCGACCTGTTACTAATTTACTGTTAGTTCTACATTGCGTTATACGAAGTTAACTAAATTAAGTATATTAATATATAAAACAAAATGTTTATTTTCGATTTTTTTATTTAATGTAAATAACAAACGTGTAGTTTTAATAACATTTCAAACTTAAAATTAAAAAAAAAAATATTCTCTTCAAGTCTATTTTATTTTTATAAGTGCATGGCTAATTCTAGTTTATAGAATTCAAAGAGAGAGAAATGAAAGTATGAGACAATGCAATAAGGCTTATTTGTTATATATATGAAAAGTTTTCAATGCTTCAACTATTTAGATGTTATCAATAGTAAGATGTTATTAATAAAACAAGATATATTTATGCTCTAAATATATAAAAAAAATGTGGAACACGGATACTTCCTGTAGGGTCAATGTTCTGTGTTGCTGTACGTCATTGCGATAAAATACGGACTCATGAATTGCGAGCGACTATTGACAGGACGTCTCACCCCGGAATAAATCGTAGTGCTACATAACGTTTTGTTTACTCTATAATATGACAATAAAATGTAATGAATGTAATGAACTGTACTTCTTTCTCATTAATTATAATCTCTCAATAAATGCATATGGATGGCACCTAAATAATATTTATTAATTTATTGAATACGATTTTTCATTACTTTATACTAAGTTTTTAGGCAGTTACGATTGTATTGAGACAATAGCTTATTTAATTTTAATAGCTTATTTATTTAATTTTGTAAGGAAATAAATGTTTAAATATTTAAATATTAGCATTCATTATAACAAAACCGAGATTAACAATCCATAATACTGAGATATGACATCGTGGGAGTGACAATATCATTATTTCGGCAATTATTGCAAAAATTGTATTATGTATCTAACGACAACTTGATAGCAGTTTCCCGTCCGTTTGATAAGAGATCCTGCTGTTCATACTGCAGGCGTGACCTCGTTACGAAAGCTTTGTCAATGGAACTTGGTTTTGACCTATTTTATCAATAATTACTGACCCACTATAGTCTTTACAAAATATTGTCATATCATCACTATAGTATTCGTAGTATTTTGAAATTTTAATATTGATAACATCAGTTTATTCATTTTATCATTAATTAAGAGAAGTCTAGGCCTAATATAAACAAGCATTCAACAAGCAAATTTAAAAGATTGTTAATGAATCAACTAAAATAAGATGTAAATATCTAGAAAACTATTAACTCGTATATTCTTTGAAACGAATGAAGCAAAATGTGTCATATTTTTTTATGTAAGCGTAATACGACTCGAGCTGGGTAATAGGACCACATTAATATGACGTACATTATGAAGAATTTATATATATACTGATATGACTGTACGATTTAGATGTCTAATATGTATGCTTTTGTTTTACTTAATAACCAGAACTTAAAATATGTAAGGTGTAAAGAAAGCTTCAAGGTTTTTAGTTCGTGTAGTCGAAGAATATTTTCTAGTGTCTAAAAATATTAATAGTAAGTATCTAAAATACATAAAAAACTATGTATATATAATATCTTTTTTATCCTATGTCTGTTCGCTGAGATCTTTTAAACAACTCTACGGTTTTTAAGTTGTAGCAGCAGCAATAGATAATGATTCAAGAGGAAGGTTAATATGTATAACAAATACCTACATTTTAGTAGTTTAGGGTCGCTAGTTATATATATAAGTCTATAATCTTAGTGTTTTTTAAACTGTGGGTCGTGAACTCTAGAAATCCAATACATTTAGTAAGAAGGATTCGTTCGTTTTGTAACTTTCGTCAAAACGTGGCGTCTCCCGCTAGCGCATATTATGCGTATATTGACTAGACTGATATTTTCAAACCTCTCCCGGCTTCCTAGTTTTCTGCCTAATGTTTTAATCACACAAAATAAAATTATGACCGTAGTCTTCCAAATCACCAAACTTTCGTTTAATGGTTGCAAGTATTTTTATTACTTTTATAGGGGCGTCACCATCACAACCCATTAATCCTCCTCAGAATGAAGTGGGTATTAGGCCATAGTCCACCACGCTGGCCCAATGCGGGTTGGCAGACTTCACACACCTTTGAGAACATGAAGAACTCTCAGGAGTGCAGGTTTCCTCACGATGTTTTCCTTCACCGTTAAAGCAAGTGATATTTAATTGCTTAAAACACACATAATTTAGAAAAATCAGGGGTGTGTGCCTGTGTGGTGGATCGAACTCGGACCTCCCGAGTAAGACGTCAATGTCTTAACCACTAGGCCATCACTGCTTTATCTTGCTTCATATAGGAGCGTATTCAAAAAGAATGAAAACTAACCTTAACTTTTGATTAAAATATTTAAAGCATTAAACTTCGCAATTTATCACTAAAAGCAAAAACTTTTTGAAATAAATGTGAGGCTCAATTTTCTTAAAGAAAATTTTGAAACAATAAATGTTTAAAATAGGTTAAGTTAAACATATCTTGATGTTTTATTTTAGTGACGTAACATCCAAATCGTTAGAGGTTATCAATATATGATAAAGAATTTGGAGAATAGGTTTAATTACAAGTATGTCTCAGATAAGAATAAAGTCTATTTATATTAAGAGGTACCTACTTATTAATGTTATACTTATCTTAAATGGGCCAAATATTAGTCAAGTAAAATACTTTAAATTATATTTATCGAGGAAAAAATTAAAAAAAGTTTAAACAGATTAACCACGAAACAGATTAAAATGTTAAATTTTTAACATTTTACTTTTAAGTTTTGTTGTAAGGAAAAAAAAATATGGGGTGAATGGTGAATGAATGTCACCGTCATCTCAACGTGACAAACCGCTACTTTCTATACCTGAACCTGGTCAAAGCTATCTGCCACTTAATGAGGGATGCGGGAGTGCTATAAAGTGGCACCCTATTAATGCCACTGATGAGGATCTGGCTCCATGATAATAACTCCATAGTGTACGATCTCTAAGAAATTGATAGCAGAAGTTTAGAGCATGAGATGGCACCGTGCTAAGTGCCCATATTTTATTTCACGAGATTCAGAGGAGTTCCTCTGAATCTATTAAGTATTTCTCTAGAAAAAGGATTTTCAACTAATTAAGCCAGCTGACTATAAATGGAATATCATAACTATGTTAACTTATCAGAAGTAATTTACTTAGTTACTGACAATGATTACCCACATAGATTTTTTTATATTGAATGTTTTTTTAGGTCACGATACTGCGGAATGATAATTGCGTTGCCAGTTGGCGGTCCATAATATAAAAATTAAACGATAATAATAGATCAAAGGTTACGGTAACACCAGATTGTCAAATTTAAGATGAGCTCAGTATCTTTTGTTTATGTATATGCCTATTCATTTACGTCTAACAATTTTTGCCTCTTAGATAAAATATGTACAACTGTACAAATTATATAAATTAACCGCAACTATTAACCTTAGAAGTAAGTATAATAAGTTCCAATTTAATGTTACGTATTATGTATAGTAATTACTACGCATAATTATTATCATCAATAAAGTAAAATATAACAATAAAAAGTAGACAAACTAGAAATAAAAGCAGTAATTAAATCGGACGCACTAAGTGACTATGTACACAAGTAGGTATTTATATTTGCATATTCTCCATAAGTAACTTAATTCCAAAAAAATAATCTAAATCTAGGTTAATTAAATATTAAATAAAGTTTTATAATTAAAAAAACTATATGAATATAAGCGATGACATCAATGTTTTGTAATGTACCTACAGATACCCTCTGTATAAATCATTATCTTATCGCAGAAGTTTCGACAAGTCCACAAGTAGAACTTTGATGAGTATAAAACTGCTAAAGTCACATTAATTCTCCGGGAATAAGGTATTATCAAATACTTACTGGCATCCGCAGCTTCTTATCGATATGAAAGCTTAAAACTTAAATTTTACTTTATGAACATGGATTAGAATTATTATTTTGTTTTTCTTAGTAACTTTGTTCATTTAGGTGCAGTATATTAGTCGCAAGATATCGTCGCGTCTCGTTAGTCTGATCTGGAGTTTCAAGTTTAAGAAAAATGCATACAATCATTACTTAATATATTCATTATTTATTATAATGTAAAGAGTATAAAATTATTATGTCTGCCGGTTTACACTGAAAGTTCACACTCATCTCAGAGCTACTGAACTCATATTGAAAGACGGAACAACGGAAAATTATAAACAAATGCAACCTTGATAAAGTAACAACACAATTATTAATTTAATGGACAACACAAGCAATAAAACACATGTTATTCGTACTAAAGTATACGTGTACTGAATTTCAATCAAAACGGTCCAGCTATTTTAACGTAATGCTTGCACAAACAAACAGACAAACTGACGAACAAACAAACATTTTAAACTGTTTTTATATGTTCTACTTCTTATTTCGTAGGACGACTTTCACTACTTTTTTGCGAAATTCTCTAATGTACAGACTCGGCATTTACGGTTTTATAATAAGTATCGATAAGTACATATTATGTAGTTTAATAGTAAATGGAAAGAAATTTCCAAATAGAGCATCTTTATGTTCATTATTCAATATCAAAAACTTCAATAATAAATTTAGTTATTGACAATACTTTTTATTTATAAAAATTTACCAAATCTCGATAAACATTAACTATAATATGAGAAATTGATATAAATTTTTATTGCATTGGTAAGAATAAGGATAGAAGATTCGATTGGCTCTGCATATTGGACGCCCGTTAATGCGATTTATCACCATTAGATTATTTTCTATGGGATTATGTTAAAGTTTAATATGCAGAGTCAATTGTAAAGGTTGACATGAACGGTTCTTATATTTCAAACTAGCCGACCCGCGCGACTTCGTCCGCTGATGCTCCGCTCCTATTGGTCTTAGCTTGATGATATATAGCCTATAGCCTTTCTCAATAAATGGGCTATCTAACACTGATAAAATTTTTCAAATCGGAACTGTAGTTCCTGAGATTAGCGCGTTCAAGCAAACAAACAAATACTTCAGTTTTATATTCTTGTACTAGCGGACCCGCGCGACTTCGTTCGCGTGTTTTTTTCGCACCTATGGGTCGCAGCGAGATGTTAAATAGCCTAAGTTAATCCTTGTTACATCAGCTGTCTATCAATGAAAGTCCCGTCATAATCAGTCCAGCCATTTCAGAGATTAGCCGGAACAAACAGATAGACAAACAGACAGAAAAAAATTGTAAAAAATGTTGTTCTGGTATATGTACCGTGTATACATCCATATGAACTTAGTATAAAGCGGTTATTTTAATATTACAAACAGACACTCCAATTTTATTTATTTGTATAGATTAGTATAGATTTAAGCGTCAGTAGCCCAGTGGTTCAGACATTGGATTCATGATCGATAAGTCGTGGGTTCAAATCCAGTCATTGGACTACTGACGTAGCCCACTCCTAAGATAAGCATTTTAGTAGCAAAACAACTTAAATTTTATGGCATACAATAGTCAAAGTTCGTTCTTAGCAAAGAAATTGTTGAATGATCATAAAATCTATAGAAGATAAAGTAATCTAGGAATAATATCATTTACTTTTATTGTATTGTATTATTTTTTTCGGCACTAAATTATACATGGGTAAAATCATGAATTCAAAATCTAGTATTTTCTTATAAAAAAATCAATTTAAAAAAAAAACTGTTACGTTATAAAAGTATACAATTCTGTTAAGGGCCACGCAAACCAATAGATATTTTGAAGCATAACAGGTTCTTCAGTTACTTAATCTATAAAAAACAAAGACCACGACCACGATCCACGACAGACCACGGTTCCACCTTGACCATTTTTATACCTTTCTAGGTTTCTATCTGAATTATTTTCTTGTTTCGTCCTTTTTAGACCGCTTTTTTACGTAGTCGGGTTAAAGTTTTTTAAGCTTCGTTTTTTATTTAATAGTTTTCAGTTTTCCAATCGAATTTTCCTTTATAATTCCATATTGTAACGTAATATTAGTTTTTATTGCTTAAACTAGTAAATAACTGCAACGGCTAGACCGCGCAAACTGTTCGACCGCATTTTAAACATATATATTGACTTAAATAGATATATATACATATTTGTAATGTCAAGCACAGTAAGACCTTTCTTTTGATACCAAACACGTGATAATTATCAGAATCTTTCGAGGTTAGAATCTGAGGTTTAAATTCCGACATAAAAAAATCATAAATTTTTATATAGCCTATGTTACCCGCGCCATTATTACGAATCTATTGACACCTCATTCATTAAAATTGGTTCAGTATTGTAGGCGCTAGAGTGGAACATCCAAACATACATACATAGACTGCCAAAAACATGGGTTATTGTTTTTTTTCCTTTTGGCTTCGCCGTAGTCGAATAAAAAGCCTTAATTGTCTGAGCTTTAAGACCACCTGATCTATGCGCCAGAATTTTCCTATGGGGGTTTGCTCTAATAACACTTGCGACTTGGGATAAGTAAACTCACAGGTCTGTCAACTTTCTAACGGCCGAAATTAATAATCAATTTCAACACGGAATCTTTCGATTATGGATTGAAAATAGATTACAAATTCAGATTCTTATATTTAAAATTCAAATTTGGAATCTGTTTTTAAGCTCTTATCCAAAATGAGATTTGACAAGGAAAATATATTTCTAATACGTAAGTCTGAAGGAACTCAGACGACAGATCGACATCGCCACGATTAGAGAAAGTACACGCCCATCCGTCGCATAGATACTCTTTTTTATCAGACAATTATAAGCTGTTGTCTTCGAGGTATTCCAACGCAAGCCCTTCGGCGCACAAGCGCACCATGACATCACTATTCCAAATGATTATCACATAGGGGGGTTCGAAAAAAAAGTAGTGTAGTCGTGATCTAGAAGTTCTAATCGTATGAAAATACTATACTCCTATATTATTATGTATTAATTTGTTAAAAATATTATCCGATTTTTATCTATATAAACATTAGGTATATACTAAGTTTCATTAGGAAAAAAAAATGATCGACCCGCCCTCGACTGAACTTTGAAAACCGTCAAGTTCGTGCAGTAGTTTTTGCGCAATGCGCGCAAAAACTGACAAAAACTGTAATTTCTTTTTTCTTACTGTTGGTGCTATAAAGACTCCTCCTCACATTAGGTTTTCATAAATATCTTCTTTATATACATTCGATACATCTACATCTACACTATTATATAAGGAGGAAAGATTTGATTGTTTGTATGTTTGTGCGTTTGTACCTTTCTACGTTAGTACGTTTGTGTGTTTGTATGTTTGTTTGTTGCGAATAGGCTCGAAAACTACTAGGAAGCTACATCCTGTCCGGGTAACATAGGCTATGTGGTGTTGTCATAAATGTTCTAATTAAAAAGATATGGCCATTTAGGTGCCATAACGTGGCCATTTTGTAAATTGAAGGGTTTCTCAGGAACTACTAATCCGATTTTAAAATTTTTTTCACTGATAGAAAACTACACTATCCGAGAGTGACAAAGGTGATTTAGTGTTGCCATATACATTTTTTAATTGGCCATTTTGTTGTTACTAATCCGATTTTAAAAATTCTTTTACTGATAGAAAACTACACTATTCGTGAGTGACAAAGGTAATTTAGTTTTGCCATATACATTTTTTAATTAATAGTACATGGCCGTTTTGTTGCTACTGATCCAATTTTAAAAATTCTTTCAATGAGTTCCCTCATTCTATAGTCTATAGTATTTCCGTCTCTCTTCCTCTTATATACTATTATTCGCTCTTTAATTTTTTTATCTTTATCTGTTCAGAATTATCAGTCTCTTTTTACTCTCTCTCTCCTTTATCAATTCAAATTTATTTTTGTTCTGTCCTCCCTCTTTTATTATCTGTCGCTTTTCTTTTCTTTTTCTTTCTATCATTTTTCGTTTTATAACTTTTTCTCACTTTCTCTCTTTTTTCAAATAATGAAAAACTACACAATTACAGAATAACACATTAAGGACATCAATTATATTGCTTTAAATACCCGATATATATAATAATAGCGAAGCGAGGGCAGGTCTATAAAATGTATTGAATGTATATACAAAGCATATTTGTAATTAATTATTGATGTGAAAACTTCTTTAGCAGCGTTGGGCAGTTGTGTAGTTTTTTGTTTTGAGATGGCAAAAAATGTTAAACTCGCGGCAGAATTAGGGGCGAGATTTTTATAGTAACAAACAACTAATTAAAAGTAGTAGAAATGAAAAATAAGAGTCTTGCATTCATATATTAGCTCAAAGGGCTGTATCTTTCTAACTTGGAATTCTGATTTTTTTTTGTTGGGTTACTTAAACCGTAGAATTATATCACGTTCTGGTCTCGCCGTGTGTAAGCCAGATTCTAATAATACAGTTTGGTTTTTTAAATTTTGTGTAATCCGTTTTTTTATACTCCTAAATATCTTTTCAATACCTTTAGTAGGAAATTATTCCCCACTATCTTATTATGATTAAAATTTGTGTAGAGATAATTAAGAGAATGAAGTGCTTAGAGATAGAATATAGTAGAGCGCGTAACTATTGTAGGTAAGTAGAAAAAAGGGCTACGCCAACTTACAGCGAGGAAGTAATAACCCATTCCAGGACCAGAGACCCTATAGAAAACATGTTAGTCATTTTCAAACTAAGCTTATACTACTAAAATACAAATTTACAAACATTACGTTCAAGATATGTTTGGGAAATACAGACATAGAGACAGCTCTTGCAATTCATAGATTCGAGTCTACAACTAATATAAAGTTTCTTTTATCTTTAAGTTACCTAAGTGAAGTTCAGGAAATCCCCGTATATCGATAAACTTGTGCAAAATAATTTAGGATAATATTAAGAGATGCAAGTCAGACAACTAGCTTCTTTATATCTTTTAGACGATAGTTATAGATGATATTTAAGAAATACTCACAGCAAAAACAGGTGATGATGTCCAGCACAGCAGAAGGGCGGCGGGCACGAGGTGGATCACAAGGAGGCGAGCACGCGCCGGGCCCGACATGGCTGCGCCGCACTACTGGCCCGCGCCCGCTCGCCGGCCCGCCCGAGCGCCACCGCCGCCGCAGCCACCGCAGGCGCCGCAGCAACCGAGGGGCGGGGGCGCTCAGGCTGTCGCCCGAACGCTCCTCTTTCCTTAGTATCCCGGCATAAACGGCGCGCGCGCACGGGAAATAAGCGCTGCGCGCTCCGGGCTATGGCGGTCCACGTACTTTGGTAAGTTTCATCACTTTTTACAAATAGCTCTAATTTTTTGTATATGGTATAAAAATATAGCAAATATTTATAGGCTACTGTACCCTCCTTATTACTTTATAATAAAATAACAAGTATCTAATACAAAAAAATATTTGTAGGTTGGTGGCCGCTTTGGTAACTTTAGCAGGAGTAAGCAGGGTAAGTTATATATTTTATTTATTAAATCTTCCCAGCAAATGTTTGGGATTTAAGTGTATAATATAAAACATTGTTAAAATTTGGGAACGTCGGGACAACGAAAGGGCACGTGAACTGACTGGTCCGTCGACTTAAATTCTTTCTTTTGCAATTTCTGAAAAAAGGATTTTAACGGGTCATAGTTTGATGATAATAATGTCTTCATAGTTTTGAGTATTTATAATGAAATATTCAAAACATATAGTGAAAAAATATATTTTTAATAAAAACAATATATATTTTCTTCTTAATTATTTATTAATAAACACAAAATTACACATTAGACCGACAAAGTTTATCATTCGGATGTAAATTGTCGTCATTGTGCAAACTCTATCACTAGTTTTTAAGTGTTATAAATATGACAATAAAAATTATTCTCATCGAATATTATTAAATATTTCATTTCAAAAATTAACACTTATTATATTATAATTAATATTATAATCAGTATATATATTAGTAAGTTTAGAAATATATATTAGTATTTTCATTTTTTAAACAGATTTTCCTGTTGTATAAATTAAAAACGCTATAGAAATCTATCGTTTTTGATAGTCCAAACAGAAACATTATATAGAGCTGTATCAGTTGGTATATAGTAACTACCCCGTAATACAACGTACGTAAATAATCATAGTCATAAAATAAAGATGTTGTGAATCTTAGTTAGATCAATGGACACAAAACCTCCTAGACCGTATCCCAAAAAATCATCTAAAGAAAGAGAGCAAGGGTTCCATGCGACGTACAATAAAATAGGTTTATTTCATGTCATATTTAATATATAGATAGCTGATAATTCCTTGTGTTATTAAACTAGTGTGAAAAATTAAAAAAAAAAAAAAAATTCAGTTATACCTATTGTTATTTGCCGATACATAAATAATTTATGCAGAAATAATTTTTTTTTAAAATTAAGTAACTATTTTTTTTTAAAATTAAGTAACTATTTTTAACAGATCTTAAAAATTTTTAAACATAAAAAATTATCCAGATATTTTTAGTAAAATTCCAGATATTTTTTTCAAAGAGAAAAAAAATGGTGGAAACATTTCATCGAGCCTTAGATGTGTATGAAAAAATATCGACGGTAAATAAGGGAGTAGGGGATTATGTAATACAACGATACAGTATAACGAAATCGGATAAATATAACAAAAACCAGAGATTTTATTTTATATTAAAACACCGATAATGCAGAGGTCAATGAGAAATCATTTTTATATTTATATAATCTATAATTTATATGTAACAAAATGTATGCATCTTGTACTCAGTACGAACGATATTTTTTTATATAAATCGTATTCAGCATCCTTACATCCTACTTTAATTCAACGGTAAAAATTCATTTTATCATATGTTATAGTAGATATATTGATATATTTCATTCACTACAGCAAGTGCCAAAGTTCAGTAAAAGATTGTGTAATCAGTAGAGACACCTTTTTTTTTGCTACAATTATTTTAGTTAACATTTTAGTATACATTTTTTTCTTTTACATTTACGTACTTTTGCACTTCAGTCTTAATAAAAATTATTCACGCATCTTTCAACAAAAAATATAAAAAGTTCAACGTCCTGCACAATATTAAAAATTATTATATAAAAGATTATTTGGTCAGAGAGAGAGAGGGAAGAGAATTAAACCATCCTCTTTTTTGTTAAAAAAAATCCTCTTTTAGATGTTTATATTCAAAAGACTTTAAAATGGTCAGTAATTTTAAATAATATTTCGTCGCATGTATATCATTATGATTGTGTACTGTACAGGATACAAATAAAAATATCTGTAAAATACTGTAGTAGTGAATTAATCAAATCAATTGACTTGTTGTCAAATAAGTAGAATAACGAATATTAATTTAAAAAGTAACAAATTTAACATTAATGTTTCGGACAGTTTATTGGCTGTTAGCGCATGATAGCGTCAACGAAGGATTGGACGACAATACGCTCTGCTCCGATAAGGTTAAATACTCTTATAGTCATTGCCCAAAATGTTTATAGTTATAAGTATAAGTTACCTATAATAATTTTACTTACAAGAGTTTACTGAATTAGTTAGTTCTTAATAGTTCTTTGATTTCTTACAAATAACATCCCAGATTCGTAAACATGTTTGCATCGTTTATTGTAGTTAATTTAAGTTTAGACTTTACAATACACAATGTTTAGACTTTACAATATACAATTGTGCTTTTTTAGGGTTCCATACGTTAAAAGGAAAAAGTAACCCTTTATTGCGTTTTTCAAATTATGAAGTTGGGTAATTTTTTTTATTTGTTAAAAATGTTTACATGTTTACTTATTCTTTGTAAATAATTATGTGAAATGAAATACGCATTACTAATCTTGGAAGTAAACGACCCAGAATACTACTTTTGATCATATTCTTACCACACGAAAACCAAATAATAAATAACAGTAATAGTGTTAGTAAATTAAATTGTACGTCACATTCAGTGCGCGAGTTCTACGCTCGCACTTGGCCGAATTATTTTAAACATGTTCATCGACTTCAAAACTACGTGTAATTATTTTTTTTAATTTTATTGCATTTTCAGTTTGAATTCGGTAAAAAAATGTTGTTACAAATATTTTATCATGTTTTCTTATATTAATTTTGTAAATAATTATACATATGTCAATTGTAAGCATAAGCATTTACTAATGTTGAGGGTAAGTAAACAAACGTCTTACTATACTACTTATGATGATATTTTGACCCGCACACCCGCACATGGCCAAATTATTAATTAATTTAAAATATCATGTGAAATATTTTTTATTCTTCTAAACATCGTTTGTAGTTTTGTATGTTAATAAATTTTGTACAATTAGGTACTAATATACTTCATTTAATTTTTGGTTAAATGTAGTATCAACCAATAAGCTTCTAATGTTTCATGTATTGTAGTATAGCATGGAATTTTTTTCTAAAGTTTATATTACACAACAGGCTGCTGATGCTGTGGCGTCAGGGTTAAGGCACTACGCTATTAAGTTCCATCTAAATAGTGTAATGTTATTTAATAACAATTTTAATTAAGGGGTAAATATGTAACGACGACCCCATCGCTTAGTATTTGTGGACCTAATAGCGACCTTAAGGGTATATATGAGTACTTCCATGGAAATTAATTGAGTCGCGAGAACTTATCATTTCAAGGTCAATCAAAAGGACCAATTATTAGGTAGAAAACGATGTTCACGTACCCACCATTAAGTCACTCAGCTAGAATTGCCTTCTAATTACACTACGGTGCAATGAAGCGATCTTTACTGGGAGCCCATTCATAAGTTAGCGAGTCTTCGTCTATCCATTAATACAAGCAATGGTCAGTAAATGCTATAATTCCATCCATTTTAGTTCCGTATCTTGCCACGGTTTAACACTAAATTCCTTTCCTTCATATAATGCATACATAGGGATAATCACCGGTTTGTGTCACAACTCACATAACATTAAATTAGATTGAATTGTTTAAACAGCTTCTACTTTAACAGTTTGCAATGTTGATTGGTTAAGGAGAGATTTAATTTAGACATTATTATTACATAGCAGAAATAGCTAATAGATGCTTTGATATAGTCTTTGAATAGACATTTCCTTACTCAAAGCTTACTCGTACCTATAGTATCGTTTTACGAATAAAATGCATGCTTAGCAAAATATCATATATCACTAAACAGTATCATAATTCCAATTAACCACATCCAATCTATTATATAAAGAGGATTTGATTGTTTATATGTTTGTATGTTTTTGGGTTCCGAATAGGCACAAAAACTATTGAACCGATTTTGATAATTTTTTCACAGTTATGTTATGTTTACATACGCTTCGAGATTATAAACGACTCAAAATGAATAAGAGCACGCACAGCTAAAAGTGTGCTACCACTTTTAGCTGTGCGTGCTACCACTAATACCACTTATAAGCTAAAAGTGGCGCGGTATCTCTGTTGACATGCAAAATTTTTCACCGATGCCTGTTATGCCCGAAAACGATATAACATGTGCGAATATAATACATAACGCAAAATCGATATCTCGAATGTATTGTTATGAGAATATATTGTTGCTATTTTCCAGCTATCTTCTCGACTCTCATTCTATGATATGAGCTTGGATAATCCACAAGATGAGTTTTTATTAGTAGAAGAATTTAACATAAGAAATGCCGTATGGGTGCCTGTTAATGATAACGTTTTAAATTTTACTTATACATAGTACTGTATACTATATTCCTTACATAAACTAAAATAATATAATACATATTTTCATATTAGTACATAAATATAAATGTACTTGCATGAACTTACATACATATATACACATATATAATAGTTTGTATGTAATATATGTATATACAATGCAAAGTCCATATTAATTCTACTTTGTGAGGTAGCATTTCTTCAGACGGTTTTTAAATATATTCACGCTTTGCGGCAATCTTATATCTCGAGGTAGATCATACCACAGCTTCACCACCTACAGTAAAGGATTCACTATAACACTGGATCTGCCATAACGGTGTGTGTAGGGTCTTATCACTTTGAGAGCAGAGGGTTAACATAATATGACGTGAGTTAGTCCTAAGAAAAGAAAAGCGTTCTTTAAGATACTTAGGAGAATTAGGATCATAGAGAATACGGTAGCGGAGTGTAAGAGCATGAAGGTTGCGGCGGTATTTTATAGTGAGCCATCCAAGCCGTAAGCGGAGTTCACTGATATGATCTAATTTCCTCAGGCCAAAAATAAACCTAATAGCAACGTTTTACAAGAGTTCGAGCTTGTTAAGCAGGTTTTGTGATAGGTCTAGATTGCAAGAGTCGGCATAGTCTAATATAGGCAGTAGAAGAGAATGAGCCAATGATATTTTAGTTTTAATGTGTAAGAGATTTTTCCATCTCTTTCGTCTACCTATAGAACAGTACATACTGCGAATTAACACAGTTATCTGAGGAACCCAAGATAGTGTATTATCCATTTTAGTACCCAGATTCTTCACAACATTGCTATGCTCAAGCTTACAATTGTCTAAGATAATAGTGGTATTATTATGTTTAGAGAGCTGTTTCAAATTGCCAAGGATGCAGATCTGTGACTTGCTGGGATTAATGGATAAACCATAAGACCTGCTCCGAGTACTGATTATGTTAAGAGTGGAATTGATATGTGGAACAGCCTGCGCAATGTCTTTTACCGAAGTTAAAGTATAGATCAGTAAATCATCAGCATATAAATGATATGGCAGAGATAACAGTTTAGTAAGGAAGTTGATATACATAGAGAAGAGAAGAGGAGAAGTACACCATCCTGTGGGACACCAGCACTGAGACGGCAGCATGAAGTGCGTTTATTATTAGTACGCATGCATTGTTTCCTGTTACACAAATAAGAACGAAACCATTCAAGAGCATCTGACGATACATTCATAGATTTTTGAATCGCAAGGAGGATGTCATAATCTACTCTATTAAATACGTTAGAAAAGTCTAATTGATTTTCGATTCCATATGTAATATCGTCATTGACTTTATTTAGTGCCGTAACAGTACTGTATCCAGGACGAAAACCAGACTGGAATGGGGACAAGATATTGTTTTTGGTAATAAAGCTGGAGAGCTGTTGATTGACAATACTTTCGAGCACCTTCGACAGGAAGGGTAGGATAGATATTGGTCTGTAATATGTAAATGATGAAGTGTTAGGGATTTTTAGAAAAGGTATTACTAGCGCCAGGCGCCAAGAGTTAGGGAAAGTATTGGATGAAAGGGAATAATTAAATATATGACCAGAGGTCAAGTAGTATATTATTAAGTATTAAAAGAATCATTCTTCGACTTATTTCATCACTCCCTATAGCATCAAATTTGTTTGCCAACACATACTTTTTTACGTCATCACTACTGACAGAACTAAAACTAAAAGCAGACGACAAAGGAGGCAGCGAGAAGATATTGTTTAGAGTATCTGTTTTGATATTGACGTTCAGTAATCTTACATCTGTGAAGTGTTTATTTTGTAATTCAAAGTCCGTTTTGTCGTTTATTATGGTAGACTTCCGCTAGGCCCTGATACTCAAGCAATGGATCCATAAAGAAACCTCAGTACACAACTTGGTTTTTTATTATTAACAGATGAATGTATGAAGTTTAAGTTATCCCTGCAAGTTTTACTGCGTTGATTACGTAGCTTTTTATATCTATGCAGGTTTTGTTCAGTAGGATTTCTTTGTTTTTGCCTTCGCTTTATTCCATTTGACCATAAGAGACCCAATTCCTCCGGTCAGCCAGAAAAGTGATATATCATCAGCAAGTGCAAAATCACACAAATTATTCACGTAGTAAGGCATTAATACAAAAACAAAAATAAGAACGGGCCTAAAATGGATCCCTGAAGAACGCCCATTTGTAGCAAAGATCCAGAAGATTTTACAACATTAATAGTAATTCTCTGGACTCTTTGATTTAGGTATAAGGCAAATAGATCCAGTGAAACACCAACTATAGCATAATAATTAAGTTTTTTAAAAAGCGTTTCATGTTGAACACAATCAAAAGCCTTGGACAAATCAAAAAATACACCGAATGCATTTCGCCATTCCTCCCATGCGTTAAGAAGTTCAACTCCAGCGTCTGTTGTCGAACACCTACCCCTAGTAAAACTGTACTATGAAATAGTTTATTTTTGTTAAAATATTCTAAAAGTTGGTTTTAAATTAACTTTACTCAGTGATGGTAAAATAGAGATTGGTTTATTGTTACTGGGATTGTTTCTGTTTCCATTTTAAATAGTGGTATTATTGTACTGTGCTTCATTAAGTCCGGAAACTTTCCTGTATCGACACTTACAAAAAATATCAGCTAGATGTGGGGCAATATTATGGGATTATTGTGTTTAATATTTTTACTGAAATGTCCCATAAATCACCTGTTTTTACATTAAGTTTTCTGAAATTCTTAATAATATCAAACACTGTAACAAGTTTAAACTCAAAGTAATTAGCACAGCCTGGGAGTTTAGTTTTTAGTAAAGAAATAGCATTTGTGGACGATGATTTTAATACAGATGTTACTTTTATTTGATTTGAGGTATATCTATAAAGAATTTTTCAAACATGTTTGCTACTTCTTCTTCTGAATTAATTAATAAAGATCTTCCAGTTATGCTATTAATAATATCCCAGGTAGCTTTTATTTTATTGTTAGAGTGAAGGATTTTGTTTTTAATATAAATTGTCTTTGCCTGGATGCAAAAACTTTTTAAAATCTTAGAATAACATCTAACGCGTTCTAAAAATACTGGATCTCGGTAAATGTACCTAAAGTAGTATATTTTAGTTTAAAATTTTTTACTAAAAGTTTTTATTTTAAATGTGTTATTAAATTCATTTAAAATCATATTAAGTATATTATTATATGGTCTATGTGGGTCCTTATAAACATATATAAACATTTTGCCGTCTCTCTCGGTTCGTCTTGCGGTCTTATTCTATTTTGACATTTTATTATGAATTAAAGCTTCGTATAGGCATGCGAATTGTTTTTATGTTGATTCGCAACAATATATATGAACATAACATGGATACATGGTTTTTTTTGGTTGTATTGTACATTTTACAGTGAAAGAAAAGGATGTTGGAAAAAAGGTTTTCATTTAAAAATATTCCAGGCTATTGAAGTTAGGACGGGTCGACAAGTATGCAACAAAGTCATTTATTTTCATATTTATTTACAGCAACAAGATGGATACGAAAGAGGAGATGTAGAAGAAAACAATATTTACGAAAACAGATGGCCACCGCAAACGAATTGGTATCCTCAGAGAGAATATCAGCCTTCACCAGTTAATCATGGGTTATCAAGAAGACCTGATTTATCTCTAGGGTCTTCCCAAGTGCCAGAACCACGTCAACCACAAAGTTATGGGCAAAACTTTGCGGTGTATGATCCCATAACACGTCTACGTACTACTGCATTTGATAGGAACTGCACCGCACCAGGTTGTTGCGTACCTAAATGCTTTGCTGAAAAAGGAAATAGGGTAAGGACAATAAGTTATGAAAAAGTTTTCTCTTTGATACCAATAGAAGACAAAACAATCATGTTAACAATTGATGTAGGTCTAACTTAAAACCAAAACGTTGATTCATTTAAATAGGATGTCAATAAATTATTGTAATTTAAAAAATGTTTTAGCACCGCTAAACTTGGGTGACTGGTCATTCTATAAAGGTTTAACAAATATTCTTAATCTAGAACTTTTTATTTACCTTAAATTAACGTACGCACATTTTTAAGGGTATTCCTGGGCAACGTGGTCTAACTGGATTGAGAGGTCTTCCTGGCCATGAAGGAATAGAAGGACCGCAGGGACCTAAAGGACAAAAAGGTCAAGTGGGACCTCAAGGTCCCCGAGGTCCAAAAGGTGACAGAGGAAAGCCTGGTATGCAAGGATTTACTGGTCTTTCGGGACCTCCGGGGATTCAGGGTGAACCAGGTTTGCCTGGCATCAGTGGAAGAGATGGGTGTAATGGGACGGATGTATGTCATTATTGTACCTAAAATCTTTTTATGTTTTATACAACTATATATTTTCCTACTAATCTATATATCTGTTTAGGGAGAACCCGGTCCAATAGGCCCTAAAGGTAATCAAGGCCCACGTGGTGTTATTGGTACCAAAGGAGAAAAAGGTGATAAAGGAGAAGCGGCGCATATGGGCCGATATCCGAAGGGACAAAAAGGTGAACCAGGGATGGATGGTATGCAGGGACCTCCAGGACCGTTGGGACCAACTGGACCCCCTGGACTACAAGGCCCAAGAGGGAAAACTGGTTCTATGGTATATACCTTGCTTAAAATATCAATGACATTATTCTGTATGTTAGGTAGTTATATTGCATTTCTTACACGGATTATTCGGTTCAATAAGTCCCAGGACTAACTAGGAAACGAAGAGTTTAATTGCAAAATCATATTTCATTTATCAAAATTATCATATTCCAGAGTGATACAGTCAGTCAGTACGATTTTTTTTTTAATTTTCATACCTTTTTAATTGGACGATTTTTAGTTTACCTCGAAATAGGGTGGGTACACGCTTGCAGTTAAAACTTCAATATTTGTTTTCTGGTGGCTTTTTGGGGACCTTAATTCTTGATTTTTGTGTCGGACACTTTGGTCGGCTTCTTCACTCTCTTCACCACTCAGCTTCAAATAGCGTTTCGTCATTATTGTTTTTGTTTTATTTTCGGAAATGCACCTCTTGGAAAACAGATTTTCTTACCCCGATATTCATGAATATTCCTTTCTAAACTTAAGTCTTTTTGATATGTTTTGGATGTTAGTTATCTCTTACTGGCTATATAATTCGGAGTTGTCCATCGACAGTTTCTAACTATCACCCTGATGATCCTCTATCAGACAGATCTGGCGCCAACACTGTATAAAACTAACAAATAATCATAAACACAATTTTGGATAAACATTGCTTAACTAAACTATTAGTAATCTGATTCGATCAATCAGCACTTGTATTATAAAAAGAGTCGATTTTTTAACTACCACCATTGCTAATACCCCCAGTAATCTCTAGCTCAATCAATTAATAATCATGAACATACATATTCAATTCGTATGGAATGGTTCATGACCACCTCCGACATAATATAAAGTAACACTTTTATTTAATTAAAGTATATACTAAACATGCAGAATTTACTTTCATTAAATCTCATAGACAAATTAATTATTATTTATTATTATTATATGTTTTTAGGGCTCACCGGGGCCAAAAGGTGATAAAGGTTCCAAAGGACTAAAAGGACAATCTATCCAAGGTGACAAAGGAGAAAGAGGAGATAGAGGAGACAGAGGGCCAAGTTGCCCGGCCGTAACATTGCCTTCCTTAGATAACAAAGGAGCTATTAAAGGTGTACAAGGAGACATGGGAGCTAAGGGAGAAAAAGGCGAACCAGGAAAAATGGGAGAAAAGGGAGATACTGGACCCAGGGGTGAACAAGGACTTTCTGGTCAAATGGGTATTAAGGGAAAAAAGGGTATAAGAGGAAACCCAGGGCAAATAGTAAGTGGATAATTATAGTGCCTAAATCAATTTTCTATTTTAATCTCATCCATTATTATATCGAATTATCGATGGATACAATCCACTTATTATCAACAAATGTTTGCTGCGTTTCTGGTTCTAATTCTACAAATGTGAGCGTCTTAAACTCTGAATGGCTCACATAGTCTAGTCAACTAGTGCCTTTTAGGTAGAAACTTTTTCTTATTCTCCGAAAATTATGATTGAGGTCGTTAGTGAGAAAGTGGGAGTTTGGTTTTTCTCAAATATTTAAAAACTATTTAAGATTTTTCAAATCTTATTTTTTTTAGAATTTTAAAATAGGAGATAAAAAATATATTTTTTCTTTGTAGCAAAAGAAAATTGTTAATTAACTAATAGATAACTAATTTACAACCGCGTTAAAAAATTTTGGACGGTCCGAAGTGGGTGTGCGCAATTTTGCGCAAACCGGAGTGCCAGTTTTCGGTCGTATTTTCAGCTCTATGGGAAAATTATAAGTATGGGCCCTTGAATTTTCTCAAAAAATCTCTACATGCCATTCCTAATCAAATGACACCTCAATCATAATTTTCGAAAAAAGTTTCGACCTAACTTCGGCGCTTGTTGAGTAGACTAATATACTGTTATTTAGTGATGCGTTATGAATGAACCTGTGTCCCTTAATTTTCCATGGATTTGCCATTTTTTTAGTTGTCCACAGAGTTAGCCAAAAAATAACTCACTCAGCTTTACCGTATGTCATGTATATAATCATGTTTATTTTACCGAATATTGACAGATGTTAGTTTTTTTATTTCGTTGCCGGTTTATGGGTTAATCCACAATCCTTCTTGGGTTGTGGGTTTGGATGCGCCTGGCATCGTATAATTAGCTACATCTGCTTAATAGCTAATCCAGCACTATATTAATATATAATTAGCATCTTAAATATTTCATGTCTGATTAACCACTAAAATCAATTTCAATAGGGTAGAATTGGACCGTATGGTGCTCCTGGACCAATGGGACAAAAAGGTGACAGAGGTAATGATGGTCTTGCCGGTCTACATGGCAGGCCTGGTGCAAAAGGAGAACCTGGAAAAGATGGAGCACCAGGTCGTACAGGGTTGAAAGGTGTGCCTGGGCCCGCCGGAGGTCGATTAGGATCACGTGGACCACCTGGACAACAGGGTCCCCGAGGTTATACTGGTCCACCTGGACCACCGGGTACTGATGGAATACCTGGACAAATGGGCCCTCAAGGTCCTATGGGACCGCGAGGAGGCCCTGGAGAACCTGGTAATCCCGGTGTCGAAGGAATGCCGGGCTTTAAAGGTGAAAAGGGTGAACCTGGTCTTGATGGTAAACAAGGAGAAATTGGACCAAGAGGCTACGATGGACCACAAGGTCCGCCCGGACTAAGAGGACCCAAAGGAGAAGATGGAGTTTCAATTCCTGTAAGATTATATTATTATGTACTTACGTTAGAACCTTCAACGTACGATAAAATAGTAAAGATTTTTTTATTATTACGGTACAAATAACTGCATTAGTAATAACTCTATGTTTGTTAGTCCGTGTGTTTGTACACGCACCACGAAAAGAATACGGATAGAAATAGTATATATACGATTGTCAGTTGTATTGCCGCCGGTCTAACTTAAAATGTAGATCTTGTCTTCGTTTAAATGGGAATGAGGAAAAATAATCTTGTCGTTTCATGAATTCTTTAACTCACCGAAACTAAGGCAGGCTGACTAGCACACAATATACCTATCTAGTTGTGGTACGAACTGTTCTACTCACGTGTACTTTAATCTTTTAATTATTTTAGGGATCTCCGGGTAATAGTGGACTCCCCGGTTCCCTGGGCGACAAAGGTCAAAAGGGAGAAAGGGGATATCAAGGTTTACGTGGTGTGCCTGGTAATTCTACTTTAGGAACACCTGGAATGCCAGGAGAAATGGGCTTAACTGGTGAAAAAGGTGAAAAAGGACGTCCTGGTATTAACGGTTTTCCTGGATCACCTGGTAAAAAAGGAGATCGAGGCGGTCGTTGTAACGACTGTCGCCCCGGTGGACCAGGTCCTAAGGGCGATCGTGGTTTAGATGGCCTCGCAGGGGAACCTGGTGAGCGGGGACCTCCTGGCCCAACGGGTGTACCGGGTGAGAGAGGATCTGATGGTACTAATGGATCTCCCGGGCCACCTGGTGCACCAGTAAGTATAAATAGTCAAATTAACAATCTACATACACTATTATGATTCAACAATGCTTGTTGTCGTTAGAATGTACAGTAGTGGTTACTGAATTTTTATGGTATAGCTTTCAAAATGTAATTGATAAAAATATAATACTGGTTGAGCTATTCTCACTAGAAAAACAAAATCATTTTATAAAATTTATTTCATTGATTTTTTTAGATTTATTCTATATTATATTGTTTATTTTACTTTATTGACTTGTATTTCAATTTTAATTTAATTATTGGAAAAAATAATATATTGTCTATATTGCAATAAATAACTATAACATAATGTATTATAAAGGGTGAACGCGGAGACGAAGGACCCATTGGATCTCCGGGATCGAGGGGTGCAGATGCACTTATACCTTCAAATTTAGTTAAAGGGCCTAAAGGTAACAAAGGTGAACCTGGACAAAAAGGTGCAATGGGCACGAAAGGTGAAACAGGTTTCTTTGGACGACAAGGAGAGAGAGGATTGAGTGGTATGCCCGGTCAAAAAGGTCTACAAGGAAGAATGGGACCGCCTGGCATTGATGGAATACCAGGTGCCGATGGGTTAGCTGGAATACCAGGGCTAAAAGGAGAATCCATAAAGGGAGAAAAGGGCACACCTGGTGACACTGGGCCTAAAGGAGACAAAGGTTATGCCGGAATCATTGGAAGAAAAGGAGAACCGGGCCAATGTCCTCAAGATCTGAAATTTCTAACGAAGGGTGACAAGGGATCACCAGGACCCCCAGGTCCTCAGGGTCCTTTAGGTAATAATTCAAAATATTGTTTACAGAATATCAAAACATTCAAACGTTTATACATTCAAACTTTTACATTCATATATTAGTAGGATTAATTGTATAAACAGTGTTGGAACGAATTATCGATCGTTCACCAGTGAGAACTAGATTTTTAGCGTCTTTACTGTATAAAAATCAACCATTTATTTATTTGTTCTTTTTACACAAAACTTATTGCTATGAAGCAGATAGTTCTTATATAAATATCAACAAATATTGCACGCAGTATCTTTCTGATCTAAACTAAAACGATTCGCGATATTTTTTCGCTATTCATATTATATTAATACATTCTATAGGTTTTAATTGTTTCGGTAATTATGTACATATTGTTATAAATATGAAGATAGAAGAAAAATATTTGCAAGTGAACTTGGAATCAAGATTAACAGGGTCACTGCTTTTTTGCTACTAAAGTATACATTAGTTACTTCCCCCGGTGCGGGTGAAAAAAATGTTCATGTCTTTAAAATAAGCAGTATCATAAAAATATTAATACAAGATGATACATTTTGAAGTTGAAGATTGCGCCATAGGTCTTTAATATATCCATAAACTTGAGTATAAAGAGTAAATATAAAGTTATCTTTTTACATTATCTTAAAATTTTAAAAATCTTTAATTAAAACGCGTAACAAATAAAAGAATAAACACCGACTTTTACTATCCTTTATTTACGCTTAGCATTAAAATACCTCATATTCTTTTTTTAGGTTTCCGTACCTTAAAAGGAAAAAAAAACCCTTATAGTAGCATTTCGTTGTCAGTAGGTCCAACATTTTTTATAGTATCCTTGAAAACTATGATATTAGTACAATAGTGACGTAATTGTAAAGATATTAACGAGAAATTAAATTATGTTTGTTAATGAAGTTCACGTTTGCTAATATTAGCAGTCTATATAAACAGGCTTTAAAAAAGTCAAAAATTAGTATGTAATAAAAATAATAAACCTACAGGGTTTTTTCTTAAATTAATAAAAAACCATAAAAACAATCAGTTTCGAGTACCAAAATCGTGTCACGTAGTGTTATTAAATTGATGATTGATATCAGTCTAAAATATCCATAAATGCAGTAACTCAATAGTGCCTATAGATGTCACATTTGCAGAATACGATCTCCTACCGCACTAAGCGCCAGTTTTACTATTTGCTTTAGCATTAAACGTGTTAATTAAGCTATTTTTAATTTATTTGTAGGTATGCAAGGTGAAAAAGGAGATAGAGGTCCTTATGGTGAAACTGGAACAAAGGGAGAAAAAGGGCTAACTGGACTTACAGGACCCGTTGGGCCTCGAGGTATTCAAGGTATAAAAGGAGATAAAGGAAATATTGGCGTGATGGGTTTACCCGGAACCACTGGAGAAACTGGACTAAGAGGTCTGCCAGGATTAGCTGGTTTAAAAGGAGATAAGGGAGAAATCGGGCCATCTATGGCAGGACCACAAGGTCCGCCAGGACTTAAAGGAGATAAAGGAGACTGGGGCCGAGCAGGAATACCTGGAAATCCTGGCAACGATGGCCCTCCAGGTCCGGTTGGCTTGCCAGGTGAAAAAGGTGATACAGGCTTTACTGGACGACAGGGATTTTCTGGCCCACCTGGCCTAAAAGGAGAACCAGGGCCATTTGGACCTCCGGGAATACCAGGAACACCAGGACTGCCCGGAAGAGATGGGCAAAAGGGACAACAAGGTTTTCCAGGGTTACCAGGCAAACCTGGAGTTATTGGGTTACCTGGGCAAAAAGGTGAAATTGGAATGCAAGGACCAGATGGTCCAAAAGGATTCCCTGGAGCTCGTGGAAGTCCTGGTCTACGTGGTATAACAGGGTTGGATGGTAGTCCTGGAGAAAAAGGTGACAAAGGTGAAATCGGATTTCCCGGAATACCTGGTGAACCAGGGTTAGAAGGGCTACCAGGACCGCAGGGCCGACAAGGCCCCAAAGGAGATCAAGGTTTTCCAGGTTCACAGGGAACACCTGGAATAACAGGTAGTAAAGGAGATAAAGGTGAGCGGGGTCTAACTGGTCCGCGAGGAGCTAAAGGTGAACCAGGATTAGCGTCCGAAAAGGGTGACAAGGGAATGCCAGGTAGCCCTGGTTTAAGTGGCATAGATGGCTTACCTGGTCCCATTGGTGACAAAGGAGACAAAGGTGATGTTGGTTCGCCTGGTTATGGACGTCCTGGCATCCCTGGTTTAAAAGGTGATAGAGGTTTCCCTGGATTACCAGGTGTTACAGGTTATAGAGGAGATAAAGGAGAACGTGGTCTTAGAGGAATTCCTGGTCTAAAAGGAGACAGTGGCCTAAATGGAGATATAGGAAAACCAGGCGTATCTGGCAAAGATGGTACTCCAGGCGTACCGGGTGATAGAGGTGATACTGGAGTGTACGGTGAAAAGGGTGACAAAGGTCAAAGAGGTTATTCAGGACGTGATGGTTTTGACGGAACTAAAGGTGAGCAAGGAATTTCGGGTCCCATGGGTCTAAAAGGAAACATAGGATTACCTGGAATCAAGGGAGACAGAGGACTACCTGGTCCATCAATTGATATTAAAGGAGAAAAGGGAGACATTGGTCCACCTGGCTTCGAGGGAGAAAAGGGTTCAAAGGGTGAAAGAGGTTTAGATGGATTGCGAGGGTTAAAAGGAGAAAGAGGTGACCGTGGTTTCAATGGGGAAAAGGGAGAAAAGGGAATAATAGGGCAGAAAGGTGACAAAGGTAAATTATACAGTTTAATAATTATCATATTTATTATGTGGTTTAAATAAGTACAGTTATATTTTACTTTTAAAATAAAATTTATAATTTAAACTATAATTTAGTTTAATAATACACGATACTACGGTTATTATCAGTGTTTTGCGTGAACTACAAAAAATGCTGTAACAATCTTATTTTATTTATACAATCTAATACAATACAAAATAGCAATACTCAAGATATTTTGATATAATATAGCTATGAATAATTTATGTATGCTAATTTTACAGGTGACTTGGGTCCCTCGGGACCAGCGGGTATACCAGGAATAACAAAAATAGGAGAAAAGGGTTTAAGAGGAACAGCAGGCAAGCATGGAAAAAAAGGTTCACCCGGAAGGCCAGGAGACAAAGGAGATAAAGGCTTAACAGGACTTCCAGGGCTAACTGGACCACAAGGAATTCCTGGATCTCCCGGATTAAAAGGAGATAAAGGGGACCAGGGTAATGAAGGTGTAGCAGGACCACCTGGTTTTAATGGTACACCTGGACAACCTGGACCTCAAGGAATTCCTGGACCCATCGGCCAAAAGGGAGATAAAGGAGCAACTGGTTTTGGTTTACAAGGACAAAAAGGTGAACCTGGATTACCAGGTATTGATGGATTTCCTGGAAAAAAAGGTGACAAAGGTGAAATTGGGAAAACTGGAGATAAAGGAGAACGAGGTGAAAGAGGTTACCCCGGTGACAAAGGCGATCAGGGTTATGATGGGTTGCCTGGCCCTTCAGGACATTTAGGTGAAAAGGGCGATAAAGGCGATGAAGGCGTCGTAGTTTTTGGTGCTAAAGGAGAAACAGGACCAAGAGGCGCTCCAGGTTTCGATGGACGGCCTGGAATGGATGGAGCACCTGGTCCTAGAGGATTAGATGGTATGATGGGTGCTAAAGGCGATAAAGGCTCGCAAGGTCCCATAGGCCCGCCGGGCTCACAAGGATTTTCGGGGCAACAAGGTGTACAGGGTGAAAGGGGAGAAACGGGACGAACAGGATTGACAGGTTTACCGGGAGCTCCTGGAGCGCCTTGCGTAACTACGGATTATTTAACAGGAATACTGTTAGTTCGCCACAGTCAATCAGAGAATATTCCTCAATGTGAACCAGGTCATGTAGAACTTTGGAATGGTTATTCATTGCTTTATATCGATGGAAACGAAAATGCACATAACCAAGATTTAGGCTATGCCGGATCGTGCGTTAGAAAATTCAGCACTATGCCATTCCTGTTTTGTGATATTAATAATGTTTGTAATTATGCAAGTAGAAACGATCGGAGTTATTGGTTATCTACAAATCTACCGATTCCTATGATGCCGGTGGAAAGAAATGAAATCGCGCAATATATTTCAAGATGCGTGGTATGCGAAGCACCAGCTAATGTGATCGCAGTTCACAGTCAGACTCTCGATATACCGAACTGTCCTTCCGGCTGGAATTCCTTGTGGATAGGATACAGTTTTGTTATGGTGAGACTTATTTTAATTTTTGTTATAACACATTAACTTAACACATTAGTCAATTCACAACTTTTTTTCACCAAATAAGTCAGTTTTTTTCAAAGAGGTTGTTTAAAAGGAAAAAGTTTTTATACGTAGATTTTATTTAGACGTCATTAAAAGATACGAATGGCTTTATATTGATCGTGTATTTCTATTAAGTTTGTCTGATTCACAGAATGTACATCATTTAATATATCTTTTAGTGACGACTAAATAGTAATTTTTAAGTTAAATACCTGTAAACCAGCTTAAATTTTTTGTATTTATAAGAAGGAAGTTCTTAGGAATCTCATTGCAGCAGGTTTGCTGTTGTATTTCAAGAAAGTGAATTATCGTTTTACAATACACAACTATTTTCTAATATATGTACTATATAGTAATTTACAAAATTATTGTATTTTTATAGCATACTGGTGCTGGGGGACAAGGCGGTGGACAAGCACTGGCGAGCCCTGGTTCATGTCTTGAAGACTTTCGCACTACGCCGTTTATTGAGTGTAACGGTGAGGGTGGTACCTGCCATCACTTTGCTAACACACTCAGTTTTTGGCTTACGACGATTGAAGACAATAAACAGTTCTCCACTCCTGAACGAGAAACATTAAAAGCTGGACGCCTCTTGCAACGAGTGTCACGATGTGCCGTTTGCATTAAAAATACTACATAATATACACTTAATACTTCAACTGTTTGTACTGTTAAAAAACCTGGTTGAATTGCCTAATTAATTTAATACACATAAAAAACGAACGGATTCAATTAATGACAAGACACCAATATCCAAAATATTAAAAAAAAATATATAAGGAAGGAATGTATAATTGTAGAACGAGTAACACTTGATCCAAATATAATAATTTCATAATAAATTTACCAAAGCTAATATCTTAATTTAAAAATTAAGATTATGTATTTATAATGTATTTAATTCAAAACTACTTATTATTTTGTTTTAGTTTTTGTGGGCTGCTTAACAATTGCTAAGCAATTATTCAATATGGATTAGTACCTATGTATTGTTACTAGTCACATAAAGTCACTTTAAATTAAAAATGTAATACTTTCAATTAAACAATTATATTCTCATTAAAAATCTTATATATATTTATATCAAGAAGAACTTTTAAACAAATAAATTAAGATGAAATTTATAATAATAATATATGGTTTCTTTTTACAATATCACGTAATGTTTTATAGGTAAATTCTATATAAAATTTTGGTGTAAGCACTGCCATTGTAGATAGATTAATGTTACATCTAGTAATATACCTGATACTATGCTTAGTTGTAATAAGTTGTCATTTTAATAAATAACTAAAAAATATAAACGTATTTTTCTATAATTAACTTAGATTTTAGCATCTATTAAGGCATGTTGAAAAGGTTTCTTCCATACCATATCTATATCAAGTTCATATAAGAGTAAGCTTGCAAATTTTAGGGCGAGGCTTAAACCAACCGTGGTAGATTTACCAATAGACTAACGGCCAAAATGTATAATAAATCTCAAACCAAAATAGATTCTAAATTCAAATTTGTGTACAAAAAAAACCAAATTTAGGATTGAGATTGATTATTAATTTTGGTTGTAAGTAGACTGGAGCATACGGCGGTAGATTTTACGAGGTGAGGACCAAATTTTACCATAAACAAAACGGATTCTATATCAATAAATAGTTGAAAAGAGAAAAAACGGAGGAGGAGAGCTAGGGGGATTTTTGGCCATTTAGGTATTTTCAACTGGTATTTGTTGATTAGCAGAGCCGGCGTTAGTCACCGTCTGCAAATTGTCCAACATATTATGGAGTATTACAAGATGTACAACATTTGCTGATGGAATGTGTTTGTAACGAAAGTGAGAGCGACTATTAATTAATATATTAAATTTAAATCGTTTAGATATAGGTAGGATTGTTTCACACCATTTTGTCCTCTCCAGATTCTGAGGAGGACAAGATGCATGGTCAATACAAAAAGTTCATACGACTAAACAAGGATTAAAACGCTACTATCGCTGTAACCAAGTGAAGCTTCGTGCTGAGATGAAATATTCTGCTGCACTTTATGTTTTGTTTGACGCATCTTGTGATGATATATTATTGTTTCGTATTGAAACACACCACGATCACGAAAATTGTAACTCTCGGTCCATGATTGAATAAACGCTTGTTTTTTGGCGGTGGTAATTTAATTTAGAGAATACTAGCTGACCCGGCAAACGTTGTTTTGCCTTATAAATTTGGGGTGGGCCACCCTTATCACTTAGGGGTATGAAAAATAGATAGTAGCCGATTCTCAGACCTACTGAATACGCATATAAAATTTCATAAAAATCGGTCAAGCCGTTTCGGAAGAGTATGGTAACTAAGATTGTGACACGAGAATTTTATATATGGGGCATTTTACGTCAGCGGACAACCAAAAAAAAATGAAGTCGTGAATTTTGTTTATACTCTGGTCAGTTATACTTCTGGGTGACGTGGATGTGTACACACAATTTTTTTTCGTATGAAGCTTTATTGCTGAGCTTTTGGGCCTTTAAAAATTGACTAAGAATGATTTCATGAATTTTTGGATGGTTATAATCTGTTATTAATTAGTAAAAAAAAAAAAGGTGTTGTGTCTTATAGTTAAAAAGTTGAAGTTTTTTATTTTTTTGTCGAATTTTAAATTTAAACTTTTTTAAGTGTAGTAAACCGGAAATGAAAATTTCAAATCGATGTTTGAGTAACTTCGACCCTTTTTTTTAAATATTTTAATTTTGAATTAAAGCTTTAAATGTACTCATTCTTCACAAAATAAATTAAAACGTGATCTCCAATAGTTTAAGACTTAGAGCATATAGAGTACATGCACATAGCTACGAGAACTTTCTAAGCAGTCGGGTTTATGCTATAACATGCTAAAATACTACGCTACTAATATTATATTCCTTCATTCTAACATGCAAAAATCTAAAGTAATCGATTTCTTTAATTCTTCATGCCAATAGTTTAAGACTTAGAGCGATTTTATCGATTGAGATTGAAACAGTATTTATTAAAATATAGAGTTTTTTTTGTAATTTTTAAAATATTTCTATTTTTAATTTTTTTTCTAATTTTAACTAGAATTAGTGCTAGTTAACTATTATTAACTAGCACTAATTCTAGTAGTAAGGGGGGGGGTTCGAGTCAAATCTCATCTAATCTTACGTCGGAGAGGGGGGGGGGGTCTAGGAAAATATCACGCAATTTTTTTTCTGATTGAAACAAAAAAAATTATACTATTTTGGTCCAGCTATTATACACTGCACCAGCTAAGCAAGCGCGTATGTTCCGCAAAGTGCGACCCTCACGGATTATCACAAGACGAGCTGATGAGTTACTGTGCGCAAGCGCCAACGGCTTAGAGTAGCTAGATCAGAACGAAGTTGAAGGAGCAGATGATTTTACTGAAAATCATATGGACATGTTGGTTACAATAGTCCCTGTTGAGACCGCGCATGATTCTCCATGGACTGAATTAGAGTAGATATTCTTTTTTTAGTCACAGTAGTTACGATTTAAGTATTCTATTGTTAAATTTTTATTACACTAATAAAGTCGTAAATAAAAGCACGAAGCAATTTTTTTTTCTTTCCAATAACAATTCAACGTAACAAAACCCACACTTTGAAAAATCTCACGTGAGATTGGGGGACGGGGGAGGGGGTTGAATAAAATCTCACGACATCTCACCAGGCGGGGAGGGAGATACAGAAAATTAAAAAAAACACCTCACGTTATTTATGGACGCCCCCTTATCTCCGAAATGGCAATGTTCAGACTGCAAGGAGAAGTATAAGAGCACAGCATCAGTGGACAGAGAACAGAGGGCTACTGATAGGAGTTTGTCGTCTGACAACTCGAACCAGGCCCTTTTAAGCGAAATTAAATTAGTACGAAACGAGGTTGCGTCGGTTGCACGAGAGATGGCGTCGTTTAGACTCGAGTTCAGTCGGCTTAATACAACGATAAATGAATTGAACTGTCGATTAGTTAAAATAGAGGAGCGTCTCACAGTACTCGATATACAAGTAAACGAACGTCTTCCCCCTTCCCAGTGGTAGACAACTTTTTCTAAAACTTTAAATAAAAACTGTAATAGGTGTTTCTCAAAATAAGCTATTTTTACAGTTTTTCGCATGAGAAGGTATGAATTTATTCGAATTGGTATAAACTGGTATTAATTTAGTGTAGATATTTTGATTGCCTACCGTGGCCTGTACATATTTTTGACGTATTATTAAAAGGTACTGAGATATTTGAATCTAAATACCTCTGATATCATTTTTATGGCATGTCCAAATGACGAAATTTTATGAATAGTCTTATAATGCTAGCTTCCTTGCCATACAAATTGGTCATATAGATAAAAAAAAACATAATACATTGCATTAACAATCTATTTTAGTGATTCAATGCACGTTATGGTTATGAATTTCCAAAATATTGTGATTTAAAAAATGTCCACGACTATAGTTCTAATTTACATGGCTAAACTTCTCGGGTACATATCAAAAATACCACTGTACCCGCAAAAAATCTATTGCAATCGTTAGGAGTCAGTCGCCGTTAGGGCAACGCGAAGAGCAAACGGTGCAGTGTGCAACAAGGACAAAGGAAAATCAAAATATTTCGTGTTTTCTGGCGATTGTACAGTAAGTTTTATAATTTATGTGTTTATTGTATTGGTAACATCTTTCTCATTTTTAATATTATTTCTGCTTTTTATAGATTTATATAAATTTTAATTTATCGTAAGTTACAATTAATGACCTTGAAAAAAGGCATGGCTTACATCAATACTTTTTGAAAAATGGTTTACTAAGCATTTTATACCTGAAGTGTAACAGTACTGTTTAAACAATAATTTGGCTTATAAAGCTATACTTGTTTTGGACAATGCTCTCGGCCATCCTGTGCGTATTGCCGATATCGATCCTCAAATCAAAGTTTTGTTCCTGCCTCCAAACACCACTTCGTTGCTACAGCCGATGGATCAAGGAGTTATAGCGTCTTTTAAGGCCTATTATCTCAGGAGAACTTTTTCACAGGCTGTAGAGGCTAATGAAAATAATGTCATGGAGCTGAGAGATTTTTGGAAAAGTTATAATATCTTGCAATGCGTAAAAAATATTGCTGCTTCATGGGATGAGGTGACACCCACCAATTTAAAAGGAGTTTGGAAAAAGTTATGCCCACTTTTTTTGAGCCATCTGAAAGGTTTTCAGCTACAGATCAACGAAATATCGATGAGATCACAACTGACATTGTTAATTTGGCTAACCGTTTGCCTGACATTGCAGTTACTACTGATGATATTGATGATCTGTTATGCTCACATTTAGAAGAACTGACTAATGAAGATCTTATTGAATTGGAGGCACAAGTACAAAAGGAAGCAATCGAGTCACAAGAAATAGATTCTTCTATTAGTAACTCTGAAAAAGAACTTACACTAAAAAAACTTTCCGTAGCTTTTGCAAATTTGGAGAACGCCATGAAAATTTTTGAAGAAAATGATCCTAATTTTGAGAGAAGTTTTAACGTTAATAAAAAAATTTGTGCAGTGTTACCAAGATCTGTATTTATTTATTTATTTTTTTTTTTTTTTTATTTATTTATTTATTTCAAATCAAGATACAGCTTAGTCTTATTACTAGATTACAGTAATTTTAACAATTAAAAAAAAAAAAAAAAAGAATATATGTTTATCTAAATTACAACACTTATTAATGAAAAGATAAGTTATAACAATAATAATCAGTTATAAAGTAAGTGGAATAAAAATATAACAATACAAAATAAATGGAATGATGTAGGTAGATTTGTTTTGTTATTAACTAAGCAACTCAAGTTCGATTCACAACTACCTCCCGTACTAGTGTAACTGTGTTACGGCAAGATAGTCATTGCTCGTACGCGTGTCACTTGTTATAGTATAACGAAAAAGATCAGAAGCTGTTATAATGTAACACAATTTATGAAATTATACATTTATAAATATTTTTATAATACGAACATATATGAGTTATAAGTAATTATATATTATATACCTATATATTAGTAATTATATATATAAATATATATATTAATATTATGTACTTACTATTTATATGTATATTATCATATTTATTTATATATGTTATGTATGTGTGTGTATGTATGTACATGTAACGTATATATCTGTCATGAGTGCGCGTGCGTGTGTGTGTGCGCGTGTGTGTGATCAGTATTATTAGGTAACTTTTAACAACTTTTCAGTATCCTCATATGATAGAGATTTTAGAAATTTTTTTAGTTCTATTTTAAAATTAAATTTAGAAAGGTTTTTTAAGTGTATAGTCTTTGAGATTTTGTTGTAAATATGCGGAGCTCTGAAATGATAAAAGGATTGTGTAAATGTTAATTTGCATATAGGTAACATGTACACTATATCTTGCCTGCGTTTACTAAGGGAGACGGTACTTGGTATAGAATGTTGTTTCATGAGTATATCCATAATGTATAACTGTCGAACTGTTAGAAATGGTAAATTCTTAAACAGTTCGTTCGTAGGATATGTAAAATCTTTAAATGTCATTATTTTTAGGATTGCCCTTTGTGCTCTTTCTAAGGATATAATGTAGCTTTTGCCTGCGCCACCCCATATCTGGATGCCATAAGATATTAATGATTGGCAAAAAGCATAATAAATTGAGTTTAAAAGGGGTAAATCGCAAACATATCTAATATTTTTAAAAATGTATATTAATTTTCTGATGCGTCTGCATAGTCCATCAATGTGTTCCTTCCAACGTAAGTGGTGATCAATTGTTACTCCTAAATATTTAATCGAATCTGTTCGCGTTAGTTCTTTACACTGACAACTATTTGTGGAAGAAATATAATCACATTTATGTGCTTTTATGATAGTGGAATGTTGTTGAGGCGCTTGTCCTCCACGAATATTAAAGTTCATGTATTTTGTTTTGATTGTATTTAAAGTTAACAGATTGTCATCGAGCCATTTTGTAACTAGCTTAAAATCAATATTAGCATTTTTTGTTACTTGATCCCATGATTCTCCGGAAGATATTACAACTGTATCATCGGCAAAAGTTATTATTTTTGAGTTTGTTAAAGATAATAAACACAGGTCATTTATATAAATAAGAAATAGCGTCGGACCCAAGATACTTCCCTGGGGGACGCCATATTCTAATTTAATTTCATTGCTTATCACGTTTCCAACCCTAATACTTTGTATTCGGTGACTCATATAGTCAATAAACAATTTTAGGGGTAATCCACGAATACCAATATTTTCTAATTTTTTAGTCAGTATCGGAATGGAGACGGTATCGAAGGCTTTTTGCAAATCTAAAAATATGCCGATACATTTGCCTTTATTGTCCAAATCACTAACAATCCTTGCTATTAAGCCTTTCATAGCATCAGACGTTGACTTTGAATTTCTAAATCCATATTGATTCGAGGCTAAGATGTTATTTCTTTCTAAGTACTTCTTCAGTCTTACATTCAGTAATTTTTCAATTATTTTGGAAAGTGTTGGCAAAAGTGAAATCGGTCTATAATTAGAAATACTATCTTTATGACCGGTTTTATGTATGGGAATAATAATCGATCTTTTTAAAGCTGGCGGAAAAGAGCCTTCTTCGAAACAAAGGTTGCAAATTAATGAGATTGGCTTCGCTAAAACGCTAACTGCAATTTTAAAAAAAGATGAAGGTAAGCCATCCCATCCACTGGCATTTGTATTTTTTAATGATCTAATTGTATCTGCAACTTCGAGTATATTTGTTGGATTTAAATAAAATGAATGTACTGAATTTGAAAAATTGGACTGCAAATTTAAAAGTTCCGCTTCGTTTGTTTTAGTTCTAGTCATAATTTCATTAGCCAATTGTTTCCCAATATTAGCAAAGTACTTATTTGCATAATTAATTGATTCCTCTGGGGTTGGTTTTATAGATAGTATTTCAGTTACTGTATCTTTATTCTTATCAATATAACACATTTGCTTAACACAATCCCATTGTACTTTTGCATTAAATTTATTACTATTTAGTTTATGTCTATAATATAATTGTTTATTCTTATTCAATATTTTCCGGCAGGTATTACGATATCTAAGATAACTGATTTTAAGAATTACATTTTCGGGGTCCTTACTTGATTTACGGTGTAGTCTATCCCTATTTTTCATGCATCTAATCAAACCTGGTGTTATCCATGGCTTCATATTTTTCTTTCTATTGGACAACCTAATGTTAGTAGTATGATCATCTAGTGTATTTGCTAATATATCAAGAAAAGTATTAGTGACTTCTTCCGTGGTTTTACTTTTAAACAGTTCATCCCAATTGAGACTTTTTAAGAATTTTATGGCAGAGTCATAATCAATCTTTTTAATAAATCCTGGCTTTAAAGGTTTCTTTGGTAAATTTTTAGCAATTGACACAATTACACATGAATGATCTGTAACGGTTGAATCACATACTAATGTTGTAATCTCTTGTTTGGTTTTCGCTAAGCAGTGATCTAAACAACTTTTTCCATTAGTCACAAAACTATGAGTTGCTTGAAAACCATAGAAGGATAGCAGTTCTAGATATCTATCTGAATTTGGATTATTATTTAATTCTTTTATGTCAATATTTATATCTCCAAGTATGAAAACGTTATTTTTTTGGTACTCAGTAAGTATTACTTCTAGGGACTCTAAAAATTTTTCTAGATTTTTAAATTGTTGTGGTCTATAAATACCTATTATTGTCGTATCTATTGATTGGGAAATCAGACATGTTAGTTCTTGAGTATTGTCCGGTTCGATTACTTTAAAGTTAAGGTCTTTTTTAATATACATAATGACTCCGTCATTTTGGTTCAGGTTTCTATTTGTAAAAAAATGATTGTAATTAGGTAAGGTTGGTACATCAGTGGCTTTTGATAACCAACATTCAGTTAATATAATGATGTCTTGCTCAATTTCTAATCTCTGAAGAAGAATCAAAAGTTCATCGAAATTTTTATTAATACTGCGAATATTTTGTGTCATAATACGTAAACCACTATTGGTGTTATTTAATATCCCTCTACATTGCTCCGCGTTCTCGATCATTACCGCTGTGCCGATATTGAAATTCTTATCAATATCAGCTTGAATCTCTTGAATATTTACTGTCATCCTGTTAAAATTTTAAAAATTAGATAGGGTTATTTTTTGCGGTAATGATATAACAAGGTGCGGAACAAAAAAAAAGGATATGTTGATTTGATAAATTTCGTCGTATATGAGACTAGTTTGTGTTGTCAAGTAAGTGTGGTGTAGATTTAAATATGTGTAGTATATATAAATGTGTTTAAAGTATTTTACTATATGTGTTTTAATATCTAAATTATAATGGAAGGTGATTTTGTGTACATAATCATAGTAAACAGATATTTTATACCTAAATATATAGTATAAGATGAGATCTATGTATATAAAATGTATAATAATAGTTTTAAGATTTAAATCTAACTTTATATCTTGTTTAAATGATATTAGTCACATTGGCTTATCCATTTTTAGGTCTTCAGCTTGTTCTAAGGTCTTAATGTGTATAGCCGGTTCACCATCATTTTTTCTTACATAAACTCTTCCTCTCGAAATCCAGCTATATTTAAATCCACATGATTTTTGAAGCTGTCGAGCCAGGAAGTGTACTTTTCTTGCCTTTGGGGTAAGAGACTCGTTAATAAAAATCCGTTCCATTTCTTGTCTCCCAAATATTTTGGTATTAATCTTTTCTACATTCTCTTTATTATATTTCTTAACTGTTTGCAATACTTTATTTCGGGTTTGACCGTCGTGATATTCTACCATTATAGGATTTTTAGTCCCAGTCTTTACTCTATAGCAATGTCGAATAGTTTCCTTTGGCAGTTTCAGCCCTATTGCATCATGCAGTTGTGTGACCATTTGCATAACATCTTCATTGTCTTTTTTTGGGGTATTTATTTCAATTAAATTAGATAGTTGCTTACGCTGAAGTTCCTCCATCTGATCTTCTAAATATATAATTCTGCTTAACGCTTTGGAGTGATCTTCTTTTAAGACATTAACCGTATTTTTTAGTTCACTATATAGTGCTGTTGTCTGTGATAGGGATTTTTCTATTTTTTCGTTCGTTTTCAAAATAAGATCATTTTGAGTTTTAAGCTCATTATTTTGTTCCTTAATTTCTTCAATAATTACGTTAATTTTTTCGAACTTCTCATCCTCACCCACTTTCATTAGACCAATGAAGTTGTGAATCTCCTCCTTCAAATCTTGAAAATCCGACCTCTCCTTACGTTTTCTAATAGCAATGTAGGGTTCTGAGTCGGTTATATTCTTACTAGCCAGATCAGGTTGTGATGAAGATTTAGTATCTTTATTCTTAGGCGAGCGTAGCATCTTAAAATTTTACCTATACTATATGATATCGCAGCGGCTTGAAGCAGTTGACAAGTATAAGACAGTATATCCAAGATAGACCAAAATGGCACTTATTGTAATCCAATTACAGTCGATACTCAAATAATCACACCTCACACAATTTATATTTTTAACAGTGCACTACTACTCGGTTCGAGAGCGCGACAAGCAAAGTATGATAGCAAGAAGAAAGAAGCGAAGCAATCTATAATTGATAGTTTCTTTAAACCAAAAGTTTAATTTGTTATTTTTTATTACATATTTTGATTACATTTTAAAGTTTTATAACTATTATTAAAATTAATAACACACAAATACCAAAAATAACTAGCTATTTCATAAGTGCATATATAATTATTTTAAGAACTTACTTTCGATAATAAAGTATCCTTTGTGTTACAAATGCAGTTTTTTTTTATTTTGAATCCGTGTGGAACCTAACCCTTGAATTTTACATGTAAACATATGAAAAAATATGTCTCGACTTACGTCGTTTCGATTTACGTATTTCGAGAACCTAACATGCCGTAAGTACGAGGACTGCCTGTACATATTTTTATATCTTTTACATCTTAATCAAAAATGTATAATTTTTATGGGCAGAGTCAATTTATTTGGCTTAAATTCGCCAGAGAATACCAAGCAAATGAGCACCAGAATGCTGAGATTTTTCAATACTTTGCCATTTTAAACATTGCTTTAACAAAAGTTTCAAGGTCATTAATTGTAACTTACGATAAATTAAAATTTATATAAATCTATAAAAAGCAGAAATAATATTAAAAATGAGAAAGATGTTACCAATACAATAAACACATAAATTATAAAACTTACTGTACAATCGCCAGAAAACACGAAATATTTTGATTGTCCTTGTTGCACACTGCACCGTCTGCTCTTCGCGTTGCCTTAACCTAACGATAAAGACTTGCCTAACGATTGCAATAGAATTTTTGCAGGTACAGTGGTATTTTTGATATGTACCCGAGAAGTTTAGCCATGTAAATTAGAACTATAGTCGTGGACATTTTTTAAATCACAATATTTTGGAAATTCATAACCATAACGTGCATTAAATCACTAAAATAGATTGTTAATGCAATGTATTATGATTTTTTTTATCTATATGAGGTATTTAGATAAAAATGATATCAGAGGTATTTCGATTCAAAAATCTCAGTACCTTTTAATAATACGTCAAAAATATGTACAGGCCACGGTAGACAATCAAAATATCTCACTAAATTAATACCAGTTTATACCAATTCGAATAAATTCATAGCTTCTCATGCGAAAAACAGTAAAAATAGCTTATTTTGAGAAACACCTATTACCGTTTTTATTTAAAGTTTTAGAAAAAGTTGTCTACCAGCAATTAATAGTCTACTTAGAATCAAATAACATCTTACCTGAAAACCAATCTGGATTCAGAAAAGGTCGAAGTACATCCATAGATGACAGCTGTTGTAGACGACGTAATTACAGCTCAAGACGAAGGAAAAGGTACATTCTACTCGATTATTCTAGAGCTTTCGACTGTTGAAATATAAAGTTGCTTTTGGCTAAATTAAAATATTTCGGAATCGATCAAAATTCCATAAATTGGTTCACGAGTTATCTTATTAATAGGAGAAAATATGTAGAATTAAAACGACAAGATGGTACTACTCTTCAAAAATAGACAAATTAATATATTAAATAAAATATTTTAAGGTGGATTATTTGTCTTTATTTACATTGCTTAATATTTCAGAGTAGGTACCCACATATTAGTATTGTAGTATATTTTGCTATACATTAATTAAAGTCAAACTCCTCATACCTTTTGTTAAATATTGTATATTTAAAGAATATTTTATTTATGAAACGACTAAAACCTTATTTTTTATCATTGGAATTGTATAACGTGGTTGTCAATATTTTGGCTGTCATTCGATTGTTCTGTGATTAAAAAGGAAAAAATGGTAATTTATGTTTGAAGAGAATATAAGGTTTAAACTAGAAATCTATGTATCTTTTTGGATCCCTTATGCTATAGTTAAAAGTTCAGAAGTGGAATGAGCCATGCCTGTAAGGTAAAATATTGAAGAACAATTGGTAAGTCAATAATATTTCTTGCATATAATTTCGCTCTAAACATATTGTTTTGGTACATCTTACGATTACGATTTGTGGTCATTTTGGCAAAGAAATATTTTTAAGCGATGATGCTGTTTCGGTTAAATGAAATAGACTATCAGTACATATTAGTCAAATGTATGCTGTACTTATTATGTCTTCATATATGGTGTAATATGGTGAGTTTATAACGATAGAAAATACAAATTATAAGAGGATATGGATGTAACATATGAGGTGTAAATGAATGGACAGTTCATTTTTGTATATATTTTAATGGTTACGTTTTTGTTTTATACGTAATGTCAAATTGCCTTGATAATTGATTTTATTAATTTAAATTTAATTGAAATTTATTTTCTTTTATTGGAATTTAAAATAATAAGTTAGAAAATTAATATTTAATGCAAAACATGGCTGGACTTTCCAAGTACTGACGTAACGAAGGGGGGCGAGGGGTGGTGATTGGGGTAGATGAGGTTCCCCTCTATCGATCTCCCCATTTTTTTTTGCCGCTGACGCATATTTTGGGAATTATGGGGGAGAAAGAAAAATTACTTCTGAACTTTTTTTTTTTGACATAATGGTTTCGCTCCAAAATTTTATTGGCGATAGATCTAGGCCTACTAGACTCACTCACTCACAAGATCTCGAACTGCAGAAATCAATAGTTTCCGAAATATAACATTTTAAAATTCTACAAAAAAATTTTGTTTACAATAGTCAAATGTCACTTGTAATCATTGTGATTTATTCCATAGAGTAAATATTTAATAGTGTTGCCGAATTGCAGGATTTTTCCCCGATTTCAGGAAATTAGAAATTGATACTCAAAAAAAACTAATGTTTAACGGATTCTGACTCAAAGATAGGTTAGGAAAGTTTAGGCTTCCTTTAACCCAGCACCCAAAAATAGGAGCAGGTTGGATAAGTTAGGTTAGGATATGTTGGGCGGTGAGCCTGGGTCTCGTAGTCCTTAACAGGAGGAGGGAATTGACGTGTGTTCGCCGTGGAGGAGGATCAGTGGTAGATATAACCTTTGCCTCTTCAGCCCTAGCACGTCGAGTCGAAGGTTGGAGGGTCGTGGTGGATGCAGAAACACTGTCGGACCATCGTTATATTAGGTTCCGGGTCATTGTGTCACCGTCGACAGGAACTAGTCACCCCCCTATTCGGGATGGTCGAAGATAGCTTGTGAACAACATGGATGGTACATTGGCACGGGAAGCCGCAATAGTTGAAGTTTGGGCGAATGGAGGTGCAGTCTCTGGAAACATTGAACAGGATGCTGAGAGATTTGGTGAAGCGGTGGCCCGTGTGTGCGATACCTCTATGCCGCGGGCCCGGCCGTTCGCGCCTCGACGATGGATTTATTGGTGGAAGACAGAACTTCGACAACTTCGCCAAACATGCATACATGCACGCCGTCGATATGCTCACGCAAGGAGACGAAGAATTCGAGATATAGAAAGGGAAGATGAACTGTACCTAGAATACCAGACAGCGTGTGAAGCATTACGAATTGGTATAGGTGAGGCGAAAGAGGCTTCATGGCAGGAATGGTTAGAGTCCTTAGATCGGTATCCTTGGGGGAAGCCGTATAAGGTAATTCGGGCTAAGTTGCGGCCTCCGGCTCTCCCCATTACTTCTAGTTTAGAGCCACGATTTGTGGACGACATCGTTGGAGTCTTGTTTCCACAATCGGAAGGTTTTGTGCCGCCGGTTATGACTAGACATGATGATTCGATTGAGCAGATCGAAGATAATGCACCACCACCGGTCACGGAGGAAGAAATAAAAATGTCTGTGCGAAAGATGCAAACAAAGAAGACGGCACCTGGATTAGATGGTGTTCCTGGGCGAGCACTGTCAGTTGCGCTTAAGGAGATGGGCGAGTGGGCGAGGCAGCTCCTCACGTTTTGCCTCGCCAGGGGAGTCTTTCCTTAGAACTGGAAGACTGGTAGGCTCGTTCTCCTTAGGAAGGAAGGTCGTCCTATAGGGGATCCATCGGCGTACCGACCGATTGTGCTACTGAACGAGGTGAGTAAGCTCTTTGAGCGCGTGCTCGCTGCCCGCCTCGTGCAATCTATGTCACCAGGGTTGCACAGTACACAATTCGGCTTCCTTCATGGGCGGTCCGCGATAGACGCAATTGCGAGGGTGAAACAGCTCGCAGAGGAGGCGGTCTCTCAGGGAGGGGTGTTGCTGTCGGTCTCGCTGGATATTTCAAATGCGTTTAATACCCTTCCCTGGGAAACAATAAAGGCAATGCAATGATTGCGGGTAGTGATCCGCAAAATATTGAAAGTATCGATACTTACTCGATACCAAGTATCGCATCAAAAGTATCGATACCAGTATAAGTATCGTATCAAAAGTATCGATACTACTTGGTATCGAGTACTTTAAAAAAAATTAACGTATTGAATAAAACATGACAAATAATTAGTTAAAAGTGGTTTATTACAAATCAACAGAAATTACAGAAAATATTAAAGAAATAATTAAAACCCCCAGTCTGTTTCCGAACAGTCAGATAAAAATAACAATTTATCAAGTCTCATATTTCCATACATCACTAGTTTCTCCTGGAGGTGGCATTGAAAATTAAAAGTTTTCACTGGCTCAGGGTCACTTTCTCTCACAAAAAACTTCTTCTCTTCAGTCTTCAGATTACCAACGACGATGACATGAACTTTTGTGAAGTGAAACATTCATGAACGTGAATCCAATAAAAAAGTGTTGCAATATTTTTTGAAAGAATTCTTACAAATTTTATTCATAAATAAGTTTAAAAGTGTTAAATCATTCATAATTTTTTGAAGAATGTTTTGTAATTCTTATTAAGTAAGATTTATCTTCATATTAAAATAATCAGATTAACAAATAGAAAGGAATCAATCAAAATCGTTCCTCAAAAAGTTGCGAAAACGTGTCAAACGAATGTAAATAAGATTTACGATTTTTGTAACCGGTTTTTGGTAAATCGTTATAAAATGGGAAATGGTTTTCACTTTATCTTGCTTGCGAAAGTATCGAGTACTTTAAAAAGTATCGATACCTACTAAGTATCGTAATAAAATGTATCGAGTACTTAAATACTTGGTATCGAAACGAAAGTATCGATACTACTCAGGTATCGATACATTTTGCGGATCACTAATTGCGGGGAGCAACGTAAACGACTTTGGCTTTGACAAACGGGAATTGAGAATATATCTGGATCGTCTACCGGATGCTGATTTATCGGATTGCAGTCTTCGGACTGATGTCTCGTGGGGTAGCATGCGGCATTTACGGAAACGTCCGGCTGAGGAGAAAGGAGTTCTGTTAGCAAGGACAACATTTATTTCTAACGAGTTATTTCCCAAAGTCCCAGCAGAATGTATTCAGTTACAAATAAACACAATTAATTCTGAGATTATGACCCCTATGATAACACCTGACCAAATTAACACCGATGAGGATTTTTACATGGTTATGAAAGGTAGACTGTGTGATGTACTCAACCAATATCGTGACTGCTTTGCTTTTTCATTGAACGAATTAGGACTTACTTCTTTGACAAAGATAAACTTTGAATTAAAGAATGAAATTCCTGTTATCCATAGACCGTATCGACTATCGTTTTCGGAACATGATAAAGTAAACACAATCATTAGCAATATGCTCGCGACTGGAATCATAAGAGAATCCAAGTCAGAATACGCAAGTCCTATCATTATTGTTGCTAAAAAAAATGGTGACATATGGCTTTGTGTGGACTACAGAGCTTTAAATCGGAAGACAATAAAAGATAAATATCCTATTCCAATAATTGATGATCATATCGATAAGTTATGTGGTCAGGTATATTTTACAACCCTGGATTTGACGTCAGGGTATCATCAGGTACCCGTATCGGAAAAATCAAAACATCTGACCGCATTTGTGACACCGGATGGACACTATGAATACAATCGTATGCCTTTCGGATTAACAAATGCTCCAGCGGTATTCCAGCGATTAATATTAAATCTTCTTAAGAGGAAAAATATTCCTGGAGTACTAGCATACATGGATGATATAATTATTGCCTCAAAACAGAAGAAGAAGGTATTATCAAGCTACAATCACTGCTTCAATTGATTCGTGAAGCGGAATTCACTTTAAATCTGGGGGAAAGCTATTTTTTCAAAAAGTCAATCGAGTATCTCGGATTTGAAATTTCCACAGAAGGTGTGCGACTGGGTCAGCAGAAGAAGGCTGTGAAGTTATTTAAAAAGCCGCAAAACGTGCATGAAGTCAGACAATTTATAGGTTTATCAAGTTTCTTTAGGCGATTTGTAGCTAACTTCGCCTTAATAGCTAGGCCCTTGACTAATCTCACTAGAAGGAACGTTGCTTGGGAATGGGGTGAACTACAATCACAGGCATTCGACCAGCTGAAGAAAGCTTTAACTTCGAACGACCTATATTGGCAATTTACAATCCGAGTTATGAAACTGAGTTGCACACAGATGCGAGCTCTCAAGGGTTATGTGGAATATTGTTGCAACGTGAACAGGATAAATTGTCGTTTCGGGCTGTAGCTTATTTTAGCCGTCAGACAACCGTAGAGGAATAACGTTTTCACTCTTATGTATCGGTAACACTTGCCGTTGTTGTATCCCTTAAGCGGTTCAGAGTCCGATTGTAATGCCCTTTGGTCAACTTTAACGAAGAGAGATCTTATACCTAGGATAGCTCGTTGGTGGTTGCTTGTTCAAGAATTTACCTTCACGATAGAATATCGCCCTGGAACTCAATTGGCTCACGCTGATGCACTAAGCCGGAATCCTGTTTCAACTGAGGACGATCTGATACCGGTAATGCATATAGAGGAGGTACATTGGTTACAATCAGTTCAGATGAGTGATCCAGAAGTTTGGGTTTGGGTAGTCCAAAAAGCATTATTTCTGATCGCGGTACAAGTTTTACATCTCGTGAATTTAAAAAATACTTGCAAACAATTGGAGTGAAGCACATTCTAAATTCAGTCGCAACTCCTCGTGCTAATGGGCAGATAGAACGATATAATCGTTCAATTCTTGCATCCTTGGAAGCACTGTGCCATGGTGAAGATGACAGAAAATAGGACACACATTTACCAAAAGTTCAATGGAGTATGAATAATACTATCAATCAAAGTACAGGTAAGTCACCAAGTGCGATTGTGTTTGGTATACCTACCATCAACGTAGCAGAAGGGCAATTACACGACATACAAGACACTGCTTTAGAGGTTTCTCAGGGCTCAGTGGAGAGAGATAGAGAGAGGATTCGTGAAGATGCCAGTGCATGCATACAAAATCATCAGGAAAAGATGAATTTTCGTTATGACAGGAAGAGATGTAAACCAGGAGTATATAAAGTTGGGGATTTAATATTGGTTCAGAAGAATGCTAGAAATCCGGGGGAAAGTAATAAACTGGTCCCTACTTATAGTGGGCCATATCGGGTAACAGCTGTGTTAAAATATGATCGGTACGAGGTAAGTAGTGTCGATGGGTACCACAAGAAAAAATACTGTAATATTTTTCCAGTTGACAAGCTAAAGCCGTGGGTGAATTTTAATGCTTCTGAATCTGATAGTGATACTGATGACGTCAGTACATCATAAATATATAACGAACATTAGCTTGCACTATTTGATTAATAAAATGGGTTATGTATCATAATTGTTAAATAACATTTATAGTTGATTAAGTAATGATTTTTGTTTGAAAGGTTTGTTATCAGATTTAATAATAATTAAGTGAACAGACGCCACTAATAAACAAGTGGATGAAATGGTTGGTGCCTTTTCCTTCTGGTGCATGAAAATGGATACTGGCGCAGTTAAGCTCCTTGTGAGGGCAACCGATGGTCCAGTATTTTCAGAAGACAGACCGAAGCTCCTTGTGTGGGCAAGTGGTATATTCGAATTTAACTAGGACAGACCGAAGCTCCTTGTGCGGGCAAGTGGTGATCCTATATTCTCTAAAACCAGGCCGAAGCTCCTTGTGCGGGCAAGCGGTATATTTGAATGAATTAGGGCAGACCGAAGCTTCTTGTGCGGGCAAGCGGTGATCCTATATTTTCTAAAGTCAGGCCGAAGCTCCTTGTGCGGGCAAGCGGTGTATTTGAACTTATTTAGGGCAGACCGAAGCTCCTTGTGGGGCAAGCGGTGACCCTATATTTCTTGAAGTCAGGCCGTAGCCCCCTGTGCAGGCAAGCGGTAATCTTATATACTTGGAATTCAGGCCGAAGCTCCTTGTGTGGGCAAGAGGTAACACTAAACTATTTGAAGAGAAACTGAAGCTCCTTGGGTGACTAAGTGGTAATATAAAGCAGTCAGCAGAGTAATTATTATGAGGCAAGAAGGCGAGAGATGTCTAAAGAATAGCAGCTCATTGGGTAGACACAAGTTTTCCTCAAGTTAACGCCAAGCCAAGTGTGCAAGAAGTTGTGGTCAGTGGCTACAGTTGATTTGCTGTGGTGACAATACATTCTCCTTGTGCATGCAATACGTGTGATGGTGGTGCGTTGTTGTGTCCTAATTTAGTGATCATTATAGTGTGTAAAATGTTTTTTTTTATTTTTTATTTATAGACTGAATTATTATGGTTTTAGTTTAAAAGGTTATAATTAAAATTATTATTTTTTTATACACCATGTCTAGTTTCCAAGTGGATGATCAGTAAAACAAATAGTATCCTATACTTTGGAGAATTATAATTTAAAACTAAGAATGAAGGCTTTTCTTAATTCAGAATAGCCGATAACATTTAAGTAATATCATTTTTGTGTATATATGTTATGCATACAATTATACAATGAATATTGTCTAATATGAAAATAAGTATAATAGGTGTTGTTGTTTTGTTTTAAAACAGTATGATGTAATTGGTTTTAATAATATTTAGTTCATAATAAATAGTTGGTTTGAACAATATAAAAATAGTTCATGGTAGAAAGGAATTGTATTACGAGTATGTATGTAATGAGTTAATTTAATCAAATTAACTCATTACATAATTCCCAGACTCCTTAAAGATAGCAAAAATCACTCTTATTTTCAAATCAGGTAATAAATTAGACCCCGAAAACTATCGGCCCATATCTGTTTTACCCGTTATATTTAAAATTTACGAAAAGATACTGCACTGTAGACTGACTGAATATCTTGAAAATAATAAACTTTCTTACAGACACACAATATGATTTTAGACCCGGACGAAATACGCTAGCAGCAACAATAGACCTAGTAACAAATATAAAAATAAACTTAGATGAAAAGAAAATAGTACTAGGCATATTTATCGACCTTAAAAAGGCGTTTGATACAATTAGCCATGAGAAACTTTGGAATAAATTGAAAAACATAGGTGTTCAAGGATCTGCACATATGATGTTACATGCGTATGTTGAAAACAGATACCAAATTGTGAAAATACATCAACAAAGAAGTACTCCTCAGATTATTAAATGTGGTATTCCGCAAGGTTCCATTCCGGACCTCTATTATTTTTAATTTATATGAATGACATAAACAACATTGGGTTGAAGGGTGAAATCACTCTGTATGCTGACGATACTAGTTTATTTTATTCTGGAAAATCAGTTACTAACGTAATAGATCAAGCGCAATATGATCTTAATTTGTTAAACTCATGGCTACAAATTAACCTATTAACCATAAATACAGCCAAAACTAAATATATTATATTTGCACCAAAAAACAAAAGTATTGGTTTACCTGATAGCCTAAAAATCAACGGGGAAATAATTCATAAAGCCGATACTGAAAAATATCTAGGATTAACTCTTGACAAGCAACTTACATGGAAACCGCACGTTGAAAAACTACGTAAAAAATTGACATCACTTGCAGGTTCTTTACATACTATAGTTAGAAGTATTCCTAAAAAAGTCAAATATATCATTTACAACACATTGGTGAAATCATATTTAGATTATTAAATTGAGATTTGGGGGACAGCGGCTAAAACAAATCTACGGAAATTACAAACGGCTCAGAATAAAATTATAAAAATATTATTTGGCTACGATTACTTAACCCCAAGTACTAAAATATATTATAATGATACAAAACTTATGAACCTTACAAAACTTTATCAATATAGTATATCAATATAGTACATGCGTCCTAATCCAAAAAATACTTACTAAAAACATAAAATCAAAAAAATAAAATTTACGAAAAAGGCACATATACAAAAACGAACAATAAGGAAAATGAATGATATATATCAGACGACCTCGAACAAATAACTATGGGAAAAAAATATTATGTACGAAGCGGTTCAAATATACAATAATCTACCAAATTATATAAAAGAAGAAAAAAAGATTAACATTTTTAAGAATTTACTAAAAACAAATACTTGCAAAGAAACAAGAAACCGCAAAAAAATAATTTATATTTTATAATACACACGCACACGCACACGCACACATATATATATATAGATATCTCCACTTGGCAAATATTGATCAGACAGGTTGTGGTATCAGTTAATGTTTTTCTGTTGATCTGAATTGTTGATCTGTTGGAAATTGTTGATCAGAACAGCTTTTATTGATCTAATATAAGATTCAGCATACAAATGTGGCTCAGATAAGATCAGAATCAGATCAACAATTGCCGGCCCTCAGGTGGCAAAAATACAAACCATACTCAATGTTTTTATACAATTCCACCCCATCAATTGTTGATCAGATTCAAATGGGGCAATCAGAGACTACCATATCTACGATTAGTTATTTTCTATTGTGCGCTGTTGCCACTTCGCTATGTCATACGCATAATGTTAATTACTATCCATATAACGACTAATAGTATTAGGTTGGGGAAAAAGTCTTTTCGCATTATAGTTTGTATGAACTTGTAATAAAATCTCTTTGGCCAACTATTTGTATCCGGCTGGTTTTGGTATCATTAAAAGTTTAAATTTAAAAGAAGATAATTCCAAATTCAAATTAGGAAAATGTGTGATTTTTATTTGTTTTTCGTACTGTGAAAATGAGTGAGTCTAATGAAGAAATTGGATACATTTTAAAATTTTATTACAAAAAATGCAACGCAAGCCGCGAAAAAAAATTGCGATGTTTATGGACCTAGTGCAGTGTCTGTGAGAGTAGCACACATTTGGTTTAAGCGTTTTCAAGCCGGGAATTTTGATGTCAAAGATGCACCTCACTCTGGTCGCCCTTTTACGGATAAAAAGGATGCCAGTTTTGAAAAAGTGGAGCATGATCGGCATATCAGTAGTTATGACTAGCATAGCTGAAGAACTGGGAATTGACCACAAAACAGTTTTGGCGCATTTGAAAAAAACTGGGTAGACAAAAAATCTCGATATTTGGGTACCTCACGAGATCACTGAAAGAAACCTAATTAACCGTGTATTCGTTTGTGATTCTTTATTACGACGTAATGAAACCGAACCATTTTTGAAGAAGCTGATAACTGGTGATGAAAAGTGGATCACGTACGACAAGAACGTGCGATAAAGGTCGTGGTCAAAGGCCGATCAGGCTTCACAGACTGTGGCGAAACCCGGGTTAACTCGCAACAAGGTGATGCTTTGTGTGTGGTGAGATTGGCATTATTCATTATGAGCTGTTACCACCAGGCAGGACCATCGATTCTGAACTCTACTGCGAACAACTGATGAGATTAAAGCAACAAGTTGAAAGAAAGCGGCCGGAATTAATCAACAGAAGGGGTGTGGCTTTTCATAATGTTAACGCTAGTAGACCTCACACATCTTTAGCCACTTAGAAAAAATTAAGAGAGTTTGGCTGGGAGGTGTTAATGCATCCGCCGTATAGCTCTGACCTTGCACCTTCAGATTTCTACCTGTCTCATGACTGACAGATTGGTCCCATTTTTTTCAAAACTCAGTTCTGATGATGGGATCCTGGAGAAATTGTGAAAACTCCTCAAAAGTTAAATGCATACATATAGTGATTTAGATATTTTCAGAAGGGTTTTGAGCATTTGCAATCAGAATTTATCATTTGTTGGAGTGGAAGTGAAGAGGAAGACCACAGATAACCATATTAGGTTAAGACAGTTAAGCGACTATTACGATGAACGTTTAAATAGATATTTATCAGGTGGATGTTACCAGTACCAGTTTGTAATAGTAATATTCGCCTGCCTGTGTATAGCGTAGCTCCCGAATAACTGATTTTGATTCGGATTTTTCTGTGTGGAAGCTGATGGTATCAAGATGCCACTGTTTTATAAGTTTGACAGTAAATATGTGTGTCTGTCTATGACTTCGTAATACCCTAATAAATGAAACCGTTTTGATGCGGTTCTTTATACTCAATATTTCAGGTGATCAAAACGTTTCTGACCTACAATCTATGAAGAGCTGAAGGCTATTTGTTGAGTAGATGTATTAGATTTGAGATGGAAGGTTGGGTAGAGTGGTGTAGTTTAATAGTTGAGGTGATGGTAGAGTGGTGTAGTTTAATAGTTGAGGTGATGGTAGAGTGAGTAGGTACTTTGTAAATAGATAAGTTGAGTGAGTTAATTGGTGACTAGGGATGTAAATGTGTATGGGTGCGTAGGTGGTCAATGTGTGACTAGGTGGGTAGGTAAGTGAGTGAATTAGTGATATAGCGAGTAAGTAATAAGTTAACAAATGAGAGAGTGAATTAATACACGAGTGAAAGAATGTAAGAATAAATATGGGATGGAAATTAGGAAGGAATTAACGTAAACAACAATAAATTATTTTAGTTTAATTATTTTTTACATTTTAGTGTATTTTTTAAAGTTTGAATTCGGTTAATTTTTTTGTTATAAATATTTTATTTCGTATAGATTCGAATTTAAAAAAAAATTACTCATGGAAAGCTTCATCATTCCCATCATTTAAATAGTGTTGCCATATTATGTAATTAATTTAAAAAATTTCGCTAATAGAATACTACAATATTGTCTAATTTCTTTTGTTATTTCTTTTTCTCCCCTTTTCACGCTAATTCGCTCTCCTTAATCGCTTTTATCTTTCACTGTCTCTTCTTTGTTCTCTCTTTCACTTTCATTCTCTCTTTCTTTCTATCTTTCGCTCACTCTCTTTCTTTCTCTTTCATCTCGTTTCTTTTTCTCTTTCTCCTCCGTTCTCTTTATTTTCACTTTCATTTTCTCTTTTTCTTTTCTTTCTTTTCCATCTTTCTGTCTCTATCTCGCTCTATGTTTTTTCTATCTTTGGGAGAAAAAAAAATATCGTTCGCAGCAACACAAAACGACTTTTCTTACACTCGAGATTAAAGCTTTCGACGTTCGTCTTCAGCTGACTACGAAAATAGTCCCTCTGGTAAAAAAGCGTTTTTTTTGTATGGTACGAAATATACTATTTTGTGATAAGATTAAAATACCTACCTATAATTAACCTTAGATATAGCTATTAGTCTATACATATTAATAAAAATTTCAAATTACTGTACATATTACTAATATTAGAATTAAGTTAAGTTTAATTTAAAAAAAGATGTAATTGAAAAAGAAGAGTTGAGTAAAATGCGATTAAAAGAGAGATCTGGTATAAATCATATGGGAAGTAAACCATCCGGAAACTATGGTCTATAACTCAAAATGCTTGGCTCGTAATGAGTGATTTTCTGTCAACATCATTGATTTTCTGTGAAAATTTTCTGTCAATATTTCTTATAAGTTGCGGAATCAGAAGAATCAATTGAAAAAACAATTTTCCGACCCTTTTATCCCGATAAGTCGCGGGCGCACTTATCTCACTTTAACATACCTTTCCGTTTCGTTTTTGTAAAGTTGCCGCTCTGCCGCCGAGTTACTCAAATAGCAAGTTTTCTCGGCAAATGTTGATCAAACGAAGATTCCATTGATCAACAAAACTCTCCTCAGTGTAAAATAAAAGACGGTTAAAAGATCAATAATTACCGTGCCAGGTGATGACGATCTAGAGACTTTACGGCATATTTTAGCATAGCGTCATAAGAAGGAAAATTTATATATAGAAGAATTAGCACGATAAACTCAAAACTTCTTAAGTAACAGGCGGGTAAAGGTGGATCAAGAATTAATGCGGATTTCAGCCTGATCAACAATGGCCGAAGGGAGGACAATATATATATGTCGGAGGTGTGAGTTAGGTTTAGGTTAGGTTAGCCTTAGGTTAGGTTAGCCTTATGTTAGATTAGGTTAATGTTAGTCTAATCTTAGGTTTAGACGGTGAAACTAAGTAGTGGAGGCGAGTGTTGTGATCGCTTAAAGGACGTCCTTAAGCCTACACCTTGGTCACAAGTCCAAGGCACTGCTTGGGTTCCTGTCATAATAGTTCTTGTCAGAATAGTACGTGATAGTAATGTTTAGTTATATCCTGATCGTGTTGCGCTCGTATAGCTTTTGTGATAATCCATTCCATCTATATCCTTTTTTATTTTAGTTTCCGACATCAGAAGTGGGATAGACCTTCGCTTCACATGGGGTCTATCAGCATTCTCGTTATTAGATTATGACGTTGAACGATTTTTAGAAAATGTAAACCCGTGCGATTAAAAAAAATGATTGTAGATCATGTACCAGTTACCACATTAAGTTGAAGTTAATGGTGATCATGATTAGTAAAATGGATTTTGGTTTCTTGAGTGATAGAATCTATCGACCGTATTGAAATTTGTTGCAGTCCATGTGATGGATGTGCGTGAGAGTTGCGATCCAAGAGGTGGATGCGCGTGTGATGGTAGTTGCGATTACCGGTCGGCAGTGAGAGCCGTGGTGATGGAGGCTATCACTCAAGGATTTGTAGAAGTAGTTAGTCTGTAGCTTTTGAAAGTTGGAATAAACAGTTCTGGTACATGGCTCTACTTGATGATGTAGTTTTAGTGTAGTAGAAAAATTGTCATTATCTTAATTTGATAGTAGTCCGGTCAAAGACACAGTGTTAATTTTGCCAGAATTAGTTCCTTTAGTACCTTGATAGGATTCGGTGCGAAGTAAAGACTAGAGAGTATAACGTGTGCGTTCGGTACGTTGAAGATACAGACTTGCTTTAAATCTTGATTAATCTTTTAAATTAACGTTTAGGCAGTTTATCGGTTAAGGTGAAGACGATATTACTTCGATTGTGATACTTTGAAATAAGTTCCTTTAATGTCGACCGGTGTAGACTAATGACTAGTTAATTGTACAGTTCAGTTAGTACGTTTACCAATTTTAATTCTTGCGACTTCACGTTGAATAAAGTATTGTCAGGAAAGACGAGCGGACTTCCTTGTGATAGTGCGGTTTAGAAATTCAGTATCGCCCGTGGACGGTCGTGCGTCAGAATGGCCGTGTCGGAGGTGTGAGTTAGGTTTAGGTTAGGTTAGCCTTAGGTTAGGTTAGCCTTATGTTAGATTAGGTTAATGTTAGTCTAATCTTAGGTTTAGACGGTGAAACTAAGTAGTGGAGGCGAGTGTTGTGATCGCTTAAAGGACGTCCTTAAGCCTACACCTTGGTCACAAGTCCAAGGCACTGCTTGGGTTCCTGTCATAATAGTTCTTGTCAGAATAGTACGTGATAGTAATGTTTAGTTATATCCTGATCGTGTTGCGCTCGTATAGCTTTTGTGATAATCCATTCCATCTATATCCTTTTTTATTTTAGTTTCCGACATATATATATAGAGAGTATATCGACGTAGGAAAGCATATTTGCTGTAAGTAGACATATTGCAATTGTTCACCAGAGCCAAAAAACTTTATTATTTTCAGAAAAAAATTAATAGTATCTGACCTATCCATGATATTGCTACCATTTTTGGAACATAGGTTTATTTAACTGCCAGTCACCATTTGCAATGTAGACTTTTTATCCAAAGTTACTGTAAGTACGTGTTTGGCTAGTTACAGCAAACAGTTTTTTAAATTACATACCTTTAAAACGCTGTAACTAAGGAAGAAAAATGTACGCGTAGATGGAAATATTATCAATTTACTGGCGGTAAATATGCTGTATGCAGTAAATTTATTTATTTTGGTACTGCAATTCAAGATGTAAGATTAAATTTATAATTATGATTAGATCTAGAAATGCAGTGGGTCAGTTGGTAATGTAATGTTTGGTTGAAATAAAATGTCGTAAATGGTAAAAAAAAATTATGGTCTTTTAAATTGTTGAAACAAAATTTGAAACTCTAACTATACTGCCAGAACTTCGTTTCAACAATACAATGAATTAAAAAAGTATTTTTCTTTATATCTAAGAGATAAAACATAAAAAAATAAAATATACAAAATAAAAACTAAGGCCCTAAAACTATGATGTAAATAAAAACATTGTATGCAATCAAAAAATATTTATTTAAAAGTAAAAAACAGAAACTTAGTGGCAATTTGCCTTATTTAAGAACGAAAGATGTAACAAAATACAATTATAATTGAAACTAAACATGAAGACATTGTGTCTTTTAAGATTGATGGACCCTGAAAGTCTACCCTCCGGTCTTAGAGCATGTGCAGCAATAGAGAGCCACGTGCAAACGCAACTTTAATGCCTATCTCCAGTTCTTGATACAAGTGTTGCTACTCAAAGTAACGTGCTACATTTTCAGTGTCCATCTCTAGAACCTTCAACGAGTTTTGCGATTGAGGGCGACGTAGTGCAAGTATCATCTTCCTGCTATTCTCTGGTTCCTGGCATAAGTACTGCTACAAATGGAACTGTGCAGATGCAATTTATTTCTGAAAACAGTTCTGCAATTGAGAGAAATATAGTGCCAATAGGATCTCCAAGTCTATCAATGTCCTCTAGAACGAGTGACAGCAACGTGCTGCGGATACAGTTTCGAAATAGTTTACCATCCCCTGAAACAAACAAAATACAGATAACAGAGGACAGAGGTACCAGAAGGATAAATCCTAAAAGATGCAAGAAAAAACTAAATTTCGATAAATGTTATCTTGATTATGTGGACGATGCGGATACATTATTGTTAAATGAAGCCTTTCCATCAGATGACTCAACAGATTGGAGTGAAGTGGAAGAGTCATCTGATGAGATGGAAGATGGAGATCAACACACTAAAACTGCAAAAAGAAATAAGAAGAAGCAAGGCAAACATAAAGACAAAATAAAAACAAAAACAAATCATAGGCACATATATATAGAAAAAAATAAAACAATATTTAACTAGAAAAGGAAAACCTATGTACTGGCAAAAAATGTAGAAATAACTGTAAAAACATAACTGAAGAACGGTGTACAAATTTATTTAACTATTTTTGGAATCTTAAGTGTACGCAAAGGCGCAAAGATTGGATTGCTCAATGCTGTCATAAAAAAAAGTAAAGAACCACACGTCACAAAATAGCGGAGTAATATTTTATTAATGAAGGAGAAGGAAGGAGAAAAGTCTGCCAACAATTTCTGATCGCGACTCTCGATGTGACGCAGAGATTTATTTCAGGGGATGGTAAACTATTTCCAAACTGTATCTGCACCACGTTGCTGTCACTCTTTCTAGGGGACATTGATAGACTTGGAGATCCTATTGGCACTATATTGCTCTTAATTGCAGAACTGTTTTCAGAAATAAATTGCATCTGCACAGCGCCATTTGTAGCAGTACTTATGCCAGGAACCAGAGAATAGCTGGAAGATGATACCTGCACTACGTCGCCCTCAATCGATAAACTCGTTGAAGGTTCTAGAGATGTACACTGAAAATGTAGCACGTTACTTTGAGAAGCAACACTTGTATCAAGAACTGGAGATGGACATTGAAGTTGCGTTTGCACGTGGCTCTCTATTGCTGCACATGCTCTAAGACCGGAGGGTAGACTTTCAGGGTCCATCAATTTTACGTTGCTTTCGATCATAGCTCTCTTCTCAGTAGTTGGTGATTTCCTTTGAGGGTGTTCCATATTGCTCTCAACACCACCGCCTAATTCTGAGATAAAATAGAGACATTGGGTTTTGATTTGCTTACCATCATTCTCAACTGGAAAGTAGGCTTTACAAGCTGTTAAATGTGGAATGCTTTCACCCAAAACATCTCCATTCTCAATGGTTACAGTAAAATCTAATTTAGCATGTTTTGTAAAACATGTTTCGTGGGTGTTTTCGCAATCTTTATGCAAGTCTGTTGGGATTTCCGTCAAGCCCGAAGCTTGAAGCGGTGGCGGTAAAATTTGTCTTAGTATGTGGTCGGTGCCAGTCATGTATTTTTCTGGGTTTCGAAAAGTTAGAGTCAATTCTTTGCTACTATTCTCTCTTCTTAGTCATGTCCTCTTCCAAATTCCTTGTTTGTATTAGATACATCGATCTGTGATTTTATGTTTTTGTTGTTCAATTTCGAAGGAATTAAATTGTCTTGTAGGTATAGTTAGTTGCTTAATATTTGTATTTTAGGCTTCTTTCTTGAATGCTCTTCAACAATGTCTTCTTGAATAGGTTTCAATTCGTCCATCCATTCCCTGCGTTTCGCCATCTAAAATAAGCAAGGCAGTTTATAAAAAATAAAAAAATATCTTGTTACCCTCGTTGGCCTAGTCATTGTGATTGCTGATTATAGGTCATGAGGTACCTAGAAAAAATGCTTAAACTTAATTATGGCAGATTACAAATATATTTACTTGTGTTAGATATTTTCGATTAAGATACAATACGTAAATACTTATCGACACTTAATAAATTTACTTACGTTTTCGTGATAAAATACTCAGGTTCAATCTAAATCACACCACTTATTACGGACAATCAGCACACACGACGTTCCAAATCAAATGCCACGCTTATAATGAGACAATAACAGAATGTCGTACAAGGATTGAAGGGTGCGGGCGGAGCCGGTAGCGAAGCAGTAACACTGACACAACTTCAAAGTACTATCATTTTTTTAATGGCGTAACGGTAAAATGAAATGATAAATGGTTTATCAAAATGCATTATCTCAAATTTCTAAAAAATCACAGGTTTTTAAAATGCATTATGTGGTGTGAGCTAATAAAGCAAATACGTAATGATTTGTTGTAAATAACAAAAACTAAAACTGTAGGTTCCCTAAACTTGCTGTAAGTAAACGAATGTAAAAATCACACGCCGCAGAAATGGTGTAAGTAGCGTTAAGTTTTTAAATGGGAAGAAGTAAGTATTTGTAATGTAAAAAATGCAGTCTTTCTTTTGCTGTAAGTACAAAATGTCTAAAATGACTAGATTTTGGTCTACATACAGCATTTAATCTTGCTAAAAAAAAAATAAAGACGGGCGTTTTCAACGGCGTATGTAATTTTTTTTTCATCGTAGAGACACAGGACCCGGGTCATTCGATGCGGCTTTATTTCTGATTCTAATGGTAGTAAAAAGTCACTTTAGGTATTTTGTCTACTTACAGCAAATATGCTTTCCTACGTCGATATATATATACATATATATATATGTCGGGGATTTTTAAATGATAAAAAGGAGATGATAGGAGGAAGATGGGGAATCTCAAATATGATCTCCAACAATTACGAGAGAAACCTAAGCAGTGCCTTGGACTTGTGACCAAGGTGACTTAAGGAGCTCCTTTAAGTGATCACGACACTCGCCTCCACTGCTAGGCTCTCTGTTTAAACCCAAGGTTAAACGCACATAAACCAAACCTAACACAAGACGAGGCAATTACATTGTGAGGTACTCACGTGACCTTGATTGGACAGCACTAGCACTAACACAACACTGCACAACACTATCACTATTCAGACACTACTTCACTTCTTGAGAGACCGCGCACGACTAAGACTTCAGTCAGACTGTCGATGGCATATAAAGGGTCGAGGGTCGAGACTGTCAAAACAACGGAAGTGTCCACTACCCTACTCCAACGCCACAGATAGCGATAACGATTCGATTAATCGATAATCTTTTACTTATTCTCCGACATATATTACACAATATATATCACAAGTTACATACTAAAATAAGGAAAAATAAAAAAAAAAGGAATTAAGTTACTAGTAGGTGCCAAATCCGCTTAAGCTTGTTAACGTGTCTCCGGTGTTAGTAAACAAGTATTTGTCTTGTCATTGATTCGAACATAGAATACCCTCATGTTAAAAAGTTAAAAATTTAAAATGTAAATCATAATATCAAATGCTCGATATACTATATAAAGGTATCCTAAGAATAGTTAATATTAAGATTTTGCCATTATTTGTAATATTTTTTAGTTTATACTTTTTAAGCCTGTATCGACTTATTATTTTTGTAAAATATTTATTTTGTATTTTCTCATTAAGTAAATACCTAGTGTAATATTCTTAAGAGAAAATAAATTCTTTAAACCTAAATTTAAAGGTTGTATTGTTCAAAAGTAGGGAATTAGTCAATTTCACTGACTTAAAATGTATGGCTTTAAGGAAAAATGATAAAATGAATTAATTAACTTTAAAAGAATTATAGTTTTGATTTCTTTAATTTGAATATGATGTTTTAGGTAATAATTTTTAAGAGTTGGTCTTTATAGTAAGCGAGACTGTAATTGTCGTCTGGGACTGACGAGTATATCAGAATAGCGGACTGTTACATATTGTATATTTAAAGAATATTTTATTTATGAAACGACTAAAACCTTATTTTTTTTCATTGGAATTGTATACAAGCAATTCCGTTGTGTCCTGTGTTCTGTTTTATCATAGTCACCTAATTAGAAAGGGACACACTACCAACGGGAACCCTCTCGCTCAGACCGGATTTTTCGCCATAGTGCACAGTCTAGTTAGTAAGTGTAAGGTCTTTGCCAAGACTAGTTTCTGAACGGGGCGGACGACGTTCGGAGACGTCTCTAAAATAAATGAGTTTTGAATAGTTTGAATGGCAGAGTTAAATGATAAGATGAGTGGGAGAAAATGGTGAGCATAAGGAGCAAGGAAGCCATGTCCTCAGGTTTTTTTGTGAAAATGTTTTTGGGAGGCCCGCCTTGTTCAGAGATTCCCGCCCTTTTTTGGCCACATTTTATGTTCATGGGTGCTTTCAATAATATTATTACTGAATTATAAAAGCTTATACTTTTCTGTATTACAACAGCAAGGATTTAGATAATTATAACGGAAGACATGGCTTCGGCCGTACTATAAAATCAATAAAGAATTAACCTACTAAAGACCAGGCTGTACGATTTAATACCTTTGCCTATTCTATTATGGATTAAAAACAGAAAAAAATGCAGTCCATCCGCCGTCGCCTGTAGTCATATGTCATGTGTAATCTGTGTATGTAATCTTTGGTCGAGACATGCGTAGCATCTCTATGTAGTCTGTGGTCGAATCCAATTTTTCTATAATCTATAGCATATATAATCTTTGGTCATATTGATATTTATTACTTTTTAAATTATTATAAAAATACCTACATATTATGTGTGAGCAACGGAGTCGGGATTAACAGAAAAAACGTAAAGATTATCTGTAATCAGCAATTTGCAGAACGTAATATTCTTAAATTTTTACTACATACACATCAGCAGAATCTATGATAGAATTATTGAAAAGAATGAACAGTTATGAATACTGCGATTATGCTATTGCGGAATTGGTTAAAGATCACATTTTGGAAAATATATTTTCCTATCTATCTCTACGTGATCTAAAAAACTGTGCATTAGTATGTAAAACTTGGTTTAGGATATTAAAGGACGAGAATAATGATGTTTGGCGATTAAATTGTGTTAAAAGGTTAACCGAGGAAGTGTTGAAGTCAGATTTACTCTCCAATTTACCGACTTACAAAACTAAGTTAAGAGCCTTTTATCACGCTTGGAGTCCGTATGATTGTTCTAGAAATATTTATATTAAACCTAATGGATTTACTTTGCATAGGTAGGTAGTGTTACATTACTTATTAGTTTTTATTTCAATTTAATATTAATTTACTAGTAATAATTAAAATAATAATAATGGCCTTTTTATTCAGGTCACAGTTCATATATGCAGTAATAATTTACAAAGTTGTACATCCTAATCACAATATGATGTGTCTGCTTGCCCATGTAGGGTAAAGGCCTCCTCCAATCTGTGCCACATGCATCTGTTTAAAGCAGTTCGTGTCCAGGTCCCACCCGCGATGGCCTTAATGTCGTCCACCCACCTTTTTGTAGGCCTACCATGTCTTCTTTTTCTATTTATGTGTCCTGTCCAACGCCATTTAAGTTTCCTCACTGTTATTGCAACATTTTTAGTTCTTGTATGTTTTTTGATTGATGTAATTGGTATCCGGTCAGATAACCTAACTCCCATCATGCTTCTCTCCATGGCATTTTGACATGTTTCCAAGTAGTTAAGACAGGAAGCACACAACTGTTAAACAGTTTCCCTTTTATAGCCATACTGGTATTTTTATTATTCATAAGTTAATATAAATTAGGTCCTGGGTCCGATTCATCATGGCTTTAGTCATCTGAATACTCATGATCAAGCCCACTTTTTGACTTTCTGTGTCTAGTTCATTCAACATTGTCTGAAGATAACTACTAGAAGTAGAAAAGATGATAATATCATCAAACCTAAGATGCGAAAGACTTTCGCCATTAATTATAAGCCCATATTTATCCCATTCAAGATTACGGAATACCTCCTCGAGGACTGCTGTAAAAAGTTTGGGTGATATTGGGTCTCCTTGGCTATTTTTGATATTTTTATTTTTTTTCCCTCTCTTACTAACTTGACCCTGGCTGTACTTTTGCTATATATGTTCTTTGTTATTCTTATATATTTCTTCTCAACACCTTGATTATTTAATGCATTCCAAATTGCATGGTGGTCAAGTGAGTCAAATGCCTTGGCATAATCCACAAAGCAGCAGTATATAGTTTTTTTTTTTTTCTCTGTTTGATATCATGCAATCAGTTTATTTAACTTTTAGCAGATGTTTTGTGTGAATTGAGTGGTGGCTGAGAACCATTCCTCCTGCGAAGTATCTATCTCATAATTCTATTTTGCATTTAGTTAGTGAAATCCCATACATGATGACGTTTGAGCCTTTTTGTAGTTATTGATTCACTCAGGGCTGTTGCTAAGCTGTTTGTGTGAGTTTTTATTCGGTCTTTATAAGCCATTATTGTTTGCTCTATTTCCTCTTTTATAGTATTGATCCTCAGATGGTCATGTATTTCTGAACTTCTGACAAACCATGGAGCATATGATATTGTTCTGAGAGCTTTATTTTGGAATCTTTGCAGAATTTCCACATTTGAGTTTTTTGCTGAGCCCTACAGTTCAATCCTGTATGTCCAAACTGGTCTTAGTACTGCTTTGTATATTTGTACTTTGTTTTCCAGAGATATATGTGATGTTCCTCTTAGAAGCCAGTTAAATTTGTTTAGTAATATATTTAACTCGTCTCGTTTTTTTTCAATATGGCACCACCATGTTTGCTTTCTATCAAGCTGAATGCCAAGGTACTTTACAGTTTCTTAATGGGGAAGTGAAAGTGTGCCAAGCTTAATTGGTGGGCAATCATCTTTTCTTAAGGCGAATGTGATGTGTGTAGATTTGCTGACACTAACTTGTATGCGCCATATCTTCATCTATTTGTCTACTTTATCAAGGTGTGTTTGTAACACAAGTGAAGCTTTCTTGGCATTTTTGCTGTTGCAGAGGACCGCTGTATCATCAGCAAAGGTTGCGCATAATACATCTTCAGTTGTTGGGATGTCAGCTGTATATATTAGGTATAGTGTTGGGCCCAGAACAGAACCCTGAGGTAATCCAGCAAGTACGTTGTAGAATTCTGAGACAGAGTCATTAATCTTTACACGAAAGATTCTATTTTCTAAGTATCACTTGAGTAGTACATACAAGTTATATGAGAGCAATTTCTAAATCTTATATAGTAGGCCTTGGTGCCACACCCTGTCAAATGCCTGTTGTATATCCAAGAATGCTGCTGAGCACTATTCTTTTTTCTCTAGTGCTTCTCTGATTGTGTGTACCACTCTATGCACTTGTTCTACAGTGGAATGTCCAGATCTGAATCCAAACTGATGTTGTGGGATAATTTTACCATTTGTGAGTGAGTCTCATCTGTGATTATTTAGTCTATATGCTACAACTTTCTCAAACAGCTTGGACATAACTGGTAACAGACTAATTGGTCTGTATGATGACACAAGATCAGTGGCTTGCCATGTTTTGGAATCATGATAATTTCCGAGACCTTCCATATGCTTGGGTAATGTCCAGTCCTAAGAATTCCATTAAATAGTTGAGCAATGAAGACTACTGCCTTTTTTGGAAGCTGCTGTAGGACCTCAGCTGTTATTAAGCAATATCCTGGTGCTTTATTTGGTTCCAGTCCTTTGATGGTTCTCCAGACTTCACGAGGTGTGCAAGGCTGCAGAAGTGGGCTTAGCTGAAATTCTGTTTCTAAATAGTCTTTTATATCTTGTTCAGTGGAGGCCTCCCCTGCATTCGGAGTAAATACCTCGACTAAGAATGAGCCAAAGGCTTCTGCACGTTCAGTGTCCGTTCTAGCCCATTGATTACATGCTAGTTTTATTGGATGTTGCATAACCTCTGGAGCTGTCTTGGTATCTTTTACAGTTTTCCAAAGGGAATGTTCATAGCATAGCACCTAAACATTTCCCAGTCAGTTTTCTGTCCAAGTGTTCTGAAGTATTCTGTAAAGCTATCTTCTTTTAGAGAATGTTTGGGTGGGCAGTAAAGCGCAGACATTGTTACCGTGCTTTACTTGTCATGAACCATTACAGATGTAGCCTGTATCTGGATTGTCTTGTATTCTGGAAGGATGTTATGCTTAATATGTTTTTTTATGATTATTGCTGATCCTGCATGAGCAGTTCCATCGGGGTGGTGTGTTGAGTATGTGCAGTAATTTTTTATAGTGAACATATGTTTAGATGTTAAATGTGCTTCTGAAACAAGCAAAACATCAATATCGTGGAGTTTAAGGAAAATTTCAACTTCATTTGTGTGTTTTACTAATCCGTTCGTGTTCCAGGTTGCAACTCTGAGAGTAGCCATTTTAGCGGACAAGCTTGCTTACTGTTGTCAATAGGTTCATCATAGTTGACATTTGGTCTAAAAGTTTGTCTAGCTTTTGAGCTTGTGTGAGTAGCATTTCTAGATTTGGCTGATTTTTTGTTATTTGTGCATGTGATTGTTTGATATTTTCATCAACATGATAGTTTGGTTGATCAGTACCTATCTGTTGTGGGCTATCATGTGCTGTATCTCTGTCCAAGTAAGCTTTGTATTGTGCTTCTGGAGGTACTTTTGATGTATTTTTGTTTTCTGTTTTTCTCTTTAGAATTTCTCTGTATACAGTGCATCCTTTGTATTTGGCTGGATGTGCACCTTCACATAATGCACACTTAGCTGGTGTATTCTTATCTTTCTTTGGGCAGTCAGATGTTTTATGGGATTGTGCACATTTCACACAACAATAGGGCCTCATGCAATAGTTTTTTTAATGTCCATATTATTGGCAGCGTTGACATTGTGGGACTGTGTTTCTTCTTTTGGGCTCTTCAATTACAACTGTTTGATGATATATTGATCTTATTGTTTTGGCTGCACTATTTGTTGGGCTAGGAACTAAATTTACGAAAAAGGTTGATGTTGGCTTCTTTTTTGGTCCATATTTTACATTTATTATTTCACCATATACTTTATTGCCTGTTATTTCTATTTCCTCTCTAATAGCACTGAGTGGAGTTGTATGATGTAGGTTCTTTATAACTAGTCTGTAACATCGTTGATCTTTTAGATTGAATGTGTGTCCAATAAGGCCATTTTCTCGAACCAGAGATAATTTTTTTGTAGGACTCAACATCTGAGCTAATAAATCTGAGTTGATTTGTATTGATGACCTTGAATACAAACTCTTTTTCGTTGGCGACTGTCCTTAGAAGTGTTGACAGTTTGTTGACATCTTCAATGCCATAAAGAATTATCGGTAGTGGTTTGCTCGGACGTCTCTGTTTGGTTCTATCTTCATCTTCTGTAAGGTCTACTTGTAGCCCACTGAATTTGTTAGAAGTTTTGATTGCCTCAGGGGATGGTGATTGTGAGGGCTTCATTCTTTTGTTACTTTCGGCAGTAGGAACTCTTTGCCATTCTGGAGGATGAGGATTATTAGAGAGATTTTCTGATTTTTCACTACATCCTAAAAGGGCTGGGCTTGTGACTTCGCGTTTGCTGCCAGTAGATGAACTTCTGGTTCTAGTTATAAACATGCTGCGATGAAAGGTGTAAAAAACTATGTTCTATTAATTAAAAAATGCATATGGCAACACTAAGTCATCTGTCTCTCACGAAAAGTGTAGTTTTCTATCAGAGAAAGAATTCTTATAATCAGATTAGTAACAACGAAATGGCCATATTCTTTTATTTAAAAAATGCATACGGCAACACTAAATCATCTATGTCACTCACGAAGTGTAGTTTTCTATCAGCGAAAGAATTCTTATAATCGGATTAGTAACAACGAAATGGCCATATTCTATTAATTAAAAAATGCATATGGCAACATCTATGTCACTCACGAAAAGTGTATTTTATTATCAGTGAAAAAAAAAATTAAAAACGGATTAGTAGTTCCTGAAAAACCCTTCAATTTACAAAATGACCAGGTTATGGCACTTAAATGGCCATATCTTTTTAATTAGAATATTTATGGCAACACCACATAGCCTATGTTACTCGGAAAGGATGTAGCTTTCTATCGGTGAAAGAATTTTCAAAATCGGTTCAGTACTTTTCGAGCCTATTCGCAACAAACATACAAACAATCAAATCTTTCCTCTTTATATAATAGTGTAGATATATGTTAATATAGGGGTAACTATATATATGTTATCTAGAAGAAATTCATTGCTTATGCCGTCGAAACCAGATTTGTCTCTTTTTTGTGTTTTAATAGATTTCTCAACTTCTGCATCCAGTATTATAGGAACCTCACTGTTTCCTTCTATGTTTATGTTGGCACTGGTTTGTGTTGAGTATAAGTCACGGAAAAAATCTGTAGCAGCCGATAATATATTTGCTCGACTAGTACCTCGCTTGTTATCCTTATCATCAATACTAGGTATCCAGTTTCTTGTATCTGTCAATATCTTGATCGCTTTTTTAGTGCCGCCAGTTTTCTGTATCATAGTTTCAAGTTTTCCTTGTCTATACTGCTCTCGTTCCTTTCAGATAACCTAATAATTTTGCTAATATTTGCTATATGTTTTCTTGTATCTTTTGTTTTCTCTGCTTGGGTTAATAGCTCCTTCCGGGTTTCTAGTAGTTGCTTTGTCTCCTCCGATAACCATACATATTTATTTATTCCATTTCCAGTTTCATTTTACAACTTAGTGTTTATTAAATTATAAAATTTATTGTATGTCTCTTGTGTATTTAGTTCTTCGCTCTGTATCACATTGTGCTGTAATTTCACCTTCAGATCAGTCCTGTTTCCCCCTGTTATTTCAGTTTTTATTTTTGCTTTAAAGGGTCTTCTCTTTTTTATATTTATTTTCAGTTTGGCTCTGACCATTCTATGGTTACTATTAAAGTTCAAATTATTTAACACCCTACAGTCATCGAAGTTTTCTTTCCTGTTAGTTATTCATACTCATCTATTACTCTCTATTTTTAAAATGACTATTAAGAATGGCTAAGTTACTTTCAAATGCTAGTTGGATCAATTAATCACCGTTCCTAGTTCTGTTTCCTAAGCAATATGGGCCAAGAACTATCTCTTCTCCATCTCTTCTATTTCCTACTCTTGCATTTAAATCACCCATAAGAATGAGGTTTTTATGCAAGGAATCCTCTATTACTTTTGTTAACATAGTATAGAAAGAGTCAATCTCTGTGCTGCTAGCTTGTTCAGTTGGTGAATAAACTTGTATTATTGACATATCAGCTTGTGTTGGAATTTTTAGATTTAATATAGCAATACATTCTGTTATTCCAATGAACTCATCAATGTAATGCTTCAGTTCTTTTTTAACCAAAAATCCTACTCCAAACTGGCCCGGTTTATTACCATTATAGTAGAATATGAATTTACCATAATCTATGATATTTTCACCATGTCGTCTAACTTCACTTAGGCCTATTATAGACCAGTTAATATTCTTTATTGCCAATATTAGTTCAGTTAAACTTTCATCAGTTCTTAACGAGAGAGTATTATATGTAGCTATGTAAAGAAAAGAAATTGACTGTGTTGATTAGTTTTTTGAAGTTATATTTAAGTGTGGCAAATGATTTGGAGGGTAGCAGTCATCTAACCCCACGGTGACCAGCGGGCTTGGGGCGTTATTTGTTGTTGTTTTATATTGTTGTGGTTATTGTAGTGGTGGTTCCGGCTACTGTACACTTTTATAATTTTTTTGACATATCATGTAGAGAAGAAGATCTTGCTCGCGCTAAATAACTGCATATTTGTTTTAGCTATTTCTTTTTAATGTTGTTGAGGAGGATTCTGTCTGTAAGTCAAAACGTTATTTGCATTAATCTTTTTCATTGAGGGTGATGTGGGTGATCCAGTTTTTTCTCTTTTCTTTTTTTTTCCTGGCTTCCTCACTACTAGCTTATCATGTTTTATGTAGTAATAATTATGAGTTACTATATAATTTTTAGAAATCCAGTTGCTCAAAGTACTGATGCTTGTCGAGCAAAAATTGGTTTTTATAGAGGAAGACATTCTTGGGAAGTAATTTGGGAAGGACCATTGGGCACTGTTGCAGTTATTGGAATTTCAACTAAAGAAGCGCCACTACAGTGCCAAGGCTATGTAGGACTTCTAGGTTCAGATGAACAAAGTTGGGGTTGGAATTTGGTTGATAATCACTTATTACACAATGGAGATGCACATGGATGCTATCCTCTTCTTAATAATTGTGCTAAATACCAAGTAAGTACATTATAAAAGTAATTAAACATTTCTGTTGCAATGGACCAAGTTTGTGAGATGCTCATATGTATGTCACATTGTCAAACCTGGGCATGTAAGCTTGATATTTCTGAGTTATGTGTATTATAAGAAATTAAAAATCTTTTGCTTGAATGGAAACATAATGTGCTCAAAGAGTCTTCCAATCTGCACAGGGCGAGTATTGTAAACTATGGCCTAATACCCCCATTCTGTGAAGGAGACACAACTCTTTAGTTGGCTATTGATATTATATAGAAATAAATATAATATTTCACTTACCTTATTTTAGTCTATCATAATTTTTTAATTCTTTAATATTTTTTTGAAAATCCAGATTGTTTGTGCAATTTTAACTCTTTGATGAACACAATTTTATGAATTTTAAAAATCATACAGAAATTTTTCTTCAAGTCTTATTATGTTTTATATTTAAAAAATTGCTATGAAAAAATTGACACATACTTCCAACTTAACAAACATTTTTTATCCAGCAGGAACAATTTTTCAAAGATAAAAGTAGCCTCATGTTACTCTTAATTAGGATTAGTATGGATAAAGTGGACTGCTTAATTTAATAGTTTTGTTTATTTTACCTATATTTCCATTACAGGTAGGAGAACGCATTAGAGTTATTTTAGATTGTGAAGGACGAACATTATCATTTGAGAGAAATTTTGAATTTTTAGGAGTAGCATTTCGAGGTAATTGTTCAATCACATCACACTCATACCAATTTAATTTATTTCTAATAGAGCCATAGCTTTCACAACCATACGTGCGGTCACCATGGGTCTTCTGAAAATCAGTTATGGTGGTACGTTGCGTAACGCAACAAAAGCTAAAGAAAAAGAGTACCCATTAGGGATTTTACAAATTTTTATGTTTATTTTATTATCTGTTTATATTTAAAGACTAGTTGACCCGAGACGTTGTCCTGTCTTCACTATAAATATTGTTCAAATGAATGTCAGATATGTCAAACTACAGCGTAACGTTACATTTTAAAAGTTAATATGGTCGTCAAGTTTTCTTAAATTCTTTTCCGCGCAAATTTTTTCTTCCAAAAGAACCTTTTCCTAAAAATTACAAACACAACAAAAAAAGAATTAGCGAAAAAAAAAAAGGAATCAAAATGTTACCTTGCTGTAAACCGCGGCAATCTTAACTACCAGACTCGTATGGTAACACCCAGAAGAGCACACTTCCAACATAAAAGTGGAACGCGCGAACCCGAACCAGTATACACCACACAAGTAGATCGCGATCGACAAGCGTCACTTGCTAAACGCTTGTAGAGTCAATACGTCCTGAAGATGCTCGGAGCGAAACGTACCTCGATTGTCGATCGCGATCTACTTGTGTGGTGTATACTGGTTCGGGTTCGCGCGTTACACTTTTCTGTCAACGGTGTGCTCTTCCGGACTGTGCCGTACGAGTCTGGTTGTTAGATCGTCGAGCTACCTTCTTGTGTGGTGTGTCTTGGTTCGGGTTCGCGCGTCTCACTTTTATGTGGGAAGGGTGCTCTTCTGGGTTGTACCATACGAGTCTGGTAGTTCAGATTGCCGCGGTTTATAGCAAGGTAACATTTTGATTCCTTTTAAACCATGAATTTCCGCAAAGTAACGCCTAATTCATTTCAAGAATTAGCGAAATCAGTTTAGCCGTTTTCCGAGTTTTGTGCTTAACAACACATTTAGCAATTCCTTTTTATATATGTAGATTTGGAATATAGTAAGAGATTGGATGTTTTATCAATAAAGCTTGATAAATACAACACATTTACTTCTAATTATATTTTTCAGGTCTACCATTAAAAAAAAAGTTGTACCCAACTGTATCTGCTGTTTATGGAAATACTGAAGTTTCTATGGTATATCTAGGAGTACCTGCAGATGGCTGATGTTTTGTTTGGTAGCAGCTATATCCTTGCCTTCTAGTCACAATAGATTTTAATACAAATTTATTTACGTTTTACTGTATAAATTATGTGCAATTATTTAAATATATGTTTTTATTATTTTATTTAATATAAGAATTTTAATTATAGCATTAATTAACTACTAAAAATAATCAATTTTGATATATCCGCATGACAATACTGAAGCGTCAGTAGCTCAGTGGTTCGAGCGTTGGATTCACGATCGATGTTGTTGGTTCAAATCCCGGATATTGGAGTACTGGCGTTGCCCACTCCTAACACAAAAACTCCTTCTAAAGGGAATACTAGTATGTGATCCATGCTGCTAGTAATATTTATAAAAAAAAATACATAATTAAATAACATTTTTATAATGCAAAATATTGTGCCTCCGAAATAATGTGAACTAAAGAATGGTGGCCACTTCTCCACTTTGTAGATGGTTAAAAATCTACTTTGATCGCAGCTATCCTACTCTCTACTTTTTGCCTTCGTAAATATTTGAACCGGAAAGGTAAACGGAGTATTGGTAAATCGGACCGTGCATGTGACACTTAATTACACCTGTTGCCTACATAGACATACAGTAAAGAGCAAAACTGAGTCAGTACATTTTCATAAAAAGTAGGATTAATAATTAAATCATAAACAAACTATGTCATTAAAAACTACATTTATTTCTATATTTTTTTATGAAAGTCTGATAAACAAAAATTTCATTTGAAAGCATTTGATTTATAATTTTGGGCAGTACGATTGGTTCACTTTTGTACCACTTGTATAAAATTACTAAATATGGAAAAATTTAATGGTTTTATATTTGGTCCAAATACCTTTTGCCTTTTTAACAGCATGTAGCTTACATGCATACATACTTTTCCATTCTTTTCACAGTATTCCGGTGATATTTGATACCACTGTTCTTGTATACGTTCCCATAGAACATTTAAGTTAGACGGTGGGGCTTTGTATTTATTGAGAAGCATGATTTTTAGGTATGCTCATAAATTTTCTCTCGGATTGATATCTGGACTCTGCGATGGCCAAGGTAGGACTTAATACTCTTGCTCATTCAGCCAATTTGTTACTATTTTCAATGTGTGCTTCGTGTCTTATTCCAACAGATGCGTCTTTTCTCCTTTCATATTACCTTCGATTTTGTAAATTGGGCCAACGCCATAAGCTGTCACTCAACCCCACAACTTATTCCCGCCGACGTGTTTTACTATTTTTGTATAATCTTTGGTTTGCAGAGGCTCGCCTTCTTTTTTCCAGTTCCATTTACAACCATCTGTGCTATATCTGTTAATTTTCATCTGAACAAATAACTCTCGTTAAAGTCGTCATCAAAAATTGCCTAATCTATACTATTATATAAAGAGGAAAAATTTGATTGTTTGTATGTTTGTTTGTTTGTTGCGATTTTGAAAATTCCTTCACTGATGGGAAGCTACATCCTTTCCGTGTAACATAGGCTATGTCGTGTTGCCATAAATACTCTAATTAAAAAGATATGGCCATATAAGTTCCATAAGGTGGTCATTTTGTTAATTGAAGAGTTTCTCAGGAACTACAAATCCGATTTAAAAAATTATTCACAGATACAAAATTACACTATTCGTGAGTGACAAAAGTGAATTAGTGTTGCCATATACATGTTTTAATTAATAGAATATGGCCATTTTGTTGTTTCTAATCTGATTTAAAAAATCTTTCACTGAGAGAAAAATTTAAAATACACTATTCGTGAGCAACGATCATAAAAAAAGAAGATACCGCAAGTACGCCCGATTCGTGTCCCACTGAAACTCCTCTTAATTCAAAAACTCCGCGCATCGCCCGTTAGTCGACATTCGACCGTCAAAATATTGCAAAATGCCGTCTTGTGTAATTAAAACGTGTAAAAATTATACTAGGAAGTACAATAAAGCTACTGGTATTACATTTCATAAGTGAATAGCTCTTCAAATGCAATATTTGATAAGAAAAATAAAAATTTATAATTTCATACATTTATTCAAGTTGGATAAAGTGGAGACGGCTTCTAAAAAAATGGAGGATAAACGTAAAATTCCGTCTTAAAAAACATAAAATTTATATAGCCTATGTCACCTTGGGTATAGTCACCCAGTTATGAATCTATTGACACCTCATTCATTAAAATTGGTTCAGTGGAACATATACACATATATACATAGATGCATAAATAGACTACAAAAATCATTATCTTTCTGACAAAAAACTAACCTAATAAAAGTACGGCATGATGAAAATTACAGTCGGGGCGCAAACCCACGAGTCATGAAAAACTATTAAATAAACTCGAGAGTTTAGGTACGTAGTTTAATGCTTAATTAGTTAAAATCATATCATACTAATAGAAAACAAAAAACAGTGGTCTGTAAGCAATTAAACACAAATAAAACGTATTAACCAGGCTATAGGAATAATGATTCTGGCGTGCCACAAGGAAGCATACTAATGTGTGTGTAATGTGTTTAAAAAATCAATCATTATTATTTGCCGATGATACTGTAGTACGTAAAATATTAAGGAGAGGTTAAACAAAACACATGTAGTTCTTGCGTCAACACTTGCGAACGACTGGTCCTCCCTATGTTTAATATACTCTTTGGACTGGTGACTCGCTGTGCCTGCGCCGATGCATAGATCGCTAACAAAAGAGTCATTAGCTAATTACTCCGACACTCCGTATATATAAAGCTGATTGTGCGTGTGCGTAAAATAATTTTTATATTTTATTAAATACATATATAACAACATATTGTTTGATGAAGATATATATCAAGCGTATATATGTATGTGTATATGAATGTATATGTTATATAGATATATATTTATAGTTTGAGTTATTCATACAACGTTCGGCCTAGTCACTCAATTGAATGTCATCATTCAATGAACGCGCTGGTCATTCAATCAAATAGGAGATTGAACCAGATGACTGCGACATATGCATCTTATGTGTAAGTACACTACACCACCCCCCTCCTGAGACCTGGTTAGGGGCGATAAAGATTTGTGAATTTAACTCGTCTACCAGATCGCGTGATATAACTATCATCTCATGAAATACTGGCTAAACGTATATTGTTCGTCTGTCTGTCAGTTAATATATGGCAGGCTTTAATCTATCTATAGACACAGTAATTTCTTTACCCTTTATTAACAGTTTAAATACTTTATCGTTCCTAGATACTACTTTATAAGGGCCAGTGTAGGCCGGCTGAAGCGAACCGCGTGAAGCGACTTCACGAAGGAAAACTTAGTCACTGGTTGCCAATTCTTTAAAAACAAATATTTTGTTTCTTTTGTGAGATGAAGTAGGAATGGGACGTAATTTCTCAACAAAATGGTGTAGCCTGTAAAATCTGAAATGTCATCTGTACCTTTCAAAACTGGTTCAAAAAATTCACCAGGAAGTCTTAAAGCTTCACCATATACTAATTCGGCACAAGAAGATTGTAAATCTTCCTTAAAAGATGTACGTATTCCCAATAATATCCATGGAAGACTTTCTGTCCATTTGTCATTACCGTGGCTAACTATAGAGGCTTTTAACTGTCTGTGAAAGCGTTCTACAAGCCCGTTACACGCTGGTTGATAAGCTGTAGTAAGTTTATGCTCGAATCCAATCGCTTTTGACAGATATTTAAAAAGGGAAGATTCAAACTGTCGACCGCGGTCAGTTACTATCTCGGTAGGACAACCAAATCGGGCCACCCAAGTTGATAACAGTGCTTTAGCTACGGTTTCCGCAGTTATATCAACTATTGGTACTGCTTCTGGCCAACGTGAAAAACGATCAACTGCAGTCAAGCAATATTTGTATCCCTCGGACAAGGTAAGAGGTCCCACAATATCTATGTGGATATGTCTAAATCGGGCTTGTGGTATTTTAAATGTTCCTAAGGGGGCAGACACGTGTCTGGTAAGCTTAGAACGTTGACAAGCTAAACAAGCCCGGGACCATTCTCTGCAATCCTTCCGCATGCCTGGCCATACAAAACGTTCAGCCACTAATTTAGCTGAAGCGTTAGCTCCAGAATGACTTAAGGAGTGTAAACAGTCAAAGATTTGTTTACGTAATCGCGGAGTAACAAATGGTCTAGACATAGAAGTACTAACGTCACAATACAATGGTGGGCTCCCGTCAGCTATTTCAAACTTTTTAATTGACAGGGAAGATCCATCATTCAAATAACTAGCTAGCTCCGAGTCTGATTGCTGATCTTTAGCAAGAGAGACAAGATTTATAGGTGCTTGAAGTTTACATATACGGGACAAGGTGTCGGCAACCACATTGTCTTTCCCAGATACGTGTCTTATATCAGTCGTGAATTGAGCTATAAAATCTAAATGTCTGTACTGCCTTGGAGAACAATTCGCTTTCCTTTCATGGAAAGCGAAAGTTATAGGTTTATGGTCAGTATAGACACAAAAGTGCCTTGCCTCCAGCATATGTCTGAAATTTTTTAATTGATTCATTGATTCATAATTTCATGGAAATCTTTTAAAATATTATGATACTTGGAGTCGCCAGTTGATACTTTAATTGATGAAATTTTATGTAAATTTTTAACAAACTTAGCTTTAGTTATTACGGTAGTAGTATTATCAATTAAACTTTTATTTCGGCAATCTACAATAATATTAAAATAATTAAGAAAATCTACTCCAATTATTGGTTTTGTAACGTTGGCTACAACAAAACGCCAGTTAAATGTGCGACGAAGACCAAAATCTAAATTTAAATATATATAACCATAAGTATATATCGTAGAACCATTACCTGCACATAGTTCATAATTAGTGCGTGCACGACGCTCACTCGTTAATGTCCTAGGAAAAACACTTAAATCACTACCTGTATCCACTAAAAAGTTTATTTTTTATACTCAATAGGTGATGAATAGGCGACCGGTAGACGGAGAGCGACCGCTAGTCGCCATTACCGACCGCCCGTGGTGTTTTCCGTCTTGAAGTCACATGGGTGGACACAATCTCTTGCTTTCTCCCCGAACTTCGTGTGATACCAACACAGAGGGTATTTTCTGTAGTTAGACTGGGAACGCGTGCGGTAGTTTCGCCGTGGTTTCGAGCGAAAACGTGAACGGAACGCCGATGATCGAGATCGCTAACAAAAAAGTCATTAGCTAATTACTCCGACGCTCCGTATATATAAAGCTGATTGTGATATTGTGCGTGTGCGTAAAATAATTTTTATAATTTATTAAATACATATATAACAACATATTGTTTGATGAAGATATATATCAAGCGTATATATGTATGTGTATATGAATGTATATGTTATATAGATATATATTTATAGTTTGAGTTATTATTGTATATTATATTATTATGTATTATATGCATCTTATGTGTAAGTACACTACAATACTACTGTCATTATACCGTATAAAACTGATATGACATATTATGAATTTGACATAAATAAATCTTTGAATGATACTATAACATGATAAGAAAAAAATCTATCAGTAAATATAACTAGAAAATATCCTCATGTCACAATCTCATGAAAACCAACCCAAGGTGCCAAAAAATTTGCCATAAAATATCTTTCATCGCATGCGCTGCAAAAAGTATTGATGATAGAACAAAAAAATGTTCTACAATATTATAGAACGTATATCTACAAAAAAGTCCGCGAGACCATATGTCCAACTATTATAGTTACGTCACTATAACTACTTTTTTACATTTTAAAAGTTGATAAAAATGCCTATCAAAATCAGACCATGTTTTCTATAACTTTGTATTAATCCTTATCCAAATAAATTATTTCGTATTCAAGACTATTTCAATATCTGTAAATTACTTTTTGAATTATTAAAATCGGACTTTACATTCAAAAGATATTACGAAATTAAAAATATAGCCGACGCGACGGGCCAGTATAGCGACGCAGCGCAGCGAGTAAAGCGGCAAGAGAGTGGGCACCGAAATGCGGGAGGGCCAATATATTTTTAAAAATAATATTCCACCCGCGCGAAGCCGGGCCCCATAATGAAGACTGTTTCAATACCTGTTAATTACTTTTTGAATTATTGAAATCGGACATTCCAGTCAAAAGATATTACGAAATAAAAATATCAAGATAAATATAAAATAATCCCAGACGGGCCGCCGGCGCGGTGTGGAGTGTCTCGCAGCGCAGCGAGTAACGCGGCGATAGAGGGAACGACAGAATGCGGGAGCCAAAATGTTAAAAAAAAATTATCCACCCGTGCGAAGCCGGGACGGGCCCCTAGTTTCATTATAAAATCATTACAATTAGTACAGAATTTTCGGTTAGTGAATTTGACGCACACATATTTTTTTTGTATTATACTTAATGTAAGTAAGAATATTATTTACATGCAATAAAATTTAATTAAAAAATAAGAAGCCGCTATCCATACTTTTGAGCCTGGCAGAATACGTCAACTACGTTACGTTAGACGCGACGTCGCATTTGATTAACGTTTTAGTTTGAAGTACTGTATCTACTTTTTTTCTATGATCGTTGTTCGTGAGTGACAAAGGTGATCTAGTGTTGCCATATACATTTTTTAATTAATAGAATATGGCGATTTTGTTGTTACTAATCCGATTTTAAAAATTCGTTCACTGTTAGAAAACTACACTATTCGTGAGTGACAAAAGTCTCTCATCCTCTCTCTTTAAATTTTATTTTTATGTGTTCAGAATGATTAGTATCTTTTCACTTCCTTTCTTTCGATTATTTATCTCTCTCTCTACTTAACCTATTCAATTTTATTTTTGCTCTGCCCTCCCTATTTTATTATCTGTCGCTTTTATTTTTGTTTCTATCATTTCTCATTTTATAACTTTTTCTCACTCTCTCTCTTTATTCAAATAATGAAAAACTACACAATTACAGAGTGACAATTTAAGAACATCAATTATAATAATTTTTTAAATACCCGGAGCGAAGCGAGGGCAGGCCGCTCGTAATATATTTAACTCAGTTTTGCTCTTTACTGTAGTTCGAAATTATGTATTTTCACCTTCGATCAACAATAGCAACATTTTCACCTCTACTTCACTACCATGATACCTGTGCGCAAGCAAACAGAAGCGTGTATTTAGAACATGGACAGGTGTCTGTTTTTAGTATATACAAGAAAGTAAGAACATTAAAATATTTCCACGTTTCTAAAAAAGGCAGTTATATAAACACATACAGACTTATTAGGTTTATGATAAGCAGGGGCGTAGCTAATGATACCGGGCCCCTAACGTGTGTAAGCAAAATTCCAAAACAAGACAAAAATCATAAAAAGCAATCTCTTTTTTCCCGGGTTAAGCGTGCGCAAAAAAGTTGGTAACACCCTTCAACTCATTTTGATACAGGGCCTCTCAAAGGCACGCTACGCCACTGATCATAAGCGGTTTTGTTTCCATGAAAGTATTGTTCAAGATGATAAAAAAATCTGGTGAAGTTTAGATTATAGCTAATATTACGAGTTACCTCACCACCATTTATGATTTCCTTTGTACGGGAAATTTCATACGATATTATTCTTACTTAGAATTTTATTGTTCTAACAATTTAAAAATTTATTTTTTTGAATATAACAAACGAACTATCCATGAAAAAGTAATTTTGTTATGAATAATAGCTAATGTGTTTATTAGGTATTTATAAAAAGAAGGGTAAAGTAAAACAAAAGTAATTTACATATTTTTTATTGATGGCGATTCTCCGTACATATTGCGATTGAACTCTATGTGCGAAAGCAAAATGAGGTGAAGTTTATATGATTTATTTAGTTTTCTATATAGATACTTAAATTTTAATGTGCTAACTTTTAGGACCTTAGTATTGTCCTTTTAAGATCTACTTGCTGACTAGTATCGCCACATATGATATAAAAACGTTCACAGGGTCGCTCTTGCTAATAAATAGTCATTGCGTTATAATTTGAGATATTGTATACCTCGGACGGACAATAATACTATTTATTACATAGTTTTTAAAATTAAAAACCTTTTTAATTAAAATAATATTTTTGGTTTGTTCTTTGGCAAAAAAATCTTTTAAATAATATTTTTCTATAATTCATTTACGCGTTATACTCATTCATTTTCAGCGTAAATAAATCAGCCGTTACTACGTTTACGTAAACGATATTAAAAATAGTAATAGTATATTGGGTATGGGTAAATCTATATTATAGACTAGCTTCTCTTAGTTGTAGTGCAGTGTTCAATAAAGGACGTCGGCGAGTTGCCCTAACCAAACCATAACTCTGTATCGTGAAATCTATGAACACAGACGGCCCAACGAAGTCACACGAAATATTTACAACCCATATGGAAACTAGGCCTATGTACTGTTTCAAAAAAATTCCTACTACTATTACTACTAAGTTTATAACAAATTACAACTTGTGAAATCATTTGAAAAATGTTATTCAGATAAATTTTTGTAAAATGTTCTTTTGCCCTACATCTAATCGTTTTTCTATGCTAAAAGTGATTTATTTTTGATACACAAAGCCATATTTGTAAATGCCCTAGAGGTAGAACTCTTTTGCCGGTTTGAACTTGTTATTTTGGGTACGGGAGCCAGATTCAAATTCGGTCAATCATTTCCTCTCGAGTGAAAATTCGTATACTGCATAAGAAATATATATTATGATTACTTGTGACCGTCAGCTGCGATTGAAAAAAATATTTTTTCAGTCATTTCCTTACGTTTGAAAATTTGTCGGATCATAGTTTATCTAGTATCTTGAAGGCAAAATAATGTCAGCTGACCATAACGTGGTAGAATATACGTCAGCTGGCTGCTTGACCATGTAATATTTTTATTTTTTTTATTACAAAATCACAGTTACCATTTAAGTAGCTTTTTACGAACAGTTTAGTTTAGTAAAAAGCTACTTAAATGGTGCTTATAACCCCTTAAGCATTTCACGAATTTTCGTTTGCGAGGGACTTGGTCCTGAAAATCTGTCACTGGCTCGAGTACTATTTCTATTATCATTTTTCAGCCAGCAGCCTGACACTTTGAGATTCCTACTTATAGTTAATTAATTAAGCTTGCAACTTGCTACAAAAAAGCATCCAAATACAAGACCGCACTAAGCGGAACTACAGCTGTAGCGCAATTATTGACGTATAGCAATTAGAACCTTTTGCTGTAAGAGACAACGGAAATGCGCTGGTTCTTATTTTAATATTAAAGTTTTATTTTAAATCCATCTACTGTAATAACTAAATAATGTTTCTATAGTTTTGTCCCAATATTATCAATATAGAGTATTACTACATTAGTAGCGATATTATTGATAACTGCAGTGAAGTGAACAGGACGAGGTGAACTCTAAAAAGTTCCTTAAAATATAAAAAAGGGATGCCATCTCTCATGCATAAAACGTAATGTCATAGTGATGGGACTATTTCCTCTCTATCCTATTTCTTACTACGAAGATGGATTCCTCATTAAGTCACTATGTGGGAAATAGTATTTATAAATTATACCGTTTTTTTTCCAATATGAATATAGAAAAATTAAATAACTTAGAAAAAATCAAATTGAAGAATCTATACAGAAAATTAAATTATAATTATTAAAATCTTCACTGGATTATATATTCTGGTATTATTTATATGTATTGAAAAAAAATATATATCGTTACATTCATAACGTTGGATAAATTTTATAGGATATTGTTGCAGATATAACATAAAATCTAGCTTTCCGCTGCGGCCTTACCTAATTACCCTAATGACTAAACTATGAGCCTTTGCATAACATTGTGTAATATAATTTACCCCAATACAGCCTTCACGCAAATACAACAGTTAGGACCACAACTAACGTGTGATTAATACTTACATATCTATATTGTAAATACATATATTACAAAATTATTAACTTTATTATCTAATCCTTATCATATCGTATAATTGTTTTATTTATAAGAATTTAAAGAATTAAAACTACTGTTATTGCCATTCTTAACTAACAATACCTACATTTCGAGAAGAGCATCATAAGCGCCACATGTGTCGAGAAAAGTTTATATGTTACATTTAATGTCAAAATATCACATTCTGTGCTAAATTATCTAAATTCAACTGTCTGAGAGTCGAGACAAAAATTAATAAAGACATCGATTGTTTTCAACATTTTTGAAATGAAATTAATGCGCTATAAGGTAAGGGTTGCGTTAAAAAACGTTATTTATGCCCCTTTACGTATTTCGGTACCATCCGGCGTAATTTTAATACTATCGTCAAACAACATGTAATCAAGCAATTGTATGTATGGTATTTTTAAAAAACGGGACCCAATAAACTTTTAATTATTTATTTATATTTTTTCTCACGCTCAGTTAATATTTAATATCTATATTTAATACTAATTCGATGTTTTGAAACGTTGCGAAAACGATTAATGAAATATTTTACTCTATTCAGCCTGGTCTGAGGTCAAATGCTTTGTGTCCCATTTCACATGGATTAAAATTTCTAAATATTATACGTTAAAGTATGACATTTTGTTATTAGTCAAGTTACAGCTGTTATTTATTCCTTTTATATTGTGTCAAGCTGATTAGCAGTATCTTAAGAAATTTAATACCATCTTTAGTAGTAAAATGTGGTTGCTTACATTGCTCTTACCAAATATGATTTTATAACTTTGCCCATGTATTTACGTATGAATATTTGCAATTATTATCACAGCAGAAAGGCCGACCCAAGAACGTTTATAATGTTGAGGTGATGACTCACACAATACCCTATTATTACTAGTCAATACATTCGTTCATCTTTCTGTCATGTAAATGGTCCCGCAAATGCGGTTTTACCTTTGTCGGTGGAAATTTTGTTAAACAAAAGTCGGCTATAAAACAAAATAACTTGCATAGTAGAGGACAGAGGATAGCTTGATGTATCACGGCCGCCATACGAAACCAGGGCCCATCGAAGGGATCCAAAATTGCTGGACATAGCATATGATTTAAGTTTACTTGGGCTGGCTAAAACAATTAAATATTAATAAATACTTCATATTAAATATTGTGTTATATTTATACTCTATATAAACGTGACTGCTTTTCGTAGATTACTAGGGATATAAACCACTCTTTAAACAATCAAACTAGTTATTATCAAATTTAGGGTTTGTATACTTGCCTTACTACTTTTGAAAGTAACTCTTAGAACGATTAAATTCAATCGTCATTGACATTTTAGTTGCTAACCAAAATGTATCCTAAAGTAAGAGCAATTATAATCTCTTTTTTTCAGGCTTATATATTATTTTTTCATGATTATAATCCAAAGCGACACAATGTTCGCAATTAAAAAAAAGACAACATCATCCTGAAACTGATATTGAACATAATGCCTAAAGGCAATTTAATGACTGACTATACAACTAAATATGTCCAGTAAGACACATCTCAATTTCAAACAAGTTTACTTTTCCAAATGATACTATGTATTTGTAACAGTAAACTTGGTGACAATAACACGAGGTCTGCTGCCTATTAACATTGTTTTAAACATTTGTTTGTCAAATATATATTGTGATTATTTGACTAACTTATTATTTTAGTATAGAAGTAATTGTACTTACTATTGCTATGATTTGTAGTATAATGAAGTGATAAATAAGATTTAAACAGTAACTAAAAATAGCCCAATTGAAATCCCAAAATGGTTCAACATTATACACACCTGTAAAAAAAAAAAAAATCAATATGTGCATTTTGCAGATATACAGCATAAAATGTGGACATACCACCAATTCTTAGTAGATAATATGGTATCACAAACATCATTCCATGTTGTATCCAATAGAGTGCAGCTTCTGCTAAAATCTGACAATATAATGATGTATATAAATACATATAAAATCAATCAAAACTGTCAAAAGTCACTGACTCATGTAAATAGAAATAGACAAATCCAGTATTAATAAGTACAATCAGGGCAATTGTTGTATATTCAGTACGTAATGGAAGTTCATGTTAGTGAGATAAAGTTGTCGATATATTAAGATAAGTAAAAAAAACAACAAAATGAGCCAGATATTATTTTCTAAGTGTAATAAATTTTAAAAATATGTGATAGTAATTGCCATAGAATATATTTTTTTATTTGCAATACAAAGGGGTCAGTGTCTGACACCATCCTACAATTTAATTTATCTTATAAGGTAACATAAGTTAAATGTAAGATAATGAAGACTAGTATTTTTTTTTAATTCCACTATTTATAGATAATGGAATTTAAAAAAAATAGAAAAAAGTTATTTTTATTTAAACATCTTTAAATAAAAAATGTATACTAACTGTTCTTGAAGCAGTTTCTGGAAATAGAAATGCCAACAGTGGACCATTCAATAAGTTTAAATGAATACGGAATAATGCTGTTACAGTCTTACTTGGTGGAGCCGCTAATAAATAAATCTGAAACAAATAATTAAATAATCTTAAACTGTTATGATATCTTCATTCACACAATCAAATCAATTTTAGTCAGGTCCCGCTTACCACTTACATAAAAGTGTGTTGTAAAAATCAATATATATTTTTGTAGGAAATTGAATGATCATCAAGAAATGTTTGATAAAAGTGCACTTGTTTCAATGTAGTTTGTAGAAACTTTAACCATGAATAACAGTGACACAATTGAATTTGACAAATTATCTTACATTTTAGAGTAAAGAGTAAAACTAAAATAATTTAATAGTTGATAAGACTGTAATCAATAAAAAACTACTTTATACTTGACAAAATGATAACCATAACTTGCACAAATTATGGTATTAGATCCTAATGATACCTTTAAGTGATCCTAATCCTAATGATACCTTTGAATTATAAAATTATAATCAATCTAATCATATAATTCTGTTAGTTATATGTTACCTAACATAAAATTAATCTAAAATACTCCTCCTTCTATTACCTTAAAGCTTAACATGATTTAAAATTTACTTACTTGTATTAGTGTGGTGACATGACAAGGATTCAACAGATATATAACAGTGCGAGAGGCAAATTTGAAACCAATTTCCATTCCCCATAATAGGGCTAAAAGTATGACTAATAGTCTTTTTCCTCCTCGATCACTTTTAAAGTATATATTCTCTTCAGCGATTTTCAAGTTTGGGAATGTTTTAATCTTAAAGAAAATATTGAACATGTTAATAACAATAAAAAAAAAAGAAAATGTCAGTTGTAACATTTCGTAGTGAACGTTTTAAAAAAATGTAATACTTACAATTACATAAACGCAAGTTGATGTTACTAATATTGTTTCTATTATTTGTCTTTGAGGCGATAAAAAGTAAGCACAATCGGGACCGACATTTCTAGGCACCGCTTTGTTAGCACCAGCGTAAGCCCATTCAAACATCGTAAGTAATATCTGTAAGTTTAATTTTTATTAAATTAAATAAGTTATTTATCACAAGTTAACAGATTTTTTTAGATACTTTACATTCTTCAATTCTTTCGGCTATCGCAGTTATCAGTTTTCTTTTAATTGTTTCCCATGTTCCATGTTTTCTGTTAATTGACACTGACAGTTATACAAAGATTATATACGAGTAGTTATAGACTTATTTTTTTTTATTTATAATTATCTTGTTTAACGGCTCTGGGTACTAGCCCTTTTGAGCCTGTAGTTGTATACATATGAACATGTTTAATAAATATTAATTAATTCGTCTTTATATAAACGTCCTTAGTAATACATGGATAATAAAATTTAAATTACACTTTCACTTAAATTTTGCACTTTATTTTTATATATCATCTTTGCACTTTATTTGTATTTGAACGCGATACGTCTCACGTCTGACACTAATTTGTCATTTTTAAATAATCAGCGTTGCCAATCGTCACAGAGTACATTAACTATACTGGTTTCAGTACAAAAATGGCGTCGATTGATGACGTCATGGATTTCCATATGATACTGCGCCAGTATACTGACAGTTATAACCAAGTTATAACGGAACACATTTCTGACCACTGAGAGCACTGGCCAGTGCTTTCAGTGTATTTCGCCTGTATCTTTGGTTAGGGATAAAACAATACCACTCTTTCTTCGATACCAGTACTCGGAAGTAGTATCGAATCAAAGTATCGATACCGTATTCGATGTCATATTAAAGTATCGATACTTGAGGGTACTCATTAAATTTTTTGAAACATTAAATGTAAACTGCCTATTGTCTAATCACATAATCTATCCCTGCGTTCCACTAAGCGATTTCAACTCCCTCGCTCTCGACTGCGATTTTTCCCGTTATACTTGTCCGCGAGCGTTACAATCGTTAACCCGGAACGGGAACGGGAAATTGAACGTTTTGAACGTTAACGTAAATAATTCAAATGGCGAGTTATAAATCATAGTTTCAAGAGGTTAGATTTATTGGTTAAATTAATTTATATTCATATTTAGTATTGATTGATTTCTTTAAATTTGTAATTCAATTGAAACTAAAATTAATTTTATATAAATATGCGCTGCTGAAACATTCACATCAAAGTAACATCGTCGCCATTTTTGTTGTTTTAAAAATGCCGCCAAATTTTGCAACCCCAATCACTAATTTTGGAACACTTACTACGACCACTATTTGACACGAGTGAGCTTCGAGTAAGCATAAGTCATGACGTCATTAATGACGTTTTCGCCGAGACCACATCGCCCGCGATCAAGCGGAACGGCTAAATGAGCGTTTGGGGCGTTGAGATCGCTTAGTGGAACGCGCTCTATACGTATGTCTAATATCTATAATGTTCTTTATGAATTATGACGAACGCCAAATGAACCAACCGTAACACTTCACGCACCCGCGTCATGCGTACCCGTACACCACCAGAGAGTTGAGAGCGACCGGGCGATACCATTATTCAGAGTACTCAGTATCGAATGTTAAGTATCGATACCATATGAGTACTCGGTAGTATCGATTCATCCCCCCTATCTTTGGTATTTCGGAACACGGGGAGTATATTGTACATATGTCATATATCTATTGTCTATTGTTCGCAATATAATCATTATTATTGTTTGTAAATTTTAAGAAAATATAATTAATAAATACATATTGATTACTATTGACTTTGAGAATTTCATTACATATTAGAGGGATATTCAATTTAGAAATTTACGAAGAATAATATCTGTTCCGCATAAGAATGGAAGAATAAGGAATATCCTTCCAGTATTTTGTTGTGTAAGACAAAATTTCTATTACAATGCCTGATATCGAAAAAATAACCTCTGAAGAAGATGAAAATTACATTATATCTAGAGCAAAAGAAGCTCATAAGCAAAACATTTACTCTGCTAAGGCTTGGATGTTAACAGCAAAGACTTTATTTCCAACAAACTTTAAAATTCAATTTGAAGCGTACCTGATGGAAAAGCAGTCTGGAAACATACAAGAAGCTGCAGAGTGTTTCAGTTCATTAATGTTGGTGCCACAAAACTTACCCAATTTACTACCCGAAATATCTGCCATTGCAAATGCTCTCAAATCTAATGAACCAAGTTTCTTGAGCCAAATGTTTGATTTCATATGTCCAGATATACAGTTGACAATACTTAAGACAAGTGTTGAAAATAGTGATGATACTATGGAACATTGTCGATTATTAGTTTTATTGTTGAAGAAGTTTCCACAGTTGGGTGTTGATAGTCTGGTTAAAACTCTAATAAATGCTGAAAAATTCTTTTGTGATAACCGTTATGCTCGATTTCTTGTAGTGGAAACTTTACCTTTACTCAATTCACTTGAATCTCCAAGGTTACTCCAGAGATTAGTTGTAAAGGCTATAGATTTTTACAATTCCTATATATATGATATAACAGAACATGATATTGCTGATCCTTGGCAAAGGTTATATAATGTATTAGAATTGTTAGGCAGACAATTAGGTTGGGACTCATACTTACTTAATTATACAAATAGTTTAAATAAAGAGTCTTATTTTCAAAAGCTGTTAGCTTTAAGAAGTTTTGAAGATTGCAGACAACGTTTATATTGTGGAGTAGTGTTTTTCTTAAGATCCCTTTATGAGCATAAATCTTTAAAAGGCAATCATATCTTGGTGGAATCTTTGTCAGACCCAGATATGCCACCATCTAAAAGACGTAAAGGTGATATTGAAGTGACAGGAGTATCAGCCCATCAGTTTCAAGCCGCTGCTAATTGTTGGGAGCTTTTACACCGAAATGATGTTATATCAAGGGAATTCATGAAATTGACGTCTCAGTTACAAGTCAAACCTTGGTTGGAAGAGTTTTCTGAAGAACTAGCTTTATATAGAGGAAGATATGAAGAAGCAATATTATCCTCTTCCAACAATATAGCTACTGTGGTTAATAAAGTATCCATACATTTTTTCCAGCAAAATTACACAATGTGCTTAGAAAATATTTTAGCAGCATTACCTTTATTACCTCAAGTCGAAGGAGTACTTGAATCAGATCTCATAGTTGGAGGCAAACATAGACATCTGCACTTCTTACCATTGACCAAACTTGCAATCATGCACTATTTTTGTACTTTACTTATTAGAATCCTTTTAAAAACAGGAAATAATTCAGATCTAACCTATGGACATATTGTAGTATTAATGCAACTAGGATGGCCACAAGAAGAGGCTATTTTTATTCATATCATTGATGCAATAAGAAAAAAAAGTGTTTTTCATTACCACCTCTTTCCCACATACATTATTCATATTGATATACTAGAAGAATTAAGTTTCATCTGGAATGAGCAAGGAAAAAATGTGGTTTTAGATATACTCCCAAATTCTCAGCAACATTTAGGACAACGGAGGATTGGCACCCGAGGAGCAGACAAAGGTGTGAAGGAAGATTTTAAGCAAGCTATGAAAGCTCAAGTAGCACGGACTAATGAATCTATGCTAAATTTAATTATTCAATTTATTACAGCTGAAAGATCTTATTTCTTACAATCATTGCAATAAATATAAGGTTAAATGAAATATAAAAAAAACATTAATATTATTAATAAAACATTTATTACATAGAAATTAATTATTTTATTTAAGAACTACCTTCATATGAACCTACAGCTAGTAAAAGATTACGTCGAGTAAAGTGTAAGTTTTTGACGGGAGAATTTTTAGTTGAAAATGATCTTAACAAAAATTTGTCTTCTTTCTGTGCAACATTATTAGTCCCATTTTCATCAGTGGCGGTTTCGTCACTTATCAAGGCAAAATCCCACAGCTTGATAGTGGAGTCTAAAGAACCTGTAAATACAAAAAACTGCTATATAATATAACTAGTATGGTGTGAAAGAGTGAATAACAAATTGTCGGATTCCGTATGGCGGTTATGTAGAAAATGGTAGAAAGTAGTAGAAAAAAGTAGTGAGTTGTAGACGGCGCGGTGGTAGAAAATGGTAGTCAATGATAGGCAGTGTTAGACAGTGGTCTACTATTTTACGTTCATTAACTTCTACTGTGCACTGTCTGTAACTTACTTTTCTACTATCTATAGCTCTGTCAACTGTTTACATGTTCTAGAACGACTATCATTTTGATATGCTATCGAGCACAGTACAGTGGAATGTAAAAGCGAGACCTTTTTTAATATCTACCAGAGCCATAAGATGTAAAAAAAAACATCCAGGACACGAAAGTCACTGCACAGTAGAAGTTAATGAATGTTAAATAGTAGACCGCTGTCTACTACTTCCCATCACTGACTACCATTTTCTATTACTTTCCACCACTGTCTACCATTTTCTACAAAACTGCCATCCGGGATCTGACAATGCGGAATTTTTTTTCAGCACCCTGCCAATTGGGTGAGAATTAGAGTATTTTTTGTTTGAGTAGCGCCCACCTATGTTTAATAACCTGGCCGTGCTCCATACCCATCTCTGAAACCGTCGATGAATTTGTCAGAATGAATGTTCTTCTATGAACCGTATAAACGTAACTGTAACCGTAGAAAGTCTTGCATAGTTTCCATATCGTAGTTTCTTTAATATTCCCCATATATATTTTATATAGAAAAATAAATTCCGCCATCGTGAATTTTTTTCTGTTCATCAAGTAGACCTTCATACACTAATCATGTTTTTCAAAAAAAAACCACTCTTCCATCTTGTACACTTTCTGAGATAGATCAAAATTTGCATGACGCCATCTTGAATCTGCCATTTTAGTTTTTTTTCTGGTTCCCTCCTAATTGGATGAGGTTTCGAATTATTTTTGTCCGAGCACCCCCCACCTATCTTGAATACCCTGGCCGTGTTCCTTCCCCGTCTCCGAAATCCTTAATCAACACTTGTCAGAATAAAATCTTCTTCTTCTTCTATGAACCGTATCAAAGTCTTGCATAGTTTCCAACTTGTGGTCTCTGGAATATTTCCTATACATTTAGTATGGAAAAATAAATTTGGCCCTGATCATCTTTTTCCAATAAACCAATCTTCCATCTTGTATACTTTCTAAGATAGAGGACGAAGAAATTTGTATGGCCGCCATCTTAAATCCGCCATTCTGGATTTTTTTTCAGCTCATTGCCAATTGGATTCGAATGATATTTGTTCGAGCACCTCCCACCTATCGTAAATATCCCCCCGTCTCTGAAACCCTCAATCAGCTTTCTCCATATTTTTCCTCTGAATGAATTTTTGTCCTCTATACGAAACCATGAGAGAAAACATTTTATTCATACAAAATTTTACAGGAGAGGTGATCAATCAGTCAGTCAGTGAATCAGCACAAACAGCTATATATACTACGAAAAAATTCATGAATAAACAATTTAAAAATTATTCTGGATTTAGATGTGCGTCTTTAATTTTTTTTGCTTACTTGTTGTTCCCTTTAGTCTTTGTTTAGCTATTTCAAATATCAGAAGTGTTTTGGATTTAAATAATATACAAAACAACAGTTGAAACTTATAAAAATTTAAATAGGATTCCAAGCTAATCAACCATGCTTCTAGTTTATATTTTTAAGGTTTTTGACAACATTGCTTTGCTAAAGATCTTCTAACAAATAGGTTCAGTGGGTATTCAAAGATATTGCGCAATTATAGCGTAGCTGAGGAATCTTTAAAAAGATAAAACTTACATTAAAAAATATTTACTATTTGAGATACTATGTGTAACTCAACAACAGTACACAAATTTTTAAATTGTATGAAAGTGTACTAACCAGATGATAAAATAGTACCATCACGGCTGAAAGCTAGAGCATGGATTGGTGAGGTATGCAACATAGGCAAGATTGCTGTTGGTAAGCCTGTAGAGATGTCCCAAACAACTATTTCCCCATTACCACCACCTGAAGCAATCCACCTTCCGCAAGTTGAAAAAGCCAGTGTGAATGGTGTTGACTGAAATAAAAGAATTATTGTTTTATAAATTGTAAATTTGCTCAAATATTGAAACTGCAAGGAACAGCTTAAGTACACAATTAATAAAGATTTCGTATATTATTCGACTTTACCTTGTGTCCTGTCATTATACGAACTTGTGATCCTGTCAAACAGTCCCATACACGGACAGTTCTGTCACTCGAGCCCGTGGCGACATAATTGGAATTCGGATGGAACTGTATACACTAAAAGATTAATCATTTTTAAAGCATACTTGTATACAATAAAGAAAATTAAGGTTACTTGGAAACTAGATCTTAGATATTTTTTTCGGTAAAGTAAAAACTACAAAGTATTAGTAATTAAGAAGAATTCATGATAAGGATATCATTATATTATGTCATCGTAATCAAATAAACAATCTATGTGATGATCCTATTGCAAAGAAACTTGATAATATCACTTTATACATCAACATCGGAGTGGTGACCCGCAAAGATCCTCATCGGCTGGTGATGGTCTGTAGCCCAAAGACGCGCGGTACGATCGTGGCCGGCGGACGCGAAATAGTGGCCATGAGGTGACCAACGAACATCCCACACTGGCCATACGTGACCTCTATAAACCACGAGGCAAGTCCAGCACTGAAGCGACCAGAGCCTCACTGGAATCAAATAACAAAAAATATTTCACTTCTATACGACAATATGAAAAAAAATGTAATGAACAAGTCGAAATCAGTTAAGCTATTTATAAAACAATATTATAGACAGACTTCGTCAGTAAAGACTAGATTTGGAGTTGAATACTTGATTTAATCTATTAAAGGGAATTAAGAATTAATTAACTAAGTCCCATGCCGCTGATTGTCTGTCTGTTTGTGATAAACTCAAAAACTTATTATAACAATAGATAAAGAGGTTTAGGTGTACAATTTCTTAAGGTTTTGTGTGAATTGGTTGAAATATGAGATCATCAATGTTAAAAATCTTATATATTTTATATATGCCTGTGTTTGATTTTTTGTATTTGTCTCCGTCCCGGATAACTGAATGACTATTAAAAACTTTGTAAAATTGACGATAAAATAGTATAAAAGAAAAATCATTTTCCCATTCAAAATGTGAACATTTTAAACATGTCAACAACTGTCAATCATAACTTAAGTTTAGCTAATCTGTAACATGACTGTCAGGCGGCGAACTCTCGCAGGGTCAGCGGTCAGCTAGTGTTGAGTCAAGCCGCCTGGGAGCTTTCATATAAAACGCTGGGTAAATTGTTTTTAAGCTGATGCAACGATACGACAGAAAAATTATATAGGCCCGTTTAGCCCTAGTCTGTTAGTTTACTTGACTATCAGATTAGTAAAGTGACTTACCAGTTGAATCTTCAGAGCATGACAATAACATGTTTTTGAAAGGTTCAAACGCCACTTTATACACAGGACCTGAGTGCCCAAATAATGTACGACATGTATCTCTGTCCTTTTCCTCCATCATCCTGACCAGCACATCGCCTGGTAAAATGAAAATGATTTAAGTGTACAAATTTAATTCATAGGAAGGAGGACTCTAGGAAGAATATAATTTAGTAAGAGAAATAATAATGTTTCTCTTACTAAATTAACAAAAGTATAAACAATACGACGAAATTTTTAATGTATTATCAGATTATTATATGTATTTAGCAAACAAAAGCAACTTTACCAGCCTCTCTGTCAATATCTTGTAATTTATCAGCAGACTTCATTCCTCGTAATCTCATGGTGGTTAAGGTCCAAACCTATAACATACTATTATGATTAATATAATATATAGATTTTATTATAGAAACTAACGTGGTAATCAATCATTTTTAAACCGAGCCGTCGACGCGCGTGCGTCCACTCTCTGAGGAAGGCCGCCGAATGCGGCTGAAACTTAAGTAAAACTACAATACAAAAAATTACGTGAGTGTTTACCGTTTAAAATCTTTAAAAATATATAGATTTAAAAAAAATGTTATCTGCAAATACACTATAATAATCCTACAGGATAGTAGACTACACAGTAACCTTACCTTAATATAAGAATTGTTGAATCCCACTGCAAGTAAAGTGGAATCGTCACAAATGTCAGCACAAATAGCAGTTTGTCCACTATTCAGAAGTGTGTAGAAGCAGATCGATGGCAAGCTTTCAGGACCTAGTTGGACACGTTTAGAGGCTTCACGAAGGGCTTTTCCTTTTTCAATTTTGTCGTTTTCTTTTCTGTATAATTTATAAACTAAGATCATATAGCGAAATTTTCTTGTATCTAACTAATAGCTCTACCAAATTATTTTTTTAATAAAGCTAGGTAATAAAACTGGTGCCAAGCAGCAGTAGTCGGAGCGTTATAATTAAGATTAAAAAGATCTTTCTAAGAGCAGTTGTTTCGTATATACATTAATACTTCAAACTTACATAAACACATATAAATTATTCATCATCACAACCCATTTATAGCGGACTACTGAGAGGGGTCTCCTCCTAAGAGTGAGGGGGCTGGACTGTGGCCTAAGCCACAGGTGGTCTTACCGGACCGATGACCGAGTAAGACACTACTGTCTTAACAAATTGGCCATCACTGCTTATATATAAATAATTATAATTAAAAAAATATATATATATTCATTGGTGCCAGAATCCATATTAAATAATAATTAAAAACAAAGGCGTAATAAAATCTTAGATTATGTTGTATAAATATAAATTATTCAAGCGAAGTAATTGTGATGTAAAAAATAAATTTTATACTATATTTCATAAAATTTACCAAAAAAGTTTGATGACTGAAGAATTTTTTTTTATAGAGCAATAGTGTGGGGGCACTAAGTCATGATTTGTGTGATATTCAAACAAAAGATGAATCAATGTAATTATGAAATTTTTTGTTGTTTGGTACTATATGTACTTACAATTCTGGTAATGGTATTCTGTCATTAGGTGGAGCGTTTGGATCTGATTTTGGTTTCTTCATAAATATGTTGTCTTTTTTAGCCTTTTTCTTTTTTGGTTTATCTGGAGTCTCTTCTACTTCTTCTTCATCTTCAACTGGTGGTGGCAGAACTTGTATATCTGGTTCTTTCAGCAGACCATAATATACTTTCGGTCGGTTATCTATATTGCAATAAAAGATGATATTTAAAATACTGTGAATATATATCACTTTTGTGACTAATAGAATAAAATAATATGTTAAAAGGATTTGTGTTTAATAGATCATGATGAGAGATGTGAGACTAAAAGTGGCAAAGTTGAAAAGTGGTGGAAGATATTATCAAAGAATTGAATTGCAAATAATTCATGTTGACATGGATTATGTATTAATTTGTATTTAACATGTTGTGAAAATAAATAAATAGACTTACCATTCCTTGGTGCCTCGCCCAAGACTCCTCCAATTGTTGCTTTTACTTGAGCCTGTGTTCTACCTGGGCCATCATGTACATCAATCTGAATGTGATTATTGATGATATTTATAATGACAGGTGAACTTTTCTGTTCATGCAAATATCGTTTTAATTGTGTTGAAGCATCTCTGGATAGTTGAACTTGAAATTTGTTAGAACTGAAAGAAATATTATAATATTCACCTGGTTTTCTGATTACACTAACCGTGTATTAACTTATTATTTTTATAATAAGTCATGTAATAAGTAAGGTAATTTTAAAACAGATTACACAAAATATATTAGACAAAGAGATTCTTTGACAAAAATCTCAGCCAAATAGTAATGTTTCTTATTTAACAAAAACAGTTTTTGATCAGATTATACCTATATATTTCTGCAATTTCATTTCCTTTTATTTGGTCCTTATTTTGAACCACAGCCAACCGCTGTAAGTCTTCCTGATAATGTTCCTCTTGTTCAGGACCAAATTTCTCAAAAAATTTTTTTGCATGTTCATTATGGTCATACAAAATTAGTATTAAATACATATGGACAAATACTGGATACAGGAATGTTGATAATTCATACTAAAAAGGACAAACATGAATGAATGACAAGTTAATTATTAAAATGAATATTTAAAATTATTATTAATAATATTAGGTAAAATAAGAAAACATAATAATAAATTAAATAAGCCTCAACCAACATCTCAAAAGGTTCTTGTTGAATGACTTGATCAAGGGACTCATACAGAAAGTTGTGCTTCTTGATATGGCATGCATTGTGAGGTTTCTCTCTCTGGTACCCTTATCTCTGGCGGTGTATATATATATATATATTTAAAAATAAGATGATAAGCAAAATAAAGATAATTAAATAAATACTTGACAACCATAATTAATATTATTAAAGATGTGGGTAAGGTCAATGCACAATATTTAAAAAAAAAACGGGTTGCACCGGGAGTGCCGGCAGAAGTGAAAACTTGAACATTAATATTGTGCATTTTTTAAAACTTTGTAATGGTTAGGGAATAGCAACGCACAAATTGCTTTATTTATCAGTATAAAAGTACTACCATTTATGTGGTTAAATACAATATTCATCTATTGCACTGTCTTACACAAAGAGTATTATAGCTGGGTACTTAGGGGTTTAACAAATTTTTGCCATTTATATCAAACAGTTTTCTAGTTTTCCAAAATAACTTTTCGAATAAATTTTTTTTTCTCGTAGTATAATAAAAAATTTCTGAATGGTAATTTTTTCCCCAATTCTTAGGAGTGAAATAGGTGAAAAAATATTTTAGTTACGATTCTTTAAGAAAAAGGCAATTTTTGGCGGAATAAATAATATTTCAATACTTACTTTAATCCTTTTTTTAAAGTGTCACTTACCGAATTTTGTCAGAATATGTCTTTTATCTTCCTCTATACTAAGGATTTTTTTTAATTTTTTGAATTGGTGTAACAATATAAAAAAAATATGAAACTAATTTTTCTTCTACAATCTTCCATTTAACTTATATATTTTTAATTGTTAAAGTGTGTAAAAATTACTATGGCGAATTCAAATTAATCTCATTAATGCTAGATTACACATAGAGATACTTAATTAGGTTTTCCCATAAAGATTGAGAACAGACTTTCTTCAGTTTGATACAATAAAAACAGTTGCAAAGTTAGAAAGTTGATCATAATCAGTCAGTCAAGTCAGTATTTATTGACATTAAAATGTTAGTCTTTGTCATCATATCATATATATCATATCATATATGACAATCATATTTAGAAATTAGTTTAATCTTAAAATAAAATTACATACTAATTAATTTTTGCTAAATAAAATAATTTTGTATCCATTTTTAACTGTTAAAAAAGTGTTTTTAAGAAATGTCTGTAAGATAGGTATTGGTGAGTTTAATCTTCTTACTTTTTATTTTAGTTATTGAACCACTGACGTGGCCCACTTCTAACACAAGTATTTTAGCTTACTTGGAGGGGTTAAAGAATACTAGAAGGATGTGATCCCTAGTAGGTATTTAAAAAAAGGAGAAAAGAAGATAGTTTAAAATCTCACAAGATAGATTATAATCTGATGGTAACATATAATGCATTCCTCCTTTCCCTCGGCCGTGTTACATATATGGTTAATTATTTCTGTTTCAAAAGTTTCTGAAGAAGTTTCTTTTATACAAAGCTGTATAGAATTTAGTATAAGCGTTTTTAAATGCAACATTAAAGAAGAAAAATTAGTTTTTATATATCATTCCACTAATTAAAAAAAAACCTCAGTACAGAGGATAAAAGACATTTTCTGACAATATTCGGTGAGTGACACTTGAATAAAGTATAAAAAAAACCCCTGACTTAACGAGCAGAAAAGGACCCAAGGGCAGATACGATTTATAAATGTATGAAAAATGCTACTAATTAAGCGTGCGTCGTCTTACAAATTTTCGATCATGTCACATGTCCTGATGCAAGTTTAACATTTTTAGCCACACCAAAAAAACTACTGCACAATGCCGCTAAAGTTTTCACTTAAAAAATTGTAGTTGTTTTGGAAACTTTTAAATAATTTGTTTAAAGCTATATACTAATTGTGATTAATTTATATTTCTCAAATATTTTTTGATAATATTGCTCTATGCCATGTAAAAAAAACAGTGATTTGTCAGCTGTTTCTTTAAATAATCAAAGATGACATTGAATTTGGAATCCAATAATTTCCAGCCACAACAGAAATAAACTTGTCAGTTGTTTTTTAGTGTTGTAATTTGGATAGTGGCAAACTCTAATGTAGGTATATCTCTATTTTTAGTATTGTTAATAGGTTTTATGTATTTTTTTTTACTAAAGTACATTTGTTTTATTTGTATCAGATTGAATCACACCTTATATATATCTAAAGAACTCTCCACAAACTTTTTCAAACTTTCATACGCAAATTCGTAGCTATACGGATCACTCTCAGTATGATGAGTCGAAAGAATGCTAGCAAGTTCAACTTCAGGTAAATCTAAATTCTCAAATTCGGTGTCGCCTAGATTAGCTTCTTTCCTTAAAATTTCTTCCGTTCCCTGTAAAATAACATTTAAAAAATATAAGTTTGAAGTAGTTTGGGTATTTTGTAACAATTAGATGTTAATACACGCCTTCAAATCATATTTTCGTAATAGCTGAAGAACAGCTAAAAGTGGAGTTGATTTATCGCTCATTTTGACCTTTATCTTAATTCCTAAATACTTGAACAACAAATTGCTTGCTTAAAATTGTAGATAAATAAAATTTCTTTTTTAATTATTATTAATAGATAATGACATTTCGTAATGTAAGATGGCGATGAATATTGACATTAGAAAATTGACCATAGAGTATACATAATCGATATTTGGACCATAGAGATATATTACATAGAGAGGAAACATTCTTCTATACAAATCGTAGTTATACAGAGATTACTAAAAATAAAATCCAATTTACAAAAATACTACTTTATCTTTTTATCTTATTACGCAAATTCATATATACTGTTCATGCTCAATTTTACTACTCAATAAAGAATCATGGCAGAATTTGTACTAAAAAATATGAGAAATCGAAATAACTTTAGAACTGCTTTTTGAGGCCTAAATAATAGGTTTAAACATACAGAATATTTTTAGGACATGGCAATCAATAAAAGTGTAAATCTAAAAACTATTGACTATTTCTGAACGAAACAGATTGCTATAAATGTCACTTGTCATAATATGTGTTTGTCAGAGCTTAATTTTACGATAATAAATGGATTAATACGATAATTTATATTGCTGTACGATAATTTTATTTTATTATTAATATTTGTCTTTATTTCGTAAAGCTTTTATGTCTTTATTATTTATTTTTTACAAAATCAAAAATATAAAACTCAAAGCATTGTCATACTTTGCAGTACATATATATATATTTTGATATACATAATTGGTTGGGGAAAAAGTTTCTTCGAGTTTTTTAAGAAAATTCAAAACATTTTTAATATAGTTTATTTACATTTAACTAAAGTATGTAGGTAAAATTTTGTTCGATAACTTTTTGCCATCTTGTAGGTAGGGACATGATCCCATTGCTATAGAAATTTTGGGGCTTCTAAAACCGCGACAAGTAGTTTTGGCAGTTCTCTCGTGATGTTAACCTGACACTGCCTAAAGAATTCTGAAGAGACTGAAACAGGTGGAAATCTGAAGGTGGGAGGTCAGGACTATACGGCGGATGCATTAACACCTCCCAGCCAAACTCTCTTAATTTTTGCTGAGTGGCTAAAGATGTGTGAGGTCTAGCGTTATCATGATGAAAAACCACACCCCTTCTGTTGATTAATTCCGCCCGCTTTCTCTCAACTTCTTACTTTAATCTCATCAGTTGTTCGCAGTAGAGTTCAGAATCGATGGTCCTGCCTGGTGGTAACAGCTCATAATGAATAATGCCCTTCCAATCCCACCACACACACAGCATCACCTTGTTGCGAGTTAACCCAGGTTTCGTCACAGTCTGTGAAGTCTGACCGGCCTTTGACCACAACCTTTTTCGCTCGTTCTTGTCGTACGTGATCCACTTTTCATCACCAGTTATCAGCTTCTTCAAAAATAGTTCGGTTTCATTACGTCGTAACAAAGATTCACAAATGAGTACACGGTACATTAGGTTTCTTTCAGTGAGCTCGTGAGGTACCCAAATACCGAGCTTTTTTTTGTACCCAGTTTTTTTCAAATGTGCCAAAACTGTTTTGTGACTCCCATTTCTTCAGCTACGTCGTAAGATCGGCATCTTGCTCCACTTTTTCAAAAATGGCATCCATTTTATCCGTAATAGGGCGACCAGAGCGAGGTGCATCTTTGACATCAAAATTTCCGGATAGAAAACGCTTAAACCAGATTTGTGCTACTCTCACAGACACTGCACTAGGTCCATAAACATCGCAACTTTTTTTCGCGGCTTGCGTTGCATTTTTACCTTTTTTGTAGTTAAATTTTAAAATGTATCGAATTTCTTCATTAGCTTCACTCATCTTCACAATACGAAAAATAAATAAAAATCACACATTTTCCTAATTTGAATTTGGAATTATCTTCTTTAAAATGTAAACTTTTAATGATACCAAAACCCAGAAGTATAGCCAAAGAGATTTTATCACAAGTTCATACATACTATAATGCGAAAAGACTTTTTCCCCAACCTATTATATCTCACCACTCTATATTTTACTCACTTTTTTCATTTGATTAGTTCTAAAAAAAATATTAATTTCATTATTAGTAGGAAAAAGACATCAACCATATTTTAAGGAATGCTTTGCTTTTAAATGAAAAACATGTACAAATTAAAAAAGAACTTTATTCGTCAATTCGGCAACTTCGCCAATATCATTCACTTACTATTAAAGAATCATAGTCCAATAAATCTGAAAAATCTATTCATTTAATAAAAAAGGTTTGAGATATCTGACATACTGTTTTAAAATCCTGTTACGAAGCCATTTTATTTTAGTGAAATTAATTTTTTTTTGTGCATACTCCTAAATGCTACATACGAAACAAAAGGGCGGCACACACCAACCAGTGCAGCTGAAAGCCGACGCCTGATATGACCTATTTAAGGTTCAAAGCAACGATCACAGAAAAAAAGTAAATACAGTACTTGAAACTGAAACGTTAATCAAATGCGACGTCGCGTCTAACGTAACGTAACGTGACCATTGTTTTTTTGTTTTCTATTAGTTGACGTATTCTGCCAGGCTCAAAAGTATGGATAGCGGCTTCTTAGTTTTTTAAATTAAGTTTTATTGCATGTAAATAATATTCTTACTTACATTAAGTATAATACAAAAAAAATATGTACGCGTCAAATTCACTAACCGAAAATTCTGTACTAATTGTAAAGATTTTATAATGAAATGACATTTGTTTGCTAAACATGGTACAGATTAGATTTTACAATTTATTTGTTCCTCATGTTCTACCATATTAATGCATACAAATATAAATAGGATATTTTCTAGTTATATTTACTGATAGATTTTTTTCTTATCATGTTATAGTATCATTCAAAGATTTATTTATGTCAAATTCATAATATCTCATATCAGTTTTATATGGTATTATACCATATAAAACGACAGTAGTGTCATCGGCAAATAATAATGATTGATTTTTTTAAACACATTACACACACATTAGTATGCTTCCTTGTGGCACGCCAGAATCATTATTCCTATAGCCTGGTTAATACGTGTTATTTGTATTTAACTGCTTACAGACCACTGTTTTTTTGTTTTCTATTAGTAAGATATGATTTTAACCAATTAAGCATTAAACTACACACCAAAAACCCTCGAGTTTATTTAATAGTTTTTCATGACTCGTGGGTTTGCGCCTCGATTGTAATTTTCATCGTGCCGTACTTTTATTAGGTTAGCCTTTTGTCAGAAAGGTGTCTAGGTAGTTGGTAGTCTATTTGTGCATCTATGTATATATGTTCATTGAACCAATTTTAATGAATGAGGTGTCAATAGATTCATAACTGGGTGACTATACCCAGGGTGACATAGGTTATATAAATTTTATGTTTTTTAAGACGGAATTTAACGTTTATCCTCCATTTTTTAGATGCCGTCTCCACTTTATCCAACTTGAGTAAATGTATGAAATTATAAATTTTTATTTTCCTTATCAAATATTGTATTTGAAGAGCTACTCACTTATGAAATGTAATACCAGTAGCTTTATTGTGCTTCCTAGTATAATTTTTACACGTTTTAATTACACAAGACGGCATTTTGCAATATTTTATGACGCTAAACTGACAGCTCTCGCACTGACGGTCGAATGTCGACTAACGGGCGATGCGCGGAGTTTTTGAATTAAGCGGAGTTTCAATGGGAGACGAATCGGGCGTACTTGCGGTATTTTTTTTTCCTATGATCGTTGGTTCAAAGGCATAAAGGACGTACAAGCTTGTCCGTCGTTGTAGAGTCCACACCACACTGAAATTTTTTAAAATCTTGTTTAACGGCTCTGGGTACTAGCCCTTTTGCACAACACTGAATGACGGACGGCGTGGCTAGGTAAAAAGCAGTATGCCCCGTACTAAATTCTAAAATACATATTCTTATAAATATACATATTTAATCCAAAAATGTATATAAAACAAATATCTATTATGCTATTAATAATCTGTCTTTATACTGTTTATTAGTAACAATAATTATTAATTTCATTCAGTCATTTATTGGTGGATTTAAATTTTTTTACAGCAATTTGTTTCGTCTATATCTCAATACAATTACGTTAAATATAGTGTTAACAGCATCATTAAACTTCTCCGTGGCCCAATTTGGCCAATACATACTCAAGATTTGAAGAAATTTTAGTAGATAATAAAAAAAAAACTAGTAGGTTAATTTTTATTAACTTGAATTTTTGGTTATAAATAATTTAATAGAAACTTAAATCTATGTTACACTAAGTTTTTTATACAATATTTTTACATTCGAAACGTTAAAATTGTTTATATTCGAACATTTTTCATAAATCTCATAGTTCATTCGCAAAATGTGAAAAGGCGCATGACATAGCGGTTGTATTTGAAAAGCGATTAGAAAGAAAGAAATTCAAGTTACTAAACTTATAAATATAGATAGATAAATGAGTTAATTCCAATGATTTCAAAATAATGATATTAGACACATATCTTTACTTATGAACGGTAAGTAGCGTTATTTTTCATAACTCGTAGTAAATAGGTGTGTATCATTAGAATTTAGAAATTATTTTGCTCCCTTAGAAAACAATAGATGTCAGGTTATTGAAATAGTATTTTATTTAGAAAGTAGAAATAAAACTATACTAAGTGTTAAGTATATAATCTGTACAAAGAATAAAAATGATAATATATTAATAAAAATTAAAAACGTTTTTATTTATATTTTTATAATGCTCGACATACAAATACAATACAAATTTGAAGCGTCAGTAGCTCAGTGGTTCGGGCGTTGGATTCACGATCAAAAAGTCGTGGTTTCAAATCCCGGACATTGGACTACTGACGTAGCCCACTCCTGACACAAGCTATTTATTAGCTTACTAGGAGGGGTAAAGGGAATACTAGTAGTATGTGATCCATACTGCTAGTAATCTTTTTTGTCAAAAAAAAAGACGCGCTGGCGAAGAATGATACTTACAAAGCCTTGGCTACAGTTAAGGTTAGCAATAGATTATTAATTATATTTTAAACTCTTTAAAATTTTTAAACTATTGTGGAGACATCGGGCAGCACCAACAAGCTAACAATAAAAAGAAATAACTAAAATTTATAACAAATTAGTTGCCTCAAGAAAATGACGATAAGTAGACAAAATCTTCTTCATTATTATTGTATGAAAAACAAATTCTACACACCGCCAAGAAAACCGACTTTGTCCGCGTGATGCTCCACTTCTTTTGGTCTTAACGTGATGATATGTATAGCCTTCCTCGGTAAATGGACTATCTATCACTGAAAGAATGTTTCAAATCGGACTAGTAGTTCCTGAGATTAGCGCATTCAAGCGATATCTGATCCATACCTACTCCTAGTATTTAACAAAAAAAATGTTGAATAAATAAGCTCCCACTCTGTAGGCAGCGTTGCTTTTAATATGAATGTTTTAGTTTAAGGTTTAATGGACTTTATTTTAATTCAATAGTTAGTGGGCAGTGGGGTTTGAAAGATATGTGTTTGAAAGTTAAAATAATAATAAAGTTAATTTTTTTTTCGCTTCGCCGAGTATTTAACTTGTCAAAAGCGACCGAATTATATTTTTAATTCGATATCTTCGGTTTTATTATTACCTATTTTCTCTTATATTTTAATCAACCGAACCTTATTGCTAACGAACAAACGAAAAGTATAATTACCTACAGTCTTTATTTCATTGATATTTTGATTTTTAATGATCGCTATTTTATTATCTATTCAGTAAGAAATATACTTTTATTATTTTTAAAAACAAACGATTTATACCTTATAAAAAAGTCTCGATCGCTGCTCTATTGAACATCAGATTACTGATTATTTCATCTTACGTAAGTATTTACGAGGGATTGTACAATATAAAAAAAATACATAAACATATATCTTTCTCCATTAGTTAAGCCTCAAATTTTATTGTATTAGTGTACCTATAGTAAAAAAAATCGTAACCAAAAAATCATTACCAAACGTAATCATTATAGAACCATTTTATTATTAAGAACTTGATATGTTGTAGTAATTTTGTTACTATTTATCTAAAATACAAATATTCTAATCATTTATAGTAAGTATCACTACTTTAATCGTTACCGAACGTCACATGAACTAACGGTATAACCAAATGTAGTGTATATGTTTTATCTTATCATATAGTCTGAAAATCATGGCCACCTAGATCTACGTTAAAATATAAAATTGAAAAAAAATCCTAAGGAGTATATGACTTTTTCGTTAAGTCATTTCAAATCCCAGATATCGGAAAACAATCGATTCCACTCGATGATTCTGTTGTATGTTGTTAAAACTAAAAGTGGTAATACTAAATTACAAGAATTTACTTATAAAGATTTGTTGAAATAATAAACAAATCTTAAGATATGTTGTTTCGACTGAAAATTTAGTTCTTAATAAATTTTTGGCTATGACTACAATATTACTGACAAGGTACATTAATCAGTCTGTCTTAAGGTCGGTCTATTATTACCACCTACTAATTTTATAACAGGTAAGTACACAAAATGTCTCAGATTCAATAGGAAGATACAAAACATTTTTTTATGTGATTCTTATGGTAGATTTAAATACTTAGTCTACAGGTATTTAATCTATGGTTCTATTTTGGTCGTTTGTAATTAAAGCTATAATAATGAATCATAAAAATTGCAGAGTCCAGAACAAACATTTTTCTAAAAATCATACCGATTCAAAACTTCTGAACCAACGACCTAAGAGAAAAAAAAATTACTATTTACTTTAATTTTTTATACAAACCGTTTAAATTATAGGTACCTGTATTTTTTATTCGATTTGATTAGAAGTTTTGGACCTACGTAAATGGAAAAACGTCTGTATGGTTTTTAAATTATTAAGACAATCTATCTCAATAACGTTAAAAATTTGGCATTATTTTTAAAACTTTTTAGCGTATATTTACAACTACACATTTTAAAGCGACTAATTCTATTATTCATTTTTTAATAAATGACTGTACATTCTTATAAATACATAAAATATTGAATTCCTATTAAATTAGATCAATGATAAACACTTTCATTTTCTCTCTTTACTTTGAATAATTGTAGATTTTTAAAATATTTTTTCTTTTAATTTTATTATCAAAAAACAAATAAAATAACAACTATACAGGATGGATTTTTGAGACGGGTCAGTAAGGGCAGGTACCTTAACCGTTATAGTTACAGGAAAACGTTCCTAGGAGACCATCATCATAACTTTTTATGATTTTTATTGCCAAACAATCCTATTTCTTACATACGTGATTAAAAGGTTCTTTTAGGCCAACTGAAATTTAAATACAAAAACTACGGCACGACACAACATGTCACACCAACTTCAAAATAGGTGATCTACGAAATTAAATTGATCTACAAAATTTTAATAGACAATTCGGGACACAGTAGATAGGAACACATAGTCCAATTGAGTGGCCAACTTCCAGCCCCGATCTAATGCCTCTCGATTTTTTTTGTGGGGCCACCGAAGTCAATAAAAGGAAATACGACAGTTTCCAGGAGCTGAAAGAGGCATTAACGAGGATTTTAAATAATATCCATCAAAGACAATTATCCGCTGCTACTGAGCAGTACAAAAACGAATGAAATTACGTAGAAAACGGCGGTCATTTTGAGCAATTTATTTCGGAGATCACCTATTTTGAAGTTGGTGTGACATGTTGTGTCGTGCCGTAGTTTTTGTATTTAAATTTTAGTTGGCCTAAAAGAATCTTTTAATAACAGTAAGAAATAGGATTGTTTGGCAATAAAAATATGACGAGTTGATTTATCGTTTTTCAGTACAAAATGTATGGAAAATGTTTTTGGCGATTTCTGACATTTCTGGTACTCATACCTTAAATGGTCCCTTAGAGTATTTTGATCCCCAAACTCAGTAGGATCGATAGACATAAAAAATGATTTTTGCATTTTAGCAGTTTTTTCGCTGACCGTACATTTTCTCAAAAATCTGTGAATGCAGTTCAGAATATCTTAAAAAGTTATGGATGGTCTCCAAGGAACGTTTTCCTGTAATTATAACGGTTAAGGTACCTGCCCTTACTGACCCGTTTCAAAAATCCATCCTGTATAAAAGTATACTGAAAGGTAATCTATCATAAACCTATTAGTACTTTGCGAAAATTCTCAATTAAGTGCTTAAATAAGTAGTGATTTAAAAAAATATAATTGAGTAAAGATAAAACATTATCAATTATTTATTTAAACTTATTAATATTTTACTAAAATGACAAATAAAAAAGGAACTGCACTTATATTTAATATACTTAAAGGGTACAAACACTAATTGGACTAACATTAAAGCTTGGGGTATTTAGGTAACAATATATTTGACTACATTTACATTCTAATCGTACCTAATTTAAACTATTTAAAAACACTTCAATATATAAACAACTGACCTCTTACTTAAAAGAATGATCAATCATTCATTCAATGATTAACTTATTAAATATATTGTATAATCTAAGTTACAAAATCACTAACAGACACGACACTAATTTAAAAATCTTATATTTTTAAAATTTTCGTCTTTAAATAACCTCATTAAAATTTTTAAGAAAAGTATTTAATAATATTAATAATATATAAATTTGAAGCTATTTATTAAATCTACATCTAAGTAGCAGGTATTTGTACGTAGAATTTAAACAGAGAAGATCAAAGCTCCATAGATCCAATACGTATGTGACAATGAGAACCATCTACTAGTTTAATATAATTAGGTTTTAAGAAGCAAAAAACTTATGTATAAAGGATAAAAAAATTCCCTAATCTTTACTTTTCTAATTGATCTATATCGACCATATCCTTTGGTTGGCACTTGTGAGGTTGCGAAAAAAATATTCATAAGCAAGAAGTTGTTTCCAAATATCCATTAAAACAACACTTTATTTAACTTTAAAAAAAAGTTATGATTCGTTGTTAAAAATACATTAAAGTCCATCTTCGCGTATCCATTCGCAGGAGCGAACGGTACAATTTGGCGTGAGCCAAAAAAAAATTCAAAGAATAAATGTTAACTATAACCCGAATAATAATAGAAATAAGTATATTTTACCATAATCTTTTCTTTACAAGCTGAATATAGAATAAAGTTATCAAAAAGTACTTGCGAACGAGCCCTCGACTCGATCGGGTTACGTTTAATTATATAATTCCCATGATCACCTTTCAGCCACCATCAACAGATCAGCTCTTTGTCATAATAATATTTCATTTTTATTCGGTTTATTTTAATTTCAGCTCAATTGGAAATCGTAAAGTGGGTCAAATTAACTTGCTAGACAGACCGTGGTGAATCTAAATAAAAGCTTGTGAAATACAAAATACAAAACTGAGAAATCGAAAAATTTAAGAGTAATTTAAAATGATGAATGATGTAAATTAAATTTTTAAATTATATGAATCATAGATTTAATAAATATTATTTTAGAGGTCTTGGCTAGAACAATTATGTGCGTCTATTGTCCTCGGTGAAACTTCCTCGTATGGAGTAACATGAGCTGAAGCTAATTCTCGCGACACTCGTTCCGCAGCATTCAGTACACGTAGAAGATTTAAACCAGCTAATTTTTTCAGGTCTTCTATACTCCAACCATTTTCCATCAGTTCAGCAAACAGTAAAGGATATGAGGATACGTCTTCTAAGCCTTGTGGAGTACTAAAAGGAAAATATCACAATGTATTCACTAACAAATGCGTTAAGGTATATTTTGAATCTCTAAATTCTAATTATTTTCGCAAAGTAAAAGTTCAGTTAAAGAGTTTTAACAATTATAATATTATGGGGTAATAGACATAATATATCAAAATAACGTATGCGATATGACAATTAGCTTTTTATTAACATTTAATATTTACCTACCTAAGCAAATTTTATGAATTAATATTTTGTTTATTAATTCTTTTTTATTTATTGTAGGTTTTGTAAGCATATATTTAATATTACGTTAACAGCAAGTTTTTGTATTTTATTTCTGTATATATAACTAATTAATTTAAATTTTATATATATAATTTAAATATATGAATGTTGTTCTCTTATTGGTCTCCTACACGATCTTTCTTAAATATTATAAATGGATAAAATAGTTTCTGAATTTCGATAAAACTCTTCCCTTTATTTTTATATGTTTCACACAGATACTGTTAAATTCGTATAACTTACTAATTGATTCCATCATATCCGGCACCCAAGCCCACACTGTCTACCCCAGCGATGTCACGGATGTGATTTATGTGTCCTGAAAAAAAGGTATTTTTAATTTTCGTATAAACGATTCAGCAGAACAAAAATACAATAAAGGAATTTATACCTATAGCATCTCGAACGGTAGCTGTATCCTTACAAGTGAGGAAGGAGGTGTAAAAGTTGACCATTATTAGTCCTTTGTTGAGTGCTAGCAAGCGTAAGACGTCGTCGGGAACGTTACGCGTCACGTTGCAGATAGACCGCGCCGAGGAGTGTGAGAAGAGAACCGGGGCTTGCGACACTGAGAGAGCGTCTCGCATTGTGCGCTCAGAAACGTGTGATAAATCAACTAACATGCCCAATCTGTTCATCTCTTTTATCACTATCTGAAAAACAAACTTACTGTAATAAAAATTGTTAAGCAGCATTTAACAGTATTTTGCTCTTAAATAACTCCGAATTTAAGCTACAGGCTATCCGCGATTAAGGCCATTCTCGCGAAAAGAAAAACAAAATCAAGTGCAGTCGCTTATATTTAACCTTTTCATCGCCAATAGGTATGTTTAATGGCAGGAAGATAATAAAAACGGGCCCAAGTAAGAAAGGCGTGTTGGTGTTAAATATAGGCGCAATAATATACGTCTTACTGCAATATTACTTAGTAAAATTTAATTAAACGCACTATTATTATAGCAATTAAATATTAGTCTCTCTGGTTAGCTAGTTTTAAAGATTCTAGTTGGTGTAATAAGGATTTAATGATATTTCTCTAAAACCATGTAGAATTAATACTCATAAAAATGCTATTATTATATTAATTGTAAAAGGTAACAAATTTTACAATATTTTTAAAAGATATTACAAGTTCTATTTTCATCACCGTAACTTTCAAAATAAAATTATAACCGCAACAGTTGGTGCTCAAAGACTCGAAAAAGCTTCATTAGGCGCTCAAAACCATTCATTGCACCAGCTTGAATATGTACAAGTGTCTTTGAACTTAGAGGAAAAAATCTAAATAGGCACTTGCACATAAAAACGTTGTAGATTATAAATATTATATTTTTTGGATAAAAATAGTTTAAATACTTGTAAGTTAGAAGTTACGGATTTGCATTTTAGTGCAAAAATTAACCTAGAAAAATTTAAGTTTAACTTGCTGCGAGTAGTTTGAACAAAGGAAAATATAACGAAAAGTATCGTATGTAAAACAAAGAACTGTTTCGCAAGCTGGAGTTCATACAAAGCAAAATATTGCTCAGGATGTTTATGATTATAGCACACTCACTCTACTCCACGTCTCAATCTTTACGGTTTTGTTTTAAGAACCAGATGCAATATTCCCACAATACTTTTCAGACTGCAAATGTTAAGTGCGTATAATAATAACAGTACGTAGCCATTTATTCCAAAAAGGTTAGTCTATTTAATAATTAAGTTGTACTTCTAGTAAGTACTTCTCTTGGTAATTTTTGGATTGAATTAAAACAGAATAAATCACAGAACAATCACAATACGGCTTAAATTAAAATGTAATTAGGATAAAATGTAGAACTTCAATTTTCTTTTAAAGAGATTAAAAATGTTATAGTAGCTTTATACGTACATACATTTATACTTACTTTACCGAAAGGCGATAATCCGCCTCTCTGTGCGGATTCGGGTCGATCGGTTGATGCACATTCAGCCCACGGCGTATCACAGGTTGAAGTTAGAGTTAGATATCGAACTCCAACTTGATACAAAGTCCTTAGAACACCTAGACTGCCTCCAATTGCATGCCCCCCTTCCACGCCCACCAACGAGCATAGACGGTGATTTGCGTGGGCAGTTAGGATATCTGAAACCACTTGTTTATGAATATCATATATTCCCACAATAACAACTGTCACAGATTGCAAATAAAATGAAACTTATTTATAAAATTCGTGTCCAATATAAAATAACACTTTTTCTCGCCAGAGGAAGAGTGTTAATTTCGAAAGCTCTTTCTAAAATAAGAATAAAATACCAAGTAGAACAAATAAAGAACCAAGAAAAAATAATTTTTATTAGTGATTTATTTATTTCTTTCCATAAAATAAAATATTTCAAAAAATATTTCTTAACTTAGTTAAACTTTAAAGTAAAACAAAGATACCCAGGAGTAAACCTCTAAGATTATTTTAATTTTCAATCTTTACAAAGCTGATCTTCAGAGACAAACAAATCTTTGTTGATAATCGAACAATAGTGACTAAAAAAATTCATAGAATATTGCGCACATTGAAAATCATTTCACAATGAGTTTTACCTTTTCGGACCTTAAGATTGGTACGAGTTTGTGAAAGTGTTTTATTGAAAAATCGTTCTATAGTCGTTATTGAAATGTTTACTCTTTTTGAAAACTAATCTGTTAATTTTAGCGTTTCGTTTTACTACTAATAAATAATAATGGTTGATGATGGACAACTTCAAGGTAATTTCCTGCCATACTAATTGGCTTCCTTTATTTTGTTGGAAATTATAGGAATAATAGCTTGTGACATAATATATAAACTTCAAATATCACGTGAAGTAAACATTGCTACATATTGAAATTGAAAGTAATTTACGAAAGTAAGAAACTCTTTAATTATAAAGACATTTTGTGTTAGCAGAATGATTAATTGCAACACTAATAACTTAGAAGGAAAAAATACAATTCTTTTAGCTAAATTCAAGACGATAAAATTAATTCAACTTAGATTTTTACGAGTTAAAACTGAAAACGCCTTTTATATGCTAATTCACGAATCGTAAATTTATTTTAGCTTACGTTGTAGCGAAAAGGTGAAGTGGCAATAAATAGGTAATTTACTTTTACCAAAAAAGGTGAGGACGAAAAAATATCAAATCATAAAATTAAATCAAAACTTCTTGCCAACAGAGATTTTTTTTGTATGGATGAAAAAGACAAATATTTAGATATGTATACGAGAGCGCCGAATGAAAAATGATCCAATAGATGTACTTAAGGAAAACAACCGTGGAAACTAATTTGTTAGGTTCCTTATGGCTTGATTGGCTTGCATAATATGTCAGCGTAAAATAAGAAGTTAGTTTTGTTAGGTTCCTTATGGCTTGATTGGCTTGCATAATATGTCAGCGTAAAATAAGAAGTTAGTTTTGTTAGGTTCCTTATGGCTTGATTGGCTTGCATAATATGTCAGCGTAAAATAAGAAGTTAGTTTATAAAGTCTCTATGTGAAACTTTATATGCATTGTCAACGGTATTTATTTTCGTTTAATTGTTGAGTGACAATGCTAGATACTTATTTATACGGTACATTTTTGAATCCATACTAATATTGTTTAAACACTAAAAATGTTTATTGCTTTGTCCTTCTTTCATCTGTAACGAGAAATAAAAGTTTAATTCTTATATTAAAATAGTATAATATTATGGTCAAGTTAGAAACGCCTCGTTATTTTATGCAGTTGAAAATAAATAAAATGAAAACATTTTTGATAAAATAAATGTATTTATTTCAAAGTCTTTCTATGCTCTCAATTTACTTGTTTTGTGGTAAAATGAACCCGTATAAAGCTGGGGCGGTATCGATCGATATCCATGATTGATAACGCTTTCCGTTCAATTCAAGTAGGAGCAGTATAATACTTTGTTAGAGATGCAACCGTAGCACGTAACTCGTAGCACGCAGCGCGTATGAGAAGCGTTTAGATAAATGTAAACTATTTCATAAAGAATAATGTTTTTAAATGGAATTTGTAGATGGCTTTGGCTTCAAAATGGCTTTTCTTATCCTTGAATTTGAACAATCTTCTGGGTAAGAAAAAATGTTTTTATACTCGGTATAGCTTTTTTTTGTCTCGGGGCTCACAAAACTCGATATTTAAATCGAGGTAATAGAATTATTCGAAGTTTTTGGTAGAGTTTGAAATCTTTTTAATACTAGATAAATACGTAATTCTATATAACGCTACATGTATAACAGACTTTTAATACTTTATTAAAGTGAGGGCGGGTGTTTCTTAACAAGTAAGAAATTATTTATATTCGAATTTCGTAAACAATTTCTTGTAGACCTTTGGTACGTTTTGTAAACAAACTCATACGACTTACCATCCGCTGAAGTGCAGTATGTTATTTGTGGATGATACTTGTCTGTGAGTCTCTGTATTAAGTCTATTTGTTCAAAGGTCAACTGCACTGCGTCCCGGTGCTGCGCGTCGCAAGGCACGTATGCGGCCCAGAACTAAACAAATAGAATAAAATCATGACTTCTTCATATTTTCTTCTCACTCATTTTGTGAAAATTATTGATCCAACTTACATATTCATTACACCAATGGCAATTAACGCTTATTTTTTCTGATATTTTAAAAATCGTATGAAGGTTCATTACATTTTGAGGCTACACGTTGCAGAGTGCAGGTGGGATGTAAGCAAATTAGGACAATGACTTACCATACTTTACATTGTTTTTTTTTATTTTTTAGTCTTCGTAACTTAAGAACATTTCTAATATGTGTTTAAGCACATTTGTTTGTTCACCAATAAACAAGTAAATGTGCTTAAACACATACAATTTGTAGATTTTATAAAAAACGAGCAGCCTGCCCTCGCTTAGCTCCGGGTATTTATAGAAATATTATAATTGATGTCCTTAATTTATCACTCTGTAATTGTGTAGTTTTTCATTATTTGAAAAAAGAGAGAGAGTGAGAAAAAGTTATAAAAAGAAAAATGATAGAAAGAAAAGAAAAGCGACGGATAATAAAAGAGGGAGGACAACGCAAAACTAAAATTGATTAGATAAAGGAGAGAGAGAGAATTTGAAAGAAAGAAAGGGAAAAAAAGACGGATTATTCGGAACAGACAAAAAGATAAAAATTAAAGAGAGAAGATGAGAGAAAATGACAGTATATAAGAGGAAGAGAGACGGAAATATTTTTCGGAAATATTAGTAATAACAAAATGGCCATACGGCATGTATATGGCAACACTAAATACCTATGTTACCCGAAAAGGATGTAGCTTTCTATCGGTGAAAGAATTTCCAAAATCGGGTCAGTAGTTTTCGAGCCTATTCGCAACAAACATACATACAAACAATCAAATCTTTCCTCTTCATATAATAGTTTAGATGCAGATAATAATAATATACCTACTTAAAGTTTGTAATTATTGATTTTTGTCTCAAATTACTTTCATAAAAATATCATACGAATTATAGGAATAATTTAGCAATTATATTGTATAGGAGTAACCAAAAATCTTCATGAACGAATAAAATCGAAGATAAAACCATTAATTTGATTTTGTCACTATCGATTAAATACCAGTTATAATGTCTCTTATCTGTAGATTATAAAAAGAAAGATGAAAAAATTTAAATACCAATCACTTATTTAAATTGTTCGATCCACTTATGCGGTAGTGTGTGAAAAGGGGTGGAATATCTACGTGACAAACAAAGAAGTTAATCTCTACATACAGCTGATGCTTTACTCAATATCATGCACGAAGTGCATTTTGCGTTCGCTTAAGCAAAACAAATGCGTATTTCATGTTCTACTGACATGTAATAAGAAACGTGAGATAGTAACATTAAAATATATTAACGAAGCGAAATCTTAGATTTCAAAGAAATAAGACTATAATGTCGTAGAAATAGAAGATTACTATCACCATCCCTAGATATCAATCTAGAGATGGTGATTCTCTCTAAAAAAATCTGAATCGTAAGTTCCACCAGAATCAATTCTCTTTTAAATCGAGCATTAAAAGATTGGCTCTTGATTAGTCCATAACATGATACTGTACCGCCGAAAAAAAATAGATTATCCATATCTCAAATTTTCTAACTAAAAAAATAATAAATAATATATATTTAAGGTTCTTTGATAAATCAATTTGACATATTAGGTTGGGGAAAAAGTTTCTTCGCATTTTTTAAGAAAATTCAAAACATTTTTTAATAAAGTTTATTTACATTTAACTAAAGTATGTAGGTACCATTTTATTCGATAATTTTTTGCCATCTTATAGGTAGGGACATGATTCCATTGCTATAGAAATTTTGGGACTTCTGATCAAAAAACCGTGACAAGTAGTTTTGGCAGTCCCCTCGTGATGTTAATCTGACACTGCCTAAAGAATTCTGAAGAGACCGAAACAGGTGGAAATCTGAAGGTACAAGGTCAGGACTATTCGGCGGATACATTAACACCTCCCAGCCAAACTCTCTTAATTTTTTCTGAGTGGCTAAAGATGTGTGAATGGCTAGCGCTATCATGACGAAAAACCACAACCCTTCTATTGATTAATTTTGGTCGCTTTCTCTCAACTTCTTGCTTTAATCTCATCAGTTGTTTGCAGTAGAGTTCAGAATCGGTCCTGCCTGGTGGTAACAGCTCATAATGAATAATGCCTTCCAATTCCACCTCCCACCACACACAGCATCACCTTGTTGCGAGGTAACCCGGGTTTCGCCACAGTCTGTGAAGCCTGACCGGCCTTTGACCACGACCTTTTTCGCACGTTCTTGTCGTACGTGATCCACTTTTCATCACCAGTTATCAGCTTCTTCAAAAATGGTTCGATTTCATTACGTCGTAATAAAGAATCACAAATGAGTACACGGTTCATTAGGTTTTTTTTCAGTAAGCTCGTGAGGTACTTAAACATCGAGCTTTTTTGTGTACCCAGTTTTTTTCAAATGCGCCAAAACTTTTTTGTGGTCAATTTCCAGTTCTTCAGCTACGTCGTAACTACTGATATGCCGATCTTGCTCCACTTTTTCAAAAATGACATCCATTTTATCCGTAATAGGGGGCGACCTGAGCGAGGTGCATCTTCGACATCAAAATTTCCGGATTGATAACGCTTAAACCAAATTTGTGCTACTCTCACAGACACTGCAAAAGGTCCATAAACATCGCAATTTTTTTTCGCGGTATGCGTTGCATTTTTACATTTTTTGTAGTAAAATTTTAAAATGTATCGAATTTCTTCATTAGATTCACTCATCTTCAGAGTACGAAAAACAAATGAAAATCACACATTTTCCTAATTTGAATTTGGAATTATCTTCTTTAAAATGTAAACTTTTAATGATACCAAAACCAGCCAGATACAAATAGGATAGCCAAAGAGATTTTATTACAAGTTCATACATACTATAATGCAAAAAGACTTTTTCTCCCACCCTTAGAATGAGAAAGGAATGATACCCATTACTGTACAGCAATAATACTGTGGCTTAAAGAGCTCTTTCAATTAATATATGTCGGAGCATAGTAAAAGATTATCGATTAATCGAATCGTTATCGTTGTCTATGGCGTTGGAGTGGGGTAGTAGTCACTTCCGTTGTTTTGACAGTCTCTACCCTCGACCCTTTATATGCGGTAACTGAGGTCTTAGTCGTGCGCGGTCTCTCAAGAAGTGAACATCATCTAAGTAGTGCTAGTGATAGTGATAGTGTCAAGTGCAGTGTAGTGTGGAAGTGCCTTCAAACTAAGGTCACGCAAGTCCTTACAATGTAATTGCCACGTGGTTAAGTAAACACAATGTTAGGTTAGGTTAGCCTTAGGTTAGGTTAGGTTAGCCTTGTGTTAGATTCGGTTTATGTGCGTTTAACCTTGGGTTTAAACAGAGAGCCTGAGCAGTGGAGGCGAGTGTTATGATCATTTAAAGGACGTCCTTAAGCCTACACCTTGGTCACAAGCCCAAGGCACTGCTTAGGTTTCTCTCGTAATTGTTAGAAATCATATTTGATCATTTATCGGTTCAATGGGAGTATCTACGTTGCGTTTACCCAATATTCCATTCAATACCATCGCCCCCTTTTAGTGTTTCCCAATAATCCCCATCTTCCTCCTTCCATCTCCTTTTCATCATTTTAAAATCCCCGACATATATTAACTTTCACTTTCACCACTCTTAGTAAACTTACGTGGACCTCAAGAAGGGTGACCTTAATCACGACATTAAAATACTAACTTCTCTGTACATTGCGCGAAAACACCAGAGAGACTGACTCTTAATCTATCGCACTAAAGGTTAGATATTGTCTACACGTCGGTATACTTAAAATAATATAAAAGGAACTAATTTCAGATTGTCACTATACCTGTCAATGTTTTATTTTAATTTAGTGCCTACTCACCTGTGCAGCAATACGTCCTTGTTTTAAGCGAGGTAAGTCTGTGTGACTCCAAGAACTTGTTGCCCAAGGTGATATTGTTCGAAGATCGTCATCAAATCTACAACATTTTCAATAAAATATGTCATTTAATATTACTTTATTATATATTTTTTTTCTTGTAACAATCGGTGAAGGTTTTATTATTATGTATACTCTTAATAAAGTTCAAAATGAAATTTTAATTAAAATTGCAAACTCGATTATTTTTTTTGAAGGGGTCAGTGCCCTTTGGGGTAGGTAATTACCCTTACGATAATTAGAGCGTTAGAACTCTGGTACGTGCTTTGTATGGTAACACAAATTAAAATTGAACGAATCTGGTATAATTTATTATAAATTTTTAAAATACTGCTTCATTTTAATAACATCTTTGTTTTAAAAATGCAGTAGTTTAATTTAAGAATGAAATGAAAGTACAATTACGAAACAATTTACATGGTAATAATATAGAAATGTTACAATGTAATGAATCCTTTATATAATTCGCCCTCGCTTCGCTTTTAATTAATTTCACATTCAGAACTTAATCAAGTTTTCATAATAATAAACCTGGTGCGCAAGATACATGTTTACCTAAAGTCTTTGATTTTGTTATGTAAGAATTTCCTTATATTCCATGGGAGGTCGTTGTGTCCGTCTATAAGTGGAGTATCATGCAGTAGTCTTTCTGCGAGGCGAAGTCGCTCATGCAGGGGAGCGCCCGGGGGGGCCCGCAAGGCGAGTGGTCCCGCCACACAAGCCGTGCCTGCCACTAGCACCAGGATCGCAACACAACACCAACGCCGGTGCCATGCTGATAACCCTATTGGAAAACTTTATTTTTGTTTAACTCTCTTAATATACGATATACACTTAAAATATGGACAATTTAACAACATATTTGTTGTTTGATTTTATTAATTTAGTGGCATACATAACCCTGTGTCCTGGTCTATAAGAATCTGTGTGCTGTTTTTGTGCGATTGATTAACGAACATCCAAGTATTCACATTCTGTGATATTACTAGAGATTAAGATCATTATATATGATAATAGTGGATTTTCTGATAATCTACTTGTCTAATTTAACAATATTGGTTCGGTCCAGAGGGAAGATACAGAGAGATGAAAACATTTATCATATTACGAAAGATTTTGCTTTGAATCATCCTATAATGAATCCTAGGCAGTAAATATTGTATCTTAATATACTTAATGTAAATCGTAAATTTAATACACCATTGTAATAAAAATTTCTTCAGAAAATCTCTATTTTATTTGTACTATTGAAATAAAACGTTAAGGTAAAATCTATTCAAAGCGCAGTACGTATACGAGTACTATGAGTTTAAGTTGTCACGTAATTCTAAAAAGTTGATTGTGCAGAAATGGGTAAATGAAAATAATACACTTTTTAACCGACCATGGTAAATCTGAGTGTCCACCACGTGATTGCGACCTATAGAATATCACTACAATGTCTGCGTATTAAACCACCTGTTTTTGTAAGTTGTAAAGTTATAGAATATTTTTTAGTCAAAGTGTAATGTAATAAAATGGTAGCTGATTATGCAATATCACTGTGTACATGTTTTTATTATAAAGATTTAAGTTTTGATATTAATTTCAGACACACAACTGTACCTACGTATTGGTGTGTGAATATGATTCAAACATGTAAATATTTTCTGACTATTATTATAAAAGTTTATCCATTATATACTAACGTTCTCGAATACAAAAAATCTTTTGAATGTTTTGTACAGATAAATATAGTAGACTTACGTGAAGAATTAGCAGTGGTAGTTGAGCTTTGACTAGTAGTAGATGTAGTCGGTGGGAGCCATTGTGCCGGTTTGCAGCCGCTGCACACTCTACCTTGTGACCGCTCGGTTACATCCGGGGCTGGAGCGGGTCGTTTTTTATTCTATCGGATATAATATTTTGCTTAATTATATAATATACCTAACATGTAGTAAAATGTACACATTTAGAAATATTCCTTTATGGGTAAAAAGTTATTTCTTTTGTCCAGTAGAATGAGGTACAATAAAATTAAGAATAACAGTCTAGATAAAATCAACTTACATAACAAAAAACTAATACCCGCACTTGAAAATTGGATCAAATATTTCATTGGAGTAATGGATATTATATAGATAGAAAAGTAATTAGCAAAGCAATTTAATTAACTTACATGTAGATCGTAATAAATTGAAGGATTTCTGTCAAGGCTGGAACTGCAAGTACAATGAGCGTGGGCTGTCCGGGAAGTCCTAACTATTTTGTCAGTTTCCACAAATGTTTGCGTTTCATCGACCGGTTGGTTTGCTGTATTTCTTGAACCGAAAATATTTTCCTCTAACGGCCATGAGTCTGCTAATCGATCTCTATATCGGTCGCTGGGAAAATCGTTACATGACAGCTGCCTTTTTATACTCCTACATCGACTTCGATTATCTAACGTGGAAAATTTAATCAATGGAGAATTTTTTACTAGAATTTCATCATTATTATCATAATTTCTTAATTTACTATTTTTCTGCGATATGTTCATATCCACGTTACCATTGCGCAGTCGGTCAAAACATTGGTCAATATTTGACGAAAAATTTTCATATGTTGTAATATTATTTTTTAAATCGTCTTTTGATTGCCCGCTAGAAGAAGAAAAAATGCAGCTTTGACTGTCCATTCTTCTTTGAGATTTGTCTACAAGAGACAGCATTGATAACCTCTTAATTGAATTGGATGAACTTGATGCCATATCAGCGAGTTGAAGAGCGTTTTGGGGTTTCTTTGTCATAGTTTCAGCTTTCATCTTTTTCAAATTAGACAATTTCCTTTTTATCTTTTGTACGAGTGTATTAGTCGGGTCGTATGATATGAATTGTTTTGAGATATAACTCGATACTCCAATTGTTTTGCTTTTATAATGTTTCCTATCTAGACTTCGATTCGATCCTATGGCGAGGCTTCTTCGCCCTGTATCTCGCTTAATTCTTTCAATGTCATAAATACTTAAAGTATGTCCACGTTGCTTGATTGCCGAGTCACGGTAGCAGTTCAAATAATTGTTTTGTTGAACATTACAGTTACATACTAAATCATAATCAGATATTGGTTCATTTACGCAATGTCTTTGTGAAGAGAGTGCTAAGCATGCTTCACATTCCACACCAAGTAATAGTTCTAGACTAGTGTTTCTTATAAAACCATCGCTGAATGTCCTGGATCGATAATGTGCTCCATGCTGATTAACATGGGGTTCAAAATCAGAGGGACACCCACCATCAGCGGTTCCGGGACTATCATCAGTTTCTTCATCCATCATAGTTGCTACGTCTCGATTGACTTGAATTACACGTGGTTGTCGAAATACCCGACTATCACTCCGTATGGAACAACGTGACGGTGAAGGCGACGGGCGCTTGAAGCTGTCTACATGAATCATGGTCGCGCGTATCCTTCAAATTGGTCAGTCCATCCTTGAAACAAATTATTGTATATCTGAATAATAATTTATAATAATAATAAAATAAAATGTCGGGGTCGAGGCTTTTTGATTGCTAAAACTCTCTATAACCGGGAGGTGTGCAATGTCAGGGAGTATTTCTTTCAAACCGATGTGGGAATGCATCGAGATATGGTTGCAATGGACAAGGGACTAACCCCGCTCTCCTTGGCAAAAGAGAACTGGCGCAAACCTATAGTGCTTAGCACCAACAATCGTAAGGAGATATATAAGAGCAAGGAGTTACACGGACGCTTCTACCGCGCCCTTCACGGGGACGAGGTAGACTTTAAAGCGTGCGTACGGTTTGACAACCTATTTGGGGAAAATGAAGGTTTTGTCGGTGCAGTCATGGACTACCGAAGGTATATTGTGAGGGATGGCACGGTGGACATATGTCGGGCATGTCACAGTTCGGGCGAATCAATCAGACATTATTACCGGTTGTCCTCGTCTTGCTAACTCTGGTGATAGATCGATCAGAGCGCTGCACAATGATTGTTGACGTCACCATCCCGCATGATGGGAATCTCGTGAAAGCTGAAAAAGATAAACAAATGAAATATCTTGACTTAGCTCATGATATTGTCGACATGTGGGATGTGGATTCAGCAGTTATCGTGCCGATTGTCGTAACGGCCAATGGTCTAATGGCCAAGAGCCTCGATCAACACCTTAACAGGCACGCGTTAGATGGCTGGGTCAAGGACCTGATGCAGAAAGCGGTACTACTGGACACGGCACGGATCGTGCGGAGGTTCCTCTATCTGGAGCCCTAACCATCGATAGCTTGGACCGTGTTCCCGCAGTTGGACTCTATTTTTTATATTTCTAAATGGATTTTTTTAGATATATTTAAAAATGTAAATCGTAGGAATTGTAGAGAAATGAATAATGTATATCTAATACAGACGCCATTCTGATCAATAGCATCCGGGGCTGATAGGTTGTGTTTATAACTTGTTTTTGTCCATATTATAAATTAATATTGTTTGACAATTTTTAATAATCAAAAATTTCAACAATTATTAATGCTAGAAGAAATTTTAGGAATAAATCAACTATTCAACCAATTTTGGCTTAGTTATAGACAATAAAGATTTACGAATTGCAAAACGTCTTCCATTCGAAAACTCAGCGAATATCCGTGAGGTCGATTGTTTTGGATTGTACAAAAAGTTACTTTAAAAAAAAACGGGTCTAGTTTAATTTTTGTTCAAAGAAACAATATTTAACAGCCATATACAGTTACGAGTATTGTAGCAACAAATATATTACAGAAAATTTATATGTTAAAAGTAATCGTAAAATAGTCTAATTAGATATTAACTATTTTGTGATTTAGTTTATTGTTCGAGAGTTTTGGCTAGGCACTATATAATAAAGTTACGACTATTATATATGTATATAAGCTTTCCAAATGTAATGCATGTTATAAGCAGTGATAGCCCAGTGGTTAAGACATCGGTGTCTTACACGGTAGGTCCGGTTCTGAGTTTTAAGTAATTAAATAACATAAATTGCTTCAACGGTGAAGGAAAACATTGTGAGGAAACCTGCACTCCTGAGAGTTCCCTAAAAGTCCTCAAAGGTGTGTGAAGTATGCCAACCCACACTGTGCCAGCGTGGTGCACTCCCTAGCCCCCTCCTCATTCTGAGGTAGGGGCTATTAATGGGCTGTGATGATGATATTAGCTTGAACTCATTATTGCTTTGTTAAGAAACAACTATAACTTGAAATCAATATTATCTCGTTTATTACAGGACATTCATTATCACGCTCTGAATAATGGGTTGCAGGTGGTTAAGATAATTATATAGTAATAACAGGAACACCTGCCAGCAGAGTAGCCAGTGAATTATAATTCTTTATTGAAATATAGCCATATTTCAATAACGAATTATAATTGCGCCATTTCTAAATAGTTATTATTGTAAACATTTATCAGTGAATTTATTGTTTCACAGTTAATACTCTTTAAAAGGCTATAGGACGATAAGCAAACAGAATCAACAACCCGAAGGATGAAAGAAAGTTTCAGTTCTTAATGTAGGTATACCCGGTATTTTAAAACTTCCTCGAAAAGACTCTTTTAAATTTTTAGATACAATTTTAGCACATTATCATCCAATTTCCTATAAAGTCATAAATGCGTAAACGGTACACTATATTGAAATAAAATTAAATCAGAATGTCATTCTTCCACAATCAGTACAATGGTTTAGTACATCGGATGTAAAGTATTCAGATTAAAATGTTAAAAACTGATATTTGAAATAATAATATTCGTACGAGTGGTAAATTACCTTTCTAAATTAAAATATCTGTTTCAGAGTTAGAATTGTATATTTTTAGAAACAATTTAAATTAAGCTAAACGAATTGAAAGATATAATATATAACAAATTTTCTGTTACAGACAGCTACAATGTACGATATAATTTTCAATAATAAATTGACATTTTTTGAATTTTTTAAAGAATTTTGTTGGTTCGCAAACGATGTTGTTATTAAGGTTTATATGACAGTGAAGGGGCAAACGAGCAGACGGCCCACCTGATGGTAAGTGGTCACCGTCGCCTGGCGACATCGTCAATGCAAAAGAGTGACTCTTGTTTTACCGATGCGTTACCACATCGGAGATAGAGGACGGGGATGGAAGTGAAGAATGCTACGGTTTCACTAGAACTGCAGCATTGTCTGGAACCCACAAACATGAAGATGTCTGGTTCAAAAATCGTTTAAAGAATCGGAATTTAGCTAAAATATTCAGTTACAAGTTGTATTCTAGCAACCATTACTCGCCAACAAGACTTGTTCTGTAATATTTCGGTAAGTGTAAGTAATAAGCTCCACAACAATAAATAAGACTCTCGAGCAAGGGAATTTATCATGTGTGTATCTGTTATAAAACATTTTCTTTGAAAATAAATAAACTACCTGTAGCAGTATACCTAAATCTATGTGATTATAAAAGTAAGTAAGTAAATAAAAGTAAGAAGTACCGTAAAACATAAGATTATCTAGTAAAGCCTAATAATAGTCACCAACGATGAATGTAAAAGCCAAAATGGTTTCGAATCATACATTTTTAAATTAAATAAAATCCTCCTGTACCTACTGTAATTTTTAAATATCTTGTGAATAATGTACAGACAGAAAGAAAACCAAAAATGTTCGTTGTTAAAACCTAGTATGTTCCAAACCCTAATGGAATAAACGCTTTTAAAGAATCTACAAAAAAATATCTTTTTTTGTAGATTCTTTAAATTAATAAATAGGGCCTTTTTATAGTATTAAATATATTAGGTACATGTATAAGCTTTTATCAGTTCAGTTAAAATCTTTATTATAAAAATATATTGACTGAAATAACAGTTTCTTTAAATATATGTTTTGTATTAACAATGTTTGTTTTTATATACATAATACAAAAGTACGTACATCGAGTGTTCTTTTTTGCATTTATTATGATCATATTACACGCGTAGTGACTGAGAATAGGTTTTTGTTACGTCAAGAATGCTATACAACTATGCAGCGACAACATTTCACAATAAAATCTTTTCATTCGTATTTAATAATGGGAAATGACGAGGGTAATTTTTTGTTTATAAATTAAAATGGAAATATGAAAGCATATAGAATATGTGAGTCGTTTCAAAAAATGATTCAGCTGTAGGTATAATATCAACCTAATGGTAACAGATAGCTTGAGCCTTTGTTTATTACGTGGGTACCCATTGTTTGGACATGTCTGGCCATCATTCCATTAACAAAATAATAGAAGTGTCTACCGCGTCAAGAGTAGAATAAAGGAAAGAGATTTTGACGTGGACTTAAGTAGTCATTTGTAAGCAATATAAGAAAAATAATTTTCATGAAGAAAAAGACAATTGCTGTTAATTAAAACTATGGGAGCTATGCTGCGCAGTAACACTCAAAGGACAGAATTTAAATTTAATCTAGATGGAAGCCGAGTAGTGCCTGGGGCTTGATACCCAGGAGCAGGATTAAAGACGTCTTTTACAACCGTTAATTTTACCCGTGAGGAGAACTATTACCGCTGGGAGAGCATCTCGTAAGAGCCGAGTAATCCAGCACCCCCTTGGTGATAGGGGATCTGTTCCCCGACTGGCTTGCGACCAGCATGCGAACCCGACCGCCAAGTGTCTCTGACGTGTTTCGGCCGAGCCGCATGAGGGCCAGATCTACCAGATCCCATCCTATTACTGCTGCGGTTCCAATGAACACCGGGTTCTCACTCGGGGTCCATTGAAACCGTAGCAGTCTTCTCTTCGCTCTCTCTCCTCCCTCTATCTTCGAGGCGGCAACGCATCGACAAAACAAGAGATACTCTCTAGTTTTGTCGATGTCCATGGCCACTTTCCATCAGGTGGACCGTCTGCTCGTTTCTTCCTTATCTATCATAAAAAAAATAAAAAAGTTAGTATCATAGAAAACACAAGACGGGCTTAATTAGAATACGTATAAAATGAACAAGTCTCAATGAACTGCATTTTAAAACTGTGTATTAGGTTAGGTTGGCGAAAAAGTTTTTTCGCGTTTTTTAAGAAAATTCAAAACATTTTTTAATATACTTATTTACATTTAACTAAAGTATGTGGTACCATTTTGTTCGATAACTTTTTGCTATCTTGTAGATAGGGACATGATCCCATTATAGAAGATATATATATATATAGAAATTCTGATCAAAAAACCGTGACAAGTAGTTTTGGCAGTCCTCTCGTGATGTTAACCTGACACTGCCTAATGAATTCTGAAGAGAACTAAACAGGTGTAAATCTGAAGGTACAAGGTCAGGACTATACGGCGGATGCATTAACACCTCCCGGCCAAACTCTCTTAATTTTTGCTGAGTGGCTAAAGATGTGTGAGGTCTAGCGTTATCATGATGAAAAACCACACTGCTTTTTCCCAACTTCCTGCTTTAATCTCATCAGGTGTTCGCAGTAGAGTTCAGAATCGATGATCCTGACTGGTGGTAACAGCTCATAATGAATAATGCCCTTCCAATCCCACCACACACACGGCATCACCTTGTTGCGAGTTAACCCGGGTTTCGCCACAGTCTGTGAAGCCTGACCGGCCTTTGACCACGACCTTTTTCGCACGTTCTTGTCGTACGTGATCCACTTTTCATCACCAGTTATCAGCTTCTTCAAAAATGGTTCCGTTTCATTACGTCGTAATAAAGAATCACAAATGAGTACACGTTTCATTAGGGTTCTTTCAGTGAGCTCGTGAGGTACCCAAATATCGAACTTTTTTGTGTACCCAGTTTTTTCAAATGCGCTAAAACTGTTTTGTGGTCAATTGCCAGTTCTTCAGCTACGTCGTAACTACTGATATGCCGATCTTGCTCAATTTTTTCAAAAATGGTATCCATTTTATCCGTAATAGGGCGACCAGAGCGAGGTGCATCTTTGACATCAAAATTTCTGAATTGAAAACGCTTAAACCAAATTTGTGCTACTCTCACAGACACTGCACTAGGTCCATAAACATCGCAAATTTTTTTCGCGGCTTGCGTTGTACCTTTTTTGTAGTAAAATTTTAAAATATATCGAATTTCTTCATTAGATTCACTTATCTTCACAGTACGAAAAACAAATAAAAATCACACATTTTCCTAATTTCATTTTGGAATTATCTTCTTTAAAATTTAAACTTTTAATGATACCAAAACCAGCCAGATACAAATAGTATAGCCAAAGAGATTTTATTACAAGTTCATACATACTATAATGCGAAAAGACTTTTTCCCCAACCTATTATATACAGCTGCAACTTTCATAATTAAGAAAGATAGAGTGTGTTTTATTTAATTCCCGATCAAAAATATGGTGTGATACGACCAAATACATCATTTTTTAAAAAGGAATCGTTATGGAGATATAGAAAAAATCAAAGCTTCATATAACTACAGGTAGAACATAATGTTAAGAAAATTAATTGAAAGTGATATATATTTAGAAACCAATTTTGCGTATATATATCTAAACAGTTCATTAGCAACACCGTAGATTATTGCACACACACATTTTACACACAGATTATTGCCACAGGCCCCAGGCACTCTTTAGCTTTCTATCTAAAGCACGTATTACGAGTACTAATACTCGTAATCCCAAGGGAGTATATAACCTAAATAACTAAGTAGTTTTTGATATTGTCCTTCATCAGTATAAGAAACAACATTATTTTCGCAAAAAAGTAGGAACAGATAACGTCAAAGAGTTAGATTTCTTTTATTTCGTATGTTTATATAGAAAGTTCTTTATTTTGATATTTAAGTATATCTCTTATTTTCATCTTATTTTTAATCATTTATACTTAAAATAAAAATATTAATCAGGTATGTGAGGGGTTAACTACACTAGTTATCAGTGAACTTAATTTAATTGTACATTTATAAGGACCCAAAATTATTTATTTAAACTTTTTCTTCTACCTTCCTTTGAGAGGACTCAAAAATAAAGTTCAAAGTATAAGGATTTCTTACTAATGTTAACTAATGTTAGTCTGTATATTTTTTCTGGCTTTATTTTGAATAAAAAGTTATTTCAAATTCAATATAGAAATTTTTTGTCTTTGTTTTGTTTTGGTACAAAATATCCATGAACTGGGATCGAGATCGTGCACATAGCTATTATTAAATACTACCATCTATTTGTAAAAGAGTCCGTGTTTGTTTGCGAAAATGTATTCGTATGTAGTGAAATAAACCCAACTTTATATAACTAGTTCCGAAAAACGTCAAAGAAATTCATTCCTAAAGGTATTTAAAAAATAGAATGTAGTTGATAAACATATAATTATCTTTATACCAAACATTCATAGATCAACTTAAAACACCTAAGATTAAATTTTTAAAACATATATTTTATTTCATTAAATGTCTCGTTACGATAAAATACCTATGTTACATATTTGAGTTAATTGCCAATAAACGAGCAGGTTACCATCACATCGTCAAGTGTTATTGCTACAAACAAAGCGGGCGTCCCGAGCTACCTCACATTCTTGGTTCACTGGGTAAATTGTCTTGATTAAAATCGACGAGCTTCACTAAAGTTCAATTTTATTACAAAATGAAAACTAATAATTTAAATATATTTTTAAAATACTCAGTCGTTGTCTGTATACAATTTAAGGTGTTTTATTAATATCAGGTTTAAGATATCAGATAGCTACACCACGTAAAATTATTAATTTTTTATGTTAACAATTTAAAAATATAAAAATAAAGTAAAATATTAAGATTATTTTAAAACCTAAAATTTTTAAAAACGATTATAGAAATGAAGTAAAATTAAAATAAGTTTTTGATAATAAAGTAAAATACTTACGCTAAGTTTTAAATGATTGCTGAGCTACCTCCTTTAATTTTTGACATGATGCATTATCAACATATTAGTCTCGTCATTTAAACTTGAAAGGGAATGTAATCGTATAATTAGCATGCTTTTAAATAGCGAAGCTAAAGGTAAGATTGTTACGAGTGAAAGGTTACGATTCTGTAGCACGCGCTACGCGGGTCGCTGCGGGGAGCGCACGGGTCGCACTGGGTTCGCTCTCCGTTAGCTGCCTGCGATTAATCCATACAAGGGAGGCGAGGAGGCTCTATTTACCGGACAGGAGACGAGCGCCTACTGCCGCCCGCAGTCCCGCACCGCCGCCAAGCTCCGTCCGGCGCGGGCGGCCAGTTGCGAGTTGCCACAACCTCGTGTTGACACAATTTTAATAATGTCACAAAGGTAAATTTGAGGAATTTCGCAGCGACATATTTAATTGACGTAATGCCCAGTATGTTACAAAATACTAATAATTAATCTATCAACAATTCAATCTGATGTACAATTTATTAAAGGGATGAATATTAACAAGCACAAACTTTTCATAAGCGACATAAGCGCAACGAATATCATTAATCTTTAGAAGAGAATGAAAATGTAAAGTACGTTTAACAATAGACTTAGAAGATTTATCTTCAGAGTTTCGTCTATAAATTTTTACTTTTTGGTATTGTTAAAAGTTACACAAAAAAATATTAATACCTAGCGAATCTTATTTAAACAAAGAAATGCTAATCAATTATTTAAATTTTATAATCAAAATTATAACTGTGTCCTAAATCCTTAAATGTAAACTTATATACGTCAAAGAAGATTAGAGGCATATTTTTCTCAATGTTGTTTCTATAACAATAAATAACACTAACGTGACCGGTTTATTAGTTACTGCATTAGGAAACGGCATCTTCTCCTAATGCAGTAACAATGGTTGCTTAGACCAAAGAAAATAAGATTACAGACAATTTTTTTCATAGAAAATTCTCTTGAATGAGCTCGGAAAGGATTCCGCAAACAAAACCACGTAATATAAATCTTGTTTTCATAATATATTTTGTTCCAAACCGAGTTATCTGCGCCGAGTCTTGTTTGTTTATTGACAATATCCTTTGTGTCCAAATGGCTTTTCACAGTGATTTACAACTCGTGCACTCACAGGTTCTATTCTATTAATTTTATTTATTTTTGCATATTGCAAGATAGCAAGATAAAGAACTTTTATATGAAGTAATCCTCAATAATATAACTTTTTACTTAAATATTTATGACATATCTACATTATGAATTAGCTATTAGCACCAGTTGTCGATTCATATTATATTGTTCTTCTTAATTAAATCAATCTATAGACGCAAATATTTTTTTGTAAAATTCTTCGTTCTTTTTGGTCGCGGAGCACGAATAATCAAAAATATTGTTTTGATTACCACAATAAAAACTGCAGAAAATGAGATTCCTTATAGAGATTCATAATTGCAGCACTTACCTATAAACATAATTCTTGTATAATGGTTAAGCAAGTTCCAGACAAAAACAATTTATAAAAAAATACCAGTCTGATTTATAGTTAGCCTGCCGTCATGTTTAATAATGTTCCTTTGTAGCTGTTTATCTCGTACGTTAGTGCATATACGTCAATGTTTACAAAATGTGTCAAGAAACGGTTCCCAGTATGACCCAAATTGCTACCTTGCAACATCTAAGTGAAATACACATATATACTTTCTTTTAGACATAGAAATTGAGTTTCGTTCATAAACTTTATATAATTATCTTTTAAATTAAGTTTGAAAGGTGTGAGTTTAATCCACGATTTATTAAAAACACCAAAAATAAATTCTTAAAATAGCTATGCCATTATCAATTGGCTCACAATAAAATCATCTTTCAGATTAAGTCCCCGAGTTTAGTTTAAATCAGTATATATGATAACTGTTATAAGTAACTTCTCTCCTTCAAATAAAAATGGTAAAATGACACACATGTGGCTGCAAAGCCTCTAGGGGCATGCGTATCATACTTTAAGAAACCTCGGTGTCTGAAATATATAAATATTGAAAGAATGGTACTACTTTCCTATCGCAAAATCATGCAATTCATGGTTAGAATACAAAACAGAATCGTAACTCCTGATCTCACGTAGCTATTTCTACGAAAACCTACGAAAGGAAATATATAATCAATAGTCTAATAAAATTAGTATTCCTATCTTCAAACCAAGATTTTGTAGATAATAAATTATATAAGTTGATGTTTTAAGTATTGCTCGAAGTAAGAAAAAAAGTTTTTACTATTTAAACAAATGAATTGAACAACTAAATTACACAGCAGTAAGAGTTTCATTATTTTTCCAATTTAAGTTGAAGTGACAGCCATATCAATAAAGACTACGTCTGTTTTATAGTCAGTTCAAGCGCTGTAAGTTAAGCGTTTTGTTTTCGAAAGGTTCAAAAAACATTAATTTGACAAAGGACTTTTTTATGGCTGCGTCAAACGGGAAAGCACGCTTAGTAATAGGAATTCCTCCGGAATACTGTAAATGGAAAGACGTGCTACAGATAATATTATTAGATTCGTATCATTTTTCGGTGACATAAGGATTTAAAGGATTTAGAAGTAACTCGGTTTGACAAAGGTATTCTATTTGGAACAGAAAAGCCGTTCATAGTTTTCTTTTCTAAGATAATTCTGTGAGAAATAGAAATGGCTTACCATAATATACCTTTTATGTTTCCTATTGGTATATTATAGACTATTTATATAAGTAATACCTCGCAATACCACGTACGTACGTACGTACGTTTTAGATAGGAAACTGAGAAGTGCTTGGGACTGTCCGACCGACTAAACAAACATCTACCTAAACTGATTTGTAAAATAAGAAACTCATTTGATAATCAAAAAGGGTTATACTACATTTTCACTTCACTACAATTGTCAATAGTCACTATATAAAATCTTTTATACAGAGCTTATTTAGTGATTTTAAAAATAACCCAATTTAAAGTTATCAACAGTGTCGCTTATATAGTTATTTACTAATATAAATATTAAAAGATAATCAAATCATTAATAATCATGAAATAATAAAAGTTCAGTGGTTCGAATAATTGTTTTGTTTTTATCCGCGAGCGAAACCTTTCATATCTGTGTAATCCGATTCATTCCAAACCTTGGAAATCTATTATTGAAAGAATAAGTTGGGAGAAAATAATTCACAACATTGAGAATAAGTAAATTCGACATATTTTACATATTTCTCTCGAACTAAGAAGATTGTCATTAAAAATTCAGCATTTTAAATAGAAGACAGGAACTTTACCGTGCTTGCAGAAATATTAATTATTATTGAGTTTTTTGAACGGTGATGGTAACTCTAAAAGTATTAACATTAAATAGCTTGTTAGTAAGTCGCTCTCGTCTTCTAATTATGGCTTTTTCGCTTCTTATGAACCTTATTCCTCTAAATTATATTACGAAAACCGCGTGTAGACCCATACTATCAAATCAAAGTATTTAATAAGTCTATTATATTATTACTATAAAATATATAATTGCGAGAATATCTTTAAGGGTAATATCTCTCCCTCTCTTGATTGATTAAGACAAAAACTGTTCACTCTTATTGTTATACGAAGAAATATCTACGCCTACTAACGACGAGAACGATTTGTGATGGTTAATGAATACGGTTAAATTAAAGTTTTAAAATTGCAATATTAAAGTTTAAAAATTGCATATCATTAAGTTGGAATCTACATTTTTTTCTTATCTTAAAAGCTTTTATTTGACTTGCTATATAAATATCGGCGCGTAGGATAGGTTTAGGTTAACCTTACCTTAGGTTTAAACAGTGAAATTAAGCAGTGGAGGCGGGTGTTGTAATTACTTTAAGTGATCCGTTAAGCCTACACCTTGGTAACAAGTCCAAGGCACTGCTTAGGCTCCTGTCGTAATTGTAAGAGATCATAATGTTTGGTTCTTTATCGGTTTAGTGTCAATTTTATCTATGTTGTGAATTTAAGTACATTCAAATGTACACAAGACCTATAATATAAATCCTTAATAATCTCTCGCTGATAGAATATACGACGACGATATTTATCTTCTCTGAATATCGAAATTGATAAAAACAAAGTTAACATTAGTCAATAATTTAGTCATAATTTACTTATTACGACGACTATTAGTACGAAATATATTTACTTATATTTCGTACTCCTTTTAATTTTGTTTGAAGCAGTAAAGTATATTTTGTTTTAAACAGAATGTCATTGTATAGAAAGTATTAAAATGAGAATCTACGATCGCGGTACAAGGCGGCGGCGGAATAGACGGCGGACTCCCCCCGTCTGTGAAGTCGAGAGGGACCGTGTTTATTACTTTAATCAAATCCAACTAGCTATCATAGCTTAACTTTGTTCGTCTACAGAAGATTCTTTAAATCTTGGTGGCAAAAGTTAAAGTCTCCAGAGAAGTTAGGCAAAGTCAACATAGGTAAGGGTTAGGTAGCCCCGATCCCATACCAATATCAGTGAGTAAAAGACGTTGCTATACAAATATACTGCTAGTACACTGTTGATATCGTTTGCCTACGTCAAAATACACCTAAAAAATGTACTAAAAGCGTGTATTAGCACATAAAAAATTGCAATAGTTATTAACAATTAAAGATGAAAAAAAAGGCATTTCGTTGTTCGACAATATTTCATACACTGAGAAAACTTCCAATAAAAACTTGAAAATGGGTCTGCGCGATATTTTTAGGTTGCGCGCGCGGCATGAAAAGCGTGAACGACACATTGATTATATTTTAAGGTATTGAATATTTGTTAAAGATTTAAAATAAATATGGTGTATTCTGAGTACTTTAAAAATTTATTCCCGGTGGAAATTTTACTTTATATACATATTCAACAAGATCACGCTAATTTAGACCATTTTCAACTTGTCGACGTCGGTCGGTTAGGACGTCCAGAAGTATTTTTCAGAATCGAACTTTTAAAATAATGCAAGTTGAAAATGACCAAAGATACAATAAACAATAATAACAAAATAGAATTTTAATAAATAGCAAAAAATTGCACAATCAACGTTCTAAAATACCTTGCTTTACAAAATCCTTTGAATTTTCAGCAGCAATTGCAGTTTTCTTTAACTCACTAAATTATATCTAGAGAAGTATTTTAAAATTATAATTGTATGTATTTGTAAGTTTAAAATACTTCTCAAGAATGCTAAATCTAACGGAGAACCATGACGACTATTTCATTAGAAACTTTTAACTTTAAATTAATAGAGATGAGGGAAAAAGAAATTTTCTTATTTCTCTAAATAATTTCACAAGTGACAGATATATGAATATATATTTATAGTACAGAAACCTAATTAGTCAGAATCGAAATCCTCTCAGAACGTACCGCGCAGCGTTGTAATCTTATATTCAAATGTGATATCCTTTACCCAAGTACAGAAGGCCTTCCGGAAAGCTTGTTTTATTAAATGAGAAAATCTACTGTGACTTCAAAGTTCAAACAGAATCACTTTGTCTTGTATTAACTAACTTACACGAGCATTTAATAAATCTCATTCAAAAGATCCTTTAGTTAAAACATTATTTAACACTGGAGATTAAATTTATTAAAAAAATTAATAGGTTAGGTAAAATTTAAACACAAGGAGGTTAGGAAAGAAAGTAACTAGATATTGTTACTTTATTCGTAAATCTTAAAGGTGATAAACTAAGCCTTATTGGATTTCTTCAAGTTGTCTAAAGTTAGCTTATTCAAAGCAAACCACCATGTAAATTGTCATTAAAATATTTAACAATAATACTTAACTATCAATATTGATTCTTTTTGACATCCTTCAGAACATCTCTATTGAAAAGCGGTTAATGTCTATAATAAATCAACTTTAATATTATTTACAAAGAACTGTTGACTTGGACTCTATACGAACTGAATGAATAAGAACCTCCGTTGAAAAATAACCTTATTTGTTGACGTCTAGTGCGCTTCAGAGAAAAATAAATTTATTCCACTGAATATAAGACTCTCGAAGTACCAACGTGTTATTGAATGCAGATTTTAGCCATCACGTAGCGTGAAGAATAGTTAAACGAGGCATACTACAAAATATAGAAATCGAAGCATATTCAGAGTTCAGAAGAATGACTATCATGAGTTAAAACATCGCTATCTCACTAAATTTAAACAGGTGGCGGAGATTTAACTTTCAACGCTAAAGTAGACACTAAAACAAGACTTTATTTAAATTATTTGCTTCTAATAAAAAGATCTAAAAATTTTTATCTAAGACTTATCACAGAGTATGTCAGGATGAATAAAATGAGCCCATGTTTTTTTTTTTTTTTATAATATGTAGATAAGGTGCAAACGAGCAGATGGTCCACCTGATGGTAAGTGGCAACCATCGCCCATGGACATCGGAAAAACAAGAAACACTCTCGTTTTGTCGATGCGTTGCATCCCCGAAGATAGAGTGGGAAGGGGGAATGAAGAAGAAAAATGATGTGGATGCAGCGGACCCTAGGCAAGAGCCCAGAGTTCACTAGACCCACAGCATTAATGGGATGGGAGAGGGAGGGGGTAAGTCTGGCCCACATGCGGCTGAACCGGAACGCGTCAATGACACTTGGCGATCGGATTCGCATGCTGGTGGTCGCAAGCCAGTCGGGGAACAGATCCCCTACCACCAAGGGGGTGCTGGGTTACTCGGCTCTTACGAGATGCTCTCCCAGCGGCAGAGGGGAATAGTATTCTAACCCGTCCCCTCACGGGTGAGATTGTGTCGTTTTATTACAGAACATGATCAGAACAGCTCCATATCATAATTTTATTACATTGTCATCTGATTAACATTTGAAACGGACATCACAGATGAAACTAAATAAAACTTGTAAATAATCAATCAAAAAATTAACATTCACAATACGTATTATAGTAAATAAAGGTATCCTTTAATCCTTAAATACAGAGGGTATTTAAGGATTCGAGTCCCATAATTTTAAGAATATTTACATAAGTGGTTTAATTATGTAATTTAAAATATTGTTAATAATATACAATTGTACATTAACTGTAAGGCAAAAGCGAAGTTTATTGCATTGTTTGACTTGATTGAAATTTAAGACTAATGAACGGACACGCTAATTAGTAGTTTCTTCGACGTTTGAAATTTGATCTTAAGAGAAATACTAACGTTTACTTCATCCAATAAAGGAAGTAAAGCATTTTCACTATTAAAATTTTACAATACCTACATAAATTAATCTGATATTTTTTGTAAAACTGCAAGATAAAAAGATCTATTGTAACGTTTTATTATTGTGTTTATTAGTTACTAAAAATCATGATTCATATAACTTGAAAAATCATATTATGAATTTGAACATCCACTATATTCAAATTCGTTTTATGAAATCTAACGAGAATGTTATTTCTATAATATACGCAGTCTCACTATAAAAGGGTTTCGAAGGATTTCTCGGATCAGTGATTTATTATGGGATCGGGACTAAGTATTTCATACTTTGTTTCACACATTATTTACTAAACTATTATGAATCTATAAGAGGGTGAGAGTTTATGCGTATAAGGCGATAAAACATTATTTGCTTAATATTTTGATATATATTAACTAAATAATGTTTTATCCTCCTAATTATGATTTATCTCCTCACCCTTATAACACCCAAGTAAAAGTAAAAAAAATTAACGTTCTGGATAAATTATATGTTTCGTAGCAACAGAAATTGGTTTGCTGGAGGATTTCGTGGTGCACCGCTTTACCACCGCTTTACTACCTCTAACCGCAATAATATTATTATGTCAATGAAATAATCTTCCAATTATTTGCTTTGTCTTACAATTATATTGAATTGAGAAACTTATCTGATTAAATAATTCAAAATCCTAACAGTTAATAAGTTTGTGTTTTACGCATAACTTTATATACTATTTTACATGTTTGTGTTCGACTAGGGACCCATCCCGGCTTCACTTTGGTTTCACACAATTTCAAAGAATTATTTAGGGTTAGCGGAAGACATTGTACACCCTAAAAGTTTTAGTAACTTTTTTTTTTATTTTCAATGGTTCCTATGTTAAAACCAGTTGGACGATTCCAATTTGACAAAAATATTTTATTATTCAGCAGGAAATACGCATTTTTTTGTGATGAAATTAAACTCAAACAAAAAATAATAATGTCATTTCTGGCCTATAAGCTAAGTTACAGTCTGAAAATTTCACAAATCAATAAATACACTTTTGTATATATGATATGCGTATCGAAGTAGTGATTTTATCTTTTTATAATTGATTTAGATTTCAGTTCTAGTTAAGTTTGGTACATGAAGGTAAGATCTGCCACCAGGTCCTCGAAAGCCAAGAGCTGTAGCAGCAACCTCACATTCTTTTTCAGTAGTCGGCACTTCATAAGTTCTGGTCAACACAAAACCAGTGAGATCTTCACAACACATCATTCCTAAGTACCGTCCTTCCAGCTTTAATCGTAAATCAGCAAATTTTAAAAGCGGCTCCGGATGTGGTCGTACTGAAATAAAAAGCAATGACTTGTACAATCAGGAGTCAGTGTCATTATGCTTCCAAGTAGCAGCAAAAAATATTTGCTGGCCTGGCATTATTTTGTCATTTAGTAAATTTGTGGTTGGTTCACAGTATTCTTTATATCATCTTTTTTAATATTTTAAGTTTTTTAAATAAATTTAGGTCAATACGGAACTACTGACACTATATTAGGTAATAATTTGAAAAATATTTTGGTTTCGAAGGTTGTTCAACTGTTAACCTTTCGACGGAAAGGCGTTTGAATAATTATATCTGTTGTTGTGACTGATAGATCTGTCATAATTCCTCTTAATGAATCTCGAAATGGGGGTTATACTGGTATTATCTAGATTGATACACTCAAATATAATTAAATTACATCCAAAATAATATTCTAGGGGTCAAGCTACTCTGATTCTAAGTAAATATTTGATAAGTATACAGAATTACACAATCACTTAATATTTTTTTATTGTTGTAAAATACTTGTATGGTATGTAATAGGTACGTAAAAAACTTAATACATGTAAAAGTAACAAATACATTTTTGTTATAGTGTGTGCAATTATTTCTCTATTTTCTATTATAGAATAAAAATAATTGCACAAAATCAAATTTTTCTCACAAAAAACAATTCTTGTTTTGTTAACTTTATAACGAAGCAATAAGTGGTTAAGGCCAATACTTTTTAATTTTCTGACCCCAGTGCTGATATACTCGTAGATAATGCGCTTAATTACGTACATGATCCTTACAGTGCTAGCTAATGTTTTGGAGTAACATTCAGAGGCAATCACTATATATATAAGGTAATATTTGTGTAACAACTAATGAGTTTCCCCGTTAGGGTAAACATTAGTAAAAAATCTCGAAAAGAAACGCTTCAAAAGCGGCCTGTTTATTATCAATAAGAGTCAGTCGTGAAAGTTAGGAGCGGAAATGGCGCGTGGGAGGTTATATACTGAGAGTATTACTGTCGCACCTTTATTGCGCATTTCCATCTTGACGAGGGCTAAAAAATCGTTTGCCGTACTTGCATACTTAAGGACATTAGGCTTTATAGTAGACCTAAATTTTAGACATCTAAAAAGTTGAATATACTCTCAAATATCAACGTCGGAAGGAAAAAACTTTTTACATTACCAAAGTGCTTTATAATCGTGTTACCTTTATCGCGTTGTTCCATTTTAACAATGCCTCGGAACGCACCAGTTGTGCCACTGTACATAAGAAGTACTTGGGTTCCAGGTCGAGGCTCCATCATTACTACAACTTTGTGCCATTCAACATCTAATCCAGGATTGATAGCCTCCACAATAGCTTTAAATCTATTGAGCCTCTAAAAGTACAATCAATATTTCATCAATTGTAGTGTTATGCTAAAAGCTTATTTTCATAATCTTACCTTTTTTTCAACTAAGGAAAATATAATCGGTCTAACTTCGGTCGTGTGTGACCAAAAGTATACAATTTTCCACGTTGAATCCACGATTTTATATGGGTCAAACTGAGCTCTCTGTTCGAATTCCTCACAGGTAACGTTAGCGTATGAACCTCCGACCCTAACTCGGAAGGGCACGATCAGCACGATGAGTAAAATAATTTCAGATATCCCGAGTGAGGTAAACATTTTCTTAACATTACCATTTACTCATTTAATTTTCATGTTTACTTTCAGGGCTGTTATATGCTATAGGAGATACCAAAGATTAAGCTGCAATGTAGATCATTTAAAATTATGTTTTATAACAGAAATTGAATAAACAAACAAACGAAGCGAATGTTTCGTCAATATGAAAAATATGCTTTCCAACTCTAGAGAATTCGACCGCCTTACGGTTAATAATGTTGTATGTTTGAAAAATCGTTATTATTAGACGCTAACATTTTATTAACTCATATTTTTTTTATTATATATTTTATCAATCCATAAGTTACCATCACGTTAAGTAAGTAAGATCTTTCTTCATAAATGTATTATTCGAACAGCTGGCATATCTAGGCTAGAAGTGTGTATTTTAAATAAAAACTAGATTCTTCAACAAATCATGATGTTATTTTAAAATTGATTAATAATTTTATGTAAATAAATAGTATTTAGTCTGTTTAAAGTTCCTGTTACATAACTATAAAATTATTACATTTTTCATATCATTATTTTTTGTATAAAATATAGATAAATGAAATTTATTATATATAAATAAATTAAATTTGTAACAAAAATAAATTTGTAATAATGTAAAACGTCTATAAATAACTTAATCTATTATATTATAAATAACTTAATTGTTTACAAATATACCAGACAATAGAAATGTTGTTTGTTGTTGAGTACATCAAATAAACAATATTCTGGCTACGGCATTGATATTTAAGTAATGTTCGACAAATTTTAAAATTGCTGATTTCTATTTATACTGCTAATTTAAATTTCAGTAATTAACAAATATTTATTTTGCATTAAGGAAAGTATACAACGCGTTAATTTTAATAATTATACTTACAAGTGAAATGACAAAAATGTTTAATATTTCTGAGTAAATTATTTGTTTCTACAAAATGAGTAGTTATACGACGTCAGAGGATGGCCTAAAAAGTTTTCTCTTAAGTAATGACGCAGAAAAAATGCGGGACTGAAAAAACGTATCATAATAGAAATCATCCTATAAAACTTGTAACTGTAATAAAATTTTAAAAGTGTTTTTATTTAAATTTTTTTAATAAACATCAGTGAGACATTCGACATACATTTCGTTTTTTTTATGAACACTACGTAATGTATAACGTTATTATAGACTTTACAATTTTGTATTGAATATTTAAGTCTGTTTCAAAGAATCAAGAGAATAGAGATTGAATGAATAAACAATAAGTATGAAAGATATATGTACAGACATAACATTATATCCATGTTAGGTACTACGAGTATGTATGCGATCTGCAGTGCACGGCGTACTGGGATTACATAACCTCAAATCATCATCGTAAATAGCATATATTATTCAATATCTACTCTATAGAAATCACTAGTATCCTATTTCTCTGAATAGAATTTTGCAGCAATTTCTCTATATTCAATTTTACGTGGACAAAGAAATAGAAATCTGAATAGTAAAGTTTCTTCCGCATAAGGGTTTTAAAAAGCGTAAAAATAAAGTGTCCGACGTGCTTTTCGGACAGACGCAATGTTTCCACGTTTTTTCAAAAAAAAAAAAGAAAATCATAATTACCTATTTCATTAGGCAACCCATATATACATTAACCATGTAAATCACATAATTTTTTTTAATGGCCTTCCCGTCTGCTATACTTATTGATACTAGAGATTAGCCTTGCTTCACAAGGTTAAAATTTCAATAAGTAAAAAGTCTCCTTTAATACATACTGGCTGACCCGGCGAACTTCGTACAGCCTAACAGTGAATGAATGCGTATTGAAGATTAGCAGAACTCATGCATAAATATTTTTATAATAAATACGTCAATACTTTTTAACCGACTTCAAAAAAAATGAGGTTATCAATTCGGTTGTATTTTTTTTTATTTTTTTATGTTTGTTACCTCAGAACTCCGTCATTTATAAATATATATATTGGAAATTTCTTTTTGTAATTGGTAGGATATGCTTACAGATTGGTCCCATTTTTTCAAAATCCAGTTCTGTTGATGGGATCCTTGAGGATTTGAGAGAAGAACTCCTCAATAGTTATAGGCATAAAGTGATTTTGATATTTTCAGAAGGGTAGCATTTGCATTCAGAATTTATCATTTGGTGAAGTGGAAGTGATGAGAAAGACCACAGAATGCATGCACATAATATTGTTAAGAATGTTAAGAAACTAATAATATGAGAAAATTTAAATAAATACTTATCATATTGATGTTACCAGTACCTTCAGCCTTCATCTACCATTAGTTGATGATGACGCCGGAAGGTATGTACTGGAATACAGGCATGGAACAACGTAAACTAGTCGTGTTTGGGTTTAATGGAATTGTCTTAAAGTGTACTTGGCTGTAAATAATTTTTTTAAAGGTAATGTTCGTCTGTTTGTCTAATCGTAGCTCATGAATAACTTTGCCAATTTTGATGCGTATTTTTTGTTTTGAAGCAGAAGGGATTAAGATGCCAATGTTTTACAAGTTTAACAGTACATGTATCTGTCTGTGACATCGTAGCTCCCGAAAGTCTGGGCCGATTTCGATGCAGATTTTTCTGTGTGGGATTAAGATGCCATTGTTTTATAAGTTTGACAGTGTACATGTGTATCTATCTGTGACATCGTAGCTCCCGAAAGACTGGGCTGATTTTGATGCGAATTTTTCTGTGTGGAAGCAGACGGAATCCAGATGACATTATCTTATTAGTTTAATCATTATATTTTTATCATTATTTGTTTAATGAGTTGCAACCCAGGTTCATAGGAGCAAGCGCGCCTGATAGTTACGAGATTTTGAAGCTCTCGTAATTATATAGCGCTAATAAACCATATAAATAGCTTTTGAGCAAACGGACTTAATCAAACCGCACAGACTAAACATGATGTCATTCAAATTTTTCCACAATAAAAGCTAATGAATTAATTGTTTATATAAATTATATTTATTATTTTAAGTGATAAAGTCCTAATTACAAGTTGATAAGACTTTTAATGCGTAGATTCTTAAGCCGGTTAATTAAAAAAAGTGTATCTGTCGAACTTTATGTACCTATTATTTGTTGTTAATAAAGTACCTATTCAATTCACCTTAATATTTTGCAATATTTACTCATTCACTCTTTTTTCATGTCATGTTATGCGTAGGATAGTATAAAGATCTGATAGTAAAACAGGCTACTTTTTATATGACACTACTTTTTGAATTATAACAATTATGGCCAAGAATATTTTTAATACCATCATCATGAAAGTGATGTTTTAAGTGGCAAATTGTACCCGTGCAAAGTCAGGGCGGGTCCCTAGTGGTACACAATGCATTAATATTTAAGACCCAAAGCACAAAACAGTGTAAAATAAAATGGCTTATTATGTGCTATCAACATCAAATATTTATAAATTGACAAAACAAATTGGATTGAGTTTTAACATGAGAATTGAATTTGAACTCTATTTCTCTCCAATAGGATTATCTTATTAGGTAGTTTCGTATACACTATCTCGCTTGCAGCTAATTCATATTGTATCAGTGACTGAATTTAAACACAAACTAGACGTCTGATAGGCGTAATTGTCTTGCAAGAGGCAGCTATTATGATTTACATTCAAGAATCAATTCAATAGGGAACTTCAAAAACAATAGTTTATCAATTACCTCCACATTATCTGATCTGCAATCGTTTTTCTGTTTATATGTCAAGAGAAATTTTATTGCAAAATGTGACAGTGATATTAAAAATTAAATTACTAATTTATTATCAGCTATAGGTCTAGTCAGTTGGAGTTGCAATAGAAAAAATCGGTCAAGTAAAATTAATGACATTATCAAATTTTCAAAACATTTTGGACCGAAAATTTTTACTGACTTCTTTGATTTTTTTAAATTATTTTTTTTTAAATATTCAATACCTTAAAATAATCATTGTGTCGTACTCGCTTTTCACGCCACGAGCGCAACCTAAGAATATTGCGCAGAGGGCCATTTTAAGCGTTAAACTAACATCATAAATAATGGAGACAGAGTTCCGAGAGCAGGTATTATTTATTGGAATTTTCCTTCTCTTTAACAATCGTTTTTTAAATTTGAAAAATCTTTATTAGTTTTGAAATATTTCAAATTTTCAGAATTCCGTTCTAAGTTCAAGTGGCTCCCTATACGTCGTCGCCGGGATATACATATTTCTTTCTCTTCTGTAATGTGTGTTAAAGAACCTAAACGCTATCTGAAGGAAAAATTTGAATACATAGGGTCACCTACAAAAACACGATCATCTCGAAGTCTTATGCTTAAAACGCCCGTACATAACTCTAACATTTATTCACAATCGTTTACTGTACAGGCCGTAAAACTATGGAACTCCTTACCACAAAGCATAAGGCTATCAAAATCACTTCCGATTTTCAAAGACTTAGTAAAACTTTTTTATTTGCACTCGGACAGATACTGATGACATGAAATTTATTATTATTTATTTATGTATTTTTATTTTCTTTTTATTATATTTAGTTTTATTTCTAGATTATTATTAGTATATGATTATAAATATTTATTGTATATGTTTATATGGTTTATGTATTAGGTTGTAATTATTTACATGTAGTTTATGGTTACCCCACCTTATTCCCCATTCAATAAAATATTTCTTAACCTAAAGCTTGTCTGGAAGAAATGGCTAATAAGCCATAAGACTTCTTTATTATAGAAACTAACGTGGTAATTAGTCATTTTTAAACTATGCCAAACGGTAACACTCACGTATTATTGTGGTAACTTGGTACTACAGTTTCGAGTGCGTTCATCGAAGAGGTGCCTTACTTTAAACAATATTTACCAGTCAAAAAATTAAAAATTTAGTAAATTAATGAATAGAATTTTCATCCCCCTATCTCGAAAAGAGTAATTTTGCTCTTCGATATCTGAGTGCAAAAACCGTTTTTATCCGCTAGAGGATAAAATACAAATGAATTTATAATTTGCACTAAGTTTGTGAATTCAAAACATCATTAAACCTATTTACTTCTACCTCCATGAAGCCGAATTTATCATACAACATTATTTAATTTGTTGAAAACTCAGACTTGGAACCTTCTTGGTGTACTTTTTTTTATGTGTACATTTTTTTTGGGATGGGTTAAACTCGTAGGCGTCAGATTTTAATAATTAAAACTAGTAGACATGAAAAATCTGAGTCTTGCATTCATATGAATATTCAATTGGATATTTTATTGGCTGTCACAAGTTCATTGGCAGTTTGACGAGCAATCTCGTGGATTTGTTGCGATGTATAGCAGTAGGTATAGGCGTGAGATTCGCGGCAGTTTGACTAGTACTTTTTCTAAAATTTGTTATTTGGGTTACTTAAACCGTAGAAGTACATTTTCTTTTCGAAATCCCGTGACACGTTTCAGTCCCGCCGTATCGTAAGCCAGATCTCAATAATACAGTTCGGTTTTTTGAATTTCGTTCTTTGGGAATATTCAAAAATGCACAACATTAATGTTCAAGTTTTCACTTCTGCCAGTACTCCCCCAGAGCAACCTGTTTTTTTGTTAAAGATTATTTTGTAATATTTACCTATCATAATGTAGTAGTTAATAGCTAAAATAAAATAAAAGTATCTTGTGATTGTAAATATTTTTTTTGCATTTAGTCATTTTTTCGCTGAGGTAGGATGCAAAGTTACGTGTTGCACTCGAGTGCACCGATTTTTCACCTCGTGCTCTTTTGATTCTAAGCTACTGATGCTTCATTATCTACATATACACTATTACACAAAGAGGAAAGATTTGATTGTTTGTTTGTTGCGAATAGGCTCGAAAACTACTGAACCTGAAAGCTAAGTCCTTTCCGGGTAACATAGCATATAGCATATAACATATACAATATACATTTTTTAATTAATGGAATATGGCCATTTTGTTGTTACTAATCCGATTTTAAAAATTCTTTCGCTGATAGAAAACTACACTATTCGTGACGTGAGTTGCAAAGGTGATTTAGTGTTGCCATATACATTTTTTAATTAATAGAGTATGGCCATTTTGTTGTTACTAATCCGATTTTAAAAATTCTTTCACTGATAGAAAACTACACTTTTCGTTAGTAACAAGGGTGATTTAGTGTTGCCACTTGCCATATACATTTTTTAATTAATAGAACATGGCCGTTTTGTTGATACTGATCCGATTTTAAAAATTCTTTAACTGACAGAAGTCTATAGTATTTCCGTCTCTCTTCCTCTTATATACTATCATTCTCTCTCATTTAATTTTTATCTTTATCTCTGTTCAGAATGATCAGTCTCTTTTCACTTTCTTTCTTTCTTTCGATTATCTCTCTCTCTTTATCTACGATCTCTTTTGCTCTGTCCTTACTCTAAAATTATCTGTCGCTTTTCTTTTCTTTTCCCTTCTATAATTTTTCTTTTTATAACTTTTTCTCACTCTCTCTTTTTTCAAATAATGAAAAATTACACAATTACAGAATGACAAATTGAGGACATCAATCATAATACCCGAGCGAAGCGATGGCAAGTCGCTCGTAATAAAATATACATGAATTTTAAACCATTAACATTACTATTTAAATAAATAGCATGATTACCTATTATTTAGTTAATCAAAGATTTTACTTACACTCCAGTCAAATGAAGATCTCTAAGTCATTTATATATTTATTAACCAGATTTGATCGGTATCGAAGGCATTTAAATACATAAATATTCGAATAGTAAAATCGCAAAAATCGACTTCTTTTTCTGTCTGCTTCCTGACAGACGGATAGTGAAGTGAACCTATAAAGGTGCCTTTTTTCTTTTAAGGCACGGAACCCTAAAAACATTTTTTTTAATTGATTGATTATTATTTTTATTCAGGTGCCCGTCATCTGTTTAATAACTACTTTCAATATGTTAGTTTTTATGACATCTTCTTATTTATAAAATTCTCGTGTCACAATGTTAGTTACCATACTCCTCCGAATCGGCTCTACCGATTTTTATTAAATTTTATTTGCATAATTAGTAGGTCTGAGAATCGGCTACTATCTATTTTTCATCCTTCTAAGAGACAAGGGTGGCCCACCCCAAATTTTTCTGGCAAAACAACGTTTGCCGGGTCAGCTAGTTATTATATAAAAATACACGTAAAATTCCTGTTATGAGTAGGTATTAAGGTGTGATCACGCTAACCACGCATGTGTTATCGTTGAATGCGAGCCAATAGTATTATTGTAGCTACACTTATTCTGTTCCAATTTTTATAAAACAGACGCTAACCCAGTGAATGACCGATAATGAGCTAAACATAGATAATGAATTCCAGTCTATCAACAATTTTACTGTTACTAAATGGAAGTACAAGATGTAATTTTTTTACACAGAATGTTTTTTAAACAGTTAATATCGTCGTAATATTAGCATATTCTCTATTATAGTATGGACGGACGTAGTTATAATGGCTTGTGGTCTTTTGTGTATGTAACTATATATGTAGTTAGATACCAAAAAGTGCATTAAACATTGCATAACTAATAATACAGCTAATGGGAAACATATTTACTTTATTATATACGAACGACCTGCCCTCGCTTCGGTTTGGGTATTTAAAAAATATCGCTTTTAAAATTGTACTTATTTAGAAAATATTCGTAACTTAAAAAAATTTATTATGGATTAACGGAGATACTAATGTAAAAAAATCTAAATTGTGTATCAATAATAACATATTCCACATATTACGATATTTTTTTAAACAATTTCAAAGTAGTGGTTATTGAGAAATAGGGCTTCAAAATATACATTGCGACCGTTTACCCAGGGAGGCGGCGGAGGAAAAGGGTAATAATTTTATACACACAATATAAATCAAAATTCTGATAAATTAAGTTATTACAACAAAGGTCACTCTATTATATTTCAATTATAGAAATTATATTATTGCATCCAATGCTGAGATTAACGACGTCAAAATGTTACAATTTCGCGGATTTTTACCGAATTTTGTGAAATGGCTCTTAACTATAATATTTATGGCAACACCACAAAGCCTATATTATCCAGAATGGATGTAGCTTTCGATCGACGAATTATCAAAATCGTTTCAGTAGTTTTTGAGACTATTTGCAACAAACAGTCACGCAAACAATCAAATCTTTTCTTTTTACATAATAGTGTGGATGTGGAAAAAACGTTAAATAAAATATAGATGAAATAAATGTAAGTATAGTTGTCAGATATAAATAAACCATTAATAAAATTCAAAATTATCTCAATACTTAAACAATAAAAATTTATAAGTTTTTATTTTACCGTTTAAGATTCAATTAAACTATCCATTATACATACATATTTTAATAAATTATTTAAATATAGTATATAAGTTTAAATAATTTATTATTAATATTTAGAGCGATGAATCATTGAAATAATTTTGTATTTTGTCAATTTTGTTATTATTACTAATGGAGCACATTTCGGTGACGACTCCGGAGTGCATTGCTCCAAGCTGATAACTCTATAAATATCTATCTTGTCTTTTGAACCGCGAGCCACTAGCCAATCACCGGGCACTGAAAAATGCACAGTGGTCACGAATACTAAATCTGTAAAAATAATGTATAGCAATAGCTTAAAACAATTACAAGTAAATAATATTTTACTCTCAATTAAAATCTATACTCAAGAAGCGAGAAGGGTAATGATTTTTGCAGTCTATGCAGGTATGTTTGTATGTTTTACCATAGCGCCTAAACTACTGAACCAATTTTAATTAATAAGGTGTCAAAAGATTCGTAATAAGGGCCCGGGTGAGATAGGCTGTATCAATTTTATGAAATTTTTTATCTGGGTTTCTATCTGAATTATTTTCATTTTTAGACCACCTTTTTTAAGTCGTCGGGTTATTGTTTATTTGTTCTGAATAGGATTAAATTAAGTCTACAGGTATATACATCGAAATATCTTTCCATTTCCTTATTATTTTTAATTATATATAAAACTGAATATGTAAACAATAAAATATTTTTTTATCCTTAAAATCCTAAGGATGATCACCATTATTTATACTTTTAACTCCTCATATTGTCTATCAAGTATTAAAAATAAGTAGTGTTAATGTGACCAGTAACAAAGTTTGAAGGTCATTGTCCGATATTTAGAAGTATCCGACATTGTGTTGACTTTAAATAAGTAAATGATTACCATTAGGTAATGATGATGTCAATATAGAAATAAAATTAATATTATTAAAGCCCAGGTTTGTCTGTAAAACGGACGATCAAGCTCAGTGTTTTAGTGTTGTTGTTGAAGCTACAACGTGCGATACGCGTGTTTTAGTGCTTGTTTGCTCTTCGCATAATGATGAGATCTTAATAGAATAGGGAATAATAATATTCGTTTGGTGTAAAAAATATTTTAAAGAGAATAGCTAGGTTGATACTGTAAGTATAGAAATTTTGTAATAAAATTTACATATTTAAATATGGTATAAGATTATTATCCGTATTTAAAATACCAAATTCACAAAAATATATTAAGAATACACTAACTTTTATATTACATAGTGAGATAGTATCATTAAAATGTTATTAGAACTCCAAATAGATTCAATGTTAGCGTGTTTATCACGTTATGCGAGTGATCCTTGGCGTTCAAAGTGTATCAATTATTATTTACACATAAAAGAGATTTAAAATAGAATTGAAATTGAGAGTAATTTCAAATTCAATTTTTATTATGAAAAAAGTTTTATTTGATTTATTGGCAGACAATATAGCATACTCGTATTGAGTTTTTAAGCTTCTGCGCTCTTTATCTATTATTCTATTCCTAATTTTATGAAATAAAGATATGAAGAATCAATTAATATCATATAACAGTTATTAAGCCGTTAATAATTTTACGAGCGATCACACAGGAGTATAAACTCATCTCGACATTGTGCTCAGGTGGATGTCATAACGTTTAAAATATTGTTTCCACAAAAAGCGATATTTTAGCTGAAATTTTTTTCACCTTTCAGCGATTTTCGGGAGCTTTGCATGTTGTAATTTATATTTCATTACGACGTTCTTATTCTTTATACTATTCTTGTAATTCATGACGAAACTCAAGAATGTTGGTAATTAACATAAACCTAAGTATATTCATTACGAGAACTACGTGCTTTAGAGTAATGACATCTAGAGAACACACATTACCTCGAGAAGTTATTTAGAAAAGTTAGTCTGAAAATAATAGAAGATTCATCTTCCAGTGAAGAAAGCTAAGGAGAAGAAAGGAAGGAAAGGAAGCTATTCCTTTGTTTAGAAATTTCCAAAATCAATTTTTGTCACTGCTTTTTTAACCACGATTTATTGTTAGTAAACAATAAGCTTGTAGGCCAATTATGATACCTACTATAATCATTAATGTTTTGTTTCAGTTTTGATATTTAAATTTAATGTAAATTAAGTTCACTTTGAAATAGTCGACCGCGATGTATAAAAGATAAAACAGCGGACTCAATAGGTAACAACAAATGCTAAAATTAGATTTTTTCACGGGTAGCCGATATCACGGGTAACAGATTTGGTAGGCCGCTCGTTGTTTATTTTTTTATTTCGGCTTAAAGCATTTGCTATTGTATTTGTGTAAGAGTATTTTCTTAATATTTGTAACGTATTTCTTAAATTCACTGGCAGATACTAAGTTTGTACGCGTTTCGTTTTAGCTCTTGTTAATGAAAACACGCATTACTCTAAGAAACTGGGGAACATCTCAATATTTCACGCTCTTAATTAACAGAGCTTCAACAGAGAGATAAAACTATATACCTTTTATATATATTCATGTACCTACTGTCTTCTTACATCGTATTATAAACAGAGAGATCTATTTGCATAATACACGTGTTCCATTATTTTAGAAAGCATAACCCATTCGTAAATGTATTACTTGATATGACCTCGCTTCGCCGAGGATATTTTAATCAGGATAATTTTTTTGACATCTGCGTACAGATGTTAAATAAACCTAATCGAGGGAACAAAAATTCTATAAATAACTGTTTAGGTATATTACAGTAGAGTATCTGAATATTATAGTAGAATTGAAGAAACTTATCGAAACTAAATGTAAGGCGTTTTTTACAACCAACCTACCTGTTCGTTAAAACTACTGCTCGATATTGAATACAATTTTCATCGCAATATTATATTGTATTGTATAAGTATTGGCTTTATTTCATTGAAATGTCATATTAAAGAGTTATCGTCATTTTAAAATGTCTTGGCCCAGCGATACTAGGGCGTGTCAACTAGTTAAAAATATTATAGTTTGGATACATAGTGTTACAAGATATTGCATGTAGATTCTAAATGAATAAGCGGAAACGTGTAGAAAATATATAGTTACAATGTTGGTGTTTGCGATGCATGTTCGCCTTGTTTATCGACTCTCGAGCATGATTAGTGTCTGATAGTGACTAGGCCGGTTGCACTGAGCACGGAACGTAACGCTCAGCCGCACCGCCCGCGCCCGTGCCGTACACGGGACACGTGCTCACGCGGAATCATCCACACTATTTTATCTAGAAGTATATTGTCTTTTTGCACATGTGTGGTTTTTTAATAAAATTTTTTGCTTTCTGTTTCTGAGTTTTCAATGAACAAACTTTTTTTAACACGTTTTACTGAGAACACTTAAGCAAATATTATTTAAGTAACTTTGCAACACGTAAAGCTCAAAAACAAATTTACAATATCCCACAATACTAGTTTTTTTTAAAAGCAATTACATTAACACTATTTACATAAAGGGGAAAGGGTGGAAAGGAGCAAGGTTTTTTTTGTATGTTTCTTTGTTTATGAATAGGGTTAAAAACTAATGAACCCATTTTGATCATTCTTTCGCCGACTAAAGCTTCATTCTTTCCGAGTTAATTCAAAAGAAGAGTCATAGTCAAGTAAAGTCAATGATCATTTCAGTGTCATAAAGTGGCCATTTTGTGAGCGAGTGACGTAGTTCATATAGTGTTACCCGTAGAGAGTGAAACAAATAGAGTTAAGTACTGTGTAACCACGTAAGAGATAGCGATACTTTTACACGGTGTTACCACATAATTGAATTTTCCTCCATTCTAAGATGAATATTGTAGAATTCTACAAAAAAAAATTTAACTTATTTAACTTATTTACAAAATTAATACTTTACCTATCTATAAAAGATCTGCCGGTCGGCAGAAAAGAAAACAACTTTTAGGTACAAAACAATTTATTGATACTTAAAAATTAACTTTAATTATAATAGTAGGTATATCTATAGACATGTTGTTCACTAGAAAATTATGTAACATTTAGGCTTTCTTAAAATATGTGGTTGCTGCTGGCCACTGGCTTTTTTCGATTACCTCAAGGCAGGTTCACACTGAGAGTTTTATAAAGGAGTTACCTTCTCCGATCTTGTTGGTACGCGAGGAGTATTTTATTTCCTTCTCACCCCTTCATATATCAGTGAGGATATATGCAGAGAAACATTGATAATTGTAGAGGTTTCTAATGTGATGTCGTAAATAAACACATTTTTTTGCGCTTACTGTGAAGCAAAAAATTTAACAATTTCTTTTTTTGTAATAATTTTGTTTTGGATTTTTGATCCAAATAATTGATCGTTCTTCATTTGCAGGGAATCTGTAACAAATATCTATGTTAAGAGAAACTTTCAAACAACTTTTTTTTATCAAATGGTGCATAAAGAAGAGTGAAATACTAGGCACAATTAAAATCTATATGCATATGAAGTATATTAAACAATAAAACTGAACCAAGCTTCATAATAATGTTATCACAGTAAATTAAGATCGATAAGTAGGTATAATGTTTGACTTAATTTTTATTTTACATAATTTATATTAACTAATAATAACTACACAAAAACGTTACTTAACTAATCGAAATTGGATTTAATAATGATATTAAAATTAAAAATTATCGAAATAGGAAAATTAATTTCTAAGTATGGTAGCCCCAACAGCTTTAGGTTATATTTTAAAATCTCTATTTTAAAGTTCAAGATAGCAAAAATGCATATTAAGTTTCAAAAATAGTTTATATGTGGTTCTATAAGAGGTTACGATCAATAATAACTTAAAAACTCACCTGTGAAATGTAACATCGCTCACTCCTACTTCGGTTCGGTTTTCACATTTTAAAACGCAGCACTGCACCATGATTAATTTTAAAATGTACAAAACAGTCGCTTATTAATCTTATTTAAAAACAATCACCACGATAACCAGAAATTTTCTAAAGAAAAATCACAAAACCAATTTCTAAGTATTTGTTTGACACCACAGACGTCAAAATGGTTTGGTGTCAAACGGTTACAACGATAAGGACAAAAGAAACTCCAAAAAAACTATGTCTATCTTTTTCAAACTTTATAAAACTGTATGAGATAACCCCTTTTTGGAGTAAACGAGACATAAAACGTGGCTTAGTCTATTTGTTTCTCCGTCTACGAGTGTTACCATAAATATCGCAATTAAAATTATTTGGCCATTAAAGTGCAGACAGTCGGAAATGAAGTGTATTCCAGGAACTACAAATCCAATTTTGAAATTTTTTCACTGATAGAAAGCTGCACTCTTCACGAGAGATATAAGTGTTGTAGTGTTGACATATATGTATATTATATTATAAAAATAATAGGACTTAACCATTCTTTTGTATTAATTTGATCAAAAAGAAATTTACTTATGATAGCCATACTCTTCCCAGAGTTTAAGTAGTGAAATGGCAAAATAATGCCAATTTTGTAATTAATAGGACAACGCTGTTTAGTTCGTACTGATCCCATTAAAAAAAATACTGTCACAAATCTACACTATTCCCGTTTCTTTTTTTTCTTTTTATCCTCTCTTTCTATTCTCTCTTTTATTTTCTTCCTTTTTACGTCTCCTTTTTCTCACTCTTTCTCTCCATTTGGTCTCCCTCTTTCTTTGTTTCGATCTCTATCTACTTATCTCTTTCTCTCTCTCATTACCTTTTATGATTTTCCTCTTTCTCTTACTCTACATTTTGTCTGTCTCATTTTTTCAGTAAAGGACAGCTGTACTATAACCGAGTGATAATTAAACGAAATCGATTAAAATTTTATTTTATATACCCGATACCCAAAGCGAAGCAAGGGCGTGCATCTCGTAGTCTATGAATACGTACACGATTTATATTATTTACAAAATTTAAAGAAGCGCGGCACTGGTATGTGAATTGTGTGACTGAATGTCGGCCTATTACCGTACATTTTCGTTGTCTTTGTGATGCTCTCTGTGTAGTGCAATCCTTAAAACTACTTAGTTCACGTATTGAAATTTAAATAAAATAAATATTTTGTTACAGATTTAAGTCATGACTCCTACAAATGAAGATGGATCGGAGCCGCCGCACATAGTGGTTCTGGACGGCGGATTCTCAACGCAACTTTCTTGTCACGTAGGTCATGTCATTGACGGTGACCCTCTTTGGAGCGCCCGCTTCTTGCATACACATCCCAACGAGGTCGTGAATACTCATCTTGACTTCCTTAGAGGTAACAGTTTTTATGCGTCCTACGACCTTATGAGAACTCCTTACTCCACCACCCACTTGACTTTTGTTTTTATAGTGTTTACGCGAAAGAGAAAAACAACTTTTCTTTTATATTATGAAATACGTTTCTGGGTCCTTGCTAAAATAAACTTTAATTTATACTATTAGGTTGGGGAAAAAGTTTCTTCGCATTTTTTAAGAAAATTCAAAACATTTTTAATATAGTTTATTTACATTTAACTAAAGTATGAGGGTACCATTTTCTTCGATAACTTTTTGCCATCTTGTAGGTAGGGACATGATCCCATTGCTATAGCTATTTTGGGGCTTCTGATCAAAAAACCGCGACAAGTTGTTTTGGCAGTCCTCTCGTGATGTTAACTTGACACTGCCTAAAGAATTCTGAAGAGACCGAAACAGGTGGAAATCTCAAGGTGCAAGGTCAGGACTATACGGCGGATGCATTAACACCTCCCAGCCAAACTCTCTTAATTTTTGCTGAGTGGCCAAAGATGTGTGAGGATAGCGTTAGCATGATGAAAAACCACACCCCTTTTGTTGATTAATTCCGGCCGCTTTCTCTCAAATTCTTGCTTTAATCTCACCTCTCACATAGAGTTCAGAATCGATGCTCCTGCCTGGTGGTAACAGCTCATAATGAATAATGCCCTTCCAATCCCACCACACACACAGCATCACCTTGTTGCGAGTTAACCCGGGTTTCGTCACAGTCTGTGAAGTCCGACCGGCCTTTGACCACGACCTTTTTCGCTCGTTCTTGTCGTACGTGATCCACTTTTCATCACCAGTTATCAGCTTCTTCAAAAATAGTTCGGTTTCATTACGTCGTAACAAAGAATCACAAATGAGTACACGGTTCATTAGGTTTCTTTCAGTGTGCTCGTGAGGTACCCAAATATCGAGCTTTTTTGTGTACCCAGTTTTTTTCAAATGCGCCAAATCTGTTTTGTGGTCAATTTGCAGTTCTTCAGCTACGTCGTAACTACTGATATGCTGATATTGCTCCACTTTTTCAAAAATGGCATCCATTTTATCCGTAATAGGGGGAACAGAGGGAGGTGTATATTTGACATCAAAATTTACGGATTAAAAACGCTTAAACCAAATTTGTGCTACTCTCACAGACACTCCAGGTCCATAAACATCGCAAATTTTTTTCGTGGCTTGCGTTGCATTTTTACCTTAATTAGTAAAATTAGTAAAATTTTAATATGTATCGAATTTCTTCATTAGATTCACTCATCTTCACAATACGAAAACTATACTAATTTGAATTTGGAATTATCTTCTTTAAAATGTAAACTTTGAATGATACCAAAACCAGCCAGACACAAATAGCATAGCCAAAGAAATTTTATTTCAAGTTCATACATACTATAATGCGAAAAGACATTTTCCCCAACCTATTATTAATTATAACTGTACTAGGAGTATTATTAGATTGCTCAACAGTAGTTTTAGTTGATAGGAAAGGAAAAGAAAGGATCAATAACTTATGTTTACACTTTATGAAACTACGAATAGTTTTGGAAAATTTGCTCTTATCCCTATTAATTTTTATATCACTTAAATCTTAACTACTTAAGAAACTTACATAGTCCGAAAATAGATACGATTTTTATAAACAGGGAGGTCAAATTAATTAAATTCATGAAGATAAATGTTTAGGTAGTAAACGCAAAATAACACCTAAATTATAAAAACCTGAAGCGACAAGCGAGCGATGGAAGCGAGATATAAAGTAAAGACTTACTAAATATATTTTATAAAAATCAATTTAATAGTAATTTCTATTGGCGCGGTGTAAACACAGTAAAGCCAAGAAAATTGCGCCGTTTCTATAAATATATCACTATTAACTCTTATTACATTATAATTAGACAATTGTCTTTAATTATAGTTAGAATGGCATTACTAAACAGAATGGATGACAGCGAGACAGGGGAACAAAGGCGGCTTTGCCACCGTAATAATATTCATGTAATTAAACTTTTTTAATAGCTTTTTATTTTTCCTTTTCAAAATAAAGTATATATATATATTACCACTTGTCAACATAAAACAAGCAAAAAATTATACAAGCTAATTAATTGATTGAGTTTATTAAATAAATACATTTAAGCAGACTGAATCCAATATGGCACTGATTTTGTAAATGTCTTCTAATTTGGTTACTGCCATTCAGCGAGGCTTCTAAAGTACAAAGTAATTGCGTTGTTCCCTGTTACAAAGGCGCTGTGCGAATGAATATCTAGACACATTACACGAGCTCGCTACCGAGAACTTACATAGTAGGCAGTAGGCACATACGAGTACGTGCATGGGTGTTTTGACGAATTATACGTTAGGTCGCTTTTGGCTCGTCATTTCCTCGCATCCGAGGGCGCGAGTACGACCCCGTCTCGTGTCATCGTCCTATGAAAGCGCTTTTCTTCGCCACAAAACGGACCGTTTCTTTTCATAAGTAAAAGCTGAAAAATGTCTGCAAGCAAATAACTCCCTAGAGGCGACAAGCCTACTGCCTTGCTTTATCGTCCTATGTAAGAGAAATGATACGAATAATATAAAAATGACACCATTCGTTGTTGAAGTGTTTTATTGATGTCCACGATCCTGGAACATGAAAAGATGTCAAAAAAGTCAGTTAATATAAACTTAAAAGTGCAGGATAATTATGCGATTGAGGAAAAGTACTTTTTAAACGTCGCCATTTTATAATGTTTACTGCTATGTAGGTTACAACGAAAGCATGGCTTCGCTTTCGATTGTAAATACGTACTAAATGTCTTACATTTGCATAGTAGAAGAGTCGAGTAGCAATACATAGCGTTTTCTACTAGGTGGTGGGTGATCTTCGTTTCTCGAGCGCCGAATACATGACGCCGACGTCATTAATCACCGCGTCTCTCTAATACGTTTCCATTCGGAGCCCATCTACTGTTTATTACATAATTAATTTCTTCAAACCAACAAATACTTCATTCTCTGAAAGCTGCTTCTTATTCAACTCGAGGATCGTGTTGCGTTACTAAGTTCTAATAACATTAATTGTTTACGTCTCCGAGCCCACCCTTTTCGCCGTTAATAATAGTAACGGAACCAGAACTTCAATAATATTTATGGAATTAGTTTCCTAGTATGTTATACAATGTAACTTGTTGTTTGTATGAAAATCCGCATGAACCCATGTTAGAGTTAGTATCAAATAAATAATTATAATATATTTACAGCGCGGGCAGATTTAATAATTACAAATACGTACCAGGCATCAATCGATGGCTTTGTAGAGCACCTAGACATGAGTCCCCAGCAGGCTCTGGACCTTATCAGGCGCGCAGTTGACCTGGCTAAGCAAGCGCGTACCCTATATCTTGAAGAGTATCAGGATTATATACAAAACGGTAAATATATATATTGTCTCCTTACTCAATATTTTAATGAGTGTTTATTTTTAAAGAAACTATGTTCCGACTTATTTATTAAAATATTCAAATTGAACCTGGCAAGCAATCTCATGAGGGACGGGTGCAGCAAGGATATGGACCTGTATAAAGAAATAGGAATAACAATAATTATGATTTAAATTAAATATTTATTTAGTTTAGCCTCCGGTGTCTGTCTCTGATAAGATCTTACAAGTAAAATTTGACCTACTTTCCAACTGAATTGACATTTTGCATGCAAATACAAATCGGATGACAATATTATTATGACATGGCCTTGGTAATTGATCTGATGATAGAGCCGGGAAGTGACCATGGGAACTTTTTAATAAAACGACACATCACACAATCGCATCAAAGGGCTCGTTTGATTCATTTTAGCAAGTGCTCAGTTCCTATAATTGATTTTTTTTATTATTAATAAAATCTTATTGTTTTTTCTGTCTAGACTGCGTACCTTTAGTGGTGGGATCAGTAGGACCATATGGTGCTCATTTACATGATGGATCAGAATACGACGGCAGTTACGCTGACACTACATCTGTCGAGGTACGTATATTACGAGTAAAGAGTAAGCCTTTAGTCATAATTTAGGCTAGATAAACTGAAACATACCGTAATGTTAATTGCTTGCTTGATAGATTACCACAGTGCTGCACAGTTTTTATAAAAGTCGAGCGGACTGCCCTTTATTTGAAGGAATATTATAATTGATATCCTTAAATTGTTACTCTGCAATTATGAAGCTTTTCATTATTTGAAAAGAGAGAGTGAGAAAAGGTGCTAAAAGAGAAAGTATAGAAAAAAGAGAAAAGCGACAAGGACAAGCGAAAAGGACAAAGCAAAGATAAAAATGAAAGTGAGATAAAGCAAGGTGAGACAGAGATAATATAGAGAAAGGAAGTGAAAAGAGACAGAATGAACACAAAGATAACAATAAAAGAGAGAAAAAAAGAGAGAGGGGATGAGAGGGAATGAAAGCATAAAAGAGGAAGATAGACGGGAATACTATAAGTGAAAGAATTTTTAAAATATGCTATTCTATTTTTAAAGTATTCTAATAATTAAAAATTGTATATGGCAACACTACATCACCTATGTCACTCAGTAGTTTTCTCACGGTAAAAGAGTTATTAAAATCGATGTGTAATACCAGAAAAAACCTTCAGTTTACAAAATGGCGCACTTCAATGACCATATCTTATTAATTAGAAAGTTTATGGCAACACCACATTCCTATGTTACCCGGAAAGGATGTAACTTTCTATCGGTAAAAGAATTTTCAAAATCAGTTCAGTAATTTTCGAACCTATTCGCAACAAACAAACATACAAACAATCAAATCTTTCCACTATATATAATAGTGTAGATATGTAGTTATATAAAATTAGTAATAGTAAACAATTTATACCTGTGTCCTTTAGCAAATAATCTAGTACTAGCTTATTTGCTAAAGGACACAGGTATAAATTGTAATAGCTAGCAAAGCTTCGGTACGTAAAACTGTCCCTTTTCCGAAATCATGCGAAAATTACCGCGTAGCCGGCAATAAGACAGGCCGATCTCTATTGCATAGTATTTTCTTTAGAAACTACTAGATATACCTCATAACTTCACCGACTAATTGGAACGTTATGAATTTATGATTATTATTTGTTTCCTTTATTGTCTTTTCACCCGTGGATGTCTAAGTCTCCCGTCCGATTGTCCGTATCCTGTTTTGAGTGAAAAATAAAATGGTCACTTTATCTATACATATAATAAAATTATAGAATTACCGTGTTTGTGCACGCATCACATTAAAACGGCCTTATCGATTTAACGTATAAGATACTTTTTATACCCATTTAAGCACACGTAAAAAAAAAGCTGACCTGAAAATTTTGAATATATATGTATTCAAATATATAATAAATTAACATATACTTCTACGCGGACGAAGTCACTCGTGTCGACTAGTCTATAATAAATTTTATCCTATGACTATTTTTCAATATCGTCATATCTACAATACATGACTGTTGGATTTCATAAATAGTTAAATATTCTATTTCTAGTTAACTCCAACTTATTTATCCCTAAAAAATAAAACATGTACCGATGTAGGTATTTTTCCGTAAATATTATTTTTATTATTTAAATGATGAATATAATTTTAAATCGTCTGGGCAACATGTCATTACTTTTATCAGTAATCGCACCACTATGTAGGTACCGTTGCTCTTATTTTATCAGTTCATGTTATAATGAACATAAACATTATTATCGTTTAGTGCCGTTTTTATATCCAATATGAGTATGGAATATTTATTTTGATTATTTTAACTGAACCCTCTTGCTAGATGAATTCCAATACAACGAAGTAAAGGTTAAAAGCATCGGCTAAATCGTAAAGAGGGTCGTAAACTTGCTGGCAAATTAAAATTTACATCTGCTATATGAAAAGTTCCATTACGTTTTCATCGCTTTTTTTCTCGGCCAAAATTAATTAAGGAATTTAAGATTCGATACCTGTTCCAATACATGAATTTTATTTTTCTGTGTTTGTTTGATTTCTAATTATCTACAATATAGAGTATTCATTTGCTTATGTATATAATCTAATACTCTTTTCGAGCATCAAAATAAGTTGTTTAATGTTTACGAATTTAGATCTTTTCTATGATGAGGCAAAAAGATGAGAGATGGTTTTAAATAAATCTTGATTATAAATGAAGATTTTTACGACGTTAATTACATGTTAGTGCATATAATAAATGATAATTATTAATCATTTGTTTACAGCTACTGATATGGATTTAAGTCGACGGACTATTATTGTAAATATACATAGCTGGTATGACCGACCGATAAAGGGTTAAATCTAAAACAAAACCCACATGAGGTTTAATGTTAACTTACCTCTTGTTAAAAAGTATTGTGTTATTATACTTTTTTAACCATATTTAAAATGGTAGTTAATTTCTGTATGTTCAATATAAAAACTGAGATATATTTAAGTTAAACAATATCTCTACATAGTATATAACAAAGTCGCTTCGCGCTGTTCCCCTGTCCCTGTGTATGCTTAGATCGTTAAAACTACGCAACGGATTTTGATGCAGTTTATTTTAATAGATAGAGTAATTCAAGAGGAAGGTTTATACGTATAATACATGCGTAGATATTATAGCAGAGAATGTAACCGTGCGAAACTGAAGCGGGTCGCTAGTTATACAATAAAATATGGTAACATTCCTACTAAATATTTAATTTAAATTATGAATTAATAATAATGAAGAAATAAAGAATCGCATTATTGAAACAAATTTAAAAAGGCATGAAGTCATGCTACAAATAAACCATTAATGTTTTTATGGCTTTTATATTAAAGACATTACATTTTAATGCACAACTGAAATTTGGGTTTCTTATATGAACACTTAAGACAAGAGTTTTGTAAATTTATTTCCCATGGCGGTGGAAAGGGGGGAAATAAGTTAGTTTGTAAATCCATCATTTTTGAATCGTAACCACAGAATAATAAGATGTGTTTCATGTTAAAATTATACAACAGTTGATATTCGAAAATCAGACAGGTGAAAATCAAAAATAAAGGTATAAACATTAACGAAATTACAATAGCATAGCGACCGAAATGAATTCGGTATTTCATGAACAACACGACACTGATTAAAAGTATGCAATCAGTAATCACCGTCAATGTATTAACCGCGTTTACTTTATAATGTCATTCCCTTATTACTCAACAGTCCCGAATCTAACAAATGTACTTTCGTAAAGCCTTGCTTTATTGTTATCGATTTGGAATGCTTTTCCAGTTTTCAAGGCAAATGAGACGACCGTATAACGCTTTGACGTGCCCGTGTTGTTGTAAGAAGTAGGTTAGCGCACTTTTATACCTTGATATGTAGAAGCTTTTAAACGGCTTCAAGATTGTTATTTTGCCCATTACTACGGTTAAAATTATAATACCTGATGTTGTTTCATATATATGGAAATATTAAACATAAAATGAAACAAATTATATTTTATTGATTCTATCGCCAATGGTCCAGAGTATTCAGTCAATGCTACCTCAATATCTACGTATGTACTATGTACCAATAATTTATCAATACGACGAGCGGCGTAGTAAATAATGTCAATATGTTAAATAATGAACAAAGTACAAAATAATGTGTTTGTACCTACCTACTGCTGATAGATAAATTTTCTTTAATTTATCACAGTCCAACTGCTGTGCAGATCTTTGTAGGGTGTACATTTAGAGTGTGAAATATTATTTTACTCTATAATATTAGGTATGTTAGGTTTAATCATTTTGTTGTTAGACTAAATTAAATTTTATAATGAAACGCGTTATACACTAAATATTTGTACTAAAAAATTACGGAAAATTATACTACATTGCGTTATAGTAATTATGCTAGGTTGCTTCTTCTGAAAGAAAAGGAAATCTTTATAAAGAAATGAATGATTGTAGAACTTATAAAATAAATGTCTTTTTCCTACGTCTTATTACTACCTACGCAGTATAATTTGTATAGTAGATTTGATTGTTTGTATATTTGTATGTTTGTTTGTTGCGAATAGGCTCGAAAACTATTGAACTCATTTTGAAAATTCTTTCACCAATAGCTACAACCTTTTCGGGTATTATGGCAACACAACACAGGCTTTGTGGTGTTGCCATAAATATTCTAATAAAAAAGATATAGCCATTTAAGTGCCATAACATGGCCATTTTGTAAAGTGAAGGTGTTCTCTGTAACTACAGATCTGATTTTAATAATTCTTTTACCGCTAGAAAATACGACATAGGTGATGTAGTGTTGCCATATACATTTTTAATTAATAGAATTTGGCCATTTTGTTACTACTGATCAAATTTCTTAAAGAAGTCTGTAGTATTTCCGTGTCTCTTTCTCTTATATTCTATCCTTTTCTCTCATCCTCTCTATCTCTTCAATTTGTATCTTTATCTCTGTTCAGAATGATCAATCTCTTTTCACTTTCTTTCTTATGATTATCTTTCTCACCTTTCTCTCTGTCTCATTAAATTTTATCTTTTATCTGTCCTTCTCGCTCTTTTATTATCTGTCGATTTTTCTCACCTTTCCTCAAAAAAACACAATTACAGAATGACAATTTAACGACATCAATTATAATATTGCTTCAAATGCCCGGAGCGAAGAGAGGGCGGGCCGCTCGTCCTCTATAAACACACACTCTATTGACACATTTTATTCACAAACTTTAAAGAATAAATGCTAAAGAAGTAACCGTGATCGTGGTCGGTGTGACTTATTGAATGTGGGGCAATTACCTTCCTATTTAGTTTTATGCGCCGTAATACATTTTAGATTTATTATTTATGTAATAATAATTCTAAAGCTAAACCTTTACAGACCATGCGGGAATGGCACAGACCTCGTATCCAGGCGCTCGTAGAAGCGGGCGTAGACTTGTTAGCATTGGAAACTATTCCCTGTCAAGAAGAGGCGGAGATGCTTTGCGATTTGTTACGAGAATTTCCTAATATAAAAGCCTGGTTGGCGTTTAGTTGCAAGGTAAGTTGTATAAATCAAATTTTCCCGATAACTTATTACGTATACTCTAAATTTATCATAATTGTAATTTAGTAGTGTACCACATATAATATGTTTATATCTTCTGAAATAAAATGACATAGTTAAGCAAATATGCTTTAATTGTGTTAAAATTTATAAACGCCTTTATAATACACAATATAGGTAGTAATGTGTAGCTATACTGCGATTTATAATAGTATTAATTAAGTTAATTTGCAAAACCTAGCACTTATTTATTGAATTTTTTATTTTACTAGAATAAAACTAATATTATTTCTTTATGACTATAAAATGAAATATCAGCATAAACTAACGTGAATTTTTCATTTGAAATTCATGTTATAGCGCAATAATAAATTCATCTTATTTTCTATGTAATTAAACATTAAGGTCAATGAAATAAGAGAGAATTTAGGCATTCTTACTTACTTTTGTAATATGTAGTAATTTGTACTACTGTAGCGCAAATCTTTACTATGAACTCATTGATTAGTCGTGTACTTAAATACTAATTCGATGACAAACTATTTGAATAACATCCAAAGTGATATAAATTCAACATTTATATTTTTATTAATACAAATATCAAACAATTAAATCATAATTTCAAATGAACAAAAATAAGACTGATTGTTTGTATAATTTGAGTGAAAAATAACATGATGTCCTCATTTGGGTATAACAGAATTCATTAATTATTGAAAATAAATAATTGGAATCATATTTCCATTTGACTATTACAATTAATACATAAATAAACTAGTTTCAACTATACTAGTTTCGAATTTTACGAAATAAATTATTTGTTAAAATGAAGCGTGATCGGTTCGAATGTCTGTTTCATCGAACTAACTTAAAGCATAATTTAAATTTTAGATTGTTTTATTTTCATTGTAAATTTTTTTATATACATAAACACTATACTTATGTGAAAACACACTGCAGTCTATTTACTACTACAAATTTTTGAAAAAACTGTAGTAGTAAATAGACAGATTTTCTTTGTAAACAAACAGACTATATTATACACTACTTCAATAATAAGTTTTTATTTTAATATTTTAAATAGGTAATTTTGATGATAGATGTATGACTGATATGTTCGGGTCTAAATGCTGGTGACATTTAGGGGTTTCAAAATATTATCCTGTTTGGCATATTTCGGAGTTAGCAACCCTACATTTAGGTGCCTTATGATTCGCCATCTTGTTCTAATTATAGATTCTCACAACTAATTTCCGCATCAGCACAGATTACATAACTATCAACTATAGACAAGGCGCCGTATGGAACCTTAAATATTAAATGTTTTTGTTACAGGCATCATAAATTCTTTTAATTTACATATACACGTAATAAGTTTTTTGTACAGTTACAAATAAAAATAAATTTTACAAAGGAATGAACGAACTGTTTCTTGACCTCTTACTTGATACTTCAATCGACGATGGTAGCGAGTTGTGGGGTCAATCGTCCGATAAGTTAAAACGAGCAAAAGTATATTTACTTTTAAAAACACTTAAATAATAATGTTCTCGTTTAATTTCCTTCCTGAATTGATTGTAAAATTTCCTGAAAATATAACAATTTTTATAAAACGTTGAAAATACCAAGTTTATACCATAGATGGATTATTTTCGCTATCTATCTTAGAAAAAAAGGTTAAAGGCTAAAGTTATATTTATCATGTTCGTTCTGTTTCTTTGTTCTTTTTTGTTATGGTTAATAAATTATTTATTTTTGCTTTTTTTTTTTTTGACCTTATGATCCAATCGCAATGTTTTTTCCTTTTGCTTTTAAATCTATTACATAATTATTCTCTCCATAATAAGATAACATAATCATTAAAATTGTATACCCGTGGATTTATTAAATTATGTACAAATTTTGCAAAAAGGAGTCTATGATTACATCAGCAATTATTAATGTATTCATTTCATTAACATAAAATTACAAAATGTTCAGCACATTTATAAAAACGTATATTTATGGCATAATAAAAGCATAAGACGGGGGTGGGGTTTGGGGTAATATTTTGCTAATGAGGAGAAGGAGGTGGGGGTCAAGAAATGCAAAAATTCTGCTTGAATGAACCCCTCATGATTGGGTTCTTAGTGTAATGAATAGGAATCGAACACACGACCTGTCGTGATCATTTATTTGATTTATCACGTTCTTAAAAATTACACACCTTATTTTATATTTGTTTTTCTGAGATTAAGTAGAAGTAGCTTTTTAAGCAATAATTTTATCAATTTGGATCGTAACAGAAACATAAAATCATATTAATTAAATCCTGCCGCAAGGGCCGCAGCAAAGTTAATCATAATCAAATGAGAGGTAATTTTTATATTTTTACTAGCTAACCCGGTAAACGTTGTTTTGCCATATGAATTTTAAAAAATTAGGTTTGGCCACACTTATCACTTAGGAGTATAAAAAATAGAAGTTGACCGATTCTCAGACCTACCCGCTATGCACACAAAATTTCATGAAAATCGGTCGAGACCTTTCAGAGGAGTTTGGTAACAAACACCGCGACATAAGAATTTTATATATAAGATTTTTTAAATTAAAATTGATATAGGATAGTAGGTTTGTATCTTTTCACACAGGAGAGGGGGAGTGAAGAAAAAAATGCTGCGGTTTCAGCGGACCCTGAGCAATAGCCCAAAGTCCACTAGATCCGCAGCATTAATGGGAGCAGGATAATGATTATGAGAAATAACTAGAATAGGTGACAAGATCATAAATAAATTAAGACATAAATTTGATACATTTATTCATCACAGTTGCTATACAAAATACACATAATACAACCATAAAAAGATATTATTACAAAAAAGAGAAAGTACATTTTTAATAAATAAATAGTCGAATTTAATTAAGCATTATGTATATTTGAATACAGTACCTATACATTATATTCTATCAGATAAACAGTTGACCTTTGCTTTTGTCCTAGTAGTTTCAAGTGTTTCAAATTGCAGATACCGACGGATAAGATAAGAATATAAGTAAAGTCTCGTCTAGATAAACTCTGTTTACTTTAAATTAAAAATGTTTTTGTTTATGTGTATTGTAATCTGAGAGGAAAATTAGCTTGAAATCGTCATAGAATAATATTGCTTATAAAGTTCACATCTTAGACTTGTGCATTCATTGTTCAGTATTAATTACGAGCTTTGTTCCGCAGTTGCATCGCGTGGAATTCATTTGAATAAATAATTTTCAGACGTAAATTTATAGTAAAGATAAATTAAAATTTAAAAAAAAATCAAAAACTTTCACTCAATTAGTAGATATGTTGAATATGTTAGAATAATATGCTCAAATAGATGTTTTAATTTTTAATATAAAGTTTTTGTTAAACAAAACTTCAGAATAACAATTTCAAATCAAATGTTTATATTTATAAAAGGTTCAGTGGAATAGAAAATTCACTGTATAGGAAAAATTTTCATTAACATATAAAACTATAACATATGGAACTTCTGTATATAGAAGATATTTAGGAACACTTAATGTATATTATTTTGTCTTTATGTAAGCCGCAAGAAAATAATCAAGAAATATTTTCTTAAAGGAAATTAGTGAAAGTTTTCACATTTGTATTGCTGCAGATCTAACTCAAAATATTGTTAAGTAAAGCTAGGGCGGGTCGACTAGTAAGAATCAATTAGTATAAAATTATATTAATTGTTGCAGGATAACCAAAGTATAGCACACGGGGAGAGTTTTCAAAAAGTAGCAAAAGAGTGTTGGGATTTAAATCCGGATCAGCTGGTGGCGGTCGGAGTGAACTGTTGCGCGCCCTCATTTGTCTCCTCTTTGCTGAAGGGTATCAATGACGATCGACTGGATTCGCCTATTCCACTTATAGTCTATCCCAATTCTGGTGAAAAATACAACCCGCAGATTGGGTGAGTCAACCTTTTATTTAGTTTATCACGTTTGCGATGTATTCGGTACATAAATCATCTACACCTATTTCATAATACATATAGAGCATCTTTAAAATAACTGCGTAGGAAAAGTTTTCATTATCGTATAAAAATATAACTTATCGAACATTTGTATTGGTAAACATGTCACAAATAAAAGTAATTGAGAAATAAATCATCAAGAATTTAAAGACTATACAGATATTAGGTATACGCAAACATTGTACGTGTACAATTGTACATATCAATAGCTATATTATGTACAATGTTTATTAATAAAGTACATATAGAGTTTCACTCTACACACTCTACAAAAGTGTCTTTCTGCAATTGACTTTTAAAAAGTCAACATCTGAGGATATCGGTGTCAAGAAATAATAGTATAATTTTAGATATTTTTTTTTTGAAAAAAAAAGTAACGTATACCACCCATACTCCTCAATAGGAAGAAATTTAAACTTTAAGAAGTTGGTTGAAAACAAAGTTTTTTTCAATAATAATTAATATTTATTTTAGTAGAGTAATAATAAAATAAATGCATGTTCTGTCTGTTGTTGTTTCATTTTACCTATTAGATTATAGATCCTGAATAAAGTTCAATTTACTTTTCAGTTGGATAGACCGTGACAAATGTGAGCCAGTAGAAATGTTTATCCAGGAGTGGCTAGACCTGGGAGTGCGGTATGTAGGAGGTTGTTGTCGTACATACGCCGCAGACGTCTCGCGCATACGCAACCAGGTCCACTGTTGGCGCGACCGCTGGCGCTTTAACAAATACCAGGGAACAACTACTAATGCTAAATAGAAACACTACATGGAGGCTTTAAATCGATTTTATCTAATGCATGTATTATGTGACTGAAGAAAAAATTGCAATTAAATAAAAAAATACTTTTAATTACTTACACGATTATTTAAAACGTTATTCTTAAATCGATAATAAATAGTTATTTCAACGTATGAACGACTATGCCGCACTCGTTTCGCTAATTTGACTTTTTTATACGACAAAACTTAACTAGTTTATCAGAACTAGAACTCATCAAAATTTCATCCCAATATCATCATTATTTAAGCAACGTACCTATAGAAAACAAACGTATAACAAACATTTTTTATAAGTGGTTATTAGTACAAAAACCTCATAACATATACCCACCCTAATAGAATGATTTTAGCTCCTTATTTATCCGTAATGATTTGAACTTTGGAAATTGTTTGAATATCGTATTGACCTAGGTTTAAAGTTTTTTTATTATTATTTGAAATATAAAATGAAACATGGGTCCTTGTTTTTTTTTAAAACACTTCTGGATAATTGAACCGAAATTGCTAACAATTTACTAATAATCGGTATTTCTCTTTCAATATTTATATACATGTACCTACTCAGTTATCGCCATTTAGAATGAGAAAAGAGAAAATTTCAGGCATGATCGAACACGTTAAGTTTATTGTTAGGCTATCCCGGATAAACATCAAAAAAGCGGCTTTAATCCCCAAAAGCGCACCCTGAGCTGCCCTGCGGATATTTGACTGTTTTATACATGTAGACATAATATACGCCTACCGCCCGATGGGTCAAGTCCGTTTGAATTAAAATAATATTTACTGTATTTGTTTTCTCTCATTTTGAGGAAAAGAAATATCAACCTTTCTATATCTAAAACGGATTATACGAACGGATATATTAATATATAAATTTGAGTATACTAATATCTCTACTATGGACCTACGGCTCTGAGTTGAGGAGGATATATCTACATTAAAGTTAGAAAAATTATCTTTAAGTATTATACTACAATAAATTGGCTAACTAGGAGAAGAAATAAAGATAAACTTATTATGGAGGCGTTACTTGGGGTGACTACTATGGTAAATAAATAGGCTTAGTACATTTTCAGTCACTTATAATAGACTTCCCAAAACATGAAAAGATACAAACCTACTAGCTACAGGTTATTTTATATAACTGAAGTCTCGTGAAAAGAAATATTTTTAAGTAAAATGTGAAAGGTAGGTTATGTGTGAAAACGACGGGGAGCGATAAGACACACATATAATGCAGAGGCTGAAGCTGGCCGACACGAGACGACGGTCGACGTTCGGAAGTATCCTAATACTATTTATCTCTGATTGGATCAGTAACAGAACTTGTTAAAAACTCTACCTAATATATCTTCTAAAATATATTGTAGGTATAATAAAAAATTAACCGTTCATCTTTGTAGTGAAATAGTCTAACAAACGCTCAACATCTAATTGCTGTACGTCTAACCTTTTAAACATAATTTGCTTTAAAGTATTATTAACTAGTAAACTAGTATAATAATAATTGAGCGAACATAACATTTCATTGTTATCCCGCAGTCCTATGATTTTTTTAATGGCAAAATGTAGCTTATTTTACGTTCAGGCTTTTATAAAACTAGTCGTATGGAATTAAGGATTATTATTAAACTTTCGTTTTATAATAATCCTTATTTGCATAACTTTATTTGTTAAAACTGGATTATCATTTAATACATTAACAAGTAATATAGATAATCGTTTTCTGAACGCACAAACCAAAATAATTACAAAAATGTAAAAAAAATGTATGTCGAACGAATCTTGCTTTAGGAATAGATAAAATATCATTCAAATTGAAATTTTAAACACGAATATTTTTTGCTGTCCCCAATACGCTTCTTCTATCGGACGCCACGATCGGCCCAAATTTTCGTCGGTTATGAAAGCAATAAAACCATTTTCATCTATTTCAATGTTTTTCACTAGACAGACGAGTAGGTAATTGAATTGTGTTTTTTATCTTGAGGATAAGGTACTCACATGGAGTAAATTATGTTTCTAAGGAAAAGGTCACCTCTTGTTTCACTTTTAACCATCAATGCGAAAGAGTTTCTTTCATACTCGTGTTTTTGTTAAAGTATTTTTTTAATTATGTGGATAATATCTCGCTAAATAAAAATCTTTTAAATTTAATACATAAAATGTGTTACGAGCAACGTGGTGTAATACATAACGCATAAAAATGTACCTACCTCTTTTAAAATTCTAACGTATTTTTCCTAAATTTTAATTTATTGCTTTGTAAAAATTCGACGGCGCTCCGACACGATAAACATATTTTATTAATAATATTTTCATGATAAATAGCAGTCTGTTACTTTCAGCCATATAAGCTATCTTTATGTAACAAATCACGTCGATCGATTGCATTGTTATAGCGTCTAAGAAGGACAAAGCAACAAACGCACGTTCGAATTTATAATAACAATTAGTATGGAATAATTTCAACTCTTATGTCTCTACCAAATAGTGCATGGTGCAATATTCACAAGTTAATTCATTTAACATGTTAATTTCCTGATTTCTATCAAAACTTGTGAATTTGTAGTTCCTTAATACGTTAAGAGTGTAAATATTAGCTGTTATTATGTTCCTTTTCTACAATAGCAACACTGAGTCGTTGTTTGCAGTGAACCAAAAGAAATCGAAGGCAATTTTATCTCGCCCACAATACTCTGTTACCCTTTGCCTTACACCTACATGTTGTGCGCTGGCTATTCGCCTGAATGAGCACCCAGTGAATCGGGGCAGCCGCCAGAACCCAACGTAGTTTAGAATAGTTCAAGTTATATATTGCCTACTACGATTTCGCTTTATGAATTGCCATGAGACGGGCGCAGTTACATTACATGCCTCTAATAACAAATAGATACACAATCAGCCTTAAAAATATCATAACTTAATGCCAGATTTCTAAAATTAGAATAAAAACGCTCGCATTAACTCATAAATCTAACCTCTAGAATGCGAAAAATTTAGTGAGTTTTATTTACTCTGAAGATATTTTAGTAATTGTTATTGAGGTATTTTAATTATTTTGTCAAGATATCAGAGGAAAAATTTTTTTAGTTTAACTCGTATACACAGATGTAATAATGTATGTAAATTAAATAAGCGCAAATTGAATGCTTTTGCATGCATGCTCCAAACTTAAATTGTCGACTAGGTATGTTCTTATTTTAAATATATAATGTAGGTAAAACCTTTATAACGTAGAAAAGAGCACAATTTGGTTGGTTTACCTTAAAATCCACACATTGATACACTCTTACTAGGGCAGCAGCCATTATTACGAAGAAATGTTTTCATATTTTGACAACAAAAATATTCATTATCGGTATTATTGTTTATGTTATCAAAGACGCCGACTAAACCTTTGAGGCCCCGAAACTTCTGGGTTCGTAAAAGCTTTTGTTATAGTTAATCGCCCTGAACAAGTGCATCATTATGCGTGGTTTGTTTGAAAATTATGGTCTCGAACTAAACAGTAAACGTAAAGTACGTACGTATCATCAGTCGTAAATCAACTTTGAAACTGTTAGTAAAAGAAAAGCGTTATGTGTTGACGAAAAAGTTTGTGTGATTAGTGAGATTGAAAAGGGAGAAAAGAAAAGTAACGTTGGAAAACGTTTTGAACTAAGTCTAAATTTTTTTTCTTTCTTCACTCCATATATCGGTAGAGAGTTATCTCTATAACGATAAAAAATGCTCGGTCCCTTGAGTTTCGTTATAAAGAGTTTACACTTTATATTTAAAGCTTCTTATGAGTAACAGAATTGAGTATAATTTTGTAAAGGGCTATGTATCTAATTCTTATTTAATGATCAAAGTATATGCATTCATAATTATGTCAGGTAGGTATAGGTACCTTGGATTGAGGACGGTGATCGATTGGGTTTAACAATTGGCTCGTATATAATCTCCGCTTTGGAGCTTACTTCAAATCTTAGACCAAACCTGACCTAGATGTGTTAGAATTGTATTTTAAGCGCAGTTTACGAAATACTATCTATTGAATAATAATAAAAATTCTGATTTTGGAATTACTTAAAGCGTTTATAGTATGAAGTAAAAAAAACCTTATCCTAACAGTAGAACCGAGGTGATTGATATGTTTGTCGAAAGTTCTCTAATGGCGCAATCATATAATTAAATTTATTAACAAATAGATATAATCATTCAAAGGAACCTCTCTCAAGCCATTGCTTTAAAGTTGAAAGAGGATATTAATGGATTTCCGCCAGGTATTATTAGTTTGAACTTTGAAGGCCTTTTGTATTATCCAAATATTTAAATCAAATTTTTAATTTAAAGCACTTTTCAATTGAATAGGAAATCGATTTCTTGAAATAAACCCTAAAGTGTCTAACTTTATTTTTGCTGTTATTTTTATTACCTATATAAAGTTTAATGAAGCCCTTTAGTTTCTTACCTATCCCTATAGTGGTTGTGTTATTTGGCATGACCCGGAGTACCGTGAAGAATAAACATCTCAACTGCACTTACAGTTCAGAAATTGATGACCGGACACACGAGCCATTAAGAAAAACCAATATAGATCAAGTAGACTGGGAAAACCAGTTGTAAATGTAAAAACAATAGTACGGTAATAGAAAAACTGTAATGTACTTTTATTTTACTTTTGAGACGCTGCCAATGTATATTGTATACGGCTCTAGCCGTCCTCATTTCGCTGAGGGATCGTAAATATATATTCCAGAAACCAACCTAATGTGGTCAAATTGCAATTGACCAAACCAGGAACACACTCGATCATACCGTGTAGGATTTCAGTAACTTTGTGCTCAATGATAATATTAAAATATGTTTTGTAGTCGGTGCCAGTAGTAGTAGTAGTATAATAGCACAATTGTACATACTATGTATTTTGTTTCAGTTTCGTTCAATAGATCGCACGCATCGAGCAGTAAGAATGTAGCAGTCTGTTGAGTAAACCCTTTGCGCAGAAGCAATTTGAGTGTTATTATGAAATTTAATATAACATTATATGATCCGTTTGGATGATTAAATGGTTATTAGGACATTGGGTGTTTTAATGTTGGCAATAAGCTAACTGTGTCAGAATCTTAAATAAAACCAAATATCGTCATATAATAAAGAGATATATTGTAATAATACTCATAGATACAAAATACATTATTAACATTTGCTTTCCTTAGCATCTTTGAAAATGTTTCGCGACTGTAAGGCGGCAATGGCAAGAGTACGATCCTGCTTCTCCTCGTTCAATTGAAACTGCAAGTTCTTAACGTCTAATTTTAAAGTTTTTATTTCGCTCTGCAGTCGCATGACTATAGTCCACAAGCTTGGCGAGCCGTGATTGGACGTCGAGTGAATAGGCAACGATGGCGATCGAACTAAAGCTTCTATAGGCGAGTCGTCGTCACATTCTGAAAATAAAAGTACATTTCAATTGAAACAAAAATCATTTAACGATATATATATTTTTTCGAAACTTTTTACCAACCTTGTTTAGAAGTATAGTTTTCGTGGTATGTGTGCTTCAAAATCAGTAATATTTTATATAGTTTAGGTTAGTAGGTAGATAGCGTGCTGTGATGTGTAAGTAAGGTATTTTTAAAACCCTCCTTGAACGAAACAGGCTATAGATATTCTAATAACTCAACCAAATATATACCAAAACAAGAAATAATATGTTGATATTACAAAATCAAGAAAATTTTCAGGATTGAAAGGATAGTATTATGATGGGATTTTATAAATTTAGTCTGTTTATTTAAATCTACTTAATTTTATTAAAAGAAATAACTTCACAAAGAGGGCAGGGTTTTAAAAACACACTTTACATAAATATAAAAACTATGTACAGTTCAATGATTTTTATTTTAAATACTTATACATACAATTTAGAATATATTTCGTTAAAAAAATAAATATACGTACCATTATAACACACGTAATATAGTATACATAATATAGGTACTAATACACTTACGTAACTACAAATTATTATATCAAAATGTATCTCGTCCTTTTAACCTTCAATGGATAAAGTATTATTAATATGGCGATTACGTACATTGAATATTTATCGTATATTATTTCAAAATAGACTGCTTATTACTTTTATATACACTCCTGAAGTGTTTAATCATTTTTAATTGAAAAAAAAAAATGTAATATATTGGGTGAGCCAGAAAATTTGGTTGATATTAAAAATACCTAGTACCTTTTTCAAAATAACATTTCTAGCTGTAAAGACCATAAATCTTTAGGCCTCAAATTAAAAATTAGCTAATAAAATGAATTATTTTCAACAAATTCAGATCTATTGGTATAATTTTTTTTTAAATTAGTTTTTCAAGTACTAAACTCTCTGACCCAACCTATTATTTTATTCATTGCTTGAGGGGGAGGTAAAATATATAATGACTAGAAATTAAATCGAGATACTCCTAGAAATAACAAATTGAACGATAAAGTATCTAGTTATTAAAAGACAACAACACAATAATTAGCTAAAAAGTTAGCACCATAGTTTTATTATAGACATAAAATCAGTAATTATTGAAAACGCATGAAAGGTGAATAATTGAGTCAAATAAATAAAATAATCGCGAGCGCAAAACTGTGCTTTTGCTATCATTTAGTGCGTACGTTATTTTATTTTATGATAAACCACTATTTCTTATAAATCAATTTGATACTTTTTATGTGGTTTAAAAAATGTGTTTATTTTATTTATTAGAAATAATATATTTATATATCGATTATAATTCCATTTCAACCGACTTCAAACAATCGTAAAGATTTGTTATGTATTCGATTACATATTCGGTTGTAATTACTTCAAAAATAACAATAATTGTAAAATATTCTCCTAATAAATTCAGGTTGATAAATAATGCAATCATTTTTTAATTTTTAGTGCTTTGTTACGAGCTTAAGTCGGTATCATTTTCTATTTAGGTATATTACTTTTTTAATTTCATAACATAGCAAAATCAAGCAGAATTTCCTTTAGGTATAGGAATCCTGAAATAAAGATGATTTTTGATAATTTTTAACAAATTTTGGTGGACTAAATTTTGCAAATCCCAAAAAAATGTTTTATTTTAATTAATATACAGCGCATTTGTAACTGAAATATCATATTTATATATACAGTCATAATGAACTGATTAAACAAATTCCCCCGGCATTAGAACCTCCTTGGGATTGAACATTGGTATCATTTAGAATAATTACTTGAAAACCGCGTTAGTTTATGTTCAGCTGAAAGTTGTAACCTCATTCGAAGTTCGGAATCATATGTTCGGATATTAAGTTTAGGTAACTTTGCTAAATATTTGAGATAATGCGAACCTCAATTTTTAATATTCAAGATAATAACATTCCGTATGAGTGTCATGATTAGATCCATTGGTTAATTACAACAAAATATTGAGAATATGACGTTTTTTTTAGAAAATGATTTTGTTGCAGCAATGGAAGAACAGTTTCGACTTTCGCCCTCAGTTCGGTTTGTGTTGGAAGAAGTATTTATAATATACAATTCAATCACTTACACGTATAACGAATTTCTATATATTTTTTAAATTTCATATAAGTATAGATTCCTGAAGGGAACGATTTCAGTACGATGTGTTTTAAAGTTTTGTTGGATATCTATTATCTAGAATAAGTTTAATTAAGTTACACCTAGTTGACAATTACGACATTATTATTCAAGAAGTCAGAGCGGAGACCATAAAAAATACGGTTATATAAACTGGGGCCTAAGTATTAAATCAAAACCATTCTTAAGTTAGTTCTGAAATAATTAAAGCCGTCCTATTTTAAACCATTATAATCTAGATTTTAACAATGACTGAAAAGGCAAAGCAAGTAGCATATGTTTCCCAATTTATTGACAAATAGAAATCTTAATATTGAAGTTGCGAATTTAAGTTTTATATATGGGACAAGTTTAAATAGAAGGAAGCCAACGCCTATGCTTAATAAGCTATGAAGATTTAGTTATTTTACAACATTGACCCATAATGTTATGGATTTACAATCAGTATTTTAAAGTAAATATTTGTCCCTTTCATTAAACCTAATAGTGCAATTGTTAAATAGAGACAACTTCGTTTTTATTTATATGTGCAGGCATTGGACATTTAATTCGTAATATTTGTATGATGTCTGGTCCATATGATTATTGTTACTTTTAGCGTACGACTTAAAAAATACGTTCTTTAAAACAACAAGAAATAATTTAGTTTAAAAGGTTTTTAATCTGTAAACGTTAAGCAAAATTGCTCTAGATGGAGTTTTTATTTATTCGTGCAGCTTAAATGTGCCTCTAGGTACAAAATGCTCCAGTTTCGTACCACATTATTAAATATTTAGCAAATGCACGTGACTCGGTCCGGGCGTCCGCTGTGATTACCTCCCCAATCTACACACTCAAATAACTGCCGCTCATTTCTATTAGTTACAACTTTGTTTCTATTTTAGGAAATTGTACGTTTTAGTTATTCAAAACACAGTTTTGCTCTCGTGGGTGTAAGTTTACCTCAAAAATAAATATTAACTGGTACTACACGCGTGCACTTATAGAATAGGCATGATGACAGTGTGATAGAGTTTTATAATATATGCGAAATTAATTATATTTTCAATAAAGAAAACTACAATAAGGCAATCCTCCATGACAGTTAAAACGCTGTCCCATGAAATGACGTCACGATTTAGTAAAAAAAGCATTTTATTTCGTTGCATAGATATTTTGGTGTTTTATTGCACTGTGCTTAAAAAAATAACTATCGTATTATAGTCAGATTTTAATACACTTATTTATATCTGACACCAACAAAAGAATAACGTCATGGCGTTAGCGTTATAAAAATGGCTACTCTAGATTTATTTTCAGTCATCATACCTCTAGCGTTAGTGCATAAAATTAAAACAAATATTATTGTTATAATATAATAATGTATAGTTTTATTGATGAGTATAAAAAAAACAAAAAACTGAAGAGATTGTCATTCCTCATCCAAGTCTACAAAGCAAAAAAAAATTATAAATGAAGGCCGTACAATAAAAGCGCAATTCGAGAGATATTATCTGTAACAGAAATATAAAGTTCTTCTTTAGCTCGACACCCGGAAAGATGTGATATTGTTAAAGCGAGACGGCCCAATCAAGCATTGGACGCCAAATTCAATGGAAGACTACTTTTGTACATCCTCTTATTTCTTTACAATGCAAACTTGAACGACTATCAGAATGAAAGCGTACTTTTAAATAAAATAAAGATTCTTTTTTCTTGGGCATTTTATAGTAGGAATCAATTGTCAAGATGAGTATACATTAATTGAATCGGTTATATCAAAGACCTTATAAGTTACATAACATGTATATTTTTTCAGGAATCTATCTGGGGATAATGGAAAATGTAATTGATATGTTTTTACGATATGACGAAAATAAAAAGGAAAAATGTTCTAACCTTGACTTCTGATTGTTTGTATCTACGATGTATATGTTATTCAGATTTAAGCGTTTACTTTCAAAGTTTTTGGATAAAATGATTTCCTTATATGTAGAGACGTCGTATGAAGTTTTATTATTCTTACGATGAAGAAAGACGTGTTGACTGTTTTATGTATAGGAGTGAGTAAGAGTGGATGATTATATAATAGTCTGCCTTATTTTTAAAAATGGCATTCTTACATGTAACCAATACCTTATTTTGTTATATCTCAAAAGGCATTAGGCAGCGGTTTCGATGATAGCTCCCGGCGTTTTAATTTTTTTTGACATATTCATCAAATATCGTCTAATATTTGAACCAATCTACACAAAACCATAACAAATTATACACTCTAAGCCTTCTTCATCGTTCTGACCATCGGAACCGCGAGAAAATTTGAGAAACGTTCTGTAGTTTTTCAGTTTATTGCAAACAGACAGACAGTGACAGCGTGAGATTTTGTTTTGTAATATATAGTGATAAAAACAAACCTGAAAAACTGTTATTATCTTATGTTGTTTTAGAAAGAAACAGGGGTTGAATTTTTTAATTAATATTATTAGCTCTTTGATCATTTGTATATATGTACTATTTCCGTACGATTCAAATGACAAACATGATTTTTATATAAATTTGTCAACTACTTCACAAAGTCTAAGTATGCGATATATATTATACAGGTGGATTTTTGAGACGGGTTAGTAAGGGCAGGTACCTTAAACGTGATACTTATAGGAAAACGTTCCTAGGGGACCATCCATAACTTTTTAAGATATTCTGAACTGCATTCACAGATTTTTGAAAAAAGTTATAGTCAGCGAAAAAAGTGCTAAAATAAAAAAAAATATATGTCTATCGTTCGTGTTTATTTATCCTACTTTGTATGGGGATCAAAAGACTCTCGATCGATTGTGTAAAACTTACGTGGTATTTAAAATAACCGATTCAATGCTTTTAAAGGAAATCACATGTTCTAAAATATTAAACCTTATTATTTATAAGCTTTGGCAACAATACTTTCGTTAACGAATTTTATGTTGATAAACAACTAGGTAACACAATTTCAAATATTATAAATAGTAAAAATTGCAAATAACTAAGAAGCGAGTAGTAATTTTGGATAACATATTTAAATGAACAAAAAGCAAAACATTGATTATAGTAAAACTTTTAACTAATTACTCGTACAATATTTATTATGCATTGACAATACTTTTCGAGATAACATTTGACTTCAGTATTTCAGTTAGTTTCAAATTATAAGAGTTAGGAAAAATCTTAAATATAATTAACAATAGCACAAGAAATTATAAACTACTAACTAATGAATTTAATTCATTTTTTATGAATAAACATGATTGCTAATATAATGAACGCAGAATATTACGTTTCTCTTTCAACACACAATAATTTAATTCATTTCCCGCATTAGCTAAATCAAGATAAGTTGGTTTATAATCAAGTCCGTTTCATATAGTAATTAATATAGTATTAAATACTACAATATATTGATTAAAGTATAACATAGTTGAAGTAACAATAAGATATATAATATAAATAAGGAGCTAAATAAGGTTATATTAGGTTGGGGAAAAAGTTACTTCGCATTTTTTAAGAAAATTTTGGGGCTTCTGATCAAAAAACCACGACAAGTAGTTTTGGCAGTCCTCTCGTGATGTTAACCTTACACTGCCTAAAGAATTCTGAAGAGACCGAAACAGGTGGAAATCTGAAGGTGCAAGGTCAGGACTATACGGCGGATGCATTAACACCTCCCAGTCAAACTCTCTTAATTATTGCTGACTGGCTAAAGATGTGTGAGGTCTAGCGTTATCATGATGTAAACCACACCCCTTCTGTTGATTAATTCCGGCCGCTTTCTCTCAACTTCTTGCTTTAATCTCATCAGTTGTTCGCAGCAGAGTTCAGAATCGATGGTCCTGCCTGGTGATAACAGCTCATAATGAATAATGCCCATCCAATCCCACCACACACACAGCATCACCTTGTTGCGATTTAACCCGGGTTTCGCCATAGTCTGTGAAGCCTGACCGGCCTTTGACCACGACCTTTTTCGGACGTTCTTGTCGTACGTGATCCACTTTTCATCTCCAGTTATCAGCTTCTTCAAAAATGGTTCGGTTTCATTACGTCGTAATAAAGAATCACAAATGAGTACACGGTTCATTAGGTTTCTTTCAGTGAGCTCGTGAGGTACCCAAATATCGACCTTTTATGTATACCCAGTTTTTTTCAAATGCGCCAAAACTGTTTTGTGGTCAATTCCCAGTTCCTTAGCTACGTCGTAACTACTGATATGCCGAACTTTTTCAAAAATGGCATCCATTTTATCCGTAATAGGGCGACCAGATCGAGGTGCACCTTTGACATCAAAATTTCCGGATTGAAAACGCTTAAACCAAATTTGTGCTACTCTCACAGACACTGCACTAGGTCCATAAACATCGCAAATTTTTTTCGCGGCTTGCGTTGCATTTTTACCTTTTTTGTAGTAAAATTTTAAAATGTATCGAATTTCTTCATTAGACTCACTCATCTTCACAGTACGAAACACAAATAAAAATCACACATTTTCCTAATTTGAATTTGGAATTATCTTCTTTAAAATGTAAACTTTTTATGATACGAAAACCAGCCAGATACAAATAGTATAGCCAAAGAGATTTTATTACAAGTTCATAAATACTATAATGCGAAAAGACTTTTCCCCCAACCTATTATTAAAGAGTGACTTAACCTGTAATGATAGAATTCATTAAACAATGTAAATTTATTTTAAATTAATTATTTTATGCCAATTTTTCTCAAAATCGAGAATTTTTCCAGTTAAGACAACACTATCTGCATTATTGTGATTTTTTACATCTTTATTTGTTGCTTAATAATTAATAAATATTGTAATTTAAATAAAATAAAAAAAGACAGGATTTTATAAACTCTTTGTATAATATTTAATGGCGGATTTGTTGCTCGATATTTAGATATTTATTAAGACACAATGCTCTTTTTGCTTTCGTATTAATAACAATCGATTAAAATCTTCATATGAAAGTTAACTTATATTCAAAGCTAAAGTTCTTGTAAGCATTATTAAATATATTTCATCTAAATCGGACGTGTGACGTGAATTCTTACCTCGATTTAGCTAACCATGATACATTGACAATGTCATCTGTTGAGGAATGCTATGTTGATTTCAGAAAATATTCAGTAAGGATCCATTTTTATATTCCAACGTCCTAAAAAGTTTTATATTTTAAGCAGACGGTACTGCCGACTCTTATGGTCTACCACGGAAAGTTCGAGTAGCTTTTTCGAGCGTGTATGGATGTGTAAATATTCGCAAGTCGTTTACCTTTATGTCCGTCGTATATGTTTAGGTTTTGTTCTTCTGATAAAAAAAATGTTTACAGATATCTAATAATGCGGTTAAATTTTTCAGCGCGGTAGGAGAATATCTTATATAAAACTACATCTAAATTCTTTGAGTGATGAATTTTGTTAACACAGATACAATTATATCTACATAATGATTAATGACAATTAATACTTGCCGTATGTTTCTTGAAAATTAATCATAAAAGAAAGTAATAACGATACTTCGGTATAATGGAAGTGCAGATTCTAAATATCTCTACTTTTACGTTAAAATAGACAAATCAAATGTTTACATTAAAAACGTTGAAGACATTCGTATATCTCTCATTGTTTAACACTTTGTGATCTTCACATTGGTTACATCGCACAGCTATATTTTCGACACTACTTTAGTATATAGGCCTCGGCCCCTGGGGATGTGATCTATATTTGAGTTCAAGGAAGCCTTTTGACGAGTGTTTTATATATTTAGGAGCCCAAATATGTAAAAAAAACTTTTTGCGGAAATGAAGTGGGCAATACTTAAAGCAATTAAAATAAAACCCCTCATATGTTTTTCCATGATTCTCTCGAATAATAATTATAATTGACATCTTTGACTATCTAGGAGGTTGTGAGGTATCTTTGAAAAGTTTAGGCGACCAGGTATATATATATATACCCTGTTGGTATGTGGGCATTTAAAGCCTTGCCATATTTTCATACAATTTCGCAACTAACATAACAATTTACCAAGGTAAGGAGGTGCTACTTTTTATATTGATTCTTATATATAGAACAGTATTCTTAATAAAAATAATGGTGGTAAATAAGTTAGTAATTTCTGATATCTTCATAGCACACCTCATACTACCGACTATAGGATAGATATACATTTAAAGTCAGAAAGTCCAAACAAATACAAATGTTACCTAAATATAATGCAAATATTTATTATAGAAGCACCTTACATATTTAATATATATTATAATATTTTTAAGTGGCACTTATATATCCAGTATATAAAAATATTTAATACTCAACACCATGCTTATATTTCTATATGTACGTACACAGTCACATAACAATACATCATAATATAGATTCTATTTAAAAGCTGTTATAATGTTTAAATAATACTGCACACATGCACTACATGTAACCTATGTATATAAACAATCTAAGTTAACATAGATAAAATGATTATCAAGGCATCGTAAAGCCTCATTTCAATGGCACTTAAAAAGCTTTAGGGTCATGCGTCCCTATTCCAACACCTTTACTTGTAATGGACGTTAGATTGGCGGCAGAATAAGGGTCTTTAATTAGTAACAATCGAGAACGATATAGGAAGCCCAAATGATCAATCACGCACACCGAATCAAAAAAGTTTCAATCTCGGGGATGAAAACAGTAAGGGTAAATCATGAGCGTAAAGCTAGGAGGAGAAAGGAGACGATAGCAGATCCGTAGAAAGCAAAGCGGTCATGACTAGTTTTTCTGATTGACTGGAATTATATCAATAGATCTGGCATATTATTTTTCAAAATTCACCTACAATCTAGACAATGCGAAACTGGTCATGACTGTATTGCCCGACTGAATTCAATGTCAGTCAAAATGATGTGACTTAGTGAGTTGCTTGACAAAAGTGCCGCAGCACCAAGTGGAGGATCGCGCAGAACGAGGAGCAGGCGCGGGAGTGACGACAGTTCGTAGTGGGGTCACCAGGCTCGGCTGCGATCCACTACGCCGCTCGTTCGTACTATATACATTTATTCTTCGTCGGTCCGAACAATCCCACAAGTTAGGATTGGAACGGTTCAGCTGAAACTTCCGCTCCGAAAACAGCTTCCTACTGTCCGGACAGTACAAATAAGCGTCCGCCGCTGACGAGCTCTTGTTACGTTTCACTTTGGTCGTCTTACGCGCCGGATCCGGCGTTTCGCTCCTTTGACCGAATTTGGTGTAGTTAAAGTGAGGAATGTTAGTGGCGGGTGCGTGATATTGTACTTTACCGAGAGGATAGTGGCCGCACTCCACTGCAGGCGTGATATAAAGGCAGCCGCATGTAACAAAATAGAAACATTCAGACCACCATAGTTATGCAACTTTTTAGTAGTGGCGGCTTTATAGCTGAGTATAATAAATACATAGCTGCATCTTCTACTTATTGAAATATTTTGCCATGGAAATTACACCATTAGGGTAAATACATATTACTTTAAGATCTATCCAGATAATACAAATTCATTAAACTATATTTGGCGTACTAGCAAGCTTTATTGAATTAAAATATATTAAAATTCTTTACTATATACTGACAAATCGATAACTTTAACATAACAACAATGACTAGCTACTTTGTACTAGAATATACTTTATAAAGACGTTGTTTTAAATGAGATTCAGTATAATTATAATAATAGAGAGAAAAGGCTACGTATAAATAGTGATTACATAAGGCTAATAGGATAGACCAAGCATGCTACCTCATGCACTTACACCGTGTGCCGTTTAAATATATCTACGTTTATGCTGTTATTATTGAGTATTGTATGGATGAAAATTAAAACAATGATTACACGAACATCGAGTATAACAACAAATATGCTAGCAAGCGCTATGGAAAGTGGTTAGTAATATTTTTTTATGAATGGAATACAGATCTTTTATTCTAATAACCAACTGATAATACGATTCCTTGTCTTTGCGTGTCTCCTCCTTGTCGACTCGAATATCTCCAGTGGAATATTGGGTACTGTATAATAATTAAATCTATGTTAGTAGTATAACCTTAGGGATTTGCAGGAAACATTCCGACAACATAATGCGGATGTACGCGAGAGCATGACTACAAATTCTATTCATATTTTAAATTATATGGGAAATATTAGGCCCGATAACGAGTTGAGATACTTAAAAGTTGGTTGTAATTTAAAAATTAGAAAAATTATTGGAGCCTTTAGATGAAAATTTAATCAAATTGTGTTATACAGAAAAAAAAAGAATACAGTCGAGACTCTAGACTTCAGTTTTCGACGACTCTAAAAGAACTAAAACTCTATTTTTACTTTTTATATGTATTTTTAAAATCCCGATTTCTTTTACAGTTGCTCTGACAGAAATCACTAATTAATTTTAATAGAGCAGCCCACGCTAATATTGATACGGTTTGCATTAACAATTAACAGTTGCATTAACAACATGTTACGAGTAAAAAATTAATTAACAGTAATTTATAGTTGGGTACTCGAATTTAATTGTACTTTGTTATTAACCTTAGGACCTACAAAAAAGGCGGACTCCAAATCATTAACAAGAAAATGACGCACAGATTGACGACCCGCAGTATTGATTAATACAATATTGACCAAGAAATACTATTTCCACATATTTGAATCTTAGTGTAATGTACTATTATTATGAATGTATTTTAATAGATCTGATAATAAATAATAAATTTAAATCTTATAATATCGGTTCAGTTAATTTTCGTTATACTGTCATAGTATACTTCTAATTTTGAATGCGCAGAAGTTACTGTTAGGGCCTTTTTAGCGGGGAACGAGGTCTGAGGAGCGCGTCATACCTAATTGGTTCTTAACGGTTCTGATCCCGCGCGCCTTTTTTTTATAGTATACGGGGGCAAACGATCAGAAGGTCCACCTGACGGTATGTGGTCACCGTCGCCCATGGACATCTACAATACACGGAGAATTGCAAATGCGTTGCCAACCCTACTTTACTTTTAGCGCCTGCTACTTGTCAAAATAGTCGTCGATTGCGCGACCTATACCGGTACGCTCCACGCTCACAATGCGCAACTATTCCCACTACTTTTGGTCAGATGTACAGATAACAGTAGCGTATGCTGACTGAGACTGAAAACAAATAGAAAGAAACCGGCCATTGGACTACTATTATAACATAAATATTACTTGATTTTCAGTTCATCAGTTACTATGGCAAAGTAATGTTTGCTGAAATATAAATTTTTAAAATACTGTCTGGGTTCCATTATTATATCCCATTTAATGTATAACTGTATAGTCCTAGTGATTTATTACTAATTTTTTTAGAAAACGAAAGCTGACTGGCTTAATTATTACACTAGCGTGAGTAGTGCGTCAATTTTTTGCTAGCGAAGTCCGTTTTTTATTATTAATTTTATAAAAGTACGACTACTGACTGATAATGCCACAAAACATATAATTATCTGTTAAACATAAAATAAACAGTACAAATGATTTCGGACAACACAATTGCATTCTAACAAATGACATACAACACACATTTAGACAAAACAAAGGGTTTGACATTCTCGTAGTGATTATGTCTTGTATCAACAAAATGAATAAAAAATTACGAAATTGATTGAATTCATTTCAATATTATTATCTAACCTCCGTACCCAATTACCACGTTATAAATAACGTAGCAATAAGATAGATTAAAAATTAGATACAATAAATATATCAAATCTAAAATACATTCAAATATTTTTTTATTATTTAAACAACATATAGATATATATCGCGATTTATATTTAATAAATGAATTAATAATTCACAATTACGTTTCTTAAATTTCTTTAATAGATAGATGATTTACTATCATTAGAATTTTATCCTATTTTGACGATATGAAATATTAAATAACCAATTATGTAAATTTGTTAATCCTAAACGGAGATCATTAACGTTTAATTAAACGAGCAATAGTAGTTATTACTTACTTATGTAGGACATATTTATATTAAGTTAGTAATATATAAATAAATAAAGTTGTGTACTCACCCGAACTAACGGCATTTCTACACCGAGCGGAAGTGCAATACGCTTCAATAACTTTTAAAATGAGCGCGTCCTCTTCGTAGGAGTTCGATTTTCGCTGATGAGGGGCATACGGGTGCGTCGGCCCGATGTTCTCATCTGAACCCACAGTGAACGATTGAGGCCGGAGGGGTGGCGCAGGTCGCAGACATGTTATACTCCACCCTGACACAAATGTTAAAAACATTAAAAAAGAATACATAAAACCAAAAAGCTGTTGGTTTCATTCAAACATAACACATCAAACACACTGCGTGCGCAAGTCATTATTGTATTTTGTACGAATTCAAAGGTTTGGAGTACCAAAAATAATAGAACGATAGATATATCTTTTTATAGTATATTTTCATATTTATATAAGCGGTTAATGAAACTTTGCCACTATTCCAATTTTGCTGTAATCAGCTGACGGAATAAATATGTGTTTAACAAAATTAACGAAGTTCCATTTATAAACATTCAGCGACCATATTAGTTTGTAGCGTAGTTAAAAACGTTCAAATTAATGCCTAAATTTGTCAGTTTTATTTCTAGTTCGAAGCGTCGCTTCGCAATAACACACAAATAATTCATTTACTTTATATCTCTTCGTAATTAATATAACTCTTATTTTCCCCAATGACAAACATTCCAGACAGATGGTTCATAAACATTTATAATATTTATTTTCGAAACTATCACAACATCTGGCGGATACCTTGGACTGTCGTTCTCGCGTCTATAAATAGAAGATGACCTAAAGCATTAATCAATTTCGAATAACAATATAGGGTGTAAAATTACCTTTATTGCTAAAAGATGAGTCGGTCGTGTCGATGAAATCAACGGAAGAGTACTTCTTGCCTATAGGAATTTTAGATGATTTAGTGGGCGATTGATCAAGAGCGTCGCATGAATTTAGCAGCCAACGCGCTGATTGATTCTTTTGTTTATTTTTGTGCGATTGTTGTGAGTGCTGTGTGTAGCTTTGATGATTGTTGAATGAATGGGATCGTTTATGATTGCTGAGACCCGCTGACAGTTCGCTATTGCTGTCGCTCATGGCCATCTGAAAATATTAAACCGAATCATTAAACGTCCTTAAATACGCTTTTATTGTACAATAAATCAAAGACACATTAAGCAGCTTACAAATACCACTCGTACTACGCTAACGTCAATGCAATTTAACTATCCTTTGATTTCAACTCTGTGACGTGAAGCCTTGTTTTGTCACTGCTACGAGCCTAGGTTATCAAACCCATTCAGTTGGGAGTTATAATAATGATGTATTGATTTATATATCCTATATATATAATTTAAATTGGAAAGCCTTTCCATGCACAAGTTCTTAATTTGTTAGTGTGAGATCTACTTGCGGTGATTGTTTTTCTGTTAGTAAGATGAATAAACACAGGCAAGGATGATCAAGTAAAGCACTGTATTGGGGTAACTCTAATAATGACAAAATTAATCTAGTGGTTATATATTTCAAGGCAATCTTCAAACCAGTGATACACAAACAGTTTTCTTTACAAAAAATTATCCTTGCCTGAGTCGGTGACCACGGTAATAGGTAATTTTGCTTTCATCCACCAATGGGCATATAAGTCGGATCGGTACACCATGAAGCCTGTTTGAGCTTCCGAAAAGCCTTTCTGCAATTTACAGGAATCTTCACTTCGTGAACGGCTCTTGTAGGCTAAGTTAGACTTTTCACCATTTTGATTGTTCTCTTTATTATAAACTTCACAATTACGAGAAATATCTCTTCGTGATGGTCTATTCGACTCTTCAGGTTTGTATATACGCATGTGATAATGCAAACTGGGCTTCGTACGCTCTGTAATATTCAGCGTACTCCATTGACAAGGAATCGGTCGTCGAACATTTTTAGGCATTTCCAAATGAGTACTAGGCTTTCTATAAATACGTGGAGGTACTTCAGGTTTTAGTTTTATTTCGGGTATATATCGCTCGATATTTCTACGGATAGATGTCCGTTTTATTTGAGTTGACGAGACTGGAGGACTCGCAGCAAAAATTGAAGTAACATTTGTATTAGACAAGTCTTTAACGTCCAAGCTAGTTTCTGAAGTTACACTTGTAACACATGATGTTCTAGCCGTCGAGCCGAAAGGAGAAGTACATCTGCATTGTTCTTCAAAAGCAGCTGCTTCGATTTCTGACAAAATGGATTTTCGATGATCAAAAGTATTGAGCGATTTCTTTATATCTGCAGATATTTTGTCGTTGCTATGATCGGAATCGTTTCCGTGCATATTTAATTCTGGCGAAGCTAAATTGCAACTTCCAGCAACTCCCGAGTCAGACGATCTAGGGCTCGGGCATAGGGATCGGTTACAACATTCACATTTTCGGCGAACTTTAGAAGTTTCAGATTGAGAACTCATTCTCTCTAAATGTGCATTGTTATTCTTCTTATTATCTGTCTCTACCATTGACTTTGAAACAGACCTTCGAATTCTTTTATCAGAATTAAGTGAATGTTTACGAAAAGGTATATTGTTGGCGTTGAAATTAACATTTATGATTTTTAGGTCATCATCATCATTACGAAACATGGGTGGTGGCTCTATTATTATAGAATCTATATGATAGTCGCAAAAATGGCTTGGGGAAGGAGGATCTAGAACTTGTAACAAGTCCGACATAATTATATTGTTGTTACACTCGTCCTCCCGAGAGTAATGTTCTTCAGTTGACTTCCAAAGTTTAGGTGTGGTATCAGAACGTGCACTATAATTTGGAAAACTTCGTCTTGTTGGAATAAAGTCTGTATCTTCATTGGCTATATTATTTATCTGCATATTCTGATCCATGTTGACTAAATCCTCGCAACCTCTATAATTTCTTACTTGAAAACTGGAATTCTCAGCACTATCGGAATGTTGAATATGGGGACGAATATTTAAATTAGTGTTTCGTGACGATTTTTGTAAAGAATAGTCTAATAAATTACGATTATTATTTTCTATCTCACTCTCAGTTGGCATAGATAGAAATAAATTTTTCAAACAGTCACCTTTAATAGGATTTGCCGACATATCAAACTGCATATCTGTAGATGTATCAAAATACCGAACATAGCCAAAGTTACTACCCCAACTGCTGCAAGAGGAGGAAATTGTCCTCGGTCCAATGCTCTCTATAGCATTTTGCCTAGTTATTTTAGAAGAACTGCTGGCTTCAGCATCTGTCCAACTTGAATTTGAACAACTTTCAGTAGTTTCCATCTCTCTGTCACTATCGTCCGAGTTGTCAGAGTAATCTGTTTCCGTGGCTATCGTACCATCATCATCAATTTTTAATTTGACGAGATTTTTATGCCTTCGTCTTACAGGTAGACCTGTTAATTCTAAAGCTTTAGCCCAAGTCTTTTCATGTAAGAGTTTACGCAACATTTGTCGAGTAATAACTTTTTTTTTAACGAGCTTTGCAAAATATTTCGTCAAGGAGTAGTATGGTGAAGCAGAGGGATAGCTAGGCGGCGGCAGAGTCACATGATACAGACTTCGACGACTAGAGTTGATACTAGATAGAGCCCCTTCAGAAGGAGAGCGGGTCAGCTAAACGAGAAATAAGTTTTATGAAAATATATGTATTTAAACCCATGAACCAAAAGAAAAGTAATTACACTAATGATCTAAGTAATGAATATTGTACTAAATTTTTTTACTTTTATATATGATACTAAATCCATATACATGACATTCCTTTAATGGTATAATCATATTGAACCTTTTTCTTCCCAATATAGATTAGAAAGTGTTTGCACTAGTCACAAATGAAGAATAACAGCAATAACACCTGGTCTTTATGATGGTATACAATCACTATGGCATACATACACATAACTTTTTCAGAATTTCAAATAATTATAAGATACATATTAAGAAAGTTTTTATTTTATATATATAAAAACAAAGGCAATATTAAAAATAATTTATCAAATAACATTTTCTATCTAAAATTACTATGAACTTAGTATTATACAATATTATATTTCGTATAGACATAATAAAGTTATTATAATATATAAAAGTTATTATAATAGCTATAAATCAATTTTTAGGATTGCATATAATCATTTCTAAAAGTAAAGTGATGACTTTGTCTTAGAAAAAAAATTACAGAAATAAACTTACTGTATTAGGTAGAATAAAAGTAAAAACAACTCACATGTGGTAAAGATTGTGGCTGAGCTGCTTCATGTGCTGGGCTATTACTATTCGAGTGCTTCTGGAGCAGGCTGACCCAGTTATCTGCTTCGGCTCTGGTTTGGCATACTGCTACTATAGTGTCAATCATTGGTCCAGTAATCTCAAATGCATTCTTTCTTGTATCGGTATCATCTAATTTACAAACCGTTATACCAGTTAGTGGAAGACACCCCTAAAAAATTAGTCAATATTAAAGGTATTATCATACATAGAAAAAAATAATAATAAGATCTAGAAACGAAATAAACATTTTATCATTTTTCATTTTCATTTTCAAGATTGTTAAAAAAATCTCAGAAACGACTAAACCATACCATATCAAACTCTATCTTAAATTGTTATTATAAATTATATTATAATTAGGCTACATGTCAGTGTGACAAATAATTCATTCAAGAAGTTTATTGTTATACTAGAAAATTCCAACTATTTATTTACCTCATAAACAAATGCTGAAACCCGTTTGCTCACAGACAACAACAGTAATGCTGATGGGAATAATACAAGGTATCTATCTTGATGTGAGGGTCCTACAGCAACACTGCCCATATGTAAGACGTCACCTAAAGAAGTCAGTTCTCCACCAGGCCAGCCTCGCACCTCTCCTGTAACTACTTGGAGTTCCAATTCCTTCTGTCTTCTTAAAGCTGCACATGCACTCTATAATGATAAATAAATTACTCACAGATATTATTGGTATTATTCATTACTACATACCTTTTACAGTTTATAAAAATTATATTTCATTAAATATTAAACCTTAAATACTTACAGCAATATCCTTATAAACAACAGAAGCTCTGTGTGTATCGCCCCTATCTGGATGAGCTTCATGCACATGCCTCGCTAACTCCTGCAACATTGCTGGATACTTTCCAAGGCGACGGAATGGTTTTGATAAGCCAGCAGTCAAGACTAACACACCTGGACAAACTGCTCCAGCATTTTCCATCCAAGTATTTAACACTTCTCTAAATAAAAGAAAGACATTTTAGCTATCTATATTTAACTATCTGACCCAGCAAGTATTGTTTTGCCACCATGGGCCACCCTTATCACTTAGGGGTATAAAAAAATAGATGTTGACCGATTCTCAGACCTATTGAATCAAGTCAAGCCGTTTAGGAGGAGTATGGTAACTAACATTGTGACACGAGAATTTTATATATAAAATATATTTGACTCAAAATGAAAAATGTGGATTTGAAACAAACGTAAATCCACTTTTAGAACAAACATTAACTTTATGAAGGTAATTGCTAGTATTTTTTGGAATATTTATAACTTTGTGTTCAAATACATTAGATTACTTACTTATATTTATCAAGAACACAGACAGCTTTAGGATGGCCAGCACAGTATGTCTGATGAACTGCCTTTATTTTAGGGGCCCATTGGAGAAACAATCCCCCAACCCTCTGATCTGGACCTGTTTTCATTGCACAATCTTCTAACAAAGAGAGGAATTGTTCATGGACTTGCAGAACTTCATTTATATTACCAGTTAGCTGCTTAAATTCATCTTTTGTGAGCCTTTAAATATATAAGTGAAATTTTTAATTAATGAAATAATAGGAGAATTTGCAAATACTCGTAATTTAATGACAAATCATAATTTGAATAATATTTAATTACTTACATATCACTTTTCTCTAAAGGCTGTAAAAAGTTGCTAACTAGACCTTGCATCTCAGCTACATGAGCTTTCTCTGAATCAATTATATCTTTGAGTACTACATTTCGAAAAGCTTGGATCTCCGATGCTGCCCTTATTGGTGATGTTGTTAAGGATCCTGATGTATCTGTAAACATGTCACAAATTTTACAATGACACTTATTCAAAAGCTTAATGACATGTCTTTGTTATAACTGCATTAAATACTGTACAATATACAGCATGTACAATGTTTACCTTTATATTCTGTGACATAATTACTAGGAAACCACCCAGTTGTTTCACCTAATGTGCCCTCCCACCATCCACCTTCTTCCTTTTGGGTTACAGTTATAATGTCACCTTTCTTGAAGCATAATTCATCATTATTCTTTCCTTTGAATGAATATATAGCTTTTACTAAGCAACTTTCAGCAGACATCCTGGTAAAGCTTTGCTACCATGTTTCCTAAAAACCGATGACAATAAAAACATGAAGGTAAGGTCGTTTAAAGCATTCTTTGGGTGAAAGATTTAACGCCCACTCCCAAAGAGTGCATGATTAACTATTTCATAGAGGAAATTGAGTCAAGATTGCAGTTACATCCGTTTAGTGTCACTAACTAATTTTAATTAGATTCTAGTAGGTTTCTGACTAAGAGAAACAGTCTAGAACGATAAGAATTTAACAAAAAAAACAATACGCTATTTATGTGTTACTCATAAATATTTGTTAACATATAATAACTTTTATAGAATAAACACCATTAAATAATTTGTAAATGAATTAAAGATGGTATTTTACGTACAAAAAGTAAAATTATCCGCTTCACTTCACTCCACTCACGGTCTTCCAAAAATAAACACCATATACCTTAGTCCTCACATTCACAATCACAAATCACAAGCGTATCACAGACAGTGTTGCCAGCTCGGTATTTGCAAAAGTTACCTGAAATATTTACAAAAGTAACCTTTTAGTGTAAAAAATAACCTTTCGATTTTTTTTTCAAATGAATTTCAAATCAGTACTTATCTGAATATTTATACTTATTTATTATACATATAATATTGATACATACTAAATTTGCATTTCAATTCATTTATCAATTTTATTCTCTAATGAGTTGGCTACAACTGCAAAACCCATGGGATTGTTATTAGTCCTCATTATAGAAAAGGTACAAAGTCAGGCACACACATGCGTAGTAAGTACTAAATAGACGTACACTAATAGGTAGGAAATTATGTTATCTCTGATACAATACAATACAACCAAAACAGTGAACAAAAATTAACGAAATGATACGACGGCAACAAACGAATGAATTTATCCGAATTCGATTTGATCGAGTGAGTAAGAAAGATACAAGACGTGTTGGTTTAGTAAACGAGTACGACGTATTGTTCTCGTAAATCGTATTTACCGCTTTTTTTTAAATTTAATTTTTAACGACTCTCTTTTAATTGTGAGCAAACGCAAAGGAAGCTTGCCGACATAAAAATTTAATGTAGCTTTCCCTTTCACGTTTTATATGTGAGAATTTATTAAAACAATTATTCTACAAATTCCGAAATATCACCTTAAAGTAACCATTTCACTAGTGTAACCTAAAAGTAACCAACGGAGTAAAAAAATCACCTAAAAGGTTACAAAAGTAACCTTCTGGTAACACAGATCACAGAAATCACAGAGTACAGACTGACAATTATTTTTAGTGTTGCCAGTAGAGTAGATGATTAAGTATTTGACACTCGAGGGCTAATGGTGAGGGTTCATAGAGAGAAAGACATTCATTTTATATGAAAATTTTTTTTTACTAAATAATCAAATATTGCCAAAATCCTACAGGTTGAAAAAAAATAACAAACCAAAAGATGTATTGGGTCCGTGAACCAGCCCGAATAGAGTTTTTAAAATTATTTTCCATCTATAAATACATGACACTGACAGTTAACAACAGCGGCTGACAGTTGACACTGCCACCCGTGGGTTTAAGGGTTCAGATACGTAGTATCTCTAGTTAATCTGTGGGGTTCAGGGACTTTGTTCAGGTTAAAGGTTCTGAACTAGATTTAAAGTTAAAGACAAGAGATCACTAAATAATTTGATTTTTATGAAATCTTATTAATTTCTATAGAAAGTTGAATCTAAAATACCATAAAGTCAAAAATATTTTTTTCCTTTGTATAATATAATGTTATAATTAATAGAAAATATGTCGAGTTTTCATTGCATACGATTATAAACTAAAATATTAATAAGAAAATGGATAAATCTTTAGAAGATAGATTATACGAATCAATTCTTAAATATGATCAGGATTCAGTTAACCATTTAATATTCAAAGGTAAATCTTTAATATTTAGATAGATTTTTATGATTTATATGATTCTCTTTATTCTGACCTTAATTTTTTTATTGTAAAATATTTAGATATTTGAGAGTGAATTGATAACAATTTTTATAATATTTGTATTAAAAATAATATTACATGTCTATATTATTATAAATTAATCACTTGAGTTCATATTCTTCCACAATAAATAAAATTGTTTTCGGGGATTTTGCAGGAGCTAATCCAAACAAAATAACTAGCCATGGTAAAACTTGTTTAGGAGAAGCAGCTAATACTGGAAATGTGAATGTCGTAAAACAAATAATTGATGCTTGTAAACCTACCAGCCCTCCAAACAACCCTGTACCTAGTTATGCTAAGAAGCGTAATCTTAAATCACATAAGAGAAAGATACGAAGTAGTGTCCAGCATGAGGAGACAGTTATAAAGTGTAAAAATTTTAATGACAGAGTATTAAAGAGCAACACCATGAGTGAAAGTAGCTCATTGCTGCAAGATAGTGAGAAATGTAAAAAAAATCAGGGTTATTTTGTTTTCATACATAGTGAAGGTTCAAACAGTGAGGAAAATAAGATTAGTACTTTGATATCACCAACTGGAGGGATAAGTAGCTCTTCTTCTCTAGTTTCATCTCCACAGGAATTAGAATGGGATGAAGAAATAGTTAATGTTGCTCCAACTACTAGTGAAGATGAGACTTGGTCTTCAATGTATAGGTATTTTATATTTTTTTGTATTTCTGTATTATTCAGTATCACAAACATAATTTTGATAAGAAGTTCATGCCAGAGAGAACAGTGCTCATAGGTGTAGCTGATTTTTTTTGCTTTTGTAGGGGGATAAAATATTAGACGTTGGATATAAAATATTTGTGATATGTCTACATAAAAATGATAGTTAATCATCATATTTATCACAAATGGGCACCTGATACATCACACACCTGCTAGCTAGGGTGCTAGGATAAGGCTGTCTTGACTGTAGCCACTGATTCAAAATATCTTGCTAACATACAGCACACAGTGGAGTAAAGTTTACACTAATATAATTACTAATTCGCTTTTAGATGGTATGCAGCAATATTAGAATGCACAGGGGCTGCTATTGCTTCTGCTTCAGGAGTTAGCAATGGAATTGATCAACAAGATGCTTTTATGAGAACAGCCCTGCATTATGCAGTTGAACAAGGCCAATTAGAAATTGTTAACATACTTATTGATGCAGGTCAATACCACTTTTATATTTTACAGAAATACTGGAGCAGAATTTTTTTTAATGAAAGATGGAATTTTGCTTTTGTGTCGTCAAACTTCTAAAATATTATGAGCACAATGACACATGCCTTCTTTAACATATATTAAATCTAAATGTATTAATTATTTCGTTTTATTTTAGGTTGTAAAGTAGATGTTGCAGCTGGTGATGGTCTCACCTCTTTACATATTGCTGTAATGAAGAGTCATACAGAAATAGTGAGGAAACTTTTGAAAGCAGGAAGCCATGTTAATTACAAAACACATGAAAAAATGACTCCTTTGCATTTTGCTGCTTCTAGGGGATTTATTGAATTGGTAAAAAAAAATATAATGCTATCTAGATCTGTTATCAGGAGCTAGAATATCAAATTCTGCAAATAGAATATGTATATAATTAAATATAAAAAATTTTCCTTCTTTCTAAATTAATCTACTGCTTACTTTAAAACAGCACATGCATATATTATCAATGTTTATTCTTGCAGATTAAATTTTTATACAGAAAATTTCATGCATTGACAAGCTTTTTCAGTTAATGTTTACTGAAGAAATCTTTGAATCTTTTTTCATTTTTAAAAAGAAACAATTTGATTAATTTTGATAATAGTAATTAAAAGCTTTGTTTTTGTTTAAATACACCTAATGTGATTTGTGTCCAACTTAATGTGAATCAATTTTGTACTTCCTAAAGGTAAAAATTCTGGTCAGTAATGGGGCGTATTTAGAAGCAAGAGATACAAGTGAACGCACAGCTTTATATTTAGCTGCTGGAAGGGGACACCTTGATGTAGTTAAATATCTGATATCTGTTGGTGCTAATATTAATGGAGAAGAAATACATGGTATGTAGAATACTTATTTGTAAAAATAATATTTAGTTCGAAATAATTTTAATATAATATGATCTATATAAATAAAAATTAAAGTTACATTTATTACAAGGTTTTTAAACATCATAAAAGAAATAGAATATGATTTCAAGTAATCTCAAATCAAACTTTTGGAAATCCTTTACTTGCAGGTTACACACCTTTATGTGAAGCAGTTTGGCAGAGATATACTAAAGTGGTTGAAGTCCTTCTGTTATCAGGAGCTAGAATAACTTATTCTCACAAACTTTTACACAATGCTATAATTCAAAGACAGGTAATGTAATAGTAGAATTTAATTCAAATTGTAGAATTTAATTCAAATTGCAAAATTCCATTCAGGTACGAAAAAACGGTTTTATACTAACTACAATGTAATACATTCATGTCACGTTCTAAACATGCAAATACGCTTTTTTTCAAATTTTCATAGTAAAGGGATGGCTATAAATATCAATAAAAGTTTGGATACTTAACTTTATATTGTATGAAATAATAAAATATAATTTTATGGTTTGGAAGATTCTTCCCCATAATATTTTAAAATATAACAGTAGTTAGTAGTAACCAAGTGTTTCTCATTTGTTAATATTAATTATAGGACGACATAGTTATAATGCTTGTAAACATGGGAGGAGGTATCAATTTACATAACGATAATGGGGACACTCCGTTATTGTTAGCGGCGCGCTTGTCACAACCAGCAGTTGCACAAATACTTTTGCTAAAAGGTAAGGGGCTACTAATTTTTAGTTATTGAAGAATCTGAAGGACCTCTGAATATGATTTATTTATTATTCAGTTTTATGTTGCTGATATTTATGAGTGACAGTAACCAATTCGGGTATGCCCTGTAATTTTATATTGTTTCATATTTCCAGGTGCAAATGTTAACTCCTGTAACAATATAACAGGTGCTAACGCACTTCACATAGCTGTAGAAAGTATAGATTCTCCAAAGGAGTTTGAGGAGTTACTTATCTGTTTGTTGAAGTATAGAATCGATATGAACTCTATAGCTCTCACTGGCGACACTGCGCTTAATAGAGCGTTATTACTTCAGAAGTAAGTATTTAATTTTAACATACATATTCTGAATAACGCTCATGGTATTTCAGGACCATGTCATGACAATATTATATTGTCATCCGATTTATGTATTAATGCAAACTTTCAGCTTAATATACTTAAAAACTGGAGTTAGCAATATTGAAAGTCTTTAATAAATTCGAATATATTTTTTGAATAATATAATAAACTAGCTGTAGCCGCAACTTCGTCCGCGTGGAATAGTTTCTTTCCCTATTGTTATTTTACACCCTTGTCATATTTATTTATACCAAATCAACAGCCTAAAAAATAAGTTTCAACTTTTCATGCCTCTTTCAACCCTTTTTTCGCATTAAAAAGTAGCTAATGTCCTTTTTCAGGCTCTAGATTATCTGTATACCAAATTTCATTTAAATCGGTTCAGTAGTTCTGACGTGAAAGCGTGATAGACAGACAGAGTTACTTTCGAATTTATAATATTAAAGTAAGGGTGATATTTCAGAGACCATGCAGCAATATTGCTAATACAACACGGGGCTGACGTCAACACCTGTGACTTACATTCCTGTGGTCTCGATAACCTGTCCATAGCCAGTAGGCGGCGCTCCACTCAGCTAGCGAGCCTACTCATAAAAGCTGGTCACCACATACCTGTACCTGATACAAGTTGTATACCCAAACATGGAACTACTGCACACTGGCTGTACCATGTTTGTAGACAACCTCTAAGTCTGTTAGATATATGTAGAATAAATATTAGAAGTTATAGTAGAATGAATCCTTTAGTTTGTTATGTAAATTCCTTACCACTACCAAAGAGCTTAAAGAGATTTCTTATGTTGGAAGTTGAAGGTTATTCTGAATTTATAGATAAGCTAGGGCAATGAGATTTCTAATGTAATAGGGGATCTTTTCCCGACTAGCTCACAACCACTGACTTGTGTCTTTGACATAGTTCAGACATCCCTCCTCTCTTTTATGTAATTGTTTCTAGTCATTATTTTTTACTTGTGTGTACAAAAATTTAAATATTTGAATTTTACAATTTAGTTGAGTATTGTATGAAAACTCTTAAGGACTTATTATGAAAGTACATGTTATAAAATTACAATATAATGTGTAGTCATGTTGATCGATTTAAATAAATTCTCCGTTTTACCTGAATATCACGAGACATTTCGTTATTATCTTTTTTGTTTTTAGACTTTTTAAGTCAAAACAAACAAAAATTCATTTATTTAAATGTTAATTGAAAGTAATTTCCGTTATAACGCCAAAGATACAATACTATAAGATATCTAACGTATGTATTTACGTATGTGTGCAAGTTCAAGGACGGTGCTATAATTAGTATTTGGTCAAGTAACAGATGTTAACTGATAGAACTTTTCCAAATATTAATTAAATATAATTTAAAGTATATATTATTAATTAAATATAATTCTTAGTAATTTAAAAGAAAATTACTATACAGCACAAACTTATTCTGTGAAGAATTGGCCTAAAGATGTACAGTTCACTGTCTAGCCAGACATATCTTCCAAGGTTATCTACCACTGAGTGTAACTTAAATAGATTTTATTCTTTAATGTGAACTACTTCGCGATTCAGAACATTGTCGATCTGATATTGCAGCAGTAAACGATCTCCATAATTTGAAATTTTTCTCCAACGAATAAATAGAAAGCAGTCAAGGCCCTGTTTATGCCATGAAGTATTAATAATTCAATTTATCAATAATAAATCTAGAATGTTTTCCTTTGTAGCGATTAAACGTCTATTCTAGTATATTTCCATAATTCTAATATTATAAATAAAAGACATTTTTACAACGTTAATTTTTTAATGAAAGATTAAATACTATTATAATAGTACAAAGTGTACAATTAGTGAAAAATATAAAATACTTTCGTTTATGGAAACTACACTTAAGTATAATAAATTATGCTATAAAAGACAAAATATTTTTATTTTGATAATATATTTAATTGAACAGTTTCCTACTTCCATTTCACTATGTATCTTAGAATGAAAGTGGCCTAACTGAAATTTAAAATTTGTAGGAAATGTGCAAGAAAAAAGTCAAAAAATTTAAACAGACAGAAAATTTAAATATATCTTTTTTGGTTTTCTTTGGAAATGTCAGACCAATGTAATAAGATTTATGTTATTCATGTCATGATCATTTTGTAACAAAAGTAGAAGTCACAGAAATGAGTTAGATCACTTTCTTTCTATAGATAAGTTATTAATAACGAGTAGTTACATATAGATTTGGTAGACATAGAATCAATTAGTTTACAATCAAATGTGTTAATAAAAATACATGCATTTATGGACATCAACAAATTTTTAAAATACTTAAGTATTAACAAGAATATATTAATATAAATACAGGGGTTTCTTAAAATATAGTAACAAATAAGAAATATTAACAAAAAAAAGTTTAAAAGAGTGGTATCGAATCCTTGGGTTATAGTTAATAAATAAAAATAATTTAATTTAGACATTAATACTAATTGTTCTAATCCATAAATGAGAATAACATGTAGTGCATAACATAAAGCAGCTTGCAGACTATTAAACAAACTTAAATATAGTGAATCAAATAGTGACATTATACAATTGCCAGATTACCTTTATTATCTTTAATATTTTTTAAATCTGGGCATGTTTCAAGTAAAATCTTAATGATGGCATGATGTTTGTTTTCTACAGCTTTGTGGAGGGGTGTCTTGCCATCTGCATCTTGTAAATTAATCTGTGCTCCTTGGTCGATTAAAAATTTTACTGTTTCTTCTTGACCTACACATAGAAATGCAATTAATTATGGTAATGCTGAGTTTTTTTTATTATTATTTAATATATTGAAGCTAATAATTAGCAGGATCAATTAACCAAGTTGTTAAGATTATGAGTCTTACTTGAGAGGTCAGTGTTCAAGATCATGAACATAGTTATCTTTTTTTTTATATATAGGAAAATACTTCAAAGCGTAATGTTAGTAATATGCTTCTTTAATTTACAACACTCATCATAGTGTTCAACTTTATTCAACATTTTTCATAATATTATAGTTAAACTCCAAAAAAAACCCTATACATTAATTTTAAAGGATAATAAACAGTATCACTTATCATACAATTGATAAGATATTTCATTTTATCAATATTATTCATTGAGATTGTCAACACTGTCTTGTTGAATTGCATTATTAATTAAAAATATATACAAGCAGTATCAAGAGCAATAAGGAAAAAAAATATAAAACAAGCCAAAACAGAAATAAACTTAACAATTTGAAATAATAATTTTTATTTATTTAATTCTATCTAGTGGTGTTGCGGATATCCGTATCCGCGGATGTCCGTGGGAGAAAAAATATCCGTATCTGGATCCGTATCAGTTACATTTTTGATGGATCTTTTATGGATCATTTACCTTTGTTATGTTTATAAATATTTTATATTTTGCATGTTAATCAATGTTAAACCTAATGAGGGTATTCAAATAATGAAGTTGATATAATAAATAGTTTGGCTTCTGATTCCTATTTGTTTGTATCTTTTAATGGCGACTGCGGAAAATTAATGTAACTGTGTGGAAAATGGCGTCAAATATTGCGAATATCGTATTTCCGGGACAATTTAACCCTAAGACGGAAAAGTGGTGTGATTATAAAGAACAATTATTATGTGCTTTGGATGCAGCAGGTTATGATGAAAATAACCGTAATAAAGCGCGTTCTTTGTTTTTGTCACAATGTGGAAAAGAGACTTTTTCGCTGATTGCGTCACTGCTGGTTCCAAATCGACCATCTTCAGTTGACTTTACGGAAATTATAAGTGTTTTGGATCAGTTTTATGAGCCAGAGCTTAATGAAATACTTCAAGCGGGAAAATTTCATGGACGTCAACAGTTACCGAGTGAAAGATTTCGTTGCGGCGATTAGTTTACTAGGAGCTAAGTGTAATTTTGTGGATTTAAAGCGTCAATTAAGGGATCGCTTAGTATTGGGAGTGAGTGATGCTCGCTTAAGACGAGAGTTACTAAAAAGTAAAGATCTGACAAATGAGGTAGCACTACAGTTGTGTCTTAATTATCAGGCTACTTTTTCTGATCTGTACCCTGATACTAAGGAAATGAAGCAAACTCCGTTTCATGTTAATGAACCTATGGATATTAGTAGAATTAAATCAAATGATTGTCGGCATTGTGCAAGACTACATAGGCCAGGAGAGAAATGTCAGTTTACTAAAGCAAGGTGCTATTATTGTAAACGATTTGGACATATTGCAGCTGCATGTATGAAGAAGGCTGACAAAGTTCATGACATCTCAGAAGTCGAAGGCACTGGTAAAAAGGTAACATTAAATGAGGAAAATATGATGGGTGTATATGTCTGCTCTGAAATTTATCATCAAGCGATAACAGTAGATGTTATGATTGAAGGTGCTAAACTCTGTATGGAAATTGATTCTGGAGCATCTAGAAGCATCATATCTGAATATACATACAGGAAGTTATGGGTTGTTCCTCCGTCGCTGAACCCTACTAATATCAAACTTGTAACATGGACTCGTGAACCTTTACACATATTGGGGCAGATAAATGTACATGTCCAGTTAGGCGCTAAAGAAGCCCGATGTGATCTTATAGTTGTGGCTGGGTGTGGACCTAGTCTTCTAGGTCGAAATTGGTTTCAAAAATTGAACATTGAAATTGCTGGACTCTACTGGTCTGAGGATAAAATATTAAAATTAATTAAAGATTTTCCTGATTTATTTGCTGAGGGCCTTGGGGAATATAAGGGACCGCAAGTTTCTTTGCATGTGCGCTCAGATGCTACTCCAAGATTTTTGAAGGCTCGAGTTGTACCTTTTCCTTTAAAGCAACAAGTAAATGAAGAGTTACAGAAAATGGTAGACCAAGGCATTCTTACGCCAGTAAAATATTCAAATTGGGCCACTCCTCTGCGTATAGTTAGGAAGGATGACGGATCGTTGCGTATTTGTGGAGACTACCGATCTACTGTGAATGCAGCAATAGATGTAGACTCCTTCCCACTTCCTAAATCAGTAGAGGCATTTGTTAAGTTTAGTGGTGGTTGCATCTTTAGCAAGCTGGATTTAAAACAAGCTTACACACAGCTTAAGGTGGATGAGAAAACGGCTTCACTTTTAACCCTTAACACACCTATAGGATTAATGAAAATGAATCGATTAGCATTTGGTGTTAGTGCTGCTCCGGCTATATTTCAGCGAGTAATGTCAGCAGCTTTTGCAAATATGGATGGAGTTGCATGTTTGCTGGATGATATTGCTATAATGGGGAAAAACAAGGATGAGCATGAAAAACGTTTATATGCAGTTCTTCATAAATTGCATGAAATGGGTTTCCGTCTAAATGTTGGAAAGTGTATTTTTGGTGCAGAGAGCATTACATTCTTGGGGCATATGATTGATTCAGCAGGGTTACATCCGGCGCACCAGATAAGGTAAAAGAAATTCGTGAAAAACCAGCACCCAAAAATAAAGAAACTTTAAGAGCCTTTTTAGGCTTATATAATTTTTATGAGAAATTTCTGCCTGATAAAGCTACGTTATTAGAGCCCCTATACCGCTTGTTAGATTCAAAGAGACCGTGGACATGGGGTGAACCGGAACAGAAAGCTTTTGAGACAGCTAAGTCTGCTTTCATCTGATTTAACTTTAGTCGGGTACGAGTTGGATAGAGATTTACTTCTCATATGTGACTCATCGGATTATGGCCTGGGAGCAATTATTGCACATGTTATGGATGACGGTTCGGAGAGACCAGTAATGATGGCATCAAGAACATTACAGACACACGAGAGACGTTATGGAAAAATTGATAAAGAGGCTTTGGCTATAATGTTTGGTCTGTCAAAATTTCACGAATATTTAGCGGGTCGTCGTTTTTGTATCATAACTGACCATAAACCGTTAATTGGTTTATTCAATCCTCATAAACCTATTCCGGAACAGATATCTCCCAGAATGTTGCGTTGGTCATTAAAATTAGGGTGCTATCAATATTCTATTAAATATAGAGCGGGAAAAGCTATTGGCAATGCAGATGCTCTCAGTAGATGGACTGCTCCTGTGGCAACTATCCAGGAAAAGCCTCTCAAAGAGATCCTCCTATTGGAGGAAACACCAGTTGGATGGAATTTAAATGCAAGTAGAGTGGCAGTCGAGACAAAAAAGGATCCTCTTTTACGTAAAGTTATGTTTCATATGCTTCATGGTTGGCCACGATCCGTCTCAGACCCATCATTACGACCATTTTGGGTCCGTAAAGAGGCTCTTTCACATAATAAAGATTGTTTATTGTGGTGTAATAAAGTCGTAATTCCAACTTCTCTTCAAAAAGAGGTGTTAACATTGCTACACGCGCCACACGCGGGTATTGTGCAGACCAAGGCTTATGCTAGAGGGTATGTGTGGTGGGTTGGAATGGATAAAGAGATTGAGAGAATTGTTTCCGAGTGTCAACAATGCCAAGCTGTTAGAAATAACCCTCCAAGAGACCCACAGACATGGATAGTATCTGAAAAACCTTGGAATAGAATGCATGTTGATTTTGCTGGTCCATTTCAGGGCAAAACATTCTTACTATTAATAGATAGCTGTAGTAAGTGGCTGGAAGCAGAGATAGTTACATCAAGTAATAGTACAGCAGTAATTACAGTCCTCAGAAGAATATTTGCATCCCAAGGGCTTCCAGAGGTTTTGGTGTCCGATAATGGCAGAACGTTTAGTTCTAGTGAATTTAATATGTTTTTGAAGAAGAATGGTATTAAACATCTATATTCACCACCATACCATCCAGCTTCTAACGGGCAAATTGAGAGAGCCATACAAACTTTCAAGAATAAGTTTTAAATATGCCATGGAGTAAATAACTTGTTAAGGTCTTGTATTATATGCGCACTGTTCCATGTTCCACTACAAATAAAAGTCCTGCAGAAGTCCTAAATGGCCGCAAGTACAAAACATCAGTATCAATGTTGCATCCAGATGCATTACCAAATCACAGTGATAATCAATTGGATGAGGAAGCACAAAGAACGCCTAGAAGGTTATTTACTGTTGATCAACGTGTCTTGATTCGCATGTATGGACCGGGTGAGAAATGGAAGAGAGCAGTTGTGGAGATGGTAGAGGGTCCTTGCTCATATATGGTGAGAACAGAAGATGGAGATTTACTACGTAGACATGTTGATCAAATGTTATCTCGCAACATGAATGAAGCAGAACAAAGAAATCAGGTGGAGGAGATACCAAGACCGTTATCCCCTGAATCAGATTCAAATTCTTTGCCTGATCCACCAATGGAGATTCCTCCTCCAGAAATGTGGCCAAACATAATTGGAATACCGGATACTGTTCAATGAGATAATTTATTTCTAAAGGTTTTAAAAAAGTGCATGAAACAACCTGATCATATAAGAGGAAGATATGTTATGTTTATAAATATTTTATATTTTGCATGTTAATCAATGTTAAACCTAATGAGGGTATTCAAATAATGAAGTTGATATAATAAATAGTTTGGCTTCTGATTCCTATTTGTTTGTATCTTTTAACCTTATAAATGTTTAATAAACTGATTCAATTCTATATGTAGGTGAAAAGGTAGCAATAAAATACTATATTTACATACATACTAAATTTCAATAAAATTATTTTTTATTTTTCAAAATATAATATTTGGTTGCCTTTTATTGCAAACATTTAACATTTGTAAAGATATTCCCGGCTGTGACATTTCGATAGAACTTTTGTTATCGCAGTCTTTTTTCAAGAATATATCATATTCTTTTATATATTATCTTTATAAACTATTGTTTCAAAGTCACGCGCACCGACACAAATTGAGTATGATGATAGTTAAGATCCGTATCTGAGAATATACTTTTATAACAATCCGGCACATCACTAATTCTATCTCAACAAAACTAATTGTATACCTTGTATAGTTACTAGAAATTATATTTGCTGACACTGAGTAGTGTTAAGTGAGTATAAATTAGTACAAGGTATTTCTAACAGGACACATAAAGGTCAATTTTGCAGGCATATTAAAATATTGTAGTTTTTAAGGTTATTATGTATTTAATTTTAGGTAAGTGCCTTATTTAGTCAAACAGAAAATATTCTAAATAACTGATCCAACAGACTACAGCCCAGAACCTTAGAGATTATTTTTTAGTTACCTACTGCTGTTGCCCTTAATAAAGGTGTGGCTTTCCCACTTCTCGTTTGAGTATTGATCTGTGCTCCATTACTTAGAAGTATGGCACAAATACCGATATGTCCGTTGCGTGCAGCATAATGTAGAGCAGTGTAACCAGAATTGTCCACACTATTCACAAGCTCATTTGCATTTTTTGCTTTATCGATGAGTGACTGCACTCGTTCCTTATCTCCTGAAAAAGCTAAATTTTGTTGTTTTGATTAATTTTTGGTCATCATTACATTAATAATTATTTCATATGTATGAATTGTATTACCTGCGTTCCATATACCTCTCTCCCAATCCAATTCAGAAAGGGTCTGACGCACTGACTCATTAGCACTATTTATGCAGTTGGAATGATTACAACAATTATTTGCATGATCCATTTGTAAAATAAGCAAAACTATGAAAATAGATGAAGTTTTTATGATTTTTATAATATTAAGAAGAATTAAATATCTCTTTGAAGAGTCCAGGTAATTTCTGCTTCACCAGTAGTGCTGACAACTTTATAACTCAGTTGGCTCAAAGCATTTATGGCTTGGAGTACATTTGTTTTTATAGTAACTCCATTCACAACATTAGATGTGGAACCTGGAAATTTCTTTATGACGGCTTTTATCTCTTCCTCTCCTAGACCAAACACTGAACAATCATTTGCATGAAGAGATCCTTTTATGGCAACATAAACAACACCGTCTTCTACTATTGGTATATTTGCCAAGTTACATCCTGAAACATTTTGGCTGCCCTTTGTTTCCATAGTAATCAAAATAAGTACTTTACAAAATGAGTAAATTTAATAATATGGTTAAACCTCGTCGTCCTTATTGGAAAGCTGATAGTGCATAGCCTCTTTGCTGAAGTTTGTAATATTATCTTGCTCCACTATAATAGATGGTTCAGGTTCTGAAAACTCTTTTCTCATAGTCCACATATATTCATTATAGTCTTGTTTAACTGCAGTTGAACTAGAAGCTACAACTTTATAACCTAAGACCTGTAACATGTTGCATCATATATTATATGATTAGTGAATTGTCTCGGTTTTGAATGAATTTAATTTACTAGCAAGCATATAATTATATAAATTCTGCCATGGACAACGGGTACAGCGGTACCTTTGTTTTCTTCTACAGCTCCAGCGAACATTGCTTGTTATATTAATTTATTAGTCATTAAGATAACAAAGAAATAGAAAATATATCTTTGCAATGGCCTTATAAGGTCATATTGATAATATTGGAAGGCAGTCAGTGTTCATCTGACTAATATTATGAATTAATTAACAAAACAGATTTTAAAAACCCAACTGTATATTTACATCAAAGATATAAAAAAATAGTTTACCTCAAGTGCACTTAGGATTACACAAGGATGTTGTAGATAAACAATAGTTGAATCGTCACAGTATCCCCCACAGGCAAACCTTTTAAGTTGCTCAATGTCACCAGCTATATTAAACAGAACAAAGCAATAGTCACATACTATATATATAAAACAAGCGCCTATATGTATTTACATAAAAATGAGAACAGGTATTACGTCTTACGAGCAGAGTATGAATAATGTATGTATACGTCATGTTTTGAACAGGACAGTCCCGTTGTCCCAATAGCAAGCCTATTAAAGTATTATTTGAGATTGAGAGTTTTCGTCTTGAGTATGATTTGCTTGCTAGAAACACTTGAATAGAAAGGTTTTGATGTCTTATCAATAGTGGGTGAAATGAAACCGCTGTATCCCGGTTTGTGTAAAAGATAATGGTCACTATATTTACGAATCAATTGATAAGATATACACAATTCTCATTTTTAGATAAACATATTAGAGGAAAGTTGTCAAAATCTACCTTTCAAGCCGGACACCAAAACACGCCAAGGATTTTTGTGCCCGTACGATGCAAGATTACCTCTGATCAAAATGTAGGGCATTGATTACAGTTATATTTAAGCTTACTTGTTAAGTTAGGGTAATATTAGTATACGTGAATTATACCTACTACTTACACAATTTAATATTGAAAACAGTTTTATTAAAAGGAGGATTCACATTAAATTTAAATAGGTACATAAATACAAATAATATACAGAAGTATCTGTTATCTGTGGGTCTAGTACGCAGTATTTAGGGATGTAAATCCGAAATCGATTAATCGGAGAATCGATCAATTAAACCACAAAAACCATCATAGATCGATATGGTGAATCGATCTTACCCTTTACAGTCGATATTTTAAAGATTTAAAAAGTTAATAAGCTGAAAGTACTCAAACATGAAAAAAAAATGCAGTTTTAAACTAAAATTTTAATACAAAATTAGAGGGAAGAAATCTAATATCTTTTTTTGAAGACACAGTAGCACCAGTTTTGCAGTTGTGTTGTTATTATTGGTGTTGACTCATAATTATTAAATCAAATTACGAATCGATCAATCGAGAACCTCTCTATTAATACTCTGTTTAATTGAAGTCTATTCTGGTACGTCCAATACAGATAGATTTTTAGTTGTATTTTTTAGCAAATATAGGTAGAACAGATTACTAACGGAGTCCCAATTTATTTTATCTATTAAATAACCATTTTAACCACTTTATAATTAAATATCCATTTTACCAAATTGAAAAAAATAACAATAAATATCACGTAAGACACAAAGGAAATTGGCCGGTTGTACTGGAATTGTTGCTTGACTTTCCATATGTGATAAAATACAATACACTAATAAAATGTATAAATGTTAGATACTAAGGATTTGTTCGTTGTTTCGTGGCGACTTGCGTCACGACATTGACACAGACTATTATTCTAATTATTGTTTTTTCTTATTTAAAATACAATGTTTTAAAGATATATTAAAAAATTATACCTTTTCTTAAATTCAGTTATTTTTCTCTTTTTATTTATAGTCAGATTCAAATAATAGACGTAAACCATGTTTATTAATTTATAAATTTAAGATTTTTATATAGATACCTATAAAATGTTTGCCACTTTCAAACCACGGACATAATCTTTGCCACGGACGACGTCTCTGTCGATGTTCTCTGTCGATGTGTGAAGTCAATGCCAACCCCCTGTGAGCCAGCATTGTGAACTAAGTATAAGTATAAACGGGCTTGTTTCCGCAACTCGTCGTCACTGTGCACCTATTTTCCGTGAAAGGTGGGTGTCTAATGTTGCCATCCCAGCTGCTCTAAGAAGTTAATCAAACCTCTGGTGTCACCAATAAACTCGGGGAGAGTTCTCGGTGACCCCAAGTGTTTGGCCCGGTAGTCGGTCACGCCTGTGCATTCCAGAACAATGTGGGCGGCCGTCTCTTCTGCCTCCAAACAGGCTCTGCAAAGGGGGCTGTCAGTAACACCTAGATTATTTTATTAACAGATTAACAGATGTTTGTTGAAAGGGCCGTGGCCCGTAATTATTTGAGTAATTTTGCGTAAACTAGGGCGAGTGAGATTTAGTAACTTACGAGACAGTCTCCGGTTTATGCCAGGGAGGGCTTGTCTCGACTGTTTACACACACTTACCTCCGTCCAATATTTATTATGTAGCCAGCCGCAACCGCAGCCATCTCCGACCCTTTCCTGGCCAGTTCATCAGCGGCATCGTTGCCACGAGAGCCACTATGACCTTTAATCCACTGTAGTTGTTATTACATACCTCCGTCAGGGATAGGTGGCAGTTGTAGATAAGTTTTGAGGTGATAGAATTGCTTTGTAGAGCTTGCAGTACGGATTTGCTATCCAAGAAGATTCGGATAGAGTAATTCTTTACCTTTCAAGCCAGAGTCGCTGTAGCCGCCGTTATGATACCCACTCCGCTTGGTAAATGGTATTTTGAGCACCAAGGGGAGCAGCTATTTGTATGTTTAGATCCTCTGAGAATACTCCGTATTCCGTACCTAATCCAATTTTGGAGCCGTCAGTGAAGATCCTGAGATCTTTTACATTTATACCTTCGTTAGGGACCACGTACAGCTGTATTTTGTACTTCTTGTCGAAAACAAGTTGCTTTGGAAACCTGTCGCTTTCCGCCAACAGTAGTGGTTCTTTTTGGATCACCTCTTGTAGAACCTCCGCGTGGGTGGTCTTGTTGGTCTTCCAAAGATTCGAGAGTCTTTAACCTTACCGCCGCCGTAGAAGCTGCCTCTTGTTTTATGAAGAGGTGCAGAGCCGGAAGATTCAGCATGGCTTCTAGCGCTGCAGTTGGTGTAGTACGCATGTCTCCTGTGATGGCTAAAAAAGCTAATCGCTGAAAGCTTAGCTAGTTATGAGATTAGTGCGTGGCCACCACACAACATGGGTAATATCATGGATAACCTTATCACTGCTGTGTAGAGCTATAGAAAGATTTTTGGGGCAGAATGATATAGTGGCTGTATTTAGTTTCGCCTCTAGGTGCGCACTCCAGTTCAGCTTGCTGTCAAGTATCACTCCTAAATACTTTACCTTGCTTGCTAGCTGAAGTTCAGTATTGAACAGCTTGGGCAACTTGTAATTACCGAAAACACTATTGTTCGTAAACATTACCAGTTCTGTTTTAGTTGGATTCACTGATAAACCGTTGTCTCCGCACCATTTTTCCACGATTTTCAATGCTGCGTTCGTAACTTCGCATATAGTATTGACAAACTTCCCTCGTATTTAAATTGCGAGATCGTCTGCGTAGCCTACGGTGTAGTAGTGTTTTTCGTTGAGGTTGGTGATTAGATCGTTTACCTAGGGTAACAGCACCAGTGGCCAGCCAGGAACCAGTGGTCAGCCTTTTGCGTAGTTTATTGGTCATAAATATCGCTACAATTAGAATAAACGAATCACGAGTAGTTAAATGGAAACTTTGATTCCTCATGGTTAATATGTCACACGATAAAGTGTGTGATACACGACATACATAGTGCGGCAGGGGATCAGGGAGTAGAAATAAACTCGTTCATACAGGTGATGGCGGTTGAAAAGAGCAATAGTGTCATGTCCGCCATATTTATTACTTCGCGTGGTGTTCTCTTAAAAGGTAAGAAATAGCATGATTTATTTTTAATGTGATAGTTTTTTTTGTAATTTGACTTTATGTATTACATCATGTATTGAATTATATTAAATATAAATAAAAATATCGCTGATTTACGTAATTATTGTGGGGGCTGAACATTTTTATAAGAGATCCAATGATCGGCCCCCCGGGGCTGGTCACTGGGTTTTTGAATTATTTTTAAAATAGCGAGAAAAGGCGGCCATTAGAACCGTTAAATTTTAATTTTCAAATTTAGTAAGGCATGTCCTTTCATATTCCTCAAAAAACCCAGTGGTCAGCCGCATTAAACATTTTATTTTTCGCGGCTGGCCACTAGGTGTTGCCGATCCAGTATTCAGTCCTGATCTAGCTGGGTACAATCGAAGATACTGTTAACTGACCTCCCATAGACTTTAATACGTTGCGACAAGGTTTATGTTCGTTTGTAAATGTACACTTAACAGTATCTTCGATTGTACCCATTTCTGTGGTATTCTTAAGAACGTTGGAAGACTACATTTTAGTTTTATCTGAAATAGTTATAAAATGTATTTAGGTAGTTTGTATTTCAATAATGTAAATAATTTATGATGAATAATTCAGTATAGGTACTTTATTCAGCCCATATAAATGCCGCCAAGACCATATCCTCCAGAGAAACTCTCTTGCGCCATGGAAGCCATACGAAATGGAAAGCCGCTAAGAGAGGCTAGTAGAAATTTTGGAGTTCCTCGAGGCACACTATAGGATCGGATTCATCTACGTGTCTCAGAAGGCTCAAGAAAAATGGGTCCGTATTCCATTTTAAATAAAGTAGAAGAAGCTGCAAGCTGGATTGGTGTCAAAAATTAACAAAATGTGGGTTTCCGTTAAAGACTGACAATTTAATAAATATGGTCCAAGCATAGTAAAGGCCGACAAATTTGCTAGTGACCTATTGCTCTTTCGTTTTATCTGTATTAAACCTAAGAGGAATATTTACATATATGTCGGAGCATAGTAAAAGATTATCGATTAATCGAATCGTTATCGTTGTCTATGGCGTTGGAGTGGGGTAGTAGTCACTTCCGTTGTTTTGACAGTATCTACCCTCGACCCTTTATATGCGATCGACAGTCTAACTGAAGTCTTAGTCGTGCGCGGTCTCTCAAGACGTGAACATCATCTAAGTAGTGATAGTGATAGTGTCAAGTGCAGTGTAGTGTGGAAGTGCTGTCCAACTAAGGTCACGTAAGTCCTTACAATGTAATTGCCACGTGGTTAAGTAAACACAATGTTAGGTTAGGTTAGCCTTAGGTTAGGTTAGCCTTGTGTTAGATTCGGTTTATGTGCGTTTAACCTTGGGTTTAAACAGAGAGCCTGAGCAGTGGAGGCGAGTGTCGTGATCACTTAAAGGATATCCTTAAGACTACACCTTGGTCACAAGTCCAAGGCACTGCTTAGGTTTCTCTCGTAATTGTTAGAGATCATATTTGATCATTTATCGGTTCAGTAGAAGTATCTACGTTGCGTTTACCCAATATTCCATTCAATACCATCACCCCCTTTTAATGTTCCCCAATATTCCCCATCTCCCTCCTTCCATTTCCTTTAAATAATCAAATATGATCTCTAACAATTACGAGAGAAACCTAAGAAGTGCCTTGAAATTGTGACCAAGGTGTAGGCTTAAGGAATCCTAACCAGGCTCACTGTTTTAACCTAAGGTTAAACTCGCATAAACCTAACCTAACACAAGACGCGTGATATTGTAAGGCACTAACACAAATACTGCACTGCACTTAACACTATCCAGAGACTACTTCACTCTTTGAGACACCGCGCACGACTAAGACTTCAGTCAGGCTGTCAAAACGATGGAAGTGACTACTATCCTACTCCAACACAATAGATGGCGATGTCAATTCGATTACTCGATAATCTTTTACTATTCTCCGACATATATAGGTATACACTATACATACATACAAATGTCGTTGATTTTCATGTAACTAAATATTGATGTTTTTATGATTAAGTTCTAGAAAATAAAAACACGAATAAGTACTGTGATTGTTTGCTTGCAATAATATTTCTGTCAGGTGAGATTTTTTTTGTGTTTTGAGAATTTAGCAATAAGAAATAAGACAGACTTAAATAATATTGTTGAAGCTTATTTATAGTCATCAAGGGCTGAATACTGGGTTCATCAAGGCTGATTATTGGATTTTAGAGTAGATTCTCCCTCAACTAGTAGTATACTACATACATTGTAAACTATTTTACACCCTCCTGACTCCGAGGAGGAGATTTGGCTCAGTAGTGGGCCATTGCCGGGTTGATGTTGATATCGAATTCCTTTAAGAGCAAAAGCCGAAAAAGTACCTAATTTACTTATTCCCTTTTAGTTTACTGCCATAATTAATGCGGAAGCTCTTTGTATATACATTTTTTATTAGTACTAAAGCAACTCATCTGAGGTATAAAGTACGTTTATAAGTAACAATAAATCGTTAAGATAATTTTAATATTTATTACATGATCATTATGAATGAAGACAATTAAACCTTTGTTAAGTAGATTCTTACTATTTAAATTTAGTTAAAAATACTTGTGATTTAATTTTACATACATTATTAAATAAGCCGAGCCTTGCGACTTCGTGTCCGTGAACATCTGCTCCTATTGGTTTTATATGATGATATATAGTCTATATCATTCCGTGATAAATGGGCTATCTAACACTGAAAGAATTTTTCAAATCAGACCGTACAGTAATCAGACAGTAGTTCCTTAGAAAACAAATAAAGAAAGTCTTCAGCTTTATATATTAGTATATAGATAATTCAATAGTAGTAAACATAATATGGGCTATTTAGGTTGCAATCCAAGATATAAAACCCTATGAAAATAAAATGGAAATTAGTCTGTTTAATTGGGGTAAATACAGTATTCGTTTAACTACTACTAGGACTAATTACGAGTAGGTATAACATTCACGAGAATGTAAAGTATACAAACGCATGCAAGATCCTTTAACAAATTAGATTGATCCTTTACTAAATATATTTAAACTAAAATTTAATCAATTCTAAGAACGAGGGACGAATATGTTTTACCGTTGTATAAGTATTTCTCGAGGAATTACTGACTAACTAACATTATACAGGAAATAGAATGGTAATGGTAAATATAACAGATTGCCATGTATCCCAAACTCTGTGTTTAATATTTATGGTTTTTTTTCAAAATAAGGCCTATATAATAATAATATGGAAAACAGTAATACCTACCCCCAATAATATATCTAGTTTAATAATGGTCAGAGGTATTTTGGGTCGACTATAAATATTCATGAGCTAAACCGTGACACTACTAGTTAGGTACTTACAAACAAAAGTATTAAGTTAATAATAAATTATGACGAGACAACCTGACGCACGAGGCCATTCTTAGATCGCATCCTTGATAAATATTTATAACCTTTTATGGTAAGAGGTTGTATGGCTAGGTTGTATGGCAGCATTAGAGTTCTTGAGTTCGTTTAATAGACACGATATACATCGCTGCCCTAAACACGGTGTTAAGGATAATCGGTAAGAAAGTGAAAGAAATTAATTATCATCAGCCATAGTCGTTAAGAATGGGATGATTATAATATAAGCAGTTATTCGTATAGTTAACGTGATAGTTATGTTAGCAATGTAAATAAAACATATCAATAGGATAATATTCTTGTTTTCTTATCTTACTTATTACTTCAATATTATTAATGGGAAAGTTTGTTTAAGACGTTTAGATGCTTGTTAACAGTGGCGTAACTATAGGGTGGCATTTCGGCAAAATGCCAAGGGCCCCGAGCCGAAGGGGGCCCCCGGTCAGAGAAGGCTGTGAGCACAGGTGGATCTTAATATTTACAATTACAATATTCAGTTTTTTTGCTCTTCAAGTATAGGGGCTCATAAGTATTTCGCACACCGGCGCAGAAGCTGCTTGGCGCGTGCCTGGGTTTAGTTTCTTAATATTGGAGAAGGGGGCCCCATCTGATGAATTTACCAGGGGCTCCGAACGGAGTAGTTACGCCACTGCTTGTTACTCGATCACACCATAACGGCTGAATGGATTCCAATGAAATTCCTTTGTATTCGTATAATTATTCTACTTTTCATGAAAGACACGGGAAAATTGTTAGTTCCTACAAGATAATAATAAAATCCGTGGTAAATTGCACCCATGCGTAGCCGGGGCTGTTAGTATAAAAAAGATAAGAACAAAAATGACTCAAGAAAATCCCAATGGAGGTCTGTAAAAAGGTTGATCCGTCTCGAGAGTAAATTTAAAAAAACTAAAAAAATACGCTTTTATAGAAAATTCTACTAAAAAATAAATTTGAATAAATTTGATTTAAAAAAAAATGTAAGAAAAAAATATTTTATTGTAAAAAAAGCGTATAAAAAGCAAATTTTGTTTTTCGATAAATTTTACTATAAAACGGGGGTGAAAACTACTTTAGAATATAGGAGGATGATGTACGTATAAGATAGGGAAATTATAAAACATAAATATAAAGTACACAGACACTCCGGGTCTCAGGAAAGCAAAAAATCGCTAATCTTGATTATCCTAGTAAGGATAACGGATCAAACTGTTTAAAATATTGAATTGTCATAGATCCTTAATAAATATGCCAAATTTCGAGATAATCCGACACTTTGAAGAGGGTCAAAATCATGTTTAAAGATTCCGTTACATACATATTAAGATACGTATGAAGCTAATAAAAGCGTATTAAAAAAGGAAAAATGTGTTCCCTCTGCATTAGAGACTAAAGGGAAATATCTATGTTTCTTAAATATCCATGTTTATTCGGTCTTCTCTAGATACTTTACTACACCCTTAATGAGTATATAATATCCCATTGGAGATTAATTAATTTACCTAAGTAATTTGGTAGTTGAAAAGTGTCTCGGTGTGTTTTTTAAACTTTTTATTACATATTATTTTATCAATAACAAGTCCCTTGTGATCTCAGTGCATAATATAAAATTATATAAAAAATAGCAGCTTCCTGCGGCTTCACACGGTCGCAATGCATTGTATATTAAACATATATCTTCCTCTTGAGTTACTTTGCCTATTGATAAAAAACCGCAATTCTTCAAAAGATCTTTTAAACTAAATAAAATCCATTATTTAGTTTAAAAGATCTAAGTAAAGAAAGTGGGAAGCGACTTTGTTTAATGCTATGTAGAGATGATATTTATGCCTATTACTAAATTGTTTATATTATTGCTCTTTGTCGAGTTATTATAAAATAAGAATTAAAAAAACTATAGCACTTTTATCAAAACTATTGTAACAATGACTACCTAACACATGCATAGTAATACACACATGATATTTTTATAACATGCTCTTTAAGTACGAGGCCGGGCAACGTCTGGGGCTTGCGACCCAGGAGCAGGATTAAAGGGCCCTTCTACTACCAGTAAACGCTCTCCTTCATTGCTCGACTTCGCCACATAAACACTGTAGATAAAAACCACTCACCTGATCATCGGAAACACTGAACTAAACGCTATTGACAATAATGTCCAAAATCTGTTTTTCCTACGCTTATACATCTTCTACAATACACTCGCGATAACATAAAAGACCTACCCACGAACTCAAAGTTATAAACAATGTTGCCAATTTCTCTTAATTAAATTAAACTAAAAAATATTTAGTATTTTTGGGTATATTTACGTTAGTTCGACCAATGTCACAACACTATTTATACTCTCATAAATTTACTATCAAGGCCATAAATCCATTGTTGGCCAGAGTAGTAAAAAATGTTTCATGATACATACATATTTTACTAAAATAGGTAAATTTATTATTTTAGCTATTTTAAACGTCAGTGACCAATTAATCTTGAAACGAGTTAATAGAAGCAATTTTTAAACATTGGATATTGATGTCTACCTAAATGTTTTACTAAATACAAATAGGATTGGAACTTGGCAATTGAAGCTCAACTAGTATAAAATTTTTTTTTTAATAAAAATTTACCAATTTTTTCTTTCCTTAACGCACTCTCTCATTTTACACTCTATAGTTTTGTTATCTCATGTGAGATTTATGATATCCTTACCCTCCGTCAGAAAAGTAAAAAAACAGTAAAATCTCCACACCAAGACATAAAACTCGAATTTCTTCTGAATCTTATGGTTACAATGACCACAATGTACTCGTAATACCTTTTAAATGAATTATCCACTTTATTTACTTTTTACACGGATTAAATTTACTAAAATGAAGACAAAAAGCTTTTACTTAAATAAAAAAAAAAACTAAATGTTTAAAATAACTTCAAAGTAGTACTTAAAGCTATACATTCCCAAGTAGCAGTGAAAAGTAATAATCACTGTTAGCAACATTATTAATAAATTTGAAGTGACTTTTTAATTTAATTAATTAGCTTATTTAAGCCTTCGTTAGCGAGATCGAACAAGGCGATCGTTATTATAACACGAAAAGAATATGAAATATAATTTAAATCGGCACTTGAGTCACAAGCCCCGCAAATCTGCTTAGTAAACAATGTTATTATTGTCTTGTACGTGTTACTGTGCAGTATAATAATATCACAACTTTAATTTTTAAAATACCGTAAACATCATCTTTTTCCCAACCCTACAAGAGGCTTGGTGTTCAAAGAATCGCTGCAACATTATTCAAAGATTTTCGATGGAGCTATTGTGAGTACCTAAATACCAATTTATAAGTCTATAAATTTATTAGTTAGAACTCACCGAATAATAAACATTATCGTATTGCGAGATATAATCGTAACATCATATTTCAAATGAGATTTTAAGTTAAATTATTATTCAACGCAAACTTTATGATCAAGCTTTATGAAACATTCAAGAAAATGTTTTCGGAACGCAGTTCCTTATGGCGAATAGATGAACATTTTAAAAGTAAAAGCTTTACAATATTTTTATTATAGTCCCACGAACTACGGTTAAAAAGAGTAAATTACTGAAAACAGATTGATTATATTAAGCGAAATTAATAGATATAAGAAAAATATGTGCGATATTTTATACTTAAGTCCACTTTGGTTATGCCTAATAAAACAATATCGCATCTCCTCGTAATTTGTTGTAGTCATTGGCCTCATTGTACCTAAAAATATATTTTTAAACAAACCGACCTACACATGTTGTTGTACCGGTAACCTATTATCCCACCAAAAACATTTTCATGTAAATTTTTGCCAAGACTAGACCATATACCTCGCCATGTAAAAAAAAATCCGATCTCATATAGAGCTTAGGTAACTTTACACGCCCTACTAGAGGTAGCAAGCCCCAACTTCACAAACTTTACATCTTAGTCAATATATGTGGTTTGGCCTTTATAAATAAATAAGACGGTAGCGATTCATTTGGCTCGATTTGGCGGTGGCAATATCACACCGCCAGATTTAATTTTTATATTCATCTCGGAGATTTTATAACGATGAGGAGGAGGAGGAGGGTTTTTTTTGAAAACACTACAAGGGACTATTGTGTAAACGCAACACAGATAATAATCAAATATGATCTCTTATAATTACGAGAGAAACCTAAGCAGTGCCTTGGACTCGTGACCAAGGTGTAGGCTTAAAAAGCTCTTTTAACAGAATTCCAACACTAGCCTCCACTGCTCTCTGTTTAAACTCAAGGTTAAACTCATATAAACCTAACCTAACACAAGACGTGGTATCTACATTGTAAGGTATTCACGTGACCTTAATCGGACAACACTGCACTGTTGGGGGTGGGGACACTACTGTGACCCCAAAAAGAACGTTTCATAAGTATACGCGTAAAATGTAATAATAATTAAAACAAAAATAACATTCTATAGTATTACATAAAAAGCTAGGAATATTAATAATTATATCCACCTAATCTTCCTCACTTCTCTTCGTAGGTATACCGTTTTATTGTATTTGTCTCCGAATGTAAAACCCACATAAAACTACATTAACTTCTTTAAAACGGATCTACCTTAAATAATTTAGCTCGCACTTTTTCGTTTAGAAATTGATTTGTTAACCTTTTTTAATATCATAAACAGATAACCGAACAGACGGTCCATCGAATGATAGTTGTCACCGTCCGTCCCTAATGTATATCACTAATACAAGAGAATATAATTTATATTACCGTTGCCACGAGTAAATTAAACGAAGAAGGGGATTGAAGAAGCGAGTGTTGCGGTTTTTGCGGAACAAAACCAAAAACCTGGAGCCTGCCGGAATGAGTGTTAATGGTATAGACATGCCAAAATAGGTTTCAGTGAAATCAATAATATTGTATACTATTAAAAAACAAGTAAATATAATGTAGCAATATAACCTAAACTAAACAGTTACTATTAAATAAAACGATAACGTTACTGTATTTTTATTTTGTGATGTCTAACAATTTTTTACAATAATCGTGCGGTGCGTAAATATGTCCAAACAAACACATTTTCATAAACCAATAATTAAAGTAACATTTAGAACAGCAACAAACCGTTGGATATAAAGGATTAAATTCTTGGTTTTCTGTTATATCGTGGAAATTCTGTTTAAAATTTATTAAACATTGTGTTTATAAAATACTAGAAATATTATAATTATAATACATCCACAAGTTATGGACAAGGTCCCTTTATCCGCTATATCTAAGTAATATTTTTTTATTTTATCTATTAGAACGAATGGACAATGTCCCTTGTCCGATAATGGACAAAAATAAAACTTGCATAGATAGGATTCAATTAAATAACATAAATTCAATTTATCAGGTTCCCTAAATTTGACGATTGATTAAATACTAGTCGACTACCGTGACTTCGTCAACGTTAAAGTGTATGTTAAATTAAGAGTATATGCACAAAAATACAAATAAAGAAGAGAGAGACTCTCGAAAAAAAAACCGAACAGAGATTGACCATTCTGAACAGAGATAAAGATAAATATTAAAGAGAGAAAAAAGAGACAGGATGAGAGAGAATGATAGTATATAAGAGGAAGAGAGACAGAAATACTGTAGACTTCCTCAGTGAAAGAATTTTTAAAATCGGATCAGTAGTAACAAAACGGCCGTGTTCTATTAATTAAAAAAGTGTTTATGGCAAATCACCTTTGTCACTCACGAAAAGTATAGTTTTCAATTAGTGAAAGAATTTTTAAAATCGGATTAGTTACGACAAAATGGCCAAATCCGTAAATTAAAAAATGTATATGGCAACACTAAATCACCTTTGTCACTCACGAAAAGTATAGTTTTCTATTAGCGAAAGAATTTTTAAAATCGGGTTAGTTACATCAAAATGGCCAAGTTCGTGAATTAAAAAATGTATATGGCAACACTGAATCACCTTTGTCACTCACGAAAAGTATAGTTTTCTATTAGTGAAAGAATTTTTAAAATCGGGTTAGTTACGTCAAAATGGCCAAGTTCGTGAATTAAAAAATGTATATGGCAACACTGAATCACCTTTGTCACTCACGAAAAGTATAGTTTTCTATTAGCGAAAGAATTTTTAAAATCGGGTTAGTTACGACAAAATGGCCATATTCTATTTATTAAAAAATGCATATGGGAACACTAAATCACCTTTGTCACTTACGAAAAGTGCATTTTTCTATCTGTGAAAAAAAAATTAAAATCGGTTTAGTAGTTCCTGAGAAACCCTTCAATTTACAAAATGGCCACCTTATGGCACTTAAATGGCCATATCTTTTTAATTAGAGTATCTATGGCAACACCACATAGCCTATGTTACCCGGAAAGGATGTAGCTTCCTATCGGTGAAAGAATTTTCAAAATCGGTTCAGTACTTTTCGAGCCTATTCGCAACAAACAAACAAACATACAAACAATCAAATCTTTCCTCTTTATATAATAGTATAGATTACAAAATGACGTAAAGAATGTAGTGCCTGTGTCATTGAAGAAATACATACTTATTTAAACTAGAATGCTTCGGTTCCCAATACAGCGTGTACTTGATAGGTTATTATTCCAATGGGCAAATCACTAAAATGATATCAAACAAAAAAAAATATTCATTAGATAGGTAGCATTTTTGCGGCACAATTCTAGGACGTAGACTAAATCATAAATACCATTCTCAATAGGCCAAGTTACTAATGACTTACGTTACCTACATGTAGGGTTTCTATTAATATAACAACGCTGAAAGTTTACTTCAAGCTTTTTATGTAGATATTAAGGTCCATGTTCTGCGACAAAGCCATAGATAATAACATTAATTTTAGTGAACTTTGAACTATCTTCACTGATGTTACTATCTATCTATATATATGTATGTCGGGGATTTTAAAACGATGTGAAAGGAAATGGAAGGAGGAAGATGGGGAATATTGGGGAACACTAAAAGAGGGTGATGGTATTAAATGGAATATTGGGTAAACGCAACGTAGATACTCCTATTGAACCGATAAATGATCAAATATGATCTCTAACAATTACGAGAGAAACCTAAGCAGTGCCTTGGACTTGTGACCAAGGTGTAGGCTTAAGCACTTCCACACTACACTGCACTTGACACTATCACTAGCACTACTTAGATGATGTTCACTTCTTGAGAGACCGCGCACGACTAAGACTTCAGTTAGACTGTGGATCGCATATGAAGGGTCGAGGGTAGAGACTGTCAAAACAACGGAAGTGACTACTACGCCACTCCAACGCCATAGACAACGATAACGATTCGATTAATCGATAATCTTTTACTATGCTCCGACATGTATATAATTTTTATTTTAGTTAAGGGGCAAACGAGCAGACGGCTCACCTGATGGTAAGTGGCCACCGTTGCCCATGGACACCGGCAATACAAGAGTGTGACTCTTGTTTTACTGATGCGTTGATAGCCTCAAAGATAGAGCGAGGAAGAGGTAAGAAGAGATAAATCATTAGAACTGCAACATTAACGGTTGGGGGGGGAAGGGGTAATTCTGGCTTACATGCGGCTCGAACGGAACGCGTCAATGACACTTGGCGGTCGGATTCGCATGTGAGCCAGATCTGTTTAGCCTATTTCCCTTGGTCACGGTATCGCGCGTGAATGGCTAGATAGATTTCGTTAATTCTTTTTTGTTGTGTTTGTTATTATCCGGATAAGGTTCTTATTTTCGTTAAATTTATGAAAACTTAACTTTTCTAATGCAACATTATCTTTTCTGAGTGACAGTCACACTCCATAATACACGTATCGTCAGTCAGAAATGTGACCAATATTAATAGTTGTTACAGGACAACGTTTGTCGCCTCAGCTAGTATTGAATAAATATAATTTAAGGGATAAATAACATAAGCTACGGTGTTTTTTAAAGTCTAAAGGTATAATTATATAATTTTATGGACTAAGAATTCATAACATCTTTAAAAACCTTTGCAGGTACAAAGGTATAATATTAAAATTAAAACTTCAAAGACTAAAATCGTTTATGAGTTATTAGTACAGTTATGAATTTTTTTTTATATTCTTATATAAAATTGTGCTTACAGTAGTCAAATAGCGTTTTTGTGTATGCCATGAACGCAAACATCTGCTATGTCTACCTGATACATTATTTTTTATTGACTGCTGTGTTACTATTTTTATTAGACCTAAATAAAAATGACCATAACATTTACCAAAACAAGTTTTTAAATCACTACATAGTATAAAACAAAGTTGCTTACCGCTGTCTGTCTGTCCCTATATATGCTTATATGTTTAAAACTAAGCAACGGATTTTGATGCGGTTTTTTTAATAGATAGCGTGATTCAGGAGCAAGGTTTATATGTATAATACATACATATTATAGTAGAGAAACACTGATAATTTTAGAGCGCCCACACAGGTGAATAACAATAAACCAACAATGAACAATATTGACTCATTTGCGTTAAATCAATAAAATAAAAAAATATGAAAAATGGGTGTCTCATGATTTGACTGATCTGCAGAAAGAAAAGCGTGTTGAAACTTGTTGTCTTGTTGAATCGATACAGAAATGAACGAATATTGGATTGAATTGTGACATGTGATGAAAAGTGGATTCTTTACGATAACCGTAAGCGAAAAGTGCAATGGCTGACTCCAGGTCAAACCGCGCAACAGTTCTAAAGCAAAGCTTACCAATAAACAGGTAATGGTAACTGTTTAGTGTGGTTTCTCGGCATGGTTTTATTCACTATAGCTTTATCCGATCTGGTCAGGCAATAACGGCAGATATCTATTCTGCCGAACTCCCAACAATGATAGCAAAAGTAGCAGTGATACAGCTCCGACTCATGAATCGATCTTCACCATTATTGCTCCATGATAACGCGAGACCTCATACAGCACTAGAAACCTTTTTATCTCTACAGGAACTGCAATTAGAAACCATTCGTCACGATCCGTATTCGCCAGACCTTGCTCCAACGGACTACCATTTTTTTCGTGATTTGGACAATTCATTACGAGATAAAAAGATTTCTTCTCAGGAGGCTGTATAAAATGCATTCACACAGTTTATCGAATCTAGATCACCAGAGTTCTATCGCAAAGGTATAAATGACCTTCCTATTTGATGGCAGAAATGTATAGATAATAATGGTAATTATTTTGATTAAATAAATATGTTAAATTTAAAAAAAAACGAATTTCAATTTTTCAGTGCAAATCGGCAATTTCATACTTTATAACCTCTAATAGATCAATATGGCATGCGTGCATTACCGCTTGTAATTTAAATGAATATTTTCGAAGATATTACAGATTTATAATGCAGGGATATAAAGACATTCTGTAGTATATTTAGTATCTGCATTGCATTTACATTGCATCCCGTGCGAAAAAGAAATTTTCATATTAATATGGAATCACTGAAAATCTAATGTGGAATGGATTCGTTTAGAATATAAAATTTAACTTCTTTTAAAACCAAGAAACTGATTGAGATTTATTTTGTCCTTTTAAGAGCCATGAAAACTGTATCAATTTTTAGTCCTTCAGAATATTTTATGTATGATAAAGGTCCATTAATAATGCCAGGGTCAGTGTAAATGGTTCACATAATATAGTTTAGAACAAAAAGGACTAGCTGCTGTCACATCACATTTTATATTAAGGTATTTTAAGGTCCTCTTATGTGTTAGATTCGGCGCACGAACCCAAAGGTTTGGGTCACTGTTAGCCCGAGACAAAGGAAAGTCTAATATTGATTGTGATTGTACTTCGACGAAATGTTTGTATTATATACTAGCTGCCTGCCCTCGCTTCGCTCCGGGTATTTAAAGCAATATTATAATTGATGTCCTTAAATTGTCACTATGTAATTGTGTAGTTTTTCATTATTTGAAAAAAGAGAGAGAGTGATAAAAAGTTATAAAAAAATAATAGAAAGAAAAAGAAAAGCAACAGATAGTAAAAGAGGGAGGACAGAGCAAAAATAATATTGAATAGGTAAAATAGGTAAAGAGAGCGAAAGAGAGGGAGGAGAGAGAGAGAGAGATAATCGAAAGAAAGAAAGTGAAAAGAGACTGATTATTCTTAACAGATAAAGATAAAAATTAAAGAGAGAAAAAAGTGAGTGATAGCATTATAAGAGAAAGCGAGACGGAAATACTATAGACTTCTCTCAGTGAAAGAATTTTTAAAATCGGATCAGTAGCAACAAAATGGCCATATTCTATTAATTAAAAAATGTATATGGCAACACTAAATCACTTTTGTCACTCACGAAAAGTGTAGTTTTCTATCGGTGAAAGAGTTTTTAAAATCGGATTAAACAAAACGGACATATTCTATTAATTAAAAAATGTATATGGCAACACTAAATCACCTTTATCACTCACGAAATGTGTAGTTTTCTATCGGTGAAAGAATTTTTAAAATCGGATTAGTAACAACTAAATGGCCATATTCTATTAATTAAAATATGTATATGGCAACACTAAATCACTTTTGTCACTCACGAATAGTGTAATTTTCTAATTTTCAGTGAAAAAAATTTTTAAATCGTCTTTTTGTTTCTGAAAAACTCTTCAATTTATAAAATGGCCACCTTATGGCACTTAAATGGCCATATCTTTTTAATTAGAGTATTTATATCAACACCACATAGCCTATGTTACCCGGAAAGGATGTAGCTTCATATCGGTGAAAGAATTTTCAAAATCGGTTCAGTACTTAACGAGCGTATTCGCAACAAACAAACAAACATACAAACAATCAAGCTTTCCTCTTTATATAATAGTATAGAGTATAGATATAGATTATTACCACTGTCATAGTTTTGTAACTATGGTAAATTCATCCTAAATCACAATTCTATATTGCTTTTATTTTGTTTGACTGACACGCGTGTTTCATTAGTGTATGTGGACACAGAATAGCCTACTGTAAGACCGACCAATCAGGGACCGCCTTCGGACAGCAGTATCTTACGGTTCACAATCTATCGATAGTTTAAAATCTCGAGAGTTAAATTACTTATAATCTGACAGTGTTTACAATTTTATGGTGATACATACATGACATTTAATTTAATTAAATTTAAATGGAATTTATAACACTAATACAAGTCAAAACAGCCATTCTTAATTTTTTTGTATATACAGTCTTTAGTTTGTATTTGTACCTTAGCAACTAATACGAAAACTACTGCTCGAAATTGGATACGATTTTCAACAATTAATTCGGATTTCAGGAAAAAGTTTTTGATAATTACACAATATTTTAGCCCAGCAAATTTAGAGCAGGGCTAATAGTATACATTGTTAAAAAATACAATGTCTAAGTGTTAAAGTTATATATTGTTAAGTCAAGTTTTATTTTACATACAGCGCAAAACCACTTAATAATAAAAAAATATGTGGAAAAATATAAGAACATTTTATAAGAAAGTTTGTTAGTAACTATTGGGAATTTGTAGCTTTTATGAAATATGAAGGTCAACAAAAAGTTTGTCGTATCTTGTGAAATGAACGGAAATAATAAACATTTTTAGTTTTAGCTTATTGTCCTCACTTCCCAAGGGTATTAAGCTATCTTTATTAAGGGTAGGTATGAAGATATTATATGATATCGTATTTAACAATTTATAAAGGAGATTAAATAGGTATTCGTGTCTTTAAAATAACGCTTTGAATCTAACAACCTATACTTACTTATAATATAATATGTTATGTATTTCTCAACAAAACAATAATAAATAAATATTTATTAACCCACACAAAAAATCTGTTATTATTAAGATTACTAGACTTGATAAAACATACGTAGCAGTAGGGACATTGACAGAGGCAATAGGGAAGAAAGGAAGGAGAAATAGGTTATACGTTATCCTTTTGTTACTTAACATAAATTCGATAAGCGAAACGATACTAGTGCTATGTAATACTGATCATGAAATTGCTTTTCAATTTAGATAACTAATACCGATAAGTAAAAATTACAATAAGGGTTACTGTGATTCCAATATATTCCTATTACTCATGTCATATTTAAGCTAAAAGTTAGATCGCAAAGTACTGCATAAGGCCAAAATAAACTTTATGAATTACACTCAATCTTGAGGTGTATTACTAATTTCTGGTAGATGATATATACTAATTTACATATTTAATACTAACTTTAAACTTCCACCTCTTGGCACAATGAAAATACTAATAAAACAGGCAAAAGCTTTTTATTATATGAAGGTATCAGATTGAAATTAAAATAGAAGACTCAAACCTACGGCTATTAGGATGAAGCAAGGACTTACAGCATACATAAAAAAGAAAATTTTAAATTGCAAATTAAAAGGAATTTACATAGCTAGAAGTTACTTTTTTACTGTTCCGCGTGAAGGTATCAAGTTTAAATCAATATTAAATATGTAATTCTACAGCATGAAGAAAGAGCACGCTACGAAAAAAATCAAAGATCAAAACTCTAAATGAATGTTATTAATAGATACAGCCGCCTACACTACTAATTATGGTATTTTGGCCCGCACGCGAGGAATCAATATTTCCAAGGTATTTCCTAACCTGGAATCATACAATTTAGATAGAAAGAAAATTGTAATTACATCACCAATATTATAAATATCTGTAGATCATGGCCCATTATTTGAAGAATAAATGAAGTCATTAAGTAGAAATTAATCCTACTAATATTATAAACGCGAAAGTTTGTATGAATATAACGCAAAAAGTACTGAATGGATTTTGATGAAACTTTACAATAATATAGCTTATACATCAGAATAACACATATGCTATAATTTATAATGATATATGTGTAGTGTGAATTATTCAAAATATAGCAGTTGAAACCGCGGGGCGCATTTTGTATATTATATATATCGGAGCATAGTAAAAGATTATCGATTAATCGAATCGTTATCGTTGTCTATGGCGTTTGAGTGGGGTAGTAGTCACTTCCGTTGTTTTTACAGTATCTACCCTCGACCCTTTATATGCGATCGACAGTCTAACTGAAGTCTTAGTCGTGCGCGGTCTCTCAAGAAGTGAACATCTAAGTAGTGATAGTGATAGTGTCAAGTGCAGTGTAGTGTGGAAGTGCTGTCCAACTAAGGTCACGTAAGTCCTTACAATGTAATTGCCACGTGGTTAAGTAAACACAATGTTAGGTTAGGTTAGCCTTGTGTATTAGATTCGGTTTATTATATTCGGTTTACTTGTGACCAAGGTGTAGGCTTAAGGATATCCTTTAAATGATCACGACACTCGCCTCCACTGCTCAGGCTCTCTGTGTAAACCCAAGGTTAAACTCACATAATCCTAACCTAACACAAGACGTGGAAACTACATTGTAAGGTACTCACATGACCTTAATCGGACAGCACTCTCAGCACTAACACAACATTGCACTTAACACTTCAATAGCACTTGTCCAGGAACTACTTCACTTCTTGAGAGACCGCGCAAGGGTAAAACTACAGTCAGACTGTCGAAGGCATATAAAGGTAGAGATTGTCAAAACGACGGAAGTGACTACCACTCTACTCCAACGCCATAGATGGCTATGACGATTCGATTATTCGTTTATCTATATAATCGTTTTGCTAAAAATCTAATTTAAAATATAGGCTTTGTTTCAATTAAACTGAATGTCACGAAAAATAATTAATTCCGTTTAAACATGTTTTAACTTTTAATTTTCTTTAGTAATTTTGATTTATTATTTCGGGAATATAAAAAATAAAATAAAAAAAGAAATACGTTTTACTGATGAGTCATTGTAAAAAAGACGTTTCCTTACTTTCTAATTAGTAACATTTCCTGGAAACTTTCCCAATCGTTCCTTTAATGAAAATCCAATTCAAACTAGAATAAAAATAGCCACGTTGGTCCCTTCTTTTTCAATTGATGTGCTAACTATATAACATTTGATTGAATAGATGGATAAAATTTTATGTCTTAACTATAATAATATATAAATAAAGGTGTTTTTAATATAAAGTAGTAAATATTTAGAGATCAGTGTACCATCGAAGGCTTGGGTGTTCATTATTCGTTGTTCAGTACTTGTGTAGAGCAGCTTCGATACGGTCGTCGCGTCGAACACTTTCATGAGTGCGCTTTCCGATGCCGAAAATAACGGCTGAATAAAAAGTTACTTAAAGTGTTGTGTATGTTTGATATAAGTGTTAATTAAAATATTTTATGAATGCTAATATTCTAAGGTAAGAATACTTCTTTTAAATTTATGAAAAATTATAAGCTTTAGTAATTAAAGCCTTATCAAAATAACACCCCTACTACAACATTTTTATCATTTATATTTATAAAAAAAAATATTATATGTATATTTATTATTAACTTCAATAAATCTGTATATTTCGTTATGGATTAGAAATAAACATAACATGAATAAACTGTCTTTTAATAATTCTTTATTAATGCAACAAAAACTTAATTAATTTGTTTGTGATTTTTTAAAATAGTAACAAAAACAACAAAAATATAAATGTTTTACAGCCTTATATAACTTATTAATAAATTTTCCTACCTTTTCTTTATTTCACGAGGTAATGTAGCGATTAATTAACCAATTATCTTGTAAATAGAATTTTTCTTGTGAAAAGAACATTAAGTAACATACACTAATTTATCCGTCAATTGGATAACTTATTACTTTCATGTTGTTGCTACAAAGGCAAAAAATCCGAATAACACCGAAAATTATAGCAAACAATTAGGCGCGAGTGATGACTTCAAAGTAGAGATAGCAAAATAATGCGAAAAGGGCCCCTGTAACTAAATTTACAGTGATACTCGAATTATCCGCTGCTGACCCCAGTTTTCATTACAGATTGCTGATTTCAAACTCACATACAATAGTGTATTGCAATTTATTTTTTTACTTCATGTCAGTCTATTTGTCTAAGGCACCATCTGAACAGTTTATTTTACTAATAATTTAGCTTGAGTGTTAGCGTTATTTAAATTCTAAGCATTTTAATATTTAAGTTATGCTTAAAGAATGCTTTATTTATTTATGCCTTTTCTAATCACGGGTCAACATGACCCGGACCTTTGGAAGGCATGCACGGAGCCTTAGCCAACGCATAAAGGCCCTTTAGACAATTTAATTTAAAATGAAATGTGACACAAACCGGTGATAATACCTGTATGCACTATGAGAATGACAATATATGGAAACTAATAATACTAAGATATAGATTGGGGTAAGGGGGTAATGGACTCGGTAACTTTAATTTTATTATTAAATTGAATTATTATTTGCCATTTTAAAAATAGCACACCAGAGATACAAACATTCTTATCTTTTGAGTAATACCAGTAATTGAAATATAGGATGTAAATTTGGCGATTAAGATTTGGCGCCTATTAAAAAGCTTATTTGAATTTGAGATTTTCATAGTCCTACGAAGATGGAACCGAAATATTTCTGCAGCGTAGTGTATGTTTTTAAATAGTTGACAATACCCCATAGTTAAATAATGATAGACTAGCATCTCTATTATTGTGCTTAAAATTCATGTCATGCCTGGCTGTCGAAAACGACATTAGAGAAAGGTATAGAAACCACCATTTTCCGGTAGAAATAATTCAAAAAGATGAATACAACCATTTTCCGAAAAAAAAATAATCAATTACATGTATAAATTATACAAATAATTTAGCTTTTTACAAATGATTTTTACATTAATCATCACCATGATGAATTGATGATTCAGCTAATAATAACGGCTACTACCTACATGTGCCGATACATTAAAAATCCAAGATGTTATTTATGATATAATTGAATATTTAATTGCATTTAACAAACCATTAAGATAAGTGTATATTGTACCTATATTTGAATACCCGCTGATTGTGCTTTTTACCAATAAAAAAGACGAGGTTTGTTAAATTGATTTTATTACTATATTTTTTATGGATTTCTGCTTTTTTTAATTAATCGAACGACTTCGTTCTGGTAGTAAAGAAAATAAAAATATCAAAGAGTTTACTTTATAACATAAAAATATGTCTATTTTCGGTGGATAACTAAACGTATTAAATTGTTTTATGCAGATATACTACAATACACCATCGGCGCGGTTCCAGATTTTCCGACACTTTTCTAAAATAAATCTAATATAACAAAAAGTTGCAGTTCTTTAGTGATTCATTAACATACTGAGCTAGACGATAAAAGATTTATATGATTCTTTTTTATAATAGGAGAAAATCGAAATGAGGCTGAATTTGAATACCTATAGGTAGTAAAAAAATAATAGAAAGCTGATTAACCATTATAAATGCAAAAGTTTTTGGGAATGAATGTTACTTAATTTTTGTCCCACTTATGGAACATTATAATATGTAACTTATACTTTAAAAAATGTTTTTAAATTATATATTAAATATAGTAAATATTTTTAATTCTAGACATCTATCGCCATCGCCGTCGACGATATTATTTTAAATCATATAATTTAAGTCTTTGTAATCTGTGCAATCTGGTCAAATTTTATATGTTTATACACCGGCATAATCTTATTAACTGAAGCGAAATAAGGATGACTTGTCAATTTAAAATATTAACTGAAATAGTTTCATTATTTTTATTTTCGAGCTGTATTTAGGATTAGGAATACTTCATAATGTTGTGCTATAAACATAAGAGAGATATGATACTAATTACTGTACAGCAATACGTATACACATGCAATTTAGACTGAGGCGAGCGGTGCCTGGGGCTTGAGACCCAGGAGTAGGTTTAAAGAGCTCTTTCATAATATATTAACTCTCACCTCCACAACTCGACCTCGCTAACGACAATAGATAATAAAGTAAACTTAGATGGATCTCGAGAAGGGTAACCTTAATCACGACACTATAACACTACCATGTTCACTGCACGAAAAACACCAGAGAGACTGAGACTAATCTATCGCACTAAAGGTTATATAATGTCTTCATGTCATTACGTACTTGAAATAATATAAAATGATCTACCCGCTACTACTACTTTATAAACAGTGTTGCTAACAGTTGAATAATTATAATTTGAGTATTTCAGTGATGTAGGATTATTTGTTGGATATTAAAAAACAATAAAAATACGTCTACTAGAACTTGTTAATCATTTGAACACAAGTGGATTTATCTGGAAATTATAATAATATAACTGTGAAAGTGCTTTTAATATACAAAAAGAAAATTTGAGGAAGGAACATGTGTTCAGTGAGTCGTCAGAGAGGATTTCAATAACTTTTCTCGCCAAACATGGCGATTAGAATTACTCCAAATTAATTTATTGATAGTGCTTATTGTGTTAATCAAGATTTTTAACATATTGCAATTATCCGAGAATCATATATATTTTCTCCGCTAAAGAGCGGTTGTATTAAAGCATTGCAACATTTCGGGGTAAAGTATTAGAAAAACACTATGTAAAATGCTTTTGAAATTGCGACTAAGGAAACCTTTTAAACTTAGTTTTTATTAAGGAAAAACGGAAGAAACCATGAAGTCAATGATTAATGTTGTTTTGACTAGCAGCAGGTGGACGATGTAGGTTCGTGTTTTACTGGTGTAACTAACAGGATTTATGTATTTTCTTGTTATACGCAAAAGTATTCCTCCAAGGAGAATTGGAATCATTAATAACGTTTACGAATTAATCATCTTTTATTATTTTTCATTGCTAGACATCATTCACTGTTAATTTTTGATTATAAATAACTTGACATTCATTACGAACACTTAATAAAACAGTAGGTACTTATTCTTAAAATCTTATACGGATTTTAATGTAAAAATTCATATAAATACAAAATTTTATTCCCAAAGAATTGCTCAATTGATATTTTAAGATTTTGATTTGGTTCAAGATTAAATTATTTTGCAGACGCAGCAGTAGAAATAACTGAATGAAATAAGTTATTGAAGCAATATTTTTTATTCAAAATTTTTAATATCTTCAAATATTGATACTGGAATTTTATCCCTTATGTAGAGCTTACCTATAGATATTAGTTTTTGTGAACTATAATTTGCTATGAGAATCTAATCAGATTAAACATTAAAATTAGAGTTAGATTATACCCAAAAACACCTTTCGTATTTTCGACACCTGACATATCTCTTTAGGATACTCTACGTTAATTTAGATGGAGGTAAAAGCTCTAATTGAACAGAATACCTTGTCTATTACCATTCTTACGTTCAGTGTTGATAAATTAGGTTTTGCTAGAAAATCTTAGGAGTTACGGTTGTTCTAGCTTTTACAGTAACACAATTATAAGTATACAGTGAAGTATTATATATCGTAGTATTGATTTGACGTTTGATTTATCGAGAGCTATAATATTATCTTTATAGCTTGTTACTTATGTTGGCGTAGCGGTTTATTGGTACTGTATAGTGGTAATAATAACTAATTAATAAACTTGCTCTTGTTCATTCCGCCATAGCTCCGCTAAGCAAAATATTGTTAAACTAGTAGAACCGCGCGATTTCTTTCTGTTTATATAGATGCTATCGAGGCTATGCAACACTAACGAATTAGTACTTAGTTCCTGAGATAATCGCATTTAACCAATAGACTCAAATGAAAAGAGTCTAGATATTTTTTACGTTAGAGCTGCAGCAATATTCTAAAAACCGTATCCAATTTCGTAGTTTTTGTATTATTCACGTACAAATATACAAACAGACAGAACGACAATAAAAATAAACTTTAGGACTCTATTAATGGTGGAGTCTAAACTTAATGTATCTCAACATATCTTTTGTGCCCTTTATTCGGTATCTTATTTATATGTAGGTAATAATAGAACTAACATGTCAAGATTCAGGAAATTTTTTATTTAGGTATATATTATTGAATTAAAACCGGTATTATGTTTTGAAAAATTTCGTCTTATTAATTATGTATGAAAATTTAATAGGACTTTTCGTTCGCAGTAAAGAAATCATATTTTTGTATGTACTCTTATTAGTATCTCCTCGAATATCACTTGTATTCTAATTAGTATGTCATAATATCGGACGAGCCAACAAGTTAATACGTGACGCTCGAGTGTATTCGAGGGTATTGTGATGCCTCGGCGCCTCGTGGTGACACTGAGTAATGTGTGTAAATAATCACAGCTCATTCGTACGTCCATTTTCAGTTATTATTATGCTGAAATATATTCTAATGCTGCTCAGAAATACTGTCATATATAATATCATTACTCCGCAACGACACGCTTCGTGATCATCCCTTGAGAACTGTTGCAGTAGAACCTTTGCTATAAAACAAAATAAAAATGAAATTATAAAGTCTCTGTAATTCTTATTCAGAAGTCGAAACCTGTAACGTAACCTTACCTACTTTAAATATTTATAGATTCCTCTTCTGAAAGTTTCGGGCATATCATTCTTGATGTCATTGAACACGGAAGACCTATAAAAGGCCATTTTCTAATGGAACATACCACAACAATGAAAGGCTAAATGTCGGGCATACATAAAGTTTTATATACAATAGAAGTGTATATATTATTCTGATGCGTCCATTTTGCGGCATAGTACTTTGACTTCGATCCTTGGAGGAAGCGTAAGTGGGAAACTTTGTCCTCAAACTACTATCTTCTTTATGAAGTAATTTGTCAAAAGATTTTGCAAACAATTTTGCGGACTTAAATAACTTATGCAAGTGTCGTCATATCTCAAGACGTACACACACGTGTGGGCTCATATTATTATCATACATTTTCATTTTAGAGAATTCCAAACACGGAATGTACGTAAAATTAAAGTTTAGTTCTCCAAATTTTTGTACACTTTACATTTGATTTTAACTTGTTCATAACTTATCAAATATATGTTTCTGTCGGGGACGTTGTGTTGTAACCATCGTAAAATTTCTTATTACGATTCACACCACACAAATGTCTATTTATTCATCTATTTAACCCCTATCTATTTCCAATGCTAGAGCATAAATTATTAGTCTTGCTAAATAGGTATGTTATCGTTTGTGGGTATGGCTAATCCCCTTTTTGTTGAATTGTAATTAATATCAAACTAAGCACAAATAAAGAAAATATTTAAAACTTTAAATTTGTTTTTACATTAGCAGAACTTATTTTACTAAGCCATCTACAGTAGTTTTAAATATAAAAATATTGGAATTATAAGTAAACGTATACAAGAGAAGCGGCCGTTTATGGACATTTTGATACTCAAGTCATTAATCATGGAAATTGTTGAGAAGCAATGTGTTTCAGCGCTAATTCAGTAAACTGATTGCAATGTTATATGTTTATGTATAGGCCGCAGTTTTCCGACAAAAAATCAAGGTTGTCCATTAATTCGAATTCTACGGACCCTCAATGCGAAAGTTCCACACCCGAACTTGATCGCTTTTTTTTAATAATAATGTCTAAAAGAAAGTAAATACTAAACATACATACGTCCAGTCCTGTTCTCGGTCAGATACGTATAAAGAAGTTATAGATAGATATTAGAAAATGAAAACATTCAACATAGTTGACATTTTTAGTAGAAATGTTTTTTTTGTGCTTATATCATTCAGTATACGCCGCGCTATGTATGGCAATTAAAAAAATTAGTTTCATATCATATGAAGCTTATCGGGTCAATTACTTATATCATGAGCTTTACAAATAGGTAATACTAATAATGTTATAAAATATTTGAACAAACTTATTAAGAAAATACTAATTAACTATATTTATATGCACTTAATTTAAAATTTAATTAAAGAATATGATATCGGAAAGCCACAAGAATAAGGAAAGACTATTAAAGGCGATTGAATCGTAAACGCGCAGCGCTATCAGAAAACCATTAACCAGGGGGGCAATTCTACTAAGTAAATTTTGTCTCTAACGCAACTAAAACGCAGCTGAATCTCAGCCGTTACGCCATTTCTTATTCTACTAATGAATAACAACGTTTGCAGTTCAGTTTACGTTGACGGTTTACGTTCGATCGAACCTAATGAGCGATCCGCATTCTGCTAACTCGATCGAACGACAACCGGACGCGGTGTGTTATTCCGCTACGAAATAGACGTACGAGTCGATCGCATTGAAGTCGAACCGCAGCCGTTCATCTGTCAAAATAGCGATTCAAACAAAGTTTTTGTAAACCTACTTTTTCGCGACTGCTCCTCGACTGTTCACGTTTAATATTAGACGTTTTACGTAATTATCATATTGTTTTATAACGAATTTATAAAATACGCCCATGAAGAAGGTATTAAATAAGTTAGGAGTACAAATTTTTCAGTCAGTATCCTGATACGATCGATCGCGAGTATGTGAAAACCTATAAGCTGAAGGCATGATTATAATGATCTCGGAAGGTCCTTGTTTGCTGATATGAGCCTTAACATGACTTCTAAATCCTCGAGTTGACAGCATTGACGCAGAAACAAAAGTGTTAGATTATAACAAATGTTTTATTTCTTCGTAAAACTAATTTGTACTTTTTTTATTTTTTAGATTTTATTAGTAATGAGATTTTTTTTGAGTTAACCCTACCGAACAACAGTAAGCCAATTATTTGGCTGTTGTATAAAATATTGCAAAGTATAAATTCACACCTCATTATAAATTTTATTACATTTTTTACATTTAATTTTTTTACATTAATTTTATTTTAAATTGCTATTCCCCTTAACCTTTATTATAAATGTGTGAACTTTGTCTTACAGATGTCTTTTGGTCGATTGATATCTGTGATGAAGATTAATCTCTACAGAAAGAGATTCATAATGAAGATCTAGACATTCAGCATATTATATCTATTACCTCATCCCACAATACACGGACAAATCGCCATCTACAAGACAAACCCAATTTAAATTAAATATGAAGATTATGGAGGGCCACACTAACAAGTTGGCCTATCTGCAATGATATTCTTTTATTTATTATTATAATAGAAAAGAGAATAAATTGTTAATACCTAATATATATTTGTATTTTACTATAATATGGTATAGTTACTGTAGGCACACACCTCAGACTTATGTATATTTTAAGAAATTTAATATCTGTTGCTTTAACCTGCACTCCTGAGTGTACTCCATGTTCGCTGTCAGTGGGTGAAGTCTGCAAATCCGCACTGGGTCAGCAGTAGGCCATTAACGGGTGATGATGAATAGGATATGTAGTAATGCATGTTGACTGTTCTGTTTTCTTTAATATGTCATTGTAAATTAGGTATAAGAAAAACAAAAGACTAGGAAAAAGTTTTATTAAATCAACAATAAGTTAAGTATATATAAGTATGTGTACTTAAAAATAACATAGTGTCTCATAGGCTTCAAGTTATATTTGAATAACAACAGTAATAATATCTTAACTCCATACTGGTTATATCCTAAAACAAAATATGCCAATATAATGTACAGTCTGCATAAAATTACACTTGTCTTGATCAAAATGTACTTTTATTATAATATTTAACTTGCAGAATCTAAATACTCAACTTAAAACTCATACTTAGCTCTTATTGTTACTGTTATATTGTTACATATATCCTACTGAGCATGAATGGTGGATCTAAAAGCCATAGTCATTGTCTTAAATAAGATTTTTCAACTCGGAGACTCCATATTAGTATAAAAGTATTTTTTTAACTATTTTAGAACTACTTGATCTGCCCCGGGATCACACTGTTACAATTTACAATGTATACTTAGATCTAACAAAAAAAAATATTTTATATGTTAATTCTGATTATAAAGTATCAGTGTGCCGAATTACATTGAAATGTTTTAGTGTGATCGAGTAACAAACATTGACATTTATAATATTGGTAAGAAGTAAGATTTATAATGAAATATGCTTTTTGTATATTAAAAAAATATATGCTTCCACATTCTCTACTGTGATTCATTTGTATTGTAAAATTGATTTATTTCTTATTATAAATGTAATTCATTGGAGGCATCTTTCATCTGTGTACCTAGTTTTTGAAGAATAAATACATTACTAACCTGCTTGTTTGTTTGTTATTTCTGCTTTGGTTTAGGGTCTGCACCAGATCCACACTGATTCCATTCTCACTTTACTATTTTGAGCCATAGGCATGTTATCCTCTTATTTGGTCCAGCAACCCAGCAGGTGAATCCAGCTGCATAGTTGTACTAATAACTGGTAGGTATATAAGTGATAGGTCTCTGCAATTATTACAAGTTAAATTGAATTCACTAAACTTGTTTAGTGCATTATATTGTTTCTTTACTCTTCTGAATGAGAAAACTAAGTAAACCTCTACTAATTTTGGCTTAAACTCTGCATTTATAGTTTCAAAACTACATTAGAAAGTTAAGTGCTTTGTTATCTAATAAACAATAATAGGTATACATACTCGCGTTTATTCCTCTGGATTTCAGCGCTTTCTGCTCGCAGTTGGGCTTGCAATTTCTCCCCTTCAAAGAAAGAAATTAGTAGGTCCAATTGTATTGTTTATGTAAACCTTCTTATACTCGGTATTTCCATATTAATTCACAAAGGCTTGCATATTCACTCACAGTAAAGTTTTACACTGGTATAATCACAATACAATCATACTCGGTTTAATTTCATACGGTAATAGGATACGCCACCGTTCAAAGTTATATTTGTTCATTCTTGATTTCACTTCATAGTTCTTAAAAACCTCTGTTTCATTTGGAGTTTGCTTTGGACGCGGTTTAATTTTGCCGCCAATGTTATGTTTATGAGTTATGACAGTAAAGGTGTATTGAACACGAGCGTACAGCCAACCCTTGTTCTGTCAATCGACTCTTTTTTTGTATTACTTAACGATTCAAACAGAAAAACTCGTCAGGCATGAAATGTATTATTTTAGAAATTTTAATAATTATAATTACATTTAAAACCTTTATTTAACTAAGAAAATCAAAATAATTTGATTTTGTGGGAAACCTAATTTTTAATATTGCCACACCATATGAAATAGTATCGGTTCAGTTACAGTTCGTTTGCGATTCAGTTGCGTTTAAGTTTTGGTTTCGATACAGCTATCGATCCTATTTAGCAGAATAGCTTTTTGGACGTCGATCGTAACGTGATCGCAATCGAACCTTTGCAGTTTACCGAACGTTGTAAATTAATAGAATTGGCCCCCAGATACTTTTTGATTACTTGAACTTTCTAGTAAATATTTATTTAACTTTATACTAAATAAAAACTACTATATCGTTAAATATTAGCAATGTACTTGTAACTTAGTTCAATATATGTACAAAAAATTTAATACCGTGGCCCACTTCTAACACAAGCATTTAGCTTAGTTGGAGGGGTAAAGGGAATACTAGTAGTATGTGATCCATACTGCTAGTAATCTTTAAAAAAAAAAATTCACATAAAAGGCGTTAAAAAAAATGTGCTAGTAATATGATTGTTTGAACAAATTACTTAAAAAGACCAAGTATCCTAGATATTTAACCTGTACGATGGCCAACTCGAAAGTTTAACAACTACGAAGACCAAGCATGAAGAGAATGACAACATAATATGTTAGAATCGTAAACTACTTAACAAGAAATGTTACAAATACATTCAACTTCTGCATTAAATATATAGACGAAGACTCAAACACAGCCTAATTTGAAATATTAATAGATGAATTAATAATACCTTTCTTAGTAAATACAATTTATTAAATAAAATTATAGACAAAATGAAGTTACAAAAACTCTACGCTGACATTATTCGCTATTATGAAGGCCTGTGTCAACAAAAATTAATATATTCCCACAGGCTCTCGGTGAAACAATGAATTACGGAGTATTTAAAACAATATTTGAATTTCATAAATACTGGAAAAAACTTTAACTATAACAAACTTCCTTTTGTCTCTCTAGTTATCTTTTACTTAAAATATTGAATAAATTATTAATGTGATAAATTTAACAAAAAAAAATTAGGGTTTTATTTTTTCATAGAACATAAAGCTTTAAAAAGTTTTTGTAGATCTATTCTGTTCATTTTCAATAAAGTGGTACATTTAACATACCTAAATACAGATATTAATAAAAATCGTTTTAATATTTTTACTGATAAAGGATATTAAAATTACTAATGATTATGGTGAAATCTTTTACACTGCTTTCCACATTTGATTTTACATTGTTATAAAATCATTTTTATCCATTTATCTTTTTTACAAACGGAAACAATCCATTTATCACATAGTTACCGAGCTCGTGCCGAGTTTTTCAAGTATACCGACGTGAAGACAATATATAACCTTCAGTGCGATAGTTTAGTCTCAGTCTTTCTGGCGTTTTCGTGCAGTGAACATGGAAGTTAGTGTTATAGTGTCGTGGTTAAGGTCACCTTTCTAGAGGTCCACGTAAGTTTACTTTATTATCCATTGTAGTTGGCGAAAGAGCTCTTTAAACCTGCTCCTGGGTCTCAAGCCCCAGGCGCCGCTCGCCTCAGTCTAAATTGCATGTGTATACGTATTGCTGTGCAGTAATGGGTATCATATCTCTACTACTTAGCAATATATAATATACTTTACTGAGTTGGAATCCAAGGAAATTTGACAGACTTCTTACAATAGAATAATAGTAAAAAATAATGCATATTTAATTTGAAATCACAATTCCATATTTTTCTCAGCCATTTGTATCACTGTATCTTTATGTTTTATTTTAGTATATTCCAGTGCCTTTGTAGCCAGAGAAAATGGTGCTGATTGTTCATGATAAAGACTCATAAAAAGTCCGCAAATATTTTAATTAATCTGGAGCATAAAATGATTCTTTATATATATTATTTATTGAAATGTTATTAGCTAACTAGCACTTGCCTTGCTGAGGTAAATGAGATTTTTGTAAATAAATATGTTTTTATTAATGAGAGAAAATTCCAAAGTTTGATAATACCGATTGTCGAATTTGGTCAGATAGATATTGTCTCTCGGGGCTCACGAAATATTCAAGACAAGTTGTGGTAAATTTATCCACAAATCCTACAAACCAGTCCACTACGCATCATCAAGAATAAGCATACCCGGCACGGTAAACAAGAATTCTCAAAGTAGAACTGAATCACACTAAGAGGTCCATATCACAACGAAACGCCAGGCTTCATCAATAGACAGATCGTCCTACACGGACTACGCACGTAATTTTAAATATTAGTAGTGAAAATTATGATCGCTTATTATATCTATTGTATAAAACGATCTTTTAATTTTAAATTTTTTTCTCATATTTAAATTAATAATAATTTTTCCTTAAACTCAAATTTTTTCCTTATTTGTAAAAGATCTCTAAAAGTATGTATTTATTTGTATTTTTATTAACTCTTTCATAATTATAATTATTAAAAAAAATGAAATGAAAGAGTTACAAACGGTGTTTTATTTTAGTTTATATAGATACAAATATTTATTTTTTTGAAATGATTGGTTAATAAAAGTAAACACCCTATTGTTATGATGGACATTGATATTTCACTGCTTGACATGGGTTGATGTTACTTTGATAACAAATGTATTTGCTATCGTATAGCTTCCTGCTCATAGAGCCTTATTCATCTATGATCCCAAAGTTATGTTTATGAACATTCAGTAGTTACAGATAGAAACAATATTTCGTGTTTCAAGTTCGTAGCTACGACTAACATAATTCAAATGCTTACTTGACTTTGCTCGAAATAACTTACGTGTAGCCTACGGTAAATAACTTGACTGAGGTGCCGTGAAGATCCAAGATGTTTCCCATTTTATCGATATTGAAGTGGTTTTGCAGGGGTTCACTAATAATTCTGATAAAGTTTTAACAAGCTAGCTTTGTTGATACGATAATGGGACCCATTCTATACTTATCTGTATATTGAATTGAATCGACAATCGACGTACGTTTCGCTACGTAACCGAAGCATCTTCAGGAGTTTTTGACACTACAATCGTCACTTGCGAAGTGGCGATTTTGTTGAAAAAAACAGCCTTTTATACCCTACGTCGATTGGGATCTACTTGTGTGGTGTGTCTTGATACGGGTTCACGCGTCTCATTTTTCTGTGGGTGGTGTGCTCTTCTGGTCGTACGAATCTGGTTGTTCGATTGTTGAGCGATCTACTTGTGTGGTGTGTCTTGATACGGGTTCACGCGTCTCATTTTTCTGTGGATGGTGTGCTCTTCTGGTCGTACGAATCTGGTTGTTCGATTGTTGAGCGATCTACTTGTGTGGTGTGTTCGGGTTGGGGTTCGCGCGTCTCACTTTTACGTGGGCGGTGTAGTCTTCTGGGTTGTGCCGTACAAGTCTGGTTGTTCAGATTTTCTGCGGATTATAGCAAGGTAACCTGTTTGATTCCTTTTAAACTTATCTGTATGTCATAGCCTCCAATGAACTGTATTTATTGTTTACTATATATTTGACTTTATCTCATTTTATAATTGATAGTTATTATTTTTATGTATAATTTTTGTTTAAAAAAAAAACATATAATAAAAACTTCAAAAAGGGTCATCAATGGTCAACAATGCATTGTATTTTTTTTTTGTTCATTACCTCAGAACCGTCATTTATATCAAATTGTTAATTTCTTTTTATATTTGGTAGGATATGCTTACAGACTGATCCCATTTTTTAAGAAATCCAGTTCTGATGATGGGATCCTTGAGGAGTTGAGAGAGCTCCTTAAAAGTTATAGGCACACATATAGTGATTTTCATATTTTCAGAAAGGTTTCAAGCATTTGCATTCAGAGTTTATCATTTCGTAAAGTGGAACTGATGAGGTATACCACAGATAGGACAACACATATATCATATGGTTAAGAATGTTAATCGACTATTGCTCTGAGAAAATTTAAATAAATACTTATCATTTTGATGATACCCGTGAGGGGACGGGTTAGAATACAATTCCCTTCTGCCGCTGCGGCTTGCGACCGCCAGCATGCGAATCCGATCGCCAAGTGTCATAGACGCGTTCCGGTTGAGCCGCATGTGGGCCAGACTTACCCCCTCCCTCTCCCATCCCATTAATGCTGTGGGTCTAGTGGACTCTGGGCTCTTGCCTAGGGTCCCCTGAATCCGCATCATTTTTCTTCTTCATTCCCCCTTCCCACTCTATCTTCGGGGATACAACGCATCGACAAAACGATATAGTGTTTCTTGTTTTTCCGATGTCCATGGGCGATGGTTGCCACTTACCATCAGGGGGACCATCTGCTCGATTGCACCTTCTCTATTATAAAAAAAAATAATTCTTAGACATTCCGGCTTCATTTACTACTATCTATTTCATGTGTTTTTGTCTTATATATCATGATGACTATATGCCAGTAATATTATGACACTTTATTTTAATGATTCTCTACCGTTACTTGAGCATTTCCCAAATTTAATCCACTAAGTTTAAATTAGAAAAGGTAATACAAGAAAATTGTATAGAAAGATCGTCTATACTTTACGTCTATTCTGTTCTAGATCTTCCTTTAAGATATGCTGATTACGTCACTGTATTTTGTTTCAGCGTACAATGTTTGATAAAGTACAAATTAAGTTTTAAAGTAATTAAGATAACGACTAAAACGTATTAAGAACAAGGGATGCTTACCGTTTATATATTTTAACCTATACCAAAGAAAATAAAGCCTTTACACAACTAACTAACTAAAATTATATGTAGAGGCTTGCTTACATATAATAGTAAGCATTTGATTTTTAAATTTAATTCATATGGCTAAAATGGAAACATAAAGTTCGCCCGACTCATAAAATATCTAAATTTGTCTTGAAATCAATTTCTATACACATGTAAATAGCCTAACAATAATTTGCGTTTTATCATATTTTCTATACTCACGAAATTCATATAAAATAAGCTGCAGTAGAGTTTGTGTGTCTACCATTGATATAAATAACCTCTTACGTTATTTTACTTTAAATATTAAATAAAATACTATGTTTATCTTTAATACAGTGATCTATTTCATTTCACCATGCAATACCGCGACTGAAGTTGCGGTTGTTTTCAATATATAAAGGAATGCTTTTGTTATCTGAAGAATAGCAGTAAGTAAAGGCGTCTACGTAATGCGACTATTGTCGTTTATTAGTGAATATACTAAGACACATAAGTGACATAGCTTATATGATGTAAATATGTATATAGTTTTGTTATTTCGTTCTATAATAATTGTAAGATATTTTTATCAGTATAAGCTAAATTAGTAAGTACTCCCACGAAACCAGTGTGGTAGTTTTATATATTAATCTATAGCATATTTTCTCTTGGTTTTTCTCTCGATCAGATACTCCAAAATTATTACATGTAACAGGAGAATAACAGAAGGGATGATAATGATCAACTGGCAGGATGTCCTGTCCTTGTTCTGAGGGTGGACCACGAGCAGGTGGGGTTGGCACATAAAATAAACTATTTGAGTAACTGACAAAAAGATAAAAGATCTTTTAGAATATTGTCTAGACAGAGTGGAGAGATATGATCATAATTCTTAAAGGGTACATTATAAATTAGTTAATACAACTGTCAAAATATTGAAACGCGTATTGAAAATTAATCATAACCTGGTTACGAGTACAACTTTTCATTTATTTGTAACTTACGTATAATAAAAGATATCAAATAACGTTTTCAAAGAAACTTGTTCATGTGCAATAGTTACTTTAATTTTGTTTACCCGTAATACTTAGATGTTATTGTAGATCTAGAAGGAAATTAATAATTTTAACCCTTCGATCACTTAATTGCGGATAATGTCTTGATATTATAATATTAATATCTTTTTGCTAAGTATATAAGAGAAGATATGATACCCATTACTGTACAGCAACACGTATACACATGCAATTTAGACTGAGGCGAGCGGTGCCTGGGGCTTGAGACCCAGGAGCAGGTTTGAAGAGCTCTTTCATACTATATTAACTCTCACCTCCACCACTCGACCTCGCTAACGACAATAGATAATAAAGTAAACTTACGTGGACCTCGAGAATGGTAACCTTAATCACGACACTATAACTCTAACTTCCATGTTCACTGCACGAAAACACCAGAGAGACTGAGACCAACCTATCGTACTAAAGGTTATATATTGTCTTCACGTCGGTATACTTGAAATAATATAAAATGATCTACCCGCTACTACTACTTTATAAACATTGTTGCTAACATTTTTACCAAGTAAGTTAATAAAAATGTCCACTACGAACTAATCTATAGAACGTCTCCTTCGAAATTTATTTAGAAAGGTTTTACCCATAATCACCATGTTTGTCGAGCGGTTTTTTTAATCGTAAATCTGTCCTTCTCACATTTAATGGTGATTCCGCCGCCATAGATCAGGAAGATTAAGATTCGCTGGATTTGAATTCTTTATAGAGATTGATAGTCGAAATGATTGATAAGACAAAGTTAATGATTTTTTAGCCATATAATCACGCCAAATAAATGTATTTGATACTCATAATGATGAGAATCTACTATGTTCAACATTTATATCAGTAATTGAAATGGTGACGTAGAGCAATTTATTCTTAATGAAAATAATTTGAGCGAACGTAATCGAAGTCCTGTGTAATTAAGACCATAAAAGTCGTTAATAGCTCTATATCTGAAATTATAAAGTAATACCTACTTAAAGAAAAACAAAATTACTTCAGACATTACGACTATTAATAAAATACACAGTGTATAATATTTTGATCTAAATATTTTAAATTTAAATGAAGTCCTGTATATTATAGATTTATATAACAACTTTTATCTTCCACTCTATTTCATTGATCAGTTTATTTTTTCAATACGTATGTTAAATATGTACATATATGGAATTAATAAGAAGATTTTTAGCATCGTAGCTTATCTTGATTTAATATTAAACCATTTTTACTTGAATTTTGTTTTAATTTTTTAAATAAGTTTTCACATATCAGCATAATATCACTCGTATTAATTATTCAAAGCAGAAACCCTTATGTGAACGTCTATTAATAAGCTCTCTGTCAGCAGTCTTTTACTTATTTCACTTCTGCATTACTGTACACAATTTATTATTCATTTTCTATTTCCTTTGAGAGGTTTGCGTCCATCATCTTATATTACATCCTATCGATTTTCTTCTTTGGTACACAATGTGAAATGTTCAAAAATAAGAATTAATTTATATATCCTTCATAAAAAAGATATATATGTCGGAAACAAAATTAAAAAAGGAATGGATAGATAGCCTATCTCAAATATTACGATCTCGTAGTATTCTGACAGGAGAGGGTGTTCCTCGCTCCTGCCATAGGGACAAGGCCACGGGAAATTAAAAAGTACTTCCGCGACCCCGTCAGCAGTTGTCCGAATTTTAATCAGACTCTCATCTGGAACCTAATACAAAACTAACCTAACCTAAGGCTAACCTTTTTTTATCGTTAGAAATGCGGCCTTATGCAAACCCCCCACCGACGAGCGGGAGGTTATATGGGGCTCTCCTTGTCGCCGCCTGCAGAAGGCGAGCAACGGTTCAAGGCATACCCACTAAAACCAGCGGTACCTTCACTGTAAGGAGGCGCCACAGGAACACTTACGCAAACAACTGTGACGCCTCAGCGAGTCAGCCCGTCTACAGAGGCGACATCCTCGCGTTCCCGCTCCGCGGCCTCCTTCCACGAGATTGTAGCCTCGCAGAAGTCGACCATAGCCGACTAGCATCTCTCACTCTCGAGCATAGAATAAATCACACTCGGGACAGAGAGGTCTCCACCTAGGACCGCCCCCAGGCTGTGGCGTTGAGGTCCCCATCCTGGGCTATCTGCCAGAGTATGATGCGACGTGTCTTCCGCCGCACCGCACTCGTGACAGGTCGGCGTCACCTCCCGTCTGACAATTTGGCACAAATACTTACCGAAGCAACCGTGCCCGGTAAGCATTTACATCAGCCGATAGGATAGGACGCCGTGCTTCCTTTCGACCCAGCGCACGATGTGAGGGCGGATCGCCTCAACCGTCGCCAGGCTTGCACTGGGGGACCTCAAATCCTCCTTCCACCTTTGAATCAGGGTTGGACTAGAGCCTTGATTCTTTCTACCTCTTCCTCTCTGGGCCGCACACCTATCGCCCGTAGGCTCGCACGGAACCGGTACACTTCCGCTTGAACCTCCGCCTGGAGAGCCCAAGGCGGACCGCCTGCGAGAAGTGTCGCTGCCGTCTACGACTACGATCTATGATTCGATTATTCGATAGTTGTTTACTCGTTTGAGAATATTAAAATGACGCGACGGAAGTGATAATTAATTTTTCAATAGCGCTATAGATGGCCATGACGATTCGATTATTCCATTAGTCGTACCCGACATATAAATTAATTCTTATTTTGGGTATGAACAGTAATGCATGCAACTTGTTTTTTATGAGTAATCTGCGTAAATTATATTTTATTTATTTACTTTTTAACACGCTCATATTATTAATCTCTCTATTGTAACAAACTGAACAACGATGTAATCAAATCTTCTAGTCATTTCTATCGTATTGAAACTTTGTACTGTAATTTGTCATCTTAAAGTTAGATCATGGAATTGGGAAATGACACGTTGTGGCCAATTATTATTACATCACTAGTTTTTGGTTTTAAGTTTGGTTTTATGCAGTCGATACGATAATTTATAAAGTAATATACTTCAATTGATAATTATTAAGGGTTGTAATACAATAAAAAAGTAAGTGATTGAATTTACCTCAAATATTTAAAGATTAATTCAGATAGGTTCAGCATCTCAAGAAGTATTTTAATTTTCTCGAGTTTTATTGAAATATGATGCACATACCATGCATATTTAATGGATGGGAGTTCAATTATCTTCTTTGGAAAATTACACACCTATTTGCTGGTACACATTTTCACGCGATGTCACCCTCAAAAGCGGCATATTTTACGCACCAGACATTTTTATAATCAACGTCTGAACAGGGTGGGGCATTCAGTGTTCAAGGCACGGAACACAGAATGGTTGGAGTGGCTACTAGGTAAAAATACAATGGGTTGTAAAATCTTATTTTATTTATTGTATTATTATAGATATTATTCAAAATTACTGCCACCATATTGTTTTCTTTCGGATATTCTAAGGTTGGATCCTTTATATTAATGGTTGGAAGGGACGACTTATCAGAAGAAGCCTTCTGCCTTTTTGCAGGACTATAATAGTTGATTTTATGTGGATGGATATCAAATCAATCTTTGATAATTAATAATAAATCTTATAAGAAAAATGTAGACGTATAATAAAAATTTTTTTTATCGAATATTTGTAGAAAAATTTAGTGTATGAGGTCTTTATTGCCGTTTGTCCACATAAAACTGGATACGGTTGTATATTCTATGTACAGACATCATATATACCTGCGGATCAACCGCGACTTCAATGTAATGGTGACTATGACCGAACAGTGCCGGGGTTTGAGACCCTGAAACATGACGTCTTCTATCGACGGAGGCACAACATCACGCCGCCAAACAACACTACACTATTGCCCTCAATACTTTAATATATACTGCGCGACACCACATTACAAATTGGCTTAATCCTATCGGAACGAAAGTTATATATTGTCCACTCAAAATGAGATAAAAACCCGCGAAATACTAATTTTTAAACGGTGTTGCTAATAATTAATTTTTTAATATTTCCATTCATCTTTTTCTGTAGTCGTTGGTTCGAAGGCATAGTAAACACAATAATTTCCATGTCACTGCAAGTTTATACAACTCAAAAGTAATGGTTTGAACATTATATCCGAGCTATTTCTGTTGGCCATTAAAACAGTTTGTTTTTCTGGCGTTGTGATGCTGTCAACAGATTCAGAATGTTGTTTGTAGCTTTCAATTTGTTTTATATTAGACATAACAAGGGCGCAGGCATTTAATGAAGTATGAAAAACAGCAGCGTTTTAATAGTACATGCACTCCTAAGGCTGACGCAATACTTATCGTGTTTTTATGATTGTTGTTTATCCAATTTTAATCTTCATTAGTAACAACGTTCCAGTAACACCGTTTATAAATTATTATTCGCGGGTGGTTCCTTTTATATTATTCCAAGTAGGTATACCCATGTGTAGACAATATATAAAAATAATAATATCAAAGACTTATGTGATCCTTGTTCTTGACACTATTTAATCTATGAATTTACCCGGTAACTTGAACGGAGCTTGTAACTGTAGAAACGGAGGGATTATTTTCAAATTAGGTACTGGTTAATCAAACATTACCATTAGCCTTATTTTCATATCATTATATCATCATTCTATAGCTTTATTTCACACAAAGAAGGCTCTTTTTTTCGTCAGTAACTAACGACAGGACTAGTGTTTTTAAATGGTCCGTGAAAAACATTTTTTAAACTTGGGACTTAAGTATTAGTAAGAACATCTTACTTCGTTTTGTTATAAATCTTGCAATTAAATATCTAAAGAAATTTCTAACAATATACATAACATCTTAAGAATATAAAGAGAACTGTATTAAAAATAATTTTTTTATAGTCTATAAAATGCCGTCGGGTGTAAAATTATTTATCACGACGACTTTCAGGACTGACGTTTAGTATTTATTTATAACCTTTACACATGCTTCAAAATATTTTGATCTTGAAAATATGTGTTGGAAACTAAAAAGGATACACAATCATTTATAAGCATCGTATATGCACTACTGATGGCCTATAATATAAGCTACGGGCGCAACACGGTCAGGATCTGACTAAACATTACGATCTCATGCTATTCTGACAGGAATTATAGCGATAGGAACCCAAGCAGTGCCTTGAACTTGTGACCAAGGTGTAGGCTTAAGGAGTTCCTTTAAGTGATAACGACACTCGCCTCCACTGCCCAGGTTTCTGTTTAAACCTAAGGTTAAACTCACATACACCTAACCTAACACAAGGCTAACCTAACCTAAGACTAACTTACACCTCTCATATATTAAATTTTCTTTTTACCTTTTTATTACAAAACTCGAAAATAGATACAGTGACATTAAAACATCAAATAGTATGATGTTGAATTAAATCTATATTAATTTCGTAGCAATTGCTCTTATTAATTACATTGAAGAGTAATAACAAGCATGGATGTTTCATGAACACATATAATTTAGGAGTAATTTTTAATAAAACACCGCCGGATGTTTGCATCATTTCGTTTATTCATAAAATGCTGTTTACTGTTTATGAGTTTTTGCATCAGGCCGCCAGTTTTTACACTGAGCTGGTAACTTATAATTTCCGTGCATGAGTTCTACAAAGTAATCAATCAAATTCAGTTGCGAATTTAGCTAATATTGTGATAAGTTTTTAGATTTCTCATGAAAATATTTATAATTAAAATCTTTGATAGAATATCTCTAACGTATAGCACGTGTCGTAAGCGGACACGTAAAAATGTTTTATAAATTTTCCGAATGTTTTCTATAGCGCAGTTCACAATGCTGATACATTAAACGATGTCTCCTTCGAAAATTAATGTGCATTTAGTGTGCAATTAATTAGTTATGTAAATAATAACCATCAAAATTCTTTTAGAGTATTAGAGAAATAGGTCATCGAAGAAGTTACTGTTGATGTTGTGATGACGCATAGATGTTTAATAATTTTATAAATAATGACATCAAATGGATGTTAGTGATAAAGAAGGTAGCTGAAGGAGTCATTCCCTTCCTCTTATAATATTTAAACATAAAAGAGAGAAGAAGTCGGCAGCCCCACACCCGCCACCAACTATGGGTTCCAACGAAAGCGTGAACCCTCCTGGACAGAACGAGGGAGCTATTTATAGTGCACCTACACTGTTGATGCACAATGATAAAAAAGCATGAGCCTTGTGATGGAAATGAATCCAATAAAACAGCAAAGCTGCAAGTTGTCTGAAGACAAAGGGAAAAACCCTAGTTATACACAATATGATAAATAAATTACTGGCTCAAACATCAGTTCGTAAGAACTAAGCGGCTGATTGCAAGAAATGCACATATTTATATTCACATAAATGTGTTATCCTTGCCACCGGAGTGGATATCCTTGCAGCCATAGCTAGTAATCGTTGCAGCCGTAGCTGATAAGGTAAGTAAAAACCACCGCAGTGGATAAATCGTTGCAGCCGTAGCTGATATAAATATGTATTATAGTCCACCTTAGTGGCATGTGAAATATGAGATGTGTACAACTCGCTTACAAAAAGCAACACTCTCATCGAGCATAGAAGTCAGACAAAGAGACATTATACGCCAGATCATTATTTTACTTGGCAAGCCACGGACGTAAAGAGACAAAGTAGGCCATACTGTAATATACGCTAGTAAACATCCCATAAAGATAATCTACCAGACGCCTTAGCACTATGACATGCTACAATGTCTATTTAGAAGCACTAAGCTAAGGGGCAGTCCTAACAAGGACTATTGATGCCACTTACAATGTCCTTAAACAAAGTCCACGGACAATGTTCGTGGTTGTACCCAGCATCGCTAGAACGTACCACTTCGGCTTACAGCTTCCGTTCCGCTCGGCAGCTGGATACGTTGGTGTGATAGCCATGATGCTTAAGTATCAAATCACAGTGTGAGAGTCACAAACAACATCGTCTGAGCCATGAGAGACCTCGGAGTATCAAATCATAGAGTGATAGACACAGCGATATCAACTAAGACATCAGGGCGTTGAAGTAACAAATCACAGTAATAGACACAAACAACATCGTCTGGGTCATCAGAGACCTCGAAGTATCAAATCACAGACTACTCTCGCAGAATACTTTTATAAGGAGGCTGATCTTAACACATGCATCACCACTACATCATTACTACATAAGATATTATTATTAAACATATTATACTCATTAATTAAGAGGTTCACTGTTATTCCATGTATCGCCCCTATACATGTTTTATATTGTTATAATTCTATAGATGGTCACCCACACACCATTTATGATAAATATTATATCGGTATCATATGTAGTACATGAATGTGAGATGCCGTGCCGACGATCTCACGCTGTTATTTTATTTTATATAAATTTACGCAATTATTTTTTCTATACAACGTGCGAATAAATATATATATATATATATATATATATATATATATATAGGCATAACATATATATATATATGACGAAAACTATTAAAAATTGAATGGATATACAATCTTTCAATAAGCATCGTATGTGCACAAATGATGGCCTATAATATAAGCTACGGGCGCAATATGGTCAGGATATAACTAAACGTTACGATCTTGTACTATTCTGACAGGAACTATTATGACAGGAACCCAAGCAGTGCCTTGGACTTGTGACCAAGGTGTAGGCTTAAGGAATTCCTTTATTCGATCGAGACACTCACCTCCACTGCTTAGTTTCACCGTCTAAACCTAAGGTTAGACTAACATAAACCTAACCTAACACAAGGCTAACCTAACCTAAACCTAACACACACCTCTGACATATATATATATATATATGCGGCGAGGCTGTCAGGAAGTCAGACTATTGGCACTTGCATACATTCCCATAGTAGTAACTGATACACGAACTTTTTTCCGTACTACATGAACTTCCTGCATTATTTTTAATATTTTTTAATATTGAAAATTATGAACGATTATTATTTCTAATGTACTAAACGACTTTTTAAATATAAAATTAATTACTTATTATGTTTATTTGTAAATATTATGTTATAATATTTTTACTACTATTTTATTACCTCTTTTATTATTATTATTTTAAATGTTGAATTTATTTTATGTAACGTTTATCACCGTCACAATGTGCTACATTGTAGTTGGGGAAATAATAATACTACCTGTTTTTTGGTGAATGTATTCTAAGAATAGTCACCCTACAATTTCTATTTTTATACTTTTTGGTTAATTTGGAGAATCATTAGTAGCTTTTATATCTTATTTACTGAATTCAAACATGCAGTTTCTCAAATTTTCACATGTGCAATTGTGATCTTATTTAAAATGCTCTGAACTCTCTAAAAATATAATTATCTCAATCAAAAGTTTTTATTATTTATCCTCCGATTATAAAACAGTCGTTAAAAATTTTAAATTACTATAGAGTTACTTCTAAAAACACTTTACCTGGTTTTCTTAAGGAACAAAGTATAATAAACAGTATTTTTCTAGTGTGAGAAACTTGAAGAGACTGCAAGCGAACCTCAAGCTTTGATATGTACCTTTATTTTCAATTTATTTCTTGTTTGCTCAAACTGCTCTTTGTCTCATTCTACCTATATCTGAAGAAAACTTTTATATATGTATTTTAAAACAAATATAAATTTAAAGATACTTTCATATTGCATGTGGTAGTTTCTAATTACAGAGTAACATTGTTGTGCTAAGGGCCCATGCAAATAAAATAATAACGTTATATCATTGCACAGTCTAAGCTCCTATGGTTCATAGAAGTATAAAAATTTGTATGTTGGTTTATATGATACACATGTCACGGTTAAATGGACATTTGTTATTCTAAGACAAAAAAACTACTGTTTTAAAATAATATAGCCAACGAATAACAAATAGGACACTTTTAATTTTAAGTAGCAGTTATGACTTAGATTATGTTTTTTTCGTTATTGTTTCAATAAAATTCAAAGATAAGTTGTACTGGGTCAGTTGAAATTATATCATTCCATATCAATCGTCTAATTTTAGCCTTTCTTTGGGACCCCAAAGAAGTGACGCTCAAAATAACATTAAAATCTAAAATGGGTCGGAAACGGTATGGAAAAAATAAGTTTTTGAATGTATTCTAGAGACAAACAAAATTTGGTGGTAAAAATTTATACTACGGTCAAAGTCAAGTCTCGTGTTACAATGTTAGATACCATACTCCTCCGACACGGCTCGACCGATTTTTATGAAGTTTTGAGTGCATATCGGATGGGTCTGAAAATAGGTCAACATCTATTTTTTATACCCCTAAGTGATAAGGGTAACCCACCCCAATTTTGTAAAATTTATGTGGCAAAACAACGTTTGCCGGGTCAACTAGTGTCATATAAATCTTTTATTTGATACCTAAACGATTGTCATAGCAAAAATAAAAATTGCTGCCGACCATATTCCCCATGAAAACCCGGCTGTACCTATTTTGAATTGGACTCGCATTTGGGTTTTTATAACACAATGAAATCAGATAGTATTAGAGATATAGCTGGGATTTTCGTTAAAGTAATTTAATTTTGCCTAAATTATTCTTGGAATAAATCATTTTAGTATACGAGTTATATACCTGACACACGTTACATAGGCCAGCTATATTATTCAGCCAGAGCTGGCTGCCGTTTGCACTATTATGTTTACGAGGTTCATCTGTTATCTCGAAGTCTGCAGGAGTATTACATCTATACGACTTCTCCGATATTTGTTGCTACTAGGAAAAGACAATATTCAACAAAACTTAGTGTTTATTAATATTAATCTTGTACGTCGCTTATAAACTATTACACATATAAAAATATTAATTCACAGAGTCAAACCCGATTCGGCTTCGCACGCTCTATATGTGACACGTTATAACTATGTATTTATTCGTTAAATAAATAAATAATAAACGGTACAATTTACTATTACTACATGTACTGTTAATTTTTTAATAATTAATAGTGGTCGCCTAATGGTCGAAATACGATCATAATTAAATTAAATTACTTTAACAACAATCAAAAGAGTACTTATATATGCGCGTGTTATAAAATAATAACATTATTAGGGTAAATAATTAAATGAGCATGGAAACTTGTTTTCTTAGACTGGCAACATCTTAATTGTTTGACCTTCAATGAAAGTTAACATTAATTTCTAATTTATAAATTGTTTAATTTCCAATATTTGAAATACTGATATATTATTCTAAGATTGTAATTAATAAATGAAATAAATAATTTATACAAATATTAAACCGGTTAAATGATATTAATAAAATCTAATATTGTAAATAATGTTATTTAGTATTTTAATTGCTTGATCTGCAATGAAAGTTAACCATTAATTTCTTATTTATAAATTGTTTAATTTCCAATATTTGAAATACTAATATATTACTCTAAGATTGTAATTAATAAATTAAATAAATAATTTAGACGAATATTAAGCTGGTCAAATGATATAAATATTGTCTACTATTATAAATAATGTAATTTAGTATTTAAGTTAGTATTAATAGCGCCACCATTTTGCCTAGCTTAGTTTGTGACAGTATTTCTATAAAAGTGCAGATACGGGTTGGATCGGGATAATCTAGTTTCTACTCTAATCTAGTCGTTACGCTGTTGCTCTATAACAAGGAGTTGGGATTCTAGTTTCAACTCTGTATAGTCGTTACGCTGTTGCTGTATAACGAGGTGCTGATACTTTATTTACAATTCTGTATAGTCGTTACGCTGTTGCTCTGTAACGAGGTGCTGGTGGTGATGCTGTTGGATAATCTTGGTTACTGTACAACCATATAAAGATAAGTTATTAATATCTTGTATAAATAGTGATACTTTGCTAAATAGTATTGATGTTATATAATGTTGGTAAATCTATATTTTGGAAAGTAGGATAAGAGGAGTTTCTTGCCAGTTCTTCTCCTCAGATTAATATTATTCCGAACTGGCGCTAGATTAAATACATGATTTGAAGTTGGTTTACTTGTGTTTATTTACATTGTATTTGTAACTTAATATTTCAGTGTAGGTACCCACATATTAGCATTGTCGTATATTTTGCTAAACATTAATAATTTTCATAATTATAATAGTTTTAAAGTAAATAATATTTTAAAAATTATCATCCTTTTACTCTACATCTCAATAAAAATCTATCACGCGTGTGAGACAAATTCATGGTAGTGTGTGTAATGATTTTTTTATTGATTGATTAATGTATTTTATGTACATTGCATTCTGCATTCTTTCTCAATATAAACTATAAGTCGGAATTTTCACACTCCTCAGTCCGCGCAATTTTCGTAAAAAAAAATTATTATTCCGCAGGAACTATGAATTTCCGGTATAAAAAGTAGCCTGTGCGTTAATCTAGATTATAAAATATCTTTGTGGCAAATTTCATTGAAATCCGTTCAGCCGATTTTGCACGATTGAGTAACAAACACCAAAAGCTCCCATGATATTATTAAGTTTGAAAAAGTTATGAATTACAAACATCAAATTTAATAGCACTAAAGCTTAGAAGGCAGTATTTTGATATTTAAATGTTTAGAGAGGTAAGACCAGACAAAGTGGCGAAAGGACACTTTTCCAAATTAGAATATATTGGAGGTTTCAATTTAATTTTCATTTATTCATACTCGGACAATGACAGACAATCATTATCTGAATTAAATTAATACATAACAATAATTTCAATGTATTATAAATATTAGGTATTAAGTATTAATAACCTCAGTACTTTCAAATAAAATATGTCGTAAAAAAGTTATGTTATATTAATTGATGACAGTTTTATTTTCTTTCTCTCATCACGAACATCTTTAGATATCGTTAATGCCTAAAATTATGGATTCTTATTACGTTTTTTGACTCTCTAGTCAAATAAAAAACAGGAAACGGCAAAATTAGAATTTTACGTTACGTACATACAATAATATCTTAACTTCCTTCGAACTAAATTATAAATAACATTTCAGGTAACAAAATAAAAATATTAAAACCATAACCTAAGCAGTTAATACAAGGTTTCTAGAAGTTTTTTTATTTAAAAGTATATTTTTTTATCAAATGTATATTGATCTATATGTTATCCACAAACAATATTGCAAGTATGAATTTTTCAGTCACATAATATATTGAGTGTTAAAGATATACTTTTTCTTTACAATCTAACACCTAATTACAAATAACATTCTCTTTGTTCTTATTAAATTTGACATTACAAGTAAACAGACTTTCACCATACATACCTGACAGTAATGTAAAATTATAACCTTCCCAAATAGAATACTATCACAAATTGTATATAATACCTGTAGATAACGAAAATATACCGATCAATTTTATATAACATAGATTGAATATGAACGGAAATTGAAATCGTGTTACGTTTCCAAATATTTGTTACCACGAACCAGCTTCAAAGCTCGTAAACATTCTAACAGAGAACTTATCAATGATTCAATGAGTCTGATTTCACGATTCATTGAAAACTTTTACACTTCACTTCAAACTTAAAGTTTTTTTATCTTTAAGAAATATCAGTTATTTTAAGGATTAAGTGTATTTCGCTTCAAATGTATTCAAAACTTCCCTTTCATAAAATAATTAGGAGTACAATTTGTACCTACTCCATCAGATTGTTTCTAAGCGTTATGTTACTAAATTGTTTTCAATGGATATTTAAACTATGGAAATGGTATACGTGAAACGTAATGAATAGATATAATCTCTAATGTAGTATGCCCGATGGCTGCAGCCAAAATGTCGGTCAACCTTTCTTCGCTCCCAATTGTCAATCCGTATTGACATTTGTTAAGCTTTGTTTCGTTGCCAACACAATACAATTCATTTATTATCCAACTTATTATATCTCTCTGCTATAATATACTTTAAGTTAAACTTGTATAGGATGACCAATATCCGACCAATATACTTGCCCGATCAGCTTATACGTGTATAAAAATAAATTATCCCTTTGTTCTTATCCCAATAATAATTAATTATGTGTTACTGATAATAAATTACCCAATCACTTAACTTTGAGACAAATAATGCATGGCCGACATATAGATGTAGTACTTATAGTGAGACTAATATTAATTATTCATTTTATATATAATTCATTTTTTTAAATACTTTACGAGGTACAGACTAATACTTATCTCTTCTTTAGAAGTTCCAGAGAGAGAGTGAGGTCTCTTCCAACTAATTGTATCCGCATCTCTTCGCGAAAACTTCCGTATATTATTTATTTATATAAATATTACTAATAACTTATTCACGATGTTTAAACCTGAACTTTTACCACCCACGGACATTTTAATTTTATGGACTCGATAGATCAAATAATTACAAATCGCTGATTCAGATGATTATAGACTCAAATAGGAAAGTTTTTCATAAATGCTGATTAAATTTTAACTTGATACAAAAAATTATTATATATTGTACATTTTACGTTTCGTGGAATCTTCTATGAAAGTTATATAAATTCTTATTTGAAGTATCGACCCAAATATTTGTGAACAAAATCCGTCTACTCTCCGTATTCTGAAATGGTTAATACAATTAGGATATTCCGAACTGTACAGGCTAGCAAACTAGAATGCTCTGAATTCCACTTTTAGTAACTCAAGAATAATCATTTTGTTACCAGAGTTATCATTTCCGAACATAACTGGGACGCGTTGCTTCAAGCAGATTGCTCAGTACCAAGTGAAATGAACAGAGTGACAGCTGCGACAAGTCCAATGTTCAATTTTTAATCTAACTTCTATAACTTGAACTATTATTTAACTTTAAGAATGAGATACATATTGTTGTATTACTCGCAATTATTAACGTGGATCTATCAGAACCAGAGCTTGTAAATTGTCGTGCCGGTTAGGGTATTTTTAAAACAAATCAATAGGAACTATTAGAGTAAGATGATTCTGATTTAGTATCGGAATTTCATGTAATAAAAAAGTATTGTACGTAATAGAAAATAGCTTTTGTTAACTTCAAAATTTTTTCAATGTTGGCCTACGGCTTTTGGCAAAAAAGTTTATATAAAAACGACTTTCTAACTTGGTACGAAATATACTTTTGTGATCGATATAATTAATATTAGTTGAAACTATTATGCAGCTAGAAAATTAATTAGTAAACGCGCATCAGCAAATTTTGAAGTTAAGCTTTAAAAAAATTAACCGTGTTAAACCTCCCAAACGAAGTTTAAATGTTAACTCTAAAAAAACTTAGTTTTTGGTTATTTTTGAAAACATTCATTGCTTTTTAGATAAATAAAAAAATAAATGGATAGGAAGTTCACCGATAGGAAGCTACATCCTTTCCGGGTAACATAGGCTATGTGGTGTTGCCATAAATACTCTAATTAAAAAGAGATGGCCATTTAAGTGCCATAAGGTGGTCATTTTGTAAATTGAAGAGTTTCACAGGAATAACAAATCCGATTTAAAAAATTTTTTCACTGATAGAAAACTACACTATTCGTGAGTGAAAAAAGTGATTTAGTGTTGCCATATACATTATTTAAATAATAGAATATGGCCATTTTGTTGTTTCTAATCCGATTTTAAAAACTCTTTCACTGTTAGAAAACTACACTATTCGTGAGTGACAAAGGTGATTTAGTGTTGCCATATACACTAATATTTCACTAAGTAACGTTTTATATACAAGATAATAAATGGTATTTGATATTAAAGCATATTTAAAATATTAAATAGTTTACTATATGTCGGGGATTTTAAACGATGATGTGAAAGGAAATGGAAGGAGGAAGCTGGGGAATATTGGGGAACATTAAAAGGGGGTGATGGTATTGCATGGAATATTGGGTAAACGCAACGTAGATACTCCTATTGAACCGATAAATGATCAAATATGATGTCTAACAATTACGAGAAAAACCTAAGCAGTGCCTTGGACTTGTGACCAAGGTGTAGGCTTAAGGACGTCCTTTAAATGATCATAACACTCGCCTTCACTGCTCAGGCTCTCTGTTTAAACCCAAGGTTAAACGCACATAAACCGAATCTAACACAAGGCTAACCTAACCTAACATTGTGTTTACTTAACCACGTGGCAATTACATTGTAAGGACTTACGTGATCTTAGTTGGACAGCTCTTCCACACTACACTGCACTTGAAACTATCACTATCACTAGCACTACTTAGATGATGTTCACTTCTTGAGAGACCGCGCACGACTAAGACTTCAGTTAGACTGTCGATCGCATATAAAGGGTCGAGGGTAGATACTGTCAAAACAACGGAAGTGAATACTACCCTACTCCAACGCCATAGACAACGATAACGATTCGATTAATCGATAATCTTTTACTATGCTCCGACATATATAATTTTTTATCTCTTATCAACAATGCAAGAACAATGGCGCATGAATCCGGACATCCTCTAATATTTTAAGGATAAAAAAAATTAAATTTAGAGTATTATAAATATCTTATTAAACATAAACAATTTTTATGCTTTTGGGATATGTAATGGAAAAATTTTTCATATCCGACTGGCCAATGACAATGTGACTTTTTGTGTTTATATTAAAGTACTAGCTGACCAGACAGACGTTGTCCTGTCTTAACTATGAATGTTGAACTCGAATTGGCTTTCAAAAGCTTACGTTAGAAAAGTTAATATGGTCGTTAAATTTTCTAATTTTCCGCGCAACTTTTTAATTTTTTTTTTCCATAAGAACTTTCTCCTGACAATAACAAACACAACAAAAAAGAATTAGCGAAATCGGTTAAGCCGTTTACGATGTGATGCCGTGACCAAGGGGAATAGGGATTCATTTTTATTTATAAGAAGATAGATAGATTTTAGATCCACTAATCCCTAATTTGTAATTACAAAATTTGGGACTCGTATAAATAAAGATAGGTTTAAAAGAATATATTTGATTAAGAATTTAAATGAAGTACTGATTGTTGTAAATAATAGAATATAATAAAGTAAACATTGGAATGTATGGATACTTCAGGTAAATCTTGAGATGTGACGTTACTATGTACAAAGGATTGGCTACAAACATTGTAAATTACAATGCAGTACGCATGAGAAGTCGGCTATTCTACACTGCTTAAATGCTCAGACTGTTCCAAATACACGTTTATCTTCAAATGCATTACGTACATTTATTGCATACTTGAGCAGGTTTACCAATTAAATTTCTAGCTGCATAATAGATTCAACTAATATTAATTAGACAAACAAACACGAATTATAAATAACCGTTTTGAAATTTGCTGGCGTATTTTCTCTCGTATTTATTTCCCTTCTAGAAATGTCTTCTAAATATTTCTCAATTGATTCTCATGCATGCTCTATAGCTAAGAATCTAAAACAATTCGTATCCTCCATTTAAAAAAAAGCAGAAATCCTAAAACGCCTACTAATTTTTTTTTGAGATTACTGAGATATTTACTGAGATAACATAAATTGTTTTCAAATTTCCTGAAAAACGATTTCATTTAACAATTTTCATTCCCAACGTTAATGGAATTTTCAGATTTCGTTTTTAGTTAAACAAACATAGATTGTTTTTACTGTAATGCTTTTATCCAACTGGTTTCATTGTTGAATAAAATGTAAAATAAAATCAGAATAAACTAAGATTGATAATGTGTTATTAAACTAAAGACGCAATTTTATTTTTTCCTTCAAAGTATTATTTTTAGGCAAATGAAAACCGTAACTTCTCTTCTCTATCGGATTTCTGTCTATTTGTAGTTAATAGCATTAGTTCGGTCATTACGTCATTGGTCTTTCTTAGTTAGTTCGAGCCACATTATAGTAATACCATAATTTGAGCTTGAGAAATGATACCGTGATCTGAGTCTGTTAAAAGATTTAACACTGCCTAGAGTCGTGCAGGTGGTGTTGTTTAATGTGTTAATACCTACTAGGACTTAACGAGGATCCTCATCTTCCATAACCAGGCCTAGCATTAGACGCGAATGTCAAAGACCACCTGGTTCAAAGGCCTAATGATTATTATCCTCCATTTATTTGTGAAACAATTCTATTTTATTACTTTTCTAATATTAATAATGACCTAGATAATATTCAAACCAGATTTTTATGAGTAAATATAATTTTATTGTAATACTAACTTGAATAATATCTTTTATAGCTTTTAATGACAACTTACTTTCTAGAATAATGTGCGGTAAGTAATCTTGCAGTAAATAGTAATAATAATGCTGATAATCTTTTGGTGAATTAAAAATCAAATCGACGAAATGACGACTTAAGATTAAAGCTTTTCTTACAGTTAAAATCTTAAGTCCGTAATCTTTAAGTTATCAGACTTTCTGGAGTTGTGGAAATAGAATTGATGGTATCCATTCGTACTTTAGATATACTTTTGCGATTATTCTTCTAAGAAACATTTTGGATATACGAGTACCAATGCGTACTACACGAGAAAAGTTATATAAACAACTGAGATAGTGAATATGTAGCGAAGACTCCCCAATAGGGAACGATCAGAGCATGCGGAAGTGCTCTGGTTTCATATTATTTCCTCGTCTTTTAAATATATTCAATTTCAGTCGATTAAAAAGGGTAAATATCCGTGTATCTACAAAAAATAGAGTAACATTTTCATGTTAAATGTTAAGTTATTGCTTAAATAGAAATAAAATAGTTAAATAACAATTTTAGCTCTATATTATAGTCGTATACGGTATTCATCAATTATGCTTTATTCCATTAACGTACAGTGATGTTTTTGAGTATTCAACTAAATGTCATTCATTTGTGATTTTTTTTAAAGATTACTAAAAAATGTATTTACGAGTTCTGCCCAACATGAATGGATGGATTTAAGCGTCAGTAGCTCAGTCGTTCGGGCGTTGGCTTTATGATCGATAGGTCGTGGGTTCAAATCCGGACATTGGACTACTGGCGTGGCCCACTCCTGACACAAGCTATTTATTAGCTTACTAGGAGAGGTAAAGGGAATGTGATACATACTGCTTGTAATCTTTTAAATAAAAAAGAAAAAAAAATTAGGTATTAAAACACTCATGCTTTGCATGCATGCGAAGCCGATTGTGATAATAGTATGTAGTATCCCACATTCGTGTTTTAATACTCCTCATTACACAATAGTTGCATAAATAACTATTGCATTAAAGAAATAAAATCACCAGCCATAGGCTCTACAGAAAGTTTATATATTTATTATTGGGCATGCATTTCAAACACAAAACGTATATGATACATAGATTATAGACAGGAAGACGATCACTTCCTGAAGCTTGTGATCCGGGATCAGGTTTAGAGAGCTATTATAATATTGAAACAACACTTACCGTCCGCTGCTCACCTTGCACCAAGATACATCTACCTGACCATTGGAATAGAAGTCTTGTCCGCGGTAACTGGTGGCAAGAATGGTAGCTGTTCAAGTACGTTTCAATTGATTGTGATTATATATTGAATCATGCACTTAGAACTTTATAATTATATGTTATTATTCCAAAAAAATAAATGATCTGGGTATATAGGAATATATGTTATTTTCAGCCGAAGTCGATCTATCACTCCATTACAGCAATAAACACAAACTATCAAACTCACTTTCGCCTTTCTTTATTCCTTATTATTTATACATATATAGTAAGGAATAAAATAATAAAATAAAATATCCATATTATATTGGTATGGATTCTAAAACACGGACTCTAATTAAAAAAGTAACTGAAAAGTTTCATGTCGGTGAAGAGTAAAGACCTCATCGTCCTGTTTCACCTGAGAAACTTTGGATTGTTCCCTTTTTCGTTCACCGAGTTCCGCCCTCTTTAAATGAATATTACATTAGTGTACACAAACATTCTGTTCAAAACCACAATAGAAGTTTTAATAAAACATGATTTCTGAAATGTGTTTGAGATTCCCTATTTAAATTTTAAACAAACTTAAGATTTTAATTAAATGTTGCTTGCGATTCACTCCGCTTAGCCATAATGAAAACCTCGTGTAAAATTTTGATTAATTTAATACAAACAATAACGCTCGACTTGATGGCGGTCAGTTTACTATCTGCTAATTAATAAAAGTATTTTGTGCAATGTAAATAGGCACTACCATTCCCCTTCCCTTGAGTTAGAATACAATTCTCCTATGCTGCTGGTAGAGCATTTTGAAGAACGCGTGTAAACTAGCACCCCTTGGTGGTATCTGTTCGCCGACTGGCTTGTGAACTGTCATTTAAAATTACCCGGAAGGGATGCATTCTCTTGGTGAAAAAACTATCATTATCGGTTTAGTAGTTATTGAGCCTATTCGCAACGCACAAACATACAAACAAACAAATATACTAAAAATCAAACCTTATCTCTTTATATAATAATGCATTTCACTTTATATAGATCTGTCTTCGCTGGGCTAAAACATTTTTAAATAACAATAACTTTTTTGACATCAAATTTACGTGGAACTTTCTTGATCTATTCAATCTAGATCTGGTATCCAATTTCGTGCAGTAGTTATTGCATGCGCGTATGCGCATACAAATACACAGGCAGACCACAATTCAAAAATGATTGTTTTGACTTCTATTGGTATAAAGGCTATAAAGAAGATAAGTAACAGAAAACAGAAAAAATGTTGCAAACCATTGAAATCTTATCACAAAGCCATCTATCATCTATCAAAACATGTTGAAGTGTTGTCTCAATAATATAAACTAACTAAAATATTTACAAATACATCATTTAATTTGTAGTAAAAATATTGAGGTCACTAACCGAAACAAAAACTCTCCTATCTCTGGGACCAAGTTGTGTTCCTGTTGACGTCCACAAATACCTCCCAAGTAGTTCTATCTTGAACCTTTTTCCTTAGGTCTCCTTCGTACCTTCTTAATCTCTGTATCTTTCTATTCTTTGAATGACATAACCATTAGTAACATGCTAGTCCGACCGCCAAGTGTCATAGACGCGTTCCGGCCACGCCGTATGTGGGCCAAGGGAGGACGGCTAGACTTACACCTTCCCCTATCATCCCGTTAATGTTGAGGTTCTAGTGAACTCTGAGTCGTCGCTCACATGGTGGGCCATCTGCTCGTTTGCCCTTTAACTCCTAAAAAGAGAGAAGTACTCCATTAGGTTTGTTTCCCTTGCGAGTGTCAGAATAAACGGTCGTAACGATTGATTGCGTATACTTAAAAGTTTGTTTTTCTTTTCTCAGGTGTAATAAGACAATTAGCTTTTATCGATCTATAGCAGTCCCTACTAATTTTTAACTGTTATCCGTGCTACATTATATGTGGACAAAGCTGTCCATATATAATATATCTGTTTCAAGGCTGGTTTTAGCCATGTTGCTTACAACAACAGCTTTGCTCTGGGCGAGTTAAACTTTTCACTGAAAAACTCTGATGACCAAAAAAAAATTTTTAGCATATCTAATCTAAATTCTTCTTTCGATAAGCTCTTAGCGTTCTGTCTCTCCAGGATTTCTTTTTTACTTCTACTTGAAACCATCACGAATTCTAAAAAAACAATCAGACGACTACAAAGTGATCCAATGAGGGTTGTGTGTCCCTTTTTGTTTTAACGGGACTTTAAAAATGGAACAAGTCATCAAAGAAATAACAAATAAATTTGACGCAATGTAATCTTTCGACAGTTTAAATAGGGACTCAAAAAATTTTCGTTTTTAAAATCCTTTTTTCCTTTATAGTGTAAGTGTACGTATAAGATATTAAAATATCGTTTGAAGTTTGCTTCATAGACCAAAGATAGGAGAAGAATTTAATAAATAATGTTACCTACGAGAACGAGAAATCAACTTCATTTTATTGATATAAATTTAATACAACTGCGCTGCAATTCGATTTCAGTTTCAAGGTTAGTTGAGTGATCATATTCTTCGTAAAGATCACAAGGAATTGGCACTGGCACCCTGAAAAAAAAGAAGATGCCAAAGATAGTTTAGTGATCATCTTATTCGTGACGATGGCTTAACATTGACGATGGTAATCTGAGTACAAAAAATCACTTAGATGCCAAGATCATTATCTTGAGAGATCAAAAAACCGCGACAAGTAGTTTTGGCAGTCCTCACGTGATGTTAACCTAACACTGCCTTAAGAATTCTGAAGAGACCGAAACAGGTGTAAATCTGAAGGTGCAAGGTCAGGACTATACGGCGGATGCATTAACACCTCCCAGCCAAACTCTCTTAATTTTTGCTGAGTGGCTAAAAACGTGTGAGGTCTAGCGTTATCATGATGAAAAACCACACCCCTTCTGTTGATTAATTCCGGCCGCTTTCTCTCAACTTCTTGCTTTAATCTCATCAGTTGTTCGCAGTAGAGTTCAGAATCGACGGTCCTGTCAGGTGGTAACAGCTCATAATGAATAATGCCCTTCCAATCCCACCGCACACACAGCACCACCTTGTTGCGAGTTAACCCGGGTTTCGCCACAGTCTGTGAAGAGCCTGACCCGCCTTTGACCACGACCTTTTTCGCACGTTCACGTTCTTCGTACGTGATCCACTTTTTATCACCAGTTATCAGCTTCTTCAAAAATGGTTCGGTTTCATTACGTCGTAATAAAGAATCACAAATGAGTACACGGTTCATTAGGTTTCTTTCAGTGAGCTCGTGAGGTACCCAAATATCGTTTTTGTGTACTCAGTTTTTTTCAAATGCGCCAAAACTGTTTTGTGATCAATTCCCAGTTCTTTAGCTACGTCGTAACTACTAATATGCCGATCTTTCTCCACTTTTTCAAAAATGGCATCCATTTTATCCGTAATAGGGCGATCAGAGCGAGGTGCATCGTTGACATCAAAATTTCCGGACTGAAAACGCTTAAACCAAATTTGTGCTACGCTCACAGATACTGCACTAGGTCCATAAACATCGCAAATTTTTTTCGCGGCTTGCGTTGCATTTTTACCTTTTTTGTAGTAAAATTTTAAAATGTATCGGATGTCTTCATTAGATTCACTCATCTTCACAGTACCAAAAACAAATAAAAATCACACATTTTCTTAATTTGAATTTGGAATTATCTTCTTTAAAATTGAAACTTTTAAAGATACCAAAACCAGACAGATACAAATAGTATAGCCAAAGAGATTTTATTACAAGTTCATACATACTATAAAGCGAAAAGACTTTTTCCCCAACCTATTATATTGACTATCTTTTTCGTAAGGGTTGCTCGGAATTGTCGGTAACAGCAATAACACAGAGTTTAGAAAAGTTTTTAGACGTATAAATATAAATGCATCTAAATGAACTATGTTAATTCATAAATCTTTATTTGTCCAAAAATTTACTTTACACAATTATTTTAATTAATTAATATTAAACACAATTAATTTTAATTATCAGTCCACTACATTTAGTTCAATTATAACTATGTTACAAAACTCAGTTCAAATAAATATAAGAATAGTTATTTATTTTTATATTTGCAGTGCACTAACAATGTATGATGCTATTAGTGATAACTTTGAGATATTTTGAAGTTTGAACTAAAATTCTTATTTATTCAATTTCCCATTATATCCCCAGCCAGACATTCTGTCTGTTGTTAACTTTGGATTGGATATAAAGCACTTTTTAGTGTGATATTTGTTCCAAGTCTTGACATGTTTTTAGTTAGGAATTGCGTCAAAATTGTTTAGAGTTTAAAGGTAAAACCTGTGTTATATTTTATGTAGAGATGATACCTATTTATTAAATCATTGTATTTTACCAATTTAAACACGAAGCAGGGCTTGCGACCCAGGTGCTGGTTTATAAGTCCTTTTAACATTACTCGCCTACACTGTCTAACATCTGACTAAACCAGATAATAAAGGAAATCTACAGTAGGCTTCACTACTTACTCTACTTTACACAATGTTTACAGTACGAAGTCACCCGTAAGACTGTCTCATATACATTGGGTATATTTAAAATAATTCTTTAAGAAATAATCTAAGTATATCGAAAATTTGTAAAAGAAATTAAATACAACAAGGACCATTTTAATAACTACAGCAATGTATACACATCCAATTTATACAGGAAGCCTAGCAGTTCCTGGAACTTGCGACCCAGATTTAAGGGCGTCCTTGACATGATTAAAACACTTATCACCCGCCGCTCGATGAGGCTAGCTAAGATTAAAAAAATGTAACTCATGTGACAATTCTCATGGGATATCAAGGTATCACGACACTAAACTATGCCACCTATATTGCTTTAGACAATGTGAATTCACTTGACAAACTGCCTTAATCTATCTAGATAAGGTTATATATTGTCGAGACAGTATATACACTTGAAATAAAACCTAATTAATTACTCGTCACTACAAAAGGATTAAATAGTGTTGCTAACTCATTTGTTGGTAACTCAATTGGGTGACTTTTAGAAAATATGGGAAAATATTTTCATCTTAGAGGTATATGTTTTTGTCGCTCACTGATCAAAGTCGGTCGGTCGATCGTGAAACATAATAGGGTATAACAAAATGATGAAAGCGGAAGACAGTAATTGTTTTGATAGTTGACACTCCCTTATCCTAACACGACTCTGAAAGTTATCTCTTTGTTAGAAAATTCGTTATTAATTAGTTTATATTGTTACTTTTACTAAATATTACATTACATTCCAATAATACCTATTTATTTCAATATTAGTTTCTTCCTCGTAGGTGGCCTCCTTTCGGTAATTCATAAAAACGCATTAAAACAGGAACTGTAAAATAAGCAAACTCGTGCAATGAAGTGTTTTCACTGTAAAAAGTTGATAATGTAATGTAAAATCAAGTTAGTTATTTCAGTTACTATTTATGGTAGGGTACTTACTTATATATTTATTTCTATAAAATAGATAAAGAGCCTTCTTAAAAAAATGATACAGCAAAAAGCATCTCTATTAATCACTTTAGCTGTAAGATATATCTTGCTAATATTATAAATGTGAAATTTTGTACGTTTAGATGTTTGTTACTCTATCACGCAAAAACGGCTGAACGGTTTTCATCGATTTTTTAACAACTTATATCGAATGTATACTTGTAGTATGATCCAATCATCCAATTTTTTATTTCATTGCTAATGACTGTTAAGCAAAATCCAGTATGATGAATGAAATTGAAATACACATAACAACTTCTTCTTAAACCATCTACTAAATTATTTATACAGTGTTAGTGTGTTTTTTGCTTCTGATTTAAAGATACAATCGCAATTGAATGCTATAAATACTAATGCGTATTAATTTATACGGTATCTCTAAATTACAAATGTAGATTTCTGTTTTAGGATCATATAAACATACATTTAAGCCTTCCGCATGTTTAGAAAACTAAAAGATAATTAATGCAAAGTATTATTATTTAAAACAAGATGTTATGAAAAAATTTCGATTTGACGAGTATAAAAATGTGGCGATATACTCAACATACAACAGATATCCACCTGCTCTCACCGACAACTGCCGTTAGCTAGTGAGATGCTGTCCTTTGTAAGTTAATTTAATAAATATTTATAAGAAATAGGTATTTGTATGTATGAAGAGGCTTTGAATTAAAAATAATGTTTTTTTAATATATGTTTTAATTTTAATCGTTGATATTTTTTGCAGTTATATGTCATCGTGGCTCTAGTGGCTTTCAGCACAGCTAAACAATTAAACCCCGGACCCGAAGTGTCAACTGAGGCACTCTCATCAGCAGCATCTTCTAAAGGCCCTGGTAAAAGATATGCAACTCAGGAGTTTACTTTATATCTTACACCAAGCGAAATAAAAGCTCTGCAAGCCGCAAAGGATCTTAAAAGCAAAGAATCTACGCAAGAACAGCAACGATTATTACTTAAAAATTACGAGGAAAATCAAGAGCAAAAGGCATGGGCACAATACTTTGCTAGAAAAGCAAATGAAGAGTCTCGAGAGCAAGAAGCGTATTACTCCAAGACCAAAAATGTTGCTGAAATTCAGGAAGCAAATAAAAATTCCTTTAATTTAGAATTAGAAGAAAAACTAAATGAGCAACAGATTCAAAATTTAAAATTTCAGTTAGAAGGCCAGCGTCTAGAATCTGAATGGACTTCACACAATCCAGTAGCTGGGAATAAGCCAGAAGATCTCTTGGAATGGAACGGAGTTCAACTAAAAGGTCTTTCTGCTATAGGTAATGAAAGACAAAGATCTGAAGATTCTAGTGAAAAACATAGTTCAATTTTAAAATGGCTCGCTGTTTCTAACAACGAGAAACAGAAGAAATCAGAAATAGAAAATGAATTTGAATACATACTGAGAGATAACCAAGGTTCTGATTGGGAAAACCAGCTCTCGCAACAAGACAGGGCTCGTGCAGAATCTGTACGTATTAACCAAGGACAACCCTTTTTAATCCAAAAAGAAGTAAGAGTTTTCAATCATCATCTAGTACCAGTGGTAAATAGAGTTAAGATCCCAGTGTCTACGCCGGTCCTAGTCCCGGTCCCTGAGCCTTACGAAGTGAAAGTGCCCCATCCACACCCAATACCTTTAGAAATCGTAAAACACATTCCCATTCCAGTATTAAGAAACAAGTAAAAATATTTTTTTCTAAATTTCATTAAAAAAAAGGCTGAAGTATCTGTTCATAAACGTATTATAGTAATAAGTAAAACTGTTGTTAAACATTTAAAGTGTAGTGCAATAAAATTTTATAATATGAACATTAAAATTTTTATTTCAAATTATGTCAGTGAAAAATGAACTATAAAAATTATAAAAATGAAAAAAAAAATGACTGTATTTAAATATGATATTAATGTAGATAAATTTCATTTAAAATTATTGTGAAACATGTAGTGCTGCATATATTTAAAAATTCGGAGAGACTATCAACTTCTAAAGTATGACATAGATTCATAATATAACGATTGTTATCAAAATTATTCTTTTCGAAATTAGACCGAATTAATTATTTTCTCTGTCGTAAAAAAAATTTAAAAGAATTTTTTATGCATGTGACATATTACGTTAATGTTCCTAAAGATATTTTGTTATATAATAACGAATAATTATTATTAAACAATTACATTATTAAAAATAATTGTTATTTATGTTCATAATACTCGTAATACGGTATTCGCCTATCTATCTATACTAATATTATAAAGAGGAAAGATTTGTATTTTTGGATTTTTGTATTTTTGTATGTAACGAATAAACATAAAAACTACTGGACCGATTTCAAAAATTCTTTCACCATTAGAAAGCTACATTATCCCTGAGTAACATAGGCTATATTTATTACAAGAAAAAATTAGAAATCCCCAGAAATTCTCACTAAAACCAACACAAGGTGCAAAAAAATTAGCCATAAAATATCTTTCATCTCATGCGCTGCGAAAAGTATTGATGATAGAACAAAAAAATGTTATACAATATTATAGAACGTCTCATTATCTACAAAAAACTCCGCGAGACCATATGTCCAACTATTGTAGTTAAGTCACTACTTTTTTACATTTTAAAAGTTGATAAAAATGCCTATCAAAATCAGACCATGTTTTCCATAACTTTGTATTAATTCTTATCCAAATAAATTATTTCGTAATGAAGACTGTTTCAATACCTGTTAATTACTTTTTGAATTATTGAAATCGGACATTCCAGTCAAAAGATATTACGAAATAAAAATATCAAGATAAATAAAAAATAATCCCAGACGGGCCGCCGGCGCGGTGTGGGTGCCTCGCAGCGCAGCGAGTAACGCGGCGATAGAGGGAGCGACAGAATGCGGGAGCCAAAATGTTAAAAAAAAAATATCCACCCGTGCGAAGCCGGGACGGGCCCCTAGTATTATATATTTAAGTAGAGTTTTAAATTATAAAAGACAAAAATTACTGCACAAAAAGGATACACTTTTTGCAGTTGAATTACTACAGGTCTAATGAAGCAAATCTTAGAACGAAGCTAGTGTGGGTCGACTAGCTAATGCATAAAAATTATCAAAAAATTGCAATCGTATTCAATATTTTATTTTTATCCGTGCGGGCATTTACGTTTGTGCACACCACATTTCTTTAATATGAATACCACTCGCCTTTAAGCTTATTCCTAGATTTTTAATTTTTTACTATTTTCTACACGAATGTAAACAAACCCGTGAATTAGCATAACTCGTGCTGGAGTCAGATTTACAGCTTGGCATTTAAAACTGTTAAAATGTCATGTTTGTTTTTAGAGCAACTATTGTAAAAAGCTTTTACGTTTTGTCATAAAAATTATTTAACAACAAAATACTTTTCGAAATCGTTCGATTTGTTTTGGCGTCGAGATAAATGTAAATGTACGCCTACTGATGTTTCTTACCAGACAATTCACAATATTCTAAATATTTTTACATAACAACGAGTGATAGATGGTTGGAATGGAATGGAATTAATTAAGGATTTAGAACCTGTTATCTATATATATTAATATAAGGATAAGCTGACTGACTGACATGTTGATAAGAAACTTAAAATTTTGCACAGGGGTTCCTTTTATAACGTAGGGGAGCACTAAGAAAGGATTTATGGAAATTCACCCCCCGAGGGGGTAAAATGAGGGTGCAAAGTTAGTATGTAAGTTTGCCGTTTTAGAAGTTATTCAAATGAAATTCAGTATGAAGGTTCCTCATCGAAAGTCATGAAACACGTGTAAAATATTCATCTACCATCCCTTAAGCGGATAAAATTTAAAGGTTATTTTTAAAATAAATTAAAAATTACCTTTAAATTACGAAAATTTCTTGTAAAATTCAATAAATAAAGTTTTGTGTTTGTAAAGATTTAAAAACCATATACGTGGGCTCGTTACAAAGTCGTAAATGTACAAATCAACATAAAACTGCTGGCGATTCTAGACATTAACTGGTGCTATTAACAAGCTGTTTGAAATATCGCTCTAGTTTAGAGTTATAGTAGAATAAAAGAGGATATATTTTTAAACAATAGCAAATCCACAATAAGGTATGAGTAAGCCTGGAGTAGGTAAACCGATATCTTTGAGCGATAGTGGACATTTACTCGAATTGCGGTTATCAAGTGAATCGTCAGGCTTTCATAACTTTTTACATTGAAATAGGTAAAATAAAATAATCTATAAAAGCATGATTTTTTTATTGATGTCCTTTAATTGAATTATATTATTCATTTAAAATCTTTTGATGTAAAAATTATAAAAAATCAGATTAATGTTTTATAACATAGGAATACTATTATCCCCATTCATCGATGTAGGTAGTCTACCAACTAAGAAAATTTTTTTTTTGACGGAACTACAAATTTACCATTTTACGATTTTTCACATGTTACCTTTAGTACTATTTTACTTAATGTCATCTATATTCTATAGCATTTGCTTCACTTAAGATTTGCGGCTTACTTTGATTTGATTTTTTCAAAGCTACGAGGGATTAAAGACCTGAGTTGATGTTAATTTCAACTTGATATCTTCACGGGATACACGCTAAAAATATTACTTTTATTTTATATTCACGCATATAGTATGATTGTAAAACACATTATCTTTGCATTTTATTGGCGAAAAGATTTTACTATTTCTTTTTATTTCTAAGAATATTCGGAAAGTCTTAGTACACACGAAAATATGCGAATTGCGAAGAATTGTATAGTCAATAAAACATAATTGGTTTCAAATTGTGAGAGTCGCTTGTCAGCTCGTATAAAACGTTGCTTCAGTGATTCAAAATGGGAGAATAAAAGAGAGCTTTCCGCCTGAAACTTGTGACATATCGCAGGCTTACTTTAATATTCTTATTTTAATTCAAATTGGTACGTTTTAGTAAGGCTTTAATGTAGGACGAGTTTACATGAAAAATCTTTTCTTTAGCCGAAGAAATTATTAAATCAAGATGACATTTTTTTTCTCCAATCTCATGAAGTCGGGGAAATCATCTTACATATTTAATAAATTACGGTATTAATTTCAAATATTATATTTATTATACTTTAACATGATTTACAACCTTTAACTTCTTAGGTAATAAAAGCGTGATGAGACCATTGTAGTTCTGAGCGCTTCTATCTTCGATAAACTCGAAGCTGAACCCAAAATCACGTTATGAATATGTGCTGAAGTCCCGCACAAATAAAATATGGCCAGTAGCGGAAGTAAAGCTAATAAATATACATTCAGTTATTTTATTTAAAACATAAAACAATATCGATTTAAGATTTCATGTTATTTATATAAAATATTATAAGAGAAAAAGAACAAGCTGTTTTGAAAATGATTTAAAATATATGATACGTAAGATATTCTTCTTTTTCTCGATGTTCATAATGATATCGTATTGATATCCTTTAGTACATAACGTGTCTAACAAGGTTGGGTTCTCCATTTCCACATTGACTTTATTGAGATAGTGGCTTGTATTTTCGTAACCCGTCAGCTGGAATGGCTATTTATCGAAGTCCTTTTTCAGCTCTAAAACACCTAGTCCCAAAATCAAATAACTAGAAAAGATTCAATAATATTTGCAAAGAAAATCATTAACAGATTTTATCATAATATACTAGAATGAACGAAGTATGTGAAATAAGAAAATATGTTTATTGTGACTTGCCAACGATTATATAATTAATGGCAGTTTTAATTAAGCAAAAAAAAATCGAGTTAAGTTTTGTAACAATGTAGGTAGCAGATAGTAGGTTGTATTTTTACGTATTTTCCCAAAGAATAAGTAATATTTATGAATCCAGATATATTATGTGTGCATAGGCGATGTTAGGGTAAAGAACGAACAATTTTATGCCTATAATATTGCTTCTTTGAACTCTTTATCCAGTATATATGTAAATCTAATGGCTAGCTTCCCTTGAATTTACATATTATCCAATTTTGAAAATTGTATGTATCTTCGGATATTTATTTGCATTGGACAATTTATTTGCTCCACGACTTAATTGACAAAGAATTATGTTGACGAAATCAATTAACTCATTGTTGACTGTTTTATTACTTACGTAAGCAAACCGCTCTCGATGAGCTTTTACCCGCAGTATAACGGAATTGGACTTCTCGAGGTCGTTCTTTATCAGTATTATAACGAACCACAGTATAAAAAAACCAAACTAATTCGTGGATATATGTATATTAGTGCTTTTTTCCTTTTGGGGCACGGACTCCTAAAAACGCTGTGTAACTTTTCTAATCACTTCTAACTTTTTTAGGTCTCTTCTGAAAACCTTAGCAATGATTTTTTTATTTTTTTGTTTTAACAAATTAAAATAAATAAATAGAATAATAGTTATTCGTTATCTATGATATTTGAGAAAGTTTTAATTATCGGCGACTTGTAATCATTATTTTTAATGTTCGTAAAAATGTCCGGCCGTCATACCGTGCAGTGATTTCAACTTTAATTAACACGCTAAAGATAATTCCTCTGTTACTAATGATTTATTAGGTTTTCACGATTCCAATGTTTGTGGTCACAGGACAGGATGACGGTTGTCTGATTCAAATGCTATTAGAAAATTGTTATATTATTTTCAGCTACCGCACAATTTTTAATTTTTACGTAACGTTTCGTTTCGCGCAACAGTAACTGCTCACAGTGTCTTTTTGTCTTTCAGTATTTGTTTTTGTTTGAGATTTTTTATTGTAATAACTGGATCCTAAACAGGTGGTATTTGCCAAATATCTTCTCTAAAAAAAATTAAATGTTACGTAGATGATCTTATATATCAAATTGTCGTGTCATAATATACATATGTTAGTTAGCATACTCCTCCGAAACGGGTCGACCGATTTTTATGAAATTTTATATGCATATTCAGTAGGTCTGAGAATCGGCTACTATCTATTTTTCAAGTGATAAGGGTGGTCCCTCCCAAATTTATATAGCAAAACAACGTTTGCCAGATCAGCTAGTACTTTTGTAATATATCCCAAAAATCAAGTATCACATTTCTTAAATAGTTTAAACTTAATAAATATTAAAATACAATTTACCATGGAGCTAGAATCTAATAATTATTAATTCCGTTTTATAAAGTATTCTCAAAAACGTATTTAATTATTTACTTAATTGAGATTATATGTAACTAAAATTATTAACAAGGAACATATGTTTACAATTTTTAAAAAAAGAGGCAAGCGGTATTTTCTTCATAACATTAGTGTATTACAAACATTATTGTCCAAATTTCCCAAAGCTTTTGTTGTCCAACGATAAAAAACTACGATTAGGTATATTGTAACTTCTAAAGTGGCAATTTAGAAAATAAATAATCATAAGCTGCAAGAATTCGCTGACTTTTATTGCTTTAACTTTATGTTAACATGTTTCTTTAATTCTTATGAAAATAAACAAATTTTAATTTTAATGTATATTTTATAGTGACGATAATAATTTAACCAGTTTTAAATGTTTGGAACGTAACTTAACAAAAATAATATTTTTCAACGGGACGTTGTAAATCAGTAAAATTATAGTTTGTTTATCGGGAGTTTTACCACCGCACCGCCGCGCTGCGCACACTGAATATTTGTTTTGGTTTCACCTCTTTGTTCTATATTGCTTCGTGTATTTTATTTTTTAGTCTGTTTAATTTATTCTATCTATTTAGTTTATATTATACGCATTCGATATATCTCTTCGAATTTATGTACGTGACGTTTTGTGTCCCTTACTCTTCTTCTCTATTTTAATAAACTCAATAACCCAAATAATTTCTTCTCTCTACCATACGAGTATGTATGCAGACGATTTACAAATCTGTCGCCACTCGAGTCTTGAAAACTTCATTGAAACAGTAAGTAGCTGCTATTAAGCGTGGTCGGGATGCGATATCAGAATGGTGTAATCAATATGGTCTAAATCAACCTTAGGAAATCTCAGATTATTATTGATGGCAGCAAAGGCATGATTGCGAGGGTCGATTGTAGGAGCATCAGGCAATCCTTTATGCCGGTTCTATTATACCATATTGCTCAACTGTAATAGATCTTGGCGTATATTAGATCAAATACTTTCCAGAACGGAGCAAATGAAGGAATTAAGTAGGATAACTCTTGGAACCTTGACTTATTTGCGTCATCTCCAGAATGTGCTACCGATTCCTACCAAAGTTATGTAAGCAAATTCTCTCTTATTATCTATTCTCGATTACGCGGATGCAAGTTATATTAATCTTAATAAGGAACAACTTAATAAGCTTCAGCGAATACAAAATATCGCTACTCATTTTATACGAACGATATATACCATGACCATATATCATAATTACGTTCTAAGCTCAATTGGCTCTCTATACACCATCGCCGGGATATGCATATTCTTTCTCTTCTGTATTGTGTGTTAAAAAACCCAATCGCTTCTAGGTATCTAAAGGATAAATTTGAATACATAAGTTTACCTAAAAAAACGAACATCTCGAAGTCTTATGCTTAAAACGCCCGTACATAACTAAAATTTATACACAATCGTTTACTGTACAGGCCGTAATATTATAGAACTCTTTACCACATAGCATAGATACTGATGACATGAAATTTATTATTATATATTTTATTGTGAAGACGTTTTTGTCATCTCGACTTTAAGTCGAATCCTTCAGGAGAAAAAGCATATATTTAAGCTAAAACTATGATATATTGAAGTTTTGATTAATTAAGCTACCCTTTTTATATGTGCAATAAGTATTGGATTCTATCTATGTGTGATATAGATTCTGTGTTTAATGACTGTTAATGATCTGATAAGAGTGCGTTTGTCTAAAAATTTAATAATTGCAGTGTTATTTACAATACTGAATCACTAATCTTACTGAGTGGATGTTGTTTGAATGGCTGCTTGTTTCTGTAAAATGGTATTGTTAATTATAGGCCCTAAGACACAATCCTTCTGATACTCTTTGCTACGATCCAACTACGATAGATATAAAATGGAAGGAATAAAGAAAAGAAAAATAAAGAAATTTCAGTCTTAAGGAGGTAATATTTACCGTTTTTCAGAAGACTTTTTCATCTATTAAAAATGTTTGTATTGGATTTGTCGATATATATTAAATCTGGTCTATTATGAATTTCGGTTACATCTGTTCGAATTGGTACCCCTCACATTAATTTAGCTGTTTCCTTTTCTAACCTGCAAGTTTTTCAAATCCTGACACTATACGTTGTACGGTCTCAGATCTTTCAGCACAGAGACGACACTTACCATCAATATCCTTCTTTAAATTTTTTTTTTTTAAATTTTCTACCTATTATGTAAATAAAACATTAAAATATGTCTTCAGATTCATTTATTCCTTATTCGTTATACAATAAAATCTTCGAAAATACGTCTTTACATCTATACGTCTTCGATCACACTGCGTCATACTTTCTTCTTTCAAACATCATAGTCATTCGTCATCTTATATTTAGTCATTCAATAATATAACACATACAACCACTTTCATCCTTCCTTCCTTACAGCTACATCTATTTAAATTAATACTACTTATAAATCCCAGTCCCACATATATATATATATGTGTTTATATATTAGGTTGTAATTATTTACATATAGTTTATGGTTGTGTTACGGTAAGTGTGATTAATTGAAAATTATTAATAATTATCGAAAATCGAGAAAAAGTAAGAAATTAATCACTTTTATCCGTGATTCTTAATAATTTTATCTTAGAAACCAAAAATGTAATAAATTTTCACTTTCATTTTCTTTAAATTTACAGTTTGCCCTTTTGCGAAAAAATAGATTATAAATAAATGATGCCAGTATATTTATTTTATTTTTGCATGCAGTCTTTACCTAACCAAATCTGTGACATTTAAAGATAGAACAGTTTTTTTTCACCCGGAGGAATCTGCTTACAGATACTTCCCCAGGCGGGGACTTGGGACGGTGTAAGCGGGGTTAGTGTGACAGCCTCTGAAAGGAGACAGTCCGAAACTGCCTCAGAAGGAGGCACATCACGTCAATAAATATTGTATATTATTAAATATACAATATTTATTGACAAATTATATGTTTGAAAAGTTATCCTTTCCAAGTTGATTTAGGTCGCGATGCGATATAGAAGTGTTCCGTGACTTATTTTTTGACTTGAACATGTAATATGCTTAAGTCGAATCAAATGTATTGTAACTAAACGACTAAACGAAATTGCCTTTTTTAATATTATTAAATTCATGCGGTCTATTATTAAATTTTTTGAGTGAAGAAGTGATTATAGTTTTTATATATGATACTATACATACTATAACCACCTTATTTATTACGTTTATGATTTAGCTTGAAGCGTTTTATTAAAAAAGTATTTTAAAATAGATTAACCATATTATGGTATGGCCTACATTTCTACGAGCACGTAGCGAATAATGGTTGCCATTGTCAATGCATACGTAATCTTGGCGACATGTAGGTACAAGTTGCTTGGAATGAATTACAGAACATTCACATTTACATTTAAGATGAAGGTATATCAAATGTAAAGTCCTATGTATGTGTATCGGCATGACTGGTAGTTTTATCGATTTTATCACAAAATCACTTCTCATAGTAATTTAGAGAAAATATATTCGCTATCGTGTCGGTAGACTATGATAAGTATGGACGTAAGCCCTACTGATTTTTAAATAATAATCCCGTGCTCAATAGTGTGCCATTAGAGGGTTTAAATGATGATAATAATTACAATAATGAATTATTTGGTTATAATTTCAGATGTGCTCGTTTGTTTCAGATGGAGAAACCGATACCAAAACAGAGAACAAGATAAGAAAATCGAAATTATGTTCCGTATGGACCTGGCAACTGATTCTAATAATTTAATCTACAATGTGGCGATGTCCGTTAACAAGACAGATTCTAGACATGTCGATAATACCACATACATATCAACTAAAAATGAAAGCGAATATTCTATGGAAAACGAGGAGTTTATATTCGACAGAACAGATGTTAGGGCTATATTTATCACGCTTTACACAATTGTGTTCTGTTGCTGTTTCTTTGGTAAGTTGGCCAACAGATTGCCATATTTATAATGCTTATAAAATATAAACTAACTGGAATAACAAAGTTTGCTATACATTTGAAAATAAAAATACACAATACGAAAACACGAAAGAAATCTTCAAATGTATGAAAAAATATTGAGTGAGACATAATAGCATTGAGTTTACCAATAACCGAAACGTGCGTAGATAGGCAAGCACAATGCGACGAGTGTACGGCGTAAAATATATACATAAATATCTTCCAATTACAAATAATAATAATATAATATAAATTTCCAATTGAATTACAAAAATAAATGTACTACAAAAATACATACATAATCACAGACATCTATTATATTTACGTACCTATTTTAGTATAAGTATTTTTCGTTTCCTATATAGCTCTACACCCATACAACCATGATCCGAGTTTTAAATTGTTGAAGTGGCAAGTCTAATATAGGCTGTGGAATCTTATTATAGATGCGAACACCAAGCCCCATGAAGCTATTACTCACTTTGTGGAGACGATAGTAAGGAGTTACAAGTTTATTTCTGTTTCTAGTATTAACATTATGTTTGTCACTGTGTTTTGAATACAAATGAATATTCTGGTAAATGAACAAAATATTACAATATATGTATTGAGATGGGACTGTAAGAACGTCTATTTTTTTATACACATATCTAAGGAAATTCCGCGCTCTTAAGTTATAAATGGCCCGAACAGCTCTCTTTTGAAGAATAAAAATATGAAAAATATGAAAACTATCCCCAAAACATACTCTTAAAATCTGAAAACTATCCAAAGGCTTTAATACTTAACAAAATTTATCACACAGTGTAAATTTTTCCTTCAAACATACTCGGAATTTAACGGAATATTATAAACTTTTATTCGTTATTAATAGTTTCATTTTAATTCTCTCAATGTGTTTTAACAGAAATATTGGCAATGCGATATAGTATTTACGTTCTAAAGTAGACTCAAATACGCAGTATATTACTTATTCAATATAAATTATGTCGTTCGGAATATCATACGATGTATTTGCCATTATTAGCTCATAGAAATTGCACAGTTGACAACATGCAAATAGAAATGTTAAAACTGATCACTTTAATTAAAAATGTTTTTCACTTTGCTCTTATTATCCCTATTAATATTACGTTTAAGGCTAATTTTTGTAAGTAAAATTTGAAGTATTAATTCTACGTCGACAATGACTATAGTAGGAGCTTAGAAGTGGCTCATATAACTTAAGTTCTGTGAAACAAAGAAGTTTCATCGTCATCGGTCGTTGTTACTATTGGCTAAACTCTTATTTTAGGGAATCACAAGTAAAACCGATTTTAACCAATCGGCTAACCAGGTGAAAATCATATTTTATCAAAATTTGTTTCTGAACATGTACCAATATTTGCTATAAAAAATATGTTCAAGACTAACACGAGACCAAGACAAGCAGATGAGGGTTTCTACATGACTTTAGGTTACTTTCGTAAAAAAAAAATCTCGAGTTGAAGTTTCGAAAAATACACTTATTGAAACCCATCGTCTGAACAGACACATTGACCATTTCATTGTTTATTAAGCTGTGATTAAAATTATTAAAAAGATGATTGCAATATAATTTATAGAATAAAGAAGAATATTAATTACTAGCGTGCCTTTACTTCGCTGCGGGTAAAGAAACAATGTTTTAATTAATGTCTTTAAATTGTCACTCTGTAATCGTGTAGCTCTTCATTATTTAAAAAAGAAACAGAGAGAGTGAGAAAAGGTAATAAAAAGACAAAATACAGAAAGAAAAAAACGAGAAGAACAGAGCAAAGATAAAATGAAAGAGAGACAATGAAAGTATAAATTAAGAAGATACGGGAATACTATAGACTTCTCTCAGTGAAAGAATTTTTTAAATCGGATCAGTAGCAACAAAATGACGATATTCTATTAGTTAAAAAATATATATGGCAACCCTACATCATCTTTGTCATTCAGGAATAGTATAGTTTTCTAACAGTAAAAGAATTTTTTTAATAGGATCAGTAGCAAAAAATAGTTATTATTCTTACTACCTTTATTCAAAAAGACCATTTAATATCTTCCTGCCAGCTCTTTATTCGTTTTAATTATGATATCTATGGCTACACTATACTTTGTCACCAAAAAAACCAAACAGCTACAATATGCCAGTGTAGCTTCCTAAATAATAAAATCGGATAAATAGTTCCAGAGACAACCTTCACTGTACTAAATGGCCATGTTATGGCACTTAAACGGCCATATCTTTTAAATTAAAATATTTATGGCAAATTCACATAGTCAATGTGGAACCCAAAAAGGATGTAGCTTTCTAACGATGAAAGAATTTTTAAAATTGGTTCTATAGTTTTCGAGCCTATTCGCAACAAACAAACAAAGAAAAATACATAAATATAAAAATGAGCCACCTGTATCAGCCTTCTTGTGCATCCATTTTTAATAACTCAAACTATAATTGTATTGAAAAACTTGGTTTGATGATATCGTGGGCTTCACCCGTATTTGAAGTCTTTAAAGAATTTAAGTTAACTTTCAATACATTTATCCTAAATTAAAGAATATTAAGAATAAATAAAATTGAATTACTTTTTCATTTGAGAATAAATAAAATAAGGAAAATAAGTTATGAAGGAAAAGCAAAAAGAGTACTTGCTTCTAATTACTTAAAATGTAATTATTTTCGCCAAGAGATACAGCGAAAGCGCAGCCTCTAACGTCTCATTCATTATTAAGCAAAGTATTAAGGGGACATTTATTATTCAACATTACCGATTTATTCATAAATACAGCTGAAAGCGTTTATAACTAATTATTAGGCAGAATAATTAAGTTTAATTTAATTTTACATTTCTAAGAAATAGTTTCATAACTAAGTATCAACTTAGTTTTCTCATTAGTTTTTTAAAACTACAACTTTTGTTCACTATAAAGTAAAGTTAAATAGAATATTACAGTAATCATTGATCTCCGAATAATTTTTTCGTTCGTTTCTTGCCAGTTCTTCTCATCAAGAGACCGCTTTCCGAATTGGTGGCAGCTTCAGACAAACTGACTGACTGACCCATTCAGACGAGTCAAAAGTACTTTGTTCAACAGTACAACAACAATTGAAAATATGACTGTTAATGTGGTCACTCTATGGGGAAAAATCCGAAAAATAGCAATTTGTTGTTACATCACGAAAAAAATGATCTTATATTTATTAAAATTGATATTAAACATGTAAGTCTATTGTATCTTCAAGATGTAAAAAATCAAACTTGTAAGGGTGAGCAATCAGTAAATATGGCAACTTATACTGAAGTGATTACAAGTAGTTTTTCTATAGGGCATTCCACATATGCGGACGTGAAAAAAGTCAATGTTTGTGATTTTAGTAATATTCGAATAAGTTATATAATATATGTACCTGCCCTCAATACAGTAATTTTTTCTATTTGAACTCTGGTTAACAAGTTTTTTTTAAAAGATAATTTGGTAAACTACAAATACCTATATAAATATTAATTCATCAATAGGGCTTAGCTTAAGGCACCGCTTCCAGTTTGTCAAATTTTAAGGTTAATCAAGGTTTCAATCTGTACCGAAGACAATTATATGTATAACATATACGTAAACATTTACAGTCGATTTTTGACGACAATAACAAGTTGTTAATTGACAACTTGTAAATAATGTATTTTAATTGATTCCAAAAAAAAAAGGAGTTTCTATATTTCACAATATATATTTTATTGATATCAAATTATCTTAATTTAATTTTAATTTTTTTTACATTTTTCATTTTAAAAAATTCATTTAATTTAATTTTTTTACATTTTTCATTTAAAGTCGGTTACTTTTGTTTGTTGAAAATGTTTTATGACGTTTTCTTATATTCTTTTTATAAGTAATTATAAATATGTCAATTGAACTACGCATTACTTGTGTCGGGAGTAAACGCCGAAAACTGCACGACCCGCACACGAAAATCAAAATTCGATAGAGTTAGTCCCTTTATTGATATTGTACGGAGCCCTCAGTGCGCGAGTTCCACACTCGCACTTAGCGGAATTATTTTTTTTTGATAATTGGTAATATACAAACAGTTCGTCCAGTTAAAATTTTAAAATGTTTTCCTGGATATTAATACAATATACATGTTATTGTTATTGAAAATTCAAAGCATATCATTAACAAAGATATTTTACAACGTAGTTTGTGTTCGTTTTTTTTAATATAGTCAGCTCGTTATTCTATCTTAGTTGACCATTAATATAAAAAAAAATTGTTTTAGATAGATCAATATCAGAAAGAGTCAAATTCTCTGTGTTCATAACAAAACAAAAAATGTAGATTGGCCCAAATTATATATTCATTCCAATTTGATAGCTTTATCCGAATTTTTAGAAGAGGGATCTCTAGTCTTGTACAATTCCATTTTGGTCGATTGACGTACAGAATATTAATAAACTGAATCGATTCTGAATAGAGGTCATTAAAGATATTTATTGTTTGTTACGCGTCCTAGTTTCATTGGATTAAAAAGTAGTAAATGACAATAATTTTTTAACAAGTAATGGAAAGCACTGCTCGAGGCTTAGTCTTGGGACCTCTGCACTATCTCACCTACGTAAATAGTCTTTCTAATACAATTAAGGAGTGTGAGATATATCAGTTTGCAGACGACCCCTGCCTGGTCGCCATTGGTCGCAGTGTAGAGGAAGCCCAAATGCAACTTCAGAGAGATTTTAATACATTTACAAAGTGGTCTCACGACTTTGGCTTAGTACTCAATGCTCAATACTCAAAGCAAAACTAAATTAATGTATATTAGTACTAGTTACAATAGAAACACGTATTTATCTAAAAGTATAGCACACACTCATTTTTGCCTTTATATGAAGAGTACCGACGATCCAACACCTTGTAGCTGTGACACAATAGACATTGTTGACAAACACACGTAGCTCAGACTAAGAGGTATACTAGCAAAATTTTCCATAATTATATACAAAATTCCATACAAAACACTTTTATCACTCTACAAGGCACTAGGATATCATACAATATGGGTTTTCTGGCTATGGGTAGTTGAATTACTCCTCGAACTGCCTTTAATAATAGGTTAGGGATTAAGTTTCTTCGCATTTTTTAAGAAAATTTAAAACATTTTTTTTAATATAGTTTACCTATTTACATTTAACTAAAGTATGTAGGTACCATTTTGTTCCATAACTTTTTGCCACCTTGTAGGTAGGGACATGATCCCATTGCTATAGAAATTTTGCGGCTTCTGATCAAAAAACCGCGACAAGTAGTTTTGGCAGTAAACTCGTGATGTTAACCTGACACTGCCTAAAGAATTCTGAAGAGACCGAAACAGGTGTAAATCTGAAGGTGCAAGGTCAGGACTATACGGCGGATGCATTAACACCTCCCAGCCAAACTCTCTTAATTTTTGCTGAGTGGCTAAAGATGTGTGAGGTCTAGCGTTAACATGATGAAAAACCACACCCCTTCTGTTGATTAATTCCGGCCGCTTTCTTTCAACTTCTTGCTTAAATCTCATCAGTTGTTCGCAGGAGAAAATCGATGGTCCTGCCTGGTGGTAACAGCTCATAATGAATCATCACCTTGTTGCGAGTTAACCCGGGTTTCGCCACAGTCTGTGAAGCCTGACCGGCCGTTGACCACGACTTTTTCGCGCGTTCTTGTCGTACGTGATCCACTTTTCATCACCAGTTATCAGCTTCTTCAAAAATGGTTCGGTTTCATTACGTCGTAATAAAGAATCACAAATGAGTACACGGTTCATTAGGTTTCTTTCATTGAGCTCGTGAGGTACCCAAACATCGAGCTTTTTTGTGTACCCAGTTTTTTAAATGCGCCAAAATTGTATTGTGGTCAATTTCCAGTTTTTCAGCTACGTCGTAACTACTGATATGCCGCTCTTGCTCCACTTTTTTAAAAATGGCATCCATTTTATCCGTAAAAGGGCGACCACAGCGAGGTGCATATTTGACATCAAAATTTACGGATTAAAAACATACCAAATTTGTGCTACTCTCACAGACACTGTACTAGGTCCATAAACATCGCAAATTATTTTTGCGGCTTGCTTCGCATTTTACCTTTTTTGTAGTAAAATTTTAAAATGTATTGAATTTCTTCATTAGATTCAGTCATCTTCACAGTACGAAAAACAAAAAAAAATCACACTTTTTCCTAATTTGAATTTGGAATTATCTTCTTTACAATTTAATGATACCAAAACCAGCCAGATACAAATAGTATAGCCAAAAAATTTTATTACAAGTTCATACATACTATAAGGCGAAAAGACTTTTTCCCCAACTTATTATAATATAAACTTGAAACTTACACCCACACACACGCACACACACACACACACACACATTTAATATGATATGAGACACATTATTTATTATTATTATTATGTAAAACTCATCTCGAGAGAATCTTTTCGTTACAAATTCGCATCTTAAAGGAAATATTCGCAGAGAAAGTACAAATGACGTATAAAGATGACTATCGAAAACTATTTGTATTTTGTAAAATATGCCTATTCACGACAAAATTTAACTAACCTCACTTTGTTATCATTACTTTAATGAAAACCTTTAAAAAACACAAAAGGTATACCCAACACGTAGAGCTGATACTAATTTTAAACTAGAATAATTAAAATATAATAATCTTTACGGCAGAAGAACACTAAACAATGTTATACCTTATTTAATTAGTCAGCTAACTAAGTCACCGAAAGACAGCATTACACGTAAAAATATAAAATTTTAGATAAAATTATTTTATACAGATCTTATAATCAATAAATTACTCTTAATACACGAAATAACAAATGATGATCATATTAATTGTTATTACTTTTAAACTTACCTAAAAACGCAATAAACATACTGTACTTGATTTATCATATTTATAATGAGGGTTATTAATTCGTTAAACGTGTGTATTATTACACACGTTTAACGAATTAATGACCCTGTGTGTGTGTTAATGAATTTAGATGTAAGATTTATAAAATAACATTCTGCACCATTTACCGACGATAATGGTGTACGGAAAAACTCGAATGAGTTTATGTTTACACAATAATACATACATATACACATAACATAACCATTTTTTTGTAAATAAATTGTGATAAATAAAATAAATAAAAATTTGTTTTTAACATCCAACTTTAATAAAACAAAACTTACTGTTTAAGTTATACCCGCAGTAATACTGTTTACTATATTTTTATTTGAATGCGCGCGCGACGGGAGGGAGTGTTAGCCAAAACGCTGGCAGGGGCAGTCGTGAGTCAGTCGTATTGAAGAGAGCGGCGTACGCGCGCGGTATACACCCCCTGTAACCCCTTTATTGATTAATAGTATCCCGTGTCCTGAGTGTACTATTTCCCAAGGACTAGTTACTTGACTCTTCCTTGACGAAAATGGACTAGTGGTGAAGTATGAACTATTTAGAACTATTTTGTGTTATTGTGTGAAACGTGTAATAGGCATGCCCAAACAAGATTAGAAAGAAGATAAGAAATCATCAAGAACTTGTGAGTACTGTGTGTCTTTATCACCTAACTGACAATAGATAACCCTTAATTTAAAGAAGCCGAAACCGGGCCCAGCCAGCTTCCAGGTGTGTGGGGTTTTTTTCGCCCCAAATACAATTTAAATTAAAAAAAAATATTTAAATACAAGCTTTTATTATGTTCTTGTTAATAAAAAGAACCAAAAATTAAAAAATAATGCTTTAAAAACTTTATACCTTGTATTAAATCTTTGCGTTTTAATCACATGCCCAATTTTTTATAATAAAACATAGTTTTGTTGAAATTCATCAAAATAGGTCTATGCGTTTTACAGATAATCTGTCTTTAAATGATCATAATCCGCCAGAGATTCCATAATTATGTGTATACACTAATAATTAAACCGTCGACGTAAATACTACAAAGATTAAGGTTTTAAGTATTAATTTATTAATATATAGTTTATTCGTATTTTAATTCCTCCGTTTCTATGCTCTTTTTTAAGGTTTCGCAGTTATATCGCTAAATCGATTTAGAGGAAATTTACATTGTCAACTGCTCAAAGTTGACATCTTAAGAACTCCAAGAATAACACAAAAAAAAGCCTCTGTTAGTTGGTCGTTTTCATCAACGAGAGTATACACTGAGCTATATACAAATATTGCAATTAATCAACAAATCATTACATTATGTAAACAAGTGAAACAATTTAAGTCGGACAGAACCGGACGTCTCGAGAGGGGGCTAACCACATTTTAGTTACGTGACGATTTTTACCAAGCAACTCCGCATTTCACGTCAGATTCATAGTTATCGTATTTATAAAAATGAAAACAATCGAAAATAATTGTTTCGTTTGATTGTGTGATTATAAATCAAAATAACCTGCTCACTTCAGCTGCATCATTCGTATAAAATAGAATTAACGATCAATTGAATAACTAAATGGCTATTGCGATCGCAGCTGGTGATGCATTTGCGTATCTGCACTTTGAATTCATTTTGCAAAGAACCCTATTTATTCTAATCTTGCCTGTCTTTCTCAAGAAATATGTGTTTTCGAAGCATAAGAAATTTAGATAAAGAGAGAGATAAGTACTACATTGTGTGCAGAAGACTCAATATAATATATAAATAAATGAGACGATAGAAGTAAAAAAGAAATCAATTTCGGATATAACCCGAATCATAATAAAAATGTCATACTTTAACGTAATATGTAGGAATTATGTATACAATTCAACTTAGTATTATAAAACGTGTTTTTAAATGTAAAACTTTTAAATACGTTTTAAAATTTATGTAAATTATAGATTTCTTTGAAAGTTTTGAAAACATAAGCATTCATATTTTCATTACATTCATAATATTTAATATTTTCATATAGTTTATAAGAGTATGTCAAGAAATACATAATATTAAATGGCATGGTAGATAATTGTTATATTTAATTATTAAATTTTTATTTGATAATATATTAAGAAACCTATTCAATCCTCTATATATATATAACAAGCTTTTACCCGCAACTTACTTTGTGATATTGAGGTAGCCTGTCGATCGTCTGTAGACATATTTAATAATTTTATGCGGTAGTCATACTAACTTTGCACTCCCGTTTTACCCCCTTAAGGGATTATTTTCGTAAAAATATTTAACCCCCGTTTAATGACTTACAATAAAGAACCTTCATACTGAATTTCATTTGAATAACTTCAAAAACGGCAAAGTTTTATACAAACTTTGCACTCCCGTTTTACCCTCTTAAGGGATTACTTTCGAATAAATGTTTTATCCCTGTTTCATAACTTCCAATAAAGAACTTTCATACTGAATTTCATTTTAATAACTTCAAAAACGCCAAAGTTTCATAGTAACTTTGCACTCCCGTTTTACCCCCTTATGGTATTACTTTCGAATAAATGTTTTATCCCTGTTTCATAACTTCCAATAAAGAACTTTCATACTGAATTTCATTTGAATAACTTCAAAAACGGCAAATTTTCATACTAACTTTGCACTCCCGTTTTACCCCCTTAAGGGATTATTTTCGAAAAAATATTTTACCCCCATTTCATGACTTACAATAAGGAATCTTCATACTGAATTTCATTTAAATAACTTCAAAAACGGCAAAGTTTCATACTAACTTTGCACGTTCGTTTTACCCCCTTAAGGGATTACTTTCGAAAAAATATTTTACCCCTGTTTCATGGCTTCTAATGAAGAACCTTCATACCGAATTTAATTTGAATAACTTCAAAAACGGCAAAGTTTCATACTAAATTTGCACTCGCTGTTTACCCTTAAGGTGTGAATTTTTAAAAATCCCTTCTTAGTGCTCCCCTACGTTATAAAAGGAACCACAATTTCAAGTTTCTAACTCTTATAGATTAGGCCCTGCGATGATATGTCAGTCAGTCAGTCAGCTTCTCCTTTTATATATATAGATATAATATGTTTTTAAGTATATGTATGTAAATTGAAAACCGTGAAGGTTGTTATTAGCAATGTTACTGCTGAGATAACAATAATCTCAAATATTAACGATATCAAACTGATTTCACCGAATTTATTAAAGATAAACATTAGCCTTATCTCTGGAATATTAGGGTTCGGATTTCGTAATCATGCCAACAACGAATATTTATCACAGAACTATTCCTAGTTAACCGTTTTTGTTCGTTATTTGATACATTTTAATAATATGACTTCGTTTTAATTTAGGATATTACTTAAGATGTTTTAATAACTGCTTACATAGAATTTATAAGCATATATTATATACCTACTAGCTTTTACCCCCAACTTCAAGCAATATTAAGGTAGTAGCCTATAGTAAGTCGTCTGTATACATCCCACCCCCGTTTTAATTTTCAAAAATCCTTTCTTAGAGCTTAACGTAGGGAACGTTAAAACATTTTGTTGAAATAACATTGAAAATCAGAGAACATTCATACTAACTTTACAACAATACCAATATATTAAATTAAACACAATTCTGACACGCTGAAGTACAAAATGGCGTTAGCGAGATAATGAACGTCAAATGACATCAGACAGTGCTATAAATCAGCTGTTTGCTTTTATTTAATTGAATGCGATATAGTTAGTATTTGCGTTCATGTAAAATCTAATTTGATAGTTACATTTAAGTGCATGGGCCAACAAATAATAATATGTATGAATATAAAATAATATAGCCAGATTTCATCAATAAAAACGTTTCAGCATTATTTCCATCTTATTACAAATAATTTAAATGTGACTTCCAAGACTCTTTGTGTATTAAAAGGTAAGGTAATATTATCGAGATAAAAAAGACGCATTAAGAAAAACTTCCTAAGTTTCTTTACTGAAATACTACTACTGACTGTCATGAATGCACTCATATTCTAATTTGACGGCTAAAGTCAATATACAATTAATTCAAATACCTTAAGCCCTTGTTGTAGATGTCTCGTGAACTATGTGTAGAATTAATATTCGTAATGTACAGTGACAGGATCAATTACAAATAATTGAAATTATTACTACTATGTCGAAATCAATCATTATACTTAAAGTAATCATGTAAAGAATTAAGTTTTATTGCTTTTGTGTTTTCGAGTAAAAATAAGTGTTTTTGAATTAATTACAAACACCGGTAACTACCAGTAAATCTATTTCGTGAACAAAAACTCCGGAAGGAAAACGAGTATGAAGCTGACAGTTTAAACGAATTTATTACGGCACCATTGATTTTGAAAATTGTTACAAATGAAAATCTATTAAATCTATAAATAAAATATTTTGATTTGATATTTGAACACTTGTGATAGAAGGCGAACAATTGACCATCTACTTGTATTAAGAATTTTTATCCATTTTTGTGTTCTAACTGACTAATTCCTACATTTGAAAACTTCGTACATGTTCTTGTAGACCGCTTATTTTCTTTAATTTTCAACCATTCAGTAAAAGAGTAATAGGACAAATATAATCACGACCCTAACGCCCTTCGGCGCACATTACATTATCGACCTAGCCAGAGTATAAATGTTACCATGTTAAATAGATTACCATGTTAATTGCTTGGACTATTCTCTAAATTATTGGTTGCCACAAATCCTTTAGACTCATATCAAGACATAAAATTAAATTTTAACGTTATTTTGATACCGTCTAATCTTCTCGTATGAATTAATTATTTCAATATCACTTATATATTAATTACAAAATAATAATATATAATATGCGCCCGCCATATTAAATAACTAAGCTTATTAATTCAGAATGCGGATTCAAACCGTTGAATAAATTATTTAATATTTATTTATTTAATAACTTAAATGGACTTGATATTTTACATATTAGGTTTCACTTATTTCTTAAAGAACTGACAGCTATAAAGTATTATATTAGATTTTTGCCTTTTTTCATGAAATAAGTTGACGCCCTTTTTTCTCCATAATTTTTATTTTTATTAATCAAAGTAATTACCCATGCCATCAATACATTTTTACCAACGTAGCTTATTGATGTCTTTTTGAAAAAGTCTGCTGGATGGGAGGCAACAAATTCTTCAAAGGCATTTTGAACTGCCTCTCGCTTATTGAATTTTTTCCCGGCCAAGAACTTATCCAAATTCTGGAAAAAGTAGAAGTCTGTAGGGACAAGGTCTGGTGAGTACAGTGGATGACGGGGTACTTCCAACCCCAGATACTGTAACTTGGAGACCGTCTGCTGTGCAGTATAAGGTCGCGCGATGTCGTGCAGGAGCAGCGGAGCCGAACGATTGACCAAAGCTGGTAGGAGAGAGAAAGCTATACATATATATATCTTCAGTAATGCTCATGCCAAACTTTTTTATCTTGCCAATTCGATGCAAATGTACCAATATTGTTTTGATGCTAACATCTAAAGCTGCTGCTAATACAGCTGTAGATTGAGAATCATCAGCTTTCACATGCTCCGTATACGTCGTTGATGTTGCGTGCCGCTTCGGCTTTGCTGCCAGTACTCAAACTCCATAATCACTCGGATTTTTAACGTATATATATGATGACGAAAAACGTACAAATGCGACGAAAACAGAACGCTAATCATTAAACAAAAAAAAGAAAAAAATGGACTTGAAATAGCCACTACGGCAGAACGGCAATTTCATAGGTAAAGACCTATTATTAAAGTTCTATCGAACCGCCTCACTTTGTCCTGGAATAATGAATTCTATATATATGTCGGGGATTTTAAATGGTGTGAAGCAAGGAGGATGGGGGAATATTGCAGAACACTACAAGGAGGGATGGCATTGAATGGACTATTGGGTAAACGCAACGTAGATACTTCTACTGAACCGATAAATAATCAAATATGATCTCTAATAATTACGACAGAAACCAAAGCAGTGCCTTGGACTTGTGACCAAGGTGTAGGCTTAAGGAATTCCTTAAGTAATCACGACACTCGCCTCCACTGCTCAGGCTCTCTGTTTAAACCTAAGGTTAATCTCACATAAACCTAACACAACACAGGACGTGGAAATTAAATTGTACAGCACTTCCAGCACTAACACTGCACTGCACAACACTAACACTATCCAGGGACTACTTCACATCCTAAGAGACCGCGCACGACTAAGACTTCAGTTAGACTGTCGATGGCATATAAAGGGTAGAGGGTCGCGACTGTCAAAACACCGGAAGTGACTACTACCTTACTCCAACGCCATAGATACCGATGACGACTCGATTATTCGATAATTTTTTACTATTCTCCGACATATATACATCCATTCCATACATTTTTAGTAGGTGTATCTTATAAACTTGTCCTTGCTTTGTCAAGTTTTCCTTGTACAAAAATAAAGAAAACAAGACAATTTAAAGAGTATGAATACAATATTCCTCAACAAGTCTAGTTGATGAAATTTGGCATGCCAAAATATGTGTTTATTTATTTTCAATTGATTTTGTTTTTTTTGAAATTTTCAATTCTAAACAGTTTGTAAGTGTTAGTGTAAGTAGCTAAATAAATTTTCTTGAGAACAAATTAAATAATCCTGCTTAATTTATCTTATTTCATTTTGACAACATTTTTAATTCACATTAATTTTACTGAAAATTAAGCAATCAAGTAATAAGTATTAACTGAAAAAAAGACTATTTTAGTCATGTTGTTTGATAAAACATTTTATTAAATTTGACTGACTTCTGGTGCTCCGATTTTTTTCTCCGAACAATGAAATAATCCTGAAATAAAAGTGGGTGCTCATTATAAAAATAATTACTTTTTTCACTCATTTCTATGGACTACTCCAACTTGACCCAAAAATTACTATTCCATAGTTGATTTAACAAAAAAAAGTACCTAACGGTTCCTAAGAAAGTTTCCCTGTATCCCCAACTGTTTAGGATCTCCTCATACTATCTCAACTAAAAAAAACACTTTGTATATAGGTATAGGTAACGATAAAGTAATATTTTATTTAACAACAAATGTAACATAACATATTTCTTTTCAGGAAACCTGCTCGTCATCCTTGTAGTAACTTTATCGAGGCGACTTCGTTCGATAACCAATTTTTTCTTAGCAAATTTGGCTGTAGCCGACTTATGTGTGGGAGTATTTTGCGTCTTCCAAAACTTAACGATATACCTTATACCAAGGTAAGTTCAACATTAAATTTATCTATACACGTAAGTTTCATACAAATAATAGACTAAAAGATATGATGAGATACCAGGATAAATAATAAATAGATAAATAGTCTTGAAGTTCCTTCTTTTAAAATATCGGTTTATTTTCCGAGAGTTTTTTACTTTGTTTATTAAATTTATTCAGCTACTACGATCATATCGAGTACCTAAAGTTTATTAAGAAAGAAAGTGTAACACAAAATAAACAAATAAGAAAAAATTTAACAATTTTATTTTATAGATTTTTTAACGAATAAAAACATATTATGCAGTATTTGATTAGCTGGTAGGTTTTTTGCACAAAATTCTGTTTAACAAGAACATACCAAAAGCGACTCACGTTTTAACAAATCTACGAGTGTACCTAAATTTAGTTTCTCGCTTCTGCCTTATTTGTTGGGTTAGCATATAAATAACCAAGATTTTTATTTAAACAATTAAAATAACATTAGAAAAAAATCTTTACGTAAATTGTTAAGTGAATAGAATCACTTGTATAGTTAATATTCTAATTGCTAAAATAATCTCAGATGTAGGTATTGTAATTGAATAAAATTCACTGAGATCGAAATTAAAGTTCTATTATTGAAATAGAATTCGAGCGAATTCTATTACTTTGAAAAACAGTGTGTGCTATTTTCAATAGTCAAAAGATCAAGAGAAGCCATTAAACTTACTACACAATTCCATACAAATAAATAATATTGTTATAAATAAGAATGTATATTATATTTACTTTGTTCAAACCTGAACATGAATCCTATTCAAGTGTCATGTTATAAAAATAACATTCCTTAATTTACTGAAGTGAAAGCAAAACGGTTGAATATATATGGGTACACTTATAAGATTTTTCTTTGTTATTAATTGCTCAGCTAAAACAATTCAATATAAAAGGAAAAATGTAAGTATGGAAAAAATAAATTCGGTCAAGTGCGAATCGAGATTAAGTACCACGGATATCGTATAATCTGGATTGCACTGGATACTTTTAAAGTGTTATGCAGAAGGTTAACTTACAAATAATGAAGCATTTAATGACATACATTTTAATTATGTCTCGTAAAAAATATTAAAATTTATATTTTTTGAACTAGACATTGTTACCCGTGAGGTGACAGGTTAGAATATTATTCCCCTCTGCCGAGAGCATCTCGTAAAAGTGGAGTAACCCAGCACCCCTTTGGTTGTAGGGGATCTGTTCCCCGACTGGCTTGCAATCACTTTTTTATCACTCCCCTCCCGACTCTGTCTTCGACGATGTTACGCATCGACAAAATAAGAGAGTATCTCTTGTTTAGACAATATCCATGGGCGATGGTAGCCACTTACCATCAGGTGGACCTTATATACCATTAAAAAAAATCACCCAAAGCCACTTTTGGAGGTCTGGAAGGCCTTGGCTGCCGTATTTTCCTTTATCATCAATCTCTCAAGCTTTTTCACTGCGCGAGTAAGCGGTTTTGAAACATATTTTTCCTCTCTTTCTTTTGTCTTTGTTAGGTAATAAAGAAAACGTCTCTTTATTTCTTAATCTGAAATTAAGAATATTCTGGTAACTAAAAAAGCTTGTTTTGCATGCATGCAAATATTCTTATGTTAAAAGTTTTGACGAGTGTAATCTATGAACAAGAAAGTATGTAATGAAATAAAACTTTAACCGTGTCCAAAAATAGTAATATTATATGTAGTCTAAAATGTTTGTAATATTTAATCACAGCATAATTTAAAGTGCTATTCGTGAATACAAAGTGTTGGATAGTGCTCACAAAATTTAATTATGCAGGCTATATACCACAAAGGTACACATATAGTACGACTAATTTGGCATATTTCCACATAGAATTTATTTTCCTCGGTTAAATTTAATTTCATGTAAAATTTCTCTTTAGCAATGCAAAGTGGCTGTAAAGTGGGATTTCGTTGCTTTCCGGGATCATTCATGTGACGCCTACTTATAGCTGATAGTTTTAAGAGTTTTAAACTTACATTCGGCAAGGTGATTGCATGTATTAAATTATATATAAAATTCATCCTTTCATCGATTTAAACCTAAAATTAATATATTTTTAATGAGAAAACCATACTTACTAGGAAAGAAAATGACGTCACCTCTCAAGTTAATCTATATCTATACTAATATTATAAAGAGGAAAGATTTGTATTTTTGGATTTTTGTATGTAACGAATAAACATAAAAACTACTGGACCGATTTCAAAAATTCTTTCACCATTACAAAGCTACATTTTCGCTGAGTAACACAGGCTATATTTATTACGGGAAAAAATTAGAAATCCTCAGAAATTATTACTAAAACCAAAGCAAGGTGCAAAAAAATTAGCCATAAAATGTCTTTCATCGCATGCGCTGCGAAAAGTATTGATGATAGAACAAAAAAATGTTATACAATATTATAGAACGTATCAATATCTACAAAAAACTCCGCGAGACCATATGTCCAACTACTTTAGTTATGTCACTATAACTACTTTTTTACATTTTAAAAGTTGATAAAAATGCCTATCAAAATCAGACCATGTTTTCCATACCTTCGTATTAATCCTTATCCAAATAAATTATGTCGCATTCAAGACTGTTTCAATACCTGTAAATTACTTTTTGAATTATTAAAATCAGACTTTCCATTCAAAAGATATTACGAAATAAAAAATATCAATATAAACAAAAAATACACGTCGACGCGACGGGCCAGTATAGCGACGCAGCGCAGCGAGTAACGCGGCAAGAGAGGGGGCACCGAAATGCGGGAGAGCCTAAATGTTTTTTAAAAAATATTCCACCCGTGCGAAGCCGGGATGGGCCGCTAGTCGATTATACATTTGTAAATGAGATTTATGTAAACATTTTATTTTAGTCTCTAGTAGTAGTGGTAAAAACACACTGAATCGAATCGAAACTATTTTGGGTTTCGGTTTGAAAATACACCTGTCTCGAATTTAGAACGATATCGGAAATTACCTATAACTTTATAGTTATGGTTTTATAGCCACACATGTACCTTGTAAGCACTACTAGCACTAGCACTAGGGTGTATTATAAGAAATTGCATAGATCAAGACAATATTTGCAGCTTTCCTACTCATAAGGCCTCAACAATTTATGTTGACTAAAGTCTGTGTCCCAATTCCATGAAAGTTATTTCTCTGAACTTCTACGGAGGTAATATAGAGATAATACGTTTAAAAGAATTAACCTCTTACTGATTCGAGTGTCGTTTCACAACGAGGACAGGAGGTCCGTTTTAAGAATTTACGTTCGTTCGTTAAACTTTTCATTCAAGATAGGAGAAAAAAATCATGATACTTAAGATTAATTTAAATATCCAACATAGTCAAAGGATATCGACAGCATTTCGCTCTATAATCTACTCACTGAACATTATTAATATTCCCACTTAGATTTGTATCTAATACCTCTGAAAGAAAAAGAAGTTTAAATAATGTTGATTAAGCTTTTAGTGCTAAGTATATGTAAGATGAAAGCAATATAAGTGTAGTGTGTGAAGTAGATCAGGGGTTGGTTGCGGTAGAAACCACGTCACAACTTCCTGAATTAATACTGCAGGGATGAAATTTATTTCATAGTCGTCTCAAACCTCCATTTAAAAGTACCGAGCGCGGTTCTAGCGCCTCGAATGAAATTGTGCACTGAAATTATGCGGGAAATAATGGGCAAAATTCACTCTTTTTTAAACTAATAAGATGGTGCCATAAAAAATAATTTTTACTAGACAGATAATTATTTTAGTCTACTAATATATATCTATTATAATCGATCTAAGAATACAAATATATTATAATCGATTAATTTATCACGGCCAGGTTAATATGATTAATTTCAATGAATGTATAATAATATTTATACTATAATAATTACGCTAACAATAATATTCTTATTATTTGAAAATGGAATTATAATAGCGTGAATTGCGATGGTAATAAACCCACAATTTAATTTAGTTGTTTTTATTAGATTGCATGTAACAAACTTGTCTACGGGAATACAAATAAAGTAAATAAGTTTTTCGAGTAAATCTGTAAAAAAAATTTATGGGAATGTTTTTTTTATTATTTATAGTTAAGGTGTAGTTCTAGTTGCAATTGCAAACAATAAATAAAAATTATTCTTTATTTTCAGTTGGGTATTTGGAGACTTTCTTTGCAAGATGTACCAGTTTGTGCATTCGCTGAGTTATACTGCATCCATCTTCATCCTAGTAGTAATATGTACGGAGAGATATTTTGCCATAATACATCCAATTACGTGCAAGCAGATTCTTACTTCAACGAGATTAAGGGTAAGACGGTTTATTTTTAGAAATTTTATTAACGTGTTCCATACATTGATTTCTTAGAATACACACATCAATAGAAAGTCTTAGTCCTACACGATTTTTTATTCTGGGAAAATAATTTTAATGTATAATGATTGGAATGGCATTAATAATTAGTGAACATCTCACGTGCGTCTTAGTCAACTCACGTAGGCATTATATTCACATAGGCATGTTTCTATATAAAAGAAAATATTTAAAACAGAAGTTACTCCATTTTTGTAAGTAAAATGTATTTACATTCATGGAGCAATAAGATGTCTAAACCTACTTGTTGACTTTTTTTGGCTTGGGCTAAGTGAGGGAGATATGCCATACATAAGAAAACCCATTTTGTGCGCGATATAAGACATATTTGTTTTTCTACTTACTGAAATTACATGAACAGAAAAATTACCTGTGTTCAATAATCAAGCGGAGCGGCACGAAGTTGCTAGAATAATTTTGCCAATTACGAAAATCCCTACTCATCGATGATAGCGGTGCGTCCGTTTTAAATCCCAACCACGTTGGAAATTTTATATGATATTTAAGAAAAAAAAGCTTAAGTATTATATAATCAACTCCTTTATTCGTACGACATTAACAAACAAGTAAAACAAAAAGAACATTACGTGATCGTTTCTGTACGACAACAACGTCACACAACATTAACAAAGATTCCTAACTATACTGAATATGATTATGTGAAAGTAGTATAATTTCAGTTAGTAAAAAATTAATCCGTCTGAATACAAACTGACAGAAAACTTTCCGAATTAAAGTGGAGTAGATTTCCATTCTCTAGCACATACAAACTAATACACAATGTATGCAAAGTATATTGGGTGTCAAACGAATTTCAATAACCAAACTTTAAGTTTAATGAATTTTGGTCGACTTTTGATCACGAGACGACCATAAAAGTTGTGAAATATTCTCAAGAGTTTATTGAAATGGAAAATATGGAAATAGCGAATCATAAAACAATAGCATAATCATAATTATAGTAATAAACATCGCATGATAAGTTCCGACTTTAACAACTATATTGTACCCGCAGTGAATGAATTAATTAGTCAAATGTTTTTAAAGTATATATTATACCACTATGTAAAAAAATTTAATATCATTACAAACCTTTGAATTTAACTTTAACGAAAATGTTGTTTTGAGGAAATGTTTGTTTCTCTTATGATAATGCGATTAAAGACTTCTGAAATGCAATTATGCAATGCATACGAAAATATTTTTTAAAAGCATATAGATATTTAAATATAGGCAAAGTTTTAACATGGTAAGATATGCTTCCTACTAGCCTGTTGCTAATAACATACTTACTGCTAACTTTAGTTTGATACGAATTTCAAGTATAAAAATATTTCAAGTGAAATCAAAAAAATGTTTACCTAGTATTTACTTTTAGAGTTTACGTTACAATTAACTAATAAAATATCTAAAATTTGTTAATCGCCGTCTGAGGTACAAAAATTCAAATAATCATTTTCGTAAGTTGTCGTAGCTTGTCTACGTGAATTAAAATTGCGGAAAATTGATACCTTCGAGATGAAGAAAGTGTTAATTCTACCTAATTGTATTCTATAACAATCACAGCTTCTAACAAGTGTACAAAGAATTAGATTTAAATTATTCGTGGTGTTTCACCAGGGTTGTAACACAAAAGCAAACAATTTTCGTTACAGATTATGCAAACAAAGTCGAGCGGTGGTGCTACCGCGGCTTCAGCACTAGTAATTTTGTATTTATTTTATGACAACGATAACAGCCCGCGAATGGCGTCCGCAATATTGAATTCTCTTTAACTTTATTTATAAGGCAACTTCTTGCAATCTTTCATTTCGAAACAGCTGTCGTAAATAAAGAAACAGTCTGTTTTTACGTAATTTTCTTTGCAGCTCTGTTTAATAATTCCAAGAAGATAGACTAAATGAAATTCGATCTTGATATTGTGTTTGTATTTATTTTTATATGGATGTTATAAGTAGATTTTCTCAGTAGAGCAAAAGCTTTGTTCTATTTTAAACAATCTTCGGAATTAATTCTGCTGGCAGACTTCAATGCGGTTAGTTAAACGGAATCCTATACAGTATTTTATCTGAATTATACCCTAAGTTTTGAAAAGGAACGGGCTGTTTATTTTGATCGTAACTTAAATTACACAGCTCTACAAAAAGAAACTTTTTTTTTGTTGCCCTGGATATCATCGCGAATTTTTACGTTTTCAAGTGCCCAGAATACGAATATATTCATGAAAGTTATCAATGTGCTCGTATATACATGATTTTTGCATATCTTATATTAGGGTCGATGGGCTTGTCACATGATGGCAGATTACTGCTGGTCTTTGAAAAGAGATTGTCCCCTCAAAAATTATAAAAGAAACGCTCATAAAAAACGTTTTATGGAAATATAAAATATATTTTCGAGATTTTCCTCTTTTTTACTTCGATGTATCCTAATTTCTTAAAACAAAATTGTCATTATAAATATATATGTTATTTTGTTTCTCGTTTTTTTTGTAATGTAAAATGAAAATAAAGATCATTGATAGTTTCATGAATTGTGGGCATAAATAGACCCAAAATCATTTTCATATCTAGGGCAACAAAACCACTGTAGACCAGTGTTATGTAAAAACATTTCAATAAGTAATATAAGCTATGAACTGATAGACAAATAAACAAAAAAAACTAGTGATCGTTATTCATTTAATTTTTAAGATTGAAAAGGGCGCATTTTACATACACACCCGTTTATGTTTTATTAAATATTCTTACATATTTTAATTTATATATATGTAATAAAAACCCTGGTAGGGTTGGAAAAAATACAGTTTTTTTTGGAAGTTCCTTATGGGACGATGCGGAGGTACCCTAACCGGAATAAAACGTCCGTAACGTAGTTATTGACCCCCCCCCCCCCCCCCCCATATAATTGGATATTTCATTCCATAACGGAAAGGCAAAGGTATTACACCGTACAGCCTTGACATAAAGATAAAAAATGTGTGTAATGGTAACGTACATACATTGGCCACATGTTATTTCTCTGTTTTTATTTAATCAAGAAGGCAAAGGTATTACACCGTATAGTCTTGTCATAGAGATAATAAAATGTGTGTAATGGTAAAGTACATTAGACATATTTTAATTCTCTGTTTTTATTTAATCGAAAAGGCAAAGGTATTACACCGTACAGTCTTGTCATAGAGATAAGAAAATGTGTGTAATGGTAACGTACATTGGACACATTTTATTATTTTTATCAATAAAAAAATCATAATAAAAAATGTATACCCGAATAATTATTTTCTTATACCTCGAATAGAACTTAAAATTAATATTTTTATAATAAGGAACTTCGTTCCTATCCGGTGTCCCACGACACCACACGTTTGTTATTTTATAAAACAAACTGTTTACATTGTTTTAGTTTAAGACATTAATTTCAAATCATATAGACCTATATTATATAATTTTTAGACGTGGTATTTTCAAATTCACCATACTAAATTAAATATTTACAAAAATCGATCAATGAATAAATCTTTATTCTATGTTCCGTGCGTACCAACTCTAATCCGTACTACTTTCCTTCGACAGCCGAGTGCCGACATATCTTTGTTTTAAATACATTATAAAAACACGGTTTTAATTCAATCTGTTTTAAACACTGATTTAAAAATATGTTTTAAAACAACTTATATAAATACCCTGAAATTTACTAATTAACATTAGCATTATACATATATTTAGTTTTAAGTGTCATATATCGGTAGTGTGTGTAATGTTTATTTAATGTATTTCTAGTGCATATTCAATCTATATATATAAAAGCGAAAAGTCACTGACTAACTGACTGACTGATCATCACGAAATCTCAGGAACTATAAAACCTACAAACTTTAAATTTGGAATGTAGGTTCCTTCTAGGACGTAGGTGTCTACTAAGAAACGGATTTGAGAAAATCCTCCCCTAAGGGGCTAAAATGGGGTTTGGAAGTTTATTTGAAAGTCCTATGTTTTTGAAGTTAGACTTATGAAAATCGGTATTTACATTAATAACTTACAATAATAAAAATCTGTATAATTTATTTAGCAAAATACCCCCTTAAGGGTGGTAAAAGTAGGTTCTCTCTAGAGGGTAGGTGTCAGCTAAGATTTTTTTTACGGGCGTGCCCCTCCTAAGGGGTGGAATGGGGGTTTGAAGGTTATATGAAAGTCCTATGGTTTTAAAGTTTGAGGTTAGAAAAGCGGGAATTTGAAAATTGGCATTTAGATTATTACAGCAGCGGGAAAAATTATCTTTTTATAATCTCATAGAAAATCAGAACTTCTACGCGGACGAAGTCGCGGGTGCCTGCTAGTAAAATATAAAGTTTAATAATACTACACACTGACGTTCGCGTAATTATCTTAATATAAACTTTTTGCTTCATGTACGTATATATATAAAATTAAAACATAAAATTTTTTACAGTTGGTGATACTCAGCGTATGGATTACAAGTGCAGCCTATAGTGCCCCTAAATTTATATGGGTGGAGACCATCACGAATGACCTTGGAGACGGACACATGGAAACAATCTGTATACAGCACAGAATGAAGTACAATTCCGAAATTTTCGACATGGTTAACTTTGGCCTGTTGTACGTGACGCCGCTCTGCGTAATGACGGTAAGTCTTTAATTAACGAGCTTTCCCTCTTCAAATAACACTCGTAAACAAAAATAATTTATAGTACCCTCAGCTGATTTTAGAGGCAAAATAAAGTAAATAATAATTAAGCATTAAAAAGTTTACAGTCCACAGATCAAACATTGGCTGTTGACAGCTAGAAACCGAAGTTCTCATAATCTGTTCTCAATAAGTTCAATTCTTATCATTTGATGTTCCAATATGTACGATTCTTATGTATATCAATATCAATATAATTATTATATTCGATTATTGAATCGAAAATATAGTTATATTAAAATTTAGACATTAAAAGTATGTACATTTTACCATTCGCAAATGTATAGATCTTCCACTTAACCAAAAGCAATAGCTTACTATTAGTAAAATGCAATCTTACTTTATTTTAGCAAGTAAATAGATAAATAACTTTGTTTTTAACTAAGCACAATTATTAAGCACAAAAGATCTTTTTAAAGGCATAATAACCAAACAAATATTGTTATAAAATAAAACAATTTTCTTTAAAAAGCAATAATTTTAAATAATAAAAACTAAACCTTTTTTTTTCGTCAGAATCTTAAGAAGTTATAACTATTACCAGTTTTAATTACACTAGCAATGAACATAAATCATTTGATTCCACCCAAAGTAATTTATCTCCATGCAAATTGTGTATTCTCTTGATAAAATATAGCTTATATAAGGCAATAAATTGCCAACGCGAGTTTCATGAATTGTTAAATAGATAAAAACGAAATATTTAGTACCTACTAGTCGATTCGCCCCAACGTCGCACGGGTGCAAATTACCACGTATACTTAATGCTTAGATTTATCAAAAAACTCTATTATTGCAAAATAAAAATATTTAGGCGCTTAGAGCAGTGAATATATTTAATCTTTTCCCTACAGGAACTCTGTTTAGAAGAATTTGCGATATAATAACAGTTATTTATGCAACTGTTGTATAATTAGGAGTATTAAAACACGAACGCGGGTTTATCACACAAGGCGAAGCCGTGAGTGATAATAGTATCACATGAGTGTTTTAATACCTAACTATCAATAGTTGCATACAAGACTTTATCTACACCCATAATTAAATCCTCAATAAAATACTCTTAAAGAGTTAGCTTACTGCTAACATTAAAACAGCCACTCTCAGTAACCTAACATCATCTATTACTGACTATGTACAAATAAACTAAGTATTGATGAAACAATCATTTATTGTAGTTGTATGAACATTTATTATAGTGCAATTATTAAAATTCACTTCAAAATATTCTTTAATGTTGGAAGGTAATCGCTCATTTTTTTGTGAACAAAACAATAAAATTATCAAAGAAAAATGGCGGGGATTCGATAACATATTTTTTTTACGGCGCGAGTAGTAGTTAAACGCGCGTGAAGGACAATGTTCTTTTTTTGAAATTTAAACGGATGATCTTTTTTTTTTAATTCATGTAGATACTAGGCATCGAGCAGTAAGAATGTCTATTGAGTAACCCTTTGCGCAGAAGAGATCGAAAAAGAGTGTTATAATGAAATTCAGTACAACATTATATCATCCGTTTGGATGAACATTGGGTGTTTTAATGTTGGCAATAAGCTAACTGTTTCATAATCTTTTATAGAGGATTTAAAGTATGGGAGTAGATAAACGTTAATTACAGTTTAGTTCTAGTGTTTGAAGGCTATTCTTTGCCTTTATATTTAGTTTAAAATAAGTGAAGTAAGTCGTATTTTGTGAGGGGTGGTCGTAAAAAAATGTTTATTCGACACTTTCGATGTTATCCATACTTAGTACTAAAAAGTTTTTGGTTAACTACTATTTCATTGAATAAATTTAAAGCTTTTTAAGTGTAATGATTTTGGCAGCCTATGTATATGTGTATCTATGTATGTTTGTATGTCCCACTAAATACTTTCTAAACTACTGAACCAATTTTAATGAATGAGGTATCAACAGATTCGTAATAATGACGCGGGTGACTTTGTAAATTTTATGAATTTTTTTATGAACTAAACCTCATTCTATCACAACGGATTCTTAGCTCGAAAAAAATTAAACTGAGATAATCATCACGTGTTTAGTATTAAAAGAAAGGTCTTGGCGACAATATTACAAATATGTATATTTTTTAAATAAAAACATGTTTAAAATGATTTTTCAGATCAGATTCTACCTGAATTATTTTTTAGTAGGTAACAAAGGCGTGTAACATATTTTATTATTTCTAAACGATGTTACGAAAACTAACACAATATAAAATTTGAAACTTTATACACTACAATTATTTTCTGTCTCAATAAACATGTTCTATTTAAAGCATTTAGCTTTGACAGAATATTATACATACGAAAAATATGCCTTATAGCTAGGTCAGCAATCTCTTAAAGGCAACCTAGGTGTATGGAGTTTATTTTGAGTGTGAAGGGTAGTGTGTATTAATATAAGTAATAAAATTAAATTTACCAACTTTTATGAATAGATTCGCGCTTGAGCTTGATCAGATAACTTCCATAAGGCAGTCAACATTCCATCCAATCGAGTTTTGAAAGTAAAAGAATTTGTATTTTTAGCGAGTCTTGTTATTTATAATATTTCCTGAGCATTCGCCTGATCTTAAGTGCTCTGACCGAAATTAAAAATAATTGTTTGAATAACTTTATATAGAGCAATTGTAGCTGTGGTTGGGACGAATTGTCTTACTAAGTAGAGATAATGTTCTTTATCCTCTGTAATTACGTGCTTCGATTCACAGACAATGTAAGTTAAATTTAGGCGTATTAGGCGATTCGATTTGGACAAAATAGAAATAGAATATAAATTGAAATCTTGTAGTTAAAATAGTGTTTAAGGGTAAAATAATTCACTATACTCAGGACAAGGGAGCATAATAAACCTTTTGAAATACGGTTAATAAGACATATGTGAAGATATACAAATTGAAATAATAAAAATACTAATAAAAATGAGTACCTACAATATGTTATAAAACAAAGTCCCACCCGTGTCTGTTTGTTTTTTCGCAGTAAACTTAAAAACGGATTTTCTATCAGTTTTCATCAATTGACAGAATTATTCATGATGATAGTTTAGGTGCCTTTTTGACATAATATGCTATACTACTCTTGCAATGTTGAGTCAGGTTGCTAGTCTGGGGTACGAGCGGCGGTAACCTTCTCGAGAGTTTTGTGATTATTATCCAGTTTAAAAAAAAAAAAAAAAAGAGTCCATTATTGTTCATGATTACTGTGGCTGTTTTGTAGCGGAGAGTTTCAGCAGTGTGGCCCGCTGCGCCTCCGCTCCTGGGATAGCCACTCAATGGCGCAAACGTGCCCCACATTAAAAAAAGGGTACTAGTCTAATTTTAATTGAATAAAACCGAAAGGAACTTTATAAATCGATTCTGGGATTCAGTAATGTTCGTCAGTACCTAATGAAGATTTTAGGCATAAAACTTAACTTTATGATTTGCTGTCGGGTATTTGTCGGGATATAGTTGGTAGGATAATACTGAAGGCCGTGTCGGGCTATAGTTAGGGTAGGATAATGATAAAGAAAATTAATTATCACTTCCGTCGCGAATTTTTTATTCAACGATTTTTGACAGCCTTAAACGAGTAAACGATTATCGTTTAATCGCGGCAGCGCCGCCACATTTCGTATTTGTTCATTTACTTCGGATAATAATAAAGAAAATTAATTATCACTTCCGTCGCGTCATTTTAATATTCAACGATTTTTAATACTCTCAAACGAGTAAAAGATTATCGATTAACCGGACGCTAGAGCCATATTTCCGTTTTGTTGATTTACTTCTCCCTACTAGTGGAGGGGCATTGCTACCATTGCTTAGTCCCTTTATATTTCTCGTGAGGGGACGGGTTAGAATACTATTCCCCTCTGCCGCTGGGAGAGTATCTCGAGAGCCGAGTAAACCAACACCTCCTTGGTGGTAGGGGATCCGTTCCCCGACTGCCTTGCGACCACTAGCATGCGAATCCGACCGCCAAGTGTCATAGACGCGTTCGGTCTAGCCGCATGTTGCTTAGACTGACCCCCTCCCTCTCCCATCCCATTAATACTGCCGATCTAGTGAACTCTGGGCACGCAGCATTTTTTTTTCACTCATCCTCTCCATTCTATCTTCGAGGATGCAACGCATTGACAAAACAAGAAGATATTTCAAGAGGATATCTCTTGTTTTGTCGATGTCCAAGGGCGATGGTGGCTACTTTCTATCAGGTGAACCATCTGCTCGTTTGCACCTTATCTACCATAAAAAAGTAAAGAGAGTAATATTCTTTTTAAACTGACGAGGATGGAATGTCATTAAATATCATAGAAACATTATTGTAATATTTTTACTTTAGTAAGGTAACAAAAAAATGGTGTATATACATAGTACTACACTTTTTGGAACGTAGTGTACCATTTCCAATTACGCTACCTAGAGTAGACTACGCTGAAAGAAAGTACTTTCACAGTAAGAGCTACTATTCTGCTATTTATAGTTCATAGAGATGAGGACAATGACTCCAAATATTTAGTTCAATTTCATCGATAGTATTGTTCTGATTTACATTCAAATCACTAACAACTTAACAAATCATCACTCCTATTTGAAGGTATGTTAATGAAATTGTGTCTAAGTAGATATTTACAGTTCACTGAATATTGTTTAAAATTGTTAATTTATTTATTACTCAAAAGCCATTAAACGAGGAAGGCGTTTATTACTATAAGGTTTCTACTTAAATTCTGAAACATTTTATTGCGCTGTAACTTTGGCGTAATACGATGTTATAAGAAAACCAACTCCTAGCGGACAAGGCCTCGTGTCCAAAGAGATGTAAACTACGTTTATTTCTTTAAATAAACTCCGAAGTATTGTACGATACTGACATAAACTTGAAAATATTCTCTCTTAATTAAAAAGAAATTGCTGGACATTTATGAGTATCTAAGAGACAACAGCTTAAGCAATTTATCAATTACTTAATGAATTTCGATGCGAGGAAATGAAGATATTGGAAAATAAAATTAATTCAACTACCTCCTTTGTCATTGTTGTCCAAAATTATATAAAAATGTACAAATTTTTGTATAGCATCGGTTTCAGATCAGGTTATTAATAAGCTTATAAAAATAGATTTTGCGCAAACATAATATATGTAATAATGTTAAGTTAAGCTTTTTTAAATGCAAAGGTTACCTAATACCGTTCCGTTCCGCTATGTTCTGTTCTGTTTCATTTAGATTTAGTTTTATTTAAAATAGGTACCTATGGCAACAAAAAACAGAGAGATACCTATGTATCAAAATTCTCAATTACAATCGTACACATCACTTAATATTTATTATTTGGATCATACTAAAAACTTAAGAAACTATGCTTTATACTTATTATAAAGGTAAAGCTTAATAGTACATTTTGATACCAGTGTGCCAAATTCAAAGACCAGCACGAGTTTTTTACGACGTTTTTCTACTTTACAAGCACAAGACTAAGAATACAGTGAGACTGTCGAAAGCATATAAAGGGTCGAAACTGTCAAAATGACGGAACTGACTACTACCCTACTCCAACGTGACACCAAAAGATTATCGAAAAATCGATGACGATTCGATAATCTTTTACTATTCTCAGACATATAGTAGATACATCAGCGCAGTCATGGATGTAACTATCTATACCTACATAGAAACAACTATACAAATAAACATACGTACAGATAGTTCAATCCACCACGACGCACAGCCTGCTTTTAATTTTTACATATATTACACGCGCCAGGCATTGTCTTAGATTGAACTATATATATCTCGGATATTTTAATAATGAAAACGAAGAAGCAGAGAGGAATATTGGAAAACACTAAAAGGGGTGATGATATTGAATGGACACCGTCCACTGCGCCTACGCGGCCCTCATCTGCGAATATTAGCCTCCGGATAGTAATAGTGGAAAATTACTATCCGCAGTTGCCCAGGGTGCACCGGCTCACAAAATGGTGGGCTCTCGAGGAGGTTTCCGCAGCTAGCACCCCAAGTGACTAATACCCTACTCCAACGCCATAGATATCGATGACGATTCAATTATTCGATAATCCTTTATTACTCACCCACGTATACATACCAAGAAATAACCATATGAACAAACGTACAAAAAACTTGCCAAATATGCGAAGCATCACGCAGACAAACTCTCATTTGCGGTTTATTTAAATCCATTACCGCATGTGTAAGTGCTGTAAATTAAAAAGCACGTGTGTGTTATGGAGCTGCTTAAGTTCACAAAATCAGCAAAAAAGACTAAATGTGTGGAATTTGCTTTACCAAATGTTAATAAATCAGCATTTCACCCTTTTATTAAATAATGAAATATTGAAATTGTTAGACTCAACAATCTTTTTAGGAATAACTTTAGACTCAAAACATCCGTGGATCTCCCATTTATCATCTTTGGCGGGAAGACTCAACTCCGCAGCTTACGCAATAAGGAAAGTAAGACAAGTAACTGATATTGATAGACTTGTTTATTTTAGTTACTTTCACAGTATACTGTCCTACGACATTTTGTTGTGGAACAGAGGCGCGAAAAAGAGCAATCGGGTCATTTCCAATCTAAGAGCTAGAGATTCCCTTCGAGACGTTTTTAATAAAAAAGATATTCTTACGGTGCCGTCACAATACATTTTTTGTAACATTTTATACATTAGTCAGAATATTACTTTATTTTCCAAACATAGTGACACCCACAGTGTAAATACTAGAAATAAAAATAAAAACAAACTTGTAACGTCATACTATCCTCTCCACAAAGTGAGTAATTGTTTCTTGAGGAGTGGTGTTCGACTGTTCGCATCTATAATAAAATTCCACAGTCTATATTAGATTTGCCACTTCAGCAATTTAAAACTCTAATAAAAAATTGTTTAGTAAATAAAGCTTACTACTAAGAAGAATTTAGTAGTTCTTCTCATCAGGAAACTGCTTTCCGAACAGGTGATAGTTTTAGACAAACTGACTGACTGACCTATTTTGACGTGTCAAAAGTACTTTGTGAAAAGTCTAATTGAATAAAATATTTTGAGTTTGAGTGAAACAAAATGCCACTTTTCGACAAGTGTGTTGAAATAGTACATTATGATATAAGTGACCAAAGCGCACGAGTGTACATACGACGTTTTTCAACACTTTTGTGAGTAAATAAAACATTGGTATATATAAAAGAGCACGAGGTGAAAAATCATTACACTTGAGTGCAACACGTAACCTTTCATCCCACGTTAGTGACGAAATTTACACCAAGAAGGTTCCGAGTTTGAGTTTTTAACAAATTAAAAACAGTTGTATGATAAATTCGGCACCATGGAGGTAGAAATAAATAGGTTTAATGATGTTTTGAAATCACAAACTTAGTGCACACGGTGTTCTAAATTCAATTTACTTTATCCTCTAGAGGATAAAAACGGCTTTTGCATTTATCGAAGGGCAAAAACAGTTTTTGCCCTTTCCGAGATAAGGGGATAAAAATAATGTTACAACATTGTTTTAAGTGGCTTAATTGCTATATATAGTGGCATAGATGTAGCTGAGGGTTCTTTATTATATATTTAGTTTTTTTATATTTTTAGGTACATGCAATAAAAGTTTATTTTCGGTTTATATAACAGCCATGCTCTAGTTTTACAAGTTTTCTACGTTCTAACCCTTGGGTGTAAACTGTAGACTTTAAAACTCAAAGGTTTCATCATAACTTTTTTAATAAAACGACTTTCGTTAGGGTTTAGTACTTGTAGTAAAATGAAAAGGACTTGTAATAATAAGAGCATAAAAACAATTTCATATTCTAATAGTTTTAAATAATTTGACTATTGATATAAATAATATTTTTGAAATAAAATACTTACGAGGTGCGATCTTTAAAGCTTTATATTATGTTATGACCTTAACATAATAGAGACCCCTTAATGTTAGTTTCATTCATCGGTAACAATACCGAAAATGAGAGACACCATTCATCTATACACTTACTATTTACGAACCGCAAAGCCTATGAAAAGGATTTATTCTATTTAAAGAAATCGTTCATCATATAGCTTTGTAAGTGGGTAAAATTGATACTGTAATAGTTATGGAATTATTATTTAGCGACAATCTCCATTAAAAGAATTTATTTTTATTTAAGAGGATTGGCTGACAACTATTATTTTTATCAAGTCAATAAAATGATGAGAAGAATTAGAACTAGATGCAGAGACCTATACAAAATTATTCTCAAAACTATCAACATAGTCTACAACTTGTAACGGCTTACCTCTTTCCTGTCGCGAGTTTACTCCGTCTTACTAATTTTCGATCAGGTCACGTGTCATTCATTAGACATTCTCTAAAGACCTAATACCTATATTTTACAGGCATGTAATCTCTATCTAGGACCTAAGGGTCCTAAATAGACTTAGGTCCTAAATAGAGATCACATGCCTATAAAATATAAAATGCTTAGCTGATTATCTCAATAATTTATATGCATTATTTTCCCGCCTTGTTTTCTCTGTGTATTGTTTTTACATGGATACTTATCATGACAAAATAATAAGTACTACAATACTGAGATAATAATTACCAAAATATCAACAAACCGAAATTTTTAATCTCATAGAAATGCGACTTTATAACGGCGCTCGTATGATTCTAAGTTAGGCAGGTACCCATAACTAGTGTAGTACTTCATTGAGATTTAAACCGGACAGCTACTGTCGCTGCTACCAATATGTATGTGCATTGCAACCCTAAAGTAAAATATAATTTTCTAATAATAACTATTTGCGAACTAATCTTCCTAACCATTGGGTTGATAAATCTGGGATGATAAATCTTCAATAATTTTATCTTGGGGCTTTGAAAATTTTTATATAATTCTGCGTTTCATCTTTCCATCGCTATTACATAACTGAGTATTATTATAAAGACGCTCGTATTTTCCTCATGTAAAGAAATACTTTGTGCAACAATATGGGTCGCCAGTAAGCCTGATAAAGTAGATACGATAATTGGGTTCTTTTCTTGGGAAATCACGTATGACATTTTTTTGCTGTAACGTGGAATAACGATTTGAACACGAACATAGCCTCAATTATATTTGCTTTAATTTATATCTAGATGAATCGAATTTAGTACTCTACGCGCTCACTCACTCTCCGACATAACCGCCACAACTTCAGGCTTACTCAGACAGCGTATTCGGTGAAAGCTCCCAGGCGGCTCGACGTTTTCCGACATTTTCAACATCAACAAGTATCGTCAGATTTCACTTCATTTCATGAAGTCATGATTATGGATATTTTAAAACTTTCCTTTAATAACCGAGAATATTTGTGTTATACACTGTTGCTATATCTGCAAATTTATCTTTAGCTACTTACTATCTATATAAAATTTCCATTTGTTTTTATTTCGCAATTCTCGCTAGAACGTTCGCCGATGAAGTTATGAGCCATGACGTCATACTGAAGGACAAAATACGTCATACTGAAGGACGAAATAACAGTGGAGTTAAAATTCAACAAACCAAAATGACCTTTAATAAGTCGTTACATCATTCACTTGTTCGGTGTTTAAGGTACCATGGCCGATTGTTGAATGTTGAAGCTTATAAATAAATAATTAACAATCCATTGATCGTATTTTATTATCTCTTTGTTTTCTGTATATGCAGTGCATTCGGTAATTGTTTGATAAACTTACTGAATTTTGAAATCATATGTTTGTCACTTTCTTTAAAGTTAAAGCAGTAATCACTTCCAGATGAGCAGTCTTCCTGATGACTCTTGAAGATAATGATAACGACAAAGTAATAAATGCAACTTTTCAATGTGTAATATTTTGAACTTCGATTACTCTATCAATGTTAACTCACCAAAATAAAAACATTCGATGTTATGAATAATCCGTTGACTGATTCTGGATTAAGTTTTTGTTTATATGTTTATATTTATTTTCATTGAACAGTGGGATGTAGCCACTTAAAGCAGTTCGGAATTTGCAACCAACTAAGTAGTTATCCGTGTCCATCTAATCCTTTAAGCATTGAAAGAGCATTAAATCTATGGATTGTGAACCAAATCCAGCTTACGTCGGAGTAAATCCGGTATTTATTGTCAATATTTACGTGTAGATCCATGAGAAATAACCAATAATAAACATAAAATAATAAAATTATTGATGCACTAATTTAAAATATATCTGCTAAAGTAAAACACGAAAAAATGTAACAAAATGTAAATTAAACACCAATTACTTTAATTTTAAGGTTTTATATCTTCTGACAAGTAATCACCATAAATTAATTCTAAACAAAAGATTTTTCCCGTACGTTTGTATGTTTGTGTATCTCTATGTTTGTCTGTTTGTTTGTTGCGAATAGGCTCGATATGTACTGAAATGATTTTGAAAATTCTTTCACCGATAAAAAACTACATCCTTTCCGGGTAACATAGGCTATGTGGTGTTGCATATTTGATTTAGTGTTATCCCAACATACATTTTTAGTAACAATACATTTTTTAATTAATAGAATATGGTTCTTTTTTTCTTATTAATCCGATTTTAAAAATTCTTTTACTGAGAGAAGTCCGAGAGAGAGTATTTCCGTCTCTTTTCCTCTTATATACTATCATTCTCTCTCTTTTTATTCTTTTTAATTTTTATCATTATCTCTGTTCAGAATGATCAGTCTCGTTTCACTTTCTTTCCTTCGATTATCTCTCCCTCTCTCTCCTTTATCTACTCCATTTTATTTTTGCTCTGTCCTCCCCCTTATATTGTCTGTCGCTTTTCTTTTCTTTTTCTTTCTAACATTTTTCTTTTTATAAATTTTTCTCACTCCCTCTTTGTTCAAATAATAAAAAACTACAATTAAAGAATGACAAATTGAGGACATCAATTTAGCAATATTAATAATATATTAATATTGCTTTAAATACCCGGAGCGAAGCGAGGGCAGGCCCCTCGTCAATAATGTATATGTCGGAGAATAGTAAACGATTATCAAATAATCGAATCGTCATCGCCATCTATGGCGCTGAAGTAGGGTAGTAGTCACTTCCGTTATTTTGACAGTCTCGACCCTTTATATACCGTAGAAGTCCAACTGCAGTCTTAGTCTTTCGTGAGGTCTTTCAAGGATTGGATATCTGGGCTAGTGCTAGTGAAAATGTTAGTGCAGTGTTGTGAATAACTTACAATGTAGTTGCCACGACTTGTGTTAGGTTAGCTTAATGTGAGTTTGACCTTGGGTTTAAATAGAGCACCAGATTAGTGGAGCCGAGTGTTGGTATTCTGTTAAAAGCTCTTTAAGCCTAAATTTTGGTCACAAGTCCAAGGCACTGCTTAGGTTTCTCGCGTAATTGTATGTCTACGTTGCGTTGACCCAATAGTCGTGATGCTTTTACAGTTTAGCTAAAGAAGAGTTAAAACAACTTTATCTAATCACCAAATAAGCATGTTGGTAGGTTATATTACATTTTATTTATCTGTCTAAGAAGTCACTACGTTTTTGCCATTACCACCACAACTTTGATTGCTAATGTAATGGCCAGTCTTTTCTTTCGAGAAGCCAATATCAGACTCGATTAAGCTTCGAATACAGGCTTACAAATAAGCTTTGAGCATTATATCCTTTCTCTTCTACTCAATGTTAACTGTTATTATTAATGTTGTTGAAAAAGTGGTTAGTCGAAGTACTAGCAATAAAAAAATTACATCAATAATTTTTATCACTACTTGATATTTAATAGACACACAAGTTCTGTTTGTTTAATATAATTCCCAATCATTTATCTCTTACTTCTGATAAGTTCATTTATAAAACATATCTGGTAAACTGTAGAATCAATTTAACCCAAATCAAGTAATCAGTAAAAGCTTATTTATTCAGTGTCCGCAGTTTAGACATTATATCGAAAGTTTGAAATATTATATTTCGAAGTCGAGTCAAATAGTAATTTGACAACTTCTCTCGCCACAGTTTTCACCGAAAGTTGCCTCGAGCCATCATTACCTACCCTTTTACTCAAAGTATACACAAAATATGTTTGGAATTTTCACTATGTTTATTTTAAGGGTAAATTAGTTTCATTTTTGATGTGTCTACTAAAACTAACAAATGCGAAACTATGGTAAACGGTATGCGAAATTTTATAAAATATTGTAAAAACTAAGAAATTTCACTAATTCGATATCCTGTTACTGAACAGTTGCATTAAAAATCAATCAATATCTAACTCTACCGAGGTTTCCAAATAGACAGAAACTCAAAAAATAAAACTGTGTATATAAAACTGAAAAAAAAGCATTTATACCTCCAAATTTTCAAAAGCCGCATTTTCAGAGATATCATCATCTAGATAAGTAATAATTAAATACATTAAATCAATACATGTATCTTAACAAATGTTCCGCGATCAAATAAAAGAAATACCATGAATAATATAAAATTAGCGACCGTAGAATATATTAAATTTCCTTGAACTCTGGCATGAATAAATTATACCTTATACCTTTTCACTCTGTTTAATAAACCACGAGTCCACTAACTCTGTTGTGGCTCGGAATCGCATGGACAAATTATAACAAGATTAAGGTTTCAAGCGAAGCGTAATAATGCTGACAGATGTCTTAAACTTCTCTTAAAAGACACTTCAGAACAGAAATTTACATAACTTGTAATTTGTATGTGTCTGGAATACAAAACCGAGAATTCAAATTATTATCGCAAAATATACAGCTATAGTCAACATAATGGATACTAGCAAACCCAGCTCGTGTTTCCCTTCTTTTTAATGTTATAATATAAACTCTGAATTTTTTTAAAATAACAATAAAAATATTTCTTTTGTAGTTAAAATATATTTTCTTTATTTTCTTAATGCTATGTAAAGACTGTCAGGCTCTTCTTATTTGATATATAAATTTTACAAATACCCAAAAACAAACCCACAAACATACTTTCGCATTTATAATATTAATATAGATATATGTTCACACTTTTTTAAATTATTAAGATTTAAAAAGATAATAAGTATTAACACTTTTAGAAAAAATTGCATCCACATCATAGTTTCTTTTTTGCAGTAACTAAGTCTAGGCGTTAATGGACAACATCGAAAATATGTTAGCAACACCGTTTATAAAGTAGTATTGGCGGGTAGAGCATTTTATTAGACTCAGTCTCTCTGGTGCCGTGGTTAAGGTCGCCCATCTTGAGGTCCACGTAAGTTTACTTTAATAGCTATTGTAGTTGGCGAGGTCGAGTGATGGAGGTGAGAGTTAATATATTATGAAAGAGCTCTTTAAACCTGCTCCTGGGTCTCAAGCCCCAGGCAGTGCTCGGCTCCATATGAATTGCATGTATATACGTATTGCTGTACAGTAATGGGTATCATTCCTCGCTCATTTTATGAAAAATATAAAGTTATTTGTAGTTAATTGGTCTTGCCATGTTAAATATAAATAAAGTTGTTAAACAAACAGTTAACAAGTGAAAAATTGTTATTAGATAATTTATATATAGACACGTACGACTATTGCCAGCAGAACTTTGTAACATAATATGCCTTGCTACTCGCTTGTTGCTGAAAGTTACGTCTTAAATTTCCTTGGATACAATATTACGTCATTTGGAACGTAACAAATCCCAAAAATTAAGCCCGAAACCCTCGCACCGCAGAAATTTTTGTACTGAAATCTTGTATAATTTATTATATAACGTATTATAATAATGTTATTTTACCCTCAAAGACGCAATTTCTTGAGAAGTTAGTAAACCAAGAAGCTGAATTAACAACTACAGGTAACTCATCAAACACCGCTAATAACACGAGCGGTATTTACTAATAGGAATAATTTGTATCCATGAAGTGGATTAGATTTCTTAATAGGCCTAATATTATATTCGTTATATATAACGTTATATGATTTAGCTACTGTATCTGTCATTATTCAAGGCTATGTTTAGATAAAACAACTTTTATAATGATATTGCCTAAAATAAATTTAAGAATGGGAAAATTAAAATGTTAAGTGCTTTTTTTGTTTAATTTTACATGACAGTCGGAAAAATGTTTGAGCGAAAGTTATTTTTACTTAGAATATATTTAGAAATATACGCAATTTAAGGCCAAAGGTTTGCACGTTTTAGTTTAACATTACAATTTAAACAATGTTCCGTTTTCATTAGTTTTAGAATAAAAATAATTAAAATATAAGCGGTACAGATGCGGGTACTAGCCAGTCCAATCTGCCTACGTGCCCATCGTATCCCCTGGGACCTTCAGCGACCGTGCCTATCTCTCCTGGCACGTCCACCAGCAAGCAACAACAAGATCGCAGATGCCAAAGGCAAATTGCGCAAGGCGAATTACCGGCGCCTTAAAACTGGTACTACTGGCTCCTCTATACCCGAAATTAAGTGAAGCATGACCTCAAAGTTCAGAGGTCGCATACCCACCAAAGGTCTATGGGTGCTGCTGCAGCTAATCACTCACCTCAAAACAATACGATTAGGAAAGGAAAAGTAAATTCAAAGGACCAGATAAAAGTAAAACGTCCTGGCTATGAAAAACGGACTAAAGATTTTACTCTATGTACCTGGAATGTAAGAATCTGCCAGGAATCCACAAATCAAAAAAATGAAGTCTATTGTATACTGCAACAAAAATATACACGATTAAAACGAGAAAGTAATAAAAATCTGCGAAGGCCCGAAAAACACATTCATAGTTAGCTAAGAAATGAGTAATGATTTCCACCACAAAAACACAAGAAGTTTTTTCAAGAGAATTATTAAGGGTAGGAAGGAATCCAAACCGAAAGTCACCGCATGTCGTGATAAGAAAGGAAATATACTTGACGAAAAAGAGGAAATATTGGAAAGGTGGACCCAATAATTTCAAGAACTACTAAATTGACCAACAACTGAACAGAATCACTCGTCAAACTAATCTATCGTAGACAGACAAAATTCATTTGTGCCGTCCCTAGAAGTACTGCGGTCAGCAATACATCAGCTTAAAAACAACAAAGCACCAGGGATAGATAAAATATGCGGCGAACTAATCAAATACGGTAGAAACCACTTATCTCGGGAGTTGCATAAACTGATTGAAGAAGTTTGGAATTTTGAAACTATGTCGACTGAATGGCACACTACCATAATCTGTCCACTACACAAAAAGGGAGATGTATTGGAGTGTAGCAATCAGAGGAGTATTTCGCTCCTTGGTATAACATACAAAGTATTCAGCAACATATTATCTAACAAAATCGTTTTGTGGAGCCCAAACTTGAATATCAATGTGGTTTCCGACATACAATATATTTTTACTGATTTCAAGCCCGCCTATGACGATGTAAGCCCTAACTTCCTCTATCAGGCTATGGAAGGGATAGGGGTACCATCCAAGCTTATTAATCTGACCAGGATGACATTGTGTAGTACTGAGTGCAAAGTACGAATACAGACAAACCTCTCAAAAAGATTTAGTCTAGAGCTGTATGCATTGTACGGGGAGCTGGATGTTATTAAACATATAAAGATCGGTCGCGCTGGCCACATACAGCGCATGGATATAAGATGGCAAAAAGTTATCGAAAAAAATGGTACCTAGATATTTTAGTTAAATGTAAATAAATTATATTAAAAAATGTTTTGATTTTTTTTAAAAATGCAAAGACACTTTTTCCCCAACCTATTATTATGCGGACATAAAAAAATGTTAGCGAATTTAATAAAATTTAAATATGTTATACATAATATACTTACCCTCGATAAAGGTACAAAATATATTTACCATTTTAACTTTATGAAATTAAAATTTTAAAAGTAATTAAATTTATTCCAATAAAGAGAGAATTAATTTGTCATGCAAAAAAGGATGTAAAAAAGATTATTTCGTAAAATATATATTTCATTATTTAATTATTTAATATTAATTTTTAGTGTTGACCACACTCTAAAATAAGGCACCTCTTCCAGTTACTCAAATTTTCAAAGCCTTCTAGCTTTACGTTCATCCGGGTGTTCGGAATTCATGTATATGTATAACATATTCAAATGTCAGTAAAATCGCAAACATCGACTTTTTGTCGTCGTATCGTGTGAAATGAATCTAAAGCTATTTTAACTAATATCCTGGCAACAACGATCATAGAAAAAAAGAGGATACCGCAAGTACGCCCGATGCGTGTCCCACTGAAACTCCGCTTAATTCATAAACTCCGTGCATCGCCCGTTAGTCAACATTAGACCGTCAGTGCGAGAGCTGTCAGTTTAGCGTCATAAAATATTGCAAAAATGCCGTCTTGCGTCATTAAATCGTGTAAAAATTATACTAGGATGCACAATAAAGCTACTGGTATTATATTTCATGAGTGAGTAGTTCTTCAAATACAATATTTGATATGAAAAATAAAAAATTATAATTTTATACATTTAATCAAGTTCGATAAAGTGGAAACGGCTTCTAAAAAAATGGAGTATAAACGTTAAATTCCGTCATAAAAATCATAAAATTTGTATAGCCTATGTCACCCTGGGTTTAGTCACCCAGTTATGAATCTATTGACACCTCATTAATTAAAATTGGTTCAGTGGAACATATACACATTTAAACAAAGATACATACATAGACTACCAAAATCATCATCTTTCTGATAAAAGGCTAACCTAGTAAAAGTACGGCATGATGAAAATTACAGTCGAGGCGCAAACTCACGAGTCATGAAAAACTATTAAATAAACTCGAGGGTTTTGGTACGTAGTTTAATGCTTAATTGGTTAAAATCATATCTTACTTAATAGAAAACAAAAAACAGTGGCCTGTAAGCAATTAAACACAAATAACACGTATTAACCAGGCTTTAGGAATAATGATTCTGGCGTGCCACAATGAAGCATACTAATGTGTGTGTAATGTGTTTAAAAAAATCAATCATTGTTATAATATAAAAATATAGACTTTTTTTCTTATTTTTCTTATAAGAAAATAAGAAAAAATCTATCAGTAAATATAACTGGAAAATATCCTATTTAATTGATCCTTTATAAATTATTATTTAAATATTTAACTCGATTGATTTAACAACGACATATAATAATTATTTTAAAATCCTAAATTCAATATTTTTGTACTACCACATTAAATCTACTTTAGGTTTTTGTGTGTATATAATATTTGTATGCCTTAATATGGTAGAACATGAGGAACATATAAATTGTAAAATCTAATCTGTACCATGTTTAGCAAACAAATGTCATTTCATTATAAAATCATTACAATTACAATTAGTACAGAATTTTCGGTTAGTGAATTTGACGCGCACATATTTTTTTTGTATTATACTTAATGTTAATAAGAATATTATTTACATGCAATAAAATTTAATTTAAAAAAATAAGAAGCCACTATCCATACTTTTAAGCCTGGCAGAAACGTCAACTATTAGACGCGACGTCGCATTTGATTAACGTTTTAGTTTAAATTACTGTATCTACTTTATTTCTATGATCGTTGCCTGGCAACGATTGTTGACGACATGACATGTTGTTAAATGAAAACTTGTAAAATATTTTAATCGATTCCAAAGAAAGAAGGTTCTATATTTGATTTTATATATTTGTCATTGATATATGTTTGTTCACTGACTTCAAAATTATTTTGATGTAATTATTTTTTATTGCATGTTTCAGTTTGAAGCCCGTTTATTTTTTTTTATTACAAATGTCATGTCATGTCATCATAAGGCAATTAAAATACACAATGTCGGGCGTTAACGCCCCACAACACTACTTTTGATCATATTTTGACCCACAAACGAAAACCAAACAATAAATATTAAAATAACATTTGATAGTGTTTTTTATTTAAATTATACGGAACCCTCAGTGCGCGAGTTCCACGCTCGCATTTGACCGAATTATTTCAAATAGTTTTGAAAATTTTTGGGCTTACTTATTTGTATAAGAAAATGTTTGCTGTCCTTACTTTGATACTGTTTCAATATTCTAAAGTAATAAATGTCTAGACTAGTATGACATAATATTTTATAAGCTCGGTCTCTGTTTTCGTTTAGAATGGTCTTGGGTCGAAACTCAATATAGCGATGTCATAGATATTGCTGAAATATTAGATATTTGAGCTCAACCTGGCACTGATAGATCTTGAGATATTAGGTACCTAACTTGTATTTCTATGATAAGAAGTAACTCTATATATTACAGCTACGTAATACTAAGTGACGCATATTCTTATTCCGGAGCTGCTGCAGCTGCTTAGGCTCATTCTGATTCTGATATCTAATGATCGGTAAAAACTAATAAACAAACCTTCAAACGAGTTTTTAAATAAATCGTTGTGGTGAACTGTTGTCTATTTATATCAGTGAAAGAATTACAATAAATTGATACTTACACGTAAACAAAAACTGAAGAACTGACACTTATATACGAGTACAATTTTGATTTCGATAAAACAAATAGTATATATATCTTTTACGAAGTTTAGTTTATCTTGTTAAAGTAAGATCAATTTTAGAGTTCTTATTCTGAATCTCGTAATGGGACTCTTATTGCGAAATTAAGGTTTCCCGTCTCTTAATAAAACAAAACTTGTTTATCCTTGTTTTACTTTATTGCTTTAACGATAATATATACAAAAGTCAGACTCGGTGTTATTGAAATACAACAAATAATAATAATCCAAACGTAAGTCAGGTTCTACGATACGTGATTTGACCCTTGGGGCGTGAGATCAACTGGACCTTGGTTATTTATGAATTTCTTATTCCCTTTACTACTTAGACACGCAATTTTTTGATATTATATTCGTTCTATTCTTATTACAATAACGTTATACGCCGCTAACATTCTACAAAATAGTATATCTATACTAATATATAAAGCTGAAGAGTTTGTATGTTTGTTTGTTTTCTTGAACGCGCTAATCTCAGGAACTACTGGTCCGATTTAAAAAATTCTTTAAGTGTCAGAGAGCCCAATTTGAGGAAAGCTATAGGTTATATATCATCACGCTACGACCAATAGGAGCGGAGCTACACGCGAACGTAGTTGCTTAAAAATAAGAATTATAAATGAATATTACTGGCATACCAGTGGCCTGCCTTGTTTTGCTGGAATTTTTTTTTTTTTAAAAGATTACTAGCAGTATGGATCACATACTACTAGTATTCCCTTTACCCTTCCAACTAAGCTAAAATGCTTGTGGTAGGAGTGGGCCACGCCAGTAGTCCAATGAATTACATCAAACTTCTTTTTAACAATTATCAGATTGAAAACAACAACAATCTATGACTTTAATTAATTATATTGTAATTAATTATTCGATATTCCTTGTTATATGATCACCTACAATGTCAAAAAAATACTAAATGCATTCACGGTTCTAACCCGAACGTCGAACGTGTGTTAAAATGTTATTTAGTCAGTTATTTTATTTAGATAATGTTTTTATTCAACAGGTGTTATATACAAGGATAGCAGTGGGACTGTGGCAGAGTTCCCATGGGCTCGGTCAGATGGCTCAGGGGCAGTGCTGCGCTACGCAGTGTCCACGTGTAGAGAAACCGGCTCCAGCAGTCAATGATTCTCAGCGGAACTTAGTTGGCACCTCTGAAAAGAAGGTAACGGTTTATTCTTCTTTATTTAGAACTATATTTAACAATTGCTACAAATATTGCAGTAATAAATAGGACATCAAATTCCCAAAATAAATAAATACGAATATGCGAAATATTGCGAGCCTTTATATAGCTAATAAAGCCTATAAAAACGCGGTATCTTGAAATTATTCCGTGTCAGAAGTTTTCAATTAATAAAGCTTTTGCCTCGCTACTTTTTCTTGGCAATTATTAAATTTTTAGATCCGACAGCAGCTTGTGATGTCCATATTTTAGATATTAATTGTATAAAATTCTAGATGTTATTTTTCCAAGAGAACATAAATTTTTAGGCACCTGCATTAGCGATGAAAAGCAGCAAGTTTCATGTTTACAGTACACACAACTCATTAGGTATAAATATTAAAATGACACAGAAAATCGCTGTCCTTCAATTTTGCCTACAGTACTTGTACCTGCTTTTCTTTCGTTAAGTTCTTTTAAAATAGTATATATAATTATATATCGTACCGTAGCGTATCTTAATACTTATACCTTTGTAGGTAAAGAAAGTACATATAATATTTACGTATAACTTCAAATAAATGCAAGTGCATTAGTTTGAAGTGCAATTCATTATATCGCATAAGAGAGAGGATTAGCCGGTCGCAGCCAAGTGGGTTACTAATAAATTATTCAACAGAGCCGACTTCTATTTGAATGATTTCATAGAAGTTGTGTTTATGACAAATATAAAGACTTTTTCTAACAAAAATAAAGTAACAAAAAGATGAACATAATCTTATATGAAAGTTTGCCTTAATCACACATTTCAATACACGACAATGGGTTTAGTAAGCGTAGGACTGCCATTCTTTACTTAAAAGAGTTTTAAATAATTTTTAATTTATATAATAATATTAAAAATTTATTTTAAAAAAGTTTTTAATTTACTGAATAACTTTAAAAGCATTTTAATTATGTCCGTGTTTAAAGCTCTAACTGCGGAGTTATACTACGCCTAGTTTACAGATTTTAGAGTTGGAAATCCTAGTACAGTAAACAGCATAAACTGATGTAGACGAGAAATGCGATAAGTTTTCATGAAGTAGTAAACAGAGCACGAGATTATACTACTAAAAGAGTTAAGGGTTCTTGTATAATTACATCATAACGCGTTTGTCACAACCACAATCGCATTTCTCGCTTCGTTTACTGCGACATTATGTTGAGTCTAGAATCACAATATTTATATCCAAACTAATTAAAATATCTATGGTTTTTAAAATAGCCGTTTTGATGTTTTACGTTACTGGTACGATGACGCTTTGACGAATGCTGGGGGAGGGGGCCAATTTGATATAAATGAAAGATGTGTGAATTGTATAATATATATGATTTTATGGAACAGCTGATATTTTTCGTGATTTCAGGATTGGTCTTGTAGTATTATTTTCAGAATTAGAAAATTTATACAAATTTTGACGATTTGCCTACATTTTTTTGTTCCTCTAGAGGAGGGCAACTGTCCCTACTTCCCCTCTCTTGCGACGCCCTCAATGAAGAGGATGATTTAATAATTGTCAAAATGGATCACTTACGTTATTATCAATTGGATTTGTATCTGTGTGGATACGTCTACTGTACTAAATTTGTAGTATGTACGCACTTTTAAAAGTTCAATTTCAGTTTTTTTAAACACGCGTGAATAGTATTATAATGCAAATACTACGTGTGTATATAAATACTGAATTCTTGAATTGTAAAGGTTTATGGTGATATTATGTAAGCGGGTTGATTGAATCGATACAATAAAACCTAAATTTTATTCAGTCAATATTTATTTTTGTCTCAGGTAAAGGCGCCGTCAACATCGAAGACAACAAAATCCTCTCATGAAAACAGAAGCTGTCACCATTTGAGCCACCTCTCCCGAAACGTACTTCGCGCTCGACGCGGAGTCGTTCGTATGCTCATTGTCGTAGTGTTAACATTCGCAATCTGCAATTTACCCTTTCACGCCCGCAAAATGTGGCAATATTGGTCGAGTGGTTATCAGGGTACTAGTAATTTCAGCGCCCTTCTCACGCCTCTGACCTTTCTCATCACATACTTCAATTCTGGAATAAATCCTCTACTGTACGCATTCCTTTCCAAAAACTTTAGAAAGGGTATGCGAGAATTACTATTCTGTAATTTTCCCGGAAAGAGAAAGAGCGATAATTTGATACTTTTAAACCGTGTGGGAGGCGTGGGCCTGCGACGGAGCTCCACGAGGTCGACGCGCGCCAACTGCAGTACTGTCACTATGGCTCCCAATGGGGAATCATGAGGGTTACAGCGTCGCAGATTCCTCTACAAAATGGACAATATGGACAATTCCTGATTGACAGAAAGCACCGACGAGATAACTGACAGTAGCGGTATTAATACAATATCTACCGTACCTAGACGAGATTTATATGATTAAAAGTTTGTTAAGCCGTCGGTTTGTCGTGAACGTCTTGGAACGAAAGGACTTTATTATATTAGTGATCTCATGAGCTTAAAATAGTATGTAAATGCTGTTAGTGTGTACTTGTGCTGTTTATAGGCTAAAGCTTTGTTGTTTTTAATTGTTGTGTTAAGGTAGTGTTGTTTCCCATGTTGTGTTATTTAATGTAAATAAATACTTTATTTTGAAATTTATTTGTTTATAAAATAAATCGAAATGCGAATAAATGTATTAAAATAATGTTCTTTAATTAGCTTTATAATACTTATAAATAAATGTATTCATTGTAGTATACATAATATGGTATGTTAAAAGTATACATAATATGATAAATTTTACAATTTGTATAACGAAACGAAAGTATATGAATAAATTTAAAATTATTAGAAAATCGAGTTGTACAAATATTACAAATCATTTCATCATAAAAACTATATAAAAAATTTTAAACATAAAATTTTAATAAAAGTACATTAATGGAAAATATATATTTCTTGGTATTCATTTATATTAAGCTATATAGTTGTATGTATATAAAAAATATTTCTGATAGATCAAAAGAACTACAAGAATGATATCGTTGAAGTATATCTGTCATTTGACGTGATACTAAGCCCATGATTTAAGGCAACCTAGTGGTGGATTAACCAAACGCAGGGTCCTCACAGCGATGAACAAAAAAAAGTAACCCAGACTAAACTATATTTGTTATATGATCCTATCTATTCTGTTTCGAGTTGGTTTTACAAGAAAAGTCAATTTGTTAGGTCAACCTATAATCCATTACATTACGCAGACACTAAGATGTTGCGTGACTTGTACTAAATTTGTATATTAATAACTAAGCATTGGTAATTAGAGGGAAATGTATATATAATATACTTCGGAAAAAAAGCATATAAATATAATTTCTTATATTTTCACTATTATGAAACAATGGATAATACTTTTGAAACGGTTTATATCGTGTATAATCTTTTAAATTAGATCCTGTGGGGTTCCTGGTCCCAGAACCAGACCTGAGTAATCTAAAGACACTTTTTTTAAAACGAAAACTATTTGAAGCACCTTTCCCTTATTGACCCTAACATTATACAATTCGTTTTATTTTTAACGATACAAAGAATCGTACTTAGAATTAATTAAAAATAGGAAACATAAAATAATTGAAACCTTGATAGAACTTAACTTAATTAACTCCGAAATTTATCAGATATTTCAGCCTATTCTGCAAAATAATTTATTTAAAGGAACATTCGTATCCCTAATTGATTTTCTGAAATTGTAGGACTTCAATTTCCAAATATCTGACTTCTCTCAACTTCACAGGGATAACCTTTAAATATTTTTGAAGTTATTCAAACTGGCAGTTGTAAAGCTTTTGTGTGAGAAAATGGAATAAATTACGAGCTCGCATATTTTATATTTGAAGTTCACAAAGTCAGTTGGCTTTTCTTGATATCAAGCCCGAGCAGTGTTGGTTACATTTAAACAAAATTGAATTTGTTTCTTTATAGCGATGTCTGAAAATACTTTAGTCGTAAAGTTCTTTTATAAAGTAATGCATTCATTTATATTATATTTTATATACTTACTACCTTTAATTATGGGATTAACGTAATATTATCTAGTTTGAATTTTCCTTTTCCTTATTTTAATTTAATAAAAAGTTTCGTTAAGTCAATTCCAAAGGAAGTTTTCCAATATTAATATTATTTTTTAAGAATGCTGCTATTTGATCTCTTAAAAAGTTATAAAGATATTAAGAGCTTTTATCAATGGTACAAATTAACTTTTTAACAAGGTTTTCAAATTAGCTCAGGCAATATTTTCAATTTAATGATATTTAAATACTTACTTTGTTTTCTTTTTGTTTGAATTAATATTCAAAAAAATCTTCTAAAAACATCGAGAAAAAATTATTAACGATATCATTCATGTTCAACTGGATTTTCTGATTGAGTGGTTTACCTAATACCTAATATTGCTTAAACTAAACCGTCTGAATAAAAAGTATCTTGATAATACCTAATATATAATATCTAAATGATAATCTAAGAAAAAGCTATTTAAAAGGAAATAATCGATGTTAATTCGTTTCAACATTCATCGACGTCGACGACGTCGACATCGTAATAGTAAAAAGAGAAAATGAAGTGCGCATTAATCTGTTAAGAAAGGAGGCCAATTTTCAATTTCAACGATACAATTTACGAAAAATGCTATTTTTTCTTAATAAGGAAAAATAAATTGTTACAATAGAAGGAAACTTCTTATCGTTTCGATATTTTATTCGAATAGGGACTTTTGTTATCGTTACCTGAGTTTATCCTGAGTGTATTATTTATTCTTTTAGATTTTCATTTTTTTGTATAATATAATAATTTGTATAATACCAATAATATTGTCATCTAAATGTTTAAGTAATATATTTTTATAATAATGTAAATCTTGTTTATGATTACTATGTTGAAGTGTGAATCATATCATATAACTACTGTAAATATATATTGAAAATTAAATAAATACTTCTTCTTGGAATCTTTTTCTTTTATTGCTTCGTAAGGTCGAAATGGGCAAGTAGTCGTACAGGATATCTAAGTATCCTTTCGACTTTGAAACTTACCTTATCGATCGCACCGATTTTATATAGGTACAGGTAAAGTTTATTACGTCAAATCTTAAACTGTCTAATTTATTTTTCGTGATTTGTAAAAGAGATTGAGGTAGGGCACAGTAGGAAACTTCCTGCTCAAATATGGAGCAGCCCGACTGGGGTAGTACCTCGACCTTACAGAAGATCACAGCTAAATAACACTACTATAAAGCAGTGTTGTGTTCCTGTTGGTGAGTAAGGTGACCAGAGCTCCTGGGGGGAATTGGGGATAGGGTCGGCAACGCGCTTGCGATGCTTCTGGTGTTGCAGACGTCTATAAGCTACGGTAATCGCTTACCATCAGGTGAGCCCTACGCTTGTTTGCCGACCTAGTTACATAAAAAAAAAAAAAAAGAGATGATGTATAGATTTCTTAATAACAGAAAGTCTCTGAGCAAATTTGGTTACTTGAAACTTTGATCAATTGCTTAATTAATTAATTAATTAATTTATTTATTATTTATCTATTAATTAAGTCTAAGGTGATGCAGAAATTTCATAAGCTTAATTACTTAAAATTATTTGTTGCTCTGCAAACGTGCAATGTAGTTCCACATAATTTTCAACGGAGACCAAAAAACAAAAGGAAAACTATAAATTAAAATTAAAAACATAATTATATTTTCAAAATTAAACTCGTTAAAGAGTAAGAATTATAAAAAATATAAAAATAAAGAATTTGGCGAAAGATATTTTAATAAAGTCTACTTAGCTTCCTCACAAAATATTTTCAAAATTACCTCCATTAAAATAATGGAGGTGATTTTGAAAAACACTTTATTACACCATTTATAATAAACCGTCATTACTGGTAATATAGGCACTATCTGTAATAAACTTATTGGAGTGCCATTATTACTTATATTATATAACTTTGCTAATAAAGTTTTATAACAACTTTATTTTTAGCAAACTTTACTAATATTTTATGTAATGGCCGATTACATCCAATACGTTACTAAGTTGTGTGTCAGTAATAAACAGAAAATGTAAATAGTTACTCTTTAAGAATATATAGAATACATTTTTAGATAAGTAATGACAGGTATCAAGAGAGTTATGACGCATTTGTTAACTCACTAATTATTGATTCACAAATTAAAGTGATATTAATATAAAATTCTAATTCATTATTCAAATACTATAAAAGACAAATAATTCAATATTTCTGTTTCTTTCAAACATTTTCAAATTGCCCTAGTATCAAATAGAATAGAAAAATTATTTCAATGTTTAACATGATTTGTCTAGAATAGACTCTACATCGTTAAAACTCTTGAACATATATATACCTTGCTCTTTTACATTGTACAATTCATCATGATCTACGGCATTACTTGCGGCTGATTCTTATATAGGTACATGTCGGCGAATAAGCTAGGTTTAGGTTAGCCTAACCTTAAGTTTAAACAGATAACCTGGCAGTGAAGGCGACTTTTGCAATAATTGTGTTGAATGCGTCTTTAAACCGCTTTTTTCTATCATTGGTCACAAGACCAACGTTTAGTTATTTATCGGTGTAGTAGCAGGATCTACGTTGCCTTTACCCAATAGTCTATTCAATATCAGCCCTCTTAATATTTTTCAATACGCTCTCCATCTCATTTTCTGCGACTTAAAATAATTAAAGGTTCATAATATCTGCAAAATTAATGAAAATGTAATAATGAAAAAAAAAAATCACCCTATCCTTGTCTCAACTACTAAAACAATATTTGCTAGTTCTCAATATAATAGCCAATCAGCTACAATATATTTAGATTTAGAATCTCTTATGAGGTCAAACAAGTTACTAAATCTGTAACAACTTCTACTAGTTATCGTGTTTTAAAAATATATATAATTCAAAATGTTATCATTCAAGCGTTAAATCTAATATTGACTATGTCTTTTGTAGAGCTCTTTCTACTTTATTAACGAGAAATAATTGTTGGTTTATTTTTGTATCTGGCGTTTGAATCGTATTTTACTTCTAGATACAAGAATATAATATTATATCAAATGGAATTACAATCCATTTAAGTTTATTGTTCTGTGTTTTATAAATTAGTTTCAGTGTTACCATAAAAACTTTTTATTTCCCCACATTTATGAGAGAAATAGTAATTTATTAAATAAATAATTTAGTAGTGAGCGAGTCCCATCACTTCAAGAGGGATGGCTGAGCTGTTAGGTTTTATCATAATATTAATCCTGTAAAATATCGATTTAAAATCGAATACTCATTTTATATTCTTAGTAAATGCGCTAAAGAGTTTGACCGATTATAAACCCCACTTTCTGGAGATGGTCCTTGGATGTATGATCGGGTGAAGTTTCGGTACGGAGGACAGTTGCGTTTAAGAGTTAAAAGTGAAAGGTTGTAAGGAGAAAAAGATATAAGTAATATAAGGAATAAATTGTGAAATTAATATTATTTAATATTTTATTTATTATGGATAAGCGACTGTTTGGATTTATCTCTGGCTTAAACCCTATTGTATGAGACCTTGCTTTATGCTTAATTTCATGTTTCTAGGTCATCGGGAAGCATTTATTTTAGTTGATTATTATGATTTTGTGACTGACCACATTAACAGTCATATCTTTTCAATCCGTGGATTTAAAAGTTGGATTTTTTGGCAGGCGCAAGGAGCTTGAGTATTTGATATTAATTTTATCTCGATACCTCCACGCGATCATCATCAAATCATCGTAAAGGGAGACAGACAGGCGGACAAAGAAGTAATACTATAAAGGTTTCTTTTTTTCCTTTTAAGGTACGAAACCCTAAAAAGTGATAATGATGCAATTAACTACGGCTTCTTAACATCCATTTTTCATGCTAAAAATTAAAAAACTTAAAATATCGTTGTCTATAATAATACAAAAAAATTACATGAAAATGCCATCGAGTGAGCCTTTGAGGAAAATAGCAAAATGGTTTTAAAAATAACTTTGATGGTTTTATCCCGACCCAAATGAGAATTAAATATTTGAGTACCTTTTACTGTAGTAATTTATTATAATACCAATAAAATGATATTATTCTGTAGTAGACAACCTGACGCACTTCAGTTTAATGTTTTATTTAAAAAAATATCATATTTACTTTGCAGCTGATATTTTTGGTATATTTAATTATTCTATTAATAGAATTTGCAAAAAATAGGATAGGACAATTAATTACTTAATTAGCTACCAGCTGAGATCGATTCGGCATGAAATACACCATATAGCAAAGATTACCATGAATACCCAGGTGTTGTGCTTTAGAGTTAAGGATAGCGTGGTTATAGTTATACAATAAATATTAGTTATTATATAACTATAACCACTTATACAATAAGTATTAGTTATTGTATAACTATAACCACGCTTATCTTTCACTATGTATTGGACTCATGAGATTTTATTTACCTAATAATGAAATTAATTTTTACTGTGTGAATTATTAAGGTTTCTTTAAATCATTCATTTTTGGCCTTCTTTGGGCTTAAACAGCTGCGTTGACAGTTATTATCAAATTTACGTCATACTTGTTTTTACCAATCATCATCATCATCACAACCCATTAATTCGACCATAGCTGAGCCTGGTCTCCTCCTCAGAATAAGAAGTGTTAGGTCATAGTCCACCACGCTGGAACAGTACGCTTTTGCAGAGTTAGGGGAACTCTCATGAGTGCAGGTTTTCTTACGATGTGTTACGATGCTTTAACGGCGAAGGGTTAAAGCAAGTGATATTTAATATGTTAAAAGACGCATAACTCAAAAAATTTAGAAATGTGTGCCCACGATCGAAATCGGACCTCGCGAGTAAGATAACCACTGAGTCGCGAGTAAGATTTGGACCACTAGGCTATCATTGCTTGATTCACCAAATTGAGCTAAAAATGTCAAAGTGAGGTTTTGCATTATCAAATTGAATTGTATGCATCATTAGTATGTATTACGTCAAGATTTTCATTATTAGTCTAGTTATTTACTTCTCGCCTTGCTGAAGAGTATAAAACGTTCGTGTAAGACAAACCTACTATTAATTCGTGACATTGTTACAACATCACAAAGCTCGTTCATAAAAATATATTTTATTTCTTACTTATTACTTTATTATGAGCGTCATAAACCAGGATTTTGAATGAGTTTGCACTTTCCATATCCCTTTATTTAAAGTTAAAAATTACTAATTGATCTCTTATACCAGTACATTTTATTATATTTTTTTGTTTTACCGTTTTTTCTAAATATATTTTTTTCCGGGCCTATCTGCGATCAGTATAGCAAAATTGTTGATAGGTCCAGTTGGCGGGAAATAATGACTCCAGTTCTTTATTTCGTTTTGCAGCAGCCAGATCGTTGGGATGGTTTTAAGCTAACAAGAAGTCAGTTGCCTTTCCGTAGCGTAAAGGCGACTTTAACGGATTTGTTTGCACCCACTTTTATTTGCCAGTCCTGTAACCATTTTATCTAGGCCTTCTGGCAGCGGGTTAGGGGCTACAGCCGCGTTTGTGTGTCTAGCCAGTATCGCGGTATTATCTGCGAATGTCGCTGGGGTGACGCCTTCGACCTCTGCTAAGTGTACAGTGTACAGGATTGGTACTAGAACCGACCCTTACGGAACCCCGGCCTTATTGTTGTGGAATATTTATTTATTTATTGTATTTCCTTAGTGATAAGACCCAGGAGTTTTATATATTGGTAGTGCCTCTCCAGACTTCACGCCCTGTGATAGAGCATGGTGTATCAATTGTGTATTTGTGAATGTATTTGGGGTGAAAACTTTTCCTAAATTATTAGTGAATAAATCCACCTTTTCCTGAGGTGTTCGGGCTCAACTATGCGTAGTTTTAAGTGGAGGTTTCGCATTTTGGGATTTATTAAGGTGTTTGGTGAACTGCTGTCAAGAATAATAGGTGAATACTAATAATAATAGGTGGTGGATAGTATTTAATAACGACATTAATTGATTTTCTAGGGTAAAATCATGCCAGTTGCGCAAGATTTCTTTAAGATCTTTGGCAGATTTGTTAAAAGCCGTTTTGTCCTCAACAAGTTTGCTTAGGTGCCAGACTCTGCGAAGCCATCACCAGCGTCCAAGCATGGTGATAAACAAAACAGCCACCTACCCTCTTGTGATTAAAAATACTCTCCTTGAAAAAGAAAGGCTTCGCAGAGTCTGGCACCTAAGCAAACTTGTTGAGGACAAAACGGCTTTTAACAAATCTGCCAAAGATCTTAAAGAAATCTTGCGCAACTGGCATGATTTTACCCTAGAAAATCAATTAATGTCGTTATTAAATACTATCCACCACCTATTATTATTAGTATTCACCTATTATTCTTGACAGCAGTTCACCAAACACCTTAATAAATCCCAAAATGCGAAACCTCCACTTAAAACTACGCATAGTTGAGCCCGAACACCTCAGGAAAAGGTGGATTTATTCACTAATAATTTAGGAAAAGTTTTCACCCCAAATACATTCACAAATACACAATTGATACACCATGCTCTATCACAGGGCGTGAAGTCTGGAGAGGCACTACCAATATATAAAACTCCTGGGTCTTATCACTAAGGAAATACAATAAATAAATAAATATTCCACAACAACTATGCGTAGTTTTAAGTGGAGGTTTCGCATTTTGGGATTTATTAAGGTGTTTGGTGAACTGCTGTCAAGAATAATAGGTGGTGGATAGTATTTAATAACGACATTAATTGATTTTCTAGGGTAAAATCATGCCAGTTGCGCAAGATTTCTTTAAGATCTTTGGCAGATTTGTTAAAAGCCGTTTTGTCCTCAACAAGTTTGCTTAGGTGCCAGACTCTGCGAAGCCTTTCTTTTTCAAGGAGAGTATTTTTAATCACAAGAGGGTAGGTGGCTGTTTTGTTTATCACCATGCTTGGACGCTGGTGTAAGTCATCTGGAGTTTTTAAGGGCACTTTCATTTGGATGTTGGTAGGGAGTACATCCAATCAGTTAAATTATTGATAAGCGCTTCTACGGTCTTAGGCTCATTTAGAAGTTTGCTTAGTGTCAGAATAATCGGAGCATGAGGTAGCATGTATCGCAAGTAACTTAACAGGTTGCAGGTGTAGTTTGGTTTTTTTTTGGGCAGTTCAAGTCTTGTGTCCACATTTTACGCAAGTTAGTTTTTGGAGTGACAATACTGGCAGTGTTGGCATTGTACATTTGTTTTTCTTTTTTTTGGGTATTTTGTGACTACTTTTGATGGTATATGAATTCCAGGCTTTTGAATGCCGTATTTTTTGGCCCCGGTAAAAGGTTAACGAAGAATGTTGATTGAAATTAGTTTCTTTTCAGGACCAAACTTAGCATTTATTATTTTTCCTGATACGACATTTCCAGTCTATTTAATATCTGTTCTTATTGCTTCAAAGGGTGTGGAGTGGTGGAGATTTTTTTATAACCACTCTGTAGCATCTCTTTTCCTTATTGTTGTATCAGGCCATTTTAACGGATGGTGGATAGAACATTCCTGTGTGTTAGGAGTTCAGTACAATTTATTCTAAGCTGATTTCTATTTACTACTTTGCATGTATATTGAGTGCTTTTAGCAGTCGTTCCTATCAATTCTGTCACTGTCTGCTTTCTCTATTCGTAATGTACTGTACCGATTTGTAGTTTCTATCTTTTCAGAAGAAGGTGATTCTGAAGTTTTATCCGTTTATTGTTTTGGTTGATTGGAACTATTTGCCAATCTGGTGCCTGAGCCTTCGTGTGTTGCCAGTTGGCAGACAGCTGTGTATATAAAATCGCATTCCAAATCTGACTTATCCATGTTTTTAAGAAGTTGGGAGCATTTCAATAGACCTTTCCCAAGGAGCTATTGCCAATATTTTTTAGGGTATTTAGTTCCTCAGGGCTTGTGATAGTCATGTGACAGGTTATTCTCTTTTGGCACCACCCTTTCTAAATATATACCTTAAAATAAATTTGTATCTACTTGTAAGTTTAAATTACTTTTCTAACTATTTGCTTTTATTATTAATAAAATAAAAAAATCAATTGTAAATTATTTAAAGCATATCATTTGTAATGATATTAGAAACTGTAGAAAAATTAAAATAAAAATAAAGTTTAAGAAACCATAACCGTGGTCTAAAAAGGACGAAACAAGAAAATAATTCAGATAGAAACCCAGAAATGCATAGGTATAAAAATGGTCAAGGTAGAACCGTGGTTAACGCCGTAGTCGGGTAAAAATGCTACCTTTACTTTTGTTAAGATTCTGTATGGTTATAATATGTCGTTCTACTTTTTTTTTATTTCATTTTTTTATCCTGGCTACAGCCTATTACTAGCAGATTAACCAGCTCATAATAATATGTAAGTAAACAATTTATTGATTAAAATTAGAGTGACGTCTTATGCTATTTGTTTTTTTTTATCTGAATATTATGTTTCACATTAATTTCATGTCTGAGAAAAATAGCAGTACACTAGTTCCAGTTAAATACTCGAGTACGATTCTATTTAAAGTGGTTAGAACATTATTTAGAAGTAAAACGACAAGAGTGTTCGTGTAAAATGTAGCTAATTGAGTTGCCAGACTGTGTTGTTCTATTTGGATTTATTCTGTATCGAATCTTTATTGACATTAACAAGAATTTAGACAAAACTAGAAACTCCACTCCAAAACCCCAACAAAAGGTACAAAAAATAGAAATACATAAACAAACAACTTACTATTACAGGTAATATAAATTTCTAATTGACATTTATCGATTTCAAAAAAACAAATTATTAAATTACAAAAATTTAATAAAGAATTCAATATTCAAAATTTAATAAAGTTTCATTTCTTGTTTTTTTGTTTCATTGTCTGTAATCCACATTTCATTTTGGGGTACTAACATCCAAATCAGCAAATTATAAGCTACGTAACTTCGGTTTCAATAGAATATTATTACGTGCACAAAGATTGTATGGTGATGAAGCCAGATATAGGCTATAGCAAATTCCTTAATAAGAAAAATATAAAAGATGATTGGTTGACTGCGAAATGTATTATATGAATCCGTAAGAGTTTCAGATTAAGATTAACATACATTAACAAACTTATCTTGTGTTACCGCCCCAAACCACACATTTACTACATACCTGGTACACTTTTGTCCCCAATTTTTACATATATTTTTTACCTTTACGGCGAACCTTTAAACTATAGTAACTTATAGTTTAGTATGTTTCCTTTTAAAATCAGAAAAGCAAATACACAAGATATACAAAAAATCAATCGTAATTAAATGAACAATAAATTAGCGTTTGATTTAACACATGACCAGATATAAAAGCTAAACAAACGATAAAATTTAACGTCTGGGCCACAATGAAACACTACAGAGCAAATCGTTAACTTTGATATTACCTATTGCCCATAGTAAACTAACTAATTAAATATCTACAAATCAGTGTCAATGAAATTTTAAAATTTTTATACCAACATTTAATAATTAGGATTTCCATCTCTCAAAAAATGCAAAAATAATTACCTTATTTACTAACCTCCGTCTAACTTATAACTTCCGTCGCGTTATTTTAATATTCAACGATTTTCGGTCGCCTCGAACGAATAAACGATTATAGGATAATCAGAACCCCAGCGCCATCTACGGCGCTGAGGTAGAATAATAATCACTTCCGTCGATTTGAAACACAATTAAACATCCTATTTATATCTTTGAAGTTCGAGGTTTAGAGCCGTGTCCATCCATGATCAAAGGACTTATGCTCAAATATCATTTATATTAAAGCTCCTTTTCAACATATTGGTAAAAACGAGAGATTCACCCCTTTTCACTCCTTAATAGGCTAGGCTTTGCAGCAATTCGAGAGTAGTTGTATTATAATTTTTTATAATTATACCCCTAATTCCATAGAATATTTCTTTTATTCTTTTTCTTGCTTATCTTTTAATTGAGTTCATTCTCTAATATTGAAAACATTATCTAATTCTTGTTAAATAACAGAATGCTTTTAAATTGTACTGTAATATTCTTTCCTTGTGTTTATTATTATGTATACTGTAGTACTATGCATGTAATATTATAAAACAAAGTTCCATGCTTCTCTTATCTGTCTGTTCGTGATAGAAAACTACTGACTTCCATGCGGTTTTGATAAGATTTGTGTAAATTGGTTGAACGTGACTGTAATCGTCAAAAATGTCAAAAATGTCATGCTGTCTAATTTATCCCTTTTTGAGATATAACATAAAATAATATAAGGAAAAATTGTAAGGAAACACAAAAATATATATGTCGGAAACTAAAATAAAAAGGATATAGATGGATGGCCTATCTCAAAAGCTATACGGGCGCAACACGGTCAGGATATAACTAAACATTACGATCTTTTACTATTATGACAGGAACCCAAGCAGTGCCTTGGACTTGTGACCAAGGCACTCACCTCCACTGCTTAGTTTCACTGTTTAATCTTAAGATTAGACTAACATTAACCTAACCTAACACAAGGCAAACCTAACCTAAACCTAACTCACACCTGCGACATATATATATATTTAATAATATAATATATATAATAACATAATATATATAATATTCTTTATTAAGGCAACTAAAAAATAGAACTACAAATTTTTTTATTTCTTATATTCTTTGTAACGAAGTAGCAAACGTGCCATTGGATAAAGTAGAGAGCTTAACTCTCCAATCTCCATACAATTAAACGGAACATCTAAATAATTTAAAGAAATACGCGAATTTATCTTAAAATTTAACAAAAAGGTTGAGTATTACATCGGTGAATTTATTAAGGTAATTAATTCTTATGCCTTAGAGATGATGGATGGCTAAATAAATATAAAATTTGTTAACATTTTTTATGTCCTCTTTATCCGAGCTGTTAGCAGGTAAACTCCAGTATAAGCTTTTGAGCTGTACAGACTTTCATTAAACGTAGTTAAAAACAAGCTTTACACAATTTAATCTGTTTATCTCTCCAGTTTTGTGGTACTTGATAGTGAGTATAAAACATTTCAAGAAATATTAAGCTGTATAATATAATATGTTTTCAAAATTAAGATATTTTAGTATACATAACTTAGACTTATTAATTTAACCAACACCACGAATTTTCCTGGAAAGTTCAATTATTAAAATCTATATGGCAACAAAATATTTCTCTAAATTATTTTATCGGATTTATTCGAGTAGGTATAACATGTTGATCTGAATGTATCAACTCAGACTTATTTATATTTGGATCCATGCAGAACAAAAAGAGGTAACTTATTCGTATTTTATCTGTATCTGTGTTGCCGCCAAAGCCATTTAACAAATAGCAGCATTAATGTTAATAGGCAATACTGTTCACGGTTAAAAACAGCATAAAAATTAATGAGTAATTTACTATAAAACGATTTATAGTAAGTATACTCATTACAAAAAGATTTTTTAGTCAATTTCATAATAATTAAAAAATTGGATAAACAACTTAAGAACATTTGTTAAATTACCTAAGTATGAACAAATTATGAAAGCAATTACGAACTCTACAAAATTTCGCCACATAAAAATTAAGTTATGTTCTTGTTTTATCACAAAGAAAAGCCTTCATAAAAGGCTTTCTTTCTTCTTTATATTTAACGAATAATCTATTCTTTTATTTACCTTTTTATTAGGTTTTAAAACAATTATTTTGTTAAAAATTTGAATTATCAAATATTTAAAATATACTAGTTGACTAAATTCCTGTTATATCAATTAATAACAATCAATATTTAGAAATCGTAAATTAAACTTTCTTATTTTTTTGTTCCTAAGACAGAAAACCATTGAAATAGTTTTAAATTAAGCAAAAGCTGTTTTTATATACGTTTTATTAGGAATTTCCGATGAACTGGAAATTATAAGACTTTTGCGAGTTTAATAATACTTTTATTAATTTCCATAATAATTAATATGACGTATATAAAACATGCAAACAAACGAAGCATGTCCGTTTAGATCGTATATATATTGTGTATCTTTTTAGTATATTTGTATATCAATATATTATTGTTAATGCCATTTGGCAACACACAAAACTTACTCAACGACGTTCAACTTATATAGGAGATAAATCAAAGCTTTTGATGTTAATGCAATTATCTCTACGCTACACAGTATGCACAATACAGTGGAAATCCTAAAATATTCATATACGTATAGATGTATTATATTCACACTATGAAGGTAACAAAAATATCCCGACATTAAATTAATAACACAACAGCTAATATCGTGGCTTTATCTTACTTTCGATTTAGAAAGAATGTAAGCACTATTATTTATTTATTATAACCAAAATGTTTTGCATTTGTAGTGTTTTATTTAAAATTCTGATTACCTTAGAGTGAGACGTATTAATTATTTTGTATATATATGAGCGAATGAAAGCGGATTTCATGATCTGCGTCCTGAAGCTGTTGCTATTATTTTTATATAATGTCATTGTGGAAATCTTGATATCCGTGTGGAAATCTTATAAATGAATTAAGCTATTCCTTCCTAATCCGTACTTCTGTTTTATTTAGTTTTTCCTCCATTTTGTTTCTTAAAAAAATTGGTTGCCTGTAAAGTCGGTATACGGGCGAAAGTTTTACGTGACAACGACTTTGAGTGGTAAAATAATTTTAATGTGAATATTCATTCGTATAGTAGGAAGAAGGATGAATTAATAGTAACAATTTAAAACATTTATTTATACAAAGAATTATATTTAAAACATTAATTTATACAAAGAATCTCGCACTGAATTTCATATTAACAAAATTTTATTTTTATGTCTGTCTCTCTCGCTCTTAGGCGGGCTAACCATGCCCGAGTGGAAGGGACGCGTGCCTCTCACTCGCTCTCATTGTGAGCGCATAACGTGAGCGGAGCGTAACGCAGTTTCTTGAAGTGTCACCCGGCAAACCAATTTATAAGACGTTGTCACGTCAAAACGATTAGATTATATTTTGTAACGTATGACTTTGACTTGACTCTGACTTTACAAATATATACTGCGTAAGTTTTTTCCCATTTTGAACTAAAAATAACATTGTGAAAATAGTAAACCGAGGTGAGTCTATTATTATGTTAACCTGGCCTTGACAATTAGTAGGAAATATAGCTCGTTATATTGATTTCTTCCTCTGTCTAGTTTTTACAGGTAAAAACGTAATATTATTACATATTAGATACTCGTTGATAGGTATATAGGGATGGGATGGGATGGATATATTTTATTAAGCCCAGCTTACGATTGCTCATGCCTGAATTACGACAATATACTTCCCCTCAAAACGTAAAGTAGCCATGGCAACGCATATTTGCTTCAATTGATGTAAATAACTCAAATATATTTTTCCGGAAAACGAAGTTATAGTTTTATTCAGCAGTTATTCATAGAATTTTTATATCTCTATAAAAGGGAGAAGGCACACAATTAGATAATGGTCATTGTTGCCCGGAGACATCTGTGACATAAACGAACAAAGACAATCCATTATTATCGTAAAACTTTTAATGTTATTCAATTATAGCGCTAATGATGTCGCCAACTTTATACTAAAAGCCAATTTAAAATTTGCTTTTAATAACCTGACTTATAATATACAAATTAAGCAGAGTTACCTAATAATTTGTATGTAATTGACATAATTTAAGTTCAATCACTAATACGAACTAGATACACAATCAGCTTAAAAAAAAATCCTTTCTTTGAACATTTAGGTAACCGTTTAATTTAACATGATATTCCGTATCATATTAAAAAGTATAAATCGGCTTCAATAGTAAGCACGATAAAAATATAAAATAATAGCCTCGTGTCACGGTGTTAGTGGTTGAACTCCTCCGAAATGGCTGAACCGATTTTAGTTATTTTTTTTTGTATATTTAGTGGGTATGAGAATAGATCGTTAAGTATTTTTCATCCTCCAACCTCCACCCTCTGTTTTTCTTATTTGCGCTTTTAGTATTTTTGTATGAACATATATACCTACCACAACAAAGCATTACTTTAAATTACTTTATATTGTTGATTATGTTTCGTACTTAAATATCTATTTATAACTACTCATAGGTTTAGTTATAAAATTATATAATCAATTGATTAGTAAACCGAGGACAATTTTGAGTGTAATTTTGTTTAGAACTGCGTAATTAGTGATTTTTATTTAGTTTGAGGACTTGCAAATATTAAATATTAACTATTTAATAAAATAAAAAAATAAATAAAAAAAAAACTATTGAGAATATTTTTAACTTTGATTTATTTACCTTTTCTTATAACAACAACAATACATTTCTTTTCTCATTACTTACCACCACAAAATTTTATAATAAAAGTTTTTAAAAACTCATTTGTAATAATGTTGTAAAAATATTCAAAAAATACCATACGGTACGTAAAGCCTTAGAACGAAGTAACTTATTTTGTAAAATCTAATTTTCGGACTTCTAACAAGTTCTAAAACTACGTTCAAAATAAATTCAAACTAACTAGGTATTCTCGTTAAACCAAAGTACGTATATTAGCTCGAACTTTACTATCTCACCGTGCAGCTTTCCGATCTTAGAAACTATCGTAGAGTAACTAATATAAATTTGTTATTTTATGATAGAAATATCTATACTAATATTATTAAGAGGAAAGATTTGTATTTTTGGATTTTTGTATTTTTGAATGTAACGAATAAACATAAAAACTACTGGACCTATTTCAAAAATTCTTTCACCATTAGAAAGCTACATTATCCCTGAGTAACGTAGGCTATATTTATTACAAGAAAAAATTAGAGATCCCCAGAAATTCTCACTAAAACCAACACAAGGTGCAAAAAAATTAGCCATAAAATATCTTTCATCGCATGCGCTGCGAAAAGTATTGATGATAGAACAAAAAAATGTTATACAATATTATAGAACGTATCAATATCTACAAAAAACTCCGCAAGACCATATGTCCAACTATTGTAGTTAAGTCACTATAACTACTTTTTTACATTTTAAAAGTTGATAAAAATGCCTATCAAAATCAGACCATGTTTTCCATAACTTTGTATTAATTCTTATCCAAATAAATTATTTCGTAATGAAGACTGTTTCAATACCTGTTAATTACTTTTTGAATTATTGAAATCGGACATTCCAGTCAAAAGATATTACGAAATAAAAATATCAAGATAAATAAAAAATAATCCCAGACGGGCCGCCGGCGCGGTGTGGAGTGTCTCGCAGCGCAGCGAGTAACGCGGCAATAGAGGGAGCGACAGAATGCGGGAGCCAAAATGTTAAAAAAAAATTATCCACCCGTGCGAAGCCGGGACGGGCCCCTAGTTATAGATATAACTACAGTGACTCTCACATTAGCATCGATTTATCTGAAGAAAACACCTATTACCTACCTGTTAGCTAATCTAAAAAAGTAAATGTATATCTTAATCTTAATCCATATAATAATAATCTTATATATAAAAATGACCGATTTCGCTAATTCTTTTTTGTTGTGTTTGTTATTGTCAGGAGAAGGTTCTTATGGAAGAAAAGATTAAAAATATTGCGCGGAAATTTAGAAAATTTAACTACCATATTAACTTTTCTAATGTAAGCGTTTGACAGCCAATTATTATTCAATATTCTTAGTTAGGACAGGACAACGTCCGTCGGATCAGCTAGTATGTTATAAACGCGAAAATTTGTAAGAATGTATGGATGTCTGGATGTATTTTTGTTACTCTTTCACGCAAAAACTACAGAATGGATTTTGATTAAATTTTACAATAATAATTTCGCGTTTATAATATTAGTAGGATTAAAATCAATACACTTCCTATTGCAAAAAATAAATACTAATAAAGGTATTGGCATTGTATGGAGTTTTTATCAAGATTTTGCTGATCTCGACACATTTCGTTATCCTATAAATACAACATCGTATAAAAGCATTCAAAGGAGAGCGAAAACATCTGTATACATGTTTTGACTTTTGATCTTATATTGTTAAAATAATGAATTTTATATTAAAGAAAATTGACGTACATCTACCATTTGCAATGATTACAGTCGTTTAGTAGAATAAACTGCTTTAGAGTCGTGTTTAAAAGCAAATCAAAGTAAAAAATGCGTAAAATGGTGTAATCTAAATAATTACAGTAGTTTAAAAAATTTAACTTTTTTATACCCCCAAATATATGCATATAAACTACATTCCTTAAACCTAAAAGTGTTAGCAGAAATATTACATCACATCACAATTTCTTCCTGCAGTCAATTTTTTCACATCAAATTGGAAGTCAAGAAAAATTTTGTAAAGGCGCTTGACAAAATCCTGATATTTTTTCTGATAACTGAAAGAGGGTATACTTGTTGCCTCACAAATCCGTATTCTCGAAAAAATTTCAACAGAGGGAGTAAACATGTCATTAAAGATTTATTTTTGACTAAAAAGTTAGGAATTATGAGTGACGAACAAGGGAAACGTTTCCACCAAGATTTAAAGGTTTTTTGAAAAACAACATCAAGGATTTTTGGATAACATTTTAGGGGTCCATTGTAAAAAGACTGATTCAAATTACTAAAAAAAGAAGGCAAAAAATTAGCTATTTTTAGAGTTCTTTTTTTGGATTAAAAATGACTACCACGCAAGACACTTTTCTCAGAAAAACGTTAAGATATCCAGTTGAAATTTATACAAAACATTCAAATTCATTTAATGAAAAGATACAGCCGCTTTTATGTAATGTGTTGTGATTTTGATTTTCGTGATAAATCAAAATTCCCATGCTCCGTCTTTTGACCTGGGAACATGTTTTTGCCAAGAAGCAAGGTCTTATGATCTTTTATAGATTTAGGTTTTGACGCATTATTTGAAGTTATCAAGTTGAAATTAATATAAAACATGTAAGTCTATAGTATCTTAAAGCTGGAAAAAAATCAAACTTCGAAGTGTAAGCAATCAATGAATATGGCCATTTATTCTAAAGTGATTAAAGTTTTCTATAGGGCATTTCACATATGCGTAACAATCGTTGTTGACGATTTTAGTAATATTCGAAAATGTTACGCAATATACCTCCCCCCAATACATATAGAAAATATTTTTACTGTTTAAACTGTAGTTTTTTTTTTTTTTTTCATTCTAATTTTGAGTCAGGACTTTTACATATTGTATGTATGTCAGCCCTATTATGCCCTATACTATCTAGCAAATACATAAAAATCTAAATAAAGTTCTAATCTAAAAGTTTGAACAGCTCACACGCTTCTCCCGAATTCGGAGTAATTAATATACTATGAAATACACCAACGTGTAATCTATTCAAACGATGTTTTTCAATAAATGCATTTCTCAAAGCCTCAATCCGAGAGCATTCTACTAACAAATGGTGAACGTCATCTACTCTGTGGCAAACATCACAGATCGGAGATTGCACTTTACCCATCAAAAATTTAAAATTGTTACCCAATATATGTCCCGACCTTACTCTATGAGCAATTACAATTAATTTTCTCGACAATTGTGTGTTTGTACACCAAGGTATATGAGGGGGCTCAGATTGTATGGTCTTGTACAAAATGCCTTTTTCCAACGATATTTTATTAAAATATTCCTTACATTTATCGTAGCATCTCAACTTATATTTAGGCAACAATTCCGAATAATGAACCTTGAATTTAACTTCTTTACCGTCTCTACATCCTTGCTTTGCCAATCTATCAGCCTCCTTATTACCCTGTAACCCAGTATGTGATGGAACCCACTGCAACCTCAGATTTACACCTTTACTATTGAGCTTATGTATCTTAGCTAGCACATCATAAGCTGTCCTTACACCTCTGCTAATACCAGAGGCGCATCGAGCTATATGATATAGTGCACTTTTGCTATCCGCACAAATTAGTACCTCCTCATAATTTGTCGTGTTAACGTACGAAAGTGCTTCTGAGATTGCAATGAGTTCCAATGTCATAACACAAACATTTCCATCTATCTTCAAACAGTCGTTAATGCACATATTACTATCGCCCTTGTTAACAATATAATAAGCTGCGCCACGTCCCTCAACACATTTTAACCCATCCGTATAAATTGTAAACCACCCAGTATATTTTTCATTTATCTCCATAATAACGCTACTTTTTAAATGATTAGCTTCACATATTCTTTTAGGGTTTTCAACATAATCTAAATTTAATACTACTACATCTCTGGTATTAATATTGTTAATCCAAGTTTCCATTGTAAACATATCAAGAATCGATGAGGAATACATAGGAATTCTTCCTTCACCTCATTGTAGACTGAAACGAGTAAAGGAATTTTCTTGTTTACCCAATAATTTTCTAAACAGGCTATGTTCAAGTCGTAAATCAAATTAATAGTTATACTATCTTTCCAAGACATAAACTTAAGACAAGATTTTAGAGTTAAGTACATTCTTCTTAATGGAGGAATACAGAGCTCACTCTCCATCACGTGAATAGGAGTTGTCTTAATAAAGCCACCTATAATACGTAATGCTTGATTTTGTACCTTGTTCACTTTTCTTAGATGAGAGTTTGCACTATTATCATAAATATAAGAACAATAATCAATGCGACTTCGAATAAGAGCTAAATAAATTTTACGCAAATGTTTCTGATGCACACCCCACGATGAACCGGCCAAAACATTAAGTAAGTTAGAAAGTTTTTGGACTTTTATGACAGTTTCATTAATGTGTTTTCCCCAACGTAATGATTTGTCTAGCCATACACCCAAATATTTATAATTATCGACTATATCAAAATTGATATCATTAACTTTCAACTGTGCTTGTTGCCTACGATGACCCCTACTAAATATGCAACATTTCGACTTTTTAGCTGAGAGTTCCAAGCCTAATTCATTTAAAAATTCAGTAAATATGTCTAAAGCAATTTGTATATTAACTACACTGCCATTCAGATTCTTATTTGTAGCAAATAAAATAAAATCATCTGCATACTGGCAAATTGAAATGTTTGTTATTTTATGGAAAATATTTTGGGTAACTATATTAAAAAGAATAGGGGACATAGGATCTCCCTGGGCTAGGCCTTTATTAGTGAATCTTGTAATATGCTTTGACTTATCAACATCATCTTGAATTTTCAGATGCCTTTCATTTAGATAATTCCATAGATACTGGCACAGTTTTTTACCAAAACCAAATTCATCCAACGTTTTAATTAGTTTATCAATAAGTACGTTATTATAGGCTCCTTCGATATCCAAGAAGCACGCTACAGTCTGATGGTTCTTTGTAAATCCTATATAAATTTGGCTAACCACACGTACCAAACAATCTTGGCAAGAATAACCTCTTCTAAATCCTAAAGTATTGGGGGACAATAAACTATTTTTTTCAACATACCATTCAAATCGTTTTGTTAATATACAATGTAAAATTTTACATACACACGAAATTAAGGATATAGGCCTAAGATTTTTGCTACCGTCCACAGTATTATCGGAATTTGGTTTAGGTATAGGCACCACTAATATCTCTCGCCATTGTTTAGGTATATTGCCTGTATTAACTATTTGATTATACATTGACAATAAATATTGTTTGCAGATCTTAGGTAAGTAGAATATCATGGAATATGAAATCCCATCATTCCCTGGGGTGGTGTTTTTTTTTTTAATACAGGAGTACAATTCTTGTAAACTAAAGTCACTCTCGAGAGAAATATTTGAAGAACTGAATATAGGGGAATTAATTTCAACGTAGTCAGGCGCAAGACTACAGAGAAGTTGCTCTTTTTGTTCCTGAGTTACAGAAGACTTAAAGGTTTTTACTCCCTTCATCCATCGCATACGATTCCACATGTCAGAAATAGAAGTAGACTCGTTAATATTACTGCAAAAATTTTGCCAATCTAGCGTATTTGCTTGCTTAATAGCATTTCTAGCATTAACCGTTTTTTGTTGAAGAATACTTAAGTTGTGAGGAGTAGTGTTTTTTCGAAATTGACTTAAGGCCAATCTGCGCATAGCTATAGTAGACAAGCTTGGGTTCCAGTATGATCGAGGACAAAATCCTTGTTTTACACAATCGTATATATTTTTTTTCGGTATATATAAATCAGCCGCTCTGCCTATTAAACTAAGAAAATTATTATATAATATCTGTATATCTAAACTATTATCAAAAGAATATATATTTTGTTCTAAGAATTTTGTGTAAGCATTCCAGTTTGCCAGTTTAAAATTACGTTTTATCACTGTTGTACAAGTCGCATTTTTACAATTATATCTATTTTTTATAAAAAGATGATCACTACCCAAATTTTCGTTTATTACATTCCAATCAAATTTTACCGCAATATCACGAGAAACAAATGTAATGTCAGGGGAAGTTCTTTGTATAATGTTATTAACAAGTTTAATTCTAGTATATTCGCCATTATTAAGAGACATGTAACCCGCTTCTAGAGCAGCATTGTAAACATGGGTACCTCTCGTGTCCGTTTTATACGACCAGTTTGTATGATGGGCGTTAAAATCTCTGACTATTAAACAATTACTAGAAAACAAGGACAAAATATTTTCCCAGTCGGTAGATGATGTATTAACTGAGGAAGGACAATATACTAAGACAATATTTTTAATGTCACCGCAATTTAACAGCTTAATACATTTAATCTCAATACCTAGATTTCGAAAATTAATAGGATATTCTTGAGTTTTAATTGATTTGTGTACAATAAAGGCTAACTCACCATACGAATCTGCCCTATCCTTTCTAAATATATTATAATCACTGATGTTCAAGTGAGTCTCTGTATCCAACCATGTTTCACAAATTAAACCGACATGAACTTTTTCTTGTAATAATAAGCGTTTAAATTCTACAAATTTTGGTTTGAGGCTTTGAGAATTCCACTGCAAAAAATTAATTACAAATATTTTGTTGTAACTATTACTACCCATTAAATAGTTTTGATAATATATTCTTAAATATCATACTATCTCGAACAAAATTTGAAATAAATTGCCAAATTTCTTGAACAAACAATTTCCATACTAACTCTAACTTATTGTTAAAACTATTATTAGATTGAAAAATTTCCTTTACCTTTTTAAAAAATATCCAAAAGCTTGAGTTTATATTACCTTTTGGGTGTTTAGTCTTTTTACCTTCCTTTGCTGTGATCTGTTCTATTACATCGTCATCATTGCTTTCATTAATTTCACCATTATTACAATACCAATCTTCCTTATCTTCCATTCTTTTTTTCTTCAGCTTAGGAACCTGTGTGGCTGTTCGGTGTTCACTGTTCTGTTTTTCTGTTTCCTGTTTATGTTCAGTTATCATTTCTTCATGTACGTCGACTTCTACTAAAACGTCTCTATACGTCCTATTTCTGACTGATACTCCTGGCAAAATTGTAGGTTGAAAATCATCCGCATCTTCACTTCTTATACTATTACTTATTATGTCATTACTGAACTGATTAGCTGTGGTATAGATTTCCAAGGCCTTCCGGTAGATACAATTATTTTCCGTCATAATGTCCCGAAGCTTCTTTTCCTTAAGGAATATTGGACACTTCTTATTTAAGGCCATGTGTGGTCCTTTACAGTTGATGCATTTATAATTTACAGCATCACAATTAACATGATTGCTTCCACACTTCGGGCATATAATTTTTTTGGTAGGACAAGTACGTGAAAGATGCCCAAATTTCCAACACCCAGAACATTGAGAAACGGGGAAAGTATACGGTTCTACTTTAAATCTACACCCAAACCCATATACATTCCAAGGTAAAGTGGGACTTTTAAAGGTTAGCCTAATCGTTTCTGAATTCACCTATACTCCTTCTTCATTTAATCGCCGAAGTCTCTTTACAGAAATTATTTCGTACTCACATTTTATATTTTTTAGTATTTCTTCCTCTTCTTCTTCTAAATCAACTTGTCTAACTATTCCGTAAGATAAATTAATCTCGTCAGCTGGCACTATTCTGTAGCCCATATTGATTAATTTTCCACATTCCAACAACTGATTAGCAGATTGTTTTTTCAAAAAACAAATTATAACCCTAAAAGGATTTTTATATATTATTCTACATATGTCCTTAATATTTTCTGACCTTAAAAGTTTGGCCATACCAAATTGTTTTGGTAATACATCTTTTGAAGTGATACAAACTCTAAATTCTAAAGTATCATCAGACTTTGAACTTTTAGCTAATCGTTTAGAGCCCCGTACTGTTGTAAATCCTTCCTCATCTTCAAGAGAATCTTGCTAGCGAACTCTCTTTTCACCTCTTATTTGCTCACTGTCGTAACTTTGGTTCCAATTTTGGTCAATAATTGGGCCTACTTGTTGCTCTCCCTCCTGAATTACTGCTTCTTCTAACCTTTCACTACTATTTTCACATAAAACTACTGATTCTAATATGTTATCCATCATAAAATAACATAATCGTAAACTCTAGTTAACGAGTTTAATTTTCTGATATTGAAATTTATAAACTTTAAATAAATTTATTCCAAGAAAGTAATAATTTGTAATGTAAAAATGTATTTAAAAAGATTATTTTATTAATTATAAATTCCATTAATTACTTTTTTTTTTAGACTGTTCAATAAGGTTTAAAGTGAGGCACCTCTTCCTGTTACTCAAATTTTCGAAGCCGAATATATGGTAGTTATTAGTAAATTCGCTAACATAGACGTTTTTGTCGTCGTATCGTGTGAAATTATTCCAAAGCTATATCCGTGTGAATCCTAGCAACGGCTGTTGACGATATGATATGTTGTTATATGACAAATTGTAAAATATTTTAATTGACTCCAAATAAAAATTAACACACAAATAATAAAATAAAAACTTTCAGCTGGAGTACGAAAACCGTATATATTAGTGTTATGGATCTGGGAAGTTGTTAACTATAGTTGTTTAATATTTATAAGAACAGACACGTGAGGAATAATGTTATTTTATAATTCTCCTCTACGAAATGGATCATAGTTTATTTCTAACTTATTGTTGTCCACTATCATCCGTATGTGAACGCTGAAATTGTTTATACGAAATATATTTGTCCAAAAGGAAACGAAGGAGTACGGGGAAAGAGGGGCTAGCTATGTACAATCGGATAAACGCATTCTAGATACACAACGGATGGCCTGTCTTCAAAGCTACGGTCACGATACCGATAGAAGATAATTAATTAAACCCAAACCCAAGGCTAGCCTAACCTAATATTGTGTTTACATAACCATGTGGCAATTACATTGTAAGGACTTACGTCTGGACAGTATGTAAGGTCAGCATTCCTAGCACCAACAATACAACACTTCACTGTACAATTTCATTCCAAAAGACCACGCACAACACTAAAATTATATTCGGTCAGTAAACAGAATATAAAGGACAAGACAGTAAACAACTCTATTGGTTGAACGCCCGCCAATCATTATTTACCCTAGCGCCCTAGATGGCGCTGGCGTTCTGATTATTCTATAATCGTTTACTCGAGGTTTACTTCATTCGAGGCTATCGAATATCGTTGAATATTAAAATGACGCGACAGAAGTGATAATAATTTCTCTTTACTATCATACTAATTTAATAATACTTTACAGAATAGCTATAATAAGAAAAGTGTACTCTCGATGTAAATAAATATTTAAGAAACACGATTTAACTTTATTATCAAGTTCCAGTCAAAAACTCGGAGGCGGATGTAACTTTTTGTCTAAATATAAATATACAACCCCCGACAATATAAAAGAGGATGCCCCAACTTTGCAAGTATTGCTTTTAACAGTTAATCTCACTTTTACAAGCCCTCGAAAATTATAAAAGCTAAAAAAGGCTGAATATTGTTAATATAAAAATGAACTCAGAGTTATAATTCTCACCACTGCGTATTATTATTTTCTTAACTGGAGGCGAATAATTTATTTTAAATATATTCTTATAACAGAAGATCGGAAGTCAGAGAGAAGAAAAATAATGTATTTTAAATACCTATATAATATATATACTATTTAATAGTTGGACGTAAACATTTTAATTATTTATTACTAGCGGCCCGTCCCGGCTTCGCACGAATGCATAATTTTTTTTACAAATTATTTTGGCTCTCCCGCATTTTGGTGTCCCCTCTCTCGCCGCGTTGCTAGCTGCGTTGGCATCGGCGTGTATTTTTTGTTTATATGGATATTTTTTGTTTCGTAAAATCTTTTGAATGAAATGTCCGATTTTAATAATACAAAAAGGAATCTACAGGTCCTGTCTCAATGTCTTGAATACGAAATAATTTATTATAATAATAATAAATATAAATAAATTTGGTTTGATTTGGATGATCCATGGTTTGACTTTGATAGGCATATCTATCAACTTTTAAAATGTAAAAAAGTAGTTATAGTGACATAAGTACAATAGTTGGACAAATGATCTTGCAAACTTTTTTGTAGTTATTGATACGTTCTATTATATTGTAGAACATTTTTTTTGTTCTATCATCAATTTTTTTCGCAGCGCATGCGTTGAAAGACATTTTATTGGATGAGTAGTGGAACACGTCTTGAACATTAACTCGCTCTACATAGCCTCTTATCGATGTCTCACACGATGCGCTTTGGTTGATGGTTAAATTAGTTAATCCTTTCTAAATGCAACTGATCATAGTTTAAAACTATTTCTAAATTTTTTAAAACTTAATAGTGGAATTGCAAAAAACTTGGTTTTCATATCGGATCAAAACTAGACAAGTTGGTATATTAAGATGGTTTTCGAGAGGAGGAGAATTTTAGACCAAAATGCTGAGCTTATTAAAATTATGAATACGAGTTAGGACTATTTATCTCAGTAGGTCGCTGGGAAATGTATCTACTAATATTTTAAATTTACCATTTAATTTAAAAAATTACATTAAATTAAACTGTTCTTTTTGAACTTTTAACTGTAAAAGAAATGTTAATTCTAACCCCGCTGTGCCTGATGTACCTAAGGTAGGTAATGATTATACCTGATTTCCTAAGATACATCAACAATTTTTCATACATTTTCTTTCTTTTGCAGGATTTTTCACGTTTCGTAGGAATTGTATACAACGGTTTTTCAACAAACTCCACCTATATCACTCAACGGATTTTGATATGGCTCTGAAAGACGGAGATTGTATGCATAGTTTATAGGAATTTTGTACAAAATGTTTGAACAACGTGCGAAGCTGGAGCACTCAAATGACGTACTTAAATTCGTGTTTAAATTCATGTCATACATATTGGCATGGGAGCTGAAACGCTTTAACTAGGTAAATTCGAGTGTAGTGATATTAGTAACACTCCATGGTGATCGCCAGAAGCCTTTTGATATGGCCATATAATGGACTTTATTTGTTTAAATTATTTGATGAAAAAAAAACATGCAATAAAATTTCAATTCTTTCACAACCTTAAAAGTTTTAGCTGTAACACAGTAAGTGTTCATATATTTTTATTAAATTACTTATTATTATTATTATTCTGAATTAAGAATAATAAGTAAAGTAAAAAAATAATAATGTTATGGTTTCGAATAATCGGGAATTATGAAACAAAGGTGTAATTGCGTTTTTCTATAAAAATAAGAATTTTATTACCAATATATATGTCGGAGCATAGTAAAAGATTATCGATTAATCGAATCGTTATCGTTGTCTATGGCGTTGGAGTGGGGTATTAGTCACTTCCGTTGTTTTGACAGTCTCTACCCTCGACCCTTTATATCCGATCGACAGTCTAACTGAAGTCTTAGTCGTGCGCGGTCTCTCAAGAAGTGAACATCATCTAAGTAGTGATAGTGATAGTGTCAAGTGCAGTGTAGTGTGGAAGTGCTGTCCAACTAAGGTGACGTAAGAAGTCCTTACAATGTAATTGCCACGTGGTTAAGTAAACACAATGTTAGGTTAGGTTAGCCTTAGGTTAGGTTAGCCTTGTGTTAGATTCGGTTTATGCGCGTTTAACCTTGGGTTTAAATAGAGAGCCTAGCAGTGGAGGCGAGTGTTGTAATTACTTAAAGGATATCCTTAAGCCTACACCTTGGTCACAAGTCCAAGGCACTGCTTAGGTTTCTCTCGTAATTGTTAGAGATCATATTTGATCATTTATCGGTTCAATAGGAGTATCTACGTTGCATTTCCCCAATATTCCCCATCTTCCTCCTTCCATTTCCTTTCTCATCGTTTTAAAATCCCCGACATATATACATATATATCGGAGGTGTGAGTTAGGTTTAGGTTAGGTTAGCCTTGTGTTAGGTTAGATTTATGTTGGTAGGTTAGCCTTGTGTTAGGTTAGATTTATGTTGGGGGTTCAGTAGCACATACGTCCTCCTCGTTTCCCCTGGGCCCCGTCCTGACCACCGTAACGGAGTGGCAGGCGGGTGGCTGAAGTGTGCTAGTGCGGTAACCTCAGTGTGTGCAATACGCAAAGGTCTTCCTTCCCCAGCTCCCTCCCCTTTGGGTTGTAGGTAGAGCGGGGCACACTAGGAGTTTTCAAGGCGTATCCTGAGATAGCGAATCCCATGTCGGGTTCTAGGAAAGAAGCAGCATTGGCTGCAGCGGCTGACCCCGCAAATATTGCGGGTGGTAAGTCGGATAAGTCTGATGCAAAGGGCGTCAGAATAGGGACAAGACGGCGCCTCCCCGAGGTGCCTCTTAAATCCTCGGACTCATAGTCCGAAACCGACGACAAGGTAGCCTCAAAGTGCGACTCCGTAGAAGCCTTTTAGCGCAAGCTTCGGGCTAGGCCCTTCCGCAGGCCAACTCCAGCGGCGGCAAAGGGCCCTAGCGACTCGGATGTTGTGTCCGAAGTGGACAAAAGCGATCCGACCTTGAGGAACGCGGACGAGCTGCGAGCGGATGCTGGACGGAGCGCATCCAAGATCATCGAGCTTGCTAAGAAGTCCGGGTACCTCAAGGGGACCTACGTCAAGATCCTTAAGGAGTCCGCCAGTAATCTAAAGGAGATCGTAGATGCGCTGGCGGACAGGACAGAGGCGGAGGAGGTTCGTCGACTTCGGGTCGAGAACGCTCGCCTACGCAGGGAGCTCGAGTACGCCAAAGCCGAGTCCCTGGCGTACAGGAGGGACCTTGAGGAGATGGGGGCTAAGAGATCCCCTAAACAAGCCGCACCCTCGTCGTCCGACGTGATGGCAAACGCGGCAGAGGAGCTCAAAACGGCGATCACCTCGATGCTGGAAACTCGTCTGTCCAGGATCGAGGAACGGCTGGTTACGACGGCGAACAAACAACCGCCAGTCGCGGTTTATGGAAGGAGGCAGGCGGTGCTGGCTCCGTCAGCTGCGCTCACACCCGCAGCATCCCAGCCCGACACTGCCTCAGCAACCCCTCTTCAAAAAAGGGGAAAAAAGAAGAGCCCCCAGCAAGTGGCGGCCCCAGCACTGGAGGCTCCGCCGACTACACAGGCTGTTCTGGCGAGTGCGCCTTCTGCGGAGCAAGAAGGCGATAGCTGGGCAACGGTTGCTCGGCGTGGCCGCAAAACCCCCCGCCCCAGAAGGTGGCGCCGGTCACGGCGCCTAAAGCGAAGAAGGTCTCCGCTAAGCCCAAGAAGAGGCTCGTGGCTCCTCGCACGTCGGTTGTCGTCGTGCGGCTCCTGCCCGAGGTGGCAGAGAAGGGAGTCACCTATGCCAAAATCTTGGAGAAAGCGGAGATGAGTATAGACCTCGCGGAGCTGGGTATAGGCGCCGGCATGAGGATCCGCCAGGCCAAGACCGGGGCTCGGGTACTGGAGTTGCCGAAGGGGCAGACTCCCGAGCAGGCGGAGACCTTGGCGGAGAGAATGCGCATCGTTCTGGATGGCTTGGCGCAGGTAGCCCGGCCAACCAAGGCCGTGAATCTCCGGGTGGACGGGCTCGACGACTCGGCCACCAAAGAGAAGGTGATTGCCGCGGTCGTGCGAGCAAGCGGCTGTGCTGCAGAGTCGGTGCGCGTCGGCGAATTGTGGACCGGCCGCGCAGGGATGAAGGGGGTGCGAATCTCCTGCCCCGTGGACGCAGCAAAGGTGCTGTCCAAGGCAGGAAGGATCCTGGTCGGTTGGAGTTCCGCCAGGGTCCAAGCACTAGATGACCTACCCATGCGCTGCTACAAGTGCATGGGGCTAGGTCATACGAAAGCCCTCTGCCCTTCGCCGGTTAACCGAGCAGACCTCTGCTACCGGTGCGGCGAAGAGGGGCACAAGGCGGCCCTCTGCACAGCCGCTATGCGCTGCGCAATCTGCGCGGATGCAGGCAAGCCGTCGGGCCACAGAATGGGGGGCAAGAACTGTAAACCCCCCCGCTAAGGAAGGAAAGCGGCCGTTCCGGATCGCTAGACGGAGGGGAGAAACTCCCGGTACCCTGGGAGCTCCTCTGAGCGTGCCGGCCCGCGTGGATCGGGCCGACCGCCGAGGCGTCGCGGTTGTTTGCGAAAGCGTTCCCGTGGCATCTCACTAATATACTAATATACTAATACCTATTTTTTAAAATCTGAAAGTTTTCCGTTAATATCCCTAATATATATGTCGGAGGTGTGAGTTAGGTTTAGGTTAGTTTACCCTTGTGTTAGGTTAAGCTAATGTTAGTCTAATCTTAGGATTAAACAGTGAAACTAAGCAGTGGAGGTAAGTGTCTCGATCGAATAAAGGAATTCCTTAAGCCTACACCTTGGTCACAAGTCCAAGGCACTGCTTGGGTTCCTGTCAGAATAGTAATAGTAATAAATATATCGGAAACTACAATAAAAAGGATATAGATGGATGGCCTATCTCAATAGCTATATGAGCGCAATACGGTCAGGATATAACTCTTACTATTATAACAGGAACCCAAGCAGTGCCTTGGACATGTGACCAAGGTGTAGGCTTAAGGGATTCCTTTAAGTAATTACAACATACGCCTCCACTGCCTAGTTTCACTGATTAAGCCCAAGATTAGACTAACATAAACCTAACCTAACACAAGGCTAACCTAAACCTAACTCACACTTCCGACACGGCCATTCTGACGCGCCACCGTCCTCGGGCTGAACTTCTAAACCGCACTATCACAACTGGCATTAGTCTACTCAACGCAAATTCGCACGAATAAATTCGGTAAATATACTAACTGAACAATTAACTAAGCATTGGTCTACAACTCTACACCGAACTATTGTCACAGTATCACAGTCGAAGTAATATGATTTACACCTTAACCGCTGAACTGGCTAACCGCTAATTTAAACGATTAATCATGATTAAAAGCAAGATGTATGTTCATCTGTGTTGCCATATACATTTTTAATTAATAGAATATGGCCATTTTGTTGCTACTAATCCGATTTTAAAAATTCTTTCACTGAGAGAAGTCTATAGTATTTTCGTCTCTCATCCTCTTATAATATTATCACTCTCTTCTTTCTCTCATTAATTTTTATCTTTATCTGTTCAGAATGATCAGTCTCCTTTCAAATTCTTTCTTTCGATTATATCTCTCTCTCCTCCCCCCTCTCTTTTTCGCTCTCCTTTACCTATTCAATATTATTTTTGCTCTGTCTTCCCTCTTTTATTATCTGTTGCTTTACTTTTTCTTTCTATTATTTGTTTTTATAACTTTTTCTCACTCTCTCTTTTTTCAAATAGTGAAAAACTACACAATAACACAGTGACAATTTAAGGACATCAATTATAATATTGCTTTAAATACCCGGAGCGAAGCGAAGGCAGGCAGCTAGTATAATAGTATTGAAGTATAGATATATCGGAGGTTAGGTTAGCCTTGTGTTAGATTAGGTTAATATTAGTCTAATCTTAGGATTAAACAGTGAAACTAAGCAGTGGAGGTGAGTGTCTCGATCGAATAAAGGAATTCCTTAAGCCTACACCTTGGTCACAAGTCCAAAACACTGCTTAGGTTTCTGTTACAATAGTTCCTGTCTGAATAGAACGAGTTCGTAACGTTTAGTTATATCCTGAACATATTGCGCCCGTAGCTTATATTATAGGCCATCCGTTGTGCAAATACGATGCTTATTGAAAGTTTGTATATCCATTCAATTCTCTTAGTTTCCGACATATATATACAAGTATATATATTATATAGCCAACTTCTCGTTATTTAATAATAATAATAATAATAATTTTAAAAAAATTATATTTTATTATACCTTGGTGTAGTGTAATATAATAATGAGAATTTGGGTACCTTGTTTATAACTTTGTGTTCGTGGGTAGTTCATTTTATTTTACCGCAAGTGTCCCACGTGTAGAATATAAGTATAGGCCAGGACAGATAAATTTGGTCTATGGGTCAGTGGCTGCATGTCTATCTAAACATTAGTGACAATTGAGTTTAGTGTTGTTGTGCTGAAGTTCTAGTATCCGTGGTCAGGTGAGTAGTTTTTACCTACAGTGATTATGTAGCGAGGTAGAGCAATGAAGGAGAGTGTTTATTGGTTTTTACCTTTTATCCTGCACCTGGGTTGCAAGTCCCGGGCGTTATACAGCCAGATAACTAAAGTGCATTTTATTATAATATGTTGCTTGATAATCTCAAAAAATCGGCTTATGTAGGTAATACTTGAACCTAAGTCATAAGTAATTTCAATTTTGGAGTGATTATTGACTACAATAGCGAAGTGTAAGAGTGGTGAAGTATTACCTTTATTAAGAATCAACTGAGTCTTCGAATTTATTAATAGCTTAGTTAGATTTGGGTAGAAATCGAGCAACGTAATCGAGAGTTTATGCAATCTGAAAAGGCCTATATCCTATCCTACCTGCATCTAAATTCCAAGTCCCGGGCAATGCTTTCTGCCTAACATGAATTCCACGAATTATTTATTTAAAAGTTCAGTATAACAATATAAACTATTTTTGCTTCAACATTTTAGGAATGTCTGAAGGCCTCCTTTCTAAATATCTATTAGTTCTATATAAATTTTTCACTTCTCATTTCATGTCAGTAACCGCTACGATATCTATTTACCAATACGACGAATTCATAATCTCAGAAATTATCTACAATAATAATCGTTGAAACAAAATTAAACCTACCATGATAATGAACTGGTCAGGTGAGTTAATATGATCGGGTGAATTGATATCAATAACGAGTGTGCCTGTAAATGGCGGCACATGCGATAAGTTAATTAATATCACAATAGACGGCTAGATAACCCCTGCTCAATATTGCACAGATCATATTCAAGAAAGTTATATATAAATGTAAAACCGAAACTTGCTTTGTCTTAAATATTGCAGCTATTCTTTAAAACTGAGCAGTTATTTATTTAAAATTAAGTTATATGAGCAACTAAGTTAACGATAACTTCCATTCATTTACAATTTATAAAATAATGTGCTTAATATACATAAACAAAATTTTACCCAATTGCATAAAGCTACAATTTATAGTATAAAATATTGTTTACCAATTCACTAAGAGATCTAACTTTAAGGACTTTCTGACATCTTTGTTGGTTGTCAAAAACAGTCCAAGTAAAGGATCTCAGTTTACCCAACTTAGACGCCATAAATAATTTATTGTTATTACCCCATTATCTCATCGTCTTTAATATAATCAGCGTAACTTAAAAATGCAATTCCATTAACGAAGTTCTTTTATCAGTTTATCCGCATTCCGCACAAAATAAAAGCAGTAAGCTGATTGATCCACGGTTTAGGCCATGCATGTACAACGAGCTTTGTCTGTCAGAAAAACATGGAGCAAATAAAAATAAGTGTCCTGTTTTATGCGACGTTCATTCTCCTGACAGTTTTAAAGCTCTACTTCTGAATTTCGATTACATTTTTTTTAATAGAAAGTTTAACTGTCAAAGTAAAACTAGATTAAAATATTGTATCCAGTTCAAGTAATAAGTAATAAAGTATTTGTGAAAATGTTTATCACTTCAGTAACTTTCCAGTTTCAAAGTTTTAACAAGTTTCGATATGTCAGAGGCGAGAGCCGATTTGAATGAACGAATAATCGAATGTCAGAACAGAGAGAGCCGATTTAAATGAATGAAGTGATCGAATCTTACGATTCCGTAGTTTTTGAACAGGAACCCAGGCAGTGCCTTGGACTTGTGACCAAGGTGTAGGCTTAAGGGATCCCTTTATGTAATTACGACACATACCTCCACTGCCTGGTCTCACAGTCTGTCCTAGGTTAGGTTAACATAAGGCTAACCTAACCTAACATAAACCTAACCTAAGGTTGTGTTAACACATCTAAATATAATGTAGGGACTCATAATAAATAAGACGTAAGAACTCACATGATCCTTAGTCCGATATGTCCAATATCCGTGATGCGACATACTATTTGTTACACTTCAACTCCAGGTGATGTTCACTCAAAGAGACTTGTCGAGAGACTAAAGAGTACTGCGTCAGTCGGGGAATATAAAGCGTCTAGACAATGGTAGCAATGCCCCTCCACTAGTGGGGAGAAGTAAATCAACGAAACGGAAATAGGGCGCTGGCATCCCGATTAATCGATAATCTTTTACTCGTTTGAGACTATTAAAAATCGTTGAATATTAAAATGACGCGACGAAAGTGATGATTAATTTTCTTTATTATTATCTGAAGTAAATCAACAAAAAGGAAGTATGGCGCTGGCGTCCCGATTAATCGATAATCTTTGACTCGTTTGAGACTGTTAAAAATCGTTGAATATTAAAATGACGTGACGATTAATTTTCTTTATTATTATCCGAAGTAAATCAAGAAATAGGAAATATGGCGCTGGCGTCGCGATTAATCGATAATCGTTTACTCGTTTGAGGCTGTCAAAAATCTTTGAATGAATTGACAATTAATTTTCTTTATCATTATCCTACTCTAATTATAGCCCGACACGGCCTTCACTATTATCTTACCCCAACTATACCCCGACAGATACAATTTACAAAAATCCGGTCTAAGTATATCTCCTTTATAGATTTTAAATTTAACGCCACCTGTAATAGTACTTTATGATACAAGTGTGCTTAGTTCTCGGATCAGTTTTGTCTCGTCTCGTCTCGTCATTATCGATAGACAAACAGTCTAACGTTTATCTAATATTATTTATAACACTAACAATAATCTAACTCTAAACTGTATTTACTGAAAACTCGCATGTGTTTCCTCGCAAATGTGTTGAAAAACGTCATATGAAACTCGTGCATATTCTGTGCCGGTGTGCCAAATATCTATGAGGAGAGCCTATATTTTTAGAGCAAAAAAGTAACTCTGTCTAGGCTCGCTAACTATAATATGCGTGTCCCCAAGTATTTTTTGTATTGCGCCTCTGACAATTATTTTTGCGCTGGCGCCCTTTGAACCAACTTTTCTTTCATTGAATCATGCCATATTATATTTTCGGTTTGTCGGCCCCAGTATGATTCCTAGCTTAATAAACTTGTATCATAGTGTACTATTATTTATTTTATCTGTATATTGTTGGTCCCAGAAATATTGTCTGAAATCAAATCATTAATTTCAAAGACCACTTACTACTAACAAACGCCTATAAACTACAACAAAGCTGAATTTTTAGATTTAATATTGTTTCTTCAATTATCAGAAACTTATTAATTTTTAAATTCTATTACATTTTTAACCCACCAAATGATAAACTATGATTTTATCAATGATGAAATGAATAAGGGTTTCAATTTCTATGTAAGTATTTGCTGTTCAAGAATGCAAATACTTAGTTCATATTATTGAGAGTCTAAGAACTAAATCTCTCAATAACCTTTGCCGATGTCTACACTCTTTTAAAGACACTGAACAAATAACAGTGGAACTTCAGTACGTTTAATTCAATCAAGAGGTCGAGTCGAGGTTGAATCGATAGTAACCAATCTCGTCCCAAGGATAAGTTTTCATCGGAACATGTTTTACTTGTTATTATACGTACAGAAATGCTTTACAAAGTTAATGGCTGAAGAGAAGGTTTATTTTAATTAGGGTAAGAGTCGAGCGCAGAAAAGGTACTTTTGAATTTTAGTTCAGTGACGTATTTATGAATTTTAGTTAAATAATAATAAATCACTGTAGTGTAGGTATAGTAGTCTGCAGCGTGAAAAATCTTTTTTATAGTTAATTTAGTTTCAAAAAAAGTTTAAAAAGACATGAAATGTGAACAATTTTATTGTTTGATAGTGAACAGTAGAAAAAAAATGTAAGTCTTTTATTTCTGTGCAACTGCCACATGAATGATGTCTACTTTTAAACCAACCAATGAACTTCATATATATTTTTATTTTTTTCCTTTTAGCGACGCATAGGGAACATAGTTTCCTGGCGAGTGTGTGTAATTTTTACCATGGTTGAAAAAATGATGGTGTGTATGGTACACATGGTTGTACATGGCTTTTTAGTGAATATTTCACTTATGTCAATTATAATATATATTAATAAATCGTGATTTATATATATATAATATATAAGATCCCTAGAAATAGCAGTGCTGGCCCAGTGGTTGAGATTTCAATGTCCTACTCGGGACTCGATCCTGGGCACACACCTCGGACTTTTCTGAGTTCAATGTGTTTTAAACAATTAAATATTACATGCTTTAATGGTAAAGGAAAACATCGTGAGGAAACCTGCACTCTTGAGAGTTCCCTAAAATTCTCAAAAATGTGTGAAGTCTATATAGTAAACTATGGCCTAAACCCCCCTCAGAGACCCGGCTCAGCAGTGGGCCATTGAGGAGTCGTAATGATGATGATGAATAAGATCCGCTTGGAAAGATTTAAAAATAGTATTGACTCATTAACTTCAATGTATTTGAGGATACTTGATACACTTTTGTACGGAAGACTTGATCCACAGATAAAATCTCCCAAATGAGTGACAAATGGTATAGCCGGGTGTTAATGGATATCTGCCCTCGGGGCCTTTTCTTTTTTGGGGGTTCTTGGGGGCACTTATATTATGAATAAAATTTCATTTCGGTTATGAAAAAAAATAATTCGATAACTTTTCGAGTTCTCTAGTTTAAAAAAAAATATTTAATTTTTTTTTCTCATTTTTCCAGTTAAACGTTACGAATATGTATTATTTTTCCCACGGCTCAAGTCTCCCAGAACATGTGACTCGTGATAAAAATTCAGATGTTACGTTTTTTTTATATATTACATTAATTTCCCATTAACGTTAAAATTTCTGTCTACTGCATAATATAGAATAAATAATCTTATGCAGTAAACTCTTTCATTTATTTCATTGAAGCACAAAAACACCCCTTTCATAACCCCCCTCGCCCGCCTCTGGTATCAAATTTCTCTCTCTACTCATACTGGTAATTTATATACATAACTACCTACTATATTATACAAACAATTTTCTAAAATTCATTTAGTTTTATTCAACAACCTTTAAATATTTGTACGATTCGAGACATATTAGGTACTGATGAATGTAATAATATTTTAATTAAGCAACAATTATATTCTATTGAAATTAATTCACACTGTGAGGCTTGTCTAAATGAAATATTTTGTTTGATAACCATCGTAAAGATTTAATTACTAAAACCAACTCAATCAAATCAACAAACCGTTATTAAAATAAATAATATAATATACTAAAAATATATATAAATAATATTTATATTTCGCAAAGTATTCACACATCCTATTGTAATTTAAATGACTCATTCAATTTCCTCCGAATTCGTTAAATTCTTAAGATATATCTCAAATGAAAGTTTCATTATACATTTGTAACCGATTAAAATTTAACCGAAACAAAGAAACAGCAAAACTAGTTACATGGTACACATTAAAATTACAGACAAAATTAACTGAAGCCCAGATAAAGAGATACCAAGTATAACAACAATTATTTTCATTGCAAGGTCCGTTACCTACACCACTTAGATACCCTTTTCAAAAGATTATGTGAGATAAACATAGGATACTGTTTGGATTAAATACAACTACAAAACTAATTATATAGATGTCACCATATTCACCCATGTAAACAGGCTCTAATTTTTGAAATTCAAATTAGAGTAAGATTCTTTCTTTTTCAGCACAAAGTACAACCATCAGATAACGTTTGAAATTAATACAAACAATATATAAACCAAAATTTGCCCTTCTATTAACTTCAAAATCAATACAGAATCCTTAGTCTCTTAATCAGCTCAGTAAAAGTAGTAAGAAAAGATGAGTTAAAACTAGTCGAAATTTTGATTAACAATCACGGCCATGGCAAACAATACATTGATTTTGATACGCAAGTACTTTGTTCTAATAATCTAAATTCTGGAACGGTTATGATTGTCATTAAAAGGAAATAAATTGTTATTTTTTTTTCAAGATGGGTCAGTGACTTATACGACACCTATAATACTTTAGAGTGCAACAAAGAACTCACAAGATCGTTTAAAAATACATTAACAACTAATGTAGATATTTTAAAATAACCTGTTATGACACGGTCAAAAAGATTTAAATATTATATAACTAGATATAATACTCGTAGATAACACAAAAAAAATTAGCCATAACTTACAACTTTTTGTAAAATTGTACATGTTATTTACAAAATTTGAGATATTTAAAATAACACTAGTTCATTTATTCTAAAAACATACATTTTAATAAGTTAATATTAATTTAATTTTAGATTTGCGTTAGGTGATTTAAAACAATTTCACTAATGTGAAATTGTTTGATTGAAATTATAATTTAGTTTTTCTTGTTTTAAATAATAATAAATATTTCTCAAAATTTGAAAAGACAATTTGTTAATTGCTCTTTAGTCAATAACTTAAGTCAAAAGAGCTGTGAAGCGTAGTAAATACAGAGTTGTTTAATACTTCAAGTTAAGCATTAAAAATATTGATGAGATCAACCCTGAATTTACCAAATTTGGGTATTCTCGTTTATTCTGATTTTTTGATTGATTAGATGTATTAAAATCTACTTACAATGGATCTAGAAAAGAGATCGATCGACAGGAAAAAACTTTTCTGGACTGGACATTTAACTTTAATAAGTAAGAAGGAATTTTGTTATTCTAAAATTATTTAATAATAAATTTTCTATATTGAATATTTTAATACATTTTTTCCGTGCACTAACCTGACGCTGTTATTAGAACTAACGCTCGCTATACCTACGTGTAACGCGTTTAATCATCAGGATAGATTGCATTCCCAAAATTCACAGTGCTCTCGTAATTTCATATTAGCTAACCTGGTTGTGCACTCCTTACATTACACGTATTCCTATCTAATTGAAATTCATTTCGTAAATATAAAAGTGTAGAAAGTACAGAAGGAAAAGTAAATCATGCTTAAATGTCATTGTTATAATCACTATACTTACTAGTACCTGTGCACTGTCATTATTTTTGCATTTAGATATTGTTTACAAAAAATTGTATGAATCTAAATATCTCATTCAGATCCCATCTCGAATTCGTAATTTATGTTGATGTTTATGATACCATAAGAAACGCAGTCATTGGTTGTAGCAACCGGCATTTTTAATGTGTTTAGTTGATAACCGTGTGCTGCGCGTGGCGCTCGTGTCTTTGAGTCGCACGAGTTGAAATCTAATATTCGTTTTGTGACCTATATTACCTCCGCCTAGACCTCGGAATATCCATTCTCACAGCAAACACTCAGCGAAACAGATTTTATACGAGAGAACGTACTCCAAAGCGCTAGTTCCCGCCAACGACCATCTACTTGCTTGGAATATCGAATCGGCTATATACATAGAAGTTAATCAAACTCTTCCAGACACAATAAATAATATTTGATCAAGGTACAACTTTATTTACATTACTTAGTTATGGAGACTTACTTCTATTTAGTTAGCAAATTAATAAATTAAGCAATTAACTATAAGGTTTGAGGTGCCAAATTCAGATTTTATTATACCTAATGCCTACATATATTAACTATTGTACTATAAGTAAATACACTCGTAAATTACATTGGTTGGTAGACGGTACTCGTAGAACCTCTTTTTTGTTTACCTACTACCTACATTTTTTTATTATCTAAATATAGTTTTTAGCAAATCCTTTATAGTTAATAGCTATACAAATATAAACAATGTAAGTTTAAATACAATTTTGATGCTGATATAAGAAGAAACTTCTTAAGTAGTAGTTAATATTTGAACTATGGAATTTTATTATTAAATAAATATTTTTATTTAATATTAAAAATCACACACACTTTTTACAACGTAGTATACATGTACAGACACTACGTATGTTTGTTACTCTTTAAGTTCTCAAATGTAAGGTTTAATTTAATTAAGTAACTTCATAATCAGACTCTCAAGGAGAATGGGATTAATGACATCGAAAGAACAATGGAATGACTAATTAAGAACTACGTTATATTTATATTATAAATTTTTACCTTCTAAACTTATATGATTAATTAAATAAATCCACAATATTAACATATCAAGGATCTTTAAGACTACACAAATTTATGTAGATCTCTAAAATAATGATATATATTTAGCTGGGGTTTAACTTTAAAGTAGTTGATATACAAAAAAAGTCATGACCTATTTTGAAATTTTTTAACCGACCGACTGTCGGTTAAAAAATTTATAAGTAACGGTATCGACATCGAATTTTTTCCCGAAAAATGTGAACTTTAGGATCCTGATTACAAAAAGAATATTTAAGCTACTTATGAAACGTTAAGCTACTTTAATTTTAAGTTTGGGTTCTGTTATATTTTTAACCTTAACATCCGAATTTCTTCGACTTAACAGAATTAAACAAAGTGCTCAAATTTAGAGTCACACTTCTGTTTTTTGTAGAAAAAGCGAAAAAAGTAGGATTATAAAGAAAAACTTTGCATGATCTCTTCTTCTTCATTTTATTTACTCATTACATTACAGTACAGAAGCTCTGAGTCTAAAGTATAACCCCCAGGAGGATATTATAGTCAAGCCGTCATAATGTTAGTATGCGTATAAACTACAACTTACTCTTTTCTCTTTTTATTAATTAACAGTATATTAAATTTTAAAATTTTCAACACAGTGATCTAAACGAGTACATAAAGCATATATGTTGGTATAACGCTTTTCTCTCACGTGACAATTTCTACAAAACAGTTCCTGCCATAGTAAAATTAACGATATAAATTGAATATTCCTAAACTAGAATATAAAAAGTTACATTTTTGTAAGTATTGTTTTATCTAACAACGCTTATCAAGCTCTTGAAAAGGTAAACTTAATTAAAGTCAGGATGGATTTCAATATTGAAAGAATACAGAAACACTTGGCTAAAATTACTTTATATTTTATTAAAGATAGAGTATTTTAATGCCGTAATTAATAACAACTGTCGCAAATTTGATTTTACCCAATCATACATAGAAATTTTATATTAATCTTAGCCTGTCTCCTTAAATCGTTTTTGATTTATGAATAAGAGGAAAGTTTATATCCTAAGTCGAATAGTAAAACATAGCGTATCGTAGTAAATGTCATTATTATAATAATAGATAGATCTGAAATCTTGTACCTACCTATCAGAATCCTGTATCAGAAATACTCGTACTTAATCTTATATTACGTGAATTGCGCGGACGGAGGAGTACGCACTCTTATAATTTATATACAGGAGTGCAGAATGCTAATATTTTGTTTTTAAATTATGCATACAAATACATTAAATTAATAAAAAAACATTACACTACCATGTATTTGGCACTCACACACGTATACTCTTCTGTTTATTGTTAAAGTCATTTAAATCCCACCAAAAACATTCTGTAAACAACTAGCCAAGTCTCGATGGAGCTGCTTGTTTATCTCTAAAAAGTAATGAAATCTAGACAAAGTCGTGCCAAGTCTAAGTATCCTTACTGCGATTTCTTTATTATTATAGTTAATGTTGTGTGACTTGGCCGTTGAAGGGTACACAAGGGTACAAAACCAGGTGCTCCATGACACCATTGCACCAATCTGTCGCCAGAACCGCTACCCATTGACGATGGAAAATTGCCACTTTGGCCACACATTGCCACAAATGCCTGATTATGCGGCGAAGTGGTTCCAGTAAAGGATGGTACGGCAGTGTTTGCTTCGCGCTCGACTTGGCGCGGGCACTGCCGTGTCCCCGATTATTTATGGTCGAATTTCTACCACTAGTAAAAATTAAATATGTATAGGTAATTTTTTAGTAGCTCGGAAGTAATAAATATACAATAACTTTACATTAATTTATCTATGATGTCATATCAATGATAGCAATACATCATTGTTATTACAATTAAAAATTCTAAGTATAGTATAAAATATACGAGTATATGTATTGTTTGAGTACATTTTTAGCATCACATTTTTATTGATAACGCAAATCGATAAATTGATAGTGCGGTGAGAAGGTTTTTATCATTGACCATCATTTTTCAGTAGACTGTATTAAATGTAATGCTCACAACGTAAATTTGAATACATATATCTTCGGAAACCATGTAATCGAGCAATAAATAAGCGCTGAATACATTTAAAGAAAACCAATTTCACACAAAATTGTACCTAGCTGTATTTTTCACAGTTAATGGTTTAGTTTTTGCATGATAAGTATACTTCATATTTATGCAAAACTATTTGTTTGAATTGCTACGATTTTAGATTTTCTTATCCTGTCCTATATGAGAGTCTCCCTAAAAAATGAATCGTCGGATTGTATGAATCAGACGCACCAAAAACAATTCAGCATTAAATCAAGCAATATGATATCGATTATTAAGATTTATCAATTCATAACTATTTTTAGTATCCTTTAAGTCTTTATAAATTTTGTCAGCAATTACTATGTAGATATTATCTATCTAGTAGTAAAAGAAGTCGATCCTCTCGATTTTGTATTAGTTTACTTAAACACTTTGATTCCTTTTCAAATATCTCAGTATATTCACCTTATAAAATAATTTAATAGTTACATGTTGCATACCATATTTTCTTTAAACAGTCACGATTTTAGGTTTCTTAACGGAGGTTGCTGGATGTAAAACGTTACGTAAGGGAAAAGCGTTATGCTCTCTCCCAAGATGTTCGATTCTTGCCAAAGGAGGATAATTTCATGTAGATCTAAGCAAAATATTAATTTTGTATAAATACCAATTTAATTATTTCAAATATTTTTTTTAATACTTACTTACATTAGTTGTCTGATAAAAGAGAGAGAAAGTCGCATGAAGATTATTATTAATTTGACACCAAATATTTATTTCATAATAATTATTTTTACCAAATTAATAATTTTTAATAGGTATAAAGGCAGCGTTGTTAATTGAGTTGATTAAATTCGCGTTTCTGAGTAAAACAAATTGTACCTCGATAATTGACTGTGTATTCCGCAGGAGATCTAATTAAATGACAGCATCCTTCTAATTAAGTATTGAAGGGAATTGTTTGGAAAAATAAACGAATAGGCCTCTTAGACGGGCTTTATTATTGTAATTTGATAAAGTCTATTAACAATCTGTTTCTTGTGATTTTACATTTCTTATTGCATTTGTTCACTTCTGACCTGTCCATTATAATGTCTCTTGTGCGCTTTATAATACAATTTTAACTTGACCATGCATTTTTATTATCATATTAATAAAAATTATTTTCACAGTTAAAGATAAAAAACCATTATAAAAATATAATTGAGAGGAATGACAAAAATAGAATTAAAATCGATCAGGATCTTAAAATATGGCTTGTACTTACTAAAATTTACTCAAAAAAACATAAATTAAATTTTCATTCGACAAATACTGGAAAATATCCTAAACGTTTTTCTATTTTCATCATACTAATCGGAGAGCTGGCTTACATTTTGGCCAAAAAAATTAGCATTGCCATTCAAAGAGGAAATGCAGCCAGCATCTTCAGCACCTTCCCATCTGATTGTGATTGTGGCCTTAGGTTAGGATTTTAGTTCTAGCTTATTTTTAGTTAGATAATACTTATCGTTAATTTATTAATTTAAGTAAAACTAATAATGTTGCTAGAGTTTTTTTAAGTATCATACAAAAAATGTATTGTTTGTGAAATAATATTCAGTAATTCACTAATTGTTCTGGCCTCTACTTTAGAAACGAAAAAAAAAATATAAAAATATTGCGACCTATTAGAACAGAAATCGAATTAAAATACATCTAAATACGTAATTTACATTCAGTTATAATTATTCCTATTATAACTTCTCTTAAGTATAAAAAGTTACAGAAAAAGTTACGGATATAATTACTTTATCAAACTGTAGCAGCTGAAATAATTAACGAACATTATTAATATTCGAAGTTAGAAGACTCCCGACTCATTATATTTTAATTAATTTTAGAGGATATCCTGACAATATTTTTTTATAATTTACATATCTACTATTCGATATAACTAGCAGCATTGACTAGGTAACATATTATTAGTTTCAAATATTTCACAATTGTCATACTCAGGCACGCGCCAAGCATCTTCTGCGCCGGTGTGCGACGTGGCGACATACTTGTGAGCGGCAATAGTTGAAGAGCAAAAAAAGGAATTCTCTAGGCTAGCCTACATTAATGTGGTGGGCCTTCTCAGTACTTTTTGTATTCTGCGCCCCTGTCTACAATTATTTGTGACCTTTGAATAACTTTTTTTAAATCGTCATATTATCTTTTCGGTCTGGCACCCCCAGAAAGTTTCCTAGCGCCTTTTCTGCTCTGGCACCGTCGTGCGCCGCCGAAATGGCTTTGAATTATAACTACCGTTGTGTTATCAGACATGTCGGATGTTGTTCAGTGTAAAAGCCATGATACTGAAATTTTATTTTTATGTATCTAAAGTATAATCCAACGTAATATGTTTTATTTCTAAATTAATTATTTTGTGAAAGTATAATATACGATTTGAAGCACATGAGTATAGAGAGCTTTGCAAACATTTCGCCGCGGCGTTACGCGCCACAAGGATTTGTTAACAGTGCAAATCCATTTACACTATCAGCATTAACAGTGTACTCCATCTATACCTACTTATCATGTACAACCGACTACGACCTTCTCAAAAAGTTACTTTATGTTTATTTTGTACTATTTATTTTGATCTCTTAACTCTGTCAATTTAAACTTACGTTTTTCTTGAATGTTGCATTTATTATATATATTTCAACGTATATCGATCAGAAAACTAGTATAAAATATCGTTTTTAAACGCCATATACAAAAAATAAAAAAAATATGAGATCAAGTATGTACATTATTTTTAAAAATGCTGTAAAATATTAATTAAATTACAGTTGCATCTCTACTTTCATTATAATGGGAGATAATTTCATGTCGATATTCAGTTTTTTTTTTTTAAATCTCAGTATAATCGTCTTATTAAAAGTTCATCTTATCGTCTGCAATAATCAACATATAAATAACGAGCGGCTTTCCCTCGCTTCTCTTTGTAATTGTGTAGCTTTTCATTATCTGAAAAAAAACGAAAGAGTGATAAAAAAAGAAAACAGAGACAAATAATAAAAGAGGGAGAACAGAGCAAAAATATATAAAGGAGAGAGAGAGAGAGAGATAATCAAAGGAAAGAAAGTGAAAAGAGACTGATAATTCTGAACAGAGATAAAAATAAAAATTAAAGAGAGAGGATGAGAGAGAATGATAGTATATAAAAGGAAGAGAGACGAATATACTATAGACTTCTATCAGTGAAAAAATATTTAAAAACGGGTAAGTAGCGACTAAATGGCCAAATTCTATTAATTAAAAAATGTATATGGCAACACTACTTCACCCATGTCACTCACGAATAGTGTAGTTTTCTATCAGTGAAAGAATTTTTAAAATCGGATTAGTAGCAACAAAATGGCCAAATTCTATTAATTAAAAAATGTATATGGCAACACTACTTCACCCATGTCACTCACGAATAGTGTAGTTTTCTATCAGCGAAAAAAAATTAAAATCGGATCTGTAATTCCTGAGAAATCCTTCAATATACAAAATGACCACGTTATGGTACTTAAATGGCCATATCTTTTAAATTAGAATATTTATGGCAACATCACATAGCCTTTGTTACCCGGAAAGGATGTAGCTTTCTATCGGTGAAAGAATTTTCAAAATCGGTTCAGTAGTTTCCAAGCCTATTCGCAACAAACAAACATACAAAAAATCAAATCTTTCCTCTTTATATAATAGTGTAGATGTAGATTAATACGGATAGGGTATACAAAACCGAGAGGAGGAAGGACTTTTCCAAAAAAATTGAAAAAGTAACAATGACAAATTTATCATACAATTTATCTCGAATGAAAATATGATTAATTGCCGTAAAATGTCAGTAACTCCGTGTGTTTGGGGTCTACATAAAGGTGACATGAAAGGATATCCTGTTCATTAACAAAATAAGTAAGCCTTAAAAGCCTAAAACGATTAATGTGCAGAGATAGCAATGGTAGTGCTTTGGTGCTGGTTCGTAGTTCGTACGTACGAGTACGTAGTTATCTGCCGCGGCGCCGCATCAGTTTCCGTTTACGAGCGCTCCTGCCGCGTAAACAATTATCATATTATCTAAACAGAGAACAAAGAAGTTTGAATGTCGATCATTTTAGATGTAGAAATTTTAAATTATGTTAGTATCATTTATCTTGCTCGCAGATTCAACTATAGCAGATGTATAAACAGATAATAATCCTGCGATTTATGATATTAAACCTGGTTTGTTATTCTTGATCTTTTTTTAAAAATGCGTTTAAATAGTCTGCTGTCTCTTCGTAGAGAGAGATCAATGATTTTCAACCTAGAGTTACGCTCGGGCTAGCGGTCATGCAAGGCGTATTTTGGACAGTCGGGAGCTGTAGGAGACAGGAAAATTGGGGTAATTAAAGCCGGCCTAACTAACCAGCGCACTTATATATATACTATAGTAATCAGTAAAATAGAAATTTAGTTTAAGACTGTTTTTTGTCCACACGATAAAATATAATTATTTAGTAGGGGCAAAACGTCTATGTTAATATTCATTTATTTGTAGCACCTAACTACATAGTATTTTTTTTTGTAACAATTAAAGGACTATGTAGAGAACCCCTCACGGGTATATCATATATGTAAAATCTTAACTTAACACTAGCATTAATAAAGTAGTCTTAAGTCCTAGTAGCTCGATTTTATCTATCTTTTTTGAGCGGCGATAATCAGTTTTGTACGCGGGTGCAAGAACACCTGTATATACATTTCGCGTAAAATAATTTTACAAACTCAAACTCAAAATATTTTATTTCAATTAGACTTTATATAAAAGTACTTTTGATACGTCAAAAATTGGTCGGTCAGTCAGTTTGTCTGAAGCTACCACCAGCTCGGAAAGCAGTTTTCTGTTGAGAAGAGCCGGCCAGAAACTCAACAGTCGCTCTTTTCAAAAAGCCATGTTTACATAAATTATTGTTTATACTTGAGAGTCAACGTCACTTAGATTCCAAGCATTCTCATCATTTAAGTAATCCTGTACATTGCAGTATGCTTTATATATTAATGACTTCTTGATACGAGTTTTAAATTGTTGAAGTGGCAAGTCTAATATAGGCTGTGGAATCTTATTATAGATGCGAACAGCAAGCCCCATGAAGCTATTACTGACTTTGTGGAGACGATAGTAAGGCGTTACAAGTTTATTTCTGTTTCTAGTATTAACATTATGTTTGTCACTGTGTTTTGAATACGAATCAATATTCTGGTAAATGTACAAAATATTACAATATATGTATTGTGATGGGACTGTAAGGACGTCTATTTTTTTATAAACATCTTTAAGTGAATCTCGTGCTCTAAGATTATAAATAGCCCGAACAGCTCTCTTTTGAAGTACAAAAATGGATTCAATGTCTGCGGCCCTACCCCACAGCAAAATGCCATAAGACATAATACTGTGAAAGTAACTGAAGTAAACATTTTAGTGGAGTTACAAATTACAGGTATCTACTATACGCAGTCCATAAATAGCATGAAAATAACTTTGGTTTTGGATCAAATTGGTCAAAATAACGGAATTTTTTATTTAAATTAGATGAACTTTATACAGTTTATTGTCCAAAAACAGCGCTCTTGTTTACAAAACAGTCACCATCGCTAATATAAATGTTACTGTCAAGGCTACCTTTTCACAGAAGTAAAAGGTATAATTATCATATTAGTATAAAAAATATACTATAAATCTTTTTATTTAATATTCATCATCATTGATGTATAATCATGAAATCAATACTGTTTCTAGCATTAGTTATTCGAAGATCAACAATGAATGAATTTAAAATAATAAAATGAGTTTTGGTAATATTTTTTCCCTGAGGAATACATATTATTCTTTAAAAATATGTGTTATTGTTCCGTTCAATAACATTCATCCTTGTTTTGTGTATCAGATGACACTGTAGTGACCTGCCGCTAACATAAATACATTTGAGATGTATCTACAAGCTGCGGCCTTAATAAATAAATTTGAATTAATATTTGATGAGAACGTGCGAGATGTTACAGGAGAGAATATAGAAATACGATATTAACTTGTGTCATTCTTATAATTCTCGCATATCTAACATACTAGTCGACCCGTCCCGGCTTAGCCCGAGTGCAATTTATCACATGTTTTTAGCCGTAACCGCTATGTCCCTTCATTTTAATTCTGTAATATCTTCGTAAATATTCATTTAAATTTCATGCTGTAAAGGACCATATTAATCTATATAAAATGCACAATGTACTTAGGGTACCCAATTGGATAAGGATTAATGCTGCATTTTATAAAATCGCTTCGTACATAAGCTATTATTTCTCATAATAAGTAAAGGATAAAAAATGGTTATTGTGGGTTATCCCTTAGAGATAGACATATACCATCGCGGACTTTTTTGTAAACATTTTAAGGTGTACAATACTGTAGTACATTATTTTGATGTATCTAGTAGGGTTCAGCCAGCGGTTGCAATGTTAGCGCAAAAAAATGTGTTTATTTACGACATTAGATTGCAAACCTCTATAATTATCAGTGTTTCGCTACTATAACATATATGTATTCTTCTGTTGAATCACTTTATCCATTTAAAAAAACGCTTCAAAATCCTTTGCGTAGTTTTAAAGATCTAAGCGTACATAGGGACAGACAGACGGCTTGGAAGCGACTGTGTTTTAAACTATGTAGTGATACTAATAAGGTAACATGATAACATTTTATCTACTTTGTAGTAACTCGCCGCCAAATGGCACTATAGGGAAAACCAGTTTAGCTTCCTCTCAGGAAAGCTTGGACACGGATCATGAAATCATTACCAAGATTTCTTAAAATTGGCTGCAGTTTCAATTCTACGTTCGTCTCAGTTTTGTGTGACAAAATAATAAATAAATATTATATGGTGATAAAATTTACATCAAGTTCTAATATTCATGTGGGATAAGAATATATAATACAACGTAATTTAGATACATCTGATTTTCGACTTGAATATTATTCAGTTTAAGTAATTTCCCAAATGACCGTAATTAATCCTCGATGAGTGATAATAATGCACTGCTAAACTAGTTGAATAATTTTATCTAAAACATATTATTTAAATGATTATAATACTATTTTACTAATATTATTTTCAATGTGATAATTTGGATGTTTCGATATTTAGATATATTTTGTTAGCCACGAAAAAACGGCTAAAAGGATGTCAATAAAATTTGGCACACATATACTTTATCTGAATTAGCACAGCCTACTTTTACCGAAAAAATCCCGTGATAATAATAAAATATGTTTACTGTCGTAAGACCCTGAATATTTATACAAATTTATACTAACAATATTGTTTTTAATAAATGTTTACTTGTAAATTTTTCATGATAAATTTGCAGCAATGCAATACCGAGACGGTTCGAGTAGTTGCTAAATAAATAATGAATCATTCTTCCTTTTGATAAATAATGCAATATATATAAATTTACAATGATTTAGTAATATTTATACGTCATTAAAATAGATGTTTTATTACACAGCTAGCTCGTTCATTGAACAGTGACTTTCTACAGGCAAACTATTAAAGCGTTCACAACTTTAAATGTAACAGTGGAATTAAGAGCGGCTCGTATTAGTATGTTGCTGTGTCATCAAAATATTGTCGTAGTCAGTAACAACAAAATATTAGTTAACTAAAATTATTTTTTTTCAATTCGGTTATAAAGTTAAACATCTAAGTTTTATTATTTACAACAACTCTTTTAGAAAATTGGTGTTTAACTATTCAGCTGAGTTTTGTCCAGTTGTACTGTTGAAGGTTGTATAAAAGTGAAAGAGGTCAATTAAAATTGAATTATTACATCACAAAAAGTGCTATGTATGGTTTAATTATCTAAATTAGCATCACATAACACATTTTTCATAATTTCCACGCCCTTTTATATGTATTCTTATAAGAGTCAGTGACCCGTGGTTTTGGTGTACCATACTGTATGGTCCATACAAATAACTTATTCAAACGGATCTATCCAGACTAGTGACAGAGATCATGAAATACGCATTGCTGTCAATATAATAGTAGTATAGTAGACAATATATTAAACCTTCGCTACATTTAGCTTAGGATATTCTCTGTTACTTATTTATTTCTTCTGCTATGAGAACAGACGAAAACATTATTTACCTTAGTTTATTTATGTACTTTTATGTGTTATAAGTATGAAATTAATTTGAATTGAAACTATTTGAATATAAATCTAAATACGAATAAAATATGAAAATATATATATTTAAAGAGATTTTCTATATAAACTCAAACTTAGATCAAAAATTTAATAATACAGCATAGAATTCTGTAAAGGATATAATATACTAGCCGACCCGCGCGATTTCGTTCGTGTGCTGGGCCGTTCCTATGGGTTATAGCGAGATGTTAAATAGCCTAAATTACTCCTTGTTACATCAGCTATCTGCCAGTGATAGCCCCGTCAAAATCGGTCAAACCATTTCAGAGATTAGCCAGAACAAACAGACAAAAAATGTAAAAAAAAAACAAGTTTTGGTATATGTACCGTGTATACATCCGTATGCACTTATTAAAAAGCAGTTATTTTAATTTAACAGACACTCCAATTTTACTTACTTGTATAGATGAATGATAAGATTGTTAGGTAACTTCATACATATGGACGAACCAACCTATTTAATGTGTCAAAAGTTATCTAAAAAGTCTAATTGAAATAAATAATTTGCTTGTGTTTTAGTGTGATGAATCCTAGAAACAAAATCGTGTTTGAAGTAATTTAATAAAAATAAATTCCCTTGTACATATCAATCGTAAAGTTTTGTACTTGTTTACTTTTACTTTGTTGTTTGAATTAGTAACCAACCGTAAAATCTTCTTTACTTGATTTCGTATTACACATGTCACTTTGTAACGTAAATAGTATACAGTTTATAGGTACTTATTACCTTCATTGTTAAGCAATAGCGCATTATTTGTCCAATTACCTATGCAGACGAGAACGAGACCACGAATCATTCTTATGTAAGAGGTAATATTTATTACTTTGGAATGCTACAACCGCAGCATTTTTTTTTCTTCACTCCCCCTCTCCACTCTATCTTCGAGGATGCAATGCATATATAGTTCTCAGGCAGACGATCATTATTGTGATACTGTTATGTCTATTTTGGAGTTGCACTACGTAAATTAAGGCAGACTGATATAACTTCACATAAAGCCTGAAATCTGTCGAGACATAGTACAATGGTACATTGCGGAGATAGTGTAGTAATCTCATTCTCACTTATCATATTTTTGTTTGTGTCATAAAAGTATTAAATAGTTTACAATTATTATTTAAAACAAATGCAACAGAATCAAAAACGAATTTTTCAATGATCGTGACCAGAATTGACTAGATGATAAATAAAGTAAGATGACAAACGATCGAAATATGCAGATTTCATAGAGTTCGCAACAGCTGCGTCGCGCGTCGGTCGTTGCTAGTTGGCGCACTGCACCACACTCTATTTGTCATATTACCATTCATTGTACGAGTAGTTTTAGATGTCTTTATCGCTGTTATGCATGTACTTGCACGCTATGTACACAGCACGCGCTCCACGCTGCCGCCACTAACTCGGCTTAACGTATTTTTTCATGCTTATTGAATAATCTATACAAAAATATAAATTACTGAATGCTTATACAAAAAAGCAGCTTAAGAAAACTGCATGCAAGGAATCTGATTATAATAGCATTAAATAATAATAATAAAAAATACTGCATGAAAACGCATACGATTTTATCACTTTTATTCAAATTAGATGTTTAGAAAATTTTACTACCTATATTGGTTATAATATTGTTTTTTAACTGCATCGAAATAAAGTAAATATTAAATTCTAAAATAATGTTATGTTAGTAATAATTATGATAGTATTGAGTTAGATAGCTTTGTTTGCACTGCAATACCAGCTACGCCCGCTCCTCTATTACACAAATTTATTGGTTGGCTGGAAGAGATCTCTTATAGAAATAAGCCCGCCTTCGCTTATAATGTATTGTAACATTTTTCTCGGTATTTATTTATGTTAGAAGATTACGCAATTATCACACTTCCGATGAAGATGGATTTGAATAATGTTATTTATATTAATAAATTATGCGTATAATATAATGCATTAGAAATGTCGATCAGTAGAGAATAATTATATATTTTTTTTTAATGAAAAACAAGTGAACAATATATTTAAGTAAACAATGCTTCAACAAGTAGGTACATTTCAAATCCTATAAAGCACAGTTAGCTACGCTCAAACAACCTTTTGAAATACGTTAAAGATAACTTGGGCCGGTCGTTAGTTGAATCCCTGTTATCATACTAATGGCACCACGAAAACGTGTGTAGTGGGGTAAAACCTTTCTCTATATGTAAACATTTATATATTTAAAAAAAAATCTAATGATATGATGAGAATGCATATAATTTAAATTAGTATCAAATATGTATTAATAGTAAAATCTTCACTATATGTACGTTAATCCGCATAGCGTAACTTTGTTTTACTTTTGATATCGATACTCTGTTCGGTCGATGCATAATCGTTCTGTTAGACCAGAAAAGGTGATGGTAAAAAAATACAACTTCAAAAAGTGAATTGGACGATGGCCCAATTGAAAATTTTGACAACAAACAAATAGCACTTGTTTTCTTGCAGATCAACGATACCTCAGAGCCCTAGTCTAGTAAATAAAAATATAAGGGTAGTACGACACTGTGCCATAAAATTGGCAAAAAGGGAAACTTGTAATAGTTATTTATACAACATGGGTTTATCATACGAGGTGAAGCCGAGTGTGATAATAGTAGCACATGAGTGTTTTAATACCTAATTATCAACAGTTGCATACAAGACTTTATCTACTCTCATTATATGAATCCTCTATAAAAGATTCTGAAACAGTTTGCTTACTGCTAACATTAAAACAGACAGTCCTAGTAACCTAATATCATCCATTACTGAGTATATAGGTACAAATAAACTGAGTATTAATGTAAGAATCATTTATTGTAGTTGTAATCAACATTTTGTATAGTGCAATTGTTTAAATTCACTTCAATATGTTTTTTAATGTTGGAAGTTAATTGCTTATTTTTTTGTAAACAAAACAATAAAAATATCAAAGAAAAATGGCGGGAATTCGAATAACATGTCTTTTAGGGCGCGCGGCTTTTCAGTAGTGAAACGCGTGTGAATGTTATTTTTTTGAAATTCAAATAGATACCACGCATCGAGCAGTAAGAATGTGGCTGTCTGGTGAGTAAACTCTTTGCGCAAAAGTTATCGTAAAAAAAACAAAGGTTCGTTGTTATGAAATTCAGTACAACATTATATCATCCGTTTGAATGATATAATAGTTATTAGTACATTGGGTGTGAATGTTGGCAATAAGCTAACTGTTTCATAATCTTTTATAGAGGATTTAAAGCATGGGAGTAGATAAATATTTTTTCATTGTCATTCACGCGCGTTTCACTACCAAAACACCGCGCGCCGTAAAAAAGAAATGGGTTATTCGGATCCCCGCCATTTTTCCTAGATATTTTTATTGTATTATTTACAAAAAAATTAACGATTCAAGTTTTGACAGCTCGCTGCCAGATATTTTAAACGTTGCATAAATAACTATTTCTTCATTTCAATAATCATTAAAATTTGTATTCCTTAAAAAGTTTCCAACATAGTAAGTTCATCTCCATCTGTAAAAGCTACTTTTTTTAAATAATGGACTTATCATAGTTTTGGTAACTAGACGCTAGTAATATTTATAATTACTGTAACCGTTAATTCCTCCCGCGTATCTTCGTGGAGTAAGTGACGAATACCACTAACATAATATAAATGGGGGAAATGTCAATAATAGTGAGTTATCAAGGTGAAACCTTTTGTTCAAACTTCTAACAATGAATATGAATTCTACATACATATAAAAGTTTGTAACATTCCATTTTCAGAATTTCTATTTTAGACTTTATCTCGAGAAGTCTGCCTTATAACAGCAATTAACTAGATATTTTAGTAGTACTTAAGTTAGGATTGGATTTGATTTCCCTAAGTAAATTTAACATTAAATGGAAACTAGGATATTGTTTAATATGATATTTATAGAGAGTCTCCATAATTTATAACACTGAGAAGATAGTGTAGTACTGTTGACTAACTTTTAAACTCTTCTTTTATCGGTTATCTTCTACATCCAAAATTCGTGTTACTTATTACTTACAGGAATAAAGACCTATAAATGTCAAGTGGCGATTGGCTATCTTGAATTTTCCAAATAAATTTCATTAAATATAATTAAATATTCATAGGTATTCCATAGATATAATGGTTAACTCGACCAACTAGACATTCAAATTAACTCACGATTTTTTGGGAGACTTTTTTTTATGTCATTTTTATTTATTGTTTTCTTTAGATCGTTTAATAATTGTCTACATGCCTAATCAGGTTTTTTGAGAACGATCTATTCCTTTAGTTTTCTGAATCTGAATTGCAATCATAGCTTTACATACAGAATTTGATAACATAGAAAAGCTATTTTACCTTTTACATCATTATACTATCAGTGTAATCAGAAGGCCGTATCATTGTTCGACTAACAAAATACTCGATAGTCGATACGAATACAATGCTTGGAATATTTATACGGGTAGGTATACGAGTATCACTTAGGGTTGCCTGTTCGTGTTACCCCGAATTTGTCCTAGTTTAAAGGGCGCCCGGGGAGCATCCAGGCAAGATGTTAATTTGTAATTCTGTCTTTTCAATATAAAACGTAAACTTTATTTGAATACAAAATCTAGTTTTAAATTGTTTGAAAATAAATGAATAACTTGTCTCGGTTAAAAATTACTTTTTATTTTATTGAAATACTTTAAAAAACACCAGTCAAACATCAGTCTCCAAAATCCATTGGCAACCCTAGTACCTATTACAGAATGTCAATTTAAATATAAATAGCTTTTGTCCATTTTGTCCATTATCTACATCTACACTCTACACTATTATATAAAGAGAAGAGATTTGATTGTTTGTTAGGCTCGAAATAAAAAGTGTTGCCATTAATATTCTAATAAAAAAGATGTGGCCATTTAAGTCCCATAACGGAGCCATTTGTAAATTGAAGGTTTTCTCTGGAAATACAGATCCGATTTTTTAAGTAATAGAATATGGCCATTTTGTTGCTACTGATCCGATTATAAAAATTCTTTCACTAAGACAAGACTTAGTATATCCGTCTCTCTTCCTCTTATATACTATTATTCTCTCTCATTATCTCTCTTAAATTTGTATCTTTATCTCTGTTCTAAATGATTAGTATCTTTTCACATTCTTTCGATTATCTCACTGACATTTCTCTCTCTCTTTCTTTCTTTTTCTCTGTCTTTATCTCTCCTTTATCTACCTCCTTTCAATTTTATTTTTGCTCTGTCCATCTCACTCTTTTATTATCAGTCGCTTTTCTCTTTTTTATCTTTCTATATTTTTCTTTTTATAATCCTTTCTCACTCTCTCTCCCTTTTTTTTCAAAAAATGAAAAGCTACACAATTATAGAGTGATTAATTAAGGAAATCAATTATAATATTGCATAAAATAATTATAATAATATTTTGTCAGTTTATTAGTTGATATTTCATTTTAATAATAAAATAAAATACATAAATCTTACTTAGAAAAATTAGATATGGAAAACAAACTAATTATTATATAAGTAGTTTTTTTGTTAGATTACTGATTACTTGACATTTACTATTCATTATTAAACCGTAAGTTATTAAACATAATGATAAACAAGCTGATTATAATGAAATTGTTTTTTTGAATAAAAACTACTTTGAATAAAAAGTTCAAAATTTGACCTTTTTTCTTCAGCCCCCTCATAAAAAAATTTATACTGGTAATCAATATCCGACAACTTTGAGAGTTTTATATACAGAATAATATTTATATTTGTACTTCTCTAAAAGATATGAAATGAAAAATAAAGTTTCTTCACTTCATAAACTCGAAGCACAAGCTGATCACGAATCAATACAATTGAATGAAGCGCACCATTTCCAATTCTTTTAAACTTTCTAAAGCTTCGTAAAATAACATTTTAAGGGAAATAAAATATAACCATTAAAACGCAATTCAAACTTTTAACAGTTGAGAACAAATTAAAGAGATCGCTTCTGAATCATTTTTAACATTTTTAATTTAGTAATTAATTATTAGACTATAATGTTTCAGCTATTAAAAATTTTGTTGTTAACAACTTAATTTTAACTTTTTATTAAGTACTGAGATATTGTTGGTTTTTATATTTCACTACAGTAGTTGGACAAAGAAATAATAATAGATGGAAAATAAAACTTTTGGAACAGTAGTGTTCGTTACTATAATAACTATTATTTTTTAAGCTACCTAAACTGTCTCTTGTTCATTGATATGTCAGGGCGGACGCCAGTTGGACTGAGGGTCGCAAGGCGAGAGCTAGCCTCAAGCTGCTCATACAGTTCTATAGAGCCAGTGATATGTGTTGTATATAACGCTACAGATTGCATTAGTTCAAAATATACATAAGTTATAGGCCCCCCTAAAGTAAATGTTAATTTTCCATCACATCGTCCTAATACGAAATGACGCGAAGATGCTATATATACATGCTACTAAACCATTATTTAGAGTTCAGTTTTTGTTAAGAAAATTGTTAGGGTTTATTGTTCAGCTTGAACTAGAACATATTTTATTATATTTTGAGAATTATAAGAAAATACAACAAATCTGTCCTTAACCATCCATACTTAGAGTTGGGCAATGACCGATTAATAAAGGAAGCAGAATCATTTACTGTTTATAAAAAAAATATTTGCATTTTGATAATATGTACCTATTACACCGATAGTAGAAAAGATTTCTACATGATGCAAATTTCGTCATTGACTGATTAAATATTCTGGTAACGTTGTAGTTATCAGTAACATTGAGATGTTGAATTAACATTACTAACGCGACCACGGCCATCTACGAGTATCAACTTACATGACTCCCCCAGGTCCTGGGTAGCATCACTAATGTCGTCTCTCGAATAAACCACTTTTCTTTTAACTTTTCCCTATCACTCGATAACACTAGTCTACAGTGATTACGTTTCCCTTGATGTATAACGAGTTTTAAATAATTACATGTCCTTGCTCGAGTTGCTTTGAATCTTTACTTTTATATTGTTGTACATCAGCAAAGTTGAGCTATTAGAAAACAATAACAAGTGTTACTGTATATTTAAAGTAAAGCAAAATTCGTACTTTACATAAAAAAAGAAATTTCTTTATCTATTTCTATACAATATTATTATGAATTTGATAGATTCGCCATATTTATTAAATCAGTTAAGTTTCAAATGTCCTAGATTGTCCTCGCGTAATAAATTCCTCTTTTCAGTTCCTATTACACGAACTAATTTTGCAAAAAAATTATTTGTTTCTAGAGCTTGTAGCAGTTATGATAAATTTTATATAAAAAAGATTTAATCTCTTATCTACGTATATCTAGTTAGTGTTTGTTGCCCCTTGTATCTTGTTTTATTTTTTTTTCTTGTAATTTATAATCACAATGTTTTAATTTTTTTTTTAATTTTTGTTTAATTTCTTGTTTAAACGTATTTTTTTCTTTTTTGCTCTAATTGTGTGTTACGTATAAGTACTAAGGAAACTTTATTGGTGTATACTTTAGTTATAATTTTAGTTTGTAAGAGATATTTCACTGTTTGTTTCCCAAATATTAATAAAACAAAAAAAATAAATAAATCTCCTTTATAAACTCGCAGATTTAATTGTCTATCGTAAATTTTAATGAAAATTACAATAATTTTATCATTATTATATTTAGATCTATCTACAAGATTTTTTTACACAGATAAACCTAACGCATTCATATGTTACATCTGTTGAATCTAAGTATATGAACAATAGTTAATGTTGTTTTATTGCTATAGATTCGATTTTAATGTGATTGTCTATCTATGACTCATTATCATACAGATAGTAAACATCCATTAATGTTGCACTGAGTTTAGATACGGATAAAAGTAAACTACAACGGTCAGTCGAGGACGCAATAATCCCAGATAGCGCATAGCTGTCCCCACTCTCTAGTGATATTCCTACTTCCTAGTTGTACATTACTGATTACATAAGGAAACTGATGCATAACAAGCGACACTTTAACTCAAAACATAATTGTAATAAATTACTGGAATTTTATGGAAATAAGTTACACTTTTAATGAAAATTGTTACGTTTGTTAATATAGATTTAATCAAATTACTTACTTTCTCTAGGGAAATAAACTCCCAAAGTTGTTATTTAAACATTTTCCGTTAATCAACTATATCCCATTGAAATTAGATCAAATCTCGGTTTTTACCCAACTACAGCGAAGCCAAAAGGAAGGGTAATCATTTTGCCAGTCTATGTATGTATACCTACCTACTTTGATTATATATATGATTAGAGGAACACCTCCATGAAACAGGCATATAGGTGCGACCACGGTTTCTACCTTGACCATTTTTATTAATGCATACGCATTTCTGGGTTTCTATGTGAATTATTTCTTATTTCGTCCTTTTTAGACAACTTTTTTTACGTAGTCGGGTTATAGTTTTTTAAACTTTATTTTTGCATAATTTCTATGTAACATATAAATTACAAGTAGTATAGTGACAATCATTCTCACTACATTAAAAATTACTATCACATCTTTTATCCCTTCAATATCTAGCTATAGATCTCTTATTATTAGAATAAGTATAAATACTAAACACCTACTGAAACAAACTCTAGATAGCTGCTCTATTAATTAATTTACAATTGATCATTTCCAAACTCAAATAACTTTGTGATACGAAATGTCCCCATAAATCAATTATATAGATAACTAGAGGGCTGCCCTCGCTTCGCTCCGGGTATTTAAAGCAATATTATAATTGATGTCCTTAAATTGTCACTCTGTAATTGTGTAGTTTTTCATTATTTGAAAAAAAAAGAGAGAGTAAAAAGTTATAAAAAGAAAAATGATAGAAACAAAAATAAAAGAAAAGCGACAGAAGCTAAGAAAGGGAGGACAGAGCAAAAATAAAATTGAATAGGTACAGGAGAGAAAGAGAAAGAGATAACCGAAAGAAAGAAAGTGAAAAGAGACTGATCATACTGAACAAATAAAAATAAGAATTAAAGAGAGAAAAAGAGAGAGCATGAGAGACAATGATAGTATTATAAGAGGAAGAGAGATGGAAATACTATAGACTTCTCTCAGTGAAATAATTTTTAAAATCAGATCAGTAGCAACAAAATGTCAATATTCTATTAATTAAAAAATGTATATGACAACACTAAATCACTTTTGCCACTCACGAATAGTGTAGTTTTCTATCAGTCAAAGAATTTTAAAAATCGGATTAGTAACAACAAAATGGCCATATTCTATTAATAAAAAAATGTATATGGCAACACTAAATCACTTTTGTCACTCACGAATAGTGTAGTTTTCTATCAGTCAAATAATTTTAAAAATCGGATTAGTAACAACAAAATGGCCATATTCTATTAATTAAAAAATGTATATGGCAACACTAAAATCACTTTTGTCACTCACGAATAGTGTAGCTTTCTCTCAGTGAAAGAATTTTAAAAATCGGATTAGTAACAACAAAATGAACATATTCTAGCAATTAAAAAATGTATATGGCAACACTAAAACACTTTTGTCACCCGCGAATACTGTAGTTTTCTAACAGTGAAAAAATTTTTTAAATCGGATTTGTTGTTACTGAGAAGCTCTTCAATTTCATTAAAGTAAAAGAATTTTCAAAATCGGTTCAGTACTTTTTGAGCCTATTCGCAACAAACAAACAAACATACAAACATACAAATATACAAACATACAAACAATCAAATCTTTCCTCTTTATATAATAGTATAGACTAGTCGACTACCGTGACTTCGTCCACGTTAAAGTATATGTTAAATTAAGAATATATGCACAAAAATAAAAATAAAGGAGAGAGACACTCTCGAAAAAAAAATCTAACAGAGACTGACCATTCTGAACAGAGATAAATATTAAAGAGAGAAAAAGAGACAGGATGAGAGAAAATGATAGTATATAAGAGGAAGAAAGACAGAAATACTGTAGACTTCCTCAGTGAAAGAATTTTTAAAATCGGACCAGTAGTAACAAAACGGTCGTGTTCTATTAATTAAAAAAGTGTTTATGGCAACACTGAATCACCTTTGTCACTCAGGAAAAGTATAGTTTTCTATTAGCGAAAGAATTTTTAAAATCGGATTAGTTACGACAAAATGGCCAAATTCGTTTAACTAAAAAATGTATATGGCAACACTGAATCACCATTGTCACTCACGAAAAGTATAGTTTTCTATTAGCGAAAGAATTATTTAAAATCGGGTTAGTTACGACAAAATGGCCAAATTCGTTTAACTAAAAAATGTATATGGCAACACTGAATCACCTTTATCACTCACGAAAAGTATAGTTTTCTATTAGAAAGAATTTTTAAAATCGGGTTAGTTACGTCAAAATGGCCAACTTCGTGAATTAAAAAATGTATATGGCAACACTGAATCACCTTTGTCACTCACGAAAAGTATAGTTTTCTATTAGCGAAAGAATTTTTAAAATCGGGTTAGTTACGACAAAATGGCCATATTCTATTTATTAAAAAATGCATATGGCAACACTAAATCACCTTTGTCACTCACGAAAAGTGCATTTTTCTATCAGTGAAAAAAAAAATTAAAATCGGATTAGTAGTTCCTGAGAAACCCTTCAATTTACAAAATGGCCACCTTATGGCACTTAAATGGCCATATCTTTTTAATTAGAGTATTTATGGCAACACCACATAGCCTATGTTACCCGGAAAGGATGTAGCTTCCTATCGGTGAAAGAATTTTCAAAATCGGTTCAGTACTTTTCGAGCCTATTCGCAACAAACAAACATACAAACAATCAAATCTTTCCTCTTTATATAATAGTATAGATATAGAGTATAGATTACCGACCTTACACCAAATAATATAATGTGGTATTCGAGTGACTATTTTCAAATTTTCAAAGTTTTCACTCCGAAAGTAAGAAGAAAAGCTTTATTTTCCATATTATGTAAGCCAGGAATGAATGAGAAGAAAACGTCACTTTTTATACTCAGCACGAAATATAATACTTTAAAGACACAGATATACTTAGTGCTGTATTATTACGCTGAGCCAGTTTGTCAGTTGATGCATACTTAAAAAGCTCCACACTAATAAAGTTGATGTGACAATGTTAATTTCACAATCCATTAACAGCTAAGGATATGTAGCGAGCGCCACAATAATTTAAACGAGTTAGTCATTTATGCCATAAAGATAAAGAGATGTAGGCTAGACTGAACCGACGCCAAATAAGATGTACTCCATTTAAAGCAAATGTGTCTTTACAAGTTACAATAGAAATTCGTGACTTGTGTAATAACCACTCATTTTCATTTAAAAGCACGAAGGTCTTAAGATTCTTTAGATCGTTTTGCATGATACTATATATACTGACTGTTGTCACTGACAACAATTGCATGATGATAACAACATAGGAATTATTGTTAAACGAATTACAAGTGACATTGATATGTTGAAACTATTGGAATTCTACTTAATGTAATATGGTTATGTAAACTTGGACTCTTCCCATGAGTAAAGGCTTCCCTCCTTCCCTCGTCCCTTGGGTCCCAAAAATCTTGTTTAAACGGGATGTGACTGAAACGTTTCACTTGGAGAATTCGTATAATAAATGTCACGAACCAGGCTTTGAAACAGTCAACATTAATTTTGACACTGACTTTAATGCAAATTTGGATTTATTTTACTTTATATATATAGGAAAAAATGTCGAATTAAAAAGAAACAGAAAGACATTTTTTTTATTTATGAATGAAGGCAATTTAGTATTTAGGTATATTTCATTTAGAAGTGCGACGTCATAATTGTTAACGAACGTTGATAACGATATAAACAGCAACTTTTTAGGTATAAAAGCAAAAATTGTTTTATATACGCAAAATGTTTATGCTATAAACCTAATTATTGTATGAAAAATTATCTTTATATTCACTGAGACTACTCTCTTAAATTTTCCATACGATCCTATCATGGTGATTAGGCAATTAATACCGTTAAGTAGGTACATATTTGTCAAGTAAAGAAAAAAGATAACATCCCATTAACATTCCGGTCATTTAAGTTCGTTAATTAGGTCGATACACAATTAGGTATCGTGTGGCCAACCCAAAATTAACACAAACAAGGTTAAACGAAATAAGCACTAATATTAAGCAGATATTATTAGATACTGTAGTTTATTCTAATTACATGTAACAGGAACCGTATCCATAAATAAACTTACTGCCCAGTAAGTACAATTTTTAGGCTTCTATCGCTAAACATTTTACGTTCATGACTGTACTTACTACTAATTTATGAGTAATGTGTATATTAATTAAATCAATATGTTTTAGATAGGTCCTATAACAGATTTAAGATGGCAGACCGAAGGGAAGAATTTGCAAGAAAACAACAACATTGCAATTCACGTCACTCCACCAGATGGAGAAGAAGATGACGAGTTTGTGCCACCATTACGAATGCGTCGCAAATTTAGTACACCTCTTAGTACTTTACCTGGTTCGATAGAAGGATTTGGAAGTCAAGGTAAAGGTCAAGGTAACTTATCTATTTATATAATAACAATTTAACGACCTCCATCGCCCGGTAGTCGTGTAACTTGCATGGACCTGTGTTCCAACAAGTTACATGCTTACCGAAGTCAGTCATCCGCAGGGCAGTTTAAAGCGCGTTGTTGGGGAGTAGAGACGGGGAAGGTCTGTTTCTCATTCTCAGCTTGCCTTTACGGGCTGGTTGGAATGAACTCTGCCTTACCTTATCCGGCCGATCAGAGTGGAGCCGCGAGAACTTTACGTTCTAAGGGTACATAAGTGGTTAGTTGGCACGTGAGGTTCCCCTCAGGAGGAACCAATTATCGGGTAGAATACCGAGTGCTCATTCCTACCTTTAAGCCGCTCAGCAAATGTTGGCCCCTAGATGCAATTAACAAGCGACCTTTCCCGGGGGCCCGTTGATGAGTTGGCGAGGACAATACAAGCCGGGTATTGTCCTTGGGTGCATTCTCATTGTACATACAGGTATAATCACCGGTTTGTGTCACATCTGATTCTTGGACCTCTACGCGTGGGCTACGGTTACACGCACGCCTTCCAAAGGTCCGGGTCACTGTTTGAAAAAGACATACATAATAATAATAGTTTCATGTGTGACGTGTCAAGTGACGCTAATAACACTTTTGATAACCTATGATGGGCTTATAATTCCTTCATCTGGATGGAAAGACCCAGGTATTGCTCCGCTTTCTGTCTGAATTACTATTATATCATAAATGTTGCTCTTCAGTAAAGTTTATTATAGTGTTATTTATATTTTAAAGCAGATGGTCTGCGTTCGTCACCAATGCGTTTGTCACCCCTGGATCGGACCAAACGCCGCTTTAGCACTATGGTTTCGAGTGCCGCGGCCGCTGCAGTCTCTCGTCGCCTCTCAGCTACCATCGGCTGGTGTCTCGCCACTCCCACTCAAGTTAAACCACAGATAGTCAGGCAGGGACGCGCTCTTTGTTTACAATATATAAAAACACAAATACGGCGGTCGCCTTCCTGCCCTAAGAAGGTAGCTATAATTTTTAATCAAAACATTCCGCCACCATACCCCATAAAAACTTCTTACTACAGTAAGAATAAAAACTTCTTATTACACTTGCTAAGATCATATTTCATTTTGTTTACAATGATAGAACCTTATGATAACGTATACTTAAAGAATATTTTTTCCCTTTTTCATAGCAAATTGTCATGAAACGACTCCAAAGAATGTTAGAAACGGAATGTGGCGAAGAAGCCACAAACAACATAGAATCTGGAGTTCTAGCTGCCTTACGCGCAGTATGTGCTGCTCTAGAACGAAAACGACCTGATGCATTTCGACACGTAGCGAGGCAAGCCACTCGAGCTCCATCTGCTATGCTACGATCAGACACAGCACTCTCTGAACTTACTCTTGCGTTGGCTCGTCGAATTACTAGGGAAAATATTACGTGGTCCAAGGTAATTGTTATTACTCCTATATTTTAATAACAATTATTAAAACTATAGTCTCGTGGACGACTGTAGCCACAATTTACAAATATTATATATAAGACGCACGCGCACGTACGTCCTTTCCATCTGAATCTGTCTACCCTTTTTTTACACTCGTTTTAAACCATATGTAGCTACCAAACAAAAATACTGTTTTCATGACTAATGATGATGTTGATTTACAGATTGCAGCAGTATATTGTATATGTGGTGCATTAGCCAGAGAAGCGGCTGAGGCAGCTGACGGCGAACCAGCACTTGAATTAGTATCAGCTCCAGCAGCTGCTATTGCAGATGTTCTTCATGAGGAACCAGGATCTTGGATTGCTTCACATGGTGGATGGGTAAAAATCAATATTGTATTTTTAGAAGAAGATTAAGCTTTAAGAACATTTGTTTAAATATATCAGAATTCAAAGAATAAGCAGGAACATGCAGTAAAAGTACAAAATTATATAGACTACGATTATGTTGTTAGAGTAGAGATTAGGTAGAGTTATGTATGAAAAAGTGAATGCTAAGATTAAACAATTAAAAGTTTTGCATAGGGAACTTCAATTTACCGGCAACGTTCAAACATACTTTTAATATTCCGAACACCCGGCAAAGTATCTTTATATAATTTATATCCTCTTCCTATTTACGAGTTTCAATGTTAGTAGGTATACATATGTAATAGATGTGTAGATATTTTATGTGCATTATAAATTAAACTCTTACTGAGTAAAATAATAGCTATTCTTTATATAAAAAAAAAGATCGATTTAATAATATTACGTGTGACGAATTAACTTTACTACATAGCCGTTTACGTTTTTTTGTAGAACGATAAGAACTTAAATTCATCAATATAGACTATACTGTTATATGCACCAATGTGAAAATGAAAACAATAATAAATGTACCTAACCTATATTTCTCTCAACGGAAACTATATTTTATTGTTTTCCCGCCGACGATACTTTACCTTCTAAGTTCCAACGGGCTGAATCATACGAGCACTCAGTTTTATCCGCATAATGCTGTGGTATCTTAACTTAAAACCTACGTGCTGTCAGTATAAACAATATAATATGTAATATGAGTTCAACATACCGTATTTTTTTTTTTACAGAACGGCCTTATCGAACGTCTCCGAATTAGTCAAAGGGATCAACGATCGGAGAAGACTCTTCGAGTGATGCTTTCATTTTTTGTAATTGTTTGCCTTATTCTTCTTATATTACGATTTACATCCGAAGTCTTATAAAATATTAAATGTTTCCTATAATAAATCTTCTTTAATCATTTTTGCTCGATATCTCTACTAAAACTCAGTTTAAAAATGGATATATAAGTATTTTAAGGTCAAGAAAAATTTATTGATCTCAGGAGCCTTACCTAAGCCTAACTTTAGATCTACATGATTATTAATAATTAGTAATTTATTTATGTTAATAATTAATAATTATATATGTAATATATGTAAATGTAATAATACTTTTACATTGCGTTAATTAATTTTCGTTGATTAAATAATTTTTATATTATTAATTAATTTTATGATTTAATGCTAAAGGCTGTTCAATGTTTTTTCTTTCTTCTTTTGTACCTTAATTAGTAGATAAGACTTTAAGGGCAAGGCAATTTTTTTCCTTAAGACATTAAGGCAAAAAATCCTATATCTATGAAGAAGAAATAGATGTATTCTTATGATTGATTATTTTCTATTGATGTATTTATTATGTTATATAATTTGTATGGTAATGGCAAAAAGTATTATTATAAAATATTATGTAGGTATAACTAGTACTTTCGCATTTTATGTTAATATAAATAATTTAATTATACGTATTCAATGTTGGTTTGTGTTTTAATTTATTCATACTTTTAAAGTAAAACTATTTCAAGTTGCCATATTAATTAAGATATTATCTCTATATATATAAACCAATTTATGTTTATGTGCCACGCAAAAACTACTAGATCGATTTGGCTCATTTTGTCTTTAAAATATATCTAGAGGTCCAAGTAAGGTTTAAAGGTGAGAAATTTTGAATAAAACTCTACCTGGTTGTTCAACACAGCTTCACAAAGCGAGGACGAGCAAAGATGATATAGGACGGGTCAGCTAGATATAAAAATTGTAAATTATAGTATCGTAATATTTTTCAAATACCATATTTATTTATATTTAGATAGAAAGGAGGCATATTGTTCAAAACATCTTCCAAATGGTAAAATAAAGTAGTTAGTTAAGAATGGGAGAACAAGAAAAGACCAAAAAAACAAAGGCGGATTAAAACATAACATAGAGTAGTTATTTTTTTCAGTTTATCCCTTATGGGAAAAGCTAACATTATAGTGGATCAAATATCAATTTAATTTAAGGTATAGGTATGGCTTCAGTGTTACCAAGTCTCAAAAATATTTATCCCTAAAGTTTGTGTTAAAAACCCTTCTAATCGCCTTAATTATTTTGTCGTTCCCCTAAAAAATATATAAATATAAATTCATAATTAATTAGAAATAATATGCTGTAATATGTTTCAAAAGTCTTTTTATTATAAGTTATTTAATACATAAAATATTTCGTCTTCATCTGAAGATTTAGATTTTTTTAAAGAATCATGGCAGAATTTGTACTAAAAAATATGAGAAATTGAAATAACTTTAGAACTGCTTTTTGAGGCCTAAATAATAGGTTTAAACATACAGAATATATTTAGGACATGGGAATCAATAAAAGTGTAAATCTTAAAACTATTGACTATTTCTGAACGAAACAGATTGCTATAAATGTCATTTGTCATAATATGTGTTTTACTAAACTGTCAGAGCTTAATTACGATAATAAATAGATTAATACGATAATTTCTATTGCTGTACGATAATTTTATTTTATTATTAATATAATTCTTTATTTCGTAAAGCTTTTATGTCCTTATTATTTATTTTTTACAAAATCAAAGATATAAAACTCAAAGATGATAAATAAAACTTATCAATTAACAGTTTGAGTATTGACTTATTGACAGATGCAAGTGTCACTTTGACAGTGCACGTTTTTATTTTTTTTAAATACTTAATATGGCAATAGAAAGTGTCAGAAGTCCATTATTTTTACTTTAGAATATTTTATGTTTGCCGCCTGATAAAAATATATTATTCATATTACCGGGATCCCTAGAGTATAAAGGAAATAAATAATCGCTCTCAAAATTTTCCGTACAAATCAATGTATGAAACTTGCCATGATTATTTTTAGGCATCATTAATACATTTCTTATCGACACACAGTATAAACTAAAATCGAAATAACAATCGTCGTAAGAATATTCTTAATCTATCTTTTGGTGGTATCCTATCTGATATAAGATTGATATGATCAAACACACGTTCAATTTATACACAACAATAATCGGCACAGAGAATAAAATGACCCCCAGTGGCGCCAGTAATGCCGCCACCACAGAGTGCTTGTAGAATTACGTACTAGATGTCGTTATAAGTCGTTAGGTCAAGAAATAAATATTAATACTATCAATTTAAAAATATTAGAGAGTCAAAAAATCCCTGATAATACCTCTAAAAATTTGAAACCCCTAAAAAAATCCCATCTCACTTATTTACCCCCTAAATCTGGGGGGAAAACCCCCTAAGTTGGTAACTGTATGGCTTTTAGGCAGTATACTTAGCAGGTGAATTTAACAATCCTCATTTTTTATTGTTGTTATATTTTGGGAATTATTTAAGCAATTTAATGCCACAATTATTATAATTTATGACAATATATTTTGTTAACAGGAAATTAATATATGTTCAGCGTATAGTTAGCAGAACTCGATTTGAAATTCAGTTTTTTACCCCCAAATCAACTGGAAATCATTTGGGAAACGCGTAGCTATGGTTGAAATAATTTGATTAAAATCGATTAGAAACCGATTTATACCTGATGTAATCTGTGATCAAAAAAAAATAATTTTGGCACATATCAACTCAAGTAGTTAGCATATAAAATTTTATTTCATTGCTTGGACGTTTTGTATAATGTGACCTTTAAAAAAAACCTTGGTAAAGCACCGAAAAAAATTAAGTTTGTTATCTGTGAAAGAAGTATAGCTTGTTAAATTTGGTTAGTAAGAGTATCTGTAGTTAATGTGTTGTAAGGTATTTCTGTTCTGTGGTGGATGGAGGAGGTTATTCAAATATCTATTTCATTACGAAAAACTTCCATAATATTAATGAAGATATAATTAAAAAGATAATTTTAAGATACTTTACACTGACCTAGCCCATTTTTAAATAAATCTTTCCTTATTCTTATTAAAGGGTTGTAACTTAAACAGATTTGGCTATCTATGACATAGGTAAATAATTTATTTATATAAAAAAGGTAAATAGAACTCCATAAGTTCTGTAAATTATTGACTCTCTATAGTTATGGTACAAATGTTCTGTAATCTGTGGATACTGGAAAGTGACAGAAGATATAGACGTAGTATATATCATCTGTGGACGAGACATTTAAAAAAATAAATGAAACAAGGAGTGAAACAAATCGAGTTGAATAGCCAAGCGATAGGGAAAATATACATGAACTTTTACATTACTCCTACTGGTAATTTAAAGCTAATTGTACAAACAAATTAATTCCATGTAAGTTATCTTTGATATTTTATGTTTTATTGCATAAATATGTCATTATACGATTCTCTGCAAGTGGCGATGCAGCGGTACTGTAGGATTTGAACATCCATTGCGATTTGTAAGAAAGAGATATGAAGATAATTTGTTTGTCATTTAACTCAATATTCATCTTATTTTTAATCGGGTTAAACCTTTTAAAACAGATAAACTTGTATATCATTTGTAATCTAATTTTCATATGAAAGAATCTACGTACATTTTAAGTGATAGTAGTTCAAAATAATATAGGATTTTTTTTCGGGTGACGTTTCCCTTCGCACTTATAAAACAATATTTTGGTTTCAGATGTAAGGAATAGTAACAATGAAGTATTCTTTTGACTGCAAATGAAATAATAAAGACATCTAGAGGTTTAAATACTACGTTATTTAACACGACCTTATTCGCAATGATGAAAAGTACATTGCCTAAAGATAAACCAGGCAAAATGAGGATCAGAGCTTTTCCTGTAAGTAACTTATCTTGTCAATTGCTTCAACTTAAATTGGCCAAAAGCATTAAAAGTGGTCCAAGCCACTAACTAAGGATCTTAAAAATATCAATTATAAATTATAAGCCTTTACCTATTTTCTTTTGATCAAATTATTGATGTGTCCAAATGTCTACAATCTGATTATTCTCATACATTTTGCTCATAATGATTAACATTATTACACTGTAGACTATAGTAGATATAATGATAAGAACATAAGTATGTGATATGTAATGCAAAGTTATGTATAATTGTATTATTTCTATCACAAGTTATACAATTTCTTATGAAAGATAAAAATTATCGAAGAGAAGCAATTTTCATACTGAAAATAATGTGGATATTCTATATATTAATATGTGAAGCAAAAACTTTGTGCCCCTTTTTATGAAAATTGTGCAGACGAAAAAGTATTAAAGTTACATTTCCTACACTTACAGATTATATAGAGTGCTAATATTTCTTTTAAATTAAAAAAAAAAACATTACACATGCTACCATGTATTTGACACTCACATGCATATGTACTCTTTTGTTTGTTATTAAAGTAATTTAAATTAATTTTGGTCTAATTTCATATCATAGTATATTAATTATAATACTGACAATACTGGTTATATTTCAACCTCATGGACTAAATAACATAATATTTTGTGATAAACATCACATAACTGTCAAAATTAATATAATGACAAATAATTTAAAAAAAGAAATGCTTCAGTTTTTCAGTAGGGAAAAAATTTTTTGTATTTAATATGTCATAGTATTAAAATTATTTGACATCTTTTTAAATCATTCAAAAATTCATTATTTACAATTATTTAAGCTAATTTATTTTAGTTACTTTTTTAATATCATGTTTGTTCAATACTTTATATTAATATATAACCTTTCATAATGACGAGAAAATTTCAAGTGTGGAATTATTCAGAGCCATATTACCAAATGTTTCCTGACACATGGGTTTGTAATTTTATATAATAATATTTAATTAGTATTGATTCATCATTAAAATAAGTGATGTTTTATTTATCTACTGTTAAATTTTGATGAAGCTTCAACATAGTGTTTTATTATCTGTGACAGTATGGGGAATTCCTAAACCAGTAAGCTAGGTACTAACCAACATAACAAGGTGTAATGTTTTCATGCTGTCAGTATGTAGTGTTACAGGGAAGCCAATAAGTAAGGAGCCGTTCATTGGTTGAGTGCTCCTATTCGTATAATTTCTTAAAACAAGAAGTGGAAATAAAAAGCCCATCACTACTTCTTAATTTAGATTAAACTATAATATGGACCACAGAGTTCAAATGAGCATTATAGCCAAAGCCAATTTTATATCACAGAGTAACTCTGTGATATAAAATGTTTAAGCTGGATGTGTAACATGCGTGATGAGAATGATACATTACACCTTGCAATGTTGGTCAGTTCTTAGCTTTAGTGATACAGGGAAACTTTCTTAGCTCAGTTTAATCCCAGGATTATTTCATTGTATCCGAGGAAAAAAATTGGCAGAAATTAGTCAAATTTAATACAATGTTTTATCATACAACATGCCTAATAAAGTCTGTCGCAGTCAATACTTATACAAGATAGGACTCAATTTGTCATTTTTCCTCAATACTTACCATGAATTAAAAATTTTGTCAAAATTAAATAAGACAAATTTAATGGTGATCATTTAATTTACTATCAAGAAAATTAACAGGCTTAAAAACTTACACTAACACTTACAAACTGTTTAAACATTTTCAGAATAAAATTTTTGTAATCAAGATTTATTGTTACATGTTAAATAGTGAAGTGTCAAGAGATATTAAATATGGTGTTAGATTTAGTGCATAATATAATTTCATCTACCAATTCAAAATACTGGATGAATTTTTTTAAATAATATAATTTACCAATATGATGGTGCTTATCCTCACAATAGTGCAGTTGTTGATCAGTGGATAAGTCAAGAATAATAGAAAATACAATTATATAGGTATAATTCATTGAACTAGATGCCGATGGTTTTTTTTTTATTGAGTTAAATATATGGTATGTACGAGATTTAAGAAACACAGTCAACTAAGGTTTCTTGAAATGTGCTTGAAATAACAGTAAGGTGGAGGTCATATTGGATAAGATTATCCAGTTATACTATATTTTATGATAAAACGTTTTATTAAATCTGCATTAAAAATAAATTTCATTAATTTCTATGGGCTACTCAAGCTTGACCAAAATAATTACTATCACAAAGTTGATTTCACAAAAAAACACCTACTTTTTCTACGAAAGTTTCCCTGCATCTCCAATGATTTAGGATTTCCCCAGTTTGTGTCCGTCTGTGTTAAAAAAAACACTATGTCTATTAAAAAGAATATTTTATTCTTTACTAGTCAACCCTCTCAAGATTCACTCGTGTGAATTTTTTCACCTGTATTTATGTTTAATTTTAATTTTCAGCATATCTATATTTATATGTAGGACTCCCATACAAACTTTTATCCTCAATTTCAACCCCAAGCCTTTTTTCACAATAAAAAAATTGTCTTTGTCATTTACCAAGTTCTTTTTTATCTCTGAACCAAAATTCTTGAATTATAAAAGGTGTAACTACTTTGTTCTATATTATAGTTAACTAAGAGTTTGTCTTTAATTTGTTGCAGATGACTATGGATGAGAAGTATGTAGAGAGTATATGGAGCTTATTGAAAAATGCTATACAAGAAATACAAAAAAAAAATAACTCAGGGTTATCATTTGAAGAGCTCTATCGGAATGCTTACACTATGGTCCTTCATAAGCATGGAGAAAGACTTTATACAGGTTTGAAGGAGGTGGTAACACATCATCTTGAGACTAAGGTGAATATGACATTATTATACATGCTTAATATCCCACGCTGGCTAGTCAAATGATTGAGAGATTGTAGTTTCAATCCTCATTTATTGCATTACTGATATTAAACTTCTGCAAGTATAAGTATATTTAGGTTAGTATTAAACAAAAATAATTTTATGCTCAGCCGCTTCTTAATTATTTTATATTATTTGTGGATGGATTATTATTATCTATATCCTTTAAACAAATTCAATGCTTGGTGTGGGACAGTCTTGATGTTGTATCATTGTTCATCTCTTTTTAACCTTTATAAAAAAATCACAAGACTTAAAAAACACAATATTATGATATTTCTATAAATCTGTAGACAAGATAATTTATGTTTCTATACATTGGGTATATTCAAAAATATAGTGAAAGTATTAAAAGTTAATCTATATGAACCATTTTAAATGTTTTACGGGATTTGTTGCTTTGTCATCATTTGAACACAATGAACCTTAAAGATATTGGCATAAATCAATTTTCGTTTGTATAGAAATATTGTGCTATTCTGAAATAACATTTAGGTATTGTGTCATCATAATCAGTTCACTTGATCAAAAGAATTTATAAGTTAAAAGAGAGAGACACGAATGAATAAGGAAATGAATGTTTTTGTGAGCGAATAACCCAATTTTACCAAGGAGCATGGGCGAATGAAAGAAAAATTAAATAAATTTGAAATAAATAAATGCAAGAGTGAGTGAATGTATTGATATCTCTGATATATTATGTAGTTTGGTCTTGATAACAGCTGCCTTATTTACTTTGTTAAAGGTTCGAGAAGATGTTCTGCACTCATTACACAATGGATTTCTGCAAACATTAAATAATGCTTGGACAGATCACCAAACTAGTATGGTTATGATTCGCGACATACTCATGTATATGGATAGAGTGTATGTACAACAGAATGATGTTGACAATGTTTACAACTTGGGCCTTATTATATTTAGAGATCAAGTAAGTATTCAGCATAGACATAATATTTGGTTAATATCTCTACTTTAAAAACTTTCATAACTGGATTTAGTTCTCAATCTTTAATTTATCACAAGTATGAGTATCATGTTGAAAGTTTTTGCTTTGAATACATACTGTTGATATCAATATTAGATTTACTCTAAAACTTTTGATTAATGACCAAGTTTCAGATTTGGTTTTCATTTCCAACAAATTGATTGTATTACCAATTAAGAATTAATGCTAAAATGTATCGTTACGTTACGTAATATGTAGCCGCTTTGTTTTACATATTTTTGTTTATTATTATCTAGGTGGTTCGTTACGGCTGCATTCGCGACCACCTTCGGCAGACACTCCTAGAGCTGGTGGCTCGCGAGAGACGCGGGGAGGTGGTGGACCGGCTGGCCATACGCAACGCGTGTCAGATGCTGATGGTGTTAGGCATCAACTCGCGCGTGGTCTATGAGGAAGACTTTGAAAAACCATTTTTGCACCAGTCTTCTGAATTTTATAGGGTTTGTTATATATTAACATTATTATTGCTTGTTTACTTAATTACTCTTTTGTGCTGACGTTACTTATAATCGGTTGTTTTGTCATTTCCTAGATGGAATCACAGAAGTTCCTCGGGGAGAACAGCGCGGCGGTGTACATAGCGCGCGTGGAGGCCCGCATCATCGAGGAGGCGGAGCGCGCGCGGCACTACCTCGACGAGAGCACGGAGCCCCGCGTCGTGTCCGTACTCGAGCACGAGCTTATTGAGCGACACATGAAGACTATCGTTGAGGTATTACTTGCTAACTAATACAATTTTTTATATTTCAAATAAGTTGACCCGTCATAGCTTTTCTTTTAAATTAGATTTAACCTAACCTAGATTTTAGTTTAAACCTGCAGCAATACAACTGTGGAAACTATATCCAATTTCGTGCAGTAGTTTCTGTGTGATGCACATATTTTGCATTTTTTGTTTTGTTATAAAGATCCCTTTAGTTCTATTAAATAATTTCTGTATGCGGTCATTTGATACGTTGTATTTTTTTATAAGTATAGATAACATTTTTAGCCAAAACAGATAATTTTGAGTTTGAGTTTAATGGAAAGAAGGAAGTTACTTAAATGCAAATATCACTGTTCTAGATGGAGAACTCAGGTGTGGTGCACATGCTGCTACACACGCGCACGGCCGAATTGGCGTGCGTGTACAAGCTCCTGTCGCGCGTCAACGAGGGGCTGCGCACCGTTGCCGACGCAGTCTCCACCCACCTGCGACAGCAGGGGCGCGTCCTCGTCACAGATACACATCACAATACTAACGCTATTGCATACGTGCAGGTAATTAATTAGTGCAGTTTTGTATTTCTTTCATATATTACCGAAAGCCAAAAAATTCTATCAATCTACGAATGTTGAGAAGGCATTAGCCTCGAAAACACAGTTTACTAGTACTGTATCTAGAATCTTTGAGCACTGCAGAATTTAATTCTTTAAATTAAGTTCAAATTAATTCATATATATTTCTACCTCCCCATATTAGTGATGAGAGAGACCTCACACTATAACAATTGCTATGTTGAGAAAAATAAAAATAAATACCTTAAGCAGCCCAAATTTCAATCAACAATAGCACCGCTTAGATATTATTTTGTAAAGGCAATGTAATAAATTCTAGAATGCTGATTATCATTCAAAGAGATAATATGGGTCACATTTGCCATTCCCCATATATTAATCGAAACTTGTCTTATTTCTGGGGTGCACAACCATGTCATAATTTATTATATTAATATCTACAATAATTTGTAATTTTTTTCTGACTAACTAACCCGAAAGACGTTTTCCTGTCTTAACTATGAATATTGAATACGAATTGGCTGTCAAAAGCTTACATTACAAGATTACATTAGAAAAGTCAATTTAGTCGTTAAATTTTCTTATTTTCCGCCCATCTTTCTTAATTTTTTTTCTTACCTAAGAACCTTCTCCTGAAAATAACAAACGCAACAAAAAAAGAATTAGCGAAATCGGTCCAATCGTTAAAGCGTGATGCCGTAACCAAGGGCAATAGTGATTCATTTTTATATATATAATATATAGATAACAAATTTTATTTTTTACAGAACCTACTGGATCTGAAAGATAGATTTGACCACTTCCTTCACAACTCTTTCAACAACGATAAAATATTCAAACACATGATTGCCTCTGATTTCGAATATTTCCTAAATCTCAATAATAAATCTCCTGAATTCCTGTCGTTGTTCATCGATGGAAAATTAAAAAAAGGAGAAAAAGGCGTAAGTAACTTCTTTAATTAAAATAATGTAACAACATTTTTTTAATGTTATTTGTTATATTAACCAGTTAATATAACATAGGAATTATCAAACATTTGGGTATGTATAACAAGTGGGAGTAAAACTTACATACAGATATGCTAAAATGGATATATTACAATAGTTGTAATATTCGTAGATGAGTGAGCAAGAAATCGAAGCAGTCCTGGACAAGACCATGGTGCTGTTCCGCTTCCTGCAGGAGAAGGATGTGTTTGAACGCTACTACAAGCAGCATCTGGCTAAGCGTTTGCTTCTCAACAAGTCCGTCTCCGATGATAGTGAAAAGAACATGATCTCAAAACTCAAGGTAAAGTAACATTTTTTTAAATTATTGTCTGTGAGATGGTTTACAAATATACCATCGTGTTTTATTTAATTTTTTTATACATTTAATACGATAAGCGGAAAGATTTCAAGGTTCAGAAGCTCCTTAGCTTTTGTAGTTATTGTATTCCATGATGTTTCAATGTCTGAAGCTCGTTCAAGATGTTTAAAGCTTTTAAAATAGAGAACTTTAGTGTAGCTCTTATAATTGTGTGTAATTTTTTTTTTCATAGAGGTGACATTTTCAAATTTAATTGTTGATATTTATATTTAAAAGTAAAAAATTGAGTTTAATACGTCTTCATAAAAACTTTTATAATGTTTGACTCGCAAGTTTTTTCTCGTTTTCTGGACTATATTTGTAGGAATCCTGCCAGTCGAGCAGAGCTAGTAAAATATAGTAGGTAAAAAAACATTATCTTGTAATCTCCATAGTATTGTCCCATCATTGAGAACTAATCGCTACCGAGATCTCATAGTTAGTAATAACAAATTAAAATGATCATAAATCTATACTTTCCCAGAGCGAAGGATTATTGAAAGATGTGGAACCGCGAGATTTCCACTGCATTATCGGTGATGTCTCTCAGATCGAAAACACTATAAATGATTTACAATAGGGTTATCCTCTCAACTATCCTGTCCATACATCCATATATCTGCAAAATTCTTTATATGTTACATTGTAAGTGTATTTTCAATACTTGCAGTTTGATTCACAAATCTTGCTTAAAGTCTTTGTATGTCAAGAATTTAAATAAAGTAAAGAATTTTGCAGAATATGAAATAATTAAGACTTTAAGCAGGATATTGTATGACTGAGTAGCTAGCTAGTGATTTTGTTAGTATTAGGATAGTTTATATTTTATTGATTTTGTTTCTCTTTTATTTTACACAAATAAATAAAAAATAACAATAAAACTAAAATAAATTGATTACAATATCGCATGTTTCCGTTTGGAAATCTCTTATTAATCTAATTAAAAGGAATTACAATTTTAGGTTGAATAAGATCGTAAATACTATATTTATAAATATCTTCTTTCTTCTTATATATAAAATTCTCGTGTCACAATGTTAGTTACGACAATCCTCCGAAACGGCTTGACCGATTTTTATGAAATTTTATATTAATATTTAGTAGGTCTGGAATCGGCACCTATCTATTTTTCACCCCCCTAAATGATAAGAGTGGCCTGCTCAACATTATTGGTATTATTAACACATTTGCGTAGAGAACGACATCACGGCTCATCATTTACTAACTAGCCCTTTGGAGGGAACAGTAATAAATACTTATTTTTTTTTTACAAAAAATATTTTTTAATGTAGACATAAATTTTTTTTGTCAAAATCACTGATCATGTCTAGTATACAATTTAATTCCTAAGTAATAAAGTGGAAGTTATTAAAATAACACTATGTATTGAAATATTTCTTGGTTTACAGACTGAATGCGGTTGTCAATTCACATCAAAGCTGGAGGGTATGTTCAAAGATATGACGGTCTCAAACACAATCATGGAAGAATTCAAGGAGCATGTGCTGTCTGCTGGGGTGAATATGTTTTATTATTTTTCTTGTTAGTATCGTATTGTACCTGATATTATTCTGGCAAAGCTGTACTCTTTTCAATATTGTATTTAGTAGCTTTTAAAAAATTTATTGTCAATATTCTGAATTAAAAACATATTTCAATAACGCGAGGTGATGTTCTTTAACTATTGAGACGACTTGTTGCTATTTTCTGAATTTTGTTCATCACAACGTAAATTAAGAAAATGTAATTACAAATAATATTCAGGCATATGTGTATAGCGATAACATTTTTGATATGTCAATATTTTTTTCGTATAAAACAAGAATTAAGAGGGGGGGAAAGCTTGGACCCTCAAACAGTTTAATCAAAATATGTTTCTGATGTAGACCAATCTCCACGGCGTGGACTTATCAGTACGCGTGCTTACTACGGGCTTCTGGCCGACTCAGAGTGCCACACCCAAGTGCAACATACCGCCCGCCCCACGGAATGCCTTTGATGTGTTCAGATCGTAAGTTCATATGTATTATAATATTTATTATTGTTGAAAATTAAATTTGATTACAACCTCATTAATATATTGCTCTGGCGACTAAGGTACTACACTACAGTATATAATACCTTAGTATAGTTCTTAATATAGTAAAATCTTTAAAGCGATGTGATCAGAAAGTATTGTTTTTATTAAAATTCTTAGAAATAGCTAGACAAAAGTGTATAAAAATGATATAGTAGCCGCTTCATTATATCATCATAGGTATAAAAAATATAGTAGTTTTTATGCGTAAATTAAAGTTTTTGTTTCGCCTTCCACAGTAGTATTGTAATTTGTACCTTATCTATATATACAGAAAACCTATTTATTTACAAATGTTCTAGAAAGACACATATCATCTACACTTTTATACTCAACTTAACAGAAAAAATTAAGTTATGATCTGGTCCCCAGGTTCTACCTAGCAAAACACTCCGGACGACAGCTTTCGCTTCAGCCTCAGCTGGGCAGCGCTGACTTGCACGCGACGTTCCGTGCGCATGTGTCCACCAGCCCGCCACGCTCGCCCACCACCCCCGCGCCGTCCACCGCACCCGCGCCCCCTCCCGCGCCTCGCCGCCACATCATACAGGTGTCCACCTTCCAGATGTGTGTGCTGCTGCTGTTCAACAAACGGGAACGACTCAGCTACGAGGTAGTATCATACTGTTCATACGCCTTTTTTTGTATTATGATTTAATTTTATAGTACTATATTTATTCACCGTGATTTTGTGGTCGTTCTCGAAACAAAAATTCTGAGTTACATATCAGTAATAAAACCCATATAAACTATAATTTAAAAAAAAATATGTGAAAAAAATATGTATACGTGTAAATTTTCGTAAACGACATCAGTTTTCGATAAGAAAGTGAGAAATTATAGTAACGCCAAACAATCTCACTCAGTCATAAATACAAAAAAATCCTAAGCGGGCCGCGAGACCTCCATAGCTAGTTCGGTGATCGGTGGTTGGCCGTGCGGGTCCCGTGCCATGGCCGCCGAGAAGCCCATAATATCCATACAACAACCTACTAAAATACAAAGTTCACTAACCCGATTCCCGCCAATACTAAGTTGCGAAGTTTGAAGTCGATTAAAAACAAAAACGCGGGCCGTGTAGTGAAAATCAGCTGTGATGTCGTCATCAGCAGCAGCATTTATGAATGAACTCGCGCTGTATTACTATTTTTCAAACTCGAGTGATTTTTTTTTAAATTACAACTTTTTTATTATTAACATTACAGTTCATTTGATATTTTTTATAAGAATGTCTAATTGTTCTGCTTCACAACTTTTCGTCCCCAAAACGAACACAATATCACGGTGTATATGTCAGCGCATAAGTTAAGCTTAGCTAACCTAACCTAACCTTAGGTTTAAACAGATAGCCTGGGCAGTGGAGGCGAGTGTTTTAATTGAATAAAGAAAGTCCTTAAACCTACACCTTGGTCACAAGTCCAAGGCTTAATGTTAATCAGTTCAGTAGCATGTTCTCTATCTACGTTGCGTTTACCTAATAGTTCATTCAAAATCACTTCCCTCTTAATGTTTTCAACATACCCTTCCTTTTTCTCCAAGTTATACTTATACTTATACATAAATTATACTTATACGTTAATGTATTTATAAAATTATCTTGAATCAGCAAATTGTGTTCGGCTAGTATAACCTAAGGTAACTTTTCTCGTGGCTTAAAAAAACAAAATAAGACATTCCAAAACTGTCATTTATATCCATACTAGCGACCCGCCCCTGCTTCGCACAGGTGCAATGCTGATATTAATATGCAAGTATTATACATATAAACCTTCCTCTTGAATCACTTTATCTATTAAAAAAACCGCTTCAAATCCGTTGCGTAGTTTTAAAGATCTAAGCATAAATAGGGACTGACAGCGGGAAGCGACTTTGTTTTATACTATGTAACATAATTGCTTAAATAAATGCCTAACTTACCTAGTTCTTACCTACTTTAGGTAGGAACTTAAAAACGTGATGTGCTAAACATCTGATATTATTTGTTTTAAAAAGTCGTGTTACATTATTATTGATTGGTATCTTATATATATATATAGCTGTTTGTGCCGATTCACTGACTGACTGATTGATCACCTCTCCTGTAAAATTTTGTATGAAAAAAAATTTTTTCTCTCATCTTTTTGTATAGAGGACAAAAATTAATTCAGAGGAAAAATATGGAGAAAGCTGATGGTTGAGGGTTTCAGAGACGGGGGAAGAGCACAGCCAGGATATTTAAGATAGGTGGGAGGTGCTCGAACAAATATCATTCGAAACCTCATCCAATTGGCAATGAGCTGAAAAAAATTCAGAATGGCGGATTTAAGATGGTGGCCATCCAAATTTCGTCGGCGTCTATCTCAGAAAGTATATTAAATTAGTAGATTGAAGATTGATTTATCGGAAAAGATGATCAGGGCCTCAAGATCTATTTGATGAATAGAAAAAAAAATCAAGATGGCGAAATATTCAAGACTACAAGTTGGAAACTATGCAAGATTTTGATACGGTTCATAAAAGAACTTTTATTCTGACAAGTGTTGGTTAAGGATATCGGAAACGGGGAAGGAGCACGGCCAGGGTATTCAAGATAGGTGGGGGGTGCTCGAACAAAAATAATTCGAAACCTCATCCAATTAGCAGGGAACCGGAAAAAATAACTAAAATGGCAGATTGATGAAGATGGCGTCATGAAAATTTTGATATATCTCAGAAAGTGTATAAGATTGAAGAGTGGTTTTTTGAAAAAGATTATTCCTCCGCGCAGCCACGCGCCATACTAGTTGATAATAAAAAATGTTTAGCTATTTTGTTATATTATATGTTTGTATTTATAGGAAATACTCAACGAGACTGATATTCCGGAAAAAGATCTAGTACGAGCACTACAGTCCCTGGCCATGGGCAAGCCCACGCAGAGAGTATTAATAAAACATCCCAAGACTAAGGAGATAGAACCTTCTCATCAGTTTTACGTTAATGATGCTTTCACATCTAAGTTGCATAGGTAAGTCAGTAAATATCTATGAAATAAATAGTTTTACAAACATTACTACTAATTAGAACAGCAAACTAAATACTAATAATACAATAGTAGTTATTAACATAATATTTTATAACTAGTCGACCCGCGCGATTTCGTCTGCGGATAGCTCCGCTCCTATTGGTCGTAGCGTGATGATATATAGTTTATAGCCTTCCTCGATAATCCTGGGCTATCTAACACTGAATTTTTCAAATCGGACCAATAGATAAGATACATAGATTAGCGCGTTCAAGCAAACAAACAAATAAACTCTTCAGCTTTATTTATTAGTATAAGATAATATTTAGATCTTTATGATAGCAGTTTTAAACTAAAAAATTACAACAAAACTAGAATGGTGTTAAATTCAAGATTGATTTACCTCAGTTGTGAATTCTGACATGAATCCATGATTTTGTTAGTTCAGATGTTAACAAGAATAAAAGAAGTGATTGTTAACTAACCAATTTATTTTCTTTAAACCATCTAACTTGTTTGAGTTAGTCGTTATTAAAGAAATAATGATAAATTTTCCATATCTCGTTTAATGACTACCAATATTGTCCGAAATAAGTATAGACAATGTATACTGTAATTTACTATCCATATAAATGTTTGTTCTACATGTGAAGATTAATGTTTAGAAAAAATAAAAAATAAATATATTTTCAGGGTTAAGATACAGACAGTAGCAGCGAAGGGAGAATCTGAACCAGAAAGACGAGAAACACGAAATAAAGTAGACGAGGATCGCAAGCACGAGATTGAGGCCGCCATCGTGCGCATCATGAAAGCGAGGAAGAAAATGGCGGTAAGCTTGCCACTTACATATTAGTGCACTTCTTAAAGCTGCAATGCCCAATTTTGGTAATACATTCAATAACATTAACCAAACAAGAAAATAATTCAGATAGATACACAGAAATGCATAAATATAAAAATGGTCAAGGTAGAACCGTGTGGTCGCACCCATGAATACCTACTATGGTTATTTATATGATTAGAGGAACATCTCCATAAAACAGACATGGTAGGTATATATGGTTGCGACCACGGTTCTACCTTGTCCATTTTTATACTTATGCATTTCTGTGTGTCTATCTGAATTATTTTCTTGTTTCGTCCTTTTCAGACCAGACTCAGATCAGACTTTTTTAAGTTGTCGGGTTACAGTTTTTTAAACTTTATTTTTTTATTTAATAGTTTTCTGTTTTTCGATCGAGATAACTTTAATAATCTAATACGAGTAAACAACTGCAACGACTGCCCGCGCGGACTATACGACCGCATTTTAAACATATTTGTTGACTAACACAATAATGTGCTCATCAACACCTTTCTTTTGATACCAAACACGTGATAATTAGCTCAGTTTAATTTTTTTCGAGGTTAGAATTTGAGGTATCATTTCCGTTATAAAAAAAAAATCATAAAATTTTTATAGCCTATGTCACCCGCGCCATTATTACGAATCTATTGACGCCTCATTCATGAAAATTGGTTCAGTAGTTTAGGCGCTAGAGTGGAACATACATACAAACATAGACTGCCAAAATCATAACCCTTTCTTTTGGCTTCGCCGTAGTTGGGTAAAAATTGGTCAATACACAGATTCTATTGCCTTTAATATGAAAATAATTTTGAATAATTTTAAATGCATCAATGTATGAAGAATTTAAAAGATTGAAAATTGTTATTTTCACATACCTGTAAAAATTACAAGTTTATAATTATCATAGGTTGGCTGGAAGTGATCTCTTCTAGAGATATGTCCGGCACGTTACTTATGTATATATACAATGTATTTTAATCTGTTTAATTTTTTTAATCCAATAAAGAATATATATATATATTAAAAAAATTGGAAAACTCTTAAATCTTAACATAAGTTAGTAAAACTTATTACAAGTTTTTTAAATCATATTTTTGCTGGAAAAATAATTTTAAAGAGGCATTTTGGCAATTTCGCTTTTAAAGTCATAAAAATCAGAGTTAATCTAAATCGCTCGGATATTTGCTATGTAGTGTGCTACGAATGAATTCGCCGTTTAATTTCGTTTATAACTTCCACAGCACACCCTTCTTGTGGCGGAGGTGACGGAGCAGCTGCGCGCGCGCTTCCTGCCCTCGCCCGTCGTCATCAAGAAGCGCATCGAGGGCCTCATCGAGCGCGAGTACCTGGCCCGCACGCCCGACGACCGCAAAGTGTACACATACGTCGCATAGAACCTCCTCGCCCTCCTCTCTCTCCCCTACCGATGTCGCTTCTACATCAATCGTAAAACTTATCAGCATCTCTTTGAAAACGCACTAGTATGTATTACTTTTATAAGATACATCGACCTACTTCCAATTCATATATTACGGAATAATAATTATTTATTGATAGCCGCTAAATATAGGGTGGGTCGGAAAGTTTGGTGGTGAAGAGTTAGTAATATATAACTCGTAACAATAAGATTGTCCAGATTCGAACAATCGCACTGAAACCTAATCACCGCACTAAGGAACACTGATTTCGATGTTAAAATAAATGAAAATAAATTTCCTTAATTTTTTACGTCTGTTAAGTAGAGATTTAAATATATCCTATTTAAATTTTTTAATTCATTATTCAAGTCTACTCTGTCAGTTATAATGTTAGTAACATTGATATTATTATGGCACAGCTGCCATGACGGAAATCGTTATTATGACGTCGCGATCAATCAAGACATAATGCTGTAGTTCAGTGTGTTTAGTTTAACCCGTACTTAGCACCACTAATCTCTCGGAGCCACCTTATATTATAACCAGTAATAATGCATGTACCTGCATATCACGAATCTGTAATTGAAATTGTATATTATTGTCAGTGTTTGATTTCTCCATTCTGCGCTTACGAATCGATGTAACTTCTAAAAGTTTAGTTATAAAACTGATACAAACAGCTCCTTTTGTTTTTGTTAAAAATTTAAACACTATTTGAACTTACTTGAGTACATATTGAATTGTAATCGCTGTAAAAATGTTGTATATACAAATTTTGTGGATTTAGTCCGATTGTTTCGATGTGTACTATAAGTGTTCCTCGTTTCATAGAGTAGTTATTAAATTCTCTTTTATATAAATATGTTTCATTGCGGCCTGCTCATCCTAGTGTTGTGCGACGGTGTGCCCTCTGTATCGGGTGATGATGAGTTTTGTTTTCAGGCCCATGTGAGTGCTGGATTATGAAGGTTGAATGCCAAGTTAAGTGATAGAAGTAACAAGTTTAAATTATTTTGAAATAAACATTTTTAGTTATTACCATACATTATTTTATTTAAACAATAACAGTTACATTTTAAAAGCTACACTGATTATTTATTTTTCTTCGTCCGACTTCGCAGACTGGCAAGACTTCGCAGTCATCAGATAATTCTGAGTTTAATGATCAGGTGGAAGGAAGAAATTGTCAGGTAAACGAAAGTTGAAGTGTGGCGGCGCTGCGTACTCGAGGGTGGGGGGCGCACTTGCGTCTATGAAGCTGATGTCGACAGTCACAATCGTTGATAACTTATCCACACTGAATGTTACATTTCTAGCAGTACCTTCAACTCTTGCTTTCAAAATAATATTTTGTTCCACATTATTCATGTTCTCAGTGGCAAATATAATCACAAAGGCAAACCTCGTTACTAAGTTTCTACAAACAAACTTATTATTTAAACTACTTTCCCCATAAATATTGCTTTCATTGAATCTTTCCAAAGTTAGCCATTTTTCATCCTTCACATCTGTAGGGTTTCCAAAAGGTGAAATATACACAGAATTATTTAGTTTCAATAATTCCAATAGTTTTGTTTGTATTTTCAAACATCCATCGGTCTTATTGAACGTTACCAACTTCTGTTCCAGCGCCAATCGACAATTAATGCGTTTATATTGATTAAATTTGATAAGATTTTGCTTCATATTTTGTAATACACATTCTCCATTTTCATTATAGGGAAGTACTAGATAATTAATTTTATCATGAGTGCGGTTGTAGAAGTAATGAGTGTGATTAAATTTGATATAGGAAGCGATAACTGGAAGACCATTTATGTATCCTCGATTGCCACTAAATTTAACTACGTCCCCAGTGGACTCGTTTCCCATAAAATAATCGACTAAAATTTCTTGGTGTACAAATTGATGACGCAATATATTTTTTACATATATTTTAACAGCTGCTTTGAAAATGGTGGTGGCGTTGCTATGAAATATATAGTGTACTTTTGTGCCGATATTATAACATTGATCATCTGAGCAATAAGGGTCGTGCAACTCTTTGTTGAATTTACTGCAATCAAATTCGTTACAAATGTAAACAGTCCAGTTAGTGCAATGAAGAGCAGTACAGTTCTGAAAGGAATACAACATTAAAACAACATATAAAAATTAAGTATAATTGAATAGATACGCATTTCAAAAAATTATATAAGTATATAAAAATTATACGAACTACGTCCTAAAATATCTGACTAACAATATTTATTTTAATAATATACACAGTTCTTTAAAATTATTAATGGAGAGACGTGGATAAGACGAAGATAATTTGTCATAAAAGTTAAAGATAATTAATATTTTTAGAAAATAAATTCGAAAAAATAGGCATTAAGTCACGTGACAGCGACAGTCGGAAAGTGAAACATCATCGTTGTTGTTTACGTTTTCATACAACAGAGCAGGTTGACACACATGTAGAGTTTTATTTCGTAGACTGTGACGTCATTCAATACGCCATGACACTATTCAGTATTTTCGAGGGAAATTTAAATTGCTTTTTTTGTGTAATGTAAATATGGCTTTTTCTTTAAAATATAGGTTTTGTGGGATATAATAGATTCAAATTTAGTCAACTAGCCTATTCAATGTGTAAGGTATATTTCGAAATATATTAATTTATACTTACCAGTAGTGTACTGTTCATAGTCTTCTCTACCGGACTTACTACTTTTGCGTCCAAGAATAATTTTAAAACCTGTAACATATGAAGCTCTTCGATCTTGACAAAACATTTTACATGCATATTAATCAAATATTTCATTGGTTCTTGTCCACTGCAGTACTGATTTGTAACCGTCACTGGGTGCGCTAAAATCAATAAAATTAAGGAATTATAATTTATATATCCTGGGAGGTTATACTTTAGGCTCAGACCAACAGCATTACTTCCAAAATACTCTCGATGTAATAATTACATCGGTCATGGCGGCGTATTTGTTATCTTTTATCTTTACTTTGGCACAACTGAATGATATTTAGTTTGTGCAAAATCAGTGTTGACAACATCATAACTAATAGCATGCTTCTTCAAATTAGTGTTGCTAACATCATAATTATATGCAGGTTCTACAATCACATTGTGTTATTATTCAACAGTATCTGAGTGCTAAGTTTCATCGAAATCCATTGAGCCGTTTTTTTAACTCAAAATTAATTAGTGAAAAATAATCGATACTCCCATAAAAGGGAGAAACTTACAAATAATCACACTAAACTAAATCACTATCGTTATACGTGAGAGAGAGATAGAATGATTTCTTGTCGCAGGTAAAAAGTAGTACTGTAAACATTTACCGACAACATTGAGAGTTCCATTCTTTAAAAACCAAACTGGAGAACCAGAACCATATAAGTTTTTTGGAAATTTATCCAAGGGCTTATCTTTCATATTGTCATGCCACTTCAAATATTTATTAACATCAATTGTACTAAGCTGAAAATAAAATATAAATATGATAATAAAATTAACAAGCAGTAAATAAATTGTAAAAAAATTGTCTTACCCTGTTTTTGCTGATTTTTCGGTTATCCGGTAAATTAATTTTCTTAATACAAAACAAGTAATGAAATATATCGCTAGAATCTGCGCTACATAATAATCTAGAAGGACAAATGTCTTTACAATTATTGTTGTAACTCTGGTATCCTGCTTCACATGATTGGAATAATTTTTTCTCTTTATCCGAGCAATCGCTATCACAACAACAATTAATGTCACAATTCTTAAACTGAAAATAAATAACCATAATTTACATTTTTTTTTTCATCAAATTGTATTATTTATTATGAGCCGACCCGTTCTCGCTTCGCTGAGGTGTATTCAAACTGTTCACTCACTCACTCCACCTGCAACTATGAATTTTGACGTTAAAATAAAAAACTGGCCAATCGCGAGTCGGACTCGCGCACGATGGGTTCCGTACCAAAATTTGGCAAAACAACTTGTTTATTTTTAAAATTAATATACAACTAAATATTCTGTGAATATTACAATCTGTCGTTGTTGCCGTTATAATATCGAACAAAAAACGGCATTAAAATCACGTTTGTTGTATGGGAGCCCCCCTTAAATATTCTGTTTTTAGTTAAAGGGTCAATAGAAATACATCATTCGTAAAAATTTCAACTGTCTAGCTATCATGGTTTATGAGATACAACCTGGAGACAGACAGACGGACGCACGGACAGCGTAGTCTTAGTAATAAGGCCCCGTTTTTACCCTTTGAGTACGGAACCCTCAAAAATGACTTTACAGGTGAAATTAGTTCCATTTATGGTTGCAATTAAAGTTTTATTTCAGATGTTATAGTTATGTAGATCCATAATAACGTAAGGTTTCAGTACGTACCAGTAAATCACAGTAACAGTTTTTACTAGAAATATCTTTCTTAGGTATTGCCGAAGGACTTTCATCTTTATTCTTCTTGTCAAAGAAAGTAATATCAGTTACATTATCTAAATCTGAGTTTGTAAAATATGTCTCAGTTGTTAAGGTAATATCAGTTATAGAAGTATTTTCGTCGTAAACCAAATCGAATACAGTACTTGTTTGTTCTGTAGATGATGCAAATTTAGTAATTGGTAAAGAAGAATTACTATACTTTTCTGTGCTATCCATGTGAATTTTTTGTGCCTCTGTACGATAAAAGAGAGCATGCGGTTTTTCTTTAACATAGCTGAGATTTCTGATAGCATTTCTGCTGTTGTGATCAATGGAACTAGTGTCGTTTTGAAATCTCTCATTTATAAAATCCATTAGACAGAATTGAATAAGTATTGAGAGTAATGTAAAACACAAATATGTAATAGGCTTCATTGTTTACTTATATTCTACTCCAAATAACGAGAAATTTCTTAGAATAAGGTTAATATTTAAAGTTATATCTCCTTTAGATTTAGTTATCAGTTTAAATCTGTAAAAGGACAGTTAAATTAAATTTTGTTTAAAAGTAAGATTATCAGTTATAATAAAAGGAAGAATAATTTAGAATCTCATTTTTGTTAGCGATTCTAACTAACCTATCACTTCCTAAATTAATAATGTCTGTTTGAGTTAACTCATTTGCCCCACCAAGAAACTTTTGTCTCAGTTGATCGGCAATAGTAGTTGCAGCTGGAACCCAGCAAGGAACTGTTAAGTTATGTAGTCCAGGCGACGAAGGTATGCTGCAGGATCCGTAACCTACAATCCAGGAGCGTCCTATGGAATCGAGACAACTGACTTGCAAAATTAGTTTGGGCCACCCTGTTAAAAAATAAGATTTTTTTAAAACTTTTATTTTACTCACAAATGGCTTTGTTTAGAGTAACAATGGCTTGTTACTCTAAAAAGTTGTAGCTTTCTATCGGTGACAACAGTATCAGTAGGTAATTCTCGGGCCTATTGCAAATAAAAAAACAAAAAATGAATTATTTTCACTTTATAATATTGACTTTAACCATATTACCTTGAATGCCTCTACTAATGTAATGTAAATCAAGTGGATGAGCCCATTCAACGCATTTATTATGATCTGCTTTACCCGATACAGTCTGACCTTCAGAACACCCACCAACTAGGGTCCAATTAGGTCCTAAAACAAAATATATTTTAGTGAAATAAAAAGAAACGTTGTTTACATAGTACTGGCATCTCAAATACTTTGTTTAAATCCGTTAAGCTCTTTTTATGTAGGCAACTGTGTTCAATCCAATAGATTTTTTTCGGGGTAAAAAGAGCTTATGCGGTAATTTAAATGAAAAAGTACCAAGTTTCAATTAAATTCGTCCAGCCATTTGTTTTTGATATAATAAACAGATAAACTTTCACTTCTATAATAGTACGATTAATATAATACTTACCAGATTGAAACGAATAGCGACAGAATAATGTAGATTCACTATAATGAAAAGCGCTCTGTAAATGACCTAAAATATGCAATTCTGCCATTAGAAATTAGCCATTGCTTTTTATTTTACAGAAAAATTGTAGGTTTATTATGCTTCGCTTATTTGTCGCTAACCTCCAATTGTTGATAGGCTGGTAACCATGGCAACCGTTAATAAAGTTATCAATAGTAATAGCTTGAACCACAGATCACTTATGTAGTTGTGTCCTGTGGCTTGAACAAAAAGATATACCTATTTCCGTAATAATATTGAAAACTAGCTGCGCCCCACGGCTACACCCGCTATATTTTGGATAATTCACACTACTTATGATTATAAATTATAGCCTATGTGTTATTCTGATGTATAAGGTATATTATTGTAAAGATTAATCAAAATTCATTCAGTAGTTTTTGCGTGAAAGAGTAACAAACATAGATCCAGACATCCATCCATACATTCTTACAAACTTTCGCGTTTATAATATTAGTAGGGTATATTCCGATGTACTTATTTTATACATAGATAGGTACTTTTTAACGATAAATATTGGTTAAAACTTGAAACTTTTAGGTGTTTTGCTAACAATAAATGATAATTATATTTTTTAATTTCTAAATTAACGATCTACAATTATGCATATTAATGCAAATGCCGGTAGGCCTATGCCAATCTAATGTCTTTCTTAATTAGCATTTTTTTACCTTACGACTTCTCAAAACTTCATGAGTAGAAACATTTAAAAAAATAAATTTATAAATAATTTATACATACCAATCACCTGTGAACATCACATTGTAGCCTCTTATATACTAACGTTAAGTTACTACCCGTGTTAAATAAAAATGACTCCTTATGTACGTTCTTAAATTATGAGATTGTGAAATGTGAACCTGAGTAATGTATGCAGCAGTATATAGTTTACAATAATAGAAGTGGACTTGGGTCACAGGCCGCAGTTATTATTTAGGCTCCTATTACATTTATGTGTCTGTGCTAAGCTAGACCCGATAAGGCCAAGCAAATACGTGTAACACATAAAATGGATTACCGTATTAATAATTTATTAGAAAACTAGCCGATTCAGCAAACGTTGATTTGCCATATAAATTTTAAAAATTTTTGGTGGGCCACTCTTATCACTTAGGGGTATATTTATCTCAGTTTAATTTATTTCGAGGTTAGAATCTGAGATTTAAATTCCGTCTTTAAAAAAATCATAAAATTTATATAGCCTATGTCACCCGCCACATTATTACGAATCTTTTGACACCTCACTCATGAAAATTGGTTCAGTAGATTAAGCGCTAGAGTGGAACATATAAACATACATAGATAGATACATACACTGCCATAATCATAGCCCTTCCTTTTGGCTTCGTCGTAGTCGGATAAAAATAGATGTTTACGGATTCTCAGTCCTACCCGATATGAATACAAAATTTCATAAAAATCGGTCCAGCCGATTCGGAGGAGTTTGGTAACAAACACCGCGACACGAGAATTTTATATGTAAGATTAAGTTATGCATCAATATTAAGTGATTTATAGAAAGACTTTGCAGAAAATATATTATTAAATAAAACAACGTATTACTTGTTAACACATTTATTTTTAAATTTTTTATTCCTTTAAAAAATATTATTAAAAATCGAATTTAATAATTTGAGAGAAGTTATTGTTGTTTTATAATAATAATATTTATTAATAAGTAACACAAAAACAACCTGATTTAAAGCTTTTAACACTGTTTTTAACACTCAAACTATGGCTATTTTAGCTAGCTTGATATTTTAAAGTAAGTATTTATAGATACATATTCACTCGGTAACTAAAATTGTTTGACTATGTCTGTGATGTAATGGTTGGTTGAACGCGCTTATCTCAGGAACTAGTGTTTCAAGATATTTCTATCACAAGTAAGCTTGCCAGCCATGAAATAGCTGGCATAGGTTTGCAGGATCAGTTGCAGTGCGGAGCAGCCTGGCCACGTGTCCTTCGACAGAGACGCCCCCGGCAGTCCCCTCTGAGCCACACAGCTTGCTGCTGACCGTGAGCAGTGCCCGCGCAGCCAGGCCGCCTCCCGCACCGCTCGGTGACTCAGAACTACCCGCTCTGTTCAAATCACCATCCAAAGTAGTTTTTCCTGAAAGAAACCTCAAATTATAGCATTATATATTGATTTTCTTTATAATGCAGTGATAGCTCAGTGGTTTAGACGTTGATGTCTACTCGGGAGGTCCGAGTTTGATCCTGAGCACACACCTCTGAGTTATATGTGTTTTAAGCAAATAAATACCACTCGCTTTAACGGTGAAGGAAAACATCGTGAGAAAACCTGCACTCCTGAGAATTCTCCGTATTCTCAAAGGTATGTGAAGTCTGCCAACCCGCACTAGGCCAGCGTGGTGGACTATGACCTAATCCCTCCTCATTCTGAGGCGGAGAGCTCAACAGTGGACCATTAATGGGTTGTGATGATGATGACAGAGAAAGAAACAAAAGATACGGAGCAAATTTAAAAGGCTTACAAAGGCAGTCTTATTACTAAAACAAGCTCTTCCAGACAACCCTTGGTTCGAGGAATTGATGAACACATACATACGGGTTGATATCAACCAGTTTAAAAAAAATTAATTAAATATTATAGGTAATAAAATTATATACATTTTATAGTTTATCTTACTTATTACACATAATGTTTTACATATTATACTTAAAGCATGCACTACATAAAATAATACTTATAATTAATAGAAGTAAATTAGATATTTTTACTAGTATATGATGTTTTTGATCTTACGTAAGCCTTGAGTCGTTGGAGTATTAGAAACAATCCACAGGTAAAGAGGGTCACACAACAAAACCTCTAGAATAGTCAGCAATGTCTCTTGATTATCACGCAGCAATTGAAGAGTTTTTTCACAGCTTCTATTATCAAACAAATAATTGTTATAAAAGAATATCTGCTGTTTTTATATTATTACTAGCTGACCCAGCAAACGTTGTTTTGCCAACGTGGGCCACCCTTATCCCGTAGGGGTATAAAAAATAGATGTTGACCGATTCTCAGACCTACCCGATATGCACACAAAATTTCATAAAACTCGATCGAGCCGTTTCGGAGAGGTATGGTAACTAACATTGTGATACGAGAATTTTATATATAAGATGTCGTACGTACTTTCTGAAAATTCCTTCCACTCCACTAGAACCAAATCCTGCTATAAAATCTTGCGTTAAACGAAACGGTACAGTCTCAGGAGTTTGTAACGTTTTCCCTTGATCAAATGCTATTCCTAAAATAATAGATAAAAGGGAAATTTATTATACCTGATCAAACAAATCTTTTAATTATGAGTGTCAATATTACACCGAATTAGTCATATCAGATCACCAATGATTTAAATCACCATTGTTTAAAAATCCCAGAATAATATCACAAGTATTACACAACAGTATTCAAAAATATGAAAATTTTAAAATTGATCACTTCTATAAATTAAATAAAAATAAAATTCTGCAACAATGGTCAATATAACAATAAATGATTACCGAAATCGATGTGTATCACTTCAGCTGTTGTTTTATCAATCAAAATATTCTGAACATGTCTATCGCCGATACCCAATATATATCCAACCATAGACGAAGTTGCAACACTGAAAAAATAAGCCATAAGCATTTTATTTAAAAAAGGTTACTGAGTGAATTTTGATAAGAACTAAAATGGGTATAGCTCATTCAATTAATGACGTCTCATCGCTCGCCTACTAACTGTTAAAATAGTAGGCAAGCTCTGAGACGTGGTGGATTGAACTATCTATACCTTAGAATAAAAAAACCAATTTTAGAAAATAGTAACAAAGGAAAACAAAATAAAATCTGAGTTTCTAATTAAACAATTAAATTTTCTGCACACAACTATTACTAATAAAACACATTAATAATAAAAATTAAGGAAAATAAATAGACAGATTATAAAATCCTTGATGAAAAAATTAATAAATTAGTATGGCTGGGAAATATACAGAAAATGGCGCTAGTATAAAGATTCTGGTATGGTATGGTATGGTATGCATAGGAAGATGTTTGAAGTGAAGGGTAACCAGGAGAAAAAATATCAATAAGCATAATATCGCAAAAAAGATGACGTGAAGATGTTATTATAAATTATTTTATACCTCCTAGTATATGTAAGCCTGTGCTCGTACCACGTGACAGGGTCCAGGTAGTGTTCAGTGAAAAAGTTATGGAACACAGTCTTGAATACTTTAAGTATCTCCTTGAAAATCTCTAATTTATATTTATTAGGTTTTCTGTTGTCGTGGCAGAACTTTATCTTTGCGCGAGCAGCTGATGGCGTAATATCCTTTTAATATGAAACCAAAAAAAATATTAACCTTAACTTAACTTATTTGACGAACTTGAAAACGAAATCCGAAGGACGTATTTAAAACGTTATTATTACAAAATACATTATAAATAAATACATATAAAAGGATAAGCGCAAAAATAACTAATTCTAAAATAATATTGCATTTGCTTTATTAATAGTATAAGCATAGAGTGTAAAAAGTGTTCCATTTAATGAACTGTTTAACACGTATACAATACTCTGTACGTACGTCGTGTACTTCCAGTTTTTCTGTTAATTACTCTCTTCTATCAATCAGTGTTAATCCAAATAAGAAGGAATATGTGTGCAAAATTTAATTAAAATTCGATCAGCCGTTTCTATATTCATCATAAAGGTACAAATTTTCACATTTATAATATTAGTAGAATGATTGTAGGAATTACATTAGGTCTATATTTGGTGTGTGCTGCAACTAGATAGGTGCCGATAGGCATAGTCCCCTCGCACCACTGCAGAACTCCCGAGCGTCGCGACATCGGCACTACCTGCAACCAACATTGTACATTTATTCATTTGAAAACACCACTACTACGATGCATAATAAGTGCATTAAAATCTTCCCTATTTCAATCACCTAAGTATAAGCTTTTAATGTAGATAATTTAATGTTTGTGCTTTTTTTAATCCAGTTTTAAGATCAATTAAGTATTAAAATAGCTCAAGCCTACAAATCTTTTTCATTTTATTGCAATTTTCTGTATAAACCACCATGTTTAGTAAGCTTATCAAATTAAGGATTTTGTAATCCATATAAATAAAAGTCAATTGACGATTATATTGTAATGAATGCAAGAATATGGTTGGTTGAAAAAAATATTTTGAAATTTAATGGGACGGAAAAAGTGCTATGCTGTAGTATTTTATTTAAAAAAATTTAATAAAATAATGTGACGTAGAGTTTGACAGTTCTGTTATAATATAATATGGAAAATTAAAATTTTCAATTTCTTCTTTCGAGTACAGACAATACTGAGCAAGTCGCTAGTATAATAAGACAATAAAATAGCACATTTTAAAGTTTAAACTTCACAAATTAAGTATAATAGGTACCTTATACGTGCGAATGAGTAATTTATTACGATTAGTGATTGGATTTCTTTCGAGTAATGTATTTACAATGGTAAATACTTGCTGCATCACTGCATCTTGCCTCATATCATCTTTGCCCTGAAATCAAACAATACAAGGAACAATACAATCATAATTATCTGATCATAATCATTGACTAACGTTATTCTTATCATCATCATACCTTTATGAGTAGAATCCTTTTTTTGCCGTCGGAACTCAAACACGTTATCTTCTTTGGGTAATTAATACCACCCACTAACTCAAAATATTTTTCAAACGATGACAGTGCTACAATTTATTTTAAAAAAATAATTATACACTCAGAAGATTTTACCACAAATAGAAATATAATACCTATTATAACTCACTTTTCAAGGATGAATAATCGCAATCGTTTCTTATAGGCAATGGGTCCGTGGGGACTGGAATGGCATTCAGGTCACGAAGTCTGGAGATAGCTTCTCCTCTCGGCACCGCTTGCGGCTTTAGATCTTTTGACTCCGGTATACAATATGCAAAACTTATGATTGCTGGAAAAATTAAATTTCCTAATTAAATCGAATATATTTTTCATATAATATTTTTTAATTATTTTAAATAGCAGGTAATCCAAAGACTTATGGGTAGTATTAACCCAGCTTTGACAATGTAGAGTAAAAAATTAAACCGTGATCCTGTATTTAGACAGACAAAATGAATATTTAAAATAAAAATGTTATATTAATTTTTTAAACCCCTTTTTATTATTACCATCACACATCTTTTCCATTTGCGCTACAATATGCGCAAGTCGAGCATTATGCTGCGCCACACGGTGCACGAGCGCGGCGGCAGCTAACACTCGAGGCTCGCTGATGGTGGCGCCGGAGCTGCTACTATTCGTCTCCCCTTTGTCCGAATTCTTCAGACTGAATAGAATCGGCAGAGTGTGGTGCGGATGCTCAATGGCACACCTCACTGTAAAATTAATATTTTCTGGTGTTGTGTCTGTGTATCATTATTATTAAGAAATAATAAGTGAAAGAAAGCAAGTAATCTGAAACATCTCTTTTTTTAGAATTTCTCCCCAATTTTCAGCTTAAATTGAATCCCATTACAAAAAGAATTTTGTTATTTATGGAAGACCCAGATTATAAAATATAGATTTAATTATATAACAAACATACTTATGATAATTCGCAAAAGGTTAGCGAAAGAACCAATATCATTAGACAGGCGAGGAGCCAGTTGAGGTAAAACTGCTATAAATTTCCGAGAGGGTACTTCCTGAAGAAAATCCTCGAATTTCCCAGAGTTCTTGTCTTCGAACTCAAAACAAGGATTATCTAACCATAATGAAATAACTCTAAATATAGATAAGTCATTATCGTCGCTCTCTTTAAGCGAAAGAAGGTAGTATCTGAAAAGTAACCAAAATTGTAACAACTATTTGGATCAAAATGGAAAATAATATATAATTGATAATATATAATTCTTGTACCTCATAGCTAAATTCAGAAAGCTTTCTTTTTCAGCTCTAGTATTTGCAATTTCTGCCTCGTCCAATTCACCAAATGTGGTATTTACTCTGTATTTGATATGAATGGCCTGCTTTTCCTCAATTCTATAAAATTAAAATCATGCAAGAGTAATAACAATTTGTCTTAATTAAAACAAACTATCTTAAGAGCATTAAGATAATGCAATTGTATATAATACGAACTTCGTTGCAGCTTGTTGTGATGTCTTCAAAGATTTTGCTGTACCTTTCATACTTTCAACACATTTAACTTTATTTTCAAATACAGATGATTTCATATACATTACGACCTAAAAATATGATAGGAGATAAATATACAATCCATATAATTTTTTAAAAAATGCAATAAAATTATTCGTGTAAGATTTAAAATTTTACCTGTTTATATTCTTCGTCGGCAAATTTCGCAATATCATAGTATACCTTCAGACGTGTGTTCACATCGTCATTATTTTGCAATGCCTCAAGACTTTTTTGCAAGTACTTATGAATGTCACTTGAGGTCTCGCGTTTACATTCGGACATCCACAAACCATATTGCCTTTTGACAAAAACTATTAATTGAACTTTCTGTATTCTTAGGACACGTAAAAAATAACATAAGTAACAAATACTTTTTATTTTATTGTAATGCAAATAAGACTAAAGAAATAGCACTAAAAATATTTTGAGAAACAGATCCATTAATACATAGTTTACATAACTGGACATATGTGTATGTAATACAAGTAACTCTAATTAAAGAACATTAGAATTTTATTAAAGCTTGATTTGGCAGTCATCGTTAACATTGACGGATTGGTTAGCAGTTTCCTAAGACTATAGACTTAATTATCACAAAATTATCGCAAGTGAAAATAGAGCTTTCCGCTCTGAAATATATAACTGACATTGAATCTAAGGCAAGCCTAAAAAAATCTTATGTACCTTAACGACATGGCAGTTAATTTTGCATCTTCACAATTTTGAGTTACTATACTACGAAGTAAAGAAAGTGCAATATCTTTATGACCTTTAGCCCAAGATATTTGACTTTCTAGTAACACAACTTTCTTTGAAGTTTGGTCGCTCTTCACGGCAGCTACAAGTCGCTGACCCATTTGAATCCTATTATTCCTTAGCCCTAATTCTAAAAAAAAATATATTATGTAACATATAATTAGCCTTCATAAATTTTAAATACCATATTCTTCTATTAAAAATGTTTACCAGCATACTTCAGTTGTAAGTTGTGGATATCAGATAAATATACTGAATCAGTCTTTGCGATATGTTCTAGTATCAGACTTCTTTGCGATATTAAAGACTCAAGGTGTTTAAAATCATTAAAAGAAGGCATGTTATCAACTTTCCACTCCTCTAAAAGGTTAGTTATAGATGCATTATCACATTTAACAGAAAAATAACTTTCAATATCACGAAACAAATGTAAATATGATACAATCCGATACACGCTTTGACAGTTTTCCATATTTAGATTCTCGCACAGCCTGGCCGTCACTAGTTTAGCAATATTTAATGATTTCTGGAGCTTAACACCGGCTTCGCTCGTAGGTTTTACGTTAAGACAATCCTTGAGACAAGCATATCTAACAGCTTTTAAAATAGTACTTTGTTCATAGCAACCCACTTTCGATTTGGCTTCCATTTCTGACGTGTCAACAAAATCGCCCCAGTCACCTTAAAGAAATATTAATAGAATAAGCATTACTGCTGGCATGATGCATAATAAAAATTAGTACAGGTAGACTTACCGAGGTGCGACAAACATTCGTACTTAATATTGTCAAGATCGTCGTTTTCAGGATATGACCTGATGTATTGCAGAGCAAGATGGTGCATCCCTGACTTGTGCAGTGATGTAACTGTGCCGTACACAATGCGCGCGTCAACAACTCCGCGGGATAGCGCTATGTCGTGTAAAAGTAGTGCATCCGCATATTGCCCCATGCTTATAAGATGTTGCCGCTTTTCGTATTCACTAGTCAAATGAGCTATTCCACAGCCGTCGATGGCGTCCATTTCTCCGATTGCAACGAAACACTGTAATCAAATATTCACACATTCTTTATAGTTAAACAAATTATTTGGTAAGTTTCTCTTTTTCTTAATAAAATGAATGTTCAACTTACGATAATTATCTTAATTTTATAATGATATTACTAATTTAATATAGGTATTTTCGTGACACCCAATATATGCCATATGATCTTGCCCTTTTGTAGAAGCTAGATAGAAAATCGCACTTAATGGTACTTTATAGATGACAAATAGACGTCGCATTATTAATTACTAGCGGGCGCCCGCGACTTTGTCCGCGTAGAAGTTCTGATTTTCTATGAGATTATAAAAAGATAATTTTTCCCGCTGCTGTAATAATCTAAATGCCAATTTTCATATTCCCGCTTTTCTAACCTCAAACTTTAAAAGCATAGGACTTTCATATAACCTTCAAACCCCCATTCCACCCCTTAGGACCCCCGTAAAAAAAATCTTAGCTGACACCTACCCTCTAGAGAGAACCTACTTTCCAAATTTCAAGTTAAGAGTGACAATAAATTAAACTTTCCCATACAAACTTTCATCCCCTATTTTACCACCCTTAAGGAGGTATTTTGCAAAATAAATTATACAGATTTTTATTATTGTGTTATTAATGTAAATACCGATTTTCATAAGTCTAACTTCAAAAACATAGGACTTTCATATAACCTTCCAAACCCCATTTTACCCCCTTAGGGGAGGATTTTCTCAAATCCGTTTCTTAGTGGACACCTACGTCCTAGAAGGAACCTACATTCCAAATTTCAAGTTTGTAGGTTTTATAGTTCCTGAGATTTCGTGATGATCAGTCAGTCAGTCAGTCAGTGACTTTTCGCTTTTATATATATAGATTAATAAAAAATAATATCGCTGTGTACTTATGTACCCTAATATAGCGAGATTCACGGACTCAAATCATCTTTCACGATAGAAGCTTACTAACGAAGTCTCAGCTAGAACCTCACTATGGATTTCCACAAATATATTTTTTTTAAAGATTGTTTTGAAGTGTTTGTCTAGCTATAGCCTATGGAGCCTATACCTATCTAGGTCAGCAGGACCAATAGAGTAATAATATAAACAGTAACTGCAAAAAAAATCACCCTTCTGAAGATATCCTGAATGCGATGACAATCACTCTGTTCCTCAACAATGCCTAGTTCCCCATAGTACAATGCCGCCCAGTGCTGCTCTGCTTCCGCAGCCGCCCACGACACATGTTCATAATTCAGCTTTAAATAGTTTGCCGATACTGACCGACCTCTTGCTCTGTAAGAAAGTTGATACAGTCCTATAAAAATTACATTAATGTACGCTTGGCAGGTTAAGGCCACTACCGCTACTTCTTATGTTCAATGTCTCCAATACCATGTCTATTAGTTATTTCTGCTTTAACATGCCGACTACACAGGGGCACATAATAATATTCAGAGAATATAAATCATAATAATAGGTAATAATACAAAACTTACCGCGTTTTGTAATGAACACTCTGTATGCGTACAAAATTTACAACATTCAACATATATTCAACAACCATTTTATCATCTTTATTTAACGTACAAGATTCTTTCATTTCACTATTTTCGAAGTTCACTTCATAGCTTTTATCCCATATGTATTTAAAAATTTGTCTTATTTGTTCACCCAACACTTCGACATGTAAGTCATCGGAAAAACTCAGAATTAATCCCATAAGAGCTGGCATAATTTTTTCACAGAATTTTGGCTGAAATGCAACAACGTTGAAAATTTCTTGTGCAATTCTTAATAAAAAAACAGCACTAGATATAAGAAGAAACTAACCTTAACAGCGCAAACAGATAAAAGACAGTTTAGATAATTTGAAGAGGAAATAATTAAATCCAGAAGAGCCGAAGTTATCCGCGTAACCCATTGCCAATGATTTTCACCATTGCAAGGAAGCCAACACTCGACACCACTATATTTACAAAATATAGATTTGTTAATTTTGTATTCAGCTGAAATCTCACATTCTTCTATTGATGACGCTAGTGATTTAATTATTCCTTTATCGACGTTTACTATATCTATAATATAAAGTAATTATTATAAAAAATAACAAAAAATATACATGCAGTAGTTCATATGAAACAGCATAAGTTTACCTAGAGATGCTTGACCATCACGGAATTTTAAAATATCTCTTAGAGATTTAATAACTTTCTTGCTGACTGTTATGTCTTCATCAAAAATATGTTCAAAAAGAGCCTCTACAACCAGTGCAGCGAAATATAGTTTGGGACTTAGCTCAGTTATTTTTTTTGTATCAGCAGGTGGCACTGTGACTAGAGTCTTCATATCATACGTACCAATTTCTGCTAAACAATTACACGCTTCGATAACAATCTGAAATGTTATTAAATTCCTTAAATGCATAATGAATACAAAATAAGCTTTTGTGAAGTGAAAGTAGCATTACTACTTGCTAATAAAACCGAAATCAATAAGTGAAAAATTTAAAAAAATACCTTCTCATCGCTGTTCGTTTTTAACGTATTAGTTAAAGCGAAGACGAGCTGATGTGCTAAACTTGTTTTACAATCTTCTGAAAAGCCCGAACTGTTAAAGTCTGTATAGAGTTCTTTTACGAACAATTTGTTTTCTTTCAAATATTGACTGAATTTAAGTAGAGTATTATGGCTAAAACAAACAAGGACTTTAACAATTAACAAAGAAGGATATTTTTTTTTTTTTTTTTTTTTTTTAAAGATTACTAACAGTATGGATCACATACTACTAGTATTCCCTTTACCCCTCCTAGTAAGCTAATAAATAGCTTGTGTCAGGATTGGTAATAAATTTGCGGTTTTAGTCAAATTATTTGAATCTTTGTAATCAGATTAGGGCCAAATTTATGTAACAATAAGTTTATTATTTCAAGTGTGTAATTACACTTACCTTACAATTGATAAATTTAACAAGTATGTCTTTATCTTTTCAAAAAATTCAGATTTCGAAACTACTTTTTCAACATCTTTTGCAGTTATCATGTTAACACAATCGATGACATCTACACTCTCATTTATATCACGCTTCAAGTCCATCATAAGATACTTGTTTAAATAATCACATTCGACGTGATATCCTTCTTCAATTTTAATATTTAACGTAGAAGAAATCTTCGATATGGTAGAAATTTGTATTTGGTTTATAGATTTTGGTGAATATTTGATCATTTTCAAAATAATCACTGATAAACCTTTAGTGAAAATTTTTACTTCTCCTTTGCTCTTTGTTTCTTTAATGGCATTGCAGAAACTAGCACATAGATAATTGCAAAGAATTGCGTCGGACTTGTGACCTAAGGGTATACTATCTATGAAGGAGAGGTACGCGTGCACAAGCAATACTTTTAAATCGAAAACATTCTCAAGTAATATATTATTCCAAAGTTTAAACAGGATATTGAGAATGATTGAAACGTTGGTTTTACATAAATACTGCATAATATTCTCGTCGATTAATTCCTGCAAATGATTGTGTCACAATAATTGGGTATTCGAGATACTAAATCAATACAAAGTCTAATTTCAATAATCATGGTTGTCGCCTTAAAACCTCCTGAAGAGAAATGTAAACCTGATTTATTTTTAATACAAGAAAATATTTAAAAAGATTAACTATTTATTTATAAAATTACGTGCATTTTAGCTTTTCTTATCAAGTTAAGGGTATTTTTTCACACCAGAAGTTTTTTTTCTTTCAATTATTCAATAAGTTATATTATATTTTTATTTATGAAAATGTCATACTTACGCCAAAATATTTTAAGATAGCAGAAAATATAGATTTGGAGTATTTATACATATACATGCTAGTGAAATCTTGCAACTGTAACTGGAATAATTCCGAAGCTTCGGCTCTATCACATACGTGTGATGCAGTTAAAAATAATAAATCGCCCATATTTTCAACAAACAAATTACTCCATTTTTCATTATTCAAAATTTGTCTTGTTAATTCAAACATTCTTATAGCACTCACCGTTGTTATAGAATTTAGTTTTTCGTTTTCTAACTTATATTTTTTAACTACTACGTAAGGAAGGCACAGTGACATTATATTACAAAAACAAATCTGAAAAAAAAGGTGTTATTTAATACTGTACATTTGAATATAATCAAATTATACAAATCTGCAATAGCGTTACCTCTATGATATCTTCCACTGATTTTTTAGCTTGAATTTCAAGACTTTTCAAAATCTCACTATTATTCACAACTCCATCATGACGCCATAATATATCAGTAGTAACTATCCATTTAATATGTTTTTGAACAAAATCGTTAAAAGTATTGAAACCAAATAAATAAAGCGGTAAAGTTTCAAAATCTTTATTCTTTTTTAACCAATTGTTCAAAATTCGCAAAATATTATTGTTCATGTACGCTTCTATTTTAGTGCAAGTAAGTTTTTCAGTTAGCATATTCAACACTTTTTTGACAATGTGTTTATCCATTGATTTATCATTATTGAATAAGAGCAATCTTAAAATCAGATCGTGAATAAATACTTTTACTGTGATTCCCAACGCGTAAAAACAATGTAAAACTGTAAAGGACCGGTTCAATGATTCATCTCTTAAAATTGTCTCTTTTTTATTGGGTACCTGAAATATTACGAAATATATTTAACTTTTCACACTGAAAATCTTATCTCACTAAATTGCAAGAAAATTGTGCAAAGACTTTTCTAAGTAATAGTGAAAATAGTCAGATTGTATAGAAAGACAATATTTAGGTTTCTTTTTTTAGGTACCAAATTACTGAAAATTATAATTAATTTTGTTTATCTATAGTATACTTATTTTTGTTTTAAAAAGGTTTTTCATAAGAATAATGTAAAAATCTTATCATACAAAAACAATTTTTTATTTGACGAGTCTGTCAACTCGAGCTTAAAACTAGTGATCATTAGCGAAAAAATTTAGACAAGGAAGGTCCTAGAAAGTTCATTTATCTTTTAATAAATACGATTGTAAGGCAAGGAGTTTGACGATTTACAAAAAAGTATATATTATAGAGAAATTTATAACTTTGCACTGCTTACAATGATACTTACATTTATTACAAATATATTAGATAAATGCTCTGCTATATATTCTATATCATCCTCACGAAAATCACGTCCTATTACTGTTAAAAGGTGGCAACTGTAGAGCCTAATGCAGTAATTATTTCCTTCTATACAATCTATAAGAGCTTCTTGAAACGTATTATGTAAGTCAGCATTCTGTCGTTGGTTTAATTGTAATATTTTTGCCACACATTCATATACTAAGGCGGCTACATCGGGTGGCATGTTTAGACATCTTTGTAGATAACTTTTTATCATGATAACACAATTTTGTCGCATTATATTGTCTTCTTGGAACCAGATCGGAGCAAGCATTTGCAGCAATGTTTTAAGAATCAATCGAGTTGCTTTTGTATTTCTAAATGACGCCCTGCATAAATCCTGCATCAAACTGAAAATTGCACCTGAAAAAGTAGTTGATGTGCTCCAAATTCATTATCACTAATTAACCATAATGTATAAATCATACAGTATGATATTTATTTAATATCGTTTTTATAAACTATACAGAAAATGGCTTACCTACAGGTTGTTGTTCAACTGTTTCACCATTTAATATAGCAATGCACCGAAGAGCACACTCTATTTCAATGTTTAAGGAAAACGAATACAAGTCCTTATCCAGAACACAGTTAACAATCTCTTCAGTATATTCACTCTGTTTTCTACAATAAGCTGCAAGTAGATAAACACAGTTCGCCTTTAAACCGAATACACTATATTCTTTTTCATCTTCATCGTTATCACCATCATATAAAGCGATATCTTGTTTTATAATATTGTGTATACAATGAAAAAGTCCTTCTTCAATATATTTACGAACTTCCGTGTTTAATATAGCATCATAATCTATTAACAGAATCTCTTGGACGGCCTTTAAAAGAACCACTTTATCCCTCATAACGCAATCCGATTTTAAAGTTTGTGTTAGAGATGTAAATACATATCTTAATGAGTTTTGACATACTGCATACAAGGACATAGCTTTCACTTCATCCCTCGACCGCAAGTTGCATTTGAGTATTGTGTCCAGAAATGTAACAACCACATACACTTGTGTCACAAAATCAACATGTTTAATGTTTTTATCTAACAATTTGGTAGTAGTTTTGGATAAATGTACCTCCAAATAATCTAGGACTATAACAAACATTTCGTTATTTGTTTCAAATATTTCCAATATTTTATTTTCTTTCACTTCTTCACATTTTGCCATCTCATATTCAAATTCTGAATATAATATGTTTTTGTCTATTGAAATAAATAACACATTGTATGTGTCAGTGTATTCTAAACTAATATTACAGTGTTTTAATAGTGGAATGTTTTCACTACATATTAGCCTTAACAAAAATTCTTTTACAATATTTACATCAAGAGTAAAAATCACATTTTCTTGTGTCAACCACGCGAGACATCGTTTCCTTGCATCTACATAACAACATTTTCTATAAAACTTGTAAAACAAAATGTTTAACGTTTTCAAGCTGTTATTATTTATCGGCATTCCTTTTTCGATGTATAAAATAAATAAAGGCAGTATGCTATTATGTTTTAATGGCACTACAGTTAATAGAACTTGAATGATTGCATGTATAGCTTTGTGTTCTGCACTAGCTCTTGATGCATTTCTAAAATTAAAAAGTATTAAGTCATATAAACAAGATTAGCTATTTATTTAAAAACGGTATAATGCAATTTAAGATCTACCTTACCTTATGCATGCATTCCAAAAGGAAATAAAATCTACAGAATTGTCTTTTTCTTTCTTTTGTGACATTATGTTTTTTACCGCTAAAACTGTTAGTTCCTCTAGGCAATCCCAACTTATATTTTTATTTTTTGTTGTAATTATTATTTCAATTACTGTTAGTATCAATACATTTTCTTCGTAGGTTATGGATGAAATATAATATTTCACATACATCAATACTATCCCAATCCTGTAACATGCAAAAATGACATCTGTATATCTATACTAATATTATAAAGAAGTAACATTTGTATTTTTGTATTTTTGTATGTAACGAATAAACATAAAAACTACTGGACCGATTTCAAAAATTCTTTCACCATTAGGAAGCTACATTATCCCTGAGTAACATAGGCTATATTTAATACAAGAAAAAATTAGAGATCCTTAGGAAATCTTACGAAAACCAACCCAAGGTGCCAAAAAATTTGCCATAAAATATCTTTCATCGCATGCGCTGCAAAAAGTATTGATGATAGAACAAAAAAATGTTCTAGAATATTATAGAACGTATCAATATCTACAAAAAAGTCCGCGAGACCATATGTCCAACTATTGTAGTTACGTCACCATAACTACTTTTTTACATTTTAAAAGTTGATAAAAACGCCTATCAAAATCAGACCATGTTTTCTATAACTTTGTATTAATCCTTATCCAAATAAATTATTTCGTATTCAAGACTATTTCAATACCTGTAAATCACTTTTTGAATTATTAAAATCGGACTTTCCATTCAAAAGATATTATGAAATTAAAAATATTAATATAAACAAAAAATACACGACGACGCGACGGGCCAGTATAGCGACGCAGCGCAGCGAGTAACGCGGCAAGAGAGGGGGCACCGAAATGCGGGAGGGCCAATATATTTTTAAAAATAATATTCCACCCGCGCGAAGCCGGGATGGGCCGCTAGTATAATTATAAATATACTAATTACACATATATATAAATATATGTCGGAGGTGTGAAGTTAGCCTTGTGTTAGGTTAGGTTAATGTTAGTCTAATCTTAAGATTAAGATCGTAATGTTTATTTATAGTGTAGCTTTCATGATAGGCCATCCGTTGAGCACATACGATGCTTATTGAATGATTGTATATCCATGCAATTTTCTAGTTTCCGATATATATATATATGTGTAATTAGTAAAAAATTGCCGGATTGACCAAATGAGATAAATTTTAAGATATTTAGTTCATTTTATAACGCTTAGCATGAATTTGATTTATATGAATAATTAACCGACCCGCCCGGCTTCGCACGGTTTTAATTTTACACCTACTAAGATTTAATAAAAAAACACTTAATTTTCAATATATTGATATCCCTACATAGTATAAAACAAAGTCGCTTCCCCCTGTCTGTCCCTATGTATGCTTAGAGCTTTAAAAGTACGCAATAGATTTTGATGCAGTTTTTTTTAATAGATAAGAGTAATTCAAGAGGAAGATTTATGTATAATACTTGCACCCGTGAGAACCCGCCACGGGTAGCTACTATAAAAATATTCAGGCGTTCAATATACATTTTATTACTATCCCGCAGGTCAAACTCAAAAATTTTTATTCAATATTGGAATTTACATTCTCTTATTGAACGTCGGAATCTACCACCCTTTCGGAAACGACCTAACCCAGACCTGAGAAGAATGGGCGCAAGAATTTCTTTTAGATATTTTACTTTTTATCTTTGATTTTTTTTAATGCCAATTTTTATAACAAATAAATTTTATAAATTGAGAAAACCTGGAGCGAATGCATCATTCCCAAGGCGTGACATCTTTCAAAAAATCTTTAATGTTATAATAGCCTTCGTCATACAAACGTTTTTTAACTAACTTTTTAAATTTTCCTATAGAATAATTTTGAACGTTTTCTGGGATCCTGTTGTAAAAGCATACACATCGCCCAACAAAACGTTTACTAATTCTGCTCAATCGCATAGTAGGAATAACAAGTTTGTGTTTTTTCCTAGTATTGGTGTCATGCAAGTCACTATTTCTAAGAAAATTATTTGGGTCAATTATACATCCAGATTTGAATATAGCCGTTACTTTACCATGCTTCATAAGGTCAGGAAACCACGCCACGTTTAATATAAATATTGAAAATAGTAGCTAGATAAGGTGCAATGACATCAATAATGGAATTAATTATTTTAACAGAAATACTCCAAATATCAGCAGTTTTCTTCATATCTAGGGTTTTGAATGTTTTAATTATATCTTTACTGTTGACAGTACTAAATTTATACAATACATCACACTTCTTTACATTTTCTAGCAATAATAATTCAGCAACGCTTGTAGACGAAAAGGCAGAACAAGTTGTTGAGATTGTAATGTCAGAGAAATATTTTTCAAACACGGATGCAACTTCCTGATCAGTTTGATATTAATGTAATTATAAATTTGATTGTTACTTAGTAAGTAAGTAAGTAATACTAACTATACTTGAAGTTACGATCTCTGACTCCTCCAGTTTCCCGATTGATGATATTAGACTTTGCCATGGAACGCACTTTTTTAAATGACTTTGAATAGGCTATAACTATGATTTTTTTATATAGTAACTGTGTGTCAAATTTCATCGAAATCCGTTAATTATAATATTAGTAAGAAGTAAGTTAGTAAGATAAACATTCGTTCATAATTTTCGTGATATTTTGCTTTAGTTGCGTGATATTTTGCTTTAGTTATAATGTACCCAATGTTTGAAATCAATATAATGCTGTAAATTGCTAGTCAAAGTATGCTTAGGTAAAATTCAACTTTAGATTAATTATTATATTCAGGATGCAAAAAGACAAAAAAAAATAAGTAGGTATATTGTACAGAATTGCTTAAATGCTTGGAATTAGACTCTCAACTTAAATGGTCTATAAAAGGGATTTTATAATGGCTATTTTACAAAAGCATGAAGCAAGTGATAGAGCACATACCTTCACTTGGATTTTGCTTAATGATCATTTGCTTGATGATTTTTAAAAGAGTCAATGAAACCATTTAGTTAAAAGAAAACACTTAGTCAAGTGTTTTCTTAAGTATCTAAGAAAATTTAAATAACACCATAAATATCGTTATAAAAACACATTGGAAAAATACCAAGGATCACTGTTGGTTCGAAGTTCTTCCAATAGTTCTGGAAAAGACTTTTTATTGCTGACTGATACCTTTTGCTTTTTCGCCGAACTTCCAGCCTCCAGTTCTGGAGACTCTTTGTCCATATCAAAAGTCTACGAAAAAAATTATATTTAACTTTTACAAAAATAAATAATGAAGATATTATTTATTTTATATTTAAAAAAAATTATCATTACATAGTATAAAACAAAGTAGCTTTCCGCTGTCTCTCTGTCTTCCTGTCTCTATGTATGCTTAGATCTTTAAAACCACGAATTTTTTTTATTAAATAGAATGATTCAAGGGGAAGGTTTTTATGTATAATGCATACATAATATAGTAGGGAAACACTGATAATTTTAGAGGTTTCTAATGTGATGTCGTAAATGAACACATTTTTTTGCGCTTACATTGCGAACGCTGGCTAAACCCTACGAGATAGATCGTAATAATGTACTACAGTATTGTACACCTTAAAAAGGTCTACAACAAAAGTCCGCAAGGGCATATATGCCTATCTCTAAGGGATTACTAAAGTGACCATTTTGATTTTAATTCAAAACGGGACATGGACAATGGGGCGAGAGTCTTTACGACATCCACGGGTGAAAAGTCAAATCAAAATCAAAGAAAACAATTTCTCCTCCTCTTCATTTGTAACAGGCAAATAATGACGACGATAGTCTCACCAAAAAAATAAACAATTAATAATTTGAAATTCACAATCTGTCAAATTGTAGGTGAAGTTATGGGGTAGTCCTTAGTATTTTCTAAAAAAATATTATGCAATAGGGATCGGCCTGTCTTATTGCCAACGCGGTGATTTTCGCGTGATTTCCGGAAACGGGACAGTTTAATGTCCCGAAGCTCTCTTTCGGGACAACGGGGCTGACACCCGAATAACGGGACGTATGGTCAGTTTAGGGATAACCCACAGTATCTTTTTTTTATCCCTTACATTTTACGAGAAATAATGGCTTATTTACGATTTTAAATAATACAGCAATAATCTTTAGCTAATTAGGTACATTAAATACATTGTGCATTTAATATAGGTCAATGGCCCTTTCATCATCACGACCCGTCAATGGCCCACTGCTGAGCCGGGTCTCCTCCTCAGAATGAGGAGGGTATTAGGCCATAGTCCACCACGCTGGGCCAGTGCGGGTTCACACACCTTTAAGAACTTTTAGGGAACTCTCAGGAGTGCAAATTTCCTCACGATATTTTCCTTCACCGTTAAAGCAAGTGATATTTAATTGCTAAAAACACACATAACTCAGTCAGAGGTGTGTACTCAGGATCAAACTCGGACCTCCCGAGTAAGACTTGAAGTCTCAACCACTGCGCCATCACTGCTTTTGAATTTGCATGAAATTTAAATTAATATTTTCGAAGATATTACAGATTTAAAAGGCCGCGCCTTCACTCTATAACATTGCACCCGTGCGGAGCCGGGGAGGGTCGCTAGTTATATATAATTTAATAATTATCTTCAGCTACATACCTGATAATAAATTGAAGCTGCAACAAAATAAAAATCCTGGTATTCTGATGACAAATTCTCGTTAGGCTTTTTCGATTTTTGTACATAATTAATCTCTATACAAACTATCTCCAAAATGTTAAGTAAAAGTCTATTCCAAGTATCCCAATCCCTAGCTAATGAGCCATTCATATTTTGATGTCTTCCCAATGGATGATGAATTATGATACTTATTTTAAATAATTTAAACAATAAAAGCTGAAATATAATAACAATTATTACGTTCTATTAACTTTTTTCTAAATTGATATTTTTTTATTTTAAAAAAAGAATTGTATACCTTCTTTTGGTGAGGCATGCTAGTCTCATAAAATTTAAAAATTACTGGCAATATGTTCTCACTAAATTCACACATTGTTAACCGACACTCCACTGAAAGCTAGAAAATAATTACATAGAATAAAGTTCTCAATACATAACAAATGTCGCAATAAACAAATTACTCACAGTCTCCATCAACAACACAGCAATGTTTAGAACAATTTCTTGCACTTTTTTATCATATAAAATTTTTAGTAAACATTTCTTGATCTTGGATAAAGAATCTCGCAAATAAATAGTAAACTGACAGCAAGAACAAGCATTTTTCACAATGAACCATAGAAGCCTTATTTTAACAAAATCATCGAGAGAGGAACTGCCCATAAGACATGCTGATATGCAAACATCTAGTAAACCTTAAAAAAAATTATGTTGTATAAAATAACATGTCCAGAACTAAATCAAATAAGAATAATTATTTCTAATTTACTTGTAGGTTTAACGACAAATTTATTATCACATAAAGAGCTCTTCTGAAGTTTTCATATTTACTTACTCTCCCAAACATCGGGTGATATGTAACCTAAATAGTTTTCATTTGGTAGAACATGTTTATAGAGTAGACTTAAATAAGCATCACCAATTGCCTTAGCTAAACGACTGTCATTTAATATATTGAGACAAGAGGTAGTAATCCTTTCACACCTAATATATACACCACCTGAAATCGTAAATTGTATTAAATAAGTAACTATGACAATGAATAGCTAACTGAACATAATGCACTGAGAAATGGTGTTCTGAAAAAAATTTTGCATTCTACCCCCGAAATCAAATGTTGCTAGACTATAAAACAGACAGCAGTTGTCTATTTGCCCAACAAGCTCTATGTGCTAAGTGTAGTCGTAAGTTGTAAATGTATTAACAAATTCAATTTATTATATATTCTTTACCACCCCTATATAACCTTATATAATGTTTAACTAATATTTTCGTTTAATTAATTTATTTTAACACTTCAAATAAATTATTTACCTTTGTTCGCCCCTGCTACACATAAATGCAATAAATTTGTACAGAGAGGTGCTGTAACAGTTTGAAATGTTTTTGCAGTTTCACACTTTTCTGTTTCCTGCAAAGTGTAAAAATATACAAAGTGAAGATTACTATTGAAATATTATGGCAAATCACAGATTTTTACATGCTTTTACAAAGTAACAGAACTGTAAGTCGAAATTGAAACCCATATAAAGCAGAAAAAATGTGTTGCTTCCAATATAAGTAATATTTGATTATGCTAAACATATTAAGACTTTTCATGAACATAATATCATGCTTTAACTCCTGAACACCCAACATGCCCATCATAACTCTTACAAATGATTAGATTGTCTATATAACCATTATTATTAATATAAATTTATAGAAAAATTAAATTAAACCTTGCAGGTTTTAAAGAAGAAATTAAGAAATTTATATTAAATTCAACAGTATTAATTACATTACATTATTTTATATCCCACCAGTTTACGGAAAATAAAATTGTTTTATATCTAAATTAAGAAAATAAATTGATTTATATCTAAAACTATTTCAAACCTTCATAATATAATCATTGATGATATCAAAAACATAAGTCCATGTATAACCAGATTTCTTCACTGTATTATTAGTCAGAAGTGCAGGCACAGCATTTCTTGTAAGAAAATCCTTTAATGTTTCTGCACTTTTTTTTCTCACATTTGCACGAACTGATGTTAAACCTAAACATACTTCTTTGACTGATTCTTCTAGAGACATTTTGAAAGTATGCTTATTCAATTGATGTCTAAAAAAAGTACATAATATTACAGATTTTGCTTTTTTAAGTTCATAAGTAAGAGTGTTTGCAGGAATACAGAAGGGCAAATCATTTTAATTACAAATATTATATTTCTTCTTGAGCTTATAAAAGACTTAATAATCTTTAAATATTACAATACTTTAAGATTAAATTATCTGTTTTTGCTCAGAAATAATTACACTTACAATAATTATTTCTGATTGCATATTATGCCTTCTAACCATATTTAATATAGAAAAGTATTACAGTACCTAATGAAAATATAATGTTTTTCTTAGCATATTATTATTTTAGTACCATTACAGTGTGAGTGGCAACCCTCATTACAGAACCAACATTTATATTGTGATTTGACTACAATATACAAGAAATTTTATAGAGTGAAATAAGAAACAGAAGATATTGCATATTCTTTATACGAGAATAATAACAATACATTAATTCTAAACTTTTGTAGAATGTTGATATCAATACTAGGCTGGACTTTCCTTTAGCTGACGCGACGGAGGGGGGAGAGGGGTGGTGATTGGGGTAGATGGGGGTCCCCTCTATCGTTCCCCCCTTTTTTTTCTTGCCGGAGACTCATATTTTAGGAATTAATACTATAATCAACATAAATTTATTTCAGTTACAATATTTACAAATAAATCCTAAAACGAAATAAAAAATTACCTAATTATATCTTAATATTTGTTAACCAAATCTTTTCCATTGAATCCCCATAATATTAATTGTTTAATCATAGTGGTCAGATTTTGTTGACAAAGTACGAACTTCAACGAATTCTAAATATTTCGAATTTACTTTAGGCACGTTTTAATTTTCGCTTCGTTTACCAGTTACAAACAAAGATAATATATACAAAGATGATATAAAAAAATATATAAAAGTTACAGATGATAACTGACAAAGATTATATACAGGAACTGACAAGCAAAATGACAAGTGACAACCAATGCAACAAGAGACCATAGAGAATATAAAGGTCAATGCAGTAGGTAGATAAAAGTGACATTGACAAATGTTACCATGTAAATTAAATATTATGATGATTGTAACTCACTATCGAACCGAGTTATAAATTTTGCCGCTATCTAGACTTTTTTGCTCAGTCAGCCTATTTTTTGATTTGTCATTGTGCGACACCAGAAACTAGAGCTGAGTCGGTCTATCATTTTACTTATGACGTTGACGGGCGGACGGAACCACACGTTGACGGAGTCATGCGGGTTGGATAGTATAAAAGAATACTAAATATTATACAGAATCAATTTAAGTAGTTTGTGTCTTGCATCGTGAACGACCCGCGATCGACGGCACAAAACCCGCAGCTCGCGATCCTCTGCTCTCGATCGCAAACTGGCATTTGGCAACACAAGTCGCAATCTACGCACAACGTAGTGATTATAATATACTCTTTGCTACGCACTAGCCACTAAGCTTACGCGCGAGTCTCTACCTTTTAGGGATTGAAGATCGAATCACTCGTATGCAGGTCGGAACCCGATCATTTTGATTCGATCAATCGTGATCGACACAGGACTACTAGTAATATTATTCCACCGGGGGTGACTTAGTTAAATGTTAAATAAAAAAAGTATTAAAGGAGTTTTTTAACAAACAGAAAACCGTCTATAATATCTATGAATTTATTTTATTATGTCTACGATATTTGATTTTAAATTAATGTCATATTATGTAAACTAGAATTTTCTGTTTTTTTACGTTTTATATAAATATTTATGAAAATGTCTTTTCCATGGCATATCCCTTTGAATGCGATACCAAGCTCAAAAGAAAAAGAACGTCCTATTGGATTATCACAATTAAAACATTACTGTAACTTAAACATACACCAAAGTCCTTCCGAAGAACTACAAACTGGCCTCATGTGCGAAATAGGTATGAATAATAGAGAACCTGCTATTATACAAAAACTTATAGCATCAGGGATGACTGTGGCTCGCCTGAACCTCAGAGATTTGGAACCGGATGCTTGTGCACAACTGATTCAAAGTATAAGACAAGCAGTTTTTAATTACAGTGCAGAATTGGAATATGTCTACCCATTAGCTCTTTTAGTAGATGTAAGAGGTCCTGATATTGTAACAGGAGATCTGAAGGGCGGTCCTAGAACAACAGTAGAAGTTGTGCAAAATGAAAACATAAGATTAACAACTGACACTAGTTGGCGAGACTGTGGAACAAATAGTTGTCTCTTTATTGGATATGATCATTTGACAGAGTTACAACCTAAAGATTTAATTTATATTGATAGTCTAACTTCAGGAAAAATTAAGTTATCTGTTAATGAGGTTGGAGATGATTCCATTGAATGTACAATTGTAAGTGGAGGCGTAATTGGAGCTAAAATGCCGGTTCGAATATCTAAAGTACCATGTGAAATTGAGACTATTAATAAAAAAGGGGATGAAAGTATTGAATCGATTTCATGTGATTCGTCGCAACAACCGTTCGAATACATGGAAGATCAAATAGCTTGGGCAGTGGCGTCTGATATTGACGGAGTTCTGGTTCCAAATGCTCAAAATTCTCAAGATATTCGGCATGTAAGGCATATCCTTTCCGAAAAGGGTAAACATACTCTAGTCTTTGCTTGTATAGATTCAGTATTGGGGCTTGATAATATTGATCAGCTGTTATTAGAAGCGGATGGTATTTACATTGATAGATGTGTATTAAGTATCGACTTACCAGTGGAGAAAATATTTATAGCACAAAAAGTAATTATAGCGAAATGCAATAACTCTGGAAAACCGTGTATATGTAAGGCTGTTATAAATGAACAAATTCCTACACTTTGTGTTACCGATATTGCAAATCTTATTTTGGATGGAGCAGATGTACTTTCTTTAGAACTCCATTACGACTCACCCTTAAAAAAAATTTCTCCTTCATTTGATATATATCGCATGGCCGAACATTGTATAGCCGCAGCTGCTGTGATTTGTAGACAAGCGGAACGCATAATATGGCAACCAAAAACCTTTGGTAATTTAGAACTCATGCAAACCTCTCTTGAAGAACCAACAAAATCTGTCTGTGTAAGCGCAGTAGAATTGGCAATGCGATCTCGTGCCGTTGTTATAATATGCTTAACCAACTCTGGCCGAACTGCTAAAATACTTTCCCATGCTAAACCTAACTGTCCAATAGTAGCTGTTACGAGATCTTGTCATACTGCAAGACAGTTGCGTTTTTGGAGAGGTGTGCGAGCAATTCATTATTTCGAAACAGCAAAAAACACTTGGATTTCAGAAGTTGAATCACGTATACATTCAGCTCTTGATTATTGTAAAACCAAGAGAGTAATACATGCCGGTGATGCTTATGTTGTAGTAACCAGTCTACGGAGAGGCGTCGGATATTGCGATTCTGTTAGACTTTTATATGCTAGCGCTCGAGATACGATTTTTGTAGATTAACGTTTAGATTCTTTTTATAACTGTGATGAGTTCACTAAAAGTATTTTAATTCTTTATCTATAAATATTATACAAATATTCCTTTGCTTGTTATTAATTTATTGTTAATTTTTTTAAATGAGAAAGGAATATATCGATTCTGTTTAACACAATACTTTTCAGTATTGTCATTTTATTAAATTTGATATCGCACAACCGGATTTTAATAATAACATTCTAAATAAATGACGCAAGACATCTTAGTAAAAACACACTGATATTACTATTAAATTAATATTTTTTTGAAGGACACTTTTGAAGTAAATAATAATGATTTCAGAATACATAAGACTGATATCAGTATCTACGACAGATAACTTCCATACAAATATAAACGACTAACGTAGCGATTATAATTTATACTCTTTGGAATAAGATGTGTGACGTCACAAAAGACGAATCAAACAGTTTTTTTATCACATGCTCATTGTGTGATGTGATCCAACATTAGAAAAAAATGAATTAATGTTTTAATCCATTCCATTTTTAATGAAAATTTACTACATACCTTTGGGAATTAAATATAATTTTTTTTTTGATGTTAGGGATATTTTTAGCAAATCAAAATCAAAAAATACCCTGTTAAAAATTATATTAGATAAATTATTTAAATAAACTACTTTAATAAAAATAATTTCGTTTTAATTCATGTTAGACATATTTAAAATTTTGATAGAATTAAAATATTTTAGTACAAGTATTTGAACGACTAAAGATGATAACACGCCGCGGATTGTGAAAATTAAAAAATTATGAACGAGGTTGCATGACTGCGTGTCACGTTTGTTCTCTGGCAGAATAATAAAACTTACTACCTAGTTTATTTTGTCAAACAGTAGACTGCTATTGTCAAAAGTGTTATTGGTAAATAATGTGTTTTGTGAAAAGCTTGTGGAAAAAGTGATCGCAGTGTTTGGTGCTAAATAACTTTCTTGTACCTGTCGTATGTACTGTGCGACCGTGAAGGTTGAGAATGTTACGTCATTTCACCATTGGTGTGTGATACGAACTTTATCTTCGGTCGAACTGTGTTAAACTGGATTTTTTTAGAAGATAAGGCTGCATTATTGAAAGTTATCGTAAGTGCTGTTTGTTTGGTATACTTTTAAACCCATTAAGACCGGCTGCAATAAAATGCCGCCATGTTATTTAGTTTTGCTGTCAACTACTGTTTGCGGCTAGCCCTGAATTCTGATACACCATAATCTTTTGTTCTATAAGTAAGTGGAAAATATAGGTTCAGTTCTAATAGGATTAGATGCCATCAGCTGTTCGTTTCTATGAGCAAAATAACCGAGTAGCTTGCTATAGCTTCGTTTTGTTTACTGTGTTTTATTGACTGTCAATGCTATGACGTCATTGAGCAAGTTGTCCATTATTAATTGAAAATCCAAGGGTTATTACACCACATAGGGCTAAAATAACGTAGAAACAAAACTAGAAATCGTATCTATGCAACGTGATCCGACCTGTAATGATATACGTAACGATACGTGCCTTGTACCTTTAATGCAGTACTCATACAGCAGCAGTACCTAAACATTTTCTTATGCATTATCTTTATCCATATTCTTTGTATGTATAAAAAATAATATTACTGCTCTTTAAAACAGCAAACAAACTAATTCTTATGCTAAAATAGTATTTTTAAAGTTTATTGACAGATACCAAAAACCTCTTAAGATAATTCTTGTTATTGTCAGCATACACTTTTATTATTTGATTGTGATTATAATGATGACTATCAAAAAAAAAGGTATTAGATAAAATCAATTGAAATGACACTGTTAGGCGGGCAAAGTACTTGTTATAATAGTGTTACACAAATTATTTATTTTATGAGAAAAGTACATTACAAGACAAAGATATTGTGGATAGTTATATTGAGGAAATAGAAAATGTAATTTTATTAAATGAGTTAAATTTGGGAATCAAAAGAGTTTCATTATATTATTAAAATTGATCAAAATTTTCTTGTTATTTTACACTGGTTGTTGCCCACTTGCATGGTAATAACTAAAGAAATTGAAAAAACATGAACTATGTTTATTTTATTACATGGGTCTGGGTGTAAGGTAGTGCATATTAGGTTGGGGAAAAGGTCTCATCGCATTTTTTAAGAAAATTCAAAATATTTTTTAATATAGTTTATTTACATTTAACTAAAGTATGTAGGTACCATTTTGTTCGATACATTTTTGCCATCTTATAGGTAGGGACATGATCCCATTGCTATAGAAATTTTGGGGCTTCTGATCAAAAAACCGCGATAAGTAGCAGCAGTCTTTTGGTAGTCCTCTCGTGATGTTAAGCTGACACTGCCTAAAGAATTCTGAAGAGACCGAAACAGGAGGAAATCTGAAGGTGCAAGGTCAGGACTATACGGCGGATGCATTAACACCTCCCAGCCAAACTCTTGTAATTTTTGGTGAGTGGCTAAAGATGTGTGAGATTTAACGTTATCATGATGAAAAACCACACCCATTCTGTTGATTAATTCCGGCGGCTTTCTCTCAATTTCTTGCTTTAATTTCATCAGTTGTTCGCAGTAGAGTTCAGAATCGATGGTCCTGCACGATGGTAACAGCTCATAATGAATAATGCCCTTTCAATCCCACCACACACACAGCATCACCTTGTTGCGAGTTAACCCGGGCTTCGCCACAGTCTGTAAAGCCTAACCGGCCTTTGACCACGATCTTTTTCGCACGTTCTTGTCGTACGTGATCCACTTCTCATCACCAGTTATCAGCTTTTTCAAAAATGATTCCATTTCATTACGTAATAAATAATCACAAATGAATACACGGTTCATTAGTTTTCTTTCAGTGAGCTCGTGAGGTACTCAGTTTACAAATGCGCCAAAACTGTTTTGTGGTCGATGTCCAGTTCTTTAGCTACGTCGTAACTACTGATATGCAGATCTTGCTCCACATTTTCAAAAATGGCAAACATTTTATCCGTAATAGGGTGACCAGAGTGAGGTGTATCTTTGAAATCAAAATTTCCGGATTGAAAACGTTTAAACCAAATTTGTGCTACTCTCACAGACACTGCACTAGGTCCATAAACATTTACGGCTTGCGTTGCATTTTCCCTTTTGTGAAGTAAAATTTTAAAATGTATCGAATTTCTTCATTAGATTCACTCATCTTCACAGTATGAAAAACAAATAAAAATCATACATTTTCCTAATTTGAATTTGGAATTATCTTCTTTAAAATTTAAACTTTGAATGATACCAAAACCAGCCAGTTACAAATAGTATAGCCAAAGAGATTTATTACAACTTCATACATACTATAATGCGTAAAGACTTTTTCCCCAACCTATTATTACAGAACTAACAAACCAAACTAAACATATATTGTTTAATTGAGATTTTCATGCAAAAACAACATTTACTTTACATCTTTTCATAATTTCCTATAAACTTTCATTAAATATAAACCTTTTCCTAACTATTATTAGTCCAAACTCAGACTCAAAATTATTTATTTCAACTAGACTTTTTATAAAAAGTACTTTTGAAACTTCAAAAATTGGTCGGTCAGTTAGTTTTTCTGAAGCTACCACCAGCTTGGAATGCAGTTTTCTGTTGAGAAGAGCCAGCCAAAAACTCTATGCCATGTTTACATAGTCTGTTATACAAAATATGATGTAGCTTGAGTGTCAACATCACTTAGATTCCAAGTATTCAATATCATTTAAGTAATCCTGTACATTATAGTATGCTTTATATATTAATGACTTCTTGATCCGAATTTTAAATTGTTGAAGTGGCATGGTATGGCAGATCATTAATATAAATAAAAAATAAAAATGGGCCTAAGGATCCCTGTGGAACACCCATTTGTAACAAAGATCAAGAAGCTTTTACACCATTAATAGTTATCCTCTGGACTCTTTGATTTAGGTTTGAGGCAATAAGATCCAGTGAAACACCACCTATACCAAAATAATATAAGTTTTTTTTAAAAGAGTTTCATGTTGAACACAGTCAAAGGCCTTGGACAAATCACAAAATACACCAATTGCATTTTGCGATTTCTCCCATGCTTCATAAATATGTTTAAGAAGTCCAACTCCAGCATCTGTTGTTGACCTACCCCTAGTGAAACCATACTGTTTTCCATGAAATAGTATATTTTCATTAAAATGTTCTAAAAGTTGGTTTAAAAAAATCTTTTGAAAAACTTATTATGATGAAAAGTTGCAAGCTTTCTGAAATAATGATCTTGTATGCATTCTGCAATCAATTTTCTATTCTGTCATTTAAAAATAGAAAAAAAAGAAAGGTAGAAAAAACAAAACAATCCTGCATTTATGGGTGGCCTACACCACATGTCACTTGGGAATAATGTACTTTACCATAAGTAGAATAATTTTATTATTTTAATTTAGTAGTTCCATCTCACCTTTAACTTTCAAAATGTCCACATTGTGGCTATAACATTTTTATTATAATTTCTTTGGCCATTCCACTTCGTAAAGACTAAATGGAATACCTATAAATTACCTGAATAGTATGTAGTTTTGTAGCATATTAGTGTTGATATATATAGATATGTAAACTAGATTAATCCTGCTAATATTATAAATGTGAAAGTTGGTATGTTTGTTAATCAACCATATAAAAAGGTCTGAATAGATTTGAATTTTTTTTTTGAAAACTTTCTGTATAGATACTTTATAAACTGGATTAATACATAGGTTGTAGTCTGTCTAGAAAAATTAAATGGTCCTGTAGAATTGATAAGAGTTTTTCGTACAAAAAATGATGGTCTTCCAAAAATGAAAATGAATTATTCCATATTAGGCAGGAAAAATTTCTGGAATATCTTTCAATTCACATTGGACTCCAACATGGAAGTTTCCACAAACAAAGTCAGAGAAAGATATATACTACTTTTTTGTACAAATCAGAGCTAAAAGTGAAATAATTAGATTGACAATATTATAAGTTTGTGTCATGTGACTGTTACCTGATCTGACATCCACCTTACTATTCTTACTACTAAGAGTTGTTCGATACCTTACAACATCTTTTGTGCACATTTTGCATACCAACTTGATTATCCCATTTACTTCTCTCTATATTTACATTGATTGAAATTAAATGACTGATTTAAATTTTTTGTATTCCCAATTAATATATATTTAATGTTAGATATTGATAGTATTTTAAAATTTGAAATATGATCATTTTATAAGTTCGAAGATTTTTTGACACTTTGATCTCACAAAGGAAGAATTTTTGGACAAAAGGGGTAGAAAGTTTATATACATAATTTTTTAATCATACAACAATATAAAAATGAAAACATTTCCTAAATTTTACTCCTGGTTTGTATTCGGGTCCAAATGGTTTAATTTGAAATTAATTCCACTTCAACTTACAGACAAAGAGACTTAAAAGGTACAGATTAAATAGTTGTGTTCAACCCCTTGAAGGAACAAATCTGCGCATTCCTTAAAAAGATCCCATTTATTGTAGCATCTAAGTTTCATCTCATTCTTCTTCACATCATTAACAGCATTGGAATTGTAGAAGTTGATATATCAATTAATGTAGTTGAATTCTGGGGTCACATGGAGAGCAAACCTAAATTGGCTTCTAAAAAGCTGGGTGCATAACATGAGGTCAAGACTGTACTTCACACCTAGAGACCGGCTTTGACATTACTATGCCTAGGTTTGTTCACATATGGTGTACTGTCCTCATCTGTGAGCTGATGCTCCTCAATACCAATGAATACTGAAAAAAAACTAGATTTTGCCTAGTGAATAAAAAGTTATATATATCACATTGTCATATGATAAATTTGTTATTATTTATAATGTCTAATCATTATATATAATAGCTAAACTGTTCAGACAATATGATATATGAATCGCTTCAGACATATATTATTTATATTATCTAATCATAGTGCCAAAGTATATAATAAATATTGTCTGATGCTTCTCTTCCTTCCCCTTATATGTTACGGTAATTATAAGTAACAGTAAATTCATAATTTTCTTTTATCTACATCTAAACCATTATTATAAACAGGGATGTCATGGAGCTCCAACCGTAACTGTAACCAAATCCGATTTAACAATTTTGGGTAATTTCAGATAGTAGCAGAGTCTAAATGAAACATGTTAAAAAAGTTTTTTTAGAGTTCATGCCAGCTAACAAATAGCCTACTAGCCACGCGCCTCCCTTGCATTGTTTATTATTATTTTATTGTTCATCACTAGTCAGTTATTGTGAGATTATGTTACATTTTACATTTAAAAACTTATTTGTGTGCACTTTGAGGAAAATGGCTAGTAATTTATATAAATTATTAATAATGTAATTTGGAATTTTTATAATCAAGTAAATTTACATTCCGCAAAATGTCAACAGTGTGGTAAAAACTTTTCACGGAAAAGAGTCCATACCCATTTGTATTTTACTTTCAAAATCTAATAACCGTAACCAAAACTATCAGAAACTCACAGATAATCCGAAATAATTTCATATCCTTAACCATATCCAAAACAAATTTTAATGTTTTTCCTTTATCCATATTCAGATCTGAAATTTAATATCCATATCATCCCTGATTATAAAGAGGAAAGATCTGATTTTTTTATGAGTGTTTTTTAAGATTAAAGGAACAATATATAACCCATCTCTCTTTTTATTTCTGCTCCTTCTGCTTCTTTTTCATCCCCTTCTCGTTCACGTCATTGCTGTACTTCATTTCACATTTCTCTTTCTCCTCCTTTTCCTCGATTCTCCTCCTTATCCTCATCCTTTCCACCATCCACACTCTGCTTCCTCTATCTTCACCTTCTGTCGACCGATTTTTATGAAATTTTGTGTGCATATCGGGTAGGTCTGAGAATCGGTCAACATCTATTTTTTATACCCCTAAGTGATAAGGGTGACCCACATAGCAAAACAATGTTTGCTGTCAGCTAATAATTACATATTATTTATACTGTTAGTATAAATATACTAAATTTTTATAAAGTTACTTAGTATAAATTAACTATATCTGCTCATTCTGATTTATTACTTTATCTAAGTAGGCCTAGATATTATATATAATAACAAGAAATTTGTATAATTTATAGTGAATTTTCACCATCTAAATTGGTTAGATATTATACATAATAGCTAGATAGTGTATATCTTATCTTGAAATATCACTTTGGCTGTATTTTATATTTTAATTAAATTAAAAAGTACAAGTTCTGAGTTCTCTCATGTAATAGGTTTGGGAAAAAGTTTCTTCGCATTTTTTAAGAAAATTCAAAACATTTTTTAATATAGTTTATTTACATTTAACTAAAGTATGTAGGTACCATTTTGTTCGATTCATTTTTGCCATCTTACAAGATGCGATCATGTCTCTACCTACAGGTAGAGACATGATCGCATTGCTATAGAAATTTTGGGGCTTCTGATCAAAAAACCGCGATAGGTAGTTTTGGCAGTCCTCTCTTGATGTTAACCTGACACTGCCTAAAGAATTCTCAAGAGACCGAAACAGGTGGAAACTGAAGGTGCAAGGTCAAGGACTATACGGCGGATCCATTAACACCTCCCAGCCAAACTCTTAATTTTTGGTGAGTGGCTAAAGATGTGTGAGGTCTAGCGTTATCATGATGAAAAACTACACCCCTTCTGTTGATTAATTCCGGCCGCTTTCTCTCAACTTCTTGCTCTCATCAGTTGTTCGCAGTAGAGTTCAGAATCGATGGTCTTGCCTGGTGGTAACAGCTCATAATGATGCCCTTCCAATCCCACCACACATACGGCATCACCTTGTTACGAGTTAACCCGGGCTTCGCCACAGTCTGAGAAGCCTGACCGGCCTTTGACCACGACCTTTTTCGCACGTTCTTGTCGTACGTGATCCACTTTTCATCACCAGTTATCAGCTTCTTCAAAAATGGTTCTGTTTCATTACGTCGTAATAAAAATCACAAATGAGTACACGGTTCATTAGGTTTCATTCAGTGAGCTCGTGAGGTACTCAAATATCGAGCTTTTGTGTACCTAGTTTTTTTTCAAATGCGACAAAACTGTTTTGTGGTCGATTCCCAGTTCTTCAGCTACGTCGTAACTACTGATATGCCGATCTTGCTCCACTTTTCCAAAAATGACATCCATTTTATCCGTAATAAGGCGAACAGAGCGAGGTGCATCTTTGACATCACAATTTCCGGATTAAACCAAATTTGTGCTACTCTCACAGACACTGCACTAGGTCCATAAACATCGCAAATTTTATTTGCGGCCCGCGTTGCATTTGCAAAATTTTAAAATGTATCGAATTTCTTCATTAGATTCACTCATCTTCACAGTAGGAAAAACAATTAAAAATCACACATTTTCCTAATTTGAATTTAGAATTACCTTCTTTAAAATTATATATACAAATACTATAGCCAAAGAGATTTTATTACAAATTCATACATACTATAATGCGAAAAGACTTTTTCTCCAACACAATATAAGTTTATAGTGTGGGTTGACTTTGTACACTCTAAACACAGTAAACAATTATTCTTTAGGAATCGTAAATAAAAACATTTTTTTTTTATTATACAAGTGATTTTTCTAAAAAAGCCTTTATCAAAAAACACATATACCTCTGATTCACATTCACTTTGTGGAACAATATTAATTATAATATTAAATACTAGTTTATAACATTAGCAAGAACAATAGTTTACTCATTCTAAAATGTATCTTAAAATCCTATTCCAGTATTAGTAGATAGTCAACTTCCCATATATAATATGATTGAATAATGTGTTCCATGAAGACTGTCCTTACAATTTATTAATACTTTTAGAGTCAATAGTAATATAAAATAACTCTTGAGATATACAAGTCACACACAAGTGTGACTACTGTATATCTTGTGGAAATAATACCACATTCTGCTTTACAACATAAACACCCCATAACACTGTCAAGGCTGGTTAAGTTATTCTACACCTCATTATATATAATTACTGAGATCCGAATTATTTAAAGTTATGTCTAAATATAATAAAAAAATGTTGTAAATTTGAAGACACTTTTAACATTTAACATAATCATTGTTACAGATTTTTGTTAACTAAAATAGCCACGGACAGTCACAGTACAACTCTGAATGGCGACTCTAACATCAATGCAGCATATATGCAAGTCCTACCTACTGAAAATGCAAGGTAAGAATTATATTAAATACTTAATACAAATTCAGATTTCTGGAGTAGGTGAACCGCATTTGTTCTGTTAACATATTTTGAAGTTAAGCTTCAATTGAAGTTGATGGTGTAGACTTCAAAAAACTCTCAGTCTCTCTCTAACTCTTGTTGTTGTTGGAAATCATGTACATTTTTCCTCTTGTAATCAGTCTGTTGGACTATTTGATGCTGATGCGTTTTGATGCTTCGGCTATTCAGTTAGATACTGAGTGCAGGGGTTCTGCGACGTTTTAGACGATTTACAGAATCTGACAATGTGAGTTAGAAGGCTAGCTGTATTGGATTGTTTTCCAGTCTAACTTTATACTTTTTTGCATATACTTTTATTTCCTCCATAGTCAGTATGTCCAGGTGATGGTGAATTTCACTGTTCCTTATGAACCAGAACGTTTTGCTTTGATCGTCCATTTTTCACATTAACTGCAGATTTTTTTGAGATTTCTCTGGAGTGTGGTCGAGGTCATCTCTTGGCTCATATCAGAGACCAATATCGCAGTTTCGTCAGCGTAGGTTGCAATAGTGGGAGGGCGATACGGGGCTGCGTACGGTGTCTTGGATGGTGGCAACACTTTTGGCGGGCGATCCTCCCTGGGAGCTCTAGGCGGAATTGCTCGCCGACGTGTACCGCTTCGGAGCAAGCCCGACGGCGAGAGGGTAATTTCTCCCTGGGCAGGTGGATCAGATTTAGGTTTAGGCCCAGCTAGGCTTGGTCCGACGATAGGTGGAGGATCTAGGGTCCCCCCCGGATGGTCTAGAAATCGTGGAGGCGGTTCGTCCCCACCTCGTTCGCTGGATAGCGGCACGGTGTTCGCATCTATCGGCTGACGCAGAACGAAAACAAAAAAAAAACAAAGATTTTCAACAGTGAAAATAGTATACAAGACTGGGCAAGTACTTGAGATACTCCAGCAGCTATATCACGGAAGTTTGATCTACTGTCTCCCTCCTTAACCTGAAATATCCTGTTAGTGAGATAGATTTCCAGAATTGGATAAAATGTGTGAGGTAGAAGTTTTTACTCTAGCAGACCTCTGTGCCATACACGATCGAAAACCTGTTATACGTCCAGGAACGCCGAGCAGCAGTACTTCTTAAACTCAAGGCTATCACTGATATATCTGCACACCCAATGTTCTTGTTAAGTTGTACCGTGTTTTGGTCTAAATCGAAATTGATGATTTGGAGTTGTAGAGTTCTCAGTCGTGGTCCTTGAGAGTCATCGTAGTAGTATTTTCTCGAGAGATGATCGGTAGTAGACTAATTGACCTATATGATGTTACTTAATTTGGTGGTTTCCCACTTTATGTATCATGATTATTTGAGAGACTTTCCATGATGTAGGAAAGTATCCGATTCGAATGATACAGCCACATAAAATAATAAGAACAATTGACGTATTCATTTTTCAAAATGAATTTTTCACATTTTTTTTCTGGGGAAGTATAATTTATCTTTTCAATCAATGCAACTATCACTCATTAACATAATTCAATACAAATTTTAACACAACTTGTCACTTACCGATTACAATTTCCTATGATCAATGTCAATACTATTAACATGGGCCTAGTCTCGATGTATGTCATAGACCCTTTCCAATAAACAATACTTAAATTTAAGAGCTTAGATTAATAATATAATGATGGATTTGAGTATATTAAGCATACTTAATAATATATAAAATGGGCCATATATTAAGTAAATCAGTAGCTATTGAATATATTGGCGACGCTATGACGGTGGCAGAGGTAGGCGGTCGTCATGGCGACGGCAGTGGCTCCGTGTCGTACCTTCAACTACCGCGAGCCTGCGATCAATTACATGCCAAGCAATCCCGGGGCTGCCGTAATCAATTCGTTTTCCTCGTGTTTGTACCGTGTTTATTTATTGCAAGAAAACGATAAAACGAAATAGAACTATATGAATACCAAGAGTGGTCTTACAGTTTTACATGATTGTCAATTTACAAACAAGTCTTACATTATTCATCATCATTTTAAAACTACTAAACTCTAAAACATGTCATTCTTTGTCCATAAGTACAAGTTACTGTGTAATACTCTGAATCAGTTCTTACCGAATTTCCTTATAAAATATTACTAATTATGTATAGTTAAATACAATGCATAACCGAAAAATAGGAATGTCGATTTATCAACGCAAAGTAGCTATCTATACTAATATTATAAAGAGGAAAGATTTGTATTTTTGTATGTAACGAATAATCTTAATAACTACTGGACCGATTTTAACAATTCTTTTGTCATTAGAAAGCTAGATTATCCCTGAGTAACATAGGTTATTTACTAGAAAAAATTAGAGATCCTCAGAAATTCTTACTAAAACTAACCCAAGGTGTAAAACAATTATTTTATTTACGCCGACGCGCTGGTGCAGTGAGAGAGAAGGCACTGAAATACGGGAGTGCCTCCGACCCGTGCGAAGCCGGGACGGGCCGCTAGTTTTAAATAAAGAATTTGTTGAAAAAATGATGCCGACTGTGTATGTTTTGTTTAGTTCCTTCATTAGTTCAGTTGCGGCTGAATTTATTCATATCTAATAACTATACACGATAATAGCTATCGTAACTAAACTGTCTCAAATGTTGAATTTTGAACTAGGTGCTAATTTTATTAGTTGTTAATTCCATTGATAATTTATTTGATTGGGTGGAACCTTTAAATCTTATACGTATTATATGAATATGTAACTAATATTTTATAATTAAAAATAATGACCGTAACATATTGAATGTTTTTCTGTTCAATGTGACTAATTGACTCACGACCTAGGCTGTACAGTGTGCTTTGGACATAGATAAATTTATTTATGTTTATAAAAAAAAGTATGAAAACTTATTGTCTTAAGACATAATATACTTTGTTCGTTACTCAAACATCCTGTTAAACATTTTAATAAACTGTTAAGATAGATCTGCATTCGAAACTTACATTTAAATCTAATCACTACTTTACTGATACCAAAAGTGGAATGGAATCGGTGAGTGGAGCGGACGAATATGTACGTATTGAAGAGATTTAGAGTTTTTCATAAGTGTTGAAGCGTCTAAAACAATAGATTGTATAATTTAATGTTTTGCATGTGTTGCTTCGGTGCTGCATTATAAAGGAAAAAAACAACAAAATTTGCTATATATTGTATTGCACATTATTGTAATATTAAATGTGGTAAGATGTTCACACTCTGTTATAGCCTGTATAAAAGTTTAAATATGTAAAATGATATTGATTTAAAAAATATTTCATTTTCTAAAATCATCAATTACCAACTTGGGTCCATAGGCCCACAGATCTCCATAATATTATATGGTTTTTTAAGTGCACGGGTAAAGGGAAAAGATGCTAGAACGCTAATGTTATACCTATAATAAAATGTTAAACTTCTACTTTGTTTAATTCCGGTCTCCGCAGTTTGCGTATTCGTAATAATTCTTCTAAACGACCTAATTGATTTCTATTATATTTTTTTGTTTATGGCTGACTATAGATAGTTTTATTTCTAGGTTGATCCGTTAGTTGTCAAGTTTTAGATTTATATTTTCAATTTATTTTCGACTATTTGTAAGACTTCTGTGACGTCTCCAGCGCTTTGGGAAGGATAGCCCGTTTGCTACATGCCAGAAAACACATTCTCGCTTCCCCAGCCTCAGCGCTATAGCTCTCTTACAGCGGGTGGCAGCTCCCCTCCCTCCGCGCCTTCGTTTATTATATACACTCTAGGGATAGGACAGACAAGTACTGCGTGAAGGTTGAGATGAATTCAATTCTTTTATTACGCTTTTATTAGCTTTTTTTAGCTTCATACGTATGTTAGTATATACGTAACGGAATCTTTGAACATGATTTTGACCCCCTTCAAAACGTCGGATTATCTCGAAATTTTGGCATAGGGTACTTATTAAGGATCGATTACAATTCAATATTTTAAACAGTTTGATCTGTTATCCTTACTAGGATAATCAGGATTAGCGATTTTGTGTTTTCCTGAGACCCGACCCGGAGTGTCTGCGTTAAGTAAGACACTTTATATTTATGTTTTATACTTTCCCTATCTTATACGTACATCATCCCCCTATATTTTAAAGTAGTTTTCACCCCCGTATTTTAACATAATTTGGTTCAAAAATCAAGTTTTTAGCGGTTGATACTGCGAAGACAAGTGTATGTTTTAGCACTGTGTTACGCAAGGACGAAAGGCCTATCCTCCCCATAGCGCCGGAGACGTCATAGAAGAATATTATTGTCCATTCTAATTTTTTACTATTTTCATTATGCTGTATATCCACTGTATTAGTTTTTTCACTATAGTAAATTCATTCTAATTTACAATTTCACGATTTCACTTCGATAGATTATATCTACCGAAATGAGTGCGTTAAATTGTAAGCAGCATGCTTACGGTTCACAATCTTTCGGCAGTTTACGATATCGCGAGACATATTTTAATCTTAAAACGGTATTTACAATTTTATGGAACCATATATAATAATGCTTAGTCTGTGTTAGTGTATTACTGGGCAATAGATGTGCAAAATAATGATTGTTTGTATAGTGCTGTCAATATAAGTAAAATATGACTCGCACAAAACTGTTAGTTAGTATAGCTCAACTAAAGTCGACCTTTACTCAATACATAATTTTGATAATTCAGTGTAACTTCTATAAAATAAGTTATTAGAGGATACTGTAAGAAAAAAGTTATGAACGGAATAAAGGACCGTGACCTTGACCCCAGAGCATAGGCCTAACCTGCCTCAAAAGTGTTGGGTGAAAAGTTAGTGGTCGATAATTAAGATTGTATTCGCGCACGCGCCCGGTTTGTCTCCCGCCTAATCGATCCGCTCGCCCGCGTGAAGCAACAACGCATTTACTAGGATTCTTCTCGTCAAGTTCGTGTGAGCCTCATTTCTATTGAATTTATAAACAACATCTAGCTACTTTACATTCTTTATAAGAGAACGTATTCAAAATCAATGATTCTCCAAAGACAAAATTCAAATAAATGGTATTTCAATACCAGCTCATTACATTTCATATTAAATATAATATACCCGTATTATTACATGCTCAGAATTCTCTTTGATGAAATTTTATTCCTGTTGTACGTTATTAGAGGGAGGGGGAGTACATATATTTGAATTCTCATCAATCGAAATTATAACTGATTATTAGCATGCTTACTAATTTTTTTTCGTAACTTAGAAAGTAATCAATCCGGAATAAAATATATTATAATCTGAAACCAATCGATTACCACCGCACTGTTATAAAGTTAATGAACAAATAAGGTAATCTTAGATTAAGTATCTTCCGAGACAAAGTTTTGCTTTACAAACGGCATAACCGCTTTAAGAAAGGTTCAATCATTCAAAAAGTCGAAAAATGTATATGGGAGAAGCCTGACTAAAGAAAAAATAGTTCGTTACTTCGACGTCCGTCTCCAAATATGTTTACAACACGCATTGAACACAATGCCAAACGCCAAATGAGTACTTACTGTAATTATTAAATCTTTACTTAGTACAAAATGAAGTCGCTTCCGCTGTCTGTTCGCTTAGATCTTTTCAACTACTCAACGGATTTTAATGCAATTTTCAGTAATAGACAGAGTTGTTAAAAAGGTAGGTTTATATGTATATATTATAGAAAAAATCCCAAAAATGTATCTTTTGTGCACTTAAATCGCAAACGCTGGCTTAACCTTACGAGATCGATCAAATTAATGTATTACGAAATTGTATATCTTAAAAATATTGATAAAAAATCCGCGATGGTATCTACATTGTACCCGTGCGAAATCGGGACAGGTCGCTAGTATCTATTTATACTCGTAGGTATAAGAATTAAAATCATAGATAAAAAAGTAGTTTTTCCTGTTCTAAATATGTTTTCTCGATGACTGAGACTACTTTCGGGGTATAAACAACGTCATATCACATATCGTACTTTTATAGTTCCGTTGAAATGCACATAAGGCCTTACCCATTACCTTGAAGTTAAAGACTAAATGTTGTCTTGTATTTAGACTGTGTTGACATCGTACGGAATGTTACACTACATTTTCCTTAACAAATTAAACTAACAGAAAATACCAGTGACTAATTTTGTGCTCTTCATCATAATTCCACAAAAAGTGAAAATGAGGTCATTTTCACTTTTTGTGGAATTTACGACACGAACAGTCATATTAATAAATAATATAATTGATTAATGATGACATAATACTTACCCCATAAATCGCATTGCGAAAAGTTTTACAAAATATGTGCTAGGAAAATCTTGTCTCTTTCATGTCACATCTTACGTTATAGTTTTAGTAATTTAATTGATCCCCTAATAGAATATTTATTTTATAGTGTTATTTAAGTTATATGAGGACAACTTTCAAGGTTGAGAGCTAAATTTAAAAAAACACGGCTCGACACTTGCTCTTTGTATTTTAGGGGGCATTTATAAATTACGTGATACGTTACAGGGAGGTAAAGGGGTCAACAAATTAAAATGCTTGATATTGTCAAGTAAAGAGAATTATATCTTCGTGACATCATATTTCAGAATATAAACTATTAAACGCAAAAAACCGAAAGGAGTAAAATTTACGTTATAGTGTAAAAAAATGCTAAGTCTAAAAATACCATTTTATTAAAGAGTAAAATCGTGAAGAAAAAGATCTGTAGTAGGCTTTGGGCGATATCAACTGACTCTAGAATTTAAAATATACGAAACGTATCGTTGCTTTATCATACTATTCTTCTTTGCAGACGAGTAAACATATATTAAAATGTTACTTAAGATTCTCCGATCAGGTCGCAACTACTACTCAGCAAATCCAATTACCAAGTGTTTTAATGTAGCCAAATGACATTAACCACATCGATATGAGGCTTATCGATAAACATCACTAGCAGTAACAACGGTAGCACCTATCAGCTAAGACAATCTTCTCTTTTGCCCCTATATTATTTAAAACAAGTCCTGCGGTGCGCCATAACTTATGTCAAATATACTATAATCGGATCAGCAAACACATTAAATCATATTTCTTCAGTAGGGGTATATATTACTTTGTAAGTTTAAGTGAGTCCCTGGATGACTTAAATTCTTAATGGAGCCCGGCAGGTGGTAAAATGTATTTGATAGAATTTCTGCAATATTATGTCGCGCAATAATGTCAGCTAATCCAGGAAGGATCTCTTTAAATAATTCTATTTTTAGGGATCTGTAAAAAAAAAGAACGCTTATAGGATTACTTCGTTCTACGTTTGTCAGTTTGTCAGTCAAGAACCTTTTTCTTAGAAACGCGTGGAGGTATCAAGTTGAAATAGAAATCAAGTACTCAAGCCCGCAGCCCCTTGCGGCTGGCTGTCTAGAAATCAAACTTCTAAGTCTACGCAATGAACAGATACAGCTGTTACTGTAGTTACTCCTAGAGTTAGTCGCTTATATCTTATTTGTTGTTTTGATTTCTCATAATAATCAAAATTCCTAAGGTTGGTCCTTTGACCTAGGAACATCATTTTTGACAACAAGCAAGGTTAAAGCACTAGTATGGAGAAAATCTAAAAAGTAGAATATTTTGGTTTTGACACATTATTTGAGAAATACGTAGTGTTATCAAATTCAAATTAATATTAAACATGTATGTCTATAGTCTCTTGTCGCTGTGAAAAAATAAAACTTCTAAGAGTAAAGACTGAGAATAAATATATTGTAGTGTTTACAAGTAGTTTTTCTATAGGGTATTCCACATTTAGCGGACATGAAAAGTCGATGATTGCGATTTTAGTAATATTCGAATATGTTATGCATATATGCCCTCTATATGTATATATAGAAAATATTTTTGCAGTTTAAACTCTGATTAACAAGTTTAAATTTAGGAAATTTCAATTTAAAAATATTGTTAAATTGCAAATATCGAAATTTTTATCATCCGTCCAATGTGAAATGAACCTAAAGCTATGTTTGACACGTAGCTGACTGTTGTTGACGTGAGACATCAAATGTCGAAAAATTACAGGCCATAAATTATTTTTATGCGACTTTAAAAAAAAGAGCTTTTAAATTTGAATATTATGCATATATATGTATGTATTTTTTACTGTATGTTGACCGACTTCAAAATTATTTAAGTGTACCTAATTATTTTTTTTTTGCACATTTCAGTTTAAAGTCAATTGATTGTAAATATAAGCTGTAAATAGAAAGGCGTTTTGAATATATAGATTGACAACTTTTGTTGTTTGTATTTTTAATTTTATTTTAACTTATGTTTTGTCAATAAAGTTCTAATTGACTTTTCAAAACACGCACGCTAACACGCACTAATGTTTAGAGTAAACGCTCCATAACATTAGTTGTAACAATATTTTGGACTAGGGTGTCCCGTCGTTGTATAGAAAAAAATTTTTTTTTGAGCTACACTATCACTACGGGCATCAAAATTTGTGAAATTTTACACAGATTACGAAAAAGGTAAAAAAAAAAATTATTAGTCGTCTTGAGGGCTCTACCGCTCTAGGTTTTACGGGCCTGTCATAAATATAAAATAATACAAGAATCAAATCTGCAAGGTATTTGATTTTTAAAATTAGTGAAATAAAAAGAGTCAGTCAGAATGTCGGATCTGATCTGTCCAGGTTCTACTAAAGTTGAAATTAACTCTACTTAATTTTTTTTGCTATGAACGATGATATGTAACATGCCTTTTTTCTTATTCGTAAGGGTCATCAATCAAAGGAAATACAACAATACCTCCAGTATCTTTAGACATTTTTCTCAGACAGCTCTGTAAATTTGGTTTTAATCAATAACTAGAGTTAAAAATCTTTTATAGACTAAATAATACTTCAAAATAGCAAAAGCACCATCTGTCTTATACTTTAGTAACAGCAAAACAAAACATATCCTGATCTGCCATCTAATTCGATTTTAGGCGAAGGAGATTTATATTATCAAATAAGTTTCTAGAAAACATTCACATGTCTAATTTTCATCTCAATTTGCAAGGACACAATTTATTTCTTGACTAAAAAAGTTGTCCTTCACAAATAAAAAATAAAAAAAGAAGTCTCTCATATTTGCTAACTGTCGCGCGCCCAAATATTCTCATTAGGCATTAAAATAATTGCTAAAATATTTAAAAATCACTTTTATTACTATTTAATAATCGTAACTATACTTTTATAGCATAGAACTACTTTTGTCACAAAAACAAGTCTCACGAGACAAGTCAACGATAGGAGCTCGAAACAAGTTGGTTTGGAGGTTGGTAACCAGCATATTTGAAGTAGCTGGTGATGTGTTTTTGCAAATAAATAAAAAAAATGTATACACATGACGCCTAGGTAGATAAAAAAATATTTTTATCAACCTAGGCGTCGGGCTAATATCAGGAGTAAAAATTGTTAAGAAAAAAATTTCGTGACACCCTACCGCGCACCCCTTAATTGAAATTGTACGGAACCCTCAGTGCACGAGTTCCACATTCGCACTTGGCCGAATTTTTATATATTATTTTTATCGAGCAAAAGAATTAGTAACAAATATATAATGACTTTAGAGATTTGCGTTGTACATGCACCACGTAGTCCCATAACAATATGTTATACCACTTAAGTTCTCATCACTCATTTTATTTCATTATATTAGGCATGTTCCCCGGAGGCAAACAACTCATTGTATTGTAGATATTGTTGTTAGAAGCCTATTAAAGTAAATTTAATAATACATATATTTTTATATGTGAATAATTCTGTATTTTTTATTATTATTAGATAATATTAAATAGATGCGTGAGTAATTTCTATTAGGTAGAAACATTAAATATTTATTATTTATACTATTCATTTCAAAAGTTGATATTTGAGTTTAAATTTTGTTCGCGCAATGTCATTAAAGTTTAGGAGTTAGCTTATGATATGTACATATTAGGGCTTAAATAGCGAGTAGATGAGACGACAACACCGGCGAAGCGGAATTAGAATGAAGTGCGCGGCTCGCCACGGCCGTGTGCCACGTCATTGCCGTGACCCACTGACACAGATCTGCGGGGCCGCCTGCACCGATATCTGCACACGCCGCGCGTGCTTGCTCTTCCTCTGCTTCTTTATTCATAGTGATACTCGAATTAACCTCTTATTGTGTATTTCATAACGAAAATATCTGATTATGCTAATTCTTTAGATTCATGGTAACTTAAAATTTCTATTTTTTTTAAAGGTGTTCTCTAATTCTGATTTCAGAATTTTGATAAATAAAATGATTAATTATAGTACCTATATGTATATTTTATTGTGTTGAATTAGTGAAACACTGAAATTGATATACCTAGTTATTTTAAGTTAAATATTTGTTTTTCATATAATTATTTTTATATTTTGTCATTTGCATTCCTTAATTACATTACAAATTTTGTCGCGAATGAGTAATAATACTAAAATAAGTTATGCAATACGCTGACCTTGTTATCTAAATTGTGCACTTGACACGAATACTGTTCCATTTCACTTTCATGTCTATAGATACCTACTCAAACTTTGTCTTCTGCAATGTTTTTAATGTAACGCTTTTAAGATTTAGATATTCATTAAAAGCACCTATTTTTATGAAATCAACGATGAATTTAGTGCGTTATTTTTTTATAATTTTTATTGCTTTACTTAATATAAAAGAAGCATGTAAATAATTGTAATTAAAACTTAATCGATGGTTAGTTAACATATAATTTTGTTTATCTAAATTCCAATAATTATAATATTCTTTTGTATATCCTCGGAGTGATTCGTCACGGCGCAGATCGTCTGTCGTGGCTATGAGCGAGAAGGAACGAGTACTACTTGCGATGGCAATGTTGTGAGTGCGACAGTAGCAGCGATATGGTTGAACCAGTCCTCAGCCAAAGCGTCGCGTCAGCGAACGCCCCGCACCATCGTTGTAATGCGTGTCGTATCGTATCGCGCTGCCGCTGTAGCGCTGCTGTGTTGATAATTTGTGAAGTAGACAAGGATGTATGTATATGTATGTCTCGTCTTTCAGTTGACTTTCATCGTCGTTTTATAGCGAACGTTTCGCACGGTTATCGACAGCAAATTACATTACTTTATTAGCTGCGTAATAAAGTGAGTGCACGTTCTTTATTACTTAACTCTTAAAATTTCAATACTTGACTATTGATAAACTTCCACCACGCAGTTTCCTTTTATCGCCTAGAAATCTTTATATTAGTGTCGCAGTAAGCGTGGCGCAATGCAGTGTGTGTTTGGGTGCAGATATGATTTGTGTTTAAAGTTTATAGGTGAATACTTTCATTTTGATAACAGTGATAGTGTAAGTGGTTGGAGTAAACATTAGTCATGTTGCCCATGGTGCAGTCGGAACCTGTGCTCTTTAATTGCGCGGGCCATTCTTCTGATGGATCCTCACCGACGGCTACTTTACCTCCCTCGTTGACACCAGATTCTGAGGTTGAGGGACTGGCCGATTTTTTCTACGATATAGATGTAGCAGTCGTTAATACATTATCAAGGTAATTTTAATTTTATTAATTGACAATGACAATGTACAAGTACGGGCATTACTTTTGATGTGTATATTTATGATTCACGTCATTCGGTTGACTTATGTTAGTGAAAGTATTGATTCTTGTCTTCGTGTTATCTTGCTTACCCAAAAAAATATAGCAAATTAAAATATTTGCGAGGCAATAACAGGTTAGTATTTTATATCTGTCTGTTTGTTTAAAACTATTAACAACTTTGCAGTGAGAAGGCAAGAAGTAAAGTTGTTTAGAAGTGTCACACATAATTCTGTCAAATCCCATACCACACTTAAATCAGTAAATAGTAAATTCTTGGACCTCATGTTTGTATTAGACAATAAAGTGGTATAAGGATAAACTCAACTGTTTTAATTTTATTCGACCCTCGCTTCGTTCCAGGTATTTGAATCAATATTATAATTGGTCAATCTGTAATTGTGTAGCTTTTCATTATAAAAAAAAGAGTGAGAAAAGGTGATAAAAAAGAGAAAATACAAAAAGAAAAAATATAAATATAATAAAAGAGAATAAAAGAGCGAGAAAGACGTTGTCGCACGGGAATAGCGTACCTAGTTTTCTATCAGTGAAAGAATTTTTAAAATTGGATTTGTAACATCAAAATTACCATATTCTATTATCCTACGTCTATACAAACGCCCAGCCCCTTGAGGAGTCAGAAGCGGTCCATATCCCTCAAAATCAGAGCGCTGGCAAGCCATCTCTGCAAACAGAGGAGTACCTGGAGCGACCCATATACCTCCGGCCACCAGACCCCCCTGGACTTAACCGCATGGGTAGGGTATGAACGTTTAAGTTTAAGGCTCGCGCCCGCCGGCGCTCAGCAACATCCGCGTCCAACCTTGCCGCAAACCCATCCCGGATCACGCTATACCGAGATAGGAGTCGAAGGCGAAACATCTAGCGCAAAAGGCACAGAGGCATCAGATATGTCCGATTTACCCACCGGTCATGGAGCACGGTTGCACCAATGAGTGTCTACCCCATGTATGGAGGCGCAGCGGGCCACACTGATGCAACTCTCCGCTGCAACACAGCCACCGTCCATGGCGCCTACGCGCCCCTCATCTGCGGATATTGGCCTACGGAAAGTAATAGCAAAAAATTACTACCCGTAGTTGCCCAGGGTGCACCGACCCACAAAATGATGGGCTCTTGGGGAGGTTTCCGCAGCTAAAACCCCACATAAACCTAATCTAACAAAAGGCTAACCTAACGTGTGTTTAAGAACGCACTCAGACTGATTATTATTTTACTATAGCGCCATAGATGGCGATGACGATACGCTTAATCGATATTTGTTTACATATATATGGCAACATTACATCACCTATATCACACAGGAATAGTGTAGTTTTCTATCAGTAAAAGAATTATTAAAAACGATCGAGATTTCTTCCTTTATTCAAAAAAGGCAATTTAATGTCTTTCTGCCAGCACTTGATTGGTCACATCGTATTAATTACGATATCTGTGGCAACACTACTCTCTGACACTCTGGCATAGTGTACCTTTCCAGCTGTAAAAGAATTATTAAAATTGGATCTGTAGTTTCAGCCATCCATTACATTTTCACTGTACAAAATGAGAGACTTTATGGCACTTAAATGCCCATATCTTTTTAATAAGAATATTTATAGCAACACCATGTATCCTACGTTACCCGGAAAGGTCGTAGCTTTCTATCGGTGAAAGATTTTTCAAAATCGGTTCGGTAGTTTTCGAGCCTATTCGCAACACACAAATATACAAAAATACAATCAATCAAATCTTTCCTCTAATAATTTTAGGTTTTACCCTGTGAGGGGACGGGTTAGAATACTATTCCCCTCTGCCGCTGGGAGAGCATCTCGTAAGAGCCGAGTATCCCAGCACCCCCTTGGTGGTAGGGGATCCGTTCCCCGACTGGCTTGCGACCACCAGCATGCGAATCCGACCGCCAAGTGTGCTCTTGCCTAGGGTCTGCTGAATCCGCATCATTTTTCTTATTCCCCTTTCCCCTTGTCCATAGGCGATGGTTGCCACTTACCATCAGGTGGACCATCTGTTCGTTTGCACCTTATCTATTATATATAAAAGAAAAATAATAATAGTGGACATGTAAGTATTTTATATAACGTCAATGCAATACAATACACAAAATGGGCAAGTTAAACGACAATCCTTAAAGTTTAGTATCATGTATTTTCGCGGTGCGTAAGTTATGCTTAGGTTAGTTTAACTTTAGGTTTAAACAGAGAACCTGGGCAGTAGAGGCGAGTGTTTCAATTGAATGAAAGGATACTTTAAACCTACAACTTGGTCACAAGTACAATGCACTGCTTAGGTTCCTGTCGTAATTGCAAGAGATCATAATGTTTAGTTATTAATCGGTTGAGTAGCAGTATCTACGTTGCGTTTACCCAATAGTCCATTCAATATCACCCCTTAATATTTTCAAAATACCAAACGTATCGTGAAATTTAACATGAAGTTAGGTTTCATAGCACAAGTAAAGGATAAAATTGAAACCTGTTAATTGTTTTCTGCATCTCTAGAAAATTAACTTTTATAATTATCGCGCAAGACCCTTTTTTTTTCAGAAAAACGTGAAGGTAGGTAACATGTTGCAATTTATTTCAAATATTCAAGTCTCTAGTCTATCGAATATGTAAAAAATTCAATTTGCTAAATCAATTTAATGAAAAAAAAACAGCCGCTTTTATCTCATGTATTGTAATTTTGATTTTCAACACGAATCAAAAATACGAAGTGTTAGTAGCTCAGTGGTACAGGCGTTGGATTCACGATCGATAAGTCGTGGGTTCAAATCCCGGACATTGGACTACTGGCGTGGCCCACTCCTGACACAAGCATTTTAGCTTAATTGGAGGGGTAAAGGGAATATTAGTCGTATGTGATCCATACTACTAGTAATCTTTAAAAAAAATACGCATTACTCATGTCGGGAGTAAATGTGGGCGTTATTGCTTGTGATGATATATATCACTACTGTTGACCCGCACACGAAAATTAAAATTTTACAGTCAATAAAGGTATTGAAATTGTACGGAACCCTCAGTGCGCGAGTCGCACTTGGCCGTATTATTTTTAAATAACACTGACTAATTCAAACAAAAGACTATGTTGAAAATTACTAAAGCCCGTCCCTGGTTAAAATAAAATTGGCCTAATTTTGCCACTGATGTACCTTTTACCCAATTGCCATTTTTAGTTTAGATTGCCTTAGTAATCAAACGTTTTAGACTCCAAATTCTACCTATAATTCACAGAAGCAGAGTTACACTGAGATACTTGCACATACATAATATTAGTATGATGAATATACCTACACATTTTTGTAACTGGTTTCTCAGAAACGACTAATTGGTTTCACAAAACTGCAATTTTAAAGATTCGGTCTTTTTAAGATATTTTGCAGAGAATATTTATTATACCAGAAGCACTGTAATAGACGATGTTTGATGAAAATTAGGTTATTAACGAATGGAAATGTTACAACATTGTTTCTAAGTTTTAAATATTCAACTTACACACACATATTATTCGGCCATTCCTCAATTCTGGAGTTCTTTCTATTAGGTGTTATTTGTGTATTTATTGCAATGACTTCTTAAAATTTACGACGGTTTAGTGTTACGCCACTTCTGGGGTAAGGTAAGTAAAAGTAACTTTTCACTTTTTGAAATATGTATGTTGATTGCGGCACATTTTTTGTTGTATATAACATGTATTCAACAACTTTTTATGCGAGTTTTTTTTAATTTACTTCTTTACTAAGTAAGTAATATTGTTTTACTAATCTCGAATACCACAAAAAGGTTAAATTATCAAGTTGTTGCTGACGGTTATTGATCATAATTTCGATAAAACATACATATACTATGTTTATATTACCAATGAGCACAGAAATAATAATAAAACATTTTACCGACTTCAAACTCTAAAAAATGCACTAAAAAGTCAGAAATAATTAGCTTAATTATTAATCTCCTGTTATTAGGACAATAATATAGTTTTTCTTAACATTCTTAACCATATTATGGCTATTTGTGGTCTTCCTCATCAGTTCCAATTCATCAAATGATAAGTTCTGAATGCAAATGCTTGAAACCCTTCTGAAAATATCAAAATCAATATGTGTGTGCCTATAACTTTTGAGGAGTTTATTCAAGGATCCCATCATCAGAACTGCATTTTGAAAAAAATGGGACCACTCTGTAGACATACTCTACTAAATACAAACAGAAATTTCCAATTCGGTTCAAAAAATGACGAAGTTCTGAGGTAGCAAACATAAAAAAATTACAACCGAAATGATAACCTCCGTTTTTTTGAAGTCGGTTGAAAAGTTAATTTAGGCATAAATTCATCTTGAAATAAATATTAAATTAAAAATGTACTGAGGATAATGTAAACTCTCTACTCCCTAATATAATAGAGTATCAGTCGCGGCCCAGGGGGACTGTATTAACAGTCATTAAATGTCGATACCCACACGAAATCGATTGCTTTGTTGAAAATTTAGATAGTTGTATCTATGATGAGATATGTCACTTGTTGCATAGTGTATTAAGGGTTAAAGTAGATCTGGTTCTTCAGAGCTCTCGTACTGTATGGGGCAATGAAGAAATGTAAATATTATATACACAAAAATATACATTTTACATTACATCAAAAGTCAATATTTTTGTAGCTATTCATGACAGAAACCCAAATAGAGCTCGGAGCTTGTTACTCAACTGTAAGATTCCTCCTTCAGTCGTTTTCCTCATGTCTGAGGGTCGTGGCCTCATCCTCCATGCATGCTTTATAAGATTACTGGATCCCATAACAGTTCCCTGCTTAAGTGGATCTAAGCTGGCTAGCGAGCAACATTAATATAATAAGTTAAATATATTTTTATGAACCTTACCTAATCTCTTACTCGACTCTTATATCGAGAAAACTTTATACTTACATTAAATTACAATTACTGTTAATCGCGTAAACATAAATTAATAATTATATAATATTGTCATATCTTTTCTAATATTTTAATAAATCTGAGTATCAAACAATTCCACAAATAGTAGTAGTAATCAAAAACCAAAATAAAATATTTTCTATCTTATTTATTTAATAAGAAGACTGATTTATCAACACGCAGCCATGACAAAGCCGAAATTACTGAAAAAAAGTTAGTCTCGCGTTACCACTCTGACGTGGTCGATTTTTTTTGTCTACCTAAATTCTTTAATTTACAAAAAAAATCGGAATTACCGAAAAATTTAATTTGACAATTTTGGAATTGCAGAAACTGAATGTTGTCAAAAATATCTTAAACTAGCTGACCCGACAGACGTTGTCCTGTCTTAACTATGAATATTGAAGTCGAATTGTCAAAAGCTTACATTAGAAAAGTTAATATGGTCGTTAAGTTTTCTTAAATTTTATTATTTTCCGCGCAACTTTTTGAATTTTTTCTTAAGAACCTTCTCCTGACAGTAATAAACGCAACAAAAAAAGAATTAGCGAAATCGGTTCAGTACGCGTTATGTCGTGACTAAGGGAAATAGGGATTCATTTTTATATATCTTAAATATATAAATTTATTCTCACGTATTAAATTTAAATTACTTTTACATTAATTTTTAATATAGTATGTCAGAATCTGACACCTATTTGTAAATAAGCCAGAAGTCGTAAAAAAAATCACATTTACTTTTACGGTGACAATCTAAGTTTTTGCTAACAAGTTAACAAAAGTCATAAGGTTTTTTAACAGTATTACTTTATAGCTAATATTGGTTTCTACTGTAATGACTACTGTGCGTGACGAGTACTGTCCTTGTAAAATAAACACAAAAATTATTATTAATCTCACCAAAAGCATCAATGTGTAAAATGAAGCCAAGTTATATTACTGACAACATGAATTGAATAGACAGACGATTTTTATGAAATTTGGTACAGAGATAGACTCTCTAGTCCTCTAGTCTTGGGAAAGGGCATAGGTTATGTTTTATCGTAAAAAAATCGACCGGACAAACTAGCAACATACGACAGCAACTCAGTCTGTCTGTGTTAGACTTTCACGCCTAAACCACTAAACCAATTTTGATAAAATTTAGTACAGAGATGGCCGGGGAAAAGATATGTTATACGTTATATCGCAAAAAATGATAAAATGATATTGTAATATAGCACAAACATAGTGGAATGCATGGATTGCGGGCTGGCTGTATAGGCAACTAGTATGGCGCGTGGCTGCGTGGCCCGCTAGAGCGGACCGCGTGAAAGAGTGAATAACAAATTGTCGGATTCCGGATGGGGGTTAAGTAGAAAATGGTAGACAGGGGGAGAAAGTAGTAGAAAATGGTAGTGAGTTGTAGACGGTGCGGCGGTAGAAAATGGTAGTCAGTGTTAGACAGTGGTCTACTATTTTACGTTCATTAACTTCTACTTCTACCACTGTTTACCATTTTCTACAAAACCGCCATACGGAATCTGACAATTTGGAAATGTTTATTCAGCTCCCTGCCAATTGGATGAGATTTCTAGTATTTTTATTTGAGTAGCGCCCACCTATTTTAATAACCTGGCTGTGCCCCATACCCATCTCTGAAATCCTCGATTCGGTTTCAAAGGATTTTTGTTTGAGAACCCCGCACCTATCTTGAATATGGTTTCAGAGAAGGGGGAAGAGCACAGCCAGGATATTTATGATAGGTGGGAGGTGCTCGAACAAATTTCATTTGAAACCTCATCCAATTGGCAATGAGTTGAAAAAAAATCCAAAATCAAAAAATGGTCTTTCTCAGAAAGTATACAAGATGGAAGAGTGGTGTTTTTGAAAAATATAATCAGGGCCTCAAGGTCTATTTGATAAATAGAAAAAAAAATCAAGATGGCGGAATTTATTTTTCCATACTAAATGTGTGGGAAATATTCAAGAGACTACAAGTTGGAAACTATGCAAGAGACTTTGATACGGTTCATAGAAGAACTTTTATTCTGACAAGTGTTGATTAAGGAAAAAAAATCCTTCGAAACCTCTTCCAATTGGCAGGGAACTAAAAAAACCAAAATAGCAGATTCAAGATGGCAGCCATGCAAATTTCGTCGGTGCTTATCTCAGAAAGTGTACAAGATGGAATAGTGATTTTCTGAAAAAAAAAATGATCAGTGTATGAAGGTCTACTTGATGAACATATAAAAAAATATAATATTTTCTACCACTGTCTACCATTTTTTACAAAAGCGCTCTAGAATCCGACAATTTGTTATTCACTCCTTCACGCGATCCGCTTTAGCGGGCCGCGCACCCAAGCGCCGTACTAGTATATATGTTATGGACCAAATGATAAATTGAGCATTATACATAATGTCCGGTCATTATGAAAAATGTCCAATAAGAGCATGCAATTTGATAATAATTATTCAAATAATGAAAATGATCGGGCATTATACATATTGCCCATCACCTTTTGGGCAAAATAATACAAACATATTTAATTACTATTGTTTTATTGTTATTGCCATTTAACTTAAAATAAACTAAATGTTAAACAATTTAAATAATCAGACTCATTATGGATTCATTAGCAATGACTTCTACACTAACTAATCCACTAGATTTTGCATTTAAAACTTAAGGAAAGTCGTATTAAAAATATACTAGTATACTAAATATAACTGAATACAAATTATTCATATGTTAATTGACGTGAAAAAGTGCCTGCGAAGGCCTATTTTCTGAATAACCTTTTGATATTAATTTATAGGTAACTCAAAATATATAAAATTTGAAACAAAAAAAATCATAACATTTTCGTTTCATAGAAATTTTGACATATTATAGAACATAAAATAAACAGTTTGTTGTGGGGCAGGGCCGCGGACATAGAATCCATTTTTATTCTTCAAAAAAGAGCAGTTCGGGCCATTTACAATCTAAGAGCTAGAGATCCCCTTAGAGATGTTTTTAATAAAATAGGTATTCTTACGGTGCCGTCACAACACATTTATTGTAACCTTGTATACATTAAGCAGAACATTACGTTATTTTCCAAACATAGTGACACACACAGTATGAATACTAGAAATAAAAATAAACGCCATACTATCGTCTCCACAAAGTTAGTAATAGTTTCATGGGGCTTGGTGTTCGCATCTATAAGATCCCACAGACTATATTATACTTGCCACTTCAGCAATTTAAAACTCGAATAAAAAAGTGTTTAGTAAATAAAGCTTACTACTCTGTACAAGATTATTTGAATGATGACAAAGCTTGGATTCAACATGACGTTGATGCTCAGCTGAATGATTATACCTTTGTAAAACAGGCTGATGTAAACAATGGCATTTTGAAAAGAGCACCTGTTGAGTTTCTTGCCAGTTCTTCTCATCAGGAAACTGCTTTCCTTTCTTTTTTGCTGTGGTAGCTTCTGACAAACTGACTGACCAATTTTTGACGTGTCAAAAGTACTTTGTAAAAAGTCTATTTGATAAAATATTTTGAGTTTGAGTTTGACTAAAGTCTAAAGCAATCAGACTCATTATTTGGTACAATGGTCAAGGTAGAACACCTTGACCATTTTTATACTTATGCATTTCTGTGTTTCTATCTAAATTATTTTCTTGTTTCGTCCTTTTTAGACCAATTTTTTACTTAGTCAGGTTATAATTTTTTACTTTATTTTTTTATTTAATAGTTTTCCATTTTCCATCGAGATAACCTTTATAATCTCATATTGTAACGTAATGTTGGTTTTTATTTGGTTTAATTTTTTTTGAGGTTAGAATCTGAGGTATAATATCCGTTATAAAAAAAATTATAAAATTTTTATAGCCTATGTCATTATTACGAATCTATTGACATCTCATTCATGAAAATTGGAACTCACAAACATACATACATAGATACATACATAGATAGATACATACATACATACATACATACATAGACTGCCAAAATCATAACCCTTTCTTTTGGCTTCGCCATAGTCGGGTAAAAACTTTAAAAGAATAATTATACAATATGTAGCAAGTAACTAATTTATTTATTAGAACAACTGTCGCTTTGATGACATTTTGAGGTACACAACTTTTTGCCTTTGCAATAACTACATTTATCAGACTTGCAACCACTTTCACCTTGCCCTCCGCATTTAGAGGACATTCTACAACACTCTCAGCGAAATTTCAGTCTCTGGAACATCTTCAGGCGAAATAAATCTTTCCTTGCAAACTGTGGTTTCTTTTTAAATTTAGCTTTGTTATCAAATTGCCCAATTGTCCTGTGGCAATATAATAATGAGCATGCAATGTGATAAATAATGAAGTTTAGATAGCAATTAATCACTTAGCCCGATAGACCTAGACATTATGTATATTGCTCGCGCATTATTATTAATGCCCGCATTAATCACATAGTCCATAACATATATATATATATTTATTCAATCACATTTCGAAGAAAATACACATATTTTTCTTCATCATTACATATAGCTACAAAACAAAGTCGCCTCACACTGTCCCTCTGTCCTAATGTATGCTTAGATGCAACGGATTTAGATGCGGTTTTTTTTAAATGATAAGAGTGATTCAAGAGGAAGGTTTATCTATACTATTATATAAAGAAGAAAGATTTGATTGTTTGTATGTTTGTTTGTTGCGAATAGGCTCGAAAAGTACTGAACCGATTTTGAAAATTCTTTCACTGATAGCAAGCTACATCCTTTTCGGGTAATATAGGCTATGTGGTGTTGCCATAAATATTCTAATTAAAAAGATATGGCCATTTAAGTGCATGACCTGGTCATTTTGTAAATTGAAGGGTTTCTCAGGAACTACTAATCCGATTTTAATACACTACACTTTTCGTGAGTGACAAAGGTGATTTAGTGTTGCCATATACATTTTTAAATAATAGAATATGGCCATTTTGTTGTTACTAATCAGATTTTAAAAATTCTTTCGCTGAGAGAAAACGACACTTTTCGTGAGTGACAAAGGTGATTTAGTGTTGCCATATACATTTTTTAATTAATAGAATATGGCCATTTTGTTGCTACTGATCCGATTTTAAAAATCCTTACACTGAGAGAAGTCTATAGTATTTCCGTCTCTCTTCCTCTTCTAATACAATCATTGTCTCTCATCCTCTCTCTTTAATTTTTATTTTTATCTGTTCAGAAAGATTAGTCTCTTTTCACTTTCTTTATTTCGATTATCTCTCTTTGTTTCTTTCTCTCACTCTCTCACTGTCTCTCTCTCTCTTTCTCCTTTCCTTTACCTATTCAATTTTATTTTTGCTCTGTCCTCCCTCTTCTATTATCTGTCGCTTTTCTTTTATTTTTGTTTCTATCATTTTTCTTTTTATAACTTTTTCTTACTCTCTCTCTCTTTTTTCAAACAATGAAAAACTACACAATTACAGAGTGACAATTTAATGACATCAATTATAATATTTTTTTAAAATAAATTTTGGGCAGGAACCCAGGCAGTGCCTTGGACTTGTGACCAAGGTGTAGGCTGAAGGGATCCCTTTATGTAATTCCGACACTCACCTCCACTGCCCAGTCTCACTGTCTTTCGTAGGTTAGGTTAACATAAGGCTATTTTTTTTTATCGTTGGAAATGCGCCTTATGCATACCCCCCGCCGACGAGCGGGAGGTTATGTGGGGGCTTTCCTTGAAGTCGTCTAACTAACCTAACCTAAGGTTGTGTTAACACATCTAAAGGCAATGTAGGGACTCACAATAAATAAGACGTAAGTACTCACATGATCCTTAGTCCGAAAGGTCTAATATTAGTGATATAGCGACACACTATTTGTTACACTTCAACTCCAGCTATGTTCACTCAAAGAGACTTGTCGAGAGACTAAAGTGTACTGCGTCAGTCGGGGAATATATAGATATTAGACAATGGTAGCAATGCCCCTCCACTAGTGGAGAGAAGTAAATTAACAAAAGGGAAATATGGCGCTGGCGTCGCGATTAATTGATAATCGTTTACTCGTTGGAGACTATTAAAAATCGTTGACTATTAAAACGACGCGACGGAAGCGATGATTAATTTTCTTTATTATTATCCGAAGTAAATCAACAAATAGGAAATTTGGCGCTGGCGTCGCGATTAATCGATAATCGTTTACTCTTTTGAGTCTGTCAAAAATCTTTGAATGTAAAAATCGCGACGAAAGTGATAATTAATTTTCTTTATCATTCCTACCCTACATCCTACCCTAATTATAGCCCGATACGGCCTTCACTATTATCCTACCCCGACATATACATTCAATTTATTACCAATTTATTCAAGTATTTTGTAGATCTGATATTATCCAAACCCAAGATAGAGGACTCAAAAAAAAACGACGAAGCGCTTCCAGAAAAAGGTAGTAGTGCCCTTGCGCTTCGCTTGGCTTGTCTTGGCGGACAAGACGGCAGATATTATCAAGTTGCGTTAGCCATTTTATTCAAGCACTCATCTCAACAACCTTCTCAAGGAGTTTCAACACCGAACTTGCGAACGTGATGGTACAGGATATAGGAATAGGGGATAATAATGTATAAGTAATTATGTTAGTGTATAAACCCGTCTATAGGTAGGTAAGTCTTTAAGTTCAGCATATAAATCCTAGGATTTACTAACATGAACTGGAGGATAATCGCCAAAATAATAATTTATAACAAAATACAGCGCTGAACATTATTTTAATACCAAAAACAAAAATTAACTAGTAATGCTATACTTTCATCTCCATAAAGTGCGTAATTCTTTTATAGGGTGTAGCGTTCGCCTCTAGATATTAAATTCCACAGCCTATAAAAGAATCAAACTTCAATGATTCAAATTTTATTAAAGGGTCTTTAAACAAAGAATACTATTCCGTATAGGATTATTTTAATTCTGAGAAAGCTTGGAATGTAAATGACGTTGACACTTAATTTATGCATATTTCGTCCATACCTCTACATGGAGACTGAAAATGACTGCTGACAAAAGCAGTACAAAAACTGTAGAAAAGGGTGTCGTAAGCAGAATTATGGAAACAATGGTGCACTCTTGGCTTGGCTCTTTTTAACAGACAACAACTTTATGGGTGCAAGTTGCGGAAACCTTCTAGCCCACCACTTGGTCTGTGCACCCAGGGCAACCGCGAGTAGTAATTTTCTACCATTAATATCCGGAGGCCAATATCAATATATAAACGAGGAGCGCAGGGGTGCTGTAGCAAGGCGTGCAAGCGCGTGGGGTGTTGCGCCAGATTTTTTTTGGTGCCTTCGGGCGCCTAGGCGCTATTCCATAGGTCGCTGTTTTGCAGCGAATAGTTGCATCAGCGTGGCTGACTGTACCTCCGTTAAATAACTGCTGCTACACCACTCAGTGGTGTAGCCGAGCTCCATGATGAGGGGGATAGTCAGACATGTCTGATGGCAAGGGGCGCGAAAGCGTTATTTATGGTGGGGCGCGCAAGCGACGATTGCGCCGGGTCGCAGATGGCGGATAGATTTAGCCTCCCCAGTGGCCAGAGGTACGGATCATTCAAGAGTACTCCTCTATTCCATCTCAGTCCTTTACTCCGTACTCTGAGCGATTCAGTAGACATGTCCTGGCATCCCCTCAGTTAGGTGCTTGGTAAAGCGAGTCCATGGGCGGGTTTTACTGTGGGTTCTTGGACCGTCATATGTGGCGAGGCGATCGTCGTTATAAGTTGCAGTGCCTCACATGGTGGGTGGTGGGTTTTAGTGAGGTAGTCCAGCGCCTATCGCTGGGAGTCCCACATAACCCCTTTATACCTTTGTCAAAATTGTTCATAGAGTGTGTTTTTTTGGAAATAAATTTCTATCTATCTATCTTAAGGCGTATGCGTAATTTGTATTTCCCACGATATAAAAAGTGTAAATAAGTGAACGAGTAAGGAAATGAGTGTGAGCATTTGAGTCAAGAGTTGAATGTGTCAAGAAGTGAATTAATTAAAAAGCTTTTCATGTATAAATCACGGTTAATAAATGTCTATGGGTCAATCAACTTTTAAGTGTCCAGAATTTGAAAATTGCTGTTTTAAAGTAACATGCCTTATTTAAAAAAAAAAACCAAATGTAATTTCTCATTATTTAACAAAATACAACAACACAACCACCATTAAGTTGTCCCAGTAACTAGGTTGTCCAAGTGACATATTTTAGAATTTGAGATGGTTGTTAAAAAGTAGTAAACTTCTTTTAATTATGTAAACCTAGCGTTTGAAATAAAATTAAAAACTATACTGTACACTATAATTAGGCACAAAATACCAATTACTTATGTTTTTCTGCTGGTGGTCCTACGAACTTACAATAATGCCACCCACTCTCTTCAAACCAAGTCAGCTGACTGACGCCGTGGTTATTGTGAAAACAATATGGCGGTTAGATGCATATGGGTCACAAAAAGATTAGCTTATTGCTGCTGTACTAGCGCGCCATCTATATTTTATTTCTACATATTGTTTGCGGTTGTCCAACGGACAACATGAGTAAAAGGTTTTTTGATGGACTGAGATAAATGAGAAATAATATAAACAAACAAACAAAGAAAAACTAATTGATTATTTGCTCTGTAGTCTTATTATTGTTAGAACACTAATTTCTTTTTATATCACTTCTTTTCTAGGAAAAATTGAGTTTAGTAAATTCGTCTATATTACTTGGATAAGTTAGTAAGTTACGAAAGTACAGGACAAGTCCTTTGGACAACCAGAAAAAAAACAAATAAATTTGCAATTTTTTAAATAATTTCTTAAAGGTTTGGTTAGTCTATAATGATATGAATACAATACTGATTATTTATCTTCTTTATTTCATCAATTTTTTTGTATATCGATGAGGGACAGAGTAGTGTTACCGTCGGACAAATAAAAGTTGATTGACCCTATATTACATTACGAGCGGCCTGCCCTCGCTTCGCTAAGCAATATTATAATTAATGTCTCTAAATTGTTACTCTGAATTGTGTTTTTGTAATGTCCCTAAATTGTCACTCTGTAATTCATTATTTGAAAAAAGAGAGAGAGAGTAAGAAAAAGTTATAAAACGAAAAATAATAGAAAGAAAACAAAAAGAAAAGGTAAAGGAATAGGTAAAGGACAGAGAGAGAGAGAGAGAGAGAGAGAAAGTGAAAAGATAACAAAATGGCCATATTCAATTATTTAAAAAATGTATATGGCAACACTAAATCATCCTTGTCACTCACGAATAGTGAATTACACTATTAGTCCCTCACTGCAAGAATTTTTTAAATCGGATTTGTAACAACAAAATAGCCTTATTAAATTATTTAAAAAATGTATATGGCAATATTAAATCACTTTTGTCACTCACGAATAGTGTAGTTTTCTATCAGTGAAAAATCATATTAAATCGGATTAGTAGTTCCTGAGAAACTCTTCAATTTACAAAATGGCCACCTTATAGCACTTAAATGACCATATCTTTTTAATTAGGGTATTTATAGCAACACCACATAGCCTATGTTTATAGGATGTAGCTTTTTATCAGTGAAAGAATTTTCAAAATCGGTTCAGTACTTTTCGAGCCTATTCGCAACAAACAAACACTCAAATCTTTCCTCTTTATATAATAGTGTAGATATCACATTTTATTCAAATCTATTAAGCCCTTTTTGAGTTGAGTAATTATTTTTTATCTTGAATGAATATAAAGTATCTGTGTGACAAATATTATTTAAATCCGTAAAGCACCAGGTTTTGAGTGATTGAGGAACAAATATCCGAGAATACATACATTCGCATTTATTATACGAGTATCAGTACGAATTACAACATAAGATTCGCTAAGTTAGATTTTTTATTCGTAATAAAGAGTAGTTTTAAAATATTACTTTTATTTAATTTGAGAAAAGTTACAAAAAAAGATGTTGTATTCACCATGTGGTGCCGAAAGGGATGGTGGTAAAAGTACTTAATCAAACATTTAGATGTAAGGTACTCCTTTATAGTACAATAACATATAGACGGTGACCTTTTACTTATGATTATACTTATGTCTAAAAAATGATTTACTTTTTACTATTTTTTTATAAGTAGTATAGTAATTTTATATTGGAATTCAAATTTCTATTGGCAGTACCAAAAAGTTGGCCTAATTATTACTATTAAAATCGACTTATAGCTAAGAGCCACCTCGATTAAATCATATTTCAAACAAAAAACACGCATTAAAATCGGTTCATTATCTTGTACCCTATGATGCCATAGACAGACATATAGATTACACATGTTAAAATTATAAAACGCCATTCTTGTAGCGTCGATCAGGAATTCATTTAGGTTTTAGCTAATGTAATTGAAGAGTCCGCGTAAACACCCGAAATTTTTTTTTATAAATACATAGATTATGTTAGAAAGCATTCAAAAGGCGAATAGCAAGCATGTTAGGTGGTAGGGGATAGCTGTGCGCGGCCACCATCATGCGAATTCAAAGTGCCTTTGACGCCAGACTTCGACTTTACCTCTCCCTTCCCATTAATGCAGCTGTTTCCGGTTTTAGTTTTGGACCCGATGAAACCGGATCATTTTTTCCATCACTCTTGCCTTGAAAATTGAGTTAGGATTCCTTACACAATTTTCAAGGCGAGACATCGCATCAAGGACACTCCTTTCCAAATGAATACTTACCTTCACCATCATGTGGTCTTTCAGCCAATTTATCTCCTTTCTTTGTAAAAAGAACATTATTTATGCACAGATTATCTAAAATATAATTTGATTTCTTCTAATGATGTATTTCGAATGTTATATAATTATAAAAAAATAATGTGCGAATTGTATGTGTATTGTATAATTGTTTTTAGTTACATCGAAGCATTCTCTTTGATTACTTTATATTACGATTTTTTAGTTATTCTTTTGCTGCGTTGTTATTCCGAGCATTATTATTTCAAGGTTGCGCGGCCGCCCGTCACAGTGAGGTTGCGTTGTGGGTTTGTGGGGCTCCTTGATAGGCGTCGTATAATATCTCTGTCCTGCTTTCGCATTAAGTTATGCTGTACTTGGCATTCGGTATATCGCCGATGAGAACATAATTACTAATGCTTAATAGCTGTTCCTTAACGATTTTCAGTGTTTTTCTTGGGATTTTATCATGTATGAATAACCAAACCGAACGATTTAAACTTCTTTTCCACATGTATCACATTTTGTGCTAAAACTCTAAGGAAAATATGATATGAATTAAATAAATATTATAACGTTGTTGTCATTCATGAAAATGTAAGAACTATGTGAAGAATGAAAAAATGAAGAATGATTCAGCCATGTGGCCAACCCACGCAGATTTTAACTATCAGGACCATAAATCGTCGTAATAGTTGCAATAATCTGCAAGATATGAAGTGATACTAGCAATAGATGAATGTTTGCGTAGTCATGTGATAGAATATTGACATTTTACTTGTTGATAATAATAGTTGAAGTTTAACACAAAAACTACGTGCAGTCGATATGTACGTCGCCAGCCTCGAAAAAATATAATTTGTCGACGGTCGCCTTATGATGAAACTTGGTATTTATACTAATAATGAGTCACTCATCGCAAAACGATTTAAGTAAGTACTAGACTATATTTTAGAGCGATTTGAAGAAGCCCTGAGAAAAGTGTGTCGGTAAAAATTGACAAAAAGGTTTCTCCCTCTGCACGATAGCGCGCCTGCTCACAAGAGTCTCGTTGCGATGGCTGACCAGCAGAAGGTGGGTAATCTTAGCTCACCCAGTCTAAAGACTAGACCTGGCTCCTAACGATTATTATTAAAAAAGAACTTGTGGAAAGAAAATCTTAAGTGATGAAGAATTGTAGGAAGCTCTTAGTTTTACTGATAAAAATAAAACATTGTTAAAGGAACCTACAAGTTAATTGAAATTTTTAAGAGTAGCAGACAGTGGCGCAGCCTACATACAAGGCAACTAGCGCCAGCTGAGTTTGGCAATATCGAATATAACCTTTTTTTTTCTACGTTAATAAACTGGATTTGTTGTTAACTAAACCATAAATTTAATAAATAAGTTTTTATAATAAAATAACAAACGTCTACTACGCAGACGCATTTAGAGTTATAATGTAAATGGGCGTCTGAGATCGTCACCGGCTTGCGCTTGCTCCCCTAGCGATCGTCCGAGTATATAACGTTAATTCCATTACCCCCATTCCGTAAACTTAAAAACGCACATTTGTTAGTGTGCCGAAAACGTTGTCTTATCTGTGTTTTGGCTCACAGGTTATTTTCAAGACTTTTAGACCTTTGGATAGAACGAGAACTTGACGCATTTTCCGACTCTTTCTTTGTCATGTGACAACAGCGCCGTCAGTTGCTGCCTCGCAGGTGGTCGATGTCGCTGCCTAAACACCTCTGTTACACACGCCGCTCATGGCAATTGACACCTATCGCGCTTGAGAGAAAAGAATTTTTGTATATATTTCTTCTTATGATCACTTGGGCACCGACATTGAGACCCCATTACACCACACTGTTGATGTGTTGCGGTTTAGATTGACTGTTCCTCAATCCTTACATCCTGATTGTCTACTTACCGAAGCACTCGTGCCTAGTAAGCACGTTTCGTCATTTTAATCTATAATTTCGTATCATAGGTGCTAATGCACCGACTACCGAACGAATGTAAAGAATCGATTTTTTTAAAGATCTTCGGCTAATAATAATATGTAATAACTGTTGGTTTATATTTGTGGTGAAGAACTAATTTTCATATGTAACCACGGTAATTAAGTGTCGCTTTTTTTAATCGTTTGTCTTATTAGTAAACCCACCATTAGGAACCTTTTCCTTGCGTGGAATGATTGAATTTTCTATTCATCTTCCTGTAGATTGAGTACAAATACCCATTATTTAATGGTATGGTACCCATAAAGTTTGCTTGATATATATGTCCCGATATAAAGAGTTAAGTAGGTAAGCAATCACTCGCAGGCCTAGTTCTATAAAAAATATGTTTATATCGGTCACATCATAACCCTACCACCGTATAATAACGATTATAGTTTTTTTTGTTTTAATTTTCATTTGTTTTTATTATAAATATTGAAAATTCGATATTCGCGCAGTAGTAGAGTCTATTATATCTTATACCATTATGGATTTATTGTTTACTTTTTATCATATTACAAATGTCTTGCTTAGTTGTTCATATGGAAATTAGGCGAATATTTCGCGCGTGGATATTAGAAGGAATATTAGAAGAAATGCATAAAATAATTATTGTTATATTGCTAGCAATCATGAACGAACGAAATCATGGTTTTTATAACTATAGAGCGACGACCGACTGATTTTGTAAGATCTGATTTTTTTTTGTGTATGTCCCTAATAAACGATACCCAGCTATGGTGTTTGGATCACGGTTGCTTTAAAAGATAACAATTATTAATGTGTCTGACATGGTGTAAGATCAAGGTGTCAGACAAGGAAACTGTCTGATTACTGAGAAAACATCTTTTGATAGTTCCTCAAGTAATACATATAAAATTTAAGGGTGTCTGACAGAGGATTGCAACTGAACTAACGATAGATGGACGTGTCTGACTATGGACTACGTGGTTTCTAATATAATTCTAAATTAAATATATAAAAACTTGGATTTATACTTTGAAAGAATTTAAGGTATAATTTTATTTATCTTTGCTACCTTTCAAAACAACCGTGATTCATACTTCATAGTTGAGGGTCATTCATGTCTCTATTAGGATTATACACAGTAAAACTTTCAGGTTTAATAAAATAACGAAGGTCTGATCTTCGCGAGATCTTGGTCTATTTTATAAAAACCAAATTTACGTACTTTAGTTTTTCTACGTTCTATATTAGCCATTGATTTACATACTATTTTAAACAAAATAATTTTGAATGTAAAGCTCAATATAATAATAGTTGATTTGTTTGCTGCTTCTGTAGAATTGAATCCTGTGACCTCCAACTGGGAGACACATGGAGGGGGATGCAGGGCAAGATGAGCGTGACCGCGCCGGTTAAGAAGACAAGAAAAAAGTCGTCTGACAATAAATCTCAACAGTACGTATAGCGATTTTAAAAGATTTATTGAAGATCATGACTTTTTATGTATTTATCAATTAATTTTCCTAATAGTTATATTGCGTTTAATTTGTTTTACTTTGTAAGTTGTTTTAAGTAATCAGGAAATTCTACAACCATATTTTAATATAAATGTATTCTAAGCACAGAATAAATAATAGTACCACGTAGTCTAAGTAACGAAAAGAAAGGGGAATATCCATTTCTGGCTCTTTTTGTGCAGATCGCTCAGCTAAAAACAATTATACCTAAAATTACGTTTGAATAAATAACTCCTCTAGACGATTTTTCGTAGTATCAATCTACAGAAATAAAATATTTAGTTAATGAGTATGTTAATTAATTTTTTGGCTTGTAATTGACATTTTAAGATTGTTTTCTTACCAACTGAATTAGGTTGAAAAGATAAACTATTCGATCATCCTAAAATCGATTTCGTTTATTCTTAATTACTTTAATAAAAAAACATTCGTAAATAAAATAATAATTATTTAATAAATGGAAAAAATTATGCCAATAATAAACATTATTTTAAGTAAATATAATATAAATAAATAAGCAATATTATCAGCCATAATAATTGCATTAAGTTCAATATTATAAAAAAAGCAATCGATATATTTGGAATCGATTCTTAATCGATACATTATCTTATTTAATCTATGGAGCAGTGACGGCTATTTGTTTTTTCAATTGTCCAAATCACGTTTCATTTCGCTTTTTTTATGTAAATTAACCAACTATATAATCTTAGATTAAGGTTTAAATATGTATTGTGTGTATTTTATTTTAATTAAATAAACAAGATGGAGGATGTATGAGACGGATCACGGACTGAGTTAACACTTAACGGACAGTAATTAATAGTTTATTCAATTTTGTCATTGGCATCTAGTTTCTGGTTTAATTCATTTATGCTACTACCTTATTCCTAATTAATATATCTTTTACATTATATAACAGATTAATAAAGAAAAGTTAATTACTTAGATTTTTATATTTCAAAAGTAAGGTTCTAAAAAATTCTATATATATTTTTTGAAACTGCTGAGTACTAAAGTATATTATTTTTCTAATACCCTGTTAGTAGCCCTAACAATTTTACATATTTATTTTATCCTTACTGCTTGCACGCTCAGGGCCAAAATGCCCAAGAATGTGGTGAATCCCCTTTATTACCAATAAGTTAGAGACGAAAACATAAAATGACTCGCAACATAAAATTATTAATGAAGGAGTTAATAAGTTGAACATGTTGTATAAAAGTAAAAAAAAATAAAAAATATTTTATTAGATAAAATTATATGTTAAGACTAGCGGCCCGTCTCGGTTTCGCAGGGGTGGACAATTTTTTTTAAACATTTTGGCTCTCCGGCATGTCGCGTCGCTCGCTGCGCTGCATGAAGTCACGCCTGCGCATCGGCGTGTATTTTTTGTTTATATACATACTAGAGGCCTGCCCTCGCTTCGCTCCGGGTATTTAAAGCAATATTATAATTGATGTCCTTAAATTGTCATTCTGTAATTGTGTAGCTTTTAAATATTTGAAAAATTAGAGAGAGTAAGAAAAAGTTAGAAAAAGAGAGAGTATGAGAGACAATGATAGTATTATAAGAGAAAGAGAGACGGAAATACTATAGACTTCTCTCAGTGAAAGAATTTTAAAAATCGGATTAGAAACAACAAAATGGCCATATTCTATTATTTAAAAAATGTATATGGCAACGGATTTCTTGTTCCTGAGAAGCTTTTCAATTTACAAAATGACCACCTTATGGCACTTAAATGGCCATATCTTTTTAATTAGAGTATTTATGGCAACACCACATAGCCTATTTTACCCGGAAAGGATGTAGCTTCCTATCGGTAAAAGAATTTTCAAAATCGGTTCAGTATTTTTCGAGCCTATTCGCATCAAACAAACATACAAACAATCAAATCTTTCCTCTTTATATAATAGTATAGATTTTTAATTTCTTAATATCTTTTGAAGGGAATGTCCAATTTTAATATTTCAAAAAGTATTCTACAGGTATTGAAACAGTCTTGAATATGAAATAATTTATTTGGATAAGAATTAATACAAAGATGGATAACATGGTCTGATTTTGATAGGCATTTCTATCAACTTTTAAAACGTAAAAAAGTAGCTATAGTGACATATGGTCTCGAGAAGTTTGTTTGTAGATATTGATACGTTTTATAATATTGTAGAACAATTTTTATTCAAGCGATGAAGGACAGTTTATGGCTATTTTTTTTTACACCTTGGGTTGGTTTCAGTAAGAATTTCTGAGGATCTCTAATTTTTTCTAGTAACAAATATAGCCTATGTGACTCAAGGACAATGTAGCTTATAATGGCAAAAGAATTTTTGAAATCGGTCTAGTAGTTTTTAAGTTTATTCGTTTCATACAAAAATACAAATCTTTTCTCTTTATAATATTGGTATAAGATATTACGATATATTGAGGTATAGTTATAACGATATCTTAAGATAAGGGAAATACTAAGTTTAGACTTTAAAAACTACGGACTTTAGACTACGCTTTTGACTAAACATATATAATGAATTGATAAATAGGAAAAAATACGTTTTTGATAAAATTTTAATATTATAGAGTTCTGTATGTTTTGTCTATACTACACAGTAACATGCAAAATATGCATTTTAGCTAAAAATCGAGCAAATTATATAAATCACATGGATTGCACAGCTAATAATCACCAGGCGAGATCCTTTTAACAATCATTACACAATTATCACATCCCTTTGGTTCAAATCGGTCTGAACAGACGTTGTATATTGTCTACACTTGTATCTTGGGAATATTTGAAGTAAGATAAAAGAAAACCGCAAATACTGAGTTATTAAACGTGTTGCTGCTAACTAAAATAATATCTATTCGAAATTAATGTGCGATTTTATATGATACCTGCTGGCGCACCATTCTCGTTGTAGAGTGTAGAGATGTACCTGTAGAGTGAGATTGTCTTTAATGTGCTAAGTCTATGACTTTATCCTAGATAGATTTTATATTTAATACGACAAATGTTAGACAAATTCAAATAACGCTTTCGACTTGCAACCCAGGTTAAAGTTTAGGTTATCACTTTATAAAACTATCTACTATTTCAGCTCGCTACTTGAGGTACCAAATTTTTCCAAGGAAATATTATCAAATTATAATCCCAAATTTTTTAAAATTAAAATAATTTGGTAATTTAATTAATTCGATATTATTAGATAAATGTTACATCAATTATTACAACAGCTACTATTTTTCATAAGGGGGGCTCACCCCAAATTTATATGCCAAAACAACGTTTACCGGATCAGCTAGTTAAGTATAAAAAATGACATGTCTTTTGCTCTCACTCACAACAGCTAGTGATAGAGCTCTGCATTTTATTAATAAAGAATACTATGATAATATATACTATGATATAAAATAATAATTATATCAATTCTAATAATATCACAACCTTAACCCCTTATACCGCACTATGGTTGTTTCTCATGGGCGGTTGCATTATTTTCCTCAAAAACCACAGTTTCTAACCCGCAATTTTTCTCTGCACCCGTAAGGTAAGTCGGTCTCACCGATCGGCAAAATTCTAAGGTACATTTAACAGGCGCTACAAACTTCAAACTATGGATTTATTCAATGTTTAGTCTATAATTAAAGAAAAAAACTCAAACATCCCGAATTTTCAACCCCATTTCTATCTATTCATTATAACCTTAATAATAATTCTCATTGTAAATCGGACCTGCAATCGGATTTACAAAAGACAAATAAATGATAAGTTCATCATGTGTTAATGAATGAATTGATTGATCTTTAAGTGAACGAAACAGAAATCCTTACAGATTGCATTTTATTACGATCCCAAGCTTGTAAACGACAAATAATATCCAGCTTGGACAGCAACCGCGCTCATTTTCTCTGATATGATACGATGATACTTGCTGATCGGATGATGATGTTTATATAACGTTACCCATCAGTTATTAAAGTATTTTTAAGTAACTCACTATTACTACATACAAAAAAAATTAATACCAAAAAGAACAGTAACTATTAGAGTCAGCCGTCCAATGAAGTCTGTTCACTGTAAAAAAAATATTTTATCGTGTCTATAGCAGAAGTTATTCAACAACATTGACGGCATCAATGTTAGACATCTTTATTTCTATAATAAATAAAACGTCCTTCCAATAGGATCTTGGACTTCGAAGATACATCAGGGGACTCAACAAAATTAATTAAAAATGTGCAACGGTTGAGATATGATCCCTTTAATTTCATAAGCAATGTCAAGACATTCGCGGAACAATCGAAAATTAGTTAGTGCCGCGATGTAAATACATAATATATATAATTTAGATAGTATTGACAATGATGAGAAAAACTTTTGATGTGAGGAATATTGATTTAAAGTTCTATGATTTTCATATCTGTTATTGTTCCATCATCTTTTGTTATCATTGTATAGAAAGTTCGATCAACGACGACCCGTGCTTACTTTTAACAGACAGTAAGCGCGCGTCGTCATGAATTCGGCTACCTATTCCAGGAATATGTACGTATTGAGCCTTTCAGTTTTTGCTATTTCTGACATTTCTCATAATGTATTTTATTGATATTGGTTAAATAAAGAAATATTTTGCTGTATCGCCCGAACACTAAGTAAATCTTTTAAATAGCGAATAATACATAGCAATATGTTTCACTTAATCTTCAGAACACTTGAGAGGTATCTATAGAAGATTTTTCTGTAATCGATTGTTGTAACTTTTTAATCATCAGCATTGTTCATATCAGCATCAGCAGGTTGTGTTTCTACGGATTTTTTAATTTTAGGCTTGTTTGGATATTTTTTTTATTATTACAGACTATTTTTTTTTTACCTACTTTTAACAACCATTTTCTAAATTTAACACGAGAGAGTAAAAAATCAATTGCCTTGCGTGTAAGCAATTATTTTTTTTAAATAACATTATTGCGCCACCTTCTATATTCTAAATTAATAAAGGTTTTATTTTGACAGATTCTTCCCAACTTCTTAAGCTATTTTATTTCAATGTACAATATATAGTGTTTTTTGGAACTTGCAGTACTTAATACGTATTAAACTATATTAATAAAAAATTGCTCTTCTGTTTCAGAAGCAAGTGTCATAACGAAAAACGTCGCCGAGAACTGGAAAACGAAGTTATAAATCAACTAGAGGAGCTTTTGGGCACTTGTCTCGCTGAAGTCAAACAGCCAGATAAGAACGGCATCGTACGTGAAGCGACGAGGCAGATCGAGGAAGTGCTGCAGAGGAGACGGGAGTGCCCTGGTGACTGTCCTCTTCGCGCTTCTCAATGCCTCTCGCCCGTGCAAGGTGGCGAAGTTAGCTCCACGCAGCCTCAACCGCACTCCACCGGATTTCAATACTCCGAGTTGAGCACTCTTATTGAGGTAAAAACCTAATAACTGAGATCACAATGGACTTACAATTCACATTCACTTAGCTTAATGCTTTTCAATTAGTAAGCTTCCCAAATCAGTTTGACATAGTATACCGTTTCTTATTTTTTATTTATTTATTGTGAATGTTATACTATGCCTATGGTTTTTATTTGGATAGTGAGTTACGTAAAAAGTTTTTACATTTAGGGCTTGCTAACTTAAAAAATATTTTAAAGCATTAAATTTATATTGTTGAAAAGAATTTTCTCTTGCAAACCGATAAAAAGTACTTTTTTAATATTATATAATATAATGGATTACTAAGATACGTGTCATGTATACATATTACTATTAATAGTCCCACTTGTACAAGTTATTTATTATATTGGGATATAAAGTCCTAATAACATCTACGTTATAGCCAATGACCATCATTCACTACCGGAGGTATTTTAATGAAAACCTATTAGAATATCATTATAGTTTTATCAGTACTAAATTTTCTCACCAGTCCACGAATTATTTAACCAGGTTTCACTAATGGTCAGGGTTTGGAGGATATGAGATGAGAGCAAGAGCGAGAGCATCATAGCTGCGGCCCTGAAATGTTGTTAGAAAGAGTGATGATTGACCTTATACGTATCTATATATCACCGTGAAATTGTCAACACCGTTAGATTACAATCAATCTCGCGAAATTGCAAACTGTCGATAGATTGTGAACCGTAAGATACAGCTGTCTGAAGGCGGTCCCTGATTGGTCGTTCTTACAGTAGGCTGTTCTGTGTACATAGAGTTAAGAAAGAAACAGGTGTCAGTCAAATAAAACAAATGCGTCCCATGAATTGTAATATAAAGTATGTAATAAATACTTGGTAGGTAATCAATAAAAACTATAAAAGAAATAAGATTGAAAATTTACCGTTGAGTTACAAAACTATTACAGTGGGCATCATTAAAATACGTAAACTGTAATAGTTTTGTAACTCTATTGTAAATTTATCCTGATGCACGATTTGACGGTTTCATTTTCGAAAGATTATAATCTTCCGAAAATTAATTCGTTAAATTGTAAGCGTTACGGTTCACGATCTATCGACAGTTTGCAATATCTCGAGATAGATTATAATCTAACGGTGTTAACAATTTTATGGTGACATATATGTATAAGGAATGAATAAACTATATAGGTAAACAAAAGCGGATATAACAAATAATAAAAAGTCAAGAAATTTTCTTATATTGTTGGAATGTCATTATAGCGGTTTTCAGTAAAAAAAAAAGAATATGATTATTGTACTGTTGAAATTTAAATTTATCTTAGGTCTAAGATATATTTAAAAAGCTTATTACTTTAAAAAATCTATTTGAACATAATTTTTTATATTAATTTTGTTTTCAACCTTTAGGTCTTTGGACACAATTCTCGAGTGTACAATTCGATCATTGATTAGAAATATTATAAATATATATTGTATTTGACTATTTCAGGCAATAAAACACTACACCAACCTCCTGGGGTTCATATTAATGGAAATAAATTCGAAAGGCGAAATCGAATGTGTGACAGAAAACATAACAGATCTTGTACGTGCGGAAAGGACAGAGCTATATAAGAAATCTATATTCTCTCTCTTGCATGCTGAAGATCATGCAAAAGTAAAACCACTCCTAAGGAATTTACAAAATATTAATTGGGCTACAGGAGATGTTGACAAATACCATTACATACATGCTCGTTTGCTTATAAAGGACCCAAATTTGACGGATAAGAACAAGTTAGTAGAAATAATTTCCAAATAAATAAAACTTGAGAATTAGAGTGTTTTTATTGTGCTCACAAAAAATTTGTCATAACAGCAACAATCAATATGAGGCGCTCTGACTCTGTAATATGACATTACTATATAAATCTTACGGTTTATAGATATTTCACTTTATATGATATTTGTTATATTTTACACAGCTTTGTGGACACTGTGATTCACGCTGCACCAGTACGCGGCTTGCCCACGGAGGAGGCCGGCTCCGTCATGTGCGTCATTCGGCGCTGCGAGTCGGCCGGTATCCTCAACGACGGCAGATCCTCGCTCGTGTTCAGATTGGATTCCAACTTCACTATTTTGTGTAAGCATTTTGGTTTTTCTTAGTATGAAATAATTTATTTCCTTAATTATTAATATGCAAATCCAAATAAAAATTGATTTACTCTTTCAGCGTGTGATTTGTCTGGAGTAGAAAGCCGCATGAACGTATCTTCAATCTCCCTTATTGGAAAACGTTACTTAGATCTGGTTGTAAGTGTTGATCGTGTCCACGCTAGTAATCATTTACAAGAAGTGGTGACTCGGATCGGCCAACGGGTGGTTAGCGATCCCTTTCGATTGCAATTTACTGCCGACACTCCTCGCTTCAGAGTGAGCGCTACGTCCCGGTACTTTCCGACCGTAGGCGAGCCAAATTTTATCATGTCCACCAACACCGTGCTGGCAGGAGACGATGCTGATATGCTCGAGGCGGGAACTTCTCACCCTTCACTAGGTGGGCCCCTCATGCCATCCGTCGCCAATGGAGATAATTCTTCAGCCGAGACGCGCTACCGTGCGTCAGTAAGTCCAGGCGATCATCAGTTTATGAACGACTTTGACCTCGAAACTTGGCCGGGGTCGTTTCCTATAGGAGATATGAGTGAGGAATCTAAAGAGAGCAAGGACACCGGTGTCACCGATGACCAAAGCGCACTCGTTTCACCTATAGACGCAAAGCCACCAACACCTGTGCACGAGGAACCCAATCGGTTACGAACATTGCTTAGTAATGCTAACTCCAACAATCGTATTCTAAAAGATCTTCTGAAGCAGGAAGACGAGGAGGCGAGTAGTAGTGAGACGTCAGCGCCGCAAACCCCACATACGCCGCACACGCCTCACACGCCTCACACTCCGCATACGCCGCATACTCCTCTCACACCGGCGTCGGCTCTGTCACCGCTACATTCGGCGCAGCCGCATACGCGACCGGCCTCACATCTTGGACAGCACCAGCAGCCACAGCACACTTCTCACCATAATAATCAGTTGCTGAAGGTGTGTTATTTTAATATGTTCCCTAAATTTTACTTTCGGAGTGTGATGTGCAGAAATGTTCCAACCCTTAAATGAAAATGTTTGAGAGATTGTGTAGATTTTAATTTATCTACCCATTTCTTTAAAATATTATAAAGATTCATTCAATAATTAATAAGGTTTATTATTGTATTAGAAATTTTTTAAAAAGAATATATAATATATTTTAATATTTATTAGTTGCTATGATTTTTGTTAGGGTGCCCTGCACATAACATATGAAAAACGTGTAAATAAAATTTGTGTAGGGTTGGATCAACATTGCACATCACAGTCCAAATAAATACTCCATTTTTAAGGTACAGATGGTATCTTTTTACGTTTAAGATGTTAAATGAAAAGTCCGACGAGGATGGCGAGGAGAACAGAAGAAATTCAATAGAAAATTCCCTCGTTTCATCCCAGCATAGTGCGCTGCTTGTGCAGCTTCTTTCCCCTACTAACGGTCCGTCAAGCAATGGACGTTCCCAGGACAATAGTGACAAGAAATACATTGCTGGTATGAAACGTAAGTTCGAAGAGTCTAAAGCTGCAGCGGGAATCGGCAAAAGGGCTACACCGGAAAACCAACAGGTAAGTGTAATATTAGTAAATAATAACAGTAGGTATATTAATATTTGTCTATAATTTCGAAAAATTAAAGTCATTTTTATTAAGTTCAGATATGGAGGTCTGTAAGTTCAGCAGCTTTGAAGTTTATACCTAGACAATATGCACATTATTTGTTCATTCAAATGAATGTTACTGTTATTACATGAACAGGAATTTAATTACCTATTAAAAGTGAATAATTGATTTGAATACTTGATTTTTATTATACTTAATTTACGATTTACTTTGGGAATTTCACTAAGTTTCGCCCATTGTGTGCTTTCGGTTTATTTGATAGTAATATAGAATTAATCAGCAGGTATCTTCAAGCGCTGCTAGTGTGAGCACATGTGCATCGACATCTGTATCAACGTCAATTCCAAGTAGTCCAGCTACCAGCAGCAGTGCTGGCATGAGTCCGCTCTGCCAGAAGAATCAGATTCTAGTTTCGCTGCTTGCGAAACAGCACACAACGCCTCCTACGCCAGCTCCGCTTAGCACTACCTTGAACCGTCCATACGGCAGATCGCGCCCAGCTCTACCTTCACTGGGGCAACCGCTCGCGCATCACCAACATCAACACCACATGCCACCACAACATGCGACACAGACTCAACAACTAACACATCCACATCATACCATCTCAAGTATTCTTACAGCCACGTAAGTAAATAAATTGAGGGCATTTTGGGTGTTATATTTAGGGATTTCGTAAATAAAATTAATTGATCCGCGTTTCAAATATTAAACTAGCTGTTTGCGCCATAATTTAAACAGAAGATAAGTTGTTAATTATTACTATTTCTGAAATCATAATGTAATGTTCACTTTAACAAATTAATTATAATTTAAATTAAAAATATAAATTTTTTAGGAATCGCGGTAACAACGTGAATGGCGGCGGAGGTCCTGTGTCATCAGCGTCCTCCCCGGAGTGCACTCAGACGTCGCAGGGTGCAGTGGTAGCGCAAAGCCATCTTCAGATGGTATTGCAGGGGGGCACACGCAGCGCCTATCAGACAGCCAGCGCGCAAGCTCCGCCGCACTATGATACCACCGCCTCGCATCATGCTTACAATAACCAAACACAGTGAGTTGAACAATTATAACCAGTATTATATAAATAAAAGATTTGAAAACACGGATCTTTAAAAAAGCAATCAAATATATTTTGTATCTATAAAAATTTGAATATTTTCTATCTATAAAAATAAGAAGTGGAAGGGTTGAATAAATGTTTTTTTTTTGTTACAAAAAGTAATTTATAAATGTTGTACAGGGGTAGTATACGAACGCAAAGTGGCACCAGTGGTGATGGTGAGGTGCCGAATGATAAAACTCTATCAGACATCTTGGACGATGTCATAGAAAATATGCCTTATAATGATCGATCTGCTCCAGATGTCAATGTCATATTGGACCTGGAGAGTAATCGACAGCTACCGTCTGATTATGCAGTAAGTCTTCCATATTATAAGTCCTTTAGCTCAACAAAAAGTTCGTATTTTGCCCACGAAAGGTATTTTATCAAAGGTTGTTTTTTTTAATTAAAAATAAATTAAGACTCAGGTCTGGGTGAGGTTTTATTTTTGCATTGCTGCCAGTTCAGATTATTTCGCTGCCTGCGTTTTATTTGCAGGGAAGTGGTGAAGTATTGTCAAAAATTTTATACTATTATAGTGATGTCACAAAATAACTAAACAATAATTTATGAAGTGCAAAATGAAGTCGAAAGGTCCTACTGTAGTTATGATCGTGTTAGATCAAGTGAAGAATGTCATCTAAAAAAATTAAATATAATTATATATATTATCTCTAATTTCAGGGTGCGAAAGAAAAGAACGCTGTAATAAACGCGATAACCCAAAGTCTTATGCAATGTGAAACTGCGACGAAAAGTCCAGTATCGTCGAGCCCAGGCACGCCACCTGTTTATCCTGTACAAAGTCCTGTACGTTGTTTTAAACTGTATTATTATATTTGCACTGGTTTTCTAATATTAAAAATGTTTTTACACTCTTGCTTCGCCTTAGTTACATGAAAAGTTTTCAAAGAGACATATTTTTGTAAATGCCTGAAAAAAAAACGATAATGATAAATTTATTATCATAAACACTAATTGTGTTTATGATAATAAATTTATCATTATAGTCAATCTTTGTTGCATAACAATGGCAAAGTTCACAATGGGTATAGCCAACTTTCTAAGGGATATCTGCCCTTGGGCTCTTTTCTACTCGTACTTAGGGGTTCATTTAGGTAATGACTAATGAATAAAAATAATTCTGAAATTTTTCTGCCATTTATATCAATCAGTTTTCTAGTTTTTCAGAAAAAACTCTTTTTTCGATTTAATTTCCTTTCTCATAGTAAAATTAGAAAATTCTGAATGGTAATTTTTTTTAGCAATTCTTAAGTAAAGGACGTTTTAAATATTTTAGTTATGATTCTTTTAAAAAAAGGCGATTTTTGGCGGAACTTTTTAAGTCATATCTAAAAAAAATATCAATAGAATATTTACTGGTAAGACTGATATGAGAATTGAATTATAAGCAATACATAAAAATTGTCAGTCATCATTGGTACATTATAAACTGTCTGTTCATTTTGTGACACCATTCAACCTTGATATCTTATTTTCTAACTTTCTATGTTATTGGTATGGCCTTGACAGTCTCACCGGAGTCACGCTACGATGAGTAGATTCTGCTTTGATTCGTTAGATCAAAAACTAGAGAGATTCGTACACCCGTCATTGTAGTCGATCCCTATTTGGGCTTGTATTTCGCTTCATAACGTCACTCTGCATGTGGGATAAATGTCGCGTGTCATCCGAGAGTAACCTTAGGGCCACGCTAGCACGACCGGAAGACTTCATCGCCGGTCACATGGTCATTGGTCTACGGTAACGCCAGTCAATGTACTCGCTGCTGTAGTACGCTACGTTCCAGCGGCCACATATTGCGTTTCTTAATTCATTAAATCTTGTTTAGACGAAAAGACAGAAATAAAGACAGTACTTTTAAAAAAAATCATTTTTACTTTCATAATTTATTTTTCATTTCGATTTCTGTGGAAAAACATTTGTAAATGAGCAGGATGCTTAAATTAGTCTACACAACGGTAGAGGCTACTGGCCTCAGCATTTTTCTTCTGTTGAAGTTTTTATCGCTAATTGCGGATACAACTCGCTTCGCTCTGGCATGGGATTTCGTGCTTAGTTTTATGTGTGTGTGATGTGAACTATTCAGTAACGATGTATGTGCTGCTGATGTACAGGGATCGATGAGCGGTGGCAGCACGCTGTTCGGACTGGTGGTGCGCAGCGATGCCGACAGTGCACGTGCCCGCGCTCTTGTGGAGCAGCATCGTGTGCGGCTGCTGAATTTGCAGCGTTCACAACAGATGCTGGTCTCCCCCGAGGTAGGTACCATCAATATTCATTTAAGTTACTCTAATTGTTGAATATGCTTTAGAATAGATTGAAAGGCAAAGACAGAACTATACTTTCTTCTATCTAATTATTATAGCCATCAAAAATTTATACAATCAGACTAAGGCTTAAAATTATGACCCATACCGAAGCCACTAGTTAACTTTAACTCAAAAAAGTAATAAACATAAAACATTGAAAGGGTAAAAAACAAATATCCTGTTTACAGCGAACGAGCGTCTTAGTATTGATATAGAAGTATTAAGGTGCCAGACTAATTTAGTTAAGAAAAAAAATAAAAATTATTTATAATTACTTGGGAATCACAATTTTCATAAACAACAAATAATGAGACTGCTATAGAAGAAATATGCGTGTGCGTATACGTTCAAATATGTCAGTTTAAAGTGAAGAATGTTTTCATTGAAGTTTTTCAATATTTTTAAATGCTAGATAAGGTGCAAACGAGCCGATGGTCCACCAGGTGGTAAGTGGTCACCATCGCCTATGGACATCGGCAAAACAAGATATGTCCTCTTGTTTTGTCGATGCGTTGCATCCTCGAAGATAGAGTGGGGAGGGGGAGTGATGAAAAAAGTGCTGAGCAAGATCCCAGAGTCCACTAGATCCGCACCATTAATGGGATGGGAGAGGGGGGGGGGAAGTCTGGCTCACATGCAGCTCGATCGGAACGAGTCTATGACACTTGGCGATCGAATTCGCATGCTGGTGGTCGCAAGTCAGTCGAGGAACAGATCCCCTACCACCAAGGTGGGTTACTCAGCTCTTACGAGATGCTCTCCCAGCGGCAGAGGGGAATAGTATTCTAACCCGTCCCCTCACGGGTAATTTGTTATTTGGGTCTTTTGATTTCTTCTATAAAATGCAAGAATAGAGCAACTTAATTTCGGAAATCGATTCCCAAAAGCAAGCTCTATTTGTCGACTACAGCATATTCTTACTAAAAATTACGAAACAAAAAGAATTTAATTAATTGACGGGGCGCTCCGCTCCTTATAAATATTTCAATGTTGTAAAGGGTATAATGAATATTATCATTTGTTTCAGGCCGCCGAGCAGCGACAAGCAGATCTTGGCTCCACTATTAATGCTCTAGTTTCTGGCACTCCGCCAAACGTAGCCCTTAAACGTACTGACTTCCATCATATTTTATATCAACATTCAAGTGAGTATTTACTAAATAATGATTGTTATTTTACAAACAATACCACACACGTTCATCACGTATTTTTCTCTGCGGTTTACAGATCAAATGGGCTCCAATTACGGTACAAATAAAATGCCACAATCACAACAAAATCCTATGCTAAGTAGACAACTTGTAAGTTATTAGTTGTATATATTTTTTTAAATATGAATAGTGTTTAATTACCACATAATATCCATGATTTATTTCAGATATTTTATTAGCTCGCATTATTTTATGTAATGATGTAAAGGCACTTTGCTATAAACATGTTATTTGAATCATAACAAACCAAAGGGCGTTCTCATTTTTTTAAACACTTCACTATAAGAAAGAGGCAAAGTTTATTTTGTTTGTATTATTATATTAATTACTAAATAGCAGCGGCAATAAAAAAATGCAATATGTCACAGGGAGGTAGCCCGAGCGGCGCGGGGTACCCGGCGGCCCTGCACACTCCGGTAGCTCAGCAGCCTTATCACCGCACGCCTCGTCCTCACCACGGTATGTACGCAACATTACATATCGCCAAAATTATTTTTTAATTTTAATCATATCGTCTTCTGGTCTTATTAAATTGACATAACAGAATTTCGAATTACAGCAACTTACTACTACTTACTTTTGCAATCGAAAAAACAACTTTTTAATACAGTATTTAATTTTTTCCCCATATTTATGTAATATTTTAAATAGAGAAAAGATTAGAACAGGTTTTATTAAGCGCGCCATTTACCGGGCGGATCATGTTTCTAGAATTGTACATGTTAAAATTGCGAAATATTGTGTTTTTCATGCCGGTTCATGGATTGTAATCATTTTTCATTTAGTGATTATAATATTCATTTCTTAATCGCAAAACAAGGCGATTAAGAAATGAATATTATATCGTACTTTTGCATTAAAAGTAAATAGATAAATACTTAAGTCCAACAATTAGTAAAGAGCAAGACCAGGTTTTTTTTTAATATGTCTTTAAAATTTACTTTATGTCAGATATTCAATATGAGTGATAATGGATCTAAAATAGTATTTATGTTACCAACTTGAACATTTACATATTGATTTTATATTTTTCAGTAGTCTTTTCTGTCAGGTCACGGAATTTTGTTTGAAATTTCATTTCTTACTCGATTAAACTCCTTTTGAAGCTAACTTATCCAGACATTTAGTACGACACTGATATTGTCTCGCGGCACTATACTTGGCATAATACTACTGGACTGCCTTACAATTTGACGGAAAAATGATTGAAATTATGTTGTACCGCGTAAAGAATTTTTTTCACTCTTGTAATGAAAGCTTTCGAAGCTAGCAACCTCTATCGGGTAAGATAATGTGTTATTTTTACCCAGAATATACATTGGTTATATCTAAATAATGTATACTAAAATTATAAATGCAAAAAGATAGGCAATAAAATTTATAGGTTTTATCATGTGTTTAGAAATCCAAACCGAGGAAGCGAGTTTTAGCTTTAATTATATTACTATTTTTTTTAGAGCACTTGATGATTTTAAAATAATTATTTAAAAACTTTTATAGCGCAGACCTTAATTGTTTAATCTAGTCGTTATAACCGTTTCTAATTGTTAAAACGAAATCAATTAGGAACTTCTAAATCAAATTTAATGTCTAAAATTTCTCCAATAATGATGGATAACAAATAAATCATAAGGATTCTTTTTAAAATTAATATTTCAAATATAATCTTTATTTGTTTTATGTATGAATAAATATAGGTAAGGTGTAATTATATTTTTACTGTAACATATGCAGTCTGATCCAAGGTTACTATGGTGCGCTTTTATGCATATATTTATACTAATTTATTTGTAGGTAGAAATAGATATCTTATCCTTCAATTTACTTCAGTCAAAGCATGGACAATCCGATATAGTAATAATTTCTTCAGCATGCCTGTAGACATAGGACTAAAGTTTACATTTCCAGTTATAAAAATATAGATTTCTAAACTAATTGCATGGTTAATAGGTATTGGCTTTATCGAAAAATAATCGGAAAAATGGTTAGCTTAGTCAGTTAGATAGACAAGCTTTACGAGAGGTCGCACTGTGCCAGTTAGCAAAGGCCAGCGACTGACTCACAAACGAGCATCGGAGTAGGTAGGTCTCGGCGTGTATTATATGAGGCGTGTGTGGCAGTGGGCGGCTACTATGATGAAGGCGAGGCAGGCCCGGGCGCGTATTGCGGCGACTTCGCACGTCGCAGCCACAGCCACTCCGGCCACCCCGGCCACCCGGCGCACACGCACGCGCCGCACCCGCCGCATCCGCCGCACCCTCCACACCCGCCACATCCGCCGCACCCGCCGCACGCCTCGCTAACGCCGCATCCATCCCACGACCACCAGCTGCCATGTGAGTATTCACGCGCTGACACACTTCGACGTGTCATAGGAACATCATTGACGATTGAACATTTTATACACGCAACTTATTTTCTATAATTAACGATATAAAATAAACCTCGGAATATTTTACATTTTTTTGGCAACGACTCCGTGATGATGAAAGGTAAACGATAATTTTCGTAGCGTAAAGTATTCCTCTTGATCTGTCGTCGTGCATGTCTATTAATTTTGCCATATGGTGACGATACTTCTGCTTTCTATAATATTTATAACATACGTACATATTTATCGCGTTGATTAGATGTTGTTTCTTTATAATATTTTAGCATTATATATTATATAATATTGGATCAGTCTGGTTAAATATATAAAATTGGTTACTGAGGATGATACATTTCGATGGTTTTGAGGATTTGAGGAACACATTGATATTACATACACAGGTAGCGGTGGAGTGGTGAGCGGTGTGGTCGGAGTTGGAGGTGCGGGAGCAGTGGGCGGCGGCACGTCGGAGTACGTACGGAATGAGCTACGCGCTATTGTGGGGGCTCGTTCCGCCCGCCCCGATATGCCTGCTATGCACACTCCTGAAGTCGACCCCCTGCTTAGCTTTGAGATGCCCGCTCCCGGTTAGTATAAAAAAATTAATAAAGTTATTAATACAATTTGCGTTCGTGATCACTTAAACTTTTACCGTTGCAATTGTTTTATTTGGTATCGTTGCATCGAAACAAATTAGTTTTGTTACATCCTTAGCATAGTTTTTCCTGAAATCAGTATCGTCTCAACATATTTTTTTCTATTGGTTTCTTTTTTAGCCACATTTTGGTGGCTACGACGATAGATTTTGTGTGATCATTGGGTGTGAGATTTCAATTTTTCTTTTGAAAAGCCTCCAGAATAGTTAAAGTAATTTGGACGGAGTGATTAGTAGTATGGAAAAAGCATTAAGTCTTGTATCTATTAATACAATCATTGCAGTTCTATATTCAATTTACATTTATTGGTTGCTCAGTTTGAGTTCTCAATATTTAATACTAGCTGTCCCGCTCTCGCTTCGCTTAGGCAAACTGGGTTTTTCAAGTGATAAGTGGAAAAACTAAACAAGTTTTTTAGCTTAATTAAAAACTAAACTATTGTCTACCCCCCACATAAGTCGATTTCAGATGGTCAATCTTAGGTTTACGGGTAAGCCTTATATTGGCAGTTAAACTTTTAGAACAGTTTGAATTAATAAAGAAATATGTGATTATTTTTCCTCTCAATATATTTATGGTCCTTATTTATAAAGATTCCCGAAATATTAAACTAAACTAATAATTGAAAACAAATCATTCAAATTGCTCCAGGTGTTTTTGAGTTTAGTAACACATTTAGCTATTAATTTATATCCATATTGATAGCAAGATAAAAAAATAAGTACTCCCTAAAGACGTTGATAATTCCTTCTGGCAGCGTTTTGACTTATAACTCAACCTAAATTTAGTATACTTGGAAGAAACGTATTTTTTTGTACATGTAAATTATCTATTAATGAATTGTTTGTTATTTAATAAATTAAATAAATGTACTTTTAGCAGTGATTTTATATTATTTCTTTAAATATCGTATTATAATACGATATTTAAATTTCATTCCTCATTTAATATCGTATTATAATACGATATTTAAAGAAATAATATGATTGAATGAATGAATTGAAATTAAATGAAGTAAAGTGTGAATTTACCATAGAAAATGAAATTGTGTAAATAAATATATATGAATTAAAAAAAATAAGAATATTGTGTTAAAAAAATTATAAATTGGGAGGGAAAAATGTTTCCAAACGATTTTCGGTGATCGGTTATATTCGTTAGAAGAAACACATACCGATGCGTAAATTATTGCGTACGAATAGCATTTACAAATATAAGATCAAGTACAATTTTTTACTCCTCACCCCTCTGAAGTAAATGACCCCTTTTTATGATACTCAATCGGACTGTTCTTTTTAGGTATATTAGTGTTTGAAGTAAATGGGTAATTAGTATTTGGGAATGTTTAGCATAGATAGGTGGGATGAGTTGAGGTATTAGGGAAGTGGGGAGGGGTGGTGGAGTGGAGCAGTGGAGGGTCAGTGACAATGTATCCGTGTGTGCGTACGTAGGTGGCGGCGCGGTGTTGGGGGGGCGAGCGTCGTCGGCGGCTAACTCGTGGGAGTTGCAACAGAGCACTTTGGTAAGCCTGGGACGCGTCACGCGACGAAACCATCTGATCACTTTTATTCTACTATCTCGGTTTACATTACTTTGTAGAAATACATCATAAATATTACGTATTCAGTCTGCTCTGCTGCGTGTGTTGTCGAGTCGATCGCATCGATTGAATATTTATTAGAGGCTGATTGATAGAAATGTGCCAACTATTCCTCCTTCGGGGCTGCCATTTATACATATGTAGAGACAACTAAGCGATGGCACTCAAATAGCCGACATTGTAAAAATTGGCACATTTCTGCAATAATAAAAAGCTTATGTGATGTGATGTCCAATAATATATCTTAGAGAATTTTATTGATTAAATATTTTGCATTTTGAGATATCTTACTAGAGTTAATTGAACCATAAAAATATGACAAAGTCATCGCTTTCTAGGTTTTCCTTATATTTAAGCTTGTGTAAAAATGGGGTAATTCGCATGCGCCAACTGTATCGATTTGGTGAAGGTTTTACATAAAATGTAGAAAAATATTTTTACAGTTGTTTAATTTCGTGGTTATTCTATACTAAATCTAAAAAATACCCTTTGACTGTGATAGATTTAGTATAAGTTTACAATACGCAAGAGGGTAAAAAAATATTACCGTACAAAAACATGATTTTTATACGCTTATTGCGTCGTGGCAAAACTAAATTTTCATATTTAAAAGATAAAATACTTAAACAGAGAAAAGTTTGGAAAAATAATAATAACCGATTAGACTATTAATGGGTCTCTTACATTTAATGAAATAAAATAATAGTTGTAAAGATTGTATTATAAAATAGTGATGGGATATGAAGAACCGAGGTTTTATTTATTTTTAAATTATTTGTAACGGGTTTTTGTGGTGAGCAAGCTACTAGATAATAATTGCAATATAAAAAAGTATGTCAAAAGGATTTTTTTAGATTTGTTTAACTATAGGTGCTTACTTAGCTTTAAAGATATTTTATCGCATACGAATTATTTCGTTTAAAAAAAAAACAGCCCCTATAATTCATTATTATTAAGATGATTGCATGATGATTCTTTCACTTCGAGCGAAGAGAGTGAGGTGCGATCAAAATGTTTATATACCTACACAATTATATAAAATGATGTTTTTTTGTATTCTAAATATTATACTATTTTTTTTACTCAGCACTTATATTGTAGGCACTATTGGTCTTGTGACAGTTCAGAGAAATGTTTGTTTTGGGACGTTTTTTGTGCCTAACAAATACCTGGGCTACCATAATATTATTGTCAGGGTTCTTGAAAATACACTATTGTCAATAACAGACACAGTTTAGATCTCCGTTGAGCCAATAGAAGGAACCTGCTAAGGGATAGGTAAGGCTCTCCGAACTAGCGTCGAACAAACGTTTTCAGTTCAGATATCCGTTGAGCCCATAGAAGGAACCTGCTAAAGGATAGAGAGGTAAGGCTCTCCGAACTGGCAACGACCAAACGTTTTGCGGAGCATAAAGTGAGGCTACGCTTAATCATACAGCATAGAATATTACTAAAACGTGTATTATTATTCAACGCATCCAGACCTGTAACGAAATCTAAGAATTAATTCAAAAAAATGATGTGCATTTTTTCTAATACTGAAATTCTGCGTAGTAAATAATAACTGTTATTTCTGTTTACTTTGACAGTACAGTGAGTTATGTTGTGTAGGTTTTCAGATATGATTACGATTTGTAGTCAGTATAATGCGTGTTAAAAAGGAACTCAAAATTGTGTTTTTCATTCTTCAAAAACTTATTATTATGAAAATAAATGTTTACATTTATTTATTTACTTTTTAAAACTATATTTGCGTAAAACAAGTCTGTCTTCGATAAATGAATGGACTAGAAACTTAGATTAATACACAAAACATAGATTATTATACGAAAACTTGCGTCTTATTTACTCTAGTATGATCTATTGGTAATAATTCCGACTTATCTAATTGTTTATTACGTAACATAGTATTATTTTTATAAATTATTATTAGAATTATTAGTACATGTTTGTCAATATTTTGATCGATCCTCGCCATCCATGCAATTGTTTACAAAGTAAGCTTTAAATAAAATTATGCGATATGTCAATAAGCATACTGAAAAGTGTGTGTATGCTTACTAGTGTATCGGATAAACGATGAATTGTTCAAACTTTGTACCAAAGTTGCTTTATATTCGAATAGCGCTGTTTATTTTGTTCCATTTGTAGGTTAAGAAAATAAAGAAGTCATTCTTAATTTGAACAGACGTAAACGCTTATTGCATGAACATATAGAATGAAGCATTAAAAAATATAATGCAACTTTATTAAAATTCCGTATTACATAACTTTGAGTGGAGTGAGTAGTATTCTATCTAATCTATAAACACATAAGTATACTCGATATAATATCATCATATAGAAATAAAATAAAAATGAGCATCATATGTATTATATATATTGATCGGATTGACAGAGTACTACGGAGGCGGGCTCGGAGGAGGGGGCGGCGGGGGCGGCGGCGGCGGACGGTGATGAGACGCGCGCGGGGGTGGCAGGGGCGGAAACTGCGGGCTCAGTGCCCGCTAAGGCGTCCCTGCTGCAGAAGCTGCTCTCGCAGTGACGCAAGTCGGCCGGCGGGGCTCCGTCCCTCTATGCATTTACACTTCGCTCGCCGCCCGCGCGCGACCTCGGCGAGACTTAGACCGGGTCGTGCAGGAGGAGCCCAGTACACGAGTATGGAGGTCGTCTCTGTATCGATAGTGATATAGTATATAGCCTAGTAGTGTTAATGATATTTTTGTGGTATAGAAGGCCATTGGTCGTACGTATGTATCCTTTAAGTTTTATAAAACTCCGTTCGTTGTAAGTCGTAAATGTACGTGTCTATTGGTAATTTTTGAGGATCGAAGAATATCCTTTTGTAAAATTTTGCGGAAAGATCTCTTCAAAGAGTAAAATATGTGATCGCAATACGAACGACTCTTACAACAATATACAATAGAAATATACGGCGTGCAATATTGCTTACAAACACAAAAACATTTTTGGCGTTGTGAACGTTTGTATTATAGTGTGAAAGTCAGATGTTACCTGTTATGACAAAGTTAAGTTGTATAATATTCAGAATGGCGGACGGAGTTTACTCGAACGTTGTACTCCTTATTCGCAAAATATTGGAACTAAAATGATGCGGCGTTAATATGTAATCAATCAAAATGAACTATAATTTTAACCAATGTTTAAAGAGTATACGGTCGAGTAAACGTATGTGTAAATAATGTAATGTTAAATTATAGCAAACGCTTTAGTGTAAATATTTTGTTAAACCACGTTTATTATAATATGGTATAATAATTTTCTTCTGTAATGAAAATTGTTATTTGAATGTTGTTTTCAACCTATACTTATGGAATTTGTTATTTTATATTTTATGCCTGCGAGCTCATTCCTCATTTTTGAAATTGTAAAGAAGATCGACAGTGATTTTATGACTATGCCTAAACTGGTTACCTATGTTACGAGCTACCACACCCTTACAAACACTACATATTTTTAAACTACCATAATGGAATCGGTTACACATCTCCGATGTTATTCACGTACATTACAGCTTGAGATTCATTTTAAAAAGCTTATAAAATACTCATGATAGATTGACAGCGTGTCGATAAATTTTTTGTTTGCTACATTTAATGTTTTATTTTCAAATTTCGTTTTTATTAAGATTTTATTTGTTAATAATGTAAACGTTGTTTAGTAAACAAGTTCTCTTTTTTAAAATTTTAATTTCCTTTTTTTTAAAAATCTTATGATTTGTAATTCTTAAATCATAATTTTTTTAAGTTACTTTGTTTTATATACTGCTAACGCTAAGGGAATGAACGATTTCTAGAAAATGAAGTATGTAGAAAGAAAATTTATAAATAACATATTTTGGTAACATTGATGGATGATTTCATATAATTTTTAGTATAAAGCTAGGTGATTAAACCATGTATGTGAAAGGTTGTAGTCGTATCTCGCATCAATTTAGCGTAACGGTCACTTTATAAATCACATTTACATTTGATGTTCACCTTTCAGCCCTTTACAATAACTAAATTGCATGTTGATGCCTATAATATTATTTCATCTTAAGTGGTAAGGTTACTACTGTAGTATGATGTACTTCAGGTACAGGAGTTTCTGCTCTAATAAGCAGATATATACATGTCCTGTACATATGCTATTGATTCTTAAATTTATGGGATTACTGGTTCAACGTAAATTTTCAAAGAAATATTTCCTCATTGATTGATAATTTCTTATGCTTATAAAACCTTCACAAATCACCACTATAATGCGTTTCCATTAAATTTATGCACTTAATTGTTGGGCGCGATTAATGTTATTTTATACGGTAGATAATTTTATAACTTAAATCAAGTTGTATTTCAGATTTTCGTAAAATACATTTCCTGTGGTCTACCGTTTAAAATTATGTGATCTCGAACCCTATTGATGTTATCGCACAATATAATATCTTATATGTGTAAAGTTAAATAGTGTTAACTTAAGATTAAGTGCGATGTATGATCAGGTTATAAATGAAAATTGTTATCTATGTACACATCCAAAGGACTTCGTTGCGTTCGGGACCACGAATCAAGTATTCAAATTTAGATCCTGTCGAATACATAACTTTTGTGTATACCTCTTACTCATAGGACATACTCATAGTGACTGTGCAGTTCTTTTAGACCGAGAGACAAGGCCTGTCAGAACAACGTTAAAGTATAAAATCTGAAAAAAATAAATAATGTTGGTGTTGGTGGTTTTGGGAGATATGAGATGAGGTTCAACTGACCAGCTGATTGGACTTTTACAAAGTTTTTGGTACTTATTATCGATTACAATAATATCCCACATATAATATCAAAAAAATAGGTTTTATATTATGATAGTTGAGCTATTTATTCTTCCAGAACCATCACCTTGCCTTGGCTCTCGGACTATCTCTTGGTACAGAATAGCTGATTAAGATCATATCCATCTCATATAAGACAGCTTATGCAATTATACTATAGTTCTTTTATGTTTCTACCAAGACGAGCTATTTCATTTTGTTTTCAATATGATAAAAAAAAATAGTTTGGTACTGTTGTTTGGTTACTGGCAATTACTTAGGTTTGTGGTACTTAACTGACCAGATGTTTCGCATTTGCTAATGCTTTTGGAAAGCTTCTTCTACATTCAGAATTATTATAGGCGTACCTTTCATGCAACGTTCTAATGCATCTTGATCATGGCCTTAAGTGACATACATGATATATCCTTTCTTCAACTATAGACATAGCGAGTAAATTAAATTTAAAATTAATATTGTGATGATATACAAACTAAACGAGAACGTACAAAGTAATAGTAGAGCGTACCCTTAATGTTATACATAACGAAGTAAAGCTGTATAAGAGTTATATTGATATTTTTATACCCTAAAATCCATAATCGATGTTTTAGAGTACTGACCAATTTCGTTTAATGAATCATGAAATGTAATCGTCGTTGGTATCGTAATAATAGTGAGAAAAAGCTTTACAATATCCGAAAGATATAGCAATATAACATAAAATTTCATTCCATTTAGTTTTTTACGAGAAGTCGAGCCCGAGCCCCGACTCCGGCTGCTGTGCGGTCCGGTCCGGTCAGGTTAGCAGATACCTATTCCATAAAGTACAAGTGATGGCCTTGATAGGAACACGACAGCGTTAAAGCGAATAGTTGACAATTAGTGAAGTCTACGTAACTTATGAGAATATTGGATGCTTATTTATTGGATTGTTAGAAGAGCATTTAATGCTGTCACATAGTTTTGGACGTCTCCGCGTAGACGAAATGTATCAAAAGAAGGCTATATTTTTTACAGTTTTATATAGTATAAAATAAAAAAGATAGACTCGTATCCGATAACACGTCCATTGCACGAGTTAAATAATAACTGGTTACCGAGCTGTAACGATGCGCGATGCGTGCGTGCCTCATATAAAAAAAATATATTTTACATACCATCTATACGAAGAGACTATGTAAGTGTATAATAGGAGTACCATACGGTCAATAAATAGTAATACGAATAAATTGTTTCTGTTGTAATTTATTGTTGCTGTCTAAATTTTATAATTACATCGAATTCTGTAGCGATTCGGGATTAATTAAAATATGAAGTATGTATATGTATTGTGTATACCGATAAATATTTACAAAACGATGATATTGCTCTTAATGATCGAACTGTTTGAGACATCCGTTGTTATAATTTTCTACTAATATTACAAGCAATGTACTTTTTAAATGAAAATTATTATGAAAGTCTAAAAATTAAAATATTTTGTGAGTAGTAGTCTTCCAAGAGAAAATAGAGACTCTATTCGTTTTTGATGAGCGTAGTTATCGTTGGCGTTTTGCGTTCTCGTCAACGTCGCGCTGGTAATGACCAGTTATTAATACTATAAAAGCTCAAGTATATTTAAGCATCAATGAACTGATATAATGATAACAGAACACCTAATTACGTCACTATTACATCAGTTTATATAATAGTCTATTCTTATTAAGCTGTACCGACTACGTTCAACAAAAGCTAGTCTATGTTTGCCTCGTATTTAAATAATAACATACAGAAATAGATGTAATCGTTATATCGGCTATGCTGAAATTGGTCGCAGATCATTCACCATTAATAATTAATCGGTAAATAAAATGTTATCAACGAATATACCTAATTCATAAAAAAGATATTTGCATATTTTGATAAATGGACATTGAATGTTGAAATAGGCTTATTGAACTAAACATTACTCATATGTAATTCGTCTATATATAGTTAAATAATAATAAGATTAATGTAAACATGGTGTAATGGATTTATACCTCATTTTAATGTTCGTACATTATTAAGTCATATTTGATATTAAAAATTAAAGCTTCGATAAAGTTCTTAAAACGTGAAAACGATTAATCTTATTAATTTCTCTTGAGAGTACAGTTTAATATAATTTTTAGTAGGCTGCTATTCAGATGTATAATTGTAAGGTTTATGATAATTTGGAAACTATTAGACATTCTATGGAGTAAATCATATGTAGGAATATGATTAAATATAAAATATGAATATTCGATCAAATAATTGGAAATGTTATCGTGTATAATTCGAAATTTTATGTAATATGATCGAATTAATTATTTGTTCATAAAGATGTTTCAGTTCCGCCTTACAGAGTAACGACGATGACAAAATAATAGGGTCCAAAGGTTCCATCCAATGATACAGCAAATTAGTAGTTGGACTGAGTTAAATATGTGATATGTCGAGGTTTATTTACTACGGTTTTCTTACTCTGTGACGGGGAACTTTCCGTATAAAAATATTGACAAATTGTAAAATCGAAGAAACATTGATAGGTACGGGAATCTTTGTTTCGAAGAGAAAACATAATTAGTATGAACTTTTAAAACTTTTCTTTTTATAAAATTCTGTTCTGTCGCTTAAAATGTTGTGTAATTCCATATTCCTATATTCGTCTGTAGATGTTAACTTGTGATAAATATATTTATAGTCAGATGACAGTCGCTAACACAAGGAGGCGATGACGCTCCCGTACGATATTGATTTTATTTTTTGTATAAAATCGTGCCTCTTGTCTTGGCCTGTCGTCTGTGAACAGGGGTATTGTGTAAATTATTAGAGGTAAATTCTGTCACGTCGATGTTTCTAACGCTAATTATGTTTTTTCTAAAAACGATTGAGATGTAGGCGGTATCGGTGGGCCAGCGGCAGAAAGGATTATCGCTAGTAAGTAATATAAATAATATTAGCGAATGTGTTTGACACAGCGTTACGGGTGGGTTATATTTATCAGCTTTAAGAACTAAGTATGTACTCCCCCAGTCTTGAACAGACTCAAACTTCGTTTAACGTCGAATAGAACTAACTAGTCTTATCGTAAGCAGTGATCCTTTTTGCGGATGGCCGTTAAGTTTGTGTTAAGTTCTTCGAAATGTTAGGTAAGAGCTCCTTTGTGTTGCTGTGCATTTCAAGGCATTGTATGTATGTATGTATGTTTATATATTGTAAATAGCTAAACATATATTTTTACGATTAAACACAACCAAAGTTGTTATAAAAATGTGGTTGATTAAATATTAGAATTTGATAGAATTCGTTACGTTTAACTTTTCATCTCAACATACAGTCGTGTCTCGTTAAAGCCTTTACATGACCGCCCTGATATTAATTGATACGAATTTATCGTTTTAAATGTGTGAAATTCGTTTATGTTAAATTCAAATATATTGTTGAAAATAAGTTGTAAAATGATGTTAATAGTATGGGTAGCTTACTGTTTATTTCGTTCCTAATAGCTTGCTCCTCTGAAGGTTTACCACAGTTTTGTCAATTAATAAAGCCGACACTTCTAATGTCTATAAGATGTTTGAATTGTAATATTTTTATCCAACGACAAAAGCAGGCGTTAAGAGTACATTATTTTTAAGTTGTATTTTTTTGTACATTTTAGATTCAAAAATATAATTATATCTAAATGATGAGTAGTTTAATTTCACCTAACAATTTCCGCATAGTAGTAATAGTAGTTAGTATATCTGGTATGAATTATTCGTGTGGATTGTATGATATTGAAAATTAACTTGGGTCACGAAAAATGACATTTTAAGCACAATGCCTAATACCATTATTTTTAAAATATTTGTCCGTAGCAGGGACTACTGTACGAAATTAGATATTCCGTGGCTTTGAGATGCTGTGTCGTTCAATTCGGATGTCTGATAAAAATATTTTAGTCCAGCAAATTTACCACTAGTTTTTGATAAAGATTGATTTAAGATAAAAAAATATATTAATATTTCGAATAAGGATATTAATTAATTCATGAAGTTTCATCTTGCACTGGAGTCTATAGGGATTAATTTTCGCAATTCATTTGGTCTATGTTTGTAGTCATGCGGATACATGAATTTGTTAGTGTAGTATTGAATTCACTGAGTGAGCTATGACTGGATATTATTATTATTATTTATAAATATTGTAATAGCTATATAACATGATGTATATGAGTAGGTATTTAGCACTACTGAGGTTAATAGGGGCCACCGATGTGCGTACCTATACAACGCTATTTAAATTTTAGCTACACGATTCTTCAGTCGCAACAAGCAGGTAGAAGCGTACAGATTTAGTATTTTTATAACAATGGAACAATTGTTACTATTAATAATATTTATAATGCTTTGCATTTTATTATTGTGTAACAAAACAGTGTGTGTAATTTATAAGTTAATAAGATGTGCACGTTCATGGTATCGTCATCGATTTAAATCTTCAGACTTAGGATTGGTATGTCATGCATTATTATTTTTCAGTTTTAAAATTTGCCTAATCAGTGTTATCTTATGACTAAGAATCCTATTTTAGGACTTTAATTTAGAAATCTCTGCTGGATTAACCTCGTTAGTATTTCGCTCCACTCCAAACTCCTATAAGGCTCAACGAAGCGAAATACTTTTACAATTATTTAAAAATTTTTTTTTCATTTACAATGAAGACCGATGAACTTTGAGAAATGTTGCTAGTTAACAATCGTTTAACTTGTTGAAAAATTTACTTTTTTTTAATTTCTTACATTGAAATATTGGCGAAAGACGAAATGCTTTTTGTACATCTTTATTTGTTAATAACTTTTGTAATTTTTTATGTGCTAATACACGCTTTTGGTACATTTTTCTTCTATTTTTCGACACTCCGGATCCAATGACACAGAATTTTAAGAGCTCTATTTTAGACCATTTTCAATTTGTCGCTTAGACTAGGCTACTTCTGCGCCCTCGTGCCAAATACTTATGAGCGCCTATACTTGAAGACCAAAAAAAGGGGCAAATTCTGTCTTGTCTCGCCCACTTCGCCCTGGCGCCGTCGTGCGTCGCACCTCCGTGCAGATATCATGGACGGCGCGTCCGATTGGGTGGTATACAAAAGATGAAGTATAAATAAGACGCGAATCGGATTTTGCATCGAAGTCCACCGTATTGACCGTACTGCCTTTAAATTTTCAGTAAATGAAATCAAATAAGCTAATTATTGTTTTTGAAAAATTTATGTGCATAAATATTATTATGTGCAGATATTCATTTCATACCTTACACTAGACTTTTTTTTCGATGATAATAACACAAATGTTATTACGTAAGCATTAACTGTCATGTCCGCGTATTTATTTGGCTACAGTCTACCAAATTGCTTTCTACAAGTTATAAGTAGCCGTTTATACCAACTGTCATGTCAAAAAGGTGTTATAATTACTTAAATCGAAAGTGTAAAAATGATGCATATTTGAAACTAATATGCTATCGAAATCAATGATGTCAACATTATAAGTATAAATAATAATGGATGCATAATAAGATGCGGGTTTTATTCAGCTTAATCGCAAGTAAGATTTGAACTATACCTATTATAAACACAGACCTAGATTATTAAGTCTTTACTATTTTATCTATACGATTAACTCAAGTCTTAAGTTATTAGGACAATTTCAAGGCAAATATGCGATGTGTTCTATATTTGATATATGCGTAAATGTTAATTGAAACTAATTAGCTAGTGTAGCTTCCAACGCTAAGGTAAATTAATCGACGAGGTCAAACGAAAATGTACCTCCCGTAATAGCTCTAAATTCGTGTTAAATAATTAGCTGTTAGTTGGTACTGATGCACTGAGCATACATGTGTAATTCTGGGAAGTAAATAATTATAATATATGGTAAATAGATCCAAAAATACACGTTAGATCTGGTTTAGTTAGTTACAGCGGAATGTATCTGTCGGTTATAATATAATATAAATAAAAATCAATTGTCCTGTGTATGTAAGCGCGTCACTTCAGAACCGCTGCACCTATTTGATAAATTATTATTTTTTGAGTTTCTAATAGTTAGTTTTTGAAAAATCTAGTGGAGCATTTGATAAAGTGAAATATAATATAAATTTTAATGATCTTTTCACATTGATACCGATGACCTTGACAAAAGCAAGTAATTATGGTATATACATAGAAGGGAGGGAAATAAATTTATATTAGTGATAGCAACACCGTTTATAAAGTAGTATTGTCGGGTAGATCATTTTATATCATGTCAAGTATACAGACGTGTTGCTAATACATAACCATTAGTGCGATAGATTAGACTCTGTCTCTCTGGTGTTTACGCGCAGTGTACATGGAAGTTAGTGTTATAGTGTCGTGGTTAAGGTCACCCTTCTTAAGGTCTAGGTAAGTTTACTTTAATATTAGTTGGCGAGGTCAAGTGGTGGAGGTGAGAGTTAATATTAGGGTTAAAGTATAAAATTGCCGATTTGCACTGAAAAATTGAAATTAGTTTTTTTTTATTTAACTTATTTATTTAATCAAAATAATTACCATACCATTATTATCTATACATTGCTGCCATCTAATAGGAATGTCATGATTTTTAATCTGTGATACTGGATTGGCGGAAAAATTAGTATTTTTAAGAGGACAATGTAAATTGATTCCTGATTGGTCAATAAAGAGGAATAGCGATCTCAATAAGGAACTATCCCGCAAAAATATTAAAGTTGTAGCTCTGTGATGGGACTTGGCGGGAATTGCAATGGGGATTCAAAAAAAAAAGCAGAAAAGAGATAGATACTCTGTTGGGTTCCATATTGTGTATTTTCAGATTAAAAGTTTTAAAGGTTGAGACGAAATTTACCTAACTTTATAATAACGTATTGTATGCTTAAGTAAATGCAATAAAAGTGTATTTGGTCTTGAAGCTGAGTTTAATTTATAATATCAAGGTCATTTATGCCTTTGCGATAGAACTCTGTGACGAATACGGAGGGTGACGAATGGTTTCCAATTGCAGTTCCTGTAGAGTTGAAACGGTTTCTCGTGCTGTATAGGGTCTCGTGTTATTATGGATAAATAATGGTGAAGATCGATTCACGAGTCGGGGCTGTTTCACTGCTAGTTTTGCTATCATTGTTCGGAGTTCAACACAGTAGACATCTGTGCCGTTATTGCTTGACCAGATCGAAGAAAGCTATAGTGAATAACACCATGGTGAGACCACAAAACAATTACCATTACCTTTTTATTGGTAAACTTTGGTTTAGGACACTGTTGCGGCGTTTGACCTGGAGTCAGCCATTGCATTTTTCGCTTATGGTTATCGTAAAGAATCTGTATCGATTCCACAAGGTAACACAAGTTTCAACACGCGTTTCTTTCTGCAGATCAGTCAAATCATTAGGCACCCATTTTTCATATTTTTTTATTTTATTGATTTGACGCAAATATATATTGTTGGTAAGGTAACGTTAAACCATGCTGCTAATTCCTGGGTAGTTTGACTCGGATCGGCTTCCACCATCTCTTTCAATTCATTGTTATTCACCTGTGTGGGCGGTATTCCACGTGGTTCGTTTTTAAAATCAAAGTTTCCATCACGAAAGCGTTTAAACCAAAATCGCACGGTGCGTTCATTATCAGTCCCTTCTCCAAACGCAACATTGATATTACGAGCTGTTTCTGCCGCGTTAGTTCCTCGTCGGAATTCGTATTCAAAAATCACTCGAATATTCGAAGTATCATTCTTTCTTGTCTAAGCTGAATAAAAAAAACAACTGAAAGTCGATAATCGAATGCTACACATTTTTTAAAAGAAGAACTACATGGGTACCTACCGTGTGAAAAAGGTTTTACTCAAAAATCTCAATCCATGAAGGTTCTATGTCAATTCGAAGTACCGATTACAATAAAATGGCAATTTCATACTTTAACCCCTATTATATTATGAAAGAGCCCTTTAAACCTGCTCCTAGGTCTTAAGCCCCAGGTACTGCTCGGCTCCTTCTAAATTGCATGAGTATACGTATTGCTGTACAGTAATGAGTATCATTTTTCTCTCGTCTATGACACTAGGTCATCAAGGCTAAACCGCCAAATCCATTTTCATGAAGTTTGGCAAAACTAACGGAACGGAGATAAAATTGATTCTCCATTCTCAACCTTTTTGTCACTTAAGATTGAAATTTGGTTTTCCATAAAAGAAAATGTATTGTTAAATATAAAAAATAATGCATCCATTCATCTTCTAATTTTAATTATTATGAATTTGACTTTGAAGTTTACAATAATACGGCATTTCTAAGATACACATTAGATAAGTCCTAGATTAAGTATTACATTAATAAGGTATCATATACAGACACGTATATAATTTGGGGAATCGAAAATTTAACAAAGATGGTTCGATGAGTTTATTCACAGTTAAGCTGGTGTAAAATTTTGATTGTTATCGATATAAGAATGGCAATTGATTTATGTTCGCAATCTTTAGGAAACGCATTGTGTTAAACAATTGATGCGTCCGTCCCAGATCGGAACCGGGACTAGGAGTAGTTGATGCGTCTAGTATAGCTTCCTTTATGTTTCATCTCTCTAGCGACTAGCGAGCCACCGAGCCAGGGGACGATTCCCTAGTCCGGAGCCGCGCGGCGCACTGTTCGCACGCATGCGTACGTCCCAGATCCTGTTGCACGCACGTACATAACACAAAACATCGAAATTATTACAATATAAAATTATTATTAAACTAATCAGCTCAAAAATTACGAAGATTTTTATTTACTTTTATTTACAAATGAAATGGTGATTAGGTAAATTCAAAATTGTCATTTTGGCACTTATGACCACTAATCAGCTTTTAAGCATAGAAATATGCCCTGGAGTTGCCCGTGGTCTCGTCGTCAGCAGCGCCCGGTGTTGATTACCACACCTCCTCAGTTGGTGTTTCAGGTAAGTTAATAAAATATTTTTTATATTAATAACAATATGCATAACGTAAAGAGATTTTATCTAACATTTTTTTCAATTAATTTTACTTTTATGTATATTTTTTTTTATTATTATAGTAAATTTTAAATTACCGTAAGTCAATGTTTACTATGATTTATAGATTCTTTTAAAATTATCTTAGTAAGCGTTATAAACACGATTAAGTACCACTTTTTAACAAACATATTTAAAAAATCATAAAAAAACTGAATATTAGACCGCTCTACTTAATACTTATAGCGGGAGAAGCGTCAGAAGATAATCTTGGTTTAGAATAATTCCGTAGATTGCTTTTAATGGATTTTGTGTACATGTTAATGTTATAGCCATAAAATGTTTTGATTATTCACAGGGAGGGTGTAACCTTGTAGTTTTATACACCTTACGAATAGCTTTTGCTCGCCGCTTTGCTCTACATACTTAGGTTTTATCAGTTTTAGCTTATAATCTATGTGAGTTTCTGGCAATAGTTGTCGTAGAAGAATAAATAAAACCTATTGACTATTTGACTTTTGTGTTAAATTTTTTTAACTTTTAAACAGAGTTTAGTTTTAAATTTACTAACGAGACGCTCCGCTTTCGCCGGTGTACTGAAGAAAAAGAAAAATGCAAAAATATTAAGTATATTTATTTTATAATATAGATTTATGTCTATTTCTATTGTTTTATATTGTATTTTGTAGTTGTGTAAAAGTGAACATATTATTTTATTGAGATTTTAACACAAAGGTACCAAAAAAATTACACCTATTCCGACATTTTCCAGTAGATTTATTATACCAGCAAACAAAAAATAATTAGCTAAATAAGTTCAGCCTTTTATTTTCAAATTATCGTTCTACTTTATAGATAATTTAACTAAGAAAATTGTAGCTATTGTAGTTTTAACATGTAAATATTTTACCTGGGATGACCATTTATGATCAATGACAGTGGATCAGCTGACAGCTGTATCATGATTGTTTTCACCTCACTCCCCAGCTCAGTCGTGAGGCGGCGGTGCTCTAGGGCGCTCGTAACAGTAGAGTTTGCCTTTTCTACACCGACCCATTTCTTTTAAACAAAAACAGAATTGCTTATCAATGAATATTTAATGGCGAATACAATTCATCGAATTCATGTAAATAAAAACAAAAGAGCAAGGTATAACGTAAACAAAGATATTAAATAATTTTCTTGAGTTTTGAAAATGAATAAAAATGCCTTGGAATTGTTTTTGGGGATACCAATCTCCACCGCCAACATGTCGTGTGAGTGGACCATTACATTTAATAAATCGGGTATGTGTTTGAATTTTTACTATTTTGTATTACAAATATGTTTATATTAAACATAAAATAAATTTAATTTTAGTATGTTATGTTAATTTACGTTAAAATATTCATTATTTTAGATAAAGTAACTGAATGTGATTATACTGTAGGTATACTTTTCTATATTTTGTTAGTAATCTATATTTAATGTTAAGCAGATATAAAGTTATCTTTGTAGGTAATTAAATCATTACTCGTTTAAATCTTAATGAATGATATTAATTGCATTATAATAATATGGTTAATTTTAGAATCAATATATAGATTTAAATTATTAATCTTATTTAAATTATAGGAAAGTAGCGACAGGCGTAAGTTGTTTTTTTTTTAGTAAAATTATCGATAATATTACTACGAAAAGAAATACTAGTCAAACATATAGTAGCAGTTTCCTGCGGTTTTACTGGTATTAAACTTGGTTTGCACTCCATGTCGTTAGTGATTTTCTACATTTATATACTTATTAGATACGAATTGTACATTTCAAAAGATATGAAACAATTTATGTTGGACGTTTGAAAAGTGCCTAAAGGGGATTATAGACCACGATTTTAAATGAGCTTTTCAAGTTTTTGATACCAACTTCCCTTTCGCTTGTGTCAATTTTACGATATTGCATTTTTTTTTTCTGAAAAATGTTTAATATTTAATGCAAAAAAAAAGCAGTGATAGCCGAGTGGTTAAGACATCGGTTTCTTACTCGGGAGGTCCGGGTTCGATCCTAGGCAGGCACCTTTTCTGAGTTATGTGTGTTTTAAGCAATTAAGTATCACTTTCTATAACGGTGAAGGAAAACATCGTGAGGAAACCGGCACTCCTGAGAGTTCCCTAAAAGTTCTCAAAGGTGTGTGAAGTCTGCCAACCCGCACTGGGCTAGCGTGATGGACTATGGAATATCCCCCTCCTCATTCTGACGAGGAAACCCGGCTCAGCAGTGGGCCATTAATGGGTTGTGATGATGATGATTTAATGCTTAAAAAATGTTATTGAAAATGATGAATAAAGATTTTTGTCAAAAATATGTTTTAGTAAGTATTTTGTGCAATTGTAAGCAGAGAAGGGAGTACAGCGTCACTACCGCTCATTCTTACTGTTACTGTCTACCCTCCAACATTGACATTAGCAAAATTACTGCTTTTAATAGCGATACAAGTTCACAAAATAAGAAGAAGAATTATTGATAATCTTATTCTTCTTATATTATTCTTCTTACATTTTGGATTTGATAGTTTTATTACGGACGCAGTATGTGTTAAATAACAACACTCTTCTGGTCATCCTGGAGTTAAAATCGTTACACGTTAGGACAATTCTTGACCGTTTATGATTATTGCTCTTTTCCGCGACTAACATGCTCACCACTGCAAAACAAATTTTTCAATTTAGTGATATTTATTATGATTATATTATCGGCTCTACAGTGATTGTGTGGAGTACTACCTAACGAATATTAAATAATAATAATTTCGGAACCTAATTTTTTTTAACTCGCCTTTATCAGAATCACGTCTTTTAAAGATGTGGATAAACCTGCTAAGGAGCCGCAAATCGCAGACCCTGCTTGGGTTCCTTTATAGAATGCAAGTTATTATTATATTTGAGAGTTACTGCGCAGTATACCTCATATACCTGTCCATTTTATTTGGTAGTAACAATTTGTTACGTCATACGTATTTGGTAATAACAATTTGTTACATTATTAAAGTTAAAACGAATATGGTTAAACGACTAATTCAGAATTTAAACCAATGTTTTTAAATTAAGAGATAATTCGACCACGTTTATACTAATTTTCAGGATTACTAATAATCTTACCTAAAAATAAGTTATTACCTAGATTATAGTTAATTCTACTACTTATATGGTAATTAGTGTATCCCAGTTCCCAAGCGGTCTTAACGAAGACAATGAGGTATAATTGATCTTCAGCATTGGCGGATACATTATTTCAATTGATCTTAGTTTTTTGATGTTTTAGCAGTGGATAAACGTGAAAACCTAATCAAATAGCTTAGAAAAGTGTCTGAGATTACGATTATTGGAAAACCAATTATTTGTTTACTATTTGAACTAGTAAAATTATGGCCCGAATATGTTTTTAATTTATTTTTTACTGTATACTTCATATACGACAATTTAGAGTTTTATACCTAGTTAGTTAACTTGTAATATTTATTGATTACCTTTTAGATAGGGCTGATATACTTTTGAATAAAAATATAGTAGATTTAAAAAAATTTCAAAAATATAGAATATTTAGAAATTCAGGAAGAAATAAATTCTCTTCTCTCCGCAATTGTTATAAGAATAATGAGTTTTTTAGTTACAAATTAAAATATTATTTTATAAATTAATAAATCCTCTACTCTTTCCACATGCGGAGAGGTGCCAAGAATGGTAAGAGTTGGAAAGAATTTGTTACTTTTAAAAAGCATTTAACGTACATCTATTTTAAATACCTATCTATATCCTCTCGTATTATGCTTTTTAGTCATGCTTAATACGAAAAAATCCAATAGTGATAAAAAATATAGTAGTTTTTTTATAATATATTGTACCTATAGTTAGGTACGTGTGGCAACCCTACTTGTAGTGCCCTTAATCACATTTTGCAGATTGGCTCACTGAACCATCACAGATTGCTGATCCTATCTGCTTAACCTATGAATTTTCTGTCATCTAAAAATTTGAAGTCTACATTTCTGAAAACAACTTTGAACATCTATATAACAATATTAAATTTTATTACTGACTGCATAATTATTCAAAATTCTATACGATGATTCTTATAAAAGAATAATAAGATAAGGCTGAAAATTGGGATAAATCTAAATGGATATTAACTCTAAATACCGTAGGAATCGCTCTTAATTTTATTCTTCGCAAATCATTTTATTCTTCTAGCAATGTAATGGTTCAGTTTCTAAGATAAAAAATGCTTCAATAAAAATCACCTATTTAATATTATAAAATAGGTTTCTCTACAGAATATCTATAACTGGTGCAACTATATTATAGACATACGTAATCCAATGGATCAAATTTGTGGAGTAAATATTGCAGATACGATGTATTTAATTAAACTTTGGCTCAAAATGAATAGTGCATTCATGTTATTTATTCATTGCTCAGATAACATATGTGGAAAACATTTTATACAAGATAAATATACCATAGGTTATCAAACGGCGTTGCAACTGTAAATATCATTTAACTTTGTTGTTATATTTTTATCTATATAACTTTAAAAATCTTAATCGTATATTATATAATAGTCGACCAGTGTGATTTTGTTCACGTTTTGCTCCGCTCCTATTGGTCCTATCCTCGATAAATGGGCTATCTAACACTGAAAGAATTTTTCAAATCGGACCAGTCATCCCTTAGATGGCGCGTTTAGCGCGTTCAACATAAAAACAAACAAAATTTTAGCTATTAGTATAGATTAGCAACTAGCCCTGGTTTCGCACGGTAGGAGAGCATATTATAAATACAATTTTTAAAACTGTACTGTTCTAAGTACAGCTGGTAATTATAAGTATCTCAAAAATTTACGTTGAAAGCTTGAACGTATTTTAATCAATTTACACAAAACCTTAACAGACTTAATCCTCATGAATCACTCTGTGTATTGATAAAAAGTACAGTAGTTTTTGAATTTATCGCGGACAGAGAGACAAACGCGGCGTGGGAATGTTTTGTAATACGTAGCGATTGTTAGAACGATGTGTATTTAGATGTCATCCGTAACAAATAGGTATAGGTATGTCACGTGGTCCATTAGGATAATTAATTATATTATTATGTCGTGGCATTTAATGGAGTATTGCTATCTTCTGTTCATAGCATGATGATCATCAATGAATATAAATGGTTAGTCTCCATGATATGGCCAAACACATATGGTAATATCGTTGAATAATTATAATCAATCGCTTCACTGACAACAGTTTATTTATCCGCAATAGATCATGGCGGTGGATTTTGATGATGCTCTTAATTTTATTATTACAATGAGTTTGTAATCTTTTTTCATTTTATATTTGTGGATGTCTTTGGTTAATCGTTCCCTTCACTTGATAGAAATTCATAGTTGCTAACTTTAAAATCTGAAACCCGATTTGAACCTTGACGTATCAATAGAGATTCTAGTTATTCAATAAAATAAAGAAATATTTTGACTGTAATAAATAAATATTTCATTTATTTTCATACAATGTCAAATTTATAATAATGTCTTCTGAAGAAACAAAACCAAATCAAAACCAAATTTTAAAGAAACTACGTAATAGCAATAACAAAAATTTCACTTTTTAAATTTACGAATACGAAAAAAACCTTGTCGGGACATTTCCGGGACGTCTTCTAATTTTTAATTGTGTTAATTAAAAATTAAAATCTTACATTATTCCCGACTAGCTGCGACCCGCGGTTTCACCCGCTATATTTTGGATAATAACACTATGTCATTATAAATTATAGCATATAAGTTATTTTGATGTGTAAGCTATATTATTGTAAATTTTCATCAAAATCCATTCAGTAGTTTTTGCGTGGAAGAGTAACAAACATACATCCATATATCCAGACATCCATATATTCATACATCCATTCTTACAAACATTCGCGTTTATAATATTAGTAGATATTAATCAGCATGCAAACGATTCTAATGATAGATGTACCATAACATTTAAAAGGTCCCCATAAAATATATAGTAGTGTTATTTTGCTATTGTTTTGTATTTGTGCGGCATCATTAGTTTACCTTGGTAAGTGGAGTTAACGGTAGAATGCTAATGTATTCGGACCGTTGTCACATAAGCACTGCGCAGTACACAGACACAAGACACACGCAGATCTAAAGTTCCCGAATAGTTGCGCAAGAACGAGTGCGCCGCCCACCAGACCCGCGGCGCCATAGCCTCTGCGACAAGTTCACTGTCACCTAATACCAATATTATTGCTATTGGAGAGCTACGACAAACATTTAGTTCAAGAGCCCAGGCCATACAGACACTCGTTAAAGAATAAAATATTATAAAAATTTTATGGAAAAGGATTTAATCATACTTTATGCAACTATCCCTTAGGTACGTAGTAACATACCTATAATAAGAGTTACTATATTTTATAGAAAGTTGGCTAACTGATATTTTATCATGTTCGTTGTGATATAAACATGAAAAATGTTTTAAGATAATACCTGTTACAAATCTGTTTGTAGAAGATTTTACCAGTACACACTTTAGGCTTGCTCTGCTAGACTTACGTTAAGAAAATTATACGTAAGGACATAGCTATAGGTACTTAATACCTTCCACATGGGACTTTTTTACTTTTATACTTTAACGTAGATTTGACTGACTGGAATTCTCGTTTTTTGGTCAAAGTTTAAAAAATCATTTAAATATTTTTAATCTGAAAATAACACTTATGTTTGTAACCTTTATGTCAGCCTATACTATTTTGGAAATTTAAATCACTGTTCACTTAACATAAATTACTGTTCATTGTTTTCGTACAAAGAATTATTGTAAGTAAGATCACGCTGTTTTCACATAGATCACTTCACACAATGTAGTACATGCATTGTTTTGCGTTTTGTAGCATTGTACGCGATATGATAATGTTTAATTATATAACAGGCACATAATTTAGTCATTGTATTAGATAATAATTTGTTTTGTGCTATCTGTATCTATAAGTTAATTAAGAGCACACATACAATGAGAGTCTGCGAGCTTGTGAGGCGAGTTGTACGCGGACAAAGGGCCTTTCAGCAGACTGTGCATTTGACGTGTTCTATGTAATTAGCTAATTAGTAGTTATATGCCTACCTTTATATATGATGTCAATTGTCAAACAGTATTTAAGCTTTCTATAATTTTTTTAAACCGTAAGTTATACCTACTCATTAATTTAAAGATATAATCCTATTTTTTATATTTATTAATCAAATTGTAGCGTACCCTAAAACGTTACTTAAATAACAAAGTCAGAAGAATGTCACATAGCTACAAATTCGATTAATACACTGTGTCTATACATCTATGTATTTTACCTTTTATTGTGAACAGTCTATTGATAACGTGAAATAGTGGGTAGTTTGGGCAACGATTTCTTTAGAGATGATGATTTACGACACATTCCTTCGGACCTCCTTACACCTCCACTAGAGAGCCGATGAGAACGATGTTATTAATCCACATTAGTCCGATGAGAGTTAAACCTTTTGTCACACTACTTAAGTATTGTTTGTATTCTTTGAAACGTTTTGCTTCGACATTTTAGACCAGTATTAGTCATCGCCTGACTATAAACGATATTCATCTGTGACTAAAAAGTATGAAGGTGGTCTAAAAATAACCTAAGTTCTAGGTACTTGTACGAGTAAATACTACTTAAAACTAAAGTGAAAAATCATACTGTAATATAACAATATTACACTGCAAGTTAACATGTGGAACAAGCAGATCTTGTCATAAAAATCTTAACACTTACGGTTATACTACATTTCATCAAAACTGTATCTAAATTTGTGTTCTGTATCGAAAATTAATCTACCTGTCATCACAGGTGTCAGGCGAGTTAGGCCGATGTATAAAAACATTGTGCTGGATTATTGGATATAGACCATGAAATTATTCCTTAAATAGACATATTGTAAAAATGTTTGATTTTATTAACGAGAAATAATTTAGAAATATCTCTATTTGTTTCACATGACATTTGAATTTATTGGATTCGCGAGTTTAGACAAGTTCTTATTACTTACGTAATAAAATGCAATTTCTCTGAATGTTAATAGAGCTTTAAAATTCATCTTTTAGGAGAATATTCACCATAAACTATTATTTCATTTCTAAATTATACATTGTCTTTATTTTAAAATTAATAAATCCTACTAATATTATAAACGCGAAAGTTTGTACATGCGAAAGAATGTATGGATGTATGTTTGTTACTCTTTTTTTTGTTGGATTTTTTCTGATTGGATTTTGATCAAAGTTTACAGTAATATAACTTACACTTTAAAATAACACATAGACTATAATTTATAATGATATATGTAGTGTGAATTATCCAAAATGTAGCTGGTGAAACCGCAGGGTGCAGCTAGTATTTTCATAATTGTACTGGTAATAGGTAATATTGGGAAACAGGTTTTTATTGATTATAAACAAGAAGCGTACGCTTAGGTACTTGTCCGATCTACATACGTAATAGTTATTGCAGCAGGATGTTGTTATAGTACAGGAACGGGCTAAAGAGCGTCGATTGACCGGAAGTGAGCAGAGAAGGGCAGCTTGCAGGTACTCAATATGCCTCTAATAAACCAGCAACACCGTCTGTTGCTTCATTAAGTGTAATGCGCAATTAGTATCTGCTTCAATTTATTCGATAATTCTTATTTGGTGTTACGATGACATAAGATTTTTAGTTCCTTGAATTTGTAATTTGTGTTAGTGATACGCTTTATTAGGATTTCTAAGTAAAAAATTCGTTATCGATTCGTGAGTTTAATTCTTATTTAAAGAACTTTAAGATACATTTTTCAGTATAAGATAAAAGAAATTATTTAAATGAACTAATAAAAATATACATAGACTAGTATTCTAAAATAAAACTAGTGTAGCACTTTCTTTATTGTTATTTTAAATTGTTAAAAATCGAGATCTTGCGCATAATTTAATTTTATTATTATTCAAAATATCTAATGTTCCTCTTGTTTATGTGTGATTATGTATAGAATTACGTCTATGTATAAAATTTCAGCGATGAAACTCTAACTCTACCGCAAAAACCTTTGTAAAAAATATCACGCTTCGCGAAACAAGCCAGCTGTCAACCCGCACTTTGAAACAGAATAAAAAACTTATTGCGCGCAATTGTACATTCTATAAACAATTCCGCTTTAAATGGTGTTTGTTGCTCAAATGTTACATAAAACTGAAGCCATTCTTTGACATGAATCAAATTTGGTTTGAATGGAAGTCATAAAATAAAATTTATTTCCATATTGGTTCATGAACAAGAGAGTAAAAATAGTTTCGACCACCTGGTGTACCCTACTCCTAATTTTAGAGTGCAGTAACATAATTTATGAGACTTAAAGTCGACACAATATAACCGCAAAATAACCCTTGACTATTTTTTCTAGTGAACAAATTGTCCGTGTGGTGAAGTCAAGAGCATTACAAAGACATGTTTTAGTTTGAAAGGGGAATGTTACACGCTTATTGAACAATATTAACTTCAATAGAAATAAATTATTTAATTAGAGAACACATTTTTTATTTATTTAAAAATAGTAGTTTTGTAGCAAAAATTCGCTACGTCCCAAAATATATCCGTTATTGAAAAGTTTTAAAATAGCAGTATCAACTAACAAGTTAACAACACATGTTATTCTACATATTTAATAGTCTAACAAGTGTTTAGTAATTACAACCGAATGCTTATTTAATTCTATCCATTGGATGATCCACATTCAACTATAAATAAATTTAACGGGATAAGCGCTAAAAAGTTATATGTATCTACTCGTATTACAAAGTATACAAATTATGTCGTACTTTTCTAACTTTAACTAGATCGACGTAGGAGGTCTTCAAGATGTCTAACCGATTTTCTACATGAATAAAACTGATTGAATGCCCTTTGAGATAAAATCTTTTTATTTACTCGAGACAGAGTACATTTTTTTGTATAATTATATCCGTATATTTAAAATTACGTATAACACGAAAGAATAGACTGTGGTGTAAATTATAAATTGAGTTCTTCAATCTACATGGGGATCTTAATGATGGTTTTATTACGAATAAGTTATGCAACGTTTCATCCATTCCAGTTTACTGTTTCTTAAATAAGTAGGTTCTAAATCTGACAGCAATTTGTATACATAAATGTGCATTTGACGAAAACGTCCGGTATTGAATGACTTGGTTGATTGAATACACGGCAAACATAAAACAGCATTTACCTAAAATTATTATTAATATCGTATATAATTGAGCTAATTCAACTAAAATGCAGCGAGTAGTTATCCGAAGTCCCAAATCAATTAGAATTTTATTTATTTATTTAATTTAAATACTTACTCAGCTTTTAATTTTCATAAAGTAATAAATACTTTGTCTTTAAATTTTCATTTAATTGTTAATGCTTACTGTTAATGTTAAATTGTAACATTTTTGGTAAGTAAAAGTAATACGTTTCGTGTATTAAAAGAAAACTTTTACTTGCAATTTTTTTTTGAGGTTTATATATTTGTGGTTTATATGTTATAGATTTATTTGATTATAGAATGTGATGTGTGTGAGTTGATTTATACTCAAGGGTTTCCTGTACTGAGTTAATAGCACGATGGCACAGCTATCATCAGCATTTCTCACTCGACCATCTTAACTGTTGACACACCACCATTTAACTTGTCACTGCTATGCGTAAATGTAACTATAATTGCTTTCAAATACAAACAACATACTATGATACTGAGGAATTGATTTAATTCTAGTTTAACCGTACAATATTGATCTTTTTCTTAGCCATTCCTTTAGAGAGAGAATAGTTACCTTTTAGGGAGAGAAATTTCAAGATATTTTTCAAGTAGGTACATTAACTTTGGACTCATAATAAAACATAGTCTATATTAGTATCAATTCCAAATAAGAGAGCGGCTACACAATATTTGTTTTTACAAATAAGTTACGTTAAATCTCTATTTAGTTATTATTTTATATAGACAGACATAAAATACAAATGCTGTATTTAATATAGTAATTATTGGTAATATTAAAATAACAAATTACGTGCAAGTTAGGACTACTTTAAAAATATAACTTATTTGATTTACCATAAAGCAGTAAGACTTAGTGTTTATTGCAAATAAAAAGTAAATAAATAACTAATCCTTAATACTGTAATAATTGTCACACTTCAGAAGGAAATGTGCCAATAGTGCAATCTTCTAAATATAGTTCTGTGTGTAAAAGTATGAAAATATTATATATATATATATACCTATGGCTTAATGTTTTCTTAAACAAACAAAAGTTTTAACAGAAATTGCCTTAATTTACTATATACATTTATATTACTTTACCAGTTGTAGGCACTAGGCAGGTAATGTAAGAGTTAATTTTAACTTACCAAGTGAATAGCAGAGTAAAGTAATAAGGGTGCCTTTTATACAATACCGTCTCGCGTTAATACGATTAACTTCCTTCTAAAATAGCTCTCTGCTTTTATTTCTTGTAAACGAACAAGAATGGCGATTACTAGAGTATTAAAAAATTACCAAATCAATTTTGTAAATGTTTAATTGCTGAGTAAGTTTGGCTTTGTAAGATAAATAGGCTAGAAACACTGCTGATGATTAATGATTAGCTAGTAGTTTTTATTGGTATGTTCTACAATTTATAAACTAAGTCCCCATAGTTCAGCGTAGTTTGACGAGTAATTTCGTAGAGAAAAGATTGATGTATCTTAGTGAAGTGTAAGATAGTCTAGGGTAATGAGTATAGAGCTCCGAGTTTGTTTAAATTTATTCAAATTTGAATAGCTACTTTAAATATTATCTTTTTACAGACTACTAGTCGACCCGTCCCAGCTTCGCTCGAGTGCAATTTAACAAGTGTAGTATTTGGCAAAAAAACATTTCATTTTCAATATATTGCTAAATAAAATATTTTCAATAAATATTTTATAAAGCAATATGCCGCGGGAGCTATGTATTTTTCTTGAATAAAAAGTAGCCTTTGTGTTAATCCAGGTAATAAAGTATCTCTGTGCCAAATTTCATTGAAATCTGTTAAGCAGTTTTTGCGTCACTCAATCTGAACTTCTGAATAATAATTATAATACCATAATGTTAATAATTATAATATCAGTAAGATAAAGCTAATTCTTTGTGAAATTTTAACTAAATTTAAATGGTTCTCAATTATTGTTTATATTTTTTATAAATTTTCGGATTTCTTTTTTCATTCAGAAAAATTCTTCAAATTTGTTTAATCATATGACTAACTATATAAATAATTTATTTAGTTAAGTATGTTAATAACGTAACGTTAAGGTCAAACAAGAAAAAGTCCATTCACGGTTCTTTTGTAGCGGCTCTTACGTTTGCATGAAAAAGCCATTGTCAGTAGTCATGCGACGTTGGGCTTATCATAAATCCAGATTTAGAAATAACGAGATTTTCCTTATAGGTATGGTATGAACGAGGCATACATATTGTTTTATTTAGAAAAATATGCTTGAGCTTATAATATTGAGAAAAGGTACAAACATTTTTAACAAGCATATTGTGCTAAATAAGTATATAGGATATACTGCGTAATAACACTCGGACAATAATATTGAAACGTAATTTAGAAAGAAGCCGAGCAGTGCCTGGGATCCGAGACCCAGGAGCAGTTTCAAACAGCTCTTTCATAATATATTAACTCTCACTTCCACCACTCGACCTCGCCAACTACAATAGATAATAAAGTAAACTTACGTGGACCTCAAGAACCTCAGACCTCAAGACCTTAACCACGACAACATAATACAAACTTCCATGTACATTGTACACTACGCGATAACACCAGAGAGACACACACTAAGCCATCACACTAAAGGACACACGTATAATACCCTTGTAAAAACAAATTCCGAGAGATATGTACAATAGTAGGGGAGGCCATGATGCTAAATGGGGATTTACTCGAGCGTCTTAGGGACATATAACATTTTGTTGATTAGATTATAGTGAGAATAAAAGGTTATATTACGTTTCCCATTTTAATGTCCCGAAAAACATCTATAGCTATTCAAAAATTAAAAAATTACATGAAGATAATAAGCCAGAAGTCAGATATTGATGAAGTTAAGATGGTCCGACTAGTCACTGATGTGACGATATGTTCATTTACCGACTTGAGTTGTGGGGGCGGCCATTTAGAAGGGTAGAAAAAAAATGTATTCAAGCGCCGTCAGATATTCAGAGGGGATATTAAGTGATACATACATACATAAAATGACATGAATGCGTTGTTTTGTGATTATTTGTGATGTTGTTATGACGTCGGAAAGCTGTGATGATGGTGCGAGCTCGTCCGCGGTCCGCCACGCCCAAATCGTCAGATTTTCAAAATACACGTATTCTATCATGCAATTAACCCACCTTACCCTAATCAGACGCGCTCGAGTAAATCCAAAAAATTCCCTCTTGGGCTCCCATACTACAAAGGTATTCATGCAAAAAGTATATAACATTCATTTTCAACATTCCTAGGGGAAAAATTCAATTACAAGATTATTAATTTATTGTATAGCGAATTGAACTTAGTATTCGAAATTAATTCTCTGACTAAAAGTCAAACAAATTAATACTCCCAAAAACTTAAACTTTTGGATGACATGACAACTTGTTGCATCCTTTATTATTAAAGAATACCAGCTCGGATTTTACGATTACTTTAAAATTTTATACATTTTTATCTATAAAGTTGCGTAAGCTAGTATCATTATAGGACATACACAAGTATATCATGGCGTCATTGTAAAGTTTCAACACTGAACAAACAACGCTGCAAACCGACCTACGAAATAGTCACTGTTCTCGTTTCCAGAACAAACAATTAAGGTTTCTCGAATTACTCACACATTTTTCATTTAAATGATCGAAAACATCTCCATTTTTCTTAACAATCGGCGGTCATTAAGCAGTAGACTTCTTTTACTCGGCCCCTATAAATAAATAACTAGTCAAGATTTAATTTAATTGAAACATGCCGTGAAATGCAAGTCTTAACGAAGATAAATAGATTTTTGATTAAAACCTTTGTCGTTAACTTTAACTGATTCGGCATATAAATTCTGAGTCTAACTGCCCATAGTTAAAACTACTAAAAGATATTGCAGTGGATTTTATTATTTGAGAAATGATGTTGGCTCGTTAAGAAATCTTCATGTAGCATTACAATGCATTTATGTTGAATTGTTTTAATCGTGACCACTACAAATTGAAATAATAGGTATAAGCTTTGTTATATTTGTAAGTCATAATTGCGCTGCAATAAAGAACATCAAATTTAAACTTCTTCAATTTTCAATTACTATACATTTTCTATTTGATTTTATTAGTTGGGAGCCCACGAGGGCATAAGGTAAGGTGGGTTAATTAATAGCTAAAGAGTATGAGCGTGTATTTTGAAAATCTGACGATTTGAGCGTGGCGGACGCTCTTGCACCATCACTACACTGCTTTCCGACACCATGACATCACAGATAATCAAAATACAATGCAATCGTGACATCTTCTGTATGGATGTATCACTTAATATCCCCATGAATATCTGATTTTTTTTCTACTCCTGGATGGCCACCCCCACCACTCAATTCGGTAGATGAACATACCGTCACATCTAAGCATCAAAACTATCAATATTTTACGCGCTAAGTATCTTCATGTAATTGTTATTTTGAAAAGCTGTAGATTTTATGCCACCCATTAAAATTTATATAATGTTTAATTCTTCCTATCCACTATCAAAATCCAGGTAATCCAGACGCTATAGTAAATCCCCATTTAGTATCGTAGGCTCCCCTACTATTAGAAGTGGCCATAACGTATTGAATCATTTAAGTCAAGATCCTCTATTACAATGGAGCTTAAGTAGAATAGAATATACTGTTAGGAACATTTTTTGATAGTCTTTGATTGCTGGTAGTACTTACCAAAAAATACCTTATAACCGCGGTGGCTTGATAGTACTAAAATAGTCTAAAAAGTGATTTAAAAAATTAGGCATTTTCCCAAGAAGTGTAGTGTGCTGTTTTCCTTATAGGGTACCACGTGATTCGTTTTGTTAACTGGTAAAACTGTATTTTCTATTTGATTTTATTAGTTGGGAGCCCACGAGGGCATAAGGTAAGGTGGGTTAATTAATAGCTAAAGAGCATGAGCGTGTATTTTGAAAATCTGACGATTTGAGCGTGGCGGACGCTCTTGCACCATCACTACACTGCTTTCCGACACCATGACATCATCACAGATAATCAAAATACAATGCAATCGTGACATCTTCTGTATGGATGTATCACTTAATATCCCCATTAATATCTAATTTTTTTCTACTCCTGGATGGCCACCCCCACCACTCAATTCGGTAGATGAACATACCGTCTCATCTAAGCATCTAAACTCAATATTTTACGCGCTAAGTATCTTCATGTAATTCTATTTTGAAAAGCTGTAGATTTTATCCCACCCATTAAAATTTATATAATGTTTAATTCTTCCTATCCACTATCAAAATCCAGGTAATCCAGACGCTATAGTAAATCCCCATTTACTATCGTAGGCTCCCCTACTATTAGAAGTTGCCATAACGTGTTGAATCATTTAAGTCAAGATCCTCTATTACAATGGAGCTTAAGTAGAATAGAATATACTGTTATGAACATTTTTTGATAGTCTTTGATTGCTGGTAGTACTTATCAAAAAATACCTTATAACCGCGGTGGCTTGATAGTACTAAAATAGTCTAAAAAGTGATTTAAAAAATTAGGCATTTTCCCAAGAAGTGTAGTGTGCTGTTTTCCTTATAGGGTACCACGTGATTCGTTTTGTTAACTGGTAAAACTGTAGCTGTGGTACAAGCCCTAGGCGCTATTCGACTTCCCGCTGTACAGTTATTGATGCATGTGGCTTATGTTAATAACACTATTTCACTACACGGGTGGTCCTGTAACCGTCAGAAATGTTTAGGTGATCGATAAAAATATTAGCGGGCTTCATATTTGTAAAAAAGGAAAATCACACAAGCATATACTAAAATACTTACGCTCGAGTTATTATTTCGCAAGCAGATGTGTACCAACATCTGTATCAACAGCTGCTGGCGTTTGATTACTTTAACAGTAATGGTGTAACAACTAACAAGAATATAATATAATACTCTCTAAATATTCTTTAACTTGTTTCTAAGTTTTATGGTAAATACTATAAGGACGAGTAATGAAACGCTTGGATCTTGAATTGAGACTAACTTTTTATAATAGTAGTGTTGTGTTTATATTGATTTCACATAGATTATTATATTGATAGATACACTATGTTGGTCACTATAGACCGATACTACACTAGGTACAAATACGAAAAATTTTGGAGTCAAGTTCAACTTACTCCTCGAGTTTGAGAACGTAGATAGAATTCGTTTTAATGACTACTCCAATATATTGAACTAGATGTGGCAAAGATTGGGTTTACTTATTCGATTAGTTTTTAGTTTATTTTAAATAACATCTATCTATATAAAATAGTTCATATATTGACATAATAAAGCAAAATCCGTGAAAACTTATATGAGGTATAATTTTTAATAAAGTAAGTGAGCTTTAAGAAGGAAGGCTTTTGTAAATTTAACGTCTTTGATGTTGAAAAACGGATGAAAGTTTGTCAAAAAATGGGTGCGTTTCACTAAGCACTCACGGCGATTACGCACACGACCACGGTATTTTCCGATCCACTTTTTCGCGAGCGTTAAAATCGTTAACCCAAATGGAATGGAACATTGTGCGTTTTGAGCATTAAGGACAATAATTCAAATGGCGAGTTAATTGTTATAAAACAATATTTTCAAGAGGTTAAGGTGATCATTTGTAAGTTTCAACAATAAACTTCAATAATTATTGGTTAAATTAATTTATATTCATATTTTTTATTGATTGTTTTTATTTTTTAATTTATAATTATATTGAAATTAAAATAAGACATAAATATGCGCTGCTAATATTCACTTGCACTAATACATCTATCCGTATTAAATAAAGTTATTTACATCGTCGCCATTTTTGTTATTATAAAAATGCCGCCAATTTTGCAACATTCGCGACGACTCACTTTTTAAGATGGGTTGTCGTGAGCTTGGCGTGAGCAAAAAGTCATGACATCATTAAAGACGTTTTCGCCGCGACCACAAGGACCGTAGTCATCATGTGGAACGGCTAAATGAGCATTTTGGGCACTGGGAACGCTTAGCAACTTGCAACGCACCGTGTGATTTTACTGTCATCATGGCAACCGTTGTCTTAATAACCAGAACGCGATTGTTACAAAAGCTACGGTTCCTAAACTAAATTTCCGTATTGAAACTATTCAATAAATTACATAACAGTTTTTAGTGATGCCTGGAATGTTATCGCGTTATCATTAAGTTTAAAATAAAACTTATAGTTTTGTTTATATAGATAACGAAGTGTGTCCGTTACATGCGATTTAACATCTTTAATGTCTTTGCATATTGAGACATCCTTTAGTACCCCACGAATTGGCTTTCACTTTACTTTATACGGGTAGCATTCATGTCAATCGGTAAGACACATACCAATATATTGTGCTAACTTCCTCTAGAGTCTATGCCATCAACATTTTTAGTTTAGCTTCTAAATTACTATTCCATATAAGAGTAACTGCGAAAGAATTGAATCCTTAAATTATAGTGCTTGCCAATTCTGGATCTCATTCAATTATTCCAAAATTTATTGCAGTGAGTCTTGTTTTTATAGGAGGAGGTTTCAATTCGATTGTTCATATGTTATATTTTTACGTCTTACTTGTAACATATTAACAATGTATTCAAATCTTAGAAGTCTATTTCAACCGACTTTTAATTATTATTTCTGTTTCAAATAAAATATTTTATGTAGGTTTATTCTAGTTGTTTTAAGACAATTATACTTCATAGATGTTTACGTACTTTTGATGACAACTCTACATTTTGGTATATTATAGCTACTCTGATGATGGAAGCAGAACTCATCAGTAGCTACTAGAAACCCTGAGTTAAAGTAAGTAGGATCATAGGATTAGTTTTGCTGAGTAAAATATTATTACTATAATTGTCTTGATTATTAGTAAAAAGGATCTTACGAAGACAGTGAATAGTTAAGCGTCTGTGTTTATGAATCGATGATTGGGCTAAGTCTTTGAATAAACACCAGTGATCTCTTCAAAATCAAACAGGAAATGTATGTGATTCAGATATAGGGTAGGTTTTGTTTTTGTTATAAATCGTCTTGATTAATTACAAAAACTTATAAGTTTTTTTAAGTTTTATAAACTTATTTCCACATATAAACAGAAATAATATTATTGTGATAACTTACAATAGGTAATGCTAAGAACGCTTTCTATGTTTGATATCAAAATAGCATCCTTCTTGACCTCTGCCGTTTATTATATTATCTGAATTCCCAAGAACGCTTCTTTTGATTTTACTGCGCTATTGTATCTGTTTATTTAATGAAAGTATTTTTTAATCAAAGTATTCGTTTAACAGAGGGTTATTTATTAACTGCATGCATTGGGGTTAATGTATTAATAGCTGTAGGTCACGCATTGTAGCTAGCACTACTTTCTTTATGGATAGTAATTCCGTACAAAAGATGTAAATTTTTGGTTATACGTACCAGGAAAAACTGAGGAATACTTAAGAATGTCTGCTATGGGCATGTTTGTCTTAAAAGGCTTTAAGCATTTGTATCAAAGTATGTAATTAAAGTTTTACTTTAAAGTTCGTCTAAACGGCTAGGAAGTAAGCTATATACTACCTTAAGAATAATATTTTGTTAATATACAGTAAAACACCAGAAGGTTTGAGAAGACTTCATTGAATTATACACAAAATATACAAGTTACTATACCTACTACTGTAATAATGTACAATTTTATATTTACACATTTAGTGGCTCCTGTAAAATGTTAATGTACATATTGTACAGTACAGATGTCCAAGCAATATTATACAACGTTATTTTAACCTTCAGTGCACACTATCGAAATTAATTTACCCTCCCTTAACGCTTCAAAGGGACAGACCCTACTTCTGTCCATAAAGAAAGGAGTGCCGGTCATCATCATCACTCCTACGTCAAAGCTAAATTTTAACAACCCGTAATAATAATAAATATGTCTCATTAAGCTATTCGAATTTAAATGAACTAGAACTATATTTTAAGGAAAAAGAAGTTTTGTTATCAGCGCTAGTTACGTTAAACTTTAAAGTAATATTCAGTCTAAAAGTTTCTTTTTATCTCAAAGAATTATGGAGATTCTTGGTCACTTTTACTCATTGAAAATTAAATTTAAAACTGTGATTCTGCAAGACGAGGCAAAAAACTTTCATTTCACAAGTTAGCATTAAGATGGCGCGTCTGCAAGTCTACCTGTTCAAGATAAACTCAAAAACTACTGAAAGGATTTTTTTGCGATTTTCACGAATAAAAAAATTTATTCATGAGAAAAGTTATGGTGTATAATTTGTTAAGTGTTTTAAATATTTTTGAAAACGTTGTTAAGACAAGTCACCTGGGTGCTTTCATCGAAAATGCTATCGATGCGATTTATGACTACGACAGACATATATATAGGCATAATAATATTGTCCCTTGCGAAGCTTAGGCCGGTTGCTAGTTTATTTATTATTAAAAAAAAATATTTAGTTTCTATTTTGTTTTGTTTTAGCTTCTTATAAACTTACGGGCATGTCCGAGCTTTCATTTTATACTTGACTGTTGACAGAGTTTTTTGTCTAGATTAATTAATTAAAAACTACATATTTCTGCTGTTATATTCGCCCTTTTTTTACTGCAGTTGTAGCACATCTATAAAAAATGTCGTTGATTTTAACTATTTATATACATATACGATAATATTTATCACAGAAAGTAGAGAGTATTTGTAAATAATTGTTCATTCAAGTGACGGGCGAGTATGCGGTACTCTCAAGTGGTACGTAATTAATAGTTAGGGGGCATCTCAATGAAACTAGCAATTAAGATTGCTGGCTTAAATGACTACCCATTGTTAACTTTGAACATATACAACTGATTGAAAACTCTCTCGGAATTCATGAAGCTTTTGATAGATAAGCAATGATATAAATAACATTCCAGAGCAGTAAAAGCTACACGTCATAATTTATTGCATCATTATCATAATCTATATATGTGAGAGCAGCGGTTAGGGGTAACAACAGTGTATATCTTTTTAGATAAAAATGAATACACACCGTGTTTTCAAAAGCCTGTCAGGGGATGACTAGGGGTGTGCCTATACTACATTATTTTAATTAAGATAATGCAATTAAAATACTCTTAAATTTAGTTATAGCTATACTGCAGAGTAACACCCAAATCCCAATAACTACATGCACTTTAAACAGGAAAACAGCGTTGGGGCTTGAGATCCATGATAAGTTTACAAGTGCATTTTTCACTATGCACAAACTCTCGTCTACACACACAACAACTCTAACACTTAACTATGATTATAGTATTTACTCCATGGAATCATTCGTCAAATGCCACTGAACTTTTGGGACCTAAACTTATAAATTGTCGATTATAAATTCAAAACAAATCAATAAATACACTGTATTGTTTTTTATTTTATTTGGTTGTTTGATAACAATACCTATACTCCCATATTGAATCAGAACTATAAAAACGCACTGTATAAACTTTAGGCTTTGAATACACGATAAATATAAGCTGGCTTGTGGCTACTGGAAACAGTGTTTATCGCGCCATCATACATTGCATTCACGCGCTCCCGTGGATTAATTTGTATTGGATGTTACTAGGAATCGTACCCGAGTATAATATGACTAGTTATTGTCGATGCAACACCGTGTTCGCGCGATGTTACGTGCGTGAGACAATTTTTATTTGGCTTCCATAGAAACTCCTTTAATATAAAGCCTGTCACGTCCTTGCATACACACCTTTAGAAATTGCCGCTACAGGATGACTCAATTGTTCCTCAAATTCCATATTTTTTATAAATTTAAATCTGATTCTGAATTCGATGTCACGTTGTGATATGCTAGTGAGAGAACCAAAGCCTACCAGATATAAGCGTAGCAACGATTTTTTCATAGGGGACGCCAAATTTGTTATTTCCTGCCAAAGTAACGACGAAAAAAACTAGAAGAATTTTTTATTTTTTTTTAAACTTTTTATTTACGGTTAAATATATTGATATTTTGTCCCTCCTGCGAACCAAGTGCCACAATAAAAAAAAATATGTAATATATTATGTAAGTATATCTGGACTATACTTACGATACAATGAAAGTAGCTTGCAAGTACGAAGTTGATAACAAAAATGTTATCGCTTACCAGAGAGACACAATTTCGTACAAATTGAGATAAAAGCGAAAGTAATTGTGAAACAAAAGCTCTGTGTTAATTAAGACGTCCATAAATAAAATTACACAATAGATAAAGTAACATACGTAATATTTGAAATCTGTGTTAAAATGATAATATGTTTATGAATGAAGAAGTGTTAGTCTTTTATTGAAACATAAAACTGCATATCGACACATTAGTTCAGTTTTAGTTATTTCAAAAACAATTAAAAAAATATAGAATTTTCAAGACATTATTAAAACTGTTTAATTTACTTTAAAAATATGTTTTAGATAGAAATAGGATTAGTGGTATACTTACTACAATGTAAACAAAATAATAAATATCTATCACTTTTTTCGATACAATATTCATTTATTCGAGCGACTGATATTCTAGGACAAAAATAAGATGAATTTTTATTTTGCCATCATATTTTAGTACTCAAAACTTTATTGTATTCAATTGTTTGATAATATTTAAGAGAACTTTGCTCCTAAGTTCAGACTTAACCATCAAGCAATGCATGGCATGGCAGGTAAGATAGATAATTTTAAAGATATAAATAACAGAGTAATATCAATATTTAGTATTACAAAACAATGAGCTTAATATCAAAGCGCGCCGCTTCCGTTGATTTATCGCCTTTCCGACACTGGGCCCTTTGTTTTCATCCTCATTCCTTACTTATACAGTATACTGGGCAATCGTTCACTTGTTATTCGATTAAATGTTCCGTGTTTAACTGTCATCGCCAACTCACTTATTGTTATTTTATTAAAGTTTAATTGTAGGTTATTGCCTCAGGATTATTCTCAAAGTAAATAAATGTCTACTGCTTAACTTGGCTACCCAATCTATTATATAAAATTCTCGTGTCACAATGTTAGTTACCATACTCCCCCGAAACGGCTCAACCGATTTTTATGAAATTTTATAAGCATATTCTGTATTCAGTAGGTCTGAGAATCGGCTACTATTTATTTTTCATCAGTGATATGGGTGGCCCATCCTAAATTTATATGGCAAAACAACGTTTGCCATGTCAGCTAGTATTTCAATAAAAATATTAATTAAAATACACCATGACACTAAATACCTCGCAATAGCTTTGACTTTGTTTATTTTAATCTTAAAATAAAAACAAAATCTAACTACTCGCCAAAACTAATTTATCAACAATGTTGCTAAATTTATGAAACAATAATTCAGGATTGCTTATACTTTAATATAAAATACCACAGCTCAGAGTCATGGTCACGATTTGGTTACCTTGAGTTTAATTAACCTTAATTGTATTAAACAATAATGAATTCAAAAATTTTGGATTATTATAAAAAAATGTATCCCCTTTACATCTTTACCTTAGTAGTTAAATCTCCAAAGATCCTTAGATGAACTCTAACTCTCTAAGTATTCTCCTAGTAACCTAACAGGTGCGGCGGTGCGGTAATATTAGGTATATCAGTTATTCCTTTTATTTTAAATAGTATACTTACTAAAGGTGTCATGCGTAGTGTTGCTATCTTAGCTACTATTAGTGATCGATGTAGCTGCTATATACCTAAATCTAGCTATTTTTACACATCTATCAGGTTTAAAGTGAAAAAATTGATAGCTATATTATTTAACTGTTTATTCTAGCTTCTTGTAGCCTAACATTTTTTTAGATTTTTATTCCATTCTAGCCAATAACTATGATTTTTGTGTACGATTTATGAATCTAATGAAAAAGTTTCGTGGTGCTTCTTTCAGTTTAGGTTTTATTGCAAACGTTGTTATTCACAGCATTTCTTTAAAAGTTATTTGTATCTCTTTTGGAGCAAAAATAATTCGAATGTAACATAATATCAAAATCTTTGTTAATAATGATTAAATATTATCTTTTAGATATTCGATGCATTAATGTTTGTGAAGCAGCTGTTCGATGAAATTTGATTCAGTCTGCTAATGGGGCGTGTGCGACGGACTGCGGACTGCGTTTACATCTCAATGTGTCCCTACAGATATTTATGTTGCTACTGTGATCTATGACGCACCTTTTTTTACGAACAGCATGGCACGAGCACATGAATGCAGGCCTGCTTTGAAAAGGCGTAGACAGGTGATTGAAATCACAAAAACTCCCGTGCAGACGCTCGGATCTGCTTAAGTTTACAATAGACTAGTTGTATGAATTTTAAAATCTATTCTATAATAATCGAGATTATCTACTGTGAAGTTATATATTTTTTCTGCAGCAATTATTTCTTCTAATAAATGTATAATTTATTTACCATTTAACAATTTTATTTTGAAATTTTCGCCAAGTCATTATTTTGTTTGTCAGATGGTAATAATATACACATTTTATGTGTGTAAATATAATTTCTATAATTCAAGTAAATATAAATGTAAATTTTATAATTCTATAGGTCAAACAAAATCGTTTTATTCATGACGTCTTTCATTTGCGTTTATGCTATCAAGACACATTGCTGTATTTTGTAGTTTTATTCGCTTATAGAGTTATATTATAAAAATTACGTATTTAATTTGTTTTTACTTTTTTCCAATCCACTTACCTAATTTTGTTGTAATGTCTTTGTATTTGTGAAACAATGTTATCTTATGGAAAATTAATAAAATATAACTCTTGAAACATAAATCTGGTATGTTAAATTAGGAATCAGTGTATACTGCATAGTATTCGTATCATCTGGACCGCAAATGGCACCGTTATCGTCGGCGCCGGCGCCTGTGCAGCATTATGACGTCATTGTGCTATAATTGGGACCATGAGAGCACTGGAAGCCCTCATACACAAACACAAAGCCTGTGATCTTCAACAGCCACTTTAGCATGACTAATACTTTACAAATTGAATACACAGTTATATATTAAAGATTTGAATCCTCAAAAGTTTTTTTGTTTAAAGTTGTTATCTATACTAATATTATAAAGCTGCAGAGTTTGTTTGTTTGAACGCGTTAATCTCAGGAACTGGTCCGATTTCAAAAAATCTTTCAATGTTGGATAGTCCATTTATCGAGGAAGGTTATAGGCTATATTTTATTTTCAAAAAAATTAGGGATCCGTAAGAAAATTGCGATTTTGTAACCCAAGGTGTAAAATCGAAAACCTATTTATGCGTGCGCTACAAAAACTATTGACAATAGAACAAAATAATGTACTACGGGTTTGTAGTTCTTATTAAGATCTACAAAAAATCCGAGAGCACATATCTAACTATCATAGTTTAGTCACAATAACCGCTTTTATGTTCGTAAAAAGTATTAAATCATTTGAAGAAAGAAACTACGTTAAATGTGTATCGTAATATTAATCCTTATTCAAATTAAGCATTATGCTATCAAGGGTATTTAGGTAGAAGTAAAATACTTTTTGTTTTATTCCAATTGGACATTTCGTTGAGAAATTATGCGAGTATAAAAACGCAAAGAATTGGTACCTAATAATAAGTTATTCGCCAAAGAGTTTTATCAGCATAATAATATTAATCTTTATCGAAATAAATGTGTTGTTGATTAAGAGTATTTCATTGTGAACAAAATTGTCCTTGAAATCATCAAATCAGTTAATTTCAATTGAGATCTTACAACAGTAGTATTTACATTTTGAAAATAACTCCGCAACAAAGTTGACACGCGCGCTTGATGCGCAATGCAAGACGCTGCGCTGCCTGGCAGGCGGGCGAGGGGGAGGATCTATCCTAATAATATAAAGAGAAAAGATTTTTTTTGTATGTAACGAATAAAATTCTTCCACCATTAGAAAGCTACATTATCCCTGAGTAACATAGGCTATATTTATTGCTAGAGATCCTCAGACATTCTTACTAAAACCAACCCAAAGAGTAAAAAAATTAGCCAAAAAATGTCTTTCATCGCATGCGCTGCGAAAAGTATTGATGATAGAACAAACTATTCAAGACTGTTACAATACCTGTAGATTACTTTATCAATTATAAATCGGACGTTCCATTCAAAAGATATTACGAAATTAAAAATATCAATGTAAACAAAAAATACACACCGACGGGCCGGCGTGGTTCTACGCAGGGCAGCGAGAGGGCACCGAAATGCGGAAGAACCAAAATGTTTAAAAACAAAATGTTCACCCGTGCGAAACCAGGAGAACGAGCCGCTACTACGTAATATGTATGTAAAATGTAAATAGATACTTCGATATATACTAACTAAAATAAGTGAGTGGTTTACATAAGTAATCCATATTTACAGTGAAATGACTTCATTGCGATAGTTTGATTCTTTTACAGTATATGTTTTAATTGGGATTCAATTTACAGATGTCACTCACAATTTGCCAGCGAGTGCAAACATTTAACAAGATAAAGATCATGGTTAAAAAATTATTGTATGCAAATCTGCTGATGTCGCAATTACAGTGTTGTAATTATTTTACACACTCACAAGCATTGTTCTGTCAACAACACCAGATATTATATTTTAAAAGGAATAAATTACAAAATTTATGATAATAATAGAAAGGTAGCTTTGACATTAAAAATTAAATAGTTGATGTTTAATAGGAATTTGATTTATTTTATTATATTAATTGACACTTTGAGAATTAGTTTTTTTCGATCGCGTATTTATCTGAAATAACTCAACTTTTCAAATTTTAATGCCATTTTCATGGGTAGACATAGTTTAATCAGGAAAGAAGTTATCATAATTTAAAGATCTTGTTGGTTTGGCTAAACTAGGATGAGTCGACCAGTAGGGATAATGGTAGGAAATATTTCAACGTAGAAAATGAAAGTTATATGCATGAATGACGCCCTTAGAGTCTTAGATCATTGTCAATTTCAATAATTTCAAAGGTAAGGTTCGTTTCGGGTAGGAGGCAGGTAAACCATAAGGACGGGATGGCCGGTGGTCCAGCCAGAACCGTTACACGCACGCTTCGCTCTGCCGAACAATACATTCATTTTATGCATTCAATTATTAACTAGAGCAATGGTTACAAACTCATAGAGCCTTTATTAAAATGGATTCATCACACTCGGAACAAATAGTGGTTATATAAATCATTGTCGAAAATTACAACAACAGTTTGTATTTGAATGTTTAATTTAATAGTTTTTTTTTGTTTTAGAAAGAGGGAGTGGCGCAAGCGCATGCATTTCGCAGCAAAGTATTTAAGAAACCAAGATCGTGCCAATGGTGTCATCAGCCAGTACAGAACCAAGCCAGCTGCTGTCGAGGTAGGCATTTAAATTCTGATCTATCAATAATCGAGTGTACTTTTGTTCTTATCGCCATTATGAGATAACACTATCACTGTAATTTTCAGTGGTAAAGTTAGGCATTGACGTGATACCTCTTTTCTGTGATTCTTTGGAGCAGATTTCCATAAAAACTTTCCCTCATTAGATTACATTATGAAGTAATATATATTATTTATAAGGGGGAAAAATTCAAAAATCTCCCAGAATGGCGCTAGTACGGATAAAAGTAATGGTATGAATTAGTACATGGATTGAAGATACGTTGATTATTATGCTTAACGCTAAAGTGACACTTTCTAAGTATTGATTTTAACATATTTTGCTTTCTAAATATTTTATTGTTGATATTTAAAGGTCATTGACAAATAAGCTTCAAGAAATTCCACTGAATATTAATTTGAATGTCACGGCTATGACTTTGCTAATTTACTTTGTATAAATTATTCAAAATAACAAGTTTATGGGAAAATTATTTCACGTAGGTATTGTATTTATTTGTTATTGTTATTTCTCTGTATAAAATAGTCCTTTTTAGAATTTATTGCAAACATTTTTAAAACAATAATATTGTCTTATGATCATACTAGCGACCTGCGCGGCTTCGCCCGGTTACTTTCTCTACTAAATTATGCATGTATTATACATAATTATAAACATTCCTCTTAAATCACTCTATCTATTAAAAAAAACCGCATCCAAATCCTTTGCGTAGTTTTAAAGATCTAAGCAAACATAGGGACAGACAGACGGGAAGCGGCTTTGTTTTATACTGTGTAGTGAATATTGTATTTTGTGGTATAGGGTTATCCCTATATAGTAACACTTCATTGTGTTATTGGAAATTATCATTAAATGGTGAGAGGAAATTATTAAATAATTTTGTCAGTTTTAGGAGTTTTGTAAATCATAAAATTTTATGAATGTTTTTTCATATGTCTAAATTATTATTTTCATGTAGAGCCTTGAAATTTAAAATAGATATTTTTTGTTTCAGTTTGCAAGTATGTTTGCCATACAGGATGCGAGAGTAAGGTAAGGTAAAATTTAATGTTTATTTAAATATGATTTAAAAAGTTGGATTTATTAAAAACCTGTCTCGGCGAACTTCGTACCGCCTAACAGTCAATGAATGTCGATTAGCTGAACTTCTGACAACAAATATACATATAATATATATATGTCGGAAGTGTAAGTTAGCCTTAGGTTAAGTAAGAATACGTTTATGTGTTTAACCTTAGGTTTAAGCAGAGGACCTGGACAGTGGAGACGAGTGTCGTGATCACTTAAAGGAGCTCCTTAAGCTTACACCTTGGTCACAAGTTCAAGGCACTGCTTAGGTTCCTGTCATAATAGTAAGAGATCGTAACGTTTAGTTATATCCCGACCGTGTGCGCCCGTAGCTTTCATGATAGGTCATCCGTTGAGCACATACGATGCTTATTGAATGATTGTATATCCTTTTCCTTTTTGTTTGATTATATATACATATATGTCAATCCTTTTTCATTACTGACTTTATTCTACATTTTTAAATTCTAAAATACGCTATTATCCGAATATTGTGGATATATTGTCTTGTCAATTCGAAACGTTTAGTTAAATACGTTTTTTAATTTGAAGGGAGGGTTTTTCGTATCGACGGGATGAACATAAAATTTTTGCCAGTTACGAAGCCCATTAACATTTTGTATAGGAAAATATTTTTTCTTTTAATTTATTTTTCGTCAATTTTAAAATTTTGTTTAATAGTTATTCTGCTATTCGGGATGGAAACAATTACAACAAATTAAAAACCATGAAAATCGGTCGAGCCGTTCTTGAGTTTGAAGTGTTCGAACAAATGAACCAAAGAATATGTGTTATATGGCTAATAATATGGACACCTTGTAGGAAAAATATAAATTACAAAAACATAAGATTAAAATCAAGCTAACTTAAACTGTGTCATTATCAAGAAAAGAATTTTCCAAAATTAATCCGGTTACTGGTTTTTGAAACAAAATGCGTAAACATCGTGATTTTTTGTCGAACCTTATAATGATATTAAATAGTTTGAGAAGTTTCGTTTCTAACAAAAACATGATAATGTTTAAAGGTCAAACTTTAATAATTGTAAAAGTACATTAAAAATCAAGAATTATTTGTATCTCGTCATAGTAAACCATCTAAAAATTATCTTTCAAACGGATATTATTGGTAAGAGATTTAACTTACAATTACAAGTTTGTTAAAGTAATGAGTTAGTAGCGCCATCTAGATGGGTTATTCTTTAGTTTATAAGTTATGTTGTTATGAACGCCTGCGCACGTTCCCTATCAGAGACGTAATTTAACTTTAGTAAGCTAGATGGCGTAACTAAAATAAGAGAAGCTTAATTATTACTGTTAAACCGTAAGTTATTTTACTCTGCAGTACAGAGGTCATAATTCTTTATATATTTTTTTTCTGTAAAGGTAATGTTCTTTTTATCGAAAATTTGAGCAAAAAATGGACTTTATGGTCCCTAATGACATCTTCGTTGTAAGAGTATCATTTATGCTCAAGTTCCATTTGTATATTTTGTCAGATGAGAGAATTCGTACAATATTCCAGAGAAATATTTTGCATTCAATAATCCAGATTTTAAAGTATCTACGTCATATTTCATTCAAATCCATTTTGTTTTCGTGTGAGTTATTAAATAGGCATTTTATATGACACATCAATATGCCATTGAACATACAGATGGCACACTATGATGAAAAGCACGCGAAAGCACATACTGTTAAAATATTTTTCATTTAGTCTTCCTTTTGTGTTTTAACGTCTAATAACATAATATAAACAAAATATAGATCTATTTCGTATCATCATGTTTTGTCACCTTCTTATTAAATGTTAACTATTTACAAGTATGTTGTATTCACTCATAAACGCTTCTGCTTTAATTTATCCTATATCTTAATCGTAGATAAAATAGAATGTATATCGTTGCGAGCACTTATCGTAACCTAAATAAATTGAAATCTAATAATTTCTTGCTTTCTATGCCTTTCACTCCCTCTTCCTTTGGTATTCATGAATAGACAAAGCCTAAGTTGACCTATTTCTTAAAGAAAACACACTTGAAATATATCTATAAAAATAAAAGGCACCCCCATTGGTAGAAGGGGATCTGTTCCCCGACTGACTTGCGGCCACCAGCATGCGAATCCGACCGCCAAGTGTTACTGACGCGTTCCGGTCGAGTCGCATGCTAGATCTACCTCCTCCCTCTTCCAACTCATAATGCTGCGGTTTCAGTGAACACTGGATTCTTGCTCAGGTCTTGTTGACTTGTTTTGCCGATGTCCATGGGCGACGGTGGCCACTTTCCATCAGGTGGACCGTCTGCACGTTTGTCCCTTATCTATCATTAAAAAAATAATTGTTGAATGTATGTATGGTAATTTTGGATGGTATTAGGTAATTTAGATTTATTGGTATGGAAATCTCAATAAGATATTTTTGTTTGAGTTTGACAGTTCTGGTATAACGCATATAAATATATACATGTTAGATTTTTCTTGTTTAGTATACAGGAGAAGCCGAAAGGGGTCGCTTGTTTTAAGCAAAGATAGACAACTATAAAAGGCATATTATGATTTTTATGTCTAAAAATTTACGTAATTTATTGCTTACTATCACGATCGGATGTGTGCATAAATTAAACTAGTTTCTAGTTGCATGTCGCGAGGACTAGGATTCCGTATTTTATAATATAATAAATTGTTTAATATAATAAACTTGTATTTTAATGCGGGCTTCGCATTAAAATACAAGTTTGAGGAGTAGAAGAAAAAATGTTGCGGTTTTAGCGGTTCAAGATCGAAAACCAACGGTCGAAGAATAATAACGGATAGGAGGATGATGGAAGGAAGGTTTATTTGTTGCGATATTGAAATGCGTTATATATTTCGTATATGTGATCTACACAGGAACATCAATTTAACAATTATTATCAAACTCAGTTTACTTTATTCTTTTCACTGTTGATCCCTAAAAGACTCAGCGACCTTTAGTTTTATGAACATGGTTATTGGGGTTCTTAAATGTATTTTTAGTATTGATAGTTACAAATCACGAACATCACTTACAATTTTACCTGTTTTTTTTATGTATCTATTGGGTCGTAAAAATATCATAATTTTATTTACATACAGTCAGTATCCAATACGTTGGAAAGAAAATATACTGTGCGACGATAAAAAAAGAAAATATACTGTGCGACGATAAAAAAAATCATTAAAGATAGAAGTTTACTGATATATGTAATTATACGAGTATGTCAACTTTTTAGGTTTCTTGGTAATAAGTTTAACGATTTTTATTTAGTTATTTTAAATTTTAGGACAGCTTGTACTTTTAATAGAAATCAGATAATTATTAGATTCTAAATATATTTTAAAGCAGGTGATTTAGACACTCACAAAGGAATCAAAATCTATGAGGCACTTCAAGTTTTGAAAATTTTGTTTGTCTCTCAATCCAGCTTGTATAGAACCCACTTACACTTGGTAGGTATATTTATATTAAGTTTAGTATGTTAATAACTTAAACTCTATTACAATAATGGTACAATAAGGCATTTTAAAAAACAGAAATTGTGATTTTACTTTGTGTGGGTCGCTGGAACTGACAAGTTTGGCGCGCGGGTGCAAAATGTAAATGAAAAACCGCCTTCGCTTCGGAATTACTGAGAAAGGTGCCAGTCGACTGGACGTTGAGCTTCTCGTTGTTTGAATCTGATGAATGAGTTGAACGTGAATGTTTTGCAACGTTTTTTGAATAAGACCATCCATCTTTATTGTATAGGTTTTGTTACAGCTTTATAAGTCACATTAACTATATTGTGTTAAATGATTTATGTAGAGTGAAGCATGATTATACTATTGATGCCACAAGTATTGTTTTTTAATATACAGGAAGTAACGAATATATGGCTATTATTCGGCTACTTTTTATAATATTTTGTATTTGGCCATTCACAGTGACGAGAGAAAACTCAGTGTAAATTTTTTCAGGGAATTCTACTCTATAAAAAATAGATAATGGCAACCAAAGTATAGAGTGCATAGAGAATCTTCCATCCAACAGTCAGTTGAAAGAATGCGGTATTAGGCCAAATCACTTATTCGTGACATTTGCATCTATGTATTTTATTTCTGAAAATTATATTTTAAAGAGCTTGGCAGATAGTTGAAGTTAGAAGGTGTCGATAAGGAAGCTAGGTAAAGTGGCAGGTCAGGTGCAACGCTCGACGAAGTGCCTGTACTGTAGCTTTCGGCCAGTCTCGCGAATCCGCCAGCCTCAGCGCCCCAGCGCGCAGAGCGCCCTCAGCAGCGGGCAGCAGTGACGACGCGCGCGCCGACCGGCCTACGCGCACGCGAAATCCACTCGTGTCTTTGTTGATCGCGAAATTAATCGCTAATCTCAACTTTCTTACAATATTCACTGTATAAACATCTGTTCTTTTATGTAAATCACTCTGTGGGTCTTCGGATTTTTAATATTAGCTTATGCTTTCAAAGCCGGTTTGCTCTGTTTTAACATATGGTCTATATGCGAAATATACTAACGAAACTATGAATTCAGAGAAAAGTTTCTTTAATGTTTCTTGTCAATCAACAGTGTCATGTTTTAAATTTACTTGAATATAATCTTTTACAAATATATAAATACCATTCGCACAAGTAGTAGTAAGGTACGATAATATATCTTTTACATAAAGTATAATTTTTTATATCACTATAAAAATAAAAATTTAGAAATATTCTTAATTGCGTACTTCTTGACATTTACGGTAAATTTTTCGCCTTGATGCTATAAAGAATATAGTTAATACCGTAGTTTTTGTTTGGATGTCATTGACCTTTCAATAATACCAAAAAACTGTCACCGCTGACTGTTAGAAAAACAAACGCAAATGGTGTATAACTCACAATTTATGACAGTTTTAAGATCTAAATAGATCGTATAATTACGATTTAACTGTATTTCTAAGGAAACGAGTAAAATGGTAGAGTTTAACAAGACGGGCAATAAATAATTCCTTCCGCCTTGTTTGGTCGACCTAACACTTTACTTATGCAAATGTATGCAAAATAGCTATGGCTAACGTTCAAGGTGATTGCGATATATTATTATCGAATAAAAATAGAATGAATTCGTTTACAATCGCCGGCGACGATTGTGTACGATAGCCGATAAGAGGTATGTTATGTTTTTAGAGGTTTAGCGATAATTTACCGTCTTGAGTCACGTATGCCATTTCATAACTTATTGATGTACACTTGTAGAACTGTTACAATAAAGTTAAAAATAATATCTGTATAATAACAATGTTAAGTGAAGTTAAGTGTATTTCCGACTGGTAAAATTTTCCTACAAGATTCTTAGCGGAAATTTGTAAAAGGCAAAAGTGTTTGTGAAGTGATAACATGTAGGCGTTCGTTAAACAAGTTATTAAACGGAAAAGTGAAACTGTTAAAAGAAGTGGCTATAGTTTTTCAGTGAGAAATGTATCACAATAATCGACTTGGAAGTACAAGTCGAAGTACTTCAACTTCTTCAGGCAGCTCTGATCTTAGGGTATGAGTCTTTAATATATTAAATTATGTTTTATATTTCCATCCTTTTTTTAATAACATAAATAATATTAAATAAAGGATAAATGTGATACACGAGTGCCAAACATAACCCTGTAGAATAACTTATAGATTGCTACTTGCAAGATATCTATTCTAATAATATAATCATAAATTGTGCGTAGTCTGCACGTTTAAAGAATTCAAGCCGGTATAGGGACGCAACTTGCCTTGTCATTCGGGATCTTGTATGAACTACAAATAACTTTAAAGTAGATTTTCAACTAAGATTTGGTTATTACTTGGTATTTGGCTACGTTTCTCTAATTAGCTGAATACCGAATGTTAAAACTTAAACGAAAAGAAAGAAGAATAATTTTAAAATAAACTTACTGACGTCAAGATAAAAACCCTACGTCGAAAAGTCATACAAGAAAATAAATGATATAATGAAAAATCATATGATAATATTAATACTATAAAATTAAATAAAATTTTTCTTCTTTTTGAACTAAAAAAGATATTAGTGAAATTTCTATGCTTGTATTATCGTTATTGAGTGAAAGATAATGATGCAGAAATCTTTCTGAAATCCGCCTGTAGTTTACACCTTTCTTTTCGTAGACAATTCCAGAGACAAGACGCTCGGAATAAACGGGATAAGTTGAACAATCGCTGAATTTTTTTCTTAAAATTCAGTTTTCGCTATATGATCGAAAATACTATTCGTTGCAAGTCTACTATGAAGTAAACATTTCTTATTAAAACTTAAACGATGGACTATCTTAATATACAATGATATCTAGTTAAATTATTAATTAAAATATTCACATTGCAAAGCACAGAGATTTGGTTTACATGACCCTACAACAAGAACACAAGCGCTCTTAGTTCAATACACTGATACGTATAGTCGTATAAGCGAAGGTATTTTAGCCTGAGAACAAATAAAATGGCAAGAACACGACTTGGGTTTGAAATACGCGGGTCATATTACACTGACACCGATGCTGGTTGGTTTCTCTTGTGTCAGGGTCCCATCGGTGAGCTAATGTCAGAGCTCAAACACATCATCGCCTTATTTACATGTTGTTTACATACTTGTTCGATTCCTAAAACTTAAAAGAGTAAATTAAATAACATACATTTGAAGTTTCGTAATTGATTTCTTTTTATGAACACCTTTTCAATTTATCTAAATATTGTAGCTTACTTTTTGTTCCGTTACAAAATTACTTTATGGGTCATAATTTTGGAGTCCATATTACCCGTTATGACAGGCTTATTACAAAGTCGGACATTTAAATATGAAATGTTTATTTTGTTTATACATTTTACTGTACATAGTTCATTCAGTACATCGCCCCTTAAAGAGATAAAATTAATCTTGTACTTAAGTCAAAAGTGGAAACAGTGATTCAGTGTTAGACTATGCTTACAGGAATTTGCTAGCGCTTGGTTAAGCTCGCCCGATGCCCGATGCTCGCAGCTAGAGGGGCCGGTAACAGATCTTATGAGTTATATGCATGATCAGATTCACCACGCCAATAATAAGCGGTTTCGTTTGTAATTTGAATATATTAGCTTTTAAATTGTATAAGTGTACACCTACATTCATAATATTGCATGGACAATAATTTTAAGAAGCAGTGATGGTCTAGTGGTTAAGAAATTGATTTCTTACTTGGAAGGTCCGAGTTTGATCCTGGGTACACAGCTCTGACTTTTCTAATTTATGTGACTTAAGAAATTAAATCTCACTTGCTTCAACTGTGAAGGATAACAACGTGAGGAAACCTGCATTCTTGGAAGTTCTCCATGTTCTCAATCTGTCTGAAGTCTGCCAACTACTACTACTACTGTACTATGGCCTAATACCCTCCTCATTCTAAGGTGGAGGCCCGGCTCAGCAGTGGGCATAAATGGGTTGTAATGATGATGAATAATTTTAACTACGAATGTGGCTTAGTATTTAAAACGCGATAGCGCTCTGGAATTCTGTGACACTGTGTCCGACGATATTTTTTTCATTGCTGTGTAGTTGCATTGTATCGTATCGAGATACCTTTAAAGTTATAACTCACGTCATCACTCAATCGGTGCCAAGCTAAGTTAAAAATAAATAGGAGTAATAAATAAATTTTATAGTTTTATTAGAATCTATTTATTTATAAGTGTTTTTATTATATTATTTGAAAAAGGTTTTACAAAAACTTGTTTTAATATAACGATATTCACATGACCCTTTCCCCAACGGACACACAATTTTCGCAGAGTAATTCTTGGCCTCGACAAATCTCTGGCTTATATTTTGCTGAAGTTATTAAAACTTGTTTCGGCTAAATCACGGTTTCCGTCCTTTATAAATGTGTACTTAGTCTTAAAATAAATTGGATTTGCTCTTGAATTTGCTTTTTTGTTTTCTAATACTGAATAAAGTTCAGGAGACTTGGTAGTACCTATTCGATACAGTATCGCATTCTATCCAATGAAAAATTTTCTTTTATTTTCACTATGGACATTTCGGTAATAACTAGCAAAGTACGAGTTGGACACACACCGTGGTCTGTGCTTGGTTGATTTATGAAAAAAATTAACAAGGGAGAAAAAAAACTATTGAGAGGAAAACTCGCAATAGTTTTATATATCGAAATAGGCGGCGTTCACTTGCATAATAGGATTGCGTTGACTTCCAAAGTTTGATTTTTCATCCCTGCAAGAGATTTCAACTTTACACCTCCACACATTCCAGAGAAAAAGAGTCTTGACATACAGAAAGATAGACGAATCAGGAAGATCAAAATCAAAATCTCTTTAGCGAACTTAGCTATGAAAGCATACAGCACAGAAAAGTTTACTTTCGTTTAGAGTTACATTGTCTTGTTTAGTTGTCTCCTTAAGTTTACTGTAACTGTAAATTAATGCACATCTTAAATTCATAGTAATTAAAGCAAAACTGTGTAAATAATAGTTTGATTGCTTCGTAAGCTGAAGCTCGTAGTCTGCAATCAACGGAATGAGCGAGCACGTTTAACACCTGACTGCGCATTACACTAGATTGATACGACCCGCTCCGACACGACTACACCACTACGAGTATGTCATTGCATTACGTAACACATCTGGGAAATTAGTGTTTGCAAATTAATAACTATCCCAACACCGATACACGTGAGCTCAATGCAGTTGCTTCATATCAAATTGAATTGTGTGAACAGTCATGAATCACTAATATAGAGTACCTATACGTATTTTTAAACACAAGAATTTGTACAGAGCTTGTCTTATTTAGAAACCTTTCCGGCTTGATGATTATAATATTCATAACAGGATATTTTTAACAAATGGTCAAAAATATAGGCATATAAAGGCATAAATAACTATCAGATTAACAAAATTCATAGATTTCAGAATCAGAATCAGAAACCATTATCATTTTTTACATCTTAGAGAGTAAACTGGAGGACTCATCCATCGATGTTTATGAACTCGGCATTGAAAATAAGATAGAGTTTCAAAGAATAAATTACATTTTGATATTAGATTCAGATATTATTAATGTTAGACTTTCCGAGGATTACATAACGAAGGGACGGATATTTTAAATGTCACCCGATTTCCTGGTACGTCAGCATCTCCCGGGAGATTAATTACAATAAAGCGAAAGGTAGAATCGCTGTAGAGATAGTAAGTTACCTTTTCAAAGTTTCACTTTAAAGGAATTCCTTGTAACTTACCTACATAATAGATAATATATATAGTTTTAGTCTTCTATATTAGTGAAGCCAAAGGAGTTCGCAGTTTTATATGAAAACAAAAGCGTGTAACGGTGATGTTGGTTAGTGAACTTCCGAGAGATGCTTTGTTTGTTTAGCAAAACAAATATAATATGTGGAAACTTTACTTAGCCTCGTTCACTCGACCGCAGAAGGCAACAAACATTTGCTTCAAGACCGAGTTCGTGGCTTCTGACCACTTGTCAATACTAACCTACAAGTATCAATTTGATGTTTAGTATTTGAATATTTGTATCGAAAACATCACAAAAGATACTCCTATTATGTCAAGAAGTTTGAATTCTTCCGCAAAACTTTTCCTCATGTTTGCAAAATTAATTTTTCACGATCCTAAAATTTATTTACATAAAAATTTAATAACCGATTTATTAAATTTCTTGATAATTAATATTGAAATTGTATCAAGTAGATAAAAATGATAAACGTCCTTTAATTCATGTCGTAATTAATTAAACGTTGTATCCACTGTCATCATGATACTTAATTTAGTTAGCTTACTTGAATTACCTGTATTCTGTATATACTTATTACTTACATTTAGTACGTATTAAATATTTAAAATATTCAAATCAGTGAGTTCTGCCATACTCCGTTATTCTTATCAATTCCCAATCAGATGAGCAGTTTAAAGATTATTTATTTTCACCTCAAATATTTTGCTCAATCCCTTCACAGTTTATAATAAGTTGCATATTTATTAAGTGAACGTATTCGGCATGTCGCCTTTCTTGTACATGTCGATGTCATCTTGTGGATTAAGCTGTTTACGGCGGCAATTGCAACAAAAGCACTACAAAGGCATTACATGCATTTACATTTATTCAACTTTCGTTTATGAAGTAATAATTACATTCTTTTTAATAACGATTTTGTCCGCATATTGTTTTGCAATCCTGTCTCCTTTTAATTTAAAATATTTTAATGGAAACAAATGCGTTTATTTCCATTTGATAATTTTATACGATGAGTTCTCTTATTTACACATTATATTTTGTAGATTCATAGCCCTAAAATATTTCAACGTAGAAGCTTTTTTAAGTACAATTAAAATATCTTGATTACTTCGTTCAATCTTAGTCTCAGTTATGTTCTGCTGTAGCTAAATGTCCGCTTTAAACGCGATATCAGAATGTAGGGTCTTAATTTACTACTATAAAAAATAACTTAACAAACAAAGCACAAAAACCCTTGTTGCGAAATAATATTAAGTAAGTAAATTGTTGAAGTTGATTGGAGCCCACCGTGCCTTTTAATTATAAAGAACATGTTTACAAATTGCGGCCAAACTGGCTATTGGTTGTCGAGTAATAGGTCTCGCGCGTCCACGGAGATATTAAAATTATAGGCTTTCATGACTACAATCGTTGATTGACATAAATGAAATTTGGCCGTTCTATAGTATGGAAAGTATTTTTACAACCGTATTTCATAAACCGGCTCATCTTGATATTAAATATGGATCAAGCGTAAATGAAATACCTATGAGAATAAACAGCCGATAAACTAAGCGATTTCCTGATTGACCTAATAAACATAAATTGGTAGCCTGTTGTCGATCAAGTAACACGAATGAGGGCGATTGCGGGCTCCAGTCCAGGCCAAGGAGTGGTGAGCTAAGTTTATTTTTACGGCATTGCGGCATGTGAAGTGGTCGAGTATCTTAACTAACCACTGAATTCTCTTAACAAACAATCCTTTACTGTTTTTATTATGGCGGCCAGATAACCATACTCTGTAATCTTCATTTCGCGCCTCTGGTGTGTTGTTTGAAATGTTAACTACTCTCTCGTACTTCGTCTGGGGATATGAGATAAGTACAATATGAATGTTTCTGATCAAATTTTAATTCCAAAAGTACAAATTTGGAAACACGTTTTTTATTCAAAGTCGTAGTCTTTTTGAGTATTAAGTAATTTATAAAATCTAAATGCCAGCTAGTTTTTTTTTAAAATAAAATTGTAGATTTTACTCTGTTATAAAGAAGACTTTGTAATTAAAGTTTTTCTTTTGATTTCTTAATTTTGTACAAGGTTTTAGATTTTATATCTATATAAGTTAACCAGTAAGACTTTATGTCGGCTTTCACATCGTTCATATTCATTTACATACAAAAATGGTAGTAATTGTAGACTTTCGAGCAATTCTAGGGTTGCTATAAAATCAGTCTTGAGAGTAAGGCACGATTGCCTTATATCATGACAATAACTACAAACTACATGCCTTTTCAACGACGCTCAAGCAATAAATAAGCAGATAAACCTGATTTTACAATTGCTTGATAAGTTGTAATACTTAAATTTTAACACTTAAGTTTTAACTTTTCTCAATTTATATTACTGTTTGACAGGGTCTAAAAAAATGAATGAGATTACTTAAAAGTTTTGTTGTTTTGCATTTCTTAAAAGATGAATCAAAAGATAATCTTAGAACGAATTACCGATTTTAAAACTCATAACCGCTTGTTTATTAATCTGATTCATATCATTTTTCAGGATTTATAATAATAATTTTTATAATGTAAATATAGCTGACCCTATAGACTGTCTTAACTATGAATATTGATCAAACGATTGACAGTTATGTCAAACGCCATACACATTACGTTAGAAAAATTAATATGGTCCTTAGGTTTTATTAAATTTCGAAATCGATCTAGCCGTTTACGTGTAATGCAGTGACTAAAGAAAATAGGGATTCATTTATATATTTAAAAACTATTTAAACGTTGTTTTGAAAATTAAGACAATATAAAGAATTAATGTATCTTTAATCTTCTAATAATAAAATGCAGATAAAATTGTCGTAACCTACTTTTGGCTGGCTAGTGGCCTGGGTCGATTTAATTTGACCTTATTTTGGGCAAATTTACAAGTTTAGACCATCAAAACTTTCGAATGAAGTAGTAAAAGGAAGTTTGTAATGTAATTTGTTTTCTACTATTGTTATATACTAAAAATGTTGTGGTGGAGAAATTTGAACCCGCTACTTTCTTAAAATGTTTAATAAAGGAAGTATTATGAGAGTAGTATACTAGCAGTGAGCATTTTTTGTTGATTAATCAAATGTTTTTCAACATTTTGTAATATATAGTAGAGACTGTATTAACCGGATTAATTCATTTGGTTAGACATTCTGATAATCGAACGTATGAAAGAAAACGCTTTTTGTATGTATTATTTTATCTTAAAAATTACCTTCATTGCTTGCGTATCGCTATTTTTATGGGTATCGTAAAAACGAGATTAGCAACACACTTCCGTACTTATTTACGTAAATATTTTTTTTAAATTACTAAATATATTTATGTGGGCCGGGTGCTCTTCTGGGTTGTACCATACGAGTCTGGTAGTTCAGATTGCCGCGGTTTATAGCAAGGTAACATTTTGATTCCTTTTAAAACATGAATTTCCGCAAAGTAACGCCTTATTCAATTCAATTATTACTAAATACTTAATCATGAAAGAACTTGACTAATAACAAAAGTGATATAGGTCAGCCTCAAGATTATAATCAGATTTAAAATAATTGATAATTGATTATTGTTGTAAACAATTTATTATTTAATCGAATATATAATGAATTCTTTTTCATTGCAAATAAACTTTAGATATAAGTTGTTTAACGAGCTTCATCATTTGCATAATTTTCTGAGCAAAAATACGTTGCTGGACAAATCATCTTTCATGAAATGATTGGCATTTGATACTGTACAAGGAATGTTCAGCGTGGTAATTATTGCCAAAGAACATAATAATCATGAAGATGGTAACAATATTACCGTAGAGGCTAGGGCAGAGATATAAAATGCGGACATGGATATTGCTCTGCTATACTGCTACCGCTCCGCTCTCCCGGGTGCTATTAACCCACTTATTCGATGGTTGTGTACTATTCTTTTGTACCCACATTTCTACACATAATCAGTAACTTTGTTATTTTAATCTCATTATGTTCTTATATAATTTACTCTATATTTTTATGGTAGATACTATTATTATTGATAAATTGTAGAGACAATATTATGAAATCTAGATTTATGCTGATTATAACTTTATTAAGGCAATAAATAGGTATTTGGAATTTCCCACATAAAAAATTCTAATTTACTCACAAACAATTTATTTATATTCTTGTTTCTTTCAGGTATCAGGTGCAATTGAGTTATCGGACCCGAAGAATTCGGCGGAAATACTAAAGCGGCTACAAAATTCTGTAAGTAATTTTTTATTCTCTTTGTACAATATTAATTCTCAAGTATGTTACTCGTTCGTAGTATTTCAACATTGGACTAATTTTCAAACGTGAGTGTGCAATTGAACTTAATTACTTTGCTAGATATCAGTCGCCCTTACCATGATAATACGAAAGAGCTAGTAATTCTTAAAATTATTGTGCTTTTCTGTAGGATAAAGGAGACATTTAAGTATTACTTAAGTAAATATTTCGTATGTCTTACCTCGCATACCCTTGTCAGTAAAACTAAGCAAAGTTCTAAATGAGAGCTTGATGATGAGTATTATTAACCTACTATTTATGCCTCCGTAGAAATTCCAATGAAAATCCGTACGTAAATAGGGTAATTAATCGCATAACCTAGCTTGTATTAAATTTAATTTTAAAAACATAAACATGTAGAGCGCCTCCTTCTATATACAACGACTTTAAGCGCCGCTACTAATACTCCTAGCGTCTAATAGCTAAAAACTATGTATCCAAAGTATATTTAGAGTAGGAACCCTTTAAAAATTGTATTTCAAAATATTATAGTCTCTAGTGTAATTTATACCTTGCAGTTTTCGAATAAACGTCAAAGCCAATTATTAACTTTCCCATTTTCAGCTCAATGAATATCTTCTTTATTATGAACGTGTTATCTGATGCGAAGTGCTGCTTGTGGTTGGCCTGAAAATTGAAAACTGCTGATTCTTTAGACTTCCCTTATAATGGAATTATTATCATTTCATATATTTTTACGTCGTAAGCTTTTATACTATTGTAACTCGTTTTCAAATCAAGATGCAGAGACGATCTATTTTCCCTCAGCGAAGCTCATGTGGAGAGTAGTGTAATATTCCTATCGAACATTAATGTACTTTAGTAGCACTTCGCTATTTAAAAATAAGTAATAAAATCCTACTAATATTATAAATGTGAAAGTTTATAAGAATGTATGGATGTATGTTTGTTACTTTTTTACGAAAAAACTACTGCATGGATTTTGATGAAACTACAATAACATAGCTTACATATCAGAATAACACATAGGCTATAGTTTATAATGATATAGTGTGAATAATTTAAAATACATCGGGTGTAACCGCAGGGCGCAGCTAGTAATATATACATTATACACACAGTCTAGGGCATGCAACCCGATTAACCGATAACCGAAAAAACCGGTTAACCGATGCCATTGCAAACCCGGTTTTATCCAGGTAAAAAACCGGCCTTATTCGGTTTTTTCGGGTTTTATTTATTATATATTATTTATTCAACAAGATCTTACGGGCACTTATTTTACTTGATTTTCTTGAACACAGTGTACATTTCTTTGTTCTAAACTCGGTATTACGTCAATAAGCATATTACTCTAAGCCTTAAAAAAGAATTCATATGAAAAGCCTAAATCCTTAAAGCAAACTGTTGAGCATTCTATACCAGGCCACTCAGAAAGTTTTGCATAAAAAAGTTTTTATGTGTAAGTTACTACATTCTTGTACAATTTTGAAAAATTTGATTACTTAAAAGTAAAATACCATTGTTCGAATTTCGAATTTTCTCCACATTTTTTCGAGAGCCAAATTAAATTATCGTGTCTCATTTAAAAATGGATCTGCATCGAACAATTTCGTGCGATGATTTTCTACGATACCCTGATGAGTCATTTGATCGACTTCAAACGGCTTTTATGGATGGAGTACCTTCAAAAGCGAGGATGGAGGTTGGTTTAGTTGGTTGGAGGTTGGTTTAGTTGGTTGGAGGTGGTATAGCGAGTTTAACCGCGGTCGCCTTATTTTAAGGGATGAACAAAGAAGTAGTCGTTCTGCGAGGGCTGTCACGGAACAAAGTGTGCTGACAGTAAAAAAATGAATTCAAGAATGAAGAGATTCATCATACACTGCAGATTGGAAAAAGCGTTCGGAAAGCGTTCATAAGTTTCTACCCGAGCGTGAAGAGGATAGTTTCGCGCTAGGTACCTCACAACCTCACCAAGTTCAAGCAGGCTCGTCTCGCCGCGTTTACGACATTGTGACAGATGACGAATCCTGGATTAATTAATCGAGAAGAAGCGATCGAGAAGCGCAGGGAAAATTTTGATTGCTAGTTTCTTCACTTTGACGGGGTATCTAATTTTAATTCCATTACGAGACCAAAGCAGCATCAACGCCGAATGGAATGCCACATAAAGCCTGCTAGAAGTTTTATCAACAATGAGGAAGAAGCGACCTAACACCGGGCTCCGCAGGGCACTGCTTCACCATATGCGCTCGGGCACTCATACTACATAAAACTGGTACTACATAAAACTGGTAAGACTCTTGCGTTCCTCTTCTTACAGTCCTGATATGGCACCGTGTGACCTCTTATTATTTTCTAAATCTGCTGAACGAGATATATTTTTCAACGCCGAATAACGAGCTAGTAGTGTTCGAGAAGGCTGTGGAAAAGGTGTCTGCGACGGACTGGAAAAAATGTTTCGAAAATTGGTTCAGAAGCATGAAACTTTGTATAGAGGCTAGTGGAGAGTTCTAAAATTTAATTAAAATATTTTATTCATAGAACTTTGTTTTTATGTTTCTCAAAATTTTCTGAGTGTCCCACGTATGTACATAAAAAAACCATTACTTGGATATATTAAAAAATAAATTATGTTATTTTGATATAATTAGTATGACCACTAATGGTGCCTGCGTATTGACAGCTTTAGGCCGTGCTGCTATGATAGATCAGCAACTGTGTCTTTCTTGTTTAAGATATTATATTTAGCTTAAGATTTTTCTTTATCAATTATAAAAAATTACATATTCCATTCTTGATCTCTTTAGGTTTATATTGATTCGTTTTTAACTTAAGACGTCAATCGTCTGATTTTATTTTTTTATTTCTATTTTACAATGTTGATTTTGAGTGTAAGTCGTTATTATTATACGCTAATAACCTAAATACACATGAAATAAATAAAAAATTCTATTGCTTTTAGCATTTTTTTTCATTGAGAGTAAATTACCCAAAAAACCCGATTTAACCGGTTATTAAAAATCAAAAACCGAAAAATTCGGTTTTTTGAAACAACCCGGTTTTTGCATGCCCTAAGTCACACACGTCCGATCACTACCGCTGCACGGAAACAAGTGCTGCTGAGCGATTGCTGGGAAGTTGCCCAATATATAATAATGCGTCTCCGCATTTGCTAATACCCTCATTATCAAAACGCAGTATACTATACACGCAGTAATAAAGGATAACGTTCTATACACGCAGTAATAAAGGATAACGTTTGAAACTTTTTACTTAAAGTAGTTTTATAGTGTTCTTTACTCAAGGGAAAGTAAACGCAACACAAAGATATTGAGCTGTTAAATACATTACAAACATCAAGTTCACACCGACGTGATACTGCATTCCAGTTATGTTTCCCTTCTCAGCGATTTTAGGGGTGGGCTCGGTAATCGTTCAAGGCTTTAACATCATAAAGGCCGCAAAACGTTTAAATTGTTCATATTTCCGTAAATTACATACTTTATGCTAGAAATGATAAATAGCTTTAAAAATGAATGATAACTCCTTATATATCTGAATGTTGTTACGTATAAATTTCCATAATGGCTAAATATTTTATCATAACACAGATGTGGTCTTCAGTGATTTATTACTGTCACGCTTTGGTTAACATTTAGTAAAGTTTTAAATAATTTTGTTAACTTTTAGAATATGTAATCCTTTTGATATTTTGATACTACAGATCAGTAATTTTCCATAGTTAAACATAGTAATTACAATATAAGTAGACTTTTCGAATAAGAACAAGTGTATGTTAAAATCATTTTATGGTTCAGGAGTCCTTTTTCAAAATATTAGATGTATGAAGACGACTGGCTTCGCCTTCAGTAAGTACTAACTTTTTATTCATTCTACTTATATGATCGTACTAATTAAATAAAGCGTTTTAATGTTATAATACTAAAACCAAAAAAATATATGAGGAGAACAATATGTTCTTGTATAAAAAGAATACTTAATGTTATCTTAAATTACACGTTAGTCAATTCAAAATGCAGACAATATTATTATTGATGAAGTCACATAAATTCAATGCATAGCTATTATTACTGAGATAAATTACACTCTCGGTCCTGAACTCTGATGCTGCAATATATTACACTTTATTGCGTACAATGAAATATTTGAGGAGATTCAGCAAATGTCACGGTCTGATCTTCTTAGCATATGTATTGTAATCATATTTAGATGATGTGGTGGAGGTATTGGTAAAAATAACACACCCAATTATGATGATTCATCTTTTTAAGATATTTACCTAATATGTTTATCGCTCTCGCTATACTATTTGAAAACTCGACATTCAATGTTTATGAAGTAAATCAGATCGTATTAAACATGTTCCAGTAATTGACATAAATGTCAAACGTGGTCTACGTTAATTCTAATATTAGTTCATTGTTTATTGTAACAGCGGATGTTTTCTCTGCACTCCTAATTTTATGCATGAAAGCATAATTCATCTAAACGAAAACTGATATTCAAAATGTCATAGTTCTTCAAACACGAATTATGGTTATTCCTGTATTAAATTTATATATGCATACTTATAGTACAACTTAAGTACGTATGTACTTATACACGTACTTCACGTGGTGAAAATTTAGAGTAACTTGATAGAATTTTTTTACACCTAATATTATATCTATTTAGAATTTGTTGTGCAATATTCAATTTAAAAAAAAAAGTGGAGCATTGTTATCATTACTGAAAATATCGTATATCCGAAATAAAAACCTATTCGTAAATGAAACCGAATCTGATACAAGTTTAGAATAAATTTGGATAGAAGTGGAGATTAAAATTTAGACTACATATGGTACGTTATTACAAGTTTTTGTTTTTATGGTCCGAGTAGCTTGCATTGTTTATTATTATTTCTATTGCCTAATCTTATTCATACCCAGTTACTATATTACTTATAATTGTTTTTAAAATTTTAAATTGTCCGAAATAATTTCATACTCGTTTCATAATCGTTACCGTATCTGAAACAGGTATACTTAATATTTTCAGTATAATCAAAACGACAAATTGCAATTCATAGTATTATTATTTGTTACGAATTGAAATTTTGTTTCCTGTTTTAAATCATTAGAGACAAGAAGAGTTCAAAATTCGTTTTAAAACTGGTCTAATCACCCTTTTAATTTAGAGAGGACGCGCTGTCTCGTGAGACGCGGCGATGGCGGCGAGCGCGCAGTGAGGTGGGTGCTGACTGCCACTCATCATTGCGTCGCGTCGCGTCGCGTCGTCGTGTTGCGACTCACGACTGAGCTAGTAGCACTAACAGTGCGCGACGGGCGCGCGACCGCTCCGCACTCCGACCGGCTTGAATGGTTACCGGCGACCTTCGCACCTTACTCGTGTACCGACTAGATGGCGCGAAACCTCCTTCTTATTGTTACCCGGTTTTATACCAAAAATCGTTGATAACATAGCGTGATACATTCATTATAGATGATATTAAAATTGAACTCTCGAAACCTGTGTAAATGTTGTTAAAGGTTAAGTCGTGTAAAAAATATGAACCGTAACTTCTTTCGTCTCCGGTAACGTTTGCGAAGTAGTGCAGGCTCCGGTTCAAAAATGAAGTTGTTCAAGAGGAAACTGTCATTTAGCGCAGATAAACAGAGACGAGTTTCCCATTCAGATGATCCTTTTGAACACGAGGTACCCATTTTTAAGTTCATTCTATATAAATAAACCAATCACTCGACTACCTTGAACATAATCAACTTCCTATTATGATTGTCTGATAAGTAAATACTTAGTTATGTAAGATTATATTTTGAGACTTAATTTTATTAAGAACACGGCTGCAATATATTTCCCTACAAACAAAAATGTATTGTACATTATCGATAATCGTTTTATTAGTTTTTTCTGTACGTCATGGCGTGTAGAGTGCAAAATAAATTGGAAGGCAAGGTTATCTTATCATATGAAGGCCGCGAGTTACGTTCTTTGCTAGCTATTATATTTGCAAATTGGAATAACATCCGCCTGGAACGAGTTTACGGCGATAATTCAGTGTTCAAAATATTTTAATTACGAGACACGATAAGCTCTACTTCTTAGTTGATACCTACCTATTACTCTATAAGTAATGTGCAAAATTCCAAAGTGTAGTGTGAATTGATTCGTACTCTTAAACACAATTATACAATTTTAGGTTTAGACATCAGATCTTTTTTACATAGATACTTGAATTTATTATTTTGAGTTTTGTAACAAATATTCACGGCAATATTTAAAAATTAATTAATTATTGTCATTTAAAATGTACATATAAACATCGGAAGTTGCCTTCGAATTATCTATTTAAAGTTAACGTAGTCTTACAATGTCCTCGACATCTTTTTAATAATGTATTTAAATGTAATACTTATTGATAAGGTTTTCCATATAATCACTCGTTTACTCAGATGCGACGTTCTGTACACGTGTAGGACAAACATAAGAAAGTTTACTGACAATTACTTATTCACATACCAAAAATAAAATTCTTGTTTTATTTTATGTTACTCTAAAACTCTAAGTTATGATTTGATTTTAATACTCTATATATTACTAGATACTAATATTACCTACACTACAAAGTGGAATTTATAATTTATTATATCTATTTAAAAGACTAATAGATAAAATCTTCTACTCAATATTGTCATAGGTTCATAGCCCAATAGTCCTTGGCCTTTATTTGAATATTTGTATAGTGTTACAGTACAGCATAATAAAGAAGCTAGTTAGCCTCGATAGACAAATTGTTGTTTTTGATATTATAATCACTCTCACGTATTTACAATCAAGTATAATTTATCTTGTAGTATAACGTTTTTAAAAAATGTTTTATCATATTAATTCTTTGGTCAGACAACTAAGATAGTATTAATATTCTTTTTCTCTCCAAGATCAACGATTTCTCTAGGGTGAAGAGCAAAACAAACAAACACATTTCGAAATTGCTTACTCAAATATTTGTTACGTTTCTTCATTTTCTCATATGAATATTTGTTTTTAATATGTGTAAATATTTTGTTACTACTAGTAATGACTAGAATTAGTTGTGAAATGATTGGAATGTTACATAATCATATTGTAGAGTCGTCTATTGTACTTTTATGTTAAGTATTAGCAACGCGCCCTCATTTCGCTGAGGTTTAAAATATATTCAGAGCTCAGAATTACACAATATTATTCAACAAAACATATTACCTATTCAATGTTTGCAGTAATTTTAGCAACCTTGAAGACAACTTTTGATTTTCCAGAAGATTATTGATGTATTTTACAAATATTTACTTTATCAGCTGGACTTTGACGAGTAATTTAATAGAGAGAATATTGGGCATTATAATATAGAATAACTTTAATTCTTATCACGTAATAGGTAACATCTTTCACAAAATCGGTAAAATCGTTTAGGAAAAAGAAATTCGAATGTAAATAATTAAAAAAGTTAAGAACAAATAGATTAATACGTTTCACATTGTTAGTCTTATTGGCTTTCGCCCAACGTGTGGAAAGTAGTACCAAAATGTGAAATGCTTGAGCCCACGCGTTTGATTGCTTACACAATACGATGCATCTATCGTAGGATGATATTATCGTATTATATCAAAGTACCTCAAATTGCTAGAGCCGCTGTTTTTTTTTAATTAAAAAAAACTTGGGATTGCTGCAAAGCAATGCAAAGTTGCAATGTTTGTATGTAAATTGTTCGTCAAAATTTGCAAACCAATTTTCTGCCACGCTCTGGCATCCCATTGGGCTAAAACACTATTTATTACTTTACCTAATGAAGAATAATAAGGCTATTGGTAATTTAACTTAAGATTCAATTTAACTTGCACTCTTAGTAGGTAATTCTTAGTCTCGATGGTAAGAAAAAATCTACGGTATTCTTTAGTAAACGGTTACAATATTGTTAACTTCGTGTTTTTCTTATTGATGCAAACGGTTATCTATATATTATTTTATCATAATATTATGGTGATACTTACCTGATTACCAAAATTCCCATATCGTATAGATATAACCAAAAATCATTTGTTTAGCGATTAGATATATATTGAGAAATCTTCAAATGACATTTTTATTCAGATTTACTGATTTAACTTTAAAACTTTTATGGCTTGCAATTATGAGTTACGAATGAGTTTCTTTTAAATCTAGCTGTGTGTTGTAAGGTCAAGAGTAGGATCATTACTTATAATTTTACTGTATTATTTATCATTTAGATTTTTGTTTATATATTTTCGAATTTTATTTGCTTTAAAATGAACGTGAAAAGATAATAAAGCTTTAAAATAATGTAGAATGCAATCAGCAATGCTGGCGAACTCTCAGATTCGCTCATATGTGATCAATACAAAATCTTTATTCATCTCTAAAAGAATGTTTTTTTAGTCGAAACTTTTCTTTTCACTTTTTTACACTTTTCAATTGTGAAATAATTAAGTTGAATTTAGTACGTCTAGATTTCGAGGCCCTCTAAGATCATGTGCAAACTGCTAACTATGCTATGAGGTTACCTGGACATAACGTGCCTAGCGCCTTTTAAGATTATGCACAGGCTTATCCTGTACAATATGAGCGTCGAACGTGGTCCATAATACAAAGAGGTTCAGCTTAGAAGTTTCGCACGTGACCAGTTTATTAAATAAATATCTGAATCTATTGATTAGAAACTACTCTACCGCTCTCCTCCACTCAAATCATTGATTTCTAACCTCTCGGTGTGTCAAAACATTAGATCCGTGTCTAAATAGTTAATAATCAACAAACGTCACAAGTTACAGTATTCATTATCATTTTAACACGGATCTGAAAGCTTTTTGTTACCGCAAAATGTTTCTGAATAGTCCGTGACTCTTTCCAGTTGCTAATAGCACGCCTAATTTATACACCTTACTTTTTGTACTAATTCAATTTGGAACGGTTTAATGTTATGTCGGACAGTGACTTGAATAGTAAAAACATTCAGTTGTAGATTAGAGTTAGAGAATATATTTAAATTTTTGTACAGAAACGTTAAAACTGTTTTATAAGCGAAGTCTCAACGTATTGTATGTAACTTACTGAAATATGTTTTGTTTAGGACAAGGCAAGATTCTCGGACACAAGCTGGCAAATCCATCGAACCTGGACTCATAATGGCGATCCATTACAAATGTCACCAACGCCGGTGAGAGCTGATGTCAGTTTACCTCCAACCACTGTCTCCTCACCACTCCGCACCGAACACCATGGCATCTACGACACTATCACGGTTTGTAGACTTTTAAAGAATTTTACTTATTCATATGAGGAATCCGCCCCGAAACGTATGCGATAAAAATTTAAGTTATACTTAATAATTATATATAATACTAGCTGACCCGGCAAACGTTGTTTTGCCATATAAATTTGGGATGGGCCACCCTTATGACTTAGGGGGATAGGGGCCGTTTCGGAGGAGTATGGTAACTAACATTGTGACACGAGAATTTTATATATAAGAATAATTTTCAGTAACTATGTTAAAAAATTGTGTACCATATAAACTGTCATTTTGTTGGTATATAAACGTAATATTAGTATAGATTATTCGTAATTCTAAAATGCAATGATTCTAAAAAGAAGTGATAGTTATTTTTTTTAAACGCAATATGGTATTTTTATATGTATAGTATTTCTTAAAATGTGATTGAAACTCTTACTACAATACAACGTAGCTAATTTACTATAGTCAGTAATCATATTCTCTGTTATTTATTATGACAACCTAATAAAAGTCATATTAAATGGATGGCACAATAATTTGAACGTAGTGGGTCGGAAATTGAATAAAATGAGTAGGTTAGAAGTTTCAAACGTCAGGTCTCGTCACGTTGCCGACTCACGCGCACATTTATATAAAGTGATGCAAAACTTAAGCTATATTGACTACTAGCGACTTGCCCCGCTCTATATCTACTTTTATCTCATCATACAAAAGGGATTAGGCAGCGTAATCAATGAAAGTTCCCAAGCGGCTTGACTTTTTCGACATTTTCAATAATAATCGTTATATTTCAACCAATTTACACAAAACCTCTACAAATTATATACCTAAAGCTTACTCATGTATCACTCTATCTATTTATTAAAACCGTATAACGAATTTTCGTTGAGTAGTTTTTGAGGTTATCGCGTGCAGACACACAAATGCGACTTGGGACTTTGTAATATGTAGTGATAGTGACGATATTTGCAATATATTTATTTGCTTGAGGTTAGAATAAATCATAAATTGCCGTCAAGCCACGAGTTTTTAGATGCATTTACAAGTTACCTATTCCTGTTGTTCTAATGTACCTTTATGTGCGCTCGTAAAGTGCGGGTTATTGCCCGGGCCCCAGAGAGTGCCACGGTTTGAGTTAAATTACTATGTAAGTAAAATCTCAATATATATAAGATCAATTTAAACTTTATTGAACGAATAAATTTTTATAAAAATGATTTACTGCTTCTCTAAAAGGTCACAGCTTAACCTCTTTTTCCTTAGTTTGTTTCTTCTACTAATTAAAATAGTGTATCTGTTTTTCTATAATTTTCAGTTTTTTTTACCAAACTGATTTTATTGTTAAGCTTTAGCAGGGGAGTAGTTACTTATAATAATAATACATAATTTTAAATATATTGGTATGTAAAAATATTAAAACGCTTTCGAATACTTCTATCTTACTTTCAGCGTCCCATAAATATGCAAAAAATCACGGCGATTTCTAGCTCCTTCACAGCGTCAAGGAAGGATAAACCAACAAACACACTTTTGCGTTTATTATACTTATATGGTTTGGAAAATCTCTTTATTAATATCTTTTATTTTGTTACTATGATAAAAAAAACTGTTACTATGATGATAATAATACACTTTAAGTCTCCATTTAAGAGGACACAGAGATCAATGAACCAGTATTACCACTTCATGATTCCCACTAAATTAGATACAAGTAGCCTCGCTAAAATGATTTGAGCGATATAAGACGTAATTAAATAAACTTTATATGGAGTATTTGTTACAAATATTTTAGATTTTGAAAAATCTGATAATATTATTTTAAACGTTAAGAATAAAAAATGTTATGCCATCTTTATTCAAACTAATTAATTAATTTTATAAATGCGAAAGTGTGTTTGTTAGTCCATCAATCAGGTCGTAACAAAGCTACATTCCGTAGCATCATGACAGAAATAGCTTATGGACTTATAAGTATCAATGGCATTTTTTTATTCTGACATAATTCATAGTCATTTCGGGATAAAATATTTTTATCGGATCGGAAGCGCCTAACTGTTTTAATATAACAATATATCATATTGCTATAACATATTTGGGAAAAAGAAAATATATTAAATCTTAGAGATACTTTTTGTATACATATTCCCGGGATCTGGGGCGATTCTCTTGTTTCTCTATAATTCCACTTTCCACCCTATATAAGAAATATATTTATACACCTAAACATACAATCTATAATGCTTTCCAACAGTTAAGCGTGACACGAATAAAAATGAACTAATCGTTTGTCGATTTCCGAAGTAAAAGAACCGGCGATAACCCCTCGTCCGGAATAGAACTGCGTAATTGCGTCTATTAGTATTGATGGCCGATCAGAATCTTTGTGCTAATGCGTCGATTCATCGCTAACCCCTTTGCTTATAATGGAAAAGGAAATTCATATAATTTAGTCCAGGACAGTGATGCAGTTCCGTAACCACAACTAGCGGACATCCGAATTAAAATTCTATCCGTAACCGAATCTGAAATAAAAGTAATTGCGAATAGACTCGTAATTGAGATACGGTGTTGATAAATTTTAGTTTTTTTTCCGGCAGAGCCAATATACGCTCTTGTATTTTAACTAATTCCATAGGTGGTCAGCCAATATTTTATTTTAATAAAAAAAATTCGCTATCGTATCTGAAACCTGTATATTATTCATATATTAAAGATAAGAAGCTTTTTTCGCTAAGAATTCTAAGTTCAATCGTTTTTATTTTCGAAATATGGAATTCCTTTTTGAAAATGATTTTTAATCAAAAAATATATAAATAATATACAGAAACAAGGACGTTTACTTATTTCATGAAAAACGGCAATTTTATAGGTATTCCTATTAATATGTCTTTAATATGTACCTACTATACTGATTTCGGATATTCATTCCATACCTCAATTTGAAACGTCATGTTCATAACATCTCTGATCTAGAACGTTAAAAAGAAATGTGGCAGATATCATTAAGCGACATAAAAGATGAGAGTAAAATTTTTTAGGTTATTATAAAATACACAACAGCGTTTGTTATAATATGTACACATATATATATATATATATATTTTATGTAGGTAGGTACTAATCTGAATATTCCTATTCAATATTGAGATGATGCGAGTTCGATTCTCAATTTCCCACTGACGTCAATCTAATCAATAGTTATCGTTAATATGTACTAATCATTTGTAAGTTATGCTAATAAAATATTTAAGAAAATAGGCCTTTACGGCTACTAGAATATCACATCTAAAATGTAAGCCAATTTGTTTCGTAACTCTATTATCCTTTCTTGATCCCATTTGGATTCGTCTCTACCTTTTGAAAGATCCTTGGATAAAATTCTGTTAAAGTTGAACTTTATTATGAACGTCAGTATATCTGAATTCTGAATGGATTATTTTTCTCATATTTCTTTAATATTATTTTCCAACCTGCCTTAATTAACATGAAACAAACCCAAAACAGTTTGCATTCTTCTGAAGGGATTTAATTTGACGCTGAAAATAACATCTTATCTCTATAAAATGAAAATAACCGACCCTTATCCAATAAATAACAAACAATTTCCTCGAGCAGCGAAATTAAATCTCTCAGAAAATCACACGACTTTCATGAATAAAAGATTTGTTCACGGAAAGGTTGTACGTAGATGAGGCTGTGTTTTAGCTCCTGAAGTCGTGAATGAATAATTTAGGATAGGTTATTCTCTCGTTACCGAATCACAACAATTGCTTATACATGTTCGTTTTTAATATTAGTTTTTAAAACCTTATATAAATAATTATCTAAGAAATTACGTAATACGTACACATTTATTCTGGAGAACAAGTATTACTAATGCGGCTGTTTGGAATTTTAAACGCTTTCAAGGTTCGCCGTAACACGAGGTTGAGCATATTGATGTTGTGTGGATTTGCAAATAGAAATGATCTCATTAGATTGCAATAAACAAAAAATATTAATTTTATATTTTCAATTCAATACTTAAGTTGTGCTATGTTATAGCAGTGGCAACTAAGATGTTTATTATTAAGATCTAATTGCGTCATTTACGCCGTATCGTGGTTATCGGTAGTTTGTAGAAAAAAATTAAGTTTATGGATAAAATGCTGTCCTCTGTAATAGGAAATTTTCATTTCATGCGTAAGTAAGTTCTATAATTTTATTTATTATATCAAAGATATTTTGTCTTTATTGTGGTTATTATGGGATGGCGTCGTTATTTAAGCTGCTGCTAAATTTATTAATTCATACCTTTTTTAAATATAAAAATAATCTTTTATATTACGATTTTTTCTTTCTCCATTTTTTACAAACTGCGTTCATATGTAAATATAGTTTTTTTAGTGCAATTAATGTTAGTCTATTTATGAAATGTTATTGATTAGAAACTAAATAATGTACAGATCCAAATAACGTTATTTGAGGAATAATTTTTATATAAATAATTTTGATATACGTAACTATTTCAATTTGAACCTTGAATTGTAATAACAATCTTGTAAGATGTATTTCGCGTTAGCAGATTAATGAATCTTGTTTCCAGTTTGTTCATGCAGTCATAAAACGTGAGTTTATGGTTAAACATGCAGTCGCAGATGATAAGTAGTAGGTATAGCTAGTATTCATAAAAAGAACATGTAATAAACATTAACTGTTTTAGTGGATATGTTATATGGAGACGTTATAGAATATTTTTGAACACTACTTGAAATTTGCTAATAACTTTGGATAGCCTTTTAATGGCTCATAGTTTTTATGGATTTATTTATTGACTGGCTCGACAATATATATCCTATGGCCCGATAGTCTCAACGAGTAGACGACCAACATATAAAACATTTTTTTATAAAGATCACGTTATTTGTTAGACTATTACACAGTTTAGTTACGCGTAGATGTTAGGTAGCGAGTTGTGATCACTTAAAGAGCTCCTTAAACACATCTTGGTCACAAGCACCAAGCACTATTAGGCCTCAAGTCTAAAGTGAATGTTATTATTATATTATACATAATTATATATTAAGCTAATATGCATTTTTTTTTCTGCTCGTCCTCATTGAAATTCTTATGCCGAAGCCGTCTTTTAACACAAAAGTGATATTGCAAACCTAATATTATAAAATTATAGATACTTTTGAAAACAATCAACGTGGGGTGGTCTCATATCTGCGATAGAGATATCCATCGCATCAGGTGTCGGTGTCATGGTGTCACGGTGTCAATGCATCCGACGTGCTGCCGATGTCGCCGTAAATATAATTCGACATTTAGACAATGGAAGCAACGCCCCTTCACTTAGATCTATCGATAAAACTTCTATGTATTCAAAACTTATAAGCTACTAAACTACTCTTTAGATAAATTGTTTCTACCATTGTAATTCAATATTGTTAGTTATTCGATTATTCTTAAGATAAATAAATAGGCCATGGCAAGACTATACTCATAAGAAAATTAAACAAAATAGGCAATGGTAATTGAATAATTGAATTTTGAATAATGAGATTTATAAGATTTTCAATAAAATAAGAAACATGAAATACTGCTATTGTCACGATGTCAATGACGTCAAGCTCTAGTAATTTTTTTGACTTTATATAACACTAGCGGCCCATCCCGGCTTCGCACGGGTGGAGTATTTTTTAAAAAACATTTTGGCTCTCCCGCATTTCGGTGCCCCCTCTCTCGCCGCGTTACTCGCTGCGCTGCAGCGCTACACTGGCCCGTCGCGTTGTCGTGTATTTTTTGTTTATATTGATATTTTTAATTTCCTAATATCTTTTGAATGGAAAGTCCGATTTTAATAATTCAAAAAGTAATTTACAGGTATTGAAACAGTCTTGAATACGACATAATTTATTTGGATAAGGATTAATACGAAGGTATGGAAAACATGGTCTGATTTTGATAGGCTTTTTTATCAACTTTTAAAATGTAAAAAAGTAGTTATAGTGACATAACTAAAGTAGTTGGACATATGGTCTCGCGGAGTTTTTTGTAGATAGTGATACGTTCTATAATATTGTAGAACATTTTTTTGTTCTATCATCAATACTTTTCGCAGCGCATGCGATGAAAGACATTTTATGGCTAATTTTTTTGCACCTTGCCTTGGTTTTAGTAATAATTTCTGAGGATCCCTAATTTTTTCCCGTAATAAATATAGCCTATGTTACTCAGGGAAAATGTAGCTTTGTAATGGTGAAAGAATTCTTGAAATCGGTCCAGTAGTTTTTATGTTTATTCGTTACATACAAAAATACAAAAATACAAAAATCCAAAAATACAAAAATACAAATCTTTCCTCTTTATAATATTAGTATAGATTTAGCCTCCACGATACAACATTTACTTTACCGTGACGTCACTAACGGCATAATGACACCCAAAAGTGTTTTCGGTTGTCGTTCTAAATTATTATTAATTTACGTTAAAATTTAGTTTAATTCCGAAATAAGGTTCATTATTTTCATATTTTTTAAAATCTATTCACGTAACTATAAGTAAATTTTCTAAAAAGTAAATTTCGTTTTTAGGGAATCTTTGAAATACTTACGATATTTTTTTCCATATGCGTTATAGATTGAAAGAAGTGTGATTAAAATAAATTACTTTTAGTGTAATCGTGAATCAAAGAAGCCGACTGTTGGAGTAGAGTTTAGATAACTGATTGGGTTCGAATTGCAAACCGTTCTCACGATATCTGGGAGGGTATCTTGTCCCGACGCGAACTTGTATCTGTTATTTCTCAGAATGTCAGTTAAAATTAATGATCGCTGTATTGTTTTGTTAGAATCTTTCTGACACAATATATGTTAAAAGGATTTATTGGACTCACTGATCTGATACTGATTTAAGATTTGAAACCTAATAGAAAATATAGCAAATCGTCTTCTTGTTTCTTTCGTTTGAGTCTTATTCTACAAAAAAATGGGTTTTCAGGTCTGAATGTGAATTATAATGATATTCCGTATACTATATCAAATAAACAGGTTTTTTACTATGACCTTTCTTCAAAGCCACAGACATTGACTATCAAAGTCAATTGTTACTAGTTAATACTTATGCCAATGTCTTTAGATAGGTTTTTTCAGATTGTATACACTATCTTAGATCTGGCACTCTCGCACTGTTAGTTCTCAATTCTGAAATCCCTTTGAATTGAAAAATAATCTAATTTCTAAGTCAAACTATCAAATGATGTGATTATTTTACAAGTATCAGAGACGAACAAGAAAAAAAGAAGGATAACAAAAGATAGAGCACCCTACAATGAATAAGTTTCTTATATATTCATTAAAGTGTAATCAAATAAATTGGAGATCCATTTAAATTGGCTACGAGCAATTAACACAAAGCTTTGAACGGTATGGACCGGAACTAACTTCAAAAGTTTTATAGCAGGACTTCTCAAGTGGGTATTTTATTTGAGTTTAAGCCGCTTCGATATAAAGTACGTAACTTGTGTTCGCTAGGGTATATAAACTGCTAGAACTGATATTAAAGTTTGCTGTATAGTTCATAGATTAACTATTGATCATTTTTCCTTTTACCTTGAATAAACAATTAATATTCGAAATTAGTTTTCAGTACGTCCTAAGTCTTGTAAAAGACATTTTAATTTGACACTTGAAATGGCAATTTTTTATGAAAATAGTTCTAGTAAATTATATTATAGTTAATGGAGTTGAAAATATATCGTTCATACAGAGTACGAAATGATTTTTCTTACCCTTTGGAATGAAATTATATTCTTCCCTCAGGTAACAAAAAGCATTATTTTGTACACAAATACGTATACAAGAAACTCTACTTTTTAGGACAACAACCTTCGCGATGGTAGACAGAACTTATTAATTGGGATAAATAGTTTAGTTTAGAATTCTACAAGGAAAAGTTCAATTTTATTTATACTGTCGGATAAATATTTGAATTCTTTCTTGACTTTTTATTGTATAAAATATCTACATAAGCTGAATATGTTCAAATGATGAATGTACCTATTGGAAGTTCAGAACTTTTTCCTTATAAGATCGTTTAGATAGATAAGCCTACACTAGTAAGTAGGTTGTTCATACCGTAATAAAAATGTAGTGAAAGCATTACATGGTTAGTTAACTGCGGCGCTAAACCGAGTTGACGGTTTGAAGGGCTTGTAGTGAAATTAATTTTAGATCTATGATTGGCATGCACGAGTTGGCCCTTAGAAGGACAGGTGTTGTCGTTGATTTCCGTACCTATAGAAATATTAAAATTTCAGAAATTACTGGATGAGAATTCGTTTTCTTTAATTAATAAAGTTTATTAGAATTATGGCAAACTTACCTAATTTATGGGAGAATGCTACAAATACCTTACTACTACTACTCTCTGAAAATATTAACCACACACTACCACTACACTACTATCTGAAAGTATACTATTTGTTTTTTCAAAAATGTGAATTTAATCTTACTTTTACTTTTTTGAATAAGGATCGAAATAAAGTGATTGTTATTTTGATCCTTTTGTTATTAGTTAATTTAAGTCTAAAACAAAATTCGTTAGATCACCCCCGGAGCCTCTAAAGCCGGAAATATTCGAAATACCTTGGCCATCGTTTTAAATTATCACGTAAATGAAGTTAGTGATCTCATAGTTAAGTTTCCAAATGATTTTAACTCCATCAAGTATTTTTTTTTTTAAATTAGTCTACTACTATTAAGAGTGTAGGTACTATTTGATATGAAAACAATAGTTATATAAAGTATTAATGATATGATTGTGTTTTATTGCATGTAATGACAAATGTTACTTCTTTTAGTATAATGTTATTACATATATCTAACATATATGTAATATTGTATATTTGATTCTTAAAATATAAGCGGATTCATTTAAGTTACTTCAGGCGACTCTACTTTAAGTTTTTTTTAGTGATTAGAACACATCTACTGTAGCAAGTTACGCAATCCGGGAAGATTATATTTTGAGCAGGAACAGAATACACAGAGGTGGCCTGCAAACGGATTGAATACGAGAGGGTATTAGCCTTTACCTCTGCTAATGCAAGGTTCGTTTACGGAAGTGCATAGCATCGTCCGTCGCCCGCCCTCGCGCAACGTATTTTCTAAAATTATGAATGGACGCACTGTCAAGCAACTGTATATATTTATCTATTGCTTACATCTTATTAAAAAAAAGTAATTCCGGAGTCGACTTTATGTAGTGTCTTTGACGCGTTCCGGTCGCGCCGCATATGATCCAAACATGGGGTATGTTGCCTCTCCCATCCCATTGCTGCGGTTCCAGTGAACCAGGAATTTTGATCAGAATCCACAAAAGGATCAATGACCGTCTGTTACCTAGCTGTCATAAATGAAAACTCCTTTATTTTTAGCATCCAAGAATGTAAGATGTTCAAATGCGTACAACTGAGACATTTTTGATTGTGTATCTAGGTGATAGAAGATTATTCTTATTAATCATAATTTTATAATTGTGCAAAAACGGAAAATGAAGAGTCATATTTAATTCTTTTTGTAATCTTATGATAATTCTGCATCATAGTAATTTATTTTATATTTTTCTTATGACTACTTTTGTCATACGTTTCTTATTTCTTTTTTTTCTCATGACACAATGTCAGTAAAATTATTCTTCTAAATTTTAAAATTATAGAAACTTCTTTCTTCTCGTTGGAGTTTTAACATCCTCTCAACGAAAGAGAGAGAGAGAGAAGGAAAAAATATGTAAAAAATCATAATAAAAAAAATATCACAGAAGATGTTTAAAAAAATATACTGAATATACGAATGAATTTAAAATATTATGCCTTAACTAACTTTTTCATTTCAACTAGTCTTTCGCAATTTTCTTGTCTTCTTCATCTTATATCCAAAAACGCGTCAAGAGTCAATAGAGAATTTTGTATAGTTTCTTTGATGTGTTAATATTTTTTCCAAAGGCTTTTTTTTTCATTTTGGCGTCATGTAAATATTGATGTTATGTGTTGTTGTTGTAGATTCGTTAACTTCCACCTCTCTATCGCAGAGCAAGGCTGATAGCCGTTTAGGCCGAAATCGTACCATTCCAAGGACAAAAGTTGTCGCAGAAGTCTTCGTTAGTCTTTAATTCTCATTCACCTTTCTTGCTAAGTTACTGGTCGCAACTTTCAGTGGCAGCATAACTTATCCTGTCACGGACACTTAGGAGGAGTCATATGAGGAGTTGAGAATGAGGAGTCATATTTAATTATATTTATTAATAATCTTATGGTGATTCTACATTACAGCAATTTATTTTTCTTATGAGAGTGAGATTATTTGTCATAAGTTTTAATTACTTCTTTTTTTTCTCATGACACAATGTCAGTAAAATTGTTCTTCTAAATTATAAAATTATAGAAACTTCTTTCTTCTCGTTGGAGTTTTAACAATAATACTGTTTTTTAAGTTTTTCAAAATGTACTTGACTTGACAACGTAACTTCCGTTTGGACTTTGGACATACCTATGTCTAAACTTTCAAATTTTAGCGCTTTCTAATATACGTATAGGCTTTAAAAAATTCAAAATATGACCAAATACAGTTCTCTGTAGCATTAAATGAATAAAAATAAAAGTGTCGAAGGCTCGACAGTCGCTGCATTCCCGGCAAGTATTCAGTTCAATTGGATCCGTCAGATTATGCCAATTATTGATTTCGTACTTGAATCATAATGTTACTGCCGGTAATTAATTATAAAGCGTGGACTTGGAACGAATGCTATCATGTGATTTTTGAACAATCGTGATTGGTCGATTTAAATTTTTAAAAAGGAAATGGTTTTACGTTCGACGTGTATGATATTTTAACGAGAAATTCCCGGTTTTCAGAGCATTAGTTAGCAGATCACTCGTAGTTTTTTATAGTTATTACATATTTATCTATTTATCTATTACTTTCTTATAAACTGTTCAATCAATCATTTGAATATACAAAAATAACCCGAATTTTTTCAACTTTCCAAACGTTATTAAAAATTGATGAGACTGTCCGGTACTAATTTTTACCTACCTTCTGATAACAAATAAATGTCTTAGAATTTATTAATAATATGTATATTATAGATAGTTCTTAAATAATTTAGCTTAATTAATCTTATTACATGTGTATCCGTATGACTATTTTTATAATCCTCGAATTATCTAGAGTATAAGAGTATATAAGAAGTGTATAAGATAGGCAGTACTGAGATGCGCGTTGCTTAGTAACGCGGCGTCGTAGCGTCGAGACGCTGTGGGCGCCAGTGCCTCTCCCGGCGCCGCACGTTGCGTCTCACTGCTCAGTGCTCACGCTGCAGCGCCCCGCCCGAAAAATACCAAATATGAGCAAAATCTCGTGGAACGTAGTGATCGTACATGTTAAGTTGTAAAAACATTAGTTATGAACACAAATGGTGATTGTGATAAAATATTTTATTTCGTAAAAAAATATTTCTTTAATAAATTTGAAAAATATTAAGTCTAAAATAAATTTAGTATGTACCGGGAAATATGAAAACTAATATACTAATCTTGACTAATAATAGAAATTGATGACTCTGTGTATTTGGCGAGATAAATTACAGATAACAAACAAGATATCATCATAGTGCGACAGTTACATGTAAGATAAGATAGTCAGATTTCTTGAATATTCCGCGAATCAAGTGTCTGAAATTAAGTGCCTGTAATTTAACTAAGTTTAAGCGTAATCAACTACAAGATAAATAACATAGGTACATGTAATTATTGTTATTAAAATGAAAAACTTGAAACCTGTATATAAATATCAGTTAAAATATTTTTAATTTGAGTGATACAGTAGGAATACATTAAACAAAATGAAAAGTGTTCTGCAAACTTTTCGCATGAGCTTAAAATTCCAGTGACGGTAAAATAAACAGGCAATCCTAATGAAAGCGTAAAAACAAAGATTGTCTCCAGTTCTTAAATATCACGTGATACATATAACGTTTTATTTATATGAGCTTTACCCCATAGGTTATTCACCCCCTCGTAATAGGCACGCGCTCATTGGGAAGGTCAGGGTTATAGTGCATCTAAAATTAGCTTAAACTTATATGTCAAACTACAAAAACAGAAACAAAAATTTTATTCATTTTTCTGCGTTATCACTATAAAATTATAATGTGAAACGAATATTTTTGCAATATTTCTTATATCATACCTTACAGTTAATTAATGGCACCTAACTCACGTGTGTCAGTAATCTGAAAATTATATATGCACTATCATGCGGTTAAATCGTTTATGTAGTGCGAGTAAAATACTAACATCTGTTATATCACAATGGACAATTTGTCAATGCAATTCATGTCGCGTATAGGATACCGCAGTGCAGGAGCGCATGCCCCCGAGCGTCAGCCTTTCACTTCACAGTATTCCTTCAAAATATTATTTTCTCTGTTATCCTATAGCCCTATCACAATTCTTAACAACATAGAATGAAACTTTAATACACACTTGCGAACATCCGGTTGTTATTTCAAACCTTTGACTTTACGGCTTTTGTTTGCAGAGGGACCAAAACACAACATTTTTGAATGGGTGTTACAAAGAATGATTCCGTTGTTTTCGAAGACAAAAAAAAGATAAAATTTATTTTTTCTTAAGTACGCACAGTTCCAATTAAATTTTGTTAGATACTCTTATGAACTTAATTACTTTAATAAGATGAATAGGCATTTTTATCTCTATAAAATGTCATAAGTTCAAAATTCACAATTGTGTTTTTAGATAGAAAATGCTCGCGAAATACATGGTTAAGATTAAAATTGTTGCAATAAATATAAAAGTGCAAAAGCGAGGTGAAGATGCGTCCGCGGGTGCTCACAGCCGGCGAGGCGGAGGCAGCACGCGCGCTGCATCGCCTCGCATTCGCATTGTGGCGCGCCGCCTTTTACTTGCAACGAGGCCCAACTCACAATCCTCGAACTACTACTAAGCGTACAGACCGGATAATGGTGTGTATAATCAGTAACATTTCATACTACACTAATATCAAACACTAAGATCAAAATACTTTAAATAACAACGTACTACCGCCATACTGGATGGTGCAATACAGGTAAAAATACTTAAATAATATTAAGAATTATGTATCACGCGTAGTATAACGTAGAAAAAAATACAATTAAATATTTCTGGGGAAGAATTTTGAAAAGATTAGTAGTAATTGTGACTTTAATAACATTTCAAAAGCCCGATTTAGAACGAATGTTAATGTAAATCTGGGATCGTGATTGATTTGAAAATTTCCAATAAGAATAAAAAGTGTAAGTGGTCCGCAGCGTGGCGAGGCGGCGGCGGCGCTCTGTGCGATTTGCTTGATTAGATAATGCCAATTCCAAAGGAATCTCGGCTTCGAGATATGTATCGAATTTAACCGCTTGCACTTCATTTACATTGATTTATCTTTAGTGAAATGTTTCTTCGCATTCTCTTTCTTGGGTTACATTAATCGAAAAACGATAAAGATTTCATTTTTCTTTTGTTTGCGTCTCACAATTAGATACTTTCACTACTTTCCATGCAGCAGACAATGATGATGTAGAATAAAACAGTCAACTGATATATCTATTATAGAATTAACGTAAAAATTAAGCTACTATTTTGTAGCAATAGTTTTAATTTTTATTGTGGAAGCCTAATTTGTTTGAATGACGTAAGGTGCGTGGAGTAACGATAATGCAGCTAACAGCGCAACGGCCATTAATGACGGAGCCCTTGGTAAAAGCTGCAGTAATCACTTAAGCCACACCTCGCTTGATGGCATCATTTATTAGCAATATCGAGCTCGACCCACTATGCAGTCATGATAATATCTGTTCCTAATTTACTTAAAATCTGAAATTTGAACTTTCTTCTTAATTAAGTATATAATATATAATTTAAATAGGAAATTACTTACGATGCGCAATTTTATGTATATGGAATGATTGAACATACTTATAATTAATCATTTTACACATTTACTTTAATTCACATTACGCTACTTACTTAGCTGTTACAAGTATTTAAAGATATCAAGATACTAACAGTAACATCGGAATAATTGATGTTATCGGAGATCATTTTTCGAGCATCGAGTATTAACATTGAAAATAAAATTTCCAGTTTCTGTTTATTAGCTAGTATCTTTAAATAAATATGTCTAATATGATTATTCATATTTAAGGTAAAATTATTTTGTTTTAGACTCGGGCAGTCAGCGCACCAGCAGCTTCAGCAACAACATTATTCGCTAGAGAGCATGTAAGTATAGAAATGGATATTACACATATTTGAAATCGGGTTATATCTTGCTCTAATTTAAATTAGTGCTATTGTAAATCCGCTTAACTTATATAGCTGAAGTGAGTAATTCTGTAAGCAAATAATCGGATTAGTTGCATTGTAAAGTAGAGAACGCAATGCGTTTGGCGCCTACGCACAGTTTGTGTCACTTTCACAGAATTATGTCGCGCCTACGACTTGCGTGTTTGATCTCCCATAAACATACTTGAGTTAATCATGGCTTTTCACTATTTACAGTTTCACCTTACGTATCCATTAGAGCAGGTCACTTATTTTATATGCCAGTCATGAACAGTGTCTTACGTAAATAAAAAGGTTTACGAAACAAACTACCTTTAAACATTGAAATATTTTATTCTGTATTTCACACATACAATTAACTGACTAATAATATTTTGATGTACCTTCTTAATAAGAGAACAAGAAATTTAAGTGTACAGAGTAACTTGTACTTTTTAAATTTCCTAGGGAGGAAATCGTTCAACAAGTTACCCCGGTCCTGGAGGGTCCGGCTCCCGATTAGACCTTTGTTATGTGGCAGAACGAATGCTGGCTCTACATCTACCAGACAGGGACGCACACGCAGAGGCACAAGCAGCTCATATGCTGAATAACAAACATGGCGAACATTATATGGTTAGTATAATATGCTGAAAACTCAAACTATATTTATGAACAAGAAATAAAAAAACATTTGATAGACATGAAAAACAAAATGATTTAGCTTAGAATAAATATGCAAATAAACAGTTGTATTAATAATAAAATTTACATACTTGAATTTTCGTTTAATTAGTGTGATGACGAAGAGTAAATTTTTATTTGATTTTAAAATAAATTTAACTCCTAATAGTACAGCCAATATTATAACACCTAAATTCCGTAAAACCCAGATTTACTTTAAATTTAGACTCAGATATAATGAAACGTAATAAAATCTTAGAATATAAAAAGCTTTCTGTTTGGATACCTATACACAGTTTACGTAGACACAGAATGGATATCGCATCTTTTGTCTGGTCGACAGCTAAGTATTTATTGTCTGTCTTGCTTTTCTTCTCTCTACATATAATCCAGTAATATTACCCCTCTTTGATATTTGACCTGTATTAAATAAACCTCTATTACTAAAATATATTGAATCAAACCTGTTAAAATTTAAATGGTCAAACTCAATTTAAAAACATCGATATCGGATAATAAAATTGGTTTAATAATGTTCTTAGAGAACGTAGAACATATTTTATATTTGATAGTTAGCTCTGCAAAGCATTATAAAATTTATACTCTAAAATAAAATCACTTATTTTAGTTAAAACTTATTACTCCTTTCAGGTATTCGAAGTAAGTGGCGATGAGAATACCAGCGATGGACGAACAGCTAGAAGTGTGTTTGGAAGAGCGAGATCACTCGGCTGGCCTGGAAACCTGGCACCACCTTTAGAGCGGCTATGTGCAGCTTGTAAGCATATCGAGAGCTGGCTAGCTGCACATCCGAAGAATGTTGCTATATTGTTAGCGTGGTATGTATAAAATGTTTGCATAATATTACCAACATTTTGGGAGTTGGTGATTTCGAGGGAATTGTCACGCAATCTAGAACTATCTGTTCAAGTAAAGTAATAGAAAAGTTATAGTAGGTAATAAAGCGAAACAGGAATTCTCAAAATACCGATAGATTTCAGTTGATATTTCATAAGGGTAGTTTAGTTAGTCCTTGTAGGTTTACTGGTGAATAAGTTTTGTCTAAAAGAGATAAAGAGTATGCAAATAACTTAGACAGCTAAATCCTATACATATCACATTACTAACAGCCAACTTTTACGCTTCCAAAGGTATACAATTAAAAATAATTATGATTGTATGAGCATAATCATAAATTAGCACTAACACAATCAAATCTGTTTCAGGGGAGACCGTGAGCGGCTCGGAGTACTAGTGGCAGCATACATGCACTATTCAGCAATTTGCGGCGCACCGGAACATGCGCTCGACCGCTATGCGATGAGACGTTATCTAGACGATAGAGTGCCCATTTTCCACCTGCCTTCCAATAAACGGTAACTATTTCATATTTAAACTAGACTATACGTTATTACTAGTGTATAAAGTTTGCTAATAACACACTTAAGTTTTGTTTATTAACTTTTTGAAACTTTGTCATTATTGTAAGTCTGATGTGAGTCGTATCATTGTCATGGCTAATGAGCGCGGAGCCTTTTATGTTGACCCTTTCTCAGATTATTATTCCTCACGCCATCGACAAAGCTTCCTCCTTCCCCTTCAAAGGTCTTTATCGTTACGTATTAAACATATAATATTAAATTAATAGAAATAAAATGCAGAAGAAGAACGTCTCACTTCTATGGTGAACAAGCAATCAAAAGTAGTCTAAATTCGTTGATACATTGATTTCAAGGATTCATTACCTTTGAAATATCTACAGATTTTTTGTAAAATCGCTATACTTATATTTTTGTGTATTGCATATACAATAAATATGTAACAGCTAGAATGAAATAAGAGTCGTGCTATGTACTTTATATTATTATTAAATATAATCTTACATACAAAACGGTATAATCGCCGTGAGTTGTTGAATAAAGCCTCTATTAAACTGATAAATGCTAACATTGTTTTACTACGACTGCGATAAACAACGTATAACCGTTAATATTTCCATGGTAATGTAACAGTTATTGTAACCTCGTAGTTGTTGGATATCTACGTTATAATTTATATATGAATAAAAAATAACACTATAATTAAGTAATAACTATACTTTCTTTACTTAAAAATGTACATTTATGAAGAAATGTAAAGATATGTTAACCTTATTTCACCTCTTTGTTCGTTGGATTTTATCATCGGATTATAAAATTTTATTACGTAAACTTCTTAGTTGATTTCGATAAAACTTTTCACCCTTATACATAGGTAAAACATAAATGTATGTTGATCACAGTGTTAGAGGTTTGCTTGCCAGTAAAGGTATAATTGTATGGTGGTTTCCAACTTCTCATCAGTATTCAGCCATGATACGGTCGGCTATCCTAATGAGGCACTGCATGATTTATATGCCATAATGATGCGAATACGTCTTTCCATTCTCGCAAATGCTCCTAACCAGGCTATATTTCTATCTTATGAACTTGTATAGTAAAAATATATGTATAAACTATAAAGGTGAAAATTATCGTTGGGTAACGGATGAAGAGATTTTAATAAAACTTTCTTTTCACATCATATGCTGATTCCATGTGTTCAAGTACGTGTTCACACTGTGTTGTCGTATACAAAGCCCAGGCATCTCTAATCAGTATTCTACCCTCATACACTCGCGTCCTAATGAGGCGGCTCATGACTTATAAGTCATATTGGCGAGAATTATATGTCTTCGCTGACACAACTACATTTAACATGTTCGATATAATACTTATTTTATAAAAACTAACATTTTATTATTGTTTATAGATACATCGACACTTTTGCTGGATTGCTGGCAGGTCAAATACGAGTGAATGCGGCACCGTTGCATCTAACACACGTGAGTGTGGCGGGTTCTCTTGCTGCACCCACCACACCAACTATCGCTTTTCTTAAGATTTACGAAAACTATACATGTGTTTATACCTCTGGTACGTTATATTGATGATAGAATTATGTAGATACACTTCCTTATATTTCTTACTTCTATCTATTATTAACTTTAGTATACGGTCATGTAGAAGACACTAATAGATAGAAGAAGATTTAATCATAATAATCGTTGACAATCGTTGTGATAACTGCATATTAACCAATGCCAAAATATCAATCATCTTATACATTGTAATGTATAATTTTTAATAACAAAAATATTCTCATAATTCTTGCCATGTTAAAGAATACTTTGTAGCTTATGCGTATGACTTAAGCGGTCATCAGAATAAATAAAGTAAGTCTAATATGTTTTATTTTTTTAGGATTATACATGGTGAACGGCGGCGGCTGGACAGTGGGCATTGGGCGGATTGCTCTGCGCGGGGACATCCTCGTACGCGCCTACCGCCGTGCTGCACACACCCACGAGCGCACGCAGCGACATCTGGTGTTCGCCTGTCAGTTCCACACCTGCGCTGTCGCCGACCACACTCTATCCTTCACTAAACAACAACTAGACCACGCTGTGCACGGTAATTCATTGGCACGTCCTGCTTATCATAATATTACATTACCTACCTATTACTTTTACGACACTAATTTATGCACAAATATTATTTTGTAAATATTTTATCTTCAGTATGTAAATACTTGTTAAAATACCTCCATTAGCCCCTTTAAAGTTTAAATTCCTTTATAACTTTCCTCATTGCCCTTTTAAATGCTATCTATTTTCTTTTAATTTTATTTTCTTCTAGGAAACTGTTTAACTATTAAATAAAAATTCATTAATAAAATATATTAGATCTACCCTTATCACGTTAGATCTATCTTTGCCAAAAACGTACGTATACGTAAAAATTAAATGTGCAATAACTAAGTAATTATAAATTTATAGTATGACAAAAATGGTTAGTATTTTCTTTCATTAAAAAAAAATTGCAATCAATAGTTTTAACACACATAAAACGTTATCAGTTGTTGTAACATAACAAATTGTATTACCAATTTGAGTTTACATTACCAAAACAATGTAGCAAATGTAATTATTGTTCTACAAATAAAGTTATATGCAATAATGATAATGAAGATTTGTAATCATTTCATCACAGACCCATCATTCCCAAGCGACGGCGCAGTGGAGTTGGTATTCGCAAGAGGGGAAGGTTCGAGTGCAGCCCCGCCTGCTCCTACACCTGCGGCACCCCTACGTGCAGCGCCCGATGCTCTAGCTCGAGCTGATTCCCTAGAACATCTGCGACCACTCTCCACACTCACCGATGACGATCCTGGTAAGTGATGATAATCTCCCAAAATACCCTAAAAATGTCAAATTAAAATAGTATGTATATTAATTAAGTCAACGATATTTATGAAATCAAAACATTATTATGTACTATCTTAAAGACGCGATCAAAGATTTTTCTGAGTCGTACAAATATTTACTTTATAAGCATTGGACGATCCGAAAATATAATTTTTCAACATCGTCGCGCTACTGCGTCGCTACAGTACATAATTATAAAATTGATTTAAGTAGAAATACACAATAAATAACTATAGACGAAGTTTATAGTCAAATGGAATTCTGAGTAAATTACACTAAATAAAATATCTTTGTCAACGAAACGCAAATTCTAATTAGGTATAACCAGACACATTTATTTTAAAGTGTATATTTTAAAACATTCAGTGATTGTCATTTTGAAAGTATTTATTTAGTAACTTCTAAATATATTTCCAGATAATTTACTAGATAACTCGGTACAGTTCGTTGTTTTCGCTTCATAAGCTATAAGTAGCGCCATCTTCATTCAATACAGGATCACTAACAGACATACGATAAGATTAACATAAAACAATCTTGCAATATATAGGTGTAGAAGACCCGTTATACCATGAACAGAATTATATTTTTTATTATTATTTAACGTACTGTACACAAACCCTATTTGCAAATTTTGAAAAACCTAATATTTGAGTACCCACCACTAACATTTCAGAAATATCCAAATCATATTTATATATGTTTAAGTATTTAAAAAAATCGCAAAATGTTCAAGGTATATATTATTGTTTTAAATTTGAACTGATCGCATTACAAAACGTAAAAGACATTCAAACTTCAGAGTTTATTAAAAATACATACTTTTTCGGCAAGAAACTTTTCACTTCAATAACACCAAAACCAGCCTAATGGCACAAAGCAAATAAATAACTACAGACAACAGAATTTACCTAGGCACTCATAGTGCTGGGATACAACAGGGTCTCCTATATAACTAAGTGGTTTTTTTTAAAGACCTTATGTTTAATTTTTTTACTAGACTATACTTTAATTTTTTCTGACCTATAAACTATTTTTTTAATAACTGATAGGCAATAAAATGTTCGTTTAACATTTTAAAAATTATTGGTCAACGATAAATACTATTTGTAAACAACATAGTGTAAGTAGTATAACTAAAGGTAGTAAATATAGATATTACATTCGTGATTCATATAGATTTTCACAATCACTTTTTTAAATAAGTCAATTATTAGCATCTTCTAGTCTTCTTCTAATATTTCAAAAGCTTACGGAGTAAAGACATTGTAATATTTGATGCCTTTTTGTAGTGTAAACTATATTTGAGTTCGAGGAGTTTAACAGTAATTTTATTAGCTCTACATCCGTTATTTGCTGTTTATTTTCGTTAGGGTTTCGGTTAAACGTATGGCACAGCAAGAGCCATATGTTTGCGATAGTAATAACTGAATGCAAGATATACTCCCAACATTGCGCAATGACTGGTCAAGGAGAAGTATCCAATATTAGTTCGAGTTGTAAAATGATTGACGAGCTGACCACAAGAACAAAATAAACTGTATATATTCATACACAATACTAGAGATATTTATACAAAAATACGCCTTTCCGATCTTTTTCTGTAGTTTGTCTAAAAAATTTATTTCATAGAAAGTAATTGTTTTTATTTTCTTTCAAATTTTGCCCTGAACAAGAACAACAAAAAGTTTTCCGTATTTATGTGATGCGCTTTAATACATTCGGAAATCGATTATTAATAATAAAATATATATATATATATATATATAGAAAATTTAATAACTTTAAACGAGCTAATGTAGTCTTCATTTACAATCATTAATTTCTAGAAAAAAGTGTGGACATGTCATTATAATAGTTGACAAAGCTGTTAGTGGTGGCGGTAGCTTGTGGCGCTGCAGGTGTGAAGCTATTTTAGTGATGTCCGCCGCGCCCGCCGCCAGCCGCCCGCCCAGTCTCAGTCCGACCCTACCTAGTGTGCCACGAATTTTATCCGTTTTACTTTTGCTCTTTTATCGGTGTAATCAGGTTATATCAAAATAAAACATAGCTATAATAAATTGCTGATAAGATAGTATAGTTTGTCGAAATATGTGAATCCATTTTGTGACTCTGTTGTTTAGTTGAAGTTTTAAGACGAAAAGTTTGTTAAAAGGGTAAGTAAAAACTTTACGGATTCTGAAATTGGATTAGTCTTCTGATATTTATCTGTAGTAGATTTTGGTGAAGCAATTAGCAGCAATTAGGATATTTAATGCCACATTGCGTCAAAAATAAACGAATGTGAAGCGCGTAGAGCCGAAAGATGTAATGAAATTAGTTCCATTATGCGATCGTATATTTCACTTGGACAATGGGATTAGACATGGTGAGCGTATGATATGAAGCGAGAATGTAATCACGGTGCCATGCACCAGCCCACCAGCCTATCACCTAATTAACCACCGTGGCGAATAACTGATGAATGTCCACTCACCCGTCACCGCTGATCCCTCATTGTTCTTATTCGTCACACTCTACATTCATATATATCGAATGACACACGAGTGTATGCACTAATATGTATTGATTTGATTACGTACTATTTAAATTAAATACGAAAGGATTTTTATTTATTACACGTTAAAAATAATTTATAGTTATCGCAATTCGTAGGCTTTAATTTTTTTAATCAGTTTTGATGATTTTAAAATTGCTTAGAGTTTCAGCAGAATAAATATTTCGTCTATTATCTGTTATCGTCTATTATCGTTTTGGCTGGCTCAAATGGCGGGTTTTACAATCCGTATAACAAATATTCAAATCGTTTGTCAATATCATAATACTATATCATAATTTTCAAATACGTGATTGATTAAAATCAATTTACTATTTCAAATCACTGCATGTGAAAGGTAGACAATATGGTGCTTGTCTATATATTCATCATCAAAAAAATATAAGCATGTCAAGGAGTTTATGTGCTACAAGAATGGAAAAAAAAATGTAATATAACAATTCAATAGAATGAAACAGTTACTGTTTACATGCACAACAACATAATATCCAAACATAATAGTTTGTGGTCACATTATAAATCTTCGAAAAAAGACTTCAGTTTTAATCAAAGGCTTTTCCTTTAAATTTAAAAAAATATTAATGTTGACCGCTGAATGACCACTGTTGTGATAAAACACACTTAAAATTTTATGGGTATGTTAATGCCAAACAAAACCTGAATGTTGTAAAATGAAAAAATATATATATTAAAATAAAACGTCTGCTAAAAGGAAGATACGAACCGGTTATGATTTTGAAGTTGGAGCAACGGACGTATGAACGTTTTGGGATATGGTTGAGTAAATGCAGAGCTTAGAATTTCGTAGAAACACAAGGTGGAGCGCCGATGACATCATGAGGAGCCGACACGAACACGCGCTCACCTTCGTACAGATTACAAATTTATGAGCCAGCCACGACGGGTATTTTGTCCAAATTTTAAATTCTTATATTACAAAGCTGCGTGCGGTATTTCTAAGAATATATTTGTAAAATAATGTTTTAAAATCTAAATTAGAATGTTTATTATTCCAAGTAATAGTTTGATTCAAATAGATTTGATAAGATTAAAAAAATAAAATAAAAAAGGTGAAGCAATGACATTTTATAAACAGACGCGTTATATGCAAATATACCTGCACTAAAAATGTTGAATATTCATGTACCTATATAATAAATAGTAATTGGGCTATATAGTAAATAGGTACCACAAACTTTAAAGTAAGTAAAGTTTAGTGTTACTGCTGACTGAATGTGGGCAAATAATCTCTCTTCTTCGTTCACATATTTGTAAATAAGCTTTATAGACATCTTAGATGCAGAGTAATTTGATGTAATGTTAATATTATGTGTTGTTTCCTAACTCCACTACCACTAAAGCCAAAAGAAGTAACGGATATGGCAATGACCTATGGGATCCAGTTACTTTGTCAATTACCTAATGAAAATTGAAATTCAATTTTCACAAGTCGTTAAATACCCAACGATTACGCCAATTTTTTTACGTTAACTTAACTAATCACGAATGTCCCAGATGCACTGTATTAACCTTTGTTAGTTATTTCATTAATTAAAAAAAAGACACGTTCCTGTATACGTAGCAGGGGATTTGATGTATTTTTTAACTTTGCAAAGACTTTATGTCGCCATATTTTATTATTAGATCGTTGCTTAAGAAACTTGTTTCTAAACACTTCTCTCGGTAAGACCAGTTATATTTCCCGCAGATATTCCTTGAGAAATACATAAATTAGAATAATGATATCCTGCTAAAATTTATTATATTATATAAAAACAACGTACAATTAGTCTTAATACATAAGTATTAAAAATTAATAAATTAGATAATACACAAATTAAAATTAAATAATGCATAAGAATTGGCAAGTCGGGCGCACATCCTCTTCCTGCGGCGAAACTGTATTCATTTCGTAACAGTAGCCCTCGCCGTACAGTCGCCATTCATCTCGCGCTTGACTGCCCTATACTTTATTTTTGTTGACAACACAAAAATAACTGTATCTCCCTTAACAGCACCGACGGCGACTATCGCATTGACGTTGATAACTTTATACTAATTATGTTATTGACAACTTTACATTTAGATCAGTTGCTGTAGGCGATTTCACGCCAGATGCCGCTATGTTTTTTACATCTGGAATTTCTGGAAAATATCAAAAACTAAATGACATATTATATATAGACGCGTTATAAAATAACACTCATATCTAACTTTAACATAAAGTAAATATAAAACTATACCTTCTTATATATTAATGTAGTACTTCGGCGCTCTTCGGAAATCAAAACCAAATCAGCCGAAGTTATAAGATTATAAGAAAGGGATGAATATATTACATAAACTCGGATGTTAACGCTACTCCATAATCATCCGGTTTCGTTCACTCATACATTCAAAATATTCTATAAGTATATTTTACTCGTAAGAAATAAAAATATAATGAAAACAAAATATTTTTATTTTAATAAATAAATTATAATCAAGTTTTAAAATATGAAATAAACCTCTCACAGTACACTGATTAAATGTAGGGCAATCACATTAATTTGTCGTTGCCATTCTATTACGCAGATGATGCACCACATGCAATACATATTTTGTAAACAACAACTATAAACAAATAATTGAGACCCTTATTATGCAAATAAGTTTTGAGTAGATGTTCCTTTAACCTTCATTTATATATTACTTTTTATATATTATTTATGATTTCGTAACTAATTATATTTATTTATCAAATATTTAATGTTCATCAATATCAAAAATTTATTAATTTTAAATCACTGCTGTTTTATATTTCAAATATAACAAATGTTCATTAACTTGCAAAGGTTATTGCTTGTTCTCTTCCTTGTTGGGCGGAGTTGCCTTGAACCATAAATCTGTTTATGGAGACTTCTACAACTGTTTGGCAATATCGAGGTTATCTGATTCTTAATCGTTACACACGACAGCAATCTTCAATAATAGCACAATATCAATGAGTAGATAAAGAAAAAAGTTATCACAGTGATAGGTATATAATTGGAATAAAAAGTTTTTTAACATAATACCAAGAACTTATGTCCCGGCAACAGCTTCCATTTTCTATAAATGTGTAGTTTTTTGGAAAGTTATAGAAATATATATATGCTAACAATTTATATAGTTCGATTGTATTTATTTCAGAATCCTAAATGTAGTCACTTCAATGTTTTTATTTCTTTATTAAGAACATACCCGTAAATGAATGAATTCACATAAGAAGCTGATAAGCCTGTGTTACCATTAATTACTAAACGTGTTGTCATGTTCTGTAAATAAGAAGGGCTCTATGTGACATTCCGTGAGACAACGGTGACGACCGGGATACGGGTAACGGGAAATAAACATAGTCCTTATAAGGATGTTGTCTGGTTGTTCAGCTACTATCTAACTGCGTCTCTACTCTCTACTACTCAGTGTCGGCGATAAATGGTCAACAGATTGGTACTTTATTTTGCACACTGAATTCAAATTTTAATTCATTCGTAGTATCACACAAATATTAATAGTGTCACGAATAATAAAAAAATTATGTAGCATAACTTAATTCCACTTTTGAAAGTGACAAACTTCGACATGTTTGATTCAATCAAATACCAACATTAGATTATTCGGTGACAGGTGACAACAACGGCAGCGCAGAGGGTTCGGGCTCGGGAGGGGAGGCGGGCGAGGGAGCGGAGGCTGCTCATACGTTCGGACCTCTCGACGGATCCATCTACGCGACGGTAGTGCGCGCAGGCGGCGGGCAATCCTCTCCGCTGAGCGCCTCCATGGATTCCGGCATCTCGTCGGCAGGTCGGCGCGCCGCCCCCAGCCCGCCCGACGAGCTGGACGCACTGTTGGGCGATATGCTGCGAACCGTGAGCGCCTTGCCCGATCCGCCGCCGACGCCGACGCCGCAGTCGCACGCCAACCGCGCACCAGATATACCGTATCACGCGCGAGCTGACTCAGCACCTTTCACCTACGGAGCGCCAGGCCTGCGCCCCGGCATGCTGCGTGCCTCCAACCGTCTCGCTAGCCCCGAATTGGTGCGTCGGGCACTCGGCAGCGACCGCAGCTACAGGGCCATAGAAGATGACGATGACGAACGCACCGTCACACCTGATCCGTCTCCACGCACACCCCTATCTCCTCGGACCCTACGGAAACTAACGCACGATGATGTCACGACGACAACAACAACAACTACAACTGTTCCACCCTCAGCATCACCCGTAACCAACGGAAGGTTGGTACAAATATTTTTTTTAAATATTTTAACTTTTTAATTTATATAGCTATTATACGAAATCTTTGCTGTTATGTGATATTAGAGAAACTTATTTTGTCACGTATACATGTGTAAATTACGTGACAAAAATTTTATATTTATATCCTTATAAAATAATAGCTGTAACGTGCAAATATAACATAAAATCTATTTTTATATGTTATGACATTATAGTATTAAATCTATTTCTATAATGTTATAGTATTAAAAAAAAATTATTTAGTTTTTTTTTAATTTATTTATTAACAGTATTAAAAGTTCCGTATAAATTATTTAAGTTTAAAATATAAATAATAAGAGATTAAGGGTACATAAACATATATATGCTTAATACTCTTAGTATTTTATTTTAAGATTTTGCAAGTATGGTTTTATTTACAATATTAATAATAAAACGTTAATACTATAACATTATCAGTATAAAACAATGGTATTTCCTATTTAAGGCTCGAAACGTTTACTATCGCATATGTATAAAAGACCAACTTTTTTAGTAAACAAAGAAGATTATTACAAATAACCCTGATAAAGAAAAGGTTAATGCATTAAATGAGCACAAAGTAATTAAAAGAAGGGGAATCGGGTGTAAGACGTAAACATGTGTTCCTGTAGAGTAGCGTAGGCGCGGAGGCCACGCGCCGCCGCCTACAACTACATGCTAGTACTGTTTACATTTCAAACCTACATCGATAATATATTTTTACCAAAATCAATAATGATCGGTAATCGTACATTAAAAGATCTGAATTATTCGAGGTTCATCTATGCAAAAACTAGAGAGCAACTGTACCCAATCATTTAATGACGAGAATCACTTAATAATGATTAATCGGTCATATATGGTAATGTATACCTACTCTTAATAAATAATAAAATATACTTCTCCGACATTATCTTAATCAGTTTCGCATATTACCATAAATAGAGCAAGCTATATCTTACGAGATTTGTTTAACTTGTATCTACTTAAAGGTCGTGAGAAAACTACAAAGGGGGATTATTTTTCATTCTTCTTTAACAGTCATATAGAGCATCAATATTACTATGTTACTGTAGTATAACACAAAGTATTTATTTATTTAAATGTTACTGTAGCATGACCTGCGGCTATGCTTGCTTTGTAGTATTGTCCTATCATTATATGGCAACGTTTACAATAGCGTATATTTTACCACCACCAACAGTTAATATTCCAGAAATCCTTCTTTAGCCCTATGAAAAATAGTTTTGCGTTTATTAACTTATTCAAATTTCGTGGTTATTTGTATACATTACCGCAGATAGCATATACAGTATTTAATATCTTGACCAAACATAGTAATACACTCGTGAGAACAAAGAAATATAATATTTGGTAAAGTTTCGACATGCCGACTCTGACACGCGATGCCATAACATTGTGGTTGGTCGGTTAATTTATTTAATTGCGTTCCGCTCGACCCACTTTACTGTCAATGAAGAAGGGTAATGAAATATATCACCAATCTCTGCTACAACGACACTTAAGCAAACCACTCCACTTTATCTACACATAATTATATTACAGAGAATTAAAGATACATTGCAAAAAACTTATCCCTAGTAGACAATATTGACCTATTTTCTTGTTCAATAAAACTAAATTAATATAGCTTTTTATGTAAAAAGATAAAGATTTATCATTTATATATAGTATTTGACTAAACATCGTATTTACCGTAAAAACTTTTCTTTAATTTTTCCATCTCGAAAATAATTTATTACGCGTTGACGACGTAGCAATATTAAACAACTGTGATTTACCTAAAACTTACCTATCTACAATATTATATTAGCAAAAAAGATTTAGTACGTAGGTAGATTTTATCAGGTTATGATTGACAAGAGTTATCAGTAACATGGTGAGTGCTCTCGATAGAGTTTCAGATCAAAATAAACCAGGTTAAAATATTATAACACGAGTAAAAGTTTATCACATAATACATTGTATATTGTTTAATTTTGTGAATGATACGAGGGATAAAATCGATCTTTAGTTACTTTAAGAAGGAAAACAAAGACGCATTACGGCTTCATTTCGATAAAAATAGTAATTTGCCTCTGCTCTTGTATTTTATTACCGTATTTAAAGTCAAGCCTATACTGTAGTTAAATTAAAAAAAATATGAGAGATTTACACAATTAAATAAAATTACTGCAATAATTTTCTTTTCTCATTTATTACTTTTTAAATATTATTATTTATGTCACCCTTATTATATATAAAATAAACATATAACACACATCATTGAATTACCTATTTTTGATAAAGCTACACAAACAGCCTTTAGTCTCACCGTGTTTTGACACAAGAGAGATGCCAAGAGACATATTGTAAAAAGATAGATAAGAACTCCACCATTTCACTTAACTAGATCAGAATATATCTAAAAATGTATTCCATACCTACCTAGTAATTGTTCTATTTTAGAAACAACGTCAATTCCGTTAAAGGATCGTACAGTTTATTGTTATCATTGGTTGTTATTCAATTATCGCCCACGGAGCAAACGCCACGCAATCCCACACGGATACTGTATCACCTGCGATTTATTTTTATTGAATATGTAATGATTTATTTACTTGTATTACCTACAAAAAGAAATAATATACCTACATCTCAACATTGTAAATTATAACTTTTAATCTTAGGATTTATCTACATGATTTGGTGAGTGTAGGCATTCATAAGCAAGACAAAGCTCATCTTGCTTAATTACCATCAGAGTAAAAAAATATTTGAATGATCTATTAGTCAAAACCAGGAAATGTTTAATTTAATTTATAATAAAATAAAATAAATAATAAAATAAATGTTTAAATTAATCATAGCTGCGATATGATTTTATGAAAAGATTTTTTTTGTAACAAATAATTATTAAAAAAATTATTAGAATAAATGAGTAAGGAATGGGTTAGTTTGAAACCTTTTTAATAAAGGATTGGACTTTATTCAGTTTTGATAAATTTTAGGATATACTGTAGTTCTTTCTAGCTTTAATTAAAACATACTTACATATACTGATGCTCTGAATATTATATTTACTAATATGATGACGTAGACTGCATTTAGCAATAATTTGTAGGGCAGCATGGCGCCATGTTGACCGATAGCTTTGAAAGCTAGTCAAAATTACGAGCTCAGCTACTCATTTCTAAGTATTAATATCTAATTGAAACAGCTTATGATGAAGTTTGTTTTGAAATACGACTGTGAACCCGTTATAATGGTTACCTAATTAAATACTAGTTTTTCTTAATTACAGTTAAATATATTATTCTAATTTGGACACCATAAAATATATAGATTAAACTCCAATAATATATACCTAGTAATTTAATTGGGATTTCAGTATTTGTCAGTTATAAGTAATCTTCGTAAAGGTAGGTATATATGACCTAATTAATCAGTCGTCGTGTAATTTTATAATTAGTATGTTGTGCAGTCTACGTGTTAGTTACTGTGTTTGTTAGTATAATATGTTTTATAATACGATAATAAATTTATAATACGATATAACAAACATTCAACAAAATTGTCTGTGAGTAGGTTATATCCGACTTAAAAAAGAAATTAACTATCAGATATAAAAGGCGCAGTATTCAATGAACCTCAACGCAATTTGGAATTGGTGCGGTGGCGACGGCGGCGATGGCGTATGATTGCGTCGCCGTCCTGACCCAAACAAGTTGCTATTTAGAGATAAACGTCGCCATAAACGGCTTGTCCGATCGTACTGCTTGTGACGCAGGCCTCGTAAACCGCCAACTACTTTCTAATAAACCCTGCTTTGTTGGGCGCCCTTATCTCTTCACTTGCCTATGCTGACAGCTAAGCGCATTTGATACATCAACGATAAAATTTGTCTAATTAGATATTTTATATTCACTACATTGATATGACTTTTTTTCTAATTATGTTGAAAGTAGGGATCTGTCTAAGCACCTTGATACAAAACTGGTATAAACAATTTACCGTGCTAAAGTAAGATATGACAATTGTTTGATATGTAAAATAAGAGCCAAATTGACGTTACAAAAAACCTGAAGGTCGATAACGTACTTAATTATTTATGTATGTGAACAGATGGCAGAATGGTGACGCGGAATGGTTAGAGCGTCCGCCCAATAGCACAAGAAAAACCGCGCCCGAAAATGGTACATGGAGATCAAATAGTACAATAGGATGGCAAGATGTTAGCACGATACGTCGAGAACCTAGAAGATCAGAAGGTAACAATGTTGAAACCTCAGGACTGACATGGCTGCAAAGACAGCAACAAAAATTGAGAGAACGAAAAGAAGCAAGGGAAAGAGTCGCTCGACTACCGCTCGAGTGGGACGCGCCTTCCCGACATGTGCGCCGATCAGCGAGCCATCGGTACTTCTATTTATTTAATAATAACCAATATAAATTTATTTAATTATAATTATAAAATATTATATAAGTAATGAGTTTTCATAGAACAATATCAAAACAATAACAAGAGTTTGATAATATAGGTGTAAAACGAAACTCGTAGTACTTACTAGTTGTACAATTCTTGGGAGCCAAAAATTAGAGATTAAGTAGTTATGGATTACTTAAATATGCCTTACTAATATAAAGTACATACTCGTAAATACTTATTATTATAATTTTATTTCAGCGTGGATGGATATACAAGCGACACAACAGCATTTGCTGATGACGATGATGATTTTAGTGTACCTTTACACGTCAATACGCGCACTCCTCTCAGGACTGATAGCATTAGTCCCCAAGCTCCAGACAGGTATTTATGTAGGAAAAACATTTAGAATAATAAGATCAAAAGTTTTGTGCAAGAATTGTGTCTTTTAAAATTCCAAACACTTTGCTTACCCTGTAATGGAAAACGTGTGAATGTATTGTTTAATCTTAAATCATTTTTACATAGCGTATCCAATTACATTTTCGTCGCATATTTGAATAAGATTTTATTTCCCAGAACCTCATCTAAGAAATTCATGTATGAAAAGATGACGATGCGTGAGTGGAGTACGACCAGCACACCTACCAGTACTCTCGCGCCTGGTCTTCTGTCGTTAGCGGAGCCCAACAATAATGAAACTATTGTAAGGAAGCTTTAACTTTTATTAAACAAATAGCTTTATCTAAATATTACATATTAAAAAACTATGGCAGTTACTTGAGTTCGGAAATAACTATATGTTACAGATACGGGAAAGATCAGAAAGCTGGTCGCGATCTGACTCTCGTGCAGGCACCCCTGCATTTCCCACGCATCCACGGACTCCTTATCCACCAACACCTACGCCTTCACTGAGTGCACGACCGCCACGATCGCCAACCGTATCTAGGTTTGTTAAATTACTATTAAAAAGCTAAAATTCGATCTCATTTATGTTAGTGTAATATTAAAAATACGTTTTATTTATATATTTCATATTCGTGACTCAGAAAAGAACGTGAAAGCAGTCCTGAATCAGAATACCGCGTGTATAACGGCACGGGGACAATGACAGTCAGTAGTGGGTCGCGTCGCTCCAGCGTGAGCACCACTGAACCACAACACGTGGCACCAGACCGCGTTCGATTTGCGAGGGACACCAGCCACTACTGGTACAAACCCAGTATATCGAGAGATGATGGTTAGTAGCTCACACGTACTCGATTAATGTTATTAGAAAAATACTTGTTTAGAAGACTGACTCGTTAAAACATAGAACTATAGAGTCTAAAATCATTATATTTTTTAGTATTAGGCTTTTTATTCTATGAGGGCTGAGTGACTGATAACATATGCATCTACTTAGAAAGGATTATTGAATTGAAATACAAAATATTACCAGGTATTTCAACAAAATATTAACAGGTATTTCAACATTTTGAAATCTTCAATCCGTAAAATAACAAATTAAGAATGGGAAACATAAGCAAGAGGTTTTTGGAGTTCACTTTGTTTAGTCGATCAAAATCATGTAGATAAAATAAGCAATATCAGTTGTGTTGAACAAATTGGTAAAATGTAGTTGCAATTACAGCGGTATCAGCTCTGCTACAACTAGAGGAAGGTGCATTCATAGTACGCGACTCCAACTCCTTCCCCGGAGCCTTCGGTCTGGCAGTACGAGCAGGAGGGGCGGGTGGTGTCCGCCACTTCCTTATTGAGCCAACAGCAAGAGGAGTTCGTCTTCGAGGCTGCCCGGATGAACCAGTATTCAGTTCACTGTCTGCTTTAGTGTATCAACATACTGTTACACCATTAGCACTTCCTGTACCTTTGAAATTACCTGATAGGTAACAATTATCTTATGATTATTTAATGCGTCAATAAGCGAGTGGACATGGGTAATTTTTCATCATAAAAATTTGTACTCAGGGATCCCTGGTCAGGTGGTAGTGCCAGCGCTGCAGCTCGAGCACTTCTATCTACAGGCGCAGCATGTAACGTTCTCTTGTTAGGATCAGAGAATACAGAAGCTCTCACCGGGCCGGCTGCTGTCAAAAGGGCTGTACAAATTATTCTGCAGAAAAAGGTACTATTTTTTTTTTAAGAATTTAAACTAAACAAAATAATTTTTGAAATAAAATCGATAGACATATTTCTACATACTTATTTAACTGTTTTCAAAACCCTTACATTGTAATTCAAATTTATAAATTCATAAAATGATCAAATTTTTATTTGCGTGGGTATAGATTCAAAGAAATTTCATTAAAATTGTGTTTGTTTTAATATCTATTATTATTTTACAGCCGGCAGGTCACACAGTCCACTTTAAAGTGTTTGGAGGTGGTATCACCCTAACGGACTCAGCACGCAAGCTATTCTTCCGTAGACACTACCCCGCTAGTGGTGTTTCATACGCCGGCATAGATCCTGACGAGAGGCGGTACACTTATGTAGACAACGGAAACCAAACTGAGAAGTAAGTGATCGTTCAAACAATACGTAGAGTCTTAATCCTAATTATGTGTTAATCCTAATTGTAATAGTGTGAAAAAATCTCTTTGAATACAATATATGTAAATACTGTTGATTACACAATATTTTTACTATCTGTTCGCCAGACGTATATTCGCGTTCGTAGCGCGCGCTTCCTCCGGCGCCGACAACCAGTGCCACGTGTTTGCTGAACTCGAACCCGAGCAACCTGCCACCGCTATCGTCAACTTTGTCAACAAGGTTAATTTGCTAACTTCCCGTTAATTTATGTCGTCTATGCCTAAAGAACTAATTAAATTTCAATAATAATATTATTAATATATAAAATCATGTTTTGTTACAGGCACTTCTCGGGAATACACAGAAGAGAGATATTATATAATGACTTCAATTCCACTCAAGCCATAAAAAAACTCAGTGTAACGTCAATTAACAATACTCATAATGATTAATTCACACACAAAATCCGGTAAATCAAATCATAGTTTTATTTTATATACTTACCACTGTATAAAATAAAAATTTCTATATTCTAAAAGAAATAAAATATCTTATGAACTCGGTTTTGATATAGGAAGGTAAATAAGTTATTTTCAAAGATTTATTAGTACGCTTCATATTCACCAAGTACATTGTACTGATTTATTTTAATATATAATAATAAAAAATAAATATATCTATTATTAATTTAGTATAGAGAAGGAACTAACTAGTCTCATTATCGGTTTAATATAGATTAGAATCATGCGTGCCTAATATTACACAGTATCGTAATATTCTATTAAATATTACGGTAGGTTGGACAAAAGCTCTATACAAAATACATGTTAAGCTAAATGTTTGTGGTATGGTTAAATTAGAAAAGTAATGATCACACAAGAACGGTCAGCTTGCCGTCAAGTACAACGAAATAACTTTAAGTACAATTTAAAAAGTTTTAGATAAAAAGAAGTATGATTATAAATGCATTACCTTATTCAGGAGTATAATTTATAATTTACCATTCTTATCTAAAATGTTGATTTAAGTTATAATTTAAATTAAGTATACTTTGGCTTTTAAAAAGCTAATGCAGAAATCCAAATAATTCCAACAAATTAATATTAAGTTAACACTGCGACTATAATATTTTGTGAAAATGCATGAATAATGAAATTTATGTAACACGTTTCAGTTAAAATCTATATGAAATGCCTTAACAGTGATCTAATATATCACATATACCTACTTTTTTATTTTAATGTTTAAAGTGTACCCAGTTAATTTAATGTATACATGTATTGTAAGGAATAACTGTTGTCAAATGTATTTATTGGTTATAATAAATGTATTAAAAATTTATTGGTTAATTTATTTCGACCAATCTTAGTTATTATATACTTCACTCTGATTTTTTTAAATATACTGTTTTAGTGTTATTTAGATCTTCCACCGCTCAGTACATTTTATCGAATAATTAATCTATACTTAAGGAAAACTAAACCGAGCTAGTACCGTGGGTTCCTAAATAGTCCTATTTACGTCAGAAAGGGTCGTATCTGTAATCATGGTAACCGTTGGTAGCCATAACAATTACAATGGTTCAAAAGATTAATAACATAATAAATAATATGCTTGTAATAACCATTTTCTTTAAATCAAGGGTTTTGCAATAAATTACAATCTACTATAAATTAGTCAAAATTATAAATAATTTGCAGTTTCCTGTTTAGTGTAGTTACTTTTTAAAAAATATTTAAGGTTCAACATACCTGTATAATAGAGAAATAAAAATCTTTTTAAAATGACGATTTAATTTAAGATTGTAAACATGAATCGTAATATCATCGAAACCTATTTAATCGTTAAATATTAAGAATAGATACATGAAATATCATACCAGCCATTGATACTTCACAAATCGTTTTTACATTAAAATTATTTAAACTTAGTTAATTGTATTCTTTTTTACATCTTGTTTCTGTTTACATTGTTTGAACAATCGGAGTTTATAAACGCGCGTACGTCATTCGTCAGAGCGACCAAATCTGAGGTGTCCATAGTCATCGAAAGTGTCATCAGCCCTTGCGGGGCGGTTTCTCATTAGCCCATATTCTCGATAGAAATGCCTCGGCTGAAAGTCTTCCTCTTCCTCAGTTAAAGACAATCCACGCAGACGCGCACCCTCGCAGCGATGACTTGATAGTGCAAGCGCTGCTGTTAGCGCTAATGCAATAATTGAAACGAGCCTCATATTGAACTGATGTAACTGCAACCAGATGGACAATATTATTTAGAACCAAGTACTAAAGAAAACGAAATATGTAAAAATATTTAAATAAGTATTTTTATTTTATAACATGTATTTTCAGTTTCGTTTTAGTTGTCCATAAGCAAAACTGTCGATACTAAAAAAATGTTATAAAAGAAGGTATGAAATTAATCAATACATCGCTATCTAAAGAATTAAAAGCAGTACTATTCACAATTAAACTGATTAACTTAGTTCTGAGAAAGATAAACACTACACTACTACCACTACTTTATCTTACCTAATTGTGTTAAAATTATAATTATATTACTTAGGTGTTAAAATTATAAAACACAATTAAAAATGTAATATTTAACAGTAGATCGAGCCATGTTATTTTTTTTGTAATTTGGGCCATAAGTTTTAAAAGAATTTAAGCTGTCCAAAAAAATTCTCGAAGTAAAGTATATATCAGATTCAACTATAATTTTAGTATACATATATAAACCATGGAAACCATGGAAGAGGCTAAAGAAACTGATTACCAAATATAATTAATTTAAAAAGAAACTAAATATGTTGTAATAAATACTTACTTGGTTACGCTGAAGCTAGCACGTAAATGGACGCTGAAAACAACAACCGCTATTTTTATACTCAGCTTACAGTGAGAAAAATAACAACCCCCTTTTTAATATTCCTTTCGTAAACTTCTTGGCTGCAGTAATTGACACATTTCAATTATATCTGACTGAAGTGATCTTATTATGGACTGAAATTATTTTTTCAAAGAACAAAAGAAACTTCGTTGCTAATAAAGTCTGGTTATAAAGTAATCATACCTTTTATCCGAAGTGGAAATATTACATTTGATGTATTAAAATATAATCGTTATAAAGGTTTGAATAAAAATGTGTAAACAACTTAACTTTATAACTTTCTCAATTACATTTTCAATAATAAAAAAACATAAGATTTTTTTATCTTGATTCAATTTTTTATATTTTGTTCATTACAATTGAATTTTATAGCTTGAGAGTTGAGAGTCGCTCGATTAACAGGATTAATTAAGTGCATTCTAAATTTAAATCCAATTGTGACTGTATTGCCAGCTTGAAACGATACAATAATTTTTTTTTAATTATTAATTTTAATTTGAAATGAAAATGATAAATAATCTTGTTTATTAGTAGAATAATTTAAAACCTGAATGTATTTTATCTTTGTCAATTTCAATTTAAAAAAAAAATATTATAAGATATTTTTCCCGCCATTTAACACATCAACAGTTTGAGTACTCGTTTTAATTAATACAATTGTAATAGTTTGATAATGGATGTAAATAGAAACGACTTTGTTACTTTTGAAGAACAATTTATTGAATTAATAAGTGAATTTCAGTTGATTACGGTAAGATATTGTAATTTTTATACAAACGATCCGCGCCATATTTTAAAATCACGTTTATAAGTAATTTAAAGATTATACTTCGTGTTTAAATTTTGTTTCATTGTAATTTAATTTTTTTTTTTATAAATTACCTTAATAGTTTTGATAGCTTAAATAATGTAATAATATTAAAAACTCTTTCTGATGACTTATATGTCTATATTAGTGAAAAGTAGTTTGGTTAAGTAAGAATGAAAATGTAAGTTTGCAGAAAAGTAGTATTCTATGTAGACAATTTTTGTTACAAAGAGTTTTTATTTTTGTTACAATTTTGATTTCGTAGAATAATGAGACAGTGCGCTTTTAAAATTTTCATAATGTCCTTTGACTATAGGTACTCTTTTTAGTTTCCCCTGAAAGTCTTCTTTGTTTTTTTTTCAAATCACTAAATAAATCTTTTACTTGAAAAGCTATCGGAAATTCAACTCAGAGAATCACTCCGTAACGAAGCTAGACGTGCAGAAGCTGCCGAAGCGGCTAAGGATGAAGCAGACCGTGGCGCATCCGATGCTCAATCTAATTCAGCTGCAGCGGCCTCGTTTACTGAACAAGCTACTAAAGCACTAGCTGCAGCTAACGATGAGTTGGTCAACGTTAAAATACAACTTGAATTTACAGTATGTTACAGATATTAATGTTATAAATTTAGCTAGCTGCAAGCTTATTAATGTAGCTCTTTGAATAAGATCGTATTCAATATATACTTTGTAGTGAAAATTACAAAGTTTGCCTGATTCCAAGTACCTTGTTATAGCTACTGCTACTACTGTTCCTCCATTCAGCCTCAACTTAAATTATTCAATGAATGTTCATGTTGTTATTAAATTTACCTTGGGGACAAGTGGAAGAATTTAAACTTTGCCTTCTTTTTGACTATGCAAAATATACCTATTTACTTGCTCTATTAAATTGAATGACTGTAATTTTTATAAATTTAATTGTAATATAGGAACGCCAGCGTACTCTATTTGAAGAAAAGTGTGTTGAAATGTCAATAAAAATTAATTCGTTAGAAAAGGAAATACAACAATTACGCCCTCTTCAATCAGCTCATTCAACATTACAACGACAATATGCGGACCTACAAGACCGAATGAAAAATGCAACCGAGGAAGCGCGCAAGTTAGTACTTCCAATTCATAAACGTCTACATAGTATAAAACAAAGTTCCATGCCGCGTCCGTCTGTTCGCCTTAAACTTAAAAACTAAAACGGATTTTACGCGGTTTTCATCAAAAGGCCGAGTGATTCAAGAAGGTGGTACCTATTATAATTTTTTAAGGTTTATGACAATAAGTACTGAAATGAAATACCACGCAGACGTCAAGCGGGTCGGTTATTAATTTATAAATATGACATATAAAGGAAAATATATTATAAAGAAAATTAGATTATTATTGTTTTAAATTTTACTGCTTCATATTTCTCTATAATTTACAAGACATAGATTTCCAATGAAATAGGAATCTAGTAAAGTTTACCACAGATTTGATTAATATACTTATGCATTTTATATTTAAAGCGAGACCTCTCGTCTTGAAAATGAACTTCGTCGTGTAGAAAAATGCGCTAACGCTGGAAAAGAACTGCGAGAGCGCGCGCGTCTTGCTGCCGCTGCGCATGCGCGGGAGAGGCGCTTTGCTGCCGTCGAACAAAAGCACATTGAACAAGAATTAAAAACTGCTAAAGGTGAGCTATATCACTACGGTGTTTACTAACATATTCTCAAAATTGACAATATATTAATATACTAATCCTTTCAATATATCAATAATAGATTATGTAGATATATTTAATATCTGATCATTTTACTTTACTCAAGACTAATATTATAAAAATGTAATTTTTTTTAACATTGTAAATTTTTTTAAATTTACCATCTTAAAAAAATTACATTTAGATTATTACATGTTAGATTATTACAATCTAATATTCTACTGATATAATTACAGACATACAATATATATAATAGACAAGATATATATTTCATATAGGCTCGAAGAGAATATGATGACATTTTCAGGAACTTTTCAGATTCAGGAGGTATCGATATCGATCGATAGGATCCTGTGAAGTTTAAAAGCGGTCGGATTTAAAGGATCTGTTCTTGTTTATAAAATATATTTTCTTGCAGCTTTCAAATTTATAATATTAGTAAGATTTCTTTCTTTCTTTTTTTTTCTTTTTTTTAAAGATTACTAGCAGTATGGACCACATACTACTAGTATTCCCTTTACCCCTCCAACTAAGCTAAAATGCTTGTGCTAGGAGTGGGCCACGCCAGTAGTCCAATGTCCGAGATTTGAACCCACGACTTGTTGATCGTGAATCCAACGCCCGAACCACTGAGCTACTGACGCTAGATAGTAAGATACCTCGAGTACAGTTCACTTGTTAATAAGCGAAGGCAGGTCCTCTAACTAATTCATCTCAGACTAACTCATTTCAACTATATTTTACTCTGTTATCATATTAAGTAATTAATTACAAAAATGGTTTACAGCTGAATTGGCTCGTCAGACACTTGAAATATCCGAATTACAGCGTAACTTATCCAAACAGAATAAGAAATCCGTCAGTAATGTGTACAGTGAAGAAGAAACATTAATGGAAGTACGAGCAATATTAGAAGCTGAGAGAGCTGGAGCTGCGAGACTAGAACAAGCGTTGGCTTCGGCTGTAGCTGAAAATACAGCATTACTAGCACAACTCTGTGTAATTGACAATGCAACGGAAGAGAAGAGTCCTTCGCAGACATCAATAGAGCATAAATCAAATATTTCTCCTATTGACATATTTCTTGCTGATTAATTTTACCTAATAAATCTTAACCAGCTCATTTAGTTTTTAGTTTTGAAATCATTCTAGCTCTCATTTTATTAGTCGTGAGACAAAATTCATACTAATCTGAGGCAGTGGGAGAACTTGTTAATGTTGTTTTGCTTTTTTGTGCCCAAACAGGTTTCCAAATCACTACAACATGCATTATATATTTTCTTCTAAAGGTCATGTATTATGTAAAATTGTTAACAGTTATAAATATAGTACAGCGCTAAATGAGGTTTCATTATCTCTAAATCGTGGCGATCGTTTTGTGCAAGTGCCGTTGCATATAATAGAGTCGGGGACGACTTATTGTACCGCATCATGCTAAAACCAGTTTGTAGCATTGCACTTCGACTACTCGGAATTAATGTTTAGAACATTAGTACTTCATATTTGAAAAATTGATAAAAGTAAGGAAATAATTTATACATATAACAATTAATTTGTCTTATGGATGCCATTTTCTCTATTGTTTTATCTCAATACTATAAACTAATATATTATAATAAAGTAATATAAAGGCAGTCTTTAATATAATCATCAGAAAATAAGTCAGACATCGTTTTTACTCAAGTTAGGGTCATCTAGTTAAATGTTTTAGCATGTTTTTCTAGGACGTTCTATTTTTATTAAAAAGGACTAAAGGCGTAAATATAATTATTACAAAAAAAAAAACAAACAATACGTAAACTTTATCACGATTGAGCTTCACTAAAAGTCATGAGAAACACGCAATGTCTACAGGAAATTTCGACCAATGTTATGTGGCAGTATTTCCTCAATTGGACGAAGAGTGGGTGCAGGCAAGCAGTGACGCGGGATTTTCGCAAGGCTTTATGGCGCCCCACCACGCTGTTATGCGTAGGCGCCTCTACCTTCGTATTACTATTGTATGAAGTCAGTCTTTCTGCGCCATTGCCACTCGCGGCCACATTGCCCGAGCCCGAGATTACAGCACCAAAGTATGTGCATCTGATACAAACTAGCTGTGATATAGTGTTAAGTTACATGCAATAAATGAAAGTGTAAGGTAGTTAGGAAGTGAAATTTATTGGAAACGATAGTAGCATCATACATAAAGTAAGATCGATTTTTGTGTTTCTGATTTGAATACATTCAAATTATATATTGGACGTACTGTAGGTAATCAATATATTGGACCTAAACAAAATGTTTATTCAAGTCTATATTAAATACGTAAACATGGCATTCTAGTGAGAAAGACATTGTTCCGTGTTCTGAGATAAAACACACGATGTATTGTAATTGTAGAGAAAGTTGGTTACTACAAAAACATTTTTAAACCTAACTTAAATGTTATGTCTTAAATCTTCTCCCTAAATTTCGTCATAATTACAATGTGAATTAAATCTTTAGAAATATTAATTGTATTATAATTGAATCATAGATATAAATATCAGTTACATAATAAAGTAACTCTACATCTAAATGATTCGGTATTAAAAAAACAGTTTTGCAGTACCATATTAGTCGAAAAGACTACTCCGCCGATGGAAACATACGTATGTGATATTTGTACAGTGAGTCAGATCAACCTGGAGGCACAAGGACAGTTGGCTCAATAAATATAAATAACTAGTATGTGAATTCAATAGTTCACCCACAACCTATCATCTTCTCTATTATCATTTACTTTAATAACGTCTTCACGAATCGCATTAAAATACTTCATAAAAATCAATCGAGTATACTAAATATTTTTTTTTTTTTTTTATACCACGATGGTGGTAAACAAGCATACGGTCCACCTATGTTATAATTGCAAACTTTTAGATCAACCTACACGTATTTTGAACCGTGACCGAGAGTTTCCTTTTTGGATTCGAAGTTGCGAGTATATCAGATTAACGCAATATTTATTTGCGCAATTGCTAATGATATATTTTTTTTATGGGAAATATGTATATCTGCTTTAAAATTGATGCAACTTTTGTACATCTATATCAATATAAAATTTACCCAACCACAGACATCCGAAGTATTTAATTATTTAGAGGGTTATACGTCATTCTACTAATAAATTAAGTATGTTTTATAGTCTTCATTATTTTCAGCAGAAATATGAAGAATTTGGCTGTTTTCCACTTATTAGCAATTCTGATTGTATCTTCAACAGTAAAATGGTAAGTTTTATTAGATGATGGATATTTTTAATCCATATTAATTTATATTAAAAGCAAAGTCTTTGATGATTTTACGGAGCAACAGATCGACAAGATTTTGAATGTTTCCAATATTTTATTTTATTGTATTTCAAAAAATTGCAAGAAATACGTTTACTTAACGCAATTACGGATACATAATAAAGAATAAAATTATTTAAAATTGCAATAAGTGATATATTTTTATGCAACAATTTAATTTTAATACTTAATATTGTTTGAGTAAAAGACAAAGTAGAGTAAAAGATTGTCTTAAAACATAGAGCTAAGAAAAGACCGCTTTGTGATAACCACTACTAAGGAAAAACAACGTGTTACTTGTTTATGTTATTTTTATATGTATATTACGTACTACCAAGATACCAACACAGCTTCTAGAACACTTTTTTATCGTTATTGTTAAATGTAGGTAATTATTGCGCCAGTAAATTATGGAAAATTGTTGTTGGTAATTAAAATATGAGAGGTATTAAAATTCCTACAAACAGTTCCAAATTGATCTAATAAACAAAGATACAGATGTTGTTACGCAATCAAACATTAAAAATAGAAAAAAAAATTAAATTCATGCTACATTGCAAAGAGTGTTTGTTGGTTTGTTCTTTCTTCACGCTCTGGTAGAGCGACCGATCGTAGTGATTTTTAAATGGATACAGCTTATATGCTTAAAGTAACAAGAGCTTATGCCTATCTTGGGGAAACTTATAGCTCAAGAGCGGTATAATAAAAAAAATAAGAAGTAGTAAGCGCCGGACTGTTTTTGAAAAAAAAGTTAAATAAAATAAAATCCATTATCACTATGAAAGAAATATTAAATATGCATGAATATATTATTTACCCTACATAATTTTAATATGCTTAATGATATTGTATCTTTTTTAGCGTATCAGTATTAGGCCCCAAAGCGTTGAGGCCCTTCGTGAATTACAAAGTGTCCATAGCTGGCGGTTCTCGCGCACACAATCTTTATGTAGCAGTTGAAGGGAAACGATCTACAGGAGAACAGTTTTCACAAGGCAGAGTCGTGCAGGTCCAACCTGCTACATCAAGACTTATAGATTTAGAAGTAAGTACAACAATTACAGTATTATACGTTACTATCAAGACATTTTACCCACAAAAATTGCTTTAAAAATAAGACCAAGATAGCCACTAAGTATATAAAAGTTTAGTTTTCAAGCGCTTCGTACTATGTAGTTAAAATAACTCGAATGGAATTTTAAAAAAGTGAAACATTTGATGAACATTTATCCTTTACATAACCAGACTTATGCCTCTAAACTAAATCAATAGAGGTCTGGAAGTTGCAAAACTTTTAGAACTCGTTATGTATGTACTTCATAGTTAACTTGTCGGAATTTGGCTTTCAATATCTGTGACATAAGATAAGTGTATATTCTACAATGACTCATGCGTAATGAGTCAAACTAAAATGAGTTTATAACTCGTTATCGAATGACGAATTAGCGACATCTGAGTTTTATTATTCTTACAGATAGGTGATCCTGGGCCTGGTCAGTATAAGTTAGTGGCTCGATCTACATCGGGACCACTATTCGTGTCATCTGCCCCTTTAATATACCAACCAAGAAGTTTCTGTATCTTCGTACAGACGGATAAAGGTGTTTATGAGCCTGGCGATACTATAAACTTTAGAGTTGTCGCCTTGGATAAGTAAGTACCCCCTAAGCAAATTTTATTTAATCGTAATAGATATTTAAGAAAACTTAATATCGGAAGTAGCAAAACGATGATTTTTACAATTACATTTGTTTGTTTGTCCAGTTATCCTCATGTTTGAATGCTATCTCTCAAGAAATTAGATTCAGTTTTCGGATATCTAGTTATTAAAATAAAATTACCTATTTTCTATATTGCAAATATAACATTTATTTATATCGGCATCATAAACACATATCGTAAACACTTTCGATTGTAAACCAAGCAACGGCACAAGTGTTCGCACGTTTTGATTGCGTATGATTACCACGCGGTCAACAACCTCTGCTGATGCGCTTCTGCCACACCATCGTGAATGTAACATTGGTTTACAATTTACATGGTACATTGGTCATTCACGATTTTGTTAATGTTCAATTTCAACCAAAATTTAATAATTTCGATTCGTAGGGCCTAAATTTGTGCAACGTACAGTATAGTAGTGCTATAGACATCAATATGAAACTCAAGTCTTTCCTTAACTTAAGCTCCTTGTATTTCTTCAAGGTATCTTCTACCACTATCAGGTACAGTAGATGTTAGCGTATTGGACTCCGGAGGCTCACCAGTACGGCAATGGGCAGCTGTTCCCATTGACAAGGGAATATTTGCCGATGAACTTCTACTCGCTGATGAACCAGCATTAGGAAAATGGACCATACAAGTATGTTTAGACCATATCACAATAACTGTTCAGATTTTATCTATTACGTTTGTTATATGTCATATTTCCTGTTATACAAGCTTCGTTTAAAAAAGTCGTGGACGGTTTTTGTATACATCCATATGTGGTAACATATTTCTGGTTAAATATAATAAAATTAAAGCATATCAGTGATGTGAAAGGAATTAATATTCAAAACCGGATCAAAGTTAATAACCTTCAAAATATCATATTGAGATGGCCTTACTTGATATAAAATGTAAATAAAACAAACTACGAATAACTATGTAATTAATATCTTTGTAATGATAGAATTTATCGCTTGGCTATTTACTACTGTTTGTGTATTTACGTAAGTTCGTTTGTTCATAAAGGTAGAGGCGCGTGGTCAAAAATATTCCAGACAGATAGTGGTGGCTGACTATGTCTTACCGAAATTCCAAATGGACATCTCTGCCCCTAAAGAAGTATTGTTTAGCGATGGTCGCTTCCAAATGAACATTACAGCCAAGTAAGTTTAGTTTAAACTTAATCTTACATGACGAAATATGAATGTATCTCTTGAAGTAAATGTAAAAATTGTAACAGTATACATCTAAGATATTCTAAAGTTACACGTGGATTCGTATTAACTTACTTGAACGTTACATAACAGACACATACTTAGAATGTCTTACACAATACCTTTTTCTATACTACAAAGCTACAATCATATTTCTACATCAGAGACGCATAAGAAACTTGAGAATAACAATTTTGTTCAATTTACTCTTAGAACAAAGCAATTTCTCGAAGAAAATTGTCTATTACATGTCAGTGAACATTTGTTGTGAACTTATCATTATTATAATTCAATAGAGCTGTCGAATGTAATTACTGACTTCAAAGATAACAAAGGTTCTTAAAGAAAATATAAGAAAGACAGGAAAAACTCCAATTATTTTCAATATTTTTCATGTTTTCATTTACTTATTATTGCATCGTAAATTTTATTAAAATCTAATCGATATCATTTACGTATAGACAGTAGAAGTTAATTTTTGAGTAAACATTAGTTTCTTAATAACTTTTATAAAATTTCTATTTATTAAATTATATGATAATTTATTGAAACATTTTTTGAAAAATATAAGTGATTTCAGGTTAATTGATTGATATTAACATAGGCGTTACTCATTGTCTCATAATAAATAATTGTAACTATACAAACTGCGAAAAAAACTATATACTTTACTTTTTTTAAGACATTTTAATGGACTCCCGGTTAAGGGCGAACTAACAATATCAGCATATGCAGTATTCTTCTCTGGACTGCTCCAACCAGTGTTTTCAACACCAGACCGGAAAGTTATCGAATTTGATGGTCAAGCGAGCGTGATATATGACCTTAAAACAGATCTAGATCTAGCTGAGGATGCCGCTAGGCCATTAGTAGTAGAGGCGGTGTTAGAGGAAAAGAATACGTTAATACGACAAAATGTGTCTACAAAAATTCTTCTTTTGAGAACTCCGTATAGGCTTAAAGTCACAGCGCCTGATCGATTCAAACCTAGCTTGCCTTATAATGTACAGGTAAGAACGAACTTAAATACTTATATTTCTTTTTAAATGAATTCTGTCAACTGATGTTTTGAATTCAACAGATGTAAATTGAAATAGTAAGAAATGGTAATATTTGCAGATAGAATTAGTAAATTCAACCGGACAGACGATGGATATATCAGGTGATGTATTTGTAGAACGATTGTGGGATGATGGAGCTCCTGTAAATAAAACGACTGTAGCGTTAAGTAAAGGATTTGCTAAATACACATACACACCAGACGTGGCTCATACAAATTCTACACTGAATCTAGTGGTGAGTTTCAAACTTTCATCGGAATGTATTCCGTTTTTGTGGTAAATATTATTGAAATGACATTTCCCTAGGTGAAATTTAAAGAAGTAACAGAACGTATTGTGAACGTCCAAAAGAGTTCAGAATCCAGTGGGCAATTTCTAACAATCGAGCTACTAACACGTGGTACGTCTGTGGGAGATGAGATGAGAGCTCGAATTGATTCAACTGAGCCTATGGATCTCATTCATTACGTTGTTATTGGACGCGGGGATATTCTTTTTGATAAGACATTCGAGGTAAGTTTTTATCTAAAATAACAGTTATAGAAATAAGTATTGAAACTAGAAAATTCTAAAGCAATTAGCGCAATGGAAAGAAATCAAAGGTTTGGGTTCATATTATAATATAGCTAACTACTACCCTATTTTAAACTTATTTGCCCTCTAGTTTAACAGTTTCCGTTCTTTTGTAATAGTTAAGTCCGGCAAGACGCAGTGTAGACGTTACAGTATCAGTTACGGCAGGAATGGCACCAGGCTGTACTTTGCTGGCCTGGTACCCTCGTCTGTCTGGTGATTCTGTTGTATCAGCAGCAGTGTATGTCCCACAGAAAGAAATGTTACAGCATAAAGTGAGTTTCAAATTGAGATTACTAAATTTATTAATTTATTTAATCCATGATAACATTTTAAAACTTTTTTACATTTTAACAGGTTACGGTAACGCCAGTGACATCAGGTTCTTTACTTCGACCAAATGGTTTAGTGGAGTTTAAAGTTATGGGTGAACCGGGAGCTCAAGCAGCGTTGCTTGGTGGTGACGACAATGCCATTGCTTCTGGACTTGCTAATATGAATGGTCTTGGCAGTGGACTTGATATGAATACGGTAAACTTAAACTTTATTTATTGCATTGGGCAAAAAAATTAAAAAAAATGGTTTAATAATAATTGAAAGATTTCACTTTAGTTGAACAACTAGTAAAAGGAGTTATTCATAGTGGTAAACTAAATTTATTAGATGCCTATATCTCGCATGTTTTGTGACCATATGTTAACCAAGACAGTAAGTATGGATGATACTTAATTTGCAGATCGAACGAGAAGTGGAAAGTTTTAGTGGATTGAAACATTCGCTGTTTAAAAATGAAGATCACTTGCCTACATTGGGGCTAGATTTAGGTGGACGGAACTCCACAGATGTTTTCAGTGTATGTGCTTTAATTATGAATTTAAATGTATTTTGATAAAAGTTGTGTAATTAACGAATACTGTACTGTTTTAGAATGCTGGTGTTGTTATATTGGTTGATGGCCTTGTGATTGCAAGTGATGATCAAGGTGAGACCGTTGTTGTTTTTTTACCGTTTTGCATTTCCACTCTGATTTTAATATTATCTAGTAGATTTTTTTGATAACTTTAAACAAATGTATTTATTCTAATTTACGTACATTTAAATTTTTTTTTAAAAATTACTAGCAGTATGGATCACATACTACTAGTATTTCCTTTACCCCTCCTATACAATTATTTTAATACTAGCTTTTACCCGCAACTTCGTTTGCGATATTGAGGTTACCTACAGTAGATTGTCTGTAGACATATTTAATACAAATTTTATGAGGTAGTTATACTAACTTTGCACCCCCCTTATACCCTCATAAGGGATGGTTTTTGAAATAATATTTTACACATGTTTCATGACTTTCATTCAAGGTTCTTCAACCTTCATACTGGATTTCATTTGAATAACTTCAAAAACGGCAACATTTCATACTAACTTTGCACTCCCGTTTCACCCCCTTAAGGGGTGAATTTTCAAAAATCCTTACTTGTTGCTCCCCTACGTTATAAGAGGAACCCCTGTGCAAGTGCAATTTCAAGTTTCAAGTTTCTAACTCTTATAGATTAAGCCCTGCGTTGATATGTCAGTCAGTCAATCAGTCAGCTTCTCCTTTTATATATATAGATAACTTTGTTAGATAACTAAGTTCACAATGTCTGTTTTATAGCAATATCATCAGAATCCATGGAGTTAGGAACCCGTCCACCGCAAGCGGGCCCATATGCTTTCAGTCGAGTGCCTCCGCCGCCCTCACCGCGGTGGTACTTGACTCGCTCTATTTCTCACCACGCCACATGGATGTTTACCAACATTACAATTGCGTGAGTATATCATAATCTTACTATATTTCGAAAAATTATAGGCAAACTTGCTTTCAATAGGTAAATCAATTATTTCCAGGTCCGACGGAATCGGCACTCGAGAACGCTGGTCACCTATCACGCCTGGTGACTGGTCAGTGGGAGCTTTTGCAGTTCATCCCACGCTTGGCCTCGGCCTGGCTCCACCTAGAAAAATCACCACCGCCCTCCCACTTTCTATCACTGCCGAGTTACCAGAAATGATGCAAAGAGGAGAGACCCTCGCCATCATCATCACGTTAAAGAGTTCTCTTACTGTGGACACATCTGTCGAAGTCACTTTCCACAACTCCGACCAATATTACGAATTCGAACCCTTAGAAAATAACATTGATTCGAAAAGTTAGTACAGTATACTTGCTATCTATGACTATGTTTTTGAATGTAATAAGTAGTTTTCCTTAAAGAAATAACTTACTCTTGTTATTGTTTAGAAATCGAGCTGTTCCGTCGTCTCCGTGTGACAATACCGGCCCGCGGTTCCACAAGTACAGCATTCTTGGTAACTGTTGTTCGGATTGGAGAAGTGCCTGTCATAGTGGAAGCTAATGGCAACGGCGTCTCCGCGTCTCTATTCCGCACTATTGATGTTAAGGTAAGAATTTTATCTCCCTAAGACCTCTTATTTTTTTATCCTATATTCGAATTCGGGTTATTCGGGTTACCTACTCGTTATTCGTTTTATAGACTTCCCTGCCTCAAAAATTATGAAGGTATATCATAATATAAATTTACACTAACTCCTGTTCTATAACATGAATAGTACGCATAGATAGTTCAATCCACGAAGTCTCGCCTTTCGCTTAGTCACTGACAAAATAGTTGCCGAACAGTAAACCGTCGTGGATTGAATTATCTTTACCTATTAAAGCTTTTAAACGTAGTAAAATCTTTTGTTACAGTAAACATTTGTTTGTAAAAAAAATGTATGCTGTGACCTTCATAATTCATATCTATTAACTATATTTATAATAAAAGTATTATAACTTATTTAATAGGATAAGTTAGTGTTCATTATTGAACAGTTGTGAATTAATACGGTATCACTGTATCACAGTTATGCAACACGTGCTAGGTACTTAGATAGTTATGATGTCATTTGTCATGAATATCTTTGTATTTTCTTTATTAGGTATTTCTCAGTCGCACACTTAAATAAACAGTTGTACATACTTTATAACATTATACACAGATGTTAATAACGAATATCATTATTATAAAAACTCTTAATTTATATCTTTCTGATATGTCATTTACTTCGAATTTAGATTACAATTAAATGAGACTACGTCTTTCTTTCTACACGTGACCTATTCATTAATTAATCCTCGAATTAATGTCATGATTTTCATGTTAGGTTTTCCAATGACGAACCAAATTACTATATAATTTATTTTTACTATACGATTTGTTTTAAACGGGGCTAAATTAATTTCTCGTTTTCGATTTAAACTAAATTAGTAATCATCAGATTTAATAGTCTGATTGTGAATTCAATTTTATTTATTTGTAGACTGAAAATAAAGATATTTTGAATATAACTACTAAAATATTAATAAACATAACTAGGTGTATCTCTAATAGTTCTCAATCAATTCTATATTACTAATAATTTGCTTCCTATCGCTAACTAGGAAATATAATTTAAGTTTAACAATATGAGAACCCCTCATATGTCGTCAGTCAAACAAATAGTTCTGTTATTATAGTAATTGTATTGTAACATTCAGGATGGTTATGAAGAAGATATATGGTCTTGGGCACTACTGGATGGACGCCGCGGAGTGGCTCGTGCCAACGTGACCCTGACCCCAGCCGCTGGCACTAAACTCGGTGCCATCTCCTTAGAAACCACGGGCGATCTAATGGCGAATGCGTTGAGGGCATTGAAAGCGCCTCCCACCGTAGCCGCTGATCCTACATATGCTTTGCGCCCCATGGCTCGTGCTTGCATTTTACTAGACTATCTTCAGGTATATTTAGTCATACTTAAAAGTATTAAGTTGTTGAAGATCCTTTGCATTTCAAATCTCAAATCAAAACTATAAGCAGCATAATATAATTCGAATAGATCTTAAAAATTTGGTTTAGCTTTTCGTTGGAACCAACGCATCAATATTGTTCAATTCTCTTTGTCAACAATATCCATGAATGAAAGAATTTCTATTTATATAGGCAACAGAACAAGACGACGAAACAACAATAGTAAAAGACGCGCGCGCACAAGCAGCGACAGGCTACCAACGACTCATGGCCTTCCGTCGCCCTGACGGATCCTTCTCACAAGAGATAGGAGATGATGCTACATCTGATGTTTGGTGAGTTTTTATTACAACATAATATAAAATTTACTGATAAATTTAAGTTTACCCTTAAGGGTAAGCACAAGCTAATTGTTTCGATATTATCAAGTAAACTCTTTATTTCCTAAGTCTCAGAGCTCTGATTATGTCTGTTGTCTAAAGCATTTAATAGTTTTAATATGATATTAACTATTACTAGTATAATTTTCTTCCAGGATGACTTCAACTGCTGCTCGTTGGTTAACTCGGTCATCTCGTTACGTTGAAGTATCGCCTGAAGCTTTTATGTCCGCTGCTCGCTGGCTTGTGAACGCGCAGCTACCAGATGGTAGCTGGCTCCCACCGACACAGAAGAACGATCCACGTGGACAGACACCAGTACCTCTTACGGCTCATGCCCTGCTTGGTTTGCTGGAGACTAAGGTAAGCATCTGTAATATTAATTATGCAACCAGTTTTTCTTATGCCTGTAGAGTCTATATTTCAAACATATTTTCATCATGTTCTATTTCACTCATTTTTTACAGGCTAACGACGTACTCTACAAGAATGCAATAAATAAGGCATTAGACTACCTTGCAAAGTCACTCTCAGATAATCTAGATGCCTACAGCCTAGCTTTACTGAGTAGCGCACTCGGTGCAGCAAGACACCCGCAGGCTACACAGGCATTGCAATTGTTGGATAAATATTCTAACACCACTGGTTAGTTACACATATAATATAATATCTAAAAAAAACAATCTTTTGTCGTCCTGTAATTGAATTTTGTTTCCATTGTATAGATTCTACATTATTCTGGTCACGCAAAATAACTAGATCTGAATGGCGTAATCCATGGTTGAAGGGCAACAGCTTGGAAGCATCTACCGCAGGATGGGGACTCCGGTCGATGCAGGCGGCCAATCTCTTGGATGAAGCTGTTCCTGTTGTACGATACCTAATACAAGCTATTGGCCCTAAGGATCAGGATCCCGAAGTGGTAAATAGCTATTTACAATGCAACTAAGAATCCAATAAATGCACCTGAAGACCACATATCAACAAAAAATTTAATTTATTTTTGAGATTATAATCAACAAAGCCAATAACTAACTTAGCTAACTTAAACATGGTATCAACTTTTAAATGTTTGATACTTATGAATAATTAAAATTATTTTGAACGAGCTTTTAATTCAACATTTCTTAGTCTCAATATCAGTGATATCTTACGTAAGTTTTGGCCTCGCTTTAATAAAAACTAATTAGAAATGAATTACTGAGATTATTTCTCTTGCTTTAACGTTCAGAATCTCATCTAATTTTTAACTATACCATTCATAGTTGGACGCGTTGTCACATTATGCCCAAGCTGTAAAGAGTGCGAACAAGCTGCGGGTGTCGGTGCGCGCTGGGGATGCTGAGGCGAGGAATTTCAATATCGACAATGACAACTCACTCATCATACAGACACAATTGGTAAGATATATTTATAATTAGTAACATTTTCAAATACAAATACAAGTATAAATTCTGAATAAATCCTGTGGGCGTCGCTAATTTTGGCAGATATCAGAAAAGGTGGTGGATGGTGGATGCCAAACGATATAGCAGAAAACTTTATTTTCCTCAGATTCCAAACATTCTGAGTATGTTATGTTATTTTTTAAGTTGCGAAACGTCCGGAACGCAAGTGCGGTAACAGAAGGGCGTGGACTTGCACTGATAGGCCTAGAAGCCCGTGGCGCCACCAACGTGACTGCGGCCTGGCCACGCTACACGCTGGACCCACGCGTCGACCAGGTGTCTACTAGTGACAGACTGCAACTCTCTATTTGTGTTGGGTAAGATATGTATACTTAAATTTTATAACCGAATTGATAGTAATCTTGTTTAAACCTCAATCAATTTTAATGAATTTATTTCATTTTGAATTTATTAGAACATCATCATAATTATTTAACTTTCAGATTTGTCCCCATAGCAAATGAAACGGAAAGTGGTTTAACGCTTCTCACTGTTCAACTACCTTCGGGGTACTTAGCAGACATTAACACCATCACGGAGCTAACGGTAAACTATTATATCTCGTACACATTAACATTATATATATTATGGAGACTGAATCAAATTGTTAAATTTTTAACTCACCTAAATTATTTGTTTTGTTTTCTTACGCTTTGACAAATTATTATTGACGTAAAAGTAAATAATAAAAAAAAGAAAATGATGAGAAATCTCTTTATTCATTTATTGGGTATTTGGGAACTTTGCAAAACCTACTTATTTAATTTATTTTGAGACGTTGCCTTGTAGTCAGCGCGTCACGTAGTTGGCGCTCGAGTGCTGATGGGAGGCGCGCGAGTGGTGGCATGGCTACGCGCGGGCACTTCAGAGAATTGCGCAACACTAGCGGCGCCACGAGCGTTGCCTGTTGCAAGACAACGACCTGCTTGGGTCACGCTCACTGATCTTTATGACTCTAGTAAGTATACATTAAGTACCTATACATAATCGTGTTGTGTTTTTACCATTCCCTAATTGCCATGATGACAATATTCTATGACGATTTAAACAAGATGATTTTTGCAGGAACAAGTTTTTTGTATTTTATTTTGAATGTCTTCACAAAACACTCGCCAATGAAATTACGAACCGTAACCGTGACGTCGTTTTTTCATTTTCCAGATGTAAATATTAAGTGCAGCTGTATTATAATAATAATAATATATTTATTTCGGATAATTAGTCAATCCATATTAACATCAAAAATTAAATTAACATTGAATTCAAAATAAAGAAATAGAATGAAATAAAATAAAACAATATTGTTATTTTGGGCGTAAAAATATAGCTAAAATCTATATTTTTATAAGTGTTATATAGGCATACGAGGCGATAATACAGCAAAATAACGCTATAGAGTAATAAGTTAAAGTAAAACAATACGACGTGACGTTTACTAAGTCGTGAAGTTTCATTCATTCGGTCGGACGGTAATGCTTATCATAGTGGATTGCTATTTTATAATCATCAATCACAATCATTACGTGAATATGCAGTTTCAGTAATTCATAATTTCCTCGTAGGTCATAGGGCGCGCGTGTTCTACCAAGCAGTTACCAGCAGCGCCTGCGACGTGTGCAGAGCTTGGCCCTCCTGTGAGCGCGCATGCGGCACAGCGGCAGGCCAGCTGGCGCCCATCACTACTACCACTCCGCCCTCTGCTGCATCCACCCTCTCACCCATCTACACTTCAATAAGCACATTAGTATGTGCCATGATGTTGTTGCTACGATAACCGTTCATGTTTGATCTCTTATGAAATATGAAAAAACAAACAATAGTCATGTCCGATCGTCACTGGATAATAATAGCGAAAACAACATTAATTAGAGATAGCTTGCTATTACAGAGGAATATGCAATAAACCGAAGATTAGAATCGTATTAAAAACGTTGAAGTGTAACCGTGTTAATTGTATTAAGTAAATAATTAAATAAAAGTCAATATCATTAAAAATTATATTAGAACATAAAATATTTACATAATTTATTCATAAATGTAATTATGGACGGAAAAAATACAACATCTTTAATTATTTTTTGATTAACAATCATTCCCAAATAAAAAGAACGGAACACAAACTTCCCAAAATTTTCAAAATGTTACTGTAAAGTAAATTTTTTGTGGAAAACATGTGTGTAGGTACTAGACAAACTATAGTTCCCCTACATTTAAATAAATATTAAAGTGGTTGTGAAAAATGCGCAAAATAAGACATAATACAAATGTACCTAATATATTGAAATATAAGTGTATTAAATCATATTTGTTTAAGAAAATATATGAACTTACAATACTACTTTAGTTATTTTCTTTGATTATACAATCAAAAATATCTGTACACAATAAATATAAAATGTTTTTTTTTAAATGATAATTCTTTAGAGTATTGAGGAATTAAATTTCCATTTTCTTTATCATCCAGTGGAAAAAACCTAGAATGGAGAAAGACATCGACAAAGGCACAGCTGAAGCTTTGATCCAACCCCATAAACTGGAAACAAAATGATTATTCATGATCATCATATACCATTCCTTAGAAAACACTTTCATTATAGGGCGCTTATATGTAAAATTGTAAATAATTTATAGGTATACATGTCGGCGCGTAAGTTAGGCTCAAGTTAACCTAACTTTAGATTTCAACAGTGAAACTAAGCAGTGGAGGCGAGTGTTGGAATTATGTTTAAAGGCCTTGCAAACCTACACCTTGATCACAAGTCCAAGGCACTGCTTGGGTTCCTGTCGTAATTGTAACAGATCATAATATTTAGTTGTTATCGGTTCATAAGCAGTATCTACGTTGTGTTTGCCCAATAGTCCATCCAATATCATACCCCCGTTGTAGTGTTCTTCCATATACCCCCTCTCCTCCTTCTGTTTCTCATTTTCTCCGATTTACATATTTTAATAAAGATGTAATTTATGTAATATCTGTACATAGAAGATATTTAAGGATACTGTAAGTAAGGGACACATAACAACAATAGAAAGCAAAACAATCATATTTTCAAATTAATGTCAATCCGCAGTACGCACAAGATGCAAAAACTACTGCATGAAATTAAATACGGCTGTCATAAATGTAGGTGTAGCTTTAAAGATATTCATTGTGCATTTAAATCGAGTGTCGGAAAAATATGTTACTGTCAAAAAAAAAGAGAAAACTGACTCATATGGATCGTCGGAGATGTAGAATGGTTGAGTGGGGAGGAGGCCACAGTCGGCTATGAACACTCTCGCCTCAGGCCGGTCCTCATTATCTGTTGGCGTTTGCTCTACCATATGCACGAATTTTTGACCCTCGATTACCTGATTAAATAATTATATATGATTAATGTTTTAAAAACTTTGTTTGTCATATGTGATAGTATCATTTGTCGTAATTTTATAAGCAAAAATGTTTGGATTTTGTTTACCTTTCCTATTACAGAATGTAGATTATCTAACCACGGTGTTGGTTTAACAGTTATAAGAAACTGGCAGCCATTTGTATTCTTTCCTGTAAAGGAAAACGCTAGTAAAAATCAGTAACTCAAAAGCAGTTAAGTTTCTTTTTGATGATTAGATGAGGGTTTGTATACAAGGACGCGCCGCTCATATGTGCCAGAACTGGCGCCGTCCAGAGCAGAACAGGCGCTAGGAATCCTTCTGCGGGCTCTAAACCGAAAATGATAAGACAATTCAATGAAAGAAAAGTAGGTTCAAAGGGCACCAGTAATTGTCAGAGGCGGCGTAAGACAAAAACTACTGGAGGGTGCTACCCAAATTATTTTTGACGAGCCTAGGCAGAGTTCCTTTTTTTATTGCTCTTCAAGTATAGGCGCTTATAAGTATTTGCCACACCGGCGTAGGAAGATGCTTGTTGGCGAGACAGAGTTCCTTTTTTTTACTCTGTTTGTATGTAAGTACTTGCCTTTATTAGCCATTGATACAAAGCCAGCAGCAGTGTGTTCTGTGTCTAAATTTTCATCTTCAAAAGTTTTACCATAAATACTTATCGAACCTTTGCCATCATCAGACACAACATCGCCACCTGAAATATTTAAAATGTAAGAGAAATTACGAGTTTACATTTTTTATCAACATACAGTTAATAACTCACCTTGAATCATGAATCTTTTAATAACACGATGAAAACTAGTGCCTTTATACGATTTACCCTTAATGCCTTTCGTAGCTAGCACTTTAAAGTTTTTTACGGCCTTTGGTGCTAAATCACCAAATAGTCCAATAACAACTCGACCTAAAGGCTTATCATCACTTTGGATGTCCAGATAAACTTGATCAGTGACTCTGAATTGTCGAGCCTAAAAGAGACGACAATGATATATATTAGATATTACAAAAGCGCACTTTCACGCCAAAACTACTGTGCCGATTTACATGAAATTTGGTATACAGAATTCTAGAGCCTGAATTAGGACATTACGCAGGCTACTTTTTAATGCGAAAATAGGGTTGTAAAGGATTGAAAGGGGGGATGAAAAAATTTGTATAGAATTATCGTTCATTTTTTGATATAAATAAATATGATATTCAAAATTTGTAATTTTTTTCTAAAATAATTAGCCTAAATAATTAAAAATGCTACCCAAAGACACGCAGACGAAGTCACCATTAAAATAAAGTTTGATTAGAGGTTAATACATTAATGCAACTACTTACATAATTAGAGGTAATTAATTGTAAAAGAATTATGAACACTACCATACAATTCATATTTGATATTTTTACTATAACACTCAATTCACATTACAAATACATGCAACAAAGGCAAACTTGGTGGAAGTGACCGTTAGTTAATTGGATAAAACAGAATGTTTCAGAAGTCGTACAAAAGCATTTAATTTTATATATTTACAGGTAATATTCGTAGATGCTAAGGTGGAGAATATACGATCGATGATAATATTTTTCGGACTATGAAGCCAACTCTTTTTAACGTTATCTAATTCAATAAACTAAATATGTATTTACTTACCTGATCTGTGAACAAAAATGACAATACAACAAACTACACTATGATTTAGTAAGTATGTAAATAACATAATTATCCCATAAAAAAGTTTTACATCATATCTACTTTATTTTAGACATTTGGCCTCACCGAAGCGAGAGCCCTTGCCATATACATTTTAAAAAAATGGGGTGTGCTACGCTTATCTCTTAGGTGTATAAAAATTAGATGTTGACCGATTGTCAGACCTACCCGATATGAAATAAAATTTCATCAAAATCGGTCGAGCTGTTTCGGAGGAGTTTGATAACAAACACCGCGACACAAGAATTTTATATTTATATATAATAGTCTAGTCGACAAGTTGAAAATGGTACAAAATTGAGATACTGCTCTTAAAATTATGTGCGATAGCTCATTGGATCCGGAATGACGTCTAGAAAAATGTGCCAAAAGCGTGTATTCGCACATAAAAAATTGCAAAAGTTATAAACAATTAAAGATGAAAAAACAATGGCATTTCGTTTTTTGCCAATATTTAATAAACTATTAATATTTAAGAAATTTCAAAAAAAGATTCTGAAAGAGGAGGAAATTTCCAATAAAAAACTCCTAACTCCCGGAACTCTATCTCCATTATTTATAATTTTAATTTAATGCTGAAAATAGGTCTGCGCGTGACATTTTTAGGATGCGCGCGTGGCGTCAAAAGCGAGTACGGCGCATTAATTAATTTATTTAAGGTATTGAATTTTTTTTTTTAAATTTGAAAAAATTATGGTTCTGAACACTATAAATAATTTATTCCCGTTGGAAATTTTAGTTAAAGTTAATTTTTCAACGAGTTAAACAATTGTTAACTAACGAAATTTTCTCGAACTACCGTCTTAATTGTAAGTGAAAAAAAATGTTTAAATAATGGTCGTAACAAATTTTCGCTTCGTAGAGCCTTTCTTACATACATACTTAACAAGATCGTGCCATAAAAGTTAAAAAAATATTGATACTTTGTTTATAACAATTTTTTTACTTGAACAAAAATTTTTTTTTTTATAAATCATCATATTATCGTTTTTTTATTAATACAAGATATTAATTGATTTGCAAAAAAAATTTTTCCCGCCATTTGTTGATAAATTTTTTATAAACAAATTGATTAAATCAATATTTTTAACCTTATCACTTAGGGGGATTAAAAATAGATAGTAGATTCTCAGGCCTACTGCATATAAAATTTCATATGCAAATAAAATTTCATAAAAATCGGTCGAGCCTACTCGGAGGAGTATGGTAACTAATAATGTGACACGAGAATTTTATATATTAGATTATAAAGAGGAAATATTTGTATTTATATATCAATATCTATAAAAAAAACTTCGCGATACCATATGTCCAACTATTGTAATTAAATAACTACTTTACCACCTATAACTGCTTTTTTATATTTTAAAAGTTGTTTTTTTTCAATACTGTTCCTATACCTGTAGATTACTTTTTGAATTATTTAAATCAGACATTCCATTCAAAAGATATTACGAATTTTAAAGTGTCAATCTAAACAATACTAATAGAAAATGCAGCCGCGCAGCGCCGGTGCGGTCAACGTAGCGAGGTAGGGGAGGGGGGCACCGAATTATGGGGAAGTGGCATGCACATCTATTGAGAATTGAGATAGAATCGCCTGTATGTATGTATGTGCATAAGTTCAACCGATACTATTTATTTATTTTCGTTGCAATCAGGACAAAGATTGTACAAAAAAGTGGTAAGTGTTTAAAATTAGAATATGAATGTATGAACGAGTAAATAAATAAGTATGTGAACAATTAAAATATATATCAGCGAAGCGAGGACGGATCATATAGTTAAGAATTTAAAAAAGATATATATACCTATACGTATAAGTATAATCGAAACTAAGCCGTGGACTGTTTTTTTAGAGCTAAGCCAATCAACTAAGTTTTTATTGATAAAAATAAAGCGCTAATGCAATTTAAAAAAAATCAAATACATTCAATTTAAATGAAAACAAAAATGGATTTGCAGTTTCGACATGGTTAATGGTTATGCAAACTTGAATTGGGTTGGTTCAATTTTGTCACCTTTGAAATTATTTGGATTGTTTTAATAGGGAATGTAGAAATTGGTCGATATCTTCTCTTAAAATATAGACTTTATATATAATTGTGTATGTTTATCATATTAAGGATGTAACAAATTTTAAATTATCGATAATCGAATCGAATGGATTACAGATTAAATAACGTTTCACAAAAAAAAGGTGAAATGAAAGTCTTAACATGTTGCCAGTGATAGGGATGCCGATTCTTTTTGAAAAAGATCGATTTTTAAATCTAATTGCTACCCTATGAACCGATAAAAAATCGAGACCCAAAAAATACATCGATTCCCCAAATCGTCATCGTCAACGGAGCCTAGATCAAGGTAAAGCGAGATTGATTTTTGTACCTCCTGAGGTGAAGAGCAAACAAAAAGGTCAAAAAGTCGCCAAAACAAATTTCATAAAATCGGCAAGTCGATTTTTTTAAACATAACAGAAAAAATCGAATGTAAAGGTGAAGGTGGAATATCCTTTCGCTGGATCGATTCAGTGCTATATATCGATTTAAAGGTTCGATTTTTGGTCCGAAAAATCGATTCTTCGATCTCGGATCCCTCGACAGCACAGCTGACAGACGTGAGCGACAGTGACGGAATAAACTTCAAAGTTGTTGGACGCTAATATTCGAATAAATAAAATAACAAATTGCGAAATGAACGGTATTAAAAATCAATAATACAGTTTAATGCTTTAGTATTACTTTTGGAAGTGTTGTAATAGATATTAGGAAATATGACTGTAAACAACACGATAGCCCATCAACGCTTAATTCTCAGTGGAGACCGGGAAAGGTTAGCTTCTAGAATATTTACGGCACATATTTTTGTTAAGTAAATGATTACGATTCCAAATGTATGAGAGCACTTCTCATTACAGCATTTGCCATCAGTTCAACTTGCAATATTCACCATCCAGTCCAAATGATGATTATTAAGTTTATAGGTGTTCCAATTTCAGGTTTAAAGAACTTTTAAGAAAACGACTCATTGAATGCGGATGGAGAGATCAAGTTAGAATGCTATGTCGGGAAGTAGTTAAGGAAAATGAAGGCGGCAATATTCCATTTGATGTCCTGATGACGAGGGTCACTCCTAGAGCCAGAGCTCTTGTTCCTGATTCTGTCAAAAAGGAACTGTTGCAAAAGCTTAAAACGCACCTTTTAACACAAAAAGACCAATAGATAGAATGGGTTCTTAAACCTTAATTTGAAGTTTTCTTTAATACTATATCATCCAAATATTATGAAAGGATCAAAATAAAAATAATATACAATCAACAGTATATTTTATTTATAAACATTTACAGTTACATTAAACAGAAATACATATTGCTTCATACACTTGAATAATACTGCCTTTAGATACAATATCCAGACTGTCATGACTACATTTGTAATAATTGAGAGCTGTCATGATTGTAATCTATGTTACATGAGATTATATATTATAAACATTCATCAAATGGCTAGTACAGACTACAGACATCAAATTAGTTATCATATTTATTAATAATGTTATGGGTAATCTGTATTTGAAATGGCACACCCACAGTATATGATATTATAGTACTTCATAAATAAACTGTATTCAATAATGGTACTAACACTTATATTACAATATATCAGATCTATAAATAAATAATAAAATTGGACTGCTTGGTGTATATTTAAGCTAACAAGCCATCAATGATACATTATTTATTTGTTAACTCATTTATTTAAAAGCAAATCAACCTGTAATCTATCATTTATAGCAGTTATACTCAATCTTAAGTCTACTCGACTTTTTTAAAATTAGATTGACAAAACTACACTATTTGAAATGATTAAAAGTATTTACTTATAATATGATAGTGCTTTTGTTGCACTGTGTATAAAATAAAAATTAGTTACTGATTTACATATTGAGCAGAATATCAATTGGTATGCAATGAAATGACCCTAAGTCTATATATTTCTAAAAGGTTTTTTTAATACACTAGATTTATTTACATTGTGCTTTGAAAATTAGAAAATATTTTATGCTATAAGTTGAATTTTAAACTTAATCCATACAAATAAATAAAATTGGAGTTCTGTTTGTAATATTAAAATAACCACATTTTACTAAGTGAATATGGATGTATACACGGTACATATACCAAAACATTTTTTTACAATTTACGTCTGTCTTTCTGTTTGTTCCACCTAATCTCTGAATGGCTGGACAAATAATAATGCAATGCTACCTGAAGTACCATGTACTTCTTACAAGTACCTTTCTGGCACTTCTGAAAAAGTTTGATTACCACTGATTTAGAGGATTTTATAATAAGGCCTGTTCAAGTATTATGCAAGCAGAATTTAATTTTTTCAAGTTCTTTTCTTTTCATTAATATATTATTAAATGTGATTTTAGTTTAGCTGCCTTATATCTACTTTTGTTTGATATTTTCAATACATGTTGAGCATTTTAGGTCCCAGATAATACATAATTATGATCACCAAACAGATGTATAAATAACAATGAGAAGCTGTCTTAATATAACTACATATAAATAACCCATTATATGTATATATTTTTTGCTTAATATAATAATTTTATATTAGAGATCTAATGGCATGGTTCTCCTTTCAGAGAACTCTAAAAAAACTCTTGTAAACTGTTATTAAAATAATATTTTTCAACTGGGCATGTCACAAAAGCTAAAAAATATCTACTTTGTGCATGTTAAATGAAAAAAAGTTGAGAACCATTGATTTTTTACCTTTTGTCTCTGCCCAGTCAATCAAGCAAACTTATATATTAAATAATAATTGCAGTATTAAATAATACATATTGGTATTCATATAAATTCCCCATTTATTCTGGATCTCATGCAAATGCTTAATAAGCTGCTAACAATTTATTCTAATATAAAAAAATACACCAATTATATGATAAATAAATAAATGCATTTAATTTAATAGTGTATAAAATGAATTTATGAGCAAATAATTTTCCTACAATAACATTCTTAAAGCTACATATTACACACGGAATTGTTTACAATTTGTCTATACACTTAACCGATTATTATGAAAATGAACTTAACATTGGCACTTCTTAAGCCATTCCAATTCTCCTAAACGCTTCAATTGATAGAATTTATATTATGCTTATTTCAAATATATGTACACTTACAAATGGAATGTTACATGGACTGTACCATAAAGGGTTTTTGATCACATCAATATATTTATAACAATATCAGTACTCTCTTAAATTACATCTAATAGTTATATTTTCCTTAACATTAACACGATCTACTTGATTCAGTTACAGAATACTGCTGATTACCAATGAGCAATACAATTTTTGAGTTTAAACATTATAAATAATCTGGCAACTAGTTGAGAAAAATTCGTATATGATATTTTTTTATCTAAAATTTCTATCTAAACAAATATTTATAATCAGCGTATCCTTGAGCATATTTTTAAATAAAGAATCAGTTTTTGCAATAAAAACATTTCTCACCAAAAGGCCAGGACTTCAATAAGTTTCTACCATCACAGTTGTAAACCTAGTAATAGGCACGATGACTATTTTAAAAACCTATTCAATGTTGCTAAAAATATATAATTTATGTAGAAATTAAGTAGAAATAATATAATTGCCATATGAAATTTTTACGTTGAAATTATCGCCGAAATGCTCGGTGCTGAAATGTTCAGCCGAAATGTTTTCGTCATATGTTCGATCGGCGTCAATACTATCATGGCGGAAAGTATCTATAAATATGTATTTATAATTCATGGATTATATTTCAATACGTAAATATGCAGTTTTAATAATTTTTTGTCATCATGCCTATTGTATACCAATAGTAAATATTGATTTATTAGATAATAAATCATTCTTAATAAAACATAACATCTTTAAAGAAATGTTTCAATTAAATTCAATAACAACAGAGATTCAATCTTCGGTAGGTAAAATCTCACGTTTCTAAGACAAACAATACATTACTATTTAAATAAATTCATAGAGACAATAAGCTTTAAACACAACAACAAGCCACAGCATAACTTTTCTTCAACACACAATAAAATTTTGAAATAACAACAGCGTCGGCGGCATGGTTACTCACAACCTGCCTTTGATTCAAGCTAATTATAATTCCTTTGGCTTATCGAGTCGATATGGCATAATTTAGAATAAGCTGCGAAACATGTGTAACTCTTACTAACGAAATATTTATAACATCAACATTCCTATAATAAAATATCATAAAATCGCTAATAAGCATAATTTACAGATCCATATTTAATATCCATTTACCAATATATTAAATTCTTACAACTATAGCTACCTTCACCTATCCTCACCTGACGGAGCTGCATATGACAAAGGTACCAGAATTTGAAAATTGCTGCCATATCTAATTTTATATTAACTATATATAATCAACCCATTATGATTGAAATTGGCGCTCTACATCGTAAAACGTTCATTTTTTTCTTTATCGTGAGTTACATTTAGTGAGATACATGCACTTAACATTACTACTATCTAATGACATATTCGAAATTTTATTAGTCTAAAAAATGAGAAATATAATCGATTCAGAACCACGACGTGAAAAAAATTAGGATTTGAATGTTTAAAATATAGAAATACAACATTACATTTTATAATCCAACAACTGGTGCATCAATGATTTTGTGATCACTTACACTCATCACTCATTATCCTTTTACATAGCCCCCCACCATCTTAACGATAGTCGTAATGCGAGTGCGTGTAGTGGTATGGAGTATGGTGCGCATGCGTGTAGTGGCAGGGCGGGCAGGCGCGGTACGGCAGCTGAGCCGGCGTCGGCGCCGCCGAAGGCCCGGGCTAGGAGAGTGCGCGACGCATACGCGGACGAGGGCGCGGTGCCGGCGCACGGGACACCAACACCAATGCCGACGCTAGAGCCATACGGACTGGTGCCCGATAACCCCCGGGTAATCTAGTGGTAAATATAGTTAACTTTAATAGGATAATACCAAAATTAAACATGTGTTAAATAAAAAAAGAGATGTAGTCTATATGACGACCAACAGTATAATGGCTATACTTTAGACTTTCGGTAGATCATTATCAGTTGTCCAACATTCAAGAAAATAAAAATGCTAATCCTATCGATCCTACCACATCAAAAACAACAGATTGCTATTCAATTTAGTGTTGCCAACATCATAATTACAATTACAAATAACTTATATTGATAACATAACCAACTAACTGTCGTAACTGAGCTAAATTTTAAAGTAATATATATCATTTTATACGTATATAAAAAAAATAGAAAATTATAACGTTGAAGCGAGAATGTTTAGAAATGTGTGAATATTTACCGCACAAGTAGCGAGGTAACGGCGGCTCGCCCGTCGGCAGTGGGTTCTATGGCGACCGGACGCAGCTCCGCGCGGGGTTTGCGACCCCAGGCGACTCCGTTCACAACAACCCGAACCGCTGCGAACGGACGTTTGGCCATGTGCAGCATCTAAGTCACAAAAACATGAACTAAATAATGTTTCATACATTTAATTTGTCTAAATCCATATTTGTATTAAAATTACTAAAACTTTTTTGTTTTCAACTTGAACAGTTTATTAAATATGTAACTTGCAGTAATTTAACTCAATTATTACTTTTACAATAGATCTACGTAAAATACATATTGAACGGTCGAAAATCACCTCTACGACATGTCTCCGTCGCGCTCTGCGAACGTCCGCAGCTTGCTTCGCCTTCCACGCCACAACGCACGCCGCTAGGAACAGAAAGAAGCACGAGAAAAACACCGAAAAGAACACGAACAAATCTATATGCAGCTGATCTTGACGAAAGAAAGTAATTCCGAAGCTCGCCGATCCATCATCCGTGTGACGCGCACGAATAATAATGAAGAATTTAGTATGTGTCAAATCGTGTACATTCTGAGGTAGTGTCAGAACGAGCCTGTTGCGCAGATTCTTGACGCGAAGCAGTACGTTTTTCTTGTCGACCGTCACATATGTAGCAAGGTTTTTTGCAGTGAAATCGGCAAGCGCATAGTCTATTTTGTCGTAATACCACGTCAGCTTTCCTAGCTTCTCAGGTATGTGGTCGTCAAATGACGGCATTTTCATCCTGAATGTATCGTGTTTGTAATATGTAGGATCTAATTGTACTGCATGAGCCCCTGTACTTGAATTGACAGATACCACAAAAGAACTGTCGTTTGGGCTCATGTACAGATCCACTGCACCTTGCGTAACATCAACAATTACTCGGATATCGACATTCATGTAGCGCGGGTTGACTGCTACAAATACTGTTTGTCCAGGGTAAAGTGGGCGAGGTTTGATTTTGCATTCATCTGTAAACAAGTAATAATGTAAAATACATATGTAGGTATTTACTGAAGATTCTTTAAGTTATATCATCTGCATAGTTCTTCCATCACAGATCACAACCACCCATTCAGGTTCTAAAAGCTGTTACGCATATATATATATATATATTATATATTATATATATTATATATATATATATAAGTGATTTGTCACATATACGAAACGGCCATTGTAAACATAAACTCAGTATCAACCAGCTATCAGACGTTCTTGGACGCGCCCTCATTATATTTTCATACGCTCTAACAATTCTGTTTTTAAAGAAAAATGGAAAAATGAAATGAAATTTTGCTTGTACTCAAATCGTCTAAATTATTTTTCGTGGCTTCGAAATTCTTAGGTTTCCAAAATATACGGAAGAAGTCTTAAATGGATTTTCGTTTTTGGATAGGAGGTATTCTTCTAAAAATAGTGTGTTTTACTTCCGACATTACACAAAAGACTATTTTTATATAATAAATCATCTCCAAAATCTTTTTTAAAATCCTCAGCGTTAAGTAGATGCACAAGCTCGGTAGTTAGCTGATACTAAATATACCTCTGTATCACAGTCGAAGTAGCTATGTTATGAAAATGTTATAAATAAATATTAGCCGTAATAATAGTGCAGCAAATTTTATCTGAAATTAATTAACTTATCTCAATTAATAAATGTTGATAATTTGATAAGGATGTGATCTGTGTTTATCCCTGAACCCTAGCTTGTAAACACTGGCTTTACATTCGGCCGTAACTTCCGAATATTCAGCAACTTACCAATAGATTTTCCATCGAAACACAGCTTATTTTCAATATTGATAGTCTTGTAGCACTGGTGGCCATTCCGCGGATCTCCCATATATAAGTCACGACACTTTACACACTGATATCGCCAGCACTCCTGCGCGGAATTTTTGCTGGAGCTGGGTGTCTGGCATGAGGCGTCACTCTCTGTATTATTGCCGCAGTTGCACTTCTCACCTGTGACCGGATCGCACGTGTCGCCATGTCCATGACACTCGCATCTGTGTATTAATGGCATTGATAGTTTTTCATTAAATAAATAAAACAAAGGTACTGAATAATCGGAGTTAAATATCACAATTACATACGGGCGACAGGTATCCCTGTAATCTTCTGATCCTCTAAAGTATCCCTCTATGCATCGTTCACATCGCGGGCCATCAGTGTTGTTGGCGCATCGCACACACCGTGCCTTGGCCGCGCCCTCTCTGTAGTACTCTTCCACGTCTGCACTGCTGATGTCTCGTATAAGGGACACGTCGACGTCGTTTGTACACACCGTCGTGTGTCCATGGCAATACACGGAGCAGGGTATGCACTGGTCGTTGTGAGTGGGATCGCCCACGAAGTTTGGTTTACATTTCTCACATTGACTTCCCTGTAAACAATAATATATTTAATCTAATATCCGATTTTTTAGAAGTTTATCAAAATTATCTATGTAGCTTAGCATACAAATAAAAATCTAAGGCAGAATAAGTTTTATCTAAACAAACAAGAATTGTTAAAGTATTATATATAATAATAAGTATAAATTTTTCCTTCAATAATTCAGATGCCATTGAATTCTCAAACGGAGAATTCTAGTTTCGATCTCCACTCATTTTAGTACTAGCGTGAACCCATATTTAGCACAAGCATTATTTTTGTAGTTGAAAGAAGTAACAAAAAAATATTACAAAAACGAATAGTAAATAATAAACAAAAACCTCACCATAGTATTATTGTGGCACTCGAGACAGACGTCCAGCTTGTCTGGCCCCTCACAGTCAGAGTGTCCATTGCACTGGCACTGAATAGTGCAGTTTGCTCCCACGTAACCGAAGTCGCAGCGGCAGTGACCGGGCTGCACGCAAGCACCACGCACGCAGCCCTGCAAACACTCTGCCGCGCATACTCCAGCCACGCGCTTATACCCTTGCCCGCACTGACATTCATAACCCTCAGGCAGGTCACTACATACCTAGTAACAATACGATCCTCATTTGAGCATCTCATAAATACAAACTTTATGAGTTAGTTACCTACACCTGTACATAAACTCTTAGTCATTTTGAAAAAATTGTCATGTATTTCTACTTTGGATAATTTTAATACTGGAAAAATATATAAAATTCTCGTGTCACAGTTTTAGTGACCAAACTTCTCCAAAACGGCTTGACCGATTTTGATAAAATTTTATGTGAATATTCAGTAGGTCTGAAAATAGGTTGTATGGCAAAACAACGCTTTCCGAGTCAGCTAGTAAATTTATATTACGTTTAACTAATGTAGTATAGTAATTATTTATGATTGTAGAGTTATTAAACTTACCTCTGATTCGGCTTTACATTGATGATGATTGTTTTCACACTCATTTTCAGGTGGGCAGCGAGTGTAATGCCACGAAAACGTATCGTTATTATTGGTATTATTCGTTTGATGTACATTGGAGTAGACGGCAGCACATGAAGTTCGACCCGAATATTCGAGCGGTGATTCGATTGAGCCTTCGGTACACACGCCCTCGCCATTAGCACCTTCCAACGCACACCACCCACAGTGCGAGTGGTGAAGACACTCCGTACATTGCTCGAATGTTTCGCATGGCGCTGGGCACTTATTTTTGTCCGCTTTTGTTAAAACTAATCCACAAACTCCACCAGCACAGTAAACGGGCTGATAAGCCGGAGATATACACGTCCCCAAATAACTCGCCCAATGACATTCTGAGAAACCACCCTCAGCACCATCCGAACTTAGGCAAGACTGACAATCTTCGTACACGTGACACCCTGCTGGACATTCATCTTTTGTTAAGCCAAAATAAGAGTGTCCAAGTCTTAATGATAAGGCTAAACGTTCTGGGTCTTCTATGGTGACACACGTCCAATTAAATAGCTCAGAAGGATCCTCCGTTATTCTTGTTATTTGTGCTGAAAATATATATTTGTACATAATAATAATATCCATTTTTTTTATTAACATTAATTATTTAACATTAATCTTTACCTTTCCTTTCGGCAAGTCTCGTCCAAGAACATTCGCTAGAAGCGCATTTATCACAATCTGGAGCTACACATCGGAGTTCAGGACAGTTTGCCGAGTTACTAATATATGTGGTGCCGGCATTACATTTGATGCTAGTACAAGATTCGTCTGTTGGTACGCATTCACCTAAAAAAACACTTGTTAATCAAACGCTTGAATTAAAAATGTTATAAATACGTAATAATAAGACATAGTTTAAAATTAACTTACCTATGCCTGCTGCACAAGTTTCACACCATCGACAAGCTGGTTTTTCTTCGGGATATAATGGCCAAGCTGCTAAGCAAGAGGTGCAGGTAGTGAAATTTTCGCACGATCGCCTCGCTACCAAGTCAGCGTCACAAGCTGCTCCGGCATTAGTTGAGATCCTCTCGCTACCTTCACAACCTGGCTTATCTACTGAATAGCATTTTGTGTAATCGCCAGTGCTACAAAAGCTACAGCCCATATGACTTCTACACTCAATTTTACTAGAACTCCAGAGAGAACACAAATCATCCGGTAGAGTAACGCGAGTTACTTGACAATTGGCACTTCCAGTCCAACCGCCTACTATAAATATGTTCCAATCAGTTTCTGACTCCATGTCTATTGCCATCGCATGAGCTATAGTTCGAGGCGGCGGATGATCTAATACACTGTGACCTAGGGGAAACAAAATGAGACACAGTTTTAATTTTTCCAATAAATACAAATGTTATTAAACACATACTTAGTTTTAGTTACATACCTTTTACAAGTTTCACCCACTGATTACAATTGTAGATATATGCGATAAGTGAATTAGATCTCTTATCGGGAACCGCACGTCCGCCAAATACGATCATATAGTCATTCGTTGTAACTGCTGAATGTAAATATGTAGGACGTGGTAAGTTGTCGTGGGCATTATTTAAAGTTGGTAATTCGCTCCAACTTTTCGTAGGATAATGAAACGAAAATAGTTTATTCGATATTATTGTTCCGTTGTACATGTATAATATGCCACCAAAAACGTAGAGACTCTGAGAAGGTGCATGGTACACAGTACTATGACCAATTATTCCAACAGGTTTAAAACCACCACAACTTAGCTTAATCCATTTGTCATCATCCAGGTCAAATTCCCATACATCAGTCATAAAACCGTCTTCTAAAGAGAATCCCCCTACGAGTACCAAGCTTTCGTAATCCTGATATTTTTGTAATGTCAAAGTGTGTCCAGCTAAAGGCGGAGGATGTTCTTCTTTACTTTTGATTTGACTCCACCTTTGCTCTTTTAAACTAAATTGCCAAAAATCTTGCAATGTTTTATTTTTTCCGCTTTTTTCTTGCAAACTTAAGCCACCATAAATGTAGATATTTTGCTTAGAATGATATATTTCAGCGGCATGAAAATATCGCCCTTCAGGCATTTTAGGATCAGGCGTAGCATCTACCGTAACCGGTGTCCAAGTGTTATTTTTTGTGTCATAATATCTTATATCATTTAACGGACCGTGAGAAAGTGAATACCCTCCAAACATCCACAACCCTCGTCTATCTGCAACTAAACTATGACCAAATCTTGGCAAAGTTTTTCGCAAGTGATCGAGGCCATCCGCAAGAAAATCGGAATTAAATAATTCTGTGAAAACTAGTTGTGACTTGTCTAATTTTAAAGAGCAGTCATCACCACCGAACCCTTCATTGCATAGACATCGCCCGTAGCTCATATCGCATACTCCACCCATAAGATGTATACTGCAATTGTTACGGCAAATTTCAACATTGCAGTCAAAACCACCATAGCCATCCCTACATGAACAATGTCTATTTTTGCACACTCTTGGCCACGAGCAATGGCCTTCGCAAGCTAGTATATTGTAGACTCCTTCGAAACCTTGCTCTGGTTGACTCTGTTTATAATGAACTGTCAAATTCCCACTACGCGCTTCAACGACTCCCGAGGAAGCTCCGTTGCAGAAGACCCCTAATAATTGACTTTGTTGATTATTACCTAAATCTGGAACGCCCCCTAACCCATCGTAAACGTACACCGCATTTTGATCGCATGGCACATTAAATGTGGAAGAATTCACTGTAAATTGAATAATGGCATCTTTTACATCTTCAGATGATATAATCCATAAACACTCTTTAGCAGGACCCAAACTTTTTATATCCGGGTCTGTTTTATAAGATCCAATGCCTTCTGTTTGGGAAGCGTTTAGCATTCCCCTCGGTTCACATTGATAGTAACATCTACCTCCATGCCGAGGGTCTCCGTAAAATTTAGATTTACAGCGCTCACAATTTTGGCCTTCCGTGTTATCCTTACAAATACATTCACCCGTCGTAACATCGCAAACCCCTCGAGATTCATCGCCATGATCGTTACAATCGCAGCGTCTACAGCCCTGGCCCGTCGTTGCGTTACCGTGACTGCCAGACTTACAGGTCTCGCAAAATTCTCCTTCTGTCCAATCCTGACACTCGTCGCACCGGCCGACACCAGTTCTACATGTAGAATGATTATGGCAACCACAGTTAATCGAACAATCGGCACCTGTCCAACCCAGATCGCAATTACATTTATACTGGGGAGCTCCTAAACAGTAACCATGAATGCAATTGTTATAACAAGTTCTCACGCAACTCTTCTTTCCATCTCCATTATAACCTTGTTTACATTTACAAGTATATGATCCATGTGTGTTATTACAGACCGCATGTTCGTGACAATCGTGCAGACCTAGTCCACACTCATCTACATCTGGACACTGAGCATAGGCCCAGCCGGCATCTGTGGAGCTTACATTTAGTAGTGAAGCACAATCCACGTGAGAACGAGTAAAATCTCCCTCTGTACACATACCTATAATAGGGTTTTCATGCGAGTGACACCAGCCGCATCCCATACTCCTAAGACACGTTGAACACTGATTATGGGCCTGACAGGATTTGCATTGGCCTGATTTTCTACTAGGCTCGTCAGTTGGTACAGAAGCACGATCGAGCCACTCTCGACAGAGGCCGAACTGATATTCGCTAGTATAAACACTGAAACTGAAGCATTGCCGCGTCGCTTCGCACCACACACAACGTCCTCGCTCATCCAGACAGTGTTCGCAATCGAGACGCATACGGCAAGGAGCAGGACACTCACTGGCATCAACAATAGCGCCACTGGCTCGTCCGCGTCTTGCACACCGCGCCTCATCCGCCCACCACTCACAATAGTTTCCTGATACGCATCGCTCACAACTAATATAATTAGAGCAGTTCGGACATGCCGCAGGCTGCAGAGTGAGATATCGCCATTCACCATCCGCCGCACACGTTGTTTTCTCATCAATATTTCGTTGCTCACATCGGTTAGTCAATTCGCACCATCCACACGCAGCATCCGAAAGACACAATAGGCAGTTGTCATAATTTGAGCATTGTCCGTTTGAATATGGTTCCAAGAATTCAAATGTAAATACCTAAAATAATACAAATATGTAACTATTTACAATACAAATTAAAAATACAAATAAAATATTTTCTAACTTACCTTAGCATTCTCTTGAGATTTATTATGCAAAAGTTCCATTTTCGCATGGTGATGAGAAGGATAGAGGCCAGTGTGTAATGAGTCATTAGCATGCATGTCTACACTGAGGCGGCCAGGGAGTAGCACAGGCCAGTCCACAGGGACGCAAGACGAAGGCTGTGCTGTCAAATTGGCAATGGACTCGTTACTGTCACCTAAGTTGAGGGATAAATTCGAATATCCAGCACATATATGCAATGTTTCGCCTGTCCCATTCCAGTATTGGGGTATATGTAACCAACCGCGCAATCTCGCCTCACTAGCACCGCTAAATATATGATTACTGCCTCCACCCGTACCCCAGTCTACCGTAGTGGCATTGACGACGGAGACTCCGTCGGGATGATTCCAGTCTGCTGGTTGTTGATACCGTAAGAAAGTGAGCCCCGGTCGCTTGTCTAATATTTTACATTCATCTGGAATAGTCACTTCTGTGCCGGTCGTACCCCACCACCCAGGATTTTCAGAAGGAGTATCTTCTCCGCACACACCGTAGTTGTCTAAAAATAAAATTTTAATATATTTGCAATCTAACAGCAATGCAATCGAAACATCATCACCTATCAATGGCCCACTGCTGAGCCGGGCCTCCCCTTTAGAATGAGGAGGGCTTAGACCATAGTCAATAATGACCTGATGCAGATAGGCATGCTACACACACGTTTGAGAACACGGAGAACTCTCAGGAGTGCAAACCCAGGATCGAAATAATACAATAAAAATACCTACCATCCTTATGATGACAACGTGCATTTTGGACGCACCAGCTACATTGATATAATCCTAGTTTAGTGCTGACTGAAATTAACGGAGTTCGAGAGCTGTTATTCCCCAAAGGAGGGCCATGGATGAGACACGAGTGACAGTCTCCTAGAGCAGGACAGATACCGCCACAACGAATGGATTGCAAATTGGTTGTGCAATTAGATCCAATTGTTCTGCCATAACATATCTGTAATTAATAATATTAAACATCAATTTTTTCACAACATTAATTCTGCATGAAATAAATTTGTCCACTTTCCTAGTATTTTAGTTAAATAAAATATTTTGTAATGTTTTGAAACTTAGAAACAAACGTCGAGACTTAATTAAATGAAACTACACACTCACATCATCAGCTGAGCACCATCCGCACTCGGGGTCCGCGAGACATTCCAGTTGCGTGCGATGCCTAGGGCACGCCGATTCTGGGTCTTTGTTCGTGATGCCGGCGTGCCAACTGGGAACGACGTATGCTAGAAGGTCACCTACAACAAATATATTATCATTATGAACATAAGAATCTCAGTAGGTCAGTTACATGAGTTAAATAGAATAATTAAACGAACTATGCGTTACAACGATACTTTCCGTTATTACATTGTAACTTCGCTATATTGAGCTTCGTTATAACGTTATTGTCTTAGTACCGTGCTTGGAAGCGGTACGTGCTTAATGACCTGCTACTTCTTATTCCTTAACTACACGTAAAATATATATTTATTGAAAAAATGAGTGTTTACTACTATGTTCCTTAATGGAGAACATAATAGTTGATTATTTATGATTTTATAACCTGATTTATATGTTATATTATTTTTTGAAGGAAAAGTAAGATGTAATTGTAACGTTAATTACCAAAACAAAATTTTATTTTTATAGAAAAATTCTAGATAGTGTCTGTCTAAGCAACAAAAAAAATAGTATTATTATACTAAGTAAACATTCTAGACATGTCGCGTGTGTAAAGTCATTTAAATAACTACTTGTAAATATAATGTAAACATATTTGCACTTGTAATTTGTGGAATAATATGCCTTATAAAGTAAACATCGGCCTTGAAATGACCGTGTCGTATTAAATAGTTTTTCATCTTTTCTTACACTTTTAAACTAGCCGAGCAGTCCTTTTTTCGCTGTAGTAAGTATATTGGAGAAAGAAAAATAGACATGAGTACTTATATTGGCATTTATTTTTGGCGGTCCTATGTTGAATTAATATCAAATTAAAATATAGAAACTGGTTCAAGGTATCGCAAGTACTTAAGAAAGACAAAGGCTTTGAGCTATACATACGTATATATATATAAACACTTCATTCTCAATAACTTCCATTACAAAAACTTATATTGAGGGTGCAGAAATACATATTATAAACATAAACATACACCCATACCGAGGCTAGTGCTAGTATTTGCCCGAAGTACGAATCGAAGACCATTCAAGAAGGCGGTATAACGCTGATCAATATACCATACCAGTCATCATTATAAAAATATAACTGTCCTTTATTTACCAAACAATTAGTTGATCTACGCAGTAATATAAAACTAAAAAAATGTATGGTAACTAAAATAACCTTGACCATGACGCGAATGTCGTTACATTGAAATAGTATGTAAAAACAAGATCATTAAGATTATGAAACGTAATTAACTCACCATTGACATTGCCGTGGTAACCTCCAGCTATTAGCAGAGTGGAAGGTGGTTTCAAGGCAGCGGCATGTGCAAAAACACCCTGCTTCTTTGGGTAATATTTCCTAATTTTGCCCAAAACATCTAAAGGAATCCATGAGTGGCATCCTAAATGGTACAGGTACATTTGCCCATCATAACAGATTTCCTCTCGATTATGTCTGTGGGAATATCCACCGAATACTACTAAATAATTGCCTGAAAAAAATTACATAACTATAAGTATGGATTGTATGATGATGATTGATAAAGATTGTATGATGAATATGAATACATTTTAATTTGTTTCAACTTCCATTTAACTTAGATGATTATGACTGAATTGATATTCAACCAGATAATCATAATTGTTAATAGTCACCATCTTATTATGTTTCTTAATGGAAATATCCATTTAGTTTAACAATAAATAACGTAGTTTTTTTTTCAATTACATTAATTAAGATTGTATGGTATTTTAGAATACTAAATATTCACGGTCATGACTTGCAAAGTCAAGGTTAACAAGATTTTTTACAATACCTACTACTTATTACTTTACAATAATAGAGCTCAGTCGCGCAGAACTTATGGAATAGATGATAAGATAGAGGAAAGATGTTGAAGTGGTCAACTTGCCTCGAGACTGGGGAATACCAGAGGGGTAGTTTCAAAGATTTGCATAATTACCGATAATAGTTGCGGTGTGGAAAGCTCGCTCACGCGGAACATAAGTGTCACGTAAATGCGCCCGAGGATAGTGAATCTCGCTCCAGTGCTTGTAGTCTAGGTCAAAGGCGAACATTCGATCCGAGAGCTTGGAGAATCTACCAAATATACATTGTATATAAATTTTAAGTTGGAATTTTATAATTTGCTAAAAACAATTATTGAAATTTTAAAAACACACCTGGCAACACTAGCAACAACTCCTCCATACACCAGAATGGAATTGGAATGTAGATGGTAGACCGCCGTATGCGCAACGACACGAACATCCAGCTCTTTTCCACCGCGTACTTGCACTTTTTCCCACGACTCGGTATTAATTTCCCCAATCTTTATTTTATATAAGCTGAAAAAAATTATTACAACAAAACTGTTTCACGTATATACGAGTTCTCGTCTTGTGTGAGTAAAGGGATCGCTTAGAAATCTATATCTTTAGCAAAATCATAATCGCTATTATACAGACGTCAAGATTTTATGTAGTTTTGATAAAATATCAAAGATATACCTTGAAGAAAATTCACCATCCACTGTACTGCCACCAAATAAGTACAGTTCATCTTTAACCGCCGTCAGAGTATGACGCGTCAAGCCAGGCGGATTGAATGTGGAATTAGCTGCCCTTAAAGTCCATGTGTTACTCAAAGCGTCATAGTACCACAATTCTGAAGATAGGCTTCCATCTGACAACTTTCCTCCGTACAACATGAAACCGTTGTTGAAAGCACAGGCTGAGTGACCATATCGTGGTTCAGGTTTAGTATTATTAGATCTGAGATTCGTTGATACAAATTCAGGACGATCGGTGAACTGCAGATAGCTTTCCGAGTAGGGTGCTGATGTAGATGTATACATAAGAGGTAATGTGGTCTTGTCATGGTGTGAGAACGAAGTCAATAGAAGATTAAAGAGTGAACTACGATTACCAATCTGCCAGTTACCGTCAATATTACCCTGCAAAGGATTAATAATAATTAGTATCAAAGTCTTTTACTTTGTGGGTCTGTCTTTCATTTTTTTTAATACAAAGTTTCATCCGAATGATGAAAATATGTTAAAATTGCTTCAAGTTAATAAGTAAAATCCTTGATATTTTGTTCCTTGGGTTAACGTCAATCATTTAAAAAAGACGTTTTAAAGAAATAGTAAAGTTATCAACATTTGCAATACTTACCTTGGTAAATAATGTCAAGAATGATTTATCAATCTCTTCATTTGTAGGATAACGACGCAATACTTTTCCGTTTTCGTCGTACCATTGACTAGTAGAGAATCTGCAAGGCAAATATATTAGAAATACAAGGAAATCTTATTGCTGCAGCAATTAAAACCTTATTAACATAGAATACAATATTTTCTGATATTGTATATCTACTTCCTTACTGATATTAACAGATACATATCTTCAGGGCTAAACCAATTGGAATAAAAGATGATTCTTATATTCAGTCAGTCTTTTGTCTTAGAGAAAAAGTTATGAAAGTATATTTTTCCTTGAGTTTATATCATTATTTATGTTATGATCAAAATATCTTGTAAAAATGAATAAAACAATATCAGCAAGTAATAAAAAGATTTTGATACAAAAAAGTACTTAAATCAATAAAATTATCCAATCCATTATTAAACCAGACTTACCTATAAACTTCTAATAAGCCTAAAACTCTATTCAGATCATATCCTCCAAAAACATATAGAGAGTCAGTTTCATTAACATAAACAGCCGAATGAGCAGCCCTTTTGGTCATACCACTCTCAGTGTGAGAGAGCCAGTGCCAGCTATTGCCTTCTTTATCTGTACTTTTTAATGAGCATGATTCCCCTGAATATCTAAAATAATATTTAGAATATGAAATTGTAAAGTAATATTGAAACAGCAAAAATGAAATGTTAATATTAAAATTAAAACAAGAAGTTAATAAACTTAATTAATTCCAAACATTATCGCAATATGTTCCAAACACCAGAATAAACATCAAACTATTTCTATAGTTCCTTAAGGGCATGAGGTCGTCCCAGGAAACTTTTGCACTTCTGCAAGGAGCTGGGCTGGCTCTTATAGCTAGTCATCCCTGCACGCACAATGGACCGATTTAGGGTCGAAACAGGAGCCCACTTACAATACACAATACAATACAATATTTCTATAGAATATAGTCTACATAGATAAAAAAAAAATTAAAAACCTTTATTTGACTATGACAGCACTTTACCAAATGCCATTGGAGGTTCCAACACAAGAAAGAAAAATCTATTGATCTCTCAGCAAATCCAAGTTATGTAACTAGTCATTGCTTACAAAAAAAACTAATGCAGTGTGTAGTATATATACTATTTGGGTAATTTTGTTTTTGTCTGTAAATATCAGAACATAGTTTGTAAAAAAGAATATTTTAAAAAAATCTACAGGGAAAGGTGTAAAGTTGAGTTGAATGAATCCATAAATTTGGTTGAAAATGTCAATAAAATAACATTGGGCATGGGGCAAGTTGGGCTGTTCTACTATATTAAGCACAACCTAAATCAATTGACAAACATTTTTTAAAATAAAACATAGTAGATATTTTCATGCACTTTTATTTTCTTTACTTTCTAATATTATTAGTATTTTTAGTATAGGTATTTTTTAAACTAGTAAATACTTATAAACAACAACCATACATATTATTAAGAGCAATCTGTTCCTTTCAACCTTGAGATGCTAGGAAATTGATCTACAGGAAATAGGATAAACAAGTACATAAATAAAGATAAACAAGTATGTAACATTTATATTGACAATAGCTCCATGTATAATATTGATACACAATTATACTGTAAACCCAAAGCCTCAATATTCAACATCATAAAGATCTAGAAACTATTCTATAAATTTTCCTCTATGAATCTACTTGTGTCAATGATATACATATTTTTAATGATATGTGCAGATATACTACAAAATCTATAATCTAAACTTCACTACTTTGAATTTTTACACTTACCCTTTCTTACATATGCATCTGTCTCCCTTACACTGCCCATTTCCAGAACAACTGTTAGGGCAGAGTTTGACGCTGCAATCAGGTCCTCCCCATGTACCCACACAAAAACATTTGTTGGACATACACAAACCTCGTCCAGTGCAATTATTTGGGCAATTGTGAATAGCATATGTTGCCCTAAATCCATCTAATACATAGTTGGTATCACTATATAGTAATATTAACATCTAAAATGATAATAAATTGCATTAACTTTGTTAAAATTGTAATCTATTCATAAAATAATAGTTACAGTAACTTACAAATCCACTAGAAGCAGTTACATTTTGTGGCTCAGTTTTTCCACTGAAACTTCCTAGTAATGGAGCATCAAAGGAGTCACCATCATATACAAAAACATAATCATATGAACATTCTGTTCCCATGCGAATAAAACTTAATGTTATGTATTGACTCTTATTCGCAGCTTTGATTAGCCATTCACAATGTGAATCCTAAAACAAGTGTATTATTATTGTTATATATTTATAAGGAATATTAATACTCAATTTCCATTTACTAACTTGTGTATAATTAGATGTACTAGGCCCATCGGTAATGATTCCACTTGGTTCTGTGAATATCCTACGAGTCTTGTCGCAAGGTGCCGTAGACGCAGCGCAAAGGACAGCCAGACAAGTCCAGCTGAGAATTACTAAACTTGCACTTTTCTCCCGAATCCGTGGACAAAACATGCCTCTTCCGATTTCCAACAAAACATAAGTCAAACATCAGAGCCATATAATCATGAAATTACGACTAATATCACTAAAATGTTAAATAAACAACACTCATATAAATGACATTTACTTCAAGGCTAACAACTATATAATATGAATTTTGTTAAAGTGACATGTGGAATAATTTCGAACTGATGAGAGAGATTACTTGATAGGAAAATTTGTTTACAATTGTGATATTAATGACATTTTAATACTTTCTAACGAGTTTTGCACAAACAAACAATCAGATCCATCACAGTATTTTGACATTAGTATTTTAGAAACACAGACTTGCCACAGATTATTCACAAATTTATTGTGTAATTTTATCTGTGCGACCTGTTACAGATTCTTATGTTTATAATACGTGTAAAAAATATGGATTAAAATACACTAGTGATAATAATTCATAACACAGTTAACAACAGTTCAGTTCAGTCATGTCCTAATACGTTATAGAATCGATTTCGATTAAATGACAATCGATTATGTAAGAAGTGCTATTCGATTTAACACAACATTTTTGACAATTTAATTGAAACTTCGCAATGCTCAACAAATATAGATAGCCTGTAATCGAGTAGTACTTTCCTATTGGATTCTTTTTAAAGATCTCTTCTTTCTTTCTTTTTAAATCCTACAGGCTCGACAATTTATTATCTCTGTCCCAACAGATCAGAGACAGTTTGTTTGACTGAATATTTTATAACTTAGTACAAGTATAAGTTTTATTAAGTTTAGTGCAACTGCTAGTTCTATAATATAGTCTATCTAGATCGAGTATCATATGAATCATTAACTCTACTACTAAGATTAATTATATATTAGGCAGTAATGTCGAGTAGTGGACGCGGGCGTGGCGATCAGCTGAAAGGGCTCGAGTCTAGATTCTCTCTTATCATAAAACTCAAAAACTGCAATAGTATTTGTTTTTAAAGTGATCACAAATAAAACAAAATATGTAAAAAATTAAATACAAGATATTTTCGAGTTTGAGATATTTATTGTTTCATAAAGAATACATATTCACTTATATGAAACTTAAAGGCTAATTTAATCTATTAAATAATTTAAAACATTTTTGAGCATAAGTAGTTACTTAGTATATCGAAGTAGTAAATATTGACAAAAAAATATGTGGGTAGTTTTAATTATCATACCATCACACCAACACAATACGGATATACTGTACTTGTCTTTGAACTAGATGTGGCTTTTTAACTTATAATTTTTAAATGAATTTTAGTTGTTTTTACTGGATAATAAGTAGATTTTTAATTGTTTTTTAAATGTATATATGTTTTTACTTTTTTTATGTAATTTGGTAGATTATTATATAGTTGAGCACTTTCAAACGTTATATTTTTTAAACCGTATTTAGTTTTTGGCGAATGTAATATTATGTTATTAGCCATTCTCAAGCGTCTCAATTGTGGATATTTGTTTTTAAAAGTAAAATTAATGTTAGTATGTATATATTTAGATAGAGTTTAACGAATAATAATGGATGAGAAATATTTATAAGTGTTTGCTATATTCATGATTTTTGTTTCTTTATAAACTTTTTCTGTTGAGGTTAAAGAATCATAATTGAATAATAATACTTTAATCAATCTATTTTGAGCTGTTTGTGATATTTTAAGGTTAGACTCTGCTGCTACTATATGTGGTTTAACTAAAGAGTTATAAATTATGAAACAAACTTTATGTGGTAGGCAGCGTGAGAGAGTGCGGATAGTTCCAGTAATAGATGATAATTTTCTTCTTTTATTTTTTATGTGCGGTGCCCAAGTTTACTGTCCAGTCTCAGACCTAAGTATTTTTCACTATCAGATCTATTTATAATAATATTATTAATTTTAAGAGGTTCAAAATCATTATTTTTTTTTATTTTTTGCTGCAAATACTACGTAGTGGCTTTTACTCACATTAAGAGTTAACAAATTACATTTAAACCATATATCAAGTAAGTTAAGGTTATTCTGAGAGTCTTGAATTAAATTTTCTATCTCATTACCGTAACAAAAAAGAGTAGGGTCATCCGCGTATAGTGAAAGTTCGTCTTTAAGATTGAGTTTGCTTATGTTATTTATGTACCCTAATATCGAGCCTTGAGGAATCCCGTAAAACATTTATTTTTGACAACTTTTGTATTCACCGATTTTCACTACCTGGAAACGATCAGTCAAGTATGATTCAAAAATTTTATGAGCTGTTCCATTGATTCCTATGTCTTTTGATTTATTCAAAAGTATCTGATGACTAACTGAATCGAATGCTTTTATTAAATCAATATATTTTCCATATAATCTTCGCATTATAAACCTTAGGTCGCAAGTGCAACTGTAATATAGCCTTGATTACTTATTAATCGACATATATAATTCTTAACTAATATTATAAAGAGAAAAAACAAGTAATACTTTACCAGTAAGTAATACTTTCCCCGTCGCAAGCTACATTCTTTATGTGTAACATATTAAGCTATGTAAGACACAAACCATTTAAGCAGACATTGTATTAAAGTAAAACTAAAAAAGAATATGATAAAACCTTATAAAACATTTTTAACAAAAAAGTACCGACCTCAAACTGAAAATGCAATATAAAATAATTGCATAATACTCAAATAATTTTAAAGTTAGTGAACATAATAAAATACATATTTCCAAATATATAACTTCCTCATCTTTTGGACTGATTTAAAATATTTTACAAGCTGTAATTTAACAACATGTCATGTCGACAACAGCCGTTGCTGGGATTCCATATAGCTTTTGTTAGCAACACTGTTTATAAAGTAGTATGTATTAGTGGGTAGGTCATTTTATACTAGGTCAAGTATACCGATGTGAAGACAATATATAACCTATAGTGCGATAGATTACAGTCAGTCACTCTGGTGTTTTAGTGCAGTGAACATGGTGTTTTAGTGAAGTTAGTGATAGTGTCGTGATTAAGGTTACCCTTCTCGAGGTCAAGAATCAAAAAATGGTCAAAGTCCAACCCTGGGTATTTTGATAGTTGTGAGAAATCAAATTAACAACACACTCATGTGTCAAATATAAGCGGCTGTGTCTTTTCTTTGTCTTTCATCGCATGCACTGCGAAAAGTATTGATGTTAGAGCAAAAAATATGTTCTACAATATTATAGAACGTATCAATATCTACAAAAAAACTTCTCGAGACCATATGGGTCTGGTGGTTTTTCCAACTATTGTAGATATGTCACTATAACTACTTTTTTACATTTTAAAAGTTGATAGAAATGCCTATCAAAATCAGACCATGTTATCCATTTCTTCTTCTTTCTTTTCATTAATTCTTATACAAATAAATTATTTCGTATTCAAGACTGTTTCAATACCTGTTAATTACTTTTATTTACATTTGAAGGATTTGAATTATTTTATTTTTATTTTTATTTATTTATTTATTATCAATTACAAAAGTTGGGTACAATTTTGATTTACAAGCATTACAAAAAACCACTGAGGTTTGCCTTAATGCTAACAAACTCTGCAATTCACTGTTAAAAATAAAAATACAGTAAAACAAGAAGAATAAAAGTTAATACTAGTATGAACAAAAAATATTTAATTTAATAATTTAATAAAATATATCCGTACCTAAAAATTTGTTAGTAAATTCTATTTAAATTGTTGTTTTAAAACTAATTGTATAACATGAAGAAACCACGTAGGTAGGAAAAGGGAACTTATTATTTAATATTATTTTGAATCTCTGAATCAAAATTATTTAAATTGTCAAAAAAATACCGCTTTAGTTCGTACTTAATGTTTTTGTCTGTAATATTATTTCTTAAGTCAGAGGGTAGTTCGTTAATGAGACGCGACACAAGGTACCGCGTCGTTCTCTTGCCGTACGTGTTGGTAGCTCCGATAGTGCATAACTTGTTATGAGTCATCGTGCGCGTTTGTACAGGATGATCTATTTTAATGTTGATAGTAGGGTTAAAGAAATTTTCCTTCAACAACGTATAGTGAACTAATTGATGAACTGGTAACCTTCTGCAATGTGTAAATAGATTAATATATTTGTCCTTAAATTTATCTTTTATGTTATTAGATACTATTGTCTTTAAGATATTTATTTGTAGTTTAAATATTTTATCTAGATAGGTATTGAATGTACGTCCGTAACTACTTATACCATATTGTATGTATGATTCTACTAATGAGTTGTATAATAACAATCTAATTTTGTACGGAATACGACGTTTAATAATCTTAATAATAGCTTGAAAGCTTCTTAGTTTCTTACAGACATGATCAATATGATTCATCCAGTTCAGCTTATCGTCTAGGTGTGATAGGCTAGACCTAGATAGGTGTGCATTTTGACTTGTTCTATAATAGAACAACTACAATAGTTTACATTATTTTTATGAAGACAATCATGTTTATGAACTTTAATACTGGAGGGGGGTGGTTGTGGTTTATGAGGAGATTTGATATGAAATAGTTTTGTTTTGCTAGCGTTAATTACCAGTCCAGCATCGTGACACCATTTATTGAGAGTGTTAAAATCTGATTGAAGCTGATCAAAGAGTTTAGCTACATCTTTGCCCGCAACTAATAAACATGTATCATCTGCAAACTGGTAGCACGTGCAGAATTTTAAGGGATTACTCATGTCATTCACATAAGATAAGAAGTGTAAAGGTCCAAGGACAGATCCTTGAGCCGTACCTTCGTTAATCTCATAAGTCTCACTATAGATAGGTGTTTGAGATTCTAACAGCATAAGCACGATTTTCAAGATAATTCTTCCTATTGAAATCGCACATTTCATTCAAAAGATATTATGAAATTAAAAATATCAATATAAATAAAAAATACACGTCGAAGGGCCGGTGTTGTTCCACACAAGGTAGCGAGCAACGCAGCGAGAAAGAGGGCGCCGAAATGCGGGAGAGCAAAAATATAAAAAAAAATAGATATAAAAATCAGAAAAGAAAAAAAATTGTTTAATGTTTCTAGCAGGTATGTTATCATACAACAGACTTATAAATATTTAAGGTAATTATAAACGCAAAAGTTTGTGTGTAACTGAATCACGCAAAAACGGTTAAGGGATTTGAACGAAATTTTGCACACAGATACTTTACGACCAGGATTAACACATAGGCTACTTTTTATCCCAAAGATCCTGTGGGATAAAAGGGAGTAGTTTACGCAAAAGCAGCGGAATAGATTTGAATGAAATATTTAGACACTTTTTAGTAATGTGTTTCAGTTTACATTGTACCCAATTTTAAAAGTTTCATCGGACGAAGGTGCCCGCAGATTCTAGTAATTAAATAATATAAGGTAAAATAAATACTTTATAATTTTATACATTTTTAAAGTATTTAAATTGAATGGCTCAAGTGGTAGGTGAAAGGTTATAATGCAAGAACAAAAGGCCGTTCAGTAGGCGGATGAGATGAGTATCGATCGCGCACGCTGCTGACTCGGCAGTCGCACAGCGTGGCGTGGCGCGTGCCGCGTGGCGGGGAGCGGAAAATGCACCGCGCTACGATCTCTATACGCGCTACGCCGTAGCCAGGAATTAGTATATTAGTAGATAACCTAGTTAAAGTAATACTTAATTTTTTATCAAAAAGAGTACATTATTTCGTGCCTAGTACAATATAACGCTTTTTCTTACTAGGGAGAGGAAGTTTTTTCCTTCTTTTTTTTATTCGAAACTTATATTTCGAAATTCCGATACTCCTTAATCAGAATCATAGCCAAAAAAAATTATATTTCCATTTTACTAAATGATATTTTCTCAATGTTCTTTTGTCAAATTATAATATCTTATAAAATACCTTATACAAAATGAAATTTCATTAAATATTTTGCACTACCTAAGATTAACTACGCACTAGAGCCATATGTGATATGAAAAAGTAGATTTTGAAATTCATTACATTCACTATATTAAATATTGTTAATTAAAAAGGAGATTAAAAGGAAGAAGAAGAGAAGTCATATTCTTGGTCTATACGCAGATTAAGAATATGACGGCTTGACTAGAATATCCTCCTGGGGTTATACTTCAGACTCTTACCTTCAATTACTCCTTGAATTCTCGTAATTATCATTATTCTGTCGTAACGGCGTATTTATTTTGCCATCCCTACTTCTTTGATTTGTGTTTATCGTTTGTCCAACATTCATGAAAGTGAAATGCTACTCATATCAATCCTACCAACATGAAATAATAGAACGCTGCTCAAATTATAAGTGTTGCCAACATAACTAACAATATGTTTCGGATTATGAAAAGCAAAATGTAAGTTTCGCTCCGTCTGTAAGAATGATATAATTTGAGCATTTGATTACGTTTATGCTGCAAAAAACATCGGTAAACGAATTATATTTACTTGAAAAATAATTTATTCCTTTACATGGATGTAATATTGTATATGAATATTAAAGATGAAAATTAATAAATCATTAAAGCGCACGTGAGTGGCGCCGGGGGCTGTTGAAGATTTTTCACGCGGAATGAAGTGATAACCGCTAATGACACCCGAACCGCCAACTCATCTACTAGCAGCACTAAAACTTCACCATAAACAATAAATATATTATGCAAAAATCATCATTACTTTTAAACTAACAAGTAATAAATAAGTTTCAATATAAACCACAAATATAAACTGTAACTGATATTTTCAAAGGCATTAAATTGAGACGATATTTACTACTCACAATAAAGTTGAAACCAATATGATTTTTTTTTTATTCTTATCTCAAATCACTATCAACAAGATCTTCAATCTTGAAATCCAATTCCGTAACCAAGGAATTTATAAGTTACCTACTTTTAATTAATTATTCTTTAATTTTTTTCTCTGAAATGAAAATTCTCTAATAACACCAGATCTTGTGGACGTACGTGTCAGTCCATTCTAAGCACCGTTTACCATATAAATGAACTGACCGCCAACGCTCATTTTTTAAAACACAAACACCACATATTTTTGGGCATTGTTTATTCTGTCTCCTGATTCCGGACACGTGTTAGCTTAACGCGTATCTTAAACATTACATATATAGTGCCTATATTTTTGTAAATTCATTTAAGAGTATCTGAATTTAATTAGTTATTAGATTAATATCTCAATTTTATCAGCGCTGAAATCCCGGCCTGTATATTCTTGGTTGAAACAATAAAAAATTATAATTTAGATGTTTGATAATCTCATTTGAATATAATTTTAGATTATATAGTTTATATAGAAATAAATTTCCGGATTGAACTCTCCACACATTATTTAAATGAACATTTATTTCAGTATATATTGCAGATTTTACTTATTTAAAATGATTCAACTACAATATTGTGATGATAACTTTTTAATAATAATATAAAATTATACATTATTAGACCAAATTAATTTGTCTTAAAGTAGTTCCCCACCACTAAAACCCGGTTCCATCAGAATACCAGGATGTATCCGTTAAGGTTTGGTTAACAAATTTTGAAGGACTAGTAACACACGCAAATTGCAAATTCAAGATTATTAGAACAGTATTCTTAAAAATTTAACGTGTATTAAAGATAATCATTATGCTACTTAACGTTAAACAAACTTAAGAGTAAGGATATTAAGAACCATACCCCAGGGAGAGGAGCGGTCACAGCGGCCACTCCACATCATCATACAAATGGGACATTAGCCCCGCGGCCGGACGCACCTTATCTGCTCTCAACTATATTTGTTCTGCAACGGATTACTAGAGATTTACCACGCTCACCGCACATTAACACCAGATTACGCGTCCTGTTCAAAGAGAAGTTAATTTTAATATCCCTATCACCTTTTTAAATATATTAATAACATACTGTTAGGTTAGGTTTTATTAAAATATTAATACTATAAAATATCGATATTAATATAATTAGAATAATTTGATCAATATCTCGATTATCAATATTAATTTGGCAACACAGGTCTACGAACCCACCTGTGATTACAGTGGGAATAAGTGAAGGGGGTATTTTGTATTATAAAAAGGATGACTTACGGTACGGAAGAAGGTTTAGTTACTCTCGGAACTCGTGTAACTTCTGTGTCGTGCATTTAGAGATATTTTGATGAAATGTAATTATTAGAGTCGGGAGGTCGAGTGGTGAAGGAGAGGGTTTACTGGTACTATTAAGGCTTTTAAATCCCACCTGGCCCAGGCACTGCTCGGCTTCCGTCTTGATTGTATATTGTTGTAGTCTTTTGAGTGTTATTATGCAGTTATAATACAAATTTTCATCCCCTTTTTCATCATCATAAGAGTTATATTTCCAAATGTTTACATACAGCGTCAAAGCAACTTATTTTTTTGCACCTATATAGATCATGTATATATTCCACTCAAAATAAAACTAAAGACTAAACTAACTTAATTATTTGCTTCTTAAGTCACCCTTAAACAGCACAGAATGTATTGGTGCGATAACGTGGCTTCACTATAAATCAGCGGCATGTCGATATGGGGCCGTCCTACTGCAGCTCGCGACCTGATTTGTCGCGTCTACATTATTCCAATGTATGGACCACTAGTGTTGTTGAATTATAGAAGAAAAAGTGTCGATTTTATAAGGCTAAATAAAATTTAAACACAACCGGTAGGTTAGAACATTCGATATCTGTTAAATGTTTAACATTCTATATTACTATTATCAACATACAGTTTTTTAACTAAATTCTTTTAAGGCCTTATTTTTCCGAGTTCCAAAATTAGAATTCTCACCAAAATACGTTTTAGTTCCCTACAAAAAGTCATATCTCTTCCCCGACTGGCTTGCGATCACCACCACCACTACCATTTTCGTTCCCCCCTACCCCTCTATGTTCGAGGCGGCAACACAAGAGATACTCTCTAGTTTTGCCGATGTCCATGGGTAACGGTGGCCACTTTCCATCAGGTTAACGGTCTGCTCGTTTGCCCCTTATCTATCATTACAAAAATAACATAAAATCGAAGTACTATTGTTGCCACTAAAGCTTTTATAAAATTATCGCGGATACCGTGCCACAGAATAATAAGGGTAAATAAAATATTACTTTCACATAATATTAAAACAATGACTAATATATTAGTATGTAAACGTTTTTAGAATATTATAACATTAGTAGTATGTTACCCGAGAACAATATCAAAAACTAAAACAATTGAAATTGTAAACAATTCCAGATACTATAGCGATTTTTGTTATCGTATATTATCCCTACATCACTAAATACGCATTTATAGCGGAGCAATAAAGCGTCGCCCAGTAAAGTTGTCCCCACACGGTCAAGAATATCTTTAACTATTATTGAGGCCCAATTGCATAATCACGTCGTTTGAGACATAAACACATTCACCAACCTTATTTATTTTGGTTTATGCATCTGTGTAATATATTTATTCAAAAATCCATGCTAATTAAGCAGAAATTGTAGTTTTACAACTTATTAATATTTAAGGTGTTTCGGATTACTTGTAAACTGAAAGAAAGAATAATGTGTGAAAAAACTGTCATAGAAGCGTACACCGACCTTTAGTTAACACCCCGGTATTAAGCTGTGACCTAATTACAGATTAATACGCTTAAGCGGAAACCTCACTAAACAGGTTCAAATGGCACGGAAGACCGGCTACGTAATACCGACAAATAGCCTCGGGAAAAGGAACTAATAGTCAACAATAGCTATTTTACTCTCTTCATAGCCTAAGTTTCGGGACTAAGTAGATTTATAGTTTCCTCCCCATTCATTATCAGTATTGAACTACGCTGTTGTCGTCCAAACGCGTGGCATAAATCTGAATGCAACTAATAAATAGCAAAAACTTTCCTCCATTCTAACATAAGTTCAAAAGTTCGCCCCGTTTGACTTCACACTGAGTGTGATAAATGAACTCAATGAAAATGCAATTTCTTACTTGTGTCTAACAAGTCATTGAATAAATTGAAATTTTAAAAATATTAGTATCTTAGGAGTATTATATTCTTTAACTCCACAAAAAACCCCTTCGAAAATACTTGCTGGATAAATTATAGAAACTGTCCACTGTTAATAATATAAGTCAAATAAAAAGAATTATAGCGGAAATCATAACCCGTCCCTCGGTTTTCTGTTTCCTAATATTGTTTTATTTCTATTTAGAAAAACAAGAAGCAAGGAGCATAACTCTTGCCGCTCGATCAGATATAGCAGTAATGGCAATAATGGATCCTGGTCAGCAGCCCGCATGCAAATAAATCTGCGGCCCGATGCAATGATGCGTAGAGAATGGGGTACGCACTACGCACACCGCTGCCGCTGCTATCGCCTATCTCTGCCCAGGCAGGCGGGCGGCAGTGACCCGCTAGCCCCGTTGCTACACCTGTATTTAACTATGCCACATTCAAATACTTTATTCGAATTATTTTAATAACTTTGTGATTAAAACTTGTACATTAAAACTTTATTGGGTTTTTTAAAAGAATTTAATGCTAATGTTATTAAAATAATAAATAGATAAATATAAAATATTAAAAAATTAACAAGTAAAAATATAATAGTAAGAGGGTCCTGTCCTGTCTGTCCAGGCTACGTCAACACAAGATGTCCTGTGTTGACGTTTGACGTAGACTAGTTCAATTTTGATTTTTAATATTTTTTACACAATTTTAATTAAGAAATTATAAGCAGAGTGGAACACTTCATTAAATTTGTTAGTATATTGCCGTTTTAAAATTTGCCTGGCAAAATATTAAGAAGTTCGATACTAAGTAATGGTTTTTATTTGCCCTATTTACAGCTGAAATTGAATATAAATTTTGAATCTTATATACACAAATTTGAATCTATTTTCAATTAATTTTACAAAAATTTTGGATTGAGATTAGTTATTAATTTCGACCATTAGAATTTAGGCTTAAAATACCTGTCATTTTCCGGAAAATAGGTAGCGATAAAAGTCAAGGCAAATGACAGTCAATAAAATAAATAGCGATGGCAGGGTGTTCTGTAAATAAGTCGGTGCCCGAACGCGGGGCTACGATCGCCTTTTTTATTGGCGCCTCGATTGCTCTCGACACGACGAGTGTGAAGCGGCAAGCGGTGCAACGCTGATGTCGCAGATTATACGACCAGATTACAAATAGAACTCCCTGCTGTGTATTATTAACAGTAAAAAATACCATATATTGTAAGAAACAAAACTATTGTATAAAAAGTCATGAAAAATTTCTTACTTTAGGTTAAGCATAAAATTATTAGGTAATCGTGTTCGTTTCATTTAATCGTATAATCCAAGCTACTGTAATTGAAGCAGATTATATTTTATACTATCTTAGACTTATATAAAGACGACAATAAATTATTCTGCACGTATCGTTGTCGGTCGCGCGGCGGCGCCCAGATAGATGTATTAATTTGTAAGTATTTGTCGTTGGACCCTCGCTCTCTTTAGGCTTGAATTCCAATCACGAACTACAAGTTCCGTAATTGCACCTAATAATTTCTTTAAATAGCCCTTCGATACTGTGGTGACTAAAGACTCGATAAATGCTGTAGGCTTAGTGTCTTATAGTGTATGTTATATGTTACTTTAAAGCAAGCAAGCTTTACCTATTGTTAATTTTTTGGTTTTTCATTTATATTTTAAGATTTATAAACAAGAGATATTTTTTGGTCAGGGATTTGCAGTGTCTTTGGAATAAAGCCTAATATTTTCCAAGTGGTTGAACACAGTCTTGGAAAGGGAAGAAGGTTGAATTAAAATGGGTGGTGTAGCTGTATTAAAATAACTTCGAATGAAGTTGTTAATACAATTATTATCATCGAACTTTACTTACGGGTAAACGTACGGGTTTACTTAGGTAAGTTCGTTTGAGATTCACTTGATTCATTATATATTTATATAGTTTTAGTCTAAAACCTTTTATGTATTGTATATTGAGTATATTTTTTGTATCTACATGTATTCATGTATAGACATGGGAAGAAAAATTTATTTCTTTAATTTATGACCACAATAAAAAATAAACGAGCTCCGATCGCTATTTTACGTCTTCCGAACGTATAACATTTATTAGGGCTTTTTATTTACAGTGGCAGTGGACGTGTCATTGCATCGCCCTGGGCTGCGGATGTCTCCAGAGACTCGTCAGCTCCGACAGACCTAATCCAATCACGACTATTGGTCTGATCGCACGCCTTCACTACCTTTAGACTATTTATGATAAACACCTGAGGGCAGGTTCTATTCTTTTTTTTAAGGCAATTTTTGTTATTATGTCGTGTCTAAACGAAATATTAGTTCTTTAAAACAACTTTGTATATTAAAAATCCTCGATGTCTGTATAAAAGAAGATATTTAGGAAAACCTAATGTGAGCGGTTTCTGTAACAACAAAAGGCTAATTTTTAAGTTTAAACCAAAACAATCTTTTTTAAAATTTCTATCACTCTATATGTATTTTTATACGTTAAAATAACTGAATCAATTTGAATGAAATGGAAGAAGCAGGTACTATGGAATACATAAAAAATTGTAATGCTAAGGTGAATCGATTTTACTAATTTATGTGATAATGTAAATAACCAAATAAAATAAAAGAATTATACCAATAAGTAATGTTATAAATTGCTACGCTGCTACAAGCTACGCAGTGTAGAGCCTTCGGAGCTGTCAGTTAATTTGCCTAAGCATCTTACTGCTATCTCCACTGCGCCCGCTGGGATTATATTAATTGTTAATTGTAATTCTGTTATCTTTCTTTGTGTTCTACCAAAAACACGTTGAATTTTAATTACTTAATTACACTACATCTATATATATTATAAAATAGTAACTGATCTATGTCTATATTTAGGAAATATTAAAGCTATCTTAATGACCTTTATTAATTCGTCTTGGTGCCATACCAATAGACGCCAGGATATTTACTTTTAAAATTTTATTTGTTTGATATCGCAAATATTGTGCACGATATTGTAAATAGTTTAGTGCGATAGATTAGACTCTCTGGTGTTTTCGCGTAGAGTACATGGAAATTAGTGTTAAGTCGTGGTTGAGGTCACCCTTCTTGAGGTCCACGTAAGTTTACTTTAATATCTATTATATTTGGTGAGGACGAGTGGTGGAGGTGAGAGTTAATATAATAAACCTGCTCCTGAATCTCAAGCCCCAAGCACAGCTCGTGCTACATCTAAATTGCGTGCGTAAACAACAAAAACGTATTTACAGTAATGAGTATCATTCCTTTCTCATACTATGACACATAATTGTTTTGTTAAATGTCTTACTTAAATAAAACCAAACATTATTATTTTGGTAAAGGTTTTTTTGACAAATACTCGTAGCAATAGGCACAAACTCGGCGAAGCTAGGGCGAGAAATAATTTTAAATCGGAGAATAGAAATGCAAGTGTGAACATATGAACGTTACGCTTAACGACCAATTAGTCAAGTAATGAATGGATAAAGAATAGTATGTATTAGTAAGTCGCGATCACCGATGCCGATCGCCTTTGAGCAGAGGTAATGGGCGCGATGCGAGGGGACCGGCTATAAGTCAGCCGGCCATCTGATAGCAACGAATCAATGACCGCCCCGCTATGATACATGGGATTACCCACCGTTTATAGTTTTAGCTGCGGCCATCGAATTAATATTGCGGAAATATCTCGGTATAAAGTTTTATGGTTGGGACGTAAGTTCATCACATATTATGTCAATAATTACTCTTCTCTAAAATATACCAAATGATAGTTTTATTGATTGAATATTTCTTAATATTTGAAACGTTTTTGGAATACACAAGACCTGTTCATATTCAAAACAAAAAAACTAGTTATGACAAATTACTTTTTTCCGAGACTTTATACATCCTGCCATTCCTACTTTTAAAATAAAAACTTAATTGGTGAGAAATTATGTAACAGAAAATTTTCTGATTATGAAACACATTTCAGAATAGTTTTAACTTTCTTCATGGATTATATCAGAAATATGTATTGAAATAATGAAAACTAAAATATATGGAACATATGAAAGCATCCGGACACCTGTCAGAAGCATTGTTGTTAAATCAGGCAGGTTTTAAGGGTGTCGCCCTGTCACCGCGAGTCTGTTTCACGGAGAGGGCGCTTGTTAGCGCGAACGTGCCTCGCTCGCTCGCCGGTAAACACGTGGGTAGATAACAATCTATTTGGATTGCCTCTATATTTCATTTTCCTCGTGTGCCCCGTGCTAACTAGATAGACGCACATCACACCCAGAGAAAAGGAAATACGGGAACGATTCTTTTAAAAATAAATTTATCCTGTTTGCCCTCATGGGAAGTATTACAATGTTTAACGTTTAAGATTGAAAGGAATGAGAGAAAATATTGATAAAAGGTCCTCATTTATAAGAAAATTCTCACATTCTCTATAAACCAACTGCTACGCATATCTTTTTCTACTAAGAATTTTAATCAGCATATGCCATGGTAATCTGTTGCTAAAACTTAACATGAACTTATTAGTTAATTTTGCATTTTTTTAAAGTAACGTTTAAGATTACAAAATACCTTTGTTTTTTTTGTAAAAAAGTATAAAGAAAATGATATCAAAATTTGTTCAAATAACGGTTAGTTAGGTAGTGTTTACCCTGACACGGCTGTGGTCACCCAATAAGCTGTGCACACGGACCCCGACCGCTGGAAATACAATCACAGAGACTGCTGTGAGATGGACGCTGCTCGCATACTTAACAACTACTTTATGAATGTCACATTACTGAAAATAACATAAAGATACAAAACTCTAATACTACTCCTAAAAATTAGTGCTAATTAAACTCTTTAGTTAGTTAATTTACAAACTACCACACTTACTTTACTTACTACTTATGTTGTTAAACTTCAATTAAACGTCACTGGTTACCATCTCATTATATCACTGTGCCATATGACCAGTACAACTGACGTGGACATTGTTTATTGCTAGCCAGATTTTTTGAAAATTGTTAAGATACCATATAAATGCGAAGGATTGCGATAATTCAATCAATAGATGCTTGGCAGTTACAGTGTTACTTAGAAAGATTTGTTTAAAAAGAGTAAATCTTAAATTTAATACCTACACTATTAAATTATTGACCGTGTTACCGACTTACCTTTATAGAAATTATTACGATAACATTAATAGAGTGATATCTATTAAATTTGGAGTATCCTTCCTTTCATCTAATTTTTAATAAAAAGATCCGGATGTGAAAACTATCTAATTAACATTGGCGGCTTAACACAAAGTCCTTCAACATGGTATAAAAGCTCTCCACACTGTTCACAGAAACAAAAGGGTTTTTATTATTTTTAAGTATACGCTCGTTTGCACGCGAATGGGCTACTTAACCACGAAGACAGGCTCCCACTGAAACGCAGATTTTACCCCATACTAACTCTATTAGGAAACTTTATGTGAAAGATAATAGTTCAGCCACGCTTTTTACTTGTCTTCTTCGTATTTGTAAGACGAGCTTTACATTCTTTAAACGTTAAACAGATATTCTGTCATTGAATGGTTGATCTAGAGAACTAATCTATAGTTTTAGATTTGCCAGCTTTAAAATGTGTTTAATGTATAAAGCACAATTCTTTGAACGATAAAACAAGGAACTTGGAATTCAAATGACGTTGATGCTCAGTTGAATAATTATGAATTTGTAAAACAGATTAATGTAAAATGTGGCGTTTTGAATTGAGCGATTTCTGAGTTTCTTGTCAGCTCTTCTTTACAGATAACTGCTTTCCGAGCTAGTGGTAGCTTTTTTAAAAAGTCTAATTGAAATTTATATTTGAATTAGGCTCTTTACAATTTTTAGTATAAATCAAAAAGCTCTTTCTTTGTATGTCTTATTCACGGTTTCCTAGTGTAATGTGCTGGTTTATAGACAGTAGTCGATACTATTGGACAGGTATGGCACGAAATCGATTACGCATGTAACGTGATACGTGACTTCGTTGAGAAAAGGTGAACTAGTTTTCTTTGAATAGTTCCACTAACCCTCTTTTAAAAAATGAATAACTGCCCTACAATTTAAATCGGATGATACGTTGCAACTGAAAATATAAACATATACTACAGAAACGTTTAAAAGACAATAATACTATGGATCTTAAGAGGAGCGGTATCTGGAGCTTGTGACCCAGGCGCAATTTAACTTGAATGAGTAATAACGACTTACGTGATCCTTAAGTGTTGTTTTTGACAATTAGCAATGATAAATTGTATAAGTTTAACAATTTAAAAAAATATAATATTGCATATAAGCAGAGGTATAGTGTGAACACACCAAAAATATAAAGTGGAAATGCGTTCTTTGAATATTCTACATCTGTCAATTTTGCTTCATTGTACAAAAAAAAGACAGTAAAGGAGACCTTATGAGTCCAAAATAAGTCCAGAACGATTATCAGATAAATTTTGTATACTAGTTGTAAGTTATTTTCTAATGTAAAATTTAAAACTAGCGTAGAAAGATTTATTATATTTTACTAGTCAACTCACCATAGCCATGCTGGACTAAAACATTTAAAACTTTAAAACAACTTCACGAAATTGGGAACGAAACCCCCCCTTGGAGGTAGGGGATCTGTTCCCCGACTGGCTTGCGACCATCAGCATGCAAATCCGACCGCCAAGTGTCATAGACGCGTTCCGGTCGAGCCGCATGTGGACCAGACTTACTCCGCCCCACTCCCATCCCATTAAGCTGTGGAGCTGGTGGACTCTGGGCTCTTGCTCAGGGTCCACTTAAACTGCGGCATTTTTTTTCTTCACCCCCCCGCTCCGTTCTATCTTCAAGGCCGCAACATGCATGGGCGATGGTGGCCGCTTACCATCAGGTGGACTATCTGCTCGTGTGCACTTTATGTACCATAAAAAAAAATTGTATATAGTTTTTTGTTGTATTGCTATAATTACAATAAAGTAATTTGAAAATAAAAAGTTGTTTCTCATTCGACTAAATCATAATAATAACAATAACCATAAATGGTATAATGTTTATTAGCCGTTAAATGCAAGTAGGAACGAAATGGTGGAATCGCTAATTTGCAATCCCCAAAGCGATTGTGTGCTGACTACCGCTGTCGGCTTGTGAGCAGTGTGCAACAATTTGATTCTTATTCATGGCGGGGCTGCGGCTCGGGGCTCGAGGGCGAAGCGACCGCGACCTAACGATTTGATAATGTATTCACTTGATAAAGCGGAAGGTACTTCGCGAGTACCACATTAAAAAACCAATTACAGCGTGACTAAATCGCGACGCCGCTCTCGGCTATTTGTCAGACTCTAGAGGGATAAAAGTATATTTAAAATTTAATTTCACGCAATTTTTTAAATTGGGGGACACCGGGAAATATTATTTTTTATTGAGCACTGGTTACGAAGTTTATTAATCGAATGTTAAAGCTGCGATTTCATTACTTTTATGAAGGGTTAGAATTTGAATTACATATTTAAGCGTACTACTTTTGTTTAAGCTAAATCATTCTAGTACCTATCAATGAATTGCCTAAATATCTAATAGGTACAAATTAATAAAAAAAATATTTTAAAATATATCTAACATACACGATTTCACGTAAATGTTTAAAATGTAACTTAAAATTCTATTATAAGACAACGATGGCACAATATAAGAAACAGCCACCCTAATACAATAATAGAACAAACTGCGCTATAAAACATCGCTACTGTATAAATCAGTTTTGCTGTGATGCGCCTGTCCCACCCCACATAGGTAACTATCAGAAATTTATGAGCGAAGAAAATAATGTTATAGATAAAATATTAATTGAGCTATCGTGTTATTGCCATCCGATAATTACTCAAATAATTCTATTGTCAAATTAATTACAGTATGATACAGGTGCAGATTTTTAGAAATTTATATTTTAATTATCACCAGATAATAATTAAACACTTTATCTAGAGATTATTTCATGTTTAATTTAATTATTATATATCTGTGTAAAATAATATTATATGTCGGGGTATAGTTGGGGTAGGATAATAGTGAAGGTCGTGTTGGGCTATAGTTAGGGTAGAATAATAATAAAGAGGACTTGTTGTCACTTCCGTCTCGTCATTTTAATATTTAACGATTTTAGATAGCGAGTAAACGATTATCGAATAATCGGAATACAAGCGACATCTACGGCACTTTATTCAACGATTTTTAACAGTCTCAGACGAGTAAAAGATTATCGATTAATCGGGGTGCCAGCGCCATATTTCCGTTTTGTTGATTTACTTCTCCTCACTAGTGGAGGGGCATTGCTACCATTGTCTAGTCCCTTTATATTTCCCGACTGACGCAGTACACTTTAGTCTCTCGACAAGTCCCTTTGAGTGAACATCACCTGGAGTTGAAGTGTAACAAATAGTGTGTCACTATATCACGGATATTGGACCTCTCCGACTAAGGATCATATGGGTTCTTACGTCTAATTTATTATGAGTACATTGTATTTACATGTGTTAACACAACCTTAGGTTAGGTTTATGTTAGCCTTATGTTAACCTAACCTAAGACAAACAGTGAGACCAGGCATATGAGGCGAATGTCGTGATCTCTTAAAGGAGCTCCTTAAGCCTACACCTTTATCACAAGTCCAAGGTACTGCCTGTTCGGTTCATTAATTCATCCTAATCGTCTCTCTCTTCTGACATATATTATATATCTGTGTAAAATTTTAAAAGAACAATTATGTTAGAAAAATGTCTGATTTTACATTATTGCGTAGTTATTTTGTTCTAATCGTGCAAATTATCTGTTATCCTACTGATCCTACTATCCTACTAATATTATAAACGCAAAAGTTTGTAAGAATGTATGGGATTTTGGATGTATGTTTGTTACTCTTTCACGCAAAAACTACTGAATGGATTTTGCTGAAACTTTACAATATTATAGCTTACACATCAGAATATCATATATGCTATAATTAAAATTATATAGTGTGAATTATCCAAAATATAGGGCAACTAATATTATATAACTAATATATAATATTAGTTGCTAAAAATAATATGAGTAGAAAAGTTACAGTAAAGAATTATAAAAAACAGAATTTAAGACAAGTTACATTTTAGAAAATTAAATAAATTAATTAAATCAAAATATTTTTTTAAATTTTGATCTCTCAGACAACTTGTACTAATCGCACAATTAAGGTAACAAGCAACAATCGTAAGTATATGATATACTATCATAAACAAATATGAAATACTAGTCCAAATTATGAAATTCATTGAAGCACAATGAAGAACAAAGTGTAAGGCGGGCTTGGCGGAGTAGGCGGCATCAGTAGTGCAGCATCAGTATTCGAAGCAGTGAGCGTGAAACAACGGCACGGTGGCGGGCGTGAGGAATGTGGCGCCCCAGCACTGATTGAGCCGCGACAAGTTAAACCATTTGAAACAATTTAATAGAGATCAAAAATTCAGAACCCCCAACACGCCCCAACTTTTGAAGTTTTTCCCTCGCTAAAGGGATTATCGGTAAGCGGGAAACTTAGGGGAAATTTAATATGAGTTTTGTAGATTTTATATTTTTTGATGTTCTTGCTTAAATGATAATTTATCTATAGTTATAGTTTTATAAATATTAGCTATAAGTTTCTCAAAACTCAAGTTTTGATGTATTAAATCGAAATTTTGAAATCACGATTTCATTATACGTTTATACATTCAGAATTATCTTATTGATTTAAGAACAGTTTTCACAATATTTCAAGAAGTATAAAACTTACACTGATGATCACGTAGTTCCTGATCAAGTTCATGTTTCTATTTCCAACTTCATATTTGGAAAGCTATCAACGTAAATATCTGCAGCTTTCGAATTCCCTAATATTGCACGGATGTAGCTTTAGATGCTGTTCAAAATTGTGATGTTATATGAGTGCAATAAGATTGAAAATTAATAAAGGATAGGACTTCACGACTTGGAACCATATCGTTCTAAAGGTAAAAGATATGTGATTACGTTATGATAGGATCAGGGTTCACCGGAGCGAGTCTAGAAAGAAGATCCATGGCGCTCATAGAACACTCCTTAGTAAGAAACTAAAGAACAGTGTGTACTGTACCTTAAGTCTTTATTATATCATGTCCTCGATTTGTTTCTTTATAAATGGAATTACGCCATCTTTTAATATGAAAGCTCTCTTTATTTTATTCAAAGATTTCTATCGATTGCCTGCTTAATTTTTTAATAAGCAACCTTTTAGTTTAACTTTAATTGTACCCATAAACTGGCCTCAGGGAAAACTATACTTACTTAATTTAAACATATTAATTAAATGTAAGTGTTTTTTATAGATAATATAAGCGTTTTTTATGTAAGTCTTAAAATAAACAATGCTACTGTTAGCAACATCATTGATAACTTGATACCGGTGACTAGATCCTATTGGTTTATTTTAAAAATAGCTTGGTTAAAGCTATGGCTGCCAACGTATAAGCGGAAGTTTGACGAGTAATTTAATAGATTCAATAACGATAGTCCATAATGAAGTCCCATCACACCCAATAGAGTGTGGATGTGTGTTTAAAAGTTATAAATTATTGTAGTCAAATATTAGCTACCGAGTTAGAGCATTGAAAGCGACTCTCCATTTGGGTTGCAAACCTCAGGCTCTGCACGGTTTTTTGTCTCAAGCGCACACTTCACTTCACTGTCTTTTACTAAAAATTATTTCAGGCCTCTATATATAAATTCTAACTTCCGGGAAAAAATCCGTGATACCTGAGCAAAGTATACAGTTGCTTGTAGGATTATTGCGAAGTATAATGGAGCAGAACGTCTTCCCCGGCTCATCCGATAAGCACAACCGACCGGAACGACGAGGTACCCTACTCGCATCAATCGCACTATTGATTGTCACAGAAAACTTATAGCTCCTGTTTAAATCTAAAAAATGCTTCAAATGATGATATCATCTGTATTTCGATATTGATGGTGTAGCGATACAAAGAATTTTTATTACTATCATACATGAAGCTCATTTTATTACCTTCATAAATATTAAGCTTTTTATACCACTTCCCCTGTTTTCTCGCTATCTATGATAAGAATAAAAACAGTAACAAGAAACTATCTTCACTACAACCTGAGTATTTTATATGTCCAAAATAAATCTTATTTTTAAATAAATATTGTTGCATATCCTATAAACAATTATATCATTTAATCAATTCTCCATACCGAAATTCATCTTTGTTTTTCAGAAAATTAATATATTAAAGGTATATTTTTGCATTGAGCAAATAAATAAAGCATTACATCACAATGTGGTTACAATAACAATAAATTATATTATACTTTATAGGTATATGACATTACACAAGTCAGCGTATCGCTCAAATTTCTTCTTACATTGGTCGCTGGCTATCCTTTGTTGAAACAATTGACAAGACAATTATTTCGCAATGTTTTTTGTAACGGAATTTGATAACTTTAATTGATTACTGTAGAGATTTAACATGTATTATATTTGGATTGAAACTGTATAACAGTCGTTATTCTTCATTGCATACCTACTCTATCAAAACTTTACATATCGCGCTACAACTCAACTATTAAAGAAACTAAAGGAAAAACTAATGCATTTGTTCAAATATGAATAATATATAAATCGGAGAAAAATGATGAGAAGGAGACGAGAGAAATACCCCCTGGTATTTCGAAAAAACACTTCAAGGGGGGCTGATATTGAATCGACTATTGAATAAATGATATTCTTAAGCCTACATCTTGGTCACAAGTGCAAAGCAATGCTTAGGTTCCCGTCGTAATTGTAAGAGATCATAAAGTTCAGTTACTTATCGGTTCAGTAGCAGTAATTGCGTTTACCCACTTGTGACCAAGATGTAGGCTTAAGAATATCATTTATTCAATTGAAACACTCGCCTCCACTGCCCGGACTCCTAAACCTAAGCCTATCTTACGCGCCGACGTATGTAACATTTTCCAAATAATATTTACCCTTAACATAGAGTGTAGTGCTTCAGTAAGTGCGTCTTATAACTCTATTCAAACTCATTGAAGTAAAATAATCTATAAAATTGATTTCATGCAATCTCCGTAGTCTTTTGATTAAATTTCAAGAAGATCCTTTAAAGCTTGCATCGTACCGGCGCGATTGTACCCGACGTCTTTGATAACTTACAATCCTTTGGAAGAAATCGTATCAATTTTAGATTGCGAAGGTTTAGCGGCGATCCTAAACGGATTATATTTTTGTATTACAACACAAATACAAACACAATCATGACTAATCGGATCTCGTCAAATGGCCGGTCATTTAGAAGAACGACCGTCAATCGAAGAATGTCCCCGTGACTATCTAAAGTATTGAGATAATAGGAGCGGGGGTCGGATCGAAAGTCCCCGGATACCGGCAAGGGCAGTAAGGAATAATGTAAGTGTCCAGGGCGACATTTGCACCGAACTGCCGCCGACCTCTGCCTCTTACTTATGCGGTTTTTAATATTTTTATTGTAATAGCTTTGGTCACTCCGGAACAGGGGTGGCGTAGAATGTCATGTTTGTCTCTCTTATGTTAAATATTCTATTTTAATTTTATGATAATTACACATAAGTACATAAAACACAGAAAGAGGTTCAATATGCTTTAATAAAATTTGAAAACTATTTTGTTCTTTAAACTTGATTTTTTTTTAATTTAACAAAGATTTTCAGAGTAGACACTGTAGACACAATAAACAATGTTATTTAAAAACGTTTTCATCAGACTGCCTAACTATCTAAAAATAGTAATTTTAGTATACCTAAATATTTGAAGACATAATCATTTAACTAATTATTAATTTAGGAAGTCTCCCAAGTTTTAATAAATTCTCTTATTCTGAGGTAAAAGCCATAAGAGAACGTGTAAAAAACAGCTGTGGTATGTTTCCCGACCCCCTCGCGGTCACTATTGTTGGAGGTTCGACATCGGACGCCGTAAAACTGCCCATAAACCATACTATGTTGACGCCTGTACATATCATCGTATTTATTAAAATAATAAACTAAGGCAGACTTTTTTGAATAAATTAAAAAATCAAATATGCTATGTTGTATTTATACCGATTAAGCGATTATCACAAAAGGAATTCTAACAACCTTGTACTAGATATACATTATTGACACTGACAACTGGTTAGATCCACATTTTATTAATAAAAAGTTCACGTGCGCGACCGGTCATAATATATGAGCTGAAATAAAATCTGTCAGTGAGCATTTATGACGGAGGATTTCTGTTATTAAAATGGAGCGGAGCGTCAGGCAGGAGCGCCGGAGCGACGGACCGAAGTCCGAGAGGCAGAGGCGTCTCCGCGCCGGCTGCGGCCGCGACACGATCTGATTTATTAGTCGAACAGCAGTATTTTATTCGGCGGGCGCCTCAAGAAAACTATAAGTTTCCGTTCGGCAGGGCCAGGGGAGTAGCCCAGTAAATATTGTCTCCGCTCTCTGTATCGATACTTATAGACAGATATCGATATTTATTGCGCTGTGTTTAGAGATAATTTGGTAATGGATCTGACTTAATATATAATACCTTAAAGCTAAAGTCAGGTATTATTTATTATGTTCTGAATTATTCATAGAGTAAAAGATAAAAGCATGAAATGCGTATGTTTAAAATTCTAGTCGAACGATTTTATCCTTATCATATCTGACACTTTATTCGCCCGTCAGACGGCAGACTTTCAAAACGAAGGCAATTTGTCCGTCAGCGAGCACTATGCTCTTGGTGTTATGTAGATGTAACTTAAATATTTAAAGTATAGAACCCTTAAGATCATTACTGATTATCTTAACGGTTCTGTACTTTCCATACTTTAGCGATATTTACTTACATCAATAAACTAATCAAAATTGTTAATTTTATGTAAACTTCGATAAGCTCTAATAATTACCATAATATTTAATACGCATTTAACATAATTATGATTTAAACATTCCTTATAATAGAGCCTTGAAATTACCTTAGGACAATTAAACATGAAGAGAGAAATGTCCTCATCATTAATTAAGGATCAATTTACAGAAGTAGATCTATTAAACAGAGTATGTATGTACTCAAAAATATTATTAGTAAAAAAATAGATAAGTTTCTATAACAATTTTAAACTTGTTATATTTAACATTAACTTTAAATTCCTAAATTTTATATTTGTTAATCAAGTGTCTAATGAATGACGACCAGTTTCATCCCCTAGTGACAATAATTCGCCACTAATGAGGCGTCAACGTCACCAGCACCCGCCCTACACCAAATGATGATACTGCAAGGCAAGTTCTTACACACCCTTTTGTTTAATTACATTATAATGTTTCTTTTTTGTCGATTTTTTTTGTCAATGTTGACATTTTTTTAATTAATTACAGATGAATTACAGAAAGTATATCTTACTTCAAAGTAATTTTACTGTGGTACATATATTACACACTTTGGAAAATTTTAACGTGGAACTATTTTTTCTTGAGTTTTAAAAAAATTTTTTTTAATTATGTATTTCTCATTAAAACGATGAACAAGGATTGTAAAGATCACTGCTTCCAAACAGGAAAAGCAAAGAACGGGTTAGTTATTATATTATAGTTCTACAAGCCTAGTTATGTTAGGATTGGCATCGAGTACATAAGTTCGAATATCACAAAATTCCAACCTCCGTCAGGAAAAATTGAACTCTGTATGTATGTGAAATAAACATTGCGCGAATATAAAGATGAACTACAAGGTAGCGTCGAAGCTAAGCTTGTAAGTAAAAAGAAAATCCATTGAGCAAATAAGGCTAATTCCAATTACAAGTATCAGACACCGTCCGTGATGGATTAAAGTAAGCCTGCATGACTAGACTAGACTCAGTATTATTAGTGCTAACACTATAATTATAATTTCAAAAAACAATTTAAGTAAAATAAAATTATTAAAAATTTAGGATTTATATTAGGATTAAAATTAGGATTATTTATAACTAAATACAAATTAATTTAATATCTTTGATTTAAATATAAAATTACCTAACTGAATTACAATTTGAAAGAATAAAGGTGAATGCACCTAAGACATAATAACCTACTTGAAAACGAATGTTTATAATATTTTGCAAGAATGTTATAATTTAAAATACAAATCATCTACTTACCACATGCTTGCTCAACATTTTATATTTACTGCTAGATAGGTAGAAAATAACATTTAATTTATATAATATTTAGTATAAAGAAAATATAATAACGAACAAATGAGTGAGAAAATATGAAAATAGGCGATATGAAGATTTCCAATTAAGGGTGGACAGGGTTTATTTTTTTTTTTCTAATAATAATAAAAGTAATTATCTATATTTTGAAAGAAATATCGACACGATAATTGTTTAAAACAATAAATTTCGTGCTGAGTTAAAAATAACGATAGGTATTTCTTACCGTAGATAGAAATCTAATTTCAATGTGATTGATATATTTTTGTACTATCTAAAATATCAATACTCCTAGTACCTATATCAAAATCACTTTCAGAAAAATTTGTCATATTCTCAATATTTTTCTGTCAAATTAAAAGGTTTTTAAAAATGTCATCATTCTGACCACTGTAAAAAAAAGAAAATAGCGAATGCGAAATTAATTTTCATATAATATTTGACTGATTACACTGACCTGACATTAATATCGTGTCAGGATTAGAAAGTGTATTTTGAGTATGTAATGAAACTTTTATTCAACGATAGACTATACTTTGAGTTAACTAACTTTTCCAACATTAAATCACAATATATTGAGCACGTCGATTAGTGTGTATTTAGTTATACGCCCCAAGGCTCACATATACTCGTAAGTTTGTAATACCCTCGTAATGCCATTACTATGTCATTAGCGCCCAATTGTTTTCGCCTGACTTCGAACGAGACGGTGGCGGTGGCAGCGTTTACGCTCACTACGTACGCCCGCCTGACCACACGCTGATTGAACTCTTGTTTCGAGATCATTAATCACTTACAAGCGTCATATTTGGCTTGTCTTTGAATTACATCTATTACATGTTGTATGTAAAGCTTCACTTTTTATTACAAACTTTTTTTAACTTGCAAAGTATAATCATATAGTGAGTTGTCCGTCAAAAATTCCAAACCATCTCTTGTTTTGTCTTGTCATTATATACAAATCCCATGAAAATAAATCCTTAATTAGAAAAACAAAAAAAACTAAGTAAATGTTTCTATACAAAAAGTTATCTATACTAATATTATAAAGAGGAAAGATTTGTATTTTTGTATTTTTGGATTTTTGTATTTTTGTATTTTTGTATGTAACGAATAAACATAAAAACTACTGGACCGATTTCAAAAATTCTTTCACCATTACAAAGCTACATTTTCCCTGAGTAACATAGGCTATATTTATTACGGGAAAAAATTAGGGATCCTCAGAAATTATTACTAAAACGAAGGCAAGGTGCAAAAAAATTAGCCATAAAATGTCTTTCATCGCATGCGCTGCGAAAAGTATTGATGATAGAACAAAAAAATGTTCTACAATATTATAGAACGTATCAATATCTACAAAAAACTCCGCGAGACCATATGTCCAACTACTTTAGTTATGTCACTGTAACTACTTTTTTACATTTTAAATGTTGATAAAAAAGCCTATCAAAATCAGACCATGTTTTCCATACCTTCGTATTAATCCTTATCCAAATAAATTATGTCGTATTCAAGACTGTTTCAATACCTGTAAATTACTTTTTGAATTATTAAAATCGGACTTTCCATTCAAAAGATATTACGAAATTAAAAATATCAATATAAACAAAAAATACACGCCGACGCGACGGGCCAGTGTAGCGACGCAGCGCAGCGAGTAAGCGGCAAGAGAGGGGGCACCGAAATGCGGGAGGGCCAAAATGTTTTTTAAAAAATATTCCACCCGTGCGAAGCCGGGATGGGCCGCTAGTATATAATAAAACGATCGCGTACATACGAGAAAAAAATTTGGAAAATATACCATAAATGTTGAAAATTTTGATATTTTTAATTTTATCAAGTAAGCACTGATATTATTATAACTACTATTAATTAATAATAGCAGAGAAAGGAGTAGTGTTGTAGTAGTAATCTATACGCAGACTAACATTATGACGGCTTGACTAGAATATCTGGGTGTTACTTTAGACACAGAGCTTCAGCGTTACTCCTAGAATACTCGCGATGTAATCCATGATTATTCTGTCATGATGGCGTATTTATTTTGCAATCCCCACTTCCTTGGTTTGTGTTTAACACTTGGTCAACACTCAAGTAACAGGATGCTACTCAAATTATAAGTGTTGCCAACTTCATAATTAACACTACTTATAGTTTACGTTTGTTTGTAATTCTTCTCCTAAAATTTTATTGTTGGTTATAATTGATTCGGTTTATAGCAATTAATTTTATGTAGATGTTTCAATGGCTCGAACTCGGTAATCCCGAGTAACACATCCATGTCTGAACCACTAGGCTATCACTGCACACTGCAAGTTCCTCAGTTTACGTTTATTGTGTTATTTCGGACTATGATTACAAAAATCTAACGATCAATTATTTATTAATGATGTGAAATATGTTTGCTCTAAGTCTTTCTTACAAGTATAAAAAAAATCAACGAAGAGATATATATTAAAATACTGTATAAGTCCCGGAAAGGAAATCTTTATTTTAGGTATATCGGTATTTATTATACATACATGCTATATCTTTTATTTACGAAATGTTACAAAATTATTTGCAATAAAGTATACAGTCGTCTTTTTTTTCATACCTATTATGTAAAATAGTAAAATTATTGCATAGATAGGCCTCCATCGACACACTTATACCTAAGGTAGGTAGATAGACATTGTATTAGCAATAATATGTATATTCAATTACAGTTTGAAATAAAAGGATTCCAATGGCGTCAGTGTTATGAAATTGTCACCTTGGGTTTGTGCAATCCGATCCCGCCGACTTAGTTGCATTGTTATCAAAACACGATTCCACCTCACTTCTGCAGGTTCAGTCCACTGTCAGAGCCGTGAGACAGAAAATAATTTAAATACATGTGATATTATATGAAATAGGATAGGTATTTGTACGTCGACAACATTGTGAAATATCATTTCGTTTGTATTGCTAGATTGATTAATTAGTTAATGCGAATATTTGATTGAAACGTAATTTATAATTTTATTGGGAATTTACCTGAGAAGTAGGATCAAAACATACAATCGGCCAAACAAGTTGCTCTACATTCACAGCGAAATTAACTTATACATATCTATCTATATACTACCGTCAAAGCTTAAGTTTAAAATACAAATGTGGCAAAAGAGAATGATCCACAGTCGCTTTAAACAAAAATCCTCCTAAAAGAGAGGATCCGCCATCTTGTATTGATCATAAATATCAACCTACCTATTGTTAAAAACCTGAGACCTCTAAACCCTAACACTTTAGTGATCAGAGAGAGTAACTCGTTAGGGATTTGCCTATAGCCCCAGATATGTCCAAAAAGAAACCCCTACAGTAGTATAACATAGTTAAGTCATATTAGACAATCATCAGTTTTATAGATACCTCTTTCTAGAACTTTCCCAGTCAATGTTTATTATAGTATATCGCCATTCTTATTTATAACATTTATTTGAATTATTACACAATAAACATATTGAGGTCGCATTTACAGATCATTCCGGAAGATAAGAATGAAGAATGTCACGTCATGAAACTAACCAATGGTACACAAGTTGATAAATCTTAAAAAGAAAATAATTTGCCATAATTGTTGTCTTTAATTCTAGTTTTAACCTTCGTTACGGTACCAATGGTAAGTTTGGTAAAATGGTAAATTTCTATATACATATATATAGGTATGAACTAATCGACCCAAATGACTTTGTTCACGTGTAGTTTCGTTCCTATTAATTGCAGCGTATGGTTTAAGTGTCGTCATGACAGCCTAAGCGTATTAGAATATTACTATGTCGAAGGCAAAGTCGTAAGTAATACTCTATTAAATCTGTAAATAAGTAGCAGGTATGATAAAATTCACCATGCATTATATTATCAATAATACCGGATGCCAATACAAACATCTTCGTATGTGTAGTCATAACATCCTTCTCTAGATTTCCAAGTAGAGCAGGCTGTCGGACTTATTGTACGACTTGTAAACTGATAACTTTTTTTATAATATTATACTTGCTAGACTAGCTTCTTATTAGAATGGAGTATAGCTTTAGATAGTTACTAGAAATAATTTATAATTAAATTATAAATTTATATAATAAGAACAAATGAATTAGACTCTGAGTCAATGTGAAATAATTTATGAAATGTCATTTCCTGCAGGTTTTTTTTTAAAGGCAATTTGTATACAACATGACTTTTCTTAATCGGAATTAAAGCATGAAACTTGGCCATCACCTCAGATCGATACCAGCTTAAAGAAAAAGTCTTTTTATAAATATTTATCCTTTTTATATCTGTCTGTGTTCATAAACAACAGATATTTAGAGAAATTTAAGATAATCAAACCTTTTACCCGGGAGGCCGATGCCGCTGGGAGAGCATTCCCCGACTGGCATTCGAATCCGACCGCCAAGTGTCATAGACGCGTTCCGGTCGCGCCGCATGTGTCCCAGACTTACCCCCTCCTTCTCCCATCCCTGAGCAAGAGCCCAGAGTCCACCAAATCCGCAGCATTTTTTTCTTCACTCCCCCTCCCCACTCTGTCTTCGAGGATGCAACGCATAGACATAACGAGAGGGTATATCTTGTTTTGCCGATGTCCACGGGCGATGGTTGCCACTGCTCGTTTGCACCTTATCTACCATAAAAAAAAACTTTTTGTGTGTCTTAGACTCAAAGACTACAATTACCTTTTTCTTCTTCTGAAGCTTAATATACCTGTATTAAAAGTCATACAATATTAAAACAATTCACATTCTGTTTGGAATTTGATATTTAATATAGACATACAGAAATGTTCTAAATTCAAATACTTCAATATTCCAAGTTCCATTGTAGGCGGGTGGCGCGGTAATAGCATGTAGCGGTTCATTTGCCGACAATCGCGTTTGCGGCGGCGCCCCACAGTGCGCAACCGCTCCATCTGGCACTCACTGTGCCTATAAGCACGTTGGAAATAACTTAAGGCAAATATTTTACCTACACATAAACTATATCTACGAAAATAATGATTTTAAATTGATATAAAAAAATATTTGCGATCATATGGTTATTTTTAACCAAAACCAACATAGCAATCTGTATCAACGATTCTTAAACATATAAGATTACAAGTTTAACGATTTCAATTTTTTTTCCTAATAATCATTTAATGAGACAATATTCAACGATCTCCATAACTTCACTAATCTTTATCTATGTTAATAGTTATTTTAAATCGTTAAAAATATAAAATAAGACCTAAGGAAAATGACATTTTCAACAAACTTGCTTGTAAAGTGGCGTTTATTCCATTGTTTTTGTGAACGTAATCAGCTCCATAACACACACGTGCTTTTTACTTTACATTATCGTATTATTGCGGCAATTGATTTATATAAACGACACGCACGACTTTGTCCGCGTGATGCTAGTCTTTTTTGAAAAAAATTCGTATGATTTCATAAGATGTCGTATGGTATCGTATCGTAGGGAATCGTATGATTTTGTATCGTTTTGTGTATTTTCGTAGGGTATCTTATGGTTGCGTAAGGTTTCGTATATTTTCGTAAGGTTTGTATGTAAACCTTTCATATATAAGTCGAAGAATAGCAAAAGATTATCGATTAATCGAATCGTCATCGCTATAGGCGTTGGAGTAGGGTAGTGGTCACTTCCGTCGTTTTGACAGTCTCAACCCTTTATATGCCATCGACAGTCTAACTGAAGTCTTAGTCGTGCGCGGTCTCTCAGGCAGTGAAGTAGTCCCTGGATAGTATTAGTGTTGTGCAGTGCAGTGTTAGTGCTGGAAGTGCTGTCCAATGGAGGTCACGTGAGTACCTTACGATGTAATTTCTATATCTTGTGTTAGGTTAGATTTATGTGAGTTTAACCTTTGGTTTAAACAGAGAGCCTGAGCAGTGGAGGTGAGTGTCTCGATCGAATAAAGGATATCCTTAAGCCTACACTTTGGTCACAAGTCCTAGGCACTGCTTAGGTTTCTCACGTAATTGTCAGAGATCATACTTGATTATTTATCAGTTCAGTAGAAGTATCTACGTTGCGTTTACCCAATATTCCATTCAATATCATCACCCCCTGTTAGTGTTTTCCAATATTTCCCCCTCCTCCATCCTTCTCATATATTTCTTTAATTTATTTAAAAGATAATTTATGAATAATGAATAGGGTTACATACATTTTGATCAACTGCTTAGCAGTTTATCGATAGACAAACACTGACGTATAATTATACACAACTTATAATACTTATAATATAATAAATATTAAACTATCTAATTTACTCTAAAATATGAAACAACATTAACAATAATATACTAAAGCGAGTGAATTGGAATAAAATACAATTATCTGCTTCGATTACCTACTTGTCTTGCTACTGTGTGAATGTGTTTGTTGGTTTATTTTGATAATTGAATATTTTAATAACATACTAATATGTTTTTCGTCGCAAATGTGTTGAAAAACGTCGTATGAAACTTTGGTTATTATAGTAATCGGCTCCTTTACGCCTCTTCTGCTTCGACTGTAATGACCAACTGAGAACTCTTGTGTCATAATTTACTATAATGTGGTAGCTGAAAAAGTGTTAAACATATATGTATAAGTTCATTGTTATAATAGTATAAAAGTTAAAAAAATTATAGATAGTAACACTCGTAATTCAAAATATAAATAAAAGATATAATTTATTTTCTTAATATTTTCTTACCAAAGAAGAGATTATAACAATTACGAGAAGCAAATCATACAAACCGCTCTTACCTTTTATTAACCATTTAATATTATCTCGTCATAACAAAAGCAGGTAACAATCAGTTTTAACATATTCCAATTTTTCAATTCAATATCTCTAATGAAATAAAAGTTATATGAATACCAAATCAATTTGGCATTATCATAACGCTTGAGCTGGGTCGATAACAATAAAACACATGCCTAATCGCTGAAAGAATCGAAAGGGCACGAGTATTATCCTAAAATCCCGCAAATAAAATTCCAATTATGGGAAAGAAATGACATATTCCGTTTGCACAAATCCTTAAAACGTCATCCAGATATCCATTACATGTCTATTAAATCTTACGACATATATTTGTGGGGCTCAGTCAGCAGAGATCCCCCTCGCAAACACGGCGCCGATTACGAACTCGGTGGACTGGAGTAAACGAATATAAAACACATGCAGGAAGACGAAAACTGACTGAACAGCATCAAGTTTTGCATAGGTAAACACTAGGCAGCACCCCTTTATAGAACAATCATCAGACAGAATACATATTATATAACATCGACCCGCATGTTCTAATATTCTTAATATGATATCGAAATATATATTTTGAAACTACAATAAAGAACTAATAATTTTCAACTATTATTACAAAAACATTACTTATAAATTAGTTGTATTTGCCCCGGGTGCAAAATAAATCTCGTCAATATGAAAAATTATACGAAATTTCATTTTTTACTTGATTATATTTGTAAATTTTTACAGTATTTATTACAAAATTATACTGGGCCCTTTATTCTTCGACGAGTCATTGAAAAATCCTTATTATTTAATTACATAACTAGATAACATTCCAAAATTTCTAAAAAAATTTGGTGATAAAAAAAATTGTGGCTTTTCTGACCTTCGGAAATAAAGCTTCGATCTTCACCTTTATCTCTCGTCAAGACTAGTTGCCTGCTTTAGAAAGGTAAGAAAATGGTGTTATTTGTAGTTCGTGCGAAATATACTATTTATTTTTTTAAATTAAAGGTCCAATTACAGCAAAACATTTTTACAACAACTTCAAAAATGTCGTGAAATCCCATACGGTTTTTGTGCGACAATTGATCTACACTATCTATCTAAATAATAATTTGGTCAAGTGCGAGTGTGGAACTCGCGCGGTTTTGTACAATTTCAATAAAGAGACAAACACTATCAAATTTTGATTTTAGTGTGCGGTGGTTTAAATTGACATAATTATAATGACTTAAAAATTATCCCACTTTAAAGTCTGAAAAATGCAATAAAAAAGTAAAAAGTAATACAAAACCCTTAAATAATTTTTAAGTCGGTGAACATATATTAAAAAATATACATATCAAAAAACCTCCTCTTTTTTGCAGTCGCTTAAAATATTGTTGCCATTTAACATTATGCCTTGTCGTCAACAGCAGTTTCAATTATACGCGAATTATGTAGCTTTAGATTAATTTTACACGATACGGATGACACTAATATCATTGTTTGATAATTTACTAACATTCGAAATGTCTCTGGTGCAGGTTTAAACAAAAAAAACTGATTAACGTTAAGCTAGAAAACTTTGAAAATTGGAAGAGGTGCCTAATTTCGACCGTTATTGACTCGTTTAAAAATTTAATAAATTAATTAATGGAATTTATATTTCACGAAATAATTTTTTTTTTTTTATTGTGGATAAGGTGCAAACGAGCTGATGGTCCACCTGATGGAAAGTGGCCACCATCGCCCATGGACATCGACACAACAAAAGATACCCTCGTTTTGTCGATGTGTTGCATCCTCGAAGATAGAGTGGGGAAGGGGAGTGAAGAAGAAAAATGCTGCGGTCTCAACGGACCCAGAGTTAGATCCCAGAGTCCACTAGATCCGCAGCATTAATGGGATGGGAGTGGGGAGGGGGTAAGTCTGGCCCACATGGGGCTCGACCGGAACGCGTCTATGACACTTGGCGGTCGGATTCGCATGCTGGTGGTCACAAGCCAGTCGGGGAACAGATCTCCTACCACCAAGGAATAAACTTAATCTCGTTAACAAAAGTTAAAACAGTAAAAATATTTTTTATTTGTATCGAGGGCAGGCAAACCTATATTTTAACATTTTCGAATATTACTTAAATCGTAAACGTTTTTCATGTCAAGACTTTTTTCATGTCCGCTATAATATGGAATTCCCTATAAAAAAACTACGAGTACCTGTGATCACTACGGTATAAATGGGTATATTTATTGCCTGCTTACTCTTAGAAGTTTTTTTTCTCACAGCTTCAAGAGACTAAAGACTTACATGTTTAATATTAATTTCATCTTGATAACTTCACGTTTTTCTGAGAAAAAAAGTCTTTCGTGACAGGACAGTCAAAAAAAGTTAATTTTCTAGTGATTTTACAACAAATTTCTAGTGTTCCGATTTTCCCCCAAAAAAATAGTGTTTTTAGACCTTGCTTTTTGCCAAAAATAACGCTCCTAGGTCAAAAGTCGAAGCCAGGGAAATTTGATTCTTTTCGAGAATCAAAATTACAATTCATGAGATAAAAGCGGCTGTATCTTTTCAATAAATTAACTTAGAAGTTAATTTTTTTTATATATCCAAGAGAATAGAGACTTGAATATTTGATATAAATTTCTACTTTATATCTTTACGTTTTTCTGAGAAAAAGGGTCTTGCGCGACAGTTAAAAAAAAGTTAATTTTCTTCGAAAGAAATTTAGAGCTTTTTAATTTTATTTTAGTAACCATTTTCACTGAATGGCAAAAACTTAAAAAACATTAAAAAAAGGTGTTTGTAGTCTTAAAATCACATTTTTAATAATTGGTGTTGCCTCCTCTGGCTCTGATCACAACTTCGACTCTGTTTGGCATACTAAAGACGAGTTTCCGGAGACGATGTTTGTGGATATTCTCCCATTCTTCCATCAGGGCCTGTTTAAAATAATTAAGGGTGATAGGAGGTCGTCTGATCAACCTTCCGAGCTCATCCCAAGCGTTTTTGATCGGGTTCAGGACAGGCGACCTTAGCGGTGTGTGGCCCGGCGTTATCTTGCATTAGAATTGATCCATAACCCATATTTACCTCAAAATAGTGCTGGCAATATATCGGTACACTACAGCTAGAGAAGCTGTAGTGCATCTGGACGGCCATTACATAGTATTCTGATATTATTTCCGGTTTCGTTCCGTTCGTACCTTTGTTTCACCTTGAAGACCATTCTAGATGTCACACCCACCATTCTTGCAGTACGACGAAGACTGATGCCTAGTTAGAAAGAGGCATGATAACGTGCTGAAGATACCTTAACTATTGAATGAAATGTAAATGATCAAATAACAAATGCGAAAACAAAAGCAGAAAGCTAAAAGTAAAAAAATGACAGGAGTTCAAAAAGTGTTTTTCTTTTTTTCAGCGATCTTTTAAAAGGAGGTTGTCAAAAAAGAGTTTTTATATAACAAAACTAAATTTTCTGCATAATGCTTTTTATTTCAAGTTTTTAACTTAAATAGTACAGAAATAATCGACAGGTATATGAGTGTTATACCTTCTTTTGCAGGCCGGAGTAGTAGACAACAAGATTGATTTGAATGTAAGTGTTTACTGACTGATAGTACACAGTTTCGATTCGAGATCATGATTATTTGATTAAATGTATACACTTCTATTAAACTCTTAAATTTGTTAGACTGACACTACTTCATAGTACTGACACTACTTCATAGTATTGAAATGATATATATGTACTTTCTCGGCCATTTCGCACCGGGCAAATTTTATCATTTAAATAAATTTATTATTAAAAGAAAATGTTTTACATGATAAAATTAAATAGACATTAATATTTTAAAGAATCTTAAAGGTGTTTGTCAACAATTGACAAATAACAACACGTGGTGCCAAATTCAGCGAAAACCTGACCTACAAAGCTAATTTGAAGGACATCGAGAAAAGGAGAGTAACCTGACGTAGCGGCGTCTAAAGTGATGAGTCGCGCGTGTCCGGGCTGGACCGACGCTGCGACGCTGACGGTTCGACGGTGCGGTAGCGGCGGCGGCGGCTGTGCGACCTATCGATTGGCAATAGTGCCTAGTTAGCGATCTGCTCCACTCCCGCGACCCTCCGCGACCCGCCTCAGCCCTACGTCCACCTGGAAAGTTAAGCTTTTCAGATGCATGTAAACTTTTGTATTTCAAATCTTATAAAACATTTTAACAAACGTTAACGTTACTAATTTTGTTGGCATATACTAAAAATAACTCCATTTAATAAAAACCTGCATCGCTCAGGAATTGATGGATATTTTTCTAGAGAACAAACGTGCAAAGATTTTTTATGGGAGCAGGAATCTAAATTATCGATTTTTTTTATTAATTTTGAAAATCTCAACTGCTTTTACATATTTTCACTCTCCATAAATTACAAAAAATGCTACCTAACAGACTTTCTTAATCAATAGAATAGAAAGCAAACAGAAAGTCTTAAAAGTCTTGAAATGTTTATAGATATTGAATTTATTATTATCTATGTGCCACAAGACCAATCGATTTAAAAATGATATAATTCAAGCACTTGTTTATTAAAATTAGATTATACTTTTTTACAAATATATAGAGGTCAACCCAGTGCGGGAGTATCGACCGGCGCGACCCTGCCGAGCTGGCATAGTGCTGGCTCAGCTTTTACTTAAAGCGTTATTCTTCTACGCCGTCAGCCCTTTTTAGTTTACTATCGAATAAGTATACCGAAATAAAACTTTTTTTTATTAAAGGTAATTGTGATTCCTGTCTAAACGTATATTTGTACATAAAAAATGTATAAAGAAACTTAATTTTAAGGGAATTTATAACAGGAATAATATGCAACATGACCATTTTTCTAATTTTTTTTATGGCAATTAAGGGACAAACGAGCAGACGGCCCACCTAATGGTAAGTGGCCACCGTTGAGGATAGAGTGAGGACGGGGAATGAGAAAAATACCACAGTTTCAGTGGACCCTGAATGAGAACCCAGAGTTCACTAGAACCGCAGCATTAATGGTATGAGAAGGAGAGGGGTAAATCTGGCCCACATGCGGCGCGACTGGAACGCAAGCCAGTCGGAGAACAGATCCCCCACCACCAAGAGGTTCTGGATTACTCGCCTCCTACGAGATGCTCTCCCAGCGGCAAAGGGGAATTGTATTCTAACCCGTAACCTCACGGGTTATTGTTTGTCTATCTGTCTATTTGTATGTTTATACGCGGTTGCACAATAACAGCTCCAGTAAATTGGATGCTGTTTTCAAAGCTATAATACTGCAGGTCGAAATTTTGACTTTGAAGGCTTTTTTTATAAGTTAAAACGTCAGCTGTCCAAAATATTAACATTTGAAACATTTTTTAGCCGAGGAAGCTAGGATCACCCATCCTAGCTTCCTCGAACTACTCGTATACAAATATGTAATTTTGTTGTGTTAGATAATATGTTAAAATCAGATTTACTGCCTACCCTATAATAGATAAATATTCGAACTAAGTATTATATATGTCAGAACAGAGCCGAATTGAATGAATGAAGTGATCGAACCTTAGGATTCCTTAGTTTTTAGACAGGAACCCAGGCAGTGCCTTGGACTTGTGACCAAGGTGTAGGCTTAAGGATATCCTTTAAATGATCATAACACTCACCTCCACTGCCTGGTCTCACTGTTTGTCATAGGATAGGTAAACATAAGACTAACCTAACCTAACATAAACCTAACCTAAGGCTAACCTAACCTAAGGTTGTGTTAACACATCTAAATACAATGTAGGGACTCATAATAAATAAGACGTAAGAACTCACATGATCCTTAGTCCGATATGTCCAATATCCTTGATGCGACACACTATTTGTTACACTTCAACTCCAGGTGATGTTCACTCAAAGAGACTTGTGGAGAGACTAAAGTGTACTGTACCCTTTACCCTTTACCCTGTACCCTTTATATTCCCCGACTGTCGGACTAGACAATGGTAGCAATGCCCCTACACTAGTGGGGAGAAGTAAATCAACAAAACGGAAATAGGGCGGTGGCATCCCGATTAACCGATAATCTTTTACTCGTTTGAGACTGTTAAAAATCGTTGAATATTAAAATGATGCGACGGAAGTGATGATTAATTTTCTTTATTATTATCCTACTCTAATTATAGCCCGACACGGCCTTCGCTATTATCCTACCCCAACTACACCCCGACATATAAATTAAAACAGTAATCATACAAATAGTATGATGTATAAGGTTGTAAGCTCAATGTTCGACCTAGTGAGGGGTATCGACCGACGCTTGGCGCCGCGACCCTGCCGAGCTGGCAGCTGCATACTGCTGCCTCAGCTACGGCCTACGAGCGATCGCTACGCTGCTACACCATCAGCCCTTTTTTCCGCAACATAAACAAACTTCTCCAGATAAATATTTTGTTTCTTCTGCTTCTTTATTACAATTAACTCGAAAAGCTTTTATCCAAAACCGTTTTACTGCTAGTTGTAATTTTTATTTCAATAATAAAAATCAATAAAATTTTCCAAGAAAGTATTTATTTTGTAAATTTTAGTCAAAAGGTTGAAGAACGTTCCAACATACTGTGACTAGCCCAATATGTAATCCGCTAGACCCTAAGCTTTATAGAGTTAGAACAAAACTTAAAGTTCTACTTTTTTGTACGACAACCGAAGCAAAAGCCTTGAAAATATGGAGAGAACTCAATACTTAGATCAAAATTATTTTGGTAAATATTTTTTTTTAATTATTCCATTGATTGATGAAGGTTTATTATAACTTACCTCAAAAATAGAAAGTAGAATTGTATGGTGACGTCACCGCAACCGACCTTGCCACTAGAAAAATGTGCCGCGTCGCCGCAGCCGAGCTCCGCTGGCTCATCACTACGCGGCCATCGTACCCTCTACACTCTACACTGACTACACTTCGACTCGCTAGGGCTTTTGCTCATGATCTAAATATATATTCCCGTCGGGAATATCAAGAAATAGTAATTATGTTATACTAGACATGTCACATATTGAAAAAAATATTTTAGGCTATTCTTGGAGATGGGATAAGAATCATAAAATATCTACAAAATATATGAATTTTTCTGCCTGAGTTCTTATTTACCTAATTAACATATTTAATATTTGTGTAACTACTTCATCTTAAGAATAAAATAGGTAAGAATTTATTTGATAAAACTAATCATTGAATTTAAATAATTCAGTTAAAATAACAAAAATTTAACCGTAAGTGGAAATATAACATATGGAGATTTCACTACTTACCTAAGTTTAAAATAATGTAAAACAAATCAATAAAATTAAGTGTCAACTGCAGACCTATAAAACTGAGTCATTTAGTCATATATTATGATGATGTATAGCAACAAAATGGGCCATTCCGCCGCCGGACCGCAGTAACAATGCCCATAATTCTCCTCGACTTCATTAACAGCCTTCCATTTGCATGACAGCCTCGACTTACATACAGCTACAGCTTATAATAAGCGTGCCGTAGATAAGAAGCGAGGATGGACATCTACCCAGAAAAAACCACACAAAGCGTACCGAGAAACAAGAACCATTTGCCACAATTTGAACTTTAAGTCTACTACCCTACGGCTTATGAAGTTAGTTTCAGCTGAAAAATAATTTAACTTCAGAACTTAATAGGCGGCGTAGCGTCTCTCGCTCTAGCGGGGCGTGGCGCAGGAAGACACGCCCTCTCCCCCACCATTGAACAATCCGCTTTACAAGATTGCTATGAATACAGCACATGTATGTTACTATACAAGATACTGTTATAAAAGCAAACACAACATGAAACAAAGATTCATCAGTTTTAAATTTTAAAAGCTTTAATGAAAAAAATTTTTTACTGTATTTTCAAGTTAATGATGGGTCGTTATTTATACCTTAGTAATTGCCCATCCAAATTTTCAGACCATTTTTCAAGCAATTGCACAGAAATATGACACTTTACATAATAACACGACAATGCTTATGACACTTTGATTGAGCTGATCTGATGGTGCTGGGAAATCAAGTTTATATCATGAGTGGGTACTAAAAGTTTTCATCTCTGACTAGTTTTACCAATCTTCAATCTTACGGTAATGTAGATATTGCCTGGGCAGATTTATATAATGAATAAAAAATAACTAGCAGTGCAACAAAGTGTCAAAGGAATCGAAATCTATCTATCTTATCTATAACAAAAAATAAATTCCATTACCCTTGGTTACGGCATTTACTTCTTTTGATGTGTTTGTTATTGTCCGGAGAAGGTTGCACGGAATATTAGAAAATTTAAGAAACTTTATGGCGTTTGACATAATATATAGATTATATCAATTCGAATTCAATATTCATATTTAAGCCTGTCGTGTCAGTTAGTAATAATATATTTTAATCAAGCAAACATTGTTGTCTAACAGAGAGCATCCTATCAGAGAACTTGACGCCCGTCATTTCTAATAACAGGAGGTATTGAATTACGATTCGTAAGACATTCATTTGTTTGAACTGCGATACGTAGGTACTGCAACAATGTAGGTTTCCTGTTTATTTTCACATACACGATGTAAGCTCATGCATAATTTAACCTGATATAATCGCTATCAAGTTTACAAGAAAAGTATCATATAAATGCAAGTTACGTTTGAATACATCATTATTTATCACGCATTACTGGTTTACCTAAAACCATGAAATAAATAAAAAATAATTCATTTCAAACATTTATAGTAGAGCCTGAAAGTGGACAATACAATATATTTTTGTTTTGTTTTTCAAAAACGCAAAAACTTTTCAAATGAGTTCTTATCGATATTTTAAAATTCAACAGTAATGTCTTGTTAAGTAAACAAATTAATGTTTTTTTTATTTATTTGTTCTACATATTACTCTGTTTTGATAAGACCAGTGGACTATTCGAATGGCATGGTGCATACTTGGAACCTAAAATTTATGTAGTAAATATTATATTAAAAAGTTACATAACCCTCTTAACATTACAATTTAATAATACGGAACGGCATATCAATATATTATTGTTAATTATATATAATATCAACGTTATTGTTAACATACTATCTTTTTGAATGAAAAATTAGCTGATTTGCGAGATTAAATAAAGAATTATATTTCTATAAATATAATATACTTTTAACAAGCCAGAATACCAGTATCAACTGATCAAATTATATTAAACTAAACTATCAAATTTTCACAAACAAAAACAAGTTACAGACCGCCAGACCGGTGATTTATTATTTAACTAACATTCACATAATGTTAAGTTAGTGTAGAATTAAATTTATATTATATTATAAATATATATAATACTTACTCGTCCTATCTCGGACGATATTAGCTAATATCGATATCCGTGGGTAATATCGATAGGCTATTGGGAAGAAGCAAGTAATATTCTTAAATTGCATAATGTATTAAAACTTTAAAAGTTATACTTTATAAGTTGTAACTATGTTGCAAAAATATATCTAATAGAGAAAAAAACACTATACAAACTGCAATAGTTATCTGTACTAATATAATAAAGAAGTAAGTAAAGTAATATTATAAAGAATCAAAAGAGCACAAGGTGAAAAATCTTTGCACTCTAATGCAACACGTGACTTTTCATCCTCTCTCAGCGAGGAAATGACTAAATGCAAAAAAAAGCCGGTTGCACTCTGAGAGTGCCGGCAAAAGTGAAACCCTGAAAATACCACAACATACATAACAAAATTATAAAATACTACTAGTCAAACTGCCGCGAATCTCTCGCCTACACTGCTCAACATAGCAATAAATCATTTAGTTAAAGACCACTAAACTATGATAGTCAATATTAAGTACAGGAAGTTACTCGTCAAACTGCCAATGAACTTGTGACCGCCAATAAAATATCTAATTGAATATAAATATGAATGCAACACTCCGATTTTTAATTTCTACTAGTTTTAATTATTAAAATCTGTCGAATTGAAAAAAAGAAGTTTTCACTTCCAAAAACATTTACAATCATTTGCGCATAATTAACAGTTTCAGTTAATTCTGTTGGCGTCAAATAAACTTCCTCGTCGCTAGAATCACAAACAAAGCAAATTAAAAAAAGTACACCAAGAAGGTTCCGAGTCTGAGTTTTTAACAAATTAAATAAAGTTACATGATAAATTCGACGCCATGGAGGTAGAAGTAAATAGGTTTAATGATGTTTTGAATTCCCAAACTTAGTGCACACGATGTTCTAGATTACTATTTCCTCTAGTGGATAAAAACGGCTTTTGCACTCAGATTTCGAAGAGTAAAATTATAAGAGTAAAATATATTGCTTTATTCTTTAGATCTTTGATTCGCCTGTTATGTTCACAATATCAACATATGTGGAATGAACGATTATATCTTATGTTTGCATTTACGTTGCACTGATTTAGAACTTTATTTTTTTGACAGCTCCAAGGAACCGGAAACCTGAGTAGATTTTGGATAATAATTTCAGCTTCATACCTGAGAAAAAAAGTTTTGATAGACAGAGAGTCAGACGGACGAGATAATCCTATGAGGGTGGTTTTTTTCCTTTTAATAAACCCTAAAAAATCATTTCAAAATTGATTGAAAAAAGGAAGTATTTTATATCACTATTAAACAGAAAGCTCTAGTAATCTGTGTTTTACCGCACAAATCCAATAAAACACCGGTAATCATGCTTAATAGGATTTTGTAATTAATATTGAAAAAGTTTATAATGCAAGGAAAGTTTTGAATGTATTTTATGGTTTCCCTGAGATATAAAATATATTATTTATTGCAAAGAGAGATTAACCGGACTAATCATTATAACTAACCATAGGGATAATGGCAAGTCCGTATAACTGAATGTATGAAGGAAATCGATTTTTGTGCTTATTTTTATCTCAAGAAAATACATTATATGTCACTCACATAAAGCTTTTACATATTGCGTTGTTAGTTATCTGTCTAAACAATGAAAACTAGGCAAAGGTTTGACAAAAATCACAAAGACAATGGTTTATTTTAATTTAAAATATTTAATAATTCATACTAGCCGACCCGTCCTGGAGCTATTTGTAGTTTAATTTCACACGTGTTTTAGGTTTTAATTTCACATTTTAATCGCTCTATCACTCATCGCTACTTTTTACATTTCAATTTTCAACAGCAACGTCATTTCTAATTAGGATTTGACGAATACTGACATTTTCTCAAGTTAGTACCTAGTTATATATAAACTTAGGATATTAGACTAACTACTAATAATTTTAAAACTTCTTCTAGGGAATGAGATTTACCTAAGGTTTAATTAAGGGAGAGTCTGTTAAATATTTTGGTGTATTTTTTTATTTTATTTCAATATCGAATTTACAATAAGTAATATCGAATTTAATCTAGTGTATTATGTATTGTTATTCTTATATATGTATATATATATATATTTTGTTATAGTATAAAATGTAGATATATTATATTGTATTATTTTATATTATATGTATATATCGTATCATATTATATAGTATCATATTTATTAGTGTAGTATTTATATATGTAAATTTGTGTAGATGTAGTATGTAGTAAAAGATGCACTACCTTTTACATACTCTTTTATTCCTTACGACAAGGTTGCCTGTAAGAGATCACTCTTAGTGATAAGGCCGCCTGTGCATGCTGTGTAGTCTACAGTAATTTTAAGTTTTCTGTCTAAATTTCTTTCATTGGTGTGCAATAAAGCATTTTATTATTATTATTATTTCCAATTAATTGAAGTTGATTAAATAATTGCAATGTTTTTTTATAATAAAGCAACTCTTCTTCTACGGATTGGCTTATAGTTTTGAAACTATCTAAATTTTTACATAACTTACTATGGCAACTACAATAAATTAATCTTATTGAATTAGTTGATTGTTAAAAATAAGTTCAAAGTAAATCTCGCATAGACAAGCGCCTTATTACACAAATAGCAGGTATAAATACCTATTTAAAAAAGGAATATAAATAAAATGACAGGCACTTTAATACCGTTTATATTAATATTATAAATGGTGTTTAAATTAATGTATTACTTTACATAAACAAATACGTAGGTATTGTGAGCTGAATACATTGCGACCTCATTTCATTTCAACTGTTGAGCAATCTTTTGCAGTTGTTGTCGTCAAATTGCAATATTGCTCAATCAGCTCCAATAAGTCATTGGACTCAATTAAAACCATCAAATTTTTATATTCAAATAATTTTTAGGGTTCGGTACCCTAAAGGATCTCTTCTTTGTTCGTCTGTCTATTAAAACCCTTTTTCTAAAGAACGCGTGGCGAATCATTTATCAAGGCGAAAATAATACCAAAAATTCTGCGGTCTCTTGGAGCTGCAAAAAATCTTTGAAGTTAACGCAATCAAAAGATAGGGATATAAATCATAATTTATTTTGGTACATTTTCATTGATCTAAAATCATGATAAGAAGCAATGTGTTTAAAAACTATTATTTTGCAAATGGTAAACTGACTGCGACCAGTTTGTGTGAAGAAACAAAAGTTTTCCGACGGAAAATGTTAAGTTTGTCCATTAATTACATCGCCGACTTGCGCTTGGACAAATTTTTTTCATCTCTAATCAATAACTTTATATCCCAACTTTAGAGTAAAATAAAACTATTAAATTGTGTTAAATTTTAAAGTGTCGAGATAAAATAGTGGGATTGGAAAAATATTTTAGGATAAGTAATGTTGGTTGTAAGATTTATTAGCTTATCAGCTTAGTCAACATATAAAATAGCATTTTCATGCAGGAATTTAATAAATAGAGTTATATTTTCTCCTAAATTGTTTTATTTGCCAATAAAAAAATTATACATAATATTAAATTAAAAAAGAGGTAAAAGACGTTCACAGTTTTTAGGTACTCGCCTAACATTTATCTTAAAATAGTTTAAGATAAAAACATTCGCCCTATACTGTACAATTTACTAATCATTCCAAGGAGCTGAATTTAGTTTCGGATAACATTAGTTATCTGCACCGTGAGAATATCTAAGCTGGAATAATTTGTCTGTCTGTTAATGTGAGTATGGCACTCGACATCCTTTGTTGATGCTTTTTTTTCGAAATTTATATTTTATTCAACAGTTCCTTCTGTAAAAATTTTTAGGTCTATATTACTAAACATCTAGAATTACTCATAAATTCTTTTTATTTTATAAATTTTCACTCCTCTGTCTAACACGGTAGATTGTTTCCGAGAGGCGTCCTAGTTTACTAATGAAATATATTTTTTTTTTAAACTCATTTACTCATTTACCTCTGCAAAGAACAGAATCCGCTATTTATTTTACTTCTAGTTCTAATTAGGACCACTTGGTATAATTTATATTTTCACATTCTTATTTATCAATAAGATAGGCTTATATTTAAGTAAATGAAAAAATATCTGCTCATTAATGTAATAAATTATAAAATTATATGAATTATAAAATCTATTGTGGTTAAGTGTAGTAAATAGGCTCTACCTATAAAATAATTCCTGTCCTATTAGATTATCTATGTAATGACATTTAAAAGAGTTTACTGCCTACTAGCTATTTATTACTAGCGGTTTTAGCTAAATCAGAGCGGCGAGACGCGGCGGATAGATAAAATATAATGATTTGATTGTAATCAGCTAGCTCTATATAATATCCGTTTTTTGACAAAATACAGACTTGTGTAAACGGATGTCATCGGATGTCATAACATTATTTAGGCAAATTCTGCAACTACCTGTTTATTACCAAAGTAGCAGATTTTGTTTGTAAATTAGTTCGATATAAACTGTGATAAAAATATGGGGAAAATTAAACCAAATTTAAAAAAAATGTATAATATAAAGTGTATTGAGTTAAAGTGTATTGAGTTAATAAAGAAATAACACAAAATCAAAGACATGATTATAGTATAATAATTCTTTGAAACATTAATTTGTTATAAATAAGCATAGAGCAAAAGTAAATGGAAGTTTTAGGATGCATAGCCAGTATGAGCATTCAGTCTTTTTTCTTAAATTGTCGTGAATCATATAATATACTTATTGCTGTAGCTGTAGCTAACCTATAGCAGAAAAGGAAAATCATTTTTTTCAGAATATTTTATTAGGAAAACAGTAATCCTAAATTTAATATTTGTCATTAGGTGTAATGTATCTATTTACAATTATTATTCGGTTAATCAGTTGAGTCATTTATTAATACTATGTATATTTTAATAATACAAATATTTAAACCGTAACGAAGCTATCAATTACATATTACGACACAACCATACATTTAACACGGTGCTTCAACTGCCATCTCATTCGATTTCGTGGCTTTATTGTTCACCATTTAAAAAACTATAAAACTGGAACTGATGATAATTAATATTTAATATTTTTTTCAAACTTAACAAAAGCACGAGCAGTCCGTGTTCTCAGGCTCTCAGATCTCAATAACGTTGCCAGGCGCACGCAGAAGAGGAGACACCAGAGTTAGCGGCCGGAGCGGCGCTAGACCGCGGAGCCGCGCCCTGCCGTCACAGCTCGGAGAAGAACTCTGGCGAGGAATGCGGCGTCGGTGGAGCGTGCCCGGCATGCTGCGGCACGGCATGCTCGCGACCCACCAGCGACAACCGCTGCTTGAGCACGTCCCGCTCGTGCGTCAGCCGAGCCAACTGCAGCTGCAGCAGATGAAGCTCGTTTTGTAGGGATCGATTTGCTATCTCCAATTCCTGTCTTTGTTGTAATCTTTTACTGCGGCAGTTTTGAGCATACCCGCGGTTCTTCAAAGTACGTCGTTTCTGTTTCAAACGAGTCACATCCTCTCGAGGAAACCCGTGTAATCTTTTATTCAACTCGCGAACACTGAGAGTCATTAGTAAATCGTCACTTATTAGATCATCTCCGCAAGAGGACGGCTGGTAAGATTGATGTTGACCTGTCCGAGGAGACATAGCGGAACAGGAACTCGGGGGACGTAACCCTACTTGCTGCAAATGATGATCTTGCTCTCTCCACTCTCGACGGTCCCACTCCTCAAAACTACCACACGGAACTGTACGCATATCGAGAGGTTCACGCATATGAGGAAGCCACAACACGTCATCCGCTGGGGGTGCGCGGCATGGACTGCGGCCGACGGCGACAGGGGGAGTCTCTGGTGGCGTACTGGGGTCTACAGCTATAGCGACGTGCGGTTGAGGATACGGTCCAGCATCCGGCCATTGACGGCAGGCGCGAGCACAGGCAGGTAAAGTTTCGACGAGCTCATGCCATCCAGCTCTCAAAGGCTCACGTTTTACGAGGTGATGATCTTCGAGATGGTCTAATTCGAAATTTTGGACATATTCATCGGCAAGTTGATCATCATCAGTGTCGCGATGAGGCTGAGGTGTTAGAGTTTGCATGGCACCCGCCTGGGAACAATCGACGAGCCTGTGCTCAACCATGGAGCCGTACGGGGCGCACGCCGGCCGGAAACGCACTGACGTCGCTACACAGGGCGGCGCGCAAAACTCCGCCCTCCGCTCCAATGACTATGTGCGACGCGCGCAACGCTCGAAGCCTTTATCATTATAAACATAAGAACACTAACATCAAGACATCATAATATAAACACAGCACACATATAATAAATTTATCTTTATGCATCACTCGCTTCGTCGAGGTTATTTATTAAGTCTCATTAGTTTTTGCACCTATCAACTATCGTATCTTCGAAAATCCTATCTTCGCTTACCTTTAAGAAAATAACACAAGTGAAGACTTAATATTTTAGCTAGCTTAAAATTTTAAATTATAGCCTAACTAAACATTCTAAAATGGCCCGCTTTTATTTCATCTAATTCTGATCACAATTGCCTCAAATACAATGGAACGAATAATGCCGTAAAAGTAAAAGAAATGTCTTTGTTTCCTTAGGAGGTAATTTTTCAAGTAAAATTTTATTAAAAACGATTTACGGATTTTGATGCAAAAGCTTGACAAAAATAATAAACGCATACCTATAGATTAACTTTTATATAAGACTGGACATACGTATTGCGTGATGTATCATGTTACATGTAAGTGGAACTTTTTATTATAACATAATATTTTATTATCTTAAACAAATTATTCAATTAAATACACAATTATAGCATATAATTTAATTAGTTCAATAAAAATATGATGATACATCATTGAACATATTTTGTAAATTGTATGTTAAGAAAGATATTTTTAACAAAAATAAAGCCAACCAAAATAGAGTTCAACATTAGTTGGGCATTAATCACAATACAAATTTGAAAAAATCTTTCCATATATCTCAATCTCTGCACTTTTCCGCTTATATTTAAAGAGGTTTTATGAAGTATTTTCCAAGGTTTAATGACAGTGAAATTAGCCCCATTTCCCACAAAAAAATCGTCTAAATTAATCCATGCACATAGAACCTTCTTTTGTTTTTGTAACTCGAGTGAAAAGTAAATAAAGTTAACATTTTTGCCAGATCGTTAAAAATATCAATTGCGCAATTTATTTTTAATATCAATAAATCACAGTTTGGGCTTTGGGGTAGAGTGAGGCAGCTATGGGCGCTGTGGCAGTTATGTGGCTAACATTAGAACAAAGTGATTTCACGCGTCGGCGGGCACAAAGGGGTTAACAAGTCAGCATAATTTCGAGTTACATTTAATCACCGACCTGCTCGTACTCTAAACATTTAACCCTTCCTTATTATCTGCAAATAACTGAAACGATGCGTTCATTATTGTTACAACAATGAGTTATAATTAAAAGTCTATATGAGCAGATAGCGACTAGTCAATTTGCAGCCAAAGACCAATTAAAAAATTATGTCTAATAAAATTATATGAACAGTTTGTATAACATGTTGTATTTTCATATACCTAGGCATGACATAATACTTTTATTCTTAACTAGTGTACTCGGCTTCGCCCGGGTGCAATTTAATTTAATTTCACATTTTAATCTCTATATTACAGTATCGCTATATTACTATATCGCTATATCATTATATTTTACATTTTAATTTTTAACACCAACGTAATTTATAAGTATACTAGAGGGCTGCCCTCGCTTCGCTCCGGGTATTTAAAGTAATATTATAATTGATGTCCTTCTATATTATATAACTAGCAGATTTAATCATGAGAAAGAAAAGGAAGAGGAGAGGGGGCATGTTGAAAACATTAAGAAGGGACGCAACATAGATATTGCTACTAAACCGATTAATGATCGAACGTTATGATCTCTTACAATTGCGAGAGGAACCTAAGCAGTGCCTTGGACTTGTGACCAAGGTGTAGGCTTAAGGGATCCCTTTAGGTAATTACAACACTCGCTGCCTCCACTCCCCAGGCCCTCTGTTCAAACCTAAGGCCTAACTTACATGTCGACAGTTTTAGACTTCGAATTATTTATTGATATATTACATAAGCGTTAACATTCCTTCATAGTCATCATTGTTTTCTACTACTACTAACGATTCTTTAAATACATAAATACCTAAATATCTTTTGGTTAAAAATTAAAAGAATCACTCTTTTCTTTATTCAATCAATATAAAAATCCAAGCATCTTCGTTATCTTTAAATAGTATAAAATGAAGTTGCTTCCGCTGTTCGCTTAGATCTTTTAAATTACTCTACAAATTTTAATGCAGTTTTCAGCAATAGTTAGTGATTCAAGAGGAAGGTTTATAATACATACATATAGCACAGAAATATAAAAAAAATATTTTTTGTGCGCTTAAATCGCAAACGCTAGCTTAACCTTACGAGATAAATAAAATTAATGTACTACGGAATTTTATATCTTAAAAAGATCGATAAAAAGTCCACGATGGTATCCACATTGTACCCGTGCGAAACCGGGACGGGTCGCTAGTATTTTATAAATTAACTGTTGTAATAATCTGTTGTGTGTGTATCTTTTTACTTTCATAATTTTTGACCAAACAGTATTGAATACATTAATTTTGTCAGATAAATATGACTTTTTTGAAGTCTAACTAATTTGGATGCGAAAAAATATAGTTGTGAAGTTGTTTATTAATTGACTTTGGTTCTCTTTTTACAATTGTTGTGTTAATAACCAGTGAATCTTGACAAGAAAACTATTGATGGAATATAACTGATTTTGTAATTCATACTTATCAACCATACTGTTGGATCTTGCAAAGAGATTACTGTTGGATCTTGCAAAGAGATTAAAGTGATCGGTAATACCGAGAAAATTCCGAATAAGACGGATTTCTTAATTCCGATTGAGATCTTTTTAAAAGTTTTTTTTAGCAATTAGTCCAAATTAAGTCACATTTTAAAATAAAAGTTGTAAGTAATTGATGTTCAGCAGCATGATTTCCGGAAATGCCTTTAACTCAAAAAGCAGAGTCAATCCAATAAATATTCCTATTATTCTTTCCGTATTACCTAAAATTCCGGAAAAACATTTTATATGTATGATAAAAAATAAATTTGATGTGAATTTGATTTTATGTTAAATTTATTAGTGTTAGTGTAGGTAAGGTTGGTGAATGCTGCGGCGCTGCACGGCGCACTTGTGCGGCGGACCGTGGGCTGACGCTGCTGTTTGCTCGCCACGGTCAACATTGTTAGCGCCGCCACCGCAAATGTTATTACACGATTACTCTCCTCCGCCAAGCGCCCGCCCGCCCAGTCGCCCACTCGCCCTCATCTACTGATCCACGTATTTGATCTCGCATTCTGCTAACTACATCGATCAACACCCACTTGAAACGTAATAATACTAATATGTAAATTATAATGTATAATCGACTTCTAAACAATTTTGAAACATGAACATTTTATATGAAAATGAAAATGTTTCAAAACACAGTGACAAACATAATGTTAATACTAGAAACAGAAATAAAATTGTAACGCCTTACTTTCGTCCCCACAAAGCAAGTAATAGTTTCATGGGGCTTGGTGTTCGCATCTATAATAAGATTCCACAGCCTATATTAGACTTGCCACTTAAACAATTTAAAACTCGTATCAAGAAATCATTAATAAATAAAGCATACTATAATGTACAGGATTACTTACATGATGAGAATGCTTGGAATCTAAGTGACGTTGACTCTCAAGCTAAATGATTTGTATAACAGACTATGTAAACATGGCTTTTTGAAAAGAGCGACTGTTGAGTTTCTGGCCGGCTCTTCTCAACAGAAAACTGCTTTCCGAGCTGGTGGTAGCTTCAGACAAACTGACGGACCGACCAATTTTTGACATATCAAAAGTACTTTTATACAAAAGTCTAATTGAAATAAAATATTTTGAGTTTGAGTTTGTTTTTTCTTTTATTTTTTCGTCAATTTTCTAATGTTTTTAATAGTTATTCTGTTATTCGGGACAATACAAACAAATACAACAAATAAAAAACCCATATAAATCGGTCCAGCCGTTCTCGCGTTATGGGTGTTCGAACAAACCCGACTTTGTTTTATATATTAAAAGAAGAAGATTACATTACAAATACCATTTCAAGACGACAAAAGAAATGTCAGGTTCTCGATTATGATTATAATAGTTTTGTAATGTCATAAAAGCTGATTAAAGTTCATAAAGTTGATATAAAAATTGTTTATGTAAGTGTAACTTTCATATTATTACAAAATAATTGCTTTTGTCTTAAGAATTATACGTGTTCATTTTTTTATTTATGTCATCTGATAAAGAATATGAATTTTAAAGTAATTTTTTTTCTGTATCTCGATTATTGTTTAACAATAGTAAGAGCGTGACAGGTAAAGCGATAGCACGTTCGAGAGGAGAGCTCCCGGCGGCGGAACACGTTTTGCGGTTATCGAATCCTCTTCATCAATTGATCAGTCGCTCCCACTTGTCACGCGAACGCTGCCACGCTTTCACCCTACGTTTTAATATCAACTTAAAAAGTACTAAAATTAAGTTTTGTCTTGTTATACTGTATTTATTATATTAATCCATATTACACCTATGGAGCTTAAAACGTACAAATGATCTTTTGAAAGACCTCATCCCCATAGTTCATCAAAAATAATTTCGGATCAGAATAACTCGCCTTTTTCTACCAAGAATTATCATACTTTAATGCCTGAGAATCCTAGACTATTTGGAAAAAGAGATATTTTTACTAACTCGTTATTATAATTCATACGACTTGGTACCGCCTATATCCCACTCTATACCTGCTAAGACGTATCTTTTTAATAAAAATTATGAGGACCTTTAAGACCAAACAACTTAAAAAACAAGTAACATAAGTAAATGAACACCTTTAATTCCAGGAACCATTTCAAAATACTTTTAGTAAACTTCCATCCTAATAAAATAGCTGACCCGCGACTGTGTCCACGTGAAATTTAGTACTCTACATGATCAATTGATTACTGAGAGAGTATCTCGCACACCAAGGCACGCGCCAAGCTTTTGCGCCGTCGTGCCAAATACTTATGAGCGCCTATACTTGAAGATCAAAAAGAAATGAAAAAAAGGATATTTTTTGGCTCGCCTACTTGAGTGACTAGCCCTCTCTAGTAGTTTTTTAGTTTATTTGCGCGTTTTGAACCAACTTTTTTTTTAATCAAATTATATCATATTATATTTTCAGTCTTTCGGCCCCAGACAGCTTCATAGCGCATTTTCTGGCCTGGCACCGTCGTGCGCCGCCCATCCTCGCACATATGAACGAGGCGTCCCTGCGCATACCTCACCCTATTCTCTCTCAAACCTCATCAAATTATACTCATAAACTTTCCTCATGTAACACTGTCTATCGGTATAATCCGCATCAAAATCCGTTCAGTAGTTGTAGAGTTTATCGCGAACAAGCAGACAGAGGCGTTGAGGGTTTGATTTTATAATATGTAGAGATGATTACTTTAGATCTCAATAATATTTACATAATATTGATTAAGAGAACGATATTAATACAATGTAAGTAAAATCTTGTAGATATAGTGACCTTCAATACAATCAGATTATCGTTCGTCAACCTTTGCACATGTGTTATTGCCAAGTCAGAGGTTGCACGCTTAAGCAATTAGATGCACACTAACTGTATAGATAACTATGCTCGTAATCATAAGTATCTTAAGTAAAAGTGGATTTGTAGCAGCTTAATAGTATAATACATTATTTAATTAACGTAGATATTTTTCGTCTTAAAGAATAAAGTTCAAAAAACTTTAACCCAACTACGTAAAAAAAGTGGTCTAAAAAGGACGAAACAAGAAAATACATACATATATAGACTGCCAAAATAACATATATATAACTATAACATAACTCTTTCTTTTGGCTTCGCCGTAGTCGGGTAAAAATAAAATACATACTACAGATAGACGCAATGACTAGCGACATATAGTAATTAGGTACAATAAAAATGTTTAGTTACTGTTTTAAGCACCTGGTACGTTTAAACTATATTTCAGCATAGAAGTAAGCCTGTATGTAGTAAGTAAAGGTGGTAGAAATCTTACACTAATTTGAACGGATTTTGTTTTTTCACAACGAAGCTTAATTGCAAAATAGACTATTATTAATCACCACAAAACGAAGCGAGGGCAGGTCTCTCGTGTATAAAAATACAACTTTAAAAGTTTAATGTCAAGGTACTGATCTCCATTAAATATTTTATATTGTTTTTAGAACATCTTTTTTTGTATAATTTATTGTTGAACATCTTTTTTTGTATAAGGATTCTAAAATCAGAAATTAGAATCCTGAGCGTCAGCGAGGGAATCAAAAGAGCACAACACGTGACTTTTCATCCCACCTCAGCGAGGAAATAAAAAACAAAATGCACTGAGGGAGTGCCGGCAGAAGTGAAAACTTGAATATTAACATTGTGAAAAGTAACCCAAAGAACAAAATTCAAAAGAACGGCAAGTCAAACTGCCACGAATCTCTCACCGCCGCTGCTCCACGTATTAACAAATCATTTGATTAAAGACCACTACACTAGGATAGTCTATACTAACTACACGAAATTACTTGTCAAACTGCCAATGAACTTGTGACAGTCAATAAAATATCCAATACAAATTTTCGCAAGACTCCAATTTTTCAGTTTTTAAAATCAAATTAAGATTAAATTATTAAAATCTGTCGAATTTAAAATCTCTGTCGCGTCATCCATAATCAGTATTAGCGTTTATAGCCACTTTAAAGTAGTTCCTAGGCGTTTTGGGTAATGAGTTTTTTTGGTATCCTAGTTCATCACTTGTCATCGAAATTCATATTACAGTGACTGAGTTCTGAATTTCGAGTATTTTTTAATACATTTTTTTTAATATGTCCTATTAAACATATTAATATGTTTTTAAATTAAACAACAAAAATTATAAATAAAATTTTTTTACTTTCATAACAAATTATAAAATCTGATAAAAAAATACAATTGCATAACATTACATTTTATGTTTTTATAATAAATTCGTGACACATCTCTCCTGCATGCGATATTTGGAGAAAACAAGTAAATTATAAAAATATAAACACACATGCGAAAATAATAACCCATTTTATTATTAATATTATTTAAATTAAACCCCAATATAAAATATAAATTGCTATCATATACTTATACTTAATCGTTGTAGTAAATTTCATTAGGAAAGCATCATTCGGTTCAGTTACACTTTGTTTTTTATAATGCTCCAAGAAACTGATCCAGTTATACCAAAATCAATCTTTAAAATTCCTCGTACATTATTACGACTCATAGGAAAGAAGAGAAATATGAACTCTACATCGTGTTCATTATGTACCTACAGTTTTCGCAATATTTTTGAAAGTCCTTCAACGCTTTCCTATGATTCGAGTAAGTAGTATTAGCGTTTCAATTTATTCTTAACTTCACGTGAAACATTTTGGTAGAATTCGATCCAATTCCTTACATTAGATAATTCTTTTAAATGCAACTTCCTATAATATGCAATAAAACTAATTCACTAATTACAAAATCTTTAAAAAATAAAGAAGTGTATAATGTAAAAAAATATAATTTTTCCAAAATCAATTCATCATAAATTTGTTTTCAGTCTTACTTTTAGAAGTCTGTTTTAGATTATTTCAATCGAAACAATATGCATATGTATAAAAATATTTAAATAAAATATTAAAAAATGCATCTAATGATAATTATTTCTATTTGTACTTCAATATCATATTTCTTAGCAAGAAGTATGATACAATATCACATATTTTGTACAAAACAAATATAATTAATTTGGAGAGCAACATCTTATTATCAAACAGTAATTATTGCATTTATACTTATAATAAGAAATTGTGCAATAACTAGGAACCAAAATAATTTTCATCATTTTGTAATTAGAAACCCGAAAAATTATATCTAGATTAAAAAAATAATTTGAGCATCTATTAAACGTAGTGTTTAGTTGAAAATTGCTTAGTTCTGGGGTGTGAAGTATGCCAACGCGTAGTCGTGATAGTACATCATGATGGCGAGCGGCTGGCCCAGTATAAGCGAGCTCCAGACCAGCAGGTTCCCCCAGCGCTCTCCCCAGCGCATTTCCGCAGCGCGCGACAGCACCGACAGCGGCGGCTGCGCCATCATGCCCAGGAACGCCCATATACGGAACATCTGTAGCGGGACACTCACCTAAAATATTAAATAGAAAATATAAAATTATATTATGCCAAATGTCGTCACGTGTTAAAATGACGAGAAGCCTTAGAGCAAGACTTATCTTAGTAGATTATTATTTTGATGTATGTTATTTATATTATGCTATGTTTTTGGTGAAGGAAAACGTCGTCGGAAACCTGCACTCCTGAGAGTTCTCCGTATTCTCCAAAAGATGCGTGAAGTCTACCCTCCCGCAGTATGCCAGCATGATGGACTATGGCCTAATACCCTCCGCATTCTGAGGAGGAGATCCGGCTCAGCAATGGGCCATTGATAGGTCGTGATGATGATAGAAATTAGATTTAATTTTTTTTTATTTTAAATATTTATATTAATACTATAGTCGAAAGCACCTAAGTATTATTTTAACCTTGAATACGCAGAAGCCACTATTAGGAATTTTAGAAAAAAACGGAAAACGTGGGGTGAGGGCGCGCCATTCGTGATTGGTTCTTACGTGATGGTTCTACTCTCGTGCGCCTGCTAATTGTCAAAATAGTAGACGTCGTGGATTGAATTACTTAAACCGGTACGCAGCAGGCTAACAATGTGCAAGTGTCCCAACTGCTTTTGCTCAGACATATAGATATCTGACAGAGGCTAGTATATATGCGTAATGCAAGATTGAAAACTCACCAAATATTCATGAAAGAAAGCCGATATGAAGAAGACAACAATGCCAGCGGATGATTTGCTATATCCCATCTCAGTAATGGGTACATAGACATGTCGCACGGCCCATATGTGCACGGGCAAGTTCCAGGTGCTCCAGAACACGGCAATATTGTTCGCGTTCCACCAGTCACCGTAGAATTTGCGGTCAGCGAAGTGTAATAGCTCACCCATTAGATTAAGGAACGAATGGAAGCTTAGGTAGAAAAAGCACAGCCAAATAAGATGGTTAGGCACCTAGAACACACACATCATAAATCACCAATTTCATTTATTTAGCTTACATTAATTATATTCCTCTATACGATATGATTCCTCTGTACGCAATTGTCTGGAGTCCTTATCTAGATCTCTCGTTTATGGAATATTGATGAACATTATTATTATGTTTAGAAACTCTTTTTGATAATTTGACGAAATAATCATTCATGCAAGGGCAGACAATCAATAAGTGAGCTTAGTGTTATGGGTTAACAATGAGCCTTTAAGACAGTTTTGAAAGGCGAGTCAAATTGAGATAAATTAAAGCTTACAAAATTTAGTGAAAATCTCATACAACTCATACTCACTGCAAGTTTTAAAAGACGCTCTGTCATTCTCATGATGTCCATCTCCGAAAACGGGTCTACAGAATTTCGCACAGACGGAATCATCCATTGTTGAAACAAGCCCATAACTAAATTCATACCAAATACCACTTCAACGATTCTCTTTATAAGGAACCTTTTTCGAATTCTGAAAAAACCATAATAAGACACATATTAACAGAACATTAATTACCATAACAGTTAATTTTAAATTAGTCTCATAGACTAATATGCAAAAGCTCAAAAATTTTATTTCTACTTCCAAGTTCTTTTCTAATAGTGGATTGCAGAAGAAATTTTTAGGCACGTAAGGAGATGAGAGTTCAAAGATTTTAACGAGAGGTATACAATATATTGTACAACCTTTGTACAATATTCTCTAAAAATTGTGAAACAATCAGTAATACAGCACGTCTTGTGACCACTTGCCATCAAGATCGTCTGCTTCTATGCCCTCTCTCTATATAAATAAAATACTCTCTACTCACAGAAATGTAATTAAAAAGAGATTGGAAGACGTTTTTACCGCTCTACCAGGACTATTAGGAATGTCAAGATATAAATGTGCCGACCCTAAGAATGAGTTTCCTCCAGAGATGAGCGAGGAATGTGTTTGATAGAATCGCTTCATTTATCTAGCCTCGATCAGAGTGTGTCAAATGAAGCGATTCTATTAATTCTAAACAAACATGTCACACATCCTCTTCTCAAGTATCAGGTAGATGCAAAATATTCATGAGCATAAATGTATATTTTGCTAGCAGTAACTTGTACTAGTAGTTCTGGTATCATTAATAATTTCATTGTCTTATTATTAAGATTTTGTGTGTGTTTCTTAAATAATTTTCAACTTGCACCAATATTCTATATATACAAGAGTGCATTCGATCCTTACCGAGTAGTGCGTGGAAAATTCAATTCGTAGCAAAGTGTGGGAGCCAGCAAAAAGTAAAATAAATCTTTAAGGTTCAAATTGTCAGGATATTTAACTAAACTCGAAGAGGACTTGTCGTTTTTCTCATCTTCTAGACTTTCTGGAGATAATCATATGCTATGTTTGTTAATAATTCATTATTTAATGATGATAAAATATATATTAAATACTTAATATGTATTAGTCAATACACAGTTTTATTTGTTAATAAAATAGTGGATTAGATTAGGTAGGAACATCTTCTGACAATTTAAATTAATCACAATATATGCATACACCAAAAACCTGTAAGGAAGCTTTTAAATAAAAACATAATTAGCTATATAAACATATCTACTCTATTAAGTGTCTCTAAAGTGCTACTTATGAACAAAATAAATACAATGTTATAGATCCTTTAGAGGCACTTACCTATAAGCGGATAATCGAACTCAAACCTTAATGCACTAAAACATAAATATTAGTAATAGCAAGCAAACACCAGCTCCTAGGTAATATATATATATATCGCTGCTAAAAAAATCTCTATGCCACTCAATGCTTGTGCACATATATGAATATGAATGAATCATAAATACAACTTACGATCGTGTTCCGCGTTTACTAGCTCATCTGCAAATATAGTTAAATAAATAATGTCATATATAGTAGGGAAATGAAAACAAACTTCTAAATAATAACAATATAACGTACTAGTCGATCCGGGTACAATTTACCACATGTATGTAAATAGTAATTCAAGTAACATATTTATTAATATCCTACAGGTAGTATGTTTTTTTCCAGAATAAAAAGATCAGATCTTAGTGCCAAATATCATTGGAATTTGTTAAGCCGTTTTTGCACTATTGAGTAACAAACTTACACATTTATAATATTATTAAGATAAGATTTAAAAAGTATAATACTGATCTTATGGATTATGACGTCACAGTATAGGTACATACAACACACGATGTCTAAAGCAAATAAAATAACCTATTTATGTTGTAGGATATTAAAAAATGTTTTTTTTTCAGTATTATAATAATTATAATTACATTTTCACCAGCTAGCTACATTTACCAATTTTCAAATTTATAACTGACACTAGACTTAATGCTATTTATTATTTCATTGGCGACTATAACTGTATTGAATTCCTTTCTTTCTAATTAGATTGATTTGGATTACGATTCGATTATTTTATGTTGATCTATAAATAGATTTCAAACACAAATTTTTATAAATTAAGAAGTATAATATTAACTATTTTTATGGATCTTGACGTCACAATGAAGTGAATAAAAAAAAATTTTCAAATTCATTATACAACAATTCAATTTTAAATAATGATAGTAATGGTGATTTGCGTGTATCACATTGTATTTTTCGATATTAAATTATCACACTGCATTAATATATAATCTAAAACACCTATAGACTATACATGATAAAATGCGTCGGACGATAAAATGTATTGTTTTGTAAAAAATTGTAAAAACTAGTATATATAAAGATGACTAACAAGTAACGAATGGACCTAGACCTTGATAATACAACACCCTATTAAGCTATTTCAACTTCATGACGGATATGATACGTAATTTTCAGTTTTCAATCATTTATAATTTGAAAGGACTATTGCAATAACAAAATGTACAAAAATATTGAAATCTAACTACGTAATATAATTTGGTCACTTAACATACTCATAATATTTTTTCAATATTTTATATAAACAATTCAGCTTTTAGCTAAAAACAAAACACACATTGGACATTCGTCATCATTACAGTTGACTTTTAACATTTAGTAAAATAATTCAAAGAATCACATTATATTTTATTAGCAACTTACTGTAATTAGGTGCTGATAGACTCTGACGACGCAATTGATTTTTGTACTTCTTACTTTTCATTCCACTTCTACACCAATGATTTGTTTGACAATAGCTCCACAATTTCAGAAACAGTACTAAATAAATCATGCACACTGTTGTTATTCCCACTAAAATGATAAAATATGATCATCACAACAATTAAGACATTATTGAAATGAATGCTAAAAACAGTACGAGTGCCTTTAATCGTTTTTATTTTACCTTTTAGGGTTAAATAAGAAGCCTAAAAGTTATATATAAGGCCGCACCATGAACCGTTTTCAAAGGTTTGGTTTTACAAAAGTTATGACTCGTTAAAAATAGTCAACCACTATTCTATACATTTAAAGTAAAATATATCTACTATTGACCCCTCAAAATGTACAACCCTGTTACCAACTTAGAAAGTTCAACTCATCAACTATGAAAGCATACTTTTATTTGGCTTGTAATATTCTAAACATACCAAAACTAAATTCCGTTCCTTTGAAGTGCAGGACAATAACAGGCAAACTAATCTCAGCCACTAAATTAATTATTTGAAGAGTGGTTCCAAATTTTTGTGATAAAACCTCCTGGAAAATTAAAAAACATGTGATAATCAGAAATTTACCAAGCATAAAATATTTGAATGAGATAACTTACAATTGCAATAGCTTTTTCAATCAATAAACATAAAACAGCAGGCACTACGCTAACTAAAACAAAACAAAAAAATGAATCATATAATCAAATCAATAAAAAATAAACATGTCCACAAAATACAAACTTTTTACATGAAAATCAAAAAGATATGATATAATATCACAATAAAATTACTTACAAATTAATAATACAATTGAGGGATATTGGTGATTATAACCTTCATTGTATCCAGTTAATAGTATGATCCACTCAAAAGGATTCACTCGTATACCATATCTGTAAATAAAGAAATAATTTACTACATAAATTACATTATTTACACATTTCTTAAATATATATTAATTATTTATTCTTACTTCAAAAAGTTTTCAAGGCACAAGCGGAGACCTCCAATAGTCAACATCAGGAAACCCCAGTTGACTAATCCAGTGAAATTTGTAAATTCTGAACTCCATGAAAAAAGAGAATCTCTTGGTTTATGACAACTGAAAATAAAACCATTATCTAGCACAACAGCTCACTACCGAGGTGGTTCTCATAAAGTCATATTTAAATTGGCAAACTTCACACATCTGTAAGAACATCAGGAGAACTCTCAGGTGTGCTGGTTTCTGCTCAATGAATTCCTGTACAGTTAATGTACGAACAGCTTAAAACACACAACTTAAAAGTCAGATATGAGTACCTGAGACTTTGTACTTTATACTTTGCTATAAATATGTTGACATCAACATTACAAAGCATGACATCATCTGTGGTGAGTAAAAATGTATGGAATTCATCCCACTATCAATGCTCTAAAGGCTTTTAGGGTGCTAGGAAAAAAATTTTTTTACTCTTACCCTCTCAAATGTAACTTTATGATGCAAAATTGTCACCAAAGACAAGTGCTGTAGCTTAACTCTAAGAGGTTTCTAAATTAATTTTAATTTCCCATATTACATTTGATCCATGCAATTTTCGGCACTTCTTTAGAATAGGGCACCCCGTCCCATTAATAGTTTTCGAGTTATGATTTTTGAAAATTTGTGAAAATCTTCATTTTCATAGTAATGAGTAATTCAGAGGAGTGACTTTTTTAAATATTTAATAACCATTCTTAGAGTGGAGTTAGTTATGACAATAATGATTAAAGAATATTACTCACAGTCATCTGTAAATTACTGAAATCAGTACACTGGCAATAATAAAGCAGTGATGGCCCAGTGGTTGAGACTTCAATGTCTTACTCGGGAGGTCCAGGTTTCGATCCTGGGTACACACCTCTGAGTTATGTGTGTTTTAAACCACTAAATATCACTTGCTTAAACAGTGAAGGAAAACATTGTGAGGAAACTTTCACTCCTGAAAGTTCCCTAAAGTTCTCAAAGGTGTGTGAAGTCTGCCAACCCGCTCTGGGCTAGCACGGTGGACTATGGCCTAATACCCTCCTCATTCTGAGGAGGAGACCCGGCTCAGCAGTGGGCCATGGCACACAAACCAAAATTATAAGAAAAAATATTATAAAACTTACGGTTTATCTAATTGAGAATTTCTTGCTTTCTTTTCCTTTTCTGTAATTTCTTCTGCTTTTGTAACACTTTGAGCTCTTCTGTATCTTAATGAATTCTCCTCATTTTTCAATGTCATTGTTCTATATAAAAATAAGTCATATGATTTAAGTTTAATAAATTATTTATTTTAATCAGTAGTCTGATTCTCTTATCGATAATTGAAATTAACAAATTTACCTATATATTTAAATAAGAAATGTATATTAAGGACGATAGAATATTTCTGTTTGTAGTTTGTTCTATGCTATTAACAATTTGTTTAAACTATAATATTAACTTCAAAGTTAAACTTCTTAAAAAAAACTTTTTGAAATACTAAGAAAATGTATAGGTAATAAAATACTTGAAATGTAGGCTTGGGAAAAAAATATCGATAAATATTTTAAATCTCAAAATTTCGATAATCGATATTTATTTTGAAGTATCAAATTAATATGGAATTCGATATTTTTAAAGAGCTCAATACATACATAATAAAGCAGCACTACTGAATCATTTCCATTTCACTTATCTATCTCTTGTCAACCCACGATTTCCACACCCCCACTAGTAAAGAGTAAGCATTAGTAATTCCACTATCGTCGCAAGTATTCGATCGCGAACTGCGCCAAAGTCCGATCACATCACCTAACATATAATCACGGTAACATACCGATTAATCGAAATATCAATATTTTTTTCTACATAATATATCGATGTATTTTAAAAATATCGATACGATATATAATCGATATAGTTTTTCATTTGCCTATCCCTAGAAATGTCACAAGAACGTCAAGTCTTGACCAGAGAGTCTCTAACTCGTTCTCAGACCTCAGTGGTCAGATCCTCTCTTTCTAAGTAGAGTAGTACCTTGTTTATAGCAATGTCCTGGGATCGCAACTACTTATAGCAACCAAAGCAACTACTAATAGCAATGTCCTGGGAAAATTCCCAGGACATTGTTATAAGTAGTTGCTTTTTAGTGGTTTATTTATCTACATCTCTGTTTTCTACTATTAACCCCTAAAAATATTTTATAATACGATATGTAGGCGTATAACAAATTACGAAAGAAGCTATTTGTTATAGTGGGAAAGTTTGGATGCTTCTGAATTTGTAAATTTTGTAGATTATGAAACGAGATCAAGATTTCTGGATCAGTCAATGATATCTTTTTATCTAGTTTGCAATTATTAATATTATTTCTATACTAATATTATACAGGACTATATTTTTTTATGTTACGAAAGGGTAAAAAGAGAGGTTTGCACACAGAGAGTGAGATAGAGATACGTAAATATTTGAATCAAGCTATTGTTCCAAATGTGGCCTCCATCTTTACCTATTACTTCATGGTTCCAACTTATAATCAAAGGTCTAGTGTTGCCAACTAAGCTACTTTTTAGCTAGATCTGGCAATGTTTATATATCAATGAGCTAGCTACAAACAAGACTAGATAATTTAGCCACTTTTTCTAGCAACTTTTCATCCTAACACATTTTAGTTTTTTACTTCATTTTAGATAATAACTACTAATTTTTGGGACAATAATAATAATAGAATACTATTCCCCTCTGCCGCTTTTGCCACCAAAAAAACAAAACAAGAGATACCCTCTAGTTTTGTCGATGTCTATAGGCGACGACGGTGGCCACCTCGGACCGTCTGCTCATTTGTCTTTTATCTAACTTTTAAAAAAATATATTTGGTCCAACTATGTCAACTCTATCATTTTAGTCATTTCTAGCTACTTTTTTTAACACAAAGTTGTAACCGATCATAGCTATACAAAGATCAATTGGCAACACTGCAAAGGTCGTCCGTTTTTCTATTTTATTATATCTTTCTTGCGACGGATGTGTAGTGTGCGGGAGTGTAGTTATGTTAGAGCGAACGTAATGTAACGTGAAATTAAAATTCTATTAAATTAATGGAAGAACCATTAAATTAGAATCCCTTTCTAGAAACATATTTGTGAAAGATGAAGATTTGGACCTCAGAACATACCTTTAAGTAAGTGTGACGCAACATTAAAGATATATAAGATTAAAAAATTTGATAAAATATTTTTTTGATGTTAAATTTTTTTTACAGCCATCCTTGGGAAACTGTTGCCCAAGCAGCATGGAGAAAATACCCAAATCCTATGAACCCAGCAGTTATAGGAATTGATGTTGTGGATAGAAAAGTAGTGAATGGAGTTTTACATACACACAGACTCGTTAGTTCCAAATGGTTTTTTCCACGCTGGGCGCAAGCAGTAAGTGTCTTTTAATGATTAAACTATATTAACGAGGTCAATATAGTTAATGAGAGGATTGGTCATTTATTAAGTTTACGAAATCGAAAAAATGAAATATGAATTAACGTAGCCTCCAAAATATTTAAATTGAGTAATATATATAGTTCCAACTGCAAATTTATCCCTTTATGATTAGTCTTTAAAATTATGATATTTTAAAAAAATTTAGTATATACCCAACATTTTATGTAAATATTGAAACTCCTAATATGTCAACAACATATTAGGAGTTTCTTTTTCATTAATTTAATATATTGAAACAATGTCAATAATGTGACAGCATGGCAAATCATAATAAAAAAAATGGATATTCACATAGGTTGTTTGTTATGTGACTTACATTAGCTGACTTATATTAGCTATTAGTTTTCAAAAAGAATTAGAGAATGATTATAAGCTCCATGACATCCTTTAAGCTATGATAGCAGGCTTTGTAATGTATTCTTCAGATAGTAGGTGCATTTTAAGAAAATTGCTTTAAATAGCATTGCAATGGAATATTTAATGATACAGAAATTCATATTTTCAGCTTATTGGTACAGCCAAAATTTGCTATGCTAGCGAAAAGTCTGAAGTTAATCCTAATGAACGGCAAATGACTTTGAAGACATCAAATTTGACATTCTGTCACTACATTGCTGTTGATGAAACTGTGAAATATACCCCACATCCTTCAGATCCCTCAAAGACACTCTTAACACAAGAAGCAGTAGTTACTGTACAAGTAAGTATTATTGATTTATAGCAACACAATTGTTTGACAAAATTGTGTTTTTTAGACTTTTTCATTCAGCAATAAACAATTTACTTTCAAGGTTAAGTTAATGTCTGATATGCTATCACTTGACATTTTGATTACAGATTAATATTATCATTGCAAAATTATTATGATAATCAACCAAATTTTTACTAGACTTAAAACTAAAGAGGTTAAGGTTCAAACTTACTAGAATTTTATCCCCTATTTCTTAAATTAAGGTTTTCATAAGAAATCGATTCATATACACAATGTAAGAAAAATGAAAAGATTTGTTGAGATAACATTTGGCAATGACAATTATATTATTATTAGAATTTATTTGTCTTTGTCTTGTAACATCTGTCTATAAGGGGAATAAATTTGTTAAGCGTGTTTGAGCTATAAATACATTACTTGAAATTAATGAATTTGTAAGTCATATCAAAACATATGGTAGCATAATAAATGCTAAACTTTTTTGAAAAATGTTACTCAATATGAGAAATTATTATTTTATTATAATGATAATCTAAATAAGTTTTATTTATATAACAATAGAAAAGGAAAATGTACATTTTAAAATAGCAACAACTGGACGTTAAAACTGACCTTGACTGTCACAAATTTCATTCTGGTTACATAAACAAATGCTAATGGAGCTAGACAATATATTATATATTACTAATAACTAAAAATCTAATTTTATGATTATTATTGAAGTCAATTGGACCGTTACTTAACTACTATTTTTTTTAGGGTGTTCCATTAAGTAGCTACATGGAAGATCTATTAACAAATAAAATTTCATTAAATGCTGGAAAAGGACGTCAGGCAATAGAGTGGGTTATAGGAAAGCTTGACTCTGAAATAAAAGAATTAGCTAATACTGCTTGCAAAAGTACAGACGAGCTTCTATCCCAAACAAAAAAGTCTCTAGATGACATCACAATTACAGCAAGAAGATCCATGGATGATATATCATCTAAAGCTAAAAGATCTTTAGATGACATAGAAAAATTCAGGAAGGCTAATGCCAACCAACGAAGCTGAAAAGAGGAGTGATTTCTCCTCTGGCCTCAATGGACTAGTAATCATTACCGATTCGTTGTTACTTTAAAAGCTTATATAGAGAAATTCCATTACAATTCATCCATATTATACAAAAACATTATTCACTTCTGTATTTATCCCAACAAAGAAAAACTATGTTTATCAAAATGAGGAATGTATTATTTATTTAATGTATCTATTAGTAAATATGATTGGTTTATGGATGTTACATAGTATTGCTGATAAAGCATTTGTCACATAATATAGGTGTTTAATTATGCATTTTGTGTACATAATAAATTAAGATGCATTTTAGTGTTGTGTGTCACATGTGTACTAGGCATCCTAAACATGACATCCACAATGTATATACCAAATTTAGAATGTTACCTTAATGTCTCGTTCAATTAATTTGAATGTAATTTGTGTTGGTTTTAAAATGTTAATTAATTGGTTATTAAACACTTGTGTTAAAAAAACATATTTTTTTAATTGTAAACCATATTTTCTTTTAGTACCAATTGTAATTCCATAGACATTTCTCACTATAGGTATCATTGTAAAATTTATTTTTTTAAACAATAAATTTTGTTTCTGGCAGTAGTTATTCTCATTTCCTCCTAATTCCATTTCCATTTTGAAATTAGAATATTTTTTTATTTATTACAATTTAGGGTTTTTTTTTTCTAAAAGAACATGCCACCCCCATAGAAGAAAAAATAAAAATAATTAAATCTAAAAACTGAAATACGATTTATTGAAACATGTCATATTTATAACATAACATATTTAATAAAAAAAACTGGCAAAACAGCCAAAGTACATTTTTAAAAAAATATTTAAATTTGACAGCACTATCTAAAGGAAAGTTCAATAGTCATTTTAAAAAGTCAACTATTGAAGAGCATTATGAAACAAAAAAAACTTCTTTTGTCTTTCTGTTATAAATAATGTTAATTTTTGAGGGAATGATAAAAGTCTAATGGATCCCAATGGCGAAATTAGCTTTTTATATTTTTTAGACATAATTACTTGAAACAATAACAGAAAGAAACTTTTTTATTTGTAGTATTTGCAGCAATCCGGTGGGGGACGCGTACACTAGGTAATTTAAACGAAAATTTAATCTTACATAAAAAGGATATTAGACGTCTTCCAGCGCTGATGATTTGACATAATATTTAAGTTGCGGGTAGAACAATAACAATGTTATTACTGTTTGAGTTGTCTGACCCTTGTGTAATTACCAAGATTATTGGTTTTCTATTCACAAAAAGCGAAGCCTTTCACAAAAAAAAATTTTTGGTTCATTAATTGAAAGTTAGCATAATATTATGCGTGAATTAGTTCTGTGTTTATCTTTTGTTTATACTAGTCAGCGTAGCTTGAGAGACAACATAAACAAAGAAATAATAAAAATGCCCTACTCAGTCATTATCTTATCATATTATGTCCGATTCTGCTTTGTATTGAAATTAAATACTTTGTTTAAACTTACAATTTTAGGTCTTCTTATATATTAGTCTTGTTTTAAGTGTATAGGTATATAAAATTATTATAATTCAACATGTAATTGAATAGTTATTATGCATTCTTTTTGTAATAAACTTTTCCATATTTATTTTAATTTTGGTAAAATGTTCCACAAAGAAAGTTTTTATTACACTTTACATTACTTAATATGAATCAGGGTATATCATATAATGATTGTAATAAAAATCAAACAATCATTTTACAAATTTATTTATAATATTCACTGTGTACTAGTTCCAGAAGAAGTCATACTGCCATTTGATACACCAACTGCAGATCTATTCACAGTTGCCAAGTGAGATGCTTTATGACGCTCTAATTCATTTACCCAAGAGCGAACATGTTCAAGTCTATGCCATGCCATCTGTAACACTTTCTGCGAGGCATACCCGGAACCCTCGTGGGGTTGACCAGTAGAAACTTGAGTCAAATAATTTATTTGATCACTTAATTTTGATTCAACTTGACTTAAAGTTCTAAGAAACTGTGAAGTGTTGCTTTCAGCTTGTTTCTGGCTTGATTTCTCTTTACCCAATTCCAGTAAGGCTTGAGCTAAAAATTATAATAAGCATAATTAGTGCAGCAATAATAAATAACAAAACAATTGCATTCATAATGTTACTAATATTATAAACTGGGACCCGCCCCGGTTTCGCTCAGATTAATTTTATCACATGTATTTATAATAATATAAATAAGTTCGTTACCAAGCATGGTAGTTACTACTAGGTACACATAATATAGCGTCTAGTTTGTAAAAATACAAGCAAGGTAGAGGAAGTATATAATTTTATTGAATAAAGGTTTGCAATGCTCCCAACTTTAAAGTAAACATGGAGAACTCTTAGGAATGCAGGTTTCCTCACAATGTTATCCTTCATTGTTAAAGCAAGCAATATTAAATGTCTTAAAACACATAACACAGAAAAGTCACAAGGTCTGTGCCCAGGATCGAACTTGGACCATCCAAGTAGATATCAACATCTTAACCACTGGGCCATCACTGCTCATAACATCTATATTACATATCAACTATTAGTATATTATACCTAATTTGTGAATCAGCCAAAAAATTACAATGTGAAAAGCAACTGTTTTTGGTTTTGATTTAAATCAGTTTTTACACTTTTTTCCTGCTGTAGACATAGTATTAAATTTGCATAGTTGAACCCCCCTAACTTTTGAACAGGAGGTGCTATGCACCTCTAACCACCATGTATGTCTGTACACCCCATTGCTTAACCTTTCAAATGATATCTCACCACCCTCAGTAGGCTGTGCCCTACATACTATTGTGATGCTGGAAATTTTTTCCATAAAAACTGGTCTAAAGATTTAAATGAAATATTCAAATTCATTTATTTAATTTAGAGATTATCCATATTGGTTTAGTAAAACAATAAAATTATTAACTAAGTTACTACATAAAAAATTGAATTACATTCAACCGGGTGTGCATACTCACCCAGTGCTTCATAAAAGGGGTTTCTCTATTTGATTGATAGGCTATCATATAGATATTTCATAAGCTGAAGTCTTCGAGTTTAAGTGAAGGGGAAGTCACCAATTCAAAGGTATTTGCGGACGATGTCGTGGGTAGACATAATAATAATATTTACCTGCACACTGAAGACATGTAATAATATCTTTTTCAATGTCATCCAGCACCTGTATTCTTTCAATAGGACCAGCCATTTTATATTCTCGTTTTAGGTATTCACTACAAGGGATGAGTAAAGACAAAAATAAACAAAATATATTATTATTAGAATAATTGATACCTATTTCTAATAATATTAAATCAAACATAAGTTCCTTTTTTTTTAAATCTATTCATGACCTTGACCATAGATTACAATTTACAGTCTTTTAGTCGCATACATAAATGGTTGATAATTAAGATTTTTAATATAACAATTTAGAATATTTATTATTAACTTCAATTAAATTTTTTCTACAGAATTACAAATATATTTCGCATTAAAATAATTTTTATTTGATAATAAACTGTACGCGGATAAACACAGATTAAATAATTCACAACAACAGATTATACTCTACACAAATTATTAAATTATACTTATAGTATCTACGAATTCTACGATACAAAGCAAAAGCAAAAAAGCATTAATAATAAAATGTATTTATGACTAGCCGACCAGCGCGACTTCGTTCGCGTGCTGCTCCGCTCCTATGGGTCGCAGTGAGATGTTAAATAGCCTAAGTTACTCCTTGTTACATCAACTATCTGCCAGTGAAAGTCCCGTCAAAATCGGTCTAGCTATTTCAGAGATTATCCGGAACAAACAGACAGACAAAAATTGTAAAAAATGTTGTTTAAGTATATGTACCGTGTATACATCCATTTGCACGTAGTGCGGTTATTTTAATATTACAAACAGACACTCCAATTTTATTTATTTGTAGTATGTATAGACATTTTTTAGTTACATTCTCCCTTATTCCCTAAAACCACAATAATTATAAATAAGTAGTGTAGTAATAAAAATGTAATATTTTTTAAACATTTTTTTAATAATTCCAACACAACTCCAAATTTTTTATCCTACAGGATAAATGTAGGAGGAAACACCTACGCTGGCAACAGTGAGGACGATCATTTCTGACATTGACAAGTTGACATTAGTGACGCCTACAACGAAAATTATAAACTAAGTTAGACTCGGCCATTTTTGTTGCGATTGTCAGTAGACATGGTACGTGCATTTTTAAATTCTAATATATTATTTAATCCTTAAATATTTTACGAATCTTTTTTAATTTTTCTAAAAATACATTACTTGTGTATGATTACAATAATCATTTAACTGTTACTGAATTTATTTTTTGCTGTGATTATAAAATGATGATAAAAACACATTTTTCATACGGTTAGAACCTGAAGTAAAATGAAGATATTTACTAGGGCGGACTGATTTAATTGATTCTTTTCGTTTTAGTATATGTGAGATATTGCTGTTGGTGTAAGTTTATTTGTATTTTCAGTCGCACAGGAAGTTTTCGGCTCCTCGTCATGGATCTATGGGATTCTACCCCAAGAAGAGGTCCCGCCGTCATCGTGGTAAGGTGAAGGCTTTCCCTAAGGACGATGCTAGTAAACCCGTGCATCTCACTGCCTTCATTGGTTATAAAGCGGGTATGACCCACGTGGTCAGAGAACCTGACCGTCCTGGTTCAAGTAAGTAATTTAACTTCATATTTATGCAAATTTAGTCATTTAAATATTTGAATCACTGCCTATATCTTTTTTTTATTAAGTATTAATTTGTAAACCATCTGTTGAAAAGTAGTCTGATAAATACATTAAAGGAAAAAAGTTACCATATATCACCTCTATGATATGAACCTATTAAGAACTGTGTATGTAATTAAAAATTTAGAAAATAAAAGATAGCATCGGTTTTACAATTGTTAATATAAAATTTTTATTATGTTTGAGATATTGCAATTTTTTTATACATATATATTAAGGGTTCTGTAGTAACAATTATAAATCTTCTGTAACAAAGATAAATAGTATAAAGTAATTTCTAATTATAGAGATCAACAAGAAGGAGATTGTGGAAGCTGTAACCATCATTGAAACACCTCCCATGGTATGTGTGGGTGTTGTTGGTTACATTGATACTCCCCACGGTATGCGTGCCCTCTTGACTGTTTGGGCCGAGCACATGTCTGAAGATTGTCGCCGTCGCTTCTATAAGAACTGGTATGCAACACATGATAATTTGTATTTATTTAGTATTTGCAAACTACTACAAAAGTATTCAGCTTAATGAAGTAGCCTAGTAATTAAAAAAAATATTAGCCATTTAGAGGTCTTAGTATTGATCCTTACTAAGAGTCTAAAAATAATGTAAAATGTTTTTAGTTATTACGTGTTTCAATTTTGACTTCAATTATTAATCCCCTACAAATCTCTCCTCTCATTAGAAGAGAGTTAACTTTGTATATGCAAGATGCATATAGTTACCAAGTAGTCTCCGCTCAACGATGAGGCTGCCTGGATTTCTCTTACAGCCTAACTTTCTTGGAATAGGTATAAGTGCAAGAAGAAGGCTTTCACCAAGTCAAGCAAGAAGTGGCAGGATGAACTTGGGCGCAAGTCAATTGAGAAGGACTTCAAGAAAATGATTCGCTACTGCAGCGTCATTAGGATTATTGCCCATACCCAAATGAAGTTATTGAAGCAACGCCAAAAGAAGGCCCATATTATGGAAATTCAAGTAAATGGTGGTACTGTGGAAGACAAGGTAAAATGGGCGAGAGAACACTTGGAAAAGCCTATTCCTATTGACTCTGTCTTTACCCAAGATGAGATGATTGATTGTATTGGTGTTACTAAGGGTAAAGGATACAAAGGTGATTATCAACTACAATATATCCATATATAATAATATCTTGCCTTATATTAATATTATTTCTCAGTATTTTTGGATGATCTTTAATTGATTTCGTGTAGGGATGGCTGTTTCAGAAACAGCCAAGATGTCATTGATGAGTTAAAATAATATCAAGTCAAATTTGTAAAAAAAAATAGCCATCTTATTTTTTCCTATTACATTAAACAATCTACTGTAGTCACATGTTTTAAGAGAAATTAATGTTAAATTATTTTATATTTACAATCCTTAGAGAATAAAATTATAATATATTTTTATCTTTAGGTGTGACCTCACGTTGGCACACAAAGAAGCTCCCACGTAAGACGCACAAGGGTCTACGTAAAGTAGCTTGTATTGGAGCATGGCATCCTTCAAGAGTTTCATTCACTGTGGCCCGTGCTGGTCAAAAGGGCTACCATCACCGTACAGAGATGAACAAGAAGATTTACAGGATTGGTCAAGGTAATGTTATTTTTAAATTAAATGCAATATTATTTCTTAACATTATTGATACATAAATTATCATGTTCTTAATTTTATTTTTATTATTTAGGAATTCACACAAAGGATGGTAAAGTAATCAAGAACAACGCTTCTACTGAATATGATTTGTCAGAGAAGTCTATCACTCCCATGGGTGGTTTCCCTCATTATGGAGAAGTCAATAATGATTTTGTCATGATCAAGGGTTGTTGCATGGGACCTAAGAAGCGGGTTATCACATTAAGAAAAGTAAGTTCACTTGATGGTTTTGAAAAATTGGATTGTTTAATATCAATCTATGGTGTAGAATTTAACTAACTTAATTTTTTATTTCAGTCTTTACGTGTCCACACGAAGAGGGCTGCTCTTGAAAAGATTAACCTTAAGTTCATTGACACATCATCCAAATTCGGACATGGTCGCTTCCAGACACCAGCTGATAAGGCTGCCTTCATGGGCACTCTTAAGAAGGACCGTATTCGTGAAGAGGCTGCCGCGACGGCCGCGCCAGCTGCTGCAGCCCCCGCCCCTGCTCAGTCTTAGACATTCGACTGAATAAATTGATATAAAAAAAAACCGTTATTTTGCACTTCACTGCCTCCCTACCTAACACTACCCTATACTGGCCAATTCACGCTGTCATTTTAACTACTATATAGACTCGCCTACAGTTAAACTGTCATTTAGATATTCGACGATATAAATTGTCGCAAATTCTAAAACGGCACTATGTCATTAATCATAATCGGAAGATAATAACAAAATTCGACGATATAAATTGTCGCAAATTCTAAAACTAAGGGAAAACGGCACATTGGTACCAATTTAAATCCTAAGCGGAAGTTGATAAATTTTAATATAGTAATAAAGGTTTTTGGTCCTTACATAGATTCAAACTGAAAGACAATCTGTACTGTGACTGAACTCATTGGTCCAAACAGTTAATACATGTTCTTTGCGAATTTCTGAAATTAGGAAGTAACAATTGATTTCGAGATTAAAAGCAAGATGATAATTTAAGAATTGTAATAAACAGTACTAATCACAAACGATTTTCTGACATTAGCAAAGGGGAGCACGCAAACTCTAAATAGTATGTAACTTTATGAAATAAGTTAATAAAAAAAATTTGTATTAAAACGGTATTTAACTAAAATAGTAGATAGTAGAAATAAGATGATAGACTTAAGAAATAGGTAGGTTAACAGTTGAAAATAGTTAAATTATAAAAAAAAAGTGTTTTTAGAATTACATATACCTACCTACTTAAAAGTGCAATTTTATATAAATTACCTTATAATACTCCTTTTAAAATATTAAAAGACATTTTAGTAGTCCTACTTTATTTCAAATAGAATTCATTAGTAGTTTTTGGAGCAAAAGGGTTTGCCTTAATCTCGAAAATCGCTCTTTTTATCTGACTGTGAAAGGAGGGTTATGTTTTTCGAGTGTATGTATGTGTCAGTGAACGAAAAAAGCATAGAAGTATAACTAATGTTCCAAAGTGGCCAAACGAAAAGTATGCTGAGAGGGGCGGAGCTAAAAAAGTATGCAGCGTCCGCTGTCAGTGTTCATGTGAACGCCTTCAAACATAGTACTTCTTATAGGTTAAATCAATCGTTTAAAAATATTTTAAAATGCCATCTTGTGTGGGAATGTGGTGCAAGATCAGTAATATGTCTTAAGGAATAACATCTCACAAGTAAATACATCGAACATTAACAAATTATCATTATAAAATTTATAAATATCAGTATGGGGATGATGTTATGCAATAGATGTCAGTCAAACAAATAGAAAATAATTACTCAGTAAATAAAATATATCGTCGTCGTGTCAGCCGTGGGACGTCCACTGTTGGACATAAAGATTTCCAACATGACCGATCCAGTGGCTCATCCGATGGCTCATCTGTCCATCTTGTGGGAGGTCTCACGCTTTTTGTGCTGTTCGTGGTCGAGAACCTTTCTGCCCCAACGGCCATCGGTTCAGAAGGCTATGTGCCCAGCCCACTGCCACCTTCAACTTGCTGATCCGCTGAGCTATGTCGGTGACTCTGGTTCTTCTACGGATCTCTTCATTTCTGATTCGATCGCGTAGAGAAACACCCAACATAGCCCTCTCCATAGCACGTTGAGACGCGAAGTCGGTGCACAAGGCCTTGGGTGAAAGTCCACGTTTCAGATCCATAAGTCATCGCTGGTGACACACACTGCTCGAAAACTTTCGTCTTCAGGCACCGAGGGATTTCCGACGAAAAGACGTCTGAACAAAAGGTCAATGATTATGACTAGGAATAATTTTTTTTTATTCATGATTGGTGTGCACTTGACTTCTATCTCATGTTGTGGTGTTCATCATCCCAACCAGAAGGTCAATGAGGAGAATATGACTGAACTTGGAACTGAAATTTGGTGTGCACTTGACTAGGTTTCGACTTCAATTTCGATTTTGATTCTCAAATTTTAATACTAAAATTCTAAGCTATAAGTTTTCACTTCTATCGTCAGTCCTTCTCAGTCAGTTATGAGGCGTGCACTTTTGGATTTTCCAAACTATTTTAAGATTTAAGTTTATTTTTTCAAAAGTATTGTAATAGTGGCAAAATATTTTTTTTAATGATTAACTCAAGTCATATTTTTGACGCTGTGAAGATTATTGTTATTTAAAGCTTTGACATGTTAATTATTTAAGTCATTAAAATACTTTTATTAATCAAAATAAACTACATACTTAATTATTTTAGTAAATAATTCATTGCAAGCAAAATTTATTGCATAAAACAATCCAGTGAATATGACGGCTGTCGTCTAAGAGCGCTCCTAGATTCCCGAATTCTGCCGAGTAAGTAACGAGCCTACAATACAATATAAACTCTATGATGGTCTACTTAATATTTATTATTGTTCCTCTAAAAAAAACCTGAGTGCTATTTAAAGTGAGTCATACGCATTTTATTATTACCTGTCGCAATTTAGTGTTTTCTCCGAACGCGCAGTAGATTTATATTGTAATTATCCTTCTATGCTTTATTCATTCACTGGTATGTGTATATATTTCTTTGGCACGCCCTAGAGAATAAACGGCTTGTATTTTTATGCGAGTGGTCTTTGTATAATGCATCATTTGACGCTCATCTCGTCTTAGTTTTAATTGTATTTTTATGAGTTATGCATAATATTATATAGTACCTTCTTAAATGATAGTAGAATTATATTTCGCAGAAAGAGGCAATACCAAATACAATAAATAGGTACTTAACGATGCAATATTAATTGTCAAAATAAGCGCAGAGTTTTGCTCACCTATCTCAATGATGTAGATTCAATTTAGTTTCACTTAATGGTCACGCGACATGCAAGCTCAACATGCAATATGGCGCTAGCATCGATTTCAAGAGTAGGTATAGATCGGAATTAAATTAGCTAAAAGAATTCGAGATCTTTTGTTGCCCAGGTTAGATAACTTAATATCCAATAGATGGCGCTGTGTTCAGTTAAAAAAAGTTTTCTGTTTTATCTGTAATACAAGTTTCAAATAGGTACCTAAATAAGTAAAAAAAAAAAATTTATTCAATGAATTACAAAATATTCTTTATTATTAAGTAAATCAGTCACATTTATCGAAATATTTATGTTCTACCACATATCGCACACATTGTAAAATAACATTTCTCTCATGTTGTATTTCTTTATGCAATAACTTCTCTAAAAGTGTAGAGGGTAACTTTCTTCTTAAATTAGTGTTCTTTTTCTGTACTTTTTTGTGTTTTAGTCTATCTTTTTTGACTTTCAGAATTGGCACTTTCATATCATTATAAGAAGAGTTTTCTTTGTCTATGGATTTTTCCTCAGGTCCACTATCACTTTCATGATTCTTTATGCTTTTTAAATTATCTACACCATTTTGTAATTTGTTAGAAAAACTTGCTTGATCTAAAGTTTTAACATTCATGTCTATATCACTGTTAGATATTTTATCATTTGCTTTAGAGTCCATATTTTTATTTTCATTATTTATGTGAGTTTTGTTATCTCTAAATGTATCAACATTCTCATCCTCATCAGAAGATCCATAATTACAAATCAATGAGGTTATAGCTCCACAATGCGTTGCTTCTGAAACTATTCTATTATCAATGCTAGGTTCATCTTCATCTTCTATCAAATCACTATCTGGTTGCGTTACAGGTTCCTCAATATTTTCTTCATATATTAGATCTTGTATACCTTTGAATGGTCGTAGTTTTGTATTTTCTTCTACAGGAGGAATGAAATCGCAGCTTTTCTTTATTGGTTGTGGATGATCAGATAAACTTGACTTTCTTTTTCTATTATTAATTACTTTTTGATACTTTGGATGAGAAGTTTTATGTTTTCCTTTATTTTGGAGTACTAGAAAGAAAGAAACATAATTTTTTAAGTCTTACTCATTATATTAACAATTATGCTAGCTTCAACTTTTTATATATAAATTTAATAATGATGCAGAAATATTCAATGGGAAAATATCTCAGAATATCCCTCACTTCATAAAGCCATTAAACTATGATACTAATCACACAAAAAGGCAATATTCATACTAATATTGATTATTTGTTACAAATTATAAAAACAAAATACCTTGTTTATCCTTGTTGAAACCTCGCTTACGTTGATTTATGCCTAACTTTTCTCCTCTTTTAATTTTTTCTTTAATTTCTGCTTGCTTTTTCTCTATATTTGCCTTAGTAGGATATTTTGTTTTTCTGTCTTCCCTCCATTTTTTTATCTCTTCAGGATTATTCAGTTTCCCAATTCTTTGAAATAAACCAGTAGCATGCTGCATTTGTATGTGCTTAGTAATGATAGCAGGATGCGCTATATATTGGCATCCATCAATGTTACATTTCTGGGAGCAAAAAAACAACAGTATAAAAGTAATAAATTTACATAATTTTTAAATAATTTACACAATAAGTTATTACTTTTTAATTTTGATTAGACTTTTCAGTCAGATAGTTTGAAGCTGCCATGAGTTCTGAATACAGTCATCACTTAACTGTTGCTCTTTTCAAAATTTCTATAGGTTTCAAACATCTTATTTACAAATGTATAATCATGCAACTTGAGTGTGAACATTCAAGTAATGCGGTACAGAACAGTATGCTTTATTCATTGAACATAATACAAGTTTTATATTGCTGAAGTGACAAATTTAATGTAGACTGTGGAATCTCATTATAGAGGCAAACACCAATATAATAATTTAGAAACAAAATAATAATTTGCTCAGAAGGCAATAAGTGGTTAAATCCATTTGAAACCTTTCAAACAAATTAAGAAAATGTGTAAAATTTATTTCATGTCACCTTAGTGGGGATTAATTATTCCTTAGAGCTTTTAGTCATGTTATAGGTACGATATGGCTGATTGAAATAGTTCTATTGACATAATAAACAGCTCAATATTGATTTTACTTATTTACCACCAATTGCTTTAAGTGGCTGTTATACTAACCTGATGGGATTTCTTATGGTTTTCCAGATGTCCATGTGTTTTAAATCCTTTATCGCATGTTTCACACCAGAACTTATACTCAAACTCCAAGGATGGAGTGGTCCACGAAGGCTTAATAACATATCCATTTTGCAAATAAGGTCCTTTGTGTGATGCCCTTTGATCCCAATGAGTTTTTTGATTATAACCGACTCCTTGAAAAATACTCATTGCTACACTGAAATGTGGAAATACAAAGTTAATAGAAATTGTATAAAAACCGGGCAAGGCGTTAGTATATGGGACCCGCCCCCTGGATGTGTAACCTATATATTTGAGTACCTTAGGATGAAGGGAGTCCAAATTTACAACCCCAGGGACGTGTTGTGCCAAAAATTGAAGACGAAGAGTTTTTAAATATATTTAAAATGTAATATCCTAAAGTTAACACCGAATTATACTAAATAGAGTCATGTGTTATTCTTCTACAGTCACACTTTTAACATATTTTCTAAAAAACGTATAAACAAATTATTCATACCTGAGATTTGATTTTTTGTGAAAAAAATATTTGTTTTCTTAAATAATTTCACTTTCCAACCGAATTCAAAGATTTTCGTTTTTTTCACAATCAAAAATGATATTGTTTTCTTTTGATTTGATTTTCAAATGATTCTATATTTTTTCTCACTTCTCAGTCCTAGACTCCCAGGAAAAAAAAAACAAAAATGTAGATAAGTAGAAGTACTGTCGCTTGGCGCTGTTATTAGCTACTTTGCAGAGAGAATGTAATCACTACTACTTTCTAGCTAGATCTGGCTATTTTTACACATCCATGAACTATAATTCAATTCAAATTTAGGTGTATGGCTTTTAGGCTTGAACTATATTATTTGCACTGTAGCAGTGTAGCAGCATGGGGCGTGTGACGTTTCGTGACATTAGAAGTGTTACCAACTCTCAAAAATATTTATCCTTAAAGTTTGTGTCAAAAACCCCTAAAATCGCCTATTATCTATTTCTATTTAGAAATAATATGTTGTAATATGTTTCAAAAGTCTTTTTATTATAAGTTATTTAGTACATAAAACATTTCATCTTCATCTAAAGATTTTTTGAAACTTTTAAGCATCATTAACACATTTCTTATAGACACACAGTACAAACCAAAATCGAAATAACAATCGTCGTAAGAATATTTTTAATCTATTTTTTTGGCGGTATCCTATCTGACATAAGCTAATATTAAACATACGTTCAATTTTATAAAAATATAGACTTATACACAACAATAATCGCTATATGCACAGACAATAAAATGACCGCTAGTGGCGCCTGAATTGCCGCCAGTCACCACAGAGTGGTTGAAAAATTACGTAATAGATGACGTTATAAGTCACTGGGTCAAGAAATAAATATTAATATTGTCATTTTAAAACTATTAGAGAGTCAAAAAACCCCTGAAAATACCCTTAAAAATTTTAGCCCCCTAAAAAAATCCCTTCTCACTTATTTACCCCCTAAATCTGGGGGGAAAATCCCTAAGTTGATAACTGTGGACATTAGACTCACGTATATTAAGTCCATAACTCACGGTTCCTTTCCATTAAATAATGTTCCCGCCATTTTCAAAAACAGATAATTTTTTTTGCTCCATAATTAGTATTATCGAGTAAATAAGTATAAAGTACAGAATTATTACTAACTTGGAGTTGAAATAAATATTGATAGGTAATAATTTTTAAATAAATAAAAAAAAAGAAACAATAATAGAACATGTTATGCGTGTAACGAAACTTCATAGAAAAAATTAGTGATGGATTCTTTATTTCTGAAATATTCGAAATAATAAAAAATCCACAATACAATCTTATTTGCCCAAATCTGAAGAATAAAGAATACATATATTTTTTGTAAATTTAATGATATTAATTAACTATTTATTCTCGGCGTTATATTATAATAATAGAATTTGGTGATAACATATTTTTGATTTTCTGTTAAGTTTAGTAATGGTTTCTGATCTCGTTAATTTTTTTTTCAAAATATTAAATTTTGTGAAATTAGACGAACATTCTTTTATTTACTGTTTAAATCTAATATTGTTAGTGCCTTAACCATCTCTCCTGTTATTATTATAATATTTTCTAATGATTTAACCTTTATTTGTCAACATTCTTTATCCCCGTAAACTGCGGAAAATCTTCACATAACATAACGTTCCTTTTTTCGCAAAGACTTCAGAAGTCAAAACCATAAAAAAAATATTAAATGAAGTACTTATTTAATAATTCAAACCAAGCACTTATTAATATTATTTATGCGATAAATTAAAATCTCATAATTTTGATATCAAACTATGTGATTTTAATTAAAATAAATTTAATAAAATGGCTTAATCAACCCGTTTTAACGTTTTATCTATTTTAACATTTTATATATATCATTCATCTTGTGTATAACTGTTTTATTTAATTTTAATGTTTTAAGTTGTTCCTGTATTGAAGCATCCATCAACAATTTTTCATAATCAATCTCATTAACTTTTTTGGCAAGATTTACCGCGCAGTCTCCTCCGTGTTTTTTTTTCATTATGCGTGACATTGGCAAAATGTTTTGTAATCTGTGATCTTTATTTAATATTTATTTATTGAAAACATTTTAAATTCATCGCAAAAGCACAACAAACAACAAACAAACAAAATACACTTAAATAACGCAGATAATGGCAATGAATAATTCTGCAGCAAAGGTAAATAAAGTAAAAAAAAAAACACAGAACCTACTTGTTTTGAAAATTAAAAATTATTTTTATTTGTAATTCTAGGTTGGTGAAATATTTACAGAAGCTGGGGCAGCATTTAATAAATTAGCAGAAATGACAATGATGTTGCATCCAATGTCAGAATCTCAAATAAGGTGATATGAGCCTCTTTAATAATTACAGTGATCTCCTTTGCTAGTTGTATAAAATCTGTTTGCTCAACTTAATATTATAACATCTTATTATTTTGTTATCTTATAGTTCTCAGGTAAAGACCCCTGTAAAACGGAAAGCTCAAGAGGAGCGTTTGGGTCCAATAACTGGCACTGGATCAGGACAGGTAAGTTACTTAGAGAATTCTTTATTTACATTAATATTTATTTCAACTCCAAGTTAGTAAATAAACAACTCCTTAAAGCAATTGGTGATAACAATATATATTCAGTTACCTATATATATACACCGTGATTTCGTGGTCGTTTTGGAGACGAAAAGTTGTGAATCAGAACAATTAGACATTCTTATAAAAAATATCAAATGAACCGTAATGTTAATAATAAAAAAGATGTAATTTTTTTTTAAAAATTCACTTTCGAGTGAAAAATATTAATGCAGTGCGAGTTCATTCATAAATGTGTTGTGGTGCACTCTGGCGTTTATTTCTTTCATTCATGAACAGAACGCAGTGTTTAAACATACACATTGTTTTCCTCTCATTCGAATAGTGATTTTAAACAATTCAAATATATTTATTTGTAAAAATGTGCTACAATGGTTTGATTAATGCATGTTAAAGGTTCCACATGTTTTGCCTGGATTTGGCATACAAATATTTATTACAGAAAATTTATTTATAAATTAAATTAAACAATGTCATAGATTATTTATAGTCACAATTTAATTTCAAAGCCATAATTAAATTATACATACAATATCATAGATTTATTTTAATTAATAATAAATAAGCATTACATTATTCAAATTCTTTTAGTTCATAAAATCATTTTTCTAGTAGCCTTTGTTTTAATTTTTTTAATTGATTGAAAGGGAGTTCTCTAATATTTTTGGGTATCCTATTATAAATGATAGCTATAGTTACGAAACATTTTTTTAGCCAGTGCAGTCTTATGAATATTTTTTGATTTCTCATAGAAATGAAACTTCTAGAGGACAAAAAAACTTTCTTATCGAAAACTGATGTCGTTTACAAAAATTTACACATTTTTTTAAAATTATAGTTTATATGGGTTCTATTACTGATATGTTACTCAGAATTTTGTTTATAAATAAGTTATTGCATTCTGAGGGCATAACTCACTTGAGGGCAAGAATGTCTAATTTGGCAAGTTCAGTAAATCCTAAATTATATATAGATTTATCTAATTTTCTTATTGCCAACATTAAAAAACCGAATGTTCTAATAATCATTAAATCATCAAAATGGATGATATAATGTTGTACTGAATTTCATAATAACACACTAGAACTTAGCGCGCTGTAAAAAAATATGTTATCCAAATCCCCACCATTTTTCTTTCATATTTTTATTGTTTTGTTTACAAAAAAATGAGCGATACTTTCCAATATTAAAGAGAATTTTAATAATTGCACTATACAAAATTACAACTACAATAATGATTCTTTCATCAATACTTATTTTATTTCTATAATATACTCAGTATTGGATGATATTAGGTTACTAAGAGTAGCTGTTTTTATGTCAGCAGTAAACTAACTGTTTCAGAATCTTTTATATAGAATTTAATTATGGGTGTAGATAGTCTTGTATACAACTATTGATAATTAGTATTTAAACACTCATGTGATACTATTATCAAACTCGCCTCATGTGATAAACCCACATTTGTGTTTTAATACCCCTTATTATCTAACAGTTGCATAAATAACTATTATTTACAGGTTACACTTAACATGCTGAATGCACAAGAGACAGAAATGGATGTAGATGGATTAGGAGGCGATGTGAAGTTAGAGTTTGAGTCTAGTACCGAAGAAGTTACAACATAAATAAAATAAACCAACTTATACTGTATTTTTCTTTATTATGCACAATTTATACATTAAACATTTAAAAATTATAATTGCACTACACAAGTAAGGAATAATAATTATAGTGTTTGAATAGTTGATTTTGAAATATGTAGGATACCATAAGCACAATTCACAATTTCAGGAATTAAATTGTTTTCCTTGCAATTCTTTTATTTCTTCCTGTATGACTTTTTCTTAAGAAGCCAACTTTTTTTTAATAACTGTTCAGGAAATTGATGAGGCTAATCTACTTCTGGTAACAACTCCTGCTCTGCACTCTCTCAGTGCTCCGGATTCTGATACTACATTCGTAACATTGAAGATACACAAAGATAATGTTTGCAAGATTTATCTAATATGGTAACTCTGAGTCCATCTACTCCAAGAAGTAGAAGTCATTGTGCTAACTTTTTTATGAGTCTCACTTATAAATTGATCTATATAAGTTTGTACACCACTTCGAATGGACAGTGCATTGTACATTTCCATATTTTCACCAGATCTTTTAATTCTTCTCTGTGCCGTCCTGTAACATTTCCATGGTTGTACTTCTATTATTAGGGTCCTTGAATAATCTTTAAGGAATTTTAAAAAGTTTGTCAAGCCTTCATCACCATGATTGAGGTGTATCCACATTGTAACAGAAAAGCAAAAGATTATGTCAAACTTTGCTTTTCCTTGGTCTTGCAAATATTTTTTTATTATTTCATAGCCTTTATTTGTTGTGATGTCAGATGCAACAAATGAAATATGGTCATGATTGTATTGCTCTTCAGCTCTGAGAATCAAAGTTGGATCAATATCAACGGCTAACATCTCAATAACTGATTCTGGATATAATAATTCTAAATAGCCATATAACTCTGAAGTTAAATTTCCAGCATTACAACCAATATCTAAACAGACAATCTTTTCGAGTTTTTCTTGAGGAAACATCTCTGCATTTAAATTGCTTATTCTTTCATCTGCACTGTGAAATGAGTAATAATTAATGAAGTTGCCATATCTTGAAGCTCCCGGATCATTTCCAGCAAAGGATAAGTCCTTTACATCTTCAGTACACATTGTGAAAATATGTTGAAATGAGAAACAATTTGTTGAGAGATTATGAGTTGGATGTGGCTAAATCAGAGGCAAAATTAGTTGACAGTTAAAGGTGCCAAGTCAACAGGTCAAAGAAGATATATAAAACAAGCAACAGGTGCTTAGCCTTAAATAGTCTTGTGTAGTTCGCGAACGACCTAGTTCAAAAGAGCGTTCCTTTAGGTGAACTATATGAACTAGTTCGTCGATTAATCTCGCTCTTAGTTCTTTTTAGTTCTTATATTTTTTTAATTGAATTAATTACTTTTAGGGATGCTTATGTTTCATCCATACTTGACTACTTGTTTTCTATAAAAATAAATGTGTAGGATTATTTCTAATAAAAAATCGATATATATTTAAATGGTGATAGAAATATCAAAATATTGTTCATAAATATTGATATTTCTAAGATCGATGTTTCACTTATGAGAATATCGATGTTTTTTTTCCTTTATTTATTATTTCTACTAAATTATTTGAAAAAAGAACTAACGAACTAAAATAGCAAAGTAGTTCGCCATTGGATTGCAAACTAAATAATTTTTTTCCCTTATTTATCATTTTTATTAAATTATTTAAAAAAAGAACTAATGAACTAAAAGAGCCAACTAGTTTCCCTTTGGATTGCGAACTAAAAAGAACGCTGTCACCGACTAGTCCTAAGACAAAAAAAGGTGGTTTTATTCGTTCGTTCGATCTAACGAACTAAAAGAGCGAACTAGTTCGCCATTGGAAAACTTAGCGAATCAATTTTTATGTTCGAACAATCACGAACAAACGACGAACCAACAATTAAATATAAAAAAAATTTAAATCGAAAAAAACAATTCAAGTGGGGCTAAGTTCAGAAAGTCAATAAATTGACATTCTTGATATCTGGGTTACCAACCTCTTAAAGGTATACATTTAAAAATAATAAGAAATACCTTTTAAAGGCTTACAGAAACAATGAGTCTACAGTAATGTTAATTAATTCAAATACACAAGGGTTTTGAAATAATATTATTTTATTAATTGAATTATATATTTCAGTGAGCTGTATGTGCTCACGTAGTTCGTATTAGTTCTAATAGATGGCATTCTAATATAAATCTGTTATAAAATTATGAAAACAATATTTTAAATCACATCATCTGAGTCTTATAATATCCTTGTTTTTAATTCATTGGTTTTGTTTTAACTTCTTGAGGTATACATAGAGTTAAAGTAAATCTCTTTATAGCCTGTACACACGAGTTGAATGATATAAAACTGATATGACCCTATATGACTATGACAGTCGAATTGGCAATATAATATTAGAAATAAAAATGTACAATTAATTATATTTTAGTTATGACTTTAATTGTTCTCAATTTTAGTATTTAGGTATATTTTTGTAATATCTATATATCTATATTTAATAGAAAAATAAATATTGATAATTTTAAACTAGATAGGTATATTTAATTTTCCGATATATCAATATAAAAAGACAAGTACAAAAATGTCTATAGTTTTGATACTTACAGGAAAGTAGAAGTACTGTTGATAACACAAACAGTATAGATATTTATTGACATTTTCGACATCCCTAAAAAGTAGTTGCTAAAAGCTATAACAGTTATTGTGAAATACAGTGATGACGAAAAATACATTGTTATTATACAGGTTCCTCCCTCGGTTAAGAAAAAGCGTGTTTTCGCTCTTGGTACGAAGTATATTTTTTTTTATGGCAGTTGCGGGACAAACGAGCAGACGAACCACCTGATGGCAAGTGACAGGGCCTGATTTAGAGGTGTGGAGGCCGCGGGGCAACAAAGGTGTGGAGGCCCCCTGGCTCTAGTTTTTCAATAAATAATTTATTGTGCAACCAAGTAGATTAGATAGTAAAAGAAATAAAGTCTAAATATCGATTATCATGCACCCAAAATATTAGAGCTTCTAACACCGTTTTTTATTGAAGTGAAAACTTCTTTAGCGGCGTTGTGCACTTTTTTTGGGATAGGTAAAAAATGTTAAACTCGCGTCAGGACCCGACACCTGATTGAAAATTCGTAAGGTTATGGATGAAAGTTGATTTTTCTGTGAGATAAACTTTTTAATGTAAAATAATTGTAATAGTTCAGAAGTCTTAAATTTTTTATCTTATATATAAAATTCTCGTGTCACAATGTTAGTTACCATACTCCTCCGAAACGGCTCGACCGATTTTTATGAAATTTTATACGCATATTCTGTAGGTCTGAGAATCGGCTTCTATCTATTTTTCATCCCCCTAAGTGATAAGGATGGCCCACCCCAAATTTATGTGGCAAAACAACGTTTGCCGGGTCAGCTTGTGTAATATAAATTGTCATGTTTGTGTACGATAGCGCAATAGATGAATATTGTATTTAACCACATGAACGATAGTACTTTTATACTAATGAATAAATCAACTCTTGCGAAATTATTCCCTAACCATTTCAAAATATTCAAAAATGTACAACGTTTAGGTTCAAGTTTTCACTTCTGCTGGCACTCCCTCAGTGCAACCCATTGTTTTTAAGAAGTAACCGAAGAGTGAGGTATTTTTTTTAGTAAATCTTAACAATTTACAAGAGATTTAAATTTTTTTTTTATGTGGAGATAGAATTGTTAAGAATTCGAATATAATTTTCGAAAGTTACAAAATCTGTTATTTGGAATTTCAATGGTTTTATGATAAATAATATTGTTTGAATTAAGTAAATAATGGTTTCTTGCCAATTTATTAGCCAATATACTAAGGACATATTGGCTGTTTATTATTGACCACTGACCGCTTTATGAGTTAAACTAGTTTTAAATAACACAAAATGCTATTACTTTTAAAATTTGTTTTGTTTGAAAAAACGGAATTCATCAATACAGTTCAATCAGCTCTAAATAATAAAAAATGTGTAAAAAAAAAATCCAATTTTCAGCCCCAATACATAATTAAAACACAGGATTCTTACAATACCTTGCATATGCATATAAAATTCACAGAAATACGGTAATTAGTTTTTCGTCTTTTCCGAAAGTATATTTTTTTGAGTAGGTTCAGGTGTTCGATATATAAATATAATCGGAAACAAGAAATTAAATTTTAGTGTTCACGAGTGGAACCTTCCGAGCTTTTTTTCGCCGAAAAATTGTTGATGATTTTGCTGAAATCCAGTGCCCGATGAGAGTGTCCAGTGCTCGAGTAAATCGCTTTCAATTCTCAGGAGAGAAAGCTTTGATAACTCTCTGGTATACTTGTAATTTACAAAAAAATATAGCCGAAACACGGAATCGATTGCTCAACTTCCGAGGCTGCGGGCATGTACCAACCCACTCAGCCATTGGGATACTCCCACAAGATAGGTAGTAAATTGCAAGTGCTTATTGGGGCCATTTGAATCTTTGATATTTTTATTTACTGATTACCCGATTGGTGTGAATAAATTTCGATCAATGATTTCTGTTAATATTTAAGAACAATATAATCACGTTTATACAAATTACTGTAGCTAAAGGTAAAACAGCGAAAAAAAAATATCAAAGTTAAATATGTTTACTAGTGTTTACTAGTCCGAATTTAATAAAAAATCTTCTGAAGTCTATTGTGGAGGTACCGGGGCAGTCACCCTGTTTTCCCTCTCCTAAATGCGGACCTGGTAAGTGATCACCGTCGCCCATGGACATCGTACTAATATTATAAACACGAAAGTTTGTAAGAATGTATGGATGTATGTTAGTTACTATTGCACGCAAAAACTACTTTAAGGATTTTGATGAAAATTGATAATAATATAACTCACACATGAAAATAACACATATGCTATAATTTATAATGATATAGTGTGTAGTGATCGACTGAAATTGGATTTTCAGCCAAAACCGAAACTTTTTAAACCTAACAAAATTGATACGATTAAGTAAACATAACAAACAACGCGAGCACCAAATATTAAAGGTTACTAAAACTTTGAACTTTTGTACATTTTTCTGCATGGTTAAGTAAATCCACTCCACTGAAACCGTAACATTCTACTCTTCATTCCTCTTCCTCACTGTATCTTCAAGGTGACAAAGCATCGACAAAAGAAGATGGTATCTCTTGTATCGCCGATGTCCATGGGCGACAATGGCCGCTTTCTATCAGGTGGGCCGTCTGCTCGTTTGCCCTTAACAACCATAAAAAAATACATAGCATGTAAGATATCGATCAATAAACTCCTACAAGGTAGTTCAGATAAATACCTTTAAATAGTAAAACTAAGTACTAACAATGTGATTGTTGCATAGATATTACTAGAGTGCCTAAAAGTAATGTAAGGTTTCTTTATACTAAAAAAATATGTAGTGCCTGCGAGACAGTAATAATAGCAATTTAATTAAAAACTAGCGGTCTGCCCTCGCTTCGCTCCGGATATTTAAAGCAATATTATAATTGATGTCCTCAATTTGTCATTCTGTAATTGATTTTTTTTTTCATTTTTCATTATCAGTTTTTCTATCATTTATAAAAAGAAAAAAGGCGACAGATAATACAAGAGGGATGACAGAGCAAAAATAAAATTAAGTAGATAAATAATTGAATGAATGAATTTCCTCTTTATATAATAGTATAGATATACAAAGGATTCGGTACAATTTGAATTAAGCAGCTCCCTTAATTAAGGGACAAACTTAACTTTGCCGTCAAAAACCTATTGACCCAAGTCCATATCAACATAGCTCGGAATCTGTTTAGAAACTACAATAAAATATTTCAGTGTAATTAAGGTTTTTGGATAATTTTTTTACCTTTGCTGAAACACATGGCTTCTTAGTAATTTTCATGGTTCTAGGATAACGAAACACTATAACTTGTTTTTTCGTAATATTTGTTATTAATTTAATTTTCATACCTCAACGCGTTTCTTGACAGACAAATAAACAGACAGCATCTTGAGAGATGTATCTTACGAGTACAAGGGTCCCTTTTCCCTTTTTTCTAAGGTTTCATAACCCTAAATTAACAAATTTTGATAACTTTCAAGCAACGGAAGAACGGAAATTGAACCTGTGCGAATCCGGGGCAGTTCTCCATTTACGTTAATTGTTTTAAACTTAAATACATTATTATGTTATAAGAGTAGGTAGCGTTAAAAGTAATTCTTTCGACACGGTTCGATTAGACTCTTACTTTCCTTTAATCGTAAATATCCGTAGTTCCTTATGTTGTATCCTCATCCACGCCACGCATACGCATGAACATCAAGTCATTTGTGCGCAGACCGACCTTGCACCCTGTATCACTGTGTTTAGAGACAAAACTCCAGCTGCACCATTCACGCAGCAACTGCATCAATAGAATGAAACCGGTCGTCCGTGAGTGAAACGTGGGGCTAAAACGTACTCACAGCGCACGCGAGGCGACTGCACACATACGTGCATTCAATTTTTTTGAAATACACATAAAAATTTATAACATAGGTACGTTTCGCTTTTTTTGTACATTTTATCGGAGAAATTAGCTTGGAAAATAGTTCTCCATCATTTCAAGTTCAGTTACGTAAGTCAGCGTGCAAGAGAATTGGTGCGGAATGGCGGATGTTTGGTGGTCGCCGGTGAAGCGGCTCGCCGTTATAAGCTTGCACCGTTTCCTTCGACCATCAGTTGACGCTAGGCCACCCTCCTGTTCGTTAATTTTATCTTTAAATTCTAGTATAATTAAATTGATAGGAAAATGTGCGTATCATTTCGGATAGCTATTGTTTTAGTTATCTGTGCTGTGGTCGTATCTGGACATGTTCACGGTTCAAGAAGATCGCGCAGAATAGATCCAGAGGATTATGCGGCGAATGAAGTCGACAGTGGTAGAGCAGAAGAAAGTTGGTGGCCTTCGACAGAGTTCGCCATTTTACAAAAACTTTATGATGATTGTAGTGCGCAAAAACAATTAACGACGTGTCTCAAAGGAAAAGCTCTCGTAGCGCTAACAAGAGCAGTGGAACAGGTGAATTAGTGTTTTCAGTGTAAATATTGTGGGAACTGGAATAATCTGTGACTCTGTGTAATACTTACATTTATTTTGTTGTGTTGTACAGGAGAGCGTTCATATCGCTGACGGGCTCACTTTGGTGAAAAATGCTGATTCGCCAGTCTCGGTAGCGGAGCCTCGCTTCTTCCCGGGAATGTCAATGGAAGATAAGCTCGATACGATGCTACGGACAAAATTCGAGCAATTATTGGACACGCATACTATTTCGATGGACCTTGCTTCGGAAGGTAGAGGTAGAGGTTAGTAAATTGCAGCCGTCAACATGTAATGAATACATGTAAGATACCTGTTATTATTCATTGATATATATATTTTTAGGTAAAAAAGTTCTGCCTTACCTGCTGCTTGGTATTTTTACGACTGTAAGTATTGTGGGTGGTATCGCTTTGAAGACTTTAGCTGCAATCGCTGGCAAAGCTTTAATTGCAAGTAAAGTGGCTCTGACAATCGCTGGAATCATCGCGTTAAAGAAACTGTTCAGCCACGACGGCGCGACAGGTGAAACTACCTTCCAAGTTCATGCCGATGGCCACCATAGGTAAATAAATCTTAATAAATATTTTTACATATGCATTTGGTTATTACGAATTATTAAAAGCTACATCAAAGTAAATTAATATTCTATCTATAAAGGGGCTGGTTGTTCATAGTCCAAATTTCTTCTGCTTCTCAAAAGACTTTCTCTATGTATCGTAGCTAAAGACTGAGACTCATAAAGAAGTAGAGATAAAAGTTTTAATGGAAAAGTTTTAAAGAAGTAGAAATAAATGAACTCGTATCAGTATTTGCCAATTTTTTTCATAAATGTGTAAAAAGTTAATGATAAAATCGACAAATTAAAATTAAAATCTATTATCTTCTGATGTAATTGCTTGCTGTTGTATTTAATGTGCATTATCATAATTTCGTTTTATTAATTCATCATTTTTTAATTCTAGTCTTTAATTTGAAGGCGAAATCTATATGTGGTGAGGCTAGCGAGGTCGGGTGCAGTGGATCCTTACCGCTACTACGCGGAGCAGTCCGAAGCGAGTGAGAGTGCGTAGCCGCCTTGTGCTCGTAGCGTCGCGACCTCAGAAGCACTCTGCACTCCCACCTCGCTACGAACCCTCGTTAAAACATACAAAAATCCTCAAACCAAAGTACCGTTCATTTCATGGACACTATGATTAAAACCTTATATCTACCTTCATAATCAAATCTATGTCAGTTAATAATTTATTGTAATTTATTTACTCGTGATTACGGTTTTAGGTGTATTATTAAACGTAAATTAAATTATTTAAGAAAAAATAAAAATAATGATATACAATGTGGTTTTATTTCTTCCAAAATATGAATAGACAAGGTCGCTTTGTTCATTTTAATTAACTTGTATAATTACCAGGTATCAATTTTTTTCTATTAATAATATAACTATAGTTAATACTTAATGTTTAATGATGTAACTGATCCGCTTTCTTTACATGCTCTAGTGAACAGAAGAGCCAAGAAAATATGTTGAGATTTTCCACTAATGTGAGTGCAGTGGGTATGAATGTGGAAAGTAGAAAGTTTTCCTCGATTCACTGAACATGCATGCATAGATACAGTTACAATGGATAGACATTCCCGATCTCCTTTCTACATTGATACTTCTTTACTAACCTGGTTTGCGCATTGAGCGTGTAATATGATACTATTTCGATCGGTACTCTGTACACACAAACAGATAACTAGGAGGGCTTCGGTACTGGGCTCTGGGCACTGGGCAGTGATAATGCAGCGGAGTGTGGTGTAGCGTTTGTTCGGCTGCGGAAGGTCAGCTCGTTGATTAGTCGGGTCCGGGTAAAGGCCGACCACACGGCGCGTTTGTGCTCCCGAACGGTGTTTATAATGCAGATATGTGTTTGCCCAATCGCTGCACGCTACGTTGGCTATATGGCATAGTTAATGCGGCTCGAATCTCTTTGCATACGCAAATATAGGGCGGGCGGTCCAGCTCTGATTAAGCGGTACCATGGCGGTGATGTCGGCTTCATTTCTGTTTTAGAAGCTACGTTGCGCTTGATTACTTTTCCACATTTTGGACTAAATTTGATGTAGGTACCTATTTGATGATTCTTATCCTGAACTGCATAAATATTTAACAATTTAACGGAGTTTGAGGCATACCAATTTACAAAGTAATTAATAATTAATTTTAACAAGATACTTTATTTCCATCATGTTCATATCACACGCAATAAATATTGAAAAATAGAATAGAATTGCTTTGATAGCTTGCGAGATCAAAACTGACTTTCTTCGTGGTAGCAGAGCGTAGTAAATACGTGGAAATAAAAATAAAACTTAAAAAAATAAAATTACTGAGGTATATTAGAGGAAGAATAATCTTGACAATTAATAAGGAAATAATTTATTAAAATAAGATCAAAATTAATTTCAATGAATAATATACGAAAAAATTAGTACGTTGTAGAGATTAGTTATTTTTAATCAAATTGTTTTTTTAACTTCAAGTAATGCTTATTTTATATAGAATACTAACATTGATACATATAGGTAGGTAAATACTATTCTAGGTGTGAAGTCTCGATGGACCTTACACGGAACTGTCAGTGACTGGTGCATTAGCCACTATCATCTACTTATCCTGCTTAGGTGTCCGTCAATACCTGGCTTCAATACTTAATGGCCTGTGTCTCAAATTAGATTACATACATAACTAGGGAATACATATGGTTTGAAAGCAATAGAGATTTGTTGGTACAATAACAATGTTTTGACAAATGATAATAATCTCTTTCTCACTATTTATAGGTACTTATACTTTAGTTACTTTCTTCTTAGTAATAAAATAAAGAGAGAGTTACCGTGTTAAAATATATTATGAGGCATATGTCAGATTATTTATCAATGCACAATCTTATTAAGTTAATAGTTTTAATAGTCGTTAGTTATAAATATCGAGAGAGTAGGTATAAAGTATTATGTAATATATGTATCGTATAGCTACATACTAGTATATAACATATGAGTCTGCGGGCGTCAGTCGTAGAGCGAAGTTACTTTACGGGCGAATGGTCAAAGTATCCGACATAAACCTATTTTGTTCTCTTCTTATATTGGATGTACGCTCCCTTCTTCAGCCGCTGCGCCGCCGACCGTTGTCCTTTGAACCAGGGTTGCCTGGAAACATTTTTTACACAAGAATTATTCACTAAAATATCATTAATATATTAGGTAATTGATTGTTTGAAGCCTTATTACAGAAAAAAAATATTTTTTGCGGAATTAAATTTCAATAAACAGTTTGATCTATAAAAATTGTACAGACTGTTAAACGTGTTTTAGAATTTCAAGTAGTAATAACGTCCTAGGTCGCCTAGTGGTTGAAATTCGACCATAATTAGTATAAAATACTTTAATAATGAACAAAATAGTATATATGCGTGTGTGTCAAATACATGGTAGTGTGTGTAATATTATTACAAGTTGTTTAGATATTAAAACATTAATATATCTTACTATGTAGGTATTAGTTATTACCCATAACCATACAATATCAAATAACATAGTGGAAAGTGAAAATTAATATAAAAAGGAAAGTTATATAATAAAACTAGCAAGAGCGTCGTGCAAACCTGTTTTGTTTTTTAGTTATTAGTAAAAATTTGCAACAAAATTACTTATTGTATACAAACTAATAGTAGCAGTAACAAATCAATAGTGGGATTATGGTTAAGTAATGGGTTTTCTATATTCTTTTTAAATTCAACTGTAAAAGATTAGTTACTTTGACTGAAAGAAATCATTTTGAGAAATATAATCTTTATGAATAGTCGTAGTCTCTTAAATCGCTATCAATCTATACAAAATTTATGGAATTTGTTACCTTATGACTGAACACTTTGCAAATTAGTCCATATTTTAAGGTTTTTATATATATACTTTTAATTAATTATTGGCTATTAAACATTACAGATGAATTAATATAAGATTGTAATATGATTTTAATTATACATTGTTTGTTCAGCCCTGGGTTTGGGCGGGCTGTGAGGAAGTTTTGTTGGGAATTATGTTGGTACGTGCCAAAGCCATTATTGCTGCGAGAAAAGTTCATCAATTTCATTTCTATCTCCGTACACGTCCAAGCGCTCTCGTTCCGTGTTCCATATTAGAAACATTACAGTACAGTATATACCATTAAAATAAATCCGATCTTACTATCAATGGAAGAAATTTTTATTAAAATACATTGTTAAAAATATTGTACTCTATGAATCTAAAATTGTCTTTATAAAACAAACAGTAACACTGTTTAACTGTTAATACTTTAATCGGTCATTTATTTACATCTAAATATGCTTAATTTAAATAACATTAAAATTTATGATTTTTAAAAAAAGAAAAGAAGTATATTATGAGGATTTTATATTAATCCTAAAATTTAAATTTGACTGCTCAATGCTTAAAAAAATTATGCAATGTATTTGTTTATGAAACTGTTTAAGAGTTGGTATTAGATATAGGTATACTATGTAGTTTAAAAATAAAAAAAGACATTCCATTTGGTTTAATAAGTAGGTATGACTAAGTAAATATTCAAAAACAACACCGTTCAGTTTGTAGATGTAAATTAAAAAAAATAAACACAAATAACTAGATTGGAGCACGAATGAAACGATTTATTAGTTACATGTAAAAGAACAGTGAAAGTAAATGGACACACACGATTGTCTGTGGAAATGGAATTATTGCAAAGTGCATTTCAAATTGAATAATAAATATTCCCGACTTTCTAATTTCACTCCAAACACAATTAAGTCTGCTAAAACTTAAAATACAATATAATATATACATGAACACTTTACACAAGTTTTGTTGAAGAAGATAGAAAAGATTTGTCCCGTTACGCTGTGAGGTTTTATAGTTTAACTAAACTAATAAATTGTAATAAAATGAAGGTTAATCAAAATGAGTGGAAATATAAGAAATTTAGGCATCTCCAATACAAACAGATTTGAGAACAGAGAATCGTGTGTCATCCATGATAATTATGGCTAATCTTTTCATAAATTGTTGCTGTTGTAAATATTTTCTTTTAGCATCATCGTTTTTAATCTTATTTTTTTGTATATTTTTATGATATTTAAAGTTATTAATTTCAATTTATTTTGTATACGTGAAAAGAGAAATGTTAAAGTTAGCGGTTTAATGTTACAATTATACAGTTTATACTGATTTTCAGCGAACGTAGCTGCGGTTTGTGTACCAAAATTAGGATGCAGGTAAAACGTAGTCCAACTAGTTGATTGCTAGATTAGATAATGAGAGTTTGTTTTCGTGGTCTATATTTCATACAAATTGTACGTTCATTTGTTGTCAATGGGAATCATTACAAAGTAATAAACATAGCTTATTAAAATAAACAAAATGACAGTTACACATTTTCTTTACATTAATAGATGGTTTATTAAATACTAGGTGCCCGTTCCGGCTTCGCACGGGTGGATAATTTTTTTTTAACATTTTGGCTCCCGCATTCTGTCGCTCCCTCTATCGCCGCGTTACTCGCTGCGCTGCGAGGCACGCCACACCGCGCCGGCGGCCCGTCTGGGATTATTTTTTATTTATCTTGATATTTTTATTTCGTAATATCTTTTGACTGGAATGTCCGATTTCAATAATTCAAAAAGTAATTAACAGGTATTGAAACATTCTTCATTACGAAATAATTTTTTTGGATAAGAATTAATACAAAGTTATGGAAAACATGGTCTGATTTTGATAGGCATTTTTATCAACTTTTAAAATGTAAAAAAGTAGTTATAGTGACTTAACTACAATAGTTGGACATATGGTCTCGCGGAGTTTTTTGTAGATATTGATACGTTCTATAATATTGTAAAACATTTTTTTGTTCTATCATCAATACTTTTCGCAGCGCATGCGATGAAAGATATTTTATGGCAAATTTTTTTGCACCTTGTGTTGGTTTTAGTGAGAATTTCTGGGGATCTCTAATTTTTTCTTGTAATAAATATAGCCTATGTTACTCAGGGATAATGTAGCTTTCTAATGGTGAAAGAATTTTTGAAATTGGTCTAGTAGTTTTTATGTTTATTCGTTACATACAAAAATACAAATCTTTCCTCTTTATAATATTAGTATAGATAGGGTTTCAATTATGACATTTTAGAATATGATACTAGTTCCGGAGATTAATCTTTAAAAAAAATTAAATATACAAATAAAATTACAATCAATACCTTTTCACAATATTATCAGTATTCTATACTTTGTTCTTAGACATAGTTTTAGCAATGAACGATTTTAATCATTTTTAATATGATAATCAATAGCCATCTAAATTAGCTATCGTAGAGTAATAATTAAAAATAACAACTAGCTTGTAAAGATAATTAGCAAGTTTAATAGATCTTTTCCTAACGGTTGCGGACGCGTATGCGATAGTACGATTTGTATGCAGTTTTCTTTTATACGGACGCATGTTATAAGTGGAGCATTCGTCTGAATTGCACTCATGCGGACAAAATAACCAGATATTATGCTAATATAATTTACTGTCTTGACTATAATTCCTTAATAATTCTAAGTTATTCTAACTCAACATTTCTTTATTTGGAGATTTAAAAGAAATTGACCTTTACCTACCGAGTACGTGCTTCAGTTTTAGTAAGTATAAACATTGAAACTTAAAATTACATTATATTCGACATATCAAATTTTTTTTTAGTTCTGCTTGTTACCATTATTTCAAAAGATCTATAACTGCTTCAATTGTTTAAAATTCTGTATAGAATCACCGATATGTTAGTTACGAACATTCGTATAAAAAATGCAGTTTCTTGTTTTACTTTTGTATTTGATTATAATGAAATGTATTTAATATTCTACACAGTATGGACATTCGAGATGAATCTCATTAAGTACCTACTATAGAATATTTCGGATTACCGTGGGGAGCTTCAATTAGCTGTGGCTAGGGTGTTCAGGTGGCCGTCGTCGGTCGCGACTGTACCCCGAAGACCTCCCCGGGAGGCCAGCTAACAGACCTTGACTGATGTATGGATCCCTTCATTACCTTATCCCATGAGGATAAGGTCCATGTTCGGGTATCGGAGTGGCAATGCAAAGTTTGCTGACCACCACCCTCTGGACGTTAGTACGGCCGTCATTATGTGTCATTAGTTTTGCGACACTGACCAAATGACTGGTCTGTTATATCGAATGACTCATTCCGTTCGTGATTAGTCTCTGTGATTTTCTAAATGCACAAAAGTAATTTCAAGCTAAACTGAACTGTAATTATTGTGGGATATTGTTATTTATGTGAAGTAAGAAAGTAAAACAATCACGATTAATTATATTTGTAATTTTTGTATGCAGATATTTTATTTACTGTATTTTTATTTTGTAATATATACCTATAAACCAGTAATCGACAAGAAAACAATAACAAGGCCAAAAAAAATAAATTACGTTTTAATATATAGTATACCCGTGAGGGGACGGGATAGAATACAATTTCCCTTTGTCGGTGTGAGAGCATCTCGTAAGAGACAAGTAACCCAGCACCCACATAGGTAGGGGATATGTTCGCCGACTGTCTTGCGACCACCAGCATGTGAATCCGACCGCCAAGTGTCTATGACGCGCTCCGGTCGAGTTACACATGGGCCAGACCTACCTCCTTCCTCTTCCATACCATTAATACTGCGGTTCCAGCGAACACTGGGTTCTTACTCAGGGTCCACTGAAGCCGCAGTATTCTTCTCTTCACACAGCTAGCGTGCTAGCGTGAGGAGCGGTTCTTACTCTATCTTCGAGGCTGCAACGCATTGGCAAAACAAGAAATAGTCTCTAGCCTTGCTATATATAGTAAAAAATACATTTATTAATATAAAAAATAGAGGCCAACCGGCAGCCAAGAGAGTTCAGTCCAAACCCGGCTGTTAGTGTCCCAGAGAGAGAAACCTTCTAACAATCCCTAAAGTGTCAAGAAGTACCGCTTTCGCTATCAGGCACTTGAGTCAGTCATCAAACGAGAGCTTCTTGAGTTTTGGTCTAGGCTCTTGGCCATTAGACCATTGGCCCTAACCACAACCGGCACAATGATTGCTGAGTTATATCCCACATGTCGACAATCTCATAAGCTAGATCAAGATATTTCAACAAAACTATTGTTAATCCATCCGTAATTGGGGTGTTTACCGTATGTGTAGATATTAGTTAAGGACCACATAAACGCTTCTTGCAAGCCGAGTGGTATTATTTTTATACAAACACAAACACTTACAAATTTGTTTGTTTTATCTACTGTTAGTGTGCTCTATTTTCGCGCAATTTGTAGTACTTATTTTATTAATAAAGGCTTTCCTTACTACTACTTTCCTTAACATTTGAAATGTTTAATGACGCTCTTGCTTATGTTAGGTAGTCGTTAAATTGTTTCAGCTTTTTAAAATAAATCCATTGTAAGGTATCTAATGGAGGCAAACTAATTTACGGCGCCGTCTTGTGTGCCGAGCAAGCTATCTCCCGCCCTAATTATCTCATATATTACCCTTAGCAACATAAGTGACATGTTATTGGAAATTTGCCATAATGCACATGGCTTTGTTACTAAATCTTAGCATAATAGCGAGATATGTACTTTTGAAACATAAGGGATCTAATCGCAAATTCGTATTTGTCTGTATTTCCTATACCTAACCTTCTTAATTTAACCAAATGAAAACAATCTTAATCAGTAATACTAGGTTGGCGAAAAAGTCGTTTCGCATTTTAGTATGTATGAACTAGTAATAAAATCTCTTTGGCTATACTATTTGTATCTGGCTGGTTTTGGTATCATTAAAAATTTAAATTTTAAAGAGGATAATTCTAAATTCAAATTAGGAAAATGTGTGATTTTTATTTGTTTTTCGTACTGTGAAGATGAGTGAATGTAATGAAGTAATTCGATACATTTTAAAATTTTACCACAAAAAAGGTAAAAATGCAACGCAAGCCGCGAAAAAAATTAGCTATGTTTATGGACCCAGTGCAGTGTCTGTGAGAGTAGCACAAATTTGGTTTAAGCGTTTTCAATCCGGAAATTTTGATGTCAAAGATGCACCTCGCTCTGGTCGCCCTATTACGGATAAAATGGATGCCATTTTTGAAAAAGTGGAGCAAGATCGGCATATCAGTAGTTACGACGTAGCTGAAGAACTGGGAATTGACCACAAAACAGTTTTGGCGCATTTGAAAAAGACTGGATACACAAAAAAGCTCGATATTTGGGTACCTCACGAGCTCACTGAAAGAAACCTAATGAACCGTGTACTCATTTGTGATTCTTTATTACGACGTAATGAAACCGAACCATTTTTGAAGAAGCTGATAACTGGTGATGAACGTACGACAAGAACGTGCGAAAAAAGTCGTGTTCAAAGCCCGGTCAGGGTTCACAGAGCTGTCCTGACCTTGCACCTTCAGATGTCCATTCATCAATTTCTGTTTCGGTATCTTCAGAATTCTTTAGGCAGTGTCAGGTTAACATCACGAGAGGACTGCCAAAACTACTTGTCGCGGTTTTTTGATCAAAAGCCCCCAAAATTTCTATAGCAATGGGATCATGTCCCTACCTACAAGATGGCAAAAAGTTATCGAACATACTTTAGTTAAATGTAAATAAACTATATTAAAAAATGTTTTGAAATTTCTTAAAAAATGCGTAGAAACTTTTTCCTTTTTTTTTACACAATTATATATTTTAATTCAAGTAAATATTAAATGTTGGATATTTTTCATAAAGAGTGGGACATTAATTGGCAGAAATAAGAAATTTAATTTTTTATATACTGTTCTAGCTGACTCGGCAAACGTTGTTTTGCCATATAAATTTGGAGTGGGCCATCCTTATCACTTAGGAAGATGAAAAATAGATAGTAGCCGATTCTCAGACCTACTGAACATGCATACAAAATTTCATAAAAATCGGTCGAGCCGTTTCGGAGGAGTATGGTAACTAACATTGTGACACGAGAATTTTATATATAAGACTAGTCGACTACCGTGACTTCGTCTATGTTAAAGTATATGTTAAATTAAGAATATATGTACAACAATAAAAATAAAGGAGAGAGAGATATAATCGAAAGAAAAAAACCGAACAGAGACTGACCATTCTGAACAGAGATAAAGATAAATATTTAACTTAAAAATGTATATGGCAACACTGAATCACCTTTGTCACTCACGAAAAGTATAGTTTTCTATCAGCGAAAGAATTTTTAAAATCGGGTTAGTTACGACAAAATGGCCATATTCGTTAATTAAAAAATGTATATGGCAACACTGAATCACCTTTGTTACTCACGAAAAGTATAGTTTTCTATCAGCGAAAGAATTTTTTAAAATCGGGTTAGGTACGACACAATGGCCATATTCTATTAATAAAAAAATGTATATGGCAACACTAAATCACCTTTGTCACTCACGAAAAGTATAGTTTTCTATCAGCGAAAGAATTTTTTAAAATCGGGTTAGGTACGACACAATGGCCATATTCTATTAATAAAAAAATGTATATGGCAACAATTAATCACCTTTGTCACTCACAAAAAGTATAGTTTTCTATTAGCGAAAGAATTTTTTAAAATCGGGTTAGGTACGACACAATGGCCATATTCTATTAATAAAAAAATGTATATGGCAACAATTAATCACCTTTGTCACTCACAAAAAGTATAGTTTTCTATTAGCGAAAGAATTTTTAAAATCGGGTTAGTTACGACAAAATGGTCATATTCGTTAATTAAAAAATGTATATGGCAACACTGAATCACCTTTGTCACTCACGAAAAGTATAGTTTTCTATCAGCGAAAGAATTTTTTAAAATCGGGTTAGGTTCGACACAATGGCCATATTCTATTAATAAAAAAATTTATATGGCAACACTAAATCACCTTTGTTACTCACGAAAAGTGTAGTTTTCTATCAGCGAAAGAATTCTTATAATCAGATTAGTAACAACGAAATGGCCGTATTCTATTTATTAATAAATGCATATGGCAACATTAAGTCACCTTTGTTACTCACGAAAAGTGTCGTTTTCTCTCAGTAAAAGAATTTTTAAAATCGGTTTTGTTACAAAAAATGGCCATATTCTATTAATTAAAAAATGTATATGGCATCACTAAATCACATTTGTCACTCACGAAAAGTGTAGTTTTCTATCTGTGAAAAAAAATTAAAATCGGATTAGTAGTTCCTGAGAAACCCTTCAATTTACAAAATGACCAGGTTATGGCACTTAAATGGCCATATCTTTTTAATTAGAATATTGATGGCAACACCACATAGTCTATGTTACCTGGAAAGAATGTAGCTTTCTATCGGTGAAAGAATTTTCCAAATCAGTTCAGTACTTTTTGAGCCCATTCGCAACAAACAAACATACAAACAATCAAATCTTTCCTCTTTATATAATAGTATAGAGTATAGATTACTTGTGGCTTCGTTAGTGTCATATTAAGCTGAAGAATGATACACGTAAATGTATAACGTAAAGTACATCCCAAAGAAAACACTTCATTCCCGGCGGAATATAATCGTCCGTTTGTAATTTATATTGTCTGCTGCAGAGGCGAGTCCCACTGCACATTCATTTATTTTATATGCCATTTACAATTGTCGGTCGATGGTCAAGGGAGCGGTGAGGGATGAGGCAGGGAGGCTGGACGACGTTGCCTTCGCATTATAAAACCGTGCGGTCATCTGCGAAGTCCGTAATTGTGTTCATAATAGGAGCCGGGAACCGCTCGGATGAATTGTAAGCGCTCGACAAGCCGACACATGCTTCAAATACTATGTTTATAACGTGCGCGGACGAGGATGATCAATGTTGTACCTTAAAACGCAATAAATCTAACAGAGTTTTTCTGCTATTTTGAATGAAAAGTTCCACTTTCATTCTTGCCCTGGACTTTCATATCAGTGTGAAATATAGTATGAAATTTCGCACTCAGTTTGGTTATTTATATTTTACTTACGCATATGATTGTATATGTTACCGAATTAAGTTCCAAACCACTCTCCGGTGATAAGAAACGTTATTTCTTCTCGGTACGCTAAAGATCCTTTTCAGATATTTAATTATAAAATGAATCTTTTTTATTGTGAATAGTTTGTTTGTTTCTATTTCCCCTTATCTTTTCAAATTATTTCATAAATGAAAGTTATAAATATTAAGATGTAGTAACTATTAGCAATTAATTAGTTATTTTCAACCGACCTTAAACGGTTAACCGGTTCACAATTCGTTGGAGACTTTTTTATCGAAGGCAGTCGAAGACGCCTGGACCGATTTAAGTAATTCTTTTTATAAATGTCACTTACATCATCTAAACTTAGTGCTTGACAATGATGTATCAGCGGTTATAATGGCTTCTAAGTGAAGAAAATATTTGTATAATATTGTTTTGATTGCTTTATTGTGATGATTGAATTTGATTTGAAACATTAAAAAAAATCAATATACAATGTAACAACAGTATGAATAGATGTTATTTTAGAGTCATTCATTTCTCAAGTGTCTTCTCATGCAAAGGAGATAAAAATCAATAGCCTTTTCTTTAGTTGCTGCACTTTTCGCATGAAAGTCGAACGAAAGGCAGCCAAGAGGCTGAGTGCCTCTGTATTCTTTTGTTTTTTAATTATAACGGTGCCGTGGGTGGGGTGGCTCCCCAGTCAAGTTCGGTGGAGATGGTTTCTCGTTAAGCGCGACGGGCAGTCAGGCACTCGCTTCCTACGTGGCTCGGCCATCTATTTCGTAGAACTTATAACCTGACCCGCGTACTTATGAGCGTCGCCAATAAATATAGCAATGACCGGAGGCCAGCGCGGCGGCGGCGGCGGTCCCTGTCGGGCGGACTAGCGGCGGAGGCGCGGGAGCGGGACGGAGCAGCGAGGTGGCCGCGGCGAGGCATTGTTAGCTAAATATCTAGGTGGTCAGTTGGGCGGGCGGGCGCCGGGCGGCCGAAGACGGGCGACCGGGCGGGGTGGCGGACGTGCCGGGCCCGGCGCCGGCCGATGTATTGAGCGCGTATTGCAGACGCGGTCACGCGCTGCAATATTGCGTTCGCTCTGCGATATTGCCCCTCAGTAACTCAATTTGATAAATTGTGCAAAGTTCGCCGGCTCTGTATTGCATGAGCTCGATCGACACGTCGCTACATCTAGATGTAATGAAATTTACTTGTATTCATTTATACACTTGCACTTTCATTGTGTTTTTTTGTAACCTTTTATTCTTTTAATAAAATCAAACGTGTTTAAACCTTAATACTAGTCCAACTATTATTAAATTAAATTGAATGCCATAAAGTTTTTAATAGGTACTTAAAGATTTTTTTCCTAGTAACTTACGTAACTTAAAAAGAAAAGAAAATACGTTATGCACAGTAAGTATGGCTTTTGTTCCTGTAAATCGATACATGTGTCGATTTACAATAATTTTTATAAATACGTATTTATTGTTCTCTTAAATATGAATACCAAAATATAAATTATAGTCTATTGTTTTTTTAATATTACAAATAAAAAATTGTGTATTTAATCTATTTATAACAAATTTTGTGTTATAATACATTTTTGATTAAAAAAAAATGTCGAAACAAGAAAAATTAATTCAGCTTTTGCTTGCCGTTCGCGAATGTATAGAGTAGGAGGGAGTATATAAAGACTCTACATACAGTAAGAGCTGCTCCACATTGAAGACGCAAATTTTATATTTCGTTTTTATAAAATAGTTAACTATTAAAAGAGTAACTAATAATCAGATTCAAATTATTATGTTCACCTACTAAACAATGTTGTTATTAAATAAATAAACAAATTTCCTTTATTTTTATAATAATTGTTTACCCTAACATATCAATATTAATTCAAAATGTAATATAGCGCTAAACGCTCAAATTCTAGAATACGAATAAATATAGTATTATTTAATAATAGCAAGAGCATGGGTACTGAATGAGTAACTTGCTGTTTTTTGAAAGTTTTCTTGTTTTAACAAATTAGCTTCGTCCACGCGTCACTGATAAATGAAAAAAAAAAAGAAAAATTCTTATGGTGTTGCTTTGAAGTAACTGGATCTTGATTACTTGGATTCAAAGACTTCATGTAATTGAGAATAAGTTTAAATTGATTAAACATTGAAGTTGAATGAAGCCTTCTTAGTTGTTAATATTTATTGGCTCTCAGTTTGTATGGAACCCACAAAACAAGGTATCCAAAAAAGGCAGTCGGCGTGTAACAATTTGAACTGGCGATCTCCATGGATGGTGCATACTATACCAGTGCTTTAAACGCTGAAAGTATGGAAGGCGGTGTGTATGCTTTCAGGGAGTGCGTGTGGCCGCGGCTTCAGGATTGAGAAAATGATTTATATTGTTTGTGTAGTGGCGGCGGTGGGAGGCGCGGGTGGCGCTTGGTGGCCTGTCGCTTTCTCAAGCAGATCCAGTCCACTGCAGATATGGGCGAGTATTATTATTGATCCGGCTCGAGCGGTCGGTGGTCGGCATTTCCTACCGCTCATACTCGGGCGGGCGGGGGCGCGGGCCCACTCCCGACATATTTATTGAGGCGCGCGGGAAGGGAACGATGCGGGAACGTATGGACGTACAACTTATTATAACGCAGGCCACCTCGTGGTGCACTAACCTTTAATGAAACGGGGAGCGGGTGGAAGAGAGCGCCTTTGCCTTCGCCCTCGCCCAACCCCAACTCGTTATGATATTATATCAACTTATAACGACCAATAGCAGCACGTTATGATATTGTAGGCGGGTAATAGCGAATGCAGGCTTCAGTTTTTCCCCGTGGGCGGGCGGGCATTTCATATTTTGCTAAGATTATAATGGGGTGCGAAAATTGTTTGGGTTATCTTCTCCAATCATAAGCTGTATGAAACATACATTTATATGTTATTATTCTTACATTTTATGTACAACAAAGTCTTTATGTTATATATCAGTTTATATGCATTCTTTAATCAATTATCCATCATATTAAATGTTTAAATTAAATAATTTTTTAATGAATGAAACCAATATTTTATTACTTTTTGTTTAAACATTGTTGTAATATGCTAGTACAGAAATCATTATAAAATTCAATTAAGGCAAGTTAAGTACTGTCTGTCGCATGTGACATAAAACAGTATTGAATTAAAAGGTATCCTTGTTCGGCAAATGAGTTGATAATAAAAGGATAATAAACAAGCGCCTTTGTAACAAACTATAACAGATCGGTAATTGCTTCCACGATGCCTCCTCGCGTTATTACGCCTTTTACGACGCCGTATGGGGTGAATAAAACATTTTTACGAGCGGCCATGGCTGTTATAATACGAAACCTACCTATGTAATATAGATATATGGTACATATTGGTAGGTAATACAAATGTAACAAATATTAAATTTGTCCCTACAAGCTTAAAATAAGAATACCTATAAGTGATTATTTTCATGAAAATAACATCTGGGTACCGTACTGTACAACTGTATCAAGTTTTCCCTCAAAAGTTTCCTTATGAGAGTTCGATAATTCAATATAGATCAGAAGTCGGAAGCAGTAGATATATGTCCCTAGGCGATCGCAGACGCGGGGAGGACACATGGCTCTGGTCACTCAAATAGATTGCGTCATAGCGTAATGCCCTCTCCGAGCACAATTTGTCAATTATAGCGACAAAATTAATAAAGTTTCATCAGTTTCGGTCCAACGTCTGTTCATTCCTAGCAGCTTTTCCTTTATCATTCATCGTACGCGTTACGTCGCCGAAGTTAGATACAATACGAATACTTACTTATTTTTTTATTTTTTACTCTGGGGACACTTTTTCGACCCTCGTCCGAGCGGCCTCTTTGAAAAGTGGACATCGGAACGCGAGGGAAGGAGCCCCCGAGGACACCGGACAGAAAATGCGTTGTAAACATTGCGACTACATTCAATTTCCCGTCATTTTTCAAACTGATAAATAATTCTGTCATCGAACGCTCGGACAGGGGTCGCTATGAAGTGATTGTCGACGGACGGCGACTGTAAAAAATAGCGGAATATGGCCTCCACATCTACTCCTCACTTGTATGTGTGCGATAAATTTCTTTTTTATTATCAGATATCGAGGGACTACGGAATCAAATAAAGCGCTCATATTTAATTCATAAGGTACCGGCCATACAGTACTTACGCTACACTATTTTATTTAAGACCCAGAAGATTACGAATGGAAAGTTATGGTGTTATATTGTTGCCATAGCGATTGGATAGAATTCTAAATGTTAAATGTAATGTAAAAATAGCACTTTTAATTACAAATTTGAGTTAAAATTAATTTAAAAAGAAATAATCCCGTAGAGATGTTTCATTTTAATTATTTCATTGATTTAAATTTATTACAGAACGATACTTCGAATGTCCGGCAGATGTGTTCAATACATGTGAAAGACCGGGACGGGTCACTCGCAGTATTAAATAACTCTCCGACAGCTAAATGAGTAGGGGACACCGGCAACGTTTTGCTGAATTATATTACACGGAAAAAGATATTAGCGAAGTCTAAAATAATATACCAGATCTAAAAACTTACTTGTCTTAAATATTTTTTTGTAATATTTCTACAGATATTACAATTAAATTATGTAGCAGGCAGTTTCTTACATTACCTTCATTTAATAAATTGATATTTATATTAAAAAATTTAATTAATTAAATGAAAGTCAAGTTATTAATTAATAATGTCAATCCTTAAGTTAATGTATCTTTTCTCAACCTTTTTTATTTTTCTGGGAATAAAAGTAGAATTTCGTTTCAGTCCCGTATTATTTAATATTTTTGGACCAACAAAACATTTAGGCATTTAGGTATAATATTAATTTGAAAGTTATATGTATAGATTACTCTATGTATATTTTTTACAATTTATAAGATTAATATCTCTTATCTTTAGATGTGGTTGAGGTTTGTTTTTATGTTGCTCAGATCGCATAATAGATGGCGGCGTAGTTCTTACAAAAATTATAATATAAGTAATATTGAAAACGTTGAAATAGTCGCAAAATTTTGGCTGAGCTAGAAATAAAATCGATTCCTAATATCTTAAAATTTAATACATCTATATAAGAATACTAAAAATTTACTAAGTATGTTTTAAGTAATAAATAGTTACCTAATATTAAAAAAGAAAATAGAAAAAAATATGATATCCTTATTTTTTTCTCAAAAGTTCTTTTTTTAAATAGAAGTATGTAATAAATATTTGCGAGTAAGTATATTTTTGGCATACCATCATAAAAGTCATGCTTAAAATAATATTTTTTTACTTATTATTACTGTTTGCATTCAACAGTTCAACATTGCAAGTTATTTAAACAATAGTTAACATGCTTCAGTTTTTAGGTTTTGGACATTATAATATTTTTTAAACATTATTACTCTAATCATACAAATTTACAATATATCTTTTTTGGTGTTATATAGCCTATATACATAATAATAAACTTAAAGCTAGTTCAGGTTGCTTAAACTAGATGGCAGCCAACTACCAGTTTCGAACTTCAAGGTAATTTCCAAGTTGCACTTGCAGCCACACCCAGAAACGTCAAATGGTTACTTAAGTCGCTCATTATTATTAATTTATAATTAATCACTCCTAGAGTTAGTTAATGATCAATTAACTCCCTTTAATGACAATTAAACTTAAGTCTAGGAAAATCTTCACTTAACCTAGATAATGAGTGATTTGACGATGTAGAAATTTGAAAAAAAATGTCGGACTCTTAGATTTTATAGATTTATTTGTGCAGTCCTATCCGTTTCCTTACATTCTAAAATCTATCGCTTTTTGACGAATGGCGTAAATAAATATTTCTCGCCCGCCGTGAAATTAGTCATAGTCACTCATAAAAGCAAAATCAAAACTTGTGGTTCCTCAATGAAAAAGGAATATGAAGGAAAGTCATTCAGACTTTCCTTCATATTCATCATATAACATATTAAATTTTTCTTCAGCTTTTACTAAAAACTAACAGTGAAACAACTAATTTATGCATAATACATTTAATTATAGTTTTTAAATGAATTTTAAAATAACTTTTTTAAAATTAAAAAACCTTGTTTTGTGGTTTGGCCACACTACGGCATTATCGATATGAATGTCCGCCCTACGGATACTTGTCAAACTTGTCATTAACTATGTAACGATTAAATTTTGCCTCTAAGATGTTTCTACAATTAACAAATTTAATGAACCATTAGTCCTAAATTAATGAGTGTCTATGAGTGTGGCAGTTAGAAAGGTATGATTTTGTCTCCTTCAAGTCGTGACTAAGATAATAAAGAAGTTAGGTAGTGAAGTAGAGTAGCGGAGGTCAGGTTGAAATTATATGCATAACAAAAATGTCTTATAAACCTGAACAAAGGTCACAACTCACAAGCCACGGGCACTGGTCAACTTCTACAAATTTAACATGAAGTTAACCTAATCTTACCAACATTTTACGCATTATAACTTATATTAGTGTATAATTTGATGTAAATTCATATAAAATAGTCGTTAATTTTGACGGAACCATTTATATTATTTTATTATAATGTCTCAATTAGTAGTGTAAGATTACTTTAAATCCAGACCTATGACATTAATTTACTTTAAAAAACATTCGTTTTAAATACCCATGAATTTTATGATTATTTGACGCATATACACAATTTAATAGATAAAAAAATTGCACAAACCAAAAATGTTTATATCTACCGTAGAAGATACTATTCGTAATTTCAATTCAATCTTAGATTAGTATCAACTAGCTGCGCCCCGCGGTTTCACCCGCTGTATTTTGAATAATTAACATAATTTATAATAATATATAAAGATATATTATTGTAAAGTTTCATCAAAATCCATTCAGTTGTTTTTGCGTGAAAGAGTAACAAACATACATACATACATTCTTACAAACATACATACATTCTTACAAACATACATACAAACTTTCAAGTTTATAATACTAGTAGGATCTACTTAACCTTAAAGTGAAACAACATATAATAATCGTCGCTGCAACAGTCAGATGAAGACAACGTCTCATACAATATTTTACTTAGGTTTTTATACAAAAAAACTATAGAAAATTACGTTTCTTTTTGACTGAAATCACCAAGTATGTTGTCCCAAAAATTAAAACTTGTTCTGACAAGTTCTAACGTGATCAGCTTATGTTCACTCGGCAATTGACTATTATTCATATAAATTTATTTGTAATTGTAGTAGCGTTGGTAAACATTATTTTAAGCAAGCATTACATTACACATAAGCTCGAAATAACAAGAGATTCCTTCTAAATCCAAGCGGCGATTGCACCGAACAAGCCTGATAGGAACTCAGTTTATATTTTATTCATACATTGTATTGTTGGAATATCAATTGCCTCGCCCGGCGGTAGGTAAAGGGTACGTTTCCAATCCGCACGGGATTCACTTAGATTTGAAGGAAAATAGATTTCGATTTCGAAAGCTGCGACAAAGCAATCCGATATATTTTTCAGACAGATATTGCTAGCGATTTCTTTTAAGCTTTGAAATATAACGGTGGAAATTCTCGGAAATACGTTTATAATCTTTAGAACTTTAAATGCATGAGTTTGTGTACTTACTATATTATCACTTATCACAATAACTGAATCATTACATTTTAGTCTGGATTTGATGTTGTTTTTTAGTTATTGAAGTGATAAACTCAAACTCATAATATTTCATTTCTAATAGTCTTTTTACAAAGTACTTTTGACGCAAGCAGAAGTTTTTTCGGAAAGCAGTTTCCAGATGAGAAGAACTGGCAAGAAACTCAACAGTTGCTCTTTTTAAAACGCCATTGTTTACATCAGTCTGTTTTACAAAGGTATAATCATCCAGCTGAGCATCAAAGTCATTTTAAATCCAAGCTTTGTCATCGTTCAAGTAATTCTGTACAGAGTAGTAGTTATTTACTAAACACTATTTAATGTGAGTTTTAAATAGTTAAAATGGCAAATCTAATATAAGCTGTGGAATCTTTCTATAGATGCGAACACCAAGTCCCATAAAACAATTACTGACTTTGTGGAGACGATAGTATGGCGTAACAAGTTTATTATATTATGTATTACTGTTTAACAATACGAATAATTTAACAATAAAATGCAATGTAGACTGAAAGAAGAGACTGGTGCAGGTTTACAAAGCAAGTTAACCGGGTTCGCCTGCACTGCTCTTCCTCGCTACGTATTATCTTATTAAACTAGAAAAAAAAAGTTAATGATTGATATGATTCTCGAGACCTGGTTATTCTTCTCTATTGAGACGGAAGTTGTATATTGTCGAGCCTGTGAGGTATTCCTAAAATATAACTGTTAAATTAAAAGTATTGTTAACAATATTTAATACAATTTCGTAAAAAAATATTCTAGTAGATTTTTAGTACATTGACTATGAGTCTAAAAACGTACTTTTCGTATGATCATTACATGCACGAAAATATGTTAATTTTCAATATTTGTAGTTTTTTTTTAACATTCCGATTCATTCTGTTTCAATTCGTTATTCAATTACAATCCACTAGTAAAACGAGTTAGGTTCGCGAAAGGTCAGTGTCGTATAAAGTCGGAGACGGGTTATTTCCTCTGTTTTTAATTTTGCCGGCAGACAATGCATTAAAGGAAAGCGTAAAGGAAAACATAAAGGGGAAACCGACCCCTTTGGAAGTGATTAATTTATTATGTTCTTTGTTTCTATTTTGATTTGGTTCACGAAAGCTATAATGTTCAGTTTTGTTAGTAAATTTTTACTACCATATAATTATAGAACGTAAAATATCTTCCTGTAATGTAAATATACTAATTTTCTAAGTACTTGATGAATTTATCTTCTCGTGTCTAGACAGTTATTCAGTCGAGATTTGGAAACCATTTTAAGCTTCCAATTACCCTTTCATATAAGTTAGCTGTATTCTATAATATGTGTTTGGATCTCACGTAAGTTATGTATCAAACTCGTTAAAGTATCACTCGTGCAATATAAAAGTTAACGACACAAGAAAACGCGTTTTCCACAACATTAAAGATAACAACAATACGGGGGCGAGCGAGTGTAGAGCCTCCCGTTAGGGGGAGGGCGGGGGTTGAGAAAAATTCAATATTAATATGAAGGAGGTGCGAGTGAGAAGCCGTTGCATCTCACTCGCGCGGCCAATGGCGACCCGCACTGCCTTTGCGATATGATGAATTTATGGATGTAATAAAAGCGAGGTACGCGATTGGAGGAGTGGTCACGAGAGCTTATTTTTTATTTTCATATACGCAATAAGAACTTTAAGTCGATAGAGCTGATTCTTGATTTTAGTTACAAAATCTCAGCAAGCATTTGATACTTTATTGAAGTATGTAATCAAGTCCGCGTTTAAGATTCGAGGCTTGTGGAGCATTCGTTGTACAAAGGAGCGTAACTGGCAGTTGATTGAGGCGTGAACGACGCTCGACCACAGCTCGGGGTTTCTTTCTTGATTTACTTCTCAAGTGGACGAAAATGACACTTTATTTGCATTCAATCTAGGAAATGTTTGGAAAATCTACTCATTTTAATTGCCGTTGCTTAGAGTTATAGAATCTTTTAACGTGTTTGTTTGTAATATTTTGTTTTCAATAATGATTTTTTTTTAATTAATACTTTATAGCTCTTATACATTTTGTATAAGTATGAGACAAATACGATATATTTATAAACATATATTTTTATAATGATGATACATTTAAAAACACAGGAGTGTCTATTAAAAGTAGGAAAAGATTCAATTATGGTAACGACAGTTCTGTGAGATCAAAGTAAGCGCTTTACCAACAAATCGGTATATCTGAAGGGAATTGATACCGTCTATAATGCGTCGGATAGAAGGCGTTCAAATGTCTGGCTGACAACAGCAGCGTAAAGACAACGCAAACAAAATAAATAGGAGGACGAAGTGCGAAGCGAAGCGGAAGTATTGGGGATCTGTGATCGCAGTTTTGAAGTCCAATTATATGAGGTGGATCAGGTATCAGGTACAGCCGTGCCAGAGTGTGCACGGATGCGATACACGCTTCCGCGAACGCGAGCTTTTATACAAGCATTAGAATTTTTAATTATTGTTACAAAGTCAATAAAAACATAAAATCGACCTGTTCTAGATTTTAGCTTATAGAGCTTATATTTTATAATGTAATCAGGAAAATTCCATTTTTGTGTTCCTATAAAGTTAATAAATGAATTCTTAACGATTTTAAACAATCTATTCATTTTGTTGAACGTACTACTATAAATTAAGCTCAGATACTTATGATAAATATAAATATATGATTGTGAATTAGCATGACATAATTAAAATTGTTGTATTTTTCTTTCTCTTATTATATAATCAATATTAATAACATAAATAGGCTACTTTTTAGTTTCATTCTATAATTGTAATTTATTAGGCAGAAGATAACTTATTTGAGTTGATATACGTAACGGCTATGCAGCATACGAGGTTTTTACACAAGTTTCTCTGCAGCGAGATTCCTTTTTCATTGTTTGGTCTATTTATTGTAAATCTACTCATACCGCCGCTCGCTCGTTAAAAGTATTCTAACATAACTTTTGGCTCGAGTACGGAGTCTGTGGGCTGTGGCAAGCATTGTTAAAATAATGCGATACTATACCTCGACCTGCGTTCGACGTAGTTGTATTATATTACTATTTACCATTTTGTTATACAAATAAGAAATAAAGATTTTAAATATATAATTAAACTTAGTTGTTTAAAACGTCAGTGACAATTTTAGGCCATAATACACTCGACATGATATGCTATGATTAACATGTGATAATTGTTGGAGTAGTAGTAACTTCCATAGGTAGTGAGATACATAGGGAACCTTTTTATGATCAAAATAACTTTGACGACGGTGTTACATAATATCTTATAAAGAAAGGATAAAAAGTAATATTTTATCTGTATTAAAAACTTTTAGAGGATCGTTTAAACTAAAAAGAGATTTCAAAAATAATAGCGTGTAGCGTAAAATGTTGTAAACGAATGCATTGGCAAACCAAAACGATGTTAATGTAACCGTATAGTCGGTTGTGAAAGTTAAACGATTTTCAATCGCTGGCCTCATGCATCGCTTCACGTTCTATGCCGGAACAATTGACTGATATTCCTTCTAGTTTATTTCGGTACTCGTTTTAACTAGAGGTGGAAAACTGCTACTGGAATAGTTCGGGATATCTAACCTTGTCGCTCTTGATAATATGATTTGCGCGCGCTTGCGTTGAACCGTTCCGACAGTTTCAGTGACTAATAGACTTAATGAAATTACAAGTACCGCTCAATTGTAAGCCGAAAAAATTTATTTTGAATCTAATAGTTTTTAATTTAGGAGATTTTAGCATTATTATACGCATTTTCACAATATAAGTACTTAAAACTAAAATATATTACTTTTAAGATAACATAATATCAAGAGCTTAGAATTTTAAAATTAAACTGCCTTATAAAGTAACATAAAGGTCGTTTAAAGATCGGTGTGGTCACGGAAGTGCTAGAGAAGACGTGTAGTGGGCTAGGGTGGTGGAGTCCAGTCTTGAAGATACTTGCGGGGCGTCCCCCCGGCTGAAAGAACCTCCCTCGCCCCGCGCCCCCGCGGCGCCGGACGACTTGCTTATTCTATCAAGCGTGAACACACAGGAGCGTGTTTGCACCAACGATGTGCGCACACATTCACGCGGCATTATACGACCGGCCACCACTCTACTGTGTCAATACAATACGCTCTCTTCAGCTGGCCTTAGATTATTTAGAAAGCACTTGTAACGCTCATATAAGAAGCGCCGAGTAAGACGTATTCGACGTCACAATGGCCGCTACGTGTCCGCCGAAGCTAAGGTGGGATGACCCAGGAAGATTACAATCCTAAAAAAACAGCATTCTCTCAAGTATATGCCTCTCACAAATTTATTTTATCATTTCATTTCCCATTAAAGATCTTTCTTGAAATTGGCTTTTTATTTAAAGATATATTTTTTTTACGATATTTTATTATTGATTACTACATAGCTCAGTTTATTTCTTAATAATAACAATACAGTTAAGTTACTTTAAAGGGGAGATTAGCAAAGCAATAAAATGAATCAACAAATGGACACTAAAACATAGCAACATGGGGTTGTACCGTGTAAATCTGTATCATTACTGTATGCAGAGCTGACAGTTGCATTAAACATGACAGGGAAAGACCATCAGAGTCATATCAGCGGTACGGGGCTACGGGCGTGAGAATGCGCCGCCCGCGGATTATCTGCTACGCGGCTACGCCGTAGTCCTCTGAGCTGCTACCCACGCTCGGACCTTATCTTGATGTGAATTATATTTCTGATATTGTTTTAATAAAATATTTTTATCACATTTAGAAGATTCTAGTCGACCTGCGCGACTTCGTCCGCGTGTAGCTCCGCTTCTATTGGTCTTATCGTCATTATATATAGCCCATAGTCTTCCTCGATAAGTAGGCTATCTAACACTGAAAGAATTTTTTAAATTGGACCAATAGTTCCTGAGATTAGCGCGTTCAAACAAACAAACTCTTCAGCTTTATATATTAGTATTAGATTAGCCATACGCTTGACCGTTTCAATGTTAATGACTTAAAACCTGTTGATCAAAAGCATGAACATTCACAAGTGTGTTCATGATTTCGTCACTAGTCCAAATATTAGTATATTTTAATACATCTTATATCAGCACAGTAATCTAACGTTGTGCTATTAAATATTTATAAAGAATATGTGCTTCAGACTAAAGTTAATATGTGGTTATTATGTCAGTACATAGTCTGAACTATACGCAAACGTTTCACGAAAGTTTGCTCTGTTAGTGTTTGGGTAAATTTATAGGTAGTCGATACTATAAAATTAATGAGGTTTTAAATTAATAAGTGTCAAAGTTTAACAGCGACTTCGACATTAAAGTTTGTATGTCCGTGTTGATATAGAGGCAGTGTGAGTGCAGAGACAGAGGCACATGTGTGAGTACTTTCATAAATCTGTCGGGAGATATATGAGAGCGCAATTTCCGGTATCCGGCCATTAGCGCCGAGCTTTTATAAGCTTAAAGCTTAGGTTAAAGATTTTCTGGGTAGTTTAATGCGAATCTTGTAATAGGTACTATAAATTTTGTATAAAGTATGTGATTGCATATTAGGAGTCGATTCAGGGTCTTAATGTGTATAATTTAGCCTAATGTTTATTTGTGCTGTCTCCATTAATTCCGATTGTTTCGATACACAAAACGTGTGGAAAAAGTTTTATAGCTCATAATCGAAAGAGATAACTAAATAAACAATGGTTTAAATATATAACATTATAGTCTTTAGAAAACAATAGTGTTAATCATTTAAAGACTTAACAAATAAAAACAATGACGCGTGAGCTTGTAAAGTCATAGCTCTTTATACTGACTTTGTAGGTTATTTACAAAAAAAAATATTAAATGCACGTTTAATTACACTGGAAAATTCAAATATATTAAAGGAATATATAAACAAAATGCATTTTAATTTATGTATTAAATCACTGTCTATTGGTGAAAACTGCATTTAAATCTGTTGCGTAGTTTAATAGATTTAAGCGAACAGACAACGGCTTTCGACTTTGTTTTATCCTATTTAAAGATACGATTGATCCTAGAGATGAAATTTCACACATTTCAAATTCGGCCAAGTGCGAGTTTGGAACTTGCGCACTGAGGGTTCCGTACAATTTAGATTATTTAGTTGGTCAAAAAACAGAAAGCATAGTCTAATAAAATAAGGTAGTCCTTGTCGCCGTACTGGAAGACCTGTGTAACAGAAAACAGTGCCTTACATTACATTTAGTAAATACTTTTTTATACATATTTGTGTTAGTTAATACAAGTAAAGGACTAAACATCCAGTATAATATACAGAATACAGTACAGAATAATATAGTATAATATACCGAAAATCTATAATGTTTGTATAATATATAAACATTATAGATTTTTTGTTTCCTCGTATGATAACAACTGTAGGTCTTTTTACAAGTGATTTTATTGTCAGATTAAATATTTAATTTTTTGTTGATTAAATTTTACATAAAAGGCCCCAAGTAACTATATAATTTAGAGATGAGTGTAGTTTTGAATTTTTATTTATAAACAGAATAATTTCTTTTTGTGGATTATAAATTACGTCGGAATGTTGTTTTAAAATTAAATTTAATAAAAATAATTGTCGCATTGACTTCAAAAAATTGTATAGTGCTGCAGTGGAGAACATAATAGGTTTAAAAGTACAAACCTTAACAATAATCCGCTGAGCAATCTTAGCTGGTTTTAAAATAGTTTTCGAAGCGCCGCTCCAGACAGATATACAATAAGTTATAAGCGATAGACATAACACTGAAATCGGCAAAAATATTTTTGTACAATATATTCGAATATTATTAAAATTGCAAACATCGACAACTTTTTTCATGTCTGCTATAGGAATACCCTATAGAAAAACTACTTGTGATCATTACAAGTTTGATTTTTTCACAGCTACAAAAAATTTAGACCTATACATGTTTAATATTAATTGCAACTTGATAACTTCACGTATTCTTCAAATAAGGCATCAAAACCTAAATATATAATAGACCATTTTTTTCGTATATAACAACAAATTTCTAGTTTTCGGATTTTTTTTTAGACTAGGACTATAAGACCTTGCTTCTTGATTACTTCCTGCCAAAAATCATATTCCTAGGTCAAACGACCAACCTTGAGAATTTTGATTCTAGTGAGAAATTAAAATAACAACACATGAGACATAAGCGGCTGCATCTTTTTATTACGTGACTTAGAAGTTTGATATTTTTACAGCTCCAAGGGACTAGAGACTTACGTACAAGGGTTCCTTTTTCCTTGTAGGGTACGGAACCCTAATATCAAACGTTATAAAAGAAATTACATAGTAATAAATTCTTTGAAATTAAAGTGACGTGAGCCCTTAATTATAAAATAAACACGATCATTTGTTCCGCATGTCCTGCATATGCAGCTGCATGTCATGGCTGCTCAATAATGCACACCATTGTTCCACGCCTGACGCTTCGTCAAATATGTATGACGTATTTCAAATGGTCACTGATTTTTAGTTTTTACTTTTTAAATCTTGACAAAATTGGTGACTCAATCAAAAATAATTCAAAAGAAAGAAACAGTCTGTAAAAGAATCAAAATGTATTGTAAAACTTTTATGTCTTTGTTTAAATTTTAAAATCAAAACAGTTTAAAATTTAAACAAAGATGTAAAATTTTTACAATATATTATTTAAACTTACATATAGTAAGTAAACTATAAAAACCAGTATTCACCATTGTTTTTGAGACCATAAATTTTACCCTCTCTTTATATCGTATGTATACGATACTTAATACATGAAATTTTAGTTTAGATCAAATGTAGTAGCATTTAAATTTTGAAAAAAAAAATTATAGGTAACTCGCATGGCGGCATGAGTCGTTTTTGAAAAAAGATACATTAATACCAAGATGACAATATACAACATAGTTAATAAACTATATAATAAAAAGTTACGTTTTTTAAGAACCAACATTAGTAAATTGAGTATTTTTGTAATTAAAATGTGATGGCGAAAATTTATAGGCGTTATCAAAATGTATTCTCAATTAAAGCAACAATCTTCATAAATCAATTTCCCCCTGAATTGAATGTCAATAAGTAGGGTCGGTTGTTAAACGACACGCTGTAAAATAAAACTTTTCGGAGGGCGGAAAGTTCGAGCAAAAGAATATTTACATTAATTTTCTTCATTATGTTTTGAAGAATAATCATGGACGTCGTTTCCTATTCCACTCTCTCGATTGAGTTTTTATTTGAATATTTTTTTCACCATCCCCCGATTTCGTCTTTGTGCGATAAAAGGAAGTTTTTATTAGCATCTTAATGATTTTACGGCAAGTCCCCGGTTACAACAGCCTTTATGTTGTCAGATTTTCTTGAGCATTTTTTGTCGACTTTTTTGCATCTTACATTATTAAAGTTTTCATTCCGTCGCTTAATGAAGCTCATTTCTTCTGTTCGCCCGGGCCTTGATTGCCTTTGTTTTGCATAAATGCAAGATTTCTATAGGTTCTTTCTAGCAAATCGAGTAAGTTCGAAGACTCGAAATTTGTTCTTGGAGCAGGCAATTAATTGTTTCTTGTCTCTGTAGTTTACGTAGCGTAGATAGTTAACATTGTTAAATTAAAGAACGCTAGTAAAAATATGTATTAAAAAATAAACATTCATGTTTTTTTATATACCCGCTTAAAAGACAAAATAATCTCAAAGTTATAAAAGAATTGTTGTATTGTGTTTAAGACAGATTTATGTCCGAGGTCCACTGGGCCTTTTTCTGTCATTAACTGCTGCCTCGTATTTAGAACTGCTTTACGCACCACAAAATAATAATTGTCCGGAAAATCTAGCAAAGCTGTATGTAATGTTATGAGAGGAAGGCCGTCGTTTTTCTTTGCTCGTAATCCAGTCCAAGTTCTTGCTTTCTTTTTAATTTCCCTACGGCCTCCTAATGAGGTCTCGGCGGAGGCAGCTCCACGCCGTTATCTATGATATTCTTGAGGTTGATGCTTATTGTGCGTGTCACTGATGACTTCCGTTTTTATTATCCTCCCGAACACAATTCTGCGGTCGCTTAAATGAGCTCCTCTCATTTGTTTTGCTCTTTTTATTTCTCTTGGCGGCAGTTTATTTGTGTCAGACCTTAATTTCTTTTAATTTTATCGACTCGAAATAAAAGCTTTGAGATTTACGTTTTAAATTCTGAGGCCATAAAAAGATTTAATATAAAATGTAATCTTAACAACAATAAAACGGTGATATGAATTTCGCCCTATGCAACAAATCACCCGGCTCCGCCTCCACTTATCTATTAAAATGAGAGATTACAGTTGGCTCAAATGTATACAAAATGGAGCAGTGTTATTTTCACTGGATTGTCAGATATTGTCACAATCCCTATGGAAGGGTAATTAGAGACGTGTCGCGCGTGCCAGCCGCGTGGCTCTGATCTCTTGCAGCGGTGCGCACCCGACGTTCTCCTCATTACAACCTAATGTTTATACTGTGCGTAACACTGGCTGACGCTCCGATACTGATATGTTTAAACAAAAAATCCCCCACATTGTGAAACATAAATAAACATCATCATCGGGTAAAAAACATTTAAAACTGTAAAATGTAAAATTTCATGTGAAACAAGGCGTACTTCCCACTCATGATTTAAGACATTTCTAACACGATTATCCGTGTCTTATTGAATTAATAAATGGAATGGCAACTGAAAATTTGGGTATCAAGCAAATCCCCATTGAGGAATTCACTTCATTTAAATATCGCATTTTTCTCGAAGATTATACCGTACGACAGCTACAAAAGAAAACAGGAGTCCCGCCCCTCGATAATGCGCCGAGCCTGAGGAATTTTTATTCCGTTCAAATCTCCTCTGACATAGGTATATTTTGCAACATCGCCTGGAGATTTTAATACCAATTTTATTTAAATTCGTTTGGCCGGTAATTGCGTTTAAATATTACAATTCAATCTTATATATAAAATTCTCGTGTCACAATGTTAGTTACCATACTCCTCCAAAACGGGTCGACCGATTTTTATAAAATTTTATATGCAAATTCAGCACGTCTGAGAATCGGCTACTATCTATTTTTTAACCCCTAAGTGAAAAGGGTGGCCCACACCAAATTTTTGAAATTTATATGGCAAACCAACGTTTTCCGGGTTGGCTAGTTATGTTATATTATTCCATCGTTATATTTATTCGTATTATTTCATCCATATAGTGTTTAATTTTTTCTACTCTAGTAAAAAAGGCTAATTCTTTTATCAAAAAAACAGTTCAAGCGATTGGAAATAACTCCATAGTCTTAATAATCGGCTTTATAAAATTAGAAAATAATTTAAAAGGCGTAAAAATACTAAACCTTTTACGAGATACTCATTTTATATATTTTCTGAAATATAAGGGTAAAATTTGGTTTAGTTGATATTTATTTCTTTACTCGATATAAAAAGCAAAATAGTCTGCTTTTTGTTGTAGAGTGGCAAACACTGAGCGTTTGTTTTCTTGCCGTCGATTCAAACTCGTGTCAGGTTAGTTTCAGTCAAACTTTTATCTCACCACTCGCACAAATCTCTACCGAAAGTTGTTGCACTTATGATGATGCGATTTTCTATTAAATAATTGAACAGTTAATCCGTACTTGATTAATTGACGAAATTATTGCTTTTAATGCAGAGATTTTCTATTAGCTATGCAAGTAATTATTTAAAATTTAGTCTACGTTCAAGTAATTTTATAAAACTTTAGTAGCTTGAGTGCCTTTTTTGTTAGCTTCAGAGAGAATCCCTATTAATCTTTCGGTCATTCGTTTTAAAAGTAATGAATAAAATGTACCTATAGTCGAGTAAGGTGATCATTCACTTACTTGGTGTCATAGTTTTACTTCGTTGTTCGTGTGGCGTGCACGTTGCACTGCGGTGATTATTCTTCATTTGCAATGTCGCGACGATGCTTGACCGCTCATGATGTACTGCTGCTATCTGTTTATAATATAATACGAGAATTGTTAGCCCAAGAGCCTTGATTACATATCTACATTAAGGTATAAAATCTGAAAAAAAAAACTGTTTGCCATGGTCAGTGGTATCTGTTTTTAGGGTTCCGTACCTTAAAAGGAAAATCCCTTATAGGATCAATTCGTTATCCGTCTGTCTGTCTGTCGATCTATCAAGACCCTTTTTCTCAGGATCGCAGGTATCAAGTTGAAATTACTATGAAATATTCAAGCCTGCTGTCCCTTTCTGTTTGTCAACGCATTGAAAAGATATGACCGTTAATGTGGTCACTCACATAATTATAAGGAACTACTAACCTAAAGACCTAGTCGTGAAATTTTGCATGAATCAAGGTCGCAAAGCACAAATAAAGGATAAAATTAAAAAACTGTAAATTTTATTCAACATGACTAGAAAATTAACTATTTTGACTGGAACGAAAGACCCCTTTTCCCAGAAAAACGTAATGATATCAAGTAGAAATTTATTCAAAATATTCTAATCTCTAGTTCTTCAAATATGTAACTGCTAAGTCAATTTAATGTAAACCCGCTTTTATCTCATGTATTGTAATTTGGATTTTAGAGATAAAACAAAATTCCCAGGCTTCATCTTTTAACCTAGGAACATGATTTTTGGCAAAAAGCAAGATCTTTTAGCACTAGTATGGGGAAAAATCCTAAAAATGCCAATTTTTAGTTACATCACGAAAAAAATGATCTTTTATTTATTTAGGTTTTGATGCATTATTTGAAGAATACGTGAAGTTATCAAGTTGAAATTAATACTAAACATGTATGTCTATAATATCTTTAAACTGTGAAAAAATCATCTTCTAAGTGTAAGCAATCAATAAATATAGCCATTTATTCTTAAGTGATTACAAGTAGTTTTTTTATAGGGTATTTACACATATGCGGTTATGAAAAAAAATCGATGTTTGAGATTTTAATAATATTCGAAAATGTTCTACAATATACCTCCCCTCGATAAAGATACAGAATATTTTTACCGTTTTAACTCTGGTTAACGAGTTTAATTTAATGAAATTGAAATTTAAAAACTTTAAATAAATTTATTCCAAGAAAGAAAGAAATAATTTGTAATGCAAAATGTATTTAAAAAGATTCTTTGGTAAAATATAAATTATATTAATTAATTTATTATATTTTTAATTTTTAGACAGTTTATAAGGTTTATTAAAGTGAAGCACCTCTTCCAGTGACTCAATTTTTCAAATCCTTGTAGCTTAACGTTTATCAGGGTTTAATTCTGTACCGAAGACGTGTACATGTATAACATATTCGAGTATTAGTGAAATCGCAAAAACATCAAGGTCGTCGTATCGTGTGAAATGAATCTAAAACTATATTGGACGTGAATCCTAGAAACAATTGTTGACGATATAACATGTTGGTAAATGACAACTTGTAAAATATGTTAATAGACTTAAAGAAAAAGGAGGTTCGATATTTGACAATACATGTTTTATTCATATATATTCAAGGACTAAAATTATTTACGTAAAATTATTTATCATTGTTTTTTTTAAATATTTCATCATATTTTCTTATATTCTTTTTGTAATTATAAAAATATCAATAGAAACACGCATTACTAATGTTGGGAGTAAATATAAATATAAATATATTGTAAACGTGAAAGTTTGTAAGAATGTATGGATGTCTGGATATATGTTTGTTACTTTTTCGCGCAAAAACTACTGAATGAATTTGATGAAACTTTACAATAATATAGCTTACACATCAGAATAACATATAGGGTATAATTTATAATGATATAGCGTGAATTATCCAATATATAGCGGTTGAAACCGTGGCGTGCAGCTAGTTATAATATAACGGATGTCATTATGACTCACGTAAACCGTGGCACCTATTTTAAAGGCACCAAACGCAAGCATTGGAGGACGTTAATTATAGTGATATATAATATATTGGTTTTATGTCACTATAACGTCAGGTAATCCAAAACTGTAATATTGATGATTTCTTAGATTTTCACGATTGTTATACATTTTAAAATACTTTATAATACGGTTTTTATCGTCTTTTATGTTCTTTTATTTGATTTCCTGATATTTCAAATACTTTGCAGTATTCGTGGTCACAGGACAGACTGGATGACGGTTGTCTGATATTTTCGAAAATCATTACCACTAAAAGTACATGATATCCAATAATTACTATCTATGGCAACATAATTTCATGGGAATTTCTTCAGCATGACCTAGGTCTTCCGGGAATTTCCGGCTATATGCCTACTTTTACATTTTCTACATGTAAATGACAAATAAATTGAATTACATGTAAGAATAATTCTCTTCTATAAACGTTGCATTTTCGCAGTTGCTTGACTCTTAGGTGTAACTTTATATTTAAGCATGTGAATTATAACTAAAAAAAATACTGCGCTTCAGTGGACTTAAATAGTTAGAAAGAGGTTAAATTAATAGTAATCATCATGTTAAGCGTTTGGTTTCCACGACGAAAAACCATATTACAGGATTAAAAAATTACTAAATTTCATCCCCTTTTGCTCGATCTTAGAAGGTAAATTTCCAATGGTCCTTTCTCAGTGCTTACATTAATTATCAGAGTAATCTAAATTTTGACTGTCATAGCTCCTGGAGAATTTAGACTATGCGTTGATATGTTAGTAAGTTTTTTAAAATATAAACCTACATAATTTCCTTAGTATATTAACTAGAAAAATGGCAGTAATTTTTCGCACCGTTTTTGTTTCTTCCATCTCAATGAATTTTCCGACAAAATTTTCCTTGCCATTTGTTACCATCGTGCAAGATCTTCTCGTATGAAGCGAGTTCCCTGTTAATATATGAGCTTGGAATACCGTGGTTATATATTACACCGACCTCTGCCGGACCGGACATAACAATCCTCGATTTGCTGTAATATCGGTCTCTGTCCTTGTCCTGGCGGTTGGTCATCGTGTTGGAGAGAGCGAGGCGAAGGCACCGGCGAAAAACGCGGGGTGGCGGCGTACGTGCCGCGTATAATAAGCATTTCATGCACAGGGTGCGCTACTGCCGCTCACTGCTCGCCGTGCGGGTGGTACGTAGGCACCATTTTCCGTAAGTCGTGTACCTAACCGGACCGTACATTATGGGCCAAGGGTCAGCACCTTCTCTGCCGTCTCTGTCACACGCACGATTATATCCAAGAATAATTTTGTGTGATATATTGTAGAGCGGGTCGCAACGGCCGACCGTTATGAGAAATATTTCACAATCCTACATTCTAAGCTTACCTCTTTTACAATTTGAAACTAAAGTTACGGGAGTTTAATATTATTATTCGTACAATTTGGTAATGTAGATACCTGTTATTAAACTTAAGTTTAAGTTATTTTTTTGTGGATAGAAAAAGCAATCGTGGAAATAAATTACGTAGGTATTTGATCTAATAATTATGAATAAATTGAAAGAGGTCGCGAAATTCATCTTTTATCTATACAATTTATGCCGGAGGAGGTCGTAAAACGGAACAATAAAAACCCAAAACAGCGATAAATTTCGAGCAATAGACGAAAAGGTTCAAGAGTGTCTTATCAATTCCTACCACGCATACGACGTTAAATCGTACAATAAACTTATATCAACTTTGTATTTAGGGCGGACTAAATTCAAGAGCAAAGCATTCGCAACCTTATCAAACACTATTTTGTTACAAGTAAACATTTTCAGAAGAGTTGGTATTTACAAGCAATCAACACTTAATGGACAATTGTACGAGGGTCACAGGTAGGTAAAACAAACAGAAGACAAGACCACCGAGCCTCTTGAGGGAGGGTCTTCTTAAAGGACAAGGAAATGCGGTGCTGTGGTTACAACTTGGTGTTCTTTATGCATTAATAATGCAAACTAATTGAAACTGAATTAGGGCGATGACCATTGTAACTAATTTTATATTCAAAGCCTTATTCGGGGGATCTAGATACAAATTAAAATTAATTAATCATTGTTAAATTATTACATACCTGTAGAAGAAAATACATGAAGAAGCAAAACTAAAACAGTTAATATTGAACCAAGAAGCTGTTATTAAGGAAATAGAACGGTTAATAATTTGTGAGTGCGGTCCAGCGCACTTACAGAGTCGATTCATTATCGTTACGGTCTCGGCCGACGGAGATATACGATATACCTCACTGATTGACCCCACATTAAAAATTACATACAAATAGATAGAGAACATTTACGACGGACGTATATAGTTCCTTTGTTCTATACTCGTTTCCGAGACAAATAAAAAATTTATAGAATATTCAATCAATGGCCGTACTGTGAAGGTTCATAACGTAATCTCTGACTATAGGTAGGTGGTTTGGGAGCATTTAATAACGCCTTGGATTCGTTAGGTTAATTTTGCAGGGGCTCGAGGCGGGTGAACATCGTAGTGGTCGCCGGAGGGTCGAATAAATATGTCCCAAAGAGTTAAGTGGGAGAGAAGTGCGAAGCGGAGACCGCGTCCGACGTTTGCTCTTCTACTCGTGTTGTTGTACCACTTATTACACACAAAGTTCTGTTAAAGTTTTCTCCGACACTCGAGCGTGAGTTTAATTTACTTGATAGTGTAAATAAAGCAAGCGGAGTGGGAAGTTTTGCGGCGAGTAGTCCCAGGGTCCCAGCGCCAGAGTCGCGCTCGCTGCGGTCGAGTGATAATAACGTATCACCGCCCGGGACTTCCTTATTAATCGAGAACGACAAATTTTAACGACAAGAATTAATGAATCTCGTTACATGGGTTAATCCCCCAGTCGTAAAGCGTGTGTCTGGAGGTAGTTAAGGTGCGCAGGGTGGTCCCCCACAGAGTGTTTACTTACATGTACATATATTGTTTTCACACCTTTCGACCTATAAAAAATTGTCAAAATGTTAGTATTAGAAAACTGAATTAAGACATTTATAGTTAGGTACACATTCTTATTAATGTTTAATTATAATATAATTTTTTGAGATTGTAAATCAAAGAGGAGAGTGAAGATCTACACACATTAATGAGTTGACTAAGACCCAAGATATACGGTCAAGTCGACGAGCAGGAGAGGATGAAACTTTATTGTAATTGCTTTTTGTGAGATCAGGGCGAAGTCATTACAAACTACCTTGTGCATATATATATGTTTCTTGTTTATATTTGTAGGAGCATATTATTTCAGAGCTGCGTCATTTATTTTGATGTCACTAACTATTTATAGTTTTTCTCAATACGTCTAGCGTTCCGTAATTACATTTTAATAAAAATAACTTATCAAATATAAAATAAGTTATATAAGAAAACTTAAAGTTAGACAAAATTTTATCTATTTTTAAATATTTTTTTTGTTTGTACTTCGGTTTGTGTGTTGTTTGTCTTATATATGTGTACATGAAATTGATTGTCTGTGTGCAGCAGATTTAACATTTGCGTTGTTGCGCTGTATGTCTCCATAAATATAACAAAATTTAAGTATTTCCTTTTTAGTGCATGCATCACTTTAAAACGGCTGAACAGATTTGTATAAAATTTTGTACACGGATACTTTTAAAGGTCGGTTAAATAGCCGAAGCTAAAACTGTAGTACAGATTTTGAGGTTGACTAGTTTAAAATATAGACTTTGTTTCATATACTCGTAAATTGAATGTCAAAAAAATAAGAATGAAAATTTTACTGTCGAATAATTTATGGAATTATTTGCCTAGTTAAGAAATGTCTTTGCTTTGTCACGGTGAAAGTAGTCTGTATTATTTGTGCGCACAAATCTGTAACACTGAGGAATTACTTTCATAAAATCTATCTCAATAAAGTAATTGTTTAGTTGGGGAATACAAACGCGGAAAATGTAACATTTCAATTTCGCGTGAATGAAACGTTGATATTGAATTCTATCAGCGAGTGGTAATGCGTGTGTATTCATCAGGTGAAGAGGCGTGTGGCACATTAGGGCGGCGACGGCCTCAAAGCCAGAAGACTGATTATGTCTATCCGCAATTTCTCTCCGGCCCTATTCTCGCGAGCTAAAACTAGCGAGTTTTCCACCGCACTATTAAGCGGTCGCTTTTACATTTGTCCTTATAATGGAATCGTGCAACTAATTAATTTCAAGCGAAACCCATTTATATTGAAATGTGTGTCTATTAAGCGATCACGAGAGTCAAATGGTGATCTTAATGTGTAATTGTTTCGATGATTACATTCTTTTGTCTTATTATTTAGAGAATATAGAAAATTACACATGGTCCGGTTACAAGCCCTCACCCCATTAAGTCGAGGCGAGCTCATTCTCAGTAAGACTAATCAAATAACAGTCTCCCCATCGTCCGCTCGCCCCCTGCTCCCTCGCGGCTAGTGGTCATCTCTCTTATCGATTGTGGTGGAATTCGTGAAGAGAATGCGATATAACCCAGCGTTCGCTACACCCGCCGACATACAAACGAAGAAAATAATATTATACATTCTTTTACTTCGAATTTCGATGAAGAAATTGGTTTGAGTAACAAGGAAAGATACGTAAAAATTATATTATTATGGTTAAAATATTTATATAAAACAAATATTGCCTAGGTAAAGTATAAATTATTACAAGCTTTACTTAGATGTCACTAATTAGGTTTATTATTTTCTTTCCATGTTGATTAATTTAGCGCCTTCCGTTATTTTACTTATAAATTAGCGTAACGGCGAAATTAAAAGAAAAATAATAAAACATTTAAAGATTTTTCTCTTCACTGCATTCGATTATTATTTTCATTATATTTTTGGTTATAGTATAGTCATTTAATTTGAAAATAATAGACAGAGCGTCTAGTAGGATGTTAAAAATCGGTAACATAGTATCGCGCCTAGTATAAACTCCTCTACATTGCCTTTAACCGCTGCCGTTGAGCTACTATCAATCGTTTGAAGTACGTTTACAGAATGAAATAACTGAAATATTAAAATAAAAAAAAAAATTATATAAATTTATTATTATCTTTTTATAATAACTACCTACTGATTGATTTACGGCAAAAATATTCTTGATTAGAAATATGGGTGGCATAAATAGATTTGTATTAATAGTTTTATATCTATATTTACAATAAAATCGTAGACATGCCGAGTCTGTACGTTGAAGACTTTTTGCAAAAAAAAAGGAGTGAAAGACGTGTGAAATAAGGAATAAAACATATAAAAATAGTTTTTAATATTTTTGTCTGTTTGTCGTATTTTCTGCTTGTTTGTACACGCATCACCATAAAACGTCTGGACCGATTTGATTGAAATTTGGTACATGGATGAATTACAAGATATATACACGGGGAGGTCCAAAAGTTCGTGGAATGGAGGGGATGGAGTGGGGATAGGGATGCTTGCTTAGTGTCATACTAATTGCGGACTCATCATTAGTATATAAGCTGAGTTTCAGCCTAATTGCGTCATTCGTTTAAGAATACTCGCCTGATAAACAAGTCAATCCGGAAGAACACTAAAACTATGGAAAAAATTGAACACCGTGCTGTAATAAAATTCCTTACCAAGCAAGGAAAGACCGCTCAAACCATTTTGAATGAAATGGGAACCGTTTATGGGGACCAGTGCCCTAGTAAATCAATGATTTACAAGAGGCATGGTCTTTTTAAACATGGTCGGGAGTCGATTGAAGACGACCCTCGCTCAGGAAGGCCAGTTGAGGCCACCACATCAAACATCATCGAAAAAGTGGAAAAAATTGTACTGGAAGATACCCGTAATTAAATATTTAAGTTAGCATAAATAGCGCCATCATCTGAGGTGCCTAGTTTATTACAATATTCCTATAAAAGGGCAGTTACGTGTTGGATCACTCTCGTATTCTATTGTGTGTCTTTGGAGTTACTCTGTTAAACAAGGTGCTGGTGGTGACACTGTTAAATATTCTTGGTTACTGTTCAACCATATACAAAAAATAGTTAATAATATTATATTTTTAAAGATTTTAAACGGTAAACACTCACGTAATTTTTTTGTATTGTAGTTTTTACTTAAGTTTCAGCCGCATTAGGCGGCCTTCCTCAGAGAGTGGACCCACGCGCGTTGACGGCTCGGCGGACACGTTTAAAATCTTTAAAAATGACAGATTACCTCGTTAGTTTCTATAATAAATACTAGCTGTCCCGGCAAACCTCGTTTTGCCATATACATTAAAAAAAATTGGGTTGAGCCACCCTTATCACTTAGAGATGTAAAAAATAGATGTTGACCTATTCTCAGACCTACTGAATATGCATATAAAATTTCATAAAAATCGGTCGAGCCGTTTCGCAGGAGTATGGTAACTAACATTGTGACACGAGAATTTTATATATAAGATAACATTATAATGATTTGATACTGTTTTTGATTGAAAATCTATATTTTGAAAGAAACATAAGGGAAGTTTCTTGCAAATTTGACTAATTATATTTTGTTTCAAAGTAAATAACATTTTAAAGCTATCATCATTTTACTCTACATCTAAATCCCAATCCGTTACGTGCAAGAACTAAAGGCACATGAATTAAATTTTGTACACATATAGTTTGTAACATGATTGACACTGAGAATACCTTTATCTATACTATTATATAAAGAGGAAAGATTTGATTGTTTGTATGTTTGTTTGTTTGTTGCGAATAGGCTCGAAAAGTACTGAACCGATTTTGAAAATTCTTTCACCGATCGGAAGCTACATCCTTTCCGGGTAACATAGGCTATGTGGTGTTGCCATAAATACTCTAATTAAAAAGATATGGCCATTTAGGTGCCATAGGGTGGCCATTTTGTAAATTGAAGGGTTTCTCAGGAACTACTAATCCGATTTTAATTTTTTTTTCACTGATAGAAAAATGCACTTTTCGTGAATGACAAAGGTGATTTAGTGTTGCCATATGCATTTTTTAATAAATAGAATATGGCCGTTTTGTCGTAACTAACCCGATTTTAAAAATTCTTTCGCTAATAGAAAACTATACTTTTCGTGAGTGACAAAGGTGATTCAGTGTTGCCATATACATTTTTTAATTCACGAATTTGGCCATTTTGACGTAACTAACCCGATTTTAAAAATTCATTCGCCAATAGAAAACCATACTTTTCGTGAGTGACAAAGGTGATTCAGTGTTGCCATATACATTTTTAAGTTAAACGAATTTGGCCATTTTGTCTTTACTAACCAGATTTTAAAAATTCTTTCGCTAATAGAAAACTATACTTTTCGTAAGTGACAAAGGTGATTCAGTGTTGCCATAAACACTTTTTTAATTAATAGAACATGGCCGTTTTGTTACTACTGATCTGATTTTAAAAATTCTTTCACTGAGGAAGTCTACAGTATTTCTGTCTCTCTTCCTCTTATATACTATCATTCTCTCTCATCCTGTCTCTTTTTTCTCTCTTTAATATTTATCTTTATCTCTGTTCAGAATGGTCAGTCTCTGTTCGGTTTGTTTTTTCGAGAGTCTCTCTCTCTCTCCTTTATTTTTATTTTTGTACATATATTCTTAATTTAACATATACTTTAACGTGGACGAAGTCACGGTAGTCGACTAGTCTTAGAATAAACTTAACTCTAGGTGGACGAAGTCACGCGGGTCGACTGGTATAGCTACCGACACGTAAGTATGGGTTCGACCTTGAATGCGCAGAAGTCTTTTTAGCGGGGAGCTCGGAGTCAGAGCACCGCAGTACACGCGATTTGTTCTTATTCGACGTTTCAGTTCCCGCGCGTCTGCTGTTTATCAAAATAGTAAACATCACGGATGGAACTGCCAATACAGGTGCGCCGCACGCTCACAATGCACAATTTCCCCCACTATTTATTTTGACTACTATAGGTAATATTATTTTAACTTTACTTATATTTATACTTTTTTTAACAATTAACTAGGTTATATATTTTATGTTACTTTAGTAGGTAGTAAATAATGTCTTTTGAGATGAACAAAACCAACCCAGATTAGTATGGCGAAGCTAAGACCAAACATTAACCTGTAATATGAAAATATTTATGACTAGAGAACCACCCTTGCTCCGCTGAGGTTAAATGATTTTTTTATTTAATCATCGTTATGGTAGAAAGGTGGTTTTAACTACCATGATAATGAAACAATAATTAATAAAAAATTAATAAATATTCCGCTCCATTTTATGCCGCTGGAGTTAAAATTTTCAAAAAATCCTTTCTTAGACTCACCTACAGTTTAGGGAAACAAGCTATCATAATAATCAACCCAATCCGTTAATGGCCCACTTCTGAGTCGGGTCTCCTCCTCAAAATGAGGAGGATGTTAAGCCATAGTCCACCACGCTACGCTGGCCCAGTGCGGGTTCGGCAGACTTCTCATGCCTTTGAGAACTTTTAGGGAACTCTCGGGGGTGGTGCAGGTTTACTTACAATGTTTTTCTTCACCGTTAATCAAGTTATATTTAATAGCTTATTAAAAACATAATTCAGAAAAATCGGAGGTGTGTGCCCAGTATCGAAGTCGGATCTCCCGAATAAGACATTCAAGTCTTAACCCCAAGGCCATTACTTCTTTTTTCGGAACAAACTATATAAGAATTCAATTCTAATTGTTTATTGTTGCCTATTTTGAAACTAGAATGTGTCATTTCCCAGTCCATAGATACGTGTAAATCCATAGAGCGTGCTAGGCAATGCGGCGAGCGGCGAGCGGCGATGGTGGACGCTGCAACCGCTCGTTCCGCCATGTAATTCTAATGAGTATTAGTGTCGTCCGTCTAACTCCCTAGCTGGGCATGCTCCTACTTCGTTCCATTCAGTACCACTTTCAAATGGAAGCTTATTTCATAGATACAATTTACGATTTTGTGACATACGGAGCATTTACTGAATTTGGTAAATCTGATGTGTACAGCCTTGTGGTTAAGACTTTGAAGCACTGTACTTGACTGACCCTAGGACTCTACCTCTAGCTATGAGCGTTTTAAGAAAATAAATATTACGTAGATACTTGTATTACGGTGTAAGAAAATATTCCCAGGAAACCTGATCACCTGAGTGTTCAATGAACTTAATTTTCTCAAAGTGACCTTGTTCTCATTTTGTGAAGGAGACTCGGCTCAGTAATGCGCCTTTAATGGTTTAAGATGATGATGGTGATCCTTACAATTTAAGATTTGGTGAAATAGGTAATATCATATCAGTATTTATCAAATTTTTAACCTATACAAATAAAGTACTTTATTTTTAAATCAACTCAGCGTGGCGTATAGGATTGAGTTAAATTTCACATCGACTTTTCTTAGGTATAGCAAGTGCATATGACAACCAGAAGTTAGATGCTAGTTGTAATAAAAGTAGTCACAAAGTTGATGCATTTAAAGAGCGCCAGAAGGCACACTGAGCATCCCACTGTACGCACGCAGCTTCACTGGACTGTGAAAATGATTTTGATTTGACCCTTTGGAGGGTGCTTCTACCGCAAAATTACATTTCCATCTGTATATTTGCTTGTGCGTATTATATCCCTGGAATACTAATTACGATGAGCTTATTGAATAATTGATCATTTTGATGCTCAGATATATAGATAATAATATAATTAAGGCAATAAGATGCAAAGTGGTCATTCGAACAGCTTATAAAAAATGTTAAAACAATCTCATCAATAAATCTGATTAACGATTTAATTAAGTTACGAAATTTAACATACTGTATCAGTTTTTTTTATCTTAATTAATTAAAAAAGAAAGGAATTTAAGATCATTAATATTATAACAATAAAAGATATGAAACATTTAATTTTGTTTTATTCTGCCTGTTCGTTCGTAAATGTGTCGGAGGCGATAATTTTATTCTGAGAGTATATCTCCTTACTGCTGATATATTCAACAGAATATTCCCATATGTGCGTAATTCTGCGGAATGGCAAAAAAGGTCTGTTTGAGGGGTGAAATATGTAAATTTATTGTCTTGGGCGGCTCTGCGCGGCAGCGGGTGGCACAGCGCCCCCGTCATACTCCGACACGTAGGATAAAGGAAATGTTAATGTGCGCCAATTTATGTGCTTTTCTATGATTTCGCTGAATCGGGTTCGCTGTTTTCCCCTTTAGCCAAAAGCGAAGTGAGCATTTTGTTTATAAATTGAAGTGTTTTCAATACCTAAATTTAAATCATTATAAAAAATCTAGTCTATTTGTGAATTTAAATAAAAAGGTAATGACTTTTTAAATTTACACAATAAATTAATTTAGCAAAACTAACTAGTGTGGGAAATGATACTTACTAAGGAGCAGTGCCTGGGGCTCGCCATCCATGACGCAGTGTCTCAAGTGCCGTGGAAGGTACCGAGATGGCGTGACCATTGCTTGTACTCGCTGACCAATTTAAAAACATAAAACTAAATTAAATAGTAAGTAGTAGTAGAAACATAAAATCAAACTAAGCTATACATCTTACTAATAAAAGTGTTGCTATCATTAGAAAAAATGTATATTCATATATTATAATACAAGTAATAAGTTAGTCGTAAATCAGTTTCTCTTCACAGTCCTGTAACAAAGGCAAGCAACACCCGAGCGTCTGCCACCCTCGCGTTATGCTTTGACAAATTCACTAAGGCTAAATGTGACATAATACCGGCATAATTCAATGTTTTGCTCACCATATTGTATTTTATTTATGAGTTATGCACTGTTGAGTATCTTGCCACCCTTTTACTCGGTACTGTGGCTGATCCTCCCTCTCTATCTGATATTACGAGGGTGTCATATCATCGGCGAATAAGCGGATGGTTAAATATTACCAATGTGTAAGTTAACTACGAGTACATTGGTTCATAAAAAATACTATATTTGTCTACCAATAAGTATTTTAAGTAATAAATAAATAAAAATTATAAATTCATCCTTTAATTTGTACAGTATGATTAAGAATTTTGATAATTTGTTAATTGAACTGATTGAAATATAAGACGAAATGATTCTTTTGTACAATGGTAGAATGATTCTTATGAACCATATAAAAGAATTCCATCACAGAATTATTATTATAAAATTTACAAAATTTAAACCTTTGTTGATTTTTAGAGGCCTTAATTTTTGTTAATTATAAAATAAATAAATTCGTGTTAAAAAATTGGCCTATAAAATATATTTAAATAAGCACGGGTTTGCTTTTAGTAGAGCTACTTGAATCTAATATTCAAGGAAATATTTAATGGGAACCAAATTTTAAATTGTTATTTAAAATTTTTAAAATTTCATAATAATATACTTACATAATTTCCAACCATATCTATAAATAGTAAAAAGTATTTGTTACACTTCAATTTAAACTTTCTCCTTCATTACTTATACCTTCTTATGGTTTGATTTATCTGTATAGTTATCACTAAAACATTTCACACATAGGCATATAAAATGAACCACAGTAGATGATTAAAACAACCAAAAAATCTGTCAGCAATAACATACCACATTTTAATATGTCGATGTCGGAGCGTTAATAAGCAGCGCGTGCGCTCCACAGGGGGCTCCGGATTCGACGCCTCATGGGGTGTATAATTATACGAGTTATTGTTATATTTATTAGTAAATATCAGGTTATGTTTTGAATGTTAATGATCTATTAAAACTAACTTTTATTAGTCATTTCTCTATTTTTATTATCTTATATATAAAATACTCCTCCGAAACGGCTCGATCGATTTTTATGAAATTTTATATACATACTCAGTAGCCCTGAGAATCGGTTACTATCTATTTTTCATCCCCCTAAGTGATAAGGGTGGTCCACCCCAAATTTATATGACAAAACAACGTTTGCCGGGTCAGCTAGTTTTCTGTATAAAAATTAAAAAAAAGGTGTACTATGATAGGAAGTATAGTTTTCTGAATACGATGTTTTATTTAATACCTGTGAATTCTGTAATCCACACTAATATATAAAGAGGAAAGATTTAATTTTTTGTATATTTGTATGTTTGTTTGTTGGGAATAGGCTCAACAATTACTGAACTTATTTTAAAAATTCTTTCGACGGTCGAAAACTTGATCCTTTCCGGGTAACACAGGCTATGTGGTGTTGCCATGAATATTACAATCAGAAAGATATGGTTATTAAAAAAACAATTGATCCGATTTTGGAAACGCATCCTTAGTTCAAATAGTGTTGCCATATATTTTGTATTTAATAGAACATGGTCGTTTTGTTTGTACTGATCTGATTTTATTTTCTCGTCTCTATTTTTCTTTTTTTCTATTTCTATTGTTTTCTCTTTTTAATTTTGCTCTTTATTTCATATCCTGTCTCTTTTATCAATATTCGCCTTTTTCTCTTATTACCTCTCTTTCACACTTACCTTTTCTCTCTTTCTCTTTTTTGTTACACTAATACCGAGTGCCAAATTAAGGATATAGTTAATAATTTTGCTTTAAATACCCTGAGCGGAGCGAGGTAAAGCCGCTTGTGTTTCATAAATAGAAATTTTAATTTAAATTTAAACTAAAATTTCCTTCGTTGAGGTAAAAGATGTTTAAATGAGGATTTTGAAATGAGAATTTCATGATTACTTTTCTATGAATTCCGATTAAAAAGAAATAAAGCTTGTATTCTGTTCTAAGGAAAGGTTTATGTAATTGTGAAAACCACATGTTTTTAAATAAACAGATGCACAAAAATTAAAAAAAAATGTTGCTCAATTTTGCAGTCACACAGAGTTTTACTGTTTCATTAAATGTATGGAATATTTAACATAATTATAGAAGAATGTAATCGAATAAAGCATAGAAACTATTCATATCAACTTTTTAAGATTAATCTGTTTCGAATGAGCGAACTGATTACGATAAAACGGCAAAACACGTACTTTTGACGGAGATAATAAAAATATACATTATATATGTCGGACTTACTATCTCCCTTATATCCTCGTAGGTATAATATAAAGTTTAGGAACATCGTTTTTGCGACCTTGCTCTTGATTTATATGTGCTTGAAGAAGTAACATTTTCGTGAAGGGATAGGAAATAATAATATTTTCTTATGTTTAGACAATTATGAAACTTGGTACCTACATAAGCGTGGCCTCATTTATTATTCTTTATAAGGAAACAAAGGCGAGGGTTAGCCGTAATAAGGCTCCGCCACCTCGCTGGCTTATCTTTATTGCCTCCAACCCACGTAGAATAATAAATCGTTTTCATCAAAAACAAATACTCGACAGTTTTTGCCGAGTCGAGCGAGCGGGCGGGAGGGTGGCAATTTTCCACCCCCATAATACAATATTTTCCGACATTTTCCACGGGAATACAGTTTCGAATCGCTCGCTCACAACCGGCAGGATCCTTTAATGTGTATTTTTCGTCCAATCAGAGAGCGGAGAGACTCTCGATATTACCTCAACTGTCACACATAAAGTGGAAAATATGGTCGTCAGATGTGGAGGTTGGTGGGGGTTGGCGTGCGGCGCTGCTTGCCAGTCGGGTAGCGTACGCGACGCTCCGGCGCGCCGGAAGAAACGCTTCGAACAGGTTTATAGCTTTTCTTTCAGCTCCACTCAGGTACGGGCCGTATCATAACAGGGAATAGCGGCGCGTGATGTGAACCCGTGATAAAATAAACGTCGAGATAGGCTTATGTATTGTACTGTTTATCTTAATAATGGCTGCCGGGAGAAAAGCTTCGATTAAACTTCTTTTTTTTATTTTCCCACCTTTGCTCAATATATTAAATAATAATTTTCTATGCAAGGCTGCTACATTAACGACACAAGCTTAAACATAAAAAATATTTTCTGAATGTACCTATATATGCGATTCGTATGTTATAATTATATAACGTATGTTATATTGTTTTGTATGATATAATTTTTTCGGAAAATCTGCTAGGAAAATTGGAAAAAGCGTAGATTTAGATAATATAATAGTATGAATACCTCAAAAAAAAAAATATATATATGTGACGTTGATTTAACAGTTCTGCTATATGTACATTGTACAGCCTACTGGAAATAGGTACATGTTATAAAATATTTTTTGCAGTTTGCATTTTATTTCGTACCTACTTGGGGGAAATTGGAGTGTTTTATGTATTATAATATCATATATAAAAGGGGGAAATGTATAAAAAATGGCCTGAGGCTTCGACAAATAAATGACAAGTTAAGCGTAAGAAATATTAGTTAATAAGTTGTCGGTGGTTGGTGGTTTTGTAGAGCGCGCTTTGCGCAGAAGCGTGGGCAGCGCGACTCGCGAGTGCAAGGACACCCGCGAATATAAATCGCAATTCATTTCTCATCGTAACTTTTTGTCGGTTCTTATCTGTTAGACTTCACTTTTCATCATCAGAGGGGATTTATGTAATGCCTAGTCATTTCTCGGCGTCGAGGCGCGGCTTATCGGCGGAGAGCGAGTTCGCTTGATTGATGAGCGTGCAAAAATAAATGTTCAGTTAAATTATTCGATAAGTTGGAAACGGAAGTTAAACGGGACTTATCTTTGTTCCTTTGCCCCGAAGATTTTATGCTTGTAAACTGTTATGCCGGGGTGATTGATCGGTCGGAGGGAAGAGTACGTACTCTTACAAGGTACTCATCACTGCGATGTTGATACATAGATTGATACTTTAGAAAAGCAAAAGACGATTTTTTACTTGTTTCCATAAGAGTATCGTAAATGTTCAGAAGGAGAACATTTATTTCACATTCATCAATAAACTGAAAGTAATTGTTGTTTGTTGTAGGATATAAAAATATTAATGAAAATTGTCGTTTTAAATTTGATTAAGGACCTTAAATTAGGTTGTAGTAGATATAGAATTTAGAAAACATGGCATAATCATGGCATGGCATATTGGTAATGTGTCAGCATAGACATAACTGTCTTCGAGCCGGGAGCCACATCTATATAAACTCAAGAAATACCTTCATGAATAGTTCCCAGATTACTGTTAATACGACCATCATCAAAACCGTGAGCCGCCAGCATATTATTATTATTATTAGTTAATTAGATAAATATGAAAATTAATAGACTTGTAACTTATATTGGCAACTATTTCATGACTGTCTAAATATAAAATAACTTCAAGTTACGGAAGCTAATGCAATATAAAATTAGGCATGAAAGCTAATGCCATAATTGTAGGCAATCAGCGCCCCCTCCCGATGATTTATGGGCGTCGTGCGTTCGCCGCTTACATTTACATCTTTAAGCGTTGCTACCAGTACCACTGTTATCTCTGTACATTTGTGGATAGGGATAACGTACTTTATTTACATGAATATAATTTGTTGTGCATATGCTTTCTTTAGCCGTGTCAATATCATTAAATAATGATAATTCTTGATACAAATTATGGTTATGGAAAATAAAACTGAAATTTGGATAACGAAAAATATTTTTATAATTAAATAAGCCATAGTTCTTCTTCGTTCTTAATATAGATATTTATAATTAAACGTTGACGTTGATCATACCTAAACAATTGTTATTTAAACAGAAAGTATAAATTAATATAACCAAATATTAATAATTAAGTTACTAATTTTATTCAGTAAGCTAAGTAACTTAATCAGATGTGTATTCTCTAGTTTGGAAAACTTTAACAATGTTTCACGTTCTTAAATTGCTTGTGGGACTGTTGCAGGTTCACTTAAAAAAGATCAATGTAGCTAATCTCCAGCGACACATGTACAAACAAAGTTTAATTGTGAGCGGTGCGGCACCGGACAACCCCAGGCAAAACCGATTACAGTCTTAGTGGTACTCACCTTCGATTCTTGCAACTCCCACCACCCACACACATATTCATTTCCAATCAATCTATCACACATATGTATATGTAGACGTTCAGAGCATGTTTTTATTGCGGACTGCATTGAATGACGGCCGCAAACATTGCAACATCCGCCTCCCTCTCTCGCGTTGGGACATCCTTTTATTTTTAATTTCGATTTTGATTTTTTCCGGGCGCGCCGTGTCGTCCTAGTTTTATTTCGTTTCATTTCATAGCGCAGGGTGGGTGCGCGACAGATCGGAATTTCAGATATGTACAATTTAAAATCGTGTAAGTACGGTCAGCGTGCGGCGGGTAGGGCGGGCGGCGCGGGAAGCGCTTCGCTCGCTAGACTGACGCCTGTCGGTTTGTTTTCTTTGCTTTTTTACGAATGCTATTTTCATTTGATTGCATTTGAATTTCCGCCGCCAATATCCGCTAACTAAACACGATTAATGCGGAGCGGAGATGGACAGGCGGGCGGGACGGTGGCGGCGGTGGGGCCGTGACGCTGCTCTCTAGCCGTTTTGTCGTTTTGTATTAGATGCTAGCTAATTTATTGCAAATTGCGCTGTTTGAATTCTTTAAACAATATTTATGTTTTCTTTTTTGAATTTATTTGCATATAATGTTTAAAAAATATATTTTTATTCTCGGGTATTAAAACAATATGAGATAATTGCTTATCAAAATAAACTTACATGTATTTATAGATTATCACTAATCTATATCTATACTAATATTATAAAGAAGTAAGATTTGTATTTTTGTATTTTTGTATTTTTGTATGTAACGAATAAACATAAAAACTACTAGACCGATTTCAAAAATTCTTTCACCATTAGAAAGCTACATTATCCCTGAGTAACATAGGCTATATTTATTACAAGAAAAAATTAGAGATCCTTAGGAAATCTCACGGAAACCAACCCAAGGTGCCAAAAAATTTGCCATAAAATATCTTTCATCGCATGCGCTGCAAAAAGTATTGATGATAGAACAAAAAAATGTTCTACAATATTATAGAACGTATCAATATCTACAAAAAAGTCCGCGAGACCATATATCCAACTATTATAGTTACGTCACTATAACTACTTTTTTACATTTTAAAAGTTGATAAAAATGCCTATCAAAATCAGACCATGTTTTCTATAACTTTGTATTAATCCTTATCCAAATAAATTATTTCGTATTCAAGACTATTTCAATACCTGTTAATTACTTTTTGAATTATTAAAATCGGACTTTCCATTCAAAAGATATTACGAAATTAAAAATATCAATATAAACAAAAAATACACGACGACGCGACGGGCCAGTATAGCGACGCAGCGCAGCGAGTAAAGCGGCAAGAGAGTGGGCACCGAAATGCGGGAGGGCCAATATATTTTTAAAAATAATATTTCACCCGCGCGAAGCCGGGATGGGCCGCTAGTACCTAATAAAAATATAAATTACTAATAGGACATAGACACGTTCTACTATCACATCTCTTTCAATTGATGTGTAACCATCACCCTGTAAAACAAACGAATAATTTCTTGCGTTCGGTTTAGTATGTAGTAGGTATATAATGAGACATTATAGGATTGTCCCGCTGTCTCGACATTTACACAATAAACAGCATTGTAATGCGAGGACAAACCGGCATGAGATCGATCACGGCGGTCCGTTATTGGCAAACTTCTCCGCGACACGGGCTTTGATTAAAAGTATGCAAATTTTATTACATCCTACGGGGTGTCGGCCGGGGAGCCCCGGAGCCACGTACACCCTATTGGGGTCAATTGAACTCGTATCTGTAATGTAATTAATATCAATCTACACTTATTTCTTATGCCCGTTTTATCCCATAAACGTAAACAATTTATTTAATATTCATTATGCAAATTGTAAGATTATGTAACTTAAATACTTGATATTTTATAGAATTAATTGTAAAAAAACTTTATAACATGTTTAAATATACATTTTTATTAAACTGCTAGAATTTTAAGATCTTTTGTGTGATATTTTTCAAAAAAAGGCTTTATTCTACAAAGTATATTTAATACTGTATACCTCATTCATTATGTTTGTATTAACTAGGCTTTGATTTAATTTGCTTATAATTAAAAACTTCGCAATTTTTTTTCAGGATTGCATTACATTTTGTATTTCTTTTCTAATTTTATACGGTAACATCCATGACGTCGTCCTTTTTTTACCCCTGACCAGCTAAAGCGATCTTTTGATTAAATTAAGGGGATCAACAGGGAATTTTTAAACTGATTGATAGGTTGACGCAGCGTTTCAAGATACACTGTAGGAATATTTATTAGCTACAAATGATTGAGCGTAAACTTCGCTCGTATAATTTATACAATTTATAAACATTAGACTTTGATCCAGAGTATTAAATGAGGGCGTTAGTGAAGTTTATTTTTATTAAAACTTTATATTAAAGTTTTTGTTTAACATTGTAAAGTTAAAGAAAATTAATAAATAAGCCATGTTTACAGTATGACAACTCACTAATTACCTATTTACCTTTATATATAAGCTACTGCTTGTCAACGTAGAGGTGAAATTACTGAAATTGGAAAAATGTAATTTGGACGAAAGAATTTCATTTTGTGACTTCACTAAGTAGTAAGTAGCAATTTTTCAAATTTTAATTCTTTGTACAAAATCGGACAAAAAATCTTCATATATTGAATCGAATTTTTTCAGCATTAATTAATTTTCATCCTTTAAGCGTAGAAAATTCTAGATGAAAAATTTCATTAATTTTTTAGAATATTAGTGCGATCTTATATATAGTTTTGCATTGAGCAGATTTTCAATAATCTAAATATTATTGACTAATAACTACTACCTAATACTGCCAGGATATTAGATAAGTATGATTACTTATTGGTGACCCAATGAATCACAAATGGATCCAGTAACCAGGGCAATTTAAATGGTTTTTTTATTTAGTTTTGAAAATAAATTTTCTAAATGTAAAAACTTCACATTAGTTACGACTTTATAAAATAGAAACTTGTGTAATATTTATTTTATATTATCTCTAATGGAATACAAATTATTACATATATTACGATAACATTACGAAAAAACAAAATTGATTAATTAGTTTTATGGTTATGGGAATACATATTGATGAATCAACTTTAATTTCGACATGGAGCGATGTGAAAACATGAATATATTATAACTCGAATGGGATCAAACGTAGAAAATTTATAACATTTGATAAGATTTTCCGAAAGCGTCATTAACAATTTCTTTGAATATATTGGTAGACTTCGTTGGTCGGAATTCTTTAGTGTTATTTGACAATTCAAATTATTATTGATCTGTAGTAGACACTTCTACTTATTATATTAGATACTAAAATTTTGCAAGCGAATTAAGTGCATTCTCTCAGATCAGATATTGGAATTTATAGTTAAATATTTACTTACATTATTTAACAAATATAGTTTTGCAAAATATATTTTTTCTAACAGAATTTTTATACTTTTTTATCGCATTTTATAATTTTATTAATAATTGTTAGAGTAACAGAATAAGCGCCTGGTTGAATCTAATCGCAAAACGCAAGATTTCGCATAAGAAAATTGCTACTTTAATTCACATGTTCGTGTTCCTGTAAGTTAAAAACATTATAAGCAACGTCAGGCTTAGTTAATTAGTTCAGTGTACTTTATTATCCAGTCATACAATGAACTTTTAGGGCTTTGTACCTCAAAAAAAAAGGAAATCTTCGTGGAATCGCTTCATTGTGGGTCTGAACGCGTGGAGGTTTGAAGTTAACAAAATATAATGATAGAAAGGTATTAGCAACGGAGTCAAAAGCTATAATGTACTTCCCGTTGTCCTAGGATAATGAAGTTGCTAAATCGACCATAACCTTTATTTTTATATGACAATAAAAGGGCAAACGAGTAGGCGGTACAAGAAAATCTTAATGCGATATACTCTTGAAAATTAAGTAGGTCAGGACTAAAAGCCTGATCCTAAAGCTCGGCATAAATTTAGCTCATATACGACACGGACACAACATTCAAAGAAATGAGGTCCTTTTGGTCGTAAGGCTGTTGTGGAAAAGATTCCTAACAGAAAAACGGCGAAACAGGGACAATAGTTTTACAACGTCAAAGTAAAGTTAGTCCCGCAAACCAGATTGTACAAAACCCTCGGTGCGTGAGACCGCCTCGCACTTAACCGACTTTTAGCTTTGCAGGGAACACTGTGCAAAAAATCTCATTCATGATAAGTGCAACAGGGCTGTCACCCAAATATTTGATCCTAGGTCGCGACCTCACGACACCCCAACAGTGTTGAAATGCACCCCAACACATCATTGCCATTTTTCGCCACGCATTTTAGTATCGATACATTAATACAAATGCCACTATTTGTGAAGATAATAAGCTCATATGTGTTATAATTAAACTTCTGGTAGCCGTGATTTATGATCATGATATTTATGGTAATAAATTTTTACGAATATATAAATTTTGTATCATTATAAACTTTCCTTATTGATTTTATAAACTACGTACACCAATGCTAGAAATGTGTTGTGGTATTATATTATTTAATTGGTGTCTGCGCCGTAGAGAAAAACTGCATTATCTGTTAGCAACACCGACGTGAAGACAATATATAAACTTTAGTGCGATTGATTAGTTTCAGGCTCTTTGGTGTTTTCGTGCAGTGAACATGGAAGTTAGTGTTATAGTGTCGTGATTAAGGTTACCCTTCTCGAGGTCCACGTAAATTTGCTTTATTATCTATTGTCGTTAGCGAGGTTGAGTGGTGGAGGTGAGCGTTAATATATTATGAAAGAGCTCTTTTAACCTGCTCCTGGGTCTCAAGCCCCAGGCATGCCCGCCTCAGTCTAAATTCCATGTGTATACGTATTGCTGTACAGTAATGGGTATCATATCTCTCTCATTCTATGACATATCAAACATAAATAATAAAATGTTTTTCATTATAACAAAAATGTATTTTATTATAAAAGTCGGGTTAGGTTAGGTGGCATATAGAAATATTTGCATAAACTGCGTCTCAAAAATATTTCTCGACGAAATGATTTGAATTTTTTTACCTGACAACGAATTCTTTTACGTTACTAATTTAATTTTTTGTGTGTATTTCGAAAATCTCAATAATAAATAATTAAAAAATTTCGTCCATATTGTTGTCATCTTTTCAACATTGTCGTAAATTTAAAATTAAGTCATGTCTATCAATGGACTACTTGGAAGTAAATTTATGGTAATAATCTATCATGATAATATCACATATTTGTACTACGTTTGTCGAAATAATAATTAACTAACGTTGAAGAGTATCTAATTTCTTATCTATAAGTACTTTAATAACTAATTTTTGAGATAATGAACAGAGTGCAGGAATATAAACCTAATGTATTATTTACGAGCAGTCTCGTAGCTGTCATGGAAAACTGTCTTACTGAAGTTAGCTAAAGCTCGCGTTGTCGTCGAACTACGGGCGGAATTTGTCGACTTAAACCAATTTCACTTTAACTCGCCTAACAACTTATAATAGAGTAACTTTGCAGATTAATCTATTTTTGGGTAAACACCTCAAATAAGCAAATCTCTAAGTTTCGTTACTTGCAAAGTTGTACGATAATAAATCGATGTAACATTTTGTTTATTTGTAATTATATCTTCTTTTGAATAGTTTTCAAACTAAACTTTTCATATAAATCTTTTAAACTAAGGAAGATGCCTTGTTAAATATCATGTTTAGGTATTGAAGGATCCTTAAAACTTTAGCTACTTACTTACTGTGTGTCCGTCTCCAAATTTAAACAGGATCTACTCGGGGTTTTAGTAACTTATCATTAGTGAAGTGATAAAAATGATAATGAAACATATATCATAAGAGTATTCTGAGTTTTTAACTCAATTGTAGAATATTATCTCTAAGTTTGTTACGTATTGTAAGTACGTATTTTATAATAATATATGTATAGGAAAAATATTTGATTTGGTGACGTATTTAACGTAACGGTTGGGTACGTGTCAGACTTCAAACTACAAACCAAGGTATGCTAGAACGTCAATCATCATCACCTATTAATAGCCCACTGCTGAGCCGGGTCACCTCCTTTGAATGAGGAGGGATTAGACCATAGTCCACCACACCGGCCAAGTGGGGGTTGGCAGACACCTTTGAGAACATGGAGAACTCTCAGGAGTGCAGGTTTCCTCACGATGTTTTCCTTCACCGTTAAAGCAAATTATATTAAATTTCTTTAAATACACGTAACTTCGTGCCTAGGATCGAACTCGAAGCTCCCGAGTAAGACATGAATGTCTTAACCTGGGGGCCATCACTGCTGAACCCATCAATGTAAGTATTAAAATACTGAAAGATAATGCGGTTTATTATCGTTCCCTGACTTCTTTCTGTTGCAGTAAATTTCTCTTTCCTCGCTCCCAAACACCGACCATACCAAGCCCCCACCCATCGTGCTCACCATCGTCTCCTGTTTCCTTCAAGGAAAGTTTAATTACTTAAAAATGCGACGTACCGTTATATTCTAATTATTGTACCGGCAATAAAAATACGTAAACGAGTGTATTATAACAATTAGACAGACCTCCTTGATCGTTAAAAGGGAAATTTAAATGGAATTTTTATGTCTAGCAATTAAGGATAACGTCGGCGTACTAGACATTTTTGTAATTACAAAAATAAGATTCTTGAAATGTAGCGTGAAAAAGAATTAGGTGAAGTTAGCGGAAAATACCTTGAATGTTACACTGACAGATGGAATAAGAACACAATTAAAAATGTTTATTTATTATTTACCGACTTATATCTGCGACTTCGTTTGCAAACCGTGAAGTTTTTGGCAAATACGTTCCCATATTTAAATACTTTCCTTTAATATTTATACCTATATTTCAACAATAATTGGTTTAACAATATAGAAATTTGAAAATAAGTCCAGAAAATCAAAAGCAAGAATATTATTTTAGTACTCGTAGTCTTCTACTTTATTGCAATGTGACAATTCCATACAAAACATTTTCTGGTGAAATCTACCCCGTTGTCATGAATAAATTTCCTATCCCTTTGATTTGAGCAAGTTGACATAAGCAGTTGAGTAAGGAGAGACGTGTTTATATGAAGATAGAGGTGAAGAAGCCCGAGGGAGTCCCCGATTTATCGCAGGCTGAGGAGGCCGCGCTCGCGCCTCTGCGAACGCGCGGGTTTCGCACTGATTTATACCTTACAATCTCACAAAACTTACTTCACATTTAAATTTCCAAACTGTCTAAGCTGTTCTTAACGTCGACCATATTATCTCATTCGATCGCCTATAAATTTTATGAGCTGACTCGCCTTTGTCGCTTTAGCTTTGAGTTCGATTAATAGTCCGATGGGAGTGCAAGAACGTTTCTTATTATTGCGAAATGTAAAAATGTTTATCTATAAAAAATTTAATTCATAATGAATGTTCCTAATATTTAAATGTTTAATGAACCAGTTAATTTGAATATGGACAAGCGAGAATATTCCAAGTAATATTGTTCAATAAGCTAATTAAATTATGTTAAATGCTTCTAATATTTTAACATGATAATACTGGTCGCGTTAATTATCAGCTTAAAGAAAAACAAATTATTTAACAAAAACAATATACCTACCTACAGTATTAATAATATATACCTGTGTAAGAAAATAATAGATTTACTATAAAACGCAATTACATAAAGTAAATGCTTTATTATACAGGCGAATTGTTTGAAATGGTATGATTAGTGATTGTGATAACAAACAATATCTTTTGATAAATAATAAATAAAATACAAAATAATGCCTATATATTTGTACTAATAGTAAAGCAAGTAAACCATTAATATTCAAGTAGTAGATATACTTATAACACAAAACCGTAACAGATCTATATCCTGGTCGGTACTCGGTAGCTATTACTAACGGTGGCCCCTGGGATTTACGAAATGAACAGATCCTCAGCGCCTGTTATGAATATGTAATCTAAATTTGGAATTCTCTGAGTGTGACAGCGATGTTTGCAACTGTCTCAAGTAAACATTTGCTTTGGTACCAGGAAACTTTGCCACGTTAGGTTACACTTACTCGCTTAGCTTCTTGGGTAACATTCCTGCGGGGTTGGCGATGACACCCCTTTGATTAAATCTTTGCTACAATCTTGGTACTGAGTCCATCGAAGCCTGCCTCATAATTCAGTTTGAAACTTTTTAATTAGCTTTATATTTGTGTTTGCGGATAGAGAGTTCGCTCCTAAGTTTATATCATTAAGATGCTTGAGGTTGGAACTTGTATACTAATAATGGATTAATCTGTTCATGGATAATCATGAATTTTATAGCGAAAGTCGTTAATGTTATAATGAAAGTGATCACTTTTTTATTGGCATATATATAATGTTACTTTATTTATATATTATTATTTATTCTATATTAATATAAATATAGTAATAAAGTTCTATTGTTTATATCAAAGCATGTAAAATCTAATAAAATTATTATTTTACTATTTAGAGAAAATGTTACATATCAACGTTTATTTAGAATAGCCCGAAAAATCAACTTATTGAGAAAAAAATATTAAAAAAACACTATGTTAAAGCTATCATTTGATATTTAATTTTAATTGTGAGATTTTTGACAAAATAAAAATACTTAAGCTTTCTTATTCGAGGATAAGAAAGAATACGTCTTTTTCATACACGGTACGAGTGATATTTTTTTAACTACCTACAGTTCCAATACTATATATATCAAAACAATTTTCATAAAAATGGGCTATTTTCACTGTTGTCACACTGTCCTGTTTAACTTTTTATTGTATTTAACAAAGTAGTGGCAGGACTAGTGGCTGATATAATTCTGCTAATTATAATATAATTTCGAGTGTCTATATAAATTGAAATTTAAAAGAATTTAGTTCATGAGACTGAAATGAAATTTCATACAATATTTAGCACCAGAGAGTTTTTTGAAACTGTTTTCGAGTATGTAATGGAGTTTTTTATTATACTAAAATATCTAGTAGTAAAGATAAACTAACATGATATTCGACAGTTCCAGCGAGATAATCCATTCGGTAACAACGTGGTTACCGTTGTTCCAAGCAGACGCATGACGTGAATTTGATCAGACCAAACTAAATTTTATCAGTACATACCTGGCCGTTTGTTACGACCAAATGTGATTTAAGACGCTCCACAAATATTGGTGTACCTCTTGTTAGCCGAGCCAACTAATTATGTAGGCCAGTTTATGTATTTAAACTGAAAAGCAATGAATTCATTACAGATTATAGTACTATTTTGAATTTCTAATAAACTTAATATTATAAGGACTAATATAAAAATATGTAAATTAATTAAGGGTTTCACACTAAAATCTTTCCTTTGAAAACTTTTATTGTTTAATAAGAACCATCTCCAATAAGATTCAAATTCTAACAAGATAAGATTCTAACTACACTTATAAATATTACTAGTGACAGTTATCTACACTATTATATAAAGAGGAAAGATTTGATTGTTTGTATGTTTGTTTGTTGCGAATAGGCTCGAAAACTACTGAACCGATTTTGAAAATTCTTTCACCGAAATAAAGCTACATCCTTTCCGGGTAACATAGGCTATGTGGTGTTGCCATATTTTAATTACAAAGATATGGCCATTTAAGGGCCATTTTGAAAAATGAAAAGCTCTCAGGAACCACAAATCTTGTTTCAACTATATAAAATAAATATTATCACAAATAGGTACTTATGCGACACAGTACAGATGATACAATATTTTGTACCCGACAGAAACGATATTTTATTTAAAACCTAAAAAAAATATATGTAGTGCATCAGAATTCAGAATCACTCAGAATAATTCGCCATAACATTTATTTTGTGGTAATGAAGCGATTGCATTGTTCAAACATCAATACGTTATTTAAATAATACTTCAAGCACTCTTAAATATGTCCTAAAAGGCTATGTTACGTTTAAATGTATAATATGGTAGTTTAATGTCAAATCATGGTGGGAAATGAAGTGAGTATGCTTGATCTAGGAAACAACCTAATCAAGTGTAAAATTTCATACAAAATATGAACTGAGAGTGATTTCGGGATAGAGCTAAAAAGATCGTTTTTCGAAACCTAAAATACTAAGTATGTAATGTATCTATATATTAAATGGAAATCATCAACAAATGGTTATATAACCTCTGTCAGCTATTCTACATACTAAAGAAATATTGATCGTTGTATGTTCTTATTTTCGTTATATGTACCTTATAAGAAAATATAAACTTTACGTAACTAGCCGCTGAGAGCAACTGTATCTACTGTACTTTTAGTAGTGTACCTATATTTAAATTTTACGTTTAAGTAAAATATGTTACTGCATTTAATTTAAATGATTACTTGCAATACATGAACAGTGAACACTAATAGTATAAGAATATTCCAAGTAGTTATGTCAAGTACCATTATGCTAATGTTAATCTATAAGACGTGTTTATCAGAACATGCTTCAGAGAAATGTAGTTGTATCTTAATTTGTTTTGCATTGACGTTGGTGATGTCATATCTTATTGCCATTCAGTTCAACGGGGTTATACAAAGGGTGATATGAAGGAATAGAGGCAGAAGTAGAATAGTGTTAGTAACTGTTGATGGCGTTCGATAGAACAGTAGTTTCTATTAGTTTAGTTTGAAATACCTCCAACAGCTCGACAATTTTATAAGCTCAGTTTTGATAGATCTGAGGTTATTTCACAAGTATTTTCAAAGAGTGAATATTGACTGTTAGGTGGCGATGTCGTACAGTTTATGCGAGAGTTTGTGCTTGGCAAAAAAGCCTTATAATAATAAAAAAAGAACCTTGTGTCATGTGTGTATCAAGCCTGCCCGTCTTCTGGTTTAGTTTGCGTGTTGATGATATAAATATATCTCATATAGAGGTAATAATATTTATAGTTATACCAAAAAAGTGATATTTTATGTTACTGTTTCCGATTTCATTAATAATATGGGAGACAATGTCTCAACCAGTAAAATAATAGGTTTCGTTAGCTATGAGTTGAGTTAAATTACCTTTTTAGAGTGGAATACAGTTAGCGATTTAAGTAACACAAGAGTCTGTAATGTTTTTCTGTTCCATCATTGTGAGGGTATCATCCACAACATGTTTGCTTTTCCTGTCTGTTTGTACAGTCACAGTAACTTGTAGCCCTGTAGCTAGTAGCTTCGTGTTGCCGACAGATGCGTCACATCGTTAATTAATTTTATGTTTAGATAGCAGCATAATCAAGTCAATTATAACCCCGTAGTCACTAGTTGGTTATTTGCTTATAAATGGTAAATAGATAAAAATTGGAATCAGGTTGTGAGAAAGTTTTAATCTCTATGTTTTATGTTGAAAATATGAAAAAGAAACTATAAATAAGCGGGTGACAACTTGATCAACCAAAGCCTTTGGTAAGTATAGTACATATAGGTATATAGTAGATATCGTATAGCAGATGATGAAGCAAGCTGAATAGGACAAAAAAGATTCAATCAATATTAAATCTTTTTAATATTATAACGGAAAAATTTATTGAATATTTTTGAATGATTTTTTATGAAATGCCAATCAATAACCTACTAAAACTAACATAAGGATAAGACTAAAAAAATTAAAACAGTTACTATGGTCAACTAACTTATTTGAATCTATCTGTAAATTATAATTTGTCCGTAAAAATTGGCACGAGAAGGCTGTGAGCGCTTTTAAATTAGTCGCAGTTACGTTTAATTCTTTTTATATTTCAAGTTATAATTGAAAATCATATTAGTTTTGTCGCCAATACGATGTCACCAGAGGGAGCCACGCTCTCAGAATTGAAGACAAGTGACGAAGTATTCAATATCCAAATTTAGTTCCAGACATATATTGGTACTCTTTTTACAGTAGGTATACTCAGATGTGCAAAATAGTATTAAAATACTAAATGCATTGTATTTTTTTGTTAAATGTAAAATACATATTTTCAAAATACTTTATTCAAAGAGAATGTGCCCTTATTTTTTTGACACAATAACGTTCATTTCACGTCATATAGTATCAAGTATATTATACGCCCCCTAATTAAAAAGAATTAGGGCCCGATAACTTAATTATGTCAAAGTAATTATGAAAATAAACATTGATATTAGACCTGATTCTACAATTTGGTTGTTCCTTTCTCCATCACTGGTTCCATTTCTTCTACACTATATTTGTACTTACGTAAAACACAGATTACTTGTTTTGTCAAACGAAAGCAACGTAGAAGCTGGTTAAAAGATATCATATGATTTTCTATTAGCTGATATCCGTATCAAGCTATTTTAGACGAACTATAAAATATTAAATTAACGGACATTTATTACCATTTAATTCAGTATTGATTGCCATAGTGAAAATAGTTTATCACATTCATTTATTGATGATGACTAAATTTATTGATGTTAAAATGTATTTTGCATTTTGTAAATACAAAATATGTTTAAGACATATTATTAGGTATTATTCTGTCAATGCTGTCATCTTATGGAATGCTCTCCCATCGGATATCCGCTATACGGCTAACATCTTTATGAGTTGTAGTAAGAATATTATCTCAAAATTTTGTAACTTTTATTATATATAAGTCTACTCTATATTTAACATTTGATTTTCTATATGTTTTAATATATACCTATAGTGCATGCAATTAAGTATATGTAGAATAAGTATTTTAAGTATGTAATTATTTTCTATAATAATATATTTGTTTATATATAAATCGCCCGTTTATGTGTAGCAATTCCTCTTCTCAGAGGGTTGCATATTATTTTCTATTCTTGTTAACTTTTGTGAGGCAAGAAAGATTTTATCTATCTATATTTGGAAGATACGAAAAATAATAGCTAATCTAGAGGAGATCCTATTCAACTGTCGAAGATATGCAATTTGTAACATTAAATGAATAGTAATAAGGAGAGTCCAAAACTAATTTAAAATAGTTTTTTGTCACCTTCTTAAAATAAAATATCTAATAGTCATCGTCAACCATCAATTAATTTGCGCAGGTGATTTGTAATCAAATGAAAAGTCAGGTACTGATCTGTTTCTATTTATCCTTTAAAAATCTCAGAGTAGGTACCTATAGAAGTAAGTTTTACACGATCTCAACCGTCTACCCATCTGGGTACCCAGTGATCTGGGTAACAAGTACAAATAACAATACAATGTTACAATAGAATAGAAATGTGTAGGAATTTATTAGACTCTTATAGAAATAGATTAACCGTTCGTAAAATAAAAATCTATTGCACGGTAGCATTCATGTAGCGGAGTATCTTTTAATTAAAATAAGATTACAACCATTCTTGATGAATACTGTTTAACAGTTATATATTATCGCACATATAACTGTAGTAGACTCTTTGTTCCCTTAAATTAATTTAACTTTTTCTCACTATGTATCGAAATGAATCTCCCAATCTAATAATAAAACAAGTTTTATGATCATATTTTTAGGAACCTTAGTAATACTTCTCATTTTAGTTTTATAATAATACATGTCGGCGCGTAAGTTAGGCTTACGTTAACCTAACCTTAGGTTTGAACAGAGGGCCTGGGCAGTGGAGGCGAATATCGTAATTACTTTAAGGTATTCCTTAAGTCTACACCTTGATCACAAGTACAAGGCACTGCTTTTTGCGGTTCTTCTCGTAATTTTAAGAGATCATAATGTTCGATTATTTATCGGTTCAGTAGCAGTATCTATGATGCGTTTACCCAGTAGTCCATTCAATATCATCACCCCTTGTGGCGTTCTTCAATATTACCCTTCTTCTCCTCCTTCTGATCATTATATTTCCGATTTAAATATCTTAAAAAAATATATAATGTGTTTTAAAACAGATCACTGTTAAAGTATAAAATCTACTTGTACTTTAACATTTTTTTAAAATTTAATCAGAGTTTGTGGCTTTAGGGGATATCAGTTAAAGGGGTAGGGTATCTGTTCCCCAACTGGCTTGCGACCACCAGCATGCGAATCCGACCGCCAAGTGTCATAGACGCGTTCCGATCGAGCAGCATGCCAGCCTTAACCTCTCACTCTCCCATCCCATAAATGCTGCGGATTTAGTGGACTCTGGGATCTTGCTTCGAGGATGCAACGCATCGACATAACTTGTATATCTTGATTTGCAGATGTTCATGGGCGATGGTGGCCACTTACCATCAGGTGGACCATCTGCTCGCTTGCACCCTATATACCATAAAAAACGTCATCCTACCGTTTGTCTAATTTGTCTGGACACTTGTGGTCTATGCATATCACATATGACATCACATTTAAACCAACATAATAGAATAAACAAATACTATAATAGAGTTCTTATAAAACCGTATCGGTCAAATCAGTTCCCAGCAGTAGTGTTTCTAAACTCAGATACTTACGATTACGATTGAGCCTGGCTAGATCAAGTATCTAGTAATTATATAAAGCAAAACAAGCAGCCCGTAAGTAATTATTGGATGAAATTAATCGAAGTTCGGATTATGGGAGTGGAGGCTTAATCTGGCGAGAGTATCAGGGCGCGGAGTTGTTATCTGTTTAATGTCTGGTAAACAAAGGGATCAAGGGATAAGGAGCGTCCTTCCATGCTGGTCCTCCGGCGTGGATTACCGGCGCTCGAGGAAGATTGCTGCTCACGTCCCATATAACCTTGGATGTATTATACTTTATGTAATTACCATATGTCAAGTAATACTCTAAATAACATGGTTCATTTAATTCAATTTATGTATGTTCATCCAATTTTTCTGTTGTTGCACCGTATGTAGGGATCCGTACCTCAAAATAGAAAAATGAATCCTACTGAATGAATTACTTCTTAGTCTATCTATCTGTTTATCTAACTGACTTTCTCTCCGACTTTCCGACCGAAGGGAAATGGGACTAGACAGATCTAGTCACGTTTCCCTTCTTAGAATATTAAGAGACATTGAAAACCAAACTTCTAATAAGTCAATGCAATCAAGGAGTACGGCCGTGTATGTCGACACACGCAGAGGCATCGAAAACTATAGATAGGTCAATTTGACGAGAAGCAAGTTCTTATAAGATTAAGGGAAAAGTCGGAAAACAGTAACATTTTCTAACGGCACTAATAAATAAAATGAGGTATTTATTTAGATTGCATAGATGTGTATAGTTTGGACTTCGATAGTCTACATCTGTACAGGATAGATACTCGTAGCTTGACGATGGCTCAACAGGCTCAGCCACGTAATCGTCGTCTAACTGTTGTGGAACTCTTAATTGTCCACCGAGCGAGACAGCTGAATGCGCACCGCGTCTCAATCGGTGGCGACTTAAGACTCCATGCAAATTCAATTTCGTGCCCAGGCTATGCTCCACCTAAGGCCTAACCGAACGTATTATTGCTGGATTTATCTTTATTGCAGCTGTAGAACACTCAAACTAACTTCGACTGTCGAACTTGCGCCATTAGTGAAGACACCGAAATACAGGATTGTTTTGCCAGGGGCAGAGTTGTAAGTCTTATTGCTTTTGGAATAGTAGGGCTAGATTGCTTAATCTGAGGATTTGGGTGTAAATATAATTTTGCTGTATAGATAAGGTATCTTTGTGTTAATAACTAAACTAAACTGTTCAGTTTCAATCAAAGGGAGAGATTTTTTAATCATCATAGTTTTTCTAGCTTGATAATTATATATTGCAGTTTCTTCTCACTGCACTCTCTATTCTATGTGTGTATTTTCTTTGCGTCAATAGAATGTTCTATGGTTATTTACACAAAATCAGGACAACCGATCGGGATATTTATATAACATCTTTAATTGCAAAATTTAAATATTTTGTCTAATAATTATCTCTATACTAATATTTTTTCTTTGTTTCTCAGACTAGTGAATTGCTGTAAGCATTCTAGCTCTATCACACCTACTCTTTTTTCCTTGTACTAAAGAATTTACTCTTATTTTATTATAAGTGTTATGACATTAACTTACTGTTTATAAATAATTCTTATATCTTAATAAATGATTATGGCGCTATGTGACTGAAATATTTACGACGTTATTTTATTACATTATTTGATATGTTAATATTCATAACGCATCAGCTTTCGCTCGTCTATGTATTCGTGTTCATAAATCGATTCCCATAATAGGTCTACTGCTATGCATATTTAAGTATGTCTTATCTTAACGCATATAGTTTTCCAATACCATACATAATTCACTTTAAATTAAATTCAAATATGGTGAAGAAAACGGTGATTATGAATTTTATTAGTTTTGTTAGTAGCTATGTTACTGGTAGACCGAGAGCCAAAGTCAGCTAGGTATAGGTTAAAGTATAAAGAAATAGAATCATGCCTTGATTTCGGATGTTATTATATTATTAGGTTTTGGGGTTTTTTTTCCATCTTTGGGCTTTTGTACAAAAAAATTCGTACGGTTAATTTTATTTAAAATACTGTCTATCGTTAGTTGTGACTCTTCTCCATATTTTAAGAAATATTCTTTTATATATTGTGGGGATTCAAGAATCGACCCAAATTTTAGCTTTATTACAAAAAGTTAACTGCCGTTTGGCCAGGTCAAAAGATTTGGTCGATGACCAGAACAAGTATCAGTCGAAAAGAGCAATGTCTGGAGAATTCAACAGGGAAGGTAGGAATTTTTAATACACTGGAACCAGTACTCCCATGTTCTAATTGATGAAGCATATTCTTTAAAAGTTGCTTTTCTTAAAATTAAATCAAAGTATCAATATTTCTCGCCATTTTAAAACCCTAAAGACGGGTTTGTACACCTAATAATTAACTTTATAGTGACAAATAATTGCTGGATGCAGAAAGTTCTGTGCATCTTCTGAGTCAGATCGGTGAAACGAACTATTCAGACTTTTGATATTATTTGATAAATTAGGTTTAGGATATCATTATAATTTACCTCCTTTAGTGCTAGACACTCTTGGTTGAACCATATAGGAATTTTTTAGGTTTTATATTTTAACGAAGATCATATCGGTCAGAACTCTAGGCCTATAGTGTTATGTGACATCACTATTTCCTGCGAATGAAGGCAACGAAAATTTGGAGGTGGCACTTCTTAACTGATGGTTTCATTAGTTATGGCTCAATATTAAAAGGTTTTTTTATGTAGTTTGGATGACGTAATATAATATATCATCATGATACTTAATAGATGCAAGTAGGAAATAAATTTAGCTTACTCTACGTGGTAAACATAAGTGTTAATATTGTTCTGTTGTGAAATTTACGAGTTTATAATTTTAGAAGTTATTATTATAAAGTTAATATTATTGAAGCGTCAGTAGCTCAGTGGTCCTCATCACTGAGCTACTGACCCTGACTGTTGGATTTACGATCGATAGGTCATGGGTTCAAATCCCAGTCATGGCACTACTGACGTGGCCCACTCCTAATACAAGCATTTAAGCTTATTTGGAGGGGTTAAGGAATACTAGTAGTATGTGATCCATACTTCTAGTATTCTTTTTTTGTTAAACGAAAAAAAGAAGTTAAACAAGAAAGAAAAATTAGTGGCTGTGAATGAAATATTAATCCAAAAAATTAATAAAATCAACTGCGTGAACTACAATAATCGATCTTAGACTTAACTTTACAGAAATATTATGTGTGTTAACTATACCTATAGTTGTGGGCTATCCAAAAACTACACAGAAACACGTAATACAGCAACAATAATAATGCCATCAAAGTAGACAGCAAGCCAAGCAGCGCCTGGGACTTGCTACCCAGGTTCAGATTTTCCTATATACGATTCTGCTCTGCTCGACCTTGCTGTCCTACATGTAATTAAACTAGATCTGACTTATTATTAAAATTGATAAATTGCAGTGCATTTTCGCACAGCACAGGATAATCCAAGTATCTTTTATCTACTTTTTGGAAAGAAAAATATAAGTGAAATCAGGTATAAAAAATGTATTATTGATTAGTAAGAGATAGGTAAGTATAAAACATAATTGCTTGCATATTTTGAGTCTTATGGAGGTATTTATTAAGTTTGTTAAAATGAAAGGTTCACTATTCGATGATCAGGCTTATTCAGTTGAACCACTTCACTTTTTAAATTACGTCCCAAAAGCTGCCTATTAAAAATAATAAGCGTATAAAAAGACAGGATGTTTCAACATTGTCAACACAGGGTTCCATTTGGGACAAATTCACGTGAAAAAACCCATAGAAATACGACGAGTGCTCGTATGTTATGACATAATACGCGCAATAGCGGCATATAATACCGGACCAGCACAAAAAGGCTGTCTTTAGAAAAGCAGACGTCACAGAGTAATCCAGCCGTAAAGTGTCCCAAATCAGTACAAAAAGTAGCCGACAAAAGTGTTGTTGGATAAACGTAAAATGAAATTTAATAAACATCGAACAATAGAGCTTGTAGATAGTTTTGGGAAGATCCAGATAGTGAATGAGAGATAAGCTGGCAAAAGGTTTGCGAGCAGCGCGTATGTTTGATGTCGCCTCTCGTCGCCGGAGCGTGAACGTTTTGAAGCAAAATTGCAAATGTTACTCACTAGTACTCAACTACTCGCTGTGTCATCTGTTAAGTGTACACATAATACTTTTAATTTTCTAGATGAATGTTTTATTGCAGTCATGACAATGCTGGTCAACTTTGAGCAGGATATTATAGGGCGAGGGATCCCTTCACAGAGGGAACTTGGTTTCTATGATTGTTGTTATTGTTTAGAGTATTTATTATAATTGCACTTTAATTTGATGTTTGTATTTATTCATTCTGACCATGGGGGCTAAAATTTATGTACCTACCTATTAAGTTTTGTTTTTACTTTACTTTTTGTGTAATTTTTCAATATGTTAAAACTTTATAAAAAGTATCATATTCCCATTTTTAACAACTGGTTAAAAAATCTCATCATATTTAATGTGATCGGAACGATAATTTAATTGCATATCATTTAATTTAATTTATTAGAAATGGCGCAATCATCTCTGAAGTGTATTAGAAGATAAGTATCAAACGTTTCTATTAAATTTCTCCGTAGCACAAATTCCCGGAGCGCCATATTGAAATGTTTATAATTAAATTACATAAAGACGAACAAAATTAATTTCACAGTGCGAAGTGGCGAGCGACTCCGACAAAGCGGAAGCGCTCAAAGGTGGTGCTGCCGCCGAGCGCCGTTTCAATCCAATTTCCCAGATGTTTTCAAAATTGCCGAGGAGCTGAATAATCACGTTATAATTTAACTCTATTAAATTTTATACGTTAAAGTGTTAATATTTCATTTCAAAGTTTAATTTAATTAATTCCAAAGTTGAGAATCTTGGCGCGCAGGGTGCAAATCTCTGTGATCTATCTCGTGACTTTTAATGTCTTGATTTATGAACTTTAATTTTTGTATTAAATTGGATTTATAATTGCTTTTGTCATGTAACATTGCGTTGAATAACTATACAAATCAAACAAAACAATAATTTATTCCAATCCAAAATTAGAAATAATTATTACGATCCATACCTATAGGTACAATATAGGTGAATAAATAAGTCAAAGAGATTTAATTCATGGCGTCTATTTCTTAAATTTAATTAGAATAAAAACTGAAGAAAGCAATTCCAATTAATCCGTCGGATCGAAAATATCTTATAATAAATATAAGATATAAATTATCACTTGTTCTATAATTATTACTAGTTTGTGAACCAGATTTTAATTATCCATAACAATTATTGTCATGTTCACGTTATCTGATTAAATGAAGTAGTGATTGAATTTGCATGGAGTTATCTTGAGATATATTCCAGTTTCCTGCCTCGTGTGCTAAATGCTTAAAAGGCAGCAGCCGGTGACGAAACAAATTGATGTACCCAAATAATTATTAATGCCTCACGAAATTTAATTGGAAAAGTTGAATTTGTATCGCGTTCACTGCTCACGGCGTAGGTGAGCGATTTGAGTCGCGAGGCGGCGCCACTGCGACTGTTTACGAGATAATTAATCTCAAAGTATTTACGGCTTTAATCGGAGCACTCCCCATCGGGGGCAAATAAATTTCGTACGTAATAATGTTGGTGACTGATTCACATATAGCTTATATCATATAAGATTAGGTATCTGCAACTATATCAGACTTTATACCTGCTTATAGTAGGTATTACAAACTTTATCATCTTTCTTTTCAGAAATCCCTTTATTTTATAATTCGATTAAGTACCTATATTATTCTTATAAGGCTCAAATTTAAAATATTGCCTATCTATAAAAAAATTGCTGTGTATTGTACAATTTGACTTGATTTTTAACATATAATTTTTTACTTAACAGTTAATACTGTAAGTTTAAAAAAAAATTAAAAGTAAATTAGTTGACCATCTTAATTAAATATTGTCAACACAAAGAATGCATTAAAAATAGAAAATGTTTATTTTTAGTTGTACTATTCGTCAATAGATGGCACTACGAGTATGTGTTTTAGATGTGTAGTAGATAGTTAGTTTTCTGTTTAGCCGCGCTGGAACAGCGCCACAATTTTTGCTCAAGATTATATTTTTTAAGAAATAAGAAACAGTGTTTATATAAGTAATATTCGAATATTACAATAAATTTTAGATACATATTTTGAGTTTAAATAGAGTTTGGCATGGTATAGCGCATGGTCCGTTCAAGCTAATTAACAATAGATCGAACCGACTGCAGCAACAATGAAACACGAAGAATAAATGTCAATTTCACAAACGACGAGGAGGGTTCGGTTTTAAATCGAATTCCGTTTAATAATAGTACCGCGTTAGAGTTGAACGCACTCTTGATAGTTTGATAGTTTATTGTATTGTAGACATAATGCTTTCATATTAGAACGCTTTCTTGTCAATAAAATATTATGTTATTTTTATATATTTTATTTAGAAAATCATTTAATTTGACCAGTTGCTCTCTTTTTACCTGTCTGAATATTAGTTATAAATAGACCATCACTATTAATAATTTATTGGACATGTTAAGTATGTATACCTTATATGATGAAAATTCTTACATTACATTGAAAATATGCGAATCAGTAATAAATCACTGAATTTAGAGCACAACAATTTTGCACAGTTCTTCCTAAAATTTATTGATAAAATGTCCCATTTGATTATTAAGGTTTCACTTTTAAGTAAAATTTAAAGCGTAAGTTATAATATTGATTAACAATAATAATAATATAGATAAAATTATAGGTAAAACAGAATAAAGATTTCATACATACATGAGTTGGTCACAATTCGACCACAACTGTTTTTGATTAAAGTTAAATAACCTGCAAAATTCAGTGCCACGTATGCTTCCAAAATTCTTCAAAGCTTAGTAGACTTTTGTAAAAACGGAAACCACAAAATAAAGCTTTGCTATTTAGCTTTTAAACAGAATCGTATTAGATCCCTAAGTGTTGTATCTGATTAAGATCTACTCACTAAATTCGTTTGTTTAATTAATCTTTAAATTAAGTGCAAATCCATTACATTGCCTTGAAGTATTTTAAAATCAAGAACTCGTACTATTCGACTATAATATCGACTATAATAACTGTAATAACCTTCTATAGGATATCATGAAACTATAAACGTCTAATAATAACCTACAAAGAATTTAACCACCAAATTTTAAATATAATACCCTTATAGATGATGATATTTGGTTGTTAGGTTCCTGTAAAAATAAGTCTATTTGAGCGTTTTAATAAAATTGTAAATGGGAACATGTTACACAAGAGATTTTATCAAAATACACCAAAAATAAATAAAAGCACAAATCGCACGAATAGCGGTAAAAAGATAGTATAAAGCAACATAAAGTGAACGTGGTCAACGAGAATAATTACCAGAGTCGAGGGGGTGGTTACGAGTATGAGGAAGTGACCCGCTGACCACCCCCGTTGCCCGGCAACCGACTAATCATCATAAACAGATAGCCCGCCATCTTATATGTTGGAGATTGTACATAGAATATCATAAAATATAGGATTTATATGAGACATAAAATCGTAATTCAGGTTTGAATGTTTGCAAGAAATCGTCATTCTTTTCTAAGTAAATAACTGACTTTTCAATGCAGCTATTATAGATTTTTTGTCTGTTATTCTGTTTTATTGTTTAGATAAAATTAGAGTGGACCATACGAATAAAATCTAAGTCTGAAGAATTGGATTGAACGATACAAGTTGTTTGGAAAGTAGAATTTTAGGACTCTATCTATTAGTTGCTTCAGTCAAATTCAACAGCAGTTTGGCAAATAATTTAATGGGGTGAATTTTGACGATTACAGTAGAGTGTAAGGTTTATTGGAGATCACGTTAATCATTCACTGCATTAATTTATTCACGTGTTGTCCATACGGACTTCGGTGTCACACTAGTTACCTAATAGTATGTAGGTATAACTTTTTAAAAACATAATACTTTTTTAATTGGGCTATTAGTATTTAAATTCCTAAAGCTACAATTGTAAATATGTTAAAAATCTGCTGATTTACCACTTATACCACGAGGCCTAAGTCAGCAGCATTTTAGATTTGAGGTAATCCTTTCACTTGAGAGTTTAACCCTCCGTTTAAAGTGTAAGCCGAGTGAATTTTTAATAAATTTCAAAGAGATGTCAATCGTGTGTTTTATTTTGCATAGGGCTTAGCAAGGGCAAGGGGTGCGCGAGTACATTTCGTTGTACGTCATTTGTTTGTCTCGGGAGCACCCTCGCTTGCTACTTGCATCGAGAATGCACTTATTTTTGACAGCATATCAAATGATATTTTAATTGTGTACACATTGGTACTAATAAACTGTTGGAGTGATAAATTGTAGTGTTTGATTTTATAGCGATGGAAGGGTTGTTCGGTAAGAGGTCGAAAGATATAAAAATAAATGATTTTAGAGATTAATTGGAATGCAATGCTTTAATAATTTTATTTGAAATTTTGTTATAAAATAGGTGATTACATAACAAGAAACGATAAAAAGATACATAACAAGAAAATACACAACAACTTATCATTTATAATTCTAGACTAAAATTCATATGTTATTAAAATTTGTATTACAATATCAATTTTATAGATAACAAAAGGAAAAGATTGATTCTCGATTCACATATTTAGACGTAGAACATTATTTTTCCTAAAAATCTTTGTTGAAGAAAAACTACAGTTAACATTTAAATAATGTAATTAATCAGCCATTAAGCATTTCTCGAAACAATTGTCTTCAAAGTAGTAGATTTACGTAACAGCTATTTAACGCAAACAAAACCGATTCAAATTACACAGAAAGCATCGTAATCAGAGCATGTTATCATTTACGACGGGTCTGTATTTAAGGAGCAGTCAATTCTAACTTTTAAAAGGGTAATAGATGCATGTCTTGGAGTAAACGCTTCCGTGAGACAGCCGCGGCGCTGGCGAGCCGATCGACCGATCTGACAATTTTCAATTTGTATGCTGGCCACTCCACCACTCCGGCCACGGCCACGGCCCACGGCCACCCCGCACGTTCTCACGCCACTTTTACGTTTTACCTAATTATTATTTCCCTTTAACAAACTAACACATGTTTGACGGTTAACTATTAGGACCACATCGTGACTTTATTATAAAGTTGATTGGTTTTTTCATATTCCTTCATCAAGTCCGACATTTGCATAATTATTTATACAACTAAAAACAAATTCCTATTAAGAATATTTATTTTAATATTATCTGTTGATGATTTATTATATCCTAATATGTATTAATATAAAATATTTTAATGACATGAAAATGTTGTCTCGGTTTGTGTTCTCCTTTTACGACGAAATAACATTTAAATATGGAAATGTTGTAACCGTTATATGTAATTATTTAAGAGACTACAATTAATTTTATCCAATTATTATTAATTGTATTTACAACTTTTTAATCTTTATTTTGAATAAACTTATTTTTATTTAAAGAACTAAACTCCTGAGCTATTTAGACTGAATTATCTCATTATGTATTAAATAGGTATGTGTTCATCAATGGACACGATTAAAACTAAGGTAAAAAATGCACTAGATGTAAATATGACGAATATACAAACATGCAGGGTTAAACCTTTTCACTCACTATCTATCAGGCGTTAAAATTTTAAAAATCATTCTTTAATATTCACCAAAAGAGTCAAATAATCTCACATACAAATGTTCATGGTCTAAAAATTTGGGATGTGGCTATTTGTCTTTATAAACAATTATTCCTGCGTAAAAACCATTTAACTGAACATTTTAAGACGATTTCTGAATGAGTGTTTAAAGTGTATCGTCAATGTTTAAGATGAATGAACAACGTTCCTATGAAGCGAGGATGTAACCCGGAGCAGTGAGCACGCTTCACCACCTACCTATTCAGGATGTAGCTATTATGGCGAGGGTCTAATGATCGGAGCCTGCTTTGGTCCTACATTCGCGTACCACTTTTTACCACCTTTCTTGCTCCTCTACCTCTACGGGTTCGCATATAACGGCGACGACAGGTAATTTATAGTTCTTATGATTCATCGTAGGCATATATTAAAATTATTCATGTCAACCACTTGAGAGGAATATCAAATAATTATAATTGCCAGTAAGAATTATAATATCGGGATTGTAATTCTCGTTGGCAACAAAGTGGTAACGCATACCTATTCCCTATTTGGTATCTGATTACGCGTGTTTAAATGTATGTATATTTAAATAAACCTGTTTTATTAACATTGTTCTTTATATTTAATTTATTCTTAATATAACTTTATGTATTATAGATTCTTAGGGATCTACCAATATAGTTTTACAAGAAGAACTAAAATAAAATATCGACAGAAGTTCCTTCTAGTGACGTAGAGCTTTGTTAAAAAGCGTTTTTTTGAGATTTAACTCCTAAAAGGAATGGCTAAGATTGTATAGAGGAAATCGTATATATAAATCATATACCTATATACTACAAAAACTTACAACATAATAGAAATAAATGTTCATTCAGCATTTGCACAAAGTACCTGTAACCAGTGATATCAAGGTAGTTCTTAAACTGCTCAAATACTCAGCATATTATTGAAACATAAATTCGTCTCGGTATTAAACTATAATGATTAATGCAAAAACGATCGCGTTACATTTATGTATGTATTGCGAGAATCACATTAGTGACATTAAAAATCCTCCTTGCATTCGTTAGCAGCGTCTGTGTATGGCAAAATATGTGCCCCGACTTGATTTTGCTATTCGCTCCGTATGATTTTCAGAAATGGTTGTGGCATATATGCGTATAGGCAGTAAGGATACAATATTTTTATGCGATACGTTTTTCCTTGCCTGTTTTTACTGTCATTACCTTAACTAAAGTAGGAAAATCGCTTGAGACGCTACATTCTAATGAAAGCGCGCCAGTCCGCGCGTGCGCCGCTACTCTCTGAGATTAGGGTTGTCGATGTCCATATTATCAATTATTATATAAGATCCCATGCACAGTTAAATGTAAAGATAATAGTAACATACACTTTAAACGGGGAGCAGCAGTGCTTAGGGATAGTGACCCAGGTGCAGGTTTAAAGAGATGTTATATTACCTCAAAACTTAAGGTTCCCAACATTAACCTAAGTATTAAATTAACGTCTCAAATGGTCCTCAATAACTGCTATATTGCATTTACATATTTATACTTTATTATGATAGTCAACATTCACTCCACGAAAATACTCGTTTACCTGTCTATCGCTGCTTGTATTCTTTCTTTTCTTGCCATGTGTATAATATGTATAATAGGGTGATCCAAAAAAAAAAATTTTTTTTTTTTTTTTTTCAAACAAGCTCAAAAGTTTCGTTTGGGTGTAAAAAAATTACTGTGAAAATATGAGCTCTTAATATTAATATTAAGGCTGTCCTCATCGCATTTTTTTAATTCCCATAAGAATAACATGGGAAAATTTTTTTTTGCTTCTTCTGATTTTTGTACCGTTCAAACGACTGATTGACTTATAAATTGCTGTTCTAATCTTTATAGAGAATTGAACGCTCTACAAAAAAGGTCTGATAACATTTTTTGATTTGTCCACGCGTTCAAAAGTTATTCAAGATCAAAGTTCAATTGTTCAAAAATTTGATCGAATTTTATAAATTACACCAAAACTGTTGGTTTCAGAGTCGAAATAAAAATCAAATTTTTTGTCAAATATAAATTAGACTTCTGATAAATGTTGACCAATAATTTTTTTTTGTTCAATCAAAAAAATATGATGCTTTTAAGGATTTTTTTTCGCAATAAATCAAAAAATAAACAATTTTATTCTGTTATTATATTCACATTCATTTTATTAATAAGTTTTGCTTAAGAAATTGCTTGTCTGTTTACATTAAATATTTATGATTGAAGTGATTTTTTATAACAATTTGGAAAACGTTGTCGATGGCCTCGAACAACCTGCAATAAATACTGCAACTGTTCTTCATCTTTAGTCAGGCAGCGGTTATATTCTTCAATTAATGCAACACCCCGTTCAGCAACGTCGTTCGTTACTTTCAAAGTTTTGAAAAATTTCAGACATATTTTGTAGCTGTTATCATTAGGCCATGTAGAAATATCTTTTTCTATGAAATCAGAGGGTAAATCAAATTTTTTAAATAACTCCAATGAGTTTTTCGAAACAAAGTCGCTTAAATCGTTATCTAATAACGATTTTAAATTTACATCCTCTACATGATATCGCTGCTCCATTAATGTAGAGCCCTCTCGAGTGTTAATAGCATAAAGCATTTTCTTTTTAATATAGATCGGAACATTGTCATCAAATAATGATATTGTGGCCAACTCGTCATTTAAATACCACAAATGTTCCTTCATCTTTCTGCAAGCTTCTTGTGATACCACCGAGTCAATTTTTTTATTTCGAATCAAATTTTTCATCAACTCTAGATCTTTGTAAGGTGCCAGAATAGCAGATGTTGCCGTGTACCAAGCTTCAATGTAAAATAAAATTACAAAGATACACACTTGACGTAAACTTTTTATTACACGAGGGGAAAGATGAAATTGATCCCGAAAAATAAACATTTTCAAACTATAGATAGCTTTTGACATCCATCGCGCATGATGCATAGCACCAGGACGCTTGAAAGTGTACGTATCGGTGGGACAACTACCAAGAAAAATTAAAGATAATACCAAAAGCTCCCGGTAATCATCTCGAGGCTGAGACATCTAAAAAACCAAATTAATAAACATAAGTTGAAAGTATTAGTTTTGATTGTATCAAGAAAATATAATGAACAATTTTTACCTGTAAGCAATCATTAATGAAATTAATAATTTTCATCTTATCTTCATTTAAAGCGCTTGCCACAGTTTCATCCTCTATTCCACTTTTATATTTGGTTTGATCAATGTCATCCCATTTTTTTTTAAAACGAAGGAAAATCGGGACGTTAGGACCAGATGTAGTGGTCCAATAAACTTCAAAAACTCCTCGTAAAACAATTTCCAATACATGATGACGACAAGGAAGCCACACCAATTTTCTCTCCAATGCTTTTTCAATTTGAACACATGTACCTTTATAAATGCCTACAACAAGAACAGATAAAAATATATAAAAACATGAGATCTTGATTTTAAAGTGAGAGGAGAGCATACCTACGCTCACGCTGAAGTCATGCAGTAGAAATCAAATATAATAATGTCGTAAGTACTTGTAATTATTAAATAAAGTTTACCTGTGTTGACAGCTGCAGTATCGAAACACATTGCTTTTACGTAAGGAGCAATGTTCCATTGATTCAACGTCGTAATAACAGCTAAAGCTTGTTGATAAGCAGTTCCACTATCAGCTTTAGGGACTCCAAGAAGCTGATCAACACCAGAGACAGAAAGTAGAATTGCTAAACGGTCAACAGACTGTGAATCAGCTATATCGGGCAAAATTTTACCGTCCCAGTGGACAACATAACGATCATCAGAACGGAATTCTTTTTTCAAATCTTGCGCAATGTTTGATCTATGTTTGATGCGCGCTCGATAAATTGTACCGTAACTTAAATTAAGAGTAGAAAGATCGATTCCTACGCTCTTAAAAGTAGCAGCTAAAACAAAAGTAGCATTTCTATTTGTTACTTTTGCTCGATCTAGTGCTGCACATAACTCGGGTGTCATCACATCAATTTTGTTTGGTTGACACTGTTGACTTAGCTCATTTTCAAAGTCAGATACAACATTTGATGTCTGACTAGATGTTGTTGCTGATAAACCAGATAGTAATACTGCGGATTTTTGGGTAACAAGCATCATATCAACAGTAGGTTCATCTGCATCTAAATAGCAAAAGTTGTTTATATAAAACAGATAATTATAGTTAATTGAGAAAGTATACTGATAGGATTTCTTAGCATTTAAGAAATTATTTCTTTAACATTTTTTCTTAGCATTTAAAAAATATTTCTTAGTATTTATATTTCTTAGTATTTAAGAAATAATTCTTAAATATTAAGAAATATTTTTTAAATACAAAGAAATGATGTTTAAGGAATGATTTCTTAAATACAAAGAAATCTTCTTAAATACTAAGAAATCCTTCAATCAATGTAAGTATAAATTGTAATATAAACTTACCAGCCGAATCTACAACCATTATATCTTGATTTTGATCTTCTTGTTCTGTTAAAGTGTTATTATCAATAAATCCGAATCGATTTTTTGATCTTTGCCCGGCCAAGAACAACTTTTTCTCTTCATCAATGTATTTATTGACGTTCAGTTTGGCGATATCAAATAAATTTTTTAATTTTTGAGAAAAATTTGATTCTTTCTTCTTTTGTGCTACTGAATTTTTGCGCTTATAATTCCTCTGTATCTTTTTGACTTCATCTAATAAATTTGAAAGTTTTTTTCGCGCAAATTGCTCACCACACGTTGGAATACCAGCTTCGGACCACTTTTCTTGAACTTTCGTTATTGTCAAATTGATACTGTGTTTATGTTGAAATTTTAAAACTTTTTTTTGATAGAGAAATACCGACATAACCTCTACCAAACTAGGAAGTTTGCGTCCACTAAAATTTTCAATTGGATCACTCACAATACGACTCAAGTAATCCATAGTTAACTTGAAATTAAGCTCAAATAATTTTTTTAATTAATATTATGTTATAAATAATAATAACTTTAAATAACTCTGACTTTGTTAAAATAAAAATGCTAAGGACAAAAATTTTTGGTTCAGTATGTATCATAATAATAACATAGCTCTGAAGCTCTGAGCTCCATCTATTGGGAAATAATTTTTTTATCGACGGAGCAAGAAAATAATAGTGCTTATCGACTGAAAATTTAAAAGAACAAATTGACCATTTGTATCTGAAATTACAAAAATTTTTTTAAAGATATTTATTTATTTATGTTCCATCTTATAGCAATGGAATAAATATTATTATTATTATTATTATTATTATTATTATTATTATTTACATGACACTTGTTTTCTCGAAATTAACATTTCGGTACTAATGAACCACACGGGTCTAAACCAAGTGGGGCTCAAATTTAAATGTTTAATGTAGGTACTATTCTTCCTGCAAAAATTTCCTGACTATGTGGCAAGTGTTGAGTAGTGCGGCTTTTTGCATAGTAATGAAAATACTTTTTGGTAATTTTAATTGCTTTAGTGAACTTAAAAGATGCTTTGGTATAACCCCAGTACTGGAGAGAACCAAAGGCACAATATGCACTTTGTCCAGCTTCCAAATTCTTATGATTTCTTGTTTTAATTCTATATATTTTGTTATTTTATCTGAGATTGTCTTTTGTAGGTTGTGGGTGCTGGGAACTGAGATATCTATTATATAAGCCTCTTTATTTACTTTATCTACGAGAGTTATATCAGGTCTATTATTATGGATAGTTTTGTCTGTTAATATTGCTCTGTCAAAGTACATTTTGTGTGTGGCGCTCTCCAATACCGGTTTAGGTATGTATTTGTAGTATGGTAGTAGGTTGTCCTGAATTAATTTGTAAAGTATGGCTAGTTTTTGATGAACGATTTGTGCGACTTGGTTGTGTCTGTGCGTGTAGTCAGTTTGTGCGAGTGTGGGACATGAACTAATAATGTGTTGTATTGTTTCTGAATGACTATTGCATTTTCTACACCTATCATTCTGTATACTATTGTCTTTTATAATAAATTTTCTATAATTTTTTGTGTTAATTATCTGGTCCTGTATTGAAATCATAAAACCTTCGGTCTCGGGGAACATATAGCCTAACTTTAGCCACATATTTGATGCTTCTAAATCAACATGACCCTGTTCCAAATCAATCAAATGTCGTCCATGGAGTTCTTTATTTCGCCAAACATTTAATGCCTCGTGTAACTGTTCGCTTACTGACTTAAACTGAACTTCTTGGTTTTTTAAATTAAGTGGAGTGAACTTATTATCAATTTCTGTAATAGCTAAGTGTAAGTGACTAGACGTAGATTTAGTGTAAAAGAAATCTCTCAAATTCTTAATCTGACCTTCCCATAATTGTTTAAGATTGATCAAACCTCTCCCCCCTTTAAGTCTTTTAACTGTCATTCTCTCAATAGCTGATTTAGGATGCAGGTAGTTATGTTTTGTCAATGTAGTTCGTGTTTTTCTTTCTAATTTTGTAATATCAGTTTGGGTCCATTTTATTATTCCAAATGTGTAAGTTAAAACAGGTATAGCATAGGTATTTATGGCTTTAAAGAGATTTTTAGAATATAGTTGTTTTTTACATATTAAGTTTAGCCTATTTGAATATTCTTTAATAAGTTTTAGTTTTATCTGCACATGATTTATTGTATTAGATTGATATATGCCTAAATATTTATAAGTGTCATTGAATTCCATTAACGAAAATAAGTTATCTTCCTGTGTTGTATCATTGCTAGTTATAGTTTTTCCCTTTTGAATATAAAGTGATTTGCATTTATCGAGACCAAATGTCATTTTTATGTCTTGGCTGTATTGTGTCGTTAAATCGATCAGTTGTTTAAGATCTCTCTGTGATTTGGCAAAAATTTTTATGTCATCCATGTACATTAAGTGTGTTATTACTGTATTATTAGTCAATTTGTATCCGTTATTAGTTTTATTCAAAAGGCTCGATAAAGGATTCAACGCAAGACAGAACCATAAAGGACTCAGAGAATCACCTTGGAAAATGCCATTTTCAATCCGGATTTCATCAGTTGCTAAAGATGAATTTCCTAGAGTTATATTTAGTGTAGTTTTCCAGTTGATCATAGCATTTTCCAAGAAAGTAATTATATGTGGATGTATTTTATAAATTTTTAAAACTTTAACTAACCAAGAATGCGGGACACTATCAAACGCTTTTTTATAGTCGATATATGTAATAAAGAGATTTCTCTTATGTATTTGGGCGTGTTTTAAAACTGTTGAATCTATCACTAACTGTTCTTTACATCCTTTATGGTCTTGTCTACATCCTTTTTGTTCCTCTGACAGTATATTGTTTTTTATTAAATATGAATTAATTTTGAATGTTATACATGACGTGATCAGTTTATAAATAGTTGGTAAACAAGTTATAGGGCGATATTGTGAGGGGTTTGTTGTATCGTTGCTCTTAGGTAACATGTAGGTGATTCCTGTTGTGACAAATTTGGGTAATTCATTTTGCCCTGTAATAAGGTCTGTTATAAGGTTAGCTAATTTGTCATGGAGCACGAAAAATTTTTTGAACCAAAAATTATGCACACTATCAATTCCTGCTGCTTTCCAATTTTTCATGCGCTTAGTGACTATTTCTATATCTTCTTTAGTAACTGCCACAGATTCCATTCCTTCCAAATTTTCCCATTTTGTTTCTTCTTCTCCTATCCATTTAGCCTCGACATTATGATCTTCTCGTTTTTTCCATAAATCGGTCCAGTAACTTTTGAGAGCTTCCTTTTGTGGCAACTCACATTCATTATTTACTTGACCATCATTTAATCTCCTATAAAATACTTTTTCATTAGAGTTAAATAACCTATTTACTTGCTTTCTTTGTAATGCTTTATTATATCTACTAAGTCTTTGGGATTTTACAGCTAATTTTTGTTTAAGTGTATCTAAAAATTCTTCTGGTCTCATATTGTTTTTATCATACTTTGAATGGACTGTCAATCTTTTGAAAATTTCTTCTACATTTTTCACTACTTTCCTAGATCTATTATTATTTATATATTGCGTTACTCTACCTATATCTGCTCTTAACTTTTTAACATCATTTTCCAGCCTTAATTGCCATGTAAGTTTGTGTAATTTACGATTTCCTATAATGGATGATAAATTTTGTTCGTGTATTTTATATCCTAACTTTTCAGAAATTACAAGTGCGCTACAATAAATCAGCATGTGAATTTTAGTTAAATCAAAGTTTGTTGAGTAAAATTTCTCTAGAATATGCTTATTAAATATATCTACAAAATTATAAAGTTTTTTGTTTTCTCGTAATCTAGGTAACTTAGGCCGCTTTCCAGGGTCTATTTCAGCATATTGAGTGATAGTGTTTTCTAATTTATCAACTAGTTCCGAAATTAGTATATTATGTTGTGTTGATTCCGGGTTTATTTCTTGATCTGATTGTTGAATTGTAAGACTAGGTGTTAAATCCAATTGACTAGATTCATTTACATAACTTAATGGTTGCATATTATTGTCCAAATTTACAGTATTTGGTGTTGGGGTTATGATTGGGCTACAGTTTGTTGTTTGTTTTAATTCTTGACCTACTTCGTTTTTTAATGAATTTAATCTTTCGTTGCTAATAAACTTATTTTTTATTATAACCCTTTTTTGATCCGCTATTCTTTGCTCGCTTAAGTGACCAAGTGATGGAAAATTAGTAATAAAATCTACATGCATAAGCTGTCTATACGCTGTTTCATTTATACCTAAATTTGTTACTCGATAGTATGACCTCATAATCGCTTCATTTAATTCGTCCGTCCATCTCATTCTACACATTGGCTTTTTTTGTATGTTGGAAAGTGTAATATGGTAAGTGTTTGGTTCATTATGTATAAGATGTTGATTTTGTGTTTGCTGTAGATAGGCTTTAACTTCTGTTTTAATCTGTTCTAATATATCTTGAGAAAGTAGTTTGTTCCGATTAATGGCTCTACATTGGTCTCCTAACCTCTGCCTCGATGCTTCCATTTCAGGAAATTTTTGTGAAAATTCGCGATGAAGATGGTCCAAGTACACTTTATCAGAGTTTAATTTTGTTGCGATGAGGTATGTACGCCAGATGAATTTATTCATTTCTTCCGTCCATCTTTTGCGCGTACGATTATTGTTTGTAGTGGGTGCAGTTTTAATGGCATGTGCCTCCTGCACAACATCTACAGACATAGATGATGATGATGACCTTGATGAAGCAATATATGATTTTGGGGATGAAGTTGGTGATTCAAATGAATGAAAAGGTGATGGTGTCGTTGAATTTCTTTCGCTAAGCATGTCCAAGTCCTTACTACAGGATGCTTGAGTCGTTTGACGGAAATCTGTTCCCACCCGGAGATTCTTCGCACCCCTAGAACCAGTTTCAGATGAGCTCCCGTCACAGCCTGCACTGTTACTGGCTCCGCCGGGCACTTGGGGCCTCGATTTACTTCTTGTTTGAACCATATTTTCTCTTTGTTTTGGGACCGTTAGTTGGGAAGGGTAAATTAGTTATTTATATTTTATAGTATCTCCTAAATTATTTGCATTTTAGGGTGTAATCAAGTTCTTATTCCATATGCCCATGCCTTCCCGTAAGCCCCCCCACCACGTCAAGGTGATCCCCTGGGGGGGTTATTATTATTATTATTATTATTATGATATAAAGAAAAATCTTTCTCAGGCATAGCCTGGTGTTATATAAATCTAACACGGGTGGGTACCAAGTGTTAGATTTTTTTTTTTTTTTTTTTTTAATGATCGTTTATAGAGGTAAGTCCGTAGGTTTGTCATTGTCTGAAGATAATTGTAGAAATTTCCGGACAATTCTGCATGTATTTAAGATGGCTGCTTTTTGTAGAGTTAAATAGGTTAATTTGGGTAAATGAAGAATATCTAGTGATTTGAATAAATTTTTAGGAACAACGCCTGTGCTTGAAATTATTATTGGTACTATTGTGACTGTTTTCATTTTCCACATTCTCTTGATTTCTTCTTGAAGCTCCGTATACTTTCTTATTTTTTCTGCTATAGCTGATTGTAAATTATTTGTATTTGGTACTGAAATATCTATTATAAATGTACTTTGGTTTCTCTTGTCCACAAGTGTTATATCAGGTCTGTTGTTATAAATGGTATGGTCTGTTAGGATAGTGCGGTCGTAATAAAGTTTGTATTCTTTATTTTCTGTGATTGTTTGTGGAATGTATTTGTAATAAGGTGATTGTTGGTCATGTTTAAGGTTGCATATTTGGGCTATTTTTTTGTGTATTATATTAACAAGTTGATTGTGTCTGTGTAAATAATCGCTTTGTGTTAATGTTGTGCATGATCCGGTGATGTGTTGTATTGTTTCTGGTTTAGCTTTGCATTTACGGCAGAGATCATTTTTAAGTGTTTTTTCCTTTAAAATAGATTTTCTATAATTCTTAGTGGTTATAACTTGGTCTTGAATCGCTAGCATGAACCCTTCCGTTTCAGGAAAGAGTCCACCCAACTCAAGCCATTTATTTGATGCTTCTTTTTCTATGTATGGGTGTTCTAAGTCTTTTAAGTGTCTACCGTGGAGTTCCTTGTTTTTCCATTTATTAATTTTTGCTTCTATTTCCTTCTTTTTATCAATCAGTTTAGTGTTTTTGATGCTTAAATTTAAGGGTGTGAACTGAGTGTCTATTTCTGCAATTGTTATATGTAAGCTACTGTCTGATTTGTTCTCAAAAAAGGTTTTTAAATTTTGTATTTGCGTGTTATGTAATAGTGTTATGTCAATTAAGCCCCTTCCTCCGTTCTTTCTTGATAGTGTTACACGTTCTATTGCAGACTTAGGGTGGTGGTACCTATATTGTGTGAGAATTGTCCTTGTTTTAGTTTCCAAGTAATGTAGTTCAGTGTTTGACCATTTAATAATCCCGAATGAATAGGTTAGAACAGGTATTGCATACGTATTTATAGCTTTAAATAAATTTTTACTGCTCAACTGTTTTTGGCATAATAATCTTATTCGATTGAAATATTCTACCTTTAGTGTTTGTTTTATTGTGTTGTGTTCTATTAGTCTCGCTTGATTGTATCCTAAATATTTGTATACCTCGTTATACTGCATGGCTAAAATACTTTCTTGTTCACCCACATTATAATTACCCTCTACAACTTTGCCTTTTACTATATTAATTTTTCTACACTTACTTAATCCAAATTCCATCTTTATGTCTTTTGAGAATTCTGTCGTTATATCAAGTAATTTATCAATATTTATATCTTTGTTAGAATATAATTTTAAATCATCCATATATAATAGATGTGTTATTTGATTTAAAGTTTTTCTGCCGCTTTTAATATCAAAACCTAATTTAGAGTTATTTAACTCATTTGAAAGTGGGTTTAAGGCTAGACAAAACCATAGAGGACTTAAAGAATCTCCTTGAAATATACCTTTTTTTATATTGATTGCACCTGTGTTAATGTCAGTTTGTTCAGTCCGTAGATGTAAGGTAGTTTTCCAAATCCGCATAGTGTTTTTTAGGAAATTTACTATGATAGGATTAATTTTGTAAATATTAAGTACTTCAATGAGCCATGAGTGGGGTACACTATCAAAAGCCTTTTTGTAGTCAATGTATGCTACAAACAGGTTCTTACGTCCTTTCTGTGTGTGTTTTAGGACAGCAGAGTCAATTATTAATTGTTCCTTGCATCCTCTATGGTATTTCCTACAACCTTTTTGTTCCTCTGAAATAATTTTATTACGTTCCAAATGTATTTTAATCTTGTGAGCTATGCATGACGTTATGATCTTATATAATGTAGGTAAACATGTAATAGGTCTATATTGGGAAGGATCGTGGGTTTGATTACTTTTTGCCAACATAAAAGTCAGTCCCTCTGCTAGAAACTCTGGCATTAGACTATTACCTTTAATTATATCTGTAATTTGTGAAGCTAAAATACTATGCAAACTATGAAGTTTTTTGAACCAAAAGTTATGTATGTGATCAATCCCGGCTGCCTTCCAATTAAGTGTTTTATTAATAATATTTTTTAACTCATCCGTTTGTATTCTGTCAAAATCCATTTGAGAAATTTTTTCAGGTCGTGATCTCTCCCTATTAATCCATTCAGCGTTTCTGTTGTGTTCAACGTCATTATTCCATAGATTTCCCCAAAAGCTTTCTAAACTTTGTTCTGACGGAGGGTCTTTAACTGTTAGGTCACCTTTAAGATTACGATAAAATTGTTTTTCATTATTTGTGAATAGGTTGTTACTATGTTTTCTAGCCTGTGCTTTCTTATATCTTGCTAATCTATGACTTTTAACCGCTAATTTTTGTTTTAAGGTGTCAATGTACTCTTCTAATCTCTTATTATCATCTTCGCGTGAGCTGTGTTTATTGGTGGTTGCTAAAATTTTTGAAACATTTTTAACTAATTTATTTCCCCTATTCCCATTTTGGTATTGCGTTAATCTACCTATATCTTTTCGCAGTTGTTCGATATTGTTATGTAATCTCTTTTCCCAAGCTGGTTTTGATTTGAAAATTATTATATTACTGTTATCTTTTATTTTAATGTTCATGTGAGATATTATTGTTAATGCTGTGCAATAAATAATGGTGTGTGTGTCGAGTATGTCTGTTAGTGTGCTTAGTTTATTTGGTAAAATATTGTCATTGAATATCTTTAATAGTTTATATACTTCATAAGTTGGTTTCAGTTTTGGTAACCTTGGTCGTAAAACATGATCCGAGTTTCTATGTTTTATTAGTGCTTGTTCTAATTCATCTTTAAGTTTTTCGATTTCACTAGAAGTAATATTGTAATTATCTCTTTTACTAGTATTTATTTGTGTATCTACTACTTGTATACTATCCGGTTCCTGTGTGATAATGAACTCTGAATTTTTACTCTCGTGTGTACTTTGTATTAATGGATCATTTGGTGGACTGTCTAGTGTATGAGATGATATTAAATTTATGTCTGCGTTTAAATTGCTATGTAATGAGCATTTTACTTCTTCTCTAATAGTTTTTAATTCAGAATCCGATAGTAGTTTATTCCTTATTATAACTCTACGTTGGTCAGATAATCTTTGTTCGGAGGTAGTTATATTGGGATATTTTTCTTTGAATTTTTGATATAGTTGTTGCCTATACATAGTTAAGTCCGTTTCCAAATTAGTTACTTCTAAGTATGTGCGTATAATGAAAGTATTAGTTTCTTTGTCCCACTTCATACGCACACGTGGTTTACCAGCTTTGGTGGTCGCGGGTTTCATTGCCGAAGCTACCTTTGAAACATCCATCACTGGTGGAGTCGGACACTCCTGGGCTTCAACTATTAAATGTTCATCAGTATTGTAGATAATATTTGTATCGCAACTAGAGGATAATGAAGATCGTACAGAAGGTACATAAGAAATTGTACTTGGGCTATAAGGTTCTATTGGGCTACTGTATCTACTCTCTATTTGTCTATCTAAGTCATCGGCTGTAGCATTGTTGTCGATAGGAGCCCGCCTGTTCAACTCCTCATCGCTAACGCTTTTTTCAGCTGTAATATTTTTTACGGTTGGAGCCCGCCTGTTCAACTCCTCACCGCTGACGGTTCGCATGCTGGAACACCCAGCGTCAGCTCCAGGTGCGCCCCGGCGATCACCCCCGGGAAGCGGCCCTATACGTTTCATCTTTCTCAGTCTAGTCTCCATTTTGAATGGGTTACCCTTGCCGTGTTAGCCGTGCCTGTAATTTCGTATCACGTGTCCGCCCCCTACGTGGATCTGGTGGTCGATCCGGACGAACGGTTGGATTTGAGGGGGCTATTATTATTATTATTATTATTATTATTATTATTTATTTATTTTTTTTTTTCAATCTATTTTTTCCGATGACCACATGTATCAGAAGTCTAATTTATATTTGACAAAAAATTTGATTTTTATTTCGACTCTGAAACCAACAGTTTTGGTGTAATTTATAAAATTCGATCAAATTTTTGAACAATTGAACTTTGATCTTGAATAACTTTTGAACGCGTGGACAAATTAAAAAATGTTATCAGACCTTTTTTGTAGAGCGTTCAATTCTCTATAAAGATTAGAACAGCAATTTATAAGTCAATCAGTCGTTTGAACGGTACAAAAATCAGAAGAAGCAAAAAAAAATTTTCCCATGTTATTCTTATGGGAATTAAAAAAATGCGATGAGGACAGCCTTAATATTAATATTAAGAGCTCATATTTTCACAGTAATTTTTTTACACCCAAACGAAACTTTTGAGCTTGTTTGAAAAAAAAAAAAAAAAATTTTTTTTTTTTGGATCACCCTAATGTATAATAAAGTGTTGTCAACCTTAGTTATTTCGTAATATAATAATGAATCCTGTTCTTATAATAATTATAAAATATTAAAAAAAAAATCAATATAAAAATAACAAATAAAAAAATAAGGTTCTTTATAAAGGCAATCTTATCCAGGCACTAAAAATCTTGTATTTATAAAACAATGTCGGTTTTGTTCGATTACTCGAGAACGGCTGGACTGATTTTCATGGCATGGATTTGTTCTATTTGTCTCTTTCCCAAATAGCAGAATAACTATTAAAACTTTAGGAAGATGAAAAAAAATAGATAAAAAACATTTTCTCATACAAAATGTTGATGGATTTCGAAACTGTCAAATATTTAATGTTCATACCGTAGATACGGTAAACTCTCCCCTCAAATTAAAAAACGTAATTATTAAAGGTTTCGAATCTACAAGATATATCCACAATATTCGGATAATGTGGAAGAATGTCTGTATTGAAAAAGGACTGACATACCTATATAGTCTAGTCGACAAGTTCAAAATGGTCTAAAATATATATTGCTCTTAAAAAATTCGTACTTCACTAGAAATAACGACGAAAGCTGCAATTGCAGTGAAATATTTGTTACCGGACAAAATAGTTCGGATCATTAAAGTGAGTTTATAGATTGGAAGAAAAACAAAAACATTGCATCTTTTTATGAGAACATACTTTTGGTGTATTTTGAAGTCTTGTGCATTAAGTCCCCACAATATCAAAGCATTGTGTAGTCGACATGCAATTTTAAAATACACTTTTTATATTAATCAAGAACTCGATTATTCTAGTTACTCCAAATTTTTATTAAAACGAAAATGGAAAGGAAACGAAAATGAAATAAAAATATTTATTAATGAAGCTCCTGAGGAACGTTACCTGTTGATAAACAGTACTGTCTAGTAAGTGCCTAAGTAATTGTGAAGTCAAAATAAAATTAGTCTTATTCATGAATTACTTTGTTACCTGGTGGCGGTGGTGGCAAAAGTAGAGAATTAGGAATAAATCTTAATAGTAACTGTTCCAAAAACAAAAATAAGTGATAAAAAAATAGTGCACATTAAAAATATTAATCACAATAACAGTGTGACTATACCTTTAGAGACACTAAGAAAGTGTTAATGGACGCATTCTTAAGTATTATATTACATTAATTTAATAAGTTTAGGTCAAAATAAAATTACTCATTAGTCATTTTAGTTAGGCTAGATTGTAATTAGATTATTATAGAGCTTCATATAATTTGATGCTTTGTAATACAATAAAAAAAAAACACATAAATTAAAATGGTACGAATTTTCACAGTAACTGGAAAACATTATAAAATATGAATAAAATTTTGAAATGGAAAATATTTCTCTCAAAATGGCAAGAATAAATTTGACGAGTGGCAAAAAAATAGCTATCGACCAGCTATCCAGAAGCCTGTTGGTCACTGTTTTCAAAGAAAATTTCAGACTTCTACTTGCCGATATAATTGGTAGTAAACAATTTTGAATTCCATAGAAAGGGACATGAAACAGACGTCAGACAACCATGACAACAGAATCACATTGTTTTTAAACAATATTAATGCAACATATCAAAAAGAGTCAGCGTTCATGATTTTTTTAAATTGCACTTTTACCTAATAAAAAGTGTTTGCTTAAAAATCGTTTATTTGCACTCGGTTGCAAAATACATTATTGCAGCATCATTTATATACAAAAACATAATTTATTTATTAGAAATAGGACTTTATAATTAATGACAGCCCTGCTTTTTTGTAATTATAATTATGGGTATGGGCGCTCCTACTTATCTTTATGTTTAAGTAAAAACTGGTTTTATTCATTATAATTTTGAGCTGGACAGTTAATCAAAATTCATTACATTTCCTTACAAAATATCGTACATAAATAACTAATAGGTCTCAAATAATTATGATACAAGTACTTACTTAATTTAGAAATAATAATTATCTAAAATCAAATAGAAACAAAAGTGTTCAAGCGTAAATGGAATACAGTAGAATCGTTGAGTTCGCTAATTCGAGAGAGTTAGCCTAAGTGTAGATGTCCGATGACATCTTCACGGCTACAATAGTAAACAAATGTGTCGCTCGGACGCAATTACATCGCAGCGCAGGCTCGGGCTCAGGCGCAGGCGCAGGCGCAGCTAGGCTGCAGCGGCGAGTGTCACCGGTCACGCCGAGTGCGGAGAGCCGGCGCCTGCGAATCGCGCACACATCACGCTCCGCTGCCTCCTGACTTATGCTAATGGTCCTTGCGCCGCGTAAATTGGACCGAACCTGCTGCTAAACAAAATGCGTCCGCCTCTATCTTATTATCATAGTATTGGCCGCGGCTATACCAGTACCGCGGCTTACAATACTTTTTAATCCAGAGAATGGCTTCTAAGTTAACGTTCTATAGCATATTTTCATTCGACGCCTTGGCAGTCCAGGACGTCCAGCTCACGGATCGGTCGGAAATTCGAATACAAAAACGAGCGCGGGAACGAACGTGAAACCGATTAAAAAGCCACATCACGATTTTGTACGCCCTTTGCACTCACTAGATCCCATGAAGGCGCAGGCTACTCGCTCTATCTGTAATATGTATAATTAAGGTGCTCTCACTTTTTTCAGTTTGTTTTCTCACTTCGTTAGTGAGCATAGTTTCTATTAATGAGAGCTTATCTTCACTTTGTAAATTGGACGGTGCCAGGAACGTATTCCATTAATAAATCCAGTTATAACACTGTACTGTCTAAATAGCGGAACGAATGTACGAAATCTATCTGGAGGTAGCGATAGTGCGATGATTGAATATTCATCCGTGGATCAACAATAATAGATCCCATCAGTGGCCGGTATGTGGCATCACATTTCATATAATAAGACTTCAATACATCGTACCGTGAAATGTGTCGATACAAAAACTTAACTAACTATAACGTGTGAATCGTATTAAAAAGATGTTTAGTCATTCTCCTTCATAAACGGGTGGCATTCAGTTTGTTGTGATTAAATTTCTACCATTAGGACACCGTTACGCCAATCGATAGATATAAACGGATAATGTGCACCTACAATAATCCGGCAAATAGAATTTCGGTTGCGAAATAGCTTTCCGTTATCTGATAATTTACTTATGGAAACATCGCTCGGTCCATGATTGTTCTTCATTTGTAAGGTAACTATTTCCTCACTAATTGATATAAAATAAATTTCAACTAGTTACGTTTCAATGACTGTTACTTTTTCTTTAAATTATTTAAATGTATTAAAATAAAAAGTTACTTTACACGAAATACACTCCATCGAAATTGTGTATCACCATAATAGCTTCCACTTAAGACAGGAAGCTTAACAATCCCTGAGACTTGTAATCCTGATGCAGGTGTAAGAACTCATTGCAATGACACATCACATCACACCTATCCACCCAATATCTAAAAGCTTAGTAATAGAGATAACGCCACAATGAAATTCAAAGGTTATCAAAAACCATTTGCAGTAATAAAAATATTGTTCGATGTAAATTAATCACAATGTTCCCAGCCAAGCGTTTAGATTGTGCAAAGGAAAACAGGTAATTCGTATTGAACTGACACGTAGTCCCGTTAAAGTAAGCAATTTTGTTCAATTGTCTTGCAAAGCGAACTCCGCCAATAAACAATCGCTCATATTGAATGAAAGGAAATGTCCGTCTGGAAATTAGTCCGGTAACAAGAGAAAACCTTTAGAGTCAGTCGTTTATTATATTTTAACTGTTCAGATTGTAAAAAGCGACTGTCTAACACAAACTACTGGCTAATGTATTTAGCGTGTCGCTTAATGAAGTGGGTATGTTTTAAAAAATTAAAATAAATTTATTACACGCTACAGAAGTGCTTATTCTACTTTATTTTTTTTTTTGATAATTAGTTTGTTATACCAGTAGAAAAGTTTATTCCTTATAAAACATTAAATTGTATGATTTCATTCTTTGCAGTATCATTAATTATAAGTACTTCGATGTTATAATATGATTTTCTTTTGTAATCGTATTCATAAAATGGATGCGTAATGTAGAAGCCTAGAAAGATACAGCAAGAGACTTAATCTAATAGTTGGTATATAGAGATTAAGGTACATACGTATTTAATAATTTTGTGACACGCCAAATGACACTTAAATTATGTTTAAATCATATTATTATTTTAATAATAAAACTAAGTGAACGACTTATGGCACTCGTCAGATAAATCATGTATAAAATACTGAGAGTGTATTCCCATAAGATATAAAAGCTAAAGGATAATCCTATTTCAAAACATTTCACATACAAATGCCTTATATCAAGTAAAGTACGAACATTATAGCAGCTGGTTCGCATTTAAATTATTCTAGCGGATCGTTTATAGGCTATAACCGAATTCGGGAATTAGCTATAAAACAACATTTGATAGGGGCAGGCGCGGGCGGTGCAATTTGAATGTTTCGCCCGTTTCGAACTCATTGGGTTGCGAGGCGCGTGCACCGCCATCCACCTACCTCGCTACCTAATGCTGTTTTATGATATTGAATAATTATAATTTTACACCAGAATTGCTTTGTTTTTAAACTCGCATTTGTTAGAAATTTCATCAGTGGAAACTTCAGTATTGGGTCAATAGAAGACCAAAAAGCGTGTAAGGTAACATTGTTATAACATTCAGAGTTAAAGAGCATCAAGTGTAAATCTTGGTTGTAAAGTGTATGTATTGAATTCCAAGCAAATTCAATAAGTCATATTTGCGTTTTTAATTTCCTACTATCCAATAGCAATGTTTTTTTTTATTATGAAACGTAAACGAAAAGAAACGTTTCCTGAGTTTGGGCATGAAATACGTGTGTACCAAATTTCATTCAAACTCGTTAAGCTATTTTTGAGAGGTCGAGTAACAAATATACAAACTTTCAAACGTATAAACTTTCTCATTTATGCTATGAGATTCCTTACTTACACTGAATGACATCTAGTTTTATTGAATTCTTCAAAGAAATAAAGGCGTATATAAAAAATATTACTGTACTCCTTTTACTTATCGTAACAAACATATATACAAGTGGAATTAATTTGTTTAAATAAATGTCAATATTTTATTAACAGAGCCTATATTTCCATACCGTATTTACTGTGAGAACAAGCAGCGTGATACCTCATGGCTCATACCATGTCTAACAATATCCACATTCTGAGGACCTTTTATAGAGCGTGAGTCGTGAATGCTTCGTTATGGAAAGCTTAATGCTAAATAATTATGCTCATAATCTAAAAAAGCTAATTATGCAATATCACTAAATGTCTTTTGACTTTCTTTGTATGGTTTCTTTTTTATTAAAATAGTTATGGGCATTGCTATTGGAGTAGCAGAGGGATATATTCCTAGCCCATCCAAGAATATTAAAGGATAGTAGATGTACTGTTATGACGAAAAGTTATCGTTAGGTGATTGAGACCTTTTTTGGATGAGAACTTTCTTTCCACCGTCATTTCGTCGTCAAATAAATGAGAATAATAAAAAATGTGGGGCACGTAGGAAAAATTGTTGCTACGCTTATTGATATAAGCCTGCATGTGTCGATGCCTGGCGTATAATTCTGATTCTGATGTTTGACGAGTGATTTCTTAAAGTTAATCTTTCGTAGTGAAGTGTGAATGATAGTTTAGTTTATTGTTAGCTATTTCGGTGGAGTTTATGAAAGGTAAAGTATAGTAAAAAGTTCTCGTAAATTTATCTAATACTGTGTGTGTGTGTGTGTCTGTGCTGTACAGTTAATTATGGACAATATGCTTATAAAGATAAAATAAAGCATTACGAATACATATTTCACAATTTTACTCTACACACTTTTAAATAATCAAATGCAAACACTTGTACAGATCGTTGTGTTGATAGAGTGTATCTACAAATAATATATAAATATAATTAACCGTCGTGACTTAAGAAAGAGATCGCAAACGAACCAGGAATTGTTAAAAGCGAATATCCTTTCTAGCGATTTAAATTCCATTACAGTGAAAATAAAAAAGCAATTTAATCTTCACATCGTAACCGCTTGCGGTACTACTGATATTTTCTGAGAAACTATTAAACTAATCTAGATAAGTTGTAAGATAATTTTGTTTTGCCTTTATAGTTTTCAATTCGAGTAAACTACTCATTTTTTATTTTATTCCTTTTTTTTAGAATTCTATGTAGGTAGTAAGGTAACCTATCCCATGTTTATTAACTTTCGATTACGGATCAAGAATCCGAGTATGTATTTATTTCTCCTGAGAAAATTTTATTTTGCCACAACTACAAAATTGTGTTATAACAAGACTTATAATATTGTACATATATTTAAATATAATAATTAATATATAATAATAATATTTAGCCATATGTTATATCACACACACACACACACACAGATAGGTGGAGGCTTTGATTACTCCTTCTGTCTACTGAGTTATTGTGTAGAAATGGACCAACAAGTAAGGAATATTTGTGGCTGAATATTAGGCAAAAGTCTTCGATCATAAATATATTACTTATTCGGTATTCGCCTTAGTAGTATCTAGATATTCACTATTTAATGAAAAAAACGAATGAAGCCGAATAGGCTGAATACCGAATAATATCCGAATATGTGTAGCAAGTTAAAATATATTGCGTTGTTTTGAGAAATAATAATAGATGCAAATACTAAAAGCAAAGACTACGAATTTTGGAGTGAATAACATTATGAACTAATATAACTTAAATTTTCTTATATCTTTAGTAAAATTATCCAAGTATCACAACAACGTGCAACGATAAACATAGTCTCCAGGCGATGTATTGGACGCTTCGATGGACAGCGTCCGACCATCACACGTCCGTCAGTTCTGCTCATTGCGCTCATTGCACAATTTGTTCCTTCACTTCAATCTTGCATAGGCATTGAGAATAATCATTGTCATTACGACCTCAAGCTTCAAGTCTTACTCTTAGAATAGAATTGATACGTAATTTGTGCAATTTAAAGGTTTGCTCATGGTGCAGGAGTGTCTTTAAGAGAAAAATTATAACATAACACTCGCTTCATTGCCAATACTCGAATCGGTACTATGTTGCATCTATGTCAAAATATGGAGAACAAAATAACAGAATAGTCGACAAATCTATGAGTATAGGTAAAGGTTCCCTATTATTTGATCTTGTGAGAAAATTATTTTTCCCATAATAACCAAAAAAAAAACATTGAAAAAGAAAAGTAAACGTATGTATTCAATATTGCGTTAGCTAATTTTTGACTCACTTACTAATGGACCTGCCGATGAGCCCGAATGCAGGTGCCGGTTTATGGAGTTCCTTTACAATACACATTAACGCCCAACGTCGCTATCTAATTTGTTTGTTGTATGTTTAATATTTATAAAATTATTTCTCGATTGGATTAAAAAAAAATCGATATTAATATCGAGAGGTTTCAATACTTAGCAACATAACTTTAACACAAAAGGCTTTGAGAATAAGGTTATTTCTTCTAAATAGGATTTTCATAAATTTGCATTGGAAAGAAAATATTATTATCTGAAAATTAAAAGGTTTAAGGAAAACCAATAGAATTGTAGTGCTCGACATAACCTTATCTAAACCATAAGCTAATTATATAAACTACGTCTATCAAAGAACCCCTCAACAATAACCAAAACAAAACAAATTAAATTTTAAACACGCAATAGCAACACTATTAAGTTCATAAATTAGTTGCGTTTCCTGATAGGCCTAACTTATTACCGTACCGGTTTTTGCGGTTTTAAGTTTTTAACTTACATTTTTGTTAACTGAATTTCGTGTTTAGATCTTATCTATTTATTATTATTTGATCAACTAATTTTATGATTGTATAATTTCATTAATAGTTTGTGCGAAGCCAATTAATGTTTATTCAATTGTATATTGTATTATATATTTTATACATATTTCTTCATGTTTTGCAGTCAAAATTCTTAATTAATTAGAAGAATTTTTTACTGAAAATGAAATACTGACAAACAAAAGTACTTTTGATTGAAAAAATTATAGATGTGAATAGTAAAATAATATTTATATTGCGGACTCATTTATTATGAAACCTTATTTCCTAATTACAAAACACACTTCTCTTCTTGTAAGCCACAAAACATTCCTTGTTGCGGTTTAAAAATATTTAAAATTAATCCAAACAATTATTTTTTTAAGAATTTTGATCGAAATGACCTAGCTAGAACTAATTTAAACCGTAATATCAGTTAAAAGTTGTCCAGAGCCAGTTGGCCAGAGTTAAGAAGTTACTGATATAGTATCTATTCGAAGAATAGTGTAAGTGTTCTAATGGGGCATTTTCTGTATTCAATATTTTCACTATGAGCGGAAGTATGAAGATAATTTCTGTACACCCTGCTGAGTTAAGTGAAGGCAGCGTAGGAAGTGGGCTCGTCTGCCGCTCTGCATCGCTTCCTCTGTCGCTGCTTCCGTTTCCGATCAGGCACATGACGTATTGCCCGCCCCTTTCGATACGATGTTTTTCTGACTACTAGCTTTGATCTCACAATTTATTTGCTTGTCAATTTCAGGAAAAGGACACGCGACTATTCTTCGTATCACGTCGATAAATCTTATCTATGTTGGAATTGTAAATAATATTAGCATGATATGGCAATATAGTCATGGGAAATTGTGTGTGCATATTAGATAAATTATTAACATGTTTATATTTTATTTAGATAGAAATTGTCATAGAATGAGAGAGGAATGATATCCGTTGCTGTACAGCAATACATACACACATGCAATTTATATGGAGTCGAGCAGTGCCTGCGGCTTTAGACGTAGGAGCAGGTTTAAAGAGCTCTTTCATAATGTATTCACTCTTACTTCCGCTACTTGACCTCGCCAGCTACAATAGATATTAAAATAAACTTATCTGGACCTTAAGAAAGGTGACATTAACTACGACACTATAACACTAACTTCCATGAGTCTAATCTATCGCACTAAAGGTTATATATTGGTCACACATCGGTATACTTGACATAATATAAAATAATCAACCCGCTAATACTACTTTATAAACTGTGTTGCTAACAAAATTACATTGCCACTGCTTAACCCCGCCACCTAAAGTTTAGGTTAATGAAGTAAATATATTTCTAACGAATTAGGTCTCTTCATTTTTGTAATCATTATTCACTCTACGAAATTACTTTTGCAAAAGAGCAGTTGTAAATCTAACAAATTTGTAAGAAAATAAGGAAGAATCGGGTTATATAAATTTTTTAAATTATATTTATTCGCTAAACCAGGAGTTAGGTTACGTTTCCACCAGATGAGCGAGGGTGCGTAGCAAGGGATGTGTTTGGTTAGAACCAATAGAATCCTTCATTTGACACAAACTGACTGAGGCTAGATTAATGAAGCGATTCTATTGGTTCCTAACAAACACATTCCTCGCTACGCTTCCTTACTCATCTCTGGTGGAAACGCAGCCTTAACGATGGATACGATAGAAATTATACAATTTTCGAGGACCTTTTATGTTTGGAATGCAGAGTAAGCCGCAGCATTAAAGCTAAATTTGATTTTTGTCGAGATATGTTATAGTATGTCGAAGCATGAAAACTGTTGACGTATTAGATAATGTAGCGGAAAGGACAGAGGTTATTAATTTGATGCATCGACGAGATAGCCGCTAAGACCAAATAGCATGGGGTGTGATCGAACATGTGGACAATCTTTCACGCTCATCTGTACGCTCACCCTTTATTGATCCACCCTTACTGTTGAAATAATGTGGATTAAAAAGAAATATCTTAAAAATTGTAACATTTTTATTAGGTACATATTAACTATACTGCACGGTAACTTATAAAACATAAAACAGTCAATCTCGTTTGAGATTTGAGTAGTGCCTGGAGCTTGAAACACAGAAGCAAGTTTAAAGACCTCCGCTTCTCAACTTCGTTCAATTAACTAACCCAACATTTAACCAAGATAAAATCCTCGATAAGGCATTGCACTATTTATGTGTAAATTACTTGACATATACAAAGTTATAAAATATACAAATAATACAAAGTTAGGTAACTCTTTGTAAAAAGATAGAAAAACATTTATTTCCATCTTAAAATTATATACAAATAAACGGATTTCTTAATTTATTAATCGAGTAAGAACCTGTACAATAATAACTGTGACATTTATTAATAAAATGTCAGCATTGAATTTTTTAATATCTTATAATATATTCATATGATAAAAGTAATACAGCTGTGTGATAATTTTGAAATGCCAAGCATGATGCAAAATATTTTATTGCTGACGAAAAATTTTATATAATTGGAGTTTAAGTGTTAAGGCTTACAAGCTCTTTTTACTATATAATATAATAAATGTAAAATATACTACTATTTTTGATTTGTGGTGTCTATTATCTAAATGCCACGACAAGAACTTGAGCAGAACTTGAGGTTTGTTACATAAGTGTAGATTTATGAGACGTCCCTTTACAATAATCATGAACAATTTCTGAGGAGCATGGTCCCATAAAATTGTAATAATAGATTTAGTTATTAAAGTTTTTACCCGTGAGGGGACTACAATTCCCCTCTGCCGCTGGGAGAGCATCTCGGAAGAAGCGAGAAACCCAGCACCCCTTTGGTGGTAGGGGATCTTTTCCCTGACTGGCTTGCGACCACCAGCATGCGAATCCGACCGCCAAGTGTCTCTGACGCGTTTCGGCCGAGCCGCATGTGGGCCACATCTACCCCTACCTCTCCCATCCCATTATTGCTGCGGTTCCAATGAACACCGGGTTCTTGCTCGGGGTCCATTGAAACCGCAGCAGTCTTCTCTTCGCTCCCCCTACTCCCTCTATCTTCGATATGGCAACGCATCGACAAAACATAAGATACCCTTTAGTTTTGTCGATGTCCATGGGCGACGGTGGCCACTTTCTATCAGGTGGAACGTCTGCTCGTTTGTCCCTTATCTATTATAAAAAAAAGTCTAGCGCTCTCCATCACCGGACGCGAATTGGAGATCGATCCTTAACCACTAACATCTATCAATTCGTTGTGACATCAGTCATGTTTAATTTTTATGTTGAATTAGGTTGCTTAAATGTATTTGTAATAAGTTTTTAAATATTTTGGTTGATTGAAACTATAAAAAAAGTGTTATCCATATTAACATTACTCGTCGTTGATTAGAGTCCAGGCGAGGGCGCGGGGAAGAGAGCGTGAAATTGTCTGCTCACTTCTGTAAATATAATTTCGGCGACAAAAGGACTATAAATGATATACTCAGTCCTCTGCGCGTCATATTTCTTGTTACACGAGTTTTAAAATTACACCCTCATTTTACAATTTATCGCTAAGGGATCAGTTGTTTTCAAGTTGTTAAACATGACGTATTAGTCAATTATAATAAATCTACACTTATATTATAAATGCGAGTGTTTTCATTGGTTATTGTTTCTGTTACGCTGTAACAAAGCAACGGATTATCGAGATTTATTTCATACTAGTCGACCCGCGCGACTTCGTCCGCGTGAAGCTCCGCTCCTATTTATCGTAGCGTGATGATATATAGCCTTCCTCGATAAATGGTCTATCTAACACTGAAAAAATCTTTCAAATCTAACCCGTAGTTCCTGAGATTAGCGTGTTCAAACAAACAAACTCTTCAGCTTATATCTTATATATATAAAATTCTCGTGTCACAATGTTAGTAACCATACTCCTCCGAATCCTCCGAAATTTTGTGTACATGTCGGGTAGGTCTGAGAAACGGTCAACATCTATTTTTTATATCCCTAAGTGATAACGGTGGTCCACGGTGGCAAGACAACGTTCGCTGGGTCAGCTAGTATTAGTATAAGATATAAGATGTGTAGCCTGTGAGTCTGAAAGTAACATAAGGAACTTTTTATCCCGGAAAAAGCGCCTAAACTGAATTAGAGATAATACTTTATTTTCAAACCAACAATTCAAATTATTAATTTATGTTACCTTCCATCTAAAAGAAAGATTAATGTTTTTGTTGGACTGATTGAATAGCAAAATGTTCAATATATTTAACAAACATTGTCATTTTAATGTTTAATAGAAAACTTCTGAATTTCTAGTTAAAGTAAAAGGATTTATAGATATTCTGGTTGTCGTACCCAAAATTAAATTTAATCTTCTGAAACTTTTGCTAAGTCACACAATACTCAGTGATTAATTATGCATCCTTCGTTTTAACCTTGTCCCAAAGTTCTTCGGTTTATGCCCCGCTTTATTGTATTAATGCACTAGATTGTGACTAATGGAATCACAAAACAAATAAATTCAAAATGTAAATAGTGTAACGGCGAAATGCTAATAATAAATTTCTCCATTTTAATAACTGTAACTGCGAGGGGAGCTTCTGGCCTGTTAAGTCAATATAACACTTCCATTACTCCAAATTAAATTCCTCGGGGAGAGAAATGAAGTTTTTATTCCTCACAGACAAAGGCCCGGAAGAAACTGCCCATGCAACACTTTAATATACTTTTAAAGTGTAATTTAAAAAAATGGTAGGTACATATATAGACCGGTTTACTAATTGTATCTAGTTAAGTCATAATTTTACTTCTATGTAAATAATATTAATATTATAATTAAGCTTTAATTAGCTTTATTTTCAGAAACTCGCACGAAAAATTCTTACTGTAAGAGTTCTTAAGAAGATAAGTTATCCAGTCGTACATAGACTGTTGTTTCTATTATTGTGGTACTTAAATAAATAAGCATAATATGCTTAGCTGTATTATTAAAAAAGAGCTTAAAATATTCTATTAATTTTAATAGGTAGCAAGTGTGCAAATCGGGCGCGATGGGTATTAATATTTTATAGAATTAATCATTATAATCCGCGTGACAAACAAGTCGCCCCAGGAGTGAAGAATATAATGAAGTTGTCATTTTTTAGCACGGTGCATGGGGCTTGGGGCATGAGGCTTGGGGGAGGCTGGAGGAAATCCAAATTGAATCATGCGGCGAGGGAATTGTGCTATTATGTTATTAAACAGAGGAGCAGGACCCCGTTCAAGTTATTTTTTATACGGAGGGCGTCGAGGAGACAGTTAACAGTTTTCACAATAGAATTATGATATAATTTGACACAACAAAGGCGTTTTGGCACGAAGTCTACTATGGATAATTTTATCTACTGAATGAAGTGCATTTTGAATATCTTGTACCAATGTAGTGATTTTGTCATATATAATTTTTCAAACAAATATAAAGATATTTATAAAACCTGCTTCTTAGGATAAAAAATGTATTTTCTTCTGTTCAAAAGCTTTAATAAAAAATATTCAATCTAAAAAGAATTTCATATTGTTAGTTATAAATTTCACGTTATTGCTTTGTATTGTGCTGTTTTAAAAGTTACACTGCTGTATCAGTTCCGGAAGGAGTGCGTTCCGGAAATGAGTTTGAGCATAACTTTTCGGTGTGACGTGGCGGACATTTGTCTTCATAGCTTTTAATAAAACTTTTTGATGTGATTATAGACAGATAAACACCAAAGGAACAGATAATAATTCAGCATGCAAAATAAAATGAGACTTGATAATGTAAACATTTTGTTGTGTCTTACTCAGTTCTATGTATAAAATTGAATGTGTTTAATTTATCTCCTTATCCCATTTACTTATATCCATTATCCCATTCTATATCACACTCAAAAGAGCTAAGAGTGAAATGAAAGCTTTTATCCATATGTCAGAGAGAATACTTACAGCGGCTTATTGTCACCCCCGCTAGAGAATTTGATAAAGCGTGTGCGAATATTAACAAAAGGAATATCTTGTTAAATTGATATTGCTCGCGCACTCACGCGACTTGCAACTCTAATTACTCGATTTCGAGTCACTCCACGATTATAATCGATTGTGATATGATATCGAGTTGAGTCATTTAGATGAGATAGGCGTGAAATTGTCTCCGCTGGAAAATGTATAATTCAAAGGGGAAGATTAAAATATTATCCATGTTAAGTAAATATTCAAATGAATATTTTCCGTGTTAGACAACAATGAGCGCCGGTGCCGGGTGCCGGAGGGGTCGTAATTTGATATTATATACCTATCTACAAAACGATTGTTCTTTAAAGATGGCTTTTGTTATCACAAATTATACGCGCGACTTGGGATTTGTATTTGAAGGGAATGATAAGAGTTAGTTCTTTAATAGGCATTATGATTGATTTTGAAAAACTTCAATGAATGTTTAAGATACATAATGTTGCCAAAAATATATTATATAATAGGTATATAAAATTGCTGATAGCTTGACGATTTCTTGATTTATCCCCATTACGCCATTTTCTAGTTCGTCTAATGTAAACTTTATGTGCTCCTCTAATTATATGGTTATTTTGTAAAAATATGAATTATAAAGTAAATAAGTGTTATATATTTACACAATAAAATGCAAAGAAACAAAATAACCATTAACTAAATAGTGACGTCATTTACATGGTGGATTGCCTTATTCTATTTCCAGAAAATATCAACCTTACTTATAATATAAACAAATAAGTACAGACACAAATATACAGTTCTGCATCATGCTTGTTTTATTACAATTTATTATATTTTAATTTTACATAAAAATAGAGAAATATTAATTGGCGAACCGGTTATAAAACTATTTATAGTTTAATGTTGTCATAACTCATTTTTTATTATGCACTACAATTTTTAATTAACAAAAGCGGAAATGATAATTAAGAAACAATTTTTATCTCCCAAAACTATTATATTATTAGTTTATTAATTAATAGTTTGAATAATTTGTTTAAGACGATATATATATTTATAAATTAGCGACATAGTTTTAATAACTCAATCCATATGAGCAAAAGTCTCAGTCCCTTTATTATTCTAATAAAAAAAATAATATCAAAACAATGTAGAAATAAAAATATCAATATGATCCACCGATTAAAAGATTTTTAACTTTTTATAGTCAATATACATATTTTATAACCATATCAAAATCCGGTTAGTGATTTCAGATATATGTGGTGCCGAAGAAAAAATTCATAAATATGGTTATGGTTATTGGTTTATAATAAGGGGTTTATAATATGTTTCGAAAAACATTCTTTTTAGTCAACCAGCTACTTAATAAATATAGATTTGCTTATAAAATATATATGTTAGAAACGCCGTTTATAAATTAGTATTCGCGGGTAGTTTTATATTATGACAAGTATACCGACGTGTCTCTCTGGTGTATTCGCGTAATGTACATGGGATTTAGTATTATAGTGTCGTGGTTAAGGTCACTCTTTTTGAGGTCCACGTAAGTTTACTTTATCTAGCGAGGTCGAGTGGTGGAGGTGAAAGTTAAGTAAGTCTCAAGCGCCAGGCATTACTCGGCTTCCATCTAGATTATATGTTGATGTTGTCATTTGAGTGTTACTACGTAGTATAGCTCCTATATACTTAGTGTATATATTATTAACTAGCTGCGCCCCGCGGTTTTACCCGCCGCTTCAAAACATACATCCATACATCCAGACATCCACACATCCAGACATCCAATACATACATCCTTAAATCCATAAATTATTACAAACTTTCGCGTATATAATATTAGTAGGATAATAGGCATCAATAACGATTTTTTTCATTCATTTTCATTTCATTTTATTCTTCACATTTATCACCCTCTAAAAAATTACCCTACAAGATAATAGGTGTTTTAAATTGATTAATTCGTAGCAACATGCATAATATTGTGCAGTGCAAGCGACAATGTGTCAAGTAAATTATACACTTGCACCCCGGCAACTCCGCTGGGAGATGAGACTCCATTATTGTTATAATAAAACGCCATCTCACTGTATTATGGTACAGCGGAAGATGGAGTTTTCATATTGATTAAATGAGATGATAAAAAGAAACAAATAATTTGTAAAACAATACTTTTTAAGATCCATACAGTGAGGTTTTAACAGGAGCCTTAATGCATATATGTTATCCTGCAAGATATTAATAGTTTAAGTATATTTAAAAAAAAATCTTAAAATTAATGAAGTTCTACATTTTTTTAATTAGAGATTTCCTTCACTAATAGTGGCAGCGTTAGAGGTTAGACGGATTCTCACAATATTGTCTATCTCTAAACTAATTCTAAACTTTAATGGCTTATTTAAAATAAGCAGCTAAGTTTTTAAAAAATTGAAAAGATTTTTTACAAGGCCCAAACGCTACTTGGCGGTCGGTAAAATATTAGTATAGATATAATAATATGTTTGTTTTTTTAAGTACATATAATAATTTATAGTCTAGCCGATACCAAATGTAAGTTAGTCTTACTTAGCTGTATAATTTCCAGTGTTACAGCTTTTCAAAAAAAAAAATAAGATTAATTAGGTTTCTGTAATAATTAACTACTGTTGTGTAAAAGATTGTGATAATGTGTCGGAAGGACTTAATAGAAAAATAATCAAAACAGCAGCGGGTGTACGTTCACAATACAGTAGGGAGTAGAAGTAGGTACATGTTTATATGTTTATTTTAATACGCGTGTCGCGCGTATAGTACGGAATTTATTACGACCCTCGGGTGGATTAATGCGATACGGAAAATTTGAATTCAGAGCATTAGCTCGGATTGGTAGCTTTAGGAGGAGGAGGCGGTAAATACAACCTGTGCTAATCATTAATCATGCACCATCGACGAAGCCAGTTTATTATTTAAAGTCGAAGATTCATATTCGTTGTTTATATATAGCATCATTATAAACTGTACTGTATACCACATACTTTTAGTAACAACTTTGAGAGCTTTTGGATTGAGATATGAAACAAAACGTGTAACATGGATGCCGTTTGTAAAAATTTAAAAATATTCAGAAGTGTTTTAGGCGATAGCTCGATAGTAGGTACTTTTATGACCACTATGTGTTAAAATCATAGAAATGTTAATAATCTTGAGGAAAGAAATCTCAGAAATGTTGATCTTAAAATTAATCTAGTTTCAGAATATAAATTCTGATTCTACTCATCGAAAAGACATAATTCTAAGTTTTAAATTTAGTACATGATTATATTAACAATAAGTTAATTTTCAATCAATATGGCGTCAAGACATTTTTTATCGAAGGAGTCTATAGTAAATTGGCAACAATTTTTCTAGAAGCTTTCTAGAGCAAACTAAATTATCATTAGAATAGTTAGATGAAAAATCTTAATTTAAATTTATCATTTTTTTAATGTTACAGTCAATTTTGTGGTGAACTATAATTACTTTTATTTATAAGTCACATCATATAGTGAATAGTGTAGAATCTCATTTTTCTCTAATCATGTTTCTTCTACATTAAATTCCTAGTTTAAAATGAAAAGTAGAGACATGTTTGTTTGGATGTAATATTAAATATAAAGTTTATTGGTCAAATAGTTGTAGCAAATATACCCAGAGATTGATAGCGCACGTAAGTGAGTCTATTGTTTTCCTCAGATCTTATTTAAGGATCAAGAACCACGGATGTGCCATGATTTATGACCACTAATAACGAGAAAAACTGGCTATAATCTATTTTCACTCGTATACAAATCGGTTGAACAGAAAACCATAAAACACCGCACACAAAGAATCTTTATGTAAACATAACATACATTAAAAAGCGTTATATCTGTTGTTTTTAGTCATTTCGAATGCCGTTAATCAGAAGAATTGTTTGGATTGTATTGAGGCAGCCGGTAACTATGGCGTGATTTTATTACGAAGTACATAGACGACGTCCACGCCTTTAAAGTTAAAAAACTTCAATTTCAAACACGTTCTTATCCTGTTCGTGAAATCTTTTAAACTGAAGTTTTTGAAATAAAATAATGATGTAATGAAAGTAGCAATTAACTGACCATTTTAGAATTAATTACAGTCCAAAATAATAAGGGTAAAATAGATTTTTCACAAGTTTCTGTAAGATAGTAACTGAGAAATATGATGTTATAATTTTAAAATATTGAAATTTATTAAAAAATACTCGTCCCGCCTCTGTTTTCTTTAATTTTCAACATATTTTTCTATATCTATGTGATAAACTCCTATAGACTTTTATAACTTTTTTTCTACCCCTTCAAGTCTTTTTATCGGGATGAAAGTTAGGCTATCACTTTCCAAGCTCTGATCTATCTCTGTGTCGAAATCCACCAAAATCGGTCCACCAGTTCTTGTGTTATAAATGGTGTAAATATTTTTTATATTATATAGATTAACAACAAATGCTTCCGACTCAACACTTATTGTTTATTAGAAGGATTAGATATGGTTAACTTTTAACCATAACGTTGTAAATTCTAATCTATCTAATCATATTATAGTCTCCGCAAACTTACACCTAGATGTGATTATAATATTAGAAAGCCTATACCTACTACTTATTATAATGAGTTTCCTTACTACAAGTAGTACCTACTAAGGTTTTATTTTTGTAAAAAGACAATTAAAAGGCGGTCGGTACATTTGTTGGAAACGAACAAATTAAATTAACATGGCTTATTTTCCCGCTTGATCCGAAAGAGACAAATAGTCTAAGTAAAATTTATGTATCGGAATCAAATTCAATTTCGCCTTTGCATTTTTTACTCGATTTTTTTAGAGTCGTATAACTTTAACGTCAGGGAGTAAGAACATTGTGGACATGTCTGGAATATAAAAAGACAATATTGAATTATTTTTATTTCGTATAATAATTTGTTTTAAAGTAAGATTTAATATTAAATAGTTGTTCAGTTTTATTATCCATTTAAATATAAAAGATGGTTATTCAAATTTTGAAATGTGGACCTCAACCTGACATGGCAACATAGGTAAGTGAGCACAAAAAAGGACTATTTTAAATTACATCCCTTAGAGAGTAATAAGTGGAAATGACAGCAGTGTTACCTACTTTTATAATTTTGATGAACATGATACATAAATCAATCACGAAATAAGTAAGTATTGTTATCGTTAAATAGTTCAAGCAAAGAACATAAAATTAATACAGTCATTTTTAAAACTATGCCAAACGGTAACACTCACGTATTATTGTGGTAACTTGGTACTACAGTTTCGATCGCATTGGGCGATCTTCTTCAGCCAGTTCAGTGGACGCGCTCGCGGTGGCCTTTGGCATAGTTTTAAAAATGACTAATTACCACGTTAGTTTCTATAATAAAATTAATACAGTCGTTGCTTAATACTTTTTCAATCTTGTGAAATTTGCTGTCGCATAGGATTTTTCTAATCTTCTTTAGCATCGTTTATATTGATTATAGCGCTCCTACCTTATTTATATTCAGTTGGAGTTTTTTCATCACGCCCTGTGCTTAATATCGCAATTTGTGTCGTAGTTGGCGTAAACCGTGGGGACCTGTCACCTTCTTAGACATTCGGTCTTTCACTGAAACCTTTCCTTTATTGCCACTCGTAAACAAAAACAACCAAATAAGCTTACTCATTAAACAAAATATAGAAATTAAACAAACAGTGTAGTTATTCTTAGAGAAACTATAGCATTAATGGACAACCAAGAGAAAGGGCCTGTTTTAAAGGTGTTTCGATCACAATTTTATGGCTATGCGGATTCATATTTTCTAAGAATATAAATACAATTATATTTCCATCATTTTATTTCTATTTGCTGATCCTAAATATTATGCCATGAATTCTCCAATCGGATTTGAAAGAGCTCAAAAACTATGGCGCCGCAGATCAATTAGTTCCAAGTAATAAACAAAGCAAATATGTCCGTTATGAAAAGAATTCGGCTGCCTCCAGACTTCTTTTGATACATCAATCAAAATCATACACATAATGAAATCATCATTTGGGTGGCCATAGAGTGGATGGTTCTGAGAACTTTAGTCCGATGTGCACCGCCATTATCACATTCCTGATTTATTAATTAGAACTTAGATAGCTGCATGGCGGCGAATTTAGGAACTGGTCAAGATCTATATAATTTGATATAAGTCCATCGTCCATACAATCAGACAAATATAATATTCATCGTCTCTCACAATAGGAATTATTGCAGAAACTGAAAGACAGACTTTTACAGAAGAGATCTTTTTTAACGTCAATTTTCTATATATGTACGTCTGTTAAATAAGAGGACAGATAGGGTGATATCCCTAACTGTACAGTAATAAGTATAAACATGCATTTTAGTCAGGAAGACAGTTTATGGACGTCCATGACATGTACAGTGTACATTTGTATAATACTGCTTAATAAACAAAGTATCATCTTAATAATTCATGTAATCCTCGATAAGTAACCTACAATGAATGAATAAAGCACTATGACACTAAAGTACACTTGCTACACCAAAAGTACTTGAGGTAGCTTCATATCGAGATAGTGGGGATTTTTGACTAAACAAACACATCGCTGACAGAAGTTTAACAGCTACGTATGCATTTTTTGAAATGAAAATCCAAATAAAAAAAATGTATAGATCACTATAAATTATTTTACAAATGAACAATATGACATATCATTCCTCATTATATTTTAATTATATGTCTAGATTATAACATTCACTTAGTTATTACTTGTTTACTGATAAATATACATACAATTAAGTTTTAATTGGAAAAGACTCATAAAAATGTAATGGAAAGTGTTTATGTGAGAACATTAATTCATTATTTTTTACAATTTGCTAAAATGAAGTATTTTTTGTTAGCTCTGACATACATAAAGATTAATTCTCTCGAAGGTTCGTAAATTAATTTAATTGGAATTTATTTTGAATTATTATTAATAAATCAACATTCATTAAACAGATACAGCGTATAGGAGACATTATGGACTGAGTTTTTACAATCAATGCGGAGATTACGTAAAGATCTTTAAATGTTTGACGGCATGTAAAAGTATTGGGTATCAAGTGTTTAGATTAAATAGTTTTTGCAAATGTACATGCCATGAAATGAAGACGAGTACCATTTTGCCATTTTACAAATGGAGAACTAATGGCACCACAATGAAGCTGCCGCAAACATTTAGTCCAAGACTTTATCATGTTGTAGGGACTATATCACCACCTTCAATTGTTGATACTGACAATGAGACTTCATTAGAAACTACAACACAAAAAATTGAATGCTCTTCGCCTAATAATGAGACTAAAAATTCAACTGTCAAAACTGAAACCACCGCTTCTGAAATTGGCAGCACTGATGTCAAAATGACTGAAACTACAATTTCAACAGCTACCGTGCAGTAATATTTTTTAATATAATTAAAACAATTTAATTAGTTAAATTTTAATATTAAAATTATAGAATAAATGTTGTTTTTTCTTGTATATTAAATTTCATTTGCAAGGATTGATTGTCTATTTTTCGTTTCCTTCCTTCCTTTCTCCTTTTGCTCGGTAGCTTGCTTTTTAATCCATTCTTAAAAACAATTATGGAATTATGAGTGTATTTGTCACTCCATATAATTTCTGGTATATGTGTTTCTTATGGAAAGAATCAAATAATTCATATTTTCATACATTTAATTTGTCTTAAGTATAGATTAATTTATAGAATAGAGTTTATAAATGTAAGTATTGAATGAAGTGTCAATGTTTTATATTATTTTTATTTCCATCTCATTAATTTTTTTAAAACTATACAATAAATACCCCTTTTTAATAGATTTCATTTTTTGTTTTTGCAATATTATTTTTTCATGATTCTTAATACATAATTACACTAATAATATAGGATATATGTGCTGCATTAATATAATGCAAGGTTTCATTAGGTATATTAAAACACTTTAATTGGTAATAATTTTAAAGTAATTTCGAATACTAAATTCGAATAGTTATTTAATATCTAGACGATCGTAACAATGGTTGCGATAGTAGGAGTACTATATATTACATTTAATATATTTTTAATAAACAGCGAAAGCCCTCCATCACAAGTTGGTGAGTAAAATAATACAACAATATTTCTTTTAAGGAGCCTTGATGACATGTCTGACGATTTTGTTTCAGTATTTTCACCATCAGAATTAATAAACGACAAATTAATATCAAATAGTAAGTACTACGTAGAAATTATTTTATAAAGGAAAATGAACACTTATGTATTAGAAATGTGTTATTACTAGTAATTGAAAAAATAGGTTTGATTGGTATTAGTAAATCTCTAAGACATAGTTTTGAAGTAACATTAAACTTTCATTTTCATTTTTCAGGTTCACTTAAATCAGCTTTGCGATATGGCTTTCAACAAACATCAGAATGTCCAATATTCGAAAAAGCATTTATATGTATTCAAAAGTGCAAAGACCTGAACTACGATGTTGCATATTCAGATAAATATTGTTTTTGTACTTGTTATACTAAACGTTATAAATCCACTAATAATTCGTTTTCTAGTAAAACTAGATGGAAATACGGTGCACCAACGACCTCAATACCTGCATGGGCGCAAAAAAATATCACAGTAAAAAATGAGGCAACACCGACTTCTGTAATTGACGATGATGGTGAAGACAAGGATTCAAATGCTACAATTGCAGAAAAATTTACAAATAAACCCGATGATGATGTAGGTAATAATACAATTGCCTCTAATTCGACCGATGCAAGTGAAGATATCTTACCAGATGATACAAATGTAACTTTTAACGATAATCTAACTATTTTTGAAAATACTACTGATATAACCGGTATGACAATACCTACTACTGTAATGTTATAAGTTAAAAGGTATAATTGGTATTCAAAATAATTACAGTATTTAACATTTTGTAACGAATTTTAATTCTTAAAGTCTAACTTAGTACCAAATTCATTGACTATACTTATAGTACTAGAAGGATTATTGATGCAATAATAAAAGCTTTTGTTAAATTACCTTTGGCATTTACCAACAATATAACAATTTAATTATTTAATAGACTTGTCTTGCTAATCATTAAACGTGCTACATATTATATATCTACTAGGTAGTTATCAAGTAGTAGATATATGGTAGGAGAAGATATAAATTCCAATGAGGATGAATAAAAATTGTGTATTGGACTTAAAGAATTAATTAGACATGCGTATTGTATTTTAATATGTAAAAATAACAAGTGTAACAAGACCTAACTCATCAAAATTAAACTAGAGGGCGCCACCAGTCAATTGTATCGCGGAAGCACTTTTTACTTTCAAATCGTGTAGCGGCGGCCGTTACCAGCAATCCGTGTCCAATTCCATCATTCAGTTTCCATCAACATTCCAGTGCCATCTTATCGAAACCTCTCCATCATCACCGGCATCACATCAAGCTTTCTCCATTAGACGTTACACAAGCAAAAAATAAATAGTAAAAGTCTTTATTCAACACTCATTAAACAATACTTACTAAAATTGTAAATCTTAGTGTGCAATATAGATACTTAACATTGTTATAGAAGTGTATGTTATGTACGTAAGAATCGTGATCAGAATGCTTACGACAATTTACGATATAATTATCAATACATTTAGCTTAACGGGCGAATTAAGGAAATAACTTCTTTTCTTTTCTACAATATAAGTAGTGTCTTTAAGTACAGTAAAGTAATTAGTTCTCTTAGACCCAACCATCATCCAATAAGTTTAATGCAGGATTAAAAAGTAAAATCGACCACTAGAATGTTTTATAACTCTTACAGGTTCTTTTTGATTTTATTAACCAAGCTCAAAACATATTAAACTTGAACAAAACATATTAAGCACCTGGCTTTGTAAGATTTGAAATAAACACTCGCCGTTTTTTTATAAACGTCGCTCAAAAATCTTTGAACATGTTCAAAATAGATTTTAGGGAAAAGTAATGTCCATTATCTTAAGAAAATTGCCTGCAGATATTAAGCGGTATATTATGTAAAAACGTACAGGTTCCACAGCCCATTTTATTCTATTCTTTTTAATAGAATACTAGCAGTATAGATCACATACTACTAGTATTCCTTAAGCCCTCCAGCTAAGCTAAATGCTCGTTTTAGGAGTGGGCCACGTTAATAATCCAATGACAGAGATTTGAACCCACGATTTATTGATCGTGAATCCAACGCCTGACCACTGAGCTACTGACGCTTCTGTAACTTATATCATGTAAAATGATATTGCAATAGTATGAATATTTTTATTTTCGTTAGTTTTACACCGGCTCGTTCAATTTAAGCCATCTGTAGACGAAACTTTTTACCAATACCCAAGTGGCGTAATGCGAGAGTGACGGCTATGACGTATCACTAAGATTTTTTACCAATACACCGAGAACATAAATATGCTTTCACATCAATATATCAATTTCTTTTGTCAAGATTGACATTAGACGCAAAACTATTTTTACTATAGACATTTTCATGACGTGGGTGGACATTTGGCAAAAAATGTGGAATAATGTACACTAATTTACTTCATTGTAAACTTTTATTAAGTCGAATTTAATTATGTTAGCAACACTGTGGCGATTAGTTTCTCTTATTATATTTTAGAAATACCCCAAAGGCTTGACAACTTTACTGCCTTAATAGTTGAGTGTCAGTTTGACGAGTAATTTCATAAAGATTAAGTCTATAATAGTAATGTTATTAAAGTGCAAAAGTATATTATTATTTCTTGTGTTAGTTAAATGTTGAGTAATCATGTAGAGCAATAGACTAGTACCTACACCTGGGTCACAAGCCCCCGGAACTGGAGACACTTGCTTGTTACTGAGTATAAAAAAATACAGAACAGGACAGTCATCGAATTTGCGATATGTTATAAAACATTCGTTATAAAATAGAATATTGGTATTGAGCCACACGTCGCTTTTCATAGTTTTGGCTCTTTGTCACCAGGGTCAGAAGTTATAAATCTTACGATGACCCTCCTTTATGGCAGCAGTGATACATGGAGAGTAGGTCAGCCAGGATGGGGATGGACGCAATAAAATTTGGATTGTCGATATTTATTATAGATTGACCCTCGATTTTTTCTCCATTATTTATAGTTTCTAGATATTATTTATTCTTTTGATCTCATAACAGATGTATCAAGTAGTATAGGGTCACTTAAATTTCCTTATCGATTTGTGAATTAAGTAATTTGTCGTTTGAGTGACTGATTTAGTATACAATTCATGAGAGCGCTTTTGTTTGCACGTACGTATACACTGGCATCTGAATTTAAACGCTTCATATATTTAATTTCTTATTTTGTACTACAACATTTTAAAAAGCAGTTTCTAAAGACTGAAAAATCCTATTCTAAATTAATATTAGTATCGATAAGTTTAAGATGACTATAAGGAACAGTATGCTTTAGAAATGAAAATAATACCTACGTATAATCCACGAATTGATGAAAGATTGATTCATTGGTAATGAAATGCTGGCCTTCTTTTATCTGTCTACGCACAATCGAGGGCGAAACAAGAGGATAGTTAACAATAAATCCTCCTACATAAAAATTGCAACAACTTTGTTCATAATACCGATGGAGGCATCATCAAAAGTTGGTTCGGTTCGCACCCTCGCGCCCATTCGTGCAGAGATTACCAATAAATCCAATACGGGATAATTGGCCCGCTTAAGTCTTTTCTATCTTTCTACTTAGTTCAGTCGTCAGAATGCCAGCTAAGGCCCCTTGGGAGAGTCCAGTTCGGCAACAGAAACCGATGATTGCCAAACAAAAATCACCTCTTTACTCCTATGTTACGAATGATTTTTAGCTGCGTAAACATAACAATCCAAAACATCCAGTTAATGAAGAAAGTAATACGCCAAATGAGATATATTATTTTTATGCACTTAACTTTTATATTCTTAGCAAGCGACCCGCCCTCACTTTTCTGTGACCTCAGAGACTCATTTACAAATACAGAATTATTATTTAGTTTCAAGTGTACAATATGTAATTAGTAGAATAAATACACGAAGAGCCTTTAAAATAAGAACCACATTTAAATATATAAGGTAAGGTAATATTACTTCCTTAATTACATACTTGGAAATCCTTGAATTAGAAACTAAAATGTAATAAAATTGAATTCACTAAAATAAATATCTAGGTACAGTATTTTTAAAGAACTTTTATTATTAAAATTAACTATAACATATAAGAGTCGAAGAAATAATTAGATACCAAGTAATCTCGTCTCGTATAATACTCGTGTGTAATCTACATTTGTATGGAAAGACGAGTAAAAGTTCGCAAAGCAACAAAACGAATCCTTAATTTGAAATTTATATTAAGCCAACTTTGTGATCGCAACAATATATTTGAAGTTAATTTTACAACGGTATAGAATCTTTATGATATAAGTATAAAAAACCTGCCGTCTCTTGAATCTAAAATAAAATCTGTATCATAAGTATTGACAGTACACAACATGATGGACATGGTGTCGCTTTTCCCTCACTTCTAATGGATGAGTATTATTTAGCGAGGGTGGCAGCGATTTGATATTCGCATCAGTCGGCCCTCGGGACCTCTGTGACATGATTCTGTAGCAAAACTACTAGCTTTTTTATAACTTTCATATGGGAATGTGCTTTGATAAATCGATCATGGGCCTTTTATAACGTTCACCATGAAAGTGAAAGGGGGTCAACCCTCACTGTAATCAACCTATTTTTTTTCCTTTACGGCTTACCTCTGGATAGATCGTTTCTCATTTAGAATATCAAAGAAAATCTTTGAAAAAAATCATGTCTTAAACATAGAAAATTATAAAAAAACCATTCTATACGTTATGAGTAATAAAAAGAAAAGGGTAAAATCACACAAAAGATATGCCTCTCACCCCATGACGAGTTGGAATTACAACGTCAGTCAAAGCGGAAAAATCCTGTTCCGAAAAATTAGCCAGCGAAATTCCGACAAATAATTAATTCGGAATAATCATACAAAACGATGCGAGCAGGATTCTCGGGCATTATTACCATTCATTTCAAATCAGCCGTGTGAAGGCCGGGAGGGTGAGGCCTCGTCGACCTGAATAAGCATACATTTTCCAATCAGGGCACGTATCATTTAACTCGCTATTAAATTCGACTTCTTCCCTTCGAAATATCATTATGTCAAATGTTAAGGTTCGCCGTGTATAAGCAACCTATCAGACATTCGATTGAATTACAAAATTAATTTGGTTCCTCGAATTTATCGGGCATGAGAAAAAACGTCACAAAATTTTAACATTCGCTACTTTTGAGTCCAAGTCGTTTAATATAACGGAACTCACGATGATGACACTTATGGATATTAATTAATCTTAATTGTGTGCGAAAAACATAATTAAGTTTTTTTAAAGGTGGCGGTTCGTCTGAAATTTCATAAAGGATCTTTTCGGCCTAAAATTTATTGTGTGGAGAGCATTCAGATGCCGAAAAAGGAAGCGTGAATGAATCGTAATACCTACTCAGAAATACGTTTCATAAACGCCGTCATAACATTCATGCTTAAGACCTTTTACTGTAATTACTCGCGCGGAGAGCAAGCCGAAGCTGGAGGGATGAATTAGAGTATTAAATTTTTATGAAAGAAGTCTTGGTTGTTTCTTACAAAATCCACATTAATTTCATTGAAGCATGCCAGACATATAAATTAAAACGCGTGATTCTTTGTGTTGCACTGGTTTTAAGCGCGGTCCTTTTCAAATTTTCGTTTTCTTTGGCCGAATGAAGTGTTAGAAACATAGATTAGAGCTATTAATGAATAGGAATCTTTGTAAAAAGCATGAGCCTGCTTTAGTTGTTATATTTTTTTAATCCTTTCATCATCATACAGATTGCACCGTTTGCTTAAATTGTGAATACTATGACTACATACTAATTTATAGTTGAAGTAGATGTTTTCGTAGTTATATTGGTTGAATTTTTTAAGGTTTTAATCCACTGTTACAGTTTTCATTTACATTATTATGGATTATTGAGGGATTAACATGGATGTTAAGCATAACATGTCAGCGCGGTGTCATGGAGGCACGCGCCGGGCGCCACGCACCTGACGCGAGTAGGCGACACCCGAACCCCATTTATTAATTTAATAACTCGAAGTGAACACCGTCGTTATCCGTTTAATTGAAGGGGCGATGAGCTTCTCTTTTAACACATTATCTAAGCGTTTAACTCGAGCTTTATGAAGTGTAGCGATTACGAACTTATATCACTGCCTCGAAGTTCACCTCTTATTTGAATCCAAGGTACTTGCCCATCTTTAAGGTTTAAATAATATTTATTGGTTACCAAAACTACACTAATTTAACATGTCATTGTTTGATATTATGAGAAAGCTAGCTTGGTGTATTATGACAAATGTTTGTCTTTTTATACAAAAATATTTGGTCCTGTGCCGCAAGCTCATAACATATTTTGTTCAGTTTATATAATAAAAGTTACATCTTAAAATTAGCCATATATAATACAAAAATGTTTTATTTATTTATGTTAGTTGACATAATTCATGTAGTAAATAAGTAAGAAAATACCTTAATAAAAATATATGTACCTACCACAAATCAAAATTAGAGGAAACGATTTCATGAAAAAAAAACGAATAAACCGATCAAGCCTTTATCAAAACGGCAAGAATGGTATCAAAAAGTATAATTAGCGCTAACGGTAAAATCTCGTTGTTTACAAACATATTATTTCTCCGAGCCGGCGATGCTTAAGGCTATATTTTACTTAGAAATTTAAGATATATAATTAAGAATTTCGCTAACGCAATAATTTAGGATTCTCCTAATGAATGATATCAAGTTTCTTGTAATTAACGCCAGAGGCTTATTCTTGTTATTAAAATATAAATATGAGATATTTTGAGTTGAAATATTTTTTTTTCATTTTCACAAATGCAAATGAATGTTATATATAAGTTTAAAGTTTTGTCTGTTGTGGTTGAGACTGAAAAATAATTGAATAGTGGGCTATTCTAGCAACCCTATTGATAACGTTTGATTGGCTAATAGTTACTATTGTTTTATTTTAAAAATACCTCCACTGGCTCGAGAATTTATAAGCCCAGAACCGTTATTCAGCGACAGATTGACAAATGTTTTCATAATGAGATTTATTTTCTTTACACTTTTTTTAATAATCTAACCTAACACAAACATTTTTGTTAAGTTGGAGGGGTAAGAATACTAGTAGTTTGCAATCTTAACTGTTTATAATATATATAGTGTAAAGGCGAAGATCTTTCTTGAAAACACGTGAGTCTATGATATAATTGCTAACTAGTAAAATATTAGGTATCGTGGTAGAGCAGCAGAGGTAAGGTTTGTGAAAAGTGAAAAGGCCTTGTAACCCTGTTTTTTGGTCTCACGCCCCAGAGACTACTTCGTATTTAAAGTGCACGTTAATATCATTCTCGTCGTGGTACTGTATAGTAGTTCATATAAGTTAAAAACTGAAGACTGCTTTAAAGAAATATTTGCGAGACTATAATATAGATTATATGTGCTATATAACATAGATTGTATATTGATATACTCATTGTTGTTGTTTGTGTACGTATACGAGTATAATAAAGTAATGAGTATCAGTGAAGACCTTGGCGCGCGGTGTTCGTTTCACCGTGTGTTGCTGTTGAGGCCCTACAATCGCTAGCGTGATACAAATATACACATAATTTTAATGCTGGGGTGAAGCATTAAAAGTCAGGGATCAAATGCCTTTAATACTATGCCAATAAACAATGGAGTAGTCTTATCAAATTGAATTTCAGTTTAATATTTTTCATGAATTAATTTTAAATAACAAGTAAAGTATAACAATATATTTATTGTATTAGGTATCCATTCAATATATTTTTTCTACTACATACCTTCAAAAAATGGTCCATTAAAATATTCGAAATTAATTTTGAATGCGAAACATTGTATAAAATTTCATTTCGCACTCCGTTAGATTCTTTTTAAGTAGATTTAGTGCAAAATCTTGTAATTTGTTTACTCGTCTCTATTGTTAAATTTCTAATGGATTCAGAAATTATAAAATAAATAGTTATATGGAATCTCTATAGCTTTCTAATAATAAAGTGTAAGGCATTTACACAGGCGGGACGCACGCGACGCTCACGGCTTACCTGCGCCGTCCGCACTCGACTTACTTTAATCTCCAATCATATTCGCTATTACACAGTACACTTAGTACTTCCACTTGGTAATTACATACAAATTAAGTAAATTATGCGCCACTTAAGTTATTAAATTTCTCAGGGTGTAGAGGGAGGATAGCAAGATTTCCTCACCCCATTTATGGCTCACTACTAAGAAGGGTCTCTTTCTCTGATTGAAAGGGCTGTACTCTAAAGTTCATGCTGGCCAAAAAAAGAGATTGAAGACCCTACACCGTTGTACGTTATGCAGCACTTTCAGTACGTGCTTAAGCTAGTAAGACACAACCCTGAGTAAAACATCAGTTTTTACCCCTACTATGCTAGCTCTATGTGCTAAGTGCACATAGAGCTAGCTATTTTATATATTATCTTATTGTTTTATCCTCTATTCCGATATATTTTATTTTGCTTCCTTTTAAGGTAGTGCGGTATAGTATGCGCTCTTTTCAACTCACCGATTTTATCCGCGTAGTTTATAATTTTCAAGAATCAGTAGTCAAAAACAAACGTATGCATGATCTAGGGTGCGTTTTAGGTCTAGTCTATTAACTATCATCAAATATTCAGGCTAAATCCGATCACATATTACGCATTCGTCAATAGGGTTAAGCCGTCACCCTTTTAATTTACGAGTTGGACGAGGGGTCATTAAACAATAAAGTGTTGATTAAAAGCCCGTATGCGCGGGCGGCGATGGGAGGCGGCGGGAGGCGCGGGCGTTGCGAATAACTGCGCTTCCTGCAGTGGAGTCATTATTTTATCACCGATGATTGGCACCGCCAATCTTACTCCCTACTGCGACTGCGACCCACATCTTGAAGCAGTATCTACTTGATAAACCATGTGTATCTAGATGGATTTATTACGACCACAGTGATTTTCTTATATTTTTATAAAAATATCCAAGTTAATATCACTACATAGTATAAAACAAAGTCGCTTCCTGCTGTTTGTCTGTCCCTATGTATGCTTAGATCTTTAAAAGTACTTAACGGATTTTAATGCGGTTTTTTAATAGAGAGTGATTCAAGAGGAAGGTTTAGAAGTATAATACATGCACAATATAGTAGAGAAAGAAACCGTGCGAAGCGAATATATATTACTTGTGTTTTTAGATGTTTTTGTGATGTAAATTGTCTACTGGGAATCATTAGATGTGTACTTATGTTTTACAATGAAGTATTATTGAACATTGTTATCACTCACAATAAATCATGTATATTTTATTGTGTCTTTTCCTAGTCTATGACTTATAAAATATTAACTAGGTTAATTCGCTAAGATCCGAAGAATTTATATGATACTATTTCAAATAATAAATCATAACAAAGTATCAAGATTATTGAATATCAGTACTGAACATTAATTGACATCTTGATGATCCGATTCACAATAGCAGGGAGTTACAGATAATTACTTGAGATAATACGGGGAGCAATGAACAGGAACCTCATTAGGGCGGGGATTTTCAGTTTCATCAAGTATAATCCCTTGCAACATTGTCCGGTTAAAGCCACATTTCTATTATTCGTGCAGTTATATGTTATATTTTATCTTGTGTAGTTTACTCAGCAATGTGTATGAGTGAACACTATACATGCAGTAGGTGCCCGTTAGTACTGATTAAAAAACAGTTCCACACATCGTCTGTTTGTGTGTTGTGTATTAATTGGTTGAAATATGATGATAAGATATTTTTGGAAAGAAAACGTAGCCATAGCTGTACATCCTTTCCAAAGTTCTAGTCCATCTCTGTACCAAATTTCCTCAAAACCGGTTCAGTGGTTTAACCGTGAAAGGGTAACAAACAGACAGACAGATAGAGTTACTTTTTCATTAATTGTTGAAAATATCGAAAATGTCAAGCCGATCAATTCTACTACCCGTACGAAGTCGATAATATATTAATACCAAAAAAACATAACTTACAAGCATAGCCTGTCACGTGGACCAAGTTAACTCCATCGCGGGCTAAGTTCCATAATTTTTTCCCAATTATATAGCATCTACTTTTATGTTTAATGCATGCGCATACTAAGATCATCTGGAAAACCATTTATGGAAATTGTATACCGATCGTTAAAAAGAAAAGCGTCCTGTTAACAGATTTTAAATCATTGCCGTCACCGACCGCTATTGTAACGTCAAGTTAGTTCAAAAGCGGTCGTTGGAAGTGAACAAAATGATCTTCGTCGGATCGGATTGTGAGTTTCACACCTTTTGATTCAATAGATCTCGTTGAAAAAATAATAAGAAGTTATAGATCAGCGGGAGCTGTCGGAGTTTGGCTGACGTGAGTGAAGGGGTGCTCTGTTCACGTTTGAGTATGGAAATGCATATTATTTATTGAGCGTCTCGACCGCAGCGCCGCCGCCGCCGTCTGCGGTGATCGGCGGAGATGATAACGCTTGGATTTATATTTTGCTTGATGATCGGTAGTCGTTGCGCCCTTCACCGTGAACATATGGAGGTTATATATGAGGTTAGTAGACCGGCTAAAACGTTCATTGCATTTGAAACTAAACTCAAAATTTCTTAAATTTAAATGGTAACAAAACATACTAGCTCAAATTTAAACAGCTTACCGTTAACTCCTAATAAGTGTTTCAATCTCTCCATTTAGACCAAATGGTTTTAAATTATTGTATTATCATAAAATTTACAGTATACCGAATTTCATATCTCGAGTTAAATAAATGTTGGTGATATTCGTAATCTATATCTATATCTGTACTTATTATATAAAGAGGAAAGATTTGATTGTTTGTATGTTTGTTTGTTTGTTGCGAATAGGCTCGAAAAGTACTGAACGGATTTTGAAAATTCTTTCACCGATAGGAAGTTACATCCTTTCCGGGTAACATAGGCTACGTGGTGTTGCCATAAATATTCTAATTAAAAAGATATGGCCATTTAAGTGCCATAAGGTGGTCATTTTGTAAATTGAAGAGTATCTCAGGAACTACAAATCCGATTTAAAATTTTTTTTCACTGATAGAAAACTACACTATTCGTGAGTAACAAAAGTGATTTAGTGTTGCCATATACATTTTTTAATTCACGAATTTGGCCATTTTGTTGTTACTAATCCGATTTTAAAAATTCTTTCATTGAGAGAAGTCTATAGTATTTCCGTCTCTCTTCCTCTTATAATATTATCATTGTCTCTCATCTTCTTTCTTTTTTCTCTCTTTAATTTTTATTTTTATCTGTTCAGAATGATCAGTCTCTTTTCACTTTCTTTCTTTCGATTATCTCTCTCTTTTTCTCCCTCTCTCTCTCCTTTACCTATTCAATTTTATTTTTGCTCTGTCCTCCCTCTTTTACCATCTGTCGCTTTTTTTTAATTTTTGTTACTATTATTTTTCTTTTTATAACTTTTTCTTACTCTCTCTCATTTTTAAATAATTAAGAACTACATAATTATAGAGTGACAATTTAAGGACATCAATTATAATATTGCTTTAAATACCCGGAGCGAAGCGAGGGCAGGCCGCTCGTATTTATTAAAATTATAAAATGTCGAGAAGTACAACTTACAACTAAGGTGGGTCAACATACACGAAAATGACATTTGGTTGTATATGTCATACTTAATATGCTATGTTGGCCTAGAATTCAAGAGTGTCACGAGTAATATAATGAAATATAAAAGTGGTATTCACTATACCATACCATAATCTATAATTATATTTGCACTTTTGTATATATATAAGTCGGAGAAATGGAAAGAAGAGGGGTATATTGAAAAACACTACAAGGGGCGATTACGACAGGAACCCAACCAGTGCCTCGGACTTGACCAAGTAGTTGGTTTAAGGACGTGCTTTCGTTCAAGCACTTGGAACTCTCGTCTTCACTGCTTAAGTTCTCTGTTTCAACCTAAGACAAACACGCGCCGACACACACACACACATGTACACATGCATATATAGCGATATTTTTATAGTTAACTAGCTGACCCGGCAAACGTTGTTTTGCCATATAAATTTGGGGAGGGTCACACTTATCACTTAGGGCTATAAAAATAGATGTTGACCTATTCTCAGACCTACCCGGTATGCACACAAAATTTCATAATAATCGGTCGAGTCGTTTCAGAGGAGTTTGGTAACTAACATTGTGACACGAGAATTTTATATATTAGAGATAATGATTATATAAGGTTTACTGCGTCAATTTCTATAGATCGTATTCATTAAAATAATCACGGCTGTTATGCTGTGATGTGTGAGTTATTAGAACTACCAATTCAATAATAAACAATGTTTGAAATGAAGAAGTTATAGAAATGTAAGAGTTTGAGAATATAAAAAGTATTTGAAGATTTAATTTTTAGTCTAGTGCAATAATAAAATACTTATACAGCAGAGATTGTTTAACGTCAATTACAATCAATCATATCTCGATAATCTATAGGTTATTGTAATCAATAGCTCTAACGAGATCTCTAGTGACGTTTAATAAAACATCGTACAGTCTAATTGCTTACGACGGTTGAGATGTAGGCATACTTATTTAATTAGAGATAAATGTAATTAGTAATTGTAATCGTTATTGTCTCTTAAATAGAACTAACTCCACAAAGCGTGACCTAAGGAAAATACTCGTAGTCATGTCCTGGTTCAATATATTGGACTCATGAGAATGAATAATAATATTATATTTCAAAGCTCGTACGTTAAAGGCTCAATAGCAGCCATCGACGACTCCATAATCCTTATTTTCTGTTACTATTGTTATCTAAACAACATTTTACTTCTTCATACAACACCACACAATACATAATTCGTCTTCCAAGATTCGAGGACAATTATTTGTTAATTTGTTATTTTTTACATCACTTATCCCTGTAATACTTTACTAAAGAGGTGTTATGAAATTAAAACAAAAAGTAAAAGGGATTTTGACCCAAGTGTAGCTTTACAAGACCATTTTAAACATACAGCACATTTACCTTCACTAGTAGAGTTACTTGCTAACTCAAATCTATATAATTTGCTAAATGATGACCAGCGTAGAGCATATGCACTACATTAATACCCATAGTAATATCATTTACAGAAGTAGAAAGTAAGAGATGCTACTATTACTAAGGGAAATATAACTTAGTTAATACAAAAATGTGTACAATTTGTTCAAGTACGCTCCGTGCAATGCGGCAGGGATAGTACGACCCATGGTCTGCCCCGGCGCATATTTACATCTACAGTAACTAGTTAATCCACGCCTCGGCCAATGTATTGTACGGAAATGTACGGAGCACGAAACAATTCTACTGTATACCGTAATATCTGCAAACAAATGTTTAGTCGCCTCGCTTCGGCATTTCATTGCATGTGTTTATGCTTTATTTGGTCTTTCTAATATGTTCGCTTCTAAAGAACCTTGTAGATCTGTCACTGTAAGCAATTCATTATTTAACTATGTTTAAGTAACTAACAGTGAGTATACTCTTAAATACTTTTTAATCTAACTTAAGTATTTTGAGAATAACATTCTTTATTTAAGAATATTTTAAAATATTGAAGTATAGAAAATATAAGTGATACTTTCGTGTATTGCTTATATCCATGAGCAGAGGTGGCCACCAACAACTGGATCGTCTATCTATCTGTCTTAAAAAAAGGACCTACTTCTCTAGTTCCCTCAAATGTTTGCTTAAACTACAATCAAGTTACATTTAACTGGTTAATTTCTTCTGTTAATAACTTTCACTAAATTTTTTACATGTAAAATAGATTAGAAATAATGTAATTTGTTTTTGTACTAATATATAATAATCAAGCATGTTAGTCAAATTGAATCTGCTGACAAAAACACAGACAATAAAAAAATTGTCATTGAAAAGCACGTAACGTAAATTCTATTATTACGGCCTTTTATTTTTCAATTACGAATCCCCAGTCTCGTCGGGCGCTGGGGGTGCCTGGGGGTTAACTTTGGCAGACCCCGCGATCTTCCATTTTTTATTTTACTCCGAATATATTATGTTTGTCTTAAACGTGACATGATCATTTAATTTTTAACTGACTTTAAGGGTAGGTTATTTCTTATAATTTACAAGCCATTTTTCTCCCTCTTTCACCAGTTAAACCGATTCAGATTAACTGATGATGAAGCTGGCAGATTACGAGTGATTAAACTAAAAAGCTAGTTTAAAAATTAATGGATTGGAAATATATTGAAGCACTTGTTAAGTATAATACGATTTAATTCTTCTTCTTATTTATGATAATATTTTATAATGTAGTTCGTACATTTTATAATTGAAAATTAATGAATATTCCCTTAATTAGTATTATGTTAACTATCCTTCTCTCTTCTTTCTCCATTACTCCTTAAAATCAAAAGTAACAGAGAAACAAAACTTTCATTTGCACAGTGGATTAAATGACGGACTTGATCAATGTAATAATATCTTACTATCATATTTGGTAATAATAAACAGGTAGTATTTACCATTATAGATAAAATCGCGTGTTAATACGTTGTATCGAGTGAATCGTGGAATAACTCATAAAAGCACCCTCGTCAGTTATAACGAGGTGTTTTAAATTTGTTCGAGCACTCTATAAAGTCAACACTAGCTGGTCACGCGACTATTAATGACGAACGATTGCGGAGGCATGGATTTATGATAGACACAATATACGCTTTTGAGTAATTACAATCTATCTATCTATTACAATATTGATATGCAAACTATGGTTTCCGTACAATCTGGATAGACGGACAATCTCGACCTTGACGCTGGACAAGAAGTCGAAATCCTTATTCTTTTCGCTTTATAGATCTAGATTATAGAAGATTTATAGATCTTTTCTCTGCTTGTTTTATAAGCCCTGCTTCAAACTAAATTTCATGACTCTATTTATCCGAGAAATACAGTCATAAAATCTTATAATAACAAGGGTTATAATATCATTAACTTTGCCATATAAACGGACCTTTCGATTTCATTTATAATTAAATTGATAGTAATTTTGTTTGATCCCTTCTTAAAAAAGACCTTGTCAGACAAATTTATTAATATAATTTCCCTAATTATTTAAACCATGCAAAAAAAACTGCAAATGACACTTGTAGATTCAACTACTCCTAAGGATGCTTAGGATTAGTTGAATCTATTGCGGTTACGAAGCGAAATATGTATGTATGTCGGAGGGGGTGAGTTAGGTTTAGGTTAGGTTAGCCTTGTGTTATGTTCGGTTTATGTTAGTCTAATCTTAGGTTTAGACGGTGAAACTAAGCAGTGGAGGTGAGTGTCTCAATCGAATGAAGGAATTCCATAAGCCTACACCTTGATCACGAGTCCAAGGCGCTGCTTAGGTTCCTGTCATAATAGTTCCTGTCAGAATAGTACGTGATCATAATGTTTAGTTATATCCTGACCGTATAGCTTTAGAGATAAGCCATCCATTCCATTCCTTCTTTTAATTGTATCCGACATGTATATAGAAAAATGTAAAAAAAATATTCCGTGGATTATAACCAAAGTAACCTTTTGATTACTTTTAAATCATGAATTTGCGCAAAGTAATGCCTGATTCAATTTAATATATAAAACCATGCAAGTTATGTTATACATACTTACTGTACGATGGTAAATCGACCCTTCTAACTTCAGCGCCTAAATTAAATCATTTCTATTGTGAGTCTGATTGTCTAAACACGCAATACTCATACTACAAGCAACACCAAGTAAATTATTTATTTGTTGAAATTGTTACAAGGAATACAAGTTTTTACTCATTACTTGCATCTCTATATAGGTTATTATTTAATATTCTATGCGACTATAGTGCTAGTGAAATGACATCGTCAGAACTTAGGCATTTGTAGTTTATTAGGTTTAGCGTCTATGTGCACGCATACTAAGTGAAAATTTATTTACGTGGAAAAAGTCCGAGTAGAAATTATACGTCTGCAAATTGATAATTTTTGGCTTATGCCAAAGATTTTTTTCAATGTTTATGTAAATTTTAGTTAGCTGAGAGAAGTCTTATGAATTGTAGATGCCATATGTAGGTAATATGTCGCAAATGGAAAATTTCCTTTGTTGTAATTACTTGCCGACATAAATGTGATTAATAATCGAAACACGATTACAACAGATGAAGAATCCTCTTTTACGGAATCGCAAATACATGGAATTATTTTATTTTAATTGACCATATTAAATGAATACATAATATTGTCGTTAGGTTCTTGGTAATTGAAATTGAAATTCTTTTGATTGAGAAGATGCCGTTGGTTTTAAGAATCAACGTATGATAATGTTGCTTGTACCATGTAGGTACTAAATTTTACTTAGGAAAACTTTAAAAATAATTCAAAAAGTGTTGAATTTACTGAAAATATCAAAAATATAATTAATTTTAAGAAACTTCTTTCTGAATCGGATAAACTACCTAATTACAATGAAGAAGCTCAGGGATATTAATGAATTTCCAACGATGTTACAGAGCATTTACTTTATTTATATTCTAGGAGGTCAAGAGCTATAAATATTCCTAAATGTTGCGTTAATATGTATAAAGTAATCCGCGTTATCTGATGTAAAAGGCACAAGCAAAACAAAAAGTTTCATTTAAAACGAGCACTTGTTAACGTTCTGGTTGGTATCTGTACTCGTATGTCGCGCAATTTCACAACGAATCAGAACAGCAACGCGCCGGATCACGTACTCCAAAATCCACGATGAGAACATAAACTATTTACCAACTATTCAATATTCAATATGCGATTGCAAAATACGCCAAATTATTGCATTAGTAGCGAACAGGGATTCCCGATATTGTGGTTCAGCGATCGGCGGCACACCGCGATATGCGGCATAAATAATTTAATAATTCGCAATACAGAATTTACCATACGAAGTGTCGTACCGTTCATCTACTTCGTATTCAATATGAGTATTTGTTTCTCATACTGCTGTCGCATTGGGCAACGTTCGGACGTTGGATTTCCTCCAAGTGAAATGATGGCTTCCATCGCGCGTATAAGGTCCACATTGAGAGCGCCCCGAGGACTTGGCTCCGATCTTTTCAAATTGCATATGTTGATATGTAGGTGAATAAAGCACGTCTGTACATTTCAATATCGGGAACATCCGTGTTATACGCGTGACCTTGCAAATCACAGCCTGCTTTCCAAACGACTTCACAGAATCGGTAGCCGGCGTCTGTATTGCACGACCGTTACTGTGTATGAAGAATATTTTATTAGTTGTTACTTCTTGATTTATTTAAGCGATGACCGTCCACCATGTCTATTGCGCGTCACGTCGTTTTTATTCAACCATAATAACCATGGGAACTGAACCACGAGGGTATATGTGCTTGCGATGAATTGTTATACAAATCATAGGAATTCGTGACATTATGGGCTTTGTATTAGTATAAATAATTGTTTTGCAATTCTTATTGTAATTTACTGTGCAATTGAAAGCTGCCTGTCGTTGCATAACCGATTATGCGTGTACTGGTAGCACTAGCAGCATTATCATCGTTATTTTGCTGGACCTTATTTAATTTATTCCACTTTGAGTTTAAAAGGATGAATATAAATTATACTGACAACATTTAGGTATAATTTCGTTTATTAAAATGAATGTATTTCATATATTTCTACGATACCTATTAACAGTTTCAACTATTCGAGTTTAAATATGAATAACAATCACATCTTTATGTTTTGATTAAACATTATTTTTTAGATTTTCTTAAGTATTCTTAAATAGATTCGTTTATATTATATATTATTGTGACATTTAAATAACTCGAATAACTGTTTGTATTTTGCATTTAGGAGACCGCTCCCATGGACGAGTTCGTAATAAATTGTAATGATATGGTATTCGTGTCTTAGTTTTGTGCTTCCCCACTCTTTAATTTCATTCTTTATATTTAAATATGGAATACACGTAAGAGAACTAACTTACACGTGGATTATATGAAGAGAGAAAGGTTTACCGAAATATTTTTTGAATACATTTAAGTCAGATTATACTTCAGACACAGAGCTGCCTTACTGTTTTTTTTTAACTAGAATATTAATTATGATAATAACGATGACATCTATCAGGGTTGTGATATTAAAAGTTTTTTTTTTAAATAAGTTATTCTTATTTTAGCTAATTTGCGTCAAAAAGTTAGTTTTGCGACTTTCGAAATTATAACGCTATTCAAACCAATGCTTCCAAAATATTAAATATTAGAATAGTACTCAAAGATTTTAAAACTACTGCGAAAACCTAACAAAAATAATTAAAATTGATGAAAAAAAAATGTTTACAATTATATTACCTACCTATTTAGCTTCCCGCATGCATTTTAAATGTAAAGTCGTAACTCGTAACTTATTGTGTTATCTGCACAATACTACCCTAACTTTAAAAGCATGTCAAAGTCCATATCTTAATTACCACAATAAAACTATACCCGCCCAAATTCTCATACTTCAGCAGATTGGAAAATGGGGAGATGTGATGATATTTAATGGCATAGATATGTAATTTTTTATTTCAAAAAACCATATTGTAATCTTTTGAATAAATATTACAGATTTGTTTAATCTATAAAAAGTTTTAGCTTTTTAGACCAACTTTTAAAGTTACCTAATAAATTCAATTTGTAAATTGAAAATTATCAGAGAAATTAAACGCCTTGTGTTAGCAGTATTATTGATAGCGTCTATGTATTGGTTTATTGTAAAAATATCGCCACAGCATCAACAAGTTATATCCAAGCTTTATTCTGGATTCAATGGGTGTTTGACGAGTCATTTCAAGTAGTAAACCTTTCCTTTTCCTTTTAAAATGCATGGCATTATTGTATTTAAAAAAATGCAGTGTCAATACAAAATTGTGTTTAAGTTATTTGAAAAGTTGTTGGACATATTTCAATGTAAGAGTTACTACGAGTATATGATACTGCAGGATAAAATATTAATATTTATTTATTTATTATTTACTCTCTTTATGGATGTGGATATAATTAATACTAAAGTACAACACACTTTTTCTTAGAAAAACCTTAAATGTTTGTAAAATATTTACGACACGATATTAGCGGAAGGAGAAGGAGTAAGTAGATTTTTGTCTGAGAAGTACTTAATCAAGAACTCATTTTAATTATGTACTAAATTGTCTTCTTATATCAGAATATTATGTATATATTAAATTATAATTTTTGCTGTAGATATATCTGCAATCAAGTGGCGAGCTATATTTATCATTACCTCGGTAATCGAGCGTAGTGTTTACAACTTTAGAGCATGTACGTTAAAATTTATGTTCCAAAGATTTGTTTGCCACAAATAAGATTGTCAGCGAGTCTTATCTATGGGATCATTAATTAATTAGAGAAATTGAGTGGCCGCAGCGCACGGGGACCAATAACTCGCAACCCGCCTATCATGACTTAGTCCCTTTATTTATTTTTACCACTCACGTGAACAAAATTGAATTCAAATACAGATAGGGACATGCTAATGTTGCATAGTGATAAGGTTAACGTTACAATTATGCTCGTAGATAGAAACGTGTAGGATACAAAGCGATATTCTTGTAATACCGCTACAAATATATTTATATTTTTAGTGGATAAATACTTTATCTTTTAAAGTATTATATATATATTAAATAATTGAAAAGCTAGTACTTTAAAAATTAATAATTAGTTTTATGTAAAACCTTTTTTTTAATAGAGAGTACATATTTGTAATTTTACAAGATTTTCCAAGTTACAAGAGTTTGTAATCTCGTGTTTCCAAATAAATATTTTTAAATTTAATTAAAATTATTTCTATATATAATTGTATTAATTATTTTATATTTATTCTTTAAATAGTGATTAGTTTAAACATTTAACATGTTAAAATCCTTGCAATTTTAAAAAATACAAAATTGATTTCAATTTAAAAAAATATAAAATTGATTTCTTTATTTATATAAAGACCGCAAGATAGTGTAGAAATTGTTGAGTTCAAAACTTCTATGAATAAAATGATATATTATTGTGTTCTGTTAAATCATATAACCTGATAAGAATTTTGTAGTTATGAGTTAACTGTTGTGTTTATTTAACAAACATTGTTTTAACTCTATCAACCTTCGAAGATCTTGATACATCGCACATGATGCGTCTACATTAATCAAAACAATAAGCATAGACGTATATCTAAAGTCGTAGAGACAACAAAACGGCTCAATAAAATAGCGGAGCATAGACAAAACGCTACAATAACATCCGCACGGGAACGAATTGCTTACGACATAAGCACTACGACCGACTGCTCTACAAATGAATAAGCCATCTGTTCTAATAGCCACAATTAAACATGGCCGTCCGTTGCTACAAGTACTCTTAGCTTAGTACTCGGCTTTAAGAACAGATTCGAACTGGTAAATCGATTTCATATCGGGAAAAACCTCTGACCTGAAAGATCTTGACGTGCTATGATATTTGTTATAATGCCAGTTCTGCCAGATCCACTCCAAGAAAAGGAAAAAGAAACCCTTAAAGGATCTCTTCGTTGTTTGTCTTTCTGGCTATCAAAATCGTTTTTCTCAGTAACCCGTGTACCTACTGTGTGATGTGAAAAATCAAATGTCTAAGGCAACGGAATCAAAAAATACATATATCTCAAATCAAAACATATAGCAAATAGGGTTCTACGGTACTGAAATTCTGTAAGAAGCAGGACATATATATTCTGAAAAATTTGTCGATATATGGGGAAATCAGTTTCCCAACGTCATAGTAAAAGTTGTGCTTTAATACTATTAATTTTCCTTAGAGCATTGTTCGGATTTTCTATTGTTTATTTTTAATATTAATAGAAAATTTTACGTAAAAATAAAACGAAATTACAAGGATTTCATAGCTAACACACCATTTTTATAAAGAAACATCTACTTATCTATCATACGACCTTGGTATTTGTATAAGACCCTTGGTGCAAGAGTTGGACTCACTAGCTATTTTAGACTTAAAAACTGAGCCAACTCCTCGTAATAAAATAACCACTAGTTAATTTGTAAATATCGAAAATATTACAAGTATCTCACAAGGTTTATAAGGTGCTTTATATAGAAAAACATTTGTATAATATGATTTGGTGAAATCATATTAAGGCTTGTTGGTTACCATAAATAATGGACAAGCTTCAAGTGTAATTAAATTAAAAGTTGACGCATCGTATCAGGAAAAGCATAACTTATTATTGATGTTTTCCGCGCGTTTTAAAAATGTTTCGCATAGCATCTAAGATAATGTATCTCAAAGAGTTTTTTTGTCAAATATCAAGTTGCTTTGTATAGGAGATACCTTACAGGATGCGGCAGCTTTTTTGCGGTCACCGTGGTCGCAATCGAGTAAAGCATTCATATATGGTAAACTGTCATAATTAAAGATAATAATGAGTATCGTTCGATCCTTTTTATCGATACTAAGAATTGTCATAACTTAATGTTGAACTGTCTGTAATAATTACTGAATACAAACATAACACTTAAAATAACTTGTCAACTAAATCTTACAGCATCTAAGACTTAACAACCTTGTTGGGAACTTTGAAAAATGTGTGTTGAGATTGAAGCCTGTCAAGTGATTTCACACAGTAAACATCGCCTAAAGTAGTTTAGTGAATTATTAATATTATATAGCAGCATACGATGAGAGTCTTGATCATGTCAAGAACATTCTTTAACCTGCTCCTAAGTTACCACCCGGCAGACAGATAACGTAATAATAATTTGGCTCTGTGAGGAACCTTAAAGCTGAGGTATTAAAAACAACATAGCCAAATAAATCAAGAGATAAAACAAGTATTAAAAATAATAAAAAAATATTAATTAAATTGATATCTGCAATATTTACGATATGAGTACAACATCAGAGATAACTAGGACGTTAACTTATGACGGCTGTAAATTTCATGTCGCTTTTAAAGTTATATTACAATTAAGAGTTCGATTGAATAACATAAAACTTTTGAGTGAGTGCCTTAAAAGTTCTTGGCAATTACCTACTGGTCAGAATTCAACGACAATTTATATGATTTTTTTTTAAATACAGTAGGTAGGTATATTAGTATGAAGATATACTTGTTGATACTCTCAAGTAATCATTTATTTCATTTATGTACGTTTACTCACGAGCACAGATTATAATATTTTTTTCTTTGCAGCTGTAAAATGGCATTTATTGATTATGACGACGATTAAGATTTTTTGTAAGATTTCGGCAGAAGCAGATCCAAAAGTTTATTTAAACATACACTAAGAAACTAAAATTATTTTCCTGTTAGCATAATTTTGGGTTAACTATATCTTACAGGATTATTTTAATCTGTCTGTCTCTATAGATTTCAGGTGAGATAAGTGATTTTAATTAAAGTTTAATAAAGTAAAGTTAATTATAGTGTACCTTTATTATTGTATTTTGAACCCAAGCCACAAGCACTGCTCGGAATTCGGTCTAAAGTGCATATTAATATTATATATAATGTACAGCTTATTATTCTTAGGAGTTTAGTTGCAAAAACATTGTTTATAAAATGATATAGTGCACAAGATCTCTTGTCTCTAGTGCTGTTAATAAAAGTCTTGCGAGTATTTCAAGTTTATGATCACATCTGACAGTGAAGGAGTGTCAACGCATCAACGGGGGAATGTCCAACGTTTCTTATTTATGTCTTCTAATAAGGCCATAAATATTGATTTTAATTACGCGTCGTTGTCGTTGGTCTCAAGACACTCGCGTAAATGGTCGCGGATTGACGCGTATCAACGGGCCATTGGCCTTAATCCATAAGACTCACATTTATGTTTTATAATATTTTAATACAAAAATTCTGTAGGCATTATTTTAAATGTCATTTTAACTCAAAATCACTCGATTTGATTTTTTACAAAAATACTTTTGGTACGTTAAAATAAACTTTCCCACCCCACCCACGTAGGTCAGTAAGTTTGTCTGTTTGTCTGAAGCTCCCACTAACTCAGAAAGTAATAATTATTATCTGTTGAGAAGAGCCATTTACCATGAAAGAAATGCTAAATTATTTATTTTGTATCTGTTTATTAATTTCAATATTTTTTTTAAATTGACTCACATCGAAAATATGACGTTACAAGTTTATTTATACAAGTAGTACTCATATAAACCAATATAAACTATTCTCCAATGAATGATCCTCAACAATGCCCTTCTTCAAGCAGTCAATAAGATCAATACTTTGAAGCATTCATTGCAGTTAAGATTAAAGTTTACTTAAAAAATCATAAAACTAATTTGATTTTAAGAGGCTGAATTGATAAAGCTAGAAGTGTCAAGTATAAAAATAATAAAACATTTTATAACGAATAGGGTCCAACATCAAGTTAAAGGGTCCTTTCTCAAAAGATAGACTTTTAAAATTTATTACCTCAATTATTATAAAAAAATAACTACTTTAAATCAATCAAATGATACAAGTTTACTATTGTTATTGCAGGAGTAAATTATTTTGATACTTTAAGATTTTATTCACTTTTATATTATTTTACGATTACCATGTAATGGAAGAAAGACTTATTATTTTTAAAGAGGGTCACGTCTGAACACTAGATGAAATCTTCTGATTGTCTTTAGTAGTTAAAAATAGCCAAAAACGAATTAGCAAACATAGGTAAACATGGTAGCAACACTTGATAACATTTTATTATGTTAGGTAGGCTAGGTTCTGTTGATTTATTTCAAAAATATATATGTAAATAGGTACGAAACTACTTATAAGCTCAGTCCAGATAACCTTTTTTCAGGGACGTGTGTCCATGAGTGGTGAAGTGTTGTTCTTAGGCAGAATCAAGTTTTTGATAGTGTTGCTGGATTAAATGTTGGATTACAAGGTCGAGCAAGACGAGTCGAGAAGGTTGGCAATGTTTAGCACTCAGTGAAAGATAAACATTGAAACCTTCTCCTGAGTCCTTTTTCCACTGGATGCCCGCCTGCACTTTTCAGCTACCTGTCTAGAGTCCATGTTATTATTAACTTTATCTTGTTACTGTACGAGTATAACTTATACCTATAGGTAGGTTCTTATTGTTAATATAGATAGCTTAAAATGCTTCGGAGAAAACAAAACATAAGTCAAAACGTTAGTTTTTATTTTATTTGAATTTCCTTGATTCATCATCACGACCCATCAATGGCCCACTGCTGAGCCGGGTCTCCTCCTCAGAATGAGGAGGGTATTAGGCCATAGTTCACCACGCTGGCCCAGTGCGGGTTGGTAGACTTCACACACCTTTGAGAACTTTAGGGAACTCTCAGGAGTGCAGGTTTCCTCACGATGTTTTCCTTCACCATTATAGCAAGTGATATTTAATTGCTTAAAACACATATAACTCAGAAAAGTCAGAGGTGTGTGCCTGTATGGGGATCGAACTCGGACTTCCCGAGTAAGACTTGAAGTCTCAACCACTGGGCTATCACTGCTTTTTTTATTTTTTTCCTTGATTATTCATGTTTAACTAGTTGGGTTGTAATTACTATAATTAAATAAAAACCATGAATGTTTCTGGTAGTGTAAAAGATGTGGATAAGGTAGGACCTACGTAGATTTCTCGAGCGCCGTAAAAGGATAAGATCACATCCAAATACGATTGAAATACCTTTTAAGATATCGTTTTGCTATTTATATTTCTGCATAATTTATCGCGTTTTTATTATAACGAGCAACAAACGTTGCTTCTGTCTTTTAAAAAGTCTGAACATTTGATTAGTATTGGGTTATAGATTGGGGTATAGATTTATCAACGGTGTTGCTAACTCTTTGTCATTCGACTGTGTAGTTTTTACTAATACTAGTTATTTTTGAAAATATTTAACTGTATTTCGAGTAGATCATACCTCCAGCCAGTGTAATAATACCATGATTATCTTTATAAAAATACCAGTTACCATATTTTTGTAATAGCATCGTTTCAGAACTTATGCGTCTATTTGACTAATTCTTTGTAACTTGTTGTAATTGTAATAGTCAGAAAAAGAGTTACAAGAAAGAAAACTATTGGACAATATATATAATAATCGGAGAATGCTTTAATTTTTTTTGTAATTTGTATAGAAATACATCTATATCAGATATATTATGTGGCGTTAAGTTTAACAGTTTTACTAATAACACAACCGAAACCACCGAAAATAGACAGACAATAAATAGAGAAAATAGAGAAATGTTATAAAAATATACTTCATATTTTTTGCCACTTTCAATATCTGTTTTAACTTACACTCAGGGCCCGGGCATAGACTGGTGTAGTTACTTGAATATAAATTGCTTTAAATCAGTCAAGTACATATACAACATTTTGTTTGATTGAGTAATGCTAAATTTATTGACTGAATAATTTCTCGTTAAATACCTTTATAAAACTAATATTTATTAATGTAAAAAAATGTAATAAAGTTTATGAGTAAAAAACAAGATATTGGAAGACAGGATGTGCCTAAGTTGGTAACTGATTAGCGAAGCCGCAGATCTCTCAATGGCATGGCGCGGCCGCTCTCGGGTGCGTCATAAATTTCCATTGATTGGATTAATCTGATTTGGATGTCAATTTTGCAAGCAATGTGCAGGCACTTTATAAGAAAATACAATCATGATACCTTCGACTTTTCTGTTCTGAACATAATAACGAATACATTATATTATTAAAGCGTGGTGTTCAGACAAGAGAGAGTGATATAAAGCATACTTCCCTTTCCTTTTCTTATGAAATCGTTAAGAATACAGTGTAGATTTATAGGTTCATCATTTTATCTCATTAAAAATGATAAGTTTGTCTCGTTTTGGAATTTCTGATAAATCAATACACACATACACACTAAGGTTTTTATTTGCATTCCATATTGAATTAAAGTTTTTCTGTCGAAGTCGAATGAAATAATGTCATAGAGTAACATATTAAGTGTTAACTGTAAAAACATGTATGAAACAAGAAATAGATATCCGTAAGACATCCGACCTCACGCATTTTGCAAAAAGTGGAAATTAAAACAGGAAGCCGGTGCTTGCCATACCGTTCACATTCCGCATGTATGTATGCATTGCGTACCCGGACACTCTATCTAGCGCCTCTGCCCATTGCCCATCATATATACCGTTACACGTAATATTATTTATGTTAATTTAACGTTTATAAGATAAAAATGAAAGTATTTGCAAAAGCTCAATAGGTTATGCTGTTGGATTCAGTTTGTAGAGTCGAGGATTAGAATCCAAGATATTGCACTACTATAGTAAGTTCACTTCTGTTTTAAGTCTTAGTCAGTAATTAGTACCCCAAATTGCTAGTATTTTTTTTCAATAGACGCAATGGCAAATTTATAACATACTACAATACCGATCGATATAAAACTTCATAAAAGCTGAGACTAAAATTAAATGATAAAAACCTTATTTATAGATAAATTACATTTGAAAGCTTTAACATATTTTTTCTATATCCTTCTTAGTAGTAATAAGAATTTTATGGTCTTATTCTTTAACTCTCCATTGATATTCTTACTGCGAAAAGTAAAAAATATCACAATAAAATGGAGGAGAGGAATTACTTTTCCTCTTCTCACAAATAGGGCACAATTATAATTTATACCAAGTACAAGAAATCAATCTTGTTATAAAAATATAATTTACTAAAGACTCACTCTGACTTCGTACAGCTGTAATTCACCAATCAATATCTACTTAGTTTTAACAAAAGGTAGAGAAAAATAATGTTTCTCCTACAAACTTTAAATCTATGTTGTAATAAACCAACAAACACATATGGCATAGATGATAAATGAGCTACGTGTGAATAAGGTTTAGGACGAATTATGCAATCTTTAAGTTGCCGTAGAACAGTCCCATATTTCATTGTAAAATTTATAGTCATAGTCTGAACATATAGTCAACAAACGAGTATATTTCCCACGTCAATTTTGATTGCGATATTATAGTGAGCGATGACATTTGAGTACATACTAATTTAGCCCCGCAAGATCGTCCGCGAGTCATTGCGCTATCTATTCCTAGATACGGCACGGCTTTTACATGGAACCAAATTTCTTCTTATACATCAATGCAGCAAAGTCCATTTTTCAATCTGTCTAACCGGAGAGGTAATCATGCAATAATGCAATACTGCGCTCATAGTGCTGAGTAAACAAATCTTCGACATTGTATCTATTCGCCTTAACTTTCTATATTCAAAGGAACATTGTCAAGAGAAATGTACGATTATTGTAGAGTTTTCTTATGGATTGTGTTACGATAATATATAACTCGTGGATACGCTAAGGAGGGCTTTACTATCTGCGATTTCATGTGGTTTATCAATTTGAACGACTCCATAGACATATTTGTTTACCCACGGACTATGTTTGCGTTGTTTTACGAGATAGTGTGTCTTCTACCTTTGTTAAATCGCAGGTGCTTTAAATTATTACATCCTATTATGTGGATTAATCTAATATACATTAATTTAAAAATATATACTGTATAAAAATAATATTGAAGAGCATTGAAAAAATTTTTGAACATCGCTGATTCTCGCCGGGTTAAAGCCAAATATTCGAGTTCAGACGGCTATAAATTTTTGCAATCATATAGTCGGTCATCTTTCTTTGTTATCATATTGAAGGGACGACATTCCATCGACGTAATTATGCAAAAAGCTGGACCGTGGCCGAGTCGGCCCTCCTTTGACAACTGCATCATTATAGTTGACATAAACTAAGATTTATACGATTGATTTATTAGAAGGTAAATATGAAATATCCAATTTACCTTGGTATTAACTCAAACATTAAAATAATAAATTGATAGATCAAATAGGAGTACCTACCGGTGTGAATGTAGAGCTAATCTGTGCATAATTTGAAAGTCGCAAGTAGATACTTAGTACCAATAATAATTTGTACTTAATTATTAATATTTAATGACTTTATTTTAATTGTAATTTAGTGATACAAATATGTACCTATGTATTGCGTAAAAACTCATCGTAGCATATTTTTTGAAGACTTTTGAAAATTATTACAGAAGGACCAGTTTATACGTAGATGCACAAGTAAGGAAGCAGAAAATTACTCAAAATTAGTTTTCGATACGTTAAATGCTTACTTCTCGTACGATAGAAATAAAATTTGATTATTTTTGGAGAGATTATATAAAACAATCCTATTGATAGGATGTGATAATCCATATACCTACATGTCGGAGAATAATAAAGGGTTATCGAATAATCGAATCGTCATCGATATCTATGGCGTTTGAGTAGGGTAGTTGTCACTTCCGTCCTTTTGACAGTCTTGATCCTATATATAGTCTGACTGTAGTCTTACTTTCGCGCGGTCTCTCAAGGAGTGAAGTAGAGTCTGGACAGTGCTAGTGAAGTGTTAAGTGCAGTGTTGTGTGCTGTCTGATTAAGGTCACTGTCAAGGTACTCACCTTACAATTTAGTTGCCACGTCTTGTGTTAGGTTAGGTTTATGTGATATTGAATTGAATCAGGCGTTACTTTGCGGAAATTCATGATTAAAAAGGAATCAAAAAGGTTACCTTGCTTAAGGTTATAATCCGCGGAATTCTGAACAACCTGACTCGTGTGGCACAACCCAGAAGAGCACACCGCCCACATAAAAGTGAGAAAATCCGAACCAGGACACACCACACAATAAGGTCGCTCGACAATCGAACAACCAGACTCTGGTTGTGCCGTACGGTAACCTTTTTGAGTTTATGTGAGTTTAACCTTGCGTGTAAACAGAGAGCTTGAGTAGTGAAGGTGAGTGTCTCGATCGAATAAAGAATATCCTTAAGCCTACACCTTGGTTACAAGTCCAAGGCACTGCTTAGGTTTCTCTCGTAATTATTAGAGATCATATTTGATTATTTATCGGTTCGGTAGCAGTATCTACGTCGCGTTAACCCAATAGCCCATTCAATATTATTAGTATTTACCCCTTTTAGTATTCTCCAATATTTCCCTCTCCTCCTTCCTTCTCATCATTAAAATTCTCGACATACATATAATGCTACACAATATCAGCATACATAAAATCAGCATCAAAATCGGTACAGTTATTCGGGAGCTACGATATAGACAGACAAACATTACCATAAAAAAATTATTTACAGCCAAAGTACACTTTAAGACAATTCCATTAAACCCAAACACGACTAGTTTACGTTGTCCCATGCCTGTGTTCCAGTACATACCTTCCGGCGTTATCATCAACTGATGGTAGATGAAGCCGGAATGTCTAAGAATCTACTGGTAACATCAACATGATAAGTATTTTTTAAACTTCCTCATAGTAATAGTTGCTTTACATTCTTAACCATATTATGGCTATCTGTGGTCTTCCTCATCAGTTCCACTTCACCAAATGATAAATTCTGAATGCAAATCCTTGCAGCCCTTCTGAAAATATCAAAATTACTATATGTGTGCCTATAACTTTTGAGGAGTTCTCTCAATTCCTCAATGATGCCATCATCAGAACTGGATCTTGAAAAAAATGAGACCAATCTGTGTAAGCATATCTTACCAAATATATAAAAAAAATTCAATTCGGTTCATAAATGACGGAGTTCTGGGGTAACAAACATAAAAAAAAAAATACAACCGAATTGATAACCTCCTTTTTTTTGAAGTCGGTTGAAAAAATAATCATACCATAGAAGACATTAAGGCGCGAAGCCGAGCAGCGCTTAGGACTTGCAACCCAGTTCTGCTCGATCTCGCCTAACATTTATGTGTAATAAGTTCTACAACCGACGACATAAGTAACACTGAATTACATCTGGTTTCACTTCCAGCATACAATACTCGTTCCATGAAATTACTAGTAAAATTGCCGCAGATTTAACGAAACAGAGTAAGTCTTGAGTTAAGGTCAATCAAAAGTTATCGAAAGTGTTGCTAACGGCTCTAAGATAAACTCAGCTATTTATAAATAAAAAAAATGTAAAAGATGTCGGGTGTCTCGCGAACAAAGAGGAACAAATGCGTAATTCGGCGAACGGTGGTTAAATTAGCTTGCGATGCGGGCGCGGGGCGTCTTTATAGTCGTTAAATTGGCAAAAAAGCGCGACAAGCTTCGAGTGACACCGATCGCGGAGGCATCAGCGAAACAGGTGTTATCATAAACATACATTTTGTAATAAAAACAAAATAATTTTCATGAGTGGCGGTAGGCGCGAACTGTCGTTCGAGTCGCCGACACAATGGCGATTTCTTAGTTTTTTTGTTTTGTCCTCGCCTTAAAGGCCGACGATATTAAATTTAGTAAGCGGAGAGGTGTCCGAAATCTCACGCAGACGTGCGATCCGCCACACATATTTCCATCTGCACAAAAAGCGGAACTATAGCCATAAATATGTCCAAATAAACATTAGTCTCCGATAGTCTAAGAGGCAACGGCACTTATAACCCTTAGTAGTTATTCCTAAGTCCAGTTTTTAGGTCTATATAAATAATAAAGTCAATAATAATGGTATAATAAAAGAAATACATTTCTATTTTGTATTTTACTAGTATATCTCTCATCATTCCGCTTTCTTTTATTTTTACATGTACCTCAAAAAATTAAAAATAAATGGTTTTCGATGAGAAAAAGGAAGGCTATCAAAGTAAACCTTTTTTAAATATTGAGTACATATCCATCAACTAATTAATAATTAAATAATTTAGTTTTTGCATATTCATAAAATCACTGTCAGATTAATTCACTTAAATTTATATTAGTGGTATATAGCGAGCCGTCGTCTCTCTAACTTCAAAGTCTGAATACGTTTCACTAAGCTAACTGTTTGAGAAAAAATATCTTATATATAATATTTATATATAGATATATTTTCAAAATTCCTTCTTTTGTTTCATAGTAGTCTTATACTTAACAATATAATAAAATAAAAATTTAACCAATTAAGGAAGACTGATATCAATTAGTGATGAATTATCTATTACAATTCAAGTACAGTGAGTAAAGCTTTTTTAAGATATCATCACCCTACAGGACACATCCTAAGTTATATCCTATAGGCATAACTAAAAAGATATTATGAAGGACTGACATTAAATGTTTGCGATACTCCTTCATTTAACCATTAATAGAATCCACAACTTCAATCACATGACCGAGTTGTCAAACAACTCGACCATGGAGGCTAAAAATACTATTAATGTGATAAAAGCAAGTACAAGCTCGCGTTGCATTGTCCGCTAACAAGAGCGGGGCCCGGGAGATGACAGTCGCTGCGCAGGCGATGATAATATGTGTACATATGTAACATTAAACTGCAAAAATAAACGACGCTTTCACACTACATGGGTTCAAGAACAAGTTTTTCCATAACACAAAAGACGACACTGAATAGTTATAGCTGCTTCACGTCCTCGCCGCATAATCCAATAAAACAATTCTCGGAATGCTAGTACGGTTGGAATAATATTATTTATCTATTACAATCGTATTAATAATCTAAAATCAATAGAACCTTTGGCTATTTGTAAATAGTCTTAGGACAGAAACACACATAACTAAAGTAACACGGTAATTTCATTATCGCTATAATCTCTGTCTTTGACAGTCGCATTCATAGCAACTACAAGTTTTATTGAAATCTATTTTGACCAATTTCCGCGTCGGAAGTTACTTAGTAGAGTTCGCTACTACTACTACTACTACTGTGGAAATAGCAATTGGGTTTCAAAAGATTGAAACCAAAAAAAAATCCAAATCGTTTAAAAGGAACTAACTAATTGAGAGAAATAAAGTAACATGAATCTTTAGATTTTAAATTTTACTTATGAAAAATAATAATATATATAAAAAAATTATAATAAGTTGTTTAAAAAGGTACTCAATTGTAAGTTCTTTAAAGTACATTTATTTATTTAAATAATAGATAAAATGCTATAATGCTGTCTGTACAGATAAAATTGGCGACTGAATCTCAAAATATATGAATTTGATTCAATGGAAGGGCAAGCGGCTTCTCTTTCAGTGATTGCAAAGGGCTGCCACCGGGGCATTCGGTCGCCACAACTCTTTGTTTTTAATATTATATATGGCCATATTATGCCAAAAACTCGGCTTGGCAAAATATTCCGTCATATTTTTCTTTTGAAACTCATGAATAGATGAATATTGATGATAGCATAATATCCCGCTGGACTCTATCTGAATTTCGAATATACTTGTAGACAATATATCATAATTCATTTCGAATTATATGGACAATTTTATAGAATACTTTTATTCTCTTAGTTAATTTTTTGAAATGGTGAGAGCAGTTTTCTTAGCAGTTGTTCTGTATTGAAATAATGCCTCTCTTTAGACAGGATACCAAGTTTCCGAGCGGCTAGTTGCGGAAAATACACCTGTGTTATGGTTGCGGTAGACTTGACAAGAGATCATAATTTTTATAATGATTTATTGAGCAAAGGTTGTAGGAAAATTATATTTTACTTGTTTAATTAGATCACATCTAAGAAAATACTGTATTATATGCACGGAGTGATTTCAACTCAACAGCAAAACATTGTGAAATAGAAAATCTTCTCTCAGTAGTAGAGCAGAGCAGATTAAAATCATTAGAAAGCCGCATTTTCAAAAATATATACCTAAATTTGGATTAGGTATATGAAATAGCTTTTCAGGATATTGAAAATTATTAATTAACTAGCTAACTCGGCGAACTTCGTACCACCTAACTGTCGATGAATGCCATGTTACAGATTAACTGAACAGTTGACAACCAATATATGTCAATCATTTCTCATTACTGATTTTATTCTACATTTTTAAAACCTAAAATACACTATTATTTGTTTGAATAGTCAATACGTATATCGTGCAGTTGGCAATATTATTTAAGAGGCCTCTCTATAAAAAAAGAGCTATAGCTCTGGCTTGTTAATTCTGATTCTGAATTCTGATGTAGTGTACAGTGTACACCGACCAACTTGGGATTTCAGACGAAAGAGCAGGCGTATTCATTTGATTATATATATATATATATATATAGTAAAAAATTTTGCTAACAAATTAGCACTTATTGACCTCTCAAACTTGAAATTTAACTAGATACTCAATAAGGGTTACTGCACAATAAATTTGCATTTCATTCTGTCAATACTTCGATGACACTACTTGTCAGGCTGATCATCTGATTTGATCTGATCTATCTTAACATAGCTTAAATAAGCTTTTAAATCGTTGAAGGTATTTTATAAAATAACCACTAGCTAATCAAACGTTATGAACAGTATTGGTAGCACTCTCAAGGTAGGGATCATCAGCGATAATGTATAACTGAAATATTAGTAAACTGATGGAATTATGTGAGGAGCATAGGCATAGCCCTGACGCATTATGCAAGCGGTCGCTAACACGTGTAGCCGGCTCCCGCGCTACTCACGACACCTTCGCCTTCTCCATAATTGCCCCAATGTTATACTCGATTGCACCAGCGCACTCCATTTCCATACTTATTTTAGTAACCTACGTGAGAAAATTTGGGTACTCTATTTATTCTTGACGTGATGAAGATATTTCGTTCAGGACTATTTGATATTTATACCATTGTGCTGTAAAATTATTAACGAGAAGGTATAACACACCTTTAACTTTTGTGAAGTTAGCATCTCAATTGTGTTATCTTACGAAAATAACACGCAAGTATCTTGCATAGTTTCATATCATTAGATGCTTTTAATAATAGTTTAGTCAATTTTAGCTCCAAAACCCTTTTTTTTTCAAATTGTATAATGAGTTGCTAAGTTCACACTTCCAAATCCATCATCTCATGAAAATTGTAAGACTGAGAAAACGAAGCTTGCCAAGATAAAAAATCTTGCTTTTCATCGATAAAACTATCTACACAAAAATATATTTAAAAAAACTTGATTTTTTTTTAATATTAATTTTTTTTTAAATATTAAATTCCTAAATAACTAAAGAATACATTAGTAGATTGCAGAAACAGAAGTCTGAGATTGCTCGTCGATATTTACACATATGAATTTAAAATAATAATTAACGACTTCGTTCAAGCTTTAACTTTAGAGTGAATTAAAAACTTAAGATACTCATTCACTCACCAAACTCACTCACTCTATCGCTAACAGAATTACTTTCTTCATGAATGATTACTAGCACAAGACTGCTTCTTTCTGGGATATAATCTTATTTGTTATTGCAGTTTATTAAATTGTTTGAGCGGTTTTTGTTCTTTTTTTCGGAATAAAAATATCTTCATATCTTATGAATTTACAGGTGTGAAAGTTTGAATATCGTAATGATTGTTACTCAGTCGTTCAAAAACGGCTAAATTATTCTCACAAAACAATCTCAACGTATCTACTAATTTTATTAAAATTGATGCAGATAGAAAGCTAATAAAACATCGCATACTCTTATCTGATAATCTTAAAATTGCAAAGAGTGTAGAGTTATCGCGGAATGAAGACTTTATTGAAGTGCACTAAATAGGACTTTAATTACAGTTTTGTTTATATAAATTTGTAAGTAGGTAAAGTAAAATAGGAGTCGGGACCATGGTTCTTCAAAAAATCTCAAAAGACTTCTCAGTTATTATTGGAAGATGCTCTTCAAACGCTGAGTTCCCAACTGACACGATCAACGTCTTCAAAGGGTTTGAAGCTAATTATTTTATATGACTAGTAAATATTCACTAAAACATTATTTTTGTTTCGTTCTTTTCCCATATATACCTAATTAAGGTATGTTTCATGCGTCAAAATATTTCAAATATCGCTGCGAGAAGTCGCAAGAAATTATTTAGGGAAAGTGACTGGGTTATTAGCGCGTACGCAGTGCACGTACCGTCGTTGACATGTCACAAGTCCTCTGCCACCGGCAGTGGCAATCTCTCAACGAATTCCGATCGAAAAGAGCGAAAAAGACACGAGCCAAGCATGCGCTGGTAAAAAGTAACTGAGCCAGAGCTGCGCCGCGGGAGGCAGCGCACTGCCGCTCGTAACTATGCCGCCCGCTGGCCGCCGCGCACTGCGCCGCTCTAACCGATTAGTGTTTGTTTGTTACTTCTTAAAAGCTTAACTAACTTACCGGCTACTTGCAATCTAAACATAAATGCCAACTTAGGAACCTCATTAAACAACGTGTTTAATCTTATGCTTACACAAATTAATATTTTGTTCTTTAACAAATGGGAATTATGCATGCATAATATGCCTTTTATGCAATTAGAATATCTTCAAATAAACACGTAGGTTAAAGGTGAAAACGAAAAAGGCATGTTTTAAGAACGAATTAATTAAATTTTGAAGTAAGTAAATATTCTAGTTCTGAGTATTGTCTGAGAGAGTTTGATAAACCGGCAACAAAATATCAAGGCGCGCGACGCGACTCGCAAAAACAGAGCCGTCTGATGATCCGGCGCAGAGTGCGCATTGCGCGTGTGTGCCACACGTCCCGACGCGGCAGCGGGAGCGGGCTGCTCGCGAGCCCTGCGCCCTACCTGCGCCTGCGCCCAAGCCGCCGTGCCGTCACGCCGCCTCGCCATCGCCGCTATGCGTCCGGGCACTCTCTTGCATGCCAAGCAACTGCATCCTCTGTAAACCAATCGATATTATAATTACCGTGCGATGCTGCCAAATGTAATCAAGTAATGTTTAATGAATTACTTAAGTGAATGAAGAAGTAGGAAAATGTGGAAAACAAACCGACACGGCAACGTATGCGGATGCCGCGCGCCGGCATCATACGAATGACGCGATATAACGGATCGACCTGATTATTTCTGTTCATTTCACGACTGTTTAATAGCAATGTTAAACTTGGCGAAAGCAAACATACCCGCCCTGTTTATCGAATATTTTACGATCTTCACTGGATTAATTTTAAAATGCTAATCTTTGAGGAAGCTGCTGAAAGATTGTTTGATTCTAAAATCTATTTTGCTATTGCAGATATTTATATTACAGTTACTCATTTACAAATAATTTACAGTAAGAGAAATAGCTCTTCATCCAAACATCTGGTTCGAAATTTACTTGTTTATTACCTACTTTCAACAGATTGTTACTCCTTTTCATATATTGAGCCCACCGAGATTAAAATAAAATTACATGTGTTTTTTATTTGCTGTAATGAAGCAAACCTAGTTAGATAAGTAATTGCACCTAATCTTCTCCTAAAAAAAATAAAACTAAAATATTAAAGGACCTATTTTCTTCAAGACAATTTATAATATAAACATATTAGGTAGATAATAAATTAGATCGTTATCAAGGTTTCTCGTGTTGTATTCTAATGTTATGGATAAACAGGGCATAGATTATAATTAAATTTACCAAACTAATGCAGTTTTTATGTCGCCTTGCATCGCCTCGCTTCCGTTCAGGTGACGACTTGATAATATCTGAATGGTTTCAACATAATTTGTCACTTTTCTAATAATATTTAACTACGGTATAACTTACTGTTGTTAACAGATACTTTTTAATAAACTGCTCATTAACGTAATATTATTCTGTAACGAAATATATTTCTATTTTACTTAGGTATAAATGATATCAGGCAGAAGATTGCTCACACTTATAGTAAATTAGAATTTAATGCATAATATTAATTTTGGAAAAATTATATGTATTGAGTTACTTGTCTAAAATTAGTGGTAAATATGAACATATTCTTCAATTGGTCCAATTAAGAACATTCTCTTATGTAATGGATATCCTTGACCAATCCCTGACTAATCTAATCTAATATATAAAGCTGAAGAGTTTGTTTGCTTGAACGCGCTAATCTCAGGTACTTCTGGTCTGATTTGAAATATTCTTTCAGTGTTAGATAGCTCATTTATCGAGGAACTCATTGGCTACATCATCAAGCTAAGACCAATAGGAGCGGATGATCACGGGCACGAAGTCACAAGGGTCGGCTAATCTAACATAAGTAGTGAAAATTGAAGAACCGAATCTTCAATTATCTACCTACAAAATATATTTTTTTTTAACAGGTAGGTATATACAGTCTTCAAGTTAAATAAATAGTAGTACCCCCAAATATAAAGTTATAATCGATGTTGCTAACAAAAGTATACCTAGTGAAGATGAAATTACTAAATAATTTTGTTTAACGAAGATCAAGAGGATGTATGTATATTATCAACCTAAAAGTTATTTTAATATAAACGAATAGTCAAATAAACACCGCCTGTTTTCTTAACGGCGAGCGGTGCGTGCGTTTTGTCGTCATTTGCATAAGAATACGACTATAGAAACTTTTTGTTTACTTTGTGAATTTGTTTATAGTCATATCACCATAAATGGGTATGGAAGAATTTTTATTTTATTGGATTTTAATTAGGAAATAAAATTAAGCATAAATATGTATAACAAGAGGTATTTAAGTCAAGAAATTGTTTTAAAAATTGTAAATGACGTAGCTGTTATTGGAAATGTACGCTTTCTATTATTGTTTACGACTGGGAAATGTACAATTCCTACAAATACCTACATTAATTTCAGAATGTCGGTTAGTACAGCGAAGACTGAATGAATCCATATTGTAGTTTAACCTAACCCATAATATTTTTAATTTATTAAGGTTAGTTTCTTGTTTCAAATAGCTCAATCATTTTACGTGCTTGTTAAAATTAATTTTAATAAAATCACAAATCAATTAAAAAAGTAATTTACTAGATGTAACTAATGATTTTTTAAATTTCATTTTAAAGAAAGTGTATGGTACAGTGAAATATTTTATATATTTCCTAGTCATTTTACAATCCTTACGAATCGTGTAGAAGTCCTAGGATTTAGAAATTTCAGGTAATAAAAGCTCTATTAAATAAAATAAGTAATAAAGATAAACAATTTAAACTCATAATAAAACCTTTTCACTAAATTGTGATGGAAACTGCGGCAATGATGAGAGAATTATTTATTCATAATTTATGCGCATTGTCGTCAGTTCACAGTGAGTAATGTATAGAATGCGTTCCCGTCCGCCACGTCATGACGTCACGTCATAATAAACAAGTAATTATCATCTAGCATAGATTATGATTTGATCACTCTTTGATTCAAATTTTTGAATAATTTACCGGAAGCGCTAACAATTGTTCCCCGTTCATTTTATAAATGCCATTGTTATTTTTCCTGATATTTTATTAAAAAATATGCAAATCGATCGTATTGCGACAGGATGTTCATTTCAGTATTAATGTCGAAGTATTTGCATGTAAATTAAGTCCGTATCCGCGGATGTAACCATTACAAATTGTAATGTTCGACGACACAGTTATAAAATGCAGGACGTTTGATGATCGCATAACATTGTACAAGTTTTGGATGTTTATTTAATATTTTTTTTATGTATGAGATCACATCATTATACTTAAACTTTAAATAAAATTTAAGCAGTACTTTTTAGATGTTGTCTTTTACTACCGTAAACCGTATAAATGCTAATTTGAAAGTTTCGCAAGTTATTTTAAGGGGTACAAATAAAAAAACATTTATTTATGTAAAATCTATAAAATCTATCTCTTTTATTAACATTAGCTTTTATTTTATGGACTAATAATTTTCAAGGACAGGGCGTTTCAAAGCTTGTCTTATAATACTGCTACCAGCCGATAGATGGCATCACATGTAACACAACAAAATAAGAGCTAACTTAAAAGTTGCTATCAATTGATAGTTAATCTGACTTAAACACGATATGTATTGATAAAATAGATAAATAATTTATCAAAGTTTTCCTATAATTTTATGAGCTTGGATTGTAATTAAGAAATGATTTTCCATGACAGATTTAGTTTGTTGAAGTAATGTTGTTAGCGATAGTGATTTAGATATGGTCATTGATGAGAATACTAGTACACCGCTCAATACGTTAGTACGGAGTGCACTGTGCTGTGAGCCACGGGAGGTGCAGGCGTGCAGGTTGCATACCCGCCCCCGGCCCGCCCCACGCCTTCACCCCGCGCCCCTCCACCACCTCGCCTCATCGCCACGACACCACTTGTTTTGATGTACGGCTACTCGACTATGCAAAACTTGAGTTGTTACTTCGATATTCCTCTTGTAGGGTCACAAGTTTCACAACTTCGAGTTTTCGATTTGTTCGCTTTGAACTGTTTAGCTTGGCTTTTCTATGTTAATATAATATATTTTTTTGCTATAATAAAATAGAAATTTATAACACAATTTTTTTTTATGTAATTTTTTTATAAGTATAAACAAGTATAGGAGCTGCGGTGACTTATACAAAAATCAAATAATATTTGTCAAAAAGAAAATCAATAGATATCATAAATTGTGTGTTCTTTTCAGTTTCCTTAAAAATCATTCAAGACTTTAAGAAGATAATGTTTTGTTTATTTTGGATAGAGTATGTTTTATGAAATAAATGAGAGTTGATAAAGTAATATAATATTTTTTTTATTTAACCGAATAAATTAAAAAAAAAGCTACAATGTCCGGGTTTAAAGCTCAACTATTTGAGGTGTTCACACTTCTCGTCCTATTTAGTTAGTTAGGATCATAGTTATGATCGTCAAAAATAATAAAAAAGAAAAAAAATATAATATAAATAATAAAACCTAACAATAAATCAGAAATTAACAATTCCATTTTTTATGAGTTCCACAAATAATAAGAATAAATTCCTTTATAAATCTTTTGTATAACTCTAAGCCTCGTAAGACTTTAACATTAATTGCTAAAGTAATTTTTTCCACTTTACACAAATCTTGTTTGCAGCCTTATCTTTGGTAGCTATCGCATCTTATCGTGAAATGAGCATCTGAGGACTATTAATGATACAGCTACAAAAAATCCTCAACATTGAGCAGCTATGTACGTAAAACATTACTATGTCATGGCAGTGGGATTGTTCCACATCATCCATGTTGTGAAATACCGGAATGTCGTTGTACGAAACCAGTTATCGGCAAAAAGCGAAGTTAATTGATTTTGTTAGTTTAGGCATACTAATTTACTGATAAATATTTAGCGGCCTCCATATAAGTTCCATCGCCGCAGATGGCACGTTACTTCTTGTTTTACAATAACAAAATTTTATGGTTCCCGCAATCCGGCCTATGTTGTTTATTCGCGTGTTTATTTTCTTTTCATTCGTAAGTTTTCTGTATGAATGAATGAGCTAGTTAACTAGTGAAGATTAACAATTATAGATGGTTGAAGATTAACAATTTATGACTTTTATATCCTGAAGGTATTTCCTATAGGTAAGTAGTTAGTCGTTTGCGCGTCTAAGTGCTTTGGCAATTACCAAGCAACTACATACTCTTCGACGCATTTGGTCATTTAAACAAAAACCGCTTATGATTGCGGTGCGTTGTCGGGATACTAAGGAGAGCAAAAAGGAGAGTAAGTGAAGCCGGCAGGGAATTGTTACGTTTTTCTGCAGTGTATATCAGAGAGCGAGCGAATGGCTGCGGGTGGCTGCGGGTGGCGCGGGCGCAGACGCGTCGCTGCTTTACAATTAGCTGTGTTATGAATTTTATAAATATTTCATGTGCTCTACACGAGTAGCCGACAATTAATTAACTCCTCGGTGCTTACATTAATTAGCAGACAGGTTATTTTCTTTGTAGTTTTAAAATTAAGTATGTTATTTGTAAAGTTAAAGTTATTTAATAACGTTTAAACTACGGGACTAGGTAATTCATAGTTTTTTTATTTGTAATTATTTTACGGCCACTTACAGGTGACTAGTATTCTTAGAATGTGGTAATGTTAATTACATATGATTACTTGTAAAAGCTTATTTTACTATAGTTAAGTTTAGTAAGACCTAATATTAGTAAATGTTAAGTAGTCTAATTAGGTATACTTATCTGCATGATATACTCTTTACATAAAAATTATAGTCAATACTTATTAAAAAATTGTTCCCAGAATAACATTACAACTATTAGGTGTAAAAATAATGATAAAGAATGGATATCTAAATGAGATCTTTAAATTATTTAAGCATCGTTTTCTCACCCTTTTACTTACGACGTATTTTTAAAATTTCGATAGACCTTCTACATTATAAAAAGATATGAAATTCACTCCAAATTGCCTCCCACCGTGGCAACTGATTTTACATAATTCGTTTTAACTTTTAATTTAAACTTATTATTATTTTATAGCAATCAAATTATACCTGGATTGCTCTGCTCCGGTATTTATTATGCTCTCGCTTATAACTTTACAATCCATAATTTGAGAATTATATGAAGATCAAATTGAGGATATCTTAGATAGACCTTTACAATTATACTATTATTGTTTCATAAAAGTAGGCATTTTACTGAGTCAATTAAAACTGTTTAGTTTAGTTAAACATTAAAGTTTAAGTTAACTTAAATACACTACCTACCTAGGACAAAATAAAAATAACATTAACTTTAGAAAATAAAAAAAAATAGTATGGTGTAAAATATATAGTTACCTATTGTAAAACTCAATTCTCTCCTAATTTGTATAAAATTATTAAACATTTTAGCATTGTCAGTCAGTAAAAAGTACCTACAAGTAGGTATGTTGCTAAATTACTGTTATAAAGTGTTTTAACTATTACATTTTTTATAATGAAATTATCTAAGCATATAGGTAATACCGATTACTTATATTTAATTACCACTTATAATTGTATAGGTAATACTTAGACATCAATCAAAGATATAAAAATTAAGGTATAATACCTATTCATTTAAACGAAACCTCTAAGTTTTATAACTTAATAACTTTTGCAAACTATAACAACATCAGTTTTTATAGTGTACCCACATTTATGCTCTTCAAAGAATCTGAATAGCTATCATTTATAGTCATTCTTTATTTTTATGTCATAACTCCTCCCGATGATAAATTAACCGACCGTCATCTTTTCTTCAAATCGCCTTTGAGCCGCCGCCTAATATATTGATGTGATTTGCCAATATTCTTAAAGGTTTTTTCTAAAAATGTTGTCTCAGTCATAATATTAAAACAGAAATATTGTAAAACTCATCTAAGGCTACAGATAAAGCTACTAACAGTAGATAATATACAAAAGGTAAAAGTGCACTTGTTCACTAACGCTTTACCGTCTATCTTAATTGTACTAAATATGTACATATGAGCTATTTAGCAGTGACAAGTATCTAATAGATAATAATAATAATAATATGTGATCATAATAATGAAGTCGGGCTGTGCTTAGGGCTTAAGGAATAGGTGGGGCTATTTTAAAAATAAATCAGTAGAAACTTCGAATTCGAAGTGTCTATTAGGTTTTAATTCCCTTGTAAGAGTCAAAATATCAACATACACACTATAAACGGTAGTATAACGGTCTTGTAATTGCATTCACTTAGCTCTCGGGGACTTGATACCTTCAAGCACTCTGGAGAAAAGGGTCAAATACCGTAACTATTGAGCTTCTTTATTATTACTTATTTGATCTATACTATTCTTAGATTCATCATATTTGAATATACTTAGACTAGGCACTGCAGTTGCGTTGTAATCACAATTTAATCTACAAAGTATTTGTCAAACGGCATGGATTATTGCGAATGTAAGGTATACGAGGTACGAGCCACACAATGGCCGGCTCGCCGACTGCAATGATAAGGCGTACCCGTGCTCAGTGCAATACTCAGTGCTCAGTGCATGTGATTGTCAGGGGATCAGTAATTTTCCCATGATCACAAACCCATGCATTCGATATGCCTGTATTGTCTCTCGCTTGAGAAACGATCATTCAATTTTATCACCATTGTTGTACCTTGTATTACGTTATCGTTGCGTTTGTAACGCATCTATACTAATATTATAAAGCCGACGAGTGTGTTTGTTTGGTTAAACGCGCTAATCTTAGGAACTACTGGTTTGAATGGAATAATTTGATTTGTGGCTATTATCGATATAAAATCTCGCTACAACTAAAATAAGGAGAGTATCACGTTGAAGTCGAGCGGGCTGGCTAGTCTTTATAGAAATGGCGGATTTGAATGCAAACACGTCCACGATAATCATAATGTATTTTCCTCATAGACAAAAGAATACCTAAATACGAACAATAACAATGTCTGATGCCTTGATGATTTTATGGAATTTTTTATACGTGAGTATGCTACTGATGATAGTTTATCATTTATGTACAATATGGAATATAATATAATGAAATACTTTAATATTACAAAATTCTTAAATTAACTTTAATGTCTTTAATGGTATACTCGTATGTTTCTTTCTATTGTATCCTACTTTAAACAAAATATTTATATGAGAAATATAGGTAGGTACCTAAGTAAGTTTGAATATGTAGGTAAGTCAAACATTACCTAATTTAGTTTCATTAAAAATTAGCATAAGTAGATATAAAGTAATAGATTAGCTACATAATAAGTAAAACGCAGTAAAGAAACTGATTTACGTCCGTTATTTTGTAATAGGACTCTGAATGGCACGTGAAAACAGTTTTAAAATTTATTATAAAGAAACAGTATAAAAATAGGTGAAGTAATTTTCGTTTTCTGAAACAAAAGAAAAATACCGTTTAAATACTCAGCAAAGTTAATTATCTGCAAAGCAATTAAAAAGTTAACAATAAACGGAAGTTATTTTCAAAAAATGGAGCTTCAGACTAGGTATTAAAGTTCAAAATGGGAGCAACAATTCACTGCATACCTATATAATATGTAAAATGTTAGGAAAGATAAGCGATTTGAACTTAAGAAAGCTATCAGGCTATTCGTTGAAATAAAATGTCTAAAAAATAACTACGAGGAGGTACTGGTTGGAATCGAAAGGGTTACGTAGCTCACGATATTGTTGTGAGTAAAACTTAATTTTATATGGGATAACACTTAAAATACATTAAATTCATTTGTGACCTTACCATCAGTTTCTATTGCGATTCAATTCCTTGTTAAAAAGATAGAATAACATTTTGTATTGGATAAAATACTTAAAAGTTGATGGTAAAGCCCTACTGTCATTTTATACACGTAACGCCATCTTGTAATTTGGATGAGTTAACGGCAAAGCGATTCTTTATTTTGCCACTTTTGTATACGAAATAACAGTGACATATCATCATTTATATTGCTATAACAGTTGATGGTAAGACCTTTCTTTATTCTACTATTTTGATGTAAGATAATAAAGATATCTTGTCAATTGGTTTGCTGTTAGAGTTGGTGGTAAGGTCTAAGGGGTATGGTAAGATTGTCTTATGTTGTATTTAATTGACTCTCAAAAAAAATAACCTAGATTTTTACCGTTTAAATTTTACTTACCTACTTAAATAATAAATAACAGTAGTAAGGTTATTTTAATCCCTTTGATGCGTAACCCTAAAAGTAAAATGAATGTTTTGAAGAAAATTAAAAACAAGGGAGATTTTCCGATCGCTCTGGTAATCTACGCTGTATAAAGAAGAAATTAAAACAACTTTCGTGAATATTTATTACGCTACTTATTTTGCAGGAGAGAATTGTAAAAGAAACAACTTTCTGCTGATTAGACTGCTGAGGATTTCATGTTTACCTTTTGTTCTCAAATTCATTAATTCCGACCTCGTTCAAGTTTTTATTGTATTATAATTTTAAAAGTGAGTTTCTTAATATATCTGAATGTTTGCCTTTTGGGGGAAATGTGATAGAAAGAAAAATCGATATTGATTTTTCGTTATCAACGAAAAAAATCCATGATTAATGTTCTGTACATTTACCTATGTCTGCAGATCTTGTAGACCTGCATCTTCGTCACAAGTCGCAGGCACTACTTAACACGTTCATAATAAAACAGTTCTTTATATTATTTTAATTTAATATTTAAAGCCTTACAATTTAACATGTTGAAGTATCAAAGTAAAATGTAGAGATTTTTAGCATTATAGTAGTAATGTTATCTATATGGGACCGTTGCCGTACAGTAACACGCACTAGACAATAATAATATGCGCTTATAAAAGAAACCGAGTAACCATTATTAAAAAACTTACACCAAACCTTAGTAATGGAGCCCAGCATCACGACACCATACCACTGCACAACCGTAATGGTCACCAGCCGAGCTCAGTTTGCTCTGGTTCAAGTCTATCGGAACAGAAGTTTGTTATGTGGATATCATTGAAATAAAATAAAAGTAACTACACATAAACAAATATATAAAATCTATTTTATTTCAAATCATATTATCGATTAAACTGAGTAGGTAGTAGTTAAATTATTAATTCTAATTTCTATAGAGCGATATTGCTTTCTTTCACTATATGTGTATATATCATAGTAGCGTATTTTTTCTTATTTTCATATTCCAGATTGAATACCTACTTGCATATGCAGTGGTGTTTAAAGTTAATGAATTATAATTACGCCAACGATACATGTATTAGCTTATTTAAAAAGATTTAAAAAGGTACTATCAATAGATTTTTTTAAAGAGAATAAGTTTGAGCAGTTTTAAGTATATCAATAGTAAGTGTACCTACTTAATTATAAAATTTAAAAAAATTCTTGGAAGCAATTGAAGAGCAGGGACTCCATTTGCATCTCCTAATTAGGAAAGTGACCTTTCCTGTATAATGTAACATTATAAAATAATACTGAGAAGAATGTTAAAATGAATAAAAGCTTTTAATAATAATCATAAAACAAGTTTGATGTCGCTGTGTTAAAAATTCAAGATGAGTGTCCCTTAAAACCTATAATGAGTATTGATTTAAATTGGTTAGATTAAAAATCTGGGAAAAATTATAACGACAGGATGCCGCCATAGTAGTGGCCTAGTTAGGATAGTGTGGATGCGACTCATTTTATAATAAACTAGCGACCCGCCCTGGTTTCAATTGGATAGTAGAGCATATTATGTGATCAAATGTATTTCAGTATACATTGTTTTGTCATAGCTCAAAAAGAGATTAGATAGCGATTTCGATGAAAGCCTTCGAGGAAAATCAAAAGCATTTCCGGGCATTTTCTACAATTATTCTTATATTTCAATCAATTACTACCAAAGCCTTGATAAACTATACACTTAAACCTCCCTCATAAATCACTCTGTCTATTGGTGAAAACTGCATGAAAATCCGTTTAACAGTTTACAGCAAACACGAATGGACGGATGACGAAACAGACGCGGAGTGGGGCTGTGTTTTATAAAATTAGTAATATATAATAAGAATTGATTTTTATTATAGTTAAAACCTTCTATTTAGAAGAGTGACTAAAAAATAATAAAATTGAAAAATATAATTGTTCTAAAAGCTAAACTAGCAATATACGACGTCATTTATGTATAGCGCATACATAAATGATAACGATGTATGACAAGAGGACCTAAAATTCGTGACGTCACATTTTAAAATCTAATTTATTTCTACGTCCACATTAAAATACCTTTAATTTTTTAAGAATAATGTGGTAGACATTTTTATAACAAAGGTCCTTGGCCGTGCATCTTGATCTTAATGTTATCTCTAATAGGTCAATAAATAAGGAGCAACGTGCGAGCTTCGGCGACACATACACGTCCAGACCTTATTAAAACAAAATGAATACGATCCCTGTTTATAATATTACCTCCGGTCGGTTTTATTCATATTCATTGTGAGGATAAATATCATTTATATTCTTTATTATTGCCCGTTTATTTACTTTGAATAACAGCCTCTAATTCTTTTATTGGAATATTTATTGCAAGTGGATTTACTATTTTATGGATTTTAGAATCGCTAATCATGTAGGTATAGTATTATTATATATTATTTTTAAAATAAATGTGCAATCGAAACTCAAACGAGAACATCATCTATTTAACTTTAACTCGCAAAATTAATAAGAGCTTGGCAACTTATAGCTGTAATACAATAATAAAGTAAAATAAAAATACTTATAGATAAAATGAATTAATAGAAAGATTAGCAGTAAATATACAAATAACATAGATATCTTCTTTATTATCAAGCGCTTATTATTTAATAATAATTTAGAAATTGACGTTTTTACTGAATAAATGGTTATTTTCTATGCTTATGTTAATTTTAGGTCTATACCTTAATGGAAATGAGATGGAAACACCATCTTCTATGGTTTAACAGATTATTCCGCCGCATTGTCTTACAGGCAGAATTTATTATTCAGTGGGGGAATAAAAAGTGATAGCAGAATATTCGTTTTATTGTAAAACTGATGTGGTCATACAGTGTGAAAGATGTACAAATTTGTATTAAAAGTTATCAACACGAAAACGTTGGGGTCTCGAGTAGTTCTCTCGTAAAACCAATAAACATACATTCGCATAATTAGTATGAATTTAAAAATTCATTAGAACTAAAATAAAATGACAGCTAATGTGGAATCACAAAAAAATAAACATGGCCATTGGTCTTATGAATGAAATGTAAACGGCCGCAATGAAATGATATAAATGATAGCAGGGTCCGGGCAGACGAACAGGCACAATCTCACGGCGGCATCTAGTACTAGGACCTCAGCCTATGACGTTCTTCTCTTATATATATATATACTAGCGGCACTTCCCGGTTTTACTCGAGAAAAATATTAAGTAGTAATGTATATTTCATAAAATGGTATATATGTTATCCAGTGGTTTAGGTTGTAAGTATCAGAAGTGTTAAACTCGTATATATTATTTTATTTACATTTTCTATACAAAGACTGTATCTATGCTTATTTTATACCTTTTTTGATTTGCCAAGTAGGTAAAATATAAATACTAAAAACAAGTCTATAAAATTAGACGTGGTGTTACATGAAATGAAATACATTGTGACGTCACGATGTGATCAACGCTCTTATTATTGACATTTTCTTAAAGCGATGAATAACGTTAATTTAACAACTGAACTACAAAAAAATTATTTCACACTGCGATACCATTTTCAAAGTAATTTAAAATGCAAAATACTTATGTAATAAAATGTTTTTCGTAATGTAGATGATATTTAAGGGACAACATTTTTTCATAAATCAATCACCATGTTACAAACACAACAAAAGTAACTAAATTACGATCCCCTCATTCATATTCAACTTAAATCGTTATGCTCATAAGCACTTCTTAATATTATTCTTATCGTTATTTTAATTTAAGCCTTTAAAGTTGATTTTGTCACCTATAGTATGGCGTGTTAACCTCTTTGAGATGTGGCGACAGTATTTGAGAGATATGGAGATAAGGTCTTTTTAAAGCCATTTGATGTAACTCGATTCTTTACTGAATCTGTTATATTTATGACATCCAGTACACTAAACAAGTATGTTTTTGGGATGCATTAAATCTCATTTTTTAAGTCTCTAAAAGTTTTAAAAACAGCTTTTTATAATTATGCATTCATACTGTTTTATAAAATGTTACTTCTCACTGAACTTATTTACACAAGATCCAAAAAATTATATAAGTATTAAATATGTGTATTATGGATAAATATTAATGATTAAACGAACTTATCTGTACGTGAAGTTCTATTATATTTATACTAGGGGAAATAGTTTACTTGTAGTAGATACTCATATGTTTAATATTATTATTAAATAGCGTAACTTAAATCCATTTAATAATAAATTAAATAAATTCATTTTTTTGTTTTTATTTTACTAATCAGCATTTTTCTGTTACTAAAATTTTAAACTACATATTATTTACAATGTTTGGTAAAAGGTATACTATAATCCATTAATAGATATTTCAAGCAGATATAAGCACCTAGGTACTTATTAGTTTTGGCATTTGCCAGCATATTTCTTTATGGTACTGTGTCCTGAATAAAGTCAAACTTCCATAGACGAATTTCCTGTTATTTATATTTAAGATTATTGTAATGTGACGACTATTCGAACTGTTCCTGGTACACAATTTAGGTGGGATATTTGGATATCTGGTATATCTGGTGCTGTTTCAAAAACAGCTTCTTAGTGAATTTATAGGTCACAAAGGTAACTACTAGAATTAAGATGTCTCAGCATATCTATGGATTTTTTCTATGCTTACGATAGGGTGGGTAAATTTTGTTAGCTTAATGCTATTTAGTATAATTTTCATCCTGTATAATAATACCACAAACTTGACATCAATGAACTTGTTATAATTGTTGCTGTCAGTAAAAATACTAGCTAACCCAATTTAATTTTTTTTAGTTTGATATACAAATTTATACTAATGGTTTTAATTAAAAAAGTCATAGATATAAGTGTCTTCAGGAAACTCTGTTAAGGAAGGTCAACCTTTTTAGATGTTAGAGCTTAGGGCGACGTGGACCGGTAGCGCCGCCCGCTGGGCGCCCCGCCGCGTCGCGCCGCCGCCGCCGCTCCTCGCCACGCTCATATTTAATATCTTAATAACCGTTTAGGGTGTGTTTATGCAACGCTTTGAATAATTATCCAATTTATGTCTGACAAAACGACGCACTGATTATCTAACTTGTAGTCAGTCATGGCTATTAACATTCTATGATGTTCTAACAATTATGTTGTTATTATGATTAAATAAATGCCTAAATTATTTATTGTTATGTTAAGTAATTATGTAGGTTCTTATTAAGCTAAATATTCTTACTATGTTTATCATATTCCTTTTATTCTCCGATTTTGATTAATTAGCCTTCTACACCCTACACATAAATCATTTACTCAAACCTGCATCTTCATTATATAGCATCCCATCTGAAGATTGCACTCACGATCGATATATGGGTCTTATTCAAAAGTAATTTGCAACCAAATTTGAAAAAAGTTAACGCCGTTTTGAAGCTATTAATAGCTGGAGTGACTGGTCTCAAAATCGATATTAGATCAACACTTATCGAATGCGAGATAAACAATGTTCACCACTTACATTCAATAATTAGATAAGTAATATCCTATAAAATATCTTCAGACTACTATGTCCGTATGCAAAGTAACATGTCCCATAGGAAGAACGTTATATTCTACAAAAATAAAAATTAAATTAAATCAATATCGGGTCCACTTCTTATCCACGCTGGCCAAGTGCAAATTGGCAGTATCGCCTTTGAGAATATTATGGAGAATTCTTTCAGTTCAATATCATCAATTCAGTCGTGCAGGTTTTCTTACAATATTTTCCTTCACATTCAGAAGTGCGTTTCGAGGATCGAACCGGAGCTCCCGAGTAAAACACTGAAATTTTAACACAAGTGTAGTTCATATTATATAGTTGATAATAATAGATTTAATTAAAAAAGTGTTGTGAAAGTTATTAATAGTCAAAAAGCCATAGACGTATGAAGAAATGGAGTATCGCAGGCGCAGGCGTTGCGCACAGCACACAACGCACAGTTATTGAGTGCGATTTGGGCAAGCGACTCAATACGAGTACATACAATTGATTTACGAGATGAGCGTGTGCCCTTTGTGCTCCAGCTGACTAATGGACGGACGCTCACGGACATTTATGTAGATTGATTGTATGAATTTTATTCACAATGTTAATACACTAACAGATTTAGATGTCATTTAGAAATGGCGCTCTAAAGTTGTGCAATTTAGGCCGTGAATAATGGATGACGAATGGTTAGTTTCTATACCGTGGTCGAGGTGGGGTACAATAGTACCCTCGTAGATGCGTAGGAAGGTACTTATTTTAGTTTTATGCGCGCGTCGTTGTTTCCTTTAATGACAATTACCATTACTTTAAAAGTATTTTACTTAAATACCGAACTATAAAATGTTAGCTACTATAAAAATATGTTTGTGCTTCAACTGAGGTTGATTTATTTTTATTTTTAGACTTCAGGCACTATTGAGAATGTTTAGTATGGCAGTTTAATTCTGCATATTTTATTTTAAATATTGACCAAGGACAGTTTTAAGTATAATTCTATATACCAGGGATTCCCAAAGTGCCAAAATTGAGAATGACATTTAATGGGTACAAAAACCATTTATTTTAAAAAGACAACCAGTGGTTCTGACTGTCCTGGAGTTTGAAGCATAAGTAGATCTTCAAAGTGTATCCACATTAAAACACACATTTGGTGTAAGGAGTGAATATCCTAAAATAGCCTAAAAGGCTATCTTAACATTGCTCCTATTCGTCACAACTCATCGTTGTGAAATAGGATTTTCAGCCTAGGCTGGTACAAAGAACAAGTACAGGTCAAGATTGGCTGCTGCTCCCCATATACACACACAATTGTCGGGCATAATACCGAACTATAAAACAATTATTTGTCCCGTGAAGGGACGGGTTAGAATACTATCCTGCCCTGCCGCTGGGAGAGTATCTTGTAAGAATCGAATAACCACCCTTGGTGGTAGAGGATCTGTTCCCCGACTTACTTGCGACCACCAGCATGCGAATCCGACCACCTGGGATCTATGACCGGTCGCGCCGCATGTGTACTTAGGAAAATATGCCTAAAAAACAGTGAATCAATTCCATTCTTCACATTAAAAATGTGTTTCAATTATATTACATATTTTAAAAAAGTGTTCTTGTATAAATTTCAGTGTCGATTTCTAATCTCCATATATGGGGTTCCATATAATATAAGATATTTGGTTGGTGCTCCGTTATCTTTAAAGTGTAGGAATCTCTGCTATATACCATCATTCATTGATTACGATTTTTCCTTCACATTCATTCTTATAATAATACCTAAGAAATATTTACTACTTATTATCTATATTGAATATTCATATTTCTGAAAGTTTCTGGTAATGATTACTGTACCAGTGTCCAAAAACAGTCAACATTATTTAACTGGACTATCACCATTCTTGATCTACTTAATATTATAAACAAGTTTTGATAAAAAAGGATTGGAATCCTTATACCGAAGGCATTACATTTATTATAATAAAAAGTATTAGAAAACATTTCGTTATGGTTCAAAGAGTAAGAACTTTTGGGGTCTCTTGCTGAGTCATCTTATCGACACGGATCAAACGCTGTTAATCAAAAATTTTAATGACCATAGTTCAGAAAATAATAACTTTTCTTTGGCTACTAGTACGATGTATCTAGTCATTCTTGATCCTTTTGACCACCATTTTATTTAAGTATTACCTACGCTGTTTTGTTTAAACAAAATACATATTGCAATGTAAGTAAAAGATTTTTTTTTAAATTACTTAAAACTAGAAAAAAAATATGTTTTATTAATACAACACGTCGTATCACAAATCACACCGTAGAAAAAATGAATAAGTTCTGAAATATAGACATATCCCATATATGAGACTTAGAAATTAATTTTTAATACGTATGTGGAACTTAACTTGCCTTTCTGTATTAGTTAATAAGCTTAGAGAATCCGAATTGAGGTAAATAAAAAGTGGTTGGTTTTGTCATAATTTTACATAAGTCTGGTAAATCAAATAAATAAAAAATTATAATAATTTATTAAAAATATTTAAATAATTAATCATTGTTATCCATATTTGTACTGGTACCTTTAATAAATTCAACGAATGAATTTTTTCAAAAGTATCAAAACCAACCGGTCCGAAAGTATTGTGCCCTGCGGTAGCGCGAGACAGTTTGGCATTTAGCCTCATTGTGATGATGTTATTGACTCCTACGATCCATCATCGCTACGTGATCCTGTTTATCACAAGGTGATAATTGTTGTAAAAACATTCCTTTCATTATCACCTATTTAGATTCAGCAGTTATAAATATTTTTTGTTGCATTTACAACTTGGCCAAGATTTTCTTTGCCCTGAGATATATATTAGTTTATACAATAACATATATAACCAAAATAAATATATATAATATTTATACAATAACTTATCAAAATTAAGGCATTGATTTCTATCAGTCAATGCACCTAACTACAATAGCTTATCAAGATTTTACTATCAATTATCAATCAATATCTTATGTCCAAATTCCTAACGATTTTTGTACGGTAGTAATTAAAATGGCAAAAATTACACAAGACATGACAGTCATGTGTCTGTCTATGCCATATTAAATTAATTCGTCCATTTCATGTGAAATTTACTATTCATCTTAAAAGGCTTCCTAGGAATTACCATCAATGGCTTTGTTCAATTCAATTCATTGTGTAAATTTAGTTAAGGTAAGTATGAAAATATAATTGAACAAGGTCGTGATTTGGAGCGCTATAGGAATTTATATTAGTAAGTGATTTGGGACAACCATAGAGAATCTGCTTCAAACTCATCCTGAAATTTACAAATCTGCCTTACCGTATTCCAGTTAAGCTAGAGGAAAAAAGGTAGGTAAAAGATCTAACATGTTAAAATTTCATAGAATATGATATGATAAACTTCTTAATAGAATCAAAATAAAAAGGATTTTTTATCATAATGCTTTATTAGTCTCAATTATTTTTTTTAGAAGTATTATTAGGCCTAAAAAATTTATTTGCATGCAGATACACTCAATTCCTCCCATTACCAATTTGTTAGACCTTAAAAAGGACAACTAACACTGTTCACAATTAAATTATTAAGTTAAATCCTTATTTTTATTCAATTTATCTCTATAATAAGTATACGACTTATAATATACTATCAAATTTTACGCCCAAGTTTTCTTTTTTTTTCTTTTACGTTAACTCCAAGTAACTTGTGATTGACCCTTGGCTATTGATACACACTTGAGTATCACTGAGTTAAACTAAAATAACTATTAATTCTTAAGACACAAAACAATAAGTTAATAGAGAAGATTCCATTGCGTGTTATGATGATAATTCAATAAAAGTGCTTAATCATTATCATTTAACATGTCTACTATTATAATATTAGCTGATGTTGAAATTTAATCTTAAATTCAATATATTAAAGTTTAAATTATACTGTATAGTTAATATTTCTTTAAGATATTGGAACGTTTGTCGGTAGCGCAATGAAATCGATTCGGCATGGCTGAATATCGACTGCATTCGGTTTTTATTGCTAGATAGTTTTTATTTACCTTATTACGATGATAATATTTGATTGTTTCATATATTACAGTGTGATAAAAATTATTAATTTCAATTGGGGTATTTTAGGATCACCTATAGGTTGAATATTGACCATCAAAGTATTACACAATTTTACCTTATTGATTAGTCACATGACTTGTGAGAGGAATGATTTTGCATAATGAAGGTCTAGTAAACCTGGGCCACTAGACACTGACACTGCTTGGCTTACTTTCTATAGCTTATCAATAATAAAACTTTTAAAAATGGAATATACAATCTTTTATAAGCATCGTATGTGCACAACGGATGGCCTATAATATAAGCTACGGGCGCAACACGGTCAGGATATAACGTTACGATCTCTTACTATTATGACAGGAATCTAAGTAGTGTCTTAGACTTGTGACCAAGGTGTAGGCTTAAGGAACTCCTTTAAGTGATCACGACACTCGCCTCCACTGCCCAGGTTCTCTGTTTAAACCTAAGATTAAACTCACCTAAACCTAACCTAACACAAGGCTAACCTAACCCAAGGCTAAATTACACTTCCGACATATATGTACTTGCTGACCCGGCAAACGTTGTTTTGCTATATAAATTTGGGGTAGGCCACCCTTATCACTTAGGGGGATGAAAAATAGACAGTAGCCGATTCTCATACCTACTGAATATCTCTTCTTCTAACCCTTTGTCCCAGTTCTATCTGGGGTCGGGTCTTCTTGTACGTCGGCGCCAGGACTCTCTGCCCTGGGTTGTCATAGGAGTTAGGTTTTGCGCTTTCATCTCCTTATCGATGCTGGGACACAATGTAGTGGATGGCTTTCCCCGTCCCATGTGTTTCGTAGGGATATTTAAAACAGTTTTTACTGAGAAAGTATCATCTCTTCTCATTATATGGCCGTACCATCTAAGCCTGCTTTCTTTTAGTTTGTCTGTTATTGGAGCCACTCGGAAAGATCCTCTGACATGCTCATTGCGTATTCTGTCCAGTCCAGTCATACCTACTGAATATGCATATAAAATTTCATAGAAATCGGTCGAGCCTTTTCGGAGGAGTATGGTAACAAACACTGTGACACGAGAATTTTATATATAAGATTGTAGTTTCAACCTTATCATGTCAGTAAACAGAGCAATGTGGCAAAAATTAAAATTACTTCTCATTAAAAGAACTTTATATCAATGAAATTATTTCTGTGTATTCTGCATAAGTAAACATGAGCCGTTAGTACCATAAAAACACATGACATGTTTTATATCTACGTAATTCCAACAAATATCATTCATACGTTTTTTGTGTACCTATATCGTAAAATGTTATATTTAAATTATGATAAATTACCAATAAAAAGTCCCAATTATGGTAAAAAAATATGTTGGCAACTTGAAATAACTTGTAAGTGAATAGTTCTAAGGAAATGCCGATGTGCGATGTGAAAGAATTTAAATAATGAATTAAGGTTATAAATACAACTTAATATTAATGAGTTCAATAGAAATTGCCCAGAAGTGTCATTTGCAGCCTTGTCCATAGTTATTTTGACTTCCCAATTAAATTCTTATCGTACCTATTCGTAGCAATGTCGTAGAATTCTCAAACTTAAAATAATTTATTTACGTTAGACATTTTTAGTAGAGTAATTTTGACGCAGCAGAAATTGGTTGTTCAATAAGATTGCTTAAAACTACCACTAGCTCGGAAAACAATCGGTCTCTTGCAGCAGTTAACACATCAAACTTCTAAGCCCACGCATTGAAAAGATATGACCGTTAATATGGTCACTCACAAAATTATAAGGTACTTCCCGATGACCTAGAATCGTGAAATTTAGCATAAGGCAAGGTCTTATAGCACAAGTAAAGGATAAAATTATAAAACAGTAAATTTCTTTCTACATACTAGAATATTAACTTTTTTTGGCTGTCACGAAAGACCTTTATTCTCAGGAAAACGTGAAAATATCAAGTTGAAATTTATATCAACTTTTTAAGTCTCTAGTCTCTCGGATATGTAAAATAAGAAAGATACAGCCGTTTTATGTATGTATTGTAATTTTGATTTTTGAAAAGAATCGTAATTCCCAGGCTTTATATTTTGACCTAGGAACATAATTTATACATAAGCATTACACACTTAGCGCACGGGAAAAAAGTCGATGTTTGCGATTTTAGGAATAAATGTCTTCGGTACAGATATAAGCCCTGGTTAACGTTAAGCTATAGGACTTTGAAAATTTGATTTTTTGTTTTTCTCGTCCGTTTCGTGTGAAATTAATATAAAGTTATATCGGGCGCATAACCTAGCAAAGGCTGTTGACGACACGACTATCGTCGCTTAAAATATTTTACATGTTGTCATTTAACATGTGTAAAATATATAAAGCGACTAAGTTAAAATGTTTTATCATGTTTTCTTATATTCTTTTTGTAAGTAATTATAAATACGTCAGTTGAAACACGCACTACTAGAGTAAACGTCCTCCAATACCTACTACTTTTAATGATATTTTGACTCCGTACACGAAAAACAAAATTTGATAGTGTTTGTCCCTTTATTGAAATTGTACGGAACCCTCACATGCGAGTGTGCTGCCACACTCGCACTTGGAAGAAATATTTTCAAAGAAGCCATTGATTACATAGTCTGTTTTACCAAAAGCCTACCTTAGATGAAACTTTCTATTACATATTATATACTTATCTAACATTTGTTTTTAATAAAGAGCTCTCTAAAGGCAGTGCGAAATTTTGTATGAAATATATCGAATCCCAGGGGAGTTACAGTAGACCTACGTAATAGAAAAAAGGGTTGGGGGTTTGTGAGATATAAAAAGAGTCAATGTTTACTACAAAAAATCGAAAATCAGCAAATGTCCATTTTCAATCATACTAATTGGTTACGGCCTCCCATGGCCCCTTAAGTAGTGTCAATGTAGTCTAGTGTTCTGATGATAAATCACGTTAATTTACTTTATATTATATTGAAGCCTGGGTCGCAAGTCGTAGACATTGCTTCGCTTCGTGTTTTGGAGTTACGTTTGTATATATTATGTACGTATACGCAATAATAGAGATCATTCCTTACATATATATATTATCGAGCACGCGACATTTATCTGATCTGTCTACACTGCACCTGTGTAATAGGAATATTATCACGCCTCTGCTCCACTCCTATCGCTTCGTTTAGACAAAAAATCATGCTCACGAACTTCACAAATTATATGGACTGGTCGGATCACTAAGCATTGTATGAAGTGATCCATCTACGGCAAAGTGAATGTCCGTGGCGGACGTGATGGCTTCTTTTCGTTATATTTTAATCGATTTTTATCAATAGCTAGTAGAATTAAATTAATTTTAATATTTTTATAAAAACTGTTATGGCAGTATTTTATAACAAACTTTTAATGTGCTCCATAGCATATCGTTATATGTACGTATGTAACGGTATGCTAAGTACCTACCTATAATTACAGTGGTAATTAGTAGTCTTCAATATTTTTTCAGATGTGTCATGGATGTACAGGTAAATGGCAATGAAAACTTCGTACTTATTGATTCCAAGTATTGACTTGCAATCAATCAATCAACCTATTTGGTCTAATAAGAACACTTTTTGTTTAGTTTTTGGATAGTATTATGTTTGGAATCATTGACCTACAACGCCTAAACTACGTATCCAAGGCAAAAGAGTTCCAAAACACAATTGGCAATCCAATTTCACTTCAGTAATTATAATATGATTATGTTTTGTTAAAATAGTTCTTGTAAGCCGGTCTCATTTGTCAGGTGAGTGAAGTCCTGAACTCATACAACCTTTTATCGAACAATAGTTATTGCTAATGCCTTTTTAAGTTTGTACTAGATATGAAATGAACGAATTGGTTTTAATGTGCCCGCAAATAATAGGTGGGTGCGGCTGAGCGCTTCGCTGCCGGTCTCATTGTGCTCACTATAAATAAATGGCAACAACAGGTGAATAACTAATTTCACTGGTAAAATTAGCTCTCCATGGGTGGAGTGCAATATTTATCCGTCGACAACATCCGTCTATTTATGTAGAATATTCCCGTGACAGATTACTTTACATCATATTGAATAAGCACTGTGTTGCGCTGCAGGGCTATTGTAGTTTAACTAATTCTATTAATTCAGTATTTATAGAATAATTGAATTGCCTTTGTTTAAAAATTGCTATTTTATATCCAAATGCAGCATACTTGTAATAATTACTGGCAATATACTTGATTTAGTTAGCGACACTGTTGATATCTTTGTATTGACGATTAGTTTCCGTTTTGTTTTTATTTCAAGAATATCCTCTTTCTGTTTACTTAAAGTAGTTTGTCCAAGTGTCCAGTGATTTCAAAGTAGTCTGAATTGTGTGGTTTGGTATCATAGCTTACCTTACCGGGATCACGTGAGTCTTTGATATATGCTAAGTATATAAGAGAGAAATTTGGTACCCATTACTACAGTACAGCAATACGTATACACATGCAATTTAGGCTGAGGCGAGCAGTGCCTGGGGCTTGAGACCCAGGAGCAGGTTTCAAGAGCTCTTTCATAATATATTAACTCTCACCTCCACCACTCGACCTCGCTAACGAAAATAGATAATAAAGTAAACTTACGTGGACCTCGAGAAGGGTAACCTTAATCACGACACCATACAACTAACTTCCATGTTAACTGCACGAAAACACCAGAGACACTGAGACTAATCTATCGCACTAAAGGTTATATTGTCTTCACGTCGGTACACTTGAAATAATATAAAATGATCTACCCGATACTACTACTTTATAAACAGTGTTACTAACATATATATTATTATATATGTCAAAAAGGTTGGGGGAAAAGTTTCTTCGCATTTTTTAAGAAAATTTAAAACATTTTTTAATATAATTTATTTACATTTAACTAAAGTTTGTAGGTACCATTTTTTCGATAAATTTTTGTCATCTTGTAGGTAGAGACATGATCCCATTGCGATAGAAATTTTAGGGCTTCTGATCAAAAAACTGCGACAAGTAGTTTTGGCAGTCCTCTCGTGATGTTAACCTGACACTGCCTAAAGAATTCTGAAGAGACCGAAACAGGTGAAAATCTGAAGGTGCAAGGTCAGGACTATACGGCGGATACATTAACACCTTCCAGCCAAACTGCCTTAATTTTTGCTGAGTGGCAAAAGGTGTGTGAGGTCTAGCGAGATTAATTCCGACCGCTTTCTCTCAACTTCATGCTTTAATCTCATCAGTTGTTCGCAGTAGAGTTCAGAATCGATGGTATTGCCTGGTGGTAACAGCTCATAATGAATAATGCCCTTCCAATCCCACCACACACACACAGCATCACCTTCTTGCGAGTTAGCCCGGGTTTCGCCACAGTCTGTGAAGCCTGACCGGGCTTTGACCACGACCTTTTTCGCACGTTCTTGTCGTACGTGATCCACTTTTCATCACCAGTTATCAGCTTCTTCAAAAATGGTTCGGTTTCATTACGTCGTAATAAAGAATCACAAATGAGTACATGGTTCATTAGGTTTAATTCAGTGAGCTCGTGAGGTATCCAAATATCGAGCTTTTTTGTGTACTCAGTTTTTTTCAAATGCGCCAAAACTGTTTTGTGATCAATTCCCAGTTCTTCAGCTACGTCTTAACTACTGATATGCCGATCTTGCTCCACTTTTTCAAAAATGGTATCCATTTTATCCGTAATAGGGCGACCAGAGCGAGGTGCATCTTTGACATCAAAATTTCCGGATTGAAATCGCTTAAACCAAATTTGTGCTACTCTCACAGACGCTGCACTAGGTCCATTAACATCGCAAATTTTTTTCGCAGCTTGCGTTGCATTTTTTACTTTTTTTTAGTAATGTAAAATGTATCGAATTTCTTCATTAGATTCACTCATCTTCACAGTACAAAAAAGAAATAAAAATCACACATTTTCCATATTTGAATTTGGAATTATCTAAAACCAGCCAGACACAAATAGTATAACCAAAGAGATTTTATTACAAGTTCATACATACTATAATGCGAAAAGACTTTTTCCTGAACCTATTACCTATTTTGTTAGTTATATATTGAGTATAAGGATTGAGTCAGTCTATTTGTGTTTACGCGTAGCAAAATACCTGCTTAAACATACTCCTGGTACTTAAGTTCCAGGCACTGCTCGATTTCCTGTTTAGATTATTGTCTAGTTATGCAAGGTACCAATTTGATCCTAACTCTGATATTGGTAAATACGCAATTTATTGCAAACATTTTTGATGCAATTAATTAAAAAAATTATGGAATGCGGTATTTTATGCGATACTCAATTGAAGCGAGTATCAAACAGCCAGGTAAATATACGTGGACATTGTTTTTGTCACTTTTAAATATTCAGTATTCAGAATAAAATATTTTATGCGGTCGGCACCATTACATGGAATTATTTATGCAGACAGATATCGGAAAAATACAGATGAAATTCAGTTAAAATTTTCAATTTATTAGCTTTCACGACTCACGAAGAATAATTAAAGGCAACATTTTGATGCTGTTAAAAAACAGATCATACATGTGTAATGTGAATACCCACGCAACATAATAATTACTCTATATATTATAATTAAAACTCTAGTACTCTCTGGAAGCTCCATCGTTCAGATCCTCGACACCAAGTGCAACCTACTGAATTATCGAAAGGTTGAAGCGGCTGTGGTTTAGAGGTTAAAACATTGGATTCATGATCAAAGGGTCGTTACACTACTTATATGAACCTATGTACTATTATCATAATTATTTTAGCTTATTTAAAAGAATATCAACTTTTTAAAAAAAATGTTTTAAAATGTTATGTGTAATGTGTAAAAAAATGTTTTAAAACTCGAGAGTTTACTTCAACCCACTGATGAGACTCCTTATCTATCTCTAGGTTCCGTCATCAAAGCAACTCTTATATCATTTTCGATGACTTTATATTTGCGAGTACTTCCGCAAGTATAGTTCCCGATAGATTCGAGCCAATTAAGCTAGCAAAATGTCTTTAAACCAACTTCTGGGTCCCTTCCCAACTTCAAGTATTGCTCGTCTTTCGCTCAGTATATCTCTTATATAGGTACTTCATATAATTTTAATAAATGTTATATAACGTAATTTCCTACATGTACGTATATGTGTACACTTGTACAGTGTATTGTGTGTATAGAAGGTAGCAAACCTAACCAAAGCTGCCTCCCCACAAGTGTTCAAAGCGGGCGAAACGACTAGTCAACCCTTTGCCGCTCACTCACTCGTGAAATCACTCAAATACTGAATATTTTAATCTGCGTAGATAACGAGCTCGCAATTCTATTAGATGAAACATAGCTACTAGTACGAGTATATGAGGCTCCGGTGTTGATGTCGGTGCACCAGTCACGCTCTCTCTTATGTTCTTCATCTCTTTATGAATTAGAAGCATAATACGCGATTTACAGCTTTATTTCATATTGTAATTCACCCCATTTTGTTTACCCGTTTTTGTGAATAAAACAATGGTGAAAATGAAAACGATTTGGGTAATAAAATTTACAAGAAATATATATATATATTCATAAAATTTTGTCTTTTTCTTGTTTTATTGATTGATTATATAATATATTAATCAGCTTATATTATGATTAATCAACTTAAATTTCTCAGAATTATTCTCAAAATACTGAACTACATTATAGGTATGCACCTAAATGGCATAGGTATGTACCTACTAGTGTATTTAGGTAAATTAGAGAATCCAGATCCAGAATCTAACGATCTATAAATAACCAATTTTAATTTATCTCGAAATCTAAATATAATTTATCCAATAAAAGGAACTGAATAATTAATCCTAATCGTTTCAGCAAAAACGTTTCCAAAATAATACGCTAATAGCAAAGTTTGAATGAAGCAGTGTACACTGTACAGTGTATCACAGCAAGCGGAGAGCTATAAAGCTATCAAATATTTACTAATCTGAGCGGAACCCTTCTGCTGCCGACTCATAAAATAAATTGAAATATTCGCACCGCACCGCGCTGCGCGCCGCCGCCCCCCAAATTAAAATATTCAAATGGGACGCACGCGCAAGAAAATTGAAAATTGTCGTCTATCGCCCGCAAATGAAACCTATAACTCTTCATATACACTGCGCGACATGATAATGGTGCACGGTTTAAAATATCTTATTTCGTTGTAATAACTTAGCTCGAATATTTATTGTAAAGTTAACTATCCTTCACTTTTAATACATTATGACTTTGTATTAATTATGATTAATATATTAACAATAATTATTTGAAAAATTATGCCCTGATAGTTGAGACTTTGGCGTCTTACTCAGGAGGCCTGAATTCAATCCCAGACACTCTGACTTTTCCAAGTTTTGTTTTAATGTTTTAAGCAATTAAATATAGCTTATTTTTACTATGAAATGAAACCTCGAGAGTTCTTAATGATCTCAAAGGTGTATGAAATCTACCAATCTACACTTATACATAACCTGTAACCTACGAGTGTAGACTATTGTCTAAATCTAAACCCTATATAACGACTTATTAATGGGTTAAGAATGGGTTGTATTTTAAATGAGTATTACTACACTGATATACTATTTTTGACAAATCCTGTCCTGTGACTTGTCATCAAAATATTAAGCAGTATTAGACGGTCCAATGGCACTTTTTACTGCAGATGGTAAATCGAATCGATGGAAAATCTGTGTACCAAACTATTAATAATTTTCGCTAAGTAATACCAATATGACACTATTTTATTTGTGGCAAAGTGTACAGCGTTAGCTTGCACTGCAGTGTAATGAACACGGAGAGCGTCGCATTCGATATGCCTCTGAATAATGCCATAAATGGTTTTACTTTTATGACTGTCATTTAGTTGAGAAGTTGATTTCAATAATTGTTTTATATAAGAATTAAGAAGATATTTGTTTTTTTTAAATTCAAACATTTTCATATTGTTCTTATAAGATTAATGTAGACGGAGAAAGGGCGAATGAAGATCTACTTCATGGTCACAATTCCTTAAGGACATCAGCAACACTATAGATTCTTTCTATCTGCAATGCAGCTTCAGGAATCCCATACACTAAAACTAGAGTTGCAAATTTAAAATCTTCTGAAACAGAACAACATCGGATTTTGAAACTTTTATCTGTTTGAAATATTAATAATTTTTTCAAAATTTCACAGTAAAAAAGTTGTAACAAATTAAATTATTATTAATTTCAAACAATTACAACTAAGTTTACTTGTTATACCGATCTGCAACAGCAGAAAGATCCAAACAAACGCTTCTTAAATTAGGATAAATTCAAGGAAACTGGCTAAAACAACCATAATTATGAGAGGGAATAGAGAGTGAGAAAAAAATGCCGTACATGCGGCGCGACCGAAAGAAGCGCTACAAATTATATTGTTTGTTTAGCTCTTACAGATTACAATCATAAGCCCTCCACTTTAATTAACATATTCATGTCAGAATGGAATACACGTAGCTGCAATAAAAAGTAGAGGAAGAATATCATAACTGCCTTAATGAAATATTACCAAAATATGTTTGATATTCAAACGGCAAAGGGGACTTCCGCTGGGAACTTTGGGCCCCCGACGCCGACGCATCGGAACTTTGGGCACAACTCGTATTTTACTGCTACAACCGATCTGAATAATCACACGCTACATTAGTTTCCCATTATGCCTCCGAGACAATAAAATTTGCCCAATTTTACGATCGCATTAATAATTTTATGAATGGAGGCAATCGATTTAAATCCTTAAATGCATCTAAATGTACAAAAAAATTAAAGAGAACTGCGGGATTATTTCATTGATAAGGTGTAAAGTATACTAAAATAACTGAGTTTTGTGCCACTAATGCATACGTTATTTTGAGGAAATGCATGTTATAAGAAGATTTTATGAAACATAGAATAAGTCGAAAAATTGGCAGCCGATTGGCAGAAATTTTTCTTTCTCTCAGTCAAATACTAGATAGGTGAAAGACGACATCTCTTGCAATCTTTGATCGTAATAATTTTTTTACTGATCTTATAACAATAAAAGATTCATGCTCAAACTTCATTTTTCTTTGTTCCATAATTTAAAATGTTATAATATCGTTGCAGGTACTGACCCCTACACAACGGAAGACACTTGATTCCCAGGGTATCGTTTGCATACCGCGTGCCGGATACATTCAACTCCAGATTTAATTAATGCTTTTATTTTTACATTATATTAATACTATCGATATTCGCTTATCGCAAATATTAAAAAAACATGTATAAATTTGTAGTTTATCTAATTACATCAATTATCTAACTACTGTCAATTATTATATTATTCGTCTTTGAGGAAACTACAAAGGGCAATGATAAGTTGCGAATTATAAGAATGCTTAGGCATTCAACTTTATTACAAAAATTACGATACAATGTTATACAAAAGATATAACCTATTAAAGCGATAATTTAACCTATTAAAGCGAGAAAACGGCCATTGACACGATAACTTTCATCTTACTTTTCTATATTTTAGCCACGTAGTCATGTTCTGAATGATGGCGAATCGTGATATTGGCTATTATTTCTTTGTGTGTAAAAAATGTATGTGAATATTGGAGGTACACCTATTCCTACTTGAAATCGTTGTATTTAGAAGTTTGGGTCAGGCACAACATGGAACTAATTGGGGTTGCGTTTACATTAGGTTTTATATTACAATAATTATTAATAAAATAATTATAACACCATTGTTCTACAATAATGTTCAGATGTAAAACAATCGATACGTGTACTGCATCACTGGTTGATTGTAATAAAGTTAAAGGATGTGCAAGTAATATGGTCTATCAGGTTACGCGAAATCAAACCGCAACATCACCCGGTCTGGACAACGGAAGCGCGGTATTCGCTCTCATGCTCTGTGACTTATTGATGTATTGATACATATTATATTCTTTTTTTTGTTAATTTATTTAAAACAAAGCTTTAAGAAATGATTAAAGTGTGTATCATCTATATGGGACCGATATCGCACAGTAACAACCATAGTCGTCATCAGGCGAGCTCCGTTTTACAAATCATACAATACCACCACATCGATTTAATAGAATCGATGTTACCTTGTAATAAGTCATTTGTAGTATTCTTGAAAATAAAATATAAAAACAGCAGTCAATGCAGACTTAACAAATATTCATAAAATACAATAAAAAAAACAAATAATAAAGTACGTTACAGTAAATATTATAAAAATGATAAAATATTTTATCTATTACAACATATTTACTGTTACTATAGGTACCTACTTTAAAAACGTTTTCGAAACCTCTTCAAATGGCTCACCAGATTTTTACAAATTATAGCTAAGAACCATCTCCATTAAATAACCTTTCAAACATATAAAACTTTATCATTATCGGTCTATTGTCATGGGCGCTACGATGCCACAGATATTTTATTGGACCAGTCTTAAGTTTTATTAATCAGCAATGATGCATTCAAAAAATAATTCCGAAAATTACCCTCTTCGTGAACATATAGGTAACCATAAATTACGACTTTTTTTTTAATTTTTAAAAAATATTTTTTATACGATAGACTAACATCTACTTAAATATTTTGGTGGTACATTCTTGGTGATGTAATTTCGGTTCGTCGTTGAAGGTATTAAAATACAAAATAACCTCTTAAGATAAACCTCTCTTAGGTAGTCTATACAAGTACTTAGTAACATAAGGCTCCGATCATTTAAACGGTAATTTTGATAGGAATTTATATATTGTAATTATGATTTTAATATTAAATTGGTATGGCACAGCGACGTGTTGAGATGCATTGACCGTTGTGGAGTTCACAGAACTACACAGACGGTGCTTGTTTCATACATCTCAATGCAATATGTTGGCTGTTATTAAAACATAATATAAACCTCTGTATTTTCCTTACTTTAAATATTAATAAAGTTATAGTAATACCTCAAACAAAGTTATTGATTTTTAGTCACCTTATCTCAGCTACGTTTGGTTATAACATTCTTGAATGACAATAACTTATTTTTGGACGTCCGATATAAATGATATAAAGTCTATATTTTTTGGCCTACAACAATACAAATGTGAAATCAAAAGTTTACTCATAAGAACGGTTTAAAATACAATTCCTCTCTGCCACTGGGAGGGCATCTCATAAGAGGCGAATAACTCAGTCGGCGGTAGGGGAGCTGTTCCTCGACTGACTTGCATGCGAATCCTACTCTCAAGTGTCTTTGACGCGTTCCTGTCGAACCATATGTGGGCTAAAATTACCCCCTCACTTTTCCATTAATGCTGCGGTTGTAGGGGATTCAGTGTGCTCGCTTAGGCTCCACAGAACCTCTCCTAACAGATCTTTCAAGGCGGCAAAGTATCTAAGAAACAAAAGACACCCTCTTATTTTGCCGATATCTATGGGCGATGGTGGCCACTTTCCATCATGTGGACTGTCTGCTCGTTTGTTCTTTATCGGTCATTAAAAAAAAGACAAAAATTTTGAAAATAATTGTTTTGGCTTTCACATTAAAAAATCTTAATGTGATACAAAAATCACATTAAGATTTTTTAAAGGTCTTCTATGTACAGACATTCGATAATTTACATTTTTGTTTAATGAACAGATTAATGAAGAAAACATTAAAAAATATAATTGGAAGTTACAATTTATTGCACTAGTAAGTGCTCAACATAAAAAATGAGTAAGAGCATTAAAATCTCCAAGTAAAATTTAATGAATAGTTTTTCAAAACAAACAAACTCTCGTTTCTTACATTAGTAGATGTAGTTTATTATTGAAAACACGTGGCATTGCTTCGCGAGATTCATAACAGAAATCTGATAAACAGTTCTGCTAATTATATAACTGAAACGCAATCATATTAGTTGTTTAAAAATTCCCAGAGTTCTGAGTCATTGTTGGCAATTCCCACAAGTCAGGTCCTTAATGTTCTTAAAATATAATCTAACTAAAAAATAGGTAAATCATCTATAAATCAATTTACGATATTTACCGTCAAAAATTTTAAGTGATTTGACATTTTGTTTTAGAACTTTAGAATAAGACCAAATAATGTGCTACTAATGTGAATGAAATCGATATTGTAATACTGTTTATTTAATAATATCATTCATTCAATTTATTAAATACTAAGCAATAATTTTTTATTTTGAAATCTTTATTTATACCTACATAACATAATAAGGAATTTTATCTTCACTTACCAGAAAGTAAGTAGCAACTCTCAGTCATGGTTATCCCGATAAAATGGATACCTAAATACTCGGGGTCACTGAGTATTTTGGTCACGAGAGATAAATATTAATAAAACGCCACGATTGTCTTTCTTTTTCGTGAGAAAATACGCACGGAAAGAAAAGACAATATACTTTTGTTTTTCTTTATTGTTATTGCCGTAAAACATTTAGCGAGCAGCGAACGGCAATAAAACACGTTATTTTGTGTGACAAAACGTCGAGCTTCATGAGAAAATATTGACCCGCAGATAGCGGAATAAGCGAATTATTAGTGATCAACCAAACGATACTGAACCAGCCAAATTATTTTGACCAATAAAAAAAAATATTTTCTTTTACGTAATGATTTGTAACCCAGTTATGGTCACTTTAGTGCTCTAGGAAGTAATTGACCTACATAGCTATCTATCTATAGCTATCAGTGAAAAAATTACGGTACGAAAACAAATACGGTAATCAATAATAAGTTAAAAAACATTATTATATTTATTAGCATATAGTTTAAGAGGATTACTTGCTATTATATTAAACTATCATATTATAATGATGTTGAAGCCAAGTATTACTTTGCATAATATTGCTACAATTTAGATTAAAAGCTCGTAATAACGATTAAAACGTTGTAAACGAAGGAATTTAACATTTTATGATTCATTCAGGGCCTACGCCATCCATATGTTAATGTGACGAACGATAAATCGGCCACTAATAAGATAATTGGGCGAGCTCTATACCGACGTAAATCAACATCTAAACAGCTGCGGTCGCAGGAAACTCTATCATCCATGAAATAATTAAAATATGTCAAAATAAAATGGATGCGCACTTTATTGTTGTGGCTTAGACATTAAAAAATACATACTCCATTATTTTAGAAGCTTTTTATTTTTTAATAGAGATAGAGTTAGTGCAGGTTTTTAGCAATTAAACTTTCAATATATAAACTTTCTAATTAAAACGGCAGCAATACTTTTAATAGCCTTTAATTGGCGGTAATACCTATATATTTAATAACTAGCGGCCTGCCCTCGCTTCGCTTCGGTTATTTAAAGCAATATATGGCAAAAAATTCAGTAATTGTGTTATTTTTTTCATTTTTCATTATTAGTTTTTCTATCATTTATAGAAAGAAAAAGAAAAAAAGCGACAATAAAAATGAGTAGACAAATTGGAGAGAAAGATAATCGAAAGAAAGAAAGTGAAAAGAGACTGATCATTCTTAACAGCTCTATAAAGATAAAAATTAAAAAGAGAAAAAAGATAGAGGATGAGAGAGAATGATAGTATATAAAAGGAAGAGAGACGGAAATACTGTAGACTTCTCTCAGTGAAAGAATTTTTAAAATTGGATTAGTAACAAAAAATGGCCATATTCTATTAATTAAAAATGTATATGGCAACACTACATGACCTACGAGTATGTCACTCACGAATAGTGTAGTTTTCTATCAGTGAAAGAAAAGAAAATGGCCAAATTATATTAATTAAAAAATGTATATGGCAACACTAAATCACCTTTGTCACTCACGAATAGTGTAGTTTTCTATCAGCGAAAGAATTTTTAAAATCGGATTAGAAGCAACAAAATGGCCAAATTATATTAATTAAAAAATGTATATGGCAACACTAAATCACCTTTGTCACTCACGAATAGTGTAGTTTTCTATCAGCGAAAGAATTTTTAAAATCGGATTAGACGCAACAAAATGGCCAAATTATATTAATTAAAAAATGTATATGGCAACACTAAATCACCTTTGTCACTCACGAATAGTGTAGTTTTCTATCAGTGAAAGATTTTTAAAATCGGATTAGTAATTTCTGAGAAAGCCTTCAATTTACAAAATGACCATGTTAAGGCACTTAAATGGCCATATCTTTTTAATTAGAATTTTTATGGCAACACCACATAGCCTATGTTACCCGGAAAGGATTAGCTTTCTATCGGTGAAAGAATTTTTAAAATCGGTTCAGTTCTTTTCGAGCCTATTCGCAACAAACAAACATACAAACAAGCAATAGCTATATAGCAATAGATAGGTCTGAAGCAATTACTCAAGTGATTTCACATTAAACATTGTCTAAAAGAAGAGCTAAGCCTGCCTTATACGATATCCTTAATATCGTCAGTCGCTTTATTGCTGTTTTATGTGTACGGTGTTATAATTGTGTGGCCTTGTAAACCTGCATATGTAAATCATTATTTACTTCGATTTATTCTAATTCAAAATAGACATTATACGCACGACTTTAAAAATGTTTTTTCTTTCTTTTTTAGCACCAATTCGATATTACTGAAATTTTAAATACAAAATTATATTATCAAATACAAAATTTAAAGAAAAAGTCTTGCTTACATAAAAATAATACACTATCTAAGCTCTAAATATCTTTGTTAATAAATTATTTTAAATTTCTGGCATAATCTTTTAATTAAACTATTTTAATTAAAAGACGTGGTATTTTAAAATTTTAATCAGACATATTTGGTCATTACGTATATATTTGTAATTATTTAAAAAAGAAAAAAATTTGATTTTTTTCTAAATTCATGGTCACTATACCTAATAGATGATTCACTTTATTGTTGTAAGCATTGAATCAATTTAAAGTAAACAATCAATTAAAGATAAATTACGATACGAGCGGTACCTAATGGCTAATAGTTAGTATTTATTGTCATTTAGATTTTATAACCATTTCATTTATTTCATTGATATAGAGTCTTTTATACACATAGACATAGATAGTACTGGCTGAATTCAAGAAATATTTATCTATATTCGTAATACGTAAAAGATTATAAGATTGTGTACCTTTATGCAGGAAGCCAAAAAGTGTAGGTATACATACTCTAGCCCTAATCTTACTGAACTAAATAATAAAGTTAACTATTCTTTTGATTCTCAATAAGGGATCTTAGTACCAGTTTCACTGTACATTTTTACATTTTCAGTAGTATCATAGACAATATTCACTATATGAAATGACTCGTAAAACTACCTCTGATCTATGGGAGTCAAAAGAGGTGATCTTAAAGTAAGCTAATAGAAATACTAACCAATCAAAAGATACGAAATTTTAACATTGAAATTAATCGCAGCGTAACGACTAAAGTTAACTAACAATAATAAGGTATAATTAGCTAATTAATTTGCGGTTTTAAACGGAATGATATTGGCAAGGTTATTTTTTATTCAACATTTCGACCTTGCGCCTCCATGTTATGAGGCTCAAAAGCAACCTGATAAAACGTAATTTTACATTGTAACTTACAAAAAAAAACTATTATTTATATTACTAATGCTACGTTCACAAGTAAAAAGGGTGTAAGTAATTGCTTGCTGATACTAAGCAAATAATATTATTGCCAGAAATTAAGCTTCGGATATTAGCAGACAATTTTGGCTAATCAGTATAACTAAAAAATACTTTTACAAGATTTCTATTTTAATTATTTATTGTTATTCTTGAAAGATGCTTTATTTGCATAAATATACAAATTTCCCTTTCATCTTAGTAAAATAATAACAACAGAAAAAACAATTATGGCCTTCAGCCTTCTAGTATCTATTAGGATCTAAAATGATTTCAAAGATTCAAAGATTTTTTTTTATATTTAATTCCGAATACGTGAAAAAAGTCAGTTACGCCCTTTCTACATATGACGGCAGAATGGGCCATCAATGATATTATGTCAACGGTTGAGTGCGTTACAAATGCTTTTTAGGTCGACAGGCGGTTGGGAAATGATCTGTCCATGTTGTAAAATATAAATAATTTGGTTGAAACGGAATGAGGGCCATTTAGAAACATGAGGGTAATAAAACTAGTGCGTGTCGAGTGAACTCGGTCGCAGGCTTACGAACTGCTCATCCAGCATAGAGAGAACTCTGGTGCTTCCAGCGATGATCTCGTTTGCACGTGATAGAAGAAAGCGCGCGGGGGGAAAGGAAGGTCTGCTTATAACTTATATGCTCGTGAATTCGTTTGTCGATATCGGTAACCCATGCGTAACGTTACTACATATGAAATTAACATTCTGAACGTAGATGGACGTACGTGCGCTGCGGGCAACGATATACCGTAAGTGTACTTGATGAAATCGATGTTTTGATATCAACTAGCCTAAAAATGTCGCAATTTACCCATTCTTGTCGTTTGATGAATGGAAAGTACCTTATTATATTATCTTGACAGTTTTATCTCGTCTATAGAAAAGTACACTGTATAACGACTGAGTACAAGAGGATAATATTTATTATTGTACAGCAATACGTACAATAAACATGTATTTTTCTGCTTACGACCCAAGTTTAAATAGCAACAATCACCATCAACTGTTTGACATCGCTTTCCAACGTTAAAATAAGCAAAATATCCATACATCGCATGATCCTAGAAAGACCTGGTACCACAACACTACTACTTTAAACAATTTTCATGGGTTTAACTGATATTGATTAACTGATATGTTATCAACAGTGTTACCAATTTGAGAAAGCTCCAATAAATAATTGTGTACAAGTGAGTATGAGTGGATATTTGATTAAATAAAACAAATTTCCAATATATTTATTTTTAAAAGGCATTCAATACCTACCGTATAACAATAACCACTAAAAATACAAAACACATAAAATACAGTTTGTTCAATGGCCTTTCAGGTCTTTCGAAAAAGAAAAATGAATTCAACTCGGCGACATATTATGATACTGAATTTACAATTTGTGGGATAACAACTTGCCATCTAGTTCATATAGAGCGCTTCCACACTTACTGAATGTTAAATGTTAAAATTTCAATATCTAGTGTCCGACCGAAGTTTCGGTTTCGGTTTCTGTTACGGTCAAGTTTCGGCTAAAAATGTGTTTCGGCCGATTTTTTGTACCATTTTTTATTGTCAACTATACCTAGCCATTTTAGACTTACTAGGTTGATTGTTATAAAGAAGTTAAATGTTTTATTTTGATTAAAATTATAATAATATAGATAAATAGATATGGTTAGGTTACTGGTTCCTTTACGAAATCGTAAATGTATTTTTTATTGAAGGCTGAAGAGGTTAAACGATGCAGAAAAATGTATAGAAGTTCATAGTTTTAGTTACCTTTTTATTATTATTATAGGTAAAGGCTGTGCAAGTAGTACAAATGCTTCTGCCAATATAATATTTAGTTAGCGTTGTTTGTTATGTTAGTACTTACTTACTATTTATTTATTACTTTCTACATAATTAATTTGATTTCATTAATATACTCAATAAACGACTGTGTTCATGGGAGTAGGACTTAAACCAAACAAGTGCAAGAACTAGTTTAGTGCTTGAACTTATTTTAAATAAATATATTTGATTTCACAAATCAACTATAGTATTTCCTTTCAAGTAATCCTATTAACCTAGAAAAACATACATTTAGAGAGGTAATATGTCTTAAAATTTCCTGAAATCATGTCAATTTTGTTAGGTTTAAAAGTTTCGGTTACGGCCGAAACTACGTCGGAGGCAGAAGGTTCGATTTCGGCTGAAAATCCAGTTTCGGTCGGTCACAATCAATAACAGTCATATTTAAAGTAAAAAAACAGATATTAAAACTACGCCTTGTTTTTAACCCCTGACACTACAACGACGGTGTGTAACGATTCTGATGAAGTTTTATTCATTTGAAAGGTAATTTAATCGATATGTTTCTTAGCTATAATTTGTGAAGAATTGGTCAGCCTTTTAAAAACTATCAGCTCATTTCTAACTTGAGAGTTGCGTGACTATATTAGACTGAGTAGAGATGAAACGGTAATTCTAAATACCTTTCTTTCGATATCAAATATCGTATAGAATCGAGAATTTTTTATTTTTAAAGTACGTAACAGTATATATTTTATCTATAGTTTTTTTATTGCATTCTGTAATTTTTTCAACTATACAAAAAATGTATTTAAACAAGTAAATATCGATTCTTTTAAATCGATGTCGTGTGGGTCGATAGTCGTTGACCGTATTAAATTTTAGGTTCAGTCGGGGCTAGTTTAAATTTTTTATTTAATAGTTATTATGTTGTGGGTTGATAATGCCTAACGTCTGAAACCGTAAAATTTTATTCCTACTGCCAATTGCTAAGCAATACTTTTAAAATAATTATCACGAACATAACATGAAAACATTTTAAAAGCGGTTCATAAACTCCTATATCACTTAAATTACACATAATATTACAAGCTTGGCAACACTGTGAACTGTATCAATCACTCTTATAATTAGTCGTATAATAGATTTTTACGTATTAATCACTCGTATAATAGAGTTTTTTTGTAATTAATTTTCTATTTTTAACGTTGATGAGTCGCTCAACTTGTTAAACCAAAGCGCAGCTGCCCAATTATTTTATATTTAATTTTAAAGAAAAACCATTTCTTTTATTTTATATGTATACTTTGCGTTATTTCTAAAAGAAAAGTACGTGGAGTATTTTTTAACAACAACAAAGTCAATAGAGTCACATTTGAAATATCAAAATATCATCCACGTGGAATAAAAACGAAAGACGTTTCTAGAATAAATGGTGTGAAAACGCTCTAATAGACCCTTTAAATATTAAAACTAATGTTACGAAATACACGTCCATGAATATACTTATGAATAGACTAATGAAATGGTAATAGCTTTAATATGAATTTCTGACGAACCCGCGCACACGTTGCGCGCCTCGTGAAAACTGAAAACTTCAAAATAATATCACACGATTACTTTACAAATGCATGGACGTCCTTTTATTATGAATCTGTAACAGCTGCGATAAAAAGCATTAACATAAAGATTTGCGTTATCCTTAAACATATAACGAGGTCTACTTTGAAATTTCCACGTCGTATTGAATACATTAACTATCTCTATACCTAATTCAAATTATACTTTGATATTTTGAATATTATTTTCTTATGGAATTCGAAATGAAGTTATGTTTTTGTTGGAGTAATAAAATATCAAATATGGACATAATTTAAGATGGTCTGAGGAGCAATAAATCTTGGTGAGAGTTGTATATCACTGTGCATATTCTAACCGTAATTAACTTAGCTTCTTTTTCATAACAAACAAACAAGTAAAAGTGTAAATAAAGTTGTAGTTCATAAGTTATTATGGCCTCATTAAATGTATTCCTTTTCATATTCGTGACTCTTAACTGATTTTAATAATAAATTTATGTCAATGAATACGATACGGAATATCGTTATAAAATCATTCGAAAGAAGCGGAAGTTGCTTGGTAGAAAGAAATCCATGTTGTTTTTTTAAATTTAATGGGAGTTATCGTCGTCGCCCATAGACATCGGCAATACATGAGAGTAACTCTTGTTTTGCCGATGCATTATCGCCTCGAAGATTAATATTATATTGTTGTTATCTGCAAACACTTCGTAGACCTCTGAAATGTACCAAGCTCATAAGGAATCACTCTACACTCGTTTAACACCGAAACCTAAGCATCCTAATATGGACTCTACAAAAATGCAGAAAAGCCTAATTTTACAGATCTAGTCTTAAAGTTAAAGTAAAATTTAGTAAAGCACAGGAACACGTAATCATAGAAACTAAGGTATACCTATACTGCATAAACAATGTTATAATAATATATTATGATACAAGTGTGCTAAGTTCTCGGCTCCGGCAACACTCCTCCACCTCGACTGTAATGACTAAAGCGCACGAGTGCACATACAACAATTTTTCAACACAATCACGAGGAAAAAAAACATCGGTATACTTAGCGGTAGTATATTTCCTGTGCTGACTTGCGACTACCAGAATGTGAATCTGACCGCCAAGTGTGTTTGACGCGTTCCGGTTGCGCCGTTCACCCAGATTTTCCCTTCCCACAACCATCCCTTTCGTGCTGCGAAAGTTAACCCTAGGTTCCAGCTACTTGAATAAGAGAAGAGCTCCTTCTCTTCAGTCCCCCTCAAAGTCTTCGAGTCGCTAATGCGTCAATACAAAATACCCTCTCGGTTTTTCAATGTCCATGATCGACGGTGGCCATTTACGATTTACCATTATGACGACCGTCTGTTTGTTTGTCGTGTCACTTCAATAAAAAAAATCAGTGTTACTAAAATAAACTAACGAAACTAACACATGTAACAAAACGAACCAGCTTACCTACAAACAAATTGTGTTTATTATTTTTTTGTTATCTGTTCTAATAATTTATAATATTCATAATAAAATACAGACACAGACGCGGATCGTTTATATAAATCCATTACCGCACTAGTGCTGTAATGTAAAGTAAAAAGCACGCGTGTACTATGGAGCTGTTTACGATGACTAAATAAGTGAAACAAAACGACACTTTACAAGCAAGTGTGTTGAAAACTTATATTACATTGTATGTGATAATATTCTGTAGTTACTATAGTGTAGGCAGTGGAGGCCCTTCGTAGTAAGGAATACGTAGGTAACGTAGGTACTTTATTAAGAAAGAATAGATGTATTGTCTGTTTAATTAATACGAGTAGGTAGGTGCTATAAAATATCAAGGGAACTTTTGATTCAGTCATGTATGAAACCGCAGCATAAAAATATGATATTTACATAAATTTTAGTTGTGTTGGAATAGATGCTGCTCCTCATAAGACGTGGTTTTAAATCCTGACTAATAATATTTACCTAATTGATAACATGTAGAATTTTTTATTTATTTTATTTATTGAAATTTAAACTGTTCTATTTAGTTAGGTTAGATGGAACTAAACATCACAACATATAATCTGTAATAGATTATAAGTATATTTATCGTATAAGTATGCTAGGATCAGCAATGTTGATTGCGTTTGATTGTGTGGTGATTTACTAATAAAATTTATAAATAGTAATGAGTAGGTTAATGAAATGATGAATAATGAGGTAGAGATGTGAGAGTTAATATATAGATTGCTCTGCTTCTTATCCAAAGTGCAAGTTACTTTAGTATTTGGAGAATATTTTCCTACTACGTAATATAACATAATCCTCGGTATAATATTTTAAGCCGTGTATGATGAGTGGTCGGTCCAGCATTTTCAGAGTGGCAGACAGATGTCATCTCATGATATACATGGCGCATTGTGTGGTAATTCTGTTCGACCATTTAATTGTCGTTTCACTATATTCTGACAGTCTGAACAATTTATAGAGGCACTTCGAATTGCTCAGTTTTAATACACGATACTTTATCATCATTAGAGACAAAATGGGTGTGTTTGTACAGGGATGAAATATTATCTTTGAATAACAGGTACCTAATTATCTAATTGCAAATAATTTTATTGTTGTTAACAACAATAGGTTACTCTTGACTGAATAATGCATTTTAAATAGACACGTGTCGGTGATAATACCTACTTTTAATATTTTATCTTCTTATATATAAAATGAAAATCTAAAAAAACATCATCAACAAATAAAAACTCATTTTGTTTCATAATTTGCAAGTTTTTATTAGAAATTAAAATAGACGTGATTTTTCTCTAACAATTTATTTTAATAAAATTTAAATACTTAACTAATACTTGTATATATTAAAGTACTTGTAAAATACTAATGTGTATCTGTGTGAAGAAAATAAAATATTATAAAATCTCCTAACAGCTCTATTTTTTTCTTCTCAGCAATATGTGGTTTTAAAATCTTTGATTCCATATTCTTTGAAACGCATTATCATAATTTTTCCTCTAATTCTATAATAAAATTAATACAAATGAACAATATTAAAAAAAAATAAAAACGCAAATATGTATAACTATTTTTTTTTGATACACATAGTTACTGTTTTAATAAACGATTTCTAAATCGATATGCCTTAGGCTCGTTATATAAGCTGTTGACTTAAAGTATTCAATATGATAAGGTGATTTTATAATGTTTACGCTGAATGCTTAATAACCAATGGTCAGTGAATGCATTATACCTAAATGTATAGGTAGACCCGCTTAATATTTACATAACATTTGTTATTGAAAATATTGTTTTTATTAGTTATGTTAGTTACTATATGAATCATTATAAATATATATGTATAAGTTAACAATTATTGTTGTGTTTTAAAATATTAAGAAGGTAACCAATTACACAAAAGTAACTTCTTCCAGTCATGGACATCCAATACTTTGTTTTTCTATTATTTAGTTTCGGAATTTGAAAGATGGACAGACACATTATGCCTAAATAAAACTATTTTGTTAAAGCCATAATATTATATAACTTTGTTGTAGGTACTCAAGTAATATTTGTTAGCAACACTGTTTACAACGTAGTAGTAGCGGGTAGATCATTTTATATTATTTCAAGTATGCCGATGTGAAGACAATATTAGTGCGATAGATTAGTCTCAGCCTCTCTGGTGTTTTCGTGCAGTGAACATGGAAGTTAGTGTTATAGTGTCCTGATTAAAGTTACCCTTCTCGAGGTCCACGTAAGTTTACTTTATTATATAAGATTGTCGTTAACGAGGTCGAGTGGTGGAGGTGAGAGTAAATAGATATATTATGAAACAGAATGAAACACTTACTGGATCCAATATATAAATTCCATCAAAACAAATGATTAATCCAAATAAGTCTCGACTCAAGAAGTTTACTAAAACTACTGTCCGTCCGTCCGCGCGAGTTCTACTATCCGCGTCCTGATTTAATGACCAGATTAGGTATATATCATCAAATCATAGTATTGTTAACCATAGAAAGTATACTCGTGTGTTAGATGGTTCATCTCGCCTCGATATGACATTTTGAAATCGGTTAAAATCTATTTACCCCTGAATCAATCAATTTTTTATTATCTTGGAAAACAATTTGCAAGATGAGTGATTATTTGTAACAATTGAAGCGTAAGCGTGTAAAAAAAGTATAAAACTTACATCTGCCTAAGTGCCTTCGTTCAGAAACAATCATTGAGGTTTATTTTAGTAATTTATTAATATTGTAGTTTAATCCCTTTTTAACATATTTAACACGAACTAAAAGAGTTTTCTAATAGTCAGTGTTAACGCATTATTAATAATACTTTTATGATGACGCGAAGAACTCTGTCACTAAATCTGATCCCCTAATAAATTATATCATAAAATTAAGTGGCGTCTGACAAGAGCAATCTTTTCAAATATGGAATGAGTTAGATTGCAGTCAACAACATAATGCGTGTTTAAGACTTTTTGTTGACTCGACACCGCAGAGGCATTTCCTGCTACTGTACGATGAAAAATATTCCATACAAATTAGCACCATATGCCTTTACGTTTAAGTCTACAATATGAACCGACAATAAAAAACTTTCAGCTTCAGTAAAGTGGTGATTAATTGTGATATAAAGACCTTTATATTTCTGTTGTTATTCTCTGTCGCGTCATTTTATTGTCGCGACACTAAAATGTTTCTATACGGATGACATTAGGCATATTTTAAGATAGTTATAAATAGTCACTGCTGACACGAGTATCGAGTCCGCGTAGAAGGTAACGATTGAATATATTGTACTCAAAAAGAACATGGAAGGAAGTGTCCAATTAGGCAAAGCTCGGGTATCGTAATGCGATAATTCCGCGAGCTCAATTGATTTCACGTCTGCAGATAACTAGTGGATGTTGTCTAGTGCATGTTATCAGATCGACGTGTCGCTGTCGCCACATGCCGCCCACTCTGCGGCTGCGACTGCGACCGCGACCAGGCTGGGCCTCGTTCGTACTGACCCTTTTAGAAACAATTATGACTAGCCTCGATACTCTTTAATTTTCATTGACTCCTACACGATATTTGTATCGAAATTTTATTGGTACACCTTTTACGTACTCCCTATTGATTAAGAGACATAAACGAAGACGTTTTGGACTTATATGACCGAATAATATGTATTTACAACAAAAAACATTCAATTATGCAAATTTTTATCGCTACTTACGAAGGGTATCGGCATTAAAAAGCGAATGAACGTTCTGCTCTAGCTTCATATTTTACAACCATAAAAAACTTATATGGAACAATATGTGCATAAATGTCAATATTTATCCGCTGTGCTCCGCTGCGGACCTGCGGGAAGCGCCACGTCGCTTAGATCCTAAGCAGAGAGGCAGAGACGGAGGCCGGGGCTCACAGCGGTGCGCCTCGTATTATAACGTCCAGCGCCGTAATTGTCGATTAATTATCTCGGTTTCAATAAAACATACGCCATACACATGAAATTGTATAATTTTAGTTGGTAAACGATACTAATAAGGCATAACCACCGCTGCGTCTCTCGTGAATACTTGTATGCCTCGCTCATAAAAATGTAAACGTCTTAAACGAATTATGGACTCGAAATATTAATTTAAACGCAAGTCAATAAGTGGATATAATATTATAATATATCTACATATTTATATTAGTTATGCTAATTAGCCACATTGTCGAATATCAACGGTTTATATACGGAGAATATTTATGTTGTAATTGTAAGTACATACTGGATAAAATAATAGAAGAAACTATTAATTATTGTAGACATTTTTACTCTCAAAAACAATATTTTTAATAACTCCTGCATCAAAAAGTTCTGGTATATCTTAACCTGAACAAACGAGTAATTACAGTACCTACGAGTATAGATAGTTTACTATTTTAACGAAGAGTTGTGAATTGAAATACATTTAATTGATGCACAGTTTATTTCTTAATAATTTCCTGGATATTCAATATAGCTGATTGTTACATATTATAAAAATCTTTAGACATATTTTTTCAGACAGTACTTATTCTTTAATCTGGCTGGCCTGGATTCTCAGACTATAAGATCTATAGTGAATCGGTGAAGTTCATCAGAAAGGGATGTGCATTATAGAGAGTGGTTACGTATTTATGTGTGATTAATGCAGGCTTGTTAATAACGACGCATCACGTCCTCGGTTCACAAGCCAGGAGGATCAAGCCACACATTTATATTCCGTCAAGTTTGTGCCGTTTAAATTTGGATTATGTTCGGTCATTGTTATTCAGCTAACAGTCTGGAAATGTTTGTATCAATTGGGATACAATCATGAAACAATTTATTAACAATACGCTTATCGTTTATGAATTAGTACCCGCTCTCAGCTTAAATTAATATGTAACATTGATCAAGAGAAACGAAAACATAAAAATTTAAGGTAGAAAGAAACAGACTTTTAGCTACCATCTGTATCCGAGACTTACATATTATTATTTTACATAGGTATGGAATGTGTGTAATATTCTCATTATTTTATAGCTATACATTTCTACTGTGCCAGTATCAGCCAGTTAAAAACGATCATCAAATACGTAAATACTTAAAACTCAACGGCAAATCATCATCATCACAACCCATTAATAGCCCACTGCTGAGCCGTATTTGTTCCTCAGAATGATGAGGGGGGTTAGGCCATACTCCACCACGCTGGCCAAATGCGGATTTGAGAACTTTTAGGGAACTCTCAGGAGTGCAGATTTCCTCACGATGTTTTCCTTCACAGTTATAGCATGTGAAAAGTCTATATATAGTATAGAGGTATGTGACCAGGATCGAATTCGGACCTGCCGAGAAAGATACCGGTGTCTTAACCATAATAATATAATCTTAAAGCTTAATTAAGTAAATATGAAAATAACCTAATCATTTCGTTGGTTGTCTGTGTCTGTAAAGAACCTTTTTCTCAGGAACTTATGAATGTGAATTTAAACTATTTTCAAATATGAGATTTGTAATTACCTGAAGCTGTGAAAAAAAAACAATTTATTTTGTTATTTTAACCATTCCAAGGAAATCAAAAACTATAGGATACTTCCCGTGTAACTATAAAAATTATACAAAATATTATAATAACTTATTTGCAATTAGTAAACTTTGAATTGTTCATGGGAACACAAGTGTTATTATAATAGTATAACTAATTTTGAAAGCTAACCTGTATTCAAATCACAACTACATCAGGATATAATAAAGACCAATTTATTTTATTTCCATTCATACTATGACATGTCATTAGTCTTTAAAAACGAAAAACCAAAGACATTAAAGGTTAATAAGCCTGCCGCGATAAATAAAACTACAAAAGGACACAAAGACAGAATGAGAGCAAATGACAAATTATAATAATAGAAGACACCTGCTATTCTTTTGATCCCATTTCTCTCATTTATGACTTTAATCGAGCGGAATCCTAGAGTATTAATATAGTAATTGTGTACGCACAAAGCACTTTGAACAATGACACAACGTTGATATATTTTAAATCCTGAGATTAAGAGGGAATTGAACAATTATTTAACCGACTATTTTATTATTTTAAAAAAATTTAACAATAGACCCATTATACACGCCTGTAAATGAACTAAATCCCTCTTTACCCATCAATATCTCAGTACCAATGTATTAATTAGACTCTTTATAAATTCTATAGGTAGGTAGGTATACAAAAGGATTTACGCATTTCTCTCGCTCAAAACTTTAAAAAAAGATTTCTAAAACACTATAAAAAGTCTCTGTTATAATTTATTAGGTATGACATGAAAGTTTTCAGTTCCCTCATAGTAGCGTAAGGATGACTGATGAGCAACTGAAATGTGGACAATTACCTTACTTTTTTGTTGCCATTTCAGCGCTAAAGAAACATACATATAATATCTTAGACATAATAAGATTTTTTTAAATTTCTCAACATCCTATATGAAGATATATAAATTGTAACATTTCTTGTTATAGAAAAACATTTTTAACTAAAAAATTTGTCCTGTTTGTTGCGCTTAGTCTAACTCACAGTTGACAAGTTACTTTTTTATCTATTTCAAAAGTTACATTGAAATGATAATATAATTGTCTCTGTTAAATGAGAAAGACGATAATAGATGATCTGGAACAAAAATACAAGGCAAGAGAAATTGATCGCTACGTAGAGTATAAATGGAGTACATTATTATTATTTATTAATATACATTGTCATTGTCAACGTGTAGATTGAATTGAACTAGCAATGTGTCCAACTATGTTTGGATCAAGATTTTGAAAAAATCTTTCAGTTTCGATTAATATATAGTCCCACATATAAAAATTATTCATAAGAAAAAAAGATTGTAATAGTAAAAAGTATTTTCAAAAAATGGGGGCATCTATCCTGATTTTACATTAAAAGTAAAAAAACATTTTAGTTTTTTCATTCAGTTACAACATTTTTTTTATAAACCTTTGATGTCTGTAAATAATCGTGTAACTTTTAAACAACCTATTGAGGTTAAATTTGCACAATAGCTCTATTTGTTTTGCCAAAATAATGGCTAAAAAGGGCAAGTTATGTATGTTTTTTAATAAATTATAGTTTTTTTTTATAATTTGGAATTTTATTAACATAGCTACGAACAGACAATTCTATCATGTATGTAAGTGAGATTAGACAAATAATAAGCAATTGTAAAGATGTTCCACTGTCACGTGAACGTCGAATGTTATTGTAGTTACGAATCAAATTCTACAGTGTATAATATGAAATAGCTATGTTTAGGGTTGATAAAAAAGATAAAGCAACGAAAGAAACATGCAAACTTAGGATTGTAAACGTATAATAAAAAATAATTTATTTAACAATGTTATTTTTTCAAATTATTATTAAAGTAACTCGATGTTAAATAGCTTTAAAGCATCTTTGAATAGAAAAATGATATTTATAAGTAATTTGTTTTGTATCAAAAGCACAGAAGCATCGTCCAGTAGTCTATTACGTATGTAGAAAAAATGTTGTTAAGTATAAAAAAAACATGTTACCAACTGCTAGATCAATAAGCGATTGAATCTATCATTCAAGAAAAGATTAATTTTCTTCTTAAGCCTTAACAATCATTTTAAAATTTTAGTTTGTCTATTGACTTTTACTCGCATATCAAGAATAGATTGACACGACTTAGAAAATCATATTGCTGCAGGTCTAATTTAAAATCTATTCTTTATTTCATTTAAAACGAATGTCAGAAAAAGCCCAACGAAACTATAGCGAGGCGACCAAGTACTAAATAAAGTATTTAAACTCCACAAAACTACGAACAATAGTTAATACTATCTATTGGCAACCCTAGTCTTGTTATACATTTATCTTGAGACTGGAGATGAAGTGATAGGCATTTGTCATTATGACTGCGATTAACATTCGAAACATTGGATTGAAATTATTGAATAAAAATTTGATGACTCCATTATTTATCAAGAATATCTACGTATAATAATATACCTATTATTTATAATGAAATGATAAATATCTATTCAATTAGTTAATGTCTACAGTAAGTTATAATATTAATTACATAAATGTGTTTCAATGTAAAACCTAGGACACTAAACAGAAACTTTACGAAAAATTTATATTCTTATATAGGTATTTAAATCACTTTTAAGTAGACCCTTGAAGTACTCACTGATTTGGTCTCTTATACGCTCTATTCTGATATTATTGGTGATTGTTTGACAAGAAATTTAATAGAGTTAATATTGACTATCATAATCCAATGAAAAATATAAGTTTTCAATTCACCGTTTATTTGAGTCAAATATTCTGTTGAAAGAGGTATTTTAACCAGGGTCACAAACCTCAATACTTCCGGTTTCTTTCTAAAATGTATGTGATGATTATTTTTATATTAATGATTATTTAAGTTTAATTTCAATATGATCCCCATTAGTGCTTGCTCTTACCACTGTTTCGTCACTTTATATTCCCTTTTCGCCGTATCAAAGTTCATTTCAATGAGTGATCTCTTTGAGTGAACGATGTCTGAAGTCGTGTTAGTGAAAGTGTAAAAATAGTGTTGCGTTACTGGTGCTAGCCCTCTCTGATTAGGGTCACGTGCGATCATTACATAGTAAACCTGCTTCTTGGTCACGTGGCCAAGGCACTGCTTGGGTTACTATCATAATAGGGAGAGATCGTAAAACTTATTTGTTTATCGATTTATTACCAGTAACTAGGGTACATTTACCCAACGGTTCATTCAATATCACCATTTAGTGTTTTAATACCCCTCACTCTGTCTTATCTCTAGTTAAATAGCGAAATTGGTTCTGTGTGTTGGTTTAAATTAAAAATAAACTGCAGCTTTTAATTTATAGCTACTAACAGGTCATTTTTCTATTCATTCTTAGCATAACAAATTTCAAGAAGCAAGCAGATTCGAAAACTCCAAGCGGCATTTTTATGCTTATTCAAATGTCATATTATTTTGCATTTAACATTTCGTTGGTTGAAATGAAACAGTCGGTGACAGGGGAATTTAATAATGACAAAATAATACACGGCAAGTTTAAGGGCGACCCTTTTTGCTGTCCGTCATACGGCGCTCTATTCATGCACATAATATTTCCGAGATACTTGTCGACCGCCGACCGACTAACTACTGACTAATTTATTCACGTGTGGTGGGTAAAACCTTACGAAATGACGACCGTTCATCTAGGAAATAATAATTTTTATTTAGTTGGTTCACGTGGAATTTCGCTCCTATCGGTCGTAGCGTGATAATTATAGCAGAGGATAGCCTTCTTCGATAAATGGGGTATCTAACACTACATAAATTTTTCTACGTATAGAAAATGTCTCTTTGCCTAACTCATTACACATCATTTAATTAATCTAACATAACATTTAGCTAACATCGATTAGTCAAAATTGAGTAAATCATACCCAATAATATAAAATAATTATTGTTAAAATAGAATGATTATTTTGTGGATACGAGAAATCGAATTTATTAAGTTGACTAATGCTGAGAAATTAAGCCGAGCCTAGTGGGATATAAAAGTGGGATGTTTTTAATGAAGATTCAAGTTAAAGCAGAGAGATAAGTTAAGAATTTAGTTGTGACTCACAGTATTGGCTTAATAAGTGATAGTGAGTAAATATAGTAATAGTGACTGACTGAGCAAAGAATTCGGGTAACTCGTTTTAACCTAATTATATATAAACAATGATCGTTTGTATAAAGTGTTAACTACCCAAAAAAATAATATATCATTTTATTTTAAATAAAAGTGCGATTACTAAGGCTGACAATGAATTACAATATAAATGTAAGTACTTCAGTTCAAATGAAACGTAAGCTATTATGTAGGTGCTTATAGACCTATGACACTCAAATATTTATCAGAGTGTGGTCAAAAGAGGGTAACAAATGAAATTGAGTGACGAGCCACAACAGTCCTCGAGGAGGCAATCACGTGTTGCCTCGCTTTATCGACATGTCCTCGACTCCTCAACGAGCCGCAAAATGAAATTTCTTGAAGCTGTCAATAATTTTCCCCTAGTTTCATTGAAATGTTGAGGTTACTAATGACGTTTAGAGACAAAAATAAATACTTTTTTTTCCTTACTAACAATTTGGGTTACAAATTATTAGTATTACTATAATAATAAATCCTCCTATGCTTGTAATACTTTTTTATGGAAAGAAAATTTAAAAAAATTGAAACATTTTTAAACCTTAAGAACTTTTGGTGTCGCTTAAAGAAAAGAATAGAGAGAGAGTGGGCAAGTGAGTGAATGACCTAGTAAGCGCGTGAATCTACAATAAAGTTGGTGAATGAACAAATGAATGTGTAAATGAATTATTGATTGGTGTTTAACTGAAATTAAGGTATGTAAATCCAACACTCTAATCACTGAGCTACTACCGCTAGTGTATGATATTTCTGTATCTGTAAAGTATTATAAATTCACTTAGAACACAACCTATACTTAAGTTGGTCATAATTTAAAAGTTTAATCGCAAAAACACTATTTTAGTTTCATTTAAGTCTAACGGTTTATAATGTAAAGTGTACCTAAATATAGTAACTTTAGACATTAACTTTGTTCCTTAATTTAATCATTGCAGTATAAAAGGTCTTTATATATCTGTATCTGGATCACAACAACCAAGCCTCAAGCATTGCTTGACTAAAAATGAAGTGTTAGAGTGAAAAACGGAACGTCATCAGTCAAAAATTCATTAATAGTTTGCAAACAATATTCCACTTAAATTTGAGGTAGTTACTCCAAGTTATAATTAAATGTTCTTCTAAAAAATAAATTCTAGTTTCACTTCAAAGTACAAAGCTATTAGTTTTAAAAAAGAGCAGTTCCACGGCTCAGTTGTGTCGCAGACGGAAAAATATTTCAGAATTGAGATTGATGTCGCACGCATGTGCAGACGGCTTGTCTGTATGCAAAACAACGTGCTTTAAATATAGAACTAATTTATGGTCATACTCCGCGATTATAGATAAAAATAACCAACGTTATACTCGCCGACCATAATTTATTTATTTAAACGTAAAGGTTTAAACACAGATAAAACTGAAGTGTTTATGATGGTACGTTGAAGAAATAGAGATTACGAGCGAAGCAGAGGATAGATAGTCAATAAATTAAAAAAAAACTTCTTACATTCTTAATTACAAAAACGTACTATTTACGAGATGCATATCAATTAAATTGTATTCTAAACATATTCGTGATTAAAATAACTATATTTGAAAAATGCCGCATACGTTCAGAATTTAAGAGAAGACCACAAAGTTATGACAAATATCAAATTGCCTCGAATAACGGATAATGGTGTCAATAAATAATTAAAATAAATCCAATTTGAGGAAAGGCTCCCACGCGATAAGCTATGTTATTTATACACCCTCGCCTCACAAAGGAACCGCTGCCGAATATCAACCATAAATATTGGACTGAGGTGTAATTTTTCACATACCACATCTCGAGCGTCGCACCTTTAAAATAAATGCAAACAAAATTTAATAGGGAGAGATGTGCGGGATCGCGGGCTTCAGGTAAAAATAAACGATACTCGAGCGATGCTTTGAGATATTTTGCTTTAAGAAAGTATCCTACTGACTCACTTAAGATAATAAACATATTTTCATGAATTGAAAGTATTACCAATCAGCCCACTGATTCTACATCTGGCTAAAGAAAACCCATATGTTATCTAATAGTAATTTTAAAACTAAATAATTGGATTTGAAGCTAATATTTTGTATATTTTATTTATTTCAACAACTGGTGAATTTAAATTCCCATTTGCATGTGTAAGTCGTGATTATAACAACATAGGTACATTTTACCTTTCATACGAATTGTGTACCTTTATAATTTGATAATGATATAGAATTACACGTGTCAAATAATAAAAAAAGTAATAATAATTAATTATCGTAGGTTATGGCTTTATGGGGTATAAGTTCCATCACCTTTGTTATAATTCAAACCACAAACACAGGTAGGTCTTTATTATTATGTCCATAACCGGGTTATTTACGGTTATTGGTTATAGAGAGTTGAGCGACGTCTGCTCCCGCGAGCCTCGTAAGACAGACTTCCAAAGTGAGGGCGCCAGCTGACGGATATATCCGTCTATGGGGAATACTCTTCCAAAATTATAAATCGCTACGAGCTATCAGTGGGACAATGTATATTCATTTTATCATTTGACTTACCATAAATTTTGAGCCTTATAAGTATATTTTTTTATTGTCATAATCAAAGTTTTCTTATCTGTATTGACTACGAGTATTCACGCCTTATTATGAACTCTAAATTTAGGAAAAGATAATGAAATAAATAGATTGATTTTTTGTTTGCATAGTGAAGTAATTATTTTGTTAAATTTTACAAGGTTTACATAGAACTTGCTATGTTAATACATAATGTGTTCGTCAATATTTGCAAATCAGCTTTTACCACTTCGAGTAGTCTAATTAAGCTAATATTTACAGTTATAGTAATTATAGTTATAGTAGTAGTAGTAATTAATCTATTATACATAGGTAATATTTATATTATATCAGTACTGTGACAATGTCATAATTTAGATGATCTGATGATAGAACCAGAAGATAAGTTCTGCTACTTGTTTTTCTAAAGTATTAATAAATACTAGAATTATTGAATGATTGGCTTAAGAGAGATATATTTCAAAGTTATATCTTGTTCGCACTGTCTAATATAATACTCGTGAATGTCTTTGATCAAATAATTTTACCCAATAAAAAATATAATAGAGACATTGCACGCACTCGTAATAAAAGTCGCGTCATAAATAACGATCATGAAATATAATATACCTGCAATCTTCGGAAAATAGGAAAATCATTTGGAGGGCGGGCGCGGTCAGCCGTAATATTGTTATAAAGTACTTTCTGAAGCACATAAATAATAATGTTGGCTGCGCTGGACGCGAGGGAAACATTTTGCGTTACACGCTCTGAACGTAGAACGTCTAACATGAACTTTCTAATAATCTGAAAATTTTTATAAGTGCGATACTAAGTATTCATTCATTAAGAAATACAGCTGATCTGATAATGAAACATAAAAGCGGCCATAGAAACTGTATAATAAACCGACATCGAGTTTAGGCTAGTTTAATTCGTCTAATCAAATAAGTACTTTGGCCCATTAACATATTAGTTGTTTACTTATTTATCAATTATTGTTACTAATCATAAAAATACTCGTTTAAAAAAAGGATTTAATTAATTATATATTATAATATGTACTAGTTGACGGCTTCTTGTAGTTCGTTCGTTACGTAAAATAACAGATAGATAGGCAAACAAAAATTTTTAATGTTATTTTTGGTGTTTTAAATACCCTTTGAATTTTATTACACATCTTCCATATATCCACTATACATAATCAATGAGTTAATTTTTACTACACGAACAGATAACTCAGCTTATGTCATGAAATCAATAGCAGATAGCACGTTCTGTCAGACAGCCGTTAGCAGCGAAGAGTCGCGGCCACCTCTGGGTGTCATTTCGCTCCGACAGCTTGTAAATTCTCCGTTGCTATATGAAATATATTGCGCTGTCCTGCACCGCGTGCAATTTTTACAAGATTTTTCTTCTATTGCAATTTATACCCATTTTTAAATTTATTTTTATGATTAAGAAACTTTATGTAGTGTTTTTAGGGTTCCGTACCTTAAAAGGAAAAAGGAATCCTTATAGGATCATTTCGTTGTCCGTCTGTCTGTCTGTCTATTAAGACCCTTTTTCTCTGAGACGAGTTGAGAGGATTAAGTTGAAATTAATATCAGATACTCACGGGTTTTTTGGATAAAAATGTTTAATCATGTTTTGATTGTAAACAAAGGCTTTACATGGAAAGGCGTATGATTACAGATTGAAAGACATATCGGGAGTAAACGCCCCACGAAACTACTTATGATGATGTTTTGATGATGACACGCACACGAAAATCAAAATTTGATAATGTGTGTCCCTTAATTGAAATTGTACGAAACCCTCAGTGAACGATTTCTACACTCGCACTTAGCCGAATTTTTGTTTACATCAAAATCGGTTCAGCCATATATTTTATTTTGCTTCTATTTAGTAAGGTTGAATGATGTTTTGCAAGTATTACTTTGAAACTAAAATAAAAATATATCTTTAATCATAGCAATTAAATCTCTGATTTATCTTCGACGAAAAAACTGTGAACAATGAAAATATGTTGACATTTGTGCCCTCAAAATAATACAATAAAACCACTAATGTGTGAATGTAAGTACTCGTAAATACAATTAACAATACTCATTTTACGTGCATAACACTAAATATAATAAACTGACGATAAGCTACAGAGTTTACTTCTTTAAACATTTTTAAACACTAATAGGTTTGATGACAGTAAACGAGAACTACTAAAACAGCATGAAGTATGTATTTTTTTTCTAATATCAGCGAGATTAATTGATATATTCGGTAAAATGACAGTGTTGCTAACTAACTATACGGTGATACGACGTCACGTTAAAGTAAATGATGATCATTTTATTTCAATACACTAAAACTAACTTTAAACTATGGAATCCATATTTATACACACAAAACAAAATTTAGGCTCACATTTAATATTTTACATCTAACAAAGACTCATAATGATCACGTCTAGACGGCCGGAATTATGAAATAAATAAGTTAGATTACAATTTTTTATAGTAAACAGGTAATTTCGAACTCCAACAACTGAAATTTTATCTAAAATACAGATTGCACGATGAAAACTAAAGCACTAACGTTAATAAAAGAAGTATTCATTTTGTAACCACGCGCGACAAGATACCAACGACACTTCACTTACACTGATCATTTTGTTTATTTATTATATGTATAATAACGGTTTTTAATTCGAGTAGTTACCCGGCAACGTCCGTCGTGCACGACAGACCCGCGGATTAGAGAGTAAAATACCTCCGCTTAAAACAATGTTTAAACAAATAACTAACCGATGAATGTTTAGGCTAAAATAGGTTGTGATTTGAGACACGACTCTACATTATTATATGTGTCATCACGTGTCGTGTAGGACATCAAAATAAAATCACCAGTATTTATGAAACTGAAAGCATATTAAGAGCATCGTGCTCTTATAATGTCGTAAATCGTTTGAAAAATATAACTATCATCGTGTTGTCATAAGCGTGTCAGCGTCGCGCCCGCCTGCGCCTGCGCTGCGCCCGCGCATCCATGCACTATAAATTGTAGCGACGTAAATAAAATCTGACGTACTATAATTTAAAACTTTATTTTAATAGCCCACTATTCAACGAGAAATTAAGACGTGTTTATTAGTTGAACACTCGTAGCTTACAAGTCTTCCCTTCATAACTTTTCTTGCTCCATGCTCTCATAAATCTGTATTCATGTTATGTCACAACATTAGATATAAACATCTTTGATATAAAAGTATTTAAATGCTTGGTTCAAATTGAGACCCTTTTAATAGAAGCTGAAATACAAACTTTTATTATTCGTGATAACAAAACTGATTAGACCAAATGAGTTTCAGTGTTGATCGCGTTTAATTATATAATACTTTCCATTGGTTTATTTTAAAATACCGTAACTGGCTCGACATTTAACAAGCTCCATAGATCCGTAGCAATTTGACGAATAGTCTCATTTTTTTTACAATTACTCTTTATACAATTAAATTACAACTATTTTAATGTTTACATAACATAAATTCAAGCTTTCATTACTTTATAATTTTGGAGATGCATTATTATTAAATAGATCCTTTTAAAAGTTTTATAGAAGTCATTTTACTTTAAAACGATTTGGATTATTATTTATTTTCACTTTTTACGTACATGCGAAAGTAAGTTATACAGACATAATTACATTAGTTGGAAATATGGTATCGCGTAGTTTTTGTATAGATATTGATATGTTCTTTAATATTGTAGAATTATTCGGATTACTCGGATACTAGGAAATAACTGAAAAATAGTCTTCGAATGTTGAGGAACAATTCACATACGAACATTGATAGTTAATAAAACCTTGTAATAAAAATAGAAAAAAATTACAGTTCTCTGTTATTTCGTAAAAAGATTTATAGTATTTATAGATTGTAACAATAAGTAGATATTGTGCAAACACTAATTTGGACTTGAATTTATGTTTCGGAAGAAGCAGATGGGAAAAGTTTTCATCAAAACTGTAATTTCCATCTGCTTGTGGAAACAAAAAGCAATACCTTATTACCTTAAAGAAAGTTACTTTTTTGGTTTGTTATTCTGATCTGAATTGCTCTATACATAAATCTTATTTATTCAAATAACATCATATGTTCTTAAACAGTATTTTGACAGGTATCGAATTAAAAATAACTATTTTTACATCCTTTTCCACGCAAGAATAAAAAGATACGAAAAAAACAATAATAAAAAAATATTTCTGTCAGATAAATAAATTATTATATTTAATGTGGGGCAATCACCTCTCTTTTTCGTCTCCAATTAAGCTCAAGTAACTACATCTATAGGTATAGAATATAAACATTGTCACAAAAAATCAGGTCGATCCGTCGTTGTAACAGCATAAATGAAGGACAAAGAAACAAATATACTTTCCTATTAATAAAATGAGTTTGGAAGTATTACACCAACTATCAATAAAGCCAATAAAGTCGATTGTCGAGCATATTGACCAAACGATTACCGCTATGAAGGAGCTACACCCACGACAGCTGTACAGTAATCAATAACATGCGACGACTATTAAATTCACGTCACTTTATATTTTTTACTGTGCCAAAAATCAACATCCCGACAAGAATGTTAAAAACACAATATTTTCAACGCGTTCTTAATCTTAACAAATTGATGAAAATGAAAATATTTAATGATGCGCCTTCATTATAGAAGATTTAAAATACATAGAGACACATTAGCGATCTGAAGTACTATTTAAACAATAGCTAATATTTCGAGATAGCTATAAGTAATTTAATTTGACTCATTTTGAAAGGTTGCCAGAATGACTAATTCGTGGTAACGGCCCGTCATTCTCTTTTTATCACATTTTTTCTCAATGTTAGATTACAGTTCAGAAAGGTCATACTATTAACATAATTAATGGCGCCAGCGCAAAATATTGCTAACATTTGTTAACATTTCTTTATAGTTTTTTTATTATTTTACAGTAATCGTTTACAATCCTACAATAATCTGTTTAAATTAGTGCAAACATCTAAAAAGATAAAATTATTTTTAAGATATGGGAAATTGTGTTTCACATATTTCAGTGCATTTTTACAAGTTTTTATTTAACGAGCAATGTTCGTATTTCAATTATCTGTTAAAATTTGCAAACTGTTTTTCCAACATTTCTTGCTTTTAATTTAACTAGAATTTAGCGTACATACTTATATCAATACTGTGACCAATCAATACTATGATATCCTTGAACTGATCTGATGATGGATCGAGACGACATAGAGAGACCGAAACTATCTTAGGAAAAATGGCGAATTTTGGCTTAATTTATGAGTACTAAAAGCAAACTATATACAATTTTTATTTGTCAGCTATTACGACTTAACACAAAAGCAGTTTCAGATAGATAACTTAAATAGGCAACAAAAATCTTTATTAACTTTATTTCCTTAAATTCCATTACACGTTTCTATGTGTAATAAAAAAATTAAAGTAAAACAAAAGAAAAATCGCAGGAAATCTTTAAAAAGCTCGTTCTGGACAAATACCTGCTTATACTTTAAATTTCTCTCCCAAAGTCCACCAAATTTTATATCTGTAAATTATTTATGCCCAGCTACTTTGTGGAACTTTGTTGCAAATCTAATATTTCTTCTAGTCCGTCTTCATCCACCATCTTTAATCTAATCTAATACAACTTCAATATTAGGTAAGCTATTCTGCTACTGCACCTTAATACATGTCAGCAGTACTCAGTACTGAGTCGATATTCCGAACCTAATTTCGCTATCCAATTTCTCTGCACAGGGTCTCGGTTTCCTTATCGAAACATAATAATACGATACAGTATTTCATTATTACGAGTACAACAATATATTCAAAACAACATTTCTACAGCGAGTAATAAAATTTTATAAAACCTTACTCGTAAACAGAAGAAACAGCAAATTTTACGAGCCATTCGTCGCGCTTTCCATTTGCATGATACGAATACATCATAGAATACCCGCAGTTACGAGTTATGATGATTTGTCCCTCTTCGTTTTACTGATTGTAAAGAGTTAGATATATATATATGTTAGGTTTTATTAAAATATTAATACTATGAAATATCGATATTAGAATAAATTGATCAATATCTCAATTATCGAATTTTAACTTGGCAATACAGGCCTACGACTCCACCTGTCATTATAGTTAGAGTAGAATACCCCCTGTATTTTGAATTATAAAAGGATGACTTTTACGCATTAAGGTTCAGTTATTCTCGAATCTTGAGTGACTTCAGTGTTGTGTATTTAAAGATAGTTTGCCCAATCTATACTAATATTATAAAGAAGTAAGATTTGTATTTTTGTATTTTTGCATTTTTGTATTTTTGTATGTAACGAATAAACATAAAAACTACTGGACCGATTTCAAAAATTCTTTGACCATTAGAAAGCTACATTGTCCCTGAGTAACATAGGCTATATTTATTACAAGAAAAAATTAGAGATCCTTAGAAAATCTCACGAAAACCAACCCAAGGTGCCAAAAAATTTGCCATAAAATATCTTTCATCGCATGCGCTGCAAAAAGTATTGATGATAGAACAAAAAAATGTTCTACAATATTATAGAACGTATCAATATCTACAAAAAAGTCCGCGAGACCATATGTCCAGCTATTATAGTTACGTCACTATAACTACTTTTTTACATTTTAAAAGTTGATAAAAATGCCAATCAAAATCAGACCATGTTTTCTATAACTTTGTATTAATCCTTATCCAAATAAATTATTTCGTATTCAAGACTATTTCAATACCTGTAAATTACTTTTTGAATTATTAAAATCGGACTTTCCATTCAAAAAATATTACGAAATTAAAAATATCAATATAAACAAAAAATACACGTCGATGCGACGGGCCAGTATAGCGACGCAGCGCAGCGAGTAAAGCGGCAAGAGAGGGGGCACCGAAATGCGGGAGGGCCTATATATTTTTAAAAATAATATGAAGCCGGGATGGGCCCCTAGTATTTAAATATAATTAGTGTAATTGCTATTTTGCTAAAGCAGTGCTAAATATTATAGCAGAGATGTGCAAAATAGTTTATAAAAAGTATTCAAATACAAAATGCAAAATACATATTTCCAAAATACTTGATTCAAATAAAATACTTTTATGGGTTAAAAAGAATTTGTCTTTATTAATAAGTTTTTTATTATACAATCACGATCTTTTTCACGTATAATGGATGCCCCTAATTAATTAGCCTACTAATTACGGGGCCCGATAATTTATGATTATATTAAAACAATTATGAAAATATAATAAACACTGATATTAGTCCTGATTCTACAATTTGTTTGTTCCTTGTCCATCACTGTTCGACTATTATATTTGTTCATACGAAAAAAAGAAAATAACAATCCGACATTTTTTATTTTTTAAGTCGGTTGAAAATAAAGATAAGTAATCGTGTTTGCAAACGTAAGCATCATAGACGCGGGTTAAAATTTATATCATCGAATTTTCTATTAGCTGACATCCATATAAAGCTATTTGGGACAAACTATTAAATATTAAATTAACGAACATCTATTACCCATCAATTCAGTGTTGCCATAGTGAGAATAGTATAGTATTTTGTACTTCAAATAGTATTTGAAAAATGTCACATCTCTGAGAGTCAGTGGGTCGAGCGGTGAAGAAGAGCGTTTACTAGTAGTAGAAGGGCTCCTTAATCCTGCTGCTGCACTTCCGTCTGGATTTTGTATAATTGTAGTCTATTGAGTGTAATTGTGCAGTAAAGCTACCGCGTTAGCTTTTATATAATATAAAACCTCATGTTTCTGAAAATTTTAATAAGCCATTTAGAGGGTAGTAATTATTTATCTATCGGACATATCTTCGACGAGTGTGCGAGTGGGTCAGTGATGTTTATGCTGATTATTTTTAGATAGACGATATGAAAAGTAGAAGATTTTTTAAATTTGAGTCCGATACAATTTAATTTAAATTTGAAGAAAGACAATTATTTAGACACAATTTGTACCTTAGCTTATTACACAACTTGGAGATTTTGTTTTAATGATGGAATAATAAAAAGATTTTATTTTTAGAATAAAATACATATTTGCCGTAGGCTTAACTGGAAGCTTCCTCGTTTCAACGAAAAGTCAAAGTCACGAGAGCTGGATTTATCTTTAACAAAGACAAAAGCTAATATTAGATGTAAGTAATTAAAATTGTAAGTGCTTCCGAATAATAAAACGATTTGAACAAAAGCCCATTAAAAACTGAAGTCATAACAGGAAACATGATACAGTAGCAGGTTTCAAAGATTACCTCTTTCATCATAATAGCGCGGTGGGCAGCAGCTGGTGCTCCGCACTTTATGTGGTTTCCGAACGGCTTCTCTTTAATAATCTTGTTTATTTTCTAAAGTGGAACACCCATCGTATAAAAATGCCTATTAAGATGTGTCATTCACTGAAACGTTCAGGGCATTGTTATTTTTACTCCTTGTGGTGAAAACGGATGTACTTTTACACCTGTACTACATTTACATTGTTCTTGATACATTGATTTTCTTAACTACACACCCAAATTTGTAAAAGTGATTCTAATTAAACGACTTGTCATACTACTACTGATCTACCCTGATAGACCCTTATAAGTAGTTTGGCCAGTGGTATATTTTTAAAATAAACCAATAAAAACTACCAACTAACTAACAGATTAATCCATTACACAACAGAGTAATCAAGTAAATATAAGTAATTGAGTGAAATTGTTACTAATTTGAATTATTACTAAAGTGCCGCAGTAGAGTTGAAACATAGAGCAATATAGTTAGGAACATGATAAACAATCGCAATCGTATGCACAGAGAAACAGTGAGCACTGAGCAATAAACGTTCTAGTCAGCTAATAACAACAGGAGCATCTCCGACGATATCTCAATATCGTAGGTGAGACTTAATTAACACATGATGCTTGTCGTGGAAATAGAATTCCTGTAAGCGAGGGAGGGTGCGCGCGCGCCCCGGGCCACGCCAGCAGCACCCACCATGCTACTGCTCCACCACGCCGCCGCCTGATGTTTGTTTACAAGCAACAAGACTTCATTACGCCGCTGGCTAATGTATTCAACTTCAGCCTCCACGTTAACAGCGACACTTCTCGGAATCAATATGCTCCTTGTATGTTTTGATTGGTACCGCGCTGCCGCTCGTCGCAAATCCGCTCTAACGCCCCAAATAATAAAACACACAGTAACAACGCACCCCCACAGATTTTAATGACACCCAATACAACGAACAGATTTCAATGTTAATACACGATGGTTTATTTCCTATAGTGGTAACGACCTCTGCATTGAACTTCTCCAATTTTAGGGTTAATTTGTTTTATTAACGGTTTATAGTTTAACTGTTTCCTGTTCTGAAAGTGTTCGTCGTGCCATTCCTATTGTCTGCTATTTTAAACAACTAAACGGAGCGTAAGTTCAATTTATCATGCTCTACAACTTATGAGGAGACATGATAATCCGTCGCTACTCGCTTGGAATAGAACTTACATAACGTTTTGATAGAATTTAGAGAATTTAACACGCGAAATGCGATATCTAAAATACAATATATACCTATTTAGCGAAAAAAATGTCTTATAAAATGTGCAAACCGACATGAATACGATGTATTACTTATATATGTATCAATTTAACAAATTTATAGTTCTCGAGTTACTCACTCCATTAATGTTGTACATTAAAAGTGACCTAATTCTCTGTGACCTACCGAGTAGAAGCTTCATACTTAACTGCCCCAATATAAAAACTCGGTATTGGAAGTAACAGAAGCAGCTAAATTTTTTTTAACCATTAAAGATTACAAATATAAATGAATGCCAAAATCATTAAGAAGTCATAACATCCAACATAAGTACAGATAACGTATCATCTAAAATTTCATTGCAGGTAAAGCAGATAGTTAAATGAAATGGGCCAAAGAATGATATCACAAAACTCATAACGCGACCGTCTGATCCCGTCGCCCCCAAAAATAATAATGTTTCATCTTATAAAAATATTTCTCTTACGACTGTCGCTCTGTATATCACGGTATTTGTCACAGAGGATCACCCTTTATGTTCGTTTCCAGTCAAACCCCTTGGATAAGCGAGCCTTTTATATGCCAAATATAATATATTATGGTTTAGATTACGAAAGTGTAATGTGGATGAGCTGTTGATAAAAAATTGAGCTGTAACGAAAATATTGTACCTACGTTTAAGGTAAGTACTTTGAAATGATTTATAAGTAACAAATTCCTGATTCTTCTGTTTTTACTTGCTATTAAACTTTAAGCCTATCTCTAAAATCCTACGGAGAACAGAGAGAATCATATGTATTTCATTGCGAAATATTAAAAATACATCTTTTTTGTACACTGTCTGAAAATGGCTTTGAAATTTTAAAAGACAAATCACAATCTACTAAAATCTTTTAATATAGAATCTGTCGCCTTAATACGAATTTATCAATAGAATAACATGTACCAATAGATAAATTTCAAAGCCCTATTTAAGGAAAATGTAACAATATTCCTCAAGTTTCCATCGAGGTAGCGCATACGAGCCATTACTTTCGACATATGAGCAACGCAAAAATATCCGTGTATTATGGGTTATCAGAAGCGAGTCGTCTCCGGTCTCAGCTTCGACTCCACTCGCTATTCACTTCGATTTAATGGATTGCTAGCTTTCATATCCAGCGGACAATGTTTTTTACTTCTATGATTACAGACATTGATAAAAAGTCTTATTTTAATCGACTTTGTATGTTACTTATTAATAAGCAAAAAAATCGTGGAACGTTTTCCACGCGATAATATCACAGATTTATATGATTCAATATTCCGTATTTATTATAATATCGTCTTCATATCTTTCAGACAATTAATAGTAAGGTAAAAAAATACAAGTTGTTCATGAAAAGCAACCCCTTTTCCTAGTATCCGATTTAGTTGAAGTTCGTCATAGTTATGTTAAAAGCGTTGAGAAAGATATAATATAAGCCTTAGAGATATTTTAATTTATGTAATCTCCTGAATTATTAATTTACTGCCCAACATATTAGAAGCAACGTAAAGGCTTAAATAACACACACTACGAGCTAATAGCATTTTCCGATACAAACTCGAGTGAGGAGTAACTTCACACCCATTTATTTGCTCATCTATAGCTCCCCTTTCATATGAAAAACGAAAACAAACAGAATGTGCCAAATAGCAAACAATATTATACGGAATGCACAATAATATCAGTTCCGACTAAGAAATACAAAAACATGGGAATAGTGTTGCGATGTATCTTACGTATAATCAATTGTAGCCAAGTAAATAAAAAATAACTAAATTTTAATTGAAATCGAGATTTTTTAATGTAGAAATCTTAAAATTAACTCAAAACATTATATTGTAACAGACTAAAAAAAAAAGATAGGTTATACAAGTTACTAACGCTAATACAATAAATAACGGTTTTATAGAAGTTTTACTTTGGAAATTACTTAAAATTTTCTTATTAAAATAATATCAATAATACAATTATAATAAAATTCTATCAGCAAAAAATCATAACAATTGAATTTGTAATGAGAAATTTCCGAAGAAACATGGAAAGTAAAAAATTAACCTCAGAAAAAAATGTATCAACCGGTCCAATGACTGAAATTATTTTTTATTAAAAAAAAATAAGGCTTATTTCACAATAAATCTATTCTACTCTTCTATATTCCGTGGCAGGCAGTGTGGGTGTGGTGTTTACTCTCGCGAATAAATATGAAATTCGAAGACTTCTCTCGAACGTGCAAATATTATGGGAGATTTGCTTTGGTAAAATGATAACCGCCAAGATTGAAAATTTGGATTCGCCTCGAGGATGGGATAGTGCTGCTCACGTGACGCTATTCAATGCCAAGTTTACTTCAACTTAGCATTTAATATAAAATCAAGATATTAAATAAGTATTTTTAGTCAGAGATTCGATATTTTGTTTTAGTCTGAAGTGAAAATGACGTCTTAAAACCGATAGATATAGCCAAGCTACATATGTGAGTAGAATAAATCCTTGTACAATAGTTTTACGTCTAAGTGCTTCTATTACTCTAAAATTATAGTCTGAAGCGAAATTAGTATTATATTATATCTAAAGTATAAAATATTGTTAAAAAAATTACAATACGTATATTTTTTCCAGAACAGCCGTTTCGGTATTGTATTTCAGTTACACTCCTCTTTTTTATTCAAAAACAGATGATGAAAAAGTAAAATTTTCCAATAGTGACACTATATTAATAAAAATACACATAACATTGCATGCCAAAGGTCTGTATCGGTCCCCTACTCCCACGAGAATAACTCCCAGATTTATGTTACATGTAAAACTTTATATCGACCTTTTGTTTCCCTATTTCTAACTTATGAATATAACTTTTTGGCTAACCCCTTTCCATACGATAAATCTTATGACTACTGTCTTTATTCAATACAATATTGAAAAGAAATATTAAGAAAACGAAACTATTAGGGACAAATAATTTTTCTCTCTTATTTCCTGAGATAAAAAACAACTTTTGGTATCACTTATTGTCTCTTTCGTTACCTCAAAAAGTTAAACTTTTTTTGAAAAACTGGGCACCTTATATTTAATCCACAAGTGCTTGAAAATGATAGAATCAAACATCAACTTAATTTACAAAAAATAAAAAACGAGGTTACCAATTCTATTGTATTCTTTTATTATTTCTCGATTAATTAACTATAAGCAAATGTCTATGTGCCTATAATAAAAGAGTTATGCTACTAGATCTCTAGCACCAGGCACTGCCCAGTTTCTTATCTGCAGAGCATATTATTATTGCGTTATATTCTTCTCACTATTTTGAGTTTATTAAATAAATATTTTCAAACCGATATCATAGGAAAAATAAGTAAGATGGATCACCACTCTTTTAATTAAATTTCTTACTCCTAGGACTTAATTTTATTATCAAGCTGTAAAAGTGAAAAAGTATAAAAAAGATTAAAGTAATCTCAGAGGTAAATCCAAGACAAACCTTGAATGCTGGACATAATAGGGGATCCTTTAAAAGTGTGAGTCCGCGCCTCCAGTCGGCACATCAACACATCGCTGAACGATACGTACGAGTACAATACGAGAGTAGCTACTGGTCCGTTTTGCGTTATCTTACTGTGACATTATTTATATTGTTTATGATACGTAAGCATTATTTACTAAATAAGTAGGTGAAATAAAAAAAATAGCACAAACCAAGACCTAAAATCACCATTGATTAGAAACTTTGGTTAGATAGAACTAATTAAATATTTTAATTTAAAAGTACATTAAATACTGCATGAATGCTATAAAATATTCCAAACGGAATCTAAATAAATATTAACAAACCTTCTATAATTATTAAAATAACTTTATTTACTATGTGTAGATCACCTCCTGCACTAACATACACTTTGTATAAAAAGGGCTTTATATAGCAGAACCCCTTCACATTGCGAAAATAATCGCCGCCACTGTTTGACCTCACAAGTGCAAGTGCACTTCACAATGATAGTCATTATTTACTCTATGAAATTGTTTGTTAGACTGTTAAAAAATAAATAAATACCAGATAATACAAACAGTGTTTATATAAAATAAAATTTACAATAAAATTTAGGTAAGTTTCAAATACTCAATATAATCAGTACGAAGTAGCCGCAAACAGCTTCATAAAATCCACAAGACACCCGACACTTTCTGCAATGTCATCGCTGCATATAAAAAGTTATGAGCTCTGGCAATATTTCCAAGAGACAGTAGGACGAGTAAACGAGATGCAGTAAACGAGCGGGCGTGCGGTCTCGCGGGGCCACTGCGTTGACCCGCCCGAGCCCCGAGCCCGAGCCCAAGCCCCGATTTTATGCCAATTTTCATAAAAATAAATCTGACTCACGTTGATTGAACCAGTCGCCAGTCGCCGCTTTCTATTTTATTGTTATTAGCTCATCGTATAAGGGTACGAATTATTGTTTTGCCATTTGTTACAAAAACTTGAATACGAGTTTACTATTGCTACAAATTATTCTATCTAAGCATGAAATTATAAATCCTATATTTGATAACATTTAAATAGATAAGCTCTTAAAGTTTCAATTTCTTATCTACTAAATGCTACAAAAGTTTATGAAATCTTGCATATTTCCTATTCCACCCATGTTATTTTATTATAATATTTCTAGGGGTTTTATTTTACATTAAAATATATTATGGTAAACGTAACCATTTCTTCATTATTTTTTTTCTGCAGCAAATTCTTCATAATCTTATATTAATACATATTTATTTTTTAGCGTACGTCATTAATTACAGTATAACAGATTTTGAAAACATAAAACCCATCGAAATATGTATTATTATCGGCATATTAACATCCAAAAGATTACCTACATTTTATCGTATTTCACTTATTAGTAGTACCTAAACGAAAACATTAATAAGATTTTAATGCTTTTATTAATATATTAATAATTTTAACTTATACGTATACTTTCAAAGCATATTGTTTTGTACATGCTATTATAGTTAAGGTAATCTATATTTCACATAGAAGAGATGGAAATGGATCTCAGAACTAATAATGGCAGTCCGACAGACTAAGGAAGACTATCCGACCGATACTATCTCTAGCATCGATATACGAGCGTTATAGCATACACGCTACCATATATTGTAATACTCTACAGATTGTATTTAGATGTTATCGCTAATGATACGCGGTAGCAATGTGAGAAAAGTAAATACGACATGAATAAACTATTTGTAAAATTAACTGAGATTCTTGACTCCTCTTATCCCATTAATGCTGCGGTTCTTCTTTTTCTTACCAAAATTTCAAAGTACAGCAACTGCAACTCGTAAGCAAAATAAGAGATACTTTTTGATCCATACGAGAGGGTTGCAAAAAAAATTAAAAATGAATTAACCAAATATGAAAATTATTATTATAGTATTGAAACTAGATTGAGTATATCGGAGCAATATTGCGGAGTATTACTAAAAAGACAATAAAAAGATACAAACGGAAGCCAAGCAATACTTGGGCTTTTAAAGATTAAAAAAGTTTATTTAGATTGCAATAATTCTCACCCACACTACTTGAATAAATATATCAATGACTCGCGTGATGCTTTATAACCCAAAAAGTAATACTTATATTTCACTATGATAACTTAATTCCTGAATTCACAAATCAAACTCTCTGCTGTTTATAATATTTTGCCAAGTAGGGAGTTAAAAATAACCCCTGTGCTTTAAAAATTATATAAAGTAGTCAACCCAGTGTTATCAACAATGTTGATATCATTGTCTATGAGAAAGCAGAGGTTAATAGGCCTGGTACATTTGGCTAAAATTGGCACTAAATCCACACATCATCTTTTAGGTTTAATGTTTGTCGAAGCAAAATAAAGGAATCACTATATACGCCTCTATGTACGTATGCTTAGGCTAACATAAACCTTACACAAGACGTGGCAATTACAATGTAAGTTACTCACGTAACTTTAATCGGGCAGCACTCCCAACACTAACACTATCCAGAGACTACTCTACTTCTTGAGAGACCGTGCATGACTAAAACTACAGTCGAAGCTGTCAATATGATGGAAGTGACTACTACCCCACTACATCGCCATAGATGGCGATGAAGATTCGATAATCGTTTACTATTCTCAGACATGTAAAATATTCGTAATAACGTTCCGTTCATTATTTAAAGAAGACTTTAGCATTATCATTGAAATCTTTATGAATATTAGCAAGAAATTAGTTGGCTGCCGTGTAAGGCAGTGTAAGGGTAAACATTTACAAAAGAGGACGAAGAGCAGAGAGTATTTGGACAAAAGTGCAGTATAGTCAAAGAAGCATGGCGGGCGATCGTGATTTATCGCCGGCCGCTTTTGAATATTAAATAATGTTTAATGGGAGCGCATGATCGGCCCATTAGCCGATGTCGCTGCTTTCACGTTTAATAAAGAGTCATTTATAAGCCAGCGACGCTTTTCCCTTATCTGGACGAAGTATGTCGCGCGTCTGAGAGGTGCCGCCCTATCGGAATTAATTCATAATTTTTATCCTTTTGTCCAGTTCAATGTTGAGTTTTTTCTATGGTTTGTTTATAAGTTCATTTCAGATAAATAGACATTAAGTAATCTTTTAATATTTACAATTAATTTAAATAGTAGTTATAATAAAACCAATTAATATTTGTTACATAGAAAAGTAGAGCATTTACCAAACTTTTTCACTCTAATCACCGAAATCTAAAAAAAATGATTGCATGCAATTATTTTTTGATGACTCACAAATTTCTTTAAATATCTAGTGGATCTAACTATTTTTATCAACTCTTCTACAATGTTAAACATTTATATTTGTAATGTATGTATGTGAGTTAGCGGTATAGTGCTGTTTAATATTTCAGTAAAAAGCGTTACGTTCAATCGCAATTTGTCCGGTTCCGTTCACCGTAGTACGGAAATTACGGATTGCATCGCTCACATCACGACATCTATTTCAAATTACATTAGGAGCTAAATAAAACGCATAGAGGCCTATGTTTCATACATCCGACTCAGACCAAACACATTATTTTAAAACTATTTAGGTACAGAACCTACTACTTAACTAACTATACTCTCGGTATACAATTAAAAATAAACAACTAGTGTATTTCCTTAACAATACATTTGCAGACACTAAAAATATATGTTACGCTTGTTAATGTTGAGAACTGGACGGGGTCGGGGCGTTGGGTTGGAACAGTTACAATATAACTGGAGGCGTCACAAGTATTGGCTTCATTCCCACGATGGTTAACTATCACCTCATTGAACCATTAGGAAATTACCCCGTTTCCTCGCTGCGTCGACTAATCTCATTTAATGTCTAGACCTTTGACAGAACGTCTCAAAGGCATTACCTAAACATTTCTACTTTGCCCTATTATTTCTTTTTATTAATCATTATCTTTAAAATATACATAAACATGCTCACTGAATGTAAATAAAAAGAAAAAGGTTATGGTACCGATGCCTTATAAGAACCTACATGAGGAAAAACATTTAGCATACCGTGAGTCGTCGTCGTCTATTATAATTTTCTATATGCAAGGAATGGCACCAATTACTGTACAGTAATTCGTATAAACAAGCATTTAAGACGGGAAACAGAGTAAAGCCTAGTAACAAGGTCACTTTATAACCTGCGTCTTGACACTCGCCTCCGCTGCACGACGACTCTGGAAGAGGTCCTACATTTTTTGGAATCCATTACGGTTTCTGTCATAGTATACGCAAGAATTTCGCTATAAGATAATATATAACAGCGAACCCACGGATATAATGTTTTTTTATTTAACAACAGTCAATATCGTCAAACAAAATATGTAAAACTACATATTTTGTTTGTATATATTGTATATATTGGTAGGTAATTCAATTTGTATTAAGCTATCGGTAGGAATTTGAACAAGATTTCAATAACACTAACATAATTGAATACATTGGATAAATACCCTGTGAGCGAGTGGAGTGTAGCAAGATTACTTAAGGTGCGTATCTCCAGTTACGGCTTCCTAATGACACTTCGATCTTAGCCGCCGCTCATTATCGCAAAACATTCGATCGGTTAGCCAGAGTTATTTCTCTTAATATCTGCGCGGCGTGGGCAGCAAGCCCCAGGGATATCGTCACGTATACGGCTACCGGCGTAATTATATCGACGCAATTAAAGACCAACTAATATATTATAATCGTTCTGTTAGCAACATTCGTTTTTGCTAGAGCGCCGGGAGCCGATGCGGCGCGTTTTGATCGCTTTCGTAGCACTTTTAATACCCCACCATGATTATGGTTATGGTTATGACATAATGATTTTTTTCTGCTTTAAATGAAAAATTTGTAAAAATAATATGAAAAATAGGCTTGATAAACAAACATTCTGCCCTCGGTGCGAAAGGTCGCTTAAATAATTACGAAATCTTATTCCGTACTCGGTTAGGTTCTATTTAGGGTAAGTTTGTTCAAACACTCGATTTTATCTGACGCTATGCACATAGATATTGTAGAAAACCTTTGTTTGTCAGCAAAAAATTGGGCGATTTTTTGGCGATTCTTTGAAAGTGATTTTTACATAGTATGAGCATTTAGGTAGTACAAAAAAATCCTTAGAGCTGACTTTATTAATAGTTGACACATGTTAATTGATGTTATGCCTATAAATTTGATAAAGAAAAAGAGTTATTTTGTAGATTTGTAGATCTTTTTTTTCTTTCTAATTAAAAAAAATAAATAAACTCATCCTCTTCGGTTAACGTATACCTACCTACTGATTCAAATAGATACAGTAAATTTTATAATGCCAATATTTTATTTAAATTTTATAAAATCTGCAAGTTATAAATGCAAATAAAATTTATAATCGACATAGGTAAATAAAGTTCGCAAAACATTTATTAAAATAAATTCAATTAAGTACCTACTCCCTCTTAATTATGCATTTAAAAAAAATGTTACAAAATGACGATTTCTTCATGTTAATTCAAAAATTAAATGTATTTGTTTATTTAAGTGAAAAAACGGCATCTAATTATCGTTTATACAATTATATAATGTGCATATGTAGATAGATGGGAACATTAGGCAGTCAAGGCAATGTGACTGCTTAATAGAAGGGTAGGGTTGGGATTTGCTTGCGAATCATGAGAAAATTATGCCGAAGCACACGTCGAGACGAGGCAGGCAGCTCTTTGAGAACATCCGACGGATAAGAATAATTACTCACAATTGAACCCTTATAATCTGACTTTATTTAATAGTCGACAGATGTTAATCGGTGTTCTGCCTATAATTATGCTTCGATATCGGACGGGAAAAACGCTGCATCGCGCACCAATTCGAGGCTCAATAACGCTTATAATGTTGCTGCAAACATTTCAAACCACGATATCACTTGTTGTTAAAGATGCATCAAATATTTCGGACTCATTGAAGTATGGATAAAAAGTAATACTGCTTCCATATGTAGCACTTAGTACGTTTAAGTCGTAAACGCTTTTATTTCTGAATAAATAAACATAAGAAAAAATACCACTAAATAATACATTTGCGTATAGGTAGTATCTTTCAGCAAACAGAAATAACTACCAGAAATTTATACCACATAGACATAACTTAAGTATGACCACATTTAGATATTTTTCGCAATCTGTTTATAAACTAATGATGGAAAAAAAATAATCATCTCGTGATATAGCAACACTTTTGAACACCTTTGATCGGTAGATTACTTCTATTGGTGTATTTTATGAAAACCTTTTCCTCCGATTAGAGAGAGCCTATTTATTTCAAATTCAACTAACAAATATTACAGTTTAGTTAAAAGATAAAAACGCGATAGAGCAGTGAAGCTGAGCATTGTGATCTCTTTAAAAGGCCTCGTAAACCTGCACTCGAGTCGCAAACTCCTGAAATATGTCAGCTTTGTACCTAAAGTTCGTTTTACTATTTCTTACAACATAAATTAATTTTTCTTCTCTCTGCCTAAATGTGGTACCTACTTCTATTATTGTTTGACTGTTAGAGTCTATTAGCACTCATTTATTTCATAACTAATACACACAATATTTTTAAGTCTCATACGTTTATCATAAGCTGTAGCTAGCCCATTAATAAGCTGGGTCTCCTCAGAATGAGGTATTAGGCCATACCACACATCAAACACTGTAGTAATGCGTATAAACAAGCATTATAGACATGCAACAGAGTAGAACCTAGTAACAAGGTCACTTAATAAGTTCATATATAAACCGCGTCTTCACACTCGCCTCTATAGCACGACGACTCTGGAGGAAACCTATCAGGAAGAGATCTTTCGTCTGTTTGAATCCATTATGATTTAACTATCATCATGGTATCCAAAGTACATGAGAATTTCGATATGTGACATATAACAGCGAACCTACGGATATGAATGTTTTTTTTATTTAACATGTAAATATCGTCAACCAAATCTAGTAAAATAGTTGCAAATTTCGAACCATCTAACTATTACTGATTACAATAGGTAATTCAATTTGTATTAAGCTATCGCTAGAAATTTGATCAAGACTTCAATAATGGGATTAGAGATTTAGATATTTAATTGCTTAAAACACAAATAGCTCAGAAAAGAACTCGGACCTCCCGAGTAAGAAAGACGTCAAAGTCTTAACCACTGCTAGAAGTATTATAGAAAACACGTGAATTAGTGTAAAGTATTTAGATACACATTTATTATTTTCATAATTAAGACATATAAATAACATGTAGTGTCTAAACGTTTCCCGCATAAATTGGGATGTTACACAACGCCCGCGCCGTAAACCGTAACCGTAGCAGTTTTAATTAACGTCTGTGGAAACTTGGCATTTGTTGTACCTTTTATTATTTTGGCCATTGTATGTTAAACAGCGCTTGCGCTCATCCATCACTTCATATTCTGCGCAAGCGTAGACAGGTCACAGGAGTACTATCAAAATATTTGTTAAACAAATAACTATTTCATACCTACATATTTGTGTATGTTAGCAACTCTTGTTAGCTTTTGCTATAGAAAAAGTAATGTCGACAATATACAACCTCTGTTCCGATAGAACTTATGCAGTCTGGCAAACAATAAAATAGACATTGTTTAAAATATTCTCCGTATTGAATACTAGTATCAATCAACGACTTCGTCCTCTAAAACTTCTGATTTAGAATTGAAAATTCATTTAAATCCGATGACCTGTATTTTGTGAACATCTTCCTTCTTTCCAAAGGATCTCTGCTTTTTTTCAGGATCAAAAATAGCAGAAGCAATCGAAAACCTAAGCTTCGGAGTCAAATTAAACGACCGGGATATTAACAATATCAGATACGCCGACGATACACGTCCTAATTGCATCATCTCCAGAAGATTTACAAAAGATTGTGAATCGTGTTAATGAGTGCAGTGAAAACGCTGGTCTGCGGATGAACTTATCAAAAACGAAGATCATGGTCATATCTAAAAATAACTTTGATGACCTTGCCATCACTGTAGCGGGCCAAAAAATTGAGAGAGTGCGCAAATACAAATATCTCGGGATATGGCATAATGACACCTGGAGCTCTAAACGAACTTTCTGAAGAAAGTACTCTGCGATCGAAGACTTATAATTCCTTTGCGCGTATGACTCCTCCATTGCTACATCTGACCTATACTTCTATACGGCTGCGAGGCGTGAACTATTAAAGAAAACCTTAAAAGACGTATAGAGGCTTTCGAGATGTGGTCCTGTAGAAGAATGTTTGCCCTTTTCGAGACTATCAAAAAGAGAAAAGTAACATATCTCGGTCACGTGCTTAGGCATGAGAGATACGAACTTCTATAGCTTATTATGATGGGAAAGGTAGCTGGAAGAAAAGGTGTTGGTCGCAGAAAAAAGTCATGGCTATGCAACATCCGAGAATGGACTGGGATCGCGAGTGCAGCAGATCTCTTTCGCCTCGCGAAGACCAAGAAGGAGTACACAGCGCTAACTGTGTGCATGCAATCCAAAATGCATGTTTATACCTATTACTGTCCACGTACAGTACCTAATAGATATCATACCTTAGACGTAAGAGTATAATGGATGTTCCTGTTTCTACTCATTGACAGTTCATTTGTTCGGAGCATCATATAAATAAACTGTAAAATCTCGTTTTCAGATGTAGGTACTTATATAAATTAGTGTTGTTTCTACGAAGAAACAGAAAATTCTAAATATGGAAAGCACTGAGTAAGATGTGATTTTTCTTCATAATATGGTGGCCGTTAATGAGTTTAAAAATCGGTATTTGATAAAGATTTATAAACTAAAGACGAAGTAAAGAACAATTCATTGAAATACATACAATACTTTTAATGCGTAATTTTTTTATACACCCAATAATTTTCCTATATGTATGCTCAACACTACATAGTATAAAACAAAGATGAGAGGTGATTCAAAAGGAAGGTTTATATCTACAATACATCCATAATATAATAGAGAAACCGCGCAAAGCCGAGGCGGGTCGCTAGTTGTACATATAATAAAGCTAAATGTAAACAACTCTATTTATTTCATTTGAAATCACAGAAGAAACTTTGTATTAACACGTAAGTATCTTGTAAGACCGCTAGTTTCAAAAACAAGCAACATCAACGCCCCCTAAACCGTTGGCCAACTTTGTGTCGCGATTAAAGATAATGGCTATAAACGTCTTATTTATTTACTTTAACAGATCTCCTGCATAAAATCAGAACAATCTGAAGTAACTTGGCTATTTTGCTTAATGAATATTAATTTGTAATCAATACGTTTAGATAATATTTACAGAGATCACAAATAATGAATAGCTCAAACATATTATAATTAGGGATGTCTTGAGTTAAAAACATAATTCAGAAAGTAATTATTCACGTTTTATTAAACATATCAGTTAAAAATTAATTATCGTACAATTTGCCATCAACTCGCTAGGTATCATAATGTTGAATTATCATGGTACTAACATAAGTGTGATGGATTTCAGCTGTATCAGATATCAGCATATGGGTGAAAAATGTTATTATACGGACAACTTACAAGCGAACTCTTCAAGTTATAAAAAAAATTGTTGAAAAATAATATATTCTCTTACAGTTTAATATTCTTTACTTTTGAGGAGCCGTATTAGAACGCTATTAACATAAACTGTGTGCTCGTTTGCCCCTTGAATGTCAAAAAAATCTAATATTTAAATAAATTTTTCATTCGATATAATAAATTCAGCAGTACAATTTCAGGCGTGAAAAGTGAAAGTAGGAAATTAAATCAGTACATCCAGGGTAAATGTGAGTATGTGGTACCTGTACATAAGTATACTTCAGTTCGTGCGCTACGAACATCCTGTTTTGTGTTTGCCTTTATAAAAGGGAAAGATATTTAAATATTGCAGTCATAAATGCCATACGCGTGCTTGTTAACGCTCGCATGTAAATTCTAATCCTTGTTGCATTTAGAACGGGGCGGCCTAGTAATTATGTGCTTTCATTTGTCTGCTTCTCGGTACAAACGAGCCAACCTCGGCGTAAGCCCGCTCCATGTAAAGCAGTTAACAGTACTCTAATCTCGCTGAGCTATTAATTTAAAGAATACATATGTGTAACCGACTTTGCCGACGTCTTCCAAAAACAATTTAGCTCCACATATTCTTATTTGCATATTAAAATAATTTCAACTGAGCGCAATACATGGAGTCGCCTTCCTCACGCTTTTGTATACACCATACAGCTTATTCGGCGTTATATGGTCAATGGAAAACAATTTTTACGTAGAAGTTCTTAGGGATTTAATTAGATTGTAACAATGATAATTATAGCATATTTTATCGTGGCAACACCGAGAACGATGACAGATAAAGGTGGTTTGTGTGCCCAAATAGATAAACTAGTGTGGAAATTAATGTCTACATTTACTGGTGCATGAAGTTTATAGTTAATTATATGTTTATTGCCACGTTTTTAAATGCGTATTAGTATTACAAAGGGTAACCATTATCTGCTTAGAAGGAAGTACATTTATTTTATTTATACTTTGTTAAGTTATATCGCAAGACGTATCAACACATTTATCATTGGTTAAACGAGTATGCATATCTATGATGCATGAAATTTATTTGGTTCATTTTATTTTAAAAATACAAATTATTCATGTTGTAGCACAATTAACGTTATTACTGTGTTCGTGTTTATTTGGTTCTTTAAATATTATATTACAAATTGCTTACTTAAATGCAATCATTTTAATTTTATTTTGTTTTTACAATTTGATACGGGGTTAAGATTTAGGCTTTGTTTTATTTAAACCGGTTATAAAAAAAAGTATTTGTCATTTACAGTATTATTACAGCGAAGCTAGGTTGGATCAATTGTGTACCAGGTCAACAGGCGAGCTCCGTTTGACAACTGACACAAATCTATCAGAACAGAGGTTATATAGTCTTGTTATGATTGTTGCGTGAGAATAATTAAAATAAAATATAAAGAATTGCTCGCAAAATATAAAATTGTTTCTAATTATATGAAGAAAGAAAATACTGATTAAATGTATTCATCGAATGAAACTAACTTCTTTGTATTTATACGCATGATAAATAAACCTGACAATTTATAATCTTGTTTCATATAAAAACCATGAAGCCTTAAATATGTTAATCGTGTTAGTATATAACATAATTTTCTATTACATTTAGCTGGATGCGTGATAAACTACATATCAACACTAGTAGGTATAATTTTACCAAATGATTTTACAGTAGGTACGTTTAAATGTGTGTGCCGCAAACAGCCTTTTAACCTCTATTTACATTTGCATATCGTTATTTTTTTAGTTAAGAAATTAATGTGTCAATAAATAATCAATAATAATAAGAACTATTTTTTATTCTTAGCCTTCTCATTACTTTTTGTTTTTCTATTGTCCATGATTGGCAATGAGTTTTACATTCTCTTCATCGTTAATTGTTTAAAGTTTAAATTGCATCTACAATCAAGATTACTCAATTTTTATTTTGGATTATTCGAATATATAGATAGAATTAAGTGTTTTGGTTATAAACACTTGACTTACTATTTAATATAGGTTAAAAAAAAGTTTTGCTAGTGCTGAAAATTTAAAGCATTTTGTTAAGGAATGAGAAATTAGTGAAATAAAATTCTTCCTATATTATTATTTTGATTGGATAATATATTTTTATCATTAGTAAGTACTTACTTAATAAATACTGTCACTCTCTGATTATCCTGACCCCAAACATTACAATGAAATATGTTTGGTATTAAAACTTTTTTAGTGCCATGCATAATCGAATTTGAAACTTACTTATTTTAAATACTTATAATATTTTCCATTTCTAAAGAACTCTAAATTTCATGAACTTTACATTATCTCGTAGCCTACTATTACTATTTTGTAACATTTTATGTGCAACTATGAAACAATGATAGTTATCTTTATACCATAAAACCCAATTCAAATTATACAAGTCATTTAAACATAACAGATAGTTAACCATGATACCTATTATACGATATTAAAAAATTGCCTGTGCTCACTAACCGTAGTGTTAGTTTTCTTTATAACTATCTAATTAATAATTACACGGCCATTAACGATATACCATCTACAAACAACTATATTATTAATGGCTAACTTTATGAGTGGCGCCATTACCGTGAATTGTATTATAATTTTACTTATGATAATTTAAGCACCTCGTATCAACATCTGGACATAGTATACTGTGTAATGAATGTACTGTATAGATAAAATATTAAAAATTCTTGAAACATTGTTTTTCTTTACAATTAAAATAGAGATTTTTTTTTAAAAATTCGTTTTTTCTAAAACCTTGAATGAAAAGTTTCGTTACCTACACTACTCAATATAACTTTGGAAAAAAATTAAAATTCTCTCTGTTACTGCAAAATATTATGTAGGTACTCAGGTTAGGTTCTTTTTAAGGTTGATAAAATTATTCAAACATTCGATATTACCTCGTGGCTCTAACAACTACTGAGTACTGACCATTTTGCGCTGCTTCTCGACATTGTAAAATACCTTTTAATCTGACAGGAAAACATTGAAAAACTGACAATTTTTTTCGGAAAATGATTCTGATAATGCATTGGAATTTCAGGTAGTAGAAAAAATATCGTTTGTACTTTGCTTGCGTTCGCTAAGCTTTAAGCATAAGTGATATTTCCCTCTTGGCATTTGGCACGAAAAATTATCATTCTTATGTAAAAAAAATATAGATACTACAAGTACATATTCACTTTGAACAATGTTATATTAAACTATCACATTGCATGTGGACGTTTCATTTTATTAATTACCAGAAAATTAGTTTGATAAGTATATTGTTTGTGGGGGTTAAATTATTGTGTCAGATAAGATAAACTTGTCGATAGTCAAGATATAGAAACTATGACGTTAAAAAGACACTGAGTAGACTAGGGGATGGATCTACTAAGTTATAATGATCGATGCGGTAAAATTTTTCACACATTCCTCGGAGGCGATGCGGCGAGTCGAGGGGCCTCGCCCCCGCCCCCGCCCGGCGTGAAGCGCTCGCGCGTGAAATTATTATCATATAATACCCCGGCTTCGAGCGCACTGCGATTATTCAAATGCTCAGAGCCCCACAGCGTCGGCGTCGTGCTCGGCTTATATCCAGCGTTTACGTAGACATTCCAGGACACTTCATGCTATGGATAACACTAAAATTTATTAATTACTTTTGAAAAGAAAAATTATCAAATATAATGATAGTAGACTCTTAATATCCTTCGATTGCCGATGACGATATGTATATGAGTAGCTTTTATAGATTTATTTCAATATCTATATCTTATCTATATCCATTTGACAACATATTTATACGAAAGCTATACTCTAACAGACCTGAAAAATTCCAATATCTGTTTTTCCTGATATCTTCCAAAATCAACACCATTGGATATATTCTTATTGCGAAATGTAGCTGCGCGTACTTACGTTCCAAAAGGCCAGTTTGACAAATGCCATTATAAAGTGCAGATTGGCTAAAATAGTACAAGTAGTGTATTTAAGCATTGCTAACCGAAGAATTATGAAAATCAATTATGATGTAACTAGTAAATAAGTCCGTAAACATAAGCCTTGGTCCCAAGTCTAAAGCACAGTTTGGGTCCTCGCAACCACCAGGTCACCACAGAAGTTACGAGATATTAAATTTGTATGGTTTCTTGAATTCAAGGATAAGAAACTTAAATGTTGATATTGATAATAAAGATGACCAGCCATGGAATTCGTCTTCGCATTCCTCACCATCTAAATAGTATAGTAATTGTTAGTATTCTATACCTATATTCACGTACAATGCACGATTCGTGTATTTCTAGATAAGCAAATGACAGAAAATGTTATTTAAATTCAAAGTGCCAATAATACTGGGCGGACACCTATATAATGTGAGCCCGTGGCGGGACAATGGGAAGCGTGAGTTATCCCGACAGATAAGACAATGTTCCGTCTAAATAACGAATTAGTTATTTCATTATTACAAGCAGATGCAACATTATTCTGTTAGTACAGATTGACTAGTCAAAGAGCTAAGATATTGTTTTCTTAATCTATAATGTCTCAATTCATTATCTTAATGTTAAAGATAAAAATAAAAAATACAAATAATGCTGAAATTACTAATATGTAAATTTGAAATATAACATTTAATTTAATTTTGCACTCAGTTTGGCTCCTTTTAGGAAGGTATGTTTCTCTAGATCCGCTATATTAATGAAGTTAGTAGAATAATAGTGGTCACTATGGATTGCGCTGCGTCATAATAAATTACCTTATAATTTGACTGGAAGACATAGATCGAATAGTATTTCTGTCTAAAGGTGATTATAGTATTTCAGATAAGTTAGAAGAAACGTCGTTTGTTATGTACCCTATGGTAAGGAAGGATTCTTTAACTTTTGTACTTATGAATAGGTAATCAAGTAAACCCTAGAAATTAATTGGGCTTTATAGCAATTATAAAATAATAATAATTAAAATAAACAAAAAGTTTTACGAATGTTTATTTCAGTTTGTATACCTATTACCTATAACACGACCAAAATCTAATTAAAGTATAAATTAATACTTAGATAATGTAGAACTTAAATAAACTTGTTAAAGTTGACCGTCCCGCCGTCCCGCGTCCGCGTGACTTGGGCTAAACTTGGCAAGTGGAAGGTTCAAGACGTAAAGTAAGCGTTATCTACGAACGTATTTCGCTTCGGAATCTTTATGAGTTTCAAATGAGATCCGTCACGCGACATTAACTCGGTATTGAAGTGATAAAGTGGTCGCTAATCTGTCCTATTCGGGTCACACTTAGTACACTTTATTAATCACAAAGCTTACAAATTACACCACACTTCCTGCGCGGTGACGCCTCATGCCGCTCAGCGTATGATAATTTTATCGTTGCCTCGGTTGGACAATTTGGATACCGTGACAATCTTTGTAAGGGTTGTAGACACTAAAATTATATATATCAGCCGTTATGTAGCCCTTTATTGTATTCAACTTATAATACATTCAAATATTTTTTGCAGTCGGTATGCATGAATAGCACCTTCCGTAGCAATTCTGTTTGTTGATGGAAACGGCTACACAACTGTCGCCGGGATATGCAAACTATTTTTTGTTAAGAAATAAACTGTGTTTATTATTTTGCTTATTTATTTACTTGTAAAATGAATATACTTTTCCTGAATACATTCTTATAAGTTACATTATAATATGCATATCTGTTTTTGAGAGACAATTTATAAGCATAACGTTTAATTAAGGCACCTTCGTTCGACCTTTATTATGTAGTGCACTTATTATTCTTATCATCAAGCGTTTTGTTTCCTGTATTTATGCTCGATTTTATACATTTAATCGCAAAATTTACACTTTGAACGTGGGGTTCTCGACATGACGCTTTATGCAAAGCAGGTGCTACCTGATACGAGAACCGATCTCTATTATTCAAAAGGTTGTAAGTATATTCTAAAGCGGTTAGGCGAAATTCTTTCATTATACCTTTTTATTTTTAGATATAAAGTTGATTGTTAGACAGGAATATAATACATCTTAGAAATATCATAATACCATTGGGCACCGAATTAAAAATTTAAATAACATTTTAAGTTCAAGGGAAAAGATATACAAAGAATCATATTTTTAACAATTTCAATGACGCAACAGTTAAATTTTGAAGGACTTTAATGAGGCATGATAATATTATCATATATTGGTACAATATTATCAAATTTTAGGTAGTACGAAGAAAATTAAGCAACCGTAAAAAATTATATAATAAAAAGTACATCGGCGCGGCGAGTACATAGATATCAGTACTTATTAGTATTTGAAGATAAAATGAAGTTGGCCCGCTTTGGGCAATTTATTGGGGTAAGTTATGGACGGCGCGCGGGCTGGAGCGGCTAATTTATTCGCCGTGCACATAAATTACTTGATTATGAATTCAACTCGGCTGAATTATTCGTTTGTTGTTGTAGACAGCGCTTTTGTGTTACAAAACAAAGATATTTGATTTTATCCACTCTATCTTCCCAGGAACATTAAGGAGCCTGTAATAAATTACAACTGCCTAATCCAGTTATCCAGTTAACTCATAATCAGGCTATTCTTATTAGATTTTTTGTTACATTTATGTTTCTAGTATTACATAAAATTCTGAAGTATTTACACGACTAATACAAGTTGGTCGTATAAAAATGAACAACATTATTGCCAAGGAAACGTATGTAAAGAGCAGAAACAGAAATGATCTCATAAAAGCAATAGTAGTAATTATGTAGAACAGTGACGGTAACATCAAGTTGTTTTCCAGGCGGCGCTAACGTGCCGCAAGTCGCTGCAGCGCTGAATAATCGCGGATACCTATAAAAGATGTAATTTCAGATAAGCCAAAACAGACGCGAACCGCCCCTACCACCCTCTCCCTCCTCCTCCCTCCCTGCCTACTTTCTAATGACTAATTATTATGCTGTGCGTTGCGAGCTTTAACGTCAGTCGGCTTATACTATGCCTCCTCTTGCCTCGACTTTGCGGTAGGTCATCAATCTACACAGCGTAACATGACTGGTTTTCTTTATCATTTATCCTTTTCAGGTTTCCAGTTATAATTTAAATGTTTTACTTCACCTTTAAATTGTATGTTGTAAATACGTTTGAAATAATGAATGCAAATGATTCCCAATATTACACGGTTAAATTACCCATTTCAGCATTGAATTTGAATTGATAAGAGAATAATAAATTAGATTGAAATACGTACTATTAACAGTGACATTCTAAAAATGTTTGAAGCCATGATTACTTAGTCAATTTCTTTGTTTCATAATAATTAAATTATATTCGTTTTTAAGACGTTATTTATGCTGGATATTTAAAATGGCGTCATTTAAAATTCACTGTATTGGCACTCCAAGTGTAATTGGTATGTAGTGAAATTGGTAGGTCTTGAAGCCTCTGACTAATAAATAATAATTATTCGTTGGTCCTAATGACTTATTTTAGAAATACGCCCATGCCCTCTTTTGATTACTTATAACCTCTGCTCCAAGATATCTGAGACAGTTTGACAAGTGATTTTATAGAGAAAATTATACGACTTGAAGTGGTGATGCAGTGTAGATATTAAGTCTCGAGATTATTCAGAGGAGACGAGCGTTAATTCGTTTCGTGTAAGAGCTGTGACTATAAAGAGCTAATCCTGCTCAAGAGCCCAGGCCCTGCTCAGCTTCTACTTATACCTTCATTAGTGTATTAGAAAAAGTTATAATTTTCGCAAAATATTCACGTGAAGAAGCTACGTATAACTCGTATAAGTTACCAGCGGCGGCGCCGATGTCGCGATAGAGGGCGCCACTGCGGCCGCCGATGGGTGATACTACGCATTACCATACTGTTCGCACCGCTCTCATTATCTGTGATTAACTCTTACTGAGCTTAGGTTTGTTACTATTATGTTGTATAAATGTGTTTATCTTTAAAACATGTATAATAAACGCTGAATATCGATCATCTTTTACTTACAAAAGATTTAAATAATCAAAGTTAGTTTACACCTACCTACTAGTGAAATAGAAGTATAATATAAAGTAGAATTAATTCAAAAACTACTTTAGATTTATTTTTTGATGTTATTTAATACTATGCTAGAAACACTAATAATAATGTTAGCAACACTGTTTATAAAGTAGTAGTATCGGGTAGATCATTTTATATTATTTCTAGTATACCGACGTGAAGACATTATATAACCTTAAGTGCAATAGATTAGTCTCAGTCTCTCTGGTGTTTTCGTGCAGTGAACATGGAAGTTAGTATTATAGTGTCGTGGTTAAGGTTATCCTTCTCGTGGTCCACGTGAGTTTACTTTATTATTTATTGTCCTTAGCGAGGTCGAGTGGTGGAGGTGAGAGTTAATATTATGAAAGAGCTCTTTAAACCTGCTCCTGGATCTCAAGCCCCAGGCACCGCTCGCCTCAGTCTAAGTTGCATGTGTATACGTATTGCTGTACAGTAATGGGTATCATATCTCTCTCTCATATCTATAGCAATAACATGGTGTCCTTGTACATAGATCATACTGGCTTATTTTTTAAAAAAATCCACAAGCTTGACACAACTTATCAGCCCTCAATAAATCAGCGGCAGATTGAATAGTGATATCAAAAATTTGATTGATGATGATGATGATGAAAAATTCGTCGTCGCAATGTTTAACTATATAAATTACGAAATAAAAGTTTAAAAAATCATGGGATTGGTATTGTATTAGCGGTACGTTTCTTACACTGTAATTATTTCTTATATAATAATAAAGAAACTAATTTTAATAAAGTTATAATTTTGACAGATAGCATTGGCCATTGACGCAAGTTTTCGGTGCTTTACTCACGTAGTTTATCCGAGTTCCGACAGACGTCGCTACTATTCGCTTGAAGGGATATTTTATGAGCAATTTTCAGACTGTCCTATCCTTATTCGGAAATCCTTGTGTAAATCTCTATTAACAAAACTTATAGGTACATTTAAATGTGTAGGATTTTTTCATTCAGCACACATAAGTGACATAATAAATCCCAGCTAATAAGCGTCATTTTCACAATATCAGAGAAAGTACATCTATGTTCCAAGTGATCTGAATTGTACAAATAGCCTCAGCAGTTCAGCACTAACGGCACCAACATATTGGCATATGTTCGTGACTAGTTTACGAGTGCTACGACATTGCATATTAATTGGTGTTGCTATCGAGCTGCGCATCGTACGACCTAACTTCTACTATATATACATTATACACGAGAACACCCCGTACTATGTTCACACGGTTCCTGTACACTGTACGCAAATGCATAAATACTTGTACTTTAAATGTATACTTCGTTATCTATCACATTTCTTTATAACTATGTTGATATTTACAATGTAGTGGCAGTACCTCAGTAGTTAAGGCGTTAGGTTCATGATCAAAACGTCGTGGATTCAAAACCTAATCATTGCACTATTGACGTGAACTCTGAGGTATTAAAAATACTAGTCGTTTGTACTCCGATATTTCGAATTTTATCTTTAAACAAAACCACTACCGCTACAAAAACTTAAGCTCAATAAAACAATCAATAATAGGTCATATAATTCCAATAAAAAAAATATTTAATTTACCAACTTGTGTAAGGAATTCTCTGTAAAAGGTATGACAGTAAGAATCTAAACAGAAAGTAACAACGCCTGGGGCTTAAGACCCAAACGTCGGTTTACGGAACCGCTTTCAACGCACATATTAATATTTGCTTACACTGCTCGACCTAGCAACCTAACATACTAGATTATAGAAACGTCGTAGTTATAATATAATAAACTACACTTCCAGAAACCATACGTTCAACAATGTTTACTCTATGAAATCACTTTTCAGGCCGCTTCAAATCTATCATGGCGGAGGTAATATAACCGGGGATATTCTTAAAATAAACCTACAGGAACTACTAATCAAAATTACACAAACACTTTTAAAAGTGTATGTCTATATATAACTTCGAAACTTTTTTTGGATATGAATTTTAAGATATAAAACAAAGTCGAGTTAGTTTTGCCACTTATAACTCAAAAACTATAAAATAAGCCAAGCCGATTTTAATGAAATTTGGTACAGAGATAGACTAGAGCTTGGGAAATGGCACATGCTACGTTTTATTCCGAAAAGGCTTGAAGGGGTTGAAGTAGGGGATTAAAATTTGTATGTTAGTTCACCACATAGGTACATATAAATAATAAATTAAAATGTAAAATTAAACATAAATACGAGTACATGTGATAAAATTGACCCGAGCGAAGAAGGGGCGGGTTGAATAGTTATAAAATATTATCAAGTGTTGTGATCATCATTTAATGGAGTTTAATGTAAACAAATGCTGAAAGATAAGATATAGCATCGGTGGGTACATAAAACGTAAATTAAATGTTATTTAAATTGTCCATACTAATGTTAATACTGCAATATAAAATGCAAATGCATGCGATCAAATAAATAATTTCATCGGCTTCTTTTACATAATTAGTAGGCACATTCAAATAATTTGCAATATCATTTTTAAGCAGGTAAGATTAAGTGTCTAAGTTAATTCGAAGTGTACCTAATTTATATTTAAATATTTTTGATGTCGACTTAAGTAAAAAAATCCATATAGCCAAAGAAAATTAAACTGTTCCTTTATATAGTAATCGCATGTGTTTCAGGAGATTTTAATAATTTTTACAATTAATTCAATATTAAAAAACTACAATTTTAATTTAATGTTTAACAGAATTCTCATAGGAAAAAATTTGAACTCCCGCAAGACATGACTTTATCAAAACATCAATTTACGTATTTGTTAAAAAAAAAAGAAATGATTGCAAAAATTACAGGTGCTTCACCTAAGTTTAGATCACTTTTATGATATAGGTAGGTACTATGTAAACCTTCACATGGACATATGGATGATTTTATATTATTTTATCTTTTTAAAACATTTTTAAGTAGGTTCTATAGGTATTTATGACTAATTGACGCTGCCCACTTGTAAGGGCAGACCATAGTCCGTACAAACGAGCATGGCACATCCATCCCCCTGACGTAGACTGAGCGCATTCAAATATGCAAATGTATTTAAATGCTGAGCCCTCTTCATTACGTCCGTATCGATCTTAGATATACAATTTGTAACTGGATAGGTACCCAAAGCCTAACAAATCTGATGCTACTAACAACTACTGTTCGCTTAGATAGTTTTAATTATGTAAGCTACACGCCTTATCGCATATGTTAATGAATATTTTGCGAACACTTTACTGAGTACAAGATATATGTTTTGCCTTTTTTAATTACTGTAGTCTACATAGTATATTTATTAATAATATTAAGACACAAGTTACAGTAATTGTAAAAATCCTTCTCCTCTCCTAGTTGACTTCAGTACATTGTTTTGTACAAAATACATCTTTTCTTTGAAGAAGGATTTTGTCATTACCATCTTACTTGTCAAGCATGTTCGTTATCACAAAACTGATCTATCCATAACAAGAGGTACCCAAACATATTTGAATCATAGATCACTATTATTCACCTGTGGATATTATTGTACACAAAATGTCCTTACTGGATTCAAAAAATTAAATAAACTCGTCGTCGTCCATTAAGGTTGCAATAGACCACTTTGGGAATCACTGATCTAAACCGATGTTGTTGTAGGTATTTCAATTTGAACCGATATTATGGTTTCCAAAATAACAGAGATCTCGGAAAAACAACTCAAAAACTGCAACTTTCGTTTATCATCTAATTATTAGTATCGTAGTAAAAAAGATATAAAATTCAATTTTACCAGTTACGGGTTACCATACCCAATAAGAATATGATCAGTGTGTACCAATGAATTTTCAATGAAAATCAATATAATCGATATTCATTAATTTAGCCAAGTAAAATGAACAAAAGTACATTTGCAAAACAAAACAAATTCTCCGCTACCTGTTTTAAAACCGAACAGAATCGAGTCTTTAGTGATCGTTAGTATTCTGCAAACTAACTAGCTGCGGGCCCCAATCAGATTAATCTTAAATATTTATTGCACATAGTCTATTGGTAGACGGAGTTGTGCTAAATTAGTATGACGATGAGTACACCGATGGTGAAGAAAACGGTAAGTAGTAAGTACTCCATCGGACGTGGGTGGGCTGTACGGACTGATTAACTACTTGATGAATATTGATCTTCCAGCTACTTTCTTGCCCATATAATTATAAAACTAGCCTTTCCAATAATATTTTATACCAGTGGGGTAAAGAAAAATAACATAATCCAGTAATTTAAATTTTTGTTCACTAATTATACCGACTTACGAAAACTGTATACTAAAGTCTTTAAATAAATGTATATTTGAACTATCGGAACTATGCTTATTATGTTGGTTAGATAGTCAAGTCATCGAAGAAGAAAAAAAATTTACTGCCACGCAGATAATATAGTGTTAAAACAGTATTGGTAGCAATAAAATTTTATTTTACATCAAGAAATATGTTCCCAAATTAAGCAAAACAATTAGATCCATTAACATAAACTGTGAGTGAATACCTGTTACGATACAGCATTAAGTATAAACATGCATAATAGTTACCAAGCTACGCCTGGGGCTTGCGACTCAAAAGCAGGGTTTCGTATTACATGAACAACGCTTCGCTGTCCGACCTCTTACTACAATCCTACTAATATTATAAACGCGAAAGTTTGTAAGGATGTATGGATGTGTGGGTGTATGTTTCTTACTCTTTCACGCGAAAACTACTGACTGGATTTTGATGAAACTTTACAATAATATAGCTTACACATCAGAATAACACATTACATAATTTATAATGATATAGTGTGATTTATCCAAAATATAGCGAGAGAAACCGCGGGGCGCAGCTAGTAACTACTAAAGTTAACCACACCACTTGTAGAACACGGACGATTTTAACTGTATGGAATCACTTGGACAACTGTCCCAGTCTATTGATTAGATATAATATTATACCATCGAGCTAGGGGGATATTCCGTATTCTTAATATAAATGTATAGGAACTACCAACCACCAAAATATAAAGTGCAAATGAACATGTCATACATTTTTCTTAATTATCATAATGTATAGAAAGTATGAAGGTAATAAAGCTCTTCCCCTTCCGTATCGAGAATCGATTAGTTGCCGGCTAATCCGTAACCTACAGCGAAGCAAAAACGAACACGAACACTACTCCACCTGTCGAATCTGATAAAAATGTTTTATTTGAATTTCTTTGGCTCGCGATTCAAAAACAAGCAGAAAGGCGTATTTGTGTCTTATTAAAAGAAATTTATAGTTGGAGGATAGAGCCTGATTGACCTCGGTCACTGCAAGGATAACAGGCAACGCATGCAAATATGACTGCGAGACGGCAACTAAGCTCCTGAGTCTTATATCTATAAGCATAGCACAAAATTGATTGAATTGTTGTATTTCAAACAGAAATACTTATTTTGAAATGTATTATTTAATCGTGTGCAATAATTTTAATTAGCTTCACCTGGACCATTTCAGATAATATACCTGGGTCTTTGGATAACTTTTTTCTCTTTATTTGAAAACGCGAATCAAGAATTTATTTTTCCACGTTTTCAGGAAGATATATATATCATTACGTATACCTAACCTTCAACAGTAGCAGAAAAGAAAGACAATATAGTTACCATCCATTTAGTGTTAGGGAATAATCTCACTGCCTAGAAATTTGATAGGTAAATGGAAAGACACAATCTTTTCTCCCTTTAAGGATGTTAAAGTACAAATGTATATAATTATAGGACTGTATTTGATAAATTCCGTATCAATGTATTCCGTATATCCTGACAAGAATCTAGGTTTACTGATAACTATGAAAAATGCCACAACATGAACCTTTGTAAAAGAACAATGAATTTTAAATAAAATAGACGTTAATTTTGTGCTCTGAACAAAATGCGTTGCAAGGTGCGCTTGCGCACGTGCCCGTCGCCCGGGGACGATCTACGTTACATACGTATTTTACGGATCCGAATGTGTGTCATACACACTTAACTTTCAATGAATTAGGCGTAAATTGGACTGTAGGGCCCTTGCCTAAGGAAGATGATAAAATAAATTGATATTCAAAATAATATCACCTCGGGGTTAACGATTACCGGTGAGCGCGAGCACCACAGATGGTGGGATAAACCGACGTTTGTTTCCGCAGTGATATCTGAATTAAACTATATATAAAGCGTTGGAAAGGTGTTCATTACCATGATTTATGCAAGATAATTTTTTTGTTGGGGTTTGTGTTTATTTTTTAAAAGGAAGCAATTAATTATGAGTTTAAATAGACAAATGATTTTCTAGCAAGTAGTGAGTGAGTGAGGCGCTAGAAGTAGATGGGCGGTGCGGCAAGGCAGAGGCACGCAACATCCGCGGCCGCGAAGGCGCCGTCCATCTCGCGGCGCTCTCGCTCACTGAGTACATTCTCGTGTAAGTTTTTACACCTATTATTTTATGTGTCGGCGAGTAAAGTTCGGTACGTGAGTTATAAACTCGCTCTTGCCTCTCTCGCCCCTACTTTATAGGTATTAACGACTTGTCCGAGAGTTTTCTTATAAATAAATTTGAAGGGTAACAAGGCTCGCTTTTGTCGGATTAGTAGAGTGGATCTTGTTTCACTTTGTTGCGGGGCATCTATCTTTTTATAAAGCGAAAATTAATGTTGGATCTGCCCTTTTAGTTTGGTTATGCATAACTATTTAAGATTTTTTTCTCGAATATACAACATTTTACATTAAGTTTACCTAATAAAATTATCAAGTGTAATATTTACTTAATGTGGCCGATTTATATAAATTGAAATTAATTAACAAGAATTTTAATAAATTTAAGTAACTTAGTAAACACACTTAAATAATATAACGCCAGAAATCCGAGGATCACGTGACGTTAGGCCATAACGAGTGAGGCATACTATAAAAGCGGACATATGGAAGTTAAGAGTCTCTACCTGTGAAATATCAGAGCAGTAAAGTAAATGCTATAGAGGTGGAACCACGGAGACGTGCTCGCGCCGCGGTCGTTAGCAGGACAAGGAAAATACCTCATAATTTTCCGCTAAAGGACTTCATACTACCTACCTACTAGATAAACTATATATAAATGAATTATCTAGAACAATGTTTCAACTTACAATTATAAGTAAAAGAGTATACGACAATGGATTTCTTAAGACTATAGGTACATATTATTACTACAAAAGTGAATTTATGAGTGCACTCTCGAGGTTTCAAATATCTCTAATGGAGCAAGAGTGAGCCATTTCACATCTTCATCTTCCCCCACATACTGCATTATAATGTCTTCGCCGAAAATAACCGCACATAAAAATAAAACAATGTGGAACCACTTAAAGCAAATAAAATACACGTCCACTTCAACTCGGTAAAATAAATTTATTAATAACGGAGACAATGAATGTCTGAAACAAACGTTTCACTTTTTGTATTTTTAATTGTCGTCCGGACGACAACGAAGACGCATTAGAAGAACGAAAATAAACTTTGGATCATATTTGACACGCGCCGTGCCACCAGCTCCCCATCACTGGCAACGCTTACCGTCTTACCCATTTGGTATGTTCACGTTCAGTAAAGGTCACATTCAATAAAACTGCCACTACCTAAAATTATTACTCCGACTCATTATAAACCTTTTAAGAAATAATTATTTAATTGTAATTCCACAATGTGTCGCCAACTTATGGCGGAGAGTGCAGTTCTTAGATGATATCTTCGCCGTAATTAAAAATCTTGTCGTGACATTCAGAGCCCCGTCCCACCTCCGCACTCTTCTGCCTCCTTCAATATTGTTGGCGATTGAATCGCAATTAAATGTAACGAATCAAACTACACTTTATTAAAGAGGCCCGATAGCTCAAAATAGAGGGCGTACATATCATTCCACAGAATCGAACGTGCTCCCATCGAAATGCCAACCATTTTATTTATTCGCCTTAATTATGTATCTTGTCTTAATTTACGATTGGATCATACGATAATCTGAAACGTAATTTATTATAGATGCTTAGGTATTTTATACATTTACATAATAAGATTTAGAATTACGGCAAAGATGTCGTGTTCACTGCTGAGTGTAATGATTAAAAGTATTATCGACATTTATGCATATAAGCAATTAAGCAAAGCGGAGGAGGGCACAGCGCCAGCGGCACGGGCCGCAGTCCGGAGCCGCGAAGCGCCGCCGCCGCTGTCGCGATGTGCGCCCGCCGATAGCGTCATATCGTTTAATTTCGTTATGCGTAGCCCGCTGCCCGCTACTGGCCCGATGCCGATGCCGGCATGACGGCCGACGCGACGTCGTGATACGACCACTGTCCGCAGATATCCCTAATGAAAGTAATGGAGGTTTATTAACGATACGTCGCGTCGATGAGTCTTCTTGCACATACGAATACGCTCATTAGCATATAGTAATAGATTGGGAACCAATGCGAAACGTGCCAGGAGAACAAAGAAAGCCACATTTGCTAATTACCGACGGTTTTGCTCTTGTCGTGCCACAGACGCCGGATCGTGAGCTCCCAAGATATGACGATAACACATTCATAAATAATTAGAGCGAAATTTTCTCATTTGTAAGACGGTAGTCATGATATTTGGTAGCAGAGCCCTCTGTTCTCGGAATGTTCAGATCGAGATAAGTGGCATACGACACGCCTGTTCTCCTCTTATTTTACCACGTACCTATCGAGATATATTGAAGACTCTAACATCATACCTTGACAAATAGATTCTATTCATTTTAGTAGTAAAAATTTTACAAGCGGACTTCAATTAAATTGCTCTAGGATATTGAAGTCTTATCGTCGGATTTATACAAAGGAAGAGGAAATATGAAATGTTTTAATTTTCGTTCACGCCTTTTGTGTTTATGGTGAATAAAAACTACAACAAGGATTTAATAAAAATGCTCATAATCTCAGAGTCAACCGTATAAAAAATAGATAATAACAGCGATACTGCCATGAACTATGAACAGTTTGTGGTTTCAGTCACGCTCTAGGACTCAACGCGGTTCACATTCCACTTCCGCTCGATCCATGGACAATCGATATTGTTGTCTTTAAAAAACGTAAAAATCGGCGTGCTCACAAAATTAGTTTAAACATATTTTAGTCAATTATAATTTATGTGCCGTCATCGTTGAATAAAAAACATCTACAGTAAACTAACAACGAGACCGTAAAATTAGTATTATACCTTCTGGTTCTTCAATTAAATGTTCAATTCTACAATCTGTAAATTGTGACGTATCAATAATCATGCAAAAGATAAATGATTAAAGTTAATTGGATGAAATCAGCCGACTCCATGATTTTTGCCGTGTCACTGTTAGTAGATTAGAACTCTTCGAGCGTAACCAATCGCTATGCGTATTATCATTTCCAGATATTGCTTTAATTATTGGATGTTCTTATAATTAACAAAAGATAATATTTTAAATATACATATTTACTCCACTTGCGGAAAGCTGAAATTCTTTCTCTCGTTCTTTTGTTATTTCTTTAAGACGGGTGTTAGCTACTACGTATAAAATTAAAATGTAAATCAAGATTTTCATAAAAAAACTTTTATTTATTATAAAGAGTTCATATTCATGGTGGAATTCAGCTATTATCTTCCTTATAAGTATATTTTTTTCACCAGAATGAATAAAATTATAATAAGTTTGTATCAAAATGAACGTTTGTTAATTTCAAATAGGTACCTAATTGAAAAATTGATATTATAAAAAGTGTTGCTCGTTGCTTCCTCAATCTAGTAATATTACCTTTTTTCATAGCTAGTACAAAAACAATATTCTTATAAAAACAAACAATTTCAAGCGCATAAATTAAAATTTCCGCTTGTCGATAGCGGTGGCAAATCAACCATAAATATTATTAGGGAACGACAAAAACTATAACAATATTTCAAAATATATTGACAATAAAATCAGGACTTTCTTTATTTTCTACATAAAATTTATTTATGCTAGAATTTCAGTATTACCTTAATAATCCACTATTTACTTCTATGAGCTTAATATATAATCACGTAAAAATTAGAAGCACTGATAACACGTCAAAACAATGTGGTTTTTATCATCAATTACTTTATATCACGTCATATTGATTGGACGATGCACTTGCCATGATTAGTGGAATGCTCTTTAAGGGCCAAAGTTCCATTAAAATAAATAAACAACTATCCGAAACAATTTGAAGTGTTAAGTGACCGTTGGCTATCAAAAATTACAAGATAACACCTGACAAAGCTACTCTAGTGACTTATGAAGTGATTAAAAGGAAGTAGAGTCAGCAACTAAAGTGATTTAGGCCCTAATAAATGTTTCAGCTATGTTATATAATCCAATTTGGATTATGAAAAAGTTACCTCTCACAAACCTATCACAAACAAACTAATGTATCACAGTTAAGTTTAGATCTCGGTCCAATGGAGAAACATTAAGATTAATTATCTTCTGCAAAAATAAATAGTCTATTATATGTTTTGTTATAAATTTTACACGTCATCTTTTTATTTTTGAGGAGTCAAGATGGCCTGCTTTTAGCAAGACAGTCCTGATCTTTGACAAGTTTTCCCATAGCCCACATATGAATAACGAGGTAGAGAACAGTAGAGGAAGATAATATCGGTATAGGTATAAATCTATTATGTTAATTTTTAATAAGTAATAATAAAAGTTTATAAAATTGACTACCGAGTGTTGAGTGACTCTGAGAGCTATTTTATTTATGTGTCCCATCTGATTAACCAAAGTAATCTACCTCAAAATATAATAATATTATACATAACTTTTTATGTAGCTACATATTATGTTAAAAATAATTAATGCTTTATATTTCTGCACACAATTTAAAATTTACTTTAACTATTTTGTACAAAATATGTACAATTTATTAAACGTTTTCAATTTACGCCAGAGGCATATTTTTTAATCTGTAATAATTCATTTTTGGCCCTCAGACTGAGAAGAAGTTAAGGTACCTACTAGCTACCATTTGTATTAACTAGCGTTAGTATTAACAACCACGAACAAACCAAATATCTATTTTTTATTAGCAATAGGTAAAAAGCAATAATGATTTAATGTAAATCACAATAACAAAATAAGCGTAAAGTAAGTATTGTTGTATCGAGTAGAATCGAGTGTTTCACGGTACACGGGCGGCTTTACGCACGCTCTATTACATCGACAGATAGCCACAATCAGGTAACTGCTCACTTGACATCTTTATGATGTTTCAAAAACCATTACTAACGACACCTTTTTAGTTACTCGTGATACAGCGATAGCTGAGCGCAGTCTCTACAAAACGATTCTGTCGACGGCATCTACGAAAACAATGCGTCTACTCTCTAATATTGTAAGAATAGAGCATCTGTAAGTGTGTATTTTATGAAAATCCATTGTACTTATTAATTCATGACATCATTAACTAATAAAAAAACACACCAAAATTGCTTTATATTGAGGAATTTTTTTTTATTTTATACCATTACTAGTCGACCCGCCCCGGTTTCGCCCGGGTGCAATTTAATTCAGGCATTTTGTTTTAATTTTTAACATATTATGCTGTAGATATAACGAACTCCCATAAAATATTTCATCTCCTGTTTTAACCTCTTCAAGTTTTGTTCATGAATGATGAATGATAAAAGGCAGCCCAGTTGTTATTTCCCAAGCTCTAGTCTATCTCTGTACCAAATATCATCTAATTTGGTCCAGCAGTTCTTGAGTTATAAATGGTGTGGATATCTAACTCGACTTTTGTAAAAGTTCGCTCATCACACTTCTCAATTCATCACAACTCATCTGATATTAACATATATATGGGATATAAACAATGTAAATGATCATAAAATTTTACTTTTTTTGTACCCTCTTTAGTTGACCTGATATTTCTTAATATAGATACTCTATTATAAATATCTATTATAAAATTTAACTCGTAACTTCATCCTTTATATTTGAAATGTCAATGAGAATTGATCGTGTTAGTCCTTACTTATTGGCAAGCAGTTGAATAAATCATGTTCCGATGAGTTTTCTAGTTATCCATTAACATAATTAATTATTCATGGAACATATAGCATACAAACAACGTGAAAGGACGGTTACAATATCAGGATAAAGTAAATTATTTGGCTACACATAATGCTTGGGGAATCCATTGTGGATATAGATAGGTAATCCTAAAAGGGTTCATTGCATAATTATTATTTATACATTACAATACCGACATTTAAAATTAATAAAACTTTGATAAACTATAAAATTTCTTTAGTCTATTTTATCTATTCCAGTATATCTTCAGAACCAAAAATAGCAAGAAATGAAGAAAAACAATTGTTTTTACTACCTTAAATAAAAGGTTCAATTCTCGATTAAGAAAAGGAGTCTTTTTGTGCTCGGTACGAAATATATTATTTGAAAGTCAATGAACAAAAATTGAGAAAAAGATCAAATAAGGGATTAATGGTATCATCATCACGACCCTTCAATGGCCCACTGCTGAGCCGGGTCTCCTCCTCAGAATGAGGAGGGTATCAGGCCATAGTCCACCACGCTGGCCCAGTGCGGGTTGGTAGACTTCACACAACTTTGAGAACTTTTTGGGAATTCTCAGGAGTGCAGGTTTCCTCACGATGTTTTCCTTCACCGTTAAAGCAAGTGATATTTAAATGCTTAAAACACACATAACTCAGAGTCAGAGGTGTGTGCCCAGGATCGAACCTCGGACCTCCCGAGTAAAACTTGAAGTCTCAACCACTGGGCCATCACTGCTATTAATGGTATGTAGATATATAAATATTTTACATTTAACTCCTAAAATTTTATGTTAAAAAGGGACACCAAAAACCTAATTATTGATGATATTTATGAATTATCGATTGATAGGATGAAGCGTATCTCATCAATATAATTGATTATTATTTGATCGTTCCTATATTCTGTAGAACCGGGAAGCAAGTAACGCGAACATAAATCTCTGATGTTACGCCTCACTATCCTACTTGCTACCCCGAGCCACTACCGCGTTATAGCACATCAAACGCTCTGAGATACAGCCCATACACCTGAAGCTTGCTCATTACATTTAAAGTCCATTACGAGTGAAGTTGCAACACGATATATTAACTATACAACTTCAGCTTGTTCGATACATATAGATAACTTTTAAATTATTGAGTACGATTTAACTAAAGTATACAAAGTAACAATCCGTTTAAAATTCTTTCTTTCATCACTGGCTGTGACTACATGTAAGCCTGGCTTTCCTTCTTCAAACTTTCCATTTCTGAACCATTTTTTAAAATTTATTTATTTATTATCTTTATTGCTCAAACAACAAAAGCATGTGTACAACAGGTGGACTTAACACACACGTGCTATCTCCCAATCAACCTTAGGGGTTATGAACAGACCATTATATTGAAAATATCCAAGAGCCTTTATAAAATTGACCACTATCTAAAGAAATATTTATATATATGTCCGAGATTTGAGAAAAAGAAGGGAGGAGGACAGGGGGTATATTAAAAACACTTTAAAGTGTGATGTTATGGATTATTGGACAAATGGAATGGAATTATGATCTCTTACAATTACGACAGGAACCCAAGCAGTGCTTTGGACTTATGACCAAGGTGTTTAAGTAAATACAACATTCGTCTCCACTGCTTAGTCTCACTGTTTAAACCTTAAGCTAAGCTAGGCCTAACTTACGTCATAAAATAAATTTATTTCAATTGTTTGTAAATAATATGTTACATTATATTTTACGTATCGACCTTTTACCGTGAAATATTTATATTATACATGCATATTTATTTTTCTATTATATCTTACAAATTTTAATTTAAACGTAATACGAATTCTCTGTCCAAGCGGCCTTGATGGATACCTTAGCTTACTTCACCAGTGATTCCCAACGTGGTCTATATCGACTCCCAGGCTTCGTTCCGTTAAAAAGGCAGAAAGGAATGAGGGTCGACGAGATGTGAAAAATTTCGTAATTCAGATTTCAATATATCTTGCAACAGTCTTTTGATTGTTCCTGTATTTTTTTGGAATCAAATAAGTTTGGGCACCTTTCAGTTAAACAAATGGTAATGCAGCAAGCATTATACATAACGTAGTAATTTACAGGTAGACCGGCCAGGTAATACTGTATCAACAAATTAAAGAATGTAATATTGATAGATATAATGATTAATGCTGCTCGTATCAGGATTCAGGGTCGCTTACGAGAACGTCGAAGGTTCGACAGATATGAGCCGACGTATAACCGAGGAATAGCCGAGCCGGTTATATTTTATCGGAAGTAACGGCGCCTAACATACAGCCAATTTCATAATGCCTCGCCGTTGCCTGCCGCCCGCCTCGAATGTGCCTCACTTATCAATTTGATATCTCGATCTGGGAAAATAATGCGCCGACGATGGATGTGCCATTGATAAAATTACTATTTCGTTTAGTTTTATTGGACCAGATGAAACATGTCAGAAAACCAAGAACAATGTCGACCTTGACGTTATAATTCGTCAGAGATATAATATGTATTCGACATTAATTAACAGTTAAAAATACTATGTTTAATGAATGATTGATGATTTCAACACTTGTCAAATATGTACTTTATTTATAGCGAACTCTAATCATTAGTAATCATTATATTAACATCTAACATCGAATTTTGGTTATAAAATATTATGTCAAACTTAATTATTATTTATATCAAAATCTGTTTTGATGGGTCTATTTTCACTGAATTATAACATAGATATGTTTAAATTATATTACAAATTAAAGCATTCACGCTACAAATATTTTGACATGATCCATAACGGAAGACGTCAACGTTGATATGTTATAGTAAAACACACGTCAAATAAGTCATCAAACGTCAGTAACTCAATTATATCGAGATCAACACGCGACTACCGGGCATGATTAACGTATTACCCTCGTAAACAAAAATGACTCTACATCTGATGACTTTAACATGTATATTTGAAGAAACTCTCAACTTTCTCCGTAATCCTTCTCCATAAATCATTTAATAACACAAATGTGCAGCCACACACTAAGCTATTCCTTCCGTTATAGAAGTACAACTCAGAATAGATACAAAATAACTTACATCACAATTCTATATAGAGTTGAATTTGCCTTGCATACGACATTATCATAAGCTTTTATAATAATGACGCTAGGTTTGTTTTCTAAAATGTAACAAGTACATTATTTTAATGTTCGTAGATATAGCACAGTATGTGTAGGTTTTTGAGATGATTTTCGTGTAATATATGAGTGATGTAATAATAAATGACTTGACCTCAGGTATAACGGAGGGCACGCACCGTTGTCAAACCCTGACAGTTGGAAAAGTTGCTCGGATTATACCTTAAAATTAAGAGCAAATGTAAATTTAAACACGTTGAATGATAATAGGACTTTTTGTGACAAAAAGGAGACTAACGGAGTAAATGCCCTCAATGAATGACAGTGTAATAGTATGTTTATTAATGTGAACTAAAAATCATTTAAATTGTAGTCATCGTTTATTCGTATTATATAGTTCTTTCTCAATAAACTAAAAAAATAAGTAAATTCAATCAAACGTCAGTAGCTCAGTGGTTCGGGCGTTGGATTCACGATCAATAAGTAGTGGGTTCAAATCCTGGACATTGGACTACTGACATGGCCCACTCCTGACACAAGCATTTTAGCTTACGAGGAGGGGTAAAAGGAATACTAGTAGTATGTGATCCATATTGCAAGTAATCTTTAAAAAAATATAGGTACTAAAATCTTTATTAATGTAAAAAGCTGAAGAGTTTGTTTGTTCAATCTCAGGAACTACTGGTCCGATTTGAAAAATACTTTCAGTGTTAGATAACCAATTTATCGAGGAAGGCTATATATATCACGCTAATAGCAATAAGAGCGGATCATCACACGGATGAAGTCGCACGGGTCGACTAGTTTGTAAAAAGTAAGAAGAAGGCGAAGAAGGAGATGAGAGGATGAACTAAAGGATGCACTACGAAAACTGGAAGAGGCCTATTTGCTAAGAAGGTGCGTAAGACTAATTCTAATACTTTGTCAATTATAATTATCAGCAATTTCGGCTTAAAATTTTAAAAAAATAAAGACAAGTTCGACATTCATATTTTAATGTAGATTAATATCTAAGTGAAGTATAAGTAAAATATTACAGAATTAAATATCTTAAATCGTTTTTCAATGATGACTTAAAACTTGTAAATGTTAGTTTAAGCATAACCGGAAACAGGCTATTAAACTGGATTGGATCGGGCTATAAAAATATTAATATCATGTCACGTCACACATTCCGCCAGCGATTGTTGGCACGTGTATCCGAAATTATATAAGTGACAGAATGTCTTTCATTTAATGCGATTATTCAGGAGATTTACTGCTATTCATTTGAAGAATAATAAATATAAACTTTTAATTACTTACGCATTTAAAAAAATATATCATTAAACATAAGGATAGCCTATATCTTAAAATAAGAGCGTGGTTGTATGGTTACCTATGACAGGAACTCGTATTGTGCCCTTATAACCCAGGTGTGGGGTTATATTCTCGATCATGATTATAAAATGAGTAAACTTCTTAAAATAAACCTACTCTAAACACTACTCTACCAAATCTTAGAAACTAATTTATCACAATTGGAATGTCATTACATGTTAATCTAATCTAACTTTAAACCTATACCTATAGTATCTATCTACATCAACTATCCTCACAACTTTCTTTTGTAATCACCGCTGCATTGTTAAATCGGAAAGTCGTAAATATGACTTCTATCATTATGTAAATAAAATCTTAAAACCAAAAAATTTCAATACAATATTTCACAAATAATGTATAAGAGCACTATTGTGTTAATGGCTGATATAAATAATAGGATCGAAAAATGGCGTTATGCTTCAATGCACTACTAAAGCCCAAAACTATGACAAAAAGGTACTCGTAATAAACGAGGTGATCTATTTCCCAATGGAGATATTAAATCTTGTAAAAAGATAGTTAATAATTTTAAATATCCAATGCTTTCAACCAGGCCGAGGCAGGTGCAGTGAGCAACGACGAGCATCGACAACAAGAGCACGACGGCAACGACCAACCAAAAAACTATAAGAACCGTCACATCGAACGTAAAAACAAATTATCATTAAGAAGAAATAGAGATTCATCACGGAAGTTGTTACAGTTGGCTGTCCATACAGATCATCTACAATTTCGTCTATAAGAAATCGAAAACCAATGATTTCCAATGTTTGTGAGCTATTTTTTATGAATATTATTGTCTTTGAAAACATCGGAAATGGAACGCTTTAATCGATTCCAAACCTCGTAGTGACGTAGCGTTTGATTAACTAAAATTATATGGCGAAACGAATCGCGTCAACTTTGTTCTGTGCATTGTTATCGTGACCTTCGATTGCAGCTAAAATTCAAAACTAATAGCTACTACATTATTGTCTAAAACTCGTCGTTATTATCAATGACTACGAGGAAGTCGATTCCGTTTCAAGGTGAACAATACTTAATTTCTGGGTTGCGTTATTTTTGTACGGCATAATTGATTCAACGAGACCTTATAAAATAATTTAACGATGCGAGATTTAAATCCATCTTTTCAATGTTCGTGTACAAATGGCATTAGACATGCCACGTATGAGGTACTAATACAGCGTACTCACATTAAAAATTAATGTCAAACGAAAAGATGGGGCCACTCTGCAAAATTTATTTCACATCTCCACTCTACCAATGACAAGAAAACTGTTACGGTTTGCAACGGTCTGAGTGTAACATTAAAAATTCAGATCGTCTTTCCCACTTGTGTGAGGGATTGCCGCATACTCGCCTTTGGACAGCATTTATATTTTCTTTGATTTGAACGATACGCTTCTATCAAGGGGAATTTTTGAATTTCTTATTTGTGGCTAACCAAGTGTAAGTAACCAAACAATCTTTTGAAGCGATCAAGTCTTTGCATAGAAAATGTATATTTTGATTTAATCTTCTTACATTAAGCCTAATATTTATTACGTAGCACCCTAAACTAATCAAACTTCCTTGAATATAATAAACGGTGTGACCTTTGTTGTATGAATATAATGGCGGTGACGAACCCGATATTTCCGTTTGATATTGGCTGTTTATTATTCGTTTAGTACAGTTGTTAACAAATTTGTTGAATTACTATGGAGCGATGGTATTGGATGGCAGAAAATAAACAGTAGTTACTGAGTTATTTTGATAGAACTCCGTAACATGTAAGGTGTAATAGGTGCTTATTCGGAATCAATTAACCTAGATTACGGCGGTATTGAGTCGTAAAATGACACTAGCTCAGCATTACTTACTATGTTTTATAGTATATTTTTTAAATACACTTTATAGCCCAATTATTATGTATCAAGTAGGTGTATTAATCAACTAATTTCAGTTCTAGTTCCTTATTCAAGTTTACTATTAAATTGTATATTTTACAAATAAACAAAGGAAATCTTTTACTAATGGCAATTTTGTTTATTTTTTAAAAATTAGTATACGAGGTAATTTGTCAAACGTCTGATCCAATTTTGATGAAAGATTTTTCAGTGATAGTTGCCAGTAGTAAGTAGTTATAATTAAAACTTAATGTTTATAACTGTACAACAATGAGTAAAGCGTTGAGTACCTGTGTCCGGTGGAAGGTAAGGCATCACGATTCATTGCACAGGACTTTTTTTATGAGACGTCAAAACTTTCTTAAAACGTCAATTTTAAAATTTATAAGCCATACCTATTATATCACCCATATTATAATGAATTATAACCATATGTCAATGTATATGTTAGATACTAAAAATACAGTTTAATAAGTTATACAGATCTACTTAACGTAATTTCTTTTATTTTACTTCAAGTATACCGACATGTAGAAAATATATAACCTTTAGTGCGATAGATTAGAGTCAGTGTCTCTGTTGATTTCGCACAGTATATAGGGAAGTTAGTATTATAGTGTCGTGGTTAAGGTCACCCTCCTTGCGGTTCACGTAAGTTTAATTTATTAGTTAGCGAGGTCAAATGATGAAGGTGAGAGTTAATATATTATGAAAGAGAAACCTGCTCCTGGATCTCAAGGCCCAGTCACTGCTCAGCTCCGTCTAGATTGCATGTCTTGACTGTTACTGTGCAGTAATGCTTATTAACACTTAATATAGTATCAGTTTTAACAGAATCATTATGTTTTAGCTTCGCTGGTCTAAAATACTTTTAAATTAAAATATTTTTTCCTAACATCTGATTTGAATCACACAAAAAAATACTTTTATTTCAAAGTTAAACCTGCATAAATACAACTATGAATATCGTATCCAATTTGCATGAACATAATACAATACAAACAGACAAACAGATACGGACAGAGAAACCTCACATAAAATTTTCTTAAATTTACATTTTTTGGCTTATATTTTAATCTAGGTAGTCACACTCAACACAGTTACAGACAGCGGGTCTGTGCAGTGTGTAGTGCAGTGCGCACGCGCCGATCAGTTGTTATTGACAAATCGAAGGACAGACCGGCGCACATGTCGACTTGACGGTTTCCGTTTCATAAACTTTAATGGTGTGATTGCTCCGCGTTTGTTTGCGTTACTCGGTCCACAACTGCGCCAGTCATGACCGTTCTGGTTAACTATTAATTGCCTAACTGCAATTATCTCGTCCGTTGTTTAGAGAGAACTGGTGAACGGTTCTTGTAAATACTGGTAACTCATCCTGCCACAAGATTATTTTATATTGATTTAAAAATGTTAATATTATACTTATCTTAGAACTATTTGGAATTTATCTTATAGTAACACTGTTCGTAATAATTAGCGATTTGCAAGTACTTAGGTAAGTCTAAAAAAGCCTTGACTCTTTTTGAATTGTCTACTCTTGGGTCACAGACTCTAGGGGCTTTACACTTTTCTTTGTAGAATGCATGCTATTGTTGTTATTTGTGTTACTGTGCAGTATAGCTTATATAGATAGGTGTAGTTAATACTTGTACGTATTAGTTTTGTTTTATATTAAATTTGATAATGTGTCAGTAAGCCTGTAGTGTGTTTCAGTCTCCACGGTTGTCTACAAAACGGTATGCGCAGTGCATTTGCCAAATAATATATCCTTGACACGCATGTTACTAACTGACACTGGTCGCAAAAGTGACCAGTAGAGATTGAACAGACTTTCGATCAATTAATCAAGATCAATTAAATGAAGGCAGAAAATAATTTGAATCTTTTATTAGGTATCTAACACCATTTCTATCCAATTATCTCAGTCCCCTAATAGAAAAGTAAACACAGTAAAATTAAAATGTGTTTTTCTCACAAAATTTAATTAACATCAGAGTGTAAGGCACTCGCCTCACAAATATCAGAGCAACTTAATCAGAGGATCACATCTCTTAATATACGACCATCCGACGAGTGAGATCTGACACGAAATTCCCTAAAAATAATATTTAAAATGGTAATGGGTCCCCGAGTTCATAAATTGCCGCGCCATATGTCCCCGTGCGTTGCACCTACTATACTGTATACATAAATATGTCAAGTTTTGAGGAGAATGTCGCTTTATTATTACATTCACTTTGATTCTTGATCTCTCAGGAGTTAGGGCAACAAATAACCTATAACGAAAGGTTAATCGCATAAGATAATGCTATAGGTATCTTTCAAATACTAGTCATTGATTATTTACTCCAAAAGTAGCATGGTCCGTCTATTTATGTATGTTTTCTTTGTCTAGATATTTATTCTTACGTAATACAAAAAACTCGACCAAGTACGACTCAGACTCGCGCACGAGTATTCCGTACAATCTGAGTTAAGCAATGAACTTAACTTTGCAGTTGGTAAGCTGCCCTTGACTATATCTTTTTAAAGCGTTGACTTAGAAATTTGATATTTCCACAGATCCAGGGGACTACAAACCTGAGTATTCTATATTAATTACCTCATATATGACATTCATTTTGGGTTAGGAAACCCTATAGATGCTCCATAAATTTACGTAAAGTCCCTATTAATCTGATTTTCAAATCTAAGGAAAATAAATACCTACATTTAAAATAAAAATATTGATTACTAATATATAATATTCTGTGAACAAGGCCAATTCTCTAAACGCTTAAAATCAATAAGCTTAAAATGTCCTTCGATGACACCGTTGTTATTTTTAATAAGGTAGATTGAATACTCGTTTCCTTTAGTAATCGATAAAAAATACATAAATAAATTAAAAACATTCGACATAAAAATAATAACCATTAAAATAAAACCAGATTTTATTTGAATTATTATCTCCAGATAGTCCAATAAATTATAATAATTAAGCTATGCCATTTTGGAACAAAAGTCAAACAAAGTTCACCGAACTCTTGTCGCTGCCGATCGATAACTCTTGCGCACACAAATGGCGGTATTTGAACGAAAAATATACCTAAATAATATCTTTTTATAAATTTTATTGCAATATTAAATATTGTTTATATTTTTATAGCAATAGTAACTCCCTCGTAAAATAAAAAAACTGCTCACATCCTTTATTCACGCGTTACTGTCCTACTTTTGAGGGCCATATCATTCGAATTGTATATAATAAATTGAAAGCTGAAAATATTTGAAACACAGTCTATTAATTAATTAAATATTATATAATCAATAAATTAAAGAAGCCTATCAAATCACCTAGTACGGTCCGATTCCGCCACATGTAGAGTAAGTCAAATTTTTTTGTCTCTTTATTCTCGTTGCTTCATGTCTATTTAGTATAGTTTATCACAGGATATAAACATATAAATACCCAGCAAGTATAAAGTAGTAAAGTAAAAGACTTTTTTCCGTGACAATTTTAATTTAACTTTAGACTTTAGTCAGTGTCATCGTGTTCGCTCGCAATAATCCAAGACGCGAGTGAACAGTAATATACAATACAATTTCCACCGATACTTAACGATTTCATAATAGTACATTATGATACAAGTGAGCTATGCTGGTCATTAGAGTCGGAGGGCGTACCGGAGCCGAGAACTGTAATGATCAAAGCGCACGAGTGCACATACGACATTTTTCAACACATTTACATTTATATACATAAATACAAAAAAACAATTAAAAAAAATATACGTATATGAGAGTACAAAAAAATCTGCCAAAAATGCGCCGTATCACGCAGACATAGACGCGCGGATTGTTTATAGAATTCAATACCGCACTAGTACCACGCCACTTTACGAGCAAGTGTGTTGAAAAAATATTATATTAACAGTGATCTAAAACCATTGGCAAGATAATCTTAGACTAATGTATAATAAGGAATGAAATGAAAAGTATCAAAAATAAGAAGTCCCACTTTCACCTGGCGCATAATCATTGACCGAAAAGATAACATTCATCGATTTAATGCTTAAATATTATTGTCATAACGTGGTCAATAAATAAAAGCCCAATATCCTACTTATGAGTCGATCCGAGGGGCCCATCTATGGCCAAAGAAAACAATAAATCCTAATGACAGCGCGCCCTCTGGGCACCCTCGGAAGTCCGCTATTTTGAACTATAAATAAATGTGTAGATGGATTGATAAATATAAATATTAGGGGCGAAATGAAGAAAAACAATGTTTATGAAACTGGTGTCGTTCGCTTCATAACAGTGAATTACGACTTCCGACGCCTGCAAACATATGGGATGTATGCGGAATAGCAATTTTTTCTAATCTCTAATGTTTAGTGGCTTTACTATCCCTGATTTTATCTGTGCACTAAAACATCTTTACAATAGCTTGTGGGCATTGAATGATATTAAAATTTTAAGATAATGGATCTTTCAAATTGTCTTATTTTTAGATGATACATTAATAATGAAAATTAACTATAACAATATATTAGAACATTTTAGGTACATTAAAAGGTCCAAAAAATAACATCGAGTGTCGAATCAAACCGGGTGTCAGGCAGGGTTCATTGGTGATAAATTTCAGAATATAATAAGATCAACAGGAGCGGGCATGCGTAGACGCGGGCCGCCGCGACAGACGGGACGTTAGTCACTGCGGCTATACTTAGCCAATTGCATTGTCTTCTGAAATATCTATTAGCGATTATTGACAAGGCATCGGCACGCGAATTCTCCTCACGGTAGGTGCGGGAGCGTCGAACTGCTATAAATATACTTTATATGCGATCACACCGCAATAGGCGGAGTAGTGTGACAAACGGTTATGTTCCGGAGAATTACGCCGGGAGAATTTATCTTTTTAATCTTACTAAAATGAAACCGAAGATGAACATCTTATAATTTACGTTTAGATTTTGCGATCGATTATTATAGTCATTGCGCGACTAATAAGAACGTGCGTCCCTTACTTCCTAAACAGTCACTTTATATACGTAAATGCACATTGCCCTATAAAGTTTATGTTTATTATTTAATTCATAAACCATTATCATCGTTTTTGAATTTGTTAACTGTATCACGTTTAAACGTTTATATAAATAAACGTCAACCTACCTACGATACGGTAGATAGGTAGGTATAAAGAGCATGATTGCATTAACAGTCCTAACAAATTAATGAATTCAAGTCAAAATTGCAAACTGAAAGTACAAATTGATACAATTCGACAATTGATTACAATATGCACACAAAGCGCTATCGTGTCCACAAACACGAACGAGCATCAAGCGAGTGCGAGTCGCAGTCGTAGTGAGTCCGCACTCCGCTCTCGTCTGCCCCACGAGCCACGATTCATATCGAGCGACAGCAGCTTTTCATTTTGTATGTTAAATTAAATTTCCATGAAACAAGATTGAATTTTTCGCAATCAGCACAAGCGGGGCTTGTCGGAACGAACTTATGTAATTTAACTGTACCTCTATGTATGCATGTAGATGCAACCTATGCAGTCCAACTGTAGCTACGCAACATGTTTCAGTTTAATCTGAATCCTGATTTATTCTAATGCTCCCGATTTATTACTTGTAAAGAATTTTTAACATCAAAAATTAAATTATCATATTTTGTTCAGGAATTTTTTGTTGTTTTAAAACATTGGTATGTTAGGCATTTATGTAAATTTCTTTTAACTTTTTTTATTAAGAGTTTTGTAAAGTATAATTTTAATTTAATTAAAATAAAAACCCATAATTCAAAATATTCTCGTCCATCCTACAAATATGTTATTTTATAAACGTTAGTTATGAAAACAGAATCCAGGTAATAGATATGGAAAGAGCAATAGAGTACCTGATATTAAAGCACTACTATCGGAAGCGCTGAGTGTAACCGCGGCAGAACAGAGAGCGCGCTGTGGCTGCAAGCTAGCATCGGCTTAGCTAATTTACAATTTAATTATCAGTCCGAATGATACATCGTTAGTGCGCGCCAAACCGAGTTTATGCGACTAATCAATTGTTTGACGCGGCCGCTGCAATCACACGCCGCATACTACCACCCGCCTCTGCGACAACACACAGCTACGTATATTCTATAAAAATATTAATAAAGTCATTTAAGTATTAACACCTACAAAGTTATAATCTAAAGAATCATAGTACCTACTACCTAGTAGATTGTAAGAAAACTTAAAGAGGAAAAGCAAAACTAAGGTATTTAGAATCATGGAAAACAGATCCATAGTCATTTCTTAAGGGTCGTCGCAAATATTACTTACTAGAAAATCATATCCGAAACAACAAGAATGACAGTTTTTATAACAGTAAAGTAGTAAATTACAATTAAGAAGAAACTTTAAACGTAAACAATTAATACAGAAAATTTGAATAAGAAATTAAGAGATATGTTTAATAGTCACAAGCCAATAGTATTCAATCGAGAAAACAATTCATTTTGATGTATTGGCCGTCGATCAAATATAGATCAGATTCCATCAAACGGACGACTTGATCGAACCGGCGGCGGCGGCGCTATGGATTTATGCGTTAAATATTCGACAGGTGCCAAGTGTGTCGATAGTAGAGTTCGATGACTAACAATGCCCCAAATGATATTCAAATGTCAAATAATTTGAGCATCTGCCCTGCACCCAGCGCGGATGCGGCGTAACGCTTCACGCTCGGCAGGTATTATACAATTGTGAGCGTTACCGCAACCGGCGTGCTACGTAAGGTGATCAGGTGGACTCTATAAATCTGATAAATTAAACAACCCTTACAATTATTTACTGACAAAACTCTATTGCAATAGGCCCCTACATATTGACTCTTATCTAGGTCTAATAAAAATAACAATGGTTAGATTTGGAGACGTTACGATACGTACAAAAAAGAAATTTAGTTTTAATAGTAATAATTTTAAGATTTCACAATTTGATTTTATTATCAATAAGATATTTATTTTGTCTTCATTGTGATCTTTACTGAACAATATTTTATGCATTTTTTTTGCAAAATTCATTGAAGAAAAGGTAAAAAAGGAGACGAAACAAGAAAAATAGCCAATATGAACATCGTATGATATCTATAAATTGTTGAATTGCACGTGATGTTGGGTCTACATTTTGATTTATACTAATAAAAGATTCCTTTTAGTTTCTTATAGGAATTAAAATAAAAAACTACCTATATATTGTCGACGATAAAACATTGAAAAATTCTACATTGTCGAGGAGTTCGAGTCAATTCTATGTAATATGAACGTTCACAATTCGCTAATCCCGCACTGCTACCGTTACATAAGACAGCTGAGTTGAATATAAATGTAAAACACAATAAATTTCATGCCCCGTAGGAAATGAATATTCATCACGAAATCGCCATGCATATTCTCTTTTGCTTCACAATTTCGTGTTCCCTACAAACATGTTGAGGTTGGCTAGAAAGTCAACCCTATGACGAAGGATAATAGTTACAAATCCGTTGTATAGCAAAGAACGTTAAAGTGCGGGTCGGCGCCTCAACGAGTTAGCTCTCGTAAATTTCAACATATAGTAAAGTGATTTACGAATAATTGTTGTGTTGGCGTATAACTAGAGAAATCTTTCCGCTGTTTGCCGTCGGTTAATTTATATTATGAGGCTTAGGTAATTCGCGAGCCACAAGTAATTGGTCTATAGAACAATAGCTTTTGTCATACTCTTATCTCTAATAGAACGTTTGTCTCTCTTCAAAGCCCCTCTAAGAACTTCACATAACATTTATTGTATTGTTATATTACTATTTCATATTAATCTTCTTACGTAAAGGTATTACTAATTGATAAGTACATAAATTTAGAATAAGTTGATAAAATTCGTATTTCTATTCATATAATGACTAAATTTCTAGGCTTTCCAAAACCTGTTCTTGGAGAATAGGTTTAGTAAATGATACAAGGTGTTTTCAGAGACTAATCGAAACATGTGTTAATCGTAGCATGCGAATCGACTTGAAGCGAATTTAGCTCTCGCACAATGCAATTTGAGTGCACATTACACAACGACGAGCTACGAGCGCTTTTTATTGCGGCATCGTGAGATCTTATCTTGGAAATGCCACTTCCAGCAGGCAAATTTCAGATTCCCCTTCCGACGCCCCCAACTCTGTACTTTAAAGCCCTTAACCTATGGATCCTTCTTGACTGATGTTTATTACAGTATTAGTGTGCGCATCACCTCAAACGTCAAGCACACACATACACAAATCGCGCATATGTTTATAGAATTCAACATAAAATCAGCAATAAAATTGAAAACATTTTGTTACGTTTTAAATAAGTTTTGCGCTGTGAAATGCGCTCGTCAAACAACTTTGATCTTTGTTCTCGATTCCAAATGATCATATTCGTACTTCTGTCTGCCTGAGTTTTAACACTGAAATTATTTCTGGATCGATAAGGAGCGTTAATTTTACGAGCCAGTGATAATTTGCTAACTTCCGACAGAATATCGCCCTAGTTGAGTCGTTCCAAACACTTGCCACGTAAAATTATTCACGTACCTATTCGCATAGGAAAATTCCAATTACCTGCAAATATAAGTGTTTGAATAAGCTTTCATTAATACGTTCTAACTTTATTGTGATTCTACGTAACGAATGTGAATCACAAAGAAAAAGAGAAGCAGATAGGAAAACCTTTGGAAAACTTATGGAAGAAGAAAATAAATAAAACTTCAAAACTGAACCTGATTTTTGTTGACTCATACTTGATGCTAATAATAATAGTTTTATTATGTTCAAGCATTCAAGGGGTTAGGCCTTTTTAGGATATTCTTTTTAGAAATACTACAAAATAAATCGAGATTCCAATTAAGAGTATTTATTATATGAATCAGTAACTGTGTGCGCAATTTTTTTTAAAGAAATTAATTAAAAAATGACGGCTGTACAGCATTTTTCCGATGACGTCTTCGTTTTTCGTTTTTTTACGGACAAATAGCTCCTGTAATTTTTGAATTATAATTAGCCAATTTTTTATTTTATATAATAACTGCTAGGGAAGAACGTCGGTTTTTTTCGATAATTTGGCCAAATGGCGCACTTCCAAATTGGAAAGTGAGAAATTTGCTTGAAAAAGTACATAATTGTTAATAACAAATGATCTATCCAATTTACAAAAAAGAGTTCCATAAAAAATAGAAGTACGAAAGATTTTTTTATTCAATATATAATCAAAATTTCAAGTTATTCGATATTCGATTGAAAATTGACTGAGTTATGTTTCGGCCAACTCAAAAAATACAGTTTTGTGATATGAAATTTTCAGTACCTAGTAGAAAATCATGAATAATTTTTCAATAGGTACCCCTTAATCTGCGATGCCTGCTTTTACATTCCTTTTGGTCTCTTGCTGTTACCAGATGACGTTTTTCCTCCTTTCTTTCCAATGTACACCACTTTATTAGGTACTCACTGTAAAAATAAGTTTATAAATACACAGTTGAATTAAAATTCAAAAGTGAGGCTTTCTATAAATTCTTAAAAATTTAATATCCTAGTCTCTACATAAAATGATAATGTTGTTTTTTAACATCTCCTTTAAACGAAAACGTAAGATATAGGTTCAGGTGTAGTATCTTAAAGAAAAGATAAAATAACTAAACTGATCGCAGTAAACCGTTTTTTAAGATATCAAGTACATACATTTTTAAATTATTTTAGCAGTACCGGTTTACAATCGTAAGCAATTCATCATGCTACCGCATTTTCTGAATATACTCCTACCCAGTCTACCAATACGAATGAAAACCAATGCACCCATAAAAATTATTTTAATTACTTTTTTTATAGTATCGATTACTGTGCGTATTGTTCAGATCTGGACGTAATGGATCATTTTGTTGCCCAAATTGAAATACAGGAATCTGTAATCGTTTGGAGTACGACAAGGATCGAATTTTAGCGGCTTCTTTAGCACAACGGCGGTCGAACGAATGCGCTTTTTGAGTTACATAATACGCTTTTGTTTTTAAACTTCTGTTTTTACTGAATCGTACTGCAACATGCATAAAAGGAATAACTTGCCTTACTTTGCCTTTGCCACCTAAATACTATTTTAACATTGCATGATTTATCTAAATGCAGCATAAGAATTTTACTGCTTATATTTGTAAGTATAGAAACAAAATTTATTACGATTGATACCTATATTAGGTTTCGACTAGCAAGTCATTCTGCCCGAGTACCTACTAAAGAAAATAAAAATAGTGCAAATAAATATTTTGTAGTACGTGCGTGTGTAACGTAAACCTCGTTGGGTGTATAGAAGAACTGTCAAACTTAACCAAACATACACATATTGTTTTATCTAGATTTTTCCAGAAATATGTCTACCATCAAATTAACACCTTATAACCCACAATTTCCTAAGGTAATTTGCAAAACTTTTTAATAAGTGTGCCAAATATATGCAGGGGTTCTGAAGTGATGCGTTTACGTACTTTGGACAACTGATTTTTAATGATAAATATCAAGTATAAAATGAGACAATAATATAAAATGTTTTATAGCCCGAATTAAATCTCTATTTTCGAAAACTTAGTGTAGCATCAGATAGCCATTATAAATAAGAGTTAATAAAAGGCGTCGGCGCAAATCTCCGATAAACTATAGAGTAGGTAGTTACACGGGCCCGGACCGCTTACAAGTCCGAGGCATGAGGTACGTACGACAAGACAGATTTGCGAGCTTGGGCCTACCATAGGTGCTTAGCAAGGCCGCCCGCCTCTATCCAACAGACCCACACCTGTGCAGGACAACTATAACATACGATTATAATCTTTATGCATCGCCTAGATAGAGTGGTAAAAGCTTTATTATGTGCATCATAAATGGATATTAAACTGAACTCGAAAAAAATTATAAAATAAAGTATCTTAAATGAGCCACTCTTTTGTCCTTAAACTAACGAACTACCCTTCAACATTCTAAAATAGTAACTTTTGAGCCAGTTTTCAGTCAGCGAATGTAAACGAGTGCGATTGTGAGGTCCTGTTGAAAGAGAACTTCCTCTCATCTTTTCTTCAACTCCGATTTCCGAATGCAGATATTGTTATTTTATAATGTTATTAAGTAACGAACAAGCTCTTCTTTTACATTCTCTTTGTGTAATCTATTATAATATATAATATATTTTATCTATTCATTGTAATTAATGCTAATTAAGAAATAAAATCAATCAGTTTTCTTTAATACGTTGGAAAAAAATTCATTGTCATCATCATTTTATAAATCAAATGAATAAAACTTGTTATTTACTGAAAACAATCTTATTTAACTTAACTGCTAGAATGGTTAGCTTAATATTGTCCTAACAACGATCGGATATAACGCTTTTTCATTATGTGCTATTTTTACCAGACAACTTATAAAAATACTTCTTACAAAACTTTTAGACTGAACTAGATTTCTAATTAGAAAAAATCACATATACAAATAAGAGTAAATATGTAGGGAAGGTAACAAGCCTACCTGAGAATAATTACAAAAGTAAATAAAAGTAACATTACTATGTGAGCCTCGCATCGTTGGTGAACTGCCAACAATGCCCAATTATATCCCTCGATGCTTTTTATTAATTACATTTCTCGAGCTTTCGAGGCCTTTGTATTTTAATTCTGACGAATTCACAGCTTTCTTAGAAAATCGCGGCCGCGGTATCGAAATGTTACGGTTCTACCTAATGAATGGCTTTATCATGTCGTATGTTACGAATACAGATACGATAATGAATATGTAGTGGTAATAAAAGGTTTTTGTAAATGTTTTACGCGACCAAATAGGCGTATCGGGAATGGTAGTTATCAAATTAAGATGCGAGTGAACACTGAGGAGTAAGCATTACATCGGCAACGGCGATTGCGCAAGCAGCCTTGTAATTGTTTCTTTTTATCACATATCGTGTAGCTATTTGCAAACTGTTCATTTAGGTACATCATACATTATTTATGTTTACTTTTTGTTTAATGCTTTGTTTCTCTATTTGCTGTTGTATAGACATTTACCTTTACTAACTTTAATTGTTATAGAATTGATTAGGTACAGCCAATTTTTTGTATATAGATAAAATTATATTATAGATAAATAACCTAATTAGAAAAACTTATTGACCAATATGACAAGAAATGATTGTGGGAACGATTTTCATTATAACTAATATGATTGATGCTTCTTTTTATTATGAAATTTGATAAAAACTGGGATAAAAAATAAAAATAAACTGGCATGTAAAGTGTCTCCATTTTTACAATAAGTTATGCTTTAAACCGATAATTTATAAGATTATTTCTGAATATCCTAAGACCTACACTTTTCCTAAATAGGAAACCAAAGAGTCCATGTAAAACAGTTAATTTTTAATAAACAATTAATCCAAGCGAAGACGGGAGGTAGTTATATATAGTTATAATATTATAAATTTAGTCTGAAATATAAAACAGTGACAAAAAACATAAATACAATGAATATCGTAATTTTGATAAATCGGCGAAGAATGTTTGCGTAAAAAGTGTGAGTTAGGCTCCTCTGCCACCGCATTTAACAGCTGTTCGCACCTATTATTTATCATTTTTGCATTATTTTGAAGTTTTTTCAGATCGACATTTTTTGTTGGTAGTCTTATTGATCTCGAATTTTTGGGCGAGTAGAATACTCAATCTCTATTAGTACTTATATTAATACGGTGCTTCTAGATATGTTCTTATTGGAAGCATCGTATTGCCTAAACTTACACGAACCTCCAATCTTAGGAGAAACCTAGGTAGATTGTGATTCGACTTTGTTTGTAAATGGACGGCATGGAGGAACTTACTTAGTCTTATTGACCATTCACTGGTAACTGAAGTGGAGACCACGTAGTGGCTCAACAAGTGGATGCTGTCTAAAGGTCTCATAGTACCTACTAAGAAAACTTATATTTAAGTCATGGCTAGTAGGAAATACTATCAAATAACATACATTTACTACATTCTATGTAGATGAACGTCGAGTAAAAATGTGAAAAAAAACAGATACAATCAAATTTATTTTTCGTTGTCCGTATGGAGGAGAGTCCTAAAGGGGTTCGTAAGCGACCGCAAGCGGGGCTGGCACGGTGCCAACAAGGTGAATGCCACGAGAGCCACGCAACCCACTTCCACCACGCGGAAATATACTCTGTCCTTCGATCCATCCCATATCACAGAAACTACTATATTTTTCCTTTCCTCGTATCTATCAAAATCTCAAAAACCGCATTACATTCCATGAAATCCGTCTATTACTTAAATAATCCAAATCATGTAGTCATGTCAATACTGAGTAGCTACTAAAATGGTATCAATTCTCTTGTAATTTAGATCTCACATCTATGAAAGAGCTTTTTATAGGTACCTACGTATTCATACAGTTATTTCATTCTAAACAGATTCCAATACTCTGATTAATTCTAATAAGAAGAATAAAATCTGATATCTTGCCATGTCTTATAAGCAAAACATACATGAGTAAAAGAACAATATAATAATTTATGTCAACATAGGTAGCTATGGTGTAGATAACAAAGCTGAAATGCAAATTGATATAATGCAGGAAACGTCTGAGTGGGTCTCGCAGCGGGCTACTATATCGCATGAGTAGTATAAGTTCGTTTACATACGACAGTCTGCTGTATTTGCATCCCAAATGTTCGGTGAGACCGCTCGTTGGCCCGACTTATCTCTCTCTTCCAGGCAAAATATTACAGTTTGTGCATCGCTACTCGCATCGTGCATATCTAAATAACAATAAAGGCATAAAAAGCAACCGGGGCGTTCCCGCGCAGTCGAGGCGGATGTGCTTCCCACCAATGAGCGAGTCGAGCTCAGCATATTCATAACGATATTACCGCCGCCGTCGCTGCGGCGTCATCATAATTCATATATAATAACCCTTCCGACGTCGTCGGCGCGATGCCGTCCGCCGCCCTACATCTCGTTCGCGCGCCGGTTATCTTCCCGAGTGCAAGAGAGACGCTCTCCGACACCCACTCGATCATAATTCATAATTTTATTTCTTAAAATACGACTGGCCATACCCACACTTGAAATCTCTTTTCATTCGTGATCTCGAGTGGTAACGACCTGCGAGTATGTCCAAGTGAATATAGCGCTGCACCGTTTATCTAATCTTTTATTATTTGTTAAAATAACAGAATTAAGATAATGTTTACTTGAAACACGAGAAACAGAACATGTAGTGTAGACGATGACAGCTATTTGTAATTGGAATATGACGGGACGCGTGCGAGTGCGCTCAGGGCGTCTCATTCGTCAGTTTATAAATAGAACTCAGCGTCTGCGCCGTGACGACTCGCGCCATTAATTTATATGAAATAACTGTCGGCAGTCGGAAAAATAAGTTCAATCGAGAACGGCCTTCTCAACGATAATATTTATGTTTTACGAAGTGGCAGACGAGTCAGACTTATGTGTTGACGTATGTACATCAGAAACTTACATATTTATTTACTTCGTACGCCCGGAGAGATTCATTTTTCTTAAATAGTTGAAACATTTATAACCTATATCCAAATACCTTTTCATTGAATTATCAAGGTGAGTTTTGCAGGTCATGTTTAAAAAACAAGTAGGTACGTACGTTGTTCCACTGACCTATCTATGTCATGTCGCATGTATGTAAAATTTTCTGAAAAGACATAATTCTTCTTGGATTGCACTTTATAAGTCTCACTAAATCCTTCTCCACAATTTTCGCAGTTCTGATCCAATAAAGATCCAAAAATACTGATTCCAAACATTATGATGATCACGAAGTACGCGAAAGACAAGTGAGACATAAATTCGTTAGTGCGCATGTAATCTTCGTGAATATACCAACAATAATAATTCACCGTACTAAATTTTAAAGTTGACATCAGAAAGAATTCAACTTCATTTTTAATGACGCCTTTTTCAAGTGTGTATTATACATACTGTATTATACATTGCGTACTTATTCGGTTTTTTTCAATAAAAAAGAGGAAAAAAGATTTAGTAAGAAAGTAATTCTTTTATTATAGGTGAGTTCACACCATCGTTGTTTCTAGTTAGTGTAAGAAAGAAACCTTTAGACTGGAAAACTAGCAGTGCCTTGGACTACTAGGATTGGGATCTAGTTGAGGTCTAAAGAGTTCTTATTCTAATACCTGTATGATTTTTGTCCTTAAAATCAAGCTATAGGAACTACCTGCCAATCATTATACCAACTACAATAGCCAGACTTGAATTTTTGTAACTTAGTTAAGTTAAAAAAAATAAAGTCAATCAGTACAAAAGATATCCAATACTGAATCTAATGGATTCTTGAGTTACTCGAAGTAAACTCGAATTTAAATCTAAAGATATTTAAACACATCGCCCTCGCGCTGCTCTCGCCATAAATAAAATAAATACAAATATTTTCACGTAAACGAGTAACTCGAAAGCGTTCATTTACATTTGTGAATGTAATAAATGGGGCATATTCTAAATACAAAATTAATTTAAACTGGAAATAGATCGTATTTTGTTGGAATATAACTAAACTCATTCAATTAGAACAGAAACAGACCTAAATATTTTACAAGCAAATATATTCGTCATCTAAAACATTAAATTACTAAACAGATTGAGTAATGACTTCATACTGTAATAATTTAGAAAAAACATTAACAGGTATAATGTTTTTTAAAGAGCTGTCAAAGCAAACGTTAAAAATTATTGTTCACTCGTTTGTGTCGATTAATTACGTAAATATTTATTAAAAATAGAGTAGGTACGTCCTAAAATAATTCTTATTAATGCATAGATAGCTGTGTAATCTGAATATAAGAAAATTCATTGAAGCATTACTATGGAGGATATTATAAAAAGTTATTATAGTATATAAAAGATAACACAAAGACACACACGTCACAATGTATAAATCCTACTAATATTATAAACGCAAAAGTTTGTAAGAATGTAGGGATGCGTGGATGTATGGATGTATGTTAATTACTCTTTCACGCAAAAACTATTGAATGGATTTAGAAGAAACTTTACAATTATATAGCTTACACATCCGAATAACATATATATAGATATAGCGTGAATTATCCAAAATATAGCTTTTGAAACCGCGGGGCGCAGCTAGTGGTATATAAATGCACAAATGTAAGAAATGATAACTATTACTCTACTGCAATGCGGCTGATATAATCTGGAAAAGCCGGGCAGCACTTGGGGCTTGCAACCCTGGTGCAAGTTATAAGGCCTTTTAATGATGACAATGCTTGTTTCCACTACTCGACCTAAATAAACAAAATAATCTAGGAGATCTGAATAAACTAGATAATAAATTAGGTTATTCTCAATGTATGGTGCTAGTTTAAACAATGTTTACCGTAGGAAATTACTTGTCTATCTATCAGGAAAACGATTATTTTTCTTCGAGGCAGTTAGTCGAGAGTATTATCACAAGGATATTATTTGCGCAAGTATACTGCAGTGTGTGTTAGCCTAAGTCGCTGTCTTATATTATTTTATGACTGGAAAGGGTTTCCACACCTGCTTTTTCCTAAACCTTTCCACAGATTTATGGGCAGGTATTGAGACCAACAAATAAGATGATCCAAAAAAATGTCTAAAACATAATAAAAGCAACACAAAAAGCTCAGCAAGACACGTCAACGTCGAGCGCACCATTGGCTGAGCGAACAAAGAAATATTGCCGCACATTATATCTGCTCTCCAAAATAATTTTATTTCACATTCTTATTTTGGAAACCATAAGATATACATATAGTTAGCTTTAATTAATGAACAATGGACTATCAATTTGTTTTGCTATTGTTAATTTAAAAACATGGAGAAACTAATAGGCTAATATTGAGGTAGAGTTCCTAAGTCTAAAACAAGATATTTTAGTTAAATGTTATATATAATACGACAAATACTATATTTTTATCGCCATTACACTATATACTGAATGTAACTAGTACGCATTTCTAATGGTAGTTCAAAATATTTTAAAATTAAGCAAATTTTAAAATATTCCTGTAAATTATTAAAGCTTTTAGCAAATAAAAATTTAAATAATATTTTTTCTCTCTATTACTGCAACCTTTACCTTTTAGTTATAAACATAAATGAAATTGCAAGAAAAACGAATAAAGTATTATTTGCATTCATAAAATTCTAAAAATATTTTAAAATTAAAAGAAACTCAATTAAAAAATAAACCTTATTTTATCACAGATAAGAGCACTGTTTTGGCGAGTCCTTAAGATAATCATCATCAGTCGGCGGGCCTCATTCGTTGGTCCGAGTATAGTTTATGACAGTGATTCCCAACGTCTGTATTGACTCCGGGTATCGATGACAAGTTACAAGAGGCCCATGTAAAAGAAAGAAAGAAATTGGGATCAAAGAGATTATATTTATATAAAAACATTATGTAATCAAGTCAAGATACAATTTCAGGATCCTGTAATGATTTCTTGTTAGATCAGTGATTGCTAAAGTGGTCTATATGAACCACCAAGATTCGATGGAGAGTCCCAGGAGATCCATGTTAAAAATTGATATCATGAGGAAAGAGGTCTATCTACAAGCGAAACTAAAATACAACTTATTGCTTTAGATTCCTACTTTCTGCCTTTTTAGGGCTGTGAAATTGTGTATATGATATGGCAATATTGAATATTAGAAAGCTTCATTACGAGAAAGTGAGTCTTTCACATGTAAATAACACGCTGAGTGGTCAACGTGTCAAATAAGTTTGGGAACCTCTAGTTTATAACATATTTTAGTGCACCATAAACAAACATAGCTAGAGTTTACAGCTCCTGACGGTCTCGGCGCACATTCGAGCCATTGTGCCTCTTATAATTTTTATTAGGGGCAATCCGTCCGCCTTGATTTACTTCTTCCCGAACTGATGGATCTTTCATTTAATTTACGATTCCACCCTAGTGTTCTGAGCGTAATAAAATGTTACAAAAACAAGCAAAATTATTACGGCTCATCCAAGACTTGAATTTTATTATCTATTTTTGATTAAATAAGATAACAAAAATTCATATCTAATTGTTTATTTAAGGGACCTTTTAATGTTTTTAATGAATTTGGTCAATTTTAACAATATCTTCATTATAAGGTCGATATTGTATAAAGTAGTGCTAGTTGAAGTGTTATAGTGTGGTCCTCGATCTCTCTGTTGGAGGATCACGTGAATGTTTAACTTTATTATTAGTTTAGTTATAAGTAGCGAGATCGAATAGTGGAGGCGAAAAGTGACTATTGTGAGACTTTGTCTTAGCCCTTAATTTTCGATATAGGCCTTATACCTTTTGTCGAGAAATACATGTAGAGTTGTTAAGGTTGTTCTTATAAGTTAATGTTTGTAAATTTAAAAATATTAATATAGTCGTACATTTTGCTGAAAAATATATTTAAAATGCCATCAACATATTTTTAGTGCGATTCTTGCGATCTTCCCACTGCGTCTTATCAACTTGACGTCCGCTTGGCAAGGTATCAATGATTATTATTATTGCAATGACGCCTCTACTCATAACACTATAGCTTTGGAAAACGTCTTCATATCCTGGATCAGCTATAAATCACTAAAACATTAATGTCAAATCCGATTCAAATCGCACCTAATTTTCTCTTATTAATGCCTTCATAAAATAATAAATGTAACAGTTTGCGCTATACCACGTATTGTGGGTGTAAGGTATTCAAATAAACTTTTTTGAAATAATTAAAAATAACTCGACTCTGTAGACCCTTTCATTCTAATTTAATGAGCAAAAAGATAATTCGATGCAAAAATTTTAATTATTCCTATGTATGTCATGACCGAGCGAACCTAACACGTTCTTGGTGCGTCTCATTTGCAAGTAACAGGACGTTATAGACCCACGAAGGCAATAAGATAAAAAGACGCTCAATAAGGCGCGATCACAGGCAAAAATGAAATAAATTGCCGCTGAATAAGAGTGCTGTGTGCAATTGAGGCGAACACGGTTGCTCATTAGACCGGCGACAGCGCACCACTCCGCCAGCGCCCTGCAGCCCTGTCCCTGTACCACCGGCATGTTGCCTAACAATCGCAATAAGTATACACTTTTTTCAAAAAAAAAACTTCATAAGACACGATTGAGATAACAATAATTTCAAAAATGGTTCACATGCCAAACTTTATGACAATTCACAATAGTCAATAGCCAGTTTCTATAAAGGGTAGGTCCTTTTGCAGAAAAACTATAAAACAAGTGGAAATTATCATAACAAAGATGTTAAATTAGAATGACAAAGAAGTTTTTTTTGACAAGATCTCACTTTCGATTATTTCATGCATTATGCCGCACTTAAAAGGAGCTTGGCCTTTGAAAAATAAATACTACTAGAGTGTAAATGAAACTTTAAATTATGTACTTCAATAATATTTGATATATATTTAAGTATAATAGTAGACATTAAATATAATAAAAGTATGTACCTATGTATAATGGTAATCTTATGGTCATGAATAGTTTGGAAATAAATGCATTGTTAAGTAGTAAATTTTGTTAAAATATGTAGTACCTATCGTGTAATCGTGGTATAAAATTACTATAAATATTACAACATATGTAATCTAAAAAAAAACAATTTTAATTTAAACACTTTGCTCATGTTAATGACAGTAGAACACGATAAAAAATTGTCACAACATCTTTATGAATATGGTATTTACTATAATAATTACTTTGTATTGCTAAGACTTATTAAAGCAATATACAATGAAGTCAATATAGAAATTGTTGAAAACCGCAGTCTGCAGAGAAACAATGTATTAACTGCAGGAGCCACCGAAGCACGTCGTGACGAGACAAAAAGTTATTTCTCTCGGACATGAAATCGAAACCGGAGAATAATGGAAGGAATGTCGTACTTTGCATACGGCGGAAAATTAAAAGATTTTTAGTTTTACTAAACGGGTAGACAGAAAATCTGTAGAGTCGCAACTATTTCTTTAAATATTTCTATTTCACAACATAAGTTCAGTTAAGAGCCATTATGAAATTTATTTATCTATGTAACTGTTCAAGTTATTTACCTAAATACATTAAATATAAAAACTACATCACTTTAAATGATAGTCACTGTAAATTGTAAATTTATTGGATCAAATTGAAAGCCCGCGAGTTTATTCGCGTGAACTTCTATATTGAGTCCGCACTCCACAATAAACTGAAAAGTTTGTGAGATATTCACTCAATCACCCTTCCACTAACATATTAATTGAAATTTTAGTTATTAAACCGATACTTCTATACCGCAAAGATTATGTTTCGTTACAGGATAAACAGTATCCTTTCAGTTTTTCCATTGTACATACAAAATGTATGTATGTCATTTTAATATTTTTGTGTGTTCAACTTCCTATTTTGTTTTTTGGACATTTTTTTGGGATAAAAATAAGGTGAGTAATATTTTTAATATTTACTTATATTTATTTAAGGTTAGATTTTAAAATATAAAGACCATTCGACTCTATAATAGTCGTTGTGTCAGTAACGAGAGTTGTAGACGAGCGTAGTGTACGTCAGCGTCACACATCTCCACGCACCATTTGCAAGCACCCGAGCGCATCCCGTCGCATCCCGCCGCATCCCGTCGCATCTCAATGTTCAACAGAAATAGTATAATGTCATATCAAATGTCTAACTCGGCAGACGCGTGCCGAGTTACGCGACGCCATATTCCTCAATTTTTATTACTCAACACCATATGGCACAAAAGAACATAACCTAACATTAAATATATTGACAAATATATATAGCAAAATATAATTTATGTCGTCTAATATAGTTTCGGTTTGCACAACTGTTACACTTCCGTAAGATATTCATTTGAATAAAACTTCCGGGGTAACATAGCAGACATTTTACAAAATATAAGTCAGTATAAGTTTACTTAATTCAATATTTCGCAAATTTAAATTTTATGGTTGTAGCAAAATTGTCATAAAAGATAATAACAAAAAGGCATTTAATTAGTTAATAATTTGTTTTTACTCCCTTTATGCAATGTTAAAAAAATAACAATTTTAATAACAGTAAAGTGTACTTTTGTTAAAACAATACAGAAGTGTTAAAATTTTATAGAGTTATGACGGTAAAAAAAATGTACCTATGTTGACCAAGGTCCATCGGTAAAGTCATAAATCTGCATTTCTAAAACTGACATTTTTTGTTTTTATATATTTCAATAAATCGAAGTTTTTAGGGCTCCGTACGTTATAATGAAAAATGGAATCCATATGATATCCCCTTTGTTTATCAAGACACTTATTCTTAATTTGATAAAATATTAGTTTGAAATTAATATCAAATACTCAAGTATTTTTTTTTTATGATCGTTAAGGGACAAACGAGCAGAGGGTCCACCTGAAAACTATTGTATTAAGTAGCTGTAAAAAACCAAACTTCTAAATTGGCGCAATCAAAAGATACGACCGTTATGTCATTATTCAAAAAGCTATACTTCCCGTAGATCTTGAATCATGAAATTTGATAAGGAGCTAGATCGTGTGCTAAAAATAACTAAAAACATTTTTGTTACTTATGTTGTCATATGGATAGAGAAAACAGATTTCCAAAGGTTAAATTTTTCCCTCAACCTATATTGTACGGAACCCTCGTTACGCAAGTTCGACTCGCACTTGACCGGTTTTTTTTTCTTATGACCGAATGGTCATGACTAATTGGCGATGCTATGGCACAGTCGCTGCAGGGTGCACGACATAATTGTTATGCTGGGTTTTTGCAAATATAATAATAAAATTTTATTACCCCGTTTCTGAAAGGGTTTGTTTAAGAAGAACGCTTAAAGGGTAGCCAGTGAAACTTAACTCCGTGCCCATCATAAGTCAAAACGGATCAATTGTTTAGTTGCATATTGCCATAAATCAGTTTTAGAAAAGCAACGAATGAATGGGCCATGGCCTCAATACGAGATCATTACACAAATATAGATTTTGCCTATTCTTGCACGTACCACAGCTCATTGTGGGTGGTGTGGAAGAAATTGTCTTTCACTTGTCAAAAAAATCGCATAGCAGAATATTTCTCCGAAAAGAAAGCTGATTATAGAAATGAATTGTTATGTTTTCTTGTCACCTGCTTTTAATTTATTGCTAGTTTGTCCATTTAAAGTAAATATAATTATCATATTGTATTAAGTGACAAATGTTACCCATTTAAATATTATTTAAGACATTTTGGGTAGATAAATAAATTACCTAATGTTCGAGCGGTAAAATTGTATTAAAAATATTTAATAAATGTTATAATGAATACACATTGTTCGTTATAATTTTGTTATATTAATTTGTAGAGCAAAAAAAACTTACGTAGGAAATGCGTTCTAGTATAACTTTTGTCATGACATTGTCTGTCTGTTGTTTAAAAAAGCTTCAATAAAATCTATATTATCATTAGATCGCTAATAATATTCTAGTAAACAATTGGTAATACTGAGTTTGTGTTTAAAATAAAATATGCCTTAATAATATTATAATGAACATTATATCTAATGCTACAGTACCTTTAGAATAATTTAATAATTACTAAACAAAGTGCATGTCTTATAATTAATGATACAAAATAAGTCCAAAATATGATCGTAGTGTTACGAGTAGTTGATCGGAGAGCGATGGAGCGGGTCAGACCCGGGGTCAGCAGCGCCATGCGTCATCGCTAACGACGACAAATGACGTGACGTGACGCGACTCAGAATATGTGGGGCTGTGTCTGCGTCACGAGGCCTCGTTCTTGTTTATTAAATCGATGTTTTATTTATATAAATTACACCATTATTGATTTCGAATCGTATAATTTCTTCCCATTTTTTTCTACTTCATTTTAAGCAAAACGCGAGTGAAAAAGAAATGTAAGTTTTAAAAGACCCTCTGAATGCCGATCATACCGATATATATGTGTGTGATATATCCAATGAGGTAGCCGATGACAGGTGAGAAAGTATTGTGGGGTGGGAGCCTATTTTTTACCAAACAGAAGGAAAGTGTCACTCTTCGCTACTATCAATCACATTATTCGTTTCCTTTTGCTCGTGACATATAAATAACGTTTTAAAACAGTTGACATTATATTATTAAAATTAAAAACTAAATATATTAACAGGAAGTCTCACTATAAAACTCACAAATACTGCATGTATGACTCATTGAATAAACTGCTAATTATATAAATAGATCACATGAAAAAACTGTGGTAATACTTTTTCCCACAGAGATTTAGCATCGAGATGAAGCCGGCTGCACGCGACTCAAAAATAGCACGCATTTGTCGAAAAATAAAATTTCCCCAAATAGACGGAAATATACAAAAATGTGAGGCAAAGAGCGAGGGGCGAACGTGCTGGCGCGCGGCGTGCCGTAATGTGCGCCCCTAATTAAAATGTTAAAAACCGACCGCTTCTGAAAAACGTCAATTTCGAAGAGAAATGTGCCGACTAGAACATCTCATATTATTGTTTTTATAATTTAAATGTACAGTAACGAACTACAGAAGACATCTCTAAACGGTTCATATTCAAAGCGAAAAGCTTATCACTACATTTAGTCGGAGTTTTTTATTTAATATTTTTTTATATTTTAATAAATTCATGATATAATTTTTGATTTTTACTAATAATTTTACAGCACTTAAATTGCACTATTAACGCGAAATATAAATTCAATCCTATGAGCGATTATACCTTTTAAAGAGAAAAAAAATCTAGCTTATTTGGTGTCAGGTGCCAGTTATGAGCAATAATTATTAATAATTTAAATCCTGTCTCTAGTGTGGTCTATATCAAACCGAGCGTGTTTCTAATTATTAAGCTTAATCTTCATTTATTGTAATTGTTAAATGTATCGATAACTAGATCGTTGTAGCCATATGCAGATCAACATCGACGTTCATTACCTAATTAAAATCGCAAGCCCCTTCCGCTCACAACATATCTCCAACGCACTGCCAATAAATTTCATCCGCCAGTCGCCCCATAACGATAACCAGTTCCTCGGGAACTATCGTTCAATCTGACGTCGATGCCGTATGTTGATCCGGTCGTGTACCCGCCGCTCTTTGCAGACGAGCCTGTCGATTTCTATGTATTATTTAGTACCGCCACTAGAGTGAGTGCATTGCAACACGGCCTACACCTGCGTGTGTGTATCCACACACTGACGCACACCACCACACGTGCGAATGTCTCGAGCCACGTCAGCCCAGAGATAACGAGCTCACATATTCATAAAGAATAAAGAATTATCCAACAACGACAACGGCCTTCCTCCCCTGCCCGCTGCCCCTTCGATCCTAATGCTCTCATTCACACTCTTCAGCCGATCTCAATCTATCCATTCCCCTCTAAGAAACAAATAAGATAGACTTTCGCAGCAACCTGAACGAAATTGGATTATCGACTTTAATTTATTCCATGGAAGAAATATTTAATTTCTCCTCGGGTTCGTTCATGAAACCCTTTAGCTTTATGCGATCGGCCATTGAATAGTTTCGAAACGATCGGTGTAGGTTTAGCGATAACAACCCGTTTTAATTCTTATAGCGGAGTGACGAAGGATCATTCGGTGGCCGCGATTAGTCAGTACAAAGGCTCTATATGCAATTAACCGCGGCAGGGTCCAACCCTCGAGACAACATCTTTATGGGCGACACATTTGATTCGAAAACTTGTTATGCTTCGTCCTAAATAAATTATAACGAGAAATTGTAATCATTAAAAGAATATATTTAATGTGTGTAGAGGTGGACGGCGCGATGGCGGGCGGGTGGCGGTCGACCGCGGCCTATCTCTGCCTACATGAATGCTTGCTTCGCAGAGATAGCGCGCGAATCTTTCGACCTTTGCCGCCACTTCATTTTGCATGACGATGCTTCGCTTCTGCATTGTTCGATCAATGCACTCATCACTTATCTAAATATTGCTATTTCAATTTTTGTTGTTATTAATTAGTGTCTATTTAATTTTTATTAAAGAAATAACATTGTACGTTTGTTATATTGTGCAGTGTTGCTACGTACCACACTGTAGTAATACACTGTAGTAATAAAGAGTGCCATTGCATTGCAATGATTGCAATAACACTCATTTTCACTGCTCAAGCCTGCTATCTAATATTTAACTATACTAAATAATAATGTCAAAAGAACTATGTAAAAAGCCTAATTGAAATAAACTATTTTGAGTTTGCGTTTAAAACCACTACATATCGCCATAATGTTGACTACATTTAAGTACATTATGTAATAATAGGAAAAGGTAGTTTGTATTTTTAAATAAGCCAATAGAAACTAGACAGCCATAGAAAATTTATAGACAGTTAGAATATAAATATTGAATCGATATTCTAATTCAATTAAAAACGAAAAAGTTTTCGTTTTAAACATTTATTTTTTCAACCTGGTCTGTAGCGTGCAAAACAGGTTCACATTACGAGCCGATAAAGTAAAGCATTCAATCACATTCCTTGGTTAAATTAATTTTGACGATATCAACAAAGACATGGCAAAGAAATCAGATTCATTCGAGATTGAAACTTCATTATACAATCATTTTGAAGTAAAATAAATAGGTGGATTTTTACCTACATTTTTTGTGAAATGAATTGTCATCTTTTTGTTACGTAAAAAGTTGTTTTGATCCCATTTACTATTATAAAACAAGTCACTAGCCGCGTCTTTTTGTCTGTTCGCAGATTTTCATGTGATTTTCGTAAATAGACAGAAGGATTGGTGAGGAAGGTTTAGGGGTACTTGTAATTTTTTTTAATGTTTGTGTAAGTTGGTCGAAATATAATCTATTGGTCTAGCCTCCGGGGAACTTTCATCGAAAACATTTTTTAGATATAACAAATGGGATGTAAAAATAACAATAAATTATTACTTACGAACTACTTAACAATTTTAATTAAATAAATAGATCTTATAACTTTGATAAAATTAAAAGTAAACACATACATTATTTACGTAAAAGCGGAGATTATTATAAAGTTAAACCAACGATGTGTTGAAAATAAAAAGAGAAGCACAAGATGCGTTGAAATAAAATTTTATATAGTGATCGTTAACCCGACCCATGTCCAATATTAAATGGATAGCGGCCTAAAAGTAAAAATTAAAGACAAACATAAATATTGTAGAACACACTTTGATTCTACATTGAGCCTTTACCCCTAGTGTCGATTGATGTTCGGAATGAAATTCGATATTTTTGATAAGCGTAGGTGTCGCATTGTCACATCATAGATACATAACTCTAGAGCTAACATTTAGTTAAAATGAATGGAAGACTTTAATTTAACAGTAGGTAAGCTAGGTGAATGAATGAGCTTATACTCTTTCAATGACGTGCTTAGAACTATTTGGTAGCTTTACTAATATTTTTGTTTGGCAGCAACAGCGAAATCATTTTAAAAACCATTAGAGCTAAAGCTAACATAAGCTCGATATATTTAGTCTACAGATAATTAAGCCTATGAGAGTTAAAGGCTTTGTATATGTCTATTATCTATAGCTAAAAACAAAATCATTGTCTTCGTAGATTTATCTTAAAATTCAATTTAAAAAAATCATGATTATAAAATACACTACAACATAGTAGTTTGGATTATGTAAATTTAACGGGTTTTATAATTTACCTATATTATATTAACATTATAAATTTATATAACAGTTTTATTAAAACAAGACAAACTATTATCTTTCATTACTCTCTTCTCGACCGTGAGCCCTTAATAGAGATAATTTTTTCCCTTAATTGTGTATAATTACGGATATTCGAGGTGTTGGGTAGACTACAGGGAAACTGGAATCGAAGTGAGGAATAAATTAAAAAGCTAAATTATGACCCGACCGATCTAACAACATGAATGAAACCGCACCCCACCTCGCCCCGTGGCTTGGTTACCGCGTGTGGCCTCTCCAATGCCTCCACAGAGATGGACTTGGACTATTCTAAATTTAAAATTTTATCAAAGGACTACACCTAGAAAATATATTATACGAATCATAACTTCAATATCAGTAACACAAACTATCTTCGCATAAATTATTACTATTTGGTGTACAAATACATTCACGTTAGACCATCACGATGAAGTTGGCTACAAATTCCTCTTAAGACTTCGGTAATCACCACTTACTATTTTAAGAATACTATTTTAAGATATATAGAGAGATGCAATTTTAGTTAATCATACAAAACATACGATTTTTAATCAAATCCACACTTTGCTGTGTTATTCGTCGCATACGACCCTGTCCAAAGGTGAGATGAAACGTTATCGTCTCTGGTAATCAGAACCCAAAATATTACGATTCAAAACTTGGTCAAGACCTTATATCCCGAATATAGTAACTTAGGGTACCATTAAAGGAAAAAATGGTCATTTATAACTCCGACTCCGAAATACTTTATTTGTTTAGTCATAATAAACCAATGTCAATTAAGCCGAGTCAAAATTAATGCATTATGTTTGTTTTTTTACATTCGACGAGGTACCTATCATAATCTTAAAAGAACTCTGAGTTTTGTGACCAGACGATGTGATTAAACGTTATTTTAGTAACATCTTCAACTTTTGATAAAATAGAAAAATTATTATTATAAATGAAATTTCTCAGGTTTCATCAAAAAAAGCTAATTTGTCCTGTTGTTTGTTATTTTTAAAGGTTAAACCATTTTTCAACGCTACCTGATATCCGATTGAGATTGATAATATGATCTGATGACATTATTATAACGTTGAGTTGGTCTGATGACGAAATTGGAAGACAGACATAGATTTTGCTATCTGGAGTTCCTACGATTGTCTGTGTGATGCGTTTAAAAAGAGAACCAATACGTTTAACTCGCATGTGACACACTAGTATTATATTTGGATTGTTTATATAAAAATGCCTCCTCGTTATATGTCGCATTTTAATTGAGATCTTATATTAATTAGGGTGCGATGTGAGGCGAGAAGGCGAATGTGTCCGCCGCACGCAGCTTCTGCACGCAACTTGCTGATGCATAAATATTGACTTCCATATAAGGTGTTAGGAAACCTACACTACTCTTATTATGAGGTGACAAGATCTAGATCATTACTCTAACTTCTTAATTTCAAAGATCGTGTATATTACTCGCTATCTATGGTATTATTATAGCATTTACACGATCGATGATTGATTTGTGAAGTAGGTATCATTAATCAAAGCTTCATTAGTGATATAAAAGCTATCATTTTAAAACTACAGACACACTTTGACGTGAGAATTCGTTCACAATAGACCTCGATATTGTTTTTGACTAATATCTATCATCATTTATTTACTTAGACTACGTTTGACTATTTACAATAATATGTTTCCCAATATATGAGATGATATAGAATTTACCAATGCTTTTAATCTCAACATGCTATGGTAAGCATACCTACTGACGATGCAGTGGAGGTCGACTGTTCGACTCGCTGCCCAAATTCTGACTAAGCTTGATAATTTAGTAAACTAACATAATCTCCAACAATAGGAACTAGCACCATGATATTAAACTACACTACTATAGTATAATTTCATGTGGTACTGAGTATGAATAAGAAGTTGGATCAAAAAAGCATTGCTGGCTGTGTAAAATACCTTACGTGCAGACTCAATAACTTTTATTTAGTATCAACAATAATAGTGAGTACCTACAAGCCTATTTCGGTGTAATAAAATTCTTGCATGTTCACTAATGTTAGCGGCGCGGCGCGGGCGAGATATTGCAGTGGCTTGTTAGTTCGCTTCTTACAACTTGTTATAACGTTGTTGTAAACACGCGTGACGGCGTGGTATCACGTCATCGCGCACGCGAGCTGCGAGCCTACACCGACGCCGACACCGACGACTCGATGAGCCTCCCAGTCCCAGTCCCAGCTCTATACCTGTAATAATAAATCTGCCATCACCCATCGCCATTTGCACATCGGACACTTTTAACCCTTTAACGACCACAGGGACATATCCGTCCCATGTAAAAAAATTGAAATATTTAAAAGTTCAGAAGGTTATACATATACTACACTTTTATATTATTACTATACACTTATTTATCAATGGCGTAAGAATCCGACTAACGGAAGTAAAGTGTCTCTAGCATATGAACTCTAAAATAACTGTCATCGCTATGGATCTTACATTTTATTTTGAGTTTAGAAATCAATTAAACAAATTTTTGTTAAAGCCATATTATTGACAGTCACCGACGCGCCATTTAACTAACTTTTCACTTTTTTTTTCATTTCAAAACTATATTCTGATGTTGTCAGCACTTTGTTTGTATAGAAAAAAATATTTATTATTAAAAATATAATTTATAGATTTTTTCTTATATTACTATATTCTCATAAGGCTTATTACTAAAGAATTGGTTTAATGAAATGAACACCGAAAAGTTCAAATAAGTCAGTTCAACTCTTATTGGTAATTGTACTATTATGTTATAGTCGTTATTTGGTAAGTAAATAATTATTATACCTACCTAATACAGTGATACTCATTTTTGTGTCTTATCTCTGTGCCCCTATGTTAGTAAAAGGGTTAAACACAAACCACTTTTTATTTAACGATCTTTGACACCTTAATTTCGCATGCCAAACGATAATCAACAGCCACATTTGCATATTTTCGTCAACATTTCATATATAGTCAATAATAAATGTTTTATTTAAATATTTTGTCATAAATAGATCATCATTAATATTTATATTTTACATTTTAAAAGTCAATTACTTGCTAGAAATTATTTGAATAAATTCTGCCAAGTGCGAATCGGACTTGTAGACGAGGGCTCGGTCGTTCTGGGTTTAGGGACAAACTCAAATTTGCGGTTGGAAAACTGTTGTAGCCATACATTGACATAAGTCCCGGTCAGTTAACCAACTATATTTTTTTGTGACGTACCTAACTGGAAATTTAATGATTTGTTCTAAATTTCATGATTAGGTCAACGAGAAGTACCGATGTACGGAAAACGATATAAACGACTGTTTCTTTGATTACGTTGATTTAAAAGTACGATATTTTCACAGCTCCAATATAGAAGACTTTAGTATTTAATATAAATTTTAACATGACACACGTTACTAGAAAATGTCTTAACAGGCAAACAGATAAACGGACAAGGATGATCTTATAAAAGTTAGTTTTTTCATTATCAGGTACGGGATCCTAAAAACACAAGACATAAAACTCTAATATTGGTGTTTTAATATTCGTTCTTTTGAGATTTAATTTAGGTAGTATTTTATTAAATGATAAATAAAATTTATTATAAAATATTTATTTTAGCATAAGCATTGGTTAATAACTAGTAAATCTGTGATAAACTTTGAAGAATAATAATAATAGTTGTAGCAATATGTTTAAAATTTTAAAAACCCAACAGGATAGATTTGTAACGATTTTCTTATGCATGATACAAATTAAACAATAGACTTATTACCAGGTATTTAAAAGTATTTCATTATATGTGTTTCCACGATAAACAATTCGTGTTCGTTTTAATAATAAAGTTTTTTAAATTGATTCCGGATGAGCCTCATATAAACTGTAGATATAAAAGCAAGAACAATAAAAAATCTAAATGAGTTAGCGATAATCTTATTGTCGTAATAAAACTTAACTTTAGTCGATTATACACTGATGGGGCCATCAAAATGTATGTAGAAAAAAACGAATTGGTAGGTATTGTGTGTGTTGATAAGGATTTTCAAAAATATTATCATTTAATTAATAATCAGTCTACTAAAATATTCTGCCATACTCATAATATTTACTTATGTATCTCTTAAGAAGTTTATAACACAGTTTAAACTCACAGGCCTTCTCTCTAATAAACCTCCAATCTATATCTATACTAATACTAATCCATATTTAATAATTTAATAAATAAAATTGGAGTGTCTGTTTGTAATATTAAAATAACCGCTTTATACTAAGTGCATATGGATGTATACACGGTACATATACCAGAACTTTTTTTACAATTTGTGTCTGTCTGTCGGTCTGTCTGTCTGTCTGTTTGTTCCGGCCTATCTCTGAAATGGCTGGACCGATTTGGACGGGACTTTCATTGGCAGATAGCTGATGTAACAAGAAGTAACATAGGCTATTTAACAACTTGCTACGACCCATAGTAGCGGAGCAACACGCGAACGAAGTCGCGCGGGTCCGCTAGTTTACTAATAATATTATAAAAAGGAAAGATTTGTATTTTTGTATGTAAAGAGTAAACTTAAAAACTACTGGACTGATTTCAAAAATTCTTTTGCCATTAGAAAGCTACGTTATCACTTATCCCAGAGTACCATAGGCTATATTTATTACTACAAAAAATTAGAGATCCTCAGAAATGTTTACTAAAACCTACCCAAGGTGTAAAAAAATTGCCATAAAATGTCTTTCATCGCATGCGCTGCGGAAAGTATTGATGATAGAACCAAAAAATGTTCTACAATAGGTATATATAACGTATTATTGTAGTTATGTCACTATAACTAAGTAGTTTTTTTACATTTTAAAAGTGGATAGAAATGCCTATCAAAATCAGACTATGTTATCCATACCTTTGTATTAATTCTTATCCAAGTAAATTTCGTATTCAAGACTGTTTCAATGCCTGTTAATTGCTTTTTGAATTATCGAAATCGGACATTCCATTCATAAGATATTACGAAATTAAAAATGTCAATATAAACCAAAAAATACACGCCGACGCGCCGGTGTGTTGAATGTCCATTGTCTATCCGTGCGACGCCAGGACGGGGCTCTAGTTGTTAATATTTTAAATTATAATTACTGCACACATGTTGAGAGAAAGTATTACAAGAGATATCAATAAAACATTTCATTTGATCTCACTAAAACGGTAGTAACACTTTTAATAGTTAGGCAGGTAGTTCCTAAAGTGAGCATTGTCTAAAGTAGTGGAGTTTAGTGAGGATTCAAGTACGTAGTCAAAAGATCTGGTAAACCTGCACTTAAACAACAAGCCCTAGGCGCTGTTCAGCTTCTTATCTTACGTAGATACTAGTTTATATTTATTCCTGTTCAGTAATAGGTATCATTCCTTACAAAATAAATATTTAACTTTAGAACAAAAACAAAAAAATTTGAAATTTACGTTTCAGTGTATTCATCAGTTTGTTAGTTGTTACATATATTGATGGATAGCAGATCAACCTAAAAAGGCTACAAAATAATAAATCGTTGTCAGTATTTGAACATTTATTACAATATTTCTTTGTTTCAATGTAATAGGAACACACGTGTTTCCAGATTTATGTAAAGTTATAAATTACTGTATTATGTAAAGGAGTTTATCGAGGACACGTGTAAATGTGTCATGGTAAAAAGTTCGCGGAATTCTATTAAGTTGTAAATTTCAAAAAATTCCATAATATCTACGAGTTATTTGAGCACTTACCATTTCTGTTTGACACTTGTTTTTGTGGCAGTTTACAGCAGCTGCAAAAGAGCAAAAATTTACATTAACTATAATCGATTAAGTCTCTAATACCTTTTATTTACTGTAGAAAATGATGATAAAAATTAAAATCTACAGAGCGAGACTGCACCGTACTTTTTTTAATTTTTTACTCTGATAGACGATATAAAAAGTTTAGCTATAAAAATTGTATTATTCATTTTAGCACAGACTCACGAATATTAGCACTATTTAGGTAGAAAAATGAAAACATTTTTAAAGCCAATCACTAAATCCATTCAATTGCAGAACTTCCTGTAACATGCAAGTACCTACCTTTTTTAATTACTTCAAACGAACAACTAAATATGGTGGAGTTTTTTTTCCAAACACAATAGCTTGTAAGAAATGCTGAGTAGTATGCAATGACATAAACGGTAGAGCAAGACATGAAATGACAGACAAAACAACGAAATGTCCTTTAAATATAATATTATATATCACGAAACCAAAGCTTTATGAAATCCGATATTTTTGTCATATCTTGTTTTATTGCTATTGAATAGAGAATTACTGGTGTCGGTGTTCAGAAAAGCTATTCAATGACATGCGGTATGGCTCAAGAGGGTAGGAAATTTCTTGGAACACATAAAATGCTGTACGTAATTATAAAAACAAAGTACCTACCTAAGTCTCAAAGAACAATTCAGTAGCCGTATTATTATAATTTCTTTTTTCCGCACTCCAGTTTTTTCGAATAGGTATATATTTTTTCTGACACCTTGAATAAAAAGTTCCATAGCATACTTAAAATGAGATTCAGAAATACACTCGACACTCGATCCTAGTTTGCAGAATGATATTGGCTAGTAAAGTTTGCGCCGTGACCTTTGATTGACGGGAAAACATTGAGAATAAGGCAAATTTAAATAAAAATAATTCTGATCTGAATAATTCTGAGTATCGGAATTTGTTGCTTATAGAAAATATGTTATTTGTACTAAGAATTGGCTTTTCTTATTTGAACGCTTTTTTAAACTCCGCACGAAATATACTACTATTATAAATAAGCCCTTAATTGACATTTCATGCCTACAACATTTATAATATTTCAGTTTCATGTTTAAGCTATAGAACATTAATCCTATAGATTTGAAGAAACTCACTGAGCGTAACAATTTCAATTTTGCACAAATCTAGTCTCATTTAAAGTATTGTGTTACATGATGTATTAAATAGCCGGTTGACAATATCGTGCGGATATTAACCCACAAAAAATGTCCTCGAATGTCCCGAGGATTTTCCGCTTCACGCAGTAGTGAACTCTCCGTGGCCGGAGCCGGCAGTTGACAAAATATTGCATTGTACCTATTATCTACAAGGTATTTATTTAAAAACGTTATTTAAATGGATGATTTTAAGCCCATTCTACTTATGCGACTATTGTCCTCGGCTAATACGTTTACAAACGTTGTTTCCACAATGAACGCTAAGAATTTATTTCAATATACGAATATAAAATGGGTATCGCTACAAAATTATCATTTTCATTGAATTAATAAGAAGTGTACCTCTCATTCTCAATATTGGTTTTAAAAATGATAGGTTTAGGCCGATAGCGTGCAACGATTTATTACCGTTATTGCTTTATTCACTTCGTTATAGTCATCAAGCTATCGGAGACCATAAATTTGAATTCTCTTTGTGACAATCTATAAAGGTAATGAAGGCAATCATCGACGAGCGATCCAATAAAATAATAGAAATAAATTTGATATGACCGACATATGGTGGCTTTGATGCGTGGCGAACCCTGTTATTGCTGTCAAACATGCGATAAATAGTTCTGTCTGGTCCGACCTTTGATTACACAGTATTGGTCCGTTAGACGACAATGAGAAACGTATAACAAAAACCAATATGTTCACACCCCTTTCTGTTTTTGATTCAGTGATGACCAAAAAGTAAATTCCAGTTTATTATTATTCCATTACCCGTCACCCCATTTTAAAAAAATATGTCATCCGATGACGAGTGGGGACTGGGGAAGAGCGGGAATAATCTGGCAGAGCGAGCCGCCGCGCCGGGCTCGGGGAGGTCGCGACCCGAGAATATTCAATGTGTTTATATAAAATAATTTTCATGTTCGACAACTCACGACACAATGCCGTATATTTTTTGCTCTGCCGATAAATTGGAGGGATTATCATTTAATGGAGGGCTCATGTTCGTTGGGCTTGTCCCGATTCCCTATGACTGACGTGATTTAATTAAACATATTATAAATGTATCGATGTCTATAAATTGGAAAATTATTATCTCAATCCACCATATTTCCAAGTACATTACGCTTTAGAAAAATCTTCTTTTACTTTAATGAATATCAAAAATAACAAATATCAAGTTAAATGTAAGAAAATAGTATTAACAAGAGACACAAGAGATAATCACTTAATAATTTTTTTAATTAATTTAATAACAATTATATTTAAGATTTCACGCAAGTACAAAAAAGACCGCATAAATTTTATATTCATCATTGAATAGATCTTTTTATTGCTTTTACCTTGCCCTAATTTTGGCAAACCAAATTTTTACCATTAATGTGTTTATAGAAAGAACGGATAATCTCCATTATGGCGCTACAAAAAATACAAATCCCGTGTTACCGAAGATTCTTTGTAGTGTTATGAAAATGTATTTTTATTAGGTAGGATACAACATGCATTGAAACTATGAGATCTTATCGCGTCCCAACAGATTCTCCCCGCTTGTTTACTCTAAATATTTCGCGTCACAATAAAATTACATGACATCTGTACTACAAATAACGGGAATATCTTTATTCATACCGCGACTGCAAACAAGGTCCCCCAGCGTTTGCATTGTCACTGCGGGGAACGTCTGCTTACTGTCTATGCTTACTTCCCTCTATTTTATCATACCATAAACTAATAGGACTGATATAAAATTTGTTACAACTTATCATATTGTTATTTTTTTTACTGCACATCTCGACATTATTGTCTTAGTTATATTAGTTTTCTATTTGTGGAGCTGATATACTGATACTTTAGATATTTTAGATGTTTGTATATATACTAGTTCCTAATGTCTTAAAATGTGCATAGTTACATTATAGAAATCAAAATATTCAACAGTTTGTTTATTTGCTTGAACGCGCTAATCTTAGGAACTATTGGTCCGATTGGAAAAATTCTTTCAGTGTTAGATAGCCCCATTTATCGAGGAAGGCTATAGGCTATATATCATCACTCTAAGACCAATAGGAGCAGAGCATCACGCGGCTGATGTCGCGTGGGTCGTCTAGTCAGTGGACAAGTAGGAAACAAGATAGATACTGTCTACTCTACTAGTAGTTACTACGTAGTTGTATTACAGTTAAAAATATCTTTTGCAAGGCATTAAAGAGTATATTAACAAAAATATGCACTTTAGACAGAAATCCAAGCAGTGCTAGGAGTAAGTCACCCTGGTGCACGTTGCCTTGACTGCTCGATTTCGTTACTTAACATTTAAATTAATAATAACTTTAGACGGAAACCGAGCAAATAATCTCAAACACCTACATAACTCTTTCATAATAGAGTCCAAGCATCACGACACCAAACCACGAGCTTGGTTATTATTGGACCTACAGCACCAATGGTTACCGGACGAGATTCATTTATGAACTGGACCAAGTGTATTAGAACAAAGGTTACATATTTTCGAAACGTGTTACTAACAACTATGATAGTCAATATTCGCTAGATACTTGTCGCTACCGATAGTCTATCTATAAAATATTCGTATACGTTGCCAAACAATTTTACAAAATAAAAGAAAGGAAGAAAATATTTTACTAATAAATACAAATATTAATATAACATAAATTTTACTATGATATGATTATTGCCGAGTACGTGGAAAGACAAACTGCATTGAAAGACAGATAATATTATTTTATTACAAAAGGGCAAGGAAGCGATTTACAATAAATAGCTTCAATATTAAAGTTCTCCCCTATATTGATATCAATAGAGCGACGACAACCCATACGCTTGCGGCGGTTTCAGAAATCCAACACATTTTCTTGGATCTGTTATACTTTTATATTATGAAACGATTACTTAAGTTACCTACTACAAGTTTTATTAAAAGCTTTATGGAAATTATATCCAAACGCATTTTCTGCTGAAGTGAAACTTTTTGAAAACAAAACGCAATTCAAGCCATACTGCCAAATTTGTAAATAATGGTATTTATATTTTTTCCAATGATAATTAAATAGAAATTGACTATAACTGACGGCTAAACTAGTTAAGTTCTAATTAAAATTAATCAAAAATCCCCTCTTAGTGGACCTTTTACAACCAAAAACCAAAAACCCATAGTACTTAATATAAACTCAAAAGTTTCATTCTTAATGAATGATTAACTAATAAACGGATTTTGATGAAGTTTATAGATATCTTAAGAATCAGGATACCTCAACTCAAGCTGTCCCTCAGAATGTATTTAAATTATTTAGTTTTTTCCTTTACTGTATTTTTATTAGATAGCGCCTGCTCAGCAAAAAATATGTGTGATATTATTTTAAAATTTTCCTACAAACTAAAAGTACCAAATGTTGACGAACCCCGACACCTTATAAAAACGGTAAAACACTAGTTTCGGCAAGGAAACCTCTATCAGTTTTCTTTACTAGTCTTATTGACAATAGTTTCGTCTGTTGGTCTGTGACATCCGCTACATGAGACCCGCTATATTACGTTTACCTGCTTTCACCGCTATTTACAAGGACGCGTCATATTAAGCATTATTTGTAAACAATAAATATTACTGGCCTATTTGAAAATAATTTGTAATAAATAAATTTTATGTTTTTATAAAACGTTACTTTTACTCGCTTCGATGAGATAAAGTAGTTTTTCATGCCCTTTTTCTCTGAGGTAATTTAGAAAATAGACTTTTCAATAATGTCTCTTAGGTGCCATAAAAATATCTAGTTGAGATTAATATTTTATTTTTGCGATCTAATTTTGTCACATGATGAATTTGATTTTGTTTTGTAACTTACGTATTAATTTGACATTTTTGGATTTTAATTGTGTTAAATTGTATTAATTTCTTAAATAAAACATCTTAAGTAAAATTAAAAAATTGGTTTTTAGCGCATCTTTACGTCACAGTAAAGAGTATAAGAAAATTATAGTCAAATTTTTGTTGTCTAAGGAGTTCGAGCTGTGCAATACCACAAGTTTGTGATTTGTTTGATCTAACTGATTAAATAAAATAAACTTATAAATATACATTTTAGACTAACAAAATATTCGAAAAGTTAAATAAAATATCCAATAATTATGACAGTAATAAATACAAAAGCGACATTTAGAGAAAGAATTGTGCACAATTAAGAAATAAATCATAGAGTTTGGGCATTGTGCGTCGAGGACGTTATGACTGCGGGTTGGAGAGATCCTGCCCCAGTGGCCATCGGTAACGGTCACCAATTTATCATTAAGGCAATTTTTACAATTGTTTGCTTTTGTGTACTGTTGTTGTACTATAATATGCTCCACTTAAATATTAGAAGTTATTTTAAGTAGGTACAAATAGATATAGAGCACAAATTATATCTTATGGTTTGTTCAAAATCAATAAACTTGATAGAGAAAATTAGTGAACTTTGACTAGTAAGATATAATTATTTTATTTTTCTTAATCGTACTAGTATCTTCACGCGGAAAGTAAATTTAAATATACAAACTTTCACATTTGTAATATTTCTAGGATTAGATTTATGCCACTTATGTAGATTTTCATTATAAACGGAGTAGGTAAAATAGTAAAAAAGAAATAAATATATATATATATATATATACTGAGTATTTGACATACTTATATTTCAGACATGACCTAATATTATTATATTTATCAACAAAATCGTTTTAAGTAGAGCATAGTTCCAGGCGTGCATGAATCGGTCATCGGTCCACCCACGCACAAAAGACGCGTGGGTGCAAAGATTATACTCATTCAATTGAACCGCATTGTGCGCAGGCGCATGCCACTTCCAGTCACCTCTTAATTATCACGCAGCTGCTGACCTGCGTCCATCTGGTTCATCACCACCTACATCATGCTCCTACAGGATGATCAACACCCTTTTATAACTATTTCGAAGGATAATTTAATACAAGTATATTGAGGTTATGATAAAGAATAATTATTTACGATCATAGTTACGTTGTCACCAGATATGATGGGTGTATCTAATAGTTCCTAAATTATAAACCTTTATTCATACACCTGCTAACCTAAAACAATGAGAACAAACTTCTACGCATATATTATGGACCCAAAAACACAACTTTAAAGATGAATTGACAGCAGAAGAAGACTTAGTAATATGCGAATTAAAATAGGAAAAGGTAGAGTTGGATAGATTTAAAGATTCTCATATTTCTTTTGTGAAGACAATTCGAACAGAGTAGACATACAGAAGATATAGTAACTTTTACACCCCTTTTTCATATTTCCACTAAATTCAGTACAAAAGTAGTATACATCTCAACATCCTATATAGTCCGATATTTCGATGATCTGTGTAATGTAAGGTGAGTGTCCAATGTCCAGTGACAATAGGGCATTGGTTTTGAGTGGCGGCCGTCCAGCAAATCTCATTTGTGGATTTATCATTAACTGTATTCCATTCACCCCTGTCTGCAAAGCCTATTAAGTATAAATTTTATTTCCGCCTGATGCCAATATCTCGCTTATTTGCTATGTCGTACTCGAAACATAATACTAACTGCCGATATTATATATTGCCGCTTTTATAATAACGTTTTTGATAAATGACCCCTGATAAACTGTTGAGAGATTCAGTTACAACTGGTGTCATTAATATGTTAATTCTGATTTATTTTGATTTACATTTCTGGATTCAGATTTTTAATTTCCCTAATAAATAGTTGCTTTTATTCCTTTCTTGACAAAAATTTATTTCATTTAATATTAAGTGTTATTATTAGGCGTATATTAGCCCAACTAAGCGATCATTCAAATAACTATTATGTCATTCTATCATGTCAAAATAGTTATTCAATCAATCGGTATATGATAAAATTAAATCAACAAAGTAATGAAAACGATACGTGGGACAAACAATATAATCACAGAATTATATCGTAAAATCGTAGAAATTATTATCCACGTCAGAAATGCAGTGGAAAGAACAATGAGGCGTGCCCTAATCGCATGGCTTATCGACACTAGCTTTTGTCTTAATTTGATGACCAGTTATTTATGTCCGTGCACTATCTTTCTTTTACTATAATTTATACTAGTTTGCTGCAACCTTATACTTCTGTGGTTCTGTCAAAATTCACATAAATAATGGGGACAGACGCCAAAAGCGATGTTATCTTTAGCTCGTGACAACTCTACGAACGGTTATAAACAAAAGGCATACTGTAATGATTGAAAGAGCCATCGTAAACCTTAATATTTACGCGTGACTCTTTCAGTTGACTCTTTGAAAAGGTTTTATACACCCGGGATAAGTTCTCCCCTTGCTCCCCGGGCGCCTACGCCAGTCGCGTCGCTATATCTGATTTATTCATACCACCCGAAACACATGATCGGTTTTTCGGATAGCGAGTATTTAGTTGTTTTTTTTTATTTTATCCTGCTCCTACAGCCGCAATGTTTAATTGAGTCGGATATTAATTGTATACGGCTCGCAATGTTACATATTTAATAACGATTGGACCCGGCTGCAGTAAATTGATAGACTTTTATAATTCAACTAGCGGCCCATCCCGGCTTCGCGCGGGTGGAATATTATTTTTAAAAATATATTGGCCCTCCCGCATTTCGGTGCCCCCTCTCTTGCCGCTTTACTCGCTGCGCTGCGTCGCTATACTGGCCCGTCGCGTCGTCGTGTATTTTTTGTTTATATTGATATTTTTAATTTCGTAATATCTTTTGAATGGAAAGTCCGATTTTAATAATTCAAAAAGTAATTTACAGTTATTGAAATAGTCTTGAATACGAAATAATTTATTTGGATAAGGATTAATACAAAGTTATAGAAAACATGGTCTGATTTTGATAGGCATTTTTATCAACTTTTAAAATGTAAAAAAGTAGTTATAGTGACGTAACTATAATAGTTGAACATATGGTCTCGCGGACTTTTTTGTAGATATTGATACGTTCTATAATATTCTAGAACATTTTTTTGTTCTATCATCAATACTTTTTGCAGCGCATGCGATGAAAGATATTTTATGGCTAATTTTTTGGCACCTTGGATTGGTTTTCGTGAGATTTCCTAAGGATCTCTAATTTTTTCTTGTAATAAATATAGCCTATGTTACTCAGGGATAATGTAGCTTTCTAATGGTGAAAGAATTTTTGAAATCGGTCCAGTAGTTTTTATGTTTATTCGTTACATACAAAAATACAAAAATACAAAAATACAAAAATACAAATCTTTCCTCTTTATAATATTAGTATAGATTAAGTATATCAAATTGATATTTCTGTTGCCTTTATATTTCAAATGAAATCTTAAATTTGTAATGTTTGAATATTTTAAAAAGTTTTCTTTATTTAACAACATAGTTAAATATTTTTAACAAATGGCTCAAATGACATTTATCATTGACTAAGGAGTAACGGCTACCTAATTATTTTTAATTGTTATAGCTATTAGACACCTACAATGACAAAGAAACCTTAGAGCGGTGACAATGATATATATGTATAAATATTGGGTTGCAATTAAAACTATTGCGACTTGTTAACTAACTCGTGGCGTGTGGGAGGACAACTGCAGCAGATGTGCGACCCCACCGACCTTCACGCTCAACCTAATATTCGCGGTAACCTTTGCTCATATCTCCACTTTGTTTTCACAGACGCTGAAATTTCAAACACATACAAATATCTTCAGTAAACCATCAATTTGGGGGGTCTGTTTAAGAATAGTAACTCCGCTGACACAAGCATAGGTAACGATAACGATTCAATATTTATTATCACTCGACGCTCGTCATTAAGATAGTGTCAAAACTTACTGGCGCTCACTTACGGGGTCGGACGTGCACTCATAATTATTACTAATGCCTTAAATATGTCAAAACAGGAATCCAGGTAAAAAGGCGTAATTTACGCGCGGCCGATAGAGATTTGGCAGTTGGCGCCGTAGCTCTGCCGGGCCGCTTCGCGAGCGGGCGCCGAGTTTTTGTCCACTATTGTCTTTGATATAAATTTTAAATAGGAAATGTTTCTTTTTATGGCGATCTAGTTTACGGCTGACAATGAAGGTAGTATAAATCTAACGTCTGCGTCACTATTCCTTAGCGATGATCGATCGATAAACATTATTTATGTACTTCCGCCAAAAGCTACAAGATTGGATGGTATAAACGTGAGCAAATTCATAAATTTTTTAACTTTTGTTTTGGAAGTGACAATATTAAGTTATAAAGCATTTAGTAATAAGTCATAAATAGGTATCAGGTAGATATTTATCTTTTTTAGATACTAAATATAGTAAAAATACCAATCATGGACGATTTAAGAACAATTACGTTCTATTTTTGAAATCTGACTATTGGCACCTAAGAAATTAGGAAATTCTATTTTTCTGCCCTGATGAATTTATGATATTCCAATAAGCTGGAATTATATCTATGGATTTATGCCGTATTAATTTATTACAAAATTTAGTAATAAAAGATCAATATTTTTTTCGTCCATTGTTTCTTCACTGTCCATAATTGGTGCGTTTACTTATAATCTTCTAAAGATAAAAAATCTGAAGAAGACTTCTGTTTCTGGCAAAATACAAAGATGTTTTAATCTATTATTGTGCCTTATTAGTTAATAATCTTCATAAGTGTAAATTGATCAACCTACTAATATGGAAAAATGAAGTTTCTACATAAGCGCACGTTTGTACTCTTCCCAAGTAATAACCTACCTGTGATCGCTCATTGAATTCAAATGAGTACGCACTAAGTACGACCCACATGGCAACATAAATAGATACCAGCTCACGCTTATGACACATATTATTAACATACTGATGTGAAAAGAACCGCTTGTGTGCCTACTTTGAGGAAAAACAATACAGCATACCTACCTGCTAGTCTTAGCTACTGAGAATGAGTTTAAAATCTAACTACCATTCGGCGAAAAATACCATAAAAAATGTTAGCTATATTAGCAGCAATGTTTGATAGTTTGATATTTGATAGTTTGATTAACGATAGTTTCTATACATTTATTTTAAGAATCACAGTCTCCACAATATGGCTATAGCCCACAGCTCACAACTTAGCTAGTGATCTGTGCTATAACCTTATTTTCCAAAAGATATGAGCCATATTGACATGGGATTTTATTTAATGAACATTTTTAACGTAATACGAGTGATATAATTTAATATTTACATTTGGTTTAGGCTACGTGAAACTTTTAAAATCTTTGTTTAACATCTTGGTTACATGCCTAAAGGTTTCTATTTAGAGTGCATGTTAAATTGTTAATACCTCGGTATTGTTATACAGTAAGTAATAGCAAGTATCAATTCATACAGATAAGAAGTTTATATTATTACTTCTATAGTATATGAATAATTTTATAGATATTGCTAAAACAATAAGAAGTAATTAATAAATATAATGAGACAATCACCAATGCACAGGGAACCAATCCCGGGAAGGCTGATTAACGACAATAACTCGGCGACACTAACTCGCGGATGTTTATTTTTATCTTCGTCCCTTTCGAGCCGATCTCTAATGAATACGGTTTATCTTCAAGTTTATATAAAAAATAAATCGCTTTTAACTGAAGAATCACGCCTTAAAAAAGAAACGCTTATTAAAATTTATTTCTTTCTCTCCTCGCGGCGCTGTCTTGTACGATGCCTCGAATAAAATTAAAAAGTCAAGAATTCTTATTTATTTTAATACAATAAACCGCAATCGCTGAATAAAGATAAATAAAAAGCAATAAAAAATAAAATCGCATTAGCAATAAACAAAATACTTCAGCGGATGTGGGCAGAGCGCAGAGCGCAGGGCACGCACACGGGCATACATGGAGAAGTGGCATGGTACTAAACAATTATTAAAATTATTGCCAGCCTCTCTCTCTGTGCTATTTGTGTTACTCATTTTTCTTTTAACATGTTTTCTCAATAAATGCAGCTGCTCTACATTAAAAGAGCATCGAAAACCTACATTCACGTTTAAGGACATAATTTAAAGTTTATACTCCTGATTCTCTTAACTTTATAAATTTTAATAAATCGTACTTGATGAATCGGTCTCTTTTCTTTAATTTAAATTCCTAAATTCTAATCATCTAATTTTTTGTGATACTAGATACTCCACGGCAGCCCTTTGTCCGGATGTCACGAGTGCTACACTGTCCAGCGTTTTCTTAATTGTGCCGAAATATTTATTTGATTGCGAACTTTGTGGCACTGCCGTGCAACCGAAATGGTCATCGGCATCCACACCGCTACAATAGCAACCGCTGCAAGAGAAAATTAGATGACCATGCTATTTATATTTGCTGCAGTCTCCTGCTTACCTTAAAAAGTTGTGGTTCCAGAGATTTCTAAATTTAATTTTTACTTGAATCCTAAGTTGAGTACTTTTGAGATATGAGCCTGATTTGTATATGAATTAAATACCCAATTGGGTAATTTCGATGTACCTAAATGTGTAAGCTTAAAACTTTTAGATTTCAGATTAAAATAAAATATTTATATAATAAAATATAAACTTCTATAATTCTATAACAAGATCTCTTACAAATATTTGATTGCATGAATTCCTATAAACCTGAACAAACCTTGTCCGTCACTCGGCTGTCATATCAACGATCTAAATAGGCCATGGAACCTATACCGATATGTTTGTAACACTGTATTTACGTCTCGTGCACGAAGCATTCGCCATGAATGAGAGATGAAATAAAGTATGAAACGGCTGAATCGCGACCAACACAACTGCGGCGCCCAAGCCAGCCTTCGAACCAACAATCGAGATGTGAAGCGACGATAGCGATGTCAACTAGTGTACAGGCTGTCCTCGCCGTTCCCATGATTTGCGATGCTGTTCTAATCGTTATAATTACCTTCCATCCATCAAGCAGACGTATGAAACATGCGTTTCTAGAATTTGACCAAGAATCGGTCGCGATCAATCTTTCAGTGCCGACTGCATTTTGAATTCGAATCTAAAGTTTGAGAAGTAGCAGAGATCATTTTTGCACATTGACGTGTTTATGAATGTTCCGTTATTAGTTCTCTTTGATCCTATTTTACATGTCACAGTCACGTTTTATCCTCTTTTTAACGTAGTAGTTTTAAAAACCGCTTAGTCTTCTGACGGCTTCGCTTTTTATTGGTCTAATTTTTATTCATTTGGTAACTTTTGATTAAAAACAATATTCATCGATGGTCCTAACAAAGCTGACTAATTATCGTGGCGCGGCATGTCGTAAAACAGTGCATATTGACGGAATATAGAGAGGCCGGCACACAGTGCTTAATGACATTAATCACATTGATTTATTGTGGTTCCGAGTTATTACAGGCCGGGCGCGCGAACTAGTGTGAGTGCGAGTATACAGCAGGGAGCTTTGTATTTGTGAGCATACTTCTTGTATAATATGAAAACACAGTAATATAGTCTCCTTAGATTTTAATATTTTTAACCTTATTGACTGTACATAAATTTCAATATAAGAAAAAAATCTTAACACTATCATCTTTGCTTCCAACATCATTCAGCTATGAAATCGTGTAGTAGGTACCTGACAAGGCTCTGGCTACCTATAAACCTACTATTAGAACTGACTAGCCGATTAAATATAACGGTAGAGCATTAGTGATAAGAGGAAATAATATAAGACAGTTTTTCCAAGGTTCTGTCAAAATGAATATTTTTAATGTTGAAAAACCTTTACATATAGAAATCAACTAATGAAGAAGAATAAGACTGATATATCATAGCTTTTTTATGTTACTAAATGCCTGGACAAATAATTACTTTAATAGTTATTATCGTATGTATTCAAGAAAAAAAATCTAAGCAGTAAATTGTAATATCAAATATGAACATCCTGGATAGTATACTTGTTCATAGACATAGAGTTGCGGATGTGTGCGTGTACGGCATTAGGCAACAATTTACGCTGTTTGCGGCGTGTTAATATTGATTGGCTCGCTTTATTTCGACTAGTACGAATCTATCCCTGAAACTAGCACATCAGATGACTCCATATTAGATAAAAAAATCTGTTTTAACCAACAAAACCAAAAATTTATTAGTAGTATTTAATACTACTTGCAAGCAGTGATGGCCCAGTGGTTGAGACTTCAATGTTTCTTACTCGGGAGGTCCTGTGCACACTCCTCTCACTTTTCTGAGTTATGTGTGTTTTAAGCAATTAAATATCACTTGCTTTAGCGGTGAAGGAAAACATCGTAAGGAAACCTGCGCTCCTGAGAGTTCCCTAAAGTTCTCAAAAGGTGTGTAAAGTCTGCCAACCCGCACTGGGACAGCGTGATGGACTATGGCCTAATACCCTCCTCATTCTGAGGAGAAGACCCGGCTCAGCAGTGGGCCATTGACGGGTTATGATGATGAATACTACTTATCCTACTTATAGCTTGTGAAATTGTCATGTCTTTCTTCAATTACTTATTGTACTTATTATCCTTTAAGCTGATAAGTAGGTAGGTAATAACGTACCTCAGATCTAAATCTGAAATATGAATGATACGTAAAGTCGTACAAGATTCATAAACAACCCCATTTCAAGCAAGTATATACTTATCTATATACCTATAAACAACTACCAGCATAACACTACCTTCTACGATAGTAGCTTACGGTGTTATACAATTTATTACCCAAACTCCAGTTAAATTGCATCCTCTACTCGATAGAACCTACAATTAATTTGTTCCAATAGTATTTTACTTCGCTTATATGGAATCCATAGAGTCGATAATATCAATAAATACTATTTGTGCAGATTCATTATCCAATTACGCGTGTGGAGAGACAAATTGGAGTAGATAGCATTCGTAAGATTATAATTGCGGGTAAGATTAAACTGAGAAATGACAAGATTGCGGGTAGTGGGTAGTTGGGTACATGGGGGGAGCATGTATCCGCGTAGGAGGAATGTCAGCGTCACCGCAACCCACTTGAGCCATGGGAACCGTGGCTCCGTGGCTCTCCGACCGTGTTTACAATGTAATTTTACGTGTCGACCACGATGACCACGTCTCGTAGTCGCCAGTGCGCCGCCCGCATATCAATCGCGACATTATAATTTCATAATGCACGCTTGTCAACGTAAATAATACGCAAAATTTATGTTACGAGGTTCTCACCGTTCGACAGAGGCGCAATGAATACTTAATAAACTATCATTAAGCATGAAACAGTCAGCGTTCTACTCATATTCATTTGGAGACGTGGATATAAATTCAATTAACCATTTTGTACTGAGGTAACGTCGTCGTCGACGTTTGTTGTGCTATCTATCTGAATATTACACGCAAATGTCCACCGTATGTTAATACATTAATGATCGAATTGGCGATTAGAAGTATACTTATTATAATATGCTGTAATTAGCTATTTAGGCTCACGTAGGCACCTAAGGCCTACCTACTATTATTTGTAAGGACATACTTCACTAAGCACTAAGTAATCGAACCTTATATTACCTTATTACTTGTAGGCACTAGTAGAAAAGAAGCCTTGATACCATATCCTATACACTAAGGCATTTAGTTCATGTAATTTTAAATTGTGTTGTCATACATCAATGGATCAAAGTCGTATTATATGTAGTTTTTAAAACATAAAAAATGATAAAGGAGATAGATAATCAAAAATCTTATGAATCATAGTAGGTAAATGAAAGTACTTTCTAGCAAATCAAACAAATAATAACAACAAGAACCGCTATAGGGCACAACCCCATAACGATTAGATGTTTCCATTGTCGATCATCATTAGAGCAACATTACTCCAACAATTAAGCAGCTACAATATCCAGCTTCTGATATACTGTAAGATATTATCCTAAAAAAATTTTCGTAGCTTTTTATTGTTTAGATTAATCAATAAAAGCAAAACATTTTAAAACTATAGATATAATTAACATTAAAGGTACGCACACGAATTAAAAATTGAATGTCCTGAAGGTCTAGCTCATGCCATCTCGTCAATTCAAATAAGACTGTAGGACAACATATAGTGAACTTAGTTTTAAGAATTTCTCGAAAAGGGAAGAACCTCAAACAAATTGATGAAATTTACTTTTTCAGGGTTCCTAATCCTATGTACCTACTTAAGAATTGTGTCAAAAATCGTTCCTTATTATAGTTTAGGACATTTCAATAAAAATTAATCAAAATAAACATTTCCAGTTCAGTGAAAACGTTCATAAATACTAACGGAGGCTACGACGGAAGTAGCTTCATCCATCATCCGCCCTGGATAAAAACGCTCGTTAGAACTGCCCCCACCACCCCACCTGCTCTATTAATGTTACACTCAAGTGCCTCTATTACGCCTGCCATTTATTATATCCATTTTCGCAAATTAGCAGATCTCGTATAATGATATTCGTTATTGGTTAATGGGTAAGATAGATTGACGTAGCATTAAGAAATACATATTTCGTATTTTGGAAAAGGTCTTATGTATATTTTAATTTGCTATAATATTAGACGTAAGTATCTCTTTAATTATTTGTAAGGAAAAGTGTTTAATAATATTTTGATTATTATATAATATTACCTACAGCAATTTAAACTGACCTAGAAATCTACACGTCTAAATGTTTTTAAAACAAAGTTGATTTTGAAGCAATATCTTCAGCGTTATACAAACTGCTAAAAACCTCAACGTAAATCTAAAGCCCTCTAGGGTGTTTTCATGCAAACCACTCCTACTGACACAGGGGCGATATCACTCACTTTAAGTGCGAAATCTCGGAAAGTTTGTAAAAGAATACAGGAACCAGTCGCGTATTAAAATTATGATGAAAACGCCGCACAGCGATAAGACGGGATGATACCGGCTTTACACCCCACGCCCACCCCCACTATCGCACGCTATTCGAAAGCCTTTTCAGCGTATGTACATCTGCATGAAACTTGCGTCTCAAGTTTATAAGCATGCATGTTTATATTATTTTAAATCAGTATGATATGTTATGCAATTGAATCCAATGTAAATAATTATCTTTAAAGTTTTTTACGTACGCGCATCTTATAGTTGATGTTTTCATTATTAAAAAACATAATATACAAATATTATGCTTATAATTCTAATACTCACCATGGTGCACATTTGAACTCTGTAACAAATAAATATTTTAAATTAAATAAAATAAGGTGCTCCAGTTGCAATAATTATAAACAGCTTTGCCAAATTCTTATTAAAATTCACATAAGGAAGTGGAGGAACTTAAAACATTAACCAGACGAAGTTATTTGAACAATGTAAATGTCGTCGAGCAACTTTATGCAGAAGCTGCAATGGTAGGTATGTCGAACGACAATTATAACTTTGGCCCCGAACGCGACAGAACGTTCCACTGCAACAAATAAAATATGTCCACGAAAATGCGCGAAGGGGACGATACAGGGAAATTTCGTATACGAGACAAAGATAAGCTTAACCAGCACGAAATTATGAACGTTTAACTGTTTCTAGCTGTAGAATCTGGCACGGGCGCTTCGCCGGCTCGCCAGCGCGCGTTATTTACGAGGGGGTGGCCCAGCGCCCTACTCCCGCTGCACCCGAGATAGCGCCTTCCCCGGAAAAGCCTGCCGCCACCGCACCGCACCATGCCGCCGCCGCGATCGCAGCGACACATCCAGCCGGCGACACTACTCGCAGCTACGAATACATGCCCTCGCGCCACCGCAGCATGGAGCACCGAGCCTCTACTGCACGCACTCTTGCAGATTGCCTACTAACTGTCACTACCAAACATTCAGATTTCAACCCTATTTCTGTCTCAATACAATACCACTGTAGATACTACCAATGAACGGTAACGTCTGACGACCAGGCACAAAATCTTTTGACCATAAGCAATAAACATGTCTGTGTGTTTTTGGTTATAAAATATTATAACAAGAATAAATGAGTTAGTTCCTGATATGATATTTTACAGAAGACTTTAAATTTATAAATTTTAGCAATCATCAATCACAACAAACATTTTACAAAAACTACGCGTGGCATGTCGCGTGCAAATATAAAATGTCGTTCTAATATAGATAAGCAACAAAAATAAAGAAAAGAAAGGACACATTACTTTATCATTTAAGTGAAAATATACGGCACAGGGAAAAGAGAAAAATGTGCAAAAACCGTCTAGAGCATTATACCGCGCGTGAACCATTACTTTTAATATAAATAAAATAACAAAATATGAGCGTCCGGCCGCAGAGTGCCCCCGGACACTTTTATATTTCATGAGTCAACCTATTTTACCGAGGCAAACTAAATAATTATTAACATAAAGTATATCCCAAAATCTTTTCTATTTTGTTGAACACAGTCATGTCCAGAACTAGGAAAAAACATTGTGAATTAATTGAGTACCTAAATAATATTAAAAAGAATTCATTGGTAGAAGAGACTAATGATTTCGAATATTTGAATGTAGGTTGGTCACTGAAAAATGACATGGCTAAATGATAATATATAATAGAGTAGGTGGGTACTAAAATCTTGACAGAGATTAAGTACTTACTTAAAGGACTTTGTAAGATATTTTATTTAAGTAAATCTGTATTAATTAAAAATAATGTTCTAAATTAAAATGTTACAATTTCTTGTCTAAATAATTGAATCATTAATAAAACTTTTATTTAATTATTATTAAAATAATTTATTTAAATGTCAGTAAGTAATCAAAATTTAATTGATGTTGAATGAGCAAACAATAATAACTCTTTGGAGGTCGAGACGAGTAAATAGTAATAAGGCCCTAAATAGTAGGCAGTAAGCTATGTCAATGAGGGAAGCCCGAGCCGATAGCGTTCAGCGACCCGCGCCGCGACGCGACACGACGCGCCCCGCGACTTCAACTCAAGTGTTTCGTGCAAACTCTGACGCTCCGTGCGCTTCCGTGATGCGTGCCCATTCAAACCTCCTATCAATCAACGTCCAGGTTTAATGACTTAATTTTGACATCCTTGGCCCTCAAATTCCTACGCGAAATCGCTTCATAAAGCAGAAAAATTACATGATTGCCGTAAGTATTCTCGCACTAACCCTTTCATTATTATCGACAATAATCGCTACGTCTCCGTTGATGCCGTAGTAATTACTGTCGTTTCAAGGACCTTAGCAGGCTTCGTCTACCGATATTGTTCATCATGCTACATCTATTACCTACTTACATACCCATATAACTACGTAGAGACATATAGATACTACAATAAAACTGCCCCAAAAATTGCAATAGTTATTCAGTGGGAGATATTAAAATGCATGGAAATAAATTCGGCGTCGCATTTGGTAGTACGTTCTAGGGGTGCAGTAAAAATAAACAGCGACGCCATTAGAACTCACTTCCATATTCAAATTCATGAACGCGTCCGTATCGCTCGGCCGCTACTCACAGTGGTCGAGACCATCTTGATGGTCATTTCATCGCTCACGTAGATTTATTGAGATTTACTTTATATTTTGAATAACGTTTGCATAAATGTGTAAAGCAATTGTTTTCCCTTCACGTGTAAAGAGACTCCCTGACCGTCTATTTTATACTAGGTAGGTACTTTATCTTTTAATGTTAAAAATTAATTTAACTTGTCCAAAAACTTATCAATGAAGGAGTAGGTTACGTATGTAGATATTGTTGTAGCAACGCTTCACTCGACCTTTTAATCCCACTACAATTTAATAAATTACAAATATAAATTTATAACCCAGGCGGGTTATATAATGTTGAAATGAATAAAATTAATAGATCAGAGACCGTTCACACTGAACAGAAGCCGACGAGCGACGCGTGCTTTAGCTTAAGTAAACAGACGTTTTCAAAAATTTGTGTATTTAAATCGAATGTGACTTGTGTTACTGAGCTATTTCTGTTTAACAGCCGCACTGATGGACCTGAAATAACACCTCCCGATAGTACCGTTCAGGGAACTCACATTAATTCATATGGGATTAGGTGTCATCATAAACAGGAATTATTTAGTCAACTGAGGTTAAAAACAACAACTCGCCACTGTCTTACTACAACAAATTAAATATGAACCTACATTACCTTTTCCTATTCAAAATAATTAGGTAAAGTAAAACTAAAGAAATTCAAAAACTTTCACAACAACAAAAAATTTATTAACTAAAGGATTCAATAATCCTCTTTGTGGTGTTTTGCATAATATTTTAAACTAAGTACAAATTTAATTAGGTGCCTACTTGGTGCTAAGTACTTAGGTTCAAATTAATTTTCGTTTGTTACAAAATAATTTTTTTTTCACTTCACGGAACCCCAATAGGCACGCCAAGTAATTTTATTCGTAGCTACATTGACAGCGCCACGTCTATGAATATTCAACACATACTGAACAATGATATAAAAACGAAAGCTACTATTGTTTCGACATTATTTAGTTAATTTGTGTATATTATTAGCAATATTTAAGAATAGATTTAATTTCACAAAATCAATTTGGTATTAGAAAAAAAATATTACCTTTTTAGATTTACTTAAATACTAAACTAATATAAAATTGTTCCTACAGGTACCTACTTACAATAACTTAAAATGTACCTACTAGTATCATGTGATCATTTCAGATAACTTCTTAAAGCTGGATCTAGGTTACAAGCACTGAATATTACATATTAGGTATAGGAAAATTGAATATCTATGCTTAAACAGCTATCAGCATAATATAGCAGATATCTACTTAGCTAACTTGTGCTTACTTTATTATTAGGAGATAAATGATAATAACAAATTTTATATGAGATGATACTTAGGTATATGTTTAGACATAGTTAACTTATTAGAAACTTTTACGTTGACGTTTGGGTATATTTAAATACTAGTCGACCAACCCCGGCTTCGCACGGGTGCAATTTACCACGTATACATAGATTTATTAAATAATATTTAATTTTGGAAATATTGTTGCTAAATTAAAATATTCAGGCGATTACGACAGTTAACATATTTTATTATTTTCCCGCAGGAACTCTTAATTTTTTCTGTATAAAAGTAGCCTATGTGAAATTCTGCTTATAAAGTAGTTTGCTAAATTTCATAGCAATTCGTTCAGCCCTTTTCGCGTGATTGAGTATATAACAAACATTCAAACATTTATAGGTTTTTCTAACCTTTATTTGATTTTGGTTTTCTAACCACCAACCTAAAAATTGTTTCGAATAATTTTATGTCTACAATTTATGAAACGATGAACGGTTTTGAAAACTTTGCTCTAATTTTTATTTACCCTGACCGGATGGTTGACAGGTTGGTTGCCTAAGTAGGTTTACTTAGGCAAAAAATGTTCTTACAGTTTACCTAGGTATAAGTATCATAAATTAATTGACTCTAACAGCATTAAAATTATTTCGTTCCGTAATAAGTATGTAGATAGTTGCCTATAAGAATGGGAAGACACAACTAATTATTATTTTTATTATTACAGAGACACCTACCAACATATGACACACTTTAAATTAATATGATATAGGTACTTACACAAATATCTGTAACAAACTAATTAATAAAATAATAATGTGTGAGGTCCGCTTTCATGATTGCACCCCAGGGAGCCTCACAGGCATAGCTTGTCGTGGGATGCAGTGACTAGCAGATTCGGCAGCTTTCATCACATTCGTATTGGAGTCGAATTCGTCCTCGCCTCGGTCACGGCGTGACACTATCACTCGGCCCATGCCCCATAAGCGCGTACATCGCTCCTATTTAATTTAAACCACACAAAGCACTCGACACGGCTCCCGGTCTCCGCTTTTTGATAACGAACGCGCAGTTTTAAAAATTAAATCGGTAGCTTCAATGGACCTAGTTACGGTTGTCATTGTTGAAGCATTGGATACAGTTCTCTTTTACCATAGAGCGGGTATGATGAGTCAGTGAATATTGAAGAAATTTGATAATTAACCACATAGGTATATTAACAGTGCCTCCCCATTTATCAAAGTTAATTAAAATTTTTTGCAGGTCTGTCGGCGAGATACTTTAGAGATTTTACCATAAGCTTATCTGAAAGCTTTATGTTTTATGTCATTATATTGAATAAATTATACCAATAAAATTGATATCGAAGTTACCGTAAAAACTTCGTAACGAGCACCTACACAGTAGATATCGGATACATTAAGATTTTTTAGAAATGAATACAAATCAATAAAACTATAAGCAGCATACGAAAAATATATTGTAGCAATTGACAAACAAAGGATAATAACTTACAAAGTGTAGCTTCAATTAGCGAATGTGGGAGGCTTCACGGGGCGAGTGGCGACCGCCATCTAGCGAGCGCCAGTGCCGCCCATCTCCGCTTTGCGGCGCCGGCCGTCTAGCCTGGCCACATATCACATATAAATATGAGGCGTTATGATTATGAAAATATGCCCCGCCCCGAATATGGAATATGGAGGTGGGGGTCCTATGCGACGCGTGCGAATGGACGAAGTTTGATTTATGAGCCGAACGCAGCCCCGCCTCTCTGTCATAACCGTATACCTGGTGCGCGCGCGCGCGGCCGCCCGCCGCCCGCCACCGCCTCGCGCTCAGTCCCGCTTCAGATGGCGAAAGGAGCGGTTGGTCGCACTCCGCGTTCGCTTCACACTACGCGCACTCCGACTCCGCACGTCGACCGGCCCGAGTAGAGGCTCCGCGAGCCCGACGCTTCGCCGCCCTGGTCATGCGCCGGCCCTGAGCCGCAGCGCGACCACCATGCCGCGCATCAAGCCAGCCTGCGTACGACGCGTCTCCATCGGTACTTACTATTCCTCTTCGACCACCTTCGATTCGATGTTGTTTAAGATGTGTGCAATCTCTCCTTTTAGAGTTACGTACATCCACACCGACTGTGATAAATCTATGTTTTATAGTTTTGCTTGAGCCTCGATGCGATATTCTATGCGTATAAGTATGTTAGTTAAGTTACGATATTTTGTCGTTACTAAAAAGTGAGCATCGATAGCGCTCTAAACGTGATAAGTAAATAGTGCAGTGAAATTTGACTCTACCCAGAGCTTTATGTGGAAAAAGTGCGGTAGGTAGGTTTAGTGACCTCACAAACATAGGCGAGCAGTAAGTTTTGAGACACGAGTTTAAAATTATTTATTGATTCGATGATTACCATAAAAAGTTGCGTAATATTGCCACAAAGAATGGTATATTTACTATTTTAAAATTTACGACATCAACGTCGGCCGTTTCTAAATACTTAAAGCTCTACATACCTCGGCCTGCGAGATGTCAAGAAATTTCATTTTATTAATATGATGTCCTAATCAAAGAGATTTGTCTGAACAATATCATATTTATTTCAGGGTCTATTTTTATGTAATACACTTATACCACTTATACCTCTTATAGACGATGTACGTCTTTTTATTTTGAAATACTTTATTAAAGTTTCCAAAGTAAAAGTTTGAAACCGTTTAAAAAATACGTTTGAAGTTTATATATCATAGAGAAATTAGAATAATAATGAAGGTTTAACATATTTTCCTAATGTTAAGTACGATATGATAATTTCTTCTGTGATCTGCTGTTTAGGGAACGAAAAATTAATTAAGCCAATAACTTACAAAGTAGTTTTTCTTCTTTCCATATTAAATTGTTAATAAACATAAAAGTGCACTTAACATTGGAATTCCTAACAATTAATTATGCATGTAGCTGATATATTCTTTTAACCTTCATATATTGAGGATGATTAAGAGACTTCGAGGTTTTTCCCTTCAAATGTTTAATAACATTCATAACTTGACAATTTTCTTTCATTTGAGTTTTCATAAACTTAGTGATTTTATTTAGTTTCTTATTATGTTACAAAAGTATAAAAGTCTGTTAATTTTTAAAATCACGTCATTAAATTCTCATAATATTTACTTTAGATTAAATAAACGTTCCAAAAGATACTTGTTGTATACAAAAATAAAGCTTAGAATGACATTAAGCGGCGGTTAAGTAACACATTCTGATAAAAGCTTTAAGTGGCTCTATATTAGTAGAATGACAGGCCGTCAAACTTTATTAATCTAACCTGTTTTACGACCGTTCTATAAATTATTTAGAAAAATTTTATCTATTAACGTTTCAAACGAGCTGCCTAATCATATGCTATATGAAATATACTTAAGCAGTGTGTTTGTTTGTCCTAAAATAATATCTGAGAACGTGTTTTAGAGCCGGTTCTACATCATATTAAAATGAAATATTGTAGTCTATGCATATTGGCGTCCATTTACCTTGAATGATGAATAGTAATTCTCATTTATGTTCGTCTTAATAGTATAAATAATAAACTTTCAAAAAGTGAATTAACTAATTCAATTTGTAAAATTTTTACACAAATTTATTTAAATTTTTATACTTCTTGAATCTAACATACCTACTCAAATAATAATGGCTTTGTTTATGGTAATAATTGACTACCTCGAGCTTAAAAGTTCCAAATGGGAATTAAAAACATTTCGTGTCCAAATTGAATGTTTTTATTGTCACTTTGAAATTATAATAATGTCCGAGATTAAATATAGCGGCTGTGTTGTCCAGCACACAATACGCAATGGTATTTTTTGTAATTTCTGTGTAAATGTCCGGGCGGTGGACTCCCGTCTTTGACGCGACCACGCTTGCCCGACAAACAAAGCTCGCAACAAAATTGCGATAAACACACACTTCTAATCCTCCTTCTTCCAAACTAAGCAATAACCGCGCCGGTATCTCGCTACAAATGAGACGTTTAAGTCCTTACCGCAAGATTATCCCGGATTATTATGAATGTTATGTGTCGGTGTTCACTTTTCGCTGGCTTTTCAATGTAAACATTCCGAACGGTGCAATAGAAAAGGGCACCAGGCACTATACGTCGTAAATTTAAAAATTTTACTTTTAAATGTGACATCGAAATGTTTTCGGATACCTGTAATATCATAAAGAGAGATAATGACGCTGTAGCATTAAACTTGACGGAGAAAGTAGAAAAATCAATGTGATAAGCAAATTTATGCGCATGTGGATGTTTTCATAGCTCAAGATACTAATACAAATATTTTATTGAACTTTTTAAATATACCGATTTATAATCGAATAAAATGTAGTTTGTTAACTTATATTGTTACTAAATTCTATAGCTAATGTAGCTATCAAACATATACCTACTAGTCCAATGATGTTAAAAAATGTTTAAACAAATAGAAAATTGTTTCTGATATTTTTACACCTATTCACATATGAATTATAACAATGGATGATTAGTGATGCCCCAATATCAAAGGTTAAATAGATTTCAGTCACATTGAATATAATATACTTGTAACATGAATTTTCAATACACGACGCTCCAACAAGATAGTAAAAAACACAATTTAGTTAAACATGTCACTACTTATACTGCAAACAATAAAGTCATTGGAATAAATTCAAATCACTTTAACCTAAAATAATTACGAAAAATATTTCATGTTTCAAATTATTAAGAATATAAAATGAAAAGAAATAAATTGTATACACTACAAAATTTAAAAAAAAATGGAAATTAAAAAGGTACCTTTTGTACTTTTTTTACGAAGGCAATTAGAAAACAAATTATGATATTAATAAAGAAGTCGGATATTGGAGTGTCGATAAGCAAAACTTACTCCGCAATAAATAAATAAATAAATATAAAACAAATTGGTATGAAAATCAAATACAAGTAATTGTATAAAACAACAATGGTATAATGAAAATACAGTATTAATAATACTGCTAAGCTTTGTATTTTCCAAATTAATATTATTAAAATAAAATATGAGCAAGAGTGAGAATATTTTAGGAAAAATGTTATCGCTTTGCAGTTAGATAAATCACTATTGTTCTAATGAATGAGGCAAGTGTATGAGTTAAGAAATTTTATAAGCTCCTAATACACTATAATATTGACTATTTCGGTAAGAGAAGTTTAATCTATTTTATTGAAATTTTTATTGCATTGCATCTCATCATCATTAAACGGTACTGAAATTTATTAAAAAAAATTAAAATTTTCTTTAATACAATTACCTTCATATTATATCTAATTAAATTTATATACTTAGGTTTATAACTTTTTTCAAACATAAAAAAAGAAATTAAAAAGACATAGGTAGGTACTCTGCCTAAGCTTGGTTTCTTACAACAAATCTGTGCTTTCTTTATAATAAAGAAAAAAGTCTAATAATATTTTTTTTGTACACCGACTCATCGCTCTCAAATCGGTTTTTAATGTTTAGATCCTATAACGACCTAAAAAGGATTTCTTTGTATGTATTTATATATATTATAACTCCTTTCAAAATATCTAAGCTACTCACGGAACAGTTTTTAAGTGTCCTAGACATTCTTACCTATAGATTTACATATAATACGATATACGAATATTAGGTATGAGTATTTACGACTGCTAATTTGTAATATAAATTACAATCAATATTCATTATTTAAAAAATACATTTTGCTGGAAAAAACTCTGATTGCAAACGATTTCCGGATAACACAAAAAGTAGTAGCTACCTAGTAAAACGCTTAAATTTTTGTGTCAAAGGTGGCTTATTCTGCGGTCGTCTACATGTGTTTAATAATTTTGGGTATTCATGCTTACTAGTTATATGATGAAACCACTACTGCTCGGTTGTTGAATATTTTATTTACCTACTATGTGTATTTAATGTATCTACTTTAATCAAAAGTTTATACAATTTTTAACAAAAACCTAAAGCAATACAGGATCATTTCTGGTAATCTCTCTTTATTCGATTTTCAGAATTTTATTTGTGTTTTTTTGAAGTACAAAGCTTGATATTAATGAAATTAAAATGGGACCACCCTTGAGAACATCATTCAGACTGTCTGCAAACTGCAAAAATACTATCACTTACCTATAATGTTATTATTATTTAACATTTTGATTACTTACATCAATGTAATTTTCAAAAAGTTTTACGTATTAATATCAAAAAAATTTCGGTATCTCTGATAAAGAAGTATTTACTAGGTATATTATTATTCGTGCTGGTTAAGCACAGCTTAATAAACTTAATATTAAATAAATAAACTAAATATTGTTCTAATAATGCTAAATCATTGAAATAATTAATTATAATATTTAAACAATTATTATATTCTTAGTATTTATATAGGTATGTTTATAAAGTTACTTATGGCATATTTAATTTTTAAATGTAATTATAATAATGTATTAACTATGTAAAGTTCTTGGTTATTTTCATTTTATTTTATATAATGCACGAATAATTTGATCTTTGTCACTGAAAATGCTGACCGTTATCCAAAAAAAAAGTTATCATTGACGTGCTTATGAAAAGGATGTAACACGTGCTCTGTATTTGTTAGCTTTTATTTACAATATTTCAAAAATATCCAACCTCACCTCTTTACCCGTTAATCATGCACAAGTTACGGATAGATATGACGGAGGTTTTAAATAAACGTTATTTTCTAAAAAACTGAATGTTTAAAATGTTTTACACAGATTTTTGTCTCAGGTTTGAAAAAAAAGGTCACCATTGGTAGTATTTGAGCTCGCGAGTACTTATTAACATATATTTAATCGTGTTCCTGATAATTGAAATTAGTAAAATGTTTATTAACAACTTTCGTATTGTAGATTGGAATTGTATTTAAATTTGTCAGAAGAAAAAATATTTATTAAGATAAAGGATTTATTGGCAATAACACAAGAATCAGCCGACTACCTACATAATGTTGGTCTTTTATTGTAAGAACAGATTTCTTTCGTTGTTAGTTTTAAACAGATAAAGAATCTACAGCCGATAGAATATTGCTGAAACTATTCTTAAAAAACTCTCTTATCTTTACAAAAAGAAACTACTACACATTTCTTTATTGTTTGTACATACTATTAGATATGAAATACCCATTACTATTAACGGAGTTATTTTTTGCTTCATTTTAAAAAAAATCTGAATATATCTAGAGTGTTGTATTTTTATTGGCTTTTCTAATGAGTAGTGCATATAAACACTATGACCGTTACTTATTATATTACTGTTTTATTTAGAAAAAAAAAATGGTATTTGGTACACTACCCCATAAATAAGGCTGATGCTCTTAGAGCATGATCTTACTAGAATATCTTTAAAATAACGTTGAATAAAGTAAGATAAATAAATATATTACTTATGGCAACCCTGTGAGGGAACCTTAACTTCACAAAGTGTTATGTCAATGAATTGTGGAATGAATAAAAATATACAATAAACTACTTGTTATTTAAAATACTAACATTAAATACCAAATTCTTAGAAGAAAATATTCTTTTTTTATTAGTCCTTAACCTCGATAGAGTTCGAAATAAAAAAAAGGTACAATCATACCCAAATCTTATAATTTTTGAGATATAAAAATCCATTTTTATAGATTTGTATTCATTAACGATGTTACTTAGGTTATTATTATTCTTGTTGTATAAAATATTCTTTGTTGTTTGAAAGAATGTCAAGTAGAAAACCTACTGAAAAAAAATCGCTTCCATCAGTTGTATTTGGTTTTTTTTTAACAACAGCTTCTTTTAACGTACGACTCATTAACTACTAGTGAGAAATCCGAGTAGTGTCTAAGGCTTGTAATTCAGGTAACGGGCTTTATTTGGATTCTATTCTTTATTGTTTTAAAATATCAATCAAAAATGCTTAGTATAAATTATTAAAACGAATCAAAATAGGTTTGGAGTAAGTACATATATTTATTAAAATATTATTAAACACCTTTCAAGTTTTTAAGATTAAAGTTTCATCAGAGTTTTGGTAGAGTTTAGAATTTGATCATTGCAAAAAATACAAGAGACATGTCAAATTTAAAAAAGTCGCCAATCATGTTATACCTAAATAGGGTCATTATTTTTTAATAAGTTGAAGTATAATTAAAAATACTCATTTGAAATGTGGGATTATACATAAGGTAAAAAATGAAGTCTAGTAGATTTACCTACTAATGATTTACATAAGACTAGTTTATAGTTTTTGCATAAAGTCCTACTGTAAATGGTATTTTTAAATTGGTTTAGCTATCCAAGTGTAGTAAACTAGTGACTAATGTTGTAATGAAGCTATATGTTGGTTTCATATAACGTAAATGAAGTTTTTTGAGACATCCCAGGCGGTAGGCCTTTTCCGGAGGGCTGTCTAAACTCTACGGGCTAATAATGCTCCAAAGATACCTAAGAACCCTAGACCAATGTCTTATACACATTTTAACTATAGGTACTATATATAGAAGCATTCCTCGGAGGTGCTGGAAAACAAAATTTACTTAGATACTCTAAAACTTACATACCCCTACGTGAATAAGTTATTTTAAAATAGTTCTACGCCCAGAATACTTACATATGTAAATTTTATATATCGATTATTCAGATATCGTTGGGCAAATGTGTATACCTATGTATAGAAATCTAAAATTCTAAACATCAGTTCAGTTCATATTTTTTTTGTTTTGTAATATAAGAAATAGATAAGCTGAAATTTTTAGGTACTTGACAAAATAAATCATATTTGAAACTGAGATCTTGTTACAATAAATATATAAAAATGCATGTTAGTTTTAATGTATTTTCTTCATTTCTAGACTCGATTAACATACCTCCTTATTACGTCGCTCTTATACAGTATAAAGGAAGGACAAACCAAGACATGTACTGTAATAATTAAGTCTGATATTATAAATACACTGTTATCAATTATATTATGGGATTGAATTAATAAAATTAGGTTTTGTTTATCTTCATAGGCAAACAGTGATCTCTTGCCTATCTTACCATTATAAGATTACTCTTTTAGACATAATAATCTTATAAACAAAATATCGGCCCGCCGCGGCTTCGCATGGTTTCTCTACTGTAATATGCATGTATTATACACATAAATATTGAACTTTATAAACATGGAAGTGGTTATAAGTAATTAAAATAATGCAACCATGAATGGATCTAAAGTAGATACGAGTATATGGGATGTTTAAGCAATGGCACGTAAACCTTCTGCACATAAGCGATCCTCCAGACACAAATAGATGAAATAGAGAAAGAAACTGTTATGATAAAATGGTAATTTAGGTATACGTTCGGGACAAATTCACGCTACATTTCTGAGGGCAACGGGTAACGGAAAATGTACATTTGTCTATTTTAAAAAGTAATAAGTGAAAATTGCTTATTCACATTATCGATTGTTTGTATTAGTAGGTAGGATAATATTTAGAGTAACTTCATAAAAATATGCTTTACTTGCAGAGGAACTAAGATTTCAGAATATTTTCTCAATTTTACGAATGTATTTGTGTATTAGAATAACATGTATTTTCCTTCATTTACTCGATTAAGCTACAGTCAATTCAAGATTCAATCTATGAGTTTGAATGATGTAACAACACTTATTAATAAATATATTTGCTTAGATAACTTTATTAGAATATTTAATTAAAATCAATTTTTAAAATACTAGATTAGTGAAATTTGACAGAAAGTTGCCACTGACATTTTAAGTTTTTGATTCAGCTAACAAAAAGTTAGTTTCTTTATTTGTAAATTAAGTTATAAAACAGTTATATCAGAACCAATCCCAATATAATATTTTTACTCCATAATATTTAAATCGGTATAGTTTTCTGTGAAACTGTAAGTTAAATATAATAACTTAATGACTATATTTTCAAGGTTTTTATTGTAAATAAGCAGTTATTTTTATTAAAATTAGCCCAAAATACGTAGGTACTTATTCTGGTACTAGTACTTATGATTTTAAATGACAATAACTTTTATTGATTTTAAATGTAACACAGTCTAGATATATTTTAAGTTAGACCTGCAGCAATACAACTATGAAAATCGCATCCAGAATCGGGTAAAAGTTTTTGCGTGATGCCCGAACGAACAAACAGGCAGTGATATTTTTTAATTAATCATTGTTTTGCTTTTATTTATGCCCCTTATATTAAATTTTCTCAAGATCTTAATATCTTCTATGTTCATGTGTGAATTCGTTTTGATTCTCATGTGTTGTGTGTTTGTTATCGAAATCCGCCGAAACGGCTTGACTGATTTTTATAATTTTTTTTTGTTTATAGGTAATTGGTAGGTTTGAGAATTGGTCATCGTTGAGAGTTTGCAGGCTATTTTTTATATACCTAGGTGACAAAACTGGCCCTCTCCAGAATTAATTTATATGGTATAACAACGTTTGCCGTGTCAGCTAGTTATAATAATCAAGATCTACTTTTTCTCAATATATTTTAAAACTGACACTACCTAGGTAGGTATATCTACAATATAAAGATACCTATAAAGTATTTTTATGAGTTATGGAAATGGTACATAAAATATAATATCTATTTATTACCCTTAAATGGTAATTTATAAATAGGTATGTTTTGTTTGTAATAAATAGATTAAAAATTACTTTTAAATTTTGTCTTTGGAGTTTTTGATTAAACTAAAAGTTTAAGTGGATATTTTATTTTTTTGTTACGAGATAGATATATACGTGCCTTCAAATAGTTTTGTTACGAAATGCAAAATTAAATTTAGAATTTTAAACAATATTATTAGATCGTATGATATCCTCGGTTCTAAACTAGACATACGTTATTAACAGTATACTAACGACATCTAGCGACGAGTAGAGTCGTTTGTATGAAAAGAATGCTATAAATATTAGTGTACATAAATAAAGTTTTATAGTAGTAATAATAAGGTTTCCTAATTAAAAAAAACTATGAATTTTAAATTTTTTTAATGTCTAAAATAATTATTATCTTCGCTGTCAAAAATTTTAAGGCATATCTTAAGCATAAGTTTAAAAGGAAAATTGATAAATTATTAAGTCAATCTTATTTTTAATTTACATTACGTACCTACAAATATTTCTCTTTTTTATTGGAATGATTTATTATTTAGGTACTTAATATCATTCAATAAATAAATAAGCAACGTTGGTGCATCTTTCTAGGATGAAAGTTTCTTACATATTTTAAGGCAAAATTAGCTCACGTAAGTGTGAGTTTTCCCAAATTAAGTTTGTTAGATTTGCATTTTTAACTATTGCAGTATCGCTCATAAAATTGTAGAAATACTCAAATGTATAAGTTTGCATTTTTATAATGTGTGATTTAGGTTACTGTATAGCTATTTAAGTCACAAGAGACACTATTTTTATTTTTAATTAGGTAAAGTTAATAAAAAGCATGTTTGTTGAGACTGGCAATTTCTATGATTTACGTAGTGGAGGGATGATGGTAGAATTCGAAATGACCGATCATCACAGAATATCGTTTCTTTTATCATTGAGTGCTATAGTTTTCACTAAAATATCTTAGTATTTAAAGGAGTTTATTCATGTATTCATAGTAACATAATTTTTGTACAAGACATTTATTATAGATATTAGGTAATTTAAGTAAAATGTATTTAAATAAAACGTTTAATGTTATGCCAATTTGATGTTGTAATTTAAATTTTTGTTGCAGGCGAAAGCTCCGGATCCTGCTCGGAAGAAGATATAAACAATGATGCTAGAGAGCGACCCGAGACACACATGTGTCCTCGGTGCCAGGAACAGTTTGAAAATCTCCACGATTTCTTATATCATAAGCGACTTTGCGATGAAAAAGCAATACAAATGGGTGAAGAGAGAATGCACTCAGATCCCGAGGATATGGTTGTATCAGGGGATGAGGAAATGGACGGACCAAATAAGCGATTAGAACAAGTAAGGAGACATCGACAAGATGCTGAAAATAATAATAGTCTAGACGACGGAGAGGCGGAAGTACCTGAAGCTGATGTGCCCCCGGTGGGTTTACCCTTTCCCGTGGCAGGTCATGTTACTCTTGAAGCTCTCCAAAATACAAAAGTTGCTGTGGCACAATTCGCAGCTACCGCAATGGCAAATAATGCTAACAACGAAGCCGCTCTACATGAACTAGCAGTTTTGCAAAGTACATTATTTACTCTTCAGCACCAACAAGTATTCCAACTCCAATTAATACGCCAACTTCAAAATCAATTATCACTAACCCGACGGAAAGATGATCAACCTGCAAGCCCGCCGCCAAGTGAACCAGAAGTAAACGCGCCTTCAACGCCAATCCGATCGCCATCACCACCTCGCCCGCCAAGGGAGCCCTCTCCTGCCGAGCCTGCTCCTCCTACTAGCCAAAGCTTGCCGTCGACCCATACACATGTAATACCTAAAACAGAGCCTATTTCTGTTCCAAAACTTCCAACCTCTTCACCACCTATGATGACCCATCCACTATATAGCTCTATATCTTCCTCATTAGCATCGTCCATCATTACGAATAATGATCCTCCGCCGTCCCTTAATGAACCAAATACATTAGAAATGCTTCAAAAACGGGCTCAAGAAGTACTCGACAATGCGTCACAAGGGCTTCTAGCGAATAATCTTGCCGATGAACTAGCCTTCCGAAAATCAGGAAAAATGTCACCGTATGACGGAAAAAGTGGTGGACGAAATGAACCTTTCTTCAAACATCGATGCAGATATTGTGGAAAAGTCTTCGGTAGTGATTCTGCACTTCAAATTCACATTCGGTCTCACACAGGAGAAAGACCCTTCAAATGTAATGTATGTGGGTCTCGATTTACAACCAAAGGGAACCTCAAAGTTCACTTTCAAAGGCATACTTCAAAGTTTCCTCATGTCAAAATGAACCCAAATCCCGTACCGGAACATTTGGATAAATATCATCCACCATTATTAGCACAACTTTCACCGGGGCCTATCCCTGGGATACCGCCGCACCCACTGCAATTCGCTCCTGGTGGGCCAGCTCCATTTCCACCGAGCTTGCCTTTATACAGGCCACCTCATCATGATCTATTACCACCCCGCCCACTTGGTGACAAACCACTTCCACATCATCAATTATTTGGTATGCGAGAGGAACAAGACGCACCAGCTGATCTCAGTAAACCTTCCATACCAAGTCCCCCCCGACCAGCATCCGACATGTTCAAATCTGAACCGCAAGATGAAGAAAGTCAACGTGATTCTAGTTTTGAAGAGACTGATCAAATATCACCAAAAAGGGAGCCTGAAGAGAACGACGTCGGACCAGATCCAGAACAAGATAGATATCCATCAACATCACCGTATGACGATTGCAGCATGGACTCAAAATACAGCAATGAGGATCAAATCGGAAGGGAAAGTCCACACGTGAAACCTGATCCAGATCAACCGGAAAATCTATCAAGTAAGAATTCATCGATATCTGGACCAATTTCAATAGCAACGGGACTTCGTACTTTTCCTTCATATCCATTATTTCCACATTCCCCTCCAAGTAGTGTATCTTCAGGATGTCTTACCCCTTTCCAGAGTAATCCTAATACTACAGATACTGACATAACTCGTGATCCATTATATTATAATTCACTATTACCGCGCCCAGGAAGTAATGATAATTCGTGGGAAAGTTTAATTGAAATAACAAAAACTTCAGAAACTTCAAAATTACAACAATTAGTCGATAACATAGATAACAGAGTATCAGATCCAAACGAGTGTATAGTGTGCCATCGTATTTTGTCTTGTAAGAGTGCTTTACAGATGCACTATCGCACTCATACCGGTGAGAGACCTTTCCGATGTAAATTGTGTGGCCGCGCATTTACTACCAAAGGTAATTTAAAAACACATATGGGCGTCCATCGTATAAAACCTCCTTCACAACTATTTCATCAATGTCCCGTTTGCCATAAGAAATTTACAGATCCAACTATGTTACACCAACATATTCGCCTTCATACAGGTGAAAAATGCAATGTTCCTTATGAGCAAGCCTCTGACACAGAAGCGAGTAATTTTCATTCCTTTAATAATGGGTCAGATATATCCAGTTTTAGTCCATTCCATTCCGTTCCCATGACAATATTCCCCACTCCTTCCACTCCCGGCGACCGAAGGGCGGACTCTCGCGAGACCGACGATGAGAGCGGCCGGGACGAGAGCGAGCCCGCTTCACGGGAGTTCGACGATGATCCAGATATGAAAGATCGTCGAACTTCGCCGCTCTCCGTCTACGCCTCGGTGTCCGAATGCGAAGTAAAAACCATCACCACAACGGCTTCCCTCCCATCGGCGACAGGTTCGGAGAGCGGGCGGAGCGCACGAGCCTCGCCGCCGTCGCCGTCGCCATCGGTGCTGTCCACGCCGCCACGGCTGCCGCAACACTCGCCACTGCCGTCGCCGCCCACGCCGCTCGCTGCGCTCGGTGCGCTTGGTGGATCACCCTTCAGCCCGCTCGGACTTGCTTTTCCTCCCGCAGGTATGCGATAGCGGGACATTATATATACGTCCGCCCCGGTCGTCCGCAGTTCCATTCCTACATGTTATCCTAATACTGCTAAATCTAATAATACCCTCCATGCCGGGTGCTAAATTATCTGCTAGAATAACTTTTCCCTGGAATTTACCTAAACATTGAAGATACTAAACGTATATTTGTGTTCGGACTTTAATAGTGGCAATGAACAGTCGATTTATTTGTGTGCAGTGCGTGGCAACACAACGTGTACCATCTGCTACAAGACGTTCGCCTGCAACTCTGCTTTGGAAATTCATTATCGCAGCCACACAAAGGAGCGTCCATTTAAGTGCACCGTCTGCGATAGAGGCTTCTCCACAAAGGTTTGATTTTTTTAATATTATTATATATTTTATAAATTTTATCTCTTATTTAGTCAAATAATAATGATATACCAGTCACGATTCTAAGTATGAACTTCGATCGAATACATTTGGCTCGTAGCCAGTTTATACTTTATTGTTACACAAATAGCAACATATCTGAGCTTTTATAACGTTTCCTCTCATTTACACTACATCACATTGTGGCACCGTGAAAACACACACAAATTTTAATTTATTAAAGACCTAAACACTGACACTGTAATTTAATATTCAACAATTTTGTTAAAATACTGCTAACTACTCAAGTTTAGTAGCGTACCTACTCCCGAGTTTACGCCTGACATCGTTGCAAGTTCCTGGCACGCTGTGAACTACTTTATGCTTTGGTTGCATTTTATAAAGTTCTGTGCATTAATCTTGAAGGCAGTAATTACATCTTCCTTGTGTACTATGCTTCTGTAGTCATCTATAGTTCTTACATTAGTTTTGTTGTTATCTTCATCTATTTAAAAGGTTTCGTTTATGAAGCTACTCTAAATCTTTAGTAAATATTTTAATTTCGTACTAATAATTTAATTTCGTAATATTTTAATTCGTACTGTAATATTTATAATGTAACGAAAACTAAAGAGTTTAGTTATGTCGATAGAGGGGTTATTAAGTAGTTGAAAAGAAAAATCATTTTTATCTGTGTTAAGGAATAAACTTGATTATAGCTAGATTAATAAAGAAACTGTGGGTCCTAGGTAGATAATTATTTTAGGTTGGTATGTACTGGCTGCATATTACGAACATGTCTTGTCATTTAAATAGCAGCCAGTTAGGCGGGTACTTAATTCCATATATATTATATATTCTTGTTTCTTAGAAAATCAATATAAGTAGAGGTTTGAAAACTTTTTATGTGATTCTGCTGTAGTCTCAGTCCCTCTTGTCACCATATTCCCTCGCGTTGTCCACCAATGGAATATTAGTCCTTTAACGACTTTCTTTAATGTCTATTTAAGTCATACGAGACAAACTACTCAAAGGCTAGGTAGCGGGGCTTTCATAGAGAAATCAGAGAAATATACCTAATATAATAATAAATAAGAAAATAAAAAAAAATCATATTTACCTACTTATAAATAGATCTTATAAAACTAAGAATACATTAATAACAACAATTTTATGATTTTTGAGATTATTGCAAATATTCACTAAAATTTAAACTTGAAAGCTCTACCACAATACGAAGTAACCCTTTTTATAGTACATAGGTACATAATATACCTTTAGTAATTTAAATTGAATAATAAATAAATTATTACAATTATAGTAATAGATATATCTACCTAAATTATGTTGTCAACGAAGTCATTTAGATACCGATTTATTTTGTTTAAGTTATAGATATTTCTAGTATTGATTTAGCTCCAAGATAATATTTTATCAATGCAAAAATACATCCTCAGATGGCAGCTGAGCTCGATCCTTCGCTCGATCTTTTGAAATCAAACGACGCGACGGGCGGTATCATAAAAGAAATACGAACAGAAGGCAGAGGCCTGTCTACTTATGATCAAATATATAAATAATAAGCCTACTTAAGATCTACTTAAAATAATTAATTCAATATTTTATACAATACATAAAGTCTGAGCGAATATTTGTTATCTTTATGGCAATTCAAGTTTTATAATCAGTTGGGTCAATATTTCAAGCGTGTAAAACTGCGTTTGCGTCGCGGTCCATCGTCGCCACAAAAATGATAAGTCATAAAAACAACGTCACGGAAAACGATCGGAATATTAATTCATGTCGTAAAATATTTATTGCTTATAAATCCTTGAGCCTTTACCTACGCTTCTCGTCATAAAAAGATTATTTATGCTCGACAAAATACCATTTTTCGTAAGTTTCTGAAAGTGACCGTGCAGAGCTCTTATCAATAAAGTATAAGTTATTTATGACGGCGCCGCGGTAATATTTAAATGGTCTATTATGTACTGCTTTGACAGCAATTAAGGCCATAGTAAAAATAAATATACTAGATGTGTCATATTATTCTTCGCGAAGCTTGCAGCTTTCGGAGCGCTCGACATATAACATTGTTGTATGATAAAATTTTTGTAAATTTTAGTATCTATTGCTGTAAAACTTTTGCCAATGTTTTTCAATTCCATATAAATCTCACCGATATCTAAAACAAAATACACCCGAATGCAAAAAAATATCAAAACACACAAATTCTCAAGTTGCTTACTTGTGTCCCATATTCTTGTAAAGCAAAAATTTGTAATAATTTAGTCTGAATTTAACTTACCCCATAATAACTAAATTTAAGTTGGTACATAATATTCTGCAAAATCTAGTCCTAATCTACGTCTTATTCAGACAACGTTCATAAGTCTTTCAAAAATATAGGTAATAGGTGCTTACATGCCTACTTATACTTACCTACATGTTGAATTGAACAAATTCTAAGTTTTTAGAATTTGCTTTCAGTCTTCTAGATGGCACAGAGATACAGCTTTATATACAAACAAACTTATTTCACAAAAATCTCTTAAAAACGCGGCATGACTACGATTTAATTATAAGTAGGTATAAGTACAATATTAATAGATTAAAGAATTCATTTACTTAGCGGCATTACATTTTTCGGTCGTTTAAAATTTGTAAATAAAATAAATTTCTTTGAATCTCGTTTCCACTTAAACATGTTTTTAATTTATCTTTTATGCACCGACAATTTAATATAAAATTGCTGAAAAGTGCATATTTATAAATAACTTATCTAAAAATAATTAAATATAAAATTTGGTACACTGAGCTAAATTAAACTATCTACATATTTTTTTAGATATTGTAATTAACGGTAGCTTGAAATACAGGTATTACAACAAAATTAATTTTCAACTGCTAATACTAGAAAACCTTATCTGTTAAATAATGATATAAATTATTGTCCATATAGCATCACAAACATAATATCGCATATTAATTTTTAAATTGTAACTATAAATATGTATGATGATTATGAATATTTAAATAATATAATCTTGTTAAATATTAATAACAAACCTAATATGAACAAAAGTTTGCAAATTATCTTTCTTTTATGGCATCACAACAATAAATATTTAATTTAACCTCATTATAACTAAAAGAAACTACACTTTTAACAAAGTATTATGGAAATAAATAGGTATAATATATGTATAATGATCTACTGACACCTGTCAATAAATTATCAATAAGATAACAAAAAATAAATTAAATAGTAACGTCTATTTTACCTAAATAGTCACACTGTAATGATTAAACATTTTTTTTATAAAACAATAAGTAGCGACAAGATTTTGCTTAGTCCCCAGACTGGTTTTATTGATTAGGTATTCACTAGATTTATATACAGCACTGATAGACAAATATTTTTGTGTTGCCCATATCCTCATAACTACCTGATTTTCGGGTAGTTCAATAGGTTTAAATAATGGATAACTTGATAGCATAATATACAATAATTATTCTTAATTTACACAAGACAAGTGATGGACAATTCATTTTTTACTGACGCTAGGTATAGACTAGTAAGTTTGTTGTCAAAGGACACTAATAACATTATTATAATGAGTGATTTTTATTACCATAATGCCGTAAATATTATTAGCCGTTAATCATAGAAAACATAAAATTTTATATAGGTAGTTGATGGTAGGGTCTTATTACAACATATAAGTAGATACATAATAGAATAACCTACCTAATGTTTTTTACAATTGACAAAATGTATCGTGGTTTAACCATGTTTAGCATTAAGATGACTATAATCACTTCAATCTATTATTATTAATCCAAAAAAAATACCAAACAGTATTATTATTGCCAAAAATAGATTATCAGATGCCTAGGCAGCCTATAAAAAGCAGCCATTGTCAGCAGATGTCACGTACTTAGTTTCTGCAAAAAGTTCTCTCATTTAGTCATTATGCTGCTTTTTAGCTGTTTAACTGCAAATAGAATATTTACTAAATGCGTTACGAATCATTTGTAAATTGTAGCGGGTATCAGGGACATCGCGACAGTGGTTGTATCGAATAGAACCTTACAACATTTAAAATTACAATGAGTCGCCGGCGTTGCCTCCGCACCCGCACCCAAAGTTCACGCGCTAGCCGTTAAACTAACAGATAACGACTACCAATGAATTATTAGATTCTTACTTACTATACTAGAACAAAACTACTACAAATATTATTGATTTTAACTTCTGAAACAGTAGAAGGTATATATATATACCTACTTTATTTAGCTTAAGTCGTGAGACACAAATCATAAGAAAGTTATTTAAATATCAAAGGAAATTAGGATGGCACATTCAAATAAGAAATAAGTTGATTTTAATAATTAAAAAAAATCTTTAAATACCTCAGTGTGACATTTTTGTTGAGTCGGGTTATCGTCGTCTCGTGTCAAACTTAGACATTAGGTATCTGAATAATAAAACAAACATGAAATTTAGAAACATACAGAATTGTCACTTTTTCACACACAATTGTATTCGTTGTATTCATTTATAATTAAGAAACTTTATAACAAGTAAATGCGAATACTTTATACACCTACATACATAATCTGTAAAAGAACTTAATCGTGACTGATGTAAAATTGAATCCCCCTTAAATTTTAATTATGGTGATTTTATTTCATTTTATCTATATAATTGTAAAGTACTTGTAAAAATTAATTATAAAACAAATGTGTGTAATTTATCCCTGTTTTATCTGTTTTTTGCATGTATTTTTTCCTAATGTAAGCGTGTGCGTAAATGTGCGTGTATTTGTGGTTCCAGAGCAGTGGCGGCGGTTGCCGGTGCGGTAGACGCGCGCGCGCTCCCCGCCCACCGCACGCCACTGCTTTGGATATCTGGAACGCCTTCGTCTACCCGGTATGCGAGAGCGACGCCTGAGCGTGTACTCTTTACTCCATACTCCATGCGACTTAACGTGAGACAAAATGTAAACAAATCATAAAAAGGTTCTTGAGTTCTCTCTTTCCTTAAAATATGTTACTCTTGTTATTAGTCGGATTACAGTGCTATTATTTTTATTATTTACATTTTCTCTCACGCTAAGCTGAATAAATTATACATTTATAATATTTTGTTTCGAATATTTCGTCCAACTCATAATTCAACCTATTTATTACTTTCATCCCAATTGAAAAACTCAATTCCGAAACAAAATGTTGTTAAGTGTCCCTACCTAGAATTAAATTAATTTAAAATAATTATAATAACCATATTATAAGCATATACAATTAGGGAACGTACCCATACTACGTGACCCGTTCTGAGGAGGGAGGGGGGTCTTCAAAATACTTCGCTTGGTCACAGGGGTGGGGGGGAGTCTTGGGAAATCTTGTGCTTTTTTGAGCTATATTCAAATATGGCAACACTGAACACAGTGCAGTTTTCAAACAATTTGACGAGAGTTCTTTCCGATACCATAAAGTCGTTGTACGATCAGCTGCACATGAGCCAAATAATTTTTATTTATCTTTCTGTCTTCCAAAAATAGTTTAAAACCATATTTCTAAATTACTACGTGGAAACTAGAGGGGAAGGAAGGGAGTCTTGTCATATACTACTTGTGGTCACAGTGGGGGGATATAAAACATTGTAAAAAGTGGGTCACGTAGTATGAATACGTTCCCTTATGTTGACATTCTATTCAATAAATACCAATGATATGTCGTACAATAAAACACAAAATAACCTCGTTACTGAGCGATTACTCATGACAATTATAAGCTGTACTGAAAAGTTTAGCATTTATATGGTTTTGTTGCTTATGCAATATAAAGCAAATATATTAAAACAATAACTAATAACTATAATAACATGAGTTGGCAATCCTCTTTAACGCTTACTAAGACAAATATACCTACAAAAAATTTAAATTAGCCTCCATAAAATAATGATGCAATAATAATAAGTGCTAATTAGCCTCCATGAAGCAATGATTTGCGTACGAACTATGCACTAAAGGTCGTGGGTTCGATCCCTACGTAAATAATACACATTGTATTGTCTATACAGCGCAGGTTAATCAAATGATTTCCTTTAGAATAAAATTGATAAGTAACCTGTAAGATTTTTCATAATATATCCTTAGTATTTGAGAGGAATAGACAGTAATCTTGTTTCTGGTAAAAAGTATAATGAGTAATTATTTCACAACACACTTTTTGTGTGATATCTTTGCAACTTGTAGTTAACTAATATCTTTAGATACATAAACTTAAATATTTACTTTTAAGGTTAAAAAAATATTAATTATTTGCAGGCTTGTAATTACTCAGTAAAACGATGGAATTTTACCATGTAATCGATACTTAATTATGTCTACACGCAATAAAATATAACCATTGTATTATTCGATAAGGAATCCTTTTAAATTACAAGTCTTATTATAATTAAAACGTATTTGCATAGATAGGGGCTATCGGAAAAACCCAATATTATTTTTCTCTCGAATGTTATAAGTAATACGAAAATTCTTGGTAGTATATTGAATACAAAGTTTTGTGCTAATAAATGCGTTTCGTCCACAGGGTAACATGAAGCAACACATGTTGACGCATAAGATCCGAGATATGCCTCCTGGGTTCGACAAGGGTATGGGTGGACCGAGTGGACCTCCTAGTGAGGAAGGTCGCGATCCAAGCCCGGACAGACGTTCTTCACCCGATAAAATGGATTTAAAACGATCGCCGCCAGTACTCCCACCTACCTCCATGCATCAACCACCAACGCTAGATATGCCTCCTCTTCCTAAGAGGCCTACCGGTTCGTATCTATATTACTCTACATAATTAATAATTAGATGAAATGTTGGGGTTGACTGTATAATTTGAAGCTAATTGAACAAAAAGTAATTTAAATGAAATACATACCTACCAGATGTCATGAAAGTCGAATCATAAATCTTGCCCGATCTTGAAATCGGTATCGTCATAAGTAGGTAAAAATTTTTTTAAACATTTATATGGTAATCTTATGCTGCAGTGCCTCCTGCTCCAAGCCATCCTCCGCCTACGCAGTCAACGAAGCACTTGTGTGGTGTATGCCGTAAGAACTTCTCATCTTCCTCGGCGCTACAGATTCATATGCGTACGCACACTGGCGACAAACCGTTCAGATGTGCAGTCTGCCAAAAGGCGTTTACTACCAAAGGAAATCTTAAGGTAAGAACAATAAATACGTAACAATATTTTTCTGAACAGGCTTGGTTTTAAATATTATTTTTATTATTATACCTAAATAGCCAAAATCACAAGTATAATTTATTACAATAAATCTAGAAGGGCAGTAGTCCAATAGTTAAGTCATCACATTCATGAGGAATGTATTTCACTTATTGTAGGCACCACTGACGTCAAACTCCTTCAAGTGTATAAACATTTTATGTAATCTTTTAAAGAAATATAGTGTGATTTCAGGTTACCATCTAAAACCAAATTCCGATCTTTTTTCATAACCCTGAAGATGATAATAAAATTTCGTTTTTTCATTGTTTAAAATTATTTGTTCAGGTGCACATGGGCACGCACATGTGGAGCGGAGGAGCTTCAAGGCGAGGACGGCGCATGTCCCTGGAACTACCTCCACGGCCCTTACACGAGCCGCATGATCTCCTGCGCCGCCCTGATCTCTTCTATCCTTACTTACCCGCGCCATTCCTCAACGGCATGCAACAAAAGGTAGGGTAATATTACGTTCTATATCAACTTTTTTTAAAGATCACGGTGTACGTATTGTTTGCAGAAAAAACTTATTAAGATTTAGATTTTATAATTTTTAGAACTTAATTACTTCCTACGCTTATACTTTTATGAGTCAATAATTAATTAATCAATTATTTTCGCCAACAGCTGAACGAGATATCAGTAATACAACAAAACGCTGGGCAAAACGGCGTAGCTGGAAAATTCCCTGGTTTACTTGGTTTCGGACCTTTCGGACCCGGCAGACCTGGCGCAGCGTCTCCGTTAGAGAGGCCACCTTCACTAGAAGGTGGAGACGAACGGCAAGCTGCCATGCGGGAGCTGGCCGAAAGGGGCCGGGAATTAGCAGAACGAAGTCGACAAATGCGTGAAGAGAGTGAAAGAGAACATTATAGAGCCGTGGGCGGGCACCCAGTGCACCCACCTAGTGCTGCACAAGCATCCCCACCGACGCAGCATCCGCACCCGCATCCTCTCGCCTCCCTGCCGCCGCCGGCACGCACCGAAGGTCTTACTGTGTAAATCCGTCAGAAACCAATTCGAAACAAATTAGATCCAACACATTCCAAGAGACGATCAAGACTCAGTGACCAGCCCGGCGAGAGAGCGAGTTGCGGTCCCTTGTACAGAAATTACGAAATACTCGTACGCGAATTCCATAGACAATTTTTCATTACTCAACGTAATAAGTTCGTGTCGAGTGTAGCGCTGTGTACCGATTTATCATAACGCATAGTATTATGTAGGTAACTTATATGCACGAGTACGGGCCTGGGGCAATGTGGGGCTCGCTTGAGTCCCGAGTTATGTCATTACTCTGTGATAGTGCACGGTCGTGGTCGCATCCTGAATAGCAGAAAAATTCGAAAAAGTAAGCAGACTTTAATAAACGGGAATTGCGACCTAAGTGCAATGACATCAAAAACTATTATAAATTATCCCAAAAATTAATTAAATTCATAAATCTATATCTTTAATTGTATATAAAATTGTATGATATAACTTTAGTGAAAGAATAGTTAAAATTACGATAGAGAGGTTAAATTATATTATATTTATATTACGTATAACTATAACTGGAGTGCGATATGCATAATCTTTTCTAAGTCACATTCCAACATGAGGAGATTCTTTAGTTAAAAACTAAGTTATATCGATTGTACGTTGTTGACTTGACACGTTCGTTATCAATTAAAGTACCGATGTAAATCAAAATCTTAGTTTAGTTTGACGAATCTCCTTATACAAAGATATTTCCTAAATTAAAACGAATTAAATGTTAAGAGATAAAGTAATCTGTAACATCGTCGACCGACACCACTCTATATACTTTATATTATGTATACTTAATTACTGAATAGAGTTTAACGACATATTCATATCATGTAAATTATAAAAAGTATTTGCATTTGAGGTCTACGTAGATGTAAGCGTTAGAGTCATAGCTATTATATTGCTGTAGAATACTTCGACATATCTCTGTAAAGTGTGAGCGCTGGGTGTTATATGTTAAATACTCGTGTCAGCACTCGGCACCAGCACCACTACCACTACCAAGCAGACTGACCTATAAAACTGTTTCCAACGAAACGTTTCTTTCCAAATATGCATTTTCGACGCGTTCAACTAAATGTTAATAGATCTATGCATTACTAGACACGATTTAGTTCACTATTGGACGATGTTTCACTGTGGCACTCTAGATGTGTATAAATGTCCTACACTGTTAGTATTAACGTGACGCTTGCGGGGCGCTAGGCCCTCGATACTGTTTAGTTGTCTAGTATAAATTCTCATAGCACCTACAACTTATAATTTTCAGGTTGCGAGTAGTTCTAGAGTAGTAGCCATGAATATGATGTGTCATGTCCATGTCAGTATAAATAATCATTGTAAATTATTAAATGTTTATGTAAATGTCCAAAAAGTATTCAAATTATTTAAAAAAACAATTATACTAATAATACTTTTCTTTTTTGTTATCCTTTACCTTATCCTGGTTTATTTTCACAGTTTTTTTTTAATATTATAATTTTTAAGTGTATGTATAAAAGGACAAATTGCAATAATTTTATAAAAATTTAATATCGAATTAAGCTATTATTACATGGATTTCATAGTAGTAATTTCAAAAAACTATTTTTTTAAAAGTATTAAAAGGTTTTATCAATACTATGCATATGCAACAATAAATTGAGATACGAATTTGCATATTCTTCTAATCATAATGTATGCAATTAAACAGTATGTATTTAAATTCATATAATAAGGTATCTTACAATACAGAAGTAAGTTATTACATGAAAACATAACTAGACGAACTTGGAACCACATCAGAAGTTAATAACACTAGCAAGTTTCTTTACACGATTGAGTAAGAGATCTCCTTCGCGTATGGTGGCCTGGTAGAGCTGAGAACGGTCCGCGTCGGCGCCCCGGCCTGCGCCCGTGACCACGCAACCTGCTACAGCATCTATGCGACATTGGAGACGACCCGCTGCTGTAAATCTAAAATGAAAAAATGTCATCTTAGTCCATATTATTACATTTTTAAGTGGTCATCGTCGTCCATAATGTTAAGAGTGGGGAAGTAAAGGGAATGTAAGGTGAGGGAGACGTTCCATTAAAAATTATCTAACGGTAAAGCCAAAGATTCGTTATTACTATGTAAATTCAATTAGCTACAGCGAATTGAGATCTACTAAACTCTGATCCCAAAATAAGTCTGTTTTTTGTCTATCCTATGACCAGTAATACTGCATTATGTTAGAAACGTCAGACACTAAATAAAATCTTAAGGGGCCATTCATTTATTACGTAAGACTATTTTCGCTAGTTTTTTAGATTACGTAAGAATCTCAAGGAAAAATGAATGTTGCCCGCGCTTTTTCAAAGTATAATTTTAACTTTGAGCATTTTGGTAATCTTACGTAAGATTAAAGGGGCCCCCTCACCCCCTTGTAAGAAAAAATAAGACATGGTCGACCCCCCTCTCCCTGTCCCCCCGACATCGTCTTACGTAATTAATGAATGGCCTCTAACTGGCTATTTAAACTGTATAAAAAGTATTATTTAAAAAGTTATGTCTTTATAAGTTTTTTTTAGATATTTTGTACAAAACTACTGAAGCACAAAAACAAATACTGGTTGCTTTAGTGGCTATTATTAATCAAGAAGATGGCAACACTTATAATTTGAGTAGCATCTAGTTATTTGATGTTTGTAGGATTGATATGAGTAGCAGTTTCACTTTCTTGAATGTTGGACAACTGATAAAGATCAATCAAAGAAATAGGGTTTGCAAAATAAATACGGCGTCACGACAGAATAATTTGGATTTACATTGTAAGTATTCTAGGAGTAACCCTGAAGGTCTGAGTCTAAAGTAACCCCCAGAAGTATATTCTAGTCAAGCCATCATATTACCACTCTTCTCCCTCCTTTTCTTACTCTTGACCTATATAAAATCTTGTTTATTAAGCTGAGGTAAGGGTTTTAATATTACTCATATTCTATTAAACTCACGTTGATATTTCATCCTCAACAAATTCGCGAGTGACTCCAAAAGTATCGGCAATGTTGTCGAGACTTAGCGAGCGGTATGCGCGTAACAGCTGCACGTAGGCTTTGATGCGCGCCTCCCGCACGTAGTGCTGGTAGTGCGGTCTGAATACTGGGTCCACACAGATTTGGGTTTCAACCTAGAACCAATCATTATGTTACATATTACTAACTAACTTCTAAAAATTAATTTACACAGAATAACCTACTTTTTCACAATTTAGGTATTCATTATCAGTAGGTTACAAAATTGCGAATTGTCGACAACGCGATATACGAGTTCTATTGAAAAAGAATTAGGGGTCTGTGAGATGTGAACAGTGGTTCACAATAGTGAATATATATATATAGTGCCTACACCATACAAATACATTGTTCACCAGTTATTTAAACATTTTTCTTAGAAAACAAACTGGAAACGGAAAACTTAGTGGTTTAAAGGCAATTATATTTATGGACGAGATTAGCTCGTGGCTAAATTAAAATAAGATGCATGCGTCTTTTATTAATAAATTAATTATATTTTGCTGCTAGCATTTGAAGGAAATATTAAATGAGCTTTCAATACTAATGTAAAATTAAGTTTAATTCGTTTTTAATTAGTAAAAAAAATCTCTCTTATTTATTTATAATATTTACCCAAGCAAGACCCTTCATGAAGTCAGCATAACGACACTCATGCAGTGACTCAACAAATTCCCGAAGTTCAGGGAAACGGGAGCGGAGCGCCTGCACTGCTGCCCCCTGTCGTCGTAACGCAGCTTGCAACGCGTGACGTTCCAGGGCCAGAGCACAAGCTAATACACAGTACTGGATTATTGTACCTGAAATTAATATTTAATTTTGTATACTTGCATTTATTACTAGTCAAGTCACCCTAACTCCGCTTGGCTGGGCTAATACAATTTTTAAATGACAATAACTTTTCCAGGCCGATCCTGACATATCCAATTTGGACACACAGGACTACAACAGCTGTTAAGTGTAGTGTCTAATTTAGTGCAGTAATTTTTACATGATATGTATGACACTTGGCAGTAGAACTCGCATGCTGGTGTTTGCAAGCAAGTGGGGGAACAGATCCCCTACCACCATCACCATATATATTGCTACTAAGAATGCTCAAGCTATTTTGCATGGGAAACTATGTATTCAAAACTTTTACATTGACATCCAACCATCGTAAAGAGCACATTAATTTACAGTATATGAATTTTAAAACTTTTAGTGCTTTTGTTAGAACAAAAAAACTTTTATTCAAAAATCACTTTTCACTGTTTTTCAATAATATATGTGGGGCGTAAGGCTTAGGTTGAGCTAACCTTAGGTTTAAACAAAGGGCTTGGGCAGTGGAGGCGAGTGTTGTAATCACTTAAAGGAATTCTGTAAGGCTACACCTTGGTCTCAAGTACAAGGCATTGTTTAGGTTCCTCTTGTAATTGTAAGAGATCATAATGTTTGATTATTTATTGGTTCAGTAGCAGTATCTACATTGCGTTTACCCAATAGTCCATTCAATATCACACCCCTCTTTAATGTTTTCAACATGCCCCCTCCTCCTCCTCCTTTTTTTTATCAATTTACGCCGACATATATACTGAGTGTGAAGAGTAATAAATAAAGCAAATCTGTGCAAAATTGTTTAGCTATGTACAAAATAGGTCTGATTTCAAGTTTTTAACAAATATGTTAATTTGTAAAAAATAATTGATTCAAAATAGTATTTTACCAAAATCCACTAATTCATAAGACTCAAATGTTGAGACACAATCAATAAACAGCTCTGCAGCATGGTTGTAGTCTCGCACAGCTAGGCAGTAGATTGCTTCATATGCCTTAAGTTTATTCCTAGATCTCCAATCACCACCTTTGTCTACTAGTTCATGAGCCTGAAAAACATATTACTTAATTCAATACATATATTTACATGTTACATAAAATACAATGGTGACAAATTGGGCAAAGGCCCTAAGTTGCGTTTGCCCAGGGCCTAAAAACTTCATGGTCAAAGTTTCAACATCTAGTTAATCAAAAAATATATGAATAAGGCTTTGGGATTTTAATTGAAGGACTAGACAGTGTACATATTTTCTAAACATAAGACCTCAAAAATCTCTCAAAAACTGAAGAATAAAGTAAAATAAAGCTCTTCTATATTAATTTAAAGCATTTATATTATTTAAATTGTGAAATTATTTAAAAAAAATAATAAAATTCAACCAGGTGACTGGTTTTAGGTGAATGTTTTTTTGTTTTAAAGACTAACAAAAATGAAATTATATATTCAAGCAAATAAATTTGAAAGAAAATAAACAAAAAAAAATTAATAGTACCTACTTATACTTAGTACTAGTAAAATAATTTAGTCTAGTAAAAAAATTAATAAATTATGTGAGTACTTTATACTCTAAAAAAAAATCTTCAACCTTATTTATAGCTTTCCCCATTTCTTTGACATTGCAACCATGGAAATAAGCAATTCTAAACATAGCAAACACTGCATCTAATCTTCGATTTGTAGTTAATGTGGTATCTTCATATTTAGTAGTAGCCAAAACACTAGCAGCCTCTTTGTCGCCTATTGAGCACAAGTAGTCCAAACTGAAAAACATATTTAATACTCATCTGAATATATTTTTTATTTCATAATAATATTTACTTACAAACATTGCAAAAAAGGACAGTCTTGTATATTTGTCAAAATGAAATAAATAATCAACTAGACAGTTTTTTAATTGGCACTTATGTTCCAATTAAAAGACTGGAGATGATCTTCATGATGAGAAACAGCAGTTGCTGTTACAACAAATTTCAGTGACAACAAAAAAGGTCTAATTTAAATATAGACTACTATTACAATTTTTGCCTAAAAATAACTTGCTATGTAGTAAATTTCGTGTGGTTTCACTAGGGCGATTTTGAGCCCCAAAGATTTTCTTTGGGTCAATTGAACTGACAACTAAATAATCCCATTCAATATAGGATATTATGTTGTCACATTAGTCATAACAACAATGATAGAATTTGGATTGTATACAAGCTGATAAAATAAAATTACATACTAAGGACTTACTGAAGTAGCTCCCATGGCTTTAAACATTCAATTATCACTTATATTTACAGTTAATAATAAAAAAGTGCTATTAACTTTTAGATACGAAGGAATTGTGAATATATTTGCCAACATTTGTCTATTGTAAACAAAATTTATTGTAGAAATTTAAAATGTTATATTTCGGAAACTATTGATTTCTGCAGTTCGAGATCTTGTGAGTGAGTGAGTCTAGTAGACCTAGATCTATCGCCAATAAAATTTTGAAGCGAAACCATTACGTCAACGCTTGAAAAGTTCAGAAGTAATTTTTCTTTCTCCCCCTATAATTCCCAAAATATGCGTCAGCGGCAAAAAAAATGGGGGGATCGAAAGAGGGGACCCCCATCTACCCCAATCACAACCCCTCGCCCCTCTTTGATACGTCAGCACTTGGAAAGTCCTTCCCCAGTTTTGAATATAAAATAAAATGGTTAATTTTTAGGCACGAGTTTAGTTATTTGTTTGTATTAAATTGTATATTGTGAGCTTGAACCTTTGAATTCTTTTTTTATCAAACACAAACCGTAAGTATTAAGCGCATAGGTCAATAAAATTAAGATATTTACCGATCTTGCCATACAGGTGTTTCAGAATCATCCTCTTCAAATTTGCTTAAACGCTCTTTATTCTCTTTTGCCATATCATCATATAATTTCTGATCGAATTTCCAACCAAGATCAGTACATACTTCTTTGTAATAGGGGGCCATGTGTCCAGCTGTGATTCCTTGTAGCAACTGTTTTTTAAGCTTTGGATTCTCTTTTAACTGAGGTAGAGATAGCTTAAATTTAATCCCGGCTAACGCCATGTATTCCGGTGTTGTTCCTTCAGCGGAAAGCTCCATTTTCGAAGTTTAACACTAATTATATCAGATGGTAATGAATGAAATTTGTTTTTCTAGACGTATAATATATAAATTTACTAACAAGTTTTTAATTCTACAATCATTGAATTTGATAATAATGACAAGACAAAATACTAAATGCGGAATCATGCCACAGGTAACTTATACAACAAAGATAATAGAGCAATGCCAATGAGCATGAGTATAGTCAGTGTTGTTAGACGTTTAAAATCGTGAATTATATTTAAGTGGAAGTACACACTAAACATTTCTAGATCTATGTACTTTTTATTAAAGCAAAATAAGATATTCATGATTATCAATTCTATTAACAAAATCAGGTATTGTCTAGTATTACTATTATGCTGATTAGCATAAGCAATTATTTTTCATCTATGTAACGTAGCATCTCTATGTAGTTTGTGTATGTAACTTTATCTATATTTACAAGTTTGCATGGATGATTTTAGCCTACTATGTGACCCATATTCAAACTTTCAGACCTTTTTATGTTTGTCATCTTGTATGGTATAATTATTCGTTTTATACATATTTTCCAATTATGTCTTTTATGAGATTTATTTATTTACGTCTTATCAAACTCAGAATGAGTGTGTGCATTTTGAGTTTCGCTATCGCAGTAGGTACGAATTCGGGTTAGCAACACTGTATATTTGTTTCTGGGTGGAGTGAAATAATAATAATTACGACGTGAGTCGTGAGGCCGTTCAAGGCTATATCGGCTCACAGCCGCAACGGGTAGTGTGTGTTGACTATTTATTATAAGAATATATAGGATTTTACTAAAAATCTCAAATAATATTAGTTTAAAGTAGGTACTTATAGGTATTCAAATTTGCTAAATTGTAATGATAATTCCTTATGAATTTAAAAAAATCTTGCCACTTCCTTAGAAATAATGCCCGCGTACGATAAAAGCCTTGTATAATTTGTATATCGTCGATACTATATCACTCATACAACAAAAAATCATGTTAATACGATTTACATTAAAGAATGACATAATTTGAATGCGAATTTTCTTAAATGTCTATTTATCGATTTTGGAAACCTTAATATCCGATGTATACATTTGATATAATCTATGGTAATAATTGATAAAAGTCGAATGTCAGATGTCATTTATCTATACTACCTACTTTTTGTCATTTACAGTCATTTATCAGATGGAATTTTATCTTCCTGTTTAATCTTTGCATTTATCAACATTCATTTCAGTTGACAGTTATCACTTTAAGTTATCGCATTAGGATTTATCAGTATCAATAATTTAGTATGGTGTATTGGTAATTGCTGCGGACGAAACCCTTTGACAAAAGCATTACTATAGTAATATTTGAAAAGTAAACAAATCCAAAAAAAAGTAAATTTTCTCTATAAGAAGTAAATATATTTTTTTAATTACCAAAAAACAGTAACCATCAAGATCTTGCACAATGGTAACATAATTTATTAATTATTGTTGTACTATTTTAAATATACCTTTTATAATTTTACTCATATTTTTATTTAGCATGGTAGAATAAAGGTTCGAACATCAGAGGAGGAGAGAGCAAGAAAGGAAAAGGAAAGACAAGAAAAAGTCAAAGTTTATAAACATGCTATGCAAAAGATTTTTACTAAAGTAAGTTTCATCGTGGTGAGCTATCTTAGAAACTATATTTGTATACATTATTGTTAAAATAAACTTCTCATTAAGTAAAAAATATTGGTAAGTGTTAAACAAAGTTCCTAAACTTATTTGAATTGTAGACCACTTAATTGTAGTTTTATTTAATTTTGCTTGAAGATAAACACCTGATCAATTTTTGTGATGGTATTATCTTCAAATAATAATGTATAATTGTTTTAAAACCACATTATTTCAGAGAAAAAATGGCGAGCAAGATATTGAACAACTGGAACTCACAGGAAAGGTTTTGTCATCCAATCCTGACATTTACACTTTATGGAATATTAGAAGAGAAATTTTACTTGTGCTTAGGTAGATATTTTACTTATTTAGTTCTATTTTTTTTCCCTAGACAATACTAGCATTTTTATGTTGAAGATCTTATCAACATATTACATTTGTCATATCTCAAGATTATGTACACCCCATTAGAAATTATAGCATTTAAAAGATATTCTGCACTGTAATAAAAACGCACATGGATGTAATTATTTTAAAATCTTCTCTTTTTTTCTAGTAAAACAAAAGAAAATAAAGAAGAAATCACTAAAATGTATGATACTGAGCTGAGTTTAACAGAGCATTGTTTAAAAGTTAATCCAAAGTCATATTGTGCATGGCATCAGAGAAAATTGGTGCTTACCACAAGGTCTGATCCAGATTGGAAAAATGAACTTTCTCTGTGCAATACATATCTCAAGTTAGATGAAAGAAACTGTATGTAGATATATTTTCATTTTATTATTTACTTCATCACCTGCTTGACTTGACCGCTTGCTCCACTTCTGTTGGTTGTTGTGTGATGTTATTTAGCATTTAGCCTTTCTCATTTAATTATGAAGATGATATCCAATGCTAAGAGAATTGGTGCATTCAACCAAACAAACAAACTCTTTAGCTTTATTAATATTGACAATTTATGTTACTTCTATTTAAGACAATTTATCAGAAAACACTGAAAATTATAATAAGCTCTATCAAATGGAGTTGGACATTTTGTCCCATGTCTGCCATTCTTCAAAATATTGTAGTCAAAACTGTAACTTTATTTTCATTTTTTTATTTTAACTTTCAGTTCACACTTGGGATTATCGTCGTTTTGTAGTTAGTCAATACAAACCACCTTTACAAGAAGAGTTTGATTTTACTACCGAGAAGTTGTATGATAACTTCTCAAATTATTCCGCTTGGCATTATAGGAGTAAAATGTTGGTGGAATTATATCCTGATTTGCAAGGTGAGTCAGGCAGTGTTGCTAAATTTATATTAACAAATCATACTTTCTTAAACAAACAAAAAATTGTTACTTTTAGGAGGTAGACCAATACAGGACAGCCATCATAAAAATGAATTGAAAATGGTGCAGAGTGCTGCTTTCACTGACCCTGACGATACAAGTGCATGGTTCTATCAAAGATGGTTATTAGGTGACAAAATTTTAATATATCTCAGTATTAGATTCACATCAAAAGTTTTATTTCACGCTGAGCACACAACTTCTACTCAGTTATATGAAAAAAAATTAACCCAAGAGGGGTTATGAAAATTATTAAATAGACATATTAAACTATTATCAGTGCTTGTTCGTCTAAATATACTTTGAGTGATTTAAAGCAATAGAAACATCAACAGTGGAAATACAGCCTAAGAATCAAACATTCATATCTAAAGTACTTATCTATCTAAAACTTTGTATCTAATTTTTTTTTAATAGGTGCTGTTAAAGAAACTATACAACTAGTTGCTTGTTGTGTAACAACTTCCAAAGTATCTGTGTCATGGAACAAATGTGTCTCTAAATATATGCAAAGTAGTGTTAAGGTTTATATAAACAATACTGAAGTAGATGGAAAATGGAAATCTTGTACAGGGTGTGAATATGATGATTTATGGATTTTAGAACATAATGAAGAACTTGGTGATGGATATGTGAAGGTAAATCATGAAATATTTGTACTCCTATTATATCTATTGCACTTACAGTTATATGTTTATATACATTTTTTCTATTTCTCATGGAAACAGATATTATTGTCGTTCATCATTAAAAAAAAAATTATGACCTTTTTTTTCTTTTAATTATAGAAAGAATTGTATAAAAACGGTTTTCATTAATTTCTGTTCAGTGTGTTAATACAGTGATTAAAGCTGTTGAGTTTCTGCTTCAAAATTCACCTCACCCACCTTGGTTCCTCTTTCCTTTTCACTCTTTGATATCAATTTTAACCATCCCCACTATCCTAACTAATATTATAAATGCGAAAATAGCTTTGTCTCTCTGCTGTGCTGCCACTGAACTGATTTATATGAAATTTAGTACAAAGATAAACTAGAGCTTGGGGAAAGACATAGGCTATGTTTTATCATGATAAAAGGCTTGAAATATAGGATGAAGTGCATGTCATTTATGTCTTTATCTACTCCCATTTTCTTTATCTGTCCCATTAGCAATATTATGTTAAAAATTTAAATGTAAGGTTAAACTTAAATAAACATGGGAAATTGCACCATTGCCAAGATGGGGTGGGTCAACTAGCTCACCATAAATTGAACCATCTATTTTTTTATATGCAAGTAAATTTAATTCTAAAGTACATTAAGAATTTTTATGTTTCAGGTTGAACATATACAAAATAATGAAATGGAAGTTATAGTGTGTAAGCAAATTGAACCTTGTGTGTATGTAGGAAAGCATCTGATAAGTTTTCAAAACCAATATTCACAGCCAGTTGTTGAGGAGTTAAATGAACAACTGGACTCATGTCGGCAGTTGATGGCTTTGGAACCAGATAATAGATGTGTGTAATTTCTCAATTATTTAGGTTTATAACAAATCCGCTCGCGCCTCATGTGGGCCAGATCTACCCCCTCCCTCTCCCATCCCATTAATACTGCGGTCAGGCACGCGCCAAACATCTGCGCCGTTATGTCAAATACTTTATTAGCAAAAAAAAAAGTAGGTATTGTGCGTCCCTGTCTACAACGATTTGCGCCCTTTGAATCTACCCATAAATAATTCAGCATGTTTTTACCATGACCCGAAAAGCTTATTTCAGATCTCTCCTTATTTTTCTCTCCCTTATTTCACTTTTATGCAGATACAGATGTACAAGGTTTATTTGGCACTTGGATGACATTGACAAGAGGGCGTGGCTGTGAAGTTACGGGCTACAGCTAACAAAATCTCCTCATTTTTAGGAAATCGTATGAACTCTAATTTTTATTAAAATAAAAGCATGAACTAACATCAACTTCAACTGTATCTCAGAAGTGACTCTTTGTAAGATGGCAGCGTTAGTTCCGATTTCGGCCACGCGCCAAATGATCCTTGTACATCTGTAAGTTCTTAGCATAAAAAACTGTCAGATTTTTACATAAAAATACTTCTTTTTTTGCGTTTATCTACAATCTGTCCTAAACTATGAACCGATTTGTTGAGCCACCTTCTCCTTTACCATCTGTTGCCAAGTTTCTGTATATCATGTCGTTTCAGTCGCATTGACAGTGGCCATGTCATTTGGGTGGATTTCAAATTGTGTTTTATATGATTTTTTCCCATTATGTTTAGCTCTTCCTTGACAGTTCTTATGTTCAGGGTTTCATGGATCTCAGTGGTGTTGGTGAAGAACCATGGCGCATTTAAAAATATTATGTTTTAATTGGAATAAAATGTTTTGAGACTCGATACCTTGTCTCGTTAATGTTTATTTATGAGCAATAGGACAGTCTTTAAGGAATTGGTATAAATGAATATTTTGTTTTAGGGACATTACTTACAACAACTGTCTTCTTACATTGTATCAATGCAAACTTGCATCATGAAGAAGTAACAGCAAATCTACAATTGCTGAAGCAATTGGACCCTCAAAGAACTGGATACTACAATGATTTAATTTCAAAGTGGAGTATAGAAAAACAATTAATATCTGACTACAAAAACAACAGTCTTGAATTTAAAATAGAATTTAGTGAAAAAATAACCAGCCTACCTCATTTACAATATTACAGTTTCTGTAAAACTGTTAATTTATCAAACCAAGAATTGACGTCAAAAATGTTACCAGCGTTAGTAAAATTGCAACATTGTAAGGTAATTTTTATTTGCTTATATTTTTTATACATTAATAATTCACATTAGATTGAGTTTTATTGTTAATTAGATTTTCAATTTTATAATCTACTAGCGAGCCGCCCCGGCTTCGCACGGGTGTAATGTTATAGGGCGAAGCGCGGTACTTGACGTGCTATTTATAGGTACGCGCCGCCGGACGAAATAAGTAGATAGGCGTTCGCTGCAGTCGCATCACTTCGCAGATTGCGTAATTTCCTTCCCATACCTACGAATTCGCTCTTTCTACCAATTCTCGATTATATATATATATATTTTCAGGTTTATATACACCTATATTGTTTTATTTCAGGACCTCAACTTATCCAACAACAAACTAACAACACTAAATGATTTTCCTGACTTGGAATTGGAGGTATTAAATATAAAAGGCAATTTAGACTTGACATCCAAGGAAGTTGATTCATTCAAAGAAAAACACAAAAATATAAATGTTATATTTTAATCAATACTATGATTTGCAACTTTTATTGATACATTGGCCAAGGATATATATTGCACAAATTTATGAATATATGATACAATATTATATATATTCTATTTAATTATTAGTCTAAGTAATGTTAGCTATCAGATCTACTCGTATATGTTTCTAAGTGAACATTTTTTGGCATTCATTAGAGCATTGGATCAACAAGAATATTAGTAATTTTAACCTTAATTGCTAGTAATAATTTTTTTTTTAATATATGTTGCATTGATAATGATAAATATACATTGAATTAAACTTAAAACATTTTCTGCGTTTCGTGACAACCAAGTCAATTTGAAGTATGTGCTTATATTTTTGATTAAACTATTTATTAATATTTTGGAGATAATGAAATAAATTTAAAACTTAAATTTAAAGTATAAAATAGTTTCTATTTTATAATATATACAATTGGATCAATGAAATAACTAAAGATTTATCAATATTGCCACAATCAAAACTTATTTTCCAAAAAAAATTGAATTACTTTAATTTTAGAAAAAAATAAGAAATGAAATCTAAAAATTTGAATAAGGTATCACAGATTTTCTATAATAATTTCTGATTAACCAAAACAAACAATTTTTGAAAAGACAAACATTAAATAAAAACTAAGCATAACTTTAAACAGTTTTCTTAAAACTAAGTAACAATAATATCTATGAAAATAGTAATATTCAATAGTGGATTAGTTGAAAGAAAAATACAGTTTATTTTAATGTTACCAAGTAGAAAAAAAATTACTCAATTTTTAGTCTTCTAAAGAATCTTGATAAAATCTTAAACTTAAGCTGGAGTCTCTAAACTAGTACAAATCCAGAGAAATTTACAAGGATGGCAACCTTCAAGTTATTTACTCCTATATATTCTTTTATCATAAATTCTATGCCTTAACCATTGAACTACAGCTGCCTGTATATTAGAAAATTTTGTAAAGATCACATTAGCAATATGATATGTAAAATATCATTGCACGTCAAAATGTTGATCAATGCTAATTTCAGTCTTTTTATACTCATTTACACTTATGACGAAATTATTAATCAAATGAAAAACAATAATCGAACATTTCTTGCATTGGTCATTATTGCACTATATACAATGTTTGTAACACTTATGTATGTTAATAAAAAATAAAGAACAACTTAAATGTTTTTATTACTAACTAAACTATTTTGTACCATTAAAGTTGTTGAGTACTGAGATTTGCAAGTGATGAGACTATTTCTCTAACTTCAGAAATCAAAGGGTCTCCATCCCAACACACTTTTCCACAGGTTTCACATAAAACTGCCAGATTTTTTGAATTTGATAATTTGTTAATGTCACTTACAACAATTACTGCTCCTTTACTTGTCTTACATAATTCATTTTGGCTGGATTCATTAACAGGTTTATATAAATACGCATCACCATCATCACCATCTGAATCGCTGAGGAAGTTATCATAATATTCTTCTTCATCATCACAAACATATTGAATATTTGTATTAGAATTACTACATTTTTGATGCCTACTACAAATTTCTTGAATTTCATTGTGTGACAATTGTCTAAGGTCTTTTGTATTACATTGTAAACATCTACTTAAAAGCTCACTTTCTGGCACAGTTATGTTGAAATTTGATAAAGTTGTTGTTAACTGTTCTTTAATGCTGCCTTTACCTACATCGAAAATAAACATTTGCGGAAAACTAGCAGTTGGAGAATGTTTTAGTTTTCCTGTTAGAATAATACGATTTTCCACCAGTGCCAGATTAACCAAGTCATGCCACAGTAATGCTGGCGATGCAACAGTTGTGTCAATGCCACAGAACCGAAAATGTGGTATTAAGTGTGACAACTCAGATTCTACAAGAATTTTGAGATCGTTATAAATTTTTAACTTCAATGCCTCTGTTGATGCTTGTAATCTGTCTGCAACTTTTGTTTTCTTTGAATTTTTTAGTTTTTTTTCTATCATGATGTCATTGCAAATTTCTTCAAAATCGATTTGTTGATCAGTGCATAGCTTTTGAAGGTAGTTATAAATTTCTAACAGAACAAAAGCATCAACAGCTGCATAATTGATCTGAGTTTTCCTTAATGGTCTTAATTCCCAATTAGAACACTGCTCAGATTTTTCAAGTGGAGCACCAAAACAAGCCTGCACTAGTGAACTTAAACTATTGCCACTACTTTCACTGTCACTGGGCAATGATAATCCAGAGTTGATTAGACTTTTCCACAATAAGCTTAAATCTAGTAATCCTTCACCTTTAATTTTAATTCCACCTAAACCACTTATTGAAAGCTTAATTTCTCTTAAATCTTGTTCAAGTCCAAAGCCTAGTTTAATTATTTCAGCATTATCTAACAGTGATTTATTAAATCTGTACCAGAAACTTGTATATTGCTTATTGTTTAATATCAACGTGTCGATTAAGTAAACATGTTCAAAAGTAGCTATCTGTATGAGAGCAACTTGAGATTGTGCGGCACCAAAAGAAGGTTTCCACTCACAATCAATACTAATAACACTACAAGTTAACAAAGTTGATACAAGATCATAAAATTGTTCTCCTGTATCAATCATAATAATATTATTTTCAGGTAAAGGTAATTTGTAATAATTTTCATTAGTAATATTCTTCAAACAACTCTCTTCTACTGTATCAATTTCTTGTATAGATACATTTTTTAAAGGTAATGGTAAATTGGCTTCAGGTATTTTAAAATAATTAGCCCATTTTAGAGCTTCATGTGTATCATAATCTACTAACATGTCAATGAATATTTCAGCACATCCGGACGTTTGTCTCAGAGAATCTTTGACTAAGTCATCCCATACAGATGAGCTGACATTATGCTCCACATACTTCTGATATATCAAATACTTCAGTCCTCCTATGGTGCGATTCTTGCTAAGATTCTTGCATGTTTCTATGGGAATGTTGAATTTGTTACATAAACGAGCAACTAATTTGCCAAGAGGTTTGTAATGAATTTTGTCATACTTAATATTACATAATTGATTTTCATCTATATACTTCTGTGCATAATCTTTTAAATTAAAACTTTTATCCAATAACTTGTCTAGAAATGATAATAAAGGTTTCACTTGATCAGGACACTCGGTCAAGTAATCATCAATGACAGTGCCTTTGTCTTGCAAAATCAGCGGAAACAGTAAATCCTCCACTGGTATTTCATGAAACAATTCCATTGTTGCTACAATTTGGGAAGCTTGTTTACAATTATCATTTTTTAACATATTTCGAACAATGGGTACTATTGCTTCTTTAATTGTTAACACTTGATAAGTCTTGATTACTAAATTTAAAAAGTTTCGATTTCTTTGCATTATTGCAATTTTAAATGCGGGTAGTTTCAATGATTCTTCTGGTAGTAGAGCACTATTCTCACTCCACTGTTTTAGAGTTTCTAATATGTAATATGGTAACGATTTAGGCTTGCAGTCCTTGAACTCTTCACACTTTACAATACAAACCAACACAACTCTGTACGGATCTGGTGTAAACTGAAACAACATTTCAAAATGTTGATCTGTAGCAGAACTTTTCTTCCATGTTCTCCACTTCACTTTAAGTTGGTGAAGCCATAATATTGTCCTCTCATCAAGATCTACATTCAGACCTATCAACTTTAAAGATTCCTCAACTGAGGGAACTATTTTTATGGTCTGATCTTTACAAACAAGTTGTTTGATATCCATTATGTTTAATGTTTTGTAAAAGGAAAAGACACAACTTGAAAATAAAAAATTCCATGAACAAACAATAGGGACGTGGCTAATTAAGATCGAATTATCAGAAAATCGATCTTCACAACCTAAAAAAACTGATTTTTAGCACGGAATCGAGACAGTGAATCGATATTGCACCCCAGAAAACTGACATTCGTTTTAATCTGAGATGATTATATATCATAGGAATAACATACCTTATTAAATAAATAGTTTCCAATTAAGGCATTTTTACTAAAAATCACAAGTGGTTAATTCAATGCACTGCTAAATAATAAACAATGAGAGTTCTGAGTTACCCAATGCAACGTTTAGTACCGAGTAGTAGAGATCAAGGTCACGTAGTGGTTATAGGGTAGAGAAACAAGTGAAATAATCTGTTCAAAAATATGTTGGGCCTCTCCCATTGCTTATGTTCTAAGTGATACCAAAATCAGCGTCAAGTATCGAATAATCTAGAATCGATTTTTTATCAATTTCATCCAGATTCGGTTCTTTTGTCTTAACGCAGATCGCTCAGAAAGTTAATTTTTTTCGAGAGAATCCCTATTTAAATCCATAAGTGAATCCAAAATCTTGGTTTACAATAGTAGAAATGACAAGAATCACGATTGATAGTACTTGTATTTTGGAATATGACGTCACAGAATATTGCCATGGACGTAATATTCATAGAAATTTATAAATAGAGAGGAAACATTCTTCTACGCAAATCAAGGTTATACAGATATTAATAAAAAATAGATCGAAATTAGAAAAATAACTTTTTCTCTTTTTAACCCATTACGCAAGCTATATAAATAGAAAGATAGCTTGTATGCTATTCGCTAATTCCACTATTCACTAAATTTGACCTTAAGCCGAAAAGACTTGGAGCCGTCGCCAGCCATCTTGAGCGAGGTTTTTTTACATTTAATTTGTGAAAGATTCTTACAGTAAAAATCTTAACTAATAATTTTCAGATATTTAATTGCCTAATGCCTAATTTATAGGTTCCCGAAAATAAAAACTTAAGGCAAAAATGCTTTAGGTATTGAAAATTAAACACTTGTCACGATTTTGAATAACGTGAATTTGACAGAACTCTCGTTGTAGTGAGACACTTTATTGTGGTAGGTTGAAAAATATATAGTAAATAGAACATGGATGTCTATTTGTACAATGTAATACTGGTGTCATGAAAATTTCAAATATTTTCAGCCATTTATCATTTAGTTATGTTTATCAACATCTATTTTATTTACAAAGGGTATTAAACAAGACCTACATAAATTTTCTGGAATACCGTCATAGTCGCAGAATACACAAGAAAAGATATATAAACAGGTAATTATTGTTATACAAAAATTACGTCTTATAACTTTATTACATAACGATTTTATTAAAAAGTAAAATTATGAAAATTTCAGTCATCTGAAACTCTTACGATGTCTAATTCAATTAGTCAGGATAATAAACAAGATTTCGCTATCTTGGCCAGAACATCATCTCCGCCACAGAACACTACTCAAGAAAAGGTGTTTACACAAGTATTTATTTTTATATATTTTGAACATTTATTTTATCACTTAATGTAAAATATACACCTATTAATAAAAAAAATACATACATCATACAAAAAGTAATTGTGCCAATTTTGCATTCTGATAATCTATCTACACTATTTTATAAAGAGGAAAAATTTGATTGTTTCTATGTCTGTTTGTTACGAATAGTCTCGAAAACTACTGAACCGATTTTGAAAATTCTCTCACCGATAGGAAGCTATATCCTTTCCGGGTAACATAGGTTATGTGGTGTTGCCATAAATACTCTAATTATGGCAACACCACGTAAAAAAAAAAACAAAATGGCCATATTCCATTATTTAAAAAATGTATATGGCAACACTAAATCACCTTTGTCATTCACGAAAACTGTAGTTTTCTATAAGTGAAAGAATTTTTAAAATCAGATTAGTAGTTCCTGGGAAACCCTTCAATTTGAATTTAAATTTGGTGAAAGAATTTTCAAAATTGGTTCAGTAGTTTTCGACCCTAATCGCAACAAACAAACATACAAACAATCAAATCTTTCCTCTTTATATAATAGTGTAAATAAGTATAAGTAATTATTTTAGATTTTTTCTTTGTGTTTCTTGTTAACTCTAAGATATCATAATCTTTTTATATTAATTATTGAGGTTTTATAAATTAAAATGTTTATGAATAAATATATTGTTTAATTATTTGTAACAGTATAACTGCTATATGCTGAGCATGTTCGAATTCTATAATTTTAATTTTATAAGTCATCAAATAAAAACCCAAAAAAAGTTTAAAAAGCCGTTATATAAGGTGATTCCCTTAAGTTAAAATCATGTTGCCTGCATTTTGTATTTAACATAGTCTATATTAGTTAAATTAATTAAAAGTATATCGATATATTTTTAAGACATCCTTACGCGGCTGACATTTTGAGCGAGGCCAAAACTTTAGGTATGCACCCAATTTTTGCAATGGTATGTAATATTATATGACTTACGGCCATAAATATTGCATAATTATAGACATCTATGTCTATATTATCTAGAATAATATTTTTAAATCTGCATATTCTTATTGTTATCATTGTTGATTGTTAATTTGTTATTATAGATAGTGACGTCATAAAAGTGCAAAAGTGTTGTTATCTATTCAGCACGTTTACGTAATATAAATAATGTCAAAAAGATTACCTTTCAAAATAGTCTTCATTCTATTTTATTTTCATAGAATTAAAAGAAATCCAACTTATTATGAAACTTAAAACACTACAAGTGGGTAGAGGAATAACCAGAGAGGTTTGCCACAGAATCACAAATATTTGTACTTAATAATCATCTGTGGAATCATAAGGAAATAATGATACATGTCGTTATCTATAGAAATTTGATAGTTATTAATCTTTTAGCTCAATGTAAATTGTTAAATAATGAATACCGCTCCACAATTCTCATTACGTTGGAATAACTACGTTACTCACGTAACAGAAGCATTTAACACATTAAGGTTCGAGAATGATTTAGTAGACGTGACCTTATGTTGTGATGGTGGCAAAATTCGAGCTCACAAAATGTTACTTTCTGCATGCAGCAGTTATTTCAAACAGATCTTTAAAGAAAATCCGTGTCAACATCCTGTGATCATTTTTAGAAACTTCAAATTCGAAGATCTCAATGCCATTATCAACTTCATGTATCATGGTGAAGTAAACATTTTTCAGGAGCAATTGGAGTCCTTTTTGATAACTGCCGAGCTTTTAGAAGTAAAGGGATTGACTGATAACTTAGAGGAAGAGTCTTCTAAAGCTCAGTTGAGAATAAGTGAAAATAATTCCTTAGATCTAAGTTCTAAGTCTAGACCAAATGACCTATCTGTGCCTGTATCTAACGATGAGCCTATGAATCTAGCCACATTACCTATTAACAGAGATGAAAACATTCCACAAGAGACTTTAATAGTGCTACAGGAATCTGAAAATCAAGTAAATGAACCCCAGGCAGAGACGTCCAAGGCAGAAACTGCAAATGTAAAGATAAAACAGATCACACCTAATCTTGATGACATGCAAGTTGATACACAAAATGCAACAGGTGAAGATTTATCGGATAAAAGTACAGGTTGGTTGATAATTATGCAAATTTATAAAGTTGAATTGTAAGTTAACAATAAATATGTTATAGCAGACTCTAATTTGTGAACTAAAATAATAGCCAGATTTTCTAATAGAAAATAGAGCTAAATTTTTTATATCTGTTCTTTGTTCTTATTTTGTATAGAAATATAGAAACATAATGATGAATTTATGAACTTTAAGAATCATTTTAAACAACTAAACTATTATATTATTAGTTTTATTTCAACAAATATATTATAATAGCCGATTCACCCTCTCTCCCTTGATTTATTGCCTATCTACTAGCTCTCACACTTATTTCCTTACTCCTTAATTTATACTTACTCTATTAAAATTTCTATACAATTTTTTTTACCTTTTTTTAAACCAACCTTGCCCTACAAATAACAATAAAAATAGAATTACCCAATTTGGTGCATACAGGTGATTCATTTTTATTTATACTGTAATTACATTACATTGATTATTTTCACTAAGTCCTGTTTAGTGATATATAAGAAAAATAATAGAGAAACTGTCAGTCATAGTGAAATTTTCAACTACATATCTATCTTTGGTTCCTAACACATACATTTTTTTATCTGATGTTTGTATCTATTATAATAGACCCTAATTAATTAAACATTTTTTACAGAATCCGACCTTGCAAAATTTAGATGTCAGCTATGTCCTAAGGGCTTCAAACATCCTACATCTCTAACACTCCATAAAGACTCTCATGCAGGAAAAACTCAATGTCCAGTTTGTCACAGATCATTTTCTAGATCTTACGATATGAGAAGCCATTTACAAAGGATTCATCAAGGAAAGCAATTAACCATAAAGGAGATTAGATACAAAAATAACACTGATAATGTTACGCCTAAGCAATTTACTCATAATCTTTAGGTAATTAGGTAACAGAGCTTACCATGTTGCACACAGTGCCTTAGTAATAAGAAAATTTTTATAATGTTTACGTTTTAAAAAGTATAACTGATAGTAGGTACATATTTTATACATTTATTAAGTCACAAAATTTATTGCTCAGTGCTAAGCTTTGGCTATTTTTATACTAGTCTATGGAAATATTATCATTGTTTTAAATATAATTATTTATTCATTATAAATATATTTCATTTATCACACCAATGTCATATTACAATTACAAGAACGGGTAGTACTATTTCATTAAATTATATTCTTTATACTGTATTTGTAGTTCAACCTGTAACATACCTGGAGTACATATAATTGTAATAATATGACGGTTTAACACTTACGGGGTTAATATCAATTTTAGCTGGACATGTTTCAGGTAACTCCGGTTCCCATTATCACGGAGCATTCGCTTTGAGCTCGCGAAGGCGACTGCGGGCCGTCAGCCGTACATATAATTTACGAATTAATCTCTCAAATCATAACTAGAGAGAAATAAGTATTTAAAAATTATTATATATATTATTTTATTAATTTTATACAAATAAATTAAATTAATTTTTCTTGCTCAATACATTCCTGAAAATTCTTTTTGAGATTTTGAGAAATGTGATTTTATTATCATTATAAAAGCATAAGCTTCAACCTCTAATTAGTAGCCCTCATTGTTAAAAAGTTTTTTACATTTAATATTACAATTTTAAAAAATCTACATATTGCTATATGTTCATGTGTTCAAATAATATTTCATTATTATCCTGCTGGCACTATGAATTTTTCCGAAATAAAAAATATGCTATATTTTAATAAAAATCATAAAGTATTTGTGTGCCAAATTTCATTGAAATCTGTTCAGCCGTTTTTGTATGAATAACTAAAATGGAAACCGAGCAACCAACGAGGCAGTTAGCAACGCCGTTGATAACTTTATATTCGCAGGTAGTGAGTACCTTTTACTTTATTCCAAGACTATATAACCTCTGTTCCGATAGACTTGTGCCGGTTGTCAAACGGAGCTCCCCTGGTGACTACTATAGCTGTGCAGTGGTGTGGTGTAGTGATGCTGGGTCTCCATTTCTAAGGTTTGAAGTCACTGTGTTTCCATTTTAAATCCAAACTTTCAGATTTATAATATTAGTAAGATGAGATGTTGATAATTGTTTTTTGGAAGTGAGATACTTAGGTGATTTTAATATTGTTGACGTTGGATCTTAAATTTTGAAAATATCTGATATACCAGAAAACTACACATAATCAAAAAGCCAAAAGGTAATGTGTAGTGCTAAGATTTATAATACTTTTTTTAAACAGATCATTTTTGTTAAAAATTTATTTATACTCATCTTAGTCATTTTATTCTTTTTATTTATCCATAATGAAAAAAAATTACTAAGTGCGAGTGTAAGCGCTTCACGGAAAAGATTAATTATAATCTGTGGTATTATCATCTGTATACACCGCCATCTAGTTTGCAATTAGTAATTAAATAAGATCGGAAATCAACTCTTATTGTAATAAGTATCGATATTTAATAAAATATTTACAGTTCATAATTATTTTAAGATTATAGCTTGGAAATTCTTATATTAACACTCTTAGGTCCGGTTTTAATTTATTTATATTGTTAACTTATTAAATTCATTTTAAAATATAAATTAATATTATAATTGTAAGAAATAATAAAATGAGAAAGTTTATTCTTCGTATATTTCGTAGTGTCAACTTGTTTTGTATACTAATGTTATAAAAAGGAAAGATTTGGATTTTTGTATGTAATGAATAAACTTAAAAACTACTGGACCGATTTCAAAAATTCTTTTGCCGTTAGAAAGCTACATTATCCCTGAGTAACATAGACTATATTTGTTACTCGAAAAAATTAGAGATCTTCAGAAATTCTTACTAAATCCAACCAAGCAAAGGTAAAAAAAAAGAAGCCATAAAATAGCTTTCATCGCATGCGCTGCGGTAAGTATTGATGATCGAACAAAAAAATGTTCTACAACTTTATAGAACGTAGGTATTAATATCTACAAAAAATTTCGCGAGACCATAATATGTCCAACTATTGTAGTTATGTCACTGTAACTACTTTTATACATTTTAAAAGTTAATAGAAATGGCTATCGAAATCAAACCGTCTTATACCTTTGTATTCATTCTTATCCAAATAAATTATTTCGTATTCAAGACTGTTTCAATATCTGTTGATTATTTTTTAAATTAATGAAATCAGGCATTCCATTCAAAAGATATTACGAAATTAAAAATGTCAATATAAAAAAAATACATGCCGACGCGCCGGTGTGGCTTCACGCAGCGCAGCGAGCAACGCGCCGTGAGAGGGCACCGAAATGCGAGAGAGCCAAAACATTTTGGCTACAAACAATTGTCCATCCGTGCGAATCCGGGACGGGCCTCTAGTAATATATAAAACAATTTTATTTAATCTTGGATCTGAGGATAATTCGGGCCGAATTGTACCAACATGTAGCAACTCCACAAAATATTTTTTACCTATACTTTTGATAAAATACAGATAGCAGCAACGTTAATAACTTTATATTCGCCGGTACTTAACTTTTATTTTATTTCAAGACTATATCCTCTGTTCCGATAGACTAGTAGTTAGTAGTAGCCGGTTGTCAAACGAAGCTCGCCTGGTTACCATTGTGGCTGCGCAGTGCTGATGTGATGTCGTGATACTGGGTTTCCATTACTAAGTTTAGGAGTCAGTTTTTAATGTTGCTTACTCGGTTTAGTGCATATTATTATTGCCTTGTGCGTGTTACTGTGCGGTACCTATACGTATCATCTAAATAACATGACCTTACTTCCTGCCCATTTTCAAGAGTCTAGGTCATCAGGACCTCTAAGGAGTCGCTTGTTTATATACCTTTGCGCATTTCAGAGATGGACATTTCAGTCTTTCTAGTTTTCGGATTTTTTCTTTATATGCGTGTTAAGAATCTTGCTTCTTACAATATTTCATGATTCTATGTCAACGGGTTATGAGTTTAATTTCTTGCTTGCGATTGCGTCCATATGTGCGAGGTCGTGGGGCGCACGACGGCGCCAGGGCAAAAAAGGTGGTACCTAGTGGAAGCTTTCTGGGAGCGTCAGGCCGAAAATATAATATGATATGATTTAATTTTTAAAAAAGTTGGTAAAAAGGGCGCAGTTAATTGTAGACAGAGGTGAAAAACTACTGGAGAAATAAGATAATGAACCATAGGTATCTAATGGACCCATTTAATTGAGATGGTTGTTAATGCTATAATTTGTATAGGTCTGGTCAGTCGTTTCAAGATTATCAATTCATTTCTAACTTAAGAGCTGAGTGACCGTCTTGAACACGTCGAAAAAAATCATACGACTTTGACTTTTGGGTTATTTAAATTTATAATTTAAATTGTAACGCCATCTAGTTTTGATTATCACAAACTAAGTATGCAGATACCGAACCATAAAAACTGATAAAATATAGTAATTAATATTATTTAAGTTTCTTATTTGCTTTGTGAGATTTCCAACACATTGGGATGTTATATTAAAGATTTACTTACTTGAAGTTAGAAGTAAAGTATCTAAGAGAAGAACGTACAGGTGGGCGTCGAGACTAGTTAACTTCCTGTTTCTTCTAAATTACTTAAGTTTTCTTATCGTGTTCTTAATATCAATCGCGTTTGATATTGGAGTCAAAATTTCTAACCCGCTTCAACTGAATAGGTTGTGAGACAATTCTTCGTGTTGGAGAAAGCCGTCTCCTGAAATTCGAACGCCAAGTGCTTCTGACGTTATCAGTTGCGCTGTACGTAAGCCAGACTCCGCCCATCTAGTATCTTCCCATTAATGTAAAAAGTTTCAAAAGGCTCTAGATTTTAGATTTGAACCTCGCTGAAATAACCCCTTTATTTTATTCACATGATTTATATGCTTCCTTGCTGCAGTTTTATAAGGGTCGACTTTCGTTTGCTACCGTTTATAGTTTTTTATTTAGTATTATAATGATAAAAAACTTATTGCATCTCTGATTGACACACTTCTTAAGGCAAGCTCATATGTGAGGGTTGTAACCCAAATTACTAGTAATCGATTAAAGATTCGATGTTTTAGAAAACATTTTGCTAATTTGAAACTCATATATTCTACCAACGTTACTTCTACTGTGATAATTAAATTAACCAACCCTAATTTAGTAAAAGCCATTATTACGAAATTTGTGAAGAATATTTACTTATCATAGTGAAATTAAAATGTTTGTGAAGTGTCACCCTTATTATATTATTTAATTGTTAGCTAGCTAGGTAGATGCTATGGTTTATCTTTATTATTATTACATAGTATATAAAAAAACTAAGTTTAAAAAAACCGACTTCTAACTAAAAAATTCACTTAAAAGTAAGAAATAATTCCTTTATTTACTAATCTCCCTATACTAGGACAATAATATATAATAATCGTTATTTTTGTAGTCGGTGCCAGCCAACTGAACAGACGTGTAGTGAGATAGAATAGTAATGTGTAAGTATATCTATTTGACTACTACTATTACAATAGGTACATATTAGGTTGGGGAAAAAGTTTCTTCGCATTTTTTAAGAAAATCAAAACATTTTTTATTATGTATGTACCATTTTGTTCGATAACTTTTTGCCATCTTGTAGGTAGGGACATGATCCAATTGCTATAGAAATTTTGGGGCTTCTGATCAAAAAACCGCGACAAGTAGTTTTGGCAGTCCCCTCGTGATGTTAGCCTGACACTGCCTAAAGAATTCTGAAGAGACCGAAACAGGTGGGAATCTGAAGGTGCAAGGTCAGGACTATACGGCGGATGCATTAACACCTCACAGCCAAACTCTCTTAGTTTTTGCTGAGTGGCTAAAGATGTGTGAGATCTAGCGTTATCATGATGAAAAACCACACCCCTTCTGTTGATTAATTCCGGCCGCTTTCTCTCAATTACTTGCTTTAATCTCATCAGTAGTTCGCAGTAGAGTTTAGAATCGATGGTTCTGCCGGGTGGTAACAGCTCATAATTAATAATGTCCTTCCAATCCCACCACACACACAGCATCACCTTGTTGCGAGGTAACCTGAGTAAACCCGTCTGTGAAGCCTGACCGGCCTTTGACCACGACCTTTTTCGCACATTCTTGTCGTACGTGATCCACTTTTCATCACCAGTTATCAGCTTCTTCAAAAATGTTTCGGTTTAATTACGTCGTAATAAAGAATCACAAATGAGTACACGGTTCATTAGGTTTCTTTCGGTGAGCTCGTGAGGTACCCAAATAGCGAGCTTTTTTGTGTATCCAGTTTTTTTCAAATGCGCCAAAACTGTTTTGTGGTAAATTCCCAGTTCCTTAGCTACGCCGTAACTACTGATATGCCGATCTTGCCCCACTTTTTCGAAAATGGCATCCATTTTATCCGTAATAGCGCGACCAGAGCGAGGTGCATCTTTGACATCAAAATTTCCAGATTGAGAACGCTTACAGCTCACAGTACGAAAAGCAAATAAAACCACACATTTTCCTAATTTGAATTTGGAATTTTCTTCTTTAAAATTTAAACTTTTAATGACACCAAAACCAGCCAGATACAAATAGTATAGCCAAAGAGATTTTATTACAAGTTCATACATACTATAATGCGAAAAGACTTTTTCCTCAACCTATTATACTATTGCTGGCACTGTCTACAAAAATAACAATTATTATATATTATTGTACCTACTAATAAAGGGAGATTAGTAAATAAAGGAATTATTTCTTACTTTTTAGTGCATTTTTTAGTATGAAATCGGTTTTTTTATAAACGCAGATTTTTTTTATTTTCTTACTCTTTCTGTGTATCGTATGTACTGTCTTTCTGTGTATCTTTTTCTAGATTATATCAGGTAGACTAATATTTCGTTGTTTTTTTTTGTCATATATTAAATAGTAATTTTATTTCAAGAAGCTATGGGTAGGCTTACGAAAGGTGCTGCGAGTCTTGAACAATATAGATCCCAAGAAACTGAAACGGAAAGAATGTTCATAAAATGAAAACTACTCTGCCAATCTGTTAAATTTTTATGGGACCAAATAGTAACTATTCCGCATCAAACTAAAAAAGAATCACGAAAATCAGATCACAAATCGCCGCGTAATCGGTATACATACAAAAAAAAAATATACCAATCCATCCAATCCAAAGAACCTCCTCCTTTTATAGTCAGTTAAAAATGAAGTCACTTCCACTGTCTTAAAGTAGTCTTAGTTTTAAACTACTCAACGGATTTTAATGCGGTTTTCACCAATAGAGTGATTCAAGAGGAATATTTATATGTATAATACAAACATATTATAGTAGATAAACCGTGTGAAGCCGGAGCGGATCGTATACAATAAAAGAGCTCTATAACCTGCTCCTAGGTCTCAAGCTCCTAATACTAAACGGCTTCGGCTATTTATTTTGAGTGTTAGTGCGCAGTAATGCAGTAATTAATAGTTTTATTATACACAACTTTTAATATGTTAAACAGTTTGAAAACGAGCCTACTTTATGAAAAGTGGTTATTGCTTTTTATTGACAACTGCAAAATAACGACAAATCGCTAACTAAGTATGTGTTAGCAGAAAACATTAAATGTGACATTCAAACAATAACTTGGGATTTGAAATAATTTATACTATAAAAACCATAAACGACAACTCTAACATTAATTTAATTTAATGTAAGAAAAGAAGAGTTATAAAAATCTAAAAAATAATATCAATTAATCACTATATAATTTTAGGAGAAAGTTACTTTAGGGGATACCGCGATAGGGGAGTATGCTGTATGCACCGAAGTGGCGAGTTAGGGGAAGGAGTAGTATCGTCCTGGCGTACGGTACGTAGCGTAGCAGGAACAGTAGGGGCTAAGGGCGGCAAAAGCGGGGGTGGCGGGGCCGGGCTACACGCTCAATACGCGCGCGCGCTGCAGATTCTAGTCATCAGTCGCGTTTTGACGCCGCTTGCGTACGGCTAGTGACGTACGAAAGAGGGCTCCTATAGAACGCAGCGTTATCGCAATTTATTCCTCCTCTTAAATAAGTACGTATCGTGTTGTAGATTATAATATTTTTAAAATTAAATTGTAATATTTCAATGATAATTTTTATTCTTAAAGAATTTTATATACCTTATCAGGTGTTTTATATGTTGTTTACATTCGATTCACATGTTTACTGTTAAAGTTTTTAGATAAGTAAGAAAAAATATCACTTAAAAATATAATTAATAAGTTTATAGTAATTACATTTAGTTAAGTAATTTTTTGTGAAAAAGTGGATTCGTGATCTAAAATTTTATGAACCGGCGACATCAAAACGCAGTAACGATTTGTTAATTTAGCATTTTGGATTCAGTGTATATTTGTGAACGGTGATGAAATGGGTTTCTATTCAGTTTAATAAGTGTGTGAATATTTGATGGTGTGTCGTGAACTGGAGCGCATACAGTCTAGATTTGCTCGCAAAACGTCGCGCGGCGGCGCAAAGGGGGTATTGATCGGCGGCGGCGGGTCGCGAGACGCCGGCGTTACCGCCTGCCGCCTAAATAAAGCTCTGCATGTGTGCCGACTGCCGCCCTACGTCGATGCCGTCGCCGCCGAAGACGATGCCGCGCGCCTCACTCTCATGCTTCATGCTGTCACACATGTGATGCGCGATACTAACATACAACTACTACAATTTTTTAAATTCTAATTGGAAATTTATAAGTAACTCTGATTGTATTCGCAGATTTTTTAAGTTTAAATTGACATGCATATTTAAAAAGATTTATTTATTTTATTGAACCTATTATTTTAAAATATCATTTGAAAATTAATTAAACATTTGAAAACGAAAAAGAAAATGACTAGATTCTCAACTTTTACTTTTACTAAAGCAAATCTTTAAGTGGTGTGGTCAAGGTAGATAGCTCGTTACAATATACTTTTAAGAAACCTCTTCAAAAGAATATGAAGTAAAAATAATATATGGGTATATTTTATATGATTAGAAATAAGTCTTACTACCTATACGTAATTTAAAAGTCCAACAAAACGAATTCTAGTTTCCATCTTGAAGACCCTACTGTTAATCAAATGACATTTATACCTGGTAATGGCTCCAGACAATCGTAATAAGACCGACATTTAATTGTAATACGACGAGCTTTAATCTAAAGATGATATCTTAATCTATTTTTTTTAATTAATAATCTAACAAGTTTATATTATTGTTATAGATGGAAATGTCGGGGTAATTGAAAACTTCGTTAGAGCTATGGCGCGCACTGTGCTAGCAGGAAGAGCGTTGCTCTATGTTCTGACCATAGTGCTGGAGACGAGCGCGATCATCCTCCTGCCGCACGATGTCCGCCCCGGTCATGCCGTCCGCCATTTTGTCGGCAATCACTCAAGATACACACTACTTGATCCTGAATTCACTTCCTACTTCACACTGCTAGATGATGGACTTCTTATGACAACAGCAGATCTTGGACCTCTACTAAATCAACCACTCAATCTTGCCGTGTTAGAGCAAACACCGTTTAGTAGTTCTGCTCATACGATCCATCTTTTAGTTATGGATCGTCGAAAAATGCTTCATTTTACTGAGACAAACGGCCTTCATGGGGAAATACCAGAAAATGCCCCACCAGGTACGGCAGTCGATTTTCCACCTATAAAAGCTACTGCATTTGCTAATGTTGGCCCTATAGCATATAAGATTACAAAAGGAAACGAACAACTGATTTTTGCTCTACGAGATAAAGCTAAAAAAGTGGACTCTGATGTGAGGTCTGTTATCACGGATGGAGAAGTAGAAATAATTGCTACGCAAAGTTTGGATACTGAAACAAAGAAGTATTACGATTTGGTTATCCAGGCAACAGATGTACACGGAGCTAATAAGGCCAGACTTCCTGTTAGAATTGACGTTGTGAACGAAAATGATCACGAACCTTTATTTGATCAGGAAATATATTATTTTGCCGTAAACGGTACGTGTGACGGTAATTGTCATAATGGAACAGTACACTGGCAAAGGTTTTCTAATATCGGTAATGTTCGTGCATTCGATGCAGATGGTGACCGAATATACTATTCAATTAAGACTCCCACTAACCTTGCTGTCATAGTACCACAAACTGGAGAACTAATTCTGGCTGGAGAACCGGATGGTCATGAAGTTGTATTACAAGTTTTGGCGCACGACACGGGTAGTCCTCCTCGAAAAAGTAAACCCTCTCAAGTTTTTATTGAATTTGTTGTTCGCGAACGAAAAGAGTTGCCAACGTTACACAGAGAAAAAAGAAGAGTGACTCGAGCGGTTCGCCCTACTAAACGTATCGAATTCACTGAAGCTGATGGTGAAGTTGAAGGACGTGCAGTGTTTACGCTTGAAAAAGAGACTGATCGGGAAACCTTTAAAATTAGGGACGAAAATCCGTGGGTTACAGTTGAACCAAGTGGTGTTGTTAAAGTTAAAAAGAAGTGGGACTACGAAGAATTAGGTCCTGAGAAGACAATCGACTTTTGGGTTACTATAACCAACGCTGGAAACGGAGGTAAGATTGATTCTTTACTTAATATTTTAATAATACCTGTTAATTTTTTTTTTCAACACATTGAAAATAAAACAATAGTAATTTACAGAAAAAGGCAAAACTAAGTAACGTATTTATAAAAACAACAAATTTATTCGTATAAATGGCAACTAACCTAACATAATAATGAAAAATGTATAAATGATCTAAAGGTCATTCAATACACGTCTATATGTTTGCTTAACCATCTTTGTAATAGGCAGATGTATATTACGTTTAGAGTAATCGCCCTTTGACTCTCTAACGGTACTAGAAAAACTGTTATTGAAGACCTAGGAAAATAACGTCATTTTATTACAATACAATAGATACGATACGATAACATTAAATTATGTAATGGGAACTTTTGATTGACTGATGTTTTCCAATTCACCTAAAGTTGGGAATCACTTTTTCTATCTTTTTTGGTATTTAATAAATACACATTTTTGAATACTTTGATAAATTTTAATATCTATTTTGGATTTAATAAGATTGAAGTTTATCTAAATCATAAGAAGTAAAATTTTTAGATGTAATAAGCGATGCATAATATAATGAATAACATTCATTTAAATAGTTATCTTGTGTTATTTTAAACCGGTAGAGTAACCCGTGGATAACCCGTGGATCGCACCTGTCGTATCGAATCATCTATTGGTGCATGACAACGTGCCGACAGGTCACCTTGCCTGCCGTCCCACTTGATTTAGAATTCCCATCACGATCTATTGCTATAGGAATATCGATTTGAATTTCCGAAAATATTTTGTATTTTAGAAAGTCCTTTCTAGTGTGAAGTTTATCAACATCGTGGTCCTCCGAAGAGAGATCGTCCTTCACCTTTATATAACCATGAATCACACACTCTATATAGATAATGAAATCGTGATTTGTTTGTTTTAATTAGCGATTAAACAACACTTCTTGTCTGGTAAACAGGTGACTGAAGGGCCATAACTTTAGAATTAAATATGTATTTACTACAATATTAAGTAAGACTTTTATAATTTAAGTTTTATAGGTATTGTTATACGAGAGCATTATGACAATTTTGCGCTAAACTTTTTAATATGTCATTAAAAGTTTTAAAGTCGGATTGAGGGCAGAGTTCTTCCACATACTTTTTTGCCTTTGTAAATATAATTGTATTGTCTTCCATCCAATAAAATGAGAAAACAAATTGCCCAAATGTTAACATTTAGAATTTATCTTATTTTAACATCTTCAATCTTTATATTATATAAGATGTCCTTAGAATTATCACATTATGAAGCTACAGCACGAGTCTAAGTACAGGTGTACATACAATCTCATTAAATTCATAAAATTATAGCTCCGTGTCTGATAAGCGACAGGTTGTGACCACCGTACAGAATGCGTTGATAATTGTGAACCTGTCGCACGGCCCCGGTTATTTTCTCTATTATACATTTCATCGCTATCATCACGACGCGCCACGTGATGCCAATTTAACTTCCCATCATGGTTGTTTTAGAAATGCTAGGGAATGGCATGTGCATCGAAATATAAAATGGGAATATCTATGGTCTTTCCACAATAATTGAGCGTTACGATTATTATATACAGTCTTAACAATTTATTTCTTACGCAAGTGGCACGCTGCTGCCATTATTGTTTACCACGGTGTAGATTTTTTTTTATTAGATTAATGTTCATCATAAGCAATCATATTTCATACCAGATAAATAAATTATGTATTTTTTTATTCCTCATTTCAAAGCAATATCACTTTCGTTCAAATTATTAAGTGATCTAAAATTTGCTTGTGAACATTTGATTAGTAGATATACATATTTTGACATTTTTTTGATGTATTTGTATATATTAATCTGTTTAAATTGTAGTTTTAAGTATCTTATATAGCTACTTGACATGAGGGAATACAAAAGCACTTACGTACACATAAATTATTCTCGTCAACCTTGTCTTATCTGAACTCAACTAGAAAAATTCTATTAAATTCTATTAAAAGCTACTACGCTTTTTAAATATTTTTGTTTGTTTGTTCTTGGCTTCTTCCTTATTCTAGGTGTGATTCTAAGGAGGAAAAAAGTACTACCTTTTCATTTTGAAAAGGAGACCCGGCTCAGAATAGAGCTATTATTAATGGGTTAAGATGGATTGTAGGTGTTAAGCCGATCATTGCATAAGACAGCGTTGACATAATATGCTTACTGGGGACGGTTGTCCGTGCCTGATGGAAATTGGCGTGTATATATCCGTAGTCACAGCTAATTTGGGTGATGAAATCATCCCTAGGCTTGATATTTCGTAAATAGTTTTATAAGTACCTACTATTTGATGACGAGCCGTAGTTTATATAAAACATAATTTCGTTTAAACAGCCAAACTCGGTACGTTCAAAATACAAATTATTACTCTTTGCTTAAAATGGTTTATAAATGGCAATTTGCATTGACATTTTTCTTTCAGTCGCAATATTTCATTTAGCAAGGTTGTTGTGTACTAAGTTTATTACATATTTTCGCACAAAGGTAAATCTTTTGTACGAAAATTTAACTCAAATTGATGTTATAATTAATATGATAAGTAACTATAGTGATAACGTTGTTTATAACATAAATTTAATACCATGTTTTCTAATATTTTTCTATCATATGTAGAGTTTACGTACTTGATTCCATATTTCATATTTTATGTTAAGTTTTTCAAAAACCGTAAATCAAGAACCCCGTAAAATTGGAGACTTAACTCTTTATTTCAAAGACCTTTATTTTGAGATAAAATTTTTCTAAAATACTGGTCTGGGATCCAATTGAAATATGTAATGTATCGATGATTAACGTATACCAATGGACCTCGCAAATATTCATACGCTTCGTTTGGTCAGTATTAGTTAGTCACGCATTCATTAATTCATTCAATGGCGATGATTTTGTCGTCAATTTGGTTAAGTCGTTTACATTACATACATTATATTTAATAGGAAGTTTTCAAAAAAAAAATTGTCGTATGTGTAATTTGACCTACCTTAATCCCAAACTTTATGTTTGGTGACACAGCGCCTTATGCGTACTACAAAGTTGCTGCCCCGAACTTGGCTGACAAAGCATGTGTTATACAGTGTTTAAAAAATAACGGATACCGATGGGCCTCGCAAAACATTTACGCTCCGGTTGGTCAGTGTTAGTTAAAGTTTCATTCATTCAATCAATGGCAATGGGTGCGGGCGTTGGTCGCACAACAATCGGAGCACTAGCCAATTCCCCTTATTGTGTCCAGTCGCCACAATTACATACGCACTTCCTATCAACGACCCCACAAGTTACACATGATCTAATCACATCTGCTCGCCACTTTTTAATTTTAGTTATTAATGATAGAGAGAGAGAGGATACGCGTTTTTTTTATCAATTAATCGGGTGACTTATGGTATTATTTCAGCTAACTTAATTCGACTTCTGTCACATGCATATTTTTTAAACTTATTCATAGCCTAAAAAAACTTTAACTATAAAAGAGTCTAAATCTCGCAATTATGTAATAAGATGTAAGACCTCTTGTAAAACTAAGTCGCCTTTTCAGTTAGTATCCATTGAAGCACCTATTCAAGAACTTTGACTGCAGTAAAATTATATATCTTTATTTCTATAGCAAGGAAAATTCTTTATCAATTTCACGCTTGATGTCTACTAGTGCTCTGTTGGAAAAAACTTGGCTAGCGATATCATATTAATAAAAGTGTATATTTATAATTTCATTAAAAATGATTTGTCCAAAATAAAAAGCATTCTTCAAAGTATAAGCAAAGTAAAGTATTTTATTTTATGGTATATAGGTCAGCGTTTGACCATGACTTGTCTGAAAGCACAACACGGTCTAGGATGGAGCACGCTTTCCTAGAAGGTTTTTAGTATAATGAGTATATGTTATATGTAAATTTTCATTCAATGAAGTGAGGGAGGGTAAGCTAGTTATTACTACGCCACATTATGAAGTTGAAGCACATACAAAATAAACAAATTCTGAAGTAACCCGTGCGAATGTACGACCGGTACTGTTTCCAAAGCCGCAGTCTCATGGGTTAAGACATAAAAACGAGTGTTTACAAAACGCTTGTAGGTTGTTCAAATGTTGAAGTACTGTATTGTCCAGTTACTTTTGTTTTCTCCTAATAACATTTTATTTTATGCTTATAAGGGTGTGCTTTTTAAAATTATAACATAAACAAGCGGAGTTGGTTGGTTTAGTATAAAATAGAAAATGCTATGAGTAATTAAACAGGAAGCAAATATTTTTTGTTCTATTTTGTCTAACTCTTCGAAGTAAGACAATGTGTTAAAATAGGGAAGTCTAAATAAAACAAAGAAAGTAGGCGAAGATGTGTTGGAACAATTTGGAAACGATTATAAAACATTCGTGACTTGCGTTGCGCGTGAAGCAAGAGCAACTTATAAGTATAATTAGATCTAACACACTTATGTAAACAGAACACGTTAGAGAATGTACCGATCTCAGCCTCCCATCTTTATAGGCTTTCACTCTAATTGTGCTTTGATTGCAACTTAACTGATGCAAATCTTTACACGCATAGCCGTTATCTGAGACATTAAAACTCTATAATAATTATTTGTTATACAAGAGTGCAAAGTTGCTTTTTAACCGCGTGTTCAATGTTGATGACCGAGCGCAAATGAAGGATTCTAAGAAGGAGGAAATCTTTGCACTCGAGTGCAACACGTGACTTTTCATCCCACCGCAGGAAATAAAAAACGGGTTGCACAGGGAGAATGCCGGCAGAAGTGAAAACTTGAACTCACGCCTACACTGCTCCACGTAGCAACAAATCATTTAATTAAAGACTACTAAACTATGATAGTCAATATTAACTCCACGAAATTACTCATCAAACTGCTAATAAACTTGTGACAGCCAATAAAATATCCAATTGAATAGAAATATGAATGCAAGACTCCGATTTTTCATTTATACTAGTTTCAATTATTAAAATTCGTCGAAATTAAAATCTCGCTAATTTTCTGTCGCGAGTTTAACATTTTTAACCCATCCCAAAAAAAATTTACACAATTACTGCAAAACGCCGCTAAAGAAGTTTTCACTTTAAAAAGTACAACAAGAAGGTTCCGAGTCTGAGTTTTTAACAAATTAAAAAAGGTTGTATGATAAATTCGGCTTCATGGAGGTAAATAGGTTTAATGATGAATTCAATTTACTTCTTATCCTCTAGAGTATAAAAACGGCTTTTGCACTCAGATACTCTTTCCGAGATAGGGGGATGAAAAATATATTATCATAGATATTTTTAAGGATAGTAGGTAAAAAAAGTTAACAGGAATTATGGTCATAACTCATAAAACCTAATCGTTTGATGCTATATGGATTATTAATAAAAACTTCTTCTAGTGCTAGACATTTTTTCATAGTTCCATTCTTCTTCCAGATGCCTTCAATCATCTTCTGAATCTTCTGCTGGTTTAAGCTCGCTATCGACTTTTAACATTTTTACTGGCCCTTAAATTTGCTAAATGTTCTCTTAAGATATTAGTGAGTGAGTGACTATACTTCGCGATTTCGCATGTGGTGCACTTCATAACGCATTGTTCTCTCAGGAAACGCAACTCGAGGGTCCTCACAATCCTATTGGTATTCAAAGTACGCAGCATGAAATCTCCCTTATCTACATTCGACTATATTCGAGTAGATTTTGCGGAAAATAAGAGTTCAGTCTAGACGCTACGATAGATAGATAGGTCACATATATTTCTCAATCAGTTATTACACAGATCTATCTATATTGTATCGACCCTTAATTGCGACTTATAGTAGAGTGATAACTCTTATATATCCTATCTTTAATTTAATAATAACAAACATACGCATTTCAAAATATGATTATGTCTTTGTTTAACAGTTTCTCTTTTCTATTCAAATGTTAGGCTTCTTTTCTCGTCCTTAGTTATACTCGTATTGTATAGGCTAATGATGATATATCGATAAAGGTTCTTAGTTAATAGAAAAGTTATGTCCTAATGCTAATGATAGACCTCAAATGTGGTTAAACAACTTGTAAAATTTCATTATTTACTCTACATACAATGTCTTGCTAATTTATTTGAATGAAAATATGGCATAACGAAAAACGTTCGTCAGCTTATTGAGATTTACTATACTCTAGGGGTGAGGTGCAGTTGTCAGGTTTACCCTTGGGAAATATGTAGAGGGATATAAGACTAATGTTACAATTTCTTTTCTGGGCAGCACAGTATTTAATTGACTTAACTAAGAAATATTGTCATTGATATAATGATTTGGATGGAGAACAAATAAAATTAGAGTAACTTAAGTAAATAACTGAAATCCTAATTGACGTTTTTTTCAAAACATGGAATAGTCGTAGGTATAACGATCATTCACTTAAATATGAATTATCTATTTGAACAGCTGAACAATAATCATCATTTATTATTAAGTACAAGCATGATTACGTTTAAAACTAACGGGTTTTGATGTTCGTGTCGTGCATCAACTATTTGGATGATTCGTGTCCGTGATTATTTTAAACTTCTGTTGGCAAAACCATAAGAACGGAACTTGAATCAGATAGTAAGTTTGTCGCTACTTTGTTCCTTCGGTTATCTAAAAATAACTACCAGGCTTTAAACACTTGAATTCAAAGGTTCGGGAAGAGTAAAAACTAAAATCTTATTTTTATTTATGTGTATCCTACATCAATCAATAAAATCATATAGACACAGTATAGACTTTATTCCTAAAACGGGCAGATTTTTTTTTGAATTGAAATTTATATAAAAAAAACTAGTCTGGACTTATATATTAAAACGTTTAAAAGTTAACGTCATTAAATGAAACTCTCGTTTGGATACGTCTCGTTGTTCTAGAAACATTTAATTTAGAATTTTTTTAAGAAGCAACGATCTTAACTTAGTACACTATGAAAAAAATAACATTAAAGACTTAATTGTTTCTAGTGATTCTATGTATTGGCAAAGCTATTTCATCCCTCAAGTGATTAAAACATTAATTGCTTTATAGAGTAGCAATAGAACTGTCGTTGACATTTGAAACATTTTGCTTCTGTTAATTATATTCACAGCGTTAGTTATTTTATAATAAAGAGTATCAAAATAAATACATTGTTCCTTTAGTTTGCAATATTAAAAGTTTCTGATGTTTAATTGGTTTAAAGTCAAACTATGACGGAACTGTTTGTTATAACTAACAAGCCAACGTTGACTGTTATTTGATTTGGAGGCTGTATAGCTGCACAGTTGCATTGATTTCAATTCTGAATATCCACTTTGCTTACATTGCCAGGAGTGAAAACAAATGAGACTTTCGAAAGAATTTAATCTAATTCAAAGAAAATATCAAACATCGCGTCTTTCCCTTACTATTATTTTATATAAAAAGTATTTTGACTGCAAAGAAAGAACATATCAAAATCAAATAAGAAACGTATATATATAGAGATTGATGAACAATAATCAAATACACTTTAGACAGGAAACAGTGTCTAGGGATTGAGAACCAGGAGCAGGTATAAAGAGCCTTTGTCTACATTTCAATTCTCGCCTACACTGCTCGTCGTCCGTTATTCAGTCTAACCACAAATGTTATTAAAGATTCACGTGGTCTTTTATAAGGGTCCTTTATAAATTACTAGCGGCATGCCCTCGCTTCGCTCCGGGTATTTTAAAAAATATTATACTTGTTTTCCTTAAATTGTCACTCTGTAATTGTGTAGTTTTTTATTATTTGAAAAAAGAGAGATAGAGTAAGAAAAAGTTATAAAAAGAAAAATAATAGAAACAAAAATAAAAGAAAAGCGACAGATAGTAGAAGAGGGAGGACAGAGCAAAAATAAAATTGAATAGGTAAAGGAAAGAGACAAAGAGAGAGATAATCGAAAGAAAGAAAGTGAAAAGAGACTAATCATTCTGAACAGATAAAACTAAAAATTAAAGAGAGAAAAAAGAGAGAGAATGAGAGACAATGATAGTATTATAAGAGGAATAGAGACGGAAATACTATAGACTTCTCTCAGTGAAAGAATTTTTAAAATCGGATTAGTAACAGCAAAATGGCCATATTATATTAATTAAAAAATGTATATGGCAACACTAATTCACTTTTGTCACTCATGAATAGTGTAGTTTTCTATCAGTGAAAGAAATTTTAAAATCGGATTAATAACAACAAAATGGCCATATTCTATTATTTAAAAAATGTACATGGCAACACTAAATCACTTTTGTCCCTCACGAATAGTTTAGTTTTCTAGCAGTGAAAATTTTTTTTAAATCGGATTTGTATTTCCTGAGAAACTCTTCAATTTACAAAATGACCATCTTAAGACACAAATGACCATATCTTTTTAATTAGAGTATTTATGGCAACACCACATAGCCTATGTTACCCGGAAAGGATGTAGCTTCCCATCGGTGAAAGAATTTTCGAGCCTATTCGCAACAAACAAACATACAAACAATCAAATCTTTCCTCTTTATATAATAGTATAGAAGTATAGATATAGATAATCAATATGTTATATTTATCGACTCTATCAAAACAGAGCTTATAACTTACTAAGCTTGTATATTTTAAATAAATCAATAGAAATAAATTCATCCTGTCAAACGCTGACATCAATATTACTAGCAATAGATTAAAGACAATTAAATTTATTAAAATTGTCTTGTCTAACATTCCGCTCTTAGTTTTGCTGTATCATCGACGCATACAGGCGATATGTGTAATTAGTGTGATCATTTATATCTTCTCATCTCTGTGCATTATGAGCATTCGTTAAATAAAAAATACGAGAGTGCGCATAGAATCGTGTTTAATAACCGATGGAGCAATGCGTTGAACCGAGATCATCCTGCGTTTAGAAAGGGACGCACGTCGCCACTTCGGCACTGATGATGCATCTTTTGATATCATTATTAAGCCAAACAATATGCGGGGCTAATGTTTATTTTACGGCTGTGAAGTTTATAGTAACAAACAACTTTTTTAATACAGATACAGGTTATAATATAATTACAAGTTTATTAAAAATTTAATAAATTCTATCTTAATTTGTAGGGCTTACTTAGGGCTCTATGCAGATATAAATCTTTCAAGACCTAATAATATGGTTGAAAGTAACACCAATAGTGTTAATTACAAACTTTTATTTAATAATGTTTGTATGTACTTTCGGGTCAAACCTTGAAACTAAATTTCAAAGCTATTGATATGAAATTACGCATACATTAAGATTTGATGATAATACATGGTTGGCTAAGTGACATTATTCTAAATGCAAGATGGCGTAATTCTTAAGCACTTTCATAACATGGGTTTAGGGGGGTTTCGTGAGAAGAATACAAGAAAACTAGCTTTTACTATTAATTTACTTTCTAAATAGTGTCAAGGTAAGGGAATTCCAACATCTGAGTCCTCTTTCTTAGAACGTACGTCTGGATATGGATTTTTAAAAATAACTTCGCAAAGTGGCAGGCGGATGCACGTGTGCGACAATCCAGCTCCCTTGCTTTGTCGGGTTTTTATTGCAGTCCGACAATTACGCAGAGCATTCCGAATGCTCACATCTCCATCGTAATGAAAAAAACTAAACCAACTCCTTTTGTTTTATACTCCATTTGATGTGACCTGATCATAATCATAATATGAGAAGAAACGCGCGATCGCTATCGCTTATATTGTGTCTAACGGATTTCAGATTTTCTTTTATGGGCTCCAAAGATTTTTCGTTTCGGTCGCGTCAGTAAATCTTTTCAGATACTTACTCTAGAACTAATTAGATTTTTTTAAGTGGCAACGATCTTACCTTTGGACACATAAAAAACACTTACGTACTTACTTACTTATCCCATATATTGTTAGCAAACCTAATTCATCTCTCAAGTCTCAAGCGATTAAAACATTAATAGCTTTATAGAATTTCAATAGAACTATTGTTGACATTTGAAACATTTAGCTTCTATTATTTTGCATATAAATTGCAAAAACTCCTTTTGTTTTATACTCCACAGTCCCCATTGATGTGACCAGATTAGAATCATAATTTGAGTTATACGCGATCGCTATCTCCCGCAGTATTGTATCTAACGGATATCAGTATTTCTTTTATGGGCTCTCCCTTTTAGAGCATTGTCGAAATATTTACGCCCCATATTAAACGTGAAATTTCAAACAATGGGAACGTTTGGACGCACAAAACATATGCGTACCACACGTGCGCTCTGCACAGATTAGTACGAACTAAATAAACAAAATGGTCACGGTATGTCTGTTTAGCTTCCTTACTAATTGTTTTTACTGCAGGTATGTAATATTTATACTAACTGTATTAATTATACTATAATGCTTTTCCAAGATTGCTAGTAATCATTGAATGAAAAACATAGTTGAAACTAATAAAGCAGAAGTCATGACCAATTACAATTAAAGTAAAATTTGGGTTAGGAAAGTTATAAATTGATAGGTGCTTATGATAATTTCCATAGAATTGTATCATTTTCTGTAGTAGAGCTTAATTAGCTTCTTATAAAAGTACTTCACGTAGTTAAGAGCAGTTCCCTGAATGTTTTATCGTCAAGATGTCCTGTGGCCAGTAAAACAATTAAGTAAAGTCTTTCTGAGGCATATTTATCATCCCCACTCTTCTTGGATCTTGCTAAAATCTTCTAATCTTGTCAAGGCCAGTAGGACTAAGTTATTGTAAATTACTGAATGCTTTAACTAGCCCCAAGAGTCTCGGTCTGATATCTTTAAAGGTGGTACGTATCAACAAGTAGGTAATATGACGGCTTTTTCTTATAAACAGCTGTCGCAAATACCAACTGCTTCTGTATCTAATAATAATTATACTTACTGTTTTAATTTCTATACCAGTAGGCGGTGTTGTAAGCACTGACCCTTATTTTATAAATAGGTACCTATTTAAAATAATTCCAATGTATGAGTCTGAGTTTTATAATAATATGTGGTATTCAACGAGTTAAAATGTTTAAGAAATTAAAGCTACAAAGGAATTATGCTATGAATACTTAAAAATACAATAAACACCGTTATATACGTAACTAGCTGACTCGCCCTCTTCACTTCGGGCTTATTAAATATTTATAAATTTCAATAACTTTTTTTGTCTTCCAATTTATATGAAACAAGGCCTAGATTTTAAGTTAGATTTGCTGCAATACAACTTTGACAATAAATACAATATAATTGTGGACGGAAGGTACTCAGGATAAACTTGTATAGCTTTGGCTTCTATTGGTGTTCTAATGACCCCAATCATTAAGTTTTCTTAAATATATAACCTTTAGTGCGATAGATTAGAGTCAACCTCTGGTGTTTTCGCGCAGTATACATGGTAGTTAATATTATAGTGTCGTGGGTAAGGTCAGCCTTCTTGAGTCCACGTAAGTTTACTTTATTATCTATTGTAGTTAGCGGGGTCGAATGGTGGAGGTGAGAGTTAATATATTATGAAAGAGCTCGTTAACCTGCTCTTCTCCATCTAGATTATATGTTAATACTAGCTGACCCGATAGACATTGTCCTGTCTTAACAATGAATATTGAATTCAAATTGGCTGTCAAAAGCTTACATTAGACAAGTTAATATGGTCGTGTAGTTTTCTTAAATTTTCTAATTTTCCGCGCAACTTTTTAAACTTTTTCCCCCATAAGAACCATCTCCTGACAATAACAAACACAACAAACAAGAAATTAGCAAAATCGGTCCAGCCGTTCAGGCGTGATGCGGTGACCAAGGGGAATAGGGATTCATTTTTATATATAAGATTAATAATAAGGAAGGACGCATGAAAGAGGTTGTTAGTGTTTTCTACATATATAGGTTTAACATTAAATTAACCTATAGTAGAAACGTTTCAACCTCACTAAAAGGCGTCAAAGACAAGTGCGGGGTCACGAATCGATCAAGACAAAAGACCCGCAGCGGGTGACATGTGATACTCTGTATCATGTTGTGGAAACGAACCCGGATGTTTCCTTTGATTTTGCGAAATCAGCTTTTAAAACAAAGCTTACTAGAATTTAAAGTTTATTACATATTAAGTTTTCGAAAATAAAGATATCAGAGTAAGATGCGGGTAGTTTTCCATATAACATTTTAGCGACTTGCCCCGACTTTTCACGATTTCTAGAGTATAATATGCAGACCTATATTATACATATAAAACTTACTCTTGACTCACTCTGTCTATTGGTGAAAACCACATTAAAATCCGTTGCGTAGTTTCTTCGATCTGTTTCTATAATATGATATAGAGTTTGAAGTACTATAAATTATATGAGCTAGATGGATCAGTACCACTCAAAAGACCATAGCAACGTGGACATTAGACAAGGAGCCGAGCAGTACCTAGTGCTTAAGAGTTGAGATTAGAGATGCCATGAATAGTGATTTGGCCGAATACCGAATAACGAATATTCGGCGAGTCTATTGGCCGAAGCGCCGAATATTCGGCATTACTTAGAATCTTTCGTGTGTGTTTTACTAACCGACCATAGTCGATAATTTTTGAAACCAAAAATGAGAATATAACAAATCCTGGAAAAGGAAGAGAATATAACAAAATAGGGAAGTGGAAAAGGGGAACCCCCTAAGGGTAAAAAGCGGTTTATCTCGATTTTCGGAAAAACTACAAGTCCTATGAAAAAAAGTTTAAATGGCAAAATTTATGTGAAAAATCAAATAACCAAGTTTTTGAAATGTGAAAAAAATGGCCGAATATTCCGAATACCGAATAGTTCTCATCTCTAGTTGAGACCCTGGAGCAGGTTTTTCAAAGAAACTACCAATTAAACGCTAAAAACAGAATATTTATGAGATAAGTCAACGAGGACAAGATATATATTATGTTCATCACTTTGTAACTCATTTCACTAATACTTTATTGATAATTAGTGATTTTTTATGCATACCACTCAACTTCCGGAACAATTTTATATTACCGCTTGTTTTTTAAAAATTTTAATTTAATTTGCTTTTAATAGCTTTTATATTATTTGTAGGTTAGTACCATTATTTCTATTTATTGATCATAATAAAAACGAACGCGGTTCAGAAGTTAAACTTTTTATAACTACGACTTTAGCAGTATGAAAACTAGAACATTTGCTAGAAAATACTTGTGAAACTGTTATTGTGAGATAGTATAGTTAAAACTTATGCGTGCTGTAGCCTATTTTTTTCCTGACATTTAATTTTGTAAGTTAAGCTTGATTAAATATTCTGTTTCCGGAAATATAAATCAATATTTAATTTCGCAAAAGTAATCCGAGATGAAGCTCGCTTTAGGAAAAAGTAATATGATTTGATTTTATATATTAAATACAGTATATAAAAAGTAAAAATCATTTGTTTAGATGTAATAGATGTTTTTTGTCTGTCTGTATGTATAGATGTTTGTACGCATGTCATGCCGAAAATACTGCACGAAATTGGATACGGTTTGTACAATACTAGCGTTTTAATAAAATATATTTAGTGTATAAAATTTAGTAACTTTATGACTGCGAATATTTACAAAAAATCAGATACCACAATGGATTTTCGATTTAAAATAGATTCCAAATTTGATTTTTATATACAAAAATTTGGAATGAATTTTGTCGTCGGTCGGTCGTCGGAGATAAGGCGGGAGATAAAATCTGATATTTAATTTCTGAATTAAATTTAATTTCAGTATTATTAACTAGACAAATAATATAATAACGTTCTGGTCTATGGTCATCATGCATGGCATCATGGCATAGGCGGAAGGAAACGAGCGGCTCAATTACGGTGCCTCGCAACGCGGTGTGGTCACATGGAAACAGACCGATCGATATTGACTGGTATTTGCAGCTAGCGTTATTTTTGTAACGAAAAAAGTGTACTTAATAAAATTCTGTACCTACGATTTACGAAACTATTAAACATGTGCCATATTCAAAAAATAATTTCTGGAAATACAGATAGGTTTTACATTTAATATAAATGTCTATCACCTCTCAGTTTATCCGTCTACCACAGCTTGTTTTCTCCGATTGTATTGTATGCTTGTCAACCCGCGTGACTTCTTTCACGTTAAATAAATTAATATGTTTCAGCTTCAGTTTACTCTGTACGACCTGACCATTCTATCCCACGGGAAGGATGCTTTTTTAGGAATAAAAAGTTCGAAATCAACTTTACCCTGGCGTCAACTTGTACTAAGTCAGTTTTTCATTGATAAATTAAATAAAGACCTTGGCTCTGTATTTTGAATGAAGTTGTTGTTTAGTCCCCTTTGAATCCTGACACGCACAAGTTCCTGTCTCATTTATCTTTGCGCGTTGTATGCAGTGTCTCATGCAATGGATTTGATTATATTAGGCTGCTCACGGTTAAAAATTAAAAAATCCGAACCTAAACGTGTTTAAAGAAAATGGCGTTTGTTAAAAAAATACTTTTACGACAATAATGAATTCCTTCTTATTCTTGCTTTAATTTTCATTGAGCAGCTAGTTTTATTTTATTTAAACATTAACTGATACTGTTTTTTTTTTAAGTTGACGTTGTTTAGGTAATTCATTTTGTTCTTTTCATCATCGGTATGTATTGGAATTTAAAACAATTTGCACACTATTTACATTAAATTTTGTACAATATTTCAGTTTGTAAATAATTATTTATGAGATCGCTAAAACGTAATACGGAGCTCGGTAACGCTTGTAGCGTTAAAAATATCATTTGAAAAGACAAGTCTTTGTTGTTGTGATCTTAGTGTCGAGTCATGTAAAAGATGGCTTATCAAAGCGGGTTTGTGTATTACATTTTCACTAAGATAACATCATATTGTTCCCACAATAGCGGGGATCGTGACCGTTCTGCCGATCAGGAGCAAAGATAGCACTTAAGCTCTCCATCCGCCAATCACTAGGATCAAGGCTGTGTCGTGACGAAATTTGTTTTTATAAGTCGTGCCTGTTCTGCTTTTGTTTGCATCAACTTTCATATTATGCATCTAAATTATTAATGCAATCGATGACATTTTATTAAAATATGCGTTAAACATATCATTTAAATCGCAAACATACCAATACAATAATAAGACTGCTCTTAATGAGAGGATAAAAAAAATCATCAGTAATACTAAAAAAGAAAAGTGTAATAGTAGCAGTTCGGATGCAGACGCCGCTATACAATCGTCAGCTCTCGCTCACTCCTGTACAAAAAACAATCTACTCGTCTTACTCACTTGAAGTTTAAGCAATATGATTTCTCAAGTTTTCCCGATAAAAGCTTAACATACGATAAAAACCCTTAAAAAAGTATTATCCAATGTAAACAAAGTTAAATAAAACATAATAATTTTTTTTCTGTTATAATACTTCCGTTATCTTACACGTTTCTATCCACAATTTTTTAAGAATTAATGTTTTGAAAATTACGTATTTAAACCGCTACTTTATCCCGCGTGTAACTGATTGAATGCTGGACACCTTACTTTTTTTTGTCAATATAGTACCTGTACAGAAACGTATATTCAGAATACGCATCATATACATACATCTTACCTTGCAGTAGGATTCGCATACTCATTTAATCCATCTATTTAAAGAAGAAATAGATTTCGCGAAGCTTTCTGTGCTTATGAATATTTAAAAGTTGTTACTTTATTGTTAATTTTATAAACGGTTAAATTTCATAAAATTAGTATAGGTAAGGTAGTTGAGCGATAAGAGTAAGCTCGTTACCAAGCTGTAACAAGTTGATAGTATCAGCGCTGCTAGGTGTGAAGAGCGGAGATACAAAGGCAGTTAATTCAGGTCATCAGTTACACTTAGCCCTATGTTGTTTATCATATATTTTGGAAATTTTGCCTCGAACCTTATATGCATATCATAACCTGAAAACGTATATATTTTTACTGGCGACATAATACTTGAATCATCTAAGTGCTCATATCATTGTAGATTGTCTAAGTGGATGTTTATGGATAGGGGTTATTGCTGTCCAATCAGCGTTGTAATTCTCGGTAATATCTCTCATACGTATAAATAATATGGCTACACTCTCTAAAAGTAAACATTACTACAGATTATAGTAGGAGCCAAAATAAACAGATTAATGAGAGACCTCAATAAACAACAAAAAAATGCTCTTTACCTTGAAGAATAATAAACAGTTTGGTAGATGTTTTATTTGGAATGAGGGTCGGAATCAGAATTAGCATTATAAAATATAGAAAAATAAATAAAGGTATAAATATTATTCAGAAAGTTATATTTCTATTATTAAGTAAATGGCTCCAAAAACTTCAGCAGTCAATTATATAAAATGATGCGCGCGTTTATTTTAATATCCTCATTACGGAAATCAGCTATACTTTTTTTACTGACCAGAAATAGTGATTTTGTTTTGTTAACAAATCCTAATATAATTCTGCAATTAATAATTTATTTTATTATAAGTGCGCATGGCGTACACCAGTCACCATTTCTATTTATTTAGGGATGAGAAATGTTTATATCAGATCTTAAAACAAAGCCATTCGAGAAATGTGCGTTGAACGCCGTAAACGCATATGGAAAAAATCAGTTGGGCTTGGGATAAACAGAATGCCAAGGGATTCGTGTCAACGGCCGTGCGTACCCCTCGACCCCCACCGCACCCCCGCCCCTCCCCGCCGCTAGGGGAAGCTGAGGGGTGGTCGCTTCCACGCTACACTATTCCTCTTACGATAAGATATTAAGACCTTTAAGGCCCATACAAAGACTTTAATATCGTTTATCACGCTCCATCTTTATTAAGGTCGGTTGATGACTTTATTTCGTTGATTGATATTTTTAGGCCGTTTCAAATTATATTTATGGTTTTGTTCCCTAATTTCTTTCATACTAATTTGAATGAGTTATTTATGGTTACAAATAATGGGGTTAATTAGTAGGACCCATTATAATTTTTTTTTAATTTAAATTTGATGTCTTCATTTACCTCGTAGTTATTTCCACATCATCACATATTGAATAACAAAGTCCCTCGCTGTCTCTGTCTGTATATATATGGATGAGTGGAACTCAAAAACTACGGGAAGGATTTTCATTCTGTTTTTATCAATAAACAGAGTGGTTTATAATGAAGGTTTAGGTGTATAATTTGTTAAGGTTTTGTATAAATTGGTTAAACTTTGACGATAATGTTTAAAAACTTTAGCGAAGCGAGAGTAGGTCGGCTAGTCAGATTGTAATTTAGCATTTTAAGTGTGAAGATTTTAATAACCTTAAGCAATTAAGGATTACATTAGCTCGTAAATGGGATTCCAATAGGATTTCTGTAAAGTCGGCCTTTCATCATTTAAGCCGCTATTCTACAGCTCGTCAGTTTCAAGGGCATTAAAATAGTAAAGTGGATAGGTCAGTGTTGTACAAATTGTATTGCGTATTAAATATTTTCTTTAAAGTAATTCTGTTTTTAATGATAAATAATCAATCTTAGTTAATCAATTTTTATCTATACTATTATATAAAGAGGAAAGATTTGATTGTTTGTTTGTTGCGAATAGGCTCGAAAAGTACTGAATCGATTTTGAAAATTCTTTCACCGATAGGAAGCTACATCCTTTCCGGGTAACATAGGCTATGTGGTGTTGCCATAAATACTCTAATTAAAAAGATATGGCCATTTAAGTGCCATAAGGTGCCCATTTTGTAAATTGAAGAGTTTCTCAGGAACTACTAATCCGATTTAAAAAATTCTTTCACTGTTAGAAAACTACACTTTTCATGAGGGACGAAGGTGATTTAGTGTTGCCATATACATTTTTTAATTAACAGAATATGGCCATTTTGTTGTTACTAATCCGATTTTAAAAATTCTTTCACTGATAGAAAACTACACTATTCTTTTTTTTTATTTTTTTTTATGGACAATAGATGAGCGCTTGACTACAAACTCACCTGATGGAAAGTGATGATGTTGCCTAAGATGTAGCGCGCTTATCTAAAAGATGCCTATTCACTCTCCTTTTAAAAATATCTAAATTGTATGATTTCGGGAATACTGACGCCGGTAAAGCGTTCCAGTCCTGAGTCGTCCGCATCAAAAAAGACGAAGCAAAACGCTTCGTACTTATTATATTATATACTAGAGGGCTGCCATCGCTTCGCTCCGGGTATTTAAAGCAATATAATAATTGATGTCCTTAAATTGTCATTCTGTAATTGTGTAGTTATTAATTATTTGAGAAATTAGAGAGAGTAAGAAAAAGTTATAAAAAGAAAAATAATAGAAACAAAATTAAAGAAAAGCGACAGATGATAAAAGAGGGAGGACAGAGCAGAACTAAAATTGAATGGGTAAAGGAGAGAGAAAGGGAGAAATTATCGAAAGAAAGAAAGTGAATAAAGGCTAATCATTCTAAACAGATAAAAATAAAAATTAAAGTAAGAAAAAAGAGAGAGGATGAGAGACAATGATAGTATTATAAGAGAAAGAGAGACGGAAATACTATAGACTTCTAACAGTGAAAGAATTTTTAAAATCGGATCAGTAGCAACAAAATGGCCATGTTCTATTAATTAAAAAATGTATAGTGGCAACACTACATCACCTTTGTAACTCACGAATAGTGTAGTTTTCTAACAGTGAAAGAATTTTTAAGATCGGATTAGAAACAACAAAATGACCATATTCTATTAATTAAAAAATGTATATGGCAACACTAAATCACTTTTGTCCCTCACGAATAGTGTAGTTTTCTAACAGTGAAAGAATTTTTAAAATCGGATTAGAAACAACAAAATGGCCATATTCTATTAATTAAAAAATGTGTATGGAAACACTAAATCACCTTTGTCCCTCACGAATAGTGTAGTTTTCTAACAGTGAAAGAATTTTTAAAATCGGATTAGAAACAACAAAATGGTCATATTCTATTATTTAAAAAATGTATATGGCAACACTAAATCATTTTTGTCACTCGCGAATAGTGTATTTTTCTAACAGTAAAATTTTTTTTAAAACGGATTTGTTGTTCCTGAGAAGCTTTTCAATTTACAAAATAACCACCTTATGGCACTTAAATGGCCATATCTTTTTAATTAGAGTATTTATGGCAACACCACATAGCCTATGTTACCCGGAAAGGATGTAGCTTCCTATAGGTGAAAGAATTTCAAAAAAATCGGTTCAGTATTTTTCGAGCCTATTCGCAACAAACAAACAAACATACAACTATACAAATATACAAACATACAAACAATCAAATCTTTCCTCTTTATATAATAGTATAGATTATTCGTGAGTGACAAAGGTGATTTAGTGTTGCCATGTACATTTTTTAAATAATAGAATATGGCCATTCTTTCACTGAGAGAAGTCTATAGTATTTCCGTCTATTTTCCTCTTATAATACTATCATTGTCTCTCATCCTCTCTCTTTATTTTTTATTTTTATCTGTTCAGAATGATTATCTGACTTCCTTTCATTCGATTACTTCTCCCTCTCTCTCTTTCTCTCTATATCTATATAAATCTCTCTCTCCTTTACCTATTCAATTTTATTTTTGCTCTGTCCTTTCTCTTTTATTATCTGTCGCTTTTCTTTTATTTTTGTTTCTATTATTTTTCTTTTTATAACTTTTTCTTACTCTCTCTCTCCTTTTTCAAATAATGATAAACTACACAATTACAGAGTAACAATATTTCTTTAAATATCCGGAGCGAAGAGAGGGCAGGCCGCTAGTATATAGTATATACGTATACAATTTATTTATCCTAAATTACACATCATTCATAGTATGGACTGTAACTTTGCAAAAGAAAATGTTTTGTTATGTAGCTGTGTGATTTATTGTCCCCTATAGATAAAGTTTATAAATGTAGTTATTCGTGTGTGCGATATTTTTCAAGGAAAGTATCGATATATCACAGTATCCCTCGATAACATACGTATAAGTATTTTATGTTTCCGCTGACTGAGTGGACGTCTTAAAGCTAGGGTATACTGGCAACACTGAATAGCGTTTGATTAGCTAGTAGGTTATATTGGTTTTATATTAAAAACTAGCCATATTGTAATTGTTCTTTTTTTACTCATTTCGTCACACACTCTTTACATTGGACATCAATTATTAATAATAACAACACATTTTTTCGGTGTATATATCAAAAGAGATTAGGCAGCAGTTCCCAGGCGGCTTAACTGTTTCAGAAATTATTAACGATCATCATCATATTTCAACTAATTTACTCAAAACCTTAAAATATACCAAATCACTTTTGTCCTTTTAAATTCCGTTTTGTAGTTTTTAAATTAGACGCGGCGAGGGACTAGAGTTTTACAATATATAGTTAAACTCTCCAAATCAACAATTTTAATCTCAGTTTCAATAGATCCATGACAGTTCGACAAGTGATTTATCATAGAATTTGATATCTTGTTTAAATAAAGGTTATGTTAGTTTAATTTCAGCTAACGTGTAGTGTAAGTGAGAGGTTATGCGCGATAAAAACTTTCTTCTAGGTTTGTTACTAATATTTTATTTTATGAATTGGTAGGGAAAAAAGGTCCACATCTGATATTTAGCGCTTGTAGAATTTTCCTCATCGATCAATTGAGCGATGTGTAATACATTTTTAGTGTGATGGAAGCGCTCTGTTCAATATTAAATGATGAATATCATAAAATTTTCATCGCCTCTTTGTAAACGTTTTTCTATTGTTATTTACACAAGATACAACAATAAAAAATATTTAGTCATGATTTGGAAAATCCACAAATTTCGATTAAAATGGTCTTGTTATTTACTAATTATGAAATAAAAGTTCATAAGTAACCAAAATTAAGTAATTGAAGCTAGATGGATATACTACCTGAGAGAATAAACCATGAGATAAAATATGTTTTTAAAGAATCGGCGCCAATCATTCTGATTTTTTGAACTAAAATAATAAAATTGGTATCTCAGGAATTTGTTAAATAATATTGGATTTACCAATTTACTGCTGATGATAACTTTGTATTGGTGAATTCTTTCTGCTGCTGAGTCACAAGCACCGGGCACTGCTTGGGTATCGTCAAGAGTATACAGATAATAATATGTAAAAGGAAGCTAATTCACTACCTTATCAACACAGCCGAATCTACTGGTTACAAACTTATGAACAATAGTTTCTTTTTTTTAGTAGTGAACTAGTGACTCACTAAAAACAAAGAAACAATTTTTTGTAGTTTAACCCCTAAAAGGCTGACGGGGGTCGCAAAGATTTTGAACGAACGGACACGAAAAAAATCCATAAGAATTTATACGTCAACAAATTTAAATGTTGAAAGCTGGCGAAACCGCCAATTAATTAATATTTCAAACTGTCTGTTAAATTATATTTCCATAATCCTAGATCAACGACTCGCTCGGTTTACAATATCGTTATAAAATATCATTTATACAATAGACGTGATACAATGGGAGTGTTTCGCATTCTAAAAATGAGTTATAGTTCTGGTTCCGCAATGCAGTGGTGCATGGGGTAGCATGAGCCACGGCGCGTCGCCGGTTATACCTCATATAAGCTACCCTAGACGAGCGCAAATACATAACATTCATATTTTCATATAAATGTTATACTGATTGAAATAAATTTTCATGCTCATCTTAATGCAGGGCGTCCAAAAAGTATGTTATTTTTAAAGGGAATTCGTTATAGCAGAAGAAAATGATACATTGCATTATATACAAATAATACTTTAAACTATTTTATTAAACCTCTGTCAAAAAATAATGTTTTCAGTTTTAATTATTTTATTCAGTAATGACATATTTTAAACCTAAACATTTGAAAATTTGTAATAATAGTTTAATTAATCATGATCAAAATAGCAAGCACGATTAACCCAAGAGATTTGATATTTTAAAAAACGTTTTATTTTTTATTTTGCTAATTCTTTGTGGCTTTAACTACCTCTTTATCATTTTAATTTTAAGTACTTACTGCTACCCAAGCTGATAGAACTCAACCTGCAGATGTGGTTTTAACTATATATTGTTTTATAAACCTCGATCGCAAGATTAAACTAAATTAATCTCACTAACCATACGCTTACCAATTACTGACAAATTTGGTGATGTTATAACTCGTGAATATGATATACTAAGGATATACTCATTAATTTTAAGATGTGTTAAATCTATAGACATAAGGGGAGACGGGCGGAAATCGTTGATTTAGCTGTGACGGCGACGTCGCTTTCGGATTGATTGTTCTCGACACTAAAATCAATAGTAACGAATTTATTATTGTTTGCTACGAGTTGCTACTCTCCTTTAACGTACATACGATGTACGTTAAAGTGTATAAAGTATTTATTTGGATTTTCAAAAGCTAAATATTTTCCTAGTGTAACCAAGGTTGTAGCTCTAATAATTGGAAAAAAATTGTGTACTGAGTAATGAGTTTTTGTTATGGTGTCATCCAGCCCCTTAAATTGAAAAATATGCAGAAACTTAGAGATGTTAGTAACACTGTTTATAAAGTAGTATTAGCGAGTAGGTTATATTATATTATGTCAAGTATACCGCCGTGTAGACAATATATTACCTTTAGTGTTATACGTTAGAGTCAGTCTCCAGTGTTCTCGCGAAGTGAAAAAGGTTAAATTCACCATTCTTGTCCACGAAAGTTTACTTTATTATCTATTGTAGTTGGTGAGGTCGAGTGATGGAGGGAGAGTTAATTTATTATGAGAGAGCTATTTAAATCTGCTCCTAAATCTCAAGCAACAGGAACTGCTCGGCCCATCTAAATTGCATATGTAACCGAAACTTTCGGATATCCGAAATAAAAAAATATCCGTAATCGTAACCGAATCCGATATAACATATTCGGATAATTTCGGATAGGAGCGGAGTCTAAATGATGCATGTTATGAAAAGTTCAAACTCAAAAAGAGTTCGAGCCAGCCAACAAATAGCCCACTAGCCACGCGCCTCCCTTGCTTTGTTTATTATTATTTGTACATTACTAGACAGTTATTGTGAGATTACGTTATATTTTACATATAAAAACTTCGTTAATTCTTTTTTTGTTGTGTTTGTTATTGTAAGCAGAAGGTTCTTATGGATGAAAAAATTTAAAATAATTGCGCGGGAAAGTAGTTAAGACAGTCAATATTCATAGTTAAGACAGGACGACGTCTGTCAGGTCAGCTAGTTGTTTATATTTCATCAAATTGCGTAGTAAGTGTAACGTAATTTGGATTTTTTTAACAAGTAAATTTACATTCCACAACATGTCAACAGTGTGGTAAAAACTTTTCACGGAAAAGAGTCAAAACCTATTTGAATTTTACTTTTTAAATCTAATAACCGTAACCGAAACTATCCGAAACTAACGGATCCGAAATAATTTCATATCCTTAACCGTATCCGAAACCGATATAATATTATTCTTTTATCCGTATCCGTATCCAGATCCGAAATTTAATATCCAAAACATCCCTGCTGTACAGTAATGGGTATCATTCCTCTCATTCTATGACACAGCATATGAGTGTATATGTTTATTTTTACTTAGTTACTTCAAAGATGTTATTATTAAATGAAATTCTCGAATTGTGCTCTATACTTTATTAGTTTAGTATAATTATGAAAAATTTGTAAATGATTTTATATTGAGATAATGAATTAAGCTTAGTATTGTTTTGATTTTTTATTATTACTGGGTGTCCAATACTGATGTCTTGCGTATAAACATAAGACTTTTAAAACTACATATAATAGTAGTTTGATTTCAAAAAAACGACACATTTGTTCTTTGTGTCTATAAATGGTGCTATGTTATTATTATTGCCATAATGTTTGACTCTGTTGGAGGTTTTGTAAGTACTAACAAACTTATCAAACTCTGGCATATTCGGCCTACTCAGAATTAATTTAATAATGCATTATTGCCGCCATCTTGACTTGTTTGTAAGGAAGTTTAGTTAGTTGTTCAAGTAAATTAACATTATCGGGTTATTCAAATATAATAGATTCTCATCCCGACCTGAATTCATAAGATTTATATTAATTATATATTTTATATCAAACATAGTTTACTGGATACATAACGGGATACATTTTCAAGCGCTTAATTTATACTGGTTTAAAAATTCATTTAATGTACTCGTTCCTGTAATAGAATATTTACAGGTTTATACTTTACTTCATTATATTTTCATAAATGCAAATTGAGTAAAAATAAGTAGCGCTGACTTTGTAGATATAATAAATAAGTTTTAATGTACCTACTAGAGTTCAAGTAATTGGAATTTGGCAGGTAAATTTGAGCTTAAGAGGTAAGACCTACTTCTTACGAAATGGCGACAACTTTAGGCTCGGATGGTTATTTGAATTGAAATTAATATTATGGTATTATACTGAAAATATCAAAAGGTAACAAAAGGACTTATTTCGTATAGGTTAATATCTTTTAGAAGAAAACATACTATTTGATTGATTTCTTAGATACGCGCGAAATAAATATCGGTAAAAACTAATGCTGTGAAATTTACAATAAAAACTGAAAATTAAAGTGTTTTTCGCTATAAAACTAGTTTGTTCACAAATGTAGTATTTATTTCATAATATATGTATTACTTTTATAAGAATCTAACAAATTGTCTTATATTTTTTTCCTCGTCTAAATTGTGTTAATTTTATATTTAACGTATACCTACATATTTTATTGTTTTTAAACCCGTCTCTTTTCTGTATGTATAACGTAGAAACATTGTTTCATGTATGTACTGTATATTATTTTATTGTTTTAAATTTATACAGTTTGTTTTCCCTATTTATAAATAAATGATGATATAACAATACCTAATATATTTATTGAATAATTTAGTATTGGTATTTTAAATATTTTTAAACCTCAGATTTACCATTCACTACACTAATGTCAAATTCAGCTGTATTACGTCATTTGTCACCTACGTCGAGCTCACGCTCTCTTTAGAACCACATATCATCTCACATTAGATATAGATTGTACTACCACAACTGACAAACGTAAACTCTAAAATAAAGTTTTCATTCAATTAACTTTTCGAAATTTTATCTAATTTCGCTGTATCGAATTGGCGAAACACCAAATTTTATCTTAATCCGATAATAGATTTTATTATATACTAGCGGCCCATCCCGGCTTCGCGCGGGTGGAATATTATTTTTAAAAATATATTGGCCCTCCCGCATTTCGGTGCCCACTATCTTGACGCTTTACTCGCTGCGCTGCGTCGCCCGTCGCGTCGTCGTGTATTTTTTGTTTATATTGATATTTTTAATTTCATAATATCTTTTGAATGGAAAGTCCGATTTTAATAATTCAAAAAGTAATTTACAGACACTGAAATAGTCTTGAATACGAAATAATTTATTTGGATAAGGATTAATACAAAGTTATAGAAAACATGGTCTGATTTTGATAGGCATTTTTATCAACTTTTAAAATGTAAAAAAGTAGTTATAGTGACGTAACTATAATAGTTGGACATATGGTCTCGCGGACTTTTTTGTAGATATTGATACGTTCTATAATATTGTACAACATTTTTTTGTTCTATCATCAATACTTTTTGCAGCGCATGCGATGAAAGATATTTAATGTCAAATTTTTTGGCACCTTGGGTTGGTTTTCGTAAGATTTCCTAAGGATCTCAAATTTTTTCTTGTAATAAATATAGCCTATGTTACTCAGGGATAATGTAGCTTCCTAATGGTGAAAGAATTTTTGAAATCGGTCCAGTAGTTTTTATGTTTATTCGTTACATGCAAAAATACAAAAATACAAATCTTACTTCTTTATAATATTAAGTATAGAAGTATAGAAGAGGACGAACCCTCTCTCGCTTCACTTCTGGGTATATGAGGTAAAGTTATAGCATATATCCTTCCAATCTTGAATTTTTAAAATGGCCATTTAATGCGCACACGTGATTTAAAATGGTAAATAAATAAATTCATTAAGAAAATTTAAAATGGTATGACCACATGAACTATGTCACTCAGGAATAGTATCTATCTGTGAAAGAATTTTCTAAATACAAGGGTTAGAATACAATTCCCCTCTACCATTGGGAGAGCATATCGTAAGAGGCGAATAAATTAGCACCTCTTGGTGGTAGGTGATCTTTTCCCCGCCTGGCTTGCGACAATCAGCATGCGAATTCAAACGCCAAGTATCTTGGCACGTTCCAATCGCGCCGCATGTCTGATGGACTCTAGGTTCTTACTTTAAGGTCACTGGAAAGAGACACTCTCTTGTATTGCTGATGCTGATGTCCATGGGCGACGGTGACCTCTTACCATCAGGCTGCCTGCTCGTTTACTTTATCCATCATAAAATAATTGGATCACCTGACCCGAGATTGCTTTCTACTTACAAAATGACCATTTCTTAATACTTAAATGTGCGTACATTTTTAATTATAATTTATATGATTATTTTACATAGCTTGTGTTACTCAGATAGCATGTAGCTTCTTATCGGTGGGCAATATTTTTACGCCTATTGTGTTATTTATAGAAGGATCAGTTCAAGCTTCTAGTTTCAACAATACAATAACAATATTCTGTATCAACAATGGTTTTAAACCTTGAAGTGTCGTATCAAATTATGCCATCGCAGTTAAGGTATTCATAGTACCATCAATGTTAAGAATCATTATATTAATTATTGATTGATAAGCGAAACACGAAGCGTCATAGTATTTTATCAAAGTCCATTTTTTATTAACGACCCGCCGGGGCTTCGCACACGTCAAAAGGGATTACCTACGGCAGCATTCCTATAAAAGCATTCAAGTTCCTTGACTTTTCCGATATTTTGGACAATTATCGTTATATTTCACCCCATTTTCGCAAAACCTTAACATGTTATACAACAAAACCTTACTCGTAAATCACTGTCTATTATAATAATATTTGTATTGTAGATTTTGAGTTATAATATGAAGTGATAAGAATAATCAATAATAAGATACTATATTATTTATTATATGCGCGTATATTTATTTAAACTCTTTCTTTTTTATATTATGTATCTGATTGTAGTTTCATTGTGTTTATCTTACGTTTGTTGGAACAAGGTTTATTCTCTGTGCTTGCCGCTACTCTAGTTTTGTGAATCCTTTTCAAGTAAATTGCCACAATCCTCCGTATAATATACGACTGTTGGTGTAAATTGTCTGCTTCTTTTTTATATATAAATATACATGAGCTCAGTAACATATAAAACGCAATAATAAGTCTTTAGACTCCTGAATCCTGGTGCAGGATTAAAGGTCTCTTTAATATATATTGCTGCTGAACATGCCTAATACTACTCGGAAATTAAATGAAGGTAACATTCCACTATGATAAAAATATTAAAATTAATAGGTTAAACACCAATCAAAAGTAATTTACAGTGTTGCTAATATTTTAAATATTAAAATTAATACATGATAAAATATACCATATACTCTCACAAGTAGCAATCATCTTATACATAAGAATAACCTCTATTGATAACAATACAAAAACCTTTGTATTCTAACCTATATTATTCTTCATGAAAAACGCGAAACTATATTTTACTTACATGTGAATGTGACGAGGGAGAGATTTTATAGTAAAAGAAGGGTTCTTGCAATACCCTCCGGCGTTAGAACGCATTCATTGTCTTTCTAAACACCCTTTTGAGACGTTTGTAAGGGATGTTGGTTGGATAAAATACATTTCGTGTTCAATTTTCTTGATGAATTTCGATTTTTTCCCAATAATAGCTTTTTTGATGAGTAAATAATACACATTTTCTATCTTCCTTATGATAAAGAATAATACTAATTACCTTAAGTGGGATAAAATATGACGATGGTTAGTTTACCTCATCAGTGTTCTTATGTTTTGAGCGATTGTTAGTCGAGCTATAGTATAATCAAGATAGCAATTATTTTTAATTTGTGATCGAAGATCCCGAGTAATTAGTATTAAATATAATTTGTTGGTTTTTAGATTAGTTAGTTAGTTGAACGTAAAACACTCAAAAATAGGCGATACTTTCGCATTTGTATGAATACATTTTAACTATCGACTCAACATTTACATAAGTTAACAAAAAAATAATTTTGAGTTACTTTACGAATATTATAATTAATGTAGTTATGTAAAAACAGTAAGGCGCTTCTGACTTTGTATATATACATATTTTATGACTATCTCTCATGAACTATGAATTTTTTGGAATAGAAAGAAGCTTATAGCGTGAAAGAAGTACAAATCAATAACAGATATCAATAAACACATCTTTTTAATTATTATATTTATTTTTGATTTATCCTTCTTTCACGCTTATGGAAGAATATTTATGCCTGTTTTAAGATTTGGTAATTTTAATACCTCACTTGTTAGTTAAAAGGGGTAAGGTAACGTTAGACAGACGGTTCGCAAAGCATCAGTGTCCCTAGACTGATGAATAATATATATAGTTAAACAAACTTCCCTCCTGGGATGTCTGAAGTGCAGAATCAAGAACACTCGTAATATTGCCCGTATTTGTTTTACCGTTTCACTTGCTACGCTATTAGCTTTTCTATTATTTTGAATTGTGTGACGAAGAATTATAAGGTAAGTATTCTCTTGAGAAAGAGTAGATATTTTGTTAGTTCTACAAAATTGGTATTGTCCGATTCCGTTTGATTTTTCAAGCTATTGTTTTTAGTAGAAATACCTATATGATGACAAATCTGAAAGAACAAATTCTTTTTATACTAATAGCAAACTTAGTCATAAAGATGTACTTAATTGTGATCAGTCCCTGAAGTTTGAGGCCCATGAACAAGTTTACAATACGGTTCATTACGGTCTTCGCGCAAGATGTTGCCTACACTCTTGTTGTTCTACTACAATTTCATATGATAGATAATGTTCGATCCACAAAATTATTAGTCAAAGCAGTACTTGGTATTTTGAAAATAAACCAATAGAAACTACTAGCCAATTAACGTTACCAACAGTGTTACATTAGCGTGATATTTGTTTGATTATTTCCATAGCCTACAAAGTACGTCTTCTACACAACTTCTTGATTTATTACGTTTATAGAAATACTATGAAGTTATGTTTTTGCTCCTCTCGTGCCGAGTTATTGCTTATTTTAACCAAGCGAAGTTGGTACGATATAAGAAAGTTTTCTCACAAGTAACACTGGCGACGTGCTCTGGACTCAGCTGATGAGTTTACAAAGTTTTATCCGCGTGTGCTTCGTTTTCCGTTAACGTCGTATTCGGTATTGCTAAAACGAACACGTGCCAACTAAAACTTAGACACTACGATACCTTTTGCTGAGTTTCAGATGCTTCGATATTACTTTAATGTGCCAGAAATTATAGAAATTGATTAGGTATACTGATGAAAGTATTTATACCTGCAGTAATATAACTGTGATAGTCGTGTCGTATTCAAATTTCATACAGCAGTTTTTGCGTAATGAGCGTATAAACATACGGACAGACGCAGAAAAATTGAAAATGATTGTTTTGGCTTTTATGGTATGGGTTTTACAGTAGCAGAATGAAAATGCGGTGATAACAAATATATGAAAGCCACGACATGGGACGTTACCTCTCCAAAATGCTTGTGTTAGGAGGAGGCCACGTCAGTAGTCCGATGACTGGGATTTGAACCCACGATCAATCGTGAATCCAACGCCTGAACCACTGAGCTACTGATGATTCTGGTAACTTTTGACTTAAGCCACAGCGAATATAGATAAAAATGAATAAAGCCATTGGAAATAATACACTTAATGACAGTGAATGTGTGATACATTTAAAAAGTAACACGTCCCTATTTCTTAGTTCTCAAATTACGTAATTGATTTTTTAATTGTAAGTGTAATTGCGCTTTAAATTTTTTTTTATGCCTTACGTATATTTAATTAAACAAAAAGTAAAATAAAGTAGTTGAAATGTTTCAAATATTTTTATTCAACAAGCTATACGATTTTACGTAAACGTCGACGCTAGCAAAGAAGTCTCTTCACAGGGAGTGAGACGAAATTATTGATTTCAGCGCACGGGGCACGCAAACTTATGCATTCTTGTGCTCTTAGACGATTAGCAAACGTACATATTATCTATATTGCCATAGATATTTATTACTTATTGGAAATCTTTACATAGTATAAAAGAAAATCGATTCACGCTTTTTGTACGTTTAAATCTTTTAAGCTACGCAATGGCTTTGACAACAGAGTAATTCAAGAGGATATTACAATATCAGGATATAATACATGCATATTATAGCGGGGAAACCACGGCGGTTTGCTAATTAATGAATAATCTGAAAAAAAAATGTACAGTGTATTATTCAGATAGTAAAATCGTTATAAGATGAGATTATATAAAAGCTTAATCGTTGTCAAACCCTGGCCGCCATAATTATATTTTGTTTACATCATGGGCTAGTTTAATGCCATTTCTGTCTGCTCACCTGTTTACTTTCGTTAAATAAAATTGTTTTATTTAAACATTAAGTTTTTATTACTTTGTGTGATTATTTTGATTCGTAAAGTGATAATCTGATTGAAATAATTTTACACGGAATGGACATAATGATTTTCTTTTTACGTCACGAAAATTCATAAATATCGACTATCAAAAATTGAAGAAGAATAGATTTAAAGGCTTCCCTAAGGGCACACGGTTTTAAACAAAATTAACGTGTTATTGTAAGTTGTACTACAATAAATAAATGGTGGTATAAATTGAATAGAATTTACAGAATTGAGAAAATTAGTAAAACCATAAAAATTAAAGCTGGTAAATCGATTTATTTTACTTATTGGAAATACTTTACATTGACTAATTTGACAATTTAAATAAAAAATTAATCTTTGTTCATATTTTTAAAGAAAATTTTGTAGTTTTTTCTGGCCTAGTTTTTTAATTTTTTTATACCTCTTTTTTAATGTACTGACATAAAAAAATATTGAAAAATAATTTACAAAATATGCATTAAAATGATTTCGGAGGCCAATATCTAAATACAAATATTCGGACATTCACGTTATTTTACTACAAACTCATCATTGATCTGTAATGTAGGGATTGTTCGTATCGCACGTGCACTTTACGGCTGCCGTGGAGTAGTGTGTGTTAAATATAGACCTAGCCGGACATTGAACCGTGTAGCGCCGGACATCACTGTAATGAAAATGTCCCGTACTTCGTACTAGTTTTCACGACTAAGCCAATTTTCCGAAACAAAAATTGGGTTTATTAATATTAGTTCGATCCAAAATAAAATGAGATTTATGAATCTAAATAATCAAATATCCTTGATGTAATGAAAAATTTTAATTAATGCAATAGTCTCTGATATGTTTTAGGATCGCTAAAGCTTAAGATCTTATTTCCGTAATTTTTATTGCGGCGACTACATACTAGCAGTCCAATTGTTTCTGAGACGGCAATTCCTATAAATATAATTTCTATTTTAGTGTTCTGCATCTATAATATCAAGATGACAAGATACTTGGTTATGAATTGTACTGATTTCTTAATTTATTTGAAATATTAACAATAAATATATGTCGGGGTATAGTTGGGATAGGATAATAATGAAGGCCGTGCCGGGCTATAGTTAGGGTAGTATAGTAATAAAGGGGACATGTTGTTAGTCCTTACATTGTATTTTGATGTGTTAACACAACCTTAGGTTAGGTTTAGGTTAGGTCAGCCTTAGGTTAGGTTTATGTCAGGTTAGGTTAGCCTTATGTTAACCTATCCTGAGACAAACAGTGAGACCAGGCAGTGGAGGTGAGTGTTATGATCATTTAAAGGATATCCTTAAGCCTACACCTTGGTCACAAGTCCAAGGCACTGCCTGGAATCCTGTTCAAAAACTACAGAATCGTAAGGTTCGATCACTTCATTCATTTATATCGTCTCTCTGTTCTGACATATATTTATTTTTTATTATGCCGATTAATCATTTCAGTCAGTAAAAATGTGTATTTAGTTTGTCAAATTTTGACTATTATCATTTATCTTAGATGCTCGAAATACAACAACAATAATCTTTCATAATAATAAATTCATTTAGTAACCTTAACACATGTAAATTTTTAGACCCATATGACGCTTTTGTTTAGGGCGGGAACAGTAAATAAAGATACTTTAATGGATTTTTTTAGTCAGTAATCTTTGCTAATGAAGCGCCTTTATTTTAAGGAGTGGCAATAGATTTTTTTCGTTTTAATAGCCAGAAAAGTGTTTATTTGTTTATTCATGTGTATAACTCGATTAATCGAAAAAACCTCTTAAACTCTACATAATTAAATATATCATGATAATATTCAAATTTATCAGTACGTTTAAAGAGGGTGCAAAACTATCATGAAGTCGTCATCGAGTAAATAAATCATAGTAAGATAAAATAATCAACATTCATATATACTATTCTTTATTTTATTGCAAGTCAACGCGTTTAATGGTAGTTGTAGATGTCGTAGGGCTTAAGGGTAATGAAGCCCTGTTTTAATTGTCCCTCACACCCGTATCCAGAACTCAGACTGGCGTCAAATGACCCGACAAATTGACCGCGACACGCGATGTTAACTTTTAGACATATTATTGTTTTTACTATTAGGGTAATATTTGTTCTTATATAATTACTGACCAATTGACCATGTTCCAAAAAAGTTAAGATATCAAGGATACCTTTGGTTGGTCAAAATTATTTTTTTTGCTTTTAATCAACTTGTTCATGTGCAAGTTGTCCTGTTTTGTGAGCCATTTTTTAACCATTTCTTAGTTTACAAACGATGGAATCATTGAGCTGATGTGATGTCCCTTGAGATGTAGGGATCTTAATAACCTGAGGACAAATAGTAGGACGAGTACTAAAAGGATGAATGTATTGAAATATTTAAAAATAATCTAAATAGATTTTGCCATTATTGTATTATTACCGCTTTAACACTAGTGTCTTCTATTTATAAGTATAGTAGATCCCTGATCCATATACGATAGAGTCCTAGAGAGGTTCTGAAGGGATACTATGTGAATCATATTTATTACATTACAGATCTTAGGTTTTTTACGTATTATTCATTAATTTTATGCTTTGTCCAGTTTTGTAATTTTCTATTAAAATTATTAGCTTTCACTTAGAAGTATATTAAACTAGCAATTACAATGGAACTATCAACTTTGTCGTAGGTATAATATTCGTTCAGCGACCGTAGCATGTGCAATTTCAAAGTAACAGTTAACTAGCACTGTAATTTAATAACTGGAGGTTTATTGTGCAGTCTAGTTATTAATAAAGACTATGCAGTCGACTTACCAAACTACGACGTGGAAAAATGTATTTAATAATATTTCTACCCGCCAGTAAATAAATAGCTTAGGAGAGTGCAACTGCTAAGTTTTTCACATTTATCTTAAACTGCGTCTTGGCTCTACAACTTAATTTCTTTTAAACTTTAAACGTAATTTATCTTAATATGACTCAAAATAATGAATTATTTATATATACGAATCAGATTCTATGTATCTTTATTGCCTTTTTCTTGTTTTTGAAATTGTTTATTCTTCACTTAAACATACGATCTTTACACCATAGCTTGATTTACGTACGTACTAATATATTTATCATATGAGTAATTTGTTTTACTATTATTAACCATTACTTTCTTTTGTTTCAGGTAAAATACAAAAAATTAACTATACTTTTAGTAATAATATTACCTGGGAAATCGCCACACAATATTATTAAAACATACTGATAAATTTTCTTTACTTTCGGATAATTAAGTATTCGGTTAAACTAAGTCAGCGTTCGGATAATTGAAGATTCGGATAATCGAGGTTCTACTGTATTAGGATATTCTATAATATATTCAGAAAAGCAACTTGTAAATGTGACAGAAATATTTGGAGCGTGGTTTAACATGGCATCAATTGTGATAAATGTCCTTTCAAATTGCGTTGAATTTAGTAACAAATTATACTCTATTCGGATGGTGCAGGTATTCAGATTTCCAGGATTTATTATTAGAGGGACACGACTGAAATGCCGCCGTGGAAGTTAGTTCGGAACTGTAAAAACTTTTCCCATCGATATGAAAAGAGTCGAAGCTACTATATCCCGTTAACGTATACAATAAGGATATCTAGTTAGTAGAAATTGTATCTGAAAAGTTTCATTTTGTTTCATTCTAATCTATTTAAACTACATTTAATTAAATTATCTAATAGTCAGAATTTCATAGATTTTTTATGTATTCAAATAATTAACAGATTTTGATTTATTAATAAATGTATTTATAAATATAGGGTGGTACAAACATCACTCTTTAGACTCATATAGTACTTGGATACTGATAATGGTATCTGAGCAGCGTGATCGTCCAATCCAGATTTTTTCGTAGTGATTTTGAAAAGACTAACAAACAATCCTTCCATCCCTTGAAAATCTCTAGGAGGATTATAAAAATGAGATAGAGGATTAGCCTTAGAGTCACTAAAGATTCCTAATAAAGGTCAACTCTAGTATCTAGTAGATTTTTAAAAGTGCAATCCGGGATAATTTAGTAATCACGATTCAAAGGGAGAAACCTGTTTTCTGTGTAACACCACGCGTCCAGGGTTCTCCGGGTACTTAAAAGGACGATGTATCTATTTCCAGTCTTGAATTGTGCTAACTATCAAATTGAATCAAACCCAATATTGTTTCATACCAGCTACCATTGAAATTTAGGCTTTTTCTACTTTTCTAGCGTATTTTCGAAAATTTTTTTTATACAAACCTTAGAATTAGCCAAAAAGTAATGGAAAGTGCATACTTTCGGCAATTGATTTGTATTTATAGATGCGATAGACGAACACGTAATGTTAAATTTCGTTTAAAGGAAAGAGTTCCAAATTCAAGTAAATTCTAATTTGGTAGTTTTGCGTGGTTCCATTGTAAGTAACATCTAAGCGACTCGCCTACGCCTGGTTAGCACTGCATCCGTGCATTATAGAGTCCAACCTATCAAAGTTTCTCGGCTCCATTTTGCAGCCGCAGAGTACCGGCATAATATTGAACGTGTTACATCTAGGTTATTCATGTCTCATTCGTGTACATTGCACACGTTCCACCGTTAAACTTGGTTAAAGAATGATTTAGTTCGGTATGTAGGTATTGTTATATTATACTTGTTAAAGTAAAAACAGCTGTGAGTTTTAGAAATTTTGTTATACTTACTCTCTTTGTTCTTGGCTCTATAATGTAATTTGAAACCCTCGTCTAGACTTATCGATGATCTTTAAGAATTAAAGTCTGGGTTTAGATAAAATTAGTTTGCTTTCTTCTACGATGGATCTAAAAATTTGCAAGTATCCGACTGCGACGACATCTATTAGGTCCATTTGTGATGATGTACAGAAGAAAAATTACTATAGTTAATAGGCTTATACTTTACACAGAACTACAGTATCACGGCTAATTCATTAGAATGTCTCTCCTCATTCTCTCTCTCTCTATATAACAATAATGATATCTATAATTTCGGTGTATTTATCTGGCTACTATTTTAAAAGCTGTTGTGACAACCTTATTCAAACTAATGCTGCCAAATTATAATTAACACTATCAATTTAAATATAGTCATATATTATACCTACTTTATATATTTAGGCTTGACTAAAAGGCCAAAATATATAACAGACATTTCGTTTTATGTAAAAAATAAAAGGTAGCTGACCTATTTTAATAGTATTCAAACCCTAGTACGAATACGTCGTAATTTTAACGAATGTTAATTCAGAATCTTTCTTCATGGCCGTCGCGTAAACCACGAGGAAAGCACGCGGGTCTTAGTGTACGCATGCGCAAAGCAGCTCAACCGAGTGGACGATTCCGTAGAAATAGGGTGGTAGCGCCCCCTCACTCTTTCCATACACTCGCACCTCAAACCGATATTAAAACCTCCCATTTTACAGAATCCTAGGGTGTCCTCTGTTCTTTAAACAATCAAAGAATCAAAATTCAATTTGCGATATTAAATCCATTCATCAGATTGGGGCCAAACTAAAGTATAATTTTAATTGGTTCGATTGGAAATGAATTTATAGATTGGTCGGAACTTATTTATAATGATAATTTACTCCACTGTACTGCAGTTTTGCTTTTTTAAACTACAATCCTCTGATTAAAAAGACAAACCAGAATTAAAAAAAAAAAACACTGTTTATAAAAATTACATTTGATTACTTATTTCGAATTTATAATAATAATACATTTATTAATATAAGTAGCGTACCTAGATTACTTTTAAAAATTGTACTTGTTCAATTAAAAATAAAACCACTCCAACTGATGTATAATATCTCATAAAGCAATATCCCGCGACGGTCAAAATATACACATTTTGAACATTATAATTCTTTAGTATCATACGGTCAGCAAAATGATACTATTTTGCTGCGAAAATTGTTTGTTTCTTGATCCGTGCAAGTTCCTTATTGGAAAAATATTCTTATCGTCCCCATCTTAGATGTTATCAATGGGGTTGGCGAGAAGCCAGCATACGGAGGATACTACGAGGACCAGAGTCTGTTCGCCCGTGGTAAAATATCTATACTAACTGGCATCCAGCGTGAAATTCTTTATATTGTGGTTATGAAATTGAAAATGATAAGGAATTTTAGTTTATCTAATACTACTCGACTCGGTATAGATTCAGTGGGTTAGAACATCTCTAACTAAAGTTTAAAACCTGATATTCGGTTTAAATTAAACAAGTCCTATATTTTAAGATCCTTACAGTAGAGTATGTTTAATGAACACACAAACATACTAAAACTCAAACTCATGATGCAATTTCCACAGAAAGAAAAAGTATCTCCTATAAAGAGTTATAGATTTTTTTAACTATTGATTTCTTTCGGGATAAAGTGTCCTGTTACTTTCGGGTGCATAAGTGATGGAATCCAAAAACTAACGAATCAATAAAATTTCGTATTTATGGGATTGGTATGAATTATTATACTTGTATTATATCATAATGTATTGTAACATAAACCATTTTATGACGAGCACAAGAGCTATTCTATTCGCGTAATAAAATTATTTCGATGTGACCTAGTTACCTGTCGTATAAATACAAATTAAATAACACAGTCACAATTGAAAACTACTACTCGTTTGTATTTATTTATTTACAAGGAATTACAATACTATAACAGCCAACATAAATATTTACGTGGATTTGAAGCATTGGCTATCAGCCAGATAGTAAAAGAATCTGCACGCAATATATAACTATATATTAACTATTTTTGTCACAAGCGTCAAAAATTTAAGAGTTTTAAATGTATATTTAACGTATAATATTTTAGTAACACTTGTGATATCATTATATTGGCGGTAGTTCCTATAGATTTATTTTAAGAATACCCTACTATCTAGACAAAATGTAACCTCTATCTTGTTACATCTGATGCTATCGTTCAAGTGATTTCGAACAATACATTGTCTAAAATAGTTCAAGTAGTTGTAGTTTAGTGTGGTAGCGATATACTTTCTTACATCGTGTGAGGAGTATTTACTTTAACTTAAGGTAATTGGTTGAAAAAGCCCTGAAAACCTGCACCTTCCTGTCAAAAATACAAACGCAACGTTATAGTAATTAATATGTATCATTTTATAAATATGATGAAACCTCTCATAAATTACTATATTAAGTTAAGTTTTAATGTATATAAAGGCATAGTATAGTATTTACCTAAAGTTTGTACAAATAAGTACGTAAGAGTATAGTTTCGGAGGATACTTGGCACACTGCGCTTTGATTTAAACAAACAAACTTATAACTTGGCATTATTACTGGTTTGGCAGTTACCTCTTTCCGGAGGTACGATTATTGAAGTAACTTTGCTACATAATATGTTCAGACTATTTTTATTATACACAAAATTGTAAGTTAGTTTTTACATTCGGCGATTTTTGATACTGCTTTTAACGTATTCAGAATTCAAGATAAAATAGACTAAATACTAGAATACATTTCTACTAGAGTAAAAGTCTAGTAAGTAATGTACTTGTTTTTATTACACTCATAACGATAAGGAAACATTATAGGATCCTTGTGTTCAGTTGTGTGTGAAATAACCCCTAAAAGTGAAGCCAGCGAATAGGATTACACCAAACGTCGGATTTATTACGGATATAAGTAAATCCCGTAGGACAAGGGATACCGCATATTACAGCTCTGACAAAAACAGTCTTGTTTGTGACTTGAACTTATAGTAGGATTTTGGATATAAATATTATTCTCATATTGCTGTAGTGGCGATTTCCTTATAACATGCTACATGTATTGAATATGTATTCCTTTTGCTGAACATCTTACATATAAATTAATTTATTTCTGTTTTTTCATGCTTACGAAACAGTGGCTCTCAAATGTAAGTACAGATCGTTTTCTTAATATAAATTTAGATTAGGGAAATATTTGATTTGGTGAAATGTACTTCTGTTTCATTGTTCATTAGCCTCATTATCGTATTTCGCTGATGGTTTTATCGATAATCGAATCTTACTTAATGAGGTCTATTTACCCGAGCTTGATACATTTTGCTATCGGAAACCTGGTTTAAATTGTGTTCATCTACCGTTCTACGTTATGAAAAATAAAATAGAAATATAACAATAAAGCGGAGCGTGGCAATAAAAAATATGAACGTTTTAATGGGTTTTCATCGCATACTATGGATGATTCACTGAGAAAAGTTATAGCGAAGTAAGAGTTTAATTACGAAGTAGGACATACAAAGGCGAGTGTACAGTCAAGTTTAGTGAAAATAGCGAACTTTCACATTGAACTTTATTACTTTTTAATCATATTCATAGTTTATTTGAATTGATAGAAAAATAAATAGCCAATTTACAACGGCACAGGAGTACAAAAGTTAGGTTTATTAGTTCTAGCGTGTTTATACTATTGTACTTAAAAAGATTGTAGTTTGTTCAATCATTAAAATAAATGTAAAGTACGTTACATTTTATTTGGCTGTGAGACGTCATCATTTTTAATACAATAAATGTACTATAAAACATAAATCGTAATGCATATCCATTACAGACACGGACAATCAGCGCGTAATCATCCACGTGAAAGACGTAAACGATGAACCTCCATACTTCATCAACCGCCCGCTGCCTATGCAGACTGTTGTACAACTCAATGCTGCACCAAACACTCCAGTCTTTACTCTACAAGCTAGAGATCCTGATACTGATCACAATATACACTACTTCATCGTTAGAGATAGGACTGGTGGAAGATTCGAAGTAGATGAACGATCTGGCGTCGTGCGGACTAGAGGAACAGATCCTTTTCAACTAGACATGGAATATGTGTTATACGTCAAGGCTGAAGATCAGGTAAATAGAAATTTTAACCTTTAATGTGTAGTTTATGAACATCACATAAAAATGGCCACTATTTTTATAATCGTAATTTCTAGAGATATAGATCTGGGTTTAAGTATAAAATCTGATTTTTTTACTTAAGCTACTTACATTGCTCTAGGTAGCCGTATGTATAATTAGCTATAATGAAAAGTAAGCGGTGGTGGCTTTAGAAGATAACAGATTAGGTTAGGTGGCAGATAGAAAGATATGTGCCATATGATATCATATTAAAAATACTGGTTTTTATGATATTATATATGGGATATAATAATGTGTGAATACGTCCAGCAGATGCCAGGTACTAGCATTGTTGAAACATTCTACCAGACTCCGAGGATACATAGAACTTTTAAAATTCTCTGGGATCTAGATCCATTTTGAATTACATCATTTTATGACTAGCCTACTTTATTCGGATGTAGTTTCGCTTTCTAGTATTGAAATAATTATATATTTCAAATTGTGTTGATCGGATAAACCTAATTATTAGATTCCTATGATTCAAAACTTAAAATTCATCCTTATAATTTATAAACCTCTAAAAATATCTTTATAATTTAGTTATTATAAATGTTGATTGTAAAAGGTTATATAAAAAAAAATTACAGCAAGTGAGAAAAACGCAAGTATCATAGAAATATTTCGCCATATCACATGTTATATTGTTAAATTTATATCCTCATTAAATTTTCAAAATATATTACCGTAAGATAAAATAAATTGCAGAGTGGTCGCGTAGACGAGAGAAGATTCCAGTCAACACCTGAAGAAAGATTAAGTATCGTCGGTGGGAAGCGGGCGCCACAGTTTTATTTACCGAGTTATGAAGCAGAGATTGCGGAAAATCAGAAAAAAGACTCTGAGTAAGCTGTTTTATTTATATTTCTATTTCTATTAATAACGATATAATTCGACCGGATATATTTAACTTATTTTAACTAGAACTAGTAACCCCGGGATTTTTTTATTATCCGCTTACTGGCTTCATCATCAGATCCTTGAATACTAGTGTAGTTAATTAGACGAATCCGAATACTATGATCAATAACTAACTTTAAAGTATATTAGTAACGACTGAAAAGTTCCAACTCCTGTTTTATCATCAGATCAGCTCCAAGATATTATTTTTTTTTGTTCTGTCATCCAAACAAATTTCACATAAAATGATTTAGAGAATTTAAAGTAGCAGGTTATAATGACTTTGAAAATTTCATTCAAATTGTTACAGCTCTCTTTAATAGTTAAAAAAATTAGTATTCTAAAGCTGGTCATATAATAAGATGTATATTTAATTAAACGTATTTAAATATAATTATTCGCTATCCTAAAGAAATATTTTACTTTTTATTAGAAATGTTAACGCGCTTCATCAAAAGTATTTAGTTCGCCTGTAGGTATATTCTGACTGTATTATTTTGACCTAAATGATGAGATGTTATGCGTTATGAACAAATGTTATGCGCGATTCTGTTAGCGACCTCGTAAATTTATTCAGCAAATTACATATGTAACGCAGACAATTGAGTTCATTCGGAAATTAGATGACATCAATTTTGCTTTCATTTGTGAATTCTCAGTTTTAGAGTTCTACGGTTCCCCATGTGTTTAATTATTGAACTTGAAATTTGATAGGAAGATTTTTGATAACATTTTACTATGTATCGATATTATTTATCTAAGCAGAATGGGACAATTTGTCGCTTTCCATATTTTTTTGTAAATGCTTTAAAACAGTGTTTACATTCTTTTTGAGTACGCGATCCCTTGCAAGTTAAACATACGATACGCACAATCCTCCTACGACTATAAACAATTAAGGAATTATATATTGACTGGATTAAAAACATCCGTGTAACATTATAGAGTCCGTAGAGCCAATTTTACAACTCATCGAACCCCAATTCTTTTTTTTTTTTACCTGGAACCATCGTAACTCGTCATATACATATAGTCCATATTTTGGGAATGACTCATGTAGAACTTATAAACAACTAGTGGACCCGCGCGACTTCGTTCGCGTGTTGCTCCGCTCCTATGGGTCGTAGCGAGATGTTAAATAGCCTAAGTTACTCCTTGTTACATCAGCTATCTGCCAATGAACTTTCATTCACGTCCAAATCGGTCTAGCCATTTCAGAGATAAGCCGGAACAAACAGACAGACAGACACAAAAATTGTAAAAAATGTTGTTCTGGTATATGTACCGTGTATACATCCATATGCATTTAGTATAAAGCGGTTATTACAAACAGACACTCCAATATTATTTATTTGTATTGATAAGTAATGTTATAGTTGTTCTTTGGTTAAGTGTAATGTTTTTCTTATTTCAGTATTATTTCCGTAAAAGCGAAATCTTTTGCTGATCGTGAGATCCGGTACACTCTGAAGGCCCAAAGCCAAGGCGCCGGAACCTTCAACATTGGACCGACATCTGGCATCGTGAAGCTTGCCAAGGAGTTAGACTTTGAAGATTTAAGACAACCTCATGTTTACTCCTTAGTAGTAACGGCTACTGAAGATTCAGGAGGATTTTCGACATCTGTAGAGGTGCGTTTATTTTTGTCTAGTACCTTTGCATAATAATAACTATTAAATTGAAAAAATAAATTACCCCTGACTGAAACTCTAATGTAATACAGTCACCAAGTACCCACACGACATTGATTTAAAATAATCATCATTGATTTAAATTAATCATTTGTATAAGTCGAATAAAAACAGAAGTTAGTTAAATATATACTGTTACGTACTTCAAAAAAGTTTGATACTCGATTGATATCAAAAGAAAGGTATTCAGGAATACTGGATAATTTCTACTCGGTCTAAGCATGTCAGTTTGTTACCATGGTTAGATTGTTATAATGGTCTATTATACTAATGTTGTCACGAAGCTCTCATGCTAGAAATGAGCTGATAGTATTCAAAAGGCTGACCAGATCTTTACAAATTATAGTTAAGAACGATCCCGATTAAATTACTTTTCAAACAGATAAAACTTCATCAGAATCGGTCTATTATCTTGGGCCTTACAATGCCACAAATAGACATACAGATACACAGATACACATGTTATACTTATATGTACATACTTATAAAACTATAGATGAACCAAAACCAAACATAATTTTTTAGCGGTAACAAAATACAGATTTATGCATTAACAAGCCAGTATGAGTATTTTAATTTTTTTGAGTACTTATTTACTTTACTTTTGTGTCAAATAATCTGAATAATCAAGAAAACCTTCAAAGTAATGCAACAGGTTGCGGAGATTACTATCATCAAATCTAGCAAAAATATGCAATTATCAACTTTAAATAAATATTCTTGTTTATGGCCAGAACTAAGACAGACAAAAACATTATATATAACGGCTTTTTGTCTTATTCCAGTTAACAATTCGAGTGACTGATGTGAACGACAACGCACCCAAATTCGAGCTACCTGACTATCAAGCGCACAACGTCGACGAAGACATACCTCTCGGCACCAGCATTTTGAAGGTCAAGGCAATGGATGCGGACTCTGGAAAAAATGCTGAAATAGAATATTTAGTTTCAGGTAATTATTATTTTTGGATAATTCGACATGAGTAGACATTTTATACTATGACTGTAAAGGACTAGTACTTTCAAAATCACTCTATATTAATTACAAATACAGTTTTATGAATTGTTATAACATAAAGTTCTGTTATGTAATGTTACTATGCATAAATAAAAAAAAGATTAGTAAGATTTTGCGTTACAAATCATTTAGTATGCACATTAATTTCTCCATACAATGTCAACTACAAATTTTAACTCCACCTCCTTTCAAGCCTAGTCTTTCGATCGTAAGATTAGTGTTAAATACATGCATTTCATTACTGAAGTAACCCATTTTAATAACAAGTATTTAGATTAGTTGAATTAGTCATTAATAAACTCAATTGCAGCTTATTGTATTATTCAAAAATAAAACCAGTTGAAACATAATGAAAGTTCAAATGTTTGTATTTTAAAAATACATCAGATTTGTAATTTTTGGAATTACTATAATAATAGTATTTTTTATAATATATTTTATTAAGGTCTGTCTTAAAATTTCTAATTATTTAATACTAAGTATAACAAACCATGCAACAGGTTGCACCTATAGCCATTTGAAGTAAACTCACGGAGATTCACTTTACTATTTCTAAATAAATATATAATTATATTTTTTATAAACTTCTTTCAAGGCAACTACCATGAAAGGTAAAAAAGTTTTGATACCGATTTAAAATAAGTTTTTCTATATTTCAGATGATCACTTCAGCGTGGATTCAAATGGCATGATTACGAACAATAAACAATTAGACGCTGATAATAACAACGCATACTATGAGTTTGTTGTTACCGCTAAGGATAAAGGAGAACCTGCTAAAACGGGAACCGCCACTGTCAGAGTGTACACCAAAAATAAGAACGACGAAGAACCGAAATTTTCTCAACAAGTATACACTCCTAATGTCGACGAAAATGCTGGCCCAAACACGCTAGTTACAACGGTAGTAGCTTCAGATAAGGACGGGGATAATGTTCGTTTTGGATTTGTTGGTGGAGGAACTAGTTCCGGACAATTCGTTATAGAAGAAATAACTGGAGTAATTAGACTGCATAACAAAGCAATATCTCTGGATAGAGATAAATACGAATTGAATGTTACTGCGATGGATGATGGTGCCTGTTGCGTCAATGGAGACGCAACTATACATACGTCTACTGCCGTAGTTGTCGTATTTATTACGGATGTTAATGATAACAAACCTATATTTAAAGATTGTCCGACGTATTTTCCAAAAGTAGAAGAAGGTGCTCCTAATGGAAGCCCTGTTATCAAAGTACACGCTACAGATGAAGATAAAGGCGTAAACGGTCAGGTTAAGTATTCTATAGTGCAGCAGCCAAATCAAAAAGGAACTAAATTCACAGTCGATGAAGAGACGGGCGAAGTTTCAACTAATAAGGTTTTTGACAGAGAAGGTGATGATGGAAAGTTTGTTTCTGTAACAGTAAAAGCTACTGATCAAGGGGAGCCATCTTTAGAAGGTGTTTGCTCGTTTACTGTTGAAATTACTGATGTTAACGATAATCCACCACTGTTTGACAGACAGGTAAGTAAATCTTCACATAGTAGATTAGCGGTATTTATGCTTATTTGCATGTTTTTTAAAGCATGTTAATCTTATCGAAAAGTTATCTTTATATTTATGCTCATATATTACAGAAATACGTGGAAAATGTTAAACAAGATGCTAGTATAGGCACGAATATACTCAGAGTTTCGGCATCCGACGAGGATGCCGATAACAATGGAGCTATAGTTTATACTTTAAGCGCTCCGTATAATCCGGCCGATATAGATTATTTTGAGATCCAACCGGAATCCGGATGGATCGTTTTAAAGAAACCTCTAGACGTAAGTATGATTTTTAAGTCATAAAACGCCAGAAATTGTGTGCAGAGCGATGTGTGAAAGGGATCAACTTTACTAAAAGTTTGGTGGATGAATGCTACCTACAGGCCTTAGGATTCAATTGGCACGTACTTTAAGTTTGTTAACTGTAAATAGTTCTAAATTGGCCGCTGTAAATTTGCTGTGGTGGGGTAATCCTCGCGCCCTGTGAGGAGTAGTTGTCCATCAGGCAGGCGGCGCGGCGCGGGTGGGTGTGGGATGGGGGGTGGCGGCGCCGGCGCCGGCGCTTGTTCTTCTTCAGCACGATTACTTTCAGTTGCCGCCAGCGCCGGCTCAGCACTAAATCTTAATAAGATTTATTTCCGCAGCACCGTCTTGCATTGACTATCTTGAATAAGACCGAACCTGTGTATGATACCTATGGAGTTATACCGCTGTAAATATTTCACCGTTGGTACCTATGTTTAGTTCTAAAACATGTACAGTTTCCGTAACTGCACTTCTGTATATTTCGCACATGACTAGTTTTTGAAATTTATTTTATTGTAATTTAATCGGTTGATTTGGGAAGCTTACGCTTTTACATACCTATCAGTATTATATGTATGTACATGTTTTGTTACTAATCTCTGTATTATTTGCGAAGCGTTCTCGCACCGGGGCGGTTCGATCCCGGCCCTCATTTTCCCGGCTGAGACGACTACTCATGCTACATGATATCATATTACTAGAATAATCATCATAATATTGAATTTTTTACAGGGAGCCACTACTTTATAAAATTTTAATGAATGTTAGTTAATTACCGAGATGGTCAGATTGCCCTGGCGGCAATTTGGCCATCTGGCCAGTTGTGACATTATTCCTTCTGTGAAAGGGGCAACGTTCTCAAATCCAATTTGTACAGTAACCGTAACGTCCATCGTTTGTAATATATTCATTACAATGAGTGTCGTTTTTATGTAGTTGTTACGAGGTCACGAAAACCTTCTTATGACAACCTGACCTTTCCGCCATGTCTTGTATGCAGAGCTGCATGCATTGCCTGCTTTTTGTTATTTTACTTTAATTTTTTACAATTAGTTTAGTTAATTTATTGTATAAAGTATAAATAATGTACAGTTTGTATTTTTTCCCTAATGTACAGACCGGAAATGTATAATACATAAACGTATTATTTCCAATTTATTTTCTTGCACCTCTTACGTCGGCTACGACGAGCGAAGTGAGTAAGCTTGCACGAATGTCAGCGTGGAAGCAGCTTGGAGCGGGTGTCGTGAGTGAATCTCAACATTAATATCTATATCAGTATTTTCTTCTATCATTTTAGTTTTGCTTAGTGTATGCGTGCGCGATGAATGTGCGTTGTATACGATAGTTAAGTAGTAAGCAGTTATAATATTATGAGAGCGGTCTATTCAATTTGTTTTATTTTACTTATTTATTAGCGACGATTATATGTTTATATTTGAGTTATGTTATGTTTTGTTTCTCCCTGCTGACCGCTGACCTCTGACCCGTGTATCTGTAGCGGGACAGGTATCGCCTGCGCGTGCGCGCGTCCGACAGAGGCGCTCCGCCCTCCTCCGCAGACGTGGACGTTGAGTTAGACGTCGTAGACAGGAACAATAAGCCCCCCATCTGGGACATGACCACGTATGGCCCCGTTCACATCAAAGAGAATGTCACAGTGGGTACCGTAGTGACCAGTGTGAAAGCCAGGTTGGTATAAGGCAGCGGGCGTACGCCCGCCGCCCTCCTTAACACTACTAACGACGTGGTTTTTGTTTGTTTCCATCGACTCTTTTGGTAGCGAGAAACATACAAGTTGGAGGCTATGGCTCAAGACAAGGGCTTCCCGCCCTTGTCCAGATCCGTGGAGGTCCAGATAGACGTAGTGGATCGCGCGAACAATCCCCCCGTGTGGGACCACACGGTGTACGGCCCCATCTACATTCGAGAGAATTTGCCCGTTGGTGCAAAAGTGGTGTCAGTTAAAGCAAGGTGCGTGTCTAACTGTTCGGCACGGGCACCGCACGCAGCCCCCTATACAGCACGTGTATCGCCACCGTTTTTGTCAACATTAAATACACCCAATCTGGCCATCTAGTACACCAACACAGCAAATAGGAGCAAACGGAAGCAGAGCAATTTTAGTAAGAAAGCACAATGTACTACAAACTTAACAATAATTGTTAATAATAGAAATATACCAGTTAGGTGGGGTGGGCTTATATAATGCTGACAACAACGGCGCGCGTGGTGCGGATAACACCGCCGGGAACGTCTTTCAATCATCGTTTTATTTTGCTCACATGGTGGTTTCAGTATATTTAAATGTTCTGTTCGTGAATTGTATGAGCCACGAAACACGGTATTTTTGAAATTCACGTGCGTGCATTTAGTGGGCTCACTGCTTTTGTGGAATGGGTTCACAGGGAAAATTGCTCAAAAATATTGATTTATTATTACATTTTTATCAGATTTTATTGTAACATTATAACGGAGACATTAAAATATAAATTAACGTTTTTGAGTAAATAATTCGAATAGTGTTCGATTCGATAATTTCAATTAGTGGTAGAAAAAAAATATGTGTTATTAATTACAAATTGCATGTAGGTAATGATGCATTATGAATCGTTAAAATATGTCTCGATAAGAAAATAATTAGTTCAGTCACTTATAAAATGTTTTGTGTACGCATGGATATTATTAATGACTTTATAGTGAAGTCCATCATTTATTTCTCTGGAGTAAAAAGCTGAAGTTATTGAATTATTTTGTTTTATCGTTTGTAAGAAGTAGGTATCGTTTTCGCAAGCGCCGTTTAACATGCGGTATTTTATTTTTAAAAATATGAATAAACTACTAATAAAGATGGAACCATGAAATTATAAGATCTCATAAAACGGTAAACGATGTTATTGTAAGTAAAAATTATTCTTATAAATCAAAAGCCTAATAAGATGAGGCATCTTATGTACGAAACATTAAAATAAATTGAAACACGAGAAGGTCTATGTTGAATTTATATTTATTACAAATTATGGCAACATGTGACAGTCTGTTAGACAGTATAGCTGCGTAAAGGTTAAAATTACTCCAGAAAATAAATACTTGGATTATAGATTATGTAGGCAAATTTATTTTTACTGTTATATTCTAGTGCCTGAAATACAAGTGTTTATTAATTAGTATTATGTTTTCAGAGGACTTATAATTGAATAGGTGAATTAGAAAATTTTAAATATAATAAAGCAAAATATTATTGATTAGTACAAATATTTGGAAAGTCGAAAACATTTGCTATAATCCTATTTAATTCTTTGTTTATGGAATATATCCAACATAATTATATACGGAAAGATTCTTACAGTGAGCAGGTCCAGTATTAGTTCAATGCAGTGATGTGATGGAGCTCCGTAACAGTAACCAAAACTATCGCATATCCGTTGTAGGTATTATTTTATCCGTAACCGTAATCAAATGTAAACAGTTCAAATAATATCGGATAATCACGTAATCTAAATGAGATGCCTTTTAACAAGTTTTGGAGTATGAAGTTTAGTACAGACACATTTATACCAATCTATTACAGAGGTCGGAAGAAATTCAAACGTTACTTACAAAATGTCAACATGTTTTTGTAACCATTAAGTAAAAAAACCAGTGCAACTGTAAGATGATTTCGCTATATATTTATATACACTATTTTCCTAAAATAAAGTTTAAACAGTACGAAGAGTTACAATTTTTCTTCAAAGCCATAAACAAAGAAAGAATACGTGAAAAACGTAACAGTTGTGATAGTATTTACATAAATGTAAACATGGAGTTTAGAGATGTCAATAAAAAACATGTATGTTCCGTTTAAAGCATTTGAAATTTAGTCAAATTTATTTTATTAATGGAATTTTTATGTTAGGCGAATTAAGTAATAATAACTTCAGTAACTAACTAGCTTTGACGTTTAAGTTTTCGTCTGCATCCAAAGATGGCGCTGTTAATCATTTATTTAGAATATTCCTGTTGTATCACAAAACTCTAGTAAGGATGTTCTAGCAGTCAAAATTATTTTATTGGGCCGCAATGAGAATTTATTCAAGGAAATATAAGTACAATAAATTTTGTTTTAAAATGTATCGTTTACTGCGTTTAAACATTAATTTAGTACGTGTTATGATTGTAGGTTATGATAAGAAACCAGAGGTTTTTTTTATTACTTGTAATGATATACTTTTTGAAATATAAGGTTAATTTTTGTAGGTTCTTAATCAATTTGGTGGTAAGTAATAATAGGAGTAGGAAGTTGAATGTGCATCACTAAAGCATAACGGGCCACTTATTGTTGTCTATAAATTGCATCATCACGTTGTTATTTGGTCGTTCACATCTCTATTGTCTATCTGTTCGTCCTAAACCACACATTTCAAACTTACATGATATAAGGAAACCTATCCAGTACTAACTCACCTTTATTAACAAAACATCACAAAATTATTAATAAATACATTAAAAAAATATTTTGACTCAGTCTATTCATACAAGGTTCACTGTATTCTCATTTCTATAATGTTTTGTTATAAAATAATAATTTATGAATAGACTATATCTATTTTAATTGATTAATTGAACTTTTGTTCTTAATAGTTAAATTAAACGAAAGTTATTTTATAGTTACCCCATTTATTACAATTTTTTATTATTACAATGTAGTTGAATTTCCAATAAGTTAATACTTAATTTATTATGATAAAAATTTTTATTTTTTCACATTAAGAAAATATGAACATGATTTTATGGATACCTTTTTATTATTTTTACTTTTAACCATATTTATCAAGGTCAGCATTAAAAAAATTAAAAGGTTAAAATTAAATATATTTGTGTTTCGATAAAATAATTTTATTACTATGGTGTCCCTACTTTCTTAATGTGAAATATCATTTTTTCAAATCCTTAATCATACTTTGGTTAAAGCATTTTCGTATTCGATGTTGTCTAGTAAAAGTAGATGTATCCGTGAATATTTGTTTCTATAGAAATCTATAATGTTTTTTGGGTTTTCAGCTCGGGCATTGAAAACAATCCGACTGTTTTCTACAGGCTCATGCCTGGGTCGACAGCACAGACAAACAAATTTCATACATTTTATTTACAACAACGAGCGGATAATGGATTTACTTGGGCAGATATAAAAGTAAACCATCCTCTGGATTACGAAAGCATTAAAGAATATAATTTGACTATTCGAGTGGAGGTAAGAATATGACGGCGCCAGGCAAGATTGTCCTCAGATCCACGTTTAAATAAAACTAAATTAAATAAACAATAACCAAACTGTCTATAACTATAAATTATGTTTTATATTAAAACATGTTAATATTATGAACTCGTAATTCTCTCAAAACTTATTTTATAGCTAAACTCGGTTCCGAATCAATAACTTCCTATTTTATTATTTCTTACGATTATAATATTTATTCATATTTTTAAAAATATTTAAATAATGCAAAATATGTTTTAAATAATTTAATAAGGCACCAATTTAAATAATTGAAACGGAACTTCATACAGAGTAAACAGAAAAAACTTCATAAATAAAACCTATATAAATTTATTAATATAATAATTTAATATAAAAGTAATTAGAATTTCTAGAACAATTTAAATCATTTAATAAGTTAGCGATCTAAATAAATTGAAGCGGAACCTAACATAGTGTCAACAAAACAAAACCATAGACGTAGTTAATATAAAAGCTTAATGATTTAATGTTAATGTAAGAATTACCATGCTATAATCTTAAAATAATTATAAACTGTTAATCTTTTATTAAGTATGGATTATTCCATATATTACAATAACAGTTTATTTAGTTATGAATATCCGATTTAATCTAATTCAGATGACAATAACACAGATTGAAATTATAATTAAGTAAAGTACTAGATTTGTAACGCGATAAAAAGAAACAAAATTTGAATTACCTTAATTTAATTGCTAGAGTATATTAAAAAGATATTAATATAAATGTGCAAGGATATGTAATGGTTTAGATATTGATTCCATTAACTTTTTCTTTTTTCTCAAATATTTTATGAATACAACTATGATAAACTAAACTGTAAAAAACTATACTCCAATATCATCAATGCACTGAGGGAAATTTTATTGCTACTTTTAGAGCGCTTGTATATTGCATACGAATGCATGAAAATCCACGGCTGACAAATATAAATCAGATGCGTAACTTTACATTACAAATAGTACATCCTTGTATTTAAAAAAAATACTTTATAAGATTTATTTATTATATTATGTATACTTTTTTAATAGAACAACGGAGCTCAGCAATTGGCTTCCGAAGCAACAGTCTACATTATGCTAGAAGACGTCAACGATGAAATACCTCTATTTACGGAGCGAGAACAAGAAACGGTCCTTGAAGGTGAACCCATCGGCACAAAAGTGACACAAGTTAATGCTATTGACAAGGACGGAACCTTTCCTAATAACCAAGTAAGTACTCAAAACTTAAGTTTTTATTAATACAGGGATAGTAAAACAAACCCAGAAACTAAAAACGTTTCGTTACAAAATTAATGAAAGTAGGTTATAATTGTCTAGAAGACACTGTAATCAAACTTGAGAAAGTTTTAAAGCTACCGTCACGTAAGTATAGGTTTGACCTTGAATGCCCAGAAATCACTATTGGGGCTTTTTAGCGGGGAGCGCAGGAAGTGCGCGCGTATTTAACGAATTAGAGGATTTGGAACAAATTTAACGTAGTATTAGAGTATCAAAAACTATTAGTACCTGATAAAGGTTATTTCGAAAAATAGAAGGAATCTAAAAACGAATATTTACGTATTAATAATACTCTCCTAACCGTACATTATGTAACTTTAGCATATTGGAAAAGTTTTTCATTGAATTATTCTTGTAATCTGGACGATACACTTACTAAACTTTTTCAGTATGAAAGAAGTTTTAAAAGTTCCAAGAGAATGAATAGTGAAAAGCTTTGTATGAAATTATGAATAACCTACTTAAATAATTAGATTTAAGAATCTTGAAGCAGGTAGTTCAATCTACGAAGTCTCGCTACTCGCCTACTGACAGTCGAATAATAGAAATGCCGTGAGGCGTCGTGAATTGTACTATCTATGTTTGATATCTTATTAATATTATGTATCAATATGTTGGTAAACGCACCTTTATCTCATCTCAAGATTGACCTGATATCAATTATTTATAAGTGAAATTTGTATACTAACAAAATATTCCATATCAGGACGGCACACAAATCAATTACATATATTATTATGATTTATCAGCAGTCCAGGAATTTACTCTGAAGATATACTTATACTATACTAGCTTTTACCCGCGGCTTCGCTCGCATTGAAGCCATTAAATAACTATCAGAGATCATTACAATAGAAATGAATTGTTTATCTTTCGTAAAAAATATTTTTTTTTCATAAAAAATATCTTATGTTACTTATAATATCCTCAAGACTATGTGTACAAAGTTTCATGATGATCGTTTAAATAGTTTTCGCGTGAAAGCGTAACAAACAAACTTACATTCACATTTATAATATTAGTAGGGATAAGGACAGGGATACACAATAGAGGATTTATATTCGAAATACTAACAGTTTAAAAAAATAAATAAAATCAAAACTATGTTTTCTATCATAATATATGCTGAGTCAAACAAGTTATGAGACATAAAATAGAGTCATAATTTTCATGATATTATAATCTATACTTATAATCAAATTATAGACAAGGTTTTGAACATTGGAAATTTTTGCAAAGAAGTAGTGAAAGCTTTTTTTTTAATTATTGAAAAGATACGTAAAATAGGAAAAATATGAGATATAAAAATAGATATTGAAATTTTTGTCTGTTTATCTGTTTGTTTGTGCACGTATCACGTTAAAACGGCTGTACATTTTCAAGAAATTTGGTATATGGATACTTTATAACTTAGATTAATGAATAGGATACTTTTTATCCCGAAAAAAGCACAGTTCCTATGGGATTGAGCGGTGTTAGTGGTACATACACAGCTACGATAAAACACAGCTACAATACGAATAAAATGTTTAATTGATTTGTAGGTTGAATCAATATGGGATAAGAAGGCTTTAAATGTGTAAAAATATCTATTATAATAAAAATAAAATTGTGTTAATTAGTTTCTTGGAATATACACATAGGATACTTTTAAAAGAGTCTCTGTGGGAAAGCTTTATTCATGCAAGTATACCGAATATATTAGAAATGAAACACTAACTTTGTATCAACACATAGAATGCTTTAATCCTGAATTGTAGTTTCTGAGGGATAGAAAGGCTTTACTCATGCAGAAATAACTTATATTATAGAAATGAATTTGTGTACGCAAATTGTTATTGTGATATTTTCTGACTCACATGTTTTATATGCACCGACCACGAAAGAGTCTGGTCTACATGCACACCTAAATCTTTGACCGAAGAACAAAAAGGCAATCTTTTACTGTTATACACAATTGGCGGTAAGTTTAAATAATCAACCTTTGCAATCATACCTGGACTGCCCATAACAATGACATGCGATTTCTCTGGACTAATGGCTAGAATAGAAATGTATAGAAAAAAAAAAGAATTTGAATGTTTGCTCCAATAATGTATTGCAACAAGATCATTGTTAATGGCATCGATTACAATGGGTAATGTTTCGAGCGCTGAATGGCGATAAACTTGGATATCATATACATGTGATAGGACGAAGAAATACATAGAGAAATTGAATTAATGAAAATAGCAAATAATAAGGGAGACAACACGCCGCCTTGAGGTATCCCAGCCCGGACATCGCTCCATGACGAGAAGTTCTCATCAAGAGGAACCCGCTGTCGTCGGTCTTCAAGGTAACTCCGAAAACAGTCTATCACAATTGAGGATATGTTAATAGAACATAAAAGACTTAGCAGAATTTCATGGTCTACACAGTTAAATGTGTTGCTAAAGTCTAGGAGAGTTAAAATTGTCACTTGTTTGTTGTCCATGGCCCATTGAATGTCGTCAGTGATCTTAACAAGCGCCGTTGCCGTACTACGTACTCACACAAAAACATGATTGCAAAGGATTTAGAAGTTATTTAATAAATATTTAGGAAATTATTTAATTGACAAAATACTAACTTTTTGAGAATTCTAGAAAGAAAAGAAAGAATGGATATTGAACGAAAATCTGAATTATTGATAGCACTAGCTTTTTTAGGGATTGGTACCACCAGAGCATTTTTTCATGCATTTAGAAATTTATTGGAACTAATAGAAAAATTTAAAATATGAGTTAAAATGGAGATAATAATGTCTAAAATAGGGATAATCATATTACAGCTAACGGCGTCACTAACAAAAGTATTCAAAGACACAGACATTGTGTACTTTTTTAACATCACAATCTGTGAAAGGACAGAAAGTAAACGGTGAGAGGTTAAGAGTTGGTAGAGATAAAAGAGTTTTAAGTGTACGATCCTTTTCAACACTGTCTAAAGCATTCAAAGATGCAATATGCTTGTTTAGGAGATCAATATCTATATTTATAGAAGTAGCATGAGAAGGTTTACCAATTCCAAGTGATTTAAAAAATTTCCACGTTTTGCTATCGCCATTTTCGACAAAACTATAAATATGGTGTCGTTGTGCATCACTACATGATGTATTGCAGCGATACCTGTATTTATCGCGATTGGTGTCGGAGGGTATATCCTATCCCGGAAAAATGAGATGATGGTGAGCGATTTAAGGGTCGATACAAAAAAAACTAAAGAGACATAAGTAAAATTCTCAACACAAATAGTGTGTAACTTGATTAAACATATAGAATATTTAAAACTTTAGGTTCTGTGGTATGAATAGTTATTATTCATACAGGAACAGATAAAGATATGAATGAAATTTTGTACATATATTGATTGTAACATGAACGTGTAGGACAAACTTAGCTCTTGGTGAAGACGTTCGGGTCGACTAGTTATACAATAATATATTAAATCAAAATATTAAAATCATTACATTTAAATAAAAATTATACCAATTATATCTATTTGCTCTTATACTTTAATTAAGTTAATTAATTCTAGATATAAAATAACTAAATATATGATGTGACATGGGCAATAGGGTTTATAAACATGTGACTGGGAGTTAAATATAACTGGTTAGTACCTTATTATTCCCTTGACGATAACATGACTAATAGTAAAGTCACTTCTTAATATTTTGAATTTAAAATTCATACTGAACTTCTGAAAATTGTTAAACATGTAAAGAAGCGTGTACTAAATTTCACAAAAGCTGTAAATATAAACAACTTTCAACAACTCGGAACAGATTTTCAGAATCCTTAATTAGCGAAACAGCAGTGGTAGTCGAAGCAAACAATGTTTATAAATACCACAATCAAATTATAATGTTGGCAGCCACGTTCGTAATATTCAGTTGGCTATTAAAATAAAATTCCAATTACGTTGCAATGCGATTGCTATTTGCAATTGGCTAATAATTATGTAATAAATCCAATATTCGTTTACTATGGGAACAGTGGTTAAGGATACCTCATACATACGTAAATATACCATGTATTTTTAAAACCTTGTGTGATTGAAAAGGGACATAAAGTTATTCTTGTCACATAACCAAATCCTTTTGTTATTTTGTTGAAATCTGATTAATTTTGTAATGATACTTAACATTTAAAAATGATTACATAGATATAATAGATGCCTTAATTGTTCTGATTTAAATTGGAATCATAAATCTCTCATAGTTTGTAAAAGAAAAATAGCACTTCAATATTTTCGCATTAATTATAAGTAACCTTATCGAAAACATGTCCGAAGCATTTTCATATTTAAACTGAGTGGAACTTTATGTACGTTCGCCTAAGGGTTCGCTAAAATTTACAACTAGTAAACAAAGTTCAGTCAAACGTTATTAATTATTTAGGCATATCGTTTGAAATACTGAGTAGATTGATACGTATTGACAATATTCAAAAAACAACTTTGTTTTAGCGACTTATTTATCTAGATACTATTATCAAAGTAAATAAAATAAAAAACACGTTGATTGGATATCAATTCGCTAGTCGAATATTTACCATATAAGTATATATGCTTAATATGGTAAAATAATATGTTTCTGTTTTTCCTAAATTTTAATCAACTTACCAATGTTATAAAAATAATTTATTATGACAAGAACTGAGACAAAGATACTGAAATAAGCTGTCTCATGCAGAAAATAAACTTGATGATGATTTTGAAAAACGATTCTATGATGATACTCTACCGTATCTACTGTTGCTAAAAATATATTATTTCCATTCCACTATTACAATTTACTTTTCGTCAAAACTCTTGCCCCTTAAATGACGAGCTGTGACGTCATATTATCGTTTATAAATTCTATAGTTTATAAGTGTAATGTATTTGTACAATATGTTGATATATTAATGATAACAATGCTATAACAAAGGGTTAGGTAAAATAAACAAAGCAAAATGACGTTTACGAAATTGTGACGTCCTTCACTTACTCGGCGTTTAAAAAAACAAAAAATTAATTTTGTTTATTATCATGGATACTTTCATTAAGTAAATATTCAGTTTTTTTTCATCGTGTTTATTATAATGTTCGTATTTTCTTAGTATGCCATATTGAATTAATAGTTTTCAAACTACATTTCCTTTATAGACTTAAGAAAGTTATATAAGACGAGTATTATTCATGTTAAACATTGTGTAAGTTTCCATATCTACATGTACCCAGATTTGGTTAGATGACATACGAAGCTCGGTGCTTATAATGCACCACACATTTACATACCACAGGCTTTACGATATTGCGACGGGATCTTGAATATTTCATTTTAATCACCTACCTGTTTCTGATGTCGATACTACATCTTGTTATATTATTAGTGTACCATGATAACACACATTATAGTGTACCAATATGAAGTAATTTACAAATTCTAGTAACGGTGTGTATTTAGAAACCTCTTTGATTCTTAAAAATATTATTATTATATATAGGTACTCCGAAAAAAATTTAATAGATTTTTATAAAATGAAGAAATATGTTTTCTATATAGCAACATTTCGCTTGGCGCCTATCGAGTGATATCATAAGTAAATAATCGTTAAATACGATTGGTTGAGCGTGGTTGTTCAAGGTCGTTTGTAAAGGTATTGTCATATCTATAAAAGTCTCCTTTGAGTTTGGGAAATGGGATATTGAATGATACTTTATTTGATTATGCGACCATACCTATAACGTATATACATATATGTAGGGACGTTCGATCGGACAGGGTTTTAAGAATATGCATTAACATTTTCATACACAATATTAATAATTTTAAATAGTACTTAATTTTTTGTCTGTTTTACTTAAGATTTAATTTTCCATATTGATACTAAATAGAACGATTACTATGACATAGTTTCGTATTCTTGTTTGTAGTAAGAATATCATCGAAATCGTTTCTGAGCAAACAAATACTTGTTGAATGAACAATACTACATTTATTTACATATATTTATTAAAACTAATTTTGAATGACTGATACTTTACTTTAGCAATATTGTTTAGGTGTATTACTACATCGTGGATTCACCGCGAAACGAAGGCAAGGACTTCTTCGAAATCAGCATGCAGACTGGTGAAATCTTCACAAAGGTGGTGTTCGACAGGGAGAAGCAGGGCGCCTACGCGTTGGAGGTGGAGGCACGGGACGGAGCACCCTCGGCGCGCCCTAATTCTGACAACCAGCCTAATTCAGGTATGTTTGCACGTATATTTAACCTTTCTAAAAATAAGGTATTTTATTTCTTCGGTTCCTTCTATATTGGTCGCACAATGAAAACAATGATACAACTGCTGTATAATATAATAATTTATTATTAAAAATTGGAGTATAAAACTTACGAAAACACTGGAATAACATTCAGTACGAATACTTAAGAATATATAATGGATTACCATATATTATTTTTCTTACTATTGTATTTAAAAATTATATAGTAAGTCCCTTGATTTCGTGTCTTTTTAAATAAGCTTTGAGAATCACAGTATGAATTTTGTAGGGTGTTTTCCATATTTCAAGAAAGTAAGACCATTTGTACGTTTAGTCAAAATTTAAAAATGTAGCCCAAAAGTAAATACCGTAAATTCAACATTGTTACGACAATATTATACTATTCGAACCGTTAAACGTAAAGTATATAAGTAAATACGAAGTTTAGTATCACAGTAAACGTAATATACTTTGTTTTAAATGCATTTTATGTACGTATGAAGAGAAAACATTGCGTAAAGGAAAGTCATCCACTTTTATACCATACTAGCGGCCCATCCCGGCTTCGCACGGGTGGAATATTTAGTTTAAAACATTTTGGCTCTCCCGCATTTCGGTGCCCCTCTACCTCGGCGTTACTCGCTACCACTCGCTGCACTTCGAGTATCACCGAGATAGAACTACACTGGCCCGTCGCGTCGGCGTGTATTTTTTGTTTATATTGATATTTTTAATTTCGTAATATCTTTTGAATGGAAGGTCCGATTTTAATAATTCAAAAAGTAATTTACAGGTATTGAAACAGTCTTGAATATGAAATAATTTACTTGGATAAGGATTAATACAAAGGTATGGAAAACATGGTCTGATTTTGATAGGCATTTTTATCAACTTTTAAAATATAAAAAAGTAGTTATAGTGACATAACTATAATAGTTGGACATATGGTCTCGCGGAGTTTTTTGTAGATATTGATACGTTCTATAATATTCTAGAACATTTTTTTGTTCTATCATCAATACTTTTCGCAGCGCGTGCGATGAAATATATTTAAGATTATTGTTTTGCACCTTGGGTTGGTTTCAGTGAGAATTTCTGGGGATCTCTAATGTTTTCTTGTAATAAATATAGCCTATGTTACTCAGGGATAATGTAGCTTTCTAATGGTGAAAGAATTTTTGAAATCGGTCCAGTAGTTTTTATGTTTATTTGTTACATACAAAAATACAAATCTTACTTCTTTATAATATTAGTATAGACTAGGGGCCCGTCCCGGCTTCGCACGGGTGGATAATTTTTTTTTAACATTTTGGCTCCCGCATTCTGTCGCTCTCTCTATTGCCGCGTTACTCGCTGCGCTGCGAGGCACTCACACCACACCGCGCCGGCGGCCCGTCTGGGATTATTTTTTATTTATCTTGATATTTTTATTTCGTAATATCTTTTGACTGGAATGTCCGATTTCAATAATTCAAAAAGTAATTAACAGGTATTGAAACAGTCTTCATTACGAAATAATTTATTTGGATAAGAATTAATACAAAGTTATGGAAAACATGGTCTGATTTTGATAGGCATTTTTATCAACTTTTAAAATGTACAAAAGTAGTTATAGTGACTTAACTACAATAGTTGGACATATGGTCTCGCGGAGTTTTTTGTAGATATTGATACTTTCTATAATATTGTAGAACATTTTTTTGTTCTATCATCAATACTTTTCGCAGCGCATGCGATGAAAGATATTTTATGGCTAATTTTTTTGCACCTTGTGTTGGTTTTAGTGAGAATTTCTAGGGATCTCTAATTTTTTCTTGTAATAAATATAGCCTATGTTACTCAGGGATAATGTAGCTTTCTAATGGTGAAAAAATTTTTGAAATCGGTCCAGTAGTTTTTATGTTTATTCGTTACATACAAAAATACAAAAATCCCAAAATCCAAAAATACAAATCTTTCCTCTTTATAATATTAGTATAGATTGCTTGCAATGAAAGACATTTATCATAATTTATAGTTTGAGTAGGGAAAGACTGCAATTTCTTTTACTGAATTTAATAATTTACAGTTGAGTTTCGGAACTCGGCGACCACAGGTTAAAATAATTGCATAATCATTGAATGATATACCGTTAAAACCACTAAAACTCGTTATATTCAATTTATCTGTGTCCATTATTAATTTATATAAATATTTTCATTTATAATATTGGTAAATGGACGACGATTAAATAGGTAGATTTAGAAAAATTACATTTTGTACATTTTATAATATTTAGTAGTGATTCATAAAGATTAAATTCGCCTATGTATATTTTTTCTTGTGGTTTGCTACATTGTTGGTATTATTTACACATGAAGTGTTTTTAATAAATAAATATATTCGAATAATTGTTAAAACAATAATTCTGTAAGAACAAGATTTTCTAGAAAAAAATATTCAAAAATTATCACTGGGAGAAAGTAAAAGTTATTTCTTATGTGAAAACCAGGATCGCTCGGGAATGAATTTTCTTTAAACGATATAAATATCGTTAAGCGAAATATTTCCATAAATTTCTATATTTACAATGTCTAAAAAATTTTAAATGTATGACTACTGTTCCGTAGCTTAACAATTCTATATTATCATCTTTAATTCTTTAATAATATTTATAGATTAAAAAAAAAATGTAAAATACAGATATAAGTCCCATTTTGCATAATGTAGCATCTAAAGGGGGTAAAGAACTATATATGCTCAGAAAATACGATACAACGATACTAATAATTATGGTTATAACGGATTTTAAAAAACAGCCTGAACAAAAGCAATGAATAAAGCAGGCAATGTTCAAAGGGTGTGAAGAAAACAAAAGCAATCCTATAGGAATTGAGAGTTGTCAGTAAGCAGCACACCGCGTCCACTCTCGGGCTAATCATCACTGTGATTCGCATTCAAATGGCAATATTTACTCTTGCAAACATTCCAGGAAAGTTCTTTTACTCGATTTTTTAAAGGTTGTGTTTAACATCTTTACCGACCCTTTTCGAAAGTTGACAGATAAGGGTCTTAATATATCTTTCACTGTTTTCTCAGTCAGGTATTGATTGGCTCGGTACGTGCGACTCTATAAATTGTCCGATTTTGGCGAGACCCTTTATTAGGCTGGCAAGTCGGCACCGACCGTATCGCGTCACCGTAAATCAAGCAGGAGCATAATCAACCACCGCCTGAAGCGTAATCCTGTTAAGCTTCTCATCCCTGTATCTGTCTCGCGTGCACAATGCCGAGCTTTGGATCGACGCGGTGCTTACTTAGTTTGCGTATTATACAATTACCTTAATGTATCATAAATACGTACAATATATACGAGCCAATAAAACGGCAACCTAACTACATTCCGATCGTAAAACCATACCCGTTATCTTTGTTTACTGCTAGAATACAAACATCGTCGGCAACATCCACGTTTGATATTTACTCGAGGCGTTTATTTGCTCATGAAATTATCTATTGATTTTATTGACGAATTGATGCTAAACTGAGGCTCTCTCCATCAACATAACAACTATCATAATATTATTACGATTATTATCTGGCTAAAGATTTATTTTTCTATAGGTCTGTAATTTTTTTTTCGTTTATTGTTGGTATGTATGTATATATTGAATACTTTCTAAATATTATTTTCTACAATCAACAGAGTTTAGTTAGCCCTAACTGCTATTAAATTAAGAAACATTTTAGAAAACGCTTAATGCATAAATCTTTACCAATTGCTAGGCGAATTAAGATTTAATTAATGTTTGTACATATGCATAACGTAAAGGAGCTGTGTATCGTGGTAATAGATACACATTGCGCTTTGTCTGTTTGAATCGTATCGACATGCATTTATCGGGTAAACAGATTGTAGTACAACGTGTTGATTGTTTCCTAAATGCGTAATATTGGTATATTCTTAACCAATGTTAATACATTAATACTACTCATGTAAAACCCAACATTTAACCCAATCCCGGCTACCCCGTTTTTAATTGCCAGACCTCCGCGTTCTTTCTTCAAATTCATAATCGCCTATCGTTATTCTGATTACATTACTCGGATTTCTAAATAAAGTTTTTAAATTTTATGCTCCTCATTTATTTTCAAAATTACGAAAGTGATTACACAGGGATTGGGTACAAATAAAAACAATGAGTGTAATCATAATAACGGAGGAGCCAACATTAGACTGCTGCCCGCTCGAGCTTCGTTTAATGTTTAATCTCTATCGGTCGGTGGGTCTAAGAAATTCTCGTTCTTTTTTTATTGTGTCAGCTCCTTTTTCTACGTCTTTGTGGTATCTACTCTCATTCGACCCACGCGCTCCAATACTGTAGTTACGATTTTCTTTAATTGACTCGACAAAACTTTTCATTAGAAATTTCCAGTTTCGATGTTTCCACAGAATTATAATTTGATTTGGTTGCTCTGATACTTGTAGGTAAATATCGAACATATGTAGGTTATAAAGACTTCGGGTTCGGGATGAATTAATTTACTAGACACATAAAATGTTGTTTATGTACCACTTTTATTAGATGCGTAACAACGAGTCTATATATTTAACTTTGCCAATAGTGAGGAAAGTTTTAGTCTTAGGTGTTGCTGAATTCAACAGCCGTTAAAGATTTATGTATGTTTTTAGCATCTAAAAGTTTTTTTATTTTCTTAAAGTTTTCGACTTTATTCGTCTAAACTCTAAAGTGATCGATAAATTCAAATATATTGGGTTCTTTAAATCCTTGACCGAACTTATAGGGCCATATAGATATCCTAATCATGAAAATAATTGCATTAATTTGTTTGGAATGTATTTCGGCCCAATTTTAGAATACATTGTCCAGATTGGACAACACTAGATCTTTAAAAAATGTGAAATAGGTACTTCTTGTCAAAGGCATTGCTGCAATTGGTGGCAATAAATTTTGTCATTTTATTAAGGGTAATTTTATAATACCGATTTTCTAAAAATTATTAAATATTTTATTATGTATTAAGAATCAGACAGGGTTTTTAAATGTACTGAATATTTAGCAGTTAGGAAGCGTAAATGAAGTGAGAAATGTCGTTTATGCTAAATAAGGCGATATTGTTGGAGTTATTTCAACTATTTCCAATTACTTGGGCTTAGGGAAGTACGATGTCGCCAAGTGACAAAGCAATATTCCCGCGGCGGGCGTGCGGCGGTGGCGGCGGCGGCGGCGGCGGGAACTTCGTGGCCTACATTTAGCGCGCCCTCGAGAATCCGTGATGAGGGCGCGCTCGAGTGCACTGCTTGCTGGGGATTACTGTCACGAACTACTAAATATTGCTGTTTGTTGCTTAAGCTTTGCTTGCCGCGGTCTCTAGACTAAAACTTTCCTTCTAATGATTCAACTACTATCGATATACCTACTGAATTACAAAAATTATGAGGCATTCATTATAACTCTTTTCGTAATTACGGTTTGCGTTAGGATTAGAGTACCCTGGTGGAAATCGTCACGTGAAGAAAAAGCGTTATGCAACCTCTCCTGTTCGTTTCAGTTTAATTCATCCAGCGTATTTCGGTAGCGTAGTTTAAGTTCGTGAAACGCTATACTTATTACTTCAAATTATTTAATGGTCGTTAAATAAAATATTTTTTAGATTTTATTTTGTTAATTAATTAAAATTGTATTTAGTTTAATATCAAATCTTATACCTTTATCTAGCTCGAAATTAGAGAAAAGGCGTGAGGATATTCGGTGCCACTGGTACAATATAATATACATAACATATCATCGATTTGTCCTTCTCTTGTTGGATATTTTTATGTTGTATTTGAGTTCAAGAGTTGTTATGGAATTTTATAAACTATAAATAATGGTTAGAGAGTGTAAAGTACATACCCTATACTTTACGGTGTCTAAAACTGAAAGATAAACTGAAGATATTTAATATTAAAAATATTTATCTACATTCTTTTATTATCGAGTTAAATGTCCACGTGCAAATACGCATCGTTTCGTATTATTTGCTAGGATAAATATTATGTTTATATTAGCCATATAATTAGTAATTTAATACTAGATTCCACACAAAAAAGCTATTTAATTAATGGTGCATTTAATTTTATTTAGTTAAAAATATTAGTTTTTTGTTTCTCTTAGTATTATCTACTTCTAGTTGCTCTCTAGGGAGACAAATTAAATGAAGTTTATGTTAGCAATTACACTGGTCATTAACTATACACTACTGAAGAAACTTTTTAAAAATAAGTAACTACTTTTTTGTATTTGACTGTTGATACCTATAAGTTATAACTACTCTATTAACTATCAAATAGTTGTTTAATAATCAATTAAAGAAACTGTAAGTTGTTTTATTAAAAGGTACTATTACTAGTTTTCATACAATTTAGAAGGATTCCTAATTATACTTGTTGTACCATTACCCGTAGAAATAGAGGAATCGTAAAAAATAGTATTTCGGTTTCAATATTCGAAAATTCTTATGAGCTGAAAAAAAAATACATATTAGTAGTAAGTACTTACTACATCTCTATATTGACTTGATTAATTCTTTGGTTTAGGGATAAGCTTTTACTGTATATATAGACTAAATAATATGTCGGGGATTTTAAAACGATGTGAAAGGAGAATGGAAGGAGGAAGATGGGAAATATTGGGGAACACTAAAAGGGGGTGATGGTAATGAGTGGAATATTGGGTAAACGCAACGTAGATACTCCTATTGAACCGATAAATGATCAAATATGATCTCTAACAATTACGAGAGAAACCTAAGCAGTGCCTTGGACTTGTGACCAAGGTGTAGGCTTAAGGATATCCTTTAAGTAATTACAACACTCACCTCCACTGCTCAGGCTCTCTGTTTAAACCCAAGGTTAATCTCACATAAACCTAACCGAACACAAGGCTAACCTAACCTAAGGCTAACCTAACCTAACATAAGACGAGGTAATTACATTGTAAGGTACTCACGTGACCTTGATCGGACAGCACTCCTAGCACTAACACAACACTGCACAACACTATCACTATTTAGACACTACTTCACTTCTTGAGAGACCGCGCACGACTAAGACTTCAGTTAGACTGTCGACCGCATATAAAGGGTCGAGGGTAGAGACTGTCATAACAACGGAATTGACAACTACCCCACTCCAACGCCATAGACAACGATAACGATTCGATTAATCGATAATCTTTTACTATGCTCCGACACGGCCATTCTGATAATCAACGCGCTCTCGCGTTGCCTTTACAGTTTCAAAATACGTAACACGTAACACTAGTTTCATAGACCAATAACTTCGTTAAAGTGTGACAGCTTTCAGCACTATTTTCCACTAGACATAAGAATTTCAATCATTAACACACAAAGAAACAAAGAGCTCTCAACACTCTTTACAGAAAACATCTCAAATTCGTAGCAAAGCGTAACAGCTTTCAGCCCCAACCGTCGGGGCCTACAAAGCCACCTTACAACGGCTCAATAACAACAAAGCGACAACGCTTCCAGTACATCTTTCCGACAAAGCGTAAAAGCTCTCTGTCGCACTAATAAAACGTTAATATGATCAGTAATTTCCAAACACAATGCGTAAAAACTGTCAACACCATAATTTACTACCGAAATGGCTTATATGCCTAATTTAAAGCGAAAGCCTACCTACGTCAAATAATAATCACGATTTTAAGATTTTAAACTACCTTCGCAACTATGTCATTTGATATTAACTATTTCTGGATTTTATTTTGTACTACCCACTTTATCAAAAACTATTTTTTTCTCGAATTCTAAATAAGATAACTGTCAGGATTATACGCAAAGAACGTTTAACGCTAACTTTTGGGCTTGTGATCCCACTTCTGATGTCGGGGATTTTAAAACGATGTGAAAGGAGAATGGAAGGAGGAAGATGGGAAATATTGGGGAACACTAAAAGGGGGTGATGGTAATGAGTGGAATATTGGGTAAACGCAACGTAGATACTCCTATTGAACCGATAAATGATCAAATATGATCTCTAACAATTACGAGAGAAACCTAAGCAGTGCCTTGGACTTGTGACCAAGGTGTAGGCTTAAGGATATCCTTTAAGTAATTACAACACTCACCTCCACTGCTCAGGCTCTCTGTTTAAACCCAAGGTTAATCTCACATAAACCTAACCGAACACAAGGCTAACCTAACCTAAGGCTAACCTAACCTAACATAAGACGAGGTAATTACATTGTAAGGTACTCACGTGACCTTGATCGGACAGCACTCCTAGCACTAACACAACACTGCACAACACTATCACTATTTAGACACTACTTCACTTCTTGAGAGACCGCGCACGACTAAGACTTCAGTTAGACTGTCGACCGCATATAAAGGGTCGAGGGTAGAGACTGTCATAACAACGGAATTGACAACTACCCCACTCCAACGCCATAGACAACGATAACGATTCGATTAATCGATAATCTTTTACCATGCTCCGACATATAGCAATATACCAATACTGTTTTTGTATTTGATCATCTTCAGTTTTAGTATGAAACCAAGTATAATTGTTTATTTTATAGTAAACTAGTTTAAGTACAAATTGAAATACTTAATTTGTATTGTCATTGAAACTTAAATTTTCAATTTCAAAAGCGTCCTTGATGATTCAAAATTTTATTTATTTCGCAAAGGATTTTACTTGTCATTAAGTCGGCTATTCACTAAATGAATCTTGATAATTTGAAAGGCTCTAAAGTAGGATCCCCACGGGAGGCAATAGCTTTGTCGAGGGCGGAATTTTCTTAAAACGTCAACTCAACACGGGCGTTTATAGTCGCCATAACATCCAGGGACCATCCGCCTTGGCCGCCATAAAAATCACCTAACACCCGACCGTTATGCTTCTATCCTAAGTAATTCCCTTAAAGTAATTTTGTAATGGTTTCAACGTTTGAATATTTTTTCGATTTCAACAATGTGCATACATTTAAAAACAACCGTTGAGAGGGCCAGACTTGTAAGTTTAATTAAAACAGAACATCGTCCGATAGAATGGCCCAGTCTGTTCGCCTCCTGCCTGTCGACAGTTCAATAAAGGGACTCTAATTGAAAACGCTACTAATAATTAATTTGTGACAACAGTGCTACTAACGAAATTACCTTGTTTCCTCTCTGTTATGATAACACTTTACACGCTTGTTATTAGCGTTGTGGAATTTAATATTTGTAGAATAAGTAGGGCTATACACGATCTTCATTCACTGATAAGTAAATTATTTTATTGTTGAGATAATATATTGCAATTGTATCTTAACCAAACAATGATATACAAATATATTTTTAAAATCAACAAAGTATCAATAAATTCACGATTGTTGTTCTTTGACTTCACAAAATTCAAATCATTATTATGAATCAACTTTAAGCGTAGCTCAGTTTCGTAAGAATCTGTACGAATAAATTAGTTGAACAATGTATCATAATGCGATTTTAATCGCTTCTCTTAAATATTTTACGTTTATTTTAAAGTTGTCTGTAGATACTTTAGGAGTACATTCCCGTCCGCGGCCGGGCATAGCAGACGCGGTTAATTTTCCGGGTATAACGAGATAGCATCGGAGGGGAATGCTTATTTCTTTTATCATTTTTTGTCTAAAGTGCTTTTATAACTAAATGGTATTCTTGCGCAATGGTATCAGTAGGTTATTGTCGAAGTGGCCAACGACGGTGGAAATCAGTCCTGGGCGTGGCTTAGTGAGTAATGGAACTGTGAGCTCGCATGAGGAGGGTCCACTTATGTCACGGAATGGTATGATTGATAATGTATCCCGAAGTAAAAACACTGACCCTTTGTAACATTAACAAATATATTGGATACAAGTATTATTTGAAACCCCACAGTTTGTACGAGCATGACAGCCGTAAAGATATTTTATTTTTGATAAAATATTATATTGTTCGTTTAATATACTCTATAACAAGTTTTTCATTAATGTGAGAAATATAAACGGCAAATATGTCATGAGTGGAATTTACTTGACTATTAGAATTTCATATTTGTTTCATTACGCAGCTAGACTCTGATTGCAACTGTGGTGGTGAACTAATTACGGTAATGAACTCATTCAGGTTTGATCATTATATAGATGACCACCGGTATCTATAAATTGACAGTATTGGTATATAGACATTTTTTTTTCCTTTGGGGTATATTAATTATAAACGTCAGTATGTTCATTAGAACCTAGTAGGTTTTATTTGAAAATAAGGAAAAAAGAACAAATACATTTCAAAGTATTTCCGATAAACGATACGTCTATACCTATTAAATTAGTTTTGACGAGACTCGGAAATCGTAAAATCTTATAGTAAATGAAAAAAAAAAAAACATTTTCTTGTCATTGTGTACATACTACATATATTGTATAGAAATAATTCTGGTTTTGAACTTCAACCTCACACTTCGGAGGTGAGTGAAATTAGCTGATGCTTAAAGTTCCAAGGTTTGGTTAATTATTAAGCTTGTAAATGGTCCGCGTTCATGATGAGTGGCGTGTGGTAATGGCTTGTAAGAAAGGCTTACTTATTTAGGTAAATAAATATATGTAACACTTTATAAAAGGTGCTTGTAGTCGAGACAGGGTAACTTTGCTAATATTATAAATATGAAAGTTTATATGTTTGGATGTTTGTAACTCAATCACACAAAAATAGCTTAGCGGATTTCAATGAAATTTGGCACACACATTTTATAACCGGGATTAATACATGGGCTACTTTTTATTTAAAAAAATATAGTTCCGGCGGGATGATAATAAAATATGTTTATTGAACCCAAGAATATTTTTATATTGCAATATATTAAAAATGAAAATGTTTTTTTGTTAAATATAAGTATGCGTAGTACGTTACACTCTTGGGAAACAGGGGCAGATAGATTACTATAATTTGTAATGATTTTAAATAAGACGTTTAAATGTATTTTAATAAAGTTTTAGTTTGTTAATCGTTGCCACATTACTATACGGATTCTTTACTAGAGGGATTGAAACTCGTTGAAGTTTCTTGAATTAACTAAGTTGCATTTGAAGTTGCGGGGTGAATGTTAATGACTTAGGTTTGTTTCAATTTTGCTCTGTAATTTTGTAAGTAGTTTAGTTAAATTCTTATCTTGGATAAAATGTTCCTGGCATTTTACTGTTTTAATTTTAATATTAAATAAATAAAAAATACCATTAGAATTTTTAAAATATTGTATTAAAATTTCCTTAATTTGATAAATTTATGAGCAAAAATGCAAACAGTCTTCGGTACCTTCGTATCTATATATAATGAGGATCTACTTTAGGATTTTAATTCTCGTTTTATTTATTACTTATTACTTATCATATTTGTGTATAAATATGTTTCTTCTTTTTTAGGAATATATCAATAGGGTTTAATTTTAAATAAAAGTATATGCCAGCAATAAAAATATTTATGTAGAATTTTCATAACATAATAAAAAGTCCCTAAGGCCCATCAGTGTGACAGTGCCAATATGTCAGAATTAATTACGCACCGTGTTGCATCATAAACGCCATAAATATTGGTGCGGTGGCTAGAATTACATAGTAACTTTTAGCGTACGTCGAGCTGTTGACGCTAATGCCTTCAAATTTATGATCATTGCTCGCTATGAGATAGTTAGGAAACGTACGCTCTGGCATGTTATGGTGTTTTCCATCGTACACGCATAATAGGTGGTTCAGTATTGGCACTAGTATCATTGGAAATTGAATAATATTCAAGGAATAAGGTGTGTAAATTAATCAGCGACCTGCCTTTGATTTGCAATTGAAATGCCTATAGAAAGTTCACGATAGGTTGAACAGACATTATCGGCCTGAATAATGGTTTCTCGTTTGTTTCAGTAGATCTATTTACATTCTTGGGATTAAGTGCTAACAGCCGGAGAAAAAAACTAACAATCTCTGATTCAAGTCACCATGTCGTAAATTGTATCATCTACTCTTTATTTTAGTTGCTGTAATTTTCATTTTGGAATATTTAGTTCTTCGTTGCGTATTCTAAGTATCTAAAGTAAGATATAGGGCATAGGGATAGGTTCCTATTATATATTGTTTATCAAGTAAAATCTTGGCTATGAAGCAAATGTAATTGATATAATACAGGCACACTCAAAATGGAAAAAAATCCATTTCGTGTAATTACATCTCTTCTATCGCGAGCGTAAAATTGACGCACAAAACAGTCTATTGAATTGGCTTATTATGAAAAGCGAGTGTGGAACTAATTGAGTTTGTTTTGTAAGTAAATCTCGTCTTTTGTTTGCTGTGGATCCTTAACTGTATGGTGTACGTTCAAACCGTGCACAAGTTTTGGCTCTAGAACACATACAAGAAACTACTCAAGCTACATAAAACATAGTATCAATCGACAGGAAGTTGAATAAAAAGAGTCGTGAAAGCGAGAATAAACCTATTGATTATGCTTTTACCAACGTGATTTTATATCCCGATACGTGACCAATGCTTTTACTTTACGTTTGACATGTTATAAATATTGCTAAAATATTTTTAAGGTATTTTCTACTCGGCAACGGTACCTATTTTTATTTCGTAAACATCTTGACTGAGTATCGTCGTATACAAAATCTTAAAGAGAATCAACGACTCCTTGTTTACACTTATGGGTTAGATACAATTTACTTTTAAGTGGTAAAGCTTCTGAAGGTGTTTTCTTTAGAATATACGGAACATATTCTTGCTTGATGTTATGAGATATTTACGCATTATACTGACGCCTTATTTGTCCTCTGATTTGAACGATTCAGCGGTCTTACGTCCGTGACCTACAAAGAACTATCCTAAAGTCGTGTAATATTAATAGGTTCTAACTTTTCTTTTGCATTTTTTTATACTTTTGAAGTAGCTCGTAACTCTCTTTGTAAGCAGGTGTTCCAATAAACATAGGGATGTCTTCTTTCAGCTCACGTCTTCAGGCTCGTAACAGCGAGACATTTTGCGTTTATGAAATACCTTTATGGTTATTTATTGTCACGAATAAAGTAGCCTCATTGAACATTTTACTCTACGGTTTTTTATTCGTGTTTGTAGTAAACAAACTTTTGTACAATAATTCTTAATCTCATAACATAATAATTTTTTGTATATTTTTTAACAGACCTACGTCATTCCTACGTTAAAGTATAAGAAAAAACCTCGTTTTAAACATTGTTATAGTTAGTAACAATTGGGTATTAAGAATATCCAGTAATTGTGTGCTTTGCAGATATAAGAACAAAAGGTGTGGTCCAAATGAAGTAGCATAAAATCAGTCATTTATTATACACTAACTGCGCCCCGCGGTTGCCCACTATATTTTTGATAATTCACACTATATCATTATAATATATAGCCTATATGTTACTTTGATGTGAAAGCTGTATTATTCTAGTTTCATCAAAATCCATTCAGTAGTTTTAGCGTGAAAGAGTAACAAACATACATCCATACATTCTAACAAACTTTCGCGTTTATAATATTAGTAGAATAGTAGGAAATCTATTAATATATATATATATCGCGTTCTAAGAATTTTTTCAAATGCAAAAATTTGCTATATTTTTTTGTCTTATTTATTTTATAGATTTAGCAGTACTAAAATTTCAGACATTTTCAGACTATTCTATTCCAATTTACTTACTTGTTATTACGAACGAAAAGTAAAAATAAAATTTACAAAGTATACATATGAATAGAAATTCATAATTCAGAGGTAGCTACGTCTTTTACATTCTCGGTAATAGAGTTACGTATGAAAGCGTGGAAATTGTTGAATTCGAGTCTCGTACATTTTCTGGCTTCTAAATCTAGTATATTCTGTTAGAAATAAACTACACAAAACAGCTGTGTATGCCGTCTCAGTAACTGGGAGTTGCCAGCGTTAAATCCTCTTAAGCCTACCTTAATCTTCCTGCCTATTGAGAGCATTTTCTTATGTTTGCATCTGGCGTCCGTAAGCTCGAGTGAGAAGAGTGTCAGCGTAATGCATTCCTATATATTATACTATGTATATCAGAGTATAGAAATATTGCATAAAAAGTTAAAAGTGTTGTTAACAACTTTGTATTGGCGAGTTTCTTTTCTTTTATTTGAAGAGTAGTAACTGTCTAGACAATATGTAACCTCTACCCTTAATATCTGAATCTGTGAAGTGGTTTTATACATTAATCATTGTTTAGAGAAGTACAAGGTATAGTTTAGAGTCGAAGGTTAGGTCTTGATGGGATCACATGAGTTATTATAGCTATATATGCTATATAGCTACATACGTGTTGCTATAAAATAGTCTCATCGTCTTACATAAGTTTTTAAAGAACTGAATTCAATCAGGTTCCACAGCTCTCACAGGTCCCGTTTCTAAAATCTATGAATATCAGCGAGTTGAATATCTCTTTATTGCATCGTAGGGAAAGTAGTCGTTTATTTAAATGGCTTTTTAGAGCGTATTTTGTCAGTTATTATTACTTATTAAAATTTTTACCGTGTCTGATTTTATACTTTACCAATTATTCTCTGTTCTCACATTTTATAGATATCTATATTGTGTAGCAATAACATTAAAAAAATGCCAATTTTTTCTATATCTAACTGAAATAAGATTCATTCTTGACCGGTCTTATTAATTTTGGACATTTTCCTATTAGGTAAGTATTGATTAATAAACTTCAAATGAAATTCCCCATCTGATATAAGAGATAAAACATATAAGAATAAACAATAAGAAATACGTCGCATGGCCAGAATATTATTTTAACATATTGTAGGCGTGCCTCGCGCCGTTATGACTTAAGCTATCTATATTTCCCTTACATCTTAAGAAGACATTAACATAATTTTTATAACAACATACAAATATTACACTACAATACAAATATTAACTAGCAATTCGTGTATTTGCTAAGAGTAAGTCTCCAAGCCATTCATCTGATTCTGATGAAACTTTACTGAGTAGTTTTCCTGACAGAAACATCCAATTTTGGATAATGACATTTGTAGGGAAGCCATTATGCTAAACGTGTGTGCCGGCTATGTCGTTCACATCTATACCGAGAAACTTTGAACAAAGTTTGTGACGTAATTACATTACAACATCCCATACTTAAGAACTTATATACTTTTTTGCACCTTTATTTGGAGTCGATCTCGCTAAGTTTTGATCAATTGCCGTAAGTGGAGAAAAATAAAATAAAAGTTCTACTTGAAGTACAAAGCAAAAGTTTTGAAAGAGGACCAAATGCAGCTGACAGGTGCAATCCGCCGCAAATACTTTCTTGACTTCTAAACAATGATGAAGCACAAATACGTATGACTTTATTGTATTACTAGAAATTGCATCAAATTTTTATTTTATCCGCTCTAACTGCTCCTGTTTTTAACACTGGATGTAAATGAAACAAAGGTTTTTTTTAGTTAGCACTGCAGCAACACAACTGTAGAAGCTGTATCCAATTTCGTGTAATAATAGTTTTTGCGTGATGTGCATACAAACTGAGAAATTCTGGGAAATTTCAAATAATATTTTTTTGGCTTCTATTGGTGTTACACAGACCCTGGAATTTAGTAATGAATCAGAAAAACATTAAATCGAAATTTGCAAGTTATATGAGTGAAAAAACCTTTAAGAATTCGTTACAATATAGGAGAGAAAAAAGAACAAACATAAGGAACAAAAGTGATTTAAATATACAATATCTTATGTGGGAGACCTCGTGGGATAAGTAATCAGAAGGAAGGTTAAAAGACCTGCTTTTTAAATGTAGACGAATGAAAACAGGACTAGATGTTAATAAAATCATAGCATGAAATTATTGTAAATCGAATATTATATCTAATAACCAAGAAAATCTTTTAGAAAAGGCTACAATTTATAGGACTCAGATTTCAATTTATATATAATCCCCGCCCGATAGGAGTATAATGCAATTGCTTTGGTAATATTGAAGTGCGCCAGGAATTTTCTTTTCTTCCTGTAAAGGCTTTTTTATTAAAATGAGCGCAAATTAAAAAAATATTAATTTAGCAAAACAATTTTAATTTTGGACTAAAAATTAAAGAAGAAAATCTATTTTATGTAAACAGTTTCCGTTTAGTTTTTCATTTCTATAGCTTAATACTGGTGAACTTTGTTTTGTTGAGGTTGTAACTGTTGAACTAGTCGACTATTTTACAAAGTGCTTTCACAAAGAGATTTTGTGCTAATACTAGACAATGTTGCAGAAACAAATGAATACCACTGACTTTAGGACAAAGTTTTGGGGATTATGCCCATAAACTATCTATCTTTTTATTATAAATATTTTGTACAAAAAAATGTTCTAATGACATATTTATGTTATATATTGATTGATTTGGCTTGATATAATTGGTATCTAATTGTATATTTTATTATTTCCAGGTAATTACAACTATATTATTCATAAGTAAGTACCAAGATAATATTATAATATGGATATGAATAAACTCCAAATCGGTTTTATGATTCCACCGTAGGAATAGTCGTTTAAAGTCTACCGGGAAAGTTGGAGTGATCAAAGTTAACAACTTTACATTAATTGAGACCTGAATATGTTCTGAATATTAAGTTTTACATTTATTATTACGACTCTTGATTGTTTTCTATTCAATACTCGTTACTGATATCGTTATCACAGTTCATGAACATAAATAAATCTAATGTACTTATTTAAATATATAAAATAGTAGGTAGAACGACCCGCTAACAGGTCGATTATGCGAACCCATCAAGTGCGTACTCGAGCGGACCGGGAACTCTCTCTCCCTCTCTCTTTCCTCTCACGCCGTGAGCCTAATGACGGGTCACGCATTTAAATAGCCTGATTCCGATTCGATCGTTTATCGTTTACATATTCACATGAAATTAATTTTCATTATTTCACCTGCAAATTTATCTCAAATGGAATTCGAGATTCGTATACAGGTTTTTATTTCATGAAGTAAATATGGACCGATTTATTACCAGCATACATAATGCTGTTACTGCATTTTACAGATTTGATTTTCCCGTAAAATAACTTCCGCTTGAATTCTATCTACGTTAACTTTTGGTCGAAAGTTCGACAGTGAGCACTGTGAACTGGCAAAAATAATGAGAATGAATCCTCAACATTGTTTGATAAAATTTATTCAACGTACTCTCAGCTTTAATTAAAAATCCGTAAATACATTTCGATATATGTTTTGTAAAGATTTTAATTATTTTAAAGAAAACCTTTCGAGATGATTTTACTAACGGATTTTAAAAAATCAATTTCTTATGTAAGGATGAAATGAATATGACGAAGTACATGCACACTGCAATGAATATTCAATCCAAAAATTACTACTTTTTAATATCAAAAGTAAGATGCATACAGTGCAAAAATTGTAAAATTTTCTATAGGGTATGACATAAAACTCAGGTCTTTTGCCAAGTGGTCGGAAAACTGAGATTTTCTTTAAATGTAACCTACACTCGATTTTTCTATCATGGTTTACTGTCTATGTAAAAATGTAACCTTGGTATTATAAAATTGATATTATTAATATATACCTGATTGAAAAAATATTTCGATTTATATCAACATAATGTAGTAAACAGTTTCGTGACTTAGAAATCCGTAAATTTTTGCAATTCATTGTCTGCTGAAAATAATTAACCGCCTGACTTCGCATAACTTTAAGTACCTACTCGAGTCTTAAGGCCATTACAAAGTCCTTATCTTGCCCACTCAACGCATAAAATACCATCCTTTGACCCTTTCCTTTTCCAAATGTAAGAGCAAAGCCTTTAATTATTTCTTGAAGTGTTATTGGAATGTATATAGTTGATAACTTATTATTCGAGAGTAGTTCCTTCTATTTCACATGATGACAATATAATATAACGTCAGTCCTGATAGATCACCCGTCCTCACCCGTGAGGGGACGGATTAGAATACAATTCTCCTCTGCCGCTGGGAAAGAATCTCGTAAGACCCGAGTAACCCAGCACCCCCTTGGTGGTAGGGGATCTGTTCCCCGACTGGCTTTCGACCACCAGCATGCGAATCCGACCGCCAAGTCTCTATGACGCGTTCCGGCCGAGCCGCATGTAGGCCAGATCTACCCCTCCCTCTCCTATCCCATTTCTGTTGCGATTCCAATGAACACTGAGTTCTTGCTCAGGGTCCATTGAAATCGCAGCAGTCTTCTCTTCGCTCCCCCTCCTCACTCTATCTTCGAGGCGGCAACGCATCGACAAAACAAGAGATACCCTCTAGTTTTGACGATGTCCATGGGCGACGGTGGCCATCTGCTTGTTTGTCCCTTGTCTATCATAAAAAAAAAGTTAAGGGTCAGTCTATCAAATGACTTCGCCCGGTGAACATTAAGGTAAATCTCTAGGTAGAGTAGAGAGAGTAGAGTTTAGTTTAGTGACGTGGTTCTAGGTTTCCTTTGTCGAGGATCATGTAATGTTTTATGTTATTTAAATATTAGTTTAAGCCAGTAAAATATTTTGCAATCTTTCTCTTCGAGGGTCTTTAAAATCTGTTCTATCTAAAGTGCATGTTACTTGTTTCAAACTCAAAATAGTTTATTTCAGTTAGACTTTTCACAAAGTACTTTTGACATGTCAAAATGGTCAGTTAATCAGTTCGTCTAAAGCCACTTCGAAAAGCGGTTTTCCGATGAGAAGAACTGGTTAAAAATCAATAGTCGCTCTGTTGTGTTGTGTTATCATTCATCTGAATATCAACATCACTTGAATTCCAAGCCTTGTCACCAATTCGAGTAATCATTTATAGAATAGTAAGCTTTGTTTTTTAACAATTTTTAATGTAAGTTTTAAATCGCTTAAGTGGCAAATCGATCTTAGACGCGAACACCAAGCCCCATGAAAGAATTACTCACATTGTGGAGACGTCACTACGTTAGAGATGTTGTGTTCGTCACTATGTTGACTTTTTTTTTCACGTATTATTACTTAGTATATCTCATGAATACCTAATAGCATATTTGAAGTTGAACCCAATTCCGAATAATTTGGAGAATGGATGGAATCCTTTTACCGTGCATTAGCATGCGACTACATAATTTGGTAGAAACGGCGTCATTGTTTGGTAGAGGTAATTTATATTGTGCTTTGCGAAATTAGCGAGGCCACAGCAGCCCAGGTGGCGCCCAGAGCCATTACCACGGGGATTTAGTCTGCGGAACACGGACTTTAACTAAGACCGAGTAATCTTTTGTGTAATTGTCGTGCCCATTAAAAATGTATTAAGCTCAATGTTCCTAATTTAATCTGTGCAGATCCACCATCACGTTCGTTAGAGGCAAAAATTAATGTTTGTAATATCCGGAGTAGTTATCGCTTTAATTACGCTCAATTTTTTAATCTGAGTTATCTAGTGGACACAATCTAGCTTCACCGGGTCAAAACATTTTTAAATGTCAATAAATTTTTCCTGACATCCGATTAAAATAAAACAAAGCCTATATTTTAAACGCAACAATACAACAATGAATATCTTATAGAATTTGATTCAATAATTTTTGCGTGATGCGCGTACAAAGATATATGAGATGGATAGATTCTTATGATCGCGGCAAATTTCAAGGTAAGTTTGATGAGTGAGCATTAAGGAAAGTTTTTTTTTGGAAATAAACTCGTAAAGTGGTTAAAAATAGATCCATTCATGTTTTAAATGTCGTCTCGGAAACAGTTGTCATGATAACTACGACATTACTATGATCGATCGGAGCCAAGGGTAAAGCTAATAATTGAATAAATTGAGATTGAACTGACCTTTGTTTACTTTTTTATTACTACTTAAAAATATATTTTGAAGAGTTTTAGTTTATTTTAAGAATAAAACAGTTATGCCAGGATTTAAAACCGTAATCTTATTTATTTTTTAGGTTATTTTTGGGTAATGTCAAAAACAAATATGCTATTGACTCATGATATATTAATATCTCTTGAGCACGTTCATTCTTCGATGTTTGTTTTAAACATGAGCTGTATAATTTATAAAGACACTTCAGGAATCGGGAGACTTGGGTATTTGGGGAAACTTTTTACTAGGGATCAACGGGGCCAACCAGTAAAATTGAGATTTTCTATTAAATTTACCTGCTCGTTCTTGAAAGTTATTATGAAGGGACACGTTAGTACTATTCCATTATTGAACTTTATTCCCGCTAAGTAGATAAATTATTTTTTCAGTTCGACACGGAAATATCATGTATATGTTACGCGTTATAATTGATAATTGATTTACTTTTATACGAATTGCAAAAAAGTATTAGACAGGTAAATAGACGCAATAATTTAAAAATATAAATAAAACACAGTTCATTGTTTCCGTTTATTTGATAGAACAATAAAAAAGTTTAATATGTGATGCAGTTTATGATTTCATTACTTTAATTTCAGAGTAAACACAGAAAAAATTATTAATTTTATTATATGCTAGGGTCTTAAAAAAGTAGGTATCGTAAAAGAAATTCGACCCCAAAAAAATCCCCGACAAATCATTCATATTTATGTGTACTTCGTGATGTCCCTGTCAAAAAAATAGAATTAATTTACCGCTTTTATTCGTCTTTTATGTTCATTATAATAAATGCTTAGTACTTGAATATGCTTAAATTCATATTCATCTGAGTATAGTTTTTGTTTATTCTACAAACAATATTAAAAATAAGTTTTTTTAAATTTCACTCACCTTTGTAATCTGACAACTATTTGATAAATTGAAAGATTTATTTAATAAAGGGCCTAAAACAAAATGTTGACAAGGCTTACTAATTTGGTAGTTCCATAATTTTTTGGTTTTGTTGTTACCTTCTACTTTTCCGATAACCACTCTTGCCTAAAACATATACATATTTATTAAAAGAGCGATTTGAACTTTATAGATTTAGATGTGTGATATAAGTTATACCTTTTGATTAAACTATCTTGCAGATGAAATTTAATTTTATAACTTACATTTTCAACGGCGCAATCTTTAGGAAAATCCAATATAAAGGGAATATTAGACATGTTATGAATGCTGTTAATTCGTACCACACCGCAATCCCCTTGTTTCGGCCCCTTACATGTTTTATAAGCTAAATATTCTAATTTGTATGGTCCCTGTAACAATCACACATTATATACCAAATGATTATATAGGTTTTCTATTAACATACTTGTTATCTTTGTTTATATGAAAGTTTCTTCTAATCTATTGAGAGATTACGTTAACTTACATAGTTTCTTAGGCTGGCTGGAGCTTCAATCAAAATATATACAATTACTATTATCCATATTGACAATAATTGTTGTAGCCAGTACATTCTTTATTTATTTTTATGTTACTCCAACGTATACGACAAATTATTAACACAAAATATCGCATAACAATTTTCTATTAAATTAAAGATTTTATCTGTATCAATTTAACGTTAAATCAAAAATAATTTCCTGTTATTTGTACGATGTGATCAATTCACATGTAAACAAATATTATATTTGTAATGTATTCTATGTTTGTACAGGGATTATACAATTTTATTTTCATTACTAAAAGTAAGTATAATTTTTCCCGTATATCATAGGATATAACATGAATTTCACCAGTAATACCTTTATTTATTGAAAGCATTATATATAAATGTGGATATTAAGGTATTTACAGTCTTATTTCACAACGAACTTTGCGAATAGCTTAATGCATTGCACCATTACGTGTCACCTGTGACACCAACTATTCTTTGCTCGTTTGCTCGTTGATTGCTTTATTATATCTCATTGCCGTTTTAAATTATTACAACGACGTTTTTACATTTTATATTTACAGTATGTACCAGTTGACAAATCCCCGCTTCACTGAGTACATAATTTTTTGAGTGAAGATAACTATTTCTGTAAAAAATCAGCAATAATAGAACTCTGGAAAGGAATTCAATTTCTTGCAATAGTTTTTGTTATGCTTGGACAAACATATGGATAGGCAGGTAATCAGAGAAAAATTGTTATCTTGGCTTCTATTTCCATTAAAAGGCCTCTTCATTTCCTGACATCGGTCTGTTATAATTCTTTTTTATTTTGACCCTGTTACAAACTTTTATTCATTATTAATAACACATAATTAAACAGTTAATTATCTAATAACAATTCAAATCATACGTGTCCGAAATTAATAATATTGCGTCGTTTTATTACAGAGTTCCTATGACCATCTTCCGGCTCCATTATTAGACAAGATTCATGTCATAATAATATTGTCATTCGATTTATATATGCAAAATTTCTGCTCATTTCAAAACCCGAAAGTGGGTCAAATTTCACTTACAAGATATCATTACAGACAATGTATACCTAGACCTAGAGTTATAATATAAAATCGTGTAAATTATATTATTTAAATAATAATAATAATTTTTTGCTTGTAGAAATAAGTTGAATTTTAGTGACATGGAATAACCCTGACCATCCTTCTTCAGTTCCCTTAATTAATTAATTTAATCAATTTTACGCTAAGTTGGGACAAAACAAAAGTTACTGAACCCTTAAGATGTAAATGTAAGTAGTTTTTGAGCAAATATTCTAAATTACATTCGAGCAGACGCCTCCATACTGATTCTGTCCAGACTCGACCCCCCGTTGCTCGGCTTATGTGGCGATCAGTGGGCTTAGTCTAAATTGCAATGAAATGAACTTGCGAGCTTGTCCGCTTTGGGAATTTTATTTAAGGATTAGTTAAATATTTGAACTTACACGAACCGTACTCTGTAGTTTCAGCTAACAGCTTTAGGAAACATTTCAAGATCACCGTGAAATGTCGCTGTCAACTTTTAAAGGCAGGGCTTAACTTTATTTGCGGTCAGTTTAACTGCTATATTGAAGATCATGGAAAAAAGTCATTAACAATTTGAAAAACGTTTCTTGGAACAAAGTTTTTTAAGCAATTTATAAGAAATACCTTATAGATACCGTCAGTTATTGTTGTTTTGAATAACTAAGAATTTTACTAAAATTATAGTTTTTATTTTAAACTTTTATATAACACATATTAAGTGAAGTGTTTATTCTTGTTTACTGTAATTTACAATGTTTGATGAGAGAGAAAATGTCGCAAGAAGGTAACTTTATAACGCTTTTTCATTGTTACAAATATTAAGAATCACTTCTATAAGGCTTATATAACTTTGTTCTTGATATTGTTTGACTTCCCGTAAAAGTTTTGCTGTAGTTCTATTTAAATTAATTAATTTCACTTACCTATTCGTAGTATTTGAAGTGGACGGATACAATTTAAAGTGTTGTTCACGTACAGCTGTCGAATTTATTAACGATTTAATAAAGACGTGTACCCGAGCCGGGTTGAATGAATGTGGACCCTAATATGCCTCGCCTTCGTCTGCAACCGCTGTCGGCTCGGAATAAGGATACCCGTCATATTCTCACCGCAATTTCGCTATTCATATGGATAGTGCGGTAGTTTAAATATTATGACGTGCCGCTGGTTAATAAAGTCTTTAATATTAATATTTGCATATAAATCTTTCTAGCGCTCCCATGCTCATACCTACACTATTATGAATTACGCTTTGAGTTCTTGTATGGCAGCTAACATATTCATACATTATTTTGGAGTACGGAAAACTTTAATATAACATAGGATTAATTTAATTAATTCAGCTATAAAAATGTGTAGATAAAAATAGTATCTAAGTCTTGTCAGCCTGATTTACGAAACACTTAAGTGATCTCTATCAGTCATGACGTCAATACTGCACTTTCATAAACTCTAGATAATCTTTACTGAATGAAATCACTATTGAAACGGCTTTCAATCTATCGGTACAGGGATTAAGGTAAAGAGATTAAGGTATAGGACAGGTATAAAAGTTCGGTTCTCTACCTATCACCATTATCTATACTATTATATAAAAAGGAAAGATTTGATTGTTTGTATGTTTGTTGCGAATAGGCTCGAAAAGTACTGAACCGATTTTGAAAATTCTTTCACCGATAGGAAGCAGGTAACTTAGGCTATGTGGTGTTGCCATAAATACTCTAATTAAAAAGATATGGCCATTTAGGTGCCATAAGGTGGTCATTTTGTAAATTGAAGAGCTTCTCAGGAATAACAAATCCGATTAAAATTTTTTTTATTCTATTCTATTATTCTATTAAGAAAACTACAGTATTCGCGAGTGACAAAAGTGATTTAGTGTTGCTAGATACATTATTTAAGTAATAGAATATGGCCATTTTGTTGTTTCTAATCCGATTTTAAAAATTCTTTCACTGATAGAAAACTACACTATTCGTGAGTGACAAAGGTGATTTAGTGTTGCCATATACATTTTTTAATTAATAGAATATGGCCATTTTGTTGCTACTGATCCGATTTTAAAAATTCTTTCACTGTTAGAAAACGACACTATTCATGAGGGACAAAGCTGATTTAGTGTTGCCAGATACATTTTTTAATTAATAGAATATGGCCGTTTTGTTGTTACTGATCCGATTTTAAAAATTCTTTTTTACTGAGAGATGGCTGTCTTATTTCCGTCTCTCTTTCTCCTATAATACTATGATCTCTCATCTTCTCTCTTTTTTATCACTTTAATTTTTATTTTTATCTGTTCAAAATGATTAGCCTCTTTTCACTTTCTTTCTTTTGATAATTTCTCTCTTTCTCTCTTCTTTACCCATTCAATTTTAGTTCTGCTCTATCCTCCCTCTTTTATCATCTGTCGCTTTTCTTCAATTTTGTTTCTATTATTTTTCTTTTTATAACTTTTTCATACTCTCTCTAATTTTTCAAATAATGAAAAACTACACAATTACAGAGTGACAATTTAAGGACATCAATTATAATATTGCTTTAAATACCTGGAGCGAAGCGAGGGCAGCCCTCTATTCAGTTATAAACCTAAAATTCTTCTATTCAAAGACACACTTTCAATTCGAATGTGAACAAGAGCTTACTGCCCGAAATTATCAAAGTTTAATATTTATTTAAAAGACATCAAAATATGAGAAACAAAAATATAATCATCCAAAAAGAAAAATCGTAAAGTCATTATTTAGCGGAACCATTTCTCAAGTTTCCTATAGTTTATAGAAAGTACTTTTGTACCGGAACAAAATTATCATACTTTCGTTCAGGTATCTAAGTCACAAAGTTCTCGAGGGATAATGGAGTTAACACTGAAGGCAGAACACCTATAAATTCAGTAGATTTGCATCTCAATTAGATGAACCTTATCTGGGTCCGTTATCGTTTATTCTTTATTTCTAACTTGGATCGAAAAAAGGATTTGGGATACTTAGATGTTATAATTTATCTTTTATTGATTATTTTACTTAGTGTTTAATCACTGACAGTGTTGTGAAAAAGTTCTATGATAGATCGCATTTTCACTGAAGTTCCGATTTGATATTTAGTTATTTGAGTATTCCCTCTACTTTGAAACCAACATTCAATTTATTTCAAATACCATCAAAGTGAAGTTTAATGATCGTTTTCTAAAATTTCAATTATTTTTTGTACAAGGTTCTAATATTTATCATTTCTGTCTGTATAGCAAGAAAATTTATAACTAAATCTGTAAAATATTTCCAAGGTTCTAATTCGATTTCACTTAATTTTTCATCAAATTTGGTGTGTTATTGATGATGAATAGATAATAATGTGCTAGATTTACTATAAGTGTAGGAGAAAGGTAGAAAACCATTATAGACGTGTGCTATCTATTATCAAAAGCTTATATAATCAATTTTCCAGTGTTGTTTGTATAGTCAGAGGAATAAGGAGTATCCAAAGCACCGCTACGGCACTTAACGAATGTTCGAAGTGTGATGAATGACGGTGTCGCAGCCGCGAGAGCATTGCGCCGTCTCATACTCGCATGATTGATAGAGCATTATGATCAAATTAGTTTAGTAATACCTTAATGTTTATTGTGATATGTATTTACGCAGTTACGTAACAGTCGGTTGTTTAGCATTAGTTAATTGTAATAACCTACATACATATACTTATGTTGATTATTAATCTATCAACGCACAGCCGTAACTACTGAAGCTACTCTACTACTGTAGAAATACTAATGTTTGGGCAGAAAATTCTTTTGTAGAGATGTATGTAGTATGTTTTAACACACAAAGATTTCTATGAAAATAACTACATTTTATCTTCTAAATATGTAAAAAAGTTGTGAAAAATCTACTTCCAGCCAAGTAAGTAATATCCTATTAGTTAATGTAAATTAAATATTTATTAATTATAGTTTTGATTGTAAAATACTATTAAAATTAGGTAAAAAATGCGGGAAAATAAAATATAATCACAATAGAATATAAATTTCGGTTTAAAAACAGAATAGGTTTTGAAAAAACCTAGTAAATACGCGAGTGGCAGAGGCTAGAGATTTTGATTTTGATCCATTAGGCAAATTTGCAAACAATTTTCTCCACATTTCCTCATTTTAACTGAGCTATTCACGGGGAAGGTTCCGTTGATTAACTCATTTGGCTACGAAATGGAATGGTACAGAAGTGGATGCCCTCGCGACTTTTCCGCGCTCAGCAAACTTCGCAGTTTACCTTCCCCGTCGAGTGTTTGTTTCCTTTTATCGATTTAACGTTGTTTTGATTGCCACAATCTGACCTACACTTTTACCCTCTTGCTGATTGACCCTGTTATTAAGTGCTTTTCTAACTGCTCTTACTTGTCCCAATTTTAGCTTTGGTTCTTATAAATTTGTAACATATATGTGTATGTTTGTAACTTTTTATATACAATAATTATACTTATAAATGGCTGGACCAATTTAGATTTTATTGTATCGTGGTATCTGGGGCATAGTTTGCTAAATTTGTTCATAGCCAATTAAACAAGATTAAAGTATTTAAGTATTGTTTCAAATTTTTACATTTGCTGATCTTATTTTTTTAAATAATGGTATGATCGAAATATTGTCATCTATTATACAATTGTATATATATACATTTGTGTATCTGAGATAAATTCGATATTCAGCGTAAATAGTCTACGTAAAAACAACTAATACTTTTGTAATTAAGCTCAAACGATGAATGTTCGAATTTTCTATCGGCGAATTCAACACACCAAACATTTTGCATACAAGTATAGACCAATATGTGGTTAAGGTTTTTGCGTAAATAAGTGTTACCGAGATGGTTTCAAGCTATAGTTGGACAGTATTTCAGTATCACTAAATTTAGATTTTGTGTCATATAATTCATCTATCTGTTCATCTCTATATTTAAACTCTATTTTCTAAGACTTAAATGGTAGTGTATTTCGTAATTAAATTAAGTAATTATGGGAGATAATAAAAGCATATACCTTTCACATACACTTATATTACAATAGGACCTTGATTGGTCACCTTAATTTAGAAGGAATTCCGGTGTTAACCTCAGAAATTCCGGAATAGTTCTCATTCCCGTGCCGACGTCGTTGAGTGAATAAGATGTATAATATATCATTATATTACTTCGTTGGTGCCTTCACTTGCATTGAATTTAACAACGAAGAGATCAAAAGAGCTCGAGGGCCTTTTATTATCGCCCACTATTTCTTTCTTTTATAAGAACCTTATGCATCATAGAAAATGTCTCTTATTATGCCTTAATTTAATATACAAATAATTCGTGTTCCCTATTTATTATGTATCATACTGAGACACTAAAGTAAGTGAAAAAAGTTGCATTTTCTAATCAGACAGATTGACAGATTAAAGACCAAAAATTTCTCCTCCTATTCCAAGATAAAGTTGTGAAGTTTGAACCGTAAATTAAGGAAATCCATAGATGATTACACGCGAATTGAATTATAATAACTATCCTGTTGGTTAAAGGTTCTATCTAGTTCATGTATACTAGATACTAGTATTCTACATACAGCTGTAATTGCTGTGCAGTGCACTAGTAATAATTGACCATGATTAAGACAAGAGTAAATCCATGTTGAATTCGACGGATCACTTTGACTAAGAAGATACGTGATATGGCTCATGAATTGTCTATAATTCTCTACTCAATTTTCGTGTATATTCTGTGAAATCACTTCACAGGATATATAATAAAATATTGGAAAAATATATCAACAGTGTTGCTATGACTATAAGAATTAGAATACTAAGGGTGAACATTTTATTTGTTACACCATTTTTGGGCATCTACTTTTTTAATATATTAAATTTGAAAATTTCTCGGAGCATATTGTTATATATATAACTGCATAAGCTTTTAATAAGTAAGAAAACGTGAGAAGTAATTAAACTAATGAAACGGAAACTACTATGCAACACTAAAATGCTAGGTGTATAAAAGTACGGAATAAAACGTTGTAAAGATGATAACATAATGACTTTCATGCGGAAAAAGCAGAGATGCAAAATTAAATGCTTATTCTGCTAAAAATTTAGATAAGAGGAACGATAAGTACTGCTTTATGAATGAGTGAATTCATCTTGATATCTGTGAGAAGATTTATTGCTGCAGCGCAGTTAGACCTCATATTTCATATGCACGAGGCCTTCTTGAAATGTATGATACCTCTAAACAATAGAAATATCCTTTCATTTTATATAGTATTCTAATTTAGTGCTTTTCCATGAAATGTTATAGTGTATTATTGCTTTGGATCGTTTGATGTTTTTATTTTAAAGACTAAACTATAATAATGTGAGTTAATTAAAATCAAATAGTTTTAAACCCAGACCTACGTTAAGATTGAAAATCCGAAACTTTTGGTTATTAGGGGACGTGAATTATAATCTCCTTTATATAATATCAAAAAAAAAATATCTAGATTATTGTGATTTAAGTTGAGCCAATCCTAGTCCTATTTAGTTGAGCCTATCTTCTATCAACGAGTATAAATAAAAAAAAATATTCAGTTTTTTTTTAATTTTTTATTGTGAGGAGCCATTAGAATAATGATTTTTATACAGTTTTTCAATATTTTTACCTTAGTTCTAACTAAAGTGTTCCTTTCAAGGATATAAATAACGATAATCATATTCTTAAGTATTGTGGCGTGAAATAAGGACTCCGACGATACAGAAAATCGAATATTATCAGAAACACTCTCTCATGCAGCCCTGTAGGTAGCATGCACGGAGTAAATAACCGACACGAACTCAGAAAGTTCTAAAAACTCTTAGAACGTTATTTTTGCTCTCTGCAGTTAGGTTTTACTTTTTAAATTACAACATTTTGTTGAAATGCTGGAGGTAAATCCATATAGAAGTTTTGTTTAGGTATTATATATCTATGTATGTTTTTTTCAAATTGAGCCATTACGTCTTGAAATATTTTTAACTACGATAAAAATGAACAAACATATTTGGTAACATAGTATATTATTCGATTTATTTACATTTGAATTTTGTACGGATATCTTTTGATACTGGTAATCATGGTATAAAGTGTATGTTTCATTTATACAGATGGGAAAAATCGTAATTTAATATTTTATGTCATATACAATTAATTAAGGTGCTCACGTTTATTTTTCTGAAAATAAATAAGAACTATACTATGAAAATTTATATAAATGTGTCTGTTGCTTAATGATGTCTTAGAAATGTAATTTTGTCTGAAAAGAGCACTTAGGCTCTGACATGTATTTAATTTTAATTCTTCCTCTTTATTTTTATTCGATATTTATTTTAACTATAACTTCTGTTCCTTTAAAAGACCGTTTTTAGGGTTCCTTACTCGAAGGGTAAAAACCCTATAACAATAAATACTAATAAAAACAGAATAAAATAAATACTTATGGCTCCAATACAATAAACGTGATTTTTTTCCAAATGTATGGAACCCTTCGTGTGCGAGTTCGACTTGCACTTGGTTGGTTTTTTTTTAGTTATAACGGTTAAGCTTCATCTACTTTTTAATTTAGTGCAAAATGAGTCCTATCTTTATAGCGAAGAAACGAAAAGAAAAGTTCTAAAGTTTTCAGTACTAGTAACTATTTTTGATTATTTGTATTTAACTCTTACATAGAGTCTTTTTTCGAAAGCAAGGGCGCGGACGCTTCAATTAAAATGGTTCAATTTGAGTGTTTGCGTCAGTCCAATTTCAATTTGAGGACGCTACTGCCAGGTCTTTGAGATAAAATTAGTTTTTCTACGTACGTGGAAATTTTTTTTAATAGTAATAATAGTTTTTTCGAAACTCTATATTTTATTGTATCTAAAATTCTTAAAATCTTTTATCATTCGACGACAAATAGCTTGTGATGCAGAATCGGAGAGACTTTTGGTACAGATCGAAAAAGCCGTTCCCTTAGGAAAACGTTTTATTTTGCATTTCTTTGTCCGATTTTTCGGATCAACGCCTCAATTGATCGTTGTACAATTGGAATTCGTGTAGGCTCCATTTTCTTTACTATGCATGTGATACTCTGAAACTCAAACTTTAGTTAGATATTTAGAACAAAAATTTTTAACATTAACAAAAAAATGTCCAAATGCGAATTGATCCGTACAATTTGAATTGATGGACAAACTTAACTTTACTGTCGGTTTACCCAAAGCAATAAGATATTTTTTACGGTTTTCAGGTTATTTTTTCAGAGGTTTTCTATTACCAAATTTCATGATTTAGTTTAACGAAAAGTACTCAAATGGTTACAATTCTTAAGTAAGTATCAAAATATGCCGTATAAATGACCGTGTCTTTTGATTGCTTTGACTTAGAAGTCCTCTACGTGATCCTGATAAAAAGGGTCTGTCTGTCAAACATTCAGACAACGTAGTGATCCTATAAGAGTTTGAGGTACAGAACCCTAAAAATGATGAAATTCTAACTAAGCGAGTTGTTACACCTAGCCAAGTCCTGGATAAATTTGTTATGAAATTGTTAATGATATGTAACTTATGAAGAAAAAATTCAACCTTCAAATAGATCTAGTCGTTAAGTCCTCGTTTCGTTCTGAAGATATGACTACATTTTAAATTTGCATAAATGAGGATATTTAAGTTTAAGAAATGTGTGATATGCTGCTGGATCATTTTGATGTTTGCTACGAATTCTATATTATATTAACACCTGAATCAAAAAACTTTGTATCGCTTTTAACAAAAAATACGAGGACACAGGATTTTTAAATTTTGCACTGAAAACTAATATTTTTTCATAAGATGCGTAAATTATTTAAATAAAGATATTTTTGTAATTGCCTGGTTTTTGGTTTTATTAAAAATATAAAAAGGTATTCTTTATTTCAGTTTCATTTTTTTGGATTTTTATTTTATTTTTTTAATGTTTTATAATTTGTTTGTATAAGGTAGTAAAATTAATGTGTAGTCTTGACGAAATCTGTGATTAAAAATTAAAATATATATTATTGTACTTAAATTAGCAGTTGATATACTCGTGTTGACGAAACAAAGCTGTTTGGTGTACAGGTAGTGTTACAAGCCATTACTTTCACATTACATTCGCCTTATCACTCTTCATGTTTATTAATGGTGTAAACTTTGGGGAAATAACACACTGTGTTGAGCGACTTCTTTCCTGTATTCAATTTTGAAGTTTTAATGTAGTTCCTGCACTTTGATATTGGTTATGTTTAACGTTATACCTACGTTGTAAGTATCACTGTTAGTCATAGCAAAATAAAAGACACTGATTTGTAATAAAAAAGGACCAATCTATAAGTAAATCCTATCAAGTACAATAAAGAAATTTCCAATTCAGTTCATAAATGACGGAGTAGTTCTGAGGTAATTTAAAAAAAAATTATAACTGAATTTATAACTTTATTTTTTTATTTGTTTTTGAAGTTTGTTGAAAAGCAACATTATTCCTATCTTCTGACTGCTTTACGAAATTTAATGCGTTTTCACAGAGTAAATCAAGAGGAAGTTTCTTAGTCCAGAAACCGTGGGAATCGTGGGAGGGTTGCTAGTATATTTAATTATATTTTATAAAATGTAATTGATGAAGATCTTTTAAGATTAATTTGATGTTTTATTATATCACTGCTGCAATCAACTCTAATTGAAAGAAATCTATAACAAAGAATAGTCACTAATTTATAAGATCGATTTTTGTAATGTCAGCAACAGTTTTGTTACCTTAGTTAAAGAATACCTCCATTAGTTCATTATTATTGTTCTGAAGTAGTAGTCTTAATGATTTCATAAGTGATGTGATTTAGTGTAATTTTAAGGTCATCCTGCTTGAGGTTTATTTTATTTTTTAATATTCTTAGAGCCTGGGCTGTAATTCTATACCTAGACTTGCCTTCCTGTCTAAAATGCATGTTAATACGTGATGCTATATAGTAGTAGGTATTATTCATTACTTTAAATGAAATATTTAGATAGGTATATCTCGCTGTATTTGTCATCATATTTTAGATGTCGAATCGCCATTAATAACATTCGTGCATAGTCGTGTCTAAAATAATGATTAGTGTAATTAGTCGTAACGGGTAAACCAGTATTACAAGCGCATTCAACGACAATTATGTAAATAGCGTGTTCGATGCACGTCGATATGACGTCATCTCGTGTACGCGTAACGAGCGCACGCAATCTGCATCGTACTTTATCGTACCGCAAATTTTGAGTTGTTGTCTGTACGTGTAATGTTGATGTAAGAGTGTTTTTTTGTACATATATTTATTTTACCTGCAACTTGGTAAGAATTCGGTACAGAGTGAATTAAAGTATTTGGCACTCATTTATCTACTCTACCACTAACAGACTAACTCACTTTTTCAGGTGTGCACACTCATTCAATAAAATTTTTAGAAAATTTGTTGTCTTGCTCTGGAGTTGGGCTTTATTTCGATAAAAATTTCTCTATACCGACTTAATTGTATTCAGGTAAACATAAAAGGCAATCATAGAAAAAATGATGGCGGCATCGAGAGTTTAATTATTATTTAAAAAGATTTCTAACGAAAAATATTTTTTTAACAGAAAACTGTCTACTTAAATACAAAATTTAATCCAAGATGACTTTCTGTGGTAAACGAAATATTATATTTTCACCTATAGATTCAGTTCGTTTTTAGACCTTTTAAAAAGTTAAGTAACTTTAAGCAAGATTTTTCTTTCAAAAGATTAGTTAAACATATTGATTGCTTTTGAGACCGCCCTTTGATATCATATTTTTTTAAGTTTTTACTTATGATGAAAGCTGAATTAAAATATGAAAGATAGTAATTTTATTAAAGCTATGACTTTTAATTAAAAAATTCTTACATAAAGCGTTTTTAGGACTTGAAAACATAAAATATTTTATCTTAATCAGTAGTCAGCAGTCTACGTGGCTAGGTAAGTAATTACGTATTAAAAGGATTTTATGGCGATAGCTCGCACTGCCGGAATAGTAATAATTCCTCTTATATTAAAATACTTAGAATTAAAGTGTAAAACAAGTAGTTAATCTAATGTTCAAATGTTGCATGAATAGTAAATTTCTAAATATTTTCTAATTAGCTATACTAAAGAATCTTTTTACCAGTTTAAATCTATTATACTATTTAATCTCAGGAACTAATAGTTCGTATTGAAAAATTCCTATCGAGAGCATTTATCTAGGAAGGCTCTAGAAAAGAAATCTGTAGGACAACAGTTATATATTAGTGAGCAAGTGGGTTCTACCAACAATCAAAATATGATAAAAGTGTTTACATAAAAGGAAATATTTTATATTTTCATTCTGTAAATTCAGAGGTGTAATAGAACCTAAAAAGAAAATTGTCCAGTACCCATATTATTAAAATTGTGGAAGGAACGAAAAGGTTGGGTAATTATTTACGTGATATTTCAGGGTTTCCGTTTGTTTGCTTTCATTTATGCGATATTTTCGACCGTTACCGTGTGGACAGTAGGTTATTTCGTTTGGCTGGGATGGCTCCGAATGATTTATTGTAGCGTTGAATATGCATGTCGAGATGAAAAATGACGACAAACGCGATAGTTAGTGTTTGTGGATGGATAGGATACATCGTGGAGCGATTGCAGCGCCCCCTCACCCGCACTGAACGCGTCACATTGCGGAAGTCGTTAAGAAGATAAATTGGCATTCGCATTTCTTAATCCTTTTAAAAGCAAAACCAATTTTGTACTTGTTTTTGAATAGCAGTCTTAAAATTTTTCCCTTTTATAAACATCAAAGAATGTTTAGCTAAGTTACTCAAGTATATCTTACTCTCGCCGTACAATCAAAATTGGATTACACGGTTTGAAGAAAGACGTCTTATTTAATGTATTTTGTAATTTCGTCTGTACTCGTGACTTATATTACATTATAATATTTTTATAAGAATATTCACTTTGAGATAGACAATGAGTTTGCAAGATAAATTATATTAAAAGATTTTAATCGTTATACAAATTCATGATTTAAATTTGAAGTGCTCTTACTTTGTTTGAATATAAATTTGATTACGAATCTTCATAGATAGTATTGAAATGTCTCAATTTTTAAGGTATTTGTCTATGAGGGTTGTGTAGATTTACATCAATCAAAATATTTCTAAAGAAATTCCCGGTATTACATCTCTAAGTTTACCGTTACTACGTTTTAAAGTAGATTTTGTTGTTAAGTCAGGTTTTACCTTTAACACCGAACTATTGCATATTATGTAAGTTAATCGGCCAACCATCTGCCCAATTCCTAGTCTTGTTATACTACGACTTTTATTTAAAGTTGTTTTGTTAAATATCGGTCGTGTTATAACGGAAGTGTAACAATGTGTAAATTTTTAAAACCAAAACTTAATCAAAACAATATTGTCCAAATTAAACAGAGTAGTAAAAATATTTAATGAAAATGAAATACATTTGAAGTTGTTACACAAATTTGGAACTATGAGTAATCCACAGTGGGACACGGGTAAGTAAAGTGCAGTACGAGGTATACATATAGATAGTTAGAAACAATAGCGAGTAAGTTTCAGTTTTGTTGCTAGACGGCTGAACGGCTGAACGGCGCAGCTCGGAACGTTCATTAAGGACAAGAGCACACAATTCTTTACCAACGTTTACTGCAAGCTTAAAATGCTTGCTTTTTTAATGCAGCTAATATTTACTTTTTATTTACTTCCATTTCCTATGTTGGTTTTAGATGAAAAATATTACCAGTCCAGAAGTTCAGAGAAATTTATTGAAATGTATTTATTGAAGGAAAAGTCTTTATGTTGGATAATGTAAAATATAACTTATAGAATGTCTGAACATCTTTATATAGTATAAAATAAAATAAAACAAAGTTGCTTCCCGCTGTCTGTACGCGTAGATTTTAATGCGGTTTTCACCGATAGACAGAGGATGTATATCAACGTAAAATAAGAAGGGTTAGATTAACTAGACAGTTTATTAACTTTTAACGGATTGTCAATGCGCAAAGTGTTCATTTTCGCGTATTCATAAACTGACAATATTTATTGGTCAATATATTATCTATGGATCTTTAGACGTCAACTGTATATACATACTCCAACTATGAATATATAAACCACAGAAAATATCTTTGAAATTACGTTTGTAAGCTTTTTATGAAATTTAGTGTCTGTTGAAAGGAAAAAGTTTTAGTATAACCTAACCCATTACTTTTTTGCATAATTGGATAAGTTATTCGTAATAAATAGTAACTGAACTTTAGATAAGTTATAATCGAGCTAAGAATTCGATCACACTTATAACTTTTTCCTTTGTCCCTTCTGACTTCTTATTTTTTTCGTTAAGTCTTATATAGTATGTTGTCTTATATTAATTTATTATTTAGCGAGAAAATTTTAGCGTAAGATTGCCCATTTTATCATCTGTTGACAATCCATCGACCGGTTATAGAATTTGACAAGTGAATTTATAAACTAACACTTATTATTATTTCTGGTTTGACATATCTATACTAATATTAGAGATTATTTCTCATAAAGTAATTGTTCGAATTGAAACATTATTTTAGTGCTGGATAGCCTCAATAGCTTTTATCGTGGAAGGCTGTAGGCTTTATAACATCACTCTACAACCAATATTAGTTTAGCAGCACATGGACGAAGTAGCGCGGGTTGGCTAGTATAATATTTCACGCTAAATATGCTAAGCTCTTACTTAATACAATGTATCTAACATTCACTACGTATTCTCTCATAAGCGCTACGCGTACCGCGTAAAGTGACGGTTTATCCTTTTCATCCCTGTTTATCCCAACTTAGACATAATTAAATTTTTACATGCTGATTAAGCTTTCCACTATTATTGCTTAAACACGTTTATGTAGATATATAATAATAATAAATATTGAATAGTTTTGATGAGATTCGTATAGATTTAGTTTAACAATTATTGAACATTTTTTTGATACTGCTGATGATAATGAGATCTTGTTTAGTTTTATACAGCAATCATTTTTTATAAAACCATATAAAAAAAGCTCATTTTTATTCAGTTTTCTGGCTTATAAAAAGTCGAATGTCAAAGCAAGATTTGCATATTTTGCATATAGTTTGACATCCATCGGTAGCACTCTGAGATTTAGAGAGCATAAATGAAACATGGCATGGAAAAGATCAACATATATAATACTTAGAAAAGTTTTACTGATAGAGAGACAACGTATAGATAGTCTAGAAACTCATTAAAGGCGTGAAATTTTTTACGAAAGTCTTTTATGTAAAAAGCATCAAGTATGAAGATAGAATTTGTTAAAAATTCATCCTCTAAGAGGATAAAATAAAATGCAAAAGTTTATAGCACACATTTTCGTAGTTAAAAACATTGAGTCGGTTTTTCTAAAACGTTGTCGATGGTTAATCCCAGCGGATACGGGAAGATTCTAAACCATACGAGTCCAACTCCAAGCTTCATTTCTTTTATTTTGGACACGGAATTTGGGAATCACACTAACACAAAGATTCAATTCTGGTATATTTGTATTTATTGATATTTTTAAAATATAAAACTAAAACCGGTATCTTGTTTGTTAAATTTGTAAAGATATAGATAATCTGGAGCTTTTTAAAAATATTACAATTAACAAATGATAAAGCTAAAAATAGAGCATTACGAACGCATCTATCCGATTCTAAAAACTATTTTTAAATAAGATATATTCTAGTAAATAACTACGTAATACTTTAAGCATTAAGGTACTTAGTTTTAATTAAAAAGTTCTCTCTACACTTTCAGTTGGTATTTAATACTTCGATGTAATAAAACGTGAAATTAAACGTAAGAAATATTTCCTTCTTATTATATTACTTATGCTGCCTCGCCTAGTAATAATTTAAACTGATATAAATTGCGTCCATTGAGGCTAATTTATGTTACGGTAAGAACTATCTGTTTGAGATATTAGTGTTTCAAATATTAAACATATCCTCGTAAGCTTAATTATTAAAATAGCCCTCTTTAATTTATGTTATCTAATATTCTGTATGTAAAGTTTAACTTCGGCATTGGCAGACATATATCAAGAATTGTCTACACGACGATATAATATGTAGGATACGAGGTCTTTAGCTGCATGATAATGTGATTTTATCGTAAATAAAACCTTTCTTGAATTAGTCGTATATAAAACTGTCTTGTAACTCAGTTTAGTATCGTTAAATTTGCTGTTCTCATGTCGAAATTCATTTATTTTATTGGCACTTTGAGCTCGATATTTGGATAGTATCTAATTTTATTACTACTAAACTACTCATCCTTACTTCGTTGAGGTACCAATACAGTTTTTTAATTTTGCCGATAAGAAATAAATTACGCAAAATAATATTTCCTGGTTCAAAGTCATATTTGCAAGATTTCTAATATTGAAGCTTTCAATAATCTGTGTCTGTTTCGAATAATATCAGTTGTGCTAAAACCAATTTAATATTTGCCTTGTTCCTGAATACTAACTAATTGTACCTAACTGTTGTAACCGTATGTGTATTCTAGTTGTTTCACTGTCGCCACAGTCAGTGTAACAATGTAGTGTTATCAAGCTCCTATAATATTATATGTATCACTCAAGTCTGTATATGTTTATAATAACAATAATAAACATATATTTAAAATAATAACTGTCACACTGAGATATCAAACAGCTTAAACTCCCGGGGTTAGTACTAAGAAAATTTGCATGTGGGTTTTTTGACACTGTTGATGAGCACTAACGAAGTTTTAGAAATTTTACTCTTATCGGGGTAAAAGTTTTTGTAAAAGTACGTCATTCTTGAATACATTATGGTCTAATTGGCGTGTTGACTGGTGTCATAGTAACCGAGGCGCGCATGAATTCCTACTCATAATATATTAAATTAGTCGTTCATTTATGACATTATTGTGACGCAGCAATGTGCTTGCTGTAGCATAATTTAAAGCTTAAGTTTAACGCAACAAATATAATAGTGTTACAAGCAAAATTTCATAATAACGATAGGCTCGTCTGAACATTTTACATATATTTATGAGTACAAAAAAGTTGGTTGATCTTTGCGTGCAGTGCGTGCGGTGTCAATGGTTGTCGATTCTACCCAAATTATGGCTTTAATATTCATATTTGTTTATTTAACTGATAAAATAGAATGATTATAGTACCATTGTATTTATGCAATAGTTTTAAGTGTAGTGTGACATATCTCTTATCTTACTCTAATTAAAACTCAATACAATGTGAGGTATGGACTGATGATAGGATATGAGTAGGTATATATATATAACACATTCCGTGTTTGTTAGCCGGGTCTTTACGCCATTAATATATACTCGTAGGTTAGAATGGGTACAAACACTTTAAAGTAGGAACGTAAACGTAATCAAATTGTTCTTAATAAGTGATGTTATCGTTTCCAGCAGTTATTGCGATTCTGTTCGTTTCCGAGACACGTTTGGAATAAATTAAATTGCAATTTGGGGCCTTTAATATGGAGTGTTGTTGGGCCATTGAATAGGGAGCTGCTGGTGCAACGATATGAGCGGCATTCGAATGAGTACACAAAGGCTGCGATACATAGGTTTGGGCACTGGTAATGCAGCCGGCCAGATGATTGTTCTAAGAGTCTCTGTGGACCTATACGATGTGTGCCTTTGTGGGATTCATGTAATGTGAAAATATCAAACGATATTTACAATTGAGGATACTATATCTACTCAAAATTTAATTTTATTAGTATTACAACTTGTATTAAATTATGCCCATCAACTAGCTGATATGGATGGATATCCATATCAGTTAGTTAGCTCGATCTTTTGTCAAAATTGTAGGATAGTACTACAACACGAGATCGTGATATTTAGAGACGATTGATTGGAAATATCCAAAAATTCATCAACATGCAAAAGTTTAAAAACTAAAAAAAAATATAGTTGTCGATTTAGGCCATCTTTTTAACACAGTTAAAAAATATTTAAAGGAAATGATGAAGAATTTCAGTGTGTTAAGGTATTTATCGTACGATCGACCAATACAGTAGTCGTTATTTACACTTCCCATCCTGTATGTGTAATTATATTATAGGTCACCTGTATAAGGCAGAATCGAGCTGGAGTAGTCTCGGGTTCACTCAATTTGCGCAATTTCCCTGAGTTGCCTTCACATAAACAAACTTATGTAACATACGTATACTAAAATAGCTTCTGTTCGTGCCCACATTGCAGATCTGTCGTGAATAAACTTCCGTGATACGAAGATATTTTGACACTAGGTACTGGTTGTGGTGGTAGTTTAATATTAGATTGCAAATCTTCTTTACATCAATTTTAGTTATAAAATTGATGTAAAGAAGTATGAAGATGTAACTCATAAAGTCTCGTTATATTAGCTATTCTACCGAATAATATCATTTTGCAATATTATATATTTAGTTATATTTAAACTTTTCTTCAAGATTATGTGGAGTGGAAAATCTAAACAACAATACATAAATTTACATAATATTAGAAATTACAGCCTTTTAAAGGGTTGTTACTAATAATTTATTCGTTAGAAAGCTTAAGAAATGTATTACATTTTGTTGTATCTTTTAAAATTTAAAATGTGCTTTTAAAAGTGCTCAATATTCATTCTTATGTTCTCCGAGCAGATATTAAAATTCATAGCTCGGCCATTATATTCGTCAACATCTGGCGCCACTGAAAAGTTATTATCTGGAACTCAGAGAAATGCATTAATTAATTATAAAATACAGACTAAGCGATACTGCTCTTGGGCTATTGATCAAACGATTAAGTCATACTTTTGTTCTTTATTATCACAATAGAACTAAATTTGAATTTATTAATTTTACCAGTTGACCTGTCTCGGCTTCGCCCGAGTGCAATTTAACACCCGTATTTAGCCGTAATTGCTATGTCCCTGCATTTTAAATCTGTAATATCTTCGAAAATATTTATTTAAATTTCATGCTGTTAAAAGCCATATTGATCTTAGATATTAAATGCACAATGTATGTATGTATAAGGTACCTAATTGGATAAAGATTAATGCTGTTTTGTTTAAAATCCCTTCGTAAATAAGCCATTATTTCTTGTAAAAAGTAAAGGATAAAAAATGGTTATTGTGGGTTATCCATAAGAGATAGACATGTACCATCGTTGACTTTTTTGTAGACCTTTTTAAGGTGTACAATACTGTAGTACATTATTTTGATCTATCTCGTAGGGTTCAGCCAGCGCTTGCAATGTAAGGGCAAAATGTGTTTATTTAGGACATCACATTAGAAACCTCTAAATGTATTTCTCTGAGTTTTATGTATCTGAGTATTATGTATGTATTATACATATAAACCTTTCTCTTGAATCAATCTGTCTATTAATAAAACCGCATCAAAATCTGTTGTGTAGTTTTAAAGATCTAAGCATACATAGGGAAAGGCAGACAGACAGCAGGAAGTGACTTTGTTTTATACTATGTAGTGATAGTAATATGATAAACGTCCATTTGGCTAGTCGACTGAAATTGAAAAAATAAGGCTTTCTTAAAAAAAGTTTTCATCCTCAAAAGTAAAATAAGGAACCCTTATTAGGTCATCCTCTCTCTTCTCTTCATTTCTTACATTACTTGAATTATCTTAGAATAATATGACTTTAAGTAAGACATTGTTAGACGAGTTGCAAGTATTATCTTTGTATTATTGATGTCTAGCTGTTGCACATAGATCTATCCTCACGTAAAAGGTTTAAGGTCTGAGAGCTAATGCTACGTGCCGTATTTTTTAACAACTTTTGTACAACCTTATCATGGATATTATTTTCATGTCAATTTTTCTGTTTTGAGGAGAGGCACGTTTTTGCTCTTGATTTTCAATTTTCAGTCGAAGAGTCTTCATAACGAGCATACTCGTCAGCCAATCGATATGATTTATACCTATATTTTCAACAAAAAATGTAAAACGTGAACTCCTAGAATGGTATAATAATTTCATAACGTTCTTTAATTTAAAGTTCCTGTAACTGAGAAAACGGTATTAAAATAACTTTTCGTTGCCTTTTATCTGTCTTTCATTTCAACTTTGTGCAGTTAAAAAACGAAGTTAACACAATTTTTTCAACTTCTTTATTGTTTTTTTTAACTAGGTAAGTACAATACACTTCGCGAGTTGAAATTTTCTGATTGAAAAATTTTGAAAAAGTCCGAGATTTTTTAAAGTTCAAACAACGGATAGTGAATTGTTTTTTTTCTCTTTTAAATGCTTAACATATGCTTTTCATGGAACTAAGAGAAGCAGAGACAATTATCTGAGAAGCCCAGAATGAACCAATTCTATGCACAAAAAGTAATTGAACTTATACTTCAGTTTTGAGACGCGTTGGAATTGATTTTAACCGTTAAACCACAGAAATAATAGGACCTACTCGTAAACTGCATTATATTTATAATTAGCTAGTCGATTTCTTAGATTTAACAAAAAAGCGTTTCATTTTCAATATATTGCGATAATTTCAGGCGTTTAAGTTAAGAAATAGCCTACCTGTTTATCCAGGATTATTATAGTATCCGTGTGCCAAGTTTCATCGAAATCCATTCAGCCGTTTCGGTGGGAATGAGTAACAACTTTCCAAAGATATAATTGTACAAACTTTCACATTTATAATATTAGTAAAATAAAAAGTAAAATTGATCTGATTCTCTGAAAATAGTTTAGATAAAATATATATTATTTTTTAATAATTATACTTCTACTACACATACAAAGTAAGTAGGTCAAAGTTCGAAAAAGGAGCAAATATATTTTATAAATTTAGCATACTTGAGAGAAATATACTTTACTTATTCAAGCAAACTTTGCTTCGTGAAAAGTAAAGGCCACTGTCGCTTTATCGGACAAATGCGAATAGTTTTACGATCGTCGAGTGGTTCTAAGCAATTGTTTTATATATCCAGTAGTAGTAGTATTTTATAGTTTGGAACGTCTAGACCGAAGTTTGGTATATGGCTATATGTAATAAATTCGCGCATCCAGTTTACACCCCCGAGTGTCGTGAACAGGTTATACTGTAACTACAGAATAATTTTCAAATCCAAAATATTAAGGCTTGCATCTTATGATAGAAAAAGCTAGTCTTTATTTGTTATTATATTTGCGAAAAACAATAACCATAACCACACCACAACATATTTTCTTAGTCTTTGTACAAAGTTAGAAACCTCACATGAAAAACATAAACTAAAGTGACATATTTATTGCTCTAATCGACAAACCCTTTAGGAAACTGTAATAAATTTAAATTTCAAGACCCGAAACAAAACATGTGGGATCATATATTCTCAGTAACGTATTATAACGAAAGTAACTTCACGCTATCAAAAGTTCCCTTTAATTAACCGAATATAAGACACGAAAACAGTATTGAACCGACGAACCGCAATAATTATAAAGTTTGTTATTTAGGTAACAATGTGGCTGAATTAAGTAAAGGTAATGTAAACGGTACGCACACACAGAAATTTACGCAACTTTATTTGTTATCTTATATATAAAAATCCGTGTCACAGTGTTTGTTATCGAACTCCTCTGAAACGACTTTACCGATTTTTCTTGAATTTTTGTGTAGGTAGGCCTGAAAATAGTTCATTGGCTTTTTTCATACCCTTAGATGATAAGGGTGAGTCCTCTCCAGAAATTAATCATGGCAAAACAATGTTTGCAGGATCCGCTCGTAAAAGTATATAATCTATACGTATAGTAAAACTGTAACTTATTCTTTGAGGGAGGGATTTTGTTTGTCTGTCTGTGACTATATATGAACGCACAACACGTTATGAAAATGGATATAATTTTCATGCATTGCTGCAGGCCTTTAAGGTTGCGTTTTCACGTCTATTGGTTCTTAACACACATCGTTACGTATCCTCGCACATCTCTGGGGGGAACGCTGCCTTAATCTAGGTTTTATTTTAATTAGATGTCAGAAAAACAGTTCCTGGCCCATCAAATCCAGGGCTGGGTAAAATACGAGTAAAAGGAAAGAGTACCTCGATGAATGATGGCTGTCTACATATGTGCAACAATGTATTTGTACAAATCGATCTGCGAAGATGAATTGATCTTGTAAATGACAAATCGTTCCAGATTATATGATTTGCACAGTTTATCATCGAGAGATTTATTTTGTATTCTTGAAATCGTAAATTCAATTCGCGCATACTTTGTGCTGTGTCAGATTACATAATGTTCACCAAATTTACTTCGTGACTTCCTTTATCTCAGAATCTTCTCTTCGTTTTGAGTCAATTAATATCAACTAGTCAACTCGTATACTTTCATTTAATCTGCAATAAAAAGTAGCCTATGAGTTAATCCAGATTATAAATTATCTGTGTGCTACATTTTAACAAAAACGTTCAGCCGTTTTTACGTGATTGAGTTACAAACATCCAAACATCTTAACATCCAAATATTAAAATATCAAAACATAACACTTTCACATTTATAATATTAGTAAGATAACTAAGGCATCCAATCACATTTTATGTTGATATATAGGCTCCTTAATTTCTTTGAATTACTTTTATATGCAATAAAAAAAGCAAATTAAATTATTTAGGCGCCTAGTCTAGGGAGTCTAGATTGCATGAAATAAAATTTGAGTGCAAATGTTTATTCATTTTTTGTAGAAAAAACCAGTTAGTATTTTATATGACATGTTTTCCATATCTGTGCTAGCGTATTCGTATGACTAAAATAATATAAATGTCGAATAACATGTTCTGAATTTCAATGTTCAGAACACTAAAAAATGTTAAAATAAAATATACCCATCTAAACTACAGAGATTTCATTAATACTTTCTTTGAAAAAAAGAAAGTCCGTTTTTGCTTGGAATTTAGACTACTGGCCATTGCGAATTTTAATTAAATCCACTTTGATCACGGAAGTGGAATTTCTCTTCGGTGATATGATTAAACCGCAATAAAACAATTGATTTTGAATCTATTCAGTAAATCAGATTATATTGAAATTCGATTTCTGAAACTGAAATAACTTGAGGGATATAGTTAAAAATAGTTGCGTGTTTGTATAGCTTAGTAACCAGATTTGTGTCTGTTTAATCACCGACCAGTTTCTCGCTTAGCTAAGATATAATAACATTTAGAGCTTTTATAAAACCTTTGAATGTAAAATATATTTTAGAGGAGCATCTGGCATTAGTTTTTCTTCTCTTCGTTCTCTGTGTAACTTTTAAAATCTTCTACTCAATCTTGGTTTCCGAAGATTGTGAAACGAGCTACTCTGTAGAAATATACATGAAAAATTTCTGAATTTATGCGATAATCCTATGGAGCGAGCTCGTATTTTAGCTCCGAGCACGAGTCTGGATTTTGGTGTGGCGCTTTACGGTCAACATATTTATGTATGCTTTTAGATAATAACTTACATCCAATATATTTGCGTTTAGGATTAAAAACCTACGAACCTTATCTTTTGACGCCAAGCTCATAATTATAGCATTGCTTTAAACGCTACGGTAAATTACTTGACTAATTTTTAAACTATCGGGTTAGCACGTTACATACACATAGGTTTATTATAATCAACATTCAGCATTTCATCTAAATTGTGTTGAGTTCAATATTAAAATGTCTCAAATACTGTTATTTCTTTTCAGTTGCCTTTTAAAAATACATTCTGATCGTGTACGCGGGAAACTTTCTGATTGGCTAAAAGATTAGCACGCTTCCTCAGTCGTTTGTTATTGGCTAATCGGATATGAACTAATGTTGCTACTGGAGAAAATATCGCGAATGCCATAAGACTACAGAATACAATCATGACATCGTAAAGACGATTTTTTTTTTTATAACTCAGATACATGTTTTGGCTTAACTCAAAATCTAGTAAGTAGTAGAGTAGTGAGAGTGCTATTTTACAATTCGAACAGCAAGTATCTATTAACAAGTTATCTTTATTTTTACTAGTTAATAGTTAGTAATAGTGAAATAACATGAATATTATTAGATACATATTACAAACAAAGTCCTTCTGTCTGTCTCTCTCAGTGTTTTTGTCAGTCTGTCCTTTAAACGTAACGTCAAAAATTACTGAAAAGACTTTACTAATAGACAGTGATTTATGAGGTTAGATCAGATGTATAATATGTTGCATGGGAACCTTTAAATGAAATACATTAAAATATTATTTATTCTACGATAAAAAAAACATGTAGGCATAATGCTCTGACAATCCTTGCGAAGCCCGGCGGGTCGTTAGTGTGAAGTAATTGTGTTTGTTTGGCTTAAAACTGAATGTATTCTCATAAGGGTACAGTCGTTTGGCTTATTGATATCGTTATGATGACTGCGTCTTCGTTCCAGCAATATCAATTAAGGCCGCTCGACGTGCTCCCGATAAAGGAGGTATCGTGACCCAACTTCCCCGCCCCGAACTTAAACTGCAATTTGCAAAATATGAAACGTGATATTGCCTAAATAGCCACTTACCTAAAGAGTCGTGCACGATCTATTGTATACTGTATATTAATTGTTGCTCTTACCGATTTTCGACAGCGAGAAATGACGCTCATCTAAGTAATTGACAAGGCGCTGCCATCTGATGTTGATGCTCTTTACTTTTCTGAATATAATTTTCCCAATGTCCATGTTATTTAGACGTACCTAATGGTATAATTTATTTCTTAGATATATTATTAATGACTACATCGGCAGTGGTAATAAGGTCCAGCCACCGATGGTCAGTGTCCTAGGAAGAGGAATTTCTACTTTTTACTTCAAATGCTTGGCCATTAACCGTGCACCGTGTATATTATAATATATTATGCACCAAATAGCATATTATATTATTATAATATCTCTTACATTAGATATTATGCATGTAATTTATACTTAACACTATATTTTAAGTGTATGTAATTTCAAGATAATAACATAGTAAGTAAGTTACTGTATAATTAGAGAACCTACATCAGTCAACAAACTGTGAATCAGAATTTTAAAAACACATAAATAAAGTTTAATCAAATAAATAAAATAAAGTTAATATTATTTTTAAGAAAGGAATAATGAAATTAAAACATTTGATTTCTTAAACGGGGTATAAATGAATTACAATTTTGTGAATAAGCACTAACTTAAATTTCTGTATATTACCGCCATTTATCAAGCTCAGACGGTTGCAGGACGAACATGCTGTGTTATCATTAAAGATTTCGTAACAACAAGGGTCTGCGACTTAATTAACTTCTGTAATTGTCCTTGAGGGAGTTGAGAAGACGCTCGAGGCCATCGAAGACACCTTTGACATCTTTGTGCCTTACGACCCTTATCTGAAACAAACATGTGTACAAGCAGACCCAAATAATCCTCCCAATCTTGAAGACAGCGTATTACAAATTGTTTCAGAGGACAGCGACGACATTTCCTTACGTATCAAAACATTGCATTTGGAATTTGTTGGAAATAACTTGAATTTATAATAAATTAACTGCTTGGCTAACGCTTCTCATTACTATAGTGGGGGAGGCCATGATGCTAAATGGGGATTTACTCGAGCGTCTTAGGGACATATAACATTTTGTAGATTAGATGATGGTGAGAATAAAAGGTTATATTACCATTTTAATGTTCCGAAAAACATCTATAGCTATTCAAAATTACATGAAGATAATAAGCCAGAAGTCAGATATTGATGAAGTTAAGATGGTCCGACTTGTCACTGATGTGACGGTATGTTCATCTACCGACTTGAGTTGTGGGGGTGGCCATCTAGAAGGGTAGAAAAAAAATGTATTCAAGTGCCGTCAGATATTCAGAGGGGATATTAAGTGATACATACATACATTAAATGACATGAATGCGTTGTTTTGTGATTATCTGTGATGATGTTATGACGTCGGAAAGCGGTGTGATGATGGTGCGAGCTCGTCCGCGGTCTGCCACGCCCAAATCGTCAGATTTTCAAAATACACGCATTCTATCATGCAGTTAACCCACCTAACCTTAATCAGACGCGCTCGAGTAAATCCAAAAAATTCTCTCTTGGGCTCCCATACTACTATACTCGTATAGTCATTTACTTAGTACCGTAAGCCGAGTAATGACTGGAATTTGTGACCCAGGTTTCAAGGTACTCTTAACCACAATCAAAACATGCATCCATCATCCACTGATTGACCCACATTACTCCAAAATTATATTCTCAATAAGGGGGACCAAGGACCAACACACTAAGCTGTACTACTTAGATTAATTTAAACAGTGTGTACTTTATAAAATCACTTGTTAGACTGTTTCAGTTTTAGTGGGGTATTCTTAAAATAAATATATTAAACTTATCTATCTTTCAAAAGCTAAGAATAGTGATGTAGATATATTATAGTTATATTCGTTAGCATAGATAAAATGGTTGTCTCCAACAATTAACCATAACTTAACGCAGCTATTGTGTTTGTTATCTGTGACCCAAATTTTTTTTGACATTAAGAACTTTCTCGGTATTTCTCCTACAAAAACAATACAATTAATGATGTTTTTATCTGCAATATAAAATATTTTCATCAATTCTAAAATTTAACGTGACGGGTCTCTTTAAGACCAAGAAGCGAAAACAATCATTTTTCGAATTTTGGTCTGTCTGCAGTTTTAGCACTTCAGCGCTGGACCGATTTCAATTTGGTATACAGTTACTTTATAATCTAGATTAAAAAAAGAATACATTTATATTGGATTAGGATATGAGGATACTCGCGCGAAATTAAATGTATCTGAATTTAATTTTGTACACAAATAAAATTTTTAGCAAGCACCGTTTCGTTTAAATCGGATTTCAGGAAATTAAAGCTATTGCCGTATAAAATGTTTTATCCCAGCGAAGGAAGGCAGGTCGACTACTATTTTCATATAAGCTACGTCACTCTTAATTTTACATTGTGGTTTCCATCAATTAATGTAGCTTTACTGTACTATGGCTTTGATTAAATTGTGCATGGACAATTAGGGGTGCTTAATTTGGAGATGAATTTAAGGGGTCATAATTAAAATTGTGGACATTCGTATTCAACATAAATTATCTTGCTAGCGCTAATATCTAGACCAGTGCAAAATTACGCAGTAATACTAAAAGTGAAATCATAAATATACATATTTATTTTTATACTACTACAATGCACATATAGTTTTAAACTAAGCAACACTTTTGATAATTTTTGATTGGTTAGTAGTTTCTATTAGTTTATTTTAATACTACTAATTCAAAGACTAACACCCTTTGTCACGATAGATTAGAGGCAGCTTTATAAGTAATTTTGTTGAGTGCTTATTTCTACATCATTTACACATGCACCACGGATTGCTTTAACTCGTACGTAATTACATCGTCTGATAATTGCAATTCTTATTGGATTTTCTTAAAATTATATATTAAACTAGCTGACCCGGCAAACGTTGTTTTGCCTTATAAATTTGGGGTGGGCCACCCTTACCACTTAGGGGGATGAAAAATAGATAGTAGCCGATTCTCAGACCTACTGAATATGCATATAAAATTTCATAAAAATTGGTTGAGCCGTTTCAGAGGAGTATGGTAATTAACATTGTGATATGAGAATTTTATATATTTGGAGTTGAAAAAAAGGCGCAAGAAACTTTAGTTTATTTCAGACTCATTAATTTTGAAATGATGTATGTAAAGCGATGGCGGACAGACATTGATATAAAAGAAATTGTAGACATGACATTCATGGTATTTCATAATCTTTTTATGTCAAAGATAAGTTAAAAAATAAGGAACATTTCCGTAACATAAAAGAAAACAATATTTCGATGAAAATAAATTTGTTTGAAACGTGATGATTTATCAGAGCTTAACGCCAGCCAGCCAGGCGAGCGTGAGCGTCGTCCTTGAAGCTTTCTTTCATCGACACACGTATCTTTTTGATGAATCGCCAGTAATCTCTAAAAGAGGTAAAATATCAAAAATTTGTATACATTTTGAAATTTTTATATAATACGAAAAAGTAAACAGTGACATTTTGGCTAACTAAGCAAAATTTTACACAAGATGAATGAACAAAATCAATTTTTCTACTTTAGGTAAATGAGAAGTAATGTTAAGTAGTCGAAATTAGTATCAAAACAACAAATTTTCTGTCACCGGGGCGGAATGATTTTTAAGTGCAAAATATTGCATTAAATTTTAAATCGCACTCGCTAAGTTTATTTTTTAGGATAAGATTGTTCAGACAGATATTCGCATAATTAAGCTGGTCAATTCACGCCATTCCGCGGTATGCGGTATTGGGTGATATAAGTTTAAAAGGAAAAAATTGAGAAAATGACGATTTTAAATTATATATATACTGTTATAAAAATGATATAATTTCGTTCACGATACTTTAGAGTGGGGGAAAATAAGACGAATGGCATCTCGATATTTAGTGGTGATTAATTAAGTAACGTTGTAGAAGGAACAGGAAGAAAATTTTATTTTTATCGGTGGGAAGCAGATCTCGTCAAAATTCCTACAAGCGACAGCTGTCGATGACGTGCCCGAAGCGCCTTTTATTTATGATCAAGTTTAGCGGCGTTTATTACATCTGCGAGTGTGGGACATGTTTCACATTCTAGGCTTATTTCCTTTACTCTTATTGAGCTGTTTGTTGCTAATAACGTCCTCGTATTTGACGAGGAACATTTCTTCTTTTGAATTTTAACTTGTATTAAATATATGGGAGTTATACTGCACAATAACACTCGAAAACATCACAATCAATATATTGTGTCTTCCCGCCAGAAATGATAAATGGGAGTACCACAGAATTTTTTTAGTCTAGATCAATTTCTAAAAAAAATTGATTAGTATGATACATCAAGCAGACCAACGACCAAGTTTGAACTTTTATTCAATATATGTAAACTCTCACCTACACTGCTCGATGTCCAAAAAACATATCAATGACTCACGTGATTCTTTTTTAAGAGAAACACTTCACTAATTATGATATCACAATAATATTATCTCCATGAAATCACAAGTCAAACTGCAGGTATGCAATGTAAGGAACATTGTAATTCGGCTTATGCATTGTCGAGTTGGTGACTAGCCAATGAGTCGTTATTATTGGTGTTGCTAGAGGTTTTTATTTTGCAAATTTATTGTCGTTCTGAAGTTGTATCTAGAACGAAAGTAATTTAATAAACATAAATATGACTACGAACAGCTTTATCATCTTCGCTATAGCTTTTGCAAATGTTAACGAGTCTGAAACTGTACGTAAAGCTTTTTCGTGACGTATCTTAGATCTTGACGACGAAAGTGACGCTTTTATCTAAGCCCTTCATGTGTTTTATAGCTTTTGTCTATAAGTTGGCGGAAAATCCAAATGTTTCCCATTGATTCAGATTCCCTAAAACTTTACTCATTCCTGTCTCGCTGGGGTGTGAGTTAGACTTTATCAACTGCCGATGCGTGTAAAATGTCTTTACGAGGTCTTCATTCTTCGTACTTTTACACTTTTTAATTAACAAATTGATAATTGAAAAAGTTAGGACTAAGATACTCTGCGAGTCTGGGCAGTGAAAAATGCTCTACCTCGCGTTTTAGACAAAAACTACTTTTCATTATCTTAACGCAGTTAGCGTAGCGTCTTGTAAATTTTCTGTTTTACTATTTTATCTGTTATTTTTGTCTAAGTTTTTGGTACCGAATCTTTGGTCTAATAAAATAACTTTATTGTCTACCTGATGTGTGTTGATTAAAGCCCCTTTTTCTATTTCATTGGCAAAGTAATCAAGTTTAAATAAATAAAATATGGCGCTCCTTTATAAAAGTAAATTAGTAACTGTTCAATGATTCAGGCTATGATAAAATTTGAAATTTGATGATTATTGTACTCATCTATACTAACATATAAAGCTAAAGAGTTTGTTTCTTTCAGTGTTATATAGCCCATTTATCGAGGTTGGCTTTAGGCTATCATATCATCACGTTAAGAGCAATAGGGGCAGATGATCACGGGCACACGGGAGTTTTGAAAAATAATATACTCGTATATTTTTCGTCTAATGTTTAATTTAATAATTTTTGTCTTAAACAACTTTTATCACATAGTATAAATTTAAATTTGGCTTAAAACCGTTTTATTTATTTAAATATGTGCTGTAGAATGAGTTATATTTAGGCAGAGATCGTAATATCTCATTGAGTTATGAGAAAAATAGGCAGTTAATAAAAATCGGAACGAAAGAAGATTATATTATTTCAACGTTCGTGATAAACTTTTTCTTTTATGTTTTGCAAAAACACTTATTTGTGTACTTATATTTTAAAGTTCTTACTGTCTCTCAGGACTTTGTCTTCAAGAACACATCCAAATCATACTTTTATCACAGTTACATTGTGCGAAAATATTTTACTTATGCTTTTAAAATTATGTAGATTTTCGTTGTTGACTGTTTATTATAAATGTAGAAAATAAAATACGTTATTAAAAAATCTTCAAACAAATCTATAACTTGCAGTTTTCTATTTCAAAATACGTCTTATCGTCTTTCTTCACACACTTCTTTCAAACCATCATCATTCACCATCTAATTTTCAGCCATTCTTATCACATACAACTTCTTCCATACTTCCTCCTTACTATTAAATCTAAATCCAATTAAATGCAAAATAATAATAATAATTTCACGACTCCACATAAATATCAATAAATTTTCATTTTCAGGGTGATAATGAAGTTCGACCCCCTATTATATTTCAATTCTTATAATATTTTTTCCATTTAATAATATAATAAATCACGTTAAAACAGCTAAACTAATTTGAATGAAATTTAGTACACGGATACTTTTAAAGGTGGATTAACACAGAGTACTTTTTATCCCGAAAAAAAAAAATAACTTTTCCAGTGGAATAGAAGGGTAGGATGGTATAGAAAATCTGAAACTCAAAATTTTGCACACAATTATAATTAATTTAACATGCACTTTTACGAGAACGAAGGTCACGTTAATAATATAAATAGGTAATCGTAGGTAAATATAAATGAGACAAGTAAAATAGGACAATCTAGATCTCATCTAATTGAGTATTGTATCAGGGGAATAGAGTGGACGGGAACAAAATAAACAGTTAACTATAGCAACTATCTTTAGCAAAATTATCGATAATACGATATTTATATGCTAATATTATTGCTCGATACTTTATGAGAAAACAAGAGCAAACTGTATTTTAAACTTCTATAATTATTATTATATTGATGGGATTTATGAAAACCTTTAGGGGTTTGTTTCGATTAGATATCGTGTTTTTGAATGATTGGCACTTCAATTAAAAGTTGCGAAATAAGATGTGTTTGTGCTTTTAGACAGCTTCTGTTGTTTTACTTGTTTCGATGAGAGTTGTTGTTTTTAACTTTACTTAGTATTAAGTTCCACCATAATTATATTTCATAATTTAAAAAAGTACAGGCGGGCGATAGTTATTAATAGAAGTTATTACAGAAGACTAGTATCTGCCCAGGAATTTTGTATTGAAAGAATGTGTGGGAATGCCACACGCAAAACTATCCTTAATGTTATTCTACCTTATAAAGTATCTGTATGCAACATATTATTTCAATACGTCGAGTAGTTTTTGTGTATAAAACTCTTCTATCCCTCAGGGCCTTTGTTTTTATTTGAAATAAAAAGTATCCTATGTGACCTCCCAAGTTCTGGTCGGATATGCGTAAATGTATTCCGTTCAATCGTTTTTGTGTCATTGCGTAACAAACAACCCAAACATACAAACTTTCACATTAATAACATTAAGCAGGATATAGGTATATAATGTTTTCAGTGTACTTATTGATATTTCTTGTTACAGGTAAGCACGTTTTTTATTCGTAGTCTACGACTGATTTTAGAGGTAAGTGTTATTTACTTTTAAGTTTAAATTATATTTGACTACTTGCGGTTAAAATAATTTTCGGGCGCTTGGTAAGAACTTTACACTCGAGATCAAAATAAAAGCAAGTATTATTTAAAACGTTTAGATTTATCATTAATGCGATAGGTTAAACCGTTTCCAAACCACCTCGCTATCTGTACTCATGAGTGCATGAACAAAAGGGTTGCGGTACACCAACAATGTTTAATTTAACTCTCAGGTTTTAAATATATAAAATATAATTTTATTTGTGTCAAAAAGAGTTGTTTCATATTAATAAAGATAATAAAATGTAATTGGATAAAGTTATAAATTACAATTGTAACATATTTTACCGAAATGTTTAAATTATTTTTATCTCTCAGAAGAATGTTTAATAACCCAAGGCAATGTAAATATGGATTAACCTGAAATTCATAAAATTAATTTTACCGATATTCAAATGAAATATCAAAAACAGTTTATTTTAACATCCATTTTTTCTCGACTTCTGCGAATTTTTAATAAACTAAGTAAAAATAGAATTAATAGATTTAACAATTAGGTTGTGAACGTTTTAAGTGAAATATTGCACATTAACAAATAAAAATTATAAATACAATCATTTTTCCGTCTATTACGTTTATAAATATATGTTATTAAATGTATAGATTTGATTGAATCAATATTACGTTTAAGTATGTAAATACATTTGAAGAAAATGAATTTAATCAAAAACTTTGCGACGCAATGATAGAAATAATGATATCTGCGTCTCGCTACGAATGGAGAACTATTTATATCAATACTAAAATATTCTTTGTTAATGAACGGTCTGTATCACGTTTACTTGCTCTGAATAGAAAAATCTATTGTTCTGTTCAAATAGTATATCTGGTTACTGTATAATGGCGTATCATTCTACCTTTGAAGAGTAGTGTCCGGCAAAAAGCGTAAAGTGCATTGTTTCCACGTTGGCGGAGGAAACGTTCAGCTCTGACAAGCGATGGTTAGGTGTAATGGACCAGTATTTACTCTGGACGAGGCTTTTACCGTACAAATAAGGAAATTTTAAGAAGTGTTTGTAGACGACTTCGGTTCGGCAGCGCTAATTAACGTTGTAACGCGATTTGTTGAAATTAGCTTCGCTCGCAATGTTTCCCTAAACCAATCAATCACCAAATTGCTTATTAACTTCTACAGTTATATTGGATAATTGAATTTTAAATCTCTTATTATAAATATAGACAAAATATAAACAAAACTTTATTAATGTTATTAAAACAAAGCGTTTAAATAACATTAATAAAGTAACTACAATAAATGTTTACCAAATATTTAAACAATAAAATCTTTTAAAAGGTTTTATCAAATATTACTCAAAGCGTTATCTCGTGCATGAATTCTTATATTTTATAATAAACAGCTTATTATACCGGTAAAACCCTGTTTTATTTCACTGAACTTTATACAGGACCATACAATGGGCTTCATTTAATAATTTCATTTAGAAACTCCAGGAAGATAATAAGCTTTGATTCCCAATTTTTCCCTATTAACGATACATTTTTTTTTGAATTAAGAAATATTTAATTCTTAAAGTATCTATAGGCATCTGTATTCCAAAATAAGTAAAAACTTTGAATGCGAGGGTGACAGAGACGACTAACTATAAGAATCTTTAGCCCTTTGGCTATGAAATCTTAAAGGCTTTACCATCTCCGAAACTTTTGAAATAAAAATAAAAGCGTGTGTAAATCTCTGAATGTATCTGTATGTATCTTAAATGTTTTATTTCATTTATTGTATGGCCCACCATGCACCATTTCCACATGTTGTTCAGTAATTTTGTACATACCGAATATCTACTAATTGTTTCATATTAAACCTTATTAACTCTCTCTATTAGTGTGTCAAATTAAATAGTTTGAATTTTTAATTCTTTTTACATATCATAAAATAAATTGCATTTTATTATCAGAGTTGTTTGCAGATAAAATTTGGTCTATGCAGAATATGAATGAAGCAATAAAAATTTAGTGCATACAATGTCAGTAATTTTCACGCTGTCAGCGGTATGTTTAAAGTTGGAGTATGTGTAATGTGTCAGTTTTCGTAAACAACCTTTATTATATATCTAATAGTTGTATATAAATTTAAAACAACAGCTAAATATGTACTGAAGCTAACGGGAATTTTGCACAATAATTTATTTCTAAACTGAATTGATTCTTTGCAGATATTTTAAAAAAGTCGATAGTTCTATGTTATAAAATAGTTTAGGTAAATAAAAATAGCTAAGTAAATAAAAATATTTCAAGGATAAAAAAATTATGAATTGGATAGTTTTTATTTATTATCCTAAAATATAGTATAAAAACTATCTAATTAACATAAATAAATAACTAATTTATATAAAATATCATTTCCTAAGTGAGTTAAATATCGGCTGAAATTTTTCATTGATTTTCTGATTTTACCCCATCCGCAGCATCAATGGGATAGGAGAGTATCCCATTCTCCTATCCCATTGATACTGCGGATCTAAGGGATTCTGGGCTTTTGCTCAGGGTAAGCAGAAACCGCATCATTTTTTTCTTTACTCCCCCTCCCCACTATCTTCGAAGATGCAACGCATCTTCACGTCCATGGGCGATGGTGGCCACTTACCATAAGATGGACTATCTGCTTATTTTCGTTTGCACCTTATCTATCTAAAAAAAATCAATGCCATTTACGCTCAAAGGGCAATTATTTTTACGAAGGCACTACGCCTTGAGCTTGAAACCTAGGAGGAGGTTAAAAGCAGCTTTCTACTACGCGTAAACTGTCATCTAGGTATAGTTTTCAAAATTGCTAGGTACATAGGCAGATATATTAAAATAAATAAAGTACCGCAAACTACCGTGATCTTCGATGAGGGAACTCTAAATCATAACACACAAAGGAGTTAATCGCGAAACAAACTTTTCAACAGTTTTGATTACTATAACATAATCAAGTGTTTTATAACAAACTGATGGAAACATAATACCTATATGTTTTGGTCTGTATTCCTTATTTAACCGTACAGTTCATTACATATGTAGGTTTCATAGGATATATTGTGTTTGCTCCCTCGTCTATGTTGAACATTTTGCACGCTCCTTTTGTTCTTTCGCGATCGCACTGATATCTCGTTAAAGCGACGTTGGTGTCTTCCTACGTAATACATAAAGTTATAGTTATAATGGTATCCGCACCAGCCAACTCCAAATTATCTTTTATGTTTATGTTGTCATGTTTGCGAAATGTATGGATTCTGAATATTGTACCGGTCTTCCCTGAATCTTTTCTGGGAATTGTGAAATTAAACCAGATACTCGTAAATACATATACATAAATAAAACGTAGTTAGTGTCAATCATTAATATAGGAAAAAGAGACTGACGTATCAACGTGCAGTCCATAACACAAAAATTACCAGTAATAAAATGTATTAAGCATCAAATTATCTTTTAAATACACTTGCATGATTAACCGTAATATGTAGATACGGAAAAATAAAACTGTAATGATATAAAACATTAAACGTCCATTTTCAAACAAAATTTTCTCTAATTCTCAAAACTTATACGGATGAATAGACAATATGTCATTATCAGAAATGTCACGAACAAGGAACTTTGATATTTGATAACTCTACGACTCCAAGTTTGTCTATTAGCATCAAAACTAACGCTTTTCCAGTCACGAACCACTGAGCGAGGCTAAAAGTAATAACGTGACTTAATACCATAATAATATTTACATTCCTACTAGAGCGATTTTATTACGTATGGTGCAACCGAGAAAAGTTCCAGTAGAGTGAGTAATAGGTTTAGCTTATAAAACGAACTAACGCTTCAAGTGTAAATTTAGATCACTTTTATCCATTTGATGTTTCATTAATACATTTCATATAAATATAGTTTTCTATTCTAATATATTTCACCAATATAACATTTAATTCTCAGTCTAATTAAATCCGAGAATACATTCTGAGCGATACTTTTGTGAGCGTAGTCGTAGCGTGCAGGCATTTTAAAAGACATGGAATTCAAATTACTGAGTTTAAATCTTCATATCTTTGTTGACGCGATGGATACGCTAGAATATGAATATGAATACAAACTGATGGAAACTCATTTTTACTGATAAATTTGGAATAGATCCAGATTGTTTTTTTATCAATACGAGATTGTTAGCGACTGACATTACAAAATATTGCACTTGACAACATAATTCCACTCTTTGAAATCTTCGCATCCTTTGTTCTTTTTTTATTAGGAGTAGAAAAAAATGTTTTTCTGTAACAAAACGGCATGTTTATAACAAGAATAACTAAGAAGTGTAAGAGAAAGTTTAATTTGTACAGGATGAAAGTTACCTGAGTAACTTTGTAACCTCAATATTTTTATACTGCAGATAATACTGTAGAGTTCCGTATACACGCACGCCGACTTATTAGACTCGAAAGCCGAAACTGGTGCATGCGAATAGTATTGTAATATTTGTTGAGGCAACATTTGGTGTAGCGGGATGTTTGGTTATTATTTTTTGGCTGTGTTCCATTAAGTAAGGAAATGATAGTGTAGGCTCAGTTTCGGTGCGTCGCGCGTTATTGCGCGTAGGGCGGGCGGAGTGGCGTGCCGGCGGCGGTTGGGCGGCGCGGGCGGGGCGTGCGCGGTGGCCAGTGACACGCCGCCCTGCACCGCGAATACGCGTATTAAATCGCAACGCACCGCAAGTTTTACCCGCGAGTTTGTACTTCATAGCTCTTGTTACGTTATGCACTAAAGTTCTGTGACATTCTTCATTGTGCTAGTTTTTGTGGTAAAAACAGTACCAGTTTGGAGTGTGTACAGAAAATTATAAATTTATGCTATTTATCATCATTATAAGTATGCAAAAAATATCAATTTAATATTTGCTTTTACTCATCTTTTAAAGCTTCGAATTAATTCTTAGATACGTTAGTAAAAAAAATTCGAGCAGACAACTTTGCATAATAAAAAATGGAAAGATGTTAGTCGTGTGGTCGTGTTTTGCAAAAGGTTTAGAGCATATTAGATCGGTGTCTATGATGTATATTTGGTTCAATTAAGTTTAGAAAAACATAATGATATACTAAGGATCCACTCCGGGTTCGTACGGGGCTTAACCGTTGAACTAATAATTAGGCTTAAGAGAAAATATTGAGTGACAATTAAATTACAGGATACATTGAAGATTGTATCCCATTAAAATGTTAATGTTATTTTAGTATATAAAGTTTAAAATATGTATTTGGTTGGGATAAAACGAAGCCTATATTACTTTCAAGTACAATAAGCTGGCGTACAGCTTATAGAAGCTGTTCTCCTATAGCTTGAAAGAAGAACAAACCAATAAGAATAAGAACAAACAAGCCTTTAGATTTAGTATTAGTATTAGTAATACATATAAGTTTTATACATAAATTAAAAGGTATATAATAAGCATAATTCATTGCATTTGAAGTAGTATTTTTACAGTATATTTATATAATAACCTAGTTCTGGTAATAACTCTAATGAAAGCCTAATATTCTCTATGCCCTTCCAAGGGAAGGAAACAAACAATCTCATTAAATTATCTAACAAAACTTTTTATAGAAAATAATTGTATAATATTCTAACCAAAATTTTTTAGTAAATGGAATTAAGAAAATGTAATGTTAAATTTTCCCGACCCTTCGATCAGGTGAGGCATTGTTAGCTTAGAACATGACAAAAGACCGTCCATTAACAACCGAAGATAATCCCAAAAATCATTATATAAAGAAAATAACGTTGAATTACATTATTTTTCGTTTTAAGTCAAGAAATCAAGAGAGAAGCCCCGGCTTTGCACGGGCTGTAGAGAATATCATGTATACATGTATCTATCATCGGTTTGTATACCTCAGAAAGGGATTAGGCAGTATATTCGATAAAAGATGTTTGATTTCCTCATGAATTTCTCTGCCTACTACCGAAAACCGCATTCTAATCCGTTCACTAGTTTTTGAGTTTATCTCGAAAAGACAGACGCGGCGAGACAATTTGTTTTATGATCTGTAGTGACGTCATATATGAAATTGTATATAAGCCATTATGCAATGTCATATTTAATATGTTATTTCAAGAATTCTTAAAACGTACAAAACAAATTCATAATTTGTTTAAAACTTCAAAACTACTGAATAGCTTTTAAAACGTAAGTTAGTAAGTTTAGGTAAACCTTGAGGTAGTTTATAGACATATAGAAAAAACAAAGTGGAAGATTATTATTTTAAGGTCTGACCGAAGTGGGGTCGGGTAGCTTTGTTTAGTTAATTGTACATTACGATGTCATGGAAGCTGTTATACCCTACGTAGGTTTATTTAAGGAAGACTAATATTTACATATTAATGAATTAATTAAAAACTGTCCTCGCTGTTCCAGTTTTAGTTTTAAATTTATCTGAAATGAAAAACATCATGGGACTAACATTATGTTGAAACATTGTTCATTAGCAGATTGTCCTCGCTTCCTTAAGGGAAAAAATATATATGCAACACGAAAAAAACATTTATGGATCGTGGAGCGTTTATGGATCAGTTTCTTTTTTTATATAGAAAACTAGTCAACTTGCCCTCGCTTCGAAATTTCTTGAAGACCGATAGAATCACAGCAAAACATTTGTGAAAACGGTTTTGTCCATACCATTTGTTTGCGATGTGTACAAACTATAGATAGAGATATAAAAATATAATATATCTTTGGCTTCTCTTATATCGGTTATAATGACCCGCTGTATTATGTTTATTAAATATCAGCAAAGCACAGACGTTCAATAAATTACATTTTTATTATATTTATAGTTTTTTCAGACGCAATCCTTCAATAAATATGCTGTTTTCTTTCTAAGACAATACTAAACTTGGCACCGTTTTCATACTTTATGATTGTAATAAAATATCTTTATTAAATAAAATTCTATCTAAATCTCACAAAAGATATTTGTATAAGAACACTAGATTCAATTTCCAATGTGAAAGAATTGTAACGTTTAAAACTTTTACGTTAACAAAGCGAGCATTTGAAGATGCATTGCCGTCATATTTTTGCACGTTCAGTATGTTACAGTTTCGCACAGATGACGCCAGTGCTCATAGCATATAGCATAGTACCGAAACTACCGAAAATAATGTATACTTATGTAAAGATATGTCACCTGAAATGCTAATGCAACTGTAAAGTTTCGAAACTTCGAGCATAATTTAAAATCTGCTGCGAATGTTTGCTCTTGGACATTTAAATAAATATGCAATCTTTTCTAGGGATTTATTAAGTAAGAATCTACTCAAATGGAAAGTACTTTAAGAAATAAAGCTAGAATATTTTCATCTTGATTGAGAATAGCACGCTCTTGCTGCTTATAATTAATGATAATGCCATATAGGTCAAAAGTTATTTGAAAGTAAATAAATATAGCCATTTTAGATTTAATAAAGGAAATTTGGTTTTAAACCACATTATGTAAGAATCTACTCAAATAAAAATTACTTTAAAAAATTAGGCTGCAAATTTGCAACTTGGTAGAGCAACTCGTGCTTTTACAAAGCAGTGACGGTAGCTCATTTTTAATAATACCATGTAGATCAATATTGATATGGAAAAACATATAAAAGTAATTAGGGCCTTTTAAAGGTAAAGGAAATTTTGTTGTTAACGTCACGAAAAATATTTATATTTTAGTAAAGTAAAGAAGCTTGTTATCATGATTTTTTGAGTTTGTAGAGCGTTTATATTCAAGATCACGATGAAGAGATAAGATATAAGGTAATAGGATATTTTTCTACACGAAGAACATTGAAAAATAAAATGATTTACATATCTGTTTAGGAATTCGATCGAGTTTTCAAATAAACAATAATATAAGTGGGCTTTTCAAGTTCAATCAATAAACTTTACCAAATTTTTAATAGCACTTATATATTTTGGATAGCCCAATTAAAAGTTCTGGAGTTGATGATTTACTTCTCATTATTACATATTATAACAAAGTTTCCCGACGCATCTGTCTGTCTGTCTATTCGCGTAAAACTAAAAAACTACAAAACGGATTTTCATACAGCTCTCACCAAAGGGTAGAGTGATTTATGATATAATTTGTTAGTTAAGTTGTGTAAATTATAGCGTTGCCTAAACTCATTTTGAGATATAGCAGCTCAACTACCTGTGCGAAGCTGGGGCGGATCACTAGTAGAATGTAATATAGACAACATGTTTACAGTGTACATGTTTAAAAAACAGAGATATAGCAGTAGGTATTAAGATAAATATTTAGGATAAGCTCCAGAATGTGCTTTCTACGTTCTGTCGCGTACGGATCATATTCTATACATATAGTCGTTACGGATGCAAGCTCGGATCCCATTTAGAGCCTTCGACATAATGGCAAGATTATACGAGAACACTGTATGTAGTTAAGTTTATATTTGAATTATTTTTTCTTTGTTATTTGCTAGCTTGTGCTATATTTTATCTTGGGGAAAAATTAATCATTTAGTTAGAATAATATTATTTTATTTTTTAAGTAAGCTCTCAAGAAGATACAATCACTATTACTAATATTAGTATTAATACGTTCTTTTTTAAGGCCGTAAATGAAATGCTGTAAATAATTTTATAAATTGAGTACGTAGCGCTCGTCTGTTACTTCTTAACAATCTCGGTGGCTTACAAATGGATAAAAGGAATCCAAGGTATTATCTTCTATCAGCTTAAAGACAAATTAATACGTGAAAGCCATACTATAAACGAGCACAAGCACAAGACGCAGAGGTAAATATTTAATGAACGTGACTGTCTGCCTGTATACGCTTACAGTAATGCGTTGAAAGCTTCTACACAATGTGTCGGACACTCTATTTAGGTTATATTGGTTTAGAGTCATCGTTCTTATTGTCTAGTGTGAATTATACAGACTAAGTAAAAGGTTTTTAATAAAAGTTAGATTTTACAGCCAGTTTTTTAGTATCCACATATACATACATATATAGTAGAAGATAGTAACGACATTTTTAAGTGAATGCTCTTCATAACATCAAAAGAAGCAAACATGAACATTTTTTTAAATTTTTTGTTTGTCTGTCTATGCCTATGTTCGTATGCATATTACGCAAAAACTGTTGTATAAATTTGAACGTAGTTTTCATAGTTGAATGCTGCAGATTTAACTTAAAATATAGGTTTCGTTTCATTTAAATTCGATGTCAGGAAAAAATTTATTGTTATTTAAAAATGTGCTAAACGGAGGCAAATATACGGCGTAACGACTAGTATTATCAAAAAAGATTATTTATTGCGTTTAGATTTCATGCTGACGATTTTTAAATCGAATTGTGTTAAGTAATTCGGTTTGGGATAGCTAACGGTTTTCAACATTTTTACTTTTTTAAATTCTATTTGTATATATTTTATTAGTGCCAATGAATAGGTTATAAAAGTCCAGGGCAAAAGATTATTTGTGAAAAAAACTTAATGACGCTTGAAGGAGTTTCTTTAAACGCTAACAGAAAGTTTTCTGTTAGCATTTGAATATAAAATTATTAGGTATGTTCGTTTTTGCTGCGTACAAGTACTATAAATAAAAATTTTAAGTTTATTAGTGGGCCCGCTCTACCTTCGTTAGGTAAAACTATAGTAGTAAAAAAAAAATTAAATGACTAGTTTTTTTTTTTATATTCAGATCTAATCAAACAAAGCCAAGTGAAAACTGTATCTAATACCATGTAGCAGTTTTTGCGTGATACTTATACGGATGCTTGTACATCGCATTCGCATCAAATATAAAAAAATATATTCTATATACAGTAATTCTATAAGTAACATCTTTATACGTAGGTATATAAAATTATTGACCAAAAAAAATATATTATCGATAGCATTATTATTCAGCCATGATGGTTTTAAGAATGTTATCTCGTGACTAATTAATTTAGTAGATAGTACGACAATTTTTACCCAACTTGTTGGTTATATAGTATTTATACCTCCATATCAGTGCGTTAAAATTGTCATTTACATTTTTAAACGAACATGAAATTTTTTGGAAACATCTGTTTCGTTTTAGCTTACAAAGAGAATGCAATAAACTGAAAAGGTAAAAATACATTTAATATTTGTTTTTCTGTCGCAAAATATTAGAACAGATTTTGTAGCGAGGCGAAACAGAGGAGGATTGTAGTTAGTTTTAAAATGAAATTAAATTTTATTTGAAAAATAAAAGTCAGCGAAGTGTATGCGGCGCACAATGCTAGGCTAGGCTGCCGTCAGTGTTAAACGATATGAATGAAACTATTTTTCCCGGGATGACACATGTCTTCCCTGTGCTTCTGATTGTTTTAGTTTTATTCTATGGAGCATTTTATTGTATTGCCATTGTATATAACACAGCTTTAACATCATAATTATAAGTTCTATAGTTTAGTATAATAATTATGATAAAAATAATTCCTTTATATAGCTGGAAGATCCTTCCAAGTATATACAATATTTAGTGATTGAAAAACCTTCGCGAAAGCCAAAAAAATGACAACCGCAATAGCAGACAATGAAATTCTTAACATAACTAATGTCATTATAGTACAATCCACAAACACTTGATTTTGTTTTACCCGCGACCCACCTAGTAAAACTTTGTGATTTCCCTAGGGGTCGCAACCCCCAGTTTTAGAAACACTGATCTAGATGAATTACAACATACCAAACGTTAGTGTAAACGTAGCTTAGGACTAATTTTTATCATCATAACTGATTACTACTATTATTTCTGAAATTATATTACGTTAGTGTAGTGTTTAGAAGTATTTAAATAGTAATAATTATTGGGGAATGAGGAAAAACTAACAATCTGACAGGAATAGTGACTAAAAAAATGGCTGCTATTAATGCTTGTTTAAGGGATTTCTTTATAATATACGAACCCTAATTAAATAGCAAACTTGACTAATTTTTATCATGATAACCTTACCAAATAGTATGAAGATTATTTCATTAAGGATATTATTGTAGTGTAGTGAATGTAAATGTGCTTAAAAATTTTAAAATAGCAATATTTGCTGGGAAATGAGCAAAAAAATAATAATAATAAAACTAAGTGTATGTTTAAGGAAGGTGTAATGGATTAATACTCTGTAACGGTTGCGTAATAGATCCCTTGAAAAAGTTTTGATCTTTTTTTCATCTCAAACATAAAAGATAGGCTTCTACAAGTTTCTGTATCGACAGGCTCATTAGCAGAGGATTGATTGTCATCTGTCAAACGCAGAGCTCGTGTATCTTCTGGGTTGAACTTAAAAATATACACTATATAGATAATATCGTCATCTCTATCGAAACATATATTACTGCTATATAATTGACTAGTCGACCTAAATTTGATGGGCTAAAAAAGTTTTAATTTAAATGAATCTAGGTTAGACTTGAAGCAATACACACCAATTTCGTGCCTTAATTTTTGGATGATGCACATACAAACAGATACACAGACAAACATAGACTTTAAAAATAATTATTTTGACATCTACTTGTGTTATAAAGGTACCTCCCATTAAATATATTAATTTATATACATATATATAGATTAAGTAGCAATGTGTGTAATTAAATATCAATTACTATTTATTATGGTCGATGATTTCTCTTCTCATAAAAGATGTTATATGAATAAAAAATTAGAATTCTGGGTCAAATTGTCAACCTCGTAATGTCAGCAAAAATGTGATCGATATTACTACTAGATATTCGGAACAATGGCAAACCGTTATTTGACTCAGTGCGTAATGTAGGCAATATTTTACACTTAAAGTTATAAATTTAATTATATAGCACCCATTGTCGTGAACATTACCTTTGGAAATAAAAATATTACCTACTTTTTATACCAAATACAAAAAATTCGGCAAAGTGCCAGCGTGGAATTCCCGCACTGAGGGTTCCGTACAATTTAAATAACTAATACTCAAATTTTATTTTGATATTTATTATTTGATTTTCATGTGTGAGTCAAAATCTTATTAAAAGTAGCATTGTGGGGAGTTTACTCCCTACATTAGATTGAGATAAGATTAGAGAAAGACTAGAAACTTGAATATTTGATATAAATTTCAAGTTCAATCTTCACGTTTTTACTGAGAAAAAGTGTCTTGCGTGGTAGTAAAAAAGTTAATTTTCTAGTGATAGAAATTTACACTTTTTTTAATTTTATACTTTAACCATTGCTTTAAGAACTTGCTTCATGTTAAATTTCATGATTTTAAGTCATCTGGAAGTACCCTAAATTTTTTTAAAGTACCTTACGTATCTCTTGAAATTTTCAGGGAAGAAAAGAGACTAAATAATACTAACTTATAAGTGTTTTACTGTATTTACTTTATTATTTTTTTGCACAATAAAGAGTAATATAAAATTCTTACTCCCATGAAGTTTCGACGTGAATTAGTCTTTAATTGTAAAAAGAACCTAAAATTGTGCAAAATGAAATTGCATTGACGTGAAAATAATTTCACACCGGTGCTTAGAAATATAATTTTTCAAAAACTAATATTGAATATGTAATAGAACTTTTAATTCAAGTTTTTCAATCGGTCGAGCCGTTTTGCAATAGCTAATTAATTTTCGCTTTATTTTTCATTAGAGATTAATTATATATTTTTTAATAATTTTGTAGTGAACAAACTACACTCAATTAGCCATTTGATTGACAAAAGGGGTTGATGTCGCTTTAAATTGATATGTTGTAAGTTTGACTGGAAACTGATTGGGCGCTAATAAACTGCCGATTGGCATATTGAATACTCCACTCGAGGCACGTTGAGGCGCCTCCGGACGTTAATAGCTATTTGTCACTCAGCTGATGATTGATGTATCATAACGTAATTACTTTAACTAGATGATTATGCCCGTATCGTTTATCAGTCAATTAAGAATTTTATTATGCAACAATTTAAAAAAAAAATTAACGCTTCGTTGTCCATCTTCTAGTCTTTTAAAACTACGTAAAATATAATGATTCTATGAGTTTAACTGAATGGGACAGTGCCTGGGGCCTATGATCTAGAGACACTGGTCACAAAACCTACTAGTTAAATTCTCTGTTTAGGTTAATTTTAAATTATGTAATAACTGTGTAATAAATAAATAACTAAATACTTTTTAAAATACCGTCTAGCGTGTTCGACCACCGGAATGAAGTGTCGGTTGACTGCCCCACTTGTTAATCTGTTATGACACCTGTCAAGCTTTAACTTTGAGTGTTGCCAGTGCATTATTATTACTAATAGCGAGCATAATGATTATGCATATATAACGCTATAGTTTATGGAATACATCAATACGTATCAACATGTAATTTAGACACAAATCTATCCGCGCAATATCTGGGGCTTGCGGAGTTCTATTTCATTAATAAAGTCCACTTAGCTGGCAGATTACAAGTAAACACGTTATACTTATCAACGAAGACCTTACACCAAAAAACACTAATTAAACTACTCTACATGATGTTAACTGTTAGAAATCACTAGCTAGACTGCAGTAGTTCTATCGGGAGAGAAGTTTTAATTGTTAAGCTATTCTTAATATAAATTAAGATCATGATAATGACAGGAAAAATATGTCGAGAGATGCTAAAGAACTAGTACTAGTTAGGAAATATGGATTTATAATATTTTTTAAAATTATTTCCGTAATTAACATGGCACTTGTGCATCAATCAAACGCCTGTTCAAACGATTTGTTAGTAAATTTAAACGGTTTTAATTCCATTAATAAATGTTGAATTTGCTCCTAAAACTCAAGAACGTTTAAGTAACTACAACATTTCGTTACATAAAAATTTTATAGTATACAAGAGAAAAATAGTAACTTAATTGTTTAAGGATACAATTCTAACAATATGGAGTTAAAAAAAAACAAGCTTGGTTAACTGTACTTTTTATTAACAAAGTAATTAAGTATGATGCCGAGAGAAATTTGACTTTGCTTTTATTTATTTAGCACTCGAGTGAAGTTTTCTTTGTTATAAGAAATTTTACAATTATTTAAAATTTGGTTTATTTTAACAGAATGCCTTACCAATTAAAAATTGTCTTTATTTAAAAAAATGTACTTATAGTAAATTAATAGCTTTTAAATATATTCACAATAAACTTACAAGTAATATTTTATAACTTGAATGTTTTATGGACTGTGAAAAATCTTCAATGTAAATGATTTTGCATTTTGGCTGAATAATCCAAGCGGTGGAATCAAGTAGTTTTAGGTTCACTGAACCATAATGCACCTCCTAGTTTGTTATCTTTTATTCGCAATTCTCGTAAAATAATCCAGTGGTAAGTTTATATGGAATAGAAATATAATATTATAAGGAACATAACTTCAAAGTAAAGTTACATGGTTTGTTAAGAGATGAAGGAATGTTTCAAAACATAATATAGGCGATAGAATAATTTGTATTTACACGTTTAACAATCTATTGAATTTTATCAGTGCTGCCTTTACTTTACTAAAAGCATAATAAATAAACATTAAATAAATTGGAATTTTTATCCTCATAATTGGAAATTCAACGATTCCCCATACGAATGGTCTAATCAAGTGAATTGTTGAAATTTGATTAAAATCTATTCATTCGTTTGTTTTATTTCAGTTGATGAATATAGTTTTGGTTAACATGATGTGAAAAAACATTATGCTTCATACTACATTAATTAAACGTCAACTATCCAGGATTACACACATCCTGTCAGAAGATAAAGTCTGGAATAATAGTCGTTATTTCTAGAGAAATAAGGGTCATAGTATCGGGTGTAAATTCAGTTTTATGCGACTGTTGTATGCGCCTAAAAGGTATGCCATGTCCATGTGATAGCTTAAGCTTCTCATAAATAATATTCTGTGCAATATCGTGTAATAACATGTAGTCTTCTATACATAGTAAATGCGCAATAGATTAGATAAAATTTAACGTTCTGTTTTATATAAATTTTATAGCTCAAGGATATTTTCTTATCTCTTTAGCTTAAAGCCTTAAACAAGAGATTACAAATTATTGCTTAGAGATTACTAATTGAGATTTAAAATTAGCTGATTACTTTTTAATAATAATATAAATAATTTTATTAATGTTCAACTTTAATTGCTGAAAATTGCTAATCAATATCTACTTTTGTTTTGTAATCAAAAACTATTGTTTTTGAATCATTTTTTTACTATTTCTTACTTAATAGATTGAGACACTGTCTTATTTTTGGCTCTTACCCAGTTGGAGATATGAATTTATTAACTTTTCACTTACGGACAAGGACAGACAGTCAGACAACCGAGATCCAAGCGCCATCGGTAAATGGTGGAAATCCCGCCAGTACCAAGCTCTTCCAATCCATCTTTTTTATTCTCCCTGCGAAATTATGGCACAATATTAGTGCTTTCAAATGCTGATGTCATTAATGAAGGAATAATTACAACATAATTTAAGTCTAACGAAAGATATAATATCATTTATACTAAAAGTTCTAGAATTCCTACAGTATTCCATAATTCTGTTACTTTCTTTTCCATTTAGAATATTTACACTTGAGTGAAGTTCTATTAAACCACTTTTATACTGGAGCTAATCGATGTTACAGGAGGAAGCAAAATTCTTTTTATGTTAAACCCAAGTACAACTTTACATAGGATATTTTAAATAAAAAAATCATAAATATTGTTATGTAAGCTGTTTATATATATGAATGGAAGTTCATATATTTTTTCACCCATTTTAATTTAACTTCCTTCTCTTTTCAAGACGTTGTTTGGTAAAGATGGCTATTAGACCACCCGTTGTACTACACCTCCATCAACATCCTTTGTTTTATGTGATATATAGAATAAAAATAAAAATAAATAATTTGCACAACAGCGTAAGGTTATTAGTACGAACTATGAAGTACTTTCCAATATGAAAAGAGTTTATTTTATTGTCTGTTTTGTTTTTTTATTTATGTGATTGTTAGTATGATTTTATATCGTATAATGGCATGACTGAATTACTGAGTCAAAGGAAACAAAAGGCATTGTTATCCACATAAATGTGAAATCTCGTTTCAGATAGAGGTTTTTGACGTAAAAGGGTCTCCTTATCGGTTTTAATGCGAATCAGTAAACAAAAATGATCCAGGCGCACTTGTCCCCGTTATAAGTTTCTAATAAATCCGATAAAAAATGTTTGAGTAATATCAGTGCTAAGTATATGAAATGTCTTGAGTAATTCTGAGGAGCTGCCCATTCGGTTCACGTTCAACAAATATTGGTAAGAAAATTGACAGTTATTGGAAAATATATATTTTTTTATTTAACCTTACTTCAATTTGTAGAAAATATAAAAAGATGTTATAAAAATATTACCTCTCGTATTATATACTATACAAAACAGTAAATTATCATGTCTGTTTATTTCTTTGCAAGTTAGAAAGATCATAAGACAGTAAGTTATGTTTTATAGTTAGCAAAAAATTAATAAAACTTTAAGCGGTTATATCACAAAGTAAAGCAAGAAAATTTTGAGAAAGTTAATATTTAAACATGGTGATATTTTTAAAAGTTTAAAATGATGGGACCATAATTGAAGTTAAACCATAAAATGTAACAGCTGCATTATAAGTAATAATGACCTCCTAAATGGCAAAATGGGTTATTTATTGATGTAGTCAAGGAGGAAATAAACTCAAGAATTAACGGTTTCAAAATCATCAAGTAATTTAGTATACTTTCTTTTCTTTTCCTCATCTTTTTCTTATTTAGTGAAGTGAAGGTGATTTTTTATTCGTTTAATAATAGCTAAAATTTAAAAAAAAAAAACTTTTAAATCTCAATCAATCATTTACTTATAATATCGCAATAATTTAATATTATTGAAGTGGAAAATTGTTAATGCATTGACAACTTTGATTTATGGATATCCAGATAATAATAATGATAATATTCTTTTATTAAGCAGTATGCTTTTGTGTCTGTATAAAATTGAATATTAATTTTATATAAGCTATATTTCACAAGTAACACGGATAATAATAACATAGACTTTGACATGAAGCCGACCTTTGCATGAAGTTTAAATGTGACTAAGTAATTAACGTAAACTAGTCAAAAACCGCTAATCTGTCGGGACAGAGTTTATAAGTTATCGAGTTAGTTGGTATTTCAAAGATAAACCCATAGGAACTATTTACCAATCAATATTTATTAACAGTGGTTTTTTTTTTCTAATTTAATTGCGACCATTTTACTCTGTTAGGCAGCAAACTAACTTTTAATTTTTAATTATTCTGGCTTTAACCAATTTGTATAAATTTCTAGCCGATGGTGCATCAGGACATCATAAAATAATATTACATTCTTCTATATTATTAACAAAAAGATTATCAGGAAACAATTCACGTCTTATCGATCGATTCTGAGCGCATTCCATCAAAATATGGCGTAGGTCATTCATGGTACCATACACTTCACAATTAGGCGAATTGTTTTTCCCCCATTAGATAGCAGAATCTATTTGAGAGAATGTGTCCAAATCTAGGTAACAAAATCTTTTCTGTTCAATTATATTGACTCAATCCATGGCTTACTTAAAGGTTCCGCTTGAATTGTCTTAAACCAGATACCCTTCACTTTAGATCTCTCATCAAAATATTCTTTCCATAACTGTAAACAATGTTTTTTAAATATATAAATATACTCAGAAAGATAAGGAGAAACCGATAGCAATATACCGTCAGACACGCTTTCTCTTGCCAGTCTATCTGCTGTATCATTTCCCTCAATGTTAACATGGGAAGGTATCCATTGAAGAATAATTAACTTTGATTGCTTTTCATATTCCCATATTGAATTAAGTATTGCATATGATACAGTAGTAGTAGCTAACAGTATAAAAAGGGTAATTGACCATAACCAAGCGAAGAAAAACTAAAACCGTAAAGTTTTTAAACATTCAGACAGAAACATTTCTATGAATAAAGATATTATGCAAACGATGGTTAAATTTTACCTTAAAAGCCGACTTTTGGCTGTAGGTATTTATTATTTTTGCTGCTGAACAAAACTTAGTGTAAAGTTAAACTTCGTTCCGCGAATAAAAACAATGGTTTATTGGTCCACAGGGCAGCTCTAATGAAACTTTTCAGGGTCTACTTGGAATTAAGGATGCTTTATGTCTTTAGATGTAAAAAGTTCCTTTTTACAACTCTTGCTCAACAAGACGAAATGATGGTAATCGCTAACCGGTTATTTCATTACTAAAATAAAGTCAGCTCCTAAATTTTTGAGGAGGAAATACTAAAAATGTTGTAAAAATAAATAAGATCCTTTGCTCTATAGTAGGTCTTATATATCATCAATTCTCTCACTTGGTTTTAGAGTTTCATACCTCAAAAAGAAAAAATCACCCTTACAGGGTCACTTCGTTTCGTCCGCCTATCTTTGAAGACACTTTTTCTGAGGAACTCGTAGAGATATCAATTTGAAAGATATCAATTAATATCAAATATTCAGGTCTGTAATCCCTTGAAGCTGTGATAATATAATCAAACTTCTAAGTGAACGCAGTGAAATACATAGCCGTTAATTTCGATATTCACAAGGGATTCGAAACCTATAAATTACTTCCCGTTGCCCTAGAATCATTTAAAAGAATTCCGAATGTTATTGTTACATCACAAAAAAAGTTATAAACATATTTGCAGTTGGTTAATTACTGTGATCTATGTCGATGTCATATTTTTCCTTTAATCTAGTTAGCGGCGCCATCTGTCGTCAATGGCCGTCGTCTGCATAATAATTATCGCTTTAATAAAATACTTACCGATGATACGATATTTTATGCTTCTTTTGTAATATTACAACGTAATTTTTACAGCTATCACTACTAGGCATACTTTTTTTTCTACATTTTTAAGAGCTTTTATTCATTATAATATGAGTTGATGATGATTAATTATAAATTGATACACCATCTTGGCTTACCCAGAACCTAGGGAAGATAAAATGGTGTGAAACATTCCTATATATTAACAATTTAAATTTAATATATTAATTAATAATCTTCTCTCACTTTACCAATACATTCCATCAACAAATGTTGTCTCTCTTGCACTACCCCACATGATGGACAGTTTGGAGATGGCGACTTTTTCATAATGCAAATTTATTTAATGGAATGTGTCCAGAACGCAATCTATAAACTACCTTAATCCGAGCATCCGAGGAGGCTGATATTGTAAAGTTTTATACCAGATACCTTTTTCTCTACTTCTTTGATCAAAGTATTCGTTCCACATATCGTATAATTTATGCCTATAATTAATTAAAACTTCCGAAAAGTCCGGTTGTATGAATACTTCGCTCCTTTCAGAACATGCCATTTTTGCTAAGCGATCAGCCTCTTCGTTCCCGCTTACATCTATATGTGATGGGATCCATTTTAATCTGAGATCCATATTTGTAACTATGTAAATCAATGATTTTAGTCTAATTTAGCTGAACATATTTGCCTAATATAACCTTGCTATTTGTCTAATATCAGATTTCTGACTCAGTTTCTATGGTATTAATGTAATAAGGTTTAGGTATCAAAGCGAACATGTAGTCGAGGTTTGCTTCAGGAATCTAATTAGGAAGTAGCGATAGCTGCGATTGGAACTTGCTCGAACCAATAGTACTGACAAGATTTGGAAAGTTTATTTCAGACATGCTAATACTAAAAGCACTGACTATTGAATCATGTTTTTATGTAATTTCAGAAGTTTTCTGTTGTAGTTATTTTCTAAGATTCCAATAATTATTTATTATTTTAAAACTGGATGGATTGTGGCATACCTTTTACGTTATTGTGTCTGCGGAATATTAGTTCTTAAAAAAATCTAAATCAAACTCATTACAAACGTTTCCTTATGACTTTATGGGATTCATTGAGATATTTTCCTTTGCAACGCGTATCGATATCGTTGCCTTAACTTAATTAATTTGCGTAAATTCAATATCAGTCCGCTATCTAAACACGCTTATAATTATTTATTGGTACATAGTTCCTATTACACGAAGATCACAATGTAATTCCAAGAATATATAGGGTTCTTTAAAAATTATATTCTGATAAAAAGCTACATTTATAGAATTTGATTTACTTAGAAATTTAATAATCAACTTTACTTTTCGAAAAACGTCTTAATTTTTTACAAAAACAATCTGAATAAAGCTGATTTCTGGCTTCGGTCTGATCTTTTGTTTCAGATTAGTACGTAATAACAAATTACATTTTTTAAAAGATTGCATCTTCTCATAACAATTACTTGCACTTTATTCCTCGAGCTCACTCCCTCGGAACTATGTGTTTAAAACCACACCCTTGATGGACTTACTAACTACTTGGCATTTACTTCTGAACTGTTTTAGACATCGTGAGTGCATGAATTGTTAAACAATATCCAAGCAAGAGGATACAGTAACACTCAAATAAATTCTTATAATAATAATATAAAAATATAATAAACTTCAATGTATAAAAACATTGTCGGGTACACGCCATAGGTCATCCATTGCACTAATTACTGAGTCCACTATAACCCCAATCCATAGCCCAGCATTATTAGTTTCCATAAATTGCCATAGTCCTACACAAGCCGGGGATTGTCCTTGGATGCTCTAAGTTAAAAACAAGAGCCAATAAGCTCAAAATTTTAGAGCAAAATTTATTATTAACTAAACCGTTCGTATCGTTGTTTTGACTTGATATTGATATATTATGATACATAAACGTTAATATAGGTATATACAACTTAATTGGAGCGTCTTCCTTCCAAGCCACTGTAACGAATACATAGACTACATTGTTACGTCATAAATATTATATACAAAAGCCCGACTTGGATAGTATGTTGATAAATATAAACCTTATCGTGCGTATTGGTAGTTTCTCTTAGATATTTAGGAGTTTATTCAGTGACTTTATGTTATTTTGGTATGGAAAGTTGTAGTTTTATTTTATCTATTCCGCATATAATATCAAAATAGCGTTGATATGGAATCCTAAAGATGTCTACTCAAAGAAATTAATGATGGGGCAATCTGAACAGAATTTACAGTAAAGATATCCAGCTAGCTATCTAGAAAAGATTTTCTACCACTCGAAACGATTGAGATACTCACATGATTCTTATCTACAAGTAGTTGTAAAAGGATTGTATTTCAACTCATCTCTACTTGTATGAAATCTAGTCGACTTGATTCACGCTTCGCTCAGGTACATTATTTTTTTTATGTCCTTATTTACATACTTAGGTGGCAGCAAATGCTGAAGTGGATGATTATAATTATATTTTCATTATAAAGTATGTACTAAATTTAAGTCAGTTAGTTGAATATTATTGTTTTGTCCTCCATATGATCGTTGTCACCTTTCTTTCCGTCCTTTCAGGGTTAAATTTCGAAACTACTGTTCAAATTTAATTAAGCAACTATAAAAGTTTTGGCTGTTCAACCTGGTTGCTTTGATCAACCAGGTCAGTCAACCAGCTTCTTAATGTATATAGGTACAGATTCCAATATCGTCCATGTCAACATTTGTTAGGTAATTTAAGATAGTGTAAACATTCGGTGTATTCGTATTTATATAAAATCACAATTGATTTCCTTTCCCCTCGTCAATTTATAGATTTGAATTGTGCGAAATTGGTTTATCCAACATCGCCGTGATTGCATCAGCGATCCGGGTTATTGAACCGTGAGTTGAAAACTGTATAGGTTGTTGCGAATGCTTTGTACCTTTTCCGTATATTGTTACTCTGACTTTGTAGGCTTTAAGATATTTTTTATTTTCAAAAAGTTGCAAAGTGAATTTATCGATGCATACATTCTGAACAACGTTTTAAAAACGTTTTAAATGTCATGAACAACTAGTTTTCTATATGTTGTCATCATTCTAAGGAGCAGACCCGGTTCAGCAGTGGGCCATTAATGGGTGGTGATGATTATGATGATGATGACGATGAAACGTTACTTATATAGGAAATTTAATTTATTACCGCAATTTAAAATTCGATTTTCTGCTCCATAAGAAAAATTTCTATATGTTGTCATCATTCTAAGGAGCAGACCCGGTTCAGCAGTGGGCCATTAATGGGTGGTGATGATTATGATGATGATGACGATGAAACGTTACTTATATAGGAAATTTAATTTATTACCGCAATTTAAAATTCGATTTTCTGCTCCATAAGAAAAATTTCAAAAACTAATAAGATTTATGTAAAGTAGGCTACATACCATGATCAAATAAGATAAGACCTGCTTAGCCTTACTAACTGCCGCTAATTTGAAAGGTTAAATTTAAATTCCTCGCAATAGAGCAAAACGTTTTCTAAATTAGATTTAGTACAGCGGCTACACTTTCATGAAAGTAATGTTTCAATGTGGGAATAGCCGTCAAAGTGGCGAAGAATTCGATTGAATTTATAGTTCCTTTTATTGCGACGGAAGTGGAACTATGGGACTAGAGTTTCCTATTGTTAAATTGGTTTCTAAAATAGATTTGAATCGAAACACGATCTGTTTTTCTAGGTATCTTCTGTACCTATTTGTCGGAAGTGTTAGGATAGCGAGCTCCACGAAATGTGTTTTATTTATTTTGGCACGATGATTCGTTTCGATTTCACTATTAAGTTTATTTATTATACGAATTCTGAACTTCACTCTATCAAATCAAATATCAAGCTTAAATGACAGTTGATAGCATTTTATGAAGCCCACATGCAATTCTTCACGTCGTTTCTTATTATACATATAAAAACTGTACTATTTTGTTATAGTATATATAATAACTGTAATTAAAGTGTTACTAGCCGTCGTTCAGCATTAATTTATATTATTGAAAATACTTTCAGATTATAATTGTCAACGAACTAAGTCAATATTATTATACTAGAGTAACAATATTGTTCAGCTGAGTCATGAATTACTTAGAATAGGTGATATTTAAACAACTGACATACATTTCCGTCTAAACAAATTTACACATTTACATATTATACGTATTAAATTTATTAATCGAAATGTTGGTCCTAAAATGATAAGGAGAAATTGGAAGTATAATTTTACCGGCAACTAAAATGAAACCCTTTTCTAACAAGACAGGTAGGATGAGTAATTTGCATATTGTTATGTAAGCATTCTCAGTCAGCAAGTGGCTACTGGGCGTGGGCACGTCCATGAACATACTATTAATAATACCCCTAGGTCCGCATCATCCCAAACATTCAGCTAACCTCTCAACCCACTAAAAGGTCTCTTTATTGATCACTACTTTGTCTTGCCGTTCCATGTAATGGACTATTAGTTGCGGCCATTGTTTTTGTTCTTAATTAAGGACGGATGCGTTGACGAGTATTGCTTAAGTGCCTTTTAAAAATATATTTACTACTAACGAACCGCTCTCGCTTCGTCCGTGTACTACAAAAATTGTGTACATTTATTTTGTAACACATATAAATTTCCTGAGGTTTAGGTTGTGCGTATAGTAGAACAGACTTTAAATTAGGGTTTTTGTTTTTTTGTGATACTTTTCGCATATAATGACTCCTCTTGCTTTGCTGGATATTGTTAAATGAAAATAACTTTTTTCCTGACAACCGTAAAAAATATATTGTAAGTTGACCTGCATCAATATAACTGTGAAAAGCGTATTCAATTTCGTAAAGTAGTTTTGGTTGATCCGTTTAAAAAAAACAGAGAGATAAAAAATTAAAATAAGATTGCTTTGGCTTTTATTGGTGTTATACCGTTACATGACAGAAATTCGATAAGTTACTTTTTTATTATATTAACCTATAGGTTATCTCAGCCCTTGTGATTGCCTCAGAGAACACACGGTCACAAGAAACTCATAATGGTGAAAAGAGAAAAGCAATTAATTTTATGACTGCTTTTTTCAAATGTATTAATGGCGTCGGCGTAAAGTAGGCGGCTCAGGAATGCCCTAGTTATTCTACTCTAGAGCAATCGGTATAATATCCTCCTCTTTTTATACCCTTATTGGCTGTTTTTTTTTATCATAAAATTTTATTGAAATTAGGTTTTATAGTAAAAGTATAACAATTATTTGTGTCCTAGTACCTTTATGTTATTATATTTATGGAATGCTTAGTAGTAATCGTGAGAAAAATAAAATGGTTGCGGATTCGGACGCGGATAGTTGTAGGGTATTATCATTTGTTTTAATATTATTACCTCGTATACGGTATCTCAGTACAGTTATATAGTGAGTCAGAAAAGTGCTTTCTTTACAAAGATTTCAATATCCTAGAATATCGCAATTTTAGAAGAAGTGCTCTGACAATCACCAAAAGCCACGCCTTTTCTGGCGCCATTCTTCCTACACTTACCTACCCGTGGGGAAAAATAACAACGCATATTATTATTTAGTAAGTTCTTTCAGTCATTTACTCGACTTCTTTGAAGCAGTAGTTATTTTTATTTCAAGACTAAGTGTAGTTTTTGATTGAAATGATAACTAGAAAGTGTGTTAAGGAGCTGGGCATACTTATTACGGGCGAAGTAAGTTCAATCTCTTTTATCGTGGGGTTATAGCGAGGAGAATTGGAGTTCGTCTCGTATCCCAGAGGCTCTCGACGCGTGCCAACTCTACCGTAAAATTATGTTAAATTTACTCTGCGTTCCTATATTGTTGTCATTCTTCTATGGCGCCCCGATTCATTTGTCTTTGAGTTACGAGATGTACTTGCTCGAATATTAGAAATACTAGGTTATGCTATAATACGTAATAACTATAATAAGTGTAAGCTATGATAACTATGATAGCAACGATAAATATTATTGTACAGTAATACGTGTAAACATTTAAAATATACATTACAGGTTTTCAGAGCTCTTGGCACAATTCAACTAACCCTAAACTGCTCGACTGACACTTTACAGTAAAGTAGTAAACGGTCTCGCCGCGTTTCCATACAGTATCTGCAGTGGAATCATTTTTGACATTAAATTTTGGCACATATTAATATTGCTTATTGATGTAATATTTATGAAAATATTGATATAATTATAATAGTAGCATTTTTGATGGTATATCAATGTAACGTGTAATACGTTTCGTGTGCTGACACGCCACTGTAAAAATATTTCATGAATTTTCCATACGTTTTCTATTGCGCGGGTCCTAACTCATAATAAATTTTGGCACTTATTAATATTGCTTATTGATGTAATATTTATGAAAATATTGATATAATTATAATAGTAGCATTTTTGATGGTATATCAATGTAACGTGTAATACGTTTTGTGTGCTGACACGCCACTGTAAAAATATTTCATGAATTTTCCATACGTTTTCTATAGCGCGGGTCCTAACTCATAATGTTGCACCGACCGACATGAAACTTGTAATTTTAGATGTGATTTCCCACTCGCACATTGATGAAATTACTACACTGTATAGTTTGGGAAATAATGTTTCTACGATCTCCAAAAAGGACCCAAAAAAATTACCTCCAAATTTTTCAACTATGTTTTTTCTGTCATACAGTTAGTTAATGGAATAGTTTTAATAAACATACACAATACGAGTCTAATTAGTAACTTGAAGCTTTGGACTTCAACCCCTATATCTCGGAATCTAATAACGTTAGGGGTTTGTTAATTGGTCAACATATATTACCTAAGCAATATAATGTGTTCACTAATGGAAACACAGCGATACCCTTTACACTCAATATGGAAGATCTGGCAGCTTTACTTAGATTACTTTCCTATTTTTGATAATTTTGCTATAATATGTATTAAGTATGATATCATTTGAACGACTTCCTCAGCTTTATATTTTGGATAGTGTGTTTTAATTAAATTGTGTGTGTTGTAATAGTTGGATTGGTAGATTTCATAAACGTAATAGTGCTAAGAAATTAACTCAGTAGATACGTTGACTATCTGCTTATTACTAATATAACATTTATATATTTAAATAAAAATAAAAATAAATACATGAGTTTTACGGCACTTCGCGTGGTGTCATAATTATAGCATCATTTGGCTAAAACGGAAAATAAATTGAAAAACCGACTCTTGGTGAAAATGCGCTCCGGAAAATATCTCTCACAGTACTTGCCCACGACTGACAGCGCAAACTTAATGTGTTTATTTTACCCACATTTGCATTGTTTAAAACAAAAATTACTAGTCGTATATATTATTTTACTACTAGTAATTGGTTCATTAATGTTAATTAACATGATAAAGTGCCAGTTAGCCACCGTTCCTATACGCCTGTGCAAAGTTCGGCTTGTTGATCAGTTTTAAAATGTTAATTAGTGTAAAATATTTTGGTTATTTCTATTATCAGCCCTCAGCTAAACAATAAACAGGAAGTATTATGATGATATTATGACTATTTATAATTTCCAAATGTAATGAAGTTAAATTTCATTTAATAGATTGTTTGGGCTTATTATAAACCAGCAATCGGTCTTTATTTCGCAGAAGTTAAATATAATAAAAAAAAAAACAAAAATCTATATTTCAAGAACAGCACTAACGGGACCGACAACAGGATTCTTGAATTATTTTTATTAAACATAAAATTCTCTTTAATTATAATAGTTATGGTCACTCAACAAGATATATGTAACATAGTCTATATTCTTATTCACCTTACTCAGAAAAAGAGTAGCTCTCTATTGGAGAAGGAATTATACAGATCGATACAATAGTTTTTGAGTCTACGAACTAACATGAAAACAGTCAAATTTTTTCTCTTTATAAGATAATACTGTCCTTTTTGTAAAAGACAAAATTTATATAATAACTTATAAAAATTATACACGGAAAACCTTTCTGATGAACTAGCCTGTCTATTAGTGAAAATCCCATAAAAATCCGTTCCTTAGTTTTTTAGTTAATCGCGACAGACAATAGACAGACCCGGCGGGGAACTTTGTTTTATAATATTTATTATACATACTAAAGTGTGATATTTCGCCACATGTTAAACTGATCGGGTAGCACAAAGGACAGGTAAAATATTCGCAAAATATACACAATATATTAGTTCAAATATTTAAATTCAAGTCATGTGTGAAGTAGGAGGAGGGATTCATACTCGTATTTTGAGCAACATATTGCGACGCGCACCAATTGTTTCTCAGGCGTGTGCCCTCGTTCGAAGCTATTTTTCATATGCATGCATGCATGCATTGTGCATACATACCTTAGTAAAATTTATAACCCATTACCTGAATATAGGTACATTATTGAATAAGTATACCTAAGTACCTAATCAGTATACCTAAAGGCATGATGATAACTAACTTTGTAAAAACATTCTATAATAATCAAGTCTACCTATCTTATATCTACCTGTTGAAAAAATATATTATTTCAACAGAAGTTGCATCTATAGAATATAAAATTTCCATTCAATTTTTTTTTTATTTTGTCAATATATTTCTAAAAAATGTCATTAATTTTGTTTAAATTATAAGTAAACGAATTTATGGTCACGGTATTTACACGTGAATTCGTTGTGTTTTTCATGGTCAAGAGAAGGTTATTACGTAAGAAAAAATTAAGAAAATTGCTCGGAAAATTAGTAAATTTAGGAAAACTTAACGACCATGTAGCTTTCCTAATGTAACTGTATCGCTTTTAACAGTATCTTTTCTAAAGTAATTTATGGCATCTGACATAACTGTCAGTCATTTGACCATATTCATAGTTAAGACAGGACAGGACATCTGTCGGGTCAGGTAGTTGATGATATTTTATCGCCTTGCCAATATAAAATAAATAGACACTAGTAACATTTTTAAGTCTTAAAAATATATCGTTTAGTTAATTTATTTTTCCACGTAAGTATAAATATAATTTTCCGGTTTAAATAAATTCGTTATATCTCTTCAGAATATTATAATATGATAAGAATATAAAAATATTCTTATTATATTAAGATAAAATATAATTTATCGAGAAGTACATTAATCTTTTCCAATTTTTTTTAGAGTTTTTGTTCTGGTGAACATGTTTTAGATGCCATTCCCTTGAGATGTAAAAAACTTAGCAGCATTCAACGGGAAGGTTATCAGCGATTCCAGTCACTAGCGGGGTTGAATAGACCTCCTTACACAACAATTGCGAATAGTGGAGCCGAATCCTGAGGACCTTTTAGTCGCTAAAGTTATAACTATGGCTGGTTATTGACCTACAATACTGTGAACTTACAACCAACGACTACATATGTCCAATTCCGTTTTAGACATTTCGCGAGAACATCCTCCTGCCATTACTATAATGTCACGTTAAATTCTAAATAATGTTCGAACAAAATGAATTAAAAAAATCATTCTATCTTTAGGAAGTAGATTATTAGCTACTTTATCATTATAAAGGTTACCTTACACGTATGTACACATCCTTACATTCAATTTTACTTACAGTCAATGAATGTGTTGTTACAGATTAGCTCAACATAATTTATAATTGACAGTTGACATGTTTGAAATGTTTGACAGTTACGAAACCCATTAACATTTTAGTATACGAAAATGCTTTTTCTTTAATTTAATTTTCTAATGTTTTTAATAGTTATTCTGCTATTCGGCATGGCAACAAATACAATAAATCAAAAACCAACCATAATACAACAATCTATACAACCATTTCTCATATTATCTTTGTTGCTTGCAAGGAAAGTCTAGATTTAGGGATTAAATTGGCTAAAAACATTTACATATAATGTCTATGTGTGATATTTGTATAAAATCGTTCATATTATTATAGGTCAAATTTTATGTATGCTCATTTTATGTAACGCTCAAATTACTTTGAAAACGACACAAATATTAAATAATAAAACGACAGCAGAACATAGACATTCTATACAAATCAAAACCCTTTCAAAAGATGTTTTGAGTTACTCAAAGATAATATCTTTCCCGCAAATTCTTTTGATATGAAGTATACGAATGCCAACGCAAAATGAAATAAGCAGTAAAAGTGACTTTCCGAGGTGAAAGAAGCTTTTTGTAAAAAGCGAGTAGTAAATTAGCTGAGCGGATTATTATAGAAGACGATTTTAAATGTTCAAGGGATGAGTGTAAAGAATTTGTTTTTCCCGTTTTATACTGTAACTAGCCACCCGCCCCGGCTTCGCACGTGTATAAGCATATTATGCTATTACTACATGTGGGGTAAACCATTCACTGTTTTGTTAAATAATAAAAAGGGATTAGGCAGCGTTATCGATGATGGCTTATTTTTAGCATTTTCAAAGATCATCCACCATTACCTAAGCTTTTACACATGTATTTATTACTCTGACTATTGGCGAAAACCGCATGAAAATTCGTTCAATAGTTTTTGAATTTATAACGAACAGACAGATGCGACGTAAAACTTTTTATTATACCTATGTTTTATACTTTAATTTCAATATTTTATTCTTATTAACTGTTTGCTATTGAGTAATTTTATAAAAATTAGTTTGTTTTCTCAATATTTGTTTAATAACTAATAAATTTTATGAGGCCTGCTAGTACATCTCGACGTTTATATTGTTACAACTTTTTTAGTCTCTTAAAGTTAGTGATTTAATATTAAGAACGAGAATCCTTGAAATCTCAGACGGTTTTTAAAAAATTATGAAGACTGTTTAATGAATAACAAAGTGAAATATATTTTTTCGCCGTTGTTTACTACGTTCCTTATTTTTATATAATTACTAGCTGACCCGGCAGACGTTGTTTTGCCACATAAATTTAGGGTTGGCCACCCATATCACTTAGGGGGATGAAAAATAGATAGGAGCCGATTCTCAGACCTACTGAATATGCATATAAAATTTCATAAAAATCGGTCGAGCCGTTTCGGAGGAGTATGGTAACTAACATTGTGACACGAGAATTTTATATATAAGAAGATTCGGATGATTAATTGAAAACGATTTTTAATGTAATTATCGCCTATGTGTTTTAGAAGGTTCCATTCAGGTCACGAACCTTTGAACCTAAAAAGAATCGAAATGAATTTAAAAAATATTTCTAGTAATCTTTTATTATACTTTTGAGTGTTAAGCTAATTTTCAGTGTTCAGTGTTGCGGCAGAGATAAATATAAAATATTATATTCTAAAAAGTGGCGCAGTCATTCCAGTTCCCTTACTCTCCGAAAATATTTTAAAAGTAAATATTATGAGTATATTGAGTTTGAGTAAACCTATATTTTGTAAATTTACTGGATTCACCTTTACCCGAATTCACTTATTATTTAAAATAGTTGACTAAATCGTTTTCTTACACAAACGGCGTGCCTGGACCGGTTGCGATAAATTATCTATTGTTGGCCATTGAATTCAACAAGAACCGTTTTTGTTCAATTCTTCGTCTCGTCGTCAATGGAAAATTTATTGCCTATAGCCTATTGGTGAATTTAAATATGGGTGATTATATCGGAGAAGTTAAATATTCTGCGCACTCAGAAGATGGTAATTTTGCACCTTTATTTTCTACCTTACGGGACTAAATATTCTTGGATCATTAAACACGACCAACATTATTATGTTTTCACCGTAACGTATCGGGTAAATAAACCATTTGAAGATATCGTTTCGGTAAATTTATTCAAAAAGTTATTTAGAGCAAAATTTCAACCAGCTAAAAAAAATAAATGATATTTTTGAAGACGACAGACCATATTTTTTTAAAATCTTTTTTACTATTCATATTTAGTCATTCAGTTGAGTATGCCGCTCCGTACAGAATAGCTACATATACACACATATAAAATCAAAGCGAGAATTCGGTAATTAAATGTAGGTATCACTTAATTACCGAATTCTCGCAATTTCTATATAACATACCGCGTAAAATGTATATGATACATCAAACATATAATATATCGCTTACCACACATCCCACCATACGTCACAACCAACATAATATTATACAGCAACTATACATATCTATCTATATTAACAATATATAGCATTAACAGTATATAAGCGCAGTAACACGTAGAAGACTAGAATATCGACAGTAAGATAGAAAGTTGAGCAGTGCCATTATTGTGATCCAGGTGGAAGTTTACAACATCCATTCGTTGTCGTTGCATAGTTAAAATGCAAGTTACACTTCATTATAAATAAACTTTAAGTATTAAGATATAGAAGGCATGTTTTTCACCTTACCTGAACTCGACATCTTTTATTTAGCTTACATCGTCTAGGCAGCATAATGTCTATATATCTAAATGCTCCCGAAATCAATTAGCAAATAACCCCCACATCTTTCAATATTTTCTATAAATGGTATATGACAGGTCTTCATTCATTATAATTTTCCCAAATGCTTTTTAGTCTAGCCTCAGTATAATATTTTAAGAGTTATTTGAAATTATATAACAAATCGCCCGCCCTATCTTCGCTGGTCTAAAACATTATCAAATGTCAAACTTTTCCTGGATATCCAATTTAAACGAAAGCCTACATTTTATGATAGACCTGCAGCAACACAACTGTTAAAACCATATAAAAATTCGTGTATTAGTTTTTTCGTGGTGCGTGTACAAACATACACTGAAAATTGTAAAATTTATTGTAATGGATTTTATTAATCGATTCGATGTTTCATTTTAATATATGTACGGGTTCAATCAAATTGAAGTAAAAGCCCGATAGGTTAAAAAAACAGAATTATTAAGAACTAGCTCTGTGCCCAGTGGGATTTCCCGTCGGCAACATTCCAGGAAAAACCAATTTCTGCTCTTTATTTTGCTTACATCGGAGATGAAATTGCAATAATATCTTTGGTAACCACTATCTTGTTAATTAAGGAATTCCTGTGTGAAATTCATGTAGATCGTGCATCACAGTAAAATCTGTTAAAAGAATAGTATTGAGTTTTGACGTATAGTAAAACAGAGGACGAGATTTCATACAAATATCATGAAAAAAGTGTCCGAAGATTACATTTTCTTTAACCCTAAATCTATCAAGTTTTAATTTTGCTTGCAAGAACAAATATAGTGGACAAGGATACAAATGCAATTTAATTTCTTTTGACCGTTTAAATTTTTCCATTTTTTTAAAACTTTTTCTTCTCTACCATTACATAATTTTATAAAACAAAGTCTCACAAATCACAAAGTCATAAACTCCTAAACTACTAAATTAATTTTCATATGGTTTTCACAAAAAAAATAAAGTGATTCATGGTTAAGGTTTAGGCGTATAATTTCTTTGGGTAAATTACTAATTAATGTGACGAAATTTGTTAAAAATTTCGGAAAAATTTAAGCCGCCTAATAACACAGAAGCCTATACTTGTTTTAGGCATAACTTTACTCGTAAAACAAAAGGTTGTTTGTTATTTTAAGTTTAAATTATAATGATTGAACACATTGAAAACGATTACTATTAGTCACAGCATCATTTGTCAATCGTAATAAATCGGTTGTCAAAACCAGTAATCACTTTGCTCTAGAATTAATGAGTCATTAATGAGTTTACTCCCCATATTAACGGTATTATCCTAAGTTATTGCCTGATTTAAACAAATGGACTTAATAAATAGCTTTATAATTGAATTTCAAAAATCACATTTTGCTGCTAATAATTCCTTAGATAGAACTGAACTTTAACAATGTTAAGGATAAAAATCATTAAAAAGGACACTTTTGTTAAGAAGTTGGATAAGAGAAATACGAAAAGTGTCCTATATAATAATTTCGATAAAAAACTAAGTACAAACAAATCCCAAAAAAATAGTATTCATCACAACCCATTGATGTTAGACCATAGTCCGCTGACCCTGTGCGGATTGGCAGACTTTACACACCTTGGAGACCTTGGAGAACTCTCAGGAATGCAGGTTTTCTCACGATGTTTTCCTTCACGGTTAAAGCAAGTGATTTTTAATTTCTTAAAACACAAATAACTCCGAAAATTCAAAGGTGTGTGTAATACCGCTCCAACTAGGCTGTAGTGGTTCAGACTTGAGTGTCTTACACGTGAAAAAAAATTATTATTAATAAACGATAAAGATTATTCGATGTTTCAATCATTTAAAACTCAAATACTGCATTCCTATAAATAGAACTCCTTTATTTAAGTTAAATGAAAATCTTTTTAATGCTGAAAAAATTGACTGTGTAGTATTTGTGTGGTTTTTGAAATGACTAATTTAATTAATATTCAACGCCTTTTTACATGCTTTGGCATACAATTTCAAAGCTACTTATAAAGGTAATTATTTTAAACATAAAACTCCTTTGAAAATTCGTAGTTTGAAACTGTATATGACTAGTCGTATTTCAAATTAGGTTTTTACAATGTTAACATTACATAGATTTACAAAGACTTATATAGTATAAATCTTATATTATAAAGCGTTTACTATAGTCATTTGTGAAACAAAAATTGGTTTAATTAAATTGTAATGTTGGCTTAAATATGTCCTGTTAAAAGTAATATTCAGAATAAGTACCTAAATACTTTTTTATGCTCTTTATGATATAAGTGGTGGCTGTCCTCTAGACAAATATAAATAAAACTAAAGTAATGTAGCAAGCCTTGCCTTGAGATGCGAAGATTTTTCTTTTCTTACATTCACGAGTGTAGGATGGTGGAGTCTTAATTAGCATGCAAGTGTAGGTATACATTGCACATTTGAAATTCTTTGTTCTAAGTAGAGTTTATGAAAATATGTCGAAATTATAATTAAATTTACATAAATACTTTAATATTCATGTTTACTAGGAAAGTGTTTATACTTGCTGATGTACAATGGTAAATGCAAAATTGTATTTTTAGTTGTATTTCAATACAATTTGATGATGATGTGATGTTGAATATTCTGATAAAATGCATTGTATCTATCACAGGCGTGTGTATAAAAAGTTAAATAACAAACTTTCCAATGAATGTTTACTTTACTCATATTTCCATGAAATAATTATTCTTTTAATGGTTGTTTATTCTCGTACCATTATAATATTAGAATTCGTAACGTTGAATCACAGCTTTGAGAGTATTTGTCGTTCTTTCTTAACAAAACAGATATCATAAGAAAGGGTTGAGACCCTGTGTTGAAAGGTTGCGAGAAAATAAAGCTTGTGTAAGTAGGTGTGACTGAGTTTCTTTTAGGTATCACAGATATTCCCAAATTTTATTATAACTGAGATACTGCAAAATACGAAAAACACAATGTGTTTTTTATTAGCAACTCATTATATATTCTTTATTTGGCACCAGGGATGGTCTCTCGACTGTAATTAATTTGGCTTCTCATCTATTTACATAGGCTTTAGTATTTAGCTTTGGCAGTAATAAGTAGCATCCTCTGAGCCGTGATTGCCTTTAATATGCAAAAGCGCCTGATACCGTTAGAGACTTGTCGTATTTATCAGTAACGGATAACTTCATTGCCTTAACTTATTCGGCTCATTAATTTTTCGTTTTTGATAGGCAGTCGTTTCAAAATTCATATCAAATAAATTTTCACAATTTTAGAATCTTTTGACTATGAATTGAAGCATAGGATGTAACATCATTTATCGATGCAACTCACCGCACTTTTGACCTCGCGAAACTTTCATTGTGTATGAAGAAGCTTGAATTTTCGATTATTAAGAGGATCTCCTACGTCTTGAAAAACCCAAACGATTTTCAACTGCTTATGGATATTTACTAACTAAACTAGAAAGACTATATTTTATCCCAACTTGTACAGTAAAAAGACTTTATTGCGAAATTGGATTTATACATTTTATACTTTTATTAGATTTACATTTTCGTTCATTAACATCCGTTATTTCTAAAATAAAACCTTGTTAGCCTGTTCGCTCAAAAGGGCTTAAATAAGTTTTTAATCAAAAATTATGGTGTTTTAAAAAGTTAATATAACAAAGTAGTCGTATTCCATTTTTTAATCCTTAAATCCGATTATCTGTATAGAAAAAAACTTCAACATGTCCAGCAGGAAATAGGATTACCACTTAAATATGGTGTTGTGCTACAGAAAATGTTAGAAAAATCAAACATATTTTAGTTTTATTGTTTTTATTTTTAACGCGTGAAAAATAAAACACTTTGTTTTTCGTAAAATATCTTTTCTTACTAAAATATCTTTGAGAGAAAATTACAATAACATAGCCTGTCAATTTTTTTTATCTTCACTCTTTACGCATAATTAATAGTTTATGAAATATTCAACGCTTACAAAAATATCAAGGGATTATTTATAAGCTATTAGTAATTCATCATCATCAATTTATACTTAGGCTATACTTGAAACCAAAAAGTCTTAAACAAAAATAATTCTAATTTCAATAAAAGTTCTGTTATTATAGTATATAATTGTATTAATATTTTCGTCACTGTAAAATATTTTTAGACTTTATATTATTGGTCTAATATATATTTTACGTTTTATAGTAAGTAGCGTAACTGTGTTCAACAATAGATTAAATATACAACAGAATATATTTAACTTTGTGTTAGTTGATAATGTTAAATAATTATCAATACCAATCAAAATTGAATACTAATTAAATCAGTAAAAGCCAAATAGTATTAAGTACGGAATAATAACGGAATTATACTGACATAATACTATATTACAGAATTTTAGTAACAGACGTCGGTTAACCACTATTAAGTTCTCTATTTTCACCTACTATTGGATCCTTTTAGTTAAATTGTATAAATGGATTTGAACTTTGTTTATTAAGGTAATTAAATATTATCGGTAAAACATATTTCATACCGAAATGCGTATTTAAATTAATTAAGCCTTCGATAACTGCAATGCGAAAATGTGAAACAATAATGTATTGTAACTGATTTTTAAAAGCTCCTATACTCTATTAATATTTGCAATTTAAAGTTTCTCCAAATCCGATAGGTTCTTAAGAAAAGCAATAGTTTTTAATGACCTCAATATTTTTTTATTGCCTTTAAATATTTATCATGGAATTGTTAATATTTATGATTTCCAAAAAGTTCTAACAGATGGCGGTGGAAGTTTTATTGATAGACATTTTTTGTTATCTAAATTGAGTATACATTCAATATAGGTCGTCGTTTTAAGAATTTAAGCATTCATAAAATTTTTTCTATATTTATTTTACGATATGATTTGTTAATTTCACCCATACAAGGCCGGGTCGAGGCTCTTGTATTTAATAAATTAATATATTAAAATATTTTTTATTATTTATATCGTTATCTCCAACCAACAGACCCAGTGAAGGTTACATTGCGGGTAAGAGTGAGACTGAGACGTTGTCTCCGTTTTCCGAATTCGTTAATTTTTCAGCCGAACGCCGTAATAAATTTTCGGTAAGACATTTTGAAATTATATTCCTACATTTATTATTCACACTTTTGCTGAACGCCTCGACATTTATTTTCGAAGTTTGCCGTAACCACCACTTAAACGAGAGACTTAAGACGTCTTGTTGTGTAACTAGATTATCTTAATAAGATTTTGCAGACGTCTGTTGCTGGATCTTCGCAATTTCCATTTACTGTTTAAATTGAAAAATTATTACAACCGACAGCGACAGTGTTTTGAACCCTACCTTGGCTCGTTTAGGAATGCACTTTCTTAGTCTCTGGTTTTGCTATCGATAGGCAAATAGTAATTACAAATCTCTCCTAGTAATTACATATGTATTCCAAGTTATACTGCTTTTATTTTACTGTTTGTTAAATTTAAATATAAGGTTCTAGGTCTAGTTTGCGAAACAAGAAGGGACAAGAGGGTTTGATTAATGCTTGAAACGAAATCAGAAGTTCTCATAAGCATTGTACATGACGCGCCCACGCTTTGTTCACGTTAATCAATAATATTATTTTGTAGGAATGTATAATAAATATTGTTATATTAGTATCTTATTGATTTGGTTTATAAACCGTAAGTAGTCTCGGGTATTATTTAATTACTATATTACAATTATTTTTCTTTATTGTTATAACAATAGTATATAAGTATACCTAAACTTGTATCTTAAAGTTAAACTTATAGATTTTTGTTATTTATTTTGGATTTTCTGACCTTTAATATTGGTATACCGATAAACTCGCCGGTCACAATAATCTTTAAGCAAAGTCATCTATATGAATAAGACGTAATAGATACATACGTGTATCAATATATTTAGACGAGACATTTTTCTACGTACAAAGAATAGTTTATGATATATATATTTTACGTAGTTAATCTATATGCTTCAATTAAGTAATGCTAAAGCACTTCGTCATAATCGAGCTTGAAGCAGTCTGAAATCTTCAGGTTGGATGTGCACATACAAGAGTAATTAATTATCTATTAATTTATGAAACTGTGCTTCTAACTTTGATATAATAAAGTTAGTCTTTTGTTAGTGCCTTGATATTAAATTATTTTCATCTATATTTTCGCATCTATAATAATATAATAAAGCTGAATAGATTGTTTGTTTGATTGACGTGCAGGAACTACTAGTATTAACTAGTTCGTATTGAAAAATTCTTTTAGTGTCGAATAGCCTGAGGAAGCCTATAGGCTATATAATATCATCATAGGATCGGAGCATCATTAAAAAATGTTGCAAAAGCTAGGTAAATATGGCGCTGCGTAAATAGTGATGAAAAAACTAGCTTAAAAGGGCTTCTAAACGTATAATACTTTAATTATGCCAATAAATCTCAATTACAATCACAATATCTTATTTTACGAGGTCTTCTGGAGTGTCTCAAGATTTTTTGGGATATTTTTATAAACGAAAAAAATGATTCTTCAATAAAGAAGCTGTGGTGAAGCTACTTAAATCTTATATATAAAATTCTTGTGTCACAATGTTAGTTACCATACTCCTCCGAAACGGCTCGACCGATTTTTATGAATTTTTATAAGTATATTCAGTAGGTCTGAGAATCGGCTAATATCTATTTTTCATCCCCCTAAGTGATAAGGGTGGCCCACCTAAAATTTATATAGCAAAACAACGTTTGCCGGGGCAGCTAGTATCTATAATAAAATTAAGTATCCCTGTCTTATTTTGAAGTCCGAAATCATTCAGCTATTAAACCTTAATGTTAACTGAGTATTTCAGAGGAAAAGCGTTTATGAACAATGGTTCATACAGACAGAAAAGTATTTCTGTGTCACATTCAATATTATGATACAGTAAAACCGGTATATATTATAAACTGTTCCTGTATTTTGCAACGTATGTGTTCACATTTAATACTCCCAGGGGTTTTTAGCACTTTATGCGAGCCTGCGCTTGTTTAGAATGTCTAAAAGCGGCGTAATTATTCTGGTAAATCTCTCTACCAAAATGTTCTATGCCTAGTCCAACAGTTAGATAACCACTTACCTAATTTACATTTATCCAAAGCTCTACATGATTTAATTTAGACGTAAAATGTTTGCTGTCTTAAATTAGTGTCGCAATTTAACAAAGTTTTAAGTAAATCCTTCTGGCAATTGCACTCTGCACTTAGAATTTTATTTCTTTTGAACTTATTTAAGTGCAATCTAGTCAAAAACGACTGCGAAATTCTTAATATATTATTCTAGAAACTGGCATATAAACCAGTTTATCTGGTATTTTAATTTCATCTCTGGGTAAAAATTATGTTAGATTTATATATTGTTAATTATGATGTTGGCAACGCTTATAATTTGAGTAGAATCCCGTAGAATTCTGTCACGACAAAATAATCATTGATTTCATCTTTCAATTTTTATTTATTTTTCTTACGATAGTCGATACAGTTTTTATATAATATATTTTATCTTTAGTGTCTTAGGAATCCCGCTGCTTTTGAGAATCCTGAGACTTCATTTAAATTAATTAAACCTGCAGATAAATTTCTTATCGATTTTTATACCATAAAATTTAAATCTTATCTCCTAGTTTTAAACCGATATATTAAAGTCGGTGAACGCTAAAATATCATTTTTTAGTATAGTTTGTCCTAGGACTCGAACTAGACGAACTTACTATACCATACCATAATATAAGCGTAACAGACAAACACAATTATATATTACAGGTATTTCCCCATAATATTTAAAGAAATATCCTCTTACTCCTAACTGAGAAGATGTGTCTTCCGTCACATCAGCTCAGTAATAACATTACACAAAAATATCTGATTATTTTATTTAGATAAAAATATGTATAAAACATTGTAAGTGTCTTTGAAATTTGAGGGATTCCTTCGATTTCCCCGGATTCCACCATCAGATCCTGACTTGTTTCTAATGGGACCGCCTTGGAAGTGCTCTCTTTCGAATAAAAATAGAATTTTGATAATCGGTCCACAATTGACGGAGAAATCGGTAAACATACATAAAAAAATGCTATCGAACATAGAACTTTTTTGAAGGAAGTCTGTTGAAAAAAGATAATCAATTTTTACTGATAACGGATTTACGGCAGAAATTTATGTATTGAAAATAGATTCCAAATTCTAATTCTAATTCTATAGAAAATTTGGAGTCTATTTTCAATCTGTAAACCGGGGATTTCGTATTGAGATTGATTATTAATTTCGGCCATTGAATAAAACCTATATTTTTAATTAGTAGTGCAGCAAAATAATTTCTTGCAGTGATTTTTGAGTGACGCGCTTACTAACATACGGAGAGACAAACATAAAAAAATAGATTGTCTTTTATTGGTGTTATAAAGACCTTTTTAGACTTTAAGTTTTGTGAAAATTTTCATTGGTTAAGTTACATAGATTTGTAGATATAATGTAATAGTTAATTTTTATGAATTATGTTAGAAGGCGGAAACAATTATACAATAACTTATGTTGTGACTTTTGAATATGCTAAAACGAGGTATACGCGCTCCAGCCGCCAGCTTGGTTTGCAAATGTGCGTTTAGCATTTTTGCTGCGCGAGGCCGCGCTTTGTTGTCGATCGGCCTGCGCAAACAAAAGAAGACAATTTGCATTTTAACGAAACGATAACTGGATCTACCTGACCATTACTATCTAATGGTTGTTCTTTTTTGAATTTTTATTAGTTAATTAATGCTGTAAAGTTAGACAACATCGTTTATAACAAATTCGCGAGTTTCTTTGTTTTATTTTAAGTACACTCATGTGTAGACCAGTGATCTCGTACGGCAATGATTACAATTGTGTAAATAGTGTAGTGTAATTTATTGTTGTGATTATTGTTGTCTTTTACATGAGACTGTGCTATATAGCTCCTAAATACATAATAGTAATTATCTTGACTTATTCAGCTTCTAGAACTTTAGGTGTTTACTTCAACAATAAACTTTATCTATCTATCTTATATAAGATTAAGCGTGCTCACTTCAGATATGTTACACGTTCGACTTTGGATGAAACTTTTTGTGCTTGAATTCCAATTATGTTTAGCTAGATTAAACTTATGTAGTGGTATTTGTAATAGTAATGAAAACATTCTTGCATTAATACTTTGCCTTTACGAGAAGAATTGAAAACTATTTTACTACTATCCGCTAGCACTAAGACGCACTACTTACATCTGTACGATGTGTGAACGTAAATCCGCAATCGACTTTTGTCGACATATTCTGACGTGTCGAATTGAAACGTGCGTAGAATAAAAGCTTTACTAGCTTTGTACGTCTACAGATCTATGTAATGCTAGTGGATAATTGAAAAATAGTTCCATAATTCTTTAAGCAAGATATAGTATGTAAGATATATTACTACTAGAAAATAGACTTTAGAATTTAAAAAATATAATCGTCCGCTGCTATATATCACAACAGTATTGTAGTAAACAGCGTCGTTCCCATTATTCTTTTCTTGAGAATCATGAGCATTATCTCTTAAATCAAAAGCTAAAGCCTGCATTTATTGCGAAGCGTAAATTAAAAAGTTACACCAATTTTCAGTGAGTTATTTTGCACAGTTGTCTGCCGGTTTCTAGGGAATAGCAATGGAGTCACAACGTTTCGTTCTCGAATTCTGAATGGCTTATTTAATCAAATATCAGACGAATTGTATTTTAAATTTATTGAGGATGCTTGGACTTTGTGAAAGTAATTATTATGTAAAATTGTGCCGAGTCAGTCTTAGGAATTTTTGAATTTTAAAAGAAATTTATTAATTCGACGTCGTCGTGGTTACTAAGTAGGACATGATCGTTGTGGTCGGGTACTTTAATTTTACCCCTTTACTTTATTATCCCCTAAATTTTCTTTTTCTTTTAGGAAATTAAGTAATTGTAAAAAATATTTATGATAAAACACTTTTAATACAATATTCAGTTATAAATTATAATCATCAAAAAATAGTAAAGTAAATTTTTGATTACCTAATTTAATTTAAAATTAATGATTAATCGTACATCTCTTACACAACCTCGAAAGCGTGTGAGTTTTATTTTAAACTTATAAGGATTTTAAAAACAAGGGTAGCAAATACCCGATGATTTAACTTTTTCTTTTATAATAGACAAACATTATTTCGTTAAACTTCTACGACGCGTGCTGCTAAAGACAGTGGTAGTCTGGATTTTGTTATTGATTTTTAAATACAATAATAGGTCTTGTCTTGCGTTCTCGGGGAATATGAAAGTGAATATAGTTCAATATTATAAGACGTCAAACAGTTGGAGCTGAATTAATATTACTTGCGGTTGTGCGGTCGGGTGTGATGGCTGGTGACGCGCGCGGGAGGACCCATGGCTAATTCTCCAGACCTGGGCCTGTTTGCTGCTAGCCTTCTCCGGCTTATAATTGGTGAGTTTAAGATAAATAAATTAAATGTTTTAAACATTAGGGTTATGTAATTATTGTATCGGCAATCTTTCTGAACTCTTCTGTTTAAAGTTATTATTGTTTCAAGTAGTCGTTCAGTGGTCGAAATTCAACCGTAATTTTTATTCTTATTAACACATAATTACACACATCGTTTGCCATTTCGTAAAATGATAAATAAGTATTCTTATTCTTTTTTTAACATTTAATATTAATAACAATGAAAAATTGTGTTTGGTTTGATCACAGCAATAGCAGTAAAACTTTTTGACTATGTTTATTTAGTTCAGTTCTTCAAGAATTACAAAAATGTTCTTCAAAATAAAAAAAGAAATACCATTCAAATAATCTTACTGGCATATACCAAATGTTTGAGGCGTTATATAAGAGAAATACCCAAAGTATTAGCACGTAGAACTTCCATTTCGTAATATTAGTATTCATAGAACAGAACATTGCTAAATAAAATTTCGTAGCAGATTGTCCAGCTATGTCATCAAAACTTTTGCAATAACTGTTTTTCGATACAATCAAAGGCTAAATTGGAAATAATCAATTCTTGGAAAATTGTCCCAAAGGGAAATTGTTTAGACGGTGATATTTTGTCATCGTTTTTATTGGATTTACTCAACTTCGTTTGTTCATACTTTTGATTGTTTTTCGGAATACGTAGAGTAAATAAATGTTCTTTATGCAATTAGCCTACTACGGTAATTACTATTTATATTGAAAAATAAATATGTAATGACAAATAACCTTCGGATTAGTAATATTTTTCACAAACGGAAATTGAACTCACAACTTCGTGTAAGTTTTTCTTTGATGCTATCGGTCTTAACCACGAACTATAAAATTATATATAAACAACGACAAAAGTATACAAAAATACATAAAAAGACAAAAGTAAACTTTATCTTATTTATTTTAATAACACTACAAATATATAAAAGAACTAAAAACAAACCAACCATTCTGTAAATAAATATCAATCACAAAAATCAATTCACTTAACGACAATATATTTTATATTGTCGCTTTGACAGCAGGATCCCAAAAAGGACATGAAACCCTGACGGATGCTACTGACCGGATATCAATATTACACATAACTTGATCAATGAACAAACTACACTAATAATTTATAAGGAAAGTCTAAATCAAATCTAAAAGCGTTACATATTTTTAAACGATTATGACTACAAAAATATTCATACTAATATTTTATATAACGATAGACTTTTTTTGCCGCGTCCTATCCTTACGCATATAATAATAAAATGTGTGGATTAATTAGAAAACCCTGAAATAAGGACCCATACGAAACAAGCTTGGATCCTTGAAGGAGTGAATGAAGGAAAAATTAAAGTCAGTTTTTTAAGTAAAGTTTTCAAAAGCTGACAAGTTCAGGCGTCACAGTAGCGACACCAAAATAATTCTAGAGTATTCTATTCAAATTCATTTTTTAGGAAGCATCCAACCCAAGGGATTCGTAACAATAGTCGACGAAAATAGCCAACAGAAGCTACTTTGCATTTGCTTTCAAGTTTTAATCTCCCTAATGCGCCGTGTGATACGCACACTTTACAAATGGTCGCCAGCGCCAGCTAGTGCCCCGTACCCGAACTATATTAATGTTTAATTCCCCACATGTTCCGTTCCTCTGTATTGCTGGCTGTTAGTACAAGCTGTGCACTCCCTAATATTTTTTATAGATCGGCACTAAAACAAGTTTGCTGGATTATAAAACTTTTAATTTAATATCGGCATTATTACTTTGGTAGAGTAATATTGTTAAATTTATAGCTCGTATATTGTAAACTGCTGCAAAATTTTGTTTTGCGTAGATGCCATTTATCTGGCTTTGTCTACGTGGTTTATAGTTTACATATAAGATATTACTCGCTTATTTTTTTTATTCATTCATAGATACTTAGAGCCACTCATACATTATTTATGTACAGTTAAAACGCTCAGATTATAAATTCGAGTATATTGAAGTTTTATATCATTGTTACATATTCTAAAATCAGGATCAGTAATTCACTAAAAAAAATTGTATTATTAAGCATTACTATAACACAAATTTCAGATGTTTAAAAAATCAATATCAAAGCGTTTTTATCTGTCACCAGGCTGTATCTCATAAACAGTGATAGCTAGGCAGTTGACATTTTCACAAAAGGTGTGTTTCTGTTGCCCCTATAACAACAAATACTAAAAACAGAATTAAATAAATATTTAGGAGACTCCCATACAACAAACGACAAACAAACCCTTCGTCCGCTGTTGAGTCCGACTCGCACTTGGCCGGTTTTCATTTACTAGTTAGTGTACTCATTATAATATTACATGGTTTTTACCTCTTTGTGGCAGTTATTTATATGAAAGCGTTGTATTCATAATCAAGAAATCACAGGTTCAAAGTGATAATTCAGGCAAATGTAGGTAAGGTTCGTAAAAACTATTAACATTTATTAGTTTATATATAAATAATATCCTACACTTTAATTAAACAATCCTAGAAGTAAGCGGATAGCATACATTGTTGCAAAATTTCCGTTGCCAAATAATTTTAAAACTACTTTAATCCAATAAATAATAACGTGGTGTAGTTTGTGACCACATTAACCAAATTCTGAATTTTCAGATTCATGCTGTAATAAAGCTACTTTTAATTATGTTCAATTAAAAAGATCATTTTATACCAACAACTATAGAATAAAATAATAATGCGAAATATTTTACCGTTTTTTCGTGTCATATTATGAATATCTAAAATTTTTAGTTTACGTTGGATAATAATAATTTTAATAAATAAAATAATAAAATGAAAAATATCATCTGTTTAATAAAACTAATTTCTTAGAAAAGTGCATAAATAAGGCCACGCTGTAATCTCGTTTCTTTTTATAATTTTCCATGATATCTAGCTGTATTAGTAGCTATTCAATCATCCTATTTATAAAGTTTAATTAAATAACTAATGAAAAGGAGTGTTTTCTAAGAAAAGATAGTTGTCACTCGTATACATTTTATATCTTTGAAATTTCTTCAATATTGAATTTCTACTAGGGAACTTTGTAATTAATAGAAAATTATTCAAGTCCATTGCTGACTAAACTACTTAGTCCATTTATAATTTTTAAAGACGAAAAGCATGTACTACTGTACAATGTAAGAATCATATGTGTTAACCAATCCTTAAAGTGATAAGGCCTTAATTTATTCTTATTTCTTGACGAGTTATTCAAAACGACGTTAATTGTGTGCAGTGCAGTACAAGTGCTCGGAAAAAAATTCATAATTCAAAACTACATAAATAAAACCCATTTATTCACTAATTAAAAGCACAGAAAGAAAACAAAGAGACTCGGTATCACAATAAAGGTCGAAACTTCATTACCCTTCCTTTTCTCTCCAAATTTTACGGACAAGAACCACATTGTGCTGCCAAATATACTGGCTGTATTTATTATTTTACTAGCAATACGACCCAGCTTCTATTAGGTTAATAATAAGAGAATTGTAAATGTAATATACGATTTTAAATACACGAAATAATATTAGATTTTGATGAGTAAAATTAGTAATAGTTCGCCCTATATCTCCGCGTTGTGACTAAACTACATTATGAATTATCAAAAAATATTATGTAAGTTTAAAAATATTAGAAAAAAACCACACAATTATCACACAAAAACACAAGTTAAAATAATTGCATAAACTACATTCTTAAATTTGTTTTTCAATCGAATACTCAAATATTTAGCGGTAATAAGATGTTTTTAGGTATAGATCTTTTACGTGTATATAAAAAGTAGATAACATTAATTATATCTCCAATTTGATATGCAAATTTCAACTTTAAATTAAAAGGCATAAAGAGAGTGCTATAATTTGAAATCGTTATCCATTACCGTCTTACCAGACGGATATTTTTGGAAAATTATTTTTAAACTCAATAGATTTATTAGAAGACATAGTAATTTATTAAATCTAATATGAGAATTATTCGCAACAGCTGCAACAGAGACCTGGAAACCGCTGCTCTCCAGGTAATTGGTACCATAAATTTACTTCATAAGGTAACGTCATCTGCCAAACTCAGCACATAGAAGTTTAACGTTAATTAGCAACTTAGATAAATTAATATCTTTGCTGACTATGACAGTTCTGGTCAAATTAAAGTATAATAAAAAGTAAAATTAAAGTATAATATTAACACATTTTTACACGGGCGAAAGTCTATGGTTAGACATGAAATATTCAATGAATAAATTATATATTAATTACAAAACGTGATGAGAAATTGACTAAATTTTGTTTTTAACCCCCGACGCTATAAGGACCAATTGTTACAAGTTTAACGGGTGTATTGTAACGTGTGTATATGACTGTCTGTGGTCATCCTAGTTCCTAAGATAATGGAAGGATTCTGATGAAGTTTTATTAATTTGAAAGGTAATTTAATCGAGATGGTTCTTAACTATAATTTGTCAAAATCTAGTCAGCCATTAAAAGACTATCAGCTCATTTCTATCACCGTTAGAACAATTTTGTAATCATGGTAACACACTGACATTGCTTGCACTGAGTAGAGATGAAACGGTATTTCTCGATACATTACTTGCGATATAAAATGTGTAATGGGTTATCATCACGACCCTTCAATGCTGAGCAGGGTCTCCTTTTCAGAATGAGGAGGGTATTAGGCCATAGTCCACCATGCTGGCCCAGTGCGGGTTGGCAGACTTCACACATCTTTGAGAACTTTTTGGGAACTCTCAGGAGTGCAGGTTTCCTCACAATGTTCCTTCACCGTTAAAGCAAGTGATATTTAATTGCTTAAAGCACACATAACTCAGAGTCAGAGATGTGTGCCCAGGATCGAATCGGACCTCCCGAGTAAGACTTGAAGTCTCAACCACTGGGCCATCACTGCTTGTAGGCCAAAAGGGTCGGACTTTGAGAAAATGACGGTTTTTTCGAAAAAAAAAAACAAAATATTTAATGCATCTGGGGTTCTAAAATTTTTTTCATATTTTTTTTTAAAACTTAATTTGAAAACAAAAATTAAAAAATAATTCCCTAACGGTCAATTTTTGAAAAAGTTTTTAGCAGTTTCTAAAAAAAAACGGTATTTTTTTTTAAAAAATCGTAACTTTTTTTGAGTCGGGAAAAAAAATTTGAATAAATTCAGAAAAAATTCTTTCGGGGGGTAGAAAACGATAGAAATTTTTTAGCGAAATCGAAGGGGCTCAGGTATAAAATTTCGATTTGGCATGGAATGATCCATATATTATATCTATCATTTGTTTTTTTACTGATGTTTTTAAATTTGATTTTCAACAATTAAAAAGATCGATACTTGTCGACTGTATTTATTACTTTCAGTCGGGTGTAATGTAAATTTATAATTAAATAGTTGTTTCTCCTCTTTGTCATAAACATAAAAATGTTCTAACATCTATAATCACTGTGTATATAAAGCTTCATTGTACATTTTATAACATTTACTAGTTATCTGCTCGCAATTTTATGTGTGGAATCTTTAGTATTGGATGCAGAGTGACTTGAAAGACTATTTATTCATGTATCAACTCTCACTTAATTTAATAATTTCTAGCATATAAATACGTAGTGTAATAATTATAGTGTGTGTGATATAAAATAATATGTATACTTGAAATCCCAAAAAATTCAGCTATTCCGTACAAAATTGGCTTGCAACGCTTTTGTGCAAAACATTCAAATCCGTTTGGCAGTTTTTGTTGGATTGAGTAACAAATATAATATTAGTAGTATTCGTTTCTTCTTACTCACGTACATTTGATTATAAATAGAGTTTATAATAGAGAAATGAATAGTACTTTTGGTTAGCACATGCAAATTGCAATTCCAGTACCGACGTCTCGCGGCAGGTCAAGAGGCTATGACGCGCCCTCGACCCACACCACCTCAGACCGGTTTTAAACTTTTTTAAATCCTACAGTGGCTTTCATTAAGCCACGATAAGACTTCAAACTTCATTTGTGAATAGTTCTTTATATTTATGACATTCTATTTGTAATAGATGTAGCTATCGCTTTCCGTCGTCCGTCTTGTTTATCTGCTAACTCTGCAGCGAATTTTAATACGGTTTTTATAAATTGAAATACGATAAACAAGAGGGATATTTTCTTAGATATTATATACTAAATGAGTGGTCTTCGTACATGGCTAAAATAAAGAAGAAAATGACTGCCTTTTTCGAGACTGGATAATTTTTGTAAAAATCTGTTTTTCTGCATAAATCTAGCATTCATTAATTTTAACACATGATTAAGTAATCATGTGTTCAGATCCTCATCCTGACAGATATCCTCATATTTATAATAATTATTTTTAAGAATTCAATAGAATATTTTTCTTACTTCGTCTTTTAACGTATCCACGTTAAAAAATATTCTAGTAAAAGTTATATGAATAAAACCAATTTTTTTCCAAGAAACATTTTTGGTTCTTATAAAAATAATTGTCGACTAATCGAAAAATAATAATCGACCTTGAAATGAGAATAATTTATTTCTTCTTGGAGCAGCCAAATCATGTAAACTTTGATTTCTCATTTTATACGCCTGGAAGATGATATTTTGCAAATGTTTTTGTGTTAAACAAGTCAATAGACGATGATTTTTCACTCATATGTACCATATAATTAATTGTATCCTTTTACCTCTTTAGGGGTTACATTTAGTACTATTGCTTTTTAGTGGCTTTCTAAAACTTGTCGTAATTTCATGTTTAGTTATGAAAAATATGAATTTTTATAAAAATTAACACGATCTTGGCTACATTCAGTAACATATGAATAATGAATATATAAAAGGAAACATGCATCTATATCATATTTAAATCTCCCCACAGTAACGAGGTCGGTGCGGACGATTTTGTAAACACAAAGGACTTAAGAGCTTTCGCATAGAGTGACTGTAATTTGGCTCCTTTGTGTGTTACCCACTGAGAGCCCTGTTTGCCTCAGACGTCATCGATTCCCAAATAACAAGTGTCTTCTGTTTGGTGTCATTGGCCTAAAATACAAAGGACTCACAATCAGTGCCTAAACGCTGTTGAGCATCACTTCGCGTGGGTTTTTATAAAAATAATTCCCATATTGTCACGCTTAATAGGTTATACAAATTAGAACCAACCTACGTATTACTTACATGTCACTTTTGATAAAATAACATTTTTGTAACAACAACTGTAAGAAATATTCGGCTATTTCTTTTAGAGTAAGGAGAATTTTACGTTCGTGTCTTCTGTCAATAATCTAAAAAAGTGTGCTCGAATGAATTGGGATAAATTATTAGTCATATTTTTAGAAATTGATATATACTTTATTGCACACAAAAAAATACAGTATTACAAACTTAATAGGACTTAAATCTATACAAGTACGAGTGCGCAAAGGCGGACTTATCGCTTTAAGCAATTTCTTTCAAACAATCATTTCGAATGAAAGCTATGGCATAGAGTTTGTAGCTATGCATAAAGTACACATCATAAATATTAACATAATATGTATCCATTAACTTACATACATACATACATACATATTGTTATTTAATAAAAAAATCGACTTAAAAACAAAAAAAAAACTAAAAAGTAAGAAATAATTCCGTTATCTATTAACCTCCCTTTATTAGGACAATAATATACAATAATTGTTATTTTTGAAGTCGGTGCTAGTTACACAGATTAACAGTATGACGGCTTGACTAGAATATCCTCCTTTGTATATAGTTCTTCAGCGTTACTCCTAGATTACTCACGATGCAATCATTATTCGGTCGTGACGGCGTTTTTATTTTGCAATCCCTTCTTCTTTGATTTCTTTTTATCAGTTGTCCAATATTCATGAAAGTAAAAATGCTACTCATGTCAATCCACCAACATCAAATAATATCTTAATTAACAATTTATAAGGTACTTTAACGCTCAGAAATATTTTTTTGTAATTGACTTAAATAGCACAAATGGAATTGTAATATATTGTAACTGTATTTATTTATTACTTGGTAGCAAAGTTTAGGCCCAATTTGATACATTTAGAATATTGTTAGTTATAATTTTAGCAGCATTGTTGCACAACTGATACATCCTTCCTCCGGCAGAAATGGCAGACAAACTTGCATTAATTAATTAGTTAATAATACTTGTAATAGTAGTGGCGGTAGTCAAATAAAATCACCGCATTATTACTTTGTATTATTCTAGTGAACAAGTGATACTTATAGTAAATTACACCTCGGCTTAACAATGTCTATTTATTTATGTTTGCCAGCTTCAGACACTTTTTCGTAACATTTGTATGAAGACGCGATATTTATATTATAATAGATCAATGTGTGAGTTCAAAATGTGATATTTAATAACAAAAGCTCCCAGCGTAGCCCATTCGCAGGCTGAATGTTGATGCGACCTTTGTATTACCCCTTTGAACTTCATTCCCTGAGCGACTACTATAAGTTATCTCATCCCGAGATTTATTATCGTGAAACTTAAACGTCTATTTTGAAATTTATCGTTCGAGTTCAATCTTACTTGTGTACGCTGCTTTAATCTAGTTGTTGATACTTTGGATTAATACTACTTTTTTAAGAAAGACACCTATAACTGAACTGAAAGACACATTCAATTACTTTCTCACGTATTTTTTCTATTCATAAAGTATTTGTATTCAAGGTTTTATTAAAATACATAGGACCTATTTTTGTGTGAATTATTCCCTTCCAGAAAAGTAGAATATGTATTAATCTAGATTATAAAATATTAAATCCTTTCCGCTGTTTTTGTGTGACTGAGATATAAATGAGCTATTTACACATAAACAGGTCAACTGATTAAATATGACATATTATATACATATATTCACAAGTTGGAAAAACATAAAGTATAATTTACGTGAAGGTATTTAGACTTTTTAACCAATATGGACCCCATCTCAATACTGTCCGCGGACAAAGTCATGGGCAAAAGCTTATATCTAAATATTTATTAATCGTTATATTATATTCAAGTCACGAATAATTCAATCGACAACTAGTTACGAATTCCCGATGTCGAATCTACGTGATGGTCAAATTGAAATTATAATATAAAACTTTATCTGTGTTGACTAAATATTTCCCTTTGTATAAGTTGTGTGCTATATCATTACTATAATGAAGCAAGTTTATAGCAGAACTAGTCTAATAACTCAAACAATCCAGCGCAACCTACTGTCGGTTAGGAAATAAGCGACAGAGAGTTTAAACTATTAGGAAGTAATTAAATTTTCAACTTTGAGGTATAAAATAAGAGACATAGATTTTAGAAAGCTCTATTGTAAGATATTATTGTAAATTATACCTGGAAATTCAAGTAAATTTTAGTCTAATGGGTCTTGAGATCAAGGTGCGGGCTTAAAGGGCTTTTTTTGGGTAATGAAAACTTTACCTTATTTTGTACTTCAATGACAATATTCTGCTAGCAATTTTGTTGATCAATATTAATACTGGTCAGTTAGTTTTGCTTTAGCTGTAGTTTTAGGAGTATTTCTTACAGTGATTTATTTATTTAAATTTTGGGTAACAAGATATAATTAATGCTTCGTGAAAATGACCTGTAAATTTGCGTCTGGATCAAGCCCCAGATACTGCCTCGGTTTCCGACCCCTTGCTTCGCTGAGGTGTATTCAAATCGTTCATTCACTCACACACTCGTTTAATTACAATGCGTAGTATGTCACTGTTTTGCTGAATTTGAAGTTATACGCGTACATACATAGAGGCGATCCATTTTTATTTATATAGATTGTACAATATACTCGTATACATACCGACTCAAATTGTCGGGATTCGAAACTAAGTTATCAACCTGTGGATATTCAAAAAATAGACCAATAGGAATTACTAGTCAATCAAAAATAGTGTTGAGTGTGCAGTTTTAAAAACGCATTTTTCAAAATATTTTTACTTTCTTCGTAATAAATGAAGTCTTACCATTAATACTTAAGTTCACAAAGCCTTGGTTAAATAAATAATTCTAAAACTCCTTTATGAGATAGAATATTAAATTACATAAAATATTTTTAATCTGAAAGTTTGTCGAGAACCACTTTATAAATTTTAATATTTTCAGCGTTTTAACGTGAAGAGTTTTAATTTAAATTGTAACTTAATCTATACAAATTTTAGACCGTTAAAAACTTTGGTGTTACTACAAGTTATAATGAATTAATTAAAAAAAAATCTATTAAAAAATGTAATATTTTTTAAGTTAACTTTTAATTTTAAGGATTTAATTGTATCTCTATATAATATTATGATCTATGTAACGACCATTATACCCTTTAACATTAATTAAACATATCATATAATTGTTATAATTATATATTATATAAAAATCTTTTTGGTATATACGAAATAATTGAAGAAAAAAAACTGTTTTTACCACAGACCTTTTTAGTATAAAACGTTTCTTCAACAAACTTTAAGATTCCTAATATTTTATAATTATGGAACATTATCTGATTTCAAAGGATTTATTTAAGTAGCTAGGCTAGACCTGTATGAATCGCTATTTTATTTTTTAATATATGAAAGTTAAATCGATTATGATACAAACTAAATGATACTCGGTTCGGTTTGTGCTTATCGTGTTTACGGTTATCGTGCAGAAAAGTCAGACAATTTCCGCAAAAGCTGCTTTTTAAAAGTTATTTTTTTAAAGATGTATGTTATTAAACAAGCAAAACAAAAATACAACTTAAGCCAAGCCTAAATCTAAATGATATAGTATCTAAATGATCTACCTTCGGCGGTATATCCGGAACATTACGACATGAGGACCTTCAAAACTCGCGTATATCTCCACCTTAAAGGCCGGCAACGCTCCTGTAATTCCTTAATTGTTGCAGGAGTCCGTGGGCAGCGGTGATTACTTAACATCATGTGACCCGACTGCTCGTTTGCCTTCCTATTTAAAAAAAAAATGGTAGCTATACTACCAAGACATACATAAAAGACAATAAGTGTATTGTCAATAAAGACAATAAGTGCATTTTGCACTTTAGACGGTAACCGAGAAAGGCGAGGCAGGCGAGATCCGTTTGACAACTAGCACAAATCTATCGGAACAGAGACCTTCGACATAATTATATGTATAATCAAATCATTATAGTGCTAATAATTTAACGAGGCTGGAAAACTAATAACAACGATAATCGTAAGTGGCATCTCGTGTTTGTTTATAGCATATTTCATATTAATTACCAATTCGGAACACCGGCCCTGACCGCAACGCAGCTGCGGTGAACACGACCTGTCCACCTGTCTTCCCCAGCCTAGCCCTGCCTGGTGCTCGGTTTACACCGATTACCGCACCACTGCTCGTGACGATTGTTTATCAACAAGAATACGAGTATATTTGACACCTTATGGTATTAACTAAAAAAGGGAGTGATAGACAAAAGTGATAGACTTTCTTAATCAGGAGGTCCGAGTTCAATTCTGGTCACACACCTTTGACTTTTCAAGTTATGTGTGTTCTAATCCTATAAATTTGACTTCCTTTAACTTTTACCCCTGAGAGTTCTCCATAGTGTGTGTAAAATCTGCCTACCTCACTTGGTCAGCTTGGTTGACTATGGCCTAACCTATTCTTTATTCTGAGAATACCAACTAAATAGTCCCTAGAGTTTTAGCCAGCCATCCCTGCGTTAAAGCAAAAATCTTTAAAAAAAGTTCCTCACACTGCATGTTTCTTCGCATTTTCTGAGACTGGTCAGCCAGATCTACCTCCTCCCTCTCCCATCCCATTAATGCTGCGGTTCCAGTAAACTCTTGTGTTCTTACTCAGGGTCCTCTGAAACCGCAGCATTATTCTCTTCGCTTCTCCTCCAAACTCAACTTGTGAAGCGGCAACGCATCGGCAAAACTAAAGAATATCTCTTGATTCTATTCCAGTTCATGTTCAGTTCATGTCCATGCTCCAGTCCATGCGCAACGGTGGCCACTTTCCATCAGGTAGACCGTCTGCTCGTTTGTCCCTTATCTATCATAAAGAAAAGCAATGTGCTACTTACGTAACTTGTGATCTAGATACGCGTTTACAAACACTCCCTTCTATTGCTCGATGTTTTTTTGCCTAACTTTTAACTAAATTAAGTGATAAAATAAATGACTTGCGTGATCCTTAAAAAGTATTAAACTACTTCACACCTATTATAGTCTATATTCAGTCAACAAAATGACTCGTTAAATACATATCTAAACAAAGCTTACACATAAGTTGAAAAGTATTTTAAAATAAACCAATAGAAACTATTTGCCAATAAATAGCTTTCTATAATAATACAACATCCGCTTTTCTTCAACTGAATCGGTCTGTCTGTGACACTGCTGTCATTTATAAGCGCTGTTAGTTTTAAAAAAAGATTATCATTAGTAAGAATAGTATCAGCGGAAACAGCCATTTTCATTGTGCGTTTTTTAGTGAAAAAACTGTTGACGATGATAAAGTATTTGTAACATAATATAATCATTATTAAATACATACAAAAATATGAATATCTTAACAATATTAGGAATACTGGATTTTTTAATGGAGTGGGGAGAAGAAAAGATGGGGAAATTATTAAGTCTGTCACATTTAAAATCTACTAATGGATTCTCTCTAATATAATCCGATCAGTATCAATCATTGACGTTACATTAAAATATATTCTTGATTAAATGTCAACATTTTCTTCTTATATATAAAATTCTCGTATGACAATGTAGTTACCATACTCCTCCGAAACGGCTCGACCGATTATTATGAAATTTTATATGCATATTCAGTAGGTCTGAGAATCGGCTACTATCTATTTTTCATCCCCCTAAGTGATAAGGGTGGCCCGCTCCAAATCTATATGGCAAAACAACGTTTGCCGGGTTAGCTAGTAATATAAACACATCAAAAAAGTCTAAGCAACATAGATGATATTACAAATTTACCATTTATATTAATTAATTTCTAAGTAATTACTCACTTAAAGTGCATAGGTATTTAAACTTTTTTGTTATTGATGACATACTGGCTGGTTGTAAAAAAAATTTCGATTATGTTTTATTTTTTCATAAAATTCAAATGACTGCGAATTTGTTTAAATTTAAGTGCGTTTTAATTGCTACCTTTAGTCTTGATTTTATAATTTTACCAACCATTTAAATAAAGTTAGCGACAAAATTGAATTGCTAGATATTCTCTACGTCATGGAGCGACATCTTTTGACAGCAGATGAAATGCAAAGAGTTGTAGAGATGTTGCAAGCGGGAAGTAATCAATCTCAGGTATCTCGACATTTTGGCATTCATAGAAGTATTATTTGTCGTCTTTGGCAGCGCTACAATAAACCTGCTGAACAGCATCCAGGCCGTAAAAGGAGTATAACCACTCGGCAAGACTGATACATACAACTAACTGCAAGACCCCAGCCGATGTTAACCGCTCGAGAGATAAGTTTGAGGCTACAAAATTAAAGTGGTGTTGATGTAAGTCCCCAAAATCGACTGCATGAGTACGGCCTACGAGCTCGACGCCCAATCAGCCCACCGATACGTCACGGGAATCGCGCTCGTCGAAATGAATGGTGTAGAGAACGCATAACATGGACCCATGAACAATGGGATAAAATTATGTTTTCCGATGAGTCGCGATTCGGGTTTAGGCCTGATTCAAGAAGAGTGCGAGTGTACCGTCGGCCCGGAAATACTGAAAGGCTCAGGTGCGTTCAGGAAGTTCATCCATACAGCGGCTTAACAGTTGTGGTATGGGCGGGTATTATAAAGAACAGGCGAACTGAGCTCGTTTTAGTAAATGGAAACATGAACGCTGAAAATTACATTGAGGATATTCTCAGACCTTATGTTCATCCATTTGCACAAACCTTTGGCTCCGATTTTACGTTAACGCATGACAATGCGCGTTCACATACAGCTCGGCGAACCAGTGAATACTTGGCAACGGAGGACATCCGGGTATTGCCCTGTCCTGCACAATCGCCAGACCTCAACCCCATCGAACACGCATGGGACATGCTCCAGAGACGTGTTTTGAAGGACTTGGACGGAGTGACAACAACCCAACAGCTGAAGGATTTGCTACAATTCCATTGGGAGCGAGCAAATTCATTTTCTTTAGAAATTTCGTTTTGTAAAAAAAAGTTTAGTCTCTTATGTATCTTAGTTTCTACAGTATATTCTAATATTGTTAATTTCTGTTATGAAATGAACTTATAAAGACAAAAGCTGTTATTTTTACATCATAGAACCCTAAAAATATTATTTTAAAAATAAAATACAACGTTATAATGTGAAGAACCATCCTAAAATTTAAATTAGTACATGTTGCTTAGACTTTTTTGATGTGTGTATATAGTAATATCAAATTCGCCAACTGCAAAATCGAAATGATGTATATTTTATGAAAGGCACAATTGCGTTTCAAAGGTACACAGCTGTTTCAACGTAGTGTAATATTTACATCGTCGATATGAATGTTATTAATCATGTATGAATTTAATGCATAATATTAGTAAAATATGATTTTTCTACATACAGCGCCATCTACAATTTTTATCAGACTTCTTACTTTACGTATACAATTTGCTAAACTGTTCCTCTAACCTCCGCTAGATGGCAATAGTAAGAAGGTTCACGTACTAGCAGTGATCGCTCCGGACCGTAGAGAAGGCTACGCCTACGTAGAACCTTCGTAGTGCCTCTACGCTTCGTAGTTTGCTACGATTCCACGAGATGTCGCTAAAAAGGTTTCGCTAACTAAGGGTTCGCTAAATTTTATAGAAAACAGTTATAAAAAATTTAGATTCAAGTTACGTTACACAATAAAAATTTTATAAAAAATTTACATTTAAGTTTGAAATTTTTCGACTTTTATGTACTGACATATAAAATCATGTGACTCATAGGTACTTCTTACGATAAAATTATACAGATTTGATTCCAAATTGATGACGGAATCTCTCGGAACAGGAAAGCTTATTTTTTGAATAAATTTTATAATGCAAATTCAATTAGTATACTAAATGTTCGAATATTTTTAAGAAAATGTATGTGTTATGTGTTGAAGGTTATGTACTATATTGAACAATTCCTATTTTAATAAAGCCGAAATTCCGAAGCTACGATCTCTTCAGGAACTTAGCTTATAGAAAATTTACCAATTTATATGGTTATTTGTTACAGGTAAGCGAATATTTTCCTCATTCGGGGGTATATTGGAACAAGATTTATTAAACGATGCAACATGGTAAAGGTAAGTAAACTAAATAATGTTAATCGATAACAGTTTGCTTAGTTTCATACTTAAATATATTTATATAAAAATATTATTGGTAGTTATTGGTCCCATTAAATATTCAGAGCATATGCATTTAATAAATATTTAAATTTCTCTTATTATATTTGCAAGGAAAACCTAATTTCAATTCTGTTTTTATTACACAAAATGATAGGCTTGAACTCACTGTATTATTTTCTACGCAAATTTATTGTTACTTGCGGTACAATAAAGCCGTAGTAATAACACTTATGATGTTTTTGGTAAACACAATACTATCAGCAACTATATTTTATAAATAGACGCGTTATACACTATCATAACTGTACCAATAACGGCGAATATAAAACTATACTTAAGTAATTTAGTAATTAGGCTGTTTAGAAAACAAATAGCTAGAGTTACTACGTTACTCTATAATCATGTCACGTCGCTCATTGCTATATACAAAACAATTTACACTTTCTTGTTCTAACGCTTATAAGAATATAAAAAAAACAATAAATCAAAATTTGGTGTGTTATATTGACGTAAAAATGCAGTACATGATTAATTGAATGTGGGATTCAGTTTTTTTGTTGCCATTTTTATGCGGAGGTAACGCATTTATCTTTATAAATATTCTAGAATATCAGCCAGCGAGATTTCAATTCTTTTTCTTTCTATCTCTAATTCATTTCATGTAATGTATTTTTCTTAAGTTAAACAATAATTAATATCCATGCTGATAAATAAAAATAGTAGTTTCCAAGTTTCCCCTCGTAACTTTTATTAAGTTAGAAAGTTATGGCTATAACTTATCATGTGCATGTAAAAGAAGAAGGCGCCAAAACAGTTTCATACTTACAAAAGTTTAGTTACAAAACTTGCGAGATTTTCATTCAGATACTTAATTTCTTTAATAATATTATAATCTAATTAATCTACATCTCATAATGAATTCAATTTGTAATTCATATAAAAAAGAAACTTGCCTAACAAAATACTTATTTCTGTAATTTATTTTATATTTAATCTTTGTAGCAAAATGTAGTTATAATCTATACGCAGACTAACCGTTTGGGGGCTTGTTAACTAGAATATCCTCCTGGGTGTTATACTTTAGACTAAGATCAACAGCACTGCTGCTAGTATACTCGCAATGTAATTCATGATTTCAGTCGTAACGGCGTTTTTATTTTACAAACCCATACTTCTTCGATGAATATGCTACTTTTACTTTAATGCTGCCAACGTTACAATTAACAATGTTTACATACAAAATAAATACAAAGTATTGCAGAATATAGGAGAAATATTATGTTTTACTAAATTAAATATTAAATCTATCGTCACTCGTATGCCTAACCTTAATAGTAGTTATCTAAACTTAAGGAAGTTTTTCTTACAATGTTAAGTAATGTCTTGAGGCCATTTTGTCACTCAAAATATAAACTTATAAGTTTAATTTTTTTATTACATAGAGATTAAAAAACACTTATTGTAAAAAAGCAAAAAATGAAGAGTCAGCTATAGCTATCAAACATTTATCCTTATAATTGTGGTCGTAATATACGAAAGGTTCTTTCATTTATAACATAAACATAACCTAAAATATTACAACATAAACTAAAATTACTTTATAAAAGTTTTTGAAAAACGAGTTTTTAATTAGCAGAAATAAATACTAATACTACCTTGTAACTTTTAAACAAAAAAAAGTAATATCCATAGTTATATAAATATGGGCAACAGATAATAATTTTATTTGCAAAATTAATTGAGTTTAGCTTTATAAATCGAATGCAACTTTATAAATCGAAATCCAGCCGGGTAGTTTATAACATTATCTCTGTACTATAACTTGCATCTGAATATAACGTGGTACGATGCACGTTGTACGATGTAGTGTCGTTGTATCCCGGTGATTGTTGCGGCCGGACGTTGCTACCATTTCCGTGTTCACTGCCCAACCACCCAAATGCCCACCATTCATCCAAAACGCGACGTTATCAAACATTTATCCTTATAATTATGGTCCACGTAATATCTGCCTATTTACGAAAAGTATTTTCATTTTCAGCTCAAATTCCTTTTTAAAAGTTTCTAGCAAACGAGCTTTTAATTAGCAGCAATAGTTGGCGTAGGTTTTTTGGTCTATTTGAAGCTTAACAACACTCTTCAGAAATAAATTACAAATTGATAAAAGTATACATAGACTTTAGACGTCTTTCTAGATTATGTATAACCATGTAAGGACTTCTGTCCGAGTAGTGCCTAGGGCTAGTGCCCCAATTGTAACTTGTGAAATATAGAAATGCAAGTTATCCTTAATGCAAGGTTTTTTTCAAAGATATACAATAAATTTATATATTTTTTAATTAAAACTTTTTAATCTTTTCAGTAAAATCTTTCAATTCATACATATATCGTCATCTTGGGGAGTTCGCTATATAGGTTTTAGAATTATGCCTCTTAGCTCACAGTGTGTTAACAATCAGACCAGACGTATATCCAAAATATATCACTGTGGATTTAATAATTATTGTAAATAAATTAACTAATATTCAACATTGTAATTTAGAAGATGAGGAAAGAAGAGGAATCTTGGTAATAATTAGTAATTTAAAAGCGAAAAAACTTGCAGAAAGAAGTATTTCAGCTGAATTAATATAAAATTATAATCTGAAGTCAGTAGTTTTAAAACTTATTTAATTAAGGAATAACTTAGAACTAATTAGGTGTCACAATATGGCCACCGTTAAGGCAAGATCCCTGAAAGTTTTTATTAAAGGTATAGAACTAAGGCGGGACGTGATTGGATTCTGTGATCAGCTCCCATGTATGAGCCAATTGATGACCCGAGGGTTCACGCCCCATTCGAGTCGGTCGAGACTTAACTATTTCACGTCGATATGGAGAATAAAAAAAATAGACGCTAAATGTTACGTTCATTCATAAGATATTATCATCATGAAACTCACTCTTTTAGAGCATTTATTAACGACCAAAAAATGTTCTCATTAAAGCTTATATTTACTTTTTTTTATCGACGTATTAACAAATATAAAAATAGCTATATGCTAAGAATATGAGAGCTATACTGTGGAGTAACACTCAAGATTTGATTATAATTTCCGTTTTGACTTGGCAGACATTTTTAAAAATCATCATAATATTATTATCTTACATAAATAATGAGTTTTCCGGAATAAAATTTTGACATTCAAAATATAACCAACTATAATAGTAGCCAAATTTTATTATTATTTTCAAGCCCATTAAATATCATTGCGTTAAATATCACAACGATTTGTTGCTATCGATCGATCGATTGATAATGATCTATTGCAGCGTGGAAAAGGGATAAACTAACACACACTCCTGTATTTATATTATAAGAATGAATCGATCAATTTAGTACTATAAATGCTGCATTTCTGTAGCATCTATAATATTAAAATAATCCTGATTTGCCTAATATTACTAGTAGTCAATTTGTGCAATACCGAAATTGAGTTTTTATTAACTTTTACTTTAAATTTAGTGGCTGAAAGGAGTTCTACAGCAACTCCGGGAAACATGTACTAACATGAATTCCATTTACTCTACCTTTAAACGCTATTATGCGGACACTATTTGGAGAACTAGAAGTCTGCATTAATATCGACCAATTAGCGAAGTACGTCTGTTTGCACTCCACGACAACTTCTATTGGTACACCATTTCGTAGAGTACTTTGTAACTACTCTCAAGTGTACCAACCTTGAAATAACAGAAATCTAGAACTACTAGCATATAGTTCTATTTTGGACTCGTTTTTTGATGTGTTTTGGCGTAGCCTTTTTGGAGTAATTACAGAAATGCATTGTGTGGGACAACCGCAGTACGCTCGCTGCTTACCGCCGTAATTTGCGCTAAATTAGAGTCAGGTAAAAGCGCAGAAAACAATGCTTTCATGCTAAAGTGGCGACATATACGTTAAATATATGTTTAATAAAATTTAATTGTGAACTAGATTTCATACAGGCCCTCGTCTCGGTCAACACAATTAAAAATAATCATATTTAAATGATTCGTCTAGCAAAATGTTCTCAATTCAGTGTCAGATGTATTAATTATTACTCTAGAAGGATCAAATGAAAAGACTTCATTTAATCCTTCATTTGATAAAGGATTAAATGAAGATTTAATTTAAAATAATAAATAGTGCAGAGTCGTCAGCATAATAACTTCTTCATTTAAGAGTTTCACTTTTAATAATGAGCTATCTAAACACCACTTATTTCACTGTTTTAATTAAGCTTCATACTGCAGTCAATACCTATCACTGCAAATATTTCTATGATTGCATGTATGGTAATACTATTTTGATGAGCAAATTCGGCGATGTTATTAATCTCATTAAAAGCGTTCATTTTGTGATTGTCAAAATAATAGATAATTAACTAATACTATGAAGTGTTGTTGCATCAATTGCTTGTCCAATTTATATTTGGTGACAATTGCTTTTGTATATTGAGTTATGTAGTTATATAGTGGACATACAGGAATAAAACAAGTTAAATTTAAACTACGCTATTACGAAGTTACAATTTACTGTAGTTAATGCTTTCTCACTTAGTTCGTACGAGTTCTGACAGATGGCGTTACTATTTAGCTGTAGGGTATACTTATGAAATCATTGCTTTTTTATAGTTTAATAAATGATCCAAATACCAAGTAATAATATGTTAATTGGACTTTTAATGCATAGCTTATTAGACTTCACCCCAAGTCTTTACTGAGTTGTATAATTGTCTTAAACTACACATTTAAATGTCTGCTTAATGTAATTAGTACACAACACAAAGCTTAAACCTAAATTTAATCTTAAAGCTTAGGAGGTTTTTATAAATTGTTTAATATTATACTAGCAATCCGGCATATCCCGACTTCGCACAAACTATATATTATACATATAAACCTTCCTCTTGAATCACTTTGTCTCCTGGTGAAAACTACATTAAAATCCGTTGTGTAGCTTAAGAGATCTAAGCGTACAGACAGCGACAGATGACTTTGTTTTATACTGTGTAAAGAATTACTAACAAATCGTTTTTTTAACTCAGTCCCCATCGCGATAAAATTTTCATTTCATTTCAAGAAATTCATTCGGTTGGACACATCTGGTGTAATTTATTAACTGGACTTATTTATTTATTTCATCGATGTAAGAAGTTCTTTTGTCGTTTCACAATACCAACTCGTAAGATGAATGCAAACAATTGAAACCCAGTCTGTTTTCTTTAGGATTTGTCAACGTCGTGAAAAGAATTTTGAAATAACAGAGATAAAACATTTCTTTAAAGTATTTGTAGGCAACACCAAAACTGACACTAATATTATAAATGCAAAATTCTGTTTGCTGGTTTATGTTTCTTTTACGCTGTTTCAGAGCTAAAAAGCGATATGATCTTTTGCATATATGTCGGCGCGTTAGATAGGTTTAGGTTTATCTTAACCTTTTTTAGGTTTAAACAGAGACCTAGGCTTTGGAGGCAAGTGTATCAATTGTATAAAGGCTATCCTTAAGCCTACATCTTGGTCACAATGCTTAGGTTCCTCTCGTAATTGCAAGAGATCATACTTTTTGATTAATTATCGGTTAAGTATCAGTATAAAACTACTTTTTAAACCGGAAAACATACTTAAAAGTTAGACTTTAAAGAACATAATGCTATTTGTTAAAGCGTTTTATTTTTTTAAAATATTAAGAAGTTATTAACGCAATTGAAGATAGCTATTTAAACATTTTAAAATTTCGTAATAAAAATGGTAACGTAAGTATTTTTGAAGTAATTTATTGATTCTATTATCAAAATTATCAGAGTTACGCAGATCTTTTATACTAATTTCCTTTCGATATAATGTTTTGTGAATATTACAACAAGTAAACAAATTAACGTTTGCCGCTCTGCATAATATAAACGTTAAATCTTCCTAGAAGTGTAGCAATTTCCTGTTTAATGCATCTTGAAGATTAATAATTTATAGCAGTTAGAACTTTTCAGGGATTTAATGAAAATGTAAAGGGTTTTTGAACAACTTTTTAATGGGGATGTTAAATAAACATCTAAAAGATAGGCTTATGAAGTGATTATTAATTTAAACGCTTTTTGAACTGCGAAAAATAGTGTCTTAAAACGCAATAAGGAAGGACCTTGCTCAATTTCTAAGAAGGTAGCGCATCAGCAAAAAAATTTAGATGCTCTCTTGTAACTCCGATATCCATGAGTGATGGTGACCACATATCATTAGATGGATCCCAAGTTTACCGCTCGTTTGCTCTTTTCTCCCAAAAAAAAATATTAATGATACCTACTACATATTTGAAGTCAAATGCGCTTACACTCGTGCGATTTTATGATCCCACTCGGAAGTGGAAATTCAAAAGCTTATTCATAAATTATACGGCAATGCCGATCCTTGCTTGATTGCATATAGATTACTTTCAGTGGGAGGTTCGATTTTACGAGGAGCTCAATTTCCTCCCAGGGGTGAGCAATTTCCTCGCGTTTGTCGCGATGGTGGCGCGTGGCTAGGCTTTGCGACTGCGAATTGCGGACATTGCTCTATGAACTGTACTGAATTCATCATTTTATTTGCTAAAGCGTTCAAAATTTACCAACTTACTACACGTTGACATTATTATCGTGTAATTCTTTAAAGATTGACTGATAGAGATTCCTTCATGGAATAAGCCTTTTATAATCCATGAGACTAATTACCATTGTTAAATCATCATACTTCTTGATGGTAAAATATATCTGATCGAACTCGTTGCCATTATATTATTGCTACCAATTATCAAAATCCTAAGGATATGTACACTCCGCGCTGTTTAAAACAATATAATTGTAGCTTCTCATTTACACATACAGCGAAACAACAATTTTATCATAGAAGTTAAATATGTTTGATAGAAAGCATTTATTACTATTATTAACAGTATCAGTGTCGCAGTAAGCGCATATTTACTATTTCCTATCGCTGTATAAGTTATTCATGCGACATATCAACTTGTAAACAACTCACGGTGTAACATTACACACGTAACTCGCGTGTTAAACGGAGCTGTCATATAAGCTTGTGTTCATTTATCTTGCATTGTGTGTCTCCAGATATTCGAGGATAACATAAATGTGAAATTGAGTACGTATTGGAAACTGTTTTATTTACACATACTCTTCAACAGTTCGGAAAAGCTAAGGCTGATCTTTATGTGTATGAAATCAAATAAATGAAATAAAGATTTTAAGTGCGACCTACAGAAATAGATTTGTAAAATCCTTATCTAGTTTTGAGCAGTGTTTTTATTTGCTACGCATACAAACATACATAATATTAAAATAAGGTTTTACCATTAATGACGTTACTCAATAGTACAACCATTTTAATAAGTACATAACTATTGTTCTCTGTAACCAATATTGCAGTGGATTCTAGAGAAGATATATTTTGACAGCTAAACTTGGTAGCTTTATGTTAATGTTCTAAGAGAAACCATTTATTTGTTATCATCCAGAGTCTCTTTATTACTCTGAGATGGTTAACTACGAAAGCTAGATTAATTTAAATACTAAATAAATCATCTATTGATTAAGTTTTGTTAAATAGATGAAGGAAACAGGCAAAGAATTGAAAAAGTTGTGAAATGTGGGTGCAATTTGTGTAGATAAAATTTAGCAGGTGGCACTAAAACTACATTTTTATCTAAGCATGACGCTTGATGACGTCACTTTATAGTTTAGATGATTTGTCTGACGAATTATTGATGATAATATTTTTTAGAACGAGAGGCAAGACCTGCCCGACCTATATCAATGTATAGTAAAATCCTATGTAGTAACTATTAAGTTATAATAAGCCTTCAAAGTTCGGAGAATCTTCCAAGTCTGTTATATTAGTTCTAAGGAAGAGTAATTACATATTTTTTTCTCATTACAATGAATGATAACTTCTAACATGTTTCTCTTTTTCAAAATGAGTTAATTAGGATATTTTGTATTCTTTGCTTTAGATATTTAATTCTTGTGATATGACCAAGATTTAGAATCTGACGTAGTGTTTTGAGGGTGAATAGATCTTACTAAGAATTTATTTATTCTTTAGAAATTTTCCAGCTATACGTTGCGACTGGCGAGGTAAACGAGGCTCATTCGATGCACGTGTCTGAGCCGTAATCGCTACAGTTTAATGGCTGTGATGTTCGCAGTTGAGCAGTCGCTTATACAGTTTTATTTGTCACACAAATTGTACGTAACGGGTCTACCCTAAATACAAAATTTAAAAAAAAATCACTTAATCGTTAATATTTCCCATTAGTTTTACGAAGGGTTCTCACGAAGTACTTTCGGTAAAAATTTGGGTATTCATAATTATTCCATGAACTGTATCTATATATTTACGAAAAGCCCTGATTGAGCGATGAAAGAATGAGTGTCTATGTAAGCAACTGCACGCAAGTAGTGTCTAGTTTTTTGCTGTATACTGTTTAGGTAAGTAAGTGAGTAAATGTTATGATAACTGTGTGGCTTGGCGATTAGGTGAGTGTATGAGAGAATCAATAAAAAAATTGGAAACATAGTTTTCTCCATATTTTCTATGCGAGACAATTGTTCTATAGCGAATCAAAGGCGGGTTCATCTTGTATGTAAAATGATTAATGCCATAGAGTACGTAAGAAATTACCTACACGATTTACTACTAAAATTAGCCACTTTATTTCTAATTTAACATCTTCTCTTATCCTATTTGATTTTTAATGCTAATGTCTACAAGTTTTTAGATGCATAGAATATTACGTCTGTATCCGGTACCGTCTCATCTAATTTGAATCATCTTTTTAGAGTAGATAACACGAATTAATCCAAACTAATAAGTTATTGTACTAAAATATAAAGGAAAATTTAGAAGAAATTAAATAATAAACTTACTACATGGTAATGTGAATTTAGATAAATAAATATATTATTAACAGTTTTGGAAATTTAAAGCGCGTGATGTCCATTGGAAATATTAAGTCAATAATTTAGACAGCTATACTTTAATAAAAAAGAATACATAAAATCCTATTAAAATTTTAATTTAGCTAGTGGTCTATATAATAATTCAATTCTGAGCCTGTATTACGGTGTACACGGTCTTTTTTCGAATAATTACGGGAATGCATTGTGTGGGACGACCGCGGCATGTTAACCGCTCACCATCGTAATTTGCGCTAAAGTAGAGTTACGTAAAAGCGGAGAAAATAAAGAGCTTAACTGAAAGTGCCGACATATTGTACATTCATTTAATATTTTATGGTAGACACAAGATGAAGTTATTGTTAAGCCGGATTTAGACACAATAACAGTATCATGGCATATTCAGTAATAATAATGATATTGTTATAACAATAATAATGTTTTTTGTCAGATCACATTTTAAATTAAATTGTCTAAAGCTCCAGTTTACAGCTCCGAGCACGCCTTTTAAAGGTTCGGATCATTATTGACCCGTGATTGTAACGACATACAAAATTATATTTGACTAATTTTCGTTCCAACGAAATTAATAACTCAGGAGTGCGGCAGTTGTGCAATTGCTTTGAAACCAATATGCGATGCAAATTAATGATGCCAAAATTATCAAGTTTCTGCAATGTCATTAAGGTTGTTGTAATGTTCAGACTAATTTCCGTCGGAGGCGTATCATTGGGCTACCTTCAACACGATTCAGTCATATTGATGTTTGTAACTGGATATGTCGCTGATGTACATTAATAACTTGCTTTGCCTATATTTAAAGTTTATCAGGATAAAATACAATCTCAAAAAATATTCATCAGCATCCGTAGGTTGTGTCGCAATATAAACAGAATAAAATTGTTGTTGAAAATTAACTTTTATGTTGTAAACTTAAATCTCATTATTATAACGTTAGCAAATCCTTAAGGTAAAAAAATAACAGTATATTTTATATACATTTTATCATACTTATTCCATAACATGTTTATTTACTGTGTTTTCCTAAAAATATCGGAACTGTGAAACGATCTCTGATGCAACAATAAGAGGAACGGAAACAAATGCTTTCCTGTTTGTTTTCCTTAGGTTATCTTGCTATGATGTCTCGACAACTTGTTATAAAACATGATCTAGAGAAGTTACAAAACATGATCTATATGTAGTATTTTATAACCAGTATTTTACTTATTGAACGACATTAATTTGAATTTTCTAATACAAATATCATTCGGTCGGCAATCGACTGCTCTCTACCGAATCTCTTTACCCGATTTATGAGCACCCTTGTACACCAAAATAAACACGCTTCATATCCCCATAGATTTCTCAACACAGATAACTTTGTATAATAGATGCATATTGAGAAATATTTGAATTCTCTAGAATACTATAGATATAAACGATCATAAATCAAAATACAGATGCACGTCTATATAAATATGTAGTTTTAATTATGATGTTGACAAGACTTATAATTTGAGTAGCATCCTGTTATTTGATCTTGACGTTGGTATGATTGATGTGAGTAGCATCCTGTTTCTTGAATGTTGCCCAACTGATAAACACAAACCAAGGAAGTGGGGGTTGCAAAATAAATACGCCATCACGACAGATTAATCATGGATTACATCGCGAGTATTCTTAGCAGTAACTCTGAAGGTCTGAGTACTGCGGACTAGTCCAGGAGGATATTATAGTCAAGTCGTCATAATGTTAGTCTGCGTATAGACTACAACTTACTCTTTTCTCTTTTTATTAATTAACAGTAGTCACTAAGACGGTCGGCAATCGAGTTTTCTCTGTCTTTGTTCTTTATCCTATACATTAGACTGGTCATTACAAATTAAAATTTTTCAATACCCCTAAGGTTTTTTCTAATTTATCGACAAATAATATTTTCGTGTTGAAAGATTTTCAAGGAACGTCGAAAAAATATAATTTTTCACGACTGTACCTCTACATCTCCTTGGATATCTTGCACTTTAAAAAAGTAAATTTGAAGAGTCATACACATAATTTACAATTTAGTAGAGTAAAGCATAAAACGATTTAACCTTTTTGAGTAATTTCAAGCCGTGTAATGGGCACTTGGTGAGCAATACTGGTAGCAGAGGCGGCAGCGGCGACTTGACAGCGTCCAGGGCGGGCTCGCTTTAACCCATTATGATGAGTTAGTGTGCTTATCAGTGACACTTTTAAATTCCGTAACAGTCAGCTGACTATCTGATGGAACAAATCATGCCCATTGCCATATATCAAGCGACTTCAGCTTGTCTTATTTTGGAAATTTATTTGTTTACCCATCCGCAATAAACGGTCAAATTTAATACTCGGTATACTTGGGTATGTATTTGATTTCTAATGTGGAATTTTCACTTTTTTACATATTATAGCTTTTAACCAAATTATAGCTTTATGTATTAACTATATACATATAAACTCTCTTCTACTGCTTGATTTCCTTACCTATTTGTTATCTAACCTAATAATAGATCAATGAATCACGTTATTACTCTTGAAAACTTACAATTCAATAGCTTATATTTCACGAGAAGACAGGGTTGGCGGTTTTCTTAAAATAAAGTAATAGCCAATTAAACGATGCCAGCAGGGTTATTAGCATACACACAATATATCTCTTATTTTACTTTTATGTGTAACCTTTTCCTGGGTTACTGTGACCCTAATCAATGGTGTGTTTGAGGCAAAATTCTGTAAGTCCCTTTAATTATTTTAAACATACTCAAAGGTTAAAGAAGCTTGGAAATCTTTTTACCACACAAAATATAAGACCATGTATAATAAAATTTCAATAATAATATACTAATTAAGTCTCATACTAAATATGTAGGTTGTTAGATATGTAGAATTCAGTAATAGAATCATACTTGGCCTGTGTGTGTAGTGTAGTTATAAAATTATGAAATAATAAACTATTTTGATTGACTTCTTTGGCATATTTTTTATCCCAGAAAAAATCAAGAGTGCCTGTGGGATAATAATAATATATGTTTACCGTCGTAAGCGCATACATAGTTTTATTTAGCAATAATATATTGAGAATTAAATGTTTTTTTGATAAAGATAATAATTGCCTATAAAACGTAGTCTGCACTCGTGCAAATTCGGAGCGTGTCGACTAGTGTAAAAATAAATATGCATATACATAAAGACAAGTACTTACTTTTAATATACTATTTACATAATATTTGTCAATTATACAATTATATTTTGAAAAAAGATAGGTAGGAAGATAGTAGTCTGGATAAGGTTTAATATCATTAACATCGAAACAAAGAGAGGGTCTGTCACTAGTTATTAATAGTGAAAGCATTTTCGCGGTTATGGTTTAAGGTCGTATTTTTTAGTTTCTCTATATTTCCATATTTTCAGTTCCAAGATAGAATTTAGCGTTTTATATAACTTAGAACCCGTAGCATAATATCTAGTGTGCGAGAATCGTCCCATATTATGTATAATTCATTAATAAAAAAAATATTAAGACGAAAAAATATAAAGTGACCCACATTTTAACAAAGTCACGAGTCTCTGTAGTACAATAAGTTATGAATTTATAAAATTGAGAAATATAAAACAAAGTTTTTTTTGTGTTGTATATACTTCGCATTTATTTTATATCTTACCTCGTAGAAAAGTTATTATTGTTCAGCACTAAATTCAAAAAATGCATTTGACGTTGCCGCCTAACGTTGAAATAAACATTACTTGCACTATGTTACACAATGACTATTGTGTGAAATCACTTGCCGGTTTGCCTGTGTTTGTGTGAAATCTCGGGATAATAAGTATTCTTGAAATATAACAAAAGAAACTTGTCGCCAATAAAAAGTTATCAATAGCTAACTATTCTCTCTACTACTAAAACTTACTATAAATAATTTCATAGCGTACAGTTTCAAATAAATCTCTAAAGCTTAATCTCAAAAAAGAGCGTTTAAACAAAGTTTATTCAATAAACTATAAAGAAGTAACAAAGTTTTACAATAGTGAAGTTTGCCAACTAACACCGCGTACGCCAGCAATATTACCTTTAAGTTCCGTATTGATTTCAATCTTATTGTCTCAGATCCTTATTGTGTCAGTAATCCTATACGTTGGTCGAAAATATTTCAAATTCTTCAGGGCGTCAGGAATTTCATTCACTTTAAGCTGTATTTTTCAACGTTATGCGCTTTTGTCTTAAAGTAAAAAGAGTGGAAATAGCGATGGCGACCTGCAGAGTTAAGGATGTCCGCTCTGACGTTCTTTCTTTTAAATTTTAGTGACAAATGTAAATGCGTACTGTTCTCTCTTATCTTAGTCTCAACATCATTCCATCTGCATTCAACGTAAAATAAAACTTTATTATTTTGTTCTTTCGAGTTTATCTATTACTTTTTATGTATTCTTGGTTTATTTTACACATAAAAAAATCAAGTTTCTGTTAATTTAATGTTATCATTACACCAAACAAAGCCTATATTTGAAGTTAGACCTGCAGCAATACAACTGTGAAAATCGTAGTCAATTTAGTGCAGTAGTTTTTGCCAGATGCGCGTACATTCATACTAACATTGGTGTTATAAAGATATTAGGTCTTCTTAAATACCTTTGTTATAAATTTGAATTTACCTTATTTATGAGTTAAGATAGATTGTGTTAAATAAAAAGTATAAATATTGGCGATCAGCGTCCGTTTCAGCGTGAATATTGGATTGATAATAAAGAATATGAGATATGATTGAAATCTATTGCCTCGAGAAATCTATTACCTCTTGGTTGTAGTTTTTGACGTGTGGTGTGCTGTATTTAAGATTCCATTAGGGAGAGACATATAGTGTATGATTATATTTGTGTTAAAACTCTTAAATAATAATAGTGATCCTTATATATACTATACTACATACAGTTTTGATTAATGATAATTTTGCATAGTGTTTTTGTTTCAAAATAGAAAAAAATAGAAAATGAAAATGTAAAGCTTGTTTTCATTTTGTATGAAATCTATTAAAAATTAGTTTCCCTCACAAGACTTATTGTTAGGAATTTTCTATTCCATATGGAAGTTTCGAAGTACATTTTGACGGGTAATAATACAGTTTCTTGTCGCTGCTCAGCATTTCTTAAAAGGCGAGTAATCGAGTAAGTTATGATCACACAACAAAATAGGAGACATACTCTTGTATTGCTGATGTTCATGGGCGACAGTGACTAACCATCAGGTGGATCTTGGGTTCGTTGACCGCATTTGCGTCATAAAACTGATTCTTGGAACTCGGATTAATCAATATGTTGAATGGATACAGATGTCTGTGACGACATCCAGCAGTTTCCGCACAGAATCAACATTAATTGATGCCGGTCTATTAGCATTAATGAGGCAGCGCACGTTTGCCTGTGGCGATGGCGTTCGATCAGTCTCTACTCTCCACTAAACGCTACCAAGAACTATGTGCATAGATTATCAACTCTGCTTCATTTGAATTACTTGTTCGAAATCAGGTACATACACTTTGACTAGTACACTATGTTGATTTACTAGAATATGGAACTGGTGTTGCCAGCAAACTCGACGTCATATTTAAGTATGGTCAACAGATATATTGTAGAAAATCAATTAAAAAGCATCTTCGAGTTTTTATGTAATAAATATTTTTTATGTTGCCTAATAATAATATGAACTAAGATAGCAAGCTAAGCAGTACTTAAAGGTTGCGACTCTGATACAGGTTTACAAGGTCATTTTATGATTCTCGCTATGAATGTAGGACTTCCCTGCTTAACATCTAAATAATTAATTTATGATTACGATACTTTATTACACTCTCACTTACACCACTGTAAACAATATTCACTCTGTAAAGTTATTTATCTAACTGCTTCCCCTCTATTGGGGATAGGGATAATAAGGGAGTTATAAGTAGTCAAGATGTTGATATCTTATAAATAAATATTCATATTATTACTAGCCAATCAAAACCCAGCTAAGGTATTGGTAACCGCAATTCAGAATGATGTAAAGTTTATTATTACATTTTGTATTATTACTACTTTTTTAAACTTCCTTTTCATCTATTCTAGGTTTTATAACTTTTATTATAAGCACAAGTTGGAAATTTCATTTTTTTCATCTAGCGCCAGCAAAATTTGTAAGAATATAAAGTAAAAGTCAAGACGTTGCTAACTCAGTATTTTGCATTAAATTCTTTCAATCTTATAAAGAGTATAAAGAATTTTTATAATCTTATATAATATTGAATATAAAAAAAATATTTTATAAAAATAAAAATTGTTTTATTTCACAATTTGACCTCAGCAAAACTTTTTTAAGATAACGACCAATAAATACGTTTGCTTGTGAAAATATATTGTGTTATTAGTGTTATGAAAAGCCATAAATACTAAGAGTAAATTTAAAAGTTTTAATAATATTTAAAAACTATTCAAAACAGTTTTCTTCACTTTTTTACTCAAGAATTTCATTATAGTCAAGTCTTTGTTTAGGTGTTGTAAAGAAAAATAGACAAAGTTCTTATATTCTAGATAAAATATAATAATTTTTATCTCCTTACTAAAGCGGATAAGGGCGGTAACCACAATTTATAGCTGCTTTTACGCAGAGTTATTAATGACGTTACACAGGGTGAAAATTACCGCCAGATCTTACCAAATGAGCAAGGCTTATGATGTGTGGATTTAGCACCACATTACCTAGTCTTTGTTCCAAAATATCTCTTACGTTAACATTATATTAGCAAATAATGCAATTTATTAATAGATATTATGATTTCCTAAAACTGCAAGCCTGTAATTTAAGCTTGGAACTCTTAAGAGCTTCAAATCTATTTAGTAATTACTATATTATGCTTATAAAACATAGAAATACAATACATCAATAGTGTTATTCAATTTAAGTATTCCGACACATCTGAGGTAGTCGGTCGAATGATTTCATTCAGTAAAGTTTTTCTAAAATAGTGTAGTGTGTAGTTTAATGTTATGGTCCAAGATCTTGTTTATAGAGGATCACGTGTGTTATTAATAATATTTTCTTTATTTTAAAGTTGGGTAGGGAGGTAGACCTCGACCTCGAGTAGATTCTTCTCTAAATTGCAGAGTTTATATGTATTGCTTAATAAATAACAAACTTTCAAATGGAAACAAAGGATTTCTTATCAATCTTATAGCCAACATTTTTGCAAAAGCAACGATGTACAAAATCTAACCTCGAAGAACCTGGCTCTCATTTAGATAGCATTTTTGTTGTTGTTTGTAACTAAGCCGCCTGCCTTTATTACCAATTTATTTTGTTTTATAAAAAATACTCTTAAAGTATATTGCACTAGATAAATCTTTTTTGAGTCATTCTAAAATAAACAAAATGCCATTGCAGTCGTGTCTGTAACAAGTCTCCATTTCGAACTCCTAGTTTGTCCTAGACAAATACGACAAAATCCAATTTCCTATCTGCACCAAAATCTCGGTCTTGTAGCTGCACAAATTAGTAAAATAAGCTTATGGTCTTTATGGCGGGACGTTAAGGTTGAAACGAGCTTACGAGTAGTTTGTTAGTAGTAGATCCTTTAAGTTACTTGCAGGCGGATGCACTGGCCAGTAGGTACATCCGGTAGTGCTTGACAGGGTTTGATGTCGTTTATATGTCTATCTATGGGCATAGTGGTTTAATTTGTTAACAAAAGGAGTGATGATTATTTACATGTTGTTTAATTGTCTAAAATTCCAGTTATTTTATATAGTTCTATTTAACCAATTATAACCAAAATGTTCTTTCTTTATCACATGTGCATTTTTCTTAGCTTTTATTTGTTCTTGATTCCTTTGTATAAAAAAGTTAAAAGTTTTACTGCTACAAAATTTAAAAAAAAGTTTGCTGCTGGAGATGTTAAATTATTTATCTACGTGAAGGGAGGCCATTATGTTTTCTTGTAACTTTCACTAAACTTTTTACTGGTATACACTGTACAGATTTTTTTTTATTTAGTTGAAATTGCGAAAAAGTTCTATAAGACCATATAGCAATTTTTAGAATATTTTTCCAAATTCGTATAGTACTAATGTGGGTAAAAAATACAGACAGATAGATAAACAAAATTTTAGAAATGATTTTTTGAGTTTAGCTCTAAAGATGTAAAATTAATTAAGTTTTGTTAAATAAGATATTTAAAGTTAATGTTTTAATATAATATGTGTATGTTTGTAGAAATGTTTGAGCTTTGAAAAGTCTATAAAGATAAAAAATTGAATGCTAAATGTCAGTCCTTGCATCGTATCAGGAAGTATTGCGTCCACAAAATCTATGACCGGAAGGCTGCCATACATCACGTTTTATGTGTGACAAATAGACTCGAGTTAGGTGAGATTGCCTTTCGATCCGATCTGACAAATAATATGGTCACTGGTGTATGTCGTGGGATCTCTATCGTTTATGTGATAACCAGCGTTTGCCTAAATTTACATCGAATTTTGAGATGTATGACACAAATATCAGACAGATAAATAATTATTGTCAGCAACATTAGATTTTGGTTTCAGAAGGTGGCACAACTCATATGCATATATTGCCCACATGTCACACTATTACTACTTAAGATAATTCATTTAGTTTTAGTAAAACTACGATCTGCATTAAATAATTCCACTTTTCATTTGGCATTTAATTAACCAAAAAATGATAATTATACCAAGACTGGCACATTTTACCCCATTACGAATTCAGAAATTGTATGTATCCTCTTCATTATTTACGTATTCCAAACAACTTAAAAGTTGAGGAAAAGAAATTTATCATGAGGGAAATATTCTTTTTATCGCAACAAAATTTGCGTACGTCATTCACGCGTCGGAAGGTCTCGGAAAGGAAGTCCTACATATTCGATACGAGATACGAGTTCATTTAATATTTAAAACAAACTAATTTAATGTATGTCTAGGTTGAATTCAAAGTAGATATATATTATTTTCATATATAGATATGGCATATATCACTTGATAAATGAAAAGTTAAATCAATAATTGATAGAGACAATAGCACGGTAAAAATGATAACAATATTCTAAACTTTTTAAGCTTCTCTAAACTTCTTTCATATACCTACTTACACAGTCTTGATAGTTAGGGGCGAAATCTCTTTGACAATTGGCTCTAATCTTTTAGAACATAGGTTATTTATTGTCTACACGTACACGCGAATATAAAGTTATCAACGGTGTCGCTACTATAGAGTTGAATTTTGTAATTTCTTATAATTAAGTATTTACATTATACTTGATTGCTTCGAAGTGGTTCAGTAAGTGTGACCTCGCTTATACAATGCGGTCGCTAGACTCACTGAATTACACTATGTGCGTTGTCGCTGTTCCATTGTATTCTAGGCGAGCTTGGTATAATATAGGAATCTTTTATTCAAGTGCTCTGGCCCCCAAACATTCCAAGAAAATAACAAAGATGAAGCTAAACTTCTATTGTATTGTTTGCAATAGGATTTTGATAGATATGTATCGTTTTCAAGTGTCACTGATTATATAAATACATAATATATATTGTTAATTAGAAAGAAGAGTTGAGTTGTATGTCTATACGTAGACTGAAAGTATGACGACTTGTCTATAATATATTCCTGGGGGTTATACTTTAAACATAGGCCTTCAGCGTTATTCATAGATTACTCGCGATGCAACAATCATTATTCTGTCTCTATTTTTCAATCCCTACCTCTTTGATTTGTGTTTATCACTTATAAAACATTCAAAAAAGTAAAAATGCTACTCATATCAATAAGAATATAAAAACACACTTTATTCAATATGTATTTCCATAACTTTAGAATTTCCATTTGAGTAGGTACTTCTTAGTGTTATTACTTATTAACATCTACAATAGAAGTTTTTTCAATTATTGGGGATATTTCAAAATAAGTTTTATATTTTATAAATTAATAAAACCTTACTGGGTAAAATACAATACAATTCCATGAAGCAATACTCTGGTCGTATTATAAATTTATTAGCGGTTTTCCAGAAAAGAGAGATGATTGAATTTTTAACACAATACCCATTATATTGAAAGAGTAAATTTCATGAATGTTACATTTCAAATTTATATTTATTTTTCTTTGTGATGTTTAAAGTACAGCTTGGACTATTTAAATATTGGTCTTCTAGCGTTCCTAAATCAACCAATTGTGATTAAACTTTGATTAGTTGTCGAAAAGTTTTTGACAGTATATTGTATGTTTATCCTGTAGCAAAAAATATATTGATCTCTCAATATTGAAAGGAAGATTTGCTAGTTATAATATATTTGTGTTACCAACCCAATATATTTTATAAGACTTCATAGTAACGTGAAGTCTCGTTTTATTTTAGGAACAGCAATAACATTGATAATAGTTTTTGGTCGATTGTTTTTGTTGTTTCTATCAACATTTATTACCTTATTTGTATGCGGGTCTCCATCTATATGGTTTAGAACATTCAATAAAATTTTATTCTGTTTAGAGAAATGACCGGTCTTATTGGTGTACCTCTTGGGCTTATGACAAATAAAAAGTTATCTATTGTTGTATTCGGTGTCGTTTATGAAATAAGATTTCTTGTAATGATTTATAAAACGAATTAATAATGAAGAATAAATTGAGAACCCCCGAACTCTTTAGAATTTACGAAATTAATACTTTTTTGATAAATCTACCTTATGTGCCTCCATCTATTTTTCAGATGTTAATAAACTGATTTACTGAGGTAGGGCACAGCAGGAAACTTCCTGCTCAAATATGGAGCAGCCCGACTGGGGTAGTACCTCGACCTTACAGAAGATCACAGCTAAATAACACTACTCTAAAGCAGTGTTGTGTTCCTGTTGGTGAGTAAGGTGACCAGAGCTCCTGGGGGGAATTGGGGATAGGGTCGGCAACACGCTTGCGATGCTTCTGGTGTTGCAGACGTCTATAAGCTACGGTAATCGCTTACCATCAGGTGAGCCGTACGCTTGTTTGCCGACCTAGTTACATAAAAAAAAAAAAAACCTTCATGGTTGTTTTTTTTCATTGAAGCAATAAATTTTAATGTTGTAGTTTAGGTTAAGGATACTTTTGGGCTAACATAATATGTTGTAACATTACAAATGACAGTTACAGTTTCTATAATTATATTAAATGAACAGAAGTACGTAAATATCCACTGAGTAGTTTTTGCCAACGTTTCGAAAAGCAATTTGCGTTAGTACGTTTTAGTTCATTCCCGGTCTCTTTTTGTGCTATCCGACGATTTCACCCGGCGATTATTAATCATGCATAAGAATGATTGTTCGCTTCAATATTTTTTGTGAATGAAGCTTTTGATATAAGGCATCAGATTTCAAAATGTTTTCTGATGCATATCTATGTTTTATATAGTCATATATTCTACATACACGATTTTGGAATTGCCTCATAAAATGCTGCAATAGCTACGATAACCAAAAAGATTTAAAAAAAACACGGAAAATGAAGTATTTTAAATTATATCTCTTGTTTATTTTGCACTTGCATAAATTAATTTTTATTAAAGTGATAGTTTTGATTAAGATGCCCACCGTTCGCGAAGTTTTACTGACTTTGAATGTTTTACTGACGTAGTTCGCACGAGTTCTAAACGATGGCGTTACTATTTATTGTACTTACAAAAATAATATAGGTGTGAAATGTTCAGACTAATAGAATTTTTTTGAAAGAAATAAGTATAAAAAATACATTTGTATATTTTTATTTATAATGTACATAAAATTGCAATTAGCGAAATACTTTAATGGAATCAGTTACATGTAGCTGTTTAAAGTAGTACTTAGTGCGATTTTATTTAAATTTGCACTAATGAATATGAAGTATGCGCGCATGTAGCAACTACTTTGGCTATGCCTTATTTGAAAACGAAATATTTACCAAATTAAAATATAATAAACGCTCGAATGTATCCCTGACATTTTTTATATTTGACTACAACTCTAGAAAATATGGTAAAATGTACAACTTAAATTAACGAAGTTAATGATACATTCTTGGTGTTCAAAGTTATAGTTTCATAATAATATCGTCTTATATTATTAGCGATTGTCTATTGATTCACAGTAAATAATATTTACTTTGAACAGTAAAAATTAATTTTCCTTTTAATTAAAACGATTCAAACAATGCAAACAAAGAGTAGGGAGTTGAAGCTTCATTTATCCAGGCGTAAACCTATAATACTTCGATTTGAATTCATCCGTTAATTAAATCGTGTACTAAATGATAACTTTATATTTTTTATCATTGTATGGTACAGTATTCATTCAATAAATATGCTAAGATATTGCATATGCGTAACGTTTTCATTTTATTTGTTGAGTTTTTACTCTATCATGATATGTAATATCAAAATAAAGATATCATAAAATAATAGATTTCCCACCGTGCATTAAAAGAATATCAGTCTCAAAATATTCCATGAATTCTTTTAGAAACCTCATAAATAAGAAAAGATTTTAAATTTGAATCTAAGACTCCAACTACACCTCGGATCGTCAAGCAGAGTTTAACATACTGCGACAACTATTTTCCTCAACGTAAATCCACAGTGAGTTTCGAAACAAATTAAAGTATTAAAATATTCTTCAGAATTTTTAAAATAGTTAAATTTCAGCTGAATTCCATTAACTTGTCTAGTTACTGAGCATTGTGGTTGACTGCGTCGCAGCTTTCGTTCTCGACCTAGCTTATTATATTTTAATAAAGTTATTATTCATAGAACGTTCCTACAATTATCTTGTGCTTGTCGGGGGCATGTATCAATATTTCATAAGCGACATATTAAACTCTCATAATATTATTACTCTGGGTTGGAACTCTATTACTGCACGGCATACAGAAACGTTATTAAGTTGAAATACCTTCGAACATTGACCTAGCAAAATCTAATTCAGATTTTACTTACAATAATAATACAAAAGAAAAGACATGAAACCAGAACCATTATATAAGTCGACATTGCTAAATTTTAACTTGTAAAAACAACTTTCAACAACGAGTTTCCTACATTAATATAACCGACAAAAAAAATATATATAGTTGATTTGTCTATTAGTAACGAATAAATCGTTAACTTATTGCAATCAATTTTGAATGTCATCGATTTAAAAGCAAAAAAATAAAATATTTTATAACTCTATTTCTATTTCGCTCAACCAGGTAAGATTCATTAATAAAAATTATCATTATAATCATCACAACCCATTAATGGCTCACTGCTGAGCCGCGTCTCCACCTCAGAAAAAAGAGGGGGTTAGACCATAGTTCACCACGCTGGCCCAGTGCAGGTTGGTAGACTTCACACACCTTTGAGAACTTTTAGGGAACTCTCAAAATTATCATAATAAATATCGATTTAATGTTACTCATAAATATATTCTTCAGTTTTTGTTTAAACATAATATTAATTAACTTCAAGTTATGCGGCGTATGTTCTTACCTATTCCAAAGTTATAACTTTAAGGTTCTGTTATACGAGCTTGGAACCGGAACCCAAGAGTTAGGCAACCGACTTCCGGACCTTGCCTTACTTTAACACTTGGCACTCGCCGCCATCTAGTCGCTTTGAAGAATAGTCTTAGCTGTAAACAAACAAAACTTAATTAATAAATCTAATTATACTTGTAATAGATATTTACTAAGTTTATTAAATTGTTTTTTTACTAATTGTTTGAGCGATTAATAATAATAAATCAGTTGTATATTGTGTCTTGTCTTGGATATAATTGGATAAAAAGTTTTCTAGTAAAATAAAATATGCAAAATTCAGTCCCTTCAGACGTTTTTGTGTCAATTATATACTTCTATTCTGCGGGAATTATGATTTTTTTAATAAAAGGTATTCCATATTTTATTTCAAGTAATAAAGTATATGTGTGCTAAATCTCATTAAAATCGGTTAAATATTTTTGCTGTGTTTAACAAATATTATTATCCAAACGTACAAACTTTCATGTTTATCATATTAGTAAAAATATATTCATCTCCAATTCCTTAAAAATTATAGCAAAGAAAAAAAACACTAAGATTTGTTCAACAAATATTTTTTTTATTTATTTTAAATATTACTTAGTAGTGCTAGTTTCTGGTACTAAAATATTTAAAGGTAATATATGTAAATTAATCTATGGGCGATTAATTAAGTAGATCATAAATTTAATCTCGTTATGTCTTGCCCAATGTATTTGATCATTAATATCCTGTTAATCATCCTTATGAAGACAACTCAGTCCCAGACTTGTCTTGGGTAAGGGAAATATTAATTACATAAGTCGCTATGAACTTGACTTGACAAAAGCTTTTATGTTATGGATTCACTCGGAAAAGCATATTAATATAACTGCATTAAAAAAGGCGAATAAAAATGTATACATTTGCAGTAATTAAACTTATAAAATAATCTTATCGTTTAAAAATGTATTAACAAGGAATGAATAGCAGCAGCTCGGATGCCAACACAGTGCGATATTCATTCGCTCTCATTCATTCCTATATATAAAACGATCTAAATGTCTCTCTGACCTATAAGGTAAACAAATTTAAATCATGTGTAATAAAACTTTTTTGCTGTCCTTTCTCAGTAGCTGTTTAATTTAAATATCAGCCATTAACATTAATAATGTAAACTGTTTCTAATAAATAAATATTAAATATAATATAAAACATAGGCAGGCATACCCACAAATTTTACACACTGCTAAGCGTGTAGTAACGTGGGTGTTCTGAAATATTAAAATTTTTAATAGAATACAAATATTTTAATTAAAACATTAATAAAATATAAGCAAAATCATTTTATTAATACTCTCACTCACTCAAAATACAGTTAATCTGAGAAGAGAAGGCAAGAAACTTTTCAGATGTCCCTTCCAAAATATAGATTTATAAATATCATGTAACATCAATATGATTCACTATAGTAACATTATTTAAACATTATAATATTATTTATCAACTTATTTTATATGGTTGTACCAAGAATATCCAACATCACAATCTCCAGCACCTTATTTCTAACATAGTAACTTCTAAATATAGCTTTAGAGAGAGACGGAATAATTAAAAAAAAATTAAATACAAGCTTTTACCTTCTTTATAAGAAATAATACGATGCTTGACAAATAATTAATACGTCCGCCGTCTTGGAGCGGCGATTTAAAACTTTACTAACCACGAAATATATTATCTGTTGTGTATGTGACCAATACTAACAAGGAGGGTATAATAAAGTAAATAATTGAACAAAGGCCATTACTCTTGAATTTTATGAAAAAGTATCGTTAACTCGCTACATTGTCATACAATAGAGCCAAGAACCAACACCGCAGCAAATTATTTACACAACGGAGAAAGAAAAAGGTTTCATGTAAACATATGAAATTTCCCCTTGCAAATATACTCACTTTATTTGTACACATAGTTGTATTGCTAACCTATATACCGAGAAGTGAATATCAAAAGTATAAAACTATACGTGGAATATTTGTGTATAAAGACTTTTATATATACCTATTTCATGACAAAGGAAGGAAATAAATCAGATTTTTTTCTCTACGAGTATAAAGGTACTATTTTTTTTACTAAAATGAAACATACACATAAATATGAAAAGTATAACATAAACTCAAAGTTTTGCTTATCAGTTAGAAGCTGTTTCATGAAGTTTACTTTTTCATAAAACATTAGTTATGTATCTTCTAACATGAATACTATTTGTAGCGTCCAAGATAATGGTCCGATTCTGATGAAATCTTATTTGTTTAAAAAGTAATTTAATCGAGATGGTTCTTAACTATAATCTGATCAGCCGTTTAAAGACTATCAGCTCATTTCTAACTTGAGAGCTGCGTGACAAAATTATTAATATATTGACTATAATAACAGTCTTGTACGAAAGACGAAGAAGAGATGAAATCGAATAGAGTCAAGTATCGAATAGAATAGAGTACCAAGCTTTTTTAAAGTACGTAATTTTATCAATTTTTTTTTGCATTTTATGAATAAGTATTTGTTGTCTGTATTGACTGCTATTTTTATATTTTGTTTTTATCGATTTTCATCGATACTCGATGACTGGATTAGATTAGAATTGGAGTCGGGGGTAATTTAAATTTTTCAATTAATAGTTTTATTTATCCTTCCTCACCAATGCAAAGTTATCAACAGTCTTACGAAGTCAACATTTTCTTAATTCGCCTTTGATTCTTTCAGTATCTAAAATATGTCATCAAAAATCTGATTTATTGTTTTGAAGAACATTTTTCATCCGACGATACTTCGAAGCTTTTCGATCTTCAACTTTTACTTAACTTTGCCTTTGTAGCTCCAAAATGATTATTTTGTAATGTAAAGGGCATTTGGAGAGAGTCGAGAAAGATTTGCAGCGCGAAAGTTTTTAAACTTTCGAGAGATTTATTTGTTGCGTTATATGTTTTCGTTAAGGTACTTTACTTTCATCTCTCAATAGACAATTTACAAAAATGTCGATATTACATTTCTTTGTTTAAAACTTTTCATATTTTTATTTAAGATCTAGGCTAGATTCTTTATCCCTCAGGCTAAAGCAATCTAGCTATTTTCTAATTTTTATATATTTTGTACAGCTAATTTTATTGTAATATACAGCTTGTACGAGCATTTAGAAATATTTGAAGTTCATCTAAACTTTGAAATTATTATGGAGTATGGAGTAGATAGTAATATTCCAAAAAATTGATTTTGTTTAACTTAATTAGGAACATCTTTATAATATAACCGATTTAAGAATATTCCTTACAAAATACTCCAAACAATGTATTCATTATCTCTAACGAGCTAACCCGTGACCCCTAGAACCTAATCCCGAAATAATGAAGACATTGTTCATACGTACCAAAATTAAATTGTATTATTTTTAAATATTACTTTGTATATATTTATATTTTATTAATGTAAAAAATCAATGTATAAATCCATCACATATCTATCAAACTATTAGTCTTTCTCAATAGTTACTTTAAAAGGCAAACAGATTGCACATTAATTTAATTTCTACCTTCCAAGCAGGTTCTTAATCAGACTCTAATATTAAATTATGGTCGAATTTCGACCACTAGGCGACCTCTAGTAAAACTTAAATTAGCAAGCAAGAGGTTATCACTTGCAGTAGAAGAATATAGAGCAATGACGGACGATAGCAGCCAGCGCGGCGGGGCATTGCTTCGGGCGCTTTCCATATATTTATGTTCATACTTCACTATGTAAATGCACTTGCACGCAGACTTGTTTATACATTGAAATACGTGGTCGAAAATATTTCCTCTTTGTTTTCATGTTAACTGTGTCGAATTGAATAGATTTTTTAAATCTAAACAGGTTTGCGAAAATATATAATTTCTGTCCAGAAAGGAAGTAAACATTGACTAAATTTGTACAAGGAGTGTCGTTTAGTATTGCGGTGCGGTGTTGGTGGCGAGGTCGAGGAGTATAGTGTCTTGTGAAGGTTGTCCTTAAACCTACTCCTGGGTATATAACCCCAAGCATTCACTCACTTTCCTTTTTAAACTCTCTCCGTAATTCTCTTCAGTATTGTTAGTTTTCATAACTTTATCTTTTTACTTCATTTAAAGAAATTATTTAAAATATAATCATTTTACCTCTACTTTTATTAAACCTTTAGCAATTTCCATTTTATGTTATTTCCATTCACACCAACGGACTTTTAAGCGATAAAATCATTTCAATGTGTACTTTTATTTGTAAAAATTGTTGCTGGCCCTAATTTTAAAACGCTATCTAACTATTCTACACTTTGGTCTAATGTATAAAGTTACTTGAGTATTTATGCTTTTATTTACGTATTTTTGGTTTTTTTAATTGAAACAGAAATATTATATTAAAATATACTTTTGTGTGGTATTATTTAATATTTAAGAAATAATTAGAATAATTTTGATCACCATCGTTCTCCTGAAAGAAAAAAGCCAATGCGAGAAGATGGGAGAGGATGATACCTAGTCTTGTACAGCAATAGGCATAACATTGCATATTTGTCAAAAACCCGATATTTAAATATTGGTATTTTTATAGTGAATGGGAACTTCAATGGCGAGTTCAGTGGTTTATACAATTTAATTTAGAGATATATTTGTTAGTATTGAATTCCCTAACATCACAAACAACTATAACCCTTGTTTATTAACATGAAGCTATTCAAGTTTAATGGGCAACAGTAAACGAAACTCATTCCGTGATTAATAGTAATCTTATCAGCGTCGATTAAAGCGCCCTTTCTCTTCCATTTGATCGGCAGGACTAAGGATCGAGAGGTGCAAATTAATTACACTAATAACATCCCTCCGAACATTCAATTTTACTTAAATTAAATAAATTGGATCAGTCTGATGTTTTAATGATAAGAATCTATTGATTAGAAAATACTATAGATTAAGTTAGTTCCAAAGAATAATAGTAATATGCAATCAAACAAGTAGCCGAGTCAGCTTGAGACCCAGGAGCAGTATATCTGCTCCTGGGTCTCTTGAGCACTTTTAATACATGTTAACTTACCTACCATTAAATAATATTATAAATATATCGCAGTTTACTGATAATAAATACGGATCGTGTATTTAAAAATAATCCAAGAGAAACTATCTTTCAATCGAACGCTATCAATAGAATAGCTAGCAATTTTATTAAAGTTCGTTTATATTTTTTTACTTTAACTTTTTTTATTAGTATCTTTTCACTCTTTGATACTCAAAATTTGATTCAAAATAAACTGTGAATCATCGAAAATGCTGTGAAACGAAACGTAAAACACGTGACAAATTGGCAGAGAATTTTTTTGCATTGTTAAATCTGAAAAGTGCTAACATTGTAAATATTCGCTTTTATGAAAGTGTCAGCTCGTTATATCAAGTTAATATTTGCCTCAACAAATTATGTCTAAAAATGAATTAGCGGACTACAAAATATTTAATACTAGCCGACCCACGCCACTTAGTTCTAATTCACTTCACTCACTTGCCTGTTAAACGTTCTTTGCTACGCGCAAACTATCAAATACGAGAAGGTTCAATAGTCGTTAAATTTTCTGAAATTTTCCATTTTTTTGGGCAATATTCTTAATTTTTCTTTCCATTAGAAACTTCTACATAGTAATAAAAAACTTAAAAAATAAATATGAATTAAATCGGTAAAATCATCCTCAAGTTATGGCGTGACCAAGGGAAATATAACTCCGCAAAGAATTGTCCAAAATGACCAAAAATAATATTAATAAACAAACAGACACAAAGTTTTTAATGGATTCTTAAAATGTATTGAAATTTCAAAATAATGGAATTAAAAACTTCCATCACACTTGAAATAAGTAGAATAGTTCTTGCAAACTATTACTTGTGGAAAGTGGAGCACTTCCAACTTAGGCTTTATTAGTACAACGAGACATCTTCAAGATACAGAATTTATATATTCATTTTTGTTAAAATTTCTCACTATTTAATATTGTTAGTGTCAGAAATTATATTCGTTCTTTTACTCGGTCGAGCAGATTTGATTAGGGTGAAGTACTAAGAGGATTTTTGTAGTCAACATTGACTATTTGGTTTTTTTTATTAAAGTAGTCTGCGCTATAATTAAACTAAACTATTTAAATTTAAATTAAACGTAGTTTCTCCTGTTTGAGGTTATTAATGGTCACATTAATTTATACTTCTTAAAATTCAATATTATATTAGAATTTTACACTCATTACTAATATTCCTATAACAAAGGTTAGAATTAGGTCAATATTTTTAAGATATCCAAGATTTTTACGTTTCAACTTTTTCATCTATGAAAATAGATGATCAGACTCATATCGTCGTAGTAGCTTTAATTTTTTTACAAATTAAAATACATTTTATATAAACTAAATTCTACACATCCATAATTATTATCTGCTTATAAATAATATACACATTAATCGTGAAATAACTTGCCGTTGCAAAACTTTTTAATTATGATATATAGCAAGTGTTAATATAGAAAACACCTAGCTTTACTCCCAAGCGAGAAACGTATGTTCGACTTTCTCAAACTAGAAACTAAATCTTTTTACGTTTAATAATTCTGTATTGTTAGTAATATAATTAAATGTATTAAATAATCATATCAGTAACATATATTGTAGGAAAACCGGGCACTTATTTAGTATGTCAGTTTCTAGAAGAAAAACTGTATTTACTATTTATAAAAAAAATAAATAAACTGTTTTATCTAATCACTTTTTATATAGAAAACTGTATTTTTTTGTTGTATATTGCCATTAATTATTGTCGTTTCAAACACAAGATACATAATAATTAACGTAGCAATTTTAAAATAGCTTTTAAAGCTTTTAATGTTATGAAAATTTTAAAGCGAACAAAGAACAATATGGATCAGTTGATTTGAAAGAAAATGGTCACATTTTAAAGAAATAAAATAGCAGTGAGATGTTAAATATAAATTTAAACCAAGTTTCCTTTTCGTTGTACTGTAAGCTGTGCTTTAAATTATTCAGAAACATTAATTGGTTATTAGGACGTGTTTTTGTGTTTGGAAATGTTGCTTGCCACAGCCACGGCGGCTAGGCGGGGTTGTAGGGGCGGGCTCGGCGACGCGGCACGGCAGTTGGCTTCTGTACGCTCGCCGATCGCTCGCCTCATGCTACATTCTGAGTTTACGATAACTACTGGATATGAGACAAATAGTGGAGTGTTGTGAATGCCATGTTAATGTGAGTGTTATGAGTGCTCAGTGTACGTAAGTCGTAGACGCTAAGCGCCATGCGGTGAAGCGCCGCCGGGTGCTTGCTGCACGCGCGGATATGGTTGATCCTCTGAAAATATTTTGGGTGTTAACAAATAGCACTTATCTAGGTAAATATAATTCACGAAACTACATAATTATAAAATAAAAACTACAACAGTTCGTTATAATTTAGATTTCTGTCAAGTTTCTTATAATCACTTGAAGTAGCCTTATTTATATCACTTAAAAAAAATTAATAACTTGTAGAGATAGTAATTGATAATAATATTTTATTGATCTTGATTTAAACATTTTATTGCTTTCAAAAGCTTCTTTAAGAGGTCTGAGTTTAATTCAAGAGGTCACTGCTTCAAAACCTTTTTCTGCTATTGTAATTCTCTTCTTATAAGATTTTTCGCTCAAATTTAAATTGTAAATATTGAATAAATACTTTGATAAATTCGCTGTTTCAATTGTGAAGAAATGTGTGTTGCAAATTTGCAGTTTCTATTATGAAAAATGTATGTTTACAGCGTACTTCAAAAATATGTTGATATGTACTTTTTAAGTAAGTAGCTATGTTAATAAAGAATTACTTCTTCGCAAAAATGCACTGAGAGTACTAATTTAGAGTTGCTAATACTATATTAACAAAAGTTTAATGATAAGGTTATTGTTTTATAGGAGTCTAGATTTTCTTCTTATAAAAATAATAAATAATATTTTCTCGAAATATATATTATATTGGGAAATGTTGCATAAAAGCAACTGATTATAAAATATTTATGATGTGAAAGCAAGTTTGGAAACATCGTAGATAATGCCAGTTGGCAAAAGAAAGAATAACTCGTACTGTATTTTTAAAGATGTTCAAATAGACATTAGGTGTTTAAAATTTTCATTTTCTGTATAATGTTTTGATGCCAATGTGAGACTAAACGATTATCGAATAATCGAATTATCATCGGCATCTATATTGCAAAAATAGAAAAATATAACTTCCGTTTTCCCCACCCGTGGAGGGGAATTCTAGCTAGTCTCGTCCCTTTATATTCTCCTACCAAGGCAGTGGAGCTCAGTCTTACTGGTGGTCTCAAGGAGTGGATATTATCTAAGTAGTACTAAAGTGTCAAGTGCAGTGTTGTGTTAGAGCTGGAAGTGCTGTCCGATTAAGGTCATGTAAGTCCTTACAATGTAATTGCTACGTGGTTAAGTAAACACGTTAAGTTAGGTTATCCTTGTGTTAGGCTTTGAACAGATTCCTCCGGGTCAACAAAAAAAAAAAAGAAAAGGTTTATGTGTTCAACCTTAGGTTAAAACAGAATCTGGGCAGTGGAGGCGCATGTTGTAATTACATAAAGGAGGTCCTTAAATGGTCTAATGTCCAAGGCACTGCTTGGTTTCCTGTCAAAATAGTACGAGATCGTAATGATTAGTTATTTCCTGACCGTATTGCGCTTGTAGCTTTCATGAGGCAATCCTTTCCCTTTTAATTGTTGCGACATAATATACTTTATTGTGTGAATAGATATTATTGGTTTGTTTTTGTTGTTTGTTTGCTGATAATAATTTCTTTTCCAATTTGATGTTAAATATTTAGGTGGTTGTTACGTTTATAGTTACGAAGATTTTAAGCTCAAATCCAATTTAGTGCATGTATTACTATGATAATTTTATCATAATACGATAGCTTCATAATAATAGGCATAGGGCTTCAGTGTACGAATACTATAAATGGATAAATGTTTCAAAGCAACATTTGCATAAGATTATTCTTTTTATAACAACGTTTATTAAAACCGTCAGATTTTAAACAAAATTGCTATTGCGCCTGGAATAACTTCATAATTACAACATTTTTCTTATATTAATTAAAAACGTAAGGATCACGATGACAGAATTTTAGATTGACCTTTTTAGGTTAATATTAATTAACACCGTTTTTTATAGCTTTTCTCTTTACTTAGTTACTCTTTTTAATAGTATTATTAAATTAAACATAGGACATAGACATACATGGAAAAAATGATATCTAATGTCTAGAGATTAATTAACCGTAAAGGATAGCCTGAAGAAATTTAATATTATCATCGTTAGTACTTTATACGAAATATTATTTAGGGAGTCTTAAGTTATTTCCTTTATTTTACAAGATACTATCCGACCCGCCGTATAAGACGAACTCCCATACAATCTTTCATTCTCTATTTCAACCCCTTCAAGCCTTTTTCCGGCATAAATAGTATGTCATTTCCCAAGATCTAGTCTATCTCTGTACCAAATTTAATCAAAATTAATACAGCAGCTATTGGGTTTTAAATGGTGTAACTAAACTGACATTGTTTTATATACTTAATACATTTATTTTTATTACTTGTAAGTATTGTGCACTGACATAAAAGTATTAGGGTGTCCAAAAAAGAACATTCTCGAGTGTTTATTATCCACAAAATCCCATCGGGATATGAGTAATTGGGACAAAAGAGATAAAAAAAATGGGTTATTCGTGAAGGAAGGATAAACTTTTACGAACAATTCCCGCAACAAAGTTTTATTCATTCGCGGCTAAATAGTATAACATGGTGATGATATTTTTGATTTATTATTCAAATGAATGTTTATTTTATGTTGTTGGTTTGCTTATAATAATAATCATTATTCAAATTAACATATAAATGAAATATATTAATGTTAATGAATTTTGTATTTTCAACTTTTGTTTTCTTTTTCAACCGACTTCAAAAAAAAAAAGAGGTTATCAATTCGGTTGTATTTTTTTTATGTTTGTTACCTCAGAACTCCGTCATTTATGAACCGAATTAAAAATTTCTTTTTATATTTGGTAGTATATGCTTACAGATTGGTCCCATTTTTTCAAAATCCAGTTCTGATGATGGAATCTTTGAGGAATTGAGAGAACTCCTCAAAAGTTATAGGCACACATATAGTAATTTTGATATTTTGACTAAGGTTATAAGCATTTGCATTCAGAATTTATCATTTGATGAAGTGGAACTGATGAGGAAGACCACAGATAGCCACTATATGGTTATGAATGTAAAGCAACTATTATTATGAGGAAATTTAAAAAATACTTATCATGTTGATGTTACCAGTAGATTCTTAGACCTTCCGGCTTCATCTACTATTAGCTGATGATGACACCGGAAGGTATGCACTGGAACACAGGCATGGGACAACGTAAACTAGTCGTGTTTGGGTTTAATGGAATTGTCTCAAAGTGTACTTTGGCTGTAAGTAATTTTTTTAATGGTAATGTTTGTCTGTCTATATCGTAGCTATAGATTTTTTATGCGATTTTAATGCCATTTTTTCTGTGTGAAACAGATGGGATCATGATGACATTGTTTTATTAGTTTAATAGTGTATATGTGTATCTTTCTGTGACATCGTACCTCCTGAAAGAATGGGATGTTTTTTGATACGGATGTTTTGTGTGGAAGCAGATGGGATGAAGATGCTATCGTTTTATAAGTTTAACAGTGTAAGTGTAACGTTATAAATTAACCCATTTTGGTGCGGTTGTTTATACTCGATGTTCAGATGATCTAGATGGTTCTTACCTATAATTTCTGAAGAGCTGAAGGCTATCTGTTGAGTGGGTGCAGTAGATTGGAGATGGAAGGGTGAGTAGAGTGGTACAGTTTAGTAGTTGAGACGGTGGTTGAGTGAGTAGGTACTTTGTAAATGGTGAATTGATGATTTAGTGAGTGATTAAATAAGTAAACAGATGAGAGTGAATTAGTGGATGAGCGATAAATGAGTTTTAGAACATATTCACTAAAAACCAAGAAATAAAACATTTTTAACAAATATTGAACCGACTTCAAACTCTAAAAAATGCACTAAAAAGTAAGAAATAATTAACTTATTTATTAACCTCCCTTTATTAGGACAATAATATACAATAATTGATATTTTTGTAGTTGGTGCCGGCAATAGTACAGAACGTGGTAGTATAATAATACAATCGTACAGAGTATTTCGTTACAGGTGCGTTCAATTGATATACCTATTACTATTCCACCCCACTACACGTCTGTTCACCTGGCTGGGCTGGCTGGCACCGACTACAAAAATATCAATTATTGTATATTGTTGTCCTAATAAAGGGAGGTTAATAAATAAGCTAATTATTTCTTACTGTTTAGTGCATTTTTTAGAGTTTGAAGTCGGTTCAATTTTTTGTTAAAAATGTTTTATTTTGTTTGATTTTTGGTAGTGCCTATAGGTAATTTATATTAAAAAAACTCATTTTTTGATGTAGTTATACTGTTACGATAGTTAAAAGTAGTGTTAGTGTTGTATTTTAGTGTCATGGTTAAGGTCACCCTTCTTTATGTAAGTTGTCCTTTTAAAAGTTATTTCCGATAGATTCTCACAATAGAATAAAAACGAAATTATACTTCAACAGTGCACGTAACCTATATTGCTTACTCGGCGTGAAAAGAATGCAAAAGCTGCTGATGCATTCTTGCCATCTGGAATAACGGCCAAATTCAAAGCTATAGATCGCACCGGTTAACTATATGTTCACACGGTGTTGCTTACAAATAGAGCAAGTAGTAGTGAAAACGAGTAGTAATAGTTGGTGAACAATCTTAACGAGCCCCGCCATATTACATAACTAATTCTGTTATCATTTAGCAAATTATATTTTGTCAAGTGTACCAACGTGAACACAATATATAACCTTTGGTGATAGATTAGTCTCAGTCTCTCTGGTGTTTTTGCGCAGTGTATATGGTAGTTACTGTTATAGTGTCGTGATTAAGGTCACCCTTCTGAAGGTCCACGTAAGTTTAGTGAGAGTTAATATATTGTGAAAGAGCTCTTTAAACCTGCTCCTGGGTGTCAAACCCCAGGCACTGCTTCTATCTAGATTACATGTTGATATTGCCATTTGAGTGTTACTGTTCAGTATTGCTCCCATATACTTTGCATAAATATGTTACATAGGAGCTACAGTGCATTGTATCACGTAAATAACAATTTCATACAACCCGGAGAAATGAGAAAGAGAAGCAGAATGGGGTATTGAAAAACACTAAGACGGGCGATATTGGGCAAACGTAACGTAGACATAAATAATCAAACATTATGATCTCTTACAATTACGACAGGAACCTAAGCAGTGCCTTGGACATGTGACCAAGGTGCAGACTTAAGGGCTGCCTTTCATTCTATTGGTTCTCTGTTTAAACCTAACGTTTACAAAAAAGCCAAGAAGTGCTTGGAGCTTGAGATACATAAACAGGTTTACAATTCCTTATCACAATGCAAAAACTCCTAAAAGTAAATTTTACAGTTTATCAATTTTTCTAAGTGGAATTAATTTAAGTACAAATAAAAATATGTCAGCGTTATTTAGCGTATCTAATTGTTAGTTGATTCGCTTAAGTCGTACTTAAAAGTTTATTTCTTTGTGATTCATTTCAATTATTTTGTAGCTATTTCAGTAAAACTTGAGTTATTATTAAATCTATAAACTTTAGATTAATCTAATGTGGAACCACTTGAATTTTGAGATACTCACGTTTTAGGAGACGGTTACAGTTTTACCAGCAACAAAAAGAAATTAACGCTTAACATGAGAAAGAGTCAACTAGTAAAGTAGGATAGGTTATACTCAAAATAGGTTATGAAACTTAGACAGATGAACAATGCATATGCAGCCTCAGAATTAACATAGTGTTTCAAACGATTTATCTGGAATTTAATTTAACGGAACTTGTTTAGAAGGAAACACAAAAACAACTTTCGGACATGTTGGTGACAAGGGTATTCGTTGCCTTCACAACTTTACAAATGTAGCTTTTATACGCTTAAGGGCATTTAAGCAATATATGTTGTATTTAGCTAAACAAATTGTAGCATACGTATTTTTTATGAATTTATGTTAGCTTTCCTTTACATATGAAATTAGAAGTTAATATAAAAAGTTCTACAATTATCTATTCCGAAAGATACGAAATAAACGATAAACTTAATAAGTATATTTGTAAACTATTTATTGCTAACAAATATGTACTTGTAATATAAATGAATACGCAAAATTATAATTACAATTATAATAACACAATTACATGTTATTAGATTTTAGAGGCCTTTTAGTATAGTTGTATTTAGCTAAATAAATTGTAGCATATTATGTGAATTTATGTTACAGTTTCTTAGGCATACAATGTTGGTACGTGTGGAATTATCTGTTTTAACGAATCAGAAGTGAATAGAAAACTTCCAAATTTATCAATGCCAATGGTACTTACATGTGTAGACTATTAATTGCTAGCAAATATAACCTTGTAACATAAAATAAATAGCCGTATAAGTTTTAATAATATAATAGTACAAGAATTCGAATACAAATGACTATTTCAAGAAAATTATTTCATAAATACAGTTTCCGGAGTTTTTAAGTTTATACGTACACAAACAAGAGTTTTAAGACTAAATTTTTATAACCTAAAAACTTGACTGAATTTAAATATTTAGGCTCAAATTTATAATGAAAGACATAATTTAGTAATTAGTTTTCTTAAAAATACTTTAGTTGGTAGTTTATTGAAAAAAATGTTAATTAAGAACTTACTAAATAATTTACTGAAGAACTGAAGTTTCTTAATGAATAATTTTTTAAATTATAAATATCACAGAAGTCAAACTTTGTTTTTTTTTTTAAATTATGGATACATCGAAAAACATTCATATTTTCATATATATTTAAGAATTTGTATCTTTTTGTAACTCATTTCACAAGCAGATTTGTGCCACAGATGCGAAATAAAAATCCGTCGTTTGAGAATCCAGTATAATTTAACTTTCGCCCTGGTATCAGGACGCTAACAAATTCAGAGGTAAAGTACCTCCTACCCTAGCAAATATGTGATGATATATATAAATAAAATATTTGTGTGAGGTATATTAGACAGAGCAACAAAAATACAGAGCACGTGTGTCGACTGCTAACGAGCGGCTTTGTGCCAGGCTTGTCTGTCCAACTGTTACTTCATTTTCTCTACTGATTCAGAAAAATAGGAAATAGATATTACAGTAATTTATTTAAATATTTTAACTGACACCAAAAATGGTCTAACTAACTTTCAATGACATCGAAACATAGCTCTGTCTCAATAAATCAACGACTAAATTCATAATGTGAATAGGATGATCGTCTAATACTTGGTTTAGTTAAATATTAAATGTCGAATAAAGGGGGAGGAGGGGGATCCTTGCTTTCCTTGCTTGCTTATTTCTGATGACTTGGCCTGCATGGTGATTACGTCAACTATAAAAAGTCGCGATATATAAAGAGTCTAACGTGAATAAGAAAATTACATGTATCAGTGTTTATGTAAGCAAAGGGGTAAGGGGTTAGGTTAGGGCTTTGCTTACTTTTGCTGACATGGGGGGAGGGGGTTGATAATTGTAATAAAGCGTAAATGTTTATCTTATTTTTAAAAAGTTTAAAGAAATATGGAAAGAGATGAAAATAAACTACAATTTTAGATTTTAATTTATTTGTAAATGAAAATTATTAATTGCAGATATTTTTAGATTTTGGAGAATAAAAACAGGATTTTAGTTACCTGTCGGATATGATAGAAAGATTTGAATAATTTAACGATATCGCCTGCACTGCAGTCGATTTGATGCGTATAGAATGTTAGAAATTCAACGGTTTCAGATTAATCCATATCAGCATTGATATTCTTGCTGTGCATTTAAAAATATCTCTTATTTATATCGCTGTTGAAATATCATATTTGGTTGTCGCAAATCCTTTATTTGTTTTGATAGCCACAGTCTGGTGTTTGCCATTAGTATCGACTTTCGCTAAAGCATCGATAATATAGTATTTTTTCCTCTTATCTATATTTTCCAGATCTGTAACTTTTGGTAACAGAAAACAAGCATCTAGTGTTGAAAGTTCACTATCATTTGAATCCTTTTCTTCACTTAGATTAGTCTTTCAAAATTAAAGACACTTTATTCTCAGAACTGTTAAATACATTTTATACAAAAGAAATGTACAATGAAAACAGCATTTTTTTCCCCAAAAACGAGTAGTGTTTCTGCAAGTCATGTTGCAAATGTCTGTGAGAAACGGTAACCATTTTCCATTAAATGGACCGTCTGCTAACTTGCCGCCATATTGAATAAAAAATCAATTAAGGTAATATAGCTTTTATTACTTTGCTCTTTTAAAATGTTTGAAATTGATATTTTTTTAAACCGGTTATTATCGTTAATGAGTACTGACAGCTTCGACTAAATAAATATTATTTAGTCATATAATTTATTTTTTACTCATTCTTAACCGAAATAATTTCAATTCTGAGATAATAAATTACTACAACTTTAACTAATATTTTGTACCTAAATTATAGTTGTGACGCTTTGTTATATTATACAGATATATAAAAAAAATTTGAATACTGGTGTTAAGGAAAATAGTGTAATAGGATTAATTTTAGAATTTCTAAATTAAAATGAGACAAAACCCAGCAGGGCAACTAAATCAAATATTGTCTAGTAAATTGTACGATAAATATTCGATCACAAAGCAATATCTTGTATAAAGTATGTCAGCGCAAAAAGACGCACCTGAGGCCAGACAGATTGGCGACACGACGCTGTACGACGTCCATGCCCAGATGAGACAATAACTCAATCTTTGGCAAGGATATGCCTTAATCGACAGACTTATCACGTCATGCTTCTGTATTATCTGTTATATACAGCTTAATGAAACATAACCATAGGTGGAGCAAATTTCCTGATACAATGACGGTAAAAAAAGATCTCACCCAACCATATCCTTCCCTCATGACTGTATTTCTCCATATTTATAGATGAATATGTCAAACTATAAATAATTTTATTTTTATATACTAGGAGGGGGTAAGGCCCGCTTGCTACGATACTTTCATATCTTTTGAGGAGTGAGAATCACTGTTACGCAAGAGTTCCACTCGTTCTAAATGTTTTGTTACCCGTGGCAGGATTTGTGTTTTTTGAAATTTCAGAATTTCAAACTTGAAATTAATAAAAACATAGGACACCTTCTAGTATTGTCGATGTCCATAGACGAAGATAGCCATTTTCCATCAGGTGGACTGTTTGCTCCTTAGATTGAATCATAAAAAAAAAAGATATTTCTATATCATAAAAAAAGATATTTTTTAAATCCGCTCGAGCATTAAAATCTTAAATATTTTATATCATCCATGTTTTAATACTTTGTGGCTTTCATTCAAAAATAACTTTATTCGTACGTAAAGTACCGATAACAATGAACGAATGAAGTATTTTGATATTGAATTTATGTTTAAAACAATGAAAGTGAATAAAAGCGGGATTATCATAACAAATAACAATTTATTATGCTATGCATAATCAATTAAAATAAACATAAGATGATGATCAATAGTGACAGAATGAGCACGAATAATGTACTTAGTGTAATTTATGTAGATAAATTCCATCGGTTCAGTGGCTGTGTAATGTGATGGTGATTTATGGCTTAATAACCACATAAACTCGCGTAAGTTACCTTAGTGATTCTGGCCTTTATTCTAAAATTATTTTACGGGTTAGGATACAATTCATCTCTGCCGCTGGGAACGCATCTCTTAAGAACCCAGCACCCTATTGGCGGTAGGAGATCTGTTCCCCGACTGGCTTGTGACCACTAGCATGCGAATTGTTATTGACGCGTTCCCGTCGAGTCGAATGAGGGCCAAACTTACCCCTCTCATTCCGTTAATGCTGCGGTTCTAATAAACTCTGAATTCTCGTTCAGGGTCCACTGAAACCGTAGCATTCTTATCTTTATTCTCCTTCCCCGTTCTATCTTCGAGGTGGCAACGCATCGGCAAAACAAGAGTCATTGTCTTGTATTGCCGATGTCAATGGGTGATGATGGCCTCGTACAATCTTCTCGTTTGGCCCTTAACTGCCATAAAAAAAATCTGTTAAAACCGCCTCAACTCCTAGAGCTAAGATCGAAATTAAATAAATGACAAATTATCTAAGATTTTTTTGGAAATTTATAGATAAGAAAATCCGTCATTTTGTTATCCTTTAAGGTTTTACTGATAACCAAAGATTACAAACCACAAATAATGAAGTGAGAAAATCCGTAGTTAATGCGTTAGAATTTGTATAAATTGGATATATTGATTTATAACTTACATTCCTTATATTTTTGGGTTGGAGAAAGTACTTGCGGTTATATGAGGTGAAATAAAAATTGATTACTACCTCTGCTATCGATAGCTTTCTGATTGAGATCACATTTAGAATATATATTACGCCAAGTGCCTTAGTAACTCCCACTTCCATTTCTCATTTCATCATTCTCGTGATAATAATCTTGGGGCTACTTGTAATTTTCTTTTATTCATTAGGTGGCAATTTTCCACCTAAAGCTTCTTTAAAAAAAGTGCTGGTTATTTATATTGAAAATTAAATATAATATCAAATAAAAATTGTCAAACCACAAGTTCGAAGAAAAATGTAAGAAATATTTGTGGTTATATATTTTCTATTAATTTCGTTTATTTTTCTTCCTCTTCTTTAATCTTTAATTAGACAATCATTTTATTATCATGATTTATTACATGTGTTTGAGTAACAAACATTTATAATATTAGATTTGTTAAAATCATAATAGTATTAAATAAGTTTTGTAAAATGAAATAGCATTTCAATTTTTCAGTAGGTGATTCTAGTATTCTAAATTATCTTCCATTTTGATCTCGGTAATATCTAAAATTCTGTTTTATAAGGATTAAACGTACAAAAATCCTTTTGATCAAAAATGTACTGCTTTATTATTGGTTCTATTTGCACATTCAGGGAAAATGTTTTAATTGTTAATTTTCTGGTCTTCTATATTATAAAAAATACTAAAATGAACTCTACGAGTGCTTTATAAGTTACCTAGAGGGTATAAAGAAAGAAGTAAAATTGGCAAATTACCAGTTTCATACAAACCAACCGGCATTCAACTTCCACAACTCATTAGTTTCCAGCAAGTAACGCTTTAACTTACAATGGGCAAATTTTCTAGAAATTATAGCAATTATTATAAAAGCTCTGCAGACCTTGACTATAGTTTGTACGTAGTTTATGTGAACAGCAGTTTGAATTAATGGGAAATGTATCATTTTTATGGCACTCTAAGTTTTATTTAATAAGTTGGTTCGTCTTATTAATTTGAAAACAAATATTTCGTTTAATGACTCAGTTAAACTGCCCCTTTTTGACGTGATATTATACGAGGGGTGTCATCGAGGACTGTATTCAACAAGTTTCGCTCTGTCGTAGAATTGCTGGATTTTCACTTCTTGAATTATTGTGTCATACGTTATAAAAACCACCATGTTTTTAAAGTGAGTTAAGAAATATTATACTCGTATATTATATTTCTATCCTATACCTTATCTATTTCTTTTATAAGTACACTTATGTAATGATTCCAATAAGAATGTTTAGTTTCGCCAGTTTTTTGTTATTATCTGGAGAATCTTCTTCGAATGAAATATTCGTATGATTAAACCGTCATATCAAACAGGTGAAATTAGTTTTTTCTTATACGAGTATTTTCGTGGAAATATGCTTTGAGAGTTGCGCTTTCGTGAAACACGTGAAGAGCTTCTAGATTTACTTTTTTCCCTATAGAAATGTGTAAATATAATTATCTTTTTCATGTATCTAATATTTTTTTTATGAAAAATTTTTTTAACTCAACAGTAATATAACTAGTCTGTTATCTTTACTTCTCTTCATATTTTGCAAGTTATAAATTATATGTGAATATATCAATTTATGTATAAAACTTATCTTCATTTATATAACCCAAAAAACATAAAAGTTGCATTTCATTTTGAACTTTTAAAACAAAATATAGAACGACGCGAAAGCATTTGTGCTTTTAGTCGTTTCACATTTCTATAGATGTCATGTATTCAGTATTCATGATATATTTTGAGTTGTGAAATACACATTCAACATTCATCTTTATTTTTATGCTTACACATTGTTAACCGTCCAAATAACTTCAAAGGAAAGAGTAATAAATATAATGATTTTTTGTCCTCCATTGTTATGGTGTATAAGGAGGAGTAGGATTTTTTTAAATCGTTAAAATGATAAAGTTTTAGCGTTTTAACTAACATTTCAGCTTCTCAATTTTGTGTGAATTCGCTGTGAGTAAAATGGTTTCGAATATTTTTGCACATGGAGCTAGCAGATAAGGAGAGGGCATTGTTACTAGCGAACGATGTCGTAAATATCTCGATTCCGACCAACAGTATTAGATATATTTGTTTTAAAACCCCCACGGGTTTTAAAACAGTTAAAAAATTATAAAGTATACCTTCAAAATGTTATTTCTTCTATCATTGTATATAAAATAAGAATCTAACTGACTCATATATCAACACACAGCCCAAACTTGAAAATTTTGAATAATTCTTGAGATGTAGGTTTTTCGAGAGTTAGGAGCATTCATGAAGGATTTTTGGAAATTTAACTCCTGAATTAGATGAAACTGTTACACCTATTTAAATCCTTTATGTTTTACCGTCTTCATAGAAATTATTGTCATGATATATAATTATATACATGATTGCCTAGTGAAGCCGTAGGTTATATGCTAGTACAGTAGGTATATTTAATGTATTATATTCAGTATCTCTTGAAAATCTATTGTTTTGTAGTATAAACGCTAGGTTCTGCACCTGAACATTGTGTGCACTGTGAACAGCTTTTAGCTTAGCTTTGTTTATTTAATTTACTCAAGCTAAGTAAACTATTTGCCGTCCCACCGCTACAAGACGACAACGTAATTGAATACACTTTCGATATTACTACATTTATGACGGGTTCTGCTTGTGACCGTGTAATCTAGTTAAAACAATCTGAAGGTTTATATACAGCACTACAGTTTCATTAGAATATTAATGTAAGTTTAAAAATAATGATATTTGTCATGTCGGCTAATATATCTGGCTACGGCCACACTTGTAACGTTATCCAAATCAATCCTGCCATTTAACAATAAATATAAATTCACGATTTGACATTTTATTTCTATGGTAGAGAAATATTATGGATTCTAATAATAAGGAAATATTTTGGTATATTTTCAATAACTCGTAATAAATCAGATCACAGATTGAAGGCGGAAATAATAATATTTCCATTAATTTTATGTTGTCACCTGTCTAGATGCTATAATCCGTCATCCAACAACTTCTGAGAAATGGAACGAAAAATAAAATCAAACACGATATTAGGTATAAAATATTATGAAAGCTATCCGAATATTTATATACCAGTCGACTGATCTAGCTTTGCTGAGCGAAAACAATTTTAAATGACAATGAATTTTTCTTGCATTTAAGTTAGATCTACAGCAATACAACTGTGAAAACCGTATCCAATTTCGTGCAGTAGTTTTTGCGTGATGCGCGTATAAACATATAAATGAATTTTGAATAGTATTGTTTGGTTTTGTTGTTATTATTAAGTTTTCTTAAATATCTTGGAGGAAAGCGAAGCGGGAAGCGACTTTGATTTATACTAAATTTATATATAGAGATGTACAGACACTCATTAAGTTACATAATTATATATGTCGGCGTTTAAGTTAGGCTTAGGCAATTGCTTGAAGGACGTCCCTAAGTCTACACCTTGGTCACAAGTCCACGGCACTGCTTAGGTTCCTGTCGTGCATGTAAGAGGTCATAAATATTATTTATCGGTTCAGTAGCAGTATCTGCGTTGCGTTTACTCAGTTCTCCATTTAATATCACACCTCTCTTAATGTTTTAAACACTCCTTCTCTTTCTAATTTCTCCGAGTTATATATAAATTACGTATAAATACGAGGTAGGGAAGTAAAAACAATCATTAATTGAATCTTTTACCACCATCTTTAGCTTTTGCTGTCCATATTGTGTTAGAAAACAATTCGATTGGTTTCTATGTATTTTCCTATCAGTGGATGTATTACCAAAAATCCTTTCTTAATGGACTTTTTCCTTGGACGTAACTAACTTATCTCAAAATGTTTCTTTCATTGGTTACATACCCGTGAATTATTTTCTTAATAATAATAGCAGACTGTCGCCAAATAACTGTTTCTACATTTCTTTATTCAATATTTATTGTTAATGTTATCTAGGGTTTCTATAAAAACAAATTATGTTATTTTGCTGTGAGTCTCTGATTTAAGGCATATTGCTGTCTTGAATTTGTAATGTTACTGAATAGGTTTCGTTATTAGTTCAATTAAATAGTATTATAATTTCTATAGTTTTCGAAATTACTTTTTATTGTATTGTAAGTTATTTTGCGTACTCAAAATTATTTTACTAATTTTGTAATCAATATATTATGTTAAATTTATTACTTATGCTTTTATTATTTCTTATTCTTTGCATGCACTTAAAGTGACGTTAGTTTTCGTATTCATTTTGCCTGAAAATAGGTTCCTTTAATTAAAGACAATTTCTCCTGGGAATTAAGGAACTAAAATAGAGGATGATAGGTTGGGAATGATTGGTCCAGTTTTACCGGTTTTTGATCATTATCCGACACATAATGTCTACAAAGTGATCAGCTCCCTATTAATAGGTTACTTTATGTTCATTCTATTAAGTACGATATACAAATTAAGTTTCACTTTTGATTGAAATTGAAAAATCTACTACCTTGATTGAAAACTTAAGGTTCATATAAATTGATATTTGGTAATATTCCCCGGTCTCGTTGTTAACAAAATAATACTGACTAGTTTACTCGTCGCTATAAAAAACCTACTCTCGAAATGAAAGCTTTCCACTAGCTTCATCCTTATGCTACCAGACGAAAGATATATGATACCTATTACTGTACACCAAGACGTATACCTACACATGCAATTTAGACTGAGGCGAGCCGTGGCTGGGGCTTAAGACCCAGGAGCAGGTTTTAAGAGCTCTTTCATAATATATTAACTCTCACCTCCACCACTCGACTGAAGTAAACTTACGTGGACCTCGAGAAGGGTAATAACCTTAATCACGATACTATAACACTAACTCCCATGTTCACTGCACGAAAACGCCAGAGAGAATGAGACTAACCTACCTATATTGTCAATTGTTGTTATATTGTCTTCACGTTGGTATACTTTAAATAATATAAAAAGATCTACCCGCTAACGTTGTTTTTATTTCGTACGAAATATACTATAAATTAATTTTTGTATACAACAAAACTCTGACGAATATTCTCAGATGAGGTGTAGCTTATCAATAAACAACAGGACTTAATTATTAACAGTTATCCGAAGATTAAGTTAATACAGATAATTCGGTAGCAAGTTGAGAAACTACCCTCATAAATATGTCGTGCTCAGTGATATCCAGCGAGGGCGAAGGGCACTGTCACGTATCTATTGGGATTTCATCCAAAGTACTCGGGAGGGCCATTGGTTCTCCAGCGGACCTCTGCGGTTATACGAATATAACTTTTATATTAATGCTTTCATGCTAACAAACTATTGTTTGGTGTTTATATGGTATTTTATTAAAGTAAACAAATAACGTCAGAATCAGTATTGATATTATTGAACATCATATAAACGAAAATATTTTTGTTTCGACCTATAAAGTATGTAATGCTACTTTTGGGTCTGGGAATATTGTATGAAATTTGATTTTGTATTTAGATGCTCTAATATGATTTTGGAAGATAAAGTAATAGTGGTCACTATAAGGCACCTATAATTTAACCGTAAAAACATTAAGAACATGGCGATTTTTTATGAAAATAGTTTGTTTCTTGTTAGGCCTTGGAATTTTTAATGGTCGAAAAAATATAATTTTTACTAAGTACGAAATGTCTCTTCTTGACCACGAAATGGAAGCTAGCTTCAGCTGTTGGGTAAATCCAAAAGCGGTGATGGCACAGTGGTTAAGACTTCAGGTCTTACTCGGGATGTACGAGTTCGATTCTGGGCACTGACTCTTGAGCTATGTGTATTTTAATCAATTATATATAGTTTGCTTTAACGTCGTGAGGAAATCTGCACTCCTGAGAGTTTTCCATGCTCTTAAAGGTGTGTGAAGTCTGCCAACCCGCACTGGGCCAGCGTGGTGGGCTATGGCCTAATATCCTCCTCATTCTGAGGAGGAGAGCCTGCTCAGCAGTGGGCTATTGACAGGTCGTGATGATAAATAGCAGGTCGGTAGATATGTCTCGGTATCGGTGCGATTTTCATGATTTATCTACAAATCTTTAGGTGGTATCTAAATAATTATCCATATAAAGATCCAAAAATTCATGTAATCAATAAATGCATGCTGAATAATATAATCCTAATATATTAGAAAAATGTCTTAAGTCTAAAAATTTATGTTTACTCAACAATATTTTAGTAATCTTAAAATAGAAATATCTCAAAGCTCTGAAACTTTTATCTCAAAACAAGTCTAATCGATCAATTTAATCACTTAAAAGTGAAAACCTTTAATCCAATTCTAAGACTCGAAACATCGGAACTGGAAAGTCGTGCTGGAACAGATTGTTGAGTAAGTAGCGATGAAAATCTTATTTACAAGTTATTGAGTTAGTACAGTACCTACTGTTATTTTGAAGTAGACACAATATTCTTATTACTTTTTTACATGTTCTGTATACATAATATTTTATAAGTGTAGGTTAACTTACTTTGAATATAACCATGTTACTAACGTGATCAATAAAGTTATGTTAAATCTATATTTTAAAAGACAATAACTTTATCGTGACATCTGATTTAAATGATAAAAGGCGAAATTGTTGATTAGACCTGCAGATATACAACTTTAAAATGGTATTCAATTTGGTACAGTAATTTTAACTTGAAGCATACAAACGTACTTAAAAACTTGTAAAAGAGATTGCTCAGAATTTAATTTATGTTAAACATACCTCTCACATAAAAGTTTTCGTAAATATCTTCTATGTACTTTTTACAAAGCATATTACAAAATAATATTATGCTTTAACATCGTTTTAACGTTAAAGACAGATTCAGAACAACATTTACATTTACTTACAGGTATTCTAACACAGAAAATATGAATAATAACTTTAAAGTACGATTGCGGACCTATGTAACGGATATGTAGAGATTACGTTTCTGATAGTACAAGTAATTTATTAATCCAGAGCACGTAAAAAGGCTGTTTTAAATGATAACGTAAATGCTTTATGTATACAAATATAATTTATGGCGCATTGGGCCATTTCATTCGTATATGCTAAAATGCGGTCGAATATTAAACAAGGACAAAAAGTTGTCCGCGTCAATTTTTGCGAGTGTTGCCGCAGTTTTCTAACAAAATTATTCTTCAGAGTCCGGTACAGATCGACTCATGGAACATCAAAAGCCGACGGTTGTGTCGTTAGACCGCTCTCCATTGCTGATTAGCTTTTACCGACAAAAAATACAGAAATTTCCCTCTTTACTAAGATCAAGATATTTGATTTAACTTATAATTTTAAAACTTATCAGCCGTAATGAATTTAAACTGTTGCTTATTATCATATCGTATTTCGCAATATAAAATAAATATACTATTAGTTATATTTTTGGCAGCATTGGTTTGAATACCGATTTCTTTTAGAAGGTTTTCCAGTTGTTCCAGTTCCAGCAATACTATAGGGTTGGTAGTAACCAAGATTGATATCAGTATTTTATCACGAGTATATTCTACAACGAGCCGTGAAACTGTAAAGTTAGTGCTTTTATTTGCACACTGCATAACTGCAGGAGAAATATCAATTTAATAGCAAAATATTGAGTAAGCTTTACACAGAGATTTTATTTATGGATTTTGCAATTCCAACATTAAAAACTGGTGTAATTATTTAATATAAATTATAATAATGTATTATTTACATAAACGTTATTCTGGGCCACCGAAATAAGCTTACTGGCACAGGCCAATAAAAATAGTACGCAAGTTTTTCCCGCTTTAGTCTGTCGCCAGACGCAAGGTCTATCTTAAGTTTATGTTCATCACATATGGTTAGTTCAAAGGTTAGCAGAAAGTGCAACCATGAGTCTGGTAATAAAACCGGACTTTCTACAAACGCTCCTAATTTATCTTTGCTCAAGCGGACCTCAAACGAAAGCAATTTCCCTTTTGGTTTCTTTTACATACATCTCTTTGACACAAATTAAGCTACATTTGAAATATTCAGTATTTAGTTGTAGTACAGATGACTAATCTCATATGAAACTAATATTGCCTTATAAATATAAAAAAAACACACACATCGTTAGAATCAATCTACAGTATTTAATTACATTAATGTAAATAAATTTTATTATTATTCCGCAGGAACTCATATTTTTTTCCGAGATAAATAGTATCTGAGATATATAGCCATAGGTTAATCCAACCGTGATAAAGTATCTGTGTGCCAAATTTCAATGAAATCTGTTCAACCGTGTTTAACTAATTGAGTAACAAACATCCAAACTTTCATATTCCTAAGTATTTATTAATATGATTTTCTTTTACACGATAGATAGTTCCAATACCATACATTTTATATTACATATTTTGATATAAATTTTATGTAAAAATATTAAATGTATAATTTTTTTTGCAGTGACCAAGTTCATCCGCATTGGAATAGCAGATAAAAATGACAACCCGCCGTATTTCGACAAAGAGCTCTACGAGGCGGAAGTGGACGAAAATGAAGATATTCAACACACCGTGCTTACAGTCACCGCAAAAGATCACGACGAATGTACGTACCTAGCATATAAATTTATATTTCACATATAATTTTACAGAGTTCTAAGATATATTTTATTTTATCTTTAAGTATTCTTCCTCTAGAATGTCTCACAGAAAAATTCGACTTTGAAAATCAACGCTATTTTATAACCTAGTGACATGAATAAACAGTCGATATAGGTATAATATAGACAGACACTTAATTCCATTTCTAAGTAACTCATCGTTTATACTATCAATTAAAAACTTTAAAACATAACATAAAACAGGCAAAAGCAAACTTTATCATTCAAAAATGTATATCCTGATTTTTTTGAAGTTTAGAATCAAATATGCGCTCAAACCGAGAATCATAAAATATTATTATGCAGAATTTATTGTTTAATTCACTAGTAGATATGATTGATTACTTTATGTTCTTTGAAAAATTGGACCATCTTATTTATAATATACAGTTTAGGAGGCAATAAATTAAAATAACTGCAATGTGGTTTCTAAGGAAATTGCTCTCAATACCTCTGAGGCTCTGACTGAAGTTATTTATTGAGGTTTGGATGAGCAAAACATAATTGACCATTTTTGTTTGTTTATTCACGTTGTACTTTAGTTACATTTTTGTTTGAGAAACAATCGTCAAAATGGACTAATTATATCTTTCAAACATACATTAGATTGTTACAAACGTGTCCTGAAATCTGTGCTGGCTTTAACGATTCATTTGCGTTTGTACGTTCACAAAGGCCTACTCAAAGCCAGTTTAGATCTATACGAAATTGCCTAGATCACGTTGACAACCAGGTTGCTACAAAAATTTTGAAATATTGTTAAGTTTTATTTCAAAAATTCGTATTTTTGACATGAAGGCCATCACTTCGATCACGTTGTTACCAAACAAGTTACCGAAGCTTCATCTTAATTTTAAAATATATTGAGACGAATCATAGTAAAGTTAAGAATATATTCAAGAAGATAATAAAGAGACTCCATGTACGTAATATCTTACGCGTGAATGGTCGATACCGTACTTTAAGAGGGCGTGGTAAATTCAGGAGAATACCGCTCAAGAAGTCTTACGTGCGTACAAGAAGACCGCTACAAATCTATTGTAATGGTCACGATCTATCGCATCATATTACTACCATAGAAATAATAAATAATTATAGCTTTTTTTTATGTCTAGAGACTAACCCATATGTCTTGGATATGTGACTAAGGTGTAGGTTTAAACGTTTCATTCACAACTTAGGTGCAACATTCAACGCAATTCTAATGATTCATTTAACTCTTTTCTTCTAGCTCTTGAAACTCCTTTATAACTGAACCGACCTGATTAGATATTAATAAGTATTAATGTTTCATAAATAACGTAGAAACGTCATTTATGAACAGTTTATCAAAAGTCACAATCGATTCGACTAGTATAACAAAACCTTATTGATACAATAAACTTTATATTTAGGTAATATTCAATTCCTAAAGACTGCAAAGGACTTAAATAATAAAATTTATGACTGACTTCTTAATTCTCAGTTAACAGACAAACATTAAACTTGGCCCTCCAAGTACTCGTATCAACCGTTCAATCACTGTAAATCAAATGATTGAAAAGTCTCATAAAACAGAGTCATTACAACAATAAGTTCGGAGTAAAGTTATAAAGATTGCTATTTGAATGTCTTGAGAAGTTTAGATGTGAAATAATAAAAAAATATTGTTATTCTTCTTTCCTAAATTCGATCATGAAGAAAAATTGGTCTGTAGTGGAACAATTGTAATTTTATATTTTTTATTATTTTAGTAAACAGAAAATATTTTTAATTAATTATTAAATTTATGTACTATTTCAATAAAATCTCCAAAGCGGCTTCATTCTTCGTCATAATCGTTAATAGACAGTTAGACGCGGTGTGGGACTTAGTTTTATAATTTGTAATGATGTGGATATACTTAATAGTCTGTTATATTAAAGACAGGAGAATTACTATATTAACAAACTTTATTTCTTAATAGTCTGTTTTATTAAAGACAGGAGAATGACTATATTAACAAACTTTATTTCTTATTAGTCTGTTATAGTAAAGACAGGAGAATGACTATATTTAGAAACTTTATTTCCTAATTATTTATTTCATTAATCATTTATTTCCATCAATCATTTATTTCGTAATTAAATAATTTCCACGAAAAGTTCATTTTACGTCTACTCGTATTGATAACAGTCTTGTACGTTTTCCTCAAGAACCTTTGTGATTATATAAATAAATACCTTTTGTGTTTCCACGAAGTCTTTGTTCGCTTAAATTCTTATCCATTTCAAAATAGATTAAATTTCCATTGCTACACAAATATCTCATTTGATATATAAAACAGTCTCAAAATTTCAAGCAATATTGTGTTATATTGGAATTTACTAACACATATCTATGATCAAAAAAAACGAAAGAAATCTCTATGGACTCGCAACTGGGTTTCCAAAACGGAAAAAGAAATCAAAATTTGCATTGGACACTTCGCATTCGTTTTCATGACAGAGTAGCATTGTAATATCATACAAAATTTTAAATATTAATGCACCATTGTAATGCCATACTAAATACTAAATTCTGATAGAAAAAAAAAAAAAAATAAATTGGAAAAAATTATAGTGTATCATATTTATAGGAAGTAGATTATTATTCAGAACAATCATTTTATTTATAATTGAGATAAATCAAGCTGGACCAAATATGATATGTTGTTGTTCTCAAATAGTTACAAAATCTATTTATTAATATTTAATCCAAAAAATTCTGGCGCCACAGACGCCTAAAAATAAATAAAAAATATTCATAATATTAAACTTTAGAAAAGTATTAGGGTCTTAAAAGTAACTTCCGCGCTTAAATATAATATGTCGCTGAAACGATATCCAGTTACTTATATGAGAGGATATACTTTGAAATCTTCTACATTTTTCGGTGTTAAGTGTTAATATGACAAAATTTATTACAGCTTAAACTAAGTTAAATTTTCAGAGATAGCAAATAGGATATTTCGTACAGAGTACAAAGCTTTTTCTTACAGTATGAATTTAGTTTATGTTAGTGTAGCTTTTATTTCGAGACCTACAATTACTAGTTACGCAATCGCAGGATAATATCGATTGTCTGAATAAACTGATCTTAAAAAGCACCTAACTGAGCACGAAATAAAATGTCATAAAATATTATGTAGTCATCTGTAAATTTGAAAAATCGATCTTTTTGCGCCAGTGCTCAATCAAATTCGTACTGATACGGTTTGCCCAATGCACGCATCACGTTAAAACGGCTGAACCGTTTTGAATGAAGTTTAGCATACAGATACTTTATGGCCTGACTTAGAAAATAATATACTTTTTATCCAGGAAAAATGTTACATACCTACCTTTTTACACATATAGTTTGTAATTTGAATGATCACATATGATACTACTTATCCCGAAACAAAGCACAGTTTCTGCGGGATTGACTGTGTTATGTCCGCATTAACTGCTCAATCGACATTGACATCTCTGAAATTAGTAATAGTATAATTTATTTAATGTGAATCAGATATCAAGAAAAAAATTTTCCTCCATTGAAGATAATCATAATTCTATAATCAGCGTTAACGAAGTCACGCGGCCGACTAGTATTGTAGTTACATTTCTTACTCGTTCGTGGCTAATACGCTTCTCATCACAATATTATAAAAGAAGTATAATTTATTAAAAGAAGTAAAAAAGGATCGTTTAGACTGTTTTTACATTGCTTAGTCCTTTGTTATCATCTACTAATATTCTGTATCGATCCAATAAATGTTGCCACTAGTAAAGTGTCATCAGTTGACTGGAAAGCTAGTTTGGCATGTTCCTCACACCGAACTTTCACATAGGAAACTGGAAGTGTACAAGCCGTACATATATACTATATGATAAATAATAGGAGTATCGTACTTTGTGTTTGATCGATGAGTTTGCACAGTTGCTACGATACGTTATAAAATATGATTTTGCTTTTATGTCAGTCTTCCATTACCTATATTGAATGTGATATATAGATCTTAGATCTTGATAAATATGTCTAGATTTAAAGTAAGTACACACACACTCCTTCAATAATTCACTCGCTCAATGTTTCTGAATCACTAATTCAGTATAATTTTTTATATCCTTCAAAAACTTTGTCTTTTAGGATAAAAAGTAATTTTGTGTAATTGAGTAACAAACATCCAAATAGGCAAAAATACAAACTTTAAAATAATCTTTCGTAAAATTATAGTATGTAGATTATACATTATAGCTTTAGTGTAAATAGAAGCGGTCTCTCCTACCTTTTTTATAAAATAAATTAGACTTAATGACAGGCGAATTCAATGACTGTTCTAACTTTTCGTCGGATAGTGTATTCTTATTTCCTCGTGGGATCCATTCTGAAAGGCATCGACAAAATTGGTAGTATAATAAAATTTTCTCTTACTGCCTCTTAAATCTTCCGAGGCCGTTGATATAAGGTCGATTGTTTTCAACGATTCTAATAAATTCTAATATTATGATTGTGTCAATGTTGGATCCATATAAATAAAAACGAATGTTTGTGAACCATTTAAACTTAAGGTTTGTGTTTAAAATTGAACTATGCGACCCTGACTGCGTCTGTCTGTATTCGATAAATTCAAAAACTACTTAACAGATTTTCGTACGATTTTAACCACTAGACAGAGTAATTAATAAGGAATGTTTAGGTGTATAATTTGTTAAAGTTTTTAAAAGACAGATATATAGACACCTTCATTTAAATTAAAAATGAAGGTTATTTTTCTTTACAAAGTGTCTATATATCTTCTACGAAAAATGTATGTATGAGTCGTATTACAATTATTAATTTCACTGAAAAGACAGACAATCGATTGACCTTTCTTGAGGGTACTTGCTCACGGAATGTAATTTGTACATCTACATACCATTGTAGTGTTATTATGTGTCACGAGGCTGCTTACTGAATACCAAAGGGAATGGTACACCCTTCGTACGCTGAGTGTTTGTCTCCGTTTATTTTCACTTACACTCATCTATACGATATGTTTTGTAGTACAAAGACAATAAATAACTGTTTTTAGAAAGCTTCTGTGCTCGTACTAAAGTTTTCCACTCTTAGGTATAAAATAAAAAAAATCACTTTTAAATTAGTCTCTAGTGACCACAGATCACCCCCAATAGATACCGTATGTTGAATATTTTGTTCCGTTTCGAATTCACCAAAGTTGGCGGAACGTGCGGGTTGCGCGGGGGACGGCTAGTGCAGTATGATTGGCTATTTCAACGTCACCCGATTGTCGTAGTGATGGGACAAGGATATTTAACTGTCGATATATATTAATAGTAATGTTCGTAAGTAAACTACGTGACTACAACTTTCTAGCTCCTAACAGAAATGTTCAATAATAAAGGATTCAAAATCAAACCACAACTCTCATTTAACATCAATAATAATTATAATAGCCTTGATTATGACATATTTTTATAGTGTACTAGCTGACCCGGCAAACTTCATACCGCCTCAGAATAATACTATATAATTTAAAAAAGTAAAATGTTATTTTTGTGATTAACAATGGAATACCACAATTAATTATAAAAAAAAAACTGTGGAAATTGAATAATTTATGATCGACTTACTATTGTAGATTATATTTATTTTATAAATATTTAACACTCAGAAGCGGAAAAAATAATCTTTTGAAATTTTACTATTTTTTTAAACTAAAATACCTATAATAAGCAATAACTATACTAACATAACTTCTAGAAGATATATAAATAAAAATATCGATACTATTCGATAAAGTTTAAACTTTCACAACGCTAATTATTTTGCAAGACAAAGACAAATATAGCATAAACGCAAATGAGTGAAGGAGACTTTTCAAAAAGACATCAACGAGTGTAAGGCTCACTTTTGACGATTTACTTCTAAAAATCCATTATAACTTGAGCTCTGCCTGGATACATGTTTTATAATTTTAACTTTCCTGTGAAATGTTATACCATCTTTTTTATAACTTGAGCTCCTTGAAGTTTTCCCACACCATTTAACAGCACAGCTAGTCATTTTTGTTAATTTGTTGTAAATAAAAACGATTTATCTCTATTTGTGAAACACGGAAACATATACGTCATCACGGGTCTAATGTCTGGTTGACACTAATTAGTAAATTGTGGGCGTGACGTTTTTATTAGAGCAAATGCATATATGTGTGGTGAGTTCATGTCGCCTTCAATGCGGAATCTATTGGGGGTGATCTGTGCTAGTGACAAAGAATTTTTTCAAATTTCGTATATTTAATAGTTTGGGCTTTGCGTTGATGAGTCAAACCTCTTACATAAATATTATCTATTTATCTAAGAGTTATTAAAGCATTCACGCCATTAAAAGGTACTATACAATTTTTTGTTGATTGGATTAATTACACCACTTATAACTCAAAACTGCTGGACTGGTTTTGATGAAATTTGGTACAGCGATAGAGTTTAGGAAATTATATAGGCTACTTTTTATCTAACTAAGGCCTGAAGGGGTTCGTATAGGGGATAAAATTTTGTATGGGATTTTGAAATATAGATATGAAAAAAAATATCAATAAAAAACGTTAGCAAGAACACTAAATAAAGTAATTTTATAAAATTAAAACAATTTCCCAGAACCGTCATGAAAATATTTATAGAAAAAATTAAAATCTGTTAAAGTTATTAGGACTCCTTTAAATAACCATAATATTTGCTCGGAATGCCGAAGAGAACTTCAGTTGTTTTTTCTATCTTTTACAAAGTTCAGAAATAATATTTACGTGAGAACCATTCTAAGACCTCCTTAATTTCCTTAAAAGCAGGCTCAAGTTCGTCAAAGATTCGTGTCCAAAGCCAAATTAAAACTCTTATTGTTATTTTGTACTTTGGAGGCTTAGAATTTCTTTTAATAATTATAATCAATTTACTTTTTTTTAGTATATTTTATTGGAAGTGTTTATAGTCAAATAAATAAATAATGATTTACTATCCCACAGGTACTATTCCTTCATAACTTTATCCTTGAATACTACTTATCGTATGTTTTAATCATTCTTATAAAGTATCTATATCTATCCTTATTGAAAATAAGTTTGCTTGTAAAGTATCTATGTATCCAAGCATACAATTTTCACATTTATAATATTAATAGGTTTTTTATCTACTCAGAAAAATATTCCATGTATTCTATTCCTAAAGCACTGAACTTTTTTATCTGCTTTTACTTCTAACAATTATTTGAATACAATATAAAATTCAATGCTGAATAATTTCTTAGTGTTTCATCAGATAACAAAATTATTAATAATGCTGAAGCACTACAAAGTAAATGAGCTACTATAAAATAAAATAATAAGTGCTTACTCTCACAATAAATCGCCGTTAACTCACGTCTTAGTTAACGAGATAACACAGAAAAATAAAATATATAACCTGGGTAACAGATTTGTTACATACTTCACTGTCTCGTAACATTGTCTAATAATGAATGAAAGAAAATACTTTATATAGAAAATTAGAAATTGTCTACTTTATTGAATTATTTTTGTTATACTTTGCGCGTCAAATATTTAATTTAATACTTAAAATTAGGGTCTAAAATCGATCTTCCAGGGTGAAATAACTCAATAATATATTGTGTAAAATTTGATTAAATAATCAATTTAATTGGCCACCTCGCGTTGCATTATGTAATTGTAAAAGACCTTACTATTTAACAAGAAATTAATATTTTGTGGTAATATTAGTTGATCCTCATAGGTAGGTACTATTGTTATAACACATGAAGAAACATCTATATCCTGTATGAACATACTTATTGACCCGCCCAGCTTTGCACGTGTGCAATTCGATAAGTGTATCTATGTATCAATAGATTTAACAAAAAAACATTTAATTTTCAACAACTTCAGGCGTTAAATAAATATTTTAATAGTATCCCGCAGGAACTTTGAATTTTTCCGGGATAAAAAGTAGCCTATGTATTAATACGGGTTATAAAGTATCAATGTGCTAAATTTTATTGAAATCAGGTTAGTCATTTTTGTATGATCGAGTCACAAACAAAAAGTAAGATTAGTAAGATAAACATATTGTAAATATCAAAATGTAAATTCTATTCAATCAATAAATAAATAATGAATATTTTTATTGCTAAGAATTATTTGTTACTGTTTTAGTTTAATACGCTGTCGAATAATTAAGCTGTCGAAAGTTATCTTCCTAACAAGTAGCATGCTTCACAGTTGTTTGTCTTGTCTCCAATAGTAAATTAAACTAAACAATTTGAACAATGCTTACAGTGTTAACTGTAAAACTATTAAACAGTTTGCACAAGATGCTTAGATCGTCCAACTATACTGTATCTATTAACTAAGTTTGTCCCCAATACTTACTTATTTGTTTAATCTTAGTCGATATAGTCACTGGAGCTTACTAAATAAGGTTATACGTATAAGCATTAGACAGATAGTCGATCGGTGCCTTGGGCGTGTGACCCTTGGTCTTTGCTGCTCGACTTTGTTGCCTTACATTTAATAAACTTAATAAAGATATCAGCAACTTACGTGATCTACAACATTAAACTATACATCCTTAGTGTTAGTCTATAATGCTTACTCTGTGAAATCACTTCAAAGACTGCCTCAAATCAATCGGGACAAACATTATATACTATCTCTATAATAGGTATAATTAAAATAAAATAAAAAGAACTACTCACCAATACAAAAAGCGGTCTGTCAAGTGATTTCACACACTATACATTATCTAAAGAAGTGTAGTATTGTGCTGTAGTTTTGAAGCGGATTTGTAACATCATTCACTGTCAGGTACTGTTTGCAAGCTGTAGTTAAATGAAACGAAACAATTTAAACAACGCCCGCAGTCTGAACTAGTCAAACTGTTAAACTCTTAACTTTGCAAAAGATGCTAAGCCCTCCGCCATTTAACTTGTAGTAATGTTTCTAGTACTACTAATAATTACACTGATAAGCTTGTTGTAATCAGTGTTTATGATAAATCTATTTACTAAGGTAACGTTACTTAGAAAATGTTTTGAATGAACTTTGATCATACAGAAGTCAAAAAACCCTTGAGCATTGCCTAATCAGCTAGGACTTTATTCGAGATTTTATTAAAATAGCTTTTTTATTAAACTAGATAATAGAGAACTTGTTAAAACTTACCAAACTAGTCCAGATTGGATGGGTTGAGTTGGTTTTAGTATAAAGTAACAACGTTAGGGCTCCATTTTCAGATTAGCTCCATATGTACCTATTGAATATATCACTAGCATACATATTTATTGAAAATTCAGCTCTATTGAATACCCGGAAAGCAATTGAAACTAAATAACACCTTATAATAAAGCTGGAATTTGTATAAAAATATAAATTAAGTAAATTATATTATTAAGACATTGTAACGCGGTTGGAGATAATTGGTAAAAATATTAATATCATCAACGACATCGTTGCTATCATTTTAGTATGAAGCCATTCGGTCATTATCCAAGGGTAGTCGTTTAGAAGGTACTAAGTAGTATAATAATATAAAATTACGTTCAATGTGAATATAAATTAACTTAATGTGGGTTCTGAATAACAGATTCCGGTTGAATAATTAGTTCTGTCTTTAAGTGTAATACTGAAGCGCTCCATTTAACAGGAGGTCTGTGTAAGTAATGTCTCGAAACAGGTATTTTGTTAAGTACATATCTTGTATATATCTATATTACGATTACGTTCAACAGCTTTGTTGTTATTGCACAACTATTAACTGTTTAATATAATCATACGTATTGTTACATTCAAATTAACAACAGCTTAAGCAACTTGTAGTTGTTATTCATGTCACAAATGAGGCGGGAAGTAAGCTTCCATTTCAAGGGCATGAAAAACCATTTCGTACTCAGTTTGAACTACATTTTCTTAATTACCTAAAATTCCAGTTCTATATAAGAATTATTTTCAGAAAGGTGTTCAGAATATTGATTGTTTGATACCTTTAAAAGAAACTAACTTTGTGGAAAATGTTATTTTATACAATATGTTCCACTGACCTGAGAATCATTTCATAAAGGAGCTAAAATTCGATTGCGGAAACTAATGAAGTACTTAAAGGAACTTTTAATTTCATCTTTAGAATTTATTTTTCAACTTCTTCTATTATATTAGAAAGTACGGCTAAAGAAAGTATTTTGGTAACAAAAACATTAATGATACTCTCAAACTCTCGGATAACAAATCAACGAAAAAAATAAAAGTATTAGTAAAGTTCTGAAAGAAGAAAAAAAATACGAACGTGCCATCTGATTAAAGCTTTATTCACCCTACAATTAGAACAATGGTTCAGTGAAACACAACAGACATCTTTTACGAGTTTTGAAAGAAACCCTATTTCTCGCAGTACAAAACGATTTCCTGGAAGAAGTATTACGAAATAATGAAAATTCACATCTATGAATTTAGTGAACTTTTTAACTTTAAATTCAATAGTAAGTAAACAGTAATTCTATACGTTTGATTCGTTTTCCAATAAGCTCTGGTTGTTAAAATATTTTGAAACATACTCGAACATTTCAAACAGAACTAGTAATACTTACATTTCATATTTCATGTAAAAAATATTTGTGTTTGATAGATGATTGAGTTTTTATTTAAATGCATCAAGTTAAATTATTTAAGATTTGGTACCCTAATACAGTACTGAGTACAATTTGGTCTAACAGTCAATACATCATAGACTAAAGTTTTAATAGTAGATAGGGCTAGTACACTAACTCGAACCGGAGGGCCAATTGATTGTGAATTTGTCTCTGAGTTTTTGTATCATTGCTCACTACTGACCAACCAAGGAAGCTGTGAAAAGAAGATCCGGCGACGAGCTCAAATAGCCTAGTCTGCAATGGTCAAATTGACCTGAATATGACAGAACTGGAAAAACATTGTCAGACATTTACTACAGTTTCAACTCCCTTTTAGATACCCTTGAATTTATTAATATTAAGGAATTATAATTATGCATACGTTAGTATAAAAGCTAATTTTTATATATGTGTTCTTTTCAGTAATCAGATATTTTGTCAGAAAAAAATGTTATGTTTGAAAGCAACCGCGATCGAAATATCTCTACAATAACAGAGAAACTTTTATGTTTTATAAATTCACGAACGTCTGATCGTCGCGGGCTCTTGCCCTATAATGTAGAAGTTATAAATTTAAGTTGCCTATTAAAGATTAATATCTAAAGTGCTTACCATTTCATTGCCAGAGTTTAAAAATTCATCGTCACCATTTTTGAAGAAGTTGGAAAAAGTAAAGAGATAATTAAAATGTATCTTAAAACTTGCTTAATTATGGAGACACTTAAAATGAAACGTCTTATATTTTTAACTAATAATAATGAAAGCACTTTCAGTTTGGAGTATTTAGCAAAAATATATGTATATTTTATAATTTATCAACGTTAAAGAATTCATAAGACGTCGTAATGTATTTATACCACAGCTTTTGACTTAAGAGTCTTGAATTTAACCACTCGATTTGTTACTTAGTTGTTTTGTTGGACCCTTATTACCAATAACTTTCTTTTTTTTTTCTAGTCGACCCGCGTCAGCTACGCCCGGGTGCAACTTACCACTTGTACTTAGATTTAACACAAGACATTTAATTTTTTATCCCACAAGAACTATAACTATTTCCAAGATAAACAGTAACCTATGTATTAATCCAGCCAGTTCAGCCCTTTTTACGTGATTTTTTAACAAACATCTTAACATCAAAACACCTAAATGAAGTTAATGCTTCTTGCATAATACTTTAAGAAACTAATGTTTATCTCTGTAATTGTAAATCAATATATAGATGTATTTAGACACCGGTATATTGTTGATATTATTTAATCAAGCTCTTATATCTCTCTCAAACTTATATAATTGAATTATTAGTGCTATATATGTATACCTAGAAGAACTAATTACATATCAAGATCACTCGTGTGCCACTTCATATAATTGCACTAGAAGCTGACGTCCGCTGAACGATTGTCTTCCTAATATGTTACGACATATTATCTGCTAATACGTGATTAGAAGACCCTGCTTAGTTTCATTATTATTTGATTTGATACAATATACCTTTATACTTGAAATCTTTACAAAGTAAAAAATTTTGTCGTTTCGTCTGTACGCTTAGATTCTTTAAACTACGCAACTGATAATTGCGGTTTTCATTAATAGACATTCAATATTAATATCATAATACATGGATATTATAGTAGACAAACTATGTAAAGTGTAAATCGTTAGTATTTTATAATAAAATCCCAAAATAACTAATAGTACCGGAGAATTATACAACAAGCATATTGCTATCTGCTCTTCTCTTCTGTATCCTTCTCTAACTTCTTCGTATGGATGACTTTTAATCAAGGGAAAAAGTGACAATCTTTTAGTAACATTTTAAATTACTGTTTTTAAGTACTCTTAATAATTATAAATATTTACTTGTATTTTAGAAAAAAAATATTAATTTGTGTGAATACAAATAATAAATATTGGTTTAGCCATTCAGAAGTTACATCCAAATCAACAGAACCATTATTTATTTTTAAAATAAAAATTATGCCATTATATCTCATAATACAAATGGAATGGAAATAATTTTAGTTTGCAGTTATTTATTAAAACAACAATGCGTTGTTAAACCTATTCCATATACAATACATATTACGATTTTTTTTATTTTATTTTGTAACTTTATTTTGGCTTACATTTAAATAAAATCAATGAACTACCAATTGTAGAACCCAAAATATGTTTAAATACTTATGTCACATATCTTGGGTCCTAGCTTCGCTGGGCCTGAATTTAAATAAAACTTGAGTTCTTGAACATTGCAACTGTGAAAACCCTATCAAATTTCGTCGAATAATTTTTGCGTGACGCTCTTACAAATATAGAAACAGGCAGACAAACAGACATTTTTTTTAAATAATTGTTTTGATTTCTTTTATTTGATATAAAGACATTCGAAAAGTTACAGTTTCATTTTAAGAAATCATTAACTAAATAGTCTAAACAACAACAACAACGAGTATTTAGGTTTGTATGTGGAGTGAACTAGAAATATTGTAATTTTCAATCCAATAAATTGCTAAATAAAAAATAGCTGAACATGAAAAATTGTACCATGGAAGCTAGCTTTTAATTTCCGAGGAAAACCCGAGGATTGTTATAATTCTTTTCACTTCGGACCTTTATTCGATCGTAGCTCGAGTGCGATCTTATGTGAATTTGGATTTATTGCTAAAATTCTCTAGAAAATTACATTTTATTAGAAATACTAAATGAGCTTGTGTCCTCGTTATTGGATTTTTGCGATATTTATAACATCGTTCCGAGGATATCCTACTATACTACTAATATTATAAATGAGAAAGTTTGTATGTTTGGATATTTAGATGTTTAAACGGATGTGAATGAAATATGGCACACACATACTATAATTATATAGCATGAATGAACTACTTTTTCTCAGTGAGGAAAAATTGAGTTATTCGAACAAAAAGAGTTCAACGAATTTTAATTAAATTAATTATTCCATAGTTACTTTAAAAGCTAGAGAAACACATAGGCAAATTTTTATCCCAGAATAAAGTAACCTGTGCGGAAGGTCATGTTTTCTTAAAATATCATTGAATTAATGAGCTTCGTTGAGAAAGTTAGTGGGTATTTCACACTTTAATTAATTCTGGACCCTATTCCGAAGTTTTCCTGGACGAAGTCGGAGGCATATATAAGCGAAACAATTAAACCATTATGTTGTTGAAATTTTGTTATAGTATTTTTCGTTTCGCACAAATATCTAGCTGCGAATCGTTTTACCCTGTTAAGTAGAGCATAAAGTTTACTGCTGACTGTGTTCTGCATAGCCAATACTCGATGGAAGTTTATAGACATAACTTCAATATTAGTTTAACTAAAGTGTTAAACCTTTTAATTTGAAGTCTAGTAATATTAGCTAGCAACACAGTTGGTAACTTTATATTGGCAGTATCTCGACAATATATAACCAGTATTCCGTTTAATCTATGGCAGTTTCTCAAATGATTTCAGAGACTAAATATTGTCTAAAGTATTGCAAATGGTATAGTTGATTATGCTCCATTATTTATTATTATTTATTTTACTTTGACTCTTTATATTATACCGAAGACAAGAATATAAGTTGTTACAGATAAAATTAATATAATAATTAGTAAAAGGCGGTCTCTCTCTAGCTTATTATGCATTTATATTTATTTTGCAGTACTTTTTGAAGTATTACTTATGAGTGAAATTGAGAAATAGTTACTACAAATATGATGTTTCCTTTACTGTAAACTTTATGACATACTTGGAGTCTGGTAAAGGTTTCAAACTTTGTGCTAGAATTCTGTTCCGTTTGTAGTAAGTATGTTTAAAACTCTTCTTGAAAAATGATTATTAAATATTATAATTATAGTAGTATCAGATTAAGATATACAGTGCTAATATTAGTTCAGTACAACTTATATTTTATATTACCAAATTTTTATACAACTAAATATAGAAATAAATGGACTTGTGGAAAGGATTCAGTTTAATGCTTACATACTTTATTTTCCCTTATCAAATAGAAAACCTTTTACCTACAGTCAATACGCCATTTTATTTTGCGTGTTTTTATTTCAATCATAAGAAACCAAAGGGTCAAGCCAAACATTTTCCGGGTCTAATGAAGGAGACTGATCACATTATTTCGCCAAGTACACAGACCCTTCGACAATTGACAAATTATGTTACGAATTTGTTCCAGTCTTAAAATAAGTATAGAAATGCTATTCATTATGTGAGATTGATTTGTGTAGCAAGAATTATAGTATATCATATAGGTCATCTTGTAGCTTGAATATCTATGATAATAATCCAATAGTTTAATAGTCAGTTTCTCATTATTATAATTTACGAAGTTATAACTATTTTTTACTTTCGGCTAGGTTTTTTTATATTTTCTAAAGTTTAATTTCGAAGTCCGTCGTGTTGTTTTTGAGGTAAGACTAAAGACACTCTAAATACGCTAATTGGGTAGAAAAATTATATCGGCTGTTTTGCGCCGCGGCGTTATAAAAGACTTTTTTAATATTGAAAACATTGCGAAAATAGGGAATTTGTCTTAAATAAAATTTGTTTAATGCTAAATCAGATTTTATTTCAATGAGAAGTAGCGCTTTTATTGGTTATTTGCTGTTGAGCTGGTGAAAGTTGCCTAATTAGAAAAAACAATTAAACAACGTCATTGTAATACAATGTATAAGGAAATATGTAACTAATAATATTTGTCGTGGTGTGAACACTTATTGTTAAACTTGTGAGAATGATCAAGTTAGCTCGGTTCCATTTTCAGGAGAAGAGTTCTAAGATCTTAATGGATAAGTTCTTTATGAAGTTCTATATCATGAAAATGGGTTTTATTGTATTAACATTTTTCTTATAATATTATTTTTCATTCAGATTTTGTTCTTTTAAATAGTCAAGTAACGAACCTTCACAGAACCTTCCACAGAACTATGATTAAACATAAACGCATTTCATTAACTATTTATTAATTATTTCACTCTTTTATTCACTTTTTCGTAAGTGAAAAACATATTTTATTAGCATTTCAGAATGCTAAAAAAATATTATTCGCACAGGAACTGTTCATTCATTCCTCGACATAAAGTAATTATATACGAATTTTCTATTCAAATCATTTCCTAAGTTATTTACTTCCATCCCACAGGATCGTTGTTTTTTTTCCAGAATAAGATGATTTTAAGGTGCCAAATTTCATTCAAATTTGAACGTTTTTTGTGATTGAGTAACAAATATTCACATAAACATCATATATTTAAACATTAGGATTAAGAAGACGTTCAACAAAGTGTGTAGCATAGTATGTTTCCAAAAAAATATAAACGTTTCATACGGATAGCTTTATGACACCTAAATTTAACATTATGAAGCTATTAACGAGGGAATGTGTACAAAAACCTCATAACGTCAGTTGCTGACAATATTTTCACGCAAAAAAATTGCTGTTGTAATAAGTAACGTTGGCTATGAATCTCGAGAGACGGCATCGTCGTAAAAAGTTATAAAATGTAAAATGCCCTAAAATAACAAACTTAATACGAACTCACTGGTCCTTATTAAGAGATATTGCATGTTGCTAAAGGGGTTCATGAAATCCCCTTCTATAAACTGTCTTCTGAAGTACATTAAAGTGCTCTTTGTTTCGTGTAATCAAAATCATAGTGCTTTAAAATCGTCTTACGATATTGGCATTACAATGACAGACTCAGAATATGTAACTCTTATAAAATCAGCTTAGCAGCTCACCTGCTTGTATTCATACATATTTTCGACAGCTATTATTGTTAGGTTTTTATATTTTGATCAAGTAAGTGTTATTAAATTATTTAAAAGGAGGTTTTAAATATTAACTTGGCAACACAGGCCGACGATTCCACCTATTATTAGGGTATTTTGTATTATAAGAGAGATGACTTTTACGCAATAAAGTTGCTTTCGGAACTCGCGTGACTTCAGTGTTGTGTATTTAAAGTTAGTTTGCTGAATATTTAAATAACTAATTAGTGCAATTCTTATTTTGATGACGAAGTGTATAATATTAGAGCCAGGAGGATGAGCGGTGAAGGACAGTGTATACTAGTAGTCGAAAGGCTTTTCAAGCCTCAGGCACCGCTCGGCTACCGTTTTGATAGTGTTATTGTAGTTTTTTGAGTGTAATTGTGCGGTTAAAGTACCGTGTAGCTTTTATTATTAAGTTGTCTTATAAACTAATTCGCAGTCAAGAATAGTGTCTGGGACTCAGGACTCAGGGTCCAGATTTAGGGATCCCAATAAATTATACATTTACGAACGGTCAGTATCCAAATTTCCAGACTGACAAACTTAACTCACCTGAGCCCATATTGTAAATTATAATAAAAACCCGGCAAGCGGTAAATTAATTTCTCGAAAAGGCCACACTTATCATCTTCAAATATATATAACATCCTACGATCTATTCTGAAACTCAATATACACATACACAAAAACATTATAATAAATTGGTCAAGCGGTTTCGGAGGTATAGAGGTTATATTTAAGATATGCTTAACGTTTTAAAAAATATGAAGGTAATTAAACATTTCTATCATATATCAACATCGATCCATATGCGACTTGCCGTGTATATTCTTGTATATATAAAAATAGTATTTCCAGAAAATCTTAACTAAGCTGCAACAGCAACAAAAAATAATTACAAAGTATATATGTCAGGAACACAGATCACCCCCAATAGATACCGTATGTTGAATATTTTGTTCCGTTTCGAATTCACCAAAGTTGGCGGAACGTGCGGGTTGCGCGGGGGACGGCTAGTGCAATATGATTGGCTATTTCAACGTCACCCGATTGTCGTAGTGATGGGACAAGGATATTTAACTGTCGATATATATTAATAGTAATGTTCGTAAGTAAACTACGTGACTACAACTTTCTAGCTCCTAACAGAAATGTTCAATAATAAAGGATTCAAAATCAAACCACAACTCTCATTTAACATCAATAATAATTATAATAGCCTTGATTATGACATATTTTTATAGTGTACTAGCTGACCCGGCAAACTTCATACCGCCTCAGAATAATACTATATAATTTAAAAAAGTAAAATGTTATTTTTGTGATTAACAATGGAATACCACAATTAATTATAAAAAAAAACTGTGGAAATTGAATAATTTATGATCGACTTACTATTGTAGATTATATTTATTTCATAAATATTTAACACTCAGAAGCGGAAAAAATAATCTTTTGAAATTTTACTATTTTTTTAAACTAAAATACCTATAATAAGCAATAACTATACTAACATAACTTCTAGAAGATATATAAATAAAAATATCGATACTATTCGATAAAGTTTAAACTTTCACAACGCTAATTATTTTGCAAGACAAAGACAAATATAGCATAAACGCAAATGAGTGAAGGAGACTTTTCAAAAAGACATCAACGAGTGTAAGGCTCACTTTTGACGATTTACTTCTAAAAATCCATTATAACTTGAGCTCTGCCTGGATAAATGTTTTATAATTTTAACTTTCCTGTGAAATGTTATACCATCTTTTTTATAACTTGAGCTCCTTGAAGTTTTCCCACACCATTTAACAGCACAGCTAGTCATTTTTGTTAATTTGTTGTAAATAAAAACGATTTATCTCTATTTGTGAAACACGGAAACATATACGTCATCACGGGTCTAATGTCTGGTTGACACTAATTAGTAAATTGTGGGCGTGACGTTTTTATTAGAGCAAATGCATATATGTGTGGTGAGTTCATGTCGCCTTCAATGCGGAATCTATTGGGGGTGATCTGTGGTCAGGAACGATTAAACCATTATCGAAAAATCGAATAGTCATCGCTATTTATGGCGCTAGAATAAAATAATAATCACTTCCGTCTGCACCACCCGTAGAGGGAAATTCTAGATAATCGTCCCTTTACGAGTATATTCTCGTACCAAGCCGGCCTTTAAAAAAAGCCATCCCACTTCCCTTTTAATTAGTTTCCGAAATATATTTGTTTTATTCAGCTTATTTATCTGTCTATGAAATTCACTGCTATATGTTAAACTAAATAAACACTTGTTTCTTTCAAAGATCCTTTAAATTGTAGAAAATTACAAATATTTACTGTAATGTTCTTTAATGATTGCAAACATTAAGTTAATAGAGTTGTAACTATAGGAATAAAGGAACGATCGTACTGAAATTAATTTAATTAAACATTCATTCATTAAAACAAATGAGACGCTTTACAATTTTATTTTAGTATATACATTTTGTATTCTGATATACTTTTAATACCTTTATAAACATATTATGACATATGTGTCTATGGGTAAAAATATAGTGGAAAATAAAATAGAATTATTTGAAGTTGCGTTTTCATTTATGTATTAGTACAAACACAATTTTGGTACTAATTTAAAGGTGACCCAAATTAACAGCTCATTTGATATATTAAGGTATATTTGAACTTCTATATAGTCAAACAATGTTTTGTCAACCTCTTTATCAAAATTAAATTACTAGCCTAATAATAATTATATAACTTTTGTTACCATAGTCCCACAATACAACAATACTTCTTCAAATTAGCAATAATTACAAATAAATACATACAAAAGTACATATGTCTAAAACATACAAAAGTACAAATCTAATAAGGAAAATTGTGTAGAACATAACATTTCTTTTAAATATGGTCTTTGGTTTTTACCCAATAATATATAATGTATAGAGGGCAGCAGTCCCATTAATATATAATCTGGATTATCCCTGAAGCATTCATACATGAGACAACAAGGTTATTATAAGCATCTTACACACTGTTCGATTTCTGAGGAGGAGGTACTTGATCGCTTTTGATGTCACACAGGAGTACGAACGAGTTCTTAAGTAAATTGGTTTCCATCACATATATACATAGATAGCAATCGTTATTGATGTAGCTAATATGAAAGTTATCACTATCATTGAATTTTCAGTTTGAGTTGTTTATAAAAATAATCGTAACATTAATGAGCGGGATAAAAAATTTACGACTATTACTGAGTAGTTTCGAGGTGTACGTCCAAGCAAAAGGCAAACTTCGAGACACTTATTTCATTTCTATGCCTAGTAAACTTATATCACTACAATCTTTAAATGGCGTAAATAATCATTATATAACTTTTGGTACATGCGTACTCAATACTATAACACCTCACTTGACTCAAACACAAATGCACGCTGATTACTTATATAGTTGCGACCCGGAGACGTCCGTCATCCAGTCAGTTAAAGTGGCAATAACATTCCCCAAATAAATTGGAAAATGTAAACGTTGTATATTAGCCATTTAATAATAATCAATGGAGTAAGTACCTATTAAAAATAAAATATTAGATAGAATCTGATTCAAAAGGTGATAATAAACATTGTATAGAGACAGAAAACAACTATTTATTGAACCTAAATCAATTTTAATGGCGAACTTTACGGCCATTATACGGTTATACGGCATTTTAAAATAAAGAAAAGACTAGACAGCGATAAATAATATTCTTAGAGCATTCCTCTTCGCACCAGCAACAATATTGGAATTCTTAGTGTCGAGAGCGTAGTCTAATTTCTGGGTGAGGCATTGATTTAGATCAGGTGACGGCCTTTGCTTTGTAAAACCCTCAACACCAATTGCTCTCACTTGACTGCATTCAATACCAGGTTGTCATTGATGATCGACGGTTTACACGACATAAGTTGACTTACTGTATTCTCTAACGTCTGTTTGAAAATTCTGAATTATTTGAATCTTCAAGATTCTTTCTTGTACATGCACATTGGGTAAGATATCTTTCTAGGTTTTCCTAAAGCCCTATGGGGGATTTTTAAGGGTCGAGTTAATTATTAGTTCGGTATCGCGTCGAAAACTCTTCTCGTGACTTACCACGTGGACTTTCTTAACAACTTACCATTAGTTTGACTTACTACTTAATTGATCCTTAACACGACAAAGACGATAAGAATTATGAAAAATTCATAATATCGTAGATTTAATTTCCAAGAAGAGCGTCATATAAATTACAATGTTTGTGTCTCAACGCCTATTCATGTCGCGTAAGTTAGGAAAGTTTCTTGCCAGCAGTTGTAAAAGTATTCAACAAAAGCGGAATGGTGTCGAGTCGCGGCATAAGATGTTCTCTTGGCAGTGCGGCCTGAAGTTGCGCCTCTTCGTAATTAGTGCCGTCAATATTGTACATGCTTTGAACCCGTTTGTTTGAATCTTCTACAAATGCGATTTTATCACACATTTATACAACATCAATTTAACGCGTTAATAAAATATTTGGAGTTATAATGAATGCAAATCGATAAACCAAAGTAATTTTCTCTTATCAATCAAAAATATCCAAATTAGGTCAGGTTTTATAAAACTATCAGCTCGTAGATTAGAACTAGAGGAAAATTTTTATTTGCTTTTTACAAATAGATTTTTCCGTCGCGATCAAATTACGTCTAAAAAAAATACAAAGGTCACAAACCTTTGTTTTTTATATAATTACTAGCGACCCACCCCGGCTTCACACGGGTGCAAGTATTATTCATATCTATCTATTTGAAAAAAAAACGTATCAAAATCCGTTGTGTAGTTTTGAAGATCTAAGCATACATAGGGACAGATAGCAGGAAGCGACATTGTTTTATACTATTTAGTGATGATGATGACGCTCAAAATATATCAGAAATGGTGGTAACTACAGCATTTTAATTATTTCTATAATTTTCAGCAAAAACAACATTTCCACAGAGCTAATTAAAGCAAGTTAATAACAATTAATTCTAGACATAGATGTATACCTAACAATTATTTGCCTACGCGTAAATAACTTCATCGTTGTTACCGATTTAAACTCAATATTTGGACGACCTTCAATATAATGATTAAATATTGAGATCATAATCTAATTGTTTAATACTAATAATTCAATATAAACAAATTATTAGTAAATTATTGATATTTAAGGTATTTCATTACACTAAAGATATTGGATGATCCATGAAATGCATGTCTGGATTTTAAACTTTTAATACGTACTAAACTTGTATTATGTTATGACACAAAATATAAAATCTACTTCATTGTCGTTCAAGTTAGTAGTCCTAATAATTTACAAAATGATAGCGAAATATCCCGCGGTCACCAGTACCCAACCGGATTACTAACGGTCAGCCGAATTAGCAACTCGCTTATATCAACTCTGGACTTTATATGGATTTCAATTCGTATTTTAATTGTTATAGTTGTAAACCCCGGTATGCTCGTTGCAAATTCAGACTTTAATGGCCATGGGACAGCTTAAAATTTAAATGATTAAAGCGGATCCTACATTTATTATTCAAACTGAATAGTTTCCTCATTTCATTCATTTAAAATTTATATAACAAGGATTTGAACCAAATATTCATTTAATTTTAAACAGTTGAATAACACTCTGTTAACCAAATGTTTGACGAAAATCCGATATTTTTTTGATTGATAGAACCTTTAAAGCAGCAAATTCCGTAATATAATTTCAATCAAAACGAAGAAGATTTATAATATTGAGCTACTAAAAATGATAATTAATCACCAGTATAAAATCGTTTAGTATAAATAAGAAAAGCAACATTGTCATACAATTAACGTTTGCGTCACTTCCACCAGTCTTTTTATTAAAGATTTATGTCGTTGCAATAAAATCTCCTCTTTTGAATAAACATTTCCCTGGCTGTAACAAATTACTAGAGCTGGCCGCCAAAAGCCAAGGAACATTAGCTGATATAATTCTTTTCAACGGCGTCGGATGGGCTTAACTTGCTAATTATTCATATCTTACTTCAAACACCCCTTGACGTCTCTTATTAATGGATATAAAATCAGTAATAAATTTTACTTGCCTCTAGACCAATATCCGCTGTTTAAAATATTAGAATTTGGTACTAATTTTGTTAAGTTTTAATTTGTTTAATATTTAATCTGCCACAACTGCGTTGCTAGAAGTTCAAATTCAATTAATTTTAGTTCTAACTGCTAAAAGTATGAAAGCTATGTATACTGCGCAGTAATACCTACTCAAGATATAATATCTCGCAATTTAGACGGAGCCGTGCAGTGCCTGGGGCTTGAGACTTAGGAGTAGATTTAAATAGCTCTTTCATAATATATTAACTCTTAACTCCACCACTCGACCTCGCCAACTACAATAGATAATAAAGTAAACATACGGGGACATCAACGACGCTATAATAAGTATATTATGTACACTGCGCCAAAACACCAAAGAGACTGACTCTTATCCATCACACTGAAGGTTAAATATCTACACGTTGGTATACTTGAAATAATATAAAAGCAACTACCCGCGAATACTAATTTATAAACGTCGTTACTAACACAACCTAAGCTTAAATATAAATACTGCTTAGTTAGCCTTGGCCTCACTCAGGTACTAAATAAAATGAAAATAATATAAAATCAAATTTTTATCTTTTTGTGCGTATATCTATGTTTTTCGACTTTTCCAAAAATTTTCTTTCAGACAATCCTTGTCCTCACAAATGCAACAAAACAAAGAATACGTTGCATAGATACAGTCATTCTGAGGTGTGCTTATATAATACATATACAATGGGCAATAGATTTTGATTATACACAAGATGGATCGAAGACAAAACGTTCTATAGCAATATATATTAAAGTAAATCAAAGTAGATAGTTCTAACAAAAAGTAATCAAACCGAACATCGGCATGTGTAGCCTCGAGGAGTAATAGTGGAAGGGAATCGGCCGCCGGCACTCCGCCTGTTAAAAACAGCTTTAATTAAACCAATGTGATCCTTCAACGAGATTGTAATGAAAACCATTGCCTTTGCCTTTATACTTACATTTACTTTACATAAAATAATACAACAGGATGTGTAGGTAATGTGTATTTGATTTTAGGTGCACTTCTTTTCGAAAGTGAATCACAAATATTAGGAACTCTTTTGTTTTTTTTTTATGGTAGATAAGGCACAAACGAACCGACAGTCCACCTGATGGTAAGTGGCCACCGCCATCCATGGACATCGGCAATACAAGAGATATCCTCTCGTTTTACCGATGCGTTCCAACCTTGAAGATATAAGGGGGGTATTAGTGGGAGTGAAAATAAAAATTCTACGGTTTCAGTGGACACTGGGCAAGGGCCTAGAAACCACTTGATCCGCAGTGTACTTGATCCGGGATGGGAGAGGGAGATGTTATGTCTGGCCCACATGAGACTTGACCAGAACGCGTCAAAGTCACGTGGCGGTCGGAATCGCATGCTGAAGGTCGCAATCCTGTCGGGGAAAGATCCCCTACCACCGAGGGTTACTCGCCCAAAGAACTTAGAATTACTATTCCCCTCTCCCAGAGGCAGAGGGAAATAGTATTCTAACCCCGTCCCCTCACTCTCGAGGATACTCTAGATTTATATTAAGAAAGCTTCATTTGGTCGATAATAAACCACCAGCCCCAGCCCACAATCGATCTGAGGCTTTCTTCCAAGTGATTTCATACTGCTTACTTCGTTTGAAATAGTTAAAGTTATCTGGTTAAGTTGCTATTGATTAAGATTTTTATAATTATATACATTAAGAAGGTTATTCGTGTGCAGTAATAGTAGATAGGTTTTACTTTAAACACAGCATAATATCACAGCTTGATGTTTAGAATTCAATGTTATAAAAGCTTTTTTTAAAATCCAATTCCCAACTGATGTTATAATAATACTCGAAAGTAACTAATACTAAACTAAGTAAACACTAATACTAAGCATAATATATATAGTCTATCAATAGGATAACCTTTCGGTATTGGTAAGAGATTAAACGCCTAAATTATTTTGAGATGTTTCTTTGCTTACTATATGAGGCATAGTGAGAGCTTAAGGTGATATATTAAATTAAAATGATAATTGACGTAATAATTTAATTAGTTAGAGTAGTTGTGTTATATATCTAATTTTTAATGATAAAATATTCTAATATTAAGTAAGGAATACAACTTTATATATTTAAATATAATCTTTTTATAGAGTTTACAAACTACAAACTACTCGAATGCACGATTCAGAAGTTTGTAAGAAGGAGATTATCCTCCTCTCCGTACAATCGTGGCGTTTACGTCGAGATATGAAAGTCCCCGACCCACTTATGTAGCTTGCAACCCTCGTTAGTTATTATGGTAATTTTTTGCTTTTTTATCATAACTATTTATAAAGAAATAAAAAGTTAGTATACAGATTCTCGAATCTCAGTTAAAGCGAAATTTCAGGAATGTAATATGTAGTATTTACACTCAATTTCCTACCGTGACTAACAAATAACTCTTTAAGCTCATTTAAATTGAAAATTAAATTAATTTTTTAAACTTAATTTGAAACATTGAATCAGGAAACGTAGTTTAAGTCTTAGTGACGTCAAAACTTTTGTGAGCTTTGAGATTGTTCTACCAAGCGTGTATATGAAAAAGTCTTACAATATTGTGCTATTTGTTGTCTAGACCATTACCCCATATTCATACATCGTACATAAATTATTATTCTACATTAAATATTAATATACAAAAGCAATTTATTTACCCCTCATTATTAACACGTTTTATCTCAAGTTATTTAATATTAAAATAAATAGCTAACTAAAACCTTTTATTAACCCTCTCTCATTATCACTGTTGACTGTAGATTAGTTTGTGTAAATAGGATGAGTTTACTTAGGGCTAAAACCTTTTGAAAGTAATTTATTAAAAATAACTTGTTAAAATAGAGATCAAATATACTAAAAAGCTTCTTCAGTTTGACGAAGTAACAGATTTTATGTATTTTCTATAAAATGTTATAGTTAAAAGCTTCGATACTTGTTACGAAATAATTTAGTGACTTCCGTCAGTTTACTAACTCGATTTTATTTTAGTCCGCGCAATCCGATTAATAAAATCCTAGTAACGAAGCTAAATCATACGAACTTTTACTCTTTTTAAACAAAACCCATTTAATCTGTGTACAATACGAATATCGCTCAAAAATTTCGATTCGAAATGTTTCAGTTAACCCGAAATACATTGTTTTATAAATTAACTGAGAATAATTTAACAAAGTGTGAGCTCGATAGATTTGTTGGATGCAAAAGCTATTGGTTTTTATTGAAACAAACCGATATGGTCTGAGTATCACCGGTTAGTCACTGCTAGTCCAGTGATTCCCAACGTGGTATTTACGTATCCAAAGGGTTGATGACGTGTTACAGAAGATAACCATAAGATTTAAAAAAAGGTCTTCTCTCCAGATAGTTTATTTTATCCATGTTATCCAGTCAGAATATAATTTCAGAACTCAGCAATGGATTGAACGACAGTCTTTAGGTATTTCCTTATTTCCTTTTTTTAGCCTTTAAAATTGTGTGTGTGTGTGTGTGTTGTTTTTCGTGCAGTTTTTGCCTGAATCGTTAATAAAAACTACACCGACAAAAAAAATTGAACTGATTGTTACTCTAACACTCACTACGCCTGACACTCTAACCAGCTTTCAGCTTTTTACAGTTTTATTATATTATGTAAAGATTAAAATTCAATGTGAGAAAGAGAGTCTATTCACAAGCGAATAACATGCTAAGTGGTTGGGTCAAATAAGTTTGGGAAGCTCTGCTAGTCAATGTTGGAGCGTCATGCGTCGGATACAGTAGCAGCTCTGATATTATTCCAGTCGGGAGCAGTCCATGCATATTCAAGTGTTCGATCCAGAGACGCGTATTCATTTGCATCGTGATCCGACAAGGGATTCGATATCGTTGTTCATTTTCGTTTCTTTCCTTAAATTCTCTTATCATTACTTGGAGAAAAATTAAAGAACCTGAGATTCTCTGTAATTTTTTAAGGTGTATTATTCTTCGTGGATTAGTTTTTTTCGTATTGACAAAAAACATGCATGTTACAAGTTAAATTGTATATATTGTACAATACATCGAATTTATTGCAAAAAAGGTGCCTGATAGAAGTCGTCACGTGAGGAAAAAGCATTATGCTATTGCCAGACATATCTAATTATATTTGAGATTAAGAAAAAGGCGTGAGGACCTTTATGTCTGAAGGAGTTGCCCTGAACGCATACTTTTATTTAATATTTCATATTATCAATGTAAATAAGTTTTAACGTTCACGTTTAAGATACAATATAATACTTAAATCAATGTTTTAATGACATATCGGCAATAAATTCGTAAGGCTATCTCAATTCTGCGTAAACATAAATATTGAAATACGTTGTAGATTTAACGTTCATTCACCATTTACATGACGTACTCTGTATAAACATTAATAAGCTTTAAAATATTAATATCATAAAGTTCGTATACTTTTGATGTATAAGTAGAGAGGATAATGAGTATATTATAAGAATCATTTCTTCTCTTGTTACCATAACTACTAAGAGAAGAAATGATTGTTATAAATATCTTTTGCTGATTTTTTTATTGTGTGAAAATAATATTTATTCGCATCGCATTAGTCTTTTCGTTACTTATGTCTATTCCTAGTATAAACGGCCGAAGCTATGTAAATATGTATGGTTTTTATCAAAACTTCACAATTTTTTAATCCTTTTCATATCATCAGTCTTTTATATAAGTTTATAAACGCACAATGGACCGAACTAGAGTCTGAGTGCGGAAACAAGAGCCCACATACAATATAAGTTTATAATTTAAAAACAAACAACGTATCTGTATTTTAAAATACTCTTACGCTAGCGAGTAGCGACATTGCTGTAAGTGCTCTGTAAATCAAGAAGCGCGATGGTTTATTTGAGATTGCGTGAAATACGCGCTACCAAAACATTGCTTTCGTTTTTATTAACACAAATGGTTTAACACTATATTCGTTATAGAACTAAAAATCAGGAATGTTAACTTTAAACAAGCAGTAGTTGTAAAAATATAAGATGTGTATCTCAGAAATGGCTCTCATGATTTGGACCAAAAATTGGTAAACAGATAAATATCTGTTCTAATAAGTTAATTAGTGATTATTTCTTTATGTTTTTGAGTTATTTGTATTCTCTGGAACTTACTGTTTTATTACTTTTGTTGAATCTTTCTCTCATAAATCACCGCTCTTCTTGAGTAATAAGTTAATAAGGCTAAGAAAATACACTTTAGAAAAAGAATAGGCCATTTAACTACAAGAATATTATAATGTTACATTTACTGTAATCATACATAATCACTACAGTAATTACAAAGGTATGATGGAAGATTTTTCATTAACAGTATGATTTTTAGTTTGTGATTTCCACCGTCGAGTATTTATGACATTTGCTAACCTCCTTTTTATCTAAATCTGATACAAAGCTATAATAATCACCTATTAGTATTAAGCTTGTTACTTAATTAACAAGTTAGTTCTATGTTGTGTCATATTGTTTGCAAAAATCGTTTGTAACACATGTCGAATATAGGATACAGGCAATATTCTTTTCTGTCATTTATTTCGTTATCTACAACATGTATCCACGCGTGCTTCGGTCATAGGAGAGCTATCCAATATTTCGGCGCAAAAATTCCTCACTAAAAATTCCAATGACGTTATCATTTCGAGACCCACGCACAAATTTTTCTGAAAGATTGCGCCTCGAATTCCTAGTGCTAAATTAATAAAGAGCTATACAATAAATCAACTCTATTATGATAATAACTCGCCTTGTCTCAATGGAGGAAGAAATAAAATCTCGCTTGAATTATTTATAAACACATAAATATTTATGGATTCCCATGTCGCTGGTATAATATAACACTTTATTTAATATTACCGGATAGTGATACCTATATTTAACAACTTGTTTAACATTTTCCGAGAAAAATACGGAATACAGAAAACAATGAAGTTTTTACGTAGCCTGAACACTTTTCTCTGGAGTATTCGCAACTCAATCAATTAAAACTAAATAGTTTTCCTCATTTTTGTATAATATTTGCTTAGTTATATAATTCTTTAATTTCCTAAGACATAATGAATGGGTATATACGAAGCTAAATGATGTATTTTGGAAATGGCGTTATGTTGCTCTAAGAAGTGGTATAGATATAATTTATGAGTGTCCATACGTTTCCTGACTGTCAAAACAACTTTAATAGTATACATATAAGTTCCACAGAAAATAATACGTACATCGATAGTATAGGCTATATTATATAGAGAGGTAAAAGCCGTCTTACATCTTTTCCGCATTCGCTCTGGTGATCAAATATAAAAAGAGAGCTTGAACTAACAAGCCGAGACAAACCAACTTTGCGCAGGAAAATGAGAAGTCACACAAATCAATAGTAGGAGGAAAATAGGCAAATAGTAAAAGTATAGTTCTCTATCAAAGTATAGACAAACAAATTTTAAATCAACATCGAAATGTTTACCCAAGTTAGTTCAGCGCAATTTCATTTTAAAATGAACATTGAAACATTTATTTATTAGGTTTTACTTACTGTAACTACAGTACTAAAAAAACATATTTTTATTGTAATGTTTATTCAATCAAATAGCGTTCACCTGAACGCCTGAATGAGCCAACAGATATATTAAATGTATAAGGCCAATACACGATAGAGTTGATACATTTATTTAATTTTTACAGTCACACATTGCTATTACTATTTAATCAGACTCTTTTCACTAGAATATTTAACAAGATACAAACAAAAAACTAAAGTATTAGCGTTAATAATTGTATTATAAGTTTTTATAGTACGTGGACACGATAGCACGTCACTTCTCTTATCCAGATTCGCACACAAATACATTATACTGATTATTTTATGATAAACTCGACACGACTACGTCCGTCGTTCACCATAGTAGTGCGATGAAGATGATTAGGGTATATCCGATGAAAACATATGCAGCATATTTGCGATAACATATATATTTTCATGCATTCGAAATTGCGAAAAGATTCGCAATAAACTCCAATTTTTAGAAGACATTCCAAAGCGCATGTGCTCATAATTCCTCTCGATTACTTCTGAACCAATATTGAAACTTTCAGTGTAACAAAGTTATATTTTAATTTAACTTTTTCGCTTTCTTGAAGAATAAGAGACCGGCAAACGTTACTCCTTTATAATAAAATGATTCTTGCGCACATGTAGTAAGAATCGGAAAGCAAATTATGATTTAATAACGAGAGGCAGCATATTTGGGGTGACGCCGGCAAGAATCTCTAATATAATATTCCTTCCGAAACCAAAAATACGTGACTATTTCCGGAATTGGAGTTTTAGTATCATAAAGGCCAATATCAAACAGTCGTCGAAAGTTTTTTCGCCCGCAATGCGATGCCAATGCAAACAAAAGAATAGGTCAGACGAATTGAATTTTGTTGTTAGTGGGAAGAAAGGGAATGATATTGTACTTGTGTTGTGATGTTTATTTTTAATTTTAAAGATTGCAACTAAAGCATGATATAAGGGGGAAATTGAAATATTATTAGCAAAGAAAATAGCGTGTTAGTAAAGAGCATTAACGAATAGATATCACCTAGTACAAATACGTATTCATGGTATCATTCTTATTATAAAACAGCATTATTAGAATGTTTGAGTTAATTATTATGTCAGTGTAAACATCGCAAGTTATTAGGAATCAAGATTAGTATTCATTGCTTTCTATACAGTTCGGTGGGTTTGTTTTACCTAATATAATTGCTTAATACTAATGAACTCCCTAAAGATATCAGAAGCAGAATATTACTTTTAATGTAATAATATCTTTTATACCTACTTACAATGTTTTCAACAAGCTTTTACTTAACTTGCTATGTTAGTAAATACAATTGTTAGATTAATTATTATTTAAAACTTGAAACCCGTTGTCATCTAATTTCTGGTGGCCATTTTAATAGAACTGTAAAATTGATGTAAATATAGGGACCAGTTCCAGTCTCTCTGATGTATAATAGCAAAACGGTCGAATATTTTCCAGTAAAATTTAATATTTAAAGTTTAGAACAATAATTTACTTTAGTATTCTCATATGTCAACAAAGTAAATGTGTTTCCATCCTCAGTGCTCAGTGTTTACATATTTTTCAGCCTTGACACGAGTTCGCAGGGCGCGATGTAGCAACGTACTTGTAGCTTTCCAAGTCAGGCACAATATTCTATAATGTAGCAAAAATGTATTTATTCTCAAAGTTTCATGTCGACGTATAAAAATGTTTAACTTGACTTTACATTTTACTTTTACAATTTTATAATATATTTTTTCATTATATTTAGGTTTAAAGACTGGGAAGAGAAAGAAAGATTTTACGTAAACTATTGAAAATAAAATATTTACTGCTAATTATGAGTTTGGCAAATTTGAGTAGTCTCTGTTAGCTATGATATTGGTAGCATTGATGTAAGTAGCATTTTGATTTTCCCTGTTGGACAAACTTTATCAGTTGTGCTAACGTAAAGATAAGACGTAACCATGTAAATGCGACACCATGACTGAAATCTTTATTATTTTGCCATCGCGAGTAACGAAGCCTCAAGAGTAATATTCTAATCAACAAGCGATCCTTGGTCTCCGTACAGATATTACCCATTATTTATCATTTACTTAACGTATTATTTCAAAGTTTAGTCTTAAATACATTAAAAGAGTTTACATGTTTCAATTTAGATGGACAGAACTTCTTTTAAAGTCCGTTTTTCCCTAACTGTGTTCTGGTTTTAGTTCTTGGTCGACGCAACTTCATTGGTCTTCTTGTTTAAGATAATTAAGACTATATTATCCTAGGTTTATTTTTAATACAAACCGTTAGGTAGCTGCTGAGTGAACTAAGTACCTAAGCTTATAATGAATGTCGATCCATTTAGATATAGTATAGTAAACGGAGATTACACAAGACTAATTAATTACTAAAAGTTTTCCCGTTGGGATTTTCGTTATATCCTACAGTTTTTGTTTAGCCTGCATAAATTTGACTTTAAGCCTAATATTTCGACTATTATAGTTCTATCTAAAAAAACGTTCTTACAGAATAAATTTGCAGATTTTTGTCTACGTGGTGTAACACTTGTAAAAAACGTAAGATTATTTCAATATTGGGCTATTACTAAGCACATATTTTATAAGCGCAAAATAACATTTAGACCAAAAGCAGAGCAATGCCTACGACCCAGGAGTGGATTAACAAGGCGTTTTCATCATTCATCTTACTTACGCTGCTCGACCCATTATTTGTTTTTAAATGTTGCTAATTTACAATGTTATAGGGCTGATAGAGACATTTTTTTAAAATCAATAAAAAGTAATTTACAATATTATCAATTATTTTTTATAAATCTCATGTTTTATGAATATCAAAATAAAAATTAGTAGCTACAACAAAAAAAAATATATTATTTATTCAGTAAATATGTTATATCTTTGCATATTTTAAAACAAAGTCGTTTCCCACCGTCTGTGCGCTTAGGTATTTTAAACTAGGCAACGGATTTTAATGATCAATGGACATAATGATTCAAGAGGAAGGTACATATTATAGTAAAGATACCGTACGAAGCCGGGGCGAGTTGATAGTAGAGTGTAGAGAAATTATAAACTCGTGACATTAATTGTAACACACATTTTCTACGAAATATTATTTAATTCCGGACAAAGTTTAAATGAGGACAATGGTTAGTTCCGAGATAATTAGTTTTGTCTATATTTTTTAAATATAATTTAATATAATTTAATTTCTAGACTAACTGGAGAAGATATTTTATCTCTCGGAATATTTTATCTCACAAAGCGTAGTACGTTTAATATACAAAAAGCCCTTAGCTTTTTCTGATGGCTTTTATATAGCAATAATTTAATTGAAGTAATTAACAACCTTTGATTATAAAAAAATTAAAAATATTTTTTTAAACCTTTTTTGTCTCGAGTCAGGAAGTCTTCCAGTGTCTTCTAGTCGATAATCTTATTTCGTGAAAATTATTTAAACATTTTAAAAAGTATACTAGTTATAATTCATATTTCATTAAAGCTGAACTAATACTAATTCTCGAGTATTTATACAAAAACTGATAAATTTTGGTAGTTTTATGTTTGTAGCCAGTTCTTCTGAAGAACAAAAAACTGATTCTGGTTCTACTGTCGAGCTGGTGGTAGCTTCAAGTAGATTAATTGCCTGACCTATTTCGACGTGTCAAAAGTACATTGTTAATATTAGACTTAACTGAATTAATATATTTTGAGTTTGAGTTGTTTTGAAATCCTTACATCTGCCGTCACTGCATAAGCAGTCTTTCTATATAAAACTTATTTTATTACTGATTTGATATCAAAACATAATATAATGTTCGAAAATATAAAATGATGAATTAGTCATTCATTATACTTATGTAAAGTACAATTGTGGATACTTTGCTATAGCAGTGTAACTTAACACCCCATTAGGGTAGCCTAATGGCAAACCTTTTCGTTTTCTCCTTACTTTTTCCACGTGGGTTCTTACAACTTTACCTATAATTTCATAATGATTTAGGTATAAAGTTCTCAGGAGTTTGCAATCTTAATTAAATTTCTTTTAATATGAATTTGAATAACGATTTTATTTTTCTTTTGGGAAATGAAAAAAAAGCGTGGATTAAAGTTAGATTTGTAGCAAGACAACTGTAAAAACCATATCTAATTTCGAGCTGTACCTACATACAATAAATATTTTCAAACAATTATATTGGCTTCATTTATAAATGTACATAAATAGATACATAGAAAATATGTGCAGATATTCAATAAGTTACATTTGTATCATAAAAATAGTTTTCTACTACTTTTACTACTTTCAGAAAAAGAAATACGAAAATCCAAATAAAACAAAACATAGGAAATATTTAATAAAAAAATTACTCGTAAATAAGTTTCAAGATATTAGTTGAGCAAAGTGGGCAATTTTAATGTTTGCAATACTGTAAAGTAAACGAGATATTTGCGACGCTTATTAGCGGACTGGAGAGAATTTCTTTGAGAGGCCGTTTTTGCTTCAAGACTAATAGAAACTAATTAAATGAGTATTATATCCAACGTTGTGCATTCGGTTCGGTTCACATAGTCTAATAGGATTTATAGTGCATTTCAAACTGCACATTATGTATCAGACGTATTAGTAAAGTCTAAACTGCGATATTAGTTTCCGAAATCGATTATCTTTGAGGATGATGTAACTAAGTATAATATGGAAGTAGTGTTATATTTAAAGAACAATGAGAGGATTTCGTTTGATGATATTCTTGAAATAAATTTATTGATCGTTATTTTCTGGATTCATAATCGGTAATATATACTATTATATAAAGAGGAAAGATTTGATTGTTTATATGTTTGTATATTTGTATGTTTGTTTGTTTGTTGCGAATAGGCTCGAAAAGTACTGAACCGATTTTGAAAATTCTTTCACCGATAGGAAGCATATACATCCTTTCCGGGTAACATAGGCTATGTGGTGTTGCCATCAATACTCTAATTAAAAAGATTTAAGTGCCATAAGGTGGCCATTTTGTAAATTGAAGAGCTTCTCAGGAACAACAAATCCGTTTTAAAAAATTTTTTCGTGAGGGATAAAGGTGATTTAGTGTTGCCATATACATTTTTTAATTAATAGAATATGGCCCCTTTGTTGTTTCTAATCTGATTTTAAAAATTCTTTCACTGTTAGAAAACAACACTATTCGTGAGTGACAAAGGTGATTTAGTGTTGCCATATACATTTTTTAATTAATAGAATATGGCCCCTTTGTTGTTTTTAATCTGATTTAAAAAATTCTTTCACTGTTAGAAAAGTACACTTTTCGTGAGTGACAAAGGTGATTTAGTGTTGCCATATACATTTTTTAATTAATAGAATATGGCCCCTTTGTTGTTTCTAATCTGATTTTAAAAATTCTTTCACTGTTAGAAAACAACACTATTCGTGAGTGACAAAGGTGATTTAGTGTTGCCATATACATTTTTTAATTAATAGAATATGGCCCCTTTGTTGTTTTTAATCTGATTTAAAAAATTCTTTCACTGTTAGAAAAGTACACTTTTCGTGAGTGACAAAGGTGATTTAGTGTTGCCATATACATTTTTTAATTAATAGAATATGGCCCCTTTGTTGTTTTTAATCTGATTTAAAAAATTCTTTCACTGTTAGAAAAGTACACTTTTCGTGAGTGACAAAGGTGATTTAGTGTTGCCATATACATTTTTTAATTAATAGAATATGGCCCCTTTGTTGTTTTTAATCTGATTTAAAAAATTCTTTCACTGTTAGAAAAGTACACTTTTCGTGAGTGACAAAGGTGATTTAGTGTTGCCACTATACATTTTTTAATTAATAGAACATGGCCATTTTGTTGCTATTGATCCGATTTTAAAAATTCTTTTACTGATAGAAGTCTATAGTATTTCCATCTCTCTTTCTCTTATAACACTATCATTGTCTCTCATCCTCTCTCTTTTTTCTCACTTTAATTTTTATTTTTATCTGTTAAGAATGATTAGCCTCTTTTCATTTTCTTTCTTTCGATAATTTCTCTCTTCCTCTCTCTCTTTCTCTCTCCTTTACCCATTCAATTTTAGTTCTGCTCTATCCTCCCTCTTTTATCATCTGTCGCTTTTCTTTAATTTTGTTTCTATTATTTCGATTTTTATTGCTTTTTCTTACTCTCTCTAATTTTTTAAATAATTAATAACTACACAATGACAGAGTGACAATTTAAGGACATCAATTATAATATTGCTTTAAATACCCGGAGCGAAGCGAGGGCCGCCCTCTAGTATTCAATAAAATTCAATTATTTTGAGCGTTTTATACCTCAAAATAAAAATACCTTATAGGATCACTTCGTCTGTCCGACGAACTACGAGTAATGTTAACGTGATGCATAATGTTTCCTATTATGGTCTATAATATTTATCTATAATTTATTATATGATTTCGCACAATTTTATTTGCATACCTACTTTAAAGGAAGTCAATGTTGAATTTTTAATTAAGTTAACTAACCTAACGTATATAAACATCACTCAGTTAAGGCTTTAGCCCTTATCCAAGTTGTTAAAGGGTTTAATGGGTTAATGTAATTAGATACGAATACCTCAGATCCATATTTTAATATGCAAGTCCCTGTTCTGAGTATTAACTTGTAGCCGTTGTGACATAACTTTTCATATTGGGTCATGTTGAATTGGGAAATGTTGAAGATAATCGCATAATAAAAACGAAGTTATTGGGAATGACATTGCAGTCGATTTAAGCTGACTTTATGAGTGTTTCAATAACTGTGTTGAAAATGCTAGACATAATAACGTCATAACAAAACGCTTCTATTATTTTATAGTTCTTGCTTCGTGGAAGAAATTATAACCAAGAAATTTCTGGGTAAACAATACTCTAAATATTTAGCTCATCAAATGTAGTTCGACGTGTCGTTGTAGTTCATTCAATTCTCTCTTCAGAATTGCTAAGTAAAAATCTGTCTGCAAATTGTTGCTCCATCGGAGTTTTCGCCTCTTTTATATTAAAAAGGCACAATGATTGAAATACACTTTCATAGAATAAAACTGTAACTTTGGGGTATAGATGCAGGTTTGAGGGTTCCCTGAGAATGCTCATTGACTTCGGAATTTTCTTCGGAAAAAAAGGCACTAAAAATTGCAATAAGCTTTAACAGTTATTAACTATAGATATTCATGACGATTTAATTACTCTAATAAATCAAAGTACAAGAACTTATATCTTTTCATTATAAAAGAAGTGATGGAAAAAAAATATTTTTTCTAAACAACAATCAACCTTCTTCACGTTTCAATAAATTTTATCTTTTCGTATTCTAAAAAATGTATTCAGGTTAACCGTATTTCGCACCTATCTCTTATTTTTATTCTTTCGAGGGTCTCAATGAATAAATTTTGCTAGCATTGATGAAAACGTTCTTTTTCCAGTTTTTATATTACTGATATTTATTGTTGAACGTAATTTAAATATTTTCTACCAGCTACTCTCCTGACTTCGTATACATTTTTTTTTTGTCTCTGTGGACTTTTTTAAAATGTGTATGTAGGTATGTTGTGATGGTTCGTAAAATTGCTGTTGTTGCATTAAAATGTAGGAATTTAGTTATATTTATTATTATAATTACAAAGGAATGTGAATATACGTGCTTTTGTAGTGGACATGTGTTGGATTTAATGCACTGCAATGAAATATTTTATGACATAAAACGAATAGTATATTTAATATTAATTATCATTTAAATCTCTCTAAATTAAGTCACACATAATGTATCTGTAATACTATTATTGATGGCATATAGTATATAGTAGGCATTGTGACTTTTTTTGCAGAGAACATAGAATTCATGATTTTTAGTCTATTCTTAAATAGTTCACTAATATCGAGGTTTACAAATAAATAAAATAGATAGTAAATCTCAAGTAGCCTACATATTAGCAACACTGTTTATAAAGTAGTAGTAGCGGGTATATCATTTTATATTATTTCGAGTATACGGACGTGGAGACTTTATATAACCTTTAGTGCGATAGATTAGTCTCAGTCTTTCTGGTGTTTTCGTGCAGTGAACATGGAAGTTAGTGTTATAGTGTCGTGATTAAGGTTACCCTTCTCGAGGTCCACGTAAGTTTACTTTATTATCTATTATCATTAGCGAGGTCGAGTGGTGGAGGTGAGAGTTAATATATTATGAAAGAGTTCTTTAAACCTGCTCCTAGGTCTCAAGCCCCAGGCACCGCTCGCCTCAGTCTAAATTGCATGTGTATACGTATTGCTGTACAGTAATGGGTACCACATTTCTCTTTTATATACTTAGCATACACTCTACTTGCATTTGTTTATACAATGTTTAGCAAAACTCCAGCGTAATATTACATTACTATCAACAATTGTGTAATTAATAGCTGCTATATTCTGAACGTATCGTGCACGCTCAGCGAGTAAACCACAACAAATGCACGGTTTACAACTGAAAAATTTCACTAAAGAAATCCTTCCAAGCAATTTCTCGTATTTATTAAGCAAAGTGTTTAAAATGCAGTCGCAATGCACTTTGTATAAAAGCTACAATACTTTTATGTTTGGTCACGTAAATGGTTCAGTTAGAAAGGTTTCCGTTCTGAATAAAAAATACTACCTACATTGTCATTCAATTTACGGGTAGCACGTTGTCAGCATAAAATGGTAATAATTTAGCCTTTATGTCGTGGCGTTAAATAAATCTACATAAATGTCTTTCCAGTTATAGTTATATGAGTTCACAGTTTTTGGACACTAATCTTTATCAACGACATACTCAGAGGTTTTTTTTTAATTCTAAAAAGCATTGTTTTTTGTATTAATAACAAAATATCTTTGAAATATTTTAAATTACCGTATCGATTGCAATTATCCAGGTTCAAATCACGAAAACATCTTTCTCTTCATTACTGAGGGTCGTGATTCCCCTTGCAGGAAGTGATTTTTTCTCTTATTCTATTACTATATTTCCTCCATCTGTGTCGGTCTTTGGCGTTGTGAAGTGCCTCGTGTTGATTGGAGTTTAGGGCTGTCTGAATTTGGTCAGACCATCTAATTGGGCTGCAACCACTCTGGTGTTTTGCCATCAACTTTACCAGTGACCATGAGTTGCTCGAGATTGTGTACTTCCTTCAGTGCAATGGGGCCAAAAAATTCGAGCATTCTTCGCAGACAGATGCACGGAATTTGCAAAATCTTCCTCCAGCACCACATCTCGAACGCATCAATGCGATGCCGATCTGTCTTTCTCAATGTCCATGTTTCGAAATCGTAACTAAATATAGTGTTGACAATTCTACATATTTTATGTATGTACCAGACATTGAGATTTTGGCCATCTCGATACGTCTTCTAGCCTGTTACTGTGAAACACCACATAACCTGCACTACCACATGTTACCAGGAAAGCTCTTTAATAATGAGGTTATAACCTCTGTTATTATATCTTGTTATAAATTGTTACGTGGGTATTATTGAAATAAAATAAGCGAAACTAGTCGCAAATACAAAATTATGAACGTATTGCTAACTATATATAATTTATTTATTTGTAAGGTTAGTAAAACCATAGACTACACCAATAGTCCTTTGACTTAACATTTCACTTCAGCCTTTATTGTTTTATGAGCTTTGTTATGGAAGTTTGCGTTGCCTATTTCTTTTTCTTTTCACTTATCTTTGATGTTTACATTTCTTTGGCAATTCCATCAATGGAAAATGGAAAATGTTTTTCACTGTTATTACATGGATAAATAAAAAATTCATCAAAAATGTATTTCTGTTTTTAATGAAAGTCGTCATTGTAATGGATTAATATTATACATAGGTTTAATAAAATTGAAGGAGACTGGTGTAATATTTTACAAGTTGGTGTTTTTAATCATGCCAACGGTAATACAGTCTGACGTCTCATATTAAATTTATTGCTTCTTGGTATTAAAACCTACTTTGGTTTACGAGTAACTAAATAATCTTATTAATCTTAGCCTTGCTAGGCTACAACATTTTTAAATGAGGATAACTTTTTTCCTGGTTTTTCTACTACAATGTCTCTAAAAAAAATACGAAAAAAATGTTATGGTCTTGATATATATAATTTTAAAAATATTTTTTTCTCCACTAAATATTTCATTTATTTTAAATATAATTTTAACAGGTTATTATCAAGAGGGTCGATTTTAGACCTTTCTGAAAGTATCCTGGTAAGTTTAGAAAAATATTTACACTCAAATATTCTGTGTCTTAAATTTAAAACTTAATATTAAAAATGTTACTTTTAAATTCTTTTAAGCATTCATACTTCCTTCATTTTATTTTTAACTACGATTGAAAGCCAGCCGTCCATGTTCTGTCCCGTCATTCCTGTGTATTTGAATGTTTTATTTGAAAAAAAAAACTATATCAAAAATTTCTCGTTTGCTGGTATATTGATACTTCAGTTATTACTTTTTTTTTTTTATTTTGACTATCAAACAAATCAATTTGATTATTAAATTAAGTTAAAATACAAACAGTAAGGATCAGTTAAAAAAGGAATAACGAAATCTCTTTATATATTTATTGCCATGCTTTGCAAAATCTAATCTCCATCTTATATAATATTTATATTGCTTAAGGTTTATGATTTGGTGTCGATACGTACGGAATTAGTAAAAAAAGTAGAAAAGGAAACTTCCTTTTCATAAATATAATAAATATTTTAATCTATATATTGTTAGTAACACCTTTGCTGGCCTGGTGGTTAAAGATTTGTTTAAAACATTGTCCTACTACCTTGATAAGATATAATCTCTATACAGATAGATCTGTGACAGTCTAAAAGCTGAAAGACAGAACACAAATGTTAAAATATAGCAGAAGAGGCGAGCGTTATTGAGTCTCAAACGTCTGGCGCTACTCAAGTTCTATGATACATGTTATTATTATATTATTCGCATTTCTGTAAACCTAATGCCGTATGTTTTCGAGCAATGTTAGGCCTGTAGATTAATTATTCAACAGTAAATGATTCAAAGCAGCATACGATAACATAGGCACAGTATGAATGCGGTGCAGAGATAAATTAGAGGCAAAATCTATCATTCATACGAGCTGAATTTAACAGAATGGCAATGTATCGGTCAGGGAGATAATTCGCGGATGAGCCGATGATTATTTCCGCAGTTTCGAACCACACGTGTTAATAGTACGTCTCCATTACTCCTATTTAGTGTGAATCGTTATAAAATAACTGGAGAAATATGTTAGATTCTAAAAAAAGTAATAAAACTATTATTTATAGCTTTGATAACTGACATCTGCATTTTTTTCTTGTAAGACTCTAATAACACTTTAAATAATGCGGTTCACAATTTTAGTTATACCAAGCAAATCTCTTGTGTATAAACAATAAGAAATTCTTTTAGACAACTTCCTCATAAATATTTAAATAAGGTTTTAGGTCAAATTTATTCAATATAAAATTTTTCTTCTACTAAAACTTAAAATTCGGAGTAGTTTGTTTAGTGACATGGAACACCTAGTGTGAACCTTAACACTAAATTAGTATTCGCGGGTAGTTCATCTCATCTTATTGAGCCAGTCCGTCAAGTGGTGTCGCGCAGTGTATATAAAAGGTTTAAGACGTTTATATATACTGTGTGCATATATAAAATAGAATAGTTTAGTGTTGTTTAGTGGTGTGATGTTAGGCCTTCGTTATCGAGGAGCAGTATAGCTCCCATACTCTTAATACTAGGTAATAGAAAGAGGCAATGATTATATAGAGGCAAAATAAAACCTTTATTTATAGATTTTATATTTAGCACCCCAGCTTTCGAATGAAAATGAATAAATTAAAGTATAGAAGATAAGATTTTTCAATCAAGACGAGAAAAATATTTATTTTTCGTAGCAAAACGATGTCAAGACTGCTAGTTGCATAAAATTATTGTTATGACGATTGTTCAATCAAATACTTTTCTTTATAAATCATCATCAACATCCAACGCCAACAACAAAGGCCAACTGCTGATCCGGGTCTTCTCCTCAGAATGAGGGGGGTATTAGGCCATAGTCCACCACGCTGCCCCAGTGCGGGTTGGCAGACTTCACACACCTTTGAGATCATAGAGAACTCTCAGGAGTGCAGGTTTCCTCACGATGTGTTCCTTCACCGTTAAAGCAAGTGATATTTAATTTCTTAAAAACTAACTGAACTCAGAAAAGTCAGAGGTGTGAGCCCAGGATCGAACTTTGACCTCCCGAGTAAGACATTGAAATCTCAACCACTGGGCCATCACTGCTTAAATGAAAATACATTTTATGTAAACATTCACTGGTAATGTTTTGTATTATTCCAGTATAATAAGCGATGTAATCACGATAGTGCGTTACGTGGTAGAGTTTGTTCATTTACAAAGGAATAGGTGTACGTGTTTACAGAGATTCGTAATGGAGGTAAAATATAAATATTAATCGAATATTACGAGTAGGTTGTTTGCACAGCTTAACACTTTCAAAGCTGAATTATTCACAAAGCCGAGTCTTTGTGTTTGTACATTTGGAATTGTTCCAATTGTTTATCCTTATTAAATTTTGTTTTCCAAAGTATTATTACTTATAAACAAACGGTGAATTATAAATATTTTCTGTCTTTTGAAGCTAGGTGGTAACATCTTTTATATGTTGGGTGATGATAAATTTAAACATCGGGTATTTCGTAAGGCTTTTTACTAGCTTTTACTTAGTTTCACCTGGCTGTGATGTCATGCGATTTAGAAAAAAAATCAAATGCTTGCGATTTGAAATCCAAGCGCAAGTTTAAAGGATTCGTTTAATAAATATAAACTCTCACGTATATTTACTTCTATCTTACTTTGATAAATCGATATTTATTCTACGACATCACTCGTCTAACTCAGATCTGTAGGAGGTAGTCATGGGAACTCTATAATAATATAAGCCTATCGAGTTTGTCTTGTTTGATTACAGATTGAAATATCATCTTTTCACTTGAATAAATATAAACTAAATATCCTTTAATATCGTGTATGAAAAGATTATATTCTATAATCCCTAATATTCTTTCAAATAGTTTAATCAGACGAGTAAACACGGCAACCTTTTAGTTTCCACTGAAAGGAACAACTCAACGTAATTTATGTGTACGCACATAAAAAGAGGGGACTTGAGCATTTCATCAAAATGAAAAGGTAAACTGTCCCAAGGCAAGATGGCGTACGATAAGAATGGGACTTGAAGTGATAAAAAGTAATAGTACATATTCGGTAGAAGGTTGCAGCGTAATGAGGGCCATAGGTCGGAGGATCGGCACCGCATGCCTCATTAGCTCGCCTTCCCGACTCGGCACCAGACGTTACATCCCATGGAATACAAAAAAGAAATGAATGGCTTTTATCCACTGCTAAACTGCTGACATTGTATAAAAACCGACTAAGTTGAGTTAGGGACAAACTTAACTTTGCCGTTATAAAAAATGTTATCCTTATACTTCGTCGTAGATCACAATCAGTTTACCTAATTCAAATAAGGTAATAACAACGAAGTGTGTGCGTTTGATAACTCTGCTTCAAAACATCAAAATATATACTGTTGTTTGCTTTGACTTTTTTTTCATCGCAGTAAATCGTATTTGATTGTGTTTAACCTCTAGAAAATGTAAGAGAAAAGCCTGAAAACTATTTCCTCTACCAGAACCATAATAAAGATTGCTTAGTACTTCTTCATAAAATAGGAAAACCGTTTTAATATATCCATTAGTTTTGAATTAGACAGTGCATGTAGAAATGTTTTTTTTTTGTTAAAAGTTTAAACTGTGATTTACCCTTTTGGGCATAGCTGCGATATGCGTGACATTTTCACAAGGCTATTTGGTTTTCATATCTTCCCTCGTAATACCCAAAACTGGCCGCTTATATTTAAACTTTACGAATAACGAAGTACCCGGCCTACATAAATCACTCAGTCCTTCCTTCACACTTCTGGCTTGAACTTAAACAGGCCTCTATGCACTATCGCTGGTGATTTACGCGTTCTGCTTTTTATATTTAATTTACTAAAAGACATTTATTTCACTTAGCGTCTTTCTTAGAGCTTTTTCAGTTTTTGCTTTAGACATATTATTTTGATTTATCTGGCAAGAAACTTAAAGTCATATTGATTCACTTTAACGCTATATGACCCCTGACGTGATTATGAAGTCAGCACGAACGATTCCAAGAACGTTTTTCAATACGTTCTTGGAATGATGAAGACACTCAACGTCTACTGTTCGACCTCATCTCCATGAACATGAACAAAGTATAATATTTATAACTCACGTGAGCCTTGTTAGAGAAGTAAACACACGATGATAATACACGTTTTCTTGAAATATCGTCTATAAAAAATAATTTTATAAATATTTTGTTTTGTTGCTGCTTTACAAAAGATTTTAAGGAAGGTAAACCAACTTAAAATACTTTCGTGTTGTTAATATTAAACTACTGGGGATTTGGGTTACAAACTTACAAACTACTAGTAAGCTAAAATGCTTGTGTTAGGAGTGGGCCACGTCAGTAGTCCAATAACTGGGACTTGAACCCACGACTGGATTTGAACCATCGATCGTGAATCCAACGCCTGAACCACTGAGGTACTGAAGCTTACTAATAATATTAATTTGCAAGTGTAAAAATAACCTTTTTTAATAATTCTATCATAAAAACGTCGGATAGCAACTTATTTATACAAAAAAATGTTCAACTCCGAGGCAAAATTAAAAGTCGTCTAAATAATGAGGACAGCGTCGTAACCTAGTCCTAATTAATTGCTTTCGACCACAACAGAAGGATATGAAAATTCTTTCTAAAATTAAAGCCAGTCTTACTTTACTTGAAAATCGTGTAATAAATAAATTAAACCTTTGAGTTTTATTTTATATTTTTCCTAGCTCAACGTTAACGTTGTTTCTACATTGAATAAAAGACAAAAACCTGCTTTATGTAAATGGTTAAAATTTAATATAACAAAGGCTTTTGAAAGTAATAGATAGCCGATTTGATTTTTCGTTACTAATCAAGGATTTTATAGAAAAATAATAGACGATTAGATTTTTTGAAGATGAACGAAGAAGAAACGTCATAGGACGGAAAACTTTAGTGCCGCTTCCGTAGACTAATAAAAATTAGACAGGTGATAAATATTATAATTTTAATATAAATAAAACATTTAATAATAAAATACTAAAGAAGTACAATTTCAGTAAAACATTGCAAAGATTGTGTATCTCGCCTAAAACAGAGTATTTCAGAGCTATTAAAGTCCACCGTAGAACCTGTAGAGCTTTACATGGAAAGCCTTGGATTATACGCGCCGTAAACTCTGCCAATGGTGCGTTTACATCTTAAATTAAGATACTTGGAAAAGTATTTAAGTGTAAGCAGAGCGCAGTAAGAATAATTAAAAGTATTTTCGTTGTTTGATGTTCCATTCTATTTACTAAAGACTATTTTGGAAAAATCTCATTTACTTACTACTAGCGATCTGCCTCGGCTTTGGACGATTTTCCTACTATAATATCCATTTATTGTACTACAAATCTTCCTCTGGAATCACTCGTACTTATGAATTTGTAAAAATCGCATTAAAATGTTTAGAAGATTTAGTGTACAGACCGCGTCAAGTGACTTTGTTGTATATTATGTATTAAAGAGATATTTGTTCAATGATATAACATCCAATATTATAATTGATTAATATTTTGTATATAATAAGAGAAGTGCATATTAATTACATTTTAATTATTGAAATTTCATCTGCTCGTAGTTATTTCAGATGAGTAAAACTGCATAGTAACTAAAAGCAATAATGAAATTGAACAGAAAAACGAGTAGTGGCTTAGGGTCCATCCACTCCTTCTCTTAAGCTTGTAACTACATCAAGGAATTGCGTGATAATATTTCATTACACTTAACTATGATAGTCAATATCTGCTCTATAAAAGTAGTCAACAAACTGCCTCTGAACTATCTGTACTGAGTATATAAGTTAAACTTTGTGGAGGTATTTTTAAATAATCAGTAGAAACTACTAACTAAAACATTATTATTCATATTTAATATATACCTATAGGGTTTAAGTAATATAATGGATAACTTTAAATAGTTTACTATATTACTTATCGTTGCTTTTAAAAAAGGAGAAATTAATATAATTTCTCTATTGTCTGAGCGGGAATCCCTCCTTTTTGACATCGGTGAAACTAGGTAATTGTTTCCAACATTTTAAAAGAAAATCATTACTTAAGACATACTTGGGAACCTAACTACCAAGAAAATGTTTTAAATTCATTCCAGTAAAATACATTGCAATCAATACATAATTAACTTTTAATATTGGAAATTCCCAATACAGTAAAGTTATTCTTCTTCTAGATATTATATATTTTTAACTTTACGCTTGGCGAGTTCTTGAATAATAAAATTGTAATAAGGTTTCCCTGAACTGTACTGTACTAAAAGCGTTTCATTTATTAATTGCCAGTTTTCATTAAAATTAAAATATACGGTAACAGTTGGTTTACTGTTCAATTACTTATATTGTAGAAATTTCATTTATTATTTACATCTGTAATTATTTTTTTTATATTGATGGTATTTTTCATATTTTATTCAGTTATCTTGCTGTAGATTATAGGTATCTCTACTATTCATCGATGTAGGTTTTTCACTGTATAGTTATACAATACGGATATAAAATAATTATAATATAAAGCGTCAGTAGCTCAGTGGTTCGGGCGTTGGATTCACGATCAACAAGTCGTGGGTTCAAATCCCGGACATTGGACTACTGGCGTGGCCCACTCCTGCCACAAGCTATTTATTAGCTTACTAGGAGGGGTAAAGGGAATACTAGTAGTATGTGATCCATACTGCTAGTAATCTTTTCAAAAAAAAAAAATATGTTAAAATTGTATTAGGAAGAATAATCGATACCTATATTGATAGCACAACTTGTTTTTTTTTTCTTGAGGTAAGTTTAGTACCAACGATATATTAATATCTTATATCATTTTATTTAATTTCAATATTTATTACAATCATGTTCTTGTTTGAAATTTCTTTTCACATTTAATTTTTCATTTCAATTTTCCGGATAAACTAACCTTAAAAAGAACTCAACGGAGTAGGTACAAAATATAATTTCATTATAAAGTATATTTTCTTGCTAGGTAGTAGAAAAAATATTTTACGTAATAGGTAGAAAAATAAACAAGATATTAAGAGTAATGTATCTGGTTACTGCCAAAGGTTTTTGGCAAACACCAAGTTTCGACAACTTGAGTAAATTTCAAACAGCTCTGATCAAAATAACTTCTCTCATCAACTAAAGTAATTCTCTCTGATATCTTTTCCTTTATATGTTCCACATATTAAAACATATGTTAATGGGGAATATAATCCTTTACAATAGTACTTATTGTACGGAAAAACGAACGATTAATATAAGTTTAGATGGCAGCAATCATCGCGATGTCGAATTTCTAAATTTATATAATTAAATTTATATAATATAATGTAAATGTATTTCACATTTTTCGTTTACATTCCGAAATAAAAATATAAAAATATCTCAGTATCTCAACAAAAAATATTTGTCTTTGGCAGACTTTCTACATTTTTTTAATTTTTGTTACTATCTGAACGGGCCTTATTTTGTTTAGATTTTGTTTAAGAAATCTAGATGAAATTAAAAAAGTATAGTCAAATAATTTTAAATTCTTCCATCCTTTATTCAATACTGGAATAATTTTAGAGTTATGTTAGAAATAAATTTTCTGAATATATTGCAAAAACATTTTTTTCGCTGTCCATTTTTACTTCCCTCACATTTTCTAAGTTTCAATATATTATATATAGATTTGTATCAGCTAAATGTCTTACAATATTTATATATCAGCTTTTCATTAATCTTAGTAAATTGAAATACGATTTCTATCTCTGTGACTGATAAATTCTACAGTATTTAATGGACAACTACTTAGTTTTAATTAAATAAGGACAGACTGCAGCGGGCTCTGTAGCAAAGCTAGGAAAGACTCATGCATAATGTATCCGTCTCCAGCGTCATCTGATCACCCTATAACATGACCCTTGTTTATACAGGACCGCTAATACTTGGGATTTAGTCGAAAAATGGTCAAATGAATAATTTAACTTTTGTAAGGAATACTTTAACAACTATCCTCTCCGTTGCCTTGTTACAATTCTCCCTTTTTACCACATGTTTGTCGCGGTGTTTTTTTTAAAGGTAATTTTATGTTAAAGTCAGAAGTTACAAGAATTTAGAGTTAAGTTACTTTTATTCTAAGCGTGTGACATAATTTTAAATATAAAATAAAATGTACATAAAACTAGACATACATACACTAATCTCTAATATAATATATATGTGTTAAGTACATATATTACAGAAATAAAATAAATGTTAATTTTTATTAGATAACTGAAGTGTTGCTAACACACAAAATAGTAATGTAAAAATATATCTCTCTAATAATCGATTCTTATATTATAAGTGAATAGGAACAGGATAAAAGAAGCATATGTTATTTTTAAGACCTGTGCAGAAATTTTACTGCACGAAAGAAACTCACTTTTGAATTTATCATATTAATACATACATTCTTTATCGCCATAAAAATCTAAATAATATCATTTTTTATTGTCGATTAGTCGTAAAAAGGAAATATTTCTAAGTTTTTTAAGGCTGTTTAGACTGTCAATAAGCGCTTTTGCGTAATATTTTAAAATGTTAATTTGATATTGTATAAAAATAAAAACGTTATAAATTTCACAAGTGAAAAATAACGGTATGGAAATATTAAAAAAAAACGAAAAATATGGAATACCTTTATAATAATTCCAATGATTATTCATTGCTTCTCCATTTTGAATTCTATACCAATTGTTACGGCATTTCAATAAGAAATAAGAACAGACAGAAACTGGCTTTTAATAAAATATAAAGTACGAGATCGTACATTGATTGATTGACATTTTAGCCATATTTTTCACAACAGCAATTTATTTCACTTCAGATATTCTCCTTTAGTAGACTGATATCTGATATATATGTCGGAGAATAGTAAAAGGTTATCGATTAAATCGAAATATTTCTTAACTTAATATTTTGATCATGAATATAACAAATTGATTATTTTAATAAAGTCAAAATAATCAAATACCATATATTAAGAGTATGGCAGCTATACTGAGCAGCAACGTTCAAATGACAATACTAAAATTAAATCTAGATAGAAGCTGAAAAGTGCTTGGGGCTTGAGCCCCAGGACCAGGCTAAAAGACGTCTTCTTTGCATAAACTCTCACCTCCACCGCTCAACCTCGCTACCGAATATTAAAATAATATTTACACTATTCACGTGCTTCTCGATAACGAAGGTCTTATACCACATCACCAAACAACACTACACTATTAGTATCAATACTTTAATATGTACTACGCGACACCACTTGACATTCTGGCTCAATCCTGTCGGATCGAAAGTTATATATAGTCTGCTCGGAATAAGATAAAATGAACTACCCGCGAATACTCTTTAACGGCTTTGCTAACACAACTTACAATTAACATAAGCTAAATAATGAAAATTCTGCATCACATTTAAAGATTTATACCCATTCAAATAATATAGTGTTTAGCCAAGTTTGAATACTCAATAAATAACATGGAAACCAGCTGGTTGGGGAACTTATCTAATTATATTCATTAGTGCATACGGAACCAGCGAAGAGTAATTAACTGATAACCACGCTATGCGCTAACTTATACAAAATAATTCAAAAATATTTTGATTTATATCAGAGTCAGACTTTATAAATTAGTATTCGCGGGTCCTTTTATTTTATTTTAAGTATACCGACGGGTTGACTATATGTAACCTTTAGTGCGATAGATCAGTCTTATTCTCTAGTGTTTACGCGCAGTATACATGGAAGTTAGTATTACAGTGTCGTGATTGAGGTCACACTTCTTGAGGTCCACGTAAGTTTACTTTAATATCTATTGTAGTTAGTGAAGTCGAGTGGAGGTGGAGTTAATTTATTATGAAAGAGCTTCTGGGTCTCGAGCCCCAGGTTCTGCTCGGTTCCGTCTAAATTGCATGTTAACTTAGCTTTGTTTCCATACCCTTAACAATATAATAATTGGAATAGCAAATGGAAACACCCTCACTAAACAATTAAAACATTGGCAAAAGGTATCAACTATTACACTTAGAACTAGATATAAATAATACACTTTAGACCTAATGGTGTAATCCTGAGTTAAAGCAAATATAATTATTTCCTTTAACTCAGGATTCAAACTCTTACCGTCCACAACTCAATCTAGCTACCAAATATTTAACTATACTAAGTAATTAAATCCTTAAAAAAAAATTATCCCTCACTATGATACGTTCCTCTTATAAATCTCTCGTCAAGCTGTCACTAAATTATTGGGGTAAAACTTATAAATCAAACCATTAGATAATATTAAAATAAACCAATAAGAAGTACGTGTCAATATCTACAGTTATTAAATCTTTCATATAGAACCATGAATAGGCTAGAAATTGATTCTTGTACAAAAAGTGTCAGGAATTTAATTTGCCAAACGAAAAAAATATTCACTCTGATTTACTTATCCTCCATACATTAAATGTGTCTGGATTTTTCACAGAAGCATAGGGACCGGAAATTAAAATAGCTCACTCATAAATTCTACAGTTCACCGAGGGCACTGAAGAAACCTTGCCAAAGATTTCATTCCAATTGAAATATTCATTTTAGATTAAGGTACTTTCTCATGAATCTTTTAAAGGTTTTATCCCAATGACGGTTACTTAATTTATTTCGTAACGGGAATAAATAAGTGCTATTTAGAAAGAAGTGGGTGATTCATAGAATTCTTACACTCTGTGAACATAATTAATTAGGTAATTTCTAGTAACAATATACTTTTTGTTATTGTAAAGTACTTCAAATTAAATTTTTTGTCAAATTATAAATTTGGTAGAACTAAATTGATCTTTTTTCTTTGTCTTATACCCTATAGCCATGGTTACATTTATTTACTAGCAAATTCTTCCCAACTCCCACTTATAACAGACAGACAGACTTACCATAAGATTAATCAAAATCTCATTAATAATCAAAATTTCGTCATATTACAATATATATATATATATATATGTCGGGGATTTTAAAACGATGTGAAAGGAAATGGAAGCAGGACGATGGGGAATATTGGGGAACATTAAAAGGGGGTGATGGTATTGAATGGAATATTGGGTAAACGCAACGTAGATACTCCTATTGAACCGATAAATGATTAAATATGATCTCCTACAATTACGAGAGAAACCTAAGCAGTGCCTTGGACTTGTGACCAAGGTGTAGGCTTAAGGAATTCCTTTAAGTGATCACGACACTCGCCTCCACTGCTAGGCTCTCTGTTTAAACCCAAGGTTAAACGCACATAAACCGAATCTAACACAAGGCTAACCTAACCTAACATTGTGTTTACTTAACCACGTGGCTATTACATTGTAAGGACTTACGTGAACTTAGTTGGACAGCACTTCCACACTACACTACACTTGACACTATCACTAGCACTACTTAGATGATGTTCACTTCTTGAGAGACCGCGCACGACTAAGACTTCAGTTAGACTGTCGATCGCATATAAAGGGTCGAGGGTAGAGACTCTCAAAACGGAAGTGACTACTACCCCACTCCAACGCCATAGACAACGATAACGATTCGATTAATCGATAATCTTTTACTATGCTCCGACACAGCCATTCTGATAATCAACGCGCTCTCGCGTTGCCTTTACACAGTTTCAAAATACGTAACACGTAACACTAGTCTCATAGACCAATAACTTCGTTAAGGTGTGACAGCTTTCAGCACTATTTTCCACTAGACATAAGAATTTCAATCATTAACACACAAAGAAACAAAGAGCTCTCAACACTCTTTACAGAAAACGTCTCAAATTCGTAGCAAAGCGTAACAGCTTTCAGCCCCAACCGTCGGGGCCTACAAAGCCACCTTACAAAGGCTCAATAACAACAAAGCGACAACGCTTCCAGTGCATCTTTCCGACAAAGCGTAAAAGCTCTCTGTCCACCAATAAAACGTTAATATGATCAGTAATTTCCAATCACAATGCGTAAAAACTGTCAACACCACAATTTACTACCGAAACGGCTGATGAGTCTCATGTAAAGCGAAAGTCTACCTACTTCAAATAATAATCACGATTTTAAGATTGTAAACTACCTTCGCAACTATGTAATGTAATATTAGCTATTTCTGAATTTTTATTTTGTACTACCCACTTTAACTTTTTCAAAAACTATTTCTCTAGCATTGACACTAAGATAACCGTCAAGATGATACGCAAAAAACCGTAAACGTGAACTATTGGGCTTGTGATCCCACTTCTGATGTCGGGGATTTTAAAACGATGTGAAATGGAGACGGAAGGAGGAAGATGGGGAATATTGGGGAACACTAAGAGGGGGTGATGGTATTAATTGGAATATTGGGTAAACGCAACGTAGATACTTCTACTGAACCGATAAATTATCAAATATGATCTCTAACAATTACGAGAGAAACCTAAGCAGTGCCTTGGACTTGTGACCAAGGTGTAGGCTTAAGGATATCCTTTAAGTAATTACAACACTCGCCTCCACTGCTAGGCTCTCTGTTTAAACCCAAGGTTAAACGCACATAAACCGAATCTAACACAAGGCTAACCTAACCTAAGGCTAACCTAACCTAACATTGTGTTTACTTAACCACGTGGCAATTATATTGTAAGGACTTACTTGACCTTAGTTGGACAGCACTTCCACACTACACTGCACTTGACACTATCACTAGCACTACTTAGATGATGTTCACTTCTTGAGAGACCGCGCACGACTAAGACTTCAGTTAGACTGTCGATCGCATATAAAGGGTCGAGGGTAGAGACTCTCAAAACGGAAGTGACTACTACCCCACCCCAACGCCATAGACAACGATAACGATTCGATTAATCGATAATCTTTTACTATGCTCCGACATATATATATATATATAGACATCAGTATTAGTTACTCAGTTAATTCTTCAGATTTTAGTTTAAATAATATTCTTAAAGTTTTTAACCCCTACTGACCTTACAATCTCAGTTATTGTATGAATTTATCGCTTATGTAACAGATGATACCATGTGATTGTATATTTTTTACCAACATACTGTTGGCTGGCCTCCAACGAATAATACCAGGGTTTAACAAACAGAGCATTTTATTTTTTAATGTTAGTTTCTGTTTCTACTTCAATACACGGTGTTAGTGTATAGGTGAAAGTGCGTTTAATGTTTAGTTCACCTTTATATAATTTTTTTTTAAAAATGTTATTTTTAAGTCAAGACTAGTATGAAAAAATTCAGTTGAGTCAACACTCAATTTAAATCACCTGAAATAGATACATAAAATTTTCTTCAAATTTTACCTTCACTTGAGGTATCAAAATCAAAAATCAACTAGCTCATGCCAATACTACGTAATGAAGCCGAGACAATCTTTTATTGTCTGCTTGGACTAGGATAAATTGTGATAGATTATAGCCTGACTGCTCCAGATTCGAGGCCAATTCTATCCATCTTCCAATTTATACTGAGTAGAATTAGCTCTTGTCTCGAACATTATAAACAAGTAGGCCTCTTTATTTTAAAAAGCTAGACGCCTTTTTACCATTTTTTAAACTGATGCTACATATCTGACTTTCATGTTGCATCTTTTTGTTAGAAAGCAGCCGACAATCTTTTTTCAGAAAAGTTTTCATATAAAAATACTGAATATGTTATGCAGACTCTTTCATGGAGCCGTAATGATGCTTGATCATGCACGACGTAGAAAAGGCGCCCATTTAACTATTCATAATATAATTACAAAGTAAAAGGGACTGTATAAAAATGATCTTCAGCTTGGTAATTAAATACGGGCCCACAATAAAGGTTTTCGCGGTTATGATAAATGTTTAGAAAATTCTCTCTTTACCAAATTTCCCCTAAAACACATTCGTTACTTCAACTTTATTATTTTGCGGTGCTAATAAAAATTCATACTTCGTGATTTGTTTTTCCAGCTTTGCCATATTTCAGTAAGTAAGTAAGTTTTAATTTTTCCCTAATATGAAATTAAATGTTTTGGCTATTTTAATAGCACCGAATGATAAATGATGAGTGGTAACATCTTGTAAATATTACATTTGGGAGATTAATATTGGCCATGTTTATAGGCGAACATTAGGAGTGATTAAATTATTATTATTAAAAAATTATGTACTATTTATGGAATCTTTATATCTTAACATGCACTGGGTTGTCGACACGAATAGTTTATCTGTGTCGAGATGAGCGATTGTTGCAGGCAAATGTGTCGGATTGTAAAGCGATGTTCACGCGACGTTGTTACTCTATTTCTATAAGCAAATGAGGGACCTCTAGAGACGGCAAAATGTTAGAGTATGTTACCATCTACAAAGCTTTCTTGTATCAAAAGCTTGCATCGTCTATTATGATTTTCTTCACAAAACTTTACATGTCAGATTATTTTTCGCTCACAATTTTAAATACTAAAGCAATAAATGAAATAGTTTATTTAAAGTATATTTGAGGTTACGTATCGTTTGTCCGTCTGTTTGTACATCATAGCCCTTTTTCTAAAAAACACCTCAGGTCTGTAACTCCTTTTAGACTGTGAACATATTAAACTGCTTAGGATACGTTTGTATATATCATTATCTACTCGCACGATAATCAAAACTTAGGGTACGTACCTTTGACCTAGAAACTTACAATTTGTATAGTACAGCAAACGTTACCCCAATTTTTGTGATCTAGTATTTGTTTCTGGCCAAATACATAATGTAACCCCTTCATTCTATATATTTTCACAGTAAGAATTATACTTCAAAGATATTGTATATTTCCCTGTAAGTTTACGAAATTTTGATACAATAGACGTTTAAGTAAGTTTAAATTTCCATTCAAAGTCAATCCCAAATTAATTAGAGTTGAATTTCACAACGAGAACATGTGTAAAGTTTCCATTGATAACCTAGAAATTCTACCCGTGAGCGCCCAAGATAGATTAAGGAGTTTGACACTTTGTATATTGTGTGGTTGCTTTGGAGTGTAAAATATACAACTACGTCTAACTACGTAAGGAGTACCTAATTAAATAACAAGAATTGTAAGATTATAACCTCGGTAATAGTTTCCTGTATATCGATTAATTTCTAATACAATAATTCTTAAAAGTTTGACGATAAAAAGCCTTCCTGTACTTATATAACGATCTACAAATTATGCTGCTACTGTTATAGAAAGAAAAAAAAAGTGTTAGTACCACAATTTATTTATCAAATATATTAGGTTCTTATTGTTTAATTAATATTAAAAAAAAAATATTTGAAATTGGCTCAAACTTAAACCTAAGTTTCCCGACGAACATGCATTGCGGGGCCTCGCGATGCTATTGTCCGGAGAGGCCGCAGTGTGGTGGCGGGGAATAAAACAAACTGTGAAGATGTGGAGTGAAGCAGTGATTCGTTTACGCGATATGTACGGAATTTCGCAACCCGCGTAAAAAATTTGAAGTGATATATTCGCTACGGAACAGGGATCCGTTCGCGCTGATGTTTTTATACCCCGTGTGCGTGCATTAATTGTAAGATTACCGTATGAAATACCGTGTGAAATGCAAGACATTATACACAGTCTTCTAGATAGACGTATTTGTAAAAGACTAGATCGTGATAGTGTGCGCGGACTCGACGAATTGTTGGAACGAGCGAGGTCTGTAGAGGAGACATATCCTCCACCACACAAAGGTACCCATTTAAATCGTAATATTATCACATCCACTATTTCAGATCAACAAAAATATGTTGATCTGAAATTTATTCATTGTATAAATTTGTAAGAACTCATTTGAAAAGGTATTCGTTTTATAGTAACTGATAAAGCTTTTCTACATACTTATTCTGTCGCTACTTTTATTTTTTTAGACATTTGATATATTATCGAAATTGGTAGCCATAACATTACTACTTGTTTCACACACGTGTAGATTATATTACATAGATATAGCTAAGTGACGTCTTTCTAAATCCAATATGGTGGACGAACCAAGCTGCCAGACTAGTTTTTTTTGTGCATGCCCATAATATCTAATGAAAGGTTTAGCTAAAATATACGAAAATTCTTCATTATTTCGTGTAACTCTAATGTGGAATTAGGTACTCCTATGTGGTGATGTATTTAACGATCTAATCTGTGATTTACGGCATTTCCGTTCCTATTATTTAATGCTCCATCCATGGAAAGAAATATCGTATATTTTGACATGTCTGCGATTCGATTTATGACTCTCATTCATTCGCTTTTATAAACGCCAATTAAAACCTGACGCTGATAATAAGTGAGCTGCGAAGCATTTCTTTTCATTTAGAAATCTTTTAATTTTTAAACTTGAATGAAGAAATATATCAACATACTAAAATAATTTTAGAAAATAACATTTACGAAAAAACTGAAGACGTCCATGTTTAGGCAAATGTATTTACTAGTAACTGGTTTTTACAAGTTTAATGTTAACGGGATTTTAACCATATATCATTTTTATTTACTCTTTCTTTCTTATACATTAATATTATTAACATACAAAGAAAAGGATACAAAGATAAGGATATGTTGACAAGCGAGATTTTCCTGTTTGGTTTTAAGCAACATACTTAAATATGATATAATAAGAGTATTATCTTATAGACAAACAAAAACTTAAAAAGCTATTGTTTTGGCATTAGCGCTATAAAAATTATTCAATTTTCTTAAATATCGTTCAATTTTTATTATTATTATATGTATAGATACCGATACGCTTTGTAAAATCTGTTAGTGGTGCTAGTAAAGTATAACAAAAGGGACTCCAACCATTAGCAAGATCATTAAGTAGTCTGCACGTAAGTATGCTCTCAGTCACTACGATACCGCTATACATAAAGCATCCAAGATCATCAATATCGGTAATCGAGAGGCGTCTATAACCTTGGTTCAATACTCTTTATACTGGGAAAGATACCTATTATTGTATAACAATACGTGTATTTTAGAGAGGAAGCTGAGTAGACTTGGGACCATAGTGTGACCACTAACTACAACAGATGATAACTTTTAAATTAAAAATTTAAATTACCTCAGACTGTCTAAAGTTGACTTATATTAGCATAAATACGAAACATGTGCTGTAAGTGGTTGAGGAGTTGGATATAGCGCAGACTATATGGTTACGGAGCTGACTATTAAATGCTGCATTATCATCTTAAGGTTGCTATATCCTAGGAATATCACCAAAGTAACAATATATCAAATTTCAAATTAAACTTGTGAATTCACTTCGTCTTCAAACGGCTGATCTTCACTAATTATATCTCGATTAAATTAGCTTTCAAACAAAAAAGACTCCATTGGAATCAGCACATTATTTTGGGCGCTACGATGCCTCAGATAGACATACAGATACACACATTAATCTTAAAACACCTCATCCGTATAGCTTAGAAGGTTAATAATGTAAACTTAGGATAACCCCACGAACGGTAACCTTAACCACAACACCATCTCAACCTCTAAGCGTTGTTAACTGTATGAAATCACTTAGACGGCAGATCTACTCGATCTGTCCCATAAACAATGTCCCACGCCGCGTCTATCAGCTGTCTGTTCGCGATAAACTCAAAAACTACTAAACGGATATTTATGCGGTTTTCACCAATAGACATAGTGATTCGTGAGAATGGTTTTAGTGTATCATTTGTTAAGGTTTTGTGTTTTAAATATGACGACGATGATGATTGATGAAAATTTCAGAAAAACGTGAGACAGAGGTCTTAATCTTTGTTAAATGGTGACACTCACGTATAGTTATGGTAACTTGGTACTACAATTTCAACCCACTGGCTGAGGAAGACCGAACCGGTGTTCCTCAGCCAGTGGGTTGCGACGCGCGCGCGATAATGGCTCGGCGAACATTGAGTGTTACCATTTAAAAAAGGTTTAAAATGTCTACTTACCACGTAAGTTTCTATAATAAAATTGTGAGAATGAGGTGTGTGTGAGTGACCAAATAGTGCGTAGACGAAGTCGCGCGGGTTGTTAGTCATTGATATCATTTTATGGAACAACCAACAATAAAAAAAAACAAGTGTTACTATCATTTATTCGTTTGCAATGAATACTGTTTGATTTTTCGCCATATCCAATTCATATCAAACATCGCAGTACCATCAATCTATCAAATTAAGAGAGACACAGTTATCTATGTTACAATGCGTCACTGATATTTGAAAGCTGCAAGCTTTGACGCCTCTACTAACGATAGAAAAACGAAAAAGTCTTTTAAAATCACCCAACCGTTATATAGTCGACAATTTCGGGAAAACTGACCTAACCAACCTATTTAAATCTTTACATAGTATAAAACAAAGTCGTTTCCCACTATCTGTGTGCTTAGATCTTTTGTACTACGCTACGGGTTTTAATGCGGTTTAAATCAATAGACAGAGTGATTTAACGGGAAGCTTTATTTGTATCATATGAATATTGTAGTAGGAAGACATGCTAAGGCAGGGGTGGGTTGCTAATACATTAACACATTGGTTTAAAAGTTTTATTTTATATCAAGACTTACCTTTTAAAATAGATTTAGTCTGATAGCTTATTAAATTTTAGCTATTTTAAAGATAATAAATCTAACGTTTATTATTAAGCATATAGGAGCTTTTTTGCTAATACTAAAAAAAATTATTAACACACCCTTCATTTGGAAGTCGAGCATTGCCTAAGACTTGAGATCCAGCAGATCAGGTTTAAAAACATCTTTTAGGTCGCCGTAGACAGACGGAGAAAGTGTGTGGAGATCTAAATTCTATAATGGTTACAATTTTTTTTAAACTATGACTATCCTTTTACAGGCTTCGGAAATATAACTATACTAATAGTAGATAGATAGTGGACTACGACAAAGGAGGCCCGGTCTGCCATTAGCTAGGTAATTAAGCTGTCTGAGCATAAGTGTCCATTCTCGATGCAGTTTGCCTAGTACTAGTATACCTACGTACTAAGATCATCAATATTCCGTATGTTTGTACGCGCCTTACCCAAATTGGATACTGTTTCCAAAGTTTTATTGTTACATTCCTCTAAAACCTAGTTTTCATTATTGAAATCAGATGTCATGCAAAAGGTAAATGTCAACAGTTATTTACCCCACATAGGTAACTTCAACTAACTTCGGAAAAGTGAGACAATGAAAAAATCTTTAAAATCCAACCTATTTACAACTTTTTTCGTAGATTCCTGTATTCTAACTTTCGAACTTACAAACTATATTAATAATTTTAAAATTTCTATACGTAATACTTAATAATAATAAAGCTGCAGAGTTATTTGTTTGAACGTGCTAATCTCAGGATAGAACTAGATCGAATTAAAAAATGATTTTAGTATTATAGGCTATATATGGAGAAAAGCTATATGAAAAATATCGGCCATTATGTTATAAAGAGTATTAAAATTTTTAAAGTCCTTATTTCTTTCAAAGATTTAATACTTAATACTGATTCTCGAATATTATACCCGAGTTAACAAGCTCGCTATCAATTCCGTGCACGTAAAATGATATTGTAGAGTGTGAACCCTTTTCTCGTGTGCTTCTTTATAAGGCAATTAATTTAAGTATACTGCATGCTTTCATTGCGGTATCGCCGATAAACCTGACCGTCTACCGCACATTAAGCTCCCAACAAGTTTCTATTCTTAGTTCTTGATGCGAGTTAAATAAGTTTTATAGTACACAAGAAACCGTTAACGATGTTTCTATGAGGAAACTACTTGTGAAGTTTGAAAAAACCTAATGCTAGCGTCTCGTAAACGAGATTTATTGAATTTTTTTCTATAACACATGTAAGCGCTTTCAAACCTTTTGAATGAAAACTCCAACCACTTTTGTTGCTCACTTTAAGCGTAATAACGACACAATATTAACTATATTATATGACTTATATATAGTTCAGTGACATGGAGAAGATAACAATAATATGCAATTAAGAAAGGAAGCCAAGGAGTGGCTGGAGCTTGAGATCGAGTAGCAAGTTTAAAGAGATTTTTGACTATGCAAAAAATGTCACCTTTACTGCTCGACCTCATTATTTAACGTTTATCTAAAAACAAAAATAATCATTTTTACGACTATGTTTTGACTGTCAAAAATATGGGAATTAATATATGCTCTATCTAAACTGAATTCACAACAGCCATATAATGAGAGTATAATACGTATACACATGCTATTAAGACGGAGTCGAGCAGTTCCTGGGGCTTGAGATCCAGGAACAGGTTTAAAAGAGATATTTCATAATATATTAACTCCACCTCCACCACTCTACTTCGCCAATTACAATAGATATTAAAGTAAACTTACGTGGACCTCAAGAAGGGTGACCTTAACCACGACACTAACACTAACTTCCATGTACACTGCGTGAAAACACCAGAGCGACAGGGTCTAATCTATCGCATGCGTTCTATATCGTCTACACGTCGGTATACTTGACATAATATAAAATTACCTACCCGCTGAATACTATTTTATAAACGGTATTGCTAACACAACTTAGAACTGTGATTTTTTGTAATAACAAACAGAATAGCACCAAAACCCAATTAATTTTACTAGTTTTGAGAAACCCATAGCTAAAATCAGGTACAGAAAACGTCCAATACCCAATATACTCGTACGTTCTCAAATCTAAGTAACCTCGATTCTGTCCCTTCTAACCTGTTTCGTTTTAATAAGTACCTATTCCCAAGTATTGGGATCTCAATTACTATTAAATCGAGATAAGCAATACTAAGGGTACCTTCCAGATTATCTATACTAATATTATAAAGAGGAAAGATTTGTATTTTTGTATGTAATGAATAAACATAAAAACTACTGGACCGATTTGAAAAATCTTTCACCATTAGAAAGCTACATTATCCCTGAGTAACATAGGCTATATTTATTACAAGAAAAAATCGAGATCCCCAGAAAATCTCACTAAAACCATCCCAAGGTGCAAAAAAAATAGCCATAAAATATCTTTCATCGCATGCGCTGCGAAAAGTATTTATAAACAAAAAAATATTCTAGAATATTATAGAACGTATCAATATCCACAAAAAACTCCGCGAGACCATATGTCCAACTATTATAGTTATGGCACTATAACTACTTTTTTATATTTTAAAAGTTGATAAAAATGCCTATCAAAATCAGACCATGTTTTCCATACCTTTGTATTTTTCCTTATCCAAATAAATTATTTCATATTCAAGACTGTTTCAATACCTGTAAATTACTTTTTGAATTATTAAAATCGGACCTTCCATTCAAAATATATTACGAAATTAAAAATATCAATATAAACAAAAAATAGACGCCGAGGCGACGGGCCAGTGTAGTTCTATCTCGGTGATACTCGAAGTGCAGCGAGTGGTAGCGAGGAACGCCGAGGTAGAGGGGCACCGAAATGCGGGAGAGCCAAAATGTTTTAAACTAAATATTCCACCCGTGCGAAGCCGGGATGGGCCGCTAGTATACTATATGTATATAGCCTTAACTAATATACAGTTTTCTTATTAAGAATGTAAAGTATTGTGTAAAAGTATAAAGGGTTTAATAAAGATAATAACTTATATTGCAGAATTAATGGCACACTTATTTTTAAACCAATGATTTCAAATAACTATAGAAACTTGAATCTGAACTTCGTGTACGGTGTGTCAATGGCCGTCATAGTCTATATAAATTATAACTTTCATCAAAATTAGACTATTTATCTGGTAAGCAAGATAAATACAGATATAGACATTGTACAGCATGCATGCTATTCCCGGCTTAGACTGCTTTCTGTCATATCTGATCAACGAATGAGACGCGTTGGCCCTAAACTGCTATTTTAGGGCTTAGGGCCCTAGAGACTATCTTGCTAGTCTTAACTTTACGCCAGTAAAATATAAGTCTATGTTTTAGATAACACTTTCTTTTAACATTCAATCAGGTAATAAAAAACATATTATTCCGGAGAAAAATGGTCTCGATAGATCAACAGATGAAAAACGAACGTTGTTTTTTTACTAAAAACTTGTTATTTAACAAATCACTACGTTTTGATAAAATCTCATTAGTCTATTCAGCTAGTAAGCGATAGATTTCAAAACTTGATATCGTATCTAGGACTAACAGTTTCTCAAACCCGAAATTTATACTCCGACGATGGAAACTTTACATCCACTTGCTGAACAAATCTCGTTGTTGACTTTATTGCTTTCAATAACTTTTAATGTTCTTGTTTACTTCTATATAACTAATTACTAAGTTTTATATAGATAAAAGATATAAGCCCTCGTTAATGAACATTTTATATTCATTGTAAAACTTTTCAAAACTCTATTATAGACTGTAGAGTAACTGGATTGTAGAGCATATAATGCATATATATGGAATAAATTTAGGTATAACATGCTCTACTTTCATACATTGTTTTCTTATTTATAAAAGCTCAACTTATTATATACCTAACGTTTCCTTGAGAATCAGTAAACTTCAGTAATTTTTGAGTTCATCGTGAACAGACAGACACAGTGTGGGACTTTGTTGTACAATATGTAGTGATGATACTTATCATTGTATGTACAGCATAAAACTTAAATACAGGTAAAATAGATGTTGTAATATCAATTAACTTCATATTTACATAATTAACACAACATAAAAATAATCAAGGTTTTAAAGTTCACCAAAATGACGGTAAGGAACGTAATGAACTGTATTGAGTGTGTAATTGATATCTCTTTATTATAATTATACCAACTGTTTTTCTTGTCTGTAAGTAACAAAATGGCTAGGACTAGTCCAACGAACTTTATTTTGTCCTTTGGCGTATGTAATGCCCCCAGCATTTGAGACTCAATTGCCGGCTCAGTTGTAACGGTTATTATTAAGTTTCTCCTTTGAAAGCTACACGACAAAACTCTTTTCTGCAAACTATTCCTCAACTTGCTCAAAATACCTGTCAACGTAGTACAAATTTTTTTTTTACAATAACAGTTAATTAATTCAAGGAGTACAGTCACATAATAACTGACAGAACGTGAAAATTTTCAATATTTCCTTAAGCCACTCCATCATTGGAGTACTCTGCTCTATTAAAGTAATAGCTACGATATTTCTTGCTCGTATTTGAGACTCGAAGCGTGAAGTTTTACCAGTATTGAGAGGTTTATTATACGAACCTCATTTTAGATTAACGTTCAGGGAAAACGATTCACTTTAATGAGGTGCCTCAACATGTTTATTTCATATGTTTTTAAAATGTTTCTCATTTCGTTCCGAATGAATTATAAATTAATACACTAAAACGATTTCTTGAATGTATCTGTGTATCCCGTCTCATAAAATAATAAATCCTACTAATATTATAAACACGCGTTTGTAATAATGTATGGATGTATGTTTGTTACTCTTTCACGCAAAAACTAATAAATGGATTTTGTTGAAACTGCACAATAATATAGCTTACACGTCAGAATAACATGTAGGCTATAATTTATAATAATAAAGTTTGAATTATCCAAAATATAGCCAATAAAACCGCGGGGCCTAGCTAGTAGAATAATATTCCAACAAATTTTAAATTAAATTGAAATAAAGAAGAACAGAATAAAACATAACAAAGCGAAATTAAAGAAATCGATAATTTATTAATAAAAAAATAAAAATATAAAGCCTAGATTTTAAGTACGATTTTCAATAATATAAGTATAAATACTGTATCAACAGGATTTTTCGCAAACAGACAAAATAATGTTTTGGCTTCTATTTGTGGCATTAAAATCTCATTTATTAAATTTTCTTACAAATGAACTATGTACAAACATTGATGAGTTGCAATTTTATTATAAGTACTTATAGATAAATGTGTAATGTATTTTTAAAATGTTTCATAAATGTACCTTTTATTATTCTACAAGAAAAACGAGAGCAATTGTTAAATCATTTCTTCTTCAGAAAAGACTTAACTATGCTATTCTATATATAAATAGAAAATAAGATATTAAATGAAGTACATAATCGTGAATTGAAGTGGAATATCCTCATATGATCGTTTTGTTGCAGCATCGCGTATTCGATACGAGATCACGAGCGGGAACATAGGAGGCGCGTTCGCTGTCAAGAACATGACCGGCGCTATATACGTAGCGGGCGCACTCGACTATGAAACTAGGAAACGGGTAAGACTACTAAGCTCTGACTAAGCATCCTATCTTAGGATATACTCATAACTTTTGAAAGTATTACATCATGTCTAAAAATTCAATGGAAGTGCGATAAGTTTGATTTTTCTTATACTTCGAGAGTCCAGACTAACTAAATTTATGTTAAATTATAAATTCTGAAAAAAATCCCTAGTGAAGCAATTTGCCATATTAAACTCAAACTCAAACTTTCGAATTGCTCTTGGCTAAGTATGGTGCAAATCCATAGCGAGGAATAAGGTGATTGGAGCTTGAATACAATGAGTTATTCTGAGTATCCAATTTTGATTTAGGTGATTACAGGTAAAAAAAGGTCCCAGTTTTAAATTATATACCGGAAAACATTATTATTACCGATGCTAAATATTTCATGCCTTCTTATTTCTGATTATCTTCTGAATCTGATAGGAAGTTGGAATCATGGATATGGCCTGTCACTAGAGAACTTTCATTTTTGTGATATGAAATTGACTTATATTTTAGACTTAAACGTATGTTTAGTTGGTCTTAGCTCTCGGACTATCATGATAAAGTGTAATACATATATAATGAAACGTTTACGTTATCGTTATTTTTAAATAAATATAAAAAGGATTTGCAGATAGTATAAAGAATACAAAAAGAGCAACAACAGTATTTATTTACATAAACATCAAAGAAACGCAAACATTATTTATTAACTGCAATTTAATACCCATGTAAAGTAATCTCATTTGTAAACTCTGCATTAGTTCTATTTTCCTTTGTGGTCTACAGTCTACACATACCCTTAGCTAAGTGCATTGAAACACGTGAACACTTTCCACACGATTTCATGATATATTTTATCGAATAGGTAACAAATATTGCCCTGAAACGTTGCACTGAATATGAATTTGCACAACAATACCTTTAATACACATACAAATAACGTAATGTATATTCGTACTGTAGCTCAGAATATTTATTTTTATATTTTATAGAAAAAGCGGCAGGATTTTATCTATCTAACATTGTTATAGTTCTGAACAAAATACTTCAATTTCATTTCATTAGATCGTGACAATAAAGTTAAGTTTTATTAAAAGGAAAATGGCGGTAATATTGCGAACCAAAATGAGAAATTAAACATTACTATTTAATATTATTGCGGTGTGGATTTTATTTCATTAACCTAAGCAACAAAACCACTATTTTAATCCGCAATATTAAAACAGATTTCATTTGATTTATCAATTTGTTATATGAATCAAAAATATTTTTTGTCGATTGCGTATCAAACTAATTAGGGTTTAAATTTGGTTTGGTACCTAATTTATATTATTTGGGTTTATGAATAAAGAAATTCAGCCAAGTGCGAGTAGGGCAATAGCGCACAGAGCGTCCTGTACATTTTAAGAGGGACAAACAAAGCTACTGACCCATATACCGACATAGGTCAGTTTACAGATCGAATTCCCTTAGAAAGATGATTGATTCTTTTTCAAAGTTTTAAGAGACTGAAGAATTTTATTCCCGAGAAAAACGGTTTAGACAAAAAGACGGACAACGAAGGGATTTTGATCTTATAAGAGCACTTTTTTCATGTTGAGGTACGGAACCCTGAAAAAAACACTTCTGGAAAACGATAAATAGGTATTGTGGCAAATTTATAGATAGTAAATTGTTCATTTTCCTGTAAATCATTGTCGTAACATGGCAATGGCCTGTGGCATGACATTTTGGCCGGAGCTCGATAACGTTATTTCTACAAAATGGACCAAGGGTGGCGTAGGTCATCCGTTTACAAAATATGTCCATCGTTGTAGTGCCTCCGTTGGCACTCGCACAAATTGTTTTAAGCGCTTGCAACATTTTCCTACCTTTTGCAAAGATAAAAAATATCTGCAGGTTTTGGTGTTTTTTGGAAATCTGAAAAAGCAATAATTATAATTTAAAAAAAAACAATTTAACGCTTAAAAATGTCTATATATAAAATTACAAATTATTGATATTTAGGCAACGAAGTCTAAGCAGGTATAGCTAGGGATATTTTAGTCAAATATCCATAATTTTTTAATCGATATAACAGAAATTTACAGAAAGCAGTAAAGAAAATAAACCACCGATAAAAAGTCGTTCCATTCTCACTTCACAATACAACCATTTATTCACTTATTTATTAATTCCACAAAGTATGTCTTCGCTGAAAAGAATATTTTAAGTAGAGAAACAACAAACAGCGAGTAATCCTCTAGAGATTCAGCGGATTTCCGGCTTGACTATATTGTTGAGACATCATAGGTCTATGTAGCCCCCGAGGAAGATTCATCGAACTTTTCTCGAGATAAATAATTTAATCTTCAATAGCCATTTAAGCAAGCTGGCGTAGAAACTGCCGAAGGCTGGATCGCTATTAAATTGTTGATCCTCCCTAAGCTTAAATGGATGGATGTAAACTAATTTATTTTATAAACTCCTTTATGCCTTCACCCGTTTCAGAATGATGGGTATGCTGAATTTATCCTAGAACAATAACGATCGATGTTAAACACCACTGAATTTAGTAAATAGTGAAGCCCATTTTCTCAGTTCAGGAATTCAAAATAAAGATTATGTATAGAACGACTATGCTTAATGTATATCTTTGGATTTTTAAAAAAGCCCTCCTAAGAGAAATTTAAATACATCTACAGATTTAGTTGGATTGATTACAATTTTTCCTATCTTCTGTCAGAATAAGCCTCATTACAACCCGTAAGGCCATAGTTTAGCCAACCCGCACTGGGCCACCACGCTAGCTGGTTGGCAGACTACACACCTTTGAGAACTTTAGGGAACTCACAGGAGTGCAGGTTTCCTCACGATGTTTTCCTTCGCCGTTAAAACAAGTGATATTTAAAATCTTAAAACAAACTTATCTCAGAAAAGTCAGAGGTGCTGTGTACCCAGAATGGAATTCGAACCTCCCGAGTAAGACATTCAAGAGTTAACTACTGGACCGTAAGAATTACAAAAAAAAATTTGCGATTTAATCAAAAATGTACCGTAAATTTTAAAAGAAATTCCTGTCATGTTTAATTCTGTATGTACATTATCCTGTATACTGAGTAAGTTTTGTTTACAGTCTAAAGTGATATCCTTTTTGGTCTTTGTAGCAAATCATTATCCTGTATACTGAGTAAATTTCGTTTACCGTCTAAAGTGATTTCCTTTTTGGTCTTTTTAGCAAATAATTTAATGTCTGCCACAAGTTTCCTATACACTATATCTTTCACTTTCAATAGTTGTTCATATTTTGTCAACTTTCAAGGATGTTATTTAAAATTGTTATGTTGCTATGTAATTTTTCATTAACAGGAACAATTAATTTAAGACCTGCGTCTACTTAAGAAAATTCTTTAAAAATAGAATTGATGTATTTTCTAAATTAAATTTACAAATAATATTTTAAACGATATAACGTCTCTGGAATCACTTTTGTAACAAACATCTCACTTCCGAGGAAATAACGGAGTGACACAGACAGATGACGCCAATAACTTGTTCGGGTCGCAACCACAAATGCCGCCTCTCTATTGTCAAAAGTTAACCTAGATGTTATAAGATTTTATCGTCTTTGTTTACTTATTTTGTCTTTGAATACAAGTTATTAATTAATGAATTTATAACTTATCGTAAGAGTATCCCAAAATAAGCTCCCTCTTCACAAATCCTCGTAATTTGCGCTTAATTTTACTCTGTATTAACTTTTTACATAACTTCGTTAATCTTAATTGTTGCTTAACTTCAAAATGATGTAAATTCATAATTACAGTCGTATTCATCTTTATCTGCGGCTATAATATAATTTCGATTGATTGCTTATCTAATTTTTGTGTATTCGTTTGCGTCTGGGAACAGTACGAGTTGAAGTTGGCTGCTTCGGACAACCTTAAGGAGAACTACACGACGGTTGTGATTCACGTGAAGGATGTGAACGACAATCCTCCAGTGTTCGAGAGGCCTACATATCGTACTCAAATTACCGAAGAAGACGACCGCAATCTTCCGAAGCGGGTGCTCCAGGTCCGCTTCGGGGCGATAAAAGGCCTCATTTGATTCTTTACCCTCAGCCGTTTGATGTAGCATGGGGTGACATTTGCCTATATTTGGGCTGACGTTTCTTATTTGTTTCATTTGCATGGCATGGGTTTTTTTTATTTCGTTTTTTATGTACTCGTAGTATTGTGTTAGTGCTAGTGTCTGTGTGTTTTGTTTCAGTTTGTTTTGTTTTTTTTATGAATTAAAAACTGTATATGAATAGGCACGATGGCTAATATTGTAAAACTATTCTATGATGGTCTTAAGTTTTTAGTACATAACATTTATATTTTAAAATTCTCGGTATAACTCTCGGAGGATAAATGTATTTTTGTGTATAAATATGTAAATTAGTACATAGTTTATATGGGTTCAGTTCAGCAAAACAAAATGACGTTTACTGTCTCGAGACGTAACTCGCTCAATCGATTTTTATATAATAATAGCGGATTGTTGTATTTTATAAAATAAAAAAATATTAATCTCGCATAATATATAACATTTAAAATAAATAGGTAATTTTGTTTACTCTCATCATGCCTATAATTTTATTATTATCTTGAGTTTTTGGTTCTGTTCGTTTTTTATTTTTGTTTTCCAGATGAAATATTCGTGAATTACTCGTATATAAACAGTTTTCCTAAACTAATAATTTGGTGAATAACTCGTCTCTTTGTGCTTTGTTAAAGGAACTTGAAATAGAAATGTCATCCACACACATCAACGTGAAGTCTAGTTCTAAATATTGTGCTATAATTGTTAGCAAAGTTCCACAATGTAGTTCTTGATATTTAGAAAAGTTATTAATAAAGTTAAATTATTTGAACAACACAATAATTATCTAAACCTATTCTGTTTCTATTAGAATACAGTATAGGATAGAATATAAGTTAACACTCAACATACACACATTTAATTTTTTTTTGGAAAATACTTTATAAGGATGATATAAGAAGTATTCTTTAATCAATTATTACATAAATTTTACATTATCGTCATAAATTGTTATCTGCATTTGAACAGTAAAAATATTTTATATTTGCGTTATGTTTTAATACAATTTTCTTAGAAGTTTTTTTTTAAATTTTTTTATTTGTTTTGTTGCTATGAATTTGAAAGGTTGTTTCATTAACTAGATATTTTAATAATATGGAGATACCAAGCTATTTGAAATTACACTGTGTGACATAATTTTTTTTTCATAACATTGAATTTAATAGCAGGTTTTTGTAAAATTATGAATATAATAGATAATATTGAAAGTTACAAATCATTTTTAGTAATGAAAGACAATACAATATATGTGTGTATATTAAATACGAATTAGTTAATTTACTCTGCCGCTGGGAGAGTATACGACATCGTATGAGGGGAGTAACCTAGCACCCCTTGCTGGAAGGGGTTCTGTTCCCCGAGTGACTGGCGATCACCAGCATACGAATCCAACCGCCACGTGTCTTTGACGCGTTCCCGTCTAGCCGCATGTGAACCAGATATTAACACTCCGAAATTAGTGGATTCTGGGCTCTTGCGCAGAATACATTGACACGGCAGCATTTTTCTCTTTAGTTAATACCCTCCTCCTATCTTCGAGGTTGCAACGCATCGGCATAACAAGAAGTTATCTCTTGTACTGCTGATATACATGAGCAACGGTGGTCACCTACCACCAGGTGGACTATCTGTTTATGCCTTATATAACATAAAAAATAAATAACTAAAAACATTACAAACAGACAATAGTGTCCAAATAGTGTCACACAGTGTTATTCAATATATGATTGCATAAATCAAGTTAGTGCAGCAACCTGTAAACGCATGAGCATGATCTAACGCGTGCGTGTGCACAGTACGAGCTGACGCTGGTGGCCTCTGACGGGCGCAACGAGAACTCCACCCGCGTCGTGGTTCATGTCCTCGATATCAACGACCTCCCGCCCCAGTTCACCCGCAGCGCGTATGTCACACAGGCGCTGGAAGAAACCGGACCCTACCCCCATTTCCTTATTCAGGTTTTGTTTTTTTTATGTTTTATATTCACCGGTGGTGGCATATCCGTATTCATGGAAAATTACTTTTTAAAATCTTTCTGTATAATATTACTATCAAAACCTTTACCAGTCAAAAGAACTTTTGAGTATCCTATAACCTATTAATTTCTAAACATTTTTAACTGCTGAAACCAGTGTAATATAACTAAACATTTCATATGTACTATACCTATTAAAATCAGTCACAAGTACTTTTTAATTGGTTATAATATCAAAACTAGTTTAATGAGACAAAATTCCTATAAAATATTAGTTGGAGAAAGTATCCACAGATGGCACCCTGAAAGAACTTATATTAGAAGCTTACAAAAGTACTGTTAAATTATTAAAAACTTATATATTTTATGATCATTGTATCTTACATCTTCATTGTATTGATTATAATATTGAACCTACGTAATAAACGAATTCCTTTTATATAATTATTTATATTCTGTCTAGTTAAAAGAGTTAATAGTTTTAAGACAAAAGTACTTTTGACCGATTAAGAGTTTTGCCTGTACTATGTACACACATTTACTGATATATTATTATTTTTCTTTCTTTAGTTATTTCATTTCTCACTTTAGTTATTTCATTTACCCTTTTACCTATTTTATTCCTCCAGTTTCCTTACAAATGCAATCAATAATGTTTACGCAATAACCATGACAATATTAATTGAAATATCTTCCGTTTAATTGTACAGCTCTCAGGTAAGTGGATTAAAGTTATAAATTGCTTGGATTTTCGCTTGACTCGAAGTTAAAACTTTGCAAGGGTTTGTGCGTTTTCCGTTCAATTAATTTTAATGCATGCTGATGTCTATTGGAGAAGGGTTAAATGGGCTTTAATCTTTAGACTTTGAAAATAAATTTTTGTACAAGCTTTTTGTGTTTACACCAATAGATCTCTAAACTTTGTCTTTGTTCATCTTGTTTACTTCATTTAATTAATGTTCTTTGTGGAAGTCCTTCACAGATGTAAGACAAAGTAACGGATAAAGTAATATTTACTTTCAATATACTTTCTTCGTATAAACGTAAAAGGCGTCTAAAAATTGTTTTTTTTTCAAAATAAATTAAAAACAAAGAATACACAGGACCTCTATTATATATTAAAATACCATTAATTCACATTTTCCTAAAAATCTTATTCGAATTTTTAAAAAATCCGTCGCGTCTGTCATTGTGACATGGATTTTTTTATAATTGGTCTAGATTCGCAAATAATCTGAGTAGTTACACAAACGTCGACCCTCTTCATTTCTTTGGCTCCACTGAGACGCAGTCAGTAGGGTCTATTCTCTTATCTTACACTTAATAGATCTTTGACATTTAATAAAGCTCTATCATAATGACATCTTTATTATAGTAACATTTGATTCTCTATTAGTATACATTCTATTTAAATGTAAATTATTATTGTTCTAGTATAAAATAATCTTCAAGCCACGATATAAAATACGTTTTCAGAATACAAATATGGAGATTTTACTACTTTACATGTAGTATGAGTATATTATTCAAATTAGTAGCGTACTTACATATCATCCTCAAACTTTCTTTCTGGAATTGTTTAAAGAGCTATGCAAAGTTTTTCGTCCGTTAGCATGGAACACCCGTTGCCGTACACCGGTGCAAACAATCTGCTAGCGTAGCTACAAACTTGAAAAAACTTCCGTAACATCGCACCCACTAAAATAGTAATTCATATTTAATAAAAGTTATGATGTAAGATGTTACATTATTGATCAACATAAAATTAATTCAACATTTATTAACCTTATTCGAAGAAAAAATGGCAATATATCTTTCAAATTAGGTCCTGTGTATTCTATTGTTGCTGGTTATTACACACTAGTATCCTGTTTTGGCGACGCTGAAAGACTTGTTAGACAAAATATTTTTATTTGGTATTTTCTAATAAGAAATTGGAAAAACAGCCAAGTTTGGATCATAAATAAAAATGTCTTATGATGTAATCAATTCTTCACGATTATTATTCTATTCATCTTATATTCTAGTGACAATATTTTAATTCTATTTGAAACAAAAATCTTTCACTATGAGTGTATACTGGAGTGTATTTTTACCAATTTTCATCTATTTTCCATAATACAGGTAACGGCAACGGATGGTGATAAGGATAGACAGCAAAACATTGTTTATTTCCTTACTGGTCAAGGTATAGATCCCGACAATCCATCAAATAGCAAATTTGATATCAACCGAACGACGGGAGAAATATTTGTACTCAAGGTAATTAGATTGAGTCTATTTTTACACTACTGCTTAAAATAGTTATTTAATTTGTTTTCAACATTTAAATATTTTTACAGCCTTTAGATCGTGACCAACCTAACGGAAGACCACAGTGGAGATTTACAGTCTTTGCTCAAGATGAAGGTGGTGAAGGTCTTGTAGGTTATGCTGATGTGCAAGTAAATCTAAAGGATATAAACGACAATGCACCCATCTTCCCACAGGGAGTTTATTTTGGAAATGTGACGGAAAATGGAACTGCTGGAATGGTGGTTATGACTATGACAGCAATAGACTATGACGACCCCGCAGAAAGTAATAACGCAAAGCTCTGGTATTCTATCGAAAAAAATGTTATTGAAGAAGAAACAGGGTCTCCTATATTTGAAATTGAACCAGAAACCGGTGTTATTAAAACTGCTGTTTGTTGTTTAGATCGTGAAAGAACACCGGATTATTCTATACAAATAGTAGCATCAGATGGCGGGGGATTAAAAGGAACAGGAACCGCATCTATAAGAGTAAAAGATATAAATGATATGCCTCCACAATTTACTAAAGATGAGTGGTTTACAGAAGTTGATGAAACAGATGGTACTAATTTACCCGAAATGCCAATTCTTACTGTTACTGTGCATGATGAAGATGAAACTAATAAATTTCAATATAAAGTTATTGAAAACAGTGGATATGGTGCAGACAAATTTACTATGGTTAGAAATAATGATGGTACTGGTTCATTAAAAATTGTACAGCCATTAGATTACGAAGATCAGTTACAAAGTAATGGTTTTAGATTTAGGATACAAGTTAATGATAAAGGGGAGGACAATGATAATGATAAATATCATGTAGCTTATTCTTGGGTATTAGTTAAGTTGAGAGATATTAATGACAATAAGCCACAATTTGAACGCGCTAATATAGAAGTATCTGTATATGAAAATGCTGAAGTTGGCAAAAGCTTAGACACATTTAAAGCTACGGATCCAGATCAAGGAGGTAAGAGTAAAGTTTCATACGCCATAGATAGGTCGTCAGACAGAAAAAGGCAATTTTCTATTAATCAAGAAGGCACTGTTAGTATACAGAGATCTTTGGATAGAGAAGATACTCCTAGGCATCAAGTAAAAATACTAGCTATAGATGACGGAGTTCCGCCGAGAACAGCCACTGCTACGCTTACAGTAATAGTACAGGACATTAATGATAATGCTCCAACATTCTTAAAAGATTATAGACCAGTCCTAACAGAACATATTACTCCCAAAAAAGTTGCTGAAATATTAGCAACAGATGACGATGATAGATCTAAAAGTAATGGTCCTCCGTTCCAATTCAGACTTGATCCTGGTGCTGATGATATAATTAGAGCCTCTTTTAAAGTAGAGCAAGACCAAAAGGGTGCCAATGGAGACGGGATGGCTATCGTATCATCATTAAGATCTTTTGACAGAGAACAACAAAAAGAATATCTTATCCCTATTATTATTAAAGATCACGGCAATCCAGCGATGACCGGTACAAGTACATTAACGGTAGTAATTGGAGATGTAAATGACAATAAAATGCAACCTGGGTCTAAAGATATTCTAGTATATAATTATCAAGGTCAAGCACCAGACACTGAGATTGGAAGAGTTTATGTGTATGATTTAGATGATTGGGACTTACCAGATAAGAAATTTTTCTGGGAGAGCTCGGAACATCCCAATTTTACATTAAATGAAGAAACGGGTATGATACAAATGCGGCATAAAACACGAGAAGGCCGATATCATTTAAAGTTCAAGGTATACGATAGAAAACATACACAAACAGATGTTCCTGCCAATGTAACAGTTTTTGTTAAAGAAATATCACATGAAGCGATAATAAATTCTGGATCAATCCGAATATCAGGCATATCGGATGAAGACTTCATACGCGTGTGGAACTATAAAACTCTAAGCGTCTCTCGAAGCAAGTTAGACATATTCAAAGATAAATTAGCAGACTTACTGAATACAGAACGAGAAAATATCGATATATTCAGCGTACAGCTACGTAAAAAGCACCTGCCTGTAACTGATATTCGTTTCTCAGCTCATGGTGCCCACTATTACAAACCAATACGGTTAAATGGAATCGTTCTTATGCATAGAGAAGAAATTGAACGTGCTGTGGGGATTAATATAACCATGGTTGGAATTGACGAGTGTCTTTATGAAAATCAAATGTGCGAAGGATCGTGCACAAATGTATTAGATATTAGTAATTTACCGTATATGGTCAATGCTAACAAAACTGCTCTTGTTGGTGTGAGAGTTGACGTAATTCCAGAGTGTACATGCGGTGCTAGGAATTTCACACAAGCGGAGACTTGTAGAAATTCTCCTTGTTACAATGGCGGAAGATGTATTGAAGGCAAGTATGGTTTGAGTTGCTCGTGTCCACCCGGATATACGGGTCCTCGTTGTCAACAAACATCAAGAAGCTTTAGAGGAACTGGGTGGGCCTGGTATCCTTCACTAGAAATGTGTGATAATTCGCATTTAAGTTTTGAATTTATTACAAGAAAATCAGAAGGTGTATTGCTCTACAATGGCCCAATAGTGCCTCCGGAACCAGAAGAAATAGTGGTCTCAGACTTTATTTCTGTTGAATTAGAAAGAGGAAATCCGAGATTATTAATCGATTTTGGCTCAGGTACTCTCGAACTCAGGGTAAAAACTAAAAAATCTTTGGATGATGGTGAATGGCATCGAATTGATATATTTTGGGATACAGAAAATGTTAGAATGATAGTTGACTTTTGTAGATCAGCAGATATTCAAGAAATGGAAGACGGCACTCCTCCAGAATTTGATGACTCAACATGTCAAGCAACTGGAACTATACCACCTTTTAATGAATACTTAAACGTTAATGCACCATTACAAATTGGCGGCTTGTATATAGAACATTTTGATCCAACACATTATCATTGGCAGTATATGCCAATTGGAAAGGGATTCGATGGTTGTTTTAGGAATTTAATACACAATAGTAAATTGTATGATTTAGCTCATCCTGGTTTATCACGCAACTCCGTAGCTGGTTGTCCACAGACTGAAGAAGTTTGTAATCAAGCTGACACTACATCTCGGTGTTGGGAACACGGAACTTGTGTTGGAAGTTTCTCCGAAGCGAGATGCCAGTGTCTACCAGGATGGACTGGCCCTTCTTGTAACTTACCAACTACACCCACCAGTTTTAGACCGCAGAGCTATGTCAAATTTGCATTAAGTTTTGAACCCGATAGATTTAGTACTCAAATTCAACTTCGATTCAGAACTCGTGAGCCTCACGGAGAACTCTTTAGAGTTAGCGATCAACATAACCGAGAGTATGGAATATTAGAGGTAAAAGACTCAAGATTACATTTTCGTTTTAATCTCAACTCGTTACGTACAGAGGAACGCGACGTTTGGTTGAACTCTGTAGCAGTTGACGATGGACAATGGCATATTGCTCGAGTAAGTAGGTACGGTAGTGCGGCTACTTTGGAAATCGACGGTGGAGAAGGAAGAAGATACAACGAAACATTTACGTTTGATGGCCATCAGTGGCTTTTAGTTGATAAACAGGAAGGCGTTTACGCTGGTGGCAAAGCTGAATACACTGGTGTGCGAACATTTGAAGTATACGCAGATTTTCAGAAGGGATGTTTAGACGATATCCGATTAGAAGGCAAACATCTACCACTGCCTCCGGCAATGAATGGCACGCAATGGGGTCAAGCAACAATGGCCCGAAATTTAGATAGAAATTGCCCTTCTAATAGTCCATGCATCAACGTTCACTGTAACGAGCCGTTTGAGTGTGTCGATCTTTGGAACGAATACGAATGCACGTGAGTATCTTTTTCAGTAATTGATTCGATTATTATTTATTTTTCAATAGTTAACTAGAACATAAAAATGAATAAATAATGCGGTTCAGTCCGTTATCATAAATAAGAATAATTTATAATAATTATTAAAACTCTTATACTATTATTTTTTTTCATTATATTCGCGCACTGAGTTTTCTTTGTAGTTTTATTTTATTAATACTACTAATAAGTATCAGATTTTAACATATAATATCACTTATAATATTAATATAACGCTTTTCAGTCTTCGCTTTCTAATACATTAAGTAAGTTTATATAACTATAATAATATTATAACTATATAATAACATTGATATTGTATATGTTTATTATGTGTAGTGTATAAACATATTGTTGTCTAGTTGCGGTGAGGGTTTGGTATTATCGTCGGACGGCAAGGGATGCGTAGACAAGAACGAATGTCTCTACTTCCCGTGTCGCAACGGTGGATCATGTGTCAACCGAGAGCCGGGCTATCGCTGCCACTGTCCCGAGGGGTTCTGGGGCGAGAACTGTGAACTAGTGCAGGAAGGACGGACGTTGAAACTCAGCATGGGCGCTCTCGCGGCCATCCTCGTCTGCCTCCTTATAATCATGAGTGAGCTCTCATAACAACCGGGCTAGCGAAACTACACACGTATTTCTCTTACATTTCCAAAAATTTTAAACTTTTAGAAAAATATTTTAAGTGGCCTATAGAAGAATTACATAAATTTTAGCGTTAAATAACTATTCATAACTAAATGATCACTGTGAACTATGACAATGTTGGCGCTGATAATGTTATTTCCAAAAAGGTCGATTACATGAAATTGTGGTGCTAAGAAATACGTACGCAAAGCTTCGCTAGGCCAGGTTTGCGCATCCCGTCTCACTTCACCCTCTCGCACTCATTATCTATCATATAATATCGTAGTGCATGCTTTACTTTGGGGGCTCAGTGCGCGTTGTCCGTATCAAACGGATGGTAAAACGCACAATGTATAGGTGTCCGGGCGGATCGACACGCGCTGGGAGCACTTGCGTGAACGTCAATGAATGCGTCAACTACCCTTGTATGAATGGTGGGACGTGCGTGGACAGGGAACCCTTGAGGCGCTACGACTGTATCTGTGCCTTCGGATATACTGGACACGATTGTGAATTGGAACTACTAGCGTCAGGGATCATCATGCCCTCCAGAGATTTCATTATAGCTATCATTGTCTGTTTGTTTTTGCTTTTAGGTGAGCACCTTTTATAATTTTGCATGTTCTCTCATACTGTCTCGTGTAAATGTTAAATGTTCACTCTGTATTATGTTATAGAGATTCATTTACTGATAGGTAACTTTTTCACATTTATTGGAAATTGCGAAATCTTGATAGTACTTAATAAAATGTGCCATAGAATAGAGTCCTGTATAGTTGGGTTTTCAATTCGGAAGTATGGAAATGTATGTACGTATAGATAATAGACGTTCTAAAAGCTCTATCTACGTTCGGTTGCATAAAGCGTAATTGATCAAATCGTTATAGACAGCGCTTTAAAAGCGTGCATTTGTTGAGGAGTTTATTATAATATCTATGTATATTATAGTAGTTTAAAGCTATATATACTACAAGAATAAATTTAAATATTTTAACTCCAATTAAAAATAAAACGGACTTTTATGAACGAAAATCATTTGTATTTTGATCAATTTTGGTATCTTGGTTTAAATATAAAATTGATACTTGTAATAGTCGGAATGAGAAATTTGGAAATTGTTATATCTACTTATATTTTTAATCAGCGTTTTTTGAATATACCAAATAAATAGGTATGTTGAATATTAAATAGAAAGGAGGCGGCTTCTCCAGACATTTATAATAACTACAGTAAGGGATTACGGCCTCTTGTATTTAGTAACATTAATGACTATCATTTATATTTTAACAAGCTGATCAAGTCAAAAATAAAACAAAAGATTCCCATGAAGGTCACTTGAATAAAACTGAATCTTTATGATATTTTAATTAAAATAATCATAATGAATAAAATACAATGAAGTTTTCGCAGTTATTTGAATAATTATTTTATACAAGATTATTTATCTAGATTATTTACAGAGATACAGAGATGTTTGTGCGTGGCGCAAACAAAACCATTGACATAACTAAATTCCGGTAATAATGACGCCACTCAAAAGCCACTTTCACTGGAGTGATAATGAAAATTTTTAATGTAATGAAACAAATAAACAAAGTAATGTGTACTCCATTGTAAATCTGGGCTCGTAACTAAATGACCCCTATTTTGGATAGTACGAGTAGGTTGGAGAAACGCCAGCAGTTAATATAATTCCATGTAACAAATCCTCTTATAAAGCGTTACGTAAATCATACTTGAGCGCTCGTGGGATCAAATTTTCAGTTTCGATGGTAGCTTCCCGATAAACATACTATTTGGTAAATGAACACTAATACCGCTAGTTTCTATTTTAGCAGCTCATTTAGTCACAATACACAGCTCGAACCGTTATCTCTTATTGGATACGTGGGCTATTTGGGTATTTTCTGTATTGAATGACTTGTAATTAATGTTGATGTGTAAAATTATCTACATTCCTCTAAAATTATGAACATGATTAAGTTTATATTTGGACTATCTTATTAATAATATGATTAAGCCATTAGCCACAAGATACTAAAGCCATGAAAATTTGCTTTTTGGTTTCTTTAAGCTGGGTACTGTAGGTAAGCAGGCAGGATTTTTGTATATTTAACTTCTAAGTTGATGAAAATGGGATGAAAGTTTGTATGGATACCAATATGCGCTGATAGAATTCTTCAGGTGATTTTTAGTGTTTCTAATGTATAATCTGTATTAGGTTTTAGTTTTTCAGCTAGAACATTATTTTTCCTCACAAATTAGAAAGTTTACTACGTAGATGTTGTAGATAAAACGAGATCATCATCCCATAAAACACCTCTCCTTGCCAACGTCCTTGTACGTCGTTATTTATTAATTTTTATCACACAGTTTTGGTGTTGGTGTTCGTGGTATATAATCGTCGTCGAGAGGCCCACATCAAGTATCCGGGTCCAGATGATGATGTTCGAGAGAATATCATAAACTACGACGATGAAGGCGGTGGCGAAGATGACATGACTGCATTTGACATCACACCTCTGCAAATACCTATTGGGGGACCGCTCCCTGATCATGTTCCAACTAAAATGCCATGTAAGTTAGATTTTTACTGTACTTATAACGATAGATATTTGGCCTCGCCGAATACTGAATATTCCGCAATCTTTCTTGCAGTTTAGCTAAATATTTCGTCAACAGGTTTCTCGTTTGTTCATTCAAATATTTATCTATTATTTTCGAGTATTTTTCCTACACAGGGTAGGATCGTATCGTCTACGAGAGTATTAGGAGTTAATTTATAATAATACAAGATATGATATTTTTTTGTATATTTTTGTGACACAGAAGCTGATGGCAATAGAACTTAAATGATAATATTATATAGTAATTATAGATTAGTGAATTCAAAATTCGGCCGAGTATGATAAAAAGTAGCCGAATACGCCGAATATGCAAGTTTCTTTTTATCTCTTATACCTAACCTAACAAAACTTAGTTATATTCAAATGTAATTAGATATTTTATAGTTTCTTGAGCAAATACTCTTTAGATTATAGAATAAATTTGTATTTTCGTTCCATTGAAATTTGCTTTGAAATCGAAATTGAGGTGTATCTTTATAGATCTCGATTTGTATTGCGATTTATATCTCACTGGACTATCTCAGCGTTTCATCTGTCTGAATAAATCGAAATTCAATACTTGGGGAATTATTGACCTTACCTAAATTCCTCTAAATCTTATTAAGCAATTTATGTTTCTACTATTTATCTAGGTATCTATAATATAAAAAAGTAATAAATATTTTTCCATCTGTAGTAATAAATATTTTTTGATATTATGGAAGTCGTTCTAAATAATCTTAAGGAATGTATGCCTAATATTTGAAATATGGACACTTTAATTTTTTTCCACGTTACTCGAGCAGATATAGAATTTCTTGTCACATTTTAGTAAGCTCATGAAGACAGCTGCCAAGTGATGACTAAAACGAAATTGAATCTGATTATGCGTTTCGGAAATATTTTACCTCGAAACTTTTAAGACTAAAAAAATCGAATAATTTATAAGAAAAAGATCAAATAAGTTTAAGAAAATTTTTAAAAAAAATTATGCAACCAACTCGCTTAATGAGAACAATAAAATTTGAAAAAGACCAAAAGCTTTACTGTTTTACTGGGACAAAAGTATTTAATTTTAATCTGGACCAAAATGCTTCTGTCCGCTTATCCTCGCTCTAAATTAGGCCTGTTATCAAATCCGCCTTAATTCTTTAATCTTATGTTAAAGAACTTCAGACTTGAAATTTCGGTGATCAAAATACGAAGCTTACTCTGTTTTTTTAGATTTGCTCTTCGGGAGTAATTAGGTTAAGATTTTCTTAGGTGGAAAATATAATCGATTTTAAGAATATATTGTATTTGAAATACCTTTATTTAATTGTATGGATCATTTAACATTAACAGTTCAGTGACACCTGGATAAATATGGGGTCACGGAAAATATTTTCGCAATTTTCTGTCATCATTATTCAATCGGAAGACTTTTACGTTTTTAATCGGGACGGTCCCGTCAAGTGGCCGTTTTCCTGAAAAAGCTATATGACAAAGAATTATCCAATTAATAAGATCGCGAAAACGGGTTGGAATAATAACTGAACCAAATGAGATTATAGGTATATGAGACCTTTTTTTTCGACGTCGTTTTTGATTTGCCTTTTCAATTGTGGACGTCTAAATGTCTGGATGTCAATTTTTGAGTAATTTTTTTTGATTATCCATACCTCTACATTGTTATTTGCGTGCCTCCATACAGAGTCTGGTGATGACACCAGGTTACCGCACATTTGTGTGATTAGATTGTGACTGTAGACTAATTCTCATTGGAGGTCCTAGCTGTCAAAAAATCTTTCAATAAAATCAAATAAGTACTTTTTTCAAACATACGTATATTGTGCTATAGATCCGCTGATGGGAGTGGGATTAAGCGTGGGTCCATTGGTAGGCGTAGCCCCTTCTGTGGGAGTACCTCTTCCTGGAGAGACAAATGTTGGCATGTTTATCGAAGAGCACAAGCGACGAGCGGACAGCGATCCCAACGCGCCCCCTTTCGACGATCTCAGGAACTATGCGTATGAGGGTGGTGGCAGCACTGCTGGCTCCTTGTCTTCGCTTGCATCAGGTATGTGTTCTACACTAAAATTTATTTATCCCTTTCCGGTGATGAAAATGAAATAAATGTTTAAGTTTGTGGTGTTAAACAGAGCATTTTTAAAGAGAAATTTGAGGGTTACATTATAATTTATTAATTTTACGACTCAAAAAATTAAGAAAGACTGGATAAACAATATTTTCATAGTATTTTAAGTTTAAATACACATAAGTACCTAGTAAAATTATTTAAAAAAATATATTAAAAATAATCGAGTGGGTCTTCAGCGAGTCACCCGCAATAGCCGAATCGGGTTTAGAGTTTAAAAATTAGAATATTAGTAGTAAAAGTATTATAATAATTATGATTAGATTTTGTTTCCGTTAATCAGTGAATATTTCATGCTTACGTAAACTACTTAGGACTCCTGTTTGTTCAGACGAAAAGTTATTTCCACGTTTATTTATCAAATGTTTGCGTTTAATCAAATAAAGTAAATATAATGAAAATATTAAGAATAATTTAATATAATACGCGCTGGCTGAAGTTAATTTCATTACGCCGTGTCGAGTTTGCAACGCAGATCCTAATTATCTCCCTTCCTTCACTTGTTTAACTTTTCGCGCTTTGTGGAGCTTAGAAACTTTATTCATAGATCTTTCTTCAAGATGTCTCATATAGTTTCTTAGAGAGAGACTTGTGCAAGTGTTATAAATAGGCATCTTTATATACAGGAGTGTAAAGGTTGTATGTAAAGATAGAAACGTTTTAAAAAAAACTTCTGAGGCATATATATGCAATACGTAACTACAAATAATATTTTCTAAACTATGAGCATTTAAGCACATTTAATCCGATTCAATTACCGCCTTCTCTTATCAGTGTATTGTAGGTCACTGAATACCTGCATGTTTTACAATTAAATTGCATTCAAAAGTCTAATAAAAAAATTCGTGGAATCACTTAAATATTTTTGCTCTTAAGGAGCACAAGTGAGATTTCAAAAAAAAACAGTGTTATTTATTTATTTTTTACACATACACTTCGTAAAGACGTTGACCAAAAAGATATAGGTAACTTCTGAGCAAATTGAGATATTTTAAATATTTAAATTGCATATTGTATCAAGTAGCGTATATTATAAGGTTTATTTCGAAAGAAATAATATTAATCTTTTTACCAGGAACCGATGATGAAGTGCACGACTACGACTATCTGGGCGCATGGGGGCCTCGGTTCGACAAGCTGGCCGACCTTTACGGACCTGACATGGACGAACAACTGTAAACCTTATCATGACCGATTTGTCAATTGTATTTACTGTTAGGTTTTTGGTTTCTCAGGGATATTGATAGGCTGCTGACTCCAGAATTTCAATAGGAATTAATTGCTTTGATAAGGAAGACGTTTCCAAAATGTGTCGGTAAAAAAATGTGTTTTGTGCATGCAAAATTAGCATTCGAAACGACTTCTTTACAAAAATAAAAAATATATAGTTATAATTCATGAAACCTTTTAACAAGAAATGTATATATTATAATAAAATTATAATTCACAGTTATCACATGACAATAGTAAGTTAACTATGTTTACTTATCCAAAAGTGGAGTTCGTAGCATATCACTGACCTTCGTTGAGTGCAATCCTTGAAAGTTAAATAAGGGAGAAAATTCCTTTAGTGACCAAAATCCTTGCGATCCCCCCTCGGTCATTACGATGACTCGCGTTTCTTAACAATTTTCTACGAGTTTATTTTATACAATAGAATCGTTAGCTTAAGTATCTCTAAGTTTAGGCATTACCTATACGTTGGATTGCATAACTTTTTATATCTGAGCCGGTATCTTCACCAAATATTTGATATAAGTTTTATTCGAGTTAGCCATATTACGAGTCAGTATTTTATCGGAAGTTGAGATAAGTGGATTTCTGCCGGAGGGCCAGATGTGAAACTGATTGTGGTGTTTGTAGATAGTGTGCTATAAATGTGAATAATTTATACGAGTATTTTGTAAGTCCACAGCTTTACGTGATATCACTTGTGTCGGCCCTTCCGCAACAATCGGCGTGTATTGAAATACGTTATATTTTATATTTATAATAATTATATTATCGAAGTCCCATTGGACGAGTTACATACGTAACTATATTCGAATATTCACGGGGGATGTATATAGGATAAATTAACGACTAACTACCCCTCAATTATCTTAGTTAAATGTAACTCTTTTGAAATTTCATAGTAAGCGAACTGTACAGTAACTGGTGTTCCTCTCCGAATCTCTGTGTAGCACTAGACGTACATATTAACTAGAATATCTATGAGTCTACGGTCTACTCGTAATTGTAGCTAATTTAAAGATAGTTTCGAATGTGAATGATAAACCTTTGGGAGTATGAAAGAGTGCATGAGAGTTGAGATGAAGTTTGGCGTCGTGCCGCCGTTGCGTCTGAATGCGATGCAGCTAAAGAGCTAATTAGACACTGAATTATGATATTATATACGTTGAAAGACAATCTGATATTATATTTTAAGTACGATAGCACATTGCACAGATAGCTTCTTGGTTAGCGACGAGCGCGCGACAGGGACGCGACGGGTGCGCGACGCCGAGAGCGCGAGTGAAAGTGCCAAGGACGCGTCGCGACGCCGGCGCTGCTATGACCGTAGAGTTAATGTTTGCACTTTATTTATTCAATACATTTAAATATAAATTTAGTCGCACCTAGAAAAATATCAATAACTTACTAAGAGTGTTGTGCTAGAATTATTCCATCGATTTTGACGTGAGATAGTTATGGCGACCGTTAAGTCATTAATTTAAATGCTAATTTATAAGAATTTATAGTAAAATAAATAATTAATTAAATTACAGGTAATAAAACTGTCTCACTTCGATGTCGAGTTAGGATTGGTGTAAATTTTAGAATATACTGTATTGTGTTAAAATGACTGATTTTATTATGCGTTCGAAGCCTAAGATTTTGTAGATTGGGTTGTTTAATTATATATAGTACTAATACTTTGAATATCTACTATAAGAACACCTCTAGTTTGCACTCGAACTACTCAAGTCTCAATAAAGCAATTCTCGTTAATTACTAATCGTGTAAGTAGAAGTTTGATAGTGGTCCGAGAACGATTTATAGGTTTTATTGTTCATTTATAATATCATTACACTGCCAGTAATCATATAGACGAATTACGATGTGAAGAGTTTCAGTCCGTTTTTTATATTTCGGTCTTTATATAAAATTAAGTTTTTTATTCAATTATATTTCCTCCCTTACGACAGAATTGTGCATTTAAATGCACAGACTTATCTTGTGAAGCTCTGCGTTGTCTGATATTGTGTACTTATAGAATTAGATATACCTACCAAAGACTTAATATACATTTTGTGTGCCGTGTGTCTCCGCTGAAATTGTAACCTAAGAGTTCTTCAAACATTTAGCTTTCTGGTTTGATTGAAAAAATTGGAGCAGAACTATTCGTACAGCTGAGCAATATTTATTTTATTACCAGTTGAATGCAGTAACAAGTAAAAAGTAGATAATATTTATTAAATGGAAACTTTGTGTATCGTGGTCTCAATTCAAAGTCAAGTCTGAAAGCTAAACGCAAACAAACGTGTGTACACTGTACGCTTAATTATTGACTATAATGATGGAGAAACCTGTTTTCGCTTGACCCGTTTCAGGGTTCGTTAACACGCTACTTGCACTAAACTTTGAGGACTTTTCTTAAAACCTGTACACCTAATTAAGACAGCAGAGCACAGAATCCCAGTACAAATTGTAAGGTGCAAATTCGCACCGCGACCGACGCCGGTGCACGTAATTTTATTTTAGACATTAATTATAATACCTACATAGTTATGTTTTGTTTCAACTGTGATTATTTAGTTGTACAACTCTGACGATTACATAAAAGAATGAATAAAATATGAAAAAAATGTATACTTTTATTTTTTCACCCATTTTATTTACATATTCAAAAAGCATAAAATAAAAGTGATAAAGCATTTGAATAAAATTGAGCACGAAGTAAAATATACGACCCGCATTATATAAATAAATGAACAAAGCCTCATACATTTTTACTTGAATCTAAACTAAAGTATTATTTTAGTCGAAATTGCAGAAAAATTATATTAATTTTTTAAAATAAAATTAACAACCATTATAATGTAGTCATTGATTTTTGATAATGTAATGCAATATAAATAACAGAGTTAAAGTCAAAGGATTACTTATTCATGGCCTAACTACTAAGAACCTATTTCTATAGTAAAGTGGCTTTTTTAAATTAATAAATCGATATTATCAAAAGGTTAGTAAAATATTAGTACCCCTTTTTAAGCATATACCACATTGGAGGTGAACAAGAAGTAAGTGTAAATAAAAAATAAATTTATCTAAATTTCCCAACGTGGAAACGACTTATGTCAATTATTTAAGTGAATATAAAGGAATAAAAATTACGTTGGAATAAAATCACAACAATATTCTTGAGAGAAGAATGTTTCCGACTTTATACTTAAATGGAGGTAGTCAATATTTTTACTGAACGCATATAGCTACTCCTGAGGCTGAGTTTCGTGTTAGAATTCTTATAAACTTTAACACCACCAATGTGTGCAAATGCTATCCGGTATCGGTCCCTTGTAAATAACACCTTATTTCAATGTTATGCTTCGTTTACAATTCCTTGTAAGTGCAATCAATAAAGGGGATATAACTTCGCTAAAATGTTAACACTACAGATGCAAACTCGTAGGTGCATATTTACACTGAACTTTTGCAAAAAATGTTCGGGCGAGTATCGCAAGTATTGAACAAATTACTCCGTACTGTTGATACGAGGCTCGTTATTCGTGACCTATATTTTGTCCACGGGTAACTAGAACGATTTGTTTATTCAAGCACTGGCCGCGGAGAGCCTAGGGAAAGATTGTTTTATTGCCTAGCAAGAAGTCGTAGTTCACATATGAGATTGACTTGTATAGCAAACTATAATAGAAGCTATAATTCTACAAATCTTGTGTAAAAAAATTCTTAAGCGGCAAATACAAATATGTAAATTCATAAAATGTACGTAACCCGTAAAGTTTCACTCTCTGCAAGTTCGATTATGACAATAGATCTTCTCAAATATTGGCAAATGTCGATTGCAGATTCGTCTACGTCCATCTCACAGAGCTGCCACTACTAGATAGTTAATACCTACGTGGTTAGTTACTGCCACTGTAGTTTCAATATTTGTTTTCATAGGGTATACATAAATATAGAGGCGACTGACTATACTTTAAACTTGTTATGCAGTGGCTGTCGTGGACGAAGAACGTCAAGTCGTCGAGCCACATTACTTGAATTAAGTTTACCGTAAGTATTTGGTTCGAGCCTATGAAACTGAACTGCTATTGGTATTGTGAAGATACAAAAGTAATACAATTATTTGTAGCGCTAGTTCTCTATTTTAATTATAAATTTTGTATCTTGATAAAGCTTGTTATGATAATAAGAAATACTAAATTTTTTGACTACAAAAATAAAATAAATGTATCGAGTAATATTGTGTTTTTCTTTTATATTTGTATTTATGACTCATAATCTTATTTTAAGAAAGATTTTTAATAAAAAACAACAACAAACATGTAATTATGAAAGCAAACTAGCGTTTTGAATAAAATTAAAATTCGAGTCACGTACTATTTCATAGCCTAATCTGGCTGCAAAATCTCAACTAAAAAAGTAAATTTATTAAATTCGGCTTCCGCTAAGAGTAAAAGAAAAAAAATATCTTATTAATAATTATTATTTAAGCATTTTTAGCAATTAACAATATAGTAGCCGGCAGCTAACTTTAGCCTGCGTCTTTAGTTTAGTCTGAGCAAAAATAGCGGGGAGAAAATTGCGCATTACGTAGTTGCGCGTGCTGTGTGCCTGTATTGGCAGTTCTATCCGTGACGTTTACTATTTTGACAAATGGTAGAGGCGCGGGAACTGCGAGCCTCGCTCCTAGCTAAAGAAGCCCTAATAGTGACTTCTGCTCATTCAAGTTCAAAGCTTTACTTACGTACCGGTAGCTAAAACACGAATTACGGGTGTAACTTCTAAAAAGCGCATACCGTCGACCGATCTGAAATTTGGTATAATAACGTATTTTGATCTCCTAATCACGAATATCAAAACGAAAATTGGCGCAAACGGCACATTGAATATAAAAAACGGAGAACCTCTTTTCGTCCTACTGAAAAAGTTATAGGTTCTAATATGGGGCAAATTCCTCAAAATATCTATTCGATAACATCAATTCTGTAAAAAATGTTCAAAGTCAGTACATTTTTCATATTTTTGTTTACTGCTTTTAACTTTAAATCTAAATTAAGGATTAATATTTTAGTTAGTTAGATATTTTTCAACTATAAGTACCTACAATTTTATTATTTTTACAGGAATTTTCGCTTTGTACATAATTGGTAAAGCTTTTTTCTATCTCTTATACTATTATGATATCCTATTACCTCGAATTATAATTTATACAAAAGTATATGTACATCAAGTAGCTCTATTTCGTTAAATAACGAATTAATAGCAAAACCAGAAAGTATTACCGAAAGCCGTGTTAAGTAACTTCGTTGCAATTATTTGCTACCCTTAGGACTCGAGTTTTTTTATTATTAAGCTCGATTCTTAAATTTGCGTTTCGAGTTTTCTTAAAGATACCGACTTCTTTTTGAGGCTCGGGTCGCTATCACACGATATATAAGGTCTCTGCCTCGTCTTAGTTTTAGACTCCGAGTGTTTCAGCTCTCCGAGTCTCGAATAACGAGTCAAGTTTTTAAAATAAGACTCGAGGACTCGAGTTCATTGCAACACTAAGTCTGCAATTTGACCATTGAGTATTTGAAACATCAGGAAAAACACTATAAAAACCTTCTAAAAATAAATTCTCCAAATCGATAATAATCGTGAAAACCTAAAATACAATAAATCATTAAAATTATTATATTGAAATTATAAGTCATGTTCAAAATTGCAATGGTTTGTAGAATAGAATTCGTGAGTAAGTCGGTGAAAAATTAAGTGAGAGAATAATTCGATGAGTAATTGGGTGATTGAGTGAGTTGTACGTTAATAATATAACATCAAAGAATTTAAATAGATATTTGTAAATACAAAACTAAGTTAACGAATTCAATCAATCTCGATTAAGACGAAACTGATCATGGCGTTACTAAAAGCTTAATTATGTAATACCGTCTCGGTAGCGAAGATATGGGTAACCGGAAACGTATTCAGTAGAATTCATTAAGGTGTTTCGTTCCTACTTACGATATTCTATTAAAGAAAAGGTATATACCTATGTTACGGTAAATGTGATCAATTGATTAATCAAAAATTATTAATAATTACCTCATAATTGGGCAAATGTGATAATAAAATTGAAATTGATCACTTTTAGCAGTTTTTATTATTAATTCCCTACTATCGTTAGTGAAACTAGTAAAATAAAATAATACACGAAATAATTTGTCCAGGAGGTATTTATTTATAACACCAGAGGTCTGACAGACACATAATTAAAAGAAACTTACAAAAAAAATTATACATCATACACTCCTCATATAACATCTTTCACAAGTAACAGAATTACCGTAATTACCTAATAAAAATTATTTATACAGTAATATAAAAAAATTGCTGAAGCTATACTAGCAACCATTGAATACAAAAGAAAAGTCTAGTTTGATTAACTTTCTTTTATCAAACAGATTATTTTTATTCCTACACATCTCAGAGATTTTATATTGTTTCATAAACATAAACAAAGTCAGGCACAAATGATATATACCAAATTGTTAAGGATTTCTACGGATGAAATCAAGCTTTCCGTGTAACCTGTAAATAGGTCACAAAGTAGAATGAAATATACGGAAATTGTACAAGAGAATTTCACGCTTAGTTATTAAACCATTGTTGTTAGTGGAACAGCGTCGTGTTGTAAGCAACAATTAAATCCTTCGAGATACGTTTGTGGCACCGCTACAACAATAACTCCAACCCTTCCATGATAAAAGCACCTTGTTTCCCTGAATTACGCATGATATAGTTCATGAGTGCTTCAATATTTCCTGCGGCGAGTAACAAGGGCTTAGTTTCATGAATAAATGGTAAAATTTAAACATTCCAATGTAGTAGAAAAGGCCAGAAATTTACGAAACGGAACAGATAACGGAATACTTTATTATAAATTCGCATTCTTTTTTTAATCTTAATATTATTTAGAGAGTTTTTTCTGCAAGAATATGTCACCCCAACAGTAGCAATAGTTAAAAACAATCAAATACGCCGCGTAAGAGCTACATTTACGATACTATACAGCATCTTGGCGTCAGCGGAACTCGGTGAGGACAAGATACTGTTACGTGAGGCGAAATCGAAAATATAAGGGAGTGTGGTTATATCAATTGCATTCGTTACGGGACTATCCGTACACACTCCACCACACAACAAACATCTTCTATCATTCCACATTCTGGGCAGTTGGGAAATGGGACTTTTTTAAGCAAATGAGCAAAATTATTGGGAGAAATGTGACCGGATCGAAGCCTTAAGGCAGTAGTAACATAAGCCCTACTCATATTGGAATCCTCGAACCACAGTTTCTGCCATAGACAACTTTAGGCTGTTCTATACCCCGTAATTTCGTGATCTTTTATCAAAATATTGAGACCAGATTTTGTAACAACTTCTTTAATTAAATCATTTGTTTCTTAAAAGCCTGGTATGTAGCTTAAAGTGCAATCATCGGTGTTTGCCACTTTAGTAATTCACATTTTTCTCAGCAAACAAATAAATTCACTTAGCAAATTATGCATTGTCATCCAATCTAAACTAAGTTTAAGAACCTCTAGTCTAAACGATGCTTATTATAAATTTAATGTTTTAACCAAAATAAAACTTTAGTCGGCAAAGTTCAACACAAAGTTCTTGTGAAATGACAAAGGTATTTACATAAGTACTTCGTAACGAATTGTCTTTTATAACTACATTTAGTCGAATAATTAAACTAATTGTTGTTAGAAACCACCACTAAAAATTATATTAAAATTGTTGAACGAATAGATGGCAAAATATATTAGTTCGACCAATACTGCAGTTTCTAATTTAGTCACAGAATAGTTATGGGTAGTTATAAAAGTCAACATCTACTGAGGATGCTCTGGTGTCAGAGTGAATTTGCCTAGAATAAAACTTCTAGAGTAAATTCTTTCTTCAAAGATCTTCATAAACCTACCACAATAACTTATCCTAATACTTATTAAGAAGTAACTTGTATTGAGCAACACTTGACATACGAGTTTCATTTATTTTCTGTGTGAACTTTTCAAACGTCAGGCGAATGTACTACAAAGTTTAAAATACTGTAATTTCGTGTAAAGTACTATTGATTTGTCTAAACAGAATGTAAACTAGCACAACAGCCAGGACTCGGGATGGAGTACCGCTAGCTAGGGATAGCTAATACAATAATTCGCCCGCATACGTACTGACTATTGTTGTACGAATAAATATCGAATAGTAAATGAAAATTGAAACGTAGGTGTGATTAGTAGACACGTAAGTATGTTAGTTGTTGTTTTTTCTTTGCTTACGTTGTAACGTGGCATAGCCTGCACTTTGCCAGAGATAAATAAAGATTAATATAATCCTTAAAAATTACATTAAAGCAATATCTGTATGTAAAGTGAATAAACGGCAAAAGCGTCGAAAGTATGAAAGTGCATCACTTAAGAACGAATTCAGTTATTTGGTTTATACTTTTTATGTTGTATTTATAATTGCGGAACTCGGTGAAGATAAAGTTCGATAAGTCAAATCCCGGACATTGGACTACTGGCGTGGTTCACTTCTGACACAAGCATTTGACTTTCTAGGAGGGGTAGTATCTTTTAAATAAAAATTGTCAGGAAAAACTTTGTGTGATAGATTTTTTTTGGAAAAAGAAAAGAAAATTATATGAATTTTAATGGCATTAAATGTCTAAAATTAATATATTGGTTTTAGCAGTTTGATAGTTTTTTATACACATGTCAAAATAGACACATGTTATTATAAAATAATCATACTTTAAATTTCCTTGTATTTTTTAATTTTTTTCATTACCTAAGCGGAGGAGTGTCTATATAAGTATAAAATAGCCTTGTACAAAAAAACATTCCAAATCGTGCCACTTTGTGTCAAATCATGGGTACTATTAAAAGGACAGGTCAGGTATTAAAGACATTTGCGTGAGTAGACAAAATACTTAGTTAAAACTCAGCTAGTCTAGGAATTTTCAATTGGAGTAATTGTTTTGTAAGCTCTTTTCTGAAGTATTTTAATTTCAATTGCGACAAAAAGCTATATTTAAGTAAATTAAAATATTTCAGACTAGCTGTATTTTGGATAAATCGCACTATATCATCCTATTTGTTATTCTGATGTATAAACTTAATTATTGTACAGCTACATCAAAATCCATTTAGTACTTTTTGAGTGAAAGAGTAACATTCATACATCCATAAATCCACACATCCATACATTCTTACAAACATTCGCGTTTATAATATTAGTAGGATAGTAGAATAAAGATTAATGTAAAATATACATATTACAATACAGATTAATATAGACAATTATTTTACTAGGAAAGGTATAACCTTTTAATTCTCTTTTTAGGGTTTGATACCTCAAAATTATAAAAGGGACCCTTATTGCTCACTTCGTTCGGGCATACGTGAAGGTATAACATTTGTTAAAAAGCCAGCTGACAGTTTTTTCAGTAAAATACAACTTTCTTTTTTTTATGGCTTTTACAAGATATATAATATTTTTAGCACTTTTAGGCAAAGAAATGTTCTCGAAGTAAAGAGCACATGCTACGTCTCGCAGATAACATAAGTACATTTTCAATTCAAGAAAAGATTTTAGCAGGTGCTCTCACTAAATTCAGAATAACTAAAATTTCCTTTGGAACCAGTTTTAATAAAAATAACTATTTCCATCAAATAAATTTCACTTAAACAAAGGACGTTAGAGGAAATTTCAAGTCACTTTATCACTTTTATTTATCACTTTAGTCATGTTATTTTATTTTAAGTTGACTTAGTTGTTAGTGAAGTACAAGAATATTATTATAATTGTAGGATTTCCAGGAAATGAATAGAGAACATATCATTTCATTCAATTGCTCGGTACATAAATCAGAATTTATAATCTATAAATAATAATAAATCGTCTCTACAAGTATGTATGTACGCAAATAACTTCAGAACGACTACACTAAATTAGATAATTCTGTTTTGTTGTCTTAGTTATCGTCAGGACAAACTTTGTATAAAGACAAAGTGGGTGACATACTAGGCATTATAGATTTTTTTTTGTGTTTGTTACTGTCAGGACATGGTTTGTATAAAAGACCTTAAAAATAATAATCCATCAGATTTTTAAAAATTTGCATTTCGTGAAACAAGTCTTTCAGGAATTTCGAAAATATTCAATTAAAAAATGGCGCTTATAAGTTCCCCGGGTCAGCTAGTTCTAAATAAACATACAAGTAAGTATATTTTAAAAACAGTTAATTAAAGACAGTTATAAAAGTGTTGTATCACTGATGTGAGATGTTACCTCATTTAAGATACTGCTCAGGCTCTAGTAGATATTATAATTTAATTATTAAGGCACAACATATAAATATTTATTTTTTTAAAACTCGATAGTCTTGTTAAAACACCTACAAGGCTACAACTACGGAATAGCTGAATATTTAGACATATGTACTAAGTAAAATCCTTCAATTGTGACAAGTAAGATCAGTTTATTTGTATAAATTTTGTTCATTAAGAATTTTCGCATTTATACAAATTCATAGAGATTTTGAAACGTCTAATATATGAGTAATTTTTCCACCGTTCCCTATTTCATTTTCTATTCAGTTTTAAAATGCCACAAATGCAAGTAAAATACATTTGAAGATCTTTCTAAACATAGAATCCATTTCTGGTTTCTAGAATTTAAAGTTACCAGCCAATTGAGATTCTTTTTCTGCTATATCAATGATATGTTTCAATGAGATATACCTACAAATTATTATAATTTTATTAAAGCCACATAATATATCATAACACTAATAATTCAGTTATGCTAGTTGTAAGCGTTAATTAAGCATTTGAGTATATTTTAGATTTCAATATAAAATAAATTACGAAATGCTTATGATTCAGAGATAAAGAAGTGCAATCTTGTGCTATATTATAATCACTGTCAGGACAAGGTAAGTATAAAAGAAAAATAGAGTGAGACAGAAGATAGAGATGGGAGAGCCCACTGCAAGCTCAGAGACATATTACGCATTATAGAATAGAAATTAAGCGAGGGCGGGTCGGTTAGAAAATTGTGAAAATAAGACCGCGGTTTTAATAGTGGTTTAACATTAAATAGATATTGCACGAATACTCATGATAGAGTTGTATTAAATGTGTTTGGCCTCGAAACATCTGAATGCGTGTACTCTCCAAATGAATACCGAGATTCCTCTAAAACCATTTGGAGATACACGAGCTTACCTTTGATCAAATGTATTGAAACAAGAACAACTGAAGCGATATCAGTAAAACGACGGTGCTCTACTCGCATGACGTAGTAATTTAAAAGGTTACTTTTATTTCAATACAATTCTGTAGAAGTATATAAAATATACATTATACGTACTATCCTTTACGTTTCTAACTGCTATTTTTCAATGTACGAAATTGATTGTCAATCATAACATAATTATCATATTTTGTCACAAAAAAAGAATTATCTACGTAATTGTGCGATTGAAGTGATGAATAAATCTATCTGGAGGTAAATATTTGTTTTATTAAGTCAATTTGTTTAGAATAACCTACTTAGTCGTCGTATGATAGAAGTTATGAATAAATCTATCTGTAAATAACTTTTTTTGTTAGAATTTGTCTTAAGTTGTTAAGAATTACTTGGTCTTCGTATGATTGAAGTGATGAATTAATCTACTAAATCTATAAGCAAAATTCTATTATATGAAAGCTTTTTTCAAAGAGATCTGACAGCCTATAAAAATACATCTTCACGTAGTATCCACTTATTAAAAACATCTTTATTGAAGTGAAAACTTCTTTAGCACCATTGTGCAGTTGTGTACTTTTTTTGGGAAGGGTAAAAAATGTTAAACTCGCGTCAGGACACGAGACCTGATCGAAAATTCGTAAGCCTCAGATCTCAATAATACAGTTCTTTTTTTTTAATTTTGTTCTTTGGGAATATTCAAAAATGCACAACTTTAATGTTCAAGTTTTCACTTCTGCCGGCACTTCCCCAGTGCAAATCGTTTTTTTTTTATAGAACCCTATAGAAGCCAATATGAATTGCAGAAAACTATGGAATAATAATAATAACATAATTTATTGTATTAAACTTTCCTCGTTATAGCATTATTATAAATGAGCTATAATAACCGCAAGAGAATTCAACATGTTCCATTTAAAATAAATACAATTTACGTATTCTATCAGAATATCGCAATTACGTCGTATCAATGATTTCTATAAATGTGCTATTCATTTACACTAACTATTTAATAAATATCGATAATCATTTTAAATTAAGTAAGTATATTTCGTGGTTATGGTAATATAATCAATAATATTTTAAATTGTATATTTTATTCGTAACTGACAATAATACTTATATGTCACCATCAACATCGTTAGATTATAATCTTGCGAGATTTTAAACTATCGAAAGAATGTGAACTATAAGATACTACTGTCCAAAGGCGGTCCCTGATTGGTCAGTCGTACAGTAGGCTGTTCTGTGTCCACAGTTAGAAACGAAAAACAAGTGTCAAATGAAATAAATGTACTTCAAGAATTGATTACATTGGGCTTATTGCATTATGCTTACTCTATGGTAAATTAATCCTGATTAACAGTTTCATGGTTTCACTTTGATAGATCATCTTTCAACAGTTTGCAATATCGCGAGATATGTTATAATCTATCGGTATTTACAATTTTACATATTATATACGTTTTTCACTTTTACTTTTTACATATTCAAGAAAAGGATGTTGAATATGATAGTAAAAGGTAATAAATAAAAATCATTATTGTTAAATGCTTTATATGAAAAAAATCATTTAATATTATATACGACTTGTTGTTTGTGAATTTTCCGAAAGCGTACATCTTACTTACCTGTAATAGAACAACGGGTCTAACAGTATCTAATATACCTTTTTTTAACATACTAATGTGCATGCTATTTTGAAAATCACCCCAAAATCTCCAAAAACGATTCTTTCTTCAGCAAGAACATTTCATTTTTTTACAAGTCTTCAAAAATGTTTTAATTGAAATTTTCAATTTCGAAAATAATTGTCATACGAAATTAACAAAGAATGAAGACTATTTGCTAATAATTATTTTCTAATTATAAAGTCATTTACTAATTAGTGATATAAGTAATATACAAAAATAAAATAGAGTCTAATTGTATTTACTGCAGAGCTGAGCCTAGAAACAATTTGCCTTAGGCAATTGTTTAGTTAGTATCTAACAAATACAGAAACCATATTATTATCAAAGAATATAAGCCAATTAATTAATCTTTGGAAATAATAGATTATGATATTGCAGTCTAGTGCAGAGATACACAAAGTTATTTTCTGTGACGCCTTTGTATTGGGAGTTTGTCATTTTTTTGTAATTTCTTTCTTCAAAAAGTTCTAATAGCGTAAAGTTTATGGTGTGTGATTCTCAAATTGGCATTATTGTAGTACGTCGAGGTAAAAAGAAAAGGAATTGGTGCGATCTAAAAAGGGATATACGGTTCAAGGAACAAATAATTTATTTGTACAACAGTTTCTATATCTGTTTGGTAATGAGCAGCAGCATCGGAAAGCTCTATCTACAAGCGAATAAAGTGCTAAGTGCAAAGAACATTTATAATTCATAAAAGTAAAAGAAAGAGAAGGATATTTGTTTGTTTTTTTGCGCACTCGCATAAAGTTTCTTAAAACTATGCTCAAATTTTGAAAATAATCACTTATCTTTCTTAACCTACGTTCGTAGGTACCTATACTTGTTTCATTATTAGGTACTGCAGAAAAAAACTTTATAAGAAGTTTGCCTAAATCGCCTCAAGACGTTCTTTGAATAGTATCACGACGCCATAAGGCGTTGCGAAAAACAATTTGGGGAGCCTTGACTAAGTATATTAATAATACCTATATTTTATAAATATGTTATTATTTATTATACAAATTAAAAATATAATAAAACCAACATATCAAATGTTTATGCACTTTTTACGCTTTACCTTTCAAAGAAATGATTTTGTAGATAATATTTATCTACAAACTAAATCAAAAAGAAACTGTGTCTACAAAGCTATTTTCTTTATGGGGTCCGTCACATTTTATCATCGTCATAAGGCATAATAAGATATGTATAACATAAAACGAGGAAATATTTGAGGAAACCAAGGAATGGTAGGAATCCTTTTGTTAATATTAGCTTTACTTGTACCAACTAGCAATATTACCAGTCATTACTTTGGACACAATTAAATATTTATTAAGTAATGTCGATTAATAACAATACTTGGAGAAAACAATTAAAGATAAGATAATATAGTAAAAGATAATAATTACATAAATGTTAGGCAGGAAGCCAAAAATGGGAGAAACATTTAACTTATCTTAATAACTAGCGGGCTGCCCACGCTTCGCTCCGGGTATTTAAAGCAATATTATAATTGATGTCCTCAATTTGTCATTCTGTAATTGTGTTTTTTTTTCATTTTTCATTATTAGTATTTCTATCATTTATAGAAAGAAAAAGGAAAAAAGCGACAGATAATATAAGAGGGAGGACAGAGCAAAAATAAAATTGAGTAGACAAAGGGGGGGGAGAGAGATAATCGAAAGAAAGAAAATGAAAAGAGACTGATCATTCTGAACAGTTCGATAAAGATAAAAATTAAAGAGAGAAAAAAGATAGAGGATGAGAGAGAATGAGGAAGAGAGACGGAAATATTGTAGACTTCTCTCAGTGAAATAATTATTATAATCGGATTAGTAACAACAAAATGGCCCTATTCTATAAATTAAAAAATGTATATAGCAACACTACATGACCTATGTCACTCACGAATAGTGTAGTTTTCTATCAGTGAAAGAATTTTTAAAATCGGATTACTAATAACAAAATGGCCATATTCTATTAAATAAAAAATGTATATGGCAACTACATGAGCTATGTCACTCACGAATAGTGTAGTTTTCTATCTGTGAAAGAATTTTCAATATCGGGTTAGTAGTTCCTGAGAAACCCTTCAATTTACAAAATGACCAGGTTATGGCACTTAAATGGCCATATCTTCTTAATTAGAATATTTGGTAACACCACACAGCCTATGTTACCCGGAAAGGATGTAGCTTTCTATCGGTGAAAGAATTTTTAAAATCGGTTCAGTAGTTTTCGAACGTATTCGCAACAAACAAACATACAAACAAACAAATCATTCCTCTTTATATAATAGTATAGATATAGATGAAATCAATAACTCGCGTAACCCTCAATAAAAGAGTAACTCATCACTATTGATAGTTAATACTCGAAGTAATGAGAGTGAAAACATCAGCACAGATCTAATAAGTTGAATAGCAGAATATTTTTTTATAAACTATTTAGAAATGAAATTCAAAAACTCAGTTTAAATTTTACGTTTAAATCTATCAAAAGATTATAAAATTACGTTCTGTTTCTTTTCAGACATTTACCTAGTCTTTGGAAATGAACGGGCAATGAGTAATAGCTCTACGACTTTATAAATGGACGTTGAATTTTAAGATGAAAAGCAAATAAAATAATTCAACATTATATATCAAAGACATGAAATAAAAGATAAAATAATAGTACCTGCTTTTAAATTATCCGAATAGTTATAATAATTATAATGCAATATGTATGTGAATAAATGTATTTTATAAATGAAAAAAAAAACTATTATCTAAGCAATAAACTACCTTTTAATCCGAATTATGACACTTTCTTTTAGTCATGGCGCCGCTTGAGAGGCGTGACGTCATCGCAGTGATTAACGTTTCAGTTAAAGTGGCAGATAGCTGTTGGTTAGAGCTCAAGACGAATTTAGGGGGACTGTTCATACTTTAAAACTTAAAAACTCTGTCTGGGATTGTTATTTATGTTTTTAGCTATTAAAGCAATAGATAAATGAAAATGTAACTTGCCTAAAATAAAAGAAAATTCAACTTGCCTAAAATATAATTTTTTTTTAATCTAGTATACTGCGCAGGAACAAAATAACCGAGATCTCTGCCATACCGACCATTCCAAGTGATGATTTTATTTTTATTTAACTTCTCTAAATTCGCCATCAGCTCTCGGACCAGTATTTTATATGTCAGAGGAGCTAGCCGATTTGGATGAATGAAGTGATTGAATCCTAAGATTCCTTAATTTTTAAACAGGAACCCAGACAGTGCCTTGGACTTGTGACCAAGGTGTATGCTTAAGGAGTTCCTTTAAATGATCATAATACTCACCTCCACCGCCTGGTCTCACTGTTTGTCTTAGGTTAGGTTAACATAAGGCTAACCTAACCTAACATAAGGCTAACCTAACCTAACATAAACCTAACCTAAGGTTGTGTTAACACATCTAAATACAATGTAAGGACTAACAACAAGTCCTCTTTATTATTATCCTAGATACACACCCTATTCCATATTTGAAAATATGATCAATTAATCATACACACAATTTGACTTAATTTTAACATGTCGTCGATCCCCAATTCGTTTTATTTTCCCTTCATTTATTTCATTCTCGTGGACCAACTATAATTCATCATCGATCCTTGAAGTCGACATATACCTCTTTGGGAATAACTGATATAATCTCTTATCTAATTTAACGGAAGTATATACGCAGGGCAACGGCTTTTTGACTAGGTTTCTGGACTCAGAGCAACAGAATTATAGCTAGAAAACTCGCGATGTAATAACAATAATTTCTATCATGGCAGCATATTTATTTTGCTATACCCTAATTTTCCAATTGGTATTTATCAGTTGTCCAACATTCAAGACAACGACTACTCAAATTAAAAAAAAACTGCTTTTATTTTCGTTTCGCATTTAGAATATTGTCTTATAAAAGTAGAGTAAATGTGATTTATATTATAAAAGCTAATTATCAAATTTGTTTGTATTCATTTACAAGAAATAAACAAAATTAGCATCTCTCAGTTAAGCGAAATTGAAAATGAAAATAGCTGCGGTTAAGTGCCGCGCAATCCGCAATACAAACTTCGAAAAGTTTGTAATTTTAAAACGCAAGTCCAGCGATATTCCTCCGGCATCCAAAGTAATTAACAGATTTGTATCTAGGACGATACTTTGGTTTACTTCTCTTATTTTTAATTTTACTTATTCGTATATCGTTAAAGTCCAGGCAATTTAGATTGGGAAACTTAATGCATCTACAGAGCTCACACTCAGAAAGGCAATAATAACATCCATTCTAGACGCAAGCCGAGCAAGGCCTGAGACTCACCTTACTTACTAATCTAACCTAACCTTATATAATATAATAAATATATAAGAAATGAACTTCGTATGCGTATAAGGGTAGCACTTATTTAATTTGTGGTATCAGATATCTATCAGCTGCCTGTAGGTTTGAGCAAAAGTAGTTTAGACCAATCACGTGTAGCTCCCTGACTTCTGTACATTCCAGATTAGAGCATGCCCACATCTTTAGAACGTTTATTAGATACATGTAGTTTTATAGTAAAATGGTTATGGCGTTCAAAATCATCAGCAAAGAGAGTCAAGAGTCGAGTGTTGTTTTGATCATTACAAGTAATATTGTCGTTAAAAAAATATTATAATACATTCATTAGTACCAGTGTTATTTATTAGTCATAAATAATAAGTAAATGTATATTTAAGTAAAATATCTCGGATTTTACAGATTCAATTTAAAATTAACTCAAAAATCCTGGGAATCAAATAGAAAATGTTGTTACGTGGTCGAAGAATTTCACTACAAAACAAACTATAGAAATGGTACTGTAGAGTTCTGAAGTAAATTCTCCTTTTTGTACTAGCCTGTACTGTAAACAGACTAGTTAATGAAAGTCTTGGGAGTATTGACATTGTGTCTTAGTACATACGTAAATGCATAAACTTACTTAACAATAAATCATATTTTCCTAACTCTTATTTATTATCTTAGCTTACACGCGTATTATTTTCTTCATAAAGTTAGTTTATCTAACTAATTAAATGCAAACAACTTCTAACTGTAGCGTATCTCTCACATATACCACGTCTCATACATCCGTTACTGTTTATTCTAAATGCTGGTTTGGTGCAAAATTGCCACACTCCAAGCTACTCGTATGTATTATTCAAGTGGGAATCCTTTAGGAATTAAGGGCTTCCTTTTATTTCAAAACCATTTGGTTTCAAAGCCAAACTAAAATATTTTTGCCCTATTAATTGCTCCTAAGGATATAATGCCAAAAGATTAACAATCTTTAAATCTTCATTTTAGAAATAATCAACTGTATGAATATGCTTAAATGATTACCACAGTATCGTTAAAAATAAGATTAACTATAATAACCGAGAAATAAGTCAATAATTTTATAATGTCTCTACAAAAAAATTACAAATGATTTTTACTAAAAAGTATTAAAAAGCCTTACCTCAAAAAGACTTCGTTAACGAAGTCGGCGAATATTCCACTTGTTACATTTTGTTCGATCCGATAAATATTATAGATATTAAGATTAATTTTTAGTTTAGTAAATATAAAAAATCAGATCACCAACTAGGCTAAGACAATGTTCACCTCATTGAAAATGTAAAACTGAGAATGTTGCTAGCAGAAGTAAACAGATTTTAATAAAATAGATTTAAATCGATTCTTACTATTTCTGAAAACTCTATTCTTAAAACTTTAGTATTTAATACATAGTTTGTATTGTAATAAACATTTTATTGATATAAAAATTAAAAAATGTATCAAGTAATCTGTTTGCCTTTCGCAATTAATTCAGCTCTTCCCTACAAGTATAAATAAGGTCCTAATGTGATAAGTTAATTAACACAAACACACCTCAAACTCAAACATTAACCTTTAAACGCGCCCTTTATGACCCTCATTTATATAATAAATTGAAAGAGATTTTTCTCTACGTAAATTATACCGCTTACACAAACCTATGGCCTAAATTATTTTGTTACAAAAACCAATAGATTTATATTGTTAAAACTTTTCATTAATGAGAAAAAATTGATTTCAATTTACATTTAACCGAAATATTAACATTAATGTTTCAGTCAAAGGTTAATGGATTTAGACAGTTGGATAAAGTATTAAACTTTAAGGTCTTGCATCTTATTAATCAATCGATTAAATGTGAATTTAACGTACACGCTGAAGGTTAGAAACAAAGTAGAATTGATTCAATCAATCAATTCAGTATGTTTACCTATTGAATATTTTTTTATGATGTAACTACGAATTTCTTTTTTTTTTCAATATTTAATTATTTTAGATCAACGAGAAATACATAATTTTGATAAAAGTTGCCCAAATATTTAAATTGATTTCATACCTGAATATTTGATATTAATTTGAACTTGATACTTCTACGTATTCCTGAGAAATAGAGTCATGGTCAGAAAAACAGACAATAAAGTAATCCTATATATTTTTATTTTCATTTTATACTGTATTTCAGAGAACCCTAAAAACGAAGCAATTATTAAAAGACGTAAATTTTGTTAATAACATTTTTTGTCTATAATGATTTAGTGCTAATATCTTTTATTCAACTTTAGTTAATGGATTGCAGATAAAGATAGATTTAGAAGAGAAAATTGTAAGAAATTTTTCATTTTCAAAAGAACCTTCTTAAGACTTAAGCGACCAGTTGAAAATAATAATCTAAATTTGTACAGCCGCTCTCAAATTTTACGCTTAGCAACACACTAACGAGCTATTTATATTGTAATACTGAGTAATACTAAATTATTATCCTATTTGATAATAACAATTCGAGTATAAAGTACAAACGTAGCAGCAATCAACACAAATTAAACCGCACATCTAATAACGCCTTACGAAGGAAATGTAGAGCACATAAGCGTTGAAATATTAGATACTCCCCTTAAATCGACAGGCATCAGCACATTTGTAATGACGAATAGAAATTGCGTCAATGGCCGCAGTTGGTTCCTACATATGAAGTTATTGATGAGCGTCGATTAACTTAATTGATCACCATTTAACCGAACCTATATTTTACCAGTATTGTACTACAAATTTTCATTTCGTTGCTTAATAATGTTATTGAAAATTAATTATTAATATTAGTAATTAGAATTTAACACTGATTTATGGGTTTATGCCATAGAAATGTGATGATTTAAAATTTAGTCCGACTGTAATAGGTATTTAATGACCTGTTTTTTTGAACCTCTAGACTATGCTATAATGTCGCGAATGTAGTAATTACGCGATTCGCGAATAGATTTATTGATATCTAGAATCGATTTTATAATCATAAATTTGGGGGAGTGGTAGTTAGTGAGAGAATATTAGCTCACTTATTATTCGGACCTTTGGCGGAGCAGTCGGTCGCTATGGGTCTTTAAGTAGATATTAGTGTCTGTAGAATCAGTGATTTGGTTTTATTAGTGTCAGTGTTGTAGAAGCAGTGAAGAAGTGTTTAGAGTTAACCAGAAATAACTTGTATAGGATATTTTGCTCCATGCGAGTTAGCTTATTAGACCAGTCAGAAAACTTCACTTTTAGTGAGTGACAAAAGTGATTTCGTGTTGCCATATACATTTTATAATTAATAGAACATGGCCGTTTGTAGCTACTAACCCGATTATAAAAAATCTTTCACTGAGAGAAGTCTATAGTATCCTCTATCTCTTTAATTTTTATATTTATCGAGCTATTCAGAATAACCAGTGTCTTTTCACTTTCTCTCTCTCCCCCTCTCTCCCTCTCTCCCCCTCTCTCCCTCTCTCCCCCTCTCTCCCTCTCTCCCTCTCTCCCTCTCTCCCTCTCTCCCTCTCTCCCTCTTTCCCTCTCTCCCCCCCTCTCTCTCTCTCTCTCCTTTATCTACTCAATTTTATTTTTGCTCTGTCCTCCCTCTTATAATATCTGTCGCTTTTTTTCTTTTTCTTTGTATAAATGATAGAAAAACTGATAATGAAAAATGAAAAAACAAAATACAATTACAAAATGACAAATTGAGGACATCACTTATAATATTGCTTTAAACACCCGGAGCGAAGCGAGCTAGTTATATATATATATATTTAACTATGTAATCAACTCAATATTTATTGTCAAACAGAATTAATATTCACTATGTAATTTTTTATAGTTGTAAACTGTTTTGGCTTAAGAAATATTTATTTAAACTTTACTCATAAGAAATACTTATGCTGTATGTTTCTTTTAAGAAATAAAATAAAAAATTAATAAAATACTAAAGATATCTGTAATGTTATTAATAGCTTCTTTAAACAATCCACTGTTTATCACAACGAAAGTATATTTAAACGCATTTCCTACGGAAGTGTTACACTTTTGCAACCAAAAATACTACGAGTGTGCAATTCCTCGAGATGCACTTTTCTTAGACTCTTCGGCTTGTTTGTGGAGAGACCATAAAGATACTAACTGTGTAACTTTAATAATGTTGATATATAAAATGAAGAAAATAAGCAAAAGCGTAATACAGTAACATCTAATGTGTAATTACAAGCTTTCCTCATTCTCAGATTGTTGCCAAACTTACGTCTAGATGAAAATACGGTGGTTTTGTGCTTCGCCGCCCCGAACCGCCACCAAATTACAACTTCCTAACTTTTGCAACTCGAAACGTATATTCGAGAATGGTCTTTCTATCTAATGCCCTTATAAATTTATTGTGTGTTCTACGGTTCTACGGCTGTTAGCTGTCTAACTAATGTTTTGCTCGATCTCGAACTCACACCAATAATAAAATGCTTATATTGAGGTAGGTATATTAGATTACTACGAAATTGTGATTTCCATATTCTCCTATTTTCAAAAACAACAATCTATTATCTATCTTCATATATATATAAAACTAGTGGACTACCGTGACTTCCTCTACGTTAAAGTATATGTTAAATTAAGAATATATGTACAAAAATAAAAATAAAAGAGAGAGTCTCTCGAAAGAAAAAAACCGAACAGAGACTGACCATTCTAAACAGAGATAAAGATAAATATTAAAGGGAAAAAAGAACCAGGATGAGAGAGAATGATAGTATATAAGAGGAAAAGAGACAGAAATACTGTAGTCTTCCTCAGTGAAATCGTCTACACGTCGGTATACTTGACATAACATAAAATTACCTACCCGCTAATACTACTTTATAAACTATGGTGTTGCTAACAATAGCAGAATAACCATTAAAAGCATTGAAAAATTGTCGTGACTAAACTACTTATATTATCTAATGTCGTGACTAAACTAATTTTAACCCTTTTTTAACCGAGTATTTGTCAACAATTGCTTTAAGATGTCAAACTTCAAAATGAAAATAGTTGATTATTGAATTGATTTCGATATCGATTTATATTTTCAATTCAATACATCTGCTTTATGTTAAAATAGTAATTTTACTTAAAATAGTAATTAATTATTTACGATTTTTATTATATTGATATTTTAATTTGGTACAATCACTTTTGTATTTTTTTATGATAAAAACAAAATAAAAATTTACGTTCCGTTTCACCTAGTTGCAATTTTCAACATTTAAATCAATAAGGATAAGGGAAGGAAAAAATAATTTACAAATAAAAGGTTGCAAAAGAATTACTGACATTATTCCCTCACCTCTCTGTGGTTTTTATCCAAACCCAATAAAACATTGGTTTTTCCATATGCACATACAATCTAATTGATGGTCGTCGATTAAGTTAATTGATGTGCAGTTGAGTCTGGCAATATAGTGAGTTATAAATTTTGCGTTGTTGTGACTTTAAATATTGTCTATTCGTAACGAACTATTATGCATACATAATGATGCAATTTATTATTTTATTGTGCCCTGGTAAACGTGACGCCGCCAATATTTTAATACAAAGCATTACAAATTGAATTTTCTGTATAGTAATTGTTTTCAGTAAAACTGCTTGTTCAATCTAGTTAAAAGTTTAATTTTAACCGATTTTATAGATTTAGCCGGACTCATTTAGTTTTATGTGTATATTTTGAATAATATAAAACACGAAAATAATGTAAAATACCCTGTTTCGCTAATCCGTAAAGAATATACATTGAATTTGTACCTTTAAAACATTATTTACCTAAAAATGAAATCAATAGAAATGCCCTTGTAGTCAATAGATACTGATATTGTGATTTTTTAAATTTAAGTATTTTGTTCAATAAAATACAAAGTTTTTAACGATTAATAATGTGGTTAAAACATAAACCAGTTATTGTAGTGTTAAAAAACTATAAAACAGGATACCTAAATCATATTCGGAATCAAATTGCAATACAGAGACCAACAATGAAACCCCCTTAGCACATGTGAGCAATAAAATCGTCGAGTTCTAGTTTTCTCCAGACCACTAAAATATAAGGTGCAATAATGTAAGTGTCTGTAAAAGAAAAATATTGTTTCTTTTATAGTGTTATTGCGAGTTGCATAGAAAACTCTTGTACCTAAATAATAAATAACATCTGTACAATGTTAGAATTTGGTTACAAATTTTTATTATTCTTCTTCATATAACACGACGAGAATAAGAACTAGATACACAAAAATCGCTGTCATATTAGCACCCATAGTATGTTTACTTGTCACAGAAATCGAATAAAAACTCTAATAACTCATACTTCTAGAACTAAGAATCAGGGAAATTCATATGCCTGGTTAATATTTACTGAATTTTTATATCTGTGTTAACTGTAAATCACTTTTTGTATCTTTCTAATAACTGTACTATTCAGTGTAATGACAAAAACATAATGTTTTAATTTGACTAGTTTTTTACATTCGTCTGTTATTTCATTTATCTATATATAACTTGGAGATTTATAATGAGAAGGAGGAGGAGAGAGGGTAATATCGAAGAATACTACAAGGGACGATGATATTGAATGAACTATTGGGTAAACGTGACGCAGACACTGCTACGGAGCCGATAAATAATCATACCTTATGATCTCTTAAAATTATGAGAAGAACTTAAGCAATGCCTTGGAATTGAGACCAAGGTGTAGGCTTAAAGAATTCCTTTAAGTAATTACAATACTCCACTTCCCAGGCCCTCTGCTCAAACCGAAGTTTAGAACCCACGCCTTCCATACGCGGCGCCGACATATAAATAAAACTAAGTTGGGTTAGTTACATCAATTAAAACTCAACAACGTGAGGATAGATTTTGATGAAATTTGGTATGGAGATATACTAGAATTTGAGAAAGGGCACAGGCACTCTTTCATCGCGAAAAATACATCCTGGATGGGTTGAAATAGGGTAAGAGTGTATCTCACAGAGGGTGATTGCTGGTAGAGCGATTCGTGGCTACCGTACAATCTCTTGGACGGTGGCTACGCTCCTGGCTGGAGATCCTCCCTGGGAGTTGCAGGCCGAGGTATTAGCAGAGGTATTCCATTACAGAAGGACGGCTAGGGAGCTGGACGTAAACCCCGCAAGGGAGCTTACTGAAAGAGTGAGGCGTGCGGCAAAAGACGCGGTCCTAAATAGATGGGCTGTCGACTTGGAAAGGCCGGCAGCTGGACTTTGGACAGTGGAGGGTATTCGTCCCCATTTCCGACAATGGCTGAGGAGAGGTTTTGGTGCTCTGACATACCGTCTGACGCAAGTGCTTACTGGGCACGGCTGCTTTGGTAAGTACTTGCACCAGATCGGTAGGGAGTCAAATGAAGGTTGCCACGAGTGTGGTGCTGCTATCGACACAGCGTTGCACACGCTCGTGGAGTGTCCGGCATGGGAGCCACAAAGGCATGTTCTGGTTTCGGAAGTGGGAACGTTTTCCACGCTAAGTCAATTGGTGAGCGTAATGATAGCCAATAATAGGGGATGGAGGGCTGCGACAACTTTTAGCGAGTCCGTTATGAGACTTAAGGAGGCGGCGGAACGAGAAAGAGAGGCGGAGGCATCGGCGCCTTCATTCCGTAGGAGGAGGACGGGCATCCGCAGACGCAATTTTGAATTTTGGATGGCCCAGGCCCATGGCTTTCTAGTGAAGCCTCGGAGAAGTTCTCCGCGACGGAATGAGGCTTGGACCTTCACGTGGACTTCCGTCGGGACACCACAGTTGAGTGCATATAAGCGATCCCGTGGTGCCCACCAAAAGACGGCTACGGTTTCGATGGTTTTTAGTGGGTATTCAGTGTTACCACTGGGAGTCCCACATACCTCTCTCTTTCAGAGAGGATGCGTTAAAGCATTTTCCATCCTTAAAAAAAATGGGTAAGAGTGTATCCAAAAACGCAAAATACGAAATGTTTAACGGGTACGCAGCTCGACTTGGACTTTTGTATGGAACAAAATACAGCAATCTATTAATACAGTAACTACTGAAATGAAAGTTTGTATGGGAGTTCGCAAGTAGCAATATATAAAGCAAAATATGTTGAATATGAAATCTAAATACCAGTGGTAAATTGTACGCGGGTGAAGCCGGGGCGGGTCGACTAGTATAAAAATTTAATATTGTGTTTCGAAATATAAAATTTATTTACAATAAGTAATAAAGAAATATCTAATTCATAAAAATATCACACCGACACCAATTTTTTACCGCGACACTATAATACTACTCATTAATTATAATCATTAATTTTATTTTTGGTATATTTATGAATTTTTATGTATAATTTGTATATAGTTTGTATGTAGTTTATGTATTGTATTATGTAAATGTTTGTATATTTATTATATATTTGTATATTACTTTTATTATTATTGTTTTATTGTTTACTATACTGTACCTATTTTCGCGTGTTTGACTATTCAAAACTATCTCACCATCAAGGGTTGCTGAAAGAGATCTCTATTAGAGATAAGTCATCCTTTGTACACATATTTCTTACGTCAGTGTTTAACATTTATTGGTACATAAATAAAAATACTAACTTCCTTGTACACTACACGAAAACTCTAGAGAGACTGAGTCTCATCTATCGCACTAAAGGTTATTATGCATTGTCAACCCGTCGGTATACTTAAAATAATTTTTTTTTGTTTTAACAACAAGTAAAAATATTACCAACAAACTATACCTACTTCAATTTAACTTCTAATATTTAAATTTTGATATGTTATAAAAAAGTTTCTATTATTTTAATCTAAAGCTTTAAACAACTGCGTAGTAATAGCACGTATCTACATGGAATTTCGCGGTACATTAGAATTTAGAACAGCGCTAACACCTAGGGAAATGCATTTAAGTTACCAACAGCAATATTATGCACCTATCGGCCAAAATATTATATCCTATATTCACGTGAATTTGTTTTAATACTCAGTAGATGGAAATATTTTAAACGTTGCATAAAAAACAAACTTACCTTGTACAAAATAGTTTCCAAATCTTGATTGGCATGTCCAAATACCATAACATAATACAAATAATACAATTTTATAAACTAAACTAGCTGCCCCAGCAAACGTTGTTTTGCCATATATATTTGGGGTGGGCCACCCTTATCACGTAGGGGGGTGAAAAATAGATAGTAGCCGATTCTCAGACCTACTGAATATGCATATAAAATTTCATAAAAATCGGTCGAGCCGTTTCGGAGGAGTATGGTAACTAACATTGTGACACGAAAATTTTATATATAAGATTTAGCTAAAAGCACAAATTTTTCATTAGCAAATTATCTAATATATTTTTTCTCTACACTACGTTACTACTACAAGCTGCCATATTCAAACGGTAACAGCTATATGGCAATAAGGTTTTCGCTCATGTGTGCTTCGCAAAATAAATTATATTTAAATAAAATAAGCATCATAACTTATGACCTACGCACACCGAGACCTTACGGACGTACAGGAAAAAGGGTATCGCAACCAAATCTGAATCAATCCAATGGAAAAAGAGAATTGTAAAATTGCAGGTAAATATCGATACCGGTTGTATTTTGATAATAAGTCATGTCATTAATATGTAATGAGTTACGCTTACGAAGGTCATGTTATAATATTTATCTACTCCCATGCTTTAAATATTTATAAAAAATTCTAAAGCAGTTATCATATTGGCTACATTAAAACACCCAATGCTACCTACCCCCTTATTATACAACAATTGTATAAATAACTATTATTATATGAAAAACATATTTTTGAATATAGAAAATAACGCGATTTTTACACATTTTTATAATATAATTCTTACTCAACTCTATATGTGATTAAACCATCAAGTTGTATCATAAAAATAAAAAAACATCTCCCAATATACGGTACGTGAGTTGTGAAAAGTGTGTGTACTTATATCTTTCATCAGAATAAAAATTAGATGTCAATTATTATTAACTCAAAATTATAAACCAGTGTTATAAAATTCTTGAAATACTGACATGATTATTGTATTACAGAGAGGTAATTTCAAAAATCATACCAGTATTTTTCTAGCTCTATTTGAGACATTTTGCTTAGCAGATTTAATTTAACAAAAACGATTAACAATACTCTTACTGTTTAATATATATATCATTTCTAAATCTTTCCCGCTTATTTTTCCGAACACTTATCAATATAATGGCTAAATGGCTGGACCGATTTGAATGAAATTTTATACACGGGTACTTTAGAAAGTGGATTAACTCATAGAGTATTTTTTATTCCGTAAAAAACTACCGTTCAGTTGAAGTAAAATGGTAGTAAGTATAAGTAGTAATACATAAAATCATATTTAATGTAACATATCAATTACTTCTATTTACTTTTTACGTGAACAGGAGTGTAAATGCATTTCTTTCTATACATAAAATAAGAGACCAAATATTTATGAATATAAATTACATGAATGTATTTTAGATGTGTTTACACCGTTCATGAAATAAAACGACAAATAAACCCTCGAGTATACCCACACGAGCAGAACGCGCTAAATCGATGCACTCAGCCGTTACTACGCGCTGTTGTTTTCACTAGTTGAAGTTTTGCATTCCGTTCTAAAAAATTCTATGAACAGAAATATAAAAGTCAAAGCTTTTTTTAACTATTCCCACAATACTACTACTGCTTTAAAATGTAATAACATAACTGAAGCAACAGTTTATTACCAGTTCTTACTAATGGTGAACTGTTTTATTTTTCTTTTCGTTTAAAATATTGTACAAGTTGTTTTCGAAATTAAATATTTTCAGGGTTCTGCCCAATGTTTAACAAAATTAAAAAGAAACTTTTATAGGATCATCATAATCATGACCCTTTCTCTGAAGAGAGCGCGGAGGAGTCAAGTCAAATATCTTATAAGGGATAACAGTTGTTGTTCTGTTTTTGTTCTGTTGTTCTCAGTAAAGATTGTACGGAAATCCTCGGTAAGTGAGTGTGTATAACACTTAGTCGATTTTTTTGATAAAGTTTACTGTTTTTCTCAGTGATTCTTAAAATGGTTGACTCGCAAAGATATTAATTTCATGAACTGTGACGTCACAGTATACAATACAATGTCAACAAATGTGTAATAATAATATTGGCAAAGACAGCACTTTATATTATTTATTAATTTTTTTTAGTTTTTACGTTGCTGTTATTTTTTTTAAACCATTAAAAAATAAAAATGTCAAAATATAATCTTAACCGTTGTCATTACTGAAATATATAATTAATAGTGCTATAATAAATTAGCTTTTGTCACAACAATAATCCATTTTGTTTATAAATTAAGTTAGCCATCCATGTTCTTAGCTTACAAGAAACTTTCAGATTAATAGTATTAGCAGGTTTTATTACTTATCTTTGACAATTTTAGCAGTTTACTGGAGCAAATTACAGCTAATGTGAAGGTAATTGGCGGCGGTGCGTTTATGTGCCACTCAAAGCGTAACGTTCACCTAGAATCCAGATTACGTTTACGTGTTCACTGTGTTTAGAGGAAAATCACACACGTCTAAAATAATCTTTCCTAATTAATATCCTTTTTATGAACTGTAACAAAATATTTCAACATTGATAATGTTAAAACGAGGAGTCAGTAGACTGTAAAAGTAGGGACGAGAAAGTCTCTAAAAAAATCTACGATCAATTTGAAGACCGATTTACATCGATTCATAATCACAACTAAAGCTTTTATTGCTCGTTGTCAACTTTCACAAAATTTTGATTAATTAAGTAAAAGTTAAAATCGCCAAAGGAAAAATTCGAAAATTTAATTTCTAAGGTGCAAAATAATTAATCTTGACTGCTACTAAACTGATTTTATGAGTTTAAAAGATCAATCATCTTAGATAGAAATTCATTTAAAAAAATATACATATAAGGAAAAGGAAAAATATGATAAAATGGTTTTTATCTACACTATTATATAAAGAGCAAAGATTTGATTGTTTGTATTTTTGTTTGTTGCGAATAGGCTCGAAAACTACTGAAACGATTTTGAAAATTCTTTTACCGATAGAAAGCTACATCCTTTCCGGGTAACATAGGCTATGTGGTGTTGCCATAAATATTCTAATTATGTGGCCATGTAAGTACCATAACGTGGCCATTTTATACAGTGAAGGTTTTCTCTGGAACTATGATACGAATTTAATAATTCTTTTACCGCTATAAAACAACACTATTCCTGAGTGACATAGGTGATTTAGTGTTGCAATATAACTATTTTTTAATTAATAGGATATGGTTATTTTCTTATACTGATCTGATTTTTAAAAATCTTTCACTGGGAGAAGTCTATACTCTGCGGGTCTCTCTTTTTCTTTCTTTCTCTCTATCTCCTTTATTTATATACTATATTTAATTTTTAACTCTCTCGCTCTTTCTCAACTTTTCTCGCTCTTTATTGTCTCTTTTAGCTTTTTTTCAATAACGAAAAGCTACATTGTTACAGAGACAATTTAAGGAGATCAATTATAATTAATATTGCTTCAAATAACCGGAGCGAAGCGAAAGCAGGCCACTCCTAGCAAATAAATATCAAAGTTTGTCACAAGCATAACTTCACTAAATCACTAATCAATTACCATTAAACATATCCTATACCTTTCTTAATTATTACATAACCTGACAATTTGATAATTTTGTTCAAAGCGAATGTAACATTCAGTGTTGCTATATATTAAATGTTTACTTTAGTTAAACTTGCGTGTATTTACATAGATATATAAGTATTATTATTTTGGCCCAAGTGTAAGTAAACAGTAGTGTAATTGGCAGTCTAATACGTTTCTCTCGAACCCTAATGTTTTCTCTGATTACGTTCATAGTTGCCAACTGCTGCCTAACTGTATTCTGAGATTCACAAATTACACAGACTAGAACCAATCTAATACGCTATTCTAAAATATAGCTACGAATATTTGTTACTATAAGACCTATGTCTTGTTTTTAGGATTCCGTACTTCTAAATGAAAATAAAATCTTTTACGTTCACTTTGTTGTCTTTTCGTGTTTGTTGTTAATGTTGTAGTTGAAACTAATATTGAACTGGAAAAAAATAAACTTATAATTTTATGAATTTTTTGTTACAAGAAAGTAGTTAAAATCTATTGAATACTTCCCATTGATCTGGAATTATACAATTTGATAAGAAGTAACATCTATGGTACATATAAAGGTAAAAATTTGAAGCTCTTAAAGTTACATTATGTTGTATGTTGATGTCTGGGGGACCCTGTTTTCTAGCAGCGAAATTAAGTTTGTATGGAACCCTTGATACGCGATATGATATTAAATCAAAGCTTAAATAGTATTTTGTTCTCTTTTTTATATAAAATAATAAAATTTTATAAGACTTTTATGGATATATGTTCTCTATTTACTTTTACGTCTCATTGAGTATTTTTATGAACTGAAATGTAAAATAATTTGAATACTCCACGCTAAAAACCTTAAAAGGATTATAAAAATATATGCCTACATTTATATGTGGGTTTTTAATGTAAGACTTTTTATATTTTTTAACTATAAAATACTAGCCGAGCTGATGCTCGCTTCGTTGTGATAAAGTATATTATTTACTCTTTTTACATGCTTCATGCAGGACATTATTTCAGTATTTTCGATGAATATTTTTATTCCCCTATGATTAAACCCCCCGTTTATATCATCTTATGGGTTAAGTTTCGCAAATTCACATAAACTTCCTCGTTGACCTTGAAATATAGGAAAAATAACTTATAAAAAAAATAACTAAAATATTTTAAAAGCTGGTATTTTATTTAACGTAGAGCTGAAGTTGAATAGCCGACAGATTGACTGAATAAATAACTACGGTCGAATTTCAGCCATTAGGCGACCACTAATATTTAGGCAAATTTCACAAAACATGTCGAATATTACATTATCAGTTATTTAGCTGTTTATTAGTTAGCTCGCTGTAGGTTGCAAACTAGCAATACAAAATGTGATGTAAATTTACACTACTGATAGTATGAATAATTGCTTGGTATTGATTCATGTGGAATCTATTCAAAGCTTTGTAACGCTAAATCACTAGTATATTCGACTCAGTAAATTTAATATCAATTTAAACATGGTAACTAGATATTAATTACGCTTAATATACATTTAAAATTAATAAGGTTTTTTTGTTAATATATTAATATCGTTCATAATACCTAACTAATAAAAGGATTTAGTTTAACGCAAAGGCTTACTAGCCACTTTTACTAATTTTTGATTGGCTATCTATGTTTGGTAGTGAGTTCGAACAATGGACGTGGAGTGAGTTTTGTGACCCATCACCATATAATTAAACTCTTAAAATCCCCAGATATTAAATTAGCTTCCTTCTAAATTTGTAGAAAACTGTACAAACAAAAAGTAAACACATTATTAGTTTGTGTACGTAAATTATCTGCAATGATTACAATCATTGTATTCCGATGTTTGTTGAAGAATCTAATATATTTTTCGCTTAACCAGAAAGAGGTGCGGTGGTAAATTCCTCGCAATTCGTTATATTCTCAACCCCAAGGGCATTAATTAAAGTGGATCACGTAACAATCAAAAAAGGTCTCATCCTCCTTGAAAATCATTAAGAGTTTGTAACTTTTGTAAGATTATTTGGGCTAAATTATTTTTTTTAAATCGTCTGTTTCAAGACGTGCAACAATACAACTGTGAAAACCGTACATGTAAATATTTTCTATATTCTTCTATGTACATAGTACAGGTATGATGATGATATGATAAGAAAAAACTAATAGTAAACTACTGGCGTAAATCAGATAGACGTAATTTATAATATTAAGTATGATATAAAAGTTAAATGAATCTTCTTGAAGGTTTTACTTTTTTTTTAACTACGATTCGTTTCGGCACAAAAATTGTAGTCTGTTTTTCCTTTTCCTTTGAGAACTCTCAGGAGAACAGATTTCCTCACGATGTTTTCGTTCAACGTCACTCAGAAAAGCTAGAGGTGTGTGCCCTAGATCGAACTCGGACCTCCAGAGTAAGACATCAAAGTCCTAACCACTTTAATAATAGTATAGAATTATAAACATAGTAATATAGATTTGTAGTAGTTAAATCATGATCCTAGTTAACACAAACGGCGATCATTAGCAAAGTTTCAACATGACACAAGGCTGCCGCAGTACAAATTACGGGTAACAAGGTCTAATTGGCAATAGTCACCGCATACACCATACTTCGTCTTAACGCTTAATGCCTGGAAACCTAGATTACCGCCTTGATATTACTTGGAACGGGATTAAAGCTACACCAGGTGATTTTCTAATCTATTTCCTTATCTTAATAAAAATCAATAGATGCAATCAAATGTATCTACGTGAACGTGTCTCTTCGAAAACGTGTATAGTCAGTACATGGTATTTATAAAAAAAAATTACTGGAAAATTTACAAAAACGCGTACATTAGGCTGGTATCTATGTATAAAAATCTTTATAAAATATAATAAAAATATGTATGATTGTGTTTAACAGTTCTACTATATCTTCCTAAGCAATTATAAATACATACAAGTAATAGAAAAAACATACGAGTACATCAATTTTTTTCTATCTTTATTTTTACCCGTGACGGGGCAGGTTAGAATACAATTCCCCTCTGCCGCTGGGAGAGCGCCTCGTAAGAGGCGAGTAACCCAGCATCCCCTAGTGCTTCCCCGTCTGGTTTACGACCAGTTGCGGTCGAGGCGCATATGGGCCAGACTAGCGAACTCTGGTTTCTCGTTCAGGGTCCACTGAAACTTCTAGCATTCTTCTATTAATTCCTCTTCCTCACTCTATCTTCGAGATGGCAACGCATCGGCAAAACAAAAGTCACTCTCATATAATGCCGATCTCCATGGGCGACGGTGGCCACTTACCATCAGGTGGGCCGTTTGCTCGTTTGCCCCTTAACTACCATAATAAAAATAAATCAGTACTCAGGCAAAGCCAGGACATATAAGCTAATTTGGTACATTACGCTATAACTTTACCGATTTTTGATATATCTTTATGCTTTTATAAGACAAAGAGATAGCAAACGTTAAACTGAATTTTAAAGAGTTAATCTGTATACCAACGATGAAAACATTTTAAAATGAATATTTTATTGCAACAGAAATGCTCTGAGCTACTTTTTACCATTTATGCAGTCGTAAATGCGGGTTATATTGAGGCGTTCGGTATTTTTATTTCATGAACACTTACCGGACTTATTTCTACTTTAAGAAAATTAGGTCTTGGGAGATTTATTGTCTGTCCGATATGCTTGCTAAATTTTATTTTTATTTACTTTTCATAAGTAATGCTCTTACAAGATACATGCATTCGGAACTAGATTTTATTAGGGTTCTGTATTTAAAAAAGAAAAAAAAGAATTCTTTTTCTCAGGAACGAGTGGAGGAAAAAATTAATAACATATATTCAGGTCTGCAGACCTTTGTCGTGTTGTCAATAAACTAATCAATCTTGATATAACCACTGTTCAAAATATTCCTAGCCAATCTAATTTACCATATTAAATGTAAAGAGATACACGAGAGTTGCCAGGAAGAAAAAGGTTCAATGCTATCTTAATATACTCTTATAAATTAGTTAAAAATGATTAACGAGTGGTAGAAAATAGCGATTAATTTAGTCGATTGTGTACACTAGCTTCGTCGTTGTCGCCAGCCATGTTTGTTTAACTTTTTTAAATTTAAATTGACAAGGACTTTCATAAAATAATTGTTTTAATTTATCGAGTGAGCAGAAAATGTTGCATAAATGATTCCGATTATTATTAATAGAGCTGTATTTGGATATTAAATGATTATTTAAAAAGCCTACTTTAATTCAAAGAGAAATGGGAACTGTATTAGTAATTCTAGACATTTCACGAGCTGCCATATGTTCCCATGTACGCGTGAAGACTACAAAATGTATGGTATGCCAGAAACGAAACTAATCTATGCGGACCTTTTAAGTTAGTTATAGTTAGCAACACTGTTGGTAATTTCATATCAAGAATACACATTGACTTAATGATAATTTATAATTATATCCAAGAGGATTCCTCCTCTGTCCTGATAAATCTGAGATAGACTTCACATGGCAACTGCAAGTAGTTTAGTACCGTGGTGCGGGTCACAAGTCCCTGGCACGGCATAGCTTAATAGATATAAAAAATGAATTATTTTCTTAATATGCAATCAAAATCCATAAATAAAATACTAGTACTAGTACATATTTCTCTGTATCTTGTTCTAATTATATTAACCGGAATGTTCAATACTAGTTGTGAATGTGATGTACATTGGACATATGTTAGTTTTACTGAAATACTAGTATCACAAATAAATATGCACTTGATTGGCTCAACTGTTGCAGTTTGAATGTGTATATTCTACACAAATGAACGCTGTATCTTGATTTTACCAAAATCTCATTCAAGAGTGTCACGAACCCTCCTACATAGTACATTCAATCAAGCGAGAATTGGAGCTCGCTATGAATAAACAAACATTCGAGAGTATGTTTATTCGGAAATGGACAGAAAATATGTACGAAACAAATAAAACATAATATGCAGGTACTTATGTGTACATTCATCTCAGTAATTCTTTATTTAGATTAGGGATTTCTAAACCCGTAAACTTGCCATTGATTGATCGCTTGCAGATCGAAGACACAGGAATATAAAAATTAGATTAAATTATGTTATGGTTACTTAAGAAAGAAAGAGTGCTTTAGAGAGAGTGCGGTGTAAGCACCTACAATACAATTCTTAATGACGCTACAAAGCCTCTCCATTTTTCAATTTTTACAACATTTTACGTTAATGATTCGTAGCGATAATGAGAATATATATTAGAATATAAGGAGAGATAGTTGTAGAGTATATACAGTCATTTATAAGCATCATATGTGCACAATGGATGGCCTATCTTGAAAGCTACAGGCGCCATACGGTCAGAAGATAACTAAACATTACGATCTCGTACTATTCTGACAGGAACCCAAGCAGTGCCTTGGACTTGTGACCAAGCGTGTAGGTTTAAAGGATCCTTTCATTTAATAGAAATACTCGTCTTCACTGTCTATGTTCTCTAGCCTTCTAGACCTGACACTAATCTAAACCAAGTCTAACTTACGCTACCACAACCACACCTAATACCACAACTAAAAAAGTTTTTAATTCGAACAAGTAGTTTCTGAGATTATCGGGTCAACTAATCAAATAAACAAACTCTTTAACTTTATAATATTAGTATAGATAACATATATTTACATTCTTTCACGTCGAACCCTTGCAACTTGTCCTGGAGGTCGGTATATCAATCCCTTGAGATCCGATCATTTAAAGAGTTCTAACACATATAGTACACAGTACAGACATATAGAAAAATGTATAAATTATAGACTCAGACTTGAAAAATATAACAATATGTATTCCCATAAGATGGTGTTGCCGAGTTGAATCCATTCTGAATAATGTTGAAACAGTTCTGAATAATCCTATCATAATCTAAATTCATACGCGAATTCAAGATTTCTTGTTTGTGGATCTTTGTAACGGTATGTGTATCTGCCGTAATCCATTTCAATTAGTTAAGCAAATATACATTAATTACTATTATCTATTAAACCGGATAAGTAAAATATCATTTACCTACTTACTTGCTAAATAAATTATAACTCGATTTCATTTCGATATGTCGTCGAAATAGTCTGACATTATTTTGACGATTCCTTTATCTTTATATCTACAGAGACTAAAATACATTCAAATAATTTAAGCAAATATGGGCTAGTACGTAGGCATATTTTCTTATATTATATTAAAATGCATCACAAAGTTAATTTTAAATTGTAATTCAATCTGTACAATTCTATTTCAAATCCTAACATTCAAAATAGTAATTTTCATATTTGTAATAATGATGAATAGAAATGGCTCATCAATTGCAAGCCACAGTTGGCAGACATTTCCATACATATAAAGCAATCGATGTCCGTCGATTAGGCTAATTGATGAGTGTTTAACAGAGGGTATATGTTGATGTATCAAACTATTTTAACACGTTGAGATGATAAGTTTCGCATCTATGTATGGCCGATAACGTACACTATGGAGGCATGATAAAGTCAGGTGTACAAAATGTCTGCTAAAATCTAAACGGTAACACTCTATCGCATTACCTTTTGGATAATCTATTCAATATAATTGTAAATCATGTATCAAGTAATTAACATCTTTTTTTTTGTTGACCCGGAGGAATCTGCTTACAGATACCTTCCCAAGCGGCGACTTGGGAAGGTTATGCGGAGTAGGTGTAACTGCCTCTGAAGGAAACAGCCCAAAACTACCTCTGAAGGAGGTAGCCCGACTCGCTTAACCATCCGGGATGTTCCTACTCGGCGCCTAGAATGGCAGGCCAGGAGATCGAAGCGCACCGCGACCTACCTGCGCTTGTCCTTGTGCGCTTGGACTCTACTCTAGAGGAAATGAGATGCTAATTCTATCCTCAGTCCTACACAAAGTGTCGCCCCTGGAATATTTAAGGACGCACATCTGCACTGGGCCTATGCAAGAGCGACAGAAGCCCCCGTCCATCACTCACAGACCCACATCAAACAGCGCTTTTACGCTATGTCGGTGACAAATTCGCCTTCGGCGTATATCTACGGCCTCCGGGTCATTTTCCCGGGCTCTCTCCGCCGTCTCCTTCACAATGATAACGACTTCAGCAAAGACCGCACAGTTTCCGAAGCCTGCTCACTGCTGGCCATGGCTTACACAACGGCCGTCAGTGACAGGTCACTCGCAATGACCGCGATCAAATCGGTAAGTAAGTAACACCTAATTCATCCATTTATTTATACTACACATAATTAATACTAGAAAATAAAGTACATAATTATGTACTCTTCCCAAATGGTAGAAAATCTTTAAAACCGTGCGTCCGTCCGTGAGAAACTGCGTGACATTAAAATGGACCTAAGTCTTCTTGTTGTGTTTGTCGTGGTCAGAAGAAGGTTCTTATGTAAGAAAAAATTAAGAAAGTTTTGCGAAAGTTTGAAAATTAGAAAATTTAAGAAAACTTAACGACCATATAAACTTTTCCTTGAGGTAATCTTATGGCATTTGATATAACTGTAATTCAGTCAAATGAGTTAAGACAGGACAACGTCTGTTGGGTCAACTAATAATATCATATTTGTGTACAGAAACTTCTTCCCTTTACACTCTGCAGAAGTAAAAATTGCCACACATTTTATTATTTAAATATATTGCCATATATTTTCTTTTCGAAGAAAAGGTATTTTAATATGTTGACCAAAAAGAAACTGGACGTAAAGATTGTATTTGTTACCGCTATGATTTTGTTAAAATAGTAACATATAAATGTACAATAAAATGAGTACAATATCTCTTGAGTACAATAATATTTGAATTTACATTGAAAATAAAATACGTAGTACAAAAATTAGATTTTGATTTAGTTTATAATTGAATTATCAGAATTGTACAAACAAGTAATGCAAACGCAATTTGACACATTTATATTGATCGTTATTAGAAGTGTTTGAAAAAAACTGTGCTGCGGCAATTATTTTTGGCTTTATCGTGTATAGCTTAAATTTCTTCCAAAATAGATATTTTTGCTGTGATATTGATTTCTCAGAAAATATTTGATTTTGTTTATTATGTTTATTTCTATATGTTGGAGGAAACTAAGGGAAAAACCTAACCTTACACAAGGCTAACGTGACAATTACATTGTAAGTTACTCACGTGACTTTAATCGGACAGCACTCCCAGCAGTAACACAACTCTGCACTTAACACTTTCACAAGCACTACCCAGATGATATCCACACCCTAAGAGACCTAACGTTAGACTAAAGACTGCAGCCGGACTGTCAATATAAAGCGTCGAGACTGTCAAAACGATGAAAGTTATTATTTTTTTTACTCTAGCGCCATAGATAGCGATGACGATTCGATTATTCGATAATCATGTAATATTTTCTGACATATATATATAAAGAAACCAAAAGACAATATTGTAGCAAAAAATACAAGACTAATATATTAAAAAGAATTTACATGTCATAAGGGTCTTAAGTTGTCTACACGTCCCGAAACAAACGAAACAGATATTAAATATGTATACATCTTTATTCAAATTATTATTTAGATGTTCAGCATCTTTTGTAGAAGGCTACTTTTAAGCTTATTTTTGGTGTATTTGGTCAAAAGCTGAATTTACCCAACCTAGGGTAGGCTAGTTAAGGTAAGTTGGCTAAATTCTGTATTCAAGAAACATCAGTTTGCATGCAACTTGCGGTTTTCGCATGTTTCAGAATATTTCAGAGACATGTTAGTTTCCTATTTTCTCATACATTTGGCTTTGACCAAAAACTAAGCTAACTTTAGTTTCTGCTTGCGATAGTGACATCAACTTTTAAGGGTTGATTTTCAAAGACACATTTTGAAGTTTCAAAATAGCTGTTTTGGTGGTCCAATCAAGTTCAATGTTATTACAGATTTATTTAAGTTATCGTTTTATTATGATTAACTTGTAACTGAATTTTAAACAAAGTTATTCTTAAATATTGAATACACAAATCGGGTAGTTATACAAACTTGTGCATAGGTATGCGCAAATAGCTAAATGAAATAATGAAATAAATTTCCAAAAAAAAAATTACTTCTTTCATGTCACGTCTTGCCACGTCACATCACGTCACGTCCCGTCATGTCATGTACAGTCACGTAACGTCAAATCTCTCACGATCATGTAATGTCATTATCGTATCGAATTGGATTTGATATTCATCGGATCGGAATTAATCGGAGTGGATCAGATTAGATTGGATATGACTGAACCTGGATTGGATATAATAGGAGTGTAAATGTATTTAGTAGCTTTAAAAGATATATTTTAAAAAATAGGTAACGGTTTATTTCTCTTGTTTTACTAACGGATTTTAGTGCCGAACTACAATATTATAGTTTTCTCACTTTTTACATAGTCATGTTAATGACTCATTTTATTAGTTAATTATTTTTTCAACTTATTAAAATGATATTGAATCGGGTGGATCGTGTTGGATTGGAGTGAATCGGATAGGATTTGATTGGATATGATTTTACGGGATCAGATCGATCTCAAGCAATCCAATTCAATTCATTTACTCACAGTTTATAGGTAACATCAAAACAAAAAAACCGGGTTGCGGACACACCACCAAGCTTTAGATAAGTGAAGTAAAAATATTTTGTTTTTCGTTATTATTAAGTATGTATAGATTAACATTTAACCAGTTTAGTGTCTCCATATAACTATAGATTTATTTATCATTTATTATAGAAATCTCTATTACAAAAAGTACGATTTTCAGTTACGCCGCTTAAAAAACTGTTTGAGATAATCACCCATAAAGAGTTTATAAAAAACATTTTTATCGTTGTCGCCAAGGTTGGACACATGAAAATAACAATAAATATTTAATAAACAGACTTCTCCCGTTTTCCAAATTGAGCTAAAGTTTACGGGGAAAATAGGGTGGTTTTGCGGCACCGACGAGCCGCGACCAAATTGCAACTTCCAAACTTTGGAACTTCATACCCTAAATCTACTATTCCATTCTAATGCCCTTCTAAAACTAGTGTTTCACTCATTAGTCTTGGATTATTTATCAAATTACTAAATATTATTATAACTTTAGATATATTTTACTTTTTAAATTTAAATAATTGTATATGTATAATACATATAATCCTTCGTCGTGAATCATTCTGCCTATTAAGGGCATTAAAATCTGTTGCTTATTTTAAAAGATCTAAGCGTACAGAGAGCTGGAAATGACTTTATTTTTTAGGTATTTTATAAAGATGGTTTACGAAATATTTACTATTATCATGTCGTTCAGAATTGACCAATAACGTATTTTGTAGCTATAAACCATAATCCATGCTTATATTATAAATGTGGAAATGTCTCTTTATCCCACGATAACGTTCCTGCGGATAACAGAACGTGTTTATCAAATTAAAAAGCGATTGCACGGTTTTATTATGACAGTTTTCAATATAAACCTATCGTTATGACATAAATATCATGAAGTTGCGTATTAAGACTACAACAATATACAATCTAGACGGAGGCCGTGCAGCGCCTGGGGCTTGCAACCCAGGTGCAGGATTAAAAGGCCTTCCTACTACGAGTAAACGTTCCTTCACCGCTCGACCTCCTGACTAATATTTAACACTTCTTCAGCAAAACAGCAATTTAACTAATTATTTATATATTAAGCAAAATATCTTGCGTAAAAGTCATCTTTTTTATAATATTAAATACACCGGTCACCAGATATTGATCAATAGGCTAACCTTAGCCTAACGTACGCGGCGATATACATATTTCTTATTTAATTTTCACGAGTTATTTAGTGTATCTTGAAAGGTCCTTGAGGTAGGTATACCAATAATAGTAGATAATTTATAACCTTTAGTACGGTAGATTAGAGTCAGTCTTTCAGGTGTTGTCGCGCAGTTGTACATGGAGATAGTATTATATTATAAGTTTTTATTCTTTCTTTTTGTTTATTCCTAAGATCCATGTAAGTTAGCTTTATTAACTACTGTAGTAAGAGTTCAGGCAGCGAAGGGGAGCGTTATCTATATATATAAAATGTTTTGTTAGTACTTAAATACACGGTTTTATCTATCACCACCAACCCCAATCAACTTCCCGTTGGGGTGGTAAATATCCCTTGGTCTCCAGTTGGTAGTAAGGGAGTTTGGTCGAAAACGTTAAAACATATATTTCTGTCCTTTTCTAACGCATGAGGACTTCTAAAAAGATCAAAATATAATTGATCTGGAATGTTCGAGAAAGTTCTAAAAATTTCTGGAATAATCTAGAAAGTCCCAAAATGTGTAAAACTATTATTATCTATTTAGAATGTTCGAGAAAGTTCTAGATATTTCTGGAATGATCGACATTCTAAAATGAGTGCAAACTATTATAATCGATTTAGAATGATCGAGAAAGTTCTAGAAATTTCTGGAATGATCTAGAAAATTCTAAAATTAATGCAAATTATTATAATCAATATAGAATGTTTGAGAAAGTTCTATAAATATGTAAATAAAACATTTACTAAACTTTTTCTTAAAATGATTTAAATTTATTAATTAGTGTCAAACTGGATACCTCTCAACTCAAAAAGAAAACGAGGGAGACCATTTAAGAGATGGGAGGATGATGTCATCACTGTAGCAGGTAATTTGTGGGCAAGAACGGCCAAAAACCGACATGAGTGGAAGCATTTGGAGGACGCTTTTACCGCCACAGGCGGTCCTTACATAGAAGAGGAAAAATAGAAATACTAACACACTAACACATATAAATAAATTGCTAAATTATAAGTTTACCTACTAATACACTAACAAACATAAAAATTAATAGTTATAACAATTGTACTCCTCTCAATTTTGTAAGGAAATAAAAAGCTTTTTATTTTATTTTTATTATTTATTTATTTATTATTATGTTAAAAAATGTATCTACATATATTTTTATACCATTAAACATGCCATGTATTTTAACCTGAGCAACGCCGGGTATCGCTGCTAGTAATTATATAAAATGCCTTCAATTCTACACCTTGGTCGCAAGTTCTCGGCGCTGCCCGGCTTTCTGTCTAAATTGCATGTATATGTATGTATTGCTGTATTGCTGTATGTATTGCTGTATATGTATGTATTGCTATACAGTAATGGGTATAATTCCTCTCTCATTTATGACATATGACACGTCTACTAGTTTAAAATAACAATTAAATTAAGCTAGGTAGGGATAATTTATCGGATATATGTGATTAAGTTAATAGTCCTCAAATTAGTGCTAGTTAGATATAACACACGGTTTATCTTTAAGCATAACATTGCCTTGATTAAGTCAAGCAGTGGTTTCATTGTGATGTAATAATCTGACATCTCTATTAATTTAATAACGATGGCTTAATAATTGAATTAATTATTGAAATACGATATTGTACAGATTTAGTAATCTTACTTCGCTTTAAGTTCAATAAGTATATAGTAAAGTAGATAATAAGTATATAATCGATGTCGTCAATTTATGTTTCTGTAATTTTGTAGTTATCCATTATTTGCAAAAAGAGAGAGAGAAAAAGTTATAGAAAGAAAAAGAAATACGACAGATAATGTAAGAGAGAGGAGAGAGCAAAAATAAAATTGGATAAATAAAGGAGAGAGAGAAAGATATATATTACCAGAAGAAAGAAACCGAACGGAGACTGACCATTCTGAACAGAGATGAAGATAAATATTAAAGAGAGAAAAAAGAGAGAGGATGAGAAAGAATGATAGTATATAACAGGAAGAGAGACGGAAATACTATAGAAAACATCTCTCAGTGAAAGAATTTTTAAAATCGGATTAGTAGCAACAAAACGGCCGCGTTCTATTAATTAAAAAAATGTATATGGCAACACTAAATCATTTATGTCACTCACAAAAAGTGTAGTTTACTATCAGTGAAAAAACATTAAAATCGGATTAGTAGTTCCTGAGAAACCCTTCAGTTTACAAAATGACCATCTTATGGCACTTAAATGGTCATATCTTCTTAATTAGAATATTTATAGCAGCACCACATGGCCAATATTACCCGGAAAGGATGTAGCTTCCTATCGGTGAAAGAATTTTCAAAATCGGTTCAGTACTTTTCGAGCCTATTTGCAACAAACAAACAAACAATCAAATCTTTCCTCTTTATATAATAGTATAGACTAGTTGACCCGGCAAACGTTGTTTTGCCATATAAATTTGGGGTGGGCCACCCTTATCACTTAGGGGGATAAAAAATAGATAGTAGCCGATTCTCAGACCTACTGAATATGCATATAAAATTTTATAAAAAACATTTGAGCCGTTTCGGAGGAGTATGGTAACTAACATTGTGACACGAGAATTTTATATTTAAGATATTTATTTCTGAAAAATCTGCGATGCATTCAGTATATAATAATCACAAATAACATTTTTCAATGGCTAATTTTTTTTAAATTAGTAATTATATTATATATTTTTTATAATAAGTATAGACTTATGTAAGAGCTGGTTTAAATCTAAAAATATTTTAAAATTTTTCTACTTTGGCAACTTCCAAAAGAACTTTTTTAAAGCATGAAGGTTATCTTTTTCTCTAGTTAGTCTAATTAAATAAATATAGATAATAAATATTGAATAAATTATATAGATTGTATGGTTAGTACTCTGTATTGTTTATGGCAAAATATATTTTTTAGAGGTCAACATAATTAAGAGTTTAGGGGAAGTTAGTAACCGACAGAGTCGGAATCGACCCATAAGCAGTAAGAGTATTGATGGCCATTAATGACGTCACTTAATTCGGGGTTTAGAGCTTAGGACGTCTTCGAGCGTATTTAAAAAATGGAGTCGGACCGTGCGCCGCGGTCCAAATGTGTTTTTAAGAAAATCATCTTCAATTAAGCCCGTTATATAAGGAATATTTGGATTTCTTTAAAAATTCTAAAACTACAACATTTTATAGCAGTAATTACCAGAAAATTTGTTTCTTTTGTAAACAATTCATTTGCATTTTACTCTTACTACTAGTATGGTAATTTTTTCCTCACATGTTTAATTCATATACACGTTGCTTATTTACAGAACACGGGGCTAACTAGATTTTTAATAAACAAGTTGCATTATAGTTTTTATATAAAAATCAATAATTCTTTATTAAGAAATTTAAATTTTATTTCAGTTGATCTTAAAAGGCCGATATATAACCGATCTAATTTTGATAATTATAAAATTAATATAATATTTTAAACACTTATTTGTCACAACTCAAATTAAACTTCAAAAAGTTTAGTGTAGACACTAGTTATTCTCGTCCATATAGAGTTCACGTCTTAAATCTGCTCTCGTCATCCTTAATTTAAAACTTGGAGCTAGTTAAACGTTACAGCATCTCGTAGAAGCAATTTTTATCTTTTTTATTTTTTTTATATTCTTTGAAACTAACTTCAAAAGCAACAAAAATTGCTAAATTACTTTAGTTAATTTCGCAACGATGTCCTTTGTTTAAATTTTCTGTGTTATTTTACTTTATTAATAAATATGCTCGGCCAAGTTACAGTTGGATTGGGAAACCGAGAGTTCTGTAGAATTTTAATGGAGGGACAAAACCTAATTTCTTCATACATAAATAGACCACGATCAGGTTTCCAAGTGCAAAATGATTTTTTCCTCCTGTAACCACAAATTGTTTTCCATATTCTCCCTTTTCTTAAAGGACACCTACGAGACATTTATTCTTACTAAATTAATTCTAGGTCAACCAGAGGTTTTAATTCCTAATGCCAATACAAAAATATTCAGAAGCGGCCGTATTTTTTGATTGTTTTATGTACGTTAATATCACAACTGCAATCAGACAAAGGCCATATATAATTTTTAAAAATGTTATTAATGTTGTGTAAGTTTTACATTCCGTGTGAGGGTTAAAATATATTATCACGGCATAAATAGGCACATCTTTTCATCGGGTTGACATAGAACCTTGATGTTTATACATCTTCAAAGAATTATTTATTACATAATTAATATAAATAAATATATATAAATAAAAATGGTTTTTGACGTATGGACAACGAAGGGATTATATAAGGAAATTCTTTTCTTCCTTTTTAGGCACGGAACCCTAAAAATGTAATAGCTAAGTTTTCCATGAACAACCACGACCCAGTTCAATCATAACAGCTTATCAGATATTTTCACGGATATGTAGATGACAGTTTTGCAAACTTGCTGCACTTCGGGAAACCGTTGAAGTTTGCCTCTAAATCACGCTAGTCGACGCTACCTGCGTACAACTGCAGCTAAATATTATACGTAAAATAAAAAATAACTATATGTCGGCGCGTAAGTTAGGCTTAACCTAACCTTAGGTTTAAACAGAGTCTGAGCAATGAAGGTGAGTATCGCAATTGCTTGAAGGACGTCCTTAAACCTACACCTTAGTCACAAGTCCAAGACACTGCTTAGGTTCCTGTCGTAATTGTAAGAAATCATAATCATTAGTTATTTATCGGTTCAGTAGCAGTATCAACGTTGCTTTTACCCAATAGTCCTTTCAATATCACACCCCTCTTAGTGTTTTTCAAAAAGAAAAAGAGCCTCTCCTCTCCTTCTTTTTCTCCGAGTTATATATAAAATGGATCTACATGTACTTTTACATAGTATATGATTTTAATGTTGTTTCAATATTTCCTATAATATTTGAAGCCCTGAAACGGATAACAAACATTTTATAAGGACACCAATTAGTTTTATTTTTGCTACGACAATTGAAAAAAATTTATACATAGATTATTACATACATTAACTATTAAATGCTAAGCTAAAATTTTATAGTAACACAGAATTTATGAAAGGAAACAGAGTTAATTGCAAAATATGTCATGCACTAGGTGTAGTTTCTGCATACTCGAATTATTAATATGCAGAAACTAGTGATAATTAATATAAGCGAATGAAACACGTTTATCAAACGTTGTGACCTCTCGTAGACCGTAGTTTAATTAAATTTTTAATTTATTGTAAACGCGGCGTGGCGCGAGCACCGAGCAAGGCGCTCTTGGTTTGCAAACTGCTCTTATCTTTATCTAATTTTAACTTGCTCTGTCAAGTAGGATAAAAATTTATTAAAATTATGAGTGTTACAAATATTATTTAAACAAAAAAAATTCAATATACTTCGAATTAGTAAAGGAAGCAATGATTTTACCTGTGAAGGGACAGAATTAGAATACAATTCTCTGTCGCTGGGAGAGTATCTGGTTAGAGGCGAATCCAGCAACCCCATTGGCGGTAGGGGTTTGTTAACCGACTGGCTTGCGACCACGAGCATACGAATCCGCTTAGTGGGCCAGATCTACCCCCTCCCTCTTTCATCCCATTAACTCTGCGGTTCCAGTGAACACCGAGTTCTTGCTCAGGGTCCGCTGAAACCGCAGCATTCTTCTCTTCGCTCCCCCTCCTCACTCTATCTTCGAGGCAGCAACGCATCAACAAAGCAAGAGATTACTTAATCTCTAGTTTTGTCTATGTCCGTGGGCAATCGTGGCTCCTTTCCATCAGGTGGAGGATCTGCTCGTTTCTACCTTATCTATCATTAAAAAAAGGTCACAGAAACAGGACATTTCACATAGTGCCTATGTGCGTACTATCACACGTACCTAAGCGTCTATATATATTTTTTCCTACAGGCAAATAATAGCCCCATCTTACACAACCTCACTGCAAAAGCACGTAAAATTGGATTCTAACGTACACATAAATGGATAAGAGTATTGCAAGTAATATCGAACAAAAATGAATTGCAAACAATATACCTACGGTGCCTATTCTGTTCGGATTATTTACAGAACCGCAGTGCCCGCAGGAATATATTTCAGCCATTTTTTTAATTCTAGTGTTATACAGGCATTAACCAATTTTATTGTCATTTTTTATTGAATTTATTACATAATTGGAGTGTCCAAATTTTTCAAAATGATTTTAATGTAATGCGCTTGTCATAAAATAAGGCCATCTGTCATAACTCGTATCAAATACAGTAAGATCACGGATAAACAATAAATTAAATGGTAAGCAATAAACAATGTTGTAACCTAGTAAAAGCGAACTCAACTATTAGTTTCAACTTTTAAGAAGTTATATTACGTTAAAAAACAAAAATTTCAAGGTATTACATTTCAATATAAAAAAACAAAGACACAGCTATAAATGCCAAATCGGAAATAAAACTATCCTTTATTCGTTTATATTAAATATTTGTAAAAAAATAAAAAGGACAAAAATGATAAAATAATAAAAAATACTAATGACGTTCTAATTGGATAATTTGGATTACTTTACTAGTAAAAGAAGGCATTAAATCGACGACCTTACGATTTTGTCCTGACCATTGCATGGATAACACTATGAAAAACATTAAAATGTATAAATTGAACTGCGGTTTCTGTGGTTACATTGCGTATTTGTTTTCATCAATTTGTCACCTAGCTTCGTTATTTATCTGATATAATATATGAATTACTTAATAAATCAATAGATAATCGTTTTTAGATATATAAATAATGGCTTTTATAAATATATTGTTACAGATTAACAAAAGAAAAAAATCCTATTATTAGCTATTATAAAATTAGAAAGGGGGAAAAGCGTAGGTCTATGATTATCCTCTCTCACTTATATATCCCATATAGAACCTACAAGACTCGATGAAATTAATAAAAACAAAATATTTTTGCTGACTGGCTGAAAGTTGGGCAACAACCTTATTTTTTATTGCCCTGTCTGCACGTTTATAAACATCTTAACCTATAAATAGAAATGAAGTAGGTTAAATCCCCAAAAAGGAATTTTCATCGCCATATGCTCATGTTATAAATTACTATTAGGTACTTGTCATCCAGCTATAATTTATCAAGTCTTTATAATGTAAATGTCTCAAAAGTCAAACGTTGCTGCTAACTTTCAGTTTTACAAACTCTCTTCGCTCAGGTATCAAATTATGCTAATCTACTTAATATCTTTTTAAAACCTTGTTTAAGACATTGTTATGGTTTAGTAACAAAGCAAAACCTTAAATATAATATGATATAATCCGCTTACTCCCTCATATCTCAAGGAACGCTTCTCTTCGTGGCTCAGACGCCCACATCCAACTGGACCTCAGATCGCGGAGCGACAACCAACTTAACTTGCTGATATTTCACACCGAATTTTACAGTAACTCGTTTACTGTTAAATTTGCAAGGCTGTGGAATGAATTCCCAAAAGAAGTCAGATAGTCATAATCACTTGTAAAGGTCGTTTAGTATTATAAAATATATTTATAGTGTATTTATATAAGTTTTTGTAATTGTGCACCATACCGTTGTTCCATCAACAATTTATTTCGCCAAAAGTTGCCTGGTAGAGATTGCTAGCAGCAATAAGGCCGCCTTTGCATACCTTCTGGTTTTATGTAAATATTTTCCTTTATATGTATTTTGTAATTTGTAATGTGCGCAATAAAGATTATCTATCTATCTATGATATACATCAGATTATATACCTATTCTTGATGGTTTGTTCCTGTAACTTCCTGTAACAAGATTGTAACTGTCAAAATACACTAACTACTACTAAAATGTTTATGACAGCTACTCCCACGCCCGTTGTAAAATATACTAATTAAGAAAGCTTCACGAGCGTACTTACATAAATCACTAGTGTTTCATTTTATAGTGAAAGATGAAAAATCTTTTAGAACCATAACGCTTTTGATTTTCTTATAATTTTTAAATAGAAAATTATTTTTTATTTTACGAAACAATAAAAAATAAAACGTCGTTAGAACTAAACGCAGGAATTTATGACCTTTGAATATTTCTTTGGCATTGTGCTTTTAGTACTCAAATTGCATATTTACAATTATTTCTTCAGAACCTTTGACCTATAAAAATACATTCGATTTGTTTTTGTCCTAAAAAAAAGCTTGCGTACTTAAAGGCAAAAAAAAATTGAGTAAAAATTCCATTAAAACAAACTAAACTGTATTTTTATAGATAGCGACAAATATATTGTGACTTAAATTTGTTTAGGACATCCACTTTAGATAGGAAGACAACACGAAATTGTTTATTTAGTGTGAACTTCTGACACGTTTTTCGTTATAGGTATTTGTTTAAAGTCAATGGTGTTTGTCAATACATTATAAAATATTTTTTTTTTAGCTGCATCTCATGGAAATGTATAATTTATAAAGCACAGAAAGAATCTCAATAACGGGTTGGCTAGTAACATTAAAATCGAGAAACCAGAAATGGAATCGTTGTTTAGAAAGATCTTCAAATGAATTTTACTTGCATTTGTGGCATTTTAAAACCAAATAGAAAATGAAATGGGGAAAAGGAGCAAAAAGTCGAAAGACATTCAACGCTTTAAAAGTACCAGGTATGGCGTTATATTCGTATGAATTTCTTTTAGGTAGTTAAAAATGTATCAGGCTGGCTTAAAAAAGTGAAAATTCTTCATGAGACTAATCATACGTTGATTCATATAGTTACAATTTAGCGATTTAACCTTAATGTGTCTTAATTTTCATCTGTTCCACACTCATTGATATTTTAAATATAGTAAATTTGTTATAAAGAGTTTTACAAGCCTAAAAATTTGTTTAAAAATTAAATGGTAGTTAAAATAATAGTTTTTTAAATTTTTGTTTCTATATGTTGTATGTATGAGCATCATGTATGGCATACTTACCATCAAGTTGGACGTCAGTTGCTACCTGACTGTCATAATAAAAAATTTCTGACACACGAGCACTATAACGTGTTTACTATTTGATCGTCTGTTAGGATTGTGGATCTATTTCCTATATAATATTCATATATAATAGTCGATATAATTCAGATATATATCGAGTTTAATTTTGAATTATGCCTATGCATATGCATCTTACGATTTAGAAATTAAATTTTATTTACTATTTATTAAGCATGAAAGGAACCTATATCTATTTCCAAAAAATAAAAGAGGCAGACAAACCAACAAACACGTTTTGCATTTATCTTTTTTCATCTGATTGTTTATCAAGTCTTAACCATTTAACAGAGTTTATATGTTTGCATGACAGTGTATTATTGGATATTTATAGGTACAACAACTGTCAGTACGTGTGCGGGCGACATATTGTATTAGCTATCCCTAGCTAGCGATACTTCATCCCACGTCCTGGCTGTTGTGTTAGTTCACATTCTGTTTAGACTAATCAATAGTACTTCACACGAAATTACAGTATTTTAAACTTTGTAGTACATTCGCCTGACGTTTAAAAAGTTCACACAGAATATAAATGAAACTCGTACGTCAAGTGTTGCTCTATACGAGTTACTTCTTAATAAGTATGTGAATAAGTTACTGTGGTGAGATTTATCATGAAGATCTTTAAAGGAAAAAATTACTCTATAAGTTTGACACTCTTTTGGTTATTAACGCATGATAAACATAAATATGTAAAATGAGAACCAAGTTCAAAATATAGTGTATGGATCGTTGACAACTTCGCCGACAAAAGAATTGAGATCTGTCTGTGTCAAGATCTGTATAAAAAAAGTCAGTGTATCAAGGTTTAAGAACATGTAACATTCTAAAATAAGTGTATAAAACAATTTATTGTTTCATGGTACTACCACAATATTTCAGTAAAGAGATAATATAAATTCTTAAATTTAACAGACAATAATTATATACAGTGATGAAATTTTGGATTCTAGACAAGTTAAGAAGGCTTTAATGGATGGACCAAATTTCCTATATTTAAGTTAATTAGGAGGAGTTGCGAAGGAGTCAAAAGTATTTCGAAATAGTTTGTATAATACTACACACGGCTGCTGCTCTGCTGAACTTGGATATGCCGCGTGTCTTGATTATCTAAGACGAAATAAAAAAAATTATGTTTCCTGCATAAATAAATTAATATTTTAGCCACATTTTTGTATGTAATATTATTTTTATGAAGATCTGGCGTCACCAACTCAATGACGTCATATTAAAACAAAATCTTTTATTACATCGACCACAACGTTCGACCCAAAAGCAAAAATCAACGAAGCTTCGAGTATTTCAAAAGGAGCTCAATACTTCTTCATTAACACAAACTTCTTGAAACTTTGTAATTCTGCAAATACTTTCCTTACTTTCTTTTTGAGTTTTTACTAATTTTGCAAGTTTATTATTTATTTAAAGCAAGTTTACGCTCTTATTCCATTCTGTCTGTTTTTTTTATCTCGGACAACGTTGATAATTAATATGACTTTTCTTAATTAGTGGTGTACCACTATCGTATATTCGATCGATTTGATATTTATCAATTATTTTAGTATGTACGGGAAAGAGACCGAATGGCATGAATGTTAATTAATAATTATATTTTATTTATAGAAAATTATGTAGTTATTAATATATTAACCCAATAGGTATGCTATTATTTCTAAGCAAGACATTTGCATGTGTCATTTTAGTTTAAAAATAAAAATTCTACGCAGCATATTATGATATTAAGGGAAAATACATTATATATTCTATACATTTTAGGATAATAAACAAAGTTTTTAATTATTTCGAAATGATAATTATTCATTATAAAATAATGAATTTTTAAACACTTGTCTAGTTATTCTTATTATATATAAAAATTAATTGACGTTTATTAATCTTACAAAAACTCGAGAACGACTGGACTGATTTGGCTTTTGATAAACTTGTTTAATACTAGTTCAAAGCAAGCCTAATTTGACCAATAATTGAATATTGTTCGTACTCAAAATTTTAATGGCTAAATAGATAGCTAAAGTACGCTCAGCGTCAGTCACCCTCCCAAGCATGACAAGATTGATGACAGTTTGATAAAACGGAAGGATAACGTCGACATTGAGTGAATATAGCGAGAACAAACTTATGTTGTTGCTACCTAATATTATAACAAGTTCATTATACGGATATATGATAGATGTATTGTTTTGTACACAAAATAACTAGTTTATCGAAAAGAGGAAAGGATAATCATAAGAACAGACAAACAACAGAAAATGTAACTAAAATTATTTTACCTTTATATGTGACCAATCTTGAGATTATCTGAATGGATGATTTATCAATAAATTTCAATTCAAATTTTTGTCTATGCTCGACGTCAGTAAACAAGAAAATTATTTGCTATAATTTGTCTACTTACTTATTAACAAGTTTAGGAAACTGAAATGGTATTTCATATTTATTTGTTTAAATTTAGATTGATACTGACGTAAATATAATTATAACAAGTTTTATTAATATCTACTTTGACAAAGACCTGCTATGACAACGGAAGTTATGCTCAAACACACTTGTAGCGGAAGTGTAAAAATATTAAAAAAAAACTCATTTATAAGTAACGTAGCAATTGAGATAAGTATGTTTTCTATTATTAACTATCAGGGAAGCGCCATCCCTATATGCAAGGACGGCCAAAGCCAGTAAGTAAAGTTTTTAGGGGGCGCCAAAATGAAAATATAATATGAATCGAATTAAAAACAGTTGGTCCAAAAAGCGCGTCGAACGAAGCGGCTGCTCAGCAATTGCTTAATTTAAATACTCAATCTCGATTTTTTTTTTTTTTTAGTTTCCTCATTATAATATATTTGTTAAGTACTTAAAGTAATTCTAGACAAGGGTGCCAAAAACTACTGGAGGGGGCGCAATCACATTAATGTAGGCGGGTTAAATCAACAATTTTTTTTATCTTCTTAAAAATCATTTTGTCATTAAAAAATATAGACGCTCGTGAGTATTTGGCACCGAGGGCGCAGAAGATGGCGAGTCCATGCCAACTATACCGATTATACGGTTATATAAACGCTAAAACTTATCAACAAATGAATGGGAGGAAGTTGCTAAACAGAAAAAAGTACTTATGTGATAAATAGGAATAGGTTTCTAAGAGAATCCATTACGCAACGATTCTTGTTTACCCATTGGCACTTCAGTAAATCGCAAGCGTTGTTTACGGAGATTAATATTTGTTTGCATCCCCCAAGTCCTTGCAAAACAATAATAAAGGATAAATGTTGGTTACTATTAATATAGTTAATAATTTAACGATGATAATAGTTTAATGCCAAACACACTGAATCTCACTTCGTGGTATATAGTTGGTAAATAAGTAAAAAAAACAACGCCAGTAAAATACAGTGATATAAAATAACATTTTCTAATTTGTGTGAAAACTGTTCTCCACGTTTTACTTTTTGAGTGTTATAAACTTTTATATTCTAGTTTCAAATACTTTCGCTAAAAATGTATGTTAAAAAGACAACTAGGTTCACATAACCAGTTGGCGAGTTATTACTCGTAAAAAAAATATTCAAGTAAAAACTTGAAAAAGTAAATTAAGTGAGCTTTTTTAGTCTTTTTTACATTTTATCATAATAAAAATTAAAAACTTTTGTCAGCCTTCGATAGGCATGTACCTCAAAAAATTTAAGGGTTAATTCTGAGATATTATTTTATACAGTGAACATGTAAAACAGTGTAATTTACTTTCTGTCGTAAGAAGTGTCTGCTGTATACGTTTGTATGTTTTGGTGTAGACTGTAGAGTAATAATCATACATGGTTAATAATAATTTGTAAGCTACACAGTAGCTTTACTGCACAATAAAACTCAAAAAACTACAATAATATACAATCTAGACGGAAGCCTAGCAGTGCCTGAGGCTTGCGAACCAGATGCAGGAGTAAAGACCTCTCTATAATACATCAACACTCCATCGCCAAACAGCAAGCTATTACACTAATTATTAAAAAATAGCAAAACCAAACCTTCTTATATTAAAATTATAAGGGATAATACAAAATCCCCCTATAATTCCTCTATAATTACAAACAGGTGGGGTCGTAGGCTTGTGTTACCAAGTTAATAATCTATATCTATACTTCTATACTAATATTATAAAGAAGTAAGATTTGTATTTTTGTATGTAACGAATAAACATAAAAACTACTGGACCGATTTCAAAAATTCTTTCACCATTAGAAAGCTACATTATCCCTGAGTAACATAGGCTATATTTATTATAAGAAAAAATTAGAGATCCCCAGAAATTCTCACTAAAACCAACCCAAGGTGCAAAAAAAATAGCTATAAAATATCTTTCATCGCATGCGCTGCGAAAAGTATTGATGATAGAACAAAAAAATGTTCCAGAATATTATAGAACGTATCAATATCTACAAAAAACTCCGCGAGACCATATGTCCAACTATTATAGTTATGTCACTATAACTACTTTTTTATATTTTAAAAGTTGATAAAAATGCCTATCAAAATCAGACCATGTTTTCCATACCTTTGTATTAATCCTTATCCAAATAAATTATTTCATATTCAAGACTGTTTCAATACCTGTTAATTACTTTTTGAATTACTGAAATCGGACATTCCAGTCAAAAGATATTACGAAATAAAAATATCAAGATAAATAAAAAATAATCCCAGACGGGCCGCTAGCGCGGCGTGGGGTGCCTCGTAGCGCAGCGAGTAACGCGGCGATAGAGGGAGCGACGGAATGCGGGAGCCAAAATTTAAAAAAAAAATTACCCGTGCGAAGCCGGGACGGGCCCCTAGTTAAATAATATATTTAATAAAGCTTACATATTGTAGTACCTAATAAGCACTTGGTTAAAATGTTTTAGTTTTTTTTATGTCGGGTTTCACTTTACTAAATCATTCGGTAACGGTTTATAGTTTTTCAAAGTCATTGATATAAATTTTAGTGTGTAAAGGTTAAATGATTAGGAATTATAAAAAGAGAATCAAAGTAGTTTGAAATAAATGCTCTTTTCATTTTCGAACTTGGCTTACACACTTCATATTATAGAGATAAAAGTAATTGCATTATTCTTTACTAATTAAAATGCATTTCGTACATCGAATAAATTGATACAAACTTTTCTTTCCAGTAGATCAAATGAAGCGAATAGATATTAAATTGTATGAAGCAGCAGACCAATAAAATATCTTTTGCAACTACGTGACCTGTTACTTGAAAGAAACTTTGATTTAAACACAAAGTTTCTTTCTATTGAGCAAACTAGACAAACTAACCATCGCGAGAAGTTGGAACTTACGTTAAGTGAAAGTGACTATTTATGAATCCTAACAAATCTCATACTGTTTAAAATCTGTGTGTTTGTCTATATTGCGATTTGACGCTAAAACATTTTTCTTTATAAGCATATAATAAATTCTATTAAAATCGGTTTATTTTAATACTAGTGATTTTATATGACAATAACTTTTTACCGATATTCTATTTAAATGATACAAAGCCTATATTTTCAGTTTTTGGGTGATGCGCGTAGAAACATACAGACAGACAACAAAATTTAAATTTTGGAATTCTTTTCATTCTTATTCTTTTTATTTTGGAATCAAATTTAAAATTTGAATTAAAGGATTAATGCTGTAGTTGCTTAAAATCGCTTCGTAAATAATCCATTATGTCTCGTTAAAAGTAAAGGATAAAAAATGATTATTGTGGATTATCCCTAAGAGATAGACATATACTACCGCAGACTTTCTTGTACAACTTTTTAAGGTGTACATTACTGTAGTACATTATGTTGATCTATCTCGTAGGGTTCAGCCAGCGTTTGCAATGTAAGCGCAAAAAAAATGAGTATATTTACGACGTCACATTAGAAACCTCTAAAATTATCAGTGTTTCTCTACTATATTATGCATGCATATAAACCTTCCTCTTGAATCACTCTATCTAATAAAAAAAACCGTGTCAAAATCCGTTCCGTAGTTTTAAAGATCTAAGCATACATAGGGACAGAAGACAGCGGGAAGTTACTTTGTTTTATACTATGTACTGACGTTAACCCTATTGTCTGATTTACTACTTAATCATGGCTTAAAGTTTACATAAAAACATTAATATACTATGTTAAAATGTGTAAAGATTATTTATAAATATTTTCACACTATAAATTGTTTTCCCAAGCACAGCACAACTGTTTTTAAACTTAGACTGAATCAACACTTTCTTTCAATTTCGACCTAATAATGTTCTATATATGTACTAGCTGACCCGGCAAATGTTGTTTTGCCACATAAATTTAAAAAAATTGGGTTGGGCCAATCTTATCACTAAGGGATATAAAAAATATATGTTAACCTATTCTCAGACCTACCCGATATGCACACAAAATTTCATAAAAATCGGTCGAGCCGTTTCGGAGAAGTATGATAACTAACATTGTGACACGAGAATTTGATATATAAGATTGTATTGTATGTTATATAAGTATCTGTAGTTTATTGTATTATAATAATGTATGTAGTATATAGAAAAATATAGTTAGCAATGATTAAACTCTACTAAAATTAGCATTCTGTCACGTGACGTCACAACATAAATGTGGAATTTTGGAATTGTGGAATGCAATATAAATTTTTTTTTTGCATAGTGGATGCTTTACTCGAATATTTGATTGTTGCTTTACTCGAATATTTGATTGTTGTTGATAGGAAAGATTTGATTGTTTGTATGTTTGTTTGTTGCGAATAAGCTCGACAAGTACTGAACCGATTTTGAAAATTCTTTCACCGAGAGGAAGCTATATCCTTTCCGGATAACATAGGCTATGTGGTGTTGCCATAAATATTCTAATTAAAAAGATATGGCTATTTAAATTCCATAAGGTGGTCATTTTGTAAATTGAAGAGTTTCTCAGGAACTACAAATCCGATTTAAAAAAAATTATCACTGATAGAAAACTACACTATTCGTGAGTGACAGAAGTGAATTAGTGTTGCCATATCGATTTTTTAATTAATTAGAATACGGCCATTTTGTTGTTTCTCATCGGAAATCGGATTGATTTTAAAAATTCTTTCACTGCTAGAAAACTACACTATTCGTGAGTGACAAATGTGATTTAGTGTTGCCATGTACAATTTTTTAAATAATAGAATATGGCCATTTTATTGTTACTAATCCGATTTTAAAAATTCTTTCACTGACAGAAGTCTATAGTATTTCCGTCTCTCTTCCTCTTATAATACTATCATTGTCTATGTTTAATTTTTATTTTTTCTGTTCAGAATAATTAGTCTCTTTTCACTTTCTTTCGATTATCTCTCTCTTCTCTCTTTCCTTTACCTATTCAATTTTATTTTTGCTCTGTCCTCCCTATTCTATTATCTGTCGCTTTTCTTTTATTTTTGTTTCTATCATTTTTCTTTTTACAACTTTTTCTTACTCTCTCCCTTTTTTTAAATAATGAAAAACTACACAATTACAGAGTGACAATTTAAGGACAACAATTATAATATTTTTTTAAATACCCGGAGCGAAGTGAGGGCATGCCGCTAGTATTAATATATAGAAAAATTAGCATTCTGTCAAGTGACGTCACGACTTGTGGAATGCAATATTAAATGTTTTTTTGCATAGTGGATGCTTTACTCGAATATTAAATTATAAAAGTATAATATAATAAAAATGAAAAGCCAGTATAAATTTTGGTTGTTTATTCCTCAGGAAGCAAATGATTCACAGCATAGGTGGGTTACACAGCTCTTACAATATGGGCCGAAACTCTTTAACGAGGCTTTATAACAGCTCACGTACCCAAATACAAAATGTGGGAAAACAATCGTAGCATAGTATATTTATTGTTTATTAAGCGATTAAACTACACACAATACTAAATCACAATCGCTAATGTTAAATTTATCACATTTTTAAGATCTGTACAAAGTAAAAAAATATGTTTATACTTCGCTAGTACAAAGTAACGCTGCAATACGGAACTCGAGTACTGTAACGGTACGACTGACGGACGGGATCACAAAATAAAACCTTTTTAAACATTATTATTATCCTCATTTTATTTTATATACGTTTTCTTACAATATGTTTTCTTACAATTTTTAAATAACACCTGAGATATTAGGTATTTTTTATGAACGTCAAATATATGCATTATTGCATGGTGCGGGTGACAGCAGTCAATTTCGCATGACAATTGAAACATTTCTTCTATTGTATTTTGGTGGGTACGTAATTTACTGTTTTGTCTAAATTATCCATATGAAATATACCAATAATCCATCGCAGTATAAATCATTCTATACTATGATATTTCCATTATAATATACTTATCAAATTTCATGTTTTGTCTCTTGATTAAGAGTATATACGTCAAATTTCTTTAATCTATTGTGGTTATCTATAATTTCGTTTCTTAGACATAAAATATTAATGTTAGAGCAAAAATATGGACATATTTTTGCTTTTGCAGAGCTCCAAATGACAGAAGAACTATGACTTACGTCACCCGCACCATGTTACAGTACACAGTAAAGTATTTATTAAGATCCTAAAATAAAAAGTCTTTGTGTTATAGATTTTAAAAATTATTATTATCGATTTTTTTGTCTAATTATAAGTTTACACACCTTAAATATATTTTATATTTAGCCAACAGACGCGATTGGTGAATCAATTAATATCGTTACAGTACTTACGAGTTAAATCAAACATTATCAATAAATGTAGAATAAAATCAACCTCTAAAAAAATTATTTTTAAGATTTGTCAAAATCCATTCCCTTGTTTTAAAAGATACGACTTTATACTAGAAAAAATACTAATGAGTATTATTCGCAGAGACATACGATCCAAAAAATTTTGATAGCTCTTCTAGTGATGTTTTAATGGATTACTGATTATTTACCGCTTTAAGCGATTTAATACATTTTATATATATTGTTAATTGTTGCTTTGATATTTGATAGATATCAAAGTTAAACCTTAATTCCTTGACATTGTAATATGTGACAAACATTTAGCTTTCCTCTATTCCGCTAGACATGAGATTAAATGTAAACAAGTCATAAAAAGGTTCTAATGAATCTCGTTTTAGAATAATTAAAATATTACCTATAAAAATTACTACTATAAAAAGAACACAATAATAATTTCAATGTTCAAACCCTTTACGCAAACCGATATAGATTTTGATAATTTAAATATTTTAAACGTATCAAAGTTTGACGTTTTATACTACTAAGTTTAATTGTAATGCCTCCACTACACTGCTCGCGAAGTTCCTCGGCGAACTCTAGAAACTTTGGCTAAAGTCCGAAGTGCGACACTACACACTTGTTCAACTTCTCGATAAGCTCATTCTCTCTGTGGGTCTCTGCGCACGTCTGTAATGGACGTGTGACATTTGGCATTGGGGTCCCAAATAATTATCTCTGTTTGTTTCCAGGAACAGCATACTTTGCTCATGTGACCACTGTATATTGCTCATAACATGTCACGCGCGCTAATAACTTAAATCATGCACCGGCACACACGACGTCTGGATGAGTACTAAAGTCACCCGAGTAGTGTAGAGGTACTTCGTGAACGCACTTCGGGCCCTTTGACTCGGGCGCAAAAACCAACAACTAATGGACGTCGTCCGAGGCTAGGTAAAATTTGACGAGGTAAGTCGAAGTACCTCTCTACACTATCGTATTAGTCTAACATCGTTCAATTTCGCGAGTAGTGTAGAAGAGGCTTTAGACTTTACCTCGCTTCGGGCGACTTTCACAACAAATGGAAGTCCCCCGAAGCGAATTACTTTTGTATTCGTCTAACATCGTTTATTCTTTCGCTTCGCTATTACTGGTATTTTTTAAATTGGTTATTAATTATTCATTTTTTCTTCAACACTACCTAGCGTTTCGTCTAACTTCGTTCAACTTCGCGAGTAATATAGCGGAGGCTTAACATATTACGTTGAGATATAGCATTTTGCTGTTAGTCAGGTTGTATTTTGTGTGTCAAAGCGAATAAAAAGTACTGATTTTGCACAGCAGAGGCTTGGTATTTAAGTATAAATTATTTCCACTATGTTACTAACTCGTTTTAAATATAATAAAATTGTTAAATATAACATACGTTATGTGGACATACAACCTTCATAAGGAATTTATTTATATAAAATACCCTTACTATTCAGCTTAGAACTGGTATTAAGACGAAACTATTTTTGATTGCATTCATTTTAAAACACTAGTACTAATTATCAATTTATAAAATTATACTACTATGTACATGTTATGAACTTCAGTTATAGAGGGATCTTCAAATATTATGTAAGTATTATTAATTTAGTGAATTTCTAGTTGAAATGTATATGGCAACCCTAATTGTGTTTGCTGGAAAGATTAGAGATTCTAGCTCACGTAATACTTGAAGTTCCATACATATACAAACGAGTAATTCTCACTTAAAGTTAGGATCGACATCTAAATGCAATATAACACGAAAAAACTTCAAAATTCCAAAATAGTGACCACAAAGTTATTGAATCGGCCAAGACCATGCGTCACCCACCATGCGCGTGATTCATTCGACTTGGTTAAAAAAATATAATTATGCAAAAACGATTATATAACCCTTCTAATTTAAAAAAACTGGGAGTTTAAAAAATGCATAAATTGTGATTTGTGACGTAATACGCTAAAATGGGACACTCCAATTATTACAAAATCAATCTAAATATTTACAAAATCACTAATTTTACATCTAACTATATACAATATTATTAAGAGCATTGCCTTTTCGTCAAATTGATGGGCTATTCCAGAATCATTGCTATTCGATATTAAAACGTTTATTTTACAAAAATATCGTTATTAAATGAGACAAACATACGAAAGATATTGACATCAGTTAAACATTAAGTAATCAATTAAATAGTTACAAACAAATATACAGGGCATCATATAATTTATGTGTTGATCCAAAACTCAAAATCAGTCTCGGTCAATAATATTAATTTCAGTCAGAATACGACTTAATGCATTGATCTGTTTTTAATATTGAATATTATTGAAATCTTTCGTATTGTTCAAAATCGTATATTCGAATTCAACATTAAAAACACAATGCCGCTGTTTAAAATCAGTTAAAATACATATTTATAGGGAATTTCATATTAAATATGGACGTATATTCTAATTTAACATTACATATTATGTAATACCTTAATATTTGTACTTTAACACATTAATACATTGAATCTATACTCTTTTCAATTAGGAATAAGAAAAAATGTAAACTATAAAATATTATATTTCGAGTTCTTAACCAAGGTCGAAAACTTCAACTTCTTTTTTTGTACTATCTGAAAAATCTGATATTGCATCAGAATCACCTTCAGAAAAGTTTGCCTTGATCTCAATGTTGTCTTGTATCACGACGCCAAGCTAAATGTTACAAGAATATAGTCTCTATGAAGTGACTTTAAAAAGAACATAACTGGATTCAAAATAAAACTTCCTACAATTTTCCACCAGATAATCATCTCTCATGAAGACCAAAAAAATCTTTTTTTTAATACTAATTCCGAGATATAATTAAACTTTTCATTCAATGTAGTAGAAAAATGATTTCCATATCCGATCATATCCGATCTTGCTATAAAAACATTACGAACTGATAATTTTAATAAATTTCAGTGATTTCGTAATGAGCTTATAACTGTGTAATATATCTCACACCTAATTAAATTAAATTTTAAAACATTTATTATAATATTGTGATGCTTTTACATATTATGATAGTTATCATTTGAGCAATATATTAGAAAAAATATTGAATTTTGTGTGCTGAACCACAATGTTAAGAACTATGGCACATTTCATTAAATTATAAATCAAATATAAATTAAATAATAGTCACACACAAAATGAAGGTTCAGTAATATTTTAATTACACTATAATTTGTATAAAATTGCACAAAATCATAACCTGCTTCTGTTACTTAATTTAACCTTATCCCTATTTATTTTCATTATTCAAAATTTAAAAAAAAGTTACTACAAATGTATTTTCAATGAAGATTGTATTGCGAAAACCAATAGATTTTATTGGAAGTTCATTTAATTTAAACCACATTCTTCTAGTTTGTTCAAATTAATCTTTGCTCCAATATTGGAAGGCACTATCGTGTAACTAAAGACTATTAATACAATGGAGAAAAGAAAAAGTTACTAGCCTAATTATCCAATAAATAATCCTAAAAATATGAAATTCCCTATAAATTATATTCTTTAATAAATCAATAAATAATCACAATTTGAATTGAACATTAATGCATAAAACAAATAAAATGGATAAAACTTATTATAATTTGTAATAATAACTCTAAAACCTACAAACACCTGTTGTAAATAACTTAATATCAACAGCACATAAGAAACAAATGCTTTTATGCTGTTCAACATTTAAATAAATTCATAAATATTATTCAGGTCATCAAATGCTGCCGATACCAATTATATTACATTGACAAGAACTGTCAAATTGAAAATCCACATGAATGCCAAGGGGATTTTACATCATAAGTTGAGAAGCGTATTTTTTTCTTCAACATCGTCCCTATTCAATAATTCCATAAGACATGGAATTTATGGCCCAAACAAAACCCAAGCCGCAAGTCAATAACGGTAAGATACAGTACAGACTTCGAGACTTTAAATATTCAGAATTATATACAGTACTAATACCTTCACTGTCAAGTCCCGATCACATTAAATAGATCTGACTACTAGCTCCACTCGGCTATGTGCTACTTGTCACTAGTTTCGGGGGGCGGAGGTCCACCGAAGTCGAGTTGATAGCCCCCTGCGCGGGTCATTTCCTCCATACTAGGTTCTTTGCATTCGTGACCCGCATGACCCGCGCCTCCGCAGTTCCAACACGAAAGTTTAGGCGGTGCGTATAGTACGGGCACAAAACCAGCGTAGGGGGCTGGTGTTGGGTAGTGTGGAGGTTCACCGTTTGCAAAAGGGGGAGGTGGAGGTCTATAAGCGGGTGGAGGAGTAGGATAAGGGTAAGGCCGCGGGTAGGGAAGATATGAAACTGGAGGGCCAGGCGGAGGTGGCGCAGACGCGGTCGCTCTGCGGTGTTGCGGTGCAGGGGTGCTTGGTGGCGATGAAGCGGCGCTGGACCCACTGTCGGAAGACGATCGAGGCGGTGGACAGTAGGGTGTACGCCTTCTTACACCGTTAAGCTTTTCTAGAGATCGGTACTGATGGTGTACTGCAGATAACTCTCGTAATCTCTCTTCACCAATATTATGTCGTATCTAAAAGAAGCAATAAAATGTGAAAAAATTAGAATAGCAATATTTTACTTATGCTTCTATTTATATGATGAGAATGCTTGGAATCTAAGTGACGTTGACTCTCAAGTTAAATGATTTGTATAACAGACTATGTAAACATGGCTTTTTGAAAAGAGCGACTGTTGAGTTTCTGGCCGGCTCTTCTCAACAGAAAACTGCTTTTCGAGCTGGTGGTAGCTTCAGACAAACTAACTGACCGACAAATTTTTGACGTTTCAAAAGTACTTTTCAAAAAAGTCTAATTGAAATAAATAATTTTGATTTGATTTGATTTGATATATATATACTCTACTAATCACTATTTTTTTTACTAATTACTTTTATTTGTCTCGAATAACTTAATATCAGGCACTATTATTAGTAGATAACAGTTACTATTTTTATAATAAGAAGTACTAACCTCAGCAACAGTAAGATTATCAAAATTAGTAGCAAGATGAGGCAAGGTCTGGTCTGGAGGAGGTAACGGCACGAGTGGGGGAGATCTGTCACGTGAAAGTCGACGTCGAGCTCTCGGTGAAGCAGCACGACTGTCGCCAGGGGAAGAGATGAGTGGAGATCCGGGTGGGCCTCCGCCGCCAGGTCCACTTTGATAGTTTAGTACCTGTAAAATTATATTTTTCTTTTGTAAAACATGATGCCTTAATGTCGCAAATAATATTATCTCATTTTTGTTCCCTGGAACTTTGCAGCATTAATACATATCAAAGCTCCTTCAATAAAAGTACCATTTGTTGTTTACATGTATTATTTTAATCCAATCAAGAACCAAAACTAATACCACCAATATGGTATAAAGAAATCTATAATGTATGGATTATAGGTTCTAAATATCATTGTCAAAATATGTATTTATTTTTAATAATTTACATGTATCTGCAATCAGCCCTTAAACTTCAATACTTTATTTTGTCATGTCACAGGTTAAGTCTGTCCACACAGTATGTTATAAGTTCACTAGTTGTCATATCAAAATTTACACTGAAAAAAGTAAAAAAATTACACTGACTTTTTTGTTTTTTATACACAAGTTTGAGTTTGCACTTTTACAAAAAAATAAGTAAAGTATATTTTACATTTGAAAAGGTAGATGAATGAGGGTCGTTAAAGCAGATGTTTCAACTAAATTATAACAATCAGCTCTCAGCATTGTTTGACATACCTAACATCGACCTATTAGCCACACATAGTGGCTTTGCTATAGTTTTATAATCTATTTATTTTGGAATGAGAGAAAAATAAACAAATCATAAAATGGTCCTTTTATGTAGGATTAAAACAAACTTTTTATTTTTAGAAAAATAACACATGTTAATCTATATCTATACTATTATATAAAGAGCAAAGATTTGATTGTTTGTATATTTGTATGTTTGTTTGTTGCAAATAGGCTCGAAAAGTACTGAATCGATTTTGAAAATTCTTTCACCAATAGGAAGCTACATACTTTCCGGGTAACATAGGTTATGTGGTGTTGCCATAAATACTCTTATTAAAAAGATATGGCCATTTAAGTGCCATAAGGTGGTCATTTTGTAAATTGAAGAGTTTTTCAGAAACTAAAAATTTTTTTTCACTGATAGAAAACTACACTATTCGTGAGTGACAAAAGTGATTTAGTGTTGCCATATACATATTTTAATTAACAGAATATGGCCATTTAGTTGTTAATAATCCGATTTTAAAAATTCTTTCACCGATAGAAAATTACACTTTTCGTCATTGACAAAGGTGATTTAGTGTTGCCATATACATTTTTTAATTAATAGAATATGGCCATTTAGACGTTAATAATCCGATTTGAAAAATTCTTTCACCGATAGAAAACTACACTTTTCGTCAGTGACAAAGGTGATTTAGTGTTGCCATATACATTTTTTAATTAATAGAATATGGCCATTTAGTTGTTACTAATCCGATTTTAAAAATTCTTTCATTGAGAGAAGTCTATAGTATTTCCGTCTCTCTTCCTCTTATAATACTATCACTCGTTTTTTTCTCTCTTTACTTTTTATCTTTATCTATTTAGAATGATCAGTCTCCTTTTACTTTCATTCTTTCTATTATCTCTCTCTCTCCCCTCTTTTTTTCTCTCTTTCGCTCTCTCTCCTTTACCTATTCAATATTATTTTTGCTCTGTTCTTCCTCTTTTATTATCTGTTACTTTTCTTTTTCTTTCTATAATTTTTTCTATAACTTTTTCTCACTCTCTCTTTTTGCAAATAATGAAAATCTACACAATTACAATGACAATTTAAGGGCATCAATTATGATATTGCTTTAAATACACGGAGCGAAGCGAGGGCAGGCGGCTAGTAATTAATAAAGATAGTAATTATTCAAATAAAATTTTAAGCATATAAAAAATATTACAAATAAACCCTAAAATTCTCAAAGTATAAAATTAATTTCTGACCCACTCTCGCTTTGCTGAAGCTTATTCAAACTATTCACTCACTCACTTTTTTATTCGTCTATAATATGAATGTATTATACATATAAACCTACCACTTGAATTACTCTATCTATTGCTGAAAGCTGCATTAAAATCCGTTGAGTAGTTTAAAAAATCTAAGCGAACATACAGAGGAAGCGTCTTCATTTTATACTATCTAAAGATATACAAAGGTTGTTTGGTATACATTTGCACATATAAAAGTATGACATTACTGTTACCCCCATCAATTTCATTGTTTACCTTTTATCAGACCCCAAGCTGAATAGAATAAAATTCTGATTTTTGTATACCAATTTTTCCTGACATACTAGTTTAATTAGACATATTATTTGAGTACAATTGGAGGAACCCTTACTGGATCATGGGACGAAATGGAGCTTTAAGCACAAATAACAAGCTCCTTATATAGATGAAAGATGATCCTAAAACCAATATGGAATACAACTCTGGGGAAGCGCATGCAAGTCAAACATGAACATGGTACAAAGAATGCATAACACATATTGGGAACAATTAGTGATGTCCCATGGTTTGTGAAAAATGCAGAAATCCATAAGGAACTTATGATAGATACAGTATCGGAGGAAATCCATAAGTGCATTCAAAAATACCAGGGCCGACTGGAAAATCGGGCCTGATATTTTTGAACGCACCAATGATCTGGCTGCTGCGTTAAGAAACCAGGGCTATTCGAAGAGACTAAAAAGGAAAGACATCATATAGTCCATCAAATGTCTTGGGGGCTTTATATAAACAATGAGTAGATGACCCATTGGAGTCACACTCTTCCCGTCAACTGGAACCTTCAACAAATTTGCTTACAGTATAATATACTGATCGCAGATTGTCTCAAAGAAAAAAAAAATTATAGGATGTCAGAATACAATTCCTATCAGCTAGGTAGGCATCTTTTATGCCGACTATAGAAAGTTGGTTCTTTTCTTCAAGTCTTATATTACTCTTTACCAAGACTGTTTCAATGAAGTTTTGATACAAGCAGTTTTCCTTATTCTACAATACATATACAATATATTTTTTTATAAATATTCACCTCTAAAGGTTGGTTAATTGGTGACACAATTATATTCCCAGGCCACGGGTGCTGGCCTATGTAGTCCCCAACATTGTACTGTGGAATAGGCAGGCCAGGAGGTGGATGAGGTATTTCCGACAGCATTGGCACCATATTCGCAGCACCACTGAGCACTGATGGAGAACTTAGTTCTCCCACTCCATCTGAACTTGGGGGCTGAAATTATTATCAATGTATTGATAAATATCTTTTTATTTATATGAAATGATTTATTAAAAGTTATGAAACTGATATTAAACATGTCTTAATTTTTTATGTTAATATAAAACCAGCACTCATCTATCTTATATCACTCAAAAAGTTTCAAAGACATATTTATTTCTATTTCTTTAGATATTTACATAATTATATAATTAAGATATAGATTTAAGTTTTTTTTGCTAAACAGGTCAGGTTGGGTTGAAGGGATTGAATTAACACTAAACTACACTAACAAAACTGTTTTTTTTTTTTTGAGGTAAAATAAGATTCTAATATAGTTATATTATTATAAATAGATAAATTATTTATTTTGCCAATTTTTAACAAGGGTTAGTCATCGATTCTTAATATCCGTAACTATACAAAGTATAATTATTGTATTATATTAGAAAATTAGTTTAAAAAATATAAAAAATAATACAAACATTCTTAGCAGAAAATTCTTCTTGAAATTTCTTGTTAGGATTTTTATTATAAAATAATAAGAGATTTGATACTGACCTGTACTCCAGGGGTTTTTACAAACATGATACCATGAGGTGGTCCCATGTTAGATAAGTTAGGTGGTGGCACTGACATGTTGGGGGTGATACTGGACTGAGTGTGACAACTGCTTACAGGAGCTATATTAATATTATGCTCTTGTTGTTCTTGATAGTGTATTCGCTGATCTTCAAATTTTAACTTTTCTAGTATTTCACCAAAATGTGACTTCTGGTCAAATGTAAAAGCTGGATGATGCAAGGCCATTGTGTATAAAAGAAGGATTTCTTCTAGCAGATCACCGTACAAACCTTTCAGTAAGCCACTTTGTTCTAAACTGACCATAGCATTGTACAATGTGGTGGCACAGGCGAAGTTACACGACCTCAAAAGTGATACATATAAAGCCATTTTCCGTCGCGTCCTAGAGTCTGTGTCAGCTCCCCCGATATCCGCAGCGAGATCAGTAGGATTATTGGCTCTGAGTTCGGCTCCACGCAACTCCTGAAAGTCCCGCTTACCGAGCTCCTCCAGATACGTGCCAATAAAGCGCAATTCAAATGGCAAGCACATATTCAGTAATGTACACATTGCGTCTATGCGTTTGTAACTTTCCAATTCTTTAAACCATGATACCACGTCCTCTTTGCAAACCATTTCCAGAACACATTGATATTTTATGAAAAGAATTAACCGGTCCCCTGCGCCCGTGGAGCCTACTTGGCTTAAAATTATTGGCACGCACGTTTTATGGGACGTGATGATGGTAATCCAAAAATTTTCGTATGTAACATTAGTAAATTAAACTGTTAAAAGCTTCAGGTATATCACTATTTCCAATACAATATATTGGTTAGGCAACTACGAGCATTGCTATAGTAGTTTTATCTTGTCTATACTCTTAAAAAGATATTATATCGTCTATGGCAGTGTTGTCAGACAATTGGAACAATTTTGGAATAAAAGGCTATCGACACACACCGACCGATTTGGTTGAAAGCCGATATGTATTTCAAGGAAGTACCAGATTGATTAATTTATTTTATTCGTCCATTTAGTGGACGATTATTTTATTTTATTATTCCACGTACCGAACGACTAGCAACAGCCTATAGTAATAATTATTATTTGTATATTCCTTACACTTATTTGCGTAAACACTAATTATATTTTAGTCGGGATGGCGTCGTCAGGAGGGAAAGAAAATCCGGAATATTCTAAGAATTATATTTTCTTAATTCTTTTACATATTTACTTAATATTATAAGTTAAAAACTAGAGTAATACTAGAGAGGCGATGCTTCTACATCCTCGGTGAACAGTGATGAAATGCAGCTAGAATTCTTACTAGATACCACTCTCCACGGACATTACCTACATTGCATATTCTCTAATTTTAATAATATGTTGTGACATATTTTTTAATTTTTGTTTGAGGCAGAATCATTTAGATTACGCAAAGGCATAATAAAAATAAAATAATTTTATCTTTAGCGTACACCAAAGCACGTGAAAAGCAAAAATTTTGTACCTCTTTTACTACACGTATAATACGTATTATGAATATAATACGTTTATAATTTGAATAGGAAATATAGGTAATCCCCTACTAGTGATGCTGGTTGGAGAAATGTTGTAAGTAGTGACGTCTATAAACTCCGATAGTATCGTGATAAAATTTTAAAATTCCATTGACATATAAATTAATATAAAATAAAAATATAATATTTATAAATAATTATATTAAAATATTTTTTTCAGAAGATTGTAAACTGTTACAAATTCATCATTTATTTCTTAAAGTGTATCCGAAATGTTTGTTACAAGGCACATTTTTGACTTTGACATAACACTGATTTCGAGCGTTGATTGAAATAAATGTCTGCTTATTTCTGTTTCGATAACTTTTCACATAAGTTTTTGTGACAAACAATTTCTTAAATTATAAAATAATAATGGCTCCCGTTGAGCAAGATGTCGAAATGAAAAATGTGGACAGCCCAGCTGCAGCTAGCGACGTAGAAACTGGCGAAGTAAAGAAAGATGCCGATGTTCTTGCTGTTCAAGATTTAAGGGAACATGTCCGACAAATTGATAAAGCGGTATCTTCGAAGGAGCCAAGGTTTGCAATGCGTGTTCTTAGATCTATACCAAGTACGAGAAAGAAGTTGAATGGAAACGTTCTTCGTGCAATTATTAACCAGCTTCATCCCGCAAGTTCAGACAAAGAGGCATTATTGACATTTGTCGAGAACCCGCTTCCAGGTGCAGTGGAGATAGAGGCACCACGCTCTCGAAGTGCTCCTAAAACACCAGCTCCTGAAGTAGACGCGTACATACATCTGCTTGTATTACTTCGTTTGTTGGATACAAATCGACTTGAAGAAGCAGTCGAATGTTCACAACAGCTAATGAACAAGGTAACGGCCCAGAATCGCAGAACTCTTGATCTCATTGCTGCTAAGTGTTACTTCTATCATTCAAGAGTATTTGAGCTAACTAATAAGTTAGATCTTATTAGAGGATTACTGCATGCTCGCTTACGTACATCGACTCTACGAAATGATTATGAAGGTCAAGCAGTTTTGATAAATTGCCTTTTACGTAATTATCTACATTATGCATTGTATGACCAAGCAGATAAATTGGTTAGTAAATCGGTTTTCCCAGAAAATGCAAGTAATAATGAATGGGCAAGGTTTTTGTATTACCTTGGCAGAATTAAGGCTGCACGTTTAGAGTACAGTGATGCACACAAGCATTTGGTTCAAGCTTTGCGTAAAGCACCTCAGACTGCTGCTGTTGGTTTCAGACAGACTGTACAGAAATTAGCAATTGTTGTGGAGTTATTGTTGGGTGACATCCCTGAGCGAGCAATTTTCCGTCAAGCTCCTCTCAGAAAAGCGTTGGCCTCATATTTTCAATTGACACAAGCAGTGAGACTTGGAAATCTACAAAGATTTGGAGAGGTCTTGGAAAACTTTGGACCCCAGTTCCGTAATGATCATACTTTTACATTGATTCTACGTCTCAGGCAAAATGTAATAAAGACTGCCATTAGATCTATTGGGTTATCATATTCTCGAATTTCACCTAAAGATATTGCTAGAAAACTGGGTTTGGACTCTGCTGAAGATGCTGAATTTATTGTTGCTAAGGCCATCCGAGATGGTGTGATTGAAGCTACCCTTGACCCAGAAAAGGGTTACATGAGCAACAAGGAGAGTTCTGACATCTATTGTACGAGGGAACCTCAGTTAGCTTTCCATCAGCGAATATCATTCTGTCTTGAACTACATAATCAAAGTGTAAAAGCAATGAGATATCCGCCTAAATCTTATGGCAAGGAATTAGAGAGTGCTGAGGAAAGAAGGGAGAGAGAGCAACAAGATCTGGAACTTGCTAAGGAAATGGCTGAGGAAGATGATGATGGTTTTCCTTAAATATTAAATATAAATTCATATTTGTGTGTTTAATGTAGCATTTTGAAATAAATTCTATTACTAACTACTATAAATCTTTCATTTCTAGAATCAAGATTAGAATTTAAACAAATATTTGTAATTTTGAAATAACTAACAGTAAAATGTTTTGTTCATATCTATACTAATATTATAAAGAGGAAAGATTTGTATTTTTGGATTTTTGTATGTAATGAATAAACATAAAAACTACTGGAGCGATTTCAAAAATTCTTTCACCATTAGAAAGCTACATTATCCCTGAGTAACATAGGCTATATTTATTACAAAAAAAATTAGAGATCCCCAGAAATTCTCAATAAAACCAACCCAAGGTGCAAAAAAATTAGCCATAAAATATCTTTCATCGCATGCGCTGCGAAAAGTATTGAAGATAGAACAAAAAAATGTTCTACAATATTATAGATTGTATCAATATCTACAAAAAACCTCGCGAGACCATATGTCCAACTATCGTAGTTTTGTTACTATAACTACTTTTTTACATTTTAAAAGTTGATAGAAATGCCTATCAAATTCAGATCATTTAATCCATACCTTTGTATTAATCCTTATCCAAATAAACTATTTCATATTCAAGACTGTTTCAATACCTGTAAATTACTTTTTGAATTATTAAAATCGGACTTTCTATTCAAAAGATATTACGAAATTAAAAATATCAACATAAACAAAAAATACACGACGACGCGACGGGTCAGTGTAGTTATATACCACCGAAATGCGGGAGAGCCAAAATGTTTTAAAAGAAAATACTCCACCCGTGCGAAGCCGGGATGGGCCGCTAGTTTATTTATAACCCTATTAAAATAGTTTATTTAATTACTAGCGGCCTACCCTCGCTTCGCTCTGGGTATTTAAAGAAATATTATAATTGATGACCTTAAATTGTCACTCTGTAATTGTGTAGTTATTCATTATTTGAGAAAAGCGAGATATAATAAAAGATGGAGGACAGAGCAAAAATAAAATTGAATAGGTAAAGGAGAGAGATAATCGAAAGAAAGAAAAGAGATTAATCATTCTGAACAGATAGAAATAAAAATTAAAGAGAGAGGATGAGAGACAATGATAGTATTATAAGACAAAGAGAGAGGAAAATACTATAGACTTCTCTCAGTAAAAGAATTTTTAAAATCGGATCAGCAGTAACAAAATGTTCATATTCTATTGCTTAAAAAATGTATATGGCAACACTAAATCACCTTTATCCGTCACGAATAGTGTAGTTTTCTAACAGTGAAAGAATTTTTAAAATCGGATTTGTAACCACAAAATCGCCATATTCAATTATTCAAAAAATTTATATGGCAAGACTAAATCACTTTTGTCACTCACGAATAGTGTAGTTTTCTATCACTGAAATTGTTTTTTAAATCGGATTTGTTACAACAAAATCGCTATTTTCAATTATTTAAAAAATGTATATGGCAACACTAAATCACCTTTATCCGTCACGAATAGTGTAGTTTTCTAACAGTGAAAGAATTTTTAAAATCGGATTTGTAACCACAAAATCGCCATATTCAATTATTCAAAAAATTTATATGGCAAGACTAAATCACTTTTGTCACTCACGAATAGTGTAGTTTTCTATCACTGAAATTGTTTTTTAAATCGGATTTGTTACAACAAAATCGCTATTTTCAATTATTTAAAAAATGTATATGGCAACACTAAATCACCTTTATCCGTCACGAATAGTGTAGTTTTCTAACAGTGAAAGAATTTTTAAAATCGGATTTGTAACCACAAAATCGCCATATTCAATTATTCAAAAAATTTATATGGCAAGACTAAATCACTTTTGTCACTCACGAATAGTGTAGTTTTCTATCACTGAAATTGTTTTTTAAATCGGATTTGTTACAACAAAATCGCTATTTTCAATTATTTAAAAAATGTATATGGTAACACTAAATCACCTTTGTCACTCAAAAATCGTGTAGTTTTCTCTCAGTGAAAGAATTTTTAAAATCGGATTAGTATCAACAAAATGGCCATATTCTATTAATTAAAAAATGTATATGGCAACACTGAATCACTTTTGTCACTCACAAATAGTGAAGTTTTCTATCAGTGAAAAAGTTTTTTAAATCGGATTTGTAGTTCCTGAGAAATTCTTCAATTTACAAAATGACCTTATGACACTTATATGGCCATATCTTTTTAATTAGAGTATTTATGGCAACACCACATACACCGGGTAACTATGTTACCCGGAAAGGATGTAGCTTCCTATCGGTGAAATAATTTTCAAAATCGGTTCAGTACTCTTCGAGCCTATACGCAACAAACAAATATACAAACAATCAAATCTTGCCTCTTTATATAATAGTGTAGATGTAGATTAATAAATAGTTTATTAAAGGCAGCCAGAAAGTATTGTTTTTCAATATATACTGCATAAGAAAAATAATTTTAATGAATAGAATTTCATAAGACTAGTTATCCATAGTAATAAAAATTGCAAACTACTTTTGTTTAATGTTTGTTTAATACATTTCATCTAAAATTTTTCTAAAAAATCCCAAAATCTACTATCTATATCTGAACTTACTGATTCATGAATTAAGGCTATGATTGAGTCCAACCCCTTTTTTAATTTCCAATTTTTCGAAATAAATTAACCAGTGGCGCCTAACAGTGTTACTATGCAACTACAGTTGTTTAATCAATTGATATCAACATTGTGTCAGATTAAATTTGATAATTATAAATTGATCAACACAGTGATAACTTAATTATGGAATTCACAGTTTCTCATATAGAAAAATTGGCAGAGTTACTGCGCCCACCTGAACCTGATGTTTTACAAGGAGACGATCTCCCTACAACTAGTAATTTTCTTTTTGCTATGAAACACTTTTTTTTATAATTTCTAGTTGTTAATCACACGTATTTTTTGGTCAATAGATTATGAAATAACTGCAGCGAGAAATAATAGCAATTCAAATGCAGTATTACCAAAAACTCCGAAAAATATTGAGGAGTATGAAGAGCAGGAGTATAAGGTAGCAGAGCAGATGGGCAGCATTGGATTCGGAGCAGGAGATCGGAAAACTCCCGCATACACTATGAATTATCAACAATCTGTCTGTGCCGAGGATATTTTTTTACAGGTGTGTATTATGTTATTGAAATGATAGCATAAGTTTGTTGTGAAAATATTATTTCTAATCCCAAAATACCATGGCCATGATAATGCAATTTATATATTATCAGTTCAGGGTACTTCGTACCGGAACCCACATACAATGGAGGACGACCAACGTTACGTTTAGTTAGTTATAATATCCAGGGCCGTCTTAGACTATGATGGGGCCCTTGGGCACACAAGAATTCGCGGCCCTTTATAATAATAACATAACATGTTATTAATGATATTAGTATGTATGCTGCTGTTTTTTTTATTGTGATTACGATAATAATTTCTTTCGAGATTTCTGTTGAACAAAATCTTCTATTAAATCCTCAAACTCAATTTTCTGAAGTATATCACTTTCTATGCTCATAATTGACAAATTTCTTAGCCGTTCTTGTAACATTGTTGATCCCTGTTCCCTTCCAATGCAACCTTGTAGCAACTTCAACATTTGGAAAAGTTGAAAAAAAATCAAATAAGTAATTTGAAAATAGACATTATAGACTAGAATATAATCATAAATAGTAAGTTATAATGGTGTTCGAATCACTCAAATTGTTAATATAAATGTATTTATTTGAATAAATTTGATAATGATATTAAAATTTCTATAACGTGATTGATTACTCAAAAAGGGTAACCATAAATGCGAGTCAGCGACGATGATTAGTGGCAGATTTTTCAAGTGTCATCATTATCATCATCACAACCCATTAATGGCCTGCTAGTGCTACTGACGTCTCAAAAGTTGACGGCGTCAAATGGGCAGTATTAAAAAATTTTTTGCTCAAAATTTAGTGCTAATTTAGTACTCCATTTGCGAATTTAGTGCTATTTACACTAACGAGGTAATTAGAACAATGGTAGCTTAAACGAAAGCTAGCAGTGTATAGTTCTAAGGCCATATTAAATATTGAAATATAAATAAAGTTTTGTAACCAAAACCAAAATTGTATTATGTTAACAAAAAAAATAGCTCAAAAGAGAAATTATTGAAGTGAAACTTCTTTAGAATCGTTGTGATTTCAAACCGGATGCAACGGAAAAAACGACAGGTAAGAGACACAAATACAAAAATGTGTAGGAAAGAATGAGACAGAAATATAAAAAACAACAGGTAAGAGACACACATACAAAAATGTGTAGGAAAGAATGAGACAGAAATATACATACTATTTTATATTATTATATATATTCATCTTATTCTTTTGTCGATTTACTGAAGTTTCACTTCTATCGTGTATGAATCGCACACACACCTTTTTGTTTTTTTTTTTCCCTACCCAACACTGATAGGTTGATATAAAGTAAACATTAAATCAACAATAATAGAGAAAAATCCATTACAGAGCTCGCTCAATGAAAGAACTATTAAGTGCTCATTTAGTGCTTTATTTCGTATTCAAGTTAATATAATTATATTTATTTCGTTTTTGTAAAAATGTATGTTATGTGGGTTCCGGCTCGACGCGCGATGCTCACTTGAATATTATGACTCCACGTTATATTGATTTCATTAGATTGTGTCTCAAATTAAAAAGGGTGTTGACTGTACCCAACTTTCAAAAAAACGTCTGGTAAAGGTAACGATTTTTCAATTCTAGCTTACATTGCGTGAATGAGAGTACCCTTGTTATGTTCAGATATAAGTAAGTACACCTTCCCTCATCATGGTCTCTTTTGATTTCTCAGATGGGTCCTAAAACGTCATCTTCAGCAAGCTGTGAAAATTTGATGCTACGGGTGGCTATGCCAGGAGATAAGAAAGAAAATATTGATTTATCCGTAGATACTTCAAGTGTAACTATAAACTCTTCGCAATACTTTCTAAAACTGTCTCTACCACATAACATAGATCCCGACACTTCGAAAGCCAACTGGGACGCAAGCGATGAAACATTGGCCTTAACTTTAAAATTGCAAAGAGAATTTGATTTCGTCAATTTCTAATAACATTTATTGATTAAAAATATTAAAACAAAAATGTTATTTATTCATCTCTACTTTACAGTCTAGTTCACATGAAATTCACATCCAACGTTTCCTCTTTAATATATTTGAAGGAAAATAGGATTTTGCGTTTAAGTCAGGATAATCTGGAAGTATGTATTTGTATTATTAAATAGTTGATAATATAGTTATTATTGCACCTGGTATAGCAGTGAACTTACATAATACCTGCTCTACCGATTTTCCTGATAATCTGGATTAGTTAGTACTTTTTAAATATGATCTTGTAGTGCCAATGTGTTGTCGCCTTAAAGATAGAGTGTGGAGTGGGAGAGATAAAAATGATTCCAGTAAACTCCAAGTGACTCACTTGGTCCACCTGGCACCTGGAGTCCACCGTTACCGCAGAGATTGGGAGAGGGATCGGAATACTAAAAGATGTTGAAAATGTCGGCAATTTTTTATCCAGAGAGAATATTTGATTATTTAGAGCTTGTTTCTTATACTAAAATTATCTGTATTTCAAAACAATCTAACGATTTTAAGACATACCTACATATCTAGTCGGGGACTTAGGAATGAGACTTTCACTGTGCTTATTTCATATCATAATTGGTGGGTTTCTTACAAATAATCATAACCGTACATAATAAAACAAATCATCTGCGTTTCTTTTTATTCAGGTTAGGTGTAACTCTTATCTAATGGCGCAGAATACAATATTAACACGTTTGGCCTCCTATGGCTAACCGTGAAGCGTCCGAGTTATTAAGAGTAATCACTGCCCAAGCGAGCGTCAAGGCATCAATTATCTAAAACCCATATCAATAACGGTTTTAATTGAATTACTTATGTGAGATTGTTTACGCTAAATTAAATACCCAAAGATTACATTAATGTTTTTTGAATAATATTTAATTTTATATTTTATTTGGGAAAATTAGTTTCAAATGACATTAGTGAATATTAACTTAATTCTTTATAGATTACCTATGTATCCAAAATTTTGTTTAAAAATAGTTTAAGGTTCAGTTGCAGTGTCTTATAGATATGTAGATCCTCCTTGAGTACAATTTTTTAAGGGCTATTATTCATATGACAAAATTGAAAATTCGAAGAATACATATTATAACAAGTATTAGTGTGAAAGAAGTTCAAATAGTCGCGCTCTTGCTTAGTTCCAAGTACCTATAACAAAATAAATAAATAATGACTAATAAATTAATAATTTTTTCATGACTATGCTCTACCTAGAACTTATTAAATTTTGTTACAGTAAGTAAAACTAGGCTTCATCTTTTTCTGAACCTAGATTTTTGTTTCTTCAAGAAACCCTTATAGGATCACTTCGATGTCCTTCTGTCTATCTATCTTGCAATAGGTACTCTTTTTCAAAGGAACGTTTGAAGATAAGTAAAAACTAATAGCAAATATACACGGTCCCTAAGAGCTACTTAAAAATCTAACTTCTAAGTCAAAGTAATCAAAAGATACGACTCAACGTGGTTACTCATCAAATATCCTTGCCATGGTCCTTCTCGTTGACCTAGTAAAATGAAATTTGGTAAGAGCCAATGTGTTTTAGCATACACAAAAGAAGTATCTAATCCGAAAACTGTAAAATATTTTATTGTTTTGGAAAAATATTTTATTGGCTTTCGGAAAACTATCGGCGACCTACTTTGGGACAATAGTTTTTCGATGGCAAAGTTAAGTTTGTCTCTTAATTCGAGTTATACGAAACTGAGTGCGCAAGTCCTTATTTTTATTAATAAGTTTTTACAACATATAAATATAGATGGGTTGCCGAACACGGTTTTTTGTGTCTACATTGTAGTGGTTGTTAAGACATAAATTTAATATAGAGGATAATTTGCAGCTATTCATTGTACGGTCACTTGATCACATTTATTTCAATTCCTACGCTCGATAGACGTGGTGGCCAGCGAAACTCATTTTAAAGATTCCTATTACGTTACGTAAAATTTGTGTTAATACCGTTCAATTCATGTGAATAAATAAATAATAAGTGTTATTTTAATATTTTAAGGTAAGTCATATTTTTATTAACATTATTTTATAATAATTATAATTTAGTTTTTTTTAGTTACTCGTGAACATTTTAACGCCATAGATGTTGCCGTTAAAATAACAAATAAAAGACTAATTAATGTAAATGTAATTTTATATGCAACTTTGAAAGCTTTTACTTACTTTGCTGAAATAAAGTAATTTTTTTATTTCCTTCTTTACACACTTGGTAGCAAAATTGTTAAATGCTAAAATAAATGATTATTTGTTTTTACAATTTTTGAAATCAATAGACCTTTTTTTATCTTCCATACATTCTTTGTCACCAACCGTTTACTTTAGGACTTTGGAAATATCGCTTCTTATTAAATCTCTGCGTTAGGTACATTTAGAAATTACTTTCTAAATTTTATGTATCGATGTTAAATGAATTATAATACTATATAAATAATTAACGTTTTATTTTATTTAAACTAGAGTCATCTATTATTATATATGTCGACGCGTAAGTTAGGCTTAGGTTATCCTATCCTTAAGTTAAACAGAGAACCGGGGTTGTGGGGGAGAGTGTTTCATTTGAATTAAAGACGTCTTTACTTTGGTTCGCCTTCACCTTGGTCACAAAGTCCAAGGAACTCTCTTTTTTCTCTGGTTATTGGTTATTTATTTATCGGTTCCGTAGTAGTATATACGTTGCGTTTATCCAATACTTCAATCAATATCATCCTCTCCCTTGTGGTTCTCAATATGGGTATATCTATCAATACCTCTCTCTTCCTCCTTTTCATCATAAACTACGAGTTATATAATGGGTAAACATGCAAATGTTTCAATACTAACAGGAATCAATAAGTAGCTACCTCATAATTTTCCAATCAATTTCTTTCATTGCTATTGTTGTGATTTTATTTAAATAGATGAATGTTTTATTGATAATGATATAATATGCAATGTAGAGCTCAGTGTTCGTTAATAATTGCAGAGTCAGATACCAATTACTTAATTTATATTATGCAATGTTTTAAAAATAGAAAAGTAGGCAATTTACAGACGAATATTTTTATATATATTTTTTGTAGAGTTGAGTTGACGTCAAAACATAAGATAAAGATTTTGTAAACAAGTAGCTGAACCGGCAAACGTTGTTTTGCCATATAAATTTGGGGTGGGCCTTATTACTTACGGGGATGAAAAATAGATAGCAGCCGATTCTCAGACTTACTGAATATGCATATAAAATTTCATAAAAATCGGTCGAGCCGTTTCGGAGGAGTATGGTAAATAACATTGTGACATGAGAATTTTATTTATAAGATTTTAAGTAATGAATGTAAAATATTGTTTCCCTTTTTTGGATTTATTTGTTGATATCTTGTTCCTCAGAGTATTAATACAATAGATACTTGGTCAATTTACTATTTAGAGCATGTCCTGAGAGAACTTAAACTAAATATTAGAGAAATTAAGATACCTACTAACGGACAATTGTCTATTATTAGTTTCGTTAGTAATTTATACTTAGGTAACTTATTTAAATAAAATTTTATTGGTATATTCTACATGTATTTTGTAGTCTTTTCGACATGTATTTTCTACATGTATTTAAGTCTTTAAATGAAAAGAAATTCGTTTCATTTAAAGACTTAAATCTAATAGTTTTATAAAGACATTGAATGAAAAGAGATATGAACAATTAGCAACGCAGTTTTCTTAAACACTTGTTAAAATAATTTAGTAGGTATGTTGACCTGCTTAACGAGACGTAAACTGCGTCGTTTCATTATTATTATTTTAAATATACCTTATCATATTATAATAATTAAATTATTTTAAATACAATACTTAATAATTTTTCATACAAATAAATCATTATTTGCTGTAAAATTATCTTATAAGTTATTGTAGCCTTTTTTGCCTCGTTTTTATAATTGTATACGTGTATTTGTACTACCTATTCATTATTGACATGTAAGGTCAATATGTTGAGGCAAATATATATATATAATTTGTCCTAAGAGAAGACCGTGATGCACTTCGATTTCCTTCTTATGAAGCTTTGCCGCGAATAGTAAAGAGTAGAATATAGATATTCATTTATATTCCCTAAAAATTTCGTAAGGAATTAAGAAAATTACTAATAAAATATAACTTCAATTCAAAAACTTCAATAAAAATTGTACTAACGAATAATGACACATATTTCATTTAATTTCTGCCTGAAACCAGGCTGCACTAGTCTGTATAAATTTAATTTTTTAAATTAATTACATTTCAGGTATCGCAGTTTATACTCAAAATGATTTCAGGCGTTATTTTCTGGATTTCTTTATTTTTCTTGTTTAACGTAATCGATCTACAAAATATAAAACCTTGGGGAGACAAACGTATGTATTGACTGCTACAAGTGTTCCGTAATGTTATAGTTAATTACAAATTTAAGTATGTTTAATAATAATTTTCAGAACTTTATCCACCCAGTAAAATTCCGGAAAATGGACTCAGTCCCAGTAGATCAGTGGTGAGACGTAAAATTGTATTGTACCATAATTTTTTTCGTACCAAGGTTCGACCTACAGCTTCAAATATGCTTTTGATGGTATGTATATTAAATATCTGATAATTTTACTCAAAACGATAAAGCACAATTATTGTATTAATCAGAATACAAGAATAAATGAAACTTTCTATTTTATAAACTTATTTTTACAGTCTTGGCATCCACTTGCTGCACAACAAGCTCAACGTTATGCAGAAAAGTGCATCTTCCTACGCCACAATGACCCTAGTGAAAATTCCGTACCCTATCTGGGTAATTGTGGGCAAAATATCTTCGTGGCATCACAAAAAACGCCTTGGTAAGTTTAAGTTTTTCTTTGCCTGCCCTTTTGACCGTCGATACTAAAACTACGGGGTGTTATAAGTTTGACTTGTGTACCTATATATCTTTCTGTGGCCTCGTAACTTCCAAGATAATGGTCCTGGAGCTTGAAAGCTGATTTAATAAAGATGGTTCTATATTTTGTGAAAACCTGATTAGCCCCTTGAAGACTATCAGCTCATTTCTAACTTGAGAGCTGCGTGACGGTCTATATCTTAAATTTTTAAAAGAATCAATTCATCCTTAGATTTCATCATCACATAGAGTTATCGTATTTAGCAGAAGTATTTTTGTGTTCTATATTAATATACTGTATTACTAAATTTCGAAGTTTCTCAGCTTGGCTGAGACAGTGGTAGGTATGAGAAAAAGTGGAATGAGAAATTGTGCCTAAATATTTTGGAAACTATCTACAGTAGTAATAAAATTAGTCCATATTTAGGTATTTTATTTTCGCTCCTTCACTATTTCTATACCTACTACTTGACTCCAAATTAAACTAATAGTGAGAGGCTGTAGATAAATATAGGCCATTACTTCAATAAGCGTTTATTTGTTCCGTTTGGAGTTGAAATTTCAGGGTCAATAGAACTGTGTTCCAGATTCATTTATACAATAGGTATATTTTGATATACTTAGATGCCGACCGTAGAGCTGGCAGCTTGGACAACAAAGTATAAAACTAAACTTTGGCTATATCATTTTTAGATATTTTCTTTAGTACAATGTTAAATGATTTGCAGAATTATTATAATACATATAACAATTAGGTATAATATGTGGTTTTTGACTCAAACTGAAATTCAGTTTCCTCCGATATTTAATAGGAAGTAATGATTTTATTTGGAATAATGGAATTACAACATGACATACATTTCGTATATGTCATGTGGTAAATCTATTTTACTTAATTCAGAATATCCTGTAATTGTTATCTATACTATTAATATATATACCTATAGCTGCTTGAGCTGATTCACTGACTGATATAAAATATATATGAGGAATTATGAAGAGACTACAAGTTGGAAACTATGCAAGACTTTGATACGATTCATAGAAGAACTTTTATTCTGACAAGTGATGATTAAGAATTTCAGAGACGGGGAAGGAGACGCACAATGGACCGAACTAGAGTCTGAGTGCGGAAACAAGAGCCCACATACAATAGACGGGGAAGGAGCACGGCCAGGGTATTCAACATAGGTGGGGAGTGCTCCAACAAAAATCATTTGAAACCTCATCTAATTGGCAGGGAAGTGAAAAAAATCCCAAAATGGCAAATTCAACATGGCGGCCATGCAAATTTCGTCGATGTCTATATCAGAAAATATACCGATCAGCGTATGAAGGTCAACTTGATGAACAAAAAAAATACAGGATGGTGGAATTTATTTTTCCATACTAAATATGGGAAATATTGAAGAGACTACAAGTTGAGAACTATGCAAAACATTGATACGGTTCATAGAAGGACTTTCATTCTTACAAATTCATCGAGGGTTTCAGAGATGGGTGTGGAGTACGGCCAGTATATTAAAGATTGGTGGGCACTACTCAAACAAAAAAATACTCGAAATCTCATCCAATTGGAGCTGAAAAAGAAAACCAAATTGTTAGATTCCGGATGGCGGTTTTGTAGAAAATGGTAGACAGTAGTAGAAAATGGTAGTTAGTGATTGGCAGTAGAAGACATTGACTACCACCGACTACAACTCACTACCTTTTTCTATTGTCTACCATTTTCTACAAAACCGCCATCCGAATCCGACAATTCTCACTAAAACCATCCGAAAGTGCAAAAAAATTAGCCATAAAATGTCTTTTAACGCATGCGCTGCGGAAAGTACTGATGATATAACAAAAAAATGTTATACAATATTAGAAAACGTATCAATATCTAAAAAACATTGCTAGACCAAATGTCTAACTATTGTAGTTATGTCACTATAACTACTTTTTTACATTTTAAAAAATGATAGAAATGCCTATCAAATATATTATTTTCTAAAACTGTTTCAATACCTGTTGATTACTTTTTGAATTATTTAAATCGGACATTCGATTCAAAAGATATTACGAAATTAATTAATATCAATACAATTAACAAAAAATACACCCCGACGGGCTGGTGTGGCGCGGGGGGTACCGAAATGCGGGAGAGCCAAAATGTTAAAAAAAACTTATCCACCCGTGCGAAGCCGGGTCGGACCGCTAGTAGTTAATATTTTGGTAGAGTATACCTACGTCACGTCTCGTCGGCTAAATTGAATTTGAGGATTTGTGCGTTGTTTAGATTGACCGATAAGTAAATCGCGCCTTCTAAAGTTAGGTACATGAATAGTGAGCTATATTTGAACACCTGGTTTTTAATTATTCTAAATCCATTTTGTATCAGTGGAGCGATTGCAGCTGGTATAACAAATAAATATATTGCTATTATTGCAATTTTAATTGCCGCTCTCATGACCGGTGCAAAAAGCGATTTTAGTATACAATAATTAAGATTGTTTGAACTAGATGATAAATTATATATCTATGTACGTAGTGCTACGTTCTTATTAATATTTTCTTGCGTATATTCTCGTTTCCTCATCCGTTTGTTGTGTTTGTTTGCGCACGATCTTACTTTACTATAAAGATAATAGGAAATTCGTGTACGTCTAATTAAAGATTTCACAGACTGACATCGCGGTAATTGTGTGCCCTTTGTGGTATCTTACTGTAATTAGTAGGTATTATTACATTGTGATTTAATGCGATTACATTGTTAGGTATTTAGTAGAGTCTGCGGATTTTTTCTACACATATACATTATTTGTCATATAAAAGGATAAGTGACTGATTGAGATCTGGATGAACAGCCAAATTGCCTGTCTAGGCATTGCATGCATATGCAGATGCATTGCCCCAAAATTTAGTGCCTATTTACTTAAGTAATATGTAATTTAATGATTACACAACGGATATTTATTATAAAAAAATAGAAATATACTATTTGCTCTACAATATAGGCACTGTAAACAATTAGCTTTCGCAAAAAAGCGCCAGTTACAAAAACTAAATCATACCTATGTATTATCTGCATCCTTGGATTTATTAGGAAGTTAAACTTATTAATTATGACAAAAAATATGTTAAGTTTGTTTTCAGTAAAATAATTGTTCTTCATGACAATAGTCATTCAGTTCCTTGTTAGGTTTTTGTATATATTGTGTTAGACGGCATGTCTTTGTGACTGTACGATAGATTGTACTTGATGATTAATTCATGTTATTCCCATTGTGACTTCGAAAAGGAATTTCATAGAAACCACAAAACATTGAAGCTTTCTTAAACACAGAAAGCAACATTAGCGTTAACAAAAACAGTATAAACTTATATTACGATTTGTAACAAAAACAATTGTAAATATTAAAATAAGTAGGTAGGTACTAGTAGTTTGTATGAAATGAAATTTTATCCAAAAAAAGTCTGTAATAAGGATATTATACTATTGATAAAAAAGTAGATTTCTTCTAATAGGTAAGGTTTTTCTTTATTGTGAGTTAATTATATAGAAGATAGACATGTAGGTAGTTTAGTACAATTTAATAGCTCTATTTGTTTACGCGAACTCCGCCAGTTTCCGATATCTGCAACATATGTACATCGTCATATTTTAGGCAATTTTTACATAACTATTACTAGAACACATTCGAATACTGATGAAAACTGTTTAAAAATACTCACCACTTTATGAATGTAATATGTGGTAAATTCAGTAAAATAAAATTTAGGTAATAATGTAAATAACAGTCAGTAAAATACTTACCAGAGTACAGATTATCGCTAAGGAATTTTTTAATTTAATATTTTTCTAATATTTTGATAATTACACTAATATTACAAATACTACTAATTTGTAGGTTCTACGCCTTGAAGAGTTGGTTTCTGGAATATCGTAATTTTACATACGGGACACCAATAACAAACCTCAAGGCAGTGGGTCACTACACTCAGATGGTGTGGGCAACGAGTCACAAGGTGGGCTGCGGTGTTGCCCACTGCTCAGGCGGACCTTGGGGACAGTTCTACAATTATATATGTCATTATTGTCCTGGGTAAGTCAAATCTCAAATGTAATAATTTTTTACTACAATGAAAATAATTTTCATATTTTCCGTTCTAATTAAAATTTGTCATAAGTCTGCTACTACACAAAATATTTCACATTAAATTATTAAATATTTTGGACGCAGCAAGCTTAGTTTATAATTAAAACTATATACAGGTACATTTTTTTAACACATTCCTGTCCTCAACAAAATACTAATTAGAATGAGTATACGCTCAGACATATTTAATATATGTATTTTGTCTCTACGTCTACAATTTTATAATAAGACAGAATTATCCGTTCGATATAAGAATACAAATAGCATATATTAAACAATATATGTGGACAACGTACCGCGATTCTATTCGATTATTGCTTAACTATGCACATTGAAATATGTACATGTATTAATACAAATATATAAATTTATATATATTGTAATACATTAATATGTGTGGTATTTTTAAAAAATTTTATTATCAACGTAAGTACCTACTTACCGTGAGAACTACAGTTATGAAAATGATATTAAAGCATAACTATACATATTCAAAGTTTATATCTAGATTTCAACAAATTAATTGGCATTCTCTGCCTAGGATAAGCTTCCAGCAAAACGTCACGTCTAGGTCATTACATTGTTCTGTAACCTTAGATTCTGCAAGATAATGTAATATACTTACGCTACATTGCTAATTTAAAACAAACACACAAATATATTAATAAAGTTAAGTCATTAACTGTGAGAAAACTTCATATTGTTACTTAATAACTTAGTTTGTAAAATGATGTATAGAAACCAGAAATTATCTTGTAAAATTCATTTACATACAATTATTTTATTTATAAGAACAAAAAATGATAATTTTTCTCTTTGTTTCAAAGATAAGTTCTTTCTTCATACTAATATTAAATACAATCGTTTGGTTTATAACAGTACCTACAATATAACGCTTGTTCTTACCAGAGGGAGAAGCTAGTTCTAAAGTTCCCTTTTCGAAATTAAAATCGACTACGTAATGCTACTTTTTATTCAAGATAGAAAAATATTTTTTGTGTTTATAATATCATTTTTAGGGTTCCGTACCTTAAAAGGAAAAAAGGAACCCTTATAGGATCACTTCGTTGTACGTCTGTCAGTCTGTGTGTCCGTCTGTCAAGACCCTTTTTCTCAGGATCGCGTGGAAGTATCAAGTTGAAATTAATATCAAATACTGAAGCCTGCAGTTCCTTGCAACTGGCAACAAATCAAACTTCTAAGGCCACGCGTTGAAAAGATGTGGTCACTCATATAATTATAAGGTACTTCCCAATGACCTAGCGTCGTGAAATTTAGCATGAAATAAGGTCTCATAGCACAAATACATGACAAAATTTTAAAAACTATAAAATTTTTTCTACATCACTAGAAAATTAACTTTTTTTGACTGTCACGCAAGATCTTTTTCTCAGAAAAACGTGAGATATCAAGTTGAAATTTATATAAAATAATCTAATCTCTAGTTACTCAAATATGTAAAAATATCAAACTGCTAAGTCTATTTGATAAAAAGTCGCTTTTATCTCATGTATTGTAATTTTGATTTTCGAGATAAATGAAAATTCCCAGGTTTTCTTTTGACCTACTTTGAACATGATTTTTGGCAAGAAGCAAGGACTTATAGCCTAAAAATAGCAATTTTTAGTTACATCACGAAAAAAATGATCTTTTTTATATTTAGGTTTTAACGCATTATTTGAAGAATACGTTAAGTTATCAAGCTGAAATTAATAATATTTTAGTTTAGTTAGCGAGTTTAATTTTATGAAATTGAAATTTAAAAACTTTAAATAAATTTATTCCAAGAAAGAAAGAAATAATTTGTAATGTAAAATGTATGTTAAAAAGATTATTTGGTAAAATATAAATTCCATTAAATAATTAATTAATTTTTTAATTCTTAGACTGGGAAATAAGATTTAAAGTAAGGAATCTCTTCCATTTACTCAAATTTTCAAAGCCTCTAGCTTAACGTTCATCCGAGCTTAAATCTGTGCCTATTCGAATATTAGTAAAATCGCAAACATTGACGTTTTTGTTGTTGTATCGTGTGAAATAAATCTAAAGCTATACGGGGCGCAAATTCTAAGCAATGACTGTTGACGATATGACACGTTGTTGAATGACAACTTGTAAAATATTTTAATTGACTCCAAAAAAGAAGGAGGTTCTATATTTGACAATTATTTTTTTTTTAAACTTAAAACTTAACATTACTAACAGTCTAGATCACATACTACTAGTATTACCTTTACCCCTCCTAGTAAGCTTGCATGCTTGTGTCAAACAATTAAATTTTATATATATATGTCGGGGATTTTAAATGGTGTGAATGGAAATGGAAGGAGGAAGATGGGGAATATTGGGGAACACTAAAAGGGGGTGATGGTATTGAATGGAATATTGGGTAAACGCAACGCAGATACTTCTACTGTACCGATAAATGATCTAATATGATCTCTGACAATTACGAGAGAAACCTAAGCAGTGCCTTGGACTTGTGACCAAAGTGTAGGCTTAAGGAGCTCCTTTAAGTAATTACAATACTCGCCTCCACTGCTAGGCTCTCTATTTAAACCCAAGGTTAAACGCACATAAACCGAATCTAACACAAGGCTAACCTAACCTAAGGCTAACCTAACATTGTGTTTACTTAACCACGTGGCAATTACATTGTAAGGACTTAAGTGACCTTAGTTGGACAGCACTTCCTCACTACACTGCACTTGACACTATCACTATCACTAGCACTACTTAGATGATGTTCACTTCTTGAGAGACCGCGCACGACTAAGACTTCAGTTAGACTGTCGATCGCATATAAAGGGTCGAGGGTAGAGACTGCCAAAACAACGGAAGTGACTACTACCCCACTCCAACGCCATAGACAACGATAACTATTCGATTAATCGATAATCTTTTACTATGCTCCGACATATATATTGGTACAGGAGCTAGATTCAAATTCGGTCAATCATTTCCTCTCGAGTTAAAATTCGTGTACTGCATAAGGAATATATATTAAGGTTACTCGTGACCGTCAGCTGCGATTCCATGGGTGGGGCAATCAGTGGCAGTATCTTAAACATGTAGAATTTTTTTTTCAGTCATTTCCTCCATATTGAAAATTTGTCGGATTTTAGTTTACCTACGATCTTGAAGGAAAAATAAAGTCAGCTGACCATAACGAGGTGGATTATACGTCAGCAGGCTGCTTCACCATGTAACATTTTGATTTTTTCATAGCAAAATCACAGTTACCTTTTAAGTAGCTTTTTACAAACAGGGGTTTCATAAGTGAATAAACGGAGTCGAAATCACTCACTCACGAAACTCTTTCTTTCATTCATTTAATTCTTTTTGAAAGTAATTATAAATATGTCAATTGAAACACGCATTACTAATTTCGGGAATAAATGCCTCCCAATACTATTTTTGATAATATTTTAACCCGCACACGAAAATCAAAATTTGATAGTATTTGTCCCTTTATTGAAATTGTACGGAAACCTCAGAGCGCGAGTTCCACACTCGCACTCGGCCGAATTATTAACTATAATATTTAAAACGCCTAGTAATAATAAATAGTTGTTTGGTGCCGAGTAGCTTTGTGTTAATGAATATTTTTTTTGCCTTCAATGACAAAAAAACCTTAATAACAATCAGACTGAAATAATTCGACGCGTCCTTCGGTCCTTGCCATCGTTGCGATGGCGAGGCGAGGCAAGATGCGTTTAAGGAGAGTGTTTGCAATAAATTGTTATTTCAGAGCCCAATGACTGGAGGTATTTACTGTATTCGTTAGCCAGATCGTCAATGCTTTAACGGATTTTTTTTTATTTTCAGGGGCAACTATGACACCATTACTCAGTATCCCTACAAAGTTGGTCCGAAGTGTGGAGATTGTCCGGACAAGTGTATATCCGACTCTCTATGTACTAATTCCTGTCCCGTTAAAGACTTTTATTCTAACTGTGAATCTTTGTCTAAAGTCGTTGATGTATGCAAGCAAGGAATGTGTAATGCTACTTGTTCGTGTTCTGGTCGGTTACATAAGATATATCCTTGGTAATAAAATACGTGAAGAGGAATTAATAAGAAATTTCAACGATGAGTAAATCTTAATTCGAGAGCTTAATAGAAAATACAATATTTCTCTTCAAAAGCGATTAGAAAGCTCCTACAATTTGTACTTACACTCAAAGCATTACAATTACGCTTTACCTAATGCTAAACTCTACTTTTTAAATTAAAATGTGGGCTTTAGTAAGTCCAAAACTTAGGTCAGATTGCTTTTTTATCTGTGGCCGCCTATTACAAAATAGAAAAATAAATAAATGTAGATATTATAAAACACGTTATAGTTTAATAAGTAATAATGTATTTAGTAAACAAGCAGTATGTTTCACCAGTAAATAAATGTTATATTAATAGAGAATTGTGTTTTTCAATATTTATTTTTAATCAGTTCGTTGTTAACGTTTGTTTAACAAGTAGGTTATACTGATCATGCTTTCCAATATATTTTATTTTCGTAATAGATTGCAAATATTTATAATAAATTAAATTATACTTCATTACAAGCTTTTTCTACTTTCGTAGTATTGTTTGTAATCAAGTAGATAAATTGTAGCTTAAATTTGACTTATTTTCCGATTTTTCGAGTTAAAATTTTGCATGTACCTATATAACAATTCTATATTTATTATGACATGGAGCTGATGTGATGAATAGGCCGAAAGGTGACGACGACGGTGACGGAAAGTGATGCAGCCTAATAAGACTTTGACTTCGTTTAATTGGTACTCTCACATATAAATATATTTTGTAAATAATTATGTTTTCTTTTTTATTAACATCTAATAAAAGCATGTTCTATTTTTTTTAAATAAAGCCTTGTTAATGAAGGTAGATTTTTTCTCGATGCAGCAGTTCGCTACTTTTTACAGCTAAACAAAACTGTGTTGTACATGTATATTAGTATTATGTTACATTTAAGAAGTGTAATATGATTACTATTTCTTTGTAACTTGCTGTGAAATAAGAGTAAAATATAATTTTATATTTCCTAAGCGGTCTGAACCGTTTACCAGTACCACGTGTTTTCTTTAAAGCGAAGGGTCCATGGTCCTCGAACACAACAGGTGAGTCAGCAGGTGGGGTGATAGCTGGCGCGGAACGAAGTATTACGCTCACAACTCTCTTGCTTTATATAATTTCCAAATAAAAAGGACACTTTAGTCTTACTTATTTAAAATATATAAAAAAATGTCAACAATAGGTAAGAGCGTCATAAACAAAATTAGAATTCAGTCTATATCCTGTAACGTTTGCAGGAGGTATCTAAATTAAGAACATTTTTATATGTTATTCCCGAGTGACCGGGCGACATGTTTCCCACCCCCACTACCGACCCAATTGTAATGCAACAGCGTGTTCCGTCCGCACGAGCATTGCGTTGTCGGCCTCCGCCTTGCGTCCATCTGCGCCCGCGCCATGGTCTGTGACGATGGGTTACATGCATCATCGCATCCCCGCAAGTCACTCCGGCGTCTCGCTTCCACACGAGGTTTCAAGCCTCGCTCAGAGTTTTCCTGGATAAGAGTCTTCGATGGCCTGGAACCGTTCGCTGTTGATGCTCCCAGTAAACTGATCAAAGTCTCATCATACACAACAGTAGAGGACGTCAATAAGAAGCTAGGGTTCAACGAAGAGCTAACTCTATGGATTCAGATTGGTGGAGAAAATTCTAGACGATTGGACATAAACGAATTTCCTTTACGTATCCAGGATGAATTTCTAGAGAAAAACGGTTGGACATCGCATGCTAGACGGTTGCGACTGGCGGTGGATCCAGAGTTGCGTTACTCTTTGCGCTGGTGCGCTGGTCCTGCAAGTAGATCTGGCGGTGTCCTTCGATCTGGCACTGTATTTGTGCTAAAGGGACATGTTTTCCCACAATGGAAACCACGTCTTGCTCATATTATTGGATCACAGCTTCATACGCATGGTAAGCATATTTTTTAAATTATTATATTAAAAATAAAGATGTGATTTGGAAAGTTACAATTATATTTAATTATCTTATTAGGAGTGTCCTGGGAAGTTCTTGAGTTAAGTGGTGGAAGTATCGAGCTCTGTCCACCTAAAGCTCAAAAATTGGTGCTCTGCGTAAAACCTCGTTGTCCAGGCAACAGCTTACTTGATGCTGGAATAAATCATCTCTTTCTCGGTTTCAACACTGTTTGGGAACGAAACATGTGGTTTTACTGGCTTAAAGAGGTTAGTTACTTATGAATAATAGATGTCATAAAAAAATGAATAAAAGTTGTTTATGCAACTTTTATTAATTACATTGGTAATTTTCCAAATTACATTAGGACGCGTAGGCTTTAAGATTAGGAATCGATTCCGGTACACTTCACAACCTAACGATCCATCCACAACGGCGGCAAATTGTTAGAAATCAGCTCACTTAGACAAATTTTTGACATTTCAATGTGCCTGTAATTTTCATCGATTTTAGGGTTGTGTTTATTTGTTTTTTAAAAATCAATATGTTTTATGAATCCATAAATTAAAATTGATTGGCGTATCATGAACGAAATGACCGTTAGATCGGCTGCTCTTTTTCGGCTTATTCTTTTTTGTAATGTTTATAATTCATCAGAACATGATTTGTATGGCAGAAAATTTAAAAAGGGAAGTCGGAAAAATGGACTTAATATCTACCAAACACCATCCGTATTACTAAATGTATAACATTGAGATGTTAAATTTGACAATTTTGCTATACGCAAATATAATCTGAACCTGAATTAGATATATAAATTTATAAAATATACAAATATATAATAATGTACTATAATATTTTTTACACTTTTCAATATGAAGCCTGTAACGAATGTGAGTTAAAAAAATATTAAATAAAAATAGTTTCTAATCATGAATATTACAATGCTTCATTATAATTTAGAATTTAGAACATTATGGTAATAAAAATCTCATTATAAGACAAATAATGATATTTACCTTCTAACAATTTTCCTTTTTTATAAGGTAAAAAAATTAAATGAGATCATATTTTAAATAATAATTAATAAAAGATTCTAGTATGCACTGCCCTACAAGAGTTGTTACGGTCGACATATCCCAAATGCCTTGCGAGCGGGAGTCTCTCAGTCAAAACTGTACTGAGCATTTACTTTGACGCGCTTAAAGTGACACCGCATAACATAATATGTTACATTTCCGGCATTTTAAAACTAATAAATTATAAAACGATAAAATACATTAATGGTCATAACCCTAAATCTTAAGTTTAAGTTCAAATAAGGTATATTGCTAAAGAAGGTGAGCAAGGACACTTAAATGTCGCTTATCAAGTGAACACGATCGTGTCTAGCATAATAATATGATTTTGATTATTTCGTAGTCTATAAGCATTGCAGTGATCGGGTTCGTCGAACCCAGTAGATACTTACAAGAGTAGAACTAAAGTATTATTCGTTTATGGAATAATAATCGTTTTTGCGGTAAAAATAGCGAAACCAACAACAAAACTCGGAAAAAAATTTTGTAACTGAAAATTAGCTAGTATCGAATTTAGGAATGGTTGAAAACAACATAATGAAGTGTGAAGAGGAGGAGATAGACAGTTTAGATGTGTTTTCCTTACAAAATGGTGAGGATATATACCTGGATAGCCTAGAACCTTCTACATATAGAGAAAAAAGTGAAAATGTGGTATGTTTGAAAAAGTTTCATATTCTTACATAAACTTAATTTGATTTATATAATTATGTTAATACCATTAGAAATAAAACATAATAAAATAGTTTGTAAACTTTATTAATTATAGATCACTTTTTCTTTTCTATCAAGTCGAATTTTATATAAAATAATATTTTCGGTCTCTTGTAAATATAATAATTTGATGGATTTGATTGAACTAGGTGGAAAAAACCTCTAACTTAAAAGAAAATACGCATTATTATATTCACTTTGTAACCCTGAATACAAATAACGTAAATTGAAGATGAATGGAATAGCAAACAATAAATATCTCAGCAAAGAGGCGTTTTTACTATATGCCTTGGTTTTTTACGTTCCATTACTGCAAAGTAAATCACAAACTACCATATTAGATTGTTGGTAATTGGAATCTACATCATCTATTTAAAAGTTTTCGAATATAAGCAGTAAAGTTAGGACGTTATTATTAAACTGGCGACCGACCTGGTTTCGCACAAGTGTAATGGATTGAGACAGTGTTTTCGATAAAAGCTTCCGTTGAATGAAAAAAAAAATGAAAATCCGTTTTTGAGTTTATTGCGAATAGACAGACAGACATAGCGTGGATTTATTTCATAATCAGTAGTGATAACAATGAATTTTTCCTGACACCCAATTTAAATTAAACAAAGCCTATATTTAAATGAGACCTGCGGCACTAAACTATTTTATTGTATCCAATTTTTTAGAGCAGTTTTTGCATAATGCGCGTACAAATAGACATTCAGGATTGAAATTAAGCTTTCTTAAGTATTTTCTATGTAATTAATTCTTGTTGTTCTCCATAGGGTACACAAAGCACACAGCCACCAAACGTCCTAGACCTCAGCAGTGGTAGTCGCTCCTACCTATCAACAGCATTAACGCAACATGCGTCCGACGGCTTTGCGGTACGAGTTCTACGCCTGCGCGGTAATGCTCTACCTGGGCTACCACCACAGACATGCTCCTTGCACACTCTCACACACCTGGACATCAGCGATAACAAGATCACTGAACTACCTGAAGAATTATGTCGTCTAACGCAGTAAGTATTTAACTTAATTATTATAAACTTCTGTTTAAAGTATGGAATGTATGTCAACACAATATTATTTATACAAACTAAACTTTATATTTAAGTAAGTACAGCATTCAAATTTATAGTGTGAGTTAGTTTTGAGTTTCCTTAATAGCATTCTGGTTAAAATAGGTATACAAATTAAATTATTGAGTTAAAGCTCCAGATAATAAGTAGAGTCAAAATATATAAAGTTTATGCCTAATACCTGTACACTACACTAAAAAATATAAAAAAATATTTCTAAAACAATTAAATATCCAATTACTTTAAAACTTTAGAAAAAAAATCATTTTACACTATAAACTTAATCACGGTTGTTATTGGTGTTATTTTGATAGATTAATGATGTTCTCGACATGTTTATTTATTCGTGTCTGCTGAGGTTATTTAGATATTTCCCACTCACCTTAATGTTTTTATTATTTAATGTTATTGACGAAAACATAATGAAAACAAAATCATTATCTATAGGTATAGGACAAGTTGAGAATAATTCGGATTGCTACTGAATTCGAAGTCAGAAGTGACAGGTGATAGTATTTCTTAATCTATCGGTTACGGCAAATAAATATAGTATCAATTATATATCAATGAAGATCCATTTCGAAACTCTCACGGTTTCTCTACTATAATATGCTTGTATTATACATATAGGTAATGCTTCCTCTTGAATCACTCTATCTATTGGTGAAAATCGCATTAAAATCTGTTGAGTAGTTTAAAAAATCTAAGCGAACAGACAGCCGAAGCGATTTAGTTTAATACTATGTAAAGATTAATTTTAGTAAATTGATATTCGCAGTCTGTTGGATAGTAACTGATTACCGACCTTTACGTATGACTTTCATTCACTGTATGTATGTAGATTAACATACAATATGTAATTAGAAATTATTTATATAATCTATTTTAGTTTACTTATCATTTTTCTACAGATGATATAATTTACATATAATAGATAATTATAATAGGCTTATGTAATTACTTATTCTTCACTTATTTAAAAGTATAAAAAGAATTTCAACTGTTATATAATATGAGCTTTTACTCTCAAACGACATGCAATGAAATATAAATTAGTTAAATATTTCATCTTGATGTGTTAAATATTTTATTCAGCATCTATACAAATTTGAAAATATGCGTTTCGTGTACGCTATATTTTGACCCATCATCTCTTCGTTGTGATAAAAAGATCGATAGAAGATGAAGTATTTACTTTACTATTATTTACTTTTATATATTTTAAGACAAACTTGCGACTATACTACTTCTATGTATAGAGTACACATTTTACATTTACATTAAGTATTTATATATGACTGTACCTATAAATCTTCCGTCTACTATCAGTTCGCATTCAAGTTTCAAATTTATTTTAAATTAAATGTTTAAAATTTAAAATAGCTTTATTATATACATGCATATTATTATACCTACATATATAGCATTTTATTATACATACATAATTAAATTTATTTATTATAGAATTAAAAACTGATGAAAGTCGAATAACAGCTACAGTCTGATATAATTTTTTTTTAACGGTTCTGGGTACTAGCCCATTTGAGCCTGTAGTTGTTAATCTTATATATTAGGTTGGGGAAAAAGTTTCTTCGCATTTTTTAAGAAAATTCAAAACATTTTTTTAATAGTTTATTTACATTTAACTAAAGTATGTAGGTACCATTTTGTTAGATAACTTTTTACCTTCTTGTAGGTAGGGACATGATCCCATTGCTATAGAAATTTTGGGGCTTCTGATCAAAAAAGCGCGACAAGTAGTTTTGGCAGTCCTCTCGTAATGTTAAACTGACACTGCCTAAAGAATTCTGAAGAGACCGAAGTAGGTGGAAATCTGAAGGTGCAAGGTCAGGACATTAGGGGTGCATTAACACCTCCCAGCCAAACTCTCTTAATTTTTGCGAAGTGGCTAAAGATGTGTGAGGTCTAGCGTTATCACTATGAAAAATCACACCCCTTCTGTTGATTAATTCCGGCCGCTTTCTCTCATCTTCTTGCTTTAATCTCATCAGTTATTTGCAGTAGAATTCAGAATCGATGGTCCTGCCTGGTGGTAACAGCTCATTATGAATGATGGCCTTCCAATCCCACCACACTCACAGCATCACCTTGTTGCGAGTTAACCCGGGTTTCGCCACAGTCTGTGAAGCCTGACCAGCCTTTGACCACGACCTTTTTCGCACGTTCTTGTCGTACGTGTTCCACTTTTCATCACGAGTTATCAGCTTCTTCAAAAATGATTCGGTTTCATTACGTCGTAATAAAGAATCACAAATGAGTACACGGTTCATTAGGTTTCATTCAGTGAGCTCGTGAGATACCTGAATATCGAGGTTTTTTGTGTACCCAGTTTTTTTCAAATGCGCCAAAACTGTTTTGTGGTCAATTCCCAGTTCTTCAGCCAGTCTAACTACTGATATGCCGATCTTTCTCCACTTTTTCAAAAATGGCATCCATTTTATCCGTAATAGGACGACCAGAGCGAGGTGCATCTTTGACATCAAAATTTCCGGATTGAAAACGTTTAAACCAAATGTGTGCTACTCTCACAGACACTGCACTAAGTCCATAAAGATCGCAAATTTTTTTTCTCGGTTTGCGTTACATTTTTACCTTCTTTGTAGTAAAATTTTAAAATGTATCGAAATTCTTCGTTAGATCCACGCATCTTCACAGTACGAAAAACAAATAAAAATCACACATTTTCCTAATTTGAATATGGAATTGTCTTCTTTAAAATGTAAACTTGTAATGATATCAAAACCAGCCAGATACAAATAGTATAGCCAAAGAGATTTTATTACAAGTTCATACATACTATAATGCGAAAAGACTTTTTCCCCAACCTATTAATATACAGTAGGTTTGCTAGTCACTGTATTTAAAAAAAATATATATAGTAGGTACTATTTCAAAAAATTGCCAAAAAAATTGTTTACTTTTATTTTTAATTATTATTTTTTTATCCATACTTATTTGTTGTTATACTATTTTACGGCCATCAAGTCTGCTATTTTCGTGTCATGTTATAAACCTGTAATCTGTCAATATGATAAAAGTTTATATAAGTATAAAATGTCACAGACAAGTTATATAAATATGAAGTAACACTCCAATAAGTAGAGAACAAATAAGCAACATCTGGTCCACAATTCGAGCAGTCGAGCACATTAGATCGGTATACGTTGCTATTACGGGTCTATTCTTAACGCTTCGTCGACGGAGCGTGGCGTGGTGCTCTGCATCTCAGTATCAACCTTCCTTGCTTTTATGTGCAATATGGCGTTAGAGAACCCTTTTTGCTTGTATCTTATCTACATTATACTAAAGCCATTCAAGATTAAATCAACTTTAAATAATGATTCTCAGTTCCATTGTAGATATAAAACCTTAAAAAGCCATACTGTTAACTGCTCAGTAGTCAAATAGTTTTGTCACAAAGATCGAGGTAGCTTTCAAGGCTATAATATAAAAAAATGGAATTACGGTAATTTTGAGTAATGCCAATTTCATTTTAAAATAGTTTTTATTCTCAGTCCTAAATGAATCGGTTATTTCAAAGACCCCATAAGTCAAGTAATACTAATTTTTCAGGAGAATCAAAAAGCTGTTTTGGTACATAAAATTGTTCTGAACAAACTTTATTTTATTAACGATTTTTGACTCGATACTGTTCCTTTAAAATTACAGTGACTTATGTGAATTTTGTTTGGACATATGAAGTTATCTTAGAAAAACATAAAAACGCAAAAACCACGTTTGGTAAAAAAATATAAATTATGGGGTTTCTGAAATACCCGATTCAGATATAGTTTTTACTCTCACTTTAATATCGTTGTCATTGAACCTTATAACTTATGAGTCAAAAATACAGCAGGAAATGTCATAAAATTAAATAGGAATTAAAAACTTATTGAGACATTGTTAAAAATCCAATTGAAGTTGGATAACTTTTTAAATAAAATTTTCTTGCCTACGAATTTCCTAATGTGTTTGTTAAATACTGAACTGACCATTACGACCGTGAAAATTTGTATGTGGGTAGGCATTTGCATGACATGCCTTTCACATTGTAGGTAATATAAGCAAAAGGCAAAGGATAGGGTTTTAGAAACACATATCCGGCAGGCTAGCCAGTGTATTATCGTCGCAAGCCTAAGATAACTTGTCTCCTATAGGTACTACATGTAGGTCTTTCTCAGATGTTTTTACAAAATAGTAACAGATAGGTTCTAAGAAACCTACAAACTAATCACAACCTGAATACACAATGTGTGTCAGTAAGAAAACTCTTGTGTCATCATTATATCTATTAAGCTAACAGTTGTAAGCTGTTAATTAGGTACGTTTCCGTTGTGTGCCAATTTTTAAGCGAGTGCGAGTTGTGTGCGTCAACACTAAGGACAACAGAATAGTAAACGTATAAAAGTGATATGATAATATATGTATGAAAAAACATCATTCGATAGTGGTAGAAGCAAATAGTTTTAAATATTTTCATGTATACTAATTTTTCGTACTAAGTGATGAATACCTCTAGTGGACTGTAATTTTCTTTTTTTTTTATTATAATTTCTTATCCTACAATTTACTTTCAGGACGCTTTAGCGCTCTTTAAAATGTTACTTAGGTACATACATTTCTTCTTATAGAGGCATAGATGCCTATTTATTGCTTTTTTAAGAAAACTTATATACCTGAGTGACCTACGGAAAATTCCCCATCCCATCAAAAGATTTCATAGAGGAGTGGGGAAGGGGCTGCGAGGGTCTGGGACTTACTACCTGTTATTTCGTTACGGTTAGCCAGTAATCAAGAGCATTTTATAGTAATGTAATTTTTTTTACACCATCGGAAAGTAGAGATTTCAACAAACAATAAGCCCATCGACAAGTTTTTAAAAAAACAGATATTTTGACGTGAGATTTTTCATTTGAAAATTGGAGTGGTTTTTCGATTATAAATACTTTAAATCAAAAAAATTACAGTGCATTTAGAACATAAAAAGGTAAGCTTCCAACAAAAACCAAAAAAAGACTTTTTTTTGAAGAAAATAAAAATAAATAACCAAAAACTTGGTTATTTGAATTTTTCACATAAATTTTGAGGTTACTTGAAAAAAAAGTAAAGGCAAAAGTTGTAGATCTTTTTATTATCAGCAACTTTGCCATTTAACTTTTTTTCACAGGACTTTTAGTTTTGCCGGAAATCAAGATAAAGCGTTTTTTTACCCTCACACCCCTCGCCTTTCCACTTTCCGACCTCAAATCGCTCGTAAATTATTTATCCTATATTTTTTTTTATATTCTCTTTCTTTTCCAATAAGTTTGATCCTACTATAATTTTAACATACATATTGAAACACCTTCATAGAATATAACACTTTTATATATTCAGTTCTTAGCAAGTATATCTACATCAACGCGTCGAAGCGTGCCGGTTACGTTCACTTTGTGCGCAACCCCTATTAGCAGACGGCCTTGTTTGTGTTAATGTTAATAAATACTATATATCAAATAACAGTTGCGTGATCAATATGAAAACTTATTTGATCGATTGTTATTTCAAATATTTTATAATGTTTTGTTATTGCCTTGATATAAGTAGAGCAATTAGTTAATTATGTTACCTAACATAGCTTTACTGCACATTATGTTTCTAATTGTGTTTCTTCTTTTTGTACCAAATTCAAAATGGTCTGACATAGAATAGATATTTCTTGAAAATTAATTCAATTAATCATTTTTCATAAGTAAGATATTTAGTGTTTACTCACACGTTTTATAACAATACTAGCTGACCTGGCAAACGTTGTTTTGCCATATAAATTTGGGGTGGGCCACCCTTATCACTTAGGGGGATGAAAAATAGATAGTAACCGATTATCAGACCTACTGATTATGCATATAAAAGTTCATAAAAATCGGTCGAGCCGTTTCGGAGGAGTATGGTAACTAACAATGTGACATGAGAATTTTATTGTATAAGTTAAGATATATAAGTTAAGATATTAGATAGTGGTTTAGGCGGAAAGTTCATAGCTGAACTAACAAACTCAATATCATATAATATGGGGGATCATCTAAGTTTACGTCTTTTCCTACTTTACGGTAGAATTTTCAATAAATTCCTTTCTTTCCTTTCTCACAAACCTCTAAATACAATGAAATTGATAATAAAATTCGTCAAATTTAACAACGTACAAAATATTACAGAAAATAAGATGAAGTTTAAGGCAGAAAAACCTTGAAAGACAACGGTTTAAAATTCAAGCATTTCAAGCAGTTGTTTTGGTGAGATTTGGGTTAGTTAAAAGTGCCTACAATTACAAATTTTGATTATACATATTAGAAATTTTTGAATACAAATATTTAAAAAAAAATACCGTTAGAGACAATACATTAAAAAAAAATTGATTGTTCATTCGTCAAATAGTCTCAGGTCTACAATATATTTTTTACATAGGTACTGAACATGTAAACTGATTTTCTAGAAGTTTTTGAAACCGATTTTTAAAATTTTAGAGTTTAATAATAAATATTGTTTTATTTGGAACAACAAAGGAACCATTAAGATTTGGATTATTATTAAACATTATATCTTATGACCTACGACTACTCATTAATGGCTGATATGATAGGGAATACTTTATAAAAGACTCTTTTCTTATCTCTACATCTTAAAGTAGGTACGCGTGATAACTAATAACTAATTTTAATAAATAATTATTTGATGCTATCTCAGTAGTGAGTCGGATGGTTTTGGAAGGAATTATTCAGCATCTACCGTTTCCGTTCATTCTATAGTTCCGTGAATACTTGAGGCTTAAGTATGTGTCGATCAGATAAGTTGCATTCGTAGAGGCAATTTCGTATTTAGCCTTGTATACACGCTTTGTTTTAAAGTATGCCTTTGTAATTATCTTTATTTATACTGTAGTGTCATTTGGGATACAATCTTCTATATGTATAATGTATATATGGGTACAGGTGACTGACTCGTCAATGCACAGCCCAAGCCGAAGCAACTGAAATTTAAAAGTTTGAATATTGACCATATTTTTTGTGATGGAAACTAAAGAGAAGCAAGATTTCGAAGTATAAACACTAAATATAAAAATCTTCTTTCATAGGCCTGTAATTTAGCTTAAGCATTGTATAATTTCAACAAATAAACTAAACAGAATTTCTGTCTCTTTATGTAAAAAAGGGAATTAAATTATTCATTGAGCCAAGTAGTAGGTTTTATTTCTTTTAAATTCAAAGCGAAGAAAAAAAGTTTCCTCATTAAGAGGCCTAATGCTCTTTTACCTCAGCGAATCGAGGATAGGTCGAGTAATGTCTTTTATTTTCTTATCGCAGGATAATTCTTATAATGAAACAAATTATACTTGGGTATTAAGTAAAATATTTGCATTATAAATTGCGTAAGTATAGAGGAAGAGAATATGTTGAAAGGGGAAATGGAGAGTGAAAAGCTGAACGATTGCACAGATTTGTTAGTGGATAAGAAAAACAATAATGTGTGTGTATTGTAACATCGGTGGATCCATTGCGTCTAGGCGTTATTGCCAAACACTGATAGCCAACGCAGACTTAAGACAGGAGTCGACAGACAATTTAGTTTAAAAATAAATTCGATACGAGTATAAATAATATATACGAAACTGTTTTCACTAATGGAAGGAGATAGTCGAGATATGGTCGTAGCATATGTTGGTATTTTTCGTGAATGACATAGTTTTAATTGATATATTACCGCAAACAGTTTTTTCAGTTTAGAAAATAGACTAAAATATCTGTCTAAAACTTTAAAAACCTCGGATAAAACTGTTCTAATTTAATTAGAAGCATTGTATATTCTTTTTCGTGCTAAACTATTTTAAATTTGCAAGAAAAAGACAACGCTTTTCAAGTAATCAACTGGTTAAATATGTTTATAATATTAGACAAGGAGGATATATTGATAGAAGTCATAATTATACTATGGGTAATTATACCGTCCCACGGTTGGACTTTATGTTTTAGTTAAAATATCTTTCTTAAATTAAGTGACGACTAATAACTAATATATTATCTTCTACATCTCTTACATTTATGTACCTAAGTAGAAATAATTTATCCTTACCGTGTTTTAGTCATAATCGCCGAGAATCTAAAAGGAAATAATAAAAATAAGAATTTATACAATATTAAATTCTTCTGGTCTGATGTCCATGGCAGTTTAAGACATGCAGTGGGGCGCGATTACATTATGGTCAGTTGTACCACGTTCTCAGTGATAGTCAGTCACACGTTTGCTCGGACTTTGGCTTTCTCGTAAGCCTTCATTATTATATACTTATTTTGAAATGTTCGTGGATATCAGTAGATCGATCTGGAAAAATATAAAAATTTAGTGATCTATAGGATTGTTTTTTTTAAACGGTAAGTTCTGTAAATAACACAATTGCTATTTACAAATTGGAAAGTCATCCCTTTTTTTAAATTCCTTTTCAATTCTATTGTTTTTTAATTATTGTATATAATGAACTATAAAAGTATTTTTTAAATGCTAAATATGTACCATAAACCTACATCTCATACATAAAAATCTTGTGTTACATACAGTGTTTGTATCAAACCCCCGAAACGGCTTGACTGATTTTTATGATATTTTTTTTTGTGTATATTTGCCTAGTCTAAAAATTGGTCATAGCTTATTTTGTATACCCCTTGATGATAAAAGTGGTCCCCTCCAGAAATTAATTTATATGTCAAAACAAATTTTGCCGGGTCAGCTAGCTATATATAAAAGTAAAATTAAACGTCTAATATAGTTCTATCAATTAAGTTAGGTAACCAATCAATATCAATTAAATTCAAAGAAAAATTCTCTCGCTTCGCTGAGGAACTTTTCACTCTGAAAATATACAAATCCCAATCGAATAAATGGTTGAGGATAGCGTACACGACAGATATAAAAGAAATATTCACTTTTATTTATATACTCGTTGATTGAAGAGGTTGTATGCTAATATTAATGTAAGTATTTCTATAAGATTAAAAATATGTTTCGTTGGTCGCGGTGTATGAGTTTATAGGTCAAAAATTAACATACGAAACCAGCATAGAAAGAGATTATAAAAATAAAATATAGACACTCATCAAAATAGCTGGGTTAGGGTATTCATTATAAAGGCACAATGATTTAATACCTACCAAAAATGTTCACTGTAATACAATTTAGTTTGATTACAAATACATTTCCTACCCATTACATTCAGACCTATTTCCGTTACTATATTTCTTGTTAATAAAAATAGTTTGCTTAATAACTTTTTGTTTTGTTCTTGAACATAACTCTGCCAAATATCATCTTAACGACTGTTTAATTCTAATTTAAGAAAACTTATGGAGAGCGTTCTTTTTAACACAAATAGAAGCCAAAATAATCCTTTTGGATTTTATCTGTTTGCCTGTCTGTAAATATTTGTTAGTTGGTAGTTGCAGAAAATTAAATAGTTCAAAAGAATTTAAAAATATTCAGCCCAACGAAACTATTGATCGAGAAATCCCTAATTCAATCATTCATTGTATTTTCAACGCTCACTTAGCACAAACATTTAGTCCTGATTGATAAAAATCTTTAAAAACTAAATATTAATTTATACTTAATAATTTTAATTTTAAAAGTAGGAATTAGTAGGAACTTATAATTATTGATAAAGAACCAAAATTTTATATAGAAGATTTATTTACAATTCGAATTAACACGAGGTTATGCAGATTACGTTGTATATTGTGAAAACTGAAAGTAGATTAATTAAAAATGATTTTGACTTATTTATTTATAAAATAATTTTAAATCAATTGGTAAGAGTTTTAACCCCCGACTATACAACGACGGGGTGTTATAAGTTTAACGTGTGTATATTTGTGTATCTACATGTCTGTCTGTGGCGTCGTAGCGCCCAAGATAATAGACCAATTCTTATGAAGTTTTGTTTATTTGAAAGGTAATTGAATTGAGATGGTTCTTATCTATAATTTGTGAAGATCTAATCAACCCTTTTAAGACTGTTAGCTCATTTCTAACTTGAGAGCTACGTGTCCATTTCCCTTTCTTTCGACTTATAGGTACAAGTGAATATAAATTCATCTAAATCGATAGTTGGTGATAAATTAGTTAATTATTTAATTGTTTATTCTTATAATTGTATCTTTCATGATCAAGAAAAATTAATAAAATAATTTATATATATATATATATTTATTTATTTATGCAACCTAGTTTGCAATAAAGAGAAACTGTACTAAATAACCGTATTGTATAATTATAACGTATTTATAAATGTTAATATGTATTGATTCATTGTATTAATTCTACAAGGACAACAATCATTATATTAACAACTTATGATGAAACAGAAATGATAAAAAAATAATAAGATAATTATTTTATAATTTGGAAACGGTTACAAATATTTAAATTCAAATTTATGAATGACTAAATAAATTATTATATTGAGCTTATGTTCAGGCACGGGAATGAAAGATTTTAACTGGCTAAAGATATTTTACAGGCAAATACAGTGACAGTCAATTTCCTAACTTAAGTTATACCTTAGGTATTTCTGCTTTGTCGAAGAAAAGACTGTTAACAACAATTTATACCCAAAAGTTACATATTCTTATATTGTTAAGTGGCGTGCTTTTTAACTTTTTAAGTTAAAGTTTAAACAAACAATTACATATAATTTTAAATTGATTTTAAATTTTAGCTATACTTTCCAGATTAGAAGAAATAAACATCAGCGACAACGAAATCCTATCAATAGATAACGTTCTACGACTGCCGCGACTTCGCACCATTGTAGCAGCTCGAAATTTGATAAGGCATTTTGGGGTAAAAAATCAAATATTTCTTAATTATCACCAAATTTAATAAATAACAAATTCAAATTTATCGTATAATATTATAGAACTTATGAGTACATCAGCCTATAGAGGTCAGATTTAAGGTAAACAGGTAACATCGTCGGAGCCGTAAGACTTTACAATTTACATATAGTAATAAATATATTATTTTAAATAAAAAGGTTAATGTTATATTTGCAGTTAAAAAACACAAACCAAATGGGTCCAGGTGAAGATACGAATAGAAGTGAATATCGGGCACCACTAACAAATGTTGACCTCCGATACAATAGACTGAAAGGCAGCATCATCCTCGGCAACTATGAAGTGAGATAGAGTTTTTTAATCAAATTATAATTAACATAACATATTACACAATAAGCTACGCGGCTATTTCATAAACTTACATAGCTTTTATCTCCCGATACTTGTATCTTTCGGATCGCTTTTGCTTTACATGCTAAAGTTACTATCCACGTGGCATCTTCTAACTGAACCATCTTGACTACTGAGACTCGTCTGTATATATATACTCTGTAGTCTGTAAATTTAACAGTTTTGATAAAATTGAATATCCAATCAATAAATATTTTAACAAGAATATTCATCACTTTCCAGCATCTTGTATCGCTGGATGTGTCTCACAATGCAGTGGAAGTGTTGGTGCTGTCAGCGCTACGAGGACTACGCGAATTGTACGCAGCACACAATGTCATACAGCATCTGGCTCTACATGGCGCTTCACTTAGAATTCTACATGCACCTTATAACCGTAAATAATTTAGTTACTTTTAACCTATTGTTCTTTGAAAGTTGTTGATTTACTTTACGTTTTATATTCCTCAAAGTTTCACTATTTAAATTATGTATAATAAATATAATGTTAGATATTAAATTTTCCTAACAGGCTATTAAACATATTTTTTCTAATTTTCAGAAATGGATAGTCTTACCACTATGGTGCCACCCATCAATTTAGTAGAGGTAGATGTGTCTCACAACAAATTATCTTCCTTACCTCAATGGCTCAGTGGTTGTTCAGACCTCACCAAGCTCTACGCAAGTAACAATCAATTAACTTCACTTCCAGACCACTTGTTCTGTAGTGAATTATCTAGTCTAAGTCATTTACATTTAGCTCATAATAAAATAACTAATTTTCCATCTATGCCAAGATTAAGATCACCTTTAAAGGAACTATTATTACATGACAATTGCATCCAAGCACTACCTGAAAATTTCTTCTCAATATGCGATAGATTGTGTATACTAAACCTATCAAATAATAGACTCAGTCGACTACCGCGAGTTAGAGGTGCATCTCCCCATTGTTTAGAACGACTCTACCTTACGGCAAATTGTCTAAACGATGAAGTGATAGATGTAATCATTACATTTCGAGGACTTAAAATACTTCATATTGCTTACAACTGCTTAACAAGCTTACCAGAAAGTTGCTTCTCATTTTGGCCCGAAGTCGAAGAAATAGTCATTTCTGGAAATTCTCTCACAAAATTACCTGATAATTTGCCACAACTGAATAATATTAAAGTTGTCCGAGCGCACTCAAATCGATTACGATCTGTGCCAATGTTCGCATGCAGCGCATCTGTGAAAATTCTAGACTTTGCTCATAATGAATTAGATAGCATTGATCTTAGACTTTTGGCGCCAAAACAGCTGAAATTTTTAGATATATCTTGTAACAAAAAACTTCAAATGGATCCATCACAATTTAATGCATATAAATGTCAAAGACCGTTAAGTTTGGTTGATGTGACTGGTCAGAACACAATATCTTTAACACAAAAAAATAGCTTCCACGAGGAATTAAATGGTGTCACTCCGTGGGTGACAGGGTTTACTGAATGCCCTAACAAATCATTACAGCTATCTTGTGCGCAAATTCGTTTTCCATCATTTTGCAACAAAGAAGGATTGTTTGCAATAATCGACGGAGAATCTGATGTCGAGGTTCCCAAAATTCTACAATCAACTTTACCAGGACTTCTCCTCGAAGAAAAATCTATAAAAGAAACCGTTAATGAATATATGAAATATGTCGTTCTATCAGCTCATAGAGAATTAAAGGAGAAAGGTCAAAAGAAAGGCGCTTGTCTTATAATGTGCCACCTATCACCAATAAATGTGCCAGAAAATGTTTTTGGTCAGACAACAAAAAAATATAATTTACGATTAGCAAACGTGGGTAACACTAAAGCTGTTTTAAGTCGTCGTAATGGGCCTCTATGTCTTGGTATAGATAGTAATAAACGTTTAGGGTACTCTTCTAGATATCCTAATACAGTACCTGATCCTGATGTCATTCAGACGGTCGTCAAAGAAGACGACGAATTTCTTATATTGGGAAATGGAAAATTTTGGAAATCCGTGACAATAGACACAGCCATATCTGAAGTAAGAGCTGAGAGGAATCCAGTATTAGCAGCCAAGAGATTACAAGACTTAGCACAAAGTTACGGAACTGAAGATTGTATATCTGTTGTGATAGTACGGTTTGATACTGCACGGTCTGATGTTGACATGCTCATGCGAGAATTGCGTAATACTATAAACACGAGTAAATCTGTATGCCGATCAGATTGCTGTTGTTCTAGATTAGAACCATGCTGTCATTCAATAACTCCACCTAAATCAACAAGTGACCGTTCATCGCCGAGTGGACAAAGCGATCATCCTGGAAGTGAAACTGTGAACCAACATTATGCAAGTGTTAGATCACACATAAGAGCTTCAGAACGGCGACCACGAGGTGGAGTAGCAAGAGCAATTCGAGTTCGTGTCGAAGAAGATAAAGAAGACGAACGGAAAAATGATGATGTGCCTTCTTCTGATGAGCAATTTAAATGTTGGGAATACATGTTAGAGCAAAACACTCAAATGATATTCGATAAGGAACTGGACAACCTCTCAAAAGGCATCAAGTCAAACGGGAGCAGCTTACGAAATTTAAAGGGATTATCTGGCAGTAGTCCTCAACTACATTTGACCGGAAAACAGTCCAAAGTTCCATTCTTATCAAAACATTTTGGAAGTGCACGTAATTTTGGTAATAATTTTAAACCTGAATTTCGTTTTGGGTCAGGTAGAGTACCACATGGAGGTCCAAATGCTGCATATTTTGGTTCACTTCAACGGCTCATGCCTTATCATTTAGAATACGATTTTGCCGTTATTCAAGAAAAAACTGCACAATCACAGGATTCATTAGATTTAGAAGGCCGCATGCAACAATACTGGGGAGTGGCTACGACGGAATTATAAAAAATATTGTTTAAATAATATCATGCCTAACTTGTAAATAAAACTTCAAATCAATTACCGTATTATGTATTATTATTTATATTTATATCTCGACTAGATTTTTTTTGCACGAAGTATGATATCACTATGGCCTCATTCATTATAAGTGAGCTATTATAATAATAATTACATTAATTGTATTTACAGTAAAATAGTTTACACAACCAAATAATTTAACATAACTATTTACTATATATATTATAAACTATTTAGCATAATTAAATAATAATAAAATATGTAATATAATATGTAATACTATGTAATAATGACTACTTTGAGAAGAATTACAAATACCAGTTGTACCTATAGTACTCACTGAATATTATCTTCATATTCTGTATAAAGAATGGTAAGTACAAGCAGAATTTAACATATAAAATGTTTTATTTCTCACGAAAATTATATAATCTATTTCCTTATGAATCACTTATCACTTACTATACATACAACTTTATTTACATCTTATATGTATTTGAAGGCGTTTAGAAGTGCGAACACATATCTTATGACTAAAACTATTTACAAAATAGATTTTTACACTTATTGACTTTCAAATTGGAATGTAGACTATCACTTTGATTTTTTTAATGTTTATTATTATTGTATGGATGTGCCCGAATTCATTATAATTTAAAACTTTAAGTATTCTTATGATTCTGATTTTAAGACGCACACTTTCATAAGTAATTATGACTTAATATCCTAAATCATAAAATAACTGACTCTTTTAATCACCAATTCAAATCACACCATCTTATGTGATCTTGTCACTTGACTTTGTAAGAATCACAGTTCACGTTTAACAACAAGTTCCAGCGGTTGTACACCAAGTTGTGGTGGACACGGCGCCGGGAGCGGCGGAGCGGGCTGCGCGTGCGCCGGGGGTGGCCGCCGCTAGGGGTAGCCTCGTGGGGAGTAATGGTGTTCTCCCAGCCAAGAGTCCGGAGAAGGAGGGAAGTCCGGGTATCCTCCGGCTGCTGGTGATGATGAACTGCTCATGTCTGATGCGCCTCCTGCACCTCCTAAGCCTGCTCCACTTATTGCTTGACCTATTATTAAATTTTATTTTCAGTTATTATCTAAATATATAATAGGATTTAAGAATATAAAATATCAGTTAACTTAAAAACGTTTTTGGTCAAGTTAGGGTTGCCATCGTACAATAATAATCTATAGTGTTTTCATATACATTGCCTTACGTGGTATACCTACCCCATTAGTATATTAGAAATATATACTACGACAACACCGATATATTTTATTTTAAATTTGAAGAAAAATTAATTATCATATTCATTTAATAAAAAAATGTTAATTTATTTTGCAACAGAAAAAAAATCTCACTCAGTTACCTACTCATAGTTATTAGTTTAAAATTAATAAAAACATTTATTGAGAAAAAGACATAGATAACATCCATCCAGCAATATTTTGAAGAAGCTGAAGGTTCAAAATGTTTTCCTAATTTAAAAGAAATATTAGTTACAATTTTTTAAAAGAAAGATGGCTACCATAAAATGTTTAAGGTATATTCAATAGTATATAACGATCAAATCTTATTTACCTATATTCGTGTAAACGAGGTGGTCTGGAGGATAATGGTAGTGCGCATGTGGTGGTGAATGCGCGCGCAAATATGGCGGCGTGGCACCGAAGCGCGCGCTAGAAGCGCCACCTGCTGGTGAACCTTCTTCCCCACCAAGTGCTGCGGTACTATAGCTATCGTTACTTAACTCTGAAATCATTTTGGAAAATCTAATTTAATTTAATTTATCAACCGTCTGTACTTAGATACTTATTAATACTTATTATGAATGGTCTTTATAACACCTATAGACGTCAAACAATCTTTTTTTTAAATGTATGTCTATCTATTAACAGTAGGTACGCAAAAACGTACGAAATTGGAATTGGTCTAGGCTTTGTTTTATGTTAATCGGAATTGGAAAAAAAGTAAAGGTTATTTAAACATGCTGATGACCTCTTCATCATATTACAATTTTATTGTATATTAAATGCTCGTCATGAGCAATCAACGAATGATTAAGTATTGTTACGACTATTATATATTTTATTTAGTAAAATAGATATCAATTACTTCATAATTTAAATTGTGTTTTATATTAAGGAAAAACATTAACGCAATAATCGTTTATTAATCTAGCTTTGCTTATTTTTAATGTCAGAAATCAACCAAATTATTTGTCGTAACCACAGAAAAGGGCTAAGAACTTTCCTTGCTTATGCTAACAAGGGGCAATGCTATAAAGTTACAAGTTGTAAAGATAATCCTAACATACGAGTAATAGTTGAATGACCCTATATTAGTAAGAGTAATTTATATCTAAACCACAGAGCAACTAATACAAAAATATTTAATGATAAGCTTACCGTGATGACTAAACGAATCAAGGTCTATTTTCAGTTCATCCTTATCCAACAATCGATCATGTCTTGGTGATCCACTTCCACTGCCTTTCATAGACCTGAAGTATTGTGACCAGCGTGTCCTTCCTGCATCTTTTTTCAGCCGCTTTTCTTTAGCTCTTCTGTTACAAATAACAAAATGATCAAAAATTTCTGAGAATAACATAAAGCATCAATATAATTTCAACGACATAATTTTGTCAATAACAATAATATCTTCTGAAAGAACGGCTAATGAACTTAAGGTCTAGGATCTATATATAGGTTTACTATTTTACTATTTAAACATTAACATATTATGTACCTAATCATTATCAGACTACGCGATAAAATGAATTAATAATAAAGGATTTTAATTAAAGAAGAATAACATAATTCGGGTAAGGTGCCATAAATATCTATGGTGCCAAGGGTGTGACAAGGGGGGACGGGGGATCTACGACAACGTGACGTTCGCCGTTCAATAAAACATTTTAAATTAATATTTTTTCAATAAATATTTTTTTCTCATTTTTTATTATTATTAAAACTTCACCCTGAAGCTGCAGGTTTTCAACAAATTCCTTACGATTGGTTTTGTCCGTCAATCCATGATAAATTGGCAAGCAGAACATGTGAAGAATGTGGCGTATATCACGTCTAAAGTTTTAGCATCTAAAGTTTTTACATCCAAAACGTAACAGAAAAGATGAAGTAGTTCGGCGTATACAACCAACTCGCATCGCATCTCGGCGAACTCGAGAGCTGTTGTACACATTGGGAGATGAAAACGCTGGTACGGAAAATGCAGAATGGATAGATGACGATGAAGTAGACGGTAGTTTTGAAGATAAAGGAGAAGAATATATTGCAATACCAATTAAAGATATTTCGGCGCATTTACAGAATCAAGTTTATTTGTTCGTTATGAAAGATTATTAATTTATTCAAATTTTATTATAAAAACTAAATAAATATTTTTAATTCTTAAAATGTGTGTACTATTTATTGAAATTTATTATATTCAGGGATGGGGGGGGGGTCTTAGTTGTGTGACGAAATATTTACAGGAGGGTCACAGAAAGTATTACACAGCGTGACAATAGAGGGGGAGGGGGTTAAAAAAACTTGATTGTAGCGTGACGTATTTTATGAACGGCCCCATAATGAAAAACGGAAAAAAATAAATACTACATAACAATAGATTCCATGGATATAAAAGGTAGATCACATTTTCGAAAATATCGTAATTTCGTACGGCATGGACGGTGATGGGTTTTAGTGCGGTAGTCCAGTGCTTATATCTGGGAGTATCACATAACCCCTTTAAGGGGTACGCGTAAATGCATATACTTGTAATTTCGGGTCCAAGACTACAAAGAGTTTCGCCATTTTTCTTTAAAAAACTCTAGCACGGTTAACAGTTTAGCACGGTTAACAGTTAATATTTTAATTTTTGCGTTAATTCCTAATAATTCCTTCCTAATACCCCTGAAACTCCCTATTGCATATATTTAGCGTGTAGTGTGTGTTATTAGCAAAGCAGCAGGGAGTCTACACGTTTGCATTTAATTAATGTGCCTCCGCCCACTCCTCTGGGACTTTTGGGAGCGTCAGACCGCGTGCTGCGATATTGCCCATGGATTATTGGTAACGAAATTGCTAGCCAGTTTTATTGTTATGGTAACTTATTGATCATTCGGTTATTAATTATTATATACTTAAAATACAATAAGTAATAATATTTCTTCTAATCTGATCGAAACTAAAATATTAGAATCTAGATAGTACCTACCTATATTGCTTACGGAGTACCTACATTAAGACGTTTTTTCTTACACGAGCTTTTATTCCTAATGTAGGTAACATAGGCACCGTCACAATGAATTTCAGGGTGGTGCAAGCTTATATTATTAATTAATATTAACACTATTAATGACTAAAATATACCTAATATACATAGGTATTACCCACTCATCATATTGTTTTAAACTAAGTTGGATTGCAACCACTGAGTTAAGTTTTTTTTAAAGCAGTAACTTCATTTAAGTAAAGCCAAACATTCTGTACTCGTTGGGATATTTTTTCTACCATTTGAAATTTTTATAGTACCTACGTACATAAAAAATAAGTTAAGGAAAACTAACCATGTTAATCATAACCACTAATGTTTTTTGATTAAATTAGTTAAAGGAAAGTTTTAAATATTAAGTTGGCAACACAGGTCAACGACCCCATCTGTTATTATAGTGGGAATAGATGAGGGGGGTATTTTGCATTATAAAAAAGATGAGTTTTATGCAATAAAGTTTAGTTGCTCTCGGAACTCGTCTGACTTGTGTTGTGTATTTAAAGAGTTTGTTGAACATTTAAATAATTAGGGTAATTGCTATTTTGCTACATAAGTGTTAAAAATAAGAGTTAGAAGGTCAAGCGGTTAAGCGAGAGTGTTTACTGGTACGAGAAAGGCCTTTTATTCTTGCACCTGGATCGCAAACCCCAGGCACTGCTAGGCTTTCGTCTGGATTGTGAATTATTGTAGTCTTGTAAGTGTAATTGTGCAGCATAGCTACCGTGTAGCTTTTATTTGCCTTATATTATAAATCTTTAAGGAAAAATGTTGCCTTTTTCGGATAATACCTAGGTATATAGAACGGGTTGTTCATTTATACTAGAGTAACAATATTAACGATATTTTTTGTACCTACTACAAGTATACAATAGTCAATAGGTATGCCTGGCTCTGATCAAAGTAGACGTCAGGTCTCATTGTGATAACGGGTGCAGTTTTACGAGGCGAGGCCAATACGCAGGGCGTGACGGCTGCCGTGACGCGGGCCGTTCGCGCGAAACCAAACATGCTATGATAAAGGCAAACCTATACATTTTATGATTATAAATTATTTCTAATTTTTAATGGCAAATGTTTCTGTTATTGAATCTAAAATATTATAGAAATAAATAACTAAACGGTAACTAAATTTAATAAAGTTAGGCTATTTCTTTAGGCACCGAATGGAAACGCGTCGCGTCGTTAACGCCATCTTAACTATCTCTCTCCCGTCATTTTTTACAAATGTAACCGTTTAGTTTTCTTATAAAATAAGGTTTCTATTACCACGTAAAATACCTACCAACAACTTGACAAATGTATCGAAAAAACAAATTTCTCACTCAAATACGAAACTCGTACACTGCAAAGTTTTTTATGAAATTTCATTTCTTTTTCAAGTTATTCTGATATAGTATCAGAATTAGGTAGTTCAAAAGAAGTACGTATGACACATGTAGCACGTATAAAATAGATATTTAAAATTTGAACAAAAATTCTAAATTGCTTGGGAAGTAATGGGTTAAGAATGAGCAACCGCTAACAGTCTTGTCACTTTTCGTTTAACGAGCTTTATAAATTAGAATATAGGCATTAGGCAAATTTGCTTCTCTCGTTAGATTTATAGCAGGCATAGATGGGCTAATACATTCAAGTAGAGGTCATGATTTTTTAGACAAGGTTGCGAATACAAAAATTATTTGTACACACAAGGTCCAATAAAATATCAGCTTATATGAGTATAGAAATTATACCAATGTTGGAAAGTTATATACTAATCGTTCGCATTTTCGGTATTTACCTCCCAATAATCTTAATATTACCTAATCAATATTTACATCTTGTTAAAATAGCGATAACTTGCCTTCTCGCTTTTAGAGTGTATGCAAAATTGATTACTGATTTCCAAAATCGATTTAAAATTATATGCTTGTGAGCAACAGACAGATTAACGGTTGTACGCTTGTTTAATTGATTTGTTTTACAGCACTAAAACAAATCCATAAACATGATTAAGTACATCAATTAGAAACATTGGAAAATCATAAATTTTAAAGCAGAATTTAGTAGATCCTTGAACAACTAAATTTTGTAAGTTAATACTACAAATTACAAAAAGAAGAATATTCCTTTATAATCGGTTTTATTGTCAATGAGACTAATTAATATAGTTTTGCACCATGACAATAAGACGCTTTTTCTCGATACCCGTCAGAGGAATCTATTTTTGCTTTTTCAACCAGATAAGACAGTCGAATTACAAATTTTTTTAACGATGATTCTAAATTCAGTGCGATATTATCATACAAATAAATCGCAGTGAATTGTGAGTTATTATTTTTTAAGATAACAAGTTTGTTTTTCGGTATTAAGAATGAAAAAGTAGTTTTGGTACAGGGAAGAGAAAAAATAGATGTAGATTTTGTAAAATTGAAGTTACTAAGCCTATCTAAGAAGTCTACTCACCTATTTTGAAACCAAACTTGAACGACGCGCATGTCTAACCCAGTATCTTGAGCTAGCTGTTCTCTCACATGTCTTGCTGGTTTTGGACTACTGCTATATGCACTTTTGAGCGTCTCAAGCTGCTTGGCAGTTATTGTCGTCCGCGGCCTCTTACTTGCTGCATCGCCGTCTAAAGAACCTTCTCCTGGTAATAAAAAAATATATTAATAATATTTGTATTGCAACAAATGTAAATAATGACCATAGGTCATTCTTCTTTTTTTTAAATGTATGTATGTATGTATTGTTATAGTATTTTAAAGTAATTTTGTTATATTTCGCAGAAGTTTCGGCATAATAAAAAAATAAAGTTTAAAAACTATAGCCCGACTACGTAAAAAAGTGGTCTAAAAAGGATGAAATAAGAAAATAATTCAGACAGAAACCGAGAAATGCATCGGTATAGAAATGGTCAAGTTAGAACCGGGGTCGTATACCTACCATGTCTGTTTAATGGAGATGTTCCTTTAATCATATAAATAATCATAACTTTATTTTTTTATTTAATAGTTTTCCGTTTCCTGATCGATCGAGATAACCTTTATATTCTCATATTGAACCGTAATTTTGGTTTTTATTCGCTTAAAAGAGTGAATAACTGCAACGACAAGACCGCGCGGACTAAACGACCGCATTTTGAACATATATGTTGACTTAATCAATATAATATATACATATTTGTAATGTGCTCTCCAAGACCTTTCTTTTGATACCAAACACGTGATAATTATCTCAGTTTAATTTTTTTTTCTTGGCTATAATCTGAGGTATAAAAAAAAATTAAAATTTTTATAGCCTATGTCACCTGCGCTATTATTACGAATCTATTGAGACCTCATTCATGAAAATTGGTTCAGTAATTTAGGCGCTAGAGTGGAACATACAAACATACATAGATACATACATATATACGTATATACATACATAGACTGCCAAAATCATAACGCTTCCTTTTGGCTCCGCCGTAGTCGGGTAAAAATACCGAATTGAAATGTTTCTGTATATGATTACTTAAATGATTAAATTTCTTGTAATCTACGGAACGTTGACTCAAACTTGAGCTAAATGATTTGTTACACAAACTTTTTTGAAAAGAGCCTCTGTTGTCTTTCTAACCGCATCTACTCTACAATTAACTTATTTACTTTCTGAATAACTACTTTAAGAGCTGGTTGTAGCTATCAAATTTACTTTTATATTAACAAAAGTATAATTGAAACATTGAATATCCCTAAAGTTCCTGAATTCATAATGGATTTTGAAATTATTTTGAAGTAGATCAACATAATCAATGGCTTAGCTGTGAGAATATAAAAGATAATGTAGCGGCAGTAGCTCTGTGACTATCTTTTTGGAGTTTCGACCGTAAGGCCATGATAAAATCCCAATAATTGCACTACTGACGTGAACTCACTCGTGTCATAAAATGAACATTAAATACATACCTTTTGCTCTTGCAGCTTCATAGTCAGGCTTACACACCAGCTTCCCGTCTTCCATCAAATAAAACTCGTCGCCAGTATTAAGGGTTCGCGCACACGCAGCACAGGCAAAGCACCGCAGATGATAGACATGCGTCTGCGCACGCCTCACCACCTGCGTCGGAGGGATGCCCTGCCCGCAGCCCGCGCACTTCGTGCCGAACCGCCTGGGACAACAACCGCAACCAACAACATTATCAAAATGATATGTTATGTTAATTTCTTATCTTAGTAGTGATAGTTATTTTAAGATTAGACCTAGGATCCTAAAATCCGATCAGGTGCTTTATATAGTAAAAATCGATTAGGTAAATGTAACTTAGACACATTTTATAAGTTACATTTTGTGTCTAAGTTACATTTGCCTTCTCTATTTTCTTAAACATTTTCTATGTCTGTAACATAGAAGATGAAAAATTAACGTAAAGAATCTTTATAACACCAATAGAAATAATTAATTATTTATAAATGATTTAGGCTAGCAAAGCTGTATACCTACCTATAAAATAATAATATACTAAAATTATAATTATAATTAAATAGATAAATAGATATTGTTTTTTTATCGAGTTTTTTTTTCTATTACTATATTTGACTAACCTGAAATAATTAGGAATAACTTTTACATAATTTCTTAACTACTAATATAAAAATAATTGTTACACTATCAATTTAAAATAGGTATATGTCCAGTTATAATATTGGATTTAATGCGTACAAAACATGCGTTGGTTGGAACTACAATTTTATCACGACGCATAAAGCCTTTAAAAACAACACTTCATAATCCTGATTTTATAAAAAACAAATTACAAAGCTTTGACAAGGACGAGCGAGAAAATTTTATGTCTAAATGAATGAATAGAATAATAATTTATTTTTAAATATAGAGGCTTACTTGAAAAAGTCTTCAGTGCAGTACAACTGGTTATTTCGTGCAAAACACTTTCCAGAAAGCATGGCTCGACACTCAACACAACGCAAGCAGCCCGCGTGCCAAGTACGATCCGACACTTTCAATACGTATCGATCTACTATCATTTCGTGACACCCACCACACTTTGGTATACTAGCTGCAAAAAATTGATACATTAGCATTTTCCATTAAATACAACCTACATATGATAACAACAACATATGATAACTCGATAATCAAACTTAAAAAAAAAAAACTTAGAAAAAAATACTTAGTGTAAGTATGTATAAAAAGAATTTTGGTGATAGGGGATCTGTTCCCCGACTGGCTTGCGAAAGAAAGTAAGAAGAAGAAAGAAATCGCAGCATTTTTTTCTTCACTCCCCCTCCCTACTCTATCTTCGAGGATGCAAAAGAGATACTCTCTTGTTTGTAGATGCATTCTTAAACTTCTCTAGCGTTGTGCACTTTTGACATGGGTAAAAAATGTTTAAGTCGTGACCTGATCAAAATTCATAAGACAGAGTAAAGTCACGTGATCTGATCGAAAATTCGTAAGACGGTGCTTGGACGCTTAATTGGTAGCACGTTTCATACAAAAGTAAATTTAAATTTGTGTAGGATAGCGTAATAGATAAATATTGTATTTAACCACATAAATGATAATACTTTTATACTGATAAATTAAGCAATACGTCCGAAATTATTACCTAACCATTCCACAACTATTAGAACTCTAGTAACAAGAGAATATTTCAATTAGATTATTAAGATACATTTTCAACATGAATAATTCCTAGGTATTTCCTTCATAAACTTGGTTTCATACGAGTCATCATCACAAATGGCCCACTGCTGAGCATTCTGAGGAGGAGGAGGGTCTCCTTGAAGGGTATAGTCCACCACGCTGGCCTAGTGCGGGTTGGCTGACTTCACACACCTTTGATAACATGGTAAACTCTCAGGAGTGCAGGTTTCCTCACGATGTTTTCCTTCACCGTTATAGCAAGTGATATTTAAATGATTAAAACACACATAACTCAGAAAAGTCAGAGGTGTGTGCCCAGGATCGAACCCGGACCTCCCGAGAAAGACACCGATGTCTTAACCACTGGGCTATCACTGCTTTTTTGATAATTATGAGTATCTATCCTATTGCTACTCGAAAGTATCAAATATTCTATTGCTTCATACGAGTTATTAATTACAATCCATATTTTTATGATAGATAAGGGATAAACGAGCAGACGGTTTACCTGATGGAAAGTGCCTATGGACATCGGAAATACTGGAGAGTATCTCTTGTTTTGCCAATGCGTTGCTCCTCAAAGAGTGAGGAGGGGTTCGAAAGAGAAGAATGCTGCGGTTTCAGTAGACCAGCAAGAACCCAGTATTCACTGGATCCAGTCAAGGAACAGATCCCCTTCCACTAATAGGGGTGCTGGGTTAATCGCCTCTTATGAGATGCTTTCCCGGCAGCAGAGGGCACTTGTATTCTAACCATCCCCACACAGATAATAACTATATTAATATTATAAGCAGGGGCGTATTCAGTATTTTTTTCTGGGGGGGGGCCCAGGAGGGGCCGGCTGGAGAATAAAACTGCTGTTATTCATAGTCATGTTATTTTTAATAAAATTTACATAATCTATACTAATATTATACAGAATATATTTTGTGTGTTTGTGACGTTTTTGGGGATAATCTCTGGATCTACTGAACCGATTTTAAAAATTCTTTCACCAATAGAAAGCCACATTATTTGTGAGTGTCATAGGCTATATTTCATCCCCATATTCCTATGGGAACGGGAACAGTGGGGGTGAAACCGCGCGGGACTGCTAGTAATAAATAAACATGTAATAGACAAAATATGAATGCTTTGCTTTAATCACAAATAAATCTTTTATCGCGATTCGCGTTCTCTTTGTACTTCTCGTCCGTAAACATGTATCAACCATTTGCCGTCGACGCTTTTATTTCTTATTATTTTTTAAATATAATTAAAATATTAACTTCAATTATTTGAATTTAAATATTTTGGATCGCTTTTTCTAGGAGGGGGCACCAGGCTTTCTGGGGCGGGGGGGCGTGCCCTTTGTTTGGTTGAAGGCGCTAATTTCAGGAACTACTGGCACGAATTGAAAAAATTTTGAATTGTTGGATAACCAAACTTTTTATTTGCACTCGGACGACAGATAGTGATGACATGAAATTTTTTTATTATTTATTTATGTAGGTATAATATATTTATTATCTTTTTATTGTATTTAGTTTTATTTCTAGATATTTATTAGTATATGATTATAAATATGTATTGTATATTTTTATCTGGTTTATGTATTAGGTTGTAATTATTTACATGTAGTTTATGGTTACACCACCTTATTCCCCATTCAATAAAACATTTCTTAACCCAAAGGTTGTCTGAAAGAAATGGCTAATAAGCCATAATACCGCCTTTGGTTCTGCCACTTCTTTAGTGTTTTTATATTGTCTGTACGGTATTCTTATGCTGGTGGTGTGCAAAAAAGTAATAATAAATAAATAAATAAATAAAAAAACCCATTTATAGGACTATAGGCTATATAACATCACGCTACGATGCATAGGAGCAAAGTATCAGTGAAAAATGAAAAATGGGGAATTTTATTCCTTTTAAAAGCTTCCGTTGTGTGAGATCCTTTAGAATTATATAGGTGCCTACGGCTCACTCTCTATAAGCATCTCTTTTTCATAATGTGACGCAGACGAAGTTGCGCTAGTCTAATAAAATATGCTATTTCAATAAAATACAATAAAAGTTAAATTCCAAGAATCCATATGATGCAGTTTCCTACTTCAAGCAACACTAAAGACAACATTTTTGATTGGATAATATTATAGTTTCTAGTGATTTATTAAAAAAAAAGTTAAAAAACTACAACCCGTCTACGTAAAAATAATTTAGATAGAAACCCTAAAATGCATAGGTATAAAAAAGGTCAAGGTAGTTCTACCTGGTGGTCGCACCCATGTATACTTACCATGTCTGTTTCATGGTAGTGTTCCCCTAATCTATATCTATACTAATATTATAAAGAAGTAAGATTTGTATTTTTGTATTTTTGTATGTAACGAATAAACATAAAAACTACTAGACCGATTTCAAAAATTCTTTCACCGTTAGAAAGCTACATTAGCCCTGAGTAACATAGGCTATATTTATTACAAGAAAAAATTAGAGATCCTTAGGAAATCTCACGAAAACCAACCCAAGGTGCCAAAAAATTTGCCATAAAATATCTTTCATCGCATGCGCTGCAAAAAGTATTGATGATAGAACAAAAAAATGTTGTACAATATTATAGAACGTATTAATATCTACAAAAAAGTCCGCGAGACCATATGTCCAACTATTATAGTTACGTCACTATAACTACTTTTTTACATTTTAAAAGTTGATAAAAATGCCTATCAAAATCAGACCATGTTTTCTATAACTTTGAATTAATCCTTATCCAAATAAATTATTTCGTATTTAAGACTATTTCAATACCTGTAAATTACTTTTTGAATTATTAAAATCGGACTTTCCATTCAAAAGATATTACGAAATTAAAAATATCAATATAAAGAAAAAATACACGACGACGCGACGGGCCAGTATAGCGACGCAGCGCAGCGAGTAAAGCGGCAAGAGAGGGGGCACCGAAATGCGGGAGGGCCAATATATTTTTAAAAATAATATTCCACCCGCGCGAAGCCGGGACGGGCCCCTAGTCACATATATAGTAGGTATACAGAAATGCATAGGATTTCTGGGTTTCTATCTGAATTATTTTCTTGTTTCGTCCTTTTTAGACCACTTTTTTACGTAGTCGGGTTATGGTTTCTAAACTTTATTTATTTATTTAATAGTTTTCTGTTTCCCAATCGAGATAACCTTTATAATCTCATATTGAACCGTAATGTTGGTTTTTATTTGCTTCAACAAGTGAATAACTGCAACGACAGGACCGCGTCGACTATACGATCGCAATTTAAACGTATATGTTGACTTAAACACGTGATAATTATCTCAGTTTAAATTTTTTCGAGATTAAAATCTGAGGTTTAAATTCCGTCATAAAAAAAATCATACATTTTCTTATAGCCTATGTCACCCGCGCCATTATTACGAATCTATTGACACCTCACATATAAAAATTGGTTCAGTAGTTTAGGCGCTACGGTGGTACATACAAATATACATAGATACATACATACATAGACTGCTAAAATCATAACCCTTCCTTTTGGCTTCGTCGTAGTCGGGTAAAAATAGGCCGAACTACTCAGCAATATCATTTCTTCGCTGAGTAATTGTAATATAAGTTGGTGAAGTGTTATCGTATACAGGATCATGTGAGTGTTTGTTATAATATTTGTTATGTTAGTTAAATGTTGGGTAACGCGGTCAAGCAGCGTTGGCGAGAGTTTACATGTATTAAAATAATTCTTAGAACATGCTATATTGTGTACCTATTTATTTACTTTTTATATCATTTACTTCGACGGGCACGTACTTCAGGATCATGATTGCGTCATATCATTGTAGATGAGCGTTTTATCTTACTGTCATAATTGCAAACCTTTGATCACGGAGTGCTTTCTTTTATTTTGTGGCCCCAATAATATCTGTTGGAGCATTTATATCTAGCAACAATATAATGTTTTGCCAACTAATAAAGGTAGGTTTCGTCTAGTTAATATTGAATAGTTAGTCTAAGACGGATTTCATAGTCAGTCACAAGAAACTATTTATTCTTGGATGAACTTAAATTAGAAAGAACTGTGAGTTCCGTTAAGAAGAAGAATAAATAGAGGCGTTATTCATTACCTACTGATGTGTTTAAAAAATTTTAGGTATTTTATTTGTTGCGTTTTTCATGAAATAAGATGACAAACACAGTATGTTGCGCCTTTAAACAGGTTTTCTTGTAACCTTGTTAGTCACCGGTAACGAAAGAGGTAAGGGTTTGAGACATTTCTCGTAGCAATAATGTAGCAATCCTCAAGAATTACCAACCAACAACTCGATTATAACTATATTTCCATAGTAGCATAGAAGTATTAGGATGCGATAAGAAAAAATTTACCATCATATAAAAAAATACAGACAAAAAAGAAAAGACATTATGTAGACCCTGTAAAAGTAGGTACCTACATCCTGCTACGGAGAGGCTTAGCCATATTTTGTATAACTTACAGTGACGAATACCATTATAGCTCAACCTGCAAACCTTTTTTGTTATTGAAAAACATTTAACTCTTCATATTATGAAATATTTCACTTCACTATTCATCGATTTGTATACGATACACAGACACAACACGCTTATTTGGTACATACATAGGAACACTTCAGGCAGATGTTCGAGCTGTATCGGCGGAACGCGCATGTCCGCGAGCTCGTCCTCTGCGCCGGGGTACATCATGGCACCCAACATGATCCACAGCCGCCCTGTGCCGCTGCGTCCGGCGCACTGATGCCACCCTCCGAACCAACCCCAAACCCTCTTATCACTACCTCCACGCTATTGGTCGATGTCTCTCTAATGATAACAACCACCACGCCTCCCGACCAATCCGCTGATCGGTCCACCCAACGATCGATTGCAGGAAAATTCGCGTTTCACTGCGAATCATATTGAACGTTTTACACAGAGAGAGTTTAGTCGACAAATGGATTTATTGTAATCCTCATTATATTTTCTTATTACCTGTACCAATTTAGTAAAAATCAATTTTATTGAAGCAGGAAAACCGATGCTTAATTTTCTTAGTAAACTAAGTAAAGTCACACACGAGAAACTGGTCTCACATACAAAAATAAGAGCATATTTATGTATAGTTTTTTAAAGAGTTCCTTATATATGAATTAATACTTTTTCACTTTTGTACATTATTAAGCTTTATTTTAAGAATATTATGCAAAATTTTCATAATTAAATATTGAAAATTAAGCCAATGGTAGCGGTGATTAATTTCAAAAGAGTAAAATAACTCATGATGGCTTTGTCTGAAATTAAAAAAACCAAAAAGATTTCTTTAGTAGGTAGGTAGGTACATATGTTTATCTCAAATTTGAACGAAGGATTTAACAAAATATTCATAATTGACAAAGAACTTTTGTACTTTTGTCAAAGATGCAATCATTAAATTTAGTTAAAACTACCAAAAGATATAAAAATGAACACCGATAAAGTCATAACGGCACATAAAATATAAATGGTATCGCTCCGCTAAATTCGCAGCAGTCTACACTGCGTATCGTAAATAAATAGGTACTGATTGTCAAAGTTGTCCCAAACTAAGCTAAGCAATAAAATCTTATACAACACCAATATTTCATTTCTTATTTACTTGTCCAGGAATTGGCACAAATAAATTGTTTGCTTAGAGTAAGTATATAGTCGTATGTCAAAACTTGCTCGATAATCTGAACAATAAATCTGTAACGCAATCCGGTCTAGGCCGTGGTCAAGCGTGACCTGGCACAATGAATTATACAAGTGAGCGCGAGGGCAGCGGCGTGTGCAACTTTACGAGCACATAAATCACTGTGGACCGTCACTCCCTGTGCTAGTCCTTTAGGGTCGCTTTGGAACCCAACATAACACACACTTTTCTTGTGTTCTTATATTAACTTATAGGTATTACACATACTTAAAGACAAAACCTTCGTCATGCTTATGCGAAGAACTGAAGGTTTAGGTATAGCAACGTTTACCAATAAGCTGAAAATATATTTTTTTAATGGTAGATAAGATGCAAACGAGCAGATGGTCCATCTGATGGTAAGTGGCCACCGTCACCCATTGACATCGGCAAAACAAGAGAATATCTCTTGATGATTATTGATCGATGCGTTGCATCCTCGAAGAAAGAGTGGGGAAGGGTAGAAAAATGCTGGGGTTTCAGCGGACCCTGAGCATGAGCCCAAAGCCTACTAGATCCGCAGCATTAATGGAATGGGAGAGGGAGGGAGTCATTCTGGCCCTCATACGGCTCATCCGGAACGTGTCTATGACACTTGGCGGTCGGATTCGCATGCTGGTGGTCGCAAGCCAGTCGGGGATCAGATCCCCTACCACCAAGAGGATGCTGGGTTATTCGGCTCTTACGAGATGCTCTCCCTGCGGCAGAGAGGAATAGTATTCGTACCCGTCCCCTCACGGGTACTACTTTGAAAGATATTTCATACGGCTGTTACTTATACTAACCGGCTACTATTAACAAGATTATATTAGTTTCAATCGTAACAAACTTTCCTAAATAAGAAACAATGTACCTAAACAAATCTTGAAAGTCATTTCAAATCATCTAATTCGAGGTAATCGTCATATCAAAATGAAATTTTTCATTCACATAATCCTATATACACGAGTGCATAGGGTACATGACAATAATATTGTTTGAGATTGGATGATAAAGCCACGAGGAGGTTTGTAACTCTTCAGAGATTATGAAAGTATAGATTATAAGTATTTTAAGCTTTGCTCAAGCTCAGATCCCAATCAAAGAACTTTTAAATTGACGAGGTAGGTATGTATCGTGTATGATACGTACTACTCATATGCTGGCAATTATTATATTATCACACCAAATCTAATATTAAAGTATTTAAACCTCTACTTATTACTCAATAACATACACTAGTTCTAAAAGCATTTCTAAGGTCCGGATCGCTGTTGGCCTAAAATATTGTTATAAAACTATTTATCCCGGTGTTGATGATGATGATGATTTTTCAAACTTAGACGTAAGCTTGAGAGATTTTATTATATTAGTGATTAAGACCCAATTATTAAAAGTTTTTTAAACAACCGAATGTTGTGCACACAAATCATGTGATATAATGCACAAAAGCACAATGACTGTGTATTATAACAACCGTTTTAATTAGGTATACGTTTTTTTAAATATCTAGTCTAACTATGGCCTTCATTCTCCACTACGGCTTACAGGCTTGCAGTATTTCAACTTTGTATTTTTGTAAAAGTAAATATTTCTATATTTGGATGTTTGGTAATACAAAAATAACTGAACGTATTTCAATGCAATTTTGCACATAGATAGACATCTTGGTAACCTTAGTGGAACCTTGCACCCGTGCGAAGCCAGGGCGGGGCAACTAGTGCACTTATGCACTTATAAAACAGCTCCTATCAGAAATCAAACCAATCAATTATTAAAATTTCCGCAATCTAAATCGAAAAGCCTTGAAATATGAAAAGACAACATAGAGTCATATTTTTTTATTATAATTGCAAAGGGTGGTCACGTGCGTCCCGGGGGCCCCGGCGGCCGGATCGCGTGCGCGGGCGCTCGGTAATTGAGGGTTGCTCCGCATTGCAAGAGCTTCTTGCCTGTGTTCGCTAATCTGCTCATCGGATGCGACAGGCAACTACTCGACTGGAATCAATAAGCCTAAGTGAAGCTTTAAAATTAAAACATAGCAACAGATTTAAAAGTGGTCAGTTATCTTAAAGGATTTGTGTAGAAATAAACATATTATGTAGTATTTTTCTTTTGAAAATGACTTCCCAATCACACATACAGACATGGGTGATTTTTTGAGATTGCATAAAAATGTTACAAGTAGGTAAATACATTAATATGGGATTAATATTTAATTGTGCAATAATATTAAATGACGAAGTTTTGATACAGCCGTGCCAAAATAATATTTTGGCAAACAAAACGAAACTGGATAAAAAATGGTTGAAATGAGGATAGGTAGGTACTTGATACAGGCTTCTATCTTAACTCAAGGAAACAATTGCTAAAGTTACGTGAGATAATGAAAATGCAAAAGTTTTAATTATTTACATATTGTTGTGTACTTCCCACGAGTTTTGAAAATATTATGTACTAGACAAATTTGTCCCATAATTTTTGGTTTCCCCAAAGACATCCTTTCAATGGCGCGTGTGGTGCGCCCTCTATTTTGGTGTAATGTTACTATGGGAAAATAGTTATCGAATGGGACAATCGCAAACATATCTAGCCCTCGTTGTCATATTGATACTCAAGTAGATAGTAAACACTTATTATTTGTTTTGCTAGAATACGTTTCCGCAAATTAGTTTGTTACGTGCAAGATTTTGAATTACCTACTAGCGTGCCTGCCTCGCATTATTCAAATCATTCACTAACTCACTTCCTCACATATTCACTTACACACTCATAGGCAAACTATGTTGCCTACCTATTCACTCGCATACTCATTCTCTTACTCTCGTTCATTTATTTATACTCTAACTCAATCTCTTTATTATTTTCCGTTGAATTGCTATTCGACTATGATTTTCAATAAACACCCTCATCTTAATTCTCACCAACTTTTTTTGACTCAATTACTTTTTCTTTGGTACAAATCTTTTCCTAAATATAACGAGTATGTACTACAGCAAATGCGTTATAATACTGTTTCTAGCTACAACTTAATGAATCTAATGCACTTTCAACGTTAAACTATTTCCTAACAAAACACTAACTCACTTGTTCTAAAGGCACACACACATGTTATTCGTAAGACCTAAGTTTATATATATATACTAACTAAAGATAAACAATAGCTAGAGTAACTTCAAACCAAAGACAAGCTTTTTTTCTTTTAAATCACAACTACATGACAAAAAGTTTCAATTTTTATTTTTAACGAAAATTGTGAACTTATTCAACACGACATCCAAATGAATAATTAACGACGTATGACACGACCGGGCGCACCCATTGCAAACGGCGGCTTAATTCGATAATGTCTTCTTTATCTGATTATAACAGAACCGAAAAATTATATCGTCATATAATTAGATTAAAATGCAATTTAGAGACGCGGTAGGTGGCGTGCGTCGCGCCTGGTATTTATGGCGATGGCACTGTACCGATGGGGGGTGATAGGAGATACTTCTTATTGTATTGGAACGGTCTTACTTATCATATTTGCTTTCATATTATATAGATACACTATCGATAACTATACTACCGATGCGCGGCCGGTATCAAGGTTGACGGACGTCATAACGAATTGAAGAATGGGCGACAGATGGCGACCGGGACTTTTGCACCAGCTATCGGGCGCTTGACCTATATTCCAATAATTGTTTGGTTTTCTATATATAGGTATTATAGTTGTCCTTTCTATGATGGAAGCGTAGAATTGACAGTCATATTGTAAGTTTCATTATTATACCTATCTCACACAAGTAGTTCCTTAGTTTGATTTCAAGATTACACTCTATTAGATAGATCTAAGCCAGCCTGTTTTTTAAACAGTAAAAATTCCTTATCAAGGATCCTGTAAGTTATCAATGCTATACCTACTTTGTTTCTCTTATTGTTAGGAATGAAGGTCGATCAGCGAATGCTGATAGCTTGTTTGTCCCGGTCATGTCAAAGGAATCCTAAAACCACTGATCTTTCTAATTTCTGTCTAAAATTTTATTGCTCTAGTAAAGTCCCCATCCCGACTCTATCATCAGATCAGCTCACAAACGAAAGAATGAGGTCAAACTCCGACGATTGTTTTGATAATAATATTTTAAAATAGCAATTTGTTCACAGAGATAATTTCTGCAGAAATACCTATAGGTAATATTTATACCTATAATATTATCAAAATTAGAAATCATGCATAGGCCCTGACCATTACCTACGTCTTCTGTAATGTGATAATATTATAGCCATAATATTATGTAATCCAAGCATAATATGAAATGTACATATACAATAATGAAGGTACACGTGCAATTGCAAATTGTCGAATAAATATCCTTTTCGTTACAATTTATTACAAGCGCCCAATACATTTTCGTGGCAATCTCGCTTGCAGATGATTTTCCTAAAAGTAAATGAGTCCGACGACCTCTCTTTAGTTTGTCAAGTGAGGTTCCGTACATTATAAATTGAAGGTCAAGCTTAATTTTGCCGCTGGAAATCTGTTGGCCCCATACATCGACATAGGTCTGCAGAAAAGTATTTTTTATGTTATTTACGGTTTTCGGATGAATTCCTTCACTCTTTCTGAAAGAAATTGCTTCTCTGAAAGTATCAAATGTGCTTAAAATTCCTTGCGAGTTTTAAGAAGTTGGCCATATCCTTTGTTTTCGGTCACTTAAAAGTTTTATATTTTCACAACTCCAAGGGACAGCAGATGTCAAACACTCAGGCCTTTATATCAACTTGATCTACGTAATCCTGAGCAAAAGGGTCATGAAAGATAGACAGGCGGCGAATACATGGGTGCGACCACGGTTCTACCTTGACCATTTTTGTACCTATGCATTTCAAGGTTTCTATCTGAATTATTTTCTTGTTTCGTCATTTTAAGATCACTTTTTATCGGGATTACCTTTATAATCTCATATAGTAACGTAATGTTGGTTTTCATTGCTTAAACGAGTGAATAACTGAAACGTCAGGAACGCGAGAACTGTAGGTACTACCGCATTTTAAACATATCATCATCACAATCCATTAATGGCCATATATTTTGACTTAAACAATATGACATATAATATACATATTTGTAATGTGCTCCCCAAGACCTTTCTTTTGATACCAAACACGTGATGATTATCTCAGGTTCATTTTTTTCGAGGTAAGAATTTGAGGTTTAAATTCTGTCATAAAAAATTAATAAAATGTATATAGCATATATATCACCCGCGCCATTATTACAAATCTATTGACACCTCACTCATTAAAATTGTATTGTATTGTTCTGTAGTTTAGGTGCTAGAGTGGAACATACAAACATAGATACATAGACTGCCAAAATCATTACCCTTCCTTTTGACTTCGCCGTAATCAGGTAAAAGCTAAAGGAACAAGACTTATCGTTTTTAAAGTTTAGACGTGTTACCTAAGTACCTACTTAGTAACATAATCTAGAATCTAGATTCTAGACAAGTTAGATAATCAAAAATAGAATCATATTTTTGTTGAAACATGTTACTACATGTTTCAACAAAAATATGGTAAATCCCTGGAAATTAAATGTAATATTATGTCAAATTACTTACTATGTTTTATAATTAGGTAAGTAGAGTGACCTCATTTAAAAAGCTAAATACAATAATAATAGTAGTTCTATATAAATAAAATAAATTATATCGCCTTTCTAAAATGTTCAATGTTTCTAACCTAACAATCGTTTCCGTGAACTTATCACGTACCTACGCAGTAAATATCTAGGCAAAAAATACTTTAAATATGTTTTAGAATGCAGTATGTTTGCTTATCTATTTAATAATAGCTTTTAAAACTAAAAGCGCTGACATATAGTCTAACAATTATATTGATAGAACAATTTTAATTAATGCTATTATTAGAGCTTAATCTATAGGTGGGTATATATACGAATTATGTAGTATCTATTATACTTCAATCAAAATTAATGAATAATGTAATTCTCGACTCTACGTACAGCTTATTCTGATAAAACGTTTTGGTGTAGAATACTTTTAAAAATTATGTTTAGATAGATAGATAAAATCTTTATTGCACACTCAGATAAAGAAACATAAGATAGATACCTACAGACAAAATTTTAAGAGACATGCAAGGCCTAATTGCTAAAGCAGTCTCTTCCAGACAATCCTTAGAGAGAGGAATTCATGAACATAAACGGGCACCAGCAAACCAATTTAAAACAATAAACAAAATATCTATAGTAAAATTATATACATTTATAGATTTATTTACTTATACTACATACATTAATTTTACATAAATTACGCATGCACTATATAAGATAATACACATACCTATAAAATATATACTTGATACATAAATTAATAAAAGTTAGTTAGATATTTAAATGTTTTATATAATATAAGTGATAAAATTAACATTTAATTTTAGGTTTGTCTATTTGCTTGTCAGATTGCTTCCTAATATGGAATCACTTACTCATTGACTTACAATTTGAAAAAAATCACCAAAACAGTCTATTCCTATCATTTTGTAACTTTTATTATTTCATTTATTTTTTCGTCAAAGTACCGATCAGTCTCCTTCATATTCATTTTATTATAAGCGACGTTAGGGGAATGTTTTGAGATTCAAACCCAAAGTTGTAAAAAAATACCTACTAATTAAACATTCTAAGGATGGTTTCCAAGCATCTTGTTTCTGCATCAAGTCTTCTAAAAACATAAATATTTAAAAAAACTCTCCATATTGACAAGTTATTCAATTAAAATTTTACCAACGATAAAAAACAGACAGCACTCTTGGAGAAGATAATTGAATTAAGCGCCAGAAACCATAAAATCAAAACTAATAAAACAAACATAGCTCTTTCGACTCTCCCTACAAAACGTCACCCCACTTATTAAAATTAATAAGTGGGCCCTTGCCTGTATTAATGATCGTACTGTGTCAATAGCGGAGTAATATATTTAGCAAACAAAGTTAACCGCGATGGAGTATAAAACCAGGCTATAAACATAATAAATCTAAGTTCAGACAAGAAATTATTTTTATATTTAACTCTTCTTTCTTCTTTACTTCCTTCAATTAAATAAAAGTGTGAACAATTTAACTGTTGTTATGATTTTATTCTGTGGTATGATATCCGCAATTATTTCATATTTTGTCTATTGGTAACATTAGTACCAATAACCAGTGACAAGCGACAAGAAATCGAAATGTGACATTTTAGGAAGGGAACGACAGACAAGAAAACTTACTACTTATATAATTCTACTTTCATATCTCGTATTTTTCATCTTGTGTGTAACTGTTTTATTTAATTTTATTGTTTTAGATTGTTCCTGTATCACAGCATCCATCAACATTTTTTCATAGTCACTTAATCTCATAAACTTATTGGCAAGATTTACCACGCAGTCTCCAAATCCATATTTAAAAAAAAACCTCGAGAAAAGAGAGACTGCCATTGAAAATGTAAGATCAGTGATAGTAATAATACAATATAAGAGAATCTAAACTGTTAATGTATGGAAATTGGAAAAAAGCTACTTCAGTTTAATCTAGCTTCTATTTTCTAGCAATTATCAGTGCAAATTGCAATTTATAATAAAAATTCATTTATAATAAGTCATACAAAGCAGTATTCATATTCATAATTTATACAAAAACCCATTTTTTTCTGACTATTCTGTTAGATTTCCTACAAAATTTCTTTCGTAAAAACCTTGCAAATGATGATTCTTCCTGAAAATGATGATAATAAAAGATCATTCAAACTGGTTGAACCATTCTCAAGTGGTGATATACCTAACATACAAACATCTAAATCAAACTTAAATTGAAAATAGGTCCCTAAATATTAAATTATTTCTAATATCAAAATGTATTTTTAAGTAAATTTAAAATTTACATACACAATAGCACAAAAATATTATATAATATCTAATGCAGTCTGATTCAAGCTGCAGTGCTTTGATCTAGTTGTTTGCGCACTCCAGACCAGTGTTTGAGTGTAACCAGCGAAAGAGGGGATCTTGTTGGCTAAGCAAATATTTTTAATAAGCATACCCGGCTATTTGTCTTATAATTAATGTTTATGAGGAGACGAAACGAAAATTTTAGCTGAGATTTGAGAAAGCTTTTTCATTATACCTACCTCATATAGCTTGAGAGGACTTTTTTTGTTGTATCTATTGTTAAAGTACATTCGTAAAAAAATATTACCGCTCTGTTCTATTTAACGAAGCTAATTTCTTTAAGTCGGAGACGACTACAAAGATTTGATTTTGAAACACTTAGTTTAACAAAAAATATTCTAACCCAATAGGAAAGTAAATGTAAATTAAACACATTTAATTTTATTTATAATATTACTACGATAGCGGAGATTTATTATATAATAGGGACCTAATAACTCCTTAGGTCACGTTTCATATATTCAATAGCATTTTTGATAGTATTAAATTTTTGGTAGTTAATTGTAATACTTTGTCTAAGTATGGTGTTATTGTTGAAAATTTGTCGAGAGAGTCAGTTATTATTTTAAGAGTAAACCTAATTACTGGTAGACGAGTGTAATCATGACGGTAAAGACTTGTAACCCACACTTCGGTCAAAAGTTCAAGTCAATATTTGGGTTCCTGTTTAAAGTACATTATTATTATATTATACGTAGAGTCACTCATCAACTCTAGGTATAATTTGTTATACATCTATATCCATAAACAGCAATTCAATGTTGATAAAAAACCTACCACTCGTCTCTTAAGTTAAGATTTTTGCTCTGCTTTCAACTTTATACATTTGCTGCAGTGGGAATCAGGTTACAAGTAAAAACGCATTCGACATTGTTTTGGTGTGAACGAGTATTCGTCAGTTAATGAGGAACATTAAGAAGAAAGTTGCAAGCATGACGCAACCGTAGCCAACTCGTAAAGTGTTCGGTGGCTGAAATTGAATCCGACGCATGCCGGGGACTCAACTCCGCATTTAGCTATGCTTGCTCGCAAACCATGTTAAAGTGAAAAAAGTAGTAATAAGCTAATAAAAAATGTCAGCTAAATACGTTTTATCCTTAGATTTTTTTATTTCTATGCTTCTTTAGGACTTTTGGTACATAAGACATTATTTCCATTTGTACTGTCTCACAACTCTCGGCTTAATTTCTCACGTATGTTGAGAACATCAAAGTACAAATCATTTTCCAAAAATTACAATTATTTGGTTCAGTTTTTTCATTTACGTGGATAGTATCCTGAACGCCTAGTTTAACGAATCACTTGATTTAGGTAATGTTCTGTTACAAAATTCTTTAATTTATTTTCTGCTACAAACTTCCTACTTACTTATAATCATTCAATACAATTTAATTCCAAGGATTCGCATCGTTTAAGTAATCTTGCACAGTAACAAACAATAATCTTTTTATTAATGTTGTTTAAGAAAGACGTGTAAATTTGTTTAGATAAAATTTTCCATTAGTAAAATTTATTTTAATCAAATTGTTTAAAAACTACACTGCAGTACAAACTGTTACTTTAAAATCAGCTAACGTCCCGGCGTATGTACGTCAGTGTTGTCATATTTGGATATAGCACAAGATTTCCATAGAAGATATTGACTACGTGACGAAATCCTAAGACTAAACCTAAAACCCCATCCCTGTGACCAAGCGTGGTATATTTAAAAACCCCTTCACACCTCAGAACTGGTAAAGTACGTTCCCTAACTGATTTAAAACTATTTCTATTTGCTTCCTCTTCGCGATTACAACAAAAAACTTCATACCTTTTTTTACGAGTTCGGTTTTTGTTGCCATTTTGTACGTTGCGAAACTAATGAAACAAACATAATAGTGCGAATTTTTTATGTATCTACTACGTACAATTTTATGATATATTTTTTAATGTTATAACGATCAATGAAACTGGTAACAACAAGGTAGATAATTTACTTTTAACTCTTGTATGTTATGAAACTTTATATTGCATGTTATACGACGGTAAGAAGAAGATAATAATTTTGTTACAGTTTTTGTGACCGAATCTATTCTAACATTGTTAACGCTTAAAGAACATATTTATTAGTTTTAACGACATTTTATTTAAATTACACTACAAAAAAGGAATACCATACTATATATAAGTGCAAAGCACTAGAAGAGAAAGATCAGGATAGCTTGCATTGCGAACCATTGATGTGGTTGTTTATATACAAAGTTCAATGACGTAAATGTTAGTTGTTCTTGCTTCTCTGTTCTGCAAACAAGACGAACTGGAAGGTTTTATGCAGTTCTGTTTATTTAATAGACATGTTCTGAGAGAGTGAGTGGCATAGTTATCTGCTACGTTGTGCTCAAAACGACTCACAGGTTATGGAATACATTAAGGCTTTAAACAGTAGACTATATATTATAATGTATAAAACAGGTAGTTAAATCTGTAAATATTTTATATATAAAATTTTCGTGTCATAATGTTAGTAACCAAACTCCTCCGAAACGGCTCGACCGATTTTTATGAAACTTTGTGTGCATATCGGGTAGGTCTGAGAATCGGTCAACATCCATTTTTTATACCCCTATGGGATACGAGTGGCCCACGGTGCCAAAACAACGTTTGCAGGGTCAGCTAGTGTTAGTATAACAAACATGATATTATTCTGATAAGATATTAGTATTCTCTGCATTTATGAGAACACTAGATTATAATTTTCTAAGTAATTTCTTGCAGACGTCGCGTAGCCGTCGCGCGCCCTTGTAACGTTTTTCTTAATATCATCGCATGAACATGATAAACATCACTTTTTGACCTTATTACTTATATTAAATGAATTGTATTATAAAGTTAAAATTTTAAATAAAAAAAATTATCTAAGTAAAAACTAAAAATATTATAGAGCCTGATTAAAATTTATGTCTTGTATAAAATTATCTATCAAAACAGGCTAATGTAAGCAGAATAGCAAAAAATATACACGTTGGATTTTATAATCCAAAGTATATATTTTTTGCCATATATTTTATACCTAAACAAATAGTTAACTGAAAGTTACAAAAAAACCAAGGTTACCGGCCGTTAGTAATTTCGCAGAAAAAAATATGTTCAGTAACAACCAGAATCCTTTCAAGTAACCGGTAGGAAATCATAAAACACACGAGCTGCAAATCAGGATGGATCAGCTGTCATGGGGAGATGCGGCGCCGGGCGCGTGCCGAATGCGGAGGCCTGCGGGGCTTCGCGTGACGTCAGCGGCATCTGCCCGACAGATGGCGCAGGCCCACCACAGATAATATCGCGCGCCCTCCCAGTTTAAAGTAGCGTACATTATGTCTGCGTAATCATGATCAAATGACCATTTGAAATGTATTGCCTAATAATCACACAGATGGAAAACATAATAAATAGCCCTTTTAATATACTAAAATGGTAATATTTTATGAATATAAAATAAAATTTGTTGAGAAATTAGTCTTTAATTAACAAGTTAGTCTCAAAAAATTAAATCGTAATGCTTCACCCAGATATCATAAAAAAATCGGTGAAAGCTGACGTTACTTTACGAAAATACCTATTTACCTAATAGGTTTTTACTTATTTACCTAATACGTTAAATGAAGAATTTAAAATATAAAAATACTAAAGTTTCACTCTACGCAACTAAAATAGCCACGTCAAAAATTGTTACTTCGCCCAATATATTCTTGGAGAGTATATTAAAAATTAAAATAAGTTTACAATAAATAAATATATTCACAGAGGTTTTAAATAAAAAAAAGATTCATCAGTCAGTATAAAAATCCTCATTCTTCTCAAGCCTATGTAATAATGTAGCTACAGGAAAAATATAACTGCATAATATGGCGTAACGCTATTTATTGTAACAATCCGATGGAAACATAAGGTTTGTTATAGGTATTATTCTGCACGCGATTTTTCCTTGCTCGTGAGAAATAGAAGTAGGTATATAATACAATAATTATAAACCATTGACTTCTAGCCTCTACTCTATCTGATGAGTTTAGTTATTTGTATTCATGACAAAATTTAGAATTTCATACAAAATGTATCGATATAGAGTCTTGTATTAAAAATCAAACGTTGCTAGTGACTAGACAAAGAAATAAATAAAAGACATATCGCTGACCCCGAACAATAAAATGGTAACAATCTGTTACACATTATCATTTTTTGTATTTTTAATTAATTGATTCTAGCTTGTATTTAAGTTTTTTTCTCATATCTCATGTTTTATTCTGCTCATTACTCTCTGAAAATTACATTTTATTCTTCTTTAAACTATAGATCATATATAAAAAAAACCATTGATGGTCCAACGGTTAAGACGTTGATGTCTACTCGTGAGGTCCAAGTACGATTCTGGGCACACACCTCAGACTTTTTATGTGTGTTTGAAGAAATTTAACTTGCTATAACGGTGAAAGAAAACATCGTGAGGAAACTCCTCCCCCTCCTCATTTTGAGGAGGAGACCCGGCTCAACAGTGGGCCATTAACTTGGGTGATGATGATGATAGATCACATTAAATTAACAAATATTTTTTGTGCAGTGATAGTTTTTTCAGTGTTGGTATAAGATCTGATATGATGTTTATTCAATTAATAAAATAGCAATAAAATGTTTTACATCTGTTTCTACTTGGTACTAATTACTAGACTTGCATGCGCACGCCGCGTGACTCACCCTATTGTTTTTATTACCAAGTAAATGGTAATTACTGGAACATCATCAGAGTAAGTGATTTGTTATAACGCCATATGGTTGTTATACAAGATCATTTTTACGAACTTACTACATTAGATACATTTTAAATAATTCTGCTCAAAAAACAATGTTATACTAAATACCTACAAACGATATAGTACTAAGAAAATATAGGAATTTAGCATAAGCGTAGCAAACAATTTTTCCTATAAGGACCAAAAACATGCTAGGTACACTAATTCACATCTTAATTAGTAAGAAAATGAGTAGATAACATGACAGACTGACTCATAAATAAAAACAAATTGTTTGGGTATACATTTCAATGCTAAGGTTCAGAAAAAATAAACCTTTTTACAGAAGCTTTTTCTAGTTTAAGCTGATTGATTTGGGACGAAAACGTAAAATACAATCAAGAAGCGCTTTTTTCACTAAGCTCTTTTGAATGTAACTAAAAATTATAAAATAGCTTGAACATTAACAGTAAAATCTAACAAAATTATAGGTATTTCGATGGGTTAGTAGTCATGTAGTTACAGGTTAAAAAAGCATATAATTAGAGCTATAATATTTTTAATGCTCATTGTATATCAGAGCTTTTTTAATAAACTAAAGAACTCCTTAAATTCCAAAAGCTCAAACTCAGGACCTTGACGAGGAACAAAGCAAAATGTAAACAAATATAATTTAAAAAAAAATATTTTTCTTGCAATAATTTATTCGGATTGTATAATGTTTTTATTCCATTACACAGATATCTCGTTTTGTATTTAATAACATCACAACACTTCTATGCAAGAACTTTTTAAATATAATATATAAAAACATGTTTTTTATTATAATAACTTTTTGTTTCAGTGTTTTCCAATTATTATTTACATAATTAGGCTTAAAAAATTGTTGTTATGTTTGCATGTTAATGAACCCTAATCACACAAATAATTTAAGTTTTTTTATGTTATTTAGTTACCTAACGTAGATATATAAAAAATTCTCATTAGTTATTATTACCCTTTGTTTCAAGACATTTACATAATTTTCTAGACTTCACTTAATGCAAAACGAGGAAAAAGAAATATGTAACACACAAACAATGAACTTTCACACGAGCATGTCAGGTTAATATAGCAGTTTATCTCAAAATCAAAGCAAAGATTCTGTCTGTGGTATCGTAATTGAATTTACTAAACAATCCGTTACCCGCAGGCAGCAGTACTATCCGTATATTCGTACAAAGCTACAAATCCACATTATAGGCTATTTTGTTATCGTTCCTTTGCTTACCTCGTATTTTATTGTTAATGTACTTTTATATACTGCTGGGTGCTTTTCATATGTAGATTTACTTTAGAAACAATAAATTGCACAATGTGAGGTAAAAGTAATTGATGATTAGATATGTGGAAACGTCCTACATCTTACTAACTTACTAATACTTACATCACTATTATAATCGAAGTAGTAGCTTTCTGTTATTAGCTACAATATGACTCTTAAAATTATTTTTAAAATGTAGAAAATGTTTTTTTTAACCTAGAAACCACCCAAGAATTAAAGTTAATTATAACTATACCTATTAATCACATCTTCTGTACCAATTTAAAAAAAATAACTATTGAATTTAATTGAAGTACATTAAGTAATAATCTTCAATGTCCCTTGACGAAGCGACGACTTTCGTCACGTAGTATAGAAGCTAACGCTAGTTTAACTTTCCGGTAACCAAGAATTCCACTCCTGGTTTCTTCAGACTTCTGACATTATGTACGCAAACTCCGGGAATTTTACTTATAAATTTCGTTTCGAGTTTGTGATCATAAGTGCCAAGCCTTTAGAAGAAAAGTTCCCCTATCGCTTTTCTGGCTCTATCATGAAATTAGTTTCAAGTTATAATATTGTCATGTAAATACGATATACATTAAAATGCAATTCCTAAACGTGAAAAGTTTCAACATCATACAACAAAGATATTCAAGAATTACGGTATGAGTGTAAACTAATTTTCTCCTCATTTCTTATAACCTTCACGTAATTCTCCTCGTCTTTTATTTTTATTTATTGTAACAATGAAGTTTGTATCAAATTCTTTCTTTATTACTAAAAATGAATTAGTCACGTACGAAATAAATATACGGATTTAAGACAGAATTTTTTTTTGACTAAAGTTTCACCAGGGAGTTATAATTTAAAAAAAGGGTGTGAAAATCTTGTTTGTTTCAAGAATAAAATTGTGTTTAATGCATTCATATATTTTTTCGTGTATACTAATGAGGTACTTGATTTAACTTTTTAAATTCACCCGTTTTTAAAATAAGCAATTAAGCATCTTTATGTTTTATAATTTGAGTGACTATTTTAAAAACGGTGTTTTAAAATCACGCGTAACTGAACGACATACCTAATAATTCTTGAGATAACATTAAAGGCACATATTGAATATTCTAATAATAGTTTTCTGGAAAATTTCTTAGACATTTAATTATTGTTTTCAAACAAAATAATCTAACATTTTCAATGTAATTAATAATACCTATTACTGTGTAGCAATATGAATAAACAAGCATTTTAAATGTAATTTTAGGGATTTAATCGATTGATTCATTCGAATATAAATCTATAGGTACTACCAAGAATCAAATGATAACAAACGTGCTGCTAACAACAAGTCAAACATCATATAACTGTGTAAGTATCTCACGTTGTTCCAACCAAATGATGTTTGAGATTCATTTTTGGTTTACACAAGAGCATAAATTCACCCTTATCAAAACGTTGACGCGTGCGTAACTTTTTAGCCGCGAGAAAAAACAATGAAGCAATATCTCACAAGTATCGTTTTCACCCGTCGGCAGATCAATGTGAGCGCGATAATTGAATCGCGAGGGTCAAACTAGCCCCGGGCCCGTTATTAGTGATACATTTGATTCGTATGTGGCTTGATGGCTTCCCTAACCAGTAGGGGGATGTCTCTTTACTAAATGGCAAAGTTAACATCATTAGATAATCCTATAGATGATATTTTAAAATTATATGTAAGTAATAAGTACCTACTTTTGATACTTTGATTGGCTAGTAGTTCTTGTTCTTATTGATTTATCCTAATACTATCTTTAACGGATCGACAGCATATAACCTCTTTCCCAATTTATCTGCAGCTGACTGACAAATGATTTTATAGAGGGAACATTTTCTAAAGTAGTAGAAGTAAACATATTTTTAAACTAAACTAACTTTATTTATCTAGTTATGATAATAAAAATCCCTCCTAAACCTGCACCTGGATCGCATCGATTCCTGCTTCTAGTCTAAAGTCCACTAATTACACTAAATTATTGACTACTATACTGTATATATATACGCCAAAGGTTTAATTATCAGTCATGTTGAACGTGTTAAAATATTTATTTCAATTTTATTAGGTTATGAACAGATTTAGTATTAAAATTAAAAAAATAACTCACGATAAGCAGTTAGGTTAAAATGTTTGCTAGCTGATTTCAAATAAAACAAAATATTAAGTACTCATGAACTCATGAACAAACAAATTCTATTACGAACAATAAAAATGTCAAAAAATTAACTACCATATGAAAATAAAAGAATAGTGCACCGTATCATCACAGCTTGTGTTTAGGTGTTTTCTATCGGGGGTCATTACTTAACTCCATTACACTTTTTGTGCACAAGTGTTTCGGTGGTATAACAAGGGTGAAAACGACCCTACAAAACGAATGGTACTCTCTCAACAACCTTTTTGTTTATTTTATATACTAAGTTTTATGATACCAGTCAGAATCGCTGTATTTTTTTTATTTATTTATTATTATTATTTACAAAAAAGATAAAGTACATTTTACACGATTTTATGACACATTCCAAAAACTTATACAGTCTTATTACAAAACGCGGTTTACCTTAAAACCCAGATTTAAACTCCGTATAAACCATGGAAAATGGATATCAACGTAGTTGATACGATTGATATTGAGGATAATAAAACCATTGAGTTTTTGGAAACAAATGGAAAAAAATAACTTTCCTCGGGTCTCCAATTCTCAGATGGGTTTTTTGTAGGTTCACACTTTTAAAGAGAGTCGATATATTTTACACACTTTTAAAGTTCGCACTTTTAAAAAGAGTCGATTTAATTATAGAGATATAAATTTTGAATAGAATTTTCTTTATGAAACTTTGGTCACTTATAAATTCCAAAGCTAAATGAAATTTGTTTAACTTAGCAATAGTTTTATTTGTTGTTATGGTTTCATATAACGGGAATATTGCGTTTCATTTCACGAAATAACAGGTGTCATTACTAGCAAATACAACATAAGTAATGTGCACAAAACCAAGAAAAAATGCAATTAAAAAATTAAGTAATGCAAAATAATAAAATCTCAATATTTTTAACACTCCCAAACATTATTTAATCATTAGCGTATTATATAAACATTTTTTCTCTGAGCATACGGAACGTTATAATAGAATGAAGAGTGAATGAACGCGTGATTTTTGTATTAATCTGTGGTCGATATTTAGACCGTGGTTCAAATGACGGAACTAAGAAGTCCACGGTTTATATCAGTTTTGTAATACGAACAAATTTAAACCATGGTTTTGCAGATAAACCTGGATTTGATAGTACAGCATTAAACCAAGATTTTTTTTCTTTTTTGTAATAAGACTAATAAAGTTTGTCTTTTGGGAAAAATTGCACATGCATTGTTGCAATTCACTGTTTATTTATTTATTTAAAATAGGAAGCCAACGTGGTATACAGTGTTTCTTAAAAAAACAACAGTAAAAAAACGTTTAAGTTAAATGACAAAAGTTGGTAAAATACAACAGAAAATCTGAAAAATAACAATGAATTCAAGAAGTCAAATACTTAATTAAATATTAAATGAAAATATTAAGTTTACAAATAAAACTTGTGAGAGTTAATAAAGCCTAATTAAATAATTTATTTTATAATTAAACTTTTGATTTTTCAACCGACTTCCTTCAGAAAAGGAAGAATCCAATTGTTCTATGTTCGTCTGCATATTTTTTTATGTATGTTCACCGATTTGTCCGTCCTCCGTCAATTGTGGTCCGATTTTCAAAATTCTTTTTTTTTAAGTTAATTCTTTCAACTTAGTCATTGTAAGTAAATAAATTATTATATCGCTTGTAACGTTAAAATTTATGAGAATGAACTAAAAAATCTATAAAAAAGGTTCGTGTTGAGTTTACATTATTTAGTGTAATCTGATTATTATAATCTATAACGGTCTTCCTTCTGGTTTTCGAACTTATAACTTAATAATACTGCATAGAACTTTCATTTTTAAGTGTCTATCCTCCACAAAATTATATTTGCTACAGAATTCCATCCAATTGTTTTAACTTTTAAGCAACAAACTACATTTATATCTTCGTGAGAATATAACAAAGATGGAAATTAAGTGAAAACTAAATGAAGAGGCAACGACCTGCTTACGATGTCTTTTGTTCGTAATCAAGACGGTAGCGATACCCAATAAGCTACTTTCTTCACATTAACATTCTGAGATTATCGTTGTGTTATTTATTATAAGTAGAAAACGAATTGCTCCAAAGTTTTGTTTTTATGTGCATCAATATGCAGCAACAATAGCGCTTTTAGAGATTTCACTGTTTTAAAAAAGTAAGATGGTTAACATTTTATTATAGTTTTTTGGGTATTCGGACATGACTTCTAAAATTATATTTATTTTTATTTATGAATTTTTTTATGATTGCAAGATTGGATTATAAACTAATTGTATTCTTAAGCCCGTTGGCTAAATTAAATGCTTGTGTTAGGATTAAGCTTTCATCAGTAGTGCTATGGCGGGGATTTGAACCCATGACCTTACAATCGTGAATTGATTAAGAATCTTTTATTTTTTTCTTAGAAAAAAAAAAAGATATGTCATGAAATATTTTTAATATTCAAGTTCTTTCCCTGTGCATCAGCGGCAATATAAATAGTGATTTCTAAGATGCAATTTTGGCCTTAAGTGATCAAATGCTCCTTAGACTGGGTCACAAGCCATAGGCAGTTCTCGTATGCCTGTCAAGTATTATGTGCAAAATAGCTCGGTTTTTGTTAATAGGGTTCAACAACATCCTAAAAATTTTAGTCACGTTTAACAAAAGTGTCCAAATCCAAATACCTAAAAGATGTACCTACTAAATTTTTTAGCTTGGACACCCTCAAAAAAAAAACTACACACTACAAAATAACAATACAAGTCTATTACCATTAGTATATAGTATAGTTCTAATTATTATCTCGATGATAAACTTTCCAAATCTAAATAATTTTTAAGTAATTTTTTAGAGTTAAAAAATCGCAAATGGTCTACCAAGATACACAAACGATACACGAAGACTTGCTCGTTTAAAGTGATTGGATAGTTATAGTAGTAACGCTTAAATCCATTAGATTAAGTAATCGCATAACATTTACATGCCCTAATACGCTCGAATGGGTAGAGTAGCGATCAATCTTGGGTAGTACGACTAGTAGGGTAGTAAGCGTAGATCGGTAATGCGTACGGCATATGGCGACAAACTGTTCCACTTCGATGGCACTCAATACACCCGCGGCTTAGACCCGCATCGACCTTTGCAAAGATACTATCATTCCAAATACTTAAAAATGCACATTTGTATTGGTTACAAATGTAAGTAGTTGAGATTTGAAGTGCGCATATAGTTGGTATCTCTTTTTAAGTTATTAATTACCCGCATTTTTGATACAATCAAACACAACTGTTTTCTTTTCAAATTACTTGAAGAGATCTACTTTTTTCAATTGAATTGATTTTTTTTAGCAAATATAAGAAAAGAACATTTAAATCTTCGACGATTTAGAAGCGATAGCGATATATTTCTAATAGATCTGTGTCAATCTGAAAAGTGATCTATTATAGTGAATATTATGTAAAGTAGTGCAAGTAGAGTAGTAAGTATGCAGTTTAGTATGATGGTGACAGAATTCCCTTATTGAAGATTTCATAACCTTACTTTAATGTCTGATTTAGTTGATCATTGAAGATTCTTGTAAACATCCTCTGGGACGTAAGCGTAAGCTTCAGGGGATGTACACGTAAATTTTTTTTACAAATATTTGTTCAAATACTATATTAAGACATACAACATAATGATTACAAATTATACGGAATGGTACATTTATTAATTTAGTTTTATTCTACACTCTTATACCTACGAGTAGTATAGAGAAATAAGCAAAAATATTTTAAAACGAGATATGCATTATTGCGCGACGACGGGCGACATTATAGTCGTAGGTAGTTAGCTCGGGATGGTCGGAGGGTCGCGAGCGCTAAGTGCCGGGAGGCCACATGTCGCTCTCGTCGCGCTAATCTCCAGGATTTACCATCCCATGTCCCTCGCGCTCACCCATCTCAGTTGGCATTACCCGCAACAATACATCCGTCTCACTCGCCTCATTGAATATTATTGCTCTATGGGGATTTTGAAAATATGGACCCGTTTAGCAAAAGCTGTACATTGTAGCCAGGAATTATTCATACGCGGCTTGGTGCATTTATCACTTAATAGTATTAACTGTTAGGCCGTTTAAGCGCTCGATTTGGCTCACATGACTCCACTTGTACAATAATCAGCGATTATTCGATTAAAAGAAACAATTCCACAAAATAAATTAAGAATTCGTTAATTCTGTTTCCTAGAAACAGGTATATCATTAATCAGTCTCGTGATTTCTACGTAATTACAATCCCAATAAAACATAAACTCTAAAAAACGAATTAATTCTTGCAGTGACGTCTTTTTACTGTAAAAAGTGTGAGATCTCATGTAAAACGGATTTAGTTATTTTAAATAGTATCTAAAATCCTACTTTTATCAATTTAATAATTCTGTTAATAATCGAGCCTCTCGATTGTCAATGGACTAAAACGTTTTTTCATAACAATTAATTTATTTACTGACATCCCACTTAAATATAAGAAGGCCTAGATTTTAAATTATGCTACAGGCATTATAAAGAATCTTCACATTCAGTTTTATTAAATATCTTCCATGTAAAGACATTCAATAAGTAAAAATTGTATTATATTATGTATAGATAAGAATAATTAATAAACAAAAAGTAATATGAAAATATTGGATAGGTATATAATAGTCCATTAAAGAGATTGCTGTCAGAGCTGCATGTATAATAATGATCGCACTGTCAACGCGACATGCGGTACATAACACATGGCGACGCTGTTGTTAAACCTACCACTTTTTACACAACTCAGTAAACTTAACATGGGTTTCTATTTCAAAGCCCCATCACCTATTTTCCTGTAGCATTACCATTATTAAACAAATAATAATGTTGGTATCAATGCATTGTAGGGACTACGATATGTCATTCCCTCGCAACCCTAAAATCGTTCCATTCCGTCTAGCTGGACGGGCAGACAGGTTAACTTTTGTTGTTTTACAAAAGCCAAGCATTACCGTCCGATTGTTGGCACAAATGTTGAGTATTACGATGCATTCTGTTGACTTACCGGCAATCATTATTTGAGTTTTAATTCATTACTGCTTTCCGGTGGGTGGATTGATTTTTACATGTTTAAAATGATTACTACATTTACAATATTTTATTATAATACCTCGTCGCTAAGGATTAGGTATAAGTTTTATTGTGAATATTCACGTTTTATCCCAAAAAGAATGTGCGTCATTTCAGCATATAAAGTATGTGTCATATTTCATCAACATCCATTATTGTTTTGATAATTTTTTTACAGGTATGTATTATTTTCCTTATCTTATCACAAAAACTGTAGGTACTTGTATCTGAATATAATAAGTAAATGCTTAGATTTATGAAAATAGATAGCAAATCAACAAACACACTTTAGCATTTATAGATACATAATGATGTGAAATATAATAATAAAAAAATATAGATTTTAATAATGATGAGTAAATATTTCAATGTCGATCTTTAACATAGATATTGACTTTTGAAATAAACAAAGAAAACGTAAGAATATTTCTTGCCAAACGAGAAGTCAATAGAGGTTTTGAGGCATTGCCCTCGAGGTTGTTTCGTGCGGGTTTCAGTCGAGCTGGGGCTGGGGCAGGCGGGGGAGGGCGAGGGCGGGCGGCGCCTGGGGACGGCTCTACTCTTCTTGATTACAGTTCCCCATGCCTCCTCTCCACCTCACTACCGCGCAACACACTGCATAAGCCTACATTATCAGTTGCTTACAATGACGCAGTTAATTTTTTTTGATAATTTATTCTTTTAAACACAATAGTGTTAGAAATACTTCTGTCATAATGGGACCGATAACACACAGTAAAAGCCATAATCGTAACCAGGCGAGCTCCGTTTGACAAGTGCCTCAAGTCTATCGAAACAGAAGTAACATATAGTCCTGGAATAAAATATAAAGTGCTACCCCCCTATATTAAATTTTCAACGGTCTTGCTAACTCGCCAAAAAACACATCCTGCTGACCCATTCGTCCTGTATGGCGTAATTATTAAGCGTAAAATGACCGCTCCATTGAACTTAATATTTATCGATCACTAATGCTTTTTACTGTACTGCTCAAGATGTGATAGTATATTATGTGTACGATAAAAATAATATGTTATACCTGATTGTAGACATAAAAGAACCCAGGTATGGGTATGAACAAGTATCAAACTAATGGAAATAAATAAAACATCAAATCTAAGGCGACTGACTAATATTTATGCAAACAATATAATAAAAACTGATTCCTGTCGATATTCTAAAACTTTTATTTTTATCGTCCATCGTTACTAACTTGTCCATTACTGATGTGCTTATTATATTTGTCAATGAATAATTAAAATACATATTATACTAAAAAATTGGAATCCAAAAACAAACCAGTACCTATATATAAAAGAATCACAAAATATATTTCGTTAGATTTGTCTACCCCTCAAGCGTACAGTTCAGGTAGAACTGTTGGAACGGCCGAGATTGTTCGCATCAAACATGCACGAAGTTTCGCCCCGAGCTCGTAAAAATACATATTCTATCAGAAGGGCTCTGCTTTTAATACTATCCTGTAATGAGCAGCCGAGGTCGGTCGTCTCCTTAATTTTGACTTTAACGTCCCATTTAGGTAAATTGTTTATCTTAACAAGGTGAAGGCGCAATCGTTTTAAGTTCGTTAATTACAATTTAGAAAAACACGAACATTTATCACTTTTAGCATGAATAAATTACTTGTAAATAATAAGCGTTGAGAGAATAATTTTGCATGTTTAGTATTTTAATGGCAAACACGATATTTGGGTTTACGCGATTAATTACCTAGCTGTTTACAAACTAATTTATTGATTTCTTTGGAATAAATTTTTGAAAGGAATTCAAACTCACACTCTAAATAGTTTATTTCAATTAGATTAGTTTATTTTTTACAAAGTATTTTTGAAATGTCAACATTGATCAGATATCTTGCCGTTTATGCCACATTTAAGCCAGGCATCTACAAATCCCTTAAAATAATTTTCATTTAAACTCTATCATAATATTAAAAAAATGTATAAACTGTGGTTATAAAAAATCATAAATTACCAATCGCGGTAAAACAAGTCAAAAAGCTAACTTATCCGACCAACGTAATTACCCACCTAAAGCTCCCCCTTACCATCTGTTTCACGGCGCACCCATTGTTTTGATATGAATTTATTACGGAAAAGTACCTATGTTAAGATAAAAATCACCAACGCATCACTTATTTATTTATAGCCTGTCCAAATCAGATATACTCATAATTGTGATTTTTCAAATATTGATACTGAAATAATTTGTTTTCGATATAGTACCATAGACATTAGACAGTCTATGTAGAGTTCTTCTAGTTTGATTAAAAATTATATGGCTAGGATATTATTAAGACTTTATTTTTATTAAAAATATAATGTAAGTATTATTTTTTGAAGTCGGTTCAATTTTTTTTTTAAATATTTTATTTTTCTCTTTTTATCAACTTACCCAAAATATATACTAAAATACATAATATTAAAAAAAGTATTCTCTAACTCCTGACCGTTGAGGAGTTGTGTCTTCCATCACATCAGCTCAGCAATAACATTATACACAATATCTGATTATTTTATAGATCAAAACATTGTAAGTGCCGGATTCCACCATCAGGTCCTGACTTGATTCCGATGGGACCACCTTGGAAGTGCACTCTTTCGAATAAATATAGAATTTTGAAAATCGGTCCATAATTGACGGGGAAATAGGTGAACATACATTAAAAAAATATACAGACGAACATAGAACCTCCTCCTTTTTTGAAGGAAGTCGGTTGAAAATCAACTGATGGACTAGGCTTTTTATTCAAACAAATTAAAAAAAGTACATGAATTTATCCAGTAAATTAAAAAAACAGAAAGTGGAAGTGTGAAAGAAATCGTTATCATAAATGTTACTAAATAATTTTTATGATTATTTTACGAAGAATGAATAATAATCTCGTAAAAATGCAGATAATAATTATTTATTCTAACAGTCCCATAAATGTAGTGATTTAGTTGAATTACTTATAATTGTTTAGTTATAACTATATAGGTGAATTGTACAATTAACCTATTACTTACATAACTTGAACCTAACATATTTTATTAGTAACAATTTACAAAGAAAACCAATAAAATATTTAATGGTCTAGGTTTTTATTAAAATTCAATATAATATATATCCATGTTCCAGACTTTATATTTCGACTTTGTTAAATAAGCGTCTGTTTTACTAAGAAAACAAGTGCGGTCGACCATTCGGGTATTCTGTGGATCTCGCTGATTGATTAAAACCCTAACAAAAGGATAAAACTGATCACGGGCTTTGAACAGAAGCCCTTTATGTGAGAGTAATCAAAGAATTCTCCCTGCACAATCGTTCTACTACTAAATATGACTTCTGCGCTTCTCTTTTGTGTGGTTTAAATAAAAATAAATATACATTTTAATTAAAACTGTAGTAATAGTTTAGTCAGCAGAGGTGAGTGAAAGTTGCCATCTTTAAAAACGCATTTTCTCACAGGTACATCTCAATATCAGTTTAACAGAAGTAAAAAGTATAACAGAATTTTTATTTTTAAATATTATTGAAAGTCGATGATGTGAAAAGTGTTTGTTCGTTTTTACCATTCTAGAAAACGTGGCCCGATATGTCCAATCCTACGTCAGTCTTGCGAGTTCCACTTAGGCATGACATTAATCAAAATTCTATCTGGCTTTTACCTACAGACGCTATATCTTGATATTATAGATAAAAAATGTGAAATTGATAAACTTTAACAAGTGTTTTATCATTGGATAGATCTTTAAAAATCATATTTATATTTATCTGATCATTATTCAATTTGAAAGACTATATCGTAACTATAACGATTTAAAGTTTGTTTGCAGTTGTTTTCATGTAATATTCCGTATCAAAAATGTTTAATGGTTCATTCTAGAAGCTTATTTAACCTCTATGATATAATGTACAGGTAAGCTAGGTAAGGGGTCGAGTGTTAGCGAACAGATGTCGTACCCCGCTGAGCGAGTGATGATCTCGCCCCAGTTTAAGCTATACCCATAAAGTTACTGCTACCCTATTTAATTGTCTTACTATATTAGATACCCTTATGTCCTAGAGTCACTTATGAATCGTTGACTTAGCTAATGTCACGGGCAAAATGCGATTATTTATACTGAAAGACAGAATCATATAATTACCCATTTTTTGTACTTCTTATCCAATAATTAAAATATATTAAGCTATCCCATTCAGCCTTAATAACCTAAACAAAATTTTTATAAAACTTTTAAAATGAATTTCCATTGAAACTTATCACAATTTTACTAACTGGGTAATACTTATTACAGGTTAAATGCCGTCCTTTTATTAAAGTTTTGTCGTGTTTGAATAGATATTCAAAGGCATTTAAAACTGACTGTTATTCTAAATTACTTGTTAATTATACTCACTTCGGTAAAAATAGTTAAAAGTATCGCTCTTAGTAATGACGTTATCATTTTGTATAGGTAATATTTGTTAATTCTTAATTGCAAAAAAACAATAAATTTAAAAACTGGCACTGGTCAATGGTATTAAAATGTTAATATTTGGCGATCAATACAAACCCGTAGTTACAAATTACAGATAATCCATAGTGAACAAAATTACAGATTAATTATAACGCAAACCACAGATTACATTTTGTCACGTCGTGAAAGATTAAAAAGTGATTGTAGTTAGACGGGTTTTAAGTACCTACAATCTTTATTACTTTTTTCATAATTTCATTGATAAAATCAATTTTAATCTAATGTGCGAAGTTTTCTGAATCTTAATTATCTTACTATACCTGGGCTTATAAATGATAACCAAGTAAAAGAGGCACTAATAACATTAAAACAAAGGGGATTTGCTACCAGCGGGGTAAATGAAGGAGTCGGAAGTAGCCAATTCGCTGCGCACGCGTCGCCACGCGCTCGTTTCCGCCGCTAATGTGTTAACATAATAGGCGACATCTCCACTTTCCCGCATTCACTTAATACTTCCGAGGTTTCTCAGAACAATACAATGACTTTGTATTGTTTTGTTGGTTGTTTTCCATGCAAAAAAGTGGACAAAAAAATGTGGACTAAATCGCACTAAATTACTTATTTTTAACTTAACACATCTATTGACGGATTTAAGATTTAAATTAGGGCTATGTAATTTATTGGCATAACTAATCAAAATATGCAATTTTCCAGATATTATAAACCGCATGAACTATAGACTTTTACAGTATAAAAAGTAGCCTTTCTTAGGTACATTCAGACACATTACGCTTAAAAAAAAGTAACGTCGGTCAAGCTATTTTTACGCTGTCACAGCGTAAAAATAGGACAAACCAACAAACAGACTCGTTTATGTTATTTTAGTATTAATTTTACTATGAATTATGCTTTACAATTTTGATTGGTTAGTAATATCAATTGTTTATTATTTAAATACCAGATTACAACTTATACCATCTGCCGATAGATCAGAGAGAGTTTGACAAGTAAACGAATAAGTGAATATTAACTATCATTCTGAAAATGTAAATATAATAAAATATAATGCGAACTGGTGAAAGAGAACTTAGTTGAAGTTATTAGTTTTGTTAAATAATGGATTGGTGTATGAAGATAATTTCACACACTGGCAACTTAGTCAAAAATCTCTTTTGTATGGGATTGGGATTTATAGATTATTTTACTAGTTTCAATAGCATAGAAGGACGCATGGAAGTGGTTGTGTTATGTTGTAGAATGGCTGAATATTAGATGAGAAATGACGATGATTTGTTTGAAAGAAGAAAATATGTGGAATGGCAGAATGTGAAGAAAGACGAAAAGACGATAATACGCATATTGTAAAAAAAGCTAAAAATAATAAATTTGTTTGAAGATTCATTTTATAGTGTATTTTATTTTCTACGTATATAGTTCATAATATTTTTATTATTCTATAATTATACATTTCTGCTATTCAGCTTTGGACCAACCACATTTAATACCGATTAATACAGGATTTATTCCCTAATATTACATTAGAGGTAGAGAGCTATGATTATGTTGTTAGGGGCGCTTATACGCTTGCGGCAAGGCGATTATTATTTTTCAAAATTCTTTTGTATTGAATATGGAATTGTAGAGCCAGAAATAATATGGATATTGTTACCTCAAAATATAATACTAGTCATTTCTAAAAACAAGCGTGAGAACTGTTTAATTATTTTATTTTGCCATTTTAAAAACTTGAAAAATTCTTGATTCAGTAAAATAACTGAACAACACTAATGGTGTCTCGCACCGTGTGACGTCACATGACAGAAAGTCTATTTTTCTAACAAGCTGAAATAACTGAAAAAACATCAGAATGCTCCTAATATTATTCTCACATAAAAAAATTATACATATTTTTATTTCCATATTTATGCTAAATATGAACTTTGTATGTTTAGCTATCAACAGCGTTTTTTGTTATTTTCTCTAATGAACAATACATTTTTTTTACAAGTTAGTGCAGATATGATTTTTGTTTAATTCACATCATGTAAAAACTGACATACAAGTAGAACTCATTACATCAATTTCGCTAAGTGCGGCGTTACTAAAATAATAGGTGGCACTAGCGTTAAAATCAAATAGAGTTCATCGACGCTCCTGGGTAAGAGCACTTAACTTGATTACGTGCGTTTGAAGTCCTGCTGGTAAAAAATATAAACAAATCCAAGAGCTGAACTTGGGGCAAAAGTAGGGTGTGCGCACATCGATTATAAATTTTACCAGCCTACATACAGTATAAAGTAGATCAAAATACATAAAAAAATTTTAAGACATTCATAACATATTATAAATTTAAAATAATTATTGTTTTAGCCATTCATGAGAATTCGTTTTTGGATTTTTTACATTTCCTAATTTTTCTCAAAATCAGAGTTAAAAATCGAGAATAAATATCGTTTAAAGATTCTTCTAAAACGTAGGTCTTAATTTAGCTGACAATAATATTTATATGTTTATAGATAGAGATTCTTAGCATTAATAAAGCCATCTTCCTAAACTCCTGTCCATGTTTCTTTTTCGTTTAAAATGTGTGTTGTGTATAACAAGAAGAGCTACGAGTCGGGCAAAACTAAATTTGTAAGTATTTTCGAGAATTCACAGATATTTTACTTTAAATTTTTGACGCTATTTCCAACATAATCCATATTCTGGTTTCCGTGGACGAAAGCCCTGCTGGTAAAAAGTATAAACAAAACAGTGGGACAGCCGTGAGCCGGGGGCCGCCGCCGCGTGCCTCCGCCGCGTCGCACGCATCGCCACGCGCCTCCCTATGCAATAATTGTAGCGTACATTATGGAAACATTATCGTTCTTCTGCAATTACTTTAAACTTGCTACGCCTCTACATGTGTATATTATCTACACTATTTTATACATAAAAGATTCTCTAGCTGATATATTAACCCACAACCTAAATTCCTATGGCGAGGGCCATGAAAACTTGCATGTGATTTTTTTAACATTGTAGGATTTGTCGATGAGGTATTTCCAGGACTGAAAATTTGTATTAAAATCATGCTAACCGTTGTTGTGGTGACTAAACCATAATTGGACATTACCTTGATGCGTCGCGGGTTATGCGTTACTTATCTATAAACGCTTACGAATACGTAGTACAAGGTACAAACACCACAAAGTATTTTTTCTTACTGCTTCTTAAAGGAGATTCTTATTCTACGTCTATATTCTTATGATTCTACCTCTATAGACGGTATAAGATATAATAAAAATATTTATTTAGTAGGTAATAATTAATCTGACAGACGTTATATCTTTTATAATTTAACTAAATTTCCGCATAATTTTTCTGAAAAATAAAAGCGTTTCGTCTACTAAGGTACGTTCATTCGAAACTTAGACCGCTTCCGAACGACTTCTTTCTAACGATCCTTTTTACTATGTTATGTTTGAATAACCACCGAACAACCATTATTATTATGAATCATATTTGACACTACAGAATCTTAAAACTCTAACTTTTAAATAATACTAATCTCCAAATCATAACTATTGTGTTATGCATGTCATTTCTCTTGATTTCATGATAACCCATTAATAGCTCTGATCAGTCGGATACTTTGTATTATACACTCGTAGAATTTAAAAATAAAATGTTCATTCAATCCAGCTCTTTTCCTCTTTGCGATGAAGTTTCTCTTTCACTAAAGTGAAATTATACGTTTGTAGATTTGTAAATTAAAATTTTCTCTACATGTAAAAAATTCCAACAGTTAAACTTTAATCAAAAATTATATTATGTACTCGTAGTTATGATGTATATTAACACTAATGTTGTGTTATCTTTCGTCGTACTTATAAATAATCGAGATGGCATTTTTGTTCAAATTGTACAAATAAGTTTATATTAAAAGTAATTCATCCTTATTGGGTATATACTTTAAATATATTTATGCACATATTTACATCTAGAACCTTGCTACATTTGTGATTTAGTGTTTCCATACCTTCTAATGATTTATTTCTCGCCAGTAAAGCAAGCAGGACATCAGGTGGCGGCGGGTCTAAGGGATGCATAGCCTCAAATGTCGGGTCCATGGAGTCAAATCGATCTCGCTATATCCACTTAACAGACACCTTTATGTAATTATATGTATGCACTGTCCGATAAAAACAAAACAAACATCTCTCAACTAGGCACACCATTCCGTAACGAATTGTTTATCGGGTCATACGCGTACCTCTTCATATTTGAACCACGGAAGCAATGCAGTGAACGTAGGAGCGGATAAAAGCCTAGCCCACGTGGTAGCGCCGCCCACGCCCGCCCCTGCCTTGCTCTCGACGCGCCCTCCCATTGAGAAGTTATTTTTTACCCCCTGAATCTGATAACCCCCCAGCAGAGGGAGCGCAGGGCTCCCCCGCCCCGAACTAATTTTCCGGAGTCGTACGACACACCCCCAGTGCTTACATCCATCTACAATATTACTCCAGCGCGTTATACCGTTCACGGGGCACTTCGTTTCTACTTATCTGGTACCGATGTGAAGAAAGGGAATTTTGAAATTATGACAGAACTTTGTGAATTAAATAGTATTTTGTTTTCATTATTGTTTCTAAAATTATTTTGAATCTATAAAATTCGAATTATCAATTATCGTTCTGTTAAAAATCATTAAATTGTTTATTATTAGAATGAATGTTAGCCATAAACAGTAAAAAATTAAAATTTTCCTAAGTTTTATACATCAATCCATCCAGTCAATTTTTTTTGACGGATTAGTACATTTTAATATTTCATATAATTCAGTAAAGAAGAAATATATATATATTCTAATGTTATTAACGTATTGCTACTATAATAAGTTGCTGAAAATTCATGTTAGCAGATAAAATTATTGCGACTCAAATGCAAAGGAACAATATCAAGCTAAAATGAACTGAAACTTTTCTGCTGAATTAGCGTTTGCTTTTAGTTTACGTCAATTTCTCTGTTGTCTATAGATAATTTTTATATCAAACATATGACAGACCTTTTATCTTGTGACTTTTATTATCCAAATATAATATGTATTTTCTAAATCGGTTCTTTAATTATTTATAATTATATTTTATAATGACTTGTGAATCATATAACCCTGATAATGTCTTTAGAAGATTTAAAGTTGTGGAATTTCCAGTATCCTTTGCCGAATTATCAACAACTTGTGAGTTAGACGTAGAAGCAGATCTTGATACATCCGCGTATTTAAAAACTCAATGTTTGGGAAATTTAATGGTATGATTTTTATTTTATACTTCTAATAATATTAAAGTGACTATAGAATAATAAGTAAATTTATCTAATTACAGAGGTTTGATGATGCTCGTGAAATTTCTGCTTCTCATAGAGCATTTAATATAAATATAAAAAATAATCATGTTATACTAATTACATTTACGCCTAAAAACGAATGTATATCAAAAACAAAACGTGATAAACTTTTTGACAATAGATTTGTATTTGACCTGCGATTAATAAAAATTGATGGAACCCGTTGTTGCTACAATGAACTGCATTCAGAAATTGGAAGATATTACATAAGTGGACAGTTTGAATACAGCAAAGTTTATCATTCACCAGACACTGTTGATTTTGGAGACGTTATTATTAATACTAAAGTTACAAAATATATTAGAATTCGTAATGATTCTAGTATTTTATCTGCTAAAATGCAATACGTAAGAGTTATTGGCTTCGAAATAATACCAGAAACTTTTATAATATCACCAAATGCTTCAAAAAGAATCTCCATAACAATTAAGCCAACATCTCTTAAGTTGAGAAATGTAGTCACTTTTATGTTAATCAATCCGCACGATGAGTTCAATGAAAATAATTTGAAAGATCATAATTTTATTACCTACAATATCAATTTTAAACTTAACGTAATTTATAAGAAATACTCAAAAGAAATTAAAATTGAATCATTACACAAATTATATGAACAAAATCCAGATTACACTTATACTGGTGAAGAGTTATTAATTCATAATAGAAGACAAAAGAAGGCTTTACAGTATCTGGACATATCAAAAAAATTGTTTTTTAAAACACCTATTTTAGAAAAATATACAACAGGAGAAAATAAATGTTTTTCAACTTCATTAGACAAGATAAAAGTCGTTAATTTCTGTGAACCATTTAAAGAAACAATTTCAACGTATGATCTCATTCAGATACGTATAATACCTATCATTGTAAATTTTGGAAGAGTTGGTACTTTAACATACGGTGAAAAAAATATCACTATTTTAAATGATTCTAAATTTGATATAACGCTGGAACTATTAAAAGATAAATTTATTTTATACTCAGAGGAAAGGAGAGCAACATTTAAATTGAAAATTAAATCTTTTACAAAAGCCACTTTGATTATATTTAGCGTACCACGTATGGAAGGAAATATAACTGGTACATTCCAATATCGTATAAACCATAAATTTATTCGCAGACATGTATATTCCTTGCAAATAAGTACTCCAACTTTAATGACAAATGAAAAAAGTTTAAAATTTGGAATGGTAACAACCGAATGTTTTGTAACATCGGTACCTATTAAACTATACAATAATTTTAATTTACCAGTAGGCTATAAATGGAGTGAATTACAGGCAGACACACCTTTTGAAATAATACCTAGCTCTGGAACTATACCGCGACATTCAAGTACAATATGTGATGTACAATATGTTTGTAAGATGTCAAAGACTAAAACACACGAACTTGAGTTAATGGCAATAAGCACTGTAACAAGAACAATACCATTTGAACTTTGCGTAATTACTCGTAAGCTTACTATTAAATTTTTACAAGCAGCGGTAACATTTAAAGATATAGCGTTAAACTTGGAAACGATTGAAAGAGTCAAACTCGAAAACTCTTCTCGAGAACTTGCACTTTTTCATGTTTTAGAACCTTTGATTCCAGGATTTAGAATTGAGCCAATGTACGGTACGATACGTCCAAAAATGATTATGACTTTTGATATAATTGTTAAAATACCATGCATATTAGAGTTTGCTTTTGATATATACCTAAAAATAAATAATAAAGAAAATGTTATATTACCAGTAAGTGGAAACGTTGTAGAACCAAAGATAATAATACATCCTAAAAATATATACATGGCACGAGTACCTTGTTTCATGATCGCCTTTGTTCCTGTAACATTTCAAAATTTAAGTACCCTAAAAACTGTGGTAGAAGTCCTAGATACAGGTGATGATAACATATTTAATGTATATATTTTACAAGGAAATGAAAGAAAAAGAATTTATGAGTTTACTGTGGAGGGAGGGCAAACAAAAACAGTATTTATTAAAGTTTACGATATCTTTCGAAGAGAATATGAAATGTACATACCCTTTAAAATAAACGGTTTACTAGGACCTCCAAACCAAAATACATCCTCAACTGAACTGGAATATTATACTGAGGAACACGAAAAGTGCGTAAAATTAATGAAATATTTCTTATCTTTCGATTTAAAGAAATAGTAATAATGATAGAATGACAGAAGTGAATTTATTGTTTATCGGAATTTAATCAACAATATAATGATCCTTCTAAAGTAACTTATAATATGCTTTTGTTTTAGGTCTTATGAAAATAATTCTAAAGTAAAAATAAAAAGCGTCAATAAAGATATTAGTTTTTGCCGTATAACAGGTGTCATAACCGTGCCCTGGATTTCTTTTTCAATCGATAAATTTGAGTTGGAGTACGACCCAAACTCAGAAAATACTTTACTCTTCAGCATGACTAATGTATCTAAATATTACTTGCATATAACTATTTTAACTTCTAAACTCTCTCCTATCTTTTCGTTAGACTTACAAATTGAAGAAAACCCCTCAATAATAAACGAAAGCCATATCAAATTTGAATTAAATTCTGGACAAAAGGCTAATTTTACATTAAGATTTAGTCCTAAGGGCCATGGAAAATTTATTTCTACTGCTTTATTATATTTAGACAAGTTAATGTCTATTCCGTATTATAACCTTACATTTATCGGTAAAAGACAAGTTCCAGCTATGACTCCTAGCACGTATAGAATTATTTTTCCTCCATCCTATGTTGGCCAAGAAGTTTCACAAGAATTAACGTTAAAAATGGAAAGTCAGTCAAATACAGATTTATTCTCTTGTAATTCTAAAGAAGAACCATATTTAACAGTACGAATTGTCGATTCTGAAATTGAACTTGTAGATGGCAATTACTACACTAACGTAAAAGTTAAATTAATAGCTTGCTGTAAAAATAATTATGCACGAAATCTAGTATTGAATTTTCAAAATGAAAATGGTTCTTGTTGTGAAGTAGAAGTCTGTTTTTGTTTCACTTATTGTCCTCTAACATTACACAGCAAGTTTGCAGGAGTTAAAGAGATCTATCCGTATCCATATTTTCCTTTGAATAGCCAAGTTGAATTATATCATTATATGGAAACATGCAGGTTTTTCCTTGAAAAGTGGATGTTTCAACAAGGATTTCGTAGAGACTTGTATCCAATAATACCGGATACTTTTCACGCTATATCCTCTGCAATATCGTCTCAACCAGGTGGTACAAAATCTAAAGGAATGAATGTTTCATATTTAAATTTCGTTCGAAGAATTGCTGGACCCCTTATGAAGCATGTTCGGAAAGTATCGTAAGTTCAAAATCTTTTAAACTTATTTTAGATACGTACCTAAATTCTTGCTAATGTAGTTTCTTCAAAGATTACTTGTTACAATAATTTATATTATATTATTATTTTTAGAGTTGTCAGCGTCGATGAATCCTTTAAATGTGTTAAAGAAATTCATGATACTTATCGAGAAGTATTAAGTCTGCTGAGGTCTCGTGGTGCCAGTCTTTGGGTTCTACAAGCAAAGTTCTTATTGAGTTTTGAGCAATTTGTAATATACACAGACAACGTAACTCCAAAATGTAATGCTGATATAATACTAACACAACAACTCTTGAATGATGGAAAACTGTTTGACAGATTAAATAAGCAAAGCTGGATAGATTTTATTTTACAAAGTTATAAAGTTTTCGTGTTGGATAGCTGTTTTTTCGAATGTGTTTGTGTAAGTACACAGCCAAGGGATATAATAAAAATTATAATAGATTGGTTCAATGAAAACATTTCTAAACAACATCAAAATCTTCGACACAAAAACAAGCCAATAAAAATAATAACTAATATTACTACAGATTTAGCGGATGGCATTGCTCTCATATCAGTCATTATGAATTATTGTCCTTTCATGGTGGATCATTTTCAGTTATTTTGTGAAACAGATAAAACATGTGGGGAAGCTCAGATTATTAATAACGCTTGCCTTATAATTGAAGCAATGAATATCTTAAGACTTTACTTTCCATTGAGTAGTACAGATTTACTCCATCCAAACTTTCTCCAAATGCTATTTTTGTCAATACATTTATACATAGTTTTACCAACCTTCAAACCAAAAGACATAGTGGAATTTAATCCACCTCTCTTACGAAGTTCTTCAAGACAACTAGCTATCAGTCCTTCCAGTCAAGAATCGCTGATATTTAATTATGTAATTTTGAATAATGCCAAAAATAATTTTTCAGTTGAGAAAGTTTCTGCAACTGATAATGGTAAGAAAATATATCTTGGTGTTAAATATACAGGAAATTTTGTAGCAAAAGAAAAAGCGATTCTTCTTGTTCACGGCTACAATAAAACAAGGGTATTTGATACTTACGTAGTCTTCTTATTGCATGGAAATATTGGAGCTCTCAATCCAATAAGGAAGTGTAAAGTAACGGGACCTCTATATAGACCTAATAAAGTAGATGTTTTGGTAGCTTCTCCATTTACAGCTGCTGCCGTTTTCAATCTCCATTTAACTGATTATGAACCAACAGTGCCAGTAGAATTTGAAGATAACTCTTTTCCGAAATATTACGTAAGACGACTTCATCTCATTGATAAAGAAATATCTTTGAGTGGCTTACCCAAGGAGAGTGGACAAGAAATTCAAGAACAAAAATTGTACATGCAAATAATATGTCTTAGTACTCAAATAGGTAATTCATGGCTGTGGTTTAGAAGTGACATTGGTGAATTCTTCATTCGAATAACAACACAACCTCGATGGGACTTAGCAATAGATACTTTACAAGGAAGAGTTAACATGTGGCCCATGGACCCTTGCAGTTGTGGTGAAACATGTGAATGCTATCGAACAACAGTTGTAATGATTCCTCACCGAAACGATTTAATGTTAAAGTCATTAAGATACGCATTAATTGAAGAAGCCTCGGATATCATGATACAAGTTTTTGATCAACTAATCGGTATGTGTTTTAATATTTCAATCTAATATATAAAACTCTCGTGTCGCGGTGTTTGTTACCACACACCTCCGAAACCGCTCAACCGATTTTTATGAAATTTTGTGTGTATATCGGGTACGTCTGAGGATCAGTCAACATCTATTTTTATACCCCTAAGGGATAAGGGTTGCCCACCCCAATTGTTTTTTAATTCATATAGCAAAACAACGTTTACCGGGTCAGCTAGTCTTATATATAAAATTCTCGTGTTACAATGTTAGTCACCATACTCCTCCAAAACGGCTCGACTGATTTTTAATAAAATCTTATATTTTATTTTTTTTCCTTTTTCCAGAATCTACTACAGGTAAGATCATATTATTGATGCTGTTAAAGGAAGGCGGTACGAACCTATCAGAAGTTCAACATATTTTACGCAATGAAACAACTTTCCGCATCAGCTCTCGTGCCCTATTACCAAGACTCGAAAGAGTAACTTTGGCTCATCACACTGGAGCTTTCTTAGCCTTACCTGTGACCATACCAGCCCCGGATAGAGCAGATAAATACTCGATAACTCTGACATCTGAGTGTGCAATGGATATTCGCACCTACAGAATTATTTTTATTGAGTCTTATAGCGAGTAATAAGGATGTTGATGTAGCTACTTATAATTACATGATATTTCAAATATAAAAGAGATTTTAATACATTATATTTCAGCGTATATAATTTAAAATCTTTTATTTAATTATCCTTAGCTCTAGCAACAATGGAAATCTGGCCTTGAAAATGCAGCTATCAGTCCAATTTCGTGGTTGGTAGGTATTTGACGTGTTTAATTACAATAAAAAATTGCTTCCCTGTTATAGGTAGAGTTCTACTTTGATACATTCACAATATATAGTAATTTGTTCCTCATTTTTAACGTATTACTAACGAAGCTTGCAAACGGAAAATATATTTACGTCTAATCTAACGACAAGATACATTCAAGTTAAAATATTAGATAATTTGTATATTATTAGCATTAGCAAGAATCATGGAATTTATCAAGGAAATTAATAAATAAAAAATAAAGCACTTGAACAGTGAGAATAAAACTGAATAGAATGATTAAATTAGTTTTAGATTATATTTTTGTGAATACAGTACGAGTATGTCCACGAAAATTCTGGCTCTGAATATTGGCTCTAGTTTTTATGATTTTAAGAGCGAACATGAAAATAGATTTTCTGAATAGTCTAATTTTTTTAATCGGCCAAATTTTAGAAGTATGGTCTAAAAGTGATAGAGGAAAAATTTCAGGGTAGATTGGATCTGAGGGACGGTTGGACATGATCAGAGTTGGTTCTTGGTACGGCGCATCGCCTGTTCTCGCCTTGACCGACCCACTTAGCCACGCTCGCCCGAGCGGCAACTACCTGTAACTACAAACAAACCATTATTAACCTTCCTGACTCGCCTTATCTAATACTAACAATTTATCAAATCATCTGCCACTTCCCCACTACAATTTGAAACGGATAGATTGAACTCAAAAGACAATATATCCAGTAAATGAATCGTAACTTCAATTTTCTTGTAATGAGAAGATATAGGTAAAATTTATTATAGAAGTTATGACCTCATACTCCTTTATGTATGTATGTAAAAAATATAGATATCTATGCAATCTCTTAAATTTTTACGAGACAAGTAATTGATTTTACGTCAAATATCTAAATAAAATCAGTCAACATTCCTAAACTATAGTGAGAACATAGTAAAATGCCACTAACTAATATTAGACTCATCGAAACTAACCCTTTGATTCTAAGCTAGTAATAACTGAAGAATTCCACTACTTACGTCCATCATCTGGTCATCTCCAAGATACCAAATAATCGTATTCTCTACTAAGTACATAACATATATGTCATACAAAGTATCATATACAAAATGACAGTCTAGTCGTTGTAGAATAAACGTTGAATCACGCATTTTTATCTTATATCTCTTAAACCACCTTTACTGAATCTTCATAATAGCCTATTTTTACCTGAGGTAATATTACACCAATTTTATTAAATTTTATATATCAATGTAGGTCTGTTAGGCCTACTTGAATTCATTAAATTTTGAGGATGTTGCACTCGCGAATAAATGAATGTTGAAAGCGGAATAGCGCATAATAAAAGCGCGTTTCGCACAACTTGTTTTACCATTATCTCTCTGAACGTTTCTCGAGCTTCATGCCTTGTATTATAACATTTACTTAAGTTAATTATTTTTAATAGTGACATACGTTATATTACGTGAAAAAAGTTCGTGTTGTTAGTAAAGTGCAGTGCGCAATGGATTCCTCTGAATTTCGGGAATGCGCTACGGCAACTATAGATCTATTAATCGACTATCTAGAAAATATCAGAAACAGGTTGCGATTTTTTTATAGTTTTCCTTTCAGCTTAAATTTTTTTTAAACTATCTTATATTTAATATAAAATTTAAAAAACTATATATTAGTACAAGTTCTAACTAAAAGATAATAATAATGTCAATTTTCCTGGAAAAAATTTTTACTGCACTAATATTATTTTATAAAATCTATTCGATATTATTTTTTATATATTATTTCTTATTATATTAATTCTCCTACAACTAAGACAAAATTTTATTTTATTCAAAATCCTAAGAGAATAGGAAATGTTTTATTTTGGATGAAAAGAAATTAATTATTAAATGAATATTACGTAGTATATTACGTGTATATGCAACAATTTACGTATTTTTTAATACTATTATTTTTATAATATTTTTTTTTATAGTATATTTAGAAAACGTATAAACGTTGTAAAAATTAATATTTTTTATCTCCATTTATTATTAAGCTTCAAACTAATACCGTCATATTTTACTAAAACACAATCTTCAAATATATAAAACCGATATAAAAACTATAATTTAAAAAAATATAAATAGCGTTAATAAATTAGCATTAATTGGTGAATTCATCGTATAATGTAAAAAATATATGTAGGTACAATCTTCTCTTCTATCATTTTCTCAAATATTGTAAACTACAATATACTTAACAGCACAAAATAAAAGTTATTGAAAATAATTATTATTTTATAATTGCTGTACCTATTAATAGTTATGCAACCATGTTATTGTTTTCTCAATGGTCTTTTTAAGATTCCGCGTTCAAAGAATTATATAATTGATGAAAACTTTACGAAAACTATTATTAAAGAAATATAGATAAACTTATACAAAATATATATTTCAATAAAATGTTCACCATATGTAAAGGGTTGCTATTAAACCATATACATTTTAATTTGGTTGGATTATAGAAGACTAAAAATCCATGAGTCATTTCAATATTTAGAACTTTTGACAAGCCTGAAAAAATCAATGGACAAACAAATATTCATCCTCTCTTTTGCTGCGATAGAAGATAAATGTGATATAGAAATGGCTTATATAAGGCTGCGTGTCCATCAAAGATTTGAGCGGATATGTAGCGAGTAATAAGTTTGTTAAGAATTCCTAGGAGTTCCTGTAGGTTTCTACAGTACCTAATCATATTACGGTTTGTACGTAAAAAAACCTCGCTCCTTATATCAGATGAAGCGATGATAGATCTTTTGGTTCTCAAATACATTTCTCGCTACACTTCCTCGCTCATCGCTGGTAGTACCGCAGCCTTATCATGTTCTTTTCCTTGCTCCTGCTTTATGTTGTTGTTGTTGTCATACATATTACAAATATATTTCTTTACATACTATTATGATTTTTTTTATATTTCTCAATAATAAGATTTCAGTAGGTACTACCTCTGCATTGCTATGTAAAGTAAATATTTAACTGGTCAAAACCTAATTTATTATGTTTGATAATTTTTCTGCAATACATGTAATGCACTAATACATTTTATTATAATTGAAAAAAATATTATTAATAGTTTTTTAGTGACACCCTCTGTACTGTAAAAAATTGATTTACAGAAATGTACTTCCTTCTGTGGAACCGGGGTATCTCATGAAGATGTTACCAGAAGATGCACCAGAAGAGCCGGAAAACTGGAAAACTGTACTGAAAGACTTTAACGAAACCATCATGCCTGGAGTAAGTATTTAAATAGTTACACATTGGTACTAGTTACTTTTTAATCATAATTGTGTTATATTTTGTCATAATCAGCAATTTTGATAAAATTTAGCAACTATTAATTATGAGTAAGAAAATTAATATAAAAGATTAACTGACTGACGACGTATCAATACACAACCTAAACTGCTGGTCCGTGGGTTTCTTTACGGGATGGAAGGACTTTCGGAAATTTAACTCCTAAAGTAGCAAAAAGGCAACTTTGTATAAAATTCAGTCATTTTTGAATTAATTATGTTTTCTCTATTGACATCACATCGCATGAATTCCTAACCATTTTAAACTTTACATCAAGTTTTACAGAGTATATAGGTTATTTTATTAAAAAGTAGTCGTTTTCATGAATTTGAATCTGAAGATTAGTGGAATAAATCCCTATAAAATTGATATTCCTTATGAATATTCTAATGCTGGGATAAATAAAAAAAATCACAGGTACAATTTTGTATTACAGATAACTAATTGGCATTCTCCGCAATTCCACGCCTATTACCCAACTGGCTCCTCATATGCTAGTATTATAGGAGGTCTCCTTAGCGACGGATTAGGCGTCATAGGATTAACTTGGGTAAGTAATGAGTATTTTATCTGATATTTTATTAGAGGAAAAAATAAATACTTTCTATAAAAGTTACTACAAATGTTAAAAATTTAACACCTATAGAATTTGTTCGCTTTTATTATTAATTTATGTGCTGATGAGTGTTTAAATGAATATTATACCTATTAACTTTTTTTTACATTTTTTATGTTAATACGTAATTATAGGAAGATATGTATGAAGATAGATAAATGATAAGTCTTTTAAAACTTCTCTAAATATTTCTATTAATTTTTTATTGCAATCTCTTAATTATTATAGATGGCAAGTCCAGCGTGTACTGAATTGGAGGTAGTTACAATGAACTGGCTTGGTAAACTTCTTGGTTTACCTGAAGAATTCCTAAATTGTTCAGCTGGACCTGGCGGTGGAATAATTCAGGTAGACATTTTAAAGAGTTGTCTTTCATTGTCAATTCATATTTTAAAAATAATTTCTAAAACCTTTGAACAATAATAGATAGAGTTATGATACATAATCATCTAGTAATCATCAAAAAGTATTTATACCTACTTTAATAAAATAATAATTTTCAGGGCTCTGCAAGTGAAGCAACACTTGTAGCACTATTAGCTGCTAAAGATAAAATGATACGAAAATTGAAACAAATCGATCCAGATGTGAACGAAGACGTAACAAAGGCAAAGTTTGTTGCATACACCTCCGATCAATGTAACTCTTCTGTTGAAAAAGCTGGTGTACTCGGATCAATGAAAATGAGACTCCTGAAAAGTGATCAGAATGGTAAGCTACGAGGAGAGACACTAAAAAGAGCCTTTGAGGAAGATACAGCTCAAGGTTTAATTCCATGCTACGTCGTTGCTAACTTGGGTACCACTGGTACTTGTAGTTTCGATCCTCTCCACGAACTGGGACCAATATGTCAAAAATACAACGCTTGGTTACATGTTGATGCTGCATATGCTGGTGTAGCATTTATCTGTCCTGAGTACAGATATTTAATGAAAGGCGTAGAGTATGCAGACTCGTTTGACGTCAATGCCCATAAGTGGCTTCTTGTCAACTTTGATTGCTCGGCTATGTGGGTGAAAGATGGATATGATTTAATTAATGCTTTTGACGTACAGAGAATATATTTAGAAGATGTTAATGCTACAGTTCAAATACCTGATTACAGGCACTGGCAGATGCCATTAGGTCGCCGGTTTAGATCACTTAAGTTGTGGACTGTTTTAAAAGTACATGGTGCAGAAGGTCTCCGAAGTCACATAAGGAATCAAATAAGCCTCATTCAGCATTTTGCAAAGCTAGTCGATTCTGACGAGAGATTTATTGTAGAACCAGAACCATCTATGGGATTAGCTTGTTTCAGATTCAGAGGCGGTGATAAAATAACTAAAGAACTACTTAAATCTCTAACTGAAAAGAAGAAAGTATTTATGGTAGGATGCACATATAGAAGTCGATATGTTATTCGCTTCGTCATATGCTCGAGGTTTACTAAAAAGGAAGACGTAGAAACGAGTTGGAATATTATTAAAGAAGAGGCTGACCGAGTTTGTCCAAATAAAATCAGTGCTAAATCACAATCAATATCTACTCTTGATCATTTGGAGACACTAACCATCAACGAGAAGTCAAAGTGAGTTGAAGAATATAAATGGGGTCTTATTATACGATTACGAAACGTATGGGTAGGCAAACTAAAGGAAAATTAGTTGACAAATTAACGGTAGGGTAAAATTAATTATATGATTTATAATATGTTTAATTCGAATGCTGGCATTAAATCAAATGTTATTTTATTTACCGTGAATTTTATTTCTATTTTTATTAACTCACATAAGATTTTCTTATTATTAGTATATATCTGAATGACAGAGTGTGTTTACAAGACTTGTAAAAATTGTTGAATCCTTTTTTCAGTAAAATAATGTTGAATAAAATATTTTTATTATTATAACTATCGTTGTTAAGAATGGTTAACAACAAGGCAATGCCAATGTAGAAAAGAAGTGAAGTAAACTTGATAATGTAATGTAAATTATATTTTAATATATTTATTCAATGCATTGCAATAAGGAAAGTATAACAGGAAAATTTAAATTACTCTAATATTGGTAAAAAATGCATTTAAATACAAGAACAAGTGCCACTGACACAAATGCCATATGAATATCCTTTGGGGAGACAATGGTCTTGACAAGTAGCGTCCTCTGTCGCTTCTTGGTGAGGGCAAGGTAATCTTCCAGGAATTACTGGAATTGCAGTGGAAAGATCTGAAACACAAGTTATATTGCTATTATAATAAAAATGTTTATAAAGAGTTTCCGTCTCTTTGTTTCAAAGTTTTGATTTGATAATACGGAAAGTAGAGGATCTATCGACAAGTTAACATCATGGCAAGTGGCCTACAGAACAATTATGCTTGGGGGATTTCTCGCTTTGATTTAAAAAAAGAAAATACTGAATTAAATATTTATTATATTTATATTTAAAATGTTTTTATTTTTATCTAGTCGTCATATTTTTTTTATTATAATTTTATTTACACGTCGACATAGAATTTATAATTTTTTTTAAATTTAATATCACTAACTATATATAGGGAAGTATAATTTAGAAAAGCCATTCTTATAAAACTGTCCATAAAATTTTAAATTATAAGTAAAAAAGTATTACTAAAACACGTTAAAAATATTTACCTTTTTCGGAACTCGCTTTCATCAGATCGTCTTTCACTTTCGGTACATCGACATTAATCTCTGAGACTGAGTCCAATTTCACCATTCCAACATCTCTTGGATATGCATTCGTATTTTGTATTAAATATATTGTTACGACGATGAATAGAAAATAAACTGATTTAATACTCATTTTAAAAATGCTTCTTGTCCACGCACAAATTAATGAAACAGCACTTTTCAATGCAGATATCAAATACAAAATGAGAATGCATTACTGTAAGGTCAGAGAGGTAGACTTCGTTACGATTACTAATTACCACATGTGAGTCACTTTGTTTACCGAGATTTACTAATAACCATTGTGATTTGTGACTAACTTGTAATTCGAAGAACACTTCGTAATTCCAGATAAAATTCCTGGATGGAGCTGTTTACATGCGTATTATAAACATTAAGAGAAAACGTTAAAATACTAAATAGAAAAATGAACAATTTCATTCATGCATAATTAAATTGTTTAGTTGGTGCAAAAACAAAGACAAGCTGGCCTACGTCACAATTCAAAGCGAGATTACGTCTCATAATTCGACACGTAAGCCAATAATAATGGAAATTGAAAGCCTAATAAGTACCTACATAAAACAAAGTAACATTATTAAAGTTAGCTATGCTTAGTGTGAAATAGAAAGATTATTTTAGGCTTTTTGTTTGATTTTTAATTTTTCTTAGGTGTAGAAAACCTGCACTGAGGATTTCGTAAAAAAAGCTATAACATATGTTTTACTGTTTATAGTATATTACATCTAACATAGCTTGATACAGATGACACATGTCATTTAGCCATAATCAGTGAGGGACGAAACTAGTTTAATCGATAACAAATAGTGCTGGAGTAATACAAAAAAAATTATAATTATTGGTTACTGATTTATAACCTTCCTCTATTGTACTAATACTCGTTTTAGTTTTTCATTTCCAGTTTAGTAATAAGTAAAATAAGAATTTTGTCATTGTTTTTCACGTAAACTATTATACGTATTGTACTCATTAAATTAATTTAAAAATAAAGAGTAATATTAAAAATGTGATGTAAGTAGCTGTATTGCCTACCTGAGATTTATGTCGGATTCTCTATTATTCGTCATCCGTATCATGGAAGATGGTCCATACTCTGTCCTTTTTATTAATGTGATGTCCTAAAGTTCTAGAATATGATAACATTTCGATTGTACTATTATCATGAATCGAATATTACTGGAGACTTTTCGTCGGTTTTTTTTCTTGTTAAAATGGTTCACAGCTCAAATCGTCATCATCAAAGTCTAATTCGGACTTGCTGGAGCAGTCTTATAGATTTGTAATCAGTTTCCAGCCTTCTTTAATAATTTTTCTTGTTTTATCGACTCGATTAAATTAGTCGAACCATTAGATAGTTACTATTTGCCAATAAAGTATAATAATTGTCACTACACATTTCACTGTCGCAAAATACGGTATTTCATAATATTAATAAACTTAATTAATACGTTATTAAAAACAGTTACTTACTCTATGAGCTTTCAAAAAGATTTAAAAAAATGGACAGGGATTATGTGTAGGCTATGGCTCAATTTTAGTCATCGTTATGGCACATCACTAACGAGGCCAGAACCCGTAAATGTAGTACAATATTATTTATATGAAATTTTAATAAGTAACTTCTTGGATGTAAGCGGTCAAAAAGACTCATAATAAAATGGACACAGTTATTTTGAAATAATTTATAGTTCCAATAAATTATTTCAAAATAAGAAAAGCCTATCTACATTTTAAAAAAATCTATTCCCCTTCAAGTCAGAACTCATACGCATTACCTGAGGAACCATAAACAGTGCGTTCCACTTAGCGATCACAGTGCCCACGCTCACGACCGCGGTTTTTCCCGTTCCACTTGTCCGCGAGCGTTACGATCGTTAACCCAAGTGGAACGGGATATTGAGCGTTAACATAAATAATTAAAATGGCAAATTATAATTTATAAAACATTAGTTTCAAGAGGATAAGGTTATAATTTGTAAGTCATAACAATTAACTTCAATAATTATTGGTTAAATTAAATTATATACTTTTTATTTTGATTGATTTTTTTATAATAGGTTGGGGAAAAAGTCTTTTCGCATTATAGTATGTATGAATTTGTAATAAAATCTCTTTGGCTATACTATTTGTATCTGGCTGGTTAGGTATCATTAAAAGTTTAAATTTTAAAGAAGATGATTCCAAATTCAAATTAGGAAAATGTGTGATTTTTATTTGTTTTTCGTACTGTGAAGATGAGTGAATCTAATGAAGAAATTCGATACATTTTAAAATTTTACTTTAAAAAAGGTAAAAAATGCAACTCTAGCTGCGAAAAAAATTTGCGATGTTTATGGACCTAGTGCAGTGTCTGTGAGAGTAGCACAAATTTAAATAAGCTTTTTCAATCCGGAAATTTTGATGTCAAAGATGCACCTCGCTCTGGTCGCCCTATTACGGATAAAATGCATGCCATTTTTGAAAAATTGGAGCAAGATCGGCATATCAGTAGTTACGACGTACCTGAAGAACTGGGAATTGACCACAAAACAGTTTTGGCGCATTTGAAAAAAACACAAAAAAGCTCGATATTTGGGTACCTCACGAGCTCACTGAAAGAAACCTAATGAACCGTCTACTCATTTGTGATTCTTTATTACGACGTAATGAAATCGAACCATTTTTGAAGAAGCTGATAACCGGTGATGAAAAGTGGATCACGTACGACAAGAACGTGCAAAAAAGGTCGTGGTCAAAGGCCGGATAGGCTTCACAGACTGTGGCGAAACCCGGGTTAACGCGCCACAAGGTGATGCTGTGTGTGGGGGGATTGAAAGGGCATTATTCATTATGAGCTGTTACCACCAGGCAGGACCATCGATTCTAAACTCTACTGCGAACAACTGATGAGATTAAAGCAAGAAGTTGAGAGAAAGCGGCCGGAATTAATCAACAGAAGGGGTGTTGTTTTTCATCATGATAACGCTAGACGTCACACATCTTAAGCCACTCAGCAAAAATTAAAAGTGTTTGGCTAGGAGGTGTTAATGTATCTGCTGTATAGTCCTGACCTTGCACCTTCAGATTTCCACCTGTTTCGGTCTCTTCAGAATTCTTAAGGGCAGTGTCAGATTAACATCACGAGAGGACTGCCAAAACTACTTATCGCGGTTTTTTGATCATAAGCCCCAAAATTTCTATAACAATGGGATCATTTCCCTACCTACAGATGGCAAAAAGTTATCGAACAAAATGGTACCTACATACTTTAGTTAAATGTAAATAAACTATATTAAAAAATGTTTTGAATTTTCTTAAAAAATGCGAAGAAACTTTTTCCCCAACCTAATATTTATAATTTAATTGAAACTAAATCGTATCAAATAAAGTTATTTACAACGTCGCCATTTTTGTTGTTTTAAAAATGCTGCCAATTATTTTAAAATGTTCACAACGACTCACAATTTGATATGGGTCGTCGTGGAAAGTAGATTGTAAATGTAACTTTTAACTATCTACATTTGAAAACAAATGATTTATTAATATTAAAAATAAGACATAAAAGACAATGTTATAAATCAAAGATAATATATTAGGTCCGATTGCTATTTTATTAAATCAGTGTATTTATTTTTAAAAACTCCAAAGAAAAGAATATTATAACTACCTATTAAAATTTTTCGGTATATTTTTAATCAACTTTAAAAACGACGAAACGCAAATGAATTAAACGAAGTTGATTAAGGCATGTTTCCTTTTTTTTGGTTTTACACAAATATACCAATAAATTAAATACCAAAAGATATCAGTCCCACTAATTTCGAACTTCACGATACTGATAGAAATGTACCCACTAAATAAAAAATAAAGTTAACATATAATATAACAAAACAAAGAAATATCAGACACGAATTTTGATTTTCGGAAATAACTATCGTTTTATTTCAATATTAAAAATATCGATTATTTAATAATTAGACTTTATAAACTGATGATTTTCAAAAACAAAATATCGAAATTTCATGGAAATTTCATCCTAAGTTTATTCAACAGATAAAAAAGATATTGACTTGAATCTTGACATTGACAGATTGACATAATAGTTTTACTGTGGTGTGTGCATAATACAAAATACAAACAAATTCGTGTATTTTCTTTTTTGGTATATAATTTTCTAAAATTCAAGAAGAATAACTATAATTTAATTTTTGGTCATAATTTGTATCTTAGAACATATATAATGGTCTATTTGCACTTTCCTTCTAATTTAACTGAAGAAGAACTAATGCTGCAAGCGAAATATCTAAAGTTAAGAAAAAAGAAGAAAGCCGTTCAAGCATTAAAAGCTCCTAAACAGGAACCGGAGAAGCCGATCTTACCAAAGCGCCCCACTGAAGCGCGTGATGCTCGTGAAATAGCACGCAAACTGATTAAAAGCGGAGCAATTCAAGCTATTAAGAGTCCTCCACCGCAACCTCAAAATGCTACTTTTAAACGTCCCAGAGCAGGTAATTGTTACCTTAAATGGTTCAAAAATAATTTTATGCTAATTAATCTATACATATAGTAACTCATAAGAATGTCTGCATAGAAAATATATAAGAAAACAATGTGTATTTCTGTAGGTTGAACTTATAATATATGCTTTGTATTGTTTAAATTGGCTGTCATGAAAAAGTTATAATGATTAAAAATTTTTAGTTAGTTAGGATGAATTAAGTAATCATTTATGAAAAACTATAGTGAATTTAATTTTTATCAGGTAGAGAACGTAAACTTAGTGGTTCAACTGGATCAGCTGGTGGTGTGGCATCATATCAGCCATTTAGTGCTTCCCAAGAACCACCACCTCCAGAGGACAAGTCAGCACCAAGAGTTAAATATTTATACGATTCATTTGTAACAGCCAGAGAAAAGTAAGTTTATATTACGTTATATATACATATCTCATTATACAACACTTGACAACAAATTAAAATAATGTAATTGTTTTCAGAGAAGAAAAGAATGCACGCAGCCACCCTAATGATGCACCAAACACAGGAGCTAAGACCACTTTTCTGCAAATAGTAGGTGCTAAAATCACTGAAGAAGTAATTAGACGCCGACTGGCTTCGTTTGAACCGTTCACATATACACAAGAACCTGATGATGATAAGTAAGCTTGTAACAACTAAATTATGTCTAATTTTGAGGTAAATACTTTATATAAAAAAACATTTACTCTATATTACAGAGTCTTCCTTTCATTTGATACTGTAGAGATGGCTGGGTTAGCTCAAACTGCTCTTGATGGATGTGAAGAAGGATGGCGTATAACATTTGTTAGAAGGCCCCCTCAGGCCACAGGATCATGGCCTGCTGCAGCTACATCAAAAAATGCTGCACCACCAAAGGATCCCAAGCGTACAATATTAACTTATGATGATATTTTTGATTAATTTTAAAATAAATAATATTAAATATAAAAAATAGTGAAATTGTTTTACTTATTGTTACTAAACTTTATTGTAACTATTCATATTGTATTAGATTATGAAATTGCTTTTAGTGGTGAAGTTCAAATTGATGTAATGACATGTCAGATCACATTAATTAATAAAAAGTGCTTGGCAAAGTATCTTAGGAGAATATACAATGGACCCCATTTTTATTTATATTTATTATGCTTCTACTTCTCTAGGAACATATTAGGAGTTTGACTAGTAATTAGTAATAGCAGGTAACTGGCAACATTAAAATTTTGTTACCAGTATTACTGCTATCTACTCATAGGACATTAGGGATGACGGATTAAAAAAATATTCTATAGGAACGATAAATTGTGTTTAAAAAACTATCTATATTTTGTTTGTTTTCTCTTATAAATTATATTGCCGATCGCTGAGTAATCGAAGTGGTATATACATAAACTTTTATAAATCATCTTTGAGATAACAATTAACAAGGCATGATGCAACATATGCTCAGTTCTGAAAAAAAATTGAATTTACACTTGTACATATCAGAAATATCGGTGATATATTTTATAGTTACTGAAGCGACATTTTTGCCTTAAATTTAAAATTATATGTCAAGTCTGTAAAAATTTATGATGTAATTTATGTTCTGTGATAAAAGTCACCATTATTGACTTTTATCATGTCACAGTCATAAGTATTTCAGTATTTAATATTAATAATTTTAAAGTCTATACGGAAAAAAAAATAACGCTACAATGTTTAGAATTTTAAAGAACATTACCCCTCTAATTCCTAAAAAAATACTACAACGGCCGCTACAGCAAGAAAATGTAGTTTTCATGGTTATACAGGGAAGGAACTTGTCTGATTCCGGTAAATATTTACTCTTAATATTCTTATACAACTGCTATTTTGTTACGATAAAACAATAAGCAATTTATTTTTAGTAAATGAAAAGTTTTCACTAAAACATGAAGAGATTGGTCGGCCGCTCTATTTCGACGCACAAGCAACAACACCTGTGGTAGGTATAATTATTAGTAATGAGTAGTTTAATATTACAACAACAATATTTCTCTAAACCAGCGGTACTGCAGCCTTAATATTGAATTTGAAAGCTAATCTAGTCAACCTGCCCTAGAGTCCAAAGTCTTAAGTGTCGACTAGTTTAATTAACACCATTGATTTCAATTCAATAATTTGGATCTACATACACAGACATAAATAAACTCTGGGCCTTCCATCTCAGTAATTAAATAACAAGCCAGATCTTGACAAAGTTTTTACTGGGTTTATAATAACAAAATATTAAAAAAATGTTTTAACTACCTACTACATAAAGTTCATTTCTCGGCACACACTTATTTTTCACTTCACTTGCTTTAACTGTGAAATTGAACATTGTGTTTTAATCTGCACACCTGAGAGTTCACACTAATCTTCTCAAAGGCTTGCATGGTGAATCCCGGCATTGAAATATGTCATTAATAGGTTGAGATGATGAAGTAAAAAAGGCAGCCTTCTGCTGTAAATAATAATTATTATAATTACATCATAGGATCCTAGAGTACTTGATGCAATGCTGCCATACCTTGTTAATTACCATGGAAACCCACATTCTCGAACTCATGCTTATGGATGGGAGAGTGAAGCAGGAGTTGAAAAAGCAAGAGAACAGGTAGCAAACCTTATTGGAGCAGACCCTAAAGAGATTATTTTCACATCTGGAGCAACAGAATCTAACAATATATCTGTAAAAGGTGTAGCTCATTTTTATGCATCAAGGAAGAAACATATTGTGACAACACAAATTGTAAGTGAATTTGAATGAATTATTTACCGCATTTTTACAGGAATCAATGAAACTTATTTACAAATTGGTAAATATTTTTTTCTTTCGGAACACTTTTCCATTGAGAAACATGTTTTCTTTGTATAATTTTTAGCAACCATTTCTTAAATTCTACTAATGAGTGTTCTGTTTCTATTTTTTTGTGGTATTAACAGACATAATTATAACCCAAAAAATGTATCTATCTCTAAAGAATTGTTAGCAACGTTAAAACAGTAATTTGGAAAAAATTAAAATTAGAAATTATTAACACTACTTGCATGTTTTTTTCAGGAACACAAATGTGTACTGGATTCTTGCCGTGCTTTAGAAGGAGAAGGTTTTAAGATCACATATTTACCTGTTGGACCAAATGGCATCATAAATTTACAAGAACTGGAAGAAGCTCTCACTCCTGATACCAGCTTAGTTTCCATCATGACTGTAAATAATGAAATCGGTAAATATAACATTGCAATAATATAATAATTGTTCCAATTCAATATAATATATACAGGGTAACCTCAGTATAACAAATCGGAAGGGAGCAAGTTAATATTTGTTATATCAAGTAATTTGTTAAACTGAGGTTGGGTTAAAAAATTTAAAAAAACCAGTCGGGACATACAATGGGATTAAGGGTCATCATATATTAGTAAGAATGTTGTATAAATGTTTCAAATTGACAAAATTCGTTAATTAGAGGTATTTACACTAATTTTGTAGTTGAAAATTCTTTATAAAGGGGTTGTTTACAATGTAGAGGTATATTTTACATTGACTCTTATGGACAATTCAAGGGGATTATGGATAATTTTTTAAATGGAGGAAGTTGTTATATTGAGGTTGCCCTGTATCTATCAAATCAATATTAGGAAAACGCTTTTTAACAAAACTATGTACATTTCTGTTAGCAATCTTGATACTGAGTTTTTTCATTAAACACATAAGAAAGGAAAATTTGAACCAAATGTGAACAAATCTGTCTACTAAAGGAATTTTTAATTTGAATAGTTGATTTTTAAGTAACTTATGTTATATGCAATGAGATCTCATCTCTCTCCCCCGTTTTTAAAATTGCATCAAATTTTTCTTTGAAACTTCTATTTGCAAACAATTATTAAGATACTAGCCGATACTTGCGACTTCGTGTCCGTGATCATCCGCTTCTGTTGTTTTTAGCGTGATGATATATTATTAGCCTAGCCTTCCTCAATAAATGGGCTATCTGACACTGAAAGAATTTTTCAAATCAAACCAGTTCTTGAGATTAGTATATTCAAGCAAATAAACAAACAAACTCTTCAGCTTTATATATTAGTATAGATTTGCTTTGTGCATAAACATCTCTAAAAGTTAAAAATTGGAATAGAGCCTGAATGATATCCATGTTATTATTTCAGGAGTCAAACAACCAATTGCTGATATTGGAGCAATATGTAAGAAGAAGAAAATATTTTTCCATACTGATGCAGCACAAGCAATAGGCAAAGTGCCACTGGATGTTAACGCTATGAACATAGACCTTATGTCTATTTCCGGCCACAAGATATATGGACCTAAAGGAGTTGGGGCTCTTTATATAAGACGTCGTCCCAGGGTTCGTGTGGAACCAATTCAGAGTGGAGGTGGTCAAGAAAGAGGAATGAGAAGTGGAACAGTCCCGACACCGCTGGTTGTAGGATTAGGTATTATATCAAATTATTTTATTATTCATATATATTTTATTTATCTACTAATAACAGAAATGTAATGTAAAATTTTAAGTTTTTTGATATTGATATTTGTTTCATACATTATAAAATACATTTTTAATTATTAAAATCTATACTAATATTATAAAGAGGAAAGATTTGTATTTTTGTATGTAACAAATAAACTTAAAAACTACTGGACCATATGTCCAACTATTGTAGTTATGTCACTATAACTACTTTTTTACATTTTAAAAGTTGACAGAAATTTCAAAATCAGACCATGTTATCCATACCTTTGTATTAATTCTTATCCTAATAAATTATTTCGTTTTCAAGACTGTTTCAATACCTGTTGATTACTTTTTGAATGATTGAAATCGGACATTCCATTCAAAAGATATTACGAAATTAAAAATGTCAATATAAACAAAAAAAATAATTAAAAAAAATTGTCCACCCGTGCGAAGCCGGGACGAGCCGCTAGTATTTATATAAAATTATTATATATCATCATTAAGGAATTAGATAATTATCATTATTAAAACAAGACACAATGAAAATGTTTATGACAATTTTTCTCACGCCAAGCTAAATAGACTAATAATTTTTATACAAGGTCACTAATATTTTTTTTTATTAAAGGTGCGGCATGTGAATTAGCTCAACATGAAATGTCATACGACCATGCTTGGATGGAAAAACTTGCACAAAGATTTTTAGATAGAATCTATTCTAAACTGAAACATGTAATCAGAAATGGAGACCCTGAACAATCATACCCTGGATGTATTAACTTGTCATTTGCATGTGTTGAAGGTCTGTTTCTTTTTTTTTATATTAACTAGACATAGTGTTGTGTTGGCAATTACAATATAGTTTAATATTTTAGGTGAATCATTGTTAATGGCATTAAAAGATGTAGCTTTATCAAGTGGTTCAGCTTGTACCTCAGCCTCATTAGAGCCGTCATATGTTTTAAGAGCCATCGGAACAGATGAAGATCTTGCACACAGTTCTATAAGGTAAGTAAAACATGATTGATTGAACTTTTGTTTACAATTTTCAATTAAATCAATTTTTTAAATATGGTTTCTTGATTAGATTGTTTAATATTAATTCATCTACTCCCATACTTTAAGTCCTCTATAAAAGATTCTGAAACAGTTAGCCAACATTAAAACTCCCAATGACCTAATAACCATGTTGTACTGAATTTCATAATAACACTCAAATTCTTTCTGCGCAATCGGTTTACTGCTCGAAGCGTGGCATCTGTATGAATTTCAAAAAAAGAACATCTGTACGAATTTCAAAAAAAGAAGAGTAATTCACGCGCGTTTTACTATCTAGAACGTCGCGTGTCGTAAAAATATGTTATTCGAATCCCCGCCATTTTTCTTTGATATTTTTATTGTTTTGCACTATACAAAATGTTTATTACAATAATCTTTTCGATTCTTTCATCAATACTTAGTTTATTTGTATATATTCAGTGATGATATTAGGTTACTAGGAGTGGCTGTTTCAATGTTAATAGTAAACTAACTGTGTAATTATGGGTGTAGATAAAGTCTTGTATGCAACTATTGATAATTTGGTATTATACAACATTTGCATAAATAACTATTTGTTACTAATAGTTGTAACTCATTGCGCTTTCGATTCAAACGCGAGTTTAAAATTAATTTAGCGCTATAGTATTGATTTTTCGATAACTATATTGAATGATTTTAGCCCCCGGAATGTGCGATATCTTACCCAGTATTACAATACCAATAATATTTAAGTGTATAAAACTAATTATTAAAAGTTTAGGGTTTTAATTAGAGATACCACGAACAGTGATTTGGCCGAATAACGAATATTCGACGAACCTCTTGGCCGAAGAGTCTTTCGCGTGGGCGCTTTTGTTTGTTGATAGGACAGCAGACACTTAAAAGGGATAAGTGGTGGTCCGCAAACGCAAAACAATATCTTAACCTAGCAGATTTTCTAAGATTTATTTAACATCTCCTATTTTGAGCGGCGATTTTCAGAAGTAGGTATAATTTACTAGGAAAACAGCAATCGTTTCCTATCAACAAATGTTAAAAAAATTGTTTTCATTCATTATAACTTAGTACTGATAGATTTTAAGTAATAATATGTTATTGATTACTTTTCGGTATTCGGCCGAATTGTTATTACTAATATTTTTGGCATCTCTAGTTTTAATCCCCATTCATTGCACTACTGATGGTCAAAATCCTCCCTTATGTGTTGGTTACAAATATTATACTATCACTTTCTATATGTTCACAGATTTGGACTAGGAAGATTTACAACCATTGATGAAGTAGACTACACAGCAGACAAGACAATAAGACACGTTGAACGTTTAAGAGAAATGAGTCCACTCTGGGAAATGGTGCAAGAGGGGGTAGATCTAAAATCGATTCAGTGGTCGCAGCATTAAATTATCTTATTCACCAACTTTAAACACAAAAGATCTGGCATATTATATTCAATACATTTAAGAAATAGTGATAGCCTAAGGCAACTTATGTTACAATGACATCATGATCATATGTATGTGATAATAAAGTTATGTTGTATTAGTTTACTGTTAATAAAAGTGACATGATATTTTTTTGTAATCTTTTTATTACTTTCCATGTAAATTTGCTTCCATAAAGGGTATTTATTACAAATGCATTCGTTTTACAATTTAAAAACTAAAAGGTCAAAGGATTCATCACGTTGAGAACTGTGACCCATGACGGACAGCACTGGTGGAAACACCGCCATTTTGAGTTTTATGATCAATAATGATCGACATTCGTGATCTAAGATTCACGTTCAACCAATATCATCTGTTACGTTCACCTATTCACATAAACCACACGGCGGTACCCTTTATAATTCGTTCTTTAAGGATGAATGTTTTTGCCCGTAGACAAAATATAACCACAGCATCTTAGACACGTGATAGTGGTTGAGCTAGAGAAAATCCCCTACTACCCATCTGGCCTTGTTACCTTGAGAGTAAATAATTATTAAATAGGCAAAGATGTTGAACCTGTTTCTAATTCTATGCCACTAAGTCTGAGAGCAAAATTATTTATGAGCTACTTTCAGCCTATTTAACATAACGGGCCTTGTCCTATTTAGTGATTTTATGACTCATTTTTGATATTCTGTAGAAATATTGTGCAATACTTGTAAAGTGTTATGTAAATTGGAAGTCGACCAATATAGAAAACAGGTTGACAAATTTTTAACATTGTTCTCTGAGAATTTTTTCGGTTAGTGAGTCATTCTACAACAACTTACATATTCAAAATAAAACATATTGAAAGCGTTTAATTTATTGGCCTTTATTATTAAAATATCTACGTCACATTGTATTGGAATTACAAAACTAGACAATAAACATAAAACACAACCAAAAACAAAGGTTATTTGAAAAATAATACAATTAAAGCCATTTCTGCTGCCAAAATACTTTTAAGGCATCATACTTATTAAGTGACTAACTGAATATCATATAAGGTTAATATTACGCAACATCGATCAGTCGTAAGCATAAAAAGATTTTTAAAAGTTCACTAGTGGGATTGTACTTACTTATAATACTGAGTCTAAGCTTCATCACACTAGCAACCTTATTTTAATACTAAGTCCATTATCAAAAATATTAGCAGCACTATTTACAATCCAAATAAATTTATGATTCAGTTAATGGCATACAGTATTGTAATTAATAAAAAAAAATTATTAATGACTTAGAGAGGAAACTTAAACCTTAAAAAAAAATGTATACAGAGTAAATAAACTATATATAGTCTATTCAACTGAGCGTGAAACAAAATGTAAACAAGTCATAATAAGGCTGTATATTTCCATTATTACAACAAATTTTTTTAATGCATTTGTAGAGTAATTTATTTAAAAAAGTCTAAAAGTTTTTTATTCTTCATTGAACTTGTTTAACAAACATATTTTTCCTATTATTTTCCACATAACATGTTATTCTTAATTTAAATTGACTTATATATCTTTGACCTTTGTTTACATTTAGACTCGCACTCAAATTACTAAAATATAGTCTGTATATTAGAATCAGGTACATAAATAAATAAATAGCAAATGATATATCAAAGAGTACTCATACACAAGTATAGACAATTATTTCATGTAACATTTAATATTTTGTGCTATTGCTCTGAATATATTTAAATCAAAAATACTTCAAGAGATCTGTTTATGTTAATACTACAAGAACATGATTTAAAGTTAATTACTTACTATAGGGGTTATATATATTTTCAAATTAAATAATTTCAAACTTTAGTAGAAATAGAAAAAAAATTATCAATTATGAAAAATCTAAAACTAAATAATAAATCTGCAAGAAATTATTGTCAATAAAACATTTCACATTTATTAATACTTGAAAGAAAAATACTGAAGTTTGAAAATATCCATCATGAAATAATAAATAATTTATAAAATTATCATACATTATTCAAAAATTGCAAATATCATAAAAAATAGCATATTCTCATACAAAACATTTAAGAACAGTTGTAAACATTAGTATGAATATACGGCCATACATTATATTATAATAAGATGTGGAATATTAAGATTTATAAAAATGGAATTTGACAGTATGGATTTTTTTCTAACTGTAGTAAGATTTAGATCAATAAAATACAATATTCAATCAGTTTCTTTTGGTATAAAAAATATTTTGAATTAACTGGGATATTGGTTAAATATGGTTTTCAGTCAACTGAATAAATTAAATTAGGCAACTAAGTTATATTGATAATAATTAACAATTACATGATGGCTCATCTGGTGGTTCCGGCTGAGATATCTTGAAGCTATTATGATCCAATCTCTGAAGCTCAATTCTTGATCTATTTGATTCAACTAACTGTTGAGCAACGTCTAGAAACATTTCTTCTAGACCCTGGCCAGTTTTACATGAAGTCTTATATGTACTGCTTATGAGATTATGACACTGTTCACTGAAAATATTAAATCTAATTATATCACTTTTATCTAATAATGAAAACTTTCTACACTCTATTCAGCTTGGTATGAATCAAAATGTGAACCAAGAAATCAATGGTCATGACCTTATTAAAAACAAAAATGTAAATTTTAATGATACATTTGAAAATAATGTAAATTAAAAAATTGCATGTGTTCGATTTTCATGATTGATGTTTTGACTCTTTATAATTTGTATACATTTTGTCTAGCATAAAGCTGAATACAGTGTGATACCCAAGTTATGAAAAGTCCTTACCAAAAATTTTCTATATCAGCATCAGTGACCTGCGGACTTGTTCCTTCTAAATCAGATTTATTTCCACATAAAAATATTTTTGCATTTTCAGCATATGTTACAATATCTAGTAAGTGTTGACTTAAAACATGAAATGAAGAGGCATTGTCTAAGGAGAATACGAGAATTGCTGCCTCAGCATATTTATAGTAGCTTGATGTGACTGATGCTATTCTTTCCATTCCACCGGTATCCCAAAGCTGTAACTATAAAAAATAAAAATCTTAAGTTAAAAATTAATAAATTTTAATTTACTCTTCAAGAAATAGTAATTATTATTAAAATAGGAATTATTAAAGAAAGATTCAAAATTCTATCAGGGTTCATTATTCTAAGGTAAAGGCAGCCGTGCGGTCATATTTAAAGGGTGTAACTGTCTAAAAGTTGATTCTGACAAAGTAAGTAATTTTTTGGAAAATTTGAGTAATCAGTACACAGTTTTGGGTTGATAATTACAACAACTGAAAAATACTTTTACAAGATTTAAATCATTGTTATTTTGAAAGATGCTTTGCTTGGTATTTATTTCAAATTTCACTTTCATCTTACTAAAATAAAAATATAAATAATAACAGTATTACAGCAGAAAAATGGGCAATTATGGATTTTGTCTTCTGGTATCTCCAGATTTTAGAAAGAGTTCACAGAAATGTACAGATTTCTTCCAATAACATTTTGATTAAAAGTAAAAGCACAAGCTATGCTCTGAAATTTAGCATTTTTTTAAATTTACTGTAATACTGACAGTACTTATTGCAAAAACCGATTTTAAAAATTAGTATGCTACCCATTACTGAAATGTCTTTTTTTCAAAAATTTGAGTATATAATGCAAATAGCATATGTATTGGCCTTTTTTTTTAAAATTAAAAATCTTTCAATGTACATTATTACAAAGAGATGTTTTTAACACAACAATAGTCAATAATTATTTTAATGTATAATTAAATAAGTTAACAACCTTGACATCTTTGTCGCCCACTTGGTACGGTTTTTCAAAATGGTCCAGACCCAAAGTAGATCTTTTGTCCGCGTTTGGCATAAACGTATTGTTGATAAATCGACGAAATATGGAACTTTTTCCCACGCCGTATTCACCGCACAGTATTACTTTCAGCACTGGCGTTTTTACAACAGCCATAGTCGAAATTATTATTTAATTGCTTATAATGTCTACAAACAACTTTAAATCATTTTATAACTTTTATCTTATTTATATACACATACAAATGAGGTTTTATTTCAAGAATTTAGGTTTTTAAATCTAATTAAAGTTTATACGGCTAGAACAATGTACAAAAATTGTAGGCTCGTATTTCGTAAAATGTTAATTATTTTCAGAATACAGTGTTACCCTGGTTCTTGCAGAACAGCATAATATTAATAATATTCAAGTATAATCTGTGGTACAATATACACAGATAGGTACACATTATTAAAAATTGTAGTTACTACTGTCATGAATTAAATTAATTATTAATAATCTGGTAATGTTATTGTGTACTGTCCTAAATGCCTGAGCTCACGATTTTTTTGGTATATAAATATGTTATTTTTAATAGATGATTTAATAGATGGCCGTTTTAACAATAGGTTATACTAAACGTTACGTTCTCGTACTATACTGACAGGTATACAAGCAGTGCCTTGGACTTGTGACCAAAGTGTAGGCTTAAAAGGTGTCTTTCAGGTAATTACAGCACTCGCCTCCACTGCTTAGTTTCACTGTTTAAATCTAAGGTAAGACTAACGTAAACCTAACCTAACCTAAGGCTAACCTAAACCTAATATGCTGCCACACTGCTGTTTAAAATTGTTTACAAACATTTTCTAACACTAATACATTTTAAAAATGTTAGGAATTGTTACATTTTGCTAGAAATTGTTAAATGTTTTAATTGCTCCTACAACGATGGAAAATGTTTACAAACATTTATAACATTTGAAAAATCGGCTCGCTCGCAGTTTGAATTTGCGATCCGAGGCGTCTACACGAAAATGGAAGAAGATTTGCTTATTGGATTAGCTTTTATTTTTATTTAAAAAAAAAAGAAAAAGCGCAATATCTGGATGTGCCAAACACTAAGAGAGATACTGTATTAAAAATCTGTTCTTGGCATTGGCAACATTGACTATAATTGGATTATAATATTTATCATATTTTTTTTGTTAGTCAATCTGTGGTTATGACCATGTTTGAGTTTCTGTTAATATTAGTAAATAATTAAACATTTATTATTTTTAGTTTGAATTTCATGGAAATATAGTACAGTTTTCTAATACATAACTCAATCATGGATTTACAAACATCGCATTTGGCGGCCGCGCTAATGTCGACCAGTAATCCTTACACAGTTCTGTCTGAATCAGCTAATATTACACCTGATAATGTTAATGAAGAGAATAAAAAGGAGATCATGAATGAAACCCCAAAGGAGTCAGCTTATGAGGATAAGGAGGAAATTGCTAGTGGAGAAGAATATTCTGATGAGGTATTTCATTTAATTTTGTTAAGAAAATGAATTTAATATTCTACTTATGTTCTAATTATGTATCTTTTACTGTAAGAACTATTCACCTACCTTAGCTTCTCAGTGTATCTAACTTTATTTTTATATTAGAAAAGCTTTAGTTATTTAACCTTCAATCCATCTCTCCATAGAAGCTCTTAAATCTCACTCTAAAATATATAAGTTCAATTTCAATGTTCAACAACAAAATCGAATTTTACAAAAAAAAAACCTTTTCTCACAAACACTACTAATTTCCTACAATTAAGAAATTTCAGCAATAAACTTATGATAATACATTTTATTGAAAAAAATATTTCTAAAATTTATTAGATATTAGGTTTTCTATTCCATTAAAAACGATCAAGCACTTCCTACTGTATAAACATTTAATTACTGTCTCACAGGAAGTGTCCACCTTCTGGGATAAAACTTAGTATAGGTTCTTTCAGTTTTCCAAGTTATCTGTTCATAAATTTTGGCATCATATACACATTGAGTTAGCTAGATATATATAAGCTCATTATTTATAGGGGTCTGAAACACAACCTGGAAATAAGTCAATGCCTGGAAGGGGTGTCACACTTCAAATGCTTCTAGAAGACAAAATGTTGGAGCCTGGAAATGCTGCAATGACTATTGAATACTTGGTTAATTACAGTTTCATTTATTACACAAGTTTTAAAAGCTATTCACATATAATAATATGTTTAAAACTTCTAGGGCCAAAAATTTGTGGGAGACTTGCAAGCTGATGGTAAAATTAAATCACATGAAACTGAAACAATTTTCTGTTCTCCATCAGCTTGGGCAATTCATTGCAAAAGAATTATTAATCCTGATAAAAGATCTGGATGTGGATGGGCTTCAGTTAAATATAGAGGCAAGAAATTGGACACAATAAAAGCAACATATCTTCGGAAAAAGCAATTGCAAAGGGAAAACATACAAACTGATGGTAAATATTTTTTAAGGGTATAAAACATAGGGATTCTGTAAATGATCAAAAAAATTATTAAGGATAACTGTTATTATCATGTGCAATCACTTGTGTGTTTGAACGTGCAATAATATTATTGTAATTTTTTATTTTATTTTATAGAAGAGACTGAAATGGAAGTGGAAAGCCCACCAGAGCCTCCACCACAGAGAAGTGTAATGAAACACAATACTATACCAAACAGAATGATGCAACAGTGTGTATTTTCTTTTTTAATTTTAAAATTTTTAAAAGTTTTTTTACAAAAACCTCCTTATGTTTTATGTTTCTAAACAGAACTACACATTTTATATGTATAAGCAAATTATATTGTTGTTAATATGTATAAATATTATAAAGTTTCTTCATAATTTAGGTTTATATTTTAGGCAAATTACAAATATATAGAATTACAAATAATAAATCTTTTTTATTAAATAGAAGCAGATGTTACAGTTTAAAAATCCATATTAAAACTTCTTTATGCTATACTATTATTTTATACTATTATTACAAACTCAATCTTTGCTAGTAGAAAAAACATAGAAAATCATAATAAAGCATTTAATTTATTGGTGTTGAGCAATATTTTTTTCAAATATTATGTCTATTATAATCTATTATAAGATTTAAAACTGACTAATTAAATCGGATTTTAGTGATGCAAATATGCTCATTGAAGCCGTGTCATTCTCATCAGCAGGGAAAGTGCAACCATTTTTAGTATCTGTGAGTTCAAATGCCCTCCTCATTCTTGATATTCACTGTCATTTGAAGAAAGAAGAGGTTTATGGATATGTTGCTGGAACTTGGGATTTAAATAATCATAGTTAGTATAAATTTTAATTAAGTTTTTTCTCAATAATTAAATAAAATTTGATTCGAAACTTATTTAAAAAAAAACTCATTGAATTATTTTTTATGTGTCAAAATCCTTGATTATTTTTAAAATGTTTTGTAGATCTGATGATAACCCATACATTCCCATGTTTAATAAGTAAAAACGATACACGACCGAGAGTGTTAGTTGAATTAGAAATACAGATGGAGATAGAGAAACTAGGACTTACGCTCCTAGGATGGTACCATTCACACCCCACAAACCCAGCCATGCCGAGTCTGAGAGACTGCGATAGCCAATTAGAATATCAAATCAAAATGAGAGGACCTTCGGAAATCTCTTATGTTCCATGTATTGGAATTATTTGTTGTAAGTTTTTATTTACAGTATTTACATTCATATTTGATTGAAAAAAGTGGCATAGAGAAATATAACTCACTAGGTGATTAATATATTAAATAGTTTAAGTGTTCTAACATCTAAGAAAGCATATTATAAAGATAGCATTACCTCTTGTATGTCAGCTTTGATAAGATAACATGGACTTCAAAATGTATTAACAAGGGGTAATCCCTTTCAAACTAAATGTTCTTCAAAAAATAATAGCCTTTACATATGTACATTGTACATATAATTCCTGGATTAAAATTTTGGTTGTTTTCTTTCAGCACCATACAATCCTGAAAGTCCAGTTCTGGAATCATCTTTAACTTTCTTCTGGGTGATGCCACCGCCAGAACAAAGGCCTACAGAATATCCACGACCACTATTGTTGCAGTACAATATGGTACACGACAGCCATTTATCAACTCATGCCATGGAACAGATAAAGAAAAGCATAAAATATTATATGACATATTCAGATGAAGTATTTGTTAATTTTAAGGATAGTTTCAAACCAGATATAACGTTTTTAGATAAATTAAAATTTACTTTAACCCCAAAGTTTCCTCGCGAACAGAGCGATGGTTTGTTGTGGCATTTTATTAGAGATGAGTTAGGTTGTTCATCAGAACAGGACGACAAAATGGATCTAGATGCTTTACTTGCAGTGCCGCAACCTATTCCGGCGTCTAAGCCAAGTTCCTCATCAGCCTCTAACTTTCCTTCAGTTAGCACTCTGCAACAAATGGTTAGCAGACCAGTCGGAGTTCCTCCAATTAATGTTTCATCTACCATAGGTTCTGTCTCGCCACATAAATTCGATACACCCCCGTTGAATATTCCAGTATTGCCTAATTCTTCAAAATCATCGAAATCTAGTACACCATCGCTTCCCGCTTATCCTACCGGCCTTGATATGTTGACAAGTATGGCTTTGGGATTAGGATCATCTAATATGTCACTTTCTCTAGGCAATACGGGCTTAGAAAGCTTAGCAGCTGCAAATAACATGCTATCAGGATTTAGTCCAGGACTGGGTGCGCCTAACTTGTCTGGCTTATCGTCTTCGAAACTTCCCGATTTACCATCGTATGCGGCATCTTTACAAAACCTGTCAAATAGTATGGTATATGAGAAAACTTCTACTAGCACATCAACTAGTTGTACGACATCAGCTGCACCAATTCCTGCAAGTATTGCTTCAAATCTCATGATGAGTTCTGCTGATATAGCAAATGCTTTGTTCTCAGCGAGTAAATATTCCAGCGCGGGCATATTAGGGATACCAGATCCCATGTCAAAGTCAACTCTAGCTGCTAATAATATGTTTTTGTCACCATCACTCTTAAAAATGCAAGAATCCTTGCTTAAACCTTTATCGAGTAGTAGCCCAATATCCTCTAAAGTTGGTCTTGATCAAAGTATGATGATGAAAAATACACATGATTTATTAAAAAGCAGTAGCAGTAAAGATTATCTTCCACCGGATTTTGCAAGTGTAGGAAAAGTAAAAGAATCTCCTTTAGATTCTATGAAGCATTCTGATGTATCTGCATCGAAGGGAGAGTCTTCAAAAGCTATATCAGAGTCACAAATGGAATATCCACAGATTAGCTCGTCGCCTAGGATTGGAGGAGACCCATTCTTAAACCAAATGTTAGAATTGACTAAGAAAACTACTTTACCCGATTATTCCTCGGATTATGGACAAAGTCGTAAAATGAGCGAAGAAGAAGTCCCGAAAATGCCATCTTCACTTTCCTACTCTAGTGCTGCTAGTATTGTAGATACAATAGCGCAAGTAGCGATGGGTAATTTCAGCAAAATGGAAGACGTAGTAGATTACAGCAAAACACTGGATTACTCAAATCCTAAAAGTATGAGCAATGATAATGAAAATTGATATTATTTTTAATTAAGTATAAATTGTAGGCATGAGACAGTATTCTTGTAGTGCAGTGATGATTTATGTAAGCTTTGGTAGGATTAGCACAAAATCCACAACTTCTTCAAGTCAATCTAGCGCCCTTATTATTAAGCTACGGACCTTTTTATATTCGTATAAAGCAATTATATTGTTTTTACAAATAAAATATTTATGGATACATTTGATGACGTATTTAAAGTTTAGTATTAGCATATTTTGTGCCGAGTACAAAATAATGCTTTATTTGCCTTAAAAGGAAGTTAGATTGAAATTGAGTTGAAGGTAAACGTCAAAAGCATTCAATCCGAAGGTAAGAAAAGCCATCTTGTACTCGCCAAGGGCGATATTTTTCCTTCCAATACTTTACTAGAAAAAGTTTTTCTGAGATAGTTAAAAGTAGCGTTTTAATTAAGTTACTATCAATAGCTATATCATTATCTGTTAACGGGGAATCCCTCTACGTAAACTTAGTTATAATAGTTGTTAGTTAAAAAGTTTTGCATTTTAATATTTAGGAATTTTAAGAAGGGTATTATAATATTCGCATGATAAGATTGTTCAATGTCGCTTCTTTAGAACTAAAAGAAATCACGGTCGCCGATGATCAGTAATCGATAAATGATAATCCAGGCGATGATAATTATAATGACGTTAAGATAACAACACAATTGAATATTATTAGCCTGGCATTGTGGTGTGGTAAACAAGTTCAAAGTGATTGCGTTTCAAATAATTGTTTAAAGTGACTAAATTTGTGATGTTTGTATTTTGACTGTAGCTGTCAAAGGTATGTGTAATTTATTGATTAATTCGCTACTTCAACATTGTTATTAAAGCCATATGTAAGTTCAAATAATAAAGTTTCACTTACTAACCTATAATAATATGGTTTAGCGTCATACATAAATAAATAAATATCTTTGATCTTTATTGGTGTTCATAACAATATAAAATTGTCTCTTTCTAACAAGGAAAAATATACAATTTTGTAGACTTTTTAAATTTTCAGTTCTATTATAAATATAAAATATTATTTTTATGAGCGCCAAAATACTTATAAAAATAAGAAATAAAATTGAGTTCTAAATTAATTATTGGGATCCTTTCATAAAGACGGTTGCGAAGTGTTAATCGGAATAGTATCTCCTTATTGCTTTTTAGAATTCTTTTGCCTCGGACACTTCACGGCTATTCTCTTTAGGCAAAAAATTCTTCATTTTAATTTGAATTATTACGTTAATTTTTTTTATGTCGCTATCAGATAACTATACTTAATTTTCATTACGTTTATACTTGACGTACTTGACTACTACGTGAAATCGTAGCACTTCAATAGTAAGAGTACTTGTATTGCGATGTAATTTCTCACGTATGCGTTTATATATTTATATAACAGTAATTATTATTAGAAATATTTTATTCTTGACTAATGTAAGGTAGTTTACTTAATACTATAGATTGTGATGTAATAGAATTTATATTTTATTGGAAACGAATCTTTTTTTGTGAAGGAGATTGTAACATAGTGCTTAGTGTAAATTAAGTTTTATATCCAAGACTAATAATATATTAATGGTGTGGCACTATCTTTTATTGTAGATATAATTTTATTTTTAAGAAATCATATTAATTTCTATGTTTAATGAAACAAGACTGGGTTTTCTGAATTTTTACATTGAGATTTTTCTTCAGTAGTATTATTTACATACGTCTGGTATAAAATAAAGTAAGGCTAAATACTTTTTATTGTATTATTTAATAACATCTTAGTCAAGTAATTTATATTTATTCATTATGGTAAACATAATGAACATTTCTATAATACAGATTTTCAACTTAGTAATATTATAAGACTTAGTAACTTAAATATTGAATAGATTTATATTAAAATAGACAGAATGTGGCGAATACCCTATTTTATTAAACATTTACGCAATGACAAGTCACCATAAAATGATTGTTTTCTGTAAAAAATACCTAATTTTTTTGGCAACGCGCTAGAGATTCTAGTTTCGATTATTTAAAGTATAATATTAGAAAAATCCAATAAATAAAAAAAACATAATTGATTGCTTATTATTGAATACTAGCCGACCGACTTCGTGTCCTTGATCATCCGCTCCTATTGGTCGTAGCGTTATGATATATAGCCTATAGCCCTCCTCGATAAATGGGCTATCTAACACTTAAGTAATTTTTCAAATTGGACCAGTAATTCCTGAGATTAGCGCGTTCAAACAAACAAACTTTTCAGCTTTATATATTAGTATAAATATAGATTGACAGTCGAGCGATTCCATTCGTATGTATTTCTCTCCGGAATCAAACTTTTTAAAACAACTTCATAGATAGTTACTACGATATTTATTGTTTTACAGAGCACTAGATGGCAAAGCAGAGTCCAGGATTTAAAGGCCTTTCAGAAGAAGACACTGATCAATCAGATAATGAGTTCCAACCACTATATGATGACAATGACGAATTGGAGTATGCATTTTATTTATTATTCATAATCATAATAATATGATTGATGAACAAACAAATTTAAAAGTTATTTTCTATATTTAATTTTTTTTTCTCATTCTTAGTACTAATAATGTCCATAGAGTAAAAGTCGATAATTTTTAAGACGCTGAAATACAATACCTCTTTTTTTGTTAGTAGTTAAAAAAGACAATGAATCGGTTTTCATAAGTAGGTACATGGTATTTTGAAGAGCATAATGTATTGTGTGATTTATTGGAAAACAATTTATAAATATAAGAAGGTAGATTAGATTTATCTGATAAGAATCATTAGAAACTGATTTTCATGTTAATAATTGATGATAAAAAATATTTTTTTATTAAAAAAAAATATATATACATTTCTTTAGATAGAGATTTAGATAGTTCTTTTTTTATTTTTCAGTCAAAGGACAGCTCAGGAGACAAAGGGATGGAATTTATTCCGCGAACTTCCAGTCGCCAAGGAGAGTGGGTCCATGGTGTCAACGGAATGGATTGATTTCAGTGTAAAAGTTCTAAAACTTTTAGCGTATGTAGTGATATTCATTGCAGTATTGGGTTCCGCAGCCATCTCCAAAGGAACATTGCTGTTCGTCAGTTCACAACTCAAAAAAGGACGACAGATAAGCCATTGTAACAAAGCTTTAGGTATGTATTTCATATATTTACTTTCTATTCAGTCAAAGATATTTTTTTGAGATTGATAATACTATAATATAGAGTTTATTTTTTCTTTCTATTAGCATTAGATCAGCAATTCGTAACAGTTCATACATTAGATGAACGTATAACATGGCTGTGGGCGATGGTCATCATATTCGGTATTCCGGAAATTGGCATGTTCCTTAGAAGTGTAAGAATATGCTTCTTCAAGACTGCACGGAAACCTGAAATAGGCCCGTTTCTTGTGGTGAGCAATTAAATCTCTTAATATATTTTGATCGATATACTTATCAACGCTCAGACAAAACTACTGAATATTTTCAGTACATATAGATTTGCCACTTCAACGATATAAAACCCACATTAAAAATGTTTAATAAACAAAGCCTACTATTCTGTTATTAATTAAATGATGACAAAGCTTGGAATCCAAGTGACGTTGATAATCCGCTGAATCATAATACAATTGTAAAACAAATTGATGTAAATACTGCCATTTTGAAAAAAGCACAAGTTTGAGTTTGGGGTAATCAGGGAAGGGCAAAGATTGTATAGGAGATGAAAAATGTTCACCTATTACACTGAAATTTCGTACAAAATTGAATGTAACGAGTACTGAAAAAGGCAACACCTCATTCTCTACCTATTTGCTAAATTTCCTCCTCGATCTCCGAAGATTGCGAACAAAAATGTTCTTTCTTAATTTTTATTTTTAGGCATTTGTAGTGGAAACGTTGCAAACGATTGGTATAGCAATGCTTGTGCTGATCGTATTGCCGGAGCTGGACGTAGTGAGAGGCGCGATGCTGATGAACGCTGTATGCGTAGTACCTGGCATATTAAATGCTTTTACCAGAGACAATAACGAATCCAGATATGCAATTATGTTAATATTAGATGTTTTAGCGATCTCCTCTCAAGTTACAGCGTTTGTAGTATGGCCATTGCTAGACGGAACGCCGGCTCTATGGTGCATACCTTTCGCTTGTGTTCTTATATCACTTGGATGGTGGGAAAATTTTGTAGGATATGCTGGGACACATACTTCGGGTAATATATTTCACTAGTATATTATCTTGAGTGATCTTACTAGATTTTGGATGAAAATAATGCTATTATGTGTTTACAGCATCTCTAACATTCCTTTGCGAACTTCGAGATGGCATCAAGAGCTCGCGTTACTACGTTCAAAGATTTCTTTCGCTTTGGAAAATTGCCGTTTTCATGTCTTGTGTTTTAGTTTCTCTGTCTCTGCAAGATGACGATCCTTTTGCATTCTTTACTCACGCTCAAGCAGCCTTTGGAAATCGACTATATACTGTACATGAAGTAAGATTTTTTAGCTCATGTTTTTTATACGAAATAATAAATTTATTTTAATTAGTACTTACTCGTTCACATTTCAAGTAATCTATTTTTAGGTCCAAGTAATACTGAACGATTTGTACCAAGGTGCGTTAGATTACGCCAAAATTGGTGGTACCTTTGAATTACCAGCTGCATGGTCTTCAGCGTTATGGGTTTCTCTAATCCAAGCCGGTTCTGCATACGTGTGTTACGCCAGTGGAAAAGTAGCTTGCAAAATATTGATACAGAAATTCAGTTTCACCTTCGCTTTGACTCTTGTGGGCCCGGTTTGCGTTAATATACTAATTTTACTTTGTGGTATGAAAAATGCTGATCCGTGTGCTTTCCACAATATTATACCGGAATATTTATTCTTTGAAATTCCTCCTGGTAAGTGTTTTAAATAATTATACTAAGAGTTGTTAGAGAACCATTTGACTTGCCATATAAATAACTATATTTTTTAAATATATTTCTAGTTTACTTCCTACGAGATTACATAGGTCGCGAAATGACCTGGATATGGCTACTATGGTTAATATCTCAATCTTGGATTACATTCCACGCATGGTTACCGCGATGTGAGAGATTGGCTGCGACAGACAAACTGTTTTCCAAACCCTGGTACAGTGGAGCTTTGGTAGACCAATCGCTGCTGCTGAGCAGGACTAAGGATGAAGATACTGATATTCAAATTGACGTAAGGTTTTTATGTATATATTGTATTCTTGCAATATCATGGCCCTGTACTATCTAATCTTTTTTAGCATCTAAGTTTTTAGAAGTTCGTCTTCAATTTATTACATATGCTGATGCATATGATATACCATGGATACGCAAGATGAATTAAAGTGTAAACTTTTATAGAATACTTATCTCTTAAAATATATGCATATACAATAATTCTTGATGTTACTTTCCATATAGGGATTCATTCTCCCAAATAATAAATTTTATAGTAAAAATGGTTCTCATTTGTTTCAGGATTTAAAAGACTTCAATGATGCAGATATAGTTTCAAATAACAGTTCCGAACACAGAGTAAAAGATGTGAGGCCTTCAGATAGCATTACTAGGTAAATTACATTTAATTTATTGTTTTTTTTATTTCTCTTTATTATACACACAAACATATTATACAGCTATACATGAAAATTGTACATATAACTAAACTGCATAAATTACAATGAGAGGGATGAGTTTCACTCGGGAGCTGATAGGATTATGTATGGGCAGGATGAGATTTTTAATATAAGAGAAATAGAGGAAGAGAATAAAATGATGAATACACAGACATATACCTACTTATATTTGCATACATAAACATATATATACAAACATACATACACCTTGTTAGATTCGGTTTCGAGTGAATTATTGATTCGTCTATTATATTAATAAATCTGACTTAGAACGTACTTATTGCAGGATTTATGTTTGTGCTACAATGTGGCATGAAACTAAAGAGGAAATGATAGAGTTTTTAAAGTCTATCTTCAGAATGGACGAAGATCAGAGCGCTCGCAGAGTTGCCCAGAAATATTTGGGTATAGTTGATCCAGATTATTATGAACTTGAACGTAAGTTTTTTTCTTGTAATCTCATAATTTACACATAACCTTAAAGTGTTGAATTGCTTAACATACAAGTTATCTTGACCTATAGGGAAGATATCTCATAATCACTACCCATTAATGGCCCACTGAGCCGGGTCTCCTTCTCAGAATGAGGAGGGGGTTAGGCCGTAGTCCGAGCCGGCCCAGGGTGGGTTGGCAGACTTCACACACCTTTGAGAACATGGAGAACTCTTAGGAGTGCAGGTTTCCTCACGGTGTTTTTCTTCACCGTTAAAGCTTGAAACACACATAACCCAGAAAAATCAGAGGTGGCCCAGGATCGAACTCGGATCTCTCGACACCAATGTCTTAACCACTAGGCTGCATTTTTTAAAAGTTTTTTAAAATAAGGGAAGATATCTATGTGGTAAGAAAGACACTAAGTAATGAAAATTAAATCGCGGTATTAAAATTTCTAAGGGACTGTTGTCTTGGCCAAAGGATTCTCTCATGCAAAAAGATAAAGCTGAAATATAAATTACTAAATATATATTTTCAGCCCATATTTTCATGGACGATGCGTTTGAAGTATCCGATCACAGTGCAGAAGACTCTCAAGTGAACCGTTTCGTGAAATGTCTAGTAGAAACTATAGATGAAGCAGCATCCGAAGTCCATCTCACTAATGTCAGATTACGACCGCCGAAGAAATATCCTACACCGTATGGAGGAAAATTAGTTTGGACATTGCCTGGAAAGAATAAAATGATATGCCATTTGAAGGATAAATCGAAAATCAGGCACAGGAAAAGATGGTCTCAAGTGAGTACTATAGAATAAAAAGTATAAAAATTCAAAATTTACTCTATCAGTGCTAAAATAAGCATGGATACGTTAACATAAATGATAATAGTAATAGTTATTTAGCTGTTTTTAAATAATAAAACTTAGTTTTCTTCGATGCTAGACTTAATATTTTTTTTATTTATGGTGTTTTACAAAAAAGATACTTAAAAGTTTTAAATAAATAACTTTACGCAAGTTTATCAAATTATATTGTTTGTGGTATTACCACTGGTATTTGGACTATAATGCTTATCGAATTTGTTTATTAATAAATTATATTCTAGGAAAGATTAAATTAACGCCCTAATCCGTAATATCTAAATCGTTATTAAAAAATCATTACAGATTAGTAAAATCAGCGAAGTACATTAATAATAACGAATAAGTTTATTAAAAAAATGTAGTTCTATATCGAACTAGCAGACGCACGCAACTTTGTCTCCCTCACTTAAGAGAGATAGTGAGGTGTAGTCTATAATACAATTCTAAAGGATTGAAACTTTTTTTGTTTTATCTCCAACGAAAGTTCTCAAAATCAATAATATTTTCTTGTTTTTGCAATATTATTCATTTATGCTCTGCTCCTAAGGGTCAAGCGTGATGTTATATAGCCTTATAGCCTTTCACAATAAATGGGCCATCTAACACTAACAATTTTTTAAAATTCTAACCAATAGTTTCTGAGATTAACGCGTTTTAACAAACAAACTTTTCAGCATTATGATACTGGTATAGGTAGGTGTGAGTGGTCAGATAAGCAATCTTTTGTTTACTAATACAATGAATTAAGTTCTTAACCTTAATGACGGCATCTAATCCATTGATCTTGACCTAATATGTTTCATAAAGCACTAACAAATGCGTCAACATATATATTTTACAGGAAAACGGATTACTTTAAAGTGACATGTATATTTTGTAAAATAAAATGTTATCGATCGTGCCAATCATGATTTATGAGCATATGCAAAGTAGACAGAATTACTAATTAAAAATACAACTACAAATTATATATACCATGATAGCTCTTGAACGTCAGTTTAAGGAATGACGTTACGATTTAGAAAACATCGTTTAGTTTCGATGAACTTCAAACTAACTCAGAAATGTTATTTTGATTTAATATCACATTGTTGGACTACACAACAAATTTATTATTAAATAGAAATTCATATTTAAACATACAAAATAATAAATAATTTTATATCTGACAAACCATCATTATGACATTCTTCCCACCATTCCTCGCGTATAGAACCTATGTTGCAAAGGTTAGGTCGGTGTAAGCGGTGCAGTTAATGTAGATTAAGTCATGTTTGTGCTATTTTACTCTAGTCATGACTAGAAATTATATTACGGGGGAGCGTTTTGATGGGAATTTTAACATAAGCATTTTAAAAGGCAATTTTGACGTAATTTTTCAAAATCAGACATCATGCCTATAATCGATTTTATATGTGTTGCTCAGAATTAATTCTTTCTAATTAAAAAAAAAACATCTTTTTTAGGTAATGTACATGTACTACTTCCTTGGTCACCGCTTAATGGACCTTCCCATATCAGTTGATCGTAAAGAAGTAATGGCAGAAAACACATACTTACTCGCTTTAGACGGAGATATTGACTTTAAACCGACCGCTGTGACCTTATTGATTGATCTTATGAAGAAAGACAAGAATTTAGGGGCTGCTTGTGGTAGGATTCATCCAGTTGGTTCAGGTTAGTCAAATGTTGTAATTTGTAAAATGTAGCTTATGTATCCAGGTCGCTGTCTACGTGTGTTTGAGTTACAAAATATCAATTAAAAACATCGTTTTCGAGTATCCTACTATTTTATGGTGGCCATATTTATTCTCTCTTGGAAGAAGTAAACAAGTATGCATAAAAGTTAACTAATCTTGTTATATCTCGCTGTATATATTTATATACATAAGGGATATTTTATTTTCCAGTTATTAATATTGATATTTAGTTAATTTTAAAATATTGGTTAATTGCAAAAGCAATCTGGCCCATAATCAGAATGTATCAATACCCGGAATTAATCAAATGCTAAAAACTGATTATATTTACGAATAGTCCGATAAGTTTGATAATCAAAGAAAAATCAAAGGAAATGACTAATTCATAAAAATAGCAATAACATTGGTAAATAATAAATAATAAGGTAAATAAAATATTAAGAAATTGCAAAGTAGTCATAATGAAAATTTCGCTAACCCTGTTTCCTTTTTTTAATTATAAAAGAATACACTGTATTATATAATTTTACTTTGTTTCTTTTAATATAATTAAAGGAATATTTTTTAATTTAGCCAAAATTTATTGCAACTAGGACTTCAATGTCGAGCTTCAATGTTCGCTTTTCTATTTCTTAAAGTCCGTTTATAATAAACAATAACAAATTTGATTTATTGCCACTCATTAAATTCATTTCTGATATCTAAACAGGTTAATTTTTATGTTATTAATGTCATAAAACCATAAATTTGATAAGTCACGTTTTCTAGGCATGTCCCAAATTATAGAGTAAATTCTAAGAATAATAAAACCGTTTATCAAATTAATAATAAACTAATATTTCCTATTATTAATGGGAGATTAGTCGTACCAATGATTATGTCACTCCCGTACAGAAAAGTTACAAATACATACATATTAAATCACTTAGGCTTAATTACCGAATATGATAGATAAAACATATAATATATCGTACACCACAAATCCACATAATACGCCTATACCAACACATTATACATAAACTACTCATCTATTTAATAGTTACTTAAATTAAATTTGTACATTCTCACTAATAATTTAACGTCACTTGCTAACGGTGTGGCCAGAAGCTGTTACAAATACCAACATTATACGATATTTAAATGTGTGGCCTCACCGCCTCGCTTCGTACACACTCCATCAAAAGAGGATAAATATCATCTACACCATTATTGCAATGTATGCATTTGTTACTTGTGGATTTACACATCAAAAAATTAAACTTATTTGTTGAAACGGGTCCGGAACGAAGTATTTGTCTTGTCTTTGAACTTTGCCTAACCTAAAATGTGTTATAGGATATAATAATAAAAAATCCATACATATAATAAAATCGTAGAATTGCCGTGTTTGTGCACGGATCACGTTAAAACGGCTGAACCGATTTGAATTTAATATTGATTCCATTATAGGTCAAAACCCAACAATTTTTTCATGTTCACTATTAATCTGGAGCCGAGAAATTTGTTGTTTACTGTAAAATATTTAATTTTCATTATCATAATTTACAACAAACAAACTTAATTGTAGACCATTTGGCACATTATTCGCTTGCAGATATCATTTTAAATGAAGTCCCTGTAACTTGTAGTCGACGGGGGGTCGATATAGATCATTTTGGGAATCACTGATTTACTTTATAGGTTTCATGGCATGGTATCAAGTGTTCGAGTATGCCATCGGACATTGGCTGCAGAAGGCGACTGAGCACATGATTGGCTGCGTACTCTGCAGTCCCGGATGTTTTTCACTATTTAGAGGCAAAGCACTGATGGACGATAATGTTATGAAGAAATATACTTTAACTTCGAGTGAGGCGAGGCATTATGTGCAATATGATCAAGGTAATAAGTGAGTGTGGTACATTTTAAAACAGTAAGGCTTATACAAACTGGATCTACTATCTACGAGTCAAATTTCTTTCAAAATTACCTTTTATTCTACAAATTACTAAGAGTTTTATAGATGTGTACTCTGGCGAAAATATGTATTATAATAATAAATACTAACAATGTCGCAAAAATATATAGTTAAAACATATTTGTCAACTAAATCATACGGTAGTATTATCCTGAGTTGTCTATTTTAGCAGAATGTTTTCTGTCACATTATTATATGTATATTTAATTTTTTTGGAGATATTAGTTGTGTTGATTTTTTTTCCAATAATTATTACTTATAATTTCAATTTCATGTGTCTAGATTTTTTGTTAACCTTTACAAGCTAAATTATTTTCGACTTTCCAATGACAGAAGTCAGACAATCCAATGATTTTTTTATAATTCAGGTGAGGACCGATGGCTCTGCACGTTACTCTTACAAAGAGGTTACCGAGTAGAATATTCCGCAGCCTCAGACGCGTACACCCACTGCCCAGAGAGATTCAATGAGTTCTTCAACCAGCGTAGAAGATGGGTCCCCTCTACCATGGCCAACATATTTGATCTGCTAGCCGATTCTAAGAGAACTGTAGCTGTTAATGATAACATCTCCACCTTGTATATCATGTATCAGGTAAGAATTACTACTTTATTATTCGGTAAATTATTTAAGCCCAATTCTATGATATTAAATAATATCTTGCAAAATACTACTTTCTGGAAAAAGAGTTCTAGTTCTATTTTATTAATTCAATTGATTATAGATAGATTTATTGAGTTAAATTAAAGTCAAACTAGTTCAACAAATTTATTAGTTTATTTGATTTTATCGTGCAAATTTGAAAGTTGGACATAGAAAGGAATTGATACTTAATGATCACTAAATATGAAAAATAATGAGTAAGTTAGAACTTGACACATCAAAAAGCAATTATATGAAATTTTTTATGTATTTTTTTTAGGCATATGTAGATTATTATATAATTTCACCCATAATAAATTGACATTCAACTAATAGCTTGAATGTCGTGTAACGGCTGAAATTGATAATCAATATCAAAATCCAAAGATTGATTTATTAACTCGATTTACTGGTAAGCGTTTACAATAAACAAAACCCTGCCTGGTTTTGTTTATTGTAAACGCTTCCCTTCATTTAAGCGATTATTATAATAAGGTTAGTGAATACAAGTATCAATTTTTATTTCAGATAATGTTAATGATGGGCACGATACTGGGTCCAGGGACCATATTCCTCATGATGATAGGTGCCATCAACGCCCTCACTGGGTTGAGCAACACTAACGCGCTTATACTAAATCTTATCCCAATACTTATTTTTATATTAGTGTGCATGACTTGTAAATCTGAATTACAGGTAAAAAACATATAGTTTTTTAACTTTACTTTTTGTATAACAATAAGAGAAATGTAATCTTTTTAAGTAAGTTTTTAAAATTATGGTAGCACGACTACTTCCGATACCACAATTATAAAAAAAAACAATTACAAAAAAATTGCCAGTAACCCATCAATGTTTTAGTTCATTGAGGAATCTAAATATATTCCAGAATTAATGAAATTCAGAACTTAATCTGTTTTACGTACTTTATTATTATGTTGTGTTTAGTTATTTATTTTAATATGTATGTTTCAGCTTCAAATAGCAGGAATAATTACATGCGTGTACGCCATGATAATGTTAATGGTGATAGTGGGTATTGCGCTACAAATAATTGAAGACGGTTGGTTGGCGCCTTCAAGTATATTCTTTGTGGCCACATTTGGTTTATTCTTCGTGACAGCGGCCTTGCACCCGCAGGAGATATTATGTCTAATGTATTTGCTTATATACTACATTACTATTCCTAGTATGTACATGTTGCTCATTATATACTCGCTGTGCAACTTAAACAACGTTTCTTGGGGTACTCGAGAAGTTGCTCAAAAGAAAACGCTAAAGGTAATGTAATAAATGGAGTTTTTATTACAAAAAGTTATAAAGCGGCAATCAGATATGAAGATTCTAAAATTTTCAAACACACATTTGATTTCTAAAGGTTGTTCAAAATTCTTTACACTATTTTAAAAAACTTCGGAAATAAAAAAAATCTCGAGCGGCCTTTAGAAACAAAAATATATTTAACTTAGATAGATAGAAAGAAAATAACATTAAAACTCAACCTTTTCCGATTTTTGATATATTTTAAATACTTTAACGATTCCTTATTGATTCTTGAGGCTACTTTTACGTATAAAGAGTTCATAAGTACCTTTTTATATTTTAGGAAATGGAAATGGAAAAGAAAGCAACCGAAGAAGCGAAAAAGCAAATGGATAATAAGACAGTACTGAGCTGGTTTGGAAAATCTGAGGAAAAAACTGGATCACTTGAGTTTAGCGTTGCTGGTCTATTTAAATGTCTCTGCTGCACAAACCCGAAAGACCATAAAGAAGACTTACATTTGCTGCAGATTTCAAACTCTCTGAACAAACTTGAGAAGAAATTAGAAGCGTTGTATGTTTTTTTTAATAATGACTATTTTTTTTAATTTCATGTTACTTAACTTCTGCATCTCATGAACAAATATTAAATCATCCCTAACGTGAATGGCCAAATTTATTATGATCGGGTATCGGATGAGGTTCGAGAACGTCATTAAATACATCTAACTCAATAAAATGTTACAATATTAGAAATATAGAAAGTCTATTTAAATATTTTTTCTTAAAGGGGTGCTCCGCCAGATACAGAGAAGATCCGACGAAGGTCTTCAATGGGTTTGCGAGGCGATACTATATCTATGTTGCCTGAGTATGAAGACAGTGAAGCGTCTGCCGATATACCAAGGGTAATCAAACAAATTTTATTAGTTTTTAATAGAAAATAACTAAAAAGTAAATCTTTGTACTTGTACAGGCAAACCAAACAAACCCAAACTCGGGTTATAGTCACATTTCGGCTTCATCATCAGATCGGCTCCATGTTATTATAATATTAATATCATCTGATTTACACATGTAAGCAAAATTTATTCACAGACAAAAAGACAATAGGCTTGTGTCCCCTAATAACAAATTGCTTGGTTTATAGTTTCTAATTATAAATGAGGAGACGTAGATAAGAAAAAACCAGTCTATTTTTCATAAAGGTTAAAGATTATTAATATATTTAGAAAATAAATTCGAAAAAATAGGCATTAAGTCACGCGACAGTGAACACCAATTAGAAAGTGTTACGACACACCACGCAAAACATTGTTATTGTTGACGTTTTTATACACAGTTGACACTTGGCACAGATGTAAACAGTTTTATTTCCCAGACTGTGACGTCATTCAAGACGCCATGACACTGTTTTCGGCAGCGTTTCAAGGGGAAATCTAAATTGCTTTTTTTTAATACAAAATACGTAATGTAAAGATTGGTTTTTCTTAAAGGTATAGGTTGTTTGGGATTAAATAGATATTAAAGTTTATAATTAACCTAGTTTTCAAATTTAGCCTATTATAATGATTGTTATAAAATTGTATTAAGTGTGAAAATGGACTATGTATTAACCTTGTTAAGACTTCTATATTTTTCCTTCCATTTTTGGTGTTTAATTTGAATTATCTAATAATTATTTATTACTAAAGAACTTATCGTGTATCTACATTTCATAGTAGGTCTTTTATTTTTTAATTATGATCAGGTCTATTGGGTAAAAACAAAATTAACTTTTATAGGAAGAAAGAGATGATCTCATAAACCCTTACTGGATAGAAGACCCTAACCTACAGAAGGGTGAAGTGGACTTTTTGACTACAGCTGAAACTGAGTTCTGGAAGGATTTGATCGATGCTTATTTGAGACCTATTGACGAAAATAAGGAAGAACAGGTATACAGTGATTTATCTAAAAATCTACAGATTTATTGTGCATGCTAATATGTTCATAAGTACCTGTAAACTCAGGTTTAGCTGCTATATCTATGGGGGTAAAATAAAGAAAAAGAAATACATAATTAACAGAAATTATTATTATTATAATTCACAAACTAAAAAAAGTCGATTTATCGTCTTATAAAGTTTCTAGTATTACCATTTTGTCTGTAATTGCTGTGTTGTCGTTTGTCCAAAATAATTGTTATTATAAATTGTTTAGCGTTAAGTTTTTCTCTTCAGGAACGTATAGAGACTGATTTAAAGAATTTGCGAGACACCATGGTGTTTGCATTCATCATGTTGAACGCGATGTTCATTCTCGCAATATTCCTACTGCAGTTAAGGCAGGACGAATTGCATTTTAAATGGCCGTTCGGACAGAAGATCACACTCTCGTATGACAGAGATTCTAATACTGTAAGAAAATATTTTGATATTATTTTATAGTTTTATAGTAGACGCAAGATATGTGAATGTTTCACTCCGATATGGGGCGTATTTTGACAAAATTCGATATACATTGCTGTACAATACTATCAATAATAGAGGCGAGATATACAGAATTTTATTTTTTTACTTAGATCACGATAGACCAAGAGTTCTTAACATTAGAGCCGATCGGTTCAGTTCTGATCATTTTCTTCGGTTCCGTAATGGCGATACAGTTCTTCGGCATGTTGCTACACAGATTTGGAACTCTTACGCATTTGCTTTCCACTGTACAACTTAACTGGTACTTTGCTAAAAAGGTAAGTAGCATTATTATAACTTACATAAAAAAATATCAGTTTCTTTGACCAAGAGAATATTTGGTGATTAGTGGAAGTAGTATAAAAACGTTCAGGAATTTTTTTTCAGTCCAATTATTTTTATATTTTTAAGAAATTAGTCTTATTGTCTATACGGTGTCTATATTTGTTTCGGTTTTCGATTCGCTTTTGAATCTCCGAAACGGTTAAACCTATTTTGATACGGCTTTCACTAACAGATAGTTGAAAGAAGAAGTATTTAAAAAAAATTGAAAATGCAGAATTAAATTCAATGGGTCTTTACGACAAATCGAGGACTACTGAACAAACTTGTTTTGTTTTATTCCGCGCGGAAAACTGATGACGATGATGATAAGATGATTTGAGTAAACAACGGCTTATTATATTAGTTCATTTGAGCAGTACATAAATGTTTTTAATCTATATTTCAGCGTCAAATAAAACATTTATTAGTTCTCTTTTTATCTAGTTCAGTGACTGATTACACCTATTAGCTGCCAAATGTTAATTTCCAGCAGCCATGACACCATGTTTCATAATAATTAGTTCAGTAGTGAGCAACATATCTTTAAACGTTGTACTAACTTTGTAGCCCGAGGAAATGGCAGATGATGCGCAATTCGAAAAACGTGCAGTGGAAATAGCTAAAGACTTGCAAAAGCTTAACGTGGATGATTTGGAAAAGAGAGGAGTTGACGACTCACATGTGTCCAGACGAAAAACTTTACATAACTTGGAACGGGCTAAGGATAATAAACACAGTGTTATCAACTTGGATGCTAATTTCAAACGGAGGCTCACAATATTGCATAATGCCGATCCCGGTTAGTGTCTTATATCTTACAAAAATAATGCTTACTGTTGATGTTGTTTGAAACAAACAGATTCTTTTGTTGGAAACTGTTGGGTATCGAAGTTGTAATTATTGAATAACATATTAGCTCTATCTCAGGGTCTACCCATACTTATCTATACAGGATTAAGTATGATGTAGAATGGCAGTCTACGTGTCCAATGATACAGAAGTCGAGAAAGCGTCCGAAAATCCGCTAAGTGTTACTTTTGACTTAATGATACTATAAATAGCTCAGTGGTTCAGGCGTTGGATTTATTTATTTATTTTTATTTATTTATAACTTTATTGTACACCACATAAAAAAAAAAAATAAATAAAAAATAACACAGTAAAATAAAAACCAAATATAGAGTGAAGTACAACGGGCGGTCTTATGACTAGTTAGCCATCTCTTCCAGACAACCCTGTCTTGGGAGGAGCGGAGGTTGAAATAACGAAGGTGGTGTAGCTTCAATATACTAATATATTACAACCGAATACATACACACCTACACAATAATATTATATAATATGAATACATACAATTATAATAAACTAATAAATATTCTAAGGTTACAATAAACTACATAAACAATACATAAATTTAATAAATAAATATAATGAATAATGTCATCTAATTATTTAGATAGTGATCTTTCACTGAATTCTTAAAATTGTTAAGTGAATCTAATTCTCTAATATTGAGTGGTAAATCGTTCCATAAGCTAATGGCTTGCACTGTGAAGGATTTTTTATAAAACTTTGTAGAGATTTCTAACACAAGAATTTTGCTTAGTTAGAGGGTTAGGTAGAGGAGGGGAGGAGGGGGTTAAATAATACTAGTAGTATGTGATCCATACTGCTAGTAATCTTTTTTCATATAGCTTGTGATATAAATTGCAACATGGCAACCTTTTCAGTGATAATTCTATATCGTCCATCGCTAGTAGATGAAACGCCTAAGAATTTAGTAAATTACGCGTAGATAAATGTTTTTTTTATTTCAAATACAGCAATGGTATCACGGTTGTCGTCATTGGGCGGTAACAATGCCTCCCGACGAGCGACACTACGGGCGCTGATGACGAGGAGAGACTCGGTACTAGCAGAAAAGAGACAATCGCAGATGCAGAATGAGAGGTTCTCCAACGCTGGATATATATACGACGACCCTGTTTCGGTAAGAATCTTTAAGTAGTTTAATATTTTAGATTTTATGATCAGAAGGAGGCGTAAATTTAGACAGTTTATTTATACTTATATAATACTAGAGCCCCATCCCGGCTTCGCGCGGGTGGAATATTATTTTTAAAAATATATTGGCCCTCCCGCATTTCGGTGCCCCCAATCTTGCCGCTTTACTCGCTGCGCTGCGTCGCTATACTGGCCCGTCGCGTCGTCGTGTATTTTTTGTTTATATTGATATTTTTAATTTCGTAATATCTTTTGAATGGAAAGTCCGATTTTAATAATTCAAAAAGTAATTTACAGGTATTGAAATAGTCTTAAATACGAAATAATTTATTTGGATAAGGATTAATACAAAGTTATAGAAAACATGGTCTGATTTTGATAGGCATTTTTATCAACTTTTAAAATGTAATAAACTATAATAGTTGGACATATAGTCTCGCGGACTTTTTTGTAGATATTAATACATTCTATAATATTGTAGAACATTTTTTTGTTCTATCATCATTACTTTTTGCAGCGCATGCGATGAAAGATATTTTATGGCTAATTTTTTGGCACCTTGGGTTGGTTTTCGTGAGATTTCCTAAGGATCTCTAATTTTTTCTTGTAATAAATATAGCCTATGTTACTCAGGGATAACGTAGCTTTCTAATGGTGAAAGAATTTTTGAAATCGGTCCAGTAGTTTTTATGTTTATTCGTTACATACAAAAATACAAAAATACAAATCTTTCCTCTTTATAATATACTAGGGGCCCATCCCGGCTTCGCACGGGTGGAATATTTAGTTTAAAACATTTTGGCTCTCCCGCATTTCGGTGCCCCTCTACCTCGGCGTTACTCGCTACCACTCGCTGCACTTCGAGTATCACCGAGATAGAACTACACTGGCCCGTCGCGTCGGCGTGTATTTTTTGTTTATATTGATATTTTTGATTTCGTAATATCTTTTGAATGGAAGGTCCGATTTTAATAATTCAAAAAGTAATTTACAGGTATTGAAACAGTCTTGAATATGAAATAATTTATTTGGATAAGAATTAATACAAAGGTATAGAAAACATGGTCTGATTTTGATAGGCATTTTTATCAGCTTTTAAAATATAAAAAAGTAGTTATAGTGACATAACTATAATAGTTGGACATATGGTCTCGCGGAGTTTTTTGTAGATATTGATACAATCTATAATATTGTAGAACATTTTTTTGTTCTATCATCAATACTTTTCGCAGCGCATGCGATGAAAGATATTTTATGGCTATTTTTTTTGCACCTTGGGTTGGTTTTAGTGAGATTTTCTGGGGATCTCTAATTTTTTCTTGTAATAAATATAGCCTATGTTACTCAGGGATAATGTAGCTTTCTAATGGTGAAAGAATTTTTGAAATCGGTCCAGTAGTTTTTATGTTTATTCGTTACATACAAAAATACAAATCTTAGTTCTTTATAATATTAGTATAGATATATATATATATATATATATATATATATATATATATAATATAAGTAATATAATAAAGCTGAATAGTTTGTTTGTTTCTTTGCTTGTACACGCAAATCTCAGGAACTACTGGTCCGATTTGAAATTTTTTTAGTGTTAGGTAGCCCATTTATCGAGGAAGTCTATAGGTAGGTCTATCATCTCGGTAAGACCAATAACAGCGGATGATTACGGGCATGAAATCGCAAGGCTAGTCTAATGATAAATTGTCACTGTCACCCATGGACATGTGAATGATCCTATCATTGAAGTATTTAACAAACCTTCAATAAAAGTTAGCAAAATATTTTTATCGTTACGGAAACATTGTAGACATTTTTTAATGTGTTGAACATTTTGTAAAATAAATAATGCTGACGTACTAAGATAACGATCACTATTTCATTTTAAAATGATGTTTTGCTAGCTTTTGAGATATAATTAGATGTAGGAATTGTGAAAATGATGTAAATAATTCACATCTAAAATCATTCTCATTAGTGGTCACGTTATATGAAAGCATTATTGAAGAATATTAAAATCGTTTTTATAGAGTGACCATATAACTATTTCTTAGTGTACACTTATAAGTAGAATCACATTAGATCGTCTACACTATGGCAACATTCAAAACTAATTTTGATTGGCTTACTCTTAACAGTATTACTGTAATATGTGATCATATATTTTGCAGCTCAACGAAGCAGGTAGATCCTCACTTGCATATGTGAACAAGGGATACGAACCAGCTTTCGATAGTGAGGACGACATGCCTAATCCGCGCCCCAGCACTGTGCGCTTCAGAGATGTATATAGGATGTAAACAAACAAGAAGTATACTACATACAATGACATATAACTTTATTTATTCAATTGATCAACATTTTATGCTTTAATAAATTATTTGTGATTTTAAAAGATTTTTTTATTAATATAATGTTGTAGATGTTCAAGCAAACTTCAATTGTTAGTCAGATTTTAATGCTAATTAGGTTAATAAATTATAATTAATGGTCCATTATTAATTAATACCAATAATTAAAAAAATACGTTAAATCCATTGTCCAAAGCTTTCAGCTTGGTAATGATAGATAAAAAATTTAAATTATCATACTAATTCTATAATCATTACAACATCATATTTTATGAAATATCTCTATCTTATATCGGGTTTTGTTAGCAGAGACGTAAGAATATTTCCTATAGTTTCCAGATGTCGCCAATCCCCACGGTAAATTAATGTAATTATAATAATATATAGGGAAATTATCGATTCTATTTAGTTTTTTTGATTGGTTGACTAGGTGTACATATTTCTAAAGAATAGTTACAAAAATTCACTATGAAAAAAAAATAAACATGAAGAATACTAACAACGTTAGTCTAGCTTTTTCTTCTAATTTATTGAAAATAATAGTTTCATAGGAAAGCAACTATGTAATTTTTGGTTAAGACGTCCTTTTCTCAGAAACTAATAAAGTTATAGGTTTGATAATAAATAATGGGTCAAAAATTATTTGTAACTATTAGCAATGCAATATACATAGTCTATTTACATCGTTAATTATGTGATGTAATATACATAGTCTTAAAAAAAAATTTACATTTGAATTTGGCATATGTCATTTTTATATGCTTCTTCATTGTTTTTTCATTTTCGCGCCAATACATATTAAAATGGAGTGGGGTGATAAAGAGAACCGAATCGCTGTGATTGCATTACACAAAGTAGGTATGGAGCCTAATACAATTTTTAAAACTCTCTATATGCTTGGTATTAGTCAAATGTTTGTGTTGCTATTGATAAGTACAATGAAACCTCTGTTTATGACAAAAAAAGATATGGCCGTCCACTTTATGTTCGTATGAAAAAGGCGATCAAAGTAGTAAGGGAAAGAATTCGAAGAAATCCTGTCCGTTTTATCTCGGGCGATGAAGATAGCACCTAAAACCATGTCGCGTATTTTAAAAGATGACATAGGACTTGCAGCCTATAAGAGACACACTGGTCATTTCTTAACTGCGAATGAAAAAAATAATAGGGTGGTAAAATCGATATAAGCGGTACCCAAAGAGAGGTCACAGAAAAATTTTGTTTACGGATGAGAAATTTTTTATAATTGAGCAATATTTTAACAAACAAAATGACCTTATTTAAATTCAAAGCTCTAAGGAAGCATCCCCATTTGTCAACAGGATACAACGTGGGCATTATCCGACTTCAATGATGATTTGGGGTGTTAGCTATGAAGGAGTGACTGAACCATATTTTTGTGAAAAGGGTATCAAAACATCGGCACGAGCCCATTAACTACACCATGTTCAATAACCAAGAATGGTCTTTTCAGCAAGACTCGGCGCCGGGTCATAAAGCTCGATCCATCCAATCTTAGAAACCAACTTTCCGGACTTCATCAGAGCTAAAGACTGGCCGTCATTTAGTCCCGTCTTAATCCGCTGGATTATGATTTATGGTCAATTTTAGAGAGTATGCTCTAAATGCCATGATAATTTGAAGTCTTTGAAACAATGCATACAATTGACAGTGAAGAATTTTCCCATGGAAAGAGTGCGCGCTTTTATTGATGACTGGCCTCAACGTTTAAAGGACTGCATTGCAGCCAATGGAGACCACTTCGAGTAAGCTTTATATATTTTTAATGGTTTTATATTAATGTATTAAAATAACACACTGTAATAGTAATAAATGTTACGTGCAATAGAAAAAATGTTTTTTCTTTGTAACAATATTTACGGCAAGACTATGTATTAACCATTAATTATTATTTAATGTAAAAATATGCTAGTGCAGATTTTGTATGAAAACACGGCGAAACCCTTTACCTCCTAAGCAGGTGGTAAACAGAGTTGCTAAAGATTAAGTGGAATGAAATGAAAAAATCTACACTTATAGATTTGAAATTTAGTCCAAAAACTTCCTAATAAAAATCAAAAAATATATGTTGACGAGTAAGGTAGGCTTAGGTTAACCTAACCTTAGGTTTAAACAGAGAACCTGGGCAGGAACCTTAGGAACCTAAGCAATGCTGTCGTAATTATAAGAGATTATAATGTTATTTATCGGTTTAATAGCAATATCTACGATGCGTTTACTCAATAGTCCATTAAATATTACTCTCCTATTATATATAATCCGAATATTTTATTAAGGAAAAATGCAGAAAATATAAAATATGGTAATTTGATTAAAAAAGGGTATCAAATAACAATTTTGTCTCAGCGAAGCGAGGTACAGTTCGAGTAATGTAATAAATAAAAATGAGCTTTCCGAATTAGTACAACAATGACTAAAATGAGTAAAACCCATGAAGAAAGCTTCAATAGTGAGTCAGTAGTGTTAATAGTGAGCGGCGGCAGCAGAGCCCGAGTCAGCGGCCAGTGCTCGCTCAGCGACCCGACCGCAGTCACGCACCATGCGCGACCCGCGAGTGTATTAAGTGAAGTGATTTACATCCGGATTTAACACACATCTGGATATAAACGTACGTATTTTATATAAAAAACATATTTCATAAATAAAAATTCAAAAAGTTTTAACTGACCTTTCAAAGCTGTCGAGGTTACGCGATCAGCTGCGAAAGTACAGATACAAGTCATTCCAATACGAACTTTATATAATATTCGCTTATTTATTTTAAGATTTTTATATACGTTATTATTTTAGAAATCTTAGACGTTTCTATGGCGTGAAAAACTCGTAGTTTCGCTTTCAAAAGTGTGAATTTGTCGCCTCAACAGTAAACACTCTTACTATCACTTTCTAAAGTGGGTTAAATTTAAAATTTCTTAAAATACTTAAAGATAACTTAGTTGTTAAGTATTAAAGTTTTATATTTTATAGCTGTTTTATCATGTTTGCAATGCCAAACAAAAGTGAATGTTAGTGGTTTAGAGTACCTGCAGTGTAGGTACTTGTACTCGTATCATAAGTAAGAGTGGGAAACTGGACTCGGAGGACATTCTGTATCACAACAATGAAAACCATTCACCGTTAATCAGCCTACGTTTTCACTTCTATTTACTCTAGATACATAGAAAATTAGAAACTATGGATGTCTAATGACAAAAGACATAAAGATATTTCAAACGGAACTGATAAAACCTTAATCTTAGTTGCATCTATCCAACAGAACAGTTGTGTTTTATATCTTAATGACTTAATTATAATTAATTACAAAAATGATTTAAGAAGTTGCAAATTTTACACACGCAAAACAAAGAAGTATTTATTATATTCTTGAATAATTTTATTACTATAAAAATGTTGATTTTAAGTGAAACTAAAATATGTTAATTGTTAGCAAGTTAATTATAATTTTCACCTTTTCTAGACCTAAAAATATCTCAAAATACGGTCTCATCTAACTAGTTGTCTGCCTTTAAAACCTTTCCTGGACCTCTATAAATATTTCAAAACTAAAATTAGAATTTATTTCGAGTAGCGAGACTAACAAACGTCAATTCATTTTTATATATGATTTTCAAGGTTCTGTAAAATTTATCAAAAGTTTGGTCCTATTAACATATAAAAGATGGCGTAAATGAAAAATAAAGTCTGCAACTGCAGTTGTACCCATAAGTATTTTCATCTTAAAGACCATGTGTACTGTATATACTTTACCATGTTATTTCTAAATAATAGTACACAATTTCATAATTTTAATTGAAGTTTGCGTGTATCAACTGAAATAATGATATGAGAAAGATATAGCGTGGCGGCCTCTAGGCCTCGCGCATTTCCGGTTCCGACAGAGGGTCGTTCTCACTTGAACAAAAACATTTATGATTTCCGTACAGTAATTATATAATTAGTAAAATACATTACGCAGTCGACCCGATGCTCAGTTACAAAACGAAATAATTACATTCAAAGTGCATGCAAGTGCTAATTGCTCTTATAGCATTCATTTGTGATTAGCTTTCGCAATTTAAATGCCACATTACTGTCTTTTAAATATTCACGGTATTTCTATTGATTCATAGGAAAATTGTTGCAATTACGAGAATGTATAATAATAAATTAATCCTAGTTTAAAGTTATGATGATTAATTGAAATTGATGAAATAAAACCTGTAGTTTAATACACCTCAGTGAAGCGAGGAGCTATTACATTTTTTTACAAAGTTATCTCTTAAACTGTCTCCAAAGTTACAAACCCAAGGTAATATTAGTAAAAGGTCTCTAAAGTTGTTTCTCTTACCTAAACTGAATATTAAATATTGGTATAGGTGTTAAAGTTTAACGTCTTTTAATTCCTAACGAATCAACTAAAATTATATTCTATAATTTTGATAAATAATTCAACTTAATTTCTAGGCTATAAATATTTATTTTAAGTTTAAGGTCATTCAGTTTTGACGTCTCGTCGCTTTGATATATTAGTTTAAATGACCTTTGTATTGATTAAATGATTTTAAGGAAATAGATATAATGACATATAAGTGATATATGGATAATTTTGTTGATTCACTTGCCTGTAAACATTTTTTGCGTATTTGGTTCTAATTGCTATAATTTAAATATGATGTTTTTGTTTAGTAATTAACTATATATGATACCTAAAATTTTATTGATATATTCTTATACGAAAAAACAAGTCATTATTGATAATCAGATAGTCAGATAGGCTTTTAAAGTATTCTTTATAAAATTTATGGTTTCTAAGTCTTTTGTGATTAAGGTAATTTATAGATAAATCATCAAAAAGCAATTTACAGTAACATTAGATTTGTATTGAATATGACCTCGTAATCCTCGAAGTTACAGCTATATATTACGTTTCATGACACGACAACAAGCAACAACAAGTTGAGAAAGTTTATACGACAAGATAATTGTTGGCGTTGCATGAATTCAGCTGTCTGAAATATATGTTATATATTGATAAATTAGATTTGCACAATAGAGCATGTTCCTAAATAATTTATTACACTCAAATATCTTTATTCGGTCATGGCAGTTACTGATTTTATGTTGCAATTTTTGCAAGTTATTTCTGTTTTGTAATTGGTTCGCTAAATCGTTGTTATAGTGAAATCTGAGCAAGTGGTCCCTGCTATAGAACATTAGGTGTGAAGATTTTCGAATTAAAAATCTATTCTATAGACATTTAAATTCTTATTCTTAACTGTTAACATGATCAGCAGTGACGTCATTGATTTGTTTATCACATGCTAATAATATTAATATACAATATTGAAGGACAGAAAGTTTGAGGTAACTGTTGCCGTAGTACTCTGGTGATTTGGGTTACTAATAAAATTAACGTCTCCTTAGTAATAAAAAAAATCAAGGTTCCTTAAGGTTCAGCTCTTCAGGTACAGGATTATTAGCTAATTCCGATAAAAATGATAACTGCGTAGCACCAATGCGCACCATTCAAGCTTACTGCCTAACAAAAGACATCAACGCGTTTACATCCCGTTATTATATCATTTGCCTGATAAATAATAATTAATTGTTATCTTATCTTTTATTGAATTTTCGGTTATTATTGAACGCTTATTTTATGTGTATTTTATATTAAAAAAATATGTTCCTACTGCATTCAGAACTGGTTAGATTGCAGAGATTTTGGGAGTATTGTATTGTAATACTATATACATCATTTGTATGGGAAAATGGCATGGTGGTCAATAATCTAGTCGTCGTAATCGTCCTATTTTTTTAATACTTTTAGCAGTTAAGGTATAAATGTTATTCCTTAACATTATAAATAATTTTATCAAATATTAAAGTTTAATACTGACTGACTGAATTAATATACTCAAAAAGGAAATTTTAAAAATAAAACATGTAAGTTGGTATTTCCTGAGATGCTGTAGATTCGAAATATCTTATAATAGAATAAATACCTGTATAACAACTTTCTCTTTTATCCTGATAGTAAGTCTCTACGTGTATCACTATATATCAATGGCTTTATGATTACATTATGGTATGGAATAGTGATGTAACGATTAGATTCGAATGATGATTATGATTCTTGAAATTATTAAATTTAATATTTTTTAATTAAAGGGAAAACCTAGTATGACTACGTCCTAATATATATAAAACAAAGTCGGTTTTTTTCGAATACTAATAGCTCGAGAATGGCTGGACCGATTTTCATGGTTTTTGATTTGTAGTCTCCGTTCCGAATAGCAGAATAACTATTAGAACATTTGAAAATTAATGAAAAAATAAATTAAAAGAAATAACATTTTCCCATGCAAAATGTTGATGGGTTTCGTAACTGTCAAACATTTAATGTTCATCCCGTAGATACGGTAAACTCCTCCCTCAAATTAAAGAACGTCTTTAATTAAAGGTTTCGAATCGACAAGATGTATCCACAATATTTGGATATTGGCGTATTTTAGATTTTAAAAATGTCAATAACAAAAAAGATTTAATAGGTTAGGTATTGTTCAACACTTTAGCTAATCTGTTAAACGACATTCATTGACTGCTAGGCGGTACTAAGTTCGCCGGGTCAGCTAGTAGGAGGTAAAAGTTTGCATTTTCATTTCTAGCTTGAATGAAGACTAAATAATTAGATTTGCGAATTCGAATATTCGCGTTCGCGTATATTCGCATGAGGTTACAGCACTACTATGTAATGTAATATCGCAGCTACTTACCGTCGCGTCGATCTGAAATATTATCGTGTAATCAGTCATGTTCACGTGACTAAGATATGTTAATATCAACTTTATTTCTTAACAAAAAATTATAACTATTTACGTTTATATCATAATTGCAAAATTTACTAATTATCTAAAAATTGCGAAAACGTACCTAATTAGCCATTTTGTCGTTAAGAATATTTAGGCGGAGGTCATTTAGTTAGAACTAATTTTTTAGTTTAATTTTTATTTAACTGAAATATTTTAATGAGCCATGTCATGTTAAATTATTACTACGGTTTTAAAATAGTCATAACTTCAAATCAAATTTGACACTTATAATAGATTTCCACTAGAATTTGAGTTGAATAAAAGTTTTTAAAGTCCAAAGTATGTTTATAAATTTAAATCACTTGATTTAGTTTTTTAATACGTTAAAAATTGTGTTGTTGCTGAATACTCAATGTTTTTCAGTAAACCTTTTGTACGTTTTTTAAATCTGACTTTTTATTATTAATATTCATTTTTTATTCAAACAATTTAAACATACGTCTTTTTAAATTAAACTAACAAGGCCACTAAAACAACAGGACGATAAAAGTTCTCTTATCAAGGTGACGCTACGAACTATTATTGGACTGTTCGTCTCTTTCCAGTAAATAGCCTTAGATAAAATACTTACAATTTTATGTAACTAATTCCAAGAATGTATGGCACTATTGCGTAGTACTAAGGTGGTTAGGAGGCATTGGTAAGCAGAAGAGGGAGAGGGGGAGGGAACAGCTGGCGGCCGCCAATAGTGAAAGTGAGCGTGAGTAGAACTCCGCTTTACTTAGTATCGATCTTAGTATTCAAGTCTAAGTTTTTAAATTTTTCATATAAAGAATAGCGAAAAAAATTTCAGGAAACTCTATTCATTAATTATACTAAAAGTTGTTTAATTCGATATTACTTTGAAATGTAGAAGAAGATGCGATTTCCCCTACTTGTAAAGTACCACTTATTTGTCTATATTTTACTTTTAATATGAACTTGTAGAGCTTAAAACATACTTAATTATTTAAATGTTAACTTGAAAACAATATTCTATAAGACAAATACTTAGTTTACTTTTAAAACAGCTGTTTTCCAAATAAGGAGAACTCCGGAAATAACGAATCATACTATCCTTGCTACGTTTCTCTTTGTTCATAACTTTATACATATTAAGTAAATTATTTGTTAGTACTATAATGTATTATTTCTTTTATTTTATTTCTTTTACCATAAAGCAGAAATTTATAAAGACAGTGGGTTATTTTTGTGACGTAGATTCATGAAGCGATTTTTTAAAATTTAAAATGACTTCAGTAATGGAAATAAATATATATATGAGCTATAAAAAAATTCCAAATTTCATATGATAATTTTGTCTCTTGAGATTTTTCTTATTGATACTCCTTAGTGAGAACAATACGATTTTATTTTATATACAGTTTTGTTTATTATGCAACTTCCATACTGCATCAGACAGTTAAATATTTAGTACTAGAGTTGTTATAGACCAGGAGGCGCGGAAGTCGCTGACCTTGCGGCGTCGACGCCCTCCGCCTCCAGCACTGCTCTATGCATTCAGAAACAACAATTTTAGATCTTATCCTTTTTATGTTTAATAAAGTATATTGCAAACGGATATTTATGAAATATTTTGGTGCATAACCTCGAGGATGTAATAGAACTACGTTGTAATGAATATGACGTCATGATTAACAGTATTAATTGCACTATAGAATGAAAATGACGTCTGAACTTATATTGATTTGATTGAGTTATAAATATGACCTTGAAAATACAAAAAATGCATTTATTCTAAAAAAATACAAAAAATATATTTATTTATTTCCTATTAATAATATATAAAACATGAATTAAGAATGTTATCTCCTTTGATTCGATTAAGTGCCTTAATGTATCGTCCGCTTGCTTATTCCAATACTAAGTAGTATTAGTGAAACGCGCAAGCATCAACTAGGTAAAGAAGACTGCCGAATTCAGTTGAAAAAATTATAGAAATAAAATATATTTACAACTTTCACTCAATTAAAATAATCTTAAGTCGTTTCTAAACATAGATTAATTATATTCATCGTAAATGAACTGATTTGTTAAATAAAACTGCAATAACAGTGGTTAATAGCATTAAAAAAAATGATAGTTTTATGTGATATAATATAACATATATTATAAATACAGAATTAAATCAAAATCATATTAAGTCAAGATGAACGACCGAGGTAGTTAAGGGATCGCCCGCAGTGGAATGCGCAGTTGTCCGCAGGAACGTGATTCACTAAAACGATATAGAGAATTTATTGAAATTTCCATTTACTTTTGCGGTTATCTATACATATAAAATAATACAACATAATATAAGTTTCAGATATATTTTTACATATTTTGGTACCTTTTTTATGTTAATGTCACCCATTATGATAAAGGATGCTTTACAGCAATTCAGTCGTAATGACCTTAGGAAGCGGGGCGGAAGTTGTATTTTTATAGGGGGTGAATCGTTTCAAAGAAAGCAATCGAATTCGCATGATCAAGTCAAGATACGTCCTAAACAACATACTGTTTTTTTTCGCTAGTTAATGGTGTTGATCTTAATTGTTGTGTTGAATTAGGTATCTATGTAGGACTTGGTCTAATCTAAATCTGACAAAAATAATTATTTATTTTTCTATTAAAAAATCATGAGTAATCATAACAATTTACTTATTAAATACCTGCTATACTTACTGATCTTTTATCGGTTTAGCCCGATTAGTCTCAAACCCAATCGGGGTTTTCTCAATTAAACGTAGGTACCAATCGCGCTTCGGGCAAAACCAAAATTAATAATACGTTTTCATTATCAGTGTTTAATATTTTTAACTATTTATTAACCAAGTTTTTTGTTCATCATATCCATTTTAAGTATTAGCTTTTTAATTTTAACTTGTAATTATAACTTTACATATATTTATTTGTCATCAATTACAATATTATTAATAATTAAATATTGTAGTTTTCTGTTCTGTATCGTATTTTTTACCTAATTTATTACTTGTCTTAATCATTTATTATATAATCAGTTATCAAGCTCATTGTAAAATTCTAGTTTGTATTGGGTACACTACTGATAATAAGCTGCCATAGAAAAGACTTCAACGCGCGTCAATATAAAGACAACATTGTTTTTTTAAGTGTCTGTTATAAATTATATTGCATAGATTTTAGAAACCAGATAATTTATTATTAATAAACCTTACCTTTATCTGCCTTATAATATTTGTATATAATTTCAACTTGAATTGCGTTTTAAAATTTTTAAACTCGTTGTTTTCCTTTAACCCACTATCTAAATTGACATTTAAAATGCATAAATATTATTTTTTCAGGAATAACCAAAAATGGCGACTTCCGGGGGGAAGACGCGGCGTGAGGAAATGAGCGACAACTCCGACGACGAGTTGTTGCCACTCGCCAACGACACTTATGGCGGAAGGTTAGTTTAATTTAAATTGTTATATAAACTTATAATTATTAGTTGTGTAATCCTTATATAAAGAATATACTGTTGCTTGCGTATATCTGTAAAATAGATTTATTTTACAACCTAAGAACCAAGTGTAATATCAGTAAAAAAAATAAAAAAAAATTATAATTAGATATTTTACACGCTTCTTCTATAAAACTATAAATATTTATATTATACAGCTGTGATATAAAAACATCTACTAAAGTTACGACAGTTATATTTTTTGCTCGTGTAACTTTAAAATTGACTCATTCTTAATTATATTATGTTTGGATTACGTAGTAGTAGAAAACAAGGTAAATGTAAAATATTTAATTAAACATTGATAAAATATTAAAACTTTTTAAAATAAGCTTTAAAAGGATCGTATACGTTTTCAATGTATGTTAGTTAGATATGATTTTTATTAAATTCAAGGTTATACTGTATACATGTTCCTGACTTCCACACTCACTACTTACATATATGGATTTACATAAACGTCAAATGAATGATATCATCACATTCGTCTGTAGTTACTAGTCCCACAGACACGCCGTCGCAGTAATGTCAACATAACCGAACTTTCAACACTTGCTAACTTACCAGTTATTTATATCTTAGTAGCGACCAGCTCATGTTAGGGCGAGTTATTTCGTTAGATTTATTTCTAATGTAAGATTTAAAAATACATTAAATAGTGATAACTCGGAAAATTAAACGTAAAATATACTCTAACTATATTAAAAATTATTCGCATAAGTGAAATAGTGTACTACACTATACTATGAATAAACAAGTTTTATATCATAGCACTGTTCGAACATAGCCACATCTATTGAAAGTTTACCCAAAATAGATAATAAAATATGTTACAGTTTGTGTCTATTTTATTATTGCGCGTACTTTGAAAACAAAGATTGAAGCTTATTGGAAAACACGCTTTTTCCAAATCCTTCATTCTAAAACTTTTATGTTAACAAACGAAAGCACCTACTAATAATTTTATATGGGGGATTTTTGTAATTTAAACAAACATGACATTCAAGCTTGACTTAAACTACCTAAGTGATTTGTGATCCGATTTGATGACTAAGTTAGAATTAATAAAATTACTATAAATTGCTAAGAGTCTTATAAATCTAAAGAATGTATCAATAAACATTCGTGAGTCAGCAGACATCTTCGTAAATATAAATAATAATAAATATGTTCAGTATATAACTTTAAAAATAAGCAATAAAGATATGTTACAAATCATAACATCATACTCCGAAAACGAATTTTCAGTAAATAAAATGTTTCTAAACAGAAAATGATGTAGTTTCTGATAGTTGAAGAATATTCAGAACTATGTAAAAACATATTAGTTAACCTGTTTCATGAATTAGATATCGTTCTAGAAAACTTGTTTCATTGCTAGCGTGTCGCTTAGGTCACTGAGAAAAATTAAAATACTTTTTTATTTTATTCGTAATCGTGACCTAACTTGATGACTAACTTCGATTAAAAAATCCCAGATACTGTTGCTGATGCAGATATGTATGAAATTATGAATTCTTTTGTGTGACGTATCGATGTGAATTTTTGATAGAAGTAAGATATGGGCCTGCAAAGTAAAAATAATTAATGCGAGAATATATTTATGAAGCGGCAGTTCCTGATAATTTTACATGGCAATATAGTGAAAATAATCAAAAAAGAGTTACATTTTTATATGTTGTAGTTGTAACCTTTAGCCCACGTTGAATGGAAATTGGATCTGTGCGAGCTAGGGGCAGGTTTCACTAACCTATCTATCTTATTAAGCTATTATTTATTGATATCATTCAAAGGAAGTTAATAATGCTTTAATTAAGAAGGTTTTTAATACAAAGAACAATGAATAGAATACGTTTGATACACAGAGGTCGCTCCACGATCGCCGCGTTGCCGGAACCCGCTCAAATGCCAAGGTTGTCAACTCTGACGACACAACTTTCGATCGAGTGCGCCACATTTTTGTGCCCCACTTCTCCCTTTATAAATATATTAGCATGGCTATAAATCTATTCACTCGGTTATGTAGGTAAAAGTGTGCACGAGGACTAAATTTTTTTTAATTTTAATCTTTAATTATATAAAATTTTTGGGAGTAGCACAGGGGTGGAATTTGTTTCCAGAATTTTTCTAACTTCTTTTCTTAGAATATTAATTGTAGGAGTTATATTGATATTTTTTTACAAGCTATATAAAATCTATATATTTAACCGATAAATATGTAGAACTACTGTTATGGTTAGGTTAGTTTACATCGATGTAGAAATATAAGTTGCAATATAAATGAGAGCTTTTTACGTATCACAAATTTTCACCATCCTTGCTACATCTATGATCTTTATATTGAGTGTTTGAAATCAACAAGTCAGTTTGGTATAATTGAATTAGAAGAGCTCATTATTGTTCAAAATATTGTAATAGTAAATATCTACATAAGATAAAAATATTTATATATTATTCAAATAAAGTATATATTTGTTTGTATGCATTTCTTTTCTTAAGTTTCATTGGCAGGTTGTACGTACTGGGCACGGGGTCGTGCGTGACGGGAATATTATATTACAACGGGTACAATCTAGTAACTTCCAAGTTGTTTTAGTTTCTAACACTACTTGTATTTTACTGTTATTTAAAAATTACAATTGCAGAGCGAATGATAAACGTAACGTACTATACGTACACAAGATCATGACTGAATTGAAAAGTAAAGATATGGGTGAACTATATAATCTAAAGTTATCATAGGAATTTGACAATGTTTGGTCTATGAAATTACTTGTTTGGTTGCCTTTGAACGGGATAAAAGATAATTAATTAATTTTATATAAATAGTATTAAAATATTTATATAAATTACTGCCACAAAATACCTCGATTACATTAGATAAGTTCGGTTAATTTAGAAAATTTTGTATATAATGGTTAAAATTTAAGATAATCAAACCAGGAAAAGCGACTGCAAGTCATACTTGTGACATGGTCATTGACCGTAGAGTTCGGGCATGAATTTGAAGAAGGTGTTTCGCATACTTAATACTTATCAGTTCGATTACTTCATTATTAATTATTATATAAAATATAATTTAAAATTGTTCTCATAAACAGTTCTTAATGGCATGATCGCTGATTTTATAATTAACATATATTTATTTAATAGTCAAAATAAAAAAAGGTAATGATGACGTTATTAATTCCATGGGCGTTTTGTCAATAAAATTAAACTCGTTCATAAATAAATATTAAATACTTATTTTACATTTCAGGAATTCATCATAAGACGAAATAAGTTTGCTTATGGTATTTTAGAAATTATAACTAGTTGATTCGAGTATGAATTGTAAAATTTAGTAGAAACTCTGATAGTAACAATATTCATAGTAAACGACTCTACTCTGGCAACGGGTTTCGTAAGTTTTCGTGAGTTGCTACGACGTTGAGTTCTTTTGTTTATACGAAATGTAATGCAATACGAATATGCATCTTATGCTTTAAATAATAAGGCGATAAGAATAGATATCGCATACCTGCATGTGCTACTCTTGCTATATGCCGTCAGTCAGGTTCGTGTTTTTGGAAGGTCAAGACATTTTTTTATTGTGACTCAAATACATTTCAACTAAATCTATGTTAAGTTCTATAATTTTAAGATAACTTTCCTTGATGATGCATGATATTTATGCAATATAATTTTGCAAAATTCTGCGGTCATAGAGATCAAATGAAAGCGTGTTATACAGTTTAGGAAATATTTTACAATAATATAAATTATATTAAATAACTAGTATTTATATATGGAGGTATGTAGTGCACGTACTTACATATGTTTATGAATGTATATTTAATTCAATTTTTAATATGTAGCTGCCTATTATTTTTTTTATTTTAATAATTAACTCCTTCACCTTAAAGTCGTCTGGTAGATAAGTAGAGTCACATATTTTTGAGAACTATTTTGAAAATTTACTTCAAAATAGTTATAATAACTTTCATTTCTGCTGGCCCATATTAGTTAACTACGCGCTTGTATTAACAATAATTAACCAAGCGCTATAATTTCACGTGGTCACTACCGCATAACGAAGAACTCTCTGCACAGTGTTGCGTAGACTTCACGACTGGACAAATTATTATTTTATATTTATATCGATATTATACAAGCTAGCTATTTGCATGTATGTATGTATGTATCTTTCTGGCATTCTATCATCAAAAGCATGGACTGATTTTTTATGACTACAATTAAAAAATAAACAGATATTTTGCATTTTTTAAGTGTTATTAAAGACCTGACAGTAATCAAAATTTAATATGGCGTCGATAATACTGGCGATATTATCAAGTGGGGTGGGTATCATTGAAAACGTATTTGAAAATCAAGTCCAAATGATCATCAATAATAGTATATTGAAAATATTTGATTGTCTGGTATTAAACAAATACATACACACACAATGACCAAACATATTATTGAGGAGGTATATCATTGTGTTTTACAAGGTAGATAAACAGTCAATGATTTCGTCATGCGTTATTGCAAATACATAGAATTTTTAACGAATGTTTTATTCATGATGTTTTCAATTGCAAATAATGAAAATTAATATTCTTATTTTGTCTACGGCCACAACACTGTAAGTGCTTTGGCAGACGCGTGCCGCCACCAACAGTAGCTATTGCGATCGCACCGTTGCCCGTCCTCGATTGATTGAAACAATGAGTTATTGAATAATATTCGGACAGACAGGACTCGTTACCTGCTCTACGCTAATTAAAATACCTTTCTCTTGTGATATAATCAGTGATGTGGTATAAGAGTGAGCTCTTGGGAACAGTACCTTTACAATGAGTGATCAAGATCGTAAAAGCTATTACGAACGGCAGGACTTGATAGAAGATCCCATTTACGTAGCCAATAATAATAACTCAATTTACAGCAATTATTGCAGCATTTACAGGTTTGTGCTTAGAAGTTACAGTGTTCAATTTATATTTTTTTAATAAATATTAGTTAACTGTTTCTCAAAAATATTGTGTCGTGTAATCTTCACAGCTAATTAACATAACACTCTTAAGAAATTTTGGTACAATGGATTGCTTCATTTTTTTTTATTCTGCCTCCATTCGCATATAACTTGACGTGGCTTGGTGGTAGGGTAATAATTGGTCGCAATGTTCAAATTATACACCCGCTCATACCTTACGTAAAACCCTTGACACAACGGCGGCTAAGCAAGACGTTGTGTTGAAACTGTATTGTAACAGTTTTAAGTGTTCACTACACGTTTTATGTAATTAAAAAAATTAGCTAAACGAAGCATTAGATAAATCATTGAATGTTTCACAAAAATAACTTACCAGTACTCAGTACTAATCAATGTATTGCTATATAAAAATGTTCACGCATTCAATATACATATTTTATTATTATCCCGTAGGAATTATGAATGTTCTCGGTATAAAAAATAGCCTATGTGTTAATCCAAATTATAAGTTTCTGTGTGCAAAATTTCATTATAAACAAACATCCAAACTTTTATATTTATAATATAAAAATAATTTGTAAGATTCATATCAATTATATAACTACTCATAATATTAGTCGTATTATTATTATTAAGGTACTAAAATGCTAAATCAGACAATATCTAGGAAGGAAATAGGAGAATATGTGACTGTAAAAACACAAGAATATTTTCTCGCCACGGTCGCGTGTGAAAGTAGTTTTTCTTGATTAATACGACACGTGACGAGTGGTGCAATTTACAACAGGAACAGTAGAAAATACTACTGTTAAACATAACAAAAGATAGTTACTACTAAATATAATTACTTAAATTAGTATGAAATTCAATTATATGTATAAGAATTTTTCAAATACAGTAAAGTTACTGTTCCTTTCAGTATCAGAAGATTACATAATACCATGATTTTGGTTTTACCAAAATATGTTATAAAATTATCTTTCCGGAAAATGTAACACTTTAAAGGATACACAATCTTAAAGTTGAAATTTTGTAATAAATAGTTAAGCTTACATTTGCCATATCAATTAGTCCTCTTTAGGTATTACTTTCTTTGGTGCTTTCTTTTACACAATATGTAGATAAAAAACTTTAGTAGCCACTAAACACTGCTGCTTGTCCAACTCATGACTCCTTCATGAGACCTTCCCTCATGGGACATGTTGGAGTCATCAAAAACAATCCAAAGCGTTTAGTGGCTATAGACTCCTGGCTGCGACGTCAAATCAGCTCTAAAAAATTATATCACCCGAACTCTTCTCTATCCGTACGGATGTATGGTTACAACATTAAAAATGAATTCTATCATGTCAATATATTGTTAATTTGTTACAAGTGAAGCCTTTAACCATGTTAATAAGTGAATATTTTTTTCCAGTCAAAGAACAGTACAAGAAACAAAAGGATGGGACGTGTTCAGAGAGTTTCCTCCGAAACAGGACAGTGGGTCTATGGAGACTCAGAAATGTTTAGACTTCACAGTACAAGTGCTCAAAATCCTGGCGTACTTTATAACCTTTATAGTTGTGCTCGGAGCTGGTGTTATCGCCAAAGGAACAGTACTTTTTATGACCTCGCAAATAAAAAAAGATAAACGACTTTCATATTGTAATAGGAATTTAGGTAAGAAGTTTTATTACATACTATAATTTATGTTTATGAAACTTAGTAATATTCCAGAATAATTACGGTAAAAATTAGCCCTTATGAATAAGATTGTTTTGCCTGTATTCAGTGTAAACTCTATATATCTCGAGTGGACATTCTATTTGAATATTGTTCGGATATCTGAATACTACATTTTCTTAAGATTATTTTGACTAAACATTTGCAAAGGCAATTTTAAATAGAAGTTAATATTCTAATTTCAGGTAGAGATAAACAATTTATAGTCTCGCTGCCAGATGAAGAACGAGTGGCGTGGATGTGGGCAATTCTAGCAGCCTTTGCGATTCCAGAGATAGGTGCATTCATACGTGCAGTGAGAATATGTTTCTTCAAATCTTCAAAAAGGCCAGGCAAAGTTCAGTTCATGGTGGTAAGTATATTTTAATTTTATCGCAGCCTGTGCTGCAGGTTACCTTATAGCATATCTTAAGTCTATATAAGATAATATACTGTGAGATAATGTAAGTAACGTGAATGTTGTTTTGTAAATAGAATTAAATAAAAGCCGGTGATTATGGATTAGTGTCTAGTTTTTGATATTATTGTAATGCACGTCAATTTATAAAATGTCACTGTATTGAAACTATAATTTTAACTCGCATATTTTATGGTTATTACAGGTCTTTGTAGCGGAATCTTTACATACAATTGGATTGGCCTTACTATTCTTCAAAATATTGCCCGAGTTGGATGTAGTCAAAGGAGCTATGATAACAAACTGTCTTTGCATCGTACCAGCGATTCTCGGATTGCTGTCTAGAAATTCACGCGACTCTAAGCGGTTTATGAAAGTGATCGTTGATATGGCAGCCATTGTCGCACAAGTCACTGGATTCATTGTTTGGCCTCTGTTAGAGAATAAACCAGTTCTTTGGCTAATTCCGATCTCAGCTTTATGCATATCTTTGGGATGGTGGGAAAACTACGTTACACGACAAAGTCCTATTGGTAATTTATGACTTATAATAATTTCTTTCTTTTAATGCTGAAGTAACTTTATAGAAATTTTACATCCATTTTCTCCTAATAATCTTTGTTTTTGTAGGCATCATCAAGAGCTTAGGAAAACTAAAAGAAGACCTCATTAGCTCTCGCTATTACATTTACCGAATAATGTCTTTATGGAAAGTTGTTTTATTCCTCTTGTGTATCCTTTTTACTATCTGGATAGACGGTGACGAACCAGCTATGTTCTTCCAGTTATTTAACCCTGGTTTTGGGCCGCACAACATTGTCGTAGAAGAGGTATAATCAAACATAAATAAAAGTAACATTAAATAAGACCATCTTATAATTTAAGTCGTGAATTTAGTAAATATTCATAGTTTAATAAATACAATAACATCTTTCAGGTACAAATACAACTCGGCGGAACAGTGATACCTGACCTAGCCAACGCTACTCTTACAGGAGATTCGGTTGAAGTTGCAGCAGTACATAAATCAGCTTTCTATGTGCTACTAATCCAAGTTTTTGCCGCATATTTCTGTTATATATTTGGAAAGTTCGCTTGCAAAATCCTTATTCAAGGTTTCAGTTACGCTTTTCCAATTAATCTGGTAATACCGTTAGTAGTTAATTTCTTAATTGCTGCATGTGGTTTGAGAAATGGCGATAGTTGTATATTCCATGGAACGATTCCTGATTACCTCTTCTTTGAGAGTCCACCAGGTAATACATTTCAAAATTCATATTAAATCAAGTACTATGGAGGCATTATTAAGTAACACATTTTTACCAATTTTCAGTTTTTACACTCAGTGATTTTATAACTCGACAAATGGCGTGGATATGGCTTTTATGGTTACTTTCGCAGACGTGGATTACTCTTCATATTTGGACTCCTAAAGCAGAACGTTTAGCGTCAACAGAAAAATTGTTCGTGCTTCCTATGTATAATGGGTTGTTGATCGATCAAAGTATGGCTCTTAATCGTAAAAGAAATGATCAAAGAGATGTAAAAACGGAGGTAAATATTTACGAAATTAAGTAACATTAACTTTTAAGTCTAATAAATTTATTTTTATTAAGCTATTTATTAATAGCTAATTATAATTGTATAAGTTTATAACAACACATTTTTTTATTACTTCAGGATCTTGCAGAAATCGAAAAGGAGAAAGGCGATGAATATTATGAAACCATTTCTGTACACACTGACAATACCGGCTCTTCTCCTAAAACTATAAAGTCATCAGATCAAATCACAAGAATATATAGTTGCGCTACTATGTGGCACGAAACTAAAGACGAAATGATGGAGTTTTTAAAATCTATTTTACGACTGGATGAAGATCAATGCGCTCGACGGGTTGCTCAGAAATATTTACGCGTTGTTGATCCTGATTATTATGAATTTGAAAGTTAGTTTTTAATGTTTAAATTATTCTAATTTTATTAAAATGCTCGCAAATATTACATAATCTTTAAATTACCATAATTTGAATAATTATTTTTCAGCTCATATATTTTTGGACGACGCCTTTGAAATATCTGATCACAGTGACGACGATTCTCAAGTGAATCGTTTCGTTAAACTTCTTGTTGACACCATTGATGAAGCTGCCTCCGAAGTCCATCAAACAATTATTCGTATTCGACCACCTAAGAAATTTCCTGCTCCATATGGAGGAAGATTAACTTGGGTACTGCCTGGAAAAACTAAAATGATTTGCCACTTGAAAGACAAGTCAAAAATACGTCACAAGAAACGTTGGTCACAGGTGATAATATATAAAAATACCTTGAATATCTGTATATCAGTCCGTTCCACACTAATTTAAAAACCTTTAAGCATGATGAAGATGAGAAAGATTAATATTTTTAGTCATGACATATGACGCAAAATCAAAATCATAAGACGGCCTAATAAAATTAAATTAGACTGCGATGTAAATAATAAACAAAACTTTTTTTTTCAGATTATGTACATGTACTACCTTCTTGGGTATCGTCTAATGGAACTCCCGATATCAGTTGACCGTAAAGAAGTAATGGCAGAAAACACGTATCTTCTAACACTTGACGGAGATATTGATTTCCAACCACACGCTGTGAGGCTTCTTATAGATTTGATGAAGAAAAATAGGAACTTAGGCGCGGCTTGTGGTCGTATCCACCCTGTTGGATCAGGTACTCTATTATATATATTAGAAACCTATAGTTTACAGAATCTGAAGTCGACAGTTTAAGGTTTTTAAATTGTCGACTTCAGATTCTGTAAACTACTTATACTATCTCAACAATAAACCATAAGTTTTACTGCGTACTTTCGTAGCATACTTAAAAAATTACACAATGTTTTCAGGGCCGATGGTATGGTATCAACTGTTCGAATACGCTATTGGTCATTGGCTGCAAAAGGCGACTGAACACATGATTGGTTGTGTACTTTGTAGTCCTGGATGCTTCTCCCTTTTCAGAGGAAAGGCTTTGATGGACGATAACGTGATGAAGAAATATACTTTGAGGTCTGATGAAGCACGGCATTACGTACAATACGATCAAGGCAAGTACTATATTATATCTTGTATCCCTTCAATGAGAAAATCTACAATCTTTTTGAACCATAGCCAAACGTTTTAATAGGTAATAAGCCGGTATAACTATGAAACTGCAGCCTACATAATCATTATCTTCATATTTTATAGGAGAAGACCGTTGGCTCTGTACACTATTATTGCAAAGAGGATACCGTGTAGAGTACTCAGCTGCCTCGGATGCTTACACGCATTGTCCAGAAGGTTTCAACGAGTTTTATAATCAACGTCGTCGCTGGGTGCCTTCCACTATTGCTAACATTATGGACTTGCTCGCAGATTACAAAAATACTATTAAAATCAATGACAATATTTCTACGCCTTACATTGCTTATCAGGTATAATTGTTTTGCATTTTTGGAAATTACCTTTTGAAGCAACTTCATATGATTATATTAATTTTAAAATTAATTTTTTTTCCTATTTTTCAGATGATGTTGATGGGTGGTACAATTCTTGGTCCCGGCACTATATTTCTTATGTTGGTGGGAGCTTTCGTGGCCGCTTTTAGAATTGATAATTGGACTTCTTTCGAATATAACTTGTATCCTATTGCGATTTTCATGTTCGTTTGCTTCACGATGAAATCAGATTATCAGGTAAACTATTTTTTTCATTTTTATATAGTTGGTTTTTTTATAATATATGGCTTACCAATCTACTTTTTATGTTTCAGTTACTGGTCGCGCAAATTTTATCTACAGCATATGCTATGATAATGATGGCTGTAATCGTCGGTACCGCGCTACAGTTAGGAGAGGACGGTATCGGATCACCCTCAGCCATATTCTTAATATCACTTTCGAGTTCTTTCTTCATAGCGGCTTGTTTGCATCCGCAAGAGTTTTGGTGCATTATACACGGTATCATATATTTGCTTTCAATTCCTTCTATGTACTTACTTTTAATTTTGTATTCCATCATCAATCTGAACGTAGTATCCTGGGGTACTAGAGAAGTACAAGTGAAAAAGACCAAGAAGGTAATGATTAATAATTTTAAATTAAATAATTTATTAATATTTAAATAGAACAGCGAAAAATATCTTGATTCATAATTTTAGGAAATTGAAGCCGAAAAGAAAGCAGCTGAAGAAGCTAAGAAAAATGCCAAGCAAAAGTCGTTGCTTGGTTTTATTCCAGGAATGAACAGTAATAATGAGGACGAAGGATCGATTGAGTTATCTTTCGCGGGCCTGTTTAAATGTTTGTTTTGCACTCATCCAAAAGGAAACGAAGAAAAGGTCCAGCTCATGCATATTTCTTCAACTTTAGAAAAGTTGGAGAAAAAGTTAGAGAACGTAGAAAGGTTGGTTAAAATAATTATTATAAATTTAATTATTAAAATGTCCATTACGTTTATATTATAATATTTTTTTAGAATTGTTGATCCCCATGGGCAATCAAGAGGACGCAAATTATCTCTTGGCATGAGAGGTAGTACTAACGGAGATCCATTGGTTACTGTAGCCGAGGGAGAAGAGGACGATCATGCATCTGATTCTGAAACCGAAACTATGTCTTCAACGCCTAGAGTAAAACAAAATATTATATTAAATAGGCATCACATGTATTGTTTAAAATGATTATGAATTAAACTTTCAATTTATTTTAGGAAAAAAGAGACGATTTGATTAACCCATATTGGATAGAAGATCCCGAATTAAAGAAAGGAGAAGTGGATTTCTTAAGTCAATCCGAACTGACTTTCTGGAAAGATCTCATTGATAAATATATATATCCTATCGATGCAAATAAAGAGGAACAGGTAACTTAAGATGCGGATAGTAAAAACAAAAAGTAATTTATATAAGGTTTAGATTTGTTCGAAAACTTAAAAAATGACAGCGCTGAAGAACAGTTATCGAAAATGCTTTTTGTTTTTATATAATCTGCAACATAACGAAACGTTTGTTTGTTTTATCGCCTCCGTGTGGCATCCACGCAATCACCGTTCTCCCATGTTTCCTAATGGCGAGTGTGAACTATGTTTGTTAGGCAGTAATATTCAAATTCAGTATTCTCTAATATATCCGCGTGAACGAAGCGCCGCGGTCTCACGATCAAGTTTAAATGATTGCGAGGAATTTGTATGTTGCTGTTGCATAATAAATACAGCTTACATTTGTGATTTAAAATAATAGAGGGCACGGTAATGGCTTGGATATCGGGTGAAACTTTTTCTGTTGTATAAATGTGGCGATACTATAACTAAGCATTTACAACTAATACATAATAATCAAGATTTTTTACAGGTACGGTGTTCTGTTAATAATGAATTTTATTTTTTGTTAAATAATTAATAACCCCTAAATTTTAGGCACGTATAACCAGGGACTTAAAAGAATTAAGAGATTCGTCTGTATTTTCGTTCCTAATGGTTAACGCTCTTTTTGTGCTCATTGTTTTCTTGTTGCAACTTAATAAGGACAACATTCATGTTAAATGGCCGTTTGGAGTTAAAACTAATATTACTTACGATGAGGTTTCCCAAGAGGTAATGTGAGAATAAACTGTTTTCAATAATCGGCCTTCAATGATGACTCCGAACGACGCAACACTTACTACTAAATAGACAAAAAAGAACTAAAGTCTCATTCTAAGTCACCATTGAAAGTTGATATATTTAATGCTTTTTTCTATCTAATTTTACAGGCTCGAATTGCACGTGATTTAGTAGAGCTTCGCAATAAATCAGTATTTGCGTTTGTCATGTTCAATGCTTTATTTATATTGATAGTATTTTTATTACAACTCAACAAAGATCAACTCCACGTGATTTGGCCTTTGGGTGTAAAGACAAACATTACGTACATCGAGGATACAGGCGAGGTACAGCCAAATATTACAAGCTATGTGTGTCACTTCACAAGTCTAACGGTCTCTTTCTAACCGATCTGTCTTGGGATGGCACATTAGCATGAAGATACTAGATCTTCCACACCAAAAACTAAAACTTGGTGTCGCTCGATGGTTTCACATTTATCCTAATAATTATCCTACCCTATCAGCAACCTTATTCAAATTTTCTGTTCTTTACTTTAGCAATACTAGAAACAACACTATTAATTGAACCCCTCAATAGCTGGCACAGAAATGGGTTCGATAGTGACCTCCTTTAATTTTCGCACCGAGTAGTTGTCCAATAGTTTCACACTACTTTTCCCATATTTAAGACAGTCAATGTAACACTTGAAAACTCTCATATATATAACTATTAATTACAAGATATTATTTCTTATTATAACTTTTTTTTTCAAAATAAAATCAAGTAGCAATGATGATGATGCGAGCAAGAGATAAGCATGATCCCTATTTCAATATTAAAATATTGTCCAATACCTTTAATTGCACAACCCAGAAACCCTAGATATTACAGTCTATCTTTTTAAGGTGATGGTATTTCTTGAATTAAATTTCTTCTGTCTGTTAACAGTCACTGGTGACCTTGTATATAATTTCAATCACTTGAAGGGCTGGTTTGTTTAACATAAAGTTATTAATTTTCCAAATTTAATAAAAACAAAGATTTCTTCTTTTGTCATAATGTCCGTCAATATTTCAACATGTACTCATTATGCACGAATCATGACCATAAAGTCGCATATGAACCACATTTACAAACATTGTCTTTAACTTTATCATGAAACAATAATTCGAATCATATTTATACGTTTATTATTTTTGAATCCATTAGATTTTATTTGTGTATTATTACTACTGTACTATTCATATCAATTTGATTTATTTGTATTGTAAATAAATGTAATGGGAGCATAAACACAATTATATTTTTACTATTGTTTATGCTTTGCAGCACAACAAGTCATAACTACGAAAAATATAATGATTTAAAATTTTCAGGTGCTTATATCAAAAGAATACTTGCAACTGGAACCAATTGGTCTGGTTTTTGTATTTTTCTTCGCCTTGATCTTGGTTATTCAGTTCACCGCTATGATGTTCCATAGATTTGGTACTATTTCTCACATCTTAGCGTCTACAGAACTAAACTGGTTCTGTACAAAGAAGGTTAGTTCTAATTCGATTAACCGTTTTATATAATACAAGAAAATGCAGGAGGTTATTATTTCATTATTTATTTTTACAGTCAGAAGATTTATCTCAAGATGCATTGCTGGATAAAAACGCTATAGCGATAGTAAAAGACTTACAAAAGTTAAATGGACTGGATGATGACTATGATAACGATTCAGGCTCAGGTCCACAGAATGTGGGTAGAAGGAAAACTATTCACAACTTGGAGAAGGCTAGACAAAAGAAGAGGAATATTGGAACGCTTGATGTTGCATTTAAGAAACGCTTCTTTAATATGAATGCTAATGATGGTCCAGGTATTAAAATAAAAACTTCTGCACATATTTTTTGGTTTTGATTTCAGTGATTAATTCGTTTCTGTTTCGTTAAGGTACACCAGTATTAAACCGCAAAATGACCTTGCGAAGGGAAACACTAAAAGCTTTAGAAACGAGGAGAAATTCTGTTATGGCCGAGCGACGCAAATCACAAATGCAAACACTTGGAGCTAATAATGAATATGGTGTTACCGGAATGGTATTATTTCTTAACTAGCAGAAAAACGTTGAAACAGAGTAACGTTTCATTATTTGATTTTTGGCCTTAATCATTTATGTTTTAACTCCGTTTTTTTTTTCAGTTAAACAACAATCATGGAGTCCAACCCCGTCATCGTACTTCTACTGCAAATATATCGGTTAAGGATGTGTTCGCCGAACCCAATGGTGGAATGGTAAATCGAGGGTATGAAACTTCTATGGGTGATGAAGATGATAGCAACTCTATAAGACTTCAACCAAGGCCAAACCAAGTCTCTTTTCAAGGAAGATTTTAAAAAACTACACACGTTGCTGATCAAATTTTAAATATTTTTGGCTCCATTGATAATGTCATAAAAATAATGCAGTAATATATTCGTAGAGAATTCAAGATGGAGGCCTAGGCACCATCGACAAAATACTCAACGAGAGTGACAGTCTGCTTACGAATGATATTGACGACGACAATAAATATTATATTGATTTTAGAAAAGAGAATTTGATTGGACATTCAAGGAATATGGAAAAATTCCAGTTGTATTCAATATATCAATTGATATAATTGTAATGAAAGCGAAACAACGGCGATTGTTTCTCACCCTAAGTTGCCAACATTACGAATTAAAATATATAGATATAAGTATTGTAGATACTCATTTATTAGCATAATAATTATTTTAAACAAATTTTAAAAGAAACACGTCTCCAATAATCATCGAACTTCTTGTGATATAATGTTTTCTAGTGACGAGAACTGATGTTTTAACATCATGGTTCTATTATTGAAATATTTTATCATCTTAAATAATATTATATTATAATAAAATTTACACTGCCACTTTTGTATTTGTTTTATAGGACAATTCCATATATTAAATATGGGTAAAATAAAGGTTTTTTCATTAACCTGTCCCTTAAGTTAGTTGTATAAGAAGACAAAATATTGTTTTATAAATCATAATATGTGTCAAAGGAAGACAAAATGGCTTATGATAAGTAATGACTATGGCTCCATTATATCATTTGAATTATTAAAAAGCCTCTGAATTACAATGCTAATTTATTTAGACGATTATTAAACATTACAAAGGAAAAACCTAATTTTCTAAAAATGATACAAAGTCTGTAAGCTTGAATAACTGATCTTCGCTGGATGTGTGTAATGGTATACGTTCTGGAGGTACTGCAGGACTAACTGTGACTTTATCGGGATGAATGGCCCATCTCCTTACTTTGAATAGTTTCACCAATGTTTCATGACTTAAACCAGTCATTAGTATAATATCATCCATTGATACTGAAGTGTATGATTCCTCAATTAGGCATAGTGCTCTTTCACGAACTTTTTCTGTAAGACAACATATTTTTATGACATATATAATTTGACATAACTACTAAGGACTGAACTGTAAGGACATTTCTTCAGCATGGCTGTACCAATTTGACAATTTTTTTTTATATTTGTAATTGTCTACAAAATTTAATAAATTTGAATATTACTTTTAAATTTTTGTAATGAAAATTGCAATATAATAATATATTTGTTACAGTTTGATATAAAATTACATATGGTTGTAAAAATTTATTGTCCATTCACTAAAACTGGGTTTCCAGCAATGTGGGAGGATGGATAGCAAACAATATGTTTATTAAGGACAAGTAGAATCGCTTCATTAACCTAGCTCAGAGTGTGTCAAATGAAGGAGGCAATGGAAATGCAGCCTAATAGGCCACTAAAATAATATTACCATATTCAAAATTATTTAAAAAACTAATTTAAAAAAAAAATATATATATTTATTGTACCTTCTAGCTCTCTTATGATGTTAGCGACAGGTTCAGTCCATGAGTACGCTGACAGAGCTTGGTAAGTGCCAGGCAGATCTTTCTTCCACAACTTTTGCCCAATTGCCCATATTGCTGTAATTTCAGGGTTACTGCTTGTTATATTTTGTGGTATCCTTTTCCACAAGAATTTAGCATTGCATCTGAAAAGCAGTCACAATCTGTTACAATTCTTAATATAATTTAAGAGGATACAATATCAACTGTAAGAGTGACAAAATAATTTGAAGTGAATAATATTTTAAATATAAATACATAAGTACACACTAGTTCTTATTGAATGACAGAGAATCTTTAATTGACTGATTTAAGACCACTTTCAAGTAAATTTGACGACTATCTAGTCACACTGCAAGTTGGTTCATCTCTCTTCCCATAAATGTGTTATTACAATATTATTTACACAACTCACTCAGTTTCACTATAATACGAATAAAATTGAGGCAAACTAAATAAGTAAGAGCTATCATAAAAGGCAGATCAGATAAGGTATTAAGCAAATGTTGTTAAAGCTCTATTTTTAAATTATTTTATGAAATATTGTAATTAAAATCTTTTAGACAAGAATAATCATTTTATATATCATTGTATAGTATTTAAAATCATATAAACTATTAATTACATTACATTATAATACTTACAAATCATTTTGATAAAGATATATGGCTAATAGTTGTGCATAAGTAGAAGAAGTAGCGACTCCGTTAATTGCCTGATAAAAGAATTGATAAAATCAAATCTAAGCAATATAAATTGTACGCCTTCTTAATTAAATAATTAACTAATATTAAGTATTTGTAATGATACAAAAGCTATAATAACTTGATCTAAATTACACCAGTTGTTAGATATTTTACGTGCTAAAAGCTTACCTCTAATTCCTGTTTTTCTAGCTCAGCGCATAATTTATCAAATTTTGTTATCATACTGAATTCCTTTTAATATTTTCGAATACAATATTTTATTGCAAAAACGAAGCCTGCAGGAGCAAACAATAATTAACGTCAAAGTTTGACACATGGAATTTTCATTGACAATTTGATATTTTTTATTCCATAATAGAAAAGGCAAAGGTATTACACCGTACAGTCTAATCTATAGTAATATATACTGCCACACTCAGAGACACTCATTAATTTAGGAGAAATGGTTACATAACAAATTCTCATTAAATTTGTTAATTGTAGAAACATCCTAGAGACAAAATTTAATCGTTACATAGTTAATGACAAGTTTAAATATCCGTAGGCCTGACATTAGGTTCATATCGATAATGCCGTGGTGAGGCCAAACAAAAAAAAATTGTTTATTAATTTTCAAAAAGTTTTTTTTAAATCCAATTAAAAACCATAGATAAATGTATTATGCATAAATAACTTGTTTCACTCTTAGTTTTTAATAAAAAGTGAAGAAAAATTGATATTAGTCCTAAAATGTTATGTAGATTTTTTTGTTTTTATTCGTATGACAACATTCCCATATTATGTCATCAACAAATAAGTTTAGACTTTAGAATGTCAAATTATCTGACGGAAGACATGGCTTCGGCCTTACTATAAAATTAATAAAGAATTAACCTACTAAAGACAAGGCGGATTATTTTATGTACGGTGATACCTTTGTCTTTTACATTAAGGATAAAAACAGAGGAAAAAAAAGATATCAAATTGTCAATTAAAAATTTCGTTTTGAGTTTAAAACAAACCTTACCCATATTTAAAGAATCATGGCAAGTTTCATACATTGATTTGTACGGAAAATTTTGAGAGCGATTAATTATTTCCATTGCTTAGATTATACTCAAGGGATCCTGGTAATATTAATAATATATTTTTATCAGATGGCAAACATAAAATATTCTAAAGTAAAAATAATGGACTTCTGACGTTTTCTATTGCCATATTTAGTATTTAAAAAAATAAAACCGTCAACTGTCAAAGTGACACTTGCATCTGTCAATAAGTCAATACTCAAACAAGTTTTATTTATCATCTTTGAGTTTTATATCTTTGATTTTGTAAAAAATAAATAATAAGGACTTAAAAGCTTTACGAAATATAAGTAAATGTAAGACAAATGTTAATAATAAAATAAAATTATCGTACAGCAATATAAATTATCGTATTAATCCATTTATTATCGTAAAATTAAGCTCTGACAGTTTAGTAAAACACATATTATCACAAATGACATTTATAGCAATCTGTTTCGTTCAGAAATAGTCAATAGTTTTAAGATTTACACTTTTATTGATTCCCATGTCCTAAAAATATTCTGAATGTTTGAACCTATTATTTAGGCCTCAAAAAGCAGTTCTAAAGTTATTTCAATTTCTCATATTTTTAAGTACAAATTCTGCCATGATTCTTTAAAATATTTTCTACTACTTATATAATAAAATAACAATAATATAAAAAAATAAAATAAAGGTAAATTGGAAACAGAATAAGAACTAAAATTTAAAGGGTGACTAATTTCACGGCGGGCGAGAAATATTAGGTTGGGGAAAAAGTCTTTTCGCATTATATAGAACTTGTAATAAATCTACTCTTTGGCTATACTATTTGTATCTGGCTGGTTTTGGTATCATTTAAAGTTTAAATTTTAAAGAAGATAATTCCAAATTCAAATTAGAAAAATGTGTGATTTTCGTACTGTCAAGATGTGTGAATCTAATGAAGAAAATCGGTACATTTTAAAAGTTTACTACAAAAAAGGTAAAAATGCAACGCAACCCGAGAAAAAAACTTGCGATGTTTATGGACCTAGTGCAGTGTCTGTGAGAGTAGCACAAATTTGGTTTAAGCGTTTTCAATCCGGAAATTTTGATGTCAAAGATGCACCTCGCTCTGGTCGCCCTATTACGGATAAAATGGATGCCATTTTTGAAAAAGTGGAGCAAGATCGGCATATCAGTAGTTATGACGTAGCTGAAGAACTGGGAATTGGCCACAAAACGGTTTTGGCGCATTGGAAAAAAACTGGGTACACAAAAAAAGCTCGCTATTTGGGTACTTTTATTTGCTCATTGAAAGAAACCTAATGAACCGTGTACTCATTTGTGGTTCTTTATTACGACTTAATGAAACCGAACCATTTTTGAAGAAGCTGGTAACTGGTGATGAAAAGTGGATCACGTACGACAAGAACGTGCGAAAAAGGTCGTTGTGAAAGGTCGGTCAGGCTTCACAGACTGTGGTGAAACCCAGGTGAACTCGCAACAAGGTGATGCTGTGAGTGTGGTGGGATTGGAAGGGCATTATTCATTATAACCAGGCAGGACCATCGATTCTGAACTCTACTACGAACAACTGATGAGATTAAAGCAACCAGTTGAGACAAAACGGCCGGAATTAATTAACAGAAGGGGTGTGGTCTTTCATCATGACAACGTTAGACCTCACACATCTTTAGCCACTCAGCAAAAATTAAGAGAGTTTGCCTGGGAGGTGTTAATGCATCCGCCGTATAGTCCTGACCTTGCACCTTCAGATTTCCACCTGTTTCGGTCTCTTTAGAATTCTTTAGGCAGTGTCAGGTTAACATCACGAGAGGACTGCCAAAACTACTTGTCGCGGTTTTTTTGATCAGAAGCTTCAATATTTCTATAGCAATAGGATCATGTCCCTACCTACAAGATGGCCAAAAGTTATCGAACAAAATGGTACCTACATACTTTAGTTAAATGTAAATAAACTATATTAAAAAATGCTTTGAATTTTCTTAAAAAATGCGAAGAAACTTTTTCCCCGACCTATTATTTATTTAAGCAACTCGTCAAAAAGCGATAGAGTGTAAGCAGACCAACAGGACTGTACAAAAAAATCTAAAAAATCAAACATTTGTTTCAAAATTCTGTATCGTCAAATCACGATACAGAATTTTGAAACAAATGTTGAAAGATGACGTGTGAATGACGAAGATTTTTCTAGACTTAAGTTTAATGGTCATTAAGGGGAGCTAATTGATCATTAACTGCTCTAGGAGTGATTAATTATAAATTAATAATAATGAGCGACTTAATTAACTATTTGACGTTTCTGAGTGTGGCTGTTAGTCTTAGTCTTTATTCATTTTATAATAAAGCCACCACCACCATGTCTTGTTATAATTATCTAAATTCTTGCAGTTTTAAAATTCCTTGTGGTAGTAGATATCCTTGTATACATAAGTCAAATCAGAAAAATTTAGTCCCTTTATAAATCAGCCATAGTTTGAATGATAAAATTATATATTGACTTATATAACTATTTTATAATTTTTCAACAAATCTTGAGTGAGGAGATCTTGAGAGACTTAATCAACTTTTGCAATTTGAAAAATTTAAATGACAGTTCAACTCCTGTAGAAGTGTTAACGCGTACCTACGTCTTATATTTCATATTTAATTTAACTAATTTTTTATTAAGATCTTGACCATTTGAAAATTTGTTTTCATCATCATCACCCGTTAATGGCTCACTGCTGAGCTGGGTCTTCTCAGAGAGAGGAGGGATTAGGCCATTGTCCAACCTCGCTGGCCAAGTGCAGGTTGGCAGACTTCACACACCTTTGGAAACATGGAGAAGTCTTAAGAGTACCGGTTCCCTCGCGTTGTTTTCTTTCACCGTTAAAGCAAGTGATATTAAATTTCTTAAAACTCATATAAATCGGAAAAATCAAGGGTGTGTGCCCTGGATCGAACTCCGACCTCCCGAGTAGAAGACATCAACGTCTTAACCACTGCAAATGAAAAAGCAAAGATGGCCATCATTGCTTTTTTTAAAGCTTGAACGAACTTACATCTAATTATACTCCATTCGTAAACATATATAGGTATATTTTAATTACAGTTAAGTTATTTACTCCTATGACTTAACAAAAATAGATAGTGTGGTGAATATGTCTATTATTAAGGCATGAGCTGTGACCTGATTTTTATAATTGAATTTCACGGCTATTGATCGAGGGCTTGGGCGGGCTCCAGCTAACTTGTCGGCTAACTTGCGTCACAATGTAACCGGAGTTGATGGACTGACTGATGCGCTGAGTCACTCTTCAATATTGTCGTTCATAATGCTAATTTTCTCGTTATGCGTGTACCGATTTGCATCTTAATGTGCTTTGTGGTACCGTAATCATATTTGTTTATAATAGATGCATTAAATTTCAATTTAGAGCGGTACCTATTACTTTAAGTATAAATCAAGATTAACTATTTTCAAAGTGACATAACTATAGATGATTTATTACGTAGACGGTAAGAAAGCTAGATTTATCTGTGTCAAATAAAGTAATCAATGTTTTGCTGATATTCAAATATTTGCTAATAAGTTAATGCCTATTAAATGCATAAGAAATGCTTGTAATGTTTCCATAATTTAAATATATATTCATTAATTAAATTATGCAAATAATTAAGCAAGGTTTAAATAGAGCTAGTAGTGATAATCTTATAACTACTTACATTACATTGATAAAATAAGCAGTTTATAGAATATCAAATAAAATTGGATTTTTTAGGGTTCCGTATCTTAAAAGGAAAAAAGGAATCCTTATGAGATCACTTCCTTTTGCACAAAAAAATATGAAGTTGAAGTAAATATAAAATATTCAAGTCTCTAGTCAGAGCTCTAAAAAATCAAACTTACATCTAGGATACAGATGCTAATTGGTATTGGGTTGGTCCTTTGACCTAGGAACATGGTTAAAGGCGATCTGTAGTCTTATAGAAATAGTAGGAGAAAAAATCCGAAAACTAGAAATTTATTGTTACATCTCGAAAAAACTGATCTTTTATATTTGTCGGAGAATAGTAAACGATTATCGAATAACAGAATCGTCATCTATGGCGCTGGAGTAGGGTAGTAGTCACTTCCGTCATTTTGATAGTCTCGACTCTTTACATGAAGTAGTGTCTAGATAGTGTTAGTGAAAGTATTAAGTGCTGTGCAGTATTATTAGTACTGGGAGTGATGTTCGATTAAGTGCCTTACAGTGTAGTTGCCACGTAGTAATGTAAATACAACGTTATGTTAGGTCAGCCTTGTGTAAGGTTAGATTTATGTTGGCCTAACCTTATGCTTACAGAGTGATTCCCTTATTTTTCTCCGACATACAAGTATATCTTGGTTTTTGATGAAAATACAAATTTGTCCCATCCCTAGTGTTATTTTTTCTCTATAAAATTATTATCTGTGGTTAAACTTATACTTCCTGTCTTCCTTGTAAAATTACTAAAACGTGTCGTAATAAAGAGTAAATTTAATATTTGTGTATGATTGAATTCCATCATTTGGGAGCAGAGCTAAGTTCTATTGATGCTGATATCGCAAAGAAACTTATCTTCATATAAGTATGATGACATATCCAATCGAACCCCTACAGGTATACAGGCTTTAGCTGTACTAATTAAAAATGGCTTGTGGCAATACGTCAATGGGGAAAAGTATCCCACGGAATATTAAAAAGAAAAAGAATACCATCTAAAGTAAAATATGATGGCAAAATCAGAAATATTGTTATTAATGTCACCTAGCCATTTAAAACAGATTAGTGGTGGCGCTACATCTAACCAAGTATGGGATAAAATGAAATCTGTATATCAAAGGTGTGCCTGCCAGGAAAGCAAACTTATTAAAACAAGTTGTTTTAAAGAAGATAACAGATGTGAAAGATATTAAAGACCACTTGAATAATTTCATGGATATAGTCGACAAATTATTAAACATGGGAATAACTATCCATCCTGAATTACTAAGTTATATAGTTTGCCATAACTTCAGAGTAGCAATCGAATCACATCGCCTTACCAAGTCCTGAAGAATTAAAAATCAAAATAATTGAAGAAAGTGGGTCTCACAGAAGTAGCTCCAGTAGAGAAGAGGTAGAAGGTGCATACTATAGTAAAAATAGAAAACATAATATGAAGAATATGAATGAAAAATTTAAATTTAGATGTCATAAGTGTAAGAAGAAAGGACACAAGGCTTCGGAATGTTGGTCTAATACAAAATATGTTGATCAAAATGATAAAAACTACAGTGGAATCAAATCAGAAAAATTTTGGAATTTTACCTACCTGTTTGAATACCAGTTTTTGTAAAATGGAAAATAACATATGGTGCCTCGACAGTGGATGTACATCACATGTGAGTGGAATGAAAGAATTTTTTTGCAAAATAGAAGATGAAACAGGATCATTGAAACTGGCATCTGATAGTCACACTATAGAAATAGCAGGAAAGGGAAAAGTATTGGTGGATATACAGAACACAACATATAACCTAAATGGTATATTATATGGGCCGGAATTATCGGTAAATTTATTAGCTGTAGGAAAAAATTACTGATAAAGGAAACACAGTTTTGTTTTGTAAAAATAAAGCATTTATTAAAGACAAAACAGAAAAGTTCTGTTGATAGCAAATAGAAAAAATGGACTTGCAAATTATACACCTGAAAAATAAAATAATATTATGAGATGGCATTTAAAATTGGGTTATATAAATTAAAGTGACTTAAAACTAATGGCTAGAAATGAACTACTGAGAGGATTAAAGTTAAATACAAATGAAAAGTTAGGTACTCGTGGAACTTGTATTAAAGGAAAGATGACAACTTTAACTTTTCCTGTGCATGTATCTTTGAAGTCAACACAGCCATTACAAATTATACAAAGTGATGTATGTGGGGCCTATGCAAACTGAAACATTGGCTGGTTCTTAATATTTCGTAACTTTCACTGATGATTTTACTAGATACAGTTTTATATAATAGGTTGGGGAAAAAGTCTTTTCGAATTATAGTATGCAGAAACTTGTAATAAAATCTCTTTGGCTATACTATTTGTATCTGGCTGGTTTTGGTATCATTAAAAGTTTACATTTTAAAGAAGATAATTCCAAATTCAAATTAGGAAAATGTATGACCGCGAAAAATTTACGATTTTTATGGACCTAGTGCAGTGTCTGGGAGAGTAGCACAAATTTGGTTTAAGCGCTTTCAATCTGGAAATTTTGATGTTACGGATAAAATGGATGCCATTTTTGAAAAAGGGGAGCAACATCGGCATATCAGTAGTTACGACATAGCTGAAGAACTGGGAATTGACCACAAAACAGTTTTAGCGCATTTGAAAAAAACTGGGTACAAAAAAAAGCTCGATATTTGGGTACCTCACGAGCTCACTAAAAGAAACCTAATGAACCGTGTACTCATTTGTGATTCTTTATTACGACGTAATGAAACCGAGCCATTTTTGAAGATGCTGATAACCGGTGATGAAAAGTGGATCACTACGACTAGAACGTGCGAAAAAGGTCGTGGTCAAAGGCCGGTCAGGCTTCATAGACTGTGGCAAAACCCGGGTTAACTCGCAACAAGGCGATGCTGTGTGTGTGGTGGGATTGGAAGGGCATTATTCATTATGAGCCGTTAGCACCAAGCAGGACCATCGATTCGGAACTCTACTGCGAACAACTGATGAGATTAAAGCAAGAAGTTGTGAGAAAGCGGCCGAAATTAATCAACGGAAGGGGTGTTGTTTTTCATCATGATAACGTTAGACCTCACACATCTTTAGCCAATCATCAAAAATTAAGAGAGATTGGCTGGGAGGTGTTAATACATCCGCCGTATAGTCCTGACCTTGCAGCTTCAGATTTCCACCTGTTTCGGTCTCTTCACTATTCTTTAGGCAGTGTCAGGTTAACATCACGAGAGGACTGCCAAAACGACTTGTCGCGGTTTGTCAGAAGCCCCAAAATTTCTATAGCAATGGGATCATGTCCCTACCTACAAGATGGCAAAAAGTTATCGAACAAAATGGTACCTAAATACTTTAGTTAAATGTAAATAAACTCTATTAAAAAATGTTTTGAATTTTCTTAAAAAATGCGAAGAAACTTTTTCTCCAACCTAATACTTTAAGAAGAATTAAAACGAGGTGTTCAGTAAATTTAAAGAATACAAAAACGAAGTTGAAAATGCCATGAAAATGAGAATACAGTTTTTTGCAATTTGACAATGGAACGAATTATTGCAATAAAACAATTTATTGAGTTCTTAAAGCAAAACGGTATCAAAGAAGGTTGTCGGCACCCTACACACCACAACAAAATGGATTAAGTGAGAGAAAAAATAGATCATTACTTGATAAGGTGCTTATTAATTCATGCCAATGTTCCTGAATTCCTACGGGCTGAAGCTATTGATACTGCAAATTACATAATTAATAGAAGTCCGGCAAAAACACTGAAAGGTCCTGCATGTTTTTGGATCTAAGGCATTTGTCATCTGTACAAGGTGTGTTTATGGGTTATGCTAGTAATGTGAAAGGCTTTAGAATCTATTTACCTGAAAAGAAAAATTTAATTATTAGTAGAGATGTAAAGGTATTAGAAAAAATGTTTTTTGTTATCCAATCTGGAGAAGTAAAACTGGAACAGAAGAAACCTGAAATAGAAATACAGCATGATTTTAAAAATTGTATGGAAACTAAAAAAGTAAGACCTAAAAGAAATGTAAAACCGCCTACATGGTTAAAGAATTATGTTACGCAAGAAGAAGAAAATAACCCTCACACAGCGAAGAAAGTGCGGAGGAGTATACTTACCGTTGTGATATTGAATATAACTCCGGAAATGAAAAAGAATGGCAAGAAGCTATTAAGTCTGAAATTAAATCACATATTAAAAATGATACTTGGATTATTAAGAAAAAGAGTAGTTATAAAAATGTTATAGACTACAAATTAATACTGAAAGAAAAAGGAGAGAGAAAGAAAGGATTTACTCAAAGATCCTGAGTAGACTATTATGAAACATGGTCGCCCGTTGCAAAACTGAGTTCAATCAGATTACTACTCGCCATAGCCGTAGAGGAAGATTTGATATTAAACCAGTTAGATGTTACAACTGCATATTTGAATGGGGATCATGAAGAAAATAAAGTAATGAAGAAACCAGAATTTTAAAAAATTATTTATTAGATATTTTAAATGATGAGAAGAAAAATAAAAATTCAAATTTTTTACACAAAGTAAAAATAACGTTAGAAGACATAAGAAATATAAAAGGAAAACAAGTGTGTGAACTACAAAAAGCTATATACGGTTTAAAACAGTCCGAAAGACAATGGATTTAGAGTTAAAGAATTTAGGTTTTAAACAATCTCCTGCAGACCCCTGCATATACTCTCTAATTGAAGGAGGAGACAACATACTTATTGCTCTCTATGTTGATGATTTGATGATTATTCATCTGAAAAGAAATCAAAAACAGTTAAAAATATGTTAACAAAAAGGTTTGAAATGAAAGACTTAGGAAAACCAAAAGAATTCTTAGAAATAGAAATTGGGACCGAAAAAATAAAGTTGACACAAGAAAATTATATTAAAAAATTATTGAATAAATATGGTATGGAAGACTGCAAAATAGTAAATACACTTGTACAAACTAGATAAAAGTGACGAAATAATTAATGGAAATTTACCATATCAAAGTTTAATTGGAACACTCATGTTTTAGGCAGTACTGTACCCGTCCTGACATAAAGTTTGCAGTATGCTGTTAGCTACTTATCTCAATTTAATAATTGTTATGTAGAAATACATTATAAGAGTGCAAAGAGAGTCCTTATATATATAAAAGGAACTATGAAAGTTGGAATAACTTATAAGAAATCTGGAAAAATACTATATGGTTTTGCCGATGCAGGCAGGGGCAGCAGGCATCTTGTACTTTGGACAGAAGATCTTACACTGGATATTGCTTCAAATTAGCAAATGAATGTATCAGTTGGGAATCTAAAAAACAAAGATCTGTTGCCATGTCAGCAGCAGAAGCAGAATATATGGCTTTATCTGAAGCAGCAAAAGAAACTATTTACTTAAAAATGTTATTGAAGGACAATGATTTATAGTGATAGTCAAGCTGCACTTCAGATTTGTAAAAATCAGATTATTAGTGGAAAAACTAAGCATATAGATCTAAGAATTCATTTTATTAGAGAATGTATCCAGAACGGATTGATACATGTTGAATACATGGAAACAAGAAAAAAGGGAAGCTGATCTTTTAACAAAAAGGGTTACCAGCAGAGAGACTTATGGAATTGCGTCAAAAATTGGGAATGTACAAATTTGAGGAGTGATGAAAATACAAAATTGTCCCATCCGTAGTGTTATAATTTCTCTATAAAATTATTGTCTGTGGTTTTAAACTTGTGCTTCCTGTCTTCCTTGTAAAATTACTAAAACGTGTCGTAATAAAGAGTAAATTGAATATTTGTGTATGATTGAAATCCATCAGTGTTAGCGCATTATTAAAGGAATATGTGAAGTTATAAAGTTCAAATTAATATTAAATTTGTAAGTCTATAGTCTCTGGAAGCTGTGAAAGAATCAAACTTGTAAGTGTAAGGAATCAATAAATATGGACAATACCGTAGTGATCACAATTTTTACAGTTTAAGCTCTGGTTAACGAGTTTAAGTGTACTAAGTATTATTATAAAATTTAAACAAATTAAGAAAGAAATAATTGTAATACAAAAATATATTTAAATAGATTACTTAGTAAAATATAAATTCCATTAATTATTTTTTTAATTTTTAGACTGCTCAATAAGATTTGAAGTAAGACCTCTCTTCCAGTTTCTCAAACTTTCAAAGTCCTATAACTTATCGTTAATCAGGGTTTAAATCTTTACCGAAGAAAAATTTTCATAACATGTTCGAATTTTAGTAAAATCCGCAAAAATTGTCATTTTTGTCGTTCGTTCTATGTGAATCAGAATTCATTTCAGAAAATGAACCTAAAGTTATATTTGACGTGTGAAATGTTGGAAAATGAAAACCTATAAAAAAATTTAACCGACTTCAAAAAATAAGGTTCTATAAGGTTCAATGCTAATAAAATACATATTAGTAATATGTATTTTATTAACATATGTTCACCGACTTCAACATTATTTGAGTGTAATCATTTATTACGTTTTATTGCAATTATGTTAGAAACACAGTAGTTTTCTTATATTCTCCTTTCGTTTTTCGATTAGTAAGTAATTATAAATAATAGGTTGGGGAAAAAATCTTTTTAGCATTATAGTATATAGAACTTGTAATAAAATCTCTTTGGCTATACTATTTGTATCTGGCTGGTTTTGGTATCATTAAAAGTTTTTCGTACTGGGAAGAGGAGTTAATCTAATGAAGAAAATCGATACAAAATTTTACTACAAAAAAGGTAAAAATGCAACGCAAGCCGCGAAAAAAATTTGCGATGTTTATGGACCTAGTGTCCGGGATTTGATCCACCGACTTATCGATCGTGAATCCAACGCCTGAACCACTGACGCTTAATAGACGCTTAGCTTTAGTATCCCGTACTTATCTCGTTCAAGCATGAATGTTTTTATAGGTTGTGTATAAATGAGCTCTCATCCTCTACATATTTGTTGCATTATTAGTTTAATAAATAAAACCAATTTTTAATCACGTACCCTGTTAGCTACTGTAGTTAACTATCCAGAATATGAGCACCATGTTTTGTAATAAATCGCTGTTCATTATGAAGATATCTTAAAGTAAATATAAAGCAGATCGATGCGGTTAAATAAAACAATAGAATAACAGCCTATTGGGAAATAGTATTTGCAATTGACCTATCTAATGATAGGTAATTATTTTGCGCAAGGTGCTACGGTGAAGTCGTCAGTTACTAACTTTCACTAGTAGTTTGACTGTCCAATGAGTGTTGTCACGCTCTGGCAGTAACCAATGGGCATGCCTACCGCCCCGCCTTGAGGGATAGGCGTACACCGCGGCCACGGCCCAAATAACCACGACAATGACCCAAACCAATCGTGGTGACAAACCACTAACCACTTCTGCACTGTTAGAATTTAGTGGAAATAGTAAAAAGTAATATTTACCCTAGCATAATATCACGTAAGTTACATATGCACATTATGTAGATATCACATAGATCGTTTCAATTTTTACTAAAAATATTGTGTAACAATAGAACATATTTACTATTCTCTTTTATGAGTTCTTATGTAAAGATACTATCCATTTAAAAGTTTACAAAGCTCATTCAGAGTTCTGAAGCAATCGTTGATGAATTTCAAATGAAAATTCCTTTGGAATATATAATTTTGTAACTCGCAGTTTATTGTTTAGTATAATTACCTTATGGAACACTTAGCGCAGAAATATTGCATATGAGCATTAAGCGTAGAGATGTTGTAACTTTCAACATGTGCTGAATGGGCCGAGTGACCTGCGGCAAAGGGTCGCCAGGTACATACACTTCGCAGTTAGATCAGTCCTGGCCGCTGCTACGCCGACAGCGCTGTGCAAAATTGTTAATTACATTCAATGGCTTCGCTTTGAGTTGCCATATACGAGCACGAGCTCCATCGCTCTATAAATCACTTATACATTTACAGACTACACGATGTTCCTTTGAAGTTCTGTTAACACACATTATTGAAGTAAATACTAAATTAAATTGTAGATGTAGATAATTGAGCTTAATACATACGATGTTGCATCTGATGTTGTCAATATGGATAGGTTTAAGTTATCTTAAATATTCTTATAGACACTTGTCCGTATCGTCGTTTTTACTTTGTCACAATAGCTTTGCAATTATACGTGAAAAGTGGTGCATTTATAAACACGGTAGAAGTGACTGGAACAGTTGTTCAACATTTTTGAAATACAACAAGATAAGCACCAAAGTTTCAACGCATCCAAATTTAATGGGCATTAATTAATACAATTAGCCCTCGGCAAATTGCACATATGACTTTAATAATGAGCGTAAATTGAGGCAACTTTACACTTCTGATTTATTGTCCTGCACTTGCACAATTTCGACGAAAGAGAAAACGGACCAGTTCAGACGGATATTACGAGCGCTGTATAAAATTGATAATGAATATTTATAAAAACTTAATCACAGTTCACCGTATTTTCCTGCAGGTCAGCGGGAGACCATTAATCAGAGTATTTTCACTTAATCATGTTTTTTTAAATAATTACATTTTTCAACGAAAAACAAGAATATGAAATTTATTTATTTTATGCTTTGATAGTTACATGTTGATCATTCGTGTAAATGATAACGTCGAACTCTCTAGGTACCCAACTACCCACGGATACAAATTCTATCAACTAGGATCTTAGGGGAAAAGACTAGGTATATCGATACTATTTGTTTAAATAAGTGTGCATTTGTACATTTATAAATGTATTGCAGAGATTGTGATTGGTATTGTACTTTTGTTATTTTATTTGAAGCCTTCTAACCTTTTAAAGTACCTAATTAAAATTATCTATTTTTAAAACAGGACATGCTGCTCAAAAGTAAGTAACGTAAGAAAGCTTTTATTTATATATAACCTGTAAAAAAATATTTAATGGTATCTAACAACAAACACGTCATTAGAATCATTAAGTATTAATCAATAGTTTTAATAGAATAGTTCATCATATGCATTTTTTAAACATCTAATTGACTGTATGAATGAGATTTCTTGAAACAGATCAATAGAATAGATAAAATCGAGGACCACCATTACAGATAGATTAGTATAGTCAATGTTAATGGGAGTTTACTATGTTACCTTTAATCAATTAGATCTATCCCAACGACATTTGAATGTTGTCAGGTTAGGCGATTTATCTACGTCATTAATCACCTGCCCGATTTAAGTTACTTCTGGTGTTACGCCTCGGCATCAACTCGGCTTGGCCAACGCTGCTCGTTGGACTACACATCCCACTCGCGCTAAAATCTTCTTCCAGTACTAATGATTGTCATAAAAAAATCGGTAATCGATATTATTAATATCAATTTCCGATAGTAGTACAACACTAATCATTAATTTTAAAATATTGAACATTGGTAATGTTAAATTTAACTCTAAGATCAATAAAAAAGTACAGTATTAAATCTGTTTATATGATTGGATCCTAATACTAGAGTACTATTTAGGACATTAAATATATTTATATTAGATATAGTAAATATATTTATATCTTATAATTGCTAGCTTCTCCCAGTTCTTATCAGAAAATTGAGTTTTTATGTAGGTAGGTAGGTATTTTATCTTCATAAGAAACTTAGATCCGGGACTAAAGCAAATAGTTGAAATAAACATTCAAATTAGTGCAGCTGTTTTTGAGTTTTGCTCATGGCAACACATTTATTAGCAATTAATTTTCATTTGTATAAAAATTTATGAACGTAGTTATAAATGTTACCTCATCACCTATAAAGAAGAATCTAACAGTTTTGTTGTACATGTACACACGTACCTACACACTGCCTATTGTAAAAACAAATTTTCCTTTTTTTTGTTTTCTACTCGTTCCCAAACCATTCATTGGATTGTGATGAACCTTTGATGTGTTATTCTTTGTTCTAAAATCAAGAAATTTCCTGAAACAAGACAAATATCGCTTCAAAATGTTTCCTGACGTTTTTCCTAAATAAAATCTAATAATATTACTTGTCAACTTAGAAACATGAGTGGAATTCAGCAGTATAATATAGAAGCTTAAAAATACATTATATAAAATTAAATAGCTGAGTATTAATAACAGCGTCTTATAGTTTTTATTTAGATTGCAATATAAAATTCAAATATGTGCATCCACAAATAGAGGACGTTAGTGATAATGTGTTTTGTAAATGGTCGCCGTTTCAAGGCCTGCAACATCTCATTTGTACCGAAAGTAGAAACTTACATAGTATAATACCCGTTTCGATATTTAGATTTTGTAACTGATGTAAATATTTATAGCGGAATATTATTTTGTATACTTACCTACTCTGTTTTTACAATTTCAATATAATTAGAACATAAATATTTTATCTTATAGCGTACATAATTATAATGTTTGGTATATTTAATATTTTTTTCACCGAAAACCATTCTACTTATATTATAAACTAGTTGTTGACCTGCTTCGGTCGGGTACAATTTACCACAGGTACTTCGGTTAAACAAAAATCATTTTAATTTTCAATACATTGCTTCATTAAAGGTATTTTATTATCATCCCAAAAGAATATTTTTTTTATAGTATACGGGGTCAAATGAGCAGAAGACCCACCTGATAATGGTCACCGTCGCCCATGCACATCTGCAATACACTGAGCATTACAAATGCGTTGCCTACCCTGCTTTCTGGAACCTATACACTCGGCGTTAGACCCGACAGATTATTCCACAACCTGCACGTGCGTGGGAGCAATGATCTTGACGCACGTACATTGCTGGTATGCCAAGCATCCAAGTGGTGTGGACGGAATTTGACCCAGCGGTGGAGAGTGCGATGGCGGATAAGTGTCGGGTACACTAACTCAGACAGTTCCTGTGAACATTCCCGATTGTAGAGACGGTAGAGAACACATAGACTCAAGACGAACAACGTCTCTACGGATACTTTGTTCGTCTTGAGTTTGAGTTCAAGAGGGAGCAATTGCTACTTAGGAGCGCCAGCCCAAAGACGCGAACAGTACTCCATATGTGGACGAAACGGGCTTAGTATAGCAAAAGCAGGTGTCCCGATGTGTAGTACTTTCTCGCTCTATTTAGTACCCCCAGTTTTTATTTAGGATTTTTTTTCGGCTAGTGTGCTAAATTTTATGTGCTAAATAACAAACATGCAAACGTTCACATTTACATATAATATTAGTAGGATGTTCAGGCATACAACTACTTTTTAACCTGAATTAACAAATGGGATACTTTTTATCCCGTTTGTTAAAAAACTCATAGTTCCCGCCGGATAATAATAAAATATGTTTATCGAAATTCGACCGAAGCTGGGGCAGATTGACTAGTGTAAGATAAACAAATATCACGTGATAAAACATTTTAAAAGGATTTAGCACCATTTATAATTAAAAGTAAGGTCAAATGTGATGTCTTGTTAATACAAAAACTTTTGGTGATTGGTTAATAGATAGGCTTATATAATAACAGTGGAAAAAAACTTAATACCTACTACTTTAGATAAAGATTACATACTACTATGTGATAGACAACATTTTTAGTATTTTTCTAAATGATAATATAGTAGAGTTAATAATTTTATCAACACTGGTTTATATTCAAAGTTAACATAATGGTTATAACTTAAAAATTGTTCCTGGTAGATCTCGATAGAGGCAGTTTGACTAGTAATTTCAAGGAGTAAATATTGTCTATATGTCTAAGTGTAGTGCAATATAACTGTAGCTATAAATCGCCGATATCATTTTTTTTAGTGAGTTATATGCTCAGTGGAGGCGAGTTTTATGCATGAAAGCGACCTATTTAACTTACATTTCATTCTCAAGGCCCAAGTACTGCTTAGTTTCTGGTTCAAAGTCAATGATCTTTTATGTAAAGTGGAGTAAGCATGGGGTGAACTGAAATAAGTAGGTATTTTCTTAGAATTTTAATTAATATTTCTAACTTTTCTTTTAGTACTATTTTCTTTTATTCTAATGAAATTTTATGTAGGTAAATATTATAATATCTTCTTCGTCTTCTTATTTTATGGCCTTCTACCACATTTAGCAGCGGTAATTTTGCCAATGTCAATGTAGGAAAATATCGAGCACTTTATTGTTTCTGTCCGCTGTTGATGTTAAAAAATGCAGCATGGTTGGGGTTCAGTTTTCTTTAGAAAAATGCAATTAAGACAGATTGTTCGGTGTCTTTATTATACCTGCAACCACACATAAAACTATCTACAATTAAACCATCACCTATATTATTAATTAGTTATAGCATAATATAAATAGGAGGGACACACATGATAGATAACTATTTTAATATAACTAAAGTTAACACACCTAATTTTTTAGTATCTTATAACCTAATATTATTCATTTTAATGTATTTACATAGAATCTTTATTATACAGGGGTCAGGGAAGGAAAGAAGAAAATGAAAATTAGTAGGGCGAGGAAGGAAGGAGTAGTAGGTAGAAGATCATACAAGGAGATGGGGAACTTTTTACAATCAAAAAATATATGGTCTGGGGTGCCTTCATCAAGACCACATTCACATAGGGAGTGATCTCTCACCCTGATTTTGGCTAGATGGACAGGGGTACACGCATGCCCTAACCTTAGACGACAGATGGTTGAAGTGACCTGCTTACTTGCTTTCTTATATTTAAAAAACCACGGTTTTTGTGGAATATTCAACTGGATAGATCTGTAGTATTTGGCTATGTGTGTATTCTTAGAAGATCATCGATTGCTCCAGGAACTAAAGAGATCGCGTCGAGCATTTAAAACAATGTCTCCCATGTAGGTAATACACCGCTCTATCGGACCAGACTCAGCTGCCGACCTAGCCCATGTATCAGCTTGCTCATTGCCGGAGATACCACTGTGCCCAGGAATCCATACTAAATTGACCACTAAACCTTTAGTGTGACAGCGGTAAAGCATCTCTTTAATTTTAAGAAATAGTGAGAGATTTAGAATTTTGTTTTTAATAAAAAAATTGCCTAATATCGCATCCAAACAGCTTTTACAATCTGAGAATATTAAGGCTTTATTTAAGCTATGGGATTCTATATAAAATAGTGCTTCCAGAATTGCAACTGCCTCACCTGTATATACAGTAGCCTGAGGGGGACATTTGAAACCCAAAAAGATTCTAAAATTAGGAATCCACACAGCGGCTCCTACTTCGCTTTGATTGTTTAATTTGGAGGCATCCGTATAAACTACATGCCAGCCATACCACTTTCCTAATAGCCTTAAGAATTTGGTGTTAGCCTCTAGTTCGCCCTTACTAATACCGAAATCAAGAATGACATTTGGTCTAAAAACAAGAGCCTCATAGCTTATCTCAAATAATGGAAATTTAGAATTTTGATCGATGGGATATTGCATATTTAAATATTTCTGATAGCTAACAATTGACTTAGGGGCCGCCTTATGACTCCAGTATTTTGCATGAGTAACCTTTTCAGACAGCATTTGAAGAAGTGGAAGAAGAGGGTGAGAGCTGATTTGATAAACTTTCGCTATGAATCTGTCTGCCAAATACTGTCTACGAAGGTCCAAAGGAGGGTCTAGACATTCTACCTGTAAAGCTATGTTAGGAGAAGACTTCATAGCTCCAATAACAATTCGCATGCATTTGGCCTGAATCAAATTAAGCTTTTCTAGGCCAACTCTGTTACACGGCTCAAAGATAAATGCAACATAGTCTAAGTGACTCCTAACAATTGCATTATATACAAGTTTTAGGCAATAGGGATGGGATCCCCACCAAATACCAGCGAGGGATCTGAGAACATTTATAGCCTTTTCACACTTTTGAGCAATGTAGTTGAAATGAGCTACACCTGTCATTCTAGTGTCTAATATAGCCCCTAAAAATTTAACGCTAGGTTCTACTGGGATTTGTTTGTTGTCACAAGCAAGTATAATCTGAGGGATGTTATATCGACGACTGAAAATAACCATCTTGCTTTTAGAGACAGAAAGTGCTAACCCATGATTAATTAAAAAGACATTTAAGTAGTACAAGGCAGAATTTAGTAGAGAAGCTGCCTCATTAATAGTTTTACAGGAGACATACAGTGCTAGATCGTCAGCGTACTGTAACGTTTTGCAGAAGGAGTTAACTGTTAATTCTAAATCGAAGGTATAAAGATTATAAAGAAGTGGGCTAAGCACTGAACCTTGCGGGAGGCCTTTCCAGACAAATCTAGATGGTAGATATTCTCCATTCAGCCTAATTTTGATAAATCTTTCTGTAAAAAGATTAATTATGAAGTGAGTTAGCCTCGCAGGAATACTCAGCTTAAGCATTTTCTGCCTGAGTACTGGAAGTATTACACTATCATATGCTGCAGAAATGTCTAGAAATACACCAACAAGATAATTGCCATCCGAAAAAGCAAGACGGATTTCAGTGGACAACATGCACAGACTATCGAGTGTACCCTTACCTTTTCTAAAGCCGAACTGAGAATTAGCCAGAATATCGCGACTTTCAATAAAGTGTTCTAGTCTATTTTTGATCATTTGCTCTAACACCTTACACAAAGTAGATGATAGAGCAATGGGACGATATGAAGTAGAGTCATTAGGATTTTTACCTGGCTTGAGGACAGGAATAATTATCTGTGTCTTCCATGACTCAGGAATGATTCCCGACATAAAAATTCCGTTCAAAATATTCAGGAAGAAATTTTTACCAGAATGCCTTAAATTGTTTAGGAAGGAGTATGGAATGCCATCTTCACCTGGAGCGGAGTCTTTGAGACCCTGCAATACTATCTGAAATTCCGAAAAGGAGAAGGGCTCATCAAATTTATGTGATGAGTTAGGAAGACAGTCCAAAGTCATATTATCTTTGTTTGGGACAAAAGGGGGAGCGAGCCTAGCAGAGAACTCTTCTAACCATACAGATGGATCATTTGTTGATGGTGACTCTGAGACTAAAGATCCTCTATACTTCTTAATATTTCTCCAAACAATAGAAGGAGGAGATCTGGGAGACAGACTTTCACAAAACCCAATCCAGCCTCTTTGTTTTTTTTTTGAAATTAGTCTCCTTGATTTAGCTGAAGTCTTCATAAATTCTAAAAAAATTTTCTGTTGACATGTTCCTATCATAATTTATTTCTTTTTCCTTTCTCTTTATAATTGCATCTGTGCATCCACTGTCCCACCAAGGAGGCGAAGATAGTTTTTGAGTTGCATTTTTTAATGGGAAGTAGGTGTCAGCTGCATCTAAGAGAATTTTTTGGAAGGCCAAATATAGTTCCAGAATGTTAATAGAAGTTTCAGAGTTTAAATTTTGAATTTTATCATCAACAAAAGAAGAAAAGCCAGTCCATTCAGCGTTTTTGAGATTGTATTTAAGAAGAGGTTGTGGAGGAAGGCTTGGGTATACTTGATGCGGCATTGTGACAATTATGGGGAAGTGATCACTATCATAAGAATTTGGAAGAATATTCCAGTACAAAAGTGAGGCTAAAGAGGCAGAACACAAGGTTAAATCTACTGCAGATTTTGGATTTTGTCCCGGGTAAACTCTGCGCGTTGGTGATCCATCATTGATAACACAGATATTGTTATCATCAAAGATGTTCAAAAGATGGTAAGATAAGGAATCGCAGTAGTATGAACCCCAAGAAGTATGATGGCAGTTAAAGTCTCCAAGAATCACAACAGGGTCAGGTAGGCAAGAGAAAATAGAAGAAATATCAGATATCAAGTTGAGGTTAGGGTGTGGAATATAAATAGAAAGAAAAGTTATGTTCATTGCTCTAATGGCAATGACATTGAAAGCAGAAGAATGTTGTGGGAGGGTGATTTGGGAGTATGTAATCGATCTTTTAATCAGTAAGGCACAACCATCGTAATCGTCATCACCATCATCCCGGAGACAGGCATACCCTGATACTCTGAAAATAGAGCCCGGACGCAGCCGTGTCTCCGAGATGGCAGCGATGGCAATGTTGTGCTCCCTGATTAGATATGTCAGTTCGTGTTTTTTATTCCGTAAGCTACGACTGTTCCATTGGAGTAATTGTGTCTGGTCCATACTTAAATATGAGGTTTGAAATTTCAAAAATTTTTTCAGCAATGTTGTTCGGTATATTGTTGTTGGACTGAATAAGTCCACTAATAATTTTAATTATAAGACTAAGTAGATCATGGCTATTTACAGATGACTCTGACTGAGTTTTTAAAGCACATCCATTGGAAAGAGACGAAGAAGGAGTAGAAACAAGAGTTCTGTGCGCATTTTGATCATAGCCTTGTTGAACGGCAGGTCTGATTTTTGGGGAATGCATAACAGTCTTCTTGTATGATCTGTTAAGAGGCTGGCTAGAGGTAGGTTGGACAGTAGAAGCATTTGAAGCAAACATCACAGAGGCTACATCTGCATATGATCGCATTTGGCGCACAGGGGGTACTTGAGAAGAAGCATCTAAATAAGAAATGTTCTGCTCTGACATTTTAAGTTTAATTTGATGTTGTTGAGCATACTCGGGACATTTCTTATCAGTAGCTTGGTGATTTCCTGAACAAAGAAGGCACGAAACTGATTCTGATGAAGTTTCACAAGTATCACCAGGATGGTCTTTGCTACATTTGAAGCAACGTGGCTTTGAGCGACACTGAGTTTTAATATGACCAAAACGACAACAGTTGTGGCATTGTATTGTTGGCAATAGGTATTTCTCAACTGGAAGACGATTATAGCAAACATATACGCATTGGGGCAAAATTTGTCCGGAGAAGGTACATACTACAGATTGAGTGGGAATCCAGGAGGCAGTGCCATCAATAATTACCTTTCGGTTCAGACGTCTTGCTTTTAAGACAATGCCACAACCGTCAGGGAGTTCCATGTATTCAACTAGATTTGTCATCGACCATTCCTTGGGAACATTACGAACAAGTCCCATTCGAGTAATGTTATAAGTCGGTATCATAGCTTTCAGTTTTTTAGCACGGAGGCAATCGTGCAGTAGGAAGGAGTTAGCAGCAATAGCAGTACTGAACTCTATGGAAATGCGGTTTCTGCCAACGCTTTTTAAACCGTCTTTCACAATTCCCTCTATTTTGTTGTGTATTAGCATAGAGCCGATTTTAATAGGTCGAATAGTTAGGCCTGCAGCGGGGTCGGGCTCGACACGCGATACGTAAACCACAAAGGGGCCATGGTCGTCTTGCGAGTAAGTTCTGTCTAAAATCACCAGCGACGGATGGGTGTATATTGTTTCTATAGATGCCGATGGTAGGTCGAGATCGACTATAGTTTTCTTTGCCTCGATATTAGTTACTTGATCTGCAGGGCGCTTAGTACCCCTGTCCAGTACCATATGTGGCGGACCCCGATCCGGCGGATCACCGGGGGTCTCGTCCCCCATGATGACTACTTACCAAATTTGTTAAAACTATATAAACAGCACAATACACACACTAACCACCCAAAAATCTTAAATTTAACAGTTAATGATAAAATAAAAATAAGTTTTAAGCAAAACAATCCCAAAGCACGTGAATTCTCCAACAGTCAACTTGACAGTCATATTATAATATGATGACACAAAAAACAGATTGTCCACTTGATTGTCAGTGTAATCCATCCATCTTAATCCATGGCTATATAAATATTTCTTTAGTATAATATCTTTAGGTATTATGCGCAAAAAATACATAATTATAATTAAAATCATTTAATTATTGGCTAGACGTAATAATTCTTGTCACAACAGACTTAAATATTTATTCATTTATCAATTCTAATAATCAGGTGGCAATCGTATAAAATTGAGGTAAAATATTAACTCACCCACATTTTTTTAATGACCAAAAATTATTAAGTTAATATCATTTTGAATGTAAAGTTTCTGAGCATATTTAATTAGGTATGTGAAGAAGCTTTAGGATTTCAGGACACTAAGTTTGCGAGATAGTTCTTAACAAAATACTACAAAAATACCTACAATATTTAAAAATAGAGACTTAATATAATTTCGTTTGATTAAATATTGATTAAGAAGCAGTTTGTACATAACATGAAGGATGTATAAAACTGACATGGCAGAATGTTTACACGCGTAATAAGATGTCGTAACATTTGTTTGGCTTTAACCGCTGATTTCAGAGTTATCAATAAACGTTTAATTCCAATGATGGAGTACTGGGACATACAAGACCTGTAAATCAACCATTATTCTTGACACTTTTGACTGATCGTTCACGTGGAGACGGGCTGACGGCTTCCTACATGATCGCTAACACTAAACAATGGCCCGGCTATCTTTATCGGCACAAAATGGCGTCTAATTGGATCCGCAAAACTTTGTAATCATTTTAAAGTGACTCGTCGGCTTCAGATAAAGTAATCATTCAATCCAAGGCTGCGATAAGTGGGATTGTGAAAGTTTTAATTGCTATGCATATTTTTTTATCACTACTCGCCAATATTTCGTTTATTACTCGTAGTCCATCAAAAATAATTGAAATCTGCAATAATGACTTACATGAAGTTAAAATTAACTTATGGATAATGGATTTTATTGTAAAATATTGCAACCTGTGGAACCATAACATTAAGAGCACTTTGTTATAACAACACGAATAACAAGGTTTTTTGATGCAAGCTTACCACATTTTCTTAAATAAATCAAAATTGACAGTTTCTAATATAAGTACATATGAATTATATGTCCTGTATATTTATTTGTACCCAATAAATATTGATAAAATAGGTACCTACGTAATATTTGTTAAGCAAAGCTAAGATAAATATGATAGCACCCAAACGTTAATAACCGTAAATCAGTTGCGTAATATTATGCCAATTGGGTTTAATATATCATTTTAATTCTGAAGCAAATTATACTTTGTAAACATATTACAGGTAATCTTTTATGAACTTAATTTACAGGTTTATTCAAATTAACTGGTAATTCCAGAACCTATAAATGTAAGCTTTTCATCTTCAATCCACGTTAGGTTTTCGTAATCAAGCAAGAAATCTTACCTAGATTTATATAATTATATAATACATTCAATGTATTAAATACTACTGAATTGCAACTAGCAATACCTATGTGGTTTCATGAAAATAATTTTAAAGTTTGCTTCAAAAACATTAAAATCATAGTTCAAAAGAATTTATGATCACAGGATATTTACTATTTAATGTTAATAAATCTTAAGTTGAACTAGAAAATTTATAGTGGAGTTGATGTACTTAAACTATTTTGTGATAAAATTATTAATGATAAAATGATGAAAATTAGCAGCATCTTCTGTCTCATCAGTTCTGTTAGTTAATTGTAATAATTTTAACATATTAAATCTTATTTTAATAAATTCAATATTTATAAATATAGTAAACTATTTTAAATGAATAAATACAACAGTAAGTGACCAGCAGAAGTTTTGTTTTCGACCAAAAATTATGGTTCGTCTATATTTTGTTTTCACCTTTAAAAGCTTAAAATCAGATCTTTTAAATTACGTAACTTATTTTAATTACGTAACTTATTTTAATTCTGTTTTCATTAATAGACATGGTGATTCATAATACCTACATGCCCGTATAAGAATAAGTAGGTACATAACCCGTGCTAGGCAAGGGCGAGTCGCTAGTTTTTAGGGTTGCGTACCCGAAGAGTAAATGGCAACAGAAATACATCATTTTTGAAAATTTCACAAATATTCATACAACGCGACTTTTTTCTGCACTTGGCCGGTTTTTTAATACAACGCTAAAGACCAAGCTTCTTTACTGTTTCGTTTTCGACAATATTACCTATTTTTGGAGACCAACTATAATAGTCAAATCGTATCGAATAAAAAAATTATACAATTTCTAAAGTTACTAAAGTCGTGGATCGTGGCGTCATACAAACATTACCAACTGTTCCACTTACGGTATCCCGTAGCCGCACCACATTTGTTCTTAAATTGATAAATACCCAATATCTAACAACTTCGTGGACAACGGACACGACACGACGAGTTTGGTGTCGCTGATTTCAATGGAACTTTACTTTGTATATTCTATAAATAGGTGATATAAAACTATTATCCATTAGGTACACATGTTAGCAACACTGGTGATAATTTTTGATAGTAGTTACTGTCTAAAACTAATACTGTTATGTATTAGTTTTAGACAGCGACTGGCTTGAAAGTCATAGAGTTAATATTGACAATCATAGTAAAAGTGTAATAAATGATAGAATACTAGGTCAAAATAATGTGTCCTAGATGTTAATTTTTTTAATGACTTTATTTAGACGTTAGGTAGGAAGGACGAGTAGTGGAGATGAGTGTTAAAGCATTATAAAGAAGCTCTGTTATTTGCACCTGGGTCACAAGCCCCATTTAGAGTTCGGTTTTCCGGTGTGCTAATTAGATAATGAAGAATTCAAAAGAAACATTGCAAATAAAAATATCCTTATGTATAACTTTGCAGTATTTGGTTATATCTCTATCAGACAGTAATAAAAATGCTATTTTAAAATCAAATTGTAATAAAAAGCATAACTTATGATAATTTGCTATAAAAATTATGCAACGACTGTAGACTGAATAAATGATAGAAACAGCATTATTTGATAAACAAAAGCGATAGCCTTGTTTATTTATGTTCACAGGGAATCGTGTACAAAATCATAATAGCAATTAATCTGACACAAACAATATTTTGTTAGAGCTAGAACTGTTGCGAGATCCGAGCGTGGCGTGAAATGGCCAGTTAGTGAGTAATATCATGTTATTTGGAGGCGACGAGGACTAGGAGGGCTGGGAGGGCTCGGGGGCTCGCGGTCGTGACGCGGGGAGGCCGGAGCCGGCGCTCGGTCACGAGTCGCTCTGCTGACCCTACCCAGCTCTACCTTTCCTCTTCACATCTTACAATAAATACTTATTTATGACAAACATTCTATGACATTAAACGTACACGCTGTATCTTGTTTTATGGCGATTGCCAATTGCTTCAGATTAGTTCAGAACTGAATGATAGCATGCTATTTATTTTCAACATTCTTTCCTCATACATAAAGAATAAAACGTGCTTGCCACAATTGTTTTTAACTTTTTTAACGACTATCGAGAATATGAATTCATCTATGGGCGTGCAAAACGGAGTAATAAATAGCAGTTTGTAAACAGTGCGTGTCTATGTTTTTAATTTTCTTTAGTACTTAGACTTACCTAACTGTTCAAAGCTAGGAACTATAAAACATTTCCTTTAACTAATAAACCTGAATAATAAATCAGAACTTATAAGATTTTCATTTTATCAATTTCTAGAATAGATAATTCCACTGTGCTGTTAGGAATTAGGACACATTATATTTTAGTTATAAAAGTAAACAAACATTCTGAGTAGCAACCCTGACACATAGATTTACAAAGTATCGTATAAGGAATATGCATATTTCGATGTCTTAATATTAAATATGAATGTGTGATAAAGTCAATGAATGTAATAGTCGAAAATCTTCGCAGTAAGCTCGACTGGGCGCATTAATGTAATGCCTGTTGCATACAACTGTAATTTTATTAACATTTTAGTGAAGGTAGTCATGCCGCTGGGAACTACACAATCAGTAATCAACAAACACGTAAATTATGTTCGTACTAATGCATTAAATTACATACATACTCGACAAAGTTGCAGTGTTAAGAAATAAATTAAAATATTTTAATATTTACCTCTGCTAGCCGGTATTCTAATACTTATAGTCAGTATCGACTCTTAGCAGCCGGTGTATGTTAAAAACTTGTACTAGTATTGGTGGTGTAAATATTATAATGAAAGCTTATTTACGGATGAGTAGAAGAAATATTATTATAATCGTATTGATTCATAACTTAAAAACCTACTCCTACCTCCAGAAAGACAGATGAGTTTAAAGTGACGAAAATTAAACAAGGAACAACCCATCCGATAAAAGTACTTACTAGTTCGAAGGACAGATTTATCGCTAGATTAGTTCTTCCAGCAGCAATTTCAATAGTAGCAATAATTGAATAAATCAGACAATCAAATATTTGACTCAATTCGTTTATTAATAATCGTCCTCGCGGGAAATAATTTGACTTAGACTATCATTTGCATCGTGGGTAATAAGCAAAATCAGAATTTGAAAAATATGAAAGATTTCTTCTCTATATACCTACTTATAAACATTTAAGTCAAATTAAATTATTATTTATGCCATAAACATCCGTTATGACTGCAAGTAACCACTTAACTTATAATAAGAAACAATTTAAAATTATAAACTTTCACCTTAAAAATAATTTTAGATTTAACTTGCATATTAACATTTTATTAACGAAGTCGTGGACGTATGGTAATTATTACTAGTAGGTACTTAGGTAATTTAAACATGCTCTAAGAATGCTGTGCTAATTAACTACAAAGCTAGAGAAATTTCCATTTGAATTGGTACATACCTGCAGTAGTTAGCAAACAAGTGGGTATTTACTTAGTTAGATTAAATAATTAAGTCTTTCATGTTTATATTAATTTATCTGCCTAGGCAAGGTAAAGGTACGGTCAATTAAAATCTTGAAACCAACAATAGACATGATGACAAAAAATTAAAAAACTGCATATTCACTTACTGAAATAAGATACATGGATTATAATATACATATTTATGATTAATTAGAAGCGATATATAATTGCATAAAACTACGAAATATTAAACAAAAATCCACTATGATACCATATACATCGAATGAATGACGTCATGACATAGTAAACGTCATTTTTCTTAATTAAACTTGTATCACCTTAAATAAATAGAAAATATAGAATTTATTTTCATTTGCACAGAATTACTATAATATTACATTTAACGTTTACATCTGAGAAGCGCAAGAATCACGGATCAAGATTTCCCTGTAAGCGATTTTTCTCAAGTTTAAAATAAATACTAAAAAAACATTTCAACAGAAAAAAGAGTAATCATAGAATAGTTCTTCGAAATCAGTCAATGCCTCTTAGCGGAATAAATGAAAATTTGATCTTGCTTAAATATAGATAGGTAATTAGTTTATTTTATTAATTTTATTATGTAAATTACAAATACTATTAGTTAGGTTACAAATACATAAGCCCTCAATCTAAATTAACATACATTTTCTTTTGACACCATAAACACAAAATTTACTGCTTACCGGCTCGATTCCCACAGATGATTAATATATCTGCTAGTACAGATTAGATTATAATATATATCTGGTTTATTCTCTGTATAATTTATTATCTATGTACAGTACTTAATTTATTTATTTACTACGCTACATTTAAACGTAAACATTTTAGTTTTTTAAACAATTACGAGGTGAGGAAATTTGCTGTCTTATACTATTTGTTATATAAAGTGTTATTATTAGTTGATAGCTATGGAAATTTTTAATCAGATTAATTGGTTCGAATAGTTCCTATATTATGATAGGTACACTTTCTTTAATTATTTGGTATTTTTTAATTTGTCCTTCTATCATGTTTTAGCAAAGCTATAGATATAGAAGCTAGATATAGATATAGTTACATAGGTTGACAAGGGATGTTGATCATATTACATATTACATATATGATCAACATCCCTAATAAAATAACCTCCTGCACACACACACACATATATATATATAATAGAATAAATGGAACATCACTATTCAAAAGTCTATGATGCTGTTATCTTTTAGGCAATACTGCTACTACATGGCTTAGGTATAGATAATTAAAAGAAGGTATTGGTAATTAGAATGTTAATTAGACGCATATACTTGACTAGCAACCAAATAACTTATTACTCGATTATATACAACTAGTATTTTTCCCTAAAATTCCTAAATATAAGCTTAATAAGACTTGTGACAAAACAAGTTATTACGTCGCGCATACCCCGCAAATTAAACATACATTCTACACTAATAAAATAACCGTGAGAGACTGTTGAGCTGCGCCCTAGTCGCCATGTTTTGCATACATTTGGTTGCATTGTAAAAGACCTGGTACCGACACTGCCACACATTAAATAATTCTCAGTCATTAGCTTTTTTTAAAAAAAGTTTTATTTATACCTAAAAATACACATGAACTAATCAGCTCGGCTTCGCATGGTTGCAATTTATTACTTAACGTGTAGGTTATTGAAAAATATAAAAAAAAATATTTCCTTTTGAATATATTATTATAATGAAGAAAATGTTTAGAAGCTTATATTTTATTTTTAATCTACAGGAACTGTCATTTTTTTCATAATGAAGAGTAATCTGCTACTTTCATACATAACCTAACTATGAAAAAAATTACTAATTAACATATTTTCACATTTATAATATTAGTATGAACAATACGAGAAAATCGTTGTTGGCAACACTTCATTACCGACTTACTGGCTCGCAAGACACTGCAATAATTACTAAAGCTTAGTATAAGTTATTAGGCTATTTACAATTATAATAAACTATGAACCTATGTAGTGGACAATGAGTGCTATGATGTCTTTAAATGGAACCTAAGATTAAATTGTGATTATTTTTTGTAGTTGATTATATTAGTGATACGGTTTTAAAAGCTGGACATTGTAATTGCAGTTTTATTATGCACTTGCTGTTTTTTCCTCAACGTGTTTGCGTTGAGCGGTTTTTCGAAAAAACACATCAATCCGCTCGCGATCCGAGAACTATAACGGAATTCAATATTATTTTTAAAAAATATAACAAAAACGTAATATTATTATTTTTTCTTCGTATGTTCATGTACATTACCGTTATGGAAGGCAGATGGGCACGATATTGTAGTAGTTTATACAGAGCACTATTTTACGCGAACCGGTTGTGCGCACGCCTACGGTTTATTCTATGATTTTATCGATAAATTATCACTAAGATTCTATTTTAGTGTTGGAGTTTTCAGCTCTAATGGCATGGGAACCGAAGAATTAATAGACTTGTCGATAGATTTTGTTACATTCAATAAAAAAACCGATATATAATAATATTGTTTAGAAATTTAAATTACTTTTTTTAACGACAGAGCAAAAAAAACTAAAAGTTCTTTTGCAAATACACATTTACAATTATTGGATCCCTTTCCATTTCTTCACCATTATTTTACTATTTAACGCTATAATTTTAAATCCAATTTTATTGCCTTCAATTTTTATAAGAATATTGTTCTACTGATATTAATTTCATTTGCAACAGGAGAAAAAACTAACATTTCAAAGTTATTTATCACCTATAACAAAATTTTAATTGAGTAATATTTAACTATTTTTTGCATACATTAAGTTATTTTATGCAGTATTCAAATTCAAACTCGAGGTCGTCTTCTTTCCTAAACGACTGCACTCGTAGGTAGATATGCTAATGACTAAAAAAAGGTCGATAAATAAGACTTCGCTGTATAATTTCCAAAATAAAATTGCATGTCATTTTAGGGCGTGGTGGAGTCGAAATCATAATTTCATGATTTATATTACTGCCAGTGATTTCAAAATAAGGACTGGCTGAACATTTCATATACTTATATATATATATATATTGTCCATACAAGCAAATAATAGCAACATCTGTTAGAACTTGTACGAACTACGTAAGTAAAGCATTGAAATGTTAGTTAAACTTCTAAAACTCCAGCAATACATATATAAATTGTCGGGAACGAGTAAATGTCCGATGTCCAGTAAGTCCTTACAATGTAGCTGCTACGTGGTAACGTAAACGCGATGTTAGGTTAAGTTAGCCTTAGGTTAGGTTAGCCTTGTGTTAAGTTTGGTTTATGTGAGTCTTACCTTAGGTTTAAACAGAGAACCTGGGCAGTGAAGGCGAGTGTTGTAATTATTTAAAGGATATCTAAAGTTTTACTTAAAGTTGTAATTACTTAAACCTACACCTTGGTCAGAAGTCCAAGGCCAGTGCCTTGGGTTCCTTTCAGAATATTAAGAGATTGTAATGTTTAGGTTCATTTTGTTCATCTCTAGACCGTATTGCGTCCTTAGCTTTCATGATAGGCCATCTTATAAAAGATTTCATATTCCTACAAGACATATAAGTCATTGATTACCGTATTAAAAAAAACAGTTTTTTCTCTTCTGAAAATAGGTGTAAGACTATGTTGAGTATCGGGCGTAAATTTAATCTGAATCGTGCAGTTGGTACGATGAGTGATATCGAGTATAGTGCTCGAGAATCATGAAACTGTTTCAAGGGGCGTGCGTGTCTTTTGGTAGCTCGCTAATGCATTTTTGCAAGCGATGCGGGCGCGAGAGTTACGCAAGGATCTGCGGAGAACTGGTCCAACCGGCTCCGGATCTGGGCCAGAGTCATCTCTCCACTGAGGTATTACCGCTAATAGATATTGAACATCAGCCGCGTCGCAAATTGTATATTGCTTCCTTTGCCTTTTACACTTAATCCTTTTTAATTTTGTCCTTGTTATCGCATTGTTAAAATAAAATATGAAACTAAATGCTATTGAAGTGAATATTGTTAAATGAAATGCAATATAATTGTAGAATGTAAAAGATGACTTTGATTATTATTAGAAGTAATAAAGTTAACGAATCACTTAATCTTCAATATTTACTCTGAAATTACTCGACATTATTACCAATAAAATATATGTATAAAAAATTAGTAGTTATGCTGTTTGCAGCATTGATTTAAGTAGCATTTTACTTTCGAAGTAAGCACACCTGATTCCGATGTTGTTGGCAATATTGATTTTAGCAGCTTAGTTTTCATAGTTGGCACAACTGAATTTGTTAGGAAAGGTAATGAGTAACCAAATAAATCGATAGTAATCAATGCTGAAGCTCTTTGTCTAAATTTGTAGCCCCGTCTAGTTGACTATACTGGAATACTATAATTCATATTTAACAAAATATAAGCAGGTATAAGATGGGGAACAAATTGAATATATATATATATATATGTTGGTTTTTATTTTTTGTCAACTAAAACTCTTGCATTTATTACAAAAATTACAGACATTTATATAATTATATTTTATGAATCAAAACTAATTATAATATTAATAGTCATTTAAAATCTTATGTTATCTATATCAAGTAAGCAGTGGTGCCTTTATTGGACAATTAAGCGGTCATTAAATACAAAAATATATTACATATGCAAAACAGAATAATATGCAATCAGCAATATTTAGATCTTTTTTGTATTACCAAAGACAATTTAATTAAATAAGTGCAATAAATTTTTTTTAGTATTCGTTTTAGGATAACATGTATTTTGATAGATCAAATAAATTGCAATTGCAACCTAGATAATAACAAATCTGAAGGGGATTAGAAAATATTCGTTATTCCAAGTAATCAGTTAAAAAGAGGTTTGTTATGTAGTGGTTAGGTAGATCTAAATTTTTTTTAAAAGGAAAATTTAATAGCGTATGGTTTCAGTTAATAAAAGATAATTTAATAAAAACACTGTATCCGAAAAATGTATTCATTTGAAAACTATTTGTAAGCACAGTTTACTCATCGAAATTATAATTTACTAACGACAAACAGAAGTGTTTATATGAACGCAGAATATGCAATGATTTAAAAATCGTTATGAAGAGAATTTGATAAACGTTTTCGTAATGTAAAGGTATATTTTGTATGAGGAGATTTCAAAATCTTAAGTTAAAACATTATTTTATCGTTCGTTTGTTCCGCAACCTATATTTGATTGCCACAATTCTAAACTCAGGCCAAAGAATCATTGAGAAATAAAGCATATTTTTTGTACATGTTTATTTCATTAATAGAAATGCTTTAAATATATGTAACGTTGACACTCAAGCTGGTGGCTGGAGCTGGTTGTACATATACCTTCAGATAAACTTACTGACCGAACGAATTTATGACGTGTTAAGGTACTTTTGTAAAAAAAGTCTAATTGAAATTTAAAAAAATGAGTTTAAGTTGGTTACACTATATAAAAGAGTAATTTAGTTGTTGTTGTACAATTGAAATTTCACTAAGTGCTGACATTTCATTAAAATGATATTGAAATCGTGAAATGGAGCTCGCATCCGATTGATTGAAGCCGTCGGTGATCGACTGCGCGTGCGCGTGCGTCGGTTTCAATCTAGCAGCTAGATGCTATTGATTTATACCAAATTGCAAAAGTTATTACGTTTATTTATTATTAACGCGTGACCGTAGATTAGATAGTTAAGAAACATCCTCAAACGTCTTATTATTTTAGAAAATATTTTAGATAATTCACACTATATTCACTATATTAGAAATTATAGCCTGCATGTTATTCTGATGTGTAAGCTATATTATTGTAAAGTTTCATTAAAATCCGTTCAATAGTTTTTGCGTAAAAGAGTAACAAACATACATCCACACATCCATACAAACTTTTGCGTTTATATTATTAGTAGGATAGGTATAATTAAATACAAATTATTATTTATTAAATACCTATTTCATATTTTTTCGTTTAAATAAAGAAAAGTAATTACTTATCACTAAATATTACAAAACAAAATCGCTATCTCTCTCTCTTCTCTCTTTCGTGATAAACTCAAAAAGTAAGTACTAAACGGTTTATCATAATAGGTTGGGGAAAAGTTTCTTCGCATTTTTTAAGAAAATTCAAAACATTTTTTAATATACTTTATTTACATTAAACTAAAGTATGTATGTAGGTACCATTTTGTTCGATAACTTTTTGCCATCTTGTAGGGACATGATCCCATTGCTATAGAAATTTTGGGGCTTCTGATCAAAAAACCGTGACAAGTAGTTTTGGCAGTCCTCTCGTGATGTTAACCTGACACTGCCTAAATAATTCTGAAGAGACCGAAACAGGTGGAAATCTGAAGTTAGAAGGTCAGGACTATACGGCAGATGCATTAACACCTCCCAGCCAAACTCTCTTAATTTTTGCTGAGTGGCTAAAGATGTGTGAGGTCTAGCGTTATCATGATGAAAAACCACACCCGTTCTGTTGATTAATTCCGGCCGCTTTCTCTCAACTTCTTGCTTTAATCTCATCAGTTGTTCGCAGTAGAGTTCAGAATCGGTGGTCCTGCCTGGTGGTAACAGCTCATAATGAATAGTGCCCTTCCAATCCCACCACACACAGCATCACCTTGTTGCGAGTTAACCCGGGTTTCGCCACAGTCTGTGAAGCCTGACCGGCCTTTGACCACGACTTTTTCGCACGCTCTTGCCGTACGTTATCCACTTTTTATCACCGGTTATCAGCTTCTTTAAAAATAGTTCTGTTTCATTACGTCGTAATAAAGAATCACAAATGAGTACACGGTTCATTAGGTTTCTTTCAGTGAGCTCGTGAGGTACCCAAATATCGAGCTTTTTTGTATACCCAGTTATTTTCAAATGCGTCAAGACTGTTTTGTGGTCAATTCCCAGTTCTTCAGCTACGTCGTAACTACTGATACGCCGATCTTGCTCCACGTTTTCAAAAATGGCATCCATTTTATTCGTAATAGGGCGACCAGAGTGAGGTGCATATTTGACATCCAAATTTCCGGATTGAAAACGCTTAAACCAAATTTGTGCTACTCTCACAGATACTGCACTAGGTCCATAAACATCGCAAATTTTTTTTCCGTTTCGCATTCTTTGCGTTGCATTTTCACCTTTTTTGTAGTAAAATTTTAAAATGTATCGAATTTCTTCATTAGATTCTCTCATCTTCACAGTACGAAAAACAAATAAAAATCACACATTTTCCTAATTTGAATTTGGAATTATCTTCTCTAAAATGTAAACTTTTAATGATACCAAAACCAGCCAGATACAAATAGTATAGCCAAAGAGATTTTATTACAAGTTCAGATAATGCGAAAAGACTTTTTCCCCAACCTATTATTTTTCCCCAATAGACATTTTTTAAGATTTTGTGTAAATTAGTTTGAATATTACTATAATTGTTGAAACACTAAAAAAATATGGAAGCATAATTTGCTAGTTAAATTTATTGTAAAAGCTCTTATACCTTATCGCTTAAAAAATAATAGCATACACTAGACATCAGAGCAGCGCCTGGAGCTTATGACCAAAGTATAGGTTTACAAGGCTTTTATATTATGTTAACAATTATAACAATTATAATGAAACTAGCCTTCAATGCTCGAGATGTTTTAATCGGTATGGAGCGTATGAATTGTCGATCATTTTTAAAATACACCAACATGAACTAATCGCTAAATAAAGATTTCAACAGTGTTGATAAAATACTTCGTTTTAGTGTCAATTAAAGTTATGGTCAAAAAACTTATTTAAAAACCATTTCGAATTACCACAAAAACCCAAAAAATGTCGTCCATTCGATAATTCTTAGTAGATTCTACCTTATTGTTTGAAGTATTGTAGTTTGTTTTTGGTTAATTTCAATTATTTGGTTAATTTTCATACACACCAGAGACAAGTACCTATGTGTATTGTGTAGTGCATTCCTGATAAATCTAATTTATTGGGAGCTCGTGCAATCATGCGCGTGTACCCAGTAAACACAGAGTTTATCTCGGTAAATAACTAGACAGGGGAAGATTCATTAGGCGTCGATCCGTGTCGAGCCGCGCTGTAATCGAAGCAATTGTTCTCCAAGGAAATTCAATTATTAGCTCCAATGAGAATATACGGAAATATTGGAAGACCGTAAATTATTTATGCGTATATTAAAACTACAGGTATAAGATCAACAAACTATTAAATATATTGTCATCATTTGTAACTTGATTGTTCAAAACAAACAAAAGTCAAAATAGTTTTAATTATTTCTACATGTAATCAGAAAAGGGTTAGCAGAAAACTTTGAAGGATTTTCCCGTTAAATGTTATATATCAAGCAACTTATTTTACTATTTTACAGGAATTATGGATTTTCTGTTTTATAAATTTCTGCATATGACTATGCAAAAATATATTTCCATCTTTATACTATTTATAACCATTACACTGTTAGAGCCTTAAAGAAGGATAAACCCATAAACATACGGTCTTAGTTATAATATTATGAGTGAGAGTTTAAAATTACTGTACCTACATATATATTCACTCTAAGCAGTGCAGAAAGTAGATCATGTGACACTGAAGGGCTAAAAAGAATGTTGAATAAGGTCGCCGTTTATTTCTATTCTATAAATTTGAAAGCTAATTAAAGTCTTGATAATTGAAGGTGTGTATCCTGTAAATAGCAAACTGTTGACATCGCCTGTCGTCTAGTGTAGCGGTATAATATGGCGATATCGTGCTCCGGGCTTGTCGTACTTTATGACTCAAGGGTAGTTTATTCTCACGCTTTTTTATATACATATATACCTATATAATGTTTTTCGTTTTACCAGAGGTTTCAAACATGCTGAAACTCCATTTATAACTTTTCTCATGCTCATAATATTCAATATCGCATTATATTTACTATTCACCTAAGCAAGACGAATGGTACTACTAAAGCGAGGAAAATGTATACAATAGCATTAAATTGAATTATACGAGAGCAGCCTCTTAAGGGCCCATAATAGCTTACAATTATGCTATTCCGACCAACCTCTAAACTCTTCAATAAAATTCCTCACGTGGAATACATAAGTGGTAGACAAGAGCAAGGCACATTGTAAGCCGCTGGAATATGGAAAACATGATCCTAACTGTAAATTTATTTGTAACGTATTGCGCTAAATGGTGTGGTATAAATTTTGCAATTGTCTGTTGTCATTAAATATTCCATAGTATAAATCAAAGCGTTATCAGGAGTCGTCGCTGTGTTCCATCGCGGAGGCTTAGAGAAATAATTTAGAGATATCGATAGTCTGGATTACGAACAACGACAAAACAGAAACGACATCTTCGCCTAAGAAATATTTATCTTCCCATACGAGAACTACAAGTACAAAGGGGTTTAAATTATATCTATATCTAAAGAAGGCTAGCTGTCGATAAACGATGTTAGCACAAGTTAATTTGCATTAGAATTGTACGTTTTACGTTTTATTTGTTAGTTACTTTGTTGATATAACATTTAGAAGTATTCTGAAAAATTATACAAGTAGTAGAAAAAAGGATTTTCCAAATACCTTTTTTCCACCAAATTGTCAATCTCCGTTTTCGAAATCGATAGAATAAATATTGAGATGAATAAAGATTTTAAATAGGATGAAGCAACACGTGACAATTATAAAAGATGCATATGTAAATAGAAATAATAAATTAAATACGTTCTTAAAATAGGTAAGTAATTTATCTAAAAGATATAATTAATGGATGTAGGTAATGGACAAGCAGTAAAAAACGCTTGAAACCTGAATATTTGAATTATTATCAGTTTCTAGGTATATGTATATATAACAGTAAATAAAACTCCAGTATTTTAATATTACGTGCATAAATTAAGCTTCTCACAGCTGTATTTCTGAAAATAATAAACGAAACAAATAATAAATAACGTAACTATAGATCTACCAAATAATAAAAAGATCGCCCGAGGGACTTGACATCGGTGTGTGCGGATGAACTTCAGACGTTTCAGGGGTGAAGTGCGAGAGAGCGCGGCAGGGAGCGCAAGTGAGTGCAGTTTGTCATTGACGCTAGCGAACAAAACCTCTAACAAAATGCATTCTGGATCATTATCAAAATAAATACTGCAAACGTGTTCTTAATGTTGACGACGTTGTGGATGAATTGATAAAATTAATTTACACGATTCTGACTGATCCAGATACACTGAAAGTGATTGAAGTGTGATAGATATGGAAATTACCAAGAATGAAAAATTATAGTTTGAATTAGAATGATAGGGAGAAAACCTAAATACAAATTTTGGAAATTATTCGAATTCGAGAAAAACAAAACAGTTGATCTTGCTCAGGAGATCCGATCTCTCCCAGTCAACCTGCGAAAATGAGAGAAAGTGTCGTAAAGCGGGAGACGTTAGTGCAAAACCAAGAGACAAAAAAAAACGAAAATATATAAATAGTAACATACATACATGAATAAATATACATACATACATGTTATGGTAATATATATGGCGGATGTGTAAGTTAGCCTTAGGTTAGGATAGCCTAGTGTAGGTTAGGTCTATGTGAGTTAAACCTTAGGTTTGAACAGAGAACCCGGGCGAGTGTCGTATCACTTAAAGGAGCTCCATAAGCCTACACCTTGGTCACAAATCCAAGGCACTGCTTGGGTTCTTGTCGTAATAGTAAGACATCGTAACGTTTAGTTACATCCTGACCATATTGCGCCCGTAGCTTATATTATAGGTCATCCGTTGTGCATATAATACACTAGCTGCCTGCCCTCGCTTCGCTCCGGGTATTTAAAGCAATATTATAATTGATGTCCTTAAATTGTCACTATGTAATTGTGTAGTTATTCATTATTTGTAAAAGAAAAAGAAAAGCAACAGATAATAAAAGAGGGAGCACAGAGCAAAAATAATATTGAATAGGTAAAGGAGAGAGAGCGCAAGAGAGAGAAAAAGAGAGGGGGGGGAGAGAGAGAGATAATCGAAATAAAGAAAGTGAAAAGAGATTGATCATTCTGAACAGATGAAGATAAAAATGAAATAGAGAAAAAAGAGAGTGATAGTATTATAAGAGGATGAGAGACGGAATTACTATAGACTTCTCTCAGTGAAAGAATTTTTAAAATCCGATTAGTAACAACTAAATGGCCATATTCTATTAATTAAAAAATGTATATGGCAACACTAAATCACCTTTATCACTCACGAAAAGTGTAGTTTTCTATCTGTGAAAGAATTTTTAAAATCGAATTAGTAACAACAAAATAGCCATAACCTATTAATTACAATATATATATGGCAACACTAAATCACCTTTATCACTCACGAAAAGTGTAGTTTTCTATCTGTGAAAGAATTTTTAAAATCGAATTAGTAATAACAAAATAGCCATAACCTATTAATTAAAATATGTATATGGCAACACTAAATTACTTTTGTCACTCACGAATGGTGTAGTTTTCTATCAGTGAAAAAAATTTTTAAATCGGATTTTTAGTTTCTGATAAACTCTTCAATTTACAAAATGACCACCTTATGGCACTTAAATGGCCATATCTTTTTAATTAGATTATTTATGACAACACCAGATAGCTTATGTTACCCGGAAAGGATGTAGCCTCCTATCGGTGAAAGAATTTTCAAAATCGGTTCAGTACTTTTCGAGCCTATTCGCAACAAACAAATATACAAACAATCAAATCTTTCCTCTTTATATAATAGTATAGATATAGATAAATAATTGATGATTACGAAGAACGAGAAACTTTTGCAAGATAATGTTGTTTTAATTTTATTTTGAATAACATAATGGAGCGAATTTTCTGAATGACTGAAAAACCATACACTAAACTTAACAAAATAATGGTCCTGTTCTGAATAGCTTCATTATTTTAGAACTTCTAGACTTTATCTAATGTATAAAAATAAAAAAAGTATGCAAGCTACCATTTAAACCATATCGAAAGAATATTAAAACAAATAGAGAAAGTATTACTTAATTTGGAGATAAATTACAAAGCGCAATGATGTATCTTAATTGAGAATCAAGATTATTTAAAACTATTCATCAAATAAATTTATTTAATATGCATTAAGCGTAGTCCTGTTTATAATGTATTGAACTCAGCGCATAAATTATGGATGTAATTAAGAGATTGATTAATACAGATACCTCTATCTAATGTAGCGCATAGTTATTAAGTGAGACTTAAAGTACAGGCTTTGGCATGTAATTAGCCAAAACAATATAATAAAACTTACTATACACTATGTAAGTAAAGTAAAAAATAGTAGCTCCGTGTTTTGTGTAAATAATTTTAAATGTAATTAGTATTACCCACTTGGTATTACCTTCCTTATTGCCAATGGTTATTTATTTTTATGTGAAACAGAGATATTATGAATTCCATAACTCTGTAGAGTCATTTCTTTAAAACCCTAAAATATGTCAGTGAAATGAATAAATGTTACCATGCTACGATTACAATGGGGGTATTATTACAGCTTTGGCAACATTAATGATATCTTAGATTTAAATGGAGTTTGCGAAATCCTGGAGTTTCTGTAAGTTACTAAAAATTGATTCCTGAGATTTAAGTGGCTGGTTAAAATGACTTTTAAGTTGTTCAAAGTTAATATTTCTCCTATTATTAACTATAGTCATCATTTAGTGAAACGAAATATTTTTTCAATTAATTATTATTAATGTAAAACTATAGTAATCTTTCGCCGTTGTTGAGAACACTTTGTTTTATAATAATAATAGGTCTTTACACTGATTAAGAAATAATTTCATAAATTAAAGGGATGATATAGTGTTAAATATTTTTATGGAGATTTAATAAAACACTTTTGAGTACTATTCTTAATTTAAGTTATTGAACTAAGTTAATAATGGGTAGTTTTTTGATATATGTATAAGATAGTGTTTGAAAATTTTTCTTTTGCAAAACTGCACGAAAATAAATTAAACTATGAGTTTCTTAACAGTTTGCAGATGCTTGAAGTACCTAAATGTTTTTTCGTGATTAGCAAATATACATATAGCTAGGACATTAACACCTCTTTGTAGTCATTGGCTCATACTCGTACTTTGAGCAACGTATGATATTCTCCCGCCATTGGGACAATATTAGCATATACTTAAACCGTGAGATTCCGTTCGAGATTTTGGTGCCATTTTACTTGATAATAATTACGATGTGCGAATATTGCGGTTCTTTAGATTATGCTTTGACAAATCACGACTTTGCAATTCCAATGCAGCAGATTTAATGTATGGGCGGCAGTTTGCATTCTAACCGCGACCCGCGGCCACCTCTTTCCTAATGCACGCTTATTTGAGCTTTTTAACCTTTCATCTGTTGCTGACTTCGGAGCATTAAACAATAAACATAAAACCGATAATAATGAAATTATCGTGCTGATCGCGTCTAATTACAATCATCCGCTTGCCTTTCAACTTATTGTCTACGAGGCTGCGCTCTAACTCTTTCATAATATATTGAAAATTTAAGTTATACACTATTAGATTTTAATAGTAAAAATACACTATAATATTTTTTTTAATTGTTGAAATAATTCAAACAATGTTTTATACTATCGCTTAAGAACTCTGTAGTTTATTAAAAACAATTAACGCATTTTAAAATTATATTTTTATTAAGTACTACTAGTCGAACCGCCCTAGCTTCGCTGAGTTAAACATTTTTACATGACTAAACTTTTTTGTCATTAGAAATTTCAAGTTTTAGCAATACTACCTACTATATACGAGTAATAATAACCGTATCTAATTAAGTACATTTATTTTTAATTAATTATATATAAATTTAGACTGATAAAAAATGTCTTTTATGTACATTGTATATACCAATAGATATTCGGTAAACTACATTTTTATTATATGGCGAAATAATAAATCCAAAATCAAATAAGGCCACAACGTTAACTATAATGAGAAATTATAATATAAATCTAGAGGTGTTCTTATTATTCTGGTACAAGCGTCAGGCTCCAAAATTGGGCAATATCGTGATAAGAATGCAATGATTGTGTTCGGAAACAATAAGCAGTTAAAGTAATTGCCACAATAAATTTTCGATATAAATCGTATTGATCTGCCAAAACATCATACATGTAAACGTATTCCGTGAACTATTATTAATTGGGGCCAACTACATGTTTACCTTTGTCGAGTATCAGTTGGTTCGACGCACGACTCAATTCTAATTTAAGATCCTCAGAACTAATTCTTAGTTGCCATATTATATTTACTACCTTTTGCCTTTATAAAGCAATTTAAAATATCTAATTACTTCAGCAATCAGCATCCAAGCAAAAGGAGATTGTCTATAGACTAAACTAATTTTCTTTTCTGAATAGATTTTTTACAATTTTAAATAATGGAATCTTTGAATTGACTTTCAAGCTACATATATGGGTGATATTATTAAACAAGAAACGCAATGTAATGTCGTTTAAACGGTAAATTAAAAGTCACCAGAGTGATTAGATCCCTAGCTCTGACAGAGGTTGATATATCACATCATAATCTCAAGATGTACTCAAATAAGTATTGGCATAATAATATCTAATAGTTTTAAACAATCTCACAATTTATAGGCACCAACATAGATGAACTTATAACAATTCTTCTCCAATTGCTAAAGCATCGTAGTTGCTATACAGTTTCTATGATGCTAGAATTTGATAGTATTAGAGTCTTAACACAAATCTGACTCTGAATAACTGTATAGTCAATATGCTACAATCATATCTTGATTAGCTCACCGTTCTGAAATCCATTCTCTCAATGTTGGGCACAGCGAGGGTAGTAAACAGTAAGGTTTTGCAAGAGCCGACTGAGGCCTCAGGCGTGATCCTATTGTAGGGAATGGCTAGGGTTACGTAACTTTGGTTATGCTGAAGGTGGCTAAGGGTGGGAGTAGGCGGGGCAGTGAAAGGGCTGGGCGGGGCGGCGTGTTCGGCGCCGCCCACCACATTTCACCACTTCGCGACGCTCCTCGTGCGTCCTACTTCTACTACAGGTTCGTGGTGCTTCATTGTGTGCCGAACAATAGTCTTGTGCAATGAATAGATTAGGTACCTTCCATACACATCTAGGGTAATTGTAACTTAAGATTAAAACGGTTAGAAAATGTATATTAGATAACAGAACGGCTTTCTGAGTAGCTTAAGTGTTGAAACTTACGCTAGTTCAGCTGCAATCTGATTTCATGTAGATAAAGATGATTAGACATCTTCGTCTTCAATTTACAGGGGAATACGACGTGAGAATAAATTGATCTACAGTATACTAAATTTAGTCAACATAATAAGCTAGGTGATTGTGCTGAAAGGCATTATTTTGTACTACGTTTGCTCTAAATAAGACGTCGCTAGACGGCGACGGCGTCGTAAAGACCGCATTACTCTTGAGCCGAGAGCTAACATTATCCCTTCGCCGGGGGCGGCATGCACCGCGCCGACGTCGACTACACCCGGCTAAATCACATCAATACTCGAACTAGTTTAACTAAAATCTGATGTGAAATACCTATATTCCTAACAATATAATAATAAAATGAAACTCGTTTGTCATTATAATGTTTAATACGATCTGTCAAATTGAATTTATTTTTTTAATGTGATTATTACGTTTTCATTACGATTACGTATGAATGATATATTTTGTGATTTTGTTATAACATAGAAATATGAAAACTGAGATTTCTAATCAACAAAAATAATAAAATATAGCTACTGTTAACAGTTTATCTACTTATTGGTACAAAAATTTGATTTTTAAACGACACAGGAATATAGATGGGTGTAAATTGTTTAGGAGAAATCCTAAGAAGTATTTATTTCTTACTGTATCTAGTAGCGCATTGCCAGTTTAGTGAGATATATTTTGTTTGTAGTATTTACATAAGCACATTTCTAGCACAGCAATTATTCGTTTCGCTGGAGGAAATATGAAGTAGTAATAGTCTTTTGTAGCTCAAGTTATTAAAATATAAAAAAAAATGCCGAATTAATGCACTACGATATCGTCATCGTATAATGTTGCTGTAGTCTTGTTGGCGAAAATAAACAATATTTCTCACCATGAGTCATAAAGAACGTCATTTCAATTACCCAACAAGCAATAACTGTCCTATGCCAGAATCTAATTTCGAATTCAACAACAATATCTAATTGAACTGGGCGTTACATAGCACGAGCTGTGCGCCATTCATCGCGTCATCGTGTATTGTTGCACAGCATCTAAGATATAATAAAAATCCGTTATTGTTACTTTTCTTCTCAAAAGAGGAAATTAACCAAAAGATTATAAGCAATACTTGATAACTTTCGACTGGCGGTAGTTCGTACAGATTTGTTACCTCTACAAACAGTCCACATTTTCTAAAGTAGTATTATGTAGAAGAAATAAGTAGTGCAGTTTATTGTGATAGTTTTAGGCCTTCCTTACTGAGAATAATGCTTGTCGTTTTATTATTTAAATTATTAAGTGGCGGGGTCGACTTGTGGATGGTGCGTGTTACAACTGTGTCACAATCACTGCTCGTCTTTCTTTCTAAAATGCGATTGCGATTTTAGCGTATTGCTGTACGGTAATTCCTTAAGTTATAAATATATTATTTTTACAAAAGCTTCTTCATTTCGAATGAGATACAATGTCAAATAAAAGCGTCCAATTAGACGTTATACCCGTATTTAATGTAGGTCGAGCTAAAGGCATCTAAAACACACAGTTCTAGCTAAGCCAAGGTATGCTGTGCCCATATTTTCGCGGCGTTGTCACAGATCCCAAAAGGTCGGCGAACCGAAACCCCATTGTTCGTGTTGCGTCAACGTATCGTCTGCCTCGAGCTACAATGAATTGAATTTGTATCTTACTATTGTTACAGTGATTGCGTGACTAATTTATTTTATTTATTACTATTTTAATATTGCTGAACTTATATCTACAGGTGAAGCTATACTGTAATTTAGAAAACGAAATTTGTTCTACTGTATTATCTGTCATATATTTATAAGTTATATTAAAAACCATTCAAATTTACTAAAGAGTGTGACGGACGGACGGACGTATCATAGTCGGTCAGTCTTTGATTAGTATGACCACAGTTAAACCGTAATAGTTGATAAAATAACTAAAGGTAATATAGGTAAACCTTCATGCCCCCTTATCACTATTCCCTATAACTTATAGTTGCATAGAAACCAAAAGTAAATTTTCAGGCATCTAGTCAAAACTCCTGGGATTTTTAATAATTTTATGTGTTAGTTAGTTCTTCTTTGATAGACTGTAAATCACATTTATGAAAGTAAAAGCTTCCTGAAAGTTAATCTAGTAACTAATAGAAATCAGTGTTAGTTTGGTTAACTGCTCTTTCTATGTATCTTCTATTTTTTAATATTGATGAAACCATACAACAAGTTAGAGTTCCTAGTAGCATGCAAGAGCCACCTAAGATTTGAGTGTTCTTCATCTTTTTAATTGGCAAAAATAATTCAACGCATAAAGATTTTGAATAAGTAAGCAAAAAAAGTCTTGTTTATTGTATGATAAGTAAACAGAATTTTTTCTCATTCTATTAATAAGATTCTAAAATGAGACAATAAGGCAGTCTGTAAAAATTTACCAGGAGTATTTGCTAATGGTTTAAATGCTTAAGAGAGAGCCGCGCAAGTGGGTACGAATTGACAATAAGATCAAAGTTCAGCGCGATTCAGGACTTAGCAAGAATGCCGGGCGCAGCCGTAGGGAGAACATTTTGTTAGGTGTCGATATAAAGTTATACTAAAATCACGATTACTTCTATTTTATGTTGATGTATATCGTACAGAGAATGATAATTAATAATAATTTCCATGTACACAAAAGCATTTTATTGTTTTCTCAAATTTTTCCATAGGCTCAGCGACAATGGCATCTTTGACCTACATATAAGGTATTGTTACGAAGATGGTGACTGATTGATGGTTATAATTTCTAATTTACAATAGCCATCTAGCCTCGGGCCACTACCTGTGCCGGCGAAAGTGGTGGTATGTAAGAAACTCTGTTCTCACGTGACCTGCGACCCCGGTCAACCGCGCACATTCTGACACATGTCAATTAAGGCACTCACCGCCGCCGGCCGCGGATTGAGTGCTCGGACATGTTTGTGGAAACCCTACGTCCGCTAGATTGATTCATTACCTTTCGAAAGCGAAAGACGAATTGCTAATCCTTTAATATTTATACAATTTGATCTCTATCTGCTTCAGAATATATTGCCTGCATTAATTTCCTAAATACCATCTGCGTACTCGTCGAACAGTCAATGCGGCAATAAATCCTGGTTGTGAGGTACAGATGCAAAAGTACAAATGTTATTGCAGTTTACATGCGCATTCAAAGTGACAATTAGAGTGTTCGTTGAACAAATACACGTTTCAATGATGTACAGCTGCTTCGTTATTTTCCAAGTATGTCTAGGCAATTTACCGCCTCGGAGATCGATCAGCTCCTATTATTGGAAGAGGTCGGACGTGTACAAACATCGATTTCGTGTCGTTAATCTGGCGCCCCGTCCCCGGGCAGCCATAGCAGAGGTGAGAGTCTCTGTACTGAGAGGCTGTTGCGCGGAGTACGGCTCACCTCACGTATCGTGGAGATAACGACGTATAACAATCATAATGATACACTTAACCGATAAACAGCCCGCTTTTGGGTGCAATTTACTATGTTTTCATTCACATCTAATGCCCTATGTACGAATTTTATTGCGGTTGCTCTATGATTTTCAAGCGCTATTTTACAGTTAAATTCTGTAATTTTATTTAATGCTGCCTAACTGCAACAGCGTATGTATTTTAGATTACCAATTGCTGTTAAGTTTTTGTTGCTTAATATATAGAAGAAGCATAATCTTTTATAATAGTCAGACAAATTAGACATCAGTCTTAAAACTAATATTTAGGTATATAATAAAATAAGAAGACAGTAGGCGCAAGATTACTAGATACAAATTTGTTTAAATTTACATTAAATACTTAAAATAAATTAAGTATATTACTTAATAATTGTAACATCTCTATAATTTGACTAAATAAGTTAACGGAGTATTAATTTAGCTTCAAGAGCCATTACTGCCAACATTGATTAAATTATCAACATGTTGGCAAACGTGTAAAAGATATCATCTTACACCCGCATCCCTCTCACCTAACAAGTTTGTTATTTTATTATAAATGGTTTGGTTTACTATTTCGTTATGGTTTACAAAACTATAAAGGTTTTTAATAGAACAAATTATATATTAGAGAATAGATTTTGATATACTTACGTCATTTTAACTTCTAGTTTCGCTTGAATTACGCACTCTATAAAAAGCACATAGAAAAAAGCTAATCTTCCTTTAAAATAACAAAACTGACACTTTTGACTGTTAAATATAAGTGAATAAACTTTTCTATTAAGGCACAATATAAGGCATAACAACATAATTTCATTTACTTGTACAAATTGTAAGCCATAACAAATACGCGATATTTGTTCAATATTATTCAAAGCTATTAGAGCGTCAAAGAATTAGCATATTTATTTATGTTTTAATCCGAGCCTTTCCACGCTACTAAGCTGTGACTTAGCTTTAATTGTTAGTTCCAATCAGACCACAAGGCCAGGATAATACATTACATCAATAAATGATGAAATATATAATTTTATGATCGATATTAAGGAATAAATTAAAATTTATTACTCGAAATTAGATTATAAAACATTAGAATCCGCGTCTTAAGGTTATATCTAGTTTTAGATATAAGTAGGTACTTCTTCCATAATAATATTCTATATTGAAAAATATTTCTAAATTTAAACAATCCTGCTAGTATTTAATCGGACTCTAATCACTATAATCATGATGTGAAATTAAAGACATACTACATACGTATTTTTTTATTATTACATACGTAATTTTTTGTTACCACGGTCACACGACACCAACGACACTTACTTTCAGAAACGTCTACGTACCCGACTGAAATAACCCTGCCTTAGTATTTATATTCGATGAAAACTGTAAATATTGTAATCTTATTAATATTAGTTTTTTTTAGAGGAAATACCTAGTTCGACAACTTAAAAGCTCTGCCCCGACTGATCAGTGGTATCAGCAATTTGACGAGTAGTTTCATGAATGTTGAACAATGATGAAAGAGAATTTTAAAATTGCTTCTAAGTCACAATCTCCAGGTACCTGTTGCACTGTGTCTAAAGTGTATGTTATTATTGTTTTTTACTTATTACTGTATAGTATTGCTTATAACTATTTGTATTGTAATTATTTATCTAGAATTCAATATGTCGTTATCAATGAATTAAAAATTTAAATATAAATTAATATAAATATTACTTGAGTAATTAATTGCATTACATTATTCTTGGTTGTACCAAATTACATACTCCCTTACAAATAGATAATTGTTGTCTAATCTATTTCAGATTATACAGACTGTAAGAAATATTGCCTACATGTAGTATGCTATGATTAAATTAGAGGAATTCCTACGTATTGATTAATATAGTTACTCTATTTAGATTAGAATAGCCTGAGATAATGTACTTACAATGTTGCATCTTATTGTTATGAAATGTGTATAAAACTCATCACAATCACATTAAAAACTACTGAACGCATTATCATGCGGTTTTCACCAAAATAGTTATTCAATAACTTAGATTGAATGGGTTTAGGAGTATGATATTAGAATTGGAAAAACTCAAGGGAGCTTTCTTATAACTGATAAAAATCTAAACTTATAAAAATGATACGTATAAAAATAATAAGATGTGTGATTTTTACTTACCCAGTAATTTGTGTTGCTTATAAAAAATTAGGCTTATTTTTAAGGAGATCTTATAAGATCTATAGTAGTCAGTAGTATAACCACTAAATAAAACCGGATCTCCGTGCGAACGAATAACAACGCTAATTGATTAATCGTATGTCATATTTCATGCGTATTTAAGTGAAAGTTAGCTTCGGTTGGACAGATTTGTGTTAAACAAAAGTTATTTATTTATCCATTATACCTATAATTATAATAACTATAAGCTGCGCGTCGAATTCTGTACATTACAATAACGTTCATTCAGCCCATAAGTCAACCTAATCGTGATGACCGTATTTGGAAATATACACCAAAGAGAGAACACTATCTTCGTTGTCCACGAGTATCTTTACCAATTTTGACGAAAGGAATTTTTTCTGTTCTGAAAATTTGTTTTTACAGCATTGTTAATTGTAAATTATTAAGTATAACATAGCAATAATAACTAATCTACTGAATAGTTAATTAAGAAATATCTTAAAAAGATGTTTTTAAGTAGCATTAGTAATTATGTATGCAATCTCTTTTGAGTTTTTTTTTTTGAAGATTGAATCTGGATTTATCCATGCATATCCCCAGAGAAGAATATTGGAGCCAATATATCTCAGATGATTTTGCTGCTCAGACAATAAAACCGAACGTATTATTGACAACCGGGGCAAATACGAAAATTAATGATTTTCTTACTGAAGTAGTAGTAGTAGTAGTAGTACAGAAGTTTATACATAATGAACTTACATACATACACTCTACTAAAATTATAAAATAGCTAGTAAAAATCTGGATTTATTTGATATTAGAGACTTTTGTGTCACTATTTTTTTATACTCTTGCTGAAAATAACGTTTCATCTTATTTATTGTTAAGGTTAATTTATACAAAGTATAATCAAATCTTTATATTATAATCTTTTGAATTAACGGAAATTAAATTAGTGATTTTTGTTCGTTTTATTAAGTCATTAAATAATGTATTCATAGTACAGAAATCACATATCTTGTCTTGTAAATACCGGCGCTAACGTCCTTATGAGCTTCCGCTATGGCGGCCGGCGCGGCGCTTGTAAATCGGCTCGCAGGCACCGCCCAGACGTTCCTATACCGCGTGATTGCGTCCAATTATTTTCTGTTTATCTCTAATTACGCATGCGCAGACGTTGCCTTATCAGCTATCTGCCCTTCGGCCTAAGATTCAATCGCATTCGCTAATCAGCTCAATCCATTTGTATAGACCATAGACCATCTCCACTCGCTATAACTTAGAACGGGAATTTACTGTCAATACTGCGAGTGAACAGGCGAATACGTGGACTTTATTCAAATTAGTTTTAGTATTGAGCATAAATATAATTATACAGTGTGTATGATTTCTTGCAAATTAAATGTTTTCTCACGATCGATCACTTTAGACGTTCATTTTGTTTCGAACTATACTTATATTTATTTGGGTAATAGAACATTTAAACGTAACCTAACACGAGACTATTGTAAGGTATTCATGTGAACTTAATCGGACAGCACTCCCAGGGACACTATCCAGGGACTACTTCACTCCTTGAGAGACTCTAGAAGACATATAAAGGGTCGAGACTATCAAACCGATGGAAGTGACTACTACCCTACTCCAGCGCCATAGATAGCGATGACGATTCGATTATTCGATAGCCTTTTACTGTTCTCCGAAATGTTTTTATTCTTACGGGCTTCTGACACTTTTTTCGCGATATTTGTATGGAGCAGCGTCTAGCGTCAGCGTCAGCGTCCTAAGTCACAACCAGCTTCTTAATAGACTATAAAAACTTTTAATATTTTTTCATTTACATGCGAAAGTTTTTACGTTAGATGTTTATCTAACGACTAAATCACACAAAAACGGCTAGACAGATATCAATGATATTTGGCTCACAGATACTTCATAGCCTAAATTAATAGATAGGCTACTTTTTATCCCGATTTAAAGTTAAAATAAGCATAGGATCCTTAATATTTTAATGTATTCACACTAAAATAAAAACTATTTAATTTTACACAAGAATATAAGGATCGTTGTTGTGATTTCAATACCATAACGAATCTCAAATAAGTTCAATCTCTACAATGTTTATATAATTGGCTAATGTGTTAATTACAAAGTTAAATGGTTAATTAGCTGTAAATCTCAAGTCAAAGTTAGCAATACGCAGTTCATACCGTCCGGGGTCAAATTTAAAAGATGGAACATCGACTTCAAAAAATAACATATGCAAGGCGCCCACACAGAATTAGTATTTTATATTTTTATATTACTTCATATGTACACATGTCAACGGAAATGTATCAAACCGGAAATATCAATACTATATATACTAACATATTAAGGATATTTGTAGAATAATATCTCAAAGATTCTTTAATACACACATTTCCTGTGGCATAATATTATTATGTGTGTATTAAAGATATAATTTTATAAAAGTAACATCATACCATAGGTTTTCTGTAAATGAAAATAAAATAGATTAAGTAAATTCGTTACGTTTTTATTATTTTAAATTGTTGTTGTTTTATTTTTAATATTAAAGAAAGATGTATGGTAGAGGTTTGAAGGTTGTAAGTGAGAAGGTCTAAAAAAAATAGACGACGTTAACGATGATATGTTTAAAAAAAGATAAAATAAAATGACGGAGTATGATTTATGTAAAGAAGGAAAATAAGTTTATTTAAAGATTTTATAACAGATTTTCTTGTCTACATAATACTATATTTAATAATTTACATTTGTAGGTATACACTACATTTTAATTTTCACGTGACGTGTAGCCACTAATACAGTAGGTACTAGCTAGTGTGTGACTGATTGAATGTGGGGCAATTGTCTGTCTTTTTCTTTGCCATTTTTGTGCATATATCCCAAAATGAATGTTGTAAGAGCATTAAAAATAGTGTCTTACGTTTCGTCTGTCATGCCCGGCGTCACCAGGACGTCGCTATCGTGCGTCGTCGGGCGGTTGTGTAGTGTTGTGTAGTAGTCGGTTCGTGCGTGCAGTCTCGGGAGCACTCGGACAGTATTAATTTATCGCCAAGTCGTGCAAGCAATGACGTGCCGGTTTTCGGCATGCATTACGCCGACCGCGGTGAAATTAGGGTGCATTAAGGCAACAAGGTCAGTGCGCTCGGTCAGGGTGCGGTCTGATACTCTTTTTACAAAGAACTGCTTGCGGTTCACTGTTTCCGTATGAATAAATTATCAATTATTTTTTGATAACATGTTATTATATAGGACACGCTAATAAGTAGATTCGGAATATTCTCCACGCCAGCGAGGTCGTTGATGATTGATGTTTTCATAATGTACCAATTATGACGAAGTAACACAAATTTCAAAACAAATTTGAACATTCAAACTACATAAACATGATTATGAAATGCTTAAGATGAGATGGATGTTCTGTTTTATAAATTAGTATAAAAATAGTATAGATAATATGTTTATCGTTTGGTAATATACTATGTAGATATATAGATGCAGATATATACAAGAAGGATTTCGCGGGTTTCTGGTGACTAACCACTACCACTACTTGTAAGGATTATTGTTAAAAACGATTACCGCACTTACTTCTACTACACTTTTCATAAAAATAAGATATACGTAGCCCTATTTTGATGAAGACCAAAAAAAATTGCATGTGACTTCTCTCTCCCGTTGTAGGAGAGCACTAAGGTGTACTTTTAAGGTTTTTGAAAAGTTTATATCAAAATCCATCCTTTTTAATCTATTATGATTTGCCTGTCGTCATGATAACTGTTGCTATGGTAACCAAAGCATAATAGGACATAACTATAAAGTCACGGGTAAAGCGTTAGTAGTTATGTGTGTACATATAAAACCAAAGACCAAAATAAGCAGGAAATGCCATCAAATTATTTGTTTTAAGTATGATGTCATACAATAGAAAAAAACCTTAATCGTGTGACTTTCCAATTACTACATTCAAAATCATTTTAGAGAGGCAAAATCACTTAGTCATCAACCGCAAAATTATCTAGACGTATTTATCTCGTGTGAGAAATCCTAAACCAGCTTGATGATGTCTGGCGGCTGACCTAATCCTTGAATATTAAGCCGGCTAATAAATGGTCTGCTGATGGATATGAAAGTCTGTTTAACCAGACAAGCGAATTAATAGGGATTAAAAGACATATTAATCATATATATCCAATTTTCAATGAAAAAATCATAAATATCAAGTAATTCTTGAGTGGTAATACTTATTATCTGTTTAACATAAGCGGAATAATTTTTTTTTTTAAATGAAATATGGTTAATTCTTTAATTTATTTCTAGTTAACTTTATAATGATGTACAATAGTAAGGAATGATAGGTAGACCTCTATCACCTTGTGGTCTTTAACTTATTAATTAAAAAATTGTCTGATCTCATTTTAGGGCTAAAAATTTTGATTTTAAAATTGAGATTGAAGGTTTTAATATAGTAACTATGTAAATGAGTAAAATAGAATTATGAATAATTAACAAATAAATCTCAATAATAGGCAGGATTTCATTATGGTGTGCTTTTACATAACATCAACATTAAGCAATATGATTTGATTGCGAAAAAACAGACATCTATATTTTTAATACATTCAGATAGATATTTTATATAGTCATAGATCTAGTTTAAATGAGTATATAACCATTTTTGTGTCCATTGAGAAATATTTTATTTATAAGGATTTCCAAAAGGAGGTTTCGAAGTTGAGCCAGTCAAGTTCCGTCGGTCTTTTATTAAGTTATAGGCACTCCCAGTTTATTTTAGATAGGTCCTAAGTAAGAAACAACTAGTATCGAATGCTCAGTCCGATAGATTAGATTAGACAGATAAATTACTCGGTTCTCACGAGGCTGTTGCCACGCACTAGTTGCTACTGTTTAGTCATTGCAAATATAGTTATTTAAATCGTATTATTTTAAAGACTAGTTGACCCGCCCTTACTTCGACTCCGAATTTTTAGTTTTTAGAACAGACATCAGTAAGTTACAATTTTTTATTTATATCCCACTATTTGCTGCAGAACTGTTACTTCTCTCAACTCAACTCTGATGACTCATTAATTATTTGTGAACAAAATTAAATTTAAATCCATTTAACTATTTTTGTGTGATTTAGTTATGCGTTGGTATAACAAGTGTATGCAAAATTTTACTTAAATATATTCAGTGGTTTCAGCGTATAAACATAGAGAAAAAAATATTGTTATAAAGACTCTCCACGCTAAGTTATTTTAAAATATGCACATACATCGATAAGTTATAATTTAATTATATATATAGATCAAAAGTAACCGTTAAGTTCAATAAAACTTGAGACAATTAGATTTCCTTGACGTTCTGAAAGCGAAATGTCTAAGTGAGTGAGTATCGGAGCGGAAGGTACATGCGTCATCCCACTCATTCGAGGCTTTATGAATATGAGTCTGCCAGTTTTATTGGTATATGACTAGATATATGATACGGTATAAACTATAGAATGACTCGTACGTAACTGAAGTGACCGCAACGCATTGATTTAAACGGTTCTACTCGTCACGAGTATTGGCTCCCACGATATGCAGATAAGATTATAGTTGACTGATGCATAGGACAATGTAGTAATAGATAAGTACGCCTAAAGTGAAACGACTCGGCCTGAATAATACCTCATTTATTGAGATAAGTGTCCATTCAATGATCTGACTTTCCAGAGGTATGATCATCACACAAAATATATTCGCGTCATTGTTCTCGAACATTCTCGAAATAGATCATAGCATTCGAAAATGTACAAAGTACTATACTTCTGAGTGATTACAAAATAACGCTTTTCTTCTTATTTAAAAGCTTTCCGAGGGTAACGGAAACTATTTTATATTCGGGACGAAAGATATTTTTTCTATTACCTAAAATTCCAATAGAACCAACATCAGAATCACATTCAGAATAAAATATTTAAAAAATAAATAATGAACTCAATAAAAAGTAAAAAATAATCAAACTTAGATTTTTAACACACTACCAACTGATCAGTTTCAAGTCGGTGCGTCCTATTATTATTGTTGTATTTTTTGGACTCGGCTCTAAATATTATATTTTTCTTTTTTTATCAGCTTACCTAAATATCTTCAAAGTAAATAATTAGTTGTCAGTACCTCCCCATAATATTTAAAGAAGTATCCTCTAACTCCTAACCGTTGAGGAGTTGTGTCTACCATCACATCAGCTCAGCAATAATATTATACACAATATCTGATTATTTTATAGATCAAAATATGTGAAAAACATTGTAAGTGCCTTTGAAACTTGAGGGTTTCCCCCGATTTCTCCGGATTCCACCATCAGATCCTGACTTGTTTCCAATGGGACCACCTGGGAAGTGCACTCTTTCGAAAAACGAAGAATTTCTTAAATCGGTCCAGGCGTCTTGGAGAAATCGGGGAACATACATAAAAAAAGACGACTTGAGAACCTCCTCCTTTTTTGAAGTCGGCTAAAAATGTCCCAATTCTCAATGTTTTTTTTTGAAACTTCATACAATACTTTATTACTTTATTGTTACTGCGTTTGTTTTTCAAGACTTTTCGGGTATGTAATGGACTTTTAATTCAAAATATTTTATGTTATATTTATAGTAGAATTACGACAACGAGATACAATATAATAACCTATTTTGAAACTTAAGTGACATCACCACAAATATTGCATGGCCTTTAAATAATTTCTTATTAACATATAAACTAACCTACATTATATCTGGGTACGAGTGTTGCCTCATACTTTGTACTCAAAGAATTTAATTACAATAAATAATAATTAAGAGACATATATTTTGTGTCTAATTTAAGCAAATCGTTTTGCCTATCGCTATTTGCAAATTATTTTTTATGAATTTATGTTTGTTTTTCAATAAATATGCTTTTTTAAAAATTTTATTACCTTATCTGATTCTCTTAAATAAATTGATTTTATATTATTACTTCTAACCAAAAGTTCGACTTTCCTAATGCAGTATGTAGTTGGAAGGTTGGATCAATGATTATACAGACAGTTAAATTTGAATTTCCAAAAGTGCTATAATACTACTTGTATAATCATCAGAGAAATTGCGAAGTGTCATAGTAGAATGTCAAAATCTTATAGAGGAGAGCTAAAGACTAAAATGATTATTCTGTATCTGTGTCTATCGAAAAAAAATAGTCTTATTGAGCAATGCACCCAAAATTATATCATGCCCCTAGAGGTTCTATTAAAATAAAATACATCTGACATTTGAATGAGATTTAACTTCTTAGAAAATTTCATTTTAAACAATGATGTATTGCAGTAATTTAGCATTCTGATATAAAGTGCATGGTGATGTTGTACTTAATATAATAGGATCTTGAGTGGTATCATCTGAACAAGGCGGGTGCTTCGGAAACTGGTATGAGTAGATTACGCTTATGATCTAGCTATTGCATGCTCTACTCTTTATTCTTACCTAATATTATAAAATTGTTAAGTATATCTATCACATCGAAAAAATAACTATTTAACTGTCGTATAAACAGGAATAAATTACATGTAATATTAATATTATGTTGTTTAGAGGCCATAATTTTATTAAGGGGTTCCCATTTACACGTACCTATCTAAGAATTTTACTTCAACTTACTTCTAATTTGGTACCACGAAGCATGGAGTCAATAAGTGGGTATTGAAAATCGTTACCATACAAAAATCCCTAAATTTTGGCTTATTTAATACGTTATGAGGGGTTCAATAGCTTGTATTCAGTGTCGAAGGTATATCTAATGGTGGAAAGATGAGATGAATAGTCTTTCATCTCATTATATAGTATTATAGTACTCATTATAGTTTGGGTTAGTTTATTTATTTATTTATTTTATTTATAACTTTATTGTACACCATAAAAGGATAAGGATGCAGTAAAATTAAGCTAAAACTAAATTAAACTAATGTGAAGTACAGCGGGCGGTCTTATGGCTAATTAGCCATCTCTTCCAGACAACCCAGTCTTGGAAGGAGCGAAGGTTAAAATAAAGTAGGTGGTGTAGTTACAATATACTAATACTAATAAGATACAACCGAATACATAAACAACCTAAATAATAGTAAATAATACTATGTATTTATACATATATAATAAACTAATATATATTCTTATATTATAATACAATACATCAACCATACATAGATTTAATAAATAGATATTAATTGATATAAATAATGTAGTCTAATTATTCATATAGCAAGCAAATCTTTCAGCAAGTTCTTAAACCTATAGAGTGTATCAGACTCTCTAATGTTGAGAGGTAGTTTACTGGTTTTAGCGTGTATTTTAGTTTTTAGAACTGTGTTTCATTAAAATCTAAAATTGAAATATCTTAAACCACGTAAGAGATAGAAAACCAGTTAAGAAGTAAAGAGCTCATCATAGAGTGGGTGCAACAAACATATAACCTCGTTACAATGATGATGCAAATTTGGCCGAGAAATCGTCGTGTATCGCACACTTTCAACAATCCCGTGATTGATTACATAAATTTGAATACTGACGCCGTTAAATCCAAATTAAATTCATCTGCGGCTTCGGCTAAAGGGCGACGCAACGTCTGATAAATTGCCGGAATAATGACTAAATGACTGTTGCATACACCACAGACTACGCCATACATAATATATGGAAGTAATGTTGTATCACATACTATTAAAAGTTATTTCATTAAAATAAGATTAACCAGTAATGAGGCGAGAGTGAATATACTGAATAGGTAGTTATTTGCGGAAAAAAGAGAAGGAGCATATTATAGTTAGTTCATGCAGAAGTAGTCTCGAAACGTTTGGTGTAGTTTGGATATTATTAATTGGCAGCCATACCAGTTTACATCACGTGTTAGGTAAATGTGGTTTTTGTCTAATGGATAGAATATAGTCTCGTAAAATAAAATAGACTTTCATGACTAAAAATTTTATGACTCTTTTTTTATAATAAAAGACAGGTGAATAATTTATTTGATAGTTTTAATTAAAACGTGAGTTACACTGTCTAATTAGATCCTAATAGATACTATCCAGATCCAATTACGTCAGTACCACGGTTCCTGTTTGAGGTCCTCCGACCACACATGACTTTTTTTTCAAATTTGATTATAAATATACATCTAGTTTTAGAAATTATATGAGCGTGACAAAACATAAATAACACTATTAATAATAATATTTATTAGGGGACGTTTACAGGACATCACAAATTAGTATAGAGCAGTGAGGCGTATCGAGTGGCCACAACCGCCCTTATTATTGTAATTAACTTCATATAAAACCGGCTAGTAATTATTTTAATGGTTATTAAACACGTGCGGTAGAGCGGAGCGTTTCGGTTTACCATTGAAGCACAATTATCACCATTGACTTTGTGGTTAGAATGCAGGGAAATGAGGCAGGTGTACTATATCAGGTTCCCATGATAATAAATATTTTCTATTTTCTTCCCTTATACGTTTGTAAAAGATTAGAAAAAATTATATCATGTATCGCAAAGAACGGTATAAATCGAAGTTATTCTTGAACATTTAGCTCCTTTTTTTAAAGTGTGCATCCTGGTTAATTTTAAATTATACTCACTTTACAAATAAATCAAAGAGCATCTCAAAGTAACCTAACTTTATAGCAGATCTAGTTTCTAGAAAACTTAGTTTAAAGAAAAAGTCCCACCCGTGAGGGGACGGGTTAGAATACTATTCCCCTCTGCTGCTGGGAGAGCATCTCGTAAGAGCCGAGTAACCCAGCACCCCCTTGGTGGTAGGGGATCTGTTCTCCGACTGGCTAGCGACCACCAGCATGCGAATCCGATCGCCAAGTGTCATAGACGCGTTCCGGTTGAGCCGCATGTGGGCCAGATATACCCCCTCCCTCTCCCATCCCATTAATGCTGTGGGTCTAGTAGACTCTGGGCTCTTGCCTAGGGTCCGCTGAATCCGCATCATTTTTCTTCATTCCCCCTTCCCACTCTATCTTCGGGGATGCAACGCATTTTGCGATGTCCATGGGCGATGGTTGCCACTTACCATCAGGTGGACCATCTGCTCGTTATCTATTATAAAAAAAAAAAGTATATACCTATAATAATAAATTAAAATTATAATTATTGTTATTAATAAAATGTTAACCGAAAATAAAAAAGGGTTAAAAAGATAAAAAAATCATTTAGGTTTATCTTATGAAGATAAAAAAGTATTTTTATTTCAGTTTATATGTCCGTTTATTTTACAGTAAACAATTACGTGTTGGTAATTTAATAAATCTGTCCACAATATGCAATGAACAAATTTATTAAATGGCTATTACTTTATTAAAAAATTGTAGGTTTGCGTTGTTATTACGTGAACCAAATAAACGTAAAATAGACGAGTTAATCGAGAAGTTTTTATCTTGTCGCCTCGATTTAAATAAGGTCACTCGAACAGCTGTATTCAATATTTTCCATAGCTTAAAATATTCGAACTTTTTGGAGACAGATAAGTACTTTACATAAAAGTCTTTCTGCTTTATAATGATCATTGTCCGATAATGAATACCTCGTAAAATTTTTCTCGCTTATTACGTTACACTGCCTTGGTCGAGTTGTCTTAATAAAATCCGGGTCATATTATTTGAAGGAAATTCTTTTAATTTCGTGTATGCATTAAAATACCTTCGTACATACAAAATATGATTGATGATATGAGTTTAACTCCGTTAAGGGAAGGTTGCTATTAATCTTTATGTTTTCGCGATTAAGCAATGAAGTAAGACGTAGGTATATTTCTTTTGATGTTTTATCCACAATGACAGGCGTAAATCTCTGATAACATCGTTTTGATGCTGCGGTATTTTACATGTTTCCTTTTATCTGTTTTGTTTGCCCAAAGCCAGTAGCACTTGATTAAACTACTGATAGCATTTTTTGGCTTTAATAGAGTTGCTATATAATTCTGAGAACTACTAGCTATGCAAATAAAACTGTGTGTAGCCAAAACTTATGCAAGTTTACTTAGAACAAGCTTTTAAACAAGTTCTATTTTTTTTAATACTAGAAGGGACAAACGAGCAGACCGTCATCCTGATGGAAAGTGGCCACCGTCGCCCATGAACATCGGCAAAACTAGAGAGTATCTCATGTTTTGCCGATGCGTTGCCGCCTCGAAGGTGGAGTGAGGAGAGGGAGCAAAGAGTTTCTGTTTCTGCTGCGGTTTCAGTGGATCCTGAGCAAGAACCCGGTGTTCACTGAAACTGAAGCATTAATAGGATGGGAGAGGGAGGGGGTAGATCTGGCCCTTGTAAGATTTCAATACAGGCGGCAACAATAAATCTCACGTGAAACTAAATATAACTGAGCTTGTAAAACGACTTCAATTTTTATGTTTTAAGACATCGCTATGTATCAATATCTATATAATGTTTCATCAAATACTGAGTTTGTTTAGGAACACAAACATTAATTCAATATGGTCATTACGATCAAAAAAGAATGGAAAAGCGACAAACCTTGACAAACAAGTGTTTTTGTACTCGTCGAAAATAGTTGAGAACTACTTTGAAATTCATTTACATATATTGAAATAATACATTAGTATTTCATTTACAATATTCATTGTTATTTTATTGTTTTTCTGTTGATAAAAATATGAATATGATATTTAAGCACTTGTTGTCTATATATACTTATAATTTAACTGGTAAGTTACCGAATGTTTAGGTGCAGGATCATTTCATATTATATAACATAGTCACCCACCGCATCTGTCTCTCTACGTGTTTGCGATAAACTCTTAAACTATTGAACGGATTTTAATGAATATACAAAGTGATTCATGAGGAAGGTTTAGGTGTATAATTTGTTAAAATGTTGTGAAAATATCGTGAAATATAATGATAATTGACGGAGAAAATATATCCACCGTGGAGCTTTTATTAAAAACGCTGTTTAAACCATTTTTGAGATATAATCATCATCATTAGATACGGTTTTTACATTGTATTGTTACAGGTGTAACTTGAAATAATAGGCTTTTATTTAAATTGGATAGGAAAAAAGTTATTGTCTCTTAAAAATTTAACTTAGAGAAGCTAAGTAGGATCGACTATTTAGAATCGTGATAAGATAGATTAAATTATATTCTAATGTTTGCACACAGGCGATCATAAAGTAATAATGTTGAGTTTTATGAGATTTAAGATTGGCGTGTTCATTAGCATTGACACGAATAGCGCTATCGACACAAATAAGATACACGATTGTGCTTCTAATGATGAGCTTTGTTCACTGCGCCCGTGTTAATTAAACGGATGCCATTTGTGCTGTGTCTCGTACTTGCTTTTGTTTAAACTTTTGTTTTGAACATACCTAAAGTTTATACACACAACTATCAAAAAAGTCTTTTGTATTAGATTCTTTTTACTCAGCTTAGTCTACTCATTTTTGTTGTACAACTATTGAACAAAGAAAACAGTACACATTTTATTTCTCTTACGATTGTGACATTAACACGTAATAAGTAATGTTTTATATTCAGTAAGACCATAAATAAATACTAATATTTTACTTTATACATTTTGTTGAAAGTTTCTGTTAACTACAGTTAGATATAAATAAAATATGTAACATAAGTGTAGTATAGCAGTAATGTACGTGTTTATAGTCATGTAGTAATTAATATATTTGTTATACAAAATAGTGACAATATAATATCAAAGTAATACTTTTGAAGTAAATTTCATAAAACACATAGATACTAAAGAAAATGAAAGAAAATCGTGCAAATTTGCCTTATCGCTAAAAAAGTGATCTCTTCCAGGCAACTATTCTGCTAGAAGACATCAATTAAATATATTAGATAGGGTGTAACATAGAAGAATACCAATTTAAGTACTTTTTCGTCCTATAAATTATGCAAAATTTCAAACTTAAGTTTTTTCTTTACGTACTAATCATATTATTAATATATAAATATGTGTCGAATATTACACAAATTTAATGAAACCAATTCAAATAAATAATGTTAAAATGGTCGTAGAAAGTTAAAAGGAGCTAATAGTGTTACAAGCTATTAGCGAATTCGGTGTCTATTGCTATTATGATTTCGTATAAAACAATTAGAAATTCAAATAAAATTTGCTTTTATAACTTTTGGAATTGGGTAATGCAAAAATGATGGTTTATCGGTACTAGCGAGCAGACACGTCCGTCGAAAACAAGTTCTACCGATTCGTTCTTGTAATATCGGTGTAATTTATTTAATGTTAGAAATAGACCTCGCTCAGCGCCACAAAGAATATTGGCTTTCACAACGTAACCCCGCAAATTTATGTGCAGCGAGATTTTGCCAATACTAAGAACAAAGCGGTGCTGCAGACGGGTGTTATTTTATGAGTCTGTGGGATACAGTTACGCAAAAATATTCGTTGCATTCTTTACCTTATTCAGTACGGACTAAGTATCATGAAACTAACTCTAGTGAACGTCAGGTGTGCCTGCTAACAAAACTATGCTTATTTCACCTGAGACTTCCTTCTCATTAGCAGTTATTTGAATTACAGGTTCTGAATAATTAATGGCAGATTAAATCCCCATTGCATGTAAAATCAACGCTTAAGCTCGATTATATGACTTTCCACTTAAGGAGACAACAATTAAAATAAATATTTCACACAGAGAACTATTTAAAAGAGTGTCTGGCCTATAATTATGATTTTTTATAAAAGAAACTCCAATTATAACTTAGTATGGAGGTATTTGTTGATTGCACATTGCCAGAGCGCAAAAAATAGGTTAATATAAAATAGCGGAGCGTTTTTCCATCATCGCAAACTAGATACGCTTACACAATAAACAATTGCCGTTAAAATGGTCAGGTGAAGTAGCTTAGAATTATACAGAGATCGATTATAGTGAACCAGTAATTTTGCAGCCTACAAGCACGCTTCCCTAGTACAGCCTTAAGCCAAGTCCGTTACTAGGAATTATGAGTCGCTGTCGCACTTTACACCTGCTCTTGAAACCGTTGTCGTAATTACGCTAATTGTTCCATAATACGGATACAATTTCTAGACGTAGGTATTTACAAAACGTACTTTAATCAACAATAATTAGATATTACGTACTGTAACTATATTCGCTTATTAAAGGCTTGAATAGCTCAAGTTTTTCATTTTGTCTTAGGAATGTAATGTAGGTAATTGTTACACTGAGAAGAACCGCGTTAAATTTCCTCGTGATAATAAAAAGTAAGTGAAAGAAACATAATATTCCTAAGCCATTATTTCATATTATTATTTAAAAAAAAAAATACTACACGTATTGTAAAAGAAGAATAGGTTTGAAAAATGTAAGCAAATATTTTATTGTACGTAATTTATATACATTATAAAAGAATATTTGATTGAATGAAATACTAACATACTGCCTAAACTCATAGCTACGATTTCGAAAGCTTAGACATGGGTTATTTTGACACTAAAATTAAGGAAGATTTTTGACTCTTTGAAATACTCCTAAGGTAGTGGAACAGAGGATAAAAATACGTGGGAAAAATGTGAAAAAAAGTGGTAAACATTTAAATGCAATGCCTTTTATAATGTGCTAGTAAGTAGTTCAAATAGCTAAATCAGATTAGGACGATTAATAAGAGTAACAACGAGTTCTATAATTAATGTATCATATGGTAAGTCGGCAGCTTTAACGTGTGATTGGTTAGTATGTGAAGACATATGAGGCGTTACAATTACAATCAATCAATTTTTTAATTACTCATGGCTCAAGGGGATTTTTTAGTCAAATATAAAAATAGTGTTATATTGATTTACCTAATATCATTTTAGGATTAGTTGATATTATTGTAGTTAACTGAATGATACGGGCAACTTTGCCCCCTTTGTGTATATTATATTTTAATAAGATTTCTGAAAGTTATTCTGATAAGTATTCGAATTTCAGGTGATGATGATGAAAATGATGAACACTATTTAGTTGTTTACATAAAGCTATTACCTTTGTTGAAAAAAGAAGATTACGAGACACAGGAGTCCCGTTGTATGCAGAAGCAGGCGCATCGTAGGCACGCGCTTGCCCCGCGTGTGTCTAGTGGTGCAGCCGCTCGCGTGCGCCTGTCTCGTGTCCGACTCCGCCAGCAGCTGATCCTACTCATTGTCTTAATTAAACATAATAATGCCATCCGGTCCCGTCTACATTTATAAAGAGATAACGTTATTAAATATTTTATGTAACAAAACGAAAGTACCTTGGCTATATTTCAAAAATTCAATTAAAATATAATTGATATTCCATATTATTATTATAATTTTATCGGTGAATGGATCCCGACTGTTTATCTAATAAACCAGGATGTAATAATTTAAACAGGAATTCAAATACAAGTTATTCAGCATTGAAAATGTTAATTTTGCGCATCTATTAATGACTATTGGAGATAAACGTGTTAAGAAAATGTTGCATTCAACTTTCAAGATTCCACTAATGATCTGAAGTTGTGCAACTCGGTCGTAGGTTGGTAACTCGGCACTATGCGCAGACTGTGGAAGGACGCGCGGACGCGAGTGCCAAGTGCCGATGTTCTGTCTAATTAAGCGCGGTCCCAACTAATTTGACGCGAGCCTAGCTTGCCGCCGCTTAATGAATAGTATCGCACACGTTCATCTCGCCGTGTCGCCAGCAACATCTAGCGGCGTGCTCGATAAAAGAAATCATTTCGGCTAATAGCTTTACCCATTCGAACCAAACATTATTACGTGTATAAGGAAGTGCCGAACAGGTACGCGATTAAATTGGCTCAACCATTCTCTGGCTTCAGAAAAGCCAGCCTAATGGTTATTCAGAATGTTTGCATCAGACCATAATGTTGATTATAGTCATCGTTATGAACGGCGTAAATGCAGCCCATTGATGTATGCATCTACGCATATTATCTTCGAAAATTAACTTGTGTCATAGATTTAATTTATCATCAGTCCCTCTGGAGATTTAAAACCAATAGGCCATATAAGTAAACCATTAAGTTAGAATGAAATGCAAATGTTTAAATAGTGTTTTTCTGTTTAAATAAATTTATTGTCTCATTTACATATTTTTAATAAAATAATTTGATTTAAATTTTAGGCATTGATGGTTTGACGGAATTATGTTACAACAGAATATGAATAATTAAATATATTATAAACGTCAATACTATTAACATAATTATAAAATATTGTCAATATGATTTTAATAGTTCTTATAAGTCGAACTGATCTTATTTCGTCACTGTATTTATGGTAACCTCAGTATTGTTATTATTATATCTGTAATAAACTATAAATAAATTAAAACGATATAGTCCAATTAAAATATCTTTACCCTTGTTTAAATGTTTATAGTACGGTTTAGGGACATATAACTCCACAATTTAATAATAATGTACTTAATATGTATTTAAGTATTATGATGAGTTAAATAAATTATGTATACATATATTTATACACAGGTAGATGTATGATTAAATATTTATTACAGTTGCCCGTGAGTTAGAATACTATTCCCCTCTGCCACTGGCAAAACATCTCATAAGAGGCGAGCAACCCAGCACCCCCTTGGTGGTAGGGGATTTGATCCTCGCTTGCGGCCACCAGCCTGCGAATCCGACCGCCACGTGTCATAGACGCGTGTCCAATGGCGATGGTGGCCACTTACCATCAGGTGGAGGTGAATCATCTGCTCATTTGCACCTTATCATAAAAAAAGATTATTTTTAAGTTTTATCTTTTCTCGCTTTTATACGAATGCAAAGTGAGAGTAAATCGCTAGTATGTATTTAAATTTTAAAATATGTCTTGAATATTGTTGGGCTGTAAATAACAGAATTTCTTAAATAAATTCGAATGTTCAACGAATGATACACTTATCGCGTAATTTGTCACTACATCCAAAAGCTTTTCGGTCAATTACGAGTACTAAAGAGCAAACTGTTTATAATATAAATGGCAAGGATTTCAATTTTATCACCTTTAGTATTCGAATTTGTATCTTGTTTTGGCTCCCAAAAAATGTTAATCCTTTCCTGTAATATATTATCTACTTGAAGTATACTATAAGTGATTTATAGTAAATCTCAATAAAAATTGTTAAAACACTTAAAGTTAAAAAAACAGGTTTAAAATATTTTAGACAAGAATTTACCTCAATATCTGGGCCTGCTTAAGCCCAAAAAACACATTTCATTATTCACATACTTCCTTTAACGTTCGACTTTGCTACCCTACAACTAACTAAACTAGTGATCCTCTATTAGAGTGATACTTCATTACTTCTACACTTCTCTATTGTAGTAAATATGCACTCAACGAAATTATTCGTCAAACTAAATTTTATTTATTGGGCCAGAGGTTTAGTAATAGGAACTATTGGACACTCAAATTTAATCAACAATGTTGCTAGCAAATATTTATTCCATTACATTAATACTAAAAATATAAGTTTGAAGGGGACTTTAGTTCCGATTATGATAATTCCTTCACTCCTCGAAAGTTATTTCCTTCAGCAAGGTAGCCATACGTTTAATACTAAGAAAATAATATGGCTATTTAATTACCAACACGGACGTTAAATTCAGATATATGCTCAATTTGGTGGAAGAACGTAATTTCTAGATTTGCTGATCTAATTTTAATAATAATTTTTCTGATGGAATCTTACACGTCTTATAAGTGACTTGGATTACGGAGGTTAAATAACTTAAATTATGATATTAAAAAGTATTGCGATATTTTCGTCTAGTGTTTGTGTGATGGCGGTCATTGAGTACAGTCAGCTTTGGTTAATTACTTCGAGACGACTCACGATTCAACCACTTAAAAGGCTTTAAGCAGTATCATTTGTTCCAATCCATAATGGACTGATACAGATAATGGTTTTTAAAAGTTTTTGTCTTTGATTGAAGACGAATTAAATCTTAAATAATATTATACGTGCTATACATATAAAAGTAGTAACTAGTTATCTATAACTAATCTATAAATAAAATTTAATAAATACTACCTTACATCAAACTGTTGTTATACTTTCTGTTACTTTTAAAAACCTTTTAGTAAATTTCTACACGTATACACCTTTCGTATTTCCAGGCAATATAAAATTGTAGCTTAACTTTATTACTAAAGTAATTTCCTTCTTTATTATCCAAGAATATTTCTTTAAGTTGCCATCTTCATTAGAGAACTTTAAAACATTTCAGCAATTTGATTTTAAATTACATTGACATAAATTTAAATTGAAATCTACATTAAGACTCTACAAAATATTTTAAGAATAAGTGAAGCAGCTATTACTGAGGGAAATAAAAAAACATTTAACGAAAGAACGTAATGTTTGGACATCCATTTAAAATGCTAAGAAAATTATAATAATTTCACTTAATTACACCATTTATTCCACGGTAAGGCCGTGCGGCCGCTCCGTTTTCTGTTTACACTTATCGCTTACTTTACAGTTTACCCTCCTACATTAATTGTATAATTAAACTGCTCTAGCTACTGTTCAAATAAACATTTTTGACAAAAAGTTTCTTAAGATTGATTGGCAAAAATCGTCACGCGATTAATGAAAAAGTCTCTTGAAATATTCGTTTTGGTCCGGCCTAGTTAGGATATTATCGATAAAAAAAAATTATTAATAATAAATATCAATCAAATGAATTATTTTTGAAACTGAACGGCAGTAATCTAAACTAAGAGAAAACAATAGCATGCATCAATGCTAAAATCCAGGTATTCCACTACAGCGTAAAATATAGATAAACCCATGAACCAACAAAGCTTACATTTTTAAAATAGTTGTAGTATAAATTATATTATCTAATTTCGTGCATAAAATATGTCAAATAACAAATATATAAAAGAATAAAACACACTAAAGATCCTAAGGGATTCGTCATTTCTAGAAGGAATCAAATATACGTAAGTTTCAATACAGTTCACTTAACATCTATTATTCCCATTATATAATTAGCATACTTCGCTGAAATAAAGTAAATTTTATTATACTCCTTTTTTTACACAGAAGGAAATTTTCTAAAGTTGAAATTTAGCAAATTTTAAACTTTTAGTTTCCTACAATCAAAGAAAACATTCAACCACCTCCAGCTTTAGGAAGGATTGAACAATATCTTAAACATTTATAGTAACTTTAACAGTTTAATACAATAAATAATAAAAATAAAGAAAATTGCGTACAAAGTTAATAGTCTGAAACACCAAATTATACGATTATTTTATTAGACAAGTACTCGTAAAATAAATATTTTAGTGCTGCTCTCGCTCCTGCTATTATCGTCACCAGAAGTGATTTTTGTATGTTCACTTGTCGATGCATAAAATATCGGTTTTATTGCACTTTAACACGTTAAGGGAAAGCTGGGGTCAAAGAAATAAGTTAAAATAAAAAAATGGTAGCAGTATTAAAAATAAATAAATATATTATATTTCACTTCTGTCTGTCTCGTCCTCGCTTCGCAAGGGTGTATTTGAGTTCAAGAAAAGGTTAAATCCAAAATTGTTTTAGCATTTTACACCGTTTGAACTTTTCCTGTACTCCCACAAATATTTCTAAACCTAAATTAGCCAAATTCATTCAACCGTTCTCTAAATTTAGCGAGATTTACTAATATATATAATACAAACATATATAATATAATACAAACATACAGAATAATACAATATAATATAATACAAACATACAGATATAAAAATAAAAAAAATGTGTAGATAGCTCATACGAAGGTGTCACATGCTTATTATTATGAAATTAAAATTGAACGATATATACATACGTAGAAAGAACTATATAAACAAACACACAAACAGAAAGTTCAATACACGACAACGCATGGTCCACTTATTATTTTCTCATATAGTAGACGCGTCTACCCATAAAAATAAACATACGTACAGATAGTTCAATCCACGATGGCTCACGGTCCACTTATTATTTTCTCATATAGTAGACGCGTTGGCGCCATCATGGATTGAACAATCTATATATACATATAAAAATAACTATATAAACAAACACACGTGTAGATAGCTCAATCCACACGACGCACAGCTTACATATAGTAAACGTGCCTTTCCCTGTCATTGATTGAACTATATGTACATACAGAACTATAAGAAACAACAACATGAATAAATTTAATAACGTATATAGGAGTACAAAACAATCTGCCAAAAATGCGAAGCATCAAGCAGACAAAGTCACGCGTGTAGTTTATATAAATTCATAACCGCACTAGTGCGGTAATGTAAAGTAAAAAGCACGCGTGTGTTATGTTTTACGTTCACAAAAACATTGAAACAAAACACTACTTTATAAGCAATTGTGTTAAAAAGCTCTGTTAAGATAGATCCCTGGCAGTTACGAGTAGTTTTTAATGCACAAATATTGACTATCGCAGTGAGGAAGCATTGCATATTTTGAGAATCACGTGAGTCTCTGTTGGCTAAATATTAGGTAAAAAAATCAGTGTAGGCGAGAATTTACGCGTAGTAAAAGGCTTTACACATCTGCACCTAAGTCCCAAGCCCTAGATACTCCTCGGCTTTCTAACTATATTGCATGTCAATATTGTCATTTACGTGTTACTGTGCAGTATAGCTCAAGTATAGTAATTTTTTATCGCTTCAGCAACATTTTCCCTGCTTCCTTTTAAATTTCGGATCAGCTGGTTACTGGTTATAAATTACTATAAGTTCTTTATAAAATGCCTTATTTAGTTTAAAAACGATAAAGGTGTGTTCCTACAAATTTACATGTAAGTATACATATATAAAACTTACTTACAAAAGACTTCAACGCGCTCTTTATAGTCGTAAAGTAAATACTATAACAAAATTATGTAACTCATATTTATAGTATTTATTCTATTTTTCTAAGACTGAAAATATGGCCACTTGCAAAAAAAATGGCGATATTTCTTATTTAATATAGATTGAAAAAAAATATTTTGGCAGGTTTGTTTTTGTTGAAACTGAAACTTAATAACGACATTCTTAACTTTTGTATAAATCGTAAGCTTACGATTCACCATTAAAATAAGGTGTGGCATTATACAAAGTTTACATTGTCTCACATGAACTCATAATCACAATGCTATTTTCACCGAATTCGAGGTAGAATGTGAATCACGATGATTGTCAACAACTTGTATAAATGGTCACTTAATACGACATTCTTCCGCAATAATATATTCTGAAAGAACGTGAAGGCGATATCTATATGCAGTGTTGTTTAACCAAGGAAGTAATTATTTTTGACCGCTTTAACATTGAATCTAAAAAATAAGTTTTTTAGTCCTGTTATGTTAGACTCAATTGCGATTAAGATTATATTTCTTATTGATAACATCCACTGTGTCTGCAAAAAACTCGATTTAAATTAACAAGTTACATAAATCATTGATATATTAATTGCTAGGAATAATGAATAAATGGGCCTTTTGCGTATTGCGGTCGGCCCGTGAATAATAGGATACGGCTAAGAGTATGTACAAGGCCAGGTCGGTCGTCATCACAGCCGAGCGTGGATCCGCAATCACTTAGGAATCCTTGACCCATCCAGAAGAGGCTACTCAAATAGAATGCACCGGTCCTGTCGCCATACATAGATAAATAGGTATTTAAAATGCCGCTCTCCGTGGGAACCGTGACGGGCGCCCGAACCGATAACCCTGCGCTTGCGCCGCGCACCTCACTGCTCGCTCCGGCGACGCGACTCCACGCCAAGAAATCACGTCGCGAATCAAACAATGAACTTTGTAATCGAAAACGATTTGGTTGCTTAATTTTGTAACTACCTCTATCTCTCTTTTTTATCTACGCTTTTATTTTCAATAATAAATATGCTGATATTTTTTAAACGGAACTCTATGTCGTCATATATAGGATCGATATTTGATAGAGGATGCGGTTGACGTTGGAAAACAAACTTTATTGCGAGGGTAAGAAAGTCGCAGGAGTAACGATGTTTAGAATGGCGCACGAGTTTAGAAGTAAGGTTGCACGCTGAGAGATGTCATCTCGATCTCCCGCTGTGACCCGCGAACAATATTGTCTCTAACTCTCTGCTATAATGCATTGTGAATTTTAAATCAATTCATATTGACTCCAACAAACTATTGCGTTACAAAAATTGTAGGCATAGTTTATAAGGAGCGTACGAGTTATGAAAAAATACTAACTAGGATTGCCTATAATTTATGTTAATTAATATTGTAATAAGTTTATCACCGTTTACTTCTTTTAATTAGGCCTAGCGTATATACTAGAAAGTGGAACCTATATAAGGTTACTTTTATCCTAGAAAATTTATAATTTCTGTGTGACAAAAAGATTAAATACTTATCTGTAGAATTTTATTTGTACAATTATTGTTATATGTTGTGCACGTCCACGTGTTGAATGGAATTTATTCTAGTGTTCCTATATTAAAAATGATGCTTCATTTAAATTTAAAAATGAAAAGTTACAAGTAACATATGTAACAGGTGATTAATCAAAAATTAATTAAAAACTTCCGGAATCACGTAACTCATTGCATTTATAAACATTTTAATGATTATCACTATCAAGATCGCAATAAAAGTATTCTCAGTGGCTTTGGTCACTTGAAAGCTAAAGTACTAAAGATTAAAAAGTAGAGTTTAATAACTTTAATTTTTATAAGTATATCACATGGTACCTTAATATTAAAGTTAAAATTCCAACTTTTCTTTAATATATTTTTATAGACACATAAGAATATATAATCGTTCGAATAGTATAATACTACCTATGTGGAAACCGTGATAGCAGAAAAGTTAAGTACATTTTTCAGGTGAGTAGAAATACCGTTTGCAAATAATCTCTATCTGAGATCATCGTTCACCAGCTGATCTCCAGATATCAGTAAATGTACAGGTGCAACATTTTAATTTACTTGGTAGACGAAGAATTTTATAAAAAAATATGCCACAAACTAGAGAATGCCTAATTCATCTGTCTCACCCTTTTTCACACAGGAAGAGAATAAAATCAAAATATTACAAACCATTGACGTAATTTCCATCTTTCACCTGATTATAAAAATATATGAAAAGTCTACCTTGTCGCATTATACTTTATCAATAGAGAGAATATGATTCAATTAACATCTTTATTATCCCAAATAAAGGAATTCTAGGTAATAAAAAGTTATTATAATATTTAAGTTTTCGTTTCAATACAACATTAATTAAATCATTGCATAAACAAATCCATAAATCAAAATAGTTGAATAGCTATAATATTTTAATTATATTTTATTCTTACGTAGATATAAACGGAAGGGGACGTGACGCGATCATATTAAGATATGGCACCACCATAGAAAGCTTAATATTATAAACGCTTTAACACGTTCTCCGATTCCTATCTTATTAATCGACGCTTTTTATTGCTTTGCGAATGGGCTTTTGAAAGTACCATCTGTAACTGTTTTAGCACATTGTTATTCATTTAGGACAATAGTAAATAAAACGATAACGGAACATAACTTTTGGTTTAAAATATATTTAATGTGTTCAAACGGAAGACGGGACCTAATGCAACAGAGAGACAGTTAAGCTAAAATAACATATCAAAATCGCCGTTCACCTGCGCAATCCCACGATCTGTTGTCTTTATTTATAGATAGGTATCTCAGAATCGAGAGGCGCTTCGTATTTTGCATAACGCTTGTAAGTTGTGTAGCACAATGGCCCACGGGCCACAATAAAATAAATCAAGGAGGATTCCAAAATTGTTGCGATTTATGTAGACCTAGGTATTTTAGAGGTACACAAACACATAATAATTTCGTCAACAGAAACTTGATTCATTACCTAGTCGAATTCTTTAAGAATGTAAGAAAAACACATAAATCTTTTGTTGTCGAATTGGATCAACTTCCTGTATGGACCAGTTGTAGCGGTGGCGGTGCGGGGCGCCGGCGATTTAGTGCGGCGTCGCGTCGGGCACTTCCAAAACGGCGACGTTCTTCACGAATAAAAATAGAGCAAAAACGAAACGCCGCGCCGTTTTTTATTCCATACTCGACGACCTTGCAGCTGAGTGGATTCAGATTGTGATACACAGTAAAAACCAGAGAGTGTGATGAATCGCAGCCATTAAAACGGACCAGCGATTAAAGATTGTGCAAATAATAATTAATTTTAGAGATTAAGCACTTCCTAGATACGTTATTTATTTTATATTCATGTGACATGTTATTCCATACATTGGCAACTAGATAAAGTGATAAAGCACTAATTAAAGCTGATGTATAAAAATAATATGTACCAAAAAAATGTTGTTTTAGCATTAGTTATTTTGAGTAAGGTTTGACAAAGGTGAGCTTTGCAGTTAAGCGCCATAATAAACGTGATATACGTGCGCAAGTCATTAGGCTTTATGAATTTACTTTTACTTTTATTCAATAAAACTTAATAAATATTTATAGGAATAGCATCAGTCACCGGATATCAACTGAGCGTCTCATTTTTTATAACTTATTCATCCGTAACTTTCTATACTTGGATTGTTGAGCACGAAGATAAAATCAAAATTAGGTATTTATATTTCAGTGGGCATATTAGTCGGATGTTTTAGAAGTCAGATATAAATTGAAAAAACCGGATTTTTACTTGTGTTGTCAGGCTTTGCTTTTAGACAAATAAGTCTACCTTAAAAGATGGTTTTAAGAATACTACATTTTCCTTTACTTAGCTGTAACTCTAATACAAAAAGGATAATATAATACTACATACTAAGTACATTAAATAATACTAATGAATAATAATGTGTGGAAATTCTTAGAAATATGTCCTAGTGTTGAATGGTCTTCACAGAGTGAAAAACATTAAATAAATCGATCCTGTTACGGTTCTTGCCTTGCATTGTGTGTAAAAAAAAATTTTAATGATGACCTTGGTTACACTACTAGTTAGTAGAAATCTTTTCATTACTTACACTGGAGCAGGAAAAAAATTAAAAGCTTTTTCAATATGTTAAGTTTTTATAGATTTTTTCTTGTAATTGGAAAATACATATTATATGACTGTCAATAAGGAAAATTATAATATAATATAACATACAACCTTTTTTATTTTTAAATTAACGCTTGGGGCTTGCGGCCAAAATTCAAATTTACTGAGCTTATATAGCGCTTATTTATGATCGCCTACACTGATAGATCTCGATACCTAAACTACGGAAAGATTACTGAGATTCTCAAGAAGGGAGAGAGCATTACACTTTATTAGACTTACACTTCACTCTGTTCACTCTATGAAATTACGTGTCAAATGAACACTAATTTATTGGGATAGAATTTATGAGTTTTATAGCCAATGGCATAAAATCAATAGAAATTACTAGCTAAGCCAATATTAGTAGAACTTCAAATTGCAGAATTATATTAGGTTTTTGAAACGTTTTAGGCAAGACTTCAACATCAACCATTTTCAACAATTCTACAATATGTTACATATCCAAATAAATTACACAGGTTAATCAAAATTTTATGCAATAATAGTTAATAAAAGTGAATACCTCGATATATCACAATAGAAAGTTGCTTATCAATTCAATTGGCTACGCTCCGCCCGAGATCGGACCCGAATCACACGCTGTCCATCTCATTGTTACAGAAATGATTAACGCCTATCATATAAATTGAAAAAACCATCAATCAATAACTACGTCATATTGAAAATTGTCTTGATACTTTTCATTCAGGTATACAGAAATCCTTTTAATAATTACTCAATAATCAACAACAATAATTATTTGTAGGTATGAGGTGAAGAACAAAGCCTTCTAAGAGAACAGGGTGGATGAGTAAGGTAAATAAGTGAACCAGTGAATGAATAAATAAAATTGAAACTGTTTTCTGTCCCCCTTCAATACAAACCGGATTTTCCCTTTTTCTCAAATCCACTTACCAAAAGTTACAATTAAGAATTTTCAAATCAAATCAAATTTATTTACTGCGAATATAAGTTACATAGGTGATAGATAAATACAATTTGAATCGCTATGTTCAGCCGTGAGGCGTGCAACATTTACAGAATTTATCTACATTTTCATAATACTAGTCACAAATTAAAAAAAAAATATAATAATAATCAAAAATACTTAAGACGAAAACATATTATTTTAGAAATTCTTTAATGTCATAGTAAGCTTTGACAATTAAATGATCATGCAATTTTCTTTTAAAATCATTTATACCCTTTGAAGACTTGTCTTTGTAAATTTTAATATGACATTTAATTATTTAAAATCCTCAATAGTTAGAATAAGTATTTGACTTCAATTTTCATAGCAACTTACAAACTGTAATGTAAATTGATATCATAAATAAAAGTAGACAACGTATACGATTATCCTTTAAATTATATGGAATTGAATTTTACATTTTATGTAAAAATGATACTTTTACCATTTCATTTCCGTTAACTGCCTACAAAAATGGCAAAGGAAGTAAATTCTAATAATTCAAAGAAAAATGTCTAAGAAATAAAATTGCACATTTATAGACAGGTGTGCTTGAATAGATGGCTTGTTTGTGATAGGGAAAGAAATATTTTAGCTTTTTTATTTATCATTTATTCCATTAATGCATATAACGGGCAACGATACCAATGAAAATCGAGTCGCACAAAGACATGTCTATCATTTTTTCTTATCGATGAAACATCTTGTTAGAAACATTTCGTGAACAATGCAAAATGGCACATCCTATTTTTTCGAGGCTTCAAGGTTCTAGCTCAGTTTTGGCTGTAGGTATATACCACTGACAAGGCTATCTGGTACGAGGTTGGAAAAAATCGTGTTTACCATTACATTCCTAAAGTGACAGGTTTTCGTACAATTATTAATTTTAAATGTAGTCTCTTTGCAACAGCAATAAAAACACTGTTATTTGGATTAAAGTGGATAATCCAGTGATGTTTGGTTATTATTAACAAAAAAATCATGATTTTTAATTGTGAAAGTTAAATTTAATGCGATATTCTTTTTTACTACAATAATTATTGGGTATTTACTAATCACATAGCGCCACAAGTCTTCGTACTACGTTGAAGTCTTTTATAAAGAAGTATAATATTTGCGAATAATGGCATCACTACATAGTATAAATTGTGATAGTTTTGTCCCAAATCCCCCCCCCCCCTTTATTTTTTCTTAAATATACCCTTTGTACAGACATTCGAAGTTATTTTTATTATTTGTATGGATATTTGGAATTCAGCTAAGTAGAGTTAAGAATAAATTACTTATAATTTGTTCGATGATAATATGGCGTTGACTTCATTTTCAGGGAAGGTGAACTAATAAGTGTATTAAGTCGGTTATGCCGCTGTTATACTGCGCACACCCAAGTAGATATAGGAACCAGTCTGCACTCTGCACAGTCCGTTGTATCTTTATACATGACCGTTCTTTGTCCGAATCGTCCTAGACAGCCGCCATCGCCACTGCCACCGTCGCATTCATGCATAGTAAATAATTACAGTGATCAGCGGCAGGTGGAGGCGCACGCGCACTGCGAGGCGCGCATAGAAATAGAAAGGCACATTGCAGTAATTATTTAGTACAGTTATCCCTAATGGGCCGTTTTGCGAAAGCTGTTGAGTAAATAATCGTCAAGTTGTCCCGTAGTTCCTGCAGACGCGACGCCGGGTGCGCGCCCGCCGCACGGGACGGGACATCACTATCCTAGCACGGCACGCGAACGGCGTCCGCTCTACTCGTATTTATTTTACTTTCTACTATTATGAGGTTGTAGGCAGGATATTGAATATAAGTTTTCAGAATGTCATTACAAAAATACCTATCATATTTAATTTAATTGCACAAAATTCTGAACTCGCGGGTCATTGAATTATGCACATATTTTATTTGCAAAAATTTCAAAAACGTCTTAGATAGGAATTTTAATATATACTAAAACAGTGGATTTTTACTCGATAAAACACAAATATTCAAAAATTTTGTGACTTGAGAGCTTTTATTTTTAATACAACGACTTGAACCTATAAATTTGATTATGAAATTTTTACACATATAAAATAAACCCTATAGCGTATTATTAAATGCTATATTGGCGATTAATTGTAGAGTTATAAGTTATAAAAATCCACAAATAATAAAAATAGCATTTTCTACAAGAAACTACCTCCAATATTTATAATTATATATATATATATATATATATATATATAGAGTCCCTCGTTTATATGTTGATATAATGTAATACATACGAGTATTAGTATCTATTTGATGTTAATTTTTAAAATATTTAACTATTCCAAATGCGTCGCGAAGCTGTAAATTATCAGTCACTCTTAATTACATCTACGACCTTCAAAATCACGACAGTACTAAATGGACGGGTTATAATAAAGAACCCCAATTAAGATATATTAGCATACCTATTAATCCAATAAATTTAATATTTCAAATACCTCTATACATATGTTGAATATCTGATTTCTTTATACATACTTTGATGGCGAAATTCCTTGTAGCACTAGTTATATAAGATAAACTGTTCGGACCAGGAATAATCGAACTTAACGTAATCAGACTTAACTATATGACAAAAATATTTTTTATTTAGATTGTCATACAACTCAATTTCAATAACTATATTATATTTGTTATTTGATCTAGAAAAAATGTTTTCTTTCTAACAAAAACTAATTATTTGAATCGATCAATAAATAAACACAATTTGTTTATGATCTGATATTTTTTACTTGAATATCCGTAAAAAATAAAAATAAGGTACGGGCGCCTTGAAAGGCCCATTTTTTGCAATAATTAAATAAGTTTAAAGAGGATTTTTTGGATGAGGATTGAAAACAAACTTTATCACAATATTGCTCATTTATTTGTAAATAAAATTAACGTACAAATCAACTAAACGAACATAGGCGCGAAATTTAAACTCATTCGACTTATTAACTTGTAAAATTTCGAAAGTGAGCCATCTTAGGAACAGGGCTATCTTAGGCGTACGTACCTTAGTTTTAATTAGATTTCAAGTTTGATTTTATTATGTTTAGGAAGTTTTCGATGTTTTACACTGCTACAAGAGCTGTGGTTAAAATTCACCGTGAAGTCAACTTCAACGGCACGTTAAAAAAGAAATAAACATTTAAAACTTGTTTATTAAAATTATGTCATAGAATCATGTTGATATAAATCTATTTATATAAAGAAGCTGGTTTGTTGACTCATCAGCGCAATCAAAACTATTATAACTACAAACATGTGGAGTTTTGAATTGTAGTTTGTATTTGAAGAACTCTATTAAGAGGGTGGAAATTGTATAAGAGACAAAAAGGGATACTCCCCTAAAAATACAATAAAAAAATAACATTTTTCAAATTTCAACTGATGAAATGTTTGAATGGTAGTTCGTGAACCTTTACTATAGGTACAGCTAGGTGATGAAGATGTATAGAAGCGTGAAGAAAAGCTATTAACTAAAGCCTTCTTAGAAAAGCAACATCAGTAGCTCTTCTAAAGACAAAAGAATTGCTTTACACAAAAGCAGCGATGGCGTAGCGCGGCGAACGTGCGGCTCGCGGCAGCGGGTCAGGGGTTAAGCGATACTTTATTTTGAATAATTTATATGTCTTAGCGCGATAGACGGCGTGCCCTCCGCCTTATACTGTTTATGGTAATGCGGGATATCGCGCATTGCAAATTTACTGAATGTGTTGCGCCCGCGCCGCCACCGCTTCGATAAGCGCCCTGAGGAATGTAGTGATGCATAGGAATAGCCATGTTCTGGGACAAATATCCACTTTGAGCTCTAAGTTTTATCTCTTTTTACTAAATTTTATGCAAACTTTGAAATAGCTTCGCTTAAATTTCAAATCACAATCCCACTTGTTTACATAGTATTAAACACTTGCTGTCTGTACGCTTAGCTCTTTTAAACTACAAAGCCAGGTCGGAGCACAAGCAATATTAGTGTGAAAGTTTGTATGTTTGGAAGTTAGCTACTCAATCAAATGAAAACTGCTTAATGTATTTGAACGATATGTGGTACAGAAAAAGAAAACAAATAACTTGATAAAAAGTTTTTTTATATAAAATCAACTTAACAAATTTTAATGAAATATTCTACTTGCATATATATTTTAAAAGTTTGAAAATACCGGAATAAGACACATTTTCTGTATGAAAGGATATATTCTCAAAATTTGTTGTAGGTTAAATGAGCGCCTTATAAACTTTTCAAATCACTCTGGGCCTAACTCTGGAGATACATGGCTTATGGATTTTTTTCTCTCTCTAACATTTAGTAAATAAACTCAACACAATTATATACTTATTGCAAGAGAGAAACGAATACAAAATTAAAACGTTATAATTGAATTTAAACGAGAACAAACACAACAAGATACTTAAAATATTCAATACCATCCTGGGTAAGACATGTCAACCACATGCCTGATGGTTAAGTTAAAAATCACTTTTGAGAAATTTTCATTAATCAAAATTAATGGAGTTATTATCGCAATCCAAGTTTAAAAAAATATTTATTGCGAACATAAATCACTCGTAAGGGCCGTAACGAAGCAGTTCGTGAGGTTTCTAGGACATGGTGGAGACTGCAATTACTACCAAGTCACTGTTCTGGCCACTTGTGGGAATTGAAGCTTTAAGAGTCTAGATTCAATTAATTTTGATTGAACAACAGTATTTTAATTAAGAAATTAAAAATAATATTCGTCGAGCAATACTATCGATGGCGATTATTTACAACGTATTAACCCCTGATTGTTCAGCCGCTGTTTGAATAGTAATTTCGTGGTTTAAATATTGAACTGTGAACTTTATTATTGGCAAACGAGGTCGAGCAGAGTAGACGAGACTTTACACGTAGTAGAAAATCTCTTTAAATCTTTTCCTGGATCTCAATTTCAAAACACTTATTAGTTCTTTATTAATATTGCAACGTGAGTTCAGGTGAGTTAAAATTGCCTAATAAGTGCCTGTTGTTAAGTAAGGTATGTCAATGCGTATTGTAAAGGGATCTTTAAACTAATATCGGAGCAATAAGCCCAGACATTATAAGTTTAATTTCATGAAGTTAATACAAACGGTCTTTGTATTTAGGGCGAGAGGGAGAGTTGTTACATAACGAAATTATGATAACAAAGATTTATTTGTTTAAAGATGAAATACCGATAGCATATTGTATTCGTTAAAAAGTTGCTTTATACAGAAAGCGAACAATATGACGTGATATTTTTAATAGATAATGATGTTGATGGACGACAGCGCCCCGCTACGCCGTGCGCGAACCGTGGGAACTATATTTCGATTTGAAAGGCTTTGCAATGACTTCAGGTGTGAAACGAAACTATTAAATTTGACATGTTAGATTTACTAAGTGGAATTATAACATGCATAACATAATATTTATTTCATATTTAAATATAGGAACTTAATATTTGTTGACGAAATGTCAGTTAAAATAAACAATATGTTTAACGCTAAGAAGTAATAATTGATATGACAATATTTAGACGTAGTAATAAACTTGATTCTAATAAACCTATTTTGAATCTTTAGTCGAAGATTTATGTAAGAGAAGAATAAAAATGTTTAAAATGTATTCTGTATGTAAGAATAAATTTTTTTAATATGTATCAATTTTTTTTTGGTTTAATTTCTTGAAAAAAAAACAACCAGCAAAACCCATTCTAATTTCTAATATAGCAAATGTAGATTGAACATCAAAGAATATTAAATCTTTGGGGATCTGTTCCCTGACTGGTTTGCTACCACCAGCATGCGAATCTGACCGCCAAGTGTCATAGACGCGTTCCGGTCGAGCCGCATGTGGACCAGACTTACCCGCTCCCTCTTCCGTCCCATTAATACTGTGGATCTAGTGGACTCTGGGCACTTGTCCAGGGTCCGCTAAAACCGCAGCATTTTTTTTCTTCACTTCCCCTGTCCAGAGAGGACGATCTTCGACGATGCAACACATCGACAAAACAAGAAAGTATCTCTTGTTTTGCTGATGTCCATGGGCCGTGGTGGCCACTTACCATCAGGGGGACCATCTGTTCGTTTGCACCTTATGTTCTATAAAAATAAAAAAAACATATGCACGTGCTTTCTGTACAATATTTATGTTTTTATGATTGGTTCCTTGTCTATTACTTAATACCGTTTAGCAAATAATTGCATCCATAAATTTATATTAACTTAATTGAAAAGACATTGTAGCAAATGTGTATCGAATTACTGAAAAGTATTATATTAAAATGAAAACGTAACCGCTAACTGTTGACAGGTTGCACACGAGAACAAAAGTGGTCAAAAAACTGCAATCCATGTATGGATTAAGAAGTTGACGGGTGTCAGTGGAGTGGTGAGTACAGTTTGATTATAATTGGCAGTATATTAACAACAAAGTGGTGCCAGTGGTTGCACTGTCGACATGTTTATGAGCTGGAGCTGCCTGACCTGAGTCGAAAGCTCGGAGGTCGAGACACTTTCTACGAGTTGTGGACCGGCATTTTTATCATCGATCACGTAACGTGATTCACGTTTATAATTTATCTGACATTTTTGTTTCATTCAATTGCTCTGAGCAGGTCTTACGTGAACTCAATTTTAACCTATAATGTAAAATGTTTTTAACAAAATTGGATGTTATTATACAGAATAATATTTTAATTGTTAAGGTTTAAATTTTATTGAACTTGCAACTTGCAACTTGGTTTAAATTTTGTTGAAATTATTTGTCAGACTGCTATATCGTGACATAGGTTACAGGGAATATATAGTGTCGAAGTACTAGAGTATTTGGGCAAAGGAGCCATCAAAAAGTATCAAAAGTAATCCTAATATTAAAATTATATTATCCTAAAAGTACATTAAGTTGAATTATAAAATAATCCCAGTTTTTATCCACAGCAAATAATTAATACCATTATAATTATATAACTTTTAAAGTTTTTTGGATAATTTATATAACAAGTCATTCAAGTATTAGGTTAAGTAAATGTACATTTAATTTTGTCCGAATGTTTAAACATAAAAACTATTTAAATTGCTGTTTGTACATTAATCTTATCTTATATTTAATTGGATTCTGCAATAAATTCAAAAAAGATTCTAGTAATTCAAACCTTATATCTTAGGAGTAAGTACAAATACTCGTCTTGACTATGTTTTAGAAAAATATATCTAAAATTATTACATATGAAAAGATATCAGACAGCATTTAATTTATGAGACTATTTATTGTAAATCTTAGCTTGTATTGATTGTATAATTACTATACATGTATTTAATAACATTTCGTATACAAAAAAGAAACAGGTAAATGATGCAAGGTCAGTTCTAGTAATCCTTCAGAAAAATGCATAGAAGTGATAATATATTTAATAGAGATATTTGTAAATTTATACGTGGAAGTACTCATCTGATTATATTAACAAAAATATGATCATTTTTGTATAATCTAAGAACATTATTTAATTAATACCGAAGTACAAATTGAGTGAAAAACATTCCTTTTATTTCATTTATTTAAAAAAAACAGTTTATAAATTTTTATATTTATTATAATTTCGTACATTTAGGTTATAGTTAAGTATAACTATTTTATATTGTTTTGAAAAATTCTGAAAATTGTATTGGTATCAAAAGATAAATTTATGGATAGTATAGTTCGCGCCGATTATTAACAAGAACATAAAAAACAGTATGAAATATTATCAAAATAGGTACTCACTGCTAAAGTGCCGATAAAATATAAGTATCGGCAATTACAACAGCTTTCAGTAACCTGTTGACGAGTCTGCGAGTAGTAATTATTCATTATAACAATTACGAACATCTAAAATTACAATCGGTTGGCAAAATAGGGAATAAATCATCGTCAACAAGGGAACAAGCCGAAGATAAGCGTAACGATGAAATATAGCGGTGTCCGTTCCGTTTAGCGAACAAGCGACAACGCGTGGCATATCGCGAACCGTCACCTGCTGGATTATACAATATACTAAGTACTGAGTACCAGACATCTGTAAGCTTATAGAAATTACCGTTGCCATTTTCGTGTCTATAAACACTACATACAGAATAAAAGTATAATAAAAAATAACTTGCCAGCTCAACCTCGCTGAATTAGATAACAACATGAAATCTCTTGTCAAACAGCCTTTGATCGTAGAGATTGAAGGTACATGTTAATGAAGAATACTGGCTGTATTCTTAAAATAAACCTATTGATTTACCAGCCATTCGAAGGCTGGCAAAAGTATTACAACAATAATAATGACGATTTAAATTACTGCAAATTAAATGTTATTTTAATTTAAAATCTATTTTGACAGTAATAAATTTAAATTAAAAAATCCATGAGCTATTTATGTGACCGATCATGTTAAAGTATCATGTCGTAAGAATTTCAATTTCTCCAAACTAAAGTAGGTCAATCTGATATAAAGGGGCTATTCAAAAAATGAAACCAATAGCAATAATCTCAGTACGTGTAAAGGCCTCGGCTCTTGCGGCAACATCACTGCAGGTATGTCCGCCATATTGTTCTTACCGCACTTTTGTAAAGAAATGATCAATAATTTTGAGCTGTCAATAAAGATATTGATCAAAATTACAGGGTTCTGTTGATTTAACAAATATAAGGGGATCGCCCAAGTACTGCTCGCAGGGTGGTCATTGCCCATCTGGCTCTTCCGTGAAATCGTTACGACTCTTAACTATCATTCAGTGTGAGCAGAAAACCTGCATAATTTTTTTATTACATACTAATTGAATTACCATTGAAATGACTTAATGGAAGACCGAGTACCTGTTGATACTAAATCCTTGAGAAAAAACAGCAGCACGAAATAACACACATAGTCAAAATCCCATTATTGGTCTTTAAAAGTCGTGGATTAAGATAAATTTGATATAAAATATACTAGCGATCCGCCCTTTCTCCCCCTTCACTATTAATTATATTATAAAGCCCCGGCCCTTAAATGGCCAAAATAAATCGTAAATCTTTTTAACTATAACATTTATGATCAATTTAGTAATAACACCCTTTAGAACTTTAGTAGTTTCAGAGATTAACTTTAGATACAAATTTCACGTCTTCTTTAATATTATTAGTTTGGATATCACTGTACTTAATATAATAAGTATTCTTACATTTAGATAGAATAAGTCAAATAAAAGTCCTTTAATTACTGCTAATAATTGTTTTTATATTAAAGACTAACTGCCTGCCCTCACTACGCTCCGGGTATTTAAAGCAATATTATAATTAATATCCTTAGATTGTCACTGTGCCATTGTGTAGTTTTTCATTATTTGAAAAAAGAGAGAGAGTGAGAAAAAGTTATAACAAAGGATGTAGCTTCCTATCGGTGAAAGAGTTTTCAAAATCAGTTCAGTACTTTTCGAGCCTATTCGCAACAAACAAACAAACATACAAACAATCAAGTCTTTCCTCTTTATATAATAGTGTAGATGTAGATGTACGTACGAATAGGCTCGAAAAGAAGAAAAATTCTTTCACCGATAGGAAGCTACATCCTTTCCGGGTAACATATTTTTTTTTTTTTTTTTAATTTATTTAACGGCTTGGCAACGAAACCTTTTAGCCAATCTTAAATAAAATATTTTAACTGTTTTAAATATTTTGCAAAGTCATTCTTATAAACTTTACAATAGCACAATAAAATTTAGAATTTCTTAGAATACATTTTAAATCTATAACACCATCACTTTCATCTTCACACAAATCACTAATTTGCGCAGCTAATATTAGCCTATCCAGTTTAAATTTATTACATTTCGTTATAATATGTGTTAGATCTCCTTCAAATTCTTCTCCACAGTAAAAACAATTCTTACTATTAAAAATCTTTAGTCTATATAGATGTGAAGGAGTCAGGCAATGGCCAAATCTCATTCTACAAATCATTGTGATGAATTGTCTACCATCAGCTCTTTTATATTTATAATACCATGGTGTGGCGGGCATCTCTTTTTGAATTTGGGCGTACCAGCTGCCCTTATCCTTGTTGATCTTATACCAATAATCTTGCCAACGTTTCTTTAAGGCATCTTTAATGTGGGTGTGGTAGTCAGTATATGGACATTTCATAGTAGATCTGTGGTCTTCGTCATAAGGAAAATGAGTAGCTTTGTCAACTATTTCATTACCAGTTATCTGAGAATGGGAAGCGACCCATATAAATCTTACAGAAACTCCTAAGTTGTATAAGTTATTAACTAATTCTATAATATCTAGTATAATATAATTTGTGTTATATTTACATTTATGGTTACTTAAAGCGAATAAGGCACTTTTTGAATCACTACATATTATGACATTCCTTACACTTTTGATATCATTAAATATATAATTAAGAGCGCAATAGATTGCATAGCATTCTGCAGTAAAAATAGAACAATTACTATCTAATAAAATAGTTTTTGATATTTTACTTTGGGCATCATAAAACGCAGAGGTTACCCTACCCTTTTCTTTAGAACCGTCAGTAAAAATCTTATAAATTGGATCAATTTTTTCGATATGAACATTAAATTCAGTTTGACTAGTTATATCATTACTATCAACATAAATCTTGGGGTCCAAATATACATTATAATTTGTGTTATAGATATCCGGGTAACATAGGCTATGTGGTGTTGCCATAAATATTCTAATTAAAAAGATATGGCCATTTAAGTGCCATATGGTGGCCATTTTGTAAATTGAAGAGTTTCTCAGGAACTACTAATCCGATTTTAAAAAATTTTTCACTGATAGAAAACTACACTATTCGTGAGTGGCAAAATTGATTTAGTGTTCCCATATACATATTTTAATTAATAGATTATGGCTATTTTGTTGGTACAAATCCGATTTAAAAAATCTTTCACTGATAGAAAACTACACTATTCGTGAGTGACAAAGGTGATCTAGTGTTGCCATATACATATTTTAATCAATAGATTTGGCCATTTTGTTGTTACAAATCCGATTAAAAAAATCTTTCACTGATAGAAAACTACACTATTCGTGAGTGACAAAGGTGATCTAGTGTTGCCATATACATATTTTAATCAATAGATTTGGCCATTTTGTTGTTACAAATCCGATTTAAAAAATTTTTCACTAATAGAAAACTACACTATTCGTGAGTGGCAAAATTGATTTAGTGTTCCCATATACATATTTTAATTAATAGATTATGGCTATTTTGTTGGTACAAATCCGATTTAAAAAATCTTTCACTGATAGAAAACTACACTATTCGTGAGTGACAAAGGTGATCTAGTGTTGCCATATACATATTTTAATCAATAGATTTGGCCATTTTGTTGTTACAAATCCGATTAAAAAAAATCTTTCACTGATAGAATACTACACTATTCGTGAGTGACAAAGGTGATTTAGTGTTGCCATATACATTTTTTTAATTAATAGATTATGGTCATTTTGTTGTTACAAATCCGATTTAAAAAATCTTTTACTGTTAGAAAACTACACTATTCGTGTGAGACAAAGGAGATTTAGTGTTGCCATATAATATTTTTTTTAATTAATAAATTATGGCCATTTTGTTAGTACAAATCTGATTTAAAAAATCTTTCACTGTTAGAAAACTACACTATTCGTGTGAGACAAAGGTGATTTAGTGTTTCCATATAATTTTTTTAATTCATAGATTATGGCCATTTTGTTGGTACAAATCCGATTTAATAAATCCTTCACTGAGAGGTCTATAGTATTTCTGTCTCTCTTCCTCTTTATAAACTATCATTCTCTCTCATTCTCTCTCATCCTCTCTCTTTTTTCCCTTTTTAATTTTTATTTTTATCTGTTCAGAATGATCAGTCACTTTTCACTTTCATTCTTTCGATTATCTACCTCTTTCTCTCTCTCTGTAATTTACCTTTTCAATTTTATTTATCCTCTTTTATTATCTGTCGCTTTTCTTTTCTTTTTATTTCTACTATTTTTCTTTTTATAACCTTTGCCTTGGAAAAGGGTTATGGAATAAAAACATAAGAAAAATTGCAACAGTTGGAGAAATTACAATTATTTGCCTATGTTGTAAAGCGTTAAAATCCTATATATAATGTTTGGTTAAAATACAACGCTGAATCTCCTAGATTATTTTGTAATAATGGAAAGAAAAAAGCATATTCATAGCTGCGGGTGGGTGGGTAAATATGTGAGAGAGTGAATCGGGGTTTGAGTAAATTAATTAGAGTGCCAGCAAATGTAAAGGGGCCATTCATTTATTACGTAAGACTATTTTCGCTAGTTTTTGATCCCTTCCTTTTCTATAATAAGAAAAATAAGAATAGTAAGGAAAAAATTAATACAGGTTTGGTTTGTTTTAATGTTTATTTTTTAATGTAGTAATTTTTAGAAATGTTTTTTGTACTTACAAAGGTACTGATAAAATTTTTATTTTTTGGTAGTTATAAACTTTGGTTTGAATCATTCATAAGGTTTTCAGTCCAGCGGCTCAAAACCCACTCGGAAAGTGGATCTGCCACTGGAACATCTTTTGTATTGTTAAAATTATGGTAGTAAGTAATTTTAATATAACTATAAGGTACAAAAGAACTTACTCGAGCATAGATTAAAATCATCAACGTAATAACAATGTTGTTTACCCAAACAAGTGACGACTAGTTCACAAGCGTGGAGTTCCCGGTGGCGCGGGTCCGATGCCTTGGAAAAGAAAATCATTTGTACCTATGCATCTGAGCGGATCTCGGCACTCGCGAGGCTGCCCGCGTTTTTCAAAGTATAGTTAAAACTATACTTAAACATAGTTAAAACTTTGCGTATTTTTGTAATCTTACGTAAGAACTATCGAGACTCCCTCCCACCCACTTGTAAGAAAAAATAAGACACGGTCGACCCCCCTCCCCTTTAAATCGTATTACGTAATTAATGAATGGCCGCAAAGTGAGGAAGTGAGTGAGGAAATTAGTGATTGAACGATTTGAATAAAGCTCAGCGAATTGAGGGCTGCGGATCGACAAGTTTAGGATATAAAATATGATGATGCTATAAATAAAGGGAATTCTCTTGATTTTATTGTTTCCTAATAAACATGGGCTTATCGAAATTAATTTATTATTGACTAGCTTCGCTCCGGGTATATAAAACAATATTATAATTGATGTCCTTAAATTGTCACTATGTAATTGTGTAGTTTTTCATTATTTAAAAAAAGGGAGAGAGTGAAAAAAAGTTATAAAAAGAAAAATAATAGAAACAAAAATAAAAGAAAAGCGACAGATGCTAAGAGAGGGAGGACAGAGCAAAAATAAAATTGAATAGGTAAAGGAGAGAGAGAGAGAGAGAATTAAAGGGAGAGAAAAGAGAGAGGATGAGAGGCAATGATAATATTATAAGAGGAAGAGAGACGGAAATACTATAGACTTCTCTCAATGAAAGAATTTTAAAAATCGGATTAGTAACAACAAAATGACCATATTCTATTAATTAAAAAATGTATATGGCAGCACTAAATCACTTTTGTCACTTACGAATAGAGTAGTTTTCTAACAGTGAAAGAATTTTAAAAATCGGATTAGTAACAAAAAAATGACCATATTTTATTAATTAAACAATTGATATGGCAACACTAAATCACCTTTGTCCCTCACGAATAGTGTAGTTTTCTATCAGTGAAAAATTTTTAAAAATCGGATTAGTAACAACAAAATGACCATATTCTATTAATCAAAAAATGTATATGGCAACACTAAATCACCTTTGTCCCTTACGAATAGTGTAGTTTTCTATCAGTGGAATTTTTTTTTAAATCGGATTTGTAGTTTCTGAGAAACTCTTCAATTTACAAAATGGCCACCTTATGGCACTTAAATGGCCATATCTTTTTAATTAGAGTATTTATGGCAACACTACATAGCCTATGTTACCCGGAAAGGATGTAGCTTCCTATCAGTGAAAGAATTTTCAAAATCGGTTCAGTACTTTTAGAGTCTATTCGCAACAAACAAACAAATATACAAACATATAAACAATCAAATCTTTCCTCTTTATATAATAGTATAGATATAGATAAGGAAGTGCACGTGAAAAGTGAATGAATTGACAAAGCAAAAGTGTCGCTTGGTTTGCGTAAGCTCGAAAGCGGCCCTTGGGCCACTCGTTGCCAGAGACAAGCAACGCAAATTACTTTGGCACCGTTTGACGGCGCTGCGGGAAATTTCATTACCACCAGCACATATCATTATTATCTCGTTGGCAATCTACATATTTTACTTGGTAATAAATGCTCGGGTAGTTTCACTTTCGGACACTGGTTTTCGAAAATGACCCGACTTATAAATTCGCGACGCGAGTTGCGAAGGGCGTGTTACAGTTTTAAGTGAATTTCTTTTTGACCTCTCGCTCCAAGGTGCCGTGTGTAATTATGTGAGACCTACATGACACACAATTTCGCGTAAATAACATCGATTGACATTTACGCACTTTATGCGGCCTATAGAAGAACTGCGACAACCACCTGACGTGATTTCAGATTTGTTAATATTCGTTTTTGAAACCGAAATTGTCGTTTCTTAAATGTTTAAACCCAATTAAAATGATGTAATCACGCTTTTGTGAAAGGATGTAATTGGTTGTCTTCAATTTAAATTAATTTGACAGTTTCATCGCATAATATGCATACACATACAAAATATTTGGACAAAATATATGTAGTAGTGTTCCGCAGCTACTTTGATTGAAAAAAAAACAGAGGTTGGAGAATTGGTCTATATAAGAAACTAGCAGCAAAATCCGGGTTCCGTTGCTCGGGTTAAAATACATCACATGTTTAATGGTATAAAAAAATATATAAGGATACATTTTTTAACATAGATATTATATATTTCTATTTTCGATATTGAGACTTATTCGGCCATTAAACATGCGGTGTATATGAGTCAATCAACTTTCTAGATCATTCCAGAAATTTCTAGAACGTTCTCGAACATATCTCAGCGAAGCGAGAACAGCTGGAATCGTATAAAAATAATAATATAAATATCTAAATATTTACTCATATAAATAAAACAATTAAATACTATTGTAGGGCATTATAGTTTCAAATTATAATATTTTATGAAATATACGTTATCGAAAGTTAATGTGTTAATTTATTCTTCTTTCACTTTTCTTCTGACTAAGCTACAGATTGACTTTTTTTACATAGAGAAAGCTTATAAGCCTGAAAGTAACAAAAACAAATTTTTATCACGAATACTACTGCAGGATAATAATAAAATATGTACATCAACATGTATCATCACATACGAAATACAAACATGCAAATGTAGTAAAATTGCATTATTATATTAATTGTATGAGAAAGTAATTGTCTCTCTAACACTAGCAACTAAACCCATCTATTATGATTACCGGCTTTTTTGGATGTTTAAGCTTATTAAGTTATTAGCAATGAAAATATACTGTAAATGAAGTATTAATATTAAATAAATTATAATATTATTAATAAATGTAATCGTCTGTTATATTTAAATTACTAAATAATATATTTAACAACTCTAACGACAATCGACAAACGAACTTCAAAACCTTTAAGAAACCCAATGACCAATAGAGTGTCCAATAGAATCGCATCATTTACCTATCCTCGCTCAGAGTTTGTCAAGTCAAAACAATAATAGTTTCATATATTTTGTTGCCTTCTTTTTATATGAAATACTCGTAGAAAATTATCCTTACAATTCAATTCTTTAACGTTTTTAAATTAAATCTGATTAAAACATAAGCAATATTTTTTTAGTTAGTAATTTTAAATGCCGTCATTCAATTCCAATTTCTCTCGAGCTGCAATGCGCTTTATTGGATTTCGATTTCAACTCCTCCTACTTCGTAAAATTGTACTCGATAAATCATGAGATTTCTTTTAGTGTGTTGTATATCACAAGTATCCATATTTTTAAATAATTAATTATATATAACGGCTATTAAATTGGTTGAAGTGTATCTGGAGCTTTTTAACTAACAAAGCTCCGACAAGGTAATGACAAGCCTCCGCCTCCATAATCAGCTGTGAATTTACTCCAAAATCACACCTCAAAATCAGTTTACAATTTCTTTTGCATATTATCAAAGTCCTCACACGTCCGAGCGTGCCAAGTTAGTATGTTATTATTTCGCTTGCACTCTATAATTATCTTTCCGTTAAAACCGAACGCTTTCCACAAAATACGTAATAAAAGTTTATACTCGCATTGATCGTAAAATATAGCGACTATGACTTATTTTATTTAAAAGTTGTTTATCTTTGCATGCAGAATGGAGGTGCTTAATTTTTTAATAATTTATAATTTTCTCTTTGCACAATTACTTCAGCTATAATAGAATTAATATGACTATCATTTTGTTTACAGTTTTTCCTTAATTTAAAATCATTTGAAATGTTGATTAGGGGGTCTAAAAATGGTCTCTGTTGAAGTTATTAGTTTAACTCTCATCATCATGTCCATCAATACACTTTAAATGATCTTTTATTCATAAACATATCAAGCCGTTTAAAAAGCATTTCGTTGCTGCATGTTAATCATAATATTTAATCCCCTTATGTAATTACGACACTCGCCTCTACTGCCCGTCTTACTGTTTGTCTTAGGTTAGGTTAACATAAGGCTAACCTTATGTTAACCTAACCTAACCTAACATAAACCTAACCTAAGGCTAACTTAACCTAAACCTAACCTAAGATTGTGTTAACACATATAAATACAATGTAGGGACTCATAATAAATAAGACGTATGAACTCGCATGATCCTTAGTCCGAGAGGTCCAATATCCGTGATATAGCGACACACTATTTGTTACACTTCAACTCCAGGTGATATTCACTCAAAGAGACTTGTCTAGAGACTAAAGTGTCAGTCGGGGAATATAAAGTGACTAGAATTGTCTACCATTGGGTAGCAATGCCCCTCCACTAGTGGGGAGAAGTAAATCAACAAATAGGAAATATGGCGCTGGCGTTCCAATTAAGCGATAATCCGATTAATCAATAATCGACTATTCGTTTGAAGCTATCAAAACTCGTTGAATAAAGTGCCGTAGATGTCGCTCGTATTCCGATTATTCGATAATCATTTACTAGCTATCTAAAATCGTCGAATATTAAAATGACGCGACGGAAGTGACAACAAATCCTCTTTATTATCATCGGCCTTCATTATTATCCTACCCCAACTATTCCCCGACATATAAATAGTTTGTTAAATATTAAAAGAAACTATTTGTTTGCACAATCAGTTATTTATCTCGGCAAAATTTTTTTTTCATTTTATATGGATAATCAATTGGGGCCAGAGGGCCTCCACTCCTTTGTTGCCACGAGGGCTCCGGCCCTGAATATACATCTTAGAATCAATTCGAAATTGCAAAGAATTCCTAGGAAATATCTATATATTTTACAGAGAATGATTGAGTATTTCATTAAAACTATAACTTATTTTATAGAATAAGCTCCTAACCTGAGAAAAGGGCGAATGAAACCTAAATCCAAACTTGTAGCGAATAAATGATTATGTTTAATTATCTGTTTTTACTTCGCGTGACAAGGTTTAATTACTAGAAGGTGTCGATTCGAAAATCTGTATGACATCGTACACTTGGTGATTTTGTAAATTATTGTTATTAAATCTGTACTAATTATTTCTTAAAAAACGTGTAAAGCTTTCTTTTTTTACACACATATATAGTTTAACTTGTAGTCCGTATGTATGCTAAGGATGTCAGCTCATTCATTTACACCGATTTCGAACATCGAAAGACCCTTAAAGGTCCTAAACTATAAGCGATCTGCCCTGATTTCGCACGTGTATAATTTAACACTGAACGTTGTAATTTAATGAGTTAAAAGAAAACATGTAACGAATCTATCCCCTTAAGTTTTTAAGTATATTTTGGTAATGCTTTTAATTCATTTCCATGTGAAAATAATTATTCATATAATTGATAAAGACCTTCTAAAATGCGATTTTTAGAGATTTGCTCGCTAAGAAGATAAACTAAGTTGTATAGGGATAAAAAAATCGTCATCTACTGATTCGAAATTTAACATAAGTATTTTCTTATGAAAATAAATAAATACATGTGTCAGGAATTGGTAAAAACTGTCTTCTCTAGTTTAACGTGTAGATAGCTTGACTTGAAAAATACTTTATGAATATACTTGATTTTATTAAAATAGAATGAGAGAAAAAAACATTTTACCTTAGCATAGCAAAGATAGATCGACTACTACTATAGATGCATAAATGTGCATTTTATTTCGAAAAACTGTCGATAGTGTTATATACGGTAAAGGCATAGTGTTGAAAAGGTCAAGTTTCGCTAGGAATTGTGCGGCGAAGGGCACGGGTGCGGGCGCGGGGCGGTATCGTCCGTTCTATCTCACGCCCTGTTACCACGTTTCTCACCTCCAGACGCCACCTCCGAGCTCGCCGTCCGATGCTTTATCTCCAGCAATCAAACCACTCATCTATTACAACTACAAGCATCACCCACTAAAACAAACGCTGATAACCTACTTTTAGTTAAAATGTTGCCAACATTGATTTGCCCTCGACAGCTTTTGCCCTCGAAGTTTATACAACTGATACACTTCAAATGGAAATTAGTTAAAATAATGATAATTTTTTTTGAACCCGCTTTTAATAAATCTTGCAAAAGGAGTGGCGTAGGCAAATAAATGTTAATTTGTCACTGATTATGCCATATACTGATAGCACTGATTAGGTAATTTTTATCGATAACTAAAAGCGGTGATAGCCTAATGGCGAGTTCCCAAGAATGCACATCAGACTTTTTGAAATTATTATGTTAGCAACACTATTTATAAAGTAGTAGTAGCGGGTAGATCATTTTATATTATTTCAAGTATACCGACGTGAAGACAATATATATGCACTTTAGTGCGATAGATTAGTCTCAGTCTCTCTGGTGTTTTCGTGCAGTTTACATGGAAGTAAGTGTTATAGTGTCGTGATTAAGTTCACCCTTCTCGACGTCCACTTAAGCTTACTTTATTATATATTGTCGCTAGCGAGTTCGAGTGGTGGAGGTAAGAGTTAATATATTATGAAAGAGCTCTTTAAACCTGCTCCTGGGTCTCAAGCTCCAGGCACTGCTCGGCTTCCATCTTGATTATATTTTAATATTGTAATTTAAGTGTTACTGCGCAGTATAGCTCCCATATACTTAGCAATTAAATATCATTTTCTTTACCGGAATAAGGAATTGTGAGGAAACGGAAAACTACATAATGTTCTCTGTCAGCGCAGATTATGTCTGTCGATCCGCAATAGGTTAATATTAATATGGTGGTCTATGACATACACCCTTATCACTTTGAGTAGAAAACCCGGCTTAACAGTGAACCATTTATTAATTTAAGATGACTCGAGAATACTTAACTGATAATTTACTAAAATTAGTTTACTTAGTTACAAATGCATATAAGCGATTTAAAATCAATTAACGGCGGCTATTTAAGGCGTAAAATTGTTAATTAATAGGTTCAACTACAGACCAGACGGTCCACCTGATGGTAAGTGGCCACTATCCCCCATGGTAATGGTTAGTAATAGTAGAGAGTGTCTCTTGTATGGCCGATGCGTTGCCACCTCGAAGATAGAGTAAGGAGGAGGAAAGAACAGAAGGGATCTACGGATTAAGCAGACCCTGAGGATGAACCCCAAGTCTACTGAAACCGCCGCATCATTGGGACGGGAGGGAGAGGGTCTGGCCCAAATGCAACTCGACCGAAACGCGTCAAAGACATTTGACGATCGGATTCGCATGCTGGTGGTTGCAAGCCAGCCGGGGGACAGATCTCCGAGCAACAAGTGGTGCTGGGTTACTCGGCTCATACGAGATGCTCTCAAAGCGACGGAGCCGTCTCCTCACGCGTAATTCTATAATTTATACCATAATACATATTTAATCTAAATACAATATTTTAATTTTGTTTTTTTTTTATAACAAATTAGTTATAGATGACTTTATAAAAAGATTTTACTAATAGTAAATTACTAGTCATTTTAGTGATGTAACTTTATGTTGTACAACCGGATAAAGTTTGTACACAATTAAACAGTCCTCAGAAACTATTATACCGATTTTTAAAAAAACATATAATTATATTGTGTCTATTAAGGTTATCTATATCTATACTATTATATAAAGAGGAAAGATTTAATTGTTTGTATGTTTGTTTGTATAATAGAATATTTTGTTGCTACTAATCCGATTTTAAAAATTCTTTCACTGAGAGAACTCTATAGTATTTCCGTCTGTCTTCCTCTTATATACTATCATTCTCTCTCATCCTCTCTCTTTTTTCTATCTTTAATTTTTATCTTTATCGAGCTGTTCAGAATTATCAGCCTCCTTTCACTTTCTTTTTACTCAATTACTCAATTTTATTTTTGCTTTTTCAAAATGATAGAAAAACTGATTATGAAAAATGAAAAAAAAACACAATTACAGAATGACAAGTTGAGGACATCAATTATAATATTGCTTTAAATACCCGGAGCGAAGCGAGGGCAGGCCGACAGTGTAATAATAAATGCAATCGAAGATTAATGCTGCAATGAAAACCAACTTTAAAAACAAACTTTTTATAGTTGACACAGTTTATCAAAAATCAAAATGCCTGCAAAAATGAATCCGACTTAATAATGGACCTCCCTGAAAGTGAATTCTTTCGAAAATATTAAACTCTACCATTAATATCCAAAATATTTTAAAACCTTAACGTTTAATTCGATAACTGAAGATAATATGTATTGCATACCTGCTACAGTTAACTACGATTAAAAAGATAATTTCCATCATTCAACATATTACTTAAAGCCAGTATAGCCAGAAAGTACATTTTTAATATCCGAATACAATTTCATTAAAAAGACTGGCAGATTTTTTTTAAATGCAGAAACTACGTTCTATTATATCTAAGTTGAAGAAATGTTTAGAATTTCATCGGTTTCAACTCATGTTTTATGATACCTTAAAAACAGATAAGAGTATTGAAATTTTTACCGAACACATTTAATTACAAATGTATATTTCAAATAATCCAAAAAAAACATCAAAATAGATACAGTGGTGCATCCCATTTCCAACTTTAAATCAATAAGTATAGAGGAGACCCAAACAAATTTAAAGTCGTGGTCTTTCCCCCCTTAAAAATCTAAAATGATCCAAAACTTGTCTAATAAAAGTCGCGTGCATATAAACTAGTGTTATAAAATTGCAATTCACTTATGACAAAATATTTTTCCGTAACTATAAGACGATAACGCCAATTTTAATTGCCGGATGCATTAATACTTACAAAACTGAAATGGCACTTACGAACCAGCTTGTGATAGGATTAAATAAGGTTAAATAATAAGTATCATTCGTGCAACTTATATAGATAGCTATACGAATATATTATCTGTGAACTTAGTATACTGGGAATCTGGCATTTAATTTGCGGCAATATCTAGCTGATCAGTCAAGCGGTACATCTAGATTGCTAAGCCGTTTTATTGGTCTAATCCTAATTCAGTTTTTATGCGTCTAGGTCTAGACTGGGCTAAGCACTAAAATTAGAGCCAAAATGACTTTCACTAACTAATTGTTTATAATGGTAGCGTCATACGTAAGATAAGTAAATGTCAACGTGTCTGCCCACATTTCAGCCGAGATCGTTATTCATCGGTTACACTATATTATATTATGCACCAAGGTGAGTGTTGTTTGCATTTAGCTGTCATGTTACTTATCTAGCACTTAAGACTCATCGGTGAGACAGTTTGACTATTGAAAGAATCTCGAAAGAGGCAGTTGCTTCCTACTTATGTAATGTGCTATAATAAATCAATTCACTGGCCTTTGCGATTACTTGCGTAGATCCTGGCTACACTTCCGTAACTGAGGATCTATTTACATCATTGGGTTTGGCCCAAAGGTGAACAAATCATTTATATGCATACCGGAAATTAACTGAAAACAAATTTTTATGTTCTGACGGAAAATAATTAGCGTATATAGAAATTTAATTATATTAATTTTTTATTATTTTATTATTTAAATTAATTAAAATAAAAAACAGTAGAACTAAAATATTGAATATTTGCCCATTCGTTTTAGTTAAAGCTTGACTATCTACATTGTATCAGTCATCTACAGCCAATGCATTTAAAAAAATTCCCAAAGATGGATATCTAATTATTATTGTACTGTACCATTATAATATGAATTTCATATAGAAGCCTTTTTCATAAAAAAGATTTTTTTTCTTTCAGATTGCTGATTCATCCCCTTTCGTATTATTTTATTATTTTTTAAATTATAAATAAAAAATATTCAAAAGAAATTTGTAATCGGTAAGCTTACAAGATCCGCGAACGGAACTTTATTTGGTGACTCATAATAAACTAATAAAATTAACCGCTTCAATTGTATTAGAATAATGTTAGTTATTTCGTGTAAATGATTACAAGGATATAACATTACAAATACAGTAACGTATATAATGAAAATGAAGCTGTAAACTATGTTTCCTTGTCAACGCTTGCGTTCTAGACAGCAAAGTATTTTATGTAAACCTTATTACTGCTACCTAGAACATAGGCAGGAGTCATCATTTATCTGTCGTTGAAGATACGGACATTAGATTCCTATATTAGAGAGAATAAAATAGACATATTTCATCGATACAAAACGTTTCCTTCATGACGTAAAACATAAATCGAATATCTAATATTTATTAAATTCCTGAAAGTATCTAGATATTTATTCTTCATATGTATGTATTTGATCTTTATCAAAAAATAAGAATGAAGGGTTTTAAAATATTTTAAGCGCAAACAGAAACTGAACTGTGTCTGAGACTTGTGATCAAGGCACTCACCATCCATATCAACTTTTGAAGATTATTTATAAATTATATTATATTTAGGATCATATGTCCTTCTGACTTATATCCAATTTTATTTTAAAAATTCTTATACAAGAAATGTTTGTGAAGGCTTTTTGTTTTTGTTTCATATTACTTAACTTTTACTGTGTTTACAGTAGATACAGTGGATAAATCATTTAATTAGGATTATTTTGTATAGCCAATGTTATAAAACCGGTCATCAATGTTTTTATCTCTCTTTTACTTTACCTATATCATATAAATATAATATCTAGGAAGTAGATTAATTATACGAAAAAATTATAACAAGTTTTCAAGAATAAATAAAAAAATAATAAACGATCCGAAAAACCTGAGAAGTCGAGTGATACTATAATTAAAGAGTTGTATGTAAACATATTCTTTTATTTTTTATTAAAGCCTTGAAGGCTACATCAACAATCTTTTTGTGAAGTAATTAAACGAAATATAGGTGATAATTGTTGCTTCAACAGATTGACTTATTAGACTATTATTAGTAGAAGATTGGTTACTTTGAAACAATTTAAAAGAATTTTTCATCCTCCTTATTAGGAATAGGCTATATTGCTTAAAAGTAGAGAATTGTATATTATATTTAATGATAATATTAATTATATCATATTCGGCTATATTATGAGAATTATTTATTACATCCTACTTTTTTTCTGATGATTTTTTCGTGACGTAGGTGACGCTGAAAACAGTGTTTGTTTACATAATATTACTATGTCGTGTGTTTGTAAACTAAGTCGTGTAAGAAATACCAAATAATTTTAAAGTGAATTTAAATAGTGAATTCATATACGGTCTAAATATCGAGCATCACAATGCATCAGCCCAACGCAAAGTGAAGGGCACATGGAATTCTCGGATTATTTTAACTTGTCGTTTTCAATGTCAGCGTTTAAAATAATTGCATCACAATTTTAAAATGCCACACTTTTGCTTTAAGACAATTTAAGGAACGTAATAAGATTATTTCCTGAAAGTTCTGAGATATCAACCAATCAGACAAGTCAATAATAGTAAAATGAAACTGAGAACGTTATGGTTGTTTACGTGGTTTGTTGATCAAATCCTTCCTTCCTCGTGCGTGAAGTGTTTTAATAAAAAAAACTGTTTTCTGTAAATGCAAAATAACAATACTAATATCTTTTAAATACATTTGCTTATAAATTATCTCCTAACGCGCTTTTATTAGCTTTATAGAGCAGCTTTTATAACACATATGCTTATTAATGTAACAACACAACATTAATTATAGAAATACCAAACCATGTCTTTAAATTAAATAGTTAATAATGAATTTATGTTTTAATAACAAGATATAAATTTTCAAATGTTATCAAAATGTCTGAAAATGCCAAATAAACAAGACAAAATTAAAGTTACCTTAAGTAATGACAATTTAGATACCAATACGTATTTGGTTTATTTTCCATTCGAATAGAATAGAACAAAAGCTCATTCGGTATACTTTTATGGAATTCTTACTGTTCTGCATTAGTTATTTGTACAGAACATCTCATTGTTTGTATCTTTTAACAAGACACGATGGTACAGCGCTTTATGAATCTTACCTGCACGTATTTACATCCAATTGAACAGCGCTTTTCCATTTCTGTCTTTATCCTGTTATAAATTATATTAAATGGAATAACTCTTTGCAAATAAGTATAATTTGTTACAATTAACATAACTACGTTGTGATTTATTACTGACTGACAATATATCTCTATATTTACTGTCCCAACACAGATCTGCTGTGGCAGTCTGACTAATGATTTCATAGACTGAATATTGTCTGTAGTGATCTCTCTAAAAGACCTGTGTGTGACCTGTATTGGAGTTAGGTCTTAAAAAAATTAATTCGCCATATTGGATCCCTTGATTCCTTTGTTTGGTTGGTCATTTTAGTTTTCTAGTTATTCTTAGTAAACCCTTACATTCGATACCCATATTTTAGGACTGCATTAAAAATAATTAGTCCGCCATCTTGGGTGTGATCATATTAGATATTGAATGACGTCACACTACTAACCATACATTGCCATCCGAACTAAACATGTATACAAAATTTCAGCTCAATCGGATGAAGATTTCAAACTGATTTCAAAAGAGAGAGGATTGACCTGTTTCAAAATTGGTTGCAAGATTGACCCGAACAAAAATAGTTACATTGCAAGTTGTTTGTCAAAAAGCTTGTAAAAGATCTATCTAATTGATATTATTGCTAAAAAATAATACATACGTTTGTAATGGAATAAGATATTTTAAGATCAGAATTGACCGTTATTTCAAATAAAAAAATCATCCCTCTCCCTGTAGTTCATGACAATTAAGAAGACTCTTTGAAATTATTGTAATTTTAAAACACTTATTTTTAAACATTTCATGACGCATTGCATTACATTTGTAATTTTTTAGCTTCGATATAAATTTAATATTAATTGCCAATGCAAATTAGTACACAATACTTTTCTAGTAATCCTAAAAATATAAGTAGGTACACTATATCACAGAAAAGAAATCGAAATTTTAATAAGATTATTTGATTCTCACGTAACCAGCGTGCGACCCGCTTCTCTACATCGTATATTACTTGTTTAATAAACGTAATAACAAATCTAATATAGTACAGTAAGGTTACACAACAACTAGATAAATTACAATAAAAGTGAGGTGAAAGACTTTCTATAATAATATTTTATTAGCTTGTCCTATTTTCGCTTAAAAAAGACGATAAAATATTTTCTAAAATCAATTGGCTTCGTAATTACTATGAACAGTACAATATTTTGTATTTATTAATGTATACCTATTATATTAACAACTTTGCCAATGAGGCAACTACTAAACAAAATAGGTTAGGTTTATCCAAACACTAATTAATTTAATAAAAAAATCTTTAAAGTGTGCCTTTATGTTACAAAAATAAACTTCATATTTATTGTGTTCATTTTCAGTAATGTCAGCAGTCCATTGATGAGTCAATCAAATAGATTGTTTATATATAGATAGAAAGAATTGCAAAAACAAATATTTTAAACGTATTTATTTAAGTTACAATTAGCGATGAAGAAGGACAGGTGACAAATTGTGTTTCTATCATTACTTGGAACTATTTGTTTTTATTACAAATGGAAAAGCCGGATCTGATGTACTTGCATAACATTTTTTGCAATTAATGAGTAAGCGTGGGCAACAATCTATTGTGATTCGATTAGAGTATGGGTACTTAAATTCCAACGACATTGAATGCTTCTCCGAATTAGATTCGCTTTAGATAGGCCGGATGTTGCAGGAACAAAGTTATGAAATTTCATTTAAGATGCAAATCGAACTTACGAAATTTTATATTACTAGTCATTTCGTATAATAGACCAATCTATGCTATAAAGATCAGTTGTTTAAATCTATAGAACGAATGCCGATTTTGGGTGCAGTGCACGACGAAAGAATTACGGCGTGTAATGGATTCAATGCACGCTATAATGTTCTTTAAAATAATAACAATCATTTTTGAGGTATTAATGCAAATATAACTAATATACAAACAAGATGAGAATAACATTTAGCGATTGTTTTGTCGCACCGTTCTACTTAAATAAAGACTAACTAATTTATTTAAAGAAATATTTTAAAAGTTAAATTTATTTCGCACCGAGTACAAAAACAGTTTTTCGAACCCGAAGGAGGTAGCAATTTCACTCCGTGTCATTTTCTATTAGAGGCTCTCTGAGTTCTTTGTTTTTCTTTTAAGGTTTTTCATTTAAGGTTTGACGTTTAGACAATTATTAAAATCTTAATTATTAACTAATACTAATATGTACATCAATAGAATTTGTACCGTATGTATTTGCAGTTATCAGAGACAGACAGGTTATCAACGATGACCGCCTGTATCTTGCCCTTTTTTATTGTTATGACTTCGAAAGTCGTTCGTATGAAAACAGCTTAAGCTGTAGTAGTAAAACTTGCGGTTTCGGGTTGGTACTTAATTCGAAACGTCAGTTTACGTTGAGTTGCTATGTAGTGTATAGTGTGTAGTATGAAGCGTAGATTTCGGGTGAGAACCGCCCGAGGGCCGCGGCCGAGGCGTGCGTGTCTTACTCGTAAAAACAACAATAGAAAATCACTTCGCGCGTTACGGACCATCGCACAACTATGACCCGTTTCTAATATTAGATGAAAAATTTTAAATAGACAAACATTATGTTATTATATACAAGCGAACCACCTCGATTTCGCCCACGTACTAATGATAATTAAAATTAATACGCTGGGCTAAAATGTTTAAAAATGACAATAACTGATTTTTTTGACGTATGATTCATATGCTATTATTCTCGTCGTAACAATATATTAGTCTTTTTTAACAAAATAACTCAAAATCTTTAGGAACAATGATAATATATTTAAAGATTCATTTACGACCCGCCCCGGCTTCGCTCGGGTTCTCTACCATAATAGGCATTTATTAGGTTCTACTCTTGAATCATTCTGTGTATTGAACCAAACAGCGGGAAGCGACATTATTCTACTATGTAAAGAATGCGAATCTGACCTACTCTTAATCTACTCTTAAATACTGTAAAAGCTCTTTTTTTATCAATTGTAATTCATATAAAAATTGTTTAAATATAACTATTAAATAACAAAGTCGTTAAAGTGTATATTCAATATTCATCATAAGGAAAGGTCGTCGTTTAACATCAACGACACCTTAACTCTAACCTCTAGAAACCGCAAAACGTGTAGCTATCAGTATTTAACTTGTACCAAAAATGATAATATCTTTTACATAACCATGTAAATAAAAGCTATGATGTAAATGAAAATTAAATTTACCTTACACGATAATTTTGACAGGCGAGATGTTTAACTAGGCGCATGTTCCTTTTCCCATACATGGGTGAAATAGGCTTATCTTAATAAGCCTGCGGAACAAAGACCTTTAAGTACCAAACAAGTACCAACTCGGGTCATGACCGACGCCATAATTCCTGTGCTAATTATAAATTGAGCCTATTTCAAAGATATCTCATGCATATGCAAGAAATTAGATGGTAATACTTATCTTTGTTAACCAGTTTATCCGTACCGTACGGTATCTAAACTTGTTTCTATTTTGATTTAATTGTTGCACCTTAAATTGTATACGAAATTGATAATTATGAAACCTGCCTGCTCAGAGGTTTATTTCTTAGAAGAGATCTCTTCATTAACTCCTGGATATATGAGAAGATTTTTAAATAATGTGTCATAGAATTAGAGAGGAATGATACCCTTTACTGTAACCCGGTATTCATTGGAACCGCAGCAGCAAAGGGATGGGAGAGGGAGGGGTAGATTTGGCCCACATGCGGTTCGGCCGGTACGCGTCAGAGTCAGACACATGGCGGTTGGATTCACAAGCTGGTGCTCTCAAGCAAGTCGGGGAACAGATCTCCTACCACCTATAAGTTGCTGGGTTACTCTTACGAGATGCTCTCCCAGCGGCAGAGGTATTTTAAATTGTATTCTAACCAGTCCCCTCACGCGTAAAATTCGTATACACATGGAATTTAGACGGAGCCGAACAGTGCCCGGGGCTTGAGACCCAGAAGCAGGTATAAAGAGTTCTCATAATATTATAACACATACCTCCACCACTCGACCTCGACAACTACAATGGATAATAAAGTAAACTTATGTAAACCTCTATTAGGGTAACCTTAATCACGACACTATTACACTAACTTCCATGTAGTCGAAAACACCAGAGAGACTGACTCTAATCTATCGCACTAAAGGTTATATATTGTCTACACGTCGGTATACTTGACATAATATACAAGCACCTACCCGCTAATACTAACTTTATAAACAGTGTTGCTAACATATGCGGTACTGGCACAAAATTGAAAGATTAATTTCACTAGAATTATTCTTTTATATTTTGTATTGTAACGTGTCTAATAATAATTGTACTAAACGCTATTTTTGTTTTTAAATATTATTTTTGGACTGTGAAAGATATTTACGTAATTTTAATATACTTATTTATTTTAAGTATATTTTTGTTAACATTGGTGTAAAGATAAACCCACCAAAAACATTCTGTAAAAAACTAGCCAAGTCTCGATGGAGCTGCTTGTCTAAGTATCCTTACTGCGATTTCTTTATTATTATAGTTAATGTTGTGTGACTTGGCCGTTGAAGGGTACCCAAGGGTACAAAACCAGGTGCTCCATGACACCATTGCACCAATCTGTCGCCAGAACCGCTACCCATTGACGATGGAAAATTGCCACTTGGCAGAAACGTAATAATACATTATTTTATATTTATAAATACGCCATGTATTATTTAATAGCCGTTTAAAAGCTATTTATAATATACAAACTATTCTAGGAATCAAGTTGTTCGTGAAGCTAATCGTCGACGAGGTATCACAGTGTCATAGGTCCAATAGCTATAGCCGGTTTGAATTGTACATTAAACACTTTTAAACAAAATAATTAATACATTATGTTTAAAGCCAATCGTCGAATAAAGTTTGTAATTTATAATACGCGTAACAACAAAATTCACAAGAAGCCACTTCCGAACAATTAAGCAACGTAAGCGAAGCTGATTAGCCATAACATATTCTTAAGTGTCATTTTATACACAAATCAAAAAAATACAAATTCTCATATAAAATTAACAGAGTTTCTCTTACTTTCCTCACAAGTTGACACTTGGTAAAAAGCAGAAATCTTGTGGGGAAAAAAGGAGCTTTTCATGCAAAAACAGAGCATTACAAGCTTTAAAAATACACTAGATGTGGGGGAAAAAGGGGCTTTTCATGCAAAAACAGAGCAACATTACAAGCTTTAAAAATACATTGGATTTGGGGAAAAAGGAGCTTTTCAAGCAAAAGCAAAAACAGAGCAATATTACAAGCTTGAAAAATACACTAGATGTGGGGGGGAAAGGAGCTTTTCATGCAAAAACAGAGCAACATTACAAGCTTTAAAAATACATTAGATGTGGGGGAAAAGGAGCTTTTCAATCAAAAACAGAGCAACATTACAAGCTTTAAAATTACATTAAATACTTTTTATCTTTTAGGTTGGGGAAAAAGTCTTTTCGCATTATAGTATGTATGAACTTGTAATAAAATCTCTTTGGCTATACTATTTGTATCTGGCTGGTTTTGGTATCATTAAAAGTTTAAATTTTAAAGAAGATAATTCCAAATTCAAATTAGGAAAATGTATGATTTTTATATGTTTTTCGTACTGTAAAGAAGAGTGAATCTAATGGATGCCATTTTTGAAAAAGTGTAGCAAGATCGGCATATCAGTAGTTACGACGTAGCTGAAGAACTGGAAATTGACCACAAAACTGTTTTGGTGCATTTAAAAGAAACTGGGTACACATAAAAAGCTCGATATATAGGTATCTTTATTTGCTCACTGAAAGATCATTTTTGAAGAAGCTGATAACTGGTGATAAAAAGTGGATCACGTACGACAAGAACGTGCGAAAAAGGTTGTGGGCAAAGGCTGGTCGGGCTTCACAGACTGTGGCGAATCCCGGGTTTACTCGCAACATGGTGATGCTGTGTGTGTGTGTGTGCGGTGATGGCGGGATTGGAAGGGCATTATTCATTATGAGCTGTTACCACTAGGCAGGACCATCGATTCTGAAGTCTATTGCGAACAACTGATGAGACTAAAGCAAGAAGTTGAAAGAAAGCGGCCGGAATTAATCAACAGAAGGGGTGTGGTTTTTCATCATGATAACGCTAGACCTCACACATCTTTAGCCACTCAGTAAAAATTAAGAGAGCTTGGCTGGGAGGTGTTAATGCGTCCGCCGTATAGTCCTAACCTTACACCTTCAGATTTCCACCTGTTTCGGTCTCTTCAGAATTCTTTAGGCAGTGTCAGGTTTAACATCAATAGAGGAATGCCAAAACTACTTGTCGCGGTTTTTTGATCAGAAGGTCCAAAATTTCTATAGCAATGGGATCATGTCCCTACCTACAAGATGGCAAAAAGTTATCGAACAAAATAGTACCTACATACATACTTTAGTTAAATGTAAATAAAGTATATTAAAAAATGTTTCTTTTTGTCCGCTTTTTCCCCAACCTATTAGATTTTTCACCCATATAGAACAGACTTTCGTACGTAATCTCAATAACTTAAAATTTCATTGAGTGAGTTATACCTGAAAGAGTGAGTGAATTTGTTAGTGACAGGGGGTAAAAAAGTTAGTGTCTCTTCTTCACGTAATCAATACGCATAAACGGCTTTATAACCTGGATTAACACAAAGGGTACTTTTTAACCCGGAATTTTTTTGTAATAAAATATGTTTACGTACTATCGTATAAGAAGTATGTGTATAAAAAACAAATGTTTTTAATAAATCCAAGTACGCGATGAATAGCACCCGTGCGAAGCCCTGGTGGGACGACTTTAGGTATAAAATAATTGTAAGTACATAGGTACATAGTGTTTACAGAAATTAAAATATTTTTTCCTGTATAAACAGGAAACTATCACTCACTTTCTTGGTCATTCATTTCAGAAAGTCAAAAAAAAAAATGGAAAGAATGTGTGTTCGGCCAACTTTATAAAAAATATTTTTGTGTTTATTTGTATTTTATGCCCTGCTATACAGATAGTCCGATTGCGATAAAACTTTCTTTTATTTCTTGCACTTATATTTCTATAAAAGATTTCTTGTGATTATCAAGTTCGTGTAGATTTATATTATAAATATCCCAATTTATCGATAATATATAACCTCAATCCCAGTAGATCTGAGGCTGTCGTCCAAGTGATGTCTAAAACGGTGCAAAAGTGGTGTTAAGCGTCGTGGGTACTAATAGAATATGACCAAGGTGATGGTGGCTACTCAGCCGGTTAATAAAATAATAATATCTTCTTTAAATTTTAGTGACAAGCTTTTTAAGTAATCTTTTTTTATTTAAAATTCTTTATTATATCCATCCTTCTGAATACTGTACTAATCACAGAGTGGCAAACAATACAGTTTCAATGAGAATGGCAATGTAAATTAATTAGTAAACAACACAAACAGGAAATTCTTTTATTACAGGTCGCCCTGCGAGTGAGGTTGGTTCAGTTATTGACATTAATTGTAACCTTTTTCTGTCAGTTTAATAAGAATAATTTTAGCTCCGTCATTTTTGTTAAATTTTTCGATAACGTTAATTAGTTTATAATATTCTTGTAAGAGATAAAAAAGGATGGTATTTGCCTACTGTACAACAATACATATAATCAAGTACATATAACACAGGAGCAGATTTAAGAACGTCCTTGACAAAAACAAAACTCTCAACATCCTCTGCACTACAATACTTACACAACTTTATAAAACGTTTACTGTGCGAAATCACTTGACAGACTGCTTGAAATCGATCGAGACAGAAGTTATAATATATTGTATACACATGGGTATAATTGAAAGGAACTCACTAATGCAAAGATATAAATAGTGTTGCATACTTTTTACAAATAATACATTAAAAAATAACTAAGAAACTTTTATATTATTAATAAAATTATGAGTTTGTTACTCATAATTTTATTCGTGAAATATAAAATCCAATAAAAACACTGACTGAGTTAAATTATGAGACTCGACCACTGAAATTTATAAATAATTCATATCTTAATGTAAAAATATACAACATACATAAAGTATAGATAGTGTTTTTAATGAGATTGAGCGAATCATAATAAACTTTTTCGTGCTGATCATCTATCTTCATTTCCGCATGTAACCGGCGCTTTTGATTTATTTAACGTGATTGTACTACAAGTTGTAAGTGAAAGTAAGATCATTACCTTCTATCGAATCATTTTATACCAACGAGAATAACAATTTCCCTAATTGTTCCTTTAGAACTGGCTTCTGCTTTCAGCTTTACTTGATATCTTTTGCTATGGTACATTAGGCTTTCCCATTTCGGTTTTTCAACGTGACGACTGAGATACATATTTTTTTACGTTATTTATTTAGATACTGCATTGAAACTACTTATTACTAGCAACACTGTTGATATCATTTGATTAGTAGTTTCTATTGCTTTATTTAAAAATATCTCAGCGGCAGTTTGAAGAGTAGTTTCGTAAAGTTAATATTGATTAGTATAACAAAGTGTATACTGTATATGTATAGTGCAGTGTAGCCCCTGTTGAATATCACGTTAATTTTTTGATTTTGTTAGATGATGTGCAGCAAGGCAAGATTTTCTGCTTAAAAACTTGGCCCTTAGCCTCAAGCCCCAGGCTGGTTAGCTTCCACTTTAAAATGTTACAGCTTGTCATTACAGCTAATATAATATAGTTAATGTTAATATACATTTTAGTTTAAAATAAGTAAAATACTTCTTACGTAGTACAGTTTTGATTATTATTAAAACCCAATTCACATTTGCCAACGTTGTGTCGTCGGCTCGTGGTTGTACGGGCGCCTTTCACCGCAGGTCGTAGGTCAGGGCGCGCTCAGGTGCTCCGCCCTCAGCCGTGCCGAACCCGCCACCCCCCGCGCCCCGCACCCCTTCACAGCTCTCCGCTAAACCACCATTCCCCTATTCAACTGTCGTATGAGCAACGTCGTCGCTGGAACAACTTATGAATTATTCCAATGCTCTATAGTACGCACCGTTTTGAAACAATTACAAAACATAATGAATACTTATCATAAATTTCAAAGCTCTTTGTAAGCTTTCAGCGTAACACTCCTTTGCTACTCTATGGTACATATGAATCGTGCACTGTTATAATGATATGAAGAATTATTACATCTTTCATGATTTTGTAAGACAATAACAAATATTATTATTAGCTACTGAAATCTTTTGTCTGTGAGATAGGAAGAAAACATAATCGATAAATTATTTACATGTTTTTGTGTCATCGTGAAATCATTTTAATTAAGCCCAAACGCTTGAACAGTAAGAGTTTAAAAAGTGAAGATGATTTCCTGTTGCTAAAGATAATGAGCGTTTCAATTGTGTTGCGTATGGTAAGCGTGTGAGATGCATCGTTAGGCGATTCCAGTGTAGCGGCGGAAGCTGAGCGTTTTCGAAGCTTTCGGCGGTTCCCACGGCCCCCCCTCCTGCAGTTACACAATGAGAGGTGAACGCGGATCTAAGCAATCGCTTAACCTCGCCCACTGCGCCTCTATGCTCTGCAATACACCTTCGATACGCCGCAGAACCAAACTCTATTTGCTAATTGCAATTTGATCAATAAACTGAACTTAATTGCTTGTTAAATGTAGACTTGTTGTATATTTCATCAAAATATTTACATTTCTTTTATAATGCGTACTCTGTATGCTAAGCCCATAATGAGAGTATTAAAACCATCGTAATATAACTATTTTCTATGGGTATCAAATTCAAAGTCATTCTAAGAGCAAAGAGAGGCTGTGCGCTATGATAATCAGTTAGTTATGATTGACATATCAATATACAGTCCAAACTTTTGGAACTCCTAAGGCAAAAATAGTGATAAAAATATGGTTTGTACTAAAATATACCATTTTTGAATCTATGATTTAACATCAAAACGCGGCTACTACAAACCCGAAGTCGCAATTTTTGCGATAGTATTTTAAAATAGGGATGCTAACAATAACGAAAATTATGTGTAAGTTAGCATACATGTAGGTATTTGTTCAATTACAAATATTAAGTGTCACATAACGCATAAAAAGCGTTACGAAAAACGCTGCAGGCGGTCGGAATGATGAACACTTTCGATATATCCGGCAGGTCGGCAGAGGTCACGAACGTTCTTTTTGTGCAGTACTAGCACACAGCCACAGAGCCTGCACGCGACGTGATTATGTTCGATGTGCATAATTACGCTGTCACATCGTCACTTGATGAGTACCTAATAGTGAAAGCTGACCGTACTCGCCGTAATCATATAGGAAAATACAAGTATACATTGTAACAAAAGTGAGCTTAGAAAAAATATTCATTGGGCGAATAACCTCACACACTTCACGCTCATAATGCGAAAAGTTTCGTTTCTTCATTTTTGTATTTTTATACTACTACACGTAACTGTGTAATATCAGCAATAACTTGGGTGATCTATAATAGGTTACAATAATTACTTCACTATGACACTCAAGTTTAACTCTATGAAATCACTCGTTAAATTGCCGTTGGATTATCGGGACAACTCTCTAGATTCTGAAAATGTTATAAACATGTCACGTTCTATGTAACTGTAGAGCAAGCTCACCTGTAGTTGTAACTCGGATTTAAAATAAACACCTTTTACTCTGCACATGCATAACTATCGTAACCTCTATAACGGATGCAACTAACGATAACCTTTGACTCATATATTACTGGGCTATCACAGTTTTTATAAATTATCGTTCACACATTCGCAAGTTAGTAAGACATCGACAATAAACGTCATTAATATAAATAAAAAAAGTCTCGCTTAATCAAACTCGCACACATAAGTACTGCATGTAACACAAATCTACTTCACTTACCTTCTATTTATTTTTATTTTATTGCTTATATCTTAATTACACTACTTAAATTTTAAACTAAATAGACTAAAACTATGAGCATAAGTATTTATTGTTTGATGATGTATTTTATATTGGATTTAGTTTAATATTTACACTTTTGGTATTAATTTCAACTTAATAGCTGTATTTATTCCTGAAAGAATAATTCTTTGAAAACGATGTGTGCAGACATTACTAAGTTTATAAGGTTATTTTACCATATAAGTATAAAATTGTTAAAATAGGCATTAGCGACCCGCTCTATTTATTTATTCTCGTTTATCACACTTCCCATCAGTGAAAACCGGAACTCAATCCATTTCAAAGACCAATATTAAATTAAGTTTACTTTTAATAGTGCGTTCACTTCAGAAATTCAATGACTGGGAATTAAACCCACGACCCTACAATGGTGCATCAACGTCCGTACTACTGAGCTACTGCCGCTACTTTCTTGCTGCAGTAAGATTATGTTTAAATTATATTTTTAAGCTGTAAACTTGTAAACAAGATAAATGTATAATAACGGAACGGTATCAAAAAAGTGCAGAAAAGAGGTAATTATATATTTAGCGAGTTCTCGTTTATATTTGTGAGCGATATCCATGTTGTTCCGGCTCAAGAATGGCCTGGTCCGCCTTGAGCGCTGAATCCGACGGGCGCGACGCGATTCTTTAGATCATCGTATGTTGTATATAAAATGAGTATGTATGTTGTTACTTGTAGAACTGTACTCTTGTTTTATATACTATTTTAAACTTTGTTTTTGTGCTATAATATGTATTATATTATAAGGTAGATGTAAAATAAGTCAAATTTATTTTAAATAACGCTAATAACATCAAAGTACTCGTATAATACTAGCGCATTATTTGCGGCTGAGAAATTCATGCACACTTTGATTACCATGGCAACGGTTACCATGACGACAGTTAAAACCAATTATCTTCAAAAATGAGGGTTTTTATTACCTTTTTTTCCACCCCAGTATAGGAGTTAAATTAGAAAAACTTCTTTATGGGTAATCAACCCACAATGTCAAGGAAACTGGTACAAACATTCCGTACTTATCAATGTCAGTATAAAATTTGATCTTGATAAAATAATTTCCTAGTTAACTTCAAGAGGTACTCGTAAAACATACTCCCATTATTTGCAATTTGCGAAATTATGGCAATAAAATTACAATAAATATCATATCATTAAATGCCTTTTTTGGTATGTAGCCTTTGATTTTCATTTTACTCGATGCTTGTTCCAGTTGCGCGACCGTGACATAAGAAAGTGACACGTAGCCTCAGTGAAATTACTTGACTTAAAGAATTAATGTTGCAATTTAAGTACATTTAAACAGAAGTGTGTGCGAATTAAAAGTTATCAGAGCACCTTAAATTAAGCCTCCTCTGAACTTTTAAAACTTTGTTTTGAAACAACTTTGCGACTCGATACTGCATTACGTTATTTCTGTCAATATTAAACTATATAATAATATAATATACCTGATCGTGTTGCAGGTACTTGTAAAGCATATTTTATTATTATCAAAAAGTGGATCGTAAATACGCCTATAAGGAAATAAACCTTACCAAATGATGTAAATAAGTAGGTACTTACTGTCGAATTACCTTATTTCGCTTCATTTTCAATCTTATGTTCTCGTAAGTTTTTGCCATAGAGGGTTATAATATTTTTTATCATTTATGGATAAATGCACAGGATATGGGTGATTTGTCATGAACAATGTAATCTATAGAGGCACGTGTGTAATAATGAATTCATGACTTCACGGAAGTGTGACTGTTGAAGTTTTTATCCAGCTAATTCAATAATTCTTTTTTCTCAATATGCCTTCTCATGGATATTAAATAACAAATCAGAATGTATTTAAGTTATCTGCCAATCAGTAATGAATCGTTATGCACGTCTTTGACCTTATTGGCCTAGATAAATATGTGTCAATAAGTGCTACCGGTAGAGCATTATGACTTATTATGACAGTAAAGGATATCCATTGTGAATCTACTTTTACAGTTATATGTGATCTCAACATCCTATCTCGCAGCTTTTATTAAATGAACCTGCGCTGCCTTATTCACATAATAATCCTACAATGCTTTCGTATTGAATATATATGAATTACCAATGAAAAGTTGGTTAAATTTTTTTTTCATTAACAATGTATGAGATATAGTGCAAAATTACATGAAAAAGACAATAACAACAATATTTTGGATATAAAGTCAAGCGACATCTGGGACTTGAGACCCAGGAGCAATCACGTAATCCTTAGTCTCTACTGCTCTATCTTCTTACCTAACATTAAAGTAAGCTAATGTTAATATCAAAGACTTACATGATCATCACTATCTTAGTTCGACTACACTTTCTTACACTTAAACTTCACTATGATTAGTAATTACTCACTCTACTATATTACTCTAAAATGTAATTAATCTTATAAATTGTCGAGCCTGTGTGGTAGTTTTAAAATAAACCCATAGAAGCCAATCAATTGCCACATTTCTCGCAATGGAATTACTAAATTTGGTCATCGATTTCATCAGCATCAATTGAATGCAAATGTGACAAATTTATCAATATCACTACTAATATTGTATGAACAAAAAATTCATATTACATTAGTAAAATGAGTTGGTAAGCGAGGACACTAATTTTGAGCGAATGTCAAATTAAAGTGTAATAAATTACAATCAAGCTTATTTTATATGCAAATATAGCGCCACTGTAGTGCTGTAGCTGAGATCCATATCATATAGCTGTGATATTCGTACAGCGCTGTCATATTATTAAGATCAAGATTAGCGCCAGAGGAGTGCCAAACGTCCGTCAACTTCTCAGACTTGTCACACCTAACGAATATCCACACGCAGCTGATAAGTAAATTAACATATAAGCGACTGTATGCTTTAAACAGAGCATACATTAAGATCACTTTAACACCATTTAGAGCTACTTTAATATACGCAAAGATAAGGTAAGTATTTAATAGAGTTAAACGATCTCTTTTCTACAAAATTTATATTAAAGACGGTTTTATCACAATAATAGATAAGTATTTACCTTATTTTCTCTATAAATTTATGCTACTGAGAATCTAACCTTCCACGAACACTATATTGATACAAAAGATACCCGCTCGAATATAGGGCATCATTGTAATGCCAAGAATCAGTACCTGCCAATAGTACGTCAATGTGCCAAAATTTGCTTACATTTGCCATACAGTAGGCTAATACAAATAATCAATAATAAAAAAAACACGGACAATATATTCTATAATAATATTCATAAAAGCCCTACAAAGCTTTTGTGACTTACTCGTTAGTCAAAATTTTTATTAGTGATAAATTATTATAATAGAATCCAATGTTCCAAAAACTAATAATCTATACAAATTTAATCTATTTATAATGTTTGTCAAATTCAATTCGTTCTTAACTAAGTAAAAAAATTAAAGTCGATCTTGTATGCACTGTGACTAACTTTTATCTTTAGTTTTTATTGAAACCAGCTTAATATGATAGCGCCAGCTGGTGGCGACTTATCACAAGGTAAAAAAAAAATATACTAATATTATAAAGCTGAAGAGTTTATTTGTTTGGTTGGTTTAACTTACTAATATCAGGAACTACTAGTACGAATAGATTTTTTTTATTGTTGTATAACCTATTTTCATCGAGAATGGCTTTAGGCTATGTTCATAACTAAATAACTATTACATAAATAACAATTAATCTACATGTATATGTTAGAATCAATAATAGGTATATTTAAATACCAAATCAATTAGATATTATTTTAAGCTGATGTTGGCTTATTAAATAATATTAAATAGTGTCGTCCATTATTAGTAATGGCATATGAATGGACGATTTATGGTATTGTGCAACTTTGTTTGAATGAAGTCAGTACGTGTAACGGTTTTTGATCGTGCATTAATAAACGTAATGATTAAGGTTAAAGACTGACTAACATATCAACAAACAGCCGAACCTATTGGGGCTAGAATCATGAAAAGCTTATAGATTTCTTTGTTCCTATAGGTGAATAGCAGCAAGGTTTTTTAGAAATTTAATACCTTAGATGGTGAAAAGTGGAGAAAAGTGTAAAACTACGTCGAGTTTGAATACATTGTATTTTAACTGTTGTTTTGGTGTAAAATATTTGTGCCATAAACGTAAAACGTAAAAAATAAAATAGCTTCAAAAGAGATGAAGAAGGAGCAGCTATTCAATTGAATAGTTATTTTTTATGCAATAAAAAAATATTTGTAATTATTATATTTTATTAAATAAAAAGTTTTTATCATAGTTGTGTCTTGTGTTCGAAAACTATTTTCGAGATTCTTACATGTGCAGAAAAAAAAAAAGAAATGGTAAGGAAAATAAAGGTGAAAATTACTAATAATTCTTAATTGTAAGATCAATTTCCAAAAAACTAATTAATATAAAAGGAATTGATTTAACTACATAATTATGATGATATAAGTATGATGTGATAGAGATTCAGCTAATCAAAGGTATCGTCCTCCCACTTTGGGAATCATCGGTGACAAACATGTTTACGATAGAATTTAATACATGCCTATTATATAAAAATAGAAACCATAAATCAAGCTATCAAATTAAGCTCAACACGCGACTACGTGGGCTGAATGTAATGCAGATACCATTAACTATCTATTTGATACTATTCAATAGGTATAGTATTGTCTTACTGATTAAATCGATGCTTTGATTTGATCGATGTTAAGAATGCTTCAGAATAATAATAATAAACATGACTTATTAAATATTCTTCTAAAACCTACTCAATTTCCTTGATTTGTTCCGGTTCTTGGGAAAACATGTTTGGAGTGCTTAAATTTCCGAATTTATTCGTTTTTGTTTCTTTTTTTCTTGACGATTAATTTAATTTGTACAAATAAAGATATTGCACAAAATAACATGTACTTTAATAGGTTGAACGAAGCCTGGGGTATGCGAACCCAAATGCATGTTTTCGGATATGTTAACTAATCACGCAGTACTTAATTAGGGAGAACTAACAGTAACATTACACTACGCAACACTTTACTACTTACCTGCACTTTTTTAGACTATGTTTACTTGTGAAATTACTCATGAGAGAGACTCCCTCAAATCCGACACGACAGAATTTATTTTATGTTATATAGCCACTGGTATTATTAGACAGTGTTAGCAACACAATACAATTACAAATAAATATAAAACCTTGTTAAAGAAAATGATAATTTTTAATGAAAATGAATTCCAAATTTTATATAATAAATTTAGTCGATATAAGTTTTCTTAAAAAAATATGCGAAATTACTTGTAAATAATTATAACATGATTTTATCTTAGAATAAAAGCTTATTTTCTCACTCTATAACTGCAATAAAGTTACGACATTGTAGAAATATGCCACTTATAAATCTCTATTATATTAAACAATTCAATATCCATTATGAGTTTTCCATAAAAGTATTCATCAGGAATTTTTAAATACAAGATATTTATATTAAAATGTATTAATGGTCTCTTCCATCAATACGCGCTGAGTAAGCTCTACGTAAGTAATTACAGTGATTATAACAATTACAATTTAAATGATAGATAAAATTGTGTGACAAAGATACAACTCAGTAATATAGGAATTTATATTTTCTACAATAGTCTCAGGTGTCACTGATTCAATTCGACATGTTTATGGTATTTGAAACCGTCCTCAAGAATTACACTTACGGGTAGTATAAAGTTGGTTTTGCTATGCATCGTAATTTGAAACTGCTTATTCCACTGAAATATAAATAATAATATCTACGAAACAGATAAGAGACATATAAATTTTAAACTTATTGAGTACTTGTTGACTCATCTTCGCTTCGATGAGGTATAAATATCTTCAAAATAAAGTTTAGATTCCGCTACAAACCAACAAATTAATTTTTTTTTTGTATTTTTGAACAATGCTGGACAGTATGGTAAATTATAATTTAATTTAATAAATTCAATACCTTTAGGTAAAGGTGTTTAGTAAAATATATTTCATTCCCCAATAGTATCCCATGTATTCTATTTAAAGGTAAGTACAACTAAAGATTATCTTATTACAATCTTTATTTATTTTTACACTTAAGTCTGCTGCTTTCACGGAAACTTTTTTGCTCGTAAGACGGAAAAAGATCAACCCGAATTGTGAAGGCTGACCTTCCTACTTCTGCTACCTTTAACACTGGAGTTTTAAAATAAGCAAGGTTAAAATTATTACGAAGAAACATCCTTGCATACAAAATTAGCATTTTAAGCAGAATATTAATTTCATTTAGGTTTATCTCTATATTTATAAGACAGTTAAGACTCGATCGAATAAATGCTAACAGTGCTTAGTCTCCTTCGTGCACAAAAATATAATTAGCAAATCGCTGTCAACATAATAAATACCTTTATATTTGAGCAATCAAAACTATAAGAACAGATTTAATTAAATACCAATACAAAATTTGAAAAGTCATGATTGTAATATGCAAAAATCAATCTCGCTTTGACTGGCCGCCGACCTACAACAACGAAAATATTTCATACAGTCGTGAATAACGTCCTTCAATGACTTTACATTAAATGAACTTTATGTAATATGTAAAATATTTTCATACACTGTTTGTACAAGTTTGCTTTTTGTACAAATGTATGTGTTACTGTAAAAGCCCGATCAGTAATTTTGAAACTATCATGATCTGGTAGATGTAAGGATTCTATTAATAAGTGATAATCTTTCTACTTTACCATAAGATTTAATAATTAGTTTAACAACCTATCAGTTAAAACTATTCGTATTAATGGTGATAAACGTTCAAAATCAATGCAAATCGTAGGCAATACTAATAATCTTAGGATTTACGGTAGCTTTACCTTGTAGAGAACATAAATTAATAGATTATAAATTAACTATCTATATAATAATAAAGTTAATTTATAAACCTGTGAGTGTATATGATATAACTGTGAGATTTTTGGATTTAAGTTTATTTTCGACATTGAAACTAAAGGACTAAAGCCACTTTTTTTTCGTCCCTTGTCCTCTCTATACGAGCATATTTTTAGTGTTCCGTAACATAAAATAAAAAGGAACCGCTGTAGGATCACTTCGTTGTCCGTCTATCTATCTATCTTTCAAGACCCTTTACCTCTGGATCGCGTGAAGATATCAAGTTGAAATTAATATCAAATACCTACTCAAGCCTGCGGTCCCTTGCGGTTGTAAACTCCCCCAAATACTACTTTTGATGATTTTTTAACCAGCACACGAAAATTAAAAGGACATGGCCCATATCTGCCTAGTTCATATTTTGAATAGTAACATCTTATATATCAATAATTGATAAAAATGATTACAAAAATTATAGTCACTTATAGTAGTAATAGTTAAAGATTACTTTAACGATTTCCATATTAATAGGAAATAGTATTTTATCTTTTATTGTTTCATTTCACGCAGATTTTTATATAAATAACTAATATGTTAGTTCATTACACAAATATTTTTAAACAAATTCATAAATAAAAATATACGTAAGTACGTAAATATTAAAGTAATGCTACACACTCATTATTTTATTTGTTAAAATTATTTTAACTTTGTTTATAATACTTGTAAAATAATATTCATTATCCTCAAATATTGGTGGATGTTGCTAACGCGTAACGGAACGCGTACGCATTGGACTAGACATGCACTAGACGCTGTCAGACATATGAGGTTGTTGTTATTTCTTTTCGATTTGTACTTTGAGTTTTCTCCATTTTTATAACCAACTTTAACTTTGCGTTGATTACTGACTTGATTTTGCTTACGTTTCGGATTTTGTTGTATAATTTTGGGAGTAAATAACTAAAACCTTAATAGTTCTATGATTATATATTTTTAGCATGTTAGTTGTTAACTAAAATACTTTAATATAAACGATAATTTATTAATGTCAATCTCATTGTCAGCTGTCAATGTCATTTGCTAGTGTTAGTTCCTTTATTAAAATTGTACGGAACCCTCAGTGCGCGAGTGTCACACTCGCACTTGTCCTAATTTTTTTATTCCAGAGTTGGCAATGAAACCTATTTTTCCCAAAACTGTATATTTCTAGCATGCACAAACATTCGGATATAAAAAGAAATAAAAATTCAAAATATATTTGTTTTGTCATCTCATCACTCATATTTTTAAATAACCTAATGTAGGTACCGATATCGATAAGTTTCAATTTGATTATAAGTATAGATTACAATAAGATTCTAAACATAAACATCCAAGATTACGAACTTGTTAAACTAATATAGATATTTTGCTTTGTTAGCTTTTAATGCGTCATTTTCTAACAGCAGTTTAAATAATAGCAATGTGTTCTGCGTCATATAGAGCATAATAATTTCTCATGTGGGAAATATGTACTTTTATACGTATTTTTCTTGCAAAATAATAAATAATTTTGGAATGTGGATTATAAATTTTAGATCGAAATTCAAGCTTCGTGTTCGTTATTTATCAGACAACAAAACCTTTTTAGATCTATTTAAACCTCCAAATAGAAAAGCTACATTAAGAAACTCAGTAACTTTAAAACAAACCAAAATATACAACAGAAATTTCGTATGTGTTTATTTCAATTGAGGCCAGAATCACGAAATTTTATTTGATAATACACAGTACATCCGATTTTTTATCAGATTACAATTAACACTACTAAAATATACGCGTACGTCATCTTCACAGACTCACCAGCTATTACAATATGAAAACTGTATTCTTAACTTATTAACACCTCTATAATAAATTCTTATTCTAAAACACAAAATATGAATAACTTATACGTAGTAATGTTCCGTATAAATGTACGTTTTTTAACCGACTTGAAAAGTAGGAAGTGCGCAATCTTATTGCATTTTTATAATATTATGCAATACTTTCTTATTTATTATCCGACTTTGATGATTCTTCTTTTGGATATGAGGGCATTGTACCATGTTTGTTGAATAATTTAAATTTACTGTACTTGAATCTCTGTTGCTTTTACTATATATAATACTAGGGGCCCGTCCCGGCTTCGCACGGATGGATAATTTTTTTTTAACATTTTGGCTCCCGCATTCTGTCGCTCCTCTATCGCCGCGTTACTCGCTGCGCTGCGAGGCACACCACACCGCGTCGGCGGCCCGTCTGGGATTATTTTTTATTTATCTTGATATTTTTATTTCGTAATATCTTTTGACTGGAATGTCCGATTTCAATAATTCAAAACGTAATTAACAGGTATTGAAACAGTCTTCATTACGAAATAATTTATTTGGATAAGAATTAATACAAAGTTATGGAAAACATGGTCTGATTTTGATAGGCATTTTTATCAACTTTTAAAATGTAAAAAAGTAGTTATAGTGAGATAACTACAATAGTTGGACATATGGTCTCGCGGAGTTTTTTGTAGATATTGATACGTTCTATAATATTGTAAATCATTTTTTTGTTCTATCATCAATACTTTTCGCAGCGCATGCGATGAAAGATATTTTATGGCTAATTTTTTTGCACCTTGTGTTGGTTTTAGTGAGAATTTCTGGGAATCTCTAATTTTTTCTTGTAATAAATATAGCCTATGTTACTCAGGGATAATGTAGCTTTCTAATGGTGAAAGAATTTTTGAAATCGGTCCAGTAGTTTTTATGTTTATTCGTTACATACAAAAATACAAATCTTTCTTCTTTATAATATTAGTATAGATGATAAATACTTTATTTATTTATTCTTGTACCTTAAAATATATACAAATTTGGTATACTAGTGTACAAAGAGTTGCTTAGCTCTTAAAAGATATCTCTTCCAGTAACCCCTGGATATAGGAAAGAATTATTAGATAAAGCGATGAAGGCAAAAAAGATGATTTGACATAAGTTCTTTATATTAAGTAATACTAACTACAATATACTACATACACTATACATAAATACATATATACATAAAAACTTACATATATAACTGTAGAACAATATATATTCACTAGCTGACCCGGCAAACGTTATTTTGCCATATAAATTTGGGGTGACCACCCTTATCACTTAGGTGGATGAAAAATAGATAGTAGCTGATTCTCAGACTTACTGAATATGCATATAAAATTTTATAAAAATCGTTCGAGCCGTTTCGGAGGAGTATGGTAACTAACATTGTGACACGAGAAATTTATATATAAGATACTATGATATTAAGAAGTAAGAGAAAGGAAGTGTGTGAAAATTGAAGTGTGAAGTGTAAATTTAGAGGTTAGGTGGTAGGGTTATTCTTGTAAATATTATCTGGGAGTGACTTCCAAAGTCGGGATGCGAAAGGATTATAAGTATGCGCATATTTCGGCGAAGATAAATAGGGAGTCACTTAAGTTGACGACGGAATTAGATGCAGCACAACAGACAAAGATAGAACCATTTAGAAAGAATTATATCATTTACTGTCATGATTATTCATCATATCAGGAAAATATAGTGATTAAGATATTGGTGGGTATGGCTAAATACAACTAATGGTATTAATCGCAGCAACTAACAAACTCTAACTTTTCATGATTTTAGTAAAGTAGTCATAAAGATTAAAATAATTCAAAATCATACGGAACTCCAAATACTTAGTTCTCTCTATTCTCATCTTGTCTCCTAAAACTAACTGAGGTATTGAGTTCTGCAGACTATTATATCATCATAGGTTTCTCTCGATGTTAAACAAAATTTCATTATGTAATTGAATACTCACTACATATGAATTTTAACTTCCTCAATATGTATGTACGTGAAATTTTCCTTATAAGTCTAATGTGTTTTTCTCAAAATGTCAAATTATATTATTAAAAAAAACAATGAGCGCTATAAGTTCTAAAGAATTAATTTGACTGAGACAAACAGTGGACACGACAAATATTTATGGACTATTTTCTTAAAGAAATTGACAACTCTATTTTTTTATTTTTCTGTGTAAAATCAATAAGTATTTAGTCATTCATACCATCTTGAGACATTCTACATTAAATGGACTAAAACACTCAGCCTATGATTTACCAAAAATTCCTAAAGAAAAATAAATTTACCCCTAATTTGTTTAAAAGTTGTTTGTTTGTAAATCTTTAATAAAATTATAAATCATATACGGCCGAAATTAAAATTTAATCTTAATCAGAAAACTTTGCATTATGGTTTGAAAATATATTCAGATTTCAAATTTATATACATAAAATTCAAATTGATAATTCAAACCTTAGGTTTATGGATTCAAAATAAAATCCAAATTCAAATTTGTATAAATAAAATTTAAATTTAGAATCTACTTTTTATCTTTAATGCAAGGATTTTGGATTGAGATTGATTATTATTAATTTCGGCCAATAGAAGCCAATAAATTTTACTAGATAGCTTAAAATAAACAAAATAATTAGATTATTATTACTTATTTAAGAAATATAATATAGGAGGTTATTATAACACCAAAATAAGCCAAAATAATTACTAATATTGATATAAATTATGAAAATTATTAACATTTCCTAAATGTAAGAGATAATTGAACTTTCATATCCTTAAAGTGAATATGAGGAAACATGGTGAAGTATAGGTAAATCAAAACCCATCGTAAACGTAATTCAATTTACTTAATCCAAAGCTTTAGATTGAACCCATCAACTATTAATAATATGGACGCCGAGTCTGCAAAAAAGTATGACGAAAAATGTATCCGTAGCCCGCGTTAAATGTTTTTTTTTCTGCCTTTCGATCTTTTGTAGATGTTTGTAATAATCTAACAATTGCACTATTATATTTTATAATCAAGAACAAGTTTTTTTATGGAATTTTAATATTTTTTACGTAAAAAACATAAGAATAACAAAGTAATAAATTAATAATCTACTTTCTAAAAATATGATATACAATAAAATATTTTGATTGCGTTACTCAATATTTCTAAATTGGATTAATTTAAATCGGAAGTAGATTGTGTTTTCGATCTCTTGCCTCCGACATTTTTAAGTGCTGCTTGTGAATCCATACTATGGATATGCTTGTGAATCCATAGTAGGTATAGGTCAATGATTAGACCACAAGTCGCAAGATCGCAACATGTAATTACAAGCAACGTTATCGCATCTATCGAATTAACGCGTCGGTCACTACTCACTGTCCATCTCTGGTGTTGGGTGCTAGAGCTTGCATATAACGACCGTGTCAAGGGGTCATCGACTGGCTCCCAATCTCTATGACATCAGCCTCCATTTGCGATTACAAAATGCTTACTCTCGCTCACGTAACACTGAGATCTTACCGTAACATGTACTAACTATGGATATGTTTTGACGCCACAATAAAATATAATGGTTACGCTTGCGTCCTCTTAAGTAATACCTAACTTTAGGACTCCTTCCGCCATATATAAAATAGTTTAATTTATAATTGTTGTATATTTGCCACTGAGTACAAAAAATGTTTATTCTTAGACAAAAGATGAAGCAAATTTTTAGTAGCTAGCCAAAGAAGTTCTATACTTAAAGCCCTTATATAATGTATACGAAGAATATTTTTCTAATACCAGAAATTAAAACACTACAAAATTGAAATCACCTTCGGAAAAATCTTAGACCATATTAATATTATAGGCATGAGATTATTAGATAGATACATTTTATTGTTCATCATTTAATGTTAATTGCTGAAAATTGTCAGTCGTTCAGGGTCCCAAACTTTTATAATTTCATGGACTGCGGTTATTCAACAGGGACGAAAATTAAATATTTTTAGTCTTCGGCGCTCTTAATGATATTTTGTTAATAGTACCTTAAACAACATATTATACTTTTTTTTTCAGACTAACACTGTCTCTAATGATGACCAAGAGCTGGTTCCAAATTCTCTTATCATTTGATATCTGGCAGAAGCTAGCTACACATTATGATACAAATGCAGTAAGTTTAATCTATTATTATCAATAACAAGATTTATTACTTACAATTTACATCCATTCTAATTATAATGCAAAAAAACGATACAAAATCGTGAATTTATAGTGCCATTGTTTCTTTAGAATAAAACATACGTTGTAAATTAAATATGTAAAAACATTTCTACGTAATAACGTTTCAGATAAATTATTTATAAATGTGCAGACAAAAAGAATATCAAATAACCTATAATTATCTATGGAAACAGCTATTATAGTGTTTACCTAGCGCCTGTTAGTCTCCGTTGAAAATGCACCTGCCATACATTGCATGTAAGACCAGTTCTTAGTTACCAAGTTGTTTTTTCTTACTATTTAACTAGAAATGTGCCAAAAGATAACCATTTTTGTTTTATTTTCAATCATTAATATATGTAAAAAATATCATTACTTTTTAAAATAAATTTTAATAAAAATAGCCTCCGTTCTCAAATATTTAATATTATAGTAGTCTTAAAATCGTACCAAAATTCGTTTACTCGTCAAAGGCTTGGCACAGGTTTAAGTTTATTTTAATAACTCACGTGATTCTGGATAAGGACTTTTAACACTAAAACATTAAATTACACTGTTTATACTCTATGTACATTAGACAATGTTTGTTCACTTAACAAACTGTCTCAATATATCAGACAGAGATTATTTACATTGTCAAGACAGTGGGCATTCTTAAAAAATAAAAACAAAAGAATACTAACTAAATATTGATTATATGCCATTTTAAAAACTGGTTAAATAGTATTAAGGTCGATTTACTGAATAACAAAATAAAAACAAAAACAGATGTCTCTTGTTTTTGAAAGCTCAGCTGATCGATTGTCAACTATTAATATCGCACCTTAATATTTTTATGTAAATAAATGTGACGTCTAAAAATTAACAGCGATCATTAATAAATAAGAGAATGCTGGTGTCCAAGCCTTCAGGCATTTTAGTTACAAGCAACATAATCATAGAACTTAAAAAGTAATCAATCCATTCTCTTTGGCAACGTTTACAAATTGTGTCTTCAATGACTTGTTAAATCTTGAGGCTCTCGCCCAATAGCAATACAAATTGTGAAACTTTTTTTACGATGCCTTAGTAAACATAATGTGCGCTTACTTTCAAACTATTTACTTTAACATTATTTGCTCGGTATTTATTTTGTATATTTTATTAGTACATAATTATCTATCATATCATATTATCTATATGCGTAATAATGATTCTGGTTGAATGACACATCGACGCACTGCAGAAACTCTAAACCGACATGATGTACGGAAAAGTTTATTTTTCTATTATTTCGAAACTTAAAAAGTTTGAGTAGTTGCCAAAGTTAACTAAAATTTGTGAAATAATTATTTTTCTTGATTCTTTTAATGTATGTACTTACCTATATGTTACCGATTATACTGTCAAAAGATTGTGTACCGTAAGATACTGCTACAATTTAACGCAATAATTTTCGGTAGATAATAATTTATCGAAGTGAAACCGACATATTGTGAATCAGGATTGATTTACCATAGAGTTACATAGCTATTACAACGGGCATAAAAAAAAATAGAAAAAAGATGAAAATAATAAAAAGAATTTTATTCGGCGGTTTGAAAAACCTTACGAGATACTTAATAGATAAAAAAATAGGTAGGTAATTCTTTTTAATCACCATTTCTTTTAAATGCACACTATTATATTTAATGTTCATATAAATAGTTCTGTTCTGATAATTCAGCTGAATTGGCGGTGTGACGATTGATTATTGCTTGATCTTACTTAGTCGTATTAACAAGACACTGCAATCCGCATCAACTAACTGCTGCGAAGTCTTGTCTCTATTGATATTGCTTTCGCTATCGTTAATAGGCTTTTATATTTATTACAAATCATATAAAGTTACATACTCTAAGGTTATTTAAAACTATCTGTCTGTTTTAGGTAAGCTTTGAAGATAAAAAGAAAAGAAAATTGAGGATTTTTTGATGATATAAAAAGACAAATTCACAAAGGAATAATTGTTAAAAACAACTACTTACATGTAACAGCGTAATCAGTTCTCGCCTACATAAATATGTCGGCACGTAAGTTAGGCTTACGTTAACCTAACCTTAGGTTGAAACAGATAACCTGGGAGACTAGTGTTGGGATTCTTTTAAAAGGCCTTGCCAACCTACACCTGGGTCACAAGTCCAAGGCACTACTTAGGTTCCTGTCGTAGTTGTAAACGATTATATTGCTTAGTTAATTAGCGCTTCAGTAGCTGTTCTCTCTTCTTCTCTTCTTATCTTTCTCCGAATTATATAAGTTGATAAAAGATTCAAAAATGATTATTTTTTACTTTCGTGGTAATTAATGCCGAATGACATACTAAGCAAATAAAAATAATTAAAACTACGTGGATAAAGTGATGGTTAAAACACGCACATAACGCGCTTCGTAAATTTCACCTGTTAATATATAATGTAATACAAGTAATAATAATAACTACTCACGATTAAAAAACATAAAGTATGAAGATATAATAATGTTACCCTTGAATTAACACTTTGTAAACAACATAATGAGCCATATCTAGACCTAGGGCGAATGTTTGCTAAATTGCCTGATCGATTTGTATGTAAATTCAATTAAGAGTATAAAGCACTGAGACATACATCGTTTTATAACAACTGTAACTATGCTAAAAATAGCTGTTTAAAATGTAGATGTGTTATATAGACACACTAGTCCAATTATGTTACTTTCGTTTGGCCTTGATTTTTATGGGACAACTTATTTTTCATTTTAATATTCTTGTTTTACATTTACATAATGTATTATGTGTACTAGGATCACTCGTGGACTCCGTTTTGCCAATTTTTTTGTATAAAAGTTTTGAATAGAGAAATGAGAGATGCACATTTCATTCCCCTTTTATGGATACAAATAAAAGTAAATAACCAGTTAAGTGATGAAACAAATACATAACTTGTATTGCAATCGTTAAACTAAAACTACTTATAGTGTAACCAATGTTGTCTAATATTTCTAAGCAAACATTTGGGAATGTCCTCATTGTTTTGTTTTCTCTACTCCATAGTTGAATGAAACTTAACAGACCATTGGAATATAATTTTATTAAATTTTTATCAAAGATGAAAAATAACAGCGGATGGCGATGTCACCCTATAAATATTTCATATAATAATATAATTAGCCTTATTTTCTGAGCTACTACTCGGTGCTATTTACTAATAAACTAACATATTTCTTTAAAAAATTACAGGCCAAACACTCAATTCTGATCAGCCGATCAGTTTTTGAGTGCCGAAGTAAAAAATTTTCCGAATATTAAACTTGCACATTTATAATAAAAATAGAGTAGTAGAATTCTAATTATTTAAGATTTTTCGCATGATTTATTATTTCATTCAGCTGAAGTTAAAAATTTGCTGTATCTTATATATAAAATTATCGTGTCACAATGTTAGTTACCATACTCCTCCGAAACGGCTCGACTGATTTTTATGAAATTTTGTGTGCATATCGGGTAGGTTTGAGAATCGGTCAACATCTATTTTTTACACCCCAAAGTGATAAGGGTCGCCCACGGTGGCAAAACAACGTTTGTTGGGTCAGCTAGTTTCTTTGTAAAATTCATTACTTGTTTTATGTATCGATCAGTAAACGTCAAGCATCAAGCGTGGCCGCCTACCGTACAGATGCGATGTGTAGGCAGATTTGTCTCACAATCGCACGACAAGCTTCCATATTTATTTTGCCAGTGTCAAGTGACTTACCGGTTTCACGCGAGTGGGCCGCTACTGGTTCGTATTCATATGATAATTTGAATAGAATGTATTGCCGTCACAATACTATCGAGTCCTAATTTTTGCAAATATAACACTAATATTGTAACATCAGAAGTATTAGCAATCCCATCATTATATATGGACGATATTTAATGTATGGGTGGACTAATTTACTAGTTTATGATATACAACGGCTGGGCGGTAGCAGGTAAAGACAAGAATAAATAGTGACTTTAAGTAAGATACGATACAACCTTGAGACGAAGTGGCTTGTTCCGGGTTTGGTGCTGTAGCCACGACCGGCGACCGGTCGCTGCGTCTCCGAGGCTCCGCTGTGCATTCAGCTGCACTCATAAAATTGTCTGGAGATTATTTAAATATATTTAAGTTTATTTTCTTTTGCTGTTGCTATAAGACTGCAATGATAAACAATTTAAAATTCCACTTCGTGACATGATAACCGCCATCTAAAAATGGTGATGACTAAATCAGAAACACGTGAATTTAAATACCAATTTTGGTGGATTTAAATTAAAAAATTGCTTAGTTTTATTTATTTTTAAATAATAAAGAAACGCACACTCATAGATATATTAGGTAGATACTATCCCATGGATATTACCATCGGTATAACACTGGAACAGTCGCCTATGTCATTCATCCGAAAATAACCTTTACAATGGACAAACTAACAGACACACTTTTGCATTTATTATTTACCTGTAGTCATCACAAATGTCCTTGTAAATATTTTAACAGGTTTCTGTAGCACCTCGTTGTCCGCTGCGTGCTCCGACACTACCTACGAATCTAAATAATTTATATACTTAGTTGCAGTCCAGTTCTAGATGATTGTTAAAGGAAAACTATCCTTATATCCATAGAAATAAGAAACAAAGGTCTGTCAGACGATAACTCATTAATCATCAAATATGATAATACTAAATGAATTATTGCAAAAGTGACCATCGCGATCTCATTGGGAATCTGATTTGACTATAGTATTTTACTATATTTGATAAAAAAATATATTATATTTTAATAGTAACTTAAAATTCTTAAATTATTAATGCAACCGATGTTATAATATTATACAAACTATCAACCTAAATAGAATTAAAATGTTTTATGATACATAATTGTCCAGCACAAAATTTTGAATCACTACAAACTTCACTAGTTCATACAGAAAGTCCTCTATCCTTTCCAATGTGAAGGATATAAAGTATAAAATAGAAAGTCATTAAAATATTCTTATATATTATCTATGCATATATTTATACGAGATACACGAGACGGCCATATGTATATACACCAATAGTATAAGTTAATGAAAGGAACCAAGGTGTCTAAAATATTTTATTATATTTTTGGCGATTTTAATGAGTTAAACAATAAATAAGGCAATCACATGGTGCTACTATTAACAATCAAGTAGTAAGTTAATTTACAATACCATAATTTAAGCAGAAAGCAAACCTGAGATTAGCACTCTAATATTTATTCTATATCTTTGGAATTATATGCGCTTATGCGTTATTAGACATAATATTAATATCTTTCTGAGATTGTTAAACATCACCTAACTCTTCACTATTCCTAATATCTGTATCAGATTTTGGACTAGTATTTTCTACTTCAGTCTCGATTTCATTCGTATTTGTTTCTGTTACATCACCTGCAGAATCGTTAGATTCACAAATGACTGTCTCTTCTTCAGGTACGTTTTGTACCTTAATATTAGGTACATTAATAGTTATAACTTCATTTTCACTCTCTTTTAATGATTCGGGCACTTTATTTACTTCTAATGGTCTAAATATCTCTTGAAGCGATGAAACCTTCTTTTCTGTTGGAATTATTCTATTCAGATAAACTAAGATATCTGATAACGAAACAATTCCAACAAGTTTATCTTCCATATTTACTAATAATAATCGATGACTTTCAGTTCTAACAATAATTTCTAAGGCCTCATATAAGGTAATACTTGATGGACATTTCTGTATCTTCTCTTCCCAGTCTTTCTTTTTATCTCGTACATCGCCTATCGATAATGACAAATTTAAATACAATTTCTCACTGACTAAATTTAAAACTTCATATTTAGCGTAAACATTTATTAAGACACCGTTTTGATCTAATATAGGCAATGCTGAAATATCGTTTTCCAACAATAATTGAAAAGCTTCTTTAATACTTGTATCCTCAGTCACAGATATTATTTCATCATAAGTGCCAATTTTCAATTCAAGTATATTTTTGTGGAAAAATGTTAATTCTGGAAATTCGTTTAGATATACAAACAGGAAACGTAGAATTCTTTTATGCGACAGAATATATAAAACGTCTCCAGTGATTGGATCGATCAGTAGCAGCCGATGAACTCTGTTCTTACTCAATAAATTAATAGCATCATGTAAAGACTGATCTGGACTAACACAACATAGGGGTTTGCGCGTTGGTCTAAGAATTTTTTTCCAGTTATGGAGGGTGTGTTTTTCCAAATCATCCATTGACAAGTTTTCTTTGTCATGATGTAAAAGAATTCTAATAAAATCAGTTACAGTAATCATTCCAACGAGTAATTTTTTATTGGCGTCCCATAATGGCGCTGATCTGATTCCATGTGAAACCAATGTAGGGAATGTTTTCCTAACCGGAAACTGAGTATCAAATATGATAACCTTTGCTGATTTTGGTAATATTTCATAGCATTTATGATATTTGAAGAAATTTAAAAGAAGCCTAGTTTTATCTCTTCCACCTAGTGATATTTGTACAATAGATAAGTATGGGTCATATTTAGGCAATCCCCGAACTTCTCTAAATAGTTGTTTAGCTTGTACTGGATCTAATGAAGCATACGAATTCTTATGATAGGTGGGAGATGCAGTCCCTATTGAAGATCGGCGAGGCTTATTGCTCTTTTTCTTTTCTTTCGTAATAGCTGCCGTTTGATCAGCTGGAGGTTGAGGCTTACTTTTAAATATATGCATCACCTTGTCAAACGCACTCGATTTCTTTGACCCTGGAACTCCTGTTACTGTATAATAGTACTTCTTATGAGAATCTTTCGATTCTGTGACGTTATGGTCCTCTTTTGCGACATCAGAGTTTTCCGCAGATTTAACTGTTCCACCTAAAGCGCCTTTGACATTGTCTAAAAGAGACTGATGCTTCTTTGAATCACTTTTTCTTCTTATTCGAAAAATATCAAAAATAGAACTACGCGGGCTAGTAGACGTTCCATGAAAAGTTTCGTATTCTTTTTTATTAGCTCGTTCTCTTTCTACACTTGAAGGTCTTGATGTATCAGCAGATCGTTCTCCAAAAATGGACCTAACATGAGGTCTTTGTGATTCCACGCCACGAGTACCAAAGTGAATAGTGTGCACGTTACTCTGAGGTAAGTCATTAGAAGGACCAGCAGATTGATCATTTGAAGGAGTTAGTGTAGTAACTACAAATTTTTTTCTTTGCCCAACAACTGTCTGACTTTCGTTTGGAGGTTCTAGTTGATTTTTTTTCTTTCTATGTTTAGACTTTCCATGTTTGATTGATGTTTCAGATGATGCAGATTCATTTTCTAATATAGGATCCATGGTTATTATTTATATTTAACTATTTACTTATTACATATTCTAAAAGCTGTGATCCGGAATACCTGAAAAAAAAATGTTCTGTTATTACAATTTAAAAATTAATCAGATTTAGTGGGAGTTTCATTATATTAATATCGAACTAAAATTAGAACTCATTTTCAAGGTGACGTGGTTGCTAAGCAACATGATGAAGTTTAATGCGTCAATTTAATGCACCATTTCTAAACAGTTACTGCAACTACTTCATCAAGGTATACTCTTTATTTGAGACAATCATTATTAATTAAAATCTATTAACACTTGAAAGCTATAGAAAAATATGAGTATTCATTGAATCACATGTGTAACCGGTTCACTAATCAATACTTAAAAAGAGGACGGTGAGCCAAACACTCCACAGTTACGTAAACACTTATCATACCTGTTTTTAACAGATGTATTTTGTCCAAAAGCACCATTGCAATAATCTCGGTTCTACTAGTATATAAGGAAATAAACTAAAAATTGAATATTAGAATTATTTTATAAACATCGCGAGTATTTCACGAGTTTCACCACGACTGTGAATGAAACGCCATGTTGTTATTTAGCGGGAGCACCGTCACGCCATCTGAAGGCGGGTGGTATGAAATAAGGGAAGAACGAACATGGTTCGGAAAACCTGTAGAACTAAAACGTGTTCCCTAAAATATCACACAGATGTCATAACTGACTAAGTAAAATAAAGAAAATTTATTAAAGTGTATCAAGGTAAATCAATCCTAATATCCAATAAAAATACTATTTGAAAAATAAAATTACTTTAACAATATACTTTGTAAATTAACAATAAATAATTATGTTAGTCAATAAAAATTAAAATCTATATTTCTGGTCTATTTTTTAAGCATTTATAGATATTATGTAATCTAACAATATATGTATAACCATGAATTTTAAAATTATGCAAAAAAACAACACGCATGCGTATATACTATGATGACGTCGTACTACGTCATGAAATCCGTGACGTTTGCACTCCGGTCCCCGCGTAGACGATAAAAGATGACGTCATAATGAAGGTAAGGGGATCACCGATCAATACTCTCCCGCTGTTAATAATATTCAGTCCAGTGACGCTCGATTAATGGCGGCATAGGAGGAGAAACCTTTTAATCAACTACGGGTCGGTAGATCACGTGTTAGACCCACTTGCATTATGCAATATTGAATACACACTACACAGGTCAGCCGCTCGTCAAAGAGTTAATAAGTTGTGACATTCTTATGTTTAAGTGTAACAAATTATTGACCCGTGACGGATCACTGAATTATAATTTTTTCTCCCACGCTGTCGTTCTTATATGTATTATGATTTAATATTATTTTTATTAAATAAAACGTGCTTAGTGACTAACTCAATAGATACGTATTAGTAAATACATCCGCTAGCCGACTATGAGTATAATAACTGAATTCTTCTAATATTATGTTCACTTTTTATGTTCGTTTTTATATCTCATATTTTACTATTTAATATTTATTAGTCATTCATTGATTGGTCACGACATTGTTTCTAATAGAGATGCCACGAATATTCGCCAAGTATTCGGTAGCCGGCTATTCAGCCATTTTTCAGATAGATCACGATTCAAAAATATTTCTATTTTATCAATAACTTAACCTATTAATACTTAAAACCTACCAGTGGTAAGTTACGATGAAATACGCTCACTGGATACACTACTACCGGGAGATGATAAATAAATCTTAGCATGTTCTGCTAGATTAAGATAATGTTTTGCGTTTGCTGACCACCACTTATATGGCTCTGCTGTTCTATCAACAAACAAAAGCGACACATCGCCATTCTACGTAGTTTAGTAAAACACACGCGAAAAATTCTAAGTGTTGCCGAATATTCGGCGCTTCGGCCAAATCACTATTCGTGACATCTCTGGTTTCTAACGATTATTTCATATGATTTTACTGTTAGCTGAAACCTTTAACTATCTTAAACTGTGTACTTTTTGAGGTAATGAAAGCCTTGATTTTATTGTAAACGTTTACATATGTATCATGTTACAAGTACTAATTCTATTACAACTGTTCCACTATAATATCTACTTATGCAAATATGCAGTATGCATTCTAATGTGACTAAAAAACATTACGTTAAGAGCTGTCACCTTCTTTGACTTAGGTAATTTAGTTTTCTTTGTTCTAAGCTAATGATTTAACTGTTTTCCTTGTCAAAAAGGAGATAACATCGTCTAGAGCTAAAAAATTAATGTACACAACTGGTCATTCCGAAATCGCAGCTTAATAACTACTTAATCCTGACATCTCGTTGATAAATAGCTCTTAGGTAGCCACTTATTTATGAAGCAGTTGATGATAAGATAAAATCCATTTTTCTGTCGTTAAAAAATGCTCAAGTAGGAGTATAAGTAGGAGGTTAAACTGGTAACCGATGAATCGGTTCATTGCTTTATGTAAGGAAAGACACCATGAACAGATTCGGCGCTTCTACTAGTATAATTAAATGATCATCTTCAACCTATCTACTTACATTATCTGAGCTACTTACCTGCTTACTAACTTACATTTTAACATAATTTTTATATTCAAACGTACAATAGAGATTTTACAATATAGTTTTATTTAATTTCTAAAATATTTAATAGTTATATTTTATATCTAAATACCTATTTTACAGATTTTACAATTTTATTACGATAACGCATATGTTTCGATTTAATCTTATCTTCAAATTAAATTTTATTACAATTCACCGAACAAAGATATCAACTGTTTAGGCAATCACTGCTTGCCCTCAATCTTCTTACTTATAACAATTAATATTGTTACCAGAATTTTAGGGTCAATGATAAACAAAATATAAAATGCGGTACTACAGGTATGTAGATTATAAGATATAAAAATTAAATACAAATGAACAGGGATAATACAATAATAACATTAATCAGTAAATTCAATGTCGAAATTGATGTAACAAGAATAAAGTCGTTTTCATCTCGTCAGTCGTCATTGAATATATCCAACATAACCTCAAAATGTATCATCTGACTGTGGTCACGACTACTTACAATAACAGATCATTTCGAACCCCTTTCGCACTGACTATTTGTGTCTTGTGAACACTGCACGCACACATACACTCTTGAGCATAATGCACCCGTCCGTCTCCACTCTCCGTACTAGCGATAGACTCGCGTGCGATACTATTGTCACAGGTTATTTCACAGGCCGAACGCGCGGTACTCGTTCAACATAGGTACTAATATAATAGATGAAACCACTGTTTTGTCAGAAGGGACCGCCATATCCAATTAGTATAATTTACAATCGCGCCCAATGATCGAACATATGCGCTGACGGCATCGAAACTAGTCGCGTTCACGTAATAATTCTCTCGCTGCCCGCTGATGCCGCTGCGTTCGCGCTCAAATACGATCCGCACGCACACTACCAAGCGTTCCCTTTACACAGTACACATCCAGGCGCGTACAGTAGGTGCGTATCAAATATAGATGACGTACTTCACGACGGATTTGACTGAATAATCACTTATCAAATAAACACAGTATTCAGTACGATATCTTTTTCATGTTAATTATAATACCATTTGCGATGAACAGACAATGTTTTACGGACATTCTTTAGCTTTGTTTACAAACTTTACTTTCTTGTAATATCCAGATATATAATAATATCTGGATTCGAATAACAATTATTCAACACACTTGCTCGTAAAGTGTCATTTATTTCATTGTTTTTATGAACGTAAACAGCTCCATAATACACACGTGCTTTTTACACAACACTAGTTTTTGTCCACTTTGTCCACATCTTATTATGAATATTACAAAATATTACTACAGATTACTTAAAATAATAAACACATACAACAATTTGTTTGTAGGTAAGTTTGTTCGTTTTTTTACATTTTTTACTGTTGTTAGTTTAGTCAATGTCATTGGTTTCGTTAGGTTTCGGCAGTTCCGATAGTTTCGTTAGTTTATTTTAGTTACACACTGTTTTTTTTTATTGCAGTGATACGACAAACAAACAGACGGTTGATATGATGGTAAATGGTAAGTGGCCACCGTCTTCCATGGACATCGGCAAAATGACAGTGTGCCTTGTAATGCCAATGCATTAGCGTCTCGAAGATAAAATAATGAGGGAGGCCAAAGAGAAGACTGCTACGGTTTCAGTAAACTCGGAGCTGCTACTAGAACTGCAACACGAAAAGGATGGGAGTGGGAAGGGAAAATTTGGGTGAACGGCACAATCAGAAGGCGTTAAACGCATTCTATGGCAAGCCAGCCAAGGAAAATTGCTGCCGCCAAGTATACCGATGTTTTTCTTCCTCGCAAATGTGTTGAAAAACGTCGTATGTGCGTGCTCGTGCGCTTGTTGTTGTTGCAGCCGAGCCGGAGGCGAGGGCGTAACGAAGCCGAGAACTGTAATGATCAAACTTAGCACACTTGTATCATAAAGTACTATAACAATTTTACAATTTTCTCTTCCTTTTTTTAGGTATACTTTTTTTTATAATTCTACAACTGCTATACCCTTCTTAAAAGCAGGTAAATGTGTTACATATAAATTATACAATTTAAATCCTGAAAACAGCAAAAAAGTTTTTTTGAGTTACCAACTTTATAATTGATCATTGATCAAGTGTTGTGCTGTGTTTAGCTATTAATGTGTTATCAGGCAATCGCTTATCAGTGATCAAGTCTCGGTCTAGACTAACAATTCTGAAGTGGATACATTAAATATCGATAACTGTATCTAATATTAAACATACAACGCCGAAAATATCCAAAATCGACATACAGGCATGATCATGATAAATTATCCTCCTTTTAAAATAAAAGTGGAAACAGCAATTGTTTTTTTTTTTGTTAAATACCTAAGAAATAAATTGAATGAATAATGAAATGAGTCTTTTTTAAAATCTAACAATCAAAACAGCTGATATAATATTATCATAAGATACGTTATATTCAATAGTCTATAGTAATATATAAAGCTTACCCGCTCTCGATTCGCTAAGAGAAATACTTAGTCAGTGTCTAAGTTCAATACTCGATCCAAATAAGATCCAATATCTCTACAATAACTCGGAATTATCCTTGAAAGCTTTTCTGTAGTTCTTACTGGAATAATTTGTGCTGTATAATTTATACTATTAAGATAAACATTCATAGAGTAAGAGACGAATGATACCCATTACTGTACCTACCTACCCAACCTGGGGCTTGAGAACTGGGGGCATGTTTAAAGAGCTCTTTCAAATATATTATCTCTCACTTCCACCTCTCGACCTCGCCACAATAGATATTAAAGTAAACTAACGTGGACTTCAAGAAGGGTGACCTGAACCACATACTAACATCGATGTACATTGCGCGAAAACACCAGAGAGACTGAGTCTAATCTATCGCGCTAAGGGTTATATATTGTCTATACGTCGGTATACTTGAAATAATATAAATCGACCTACGTGTAATTACTGAATACTATATAAATGGTGTTACTAACATACAGCTCAAAAATATTATAAAAAACTAATAACTAATGCATGCAGGCATTAAACATGTAGTATTTGTTATTCTCGGAAACTATGTTTTTTTTTTCGGAATAAATAATGGTTATATTAATTTCAGGTGAAATAAAGACAAACCAACCCTTCAAGATAAATCAACAAACACACTTTCGTAATACTCATCGTCATCATCATAATTCATAACATGTTAATGGTCCACTACTGTGCCGGGTATCCTTATAAAACCCTCCTTTAGGTACGCTTTTCGTCACTGACTTTTCACACCTTTGAAAACATTATGGAAAACTCTCAGGAGTTCAGGTTTTCTTACGATGTTTCCCTTCACCGTTAAAGCAAGTGATATTTAACTGCTATTTAATTAAACACACATAAGTATGTTCCCAGGATCGAACGCGGACCTCCCAAAAGACATCCCAAGACATCTTCCTCCGCTTGGCTGAAACATTATTAAATGACAAGAACTTTTTTCCTGAGATCCAATTTAAATCAAACCGTAGTTAGCAACACCGTTTAAACTTTATGTTCGCGAGTAGTTCCGTTTATTTTATTTCAAATACTGGCTGCAATTTATAACAAGACAATATATAACCTTTGTTCTGTTAAATTATAAGTTATGCAAATAAAAAAAAATGGGTCGAGTCAAATCTCATCTAATCTTAAGTTGGAGAGAGGGGGGGGGGACTCGGCAAATATCACGCAATTTTTTTTCTGATTGAAACAAAAAAAAATTATACTATTTTGTTCCAGCTATTATACATTGCACCAGCTAAGCAGGCGCGTATGTTTCGCAAAGTGCGACCCTCACGGATTGTCACAAGACGAGCTAATGAGTTACGGCTTAGAGTGGGTAGATCAGAACGAAGTTGAAGGAGCAGATGATTTTACTGAAAATGTTGGTTCCAACAGTCTCTCTTTAGACCACACATGATTCTCCATGGACTGAATTAGAGTAGATATTCTTTTTTTAATCACAGTAGTTAGGATTTTAGTAATCTATTGTTCAATTTTTATTACACTTATAATTAAACTCTCAGCAATATTGATTACTAGTCTTAATTAGTATTATCGTAAATAAAAGCACGAAGCAATTTTTTTTTCTTTTTACAATAACAATCCAACGCGTTTACGTAAGAAACCCACATTTTGAAAAAATTGGTTGCCTGTAAAGTCGGTATACGGGCGAAAGTTTTACGTGACAACGACTTTGAGTGGTAAAATAATTTTAATGTGAATATTCATTCGTATAGTAGGAAGAAGGATGAAATAATAGTAACAATTTAAAACATTTATTTATACAAAGAATTATATTTAAAACATTAATTTATACAAAGAATCTCGCACTGAATTTCATATTAACAAAATTTTATTTTTATGTCTGTCTCTCTCGCTCTTAGGCGGGCTAACCATGCCCGAGTGGAAGGGACGCGTGCCTCTCACTCGCTCTCATTGTGAGCGCATAACGTGAGCGGAGCGTAACGCAGTTTCTTGAAGTGTCACCCGGCAAACCAATTTATAAGACGTTGTCACGTCAAAATCTCACGTGAGATTGGGGGATGAGGGAGGGAGTTGAATAAAATCTCACGACATCTCACCAGGGGGGGAGGGAGGTACAGAAAATTAAAAAAAACACCTCACGTAATTTATGGACGCCCCCTTAACGTCAATGTCTTTTACGTGTTACTGTGTAGTATAACTCTCATAAAGATGAAATGATGAAGAACAATCTACATTTTAATTATTATATTAGTATCCTAATGCAGTATTTTGAGCATGCTCAGACCTTAGAAGACGTTTGGCAGCAGGTCGGAACCTCCGTTGCAAAGTGTTTCGTGTCGTAAATTATAATATCTAAACATCAGGTTTTATATTATGGCGTCATATTGGCCCACACCTTTTTTGCTTGATATAACTTCCAAAGCCGCCACCGCTAAATATTAATAATAGCCAATTATTATCAATAGCAATACCATTACGTAGGACGATTTTTTGTATTATATACTGTTAATTGAGTTATACTACAGACTGAGAACTTCAGTGTTACTGCTAGAATACTCGCGATCATTATTCTGTCGTGACGCTGATTTTACAGTCCCTACTTCTTCGATTGAGTGCTACTCATATCAATCCTAGCAACATCAAATATCAGGATGCTACTCAAATTATAAGTGTTGCCAACATGATAATTAACAATACGTTGACGTAGGTCTGGCTATCCATGATAAAAAGAATTAATACAGGAATCTTTAAGGATAAAAGACAAACATTTATACAAATTTTATTCCAAGGTAATAACAATTATAATTTTACGAAGATAAGTTGTACAACAAAATGTATCGTTTAAATCGATTTGTTAAAAAAAAAGGTGAAGTAAGAAAATTCTTAGCTTTGAAATAAAAGATATGTTAATTATTTTAATCATGTTATTAAAAACAATAATTGAAGCTGTACTTGTAATAGAACGTTGATGTGTTGCCATGTAAGTATACCCTACTAATATTACTCAATCACACAAAAACGGCAGAAAAGATTTCAATGAGATATGGCAAACAGAGGATTAAGACATAGGATACTTTTTATACCGAAAGAATTCATAGTTAAACTTAAACTTATAATATTTTATTTTAATTAGACTTTTTCGCAAAAATACTTTTGTACGTCGAAAGTTGGTCGGTCAGTATGTTTGTCTGCATTTAGCAACAGCTCGGAAAGCAGTTATCTGTTAAGAAGAGCCGACAAGAAACTCAACAGTCGCTCTTTTCAAAAAGCCATGTTTACATAATCTGTTATACACATAATTTACGAGTAGCTTGAGAGTCAACATCAATTAGATTCCAAGCATTCTCAGCATATAAGTAATCCTGTACATTATAGTATGCTTTATTTATTAATGATTTTTTGATCGAGTTTTTAATTGTTGAATTGTCAAATCTAATATAGGCTGTGGAATCTTATTATAGATGCGAACACCGATCTGAAAGCCGATATAAAAGAATTACTTACTTTGTGAAGACGATAGTAAATTCTTACGGGATAATAATAAAATATGTTTATTGTGCTAAGCACCTGAATATACTTTTATACAGCAATATATTGACAAATAGACTAGAATATTCTCTGGGATATTCTTTCTACTTTCTGAAATGTTGATTGATTTTTTGCTGTCAACATTTTTTATTCAAAATTGGTATTTACATTCTCTTCTCTTTTATACAGCAATATATTGACAATTATTTTTCTTTAAACTTGTAGGTCTGGTTCTTTTGGACTAAACAAATAGTGACGTGTCCTTGCTGTCTGAATCCTATCTAAATAACGTTACCCAATCTTCCTTGTTATCGTTAGAATTTTGACAGCAAATGTGAAGGCTTGTTTATAATAAGTTTAATGCGATGTTGATGGGGCCAATTTTTAAGTTTGACGGATGAGCAAGTGTTTTATCGGTGAGCCGGCTACGGCGTTGCGACGGCATCGATTATATGTAAAATTAGAATAACTGGACGTTTGCCCGCCGAGCGAGCAGTAAATAGTACTAGGGCATGCGACCAATCGTAACAGCCATAAATATATGCAACGTGCTGAATGCGGACACACCGCGGAAGAAACAACCCTCTACGTCTAAAATTACTAACTGCTAATAAAATAAGAGAAACTTCTTTTATAAAAGCTTTAAGCTCATGTTATAATTTATATACTGTGAATAAAGCTATTATGAATAACGATTTTTCTTGCCGAGGTGAGGGATAAATCTAGAATATTCTCTGGGATATTCTTTCTACTGTCTGAAATGTAGATTGATTTTTTGCTGTCAAAGTCAACATTTTTTATCCAAAATTAGTATTTACATTCTCTTATTGAACGTCGGAATCTACCACCCTTTCGGAAACGATCTAACCCAGACCTGAGAAGAATGGGCACAAGAAACTCAGCGGGACTATTTTTTTAGATACTTTACTTTACTTTTTATAACAAACATATTTTAAAACTTGAGAAAGCCGGGAGCGAACTTATCATACCCAAAACGCGACACCTTCAAAAAAACCTTTAATGTTATAATAGCCTTTGTCACAGAAAAGTTTTTTAACAATTTTTTAGTAGTTTAGTGCAGTACCTGAGAGTTATTCGGGCCCAGAAAGATCCTTTTTTTATACGAATTTAGCTAATTTTGGTGCTATGATAATTTTGTACAATGCTGCTATGGTAATTACTACTGATAACTGTCGAATCAGTTATCAGTAGTAATTTATTAAAAATAATGAAGATTTATGAGTTATATTAATATATTGTAAATCTAAAAATTAATATAAATAAAATTTTGTGGATGTTGTGATTTATAACAATAACACAATTTGAAGAAACTTAAGGAAAAACATAACGAACTTAAAAAAAACAAAAGTTTATCAACTTGTTTTGTTTCCACTTTCGTTTTTATTAAGTTGGTGTTTTAATGATAAAGCAAAATATTCATTTTTTCACACGCATATTAAAATCTTTAAAAAATCTGTATAAAATAGAATGAATCGCTAAATGTTTTGTCAACGCAAAACATGATGATATTATTAATTATTCGTGTAAATGTCGGGAAGATTCTTGTTAAGACAAAGTTGGAAAAGTTTCATGAAAATCCAAGTGCACTCTAGCCTAAATAAAATGACTTTACAGTAATTTTGTTTTGACCTAAACTTATTTGATCTACCTATAGCCAAAGTTTTATTTGTGATGTTTTCAGCCTTTTTTCTTCGATAAACTAACTTAGTAGCTTTCAAGACCTAGCAGAGGATCGTATTTGTGTTGTTATAAGTATCTCTATTTTGTTTTTATCACAATGGAGAATGTTTGAGCTTTGTGTAACTTTTGCATTCTGATTTTGAACCTACTGTGAGTTGTTTAATTACGAATAAATATGGTATTTCTATCAATAAACACTACATTTATGTAATAAAAAAATACCAAAAACAGCAGAAATGTTGTTTATTTTTTTTTAGAAAATAGTGACAATAAGAAAGAATCCGAAAACTGAATTTTTTTGTTACATCACTTATAGAAATGTTGTATCTAAAGGTCATCATTCATCATCATCATCATCTAAAGGGCATTAGAGTAATGTTAAAAGCTATCAAATTAAAAACAATATCAAATACTAAGACTAGTCTCTTGAATTTAAAATTTTTAAATAAATAAATCCCAGAACAAGAGACACCCTCTGGATTGACCACTTATCAGGTGTTAGGCTATAGTCAATCACGCTGGCTCTGTGCAGGTTGGCAGACTTCACACACTGGCAGAAAACTTTAGGGATCTCTTGAGAATGCAGCTTTCCTCACGATGTATTCTTTCACCTTTAAAGCAGGTGATATTTAATTGCTTAAATCACACATAACTCGGAAAAGCAGAATTGTGTACCCAGCATCGAACTTGGACCTCCCGAGTCGACTGCTGCTTATGATTAACCAAATAGTTTTTCTTAATTTTTTGGCAAAAAATATCTCTTGTAATAAAATAAAGTTTTTTGCTAGAATAGAAAATTTACAAAGAAATACGAAAGACCGATAATATATTTGAGGAGTTTTCCATCGCGTGGGCGTTGGTTTAACGCATCGATTATAACATTGCGTCTGCCTACGTAATAAACGATCACACACCACTTAACTTACGTAACATCTCAACAGAATGAGACAGCAAATTACAATTTTTTTTTATTCAAAAAACAGTCAAAATATTTAAGAAGGAAGTACGTCTCGGAAGTCGGAACAGAGGCACAAAATAACGATGATTAGAATTAAATTATTTCGATATTAATATCATAATGCAAGTTCATATAAGTCAATTTTGTTACCTACTTAAGTCTTTGTTTCCATATCTGAAGCCCCAGATAATATTCAGGCTTCTGTCTCTATTAGTTCATTAGACATTTTACTATATGTATATTTTATACGTGGTCATTAAATATATGCAAAAAAATTCTAAAATCTAGCATGCTGCAAAACATAAAAGAGGCCCAGTACTGGTTTTTTATAACATAAGATGAATTAATATCCTTCCTTATACTACGACTGCCTCAATGCCACTCGTACACATCCTAGAATCTATTTACTATCTTAGTCATTACACTAAAGTTATAGTTGGTAAACATTTGTTTTTATGCATGAGTTACTAACCAATCTTTTGTTTAGCTAAAAATATTTGCATCATAACATAAGTTTAAGTGTAGAGTATTATAAAAATTAAAAAGATATTTTCAAATGTACGTATTAAGTACTTTATAGTGAAGATCATCAGAACCCGTTCAATAGGTCATGGTCTCAACAAGATAAACAATCTCTAGAAAGAGATTGGTTAGACATAGATGCGGATTTAGGGTTTTCTAATAAATAACAATGTATAGTCCGTTAAGTTAAAAATGTGTTGTGTGTAACGTTTCTGCTAATAAACATAGAGAAAGTGATCAGTGAAGTAAAGCATTAGAGGCGCAATTGATAGGACGTTAAATTTAAAAGTGTAGGGTCCTTCCTGCCTTTGATGCTCAGTCATTTTTCACAAAAATTACTAGTATATTTAAATAAATAAAATAAACACAGGAACGCTTTTTATTCATATCCACTCTATACAATATAGATCAGCGTTGTATTTAAGACAGTGCTAAATATATGAGAGAAATATGATACCCATTACTGTACAACAATACGTATACACATGCAATTTAGACTGAGGCGAGCGGTGCCTGGGGCTTGAGACCCAGGAGCAGGTTTAAAGAGCTCATTCATAATATATTAACTCTCGCCTCCACCACTCGACCTCGCTAACGACAATAGATAATAAAATAAACTTACATGGACCTCGAGAAGGGTAACCTTAATCACGACACTATAACACTAACTTCCATGTTCACTGCATGAAAACACCAGAGATACTGAGACTAATCTATCGTACTAAAGGTTATATATTGTCTTCACGTCATTACGTACTTGAAATAATATAAAATGATCTACCCGCTACTACTACTTTATAAACAGTGTTGCTAACACGGCCATCCTGCGGGGCCATTCGTCCCGAATGGCGTAGGTACTTAACAGAATGATTCCAAATTCCTTTCAACCGTATCAAAATATATTGGTTGAAATCTCGATAACCACTCATTCTCACGTTACACTGATAAAATGCACACACTAATCAGTTCAAGCTGTGACGGTATATGTGTACGGAAAGTTTACACCATGGTTTAGAATAGAGATGCCTGAGGCCAACTCTAAACGTGTATCACCATGTTACCATTACAGTAGTGTTCACACCAGATATCTACTGCTACACATCACCGGTTCCCTCTTGTTCAAGCAAATACATAAAATAAAACTATTTAGCTCGGCCGATCCTTAACCGATACCATAAAAGTAATAATAAGCTAGTAGACTAATTTTAATAAAATGATTGTCATAGCAGTACTGTACATGCGATTTAGACAGAAAACCGGACAGCGCCGTGAACTTGCGACCAAGGTGTAGGGTTAAAGGCCCTTTATATAATTATAACGCCTCCCTTCGCTGTCTGAATATTGTCTACACGTCGGTATACTTAAAATAATATAAAACGAACTACCCGCAATCACTATTTTTGAAAAAGCGGCATAGGTTCGAATATAAATAAATCATAACTACCCTAACGCTTTCATCCTGGATTTATTTTCAATGGGTACAACTTTATTAAAGAGATATTATAAAAAAGGCGCATGTTGACTGACTCAACAAGGCTCAGTCAAAAATACTGAAGTTACAAACATGAAATTTGGACAGAATTTTTTTGTGACGTAGCAACATAGTAAAAATGTTCTTTTCTAACGTTTCCGCTGAAATTAGTAATTAGGAAACTACATACTACATACATTACAACTTTTTATTTCAGTATTTGCTGATCGAACCTGGGCACCTCTCACTTCTTAGATATGTATACTTTAAGCAATTAAATATCACTTTATTTAACGGTGAAGGTGAAGGAAAACATCGTGTGGACACCTGCACTCCTTAAAGTTGAAAGGTATGGGCCAGCGTGGTAGACTAAGGCCTATACTCGTCCTCATTCTAAGTTGACCCGGATCAGCTGTGGGCCATTGATGGGCTATGATTATGAAGAGTGTAAAATGGAATACGAAATCAGTGGAGTTAGAAAAGCATTTTAAGACATTGTAACGTGCGAACCGAGGAGGAGGGTTGACTAGTATCTTACAATATAATATTTTAGACGTTGTTCTAGACCGAAAGTGGGCCGGTCTAGCGAATAAACTGAAATAGCCGTGGTGCATTCGATCTGTCGCCTATAGATATCCTGCGTGACGACGGCGCAATCAATGCGGAAGCCGAGTGGGATGCGTCGTCACCGCTGCATTTGTGTCCCGCACTACCGCACTCCCGCACCGCCGCTACTGAAACTAGCACACGTGCGTACATACATACCTACATACGTCCAGGTAGATTACAAACTATTTTACAAGCTTTTATTTAACTTGCAATGTTTGTATGTATGTTCAGATCAAATCTTACAAATGAATTTTAAAGCAGTCATCCTCAATTGATATCAAATTTCGCATTGTCATTTTAAATCCAAAATGACTAGTTATTTTTATTTTATTTTTTTTATTACCTTTTTGATACAATTTAGATTAACAAGCATTACTAAAAACCACTGAGATTTGTCTTGCAATTCACTGTAAAACAAGAAGAATAACACTGCAAAATAAAAATTAACACTGAAATAAATCCCAAGAAGACAAAAATCTATTGTATTACAGATGTCTTACCGATTTTGAAGATACATGGCGAAAAGAGTAAAACAATGTTGCGCGGTATAATCCGGGTTCATAAAATTTCCACATACCTACATGGAAGACCCTAATAATCTCAAAAACTCTTGGTAATAAAATAATTAAAAAAAAAATTAATTAAACATTAAAAAATACAACACTAAATAATAAAAATAACATGAACATTAAAGTCTAAAACAAGATTTAAAATAACTATGAAAAAATAGCCACAAATAGAATAAAAAAGGTATAAACGTGAAACACTATAAAAAGAAAAAAAAAATTTTTTGATTAAATATTGTCGCATAGTGTATAATATTCTACTATAGTCAAGGTATCAAATGACCCTTTCATTTGATACCCATATTGAGGGAGTTGTGAAAAAATATGTAATCCGCCATTTCGTGACGGGGGCCATCTTGGATCGATTTTCATCAAACATAGCTAAGAACACTACCGACTAATTCACCGTTCAAACAAAAAAACAAAATCAAAATCGGTTCATCCGTTTCGGAGCTACGATGCCACAGACAAACACATTTAAGCTTCCATTTAGTTTTACTTGCGGTGTCAGTCTGCGATCAAATCTTTTGAGTTAAACTTTTTTTAAGTAAAAATTCTTCGTAGCGTTTAATACTTTAAAGTATTTTATTTACTTTTAAGTTAAGATTCATCTTTGTTTCAAAAGTTCAACAATTAAGTTCTCGTCATTAGTGGGAATATATTTCTATGTACTCGAAGTTATCTTATAATAACACTAAGCAAATTGGGGACATATAAACTCTTAATGTTTTGTGCGGGACACCCGGTATCCCATAATTATAATAAGGGGCGCGTGTTTGACCGTGAAAAACGTGATAGAGCCTTGAAAAGTAGCGGGTTTTCGGGTGGCACAGCTAACTGAGGCGGTGAGGCGTTATGGCGGTATGGCGGTAGAAGCAGCCGCGGCGCGGGCGAACGAAAGCTCCGCTCCGTACTAGCGATGCCGTTAGCGCAGGTTCGGGCGGGCGGAGGGCGCGAGGTAGCGGGCGGTCCGTGGGTGGTACCGTTAGTGACGTCACGGCGATGACGTCGCGGTCGTGACGTCAGGCGGCGCGATATAGCCACCAGCCTCTGCGGCGGCGGCCTCAGTATCGCACCGCCCGTTCGCCTGCGCGTAGTCCCGCGCTGTCCGCGACCGTCGCTACTACGACTGACTGTGAGTGAGTGCGCGTGCAGTGAGTGCAATGTGCTCGCCCGCATGAGGATCCTGCTGAGCGAACTAGGACTCTCCGGCGCGTGCCTCAGTCTGACCCTGGAGTCGCGCGCCGCTTCTCTGGATTCCCCAAAGCCAGCGCCAGGTCAGCGCCCGCACGACCATACCGCGTCTTACCACTTCTGTGTTTATTTTCGCTTTCGTTGTGTAGAACCTCTGGGTGCGTAGACTTTGTGTGGAACTGTCGTGACGATGGCCATCGGCTAGAATGCGAGGTGCGTTGCTGACGCCCTCCAGCCAATACTGTGGCCTTAGACAATTCCTTAATATACGTATGTACCTTTTTGTTTATTTTTATTTTGTTATATTTATTTTATTATTGGTTAATTATTTTATTTCATATAATATTTATTCTCATGTTGTTAATTCATTCACGCATGTACTCGTACCACTTTATTTACAATAAAATGGTAGGCAATTTAATAAATCCATACGATACACATTTAAATATAATCAAAACCAATTTTACAGCTGAGCTCACAGTTACCCAGTGACCCATAAGTAGGTATAGTGTGTAACCTATTTGTAACCTATAGTCCTTATCGAGAGGTTCGATCAACCTAATAACATTTATAAAACACATTGAAAGTTCAAAACTGATCTATATAATACTCATAGTCTTCCTTAACTTTTCTTGAAAAATGACATAAGTTAAGCTTCGTCATAGAAGTTTCGCCTTTAATATACTTTTCCATTTAATTTGAGATATATAAATAAAAGAGAACATGAGAATAGATTATAAATCATAGAACTATTTTCATTTCATATTTATTGAAATGTTCATAAAATTAATTAACGTTTGTTTATTTCCTCATTATTTACCAAATAACTTTATAACATATTTAACTATAATATGACTTGTTAAATATTCCTTGAAAATTATTTTAGGTTTATTAAATTTAAAGCTATTTAAATAACAGTAAAAAAAAATTAAACCATATTTTTGAGTTTCAGTGTAGGATTAATAAAATTATAAGTTTGAGATTTGATAGGTTTCCATAAAATCGAAAATAACTTAATGTAATATATTTTTAGCGTAACCTTAACACCTTTTAATCTTAATATTTTACTTCCGTCAAATTAATTAGCACTGCAAGAAGCAAGTTTCGTATCTCGTATTTTAATGATTAAAACATTAAAATAAATCAAAAAAGTTGTTAGTTTATTCAAAAAGGTTGATGATGTGATAAAGTTCAATACAGCACAGATTGAAAAGTAATGTACTTCTGCCCGTCTGTTTAAATAATTTAACAATATTTAAAGAAAGCTTGTGTGTTTAAATATTCCTGTATAGTAACTGGTTCAAAAAATAAAATTTTCATAATATTATAATATTTTATAAGATTTATAAATTAAAAATTCGTACTGTACATTAATTTTCTGCAACATAACAATTTGTTGCAACGACGATTTAAACATCTCAAGATTAGCGGCAAAGCTTAAGTAATAAGTACTAGTAAGTGTTGTAATAGCGTACAACACCAACAAGAAGCAATTTAATGAAACTTTGAGTGAGTAGTGCGGCGAAATTAATATTGTTTTTGTTATGTTCGCCACAAGTTAGGTAATATTAGTATAATATGGGATGGTTATGTCGCGATTGCCTCCGGTCCAGAGCCGGTGGCCTCCACTTGCCCAATAGGTTGTCGCAACCGCAGACGTTGCACCTGCCGCCGAGATGTGCCTCCGCAAATTGCCAATAATCGTATATCGCCATAACGTATCACGATCCCAATATGTAAAAAACACTGTGCGCGAGCTATCTCACTTTTACCATTCACTATTACGAGTCCACCTAAGTGATAAACAATTATGAGAACTAAACAAACACCGGTTTTTGAGAGATTCCGCGAGTCAAAACATCACTTTCACTTTTGTTATCACCTGATAGCTGGTAGAATTAAAATACTATTATACACTATGTTTAGCTTTAGTAATTTGACAGACTAAAGTTAATCTACAAAATAAGATAAAAAATACCGACTAAAATAAATTGCTAATTTATGCCCGTCTAAATTCTAATTATTGCGTACATTTGGGACCAGAATGCAAATTGAATGACTAAATTGGGCTTTTGTCATTGCTAATTTTTGATGCTTTAGGCTCTTTGTGTCTGGATAAAAATGATATCTGTTTAATTGTGATTTCGTTTATTGCTTTGCATTAAGGGATATGGATACGATGATAAGGCACGCTATCACCGGCCAGCTGAAGTGACGTCAGGACGGAATAAATCGCTCTCCCTCTTACGTCACGCCTACGCCGCCCCAGGGAAAACTATTTATGGTTATTGTATTGAGTCAGGAGAAACTTTCTGAATAGTCTGATATGCTTCCCATTTGCTAAAATATCTCAGGCTTTTATTCCACCCTCGCTATAATAAGATTATAAAATAAATTATAAAATAAAGGTGCATTTCTCATAGCATCGTATTTTCTTTTATTTTTTCTTGTAAATAATTTTCGTTTCAAGTTTAAAAATGTACAAGATAATTTACTTAGTAAGCGCATTAATATTGTCCAAGTGAGTATAATGCACTATGAAGCTGTAGAAATTACGATTATTTTAAATTATCCGCAAATCTGAAGAACGCAGGTCAAGAAATAATTCAAAAATTCTAAATACCAACTTTTACCATTTATCCATCATGATAATATCAGCTCGGTGGAGCTCAATCGAGTCTCAGGAAATGACAGAAAAAGTCTTGTAAATTTACACACGAACAAGCAAGTTATAGAAGCTTTTATTTAGCTTTTAAAACCAAGACAATACTTATAAATAGATTTGGCATAATTATAAAGAGCTAAGTTACAGCCTATTGAATATTTTTAGCCTTACAATTGGTGCTGCTCTAACGCTTTCTGTAGCGGAATTACGTCACGGCGTCTAAAAATACCCGGGTGGTGCGGTGGCGCGGCAGTAAGGGGTGTAGAGGCGCGGGCCGCGGCCTCGGCCTCCGCATCGAGCGCCGCCCGTGACGTCACGGATGTGTTACGTCACGTATCGACCCGCGCCCCGTTTCAAGGACGCCCTTGCCGAACGGCTGACGACTTCCTTAAACTTGTTACTCTTTTAGGCTTACTTAACTAATTAAATCACAGCATAAACTCACCTGATCTTGAAGTAATTAAAGTTATCGATAAGCGATTTGGCATTACAGTTTGTAAATTAAAAACATTTAGTGTAGAGTTTGGGATCCGATACTGATCAATCTTGCTCTCTACTTAGCTAGATCATCGACACTTAATTTTTTCTACGACAATTACGAGTCTATTTGTCTAATCTATTTAGGTAATATCAAAAAACAACTTTTAGAAAAATAATGAAACTTAAACAAATTACAGTTATTAATAAGAGCTATTTTTTTGCACTGCAGTAGTAGTAGTTTTTTTTTTTGGTAACCTTATTACCAAAATTAATCAAAAGTTATTCGGATAAATTTGAATATCTATTTTAGAGTTTCAGTAAAGTAATAAGTAGGGTATTAAATCCATCTCTTTTTCTTTAAGATTATTTATAAGTTTAGATCATTGTTGATGAACACTTTGAAATTAATTCGTGTTTAATAAACCTATGAGATTGTCATAATAATATATAAGTAGTTATTAACCATCAAATTCCGAAGATGCCACAAGCTGTAACATCATAAAAGCATAGCGTTATTTTTATTTCCAAGAGCAATTTATAAACCTTGCCACGAATACCATTAAAGAGGCAGTTTAAATATAATATTCCTAAATTATGATTTTTTAATAAATATATATAGCAAATATTCATGATACAGTGTTAATTTAAATTTTAAAGCGATTACGAAAAAAATCAAAGGATTAGAGACACGATCTAGTCATTTTGGTATGAATTCGCGACACTTTACCAAACGAGTTTTATCTTATCACGTTGTAAGATGATTAAAAGTATAAATAAATTCAAATGTATTCTCCACTACATTCATAGTTATGTAAAGTTTCCTAAATAACCAACAAGTCAGACACCAAGGTCGTTATTAATAAAGCTTGAAAAATTATTTTTAACTGTCTGCACATTATTTTTATTATATGCAACATTTTGTTATTGATTTAATAATATTCGAAAATTGACACTATAATAAAATATTTTATGGTAATTTTCTTGCGACATATTTGTATAATCAATTAATCATCATATTATTAATTAGAATGTCGTATTGAAAGATAAAACACTATGATTTTTGTTTTATAATATTTAATATCCCTAATATCCAACTATTTGTAGTTTCAAACAAGTATTTATACTTGTTTGCATTTAATATATGACATAAATCAATACGTATTTATGATTAATTTCACATTATATCTTAACTGTATAGTAATTTTAATAGATAGAGCCGTAATAATAATATGGAAGAAGTTAAAATAATATTTTTAGCGGATCTAACTTATTGTTATTAGTTTATCTGTTACTTGTTTTCAATCATTTGTTTTATAAATATTGCAATAATATGTTCATAACTAATTCAAGCAAATTCTGGCAATTAAAATGTTTTCACAAAGTGACTCACCTATTTAATTTATTTTAATTAATAATAAGTTTTGAAATATGAAAAAACTAAACTTAATGTATACCGATTAATAATTTTAATATGTAACATTCTTTAGACAGAAATAAATAATCTATTGCATATTATTAAATACAGTTACACACTAACTACTCTAAAGTCTGTTCCGTTACTAAGTTTGTATAGTTTTTTTATTCTTAAAATTTCCAGACTATCTTATATTGACGCTAAGATACCAATTTTTCTTTTTTTTATTTTGAAAAATTTTTCATCAGTCTATTAAATGTAACTCAAAATTTCAAAATTATTTTGTTTTATTGTTTGCACTTTTGAGTTTTTAAAAAATAATAAAATATTATATGATTTTTGACAAATTATTGCTTTGACTTCTATTGGTGTTACAAAGACCCCGCACATTAAGTTTCTTTAAATATCTCCTAGGTTCAGACATTTGATAAGTTAAATTTTTATAATATTATGAATAGATAGATTCATAAAATAAAATGTCTGTCAAAACATAACATATATTTATTAACAAACACATTATAACTATGGACATAGTAGAGTAACATGCTACACTCTCAATAAAGTATATTATTTGTATATTACAAGCGGCGCCCAGTTCTCACTTAACCGGTTTCGGACAAAGATTTAACTTATGCTACTAAGAAAATGTTACTTATAGCTATTCAGCTTAATATTAAAATACCTGCTCTTGAATACATCTTGAAATTTAAATAAATATTCATTGTACAATTCTTTTTAACAGCAATATTTTTATTCACTCCCTAACTAATAATCACTATTTTCATACGTAAAACTATAGACCCATTAACTCGAAATTAGGCTAGAAGTAAATATTGTATGATATTTCACTTCGCACTCGATTAAGATACGATTTTACTGACACTCGATAATATATCGAAGAAAAACAATGCAAATATGGCGATTGTTTCTTAAACTAGGCACATCATCTCATTAAAAGGTTATTAACAAGGTCTTGGTACTAAAATTAATGCCGCTATTGCTCAAACTCGTGATTAAAAAATTATTAAATACTAAACGCTAAATCAATAGCAAAATACGAGTAAAAGATGTATATTCTGAATTAGAATGGGAGAAAGCTGAATTAGAATTGACTTCATACATTTCATTTAAAAAGCAGTGATGGCCCAGTGGTTAAGACATTGATGTCTACTCGGGAGGTCCAAATTCGATCCCCCACTCAGGTACCTCTGACTTTTATAAAATGTGTTTTAAGAAATTTAATATCACTTGCTATAACGGTGAAGGAAAACAACGTGAGGAAACCTGCACTCTGAGAGTTCTCTATGTTCTCAAAGATGTGTGGAGTCTACCAACCCGGACTTGGCCAGCGTGCTGGACTATGGTCTGCTCAGCTCTGGTCTAATCCTTCCATATTCTGAGGAGAAGATCTGGCTCAGCAATGGGCCATTAACGGGTAATGATGATGATGAAAATATTATCTCCATGGGAACCATCTTTCTATCGAAGACTTACAAAGGCTTACATCAAATATTACGATCATCAATGATGATCAACTTTCAATGTTTTAGCTAAAGTTAGCCATTACCACTACAAAAGAAAAGTATATAATAATAATAGACATTAGATAATAACGTAACAATAAAAATTTTCTTGTTTATATTATGTGGAATATTATACGCAACTGTCGAGTCATGTTGTTCTATAGTTGAGTTTTTTTTATTCTGGTTACACGAATATTGCATTATGAATGTTTTGATTTTTTTTCCTCAATGAACGTCTAACTTAAATAATGCGCTTACATCCTACACAAATTTCACGTTACGTTATGTAAGTATGTAGAAATGTAACTTATATGAAACGAAAGGAAAAGCGTCTGTAAATTCGGGAAAACTTCATGTTAGAACGACCGTGGATTATGACCGTACGTCCTCTGTGACGTACACGTGAGCTTTTACGTTATTGTATGACCGGGAAAGACTAACGTCTGTGTGACGTCACAGTGACGTCACGCGCGCACCCCCACCGTCTCCCTTACAGCTGTGATCGACCGCCTGATAGATATACAGATTAGTTTTATGTTATTATGAGTTATGACGCTTACAGTACATTAACTAAATGTTCATCAAACAGACAGATCAAAGCTTATTAACTTTTTTGAAAACGATTATATACTCAAGTATTATAATAAAATCGTGGTGAGTAACATAATTTTTAAATAGATGTAACATGAATATCTATATTAAAAATAGAAATAACCATAGATTTATTACAATTACCTTTAAGCTAAGTTTAATATTTATACATAAATATATAAATTAGCCTTGAAACTTAGTAAATTATGATATAAAAAACTATATACCTAAATACTTTCATTTCGTTCAGTTAAAATATTACCGATATATTCACACTACGAGTAGTTATTACTCACAAATAAATATTATAGCAATGTCAAGAAGCACTTAGAACAGATTTCTCTGAATTGGTACATTTTGTATTATAAGCAAATATTTATGCTAAGCCGTTTACCTTGAAGGCGTTATCCATTAAATATTTTTTTAACACCGAATCATTAAGTCTCTATAATACCATAAACAACTCGTATAATTTAATAATTATAAACTTTAAAGAACATAACATTATTTTAATAGCTTTTTAAAATTTTATAATAATTTTATTGTAAGTATAGTAAATTTATAGTATTGTATAGTAAATATTTTAAAGCATATAGTTTTGGAATTGTATTCTCCTATTATTTAAAGACCTTATAGCCAATGACACTATTTTAAAATGTAGAAAACACTATTGAATCAATAATATTTTAAAGAACATTTTTTTTATTTTAGCTGTTTGCATTGCGATTCATTTAAATGTAATTTATTACATTAGATCTCAAAAAATACAACCAATTTGAGAACCTACTCATTTTTACGTCGCCGTTGGTTTAAAAGAAGTCCAAAACTTTCACGTATTCGTATGTACTCGTAAGTTCAGAGCCATCTATGAACAGACTAAGTCACAGCTTTCTACGACGCTAATAAAACTTTCCCAACCCTCCTGTAAAACAAAACTCGCTTTTCTCAAAAGATGTCGTTGTACTTGTAATTTATTAACTATGTCAAAATTGCTATGTAGTGTTATGTGATTTTACTAGATGGGATTTTATACTATGAAACGAACCGAACTTTTTTGAAAATACTTTTTCAAGATATATCACGAAAGTATGTATAGGAATTAATTTTTAATTCAGTTTCTTCTTTTGAGAAAGGTAATATATTTTTTTTAAATTATGCATCACATACTATTAGTTTCCTTAGCCCCTCCAACTAACAAAATGATTGTGTTAGGAGTGGACATCGTCAGTAGTCCAAGGACCAACGACCTGTCGTATCGTAAATCCAACACCTGAACCACTGAACTACTGACGCTTATTACATATGGGAAATCCCTTCAACTAGGTATAGTTACGGTACACACCCCCGATTATGGACAGTTACATTGTTACCTACGAACGTTTCAACAGTAAGTTCAATTATGGACACCATTTCTTATGATGCCTGTTCTTATTCTACATCTTTAATATTTTCAATCATTGGTGTCTTGTCCATAAATATTAGTTGATCTACCCTAGCTAGACCAAAACATGTTTAAGTCACTTTTATTCCTATGTATTAAGTAAGACCTGCAGCAATAGATACTATTATAAAAACTATATCTAACGATGCATTGGTTTTTGCGTAATGCGCGTACAGGCATACGGATAGACTTTTTTTAAATAATTGTTTTGGCTTGTATTTTGGTGTTACAAACAACCCTTACCTACATTAAGTTTTTTTTTAATATCTGTGTATACTATACGGATAAGTTATGTTATTAATTCCACTAATTTAAAACATAATATTTATTTTTTTAGTTGTCGAAAATTAGGTTTAGCAATTATCTTATTCGGAAAGCATCGGATAAATTCTTTAAGCACGCAAAGATGTCAAACATTAATGCCTATTCAACTACTAGTATCTGCCGCGCCAATATTTTTAGAGATAAAAAGTAGATTGTTTATCCAGGTTATAATAGGTCTATGTATCTAACAAATATATTCCAGAACCGTTCAGCCGTTTTGTGTGATTTAATAAAAACCTCCCAACTTTTAAATATCCAAACAGACAAACTTTCAAATTCATAATATTAAATAACTGAATCTTGAAACTGAAGCAGTGATGGCCCAGTGGTTGAGACTTCAAGTCTAACTCAGGAGGTCCGAGTTCGATCCTGGGCACACAGCCTGTGTTTTAAGCAATTAAATATCACTTGATTTAACGGTGAAGGAAAACATCGTGAGGAAACCTGCACTCCTGAGAGTTCCTTAAAGTTCTCAAAGGTGTATGAAGTCTGCCAACCCACACTGGGTCAGCGTGGTGGACTATGGCCTAATACCCTCCTCATTCTGAGGAGGAGACCCTGCTCAGCAGTGTGCCATTGACGGTTTGTAATAATGAAATAACTGAATAGAATTACGTAATAAATTCTATACAAATATAATAAAACAGTAAAATCTGGTGTGTATGTGTCTATATATTTTAACACCGATTTTATATTATTAATATGTCTGTTTGTATGTATGTTCAAGTCTCTGATATTTTATTATTAAAGGGAAGTATAAGTTTTTTGAAAGTTTGATTAAATTCAGCTTAGATAAGAAGAAATTCAGGTGGTCAAAATAATACTTAGTTGTGCAGTAAGATAGTTAAATTAACATCAGAGAACGGAAATATACAAAAAATCTTGTCCTTGCCTTCTGTTCACGAAAAATTCTAAGATGACGTTCGTAAGCGTATTGACTGTATACGCTTACGACTCTTCAGCTTAAAAACAATTGGACAATAATCATACTTATTTCGATGTATTTGAAGTTTATCTTCTATATGTAAATAAAAGAAGACATGTTTGACTTATCAATGCACAACCCAAATCCTAAGGTGGTGAAAAGAATGATTAAAATTGCATAAAATATTTCATTTTTTAGTACATTACGCTTAAACTCTAAAAATTTGGCCAAGTTCGCGTGTGGATATTCAATAAAGAGACAAACACTATCAAATTTTGATTTTCGTGTGCGGGTTAAAATAAATTCAAAAGTAGTATTGGGGGGCATTTACTCCCGATACTCTTATTAGTAATGCGTGTTTCAATTGACATATTTATAATTATTAACAAAAAGAATATAAGAAAATACGATAAAACATTTACGACGACAAAAACTTCGATGTCTGGGATTTCCCTAATACTCAAATACGTTATACATGTACACGTCTACTTCGGTACAGAATTAAACCCTGATAAAGATTAAGCCAGAAGGCTTTGAAAATTTGAATAACTGGAAGAGGTGCCTTACTTTAAACCGTATTGACCAGTCTAAAAATTTAATAAATTAATTAATAGAAATTATATTTTACCAAATAACTGCTAAGTATATAAGAGAGATATGATACCCATTACTGTACAGCAACACGTATACACATGCAATTTAGACTGAGGCGAGCGGTGCCTGGGGCTTGAGACCCAGGAGCAGGTTTAAAGAGCTCTTTCATAATATATTAACTCTCACCTCCACCACTCGACCTCGCTAACGAAAATACATAATAAAGTAAACTTACATGGACCTCGAGAAGGGTAACCTTAATCACGACACTATAACACTAACTTCCATGTTCACTACACGAAAACACCAGAGAGACTGAGACCAATCTATCGCACTAAAGGTTATATAATGTTTCCACGTCGGTATACTTGAAATAATATAAAATGATCTACCCGCTACTACTATTTTATAAACAGTGTTGCTAACATAACCTTTTTAAATACATTTTTGCATTACAAATTATTTCTTTCTTTCTTAGAATAGATTTATTTAATGTTTTTAAATTTCAATATCAGAAATTAAACTAGTATTTAAACATTAAGAATGTTTTGTATCTGTATCGAGGGTAGCTGTATATTGTATGACATATTCGAATATTACTAAAATTGCAAACATCGATTTTTTTTCATGTCCGCATATGTGGAATGCCCTATAAAAACGACTTGTTGTTGTCTACTTAAGAATGGCCATATTTACCTATTGATTGCTTACATTTAGAAGTTTAATTTTTTAAGATACTATAAGATACTATAGACTTACATGTTTAATATTAATTTCTAAATGTTCTTTCATAACGTTCAAATTTTTCTTTCAAAATGTTCTTTCATAGATTTAAGTTTTTAGGATGAAACCTCAACCCACAACCTAAATCTATAAAAGAACATTGTTTTTCATCATGTAACAACAAATTGCCATTTTTCGAATTTTCTCCAATACTAGTGCTATAAAACCTTGCTTCTTGCCAAAAATCATGTTCCTAGGTCAAACGACGTAGCCTGGGAATTTTGATTTATCTCCAAAATCAAAATTACAATACATGAAATAAAAGCGGCTGTATCTTTTCATTAAATGCCTTTCAACAAAAGCCCGTGAAGGGACGGGTTAGAATTCAATTCCCCTCTGCCGCTGGGAGAGCATCTCGTATGAGCCGAGTAACGGAGCACGCCCATTGGTGGTAGGGGATCTGTTAGTGGCTTGCGACCACTAGCATGCGAATCCGACCGCCAAGTGTCTCTGATGCGTTACGTCCGAGCCGCATGTGGGCCAGATCTACCCCCTCCCTGTCCCATCCCATGCTGCGGTTCCAATGAATACCGGGTTCTTACTCGGGATCCATTGAAACCGCAGCATTATTCTCTTCGCTCCTCCTCCTCACTCTATCTTCAAGGCGGCAACGCATCGACAAAACAAGAGATATCCTCTAGTTTTGTTGAAGTCCATGGGCGATGCTCGTTTGTCCCTTATCTATCATTAAAAAATAGACATAAAAGTTTGATCTTTTTTACATATTTGAGAAACTAGAGATTAGAATATTTTATATAAATTACAACTTGATATCTACGTTTTTTTAGAAAAATGGTATTGCGTGACAGTCAAAAAAAGTTAATTTTCTAATGTTGTAGAAAAAATTACAGTTTTCCAATTTTATCCTGTACTTGTGCTATGAGACCTTACTTCATGCTAAATTTCACAACGCTAGATCATTGGGAAGTACCTTATAATTATATGAGTGACCACATTAACAGTCATATCTTTTCAATGCGTGGACAATGGCACTCCTGAGAAAAAGGGTTTTGACAGACAGACGGACAACAAAGTGATCTTATAAGGGTTCTTTTTTTCTTTTTAAGGTACGGAACCCTTAAAAAACGTTAACTTATGTGCTAATATAATATACATAAGTATATTGTATATTAATTAACTATAATAGGCCGATTTTGGCTTAAGCACTCCGATGCGGCCTTGATGGCGACTGCAACGTTAAAATGTTTCAAAGCACCAAATGCAAAAATAATTTATAATGAGGAAACAAGAAAAGAATAAAAATCTGTACTAAATTAATGTTAACAAGCTGGCCATACCATATTGGAACATAGGAAACAATAAAATCGATAGCTCGGACCAACGTCCTACATATAATAAAAATGAAGCAAAACAGTAAAAACTCACAAATAAAGAGCATGAAGCATTACCACAGTGTTAAGGAAAGCTCATTAAACATTTTACTTGAACTAAGTTTTATTTTAAGGTACCTAAATATAAGAAAAATAGTTTCTAGAGGAGTGTCCAACTCGTAAATACTAGTTACTCTCAAGTTATTGAAAATTCGGATTTTTTTTATCTTGGGATTTGTTCCTTATGGGAAAAGGGTTTTGCTTTTCATTCATATTGATCCGTAATATGAATAATACAGAATAAAAACTTTACAGCCTTGTCACTCATATTATACTGCAGTTCGATCTTAACTATTCAGATATTTAAATAACAAAAAAAAAATGTGACTAATAAATTAACATATTTAATTTCAATTACTAAAATATACTATAAATGTGAATTAAAGATACTGAGAAGTTTAAACACAAAAGTGTGCGAAGGCTGAAAGTCCAGTCACCCTAATCACAACTCAATTAAAAATATTTTTTGCAATAACAAAACTACATACTCAAGTTACAAGAACAAAACTAGAATAATATGTTATTAAAATTTTACGACTATTTTGCTGTCAATCCACTAACACTATGCAGATCAATAAGATATGTATACAAAGTCAGTAACGATTCACTCTACACACATTTTACTCCACGGATATCTACTTATGTTTTACAGCGACACAGCTCCGCTGGAGATATTGAATCTAAAAAAGTCGTAAAATCGACAGCCATGTTGTTTCCCTGTTATTTTATAATATTCGTAATCTTATTCTTCAAGGTTTTTATTAGCATAAACGCATTAAAATGCATCGCAAAGTTTTTGATTGACTTCATGGACAGAAATAGTTGACGACTGCCGGAATATTTAAAGAATATTTATATAAATTATATTTTCAATATTATTTTATCCTTTAAAGAAAGTATTATATAGAATATTAACCATTTTTTATATTTAGATTTATTGATTTATATACGTTATTTACAATAGATTCTTAGTATATTTTTTAAATATTCTTTATATTCAGGTGATTTACTAAATATTACCTTATTTGAAGATATAGCTACTTTTTTTCATTTAAATTAGAATCATCGAAAACCATAATTCATATATAGTGTAATCGTTTGGTATGAACCAAATGCTTTTATGTTAAACAGTATTTTAAAAATTCAAATTAAGTTTAGACGATTCATGATATGAAGATATAAAAAAGCACGTGTGTAGAATAAATTATATAATAAACGACCCGGTAGTCGTTTGTCTATATGTGTCTAGTCATAGATACATTGCTTTGTAATACCTCAAAAAGGAAATTCGCCAAAGTTTTCAATGAAAGCTCACAAGCTTTTCCCTATAAATTTTCAAGAATTGTAGTAATATATCAACCTATTTATACAACATTTTAACAAATTATACACCTAAACTTTCATCATGAATCACTCTGTCTATTGGTTAAAATCATATGAAAATCAGTTCAGTAATTTTTGAATTTATCACGAACAGACACGCGGCGTGGAACTATGTTTTATAATATGTAGCCTAGAAAAAATAAATAATAACATATTATTTGTAAAAAATTGTAATAATTGTAATGACCAGAAACTTCATCTCAGATTTCTTACTTGTTTATCGTTTTCAAACACAAAAAACTTTAATTTAATGGTCAAAGAATAACAATGTCTAGACAACACTAGGAAATAACGTGATCGACGACGCATCTACATATATCTATATTGACGCACTACTTGCATAAAGTCATTTGAAATTACTTGCTACAAGATACATGTACGGGTAGTATAAGTTTAGGTCACAGTATACCATATTTTTTTAACTTATTAATAAAAACTATTTTCTATTGAAATATAGCAACAATAACAAAAGCTTTTTCGTTTGTCTATAACTTATTAAGACTAAAATTAATGGTTCTTAACATAATAGAAACTGCAAATGCCACTGATTTCATAACCTCCCGAGGGAACTATCGCCTTTTCGCCCCAAAAATTATGATACTAGTGTGCAAATTCAATTAAAATCTTAGACCAAACAGTTTACGGTTGAAAATCAAGTAAAAGTAAGGGTAAAATTGTATCGTCTGTACTAGTCGGTTTAGGTGTATACATAGGATTCAATTTTCGGGGCGTGGCGAATCAAGCACCGTGACACAATGTATTCAAACCGGCAATATTGGGCTGGCAAAACTGCCGTATAAATTAAAAGACCTTTTCTTTCCTCCGTCATTTCTAGTCATAAACAGGAAGCGTTCAGTTGTCATTCAGTCCAGCTCAAGTTATCGATTTGAAAATTACGTGTACTTGTATTAAATAGGAATCAAAGTATGTTCGCCGGGGGTAAATATAAATGATGCATGGCTTGTATAGCGTGATAGTTCAAAGTCCGGTGCCGTCAACACGCTGACCACTTGTCTTCCGGCGCATTTACAGTCAACCCTCTTTGGTTGTTGGTCTACTCATACAAATTCTATATTTTTAACAAAAAACATCGACTGTGTATCGTCATGATTGAACAGAAATTGGTGTAATTCCATTTTCATGCTTAATTGTAGTAATTTTTATAATATTTTTAATTTTATTAAAGTTTATTTTATTTTTTCAGGGCCGAGCGCCATTGAGCCGCGCTCGCCAAGCGCTTTCACGTCCAACTCCTCCAGCATGCTACTGCTGCAAACACACGTAAGTACCTACTATACAAATATATTGTATTATTTGTTGTATTAAGAATTCCAATAAGTATTGATTTCGGGCCTAAAATGTGCTATAATTATTAGTAAGGAAACTTATAATAAAATAATATTACAAGTGATTAGAACACCTGTACGTCAACCAGGCGGTGTTACCATAAAATAATAATTGTAATACGATTGATATACTTGACGCGCTATTGGCGCGTTGTAACCGCCCATGTCAGCGTACCGCCTACCGTAACTGTAACGCCTTCCTTAAGAATCGATTTTTTTTCTTTCACAGAGCAATTACGGTACGTCCTTCACTGATCTACTATCGCCGCAATATCAAGAAGATTCCTCTGAAATCTTAGAAGAAAATTTAGATCCCTTTCCAGACGTTGAATTTCATGCGCCCATTCCACCTGAAATAAAATCCCAGCGCACGACTCCTGTGAGTGAAACGCCATCTCCTACACTTGGTCCAGCATTACCAAGCTTCGAAGAAACTTATTCAGTTCGTTATCCAAAACAAGAAATGGCGGAATTCGGAATAAAAATGGATGAAGATTGTTACAACGTCAGTGCATATGCCCACCCAGGACATGCCTCGAGTCAATTGTTATACCAATACCATCAGCCTTCGTTACCATATGTTCCTTCACCTTATTATACTCCACAACAGCCTTGCTCTCCAACGTTTGACACCGGCGGAGTTACAAATGCTCAAGATTCCTACTCATTGCCTCCTTTTCCAAGTTCTGTTGATTTACACATAACAACAGATCAAGGAGCTAGGCAACGAAGGTCGTCGTTACCCGTTCAAAGGTCCGAGTCTAGTAGTTCTAATGAAAGTCCTAAAATGCATGGAAGTAGAATTCTTTGTATGCAAGCATCAGCACCCAGCTCTGCATCGAGCTCACCTGGTGGAGCACCACAAGACAATTCAGTGACGCGAGCAGCACCGCCATCTCCAAGTCAACTTTGTGCTGTTTGTGGAGATACAGCAGCATGTCAACACTATGGCGTCCGAACATGTGAAGGATGCAAGGGATTTTTTAAAAGAACCGTTCAAAAAGGTTCTAAATATGTATGCTTAGCAGAAAAGTCCTGCCCTGTAGATAAAAGGAGAAGAAACAGATGTCAGTTTTGCCGTTTTCAAAAGTGTCTTGCCGTTGGAATGGTTAAAGAAGTAGTACGAACTGATTCTCTGAAAGGAAGACGAGGAAGATTGCCTTCTAAGCCAAAATGTCCACAAGAGTCCCCCCCAAGTCCTCCTATTTCCTTAATAACAGCGCTAGTCAGAGCACATGTGGACACGTCCCCTGATTTTGCCAACTTAGATTATTCACAATACAGGGATCCAAACCCTATGGAACCACCTATTTCGGATTTGGAAGTAATTCAACAATTTTATTCATTACTGACCACATCTATAGACATGATAAAAGTTTTTGCAGAAAAAGTGCCAGGATATGGAGATTTATGTCTAGAAGACCGTGAACAACTTTTCGCTTCAGCCAGACTGGAATTGTTTGTGCTACGCCTTGCATACCGCACTCGCCCAGAAGACACCAAGCTTACCTTTTGCAATGGATTGGTACTTGACAAACGACAATGTCAACGATCTTTTGGCGATTGGCTACACGCCGTACTTGATTTTAGTAATACTCTACATTCGATGGATATCGACATTTCAACCTTCGCTTGCTTGTGCGCATTGACCCTAATCACAGGTGTGTATAAATAAAATTCTAAAATATAGATTTAAATTTGTAACTTTAATTTTTTATAAGATTTATGAAAGATAACAAAATATTTGTAATAAACCAATGCTTTATCTTTCAGAGAGACATGGTTTAAAAGAGCCGCACCGGGTCGAGCAACTTCAAATGAAGATCATCGGATGTCTACGCGCCCACATACCGGGAGGCGGGAGCACGAATGCGGCCGGCGCCCCACACTTCAGTCGCGTCCTGGGCGCTCTGCCCGAGCTGCGGTCGCTCTCCGTGCAGGGGCTGCAGCGCATCTTCTATCTGAAGCTGGAAGACTTGGTCCCGGCGCCTCCCCTCATAGAGAACATGTTCCGCGCCAGCCTGCCTTTCTAGGTGCCTCGCACGCTTCCCTGCACTGAGCCGCTGACATCCCGAGGACCACTCCCGCCTTCTCCCCATTCTCTTCTAGAGCCGACTCCGTTATTTTTATAAGTGTTTATCTAGAATAAAAATATTTTTCTAGAGACTAGTAGAACTCTACACGACTCGATCTCCGCGGAATCGGTTAATGTTTGTTGTAAGAGTACTTAATTAAATAATTTTAAGATATGAAGACAATCTTACCATGTAAGTCCTAATATATTGGGCACTTATAATTAAGCTTAATTTATTATTAATGTATATATGTGTGTGATTCCGTTTTATCTTATAAAGGTATCTATTTAGTAGTCTGCATTTAAGTTACCGCTCGTAATCAATGGCATCTCGTCGTACAAATATTCCTACGTTATTTACTTGTGTATTATTAAATAAGGAAAATCTAGTCACAAGACTTACAAATGTTAAAAATTTGGCTCGTAAACACCGAATTTTATAGAAAATTTATGAATAATTAAGGTATTTGTTGATATCTAATTGAGTGTGGTATGAATGAACGTTATGTTGTTTCAATTTCTCGAACATAGTCGCATTTAAAGAGTAATGAATTAGCAAAGAGTTGTTTTTAGATTGGCAAAGAAGAAAAATATTGAGAAACTATTCAGATGCAGATTTCATATTGATAGGCTCTATTAAACAAAGAAATATACAATTACAGGTTTTCTAAATAGCCATATACTTAGGTAAAATGCGAATTTGTTCGAGAAGTATGAAATGTGGGTATACCAGCCTCGCTAACCGCATTCGTCTATGCGAAGTTTCGAGATGTGTCAACCAGAAGGAAGATGAAAGTTACCTTTTTAGGTTAAATTATTTTGTAACTATTTCATAAAATGTTAATATGAATTGTTATAATAAAATATACGTATAAGGTAAGAGAAAAAGTTCAGCATCTCTATTATAGACTCCTAACTCCAACGTGTCTTAAAGAGTACCTTCTTAGATATATAGCTTAGAAGTTTCGTTATGTAATTGTTACTCTTTAAAATCCAGTAGCAGTAGACACCTAAACATATCAATGTATAGATAGATGGCTATAGAGTGAGATAGTAGATTTGCGTAGTTTTAAGTAACCAATTGGTTACTAAATATCTTAGCTGTCTAAAAGAGAGCACAAAAAATCCAATCGGACCAATTGCTAAGTGAGAAAAACTTTCTGCTTGCTATGAATTAGATTTGAGTAACAGTCACTATCTCTAGACATCCCATGCAGTTTAGTTTGTTTATAACACTATCATTTTTAATGCAATAAAATTGCAAAAAATGTCCATTTACACGTATAAAATATTCGATTTAAAATAAGTAAATATATACCTACGCATAAATGGTTAATAAATTATAGATGTAATGTTGTTATAGGATGTAAAAAACGCGTGATAATTTTATACTACATTGTTTTGTATTTATATATTTTGTAATCATTGCTTATGCTGAACTTTTTACTCGAAAACCAGGTCTCCTTTATATGTATTAGTTAATTTTATAGATTTATAAGAATAATTAACAAGTTTTTCCATTCTCATTGTGGCGCAATTCTTATGTTGTAAACCATCAAACAGTACGTCTCAGATGCCTACCTACTTATAAACACTTAAAATATATTTGTTAAGAATAAAATACTGATTGATTAGATTGCTTTTAGATAATAAAACATAGAACGAAACCTTACATAAGCTCTTGCGATAAATTGGTTGTGCTTTCATATCACTACAACGCATACTTAGAGTAAGTCGAAAATCATAATAAATTGTTATTAAAGTAAGTGGTATAAATAAATAATATACTCTTACCTAATAAAGTTTCAGACTATTTATAAACTATTCTACTGTTGCAATACATTCCAAAACACATTTATTGTTCAACCTTAATTTTTTCACGAGTAATTTAACGTATTTTGTTATTTAAAATGTAACTTAATCATCTACCATAAAAGTAGGTAAGCTCTGAATTAAACAAATTTTAATTTTCTTGTAGACTTAGATATTATAGACTTGTATTTCAGGAAAACATTGTGTAATCTTCCGATTTCGATTGCATTTCTTTTATCTTGATATAGATTGATGTGCTTTTGTTAAACTTTATACTTTTTCTTTGTAAATATTTCGTCACAATTATATTAACGCATATGCGTTATTTAAAACTTGTTTCTTTTTCTTTATTACAATAACCCTTTTCCATTAAAAAATAGTACTTAATATTTAAAACAGATTGAATAAACACATAATAGCAATCATATTTATATACATACATATTTTTAATAAAAAGGCTAATGAAGGATTTATCAATGATGATATGATGACGTCGATAAAAAATATCATTAAATAATTATTAAATGGCAAACTAAGCACAGTAAACATCCACTTATGACCTACAATTTATATTCGTATAAAATCAACTAGCAAATAGCACAAATTATCTGTCAGAAATCTTTGTATCGTAATTTCTGCAGCTTTTCTCAGTTTCCTCCTAAAATCACATTCCAGTGATTCCCATTCGTGAAACATTTTGATTCCGATTTCCGGTGAAACATTCGGCCGTGTTCCGAAATGCACTGGAGCACTGTAGGGTGTGACGTCACTTCAGTACACTGGAAAGCTGTTCCTTTATAGTTAGCTAAAATGGACCACTGTTTAAAACGGAACAGCAGACCAGTATATATACTCTCATCTGTCAATGTCATTCATGTTTAAAGGTTTCTTTGATAATATTACGATTTTACATTTTTTACAAGCCCCGATTTCTTAAGATAACAATTTAAATAATTATTTATTATCAATAGTACAAGCATCAAGCGATCAATTCTTGACCCTGTTGATCACGTGATCAAAACACTGGGAGCACTGTAGCTCGGTAGCTCCAGTGGTTTCAGTAAAAAATGGCGTCGATTGATGACGTCATGGATTTCCATATGATACTGCGCCAGTATACTGACAGTTATAACGGAACACATTTCTGACCACTGAGAGCACTGGCCAGTGCTTTCGGTGTATTTCGGAACACGGGGTCTAAGTCCTAACTAGCCAAAAAAACCGCGCCGCTGTTTCCCATTGGTAGCAGCAGATTCGAATTATGTGTCCATTAAAAAAATATCAATAATTTTCCGCGGATACCGTACCACAGGAAAATTATGGAATAGCGCTTATAAGGCATATAATGAAAATATTGTCAAAATAACATTAGTTTTTTAATCATGAACTAATATAATATTAGTTACACTGTTGAGCCTGTTTTTTCTCGATATATCTTCCAATTTTTGGAAATGAACCGAATGGGTCTGGCAACACTTATTAATAGATAATAATTATTACGCAGAGCCGTTAATCAAGATAATTTATAAAAAAAACTATTATTATTTATAACTCCATGATAATAATATATTGTGGTTTGATGGTATGTTTGTAGAATATGACATTAATGTGACATGGAACGCCGAGCGATGAAAATCAATTAATTAATAACCGAACATTTCAACGAAAATATAATCGATTTGAAAAAAAATCGAAATTCTGCAAAGAAATATTAGATTTTTTGTTTACCTATTTTCTTCTATAATTTGTAAAAAAATTATACATTTCTAAGTAAATATAAATTCAACTATCCAATTTTTTGTTATGATAACAAATCTACGGTTTATTGTTTACTTATACCATAAACCTTTTTTCTTTAAAAAAATATAGGAAAAGCCCACAATTATATTTCATAATTCTTAAATTTAATTTCATAATTCCCAGTCAATTGATTCAAAGTTGAATGTTTGTCCACACTTTCAAGAAAAGAATATTTATGGAAGGGCAAAAAATTTGTTTTTTTGTTTTCTTTTATATTTTGTTTTCGACATTCTTCTTTTAATTCATCATTCTAAATCAAATAAATTTTTATTCTCTTGCGATTGACAACCAACTGCTGTATATTTTTATCAAATGGACTAAAAAGTTTAATTTACAACTCCAAGGTGGTGTAGTATAGACTTGAGTATTTAATATACCTTCAAGTATTACTGAGAACAAGAACTTTGACATATTATGTTGGGGAAAAAGTTTCTTCGCATTTTTTTAAGAAATTTCAAAACATTTTTTAATATAGTTTATTTACATTTAATTCAAGTATGTAAGTACTATTTTGTTCGATAACTTTTTTCCATCTTGTAGGTAGGGACATGATCCCATTCTGATCAAAAAACCGCGACAAGTAGTTTTGGCAGTCCTCTCGTGATATTAACCTGACACTGCCTAAAGAATTCTGTAGAGACCGAAACAGGTGGAAATCTGAAGGTGCAAGGTCAGAACTATACGGCGGATGCATTAACACCTCCCAGCCAAACTGTCTTAATTTTTGCTGAGTGGCTAAATATGTGTGAGGTCTAGTGTTATCATGATGAAAAACTACACCCCTTCTGTTGAATAATTCCGGCCGCTTTCTCTCAACTTCTGGCTTTAATCTTATCAGTTATTCACAGTAGAGTTCTGAATCGATGGTCCTGCCTGGTGGTAACAGCTCATAATGAATAATGCCCTTCCAATCCCACCACACACACAGCCACAGGTTTCGCCACAGTCTGTGAAGCCTGACTGGCCTTTGACCACGACCTTTTTCGCACGTTCTTGTCGTACGTGATCTACTTTTCATCACCAGTTATCAACTTCTTCAAAAATGGTTCGGTTTCATTACGTCGTAATAAAGGATCACAAATGAGTACACGGTTCATTTGGTTTCTTTCAGTGAGCTCGTGAGGTTCCCAAATATCGAGCTTTTTTGTGTACCCAGTTTTTTTCCAATGCGCCAAAACTGTTTTGTGGTCAATTCCATGTGGTCAGTTCTTCAGCTACGTTGTAATTACTGATATGCCGATCTTGCTCCACTTTTTCAAAAATGGCATCCATTTTATCCGTAATAGGGCGATCAGAGCAAGGTGCATCTTTGACATCAAAATTTCCGGATTAAAAACGCTTAAACCAAATCTCACAGACACTGCACTAGGTCCATAAACACCGCAATTTTTTTTCGCGGCTTGCGTTGCATTTTAACCTTTTTTAAAATAAATAAAAATCACACATTTTCCTAATTTGAATTTGGAATTATCTTCTTTAAAATTTAAACTTTGAATGATACCAAAACCAGCCAGATACAAACAGTATAGCCAAAGAGATTTTATTACAAGTTCATACATACTATAATGCGAAAAGACTTTTTCTCCAACCTATTATGATCAACAAAATAATCCTATAAGATGTTGTTTTTCAAAATGAGGGTCAAGAGAGGGTGTTTCCAAAAAAATTAAGTGATTAAAATAAAACAATTCTAAATTTGTTTAACAAAATCAAATCTTCTGGTCCTAAAATTTAAAATTGCTTTAACTAAGATACCAAATATCCAAATATAACTTAGGTGTACTAACCTTAGGTAAATAACGCGTTTTTTAAACAACATAAATCGTTTGTTATTAATCGATTATTACAAACAATCTATTGATATAAAAATCGATTATTTTGACATCCCTACGTTCTTATCAACATCAGTGTCAACTTTCAAAAGAACGTAGTTGTGTTTATGGAGTGTTTAGCGATATCACCTTTTTATATATCATCTTATATATTATTTTCTATTTAATCTGTCACCGGAGCTGTGCTGTGTTTATACTAAAACGCAACGTAACTATAAATTAAATAAAGCTTAAGCATAAACCACTCCTACAATGTCTGAAGACACAGATATGACGGATACATTGAATAAAAACCTAGAAGATTTAGAGATTCAGGAAGTATTAAAAAATGGAACAGATTTACGTGAATACGCTTTGCAAATCGATAAAAGTATCAAGGAGGCTGAAAAAAGCTCTGTAGCGGACTATTTAAAAGAAAGTGAAAATATATCGTCTCTACACAATCAAATAGAAGATTGTGATTCAATATTGGAAAGAATGGAAAGTATGTTATTAGTATTTCAGGTATGAAACCATTAATAAAAATTGACTGTACCATAAATTAGGCAATAATCTGATATAATTAAGCTAAAGGCTTGTGTTATGAGAGGCTCACGTCAGTAGTAGTCTTTTATTTGAACCTACAACCTTTCCTTATCTAGCTACACTACATTTAATAAAAATCAGATCAGCTGTATAATATTGAGATGTAAAACGATCTCCAGTTCCTACCATCATAACCATCTACCTTCTAGGTAAGAATGCTCCATCCTAGGCTGTGGTGTTCCTTTAGTTCAGACAAGTCACGATCAAATGCTGACTTAAATTCAGTTAAAAAAATCAATATACCTTAACAAAAAGAATTGTGCATAATAATAGTTTAGTAAGATCGCTTGAATCTTGCTGTAGAGCAAGGCACAATCTCTAACGGACAAAATTAATAACCAAACTCAATCTAAAAACTAGATTGTGGATTGAATCTATAATCAAAGTTCAAATAATATATAAAATTCAAATATGGAATATATTTTTTATCTCAAATCTGACGATTTCGCATTACAGATTAAAAATAGATTCTAGAATAAATTATACATGTAAAAAAATTTTGAATTTGGAATCTACTTACAATCTTATTTATTTACAATTTATTATTAATTTCTGCTGTAAGACATCTTGGCATTGCTAAAAATTTGAATTTATTTGCATTAATATGGTTTTTAGAATGATTTGGGAAGTATCAGTAATGAGATCATTAGCTTACAAAAACGCTCTGTCAACATGTCTGTTCAACTATCTAATAGACAAGCCCTTAAAGGACCTCTGTCATCATTTATTGAAGATATGGCTGTATCAGAAACTCTTATTTTGTAAGTATATTTTGTTTTTTACTGTCATGCTGTCCTCTGATTATTTTCACATGTAGCTAAGATTTTGAGTAATGGAAGTTTCAAGAGAATGAAGAAGGGAAGATGTTTCAAATTGTACTTACAATTTGAAACCACTTATTAAGATTAAACTTAAACGGCATACTATTCTGTAAATGATTACTGGAAAAATGACAAAGCTTGGAATCCAAGAAGTGTTGATACTCAGCTGAATGATAATACAATTGTAAAACAAATTCATGTAAACAATGGCATTTTGAAAAGAGCAACTGTTGAGTTTCTTGCCAGTTCTTCTCATCAGAAAACCGCTTTCCGAACTGGTGGTAGCTTCAGAAAAACTGACTGAGTGACTAATTTTGACGTGTCAAAAGTACTTTGTAAACAGTAGAATTTAAAATAAACTATTTTGAGTTGAGTTCCATGATAACATTTAATTTAATTTAAAACACATATATCATAATTGCTTACTCAATTTTGTTTTTTTTCTTTCAGTGGTATCAATAATGTACCAGTTATAGATAAAGAATTTATGATACAATTAGCCATATTAAATCAAAAATTAAACTTTATTAAAGAGCAAGATTTCAAAGAAACAAAAGCTTGCCACGATGTTAAAGATGTTTTAGAGAAACTGAAAATAAAGTCAGTATCTAAAATCAGAACCTATTTATTGGAACAAATATACAAATTCCGTAAACCAATGGCAAACTATCAAATACCACAGAATGCTATGCTGAAGTACAAGTTTTTCTTTGAATTTATTTTAGCAAATGAACGTAATGTAGCTCAAGAAATATGTAATGAATATATTGATACATTAAGTAAAGTTTATTATTCATACTTTAAATCTTACGCATCAAGATTGGATAAGTTGAAATATGAAGAAGTACCAACAAAGGATGATTTGATGGGAATTGAGGATGGATCTAAGGGAGGTTTCTTTCAAAAATCTAATTTAAAAAACAAGAGTACAATATTCACAATTGGCAACCGTGGTGATGTTCTAGCTCAACAATTAGAAGCTCCTATAATAGTACCTCATGTACAACAAAAAACTAAGGTATGACTGCAATAGTGTTCAAGTATTATTTATAAATATTTGATCACAAATTTTTAAAACCAGGATATTTTTTTAGTATTCATATGAGGCACTTTTTAGAAGTCTCCAATATGCTCTTGTGGATAACAGCTGCCGGGAGTACTTGTTCACAACTGAATTTTTCCATGTCAAGGGAAGTCACGCTCAAGAATTATTTGACAGAATTCTTGGTAAAACACTTTCTTTGCTTGTGGTATGTATTTCAAGGTATTTCTTCTTTTTTATATCTAAACTCGCTTACCACTGTCTGTTTGTCCCTATGTATGCTGAGATCTTTAAAACTAAACAACAGATTTTGATGAAGGCAGGTTACATAATATAGTAGAGAAATGCTGATAATTTTAGAAGTTCCTAATTTGATATCTTAAATAAACACATTTTTGCGCTTACATTACAAGTGCTGGCTGAACTCTATGAGAAAGATCAAAATAATGTACTACAGTATTGTACACCTTAAAAAAAGTCCCTCGATGGTATATGTCTATCTCCTAGGGATAACCCATAATTTTAATAACCCATTTTTTATCCTTTACTTTTTAAGAGAAATAATGGCTTATTTACGAAGCGAATTTACGAATTTATTTATATTAAACAATACAGCATTAATCCTTATTGAATTAGGTACCTTAAATACATTGTGCATTTAATATCATTCAATCAATGTCCTTTACAGCATGAAATTTAAATGAATATTTTCAAAGATATTACAGGCGGACAGGTTGACTAGTTATATCATAAGATCTCTTATCTACATCTATACTAATATTATAAAAAACTTTCTCTTATATTTGTATTTTTATATTTTTGTATGTAATGAATAAACTTAAAAACTGTTGGGCCGATTTCAAAAATTTGTCTACCGATAGAAAGCTACATTACCCCTGACTAACATAGGCTATATTTATTACTAAAAAATATTAGAGATCCTCAGAAATTCTTACTAAAACTAACCCGAGATATAAAAATATAGCTATAAAATATCTTTAATCGCATGTGTAGTAGAAAGTATTGATGATTTTTTTATTATTATCATTATAAGCCTTCTATCAGATATTTTCTAGTTGGTTATGTTCTTTAGTTTTTTCCATTTGTTGGAATATCTGTGTGCTTTGTTGTAGCTAAGGCCTCCTCCAACTGACCCCACTCCACTGTTCTCTTTTTCTGGCTAGTGATGTCCAAGTACCGCCCGCAACTGCCTTAATTTCATCAACCCAGCGCCTAAGTGGTCTTCTTCTCCTGTTGCCTGTGTAACAATGCATCACCATTTTCGACCATTTGTCTATTCCTCTAATAGTGTGACCTGCCCATTTCCACTTGAGTTTTATGATGATTAGCGTGACATCTTTAGTTCTTGTATATTTCCTAATCGTTGTAGTTCTTATTTTGTCTTTTAGTCTTTTCCCCATCATACTTCTCAGCATAGCGTTTTGACAGGTCTCGAGTTTCATATAGTGTGATTTGTTGAGTGCCCACGTCTGGCATCCATATGTGAGTACAGGTAATACACATGTGTTGAACAGTTTACACTTTATGCTCATGTTTTTTTCTTTGTTTTTGAACACCTCTTTCAGGCTCCAGTACTGTTTCCAGGCGTTAGCTATGCGCTTATCAATTTCTTTTGAGGTTACATCTGTAGTGGATATTATTTGGCCCAAATAGACATTCACATATTCGATTTCGTTATTATTTACATATATAGGTTCTTGTAGCCCATTTGTAATAGCCTTGGTCTTTTCCGTGTTCATATTTAGTCCTACCTTGCGGCTCTCTCTTTCTAGGTCACTTAACATCGTTTGAAGCTCTTCCTTTGATGTTGAGATTACCACAAGGTCATCTGTGAACCTCAGGTGAGACAGATTTTCGCCATTGATTGTTAGCCCATTTTTGTCCCAGTCCAGTTGGCGAAATATTTCTTCTAGCGCAGCTGTGAATATTTTAGGTGATATTAGATCTCCTTGGCGGACACCTCTTTCTATTCTTATTTGTTCTCCTTCATTTTCTAGTTTGATTTTAGCTTTACTGCTGGCATATATGTTTTTGAGGATTCTGATGTACTTCTTTTCTACACCTTGGTTCAGAAGTGCCTCCCATATCTTGTTATGTTCCAGTGAATCAAATGCCTTGGAGTAATCCACGAAGTAACAGTAGATGTTTATATTGAATTCTTTGCTTTTCTCGAATAGTTGTCGCACTGTGTGGATATGGTCTATAGTTGAGAAACCGTTTCTGAATCCAGCTTTCTCGCTTGGTTGTTTTTCGTCCAGCGCTTTGGTTATTCTATCTAGGATGACTAGCGAAAACTTTGTAGACATTAGACATTAAGCTGATTGGTCTATAGTTATTTATATTATTTTTATCACCTTTCTTGTGTAGAAGTGTTATTGTAGAAGTTGTACGTCTTCTCCACCAGTTAGTTTAATTTAATGATTGGTATCTTTGCTAGAGTACAAATCTCTAAAAAATTCTGTTGCTATTGAGATAATTTCTGGATGCCTTGTCTGTTGTCTGCGGTTTTTGTCTACCATATTAGGTACCCAGTTTATTTTTTCTTTGAGTGGTTTGGCCGCTTTTTTGACACCACCCGTCTTCTCAATGCATCTTTCCAATATTTCATATTTGTGTCTTCGCTGATCCTTTCTCATGCTTGTTCTTATTTGTTTACTTAACTTTGTTATTTCTTTTCTAGTACTTGCTGATTTTTCAGTTGAAGATATTCATTTGGTCCTGGTCTCCAGCATTTCTTTAGTTTCTTTTGTTAGCCATTTTGTTTTATTCTTCACTTCACTTGTACTCATTTTCTGTTCTGCTTTCAGACACTTTTCAAATTCATTGTATTTTTCTATCGTATTCAAATGTTTTGTTTTTTCTATGAAATCTGTCCGATTTGCGTTTAATTGTTAAACGGTCTAGTTTGACAAGTTTTAAGTTGTAGTTTGGCTCTAATCAATCTATGGTTACTATTAAAATTTATGTTGTTAACGACACTGCAATCCTGGAAAAGCTTGGCTTTGTTAGTAAGGATAAAGTCTATCTCGGTTTTTGTTAGTCCATCGGGTGCGATCCATGTCTACCTATTGTTTTCACGTTTCTGGAATTTAGTGTTAAGTATCTTCAGATTATGTTCAAGTGCAAATTGTATAAGTTTTGCTCCATTTCTGGTTCTCTTCCCTGTACAAAATGGACCCAATCTCCTCTCCTTCTCTTCTTGATCCTGTTCTGGCGTTTAGGTCACTCACAATTAAGTTGTTATGTGCATGGCTTTTCACTGCGTCTGCGAGTTTAAGATAGAAAGCGTCTATGTCTGAGTTGCTGGCTTGCTCAGTAGGAGAGTAGACTTGTACTACAGTCCACACTTCGTTACTAGGTGGGAGCTTCAGATTGAGTATTATGATGCGTTCTGATATGCCGATGAATTCATCAATGTAAGATTTTAATTCCTTTTTCACCAGAAAGCCAGTGCCATACTGCCCTGGGGTACTTCGCTTAAAATATTGAATTGAATCAGGCGTTACTTTGCGGAAATTCATGGTTTAAAAGGAATAAAAATGTTACCTTGCTATAAACCGCGGCAATCTGAACTACCAAACTCGTATGGTACAGCCTAGAAGAGCACCCTGTCCACACAAAAGTGAGACGCGCGAACCCGAACTAAGACACACCACACAAGTAGGTAGCTTGACGATCTAACAACCACACTCGCACGGCACAATCCGGAAGAGCACACCGTTGACAGAAAAGTGTAACGCGCGAACCCGAACCAGTACACACCACACAAGCAGATCGCGATCGACAATCGACGTACGTTTCGCTCCGTAACCGAAGCATCTTCAGGACGTGTTGACTCTACAAGCGTCACTTGCTAAGTGATAATTTTGTTCAAAAAACAGCCTTTTATACCTTAACTCAATACTCGATATTCGAGACGCAATACTCGATACTCGATACTTAACTCGGTACTCGTGTTTTGTTCTTACAACTAAAAATATCGAGAACATTGAGTATATGAGCTTCAATGTTCTGACTGCAATGCCAAATATGTAGGTCAAACGGGTCGTAGTTTTGATATTCGGTATAAAGAACACTTAGCTGCTTTTAGGAACAATAAACCTGAGAAATCCCATTTTGCTAAACATCTCTTAGATAGCGGCCACAATATGGGCCACTCTCACAAAATACTACATATTTGCGATAAAGGTTTTAAACTTAATTTGTTAGAGCAATTAGAAATAATTAAAAATACCAATCAAACATTTGAGCTGCTGAACGAACAAATAAACGTGTCTAAATCCACTCTATCCTCGATACTCGAATATCGAGTATTGAGTTAAGGTATAAAAGGCTGTTTTTTGAACAAAATTGTCACTTAGCAAGTGACGCTTGTAGAGTCAACACGTCCTGAAGATGCTTCGGTTACGGAGCGAAACGTACGTCGATTGTCGATCGCGATCTGCTTGTGTGGTGTGTACTGGTTCGGGTTCGCGCGTTACACTTTTCTGTCAACGGTGTGCTCTTCCGGATTGTGCCGTGCGAGTGTGGTTGTTAGATCGTCAAGCTACCTACTTGTGTGGTGTGTCTTAGTTCGGGTTCGCGCGTCTCACTTTTGTGTGGACAGGGTGCTCTTCTAGGCTGTACCATACGAGTTTGGTAGTTCAGATTGCCGCGGTTTATAGCAAGGTAACATTTTTGTACTTCGCTTACACCTACAATTGACCAATTTATATCTTCGAGTGCTAGGGTAAGTTCAGCTAAGCATTCGTTGGTTCTGGGAATCAGAGTGTTATAAGTTGCTATGTATGTTAAGTTAGTTGTTGATGTTTGTACTCGATGTTGATATGCATCAGTTGGAGGGTAGTGGTCTTCTAGCCCCACGGGGACCAGCCGGCTTGGGGTATTTTTCTTTTAGTTGAGTTGACGGAGTTGCAGAATTTGTTTTGTTTCGGAACCGGGTATAAATGTAAGTATTTAGTTTTTTGAAATCTCTGATAGTGAGCTTGATCTGCCTCGTTCTATGTAATTTAGTATATTGGGCTTTATGATTTCTTTAGGTATGGTTTTGGTTAATGAGTGTGACCCAGAGTTTGGTGAACCTGAATTTTCACGTTTCCTCTTTTCTCGGTTTATGTCACTAGGTGTCTTTACTATAAGCTTATCATATCTTATAAAAGCATTTCCTTTCTTTTTTTCTTCTTTGACCTTTATTTGTAGTTGTTTTCTTTTTTCCAATATTTCTTTTGGAAAGTCTTCATTTACGTACTCCTGAAGTAAGTTTGGACCCGTTGACAGAAAAGTGTAACGCGCGAACCCGAACCAGTACACACCACACAAGTACGATCGACAATCGACGTACGTTTCGCTCCGTAACCGAAGCATCATCAGGACGTGTTGACTCTACAAGCGTCACTTGCTAAGTAGCAAGTGACGCAAAGTAACGTCGGTGTGCTCTTCCGGATTGTGCCGTACGAGTCTGGTTGTTAGATCGTCAAGCTACCTACTTGTGTGGTGTGTTTTGGTTCGGGTTCGCGCGTCTCACTTTTGTGTGGACAGGGTGCTCTTCTAGGTTGTACCATACGAGTCTGGTAGTTCAGATTTCCGCGGTTTATAGCAAGGTAACATTTTGATTCCTTTTAAACCATGAATTTCCGCAAAGTAACGCCTGGTTCAATTCAATACATTTTAAATGTTGATAGAAATGCCTATCAAAATCAGACCATGTTATCCATACCTTTGTATTAATTCTTATCCAAATAAATTATTTCTTATTCAAGACTGTTTTTAATACCTGTAGTTCACATTTTGCATAATTTTTAATATTGCAATATATATAATAGTGTGCTACAGTCAGTTTTTTTTTAATTTCATCAAAGATAACATAAATTTATATTGAAAATAACCTATGATTTCAATGATAACTTTCATTTAAATATTTTTTTTTACAGAAAAATGTTGAGAACTATGTATTGGAATGTTATGATAGTCTGGCATTGTTCCTTTGCATTCAACTTATTAACAGATATCGGTGGATGTGTCACAAGAGAGCTGTTGCCGCCTTGGATAGGTAATGTTAAATATGTTTTGTTCGATCAATGCTTATAAATTTTACAATCTACAATACTCAATAAGAATTTTATGTTGTAATAAAAATGTTTACTAACACATTCGGTAAATAAAATTAGTTAATAATTATGTAAATTATAATTATTTTATATAAATATTATTTCAGTTACTGGGATTCCTTATTGGCTACATTATGTCCACGCCTTGAGTATGTGTTGAAATTGAACATACAAAGTGTAAGGGATTGTGATCCAGCCAAACTGTCTAATAAAGAAATGGGACCTCACTATGTACATAATTGCAAATATTATTACTTTGTTTTTCAGACATAACTATACATTAAAGAGTATGAATTCATTTATTTTTAGATTACACGACGGTATGCTGAATTCTCAGCTGCAATACTCAGTTTAAGCGAACAATTCCCATCTGAAGATCTCAGTAACCTATTACTAATATTACAAGACGAAGTTCATTGCTTCCTACTGAAAATGGCAGCCGAATTTCCACAACGAATACAACAATTGATATTCTTAATAAACAATTATGATATGGTTCTAAGTATATTAATGGAGCGCACCCGAGATAACACAAAGGAAGCTGAAAGTTTTAGAGAACAACTGCAAGCAAGAAGCTCTGAATATGTAGAGGAAATATTGAGTCCGCATTTTGGCGGATTGATGCAATTTGTAAAGGAAGGTGAGCAATTACTAGAAAGCAAGAAGAATGAACTTGCAAATTTAGAAAAAAAATCTTTGAATATTGTAGTATCCTTTACCAATAGCTGGAAACAGAGCCTTGAAGAAATACATAGAGAAGTTCTTGTTTCTTTCCCAAATTTGGTTACAGGATCTGGTCTTTTACAAATGGCACTCACTAATTTCGTTCAATATTATCACAAATTTGTCAAACTGTTAACTCCTAATGCTCGCACACAACTAGTAAATATTCATGTTATTATGGTGGAAATTAAGAAATATAAAACTAATTATTAACTTCAATGAATAAATGTATGTTAAACAACCGAAAATTTTGTTTTATTCAGACTAACCTGAAATAGTTTAAAAATCATATATAACACTGAACCTACATATCATTACCATTTTAGGAATTGTAAATCGATCTCTTAAATCTTGACAAAGAAAAGAAAGAAACAAAGAATCTATTTTGGTGTGATCAACTCATTCTCACGCATCATAGGGACAACTTGTCTTTTATAGAAAGCACATTTGTTCCAGAAAAAAGTCATACATTTGGAGCAAAATTTGCATTTATTACAAACACTTCCAAAATGAAAATAAATCACAGAACATAGTGTCACCCTCCCATCAGTAAACTTAAAGCAACTGAACAGTTAATATACTTACAATATACATGTATCTTTCCCTTAATGTTAATACAATTTACGCTAAATTATTACCGGTATAATAAATAGAATATTCATGAAAGTTACGATGTCAGCCTCGACAGAACTCTTTTCCATACTTTAATTGGTTTTTCTTGAACAAAACCTTGAATAAGCTGGTCGAACTCAGGTGAAACCTGTTTGGGGCACCAGGATAGTAATGCTTGTGTAACACGATCCTGATTGTGCCTATTCATGTAAACCAGACTTGTGAAAATAGCTTCTTTGAGAGATTCTGGAGCTAGAATAAACACACATTTCTTATCAGTTCACTAATCTAATATAATTTTCTAACTAGTGACGTTTTTCTAATTTGAATAAAAAAAAAATATTTTTACTGAATTTGCAATCAACAAAATATCAAAAGTATGTGTGTAAATATTATTTTCTTACGATTCTGATCCAACATATCGAGTAGATTGTTAACTACAATCTCACTATGCACTTTCATGTCCATTGGGTAGGGCCTTAACAAGGGCCCCAGCATTGCAACACAAAATTGCTTAATCTTTATTGGCACATCTTGTTGATCTATAATTGGAAGTAAAATCTTCTTTATAATATTCTTCTGACACCATTTGGGTCCTTGCCTTTTTGCCAAAATTATAAGTGCCGTTCGTAACATCTTTTTCTCTACAGAAATGTCTAGAAATAAAAAAATATTTAAACCTATCCTTAAATTAAACTGGTTATGTTTGTGGATGTTTAAAATTTGAATATCTCACCACGTAATTCCATAATAGATGACCTGAACATTTCTAAAATCTTATTTTCATTCCAATCTGTTATTTTATAGAAGTATTTTTTAAAGAGTATAAATCTAATATCTTGCACTCTTCTGAATTTGTCCTCACATTTGTAAAAATGTAGAAGATATACTAAACACATAACCAGAGGGCTTTTGGCTGTAAATATAAAAATATTATTATTACAATAACATATTTTACTACACTACTAACAAGAGGATAATGTCCAAATTAGCCTACAAATGGAATAACATGTCATAACAAAATTTTTATTCGCTAGTAGTAAAACAAAACTTGAATCTCATTGATGCGCAAAACAGCCTTGGCAACATTGATAATATCTTAGATTTAAATAGAATCCGGTTTAAAGGAAATTATATGTATTTATTATTATATGTAAATGTCTGTAAATCCAGGAGTAAAAATATAATTACTCATTTTCATTATGGGAACATGTTGTTCCATTTGTAGGTCAACTATGTATTGAGGGTGCTCATCATTAGAGATCTGCATCAGTTTCCTAGTATCCTGTGGGGTAATTTATGTTACTTTCATATGTTATCTCTGTGCAAAAGAGTCACGTCAATCGTCACAAACATAGAGAAAGGAGGACAAAACTGAAAATACTTTGGCATAATAATATTATTTACTCACCTATTCCCATATGAGCTAGAGGTAGAATATGCATCCATACGTCCAAACATTGCCTTATCAACGGAACTACTTTAAACGAGAGACAATACATAGCGTCTAGTACAAACAACCTCAAACGCATCTTGAGTCCAAAGTATCGACAGACCACCGCGTAGAAGTGCGACATGCTCTCGATCACATCAAATTCAGGAGTCTTATTCAGTTGAAACAGTGTAAACTCTATATGACTTAAAATAGCATCTACTATATTTGGTACACATAACTGCAGTTGCTTTACTATATATAGCAGAACTTGTTCAGATTTCGTCATGGATGGCGCTGGTGGAGCTGACACTTTGTTAAACAACTCTCTCTTTCTAGCAGGATCCATTAAATACTTATTAAGTCCAGTTAAGAAATTCTTTACATTCCAATTTTTCAGTAGATCATCAACTAGTTTAGACATCGCCGGCTTTACTTTATTTACAGGCAATTCTATTATATGTGCAATACTATCTTCTAACTTTTTACAAATAGAGTTTGATATATTATCTGAAAAAATTCAAAACCTTAAATTCTAGTAAAACCTTAAGTATGCATGTAGAAAATGGCATATTATTTTTATGTAACTATTACTATGTGGCTAGTAGTAGTAGCTTAGTAGTTATTTAGTTAAGCTTAGGTAATAACAAGTTGTAGGTTCGTAAATAAGCATTTACCTTAACAAAAATATTGTTATTGTAACAAAATAATAATGATTAAACTTACCAGGAACTTTCTTAGCAGCATATTTAATTTTAACTTTACCATATTTCTCTATCATCTTGCAAAGGATGCTTTCTTTCGGGTGGTTGATATTACTAACATTATCCTCAAATTGTAAAGCTTCTATTTCATCATTTGTATCAAACAGATGTAGAGGTTCATTGGGTTTTTCAAACAGTTTATTGTTTTCTTTGCTATTGTGACCCTCGTCAAGCTTTCGCTTTCTACTTGCTTTATGAGGCAGTTCTGGGATTTTAGAAATATTATCATCTCGATTTTCGTTATCAGAATATCGTCTTGTCGTGCTTCGTAGGACTCGTGTACAATTTGAATCAGGTAAATTAACAATGTTAACTTGTACCTGTTTTCTTGGTGACTCTTTAAATATCTTACCCTCAGCAAGATTTGGTGTCTCTTCACATACCTTAGCTTCAGCACCATTTGTTGAATCAATACAGAACATAGAATCTCTATTACTAATTTTGCGACTACGAGTTCGAGTAGCTATATAATTTACTGTCCTATCACCTTCTTGATCACTAAAACGTTCATCTTCACTAATGACTTTCTGTGCATTTGAATGGGATTCTTTATGCTGTTTAGTCATATCATTTTCAGACTTATCTTGTTCTGGTATTAAATCTTTATTTTTGGTGTCATCAATTTTATTTGTAACTTTCATTTTTTTTGACACCTTTATTATTTTTCGGTTGTTTTTTTCTTTTTCTTTCAGTTTTAACTGTTTCATAATAATAACTGCCTTTTCATATGCCAACTTATTATTTAGCAAAGCATTCGTATCCATAAGTGGCTCTGATTTCGAAACCGACTTCAGCTTAGATTTGAAATGTATCTTAGGAGGTTCTTTGTGTTTTGCAATTTTACTTTTTGGTAACAATTTTTTTCTAAATTTATCAAGCTTGCTCAATCTTTTACTTTTTACATTTTTATTTTTATCTTTGTCACTTAATACAAAGTAGGATTCATTTTCACTTAAACTATTGCATTTATCTACATCCTCAGATGATATAACAACAATAGGGGACCTTAGAATCGGAATTTTCACATGATTCTCATTAATTTTCGTTCCTACACTTGCGTTATTAATCAACGTTTCGTCACATGTTTTAGCTTCCGTTTCTATATTTAGATTTGTGATACCGCTACATTCTGATAGAATTTCGACGGAACTTTGATCCTTATGGAGATTCACATTTTCTGTGATTTGTATATCACTATTTACAATTATTTGTCTTAGGGGAGTTGTTTCCTTATCCATAAGTTCAGAAAATTGATTTGCATCGCTACATACATCATGATCATTGTGACTATCAACACCTGTAATTATATCTTGACTAGAATTATTTTGAAGGGGCTCTTTACGGCTGACAACTGGGCATTGTTGAGTACATTTATAATGAAAACGTTTTATATCCATGAAATTCTTACTCAAATCATCAATTTTTTTTAGTGCATATTTTATATCTTTTTGTATGTTTTGTATCACAGTATATATTGTACGAATATCACTACTTTCAGGTATTGGTGAGTGTGCTGGCTGCTGATTCTTGAGTTTTTCTCTACTTAATATAACTGGAGTATTTGGAATGGGTGATATCGGATTATAGGCTATACGCATTGAACTTAAAATCATTTCAATTTCTCCATCATTGTGTTCACTACACAGATTAATGCTATTATTCCTCTCTAAACAGTTCCGTTTCTCAACACTTGATGTTTTTCCACTTATTTCAAGTTCACACTGACTTGATATCTCATCAATTTGATGCTTTCTTTTATTAATATAGCATAATTTATCTAAGGGAATTTCGCAAGAATTATTTGCACTATTGTGATCATTATTAATGTTAACTTTAGAATTGTCTGTCATATTTACTTCAGTGCTTAAATTGGCTTCAAATATCACTGGACTTGTGGAAGTGTGCACCTGTACTATATTTCTAACTGGACTAGTTGCAATATCAATCATTTTTTGCTTCTCTTGAATAACAATATCATCGCTAAGTGGAATATCAGTATTTAATAATTCTGGTTCCTCGGATTCAATTTCAGTAATTGTATCATGGGTGACATAATCTTGGTCATCAAATGTTACTGGGCTTGTTGCAGTGTGCACTAGTTCAATTGCATAATCTCTCAATGGACTTGTTCCAACATTTGCTAATATTTTTTTCTCTTTTATTTTATTTGTATCTATTGTGTATGGACTACCATTGTTGTAATATTCTGGACTGTTAATATCGTAAAATGTCAATGATGAACCTCTACCTGTGTCTTCACTAACAACATTGCTATAATCAGATTCATTATCTTCTATAGCTGTAAAAAGTTCTGTATGAACATCATGAAGTAAATTTGAAAAAGAAATGTGTATTTAATTAACTTACCTTTTTTAAATATCTTAATTTTTTCATTTGTATTGTATTCATTCTGAAATTAAATTTTAAATTAAATTATATACATGATATTAATTACCTTTATAATATTAAAGAGCAGCTAGAAATAAGATATGATGATATGAACTATGTGTACAATATCTATTGACTGACTCATAAAAATACTAACCTCATTTTTATTTAAAGAAGTAATTTCATGCTCAAACATAGGTGAAGAAGGTAAACTGTCAAACAAATCATTTGATGATCCATCTAGGTCTTCTTTACTTTGTATCTTGTCATACTTTTTTAATAGTAATTTATAATGATTTTTTAATTTTTCTGTAATAAACATAAATGCATTAATCACAACACATGTATCATTTTATAACAAAAGATTTGTAACAGAAACTTAGTAGTAATTGTTACAAAACATATTTCTTTTACTTACTTTTGCCATACACTATATCTCTAAGGAGGCATATATGACTGAGAAGAGTTTCATGTTCTTTCTGAATAGCAGTTTCGTTTTTTTTGGTGTCTTTATCATTCTTCTCAAGTTTTAAAGTTTTAATTGTTCTTTCATGTACTTTTGTCAAGGCCTGCAAATAGAAAAATAGAACAAATAATAAGTAAGAAATATTATTTATTATTTAAACATTTTCTTTACACTATGTTGGTGGAAAATTTATCTCTTTCAATGAAATCTAAAAGACTAGAAAATTATTAATATTTTTTAATGTTTACCTGCAACTGACGAGCATGTGACTTCATAGCGTCCAACTGGCTTTTGGACAGCAAACAATCGTTTTCGAGCTCTTTGTTTCTTGCTTTTATTGATTGAATATCCTAAAATAAATAGAATACAATGATATTTAATATTTAAAAAAATTAATATAACTAATTACTACTTTTGATATTGAAATGCCTAATTTCAACTGTTCTACCATTTACTATCAGGAAAATCCAATCCGTATATCCATAACCCAGATTTCAGCTTAATGGGACACCAGGAAGTGGCTGAAATATTGAATTTAGGATAGCATTTGATTTTTTTAGTTATTCTTAGAAAGTATTTTCATTTGATACCCATATTACAGGCATGCACAGGAAATCACTAGACCACTGTGTAATATTATTTTATGCAGTCTCAATGTATATGCCAAATTTCATCTCAATTGGTCGAGTTCAAAATTTAGTAGTAAGAGTGGACCTGATCCATTTGTATGGGATTAACATTGCAAATTAGATAACAGTTTGTAGAAATAAATTATTTGCCATAGTTTAACATTTAGAAGGTAATATTACCTTCCAATTGCTAATTACATTATTAAATAAATTATCTTACCTTCTCTAACAGAGTGCATTTTTCCAAAATGCCTTTTTTTTCAATACAAACTTGTCTACATTCCTCCTTTGCAGCCGATACATGGAGCTCACTTTGCCTTAATTGTTCCTTTTTCTCAAAAAATTTAGTTATTAGGGTACTAAAAAATATATATTATTATAATGTATGTATGACCAGTTACAAAATTTTCCTTGTAAGTCCATATTAGTGTTATAATAATAAATTATTTTCTTTAACTCATGTTTATTAAACTTTACTAATATATTACATTTACTTACTCAGTTGCTATAATTTTCTTTTTACAAGCTATGATAGCTTTTCTCTGCTTTTCAAGTTTAGTTTCAGCCTGAAATAAATAAATTTAAAAAAATATAAAAAGGTAAAAATGAAACACCAATTTTCCTATTATTTATCAATGCCATTGTTATTTGTTGTGTATAATAATGATCACACTGCTTCTTAACTTTTGTAACCACTTGTTGCTATTGGTTTAATCTTGTCTCACGCATCCACTGCTAACAATATAATTTTACAAAGTATAACAAAACTTTCAACCAGAAATAAATTTATTCATTAACATTTACTATCATATGTTATTACCACATGTTTGAGATAATATTCATCATGCATGTATCCAAAACAATGTTATTACACTTCATAATATTTATTAGCCCGCAAAGCTAACCAAATAAACGGTTATATGTTGCATGAAATTTAAATTAAACTTCCATTCCATGATGTTTCTGGTCAAAAAGCATATACTAAAGATTGAAGCTTTACGCCTGTCGTAAAACCGTCATATCGGTATGAAAACTATATTATGGTAACAATACTATTTTAATACAAATAGATATGAACGCAGTAAATTTTAGTGAATTCAAACTATTTTCTTTACTAAATGACTGATTTCAGAAATTACTTAAGTAAGTGATAACCTAAATCTTACCTCGATCTCACTGTTTGGACACTGAAGATAATTTAAGTCAAAGTCTAACACAGAGTCCTCAATAGACATTATTATATATAATATTCTATGCTACGATATAATTATCAAGTAACATCTTCACATAATCATCAATTTTAAATTACAAGCCCAATAAACACCGGCGCGCTTAAAATTCACAATCAATTAAATTTAAAACCATATTCACAGATGCAATATTTTTTGGTTTCAACCACAGAGATATATATTTACAACAGACAAACAGAAATTACAGATTATAAATATATTAGATTCACAGATATACTAATCAACTAGGGATGCCCGTTACGATACGATATATCGGAATATCGATACAGCACTATACGATATAGCGATATTTGATGCGATATTTTGACCATACGATACGCTTCGATATATCGCATTCTTATAAAAATATCGCATTACCGTATCGTATCAAACTATGTCGGTGATTAATTTGTATAATTTTAAAGTTCCTATTACATCATCACTAAAAGATAATAGACAGTGCCATTGAATATATTGTTATTAGTAATAAGAGAATGATAACGTCGACAAAATTGTTTATAGAACAAGAACAGCCGGCTTTTGTTTAGACTTGGAGGTAGATTTAAATAAATCTTTGGACTTTGTAGTACCGTCAAATATGATTAATAAATGTTTAGTTTATGTTCTCCTTTTTCATTCCGTTCGAGTTCGAGCAACAAAACTTTTATTTCAAAATCATTGCAATGGCACCGCCAGTAAAGTCAACTGTGTGGAATTTTTTTATCAAATCAGATAACGGTGGAGAGTGTAAATTATGTCATATGTTTGTTAAGACTAAAAATAATACTACGAATTTACAAACTCATTTAAAGAGACATCATCAAAGTGCCGAGAAGTATCAACGTCGTCACAACAAGATATGCGGGTGAGTAGTTCTTTGCCGTTTTTTCACAAATTTAAATCAATGTCATTTGATAAAAAATGGTTTACACTTTTAATATTATTGTTAACTGTTGATTTCACCTTGTTCTTTTTTTGCATTTTTAGATCGACGAGGTAGTTTTGGATGAACCGGGCTTGACATCAGGTCCTGCGAATCAATCAGGAGATGGCAATATTTCTCAATCAATCGATCAATCTTTTAGATTTGACGAACTGATAACTTCAACACCAAAACGGGAGCTAGTACGCCAACCACGTGTGGATGATTTGATGTTTAATATAAACTCATTCAGAAAAGGTGGACCGAAGGAACATAAAATAACCAACGCGATTATATATTTTATTGTTACTGACGACTTAGCATTGAATACCAACGAAAAAAAAGGGTTTCAATACCTTATGAAAGAATTATGCCCCCATTACTGTGTTCCTAGTAGAAACACGATTACAAGACAAATAGATGAAAAATACGATGAAGAAAGTGTCTAGTTTCTGCTTGACATCTGACATATGGACTGATACCATGAATACGCGAAGCTATTTGGGTCTAACTTGCCACTACTTGGAAGAAAATATCTTAAAACCAACTATTATAGGCGTGCATGAGTTAGACGAGCGACATACTTCTGAATATATTAAAAATATAATAGAGAAGCTTTGCAAGGACTGGGATATTGACAAAGAAAAAAATATTAGCCACTGTGACAGATAATGGATCAAACATAGTGAAAGCTATACATGATTTCCTCGGGAGAAACAAGCATTTGCCGTGTTTTGCACACACTCTAAACCTTGTGGTACAAAAAACTATAGATGATACACGAGGATTGGAAACTCTTGTAAACAAAGTCAAACAGATTGTTACATATTTTAAGCAAAGTGTTGTAGCACATGATGAACTTATCAAATGTCAAAAAAATCATAACGTTGAACCTAAAAAACTAATCCAAGATGTTATAACACGTTGGAATTCGAAATTATATATGCTCGAGCGTTTTATTGAGTTGGCTGATTACATTGGTACCATTTTATTACAAAATGCGAAAGCTTCCGCCATGCTAACTGGCACAGAAATGGCTATCATCAAAGAATTAATACAAATATTATCACCAATAGAAAACGTCACAAAAGAAATATCAGGACAAGAGTATGCAACCAGTAGCATCATCATACCTATAATTTATTGTATGACTAAAGCTATTGAGTTAGCTAACTCTGAAAATGCATCTGAGTACTCAGACTTAGGCTCCGAATTTAAAGCAAAGATATTAAACGAGTTTAATAAACGATTTCGAAATACCGAAAAAGTTCATATCCTTGCTATTTCAACCATATTGGATCCCAGATTTAAGAAAATACATTTTACTGACGCTCAGGCTTGCGCAAAGGCTATAAGTTATATATCTGAATTGTTAAAATCAACTACATCTCTTACTACGGCACCCACCGCTTCAACAAGTCAGGGAGCAAATACTCCATCTGCTGTAAGCAATATATGGAAGTTTCATAAAGAGTTAGTGTCCCAGTCATTGCAAAGTGAACCCAAAGAACGCATGGATGATATTTTAAAACAATATCTGAGGGAACCTCTTGTAGAAAAGGAAGTAAATTCTATATTGTACTGGACAACAAGAAAGAGTATTTGGCCTGATCTCAGTGACTTGGCACTGCGTTATTTATCAGTTGTCGCAACATCAGTTCCTTCTGAACCGCCTGTTTCCTTTAGCTGGACACACACTTTCCGAAAGCCGTAATAGGTTAAATCCACAGCGCTTATCAAAATTATTATTTTTGCGTTGTTTAAGTGCTGATCAATGGCAATTGTGATTTTTTTTTGTTGAATAAAACTATTTTAAATACATATAATTATTTGTTTCTTTTTAAAAAATAAAAGAATATAGTAAAACTACTAAAAAGATAACCCTTTGCACGATATATACTCATTATATCGCATATTAATTAAAAGGCATGCGATACGGTTACGATACGATATATCGATACAAAGGAAATCGATAATATCGCGTATCAATACAACCAAGTTCGATACAGTTACGATGCGATATATCGATACAATGCACTTTTTGGGCATCCCTATAATCAACATTAGATTATGCACTCCCTGCGTTCCAATAATCTAATCAAATAAGCGATCTCAACGCCCACGCTCACGACCACGGTTTTTCCCGTTCCACTTGTCCGCGAGCGTTACGATTCTTAACCCAAGTGGAACGGGTAATTGAGCGTTTTGAGCTTTAACATAAATAATTCAAATGGCGCGTTCTAAAGCAATAGTTTCAAAAGGTTAAGTTTATAAATATTCTTTAGATTAATTTATATTTATATTTTTTATTGATCGATTTTTTTATATTTATAATTTAATTGAAACTAAAATTAATTTAACATAAATATAAGCTGTAGAAACATTTTTGGCACATTCACTTTGACTAATAAATCTCTACCCGTATCAAATAAAGTGATTTACATCGTCGCCATTTTTGTTGTTTTAAAAATGCCGCGAAATTTTGCAACCACAGATCACTAATTTTGCAACTCTTACAACGACCATGAAGTTATAGGTAAAGATGGAGACCATACTCGAATACCTACTCGAAGCTAACCTACGTATCACTATCTCGTTCTCAGTGGGCAGACCCTCTCTTTCTAAGTAGAGTAACATACTTATTACATTTTTCCCAGGACATTGCTATAAGTAGTTGCTTTTTAGTCTTTTATTGATAAAATATTTTAAAAAAAATGGTTGCTTTAATCAAGCCCTTTTATTCCTATACCAGTCGACCCCCGCGACTTTGTTCACGTGTAGGTCCGCTCCTATTGGTCGTAGCATGATGATATACAGGCTACCTCAATAAATGGCATATGTAACATTTAAAGAATTTTTCAAATCGAACCAGTTGTTCCTGAGATTAGTGCGTTCAAGCAAACAAACAAACTCTTCAGCTTTATATATATTACTATAGATTATTTTTGCGTTTGTTCGGGCAATAAAAAAACTAATGTTGAATGTCAAATTGTTGTTGTGAAGGTCCACCAATATTTATAAATAACTTGCTGTGCCCGCGACTTCGTCCGCGGAGAATAGTGTCTTTCCCTATTGTTATTTTACACACTTGAGGATAAAACTTTTACAAATTTTGAATGTCATATTTATCTATATTGAATCAATAGCCTAAAAAAGTTAGTTTTAAGCTTCTAGCTCTAAAAATGTCGATACTTCCGTATAACTTTTCATCGCCCCCTTTTAAACGCCTTACAACCCTTTTTTCAGGCTCTAGACTATCTTTATATCAAATTTCATTTAAATCGGTTCAGTAGTTTTGACGTAAAAGAGCGACAGATAGACAGACAGAGTTACTTTTAATTTATAATATTAGTAAGTATAATTTTCTATACTCATATTATACAGGACTATATTTTCTTTTATATTACGCAACGGTAATAATACACTAAAAAGAGAGGTTTGCCCACAGAGAGTGAGATAGAGATACGTAGGTATTTGACTCAAGCTATTGTTCGAAGTGTGGCCTCCATCTTTACCTATAACTTCATGACAACGACCCATGATTTGACATGACTCGTCGTGAGCTTTGAGTGAGCACAAGTCATGACGTCATTAATGACGTTTTCGCCGCGACCACAACGCCCGCGATCGTCAAGTGGAATGGCTAAATGAGCATTTGGGGCGTTGAGATCGCTTAGTGGAACGCGCCTACTGTGTAGCATATTTAAGAATGAAATATAAATATTTCCTGGGGGCCAATTCTACTAATTTACAACGTTCGATAAACTGCAAAGGTTCGATTGCGATCACGTTACGATCGACGTCCAAAAAGCTATTCTGCTAAATAGGATCGATAGCTGTATCGAAACCAAAACTTAAACGCAACTGAATCGCAAACGAACCGTAACTGAACCGATACTATTTCATATGTTGTGGCAATATTAAAAATTAGGTTTCCCACAAAATCAAATTATTTTGATTTTCTTAGTTAAATAAAAGTTTTAAATGTAATTATAATTATTAAAATTTCTAAACGAGCAAAAGAATTGAACCACAGAACCCTTCTGGAAGAACTGGGAAGCGAGTATAACGACGTCCTTTTACATACCTCAGTGCGATGGCTTAGTAGAGGAAAAGTTTTGGAAAGGTTTTTTTCTTTACGCCATGAAATAATATTGTTTTTAGAGCAAAATGATAAAGTGTACCCTGAACTACAAAATGATGAATGGTGGTGCATTTTAGCCTTTCTATGCGATATAACGGAAAAACTTAATAAACTCCATCGGAGTTTACAAGGTGAAAATAATATAGTATCCAATATGGCAAATAACGCGTTTTCATTTGAAGAAAAGCTAAGCATTTATCATGAAGAAATACAGACCAAACAGGTGCAAAATTTTCCAACCATGAGAAAAACTACAGAGAATGGATATCAAAATTTCTGTATTGTTTGATGAGTTCATCGATTTTAAAAATGATAGCAATTTAGAACTTCTATTTAAAGAAAAAAGGGAAAGTAAACATTATGTGGAATTTTGGAGTATTGTCCCCCCAAAATATAAAAGCGTCCAAAGACGTGCCCAAATACTATTAACATTCTTTGGGTCAATGTATGTGTGCGAATCATCTTTTCCAAAAATGAAATACTCAAAAAATGTTTATAGAAATAAACTATCAGATTCGCATCTGGAAGCTATAATAAAGTAGTGACAAGCCAGATCTTGATCAAGTTTTAATGCGATTATTCTCAGGTCATTAAAAGATAAGTTTAAAGATACATATTAGCATACTCAGTGTTTTACCTAACAGTTTATTTATGAAAATTTGTTGTATACTCATAACTCATAAGTAAAAGTAAGTTTAACAAGAATAATAATAATCATAATTTAAACTTAAGAAATAAGGATAAACTGGCTATCCCTAAATATTGGCTCCATAAAATAACTATGTAATTTATTTGCGGGGAATTGTATTCGCATGTATATATAATACATTGCCAATTGAGGTGGCAAATTTATCAGTAAATAAGTTTGAAAAATTCATAAAATGTAAATTGTGCCATAAGGCGTATTCTTGTTGATTTCTTAAATTACAAGATTTCTAGAATCTTAAATGACTGGCAGTGACACGAATTGCTCCTTAGTTGGTTCCAATTATGTCAAATGTATTTAAGTCAAATGTACTTACATATTAGTTTTTAGGACAAAGTTTGAAAAATGCCGGACTAAGTTTATTGGACAAAGAATATTTTATTTCATTTTTGTCTAAAGTAGTCTAAACTTCTTTTTTCATTATCTTGCTTTTAGGCTCAAAACTGTGTGTATTTATACAATTGTTTAAAACCAAGAAAAATAAATCTTTATTTCTAACAATGATCGTTATTTTCTTTTGTAATTTCTCTTTCAAATTCTGCTATCATTTTAATGATTTATTATTGTTATTATATTTAAATTAAGTAGTAACAGAATTTGAAATTGTAATTGTGGCCTTCTAAAATATGCACCTATGTCAATTTATACCTATATTATCTACTAGGGGCCCGTCCCGGCTTCGCGCGGGTAGAATATTATTTTTAAAAATATATTGGCCCTCCCGCATTTCGGTGCCCACTCTCTTGCCGCTTTACTCGCTGCGCTGCGTCGCTATACTTTTAATTTCGTATATTGATATTTTTAATTTCGTAATATCTTTTGAATGGAAAATCCGATTTTAATAATTCAAAAAGTAATTTACAGGTATTGAAATAGTCTTGAATACGAAATAATTTATTTAGATAAGGATTAATACAAAGTTATAGAAAACATGGTCTGATTTTGATAGGCATTTTTATCAACTTTTAAAATGTAAAAAAGTAGTTATAGTGACGTAACTATAATAGTTGGACAAATGGTCTCGCGGACTTTTTTGTAGATATTGATACGTTCTATAATATTGTACAACATTTTTTTGTTCTATCATCAATACTTTTTGCAGCGCATGCGATGAAAGATATTTTATGGCAAATTTTTTGGCACCTTGGGTTGGTTTTCGTGAGATTTCCTATGGATCTCTAATTTTTTCTTGTAATAAATATAGCCTATGTTACTCAGGGATAATGTAGGTTTCTAATGCTGAAAGAATTTTTGAAATCGGTCCAGTAGTTTTTATGTTTATTCGTTACATACAAAAATACAAATCTTACTTTTTTATAATATTAGTATAGATGTACAGTTATATACATGTAGGTTAGTTCAATTCGCAGTTGATAGATGGCGTCCTTTGCGAGGTGGCATAAATTTCATAAGAGAGGGCTCTCTTTTTCTATATATATATTATACTCTTTGGTCTAGAGTATATATATTAATTAATTCGTTGATATTGTTATATTGTTATAAATGAAAAGTCCCAAGAAATAATAACATTTATGTATAAACGTAGTACTTAATCCATACGGTAAGTCAATTACATGGTGTTTTCTTCTTCTATTAAGTTTTTCAGGATCAAACGGTAACTCACTATGTTGTTTCATCAATGTACTAAAAATGAACAATTGCCTTACTGTTAGGACTTTAGTTTCCTGATACAGTAGAGATGTTGGATAGCGAAACGGCTTAAAGTTTGCTACTTTTAAAATAGTTCGCTGTGCAACTTCAACTTTTTTTAATACAGTTTTGGAGACCTCCCCACACTGAAATACAATAAGATATTAGAAACTGGCACAGGGCAAGGTATATCCTTTTTAAAATCATAGGTTCAGCTACATATCTCAAATTTTTGAACATATATATCATTTTATTAATTCTGCTAAATAGTATATTAATATGATTTTTAAAGCTTAAGTTAGAATCTAAAGTCACAACCAGATATTTTATTTCTTTAACTCGTTCTAAATGAGGACGAGCACAAGCAGTAAGATATTTACAAGTAGATAAATGTGAGACTATACACAAATTAGAATCAATTTCATATTGGGCAGTATTACGTATCGCAAGAGTCATACATTTTGTTTTTTTAATATTTAAAGAGAGAAAATTATTATGGAGCCACATAGTTATTTGATTGAAACCTGTTACATTATTAACCTATATAGAACCTCATTATTATTTAAAGATATGTTAATTCCATTTTCTTGTCATGTTTTACCTTTTATAAAGTCTCTTTTTTTATTCTTTAATTTCTATTTTATATTTATTTGCACTTTTCACATGACACCTCCACCGCGAATGATGTTGAACCTGTTGCTACTTCTGTGACCGCTGTACTTAACATTTCATTAAAATGTTGCTTCCATATCTTGTTAGTCTGTTTTGATTTCGTAATGCAATAAACCTAATTTTTTTACAATCGTGCCAAACTCCCACTTTTATTTTTATCTAGTCTTGCACTTGTACTTGTTGACTTGGGTCAACCAATTACTAGTTTGTTGGTATATGTCTTCTTTTCATATTTTGTCTGTCTAAATGTAACATTCTAGCATTGAGGGCACGGGATAGAATACAACCCTTCTGCCGCTGGGAGAGCATCTCGTAAAAGGTGAGTAACCCAGCACCCCCATTGGTGGTAGGGGATGTGTTCTCCGACTGGCTTTCGACCACCAGCATGCGAATCCCACCGCCAAGTGTCGCTGACACGTTCCGGTCGAGCTGCATGGGGGCCAGATCTATCACCTTCCTCTTCCAACCTATTAATACTGCGCTTTTAATAATAAACTCTAGGTTATCGTCCAGGGTTCACTGTTTAACACTACTAGTAATGCTGACAAGAATACTTAGGCATGGTCTTTTTAAACATGGTCGGGAGTCGATTGAAGACGACCCTCGCTCAGGAAGGCCAGTTGAGGCCACCACATCAAACATCATCGAAAAAGTGGAAAAAATTGTACTGGAAGATACCCGTTTAAAGAAAAAACAGATATCTGCATTAGTTGGAGTATCAGATACCACCATTTTGCGAATCCTACATGACCATCTGGGTATGACAAAAATCAGTGCAAGATGGGTACCGAGAATGCTCACGCCGCTTCAGAAACAGCAACGCGTCGATGCTTCAAAACAATTTTTGGAGTTGTGTGGAGACGAGCCTGCACAGATTTTGGAGCGAATTGTTACCGGAGATGAAACATGGGTTCATCACTTTGAGCCTGAGTCCAAACAAGAGTTCATGCAATGGCACAAAAAGGGGACACCACCGCCAAAGAAGTTCAAAGTGTCGGAGTCGGCTGGAAAGTTGATGGCAACTGTTTTTTGGGATTGTGAAGGGATACTACTGATTGATTATAAATAAAAGGGAAGGACCATAACAGGAGAATACTACGCAACGATTCTAGAAAAATTAAAGGAGTCCATCAAGGAAAAACGTCAAGGAAAACTGACCAAAGGTGTGTTGCTTTTGCAAGACAACGCACCGGTTCATAAGAGCAGAGTTGCAATGCACACACATGGCTTCGAATCGCTAGTCCACCCACCCTACAGTCCAGATCTGGCCCCAAGTGATTTTTATTTGTTTCCTAATTTAAAAAAAGACCTAAGGGGAAGGAAATTTTCCGACGACAATGAAGTAAAGGGGGCAATTTTGGCTCATTTTGCGGCAAAAGATAAAAAATATCTTTACGACGGTTTAGAAAAATTAATTCATAGATCTAATTCAATATAATCACCCTGAAGTATTCAACTTCAGGGTGATTATATTGAAAAGGAAAAATAGTTTTGTTGTTTCATTTTATTTCAAACCCTTCCATTCCACGAACTTTTGGACCTCCCCTCGTATAACTACAAAAAATATGATAAACCAATAAAAAACTCTGAATTAAAACTGTATTTTTTTAAAACTGTAAACCAATAAAAATATATACATTATTAACATGCTGATTGGAAGTAAAAACATTAAAAATTATTATATTTATAAATTAGATCAGCGAATAATACGGACTACATTAATTACCATAACCAATTACAAAAGCTACATTCTTGCGGGAAAGAGAGGAGAGCGCATCTCGGATTGCGGGTCACGCATGCACGTTGACCATTTCGCGCTAGGTGAACAAAACCGTCCCGCGGGCCGCTCCTGCGCACATTCGGCTGCGGCTCTCACCACAGGAGGGTGCTGGCTGGATGTCTCGCCGTTTCATACGTACACCACGTCAAGTCTTATTTCCTTTTTCTCTTCTCGGAGGTACTCTATTCATTCTTCTCTTCATTTCCCGTTCCTCACTTTATCTTGTATTGCTGATGTCCATGGACGACGGTGGCCAATTACCATCAGGTGGACCGCCTGCTTGATTGCCTCGTAACTAAAAAAAACATGTCCGTGGTGCAAAGGGGTTGGACATTTAGTAAGAATATGTTTACAAAAATTTCAAAAAACATATGAGACAGAAATTATTTGGAATCAGAGGATATATCAAAATTAAACCTTGTGATTACATTCTCTCCGACTAAAATCTTTTGACTAAACGAATATTACAGTTTATTAGTTTGTTCCTTTTCTAAGGCGATGCTTGAGTATAGTTAATATCCCAGAAAATTTACAGCATTAGAGATGGACGGACAGTGAAGATGATAAAGTACTCTCTAAGCTACGGTTCTGTATAAAAATATGGACACCCCAGTGTAATGTATGTAATTGAAACACAGACTATCGCAGAATGAGTTTAATAATTTCGTAAATGCATACAAGAAACAAATGATGGTAGTAGCCAAAGATGAACTCATTACCTAGTTAAATATAAAAGTACCCTACATCACACTGCCTCCCCCTATACAGAACATATAATTAATCATGACAAAATTATTATAATAACTAAAGATAACAAACATAGGCAATATGATGGTGAGAATTAAAGTCTACACTTGTATACAATAAAAATATTAATTTCATATATAAAGTTAACTTTATAAATTAACTTCATAAATGAATTAGCTAACTTATAGATTTTCTTTTTACGAGGTCTTAGACTCATCATCATCTTTGCGCAGAGATGACTGAGCCTGATCGAAATCTGTACATTTAATATTGGGCAAAGGAGACTGTGGAGTATGTGGCTGGCTGAGGCTTTCGCCTTCAGACTGTTTAGGGGACTCGAGCACAGAAGAAAAGGAACTATTAGCAGTAGAACACTCTTCGTATTTCGGTGTTGGCTGTCTATATCCGCTAATGGATAACGAGATTATCTAGAGCTTTTTTGTAAAATTCGATCAACATGTCTATTCGCGCCGATGTGTGTGTCAAAGAAGAACTGCATGCAAATTACACAGGTACGAGTGCAGCGGAGGCAAAGGTGGACGTTTAAACGAAAAGCTCTGAAAACAGTCTGCTTTTCAAATAACATACACAAGCACGCTTGCAAGAGTAAGTCGATTTTGTTTAAACGAAATCCTTTCGTTGGACTAAACCATGCTTCTTTGATTGAAAAAAAAAACCTTATTCCTGAAGATATGTCTCATTTTAGAAATTACTTAGTGAATTGTTTTAATATTAATTATTAGGTATAGGCTAGAAAAAATATAGTAATATAATAAACAATGACTGTATATAATTTAGGTTTATTATATTTTAGCTTAGTTGTCGATTAATTTATAATAAATTAAATATTATAAATGTGTAAATAAATAATGTAAGAAAAAATCTGATAATGTACATAAAATCGATGAACTTCTAACTACGCCTGACTTCACGAGTATTTATAAAATAAAATAAAAATTGTTTAGTGTAAATATTGTCAGAAAGTCCTAAGCCTGTTAAGTACGAAGGGAAGTAAGTTCATTGATATTGTATTTGTTAACGTATACACAACACCACATTGTACGCTTTTTCAACATAAATAACGTACGCGTTTCAAAGACGTACAAAATTTTCCTCAACGACTATAGGCTTTCATAAAAAAAGCGTCATAAGTGAAAAGCTCTTTTAACACCAAGCTTATTAAATTAGGAAAACGTTTAAACACGTTGTCAATTTTAAGCCGTTTATACCATCTCTAAGCAGAGCAGTCCCCTCTCAGCAGCCGATCGCGTATCGCGAATATTTCTGAAACTAATTATTCAGTGCTTTGTACAACCTTTGTATACTATTTCTTATATACAATAAAGTGGAGGCGGATTATTAGAAACTTTGGAATTTTATTTTATTCTGCTCATAACATTTTACTAACACGATTATCATTGGTTTTTATTAAATACGACACCGGCCCAGTTCTTTCTATCACTTCTCCCTCTTTCGATTAAGTTAAATTGTCATTATAAGTTCTCACTAGCACCCTTTCACCGGGAACCACTTCGCGTAACATACCACCGCTATGTTGTTCTTGTTTTATTTGGTTTCACGAACCACTTCACGACCATCTGGACGTATAAGATCTAACCTACCGCGTAACCTATGACCTAAAAGTGCAACCGACGGTTCTTTTTGTGTCGTACTGTGCTCCGAGTTCCTATATGTGCCTCCATCTTTACCTATAACGTAATCTGTGGCGCAAACTAAAAATTTATACATGTGGCAACCTTTGTTGCTTTGTCAATTGTCAAATCGCAAATACTTCAACACAAGTGTAGAGGATTTCCAACATACATACACACATACATAAAAAAAAGACATACACACTTACATATAAACATAGATACAAACACACATACATACACACACTTTTATATGCATATCTATACACTTAACTTACATACAAGTACACACACTTACAATAAAAGAAAATAAATATTTAATAAAAATTAATTCACAAGCATAGTCAAGCTAAACGCGTAGTAGGTATGTAAGTTCGCTATTAATATTTTGTTTTTACCGCACGATTCGTTTCTCCATCTACCGTCACAATTTTACTGAGTGAATTGTTTTTAGTGGATTTCTATATTATAAATTAGATATTACTTATTGACTATTGTACATGAGTGATCGTGAACTGTAAATAAAGCAGTGCTTGTGACTTGTGTGTTCTTCGTCCTAACGAACTACACAAGTAACATTGATACTTTAAGATACGAACAAAATAGTCTTTTTAAAAAAAAAATAGTAACAATAATAAATTAAAAGCGTACAAATAATAATGAAACAATGAAATTATTTATAAAACATTTATCAATTACAATACAAGTTCACACTTTCATTATGGCACACAAAATATTATTTAAATAATAATGTAAAATTAAAATGATTTATTAATAATTAGTCAACAACTAGTCTCGTTACTAGTACTTACCATATAACAATACTTAAAAGTTATTCAATTTTAGAATAAAAGTTTACACTTCTAATTATGGCACATATATAGTAAAAAATAAAACCATTTATAGTAATCAGATAAAAACTTTGTAAAAAGTTAAAAACTAAAATGTAAATTCAAATAGTAATTTGTAAATAGGGAAAGGGATTAGGGATGCTAAATCGCTCATAAAAAACGGATATTTTCAATAGTGAAACATTGATATTAGAAATATCGATGTTTCACTTTCATGTTTAAAAATATCAATATATCGTTCATAAACAACAATATGAGAAATATCGATGTTTATGAACGATATATTGATACTTTTATCACCATTTAAATATAAAGTATATATCGATTTTTTAATAGAAATAAAACACTACAGAAAACAGTATGGATCAAGCATCCTAGAAGTAAAGAATTCGATTCGTTTATCGTTAATTAAAAGCGGAGTGCGGACGCCAAAAAAAATTTTTGAACTATGAAGAACTAAGAGCAAGATCTTTGATGAACTAGTTCGTATAGTTCACCTAAAGGAGCGCTCTTTTGCACTTGGTCGTACGCGAACTACCCAAGACTAGCAAAAAAGTGTATGACTTGGTGACAGCGTGTAAAACGTGTTGTTGGAATTTTCGTTTTATTATACATACATAGCTCTCACCTGTTTCGCAGAGGGGTAGGTAATGAATAATGTACCTCCTTTGGGCGATAAGGCTTTTAACAATAAAAATTAATTATAGGTGCTACATTCGAATAATTATCACAATAAACTTTTAAGGGAAATACTGTTTTTCTTTAACTTCTAGCAACACTGGTTTGAATCCAATCAATAAGGAAGGCTCAAAAGAGCTAGTACCCAGAGCCGTTAAACAAGATAATAAAAAAAAAAATCCATACAATAATCAATAATACATCTCTGTTCCATATCTGTGAGTAAAACTTACAATACAACAATAGTTTAAACATTCGCGACCGTGTATTAAATGTGTGAATAGAATGCATGTATTTGCTAATAAAAATTGTTAAAACTACTGAAGGTTAGAAGGAAGCCGCGGTTAATAGTGAGATATCTATATATTCACATAAATTTTCATTGTTTTGTTTTTTCGAAATCTTTGTCCCTGGTCATGCAGCAAGTTCAAGGTTGATACCGAGGCAAAACTGGTAAGATAAACCGTTATGTGTAACTAGTTTATTGTTGTAAGAATCTATTCACTCAAATTGTTATTAAACTTTTCTATTCATGTTTCTGATATCATGAATGACATGTTTTTTTATTTAATATTTATTTAAAAGTTTTATTATTATTTCAGATGGGATTCAGAATGAGTGCCTTCAGTAATCGCCCTTTATGTTATCGCATCAATCATTTATTGGAATCTTATGAATTGAGTGACTGTAATTTCTTAGTACGTGGGAAAAGTATAAAAGCACACAAATTAATACTGGGAATTAGTAGTCCTGTGTTTGAAGCAATGTTTTATGGTCCACTATCAAGCAATGATGATATCACTATAACAGATGTTGAACCGAATATATTTAAAAGTTTACTTAAATTCATCTACACTGATAATGTGAAAATTACATCAATCGAAGATGCTTTTGATTTAATGTATGCCTCAAGGAAATATATATTAGAGAATTTAACAGATATTTGTGCATCTTACTTAATAACAAATTTATGTATTGATAATGTAATCACTATATTGAATTATCCTGATCACATGCAGGACAAACATGTAGCATCAGCTGCAATAAATCTGTTCTGTCAACATGCAGGATATTTACTTACTGAAAACAAAGCAATTATCACCAGTACATGTATGCAAAAAATAGTCAAAAGTCCTGAAATGAACATTGCTGAAAAAGATCTGATAAAACATATTTTTGAATGGACCACATATTATTGTGAGCAAAATGACATTCCAATTACTTTGAAAAGCAGAAGGGATGCTATGGAGAAAAATGGGATATTTAAATACTTGAGGTTTTATTCTCTGTCAACAAAAGACACTGAAGAAATAGTGATTAGCAATGACAACTTATTATTAACTTGTGAAATAGAAGATATAAAGAAATTTGATAAAAGTGCTTTAACTATAAACCATAAATTGCTAGGTTTATTAGATAAACAAATTCTTCCGCGAAAACCAATAAAAGTAGCATGGGGTGATTGCTTCCGAGCTCCAATCAAATCAAAACCTCCCATCATTATTGATCAATATAACCTCAGGGTAGATGTCAAAATTGTGTCGAATACATCTGTATTCATTAATTCTTTAAATGTGCCATCAAGAACCACTCCAGTAATTGATTATTTTACTCCTGTTGCAAAAATTTATTGTGAGCAGTTCACAGTTACTATTTTAAGTGAGATGGATTGCAAAATTATCAAAACAATATATTTTAAAAGGAATGTTGAATACGATTCTCAAATTGATATCAAGTTTGATGAGGAGATATTATTGAAAAAGAATAGCCAATACAGGATAAGTTTTATGTGGCCGATTACATATTATCCACATATCTATGCCGTACAAAAAAGAGACACAGCGTATATCAATGGTAATGTGAAAATATTTTTTGAAGATCTTTTTACTGTAACAGTTGATGGAGGAAGCTTTCTCAAAGGATTAAAACACAGTTTGTAAGATTGTTATTGTTTTAATTTATTCTTTAGTTTAGTAGTAGTCTGATTGAAAGGGTAATACTTATTTGAGCCAGAATATTTGATGTAATGTCTATTGGTCGGGTTAGAGTGATATTGTGTGTAGCATAAAATTTCTTTTTATCCTAAAAAGTAATCAATATTTTTGTGATATCTTCTATTAGCATTAAAAGATTAGGCTAAAACTACTCGAAAGAACTAGACTATGACCTAAGACATGAGATCTTAAATTGAATCCATTCCTGTAATTACTTAAAATACTTAATAAGTACATCAATGTAATATTAAATTTTGGTATTTCACTACCACAAGAAAGATATTTTGTAAATAAAATATCAGCTGGGTTATTAATGTTGAACATGTTTTAAATCCAAAAACCAGTATTTATGAATACAAAAAAACCTAGACTTATATTACTTGTGCATGAATATGACCATTAAAAAAATTGTGAATTTATTATATGTTTAAGGTGATTGTCAGTATTTCTTTATGGCTAATAAAATAAATGTCTATATGTTATTTTTTTGATTTTGTGAATGATTCTTTCCGGTCGCGCAGCATGTAGGCCAGATTTCTCCCTATCTTTGAATAACAAGCTGTAGCAATTTTTTTCATCATTCTGCATCAGAACAAAACAAGAGAAACTAATTGCTGATGTTCAAAGGCATTAGTAACCATTGACTATCTGATGGCCCATTTACTGTTTTGGTCCTTTTCTGATATAATAAATACACAAATGCATTTAAATATTTTTATTCAAAAGTAAAAATATTTAGCAAGACATTTCAAAATTTTTTCAATAACATTAATTTTTGTAAGGAATAAATTCTAAATAAACATTGTATTCATATTTAACAAATTTACATAAGAGTTAGTAGTGGAATAAATGTAGTGGCCATCACATAACGCGTCTTGTAGCAAGGTCATAATCGCTAAATAAACAATGCCTCTATTGATGTGTAGCGTGCAGGTATGACTAAAGCGGAGGCCCGTCAAATTTTTTAGTTAATTGAATGATGCGTTCCGCTTCACGTACACCACTTAGTCGTGCACCATGCGCAGTTGCAAAATGACCAGGTACAGATGCTTCACCGGCAAATAAAAGTTTTGGAGGTTGAGGGTCACAGGGTCCTGGTACCGGTGTGCCTAATTCGCATTGATGACTAACAGTCGAACAGCAACTCATGTATGAGTATGCTCCACAAAAGTGTGGATCCAAAGCCCATCGAGACCGTAACAACATTTGAGGATATGGCAGGCAAGGATTTCCCGTGAATCGACGCAACAGACAGGTCAAACCTTCAGCAACATCGTAATCTGTCATTGACTCCATCATTGCTGCTTCTTGTCCTGATACCCAAGCGCACAAAACATGTTTACTGCCTGGCATTTCGTCAATTGAACAAACTCCACGAGTCCAATCACATCTACATTGTAACTCTTCGGCTGACCAGGCTAGTTTTAAATTACCTTCATGACAAACCCAATAAGGCTCCGCGTATTCCAAAAACACTTTGTCGCTTAGACCATATCCTAGACAGCAGATTGCATCCAACTTACACGACGGAAGAGGTGGAGCAAATAACTTATCCGCTTGACATTTGAGACACCCCAAAGAAATTGTGACAATGACATAATCGGCTGATAACTCTTCACCGTCGCAACATTTTACTAAGACTCTTCCACACCCTGTTTGTCCCGTACCCCAACGTATTACATTCACAGGTTTATTATAACGAATACAGTTGTCAGGTAAACCACGAAGCAACGGCGCTATGACACCAACATATCCCAAAGGAACTCGTACGCTTCCGCCGGGTAGTTCAATATAACTACCATATTGGTCAGCACTAACGAGTGATAAGTCATCTCCACATCTATTTCTTAAAATATTAGTCAAGCCAAACATTACTCTAGCCGCATCATACCTTTGATCTTCTGGAAAGTTGTGTAATTCTTGTTGAATTCGCAAACCCATAAAATTAAGTAAGGTGCCGTGTTGTCGCTCGCAACCTAATCGAAATAAGTTTGCAGCTTGTTGTTCTATCTGTCTGAAGGTGTGGTAAGCTGTTATCGTCACGGGCAAATCAATAGCACGACCTTCACTTGTACAGAAGAGGCCCTTTGTCGAATCTAGCCGCGGTAATGGAGCTTGAAGAAGTCTATCCTGTGAGGCTAACGTATAAATGGAATTGGGTAAACAAGCGCCATAGATCCATTCTGCACCCATTTCGATGACAGCGTCTCCCAGCCAACAGGAATGTATCCTTCCCCCTGGTCTAGAAATAAATAAAATAATTACTTACTTCTTAGTAAGCTACTATAAAATGAATAGTCTAAAGGCTCTGCCCAGCAAGTTAAGGGATAAATTCGGAAAAAAATCGTGTGGCATGTAGTAGACTTCCTGTAGTGTAAAAAAGTTCAGTACCATGGTTACAAAACCAAGTGGGTTCTCCAGACTCAAGATGGTATTCTGAGCATTTACCATTTGAAGGCGCTTAGCAAATTGTATAGCCTAACAGCTATTTACGACTAATTGAGCGACTATAATAATAATTTAACAAGTCCTTAACTTATACGTTACGTTTCGTATATAAATGTGGCTTCACTTGTTGTAGATTTTGTAAAAAATAATCTGAACTATTTTAAATTAAATTGTAGATATCTGTTAAATACGTAGGTATTACCTATTATTTACAAAAAAAATACTAGGAACTTTCAAATCAAAACTAGTTATCATATTAATGTAAAACATAATATTTGATAAATTTAGATAAGTCAAATAGATATAAATGACTGTCAATTATACCTTTCCTTAGCCTCCAAGACTAGAAAATTTCTTATACCACATTGTGCGAGCCTGTGAGCAGCGGATAGGCCCGCCATTCCCGCACCTACGATGATGACCCGGGGCTCTTTGCATGTTGGACTGATACTGCACGAGTCTAAGATACATTGCTCTTGCCCCGCTGCACCTACGGCGTTGCTTAAATTCCTACTCCTTTTATATGTACAAACTATTTCAAAAATTTGCTCTGTGCACCCAACACTCCAACCTCTAGACCACGAATGTGTTACACGTAATAATTTCATTTTCATCCATTGAATAAAATAATTATTAAAGCTATTTTTTAAAAATATTTTACCATAACTACAGAATTTTGGGTAGCGAAATGTTGTCTAAAAGACAGTAAAATGTCAAACATTAAGGAGATCTTTTTGTAGTCTTCTTTTTAATTTTTTTAAAACTACTGGACAGGTGTAATTTATAACTATAACTGACTCGTCCTCGCGTCGATGAGGAAAAACAGGCTTTATGTAGAACTGATGTAGTTTCTAATTTCTTTTTTTATTAAATCCCTTTATCACTAAACTATTTATAACCCTGAACGAGTTTAATTTACCTAAACACCCACTTCAATAATTATTTACACATTCATATGAACGAAATTATGCTATTTAAGGAATTAATTTAAATAAACAATTAAACATACAGTTTTACTTTTGAAAAGAACTTTATTTTTATATTTCTGACATGACATTAAATATACTTACTTAATCTTAAATAAATTATCTATTTCAACAACAATTATATAATATGTAAAAAATATATTTAAAAAAGATATTTATAAAATAAATATTTGTTCCATAAACTTAATCTCAAAATGCGGAGATCTACCTTCAAGTAAAGTCACGAGCCCCCTTTGCTACTCGCAATTAAGATTTACTAATACTACAAAGATACTGTTAAAAAATAAAACACGGAATCATTATTTTGGATTTAAAGTGGTTTTCTAAGGCAAACAAATATGAACAAAATGTACTTATAATAATGTATGTTTTAAGAGTAAGAAAACAGATCTAACGTCTATAACAAACGCGCATATTATATATTCTTTAATTACTACGAAACAAACGTATTTCCTTATATAATTATATATTTTCAGTATATTTTTAATACATACCATTGTAAAACTAATATATTTTAGGAAAAGGTAAATTTACTAAAATAGTCATAATTTATGATAAGTATTTTTCAACATTATTCGACTAAAGCCGTTTCTTATAAACTTCTACTTTGAACACAAGAAAAAGGAACGTTATAATTATACAGATATTGTTTTTAGATAAAGTTCTCTAACTCATCTTATCTTTATATAATCAACTATTGGACCTACTTGCGTTAAATAAGCAGCATAACTACTAACAAATTTCTCTATATAAATTTAAATAATTTTAAAAAATTCTACCAATTTAATTTTCCGCAAGTACTTCATCAGCAGAAGCCTTAACTTCCTCCCAAGCAATGTCGATATCACTTTCTTCGGCAAAACGTGAGCAGATTGCAAGCCTCAGGAAATACACATCATCTACTTTAGATGGTACGAGATGAATCTTACCGCGGCCATTAATACGTCTCAAAAGCGCCTCGTTATTTTCATTGTTGCCTTTAAGCCTGAAGCATACTAAACCCATAATAACTTCTTCAAACAATTCAAATCTTTCATCGCTGAGACAAAGCTTTTCGAAATAATGCGCTAAGGCAACATGTTTACGGATAAACTTTTGTAAATTCTCAACACCGTATAACCGCATAACGAACCATAATTTCAGTGACCGGAAACGACGGCCCAGAGGGATTTGCCAGTGGCGATAGTCAGGCGCAGAACCCTGTTGGTCGTATTTTAAGTATAGAGGGTCAACGTTAAAAGCGTCGACGATCCAACGGGGTTGTTTCAGCCACATGGCAGAGCAGTCGAAGTTGACTAACAGCCACTTGTGAGGATTGAAGTTAAAAGAGTCAGCCTTTTCAACTCCTTTCATAAGATACCGATATTCGGGGCAAATAAATGCAGAGCCTGCGTAGGCCGCATCAATATGTAGCCACACGTTGTTAGCATTGCAAACATCGCCAATTTCATCAAGAGCATCAAACGCACATGACGATGTTGTGCCAAGAGTAGCAACCACCTGTAAATTAAATGGCTGTTGTTAGGAGAGTGGCGTCAATCCAAGTAATCCAAACAATAAAATGCAAAATGTCAACAATAAAATGCAAGCAGTATTAAGTTTTGATTTTTTAAAACACAAAATGAAATAAATATTTATTACATAAGTCTAATTGAAATAAATTATTTTGAGGTGTATATGCATCATAATTGTGAAGTTGATAGCTTTCTCCATACGTACATAGAATGGAATGAGTCCCTTGCGAACATCTTCTTTAATAGCTTCCTGTAAAGTTTCGCCTCGTAGACGCCTCTTGTTGTCGGGCTTCAAAGTGCGGAGTTGCACCCCACCCAAAAGTCCCGCACGTTCGACGGATGAATGAGCTTGACCTAACATAAACAAGCTTTTGTTAGTTTTTAATAGAAAAGAACAAAAACTTGAAAGTGGAAATTTTAATTCTATTTTTTTTATGGCAGAGAAAATGCAAACGAGCAGATGGTCCACCTGATGGTAATTTGCCACCATCGCCCATGGACATCGGCAAAACAAGAGATACGTACCCTCTTGTTCTGTCGATGCGTTGCATCCTCGAACAAAAGAGTGGGGAGGGCGAGTGAAAAAAAATGCTGCGGTTTCAGTGGACCCTGGCAAGAGCCCAGAGTCCACCAGATTCGCAGTATTAATGGAATGGGAGAGGGAGGGGGTAAGTCTGGCCCACATGCGGCTCAACCGGAATTTGCACGTTTTATACAAAACTGAATTTAAATTTGATGACAATGACGCAATAGATGAATATTGTATTTAACCACATAACTGATAGTACTTTTATACTGATAAATAAAACAAGCATGTGCGTTATTAGAACAAGTGATTTGGTGTGTCGTTAGGACACAGATCCTAACGACACAGATCAATACTGATAGTGCAATAGAATCATTAATTATTAGTCGCAAACAGTATCTTAAGAGAATTGTTACTTACTGTTGCAATATCCAACAAGTTTAGACAGGATTTGATATTCAGTCCATTCTGGATGCTCCTCTTTAACCCTATGCATGGTGCGAGACTTCGCTCCTAGCAAAGCAACAAGGGTAGCCTCGCTGGCTGTGCCCTGGATTACTCCTCCTGCCTCCCCTCCCGATCTAGCCAGAAATTCATCGGGTAATCCGATCATTTGACCGAGCCAATCCATCATTACTACCTCCAGCTCAGTACAGGCAGGGCTTGCGATCTGAAAATAATAGAAGACCAACGCTGAGTTCATACATTACACTATATTTAATTTTATCTATTTTTTTATTGAGTGTAAATGCCAATGCAAATTATGTCTTATTGATTTTATTGCATATGTTTAAATTAAACAAATACACGAACGGGTACAAATACACGAACGGTAACCCTCGCGAAGTTCTTTTTTAGCCTTAAGGTGCAGTTATTAATAAAATTTTAAATGCAATAAAGAACAATCTTTTAAACCTCTTAATTCAGATATTTCAAACGTTTATGAGAAAAAGTAATATTTTTAAATGGTAAGTGTTTATAAAGCAAATATAATTCGAACGAATTTTCAACAACTTTACGTGAAATAAAAACTATATAGATAGAGATATTTAGAGAGCTTTGTTAAAGATTTTTAGAGATTTGTTATGTTTATTAGGTTCAAATAATTATTGTCAGATACTTAAACATACCTACTAGAATTTAACCTACTCACTAATTAATAAATCTCAGAATACATGTATGATAGAGATATTCAGAGAGCTTTTTTAAGTTCATTAGGTTCAAATAATTATTGTTAGATACTTAAACATACCTAATTGAATTTACCCTACCCACTACTTAATAAATCTCAAAATAAATATATGATAGAAATATTTAGAGAGCTTTTTTAAGTTCATTAGGTTCAAATAATTATTGTTAGATACTTATGCATACCTAATTGAACTTAACCCACCCAGCTTAATAAATCTCTGAATACATATATGATAGAGATATTTAGAGAGCTTTGTTACGTTCATTAGGGTCAAATAATTATTGTTAGATACTTAAACATATCTAATTGAACTTAACCCACCCAGCTTAATAAATCTCTGAATACATATATGATAGAGATATTTAGAGAGCTTTGTTACGTTCATTAGGGTCAAATAATTATTGTTAGATACTTAAACATATCTAATTGAACATAACCTACCCAGCTAATTAATATCTGAATACATAATGAATACGTTTAAAAGTAATGGTTTGTTAGGTTTATTGGCACAAACAAAGCTCAATAATTATTACTTTGCATAAAAATTTGTTGCATAACAAGACTCAAATAACTTATAGCGACACAAATGTTAACTGAATGTATCTACTTATATATGTAGTATGTTTTACCTGTTACCTACTCGTTTTCCTTGTCCGAGTTGACGTCGAAATCATTAACTGTTGCCATTGACATTGATCTACGATATAGTATCTGAATTACCTCATATTATTTCATTGAATACATTCGTTTAATCAAATACTATTTTTAAGTTAAATATATAAAACGATCTTACATTAATATCATTAACAAATATTTAGCAACCTACAAATTTTATTTGTGTTTTTATACAATTTTTTTCTATATCCATTTTGCTTTTCGGTTGTTGTAGAATATGAAATAATTTGAATTATAAATTATAAAACGGTCGAAAATAAGTATTCTTTGTTATTGGTTCGATCGTCACCCATAATCATGTAGGTTCCTCGGTACCTCTGAACACGAATATATTATTGGATTAAAAAACCTCGCCATTGCCATTTTGTTGTCATTGGACCGAAGGCGTTTGAAATAACCCGCATTTAATGAATACTGAAATATAATTTATCTCGAAAAAACCGTTGGTAATTGTTTAATAGACAATATCCCACGTGAATGCCAGTTGGCTAAATAAGATCGTGGATTTGCCTTTCACCTAAATTAAAATTTTGTTAGTACCTGCAGTAAGTTGTTTATGTTATGTATGAATAATAAATTCAGTAAAAATCAGAATACTTTTAACATCTAGGAATATTTATTAATACTTACCCAACTGAATCCAATGCAAGCAATAGCGCCGCTTAACATATCAGCGACAATGGACGGATAAGAATTAGCCGTGGGAAAATAGGCGAAGAACCGCGGCGAGTGCCAGTGGGTTACACCAGACATGATCACACGCTCTATATCATCCATTACTGCAGTCCAGGGCTCGGGCTTTACTGGCGCCTGCTCGGGGATCAGAGGTCGTAAGTACCCTGGTTTCACTGATGGTACCACTTGCCTGAAATTTAAAATACAAAAGGATAATTTCCTTAACTTAACATTTTTTTATCAATGTTTTCAACTGCAGTAAAAACTTAATGGTAAAAAACTATTGAAGTAATATAGGTTTTTAAAAATTCCAATCATTCTCAACATAGGGAAAGAAGGTCAGAGGTATGATGTATAATATGAGTACATAATATGTAGCAAATAATACGAGTTGACCGCAACTCATGATATAACTCCACTATCTATAAACTGAACTCCTAAAAATAAAGTTTGTGTTCGTCGATATATCTATACAAATAAAATTGGAGTGTCTGTTTGTAATATGAAAATAACCGCTTTTTACTAAGTGCATATGGATGTATACACGGTACATATAAAAAAACCATTTTTTTTTTACAAGTTTTGTCTGTCTGTTTATTCCGGCTCATCTCTGAAATGGCTGGACAGATTTTGACGGGACTTTCACTGGCAGATAGCTAATGTAACAAGGAGTAACTGGGCTATTTAACATCTCGCTACGACCTACAGGAGCGGAGCAACACGCGAACAAAGTCGCGAGGGTCAGATTGTTTTATTTATTTTATATAAGGATTCGCTCCATCAATTTTCATCCCCTTTACCACCACATACCTGAGGAGTTAATAAATTTTGTTAATAATAAGGTGTTTAATTTGTAAGTTTATATGTCGGTCAGTTTTAGACTATATATCCACAAACAACACTATTATATAAAGAGGAAAATTTTTATTGTTTGTATGTTGCGGCTAGGTTCGAAAACTACTGAACCGACCTTGGTAATTCTTTCGCTTTGAAAGCTACATCCTTTCCGGGAATCATCAGCTATGTTGTTGCCAATAATATTATAATTAAAAAGATTTTCCCATTTAAGTGTCATAAAGTGACCATTTTATAATTTGGTTATTATCTCTGAAAACACTTAACCAATTTTGATAAATCTTTTGCCGAAAGAAAGCTACACTTAGCCAGAGGACATAATTTATTTACTGTGTTGTAATGCATTAATGTTGCTAAATGCTAAATATGAAAGTGCAGATATTCGGACATTAAATAGCCATTTTGAATAAATGAAGTAATCCCACGAATATAATCTGGTTTTGAAAATTCTGTCACTGAAGGGAAGCTGCACTATTTCTGCGTGGATTAGGTGATGTAGTGTTGCCAAAATTATTTTCTCTCCATCTCTCTTCCCGTCTTTCTTTTTCTTTCCATCTCTTTCCTTCTCTCTCTTTCTCATTATACGTTTCTTTCCTCTATTTCTATTTTCTCTCTATCTCCTGTTCTCCTTTTATTTTCTCTCTCTTGCCTTTTTCCTTTTATTATCTCTCTCTCATGTTTACCTTTTGTCTCTTTCTTTCTATCTCTTTTTCTCGCCTTCTCGTTGTCTCTTTCCTTTTTTTAGTGATTGAAAACTCTATTATCGAGTACAAATTTAGATAGTAATTATTTTAAATACCCAAAGCGAAGTGAGGGTATGCCGCTCATGTTATAATAACTAGGACTATTTACATGTATACATTATATACATATGTATAAGTAGTATACAGGTTTTATTTGGGAGTTGTTAACATTTCCTTTTGTGCGAACATTTTTATAGACGTCTATTAATTTATAAATTTATAACAACAGACTATTATTTCTAAGATCAATGTAATGCATTAATTAAACCCTCCCCCACTTCACGTCAATTCTTGGCACTATAATGTCTATTACCTGTCACGTATATTTTCTAAGTATTCCGCAACATAATCGGCCATAGCCTTCGCGAACTCCTTGAACTCTTTTGCTTCCATCGGATCTGAAAAACAAAACAATTCAATTAACAAATATGAATTCACAAAAGTTCTAAGTTGATATAAAAAAATTAAACAAAATTATGAATAAGCCATATTCACTATTTATTTTATTTGCAACCAAGGGGTATACTTATTAAGGTTTAATTAACAAACCTATTTTATACTTTAAAGGATCCGACATGATAGACCTTGAAATGGAAACAATAATTATTAAACGTTTTATAACTTAAATAACATTTTTCATTCACTACCATTTTGTTAGGCATACGGAGAGCCAAAGCAAAAGAGTAAATTGCTCAGTCAAAAGTCTAGGATGATACCAGCTGGTCATCATCGTCGTTTCTGCTTTGTTAATTTTGACGTGGTGTAAAAATAATTAAAACAATTAAACTATTATGGAGATTTTATTTGTTCAATGTATTTTCAATGCCGAGAGAGTGGCGCAGCGGGTTGCACAAGCAAGCAAGTGGTGCGAGGTTACCCACGGACCTCGCAAGTACGCTGCTTAGTGCTTACGAACACCACTCGAATCCAATTTGAATCGTAATAACTTAATTTCAAAAAATCCAAGGTTTAAAAATATAGAAAACAGCAAATAAAATCCAAATTTGAAATATATTTTCAATTGACAAACCTTGAATTTTGAATTGAAATTGATTATTAATGTCGGCCGTACCTACGTAAATATATAGAATGATTATTATCCCCTGCAAACTATTTCTACTTTTAAAATTAGTAATATACTAATAATAAGTACTAAATAAACTACATGTTCGACTTCTTCAATTTACTTTTCATATATTAATTTATATAAAATTATAGATTTTGTAAAAGCCACTACTACTTAAGCAAGAATTAAGTACTTCAAAAAATACCAGCATAAAACAATCTTGGAATAAAACAAAACAAATAAACGTATCAGTAAAAATGAATTTTAGAGTTATAAAATTATGAAACATTGATTAAACTAAGTTGTTTTCTAAATAATATTAGTTTCTATGAATAGAGTACAATTTATTTAAAATGTATATTTTATTAATTTCTTTATTTAGGTAATTCTTAAGAAAAACGTAATACTTTTTTATATTATATTAAATCTAAAAATAAATCAAGTTTAATGACACACTACGCGGTCAACTTTATTATTTAATACTTGCTGTGTCTGCTACTGTCCAGGTAGCATTTTTAATTATTTAGGGTAATTATTTTACAATTAAGACACCTATGTATCTCTTGTCGCAAACGTACAAAACCTTACATACTTTCATCCCTTATTCCCTATTGTTATTTTACACCTTTGAGGGTAAAAGTTTACAAACACATACCGAATCAACAGCCTAAAAAATAAGTTTCGTGCATCTAGCTCTAAAAATGACAATACGTTTTCGTCCCCCCGTTCATTCGTGGAGGGGTTCCAACACCTTACAGCCCTTTTTTCGAATTAAAAAGTAGCCTATGTCCTATCTCTTGGCTCTAGATTATCTGTATACAAAATTTCATTTAAATCGCTTCTGTAGTTTTGTCGTGAAAGCGCGACAGACCGACAGACGAGAGTTATTTCTCATTAATAATATTAAGTAAGGATTACTCGGTATTTAGTCATTGATACGGTCAAGGTAGAAAATGAGCACGCAAGATAGCGTTTGAATTCTAAAATAATTGTTCTGTGGCAGTAATTAAATCGGGTTTTCAGGTCAAAATATGACCAAAATATAAATATTTATATATAATTTCATTTTGAATTATTCATAAAGAATGTTTATAATGAATAAGCTAATCAGGAGATATTAACTAGGGCAATCATTGTATAAAAATTAGATTATAGAAAACTTTTTTTTATAATAAACATAAATCAAGGAAATTAACATGTCAAAGTTCTTTGTAAGAAATATGAAAGTCGTAAGGTAGGTATTTCCCCTATAACAGGAAAGTTGACTCATAATATAAGGTTCTTTCCTTATCCCTCGAGTCGTTTATCTCTTACATTTGAATTTTAGAACATAAGTATAATATTTTAAAATCGTCCAATATAATTACTAATGTAACACATAAATTATTTTAGATAAATATGAATAAATACCTACTTAAAGTAAACGGACAGCTGGTGTTTTTAACGAACTCTATCATAAAAATACGTGGAAAAATTGATTGGATTTTATGTGCGTCAACGGAAAATTATAAAAACTAGTGGTGCCCAGTGGTCGGAATACTACCATAATTAAATTATTTTAACAATAAATATGTGCGTATGTGTTAAACACATGGCTATGAGTGTAACGTTTTTTTATTGGTTTAATGTATTTTTATGCATAATTTTGAACAAATATTAGCATTTTGCACTCCTTCCTATATAAACTGAAGTAAATGTAGTAGTATTATAACTCTATATAAGCAGTGATGGCCCAGTGGTTGAGACTTCAAGTCTTACTCGTGAGGTCGGAGTTCGATCCCCCACACAGGCACACACCTCTGACTTCTGAGTTATATGTGTTTTAAGTAATTAAATATCACTTGCTTTAACGGTGAAGGAAACATCGTGAGGAAACCTGCACTCCTGAGAGTTCCCTAAAGTTCTCAAAGGTGTGTAAAGACTGCCAACCCGCACTGGGCCAGCGTCGTGGACTATGGCATTATACCCTCCTCATTCTGACGAGGAGACCCGGCTCAGCAGTGGGCCTATAGTATATAAACTAAAAATTGAAGCGTCAGTAGCTCATAGGTGGGTTCAAATCCTAGTCATTGCACTATTGGCGTGGCCCACTCCCAACACAAGCATTTTAGCTTACTTGGAGGGGTTAATACTCCTAGTATCCCAAAAAAACTGTGTGAGAATACCCCTTCGTCCTTACAATTTTCGTAAAAATGGGTACAAAGTTTTTCTTTACGTTTTAGTTATAGAAGATATTAATTCATTATTGTAACAAATTTAAGGTAAATAATAACAAGAAAATCTAAAAAAAACTTAATTATTATTGTGACGAATAATAAAGTTTGGGATAACGTCTAGGAACTAAAATGAACGACTAACAAGTATTAAGTAGTTATTTTTGCATTACAATTAAAATTAATATATGGCCGGACCGATATTGACAAAAGTTTTGTGTACCCGTTTTACTTCATGAAAGCGAGGGCTAGTCTATAAAGGTTTTGTGAATGAATTTGTGATTTATCGATTTCTGTATGTAAAAGATGTTAAGAAAACTTAATTCGACGACTTGTTCAGACACTTGAGATCAATACAGTTTGTTTGTTTTTTTGTCTATATATTTGTACACGTGTACGTACGTACGATAAAACCTGAGCAGTCTGCGATTGTACGATTTAACTTAAAATCTCGCTTATGTTTGACGCTACTAATACGAAGAATTGACATAACTTTTTTTATTTATTTAATACTTTTTTGCACACCACATACATAACACAACAACTAAGCAAGAAATAATACAACTGTGGCGACCGCATTTCTAAACGTCGCGTCTCTCTGACGTAACTTTGTCTTTGACATCTGTCAAGAGAACGAAAAACCTGTCACGGCGTGTTGTATATTTATTACATACTGCGTAATAGATTTCCATGTAAATCTTAACAATAACGTGTTATAATATATATTATGTATGGAAAAACAACGTGTTTAATTATACACCAACCATCCTATAATGGTGACCCCGACGTGATTGATCTCGACCTTGATGTGGATCGTGAGCGCATCATCTTTGCCATCATTTTCCTTAATTCAGCTATTTCTGTTTTGAGTGTTTCTATTTCGGTGGGAGCAGCAGTTGCATTCACCGAAGCAGATCAATCTCTCGGGTTAGACAGCGCTCACAGTCTTGCTCTGGTCGATTGTGCTGGTATCACAAGAGATTTGGAGTAAAGGCTTCGAAATGCATCAGCCCATGTGAATGGAATGCCAACCAGGGAAACGTGGCAAGCAGTCAGTAGTGACAGCTGCTGACTGCAATCCTAGTACTTCATGCCGTTTGTTTGTCACAGATTCCAGAACCAACACAAAATTTTTAATTGATACAGGTTCGGACATATGTTGTTATCCTTTGAAACTCTTAAAAGTCCCTGCCATGCAAACTAATTTTGATGTACGAGCAGCAAATGGTACCCCAATAAAGACCTTCGGTACCATTAGTTTGTCTTTAAACCTGGGTTTGCGTAGGGAATTAAAGTGGAATTTTGTGGTTGCTGATGTCGGCACACCTATTATTGGGGCAGACTTCTTGGCTCATTACAAGCTGTTACCGGACTGTCATAACAGAAGACTGGTAGATGGTACCACAAATATTTCAGTCAAGGCTACCATAGCTGATATTTCTCAACCCAGCATAAAGACCATTATTTCAGGTGATTCACCCTTCCTGGTAATAGTGAAGGAATTTCCTGAAATAACGCGACCACCAGGTTATGACAGAGATATCAAGCACAATACTGTGCATCATATTATGACCACAGAAGGGCCACCTGTTGCATGCCGTCCTCGCAGACTTGCAGCTCAGAAATTACAAATTGCAAAAAGAGAATTTGAGGACATGGTTAGTTGCGGCACTGCTCGTCCCTCTAATAGTCCTTGGTCTTCACCACTTCATTTGGCTAAAAAAGGTCAAGAAGGCTGGAGACCATGTGGCGACTACCGGGCCTTGAATGCTCGCACTATCCCTGACCGATATCCAGTTCGTCATATAGGGGACTTTAGTCAGGACTTGGCTGGTTGCACAGTGTTCAGTACTGTGGACTTAGTCAAGGCATATCAGCAAATACCTGTACATCCCGAGGATATACCTAAAACTGCAATAATAACACCATTTGGATTATTCGAGTTCCCCTATATGACTTTTGGACTTCGGAATGCGGGACAGACCTTTCAAAGGTTCATAGATGAAGTAGTACGAGGTCTCCCCTTCTGTTTTCCATATGTGGACGACATTCTGGTGTTCTCCCGTACTCAAGAAGAGCACAGTGAACACCTGCGCACACTTTTTAAACGGTTATCCAAATTTGGAGTAGTAATCAACCCATCAAAATGTGTTTTAGGTTCAGACGAAGTGACATTTTTAGGTCATAAGATATCCAAGGATGGAACTTGCCCACCACCAGAAAGAATTGAAGCGTTGAAAAATTTCCCTTTGCCAAAAACGGTTGAAGGCCTCCGTCGCTTTCTAGGCATGGTCAATTTTTACCGGCGATTCCTGCCTAGAGCATCTGAATTACAAGCACCATTGATTAATATCCTAACAGATACGCAGCTCAAAGGCGCAAAACCCGTTCCTTGGACACCTGCATCTGAAGAAGCATTTCAAAAGTGTAAGGAACATTTACAAAATATTACACTTTTAGTACACCCTGACAATACTGCCAAACTCGGATTGTTTACGGATGCTTCCTCCACTCACGTAGGTGCTTGTCTCCAGCAGCGTGTCGGGGATGATTGGCAGCCTCTGGCCTTCTTCAGTAAGAAGCTCACCGAGCGAAAAGCAGAATGGCCTGCATATTATCGCGAATTGCTCGCCGTTTACGAGGCTGTTCAACATTTCCGTCATGTTTTGGAAGCCCAGCATGTTACAGTCTATACGGACCATAAACCGTTAGTCTACGCATTCTCTCAGCGCCGCGAAAAGTTACCTTCCCCACAGTTAAACCAATTAACTTTTATATCGCAGTACACGACTGACATTGTACATATTAGTGGGAAGGATAATGTGGTTGCTGATGCAATGTCGCGCGTAGAAGCTCTTCACTTGGAAGAGGATTTCGCTGCCTTAGCAAAAGAGCAGCAATCAGATTCAGAGCTGCAGGAAGTGCTGAAGGGCAGTTCATTAAAATTGATAAAAGTAGATGTCCCCGGCACGGATTCCACTATTTTCTGTGACGTTTCGACTGGGAAACCACGTCCATATTTGACCCCTTCGTTTCGGCGAGGATGTTTTAACAAATTGCACAACCTCAGCCACCCAGGCGCGCGGAGCTCCGCGAGATTGGTAGCTGAGCGTTTTATTTGGCCGGGCATACAAAAAGATTGCCGTGAGTGGGCTCGTGTTTGCACTGCTTGCCAAAGAAGTAAAATTAGTCGGCATATATCATCTCCTGTAGGAGAGTTCGCCATACCAACGAAACGTTTCCGTCATGTCCATATCGACATCATTGGACCTCTTCCGTCTAGCAAAGGCCATCAATATTGCCTGACTGCTGTGGACAGATTCACCAGATGGCCAGAGGCCTGGCCAATGGTCGGTATAACTGCTGAAGAAACGGCAGAAACATTTTTTAGAGAATGGATTGCACGCTACGGTGTACCTCAACTAGTTACAACAGATCAGGGGCGACAGTTTGAGTCGTGTCTCTTCCGATCATTAATGCAGCTCTGCTCAATCAAACGCGTTCGTACCACGAGTTATCACCCGTGCGCGAACGGCTTGGTAGAACGGATGCACCGCACTCTTAAGGCTGCTCTTATATGCCATGATACTTCATGGACCAAAGCCCTACCTGTAGTTTTACTGGGAATGCGTTCGGCATTAAAGGAAGACATTCATGCTTCCGCAGCCGAGTTAGTTTATGGGGAACCTTTATGCCTTCCAGGCGATTTTCTCTCCGCAGTACCTAATTGTGATCCTAGCGAAGACCAGTCAACATTTACAGCACAGCTAAGGCGGTTTATGGCACAATTGAGACCTACACCAGTGTCCAGGCATGGAAACAAAACTTCGTTTGTTTTCAAAGACCTGGAATATACAAACTATATCTGGTTAAGAGACGACACAGTACGGCCATCCCTCAGCCCACCTTACAAAGGTCCTTATAAGGTGGTTAAAAGAAATGATAAAACCTTCATCATTATCGTAGGTAACAGGGAGGTTGTTGTTAGTGTTGACAGAATAAAACCAGCATTTATCGATACACCCTTACCATTTTCTCGAGATTCCGAAGCGGGCTTACCAGATGCAATAGGTAACGGTAATAAACCTGATACCATTGCAACTGATGATCCAAAAACAAAAATGCCATACACAACCCGCTCCGGTAGGAAGGTAAAATTTAAAATTCCAGTCGATTGTTGAGCTTATCTTTTTATATTTATATGTTTTCTTTATATTTACATCTATTCCTATTTGTATTTATATATGTATCAAGTCTTAGATATTATAGTATAGTTTATTTTTCTCCGTGGGGGGGTACTGTGGCGACCGCATTTCTAAACGTCGCGTCTCTCTGACGTAACTTTGTCTTTGACATCAGTCAAGAGAACGAAAAACCTGTCACGGCGTGTTGTATATTTATTACATACTGCGTAATAGATTTCCATGTAAATCTTAACAATAACGTGTTATAATATATATTATGTATGGAAAAACAACGTGTTTAATTATACACCAACCATCCTATACAACTATGTAATAAAAAACAGTAAAACGTGGCAGAACAAAAGGCGGCCTTATGGCTTATTAGCCATTTCTTCCAGACAACGTTTAGGTTAAGAAATATTTTATTGAGTGGCGAATAAGGTGGTGTAACCATAAACTACATATAAATAATTACAACCTAATACATAAACAAGATGAACATATACAATATATAATATAATTATAAATATCTATAATCATATACTAACAAATATCTTAGATATAAAAGTAAATATAAATACATAAACAATTAATAATAAATTTCATGCCATCAGTGTCTGCCCGAGAGTAGATAAAAGTCTTTTACAGAATTTTTGAACATCGGGAGAGATTTTGATAGTCTTATGCTTTGTGGTAAAGAGTTCCATAATCTTACGGCCTGTACAGTAAATGATTGTGTATAAATTTTAGAGTTATATACGGGTGTTTTAAGCATAAGACTTCGAGATAAACTAACTTTTTTTGTCAAAATGACAAATAAAAACTACAGACTCATTTCAAATACTGAAATTTGAAGTTTGTTCTTAATTCAGCTTTTTACAGCCATAGTACTAATAATATTTTAATTTTGTAAATAAATAAATACAAACGAAACTTTTTAAAAAAAGAATAAATAATAAAAATAGACCTTTTGTAAAATTATTTTTTAGTTATTATAACTAAACAAAACTGTTAGTAAGTAACCGAAAACTTAATTTCGAAAAAGTTGAACGTAACGATTAATTATAATTAATCATTTTTTTAACTGATAGAAAACATGAAAGATGATCCATATAAACTTAACAGAAAATCCGGAAGGTAGAGTTAGGAATTAACCAAGCCGATATGTAGCACTTGGACACTCTATTTAAGTATTTTTTTATTAGTATTTATTAAACAAGCAATACAAGATTATCAGCATAGCATTAACGCTTTAAGTGATAACGACTATCATTATAACACTTGTATAATTTTATAAGTAAAACATATTAAAAGTTATCAATTGTATTGTTCTTGCTGGTTAATTTAAGATAAAGTATTTATTGGATTAGATTATTATTTTATATTGATTTCCTGTGGTCAATTATTGAGATCAAGGTTAAGACAAGAATTCCGACTTAAAAATTAATAATTCTATTGCCAATGTCATTCTACGGCAAACTAAAAGGTGACCTTCTTTGTCAAGAGATATAATCGAACAACAAATAATATTAAAAGTAATCTTAGTCTAAAATATTCTTAGATTTTTGGGTTTCTCATTTTACATTAAGTCAATTTTGTTGGTTGTTTACGTATTTGTAGATTTATATCTCGAGGTCATCATCATCATATAAATACTTAGTCTGCCTATAATGCGTTCGATATTTGTGAATTTCCATGCTAATTATTGTACCTGTATATTTAAAATTCAAAGTTTTCCTTTTTTTAAGAATAAAAGAAATTTATTAAGAACAAAATTATTTTTTATTATCGTCTTGTTTATACTAATTAATTTGATAATTGACGAACTTTTATAATGTAGACATTGAAATATCACTTACCGGATTATTTACACAACGACAAAAGATACTATCACAATAAATTGAATGAGAATAATCGTAATTCACAGGCCGCCGTAAATCACGGTGCGTTCTGACCAATATCTCTCGCGAACTACGCCCGCCGCAGCACCCGTCACTTTATATACGAGTACGAGGGATCAAGCTATACAGTATACACGAGTATATTCTATTCGATTTACTTTATTCACTTTGGCGCATGATCCGGCAATCCGGCTACTTCATTAATATAAGTGGTTAAATCCTATATACACACACACCTTCACTACAATCGCCGCTATCAAATTCAACTACGGATATTCTTATATATAAAATTCTCGTGTCGCGGTGTTTGTTACCAATCTTCTCCGAAACGTCTCGACCGATTTTTATGAAATTTTGTGTGCATATCCGGGAGGTCTACATTTATTTTCATACTCCTAAATAATAAGGGTAGCCCATCCCAATTTTTTACAATTTATATGGCATTACAACGTTTGCTATTTCAGCTAGTTAACGATATATTTTGTATCGTTCCTAACAGATTAAAAAGATATTGAAAGCTTTAAAGGCGTCTGTCAATTGTTTGATACCATGAAAAGTTTTAGAGTTCCTATGATATCCCATACATAATATTAAAAACTGAAATTTTATACTAAAATTCCCCTTGAACACGCTTGATATCTTCCAGTGCCATCATCAGTGAATCATCATGATGCACAACTTTTACTATCTGAAGTATTTTTTTAGATTTTATACTATAACCTAAGTCTAGCTCGCTAGGGCTGGCTTGTTATTACTTTTTATCCCGGAAATTCTCATTTCTCTATCGTAAATTGTACCTTAGTTTTTAGTATTGTATTCGTAATACACGTATTTTACTATGTTTTAAATATTTAGTCATATAACGAGTATCTAATAAATAACTATTTAGAGGTTATTTTTAATAGGTAAAACTTTTCTACGTTTACTTACATTTATAAGTAAATTTATCCATACAAATAAATAAAATTGGAGTGACTGTTTGTAATATTAAAATAACCGCTTTTTACTTTACAAACAGTCCAATCCAGTTGCATATGGATGTATACACGGTACATATATCAAAAAAACTTTTGTCTGTCTGTCTGTCGAAATGGCTGGACAGATTTTGACTTTCACTGGCAGATAGCTGATGTAACGTAACTTAAGCTATTTATCATCTTGCTACGACCCATAGGAGCGGAGCTACACGCGAACGAAGTCGCTCGAGTCGGCTAGTTTTAAAATATGCTTTGAATCCTAGCTCCTACATAAAGATTTTCGACGAGAATTCAGGATTGCGTTTATTTAGAAGTTTCTTTTATATAGTTATTATAGTTTTTCGAATAATCGAGGCATATCCAGTAAATATTTTGAAACATTAATAGTGTGTAAATAACGCGTTCCTGGTGCTGGAAATTCAAAGCAATAAATTTGTCAAAGAAAATTTAGAAAATAAGATTTTTTTTAGAAAGATTTTTTAAAACCCTACCCGACTTTAAACTAAAATTATATTCGGTTATTTTTTCACTTAAATTTAGTTTGTCATGACTCATTTAGCGTTTAAAATCAATGCTTTTCGGTCTGGTTTAGGTATGTCTAAACTAAACTTCGGTCCAGTGCTTATAGTTATGATTTAAAATAAAAATAAAAATGTAAGATATATAGGTATAATATATAAAATAATGTCGAGTTTGTTCAAACACTTATAACTCAAAAACGGCTGAACCAATTTTCATAGTTTATGATTTGTCTCCGTTCCAAATATCAGAATAACTATTAAAAAATTTGAAAATTGGCGAAAAAGTAAAGTAAAAGAAAAAACATTTTCCAATACAATATGTTGATGGGTTTCGTAACTGTCAAACATTTAATGTTCATCCCGTCGATACGGTAAACTCTCCTCTCAAATTAAAGAAGTATTCAATAAAAGGTTTCGAATTTGGGTAATAGCGTATTTTAGATTTTTTAAATGTAGAATAATGTCAAAGTCAAGTAAAAACAAAAAGGAAATATGAAGACTAACCCATGATTGGCGTTGATTTGATTGAGTCCTCTAGAGGGTACGGCAGCCGAAAATTACGCCAACTTCTGAGTAAAATCTTTCGTGAACTATATTCGTCAGTGAATTCTTCTCTTTATATACGATTGAAGGATCGCGCCATACACTAGTATAGGTACTATCTATTGTTCATTTTGACACAATATCCAGCTAATTGAATAACATACGAGTACATGTATGGAATCCCATAATCACCATATTTTGCTTCTTTATTAAAGATATTATATTATTTGTCTTTGATACTAAGTTTTAACGAGAATATACAATACGTTAACAAATTACCCACATCTCAATTTATATTTATATTACTCATTTAATATTATTGTTAACCACGTTAATTATTTACAAATTATTATTCATGAAGCTTTTAAGGAAACTAACCCATATTTGACATTAATTTAATTGAGTGTCCTTGTTGAGTTGATGTGATATCTGTCAGCAGGAGACCTGAAATATTTTTTTAAATTTTCTTATCTAATGTTTTAATAATAAATATTAACTTACGTAAAAAAACATTTCTTAGGTTCTATACTTAGTAAAACCGTGATGGATTAAACTATCTATGTACATAATAGACAAACTCATAATAAGGTTAACTATTGAAAATAAATAAAGGTAAAAAAATTACCTACCTGCTGCACTAAAATTACCACTAAAACGCGCTAAAATTATTACTAAAACATTAATTTAGTCAAATAACGCAATGCAACTGACGTCTGCTAGAACTTTAAAATTAAATTTAGTTCTTAATATGAGTTAATTAACCATTTTGTGTAATTACTCATAAACCAGAAGTTATAAGCACATATAATATATTGCAATGTAATTAGAAATTTTTCGAAATACTTGTCTTTTTCTCAATTGTTCATTAATTATCTTTGCATTTTTCGTATCTATTTATTATGTAAAACGTATGATGAAAGTTATTTAAATTCAAAAGTATTTACTTCTCTTTATTATTTAAATAATAGAGGTACTGCCAACTAAACGCACAAGCTCTTAGCGGGTAGTTGAAAGAGGGGACGCCACCCACTTTCGGAACCAGGAGAATTGAATCAATTTCCGCTTTTATCGTCGAGTCGTGATTGTGCAGATCTAAGAAGAATTTTTATACTTATAAAATATACAAGCTTTTATTCAGGTTCACATTTCTGTGTATCTGTAAGTAATTAATTCATTTCATCTTGATATGAATGATATCCGTTTTAAGCAATTAAATATCACTTGCTATAACGGTGAAGGAAAACATCGTGAGGAAACCTGCACTCCTGAGAGTTCCCTAAAGTTCTCAAAGGTGTGTGAAGTCTGCCAACCCGTACTTGGCCAGCGTGGTGGACTATGGCCAAATACCCTCCTCATTCTGAGGAGGAGACCCGGCTCAGCAGTGGGCCATTGACGGGTCGCGATGATGATGATATGAATAAATTACTTTTATAACAAACAATCCAACCACAGTTCTGAGTCTAACCTGAGCGAAGCGAGTCGCCTCATACCGTGATAAAACAAAATAGAAATAAGTAAAATATTCAAATTTTGACCTTAATAGTAGCTGAAATCATTAAAAGTAACGAGGCAACAGCACATGGTATTTTAAGTTACAATAACTACTTGATTAGTTCTTTGATTGTTTAATATTTTAGACCAATTTGAAGACGGCAATTGTTTCCTAAAACAGCTACTCGTATCTTGACAAACCTCAGGCACTAATCACCATTACATGTATGTAGCAACACTGTTTATAAAGTAGTATTAGCGGGTAGGTCATTTTATATTATTTCAAGTATACAAACGTGTAGACAATATATAACTTTTAGTGCGATAGATTAGAGTTAGTCTCTCTGGAATTTTCGCGCAGTGTACATGGAAGTTAGTACATATTATAGTGTCGTTGTTAAGATCAGGCTTCTTGACGTCCACCTAAGTTTACTTTATTGCACTGTAGTTGGCGAGGACGAGTGGTGGACGTGAGAGTTAATATATTATGAAAGAGCTCTTTAAACCTGCTCCTCTGGGCCCAGCCCCAGGCCCTGCTCAGCTCCGTCTAAATTGCATGTGTATTCGTTAGTTTTATATTAACAATTTATTTGTAAGTACTTTAACAAAATGATTATTTGGGATCTATTGGTGGTATAAATACTCTGACATTAAGTATAAGAGTGAAAGAGAAGAAAAAATATTATAATACGTTAGATAGAGATATATTATATTCATTCTTTAGACACCTACTATTCAACACAAAAGAAAGTAACAAGTCTCACTTGTTGCAATCACAGTTAGTAGCCATGGTAACGGCCGAAGAGCCTTCTGCCACCCACTTTACCCACACCAAGTCTCCTAAGTCCTACTTAAAGAAACCCAAGAATCAGTAAATCTAGATAAGGATTTTTAGTTATAACTAAAACTTTTTCAAACAAATCTTATATATAAAATTATCGTGTCACAATGTTAGTTACCGTACTCCTCTGAAACGGCTCGACCGATTTTTATGAAATTTTTTATGAATATTCAGTAGATCTGAGGATCGGCTAATATCTATTTTTCATCCCCCCCAAGTGATAAAAGGGTGGCCTACTCCCAATTTATATGGCAGGGTCAGCTTGTTTTTGTTTCTCCGATATACCTTGTCTATACCTTTTTATATCAATCTTTAAATTGTCGCAAACGTAAATTTTGAAAGAATTAATAATACTATTTAATCGACTAAAATTGGTAAAACTGACTTTACTATTTCTTTTTTTATCATTTATAATACTGAAATACATTCAAGGACTCACTAAAATTTAATTATAACAATCAAAGGTATGTTTAAAATTACATAAAAGTGTTGCAGTTCGCAATTCGTGCTTAATCTTTGATGTGAGGGTGGCTAGGGGCCATTAGACCAGAGCAACCCACCTCCTCCTCACCACCCTTATCTCAACAAGTTAAGAGCTGATGTGATGTATACTGCTAGGGCTATCATCGCGAACTTTATATTTAATATAATAGAGATTTTAATCGGATTTTACTCGCTTCGATGTTGGAATATATTTCAGAACATTGGTTTCAATTTTCGAGATTAAATACTTGTTAATAATTATATATACCTACTTATATAAAGTTAGAGCATGTTCTATTCTACGTGAATTCGAACGATATTTTTATAGTTTTCTTGTCAAATTAAAAGATATTTTTATACTATCGCCACAAAGTAGCCAGCTTCATGAGGTTATCTTACTTTTTATATCTTACATAAAAAAGAACCTCGAAAGAGTCCTACAATATTTCTTACTGAGTTTGGGAACACAGAGAGTTAAAAATGAGTAAACAATTTTGAAAATAATACCACAATATTAACTCTTTTAACTATAATTATATTAAGAGAGTACTTTATTTTATTACAATAAATAGTACTGTATACTGACACCTCAGCGAACTCATAAAACCAACCCTGAGATGGTAACATTTTGTCGCGGGTAATTAATTACACATTCAATGTTTTTCATCCCTTTGAGTCATGATTTATCTATCCTATTACTATAACAACAAACAATAAATGTGGTTATGAGTAGGTACTTCTTAATACAAACGTCGCGAGATTATTATAGGTAATGGCTTTAGTGTTAAGTTATATATGTATTCGACTTAATAGGTGTATTAATATTTTCATCATACATTCATACTGAGTTATTTTTTATTACCTACTGACGACCAAAAGAAGATTTCCGAAAAATATATTGAATTAATTCAGGCGTTACCTACTTTGCGGAAATTAATTTTTAACAAAAAATCACGATTACTTTGCTATAAGTAATCCGCGGAGAATACGTGAATTTGTTTAGTAAAGATCTTTACCACTGACTGTTGTAGAGTCTACATCTCCTGAGGATGTAGCATCCGGTGTCGGAACGAAACGTACGTTGAGTACTGTGTTGTGCTGTGTTCTTTGGTTCAAGCTACTAGCTTTTACAGTTGGCACCTAATCACATTGAGGAGGGATTAGGCCATAGTCCACCACGCTGGTCAAATGCGGGTTGACATACTTCACACACCTTTGAGACCATGGAAAACAGGAATGCAGGTTTCCTCACGATGTTTTCCTTCACCTTTAAAGCATGTGATATTAAATTGCTTAAAACAGACATAACACACACATGACATAAAAAAGTCAGAGGTTTGTGCCCAAGATCGAACTCGGACCTCCCGAGTAGACATCACGTCTAAACCACTGGGCTATCACTGCTTTACCACACTGAAAAATATATCTAATCGATATTTAAATTGTTCGTCCCGTAACGGCAACGAAACATTAATACAACTGACAACTCCCCAGTCTCATTACGTCCTCTCTGGCTGCCCCGAGGCAGTTGACCGCCTCAGCAATTTAAGAAGTAAAATTTTAACCTCTTAAAGGGTTAGGCACTAGAATATTCGTAAAATCGATTTTTATTTTATGTGTTTAAATTGTCCCTTGAGACCTCAAAAATGATGTGCCAAAAAAATTATAGTCGGGAAGAATTTTTAAAACCCTCTGGTCTGTCTTTCATGTTATGTTTTAGGGTTCTGTAACTTAAAAGGAAAAAAGGAACCCTTGTGGGGTCACTTCTTTGTCCGTCTCTCTGTCCAGACACTTCAAGTCTGTCAAGTTGAAATTAATACCTTATTTCTGTGGATTGATATCCTAGCATCTTGGTTGCCTGGAAGAGATCGCTCTTAGCGATAAGGCCGCCTGTTGTGCGTCATTTCTTGTATGTTTGTATTCCTAGTATGTTCGTATTTCATGGTGTACAATAAAGTGTATTTGTTGTTGTTGTTGTTAATATCAAATACTCAAGCCTTTTTTTTTTTTTTTAACGCGGAGGAATGCCTTTACGCATTCCCAGCAAGCCTGGGAGGGCCCGCCAGGTTATGTGGGACTCGCCGCTGCTCTGAACCGTTATACCCACTAAACCATCCGCGGTTACCCTCGCCGTCATTTTGAGGCGTTGCAGGATCGCTATGCGCATTCGACTGCAAGCGCCTCGACGGTCGGCCCGCTCTACAGCGGGCGTGCACGCCTACCGAGAGATGTCGGGTAACGGAGTCATCGTCGGAGCCCCGGTGCCGTCAGGAGGTAAGAGGTGAGCGTATCGGCGCCGCCTCCCACCTGGTCGACCTCTACGCATTGGGTCCGAAGAGGCGTCTGCCTCCCGGACCCGCTCCGCAGCCTCCTTCTGCGACATAACTGACTCGCAAAAGGAGGCAACTGCCAACCAACCAGTAAGAACTCGCAAGCATGGCTCCCATAACACTTGGAAGAGACAAGTCCCCGCCTATAACCGACACCAAGGCATGGCGTTGAGGCCCCCAGGTGGCGCACTCGGCCAGCGTATGGTGCGATGTATCCGTCACCGCACCGCACTCCTGACAAGCCGGCGTTGGCTCCCTCCGGGCCACATGACACAGATACCCTCCGAAACATCCATGCCCTGTGAGTATCTGCGTCATCCGGTAAGTGAGAACACCGTACCGTCTGCCAACTCATTGCTCGATGTGCGGGCGTACCGCCATCACTGTCGCTGAGCCAGCCGTGGGGGACTCTAAATCCTCCTCCCACCATCGGATTAAGGCTCGCTGGGCCTGAGCCCTAACCCGGACCACCGCCTCTCCTGGGAGAAGGTCTCCGCTGGCTCTTCGGCTCGCCCGGAAGTGGTACACTTCGGCAAGTACCTCCGCCTGGAGTTTCCAAAGGGGATCGCTCGAGAGAGAGAGAGCGAGAGAGGTAATCGAATGAAAGAAAGTGAAAAGAGACTGATCATACTGAACAAATAAAAATAAGAATTAAAGAGAGAAAAAAGAGAGAGCATGAGAGACAATGATAGTATTATAAGAGGAAGAGAGACGGAAATACTATAGACTTCTCTCAATGAAAGAATTTTTAAAATCGGATCAGTAACAACAAAATGACCTTATCTATTAATTAAAAAATGTATATGGCAACACTAAATCACTTTTGTCACTCACGAATAGTGTCGTTGTCTATCAGTGAAAAATTTTTTTATATCGGATTTGTAGTTTCTGAGAAACTCTTCAATTTACAAAATGACCATCTTATGGCACTTAAATGGCCATATCTTTTTAATTAGAATATTTATGGCAACACCACATTTACCCGGAAAGGATGTAGCTTCCTATCGGTGAAAGAATTTTCAAAATCGGTTCAGTACTTTTAGAGCCTATTCGCAACAAACAAACAAACATACAAACAATCAAATCTTTCCTCTTTATATAATAGTATAGATATAGATATTGTAATTTTGATTTTCAAGATAAATTAAAATTTCCAGGCTTCCCGTTTTAACCTAGGAACATGATTTTTGACAAGAAGCAGTCTTATAGCACTAGTATTGGTACGTAAAGTTATCAACCTGAAATTATTTATAAACATGTAAGTCTATAGTATCTTAAAACTGTGAAAAAATCAAACTTCTAAGTTTAAGCAATCAATAAATATGGCCGTTTATTCTTAAGTTTTACAAGTACATAATACAAAATATTTTTACTGTTTAAATCTAATTAACAAGTTTAATTTTCTGATATTGGAAATTAAAAACTTTGATTATATTTATTCCAAAAGAGAAAGAAATAATTTGTAATGCAAAAATGTGTTTAAAAAAAGATTACTTATTTGGTAAAATATAAATTCTATTAATAAATTTATTAAATTTATAATTTTTAAGACTGTTCAATAAGGTTAAGTAAAGTAAGGCACCTTCTTGTTACTCAAATTTTTAAAGCCTTCTAGCTTTACGTTTATCAGGGTTTAATTCTGTATAGAAGACGTGTATATCTATAACATATTCGAATATTAGTGAAATCGCAAACATAAACGTTTTCGTCGTAGTATGGTGTGAAATGACGATATGACATGTTGTTAAATGACAACTTGTGAAATATTTTAATCGACTCCAAAACAAGAAGGTTATATATTTGACAATATATATTTTATAATATATGATCACCGACTTTAAAATTATTTTACTGAATTTTTTTTAATTTTTTTTAAATGTTTTATTATATTTTCTGATAGGTATTCTTTTTGTAAGTCATTATAAATATGTCAATTAAAACACGCATTACTAATGTCGGGAGTAAATGCCCACCAATACTACTTTTGATAATATTTTAATCTGCACACGAAAATCATAATCTGATAGTGTTTGTCCCTTTATTGAAATGTCTCTTTATTGAAATTGTACGGAACCCTCGGAGCGCGAGTTCCATACCGAATATAATGGCCGAATTATTTCACATGTGTATTTATTAATTTATTTTTACAATGAGTGATAAAGTGGTGCACAGTTGGAAGAAAGGAGGAAAAACTGCATCTGGTAACAACAAGAGATATAAAGAAATGCAAGAGCAGGAAGATAACTTGGAAGTCCAATTGTATGGAGCAGGCAGATTGCAGATCTCAAAACTGTATTTTTTGAGTTGGCCGGAAACATAACTCAGATAATTTTCAACCGATTTACTTGAAGTTTTTAATATATTGGAAATTACATTGTTTATGGAAGTAGGTACGTAGGATTTTTTATATTGTTATTAACCATTATCAATCAATATGATTTTTCAAGGAACTTCCAACGTGGAAAGTGAAACATTCACTTTCCACGTTGGAAGTTCGCCATTTTGCCTAAAATTAAAATATCGAATAAACCTACGTACTTCTCTAGCAGTTATTGTATAAAATAAAAATTGGCTAATTATAATTCAAAAGTTACAGGAGCTATTTGTTCGTCCCTGGACCAAGAAAAAACGATGACGTCATCGGAAAAGTACTCTACAGCCGTCTATAGAGTGGCGAACCCCTTATATAAAATGACAACGAACGTTAAATAAAATAAAGCGGAACCGGAAGTTTGAAGTCAGTCACATGACAATAAATTCAATAAATAGTCTTGCGAGATGGTTTCAAGTTCCATTTTTCAAAATTCGGGAGCTATATTAGTTAAAATAATTTTTGTAACCATAATATTATTAATTACTAATTTTCTATAACAATTAATAGTTATATTTAGAACTAAACGGCTAACACCTACGCATAATAAATACACATGACCTTTATTTTAAAACACATCATAGAGCAAATTGTGTTTCGTTTCACGCAGATTTTTTATCTTCACCATCGTTATTCGGCATGCCGTCAAAAGTTGAAAGATTGATGATTAAATGTATGAAAAATAGACAACAGGTCAAAAAGATTTCCGTAAATCAAAAAATTAGCAACAGAAAAAGTAATTACGAAAAGAATGGTTATATATTCCGTCAGGTACCTGTAATAAGAAAGCCACATTTATGGAAATAATAGGATTTAATTCACTAAAAATATGCTACAAGATAAATTATAATTTGACACAATGACATAAACATGAAATAATAAGATATATAATAACATTAAGCAGAGAGGCTTTATACAACTAGTAAAGAGATACTAAAGAGGTTCATATCATTCTCCCCCGCTTAATTTGCAACTAATGCAAATTATAGTGATAATCTTGCAGATACCAAGGAGGACGTTTTGTCCTACTTGATCTTCTAATGAGTTGATCTGGAGTTGGAGGATCTGGACTGCTGACTTCGGCATCGATTGTTGTTTCATCTGACGGATCCATTTGTTTATCATTATTTAAATCGCTCGGAGTCGGATCAGAAGTCTGAGTCGGAGGTTCTGCCTCATCTAGCTCTTCCGGTTGTGTAAAATTTTCTCCCGTTGGAGATAAGTATCTGTTTGATATAGTTGTTTCTCTGTTATTATTAAGACGTACAGGGAAATAATGTGGGTTAGAATGCAATAATTCCACTTCTTCCACTCGAGGCTGGTATTTAGATTTATTAAATGTTTTCATCAGAACCGTTTGCCCGGAACTGGTGAGCCATGTCGGAATTGAGGTGCCATTGCTAGATCTTCGGGGATGTGTAAACATTCGTTCATGGGGAGTACAATTCGTAGCTGTGCAAAGTGAGGAACGGATTGCATGCAGAGCCTGAGGCAGTACTTTCTCCCAATCTTCGATATCTAAGTTCTTTGTCTTCTGAATCGTTTGCCACAGTGTTCCATTTAGTCTTTCTACTTGTTCGTTTCCCCGTGGATTATACGGTGTAGAATGGATTGTTGCTATTCCACGAGAATGTAAATATTCTTTAACTTCGGCAGCAAGAAAAGACGAACCTCTATCCGAATGAACATAAGATGGAAATCCAAAGATCATAAATAGGTTATTTAAATGTTTGATAACAGTTTGAGCAGTAATATCCAAACACGGAAATGCAAAAGGAAACCCTGAATATTCATCTATAACGTTCAACATGTATTTATTCGTAGTATTAGAAGGAACAGGACCCTTAAAATCTATACTTATCCGCTCAAAAGGTGAAGTGGCTTTTATCAATTTTGTTGGAGTCTCCGTTAAACGGTTAAATTTCGGTTTTACCTCGCAACATATTCTGCATTTAGAGGTCATATTACGTACTTCATCAACAGTAAATGGTAATTTTTTACATTTTATCCAGTGCACCATACGAGTTACTCCAGGATGGCATAAGGATTCGTGTAATGAAAGTAACTTGACTGTTCGGGACTCAACTGTAGCTGCTACACACATACGTGATAGAGCATCTGCTGTCAAATTATCCTTTCCATCTATACACGATATCAAACTTAAACGGAGATAGCTCAAGGCGCCATCGTTGAATCTTTTCATTCTTTATTTTACTGGTATGTTTAGCGTCAAACATAAATAATACTGATCTTTGGTCCGTTATTAATTTGAATTCTTTACCTATTAGAAAATGACGCCATTTTCTTAATGACTCTACTATAGCGTATGCTTCCTTTTCGATGGCCGAATGCTTGTACTCACTCGCATTCAAAGTCCTTAAATGAAATGCTATAGGTCTTGAATCTTGCGATAGAACGGCAGCAATAGAGTGCTCTGAAGCATCGGTCTTAACTGTAAAAGGTAATTTATCATCAATAGCATAGACCGCCGACTTTGCAATATCCGATTTTAAATCTTCAAAATAGTCGATTTGTTCAGGATTTAATGGAAATGTACTGTTTTAGCTAATATGTAAATACGTTCGGAAAAGTTAGGTATCCATTTAAAGTAATGAGCGAACATTCCTAATATTCGTCTAAGAGATTGAGGATCGTGAAGGGCTGATAGCTTTAATAATGGATTAAGTCGATCACTATCAGGTTTTATCATACCATTAGATATATTATAACCGAGAATATTAATTGATTTTAAAGAAAATTGACATTTAACTCGATTTAGAGTTACATTATACTTTTGGGCAGATGTTAAAAGTTTGTGTAAATTCTCATCATGCTCCTCTTGGGTCTTACCATATATTGTTATATCATCTAAATAGGCGAATGTACCTTTAAGTTTTTCTTTTCTAATTACCCAGTCTATTGTTCTTTGAAAACTTGAAACGCCATTAGTTACTCCGAAAGGGATACGTCTAAACTGATACAAGTCTTCAGCAGCTTCAAATGCAGTATATGGTTTTTCTTGTGGTAAAATAGGTACTTGATGATAAGCACTTTTAAGCTCGATAACGCTAAATATAGAATATTTAGAAATATTTGATATAGTTTCTCCAATATTAGGTAAAGGATAAGCATCTAAGAGTGTATATTTATTAATAGTTTGCGACTAATCAATAACAAGCCGTTTTCTATGATTTTCAGTTTTTGTGATTAGTACTTGTGCTCGCCACGGTGATTGACTTTCTTCGATGACTCCTTCGGCTAGTAATTTACTAATTTCGTTTTTAATAAACACTTTATCGTCCTCGCTGTATCTTCTTGATTTTATAGCGATAGGCTTCGATTAACAATAGCAACGTTGATCGAAGGCGATAGGTTTACAATCTGTTGACAGGTTTGCAAATAAAGGAACGGCTGGTACAGACGCTTCAGCAACATTGCAAACAACTAAAGGACCGTTTGGTCCACCAAAAGAAAACTCTAAGGAAGAATGTTTAGAAAGGACATGAGGACCAATTATAAGGTCAGTGCAGAGATTTTTCACAATTAGTAAATTGATATCTTTATAAGTGTGCTTCCCGATAGTAATATTTTGTGTTACTTCACCTTCGACTGATGCAGTATAGCTTAGAGATGCCATTGATATTGTTTGTTTACTAGGTTTGCTCTTGAGATTTAGTTTACTAAAATTTTCATTTACAAAACTCATCGAGCTTCCAGTATCTATTAGAGCTTCTGCTCTTATACCTTTAATATACCCAGGTACTGTTGCTTTACGTAAAGATGATGGGGCAGCAGCAGTAATAAATGCCGAGTGATCATGTTCATCTATAGCAGCAGTGTTAGTAGTTCCTTTACTTCGACACATGTTTGCATAATGTCCCTTCTTGTTACATATCTGACAATTAGTATTTGCCGCTGGACAGTTTTTGCGTGGATGTATACGTCCTCCGCAGAAAAAACATTTTCGCCCACGGTATGATGCTGCAACATTATTTTCAGTGACATGAGAAATATTCTTCTCAGTTTCAAGAGCGTTTACTGAAAATGTGTTAAAATTTTGGGAGTTAATTTCAGCCATTTCTAAAGAGTGCTTGATTGTATGCTTCATCAAGAGTAAGGGTTAAATTCTCAAGCAGTCTCTGTCTAATTTTACTTGAAGTGATACCTGATATAAATGCGTCTCTTCCGCTTTCATTTTTATTTATTTCAGCATCTACTGAAGTAAAATTGCAGTCTTTGGCTAGCTGTTTTAAAGCTTGCATATAAGGATCAATACTTTCTGTTGCATGCTGTTTTCTAGTAGCAAGTACATGTCTAGCATAGATAATATTTTTAGGTTTTAAGAATAATGATTTAGAACATTTATCGCATGATCGTACCTTTTGCATTCGCTAATATATGTGTACACTTTGGATGAAATATGATTTAGGAGTACATGAAATTTGAAGTCATCATCGATGATTGATGAAGCAGCCTTCGTTGCATCTTTTTCAGCTCTATCACTGATCAGAAATTTTTATTGTGCAGCAAGATAATTTTCAAAAGTTTTCTTCCAGTGTTCCCATTCTTGAGGTGCGGTGGAAGAAGATGGATCGACGTCAAATTTATCAGGCCTTAATATTCTATCCATTTTATTGGAGTCGATTATTTTAGTGAATTAAATTGTAATAAGAAAGCCACATTTATGGAAATAATAGGCTTTAATTCACTAAAAATATGCTACAAGATAAATGATAATTTGACACAATGACATAAATATAAAATAAGAAGATATATAATAACATTAAGCATAGAGGTTTTATACAACTAGTAAGGAGCTCACTGTAATGACTAAAGAGGTTCATATCAGTACCTATTGCATTTTTCATTTTACTTTCGGCAACACAGATATCTAATGTCACTCAACTATGGAGGTTCATACACGCAACGATCAGACTGTATCATTATTTAAGCTGTGGTCATACAGTTATCCAGAGTTAAGCACCTGTTTATTGTATTTACATACCACTATGTACTTACATACTATTGAAAGTAAAAATTACACTTTAATTTTATAAATAATTGAAACATTTCATTTTATATTTAAATTGAAGAAGAAGAACTCAATATATTTTAATCAAATCGAAATTAGTTTATTTATAGCATATATATCCAAGTATTTAAATCCAAGTTTAATTTTTATTATTAATTTTCCCCATAATAATTTTACATTAACTTGAGGATAATATTAAAAACAGAGAAAAACTTGGAAAAATAATTTATATCCTTTTATTTTTCATTTTAATTCCCGGCACGAATCTGGCACAAACGTTATATACGGAGCATCACTAATATTTTCAGTTAGCAACACTGTCCTACGATCAGCCACTATTCGTATTATTTTGTACAAAATATCTCTGTTATCCAAGTACACTGTGACACAATCTGACGAGAAAGTTTAGGTTCAAAGTCTGGGGCCAAATATTTTTAAATTATATACTCTTCTTTCTTAATTTAAGTTATTATTAACATTATAAAGTAATCCATTATGTCTAACAGTAAAATGTTAAGTGCACTCAAGATACTCAAAAGCCGCAATAATGTAAAATTCTTAAATAGTAAGTAGTTCAATTACAGGTAGAATTAAAGTTTCATTTATTTTAAAGATAACCTTTTGCTATCAAGTTTTTAACAAGAAATTTAACTATGATCCTTAAATAAGCAGAATTTGTGTGTATATATAAATATATACAAAATTTTAATGTATTTTTTTATTTCATTTCATGTTTATTTATTCATTTACCACTTTTGTCAATATATCCCATACGATTTTATCTATCGATGTTTAAATACGAAGGATGTTTGTTACATTTTCAAATTCTCATCTTGTGTTATTTTTAGATGTGTAATTGTGTGAACACTAGCCTCACAACCTGTCGAAATATGCAATAAATAAACAATAAATAAGAAAAATATGATAAAGGGCTCACAATATAGATTAAGGGTGTATTTCCATCAGAGATGAGCAAGCATTTCGGACACTATGAGGGTGGAAATATGTAAAAACAGCAATTCTATTCTTATTAGTTTCTCAACAAACATCCCTGCTCATTTCTTGTGGAAGTGCAACCTAAACATTAGTTTTTGTTATCCTGTTAATTAATATTTTAATTAGAATTTTATTTTATTTTTATTGTTTTTAGATTTTCATAGAACATATTCATCTGCAGCACTATCACAAGTACACACAAAATGTAAAGTGGTCAACGGAGTGTACGTTGTTACCTTAGACTCACCAAATGTAAAAGTATGTATCTACTATATTATTATATAATAACTAGCTGACCTGGCAAACAATGTTTTGCTATATAAAAAACGAATTTGGGGTATGCCACTGTTATTACTTAGGGGTATAAAAAATAGATGTTGACCGATTCTCAGAGCTACCCGATATGCACACAAATTTTCATATAAATTTAAAATAACTTACAATTTTCGTCATCATCACGACCATTCAATGGCCCACTGCTGAGCCGGGTCTCCTCCTCAGAATGAGGAGGGTATTAGGCCATAGTCCACCACGCTGGCCCAGTGCGGATTGGCAGACTTCACACACCTTTGAGAACTTTTTGGGAACTCTCAGGAGTGCAGGTTTCCTCACAATGTTTTCCTTCACCGTTAAAGCAAGTGATATTTGATTGCTTAAAACACACATAACTCAGAGTCAGAGGTGTGTGCCCAGGATCAAACCTTGGACCTCCCGAGTAAGACTTGAAGTCTCAACCACTGCGCCATCACTGTTTATATTATTCATCGTGCAAATTTAATTTAAAATTACTTCATTAGTTTCAAAGATACAAACTAGTAATTTAGTACAACACAAATGTTTGAAAGTCGCTCTTCTGTAAAGTTGTAATTTTGCACTTGCACTAGTATATGTAGGACCCATCGATTTGTTGTCTTATTATGTCATGATTACATATTTCAGAGAACAGTATTCATATACATGATATAATAGAGCAGGTTTTATTTCATTTAATGAGATATCAAAAAAAAGTTATCCTCATTTAATGATTTTATCTCACCAAAGTGAAGACATGTACCAACAACTGGCTTTGTTTTGTAGCACAATAGAGAACTTCTTATGTTGTATGAATCTATTCCTAAAACTGTTTTTTAGAAAACTTTAGTAAATAACAGTTTAAAGTCCATTGTTGACAACTCTTGATCTAAAACTATGAGAAGCTGATATTGGTTGTGGCTGGATTTAGCCAATGGTTTCAGATATATATATCTGCAAACTACTAGTAATATAATACAATTTTCAGGTTAATTCACTTAATGAAGCAGTGATGGATGAAGTTAGAAAAATCATAAATGAAGTAGAAACAAATCCTGCTATTGAAGCTGCTGTGCTAATATCTGGAAAACCGGGCTGTTTTATTGCTGGAGCTGATATAACTATGCTTGAAAATTGCAAAACTAAAGAAGAAGTTGTCACCCTTTCAAAAAGTGGTATGAAAATAAATAATATTTTTAATTCGTTATAAATGTAAAAATCAATACAAAAATAATAAGTAACTATTAAATCCATGGATATATAAGCTACTAAATTTTCAGACTTTTAACTTAATCCATAATGAAGTTAGTGAAGTCAATAATGACAAGTTTACAAAAAAATTACATATTTTTTTAATAAAATTGAAGATTTAATTTTTTTTAGACAAATTTTATTTAATCTCATATCAAGAATAGTGAAAAAAAAACAACTTTTTTTCTTATCAAATTTATCTATACTATTATATAAAGAGGAAAGATTTGATTGTTTGTATGTTTGTATGTTTGTTTGTTTGTTGCCAATAGGCTCGAAAAGTACTGAACCGATTTTGAAAATTCTTTCACCAATAGGAAGCTACATCCTTTCCGGGTAACATAGGCTATGTGGTGTTGCCATAAATACTCTAATTAAAAAGATATTGCCATTTAAGTGCCATAAGGTGGCCATTTTGTAAATTGAAGGGTTTCTCAGGAACTACTAATCCGATTTTAATTTTTTTTTCACTGATAGAAAAATGCACTTTTCGTGAGTGACAAAGGTGATTCAGTGTTGCCATATGCATTTTTTAATAAATAGAATATGGCCATTTTGTCGTAACTAACCCGATTTTAAAAATTCTTTCGCTAATAGAAAACTATACTTTTCGTGAGTGACAAAGGTGATTCAGTGTTGCCATATACATTTTTTAATTCACGAATTTAGCCATTTTGGCGTAACTAACCCGATTTAAAAAATTCTTTCGCTAATAGAAAACTATGTTTTTCGTGAGTGACAAAGGTGATTCAGTGTTGCCATATACATTTTTTAATTCACAAATTTGGCCATTTTGTCGTAACTAACCCGATTTTAAAAATTCTTTCGCTAATAGAAAACTATACTTTTCGTGAGTGACAAAGGTTATTCAGTGTTGCCATAAACATTTTTTTAATTAATAAAACATGGCCGTTTTGTTACTACTGATCCGATTTTAAAAATTCTTTCACTGAGGAAGTCTACAGTATTTCTGTCTCTCTTCCTCTTATATACTATCATTCTCTCTCATCCTGTCTCTTTTTTCTCCCTTTAATATTTATCTTTATCTCTGTTGAGAATGGTCAGTCTCTGTTCGGTTTTTTTTTCGAGAGTCTCTCTCTCCTTTATTTTTATTTTTGTACATATATTCTTAATTTAACATATACTTTAACGTAGACGAAGTCACGGTAGTCGACTAGTATAATATAAATATGTCGGAAGTATAAGTTAGGTTTAGGTTAGCCTTGTGTTAACTGAACCTTAGGTTTAAGCAGAGAACCTAGGCAGTGGAGGCGAGTGTTGTAATTACCTTAAGGGATCACTTAAGCCTACACCTTGGTCACAAGTGCAAGGCAATGCTTGGGTTCCTGTCAGAATATTAAGAGATTGTAATGTTTAGTTACATCCTGACTGTATTGAGCCCATAGCTTATATTACCCATCTATTGTGCAGGTCACACATGTTTATAAATGATTCTATATCCTATTTTTAATTTACTACATATATATATTATATATATCATCATGGTGGTGAAACAAAACAGACTATCATAGAAAATCATTTATTTAATTTAATTTTTGTAACAAAACTTAAATCAAATTAAATTTTCTGGAAAGGTCATGAAATCTTTAGAAAAATCGAAACATCACGTAAGCCATACATAGCAGCTATACAAGGATCCTGTCTCGGTGGAGGCCTTGAGACAGCCCTCGCTTGTAAATACAGGATTGCAGTAAAAGATTCTAAGACAGGTTTTGGTCTTCCTGAAGTAATGCTTGGACTTCTTCCTGGAGGTGGTGGTACACAAAGGTAGGAGAAGTTTCTTCTCATCTTTGGACTTGAAATCTATGATGTTTTTTATGTGTGGTATATTTTACAGGATGCCTTTGTTGACATCAGTGCCTACAACATTAGACTTGGCACTCACTGGTAAAACTGTTAAATCCGATAAGGCTAAGAAACTTGGAATAGTTGATTTATTAGTATCACCACTTGGACCTGGTAAGAAGTTCTAAAATAAACTATAGTAAATAAAAATATAAAATGTAAAGTATAATTATATTCGTTCTGTAAGGTTTGGGACAACCTGAAAGCAACACAATGGAATATTTAGAAAATGTTGCTATACAAGTGGCTAAGGATATTGCATCTGGGAAGATACAAGTAGACAGATCCAAAAAAGGATTGGTTGATAAGGCGATGGCGACAGCAATACAGTGGGAGTGGGTCAAGAACATGATTTTCAATAAGGCCAAGGAACAAGTGATGAAAGCTTCTCGTGGCTTATATCCAGCACCTCTTAAGGTAAATACAGTAGCTGCTTGGGTTCGTTCGCGATTCGTAAGGCGTAAAAAAGTTGTCATTCAAAATTATTTAGTTTTTTAGGATACTGTAGACACTTATTAATCAGAAATTCGAGATTTATTTATTCAAATATTATAAAAAGGCAAGATTTGATTATCTTTTTTTTTGCATTGAATAGGCTTCGAAACTACTGAACCAATTTGAAAAAATCTTTCACTGTTGGGAAGCTACACTATATCTGGGTGACATAGGCTATATTATATTTTCAAAAAAATTAAAAAAAAATCCTTGTTAAAACTCCAATAATATAACCCAAGGTATAAAAAAAGTAACTAAAATAAAATTAAAGCGAAAAGTATTGATGATAGAATAAAATAATGTACTATGACTGCGCAGGACACATCATTTAGGTACATTTACAGAAAGTGTTGCAACAGCAATTGTCTAACTATTATAGTTATGCCACAAAAAAAGTTCTTTTATTTTGAAAATTTACTTGAAATGCCGCCGCTAGAAAAGGCTCTTTATTTGTATCTTATATATGATCTTTTTACAAAAACTAGAAAATTAAAAAAAATTAAATACTTATTAAAAAATAACCAAAAAAAATACATAATAAATAATTAAAATAAAAGTTCATTAATATTCAAACTTTCTATATAATTTTGATTTTTTGTAACTCGGCGCAAATACACACATCAAAAAAGTCTAAGCAACATGTCCTAATTTAAATTTTAGGATGGTTCTTCACATTATAACATTGTATTTTATTTTTAAAATAATATTTTTATGGTTCTATGATGTAAAAATAACAGCTGTTGTCTTTATAAGTTCTTTTAATAACAGAAATTAACAATATTAGAATATACTGTAGAAACTAAGATACATAAGAAACTAAACTTTTTTTTACAAAATGAAATTTCTAAAGAAAATGAATTTATAGAATAGGAAAAAAATAGGACAATTTAATACAAAGTATGGCCTCCTCTGCTATTCAGAACTTGTCGGCAACGATTATTCATTGAATTAATGAGACTGTTTGTCATCTTGCGGTATTCGCTCCCAATGTAATTGTAGCAAATCCTGCAGCTGTTGGGTTGTTCACTCCGTCCTATTCCTTCAAAACACGTCTCAGGAGCATGTCCCATGCGTGCTCGATGGGGTTGAGGTCTGGCGCTTGTGCAGGCCAGGGCAATACCCGGATGTTCTCCGTTGCCAAGTATTCACTGGTTCACCGAGCTGTATGTGAATGCGCATTGTCTTGCATTAACGTAAAATCGTAGCCAAAGGTTTGTGCAAATGGATGGACATAAGGTCTGAGAATATCCTCAATGTAATTTTCAGCGTTCATGTTTCCATTTACTAAAATGAGCTCAGTTCGCCTGTTCTTTATAATACCCGCCCATACCACAACTGTTGAGCCGCTGTATGGATGAACTTCCTGAACGCACCTGAGCCTTTCAGTATTTCCGGGCCGACGGTACACTCGCACCCTTCTTGTATCAGGCCTAAACCCGAATCGCGACTCATCGTAAAACATAATTTTATCCCATTGTTCATGGGTGCATGTTATGCGTTCTCTACACCATTCATTTCGACGAGCGCGATACCCGTGACGTATCGGTGGGCACCTGATTGGGCGTCGAGCTCGTAAGCCGTACTCATGCAGTCGATTTCGCACAGTTTGGAGACTTACATCAACTCCACTTGAATTTGGTAGCCTCAAACTTATCTCTCGAGCGGTTAACATCGGCTGGCGTCTTGCAGTCAGTTGTATGTATCGGTCTTGCCGAGTGGTTGTACTCCTTTTACGGCCTGGATGCTGTTCAGCGGGTTCCCCTGTATTATTGTAGCGCTGCCAAAGACGACAAATAACACTTCTATGAATGCCAAAATGTCGAGATACCTGAGATTGATTACTTCCCGCTTGCAACATCCCTACAGCTCTTTGCATTTCATCTGCTGTCAAATGACGTCGCTCCATGACGTAAAGAATATCTAACAATTCAATTTTGTCGCTAACTTTATTTAAATGGTTGGTAAAATTATAAAATCAAGACTAAACGTAGCAATTAAAACGCACTTAAATTCAAACAAATTCGCAGTCATTTGAGTTTACTTACCTATGCACTTTGAGTGAGTAAATACTTAGAAATTAATTAATATAAATGGTAAATTTGTAATATCATGTATGTTGCTTAGACTTTTTTGATGTGTGTAGTTTTGAAATTTTGTTAAATATCCGTGCGAAGCCTAAGGCGGGTCGCTAGTTAAAAATATAGTTCTTTGAAGTGTTTGTAGATCACTTTGTTTGTTAATTATACATCATATATTCTTTTGTAGATTCTCGAAGTAGTGAGAACTGGTGTGGATAAGGGCTCCGTAGCTGGCTACGAAGCGGAAGCGCAGGGCTTCGGTGAGCTCGCTATGACGCCACAGAGTAAGGGTCTCATCGGCCTTTTCCGTGGACAGACTGAATGCAAGAAAAACAGATTCGGGAAATCACAAGTAAATGTTAAAACGGTAGGTTTTATCTTTATTGCTTTTATGTAAAACAGCCTACTTATTGATGGTTGAAATATATTTGTGTAATTTATTACAAATTTTTGTATATGATTTGATTAATGATGATCTCTTCAGATCGGTGTCCTAGGCGCGGGTTTAATGGGTGCAGGCATCGTCCAGGTGTCCATCGATAAGGGCTACAATGTTGTGATGAAGGACGCCACTAACGCCGGCCTCTACCGCGGCGTGGGTCAAATACAGAACGGACTTGTCAATGCGGTTAAACGCAAGAGAGTTTCTGCGTAAGTACAAAATTGAATCGTCGTATTAAAATTAATGGAATAAAGTAATAACCTTTTAATTTATATAAGTAATGTTTTATTTACAGTCTACAAAAAGACAAATATATGTCAAACCTACTGCCAACACTCGACTATAATAAATTTAAGACTGCGGACTGCGTGATAGAAGCCGTCTTTGAAGACATTAATATAAAGCACAAAGTGATCAAAGAGTTGGAAGCTGTAGTGCCAAAACATTGTATTATCGCCACCAACACGAGCGCCATCCCTATTACCAAGATAGCAGCTGGAAGCAGCCGTCCTGATAAAGTTATAGGTAAGAATAACTTTAGTCTGTTGACAGTACATAAGAATTACTAAAACTGTATATTTATGTATGCATTTATTTTGATGCATTATTTGATTGTATACCATTTATAAACAGACAATAATTCATATTAGTATACATAAAATAAACATAATTATGATTGGAGTTACACTTAATGTTTACATGTGATCATTAAAATAAAAATTTATATTCATCACGCTTATTCATAAATGGGAATGAAACTCTGTATCTAGTGTTCTATTTGTTTTGTTATGCTTTCATGGTAAACTGCTGAAATTAAAGTCTAACCTGATATGATAAGTTTTAAATTAGTTTTATATGTAGTGATGATAATACACTATAACAGGTATGCATTACTTCTCCCCGGTGGACAAGATGCAGCTTCTGGAAATAATCCGTCACCCCGGTACCAGCGACGACACTGCGGCTGCGGCTGTGGATGTCGGGCTCCGCCAGGGAAAGGTAGTCATCACAGTGGGCGACGGACCCGGCTTCTACACGACACGCATACTCTCTACCATGCTGAGTGAGGCTGTCAGGTGAACCAACCAATCCTCTATATGCCTTCCTTTAGAAGATAGCTAAATAATTTTGCTAGAAAATTATAATTTTTAACCAAAAATAAAAACTAATTTTTAATGCTCTAAACTTGGGGTCCACAAGTTATATTTTATCGACCCCCAATTCTTTTATATTTTACGTTATGTTATGAATTACTGCTTTAAACATCAAACTACTGTTAATATGGTCAGTAATTTGTAAATATGGTCACTAGTGTACTAAAGTTTCTAAAACCATAAAAGCAAAAAGGGGAAACTAACTTGATTTTGCCCAGTTGAGTTTTAAATGCCAGATTCAATAAACATTTTACCAAAGTTTAACTATGAGTAATGGTAAGAGTTTTAAAAAACATGAAAATTGGACTGATATACATTGAAACTTGCAAAAAAAATAATGTTTCTTTTTTTATAAAACTTAAAAGCACCAATTTTCTATGTTTCAAGGTTGCTCCAAGAAGGTGTTGACCCCAAAGACCTAGACAGTATGACGAAACAGTTCGGCTTCCCCGTCGGCGCTGCCACGCTTGCAGATGAAGTTGGAATCGACGTTGGTTCACACATCGCCGTGGACTTGGCTAAGGTAAAGATACTAATTGAAAAAAAAAGCGATTACACTGTTAAATGTCTGACTGTAAATTTAAAGTTCTCCTTTTAATATTATTTAAGAGAATTGAGTTTAATTATTTTTTTCTTTTTTTAAGTCATAAGAAATAATTGAGTGCAGTAAATGCGTAATCAAATCAAATACATTTTGATGAATTTGCTCATTTTTATATTCAATACAAAAACCCGTTGTGGGGTTTTCCTGAGTCATTATGTAACTTTTTCCCAAAGTGACAAATGGTATCCCTAGTGGGCCTCAAACCATAGTGCCGTAGTTTACGAACGCCGTTACAAGTTCATCCTTCATATTATTTTATTTTTAGGCTTTTGGCGACCGTATCAGTGGTGGCAACTTGAACATAATGCAGGATCTAGTCAAAGCCGGTTTTATGGGAAGAAAGTCCGGCAAAGGTTTCTTTGTGTATGAAAAGGGCACGAAGAATAGGGATGTAAACCAAGAAGCTGTACAGCTCCTAAAAGATAAATATTCACTTGAGCCTAAAGGTGCTAATACAGTGGAGGATCAACAACTTAGAATGGTGTCTAGGTAAGTAATAATAATTGTAATAATATACTTGAATAAAATCATCAATTGGATTTCCGTTTTAAAATAGGTTCCAAATTTGATTTTTGTATACAGAAATTTGAATTTGGAATGTATTTTTTATTAGGTAGATAAATACTTTATTGCACACAAATAAAAGTGATACATATTCAAATTAAAAAGTTGTAAGAGGTTTGAAAATAATAAAGACTAAAGGTCAAATTTGATAAGTAAATTACTAATAATTATCACGTCTTTTTGTAATAGTAATTTATTATTTCTTTTAAAAAAAAGTAAATAATTACTTTTTATAATTTTATACATTTTGTCTTTGAACCGCACCACGTCAAGGTCGGTGACAATCAGATCGTGACTGGTTGCGAGGCGTGCAAAAAAGCTATCAAATAAACAAATGAAATTCAAAATAATTTAAAAAAAATTGCATGTACTGCATTTTAAATGCACATTTTTAAAAAAATAAAGTTAATGCTATTGTAAAACACATCTCTTATGTATTGTCAAAATAATTGAAAAATTTAAAATATGATATTGACATTTAATCAATAGGGATAAATTTAAAATCACTTTTTTTTTCAATATAGGTTTGTTAATGAAGCAGTATTATCACTAGAGGAGAAAATCTTGCACAGTCCACTTGAAGGAGATGTTGGTGCTGTATTTGGTCTGGGATTCCCGCCATTCACTGGTGGGCCTTTCAGGTAATAAAATATTTGATACCAACAGTGTTAACTTTCTAAATGAACTTCTAAAATAATTTAAACTTTCAATACTATCCGTAGACTAATTAGAAAAATTATTTACATTCATATTTTATTATACCTGATTATTCATGATTTATGTAAACTTGACAATTATATAATCATACATTATAAAACATTAGAAGTGCGTTCCACTAAACTATCACAACACCCAAAACGCGCTTTTAGCCATTCCACTTGACGACTGCGGTCGCTGTGATCGCAAACGTCACAAAGACGTCATGTCTTGTGCTCACGCGAAGCTCACGACGACCCATGTCAAATCGTGGATCGTTATGAGCGTTTTAAATAAATAGGCGGCATTTTTTAAACAACAAAAATATAAAAAAAACATTCAAAAAAATATGAAAATAAATTAATTTAACCAATAATTATTGAAGTTTATTGTTAAGACTTACAAATTATAACCTTAACAACTTGAAACTATTGCTTTATAACTCGGCAAGAGTTTATTTTTGTTAACGCTTAAAACGCTCAATAATAACCCGTTCCACTTGGGTTAACGCCCGCGTATAAGTGGAACGGGAAAAACCGCGGTCGTGAGCGTAGTAGTAGCAGTGATGGCCCAGTGGTTGAGACTTCAAGTCTTATTTGGGAGGTCCGAGGTTCGATCCTCGAGGCACACACCTCTGACTCTGAGTTATGTGTGTTTTAAGCAATTAAATATCACTTGCTTTAACGGTGAAGGAAAACATCGTGAGGAAACCTGCACTCCTAAGAGTTCCCTAAAAGTTCTCAAAGGTGTGTGAAGTCTGCCAACCCGCACTGGGCAAACGTGGTGGACTATGGCCTAATACCCTCCTCATTCTGAGGAGGAGACCCGGCTCAGCAGTGGGCCTTTGAAGGGTCATGATGATGATGAGCGTAGTCGTTGTTAACGACACTTAGTGGAACGTACTTAGTGTCTTCCTAGATATAGTAAATTTCATAAAAGTGTAATTTATATTGATGTAATTTAAGGTGGGTCGACCAATTTGGTGCTGAAAAATTAGTAAAGAAAATGGAGGAATACCAAGGCCATTATGGAGCGCCGTTCAAACCAGCACAGACTCTTGTTGACATGGCAAAAGACACCAGCAAGAAATTCTACAAGAATTAAAAGAGCTTGGTCGACTTTTTAAATTTAAAATACTTTTTAGTCCTCAGAATTTGCTTTTTTTGAGAGTTATGAATTCTTCATAATTCTAATTATAATGTGTGATTGGAATTATTACTAGAGAGATTGTGAATTGAGATATATTTATTTAGATATAAGAAATAATATTTTGATATATATGTACATCTATTAATTGTTGTGAAACAAGAATGGTTTTAGGGCCTGGATGTTTAAGGTATACTCTTTTGATATGCAGTTCTTAACCTATGTGAATGAATAAATCATTTATATTGTTTAACTTTATCGTTTTTTTTTTGCTCATTTTCAACCATTTTTACATAAAGAAAAAAGAAATTTATCGAAAAGAGAAATTTTAATGACATGCAGTCTGATTATAGAAATAGACAAATGAATAGGAATAAGTATAGGGTACAATAAAAAAAATGCTATTTCATATCAGAGGCTAGTTTTGTCTTGAGCTGAAGGCGAAAGAGAGCGCACTTAATTGTATGGTAAATTTGAAAGAGGGTGCAAGAACAATTGCAAAATAAATGACAGCAAAGCAACCAAAAATGATATATAAAAATGGCAGAATTACTGCTATCAAAAGCGGTAGAAAAGTCATAGACAAGAGAATACGAAGATATATAAAAAAAACAATAATAGCCGAAGAAAAAAAAAAAAAATAAAAAGTGTAGAGTAGATTCTCGATTAAATTATTACTTATATGTAGGATGTTAGGTTAATATATTTTAATACCTCTTCTGGTGATATTTTACTCGCTATTATATGCTTCGCACTTCCTTTTCGTAAATTTAGGTTGGGTTTGTGTTAGGGTAGCTTTATGCCACTCACCGAGCGCATCATGGCCCAGCTACGAAAAGCGTAGAGGGTCATTTCGGTGAGAGCTATGCGGGGGGGGGGGGTACCGTACGGTATCGTGGACGACGGCGACACTTTTTGCGGGCGATCCGACTTGGGCTCTCCAGGCGGAGTTGCACGCGGAAGTGTACCGGTTTCTTGCGAGTCTACGGGCGTCCGGTGTCCGGCCCAGGAGGTTATAAGAGCGGGACGACCCACTGAAGTGTCACAGTTGTTCGCGCTGGGTAAAGGCTTATCGTTGGTTTTAGTGGGTATGCCTTGAATGCTCGGCTTCAGTGGGCGGCATCAAGTAGATTCCTCTAAATGTATGTTTCTCTAGGTTAATATGGTTACTTGAAATGAAATGCTATAGTTGATTTGTGAAATCAGATATATTTATTTAATTTAAGTTCTAGCGCTAAATTAGTTCTTGCACTTGTTTTGTTTAAATCTTACTCCCATAAACACAGTCTTTTATTGAGTATCTTAATGAAATCAAATAAAAAAGAAACTAATAAATAAATAGTAAGTAAGTACTAACATAACAAACAACGCTAACTCTAAATATTATTGGCAGATGCCTTTGTACTTTTTGTACAGCCTTAACCATAATAATAAAAAGGTAACTAAAACTTTGAACTTCTGTACATTTTTCTGCATCGTTAAATCTCTTCAGCCTTCAACAAAAAATACACTTAGGATTTCATAAAGGTACCAGTAACCTAACCATATCTATTTATTTGTAACATTATAATTTTAATCAAAATAAAACACTTAACTTTTTTTAAAGAACCTGAGAGATCTCGAACGTAAGTTTCGGCCGATTCGTGGCCGAAACCGAAATTTCGGCTGAAACACATTTTTTAGCCGAAACTTGGCCGCAATCGAAACCGAAACTGCGGTCGGATACTAGTATTTATGTATCGGTGATTTCCCGACTGTATTACGTTCGTGGCTATCGTAGTTTACCCAATCAATTCATAACTAAATTTTTCGTTTCTGTCATGTGTTTATTATTTTGGGTACCGTTAGTGTACTACTTTCGATTCATTTCGGAGAAGAGAAATTCATCTTACAGTTTTCATTGCTAAATTAATAATAATTTTTTTAGGTTTAAATCGATTCTTCTTTAATAAATCTGGGATCGCATCCCTATTGTCAATGTCAATAATTGAATAACAGTCAATAGTCAATACTCGTAAGTTTCTTAATCTTTATATCTTTGATCTTTATCTTTGTCAATAAATGGTTAATAATTCAATATCTTCGTTACATTATAATTATTTTACTCATTGAATGTACGAAACAATAGTAGCGTCCGAACGAAAAAACAATGAGATAAAATTTTAAATATAAAGGTAAAGTAATAAGTTTTTTTAAATGTTTTGTATTTGATGGTAAGTGGCCACCGTTGCCAATTGACATCAGCAGAGAAAGAATCTCATCATGTTTTGCTGATGCGCTGTTGCTCCAAAAATCGGGTGAGGAAAGGAATTGAGGAGAAATATGCTGCTGTTTCAATGTACCCTAAGCGAGAAACAAGAGACCACTCCATCACCTCATAAAGATATTTGGTGGTCAGTTTTGCTTACTGGTTGCAAACCAGTCAGGGGACAAATCCCTTGTCATCAAGGTATACTGGGTTACTCAGATCTCCCAGCAGCAGAGCAGAATTGTATTCTTACCCATCCCACACCACAAGTGCAGCGCCCATTATGTTATATACTTAAATATAAAACTATTATATATATTGTTATTATATTATTTATATTTAGTAAATTGTTTCCAGATACAACTGAAAAAGACACAAAAACTGATGGAGGACTCTGGCTAGTGTTGGCAACATAAACATTATATTTAAAAATGTTGATCACTGTAGAAAATGTTGAAATCAAAAAACCGAAGAGAATTTTAGAACATAGCATATATCTTACAATTGTGTTTATTCTGATGCCAGGTTTTTTGTATTTTGAGTTATGTATCGTACTGCCAACTGTAGTAGAAATTTGGAGCATTCCATATATCATCCATTATGTATGTGCAACTTTTCTTTTACATAATATAATGGGAAACATGATATATGGAATGTTTACTGACACCAGTATTAAAAGACATGTTTTGGAAAGAGAATGTAAACAAGATTGGAGTATGTGCAGTGTTTGTGAGTGTTTGAGGCCACCTCGAGCTTGGCACTGTGATGTCTGTAATGTCTGTATTCTGAAAAGAGACCATCACTGTTCATTTTTTGCTTGTTGTGTCGGTTACTACAATCACAGATACTTCATGTTGTTTACGCTATATATTTTCATTGCTATGTTATATTCATTTTACTACAATATTGTATTTTTAAGTACCTTTGTAAAGTGGAATCATGGCCTTATTTTAGGTAAGCTTATATTTCCTTTAGCCAGCTTTGTAGTAGACTTTGGTGAAGAAAGCCTGTATGTATTTTTGGTGGAGATAAACTTCATTATTGGTGCCTTCTGTGGTTTTCTATTTCTATATCATTTAAATAATCTTTTGAGAGGTCAAATAACACCAGAAACGAAACCTAAAAATAAAGGCATATCATACAACAAAGGGCTGAAATTAAATTTGATAGAGGTATTTGGAAGTAAATGGTATTTAACTTGGATTTCACCATTTATACACAGCACTTTGCCTGGTAATGGGCTTGAATGGGTTGTAGAAGATAAACACAAATAGTATTAATATTAATTTAAGTATTAGTTATAATGACATTACCTTATTTATGTAAATCTATTTATTATTGAAGTGAGAATACTTCTAAAGTAATACTTGTGATAAATGATATTTTTTTTTATTATATTATTATAAAAGAAAATACAAATGTAAATATGTTTGAGTTAAAGGAAAATCTGAGGGTCACATTAACAGAGCTCTGATGTTGTTTTTAACCAACATCAATATTGCCTATTATTATATTAATAATTAAGAAATAATTTATAACATTTATTAAATTTTAATTAAGAATTAAAATATTAAATTTTAATTAAGAATTAAAATTAATTCCGTCCGGCTATTTTATCCTTGTTTATATAACAAATGTATTTTAAAGACCTTCACGTGTTTGTTTACTGAAATTTAATTGGCACATATTTCGAAAACTAGTTACTTAACTACAATTTTATATTCACGATGTAATAAATCACTGCCAAAAATTACGTAGTTTATTATGTCATGTATATTTTGTATAAGTTTAACTGCTATATAACACTGAAAGAATTTTTCAAATCGGAACAGTAGTTCCTGAGATAAGCGCGTTCAAACAAACAAACTCTTCAGCTTTATATTTAGTATAAGAATTATCACTTATCAAATGTTAGATGAAGATATTTTAAAAAAAATAATGTGATGGATCATAATGAGGCCAAATCAAATATTTTTAAAATTTTCTTCGTAGGTCGACTGGTTTGAATTATTTGAAACTCATATTTGCTAGAATCGAGTCAAGTATTACGAATAGTAAACACTCGCTTACCGCGCACGCGCGCTGGTGTTCGGTTGTACTTTAATTTTATTTATTGTAATTTTTTTCTGACTATATTGACAAACGAAAACTAATGAGATGTATTAATTGTAGAATGAAATTTTATATCATATTAGTTTATTGGATAGAATTGTGTTTATTTGGAATATAATGGACGCTGAATCAAAACATTTATGGCTTAAATTAGGCTTTCTTTAAGATTTTTTCCGTGAAAACTCAAGTAATTTAAAGAAATTCGAAAACTCCAATAAACAAGTAAAACATTCAACTTATATTTGATGAATTTTAGTTTTAATAAAAATTTAATGTAAGAATGTGAATTTCAGCGTCAAAGTTCCAACGGCGACGGTTATGCTGGCAAACTGAGTTCGTAAAACATTTATAGTAAATTACACGAAAAGAAAGATGAAAATATGTAACTCCAACTTAAGAAAGAGAATGGCACTATCGTTATTCATAATCAAATAATTAAAATATCTTACTGCTACTGAAAATTGCAGCGTCAAAAATTATTAATAAATAATATAGCCATCATTAGACTATAATTATGACTGAACTAGCGAATTGGGGTCCCGAATTAATAAATTTTTTAATAGGTCGTAATGAATATTGCAGTCAAAGCACTTCGAAAGCAAACTAAAACCCAAAACAAGCTTTTGCTGATTGTTAAAAATAATAAATAAAAATTTTGCATTTATAAACTTCAATTAACGAGTTCCCATTGTCACTTCCGACTTCATCGTCCAATTTACCGATATGTATGCAAAATTTCAGTTAAATCAAATAGTGAGTTTAAGTTATAAGATTTGATTTCAGATAGACGAATTTAATAATTATTTTTTAAGTTACCTACTCGTTTGCTAATCGTACGGGATTTTTTTTAAATTCATGGATATGATCGAACAAGCACCCTATTAGTCTGAACTTGTATATTGTATTGTATATAAAATAATATTTTAACTTGCCGACCCGCGCGACTTCGTCTATATGGAATTTAGTAATTTTATGTATCTCGTTTTTATTAAAATTATTTTAACTGAGAATAACTTTTTTATTGATATTCGATTTAAATGAAATATATGATGATTTATATATCCTGCTCCAAGCAAAATCTCTACTTTTTAACATCTCCATGTTAAAATAATCAAAAACCGCAGAAGAGAACAAATTAAAAATTGTATTATAACATATCTAATATTATAAATCTTTTACGCTTTCACGTATAAACCACTGAACTGATTTTGATTAAATTTGGTACACAGATAGTCGCTACTGACTACGTTTCATCGCTTATAAAGACCCATCATATCAAGTTTTTAAGTACCTTCTGTGCACAGCCATTTGATATTTTTATTTACATTTATAGATTTAAGTCCTTTCTCACTTTCCGAATTTATCTATATAAAATAGTACTCGTCCCTTCTAATTAGTTTGGTTGGCACTTTCTATTTAAAATATGGAAAAAGACGGCTGAGTTACCCTACCCACTCTACTCCAACACCTATCCTAGGTACTTTGTGTTTGTTTAACTATTACGTATAATTTATTTAACGTACAAATTTATTACCATGCGTACAAAGTTTTACTTTAAATTAACTACATGGAATTTACCCATTCCACAATTTTAAAAACCATGACGCCGCATGAAACTTTATTTCTATCTTATGATAATATTATTATTTTCTGTATTTTATATTATTGCCATACACATTCATTATGTCGCAGTTACAGCGGGGGTGTTGGTACAGCATAGGCAAGACGCCGGGTGTGAGAGTGGAGAGAGCGCATTGCGCAGGGCGGGCGCCCAACCGTCGGGAGGGAAGCGCGGACGGCGGCGGAGGGCGGGCGGGCGGTAGTGGATAGCGGCAGTGCTCCTCGCGCAGGACCGGAGTGGCGTTCACTCGGGCGCGCGCCACGGCGCGACATGCCCAGCTGATGTTTATTTATACCGCGAGCTCGGCGGAGGGCACGCGCGGGAGGCCCTCCCCTCCGCGGCACCACGGTTTCGCGTGATGCAGCCGAGCGAGCTTGCCGACACCGCGCACGCCGCTAGCGGTAACCCCCCGCAGCGTGGCCTCAACGGTGGCCGATTCGACTTTGACGATGGTGGTACATATTGTGGCGGTTGGGAGGATGGCAAGGCGCACGGTCACGGGGTGTGCACCGGCCCCAAGGGACAGGGAGCGTACGCCGGCTCCTGGCACTTCGGTTTCGAAGTATCCGGCGTCTACACCTGGCCCAGGTGAGGTAGTGTCTCCGCCCGGGCCTCGCACATGCCCGAAATCCGCGTCCGAAGCCGCTCCAAAAATAGTCTGCTATTAATAATTGAGTTCGGTGTTTCGCTAGAAAACGCGTATAACGGCGGTGAAAGTGCCTAATGGTTCCACCACGAAGAAAATAGTCGTATCGATCTGTATCTACTGATAACGATAAGTGATAACAGTAGGTATCGCGATGCTGCAACCTCGAAGCTCGATGTCAATTGACCCGTCGTAATTGTTTCAGACGCGGCTATTAACGAACCAATAATGTACAATAAAGCAAAACGCGAATTTATGAATCGTAATATAATTGAGGGCAATGTAGTGCAGCTGTTCTACGTTCTAGTCACGGGAGCTGACATGTGATGTAGAACTGAATATTACACACTTCTACGGTCTACATCTACATAATATCCTAAGAGTAAATGTAAAGTAGTTGTAGATCATTTATTGCTTATTACTTTCCTACAATTAATTAATAATAATACCTACATATTATCAGCAACACTTGTAATATACCAAATTGTATAATTGGGTAAAATAACGGTAATTACACCACAACAATAACTGTCATAACGACTAAAGGAAATTATTTTTATCTTTTTAATGGCTATCGATATTTACCTACACACCAGTTATACAGATATCACAGTGTTAGTACGTGGCTCTGGCAGAATGCGTTACTGTGCCAGACCTTCCTATAAATCTCGACGGACGCCTGCTCCCATCTAACCCACTTTCATCGGGTCGTTGCTCCATCAAAATAGGGAGCCCCGTCATTGTGATATTACACAAATCTACATACATTTTTAGTTTCCATCTCTATTTATTAGATAAATAAAGCATATTAACATAATTATTAGAGATTTAATTCAATTTATTTTATGGTATGTGGCAAAGAATGGAAAGTTCTATTGTACCTGGCATTTCATTCTTGTATTTGTTTCATTTTATTATTTTTCAGTCATATACTAGTACATATAAGATATTAATTTTTAGTAATGTTTACTTTTTTACAATTTTGTCTCATAAACAAAATTAATCCATGCATTATTTTAAAGTTCCATGTAAAGTATTTATTCATTATCTTTTTATATAATAATAAACTTACTACATATATATAAATACATATCGATATATAGGCTCTGTTTCGAAATTGTTAAGTGTTTCGATAAACCATTTATGAATAATTTTTTCATCTAAAATATTTTTTGATTAATCTCTTATTTTTTTTATTATACCAACAAATTACCACATTGTCTCTTCTATGTTACTTTATAATAAATAAGTTTTTTTTACTATACATAAGAATTAATTGTTTGTTAGGTTATGAATAAATCATGATAGCGAGATTTTAATCTAATATATAAAATTCTCCTGTCGCGATGTTTGTTCGGCTCGACAGATTTTTATGAAATTTTGTTTGCATATCGGGTAGGTCTGAGAATCGGTCAGCATCTATTTTTTATACCCCTAAGTGATAAAGGTGGTCAACTCCAATTTTTAAAAATTTATATGAAAAAAAGTTTGCCAGGTCAGCTAATCTTATATTTAAAAGTCCCGTGTCACCGTGATCTTTTATGATTTTTTTTGTGGATACATATTTGGTAGACCGTAGACTATTTAGGTGATGAGGGTAACCCTCCCCAGATATTAATTAAATAAACGGAAGCCGGTTAAGATAGTAATATATAACACACTTTACAATAAATTGTGCATGAATGAACCTCACACTTGACCGTCTTTGCTTACCTAAAAGTTGAGTTTGTAAATACTATAAAGTTTTGGAATAACCTCAGATCTGAAATTTATTTAGGACTCATAAGCAAAATTTAGTTTTCATTTTAGTACGTTAGTTTGCATTAACTTTTGTATATAAACAATAATACAATAAAGATTCTTGGGCTCACTCATACGTATCGCAGATATGTTTAGTATATTTTATGTATTTTCAAATAACTACTAAAAATATCAAAATACTTGCCTTGTACTTGTGTACTAAAAAAGAATGAGTTCACGTGAGTAGTGCAATGACTGGGAATCAAATCCAAGACCTCATGAATTCAAGGCCTTAAACATTAGGTTGCGTTTCCACCGTACGAGGCTACGTAAATGAAACTAAATTATTGGTTCTAAACACATCTGAACTCAACACATGCCTACCTGCAAATCCTTGCTCATTTCTGATGGAAACTACTATCACTTAGTATATTCGTTACTAGAGACTTAAGATATTGTTATAAAAAGATCCAGAAACTGTCATTTATCCAGAGATTTTAGCATGGATTTTATCAAAAGAATTTTTTAAGTGTTATACCTTATACACTATCAATTCAAAGCATACAATTGCTTTGAACAATAATTTCTGCTTCCTAGTCAAAGTCTCCAACCAAATTTGAGACTCTGACGCTGCCTACTTTAGCGTCACCCATTACTAGTGTCAGAGTCACGGCTGTTCAACTGATTTCTTCCTCTCTGTCGTTTGATTCATTACTGAAGGTCGCGTCCACTCTGGTCCAGAGTTTGGGACACGATCTTTATGAGCTTTCTCCAGTCACCCTAGTCCTCTACTTTTCTCGGAGATGTGGTGACGTTGGTAACTTGGTCCGACCACCGTATGGGGGACATAGCGAAGGACACGCTGGTAGCAAATTCAAGTATTTGCTAATATTGCAGCCTCGTTTTTATGCTAAGTTGTCGGAGAATCGAGACATTGGTTCTCTTGGCCGTCCACAATAAGCGCAGAATCCTTCGCCAGCACCACATCTCGAAGGAGTCAATCTTCTTCCTCTCCAGTGAGCGAATTGTCCAGGATTCTGGGCCGTAAAGGAAGATGGAGAACACCAGTCTGCACGAGCCGTTTTTTCTTTTTACTCTATATTTTCCTGTTCTGTCATATTCAGGTCAGTTTGCTCATTGAAGACCTGGCCATTTGAGCTTGTCACCGGATCTCCTTTTCACAGCCTCCTTGGTTAATCAGTAGTGAGCTGAGATACAAAAACTCGGATACAAATTCAAGACCACAAGTTCTCCGTTTCAAATTAGTGTACCAGCCCTATCTGCAATTAAAACTTTAGTCTTTGATTTATTGACTGTTAGACCAACCTGCTCGCTTTCATATTGGACTATTCTGAAGAGTTTGCCCAGTTCTTTTTCAGATGATGCGATTAGAGTGGTATTATCTGCTGTTATCGAAGGTTGCTAATCTTCATCCCGCCTATCGAGATGCCGCCCTACCAGTCATCTAGAGTCCTTCTCAATAATAGAACATTACCCTCCGTAGATATTGAAATGAGTGCATTCTATCCCTTCTCTCCGGTTCTCTGGTTTAAAAGGTCCCATTATCGCGTCATTAACTCTCACAACAGTTTCACCAACTTTGTACAGGTTAGCAATTAACACTGCTGTGGGACTCCCATCTCCACCATCCAGTACGATTTTCCAGAGACAATCCCAGCGCGCGCAGTCAAAAGACTTAGAGTAGTCAATGAAACACATCAGTGTTGGCTTGCAGAATTCGCTTGATTTAAAGCTTAATGAATTTCATGATAAAACTATCGTACAGATTCATCTTTACTATCCAATGAAGGTGCGTAAACTTGGACTATGTTGATTTCGCTATCATCTGCAATAGTAACACACAGTTGGATATGGATAAGAAATTAGTAACATGCGATTTTAAATGTTTATTGCATTGTTGTTATTTCCATTGTAATACGTTAGTTTTTGCTCTGTCTAGGATCTTTGTGTCTGGATTCTCTAATTAGGAATATCAAAATTAAGTTGCTACATTTCAAGTAATTAAAAGATAGAACCGTCTAATCCACATATATTGATATTTAAATTTTCACACAGCAATCAAAATGTTTGATATGTTTTCCGTGGATATAGAAACATAAATTTTAGTAAGGAGCAAAGGTTTTTATAGCACAATTAAAGGAAAAAATCCAAATAGCAATGTGTTTTAGAATACATAAAGGATATTTTATTGCAGTCTCGCACTTGGATTTGTACTTGATTTTTTATTATATTCTTTCAATGGAAATTCTAAAGATTTACTTGTAAATATATACAATAATTCGGCCAAGTGCGAGTGTGGAGCTCGCGCACTGAGCTTTTTGTACAATTTCAATAATGGGTATAAACACTATAAAATTTTGATTTTCGTGTGCGGATCAAAATATAATCAAAAATAATATTGTGTGACGTTTACTCCCGACGTTAGTAATGCGAGTTCCAATATAATCAAACGCCTTTCTATGTGCAGCTAATGTTTTCAATCAGTTGGCATATTTATATTAAAATAATTTAAGAACAAATGGAAAAACACTTTTAACAAACAATTTAACCGACTTCAAACTGAAAAATACACTAAAAAGTAATAAATGATTTCAATTAAATTATTTTGAAGTCAGTTAACATATATTAAAATAATACATTCTGAATATAGAAACTCGTTCTTTTTTTGAACTCGCTCGCTTTTGAACTCAAAAATATTATACGAGGTGTCATTTAACATTTTATGTCAAACAGCCGTTGCTAGATTACGCGCCCCATATAGCTTTAGATACATTTCACACAATACGGACGACAAAAATGTCGATGTTAGCGATTTTACTAACATTTGAACATGTTTTACCCTGAGTAACGTTAAGCTTAGCTAAAAAGACTGAAAATTTGAGAAACTGGAAGAGGTAACTTGCTTCAAACCTTATTGACCGGTCTAAAAATTAATTTTTATTATATTTTACTATCAAATACAATTTTTCTTTTAAACTTATTCCTCTTAAATATTCCTTTTAAATACATTTTTGTATTATAAATTATTTCTTAGAAAAAAATTATTTAAACTTTTTAAATTGAATTTTCATAAAATGAAACTCGTTAACCAGAGTTGTGTAGATACAACATATTCGAATATTACTAAAATCACAAACATGGACTTTTTTCATGGCCGCTATATGTAGAATGCTCTATAGAGAAACTACTTGTGATCTATACAAGTACACTTAAGTATAAATAGCCGTATTTATTAATTGCTTACACTTAGAAGTTTGATTTTTTCACAACTTCAAGAGACTATAAGACTTACATTAATATTAATTTCAACTTGATAACTTCACGTTTCTTCAAATTCTTCAAATAACATAACCTAAATATTTAAAAAAACATTTTTTTCACCCCCGAATAACATACGGAAATATCTATAATCTTGTGAATAACCACATTAAAGCTTATACCTTTTCATTGCGTACTTAGAAGTGTCATAAAATGAGAGAGGAATGATACCCATTACTGTACAGCCATACGTATATACATGCAATTTAGACTGAGGGGAGCAGTGCCTGGGACTTGAGACCCGAGAGCAGGTCTAAAGAGCTCTTTCATATCAACTCTCATCTCCACTACTCAACCTCGCCAACTACAATAAATAATAAAGTAAACTTACGTGGACCCTAAGAAGGATAACACTAACTTTCATATGTACACTGTGCGAAAACACCAGAGAGACTGAGACTAATCTATTGCTCTGTAGGTTATATATTGTCTTCACGTCGGTATACTTGACATGATTTAAAATGATCTACCCGCTACTACTACTTTATAAACAGTGTTGCCTACAGAAGTTTGATTTTTGACTTCTTCGAGGCGCCGCAGACTTGAGTATTTAATATTAATTTCAATCTTCACGCCTTTCTGAGAAAAGGTCTTGATAGACGGACGGATATTGAAGTGATCCTGTAAGGATTCCTTTTATCCTTTTAAGGTACGACATCACACGTGAACGGCTGGACCGATTTCGCTATTCCTTTTATTGTTGTTTGTTATTGTCAGGAGAATGAAAAAATATTAAGAAGGTTGCGCGGAAAATTTTAAGAAAACTTAACAACCGACAGTATAAACTTTTCTAACGTAAGTTTATAGCTTAAGACCAATATTCTAAGTTAAGACAGGACAACGTCTGTCGGGTAAGATAGCCTTATATATAAAAACTAGCTGACCCGGGAACGTTGTTTTGCCATATAAATTTGGGGTGGGCCACCCTAATCACTCAGGGGGATGAAAAATAGATAGTAGCCGATTCTCAGATCTACTGAATATGCATATAAAATTTCATAAAAAACGGGAGAGCCGTTTCGGAGGAATATGGTAACTAACATTGTGATACGAGAATTTTATATATAAGATGAGCCCATATTTCCCTTGGTCACGGCATCACTCGTAGACGGCTGGACCGATTTCGCTAATTCTTTTTTTGTTGTGTTTGTTATTGTAATGAGAAGGTTCTTATGGAAGAAAAAATTTAAAAAATTGCGCGGAAAATTAGAAAATTAAAGAAAACTTATTAACGACCATATCAAACTTTTGTAATCTAAGCTTTTGACAACCAATTCGAATACAATATTCATAGTTAAGACAGGACGACGTCTGTCGGGTCAGCTAATTATAAGTAAATGTGTTAACACAACTCACAATCAAGGATAGTGGTTTAAGTCGACTGAAGATAATATAGTAAAAATTTACGCCAGCAGAGTTTCATTAAGCGCTTAGCTGAATCTTTTTACGGCTGAATATAACAATCAATCTCAATTTTTTATCAACAACCTTTTTTTTTTAACCTTTATTGACTTTATTAAATTAACACCTAAAATAATCTCATCGAAAATCTTTGGATTTTGGACTGAAAATATATTCCAAATGAAATTTGTGCCAATAATGTGTAATCCAAACTATTTGAATAATAGGTGAAGAAAAATTAATAGTAGATTTCAAATTTGAATTTTTCTATACACAAAAAAATTTCGGATTCGGATTAATTTTTAATTTCAGCCATGAGTTGTTCCGTAAAGTACCTAAACTTAAATATACAACAGTAATAATTGTTGTTACACATTTTTGGAAAAAGTGTTTCTTACAAAATCAATGCATTTTAAAATTATCTAATTCTCGTCGCACTCCATAAAGATTAATTCCGAACAAACTCTAGTCTCTAACAAAATGTGGTATAGTATATCATCCATATTGTTGTATGCTGAATAGGTAGGAAGCATGCTTAATAATTAGGAAACTTTCCCCGTCAAGTAGGTAGGTACTCAAATTAATTCAAAGTAGTGTGTCTAAAGCGATTCTTCATCATATGATGTACTATGTTTCTATTAAGGGAATCGTTGGTTACACAAGGTGATTTTACAGATTTCAAATGAATTGTACGATACCAAATACTTTATCTCCTAGAACGTTGTCCAAGTCTTGTTCATTACATTTTAATCTTATATGTACAATAATATATAAAGCCAAGGAATTTGTTTACTTGAACGCGCTAATCTCAGGAACTACTGGTCCGATTTGAAAAATTCTTTTGCTGTTAGATAGCTCATTTATCGAGGAAGGGTATAGACTATATATCATCACGCTATGACCAATAGGAGCGGAGCCACAAGTGAACAAAATCGCGTGGGTCGACTAGTTGTCTGATGTAGTCAGTGAGAAAGATCAAATCAAATCAAAATTATTTATTTCAATTAGACTTTTTTTAAAAGTACTTTTGAAACGTCAAAAATTTTTCGGTCAGATAGTTTGTCTGAAGCTACCACCAGCTCGGAAAGCAGTTTTCTGTTGAGAAGAGCCGGCTAGAAACTCAACAGTCACTCTTTTTAAAATGCCATGTTTACATAGTCTGTTATACAAATCATTTAACTTGAGAGTCAACGTCACTTAGATTCCAAGCATTCTCATCATTTAAGTAATCTTGTACATTATAGTATGCTTATATGTTAATGACTTCTTGATCCGAGTTTTAAATTGTTGAAGTGGCAAGTCTAATATAGGCTGTGGAATCTTATTATAGATGCGGACACCAAGCCCCATGAAGCTATTACTGACTTTGTGGAGACGATAGTAAGGCGTTACAAGTTTATTTCTGTTTCTAGTATTAACATTATGTTTGTCACTGTGTTTTGAATACAAATAAATATTCTGGTAAATGAACAAAATATTACAATATATGTATTGAGAAGGGACTGTAAGAACGTCTATTTTTTTAATTAATACATACTAGTAAATATGAGTTATACTCATTAGGATATTACTCCCATGGGTTATGCTTTATGTAATAATAATTTCTGTCTCTTCTACTATTCCTCTTCAAGTTTATCAGTTGTGCCACCTGCTATCTACGTAGGACCGATACCGCATAGTCACACGCACTAGTTTCACTCCGGATATCTACTGCTACACAACGCCGATTCACACCTTATTCGAGAAGTTCATTAGACACAAAATAAGATATTACTCGAGACGGCTTATCCTGCTTCAAAATATTAATCACGATTTTAAACTACCTTCATAGCTTTATATTATTATGGTGTACAATTATTCCTAAATCTTTATTCTATACTACCTACTTGAATTTTATTGAACTGTACACTACTCGCGATGAAAATTAACGTGAACGCGAGGTAGGGCGAGTTCTTTATGCGAGTACTTTCTGATGCTATTTACATGGGACCGATACCGCATAGTCACACACACTAGACAATAATAATATGCACTTGAGACCGAAAATGTGTAGTATGATTAGTTAGTGGCTTACACGTACGTAGAAAGTTTTTCCATTAGCAACATCTAGCATTAAGCAGACACGAACTCAAGGACTTTGCTTTGTTAAAATAATGAGGTGACTGACATCGTTTCTATGAAGAACGACGCAATAGATTAAAGATGTAATGAAAGTTTATATTAGCCGCGGTTTAAATTATATAACATGAATAACTTTATATTGAAAGCTCTAATTAAAGCTATGTTTCGAAATATAGACCGATAGACGTAATTTTGTATGTGCTCTATCGTAACTCTCCAAGTTAGAGCCAATATAGAACTATGTAAATTAGCTTCAGAATTTTGTCATTTATTTGACGATGATGTCTCCTTTTATTAAAAGTAAGTAACTATATATTCTCCCTTGGAAAATAGGCGTTTTAGCCTTGCTGCTTAATTCACATACCGGCGATGTATTTCAGATTTTACCATAAGAATAGTATTACCGAAATGACAACCGCTGGATTATTAATAATATAGAAATCATCCCAATAATACTATTACGGTTTAATAACACTTTTATTCTATTCATTAAATTTCACTTATACCTGTCGATGAATTTTAACATTAAATGTGTTAAAATATGATGTATTTAATGTAAGCTACTTCGTTCGGTTTCAGTGTCTTTACATAGTAGGTACAGATTTTTAGGGTTCGTACCTTAGAAGGAAAAAAGGAACCCTTATAGGATCACTTAGTTGCCCACCTGTCTGTCTGTCAAGACCCTTTTTCTCAGGATCGTGTGGAAGTATCAAGTTGAAACTATACTTGACATAATGCCACATCACAGTGCCGGTTATACATATATTGTTAAGACCACGGTCCCTCCTAGGTATTCTTTAACAAAACAATAGGAATCACAGGCTATCTATATTCATTCATTGAGCATTGTCACATCTCAATAGGAACCTCCTAAATGTCAGCATTGCCAGCGCCAATGTATCGCCGAAGAATATAGAAGAATATGGAATATATACCTTTCCTTAATTATTATTACTTGTCAGCTTGCAACTTGGTCTACAGAATCTTTTGGAATGGGGTCCAGAGTGAATTGAAAGACATTAATTAGCTTTCGCGAAAGTATCCAACTTATAAAGTATGTGTATGCAACATTTAATTTAACTCTGTTGAGCTGTATTTGCGTAAGCAACCTTTGCTTTCTTTATTAGGATAAACAGTACTCTGTGTGTTAATCCTGGACCATAGTTATAGAGTATCTGTGTGCCAAATTGTTCAGTCCAGCCATTCTTGTATGATTGCGTATCAAAAATCTAAAACCATCCAAACATACAAACCTTCACATTTATAATAGTAGGATAATTCTTACCTGTAAAACCGCTAAAGTATTATGATACATGTTGTTCCCCTTGCCCATTCAATCATTCATTACCTTATGGTAAATATATTTTTAAAAAAATGTAATAGAGTTTTCAATCGAATTTCGAGTGTCAAGTCGAGTAAATATATGAAAAAAAAATTTTTCAGCTGTCAAATGTTCATTACTTCACTTCTTTAAGAAATGAATTACGAAATACCTCTTTAACGTAATGTAACGAATCAATATGGATCATCTTTCTAGCCACAACCCATTTACCAGATAACAAGCTGTTTAAATCACATTCGGATGACGTTGTGAAATTGTTACTGAATGAATGAGTTTGCAAATGAAGAGTTCTAATTTTAAGTAAGGTGTAACACAGTTCATGTTGATGATTAAGGCCAACATTCCCTTGTAAAAAAAAATACGGGTAAGATTTTTCAATATTTTCGATAAAACGACTGTGTTGAGTTTACTCTCCGGTGTTAACTATTAAATAACAATGATTTATGAACGCAAATAAGAGATATTTATTACAGTTCTAATATTAATATGTCGGCTTTTTATCATATCATTGAACCACAACTTAACTTTTTCATTTGATGAAAAAAAAGAAGACACTGCAGTTAAAATATTATTGTTCGAAAGTACCTAATCATATTTTTAATCTCTATTCCATGTCAAAAGAGTATTTACAAAAATTTCAATTTTGCTAATAGTTCCATTACGATAATACATTAACGGCAAGAACACATATCTTCTTGTGAATTATTCATAGATACAAAAAGCGGAAAATTTGTAATATACACGATATTATTCCCAGTAATATCGTCCTCGAGCAGCGAGCCTAAACCATTGTCATTTGCGTGACAAGCAAGGTGCGTCAGGCGCGTGGGCGGGCGGGCGGACTGTAGCCAAGTTGTAGGTCATGTAGTTTAGTAATCGTGCCCGCGACTTTGTCTCGTAGATTACATTAATTACTACTTATTGTATTAGTAGCAATACCGATTGGTATTTACCACTAGTTGATATAATTAGTCACTCGCTGTTAGTGGGTTTACACGTTGCGATAGTTGTTTTATGAGATGATTCTTGGCTCGATATATTCGATGCCGCATCTAAAGATATTTATATATATTACTTTGAACTCGCGTTATTGTTTTATTCTGAACTGCCCGTATGTTACTCTGCATTTCTAAAATAAGGACAAGTAGGTTACAGAACCACTCCACGTCAAGCGCATCCCACTTGTTTCAACCAGGTGCTATATTTATATCACTATTTCTACGTAACAGGAAAAGTTTCAAAGAAAGTCTTTTCTTGTTAGTGTTCGTCGGGTGGATGATTCTGGTTGTTAGTCTTAGTGTTTGTATAAATATGCAGTCATAAAGTTTACCTGTAAATTGTCCGTTCAAGGTCATTGTTTAGCAGGGATTACAATGCGCGGCCAGTTAAACCTGCAATATTCAGTAACGCTACCGACACCGCAGAATATGTGTAACTGGTGCGTTATAAATAGCGGTTAGACTCGACTAGTTGAGTTCGTAGGTACTCGTGTGTAGAACAGGCCAATCCATTATCATACCGCAACTAATAAAAACTGAAAGGAATTTAGTGCGTACAATCCGACCAGACGAGAGCCGTGTACGGTACTGTGTATATGTGTTGATGTTATCGAAGTATTTATTTATTGGCCAATTACACAGTATTTAATAAATATTCATAAAATTAAGTTTAAAAATATTTTGATAAGAAGTTATTTTTGTGGGTACCTACTTAACACATTCTTACCTTTTGAGAATACAATCGAAAAGTAAGCAGTGGAATTTTGTCCGTCAAGTGTAAATCTCCTTAGGGCCGATAGAAGTTAAAGCAAAAATATTGCATATTGAAATAAGAGTCGTCGGTACGTCTTATTTCACAAAATATTTGTTTGAGCACTTTTACAAAAGCGAAATTGTGTATGAATTTGTATTTATTTTGGTTTTTATAATTGCAACACGTTTTAATTTGAAAATAAATAAAAATAATTAAAAATCTAGCTCTCTTCACCCACACACGCCTGGGTCTGCGACTGTGTGTGTGATAGCGCTATGAACCCATCTCTCAAATTACAGAAACACAAGGAGTATGTTATGCATATTTCCTGAGAATTAGTGATGAATCACTGAAAGAGTGAGTGGTATTTCGCTTATATCGATTACCTCCTCGGAATTTATCTACCGTCTCGGAAATTATCTATCGAAGTTCGTACCGAGCATTAAGTTTATTCAACTAAAAATTGTTAGCTCAATGACCCAACCCGTCTTCCTTTCGCTGAAATGTTAGATGCTATTCTAATATAATGAATGTTGTTACACTAGGTTATGAATAGATTTGAAATTTTGTGTAAGTGTTATCATAAATTTGGTTTCTGAAACTACCCACATAAAAAAAATTGGCTAAGTGCGAGTGTGGAACTCGCGCTCTGAGAGTTCCGTACAAATTTAATCAGAGGACGATCACTATTAAATTTTGATTTTCGTGTGCGGGTTAAAATATTATTGAAAGTAGTATTGGGGGACACATACTCCCGACATTAGTAATGCGTGTTTCAATTGACATATTTATAATTACTTTCATAAATAATATAAGAAAATATGATAGCATTAAAAATAATTTCACTAAAATAATTTTAAATTCGGTGATCATATATTATAAAATATATATTGTCAAATATATAAACTCCTTCTTTTTTGGAGTGAATTAAAATAATTCATAATACTCGAATATGTTACACATATACACGTTTTCGGTACAGAATTAAACCTTGATAAAGGTTAAGCTGGAAGGCTTTGAAACATTGAGTAACTGGAAGAGGTGACTTACTTTAAATCTTATTGACCAGTCTAAAAATTAAAATTTTTTTAAATTAATTAATAGGATTTATATTTTACCAAATAACCTTGTACATTTTTGCATTACAAATTACTTCTTTTTTCGTTGGAACTGATTTATATAAAAATTTTAAATTTCAATATCAGAAAATTTAACTCGTTAACTACTGTTCAAACAGTTAAAATATTTTGTATCAGTATCGAGGGCATCAATATCAAGTTTACAAAAGTCGCAAACATCGATGTTTTTTCCATGTCCACATATGTGGAATGCCCTATAAAAACTACTTGTAATCTACTTAAGAATAAATAGCCATATTTATTGATTGCTTACACTTAGAAGTTTGACGTTTTCACAGCTTTAAGATACTATAGACTTACATGTTTAATATTAATTTCAATTTGATAACTTCACGTATTCTTCAAATATGCGTCAAAACATAAATCTGTAAAAGATCATTTTATTTCGTGATGTAATGACAAATTGCCATTTTTCGAATTTTCGAATTTTCCCCAATACTAGTGCTATAAGATCTTGCTTCTTGCCAAAAATCATGTTCCTAGGCTAAACGGCGATGCCTAGGAATATTGATTTATCTCGCAAATCAAAATTATGATACATGAAATAAAAGCGGCTGTATCTTTTCATTAAATTGACTTAGAAGTTTGATACTTGAGAAACTAGAGATTAGAATATTTTATACAAATTTCAACTTGATATCTTTACGTTTTTTGAGAAAAAGGCTCTTGAGTGGCAGTCTAAAAAATTTAATTTTATAGTGATGTAGTAAATATATTACAGTTTTCTAATTCTATCCTGTACCTTGTGCTATGAGACCTTACTTCATGCTAAATTTCACAATGCTAGGTCATCCGTAAGTACCTTATAATTATGTGAGTGACCACATTAACGGTCATATCTTTTCAGTGCGTGAAATTAGAAGTTTGATTTGCCATCCGCAATGGACCTCAGGCTTGAGTATTTGATATTAATTTCAACTTGATACCTCCACGCGATTCTGAGAAAAATTCTGTCTGTCTTGACAGACGGACAGACAAACAGACAGACGAACAACGAAGTGGTCCTATAAGGGTTCCTTTTTTCTTTTTAAGGTACGGAAAACTAGAAACAACAAATTTTGGCGAAAACAGTAACTAAAAACTGCATCCACTGTATCAAAATGGTTTTAACAAATACAAAATATTACAAACAGTAAGGACATATAGTTTGAAAAACAATAAATATGTCAAAACAATAAATACGCCGGTGCGTCGTCAAATATCGATTCTATGTTAACTTTTGATTAAATTAACTCGGGCTTGTGGTCGAAATTCAGTCGCAGATAAAATCCCCTACCCCAAAAAAATTACTCGCCTTTTACGAGATGCTATCCCAATGGCAGACATCTCCTCATGAGTAGACTGACTGAAAATAATTAATTATTAATTCAATGAAGCGAGGACGGATTTATTAACATTAATTAAAGTCTACAAACCAGAGGATAATCTTAAATCATTCAGAATAATTGTTTGTGATACGAAACAAGTGTCAAACGTCTTCTTCAATGTATGTAAGAACTATTTACAATAATATATTATATATAGTTTACTTATACAGGAGGCACAGACGACTAATATTAATGTTAACCCGACCGACAAATCTAAAATACGTGTGCTAAGAGTGGGCAGATCAAACCCACGACACATCGGGAAGCTAATATACTAACTATTATAGACTATTCCTAATTTACCTATCTACGCTCGTTTCACAAAGTAAAATAAAAACTTTTAGACCGAAGTAATCCTGGATTTAAGGAGTCAAGCTAAAATGTTCAACAATCTAATCCAAACAGCTTTAATGCCAACGTCTATCGACCCGTTTTGCGGTTCGACCTTGATATGATATTGGTCGCGAGCCAGTCGGGATACTGACCTGTAACTCTACCTACTTTACAAGAATAATCATTGTATTTCCGGTGTGCTTAAGAAAGGTCTAAGTGGCAGAGTCCTAGCCATGATCTGAGATATCCACAGTAGTGGTGAATCCACGGATATCAATGGTGAATCGGATCAAAAACGTGTCTGCTTTGGCCCCAAGTACATCTCACACCTTCCTTTCGCCGCTCATTACAATGTTTCTCGTCATTTTTTTAAGATATGATTTTATTCCGTTTTCAGTGGTAGTTCGTTCGAGGGACAATGGCAAAACGGAAAGCGTCATGGGTTGGGCGTGGAGACGCGCGACCGGTGGCTCTACCGCGGCGAGTGGACGCAGGGCTTCAAGGGGCGCTACGGCGTGCGCCAGAGTAGCACGAGCAACGCCAAGTACGAGGGCACCTGGGCCAGTGGCCTCCAAGACGGATACGGTTCAGAAACATACGCCGATGGCGGTAAGTATTGCCCGCTCCATTGCCAAATTTTTAGAATACCGACAAAAATACTTCGGTTTACATTACCATGATGTTTGCTTTTTGTGGTCTAAGCTACATATTAATATATATTGTTTTATTCAGACTTAATACCGTTTAATTAAATCTTTGGCAGACCACTTCGCTGTTAATATATACAATTTACATTTATATAATGTAAATCTATACTAAAACTCCCTATTTTTTTCAAATTCATATGTATTCATTATCCATATTTTTATTTGTTTCTATAATTTACCTCATAACATACAGACAGAATACATTGAGTACTGCTATACACATGAATATCACCTAATGAATGACCTACATTATAGTTGCGTGAACTAAAAAAATCTGCTACTTTGCGCAATGTTTGCACTAGCCACACCACGACCACGCCACTCGGGAAATGAGCTTAAGAATTACAATGCGCTGAAACGCGACGTTATTATTATACCTATATTTTATCATCTACTAAATAAAGAAACTTGAAAATGATAAAAAGTAGATAGTATATATTATCGGGCCAGGACCCTATACTATGAAGAAAAATCTGACCACTTCTATGTTCATAACCTTGAAACAAAACCAAAAATCAGTAATGTATAAGACTGCCCGTGCCATACATTACCATGAAACAACGTCATACAATTCTCGACGCGGCGCCGCGCCTGTACGTTGAGTCATGATCGTATTAAGATTTGTCATTCATAAAATCACAAATATGATACAGAACATTTTATTGAAAACACCGCCCCAGCATAAAGCATTATTATTATGAAGCCGTTTTCCGGTCAATGTTATTGGAAATGCAAAAATGACTCAATGCAAACCTTATGGTATTAGGAACATTAATTACTTTAAATCTAAATGTTTACGGGATTATTAAGAAGATGATTCGAGTAAAGAGACCCTGCATGCAGTATGCCCCGCCATCAGCGACCCTCATCTGTTAAATATAGAGCAGGCACGCCTGCCGTGCGCGCCGTCTCGACACAAAATCATGACAACGGCTAATTTCATTCTATTAAAAAAAAACAAATATCTTTAAAGTCATTAAGAGTTAGTTGGCTAATCAAATACCAATACCATAATTTAAATAATAATGACGCAATCTGGCTACCAAATTAAACTATGCGTCATGACTTTTATAAGAAAAGTTATTCAAAATCAATACTATACACCTGACTAGCAATTTATTAGCAATTAAACTGTTTCTCAGGCACATACCAAGGACAATGGATGCGAGGACTCAGACATGGATACGGAGTGCGCACATCGGCGCCTTTCGGCTTGGCATCACATTACCGAGGAAGTGCCCGGGACCACCGCGGTTCGCTTTCCTCCCTGCAAGAAGCCACTGGAACGCCGGATCCTTCCGACCGGCGGACCACCCGAATGGATGACGCTCGAGGAGGGTTCGTACTTAAAGAAAACTCTGAAGAACCTGCCGGAAGACGAGGTTCACTCGTCGAAAAAACAAAAAAAGGATTGTTTGCCGTAAGTAACGTAATATTCGTATCAGGATTAAGTAATTCGCAAAGTAACTGTTTCACGTATAAATGCTTTTCAAATAGGGCTCAGGCGTAAAAACTTTAAGGCGTTAGTTCTAAAGCACTATACGCGGTTGCGGTCTCACAATCTCTTAGCTAAATTAGAACTTTCTCACAAATTAATAAACTCTCCTACGGAGAGTTTGTGCCTAAGGACTGTCGAGTAGGTTAGTGATTTTGAATTCAGATTGTTTTTAAGTGAAAGTGCAATATTTTGTATCAATATACTTATTATAGCTATCGTTAACTATTTTACACCTTCGGTCCAGTCACCTCTAACCAATAAGGATAATGAAATAATGAAGGTTTACGAGGGATGATTTGTTCCGTTCAGCAGTCCTTGTGACACTGTATTGATGATTGACTCACAAGATTGATGCTGTACTGCCTCCTCAATAAAATATGCATTCGGACAGGATGGCTACAATTTTTTTAAGCATTCACATAATAATTTTCCTTATTGATTGTCTGTACATTAATGTGAGTAGTCTTTAAAACCAATGGAAGGCAAAACCTACTTCTATATAATAACATGATCTAATTGATATACCAGCACTACTATTTATTTTATATTATTTTCTTATTTCTTCTCCTTTACAACGTCATCAAAATATAGTAAATTATATTCCCCATACTCATAAAATTAAACATCGTCAAACTCAACTCGTAAATATTCCATTTAAAATTATGTTGTATAAATGCAAATATTTTGGTATTAAAGAGAAATTAATTCATTCACTCATAATAACATAAATATTATTTAATTTATTATTTGCCTGACGATCGCAGGCAAGTCCTCGTTGAGGCAGTCACAGAAAACCAGCGTTGGTACACGTGGGGCAACTCTCGTGTGCCGACATCTATACTGAGTGACCTACCTTTGCCAACGTCACACTGCTTTACACTAGTATTAAGTTCAATGTGAAGAGTATTTAGTTATTAATACCATAATTTAAAAACAGTATATTTAACACTACATTTAAGGTACTGTAATGCAGTGTGTTTTTGGTATTAAAGAGATTCATTCATTTATTCATTCCTCTTGAAACGGTATAAAAGAATGGGTATAAAATTAAATAATCTGATAGTGAAATTCTAATTAGTTAAACTTCGAAAACTAAAATTTTTCATTTAATATTTAAATAATTCGACCAAGTGAGAATGTGGAACTTACGCACTGAGGGTTCCGTATAATTTCAATTAAGAGACAAACACATATTTTGAAAATATCATCATTGTAAGTAGTATAATTGCAAGCACATAAAGTATTTACATCTTTTGCTAAAAACGACATAGACACATGGTTTCTGACCTCTACATTCTCAATTCAAATATTAAAAAAAAGTTTATTTGGTATGGATAAATATATGTTTATATAATATCGGAATTACATATATAATAAGCAAATAGTACCTATATAAAAACGCTTTTTCCTACCAGAGAGTAAGAAAAGCCATTTTGTACTCTGTACAAACGATATTTCTCGGTACTTTTCGCTCGACAAGTTCTTTATGTCCTTTTCTTTTGGACTCTATGTGACACATATCCATGTGATTACGTTTTTATAAATATATCGTGACAAATACTTTAGCTAGATAATATTTAAGTTTCTTCATTGAATTAATATTATATAATTATAAAATATAATATGACACTCATTAAAAATAGATATAAAATGCTTTTCCTGCTTGTCCAAAATGAAATTTAATTTCACAATAACCTGAAAGTCATTTCGCATCGGGACGAGAACGTTCGTTAGTAGAAATATAAATAATTATTATTTATTACAATTTACAGTTATGTTATTATGAAAAACTAGCTGATACATTCTCTCTTCGTTGAGGTATATTAGAAAAAATATAAAAGTTATATCAGTTCAGCATTTTTCTTATTCAGTACCCTTCAACAGGACGGCTACGACAATTTACCAAATTTTCATCACAAACAATTAAATTAAATTAAGTCTTTATTTATTCAGATAGGGAGCAAACTATAACTGCATTCTGAGCTAGTGGTAGCTTGAGACAAACTGACTGACTAACTTATTTTGACGTGTCAAATTATTTTGTTCAAAAATTAAATTGAAATAAACTATGTATTTTGAATTTGTTTTTCATATGACCAGCAGCAACCCAGGCCGGGGTATTCACCTCTTACAAGGTGCTATCCCAGCAGTATAAGGGCAATTCCCTTTTTATTCTAACCTGTCCGGAAAAATCTACCTACCTACCTATAGTCTTGAAATGTCAATGATTTTGTAAATTGAATAGTATTGATAAAGAAATTATAATCAAAAATATTATTTTATCTTTAACGAAAACTTTTATATACTCTAAATTAGTTTTGAATAACATTTTTAGATCCCAGTAAGAAATTATTCTTAGATGAGCTCAAATTTTGAATACCTATAATTTGACAAGAACATTATAAATATAGCGAAATATTCTGTTACAATATTGGAATTTTGGATATTAAAAAAATATTATTCGCACCGAGTAAAAAACTCCTTTCCTTATCCTTGAAAATAGCTGCATCTAACTAACCTCCCTCGGGTAAGAAAAAGCGTTATAGATACTACGCACCAAATTTAATAAAAAATCGCTGATTAAAAAAGTTTTAATCCATGAAGCATTTATGGTGATAATATATTAAGTATATGTTTGCAGAGAATACGCAAGCAACGAAGCACAGGCGAACTGGACAAACGCGGCACAGGCTCCGTGCGATCGGGTGGCTCGGGGGGATCGGCCTCCTCGTGGGTGTCGTCGGTCGAAAGCACGCATTCCGCGAAGACGCGAGTCTCCTTGCATACCAACTCTAACAACAGTTTTATTATAGAGGTGAATATCAATTTATCATTGACTTATAACAGATTATTGACACACATTTCTCAAAGAAAATCCAAGCCCACTAATAAATATTTGTTAAGTACAAATATATTTTTTTTAAATTAATTTAAACCCTAAATCTATCGAGTTGTGTTAAAATTTTGTTTCTATCTAACAATTCTTCACAAATACCTTTAAAATAGTAAGTTAAAATTATCAAGAAATAATCTACTTCCTAAACAGCATAGAATCTTGAGACTTAAGTAATCGAGAATAGTACCTACACACACGACTTGGATTCGGTTTTTATGAACGCAAACAGCATTACAATTAACAAATGTTGATGAGCTTGAGGCTTAGAAACAGACATTTTAAGGAAAATCTATATTTACAATTAAGAGTATGTAAGTTGTGTCAGAAAAAATTACCTGTAGAAAGTTAATTTTGAAATTACGAAAAGAACCGATTTTCAACCGACTTCCTTCAAAAAAGGAGGAGGTTCTATGTTCGACTGTATATTTTATATATCACTGTTTCTCCTTCAACTAGCGTATAAAACGTATCAATACGTACTTAACATAAATAAGTACGTATTTAAATACATAAAATTACAATCATGATGTAACTCGTATGAAATATAGAATTGATGATAAATAAAATAAAAAATATATTTTATTTCTTACACACTTAATCACACAGATTTTGATTGTCAAAGATAAAAATACTGGGCTGTCGTCCGCAAATATTAATAATACCATTTAATGGTTAGTGGTACGGTAGGGAAGACATTAATATATTCGTATTTGTCTAACATTAACGCCTTATTATACTCCATCGTTACTCCAGTTTTACTGGGTTTGAGTTAGATATGCATAGGGTTGCTAGATGGTATCCAAAAGGAGGACTTATCCACCTTTTTCCACGTTTTGTCCTCCCGTCCGCCCTTACCTACTGTAACTCCTCCTTTTGCAGTCAGTTCAATCTTTAATTCTTACTCAATACAACTTCATAAACATGACATGTGAAGATTTTCCTAATTATTTATTAAATAAATTAAAATAAAATAATTTGAAAATTTCGTTTAATTGTGAATGTCCTCCATTTTTACAGAAATTATATCGGGTTTTTCTTTGCCCAATGGCCTGGTTACTTAAGTAAGTTGGTTACAACTGCCCCACAGTTTTACTGTAAAATTTCGAACTCGTTAACTGATAATAAAATATTAAACAAAACATAATTATGCTGAGGCCATGCTCCGCCAGTTTAAAATTTTTTAAAGACAATAATATGATTAACAAAAAAATGTATTTCAGAATGAGCATCTCGATGCCAGTGTAACAGAAACATATATGGGCGAATGGAAGAATGATAAACGAACTGGATTTGGTGTGAGTGAACGAAGCGATGGACTTCGATACGAGGGCGAGTGGTTCTCAAATAGAAAATATGGGTACGGTGTGACAACGTTTCGGGACGGAACAAAGGAGGAGGGCAAATACAAGAACAATGTACTCATCACCAGCCAGAAGCGCAAACATATGTTTCTCATGCGCTCGGCTAAGTTCCGGGAACGCGTTGACTCCGCAGTAAATGCAGCACAACGAGCATCAAAAATAGCGATGCAAAAGGCCGATATTGCTATTTCTAGGTTCGTATTTTCATATATGTATATTATTTTGATTGATCAAATAACGTAAATTAAAAATGAAGTAATCTTTTTCTTATCTAAATACAAACATTCCAGTTTAAAAAAATTACTATTTAGGTATTCATCATAGAAGTTACGGCCAGAGCTGCTTGCAGTAGTTTCCTTCACGAATAGTATGAATAATCGTTGTACCTAATGTGACGTCGTACTTTTCGTTTTGAACGGGACAGTCCAGTTATTCGGTTGCCAGTCCCTTCGTCCCAAGCTTCTGGACTAAAAACAATCCCGTTTCCCGAAATCACGCAAAAATTACTGACAATAAGACATGCCGATCCCTATTGTAGAAATTTTTTTTAGAAAATACTAGGGATACCTAACACTTTCACCAGTACCGATCCTTCAGCCGATCGACCGATGATTGCCTATCGTCGTCATTATGATTTGCCTTTTACAAATACTAGAGGAGAAATTGTTTTGTCTCATTTTGATTTGTCTTTTCACCTGATGTCGGAATTCACGTGTCCCGTGTCCCGTTTTGAGTGAAAAATAAAATGGTCACTTTAGTTATACCCCTTCACGGAACGTTCGATTCCTTCCGGCGCGTTTCGGATATAATCATTAAGTCTCATTTGTTTACTCTATGTCAAAGTATTACTAATTGTTTAATAAAATTATTTTCAATAACTAAAACATTTATTAGAAATTTTTTAAATAAATATTAAGTGATATATATATTTTTATGATTGTTTTAATATATACGTGAATTTCATTATTTAATTAGAGAGAGAGAGAGAGAGAAATTCACATGAAAAGGACATAACGCTAATAAATCATGAAAATATCAACAATCAAAATATCCATATCATATTATATTTAGAGTTAAAGAAAATAAGTGAGGAATATTGTGATTACTTTTTCAGTTAATTAACATATATAAACATTATATTGTAATAAAAATTTTGTTTTACATTATTTAAATTATAATATTTCATATTTTATCAGAACTGGGACTGCTAGAAGCAAAGCTGACCAAGCCGATGATGCAGCAGATATAGCTAAAGATGACTGTGATATAGCACAAACAACTGCTAAGCAGTTTGCACCAGACTTTAAACATCCTGGATTTGATCGAATAGGGTTAAGAGAGAAGTATAGACAAAAAGTTTATGAACAGCAAGTTCCTCCTACTCCCCCAACACAAGATACTGAAAAGATGACATATGACAGTAAGAGCATTCCAAACCATATCCCTCCGATGCACACGCAGATTCCTCAAAATAATAAAATACCAAATGCAATATCATCGAGAAGGCCATCAACACAGTATCACAATACGGGACAATCAGCGGATCCAAGATATCCGAATAACCCTAGTAACTATAATATTGATGATAGAAATCTTAGTCCTCAGTATGATCAGCTTTATAAGCCCAATCAAGATACTTGGACTGCACCTGGGAGTATGCCTAACCAATTACAAAACCAAAAGATGTACCCCCCCACAAGTAATCAAGGTAAATATGTAACGGAAGGTCAAAGCTTTCCTTCTTATCAACAACAGCAGCAAAACATTGATCAAAGCAATCAACAATATGCCAATCAAAATAGGAGACTTTCGTCTTCAATACGACCATCAACAAATCAAAGGTCAAACGAGTGGAATGCTCCTACAGGTATTCCAAGAAGACAGAGCGTTTTAGCACAGCCTATGAACGATACACAAGCCGAGACTTATGTGGATAGTAGTTTGGCAGCTTATAGAAGAAATGAACTTCGGACTGGCACTGTTCATTCAGAGGGACCATTAGATAGACACTCAACAAATACAGATCCTCAAGGATATCGTCAGCCTATAGATTCACAAGTTTATCGACAACAAGTAGACCCACAAATGTACAGACAGGGAACTGAAGAACAAATGTATAGACAAACTTCGGTTAACCAGCAGGGATATCGTCAAACACCAGATAAACAACTACATCGGCAACAAGCTATGGATCAACAGTCTTTTAGACCGCCTACATCGATGGAGCAGGACATCATGAACGGAGACCGTGAGTTAAGACAACAAGGATCAAGACCGTCTATTGATTATTTCGATCATTATCAAAGGCCGCCAAGTAGAGATTCGAGCGTGGATCGCTATGGTAGGCGATCAAGACAGCCATCAGTAGAGGCTGTGCCCCCTAGCAGTGGATCTAGAGCAGGATCAGTCGCGCCACAACCGATAACATCATCACGCCCTCCGTCTCGGGCGGCAACTCCAGCGGGAAATGGTCACTTAGCTTCTGGCCGTGGTTCAATTTCTCGAGCTTCTTCAAGGGAACACCAACCGTTCGAAGACTCGCTTTTACGAAAGAGAACACTCGGACAAGAAATTTCACCGTCACCGTATCAACCTAAAAGGACAGAAAGTTTATTTGTGGCACAAAATACAACACCACCTCCCCCAGCTCCAGTGGGTGGGGGTGGCGGCGGTCGAAAGGTAATTTATACATCTATAATCTTTTAATATATATAGGCTTCTGTTTGCTGCATATCTTCTTATTTTTTGTTTTTTTTTTCTGAAATTATTATTAATAGTACAGATAGGTACCAAAGATTACATAATTACAACAATATTAATTGATAAACTAAAAGAAGATCAAAATTTGTTTTATAGTGCTCGTTTTAATTACAATAATATTTTCGATTTTCTACATACAAATATAAAATTTTCCATACGCCTTAAGTATACATCAGAGCGAGAAATTTAACCAGAGCAATTTTATATTTTCGTTATCGAACAAACTATAGCGTTTGTTCAAAGAAAACATCTATTTAACTCAATTTAAAGTCATTGAAATGTTTTACTCAGTCTACGATCTTAATCGATCTCTAAATGAATTAGTCTACTGTTTAACACTTTATATAATCGTATTGACGTAATAGACACCATTAGCTAGCAGTATAAACACCTGGTTACCTATAAATTTATTTTGTTAATTACCAAATTTCGATATACACCAAGTTAGCCTAACATTTGACTAGTTTTTATGAAATATAAGGCGTTTTATTGCTGTATAAAATGCTTAAAATATGCATAGTAAACTTAAAATATTCATAATAACATATCCATGTTTCTAAAGATAACCATTTCTCATTAAATAAATTAAATTTAGATTCATTTAGATAACACAAATAATTATATAAACTGCCCCCATTTTTATGTCAAAGTCTTCCAAAGGTAATAGTGCGCATTGTGCAGTTAAGATTCTGAAATTCAAACGTTTATTATTTTACTTTAATGAATTTGATAAATAACGTTTGGTTAATGTTGCCATATGCAGTGCCTAGGGATTAAGACACTGGTGTCTTACTCGGGAGGTCCGGGTTTGATCCTGGGCACCTGGACACCTCTAACTTTTCATGTGCGTTTTAAGAAATTAAATATCACTTGCTATAACGGTGAAGGAAAACATGAGAAAACCTGCACTCCTGAGAGTTCTTCATGTTCTCAAAGGTGTGTGAAGTCTGCCAACCCGCACTGGTGGACTATGGCCAAACTCCCTCCTCCATTCCGAGATGGAGACCCGGCTCAATAGTGGGCCATTAATGGGTTGTGATGATGATGATGAGTGCTGCCAGAAAAAAATATTAAACTCATATCACCTACAAGTGACACTGGGAATTAATGAGTTAATAAGTATATCAAATTACATAGTATATTTTTCTTATATATAAATCGAGAAATAGTAGTTATTGATTTATCCTTGATGTTGATGACAGCCTTATCCGTAGCGAGACACATGGCTATAGATTGTTAGCTATGTTCTTGTATCAATCACTATTTATACGCTATGAACCCCTTATTGGTACCTATTCATTTTTATTGTGGTTTTTAAGATCAAAAAATAAAAATCAGAAATCACTGATACTCACTCATATACGATAGCATTTTCTATTTGTATTTTTAAACCGACCCGACAGACTTAGGGGTATAAAAAATAGATGTTGTCCGATTCTCAGACCTACCCCATATGCACACAAAATTTCATAAAAATCGATCAAACGATCAAACGACGTTTCGGAGTATATTATAATTTTATATACATATTAGAGATGAAAACGCAAAGCTCTTAGAAGAGCAAGGGTATGGGCGACCGTCTTTTTCACCACCTCTAAGACCTAAGATCTAGCTATTGATAACAAAATATTGTGTACAATGACAATATATATTATGTACATTAAGCGTGCGTTTAGTTTTCGTAACGTAGGCGGTGGGCGGCAGAGCTGGTCCGGTCAGCCCGTTCTATTTCTAAATTAAGACAGTCATTCGCTGCCGCTTTCCGCGCATCATCTATTCGCTTAATATATTATTAGAAAATTATCAGTTCTAACTTCTAATTAAAATATTACAACAGTCTGTGTTTTCTTGTGATTACTTTCGAATTTCGTGAAATATGTGAAATAAATAAGTGGTAGTGAATTTTCATTTGTATAAAAAATACTTTATACATATATTTGTGTACGTCGTTTCGATAGTAATAAAAAATATTTATTACAAAATGTGGTATCAAGGAGAGGAGGACGAAGATGAGGATCTTATGTGCTCGCCGGCTATTCTTGCCCGGCGGGCTTCCGAGAGCTGGATTAATGTACCTCCTGTAGAGGTAAAAAATTAGATTCAAACACACCAATTTGACCAAGATTTACCAAAGAAAAAAAAACAGCAACGGAGTGTAACCACAAAACGTGGTGTATTACAATTTTTAGTTATTTTGTATTTTATTTTACATTTAAGTGCTAGTTTAGATTATGAAGTTATCATTTACGTACCTATGTAATCTGTAATAAACTCGTCTAAATACGACTTAATGGTTGATCTAATATCGATTTTGAGCACAATTGGTTCGCTAATAAAAATTCAAAATGGCGGCCTAATTTTTTAAAGCTGATCATCTATTCGTCTTCGGAGGCTCAATGTTTAAATATCAATTTTCATTAGAAAATCACAAAAGTTTCAAAAATCAGTCCATTGTATCAAAAATGATCACGGTAAATTTTGTGAAAATTTGGTCCGTAACTTTAAAGACATACCTAGTCACGTTTTTACATAATAAAGGAGGGATTTCAAAACAGAATTTATGATTAAGAAATGTAGATTTTCTGTATGGAAACATATTACATAACATGCGGTATGCCGAATAATTATTAGTTATACACTGTTTTAGCAGCAAATGCACAGTAAACCTAACACCTACCACAGTATCACAGCTACCACACTTAACAATTTGCTATAAAACGATAAACATAAAGTACAAAAGACAGTAAAAAATCATTTTCCAAGTAATATTTAAGAAAGGAAAGATATTTTTTGGGACACCTGTGGTAGGCCAAGAGAGTAACATGACATAAGATAATATTTCATGTAGTATTTAAACATAGCCATGATGCCCACAGATGCTGAGCACACCACAGACGCTGCAACGCAAGAAGTCGTTGCCTGACGTGACGGGGATGCCGCGGCTGCCCGACGGCGGGGGGATGTCTCGCGAGGAAGTGTCTGCGTTGGGGTCCGCTCGACGCGAGGAGGTCCGTCGTATGCACGAAGAGTCCGAAAAGCTGAGAGCCAATCCCCTCCTCTACTTAGTTAGTCCACAAGTTAAGGTGAAAACTAAATCTTGAAACTAATATTGCCTTAAGGTTAAAAGTTAATTTAAAAAATATTTATATACAGTATAGTTATTATAACTACTTTAATATAGTTAACGTAACTAAATAAGTAAATATATTGCAAACATTTTCGTGTGCTTTCTTTTTAGTAATAAACGAAAAATAAATTAGTAAATATATATTTTGTTGTTTCAGGACTGGTTCTCACGACAACAACTAGTTATTTTAGTACTTTTTATCAACATCTCCTTAGGGATTATGTTCTTCAAGCTGCTCACGTAGCGTCGGCCGACGGCGCAGACGCGCCTTTTTCCCAGCGTATCGACGCACTCGTGTACATAAATCATATTTTGTAAAATATAAATTATAGACACCAGCCAAACTATTATTACTTACCAACCACTATGTACCAACCACTATGTACCATCCAAAAATGTATATTTATCGATAAGGACTTCGACTTGCTAGTGTACTTTGACCTAGTTGTGAGTGTGTAAAGCGAAATAGTCAAACAAATAGTGCATACGAGCATGCCCCACGTTGAGTCGATATACCTAATGGAGTGAGTGTGAAATTGTTGTGACCACTTCAAATATAAGGAGCACCATTTCTTATAGACCTGCATATTGTAGGTTTTCGTTCTTACTGTAATGTTAAATGCTTGCCTTATTAATTAATTTAAGGTAATATAACAACGGAATGCGAATAATTGTGATGAACGTAGAAAGTTCCCAGGAACAGACATTTGTTAATAGTGAAATATTAATGAAATCAATAACAAAAATGAAACTATTTGTTTTTTATAATATTTGTAAGGTTGAGCACTCTGAGGAGCTACGATAGCTAGGATCGAAACTATTATTTGCTTATTTCGAAATGTATTTAGGAAAGATTTTAAAATATAAAATAGTATCCATTGTACCTAAGTCAAAAAATTTTTATATTTCTTGTTCTTGTTAATAATTAAAAATATTTAAATGTACCAAATGAGTATGCGAAAATGTATATACTTATTACATACGCATAATTCTGTTACCAAAGAATATATTATAGGTATACTTAGTACTCTTGTAAAATACTGTTTGATGGGCAACGAGAAAGATTTTTTTTTAATTTTATTATATAAAAATATATATACCTATTTATTTCTATTAAAGTAATATGAAGATAAATTTTTCCAAATTTATATGTAGACAATTTTTACAAATTGTAACTATGGCGTCAATTTCTTGTATTTGAGAGTTTTATATAAGGATATATTATAATGTATGTCATACTTATTATAAAATAATTTTTAAAAAGGTTGCATGCGAGATTGTTGGCATGTTGTAGAAACGATTTCGGAACTTGTGGGAACGCGCATTCTTTATATTGTTAGGACAATTTTGCAGTTTCTTCGTTGTGTAAAAAACTTAAGTTATTTTTAAGAGTTTTAATTACTTGTATCAATTTTATCTACGTTTCAGAAATAAAATATTTTAACAAAACTTACTATGTACTTTATTTTCTTGCATTGAATTTACCCCCTTTATTTAAGTAGGTAATTCATGTGGTTTTAATGAACTACTTCTGGATGGTTTCACTTGATATAAATAAAGGTAACTCGTATTAATTTTTATTAAATATTCAAAAATAATTGTTAGTGTAGGATTGTGTACTTTGATTAAGTGATTAGAGATGCAATATCGCTCATAAAATCATGTATATTATGTTTAAAACTCGTAAAAGCATATCATTAGTCTTTTAATTGAAGACTTTTATGAAAGATTTGATGAAGTATAAACTGCCGCTGTGAAAACGGCGGTCATTTGTAACAATTTCTTTTGTATATCACCTATTTCTAAGTTTGTGTGACATATTGTGTCGTACCGTAGTTTTTACATTTAAATTTCAGTTGGCCTTAAAGAATCTTTTAATCACAGTAAGAAATATGATTGTTTGGCAATAAAAATATTACGAGTTGATTTATCGTTTTTCACTACAAAATGTATGGAAAATGTTTTTGGCGATTTCTGACATTTCTAGTACTCATACCTTAAATGGTTCCATAGTCTTTTGATCCCCATACGAAGTAGGATCGATAGGTTTAATTTTTTATTTTAGCACTTTTTTTGCTAACCGTACATTTTCTCAAAAATCTGTGATTGCAGTTCAGAGTATCTTAAAAAGTTATGGATTGACTTCTAGGAACGTTTTTCTGTAACTACGGTTAAGGTAGCTGCCCTTACTGACCCGTCTCAAAAATCCATCCTGTATATATAAAGTCCTTTGTTAGTACGTAAATACTCAGTTTTCTCTATCACCACCAACCAACTATCAACTATCCTTGGGGTGGTAAATACCCCTTGGTCTCCAGGTGTGGAAGTTGTGGGAGGGCAAAAATGTTAAAACATATATTTCTGTTCTTTTCTAACGCATGAGGACTTCTGAAAAGATCTCAAAATTATAATTGATCTGGAATATTCTAGAAAGTTCTAAAAATTTTTGGAATAATCTAGAAAGTTCCGAAATGTGTAAAACTATTATAATCGATTTAGAATGTTCGAGAATGTTCTAGAAATTTCTGGAATGATCGACATTATTCTAAAATGAGTGCAAACTATTATAATCGATTTAGAATATTCGAGGAACTTCTAGAAATTTCTGGAATGATCTAAAAATTTCTAAAATGAGTGCAAACTATTATAATCGATTTAGAATGTTCGAGAAACTTCTAGAAATTTCTGGAATGATCTAATAAATTCTAAAATTAGTGCAAATTATTATAATCGATATAGAATGTAAATAAAACATGAATTTTTCATTAACTAAACTTTTTGTTAAAATGATTTAAATTCGTTAATTACTTTACTTTATTAGATACACCGCATGTTTAATGGCTGAATAAGTCTCTCGATATCGAAAATAGAAATCTATAATATCTATGTTAAAAATGTGTCCTTATATATTTTTATACCATTTAACATGCGATGTATTTTAACCCGAGCAACGCCGGGTTTTGCTGCTAGTATTATATGTTTCTACAAATGCATTTACTTTAAGGACCTAATCTAATATGTTGTGGTAGAAACAGACACAACATTTGTTTAACGGATATTCATACCCTTAAGAATCATTGGCGTTTTGCAATATTTTTTAGGATGTACAGCTAACCCAAATACGGCTATCTGACGGCTATGTTGGGGATACGCCAATGACTAAGTCAGAACCACTAGGTACACTCCGAAATATTCAAACCAAAAAAAAGTCTTAGATTTGCCCCTTTCGTAACCTCACAATTATTTGAAATCCGATAATATTTACAGGAACGTTCTTGTTACAATTAATTGGCTTAAGCCTATCAGAATGTATTCGTATAGTCCCGTTAATTGTTAAAAAGTAGGTAACTAATTTATGTAAGTACATCTTTAGCTAGGTCACATTCGGCATGTTTCATATACATTTACTGAATATTTTCTTCAATCAATTAGATTAATACTATAAGGCTTCAGCCAATACCAGGTACTTTATTACTAATAGTCTTGAATACGCGTCTCACATACGCAGTTGCGCGTGTAAATAAACAATTCATTATGTCTAACAATATAAATAATTCCCCAAAATACAGCGCTCGGGAAAAATCACCGGTAATATAAAATGTTCGTTTTAGTGTATGTGTATTAATTTGCGTCAGTGATAATAAATATTTCAAGGATCTCACCGATTAAGCATATGAAAACTCCACTCCCATCTGGTAGAGTGTTATTAACTTGTTTTTGTTGTTTTCCATCTAAAATAGCTATATACTTAATCTCACACTCCTAACCCCCATAGTTTGTAATTGATTTTTATTTTTTTAAATTCCATCAATTCGATCATTTTGTGACTTTAACATGTAATAGCTAACTAATTATCAAATAAGATATATTATTTGTTAGGACTCACTTTGAGGGTTGGTAAAAAAATCACCCCCAAAAATATACTTCTCGTTTTCTACGTTTCTAATTCTAAAATATATATATATTATAATTAGTTTATCGATAGTCATGTACAGTTTCAATTTCATTAAGATTTATTTTATTAAATTGCGTTTAGGGTTGTTACCCCTATTATTCCCTCACTATAGTTAGAGATTATGTATGGCTACATTAGATGAAAAACAAGTTAAGAACTCTTCATCAGACGCGAGTGCAGTTTTCATATGCTTAACCAGCTAGATTCTGTGATTTTATAATTCTATTAAATAACGTTAATTCTTCATTTACTTTGCAGGTGAAAGAATCTAACGATGATGCCATCGATTTAGATGACGTGCTACCGAAAATTGGTGAATTTGGAATATACCAAAAGCTTTTACTGTGGTTTGTCTGCTTACCCGCGTGTCTGCCGTGTGGATTCTGTGCTTTCAATCAACTTTTTATGACAGACACTCCCGATCACTGGTGCAAAGTTCCCGAATTACAAAATATGTCTCAAATTAGTCGAAAAATGTTATCCATACCACATGAGGTAAAAAAAATATTTCTTCTCGGGAAAAAATACTATGAATCACATATATTCATACGATTATATGTAGTTACTAGCTGACCCTGCACGTTGTTTTCCCATATAAATTTTAAAAAATTGGGGTGGGCCACCCCTATTACTTAGGGGTATAAAAAATAGATGTTGACCGATTCTCAGACCTACCCGATATCCATACAAAATTTCATAAAAATCGGTCATGCCGTTTCGGAGGAGTTTGGTAACAAACACCGCGATACTAGAATTTTATATATTACACGATATATAGAATATTATATCATTAATAAGGAATTAATATAATTAATAAGGATTGTATATATAATACATATGTAATTATATAGAAGACTATGTACAATTGTATGTAATCATATTCAAGGGACACCATTATTTTGTGGTATCATATATTACTAGGATATATCATCATATATATCCAATTTATATATAAAAATGTATAATTATATACATGTATTTTTTTAGATTGTATTAGTTTTTCATGTTAAACAAGGTAATACCTCCTATTTTTTTGTGTAGCCAGATGATAATACAATTTTTGCAAAATGCTTGAGGTACTCAGTAAACTGGACAGCTTTAATAAATGGAGACAAACCTATAAATGTAAACGAAAGTTGGCCAGTGGAACCTTGTTATGATGGCTACGAATACAACACAACTGAAGTTGTTTCCTCTGTTGTTATTGATGTAAGTTATTCTATTTTACATACGATTGTACCCGTGAGTTGACGGGTTAGAATACTATTCCCCTCTGCCAGCTAGGAGAGCATCTCGTAAGAGGCGAGTAACACCCCTTTGGTAGTAGGGGATCTATTCCCCGTCTGGCTTGCGACCACCAGCATGCGAATCCGACCGCCAAGTGTCTACATTACATTACAGCTACATTTGGGCTAGACTTGGGGAGGGAGGGGGCTCCCTCTCCCACCCCATTAATGCTGCGGATCTAGTGGACTCTGGGCCTTTGCTCAGAGTCCGCTGAACCCGCAGCATTTTTTTCTTCACTCTCCCTCCCCACCCTATCTTCGAGAATGCAACGCATCGGCAAAACAAGAGATACCCTCTTGTTTTATACCCTCTTGTTTTGCCGATGTCCATGGGCGATGGCGGCCACTTACCATCAGGTGGACCATCTGCTCGTATGCACCTTATCTACCATAAAAAAAACGAGTAATAATTACTAAACCTACCCACTGTAATTAAGCTTCTAGGTCCAATACATTTGATTTTGGCTACCTAAGTAGAAGTTGCTTTGGATGTATATTTTTGTCTCATGCTAAAGTAAAACAAAGTCATGACCTTTTTCCATCAATGTGTTCAATATTTAATAGATATAATTTTATTTGCAATTGTATGTTATCGATTTCCAGTTTGATTTAGTTTGCGAATACGACGTGTACCCCACGCTTGGGTTAGTAGCATTAAACGTCGGAGGACCAATAGGAGTGTATTCTTTTGGTATCCTGAATGATAGCATAGGCCGCAAGAAATCTTTTTTTGCTTGCTTATCAACGTTGTTACTAGGTAGCATGATGACAGCCTACGCACATGAGTATTGGTTCTGGGTTTTGGCAAGAGTAATTGTTGGATTAACGATTCCTGCTGTATACCAAATACCTTTCATCATTTGTAAGTATATACATTAGATTAATAATTTGACTGTTTATGCCTTAAAAACTATTGTAGATATCAAAACTTTCAGCTTTAGAATTAGCTGGACCAAATTATAGATCGTTTGTGACAGTAATGACCTGCATATTTTACACGATGGGACTAATATTACTATCGGGAGTGACATACATATTACGAGATTGGAGATCTCTTGCATTAGCAACATCCGTGCCATTCTTTTTCTATTACCTCTACTGGTTTGTATTACCCGAATCACCCAGATGGTTGCTCATGCGAGAAAGATTAGAGGAAGCCAACAATATTTTAAAAACAATAGCACGGATCAATGGCAAAGAACTGCCAGAAGAGTATACAACAAAACTTCAGAAACAAGTTCTAAATCAAAAGGAACACGGAGTGAAAGAGGCTAAATCTGTCAGTGTATTTGCTTTATGCAGAACTCCAAACTTGAGGCTCAAAACATTTTTAATTACTTTAAACTGGTGTGCTTCTGAGATGGTGTATGTGGGACTAAGTTACTATGGTCCAGCCATCGGTAGTAATCAGTATATGAGTTTTTTCCTATCGTCAGCTGTTGAGATCCCCAGCTACATAGTGTGTTGGTTCTTAATGGACCGAGTTGGACGACGCTGGCCACTTTGTTTATCAATGGTTATCAGTGGCATATTTTGCATCGTCACAGTTCTTCTGCCTGAAGGTAATAAAGCCACACTAGACTACACTACACCTTTAAATTAACAAAATATACAGTAAATGTAAAACTTATTTTTACACTCATGCGGAAATTGTACCAGTGTTAAACCTAAACGGATTCCTAGTAGGTATACTATACAAATAATTATTATCAATTTGACTAAAATATTCTTATTGTTAACTCAAGATTTATAGAGAGTTGCCCTATCTTAACTTAAAAGTCATAATGTAAGTCACGATAAAAACTTCAAATGTGTACAAGTTTTAGATTTGTGCAAATCTAAAAACGCAATTTCAATCAATAATTTTTAAAACATAAAATATTACCTATCCCTTTCTAACAATAACTATGATATTTAATTTTTCAGACGCTGGAACAGAAACTTTAATTTTATATCTGATATCTAAATGCTTTATATCGGCATCTTTTTTGATAATCTACCCTTATGCGGGTGAACTTTACCCCACGGAACTCAGGGGGGTTGGAATTGGAACTTCTGCGTACATCGGAGGTCTGGGACTAATCATTATACCGTTCATAAACTACCTGGTAAGCAAGTTATATTTAAAATGTGTATTTCATTTGGTGTATTGTAAGATTTGTACTATGTACGCATTTACATTTATAATACATTTGAAATAGACACGGTCACAATATTCCTATTTATTTGGTAAGAGCAGGGCCGACCTCAACCACCTAGGCGGCCAGGGCAAGTTATGTTTCTGTCATCTCTTTCTGGAAATACTGACGACCAAAAAAACGGAACTGGCGCCTCGTTATAACGCCCCCCAGACGTCGGCGCTCCGTGACGGTTACGAAAGTGCTCTCTCGTTATAATATTGAATAATGATATTTATTATTCTACTGGTTATTTGAAAATTCAAAAAATTGGAAAATTATTACTTATTCGGTATTTCTTAGTAAATTTTAAGGAACTAGTAGATTACATCCAATAGTAATGAACTCGACTTTTACTAGCTGCTATTGGATTTCGATATGTAGCGAGTTAGCGTTTTCTTTAAAGAAAGTTTCAAACAAAACAAATTTAAAGTTTATCTAAATACAATTTTGATCATTAAAGTTATTAGATAAGTATGTATAGATTACTAATCGGCTCTTAACACCTAACTTCAAAGGTTTCATTGTTGGAAATCAACGTGACAAAATTAAATAGAGCAAAATTAGCGGGTCTTCCGTCATTCACTGCTATTCAATCATTATTATTAGAATTTATATTATTCTTTATAAATTTTACAGGGTACCAGCAACTTAGTGCTGCCATTAGTACTTATGGGAGCAGTCTCTGTTGTAGGAGGATTAACTGCTCTGCGCCTACCTGAAACACTGCACTGTCCACTACCACAGACAGCTGAAGAAGGCGAAGAGTTTGGGAAAGACTGGACATATAAAGATTGCCTTGCTTGTGGTGGCCCAAGGTAATACCTTAAAAAATATACGATGAAACCAGAAATGTTCTCAAAATGTCTAAAGCTGCAAAACCGCTGCCGTTGAAAATACGCGAAAGAAGTTCATTGTTTTTTTACAAAGTTTTGTTTTGCAGATGTGTATTATTGTAACATAGTCTAGTCAACAAGTGCTTTTTAGGTCGAAACTTTTTCTAATTCTCCAAAAATTATGATTTAGGTATCATTCGATTCGGAATGGCATGTAGAAACTTTTTGAGAAAATTGTCGGTACTTATAATACTGTTCTTTAAGTTATTTCAAGGCGTAATATACTACACAATGCCAATATATACGTCGGAGAAAGAGAAGGGAGGAGGGTATTAAATGGACTATTGGGTAAACGCAACGTAGATACTGCTACTGAATCACGCAAAATAGGCGCACAGTGACGTCGAGTTGCGGAAACAAGCCCGTTTATACTTATACTGCTACTGAACCGATAAATAATCAAATATCTCTTACAATTACGACAGGAACCTAAGCAGTGCCTTGGATTTATGACCAAGGTGTAGGCTTAAGGAATTTCCTTAACAACAACACGCCACCACAGGTTAGGTTAGGTTAACGTAAGCCTAACTTACGCGCCGACATATATACAGCATAATATTTCTACATTACTTTTCACTGTTGATCGTTATTATAGATCGTGACGTCAATAGTTAAATAGTTTACGTTTAAAATGTACATACCTGCTTACGGCTTTTAGATTTGAACATTAAAAAAATACACGCATTTTTTCTTATTGTAAAAAATAATTGAGGATTTACGTTACAGAACCATTATGTCAGAAGCAGATTCGTACGAAAATCTAGACCAATTAGAATTAACCCAAGCACCGTCTGTAGAGGACATACTGCCAGATATGCAACCAATACGACGAAATTCCATGCGCAAGTTGGTCCGCCAAGCAAGTACTTTGGAAACACAACGAGATTTAGATGGAAGTTTGAAAATGACTTATTGGTTCTAACCTAAATTAAGTCAACTATGGACGTCGACTTTTTGTTTTCTAACTTACCTTGTATTGTGAAGAAAATTTTAAAATAAAGAGCGATAGTTTTGCGTTACATGATATATTATTTGATTAACTTTAAATTACATTTATTATAAAATAGTTCAAATATATTTATCTATCAAATAGTACATATTTACATAAATCAATGTTTAAAATTAATGGACTGCAAAACTAGGTTTTTGAGTTTTGAAGAATCTAGATGATATACTTCTAAAGTCGGCATTAGTACTACATATATGTCAATTTCTTGATTTAATAATTATAACCGACATTTGAATGTGAAGTGCACTTGCAACTTAATTTAAAAACATAACTAAACTCTTTGTAAATCCCTTGATCAGGGGCGAATAGTGGGTTTGTTGACACAACTTTGAGGCCTACCCAAATATGTGTATCATAAGGTGGAACTGATCTCGTTGATATAAGAATTTAAGTATATTTCATATGATTAGGGTACAGTCCAATTAGTCCTTAGGGTAGATCCACCCCCACCCTTACATGAGATCCGAACATAATACTATAACTAACGACCATTAGAAACCCTCTAATATGCTTAACGTTTTGATAGCTCAACGAGACAACTAATATATACAAATATGACATGAATTGCAATAAGTTTTGCCGTCCAGGGAACGTAACAATGCGATGTAATAAATTACCACCGACGGTTGTGTACATTAAAATTAAATTTAAAAAGTTATTTGTACACCTGTAAGTTAACTTGCCTAAAAAAATATAAGTCTAGTTTAGGAAATGTTCTTAAAACTTATTAGATAAAAAAATAATGCAATTTTAATATCAGTCTGCGAATGGAAATTGAATGTACGTATATGTCGACATCTCGTTCTATTTGGCAAGGTTATTTTTTTGTTTCAGTTACAAACTTTGTCAATTTTTTTGGTGTATTTTATCCGAACTACCTCAAATTAGTGAGATTACATTTTAATTTCTGTTTTGATATAATTACATAAACCATTTTTAAGTAAATCTGAAGTTCCCATATTCAACTGCACTGTCTAAGGTCTATCCGGAACTGTGGCGGGCAGCACCTGAGCGATGTACCTCGACCGGATGCGATCGGACTGTTCCAGCGGGGATTCCCTTTGCACGCTCACTGTCGCATTATCCACTTCCTCCTGGTCAGAACTGTCCACGTGTTCAAGAAGGTTTGCTCTTTCGTCAGTCCGCGGGGCTGGGCTGTGAGACATGGTTTAAAATATAAAAACAGTAATTCACGTGTTGGTTTTAACACTTAAATGCTAATAAAAAGTCCAAAACATGTCTACGTCATGCTGTAAATTTTGAATAGTCAAATTTTATACTACCAGGTATAACTACCGCTTATAAGCATAGGTTTGACTTTGAATAAGCAGAAGTCACTATTAGGGCCTTTTAAGCAGGGAGCCTGGGATGATAGTAGCGTGACACATGCAGTTCTTACGCGACGTTTCAGTTCCCACTCGCTTGCTATTTGTCAAAAAGTAACGTAATTTGTAAAGGACACGGATGAAACTACCAACACTGGCAACCGGCCTGCTTACAATGAGTAACTATCTCCCACAATTTTTTCTCAGACCTAAAGTTAATATTAAAAGAATAATTTTATTTATTTTCGTAATATTAATAATTCCCACTTACTTTTTTAACGCTTCTTTCATACTGGGCGACAGATTAAGTATACCGTTGTTGGCAGAGTCCAAGATGTAGATGAGAACAGCTGCTATCAATGACACTATAAATAAAATAATCATAGTTTAGTTTAGGATAGATTAAGCTTGAAAGGAATTCTACTTTTTAACACTATACAGTAGGGAAGAATTTGGGTTGTAGAGAAAAATAAATTTCTAATGCAGCAGTTCAGAATGCAGATTTATTTCTCAAATTTACATTTAAATAATTTTTTGGCCTTACCAAAAAGACATCCTAAGAAAAACATTTCCAGCATCAAGTATCCATATTTGTCTACAATCATGCCCGCTAATATTAAAACCGTGGCTAAACCTAAGTTTTGAACAGCTTGACATCTGTGAACAATTTAAGAGGATATAAAATTAATCAAATTATTAATGTGGTTATTGAAGACATGTTGATAGTCATCTGAAATACTAATTCAAAAGTTGAAATCATAAGATTTATTTTTGTAGATTTTGAATCCCTTTAGGAAGTTAATCACACATACAAATATAAGCTGTGCGTATATGCATATATTATGTTGTAATTTAACACAAAATTATCCAGATAGTGTTAATGTAAAATAAAATAATGTCGCTTACAATCCAAATGCTGTCCCTAATTGATGCTCTGGAACAATCATAGCAACCAGAGGCCATAAACCACTGGCGAGTAATGAGTATGAAATACCTAAAGACACCTGAAACAATAAAACGAAAATTTGGTTAAACTCATAATAGTTTATTTAAAAAAAAAGAACCTCGGAAGACAAATATGTGCTAATAAAAGCCACTGACACAGTCATATAGTTACTCTTATCATCATCACGCGTTAAGGGCCCAATCCTGAGCCGGGTCTCCTCCTCAGAATGAGGGAGTCAACACTATTTAAATTCTATTCTTCCTTCATCATTGCTTGATTCATTTATCATTTTAAATAAATATTTTTACAATTTAAAACTATACTAATTATAGGAACAGTCAGAGTAACTACTAGCTTTGCTTTCATTTCATTGATAATTTAATTAATTTGATTTTTTTATTATCATCAGAATTACTCAGTATGAATTACTCACCACTCCAATGTATGGATTGACAAATGTAAATGCGAGTAGAAAATGAGATCCAATAGTAGTTATAATACTCAATATAACCCACATAACATTTCTCCCTGTTTTATCTATAAGTATGCCAAAGAACGGACTGAGTACAGCTGAAAGCAAATACACCATTGAATTCACGGTGTTGGCATCTTGCGGCATGAAATCAAATTTTCTCTCAAAGAATAACCTGTAAATAAAGAAATCATGATTTATATGAGATATATGAGATCCCTGATGATAACATATTGTATTTTTATGTATTGAAAAATACGTGTAATTCAAAGTAAGGGCAAATATTTCAGAATATTAGAAATATCAATATTTTTTATCCAAAAACTTTTGATAAAGGGAAAAATATTTAAAACTTGCAGGAAATTTAAAATATTTTAATCACAATGACAGAAAGTAGTTTATGGCAACAATAGTAAATGGTATGTGTTGATTTATAGTTAAAATAAAATACATATTAAAAAAATGTTGTATTGTTATTATGGATCGTGACGTCAAGCGCGCCGAAACGGCATGCATTTAAAGGACCTGCATATTTTTACATTTTGGCTAAGCAATGAAAAATGGACTTACTTTCCTAAAGCAATGAAGGGGAAAATAGCCAAATAATATGCAACACAGATGAGCGACACAAGCCAAAATACTGGTTTAAAATGCAATATATCTAGAACGTGGAATGGTTCATTCTTGGCATTTCCCTCTTGTCTTGCTAATACTCTCTCCGCTCTGTGATCCATCCAGCCCAATATAACTCCACATATGAGGGAGCCTAAGCATGTGAGTGAGGCTGAAACGATAAAAGGATTTTTTAAAATTATAGCTCAAAAAACTAATAAACTTATAATATTATTATTGAGTAAATAAAATAACCAACCTATGAACAGAGTTACGCCAAGTTTCTCATAACCACCATAATAATTAGCAACCCATCGGTAAATAGGTTCCATTACCCAGAAGTTTACTGTACTTCCAAATCTCGAAAAGGATAACTGTAGTCCAAACACCATGTTAAGTTCCTTTCCATTAAACCATAATACGACATAATTGTTCACAGCCACCTGTAGTGATTCTCCACCAATACTAAAAAAAAATTGGTTCATTAATGAAGTTAAAATTTTGTATAATTTAATCTAAACTCTAAACCTTTAAATCTAAACTCTAAACCTTTAAGTTGCTCCCATCATAGATAAAATGATAGAAAGGTGTATGCTATAGTTTAGGCATGTAATGAGACGAGATGAGGATCCTGTAAGAAAGGCATTACAAATACCTGAAGGCAGGAGAGGAAATGGTGGCCCAATTACCAAGTAGTGGACAACCGTGTCCAGAGACCTGGAACGCACACACCCAGATAAACTGACAACCCAAGATAGAAAAACTTGGTGCCTGAAAACGAGGAGAGCTGACCCCAAATAAAGGGATAAGGCTAGGAAGAAGAAGAATCTAAACTCTAAGCCTAAAATTAAGTAAAATCGATCAAGCTATTTTGGGAGAAAATAAAAATATCAATACTACAATCATAGGCTTAGGTAGGTCACAGGAATTACTAACAAATGTTAATACTTACCCAAATATAAATCGTCCAAGTATCATTAACCAATAAGCATTAATATATACTCCAAAAGCAAACACAACTGCTCCAATAAACACAATTGTCATATATATAATTGTACCTAATCTTACACCAAAACATCTGTAATAAAGAATACAATGAATCAAATAGATTAAGATAATAATTGTAATGAGATATTGGGAAAGGCAACAGGATTGTTTGGTGCACTATCATTCTGGTAATTAATCTACTATATTTTAAGCTAATCAGCTCCTTTTTTTGTCTGTGTTGTTACATAAAGAATGACAGCTGATTTTGTGCCTAAACATAATTTATATCCTATAAAAAGTTGTTACTATAATATAAAATACTAGCAAGGCCTGCCCTCGCTTCGCTCCGGGTATTTAAAACAATATTATAATTGATGTCCTTAAATTGTCTCTCTGTAATTGTTGTTTTCCATTATTTGAAAAAAGAGAGAGAGTAAGAAAAAGTTATAAAAAGAAAAATAATAGAAACAAAAACAAAAGAAAAGCGACAGATGCTAAGAGAGGGACAGAGCAAAAATAAAATTGAATAGGTAAAGGAGAGAGAGAAAGAGCGAGTGAGATAATCGAAAGAAAGAAATTGAAAAGAGACTGATCATACTCAACAAATAAAAATAAGATATAAAGAGAGAGCATGAGAGACAATGATAGTATTATAAGAGGAAGAGAAATGGAAATACTCTCTCAATGAAAGACTTTTTAAAATCGGATCAGTAGCAACAAAATAGCCATATTCTATTAATTAAAAATGTATATGGCAACACTAAATCAACTTTGTTTCTCACGAATAGTAAAGTTTTCTATCAGTGAAAGAATTTTTAAAATCGGATCAGTAGCAACAAAATGGCCATATTCTATTAATTAAAAAATGTATATGGCAACACTAAATCACTTTTGTCACTCACGAATAGTGTAGTTTTCTATCAGTGAAAGAATTTTTAAAATCGGATCAGTAGCAAAAAAATGGCTATATTCTATTAATTAAAAAATGTATATGGCAACACTAAATCACTTTTGTCCCTCCCGAATAGTGTAGTTTTCTATCAGTGAAAAAATGTTTTAAATCGGATTTGTAGGTCCTGAGAAACTCTTCAATTTACAGAATGGCCACCTTATGGCACTTAAATGGCCATATCTTTTTAATTAGAGTATTTATGGCAACACCACATAGCCTATGTTACCCGGAAAGGATGTAGCTTCCTATCGGTAGCAACAAACATACAAATATACAAACATACAAACAATCAAATCTTTCATCTTTATATAATAGTATAGATATAGATAAAAATGTTATCAATCGGAATTAAAACTTTTGAATGTTTTAATATTAGTTAAACGGGTTTAAAATGAGAATTTACTGTTCCGTACCAATATTTGCCACCATAAATATTTATTTTATTCTATTTTTAGTATTTATTTAGTTATGGGCAACAGAAATACGTCATTTGTGAAAATTCAACTGTCTAGATATCACAAAAATTTTAGAAACCACTCATTAATAATTTTATCTCAGTATGATAGCCTCAATATTCATATTAGTGTTACAATGCAATTTAATATTAGTATAATGTGTATAGTAATACAAACCTATCAATAAGATAACCGCCAACAAAGCATAATATTACATTTGGCCATGAGTATATGGAATAGAGCAATGCAAACTGGGATGTGTTCAAGTGTGAGTCACCTTTAAAGTTATCAGCAAGCGCTCCGGGTGTATCATAACAAAAATATGAACCTAAAACAAAAACAATTGTTATGAGTTTCCGAGTAGATTACACAGTTAAATAAAAAAATTAAGTTTCCTTTCTTCCAATATCTGTACTTATTCTCTTTGCCACTTTATAACATAGTAGTCGACCCACCCGACTTCATGCCCGTGATCATCATATATAGCCTATAGCCTTCCTCGATAAATGGGCTATCTAACAAGAAATTTTTCAAGTCGGAATTGTAGTTCCTGAGATTAGCGCAATAAGCAAACAAACAAACAAAATCTTCAGCTTTATATATTAGTATAGATTAATTTTTTTTCTATTATACCCTATTTTTGAGATATGATGACAAACAACAATTATTAGTTAAAAAAAGGACTCTAGATTACTTAGCTACTTATTTATTTATTAATATTTGTTATTATTTTATATATGTTAGACTGATTCAATCGCAGTGATGGCCCAGTGGTTGAGACTTCAATGTCTTACTCAGGAGGTCCGAGTTCGATCCTGGCCACTCACCTCTGACTTTTCTGAGTTATGTGTGTTTTTAAGCAATTAAATATCACTTGCTTTAACGGTGAAGGAAAACATCGTGAGGAAACCTACACGCCTGAGAGTTCCCTAAAGTTCTCAAAGGTGTGCGTAGTCTGCACACCCGCACTGGGCCAGCGTGGTAGACTATGGCCTAATACCCTCCTCATTCATTCTGAGCTTTTTTTGTAGAGGGTCAAATTCCCCCCATGTATATGCTAAAGACTTAGCAGTTTAATAATCCATTCCAAAGTTAATAATCAATTAACATGAATAAAAAAAAAGTACCAATCGAATTGAAAACATCCTCCTTTTTGAAGGCTCATAAAATAAAAACTACTGAGCCAAACTGTGTTAAATTTTTATGAGACTAAATAGCAACTATTCTGAATCAAACTAACGTACAATCACGTAAATCGAATCATAATTCTCAGAGTAATCGGTGCACATACATAAATAATCAATACAGAGACATACGGGAACGGAAAAAATGGTCATAAAATTAAAACTACTGGGCCAAACTATTTTAAATTTTTTTGGGACCAAATGGCAACAATTCAGCATCAAACAAAAGAAAATCACGTAAAAAAAAATATACCAATCGAATTGAGAACCTCCTCCTTTTTGAAGCCGGTTAAAAAATGTATATTTTCAGTGTTATTAGGTATTAAATAGTAATAGGATAACATCTAGGTACTTACCAAAACAAAGAAAACACATTAAGATTAAAGCTACAAATCTGTGTACTCTATGAGCTGGATGACACATAGATGTGGGTTGATCTTGAGCAGATCTTCCATTTCCACTTGTTTCTGGATTCTCCATAACTCTATAAAAACATTCAAAACACTAACCATAATTACATATTACCTCATAAGCAATTTTTTCATTTCAACTCAAAGCAACTTACACAAAGAAATCGCAAGCGATGCAATGGGATCTTTTTATTTGACTTGACAATTAAAATAAGTTATTCATAATTTTCTTAGATAACTAAATCGTAATCTTACATTATTATTTTACCTTTTACCACAAAATAAACATTAATATTTATGAAATTATTAAAACATAAACATCAGTGTAGACTTGTCGAAAAAAATATCTGTGTATCGATATTTTGTAGTATGACACATCGATATTTTTGAGCAATATTTAATTTTATCGATTTTAATAATGTACGTATTTATCATGAAATACAGAGATCAATCTTTGTACTGATACTAGAGATGTGACTTCGAGGGAGAAAAATCGATTACTAAATAATTGATTTTTATTTGTAAAAAATCGATTATCTAAAAAATAATATATTTTTTCTTACTATTCAAAGAGGCATTTTTCGTACATAATAATAAAATTACCAAGTCGATAATAATTAAAACAACAATCTGTTAGTTTAGAGGAAACTGAATAAAAATGATAGAAATGTATATAAAACAACAATATTAATACAAAAGAATGAAATGACTAGTAATTAGCCTCAAAACTGAAATACAAAACAAGTGTTTGTTAAAATGTTCTTTGAACATTAACAGATGTCTAGTACCATATATCATTTTACTAGAACAAAAATAAAATTAAACAAAAATCACAAGAAATAAAGTGACTTTTTCCTTTGGTCTCAAAACTAAAATCAAAAAAAAACTTAGTTTAAACAATAAATCAACTAATAAAAATTATTGCCACAAAAATATAACATTTGACTAGAATTGAAATAAAATAAAACAATAATTACAAGAAATAAAACGGCTTTTTAGACCTAAATACAAATAATCGATTTATTAAAAATCGATTATAAGAAAAAACAATCGATTATTTTTTTCACACCCCTACTTTATATTGATTCTGATTGCGTGGTGTTTGATAAACGTCCAGTGATCGTGATCCAGTCTTTGATCGCCTAATGCCGGTATTATAACTGAAACGTTTTGTAAATAAATTTGGATTGTGTAAAATTTAATACCATGAATAACACACGTAAAATATTAATAATTATTGCATCGGCATGGATGATACAAAGTATTCTAGGACACTCTCATTCACATTCTCATGGGGATGAATCGCCAGCATTCAAATACAGCAAGCAGGCAAATGAAAAACAACACGCGGAACCTGATAATATATCTGAATATGATTTGTACGTTAAAGCTTTAGGATCTACTGTTTTTATAAGCATCGTACCATTTTTCATATTATTCTTTATTCCTATCGACGGTACTGTTGAAAAACAACCGCTATTGAAAGTTCTGTTATCATTTGCTTCCGGTGGACTACTTGGAGACGCGTTTTTGCATTTAATTCCACATGCTCTAGTACCTCACGATGGCGGAGAAGGACATAGCCATAGTCATTCTCACAATGAAGATCATCATGAACCTCATGATATGACAGTTGGTCTTGGCGTTCTCGGTGGTATAATCACTTTCCTTGTTGTGGAAAAAACTGTGCGACTGTTTGACGGAGGACATGGACATTCACACAGTACAGATAAAAAGAAAAATGATAATAAAACAAAGAAGTCAGATAAAAATAAAAAAGAAGAAATCAAAATCGCTGGCTATTTAAACCTTGCTGCAGATTTTACTCACAATTTTACAGACGGTTTAGCAATTGGAGCATCATATATTGCTGGACAAAATATTGGTCTAATAACAACTATTACAATTTTACTACATGAAATTCCTCATGAAATAGGAGATTTTGCTATACTAGTACAATCTGGATGTTCTCGTAAAAAAGCCATGATGCTACAACTATTAACAGCTTTTGGTGCAATATCTGGCACAGTGTTGTCCATATATTTACAGGGAACTGGTGATGGACTCGTTTCATCTTTCATACTTCCATTCACAGCTGGAGGATTTATATATATTGCAACAGTGTCTGTAATACCTGAGCTATTGGAGGGATCCAATAAACTTTCCCAATCAATTAAGGAAATACTTGCTTTACTAGCAGGAGTGTACATGATGGTTATTATAGCACAATACGAGTAATATATGTACATTATTTTATTAAAATTGTAAATACCAATCTTATAATGCATTTTATTATATAGATCATTAAAACATCACAATCATTCAAAGTTTTATTGTTTCCTAGTGCATGTAAATACGTCTATCAATTTTGTGAAAAATTTTCATTAATAATTCTTTCATCTCAGTTTGGCAGAGCTGGAGCAATTACTCTTTATATACTATAAATATCTTAATTTCCTTGTATTTAAAAAATATAATGGATGTTAAAACTCCAATGAGAATACTACTGATACAAAATACAATCCTAAACCTACCAACTTTAAATTATTTATATAGTATATAGGTATTAAGTTTTTGATCAACTCACTGCCACTGTGCTAGTCCCATGGGAGTCACTGAAAATCAGCAGAGGGACTCGGTCTGAGTGGCTCCCATTGGCAAGACTCATTTGAATTTTACCTGTATATTGCTTTGTAGAAATATTTCATACTTATTATAAATTAATGGTATACATTTTAAAATGTTACTGGATCATTTATATGATTTCCAAAATACTTTTTATTTTCTTTTTGTGTGAGAATGCCAATAGACTTATCTTTCTACTTTCTTAAAAAATCTGATATAAAAATCATAAGATTAAATATAAAATAGATAGATTGCTGTGATGTAAAAAAATAATGAAAATTATATTCTTTTCACTTTACCGTTTTTGCATTAATCTATACTGAAAATATCGTTATAACTAATTGAAACTTATTTGGCATTTGCTATGCGTTAACATCTCCTTTAAGTCTTAGCTAAAGATTATACCATTGAAATTGCTTGTTAACTGACTTTTAAAAAAGAGGTTCTCAATTCATTGGAAACTTGTATATATTCACTTGTTAATACTCAGCATTTTGATCATTCCATATATATTATACTCTTTGCTTTGATCTGTGCACAGCGTATACCAACCGGAGCCGAGTTCATGTCAGATAACGTCAACGGAAGACATGGCTTCGGCCTTATTATGGAATGAACAAAGAATTAACCTCTTAAAGACAACACTGACGTCTACTATCATAACGAATTTTACAACTACAGGAATTTATATAATTATAACGGAAGAAATGGCTTCAGCCTTACTGTGAAGTGAATAAGGAATTGACCTACTGAAGACAAGGCTGTACGGTGTAATACCTTTGCCTTTTCCATTATGGAATAAAAACAGAGAAAAAAAAATCAGATAACGTCTGCGTCACACACCGGTGCGACGGTTGTTTTATATATCATCTTTGGACGGTTGTAATAAAATTATAGCCAGCGCACAGAATAAATATTATTAAAAATCATTAATAGTAATCTCATTAATCAAAATTTAAATTAATTAAGAAAAATATCATGCCTTTATACACTGAAATAGCTTTCACACTTAGCTAAGGGTTTAAGAAAACTAATATTTTGTAGCCTACCTACATAACTAGTCTTTAAAAAATCTTCGTCATTAATCTCTAATTCTACAATATGTAGGAAAACCACGCAAGCAAGCAGTTATTATATAGAGCAAATTATAGAATTGCCATCTCTCTGAGTTTCTCTGGATTAGCCAAACTTTGTGACGAAAAAGATTCAAATATAGCATAGTATATAAATAGTTAAATTTTTCATATTCCTGTTATCACTACATACTGTAAAACAGTCGTTGACCGCTGTCTATATATGCTTAGATCTTTAAAACATAGCATATTTAAGTAGAGGAAGTAATAAGCCGCACCGGGTCGTTAGTATAAATCTATCCTTCGTGCAGTATATGTGAATTCCTCGAATAATAATTATTTTAAGAAATCTGGAATAATAATTATTTTAAAAAATCTGACAATTGTTTCTCTACAGACTGCTATTTTATATCACTAAAATTGCAAGTATTAAGTAAGTATGTGATATCAAAGCTTATTTGTTCTGATTAAAGATATAATATCCACAACACATATTTAATGTGTTGCTAACAGAGAAACCGAGAATAAGATTTGATATTAAAGAATTATATGCATGATAGAGCAGTAGCCAATTATTTATAGTATATACTTGCACAAAAATATTATTATCTCTAGCTTTTTTTTATAAAATATAAATAACACATCTACAAAGAGTAAAAAATCACAAACAACAATCTACAGGTTATCAAATTTTTAAATATATAACTATTCTTAGGTAACATTAAATAGTTTATAAAATAAAAGACATTGTGGATTATTTAAAATTTATTTAACAGATTACTTCTTCTTAGACACACCAACAGTTCTTCCACGTCTACCAGTAGTCTTTGTGTGTTGACCACGGACACGGAGGCCCCAGTAGTGACGCATTCCCCTATGAGCTCTGATCTTCTTCAACCTCTCTAGATCTTCACGGAGCTTTGAGTCCAAGTTAGAGGATGTTAATTGACTGTATTTGCCATCAACAATATCCTTTTGCCTATTAAGGAACCAATCAGGAATCTTGTACTGTCTAGGATTTGACATGATGGTTACAATTTTCTCTACCTGTTGTCAAAAGGAAACAAAAATTGTTAATGATTAAAATTACTAATACTAGACAACATTTAGAGAATAAAGATTCTGTGAAAGATCAACGGATACAGAATATATCAGCCTGAGATGAATCTCAGGAGGATTCTTTAAGAAATACATTACAATATAAAATGACAGCAATCAATTCTCTATGACCTAAGTAGTATTTAATTACATTAATAAATTTTACTATTATTAATAGTAAATATTAAGAATGTTTGTAGTCAATTGATTGTAAACAAGTAGAAGACCAAATTTTAAATTGAATGCAATTTATCACTGAAAGCAAATGATTCTTATTGTATTGTCTACAGACTAATGTTTCGATGCCATTGTCACTTCGTGAAAACAGTTTCTGTAATGGCTTCATAAAAGTCTTCTAATAGCTTCAAATATTACACTGAGATTTTGGTCAAATTAGGAAAAACAACCACGGGATCCTAAATCATAACAGTAATTTAATCACAAGTCGTTGTATTTATTTAAGTAAAAACAAATGTTCTCTTACCTCTTCTTCTGTACATTCTCCAGCACGTTTGTCCAAATCAATGTCAGCTTTTTTTAACACAATATTGGAGTATCTGCGACCGACTCCTTTAATAGCGGTCATAGCAAACATAACTTTACGTTTGCCATCAATATTCGTATTCATAATACGAAGAATATGTTGAAACTTATCCGGGATAACGAGTGACTGAAACACAAATAATAAATAAAGTAAATGGCAAAATACATACTTTTATTACATTAAAAATAATCTGTACATCGATGTATATCACAATATTGCGATTATTTTAAAAGATTTCGTAATATTTTAAGGATTTAAGTACCATTTTAATCAACTTTTCGTTTTCGACGTTCCCGAAGAAACTTTAACAACATGAAAAAGGAATGTAACCACAGATTATTCAATAAATAGCAAAAAAAAATGTTGCTATAACTTGATAACCACTGTAGTATTGCCAATTAATCGATTTGACGTGAAAAGTGTTTAATGCGGTTTCCTCAAAAAAAAAATTAATTATTAGTCTGTGCATCTAACTAACATTACATAAGTTTTAATTCTGTAATTATTAGTGAAGCTTATTCATAATTATTTTTAGAAGATTAAGTTTTTTTATCATAACATTTTTAAAAATCGTAGATGAACAATATATTATTTTTATATCTTCGATAATAAAAATTTATCTGACAAACATTTCAAACATAAGCCGCCATTATTAATTTTTAACAGTAACAAAAAATTTTACGTAAAACATGATATTAATAAAAAGTAAATCGCTCTACATGTTACGGAGACCAGTTTATAAGGATGTGACATTAGTGATAAAAATCGATTCCTTTTAATCTTCCTTTTCGATTTATGCAAGAATATAATATATGCAAGATTACAATTTCTTATATTAAATGGGAAAAACTATAGTAATATACTGTAAATAAAAATAAAGTGCGTTAGATAACCTTTTTTTACTTCTTTATCATTTATTTCTTCTGCTAAGGAGTTTACTAATTACGAACTCACTAGCCACGTTTAAGCCAATGTCAGGATTCTGAGCCTTTTAATACCAAATATATATATCGGGAGTAGTGCACTGAGCACGTGCACCAATGTTTGTATTTTTGATCGTCAAATCAATAAATAAATAAAAAGTAACAAATAAAAAATTATTACATTTTTCTCAAAATAAAATAATTTTGGTTTAATATTAATAATTTATAAATAAAATGAAATAACAATCAATTCAACAACATATTTTTACTTGAAAAAAAATGAGGTGTGGTAGTGTCAGGGACAACCCCGTGTATTGTACGTGAATACATCTCGTAACTGGTTTCTATATTAAATATTATTATTTATAATCGTTAGATTTTGACGAGAGCTGACGATTGAAATTTGAACGAACGTAGCTTCTCCAAATAAAAAGTAGTACTAAACGGAAATCTCGATACGCCGCAAAATGAACACATAATGGGTATCCGCCTCACGTACAAATGGCGTTGATGATATAAATCGATTATGTGAATGTATATTAAAAAACGGTTGTTTTTAATATCATTGAAAATAACCGATTAATATGAGAATCGATTACATTCTCACATCTCTACAAGTATGCATAAGTTGGCAACACTGTTCATTTCATTTTGAGAATTTTTTTAACTGTGAGTGATCGTTCATCGTGTGCCGGTTACTAAATTTTCTTTGAGAAATAGTTATCACGATAGTTTTAAGCTGGGCTGGAATACAGTGATACAAAATGCTTTCAGAACCGACGTTAACGCTCATACAAATATTAGAAAAAACAATATCACCGGGTAAGCAATGCTTTCTTAGTTCTAGAGCATGGCGCTTCTTTATTGCCAACTGACTTTTACGGTACGTAGCACTTATGATTATCACTAGTAGGAAGTAGAACAAAGATTATAACGCAAGGAAGCCATCATGACTCAATTGAAATGAGCCATAATTAATATAAATGTTTGATTTTTATGAACCAATCATAAAATTACACTGACAGTTACTCAACATGTTACAAGATTGTCATGTAAGAAAGTTTCTGCTTCATTATATTGTATTTTACTCAAAGATTGACGCATATTGGATATCTAGCGATCATTGTTATTATTTTGTAAATGAATTTCCTAATCCTTTTCCTAAAAAATAACCTCAATATGTGTATGCTATAGATTACATGTTGATTGTCACTAGTTTCTGTCTTTCCGTTTTTCGATTCGACAACAATTCTTTTATATATAAACTGCTTAATATGATATCATTGTTGCCACTATTCGTGATAATATCAATTTCATATATTCAAGAGTACAAAGAAATGTAAAAAAATAATAATTTTCCACTTAAAACCAACTCTAAAGTAACTAACAAAATGATTAAAATAAAATAACTTATTAAATTTTAAGTTGATAATACAAAAATATTCTGATAACTTTATATGCAAAGCAAAACAATAGTATCTATTAAGTATTTCAGGTTTTTCTTTTTGATTGGACTGAAGCTAATTGTCTTTTGATACCTAATATCATATTATAAGATGATAGGCATCTGACACATGGATAACTTTTACTTAATAGACAATCTGATGATCAGCCTCCATTGTCCTAACTAGTACCAACCACGGAATTTTTCTGTCTGTGGGGTTTGAATCTTCTACATCTAATCACAGCACACAAGTGAAATGGAGACTAAGAAGCCAAGAGTATCATTGCATACCATTATTTGTTGTCATGTTTTGTAGCAGGCTTATTTTTCTAAACTTTTCTTAGCTTTATAGTAATTAATCAATAATTTATTAATTTTGTTATCTTATACTATTTCAGATCGAAATGAATTGGAAGCAGCAGAAAAATATCTTGATCATGCAGCTGTTACTGACTTCACAACCTTCATCAAAATGCTGTCAGATGTATTGGTGCAAGGGGGGAACAGCCAAGTGGCCAGGATGGCGGCAGGGCTGCAGTTAAAAAACCACCTTACATCCAAAGATCTTTCTCTAAAACAACAATACCAGCAAAGATGGCTTGCATTACCTGAGGATATAAGACTTTATATTAAGAAAAATGTAATTATTTTTAAATTTAACTTACATAAAGTTGAAATTTTTTTCATTTCATTTCATAGGGAAAATATTAAAACATATTAATATAATAATTTATTATTTTTTTATTTTAAGATCTTAGCAGCAATAGGAACAGAAAACAGTAGACCCAGTTCAGCAGCACAGTGTGTAGCCTATGTAGCTGTAGCAGAACTTGCAGAGGGACAATGGAATGATCTAATTCCGATGCTAGTTGAAAATGTAGTCAATGCTCAATCGACGGAGTTGAAAAGAGAAGCAAGTTTAGAGGCTATTGGTAGGTGCACGTTGCCCATTACTGGCATAGCTTTTACCCTTTTAATGGAAGCATAGGAGTTTGAAATGGAAGATTTTTTAAATATCAACTGCCATTTGAATTTTCATTAATATCATGTTTTATTTATTACAAAATCGTTCGCTGGTATTTATTGTTCATATTTACTCATAAAAATCAGTGTTTACGCATGTTGCTTGTATCAATTTAAAATTGAATTGATTTTAATTGCAGCTACATTAATTAATTATTTAGTTAATAAGCTTAGAAAATATAATTTTTGTTCCTATGACAATATTCTTAAAAAGTTATAATTTTTTTTTTGTAAAGGTTATATTTGCCAAGAAATAGATGCAGAAGTTCTAACAGAGCAAAGCAATCTCATTTTAACTGCTATAATTCATGGAATGAGATCTACAGAGCCAAGCAACCATGTCCGACTAGCGGCTACACAAGCATTGCTTAATTCTCTAGAATTCACAAAAGCTAATTTTGATAAAGAAAATGAAAGAAACTTTATAATGGAGGTTGTTTGTGAAGCCACACAGTCTAGTGATATGCGGATAAGTGTAGCAGCTCTTCAATGTTTAGTAAGTATTACAAACTTGTTTCTACCCAGAATTATCCTTCTAAATATGAATCAGATCCTTTACAGTATCTTAGTAAATTTAGGCAATAATTACATGCTATTTTAAATAAATTTGTAGGTTAAAATATTATCTTTATACTACCAACATATGGAACCATACATGGGTCAAGCTTTATTCCCTATAACCTTAGAAGCAATGAAGTCTGATGTAGATGATATATCTCTACAAGGTATTGAATTTTGGTCCAATGTTAGTGATGAAGAAATTGATCTGGCTATTGAGATGGCCGAAGCAACAGATACAGGTATGTAATAATTAAAGGGAAAAGGATCTTTTCGACAGGTGTTATGTTTACTGATACAAGTACAACTTTACAGGAGAGCGATTTGAATATTCTAAACATTGTAACTTTGTCAAAGTACGACCGAAATCTTTGAAATTTTGAAATGTTATACCTAAGTATTATAGAAAAAGATATGTATAATAAGGTTTTAATATTTTTGAAAATAGCGGCAGTTGTACTTGTGTAGCCTAGTTTTCGTTAAGTATTAAAACATGAATAGTGGTGCAAGTGATCACTTGGATCAGTATGCTGATGTTTTTGAAACTGAGGTAAATGAGAGGATATAACACTATTATATATCCATTTCTGTGAATATGGATAAATATCTGATGTGTACAATATTAAATATAATACTATTTCACTAACTTACACAAATATATGTTTAACTACTTCTATCAGTTATCTATTTAGTACTCTAGTTATGTATTTGATAAGGTTTACTTTTAAATAAATAAAAAAAACTATTTTACTTAAGTTAGGGACTTAAAATTTAAAGGACTTAGTCCTTTTTTAAATAAGTTTAAAATTTTAAGAAATAAAGTAGTAGAAGTAGGTCGAGTATAAGAGTATGCTGTAGAAGAAATTATAAATAATATAAATTATGTCTTGATCATCTCCAATTCTTTTATTTCTATGTTTATTAGAAGACCATAGTAGCCAAGGTCTAGTATAAGATAAAGTGGCAGAAGAAAAGCCAAGTAAAATAAATTATGTCTTAAGCCCCTCTTCTAATTCTTTTATTATATGTTAGATATATAGTATATCAATTTAATAAGAAAAGATGAACACAACAGTTAGCTTTCAATATTTATTAGAAGACTAAAGTAGCCACAGTTGAGTATAAGATTACGGGGCAATACCATTATAGATCCCTCATGTCAAATGACGTAAAGTTGTGGAAATATAGTTTCCTTATAGTAAAACGTGCTATAGTTACTATGATGTGAATTTTGTATTTTTTGCAAGTTGAGAGTAGTACTTAAATCTGTAAATCATTGCTTTTGTACCAGTGTACTAGTGCATGCGCTTGCGACACCGCGCGTATACTGGTGTAAACGTCACTTGCGCGCATGACCTACGTACATTAGAACCAACTTGTGTGGTTAAAAATGTCGTCGCTTGTACCAAATGACTAGTCTGTATCTTTGAAACTAATTGGTATTTTGAAATAAAATTTGCATGATACAAAATGTTATTTTAAATCTATTAATGCAAAAAAACTGTTTTCGTAATTTTGTTGGTTGCATCAGTATACATAGGACCTGTCTTTTTCACGTATTTATAAAATAACAAATCTAAGGTGTAATTTTTTTTATATTTTCTTCAGGCCGCCCACCAGTAAGAACATCTAGGTTTTATGCCAGAGGAGCATTACAGTACATTGCTCCTGTTTTAATGCAAAAATTAACAAAGCAAGATGATTCTGAAGATGAACTTGAATGGAATCCATCAAAAGCTGCTTCTGTATGTTTGATGCTTCTATCAAACTGCTGTGAAGATGAAATTGTCCCCCATGTTTTACCATTTATTCGTACCAACATCAAAAGTGAGAACTGGAGGTATAGAGAAGCTGCTCTCATGGCTTTTGGCTCTATATTAGGGGGATTGGAAACTACAACTTTAGTACCTCTTGTAGAAGAAGCTATGCCTACACTTATTCAAGCCATGTACGATTCGAGCGTCGCGGTAAGAGACACGGCAGCTTGGACGTTTGGTAGAATATGCGAAATTGTGCCAGAGGCGGCTATTAACGAAACCTATCTACAACCTCTACTAGAATCTCTAGTGAATGGCCTGAAAGCCGAGCCTCGCGTAGCTGCAAATGTCTGCTGGGCCTTTACTGGTCTTGCCGAAGCTGCATACGAGACTGCTGACTGTGGTGATTCAGCACAACCTAAAACTTACTGCATGTCCACTTACTTTGATTTTATCGTCGAACGTCTACTTGAAACCACTGACCGTCAAGACGCTGCGCAACACAATCTTAGATCTGCCGCTTACGAAGCCTTAATGGAAATGGTGAAGAATTCACCCACAGATTGCTATGTCACGGTGCAGAAAACCACCATGGTTATTTTGGAGAGACTGCAGCAAGTCCTGCAAATGGAAAGTATAATCTCGAGTCAAGCAGATAGGTCTCAGTTCAATGATCTCCAGAGTCTTTTATGTGCCACTTTACAATCCGTTCTTCGTAAGGTAACGCTCGAGGATGCGCCGCAGATATCCGACGCCATTATGACTGCGCTTCTAACGATGTTCGCGGGCAATGCGGGGAAAGCTGGTGGCGTGCAGGAAGACGCATTGATGGCGGTTTCCACTTTAGTCGAGGTGCTAGGGGAAGGCTTTCTTAAATATATGGAAGCATTCAAACAATACCTTTATGTTGGACTTAAAAATCACCAGGAGTACCAAGTTTGCATAGCTGCAGTGGGAGTTACTGGTGACATTTGTCGCGCCCTGAAAAGTAAGGTAAACTATCCCAATCAAAGTCTTTGTACACAAATAATATAGCTGTACATAAAAGGTTATTGATTCCCATCTTCTAGGAATAAAAACATTGAATTAGGTGGAATAAAATTTTATTAAATTATATAAATAAGAGATATTGCTTGTGTAATTTGATCATTTTACCAAAATGAACTAAATTATTTGCAGGTGCTGCCATATTGTGATGAAATCATATTGCTCTTGTTGGAAAATCTTGGTGACCCAACCATCCATCGCTCGGTAAAACCTCAAATTCTATCTGTATTTGGAGATATTGCCCTGAGTATTGGTCCTGATTTTAAGAAATACTTTGAGGTTGTCATGGAAATGTTGCTGCAGGTAATCATTTATATTTTTTTTTCTACCTTACACATATAACCTAGAAAAAATTAATTGTTAATAACAGGTTCCAAAACACAACAAGGAGTATATACAGTTAACACACTCAAGTTATCTTTGAATTTTCTGTTTGGCAGGCCAGCAACGCGCAAGTTGATCGCAATGATTATGACATGGTAGAGTACCTAATTGAATTACGCGAAAGCGTTTTAGAAGCGTACACTGGGATCATTCAAGGATTTAAAGGATCAGGCGGTGAAGTTGCGCCTGAGGTGGCTCTTGTGGAACCACACGTCGGTGCTATAGTGGCTTTCATGAGCAGCGTAGCAGCTGAGCCAGAGAGAACAGATGGGCATATGTCAGTGATTGCGGGATTGACTGGCGATTTGTGCACTGTATTTGGGCATCGAGTTCTGCCACTATTGGAAACAAGACCTATATTAGACTTGCTGCAAGCGGCCAGGCTATCGCGTACACCCCGCACTAAGACGTTAGCCAACTGGGCGACCAAGGAGATCCGCAAGCTGAAGCAGCAACCTCCGCTTGCTAGCTGGTGAGTCCGAGGGAAAGGTTCGAATCAGTTCCATTGTAACCAGTTAACAAGCCTCGATAGGTTATTACTTATTATATTTGGTGAGAATATGTTAATTAATTTGTTGCATATTTTAGTGTTAAAGGCTTGTCAGCAAAAAAAGCATATGGTTCTGATATAGGTGGTTGGTAATTATAGTTTTCATTATAACTATTGTACATCACTAAAAAAATATAATAAAATAAATACTATTGATAATGAATAATGCCATCTAATAATATATAAATTTTTCTTACAAAATTTTTTCATTTCAGATTTGAAACATCGTGGAACAACAGTGATGTAACGAAGTTTCAGACAACATTTTGCTGGTAAACTCAAACATTATATTGGGAGGTCATATCATGTCATTAATTGTAAGTCGTTAGGTGCATTTATTTTTGGACTGTAGAAGATCCTAGTTTTTTCTTTCAGCAAAACAAATAAATGTCACTCACTGGTATCAAAAATTGACCTAGTTATCGTGTTATAATCATATATGTATTTTCCTATCTTTGTTGCAGCTTGAAGTTTAAAAAAATGAATTTTCTTATAGAGAGATAAATCTATTTCGGATATTGAAGAACAAACATGTTAAGATTATTAGTATATTGAACAACTGTGCTATGCACTGAGGTTCCCTTTTGATTAAATCTGAAATAAATTTATCTAGTTTATCTGTTTTGCGTCGCTCTTTATTACAATTTAGTGATATTTGCTTTAATGGTACGCTTCTCTTATATGTATGACTTCATAATATATTGTAATTTTATAAAACGCGTTTGGATAGTTACCTATGCGATGCACCTAGCGCGTTCGTAACTGTAACGCCTCACCATAATCTTTTCGTAATATTCTAAATAATAAAAAGTTGATGCATTTTCCTATTCGGTATTATAGATACAGACGGTGGCTGTGGTATCTTTACTTATGAGACGCGAAAGAGTTGTATGAAAGTTGACGTATGTTATTATAGGCATGCACATATGCAAGGGATTGTGAATTTTATAAATTATTATTGTTTTGTAAGATATTTGAAAGGTATCGTGATCGATGAAGTATGAGCGATGATGAATGTCTGATAGAGTGTATTTGTAAACTAGACTGTGCCAGCCCTGAAGGATTGGTATTATTCAATAAGATTCCATCGAAGTTACGAGCGGGACCGAAGGACGCCATATTGGTGCTTAGCTCTCTTTGTTCATCATAAATATTTTAAAATTAATCCAATAATTATTATATACATTTCATTTTTCGATATATTTTTTTTATTTAACAGTATTATCTGTATCAAAAGAAGATGAAATGAGGTATGCTTTCAAAATAAAATATAATTTTTGTGATGAATAAGAAACAAATTGCCTTTGGTCTCTTGCTCATGTTTGTACATATGTAATTAACAGTTTTTTCTTTTACATTGTCATTTTTGGCCACATTAGAGCACTGACATTATTAAATTAATGTAAAAATTATTTGTGCTTCCTTTTATAACTCGTTCATTATATAGTAAAGAATATGTTTGAATCTCAAAATGATATGTTCGCTAAATATACAAAATGTATTCTTTGTCTTATTTCGTTTATACTGATTATCAACTTTTCATTATCACACGTCAGTGCCTTGAAGCATTCGAAGTTTTGATCGGATCCGCCATTTGATACCGCGTCGATGTGAAACATTAGCGTGATTTAGTTTTTGTAATGGATTCTGAGCGACACACTTTTATTCCGTGACGACAGTTGCACATATAGACTGTTAGAGCTTGATGAGAGCAACATGTAAAGCAAATTGTTTAATTTTATTCGTAGTAAGAGTGTCTGCTAGTCTGTGAGCATCACTGACAGGAATGATGTTTGCGCGAATTATGCAAGAATTTTTTACGTGATGTGTGTATGCTTTTGAATTCGTGTACTCTACGTGAAAGGTTCGATTGACTCGGATCCATCAAAGTGAAAAAGGTTGGCTAGTAATAGGTATATTTTTGAATAGTCTGGTCGCTTCGGTATGTCGTACACGAGTTCAATAGTGTTGTGTTTTTATACAGAGTATCGTGTAAATGCCTCGCAGTCCGCGTTATATGTATGTATTGGTCGATAATTCTTGATTCATCTTGTTATATTGTGAACTTATTATATTAAGGATGATAGGAGAATTTGTGTGAGGACTAGTGCCATGCCATGAAAGGTTCTCAATTAGAATCATAGGCATTGAGTCGATGAATACCACCCACTTTTCCTGCGCGAAATAATAATTATTTTAAAAGGAATTATTTTGTTACGTATTTTATTTTCTTTTGTTTCGCCCATGAATACTATCCTGTAAACCGTTCTACGATATTAAAAACAATTTTAAATTACATAGTTTAGTTTCATTTAACAAAAATCCTTTCTAAGATTACATCATGTGTATTTTCCTCTTAGATTATGTAGGAGTAGGAAAATCCCTAATATGTTTCATCAAGACTTATTCAAAAGAGACGAATACAATCATTATACAATTACTTATTTCGTAGAAACCATTATAACACAAGAAAGAAAATAAAAAAACGTGGAAGCCGTCAATCTAATGGAACTGAATAATTTTTATGATATGTCTTAATTTACTGTGATATGAAAACGTTATTTCTTATTTTTTCTTCTTTCAAACTAACTGAACTAAGGGATCATTATTTCTATTTTTTGCATAGAAATACCTTATGGATCTCACAGTAACAGGCTACTTTTTGTGCTTAAAAAAAAACATTATTCATATTCCTGCGGAATGATAATAAAATGTTTTGCAATAAGAAAGGTGTGAATATTTTGACACAGCAATATCTTGAAAATGGTGTTAGGAGAAGTGTCCATTTTTTTAATGTAATAATTGTTAAAATAAAACAAAAATTTGAAAGAATTTTGACCCGTAAGTTAGAATACTATTCCCCTCTGCTGCTGGGAGAGCATCTCGTAAGAGCCTAGTATCCCAGCACTCCCTTTGGTAGGGGATCTGTTCTCCAACTGGCTTGCGACCGTTCCGGTCGATCCGCATGTGAGCCAGCCCTCTCCCATCCCAATAATGCTGCGGATCTAGTGTACACTGGGCTTTTGCTCAGGGTCCGCTGAGACCACAGCATATTTTTCTTCATTCCCCATCCCCACTCTATCTTCGAGGATGCAACGCATCGACAATACAAGTGCCCACTTACCATATCGCTCGCTCGTTTGCACCTTATGTACCATAAAAAAGAAAGAATCATTACAATATCTCTACAAATGAAAAAGTTATGGGACTTTAAAGTTGCACCTGTAACAATAATTTTGTTTCACACGGCAGGCCAGCGTGTTACGTCACTTCACCTAGTCGACGCGGCCCGTATACACTTAGAATGTTAAATATCCGACGGATTTCAAAAAAATTTTTTTCGGGTATATTAGTTTTGATCTATATTTCAATTCTATTAAGTTAAACATAGCATTATCAACATCGTGAAACTTTTCCATTCATGTCATATAAGTTATTGCTGGCTTTTATAATTATTTTTCAATACCTTCATTAAAACAGATTGTCTAAAATTTAAAAGATATCTAGACTATACCATTTCTCTTTTTTATTTGAATCGTTAGCATGTACATAATAACTATAGATATTCTCGTAAAAGATGTTTCATTAGAAACTTTTATCAATAAAGTATAAGTCTGTAAATGAACTTAACTATAATATGATAAAAATTGATTCTACATGAATTACAAAACAATTTCATTTCTATCAAAATTTCTATCTTTGACCACGTCGAAACATACATTATGACGTCAAATACCAGAAAACATTCTGTTTCTATAAGGTCTAAGACTTAAAAAGCAATATAATATGCTTGAACTGCTTCGGTTTCATAAAAATAGCCACAATATTATTTTTAGGTTATTGACGTGACTTGTGGTAATATAAAAAAGCATATTTTATATTAATACTTTTAATAAAGTATGTATTTAAAAACCCTATACACCACCAGACGACAGAATAAAGAAAATTAATATCACAGATAGTCAAATAATTTGAATGTCAAGAATGTATTTTATCTCTATGATTTGAATTTTAGGTTGATCTTGATATTTGATTTTGAATGATGAATCATTTGTCAGTTGCCGACTTGCTGTGATGTGATAAGCAGCGAGCAGCTCGCCCACATCAATATTTTTCAGTAACGCTAAACTTTATATTTCTTTTCTCTCGAATTAAACAATATTCTCGAATTTCTATAATAGAAAAATAAAGAAATCTCTTTCTTAATAAGTTATATTAAAATTTAAAAATGAAGCCACCGTACAAAATTGGTAAGTTTTTATAATAATTTTACTGTTTAATAAAATATTAAATCAATTATAGTAAGGTAATAAATACAAAGCAAATAATAAAGTATGGTTATTATATGGTTATCTTTCTTAATTGAAGTATGCGATTTTAGTTTTGAGGTTATTTTTATATTAAACCATGTGAATTTCATGGGTGTCTGCCAAATAATATTTTTTTGTGAAACATACAAACGTAGAGAATTTATTTCTTTTATATTATTCTGTTATCGTAACTGTTTACATGTTTTGATTAATTGTGCATGCTATTACCGATAATCTTAATCTGATAATGAATCCTCAGCTGATGAAAAATTAGCCGAACTGGGGCGTAAAGAAATAATGTTAGCTGAAAAAGAAATGCCAGGACTAATGGCTTGTCGGAGAAAGTATGCTCCTGCCAAAATCCTAAAAGGAGCCAGAATAGCAGGAAGTCTGCATATGACTGTTCAGACAGCTGTACTTATTGAAACACTGATTGAATTAGGAGCTGAGGTAATATATTTAATATTGTGCAAGATTTTTTTTTAACTTTAATACTGGAAAATTTTTAATGAAGTTTTTTTAATAGCTCAATTTGCTTTGTTTTTAATTCTAACATTAAAAATGACAGTAACCAAACTCAAAATTGCAATTTGTGGGAAACATGAAATTTTTAAGAAACTGTGAGTTGTGAGCTAATTTATCTCTCTTGTGTGATTTTAATCATTTGATCTTACTTATAATAATTATCTTGTATGACAAGGGTAGGATTATTAAGATTTCTTAAAGGGTGTTTAGAAAAAAGGGTCGCTTTCATGGTAATGTCTCTACATATACTAGAATATATTTATTGTATCATATCCCATATATTATTGTCTTAGAATAGTAGATATTACATAATTAAAAGTCTACATTATTCATAAAGATGATTTTTTGTCACGTTAAGATATATCTGCCAATATAGACTGCTATACTTGACTGATAACACAGATAAGATAACATGTTTTGTATTTGTAATACATTTACTCGTTGAACTTATTGTCTGTTATCTCTGCCTGTGTATCTTTGACGTTTCTTTATTCACCTTTGACATAAAGTTTAAGTGATGTAATAAAAATATAGTAATATTCAATATAAATTACTGTTAAAAATCTACGAATAGTTACATAACATTTATTCATAATTTTTTTTAATAATTACAATTTCAGTTAACACTATTCATGATCGAATATAAATTTGTGATTTTCTTTTAACTTCGCTACAATTAATATATTTTAAATATCAAAATTCTTTGCATATTTAAACTATTGCCTTCATAAAATTGACACAAATTGCATTAATTTATAACTAGTTGACCCATCCCGGCTTTGCCCGGATGCAATTTAACATGTGTAGTTGTAACCGCTATGTCCCTGCATTTTAAATCTGGAATATCTTTGAAAATATTCATTTAAATTTCATGCTGTAAAGGGCCATTTTGATTTATATTAAATGCACAATGTATTTAAGGTACCTAATTGGATAAGGATTAATGCTGTATTGTTTAGAATCGTTTCATAAATAAGCCATTATTTCTCGTAAAAAGTAAAGGATAAAAAATGGTTATTGTGGGTTATCCCTAAGAGATAGACATATACCATCGTGTTTTTGTAGACCTTTTCTAGGTGTACATTATTTTGATCTATCTCGTAGCGTTCAGTTAGCGTTTGCAATGTAAGCTCAAAAAAATGTGTTTATTTATGACATCACATTAGAAACCTCTAAAATTATCAGTGTTTCTCTACTATATTATGTATGTATTATACATATAATCATCCTCTTGAATCACTCTTATCTATTAAAAAGAACCCTAGAAAACAAACTCCTTATATACAAATGTATCATAAAGCCAATATGGACCTATGGAATTCAGTTGTGGGGCACTGCTGCAAATTCAAACCTAGAAATATATATAATTAATGAAATATTTATAATGCTCCTTGGTATATAACTAATGAGAGATTACATCATGAACTAGAAACACCCACACTATACTACGTAGTGATAAATGCAATTAAATAACACTTATTAGTAGATCTGCTAGCGGACATGCACGATAAAGAATAATAACTTTTTAGAATTATAGGCAGTATAGATAGTTCAATCCATGATATGTAGCCAGCCTACTATTTTGATGGTTAGTAGGTTACGGTTCTGTATTGTGGGTTGAACTATTTATACATCTTATTGTTACAAAAATATTAAACACAGCACATCTTTTCTCAGTACATGACTCAGGGATTGATTCTCTTCTCATAATGTTGCCCTTATCATTTTATTGCAGTTTAATAAAACTCATACTTGGTATAAGCAGGGCTTATAAATTTTTTATTTCTAATTTTATTTTTATTAATATTTAAGTTAAGATCACAAAATGAATTACAGGTACAGTGGTCAAGCAGTAACATATACAGTACTCAAGATGAAGCAGCAGCAGCTTTGGTTGCAAGAGGAATACCTATATATGCATGGAAAGGGGAAACTGAAGAGGAATATATATGGTGTATTGAACAGACTCTTATATTTCCTGATGGGAAGGTTAGACCTATGGAAAGACCTATTAAAATAATAATTTTTATTGAAAAAAGATATTACAAGTTATAATTTTATTTTCAGCCCTTAAATATGATTTTGGATGATGGAGGAGACCTCACCAATTTGGTACATACTAAGCATGCTGACCTTCTAGAAGGAGTAAGAGGTATATCTGAAGAAACTACTACAGGTGTCCACAACTTGTACAAAATGTTCCGTGAAGGGCTTTTAAAAGTTCCAGCCATCAATGTCAATGATTCTGTTACAAAAAGCAAGTTTGATAACCTGTATGGATGTAGAGAATCCCTTCTAGATGGTATTAAGAGGGCTACAGACATAATGATTGCTGGAAAAGTGTGTGTTGTGGGTGGTTATGGAGACGTTGGTAAAGGATGTGCTCAAGCATTCAAAGGTTTTGGAGGCAGAGTTATTGTAACAGAGATAGATCCAATTAATGCTTTACAAGCAGCTATGGAAGGTTTTCAGGTCACCACCATGGATGAGGCTTCAGAGCTTGGACAAATATTTGTGACTACTACTGGCAACATTGATATCATTTGTAAAGAACATTTTGTGAAGATGAAAGATGATGCCATTGTGTGCAATATTGGCCACTTTGACTGTGAAGTAGATGTCGCTTGGTTAGACAAAAATGCCAAGAAAGTGAACATAAAACAACATGTGGACCGATATGAGCTTGAAAATGGTAACCATATCATTGTACTTGCCTCAGGAAGACTTGTTAATTTAGGTTGTGCTACTGGACACTCCTCATTTGTCATGTCAAATTCTTTCACCAATCAAGTATTGGCACAAATTGAGTTGTGGACAAAACATAATGCATATCCTATTGGAGTTCATACGTTGCCTAAGAAACTAGATGAAGAAGTGGCGGCTCTACACTTAGATCATTTGGGGGTTAAGCTGACGAAGCTTTCACCTAAGCAAGCCAAGTATATTGGAGTTCCAGTTGAAGGACCCTATAAACCAGATCATTACAGATATTAATTTTATATTAATAACATTAGTTATTATTGACTACAGGTTTTTGTAATGAATTACTCCACTATGGGTCTTAATAAATAAAACTAATGCTGACTTTTTAATTTTTATTCACATAATTTAACTCTAAATACAGATGGTAAAATATAACTTGCAGTTTATTAAATTTTATCACAGGGTACTCCAAGTGATATACAATAGATTATAATGTTCATTGCAAATTCTTGAAACCCTATCCTAACATCGATTCCAACTACAAATATAATAAAAATTATTCAAAGATTGGTTTTATAATCTAATTTATGTTGAATAGAACTTTAACAACTCTTCTTCTATAGGTTTTAGTATACATTTATCTTTTAAGTTAATAACCCATCCAGGTTCTAGTCCATGAAATATTTGCCTCGGATCTTTTCTTTCTGACAACATTTCATTTATGTTTTCTATATTAGATAGTTCATATCCATATTTTTGTGATAATTTTAATCTCTCCTGTGAAATCTTCTCAGGGTCAGCTAGATATCCTCTCATTTCAGCACTAGTATAATATTCAATTGCATCTGGTGGAGGTATCATTCTTCTAGGTATAGCTTGACCTGATTCAAAGAATTTCTTTGGATTTTTAAGCAGAAACAGACTATGTGGATCATAATAAGCAGTTGTGATTACTCCACCATTTTTTTCAATAGCTGCAATTACCGATTCGCTTGCCCACTGAACTTCTATATTTACTTTTGTACGAAATAAATCTGCTCCTTCATCTGTTAAATGGACTCCAAAATGCTTTTGATCAGGAAAGAAACTATAAACACCCGATTTGACAATGCTTGCTATGTCAATAGGCTTACTTATATCTAGGCGATTTGTGTCAATCAACTGTTGTATTTGTAATAGAGATATAGGTGGATATTGTCTCCGAAGACTACAAAGGAAAAAATATTGCTATATTATTTATACATCAGAATGAAAACATGTAGATGGAAAGTGGTCATGAATGTTATAAGACATAAGCCAAACATAAGAGGTCATCCTCTAGAAAGGATTGAACTCTTGGGTAGTAACAAGCCACTCAGAAAAAAATTTCCTATTACAATAATAGGCTTTATTTTAGGCTTCTTATTATTCTATTCTATTCTTTTGTGCTCTGCAGTGAAATTTCTTTCATTTGCCAAAGTATAAAGCCTATAAATAATAAATTTATGAAAATCAGTTCTTGTTCAGTAATTTTTAAGTATATAAAGAGGACAAATAATTTTATTAATAAAGAAAATTAATTAGGTTCAAAAAATGTTTAGTTCCTTTCATTTTTGACTATGGTAGACTAGAACACAATTTAATAGTTTAAAATGTGTGTGAAATGTTTCAGCATTGCCTATGGTCAAGATTTCTTAGTTTAAAACTGATATTTCAGTTATATTAGATTTCTGCCAATAAATCAAAAAAACATTAACAATCATCATACTTGGCTAACTAATCTTATAAAAATACTTACTGGTGTCCTTTGTAGTAGGGTTCATGAGGCATTCTCAAATAAAATGGATTATTGCCAGTTTCATACCCTAACCTCATGTAGTTTTGTCGTTGACCTGAACCCTTATTACCAGCTCCATGTTTATCACCACTATGCTGAGCACGACCTCTCTTATTCTAAATCATAAAATTCAGAAATCGGATATTTTGTATGCATAATATAGAATTTTATAACATAAATAAAATTACAAAATAAAAATATAGGTTTACATGTTTTTGTAGAATTTATTTACTAATTCATAATAAAATCAAAATATTACATACATTTTTTTTGGAACCTGGATTATTACGAATATTTGCAATTGAAACTCTAGGCAATGAACGAAGCATCGCTAGAGACTTTTCGGTTATTTGTCTGGAACCCATTTTTAAGCTCCACTGTTATAATTATTGCTGATTATTTAAATATTAACTTATTTTATTAAATATTTGGTTATAATTTTTTTTTATATATGGCTGAATGTGCTTATGCACAAAACATTCTGCCAGTGTCACGAATAATGAAAAAAAACACGAAGGAGACTGCGCGGTAAATCTTGCCAATAAGTTAATGAGATTAAGTGACTATGAAAAAATTTTGATGGATGCTACGATACAGGAACAACAATAAAATTAAATAAAACACAATAAGCGATAACCATGAACGTTAAACTAAACTATAAAAAAATCAAATGTACACTCCTGACTCCTATTAGCTAATAGCTGTTTTGAATCTGGAATCATAGTGGGCTCTAAACGACCGTGTGGCCAATTTTCTGTTAATTTAAGGTTTGATAGGTAATTTAAAATTCCAGGGTAATATTGTCCAATACTATGAATGCAAAAATAGCAATTCTAACAATATTAAGGTATTAAAAATACCTTTTTATACTTTGATTAATTAAGAAAATAGTTTACAATAATTAAAACATGTAGTTTCAGTTTAAATTGTATTCAATATTTTTAACATTCGTTCTTTTTAAGTAAAAAAAGAGTGAAATATAACTTTTTATATAAACAAAAAATTAGTTGCACTGTGGGAGTGCCGGAAGAAGTGAAAACTTGAACATTAACGTTGAGCATTTTTGAGTATTTTAGAATGGTTAGGGAATAATTTCGTACGCATTGATTTATTTATCAGTATAAAAGTACTATCATTTATTTGGTTAAATACGATATGAATCTATTGCGCTAATATTAAGTTCTCACTTCAAAAAATATCAGAAAATTTGAAAATGGTATGTAATTTTTATACTTTAAGCTATTCAGGAACGGATGTAGTTCCAGAATTGGTAAGAAACAAATATATCGGGCACAACTGGGTCATTCTTTTGGGAATCTTTTGGGAAAACAAATAATTTCGAATGAATCATAATTAAAGAAACTGATACGACTAAAGAAAACTATTTTTGTGTATTAAAAAATGTTGTACACTTTTTAATTAGAAAATTGGCTAAATGACCATGGATTAAAAATATCTAAAAAAAATATCATAACAGCGAAAGTTATTACGGGTAATTGTTTATGCATTTGTAGGTTTGGTCGTTCTTTTTCCTATAGTCCACATAAATTTCCAAATATGATATGCGGTTTTGCTAACTTCATTCTTTCTTCTTTAAAAAATAGAATCTGACTTTATTTATGAAATAGCTGTATGGTTGCTGTTTTATATCTTTTTATCGTATAACGCTAACGAATAATCGATTAAAATTTGTATATTTTAACGAGTTGGCATTACTGAAAATAGACGTTTACATTAAACGTCATTTCATTTACCTGTCATTTGCAGTACCTATATTATATTATAATGATTATAATTTTATTTCTAAAATAATTATCTAATTACCTGATATTTGATAAGAATTAATTGAACTTTATTAACGAATATATTTTTTCAACGTGTTACAGTGACAGTCATCAATTCTAAACAATAAACCGATATGGATTCTGTATATAATATAAATAATCCTGTGAGGCAAAGAATCAACAAAATTTTTGATAGCCATATTATAACTGATAACAGTGAGGCTCTATATACAGTTTCTGGATTGTGCTTGGAAAATTCTTCGTATACTAGAAGAATATTAGTAAATGAAATTGAAAAACGAGATCTCTCTGTTAACAAAAGTATACTCACTGAATTTAGTAAAGTCAAAGATAAATTACAATTATTAATAGACTCATTAGGTTCTCTCGATATTTCTGTTAATGATATGTCGAATAGATTACATGAATCAAAAATTAAAACTCACCATATAATTGCTCAGACGACAAAATTGAAAGATGTGACAATAAGGACAAATAAGAAGCTGCAGTGGGTGAATGCATTTGTAAGAAATTTTCACTTATCACCAGATCAAAATAAAAATCTCTTTATTGTTTCTCCACTTACAAATGACTTCTTCAATGCCTTAGCAAATATTGAAAAATTAAATGATAATTGTAGAACACTTGTAAAGTGTTGGTATCAAACACCTGCATTTGATATTATGGAGACAGTTGGATTACATCAGGAAGCTGCAATTGAAAAGCTATACCATTGGACCATTGGAGCTTGCCTTATTATAGATTCACCTAGTAATGCTTTAGTGCCTAAGGCTTTAGCAAAGTTTGAGAACAGGCAAGTCTTGTTTTGTAATATAATTGATGAATACTGTAATGCAAGAAAAGCAACTGTTGTACAGCGATTCATAGATGTTTTAACAAAAGGTAGTGATAATTCATCCAAGCCAATAGAATTTTATGCAACAGATGCCAAACGATACATTGGAGATATATTAGCTTGGGTCTATCAGATAATTCCAGTTGAAAAAGAAAATCTTTCTTTACTTCTTAAGTTCTGCACTATGACTGATAAAGATCAGAAAATCACAGATGCACTCACTAGCATCATGGAGGCTTTGTGTCCATTATTAAAAGTGCGTGCCGAACTTATACTTAAACCAGACAAAGACCCACTAACACTGTGGTCTATTACTAACCTCATTGTTTATTATAAAGAAATTATACAGCATGCTATTTCACAAGGTCATTTAATTGACACACTTGATGAGCTGTCAAAAAAGAGTGAATTAGTATTTCTTATGAGTTTAGATAGTAAAGTACAAAAAGAGTTAAGCCATGGTGTCAAAGCACCTCCCTCAGACTTAAATCCATCTTTTGTTGTAACTGATTTAGTCAGTTTTTTGCGAGATTTAATGAATATCTCGAGCAATACTAATAACACTGATAAGAAGATTATTATAACTCATATACTAGATCCACTGTTGCATGCAATTAACGAAACTGCATGTCACCTGAGCTCAACGGATATGTCAGTGTATACATTGAATTGTATTTACCACATACAGTGTACCCTTTCATTGTATACCATACTGGATGAATACAATGAAAGGCTTCAGGCACAATCAGAGGCACAAATTGATACCTTAACTTCTGAACAGGCAAGCTTTCTAGTTGCAAATTTAAATATGGGTCCTATTTATACAATTTTACAAGAAAAGATTGATGGACCACTTTCAGCAATACCTGGAATGGACTCAAATTCATTGAAAACTTTCTTAAACAAGTTTGATTTATTTTTAGTTACACCTGATGTTTATATGCTATCTCAATTAAATTTACTAACAAGTCACACTCACAAATCCTTTGTGAAGAAGAGAGCATTTGAAGTTATAATTGCTATATATGAACAACTGTATCAAGCTATACATGATCACAAAAATGGATACATAGAGCCACAATCATTAGTTCGAAGGACACCAAATGAAGTAAAGAAATTACTTTGTTAAGAACTTATTAGCTTCTAGTTTTATAAAAAGTTGGATTGTCATGAGGAGGATCACTTTATGTTACCAATGTATGGCCAGACTTAGAATGAGAACGATCACAATGAAAAGGAGAAGGGAAATCTGAAATGCAGAACTTAGGAATGCATCGAGGACCATCGGCTTGGAGTGAGACAAACTATAAATAAATCGTAATAAAGTTCTTCTACTTTTAAATTGTAAGATTTTTAACATTTGAAGTTGAATCATTTAGTTTCAATATTTCATATGGAAATTAATTAGAATAAGAATACCTTATGATAATAAGCCAGTTATAACAGCCATTGATACTTCAGTTTACATTTGGTCTCAAGGCAACTTTAATAGATTAAAGAATTTAGAATATATTATAATACTTTTGTCATATAATTTTGAGTAATTATTATTTTAATAAGTGATTAGTACTATAACCATGTAAAGTATTTGTGTAGTTAGTATAAATGTAAATAACATTATAATTAAGAACGTTAACTTTTAATATACATATTTTAATGTTACAATTACAAGGGTTTCACTTAACTTTCATTTTGTTAAGAAAAAATAAACATGAACAAAGCGAAACAATGTTTGGGTCGCGATCCGATTCTTACATCGGCCTAATTTAACGTTGAATCGATCCGATAATCGATAATTTCATGCCTATGATACAATTGAACCGGTGCAACCCTAAGTCAGCTGTGTTGCTGCGGTTTAAAATCTCTGACAATAATTGAGGTCAATTCATTGTTGGACCTAGGGTCAATTCTATCCCTACGTTGAGTTTGAGTTTGAACGGGTAATTGAGCGTTTTAAGCGTTAACGTAAATAATTCAAATGGCGAGTTATCAAGCAATAGTTTCTAGAGGTTAAGTTTATAATTATTGATTAAATTATTTTATATTCATATTTTTTATTGATTGTTTTTTTATATTTATAATTTAATTGAAACAAATGAATTTTGTATTAATATGAGTTGCAGAAACATTCACGTCCACTTATAAAATTGTATCCGTATCAAATAAGTTATTCATCGCCACCATCGTCGCCATTTATGATGTTTTAAAAATTCCTCTAAATTTTACAACCACAGAAACACACCCACGATTTGACATGGGTTGTCGTGAGCTTCGAGTGAACACAAATCATGACGTCATTAATAAAGTTTTCGCTACAACTACAACGCCCGTGATCGTCAAGTGGAACGGCTAAATGAGCGTTTGGGGCGTTAAATCGCTTAGTGGAACACGTCATATATATATATATATATAATCTTTGATAGGGATGTCGGAAGTGAGAAAAAAATCGATCATTTTCAAAAGATTTTGCGTTTTTAAAATTAATATTGTATTTAGCTGAATATGTTAAATCAATAGTCATATATGTTTAAAAATCTTAGTAAAAATGGATTCTAGTGACTAATTAGATAAATAAAAAAATATCGTTTTTGATACAATTTTCGAAATTGTATATTTTGTTTCTATATATCGGCTACAAATATCGATATATTGAATTAAAAATATCGATACTTTTCAACAACTTTAATCTGGAGGTCAATGGATTTTTCTTTAATTTTAGGTTATGTATTTCGTACACATAGAAATTAATTAATGTCATAATTACAAATAGTAAACAATAGTTCACTGTTCATACAAGTTTTGCATATGTTATCAAAAAACATTTTATATCCCAAATTACTATTAAAAAATAGATGTGGTTATATTAAATTTATAAAAATGGCAAAAAGTTCTTTTGAATATGTTAAAAACTTTGAACTGGATGACTCTTTGATGCCTAATACTTGGATTGTCGTAAGATTAGATGGTAAATGTTTTCACAAGTTCTCAGAAATTCACAATTTCAATAAACCTAATGATTTAAGAGCACTCAGACTGATGAATTATGCGGCTTTTAAAGTGTTACACGAGTTTAATGATTTATTGCTTGCTTTTGGTCAGAGCGATGAATATTCTTTTGTGTTCAAGAAAAATTCTAATCTCTACAAACGACGAGCTGCAAAGTTACTGACCACTATTAATAGTACATTTTCTTCGTCATATGTTTTTTATTGGAAAAAGTTTTTTGATGAAGTTTTAAAGTATCCTCCAACATTTGATGGGCGTATAGTGCTATATCCCTCAGACGAAAATTTAATAGACTACTTGAAATGGCGACAAGCAGATGTGCATATAAATAATCTTTATAACACAACATTTTGGAATCTTGTCTTGAAAAGTGGTTTGTCTCCTGCTCAGGTGAATATTGCAATTGTTTTGGTTGATTGTATCTGAATTATGAAATTTTCTGTCTGGTAGTTTTAGAGTAAACATACTGTCATTGTTTTGTCTATGTAAAACTGTCTCAGTGTAAGTCTGCTTTTTACTCCCATTATTATTGTTTATATAAAAAAATATTTATATAAATTTATAACAGGCTTATTGAAGACTATCAAACAAGCAACTTTCACTATAAAGTAATAAATACAGACACTAATAATATCCTTGGTTGCCAGATACAAAATGTTATGCATGCTCTTTTCTTTCTAGGCTGAAAAAAGATTATGTGGAACTGTATCAGCTGACAAAAATGAAATACTATTTAAAGAATTTAATTTGAATTATAATAATGAACCAGAAATATTTAAGCGAGGAACATTGCTTCTAAGAAAATCATTTGTTCATGAAATTTCTAAAAAGTCCATAATTGCAGATGTACATGATGATGTACTCAAAAATTCATATTGGAAAGACAATAATGTTTTATCAAAAACAAAAAATTATGATATTTATGAAGGACCAGTTACCGCAATTATAACTGAACAAATTACAAGGATGTACCATTCAGAAGATATAGAAAATTCTGGGGAAATAAAATAAAACTGACGTTATTATTTTATGTTTTTATTTAACCAAGAATAATTTATACATTCTACAATAAATTATATATATTTTGTAAAATGTTTAATGTCTATGGAAAATAAAACAACTACTCACAAAGGTCATTCCAAGAAACTGTTTATGCATGTTTTATTTACACTACAGAACCTTACAAATTGTCATAGAGTAAAAGAAATGACTTTTAGCAAAAGTACCTGGCTCAAGTTTTATATTGACATTAGAACATTAATACTTTTGTGCAACAGAAATTCTAATACATTGTTTTTTCAAAAACTAATTTATAAATCAATTAACATGGAATGTATATATAAATATTAATCTGTTTAACATGTTATAATCATTATATATTGAATTCCAAATTATATACAATTTTTATAAGTGAATCAATGTAATACTTTTCTTAAATTTGCAAAAGCAATTATTATAATGAAGCAAGAAAATTACATTCTGTAACACTATTTACATTAACAAGAATAACATAGTTGGGTTAATGACATCTTTTAGAATATGGGAATGTAATTGTCAATTTTAGCTCGGTGTTTTTGGGCAACACACTCACTGATCCAAACAATATTCCTGCATTCCTGTTCCTTGAGTTTCAGGTAAGAGTAGAACACGCCAAAATGAAACTGTTGTAAAAATGCATATACATTGAGAGTTACCTGAAACAAAAGTACACATGAAACATAATTTTTTAAATAAAATAAGGAACTTAATATTCTAATAAGAATGTCTATCAGTTTGTACAGTTAAATTGGTTACTTGCTACTTAAATTAAAAGATTAGTAATTGTAAAAAATACCTACATAATACATATGAAAATTCTAAATAGAACAAAATTTTGTTTAAATAAAATAAGGAACTTAATATCCTATTAAGAATGTCTTATTAGTTTGTACAGTTAAATTGGTTACTTGCTACTTAAATTAAAAGATTAGTAATTTTATAAAATACCTACATAATACATATGAAAATTCTAAATAGAGGTTTTTGCATAATTTATTATTATTAGTTATATGTATTATTGTTTTTACCAGGGAGTCTCCAGACCCATCTTGGAGAGGAAATTCAAAATTTTAATTAACAGATAATAATTAAATCCAATTTACCACCTTGAAGTCTAACCTTATACAATTTTTCTACTTTTTTGTATGGAGCAAAGCTATGGGGGGTTGCCCTATTCTTCACACTTTTGGGTCACTTACCTCATGTTCAAAGAACTTATCTTCCAAAGTCTTGTCCCCAACATTGCTACCAGCTCCTTCAAAAAGTGCAGAATACTCAGCATAATATTCAGCAACAGCCTTCACTTGTTCATAGTCATCAGCGCGAGCCAAAGCTGCCAATCCATCAGGATTCAGTTTACCACAACGGGGGTACAATTTAGCACGGTCATCCTTTGACAACTCTGTTCCAAATGAGTTGATGGTAATGATAATAGCACGACGGTCAGCTTCAAACTAAAAATATATTTCTACTTAAAAATTATATACAAGAACTGATAATTTTGTATACAAAAATAAAAACCTCAACGCTAATTGTCATCGCTTGATCTATAAATCATTATTACGTCATTAATATGCAGATTATAATTAACAAAAGCTTGAGTAACTCACAGCCAAAATTTCACACATAACATCAGCAGTAGTACCACCAATCTGTTTACAAAATTCATAGAAGGCCTCCAGGTAAGCCTTGTACAGAGTGTTACGAATGATCTCAATGTTCATCTCATCTAAATCTTGCTCGCTGATGCAGTCAACAAAGAAAGGAGCAAGTGGTGTGTCTACCAAAACAGCGTTGTACAGCTCTGCCGGGGTGGCAGCAACATGTATAGCTTCCATTTGTTCAAAAGAACCAAGAGGGTGACATTTTGGAATCAGCTCCGAAATTGGCCTCTGGTGAAGAGTTCCAGTGATCAACAGAATGATGTTATCAATCATATAACTGTAAGTGATGAAGTCCAAGAATGTCGACATTGGCTCTACAGAGTGATTCCTGATGTGTTGAAATTCAATGACAAGCTTTTCACGCAGCTTGTCGTCAATTGTTGACACAGAGAGAGGGCTGGGCTCATTAGCAAGGAATGTGCCATAGTCTGTTCCTTGCAAGTGGAGTTTCAAATCTGTAAACAATTTTATGCTTCAAGGTATAATATTATAAAAGGGGGTGTGGTGTAAGTTTTTAATACGCCCAAAGTTATATTTATATCGATTTACATTTGATATATTACATAATACAGTTATACTAGGAATTAGAGTAAATTATATAGTAAAATTAGACTTGAATATATCTTTACCTTCTAATGTTTCGCATTGTACCAGATTCAAGTAATCCGATTGCTTGAGGATGCCACACTTAAAACCGCGGCACAGTCCTTCCAGGTACCCAGCGTCGATATTGAATATGCAGCCCTTCATTTTGTTGTGGCCCTAAATTTCCAATAAAAATTATTGGTTTCACTACAATCAAAAGATTGAAAGAGGAAAATGAAACTCAAGTATTGATCATTGGTCATATGATAGTTCCATAGACAATAATATCTTCATTCATTCAACGACAAAGACTTCAGTGTTGCTGTTAAGCATAACTTTAGCTTAGCTTTATCTATGCTATTTAAAATACAAGTGCTTGTTGGTTTGTCCTTCTAGCACGCTTAGATTACGAAACAATTTATTTAATTGTTGGAAATTTTAACTGAGAAAATTCTTAATGGTTTAAGGGAACTTATATTGTTCGTATTAATTATGGTTGAGGAATATTTGATGAATTGGATGAAAAAAACAGCATTATTCTTTTACTGCTATTAGCAGCAGTAATTTTGAATTTGCAGATTTCATATTCATAGTGGCATTTGTCGTCTATGGACTCGATTAAATTTTAAAAATATTATGTCATAAATGTTTATTGTTTAAAAATATTTAAATAATTGCTACTTATCAATTTCTGATTCTTAATAAATAGCATTTAATCTAATTACTCTGCGAAATGTTACATATGCGATTGAGTGTATGTAAAAAATTATGTGCAAGAGGTAATGTTATTCCTGTTCATGTAGTATATATCTTTACATAGTATAAAATAAAGTCGCTTCCGCAGTCTATTCGCTTATATCTTTTAAACTACCCTACGGATTTTAATGCGGTTTTCCAAGTTTTCTCTTGGACAAATGATTCCAATGTTAAGTGACGCAGTTTTATATTCGAGTAATCTATTCCTACTCAACAATTTATAAATCTGATGTGCACTAATTTAATAATAATGAATGTATAACTACATAAATAAATATATTAATTATTACACTTTGTTTCAGTAACTTGCACTAATTTAGCAAACTGCAAATATTCTCAGGAGTCTTCTACGGAGATTAAGGAAAAAGCTGAATCTAAAAGACTGGCAGAGTTTAGAAAAAAACTAAGAGAAACAACACCTATTAAAGATTTGGGAGAGCAAGCAGACTTGCAGGCACCTAAGGATGACCCTTTACCAGCTTGGCCTGACAATACAAACCCCTACACCGGGGAGGTTGGAGGTCCTCGGGGACCAGAGCCAACAAGATATGGTGATTGGGAGAGAAAGGGCAGAGTGTCTGATTTTTAGTTTTTCTTGTAATGACTAGAATATAATGATAGTTAATTTATTTAGCTTATTCTAATTTATAAAATTCCCATTGGAAAGATATCCTCATCTTCTTTCAGAATTTTATTAGAATTGTTTAGACACATTCAGATTTTCCAATTATAGTCTGTATTTATGATTTATCTTCAAATAGACATGCTTGTGACACAGTGCAATGCAAGTATTGCACTTTTTTAAATTTGTTTACCACAGATATAAATGTTTCTTTTTTATTGCTTTCATGACTGGGGGTTTAGTTTCTGTATAATTAATTAATTTATTAAATGTTATTGATAGTGATATCATAGAAAAGCAGATTGTTAAATTAAATAAAAGTGTTGACTTGTACTTGTATTTTAATATAATTTATATAGATTTAGTATTGGATGATTTTCCAACAGTTTTAGGCATCTTCTTATTAGTAGAATCTTCCAATTCTTTGGCTTTATAGTAGTGAGGAGCAACTTCTAATAGCCACTTGCTTTCTATCTCTGTAACTTGTCTCATGAATTCCTTAGAGGTAAATACAAGTTCATGATATATAACCCACCTAGGTAACTCTTCAAATAATGCACTATTTGGGTGGATCATAACTGTCTGAAAGCAAAAATTATATATGAAAAAATTAAATTGTCACTAAGATGCCTCCATACACCTAAAATAATATTGCATAATACTTTCATTATGCAAAAATTTTATATTTCCTTGTGAACATGTTTAATAAGGGGATATGAATACATTACAAGAGGTTTTGGATGCAGCTGTGCTAGTGATTTTGTTATAATAGAAAGAAAACCAAACCTAGTACCAATTACTTAGTATTGCGCAATCCTATTATAGGTGGTATAGAGTGTCTCAAACATAAGTTACAAAAAATATAGTCTTGATAATATGAAAAACATACTTGATTATGTTTAACAGTCTTATAATGGCCTCCTTTAGAGAATTTGGCAATATGATAGAAATAGCCGGCAGTAATAGCTTTTCGAATGTTAGCGTCATCTGCTATACTTGAGACTAAATCTATTTCAACCCTCTCCATGAGTCCTGCCAGCTGTTCTCGAACATCCCGTGCTCTCTTCATTGATCTATATTGTATAAAATTTTCATAACACCATTGAACTGAATATTCTGATTCTACCCATTGATTATAAACATGCATTAGAGTTAAATGGTCCCCATGTTTGTGAAAGAAGTTTTTTCTTGCTGTATCTGCATGTATTATTTTATCTTTAGGCCTATAAAACACAGAACTATTGACAGATAACATTGCAGCTATTGTTACTATTTCTTCTGAACATTTATATCTGTAAAGAAAAATATTGTTGAGACAGTCTTCTATAAATTCATGCAATAATCTTAATAGTTTTCATTATGAATAAGGAAAATAAAAAATAAGAAAAATAAAGGAATATGCAATTTCAATTTAGTAATCATACTTACTTTTCACTCGCCAACAACATCTTTGCAAGCATAGGATCAGTCGGGAACTCTGCCATACGTCTTCCAGCTTTTGTTAATTCACCATGATGATTTAGAGCTCCCAATGCATACAATTGCTCTAAAGCTAGAACTAATGTCTCATGTGGTGGAGGATCTAGGAAATCAAAATGTATTAAATCATTGATTCCCAATGCTTTTAAAGTGAGGACAGCATTTCCCAAGTTGATTCTTTGAATTTCAGGTACAGTGTTATCTTCAAGTTCATATTTGTACGCCCAGGCTGTATACAGTCTAAAACATTTTCCAGGTGCAACTCGACCTGCTCTGCCTGCCCTCTGATTAGCTGATGCTTTCGATATCGGAACAACCATCAAACTCTCCATACCAGTTTTAGAATTAAAATTATTTTGTTTAGCAAAACCTGGATCAATAACATAAATTATATTATCAATTGTGAGAGATGTTTCAGCAATATTAGTGGCTAAAACTACTTTCCTAGCCCCTTCTGGAGTAGGTTCAAAAATTTTAGCTTGCATATCTGTGGGTAAGTTAGCATATACTGGTAATATTACAAGTTCCTTCAATTTTTTTCCAATTTTTTTTGTTCTCTCTTGTAACATTTCAACACATGTTTCAATTTCTTCTTGGCCAGTTAAAAAAACCAATACATCTCCAAGTGGTTGAGTTGCATGTATCTGCAAAACAGTTACCACACAAGCGTCTATATAATCTGCTTCTGGAGCTTTAGTGTAGTATATGTCGACAGGAAACCTTCGACCAGGAATTCTAAATATGGGAGCATCATCAAAGAAGGTAGAAAATTTCTCAGCATCTAATGTAGCACTAGATATTAGTAATTTTAGGTCTGGTCTAAACCTAGTTATGTCTTTCACCAGACCAAATAGTATGTCTGTATGTAAAGTGCGTTCATGAGCTTCATCAATAATCATTACACTATATGATGCCAGATCTGGTTCTGATAAGAATTCCCTGTGCAAGGTACCATCAGTCATATATTTAATCACCGTTCTGTCTGAGGTACAGTCTTCAAATCGAATACTATAGCCCACTTCATTACCTAGTTTAACATTCATTTCTTGAGCCACTCTAGCTGCTACTGACATAGCAGCAACTCTTCTTGGTTGTGTGCAACCAATTTTTTTACCCTCCTCTGTAAATCCGGCTTCATAAAGATATTGAGGTATTTGTGTAGTTTTGCCTGATCCAGTTTCTCCTTCCACAATTAAAATTTGATAATTCTGAATAGCTCCAATCAAAGACTCCCTAAAAGGGAAAACAGGTAGAGATTTCTTAGTTTCTTCAATTGTCATACGAGTCTTTTGGTACTCAGACACTTTCTCTTCTTCCTTTTTTTCTTTATTACCTTCTAATTGTAGAGCTTGTATGAAGTCTATTTGCTCATCTAATAGCAGTTCATATTCATCTTTAGTTTTTATATCTTTAGCACCAAATTTAAAAAAAGCTGATTTAATTTGTTCTTGTTCCCATTTTCTTTGCTCTGAATGTGGTAATTTTTCATTTTCATCCACTTCTATGTATTCTCCTGTAATTTCAAAAAACGTAATAAATAACTACTATTTCTTTAATAGAAATTGTTCTGTTTCTAGTTAAGTAGATCTACACGATTTTAAAAACATTCTTCATAATTCTACAAATATATAAATGAATGAGTTAGTATATTTGATGCACAATATAAAGGGTATAGTGTATATAAGAAAACCATAGTTATTTCTGAATACATTTAGTTAAATAAAGAAATAATTTTACAAAAAAGGTTTCATATGAGAGCATCCTCCAAGGTAAGAAGATGCAACAATAATTTTAGGTATATAATTACATACAACTAATAACAAATCAGACCTTTTTCACCCTTTCCAAGATCCTGGGGCATGTGATATCTTTGAACATTTTCAAGTTCCCGTGCTTTCTCGTGTTCCTTAGCCAACTGCAATATTGTTTTCTTATGCTCTCTGTCTCTCTTTTCCCTTTCTGTTAAACTTGAAAGAAATAAATATTGTATGATTAGTGAGTATGACTTGGTTAAATATATAATCTAAATATGTATACTATTAATATAAGCAAATAATTTTGATAATTATAAGTAAATACAAGTCAATTAATTAATTGTTACAACTATAACAAACTATTGTATTGCTGTAGTTGAGGTCAAGAAATACATTTATTATTTACATCTTTGATCTTTATCCTTTTCATAGATCCAAAAATAGTTTTTAAAGTTTAAGTAATTATAATTTTAAAAAAATCTATTTATATAACCCAAACTTCATATAAATTAATAAGCATTTAAGTAATTGAAACAATTTATATTAAAAAGGATAATAGAGTACAGTCAATTTGCTTTGACAATCTATATTTAACTCTAATTTCATTAATTAGATTAAAGATCTTACATATTTTCATCAAAAAGGTATTCATCATCAGCAATGTCGTCTTCTAATTCAACAACCTTATCATCTTTTCTTTTTTGTAAATATTTGCGCCTGGACTGCACACGAAGAACTGGTAATAGTTTATCTCTATCTTTAGCTTCTAATTTTAATCTTTTAGCTGCTTCTTCATAAGACCTTTTGCTGGACCCTTCAGCAACCTTTTTAACTTTTTCTTCATCACGTTTTCGTAATCTCGTCGCAAATTCATCTCGTTCTTTTAAATCTTTCAAACGATTTTCTTCAGCACTATCAGAATCTGAGGAGTGATGACGCTTGCCATGCTTAGGCATTTTTGTTGAGTAAAATTATAAATATTGTAACAGTATTGAACTTAAATAAACTATACATTAAGACATTGTAATATTCCGTAATAGCATTAAATTCAAAGCTCTCGACTTATTTTTATTATGTATGCTATTTGAATAAACAATTAAAGACAACAACTTAGTTACAATTATAAATTATAATTAGTAATTTGTTTTTATTTATGAAGGGTTGAGTTGTCAAAAAATATCGATATGTTGGAATACAAAATATCGATTTTTGTAATTTCTCGATATATCGATAAAAAATACAAGAATTGAAAGTAACGAGATTTTTATGCGATACAGGTATAAAAATATAGAAGTATATTACTTATGATTAAAAATATTATGAATATTAACTTACTTTAAACTCTTATAATTATTGAACAATTTACATATGCACGTTGGTTAAGAAGTGTGTCGATAATTTTTGACAAATCTAACATCTTTTTTTTGGCACCTCAACAAAAGGCATTGCCAAGCCAAACTTGAATATCTCAATGCAAAAAGCAATGTTGCTGTTGTACGCGATGAACATTACCGATTTTATTAAAGATTTGATTGATAGACAACTATGACCAGCGTTTTTTAATTAAATTTAAATAGATAGATTATAAAAGAATTTTGATAAAATAAAATAAAATGAGAGATTAAAAAAAAGAGGTATCCTATAAATAGGACGGACGGTGCGAAGGAATGAGTTATTTTCTTCGACGAATCCTTCTTTATTAGTGAGTACTGCAGATAATTACAATATGCATATGAAGAATGACGGGAAGTAGAATGAGAAAGATAAGTAGAATAGGAGGGAAAGGAGGAGGAAAAGGGGTATGTAAAGGGAGGAGAAGGACGGGAAGGAGGAGTGCAAGACAGAAGAAAAGAATAAGAGAAGACGGGTTACATTTTAGTATTTTATCTCAACATATAAACATAAAAAATCTTTCCTATTTGTATAATGGTGTAGATATAGATAACTGAAAATTATTAATAATCTGAATTATTTTCGTCTTTTTTAGATCACTTTTTTACGTAGTGGGGATATTGTTTTTTGAACTTTATTTTTTTTTATTTATAAAGATCTATATTTTTTTAGTGAAACATAAACTACTATCCTAATAGTTTTATTAGTTTCAGCTATGCGCTTATGCGCTGCTGGGTTGAGCGAAGTCAACTAGCTTCTTTATACATAAAATATAGATTATCTGCATATCTACATCTACACTATTATGTAAAGGGGAAATATTTACAGGCTCTCTTCTTTTATACTTTAATTTTTTCTCATCCTCATTTCTAACTTTCATTTTTAACTTTGCTCTTTCCTTCTCTCTCTCTTTTCTTTTTATTCTCACTCCTTTTTTTCAAATAATGAAAAGCTTCGATCAATAATTATCGAAGATGAAAAGCTACACTATTTAATATACATTTTGTTGGGCTGGTTATTAAATTAAACGCTATATATTTCAACATCATTTATTCAACTTAAATAATATTTAATCATTATACATTACATGAAATAATCAATAGTTGATAAGATATACCTAATCATGTAATATAATACGAGCATTTTTAACAAAAATAATGGATATGGTTGTACAAACTCATGTCAATTCTGGCTGTTGGCTAACAGTAGTGTAGTGTTACTCAATGTAAAGGAATCCTGACTAAGACTACACATTTGTAAAGTATTAACAATTTTGCTACTACTAGAGCATTGAAAAAACGTACGTGTAGTGCGCGAATAAATTAACAAACTTTCTCTTGAATGTTATTTCTACCTACCCTCAATTAGGATTCCTTTGCATATACGATTATATGGTTAAATTATAACATACTAAAGTGCTTAAATACTGATAGGAGAATATTACATAATAAATTTATTTAAAGGAATATTAATCTTACACCTAACCAACGTAACACAATAATAACATGTATTATTTATAAATATTATTCTTGCTTTTTTGCTTATTATATTAAACAAAGTAAATACCTTAAAAATTAGAAATAATATTGTTTAGATAAAAAATTAACTCATAGATTTTATTTGCATATTTAGGATTAATAAGATCAGTATGTTGAAGTAATAAAAATTGTTATAAAAAAAATGTTTATTTTAATTTTCTTTATTGTACGTCAAAATAAAATAAAGTTATAACAATACTAATTAATTTGCACAAGCTAACGAATTCAAAATTCCAGTCTAGTACACGAGATTGAATAATTTTGAAATTAGAGTAAAAAACTAATTTTTCAGAAAATTAAAAAAATATATCTGAAATTAATGAGAATCACAACTGTTTCTTATTTTCTATTACTGTTTGAACTGCTTCTGTAATACAAAATTTAAAAAATCTATCTTGCTTAAATATTTAATTGAAATTGCGGTCATCGACGACAAAGTTTTACTTAAAGTTTGAAAATTGCATATGATTATAATAAGTTAAATGCTTCTCGACGTCAATTAAAAATAATTTTCTGGTATTAATAGAAATGGCAAGACAATTAATTAATGATTGGTAAGAAGGATTAAATGAATAAAGAAGTTAAAAGAAAAGAAAAAAAAAGTGTGTAGGTGTTGCTCGGACCTCTTTTAAATTAAATCGCGGGATTAATTTCCTCAGAACAATTATTATTACGTTGAAGTTTATAAATCTGGCATTATTCACATGCTAACATGATTTTTGTATTAGAATAGGCACAAGTACAATTTATTTGAAAAATTATTCATTGTAATATAAATATTTTAATAACAATTCAAAATACTTATAAAATTTTAACAATTCAATTATTATACAGTGAGACATTTCTGATATACTCCCGATTATGAAATCAAACTACATTTGTACTTAAATATAGAATTGCAATATAACATTTAATATTACTAGTGGCCGAAATTCGACCATAATTAATTTAAATTCCTTTAACAATAAACAAAAGAGTATATACGCGTGTGTGTGTCAAATACATGGTAGTGTGTATAATGTGTTTTTCATGCACAATTTTAAAAAAATATTAGCATTCTGCACTCCTTCTCTATATAAACAATAAGTGCGGGAAACTTCTTACTCCTCCGTCCGCGCAATTTTCTTTAAAACGAGTACAAAGTTTTTGCTTCACGTATTAATAATATACATGTAAATGTAAATGTTCATGTTGATACCAATAATAAGCTACGTTACGAATTAATCAGAACTCGACGACGACGACGACGACTCTCATTTTGTTGTTTGGCACAGTCAATTTGTCAGTAATTATTTATTGTGATGTCTGACAATGGCAGTATGTAAATATTTTTTTACATGTAATTTAATGTAATAACACGAAATGCTCATAAATTTTTAGCTTTCCACACAATTTCTTTATAATATATGTATATTCTATATCAAAACTCACACTCCTCCCTGAGCGCCTTCACCACACTTGCATCACGTTTAAAGATATAATAGACATTGATACTAAATATTATTGCTTAGTTTATATATTTTAAATGCGAGTACCAGTTAGCGGTATAGATTCCTTATTATTACACTTTTAAATACAGTTGTTGGTTATTTTAAAGATTACTAATATTATAATTAATGAACCCTCACGTCATAATCTAGTGATGTGATAATAAAACTTCAAATGACTTTTGCTGGAATTGTAGTTATCTCTACGATTAAAATTTCCAGTTCCACTTATTGAGTATTTATAGTGCAAGTTTTCAAAAAAATTAATATTTGCAAAGAAAACTCAATTTGATAATGATGATTAAAATGAAATATATCAGCCGTAGGCAACCTTTCAACTTCGTATAATTGTAGGCTAAGAGTTGCCTGTAAAATTGTTTTATGCGTCAGCTAAATAAACTAATTTTCTTATAATTCATTCCACCCAGATTCTAGAGCATTGCTAGTTATAGCTTGTAGTAGTAATTAGTACAAGAGAATGCGTTTTTCGACTTGCTTGCGGCAGATAGGACAGACGGTGATGCGGTCGCCGCACATCTGACACATGCCGTGCCCACACAGGAAGATCATATTCTTCAGACGATCCAGGCAGATCGGACACATTGTCTGTAAAGATACAAAATTAATAATTATTTGAAATATTATTTTAAAATGCCTGAAATATTCTGGCAATAGTCTACTTATTATTGTATTCATGGCATTGCTTCTTTAAGAGTCTGCTTTTTATTTACCTGTTCTTTAATGTCTTGCAGCTGCTGTTGCAACTTCTGGACGTCTGCAGCGGCAGCTGGCGCCGGAAGTAAGGTGGTAGTAGAGGCACCATGTACCGCAGGCGCAGGAGCGACGGGTGGGAGAGGCGCCGAGCGCGATCCGTTGTTCATAAGATGAGGGGCAGCTTGCGCTGGGGCCGGTTGGCCTTTATTCACTTGTACTTGGGCTAAGTTACTTGTACCTTCAGATGGTCCTGCAAAATAAAATAATATTTATACAGCTCGTTAGTACAGCAGAAATAAATTTACTACTATTATAGGAATAGTAACCTTCATGTTTTTGCAAGTTATGCGTATTTAATTGCGGAGGAGGAGGATGGTTAGGTGGCACAGTTGGCGGAGGCGGTTGTAGAGGAGTGCGACATTCCACGCACTTGCGCATGAGCGGCGCGCAGGCGGCACACGCGCATACGTCACCGCACGGACGGAACACTACCGTGGCGGGTGCTTCAGAGCACACTACGCATTCGCCTACACGTTGACGGGAAGACACGCATGCACGACATACGAGACATTTTTTAACCTGAAAATAACATAATTTTATTGTGTTTGGTTATATTGATTACTGTGTTAACTGTTTTAATAAACGAAGAAAATGCTTTAATAGCAGCTGTATGAACAGTGGAAGAATAGTTTTTATTCAACATATATGAAATAGACACTAAAAAAATATAATAATCATTTGAAAATTTATTAAAACATTCTTATTCTCAGGATCTTAAGTCTTTTTATGACCCGTTGTAGCGCATAGTAACAAAGATTTTAACAAATTACCTGAAAAAAACTAAAATTTCTTCGATAATCGCATATTATTTTAAGAGAGATAATTTTAAATAAAAGACATAATATGATTTAATAGTTTTAAACGGTATTATACATACCCTTGCAGCACAAACATTACAACAGCAAATATGTCCACAAGGACGGAACATCGTGTCCCTTTTAGCATCTGAACAAACAAGGCACTCATCAGCTGTGGGATCACTCTGAGGGAGTTCTGCAGGCGGAGGCTCAGCAACAGATATAGTAGCGATAGCACTAGCGAGCGAGCCTGAATCGCTTTCTGGCGTGGCGTCACTTAAACCTGCTCCATCCTTACGACACGTAGTTAGGGTTTTACGGAGATTTGGATCTGGACACAAGTCTAGAGGAGTCTGACCTGAGAGTAAGACGTTACTTAATTAGGTTTAGTGGATACGGTATGTACATTTCCTAATGTAGTATTATATATTAAAAAAATATATTTTACGTTATAGTACCGAAATAACATACATATTTTTACTTTGGTAATTTGTTCTGTTCCTGTGATTTACATATTCATATTTTTGATACATTAGTGGTTTGTTAGATTTAATAATTTTAAACAGTCCAAAATGCAACATGCTCAATGTTAATTTCGAAAAACAAAGTTTTTTGGTCCGGTGCGAAGAAACTGAAGTTATTGCGAAATATTTGCTGGGATTTAATTTCGTTCAATTTTAGTATTTTTCCAAGGTTAATTTATACTATTTTTTCGGTAATGTAGTTTTAAGTGTAGCGTTCTTCCTCGGGTAACAAAATGCGTTCTTTTTTACTTACGAAATACGCTATTATACTATAGGCCCTTGAGTTTTTAAATACATATTTGTATTAGATCAATATCTATAATTGTATGAGCCCTTTTAAAAAGTTCAATCTTCATATGTTTGATTATGAAAACTATTTTCATTGAACTACGTACATAATCTAAATTAACTGTGATTGAGATGATTTACTTATTAATAGGTTGGGGAAAAAGTCTTTTCGCATTATAGTATGTATGGACTTGTAATAAAATCTCTTTGGCTGCACTATTTGTATCTGGCTGGTTTTGGTATCATTAAAAGTTTACATTTTAAAGAAAATAATTCCAAATTCAAATTAAGAAAATGTGTGATTTTTATTTGTTTTTCGTACCGTGAAGATGAGTGAATCTAATGAAGAAATTCAATACATTTTAAAATTTTATTACAAAAAAGGTAAAAATGCAACGCAAGCCGCGAAAAAAATTTGCGATGTTTATGGACTTAGTGCAGTGTCTGTGAGAGTAGCACAAATTTGGTTTAAGCGTTTTCAATCCGGAAATTTTGATGTCAAAGATGCACCTCGCTCTGGTCGCCCTATTACGGATAAAATGGATGCCATTTTTGAAAAAGTGGAGCAAGATCGGCATATCAGTAGTTACGACGTAGCTGAAGAACTGGGAATTGACCACAAAACAGTTTTGGCGCATTTGAAAAAGACTGGATACACAAAAAAGCTCGATATTTGGGTACCTCACGAGCTCACTGAAAGAAACCTAATGAACCGTGTACTCATTTGTGATTCTTTATTACGACGTAATGAAACCGAACCATTTTTGAAGAAGCTGATAACTGGTGATGAAAAGTGGATCACGTACGACAAGAACGTGCGAAAAAAGTCGTGGTCAAAGGCCGGTCAGGCTTCACAGACTGTGGCGAAACCCGGGTTAACTCGCAACAAGGTGAAGCTGTGTGTGTGGTGGGAGGTGGAATTGGAAGGCATTATTAATTATGAGCTGTTACCACCAGGCAGGACCATCGATTCTGAACTCTGCTACTAAATTAAAGCAAGAAGTTGAAAGAAAGCGGCCGGAATTAATTAACAGAAGGGGTGTGGTTTTTCATCATGAGAATAATAGACCTCACACATCTTTAGCCACTCAGCAAAAATTAAGAGTTTGGCTAGGAGGTGTTAATGCATCCGCCATATAGTCCTGACCTTGCACCTTCAGATTTCCACCTGTTTCGGTCTCTCAGAATTCTTTAGGCAGTGTCAGGTTAACATCACGAGAGGACTGCCAAAACTACTTGTCGCGGTTTTTTGATCAGAAGCCCCAAAATTTCTATAGCAATGGGATCATGTCCCTACCTACAAGATGGCAAAAAGTTATCGAACAAAATGGTACCTACATACTTTAGTTAAATGTCATCATCATCATCACGACCCTTCAATAGCCCACTGCTGAGCCGGGTCTCCTCCTCAGAATGAGGAGGGTATTAGGCCATAGTCTACCACGCTGGCCCAGTGCGGGTTGGCAGACTTCACACACCTTTGAGAAATTTTTTTTTGGAACTCTCAGGAGTGCAGCTTTCCTCACGATGTTTTCCTTCACCGTTAAAGCAAGTGATATTTAATTGCTTAAAACACACATAACTCAGAGTCAGAGGTGTGTGCCCAGGATCGAACCTCGGACCTCCCGAGTAAGACTTGAAGTCTCAACCACTGGGCCATCACTGCTTAGTTTAATGTAAATATTTAGTTAAATGTAAATATAATATATTAAAAAATGTTTTGAATTTTCTTAAAAATACGAAGAAACTTTTTCCCCAACCTAATATATACACGCTTTTTAATAGAATTGTCATACAATTTCTTTTAACATCTCTTTTGGTAATTATGTTTCATTAACAACATCAACAAGAAAACACTTTAGACTACTTCACTGAGCAACATGAAGTATATGAATTTATTTTAATAAAAAAGAAATTTTGGTAGACTACCTTTTTTATTCTTGATAGTAAGGTCTGCACCATGACCGGCTAGGAAGCAGGCAATAGATGCGGAGGATTTCTTATCATGGGCGTGTACTAGGCCGCTGAGCAGAGAAGTGTCTCGCACGTCTTGAAGTCTGCGTAGTTGTTGAAGAGTATGGTGTCGTAGCGCCTCATGGAGTGGAGTATCACCATCCTAGCAGGGAAATAAATAAGTATTTTTAAATGATTTGAGAAATAAACACATCATATACATAAATAAAATTTCTTTTTCTTCTTCTTTTAGTGCCATCTCCTAACGGAGGTTGGCAACCATTAAGGCAATTCTAACTTTGTCCACCGCTGCTCTAAACAGTGATCTGGTACTCATTCCAAACCACTCACGAAGATTTCTAAGCCAAGAGGTTCGTCTACGGCCGCGTCTGCGGCATCCTTTTATCTTTCCTTGGATTATGAGTTGGAGCATTGAGTATTTGTCGTTTCGCATGATGTGACCCAGATATTCTAATTTCCTTTTTTGTACGACTTTGAGTATCTCTATAGACTTTCCCATTCTCTGCAGTACAGAGGTGTTATGCACTTTATCCGTCCATGATATACGAAGCATCCGCCGGTACACCCACATTTCGAACGCTTCTAACTTTTTTTCCATTGTTTTTGTCAGTGTCCAAGATTCTACTCCATATAGAAGTACTGAGAATACGTATCAGCGCGCCATCCGCGTTCGCAGGGAAATCTTTAAATTTCGGTCACAGAGAATTCTTTTCAGTTTTGTGAAGGCGTTTCTTGCTTGTTCGATTCGGCATCGTATTTCCAAACTATGGTCCCCGGATTCGTCAATAATTGTTCCCAAATATCTTACACGTTGGACTCTCTCTAAGAGGTTATGGTTAAGATGCAAAGAGGTGTTGAGCACAGGTGTTCGGCTTATTACCATAAATTTGGTCTTTTTGCAGTTGATGTTAATACCATAGGAAGTGCTTGCAGACGAAACAGCATTTATTAGTCTCTGTATGCCATTAAGACTATCAGCTATCAAGATGGTATCATCTGCATATCTAATGTTGTTTATAGAAACGCCATTTGCCTTTACACCCTCGTCAATACCGTAAAGTGCCTGGGTGAAAATTGCCTCCGCGTATAAATTAAACAATAAGGGTGACAAAATACAACCTTGTCGTACTCCGCGAACTATGTCTATATTAGATTTTGTTAAACTGTCAACTCTTACATTGGCGGTTTGTTCTCAGCACAAGTTCTTTATAAAACGCGCATCTTTATAGTCGAGGCCGGCTTCTGTTATAACTTCCATAAGTTCAGTATGATGAACACGATCAAAGGCCTTTTCATAGTCTATAAAATAGGCGAAGAGATTACAATTTAGGTCTAAACATCTCTGCATTAGCACTTGGAATCCAAACAATGCATCCCTTGTACCTAGGCCATCTCTAAATCCAAATTGTGTCTTTGAGAGAAACTGTTCACATTTTGGAAAAATTCTTTTGTGAATTATTTTCAAGAATATCTTCAGTATGTGGCTCATGAGGGATATTATCCTGAAATCACTACAATATTTTGGATTCTTAACTTTAGGCAATGTAAGAAAAGTAGACTTTAGCCAGTCTGTGGGTATGTAACCTGTGTTATATATATTATTAAAAAGGTTTACTAAATAATCTAGATTAGTTTCTTCTATTAATTTTATAAGTTCAATAGGTAATTCATCCTGACCAACAGCTTTTCTTGATTTTGATGACATTATTGCATGTGATACCTCTCTCTTTGTTATAGGAGGACCATCATCATTAGCATATATTAAGCTATCATCATGGAAAAGTTGTTTAATATAAGCTTCCTATAATAATATTTATTTGTCCTTATTTGCTATATTTTCCTTTCTCTCTTCCATAATTCTTAGTATCTGATCAGTCTTCCAATCCGATGTTTTTATGTATTGCTATATATATATATATAACTTGCGTGGGATAAGTTTAAATCTGTCATAGTGAATACTGGTAAATCACTTTTACCACCTCAACAAATAAAATTATATAAAGTAATATATAAACAAGCACAATATTTACTCTTACTTAACGTTACATATACCTAAACAGAAAAGAAGAGGAATATTAACCTAAATTGAAATAATATATCTACTATAGGAAAATGTTAAATGATAAGTAAAATCGATAAATTAGAAAAAATGGTTATATACAACATTAGGAATATGTATTCTTCTATTTAAAGTAATTTAAGACTTGTTTCCCAATGTGCTACCTACATTACAAGCAACAAAGTCTATATGTAGACATTTATAATTGTATTTACCTAATCATATATTGCTCGAAAAATTAAGTGTTTTAAATGCGTATAAAATTCTCAAAAATTAATTTATAAGGACGGAAATGACCAGAACATCTAAAAATTTAAATCTCAAATATTAAACAACTTAAGAGAATTTGTAAAGTTGTTTAATATTTTGAATAACAATAACAGATGATTTCTAATACATATCTTAAAGCAGTACCTTATCACAAATGTTGAGATTAGCTCCATGCGCAATGAGTAGCCTAACTATCTGTGTGTGTTGTCTCTCCACGGCAAGATGGAGGGCGGTCTGTAAATTTGCATTTTGTAAATCTGGGCGAGCCCCCCCGCGAACCAGCAGCTCTGCCACCTCCGAATGATTATTGAACGCAGCTAAGTGTAAAGCTGTGTAGCCGTCGTCCTTTGCATCGTCGACAATCCATGGACGCGGCAATTTTCCCAGCATTATCTTCATAGCACTGTAAAATAAAAAAAAATACCTTTAAATTAAACTAAAACATCCGTTTAATCTCTTATATATAATTCAGATATTAACTTAAGAACGTCTTATTTAATACATTATGACATAAGTATAATGGTTAAAAATGGTTGATTTACTAATTTAAATATTAACGCAAAATTTACATGGAAGGTTATCAAGTTGACTATATGAAATAAGAACTCAAACGAAGTTAAAAACACCCCCACGTAGGGTTAAGACATGACCTCCTGCAGAGCACTATTATTCGACTCTTTTTTCTGTTTTCTGATGTTCTATCTAGTAAAATGAAATGTTCTTTCTATAATCTATAGATAAACACGATCTGCAGTGTCTATTAGCACTTAAACGTTAAGTAAAACATACCACTGTTTAGTAATTATAAAGATGGTAACATTAAATTAGGTGATATACAATTTAATATGGTATATTACGTTCAAAGAGTAAAAACGAACGAAGTAATTAAATAAGGTCAAACGTCGCGGCCGCCGCCGCCGGGCGTCGCTCGTCCTACGTTCGCCAACAGTTCGAATCTGAACGTTGCGCGCTTCGTTTCGCGCGTACGCACTCGCGATCTACGCTTATAGTGAATATCATCCTTACAATTACAGTTTTTACAACTTAAACCCTATATGAAATATAACCGTATATGGTAGGACAACTTTAGAATATGGTGAAAACAATTAAACATGTTATTTTGTAAAATATATTATAATCAATCTAAGTATGTGAGTACATATTTACTTTATTCATGTAGTAAGTAATTTATAGGCAGGTAATAATAGAGGGGTCAATAGGGTTCATGAAAAATATATTATGCATAAAGAATGACATGTATGTATGTTCAAAATTACATATATTTGCCCTTAATAGTAAAGTATAATACTTGTATTACATGGATTCTATAATGAAATTCATGATGTTACTAGAAAGAATAGTGTTAGGAACTTCCAATAAACAACAGTTTCGATTTAGACTATATTTAAATTTTAGACATTTAAAATTCAAAGTGGTATTCCTACAGCTGCAGTGCAAGGCTTAGGTCAAATGTGGCGATGTTATAAACTATTATACATTTATAACCGTATTTAAGTTGTTGTGATTGTTAAGAAAATTAGATGTACTATTAAAAAAATATTTAACCTAACCCTCACGCATAACCTAATTGCCTTGAAACTTGGAAGCGAAGCAAGGGCGATCCGGTAGTGTCCACATTAAAGGAAACATTAGGAATAATATTACGATTTTAAACTCTATGATAAATAATTAGGATCCATATTTTCACGTTCCCTTTGAGTTGTTGCCAGGCACGCGATTCATTCGTCTTGTGCCTGCATCACTGGGTGACGCCATTGTAATAATGCGATTTTTAACTAACTCTTCACATGTGCTCATTAATCTTCTCCTTTGCTTGCTTGGGCGTATTAATATTTACTTATTAATAAAGCGTCATCATTCAAGAATTTGTGCTTCAAATCGAAATAATAACTACAAATTATAATTCTAACCTATGGAAAGCATGACACTCGTAACACGCGTTTACTTAGTACGAGGGTCAATTAAAAAAAAAAAAAAAGCACAGAATGTACTCGTCACTAGACTAAACTCTGTAGATCTAATTGTCGTCGTGGTAAACACCACATTATAGTGCCGCGAGTGTATAGTGTAGAGTGTAATTACATAAACCTTATATACTATACTATCTTTTTTGATTGGATCAAATTTTACATATTTTGATTTAGATAAAACTAAATAAATCAGAAAAATCATAATTCAACACAGAAAACTAAAATCCTAATTTGAACAGTTTAAGTTTATATTTAGTTGAACTAAATATTAAAAACATTTCAGTTTAACTGTTTAGTTTTTGTTTTCATATATTACAAGTATATGGTAATATATTAAAAAAGTTAAATTAGTATATTTTAATATTGAAAGTAATCTTTACTTACACGATTTTGAAAATTATAAATGGTAATTAATACCTATTTATGTAGTATGAGCAGAATAATATTATCACAGGTCGTATTTTATAATATCTATACTAATATTATAAAGAAGTAAGATTTGTATTTTTGTATGTAACGAATAAACATAAAAACTACTGGACCGATTTCAAAAATTCTTTCACCATTAGGAAGCTACATTATCCCTGAGTAACATAGGCTATATTTATTACAAGAAAAAATTAGAGATCCTTAGGAAATCTCACGAAAACCAACCCAAGGTGCCAAAAAATTTGCCATAAAATATCTTTGATCGCATGCGCTGCAAAAAGTATTGATGATAGAACAAAAAAATGTTCTACAATATTATAGAACGTATCAATATCTACAAAAAAGTCCGCGAGACCATATGTCCAACTATTATAGTTACGTCACTATAACTACTTTTTTACATTTTAAAAGTTGATAAAAATGCCTATCAAAATCAGACCATGTTTTCTATAACTTTGTACCTGTAAATTACTTTTTGAATTATTAAAATCGGACTTTCCATTCAAAAGATATTACGAAATTAAAAATATCAATATAAACAAAAAATACACGACGACGCGACGGGCCAGTATAGCGACGCAGCGCAGCGAGTAAAGCGGCAAGAGAGGGGGCACCGAAATACGGGAGGGCCAATATATTTTCAAAAATAATATTCCACCCGCGCGAAGCCGGGATGGGCCGCTAGTCTGCAATAAAAATGTAATTGAGAATATAATTACATCACGAGATAACTAATTATAAAAATATGTATCTCTTATTAAATTAAAAATTGCTAACTAACACTCGTATCATATTATAATTTATTTTTGAAACAAATCATTTCAGTTATATCGAAATTGTCCAAATTGAATAAGACAGATAAGCACTGTTTAAAGATTTTTCTGTTAAAATTCAATTATCTATTATTATTATATTATATTTTTATAGAGTTAGAGTTAGGTAGTAAGAACATTAAATACTCAAACTCAAAATTATTTATTTCAACTAGACTGTTTTTTAAAAAGTACTTTTGAAACATCAAAAATTGATGGGTCAGTTAGTTTGTCTAAAGCTACCACCAGCTCGGAATGCAGTTTTCTATTGAGAAGAGCCGGCCAGAAATTCAACAGTCGCTCTTTTCAAAAAGCCATGTTTGCATAAATTGTTATACAAATCATTTAGCTTGAGAGTCAACGTCTCTTAGATTCCAAGCATTCTCATCATTTAAGTAATCCTGTACATTATAGTATGCTTTATATATTATTGACTTCTTGATCCGAGTTTTAACTTGTTGAAGTGGCAAGTCTAATATAGGCTGTGGAATCTTATTATAGATGCGAACACCAAGCCACATCAAGCTATTACTAACTTTGTGGAGATAATTATTATAAGTTTAATAATTATTATAACACTATATATTCCCTATATATAACCAAAGAACTTCAAGTACATATAGCTGTAACTTCCTGGAAACTACAAATACTTATAGCTCTTTTAACCCTTGGTAACTTCATTACGAATCAAGTTAAAGTCCTGAATTTACGATGACCATGAAAAATTTCCCAGTTACTATTTTTACTTTATAGCTTATGAAGTTTTGATAATCTAAGTTCTTTAATTCATCCCGAAATTGTATTCTATCTAATACTAGTATCTATGCCTGAAAAATGACTTATAAGTTTGCGATTTTTTACTATAATCTTTTCATCAATATTAGATCACTCAGTTACTGTTATCATGACCTAGCCATCATAATTATACTAAAATAATACACTATTCTGCTTGCTAAGTGTTGAAATAGCCCTTGGCGTATAGTTTTTCTTAACGCCTGGGAGAGTACCAACGTTATTATCTTTTTCTTTTTTTTTAGAATTGGCCTACATCACTATAAACTAATATTTTTTTTAATTATAGAAGGAAATATACATAAATAATTCAATCCTTTTCTATAATAAACTTTCAACATTTTTATAGTCTTGTTTCCATCCCGAGTATATAATCGATACTCCATGAACAAATAATCGAATGAACTATGAACAGATTAAACAATATTCGTGTCTACGTTTATTTCCTCACTGCTACTCTTTCCTGCCTCATTTTTAACATATTTTTAAGTATATATATTAAAGGTATTTATTTTAAACAACATCATTTAGGAACTTAAAAGGTTCAGAAACTGCAAATATTAAGTAATTTCATTTTTTTGGATGTCGACAATATCATTGGATAAAAAACAAATAATATAAAAATGAATTTAACATTAAAAAAATAGCACTATGAAGTCTGCACCTAATATATCTAAGTTTCTTATAGATAAGTTATTTAGACATGTTTTATTTAATAAAACGTTGTGTATCGGTATTAGACACTCCCAGGACTATCAAATTAATAATTACTTACTTATTAGTCGAAGGTAGGGGCTATGCCTGAGAAGCGCAGTAATATAAAACAATCGAGTGCGTGAATCATTGCGCGAGCTGTGCATTACTCAACTGAGCGTTCCAGAATAGTAACCGAAAGCGCTCTCTTTGCCTCGCTTACTGATTCTATATAATGAATAATTGACGTACACTCGCGACAGAATTATATGGGACATATTAATAGAGACGACGAGTGATCGTATTATTCTACAACAGAGAGTTGATACCCCGCGGATCCAGCATAGTAAGTTATGGAAATGTGCGTTTGGGGCAGCAGCGGGCAACTACGGCCAATAACAATGTCACATTAATATTCAACAGACACTTTTTAGTCGTTTATACTTTACGACAGCATCAGTTCTTTACCCAGTAGCGATCTTATACTTTTATATTTTTAATAAATCTAATATTCAAAGAAATTAATGCGGGTGTTAAAGTTATCGAACAAAACAAATACCTCCGTAACCGAAAAATTTGAAAATAATATATACTTATTTTCGACCAATGTTCCTATTCGAATAATTTCGAATGCGAATAAATGTTTCCTGTTTACTGCCGTGAAACACTGTGGTATCAGAAATGCTTACAAAACTTGCTTTCGAGTAGACAAAAGATGAGTTGGCTGTCGTCCCACTTGTTTGTCTACGAAAGTTTGCCAAATTCTTTTATTGACTGAGTGAACGTAAAGTTTTACAGCCAACACCGGAAATTCTCTGCCACAATATGTCTGTACTTGTGGTTCGATAATTGTAATATTTAAAATGGTAGATGTTATTGTTGCTTTTCTATTTGATTTTGTTGATCTATTTGATTTTTTTTCTACCGAAATCTTCGATTTACAAAAAATTCACATAAATAATATTTTTGCTACAACTTTTATAATCAAAATACGGTTTCAAAATTCAAATGTTACTTTTGTGTAAACATTTCAGGGAGGTCAGTGAACGCTGAGGATTGCCAGATCTTGTGATGAAAACTATGTATAGCACGACTACCCCGCGGGAGGTGACAGTGGTGGATGGTGTTCGACTAATAATAGCCTCCCCTCCAGCGCGCGAGCATCGGAACGCTAACGGGAGCGCACACATGTGGCGCCTGTCGCTGTCGCTGTCGGCAGCGCTCGTCGCTCGGTGAGCGGCGCGCAGCGCGAGGCGTCGTATTCTGCGTACGCGTTTATTTTCGATACGGTCGTCACGCAGCGCGGTTTACATTATTCCTTACATAAGAGCTTTCGGCAATACAAGTTACCCACGATCCAGGCTCTACCACTAGTCGTGCACTTCAGATTGCCGCAAGTTGCAGGTCGGTGCACGTTTGAGTAACCGATCCGACAAACGCCCGACGTCGGTTCTATTTCAGGAAAATACAAATTTGGAATGGATGGTACTCGCGACTCGAAAGCGAACTCCGCCGGTTGACTCCATTTTTAGACCTGGACTGCGCGTGCGCACTGAGCTCCCTGCCAGTGCCCGACAAGCTGCCATGAGGCTGTGACGCTCGCTGCCACCTCTTCTTCGCGAAAAGAGTTTCTGGTGTCGGATAGTTGTTATTTACTGTCTTCCTCGAGATGGCGCCGTGTATAACGCGACCTTACTCGGTTAGTAAGTCGTCAAGAACGTGCGCGCATAGGACTTGGATGCAAAGAAGAGCGAAGATACATAGCCCTTGTGTTAGTTCCGTGCTTCCTTACTTCCCATAGTGTTTAAAATCGTATGGAATGTAAAGAAGTATGGAGCTGCGCGGGTGTGCCTGCGTGAGAATACAATACAATTAAAGCATCGTGTGATTATTATAATAATAATAACGTGATACTAAGAATTTATATACATCTACATTTTAAGTGTACGATTTCAGTGTTTTCATTTTTGTACGGTTGAGTGGGGGTGCGGGTAATCAAGGAATGTCAATATTGTAAGCCGTTGTTATACGTTTCTTAACATAACGATATTTATAATTTAAAGTTTATTGAACTGTTACTTAAATTAAACATTGTATTTTTTTAATTTTTAAAATACTTAATTACACATTATGTTTTTTTAAACTAATTAGGCGGAAATATGACTGTGGATATTTTAAATGCTATATCTACTAGTTTTACGGATAATAACAATTATTTTAATTATTTAATTTTATAACACTATAAGTACATATATCTGTTAGAATTAGTATTCATATTAAAAGTATTTCATATTATTATAGGTTCAGTAAAAGCGAAATTTTATTACTGGGTGGGAAGTTGTCATAAAATAACATCTGGCAGGGTTTAGGTAACAGTTCTGACTAAGACAACATAAATAAATGTGAGGCTAGCGGACGGGCGGACGGCTAGCTCGCAAGTTGTAATAAAACTTATTATTCATATAATATACTTATTCATATATTATTACTATTCTTCAATTTCTTCAAAACTATTATATTATATATATTTCAATGTTGTACATATATAGGTATAATATTTAAAACATTGAGAAATCTGTAGATTTCGCCTAGGGGTGCTAAGTCAATGAGTCAGTAATTCTATATGTAATTTTAAAGGATCTTTTGTTTTAAGAAATACATTTTTGGGACGTGACATTATCAGTGGCGAGAGTCGTAGCAAAAAAAGGGGAGCACAAAAAATCGCCGCGCCTGCGTCGCATCTGGAAGAACACTGCATCTCATTATGCGGATTGGTCGCGGATGAGTGGCATCGTGCCCGTGCCCGGCCCTGCGTGCCTATCCGCCGCGCCGTCGCTACTCGCCTACATCATACATCCAACTATTAACATAATAGTGACTTTAAGTTATGGGTTTTTGATTGCTTTTAAGGATATAAATTCGTCTTAATTGCCTAATACATTCTGAATTGTAGGTGTTATGGTTATACAAAATTATTATAATACTGAGGAACAGCGCGGAATAAGCACGGTGCGATTTGTACTCAACGCGGGACTCAACTTCTTCAGTATCGATTCATTTTTAATAATATCTTGCTACATAAAAGCAGGCATTTCAGACTCATCAAATATTATCCCGCAAAATTTATGAATCTACAATAAAACTTTTATTTATAATATCATAAGAAATATATATAAACAGTGAGTAAGGTTTTCGTTTTTAAAATGAAAGACGTTAATTTATCTCTTTTTAATCATTTATGTTTTGAAATGAATTTTCTACAATTTCTATTCTCTATATTATGAAGTATCTGTTTGATCGTATTAACGTACTGTTACGTTGTCCATAGAATAAGAAAATCTTTTCTATTTTTCCATAAGATCAATGGATTTTAACTCTTAATTTACCATACATCTAAAATATCGATTTCTTAGATTATTAGGGCGAAGTCATAAGTATTATGCTAGTATCCGTTCATTGTTTTAAAACAGAGGGGCGATGCTAGGAGCAGGCTGTAGGGCAATGACAGGGTATTGTAATTAAAAATACGTTTATTTTCATCTAATTATACATAAATCCATTCTTGCAAGATTAAGCGCAGTGTTTATTGACTGTTTGACTTGGCTTGAGACTGTAGGCATATAATACTGCAAATTGTGTAGAGTGTAGACAATTATATACTGTACTCATACAAGTACTGCGTATTACAAAACTTGTAACTATAGAATTCATTTCATAAACGTTGTCGAAGTTAATTATAGTAAGTGTCTTATTACAACGATTCATATCTTGGTTAGGTTAAAATTTTTTAACAAGAGCTCTCATAAAATATTCAATAGCGCAGTTTGTGCTATAAACCAACACCCGACTTGATCCGCGCCCTTTAACAGTGCACGCCTTTTACAAGCGCACAAAAGATTTTTCTATGAGAAAGGGATCTTGACCTACCAGTCTGTACAGTATGTTCAATTCTCAAAATCATGTTGAAAAACAATTTATTCATGCATCCATGCAACGACTATCGCTGACAAAAGAATGTAAAACTAGACAGGGGGATAATGAATGCTAGTCAATGATTTTAATAGAGTTACTTACATGCAATTCGGTTTAGCGTTATTTTTTTAAATTGAACAGATGAATGATCTCAAATATCTACACCTAGGAATATACAGTATTGTCGCGGTTATATTATTAAGCGATAAGTGTCCCTTTATTATTGTAAGTATAAAGAATTTACATAGAGATACTTTAAATTAAAATAAAATAAAACACAATAAGTAGTAACAAATTTTACCTAACTAGTTAAATTTGTTGTGAAAAACAAGTATATTCTAGTTTATATTCAGTGAACATAAAATTGGCGCAGTGTTGAGGCGGTGACCATTCCTTTAGGCAAGCTTGTGTGATATTTAATCTCCTATAAACCTATGGTTTAAATGAAAAATTATTGTTGCAGAGTACTACTTTTACCAAACAGAAAATAACACATAATAGATTTCTAGTGTAAAGATTTAGTATAGGATGAGAGTCTGTCATGGTATTTGTGTGGATGACGCGAAAATAGCCATTAGAATCTTTGGCATCGGTCCAGAGGCCGCTGAAACTTTCCTCACGAGTCACGACTGCCCTAACCCATCTATATGTTTCTCATGTTCATTATAATAACTAAATTTTATTAATTTTATTAGGTTGGAAGTTCGAGACTCTATATTAGAAAATCGTTTCTTTTATGAAATATTTTCACGTTCAGTATAAAATCTTAACTACGAGATAGTTTTAACATTCAAATGCCGTGTTCATAATAAAATATTTTATACTCGATATGAACTACTTAGGACGAATTTTTTTAAATTATTATTACGATATTATTTTTCAGTAATCACTTTTAAAGAAATTAGATATGTGTTAATGTTTTTCCGTCGAAATCAAAGTATTTTAAAAACTCACGATGCAACCCGTAGCGGCAAGTATGGTTCTGCCAATTACAATATTCTAGTCTAGAGAAATCGACTCTTAAGATAAGCTAAGTGAGTTCGAAATGAAATTTCATAGAATATTTGGCACTGCCTGAGATTAATTTCTCACCGGGGCCAGTTCGTTTTCTGAATCTAATTTCGAGTATAATCTTCGAGTTCAAATATTATTTTAGTGTATTTCAGTGCTTCTAACTTTAATATTATTAAAATACTTTACATTTTACGTAACTATGTATTTTATGAACAAAACACTCGTAAAGTTTCTACTTTACCAACTTTTGAGTAGTGACAAACAAAAAGAAAATTGGCACATTCTTATACCGCATAATAATACATTGTATCCTAAATTACATTAGATGTTTTTCAGAATAAAAAAGTTAATAAGAGATTGTAAAGAACGAAAACGTACATTTCCATTTGTTTATTTGATGAAAAGCGATTCAGCCGCGGGGCTTCGGTATTACCAATGTGATTTGGAATTTCGATGATTTGATCGGGATTTAGAGCAGCTACAATATTAATCCGTTAAGAACTAGTTACATTAAAGGTAAGATTAATACCGATACAATAATATGATTTAGTATCAATAACCTGCAATTAGTGTATCTCACAAACTAAAGCATAATTAATAGAACATTTTATTTCAATCCACCTAAATTACTTCCTACTAAGTAATATTATTCCTACTATCCTACTAATCCTACTAATATTATAAACGCGAAAGTTTGTAAGAACGTATGGAAGTATGGATGTTTGTTACTCTTTACCGCAAAAATAATATAGCTTACACATCAGAATAACACATAGGCTATAATTTATAACGATATAGTGTGAATTATCTAAAATATTGCTGGTGAAACCGCGGGACACAGCTCGTTATATATATTAATAAATATAACGAGCCTACCAACATTTTGTAGTAGGTATATATGTGACACGTTATATAGAATGAAACATTCATTGTTTATTTATACTGCCAATATCAGACATAACAGGTCTGTAGTGAAACAGTGGTTCAGAGTAGAGAATGTCTTGATTGTTATGAAATCTAGTATACCTTATAATTGAAAAGGTAACTTTTTAAAGAGGTGACCTTAACACATCCTTAAACAACTAGTTCAATTTTTATGGTATTTAGGTACCTTTTGTTGATATTGTACTAAAATTGATTTACTACAAGTCTACACATGAATCCTAACTGTCCTGCCTCTCATTGCCGAAGAAAATAGTATATTTCAGCATTTCTTTTATATTTACATAGCAGATAATTTTTTTACATAATTTTTTTACATAATTTCAATAGTATATACTATTTGGTGGTTTAAGGCAATAGTTAAACCTTCATACTAATCGGTATTATTAGAATGTCATATATTATAATTATTGTTTATATAAAAAATATTAAGTAAAAAAACACATTTCTATTACTAATAATGAATATAAATAAATAATTTTAATAATCATAAATAATATCAGGCGAATAATAATCTTTGAATGTCATTTTTCTTTTTACTGTCGCTGCTTCTCCTTAGAATGATGTTATACATAGAGAAGTTTAATAATGAAGAATTTCAGTCTTTTAACATTTTTATTAGCATTAATAGACGCAGCCACGGGGTGTTTAACGTAAACTTTTACGACAATCTAAAGTTCAAGACTGTCCAGTATTCACATCTATTTCAAACCTACTTAGAAAGATAATACGCCTACTAAAGTATCTCAGAGACATCCTAAAGACGTGCTCGAGAACTATGATTTTTTTGGAAAGATTATATCCTACATGTACTCTATTAATCTTGACTATATCATGGGAGATATGGGCAAGCAGAAGGCCAAAAAAAGATATTTATTTCTAATATTATTATATATAAGTATTCGTCACGGTCTAGATATGGATGCAACGCTCTAAAGCAGGAGAACTAGTCAAAGTCGGAGACAGTTAAAATCTATGATAATATATGTTTGTTGCCTAATAGTGTTATTAGTAGAGCTCTACTTACGAGCTTCCCAGGCGGATTTTACATATAAGTAAATATCTCTTTTCGGAGAGAACGTATTATATTTTAAAAAAATTATTTCGAAATTTTTTTATTGCAACTCCAATTGATATGATCTAATTCTTGCTGAAATTCATAAATGAATTCTGTTCTTCATCTGAATCTTTGCTATTTTTCCAAAACCTTGCTTATTTTTATTTACGTTACTTAGTATGAGTCACTAGCGCGTCACTACTGGTGACTGATTTTGAAACTAATTCAAAGGAACGTCTACTGAATCGTTTATGTAAATTGTGCTAGATGGCGTTGCTAGTACATAGTTTATAGAATTCTATATTCTTATAAGATTTGAAATGTTTTGCTGTGAGATACTAATACAAAATATTTATAATATCTATAATATTTTGTATTAGTGTATATACATAATAAATAAGACATTATGTTACATGTATAATTGTATATTTGTGCTAGTGAGATGTAGTAATTTACAAATTTACCAGGACATGTTATCTTGGAATCATGCTTTTGGTTTGTCGTGAGATTAGAATATTAAGCTCACGTAAACCGCAGCGCATTAAGTACGTACTTACTTTGTGTAAAGGACGATTCATATCTAGCAGCTTATAAAGCGTATCTACAACTTAGCTTTTAAGATTTAGCGTAGATGCAATTTTAATAATGCATTACATACTGTAGGAATATGTGAAAATCGGTTTCAATTAGATGATTAGAATTTATATCACTGTAATTACACTGTTTATTAACAATTTGGGCACTCGCATTAGACCGGTAAGAATGAATGATACACGAAATCGATATATTTGGTTGATGTTGTCAGCGATTACAATACATAGATGTGATATAATATTTCTATATATGATAAACTACTATTATAACCATATTAAAGCTCATACGTTTAAACATCGTGAAGCTGGAATTTGCTATGCTTGTCTCATTTTTTGACTAAACGAGGTAATTGGTATTATCCTAGATTTCCTCAGGAGTGTTAAAAGAATATAGATCTTATTATGTTTAGCCAATATAATAAAAACTAGATCAAGTGATTTGTATATCAACCTATACCAATATAAAATATTAAGAAAAAAAAAATAAAAATGTGATCGGTTTTTTTTAACGTCTAAGGCGGCCATAAAAGTTTGCGACTAATACTATAAGATATTAAGACACTGAACAGTTACTGTTGTGCAAAACCGGACGAAAACAAAAGTTTAATTTAGATGGTAGAGCCAAAACTTTTAAAACCATTTATATCAGACAACTATCATCAAGGTTATCCTGTTGCCACGAATGCTGAAAAGATATTGAAACACAATATAGAAAGTTTAAGAAATACATCTACATAAAAATCCACTACATAATAAGTTCATTCTTAGTAGATGGAGGAGGCATCATTTTATAAAATTATTCACTAACATTTGTGAAAATGAAACAAAACAACTAATAAAACCAAATAAAGTATTGAAATTTAATTTAAAATTGTGCATAACACTTGTACTGATCAGAAAGTTTAAATAAATATTCCAAAAAAAAAGTAAAGCTGAGTACGATCATAAATATGATTGCTACGCTTCCACATCTCATCTTTTATGTTTTGGAGACTGGTGAAGAGCAGGAATTCACATTATATAGATTATCATAAGAAATAATGCGAAAAATATGTTGATGCTGGAATTATCTTATCGATTTCAGATTGCTATACTTGGAAAGTGTGAAGATATGAGGATAGGCGAAAAATGGTTCATTGATGTTGCATTTGTGGTGATTGATAAAATAGTTACAAAGAGAAATATGTCACATCTCACTTTGACTCTATAGTGTAACGTAGTTTAGAGTAGGTGGTATTTAAGGTCGTTACGTCTAGTAAGGGTGACCTTAAATGAGTAATTAGTAGCATGTGTGCCAGAGCCTCTGCCATCAGTAACGCGCCGCCTGCCCGGGACTGCTCCACCGAGCATATTATAATAAACCCACGCAAAATTATCTTTTAAAATAATAAGCCCAGACTTGTTGCCAATTAAAATGTGGTTATTTTTCAGAATTATTTTCTGCCTAACCATAATAAAACAAGCAATGTTATGCTAATTTTGTCGTTTTTATAACAATTCCTTAGCCTAAGTTAAGTTTTAAGGCAATGGTGTAATAAATTTGTAATATTTAAAAGGATATTTATAAGTAAATAATATGTACGACTGAATTATATTATGTGAAACTGAAGAAAGAAATTTGTGAATATTTTTTCAAATGTCTGGATTTCAAAATTTACATACGAAAGAATACTGATATAATAATGAATCGCTGAGTTTTCGACTTTCCAAGCAAGGATCATAAGTCTGACTTTAGGAAATTTTAGAATAGACTTAAGCTTACCAGATTCCAGCCTCTATTGAGAAGCTTAAGTAGAATGTAGAGCGGTTCGTTTGGACTTAAAAATAAGTTTGGGAATGTATACTTTAAGGATTTTATCCATGTCATTTTAACAAAATATTACGTTGGATTTAGTGTTTAACACACAAAAATTGTTAATATAATATAATTTAGTTTTTTCTTGTACATATACCTACTGTGATACATGACTACAAACTTTTCTTTGTTTATTATTTGTAATTTGTTAACTATAAAAATAATATCGTTTGTCACTTCATCCTTTTTGTTCTTATGATTTTTATTATTAATTTATGTCAAATACAATATTTCCCAAGATTGATTTTTATATGTTCTTTAAGTTGGTTTACGTTAATGTATAAATGGAAATACTTTTAACAAAAATTAAAAAAACGATATATATTTTTTAGAAATGAATTATTTAAAGTAGTAGGTAATTATATCATATAAAGACTAGCTGACCCGGCAAACGTTGTTTAGCTATATAAATTTGGGATGGGCCACCCTTATCACTTAGGGGGATAGTAGCCGATTCTCAGACCTACTGAATATGCATATAAAATTTCATAAAAATCGGTCCAACCGTTTCGGAGGAGTATGGTAACTAACATTGTAACACGAGAATTTTATATATAAGAGATTTAGGATTCTATCGTTACTTGTCATATTGCTCAAAAACTTTATTAACCAAGTGTTAAAAATCACCACCACTTTGAAATATGATGAATAAAAAAGTAACAACAAGTAATATACATTAATTTTATAGAAAGTAACAAAAGTAACAAACGAAATAAATAATAATAAATCGCATTATTATTCCTTAGTTACTGTTAATATAATTAAATTGAACTTAGCGATAGCAAGTACAGTATTGTAACTAACTTTACCGTCCGTCTGTCTGCTCTAGGTTTGTAATTTAATCATATTGATGTGGTCCAACTTGAGTTAAATTAGTTTAATTAATCATTTCATTTGTACTACAATACCTAATAATATAAAATAATAAAGACTACATAAAACTAGTGTGCTAAGTATATGGGAGCTGTACTATGCAGTAACACTCAGATTACAATATCATAATGTCCGAGCAGTGCCTAGGGCTTGTGACCTAGGAGCAGAGTCACTGCGCAAAAACACCAGAGAGACTGACTCTAATCTATCGCACTAAAGGTTACATATTTCCTAAACGTCGGTATACTTGACATAATATAAAATGACCTACCAACAACTTTATCAGTGTCGCTAACAAGTGTGTTTTAGTTTGAGAGCTCATAAAGTACGTAGGTATCGAGCTACAGATTCCTAAGAAATAAAAATAATAATAGAATAGGAGAAATTTCTAAAAATATGCAGCATACATATTATTAGCGAATGATACTGAAAATATTATATAATACTAGCTGCGCCCCGCAGTTTCACCCGTTATATTTTGGATAAATCACACTTTATCATTATACATTATAGCCTATGTGTTATTCTGATGTGTAAGCTATATTATTGTAAAATTTCATCAAAATCCAATTAGTAGTTTTTACGTGAAAGAGTAAAAAAAAACAAACATATCCATAGATTCTTACAAACTTTCGCGTTTATAATATTAGTAGGATAGTAATCTATATCAGTTTCTCTGACATTGATCGCTTTTCACATTAACATCACACTACAAATACATAAGTACTCATGGTACGCACACAAACTAAACTAACCATAAATTATCATATCAAATATATGGAACTCTGAGACGGGGTTAAATTATACCCGCGCTAAGCTAAGCAGACTTTGCACATGAGACGTGTCTTCATTATAGGTGCGTTTCAGAGTTGCACGAAAGGCACGCGTCAAGTTTTGCATACGCGCTTATATCGTGTCTCGATGAATTGAAATAGAAATAAAAGATTCTCCTGTAGAGAATTTTATGTTAGAAATAATCCCGAAAGCGGCCAACACAATTCCACATTTCATTCACGTTCCTTTGCGATGAAACTTTTTCTCTGCAATTTTTCTGTGGAGGGCGGGGAGTTATCAGGTGGAGCTTTTTACCAGTCGTAGCACGTAGCGCCTTCGAGCCCCGCGCGGTGCTCTATGCCCGCCTGCTGAATACAAACTTCATTAGCTGTTTGATAATTAGCCCGTTAAACGCCCCTCACTCACCCAACTACGATCATCTCAGCCAAACCCTACATATAAATATAATCTTATTGAATCGAGGCTGTTTAACTGACTCACCAACGAACAATCAAAATTACTGAAACTATCTAATTCGAATAGTAGTTTTTTTATGTCATGCAGATATTAAGAAAGAAACGATTTTTCGAAATGCAACTGCATGGGTGTAAACGGTTAGCAAATTTTCCATGGATGAGAAATAAAACCTTTTCCTATTGACTTAAAATTTATCACAAATACTTTTAAATGAAAATAAAAAAACAAATAAAGTGTATTAAAATGGTATGGAAAACCAACTTTATCTTAGCGATAATTCGCTAAAACAATTCATCTCTTAAAGAAAAATTAATAGATAGAAATATTCCCATTTATCAATTAATCCTAACCTATTATAAATGCAAAAGTAACTGTGTATTTTTTTAACCTTAAACTACTGAACAAATTTTAATGAAATCGATTAAAGAAAGAATAGAGCTTGGTAATGGACGTCAAAGGCAACGTTTACCGTAAAAAAGTATTGAAGGTGTTGGAATAGGGGATGAAGTGCATAGCGAGTTGTGTCACCGATTAAGTTTTTAGGAATTAGTCTTATATAAACTATGTTGATGTTGAAAATTAAAACATAAAATATAGCGATATAGTGATATAATAATATAACTATAGGGATTAAAAGTTTGTATGGGAGTTCGTCTTGCCGACTATATATTTTTTAATACTATAAATGCGAAAGTGACTTTGTCTGTCTATTACGCTTTCACGCTTAAACTACTGAACTGATTTTAATTTTTATGATAGCGAAAAAACACTTAAAGGAGATGAAGTGCATGTCGAGCTGAGTTAATATATGACATAATATAATGAGATGTAAAGTTACATAGCAATGTAGTGATAAAAAGATGTATGAAAAATGAAAAGACAAGAGTGTTCTGTATCTCTTGTATTGTCAGAGCAAGAGATATTAAATAACACCAGAGATAATAATATATGCAAGAGTTGCTAACCTGAAGATAAGGATACAATTTGTTGTGGGAACGATGAGAAGAATGCTACGGTCAACTGAAACTGACTCCGAACAAGATGAAAGAGTCCATTCGAATCGCAAGATTAATGGAATGATGAAGAGTAGGGGGTAGGTTTGGCCAGAAGTCGTCAAAGAAACTTGGCGGATTCGCGTGTTGGTGGTCGCCAGTCGGGAATAGTTCCCCAATCACCAAGCAGGGTTATTTGCCTCCTACGACATGCTCTTACAGTGGCATATTCAGAATGAAGGTGAAATGTCAAGACTCGACTGGAAAAAAACTATTGACTCAGCTCAGCGAGGGTGTGTCTTCAAGTTATCATATAACTTATAAGCATCTTGACGGCCACTGACGTGATGTCTCAAATGATCGGTATTGTCTGTTCTACTGAAGGATCATCTACCGATCGTCTTATCAACTGATTTTGATAAGATTAAGAACTTAGTCGAAATCTGTAATCATGAGGAACATATTATATATACATATATATTTATTATAAATAAGGTTTTTAATTTTTCCAAAGATTCTTTAAGGAAAAGTGAAGTAAGCACCATGTCGATCAGTAGTAACGAGGGACTAAGTTATCTTTTTTCTTAGGTAGAGGTAATGGTAGTAACCGTTAAGGTGGTGGCGGGTGACGTGTGGCGTGTGGCACGAGGTGCGGGCGCGGCAGGCAGCGACCGGGCGGGCGGGCGCGGCGCGAGGCTGCAGCGCCGCAGACAGTGCGGCGGTGAACGCGGCGGGGGCAGTGCGGTGCGGGGCGGAGGCGCGACGGCGCGATGCTGCGCGCCTCTCAGTCGAGACGCGAGGCCCGCCCGCCCTAGCCGCTCGTTCTAGCGCCCGCCCCCGCCCCGCACTACCCCGTGCGCTCGACATACCTTCCGAAACCTTCAGTTTTACTATTTTAAGTACGTCAATGCATTTGACTAGGCCATTTAAAATTTCGACCGGTAGCTGATTAGTTACATAATGTATTCGTCCTTTCTACATTGGGGTCGAATCCGCGCGGGTTACACGTTAAGTATTTTCCAAGCTTTCGGATAGACCGGAAGAGGGGTGAGGGACGGTTAGATGCGGAGGGTCGCGGGGCGCAGGACCCCTTGCGGCGCGGGGTTAGTGGGTTCGGTATGTCGCGTCGTTGTCGGTCAGAATGCATTCGCGGACGTAAAGTAGCGACCTAAGGTGTCGTTGAGTTTCTTACCTGAGGTCGGTCAACTCTCCGGATATCGAGATTTTATTTTTGATTCAAAATACCAACTCGACTTTGTTATTTTTAATAAATTTCTTGTTAATTCTGAATAAAATCTATTTGGGTCAAACACGAGATGCAAGGTCATACTAGATGTCAACGAACCCCTCGTCTGGTGCTCGCGTTAGGTCGATGACGTCGGGGTCATCGGGTTAGAATTTCAATTCGATTTTCGACTCGGTGTTGGCCGACATATTTTAAAATTTAGGATCACGAATGTGAATGTGCGGCATTTGGAATAATGAAAGGAGATTCTAGTAATTTTTTAAGTGTCCGCGGAAAATATGACGACGGAAGTGAGCATCGGCTGACAGCAATCAGGGAGGCCGCCGCGTTAACCCTGCCCGAATTAGTGCAGCGGACGAGACTAAAATAGCAAGACGGCGTGTACAATTACATAGAGCGCGTCAATGTCGGCGCGCCGGCACGCGTTTGCTCGCACCGCGGCCCGCCTAGCGCCTAGCACCTAGCGCCTCTCGCCTCACGCCTCGCGCCACGCGCCGGTAAGTTTACACTGTGTGTGCTTGCAGAACGCGCGACCAGCCCTATATGTGGCGCCGCCGGCCGCCGCCCGTCGTGTTGCTGCCGATGCCGCATCTCCCTCCTCGCACCTCAAACGTCGTTCTATTCATGGACTCATCTCTTCCACTATATACTGTTAAGTTTTAGTAAATTCTAAATATAACATCCGTCTCTATTAAATTAAAATATGCTTGTGGGCTTTAAAGAATATCGTTGTCTAATTCAATGCTCGTTACGTATTTTGATTATTAAAGAATTTAAGATAGAGGAAACCCGAAGAAGTGTTGAAGAGGATGCCGGATTATGAGAAAGTGTTAGCGTTGTTCGCTTTAGCTGGTTGTTTTCGGGTCAAATTGTCATTTTCTATCATTTGGTCCCCTTCAACCAGCTGTAGTTGACATCTGCTTTGCTTTCCTGTTCAGAATAATTGACTTCAATAGAAAACTTCATTTTCATGTGTGAAAAAATAAAGAAATTTCAAGAAATTATGTTGTGGTGCTTGAGGAAGAAACAAATTATTATTTTATCGTTGTTGTACTATCCTTTAAATTACTGATATATCAGTAGGCTTTTATTTTAAAATAGATGTACCTACAACTAAGTAATTTAAATACAACTGATATTAAAATTCAATAAGATGTATCGTTAGCAATATATAATATTTTATATTAACTCCATGTTTATAAATATTTTTACGTTTTTAAATAAGTTAAAGGATAACACTTAGAATAACGTTCTAAGTTTTTAATGTTAAATAATTTTCTTTTGCATTTTAGATTAAAGGAAAGAAGATATAAAATAAAGATATACATACTTGGATATATTTTGAATTTAACCATTATAGGATTACCATACATTATATTATATTTGTAGAGTTTGAGTTATTGGAAAAATAAAATTAAATAAATAAATAAAATACTATTAAAATAAAAGATAATTTACAATATCGATATATATACTTATATTAAACTACAAGTCAATATACAATTTTTTTCATTAGAAAATACTGATAATTAATGACCATATCCCATCTATCGTAAATATTATATTATGTTGATATATTATGTATTGACTTTAATGAAAATTAAGAAAAAAATAATTGCGTAAAGATTCAAAGAAGTTTTAATAGTTTATTTATTTAGCGTAATAAATATGAAAGCTGATACATGATAAAAATGTAATACAAGTGATGAAAATATTTTAGAAATACTTGAAATGTTGTCCATCTATGAAAATTACTCTACTATTACAGGTTGTAGTTTTCTATATATATGTATACTCCTATTATTATAATTGAAACACGATATTATTAAAGTATTTTGAAAATGTGTTAAATCCTAATTTAATTAATGTAGTAGCATTTTTATATACTCTTAATTCAAATCATTATTTTACATTAAGTATCCAAAAAAATATTGTATTAAGGAATATTAAATATAAGTTAAACCGATAATTGCATCATATATTTGTCGGAATAAAATATAAATCAACAAATAAAAACAAGCTTTTATATTAAGCTGCATGTATACTAATATCTCCAATAAACGCATGCTCGTGTTGCTTATGAATTAAGCACTGTGTAATTAAATTGATTTCATCCATCTCGTATGAACGAGTATTCACAAAACATAAGCGAAAATCTAAATCAGTTATTATGATTCCGGTATATTACTTAAAATAAAAGGTTATTTTTAAGGTTTAAATTTGTGCATTTTGATTATTGATGATCTTTCTATAAATACTTTCGATTATGGAGGTTTATGTTATAAATGAAACATAGAATATAGAGTAATAGAAAAATAAAGAAAACGAGTTTAAAGCCATCCATTTCAATTGTAGAGAATATAACAGTTTCGGAGTTTTGGCTGTTTTGTATGATTAAGTTCTGTTAGCTTTGAGAGTATGACAGTAGTTTGGGGGAGAAGGGTCGCAAAAACGCCGGTGGCATTCGCTGGCGGCGTCGGCGTCGTCCCTCCGCGTCGCGACTTTATATCATAAATCAACTTACCCCCGAGAGCCCCCAATCTCATAATAAAGCTACGAAACGTTACAACATTGTACAACAGATCGTAACTTTAATAAAATTTGAATTATTTTCTTTATCTGAAATCTTACACGGTTGTGGCTCTATAATCGTCGAGTCGCGTGTTTATTCACGAAGCGAATTTACCTATTTCACGAAACGCATGACATGTATAAGTAGAACATTCGGGGTTGTTTCAGTGACATTGGCGTGTTTAGGTGGAGCCTTACTCAAAATGTGGTTCAGAAGGAAATCACCTGGCAAACCATTAACCTAATTCACGGACGCAAAGACAGGGCGGAAACGCGGGAAGGGGCGCCCGCTTTAATATCGCTCGCTGTGCTGGTAATAAGATGGAAATAAGGCGGCGGCGAAGAAATCGGCCCAATCATCGCCTCTCGCTACTTGACACCGACGCGCGAGGCTAAGCCTTAATAAGCATATACATGTTAAAATAATATTTAAATAACATTCCTCTATTCAAATACCATTTATGTTATATTAGTTTTTTTAATAGTGAGCTATGTTTATAATCAGTTCCCATTTATTAATTAAATACTACTTACTAGTAAGTAATCTAATGAATCAAATAACGTTTAAAATATCATTATTATTATCATTATTAGAATCCAATAAATTATTATTATATAAAAAATCTTTCTTAAAATTTTTAAGAGCCTTAATACAGAAATTGTTCGATTTTCTCTGTAATTTTTTCTTCCTTTTGAAGTTTTGTATTGTGTCCTGTACCCACAACTAATATATTTAATTTTTTTTTATTATATAACTAGGTCGGCAAACAAGCGTAAGGCTCATCTGATGGTAAGCGAATACCGAAGCTTATAGACGTCTGCAACACCAGAAGCATCGCAAGCGCGTTGCCGACCCTATCCCCAATCCCCCCAGGAGCTCTGGTCACCTTACACACCAACAGGAACACAACACTGCTTTAGAGTAGTGTTATTTAGCTGTGATTTTCTGTAAGGTCGAGGTACTACCCCAGTCAGGCTGCTCCATATTTGAACCGGAAATTTCTTGCTGTGTCCTACCTCATTTTCCTAAAATTAAAGGCATTCTTCGTTAGTGAGTAAAACTGCAATTGTAGTTCTTAAGTATTCTTAGAATTCGCAAGAATATTTCACGTACGATCCACAAATAAACAAACAGTTTATTAATTATTTATATTTTAGGCTTCTCACAGAGGGCTGGCTGGTGACGGTCTATTTTCTCTCAGTCGATATTTATTTTCAGATTCCACAATTTAAAGGATTGAATCCATGTATAAGGAGAATTTTAAAATTAAATTTTGCATTAGGAAGGAAAGTCATGTAAGTCATAGATTTGTAAGAATATTTTTTTCTTGTTTTAAAAAAACTAGTCTACTGTTATGTAAAATATATTGTTACTTCTAGCTTTCGTCAAATTTTACTTTTAAAACCTTCAGAATATCCAAACCAAAAAATTTTCAAACTGTTAAAATTGTTGTGATGTTGCTCCAAAAGTAACATACACATAAAGAGTAAGTATAATGTCTAGAGATTTCATTTCCGGTGCATTACGGTACAATAGCTGGTTGGAATTAAATATTTCAGGTGCGGCGGCGAGTTAGTGCGCGGGTTGATGAAACGACACACTCTGCACTATGGAGCCGAGGGAAAATTTAATTATTGTTTCACTGCCTCGAAGCACAGTTCAACACTCTTCTAAATGGCGAAGTAAATTCGCATAACATTAAATGAGTTTTCATGTCGACTCATTATAATATCATAAAAGTCGGAGGTCTATCCAGATTTTTACTTCGGATAGATTCTGTCTTTGGATCCATATGGAAATAGTGACAGTGCATCTTTTTTAGAATATCTATAACTTTAATTTCTATATGAAATGTACACTTATATACCGTCATTTTGGCCAGCACATTATATCAGAGTTAGGTCTGGTTATATACGTGTATAATGGTAAGGCCATCCAAGTTGGGAAATCTACAACATGCTTTTCTTGTAGCAATTATAATAATTAGCAGTAAGTAGTAATTTAGCACTAGTTGACAAGCCCTCGTTTCGCTGAGGTGTATTAGACTAAAGGTAAAAATTTAACACTTTTAAACCTTCCTTGGACTTCCACAAATATATCTTGAAATTTATTTATTTATTTGCCTACAACCAACCGACACGTTTGCACCCAATTTTGGACAACCAAGTGACAATTTTTTATTTCTAAAACGAACGTTTCGTAGCAAAGAACAGTTTGCATAAAAAAATTATCTTATTTACGACTATTTAATTATTATTAAATTGTCGTTTTTTAGAATTTTTCTTTGCTTATTATTTATATTTCTTACCGTTAAACGGTCCTTTCTTGAACTTCCACAAATATTTCAAGATCAAAATTAGCCAAATCGGCCATTCTAGAATTTTGGCGATAGAAACTAACAGCAATTCATTTTATATACATATTTTTCTACATTTACATATAGATATTTAGTACTGTAAAACTGTCTTATAAACTTTATATTTCGAACGTAGTAAATTATAAGATTGTAAGTATACATTTATTACATAATATATACATAGTTTGGTTGTTACTGGCTGTTACTATAACTCGGAGAAAAATGTTGAGAAGGGAGGAGGAGAGTGTTTTACAATACATTGAAAAACACTATAAAGGGGAAATATTAAATGGACTATTGGGTAAGGGACAGAATAAATAGAGATAAAAATGAAAGAAAGATAAAAGAGGATGAAAAATAAAAGAGGAAGAGAGACGGGAATACTATAGACTTTACTCAGTAAAAGAATTTTCAAAATCAGATCAGTAGCATCAAAATGGATATAATCTATTAATTAAACAAGATTATGGCAAAACTACATCACCTATGTCCCTCAACAGTGCAGTTTTCCATAAGTGAAAGAATTTTAAAATCGGATCAGTAGTTTTCGAGCCTATCGCAACAAACAAACATAGAAAAAAAAATTCATAAATACAAACAATAAAATCTTTCCTCTTTATTATATAAATAGTATAGATGTATGTATGTTGTATAACGTACTTTGTCTCAATAAAGTATTTAGTTCTTTTTTCTTTCTTTCTTCATATTGTTTTATTATAGTATCTATAATTCTATATGCAGTACTGGTAATCCGTAAATAATTATATATTAAATTTTGGTACAGTATTTTATTTTTAAAAAAATGTATCATACAGTACACCAATATCTATTGTAGAGTTCAAATATTCTACGAAATATTTCGCATACACATGAAACGAACACGCTTAACTAGAGTATATTATGTCATAAATAGCTTTTTGGGTCGTAAACGAATTCTCGAAATGACTATAGGCTGTGCTTATATAAATGAGTACGGTACTTGTGAATCGATCAGCTAATGGTATATGAGAGAAGTGTGGACTTTGTGTTTGTGGTATATGCGCTGAAATCTAATGGAATTCACTTGTACGCAAATAAGCCACCGCGCACCCTCCCTACCTCGGAACTGGCGCATCAACCTATATTAGGTAAGTAGGTCTTAGACATCTGTATTTTTACTATTATTTTCTTGTTTAATTCGCACTGCCTATTATCTTATTGCCTTATCATTTCTTTGTAATGTTTATTATATATATTAAATTCTCGTGTCACAATGTTAGTTACCAAACTCCTCCGAAACGGCTCGACCGATTTTTATGAAGATTTGTGTGCATGTCGGGTAGGTCTGAGATTAGGTCAACATCTATTTTTATACCCCTTAAGTGAATAGGGTGGCCCACCCCAAATTTTTTAAATTCATATGCAAAACAACGTTTGCCGGGTCAGCTAGTTATTTTATAATAGGATAGTTATAAAATAAGTCGTTTAGTGTAATATGATGCAGGTATACAAATCTGGAAAAAAATTAATGGTGTAATTTTAATATTTTGTAATGTTAATAATTTAAAGACGTCTTTCTATTAATTTAGATTGTTATTCTACTTAGTGAAAAGATGGCGAGGCAAGGGTTTCATTAGTAAAGTAAGCTAACACTGAAAAAAAATTAATGAAATTCATATAATTTTAGGTTAACGATAATAAACTTAATTATTCTGATAAATAATGTTATTAATAAATCGTTAAAAAAGAAGTAAAATAAGTTAATTATCAATTTTATAAATCATTTCGCACTAGCGTTATTTTTTTGATTAATATTAGTAATTAATAATAGGGCTTTACATATGAAATTTCCGTTCTGGCGTACTGGCTATTTCAAGTCCAAATTTATTCTTTTTTCGCTAAGCATTCTAAGTTCAAATTATTTTTAATTTTTAAAATATGGAATTCTTTTTTGAAAATAAATAATTTGTTTAATGATTAGCGTTCTGTTTTCATCGCATTTGTACGTTTTTCGTCATCACGGATACGTTAAAAATTCGAGTGATTGTGGAGTATGAGTACCGACCGTCGTAGCAGCAAAGCGGCACGCAACATCAACAAAGTATACGGAGCGAACACTACTAACGATCGCACCACCCGCTTCCGTTACGGAAATTTCGTCCTAAGAAATGAACCTCGTGGTCGACTGAAAACTTTAGTCGACAATGACGAATTAATGGCGATTGTAGAAGCTGATGATTCTCAATCTACAGCTGAATTAGCAGCAGCTTTCGATGTTAGCATCAAAACAATATTGGTCCATTTGCGTCGAATTGGCAAGCTAAATAATAAGGCCATGTGCGAGTGTGGAACTCACGAGGGTTCCGTGAAATTTCGATAAAGGGACAAACACTCTCAAATTTTGATTTTGGTGTGCGGGTTAAAATATTATCAAAAATAGTATTGGGGAGCATTTATTTCCGACATTAGTAATGCGTATTTTAATTGACATACTTTTAATTACTAACAAAAAGAATATAAGAAAATATGATAAAACACTTTTGACAACAAAAACACTAAAATAATTTTAAAGTCGGTGAATATATATTAATAAAATATGTATTGTCAAATATAGAACCTCCTTCTATTTTTAGAGTCAATTAAAATATTTTACAAGATGTCATTTAACAACATGTCATATCGTCAACAGCCGTTGCTTAGGATTTTGCGGCTCATATATTTAGATTAATTTGATACGATACGACGACAAAAACGTCGATGTTTGCGATTTTACTAACATTCGAATATCTTATAGATATACACGTCTTCGGCACAGATTTAAGCCCTGGTGAAAGTTAACCTAGAGGGTCTTTGAGGGCTTTTGAACCTTTGAAAATTTGAGTAAATGGAAGAGGTGCCTTACTTTAAACCTTACTGAACAGTCTAAAGATTAAAAATTTATTGAAAAGACCTTGCTTCTTGTCAAAAAACATGTTCTTAGGTCAAAAGACGATACCTGAGAACTTTGATTTATTTCGAAAATCAAAATTACAATACATGAGATAAAAGCGGCTGCGGATTTTCATCAAATTGACTTAGCAGTAGATATTTTTACATATTTGAGGAACTAAAGATTAGAATATTTTGTATAAATTTCAACTTGATATCTTCACGTTTTTCTGAGAAAAAGGTTCTTACGTGATAGTCAAAAAAAGTTGATTTTCAAATGAAGTAGAAAACAATTTACAGTTTTTTAATATTATCCCTTATTTGGGCTATGACATAATTTCACGACGCTAGGTCATTGTATTTAGCTGTGCCTTATAATTATGTGAGTGACCACATTAACGGTCATATCCTTTCAATGCGTGAACTTAGAAGTTTGATTTTTTGATTCCAACATACATATACCTCCACGCGATTCTGAGAAAAAGAGTCTTGACAGACGGACAGGCAGACAGACAGGCGGACAAAGAAATGATCCTACAAGGGTTCCTTTTTCCTTTTTAAGGTACGGAACCCCAAAAAGCTTGACAAATGGGTGCCCCACGAATTAAATGATCGCCAGCGCGAAGCACGCGTCGAAGCGAGCATTGCACTGCTCAACAGGCACGGAAAACGGGATGAGCATTACTGGAGATGTGTACTGTGAAGAACTGAAAAAAATGATGTCGAAGCTCGCATCACATCTACAAAAAGCTTTGGTCAAACATTAAAGAAGCGAGAGGCAGTTCAAAATGCCTTTGAAGAATTTGTTGCCTCTCACCCAGCAGACTTTTTCAAATAGGGCATCAATAAGCTACCACTACGTTGGCAAAAATGCTTTGGTTGCATGACTTTGACTAATCTACACTATTATATTATAAAGAGGCAAGATTTGATTGTTTGTATGTTTGTTTTTGTTTCGAACAGACTCGAAAACTGCTGAAACGATTTTGAAAATTCTTTCACTGATACATACATCCTTTCCGGGTTACATGGGCTATGTGGTGTTGCCATAACTATTATATTTTAAAAGATATAGCCATTTAAGTGCCATAACGTGGCCATTTTGTAAAGTGAATGTTTTCTCTAGAACTACAAATCCGATTTAAAAAATTCTTACATTCATAGAAAACTACACTATTTCTGACAAAGGTAATGTAGTGTTGCCATATACATTTTTTACTCAATAGAATATTTTCATTTTGATCTGATTTTAAAGAATCGTTCACTGAGAGAAATCTATAGTATTTCCGTCTCTCTTCCTCTTTTATACTTTCATTCTGTCTCTTCACTTCCTTTCTCTCTATTATTTTCTCTATCGCCTTGCTCTCTCTCTGCCCTTTATCTATCTCTTTTTCATTTTAATCTTTGTTTTGTCCTTCTCGCTCTTTTATTATTTAGCTCTTTTTTTTCTATCTTTTCTCTTATATATATATATAAGCAAATGTTATTTTGCCACATAAATTTGAGGTAGGTCACCCTTATCACTTAGGGGGATGAAAAATAGATAGTAGCCGATTCTCAGACCTACTTAATATGCATATAAAATTTCTTAAAAAACGGTCGAGCCGTTTCGGAGGAGTATGGTAAGTAACATTGTGACTCGAGAATTTTATATATAAGAAAGAGAAAACTTATTTCATGAAAAACTGCAATTTCATAGGTAAAGACTAACACTGCGATGTCATATATGCCGTTTTACGTTTTATCAATGCCGAAATGTTCATGTTAGTCATATCTTTTATTTTTATTTATTATAAATATGTTAAATGGTATAGGTACGTCTTTATACCAAAATTATCTTGCGATTTATTTCGGAACGATTTATAACGTCAGGGTGCGTCGATGACCACCACTCGTCATCTTCACCGCGCTGGCGATTCATTTTCCGTCGCGTATAACGACCGAAGTTAATAACCAATTGTAATTTTATTTTTAATCCATAATTCAAAGTTTTTGATAGAGACTAATTATTAATTTCGGCCGTATGTAAATATTTGAATAAGCAATCCACCACGGACCGAGTTTGTGCAGTGTAACTTAAAAATAATAAAAAAAATATTATTGTATAATTTCACCACAGTGGTAATTCTCCAAAAGAAAGTAAAAGTTTCAATTAACATATATGTGGAAATGACTGTCAAGTTTAGTAGGCACTAGCGGCATGTTCCCTTCGCGCTTAAAAGTATCCCACCAAAAATATTTTCTTGTAAAATTTTGCCAAGATTTACCTAGCACCGTCAAAAAGTCATGACATCTATAGAGCCAAGCTTCTCTTCATAAACTTTACATCTTAATCAATATAATATGTGGCTTGGCCTTTTCGTTACTACAAGATCTGTTGCATAACATAATAATAATTAACAGTGGTAAATGGAATATATCTAAATATATAAGACAGTGGCGAACTACTCCATGCCATACTCCGAGTCATAAATGAAGATTTATTAGTTTGAGTTTAATCGTAAAACAAATTATTTTAATATAAATTTTCAATTTATATAATTATGAAAACTCAAAATGTAAATTAGATACAGAGTAAATTAAATTTGGTATTAACAATATTGAATTGCTTAGAATATTTCACATAGTGTGAGAAAGTAATCAACAACATCATTTTTCGGTTCTCAAAAGACAAATCCACCAGGTCCCCGAGGCGCACCGAGGTGCCTGCCCTCACCGACTTGGTATGGCGCTCTAGCACGCGAGAGCTCGCGCCCGTCTATAGCGAATATTAAGGTAAGGTATAAACTAGGCGCATTGCAATATATGTACATAGTTATTGTAATATTTTATGCGTACGCCAGGATATCACATATATTTGAAACACGGTAACAAACATAACAAACATAATGTAAATACTAGAAAAAAACTAAAATAGTAACGCTGAACTCGACAGAGTGAGTTACTCTTTTATGGAGGTTGGCGTTCCAATTTATAATACAATCCTCATTCACAAATACACATGTTAAACCTATAACGTTTAAAGTTGAGTTTCTTACTAGCTCGTCTCAACAGATCACTGATTTCAGTGCTGGTAGTAGCTTTAGACGTACGTACCGACTACTATTTTATGTGTCAAAATAAGTTAAATAAAATATTTTGAGTTTGAGTTAATACAACGTGTTTCATTTGGCAAGTAATTGAGAAGGAAAAAGAGCTTAGTCGTCGGCGCAGATGTACGTGACTGTTATAGTGTAGCAAAGTGGGCGGTGGGGGATTGTTTGAAAAGTTGACATTTGTTGATGTCGTAAAATATAAAGCTATTGTACTTTTACGACAGGTAGCATCGGAAAAACGGGTCGGATCTAAATGAAAGTAGTTATTTGGATCACCGTTCTAATAAAATATTACAAAAACCTTTCCTATAAAAGTGTCTTTTCATTTATCATGAAAGTTGTGCAGTTATTTTTTTTGCAATATATTAAGTTTTTTTTAAATTCTAAACTTTATAATCAATTAGAATAGATAAAAAGTATATTATTGTCTGATAGAGGTGTTGTTGTGATGTGGTATATCTTATGAGCACGAAAACGTTGGTATCTTTTGATTGCGAAGATTAACTTTTTGTCTTCTCCAACTCCAAGGGACCGCAGTCTTGAATATTTGTTATTTAATTCATCTTGATACCTCCACGCATTTCTGAGAAAAAGTGCCTTAACAGAGACTGTCTCGTTGCCAGAAAAGTAAGCGATCTTATAATGGCTCCTTTTTTCCTTGTAAGGTAGGTACGAAATAAAACTAAAATACTCAGGTCAGCAATCCCTTTGAGCTGTGAAACTTCAAAACTCTGTGCCGCATATTTATATAATTTACGGGATTCAAAATCTATTATAGCCGTGAAATATGAAAGAAGTAAAACAAAAATCTGGAAACTTTACTTATAAATATACTAAAAAAATTAGCCAGTTTAATTAGGGGGTTCCGTACAATTTGAATTAAGGAACAAGCTTAAGTTTGCCGTTGGAAAACTTATGCCTCATACATCGACTTAATCGACGATCGACTTATTTTTTTAAATTTAACACAGTTTTCGGACTTTGTATTTGCTTGTGCTATGAGTATGAAATTATACATAAACGTATCTTTTAATTGCTTTGATATAGTCTGATGTTTTCAGAGCCCCCAAGGGCTGTAGGTTTGAGCTATCATCATTGTTTTAACCCATTAATGGTCCGCTGAACCGGATCTCTTCCATAGAATGAGAAAAGGTTAAGCCCTCGTCCACCTCTCTGGCCCTGAAACACTTAACCGTGCAGGTTTCCTCACGATGTTTTCCTTAACTGTTAAAGCAAGTGATATTTACTTGCTTAAAACACGCAACTTATGTTTACATTAAGTTAGTGTGTGGCCCCAGGATCAAACCGGATCTCCCGAGTAAGCCACCGAAGTTTTAACCACTGGGCTAGCACGCTCGCCTGTTCTGAGTATGCGTAAACCTCTACGCGTTTTTATATTAAATGGCTTTGAGAGAGAGGAAATAGTGGTAAAGAGTTTAGTGGAAGCAACGAGAAACGGAGTGAAATAAAGTATGAAAGGCGAATGGTATGCACGTCACAGGCATACGGCGGTGACGTTAGGCGCACGCGACGCGTACTGCAATTTCCGCCTTCGCCGATGCGGATGCTCTTTACGCCGAGCCGCACATGTCGCCACTTTAACTTTCCCAAAAAAGACATATACTAATGCAGTATTTGTCTGCAGCCGACACGTGTACATAGATATCGGAAACAGGTTTAAAGATACTCGTAATGGCTTATGAAACTGAGACTCAAATTGTGAGCTAGCCCCATTTCAGACTTTATGGATGAATTTTTGTAAAATTCTTTTATACATTCTACGTACGCGTTTTTAACCCTGACGCTATATCGTCGGGGTGTTATAATATTAACGTGTTTATCTATGCATCTGTATGATTCTTCTCTCTGATATTTTGATGCGGTTTCTGGGTTAATCGAGTTAGTTCTTACTAATAAACTAACAAGATCTGGTCAGCCGTTTCATGATAGTCTGCTCATTTCTAACTTGCGTCAGGGATCTTTTATATTTTCACAGGTTCTTTTGATTTAAAATTTTCTGTATTTTAATTTTGATAGTATTTATAAGACATGGAAGCCTTAAGCATTAAGGAGTCTGCTCCATATCCAACTCCTCAGCCACTTTCACCATATTTTTAGTATTTAGGCTAATGGGAATAGTTTCCTAGTAGTTTTTGTATTGTTCGCTCTCAAGTTAGAAATGAACTGATAGTCTTTAAACGGCTGACCAGATTATAGCAAAAATCATCTCGATTAAATCACTTTTCAAACAAATAAAACTTTATCAGAATTCGTTCATTATCTTGGACATTACGAAGTGTGGCAGGCAGGCATACAGATACACACGTTACACTTATTTAAAATTTATTAAAATAGACGATTTTGTTAAGTTTTGAAACGGATTCCCATTCGAGGATTCGGAGGTTGCATTTTTCTATGATTCAAACTATCTAAGGATATGTCTCATTTGGCCTTAATCAATTTGGAGTTTAACTGTGAGATACAAACATAAAATTATTTTCACAAATATATATTAGTGTAAATAGAGGGGATAAATAAGTGAGGTCTCAGTGGAAAGACAAGAGTGGGGGCACAACACGATTAAATCGCGAGCGTTTTGGCATGTAGCAGGAAGTGGGTCAAGCGGGACCGCCCGAGCTATTTATTGCGTTTCCGACTAAATTGCAATAGCTATCTAAGAACGAAAAGTTGGTTGAGAAATAGCAAAGGAATTTAAAGTAGCAAAAAACGACAGGGTAGACAGTTCTTGGGCGATTTTGTTTACGGGCCATATCTTAAATTAAAGCAGCAAATATCAAAGGATAACTAATCAAATGATCCCTCTCAAACGACCCTCAGTCGTCAGTTTTACGAATGCCCGTAGAGAGTTGAGAAAGGCATACCATTAAAAGTTCTTTTTGTTTGATAGCGCCTGTCGTTCAGGCAAGCTAAGTCTTAGTCGCTCTGCAATTACAGACAAGTGCCTTTAAATGAACCGAGCTCTCGAGCACGGTGCATCGCTTCGCACCAGACTGCGCCCTCTCCAGCATCATTCCAATGCCATTCCCATTCTGTGTTAATTTGACTTTATATATTTGAAATTAATAACAGTATTGAATTTTTACATAAAAAGGCATTTATATAAGTTTCTATTTATGGCCGCATTTACATACGTAAATAATTTATAGAAAGAGAAAACAACACTCACAATGTTGAATCAACATTCAACATTGTTCAACACAACAATGTTGAATGTTGATATTCAGAGGTACCCTCTGGTGACGACCGAGCGACAGCGACAGTTAACGGAAATCTATTTTAGCATAATTCCAAAATTCTTTTGTTTTGTTAGTTTTCTGAATAGTATATTCAGACAACTAACAAAACAAAAGAATTTCTTTATATTGGTAACTAACTTTCATATACTAAAAGGGAATACTAGGGACTAGAAAAATCTACTAAAACATTAAATCATTCAAAACTTTACTTTCATAATGGATACCATAGATTTATAATTTACATATATTATATATCGTATTCATATGTCATAATAATATATATTATCATACTAATTATAATAGAAGTGTATTTTTAAAATAAAAAATTATAACATGATTTTAAGAATGAAGAAATATGACATTTTTTTTCTCTGCATCTGATAAAATTTACACAAAAATCATCAGCTGCAAAAAAATTATCAGCTGCAAACTCTAAGTAAAAGTAAAGATTTATATTCTTGATATGTATTATTATTAATTCATGTCTCCTCTAATGTTTGCGCCAGGGATGTTATGGATATTAAATTTCGGATCTGGATACGGATAAAGGAATAATATTATATCGGTTTCGGATACGGTTAAGGATGTGAAATTATTTCGGATTATTCGTTAATTTCGGATACTTTCGGTTACGGCTATTAGACATAATAGGTTTTGACTCTTTTCCGTGAAAAGTTTTTACCACACCGTTGAAATTTAGGGGAATGTAAATTTACTTGATGAAAAAAAATCTAAATTGTATTAGACTTAACACGCAATTTGCCAATATATAAAAAATTATTAATAACTTATACAAAATATTTGTCAATTTTCCTAATCTCACAGTAACTGACTAGTAATGAACAATTAATAATAATCAATGCAAGGGAGGCGCGTGGTTGCTTCAATTTTGCAATGTTGCTTGTGTCGTGTTAATCATAGAAATATATCCAGTTACTCTTAACAATTTTGATCTTTATCTGAATTACAATAGAAAATTGTCAGCTTATAAAACTAAATTCTAGCTGATCTTTAAATACCTGAAAATGGTTACATTACAAATAAAATTAATAGAAGGCCTATAATCTCCAGGCACTATTGACTGATTATAAACTAAAACTAATCATACAATAATTAAATTCAGTGAGGTATTTCAAAATAATGGCATTTTATATAAAAGTACTAAAATCATACTAAAATAAGTGCAGTTGTGGATAGCTCGAAATCTTCCTCACTTTACTTATACTTAATTATTACATTCCATAATATATATTCGTATATTATGATTATAACTAAGGAATAAATGCCAAGCTGGAGCAAATACTGTTGCGACGTTTGCAATTTCCATCAAAATTTTAGTTTGATTATGATATAACAATAAGAATACAATTATGGGCAGTAACAATTAATTATTTGGATTATACATTTCATGGAACAGGTAAAAAGGTGTGTTATAATAACTGTAAACTAGTATAAATATAATTGTTATTTTTGATATTATAAATGGAATAACAATACATTTCACGACATCTAATCTAATGCCAGATATTTTGCATGGCGTAGTTTCACATTTTATACCCTAACGTAGATTATAAGTGAACGTCAGAAGAAAATCTAATCTAAAAACAACAACACGATTTTTTTCTATTCATGTTGTTGTTCTTACTATTCCATGTCCAAAATAATATTAATTTAAATGGAAAGGTTGCATCGTTTTATCACAGTTTCTACGACTACACGGCTTGCAAAATTTCAGCTCGACCAGAAACCGGAAAGAAAGTTAATTTTAAAGATTTGATTACAGACAGATAGAGCGAGTAGGTGAAACTAAGTAAAATTTATAGAAGTGATCTGTATTATTCAAGTGTACAATTATTTTATTATCTAAAGTAACGAACTAAGATAAGAATTCCAAATTGTTTGGGTTGAGATTAGTGCAAAATACGCGACGGCCTGTATATTCGAAGCTATTGATTTTGGAATGTGGCCAAAAAAACTCCTAGTAAAGGCGCGCGTCAACTGCCGCGCTGCCGCTGCCCGGGCTGCCCGGGTGCCCGCTCCTAAAGTTAACCCTTTTACTAATATTAAACTTTGTTTTGCCAATTCACAAATATTCTCTTCAAAATATGATCACTTACATACTCTTTAATAAAAGAACAACCAAAACTGTTGCATATATCAAAATTGACATCTAACCATCTTAGGTTTATAGTTAAACACGTACCTACTAGATATTACTCATACTCATAATACTAGTAGTATACAATTATCGCAGTATTGATTTGAATATCATACTGATTTTTGCACAATTTTCATATTTTCGACGGAAATGGGTTTGAATAATTAATTATAACTTTCGGTTGTGACATGGCGGACGTTTATCAAAACAGCTTTTTATAATACTTTTAATTTGAAGAGGAATAGGCGGTAACGAGATAAATAAACAGACAAGTCAGTTATAATTATTGTTACATTGCGAGTTATATTCTAATGAATATATATAGAAAGAAAGACTGATTTATAAGGAGCTACCAATAAAAAAATATAAAATATAAACTACTTAATAATCATCTAAAAATATTAAACACTAGCGGCCTGCCCTCGCTTTGCTCCGGGTATTTAAAGCAATATTATAATTGATGTCCTCCATTTGTTATTCTGTAATTGTTTTTTTTTTTTCATTTTTCATTATTAGTTTTTCTATCATTTATAGGAAGAAAAAGAAAAAAACGACAGATAATATAAGAGGGAGGGCAAAAATAAAATTGAGTAGATAAAGGGAAAAGAGAGAGGTAATCGAAAGAAAGAAAGTGAAAAGAGACTGATCATTCTGAACAGCTCGATAAAGATAAAAATTAAAGAGAAAAAAGATAGAGAATGATAGTATATAAGAGGAACAGAGACGGAAATACTCGATCTAGACCTCTCTCAGTGAACGAATTTTTAAAATCGGGTTAGTAGCAACAAAATGGTCATGTTCTATTAATTAAAAAATGTACATGGCAACGCTAAATAACCTTTGTCACTCACGAATAGTGTAGTTTTCTATCAGTGAAAAAATTTTAAAATCGGATTAGTAGTTCCTGAGAAACTCTTCAATTTACAAAATGACCAGGTTATGGCACTTAAATGGCCATATCTTTTTAATTAGAATATTTATTGCAACACCACATAGCCTATGTTACCCGGAAATGATGTAGCTTTCTATCGGTGAATGAGTTTTTAAAATCGGTTCAGTAGTTTTCGAGCCTATTCGCAACAAACAAATATACAAACAATCAAATTTTTCTTTTTTATATAATAGTATAGATAGATATAGATAATGAATCAGAAAAAAGTGAAACATCTGCTTTCTTTTGGATGTTGAGAAAAACCTTTTTCAGGGGACACCTAATCTTGTTACACAAATAATATAAATACTAATCATAGATAAAAGTTAATGGGTCTTATTCATATTAGTCACATAAAAAAAGGTCGACTCGAATGCGAATTTTTTTTTGCTCAGGTCTCTATAATGCATTGTTTTGTATTCATTAATATTTTAAAACTCTACTAGAATAAAAAGTAACATTGATTATTTTATTTTGTCCGTAAAGACTAATACAATTTCATCATTTAGCACGGTATCCTAAAGATGTACAAAGAACGTGTAAAATGTTACTGGCTACAAAGTTTTCTTTACAGACGCGTCTACTTTTCTCTATGAGCGAGTCTGTTTCCGTTTATCTGCAGTCGGTTTTTGTTAGCTTCTTGGTTTCTTTTCTTATATTCGTCTTCGCATTTGTCGCGACGGAAAAGAAATACAGTCATGAAATAACGTATCGTAAAAATTAGATATCAGTTTTTCAGGCGGTTAAACAGTCGTTTTCTTATTTTAATGGCTTTATCTTAAGTTTCAACGGATACGAAATGTATTTCTGCAATCCCTACTAATATTATAAATGTGAATGTAAGTTTGTTTGTTACGCTTTCACGCGAAAACTACTTAACCGATCATCATGAAACTTTGTACACATATTCTTGAGGGTATTAGAAGTAACACAGGATAATTATTGTGAAAAAAAAATATTTTGTACGAAAGATAAACAATTTTATTCATTTATGTTGTAATGATCTCTGATACTTATTTAATGGCTTCAATGCGAGCGAAGCCGCGGTAAAAGCTAGTAGATTATAATTACATTAGTCCACTCGTCACCTAAAAGGTGGATAACATTAATTGACGCCTGGTTGCATTCGGTTCTAAATTGATGTAAATCCTCAAGGCACAGATCATGCCTACAGAATGTCGGCTCTCAGCGTGCCTCCTCCAATTACTTTAATTAAAACAATACCGCGCCACCAGTGTTCATCGAGTCACTGCGTCTGTTTCCCATTTTCCTATTTAAATACGAAAACGAGCTCGAGATTCGCATTTAGCATACAAGATAGTACAGTTATATACAAAATGTATGTATACTTTACTTGGTTTTTTCATCATATCAAAAACGTAGTTGATATATTTTGATGTTTTATTAAGTGAGTATTTCAGGAATAGATTAGGAAGTCTGGTTGATTCAGCGGCTTTGAAGCTAGTAATTTACCCTCGAGTTGGCTGAAGGCGACACCTGTCGAGCGAAGTGACGGCTGATAATGCGACGCGAGCGCCATTCAAGTGCAGTGGAGTGCGAGAAAGCGAATCCCCTGCTACCCATAACTCAAAATTTTTAAATTGTATGTATTGTAATGATAATAATTAGCCGCCTACCTTCTGCTATGTATTTATTTTAAGCAAATCGTGTAAATAAATAAGGTTCTAATTTTTCCTTTGATTAGTATATTGTAAAGACCTTTGTCCCCCCCAGCAACCGTTCCTTCAATTCATTATCATGACATATAAGTAGTGGTAGCAGTACTCAAACAACAAGACATTGATATATAACTTAACAATTCTGATAATTCCTCTATTTATGTGTACATTTTATAAAAAACCGATATATTACGACATTAAATTAAATTTTATTAAAAATATCTCGGTTATACATATAATAAGTTTAATCCGTCTCTTTTTATTCTATTCTTCACTACTCGTTTTATATCTGACAATTTTTATAATATATATCTAGATATTTAAGTTTAATGCCTTAGCTTTTACAAGAGTAAGGGCTATTTATATTAATTTACATCTTGGTACTCAATTAATTTAATTATCCTCACTTGTCTTGCTAAATATAGTTTTTAAAAGTGGAATTTGAGCCTTGTTATATCTGGTATATTCTTAATATGATGAGAAGATCAAGAATAACTTCACCGATGAATTACGGCTTATGAGGTGAAATAAGAAACATAATACAGCCTCTAATGAAATTACCGTTTTGATCAAATATTACTACATCACTGCTAAAACGAACATACCTATTTTGTATAATGGATGTATGTTTTCCACAAAATTCATTTCGAAGCAACTAGAGGTAATAAATATGCTTTCCTTATTTTAATCAGGACTGAATCTTTTTAATTTTAAGGATTTGTCTCTTTAAAAGTCACGAAGTCTCCTTCTCGATCTAATTGAAATTCAAATAGTATGTGGTACTGGCATCAAGTGTAGTGAGTATAGACACGGTTTATCAAGCGACTTCTGACGAAGCTACATAAGCTTGTAAAGCCTTGTCTCATCTGCGGGATTAGAGTTTACACGAGGTTGGGAAAGTAGCGGAGCGGCACGGGACGACATTGCATATCCCCAAAGGGGGGTAACTTTGCTAACTTTCTTAGGGACGGTTAAGAAAGTTTGACGTGCACGCGCTAGCACCGTAAGCTTGTATTCAATAGATTCGAAATTAGAACTAAAAATATCAGATACCAGTAATATAGAAGAAATTAAGCTTCCTCAACAGTTTCGATAACTATAGTAAGAGTGTATGAAGAGGTACACACATTTGAAATGTTATTTTTATGATATCAGGCACGTTGGAAGAGTAATATTTGCAGTCATCTTAATCTTGGCTACGGAAGCACTCGACTGTGTTATTAAAAGGTGGCACTGACGGCGGCTGCAAGGTAAACGGAGCAGGCGGATAAGGGGTAGGGCGAATATAACTTCCACTTTTCCATAGCGTAGCGCTCCGGTCAATGAAACCGAGAAACTTTGTACCTGAGTTTTATGATTTTAATGAAAAAGGTGTCGAAAGTCATGACATATCTCGCCAACAAATTCTACAACACAGATATGATTATGATTGCGTATCTAAACTTGACATTTTCACTTTCTTATGTTATACCTACTGGAGAATATTGAAGTATTAATTTTACCTGGGGTTCATTCGTAAACTTTATATTATAAATTCCATATAGACATATTAGACAATTAATTAATTCCTTAATAGACAAACCGTGTAGACGTAAAATTTGTGATAAAAAATAATTAAACAAATTATTAAATTTAAAAAGCTGCGGCTATATCAAAACTTAAAAAAATACAAAAAATCTTTATAAATTCGATAATCATAAATATCATTCTTTATTAAACTTGGTGTTGGGATCTACTAAGTATGCTATGATTGTAATATATTTTTCTTTCATCTTAAATATATAACAATTAATATCTTCTTAAACTAATCTACAAAATTTTTTGTAACCAAGAAGTGAAATTATTTAAAATATGTATAAGTTACGTCCTAAGCCAGTCGTAAAACGGTATTACAAACGTTATGACCGCCCGAGTTCGACCGGATCTCATCACTTAGGATGAGTGTGTAAATCGACATAAAATCTACGAAATATTCTCGAGCTAAATTTGAATTTATAAAATAGGGATTTAGATATATTTAACATCAAGTTACATTTAATATAAAAATTTATGTGAAGAACAATGTATTTAAATTCTAAAAGTAATATCCATCCGAGGAAACTTTGGCGTTCCCCTCCGTATGAAAAATGTTTTTCCCACTAACCATCGTCGAATATTCATGCATGGGCAGGAGGATCGTAAATTATTTACGTCATCGATGTTACCTACCTGATGAATGTCTTGTGCTGTGTTGACGCTTTATTGGTCCATATTGTCGGATTTATACCAATCCTACTAATATTATAAATGCGAAAGTTTGTAAGAATGTATGGATGTTTGTTACTCTTTCACGCAAAAACCATTGAACGGATTTTGATGAAACTTTACAATAATATAGCTTTTACATCAGAATAACATATAGGCTATAATTTATAATGATATAGTGTGAATTATCCAAAATATAACGGGTAAAACCGCGAAGCGCAGCTAATTATCTATAAGAATGAGTGTGTGTACCCAATGCTACAACGAGCCGGGGTGTTTTAATTTTAATATGTGTATCTGTATGTCTGTCTGTGGCATCGTAGCACTCAAGATAATAGATCGATTCTAATGAAACTTGGTGACTGTATTAAATTAGAGTTTTAGTCGGGGGTAGTTAAAATTTATAATTTAATTGTTATTTACAATAAATTCAATATGAAACTCAAATACTATATCCGTTTACTTATTATTAACAACTTTTAATCTTTATTAATCTTGTTGTTGCGATTTCCTATATATAATATGTTTCTAATATACATATATATTTATTTTGATTATTGTTAATAATGTATTTGAGTAAATTGTTAAAATATAAGAACAATACTTCCGCACACATAATCTTAGTTAAATATTAAATTCAGACAATTAAGCCAGTAGCGTAAATATAATCCAGTCAAAGCGATATTGTTAGTTTAAGTATTTGATTAGTCGTACATGTATTCAAACTATATTTACTTTGATACTGATCTATGAAATTTATATTGCTCTTTATTTTACATAATAAAAGTAAAATGAAAATTATGTTGGCCAATAATGTCCATATCTTATAACAGAACTTCAAGAATTATAGTGATGTCATACTATGTATAAGGATCATAAAAATACATTCTTAACTAATTTAATAATATTATACCAGAATAGCAAATGTCATATAATAGTCGACCCGCCTCGGCTTCACACGAGTGCAAATAACCAAAAAATATTCAAGCGTTTAATAAACATATTATTATTATCCCTCAGAAACTACGATATTTTTATTTATTTGTACTTTTATTTGTTATAATTGTTATTTGAATGTAACGAGAAATATATAATGTGTTAAGTTAATTTTAATTGAATGATGAAAAATAGATACATCATATATAGATGCCAATTATTAACATACGATATTTTATCGATTTTGATCAACCAAAACATAAAGGGTTTTTCCATTGCAGGTTGTCTGGATGTACCATGGTTAAGGTAATAATCAACAGTGCAAAGGCTATACATTAGCGTTAGTGGGTGCATCAATGAGATGTAGAGGGGTGGCAGGACTATCGAGCGCTACATGCATGTTAAATGAGCAGCCACCAACGTGTACTATGTAAGTGTCGTATATCTCATTTATAATTTTGGTATCTCTACAGTAATTCATGAGTATTAGTAGAGTAAGTACAATAAAATCAATATTAAATTTGCATTTGAGTTTCCTCGTAGACAATGCTACAGCCGTAGCATAAATGCCTACGAAGTACCCGACGACTAATAGGCATAATGTGTCTTTAAAACCACTGACTAAGAATTGAACTATTAAATAACAAGTATTTATAGCAATGTCTTACTTGAGAGAATGGGACATTCAACATTAGAAAAACATCGTGAAGGAATCTGCGTTCCTGAGGATTCACAAAGCGTGTAAAATCTACCAATTCGCTCTTGTCCAACCTTGTAGACTGTCCTAAAATTTTTCATTCTGAAAAGCAGACCCAAGTTTAGTAGTGAGCCGTTAATGGGTTAGAAATATGAATTTTCAGAAAGAAATAAAAAAAAACTGCTGAATAGAACATACAACTTTATATTATTTTCTTTAGGTGACACAGACTAGAGTTTTGTCTAAAAAAAATGGGGTACAAATTAAAAGAACGTTGGAACGCTAATTTCATTACGATTCGATGGACGGCAAAAGTCCTCCAAGCCGGTATAACGTAATTGCGACTTTACTAAGCCGGGCTCCGCGCAGTCTGATACGGACGGAAGGGGACCTCTCTGTACCGGTTGATATAAAAGCGCAATAAATTTAGCAGGATGAACACACTACTTAAATAGAACGAGCGCGCATGATTATTCCAATATTCGTAAAGTAGGGACAGTCATGCCCTAGTCACTTTTTACGGGTTCCACATAATAAAGATAATTTTTAACAATATCTACCACTTGTCTATTTACAATACCTATGTTATTTATTTTAATCGAGCACACGTATAAAGATAACTTAAAATGTGTACTTTGACACATTTTAAGTAATCTTAAAAATCGTACTTTTATATAAACTTAAAATATTTATTATACCATATTATGTACGTGGGTATTATGCGATTTTAAATATTTTTTAAATTTTATTTTGTATGGAAAGTGGCTTAAAAAACATTATACCTCAACGAAAAAGGGTCAGCTAGTTATAATGATTACAAGTTCCTGTTTAAGCAGAAATTAAAACCGGGTTGAAGAGAAGAGAAAAGTAGTAGTAGCGAGTAGATCATTTTATAATATTATTTCAAGTATTCCGACGTGAAGACAATATATAACCTTTAGTGCGATAGATTAGTCTCAGTCTCTCTGGTGTTTTCGTGCAATGAACATGGAAGTTAATGTTATAGTGTCGTGATTAAGGTTACCCTTCTCGAGGTCCACGTAAGTTTACTTTATTATCTATTGTCGTTAGCGAGGTCGAGTGGTGGAGGTAGTGGAGGAGGAGTTAATATATTATGAAAGAGTTCTTTAAACCTGCTCCTGGGTCTCAAGCCCCAGGCACCGTTCGCCTCAGTCTAAATTGCATGTGTATACGAATTGCTGTACTGTAATGGGTATCATATCTCTCTTATATACTTAGCAACAATCATAAATAGATACATTTTGAAATTTATAAACTCATAATAATATAAATTAGTAGTCTAATATTTTAATTTTGTTATTAAACCATCGATATCTATACATAAAATATTTTCAGCATTTTGGGTCGAAAACAATATTAAAACCCCCCGTAAAGTTAGAATTCCACAACCTTTAGCAAACCGGGAAAACTAAATCGAAATAGTTTGTGAATTCACTGTAAAACAGCGCAAACAATGTTCGAAGAAAACAACATTGAGTAACGTGAAACAGGGGCGAAGGATATTGTTAATGTTGTTATTTTGGATACACATGTTTATTGCTATGAAACATGGCATCCTCATAACAATCCCTTTCACTCTCCACAAATTGGAAGGAGCGTGTAAAGGAAAACATGGTCATAAATAAAACTGGCAGATCAACCAGATAGACGGCCATTACCCGAGATAAGCGCAACTTATATACGTTCGCCAGAGCAGATTAACGGAATGGAACTGCGCTTGTTTGCAGATATCGATACGGAGGCATTTTGGAGAGTCACTGTTGAGAAATTTATAGTAGTGTTCTTGGAGATATCTTTCTACGGACTCATTAAAAAGGAGACACGTCGTCCATAAATCAGGAACAGGCGTTGAATGGTGCGCGGCGCTGAACGGGAGCGGTCGCGACGCTTCTTATCAGTCCCGCTTTGCCGGCAATAGGCGCTATCCGGTTCCGTCGCCGCACCCGTGCCGTTGCGCCCATTGTACCAAATGCAGCAGCCACCAAAACGCTAAAGCAAACTTTGAAAACAGATTTTCCACAGCTTTACACACGTACGAGATGTAAAATTCTGGATTCAATTTACTTTAACAGTAACACTGTTATCCGTGACAAACATTTAAAAAACGATTTAATTGAGTAAAATATTGTTTGACATCGGAATAAAGGTAGGTTCCTACTGCTCAATTCCATATTGATACCACTTCTAATGAGAATTTTGAAATTTAGCCTAATTTTAAAGCAAAAGAAAATTCATGCGGCGGGTGAAGGTGTTAAGATTTTAATAACCCTTTCCTTTTTATCGAATCAATCACCTTAATTAAAATGCTCCTATGTGACGGGTTTTGATACATCCTTTACGCTGTTTATGGTTTTTACCCGACTACGACGAAGCCAAAAGGAAGGGTTATGATTTTGGCAGTCAATGTATACATGTATGTATGTATGTTTGTTTGTATGTTCCACTCTAGGGCCTAAACTACTGAACCAATTTTCACGAATAAAGTGTCAATAGATTTGCGCGGGTGACATAGGCTATAAAAATTTTATGATTTTTGTTTTATAACGGAAATTATACCTCAGATTCTAACCTCGAAAAAAATTAAACTGAGATAATTATCACGTGTTTGGTATCAAAAGAAAGGTCTTGGCGAGTAAATTACAAATATGTATATATATCTTATTAAACAATAAGATATATGTTTAAAATGCGGTCGTATAGTTCACGCAGCCAGTCGTTTCAGTTATTTACTGGTTTAAGCGAATAAAAACCAACATTACGTTACATCATGAGAGAAAGGGAAAACTATTAAATAAAAAAATAAAGTTTAAAAAACTATTTACCCGACTACGCAAAAAAGTGGTCTGAAAAGGACGAAACAAGAAAATGATTCAGACAGAAACACAGAAATGCATAGGTATAAAAATGGTCAAGGTAGAACCGTGGTCTCCGAACCGTTAAACTCGCGTAGGGCAAGTGACCTGATAGAAAATTCGTAAGACGGCGCTTGCACGCTTAATTGGTAGCTCGTTTCATACAAAACTGAATAAATTTGTGTACGATAGCGCAATAGAAGAATATTGTATTTAACCACATAAGTGATAGTACTTTTATGCTGATAAATAAAGCATTTCTCAATTTAAATATTTAGAAATTATTTCCTAACCATTCCGAAATATTCAAAACTTTTGCCGGCACTCCTGGAGTGCAACCCATTTTTTTTTGTTGTAGTAATTTTATACAACGTTACGACACTTACGCGTGTGGAACGGTTAACGGTTAACGTATCCTGCGTTAGTAGGTTTCATTCATTTATTAGTAGACATATCAGTCGAATCAGTTGGTAAAGGCTTACGAGTGAACAAATGACAGTAATTGGCATGCAGCCGGGTAGCGTCATAGCAACATGAACAACGTCAGTGTCACAGATGTCATGAACATTAATTGACTGGTGATTTCAATTATTGTACATCAGTAAGTTTACGAATCCTTTGCTTAGTGTTGTGATAGATATTCACTTAAATTGTCGTTGGCAACTCACTCACTGTAAATTTATTGTATTATAGATGACCAATAAATGCAAATGTTATCGTTTATGGCAGATTTAACGGCAGTGAACTCTTTAGTCGAAGCAGTAAAGTGGTTTTTGCGTTGCCAAGCGAACAAATACGCTCGTGGTGAAAATCTAGACTATGAATAAAGGTGACGAATTTTTTTTTACATATTATAGGTTAGCGTTTGACCGTGCCTTGCCTGATGGTAAGCAATCACACGGTCTAGGATGGAACACGTCTTCCTAGAAGATTCCTGTTTACTCTTGCTTTGAAGACACCCATATTGTACTTATCAGGAAACACAGACTCCGGCAGACCGTTCCACAGTTTCGCGGTGTGAATGAAGAAAGTGGATTCGAAGCGCTTGGTACGTATTCGCGGGATATCCATTAAATTGTACAATTCCTGGCCGCACTCGCCGAAATGTATCCGATAAAATACCGATAAAGAGGCGACCTTGCGACGATGTTCAAGGCTTTGCAGCTTGGTTTTGACCAAAGTATCGTCTCCGATTTGTCTCCTGGCACGTTTCTTAATCGACTCCAGAGCCTCGAGTTGGTACTTGTCAAAATCCATCCCAAAGGTGAGAGCAGTACTCCATACACGACCTGATTTGCGCTTTATATAAGCTGAGCAGTTGTTCTGGAGAAAAATAATGTCTCACCTTCGACAGGATACCACGTTTCCGAGCGGCTAGTTGAGCCCTTGACTCAATATAAGAGCCGAAATTTAGAGTCGACGTGAGACTTACGCATAGAAGCTCCAGGTGATCTGTTATCAGTAGATAGGAACGATGACTCTAGGTGGTCTACAACACCTCTAAAAGGCTTTGTAGGTATTTATTAAGGTCTCTGCCTGGCTATTTCGATCATGTTTGTTTTAATCAGAAATAATTAACTTCTAAATCTTGAAAATAAATTACCTTAAATAAATATAGTAGGGGTGGAATGAGACTTAATTTAAATAAAGATTCTTTTGCATGTTTCGCTAAGTTATTAATATAATGATCGAAGTAAATTTGAATATTTCATTTAAATAAATTGTTCCATTTAAGATAATATAACAATTTTCAAAAATGATATAATTTATCCATTAAAATATGAACGTAAAATCTAATGTTTATTAAGTCCTTTTATACAGTAAACATACGAATCTTGTGAACATGCTCCTAAGTATTACAAAAGTTCTGTACAGTGTACTCACATACTTTTCTACGAGGGGTGGTTTTTAAAGCAAGGGAAGGAGGACGGTGTCGCGAGTGGTCTGTCCGAGGTTGATAAGACTATTAAAAGTTGCGCAATAGACCATCTTCCGGATTAACACACACTTTCAAATTACTTTACAGAAAATTCTTCGTAAAAGACATAATACATCCGAAGGAGCGATTCATAGAAGACGAGCAATTTGAAATATCTTTTGAGGAAATATTGCTATCGAAGCAGAAAAGAATTTTTAAGATAATTCCTTTACCCGTTTGTAATCTTGATTCAGCGATCCGATTTAGATGAAACAAATTAAATTGCTTTTATTGCCAGTTAATAACAATTCACTGCCAAAACTATTTATTACCACTCATATTACATCATAGACGTAACATCTATAATATAAGATAAGATAGATTGCAGAATAAGTTCTGATTACAAAGTATCTTAATATTAATTATATTTTAGAACTATGGACCAAAATATTTATTTATATTTTTTTTCATGCAATTTACATCTTGTTGCTGCAGACATCACGTTTCAATTTTAAACATAAATAACCGAGTTGCGTGCATGAATTAAAGTAACATGCCATAAAATTTTGTTCAATGCAATTATTGTGAATAGTGCTCACTTCAGCGATGGTGGAAATTCGCGTATAAATCGCGTCACAGACCACAAACAAAAACGTGCATGTAGACCGGCGCCCATTATTCTCGACTGCATAATCGCTTCGTCCGAAGCCCGCATCGCTTTCCATGCTATTTTATTTCCTCCCAGCACAGTTGTGTTTCAACTAGGTAGAGCGTTTTGGCCGGCGCCTCTGCATAGAAATTAAACCATGTTTATCTCTGTTTAAGGTCTCGATCCGGTTAGAGCGACCAGTGGAGCCAACGAGAACGGCGACAGACCAAAGCCACCACGCTACAATTCTGGCACAATGTGTCCGTTTTAATAGGATTAAACTCATTGTTACATACGATCTGAAAGGACCATGAGCCAAATGAAATTGTTTCTAGCGTAATCGAAGAGAATATTGCAATTGGTGTTGTTCGTTGAATAAAAGGAATGTACTAGTTTGTCCTGGAATTAATAAAATATGCTCGACACAAATAAATGAATGAAAAAGCCATGTCATCGAAAAAAGTTTTAAAGTATTTTAAAGTCAATAAACATACGTTGCTATATAATATATAAATTATTAAATTGTTATCGAGGCTCTTGGCCACTAAGCCATTGGCCGTTACGATAATTAGCCTAACGACTGCTGAGTCCACATCCATCATCATGGACTAAGTCAAGATTTCTTTCATTTAATTATCTTTTTATTTAATTTATTTATATATTGCAGTTTTCACGAGATTCTCGTCAGGCGGAACGGTGAAGACAACAATCTGTGCAGCGCTCCGATTGCTCTATCGCCACTGTATCATGCTTATTGGCAGTGATTCTTCAGCGGCAGTGATCTTTTTGTACTAAGTTTCTACTAAGCAATGTCAGTGTGTTACAGTAGTTACAAGATTGTTATAATTGTCAATATATTTATGTCGTTACACAGCTCTCAGGTCCGGTGAGTTGGTATTCTTCAAACGGCTGACTAGATCTACGCAAATTATAGCTAAAAACCGTCTCGATTAAATTTCTTCCTTTCAAACAAATAAAACTTCTTCAAAATAGGTCTTTTATCTTGGGCGCTACGCCGCCACAGACAGTTTATTCACAGAATAAATAATTTTAGTTACAGTTTATAGTTTGTAATGTTTCGTCCGCGATAAAAAATGTAAAATTAACTGATGTAAGGAAAGGTTCTTTAATAGCTGTTGCTTTGTGCTGATGGGTTGCGTTTGCAAACACCAATAAGTTATCGAGATTATATTTGGTTCACTCTGTCGTTTGTTGTTCATAGTATGTCTTATTCTTCGCACTCACTTAGTTGTCATTAGTTTGTACATGAAATAGATTAAACATTATTTGTCATTTATCTAGTATTATTATATTTGTTCTACACGATTAACCACAATGAGTTCACAGAATGAGCCGCGGTTACTACTATAATAGCGTTTTTTTTTCAAGTTCCTTTAAATAAATACTTCAAGACTATTTACGTGAACGAAAATGGATTTTCTATAATAATATGAAATGAATATGAAGGATTGTTGCATTTTGAAACATTATCATTACATAGTATAAAACAAAGTAGCTTCCCGCTGTATGTCTGCCTGTGTGTGTCTCTATGTATGCTTTGATATTTAAAACTAAGCAACGGATTTTGATGCGTTTTTTTAATAGATAGAGTGGTTCAAGAGGCAGGTTTATATGTATAATACATGCATAATATAGTAGAGATACACTGATAATTTTTGAAGTTTCTAATGTGATATCGTAAATAAACACATTTTTTTGCGCTTACATTGCGAACGTTGGCTGAATCCTATAGATCGAATTAACTTACTACAGTATTGTACACCTTATAAAGGTCTACACACAATAGCCTACCATTTTTTATCCTTAAAAATGGTACTTTTTACTACAAGTAATAATGGCTTATTTACGAAGCGATTTGAAACAATACAGCATTAATCCTTATCGAATTAGGTACTTTAAATACATTGTATATATATTAATATGGCCCTTTACGGCATGAAATTTAATGAATATTTTCGAAGACTTAAAATGTAGGGACATAGCGGGTACGGCTAAATACACTTGTTAAATTGCACCCGGGCGCGACGGGTCGTCCAGTATCTTATAATATACTAGGGGCCCATCCCGGCTTCGCACGGGTGGAATATTTAGTTTAAAACATTTTGGCTCTCCCGCATTTCGGTGCCCCTCTACCTCGGCGTTACTGCACTTCGAGTATCACCGAGATAGAACTACACTGGCCCGTCGCGTCGGCGTGTATTTTTTGTTTATATTGATATTTTTAATTTCGTACTTAATATCTTTTGAATGGAAGGTCCGATTTTAATAATTCAAAAAGTAATTTACAGGTATTGAAACAGTCTTAAATATGAAATAATTTATTTGGATAAGGATTAATACAAAGGTATGGAAAACATGGTCTGATTTTGATAGGCATTTTTATCAACTTTTAAAATAGAAAAAAGTAGTTATAGTGACATAACTATAATAGTTGGACATATGGTCTCGCGGAGTTTTTTGTAGATATTGATACGTTCTATAATATTCTAGAACAGTTTTTTGTTCTATAATCAATACTTTTCGCAGCGCATGCGATGAAAGATATTTTATGGCTATTTTTTTTGCACCTTGGGTTGGTTTTAGTGAGATTTTCTGGGGATCTCTAATTTTTTCTTGTAATAAATATAGCCTTTGTTACTCAGGGATAATGTAGCTTTCTAATGGTCAAAGAATTTTTGAAATCGGTCCAGTAGTTTTTATGTTTATTCGTTACATACAAAAATACAAATCTTACTTCTTTATAATATTAGTATAGATAAACGTGTTTATTTGTGGAGTTAAGCGAAATCGTTATTAAAAAATGTGAGTTTTTAAACCATTACAGAGAAGCATGCAATATATATTTATGATATTAATTTATTCTTATGACAGGAAATCAAGAAGAAACACCTGTTAGTTAAAGTTATTAAATGTAATTTGAGATATCAGTTAAATACCTGGTATGTGGTTGTATATTTTTGTTTTCATAAATCCAAGTATAGAACATAAACCCAAAATACAATATTACTAACTAGAATCTGTATTTGAAACCACAATCACATAGAAAGTTAGTTAACTAATTCGGCGAGTGGAATGGTAATCACAAGTCTACAGCAGCGAGGCAGTTCCTTGTTACATAAATTGGGTTTACAATAATTGGGCACTTAACGTCATTCGTTATAAAGTAAATTCGGCGGCGTGACCGTTCATCTGGACGTTTCAGCTGTAGATTGTTACAGAACTTGAAATTAAGTTACCGCAGTAATTTTCTAGACCTTTACTGTCGATCTTTTCCTCTTAGAAAGTAGGTATATAGATTTAGTAATCATAAATTTAGAAACTACAAATATAATTAATACAAAACATACCTAGAGCATAATGTTTTAAACCAAATTTAAAACTTATTTAAATATTGTTTTGATTTTTAATTAATAAAATAATTTTGAAGTGATTTTTGTGATGTCGTGTCTGTTCTTCTTTATTTTTCTTTTTTAAAACGACTCATAATAATTGATTAGTCAAGATGTGCATACGTGTTCCTCCCGAAAGACTTGGTACAGTAATTTTAACAAGCTATTGTGAAACTAGCATTTTTAAATTAGCAACATGTACTTGTAGATTTGTGATATCTCTTGCAGATGATCAGTTTATGATGATGAAGTTTATGGATGCGAGGATTTTTATCATGGTTTGAGAAAATTGTTTGTAAGTTTTGAGTGAATATATCGCTTATTTACATTACATATCATTAATAAATCGTATTCGTTAATTTAAATTACATTTTAAATAGTTTAAAAACATCGAAAGTTGGAGAACAAAAGTTGGAGAAGTTTTAAAATAATATTGTCATTATCAAATAATAGTGACATAAGTGTATTTGGAGATATTTGTTACATTATATTGTATGGGAAACTTGATCCCCATCTAAAATCTCCAAATTGGGAGATAAATTAAAAAAAACTTAACCCATTAATTATTCGTAACCCAGTAGTAAAATAGTAAACAATCATTTTCAAAGAGGCTTTTAAGTTTTTTTAATCGTTACGGAGATTTAATATTGAATAGGCACTTTTTATACTTAAAGGGATTATGTTGTTTCTTCAGCTAATAATTTAAGAAAAGTAATTAAGTTTATAATAGCACCAATTATTATATAATATTTTAAATCAAAATAGTGTTATAAAAAGACCACAAAATAACTAGTGACTAAACTGGCAACATTGTGGCTGGTTTTTAGTCTATTTATTAATTGTTTCCTTTTGGATCAGGTCCCTAGAATATCGAAAAATTTTCATACCTTACGATTTTTACTCATAAACAAAAAGATTTTTAGATTAATGTTAACAGTTTATTCGCAGGTGATTCCTAGATAAATTCTGCATAAAACAGTAAGAAAATATTGTTGAAAACTCTTTCAGCACTTTAATCAAACCTCAAAAACAAAAGGGAGAATCAAGTATCCCTCCACCATATATTTAAACATATAATAAACAGAATATTTTAAAACATAAGCAGATTTAGTAACAATTTAGTAACATAGCGCTTAAAATATAGAATAGTTTATTTAATAATTCAAATTTTTAACTGAAATTAAGAGTAAACTTATTGTCGCTTTGTGAACAAAGCCTGAAAATTAAGGTAGAAATAAGAGTCAAGATAAGAGAAGCCTCTTCCGAGACAGAATAGAATACGACAGAATAATTTAAAGAGGGATAAGAGCAAAGATTATTAACCGAACAGATCTTCTATATTTATAGTTTATATGTGATGAAATCGAATTATTTTTATTAAATCTAGTATGTAAACTAAGACAGAAACTTTATAATTTATATTTTATTGTTAACTGTGTAAGATATAATAGCCTATATTTTACAGTAATAAGTAAAAGCCAGCTACGAGTACGAAACTTTAGTTAGACAGAAAGCAGAGCACTGCTCGACCTCGCTAAACAATATAGAACTATCAATAAAGTTAACTTCTCAATACTCTATAAGCACCAAGTTACATTGGACTACGATGTACAATATTCAGTTGATGATTAGCTGTACATATAAACTTTCACATTTATAATATTAGTGGAATAAAACATAATATACAACACGTATACTCTCATGTTATAAAATAATGATTTCTATATTGCAAGAAAATAACATCGGCCTCAGTTCCCTCGACACTCGTCTGCCTCATTTTGAAGGTGAACAAACTTTTAGTTTTCTAGGTTAATAGAGAAAAGGGGCACGGTATACGCCTCTGGAGGGCATAGAATACAAATGTTCACAATAGAAAATGGCGTACATATTCTGCACTTTAGAGAGTCGTGGAAACTAAGGTGATAACATTCAAATAAGTGAATAAGACGGTATGTTGAAAATGAAATGTTTTTTTGTTTATTTAACAAAGACAGTTTAAAAAAATGTTTTCAATATTTGCTATAAAGTAAAATACTCCTGTCAGCGCTTATAATGTTTGAATGACTTATACTTTCTCTTGGTAATAAGCTTTGCCTAAGTCAATATGACCTATCATAGTGAAATATAAAGTAGTAGGGTAGTCTTATGTCAGGTCTTCCTTATCGAGGATCACTGAGTATGTTCTAATACTATATAATATTTATTAGCAAAGTAAACTTAAACCGAATTAACGTATCTATATCAGGACGATATCTTTAATTGCTTAACTACGCGTATAGGCCGCGATCCATTTTCCTTGTATTGGTAATAACAGAAAAGCAAAAAGCAAACGTAGTGGAGTCGGCGTAGTGCTTCGGAAGCAGAATAGAGCAATCAGGACGAATACTTTGACACAGCAATTCGGTTGCGCATCACATGTGTTATTTTTATCTATAGACTGTATCGCCTTTGTGCGGCGCTGGCTCATACATTCGCTTTATGACTTTCAGGTTCCGATATTTTCTTCCAAATTGAAGCTGTTGTTAGCTACAGTTATAAAAACATAACTTGTTTTCAGATATTATACTATTATTTTAAATATCGGAATTTTATTTTATTCCAGTATTCAATTTAGTCAAGTATACATCTCTGCTGAACATAAAGAGTTCTATAGTTGGAACAGACATAAAAGATAAAAATTCAAACTAAAAGCCATTTACTTCCCAAAATAAAATTTTTGTATTAATTATCCCTTAATTCAAAGGCTACGTAAAAAGTTTCTTCAGAATATTCGATGCGGGGATGAGAATGTTTATCGCCTCCCTAAGGCGAAATGTATTTATGATAGTATACCTATTCTGTCTTGGTATTAACTTTCATCAAACGAAATATTAATGTACATATAAAACTTTGATCTTTCCTTATATTACTTTTCTGTTTTAAACACAAGCAGATCACTGTTATCCATCGAACTGAAATGTTTTTCAATTCAATTCATTCATAAATTATCTATTTTATGAGGCCATTTAAAACTATCATTAATTATGAGAATATTAATAGAGTTTATTCATTTCAAAGAGCGAGTTATAGCACATTATTTACACACATTATTTACAATATTTAACAATTAAATCTGTTAATAACGAGAGTTACGTTGCAAGCCTTTCTGTAGATTTTATGTGACAATTCCATTATTTGCAGTATTGATTGGTTCGCATCAATCGCGATATGCAAATATTAGCTTCCCTGCCTGAACGGCAGGCTAGTGATTTACGTGTCGCGACGCTCTGTTATGCAATTACATCGGCTTATTAAAAATTAACCATGAGCCAAAAAATTGTTGCAGGTTAAAACATTGTCCTCATAAAGTTGGGCGGCGGTGGCGGTAATCTTGCGTTGTAACATTAATCGTGCAGGGTGGATGTGAGTTTCGAAGTCGTAAACCAGGCCGAGGAGGAGTCGTTTTACTCGTGAGGTAACGGGTTGGAATACATTTCTTCTTTGCAGCTAGGTAAGCATTTCCTAGAGTATCCTCGTTTCATCTCATCTTATTCAATAACTATCGCGTTTTTACAGGCTGTATGAATGTAATGCGGCTGTCTCCAATTTATTTCGTGTTGAACAGCACGAAAGTCAGATTTATCGCGCTCTTCCCGTCTTCTAAATTGACATGGCTACTGTCAACATTAGAAGCAACATATAATATACGAGCAGCCTGCCCTCGCTTCGCTCCGGGTATTTGAAGCAATATTATAATTGAGGTCCTAAAATTTTCATTATTTATTTGTGTAGCTTTTCATTATTTGAAAAAGGATAGATTGAGAAAAATGAGAAAAAGATAAAATATAGAAAGAAAAAAAAGAGAATATACTACTATAGACTTTTCTCAGTGAAAGAATTGTTAAAATCGGATGAGTAGCAACAAAATGGTCATATTCTATTAACTAAAAAATATATCGGGCAACACTACATCACCTATGTCACTCAGGAATAGTATAGTTTCTGGCCGTAAAAGAATTATTAAAATCAGATCTGCAGTTCCGGAGAAAACCTTCACCATACAAAATGGCCATATCTTTTTAATTAGAATATTTATGGCAACATCACATAGTCTATGTTACCCGGAAAGGATGTAGCTTTCTATCTGTAAAAGAATTTTCAAAACCGTTTCAGCAGTTTTTGAGCCTATTCTCATCAAACAAACATACAAATATACAAACAATCAAATCTTTCCGTTTTATATAATAGTGTAGATAGACGCAACATCCAAGACCATGGATATTACCAACCTGGCGTTCGATTGTTCTTTCGTTAAATTCCTGTAAAAGGTTAACTTTAGTTAAACCTTTGTGCCACTGTTCCGCAATACATTCTTTCGACGACGAATTCTTGTGCATGCACGTCTGCATATTACACGGACAAACTTACAGTACCAAGTTTTGGTAAATGTACATTAAATAACGGGCATAGTTATAGATTATAGATTAAAACTATGCTTAGAAGAAAAAAGGGACGAGCATTTAGATGGGCAATATTTGTTGTAGATACAAATAAAATCGGATCTACGATTCAATAGGATAATTACCAGATATCAGCGTGCAATCTAGTCACCTGGTCTGCTTAAGTAAGTTCAGATTAAAATAATAATTAAAATAAATCATGTTTATTAATAATAATTTTGTTATTTTGCTTTGACAAATTCATGTAAATACTTGCAAAGGGAAGTCACTAACCAGTTTTTATTTTTTTGAGGTTAGAGGTTAAAAAATCAATAAAGGTTTATTTATTTATTACTAGGGGCCCATCCCGGCTTCGCACGGGTGGAATATTTAGTTTAAAACATTTTACCGCATTTCGGTGCCCCTCTACCTCGGCGTTACTCGCTGCACTTCGAGTATCACCGAGATAGAACTACACTGGCCCGTCGCGTCGGCGTGTATTTTTTGTTTATATTGATATTTTTAATTTCGTAATATCTTTTGAATGGAAGGTCCGATTTTAATAATTCAAAAAGTAATTTACAGGTATTGAAACAGTCTTGAATATGAAATATTTATAATATTTATAAATATTATTTGGATAAGGATTAATACAAAGGTGTGGAAAACATGGTCTGATTTTGATAGGCATTTTTATCAACTTTTAAAATATAAAAAAGTAGTTATAGTGACATAACTATAATAGTTGGACATATGGTCTCGCGGAGTTTTTTGTAGATATTGATACGTTCTATAATATTCTAGAACAGTTTTTTGTTCTATAATCAATACTTTTCGCAGCGCATGCGATGAAAGATATTTTATGGCTATTTTTTTTGCACCTTGGGTTGGTTTTAGTGAGATTTTTTGGGGATCTCTAATTTTTTCTTGTAATAAATATAGCCTATGTTACTCAGGGATAATGTAGCTTTCTAATGGTGAAAGAATTTTTGAAATCGGTCCAGTAGTTTTTATGTTTATTCGTTACATACAAAAATACAAATCTTACTTCTTTATAATATTAGTATAGATAAAAACAAAGGCCGCCCAGATAGTAAATACGAGATGACATTGCTTTTATTTACTTTTGTTACCTTAAAATCGCAAAATACCGCAGGCGGTCCTCGCCAAATGGCGAAAATAATGTATGCTAATGAGGGCGGGCGGAACCAGCGGACGTGACGTCACGCGTTGGACCACAGCCGCTGGTTAACGAACGGGTGTGCATTTTCAATAACAAACCCGCTACCGCCATTGGGCTATTAGGAGAAGACAAAGTGAATTTAACTAGCACTAATTAAGAAACTTTGTAAGTAAAAAGAATTTTTGTTATATCTTAATCACTAAGGCTACAAACACGATACATATTGAATCTGATATGATCATACGATGTACGATATATTACAACATTGTTATAAAAACAAGAAGGTAACCGGGGAGGCGCTAACATAAAAGGGAAAGATGCCGTTCTTATTTTGGACTTGATTTCTTGCCAATCCAACATTTTGTAAACAATATATTATTTAGTGTTACACATTGTAAATAACTTTTGACTAAAGAGTAGTTCCTATTGGTTACCTTAAATATACTCGACAACTTGTAAGCTCTGGCTTGCAAAGTTCAAGCGCCTACGGAAGAGTAGTGGCGTCGAGCAGTCAAGGCGAGCGCTTTTGAACTCTTAAAGGCCTTGTAATAAAGACACTGCTCGGCTGTCTATCCCATATATCTTACAGATTTTAAGAAGGAATGAAAGTTACTTGTTCATCTATATGTATTTTTCAGAATACAGTACTTATTAAGACAATAGAGTCATTATTTTTTTTCGCCATAACTTCGCCATCCATCACGTGGTGTCGACTGATTTATGGTAGTAGCGTAGCAGAACGACATGAGCCTAGCCGATGACGACGCGATTAGAGGCCAGGGGTCGAGCGGGTGACAAAGAGGGTAGACTACATAATATAATCACGTCACACGTAGGCGAAATACCTATATAAATAAATGCATTGATTCCCGTCAAGATATTTAATGCTTATTTAGAAGAAATAACTAGTAAAAACAGAGAAAAAAAAACAATAAAACGTAACACAATGAATGCTTATTATTATTTAGTATTTATCTTTCAAATGATACGCGACTTTTACAATGCAATTCATATGACCCAATGTAAGCAAGTTATATCAACTCGGTATATTCGCGAGAAAATTGCGAATATTCATCATAAATGTGTGACGTTTAAAATTTCGAGCCGGCAGCGGTGTGATATAAATCAAAGCAAACAGTAGTTTGGGCGCCCACATGCCCCCGCCAACCTGTATATTTAAAATATCTTTAGTGTTATCTCGTCTGGTATTTTTAGTAAATGAAGCTTTTTGTGTTATAAAAGTAATTGTATCGTGCTCAGACCATTTCACACAAAGTATAATTTATTTACGCTTTTGGTTACAATAAATATTGCAAAATGTTTGGTATTCGACCCAAAACAAATTATCCGTTCATCTGCTGGCGGATACAGGCTCATTATGGATATAAAACAATAATCCGAATCGAAACCGTAATTAATGAATTATATTTTCAACTAAAAGAATTGACACGGTAGGCGTTAAACGAAGTTATAAATAGCTTCGTGTAATATGACTATTTTAACTGTTAATATTTATAAATTTTCGTGACTACGACACTTTCTCTTCCTATCTGTTGATGTTGAGTCCTTATTATTTTAATTTTATTAAAATTAACTTACTTAACTATATCTGTATTATGTTGCATTTTATTTTCTTTACCAACCTCAATAACAAAAGTAAAATTTAACGGGAGTATACTCTGTACGTCAGGCAAGTCACATTTAACCACGTCATGAATTAGTTATTTATGTAACTGTTGTATAATGAAGGGTATTAAAACACGAATGTGGGTGATAATAGTATCGCATGAGTGTTTTAATACCTACCTAATTATCAATAGTTGCATATAAGACTTTATCTACACCCATGATTAAATCCTTCATAACATAACATCATCCATTACTGAGTATGCAAATAAACTAAGTATTGATGAAACAATCATTTATTGTAGTTGTAATGAACATTTTGTATAGTGCAATTATTAAAATTCACTTCGATATGTTCTTTAAAGTTGAAGGTAATAGCTCATTTTTTTGTGAACAAAACAATAAATATATCAAAGAAAAATGGCGGGGATACGAATAACATTTTTTCTCTACGGTGCGCCGCGTTCTGCTAGTAAAACACGCGTGAATGACTGTTCTTTTTTTGAAATTCTTCAGATACTACACGATCAGTAACAATGTGGCTGTCTGTTGAGTAAACCTTTGCACAGAAGGATTCGAAAAAAAAAACCAAACGAGTGTTATTATGAAATTCAGTACAACATTGTATCCACTTATCCGTTAGGATGATATAATGGTTATTAGAACATTGGGTGTTTTAATGTTTGCAAATTTAAATCATGGGAACGAATATCTATATTCGTTTATTCTGCTATATTCGTTTATTAGAACGAATAAACGAATATAGCGGACAGCTCTTAACAATAATGACCGAACTACACCGGACGGAACCGAAGCTCTCGGAAGTGACGATTTCTACCCAGGCGTACTACCCTAGCCCTACTACCTTAAGTCACGTTAAGAAACTTCATTGAAGTAAAACTGTCATAAGGAAATCATATTTTTAACTCCCGAATTTAAAACGCCGTTATAAGTTTAAGTTGTGTATCTGTATACAAATTATTGTTTGATTCGGAGGTAATTCAAATTAAATTTAATATATTAACTGTGTACAGCCTAAATAAGGGGTTAAAAATCGGTACTAGTTTATTAGTTAAAGAAGTACCGAGTAGCGTTTTTCACGCGTGCCGGTCATGCGCGCTGTACGTCGCAGTGCCGAGTCGCGCCGTGTTCGCGAACCTCCCTACTGCATTTATTCATGTCGTTACCGCTAACGATAATTTTATCGTGTGCTCATTTGCTGGCGTCAGTATTGCAGTCATCCGTCAGCGCGCAAATCGTCTATTTGTGCCGAACACTAAAACTTTTATTGCTTCATAATTGATCTCATCGCGTCTAAATTATGCCACTTTTTAACCCCCGATACTACTTGGACGGGGTTTTATTTACTTAACATATGTATCTGTGTATCTGTATGTCTGTCTGCAACAGACAAGTAGCGCCCAAGATAATGGACCGATTCTGATGAAGTCTTATTTATTCGAATTGAAAGGTAATTTAATAGAGATGGTTCTTAGTTATAATTTGTTAAGATCTAGTCAGTCGTTTGAAGTCTATCAGCACATTTATAACTTGAGAGCTGCGTGATAATATAAATACATTACCAATTATAACAATCTTGTAACCATGGTAACACATTGACATTGCTTAGACTGAGTAGAGGTGAACGGTATTTCTCTATACCTTTCATTAAATATCAAGTATCGAATAAAATACAGTATCAAGTTTTTAAAAAATACGTAACAGTATATATTTTATCTATCTCGTCTTTTGACGAACTCTTATTTTATAAATATTTGTTAAGTCTGTATCGACTGCTGTTTTTTTATATTTTGTTTACATTTGGTTTTTATGTGCACTAATAATGCTAAGTTTTTTGTTTTAATATTTATTTCTAGTTTTTAGTCAGAAATACTGCATTGAGTGTTTTTCTATCCTCTGTTTTTTCCCTACCTTTCCTTTTTTGTTTTACGCAACATTTTCCAATTTTTAAATAGCTTTATTTTCATTTATATTCAGTTATTTCTACAGGTTATTTAAATACACGTCTTGAAAATTTCTCTTAAATAGGGATGGGCAATTGAATGGAACAGTAGACGGTTGCACTCGGCAGTAAAGGACGTGGTTTGCCACTGTACAGTGCAGATGCGGTATAATTGCACAAACTTTCATGTGCTTCGCATACATTTTCATAATTATAAGGCTAGTTCACAGCAACTACTATGTTAAATTTATTTGCAATGTTGATTAGATGTGTATTAAGAATTTAGTAAACTAAGAAAATAATATAACGTATATTTGTACTAGTTTAATAATGAATACAATGTTACAAACATTTAAACCGTAACCTTACTTGACAATGCATTCATGATGCTTTGTGAACTTTAACGTAGTATGAAAATGAAGGAGAAAAGTCTCACCAAAAAGCTAATGTAAACGTATAACTTAACAGACTCGTTCACGTTGGTATCGCATAATTTTCAGCTACGACTTGTGGGGATGCGAAGAAAAATGTAAAAGGAAAGTCTTTTTACAAGCCAGAAGTAAATATCTTACTTTTCCATTAAGGACATAAAAGCAATTCTGCGAGAGCCGAATAATAACGAGGGGCAGCGCTGTCCAGCCTCGGTCTCCTCTGAATTTATTTGCATCGCGGGGATTCTCTTGGGCGCAGTATAGGGTGCCTTCTATTGAACCAATAATCGCTTTTGTGTGGCGCCGGGGGCAAAGAAATTTGGGCCTCAACGCGCCACTGGAGCTTTCGCGAGGCCACCATCGTCACTTTTATAAATCTTTAACCTCGGGAAAACTATTATTTATTAGTAAAATGAGAAAATTATTTTATTTTGTGCAAAAAAGAAGTAAGAAGACAAAATGTAGTGTTTATTATCATATTCGTTTTAATAATCTATGATAACTAAACCCGAGTGGTCTGTTTTTGTTATTTTCAACATGTCCGTATAATTATTTATGTTTTACCGAGAACAATTTTGAGTGTCATTTCTTATGACACTGTGTATTTATTAGTTATTTAGTGGAAGAAGATTTTAAAGTTATAAATATAGGTTTTAATTACCCAATGCAATTTTGATCAATTTAAAAAATTCTTTTAATATTTAGGGTTTTTAACTTTACCTATTTCTCGAGTATTTTACTCGACAAAGTTGAGCTAAATAGTTTTGTAAAAGTATTAATAAGTAAAGATAACACTGCACGTTTTTTTTTGACTTGAAAATACCAAAACTATAAAAAATAAATGTACGAAAACGCTCTAATAATTTATTAGATATCATTACAAGTACTACAACAAAATATTGCTTTATTCCGTGCAATGTTTTATCTAAAAATATACTCGTTAGTTTTTTATATTTGAATTATCTCACGGCACATTTAAAAACATAATATTTTACACTCGCAGAGATTTATGTTAACGAAAGAACCTTACAGGATTTTTCTGTTCAATGTTACGGTTGGAAATGTATTTTAAAACAAGCTTTCATTAAAAGAGGAAAAAATTCTTTTCTACAAAGAAAGAGGAAGGTTATTAAGCTAAATTTTATGTTTATATTATGTAGTAATGGAAATATAGGCTTTATAAATTTTTTTCTTATTAATGTTTAAAAAATCATTTTCATTTAGTAGTCATATTTAGATTCCATAACCTTACAGTAAATTTTAGTAGCTTCCTATTTTTTGCTGTATAATGTTATGAATGTTAGGATAGTTTATGGATCTTTACCAAGAAGAAGAGGACCAGCATATATCATCTTAAGGTATTAGACTAAAAACAAAAAAATCGAAAATTTTGATATTTTTGATTTGTTGACCTAATAGAAACCAGACTATGTGAGACAGATAAATCTTAAAATCCTCCGACGGACGTCAACAATATGTCAGGAATCATGGAAAATCACATGACTTACATTAAAGAATAAAGAGGCGAAAACATCTTTTGAACATTGGTGTAACGACCATTCCAGATAGTTAATAGGAATAATCCGTGTACTGATACTAACAAGGGCGCTTACTGGTCACAGTCAACCAAATAAGCACTTCAATACAATTGATACAAGGGCTGGTCGCTCCGAGGCGAGACGGATGAACTTTGAATGAATGCTTCGATACTATAATTCTATTATAGGTATTTTCCCCCGATACTATACGGGCAGTGATAAGTTTTAACGTGTGTATCTGCATTTCTGCCTGTGGCACCGTAGCGCCTACGATAATGGACCTATTTCGATGCAGTTTTTTTTGAAAAGTAATTTAATTGAGATGGTTTTTAGCTACAATTTGTGAAGATCTGTTCTGCCGCTTGAAGACGATCAGCTCATTACTAACTGGAGACAGAGATCTTATCAATTTTCACAGGATAGTTTTATTTGACTTAAAATTGAATATATTGTTACTTCGGTGGAATTTCTAGGACATGGCAACCTTAAAATGATAATGCGCATCTAGTAGTAAGCTCCATAACCATATAATCTGCGCTATATCCAGCTCGTCAACCGGATGTTTTGTGTTTATACTAATGATTTATACTATGAATAGTTTCTTTAGTGGTATCTCCTAGACATAAATTTTAGTTAGTCATGGTAATTTAATTTTTTTTATTTAATAGTTATTATAGTTCTATTTTAGATTAGGATTCGGTTTCAGATTTTGCATATCTTCCGTTATAACATAGTAGACATTTGAAATAACTGATTAATTATTGTCCGATAGCGAGTAATATTCTCGTGAATAAAACGTAATACTGTAGTTCAAGGTATAAATTAAAATCTTACTTAACTGTATTCAGATTTAATAATAATATGGCAGTCACAATATTTCAGGAATAGATCAAACTCAAAATAGTATATTTCAAATAGACTTATTAAAAGGACTTTTGACACGTCAAAAAGTTCCGAAAGCGGTTTTCTAATGAGAAGAACTGGCAAGATAATCAACAGTCGCTCCTTTCAAAACGCCATTGTTTACATGAATTTGTTTTACAATTGTATTATCATTCAACTCAGTATCAAAGATGATTATGGATGGCCATATTAAGCGTCAAACAGACTGGAAACAGCCATACACAGTATAAATAATTTGTAATAATAATACTCCGCTGGCATTTGGCAAGTTTTACTGATTTTACTGAAGTATCAAGTTTAACTTTTGAATTTTTATAATTTTATTAATTAATTTAGTAGAATAGTGTATGGTAACATCCTTGTGAATCTTTCAGCGGTACGTTCACACTTAATTTTCTTGGAACAGCGGTAAGAAATAAAGTTAAAATTAAGACGCGAGTTTATGGGGCGTTACAGGGTGGGGGCAAGGTGGCGTACGAACAAGGGGCGCGGGGTAGAGGCGGCGAACGGGCGCGGGCGGTACAGTATGAGAGGCCATTCGAATTCACCGCGCGAGCTACGCCGTAGATAGAGGCAGGCGGAACACGTACTTCACTTCCACTAACTCCAACTATTGACAATATTAATGCACGCTTAGCAGGACCAACCGCCTCCGTGCACCGCCTACGGAATATTGCAAAAACATCAAATCTCTCGCTGAAATACCCATCTCGAATCGATGGTCCTTCGTTTTGTTGTACTTGTTCGCACTAATTTATTCCATATCCATCGCTAAGTGAGTCTCCGGAAGTAACGCAAATATTAGACGAGCTTGGCCCAAGACGTCTGCTATTAATTCCAGAATTGAAATCTGGAATTGCGGCGGTGGCAGTGGTGGTGAATTTACATTCATCGCAGTAAGAACTTAAATCAAGTTCTCAGTTACGATTCAGTTGCGATATTATTTTATTAAAATATGTAAATGATTCTACTCAGTCCTTAGATACAACGCTAGAGGCATTAAAATTCTGAGGGTGCATACCACTAATAGCTAAATGTTTTCATTCATTCGACGATTACTTTCTGTACTTACGTACGGTTCTGTACTTCAGAGAGAAAAATAAATCTTTACAGGTCTACTTCGTTACCTTTCTGTATCAGGACCGTGTGGAGATATCACCTGAGGTTAGCAATAATATCTTTGAGCTGTGAAAAAAACTAACTTAAACTTAAGCCAATAAAATAGGATTAATCCCAAGCGTATCAAAATGGATAGGGCTAGTTTAATCTTCTTATTACAAGTATCGTGTTTGAAAGAAACGCTGTAATTCTCATCTGGAGCTCACAATTTGAGTAAGCTTTTTTTCAATAACGGCAATCTTTGATTACCGAATCATTCTAAGTAGAAAAGCAGATTTAAATTTATCGAGAATAAATGCTACAGTTGGTAGCTCAGACACCCAATTACTGCGCACAAAAGCTGATTACCGCAAGTGCGGGCGGCTCAGTGCGGCGCACCTCTGCCGCGATTGCTGGCAGTGTCTCCCTGAATTAAGTTTACTTCACTTCAAGTAAAAAGAATAATTTACAGAAAATTCTCACTTATTTCATTTATTTTGAGTATACATTATTTTACTGGCATTGTTGCTTACATAATTATAACAAACTGGAAGCTTCTTTTTAGCAATCTATAAAGAGCTTGATTCGCCAGTTACATTTTTAAGATTTTCTACTTTCCCCGCGGACAGGACGTATACTGCAAAGGTTAGGTAAGTGTATATTTGTGTATTTACCTAAGTATTGCAATTATAGTATTGAATATAGTATAGAACTCAAGTATATTGGTATAACCCAAAACTAGTATTACTCGATTGCGTCAAAATCGGGCATCCATTACCATGACAACGATAAAACGGATTCAAAAGCTACAGATTTTCATAATAATTATCATTAAGTTTGTTACAGAATTTTAGGAAATTTAATACCTAATGTTGTGACCGTACCCTTAGGAATTAACGAACGCAGTCTTAAAAAACCTATAATTATGTTAATTTCCACGATCCAAGTTTTTTTAATTTTTTTTTTAAAAAGATTACTAGCAGTATGGATCACATACTACTAGTATTCCCTTTACCCCTCCTAGTAAGCTAATAAATAGCTTGTGTCAGGAGTGGGCCACGTCAGTAGTCCAATGTCCGTGATTTGAACCCACGACTTGTTGATCGTGAATCCAACGCCCGAACCACTGAGCTACTGACGCTTCAAACGCTGGTTCCTTTATTTATAACTGACTTAAGTAACTTCTAAAAAAAGTACAACTTCTAAAAAACTGTTAATTTTTTATTCAGTTTACATATTTACTTGGACAGTCACAGTAAATGTATGGTGTCTCGCCCAAACTCAAACTATTTTATTCCAATTAGACTTTTGTATAAAAGTACTTTTGATACGTCAAAAATTGGTCGGTCAGTCAGTTTGTCTGAAGCTCCACCACCTCGGCTGAAGCTAGCTCGGAAAGCAGTTTTTTGTTGAGAAGAGCCGGCCAGAAACTCAACAGTCGCTCTTTTCAAAAAGCCATGTTTACATAAATTGTTATACAAATCATTTAGCTTGAGAGTCAACGTCACTTAGATTCCAAGCATTCTCATCATTTAAGTTATCCTGTACATTACAGTATGCTTTATATATTAATGACTTCTTGATCCGAGTTTTAAATTGTTGAAGTGGCAAGTCTAATATAGGCTGTGAAATCTTATTATAGATGCGAACACCAAGCCCCATGAAACTATTACTGACTTTGTGGAGACGATAGTAAGGCGTTACAAGTTTATTTCTGTTTCTAGTATTAACATTACTTATATACTTCGCTATACTTACCCACCATTATTAGTATTAAACTAAGCCCTGGTTGAATTATGGCGCACCGTCACACGTTTAAGACGTATGTAAACAAGATTTATGTTATTAATTTAGGTGATAAGAGCAGGCATGATGCATATTGTGTCATGAAAGACAAAAGATACCTTATATAGTTGTCACTCATGTCCTAAATATTATACTATTATTACAGATATCGATATCGACAAGTTATTATCTATGTTAAATAATGGAATTGCTTTTAAGTGGTAAATAAGAACGACTTTTCCGGCCATTCTAAACACCACCTTAAATCTCTTGGTTACTGTAGAAGTGTAGCAGTGGTGGACTTCGCGCTATATTATTTTTATTATTTGGCAATTTTTGATTATCCAAAAGACCCTTAAGGACAAATTCAGGAAGTTGATAATGTTATTAATTTAACCCTGAAAACGATAAATTGTATTAAATAGTATTTTCATGATTAACTTTATGAAATACATTTAATTTGTCACATGGCGCATTTTTGTTACACTGCTATTATTAGTGCCAATATGGCGAAAACCAAATAGGCACTCTATGACGACTTTATATAGTACAAGGTTCTGGAATACCTAAGTTAAGTGAGAACGAATTTTGCTGAAGTCGAACAGTTTAAAGCGAGTAGGATAGGAGGTACCAGCCGACAGCTATGACCCCAGATATTTACGTTTATCTTAGGGTAACGGCTTCATCACAAGCTTTATTACGACATCCACTCACGTAATCCTTCGCTGTCGTCATAATTCCTCCTTTGCTCTGCTACAGTGTATTATACTGCTTTGCTCTAGCGCGGCAAAACGATATCTTGTTATTCTGTGGCAACTACCATACTCATGCAGAATTTTCATATCGTGATTTAAAAGAACTGTTATCCAAAGGAACATCTATAAATACCATGAATCTCGCCGGCAAGTCTTCTCAATAAATTTTAAAAAATAATGAAAATAACTAAATATTAATATCATTTTTTTTACAAAGATTAAAATTTCCTTTAAACTATGTATTCGAATAATCTCTAAATACGAGTATTTACAGCACAATATCGTATTAGAAACATTTTATAATAGCTTACCCGTGTTAGCAGTGCAGGTATTTACAGAAAATGTAAGAGTTGAATAGCTTTGCAGAAAGGCCTAAATTGAACGGGTGAATTGGAACACGGCAGCTTAGTGCAGCCGCCGGAAGTAGGCTTCTAACGGCCACCGTATAATAGCTTCTAAATTGACCCTTCTACTTCGGCCTTCGGTTGCTATGCTTGTTTGACATTCGACTCGAGTGTTATTGGAATATTTTTTGAATCTCTCCAAACGTGGTATTTTAATGTAATTGTAGCTAAAATTTTTAAGCTTGCTTAAATTTCCATTAAATCATTGTGTCATGATACGACCTACTACAACTATACAACAATATAATTGCCTGGGCCATTGTTTTTAGTCTGCCCGCGTTAGCGCTCCTCCCTACTGTTTGAACTGCAGTCCAATGCATAATTACAATAGATAATAAAGTCAAATGGTACCTTAAGGCAATAAACCACTTGTTAATTGAACATGTGATTTACATGTATAGCTGTCTCATACCGATCGGGAGATAGGTTAAGTTTAATCGAGATGATAGAATATAAAAACTACTTACTAACTACCCAACAATCAATATCTATCTACAATGTTGTTACCATTACACATTCAATATTATTGTGCAATAAATATGAAATTAAAGATTTCAATTACCCCCAATTGAAACTAATATAATACAGTCACCAAGTATCGATACTCACACGACATCGAATGGATCTTTTTGTAACTGCAGTTACAAAAAGATCCATTCGTTCGATCCATTAACTTATTCGATACTTGATATCGAAAAAAAGATATCGAGGAATACCGTTCATCTCTACTCAGTCTAAGCAATGTCAGTGTGTTACTATATAAGTATAATTGTCAATATATTAATATTCTCACGCTGCTCTCGAGTTAGAAATGAGCTAATAGTCTTCACAAATTATAACTAAGAACCATCTCGATTAAATTACTTTTCAAACTAATAAATTATTTCATATTATGTCAACTGCATTTAAGCAATATCGCACAGCAGTTTCGGAAGCAGTAATATAGTGATATCCATACATAGCGAAACAAACGTCATAAAACCAACGGGAACGGGTACACTGATAGTTAAGTACATAAAAGGGAAGTCGCGCGAAAACTGGCGCTGTTGAATCCTAAGCCCTGTTTAGATTAGATCAGACCTTCGAAATAACAGAGAATGAGGACGTGGATTAACTACGGTCCGGGGCACTTCGGCCCGTGAGCCTAATGGGCCACCGTTACGGGTAATGAGGGGAGCGGCGATAGGGCGGGGTCGCCTCTCGATTTACTTTACAGTGCTTTTACGAAATATTTACCATTAAAGTCAAGTTAGTTTTATATTGGAAGCATGTTTAATATTAAGTAATGAAACCCAACTTTAAGGCCCTAAATATAAACAGATGATTTTAGTTTAACTACTTTATAGATTATTCATGATAAATCAGAATGTAAAGTAGAGATGGTGTTTTTTTTCTCATTAGTATAGAATACTGTGAAGTTAGCTAACTGGCGGGGCGTTCATATAGCTCTAGAACAGTCCTGGACCGCGGATCGATGCAGGTTTTTCTCGGTACGCTACAGATGTTCCAATGGTAAAAGTAAGGGTCAAAATTCATTTTTCAATGTCAGAAGAAAATTCATTAGAACTCTGAAATTACTAATGACTAAACGGACGGAGTAAAATTCCCTCTTAATTTGTACGAAAACTTTTTTCGCGAAATTTAAAGAAACTTTGCGAAACGAGTTTTAAAGTGTGAATGATGAGAAGAAATGCTAATGATTATTGTTTTATTTTCATTACTCATCATTTTCAAAATAATTTGAGTGATATGAATTTCTACTGTCTATTCGGAAAAACTTAAAACCTAAATCTTTAGACTTGAAACTTTTTATATAGTTCAGATTAAGATGTTTAACATTAATAAGACCACAATTTTCTTATATATATGAATCCCTATTTCCTTTGGTTACAGCATCACGAGAAAACGGCCAGACTGATTTCGCTAATTCATTTTTGTTATTGTCAGGAGAAGGTTCTTATGTAAGAAAAAATTAGGTAATTTGAGCGGCAAATTAGGAAAACTTAACAATTATATTAACTTTTCTAATGTAACGTTTATGGCGTTTGACATAACTGTTAGTCATTTGAACAATATTCATGTTTAGCACAGGACAACGTCTGTCGGGTCAGCTACTTTTATATAAAAACAAAAATGAAAGGTGACATTCAAAGGTGGATAGAGAGCTCATATTAAAGCAATAAATTTGTAGCGAGTATGACGCTCCAGTACTTGCAGCGCGGTGGCCATAGGCACGAGCGAGCGAGCCGTGCGGCGTTCTCTCTGAGCTATCTGATATTAGTTTACTTTTTCTCTCCAACTTACTTTATTAGTTATCCAACCAGGAGAAATGCCCGTCATAGTTTTCAAGTTATTGAAAAGTCAAGAAGATGCGGAAAAATCTGCCTCTTAATAGCTATTATTTCCAAAGTAAAAAGAAAAACTATTAAACCAGATTAACCTATTTTATTAGGTTCTTGGTATCATATTCTGATACAAAGAACATAAATAAAATCACATGGGTTTCGATGGATTCGACAAGAATTTTGTCATTTTTTAATTAAAACCTTATCCGAAGTTCTAATCAATATTAAACACTCATCCACTAAGTTGAAACATAATCAAGCCTCAAAGTAAACATATAGCAGCGAAAGCTCAAAGTAAGTATTTCTAGGGCGAAGATTAAAACAAAATACCCAAACCGCAGAAGGCTATTAACGGAGAATATGCTCGAGTAATATAATAGTATATATTTTATCGGTATCACGCGTGTATTCTTTTTTGTTGTGTTTGTTATTGTCAGAAGGTTCTTATGTAAGAAAAAATTTAGAAGGTTTCGCGGAAAACTAGAAAATTTAGCGACCATATTAACTTTTCTAATGTAACCTTATCGCTTTTAATAGTATAAACATTTCTAGTGTAAGCGTAGAAACTAATGTAATTGTATTTGATATAAATGTCAGCCATTTGACCAGTATTCCTGGTAAAGTAAAGTTAGGACGTCTGTCGGGTCAGCCAGTTTTGTTATAAAAGTTGGTTAAAAAGTTATTCAATAGACAAAATTATGTAATTAGCTATTCTGTGTTATATACTAATTTTCAGAAAAAAATAATATAAAAATTATTTATCTGTGAGACTTATGTTTGCTTCACATGCTATATCCCAAAGGTATGGTTTATTCTACAGCATTTGCATGTGGCATTTTCAGATAGTTGCATACTCAACCACGAATTATTATTATGGAATATATTAGTATTATTATTCCGCTCTCTACATGAACACAACGTTTGCGTTAACTCTTAAGCATTTATGACTAAATTTGTTTAACCCACTTAACTTATCAACCGTTCTGTTACATTTGAGTCGTAGCCGAATTGTATTAATTTAATTTAAATTTTTTTTCTCCGATTGGTTTTAGATGAATCTACAAGGACTTATGATGGTCACCGCAAGGACCTTCTGTTGGAACTGGGTCAACACAAACAGCTATTGAAATTATACATATTTTTTTTCAAATTTTCGTGTCTTCAAGTCAAAACATTGTGTAATAATGCCATATTATTATTTTGTTTAAATAAAATGATTTAATGACAAAAAAAATACTGAAAATTCTCATTTTTTCATGTCTCTGACCTCTTAAGACAAAATTCAAACTGTTCTTTTTAAGTCTAATAACATTTACTTTTAGTATTTTCTAAAAGATATTTTGCAATATTTAATTAAAATTGATTTATATTCATGATAATAAAAAATTAACAGTAATTTTCTAGAATATCTAACTTAGGTGGAAACGTTAAATTCTAATCTCACGTAAAAATAGTAATAGTACATGTAATCACTAACTATTGTTACATAATTTTTTCATTAAATCTACATTTGTTATGGGATATTAGGGTTTAATAAAATGATAGTGAATTCAATGACAAACAAAAATAGGTCAGACTATATTCAATGACAACAATAGCTTTGTTGGAGCATTTTATTAGCACAAATATTCTAAAAGTGAAGTTGCGTCACAGTCAACATAATTTACTGACATGTTTACGTGAATCTTCATACTTTGAAAGAACTACATTTTCAGAAGATTTTATCTAATACCTAACAAATAACACATAATGTAACGTATAATTGTGTAATATGTGATGCGGTCATTAATTTCAAAAATTACTCTCATAATACCCAAAAGTTCTTTGTATAGCAGACAATGTAGTAATAAATTTGAAAAATATACATTTAGATGGCAGTTACCCTTTGACCCGTATTCCTCACAACCATTTAATACTTGCGATGGGAATATGAATAGAATTAGGTAAGTTTTATTGTTGATCATTAATCCTTATATATTTTGAACGAAAAAATGTTGTATAGGTACAATTTAATAACTACTATTTGTAAAAAAAATAAGTTTATATTATTGCATAATCAACTTAAGGTTTGCTTCTTAATGCTGCGTCATAACGAAACTGAATAATCAATTCAAAAAGTTTCATAATAAAAAATTGGATATACATATAAACAGACTTTAAACATGTATTTTTTTAATATATAGCAAAAATTACGTCTAGAAAATCTTTTATTTGAAATTCATTAATCAGTAGAGTGGAGCAAGAGATTGAAACTTTGATAAAACTTAAAAATAGCACTTCAACAACCTCTTAGGTTTTAGTAAAAAGCTAAATCTTCAAACGTTTCCAATAAAAATGAGTATTTGTGACTTCTAATATATTTGAATCTCAATTAAAGAAACATTTAATTAAACTCGATATATTTCTAAAACCGTAGACGCAGATCAAAATCATAAATAAAATAAAAGGTTGTATAATATAATTTTTAATTTTAAGAATGCCTCTCTTGGTCTCTGGTTTCTATGACGAGGCTAATCTACCCTCTTTTCACTGTTGTTCCGCAGCTTAATTAACGAACCACCCTTAGCACCCAAAGGTAGGCCTTATCTCGGCCGTCAGACACCGATGAAATCCGCGACAGTGAATTGTGGACATAAAATCTCTTCATTCAACTTCTCTTAGATCTCGGATTATTACCTCAATGAAATAAAATGTAATATTAAAATTACAAAAGTAAGAAAATAAATACCTAATAAAACTGAAGAACTTCTCATAATATAGAGGGAAATTTAAGAAGATAAGAGAGGATGGTACTCATTATTGTAGAGCTACACTTATAAACATTAATTTTAAACAGAAAGCTGAGCAGTGCATTGGACTTGTAACCCAGGAGGAGCTCAACCTCGCTACACAAAATCCAAAATTACTTTTTTATTGACTCTACTATACTCTATCTTTTGTGTTTATAGATTTTTGTAACTTCACTCTTAAATGGAAGTAAGTGAAAACTCTTAAAGCTGTAAATAATTAATTTTATGTATTCAAGACTGTGAAGTGCATGAATACGAAAACCTAATAATTCACGCATTAACCTCGTAAAACATTGCGGCCACTCCATTAATTCAAATACATATTCAACTCTTTACAAATTATATTTACAAGTGTCGAACGTGTGGAAAACCTGTCGGAGTTTACATTTTAACAGATCTATGTATTGAAATAATTGCAGAGACACCACTGATTAAATTTTATAAGTTCTCATTTATATGTTGCTACGATAAGAAAGGTACATTAAAAAAGTGTGGTGTGACAACAAATCTACAGGAAAAATCTCCGCCCCTGAGAGCCCAACGGTGATAAACGAGAAAAACTTTCGAACTAAATGGAGCATTCGAGATGGCGGAGTACGCTGTTCTCGTAGAATAATACTTCTTCCGAAGAAATAACACTTATAGTCCGCGAGGCTTAAAATCAAATGTCTCCGTTCCTGTTCGGAGTTTCAAACGAACGGTTCTACCCTATCTTGAGCTATGGCGACAGAAATAAATGTCAATTTTCATATATAAATTTTTACATTTCAATTTGCTTTTCCTAATACCTACCAAAGGCAATTTCATTTGATATGGCGAATTTCCTTTAAGTAAAACAAACGGTCTCGTGGTTTTCTCTATTTGTATAATCTATTTCAAGTTTTATGTTAAAATTTGATAACTTACATGGATTCCGTAATGATTACTTTTATTAGAATAATCATACCTGAAAACAAACAAAATAACATTAGTAATAAGAAAAAAAATGATTTATTTCATCTCCACACGGGTGCCATATTTAATCTTAATGTATATGTATTAAAAACAGTAAGGCTTTTCGATCCGATCCGAACGACTGTACAAAAAGATAATATAAATATGGGGATACTTCATAGTCATATTACAAATCTTATAAGGTCTAGCCTTTTATTACCAAATATTGTCACATTTGAGCACGTATGGAGATTCGGACACCGGTATCGGACGAACGAAATCACGCGTCCCTAGGGGCCATACACATTGCCACACCAAAATTATGTTATACGAAAATAATTGTTGGACTGGGTGCGATAATAGTCGCAAGTTACGCCGGTGTACGCACCATTTATACGGGTATATCATAAAATGTTAGTCGTATGTTATAATATTTGTTGTACTTTTACATAACTTGATGTGTGTGTCTCTTTTCATATGACTACTACTACGTAGTTACTACGTGATTAAAAATTATGGTTGTATACCCTATACATGTAGTGTACGGAACACTAAAAATACTATTTAGCTCCATTGAGCATCGAAAGCCTATGGTTAAAAGTCTGTTAACAAGTAAATTTATTTATTATATTTTGATTTTATTGTGTTTTATTAAAATCTCACGAGCGAGAGGGACGTGTAGTTTGTTTTGTATATTAGAGCAAGCGAGACTGAATCCATATGGAGTAGAGTCGGCATCCAAGCTTGCGTAAGTTATTATTCCTTTCTATTAACTGTAACTGATAATAGCTATTTTAATGCAGTTGAGCTAGCGTATAACGCATCTATTTATAAAATGTCATGGTACATAATGTTATGTGACAAGTGATGCACGAGTGATAATATCGTAGATAAGTGGCGGCGATCGGCACGTGCGCCACGTCGAGTGCATCGCATCGCCTGTGTCAGCGGCTCGGCGGCTCAGCGGCTCAGCGGGTGACCGGCGCGGCGCTACACGGGCAGTGGCGAGCGCTATACGCCAAAGAGCTACGTCGTCAATTACGTGATTGACAAGTTAACCGACCGTGTCCCGGACACGACGCATTGTGACGCATTGAAAGCGCTATAAATCCGAATCGTACGTCACCAGCTTGTAAATAAATTACTATTTTATGACAGTTACTGCATGCAGGGTCATCCTAGCTAAGGAAAATTAAAATTATATAAAGATATCTCATTTTAGTACTTATGGTATTAGCAACATTGTTGATGATTGATCGTTGGTTTATTTTAAAAATACTTAACGGCTCGATAACTTATAAGCTCTGCCCCAACAGTTAAGCGGCAGTTAAAGAAGTTATTAGTTTATTTTACATGTCGCTATGCAGTATACCTCATATATAGTTCATAAAAACTTTGTTAGATTGAAAGAGTAAATTCATCGCAACCTGTGGAATTTTGAATTGCCGGAACGGAAACAACGCTCAAATAAATGGATATCATCATTATGAGGGTAATGGAGGAAACTTGAGTTCCATTCAAATTTCAGATAAGCAGTAAGAACCGTTATGCTCCGAGTCGAGAGACTCGGTAAAAAAAACATGCTTTTATGAAGCTCGTGAAAACAAATTTCACTTAGTGGGCAATATCATAATGGAACAGCATTTCTTCGTATACATATCTAGAATCTGGATTTAATCCCGCGTTGTGCTTTGACGCTAACCGCTACTTTTCTATTATATTAATTGGTAAACCGACTTCAAAAATACTAAATGATAATAACTAATTAATATTTAGTGTTCCATGCGTATTTTAGGATTTATAAAACAGATTTTGTACAGTAAAAATATTTAGTGGTTTGAAATATATACATTGCAAATTAATTTAGTTAAACTCTGTCTATTGTTGTATTTTTATGTAAAACTAGTATGTGCTTTTTTATTATCTTGTTTTTATAGCTTAAATGTACTTAGCAGAAATAGAGAGGGAAAGAATATGTTTTAATAATAATACAAATCACCAAATGAAAGACTAGTATGAAATATTAGGTATGTGTAAAAGAATTTTATACAACCTGTTATGATTTTCCAGCTTAAGAAGCTAAGAGGACATACTATCCGTCTTATATGATGATTATGAACTAGATTATTTACTAAGAAAAAACCTGTATGTTAAAGGAAAAAATAAGAGAAAGCTACGTAAAATAATTTAAAATTTAAATTAAGGGTAACGAGAAAGGAAACTCAATTTGGTTTTTTTAGTCTCGTCCCAAAAGACATGAATCACGATAGGGTGACTTGGCAGAAAGTAAAACAGAGAAACGTTGTAGAGACCGTAGAAGTGATTTCATTTGAACAAAGTTTCTCTCTATCAACGAAATTCAGAGTGTAATTTGCGAGCAGGGAAAAGTTTTACCTTATCACAGAATTCCACGTGGAGTGTTTTGTTGAAATTTCAAATTACATTCACTTAACTTTTTTAGTATTATTTACTATTTATTTCTTATCATGTTTGTTTACAATAAAATAGCTTGGAGAACAATACCATGCAAAATGATGATGATGATGATTAATTATGAATATGGATCGTAACAGGACATCGATGTTACTAAAAATACAACCATTACACTAAAATAGATGTATAAGTATAAAGATGACTTTTGCATTATTTTTGAATACCTAGATTACCAAACAGAGAAAATTAAAGTATTAAGAATAAAATATTCGAAAATATTGATTAAGAGAGAACTTAAAATAACATAAAAAAAGTAAAAAAATATGTTACAGTTCTTAAACGGAAGTAAATGCAAGCTTTTTCAAGTCAATACTTAATCGTATATATGTTCAATAATTTTCACTTAAATGTTAAATGGGCGAAGTTATTCACGTCAAATCATTAAAAAACTCTTTTACGAGAATTTATTAATTGTATTTTTGTGATATTATGCTATTTCCTACAGTTAAATCGAGTGATGTAGTAAGAACATAAGATATTGTAACTGTAAATACTAAACCCGAACAAAATAACAAACTTAGTGTGGCTTTGCTATAAAGCATTAAAAACAAAGATATATCTTCTGAACAATAAAAATAGGAGGTTAAAAAAGTATTCTGTTACTTTCGAAAGCAAATTATCGGTATTATAGGAAGGCTGCAGATGTTAGTGGCACGTCCCGTAACGAATGGAACGCGGCGTAGCTCAGCCCGTAGCCGCTCGTAGCCGCCCGACGCCTGCCGTCTGCCCTCGTAGCACTCGTAATTGGAAAGGCGCTACGTGGCTACGATTGCTAAGCGTCCTATCATTAGCGTCACTCACAATTTTACTAGTTTTAATGAATCACACCCTGCAAAATAACACTATTTTAAATCTTTGCAATCGCATCTTAATTCTTATTTTTACGTTTTGTTATTTAATTTATCATACTGTAGTAATCTTATTGTTTGTTTTAAATCTACAGTTATCGTACATCGAGTAATTAAACGGGCGCAAGAGTTTATGTGACGATTAGTGAATAGAGAACGCAGAAGGTTCGACCGTTCAATTTGCCGGTTCACTTGACACAATTCGACGCCTGACTCGGGGACAATCGCACTCCAAGCCCCGTCGACCTCCTTATCTCCCGTCGAGGTAATCTTTCCTTCCCTCGGCGGCAATAACTCCAAGTGGGCAGGATTACCTGCAAAGGGGCTTCGTGAGGCAACAACCTCTACAAAGGTTATCGATTTAAACAACGCGCCTATATTGATCTGTTATTTTAATTTGCATTAAATATCTTCATAGTTCAATGTTTATCTCTTATTCTTATAAGAAGTAAACATTAAACATTACAGTAAGAAAATAAATTTAATCTAAATATAAAAAAAATAAAATAAGCGTAGGCATAGCAAAAGGCATTTACTGTAATTTTTAAATTTAACGCCAACATGAAAATTTTTATTATTTTTTAACTCTTCGTTCTTTTACTCTATACATGTAACTATACAAAAATTGCATAGTTTTACGTTACTTTCTATTTCAATTAATTTTCAACATTGACTAAACTTGTAAAATAACTTATTTTAATTTAAGAAAAAAGACTTCTCTTTCGACGTTTGTCAGCACTCACTGTTTTCGCTCTGTTGCGAGTGTTATGATCGCTGTTAACATAGCTGTTAAACGTCGAAAGTGTCATCATGTTGATACAACTTAAAACGATGTTATTTCACTTGTTTACTTTTGAAACAAAGTCTGAAAAGATATCACAAAAATAAAACTTTCCAGTTTTGTTGGGAAAATACTATAAATATGTCCCACTGTAATACTAAACCTTAAGCTTCAGTATTCACGATATAAATCATAAAATATATGTAGATGAAACGTTCGAGCACCATTTGCAAATTATTTCGTTGGCATGTAAATCTGCGCACGTAAATTCAGCCGCTGTCTGCGCACGGAAATTGAATTGTTCGAAAACCATTCCAATACATTATAAATTTTACAAAATATGATATAAAATAAATTTTGAGCCCCTAAACCTGAAGGAATTTCGTATTTTGAAGAAATTCCGTATGCATTTAGTTAGATGGCTAGGGAAGCAAATAGACAAGATTTAACAAAAAAAACTATTTTTAAGAGATTAAAATAGTGGTTCCCCATATATAACTGTTTTGTCACTAGAGTGATTCCAATATAAATGTATAAGCAAGATGATATAAAGGTTATTTTTATTCTTTAAGGTGCTATTAAGAATATCACTCTTTTTAAGGTGAGTTAAACCAATAAACTAATCGGTTAGGAAACAATACTAAGAAAACAAAGGTATGTGAGAAATGATAATTATTACTATACAGCAATATGTTTATAATTTACTTTAGATGTGAAACAGAACAGCGCCTCGGGTTTGTGACTCTGGAGCGGGCTGGCTGGCGGGCTTAAGGTGTTCCTTTACGCGATCACTACATTTAAAGTACACTGCCCGACCACGCTGTCTAACATCTTATTAAACTAGAAATAAAAAAGAATACTAGAAAACCAGAATAGAACTAGAAATAAAATAGAATAACTTCCGAATTACCTAATAAAAAACTACACTATTTGTACACTAGAAAATATTCTCTGTACTACGTCATATACCATTCTGATGTTTTTCTGTGTTATGTTTTGACGAGGTAAAAGCTATCAAAAATTTGCTGACATAAATGAAATCCAAACTTAATTTTAACTTGCTAATTTAATTACCAAAAATTGAAAATGTATTATCAGGAAATAAACAATATGATGTGTTTATATATGTTTGAAGTAAAAATGATTAAATGTGTGTTGTGTTAGTTTATCACATATTCTAGGTACATAGTTAAGTGCTGTATTTATATGAAGTGGGGAGGTGGCGGTGATGCGGTGCTGTGTGCAAGGAGTGGAAGGCAGCGGGGATATTTCAATTTGGTCGGAGACGTGACCCGAGAGGCCGCGCGGCCGCCGTACGGCTCGCTGAACCGTAAGCCCGTTGCGGGCTTCGCCAAAGAGCAAACAGCGCCTCCGCAATCTTATGCCACATAGACCATGCCGAACACTCGACCACGACAATTTACTACTACAATTACCCGACTATACACTCTTTTATACATACAAACAAGGATTTCACTTCTCATCGCTCCTGCATTTAATAATCGATTGTTCTCATGCTCGTATTGGGATTTAATATTAAACAATTCTCACATATTCGAGACAATGGTTTATGGAATTCGCAATATTGAAACTATTATATGTATAGTATACTTTGCGTATCAATGCGTTAAGTATTTTGGGTTACCAATCCCCTAGTTCTTACTGCAGAAAAACATCTGAGAATTTATATTTATCTGAAAATTAATTATAATTCATACCTGTCGGAGAAAAGTAAACGATTATCGAATAATCGAATCGTAATCGCCATCTATGGCGCTAGAGTAGGGTAGTAGCCACTTTTGTCGTTTTGACAGTCTCGACCCTTTATGTGCCTTCGACAGTCTGACTGTAGTCTTAGTCTTAGAGTAAGTAGTCTCTAGATAGTGCTAGTGAAGTGTTAAGTGCAGTGTTGTGTTAGTGCTGGAAGAGCTGTCCGATTACGTATTTTGGCTCGTCTTCGATTTTTGCCCATTCCGAAAAAAATTATTAAAAAAAAATGTCTGACAAACAAAATTAAGTGCGCAGACGTATGCCGAATACTGACTACGGTATATAGGTAAGCTACTTTAAACCGAAGCAAAGTTTATCAGTGGTACAAAATGTTCTCAAAGTGAACGACGAAGAGCGTGAGCGCAGTTCAACCTCAGTATCCCCCAGACTTGGCCTCCAGTGACTTTTTCTTGTTCCCCAAACTGAAGATGCTCATATAAAATGGCATCGAAGGAGGAAATCGAAGTAGACACAAAATATCACAAAGAAAATATTTTTTGAAGTGCGAAACACTTCAACAAGGATTGGAAAAAATGTTTGCACATGTGTATATTATCTGGTGGGGATTACTTTGAAGGGGATAAAATAGTTATTTATAAATAAATAAATAATTTAAAAAAACACAAAACTATGTATATAAACACGTTGAACGTAAAAAGATACGTAATTTTAAACTTATCAGTCCGATATCATAAATGTCGTACCGTATAATTTTATAGCCCTGCCTCATGAAACTGATTAAATATATCTGCAAAGGTGAATAACGAGCAATTCTTTCCAATCTAAACACAGAGCAATTATCTGATCATTAAAATGTCTGAACATAAAGCAGCCAGGATTTCAGCTACTTGGAGTATCCGCTAAGTCGTTGACTTTTTTGCAAAATGTTAAAAAGATCTTTATTTTAAAAACAAAACGATAGCTGACTCTGCCGAACAAGAACATTTCAATATGTATATTTCTATTACAAAGAAGGATTTAATTGATTAACCTGATTCTCAGAATAAGAAATATTAATCAATAGTTTAAGAAAAAGATTTATACCTATTAATATGAATCCAAATCCAAAAAAATACTATATGCGGTAACCACAACCATAAACAGGATAAGTTAGTAAGTATTACTTTTTGAATATGAAGCCGATAAGTTACGTACCCCGACTACACTTATTTATTTAGAAATGACTATGAAACCATAACTGTAAATTCCGGTGTTCGATGTAAGGAAATGATAATAAAGAGGATTCTGCATCAGAACTATTGAAGTGAATAACAATGAATTTACTGGCATCGTAAATTCAGCAGGTGCGCCTGTTTCTGAATACATCGGCACGGGGAGGCATTAATCGTCGCTTGGGTGTCGTGAATCAAAAATCTCATCGAAACATATAGGAGGAGATGTCTTTTTTGGAATATCGAAACGAATTGAGTATGAATAAAATATTGTTGTTTTAAACAAATCTTACATTTTAGTATGTTTTTAATAATTAATTAGAAATGGCTAACATATGAATCAAAATAACATTATCTTAAAATTCATACATAAAAATATAAAAATAATAGATTAAGTTCATCTACAAATCCATACTAAGCTTTCACATTTATAATACAGCATTTTTCGCTGCTTTATGATAATATCAATAGCGAATTTGTAATACTATGTTTGTTTATATATTATTTTGATTAGTTTTGTCATTTAAATGTAAATTAGCGACGAAATCAGTAAACTTCGCAATTATAACTTTTTTGTCTAAAAATGCCAAATTTATTCGCGTTTCGTGGGAAACCATCGTTATTAACTCTCATTTTCTTTCTAAGGCGAGTAACGAACTGTATAATTGGGCCGAGAGACTTGGACGTTAGCGACATTTGGCATGTTCTTCTAATTTTTTTTAACTTCATTGGAATAAAAAGTTAAATTCATATGGAATTAATGAAAAATAAAACAGTATGCAAACGGACGCCCACCAGGAACAATGTTCCTCGTGCGTTTTATAGAATAAATTTGATATGGACATAAGGATAAAACGTTATTTCTCCTCCAGGCGACTTCCGACACGAAGAATTATAAAAACTTTAAAAAAATTGTTAGTTATTAAAAAACAACTTTATTCAATAGGAGTATACACAACTATCAAACATTAACTCACATTTTACTAACACATGATTTAAACAAGTATTAAGGCCAGTTCTGGACGGTAATTATGTCCGACTGAACAGCTAACGCTTTTTTTAATTATGTAACGTAAATTTCCACCAGGTAATTTTATGTAACATTTTTTAATATTTCTCAGGTTTAGTTATTTATTAACTGGCTAATTTTGTTTACGTACACATACTTAATTGATAAAAGCGTACGCAATCAATTGTAAACAATAATAAGTTCTATAGTATAAATATAATGGCGCTGTCAACGTAGGCAGTCACATCGAGATGTGAATGCGAGGGGTGAAAAGAGAGTAGCAATTTTTCTCTTCGCTGACAACATGATGTAACGCCAATATCGCTACGCAAGCGATTAAGCCGCGTACGCCGATATTTCAGACTTGTCCCTACTAACTGTCAAAGTGTCGGCGAAGCCTAGACGTTATATTCTTATATAACGCTATATAAAACTTACTTTCTATAATTTATTGAATATATTTGTACGTGTGATTATTTTGTTAATAATTTCCATTGTCATTAAAGTCTGAGGAACATGAAATAAAATCAGTAAGCTGTGACCCTCAGCTTCAACACAGAACTGTACTAAAACTGTAATTTAATACCTTAGAATGAGTAGTCATTTCTCAAAAAGGTATTAAGGTATGTTTAATTGATACAACATTTTTTTGACGGATACGTTAATTTTATGAGCAGCTGGTACGAATGACTCGTTACTTTTTCTGAGGATATATTCATAAATAAGGGCTAGAACACGGCGGCAGAGTGAATGATAAACGACGCAAAGCCGGCGCCTCAGCGTCGTCGACCGCTAGCCGCGAAAAATACTACTGTCATCTTGACTGATAGTAAAATAATGCCTTAGTCATGCTCCATTCTGCATGCCAAGAGCTATTATGATTCTCTTTGTGGCATCACTCTTATTTCATAGGTTGTATAAAGCGGCTCTTGAAGAACGTTCCTTTTGACTTTTATTAATATTAAGATATTGACATGGATTGTCATGGATGTCAAAATTACGACAAAAAATCGAAGATGTACAATCACTAACAGAGACATAACATTATTGTCTAATAAAAAATTATATTACTATATGAATGTCAATGATATATGATTGTATAACTTTTAAAAAAATATAGCCGAATTGATAATCTCCTTTTTTTGACGTATCTTCAAAAATTGGTCGCTAGTAACTTTGAAGTCAACTAATATTATTTACAATAAACATTTTAATTAACATTAACAATTGTTTAACATATTTTGATAGCTGAATACATCGTTACGCAATTCTCAAATCATACGGGTAGTATTTGTGCAAAATCAGTTGCTGTACGAGACACGCCTATACTGTTACTGATAAAATATTAGACAATAATTGATTGTTGATATTGCGGTCACGTTGTTCAGTTACTATTTTCACGTCTGACGTAATGACCTTAGCAAGAAAGTTATAGTATTTACGTGACCCGTAACCTACTGCTATGTTTTTTTGGGCTATATTCAATCATCGTATAGTGCGAATTATAGAAAATGTACGCAAGATCTTAGCACAATGAGTGCAAACAACCTTTAAAATAATGAAAGCTGTATTTCCATTTGGCTACAATATAAAAAAAACTATGAAAAATACGTTAAGTATATAGAATTATATTGTTAGAAAAGTAATCTTCGTGCCAATCTAGTCAAATGAGTTAAATGAATGAAGTAAGTATTCGGATCGCATACATATGTGTAACTAACACGGGATGTGAGTGATTGGCAATATCGTAAAACATTGTCGAGAAACGTTTTTCTTCACGTCGAACAGTATCGAAATATACGTGCTTTGAATAAGAGATTTGTTATAAAGGTGGATTTACATACATAGAAAACTTTAGCCGGTAAAGTCTCGCATTGTGATCTTTAAACACACTTTTTACGAACGAGTTTTAAGGGTGGCATTTTTACATAACTTATGTTTATGAAAAATGTTTAAACAACCCACACAATAAAATGTCTCTATATTATCGAGCTCTTTTAAAGTGTTGCTTTTTTAAAACAAATGGTCAATATGATAATATAGAAAATTAATGTATTACCAGTATTATTGTACGTATTAAAATACTAAAAGTGTACTATAAATACGCAATTCAATTTCTTACTTTACTACAATTTCTAAAAGTTTATTTGCATCTATTTGCCTACTATAAAAAGGTCCTTATTAATATTTATGAAAAAAAAATACTATAAACAAAATAGGAAGAAATGGCACAGTGAGAGCGTCTCCTGTGATGAATAGCGACGTCCGTTTCACTCGCGACGCGAATATTTCATTAGCGAGCTTTTGCGAAGCCGCGCTATGCGTCATAGGGTACATACAGAGCAGCCGCGTCGACACTGATCCACTAAGCTTAGCATAGAAATTAATAGGTAAATGCGAACAACCTGCAAATATGCGACAAACACTGCGGATAAAATTAAATAATTTTATATGCAAATTGTTTTTGTAACTTTCCGTATCTTAATTATAATTTTATTACCTACTAGCTGATTCGTCCTCGCTTCCCAAAAATATATCGAGGATATATTTTTATGGATATCACATTTACCATTTTTTGAACCTTCCTTGGATTTCAATAAATATTACATAGTTTTGAAAACTATAATTAGCCAAATCGGTCCAGCCGTTCTCAAGTTCTAGCGAGATTTACAAACGTTAATTCATTTTTATATATAAGAAGATAATTCATACCTTGTTAAAAGCTAGACGAGACTCACTATGTATTTGTAACAAAAATTGTTTACCTCCTTTCCGCCCAAATATCAGTTACAGTGTTATATTTGTTAAAATGACTTCAAAACATTTAATTACAATTCAACCTACTTAACCTGAGAGAATTCAATTCTCTATGCTTTTAAATTCTTAAATACTTTAAAAGAAATAACGAACGTCTTAAAAGGTGCCTAGCGCAGACTACTGCGAAGTTCAGAATATATGTGAGGCTAAGGAGGGCGGTGTGGGTAAAAGGGGAGATGCACGTACAACATTCTAACAGGCAAATCCGAGTATAGCACTCGTCGGGAGTTTATTACCCTGCTCATATTTACACAATTTGAGTGGGTGTTAGCGGTCTAGGCGCGACCGACGGCAACATATTCCCTTTGGTGACTTCCATATTCCTAGTCGTAGAAAATTCTTTATAGTCTTTATTAAATTCCAATAAATCTAAACGAGGACTTATTTATAACATGAATCTTTATGTTTGTTTAGTAAACTTCCCATGAATTTTTGCAACTAAATAATTATTTTATATTACGCTTACAATTTAATTATGTAACAAAAAATAAACAAAAAGTAAAGTCAATTAGTGAGTGGATTTATGTATAGGAATATTAAAGCTCGTAATGAATGAAGACAACAATGGCTATAAAGAAGGAGAGGCCAACTCGAGTGATTAAGTATCTAATTTAAATGCAGTCTCCCGATGCGGACATCTCAAACGCAAAAGGAACGGTACTCGCGGAAAACGGAAGACGAAGTCTACTCACAAAAGGAAGGAGGAGAGAGGTATTTAAATTAGTGTAGTCGCTGAAAAAGTGCACTAACAACATTAGCGAATGGAATAATGGCAAAGCACACAAAGGAACGGAACGCGCTTAGTTTGCGCGGCGCGAGCGTGCACGTAACTACGAGTACATAGCGAGAAGCGACACCCGCATCCGCGCACGATGAACCGAACTTACACTAATGAACCTCTGTATTTACTCAAGAAAAACTACTTCGTTGGGAAAACGAACGAACGAATTAGATAACACCATTCTATTATTCTCTTCGCATCAAAGTAACAATATAATCAACATAATACGTACTAAAGTAAATACATATGGTGTAAGGATGTACAGTAAGGTAGTGATATTATAAAATGGTCAATGTTGAAAGTATGTGAGATAAAATGTATGGAGATAATTTCTGGAAAATTATCGTTTATAACGATTTCTTACTAGTAGTAAAGCTACACTATTATCGAGTGATAAAAGTTATAGTCCATAAGCATTTATAAAAAACCAGCTGACTTGGCGTATTTCGTACTGCCTAACAGTCAATTAATGTCATATTACAGATGAGCTGGACATAATTTATGATTTTATGGAAATAATACAATGAATACAAAATAAATATTAAGATCACTACTTTTTTCTTTAGTTTACATAAAATAAATTTCTGAACGCACGCATAAACATTTGACAACCAATATATATCTCAATCCTTTTTTATTATTGACATTATTCTACATTTTTTAAAATCTAAAATAAGCCATTATCCGAATATTGTAGATATATCTTGTCGATTACCTTTGATTAAATACGTTCTTTACTTTGAGGGGTGAGTTTACCGTATCGACGGGATGTACACTAAAAGTTACGAAACCCATGAACATTTTATTATATTTTGTCAATTTTGGTTATAATATTTATTGTCTCCGACAAATACAACCAATCAAAAACCATGAAAATCGGTCTAGCCGTTCTCGAGTTATAAGTGTTCGAACCAACCCAACTTTGTTTTATATATATAGGGATATATACAGGATGAATTTTTGAGACGGGTCAGTAAGAGCAGGTACCTTAACCGCGTTATAGTTACAGGAAAACGTTTCTAGGTGACCATTCAAAACTTTTTAAGATATTCTGAACTGCATTCACAAATTTTTGAGAAAATGTACGGTTTGCGAAAAAAGTGCTAAAATCCAAAAAAAAAAATTTTTTAAGCCTATCGATCCCAATTCGTATAGGGATCAAAAGACTATCAATCAAAAGACGATCAATTTAATTTCGTAGATCACCTATTTTAGTTTTTACATTTAAATTTCATTTGGCCTAAAAGAATCTTTTAATTACAGTAAGAAATAGGATTGTTTGGCAATAAAAATATTTCGAGTTGATTTATCGTTTTTCAGTAAAAAATGTATGGAAAATATTTTTGGCGATTTCTGACATTTCTAGTACTCATCCACTCTGTATATATATATTTCAGTACAGTATCCGCATTTACCTTTAGTCAATGCTCCCTTAGCAGCTTGCTGAGCACGATGCTAAGTAAATTCACTCAATTAATGACTGGAAGATATCAGTAAATAGCTGCTCATGTGAAGGCTATTTTGCAGCGGATCATTTTAATATAGCTTTTGTCAAAAATATGTAAGCTACAGTAGAGCAACGCTACTGACCTGCATTATACTGATAACTACTCGTAGCAAGCGTCGCAACATTCGCATGAAATATTTACCATAAAACCGTATGGTTATTGTTCATGGGAAATAAACTAAGTCATACTTATGGGATTCACATAAAGTATTAAATCAATTAATTAGTTAAGCAGTATTTCGTCTCTTTCTTTCAAATACAAATAAATCGCATATCATAGATCGTAATTAGACATTGATTATGTTAATCACTGGTTATAAGCAAGGGCGTATATCTCCAAAAATATTCAATCAAATAATAATATGTAGATAATATAATTTGGAAACGAGTGGATATTTTGCTAAATAATGTAAAATATATTTAATGGGTAAAGTTAACAAGAATTGTAAAAAAAAAATTAATGAAACAATTTAAAAAATTACTTCGAAAACAATAGTTATAATGAGGAGTGAAATTATCAAATTCCACGTCGCATGACCTCGACAGAATTGCTGAACTTGCTTGCTCCTACAAACTATTGGAATCAATTTCTAACTTAGCCTCTATCTGAAACCGCAGAGTCGAACTGAATTAGATTGCATTAATGGCAAGATTCTCCATCACGACGCTGCGCTGTAGTGATCAATTCAGGAAAATTTAAGTGAATCTGATGAATTTAATGGTCTTTGCTAGAACTCTCTGGACATAATTAAGACCTAACACCACAATACTTGACTACATTACATGCACAACTTTAGATAATGTTCACTTGTCCCACAGATGTCGACAATAGAGTCATCGACGTTCTTTTATAATTTTGTCGAGAATCTATCAGATAAATCAAAAGCTAACTAATTTACCAACTAAGTAAATTTTGGGGCAAAAAATTCAGCAATATGAATTTGTATAATATTGGTAGATAATTCTCTGACTTTCTCTCGTTTTATTCGCTAAAAGTTCAAATGGAAATGAAAGAATATCATAAAAACTCCTTTCTAAGGAAGTGAACAAACTTAGTTTTGTGTTGATTGGTATTGTAATAGAAAATATTTAGAATTTTTATTTCTTTTACTTCGTGGAATATGCGAGTTAGGCTCGGAACGACATCGCGACGCTCGGACAGAATACCTTAACTTTGCCTTAGGAAAATTGTTATCCTCATACATTGACATACAACACCCCATAAATAGGTCACGGTCAATTTACTAACTGTAAAAATGTATATTTTATTGTAATGTAACTACAAAAAATAAGCGTTGATAGCCTAGTAGTTAAGAGTTCGAGATCTCAGATACAGACAAGAGTATTACTAAATAAAAAAAATATTATTAAAATCTCTTAACTAAGCCCTCTCTCTAAGCTTCCAGCCTATGGCTTTCCGAGGATTTATGCAACTGGGTCGCTAGCTTTCTCAGTGGGCGTAGCATACGTGTCGTTGTCGACGGATTTTGCCCTGACCCCAAGCCCATTGATGCTGGCGTACCCCAAGGCTGTGTGCTTTCCCCTACACTGTTTCTCCTGCATATCAATGATTTGTTGGACCATCCTAACATTAATTGCTATGCAGATGACAGTACGGTGGACGCCGTTTATACAGGCCGAACAGGACTCTCTCGGGAAAGCGTCGATGAGAGTCGAATTAAACCTGTGTCTTCTATTAACATCTCTTTGGGGGAGGTTTCGCAATGGGCTAAATCCAATTTGGTCCAGGTCAACCCCCTGAAGACACAAGTTTGCGCGTTCACCACTAAAAAAAAACCCATTCGTCGTATCTCCCTTCTTCGATAACACTCCCCTTAAAGCCTCGCCTAGTATTGCAATACTGGGCCTCGATATTTCGAGTGATTGTCAATTTCGCGATCATTTGGCAAGCAAGGCCAAGCTGGCCTCCAAAAAACTTGGTGTGATCAGCCGAGCCAGACAGTACTTCACGCCCCAGCACCGACTGGCGCTATATAAAGCGCAGGTTCAGCCGCATATGGAGTACTGTGCTCATCTCTGGGCTGGTGCACCTAAGTATCAGCTTGAACCCTTTGATCGCATTCAAAGAAGGGTTGCTCGGATAGTCGAGGACCCGGAGTGTTCCGAAGAGCTTTTCCATTTGATCCCTGTCACCGAATTCCACCATCGCACTGCACGTCATAGACTAAAATATCATCCTCATCATCTGGATGCGTGGCGTTCCTCAACAGTGCGTTTTTCTAGAACTTTTATTCCGCGCACAATCAACTTATGGAATGATCTACCTTCGGCGGTATATCCAGAACACTACGACGTGGGGACCTTCAAAACTCGCGTATATCTCCACCTTAAAGGCCGGCAACGCTTCTGTAACTTCCCAATTGTTGCAGGAGTCCGTGGGCAGCGGTGATTACTTAACACCACGTAACCCGACTGCTCGTTTGCCTTCCTATTCTATAAAAAAAAAAAAAAAAAATAAGTGCAGGAGTGGCAGCACCTAGCGATACTACATGTGTTATATAATATATTCAATATATTAATCTAGAAGTTATATAATCTTGAGGATGAGGCGCAGGTATACCTTATGAACGAAATAAACTTCGGTCACCATGGTTCGTCGTCCTTCCGAAGACCCGTTCTTCCCGTGAGGGTACGTGTTGGAATACTATTCCTCTCTGCCGCTGGGAGAGCATCTCGTAAGAGTTGAGTAACCCCCAGACTTACCCCCCCTCCCTCTCTCATCCCATTAATGCTGCGGACCTAGTGGACTTTGGGCTCTTGCTCAGGGCAGCAACCGCAGCATTTTTTTCTTAACTCCCTCTCCTCACTATATCTTCTAGGATGCAACGCATCGGCAAAACAAGAGGGTATCTTTGTTCTGAGGGTATCATCAAGTGGACTATCCGCTCGTTCGCACCTTATCTACCATAAAAAAAAACCTAAGACTAAGACCAAAGACTTTGACTAATTTGAATTGCCTTCTAATCGCAAAATATCTATGGAGAAAAATTTAATTACACTTATATGATGAGGATATCTATGTACTAATATCACTTGCTAGTATTTATCACGGATATCTATGATATTACAGCATATTCTATCTCTATCTCTACAGATCTCAGATCTGTCTTCCGCAGTTATGTGTACTAAACTTAATAGGTATGTGACATCTGCAAACCCGTGAAGAAAAAGAACTGGCCTCATTAAGTAAGCCGTTTACAAGTAGTTAAATAAAAATAGTAAAAAAATACTTTACGTGGGTTCTACATGGTCCTATTTTTTTGATTGCGTTGATATAAAAGTTTGATTATTTTAATAGCTTAAAATGGAGTAAAAGCCTACCTGAGTTGATACCTTTATGTTTCTATGAGAAAGACGGTGGTCCTATACTAATGTATTTATATCGTTATATTTTTTTGCTTTTAGGTCACGAATCTGCGACTACGTATGCAAGATTAAAATAACTTTATTTCTAACTTGCCGACTAACTTTCTAACTGCGTGAGTTCGTAAACGTTGAATTTTGTGATTTTATGTACTTAGTATTTAATTAAAATTATCTTTTGCTAATAACTACTAATTAACTTTTATCTTTATATCTGATTTTAATGAAATGAATCATGTATTGTCTGCTGCAAGCCAAATTATATTTACTTGTTAAGTCATTAAAATATGTTAAGTAATTTCAGTGCTGTACGTGATCAAATATATCGAATTAAAAATTGTTGGTATTTCTATACATTTCGTTTATCGTACTCTCTTCAAAATGTAAACTCACTTCCAACATAAAGTTCTCATACTCATTCGTTCATTTACTCTCTCACTCAATCTTTGGTTCACTTATTCAGCGGCCTACTTATTTACTCATCCAATCAACCAACTACTTCTCCCGCATTTAATCACCCACCGCCTTACTCTCTTATTCACTCTATGAATGCATATTGATCCACGCGCTCACTAACCTGTCCACTAATTAATTAATTATGAAATTTCGCTCTTCCTTCAGCTATTTTTGCATAAATAATTTTCTCACACAATCTTACACGTATTCCGTTTCATTCGTTAATAAGAGTATTTTAACGGTTATTTCAGGTTTCATTTTAACTATCTCATAGAAAGTCTGTTTTATCTCAAGATAAAAGAATCCTATTTAGTATAGGTTACTACCCATATATGCACATAATTTATTTTTAATGGAATGAACTCTACTTGTTATTTACAAATAGACCATTCCATAACTCCCTTCTATCCTTTATTCCAAGATAAGGAGTATCTTAAGTTTTCATTCAGAATATAAATTGTATGTCTGCAAAATTTCATTAAAATCCATTGAGCTGTTACTATTTAAATAATTCCCATCGTTACACAGGAACTTTGCTTTATATATGTAATCATTTAGAGTACAATCTATAACAGTCTAAATTTTTATTTTAACTACTAAGGCATGTGAATAAACCCACCTAATGTACTTTTTCTAGTATAAGAAGTTTGTTATTTTTTTAATCTAAGTTATGAATTATCTATATTCTAAATTTCATTCAAATCGGTCCAGCTGTCAAACAACAACAAATAAATATTCTAAAAATTATTATTTTGGTTTCTTTTGATTTTATAAATACCCATTACATTAAGTTTTCTTAGATATATAACATTTAAATATATAAAGATCGATATGTATTATATGTATGTATAGATTAAGAATAAATAACTAATTTTATTATGTACATATGTTAAAGAGATAAATTTAAGGTCAACATTTTGAATGAAAAGGTGCTAACAATGTTAATCCAAGTGTACTACCCTAAACAAATTACAAACAACATTAATATATTCTCTATACGTGACAACTTTCCCGCAATAAGCAGAATGTATTAGTGTTATTTATCTTAGCTCATGCGCTAACAAAGTTTTAATTGCAAGCGCCGATACAATTTGCGTACAAATGAATTTATTCGCTGAATCCGCAGTGCATTCGTGTGAGAGTCGTGGACGGTGCAGTGCGAAGCGGATCGCGCAGGCGCTGGGCGTACCGCGTACGAGCGGGGATTATCTGCGTGTGTAGAACCGCTAATTGCGGGTAATGACGAACCGAATCGACTCGTTCACCATACCGCGATGATCCGCCGTCATTGAAAACTTTATTTTAGTGTTCAATAAATATATCGTAATAGGTTGGTAACGTTACATTACAATACCATAGTGATAAATTATTATTAATAAATAAATAAAAAAAAAGAGTAAAGAGTATCAATGAGACGGCAACGGAACTGGCAATGTTCAGCATTCGGCCAAACAAAAGGGTGATAGCGGTACGTGCGTAAATCAAACGTCGTACAATAACAGAGCCACCCGCGACCACCCCAGCTCATCCCCGGCCACCACCCCCGCTCATCCCCGACCACCAACGTTCCACCACGCCAGCATCGTCCTTTCTAGTTTGACTCAGCTCCGTTTCTCTAAGCGGAGTGTTGGTCGATATAATAAATCTATCACACTCTTATTAAATAATACACTTTCTAATATATGTAATATCTTGTTTGTTAAAGTATAATGTTATAAAACTAAATATGTATGTGTGGAATGAATGTAATTTCTGATTTTGGCTAACACGGCTCAGCTTTTTATCCCTTCATAATTATTTTCGGAAATATGATAGGTTTAAATGCAGTCTTAACAGGATACTAAAATATACTAATAATACGGATATAACTCGTATAATATTGCCTCCATCGCAATTGTGGGGATTACAATTCTCGTTAGGTCGATCTACGATACCATCGCGCTATGCTCCATTCGCTGCAATTAACGTAATACAATGACCATATAAATGTCATATTAATGTTGTGCTAATTCTGTCTACTCTGGACAATTTTACAAAAAAAAAATGTTTGAGCACAATATAAAATGTCTTTATCATTCATAAAAGCCCAAAAAGATTAGAATTTAAAATGTTCTAATTAATAAATAGTGTAAAGGGATGATACTCGTAAAGTAAATTATCCGGGACTGAGGGCGCTGCTTAATCTTACCTATACGTCTCGAGCCGAAGAACAAACAAGCCGCGAGCTGAGATTACGCTCCGAATAAATCAATGTTACGACGCGTTAAAATATTTAAGCTCACGATTAATGCCGGGCGCGAATACTCGTCTTATCGAACCGAACCGCACTAGACACAGCTGCTCAAGCTGCTCGAGCTTTCCGTATCCACCAGATTCATCGACAAATTAGTCAAGACAATCCGATATATATACATAACGAGAGTTATTTAAGTATAATAATTTTTAAATTATCCCCCACTTGGATATACAGACTACCTAAAGTTTACATCTTTAGGAGACTCTTCCTGCTGTCTGATTAATCTCTTTAACCTTGACACTAAATATCTGCTGTAATGGCTGAAGAGTTGGATATAACACAGACTACCAAAAATTGACACCTCTAGGAGATACTTACTACTGAAGAAACTATTCTCATTTTGCCTAAACACGCAATATCTGCTGTAAGTGGCTTAGGAGATGGATATAGCGCAGAATACCTAAAGTTGACATCTCTAGGAATTACTACCGAAGAAAATATTCTTATATTAGTCTATACACAAAATATCTGCTGTAAGTGACTGAGGAATTGGATATAGAGCAAAGTAGATGCTGCCACCAAAGTAACATTACACTAAATTTTAAATCAAACGAACTTGTGAAAGTTTATAAGGTCCCTGTTTCAAGTTAGAAAAGAGCTGTCATCAAACGGCTGACCAGATCTTCACATATTATAGCTTAGAACTATCTTAATTAAATCAGCTTAGAAAAAAAAATATAATGAAAATCAATTTTCAATTTGGTTAATTTTCTTGGGCTCTACGATGCTACAGACAGGCATACAGATACACACGTTAAACTTATAAAACCCCGTTCGTATATCGTCAGGGGTTAAAAACCTAGGACTTACTGGCGAGCGTCTACCGAGAATCGAACATTATACTGAGTTGAAAGTGTAGTTAATACAATAATAATACCTAGCATTATAACATTGCTATGAATATCTAACAACATCTGTGACCAGATTATTTGCACTTACTTAATTTGCACTTAACATAAGTTTTCTTATTTAGATAAAGTATGAGTTCGTGAATCTTGAATTAAAATGTAGAGATAGACGATATCTTAAAAAATACGGCATTAATCAGCGATTAAATTTCAAGTACGGTATAAACGCAATTAGCGCAATTAGCACAGGAAGCCAATTTAGCGAGTGAGAAGGTTCCAATCGTTTTCCTTTCTATTTAGAATAATATACACGCTACTATTTTTAATACAATGTATACAGAAAAAGGATTATTATTATTATAGGTATATTGCCTTATCGGTTATAAATGACAGCTTTTACAAGGCAATAGAAGATTATAGGCTATTTATAATATTATTGTAGAAGGCTTAGGAAAACCAAATTCTTATAAAAATATAATCTTTAGGTAAATTTTAGGGAAGTGATGTAAATATTTAAAAAGGGTTGCAAGATGTAATAAGAACATATATCACGGTAGTAAACTGAAGTTCGATTGATTTTTCTACTATTTCATGTGCAAAATTTAGAGACAATTATACTTCGGAAGCTCATCACAAGTTAATAATACGGTATTTTACTACGGTCTGAAATGAATGTATAATTCTAACAAATGATCAACCGGAAGCTTATCAAGCCCCCGTTATATATGACGAAATTACAGTAGAAGTTTTACAAGGGCTCGTTAGGGCGGTTGTTACGATAACCGCACGAGATAACTGTTTCTAATCAGACGTAATGACGCAGCGCCTCGCTCGCTTGCCATGCTTCTATGTTATACACAAATTTCGATTACATCGCACGATCGTGTATGAAATTAATAAGATACTCGTTGAATTCCTTCATGGAGCAACTATTAAGATGAGGTTTATGAAAATATGTAAGAGTTTCATGTAGACATTAAAGCAGTATGGTGAAACTAAAAAAAATTAACTCTATCTTCTCGGTAATAAATATTCAAAGTTGCTGAATTAAATTTCGTTCTGATTTTATTAAGAATTCCGCGAACCGAAGAGGTTGGATGCTTCTGATATAACGATATACCGGCGGAAGTAATAAAATAAAACGATTTTACATCTCTAGGGAAAACGAACGTTTTTGTCGAATGGGAAAAGTCGCGAGCGACTTCTCATTTTGCGATAAAATCGGGAACGTTTTACGACAATCTTTTATTCGATTACCATTAAACAACAATCTTAAAAAAAACTTTCTAGCGATTAAGTCTTAGTGATCGCTTTTCTTCGAAAAAAGATTAAGGTAGACATGTTTAGTATGCAGTTAATTTTATTTGTTATAGCGAGACAAATTAGAACTATTCAAAGGTCCCTTTAGCAAAACTTTATAAATGTTATTTTATTATTGTTAATATGAACGGAAAACCCTGTGTTAAGGCAGAAGTTATTAAAAAGGAAAATACCAATACATGCAATAAAAGGTAAAATGGTCAATCTTGCACACAAGTCATTTTGAAATGAAACAAAAATATTGTTTCAATATACTTAAAATTATTCATTTTTAATTAATTATTATGTATTTATATAATTTGAAATCCTATAAGAATATAAACAAAAAATCGAAGACATCGTTCAATACTGGCCACGAATTCGTTACGTCATGACCTGATCACGTAGTCGCATTTCGTATTATTTTCCTAGGACCGATCACGTGACTTGAATAATCTCCCTGGCTACCTCGGTTCTGGGCTCACTGGACCCTCTACAAATAAACCGCTTTACGCACGACTTTCCAGCGGAGATTCATTATTATACGTAACTTTTGCTCGCTGATTCATAAAATACGTTTAGATTCCTTTTATACAGGAGATGACGTTCACTTCTTTATTTTACATGAATTGGAATTGTATTACTACACATTCCCATTAGCGTTCCAAAGACACTATTTATTACGTAATTGTTTTCGTAATCCTCGCATAAAAAAGGTAAGGTGAAATAATTTTAGGGTAATGAGTGTTGTGTACATTTCTATGAGGTTAGGATTTAGGAGTAATAAAGACGTCACGCGACACGCTCATGGCCTGCATTAGGCGCGTAGTCGTAGGTAGCGGTTTATTGTGCGGCTCGCTTGCCGCTCATAACTACCCATTTTCCTAGGGATAATGACGGACAAGCAGCATTTATTTCAACAATATGTTTATTTCAAAGTCCACAAATAAAGGTCTTACGAAGGTACGTGTTTTCTTTTAAAGTTGCAAAATTAGGGTATGTATGTTATTTAGAGTATTTTGTTTTTAATATTATTGTAGCAATGCTTGACTTTAAATTTTATCTTACCGCCTTGTAGCCAAGGGTGGAAATCCTTGACGGCTCACTCGGCACCAACAGACTGAGTTGGAAAATTAAAGGAGTAATAGATGTTTGTCGCATTTAAATAATGACATTATTTAGGATACAGTCTATGAGGCTGTAAGTACTAAAATATAGCAAGTTTCAGTATAGAATTTTTAAAACCAAACTAGTTATTCCAGAGTTTATAATATACCAATTATTAGTTCATTGTTACCTTGGATTGCCTCGTAACGCGGCATGGTGTAGAGCATTAAATCCATTGTTGTTCGTGAGTGTCATATCAGCTCCATGATCCAAGAGCAAGGTCAATATATCGTCCCGCTTCTTCGAAATAGCATCGTGTAACGGTGTGTCTCCTTCTGAATCCTACAAATAAAATAAATAGGATATAATAATAGTAAGTTTTCGGTGGAAAAGGAAACCTCCAAAACAAGAAAATTAAAAATCATTATTATTATAACAATTATCGAGAGACAGGAAAGATATATTTTATCTTTCCGAATTCTACAGATTTGTAACTTGCTATTAAAGATACTATCTATCCTTGGTGAATTATCAATACTAATAAAAATATTTTGAGATTTTATAATAATTGTGATAAAATCATAATTTGTTATAAACCCAAACCAGTTATAAACATTATTATTAAAAATATTTAATAAAATATTTGAAAGTCATTTCAAATATTTTATTTGTGTTAAATGCGAAGACATTTCAAATATTAGGACATTTTTCTAATACATCAAACCACTCAAATAATTAAGACGGTGGAGAAGACGTTTAAAGCGTACGGAATTTCTGGAGACCTGCATAATTTATAAGCATCTCAGAGCGGTTATATCAAACGGGGAAAAGGTACTGCGTCCTTCGTTGCACAGGACCTGACAAAACCCAAAATGGTGGCGAGTTCTTAGTGTTGGCACAACGGCGCAAAAAGCGCGGCTACCGCGTCATTATCATAATCACCACCGCTACGTGCCACTACGGAGCCGCCCAAGCCGTTACGCTTTGTGAGCGTGCATTAAAAGAGCCGAGCGCTGTGCTCTGTCATTCCTCAATTCATTTACAAGGTACCGTAATAAGAGTGATTTCCATGCTCCTCTACTCTACATCTAAAATTAATATTACATCCCTTCCTGCCCAATACATTTCATAATATTAAACATCCTTATGAATATTTACTATAGAGATGAAATGTCTTCTATTTTTTTACTTATAACCTGACAGACATTATTCAAATAACTGAGTTATGTCAAACGCCAAAAACTTAAGTTAGAAAAGCTTATACTCTTATAAGTTTTTTCTAATTTTTAAACTTTATTATTTTTTTTCTTCTTGAGAACCCGACAATAACAAACATAATAACAAAAAAAATTAAGCGAAATCGGTCCAGTCGTTTACGCGTGATGCCGCGTGGCCAAATAAAATAAGCATTAATTTTTAACCGAATTCTAAAAGGAGGAGGTTCTCATTTCGATTGGTATATTTTTGTTATGTATGTATACCAATAACGCTGAAATTTATGATCCGATTTACGTGATTCTTCTTTTGTTTGGCTCAGTAGTTTTTATTTTATGAACATTTTTTTCGACCCGTGTCGGGGGATCTGTGTTGTTTATTTAGGTATGTATAGCGATTAAGCTGAGATTTATGATCCGATTTACGTGATTCTTCTTTAGTTTGATGTGGAATAGTAGCCATTTATTCCCATAAAAATTTAAAATAATTTGGCCCAGTAGTTTTTATTTTATGAACATTTTTTCCATTCCCGTTTCTTCAAAAATACCAATAGTTGTATATTATTGTCCTAATAAAGGGTTATTAATAAATAACGGAATTATTTCTTACTTTTTAATCCATTTTTTAGTTTGAAGTCGGTTTTTTTAAACGTAGTTTTTTTCATATAATACTAGCGACCCAAGCCGGCTTCGCAAGGTTTCTCTACTATAATATATATGTATTATACATATAACCCTTCCTCTTGAGTCACTCTTATTTATTGCTGAAAACTGCATTAAAATCCGTTAAGTAGTTTAAAAGTTCTAAGCGAACAGACAGCGGAAGCGACTTCATTTTATACTATGTAAAGTAAATAAGATAATGTTTGATCGTATTTTGAAAAATATCTTTATTCCAAAGTGACTCGCAGTAAAATTAATTAAATAAATAACATTTTTGGAATAAAATCTACTAAGCCTCGTAATTTTATCAGAGTATAAAATATTATTATTAGGCACTAGTCGATCCAGCCTAGCTTGCTCGAACTAAAACATTTTTACATAACATAAGGTTTTTTTCTTGACATCCGATTTAAATTAAACCAACGATTTAAAGTTAGTTCTGCAGCAATATAACTTCAAAACCTATCCGATTTCTTGTAGTAAGTATTTGACAAGACACAGACAGACAGAGAGAAACAAACAAGTTAAAAGTGATCATTTTGGCATTCGATAAACCACTCATATGGAATTGGGTTGAATGTGATGAACAAAAAAAAACAGTGATGGCCCAGTGGTTGAGACTTCAAGTCTTACTCGGGAGGTCCGAGTTCGATCCTGGGCACACACCTCTGACTCTGAGTTATGCGTGTTTTTAGCAATTAACTATCACTTGCTTTAACGGTGAAGGAAAACATCGTGAGGAAACCTGCACTCCTGAGAGTTTCCTAAAACTTCTCAAAGGTGTGTGAAGTCTGCCAACCCGCACTGGGTCAGCGTGGTGGACTACCGCCTAATACCCTCCTCATTCTGAAGAGGAGACCCGGCTCAGGGGTCGTGATGATGTTTATAGAAATACTTAAAAAGAGATCAAATTTGCCCAAAGCAAATTCTTTTCCTCCCTTGCGATTAATTTTTTTTTCTTTTTTTTTTTATAAAGATTACTAGCAGTATGGATCACATACTACTAGTTTTCCGTTTAACCCTCCTAGTAAGCTAACAAATAGCTTGTGACAGGAGTGGGCCACGCTAGTAGTCCAATGTCCGGGATTTGATCCCACGACTTATCGATCGTGAATCCAACGCCTGAACCACTGAGCTACTGACGCTTCGAGATTAGTTGTTAACATTTAATAAATCAGTTAAGTTTATTAAGAACGTGTAAAAGAGTACGAGTATCACGAAATTCAATTATTGGTGAGGCAAAAATACAACTACTAATTGTTTAATTCCAAACCATTACGTCTATTATTACGGGGTATTATTCACGGGCCATAGAGCGCGGCGTCAGGGAGCGGCGCGCCATTGCAGTATGCGCTGACTTATGATGGAGGCTAACTACAGCCCACCCCGCGTCGCATTCGAATATCATATATTTATATCTAACTAGTGTTCATCGAAGTATCGTACTTTACACACTAACGCCTGCTATTAGCTGACTGCTGAACCCTAATCGTATTTACTAAAGCAAATTCACGCTTATACCCTATAAACTAAGAACAATAACTATTGTTAGTCTGACTTGTGTAGATTAAGATAAAAAATTTGAAACATATTTTTTCTACTAACTCGATTTTTAATTTCGAATACGCCCTTTACATAATGACACTAATAACTGTGCACAATTTTTCGGGGCAAAGTCATTTTTTTGTAATGATTCGATTTAAAAAAAATGTCGCTGGTAAGCTACTTTATTCCCATAGTTTAAACTTTAAATAATGTTGCCATATTTTGTAATAAATCTGATCAACGTCATTTTGTTTGTACTGATCTAATTTAAAAAATTGTTTCGTGTATAGAAATCTACAATATTACCGTCTTTTTTTTCTCTCTCTCTATTTTTATCTCATTTGAGGTAGTAAAAAAATATCGTTCACACCGACACAATCCGACAGAGAGAAAAAGCATTTTTTTAGTATGTGATAGGTACGAAATTTACTATTATATGAATGACAAAATAGAACATTCTTTCTACACAAAACTTAAATAATGTAATAGAAACATGGGAAGATATGTAAGCAGTAGGGATCATATAATGTCATATATATTCTATTAAAGTAGTAAAATGAGAGCAAATGTGCTATATAATATAAAAACCAATAAATTTTAGAACGGAAAGGTGTCAAAATTACTTTATTTTATGTTTTTATTGATGATATTTTTAAGCAAAACAATTTACCAGTTTATGTAAGTAACAATTTAATCTAGTTATGTAGTGAGGACTTCACACATGCTTTAAACCCTTATTAACACTTTAACTTTACAACTGTGCAGTTGCTGTGGAGCTTTTGATATAACTTCAAAATCCATAAAATGGAAAAATAAATTATGTATCTGAATTAAAATACTAACTAAATTCATAGTGCACTTTAAATGTATCCATTTTTATTAATTTGCACTTGTAATCTAAAAGTACATATTTTATCGAGTGTATAAGGAAAATTAAGTATTACTAAATATTTATTATCAATTCAAATATTTAAAAAATCGACCAAGTGCGAGTATGGAACTTGCGCACTGAGTGTTCCGTACAATTTCAATTAAGGGACAAACACTATCAAATTTTGATTTTCGTGTGCTGGTCAAAATATCATCATAAGAAGCCAATACTTCTTGCGTTAACTCCCGACATCAGAATCGTAATGCGTAAAAATAATTACACTTAAATAATTTTGAAGTCGGTGAACATATATGTCGGAGAATAGTAAAAGATTATCGAGTAATCGAATCGTCATCGCTATCTAAAGCGTTGGAGTAGGGTAGTAGTCACTTCCGTTATTTTACAGTCTGACTGAAGCCTTAGTCGTGCGCGGTCTCTCAAATAGTGAAGTAGTCTCTGGATAATGTTAAGTGTAGGGCAGTGTATGTGTTACTGCTGGAAGTGCTACGCGATTAAGGTCACGTGAGTACCTTACAATGTCACGCGTCTTGGGTTAGGTTAATGTGAGTTTAACCTTGGGTTTAAACAGAAAGCCTAGCAGTGGAGGCTTTTGAATTTTGCTAAAAGACGTCTTTAAGCCTAAAGCATGGTCACAAGTCAAAGGCACTGCTTTGGTTTTTCTCGTAATTGTCAGAGATCACATTTAATTATTTATCGGTTCAGTAGAAGTGTCTACGTTGCGTTTACCCAATAGTCCACTCAATATCATCACCCCTTGTAGTGTCTTCCAATATTTCCCTCACCTCCTTCCTTCTCATTATTAAAATGCCTGACATTTATTAAAAAAAATACATATAGTCAAATATAGAACCTTATTTACTGTTTAGTTTTAGTAAGCAATCAAAATAACAAATTGAAGTGTCAGTGTGTTTCGTCTATAGTAAATAGTGATATATTTTAAAGTTATCGATTAAAGTGAATTAATTCAACAATCCATATCGATGGCAATTATCGATTGGCTCAACGAGTTAAGTAGTGCGGGCTCCGGGCACTGGCTGCAGCACCCTCATCAGCGCCTTGATTGATTGTGCAGAATTAAGCCTCTACAACTCCAACACCCTATTTTATTTATGTTATTACTTTCTATATGCGAAAAACAAATACCTTAATAAAAGGCACGTATACAATCACTTCGCATTTATAATATTAAGTATACATGGATCACCTTAATTCTGAACTATTTTGAATCTAATCTAAACAATAGCGTAAAGCGTATTTGAAATTATTATTTTATTTTCTTTGTGTAATCCATTTATTCAGACATTTAGGTTGTTAAAGTTTTCATGTATTAAATCTATTACATTATACAAATCCAATCGGCCAGATAGATTTACTATATTTGTTGATGTTATATTCTATTACACAAAATTTTATTAAGTAATCTAGAATGATAGTTTAGGTGTTAAATTAGTCTGATTCGTGGGTGTGAGCCGCAGAGTTGGGCGGTGCTCAGCGGTAAATCTCTCCTAGTACATTACCGTTTTCCAATATCTAAAGCAAAGCGCTCGCCGCGGCCGCGCTCCTAGAATAACAAAGAACTGCGTGGTTGAGATATTGGGCTGCTAATGGACTGCGGTATTTATGAAACGACCTACTTTATCACACCGACTTATTCTATCTTTATTAGTAAGGATCTCTGGATAACGATTAATAACATCAATCGCTATCACGGATGTAAGCTGCACACCGAATCCTACAACGTAAGCAGATTAATCAAAATAAATATATTATTATGTTTCGCTAAAGATTATTAGCTTCAACTGTAAGAAATGATCTCTGGACCTGGATTGTAATCAAGGTTTACGAGTTACTTATTAAATCCAACAGTTTCTCAAAATTTTAATTTTTATTAATTGGTTGTTATAAAGAATAAAATCTGGCGATAATTTCTGCTTTGTGTGGCAATTTCTCCCTTATGTGTGGCTATATGGAGCTTAGACTTATAAATTGAATATTATTACACTATTTGTGAGATTATGACCTGGAAAGTAAAAGGAATTTTTCGACTTTCGCCGTAAGCAGTGCACAGGTGTTCATAATGTGGGACGAAGGGTCAAAGCAGCCAAGGATTCGTATCAATATTTGCCTCCATTCGCAATAAATGAATGTGCCCATAAAGTATTTGAGGCTTGATTTTTTCTTATTAATACAAAATATTAATATGACAATATCTTTTAATCTCGGTTTATAAAATAAAAGTTAATTAAATGTATTGGGGGCAATCCAAAAAAGCAATATAGCTAATTGATTCTTAGTGTTATGAAAGTAGGCCATTTATTAAAAGCCCCACATAAAATAAAGGCACTAATTAGTGTTATTTACTAAATCTACCGTATTGAAGTATGCGAAGAACAAAACATTATTTTCGTGAAAATAGACATTGTAACATGGAATCAAGACATATAAAATCCATACATAAAATAAAATCGTAGATATGCCGTGTCTGTACATTAGATTTTTGAATAATGCGGGACATAAGTAATAGAACATATCTTGGATTAAAAGCACAGGTCCTGTGAGATTAACGGTTATTATACGTACAAGAATAGTGAAAGGTATATTCGTAAATTCTGTACACATACAGTTAATAACACGAATCGATACATACAACACTGTTATCTCGGAACAATTCAGGGCTCCTGTGGTATGAGCTTTTATTATTCATATAAGAATAGCTAAAGGAATATTCGTTAAATTCTGTACACAATACACATACAGTTAGTAAGCAAAAAGAAACTAGGTAAATAAAACTAAATTACACGTTGACGAAGTCACGCAAGTTACTAGTTTTTAATAAGACTGAATAGATAGGTAAGTATTGAAATATATCAGTAGATAATGATAGCAGTTTATACTCGGCATAATTATTGAAGATAATAATAATCAAGACAGAATGAAACTATAGTAATCGTTTAGTAATAATAGGTCTACAATACATAGTCTGCGTTATGGGAGTTCTATTTGCACAAGTCGTTTAGTACGAAATCTGAATCCGGCGTGGCGTCTAACAGCACACGATGCGAACACCGTATAGGCTGTACAGCGCGCAGCGTAGCGTTTAACAGCAACGTCTCCGACCGAATTGGCACGTTTAATTGAACGCCTATTCCAGCTATTAGTGAACGAGACAACAATTATTGGCACTAGGCGGTTGCTCCATTGTACATCTGCGTACGTAAACTAAGTACATAAATGGACTTCTGGATTGGGGATAACATCACTTTGATTTATCTAGAAGAGATATAGTCAAATGATGTAGGTACATAACAAATTATTTAGGCATCGAATAAAAAACTTTGTGGACAATTTGTGTCGTTATAGATCACTTCTATAAAACACAAACTCTATCATACCTGTTATCGGAACCATAATACATCTGATACGAGCGTAAAGCCCCAGCTACCTCGGGCGAGGAAAGCGTTTCATAAGAATATTTAAGAAAATATTCTTGCTAAATGTGACACGGCCAATAAATCCCATAATGGTGTCGTAAAATTTCGGTGGTATTATCTTGGGAAAAGCCGGCTATTTTACATTCACCTGCGAGTTTTTCCTCCACATCCAATTTATGTTAGTGGGCACAAAACGAATACTGACAAATGTAAAAATAAAACGCACGTAGGTTTATCTCTACATTCACGAAATCGGGTAAGAACGCCCTTTAAATAAACTTGTTATAACATTAAATAAACTGAGTTTCCCACAAACTTATACACCTCTGTTCACTACTTTAAGGGTTGAATTTCGAAAAATCCTTGCTTAGTGCTCGTCTACAGTGTAAGGAACCAGGGCTCTAGTCCCAGTAGTTTCGGCTGTCAGTTGATACGTCAGTGGCTTAGGTTCTTCTTTTATATTTATAGAGATTATGCCGCGGTTGCTTTCCTGCCTAAAATAGTTTTTTTATTTAGTATTCATACTATCTGTCACTCTTTTTTATGCCCTCAGATAATAAAACCCATTTAATTTCTATAATAAACATTAGTGAAAATTTCCAGATTTTTTAAAATTTATTCTTTTATTTACACATAAAACAGATATTTGTAACTGGAACTGGATGGCTATGGTGCGGTGACGGTCTGCTTGGGTTACGTAATACATACATTTAATATACATGTTTATGTGTATAAAAGAAATGTATGTAAATTATTGCATGAAATGATGAATGCGCGAAGGTTTTGTCTATATATAAAATTCGCAAAGATGTTAAACAACCTTATCAACTTTCATAACGTGTAGAAGCCTACATTGCGAACAAAGAAGTTCTTATAGAACTAAAAAATTAATGCAAACCGCATTTTATATGGAGAGATGATGAGATATGAAATGAATATCGATAAAAATACAGTATTTGCGCATTATCGTTGTTAGCGGCATAACAAATAAAAATAAATTTCATTATCTTAGAGGAGAAACGAAGAGGGTTTATCATAAAGTGAGAGAAAACACACCTTACAATCACATATATGTATGTGTACTAAATATCACGTATCATAAAACTTTCCTGCTATGTGGCGCCTGTAATTTGTCTTCGCAAAAGTTTGCCGCATCAGATAAGATTTCTCTTGAACTCCCTTCAAACTTATTATAACTATACCTAAGGTTTCGAAGTACATAAAATTGTTAACTACTAGAGTCGGCAAATAGACATTTTTAGGGTGAATAGATAATACCATAAATTTATTATAATTTTTTTTAATTTAAAATTATTTACTCAATGAATCCCATAACAGCCGCGTAACCCCTTGAACTTAGGGGATCTGATCATTCCGGACGAGCCGCATGTGGGCCAGGCTTACCCCTCCACCTTCCATCTTGTTAATGCTACAGTTCTAGTGGACTCTGGGTTCTCGCTCAGGATCCACTAAAATAGCATTCTTCTGTTCACTCCCCTTCCTCACTCTACGTTCGAGATGTTAACGCATCAGCAATACAAGAGACACTCTAGTATTGCCGACGTCCACTTACCGTGGCCATCGTCACCCGTCGTGGGTCGTCTGCTCGTTTTGCCTCTTAACTGTCATTAAAAAAAACATAACTTAATCTAGGTGAACAGTTATGTCTAGTATAGAAAATGCAAACAATGCATGCGAGAAACTCAATTCTGTAGAAATATGTATATGACCATCACTCAGGATGCAGAAAGTCTAAGTTTAATTATGTAATATCTAAGTACGTACGGGTGTAACTCTCTAAACTCTAAAATTAGTATGCGAAGGTTAGTCAATGTTTAACCACGCGTACTTAAAAAAATTTTAAGATAAAAATCTTATTAAAAATTAAAATTTTTAAATAACTTCCTACTAAAACTCTAATTTAATACAGTCAAAAAATATCGATATCACACGACATCGATTAAGAAGGATCGATATTAACATTTGTATGTACATCTATAAGGCTTAATAAAATAAAACTTTAAACATTTAAATATTTTATATATAAATATTGTTTTATAATATTTTTGTTGCTCTAATTGTTTTTGTGTGTTGTAGATCTATACTAACATTTTATTCCTCCTATTGTGATGTCTCTCTTATGGAAAGTCAAGCAAGCAATATTCTAGTACAACCGGCCAATCTTTCTCCGGCAAAGCTTGTGTGGTATTTGAAAATTTAAAATATTTAAATCGATTAGATACAATCGGAATATCTACACAGATATGTAAATCTAATATTGATCTATGTATGTCGGCTCGATAGTCAGACTAGTGTAGCATTTAGTATAGCTTCCTTTGCTGCTCAATGATTTTTAATAGCCTGTGAATTGATAGCAGTTTTTATTAATCCAAAAACATCTACTTTGCTGGCACGAACTAAGAAAGAAAAGTTTAAACTTTAAAAATTAAATCTAATTTTAATGTATTACGCTAGCTAGTTAAAAAAGTTTATTTTAATGAAGTGCAAAAATTGGTAAGTATATAATGAGTAGATACCTAGTGAAAATATAATATAAGAGATTTGAGCGGAATACGCGACGCTTCGCTCGTCTAATGAAGCTGTAACGGCGGCCTGTATAGGTATGCAAACTGACACTGTTACACCCCCCCCTTTGCCCTCGCACGCCCGAACTCGGTGTCTTTGTTACGGTTATTATCGAGATCTGTATAAACATGAGGTATATTACATTAACTATTAAAATTAAACACTATCCATCTACGAATTCGAGAATAATATTAGTTAAGTTTGACATACCTACTCAAAATAAGAAACTGATTAACGTACACATCCTCGTACAGAGCAAACACTTGGGTCTAGAACCATGAATTTGCATAAGGGTTTTAACTCCTAAGGTGGCGAAACCGGGGACAAAATGCTCGGCCGTTTTTTCTGAAATTTTATATGCATATTCAGTAGGCCTGAAAATCGGCTACTATCTATTTTTCATCCCCCTAAGTGATAAGGGTGACCCACCCTAAATTTATATAGAAAACAACGTTTGCCGTAGCATAGTCAGCTAGTGTTATATAAAAGTCTCTAATTTTGAATCGATTGTGATATAATTGTAGTAACCAATTTCTAAAATAAAAATGTTGAAAGCCTATTCAGATCACGGAGAGCTATGTAAAACAAGAGTCGGGTTCGGAATTCGGCTGATGGTCCCTTTGCTGCTCACCACAGTCCGTACTTATAATCTAATATTCGCAATTTACGAGGATCGCGGAAGATGTCTTTAGGGAGCTGTAGTACTTTCATCGTGCCAGCGTACCTCCCTGCTGCAGTTACCCCGTGATAAGTCTATCAAAACTTTTTACAGTTTTTATGATACAGTTATTTTGAATAACATTAAGGTATAGTGAATCAATTGTTACCTACAAATAAAACTAAAATTTGGATTGACTGATTGATCAATCCTAAAATATTTCTAAACTAAATTGGTGTACTTTTTCTTCTTTGTATTAGTTTTGTAATTTTGATACCCTTCCTTTTTATTTCTATATTTAATACTCTAAAGTGAACAGTCATACAAAAATGTTACTTTGTTATCAAGGCATGTTAAATCCAGGTTTTCTCTCTTATTCAATACACCAATTAAATAAGCTTGACCACCAATGAAAACTGAAAGTTGGTTAGAGTACAAAATTACAAATATAGGAGAAAGCTAAATCCTAAAATACGACTATGACCATAAACATAAATAATATCAACAGGGGCTCGGGAGACTTATTTTAATTTTACTGGCGTATTTTATGAATTTTAATAGACAGCTCATACAGGGCAGATTTTATGACCAAAAAAAATGTTAAGTCCGGCGGGACAGCGCTGCGCTGCCTGGGAAAGCCGCTGGGGTGTAAGGGGTTACTAACAATATTATGCAAATTAGGGTCGTTATTTCGGTAGGAGTGAGAAAAGAGCGCGAAAGCGACCGCCCTATTGCACCCTGCGAGCCCATCGTCTGCGAACAGCACACCGCAACGCAGAAGATGCTTTGCATAATTGCCAGTACGAACATCTACATTAAAACACTTAATAAACCTCGTAATACTAGATTCAATGAGATAACTATTAGAATCTACTTTTATATTTGATAGTTATAATTCAGCTATCCTACTAATATTATAAACGCGAAAGTTTGTAAGAATGTATGGATGTGTGGATGTATGTTTGTTAATCTTTCACGCTAAAACTACTGAATGGATTTTGATGAAACTTTACAATCATATAGCTTACACATCAGAATAACACATAGGCTATAATTTATAATGATATAGTATGAATTATCCAAAATAAAGCGGGTGGAACCGCAGAGCGCAGCTAGTGTTATATAAATTTGCCACATGAAAAGGAAATAATAACACCTTATTTACTTGAACAGTTTTTAATATACTTGAAAGCGTGAGGGAATTTCGTAGTAGTTGCGTAGTTAAAAGTGTACGACATTGTTATCGAAATAAACTGAACCTGGAATAATTTAAACTATATTCTAAAATCTGTAATTCTCCTATTTTCAATTAAAAAGAATAAATTACAAAATACCATCACTTAACATTAATGTTCTACAATACTATCATGGTAAAGTCATTCGCAACTTGAAAAGATTTATTTAATACGTAGTATAATAATCTACTATTTAAAAATATTTAAAAAGCTGGCAAATGTTCGTAGTGATGTTTAACCCCTCAGCTGTAATATTTCAAACGTTAATCGCCAAATTTTTTTTCCTTAAATAGTTAAAATTACTAAAGTTGTGGGCACCATATTCATATTTCTGGCCAAATTATCCAATATAATAAGTTTCAAAAGAGTAAGAGACGACTTTTAAAAGGAAAAGTTCTGCGAAAGCAAGTAATGGCTCATCCCGCTCACGATTTCTGCCCCTCAGGCGAAACAGGCGGACCGGCAGCGTCAAATAAGTTTCTAATTGCTTATATTACCAAGTTATATTCGCTCTTGAAAGTAATTAAGTCTGAAAGTTAAAACCACATTCGAGTATTTAACAAAACTTAATTCACGATTTTTCATATCCAACAATAAATGTATATATCTCAATCAAATTTCTACTATTGTTATAAAATTATGATAGTATCTCTTAAGCTGAATGTGTATGAAAAGTAGAAAATATAAGAAGCTTAAATGCAAGATATATGAAGGAAATGTGTATGGCATTCTTGTTTTCGAGTTGGCAATAATACGGTGGATATGGAGCGTGCATGTGGCGTTACCGTAGCAGTAAATTTAGTAGCTAGAATATCTCTCTAAGATACATTGAGTTCAGCGGTCGCTATCAGATCTCTCGTTGCCCAACGTATTGCGGCTTGGGCTTCCTTGGTATATTTTTGTTCTTAAGAGTCGGACGATAACATGAGGTAGGGATTTCTTTCGAGGATAAAAAAGGAAGAATATTTGGATGAACTATTTATCAAATATTAAAAATATTTGGTTTAATTTTAAACGTGTTAGATAATTAGTTAATGTTTTTCTCAAACACAACGACAAATATTAATCATTTATTGAAACAAGACCTAGAAAAGGATCTTATTAAAACCAGGATTACAATTCGTCAAATGTATTTATAAGGATTAATTTTTTCATCTTCCTAAAGGCACTTATCTACAAATAAATCTAACGTAGCTTATCGATAACAGCCTACTATTATTTAATTTTAAGCCATTTTTATTCATCATGAATAATATCAATAGAAACTCAATTATCTAACAAAAGAGTAGAAGAGAACAAATGTGTATCGTAAAAAACCGTTCAGTCGGGAGAAGCGCTAATGAGAGGGCATAAAGCGTGACGTCGTAAAACCAGCGCATTAAGCGCTCGCTGCCAGAAGCTGCCCGTAATCTATTCTGAGCTATTTTAATTAGCATCGTAGTAATAATAAAGCGGGGGTGAAGTTTTTGTGGCGTCTCGGACGCTGTTTCATGAGCCTCGAAGGAGCCCAGCTGACGCCATCCGCGCCGACCACGCTAGTTGAGAATACTTATAACTTCTTGCTCTGTAAACTTATCAAGTTCACCATTCAAAATTATATCTACAATAAATATTTACCGACAAGTCCGATATTTGAGTTTCTCAATTTAAGTTGATATCGACTCTTACCATAGTTTTATCAAGCATATAGTTGCTATTTACTCACGAGTTTACGTGAACTATATAAGTTAGAAAATTTCAAAGGTACCGTTTTAGCCCCCGACGCTACAACGACAAGGTGTTATAAGTTTAACGTATGTATCTGTATGTCTATTTGTGGCATCGTAGCGCCCATGGACCGACGATTCTGATGAAATTTTGTTTTGTGAAGATTCGGTCAGCCGTTTGATGACTATCAGCTTATTTTTAACTTGTGTTGAAAATGACAATATTAATATATTGATAATTATAAATTTATAACAAAGTTCTAACCATGGCAATGCACTTGACATTGCTTAGACTGAGTAAAGATGAAACGGTATTTATCGATACCTTTCTTTCAATATTAAGTATTGAATAGAATCGAGTATACTTTATTAAAATACGTAACAGTATATATTTTATCTCTTGTTTTTTGCATTTTATGAATATTTATTATGTCTGTACCGACTGCTATCATATTTTGTTTTCAACAATACACAAAATCGACTAATACAAATTGATATGGATTCTTCTACATCGAGGTCGTGTAGGTACCGTATAGTTGGTGACTGGTATTAAATTAGAGTTTCAGTCAGGGGAAATTTAAATGTTTAATTTAATAGTTATAATATATCACTAGCTGACCCGACAAACGTTGTCTTATGTCTTAACCATGAATATTGGTCAAACGGCGGACAGCTTTTATGCCAAACGCCGTAAAGTTACAATAAAAAAAAGTTAAAACTGTCAAAAGCAATATGGTTACATTAGAAAAGTTAATATGGTTATTACGTTTTCTTCAATTTTTTCATTTTTTGTGCAACTTTCTTATTTTTTTCTTACATAAGAACCTTCTCATGACAATAACAAACACAATAAAAAAGAATTAGCGAAATCGGTCCATCCGTTCGAGCGTAATCCCGTGACCAAGGGTACATACAGGGCCATAAATGAATTCCATTTCAAATTCACCAAATACTAAATAGGTGCTCCTTATTTATTTATACATATATCAACTTTCTTTAATGTTAAATTAAATAGATATGAATATGTAAACCATACAAAATAATGTATTTGGTTTAAGCAGATACTCCTTTTAATCTGCTAACAAAAAACAATATAACTGAAATAGCAGCAAGATAGCAGCAAATAGCAGCGGATAGGTCTGAGTTAGGGTTTCAGACAGTAAAGAAAAGCGTATCTTGGCGTAGTAAATCTCTCTAAGCGTAATAGCTCTACAATCGCTTTCACAACAATTCTTATTTCACGCACCTTGACATATCTATACATAGTAGTAGTCATATCTATACAAAGTAATCGTATGTGTTTGTAGGTATATACGCGGATCTGGCTAAAACTAATATTACATTTAATATTATAGGTTTGACGTAAAATGTTATAGTTGTTTCATTTAAACTAGATATCAGAAAAAAGGTATTATCATTTTTAAATACTTCTGCCCAGCGGACCTAGGGCAGTTCGACTACTTAAAAATATATAAAAGGAGAGATGAGATGCAAAAAAAGCTTCTTATTTTAACAATAAATATATCCATTTTTAGTATAAACATTTTTAAATATTCAAAAAGAACTAAATAAATTAACATTTACAGCAACACGAACTACCGTTCAAGATTATAACATTCAACCCAGATAGGCTTAGGCACTGACCTAACCTAACTCACACCCTGAAGTGGTAACATTTGAGATTAAACGAGGCCAACCTATTTACGCTCGTATTCAAATACGTTTTTCATTTCACACTAAAAAACCGATTCTTATTAAATTTTTTATCAAAGCAAGTTTATATTTCAGAAATAATCAAAAAACATTTTCTATTGTTATAATAATAAATTATAAGAGAATTTCTTCCACGGGACAAATGAAATATTAATAGTCTTGTTAATTCTGATTGTTTGCTCTTCTTTTTATAGAAGGAATTAACATTTTCACATGGGGATACACATGGGCTTTGGGCAGTGAAAGCCGCTTGCCATAAGATAAGCCTCTTTTCTACATATAACGATTCCTTCGTACTTATTAATAATTGTTAATATAACACCGAAAAATTGTTAATATCTACCACAAAAAATGTACGTATTTATTTAAAGCGAAATAAATTGTCTACAAAAATAGCAAAATGTAGAATTCTTAAAAGAAAAGGCGACGGCGTTAAAGCTTAAGAAAAACAATAAATTTCGTTAAAGGAAAATCCAAACAAACGTTTTAGGCACATAAATATTGGGCAAAGAAAATAAACTCGTCCGAATAACGTAACGATTGCTCTAGCACACAAGTCAGTTCGGAGTTAAAATAAGTACCCAATATAAACAGGGACAGGGAGACATTTGTCCGACGAAATGCTCGCCTAGGTCAGGTGGCACACGGTAAAAGCGTTGAAAGCATACATAAATTTACTCTAGGCGGAGCTGTATACGACGCAGGTGGCCTTAAGTACAGTAACTAACGAAAACTCTATGTACCTACTAGCTACACGTTTATGGATAACAGGTTAATCAGTATACAAGTACTACCGATAAACCTAAACATATTTTTTATCACATCACACATCATCACATCATAACAAGCTTCGTTGAAGGTGTTAACAATACTAGTAGTTTGTAATATGAATCTAAATAGTACCAAATATATATTCAATAGAATTGTTTAGCTAATATATCATAAATTTATAGCATACCATATTTTTAAAAGCCCCATAGTTAATTTTTGCGTAATAGTGTATTTAAGGGCCGAAAGAGGGAATCACAAACAAGAGGGTATTTAGAATTTTTAATGACCGGAGTTTGTAATTCCTGTAGCGCCCCTGTTACACACAATGTTTTTCACCACATTTGGCAGTTAATGAATAACAAGTAAAAAATAATAATTTAATGGCGACTAAAAAATAGACCAACGAAAAAAAAGATAGTAAATTCTTATTATCATTATAAAATGGGTTGTTATTGTTTTGTAGACCTCTTATTGAATAGATAATGAAAATATTTTGTTCTATTGACAGTTTTGTCGTAAAACCTTGCTTTGAAATGATATATTACATTTACCACTATACCAGTCCCGTCTAACGATCAAAAATCGTGGACGTGCTACGCGCTTTATTGTGCGGGTTAGACTACTAACGAAGTAAGCAATTGGAAGATATTTCGAGTGTCTCATAGACGTTAGCTGATAGAACTCTTTCTAATTTTTCTATTATATTCTTAGAATCATTATTATCGCCTATATTTAAATAAATATTAACATTGAGATAAATGTGGATAACAAATTCTTAAATCTACTAGAGAAACACAAATACACAAAATATACCGACAAAGTAACGCTGTAGTTAAGAGTTTTGGACACTTTCTTCAAGTATCTAAAGATTTATGACATACATATTATACCATTTACATGTTTTCAACAAAATCGGTTTAATGGCAATGAAAAATTGAATTCGTAAAACTTTTACATATTGCGAAGGTCACACATGACTAAACCACAATGTTTTGAAAGGGCCTGACGAGTGTGGTCTGCCCGCTAAATTTTCGTGATTAAAATCTTTCCATCAGTTTTTATAGGGTGCCATTAACCTCGAATTTAACAAAATTAATTGTAGGCGTAATTTATTATTAAGATTTTTTTTTCTATATTGATATTTAATTATTTTACTCACTGTCTCTTTAAAGGACCCTGAAAGGACGTAAATTAATTACATAAACTTAATGGTTAATGATTGTTAAAACGCCCAATACTTCATGATAGGCCTTGACTACGCCACTGATCGGTCGATGAGCTCTGCAAGCAGAGCAAGCGTTTACGCTATCTTCTTATATGAGCAATCTGGGACTAGTTTACTTCCATGACAATATCCCGTAAGCGTATATACTAACTATAAATTTAACATACGTAACGTTAAATTTAATATGGAACAATTATTGCTTCAAATCTAATCCTATTTTGTAATATTACAAGTACATGGAAAACAGAAAATTAGATCTCAGATCAGATTGACATCTTCACCTTATTGGTATTTAATGAAATAAGTATTTAATGTTAATTTTAGAAAATAAATTATTGTTAGCACGTAAACTATTTAAGTTTTCCGCAATAAGAACGTATGTATAGTACATACTTGTACCTGCATTCCGTGCAAACGCTAGATACGAACGGTTTGCCGCCTGCGAGCCCTCTAACCGACGTCGACACAACCCCGAGTAGCGCGCTTCCCAAATTCCATTCCATCACACAACACCTTCCATTTTGTGTAGGTATGCCTTGATTCCATATTCTCTTTGCATTGTGCGGTAGAAGCAAGAAATAACGTCAATACCAGTTAGTTTCCTCCTTTTTGTACATTAACATTGTTTTACAGATTTATTTATACTGTTTAAGATAACAATTCTTACAACTACTCTAATAAACAAAACAAACGTAGAAGAATAACCAGAACTTTGTGCATATACTAAGCACTGGAAGTGAGTTCTATACAGAAGAAAGGAAGCAAGTATGAACTGCGCGTTATTTACGACACCCGATTCCGGTGCCGTTAAGACTTCAGGAAATCTAGTTCAGTTGCACCCGGTGCACGCCCGCCGACGCTTCAGCGAACGTTAGTATTATTTTCGTATATTTGCTACCTTAATGTAACTATGGAGTTAGACCCTTATAGCGCACGTAGGAAAACAAATTTACATTTTAATGTTACATTATTAAGCAAAATATTACTCGTAACTTTTAAGTACAAGATCTGAGATACATTTTCATCTAGGGAGCAAACTTGCAGGCATTTCAAAGACATAAAACCTTACTTAGCGAGTAACAAATCCTCGTAACGTTAAGCCGAGATAAAACAGCTCACACCGCCATGTAACTGAGCTCAAATTTTTCACCTGCGAGCCGCACCTCGCCCACCCGGGAATGTGTGCAATACAAGTTATAACATACACAAGAATTATGATGCTATGATTACGTAACTCTGCATGCCATAAACCAATTTAATATTATTACAAATTACGTTCATTTCAAAATAATTTGCATACTTTTAATGTTTATAAATGATAAAAAGAGTGATAAAGCGTGGATTGATCATTCATTAACCTTATATCACGTATAATATTTAATCTTTAGGTTAAAAGTCAATTAAATTTTAGTTACACCGAACCACAATATTATAAACGCATTTTAAATTCTAGATGTTAAGGGTATTTCAATTGAGAACATATCCTAAGATATACATATCTTTACCTAGTAAGCGATACTTAGACTGTAGTACCAGGTGCTATTTGCTTTAGCATTAGGGCGAGATTAATAAAATGCTGAAAAGTACAAATCTTAGGACATTTTAGCAAACTATTAGCCGTTCTACGAGTATATGCCAAAACTCATACTTCTTCTACTAACTGACAAAATATTAGGCCAGCCGTGAGCTGTGGTGGATTGAACTCCCTATACTGATCCTTAATTAAAAACTGAATGCTCAGCGATAAAGATTTCTGTTGACTAAAAAGTTAAATAGTCGATTCTTAATTTTATTCATTAAGTAAAACAAATTCAATAATTTTAGTCCATTTCTTTCCGCTGGTCACACAATAGCATCGTTAGATGTATATGCTTGTTTTATTATTCTGGATTTATAAGGCTCGGTTTAGATGAGTAATAAAATTTTGAGAATATTCAGGTTATGTGAAATTCTAATCTAGAGATAATAGGCGCATCGTAACGAGAATGTAAAAGATAGCTATACAAAGAAGTGTGATAAAGCCATTAATTCCGCTTTACGCGCAAATAGCATAAATCACTCTGTAACGCCTCGCACCACAAGATTGTAGCAAGTCGCAGTAAATTAAGGTTTGTGTCCTAAGCTACAAGCCACCATGATTTGAAATTAAAGTTAACTTGCAAATCCCCCATATATTTGAATCATAAAATATATATTTAACACCTAGCTGTATACATGCTAAGATAGATCGATATAAATATACGAAACAATTACTAAGAAAAACTAAGAGAGACTAATCAGACTGTTTATGACAATGTCTTAGTCGTAACATTTCTTATTTGATTTTGCAGAATTTCTTGATGAATCTTTGAATTCCAAGATTCAAAGTCAAAAAAATTAATATGGAACCACATTTGATTTGTTGAAGGTTCTAAAGAGTCATGGCAAGTTTCATACATTGATTTGTACGGAAAATTTTGAGAGCGATTATTTATTTCCATTGCTTAGATTATACTCTAGGGATCCCGGTAATATGAATAATATATTTTTATTAGGCGGCAAACATAAAATATTCTAAAGTAAAAATAATGAACTTCTGACATTTTCTATTGCCATATTAAGTATTTAAAAAAAATAAAAACGTCAACTGTCAAAGTGACACTTGCATCTGTCAATAAGTCAATACTCAAACTGCTAATTGATAAGTTTTATTTATCATCTTTGAGTTTTATATCTTTGATTTTGTAAAAAATAAATAATAAGGACATAAAAGCTTTACGAAATAAAGACAAATATTAATAATAAAATAAAATTATCGTACAGCTATATAAATTACAGCTATGTAAAATTAAGCTCTGACAGTTTAGTAAAACACATATTATGACAAATGACATTTATAGCAATCTGTTTTGTTCAGAAATAGTCAATAGTTTTAAGATTTACACTTTTATTGATTTCCATGTCCTAAAAATATTCTGTATGTTTAAACCTATTATTTAGGCCTCAAAAAGCAGTTATTTCAATTTCTCATATTTTTTAGTACAAATTCTGCCATGATTCTTTGATTTTATATACATGTCGGAGCGTATAGTTAGATTAATATTTAATACCACTTCCGGCAATGTATAATTTTTTTGTGTGTTTAATTTAAATTGTGTTGGATTAGCCTTATGTAAGTCTGACCTTAAGTTTAGACAGAGTACATAGACAGTGAAGGCAAGTGTTTCAATAGAATTCTTGGCCACAAGTCCAAGGCACTGTTTGGGTTCTGTCATAATTGTAAAAGAATAAGACACGATAATCCGTTCCATGTGTTCTCTGTCTACCCCTTGTCACTTCGTCATATATATAATTATAATAAATAGATTTTACATATTAGCTATTTATTGTATAAGTACAATCTTTACTAACTACAATACAACTAATATATAAGTAATTCCATCTTACTGTCAGAGCACTAAAACATCTCGAATGCGTGCGCAATAGGCTTAAGGAGGATCCTTCATAGTTATTAATTACTAATATAATATTACAACATTTAATATATTAGAAATAACGTTGTAAAAAAGGCTACTTAGTGAAGAGACGTAATATTAGAAGGGAATATATCAATATTCTATTTATTTTTTTCTGTTATGGAATCATTTAAAGCCATATGAGAACGTGAGCAAAAGCTATTAGAGTTATACAAAAGGACCACAAAACGTAAAGAATACAATACAATAGAAATACTAATGGCTAAACTGCAGATTTCTAGGACCAGCCGCAGGATTAGCGAAAATTAGATTTCAATAAGACGCTTGAGACGCGGCAAGGAACAAATCTAAAGCGGTACCGAGTAATGCGGAGACGGTCAGTCTCCTCTTTTTAATGCAATGTCAGCAGTTCTCAGTCGCAGTCAGCTTTTCTGTCCAACTTATACGAGATTGTAACCTTATCTAAGTTGTCTATTATATTTTGCATAAAATACCTACCTATTATTTCCGTTTCTTTACCACTATTTTCAGATAGTTATTTTTAAAACGTAAAAGTTAAACTGAGGATAAAATCCTAATAAAATTAGTTAGCAAAGATATGATTCAATTCCAGTACATCGTTGTCATCTTATATATTGTTAGTTTAGCTAAGACTGTTTATTTAATAAATTGATACCATGTTCTGATATCAAGTGAATTGAATAGTTGTAAACTATTGTGCTCTTGGATTTTTTTATAATGTTTCTCTTCAACAACTATAAATAATTCTAATAATTAGACTTTACATCTAATATGCTAGATAGGGTAAGTGATATCTTAACAAATAGATAGAGAAGTAACAAGGTCAAAGGACTGAAGTTTGTGTCTACAAGAGTATTAATGTGCAAAGCCTAATTGCTTACATATTCTCTAATACTATAACAAACAATAAACATAAAAAGATTATATCTAAGACTTTATATAAAAGCAACAGACACAACCTAAAGAATATAAAGAGTTAGACGGAATAAAAAGGCCGCATCAACTAAAAATAAATTACTCCATAATTCGGCTATTTCAATTCAAATTGAAAGAGCATCTTTGTATAAAGATTATTTTAGGCACGAAAGAAAAATACAAATAGGCGCATAAAAGGAAATGAAATAATAACACGAAAGATTTATCAAAAGGCAACTTGATCAAAATATACTATTTCTCTATAATATTAACATTCTCATAGTAGCTATAATGATAGAATACGATCAGGAGTCTATCATCATGAATTCTTCACGCCTTTTATCTAACGATTCTCATATTCTGATTGTTAATATTTATCAATTTTATCGGACAATGTAATTATTTTTTTAAGGTTGATAAAATAGTTAATTATTGAAAAAAAACGTCATTATTTTAGTTAATTACAGTGACTAACAAATAACAAGTATATAATAGTAAGAAGTAACGCTTGATAATAATGAAGAATTGAAAATAAATGTCGAGAGATTTTATTCTTGTGTGACGAATATTATCAGGAAACCCGAAAACAAAATAAAGGTAATCAATTAATTACGCTGTTTCCCTCATGGGATTACTCCTGACTTCGGGCTATCCCTCAAAATAAACTGTCAAATCGCTTGCGATATGTATTCATACATCCGATAAGAAATCCATCGCTATTTTGTATAACAAGTTTGAATTATTTATTCATTACATACCCGTACTCTGCGCACGTTCTCAATAGATAACTCGTATAATTCACACAGGGATAGGCAATGGGTATCCCCGCGCAACATAGCGATACAAAAGCAGATTATCAAACAAAATGACGTAAATAATCCTCAAATAGGAGAAACTAGGCGCGGGTTACGGGCCGCGGGATGGACGCCTTGCGACTCGAATACCAAATGAGACATACAAACTGACTATTGGTTAACTGAACCTCGTTCTGTTAAGTAAGCCATAACATACGAATTTTGCAAAAAATGTCGGAAAACATTCATACAATACTCGTCATTCAAACAAAAGTTTATCCACGAAGTGGTAAGAACCTGCTTCTATCTTATCGATTCTTAAAATGTGAATTCTAATTTTAATGGCCGCACTGTTTTATACTTTTATGGTGAACTAGAAAATTCAAAGCAATTTTAAATTGTTGGAGAAAAGTGGCTATCGAAGAGATGTTCTTTTTGTTGCTTTCAAAGGATCGCTTAAAGAAACTTAGACTACGTACTACGGTCTTGTAGGTACAAAGTTTCGTAGACACGTTTTACTTAAATATCTAGATATCTTCAGTGGAATATCTTTGCGAGTAGGATTCTTTAAAGGCAACCAGGATTTATATTCATTTCCTTACATCGAACTGAATAGCTTCCGTACTACTACAGGATATATTTAATGAAACATTTTTGTATAATAATAATGTAATAACTGTATCCTGTTAGATACTTGATACTCTAGTATCGCAATATAATCTTTTGACGTATTTTAATCAAGTAAAAATAATTATTTTAAATATTCTTCTTAACTAATCTTCTATTAAATTTAGGTTTAGAGTAACATTATCAATCAATATCAAATACAACATTTTCTTTTTATTCCGAAAACTTTCAGGAATGCTTACTGTAATTACTTTAATATTAACGTACATATTAAATTTATTTTTAAATATACTATCTATGGAATACATATATTATTTTATTTTTTATGTTATTAATTTGCGTTTTTCTTCTTAGCATTTTACAATAAAGTAATTCATGCATCAAATAATTTGGACCTTATCATGATTCGTGACCTCTTTCGCGGTATAAAAATACGTAATGTAGTATTTTAATAATTATTACTAACCTATAACCAAAGCAATGTAATTGTCTCAGGACAAAGGCCTTGCTAATAACACCGCACGACAGATAAACAGTACGACGACACCCGGTTTGTGTTCAAAAAATAAAGGCGCGACGACGCCCGAATAAATGAGAAGGGCGATAAACAGGAGGATTCGCTCTGAACGGAGGGTCGATATCGAAATACATTATTCCCCGATCCAAGTGTTCCGATTCAAATTGAAAGAGCACCTCCAACATGAGATTTCTCAGGCGGCGAGTGGGCGCAGAATATAAATCGGCACATAACCTAAAATGGTAAGGCTGTGAATATACCCTCGTGGTACGCTATCTCTGTTTTATATCACAATGGCATAGAACTTTTTAAATTACTCGCGAAATCCTAAACAAATTATTTTATTAAAAGTTAAAACAATGTTTGTCACAGTCAGCGACATTTCACGTTATGAAACTAAATTACAAGCAGACTATTGAACGATCTATATAAAGTTATTTCTGTGAATAATATAAAGTATTTATTAAATTTTATGTTTAGCATTAAAATTTTTGAAGTTCTGCTTGAAGCATATATTTCTTAACTACTTCATCACTTATAGTTTTCCACAAAAACTAAGTGGGAAGAAACTTTTGAAAAATTGATAAAGAAAATATTCATTAATAACGATTAATTAGCTTACTCCCAATGCCAATACACGGTAGGTAAAGAGCGTGTACTGAAATAAATGGATATAAAAAGTGATACTGGAAATGGACATAAGAACATACAACTACCATCAATAAATACTGCTACGTTTTTGTCACACAGCTACTAACCATAAACTGAATACTTCTACTTATGCAGCAAAAATGGGACATACACTTCCCCTCATCGTGTATTCTGCCCAATTCGCAACACGCCTAGCCGATATTTACGTAACAAACGTCTTTGCTGACTCCTGACACACTTTGTCGTTTGCCTACGTTATAACAGTGATAAACTATGTTATGTATTTACTTTATTTATCCATATATCAACATATTAAAGCGAGAGTATTACTGTCTCTTGGTTTTCTTTATCATAGTATTTACTCCATAATTTAATCTATAACTTTTAAAAGTATTTACTTACATTTAAAACTATGGCTCATCACTAAAATGATATTGTTTAGGTTCCCCTTCTATTACAATAATGTGACGATTTCAGTATGGCCGGTCGAATCTTTTTTTACTGCGCCGCACCTGCGCTACCTCACTTTTCAGTTTTCGTTACTTCTCTATAAATTTAAATCGATTCGCATGGCCTCTTGGAATCTACGACTTTCTGGAGAAATATAATAGAACAATATACTTAGCTCATCAATAGCTTTAATAACAAAAAAAGTATACGGTGGACAAGCAGAACAGAAAAAGGTATTTTTTTAACCTCCGACGCTACAAAAACGGGGTGTTATAAGTATCGATACTAAGTGACTATATTAAATTAGTTTCTGTCAGGGGTTATTTAAATTTTTAAGTTTATGATTATTTGTCTAAATATAAACAAAAACTAGTTACATGTAAATGTACTTTTAAGGTTGATTTACATTACATTTGTACAACGTGTACCATAATAAATACCCAAATAATATACTATTAATATTCATTTCAGAAATCATAATGAATGAATGGAAAAAATCCTGAAAAAGATCCTGGGCACACACCTCTGATCAAAACGATTAATTCACCTACTAACTTATTTTATATAGAAGCAGTGATATCTCAATGGTTTAGACGTTGATGTCTACTCGAGTTCGATCCTGGGCACACACCTCTGACTTTTCTGAGTTATGTGTGTTTTAAGCAATTAAATACCACTTGCTTTAACGGTGAAGGAAAACATCGTGAGGAAACCAGCACTCCTGAGAGTTCTCCATATTCTCAAAGGAGTGTGAAGTCTGCCATCCCGCACGAGACCCTGCTCAGCAGTAGGCCATTAATGGGTTGTGATGATGATGATGATGATAATTTATTTTATAGTTCACTTTGTATATATTCCTTATGTAACACAAGCAGACCTGTTTCTCAAGTCGCTGAGATAAGTTAGGTTTTTCATACCGTTTTTTTTAACACTTACGAAGGATTGTTAAGGGAGAGGTGATTAAGAATAAATTCAAGCCAAATTTAATGTCGATGAGTTAGTAAACCAGCATTTTTATGTAAATATATAACATTTAAACTAGCGAACGAGTTGTAGCATAGCGAACGAGGAATAGCTTAATGAGTTTGTCTTTGGATACATTGATTCTAATAAAATATTTCATGTCTTAATACGCATAGGTTCTAATGTCTCCCTATAGTTAAGAAAGTTTCATAGGGCAACGGTACTAGACGAGACACCAGTACATACTATCACTAAATCACAGTATCGTCCCTTCACAATGCCCTATTCAAATTTAAATAGCTTTACGCCCAATTGCGCTTCAATATAGCACAAGCTCGGAGATAGTTATTTCATCAAATACAGATTTCGGAGATAAGTTCGTTCATCGTTGTACAAAATGGAAGCACCTAAGGCATTTAATTTCACGAAAATTTGAGAACAAAGCGAAATAGATGAGCCAAAATAAGTTTAAGGAACTTCATTATGACGTACTTAATTAAAATTTCATCTTTTATCAGTGTTCGGAGTGAAGAAATGTGACAAGGGATAAGTGTAACATATGTGTCGCTATGAAAACAGTGGTAAGCGGCAGTTGGATGGAAAGGGCTCGGGTCGACGTAAAGTTTGGCAATTACGGCGACCGCATGTCTGCGAGCGCCGCACCGCGCGCCGCCTCTACTCATTACATACTGTAGTTCATTTCGTCTGTATTAAAAGCATACATTCATAGCAGAAAACATAAATACAAGTATCACTTATTCGTATTTAAATTTTGTTTTGCTAATAAAATGTATTATTTCAGCTATTTTATACACATACTTCTAAGACGCAAATATATATAATATATTATAAAATATACAATCCGTTTCTTTTAACTGGGTAAGAAAAGGACAAACTAATACAACATTTTTAAAATTTTAATTGTAGTACGGACAAAAAGTAATAAATATAACCTACTTAGGAGATACAACAGCATATTAATTACTCTGTAAGCTGTTTATATAATGTTCACATCAATTGTGATCTATGTTGTTTCCAAAAGACTTCTACCACTTCTGGCAGGTTCTGGTCTGCAATCTCGGTTTCACTTTAAATTTCTGGCACATACTTGTCTTCCTAAATTATGACAATATCATATGTCATACCATTTTAGTAAGAAGGTGGTTTATAGATTTAAGATTTGTCTGAGATTTAATAGAAATATAATTCCGACTCTTAATTAAAATCAAGAACAAAGACAGCAAGAGATGTGCGGTTAACGTAAATGAGAATCGTTCCTTTCAAGATTAAATATGAATTTTGATCCAATTATTAATAGAAAGTTAATTCCTTGAGATATTTTAATAATTTTGTACATATAATAAAATGTGTATAAAAACGTATGTACAGTCAGCGAAAAAAGTGCTAAAACTCAAAAAATATTTTTTTTATGTCTATCGATCCTACTTCGTATAGGGATCAATAGACTCTATGGGACCATTCAAGGTAAGAGTATTAGAAATGTCAGAAATCGCAAAAAAAACATTTTCCATACATTTTGTACTGAAAAACGATAAATCAACTTCTAATATTCTTTATCGCCAAACTAGCTTATTTGTTCCTAAAAAAAATAAGTAAAAAGAAATTTAAAAGTACATTTTGAATTTCGAATTCGATTAGAATAACCTAACGTAATTCTTATGTTTGCGTTGTCATTGTCATTTGTAATTTATAAACTTTTGTTAAAAAATGTCTTCCAATCGGGAATTTTTAGACTTAGTTGAAGAGTATTTTGTAAATAATAGTAACAAAGAAGCTGTATTAGTGTGGTACGTGAATAAATATCGATTCCGACATGTATCAACAAGAAAGGTGTGAAGAACCTCGAAAAAAAATGGTTTTTTCAAAAAGAATTGCGACAGTGTGCAGATCAGTTGGCCTCAAATAATCGTTTAATCAAAGTAAGAAATAGGATGGTTTGACAATAAAGAATATTACGAGTTAATTTATCACGAAATGTATGGAAAATGTTTTTGGCGATTTCTGACATTTCTAGTACTCATACCTTAAATGGTCCCATAGAGTCTTTTGATCTCCATGCGAAGAAGATCGATAGACATAAAAAAAATTTTTTTTTGAATTTTAGCACTTTTTTCGTTTCAAAAATCCAACCTGTATAAGAAAAATGTTCCTAAACGTGTAATTAATTTTGAAAGAGTTACATGAAAAAATATGATTCGCATTCAAGTTGACGGAGGGTGAGCAAGTTGAACGATCTAGCAGTGAGATAGTATTTAGTATATAATTCAGATTAAATTTGGACGTTTAAAACTGATACTAGTCAGCAAAATCGGAGAACAATTGCATTTCGAGAACATTATTCAGTTTCTAGAAGCATCATGCATACAAACTTTCTCATGATAAATTGCATCGTCGTCGAGAAAATAGCATCGCATGACTTGCAAAATAAGTTCTCCAGATTACAATTTTATATACTATACTAGCTGCCCCGGCAAACGATGTTTTGCCATATAAATTTTAAAAAATTGGGGTGGGCCTCCCATATCACTTAGGGTTATAAAAAATAGATGTTGACCTATTCTCAGACCTACTGAATATGCATATAAAATTTCATAAAAATCGATGGAGCCGTTTCGGCGGAGAATGGTAACTAACATTGTGACACGAATTTTATATATAAGATTTAATATATGTAATATATTGATATTTTGACAGCGATACGATTATTTTTTCGTTACATTGACATCATTTGAATTTTTTAATGCTGTACAGATTTTAATTGCTAACAACTACGAAGAACGAACGGTTAGAATTTACAACCGTAGGGTCGTGGGTTTAATCCTCAATCATTGCACTATATATGTGAACACATACATTCTTAACACAAGCATTTAGCTTGGAGGGGATATCATATTTTACGCAATATTCAAGCCATGAACTCCAAAAATTCTACGCTTATGCTTTCCGGACAAGTGACTGAACCTGTTTTGATTGAAATTTGTTGCTAAGATTTTAAGTCAGTAATTTTCACTGAACTATCACGTGACCAATGTAAATTTTATGGTTCCGTACCTTAAAAAGAAAAAGGAACCCTTATATGATAACGTTGCTTCTCATCCGTCTGTCTGTCTGTCTGTCAAAACCCTTTAACCCGGGAACGCGTAGAGATATCAAGATGAATATTATAAGAAATAAAGTTCCCTTCTGATCACCTGAAAAAATCAAACTTCTGAGTCAACCCAATCTACTTTTACGTGATTTTTCATAAAACTATAGAATCTTCTCCGTTCGTATTTACTCCAGTCACTCAAAATGATGTCAGAACGCATATCCTTGCCATCAAATCAAACGCAACTGGCTGTGATGGAATAAACCGCAAAATGATTCTTCTTCTCCTCGATACAATAGTTCCCTCTCTTTGTCATATTTACAATTACTCTCTTTCCACTAATATATTCCCTAGTGTATGGAGTAATGCATACATTTTGCCTATACCCAAAACAAAAAACCCCGTATCTTATACTCAATATAGACCTATTTCTATCCTTCCATTTCTGTGTAAAGTTCTCAAACGTTTAGTCTTCCAACAACTCAATTCATATTTAACCGAGTATAATATCCTTCAACTTACCAATCCGGCTTTAGGAAAGGACATAGTACTGTCACTGCCCTTTTGAAGCTGTGCGACGATATGCGTTTTAATATGGACAACAAATGTCTAACAGTCGTTATCTTACTTGATTATAGTAAAGCATTTAATACGGTTGATTACGAGGTACTATTAGCTGTCCTTAAATCTATAAACATCTCTCCTGGTGTTCTGAACTGGTTTCATAGCTTCTTGTATGGTCGTCGGCAATGTGTAAATGTTAACAATAAATTATCATCTTATTCTCTACTTTCTTCTGGAGTTCCTCAAGGTAGTATTCTTTCCCCTCTTCTCTTTTCCATTTTTATTAATACCATTACTAATATACTTTCATGTCCTTATCATCTATATGCTGACGATCTGCAGATCTACGATTCGGCACCTGCTTATGATATTAACAATATTATTGATAGACTGAATGGTGAACTCGATAAAATCTGTGACTGGACCAACTCCTACGGTCTTTGTGTAAATGCTTCCAAATCGCAAGCAATCATCATCGGAAGTCCTAAACAATTACAAAAAATTGATTTTAATTCATTGCCTCCTATCCGATACGGTAATTCTATTATCTCCCTCAGTAGTTCAGTGAAAAACTTAGGTCTATTTTTTGATAGTTCTTTGTCCTGGTCAATACAAATCACTGAGGTGAGCAAGAAGATTTTTGCGGTTATTGGATCCTTAAAACGGTGGAAACATTTTTTACCTATCAAAACCAAGATGGCCTTAGTAAATTCTATTATACTTCCAATTTTGGATTATGGGGACTGTTGTTATTCTGACTTAACGGAACAGCAACTTAATAAACTTGAGCGTTTGCTAAATGTTGGCATCAAATTTATATATGGTTTACGCAAATTTGACCATGTCTCCCAGTATCGAACTAAACTCAAATGGTTAAAAATCCGACACCGTAGAAATTTACATATGCTCTCACTGCTTTACAACATACTTAACAATCCTCATACCCCGACTTATTTAAAAGAACGGTTTTCTTATTTGGGTTCCGACGTTCCTGGGGATCGTAATTTAAGATCAAGACACGACAATCGCCTAAAAATACCTATTAGCCACACTCATTGTTATCGGAATTCTTTTACGGTCAAGGCTGTCATCTTATGGAATGATCTTCCTCCGAATATACGTCATTCGGCGTCTCTTAACATCTTTAAGCGTCGTCTTACAGATTATTATCTCAAAATTCTATAACTTTCATTATATATATATCTTTTTATCATTTGGTTGTCTATATTTGTTAGTTTATATAGTGCATGCATATAAGTAGTGTGTTTAAAATATATGTAGTATAAGTATTTTAAATATATAAGTATTTATTTTCCATAGCAATATATTTGTTTATATTTAAATCTTTAGCACTTGCCCGATATGATATACCAATTCCTGCTTAGAAGGTTGCCTGGAAGAGATTGCTTTAGCAATAAGGCCGCCTTTGCATGCGTTTTAAGTTTTTAGCTTATATTACTTGTTCTATTTTATTTTATTAACTTTTATGTGTGCAATAAAGATTTTTATCTATCTATCTATCTTTTCCGCTGACTAGAATTATGAAAGTTAGCATGAACTTGAAACCTGTAAATTTTTAGTTACATCACAATAAAAAACTATTTTGACTGTCCGTCCAGACACTTTTCTGTGAACGGTGTGCTATGGATTATAGCAAGGTAATCTTTTTTATTCCTTTTATTGTCTCTTGTTCATTGGAGCTTTGGAAAAATCGTATATCTCCAAACTACGGATCTATGCTCTAGGATCTATGATCTATGCTCATAAATATACCTTAAGAATATTTTGCACATTAAAATTCATTGCACTTAATACAATTTTGTATACCATCTTTTTCATAAAAATATCAGAATCCGCCATATTTACAAGGAAATGAGCTTCCTTGTAAATATGGCGGATTTTTTTTTTTTAAATTATAATATTAATTTAAAGATCAAAGAAAATTATAGTGTGCGTAGATTCGTTTTATGGGTCCAATAGCAACCAAATTCAATTTTAAACTAGACCTTTATAAGTTTATACCAACGGAAACGTAATCTTATTAAAGCTGGCGTATATTTATCTCCGGTACTATCGTTTAACCAAACAACTTCATTTATACAAATACGTTTACACTAATTGATAAAACAAAATCAATCTTACATGTTTTATGTTGTATGGGAATAAGGCTAAGCTTAAGACCTGAGTGCATAGACATCAGAGCGTTAACGGTTTGAACGCTCAACTACTGAGGACACTAGCTAATATTTCTGATGAGAAATGAACATGCAGGCAGTACGCTAAGGGCAAACCACGGCTAACAGAGCTTGATTTTCAACCGCGTGATTTGGTGATATAAAAATATGATGATATAAAGATATCACCAAATCAACCGCACTTTTTTTTCACAACTGATTTTGTATGTCGTGAGCAGTTTTGTGTAAAAACAAAACAACGGCTAGTTATAAATCATGAAATTAAAATATTACAATCGTTAAAATAGCGTCACTATGCCTACTGAATTGCTACTTAATATATATTTTTAAATACTTATTTTGCAATATACATTTCTCTGAAACTTATATGAAAATGTATATACACAGAAGGCAGTTATGAATTTTCTAGTTGAAGTTTAATTAAACTCAGTATTTAATCATGTCAGTATTTTTAAATCCTATACTTATTGAAATATTTAAATACAGTCATGACGTTCAGTATCAAATCATACTAAGAATTCAAATAGACTGACGCTTATTACATTAACACTAACCTGAAGGCTCGGATGCACAGCGAGTTGAAGCAGTGTGCGCACTACAGCCAGGTGTCCCTTGTTAACCGCAATATGCAAAGGGGTCTGTCTGCGGCGGTTACGTGCATTCAAATCCGCGCCAGCAGCAGCTAATGCGCGTAGTGCTGCGGATTCGTCACCGAATGCAGCGTGGTGTGCCGCGCGGTCGCCGTCGCGATCTTCAGCGTCTGCTTCCGCACCAGCTTCTACAAGAGCTCGTATCACTTCTACATGTCCATTTTGTGCTGCTGCCTGTGTTTAAAGTTCAATATATTTTTACATTATGGTTCCTTGAAAATAGTTAATTTCTAAAAATAATTTAAATTTATGTTTAAAACTACTATTACATGAGGAAATGTAGCACAACATTAAATTTATGACTTATTAACATTTTATGTTTTCTATATGACACAAACTAGAGGATTTCACTAACTTGCAGTGCAGTGTGACCCCCATACACTCCATTCACGTCGGCTTGTGCACCGTCTCGTGAGAGGATGTCGGTACACCGCGTCGCATCGCCGTTAGCAGCTGCTTTTACAAGTTCTTCGTTAGCATCTCCTGTTACGTGGGACTCAAACAGTTTCTTCAAAAGCACTGACAAACGATCACCTGCGTCATATAAATAATTATAATTAAATTTGAATGAATACAACTTTTTTATATTAATCTTTAAACTTATTATAAGTTAAAAATATTTACCATAAATAGAGTAACTAATGAGTTTAAAACATTCACTACAATATTGTAATTGATTTATTATATCAAGGTGAAATTGAATATACCTGATGAATTTCCTGGAATGCTGCCATCGAACGAAGCCACTTTAGTAACCGCATTCGGATTGTAAGTCCATGAAGTGTTGCAGACTTCTACTTTGAGATCGTTATCGTGATAAATTTGCTGCACGCGACCGATTTTTCCGAGAGTCTAAAACAATAGTAAGTCCTTTGTTATCGGAATAGACTAGAACTTATAGCAATTATACTTATATAAATAACAATGACATAAAAATAAAATCAGACTTATCCGTATCTATTAATTTTAAAAGTGCTGTTTGTAAATAGAATAAATTAGCTCTATTTTACCTAAAGAGAGTATAGAACATTAATTCAACTTTTGAAAAGTAAAATGGAAAGGTTACAAAATAAATTGAGTAAAATAACTAGGGCGGCACCGTGAATTGAAACCCAGACACATCGCCTTTCACCTGCGAAAAGTCGGTTAAGGCTACCGAGTAATGGATGGACTCAGCTAAAGCGGCTAGTCCCAAATAGTAACCTTAAAATCCGCTTCGCTATTTTAAACGTTGAAACACTAACAAGGAAGACAAAAGAACTAGCTTCACTCTTCAAACATAGAAGGGTAGATGTCGTTTGTGTACAAGGAACTTGATAGACTAGAACAAAATCCCTGGACAGCGGAGAGGGATACAAACTTATGTATGTAGGCGCAAAGCACGGAAGAAATGGCGTTGCAATTGCTATTAAAGTCTGACGCTTAGATAGCATACTATAAGTAAACCAAACTGAGCGAGATTAAACCAGCTCTAATGAAGATATCAAACAAGAAAGCCCATAAGACCTGACGGTAGTCCAAACGAGGAATCATATTGCTTACCAATTTATTTAATTGCGAAATGCTGTCTTCAAAAATGCCAGAGGCATGGGGATTGAGTACCATCCTTATATAAATGGGAAGAAGCAAATACGAATGAAACAACTATCGCGGAATCAAGCTCCTAAGCCACACTATGACGCTATACAAAATGGTGATCGACAGACACCTGAGATCTGAGTGCTCATTATCTAAATATCACTACGGTTTTATACCTGGCTCATCCACCATTGATCCGATATTTGCTCTGGACACAATCGCTGAAGAGTATCGCACTAAAGATCGACCATTGTATGTCGCATTCCTTGATATGGAAAAGGCATTTGATCGAATTCCGAAAAACACGATCTGGTCGATCGTGAGAAGAATGTCCCGGAATTATATATCAACATCGTAGCCGATATGTACAAAGGTACAAAATCAATGGTGCGGACAGTCGTGGGTGAATCAAAATCCATAGCTGTTACAGAAGGAGTGCATCCAGGTTTGGTACTGAGTCCCTTTCTGTTTTGTTTGATTTTGGATGCACTCAGTCAAGTAGCGCAAATGTCAGCCTCGTGGCAAATATGTTGCTATCTGCACCAAAAGCAGCTCAGATTTACATTATGGAAACAACAGTTAAAGGCCGGTGGCCTAACACTAAGTGTTGCAAAGACGAAGTATTTGTCTTTCAATGACTCAGATCACGGCAACATGCCAATTCCCATCGACGAAAAACTAATCACCATGTGTGTATCTGAGCAGTATAATGGCTCTGGGAATTTGGAGTGTAATATCCTGCAATGCTGTAACCCAAAAAAAATGTAACCAAAAAAATAATGTGCATACCATCCAAGTTGCTGAAATGAAGATGTTAAGGTGGATGTGCGGAGTTACCAGGCTTGACAAGAGTAGGCTGCGATGGTATGGTTACGTAAAAAGGAGGCCGCCTGACTACATCGGTAATTTGGCTCTACAGCTTTCTCACCCTGGTCGAAGAGGCAAAGGTCCAAAACAAGGTGGAAAGATGTTATGTTAAAAGATATGCCTGACTGTCTAGTTACTAATAACTATATCGAGGACAGAGCGAAGTGGAGGAGTAAAACGAGGAAAGTTGACCCCACCACCATATGGGACGTATACCTAGGAAGAGAGAGCGTATGGAAAAGAAAAATATTCGATTGATGACCTTGATATATATATAATTGTTAACTCGATAAATTTTTGAAATTACAATATTAAAAAAAAACATATTCTGTGACTGGTACCGGGTGGACCCGGCTTAGAATAGGTCCACCCTGGTACTGGTGGTGTAGTATAAGGCGACTAAAGCACTCTACTAAATAGCGACTCGACCGGATCACTACCACCCTCACACAGAAAACCGGTCTTAAGTAATGACCTAGTGTCGCTGCGTTTCGCATTGGTGAGTGTGAGCTCCGGCGCCTCCTCTTCGGAACTTTTAGATCCCCTTTTCCCTTCTCAAATTATGACAGCGGCTCCCAAAACGTGTTTTATACCCCAGGAGGGTACCGGTGCCAACGGCATCGGAGAATCCCTCCCCGTGCAAAATCAGAAATATGTCTGCTCGGGCAGCCCGTCGAATTCTGGGGAGGGCAAGGATACGCGACCACTTAAAGGCAAACGAGGCAAATTCTCTACGGCTCCCCCTTCCACTCTCGATGTGGACTTTTGCAACATAAGGGGGTTACATTCCAATCTGAATACCGTTCACTACCATCTGGAGACGGCACGGCCAGCCTTGTTATTTTTGACAGAGACGCAGATATCCCGACCGGACGACACTGCCTATTTACCCCTACAAGCTACAAAATTGAACACAACTTTTTGCCTCATGCCGGGGTGGCCGTTTTCGAAAGGGAGAATATCTGCTACCGTCGCCTTAACTGTCTTGAAGGTCGGGTCTGTCCTGTCCACCATCTGGCTGCGCGTAGGCTTTGGCAACCGCATCCGAGTCTATGCGTGCCTTTACAGGTCCCATAGTGGTAACGCAGAAACAGAGCGGCTCATGGAGCACATTCAAACGGGTATTGACGACATGCTCTCACAGACTCCCTCTGCTGAAGTCATTGTCCTAGACGACTTTAATGCCCATAACACCGAATGGCTCGGGTCAAGTTCCACTGACTATGCAGGGCTGAGCTGTTTTTGACTTTGCAATAGCGAATGGTTTGTCCCAGTTGGTTGAGAAGCCCACGCGACTCCCGGCTGTGGATAGCCACAATGCCTCTTTATTGGACCTCCTGCTGACTACGCATCCAGAAAAGTATCAGGTACTGGTTGAAGCTCCCTTGGGGTCATCCGACCATTGCCTGATACGGAGTGTAGTGCCCATTGAACGTCGCCGTCACAGAACACCCGCGACTCGCCGCGTTTGGCACTACAAGTCGGCAGATTGGGATGGATTGCGATCATTTTATGCATCCTACCCATGGAGGCAGGTCTGTTTCTCTTCACATGATCCTAGTACCTGTGCCGAAGATGTCACCGATGTGGTAGTACCACATCGGTGACATCATGGTCGTTCTGCTGGCGATCTTCTTGTTTACCTTACCCATCGGTGGGCGGCTGCCATTGAGAGCAAAGGAGAGGACTTGGCAGTTGGTTTGGATATAGCAAAGGCCTTTGATCGCGTTTGGCATAAGGCCCTTCTCTCTAAGCTTCCAGCCTATGGGCTTTCCAAGGATTTATGCAACTGGATCGCCAGCTTTCTCAGTGGGCGTAGCATACGTGTCGTTGTCGACGGATTTTGCTCTGACCCCAAGCCCATTGATGCTGGCGTACCCCAAGGCTGTGTGCTTTCCCCTACACTGTTTCTCCTGCATATCAATGATTTGTTGGACCATCCTAACATTCATTGCTATGCAGATGACAGTACGGTGGACGCTGTTTATACCGGCCGAGCAGGACTATCTCGGGAAAGCGTCGATGAGAGCCGAATTAAACTTGTGTCTTCTATTAACATCTCTTTGGGGGAGGTTTCGCAATGGGCTAAATCCAATTTGGTCCAGGTCAACCCCCTGAAGACACAAGTTTGCGCGTTCACCACTAAAAAAAACCCATTCGTCGTATCTCCCTTCTTCGATAACGCTCCCCTTAAAGCCTCGCCTAGTATTGCAATATTGGGCCTCGATATTTCGAGTGATTGTCAATTTCGCGATCATTTGGCAAGCAAGGCCAAGCTGGCCTCCAAAAAACTTGGTGTGATCAGCCGAGCCAGACAGTACTTCACGCCCCAGCACCGACTGGCGCTATATAAAGCGCAGGTTCGGCCGCATATGGAGTACTGTGCTCATCTCTGGGCTGGTGCACCTAAGTATCAGCTTGAACCCTTTGATCGCATTCAAAGAAGGGCTGCTCGGATAGTCGAGGACCCGGTGTTGCATTCACGGCTTGACCCCCTGGCACTGCGTAGAGACGTATCTTCATTATGCGTCCTCTATCGCATATATCACGGGGAGTGTTCCGAAGAGCTTTTCCATTTGATCCCTGCCGCCGAATTCCACCATCACACTGCACGTCATAGACTAAAATATCATCCTCATCATCTGGATGCGTGGCGTTCCTCAACAGTGCGTTTTTCTAGAACTTTTATTCCACGCACAATCAACTTATGGAATGATCTACCTTCGGCGGTATATCCAGAACACTACGACCTTCAAAACTCGCGTATATCTCCACCTTAAAGGCCGGCAACGCTTCTGTAACTCCCCAATTGTTGCAGGAGTCCATGGGCAGCGGTGATTACTTAACACCACGTAACCCGACTGCTCGTTTGCCTTCCTATTCTATAAAAAAAAAAACATATTCTGTGAAATAACCCATGAATTTTCACATAAAAATAGACGAACCACATAACTCATAAAACGCCCACGGGGCTTGAGGTAAGTTGGGGCGAAGGAACTTCAGGTGTTGCGGGGGTGAAGTACGATGACGCGCGGCAAGAAGCTCAAGTGACGTTTGTCAATGACGCTTGGAACCAACGCACACGCGAGTATCTACTCTAAATCATTCCCAAGATAAATACTACAAATACTTTCGACGATGTTATAAAAAAAGAGATTATAATTAAAGCGGGATGAAATTTTATAAAAATAAAACTCTGTTGGTTAAAACTTGCTAAAATGTTGGATCGATTTGGCTCATTTTTTTTCTAAAACTGGAATTACAATTAACGGCATGCGACGAAATTACTCTATATAATTTTATATTAAAAGAAAAATTTGTAATTGTATTTCTCACTGGTCATGTTTTACATATCTTTCTTATTTTTAATTAATTTTAAATATGTTAAGTGAGTGATTGTTATTCCAATATTATCTCGCGATTTATTTTGGAACAATAAATTGTGCATCGCTGACCGAGCCGCCTTAAAGTCCGTATTCTTTTTCAACATTTTAGGTAAAAAAAATACTATTTACCGGTGCCATCGCTTCTGCCCACTCTCCGTGACCGCGTTGCAGAGCCTTCACTCGCTCTTGGTCAGAGCACACCTGTACCAGGTCACCAACCGCGAATGCGCCACCATGACTAGGCCCAGATGATGATGCGCTTATTGTCCCGTTACATGCCTGAACAATAATTTATTTTTAATATTAATATTTTTGTTGCAATGCGGTGACGACAGATCCAGGTAAGCAAGCAAGAGATTGAAATAACATGGAAAATTAATTCTTGTCCCTAATATGATAAAGGTATAGCGATAAGACATCCAGATGTTTTACTTTATTATTACTCTTGATGATTTTAGATTTTATCAAATTTCTAAATAAATAAAATTTTTAAAGTTTCAGATACGTTAAAAAAAAGTATGTAAAATACCTCATAATTTTGTTCGTAACACAATTTCTATTTTACTATTATCGGCATTTTCGTACAGCAATGAATAAAAAAATAATGTAACTACTGTCATACAAAGATGATTATATTACACAATCTAACATCACTCAACATGGTACTTCTGAGCGTAATTTTAAATTAGTTATTAGCAAAATATATCTTCATAATTTTTTTAAACAAATGCTTTTTTATTTAGAATTTGATTAATCATTTTTCAAATTAAGTCAACCAGCCTATTACTACTCAGTGATAGAATCGTATTTTTTAGAAAAATTAAAATACTATAAAGATGAAAGGCATATCTTGCCATATACAACATTTCATGTGAATTGTTATATACATATTTATAAATATAAAAAACACTGTTTGTTTGTTTGAATTTATAAGACAAAGTAAGTAGTCAAGTTATATAATAGGTCGGGGGAAAAGTCTTTTCGCATTATAGTATGTATGAACTTGTAATAAAATCTCTTTGGCTATACTGTTTGTATCTGGCTGGTTTTGGTATCATTAAACGTTTAAATTTTAAAGAAGATAATTCCAAATTCAAATTAGGAAGATGTGTGATTTTTATTTGTTTTTCGTACTGTGAAGATGAGTGAATCTAATGAAGAAATTCGATACATTTTAAAATTTTACTACAAAAAATGTAAAAATGCAACGCAAGCCGCGAAAAAAATTTGCGATTTTTAAGGACCTAGTGCAGTATCTGTGAGAGTAGCACAAATTTGGTTTAAGCGTTTTCAATCCGGAAATTTTGACGTCAAAGATGCACCTCGCTCTGGTCGCCCTATTACGGATAAAATGGATGCCATTTTTGAAAAAGTGGAGCTAGATCGGCATATCAGTAGTTACGAAGTAGCTGAAGAACTGGGAATTAACCACAAAACAGTTTTGGCGCATTTGAAATAAACTGGATACACAAAAAAGCTCGATATTTGGGTAGCTCACGAGCTCACTGAAAGAAACCTAATGAGCCGGGTACTCATTTATGATTCTTTATTATGATGTAATGAAACCGAATCATTTTTAAAGAAGCTGATAACTGGTGATGAAAAGTGGATTACGTACGACAAGAACGTGTGAAAAAGGTCGTGGTCAAAGGCCGGTCAGGCTTCACAGACTGTGGCGAAACCCGGGAAAAAATACCGAAGGTGATACTGTGTGTGTGGTGGTATTGGAAGGGCATTATTCATTATGAGCTGTTACCACCAGGCAGGACCATCGATTCTGAACTCTACTGCGAACAACTGATGAGATTAAAGCAAGAAGTTGAGAGAAAGCGACTGGAATTAATCAACAGAAGGGGTGTGGTTTTTATTTTTCATAATGATAACGCTAGACCTCACACATCTTTAGCCACTAAGAAAAAATTAAGAGAGTTTGGCTGGGAGGTGTTAATGCATCCGCCGTGTAGTCCTGACCTTGCACCTTCAGATTTCTACCTGTTTCGGTCTCTTCAGAATTCTTTAGGCAGTGTCTGGTTAACATCACGAGAAGACTGCCAAAACTACTTGTCGCGGTTTTTTGATCAGAAGCCCCAAAATTTCTATAGCAATGGGATCATGTCCCTACCTACAAGATGGCAAAAAGTTATCGAACAAAATGGTACCTACATACTTTAGTTAAATGTAAATAAACTATATTAAAAAATGTTGTGAATTTTCTTAAAAAATGCGAACAAACTTTTTCCCCGACCTAATATATCATTATCTTACTTTAGTTAACACTGCTGGGTTAAAAGTCCACCGATTTCCACTTGGATATGTGACAACAATATCATGATCCTCATCTATACCAACAACAGCACCAGTGGTGCTGAGGCACTCAAACATGCCATCTGTCCATCCACCATGGCCATGTTGCAATGACTGAACTATTTCTAAATCCAAGTCCACATTTACCTAAAATATAAATATTAAAAAGATAGTAATGGTAGTAGAAGCTGTAGTAATTATACTGTAAATTTCTTTTTTTGAATTTATGCCTAGATTGAATGTATTAAAAATATGTGTCATTGATAATTTTCTTACAGGATTTTTTTTTAATGACTTTCTAGGGTATTAAAAACTGAGATACACTAATATTGTGATACACATATCAATCAATAGTAAATTTATAAAGATATTATGATGAAAAAAGCCAGGAAATTAAACTTACATGATCACCAACTTGCAAACCATGCGGTCCTGTACGGCCTGGACCCAATTCTCCCAAAAGAGGTAAATGTTCTTTGTAAACATTTTGACCTTTTACGTCATTTACCACCTGAATATAATTAAACAAAATTGAAAGGATAAATTAATTCACAAATGACTGAAAAAGCATTAGTGCTTTCATCAGTATTTTCAGTCTGCCTTTTATCACTCAGTAATTTGTATACAGGATAATTTTGTTTTTATGTAGTAACTATAACTACAAAGGAATTGGTGCTTTTATTTTTGTGACAAAAATTAGACTTTATTGTTCACCAAGGTCATATTTATGTCTAAATCAAAATTCATTGGTTCAATTGGTTCCAAACGGAACAGGCAGTCTATATATATTTTAGGGGTACTATGCAGCTATTTTCCATATGTTTATATTTAAAGTAAGATTTTTATACCTTTAAGTCGGCCATGCCTTCGAAGCCAACTCTGTAGAGATTTTTGGCACCATTGTCCCAAACTACATAAGCTGCAGATCGTGGACTTGCTGCAGACCAGTCTTGAACCTCATTTACTTTACCTCTTCTCCCATTACCACCATCTTGATCTTCCCATTGCCAATCTACCTACAAAAAAATTCACTACTTTGTATTATTTTTCACAATAAATATTTTATTATATTATAATTATTTTGTTATTATCTATATTATAATCAAAATATATAGTTATAATGTAATTTATGATATAGCATACGCAACATATGTAGAAAGAGATCTAATAATTGAAGTTTATTATAAATCAATAATTTTGATAATAAATGTCATTTTCTTACCCCTCTAACAACTCTAGCTCCTGGAAATATTCCTCTTACAGCTTGCTTCTTACTCTTTCTTCGGGGTTCAACAAGACAACGCTGAGCTCCAGGAGCACTGATACGATAGAATCTGTGACGCAAATGATGCTTATCCCCATGATAACAAACAGAGCACAGGTCATAGTTGCTACACTCCGCACACTTCCAACGAATTCCTAAATTTTCATCTAATTTAATAATATACAACCAAATATAATGTAATGTAATAATATGATTGTGTGAGTGTGCATAACAAATTCAAATAATCAATATTAATTAATATGTGATCATTATTTTAATATGATACTAACAAAAATAATTAATTATACTTTGTTAGAATTTACTATAAAAGTTATGTTAATTAAAGAGTAATATAATAAGTTTACCAAATATTGGTTGTTGGCGACAAGTGTCACACATAGTACCCTCATGTTTGACACCTGTTGGTGCACTGTCCAGTATTCGTAAGTCATAAGCTCCTGAACATCTGTAATTTGCTGCAGTACCATTATCCCAAACTACAACCACTTCTTCAGGAGATTCAAAGTTTCTTACGGTTCCTACATGTCCTTCCCCACCATCCTTAAAGACATATTTAATTGTTACTATAAATTTTAAGGCATGTTAGTGACATTACTTATATTTGAAAGATTAACAGTGTCTACCTGTTTACCCCATTTCCAATCAGGCCCTCGAATAACTCTAGCTCCAACACCTTCCATCATAAACCTAGTTGCTCTAGAAGAGGTTGATAAATTAGAAGTATTAGGCTCCATCCATACCTCAATGTCTAGCCTAGTCTTAATACAAAAGGCGTTTTAACTCCGTAATACTAACAAAATCTAATATTTAACAAGTACCAACAGTGCATTGAGTGCAATAGTCTATTTGTCAAGAATCTTAAACAAATAACAATGCAACTTAACGTCAATGTCATTTATATCAAATGATTAGTATTTTTTCTCTGTTTTTATAACCTAATGAAAAAGGCAAAGGCATTACACCTTACATACTTATCTCTAGTGAATGTCAGATTTCAATAACGGCCATGTAGGCCGTAAACGATTATGTTATTAAATGTATAATTAAAATACAAAAGTTATCTTTAAAAACTATATAACATTATTATAAACTTTTTTTAAAATTTTATTAGCTCATTTTGATTAAATCTGGAAAAGAACATAAGGTTCGTGTGAATATTGTACACGTGTATTAGAAATACTATAATAAACGTGTTTCACTTTAAAATCGTTTAACGACGGCCATAACATGAACGTTTCCTTTAGTACATGAACGTAAACAAAACGTAAAGTTCAACTTCAATTTTAGTTTCTCCGTCTACGGTACCTATATTAGTATATTATATGGTACTAGCTGCGCCCCGCGTTTTCACCCTCTATATTTTTGATAATTCACACTATATCATTATAAATTATAGCCTATGTGTTATTCTGATATGTAAGCTATATTATTGTAAAGTTTTTTAACACTACTGGTAATACTGACTTAATAATATTAGAGAGAAATGATACTCTGACTTCTGATGATAACAATAATATATTTTTGTAAACTTATGACTATTTATACAAAAACTTAAAACTAGAAAAAATATGCTAAACCAATAAAAACCTTAAAATTAAATCTGTGAACCAATTAAAATCTGTACATTATTGACATGCTGATTGGAAGTAAAAACATTAAAAATTATTATATTTACAAATTATATCAGCGAATAATAAGGGCTACATTAATTTCTATTACCAATCATAACAGCTACATTATTGCGGGGAAAAGCGGAGAGCGCCTTTGGAGTTGCGGGGGGTTTCCGCGCATGCGCATTAGCGATCTCACGCTATGCGAACAAAACTCTCGCGCCAGCTGTTCCTGCGCACATTCGGCCTTCGGCTACGGCTCTCACCGCGGTAGGGCGCTAGTCGGATGTCTTGCTGTTTCATACGTACACCACGTCAAGTCTTGTTTCCTTTGAGTAGCTCTTCTCAGGGCTCGGAAAACAGCTCTTTTAGGAGCTACTCTATTCAATGTTTTGACGTGATGAAGCTGCTACAGTTTCATCAAAATCCATTCAGTAGTTTATGCGTAAAAAAGTAACAAACATACATACATACATCCAGACATCCATACATTCTTACAAAATTTCGCGTTTATAATATTAGTAGGATAAATGGAGCTCTTTTAAGTTGGTGGGCAAAAAAGATTTTTTTTAAATTTTTGATTACTTGTTAGTTTGTTCTTGATTGTTCGACCAAATTTATCGTTTTGTTCGTCGTTCATTTTTTTTATAAATAATTTTTTAAAATCTTCTCTTAAGTTGGCGGGAAAAATGATTTTTTTAAAATTAATATCATTACACCTACCAAAGGCATGTTCAAATAAATACTACTGCGCATGCGCAAACTCTCGACTGCTACGCTGGCTATTTAAAGCTCATCCAACAACAACAATAATAATAATAATAAGCCCCCTCAAATCCAACCGTTCGTCCGGATCGACCACCAGATCCACGTAGGGGGCGGACACGTGATACGAAATTACAGGCACGGCTAACACGGCAAGGGTAACCCATTCAAAATGGAGACTAGACTGAGAAAGATGAAACGTATAGGGCCGCTTCCCGGGGGTGATCGCCGGGGCGCACCTGGAGCTGACGCTGGGTGTTCCAGCATGCGAACCGTCAGCGGTGAGGAGTTGAACAGGCGGGCTCCAACCGTAAAAAATATTACAGCTGAAGAAAGCGTTAGCGATGAGGAGTTGAACAGGCGGGCTCCTATCGACAATAATGCTACAGCCGATGACTTAGATAGACAAATAGAGAGTAGATACAGTAGCCCAATAGAACCTTATAGCCCAAGTACAATTTCTTATGTACCTTCTGTACGATCTTCATTATCCTCTAGTTGCGATACAAATATTATCTACAATACTGATGAACATTTAATAGTTGAAGCCCAGGAGTGTCCGACTCCACCAGTGATGGATGTTTCAAAGGTAGCTTCGGCAATGAAACCCGCGACCACCAAAGCTGGTAAACCACGTGTGCGTATGAAGTGGGACAAAGAAACTAATACTTTCATTATACGCACATACTTAGAAGTAACTAATTTGGAAACGGACTTAACTATGTATAGGCAACAACTATATCAAAAATTCAAAGAAAAATATCCCAATATAACTACCTCCGAACAAAGATTATCTGACCAACGTAGAGTTATAATAAGGAATAAACTACTATCGGATTCTGAATTAAAAAGTATTAGAGAAGAAGTAAAATGCTCATTACATAGCAATTTAAATGCAGACATAAATTTAATATCATCTCATACACTAGACAGTCCACCAAATGATCCATTAATACAAAGTACACACGAGAGTAAAAATTCAGAGTTCATTATCACACAGGAACCGGATAGTATACAAGTAGTAGATACACAAATAAATACTAATAAGAGAGATAATTACAATATTACTTCTAGTGAAATCGAAAAACTTAAAGATGAATTAGAACAAGCACTAATAAAACATAGAAACTCGGATCATGTTTTACGACCAAGGTTACCAAAACTGAAACCAACTTATGAAGTATATAAACTATTAAAGATATTCAATGACAATATTTTACCAAATAAACTAAGCACACTAACAGACATACTCGACACACACACCATTATTTATTGCACAGCATTAACAATAATATCTCACATGAACATTAAAATAAAAGATAACAGTAATATAATAATTTTCAAATCAAAACCAGCTTGGGAAAAGAGATTACATAACAATATCGAACAACTGCGAAAAGATATAGGTAGATTAACGCAATACCAAAATGGGAATAGGGTAAATAAATTAGTTAAAAATGTTTCAAAAATTTTAGCAACCACCAATAAACACAGCTCACGCGAAGATGATAATAAGAGATTAGAAGAGTACATTGACACCTTAAAGCAAAAATTAGCGGTTAAAAGTCATAGATTAGCAAGATATAAGAAAGCACAGGCTAGAAAACATAGTAACAACCTATTCACAAATAATGAAAAACAATTTTATCGTAATCTTAAAGGTGACCTAACAGTTAAAGACCCTCCGTCAGAACAAAGTTTAGAAAGCTTTTGGGGAAATCTATGGAATAATGACGTTGAACACAACAGAAACGCTGAATGGATTAATAGGGAGAGATCACGATCTGAAAAAATTTCTCAAATGGATTTTGACAGAATACAAACGGATGAGTTAAAAAATATTATTAATAAAACACTTAATTGGAAGGCAGCCGGGATTGATCACATACATAACTTTTGGTTCAAAAAACTTCATAGTTTGCATAGTATTTTAGCTTCACAAATTACAGATATAATTAAAGGTAATAGTTTAATGCCAGAGTTTCTAGCGGAGGGACTGACTTTTATGTTGGCAAAAAGTAATCAAACCCACGATCCTTCCCAATATAGACCTATTACATGTTTACCTACATTATATAAGATCATAACGTCATGCATAGCTCACAAGATTAAAATACATTTGGAACGTAATAAAATTATTTCAGAGGAACAAAAAGGTTGTAGGCAATACCATAGAGGATGCAAGGAACAATTAATAATTGACTCTGCTGTCCTAAAACACACACAGAAAGGACGTAAGAACCTGTTTGTAGCATACATTGATTACAAAAAGGCTTTTGATAGTGTACCCCACTCATGGCTCATTGAAGTACTTAATATTTACAAAATTAATCCTATCATAGTAAATTTCCTAAAAAACACTATGCGGATTTGGAAAACTACCTTACATCTACGGACTGAACAAACTGACATTAACACAGGTGCAATCAATATAAAAAAAGGTATATTTCAAGGAGATTCTTTAAGTCCTCTATGGTTTTGTCTAGCCTTAAACCCACTTTCAAATGAGTTAAATAACTCTAAATTAGGTTTTGATATTAAAAGCGGCAGAAAAATTTTAAATCAAATAACACATCTATTATATATGGGTGATTTAAAATTATATTCTAACAAAGATATAAATATTGATAAATTACTTGATATAACGACAGAATTCTCAAAAGACATAAAGATGGAATTTGGATTAAGTAAGTGTAGAAAAATTAATATAGTAAAAGGCAAAGTTGTAGAGGGTAATTATAATGTGGGTGAACAAGAAAGTATTTTAGCCATGCAGTATAACGAGGTATACAAATATTTAGGATACAATCAAGCGAGACTAATAGAACACAACACAATAAAACAAACACTAAAGGTAGAATATTTCAATCGAATAAGATTATTATGCCAAAAACAGTTGAGCAGTAAAAATTTATTTAAAGCTATAAATACGTATGCAATACCTGTTCTAACCTATTCATTCGGGATTATTAAATGGTCAAACACTGAACTACATTACTTGGAAACTAAAACAAGAACAATTCTCACACAATATAGGTACCACCACCCTAAGTCTGCAATAGAACGTGTAACACTATCAAGAAAGAACGGAGGAAGGGGCTTAATTGACATAACACTATTACAGAACACGCAAATACAAAATTTAAAAAGCTTTTTTGAGAACAAATCAGACAGTAGCTTACATATAACAATTGCAGAAATAGACACTCAGTTCCCACCCTTAAATTTAAGCATCAAAAACACTAAACCGATTGATAAAAAGAAGGAAATAGAAGCAAAAATTAATAAATGGAAAAACAAGGAACTCCACGGTAGACACTTAAAAGACTTAGAACACCCATACATAGAAAAAGAAGCGTCAAATAAATGGCTTGAGTTGGGTGGACTCTTTCCTGAAACGGAAGGGTTCATGCTAGCGATTCAAGACCAAGTTATAACCACTAAGAATTATAGAAAATCTATTTTAAAGGAAAAAACACTTAAAAATGATCTCTGCCGTAAATGCAAAGCTAAATCAGAAACAATACAACACATCACCGGATCATGCACAACATTAACACAAAGCGATTATTTACACAGACACAATCAACTTGTTAATATAATACACAAAAAAATAGCCCAAATATGCAATCTTAAACATGACCAACAATCACCTTATTACAAATACATTCCACAAACAATCACAGAAAATAAAGAATACAAACTTTATTACGACCGCACTATCCTAACAGACCATACCATTTATAACAACAGACCTGATATAACACTTGTGGACAAGAGAAACCAAAGTACATTTATAATAGATATTTCAGTACCAAATACAAATAATTTACAATCAGCTATAGCAGAAAAAATAAGAAAGTATACGGAGCTTCAAGAAGAAATCAAGAGAATGTGGAAAATGAAAACAGTCACAATAGTACCAATAATAATTTCAAGCACAGGCGTTGTTCCTAAAAATTTATTCAAATCACTAGATATTCTTCAATTACCCAAATTAACCTATTTAACTCTACAAAAAGCAGCCATCTTAAATACATGCAGAATTGTCCGGAAATTTCTACAATTATCTTCAGACAATGACAAACCTACGGACTTACTTCTATAAACGATCATTAAAAAAAAAAAAAAAAATCTAACACTTGGTACCCACCCGTGTTAGATTTATATAACACCAGGCTATGCCTGAGAAAGATTTTTCTTTATGCCATAATAATAATAATAGTAAAGATTATGAGTGCTTTCTCTTACCATCTGTAACAATTTATTATTTAAAGAACTAACATTACGGCGATCTCTTAAGTAACTTTTCGTGGCAACGGAACGGTAAGGTTTGATTTAGCACGTCAGAGGTGTTTTTATCCTCAATTATTTCCATAATAACATTTATAATTCTTTGTAGTGTTATAGTTTCTGGATTAATTAAATTTATGCTAATTCTCTGGTAAATGCATTACATAAGGTTTTTTGTGTGGAGCATATCGATGATATGTTTAGAACAATGAATGTTTTTAATTAGTTATTAATTTATATATACTCCAATTAGTTAAGCTTGAGTAATAATAATGTGAGTTAAATCAGACCACTCAATGCTATGTATACTAACTGGAACTAATTTCGGTAATTATCTCCCACCAAACTCTATCTACATCATCATATCAATAAATTTCAGAACTTTACTACAGTGGAGAAGGTATGAGTGTCGAACAATCTCAGTCGCTGACTTCTCCTTAGTGTACCAGGATTCACTGCAGCAGCCTTACAAGAACACATAGTTTCTGATCACCCAGACACAACATTCGATATGGTTTGTACTTTTAATCTTTTAGTTATCTAAACTTGAAAGTTCAATTCTAATTGAGTTGAATTTCAGATGTGTCCAGTGTATGCTTTACTATTTTTTAAATGATAAATTGTTACAGATGGTAAGAGAATGCACTCATAATTTTTACTATTATTATTATATAAAGAAAAATCTTTCTCAGGCATAGCCTGGTCATATAAATCTAACACGGTTAGGTACCAAGTGTTAGATTTTTTTTTATTAAAGAAGCAAGTCCGTAGGTTTGTCATTGTCTGAAGATGATTGAAGAAATTTTCGGACAATTCTGCACGTATTTAATTAAGTTGGTAGCTTTTTGCAGAGTTAAATAGGTTAATTTGGGTAAACGAAGAATATCTAGTGATTTGAATAAATGTTTAGGAACGACACCTGTGCTTGAAATTATTATTGGTACTTTGTTAAACTGTTTTCATTTTCCACACTTGTTTGATTTCTTCTTGAATACTTTCTAATCTTTCTGCTATAGCTGATTGTAAATTATTTGTATTTGGTACCTATTATTATTATTATTATTGATATTATTTTTTTATTTCTCTACTATTCCTACAATTTACATTTTTAAATATATCTAAAAAAAAACAAAATACATTTAAAAATATAAAAAATAGAGGCCAACCGGCAGCGGGAACACGGTCCAAGCTACCGACAGTCAGGGCTCCAGAGAGAGGAACTTCCGCACGATACGTGCCGTGTCCAGTAGTACCGCTTTCTGCATCAGGCCCTTGACCCATCCATCCAACGCGAGCCTCTTAAGATGATGATCGAGGCTCTTGGCTATTAGGCCATTGGCCGTCACGACAATCGGCACAACAACTGCTGAGTCCACATCCCACATGTCGACAATCTCATGAGCTAAATCAAGATATTTCATTTGTTTATCTTTCTCAGCTTTCACGAGATTCCCGTCATGCGGGATGGTGACGTCAACAATCATTGTGCAGCTCTCCGATCGATCTATCACCACTATATCAGGCTTTTTGGCAATAATAGTTCTGTCAGTGATGATAGTTCGATTCCAGTACAACGTAAGACGACCATTTTCGAGAACTGGGTCGGGCGCATACCTATAGTACAGCACCTCGAACTCCACAAGGCCGTATCGAAGAGCAAATTGTTGGTGGATGTGGTTGAAATCTTGGCCAGTTGGTTGTGTTTGTGCAAATACTCGCCGTTAGCAAGACGAGGACAACCGGAAAAAAAATGTCTGAGTGATTCGCCCGGACTGTGACATCCCCGACATATGTCCAATGTGCCATCCCTCACAATATACCTCCGGTAGTTTCTCGTACTCGTCTCGTTTCCCAAAATAGGTTGCCGGGCCATAGCCAAGATACGGACGCTTTAAAGTCGTCCTCGTCCCTGTGAAGGGCGCGTTAGAAGCGTCCGTGTAACTCCTCGTTCTTCCATACCTCCTTGCGGTTGTCGGTGCTAAATACTATAGGTTTGCGCCAGTTCTCTTTTGCCAAGGAGAGCGGGGTCAGTCCCATGTCCATTGCAACCACATCTCGATGCATTCCCACGTCGGTTTGGAGGAAATACTCCCTGAGATTGCACACCTCCTGGTTATGGAGAGACTTATCATTCAAAAAGCCTCGACCCCCATCCATCATGTCCATCCCATCCATCATCTCGACCCCCATCCATCATTACCATCATGTCAATCTCGATAATCCCTAACGCCTCCGATATACCCAAGTACTTGTAGGTCTCGTCAGCAGAAAGTGATCTAAGGTTTAGGGAATCTGACAATTGTATTCCCTCGGATTCCTCAATCCTCCCTTGCTTCACATGCATGACCGCACACTTATCCTCTCCAAATTCCATTCTAATAGCAATGTACTAAAAGGGTTCAGGGCTAGGCAAAACAACAATTTCAAACTATCGCCTTGGAATATACCTCGCTTAATCCTTATTGGTTCATTATTTCCCTGGATTGGTCGACAACCTGGATAACGAAGGACCGTCCGACATTGCCTCATGCATGATCCCAAGAAAGTGCAAAGAGTTGCATCCACTTTATAGAACTCCAGCACTCTCATGAGGCACCCATGCGGCACGGAGTCATAGGCTTTCTTATAGTCTATCCAGCATGTCGACAAATCCTTTCGAGAACGACGAACCTGTTGGCTGATGGTCATGTCAATGAGGAGTAGCTCCTTAGTACCACGTGACCTATTCCTACATCCATTCTGAGAAACAGACATAATAGCATTTTTGGTTATATGGCTATCAATCTTATCTCTCAAAATGGATGTAAGAAGTTTATGGACCGTTAAACATGTAATCGGTCTATAATTTTTTGGTTCTGTGGTACTGCCTGATTTGTAGAGCAAGTGGGTGATTTCCGGTCATATGGAACTGTGGCAGCGATCCCGACTCAAGAGCCGACTGAAACTGAGATGCCAGGCAAGCATGGGAACGGCGCAGCCACTTTAGCCAGAAATTATACATTCCATTTGTTCCCGGTGAACAAACGATAACTAACTAGCTTAGATTTATTAAAAAAAAAGTTTGTTACTATAATTGTCGGCGCTAGGTTCAAATCGAATTTTTAAAAATTATTTATAAGAAAATGAACAACGAACAAACGATAAATTTGATCGAACAATCAAGAACAAACGAATTAGCAAAATAAAAATAAAAAAGATCATTTTCCTCCGCTTAGAGAGATGATAAATGGCTTACCAGTCATTCCGCGAAAATTTGCACCGTGACTATGTGGACATAGCGGACAATTTTCAAAATATTTTTTTTGGATTATATCGTAATTCGACGCACTGTTTCTTAAACTACTTGAATAATATACTTTTTAACTATGATAATGTCGTTTTTAAGAAATATTGCAAATTTTAATAGAGACTATGACTAAACTGTGTCCATTTAGTAACAATTTCATATATTATTTTTTCCTCGAGGGACGGACAGTTTTAATTTAATTTCAAGCAGCTTGTATAAATTATGTTCCAATATCAGTTCCAATATTTATGTTGTTAAATTCAAATGTTTATAGCATTTCGTAACTTTTTGGATCAAAAGGACCACTTCTTTTGACTATTTAGCTACATCCAGACATTCTTAAGGATTTAGTCTGGTATTAGATTTAAACATGCTTATCAATATTATTAATGTTTTAAACGATAATACGATAAAACAATATATTCCCGCATTAATCGATGACGAAGATATGACAAAAAATTGTGACCGTGACTAAATAGGAAATGTTATATGTGACTAAATAGAAATATAGGCAACGTTCACACACAATGTCAAAGGCAATGGCCTGTTTTAACTGGTAATGTTACCGGGATGATAAAATAAAATTGTTTTGGTAGCTGTAAACTTCGGAAGCAGGTTATAAGCCGTGACTAAAGTGGAATGTCCATGTATACCAAAATGTTGATTAATAATATATAATACAAATTTATTATAAATTAATGTTTTTATGGAATATAATTTTCGTTTAAATTAAAATAGACATTACAAGCCTTGAAAATACATAAAAACATAGAGTTAAAACTTAAACAGAATAGGAAATATTGTGTCTTAAAAATTCACAAAACATGTGTGACATACTAAAATAATCCTTTTTTATGCCAAATTTTATGAATAATTAAGTAAATCATTCATCATTTGTTTTAAAAAATAAATATTCTATCTTTTAGTCAGAATAAGGTCTAGCAAATAATTGGATCAATAAATAAGTAGTAATAATTTCGAAACTTTTGTGACAGTAACAGTCTTGCATGCTTATGCATGTCAGTTGAGTAAATTTAATCTTGCCAATGTCATGTGTGATACAGAAAGCAGTCAAATTAATTTGTCCATTAAAAGAGTAGTCAACGTGGATTGACAAGAAATTTTCTCTGTTTAAGCTAGTCAACAAATGCTTGTTTTTGGTCCAACTTTTTTCAGCAGTCTTGGAAAAATATGATCAAGGTGATGATTTACAAAAATTGCAGTTGTAAACAAGTTAAGGTTAATCATTAAAAATTATTTAAACATATTAAATATGCAATAGTTAATAATCAATTTTTAGTGCTTTTTCCACAATTGTAATATTTGTTAAGCTCTGAAATTTGAATCTGAAATTGACATTGGTGAGCAGAAAGCGTGGGAGCCAAGTGGGATGGGCTTTTTGGGGGCGTTACTGTAAAATATTATTTTGAGTGGTTTGGTTTGGATGGCAGAGTTGAGTGGTGAAATGAGTGGAAGGGGGTGGAGGTCGTGTTCTCGGGAGATGTTTTTGGAATATGCTTGGCACGCCTTGTTCGGAGAAGCGCTTTTTCTTTGACTTATGAATACAAGGACATTTACTAATACAAAAAATTTTACAACTACAAGGATTCAGATAATTATAACGTAAGACATGGCTTCGGCCTTACTATAAAATGAATATAGAATTAATTTACTAAGACAAGGCTGTACGGTGTGACATCTTTGCCTTTTCCATTATGGAAGAAAAACAGAGAAAAAAAAGAATGATGATTGACAGAGACAGCTATTGCAATTGACAGGAGACGTTTGGGAGGCTGTCAGACTTTTTAAAAGGCTTAAAACTTTATTCTAATAAAAATAATTGTTTTTTTTTCATAACGAATTTCTAAAAAATAATCAATTGTGTCCTCAACTCAACATGTCTTATAACAATCGTCATAAGTACGAAAAAGCTAGGCGGAGACTTGCAGCGGTGACTTTCTTGTCTAACATTTCTTTGGATGGATCTTTCAAGGATACGGAATTAAGTCAAATATTGGAGAAAAAAGTTTCAAAATCAGATGTATGTGATTGTTCTACTAAGAATAAAGACACTAAAATCTATAATCACAAAGATGTTTCACATAACAGTATTCGCAACCGTGTAAGAGCACCTCGGGCTACAAGCCCTGCACTAAAGGCTAGTGGCGATAATCACTCCGCTAGTTCCGACTCTGATCAAGCCACAATAACCCCAGTAAAAGGAAACAGTAACTATTCGTTTCGAGACAGGTATGTTATCTTAAATGACTTTATAAACGAAATAATATGTGCCCACTACTTCGTTTGTAGAAACTTGAAACTAAAAATGAGATCTAAAACAAATTAAACACATTTGGTCATGCAAAAGTATGCTTTATGTTATTCCAACTTATAAAGTTTTCAAGCGTCAGTAGGTTCAAGCATTGGATTCACAAGTGATATTTTCTGGCTTCAAATCGCAGTTATTGCCACACCAAATGTAAGCATTTTAGCTTAGTTGGAAGAGTTAAGAATACTAGTAGTACTCTATCCATACTGCTAGTAGTATTTTTTTTAAGGTATCAGTATGCAATATTTCATATAAATGCATAAGTCAGGGATAAAAATATAGGCTACATTCTGGTTGCTGGGTAAAAAGTAAAATGATAATACAGGTGTCAGTGTGTAAAATTTTATTCAAATGTGTTTAGTCATTTTTGTGTGAACATTCTAACATTGAAAAAATATATATAAAAATAATAATAGGATAGGAAACAGCAGTTCATTTAACGATTTTTTTTTAACTTTTATATTACAGATGCTCATCTGGTAATACTGAGTTATTCAAAGATAGACATTCGTCAGTAAAGACTAGAAAAATTACTGGAATTTCACAAGATGATAAAAGTAGCTCAGAGAGCTTGAATTTTGGTAATAAATATTGTAAATAAAAATAATGTTAAGATTTTAATATAGCTTATTAACTATATTATGTTTCTTATTTGTAGGTCGGTTTCGTACAAGTAATACATGCATTCCAGAAAATACTGCTTATAATAAAGAATTGAGATTGTTAAGGTCATCAAAAGGAGTGTCATTTAAGGATGAAAGGGTTGCTTTTGCACCAGCACAGGGTGTACCATGTGTTTTATTCAGCACTATACCATACTCTAAAACAGTGAAGGGGGCTCGGTAAGTATGGAAATGATTTTACACAATAACTCTAAATACAAAAGATCAAATGTAATTATCGTTATAGTTATTATTATAGCTATTATTATAGTTATTTCATTTATATTTATTATTATAGTTCTGATTTGAGAAAGGAAGGTGTTCGTAGACGTAATACTTCAGGACCCAGGCCGTTATCTTCTATTACTGATAATGGAGTAGATCCCTTTGATCTACTTGGATTAGAAAGGGAAGAGAATGGACAAGATATATCATACTCAAAGCTCCTAATCCCCTCAAGAATCTGCACAAGAGAACAATATAAAAAAATGTATGAAGGAGACTTTGCAGATAAAACTACATGGAAAATTATAAATCGTCATCCACATGTTATTGCAAGGTAAATGGATTTACTTTTCTTTGTACTTACGATGATTTTTTTACTAAATGTCATAAACTGCATGTATCTAATGCTATTTTCATTTCCATACTTTGTGTTTTATAATTTTTTGAATTTGATACATAAAAAAGCACTCACAATGTCTGCCATCATTTAAAATGTAGTAGAATATAAACAAAAATTATGTCTCATGATATCTTAATCATAGAAAATACTATATTGCTTTGCCATACTGGAGTTTTACATACCATCTCTCATGCCATCACTAACATTTAAATTTCAGGACTAAGTTATTGACGAGACACAAGGATAAAAAATGGTAAAAATAAAAGAAAACAATACTTTGTTATGCTAAGCTAAATAGTAATACTAATGCCAATCAAATTTATTAACACAAATTTTTCCACAAATCATTCTAGAGTACAAACAAATTGTACATTTAATCCACATTAATCTAGAAGAAAATTTGTAGATAATAGGTTACAAATAAAAGAATTAGTTTAAATAGTTTTATTACAGAAACTATTTCCATTTGAAATAAAACAAATTTAGTATTTAGTATGATTTAAAATTTCTTAATTATTAGCTTGAATTTTAACTAATTATTTTGCTTTATAGAAGGTATTTATTTACATTCTATTAAATTAGTAAGCTCTTATATGATATTGGCTGTAGTTGAAAAAATTGTTAAATTAATTTCAAACGGAACTATGCTTTATATTTGATTAATACTAACTCGCACTTCTGGGTTTCTTAACTTGACAAATTTTTAGATTCACATCATTTTAAAGCATGTTACACATTGAGTTGTACTTACTGCATGCTACTATATTTTAAGTAGGGCTTTAGTAAGGTCTAAAATATGCATGAGAAAGAATATGTACTAAATTGTATTAATTGTAAATTTCAAACCCTAGGTGTTTCTCTTATGAATCATCTCAGAGATCTACAGTGGCTTCCTCTCCACCACATTCGTCAATAGAAAATAAAACCTTTGATTGGGATGAAGGAGCTATTATTTCTCAGAAATATGTATGTATATATGTTAATTTACAATAAGATTGTAATTCATAAATTTGACAATTTTAATTTATAAATGGTTTTAAATATTTAATTGAATTTTGAACTTGAAAATCTAAAAAAACATCTCTGCTTCTTCAAAGACAGTGTTATTTTGAAGAGATGGTTAATTAACTATAAGCTGCCCGCCTGGTTTACTTTGTAGTAAACTTTTGAGTTTTAGTTTATTTTTATTGTATCTCTACAATAAGATAAATAAATAAAACACGTTAATTTTAAAGCTTTGTAAGACAATGACACTCATGTATAATTATGGTAACATGGTACTCTAGTTTATGTTACCATAACAATATGCAGTGTTAATGTCTTACAAAGCTTTAAAATGACTGATTATCACATAAGTTTTTATAATAAAATATGTTAATCTTATCAGTGCAGTTGTGCACTTGTTCTTGTAAGTTTGATTCCCATGGAAACACAATTTTATATTGTAGTTTCTGGTTGAAGAGTGTTAGTAGGTTAATATTTCATATGCATTTATGAACATTTCAGGTTCACTATTATCCAAATGTTCTTGATGATCCTGAATTAATTGCTGGAAAACATAGAACTTTGCTTACTTTTACTTCATATATGACATCTATCATTGACTATGTGAGACCACAAGATTTAAAGAAAGAATTAAATGACAAGTTTAGAGAAAAATTTCCACATATCAAGCTAACTCTGAGTAAACTACGCAGGTATATATGTTCAGTTTATTTATTTATTGTTTTTATTGAAACATGAGTTTTATTTTATAGAACCCGCAAAACAAATAATTAAATTATTTAGAAGCGCCTTTAATGACATTACCACCAACCAAGCAAAATCAAACAAACCAAAGAAAATTATTATTTTTCCAGCATTAAAAAAGAGATGAGGAAAATTGCAAAACATGACTGTGGTGGTATTGATTTATTGTCAGTGGCCCAAGCATATGTTTACTTTGAGAAATTGATACTTTCAAATCTTATCAACAAGGATAACAGGAAGCTTTGTGCTGGAGCATGCTTGTTACTCTCAGCTAAACTCAATGATGTAAAAGGAGAAATGCTGAAAGCTCTTATTGAGGTAAAATTACTGATGTTGAAAATAATTGTCATCTATATATAAGTGTATTGTGTTTGTGTTAAATTAAATAATACAATTATCATACAAACATTTTTAAGGTATATTTTTTTATTTTTAGCGAATCGAAACGACATTTAGAGTAAACAAAAAAGATCTAATAAAATTTGAATTTGCTGTTCTTGTGGCGTTGGAGTTTGGGCTGCATGTACCTCCATATGAGGTATTCCCGCACTACCAACGGCTGCTACACGACTCGTGACCCTGGCGTCGCCTGGCCGTCGAGCCCTGCATGCGAATGTACCGACGCCGCACCAGTATCGTGGATAACCTACGAGCGAGCGCCTGGATATAGTGTTTGGCTTCAGATTTGGAGCTAACAAAGTGATAATGTTGTGCTTAATTCTGCTAAGTACTATGGATGGATGGATTGTAAACAATCATTGAAATGCTTTATTCGAAAAGGGTCATAGCTCCTACATCTTTACTACCTTTATATTATAAGTAGGTAAGTTCTATATTCAGCACTTTTATGGCACAGTATTTCTCGAGGGGTATGATTTTCATATCTCTTCTTTATAACAAATACTAATAAAACTTCATTGTTATTGTTAATAGATAAAATATAGTAATTTTTTTATATTACAGAGATAGGATTGACAATTGTATGGAATTCTTAATTATTAATGATGTAATACTATCAGAAATTGATGTTAAGAGCCATTTCACTATTTTTCGCTCTGCAAGTTTAGGTAAATTTGGTCGCAGCGCACGTGAATCATATGAGCCGCGCGGCCTCCGTACTATTCGGTATAGTGTGACAACCAAAAAACCATCTTAATCTTTTTCTGATGTATAATAAAAATCAATAACTATTACAAAATGTTTTTTATATTATTAATTTGTTAAAAATTTCAAGTAGGTTATAACAACAGAAGAAATTTAAAACAAAAAATCAATTTTATTAAATAGGTTTTTAGATTTTAAAAATTGATTTGGTTGAGTTTACGAATGAATCGAATATTTATGATATAAATAAAATAGCCTTTTATTATTCTGCAGAAAATCTGAATGTGAATATGTGTTGCACAGTTTTGGATGCAAGCAGAACATCAAATTTTTCCTGCTTTAATTTTTTTATAAACTTGATAACACATTCAAACAGATTTATTTTAAATGCCTATTTGTATTGATAAGATGAGAAAAACGATTTTAAATTGTTTTACATATATTACCATAATATTTTACAGTACTTTTCGTATAATTTTTGCAATTTTTATTTTACCACGTATTATAATTGAAAAAGAAAAATTACCACATTAATCTATCTATTTACAAAAATAGTCATTGAAATATAGCGGTATAAAAATTATTATTAGGGGTCAAAGTATGAAATTGCCAATTTGCACTAAAAAATTGAAATTCGTTTTTTTTTAATTTAACATATTAGGTCGGGGAAAAAGTCTTTTCGCATTTTTTAAGAAAATTCAAAACATTTTTTAATGTAGTTTATTTACATTTAACTAAAGTATGAAGGTACCATTTTGTTCGATAACTATTTGCCATCTTGTAGTTAGGGACATGATCCCATTGCTGTAGAAATTTTGGGGCTTCTGATCAAAAAACTGCGACAAGTTTTGGCAGTCCTCTCGTGATGTTAACCTGACACTGCCTAAAGAATTCTCAAGAGACCGAAACAGGTGGAAAACTGAAGGTGCAAGGTCAGAACTAAACGGCGGATGCATAAGCATCTCCCAGCCAAACTCTCTTAATTTCTGCTGAGTGGCTAAAGATGTGTGAGGTCTAGCGTTATCATGATGAAAAACCACATCCCTTCTGTTGATTAATTTCGGCCGCTTTCTCTCAACTTCTTGCTTTAATCTCATCAGTCGTTCGCAGAAGAGTTCAGAATCGATGGTCCTGCCTGGTGGTAACAGCTCATAATGAATAATGCCCTTCCAATCCCACCACACACACAAAGCATCACCTTGCTGCGAGTTAACCTGGGTTTTGCCGCAGTCTGTGAAGCCTGACCGGCCTTTGACCACGACCTTTTTCGCACGTTCTTGTCGTACGTGATCCACTTTTCATCACCAGTTATCAGCTTCTTCAAAAATGGTTCGGTTTCATTACGTCGTAATAAAGAATCACAAATGAGTACACGGTTGATTAGGTTTCTTTCAGTGAGCTCGTGAGGTACCCAAATATCGAGCTTTTTTTGTACCCAGTTTTTTTCAAATGCGCCAAAACTGTTTTGTGGTCAATTCCCAGTTCTTCAACTACGTCGTAACTACTACTATGCCGATCTTGCTCCACTTTTTCAAAAATTGCATCCATTTTACCCGTAATAGGGCGACCAGAGCGAGGTGCCGGAATCCGGATGTCAAATGACATCAAAATTTCCGGATTGAAAACGCTTAAACCAAATTTGTGCTACTCTCACAGGCACTGCACTAGGTCCATAAACATCGAAATTTTTTTTCGCGGCTTGCGTTGCATTTTTACCTTTTTTGTAGTAAAATTTTAAAATGTATCGAATTTCTTCGTTAGATTCACTCGCCTTCATAGTACGAAAAACAAATGAAAATCACACATTTTCCTAATTTGAATTTGGAATTATCTTCTTTAAAATGTAAACTTTTAATGATACCAAAACCAGCCAGATACAAATAATATAGCCAAAGAGATTTTATTACAAGTACATACTATAATATACTATAATACGAAAAGTTACTTTTAGTTACTTTTTCCCCAACCTATTATTTATTTAATCAAAATAATTACCATTATTATCTATACATTGCTGCCATCTAAAAGGAATTTGATCCAATATTCCTTCATTTCTGTATCCATTCAACAAGGCAACACAATTTTCAACACGCGTTTCTTTCTGCAGATCAGTATAATCTTGAGGCACCCATTTTTCATATTTTTCATTTTATGGATTTGACGCAAATGAGTCAATATTGTTGGTAAGGTAACGTTAAACCATGTCGCTAGTTCCTGGGTAGTCTGGCTCGGATCGGTTTCCACCATCTCTTAAATTAATTGTTATTCACCTGTGTGGGCGGTCTTCCACGTGGTTCGTTTTTCAAATCAAAGTTTCTATCACGAAAGCGTTTAAACTAAAATCGCATTCTGTGTTTGCATACAATCTGATGTTGTAGCTTGTACAGACTCTGGTTCCTAGAACATTATAGAATAATTTATTTTAGATTACATTAAAGAATAAATGTATATTTATAAATATTATTTTAAATGTATTTCTATAAGTATACAAGAAAAAATACAAGGTCCGTCCGTGGGGTCCGTGTAGCGGTGCTCGTCACTGCTGCTACGAAAAAGGGCCCTCGTTTCCGCCGACGGAAACGGTGTGGTGAATGTATGTGTGATGTGTACGGGGCGTTATCTGACGTCGTTCGATCGTCAGGGTCTGTCAAGAAGAAGGCGTTTGTATCGGTCTTTAATATTATAGGAGACTGATTCTACTATGAGAGGATTTGAGTGTCGGGAGGGCTTTATCAAAGTAGCGCTTGGAGTATTCTTTAAAATGGGCTGAAAGAGTTTCGAGTTCGAAGTCCCTATGCAGGTCGACATTACGGATATACCAGGGAGAGCCTGATGCTAAACGCATGAATCTGTTTTGGATGGTTTGTAAGGTTTTTAACCTGTTTTTTGGAACGTATAAGAAGCATACGATCGCATATGACATGATGGGACGGACGCACGTTTTGTAGAGCGTTAACTTATTTCTAAGTGACATTCTACTTTTCGCGTTTATCATGGGATAGAGACGACCGAAAACAAAGGCTGCTTTGTTCCGGACTCTTTTAATGTGGGGGATGAAAGTGAGTTTATTGTCATATGTGATACCTAGGTACTTGACCAGTTTTTGCCAGGGAATCGGCTTCCCGTGCAGGGTGATTGGTCTCGGCTGAGGATAGTGGCGTGGACGCAGATTGAAGTACATTGCTGCACTTTTCTCTGGGTTCACCTCTATCCTCCACTTTTTGAACCATTACCTAACGCGGTGGCCGCTCCTTGTAGTCTGTCGTGTATTGTCTGTCTACTTCGGGCGGAGGTGTATAATGCGGTATCGTCCGCGAAAAGGGCTAGTTTAACATTGCAACACATGGGGATATCACTCGTGTACAGGGAGTATAAGATTGGTGAAAGGATTGCGCCTTGGGGTACGGTATCTGTAGCGAAACAGGCGGTTTGACAAGAAGTCTCGTATGATGTGTACGAGTCTATCTGGAACTCCCATTTCGTACAGTTTATAAATTAAACCGCTGTGCCAGACTTTGTCAAATGTCTTCGCTACATTGAAAAAGAGGGTTCCTGTAGTTATTATACCGTGCTTATAATGAAAGGAGTGAGAACGTGTTCCCTTAAGCGGTATGCCTGATCTGCCGAGTGTTCGGTACGAAATCCGAATTGCTCATTTATGAGCAGTCTCTTTTCATCAATGATGTTTTTGAGACGAACTAGTACGATTCTTTCGTAAATATTGCCTAACGTGTTTAGGAGAGAAATTGGTCTATAGCTGTTGGGTTAGTTGGTAGGGTTGGTTCCTGGGTTTGCCAGGATTGTGGAATCCTAACACTATGGCCTCTTTCCACTGGGCGGGGAAGGCCGAAGCTGCAAGGAAGGTATTGAATATTACTGCCAGTAGGCAAATAAGATGGGTGGGGAAGGTTTTCAGAATTTTATTAGTGATCCTATCTGGGCATGGTGCCTTTTTGGCATGCTGATTCCTAATAATTTCTGCTACTTCGTATGGTGATGTTTATGGTGATTCGTATGGTGGGAGAGAAAGCCTACGTTCGACTTCCGAATCTACCTTTAAGAGGTGATTGGGGTCTGCGGGGAGGGAACTGGGGGAGCATTGGCTCTCAAAACCGTCGGCTAAGCACTCGGCTGAAACAGTGTCGTTTTTCAGTGCTTTCGCCAAGGCATAGTATGTTGCATGCGCCGGCGTGAGCTCCGAAAGCCGCCTGTTCCAGTGTTCGTCCGTGATATCTGCAACACGAGCTTTTACCTTCCTCTGCAGATCCCACAGGAATCGCCTGTTTGCGTCAGTCGGGTATGTGTCATAAGCCCTAGTCGCGGCGTTTTTTCGTCTGATAAGCTCTTTGGCTACCTCAGGAAGCTCCCGGCGTCCGTCTGGATGCACCGGGACCGTCCTGGAACAGTCATCGATCATGCGTTGGATATGAGAGGTCAATTTATCGGACTCCTCTTTGGCTCCCTCCACCGAGGCAACAGTGTCTGGCGGCAAATATGAATGGGGGGGATCGGGGTCTGTTGATTGTAGACGCTTGAAGAACGTTTTCCAATCTATTACCGTTTTGGTCTCTGGGGGCCTAGTGTTATCTGATCCTAGTTGGATTAGGACTGTTCTGTGGTCGGAGGCGAGCTCGGATAGCGACTCTATAGAGCGCACCTATAGGGTGACACCCTTTAAAATGTCCCTTGTGTCCGTCAGTTGTAGGATATCGAGTCGGCCTGAGTGGTGCTATAACTTCGAAGTCCATGAAATGGGCTCCGTTCCTATCTGTCAGTTTGTTTAATTCTTGTCCTCTATTGTTAGCTAAGCGGCAGTTCCAGCGCGGGTGTTTACAGTTGAGGTCTCCGGTCAGAAGGACCGAGTTCCCTAAAAAGAGGAGCGACTGAATGTCGCTTTTTATAAGGAGAGAGAGGAGTCAATTTCTTAGTTTTGTAAGGAAAATATCGTTTTAAAAATTGTGCTTATTTAGAAAATTTTCGTATCTTAAAAATTTTACTATGGATTAACGGAGATACTAATGTAAAAAAATCTAAATTGTGTATCAATAAAAACATATTCCACATATTACGATATTATAATAAAAACAATAATAAAAATATATTCCACATATAACAATTTCAAAGTAGAGGTTATTGAGAAATAGGACTTCAAAATATACATTGCGATCTATCCAGGGAGACGACGGAGGAAAAGGGTAATAATTTTGTACACACAATATAAATCAAAATTCTGATAAATTTTGTTACTACAACAAAGGTCACTCTATTATATTTCAATTATAGAAATTATATTATTGCATCCAATACTGAGATTAACGACGTCAAAATGTTACAATTTCGCGGATTTTTACCGAATTTTGTAAAATGGCTCTTAATACGATCGACCACCGGTTTTTGTAATTAATGTAATATTTAAAAAATTGATTTGCAAACAAAACAGATGGTACATCATAGCATAGTTGCTACCAAGATACTGGACCTAGACTTGGACCTGGATTCGTAATGATTTTTTTAAATTAAAAAGCAGATTTTAGTTTACGTTACGATTCACAAACGGAATCATAGGTACAAGACTGCACAAAAGAGCCGATATCATTATTTAAAAAAATATTTGATGATATTTGCATGTATCAATTTTGTCTCTGATATAAAGAAGGAAAAAAGCTATAATCAATAAAGATATGTGTAATAGTATAAAGTATATCTGGTTTGTGATGCAAAGCAATGAAATTAATCTGATTTTATTATAAAGAAATAGACAAAGGATTATCAGAATTTCGATAGACAGCCTTAGACATGTTTAGTATGACATATAGATTAATGTACGAATCTTATGGTATCTAGGATCTGATCTGATCAGAAATATGTAGTTGTTTTAAAAATAAGAATTTGCCTTAAACAGTAAATTTAAGATGTATAAATATTAAACAAAAATTTATTCAAAATCAATTGATGAGAATGAGAATAATCTAAATGGAAATATGCAACACAAATCTAATGTTAGTTAATTGATTTTGTTAGATAAAATAAATTAAATTTGTTATTGTTATAAATGTTCTTGTGTACTGTCAGCATCAAATAACACAAAACAGTCAAAAATTTAAAAACCAAAATATATAGCTTTAAACTTGATTGGTAGAGTATTTCAGAGCTAAATTTGTAAACACTTGTATAAAAATGTAATCTATGTTCATATTTAACTTGTGCTATTGGAGTTATAGTTCATTTTCTCATCATCGCCCATTAATGGCCCACTGCTGAACCGGGTCTCCACCCAGAATGAGGAGGGTGTTAGGCAAGAGTCCACAACGCTAGCCCAGTGTGTGTTGGCAGACTTCACACACCTTTGAGAACATGGAGAACACTCAGGATTACAGCTTCCCTCACGATGTTTTCGTTCACCGTTATAGCATGTGATATTTAATTGCTTAAAAACTCAGAAAAGTCAGAATTTTGTGCCCAGGATTGAACTCGGACCTCCCGAGTAGACATCAATCTCTTTGCCACTAGGCTATCGCTACATTATATTTATTTAATTTCCTTATTCTATTCATTTGGTTTGACGTTCTTTATAATTATGCTGACCGTACAAGTGCCTGAACAAAGTGTAGCTTTTAAGATTGTTACAAGTATGTATTGGTATTAATGTAGAAGATAAGATGTTTCATCTATTTGAAACTGAAACAACCATTGTGTGATTAATAATATTTATGTTTCTTATTGCGAAAATTGCTTGGAGTCACATTTTTAGTAACTATAGCATCTAGTCTTTGCCAAATTTTTGTTTAGATCATAGATTTCTTTAAAATAACCTGTAAAGTAAATAGATTTGATCTCTTTACTAAAGTTTATATGTTATTAGAGACTTTATTGCTCATCTTCTATGCCAAAGATTATTGTTAATAATATTTAGAACGTATTTTAAGATCATATTCTTTACAGTTAAATTAAAACGCTTTAATGTTAATTAAATAGTGAGACAAATGATAGTTATTTATGCAACTGTTGTATAATAAGGGGTATTAAAACACGAATGTGGTGAATGTTTATCAAACGAGGCGAAGTCGAGTGTGATAATAGTATCACATGAGTGTTTTAATATCTAATTACCAATAGTTGCATACAAGACTTTATCTACACCCATGATATGAATCCTCTATAAAAGATTCTGAAACAGTTAGCTTACTGCTCAGATTAAAACAGCCACTCCTAGTAACCTAATATTATCCATTACTGAGTATACACAAAAAAACTAAGTATTAATGAAACAATAAATTATTGTAGTTGTAATTAATATTTTGTATAGTGCGCTCATTAAAATTCACTTCAATATGTTGTTTAATGTTGTAAGGTAATCGCTATTTTTTTTGTAAACACAGCGATTGTTGTTTTGGCGCGCGGCGTTCTGGTAGTAGAACACGCGAGAATGACGACGTTCTTTTTTTAAATTCATACAGTTATTCTTTTTTTGAAAGCATCGAAAAAAACAAAGGAGTATTATGAAGTTCAATACAACATTATATCATCAGTTTGAATGATATAATGGTTATAAGGACATTGGGTGTTTTAATGTTGGCAATAACTGTTTCAGAATCTTTTATAGAGGATTTAAAGCATGGGGGTAGATAAAAGTTATATAATGAATATCCTATTAAATATTAAAATGAGCCTTGTAGGTAAATTTTTTTGGCTTAATTGTTTGACTCAGGTAGCTTACATTCTAGGTGGAAACTGAAAAGAAATAATATTAAATTCCACCTATTAATAAAAACAATATAAGCAAACAGCCTTATATAAATAGCTATGTATAGCTATTGAAGTAATGAAATTAGAAATAAAATTGTTTGTTGAATATCAGTATTAACTATTAATGGTACTCAGATTTTATATAATTTTGCTAAAGTAATTTTGTGAATTTGCTTTTTATTTATATTTAAATTTATAATAATGTATTGTAATTGGAGGCCTAACGTAAAGACACACATTATAAATATATTTTGGTGGGATTTATTTTTTAAAATTTCAATTGAAATTATGATGATTAGAAAATAGAAGAAAATATATGTTTGTTAATTGTTACGTAGTTTAAATAAAGTGTTTATATATTCAATATCTGTTTGATTTAATCAGTTTTTTTTTTTATATTATTACTTTATTTCCTATATAGCACGAAAAAATAAGGAATATCGTGTGATCAAGATATGAATGTGGTGAGAACTGAAAATACATAGGAACTTTTTGTTTCAACCTTTTAATGTCATAACTTAAGTGGTGTAAATTTTAGACAGTTGAAAATGACTTTCAAATATCAATTCACACCGTTACTTATATAGTTACCTAGTAATTTTTTAAGATGTTTTACCTGGATTCGCAAAGAACTATAACACGTCACGAGAGTTCTTTGATTCTGAGTAGAATAACTCCGAGAAGTGATTATGACATACTACATTTTGTTCGTGCACAATCAACCTCACATTTATTTAGTGATTCGGGAGTATCTTTGACTCACAGACAGAAAGGCCCTGTTAGAAAAGAAATTATTACATCGCTCTTTGAATCCATGCTCGATAGTATCGTTTATTCCTGGGAAGTGATCGAACAAAAAAGACCGGAGATAGCTACTTCAGAAATTGACAAGACTACTAGTGACCTGATAGCCATCAGTAAAAAAAAGAAGTCTGTAGGTCTGTTTGTGACATGATTACATATATAATATTCTGTAAAATTAAACATTAGTGCCTTTTATTTTATTAAATTGGTAATGTTACAGTTAAACAAGCCAAGCAAACTAAAAAGAGCCAATCGAAAATGGAATTTAGTGAAAATACCCAGGTATTCACCAGAAATTATATTGAATATATATCTATTAATTTATTATATTAAGATAACTGTTACAATAGGATGGTTTTCTGCAAATGTGCTGGTGGGCATCGCCAGACGAACGAGCTATAATACATTTTAGAAATGGAAATATTTATGAAGGAAATATATCAATGAAATGTATGCATGGAGAAGGACGATATCAATGGGCAGATGGTACCGTCTACTTGGTAAATATTTAATTTAATTTTCGTTTGCTTACTTCATACCTAGTAATGATAGCTTAAGCCTACCTATTAATGCTACGTGCTATGCTATGCTACTTAGTTAATATAAAAAAATAGCATTTTAGATAAGAAAGAATAACAGAACATAGAACAAACCAAAAATATCAGATTGTTACCGAGATACAAAGTTTTACATTTATCTGTTCGTATGCATAAATATCTTCATCGTCTGGTGGGTATTATTACAAAATTCAATGACATATCTAAAACAGGGATCGTTTAAGGAAAATGAAATTATTGGAAAAGGTATCATTCACTGGAAAGATGACACATGGTATGAAGGGGAATTCGCTGGCAATCTCAGGCATGGTAGAGGTCTCTACGTCGATTCACGAAATCAACGCGCGTACTACGGAGGTTGGCATAATAGCACAAAACATGATGAAGGCGTTATTTACTACGATGGAACTTTTAAAAATTCATACGATGGAGAATGGATTCATGTAAAAAAACTTTTTGTAATATATTATGTACAGCATATTGAATTACCAAATTCATGTACTTAATGATATATTTGTTAAATTTGTAGAACGTACGGCATGGGTTTGGTTCCCGTGAGTATTGTGAAATAAGTGGTTACAAAGGCGAATGGGATAACTACGTAAGAGAAGGTAAAGGTCTTATGATCTGGCCTAACCACGATGTAAGTTATTACAATTAACTATATATATGTCGGAAATCTAATTAAAAGGAATGAAATGGAATGAATGGCCTATCTCAAAAGCTATACGGGCGCAATACGGTCAGGATATAACTAGACGTTACGATCTCTTAATATTCCGACTAGAACTATTATGACAGGAACCCAAGCAGTGCCTTGAACTTGTGACCAAGGTGTAGGCTTAAGGAGCTCCTTTAAGTGATCACAACACTCGCCTCCACTGCTTAGTTTCACACATACCTAACCTAACACAAAACTAACCTAACCTAAGGCTAACCTAACTCACACCTCCGATATCTATATTTTCTTTTAGTATTTTTTCATAATATTATGTTACCCGTTCACAGTTCTATAGAGGCGAATGGAAAAATGGAGTGATGTCGGGTTATGGCATCTATATTTGGGATACATATTATAACAATTCAATGTCTTCTCCATCGCTCTGCGCATATCGTGGTTTTTGGCAGCGAGGAAAGAGAAACGGATTCGGTGTTTTAAATCTAGGCTTAGGACTAGGATCCTTTTATCGCGGAGAATTTGTCAACAATAAGAAACATGGGGCGGGCAAGTTCGTTACGAACAATGGACTTATACTACAACATAAATATTTATTTATTGACGACAATGTAAGCTCTTTAACCAAAGAAGATTATGAAAATGGAATTAATAAATTGGAAGAACCGTACACATTTGATATTTGCGATAACTCAGTTGGTCTTATTTACCACATCGAACAAGTTATCAAAAATATTGATAAGGAACAAGAAATTAGATCTAGAATTGTCAATGACTTTATTGTAAGCAATAAATTGCACCATTTCTCTTATTTTATTAAAAAGGAAAACCAAGAAAACATTGATTTTAATTTTAAAGATTTGGTAAACTTTGAAATAAATTCATTGAGCAAATCCTTGAGATGCTACGAAACAAATCTCAAATATATTTACTATCAGTATGCGACTATATGTAACAAAGAAGAAATACATTTTACACCCGTTTTAATAAGATTGTATTTCTGGCAGTTATATTACGATTGCAATATACATGAGAAAGGGTTGACGTTAGACGAGATCGATCAAATGTTTCACGAAAACCGGGAATGGTTGTCAAAATCTCCTCATAATCCATTTGATAAAATATATTTTTGGCAATTTCAACATAGTTTAATAACAGTTGCTAGTAAATTGTATGCTAAGAGGCAACTTCCTGGTAAAAAACCAGATACTATGCTAGCTAACGCATTCAGAATTTTTATGGAGAATGACGTTTTGCCAGGAGCTGGTCGTAAGAGAGGTTTGTTATTACTTTATCCTTACTAATATTATAAATGCGAAAATTGAAATTTGGTATACAAATAGTCTAGAGCCTGAGAAAGGATTTTAATGCGAAAAAAGGGTTGTAAGTCTATAATAATGTTGTTTGGAAGTATCGTCATTTTTACAGCTAGAAGATTGAAACTTATTTTTTAAGCTGTTGATTCGATTCCATAAATAAATATGACATTCAGAGTATGTGTGTAAAATAACAAAAGGGGATGAAAGTTTGTATGGAAATATGTAAGGTTTATGTGAATGTTTTATAAGTGTGCGACAAGAAATAAGTATGATTCTTACTTGTAAAGTAGTTAGTCTAGATAATTAAAAATGCTAACCAAAGACACTATTCCATGCGGACAAATTCGCGGGCACAGCTATAACGCATAGATAGTACCTACTTAGTGTTTATCAAGTAATCGTGCCAATATTAAATATAGGCATGCCTGTTGACAAGAATGTTAGCTTTTAAAAAGTTAAAAGTCTTATGTATTTTGATTAATTATTTGTAAATAAATCTTGTGTCTGTGTAATTCCTTTTTTAGGAAAACTGGGTGAAGGATATGGTACATTTGTGCCACTGAAAGTTTTGTACAGATTATACCGCTCACTGGGAGAACCCTGCAAGATTCGTACTTTTTTATGCTCGGTTCGAAGACCACCACACGATTCACATCCACAACCCACGATTATTGAAGATAACAATCCTGCTTTAGGCAGAAATGCTTTCATTTTTGGTGACGACATTATCTATACATCAGGTAAATTTTATAAATTAACAAATTTATTCGGGTGGACCTTCTGCGCGTTTGTCCCTTGTCCATCATAATAAAAAGACTGAATTTCGTAGCACATTCGAAGAAGTTTTTACTAAAACGGACCCCGTTTATGCTTTTAAACCACTTGTTAACTTAACGTCTTATCCGTCTACAGAGAACTTTTATTTTAATTACTTATACAGTCTCTGTATAGGAAGTAGAAAGGGTTATAAGACAGAGAAAATATGAATTGATTGTTATATTTTCAGATTTTCCTGTAGAGAAAGTGGAAAACAAAATTGAAACTGACTTGAAGTTGTTCAACATAAGCAACTTATGTACAAAGTCTATTATAAAAATATTTTCATTTATATTTCCACAGATATACAGTAACCATAAAATAATGAATTTAAACATAGAGATTACGTTTTTTGAATTTTTCGAAGCATTTGTTACTTGCGTTGAAGAGAGCATACGGTTAATAGATGAAGGTTTGCCACAAGAAACAATTTCTGTATACACTACTACTGAAACGCAAACATTCCCTAAAATTTGTAAATAAAATTATATAAATGTTAACATTTGTATTATTTACCAAATTAAAGAAAAAACTAGCAGTTTGAATTAAGCCTCCAAATAAGCTTAATGCTAATATCACATCAGTACTGTTACCACAAAGCTACTATATTTATATGCCAGTTCGAGTGTGTACATTTGTTCTTATTTTTTTTATTTACCTCTAATCTAGTAAACGATATAAATCACTAGTCGATTCACTTATAGCTCCGTTTCAATAGTCTTAGCGTGGTGATATATAGGTAGCCTTCCTCGATAAATGGGCTACCTGACACTGAAAGAATTTTTCAAATCGGACCAATAGTTCCTGAGATTAGCGCGTTCTACAAAACAAATAAACAAACTCTTTAGCTCTATATATTGTTATTGATTTTTAAAAAACACTAAAAAGAAAATAGTACATAATAATTTTTCTTACGTTATTTGCTGCCTTTTCTAAATTCTGACATTTATACCTTCTTGCTTAGTTTGACCATTAGGTAATTATTTTCATAGACCTGCATGTATAATGTGTCTAAGAAACAATTTTGACAATGTTAAAATAATTCAAATGACATATGTGTACCTACTTCTATAATTTTTATTTTATATATTATACACATCAATAATTATTTTTGTAAAATGAGAACTAAAAATCCAATGGCTAAAAAGCCTCGGCAAATTCTTTTTTCAAAAAATAGATATGGGCCGAAAGTTAAAGTCGAAAACTGGGACTTCCAAAACCATGTGGAAAAAAAAGATAACTATGTATATAGCGATAATCTCAGCAATCACCTCAGTACCTATTTGCGGTGGGGTGATCAAGACCAAAACATTGGAAAGACTGAAACTCGTAGTATGCTCGAAGAAGTTTTTACTAAAACAGATCCCGTTTATGCATTTAAGCCACTTGTTAACTTTACGTCTTATCCGTGTACAGAGTTAGTCATAAGATTAATTCGTTTATTTTATTTTAACTATATTTTGAGTTTTGTTTATAATTGTTTGGCCAGACTGCATAGCCCTAGACTTTTATACAAAACTAGCCGACCCGCGCGACTTCGTTCACGTGTTGCTCCGCGAGTAGCGAGATGTCAAGTAGCCTAAGTTACTCCTTGTTACATCAGCTATCTGCTAGTGAAAGTCCCGTCAAAATCGGTCCAGCCATTTCAGAGATTAGTCGGAACAAACAGACAGACAGACAATAATTGAAAAAAAAAAATATTTGGTATATGTACCGTGTATACATATGCACTTAGTAAAAAGCGTTTATTTTATTATTACAAACAGACTCTCCAATTTTATTTATTTATATAGATAGTAGGTTTAAGTACATACGAGACTAATCATAAAATTATGAAAATATTTTACTTTGATAAATCTTTAATATGTCGTGATTTTAAATAGCACTCCAGGAAGAAATAAGCTAATGAAAAATGCGAACCTAGCCCAACTTCCTACAGACTTTGGAATTATGGACTATCTTACAACTCAGCAGGATGATTATAGGAATCCCCATGCCACTGTAACTAAACCGGTAGGTATACTTAAAAATAATTTTGATCTCATATCACTCAATCTAGTCATCATTTAACCGTTATTCATATTTTATCTAAAATGACGTAAGTCGATGGTTCAGAAATTTAGAGCCCTCTATAACGCATCATATTATGGCCTTAATAGGGACATATAAAAGAGAATGTCTTGGGCAAAATAATCCCACCAGCATCGTCGCGTGCTACGCAAGGATGATGGTCAATAATTGCCGGCGATATTTTGCCGCAGCCGATACGCTCCGCGCATGGCACGCGACGAGTTAACACCGCGTATGATGACCGTTATAAAAGCGCTGCCTCTTCTCTTGCTACAGAGACGATAACTTGAATAGTCAGAATATGAAACTCGGATGATATGCGGACGCACTTGTCACAAAAACAGAAACGCGTATGATACGTTCTAGTGGGCATAACAGAGCATATCATATTGCTTTCCGATCCTGATACGTTCATACCACGATCATGATAAGCTATAGTGGGACGCTTTTAAGCGTGCCCGATTCGTGTAGGGTCGGTTTCAATTAGTTGTGGTCGCGACACAGTCGATTTTCACTTCCGCTACTACTTATCAGTTATATAACCAACCAAATCGTCCGCCAAACATATTTATGGCAAAAAGATTTAATAATTTCCTTTGGACATAACTTGTAAACCCAGTGACCACTATTTACTTTAGTTATAAGATATTGTGACATATTTTATATTGTTGAAATATTTTTACAGCTAACAATGTCTTCACCATCTTGGCTACTTAACAGAGTGATTCGCTCTGATCTGACACACAACCACGGCACTGCGCCACCAAGAGGAGACTATCAATGCTTAGACACACATACGCCTATTGGTCATATTCGTCGTATGAGATTATTCCGTTACCAATCATTCAACCCTTCCACTTGTCTCCAAGATTTTCCTAAAATTAACCTAGCAGATGATAAAAATAAAAAAGAGAATCCTTAAAACTCATTTATTTTCTAAGTTTAAAAATTATGTATTAAAACACCAAACTAAAAATTAACAAAATGAAAAATTAAATAGACAAAACAAACATCATTCATAACAAAAATTTGGGAAAAAATTATATAAACTCAGCCTTCTCAGGCGTATACATAGGTACGTATAATTTACCCAAACAAAAAAACCTTTAAAAATCTTAAATACTAATTACATTCAGACCATTTTTCGCATATTTTAATAAAAACATACCAAAGAAAATATGCTTTTGGCTGTAACATACTATTACATAATTAATGTATTAATAATATTTTAGAAATTATAGACAACTCGATAATATTCAAATTGATTGTTTTCAAATAATGTTAACCATAATGCAAATCTTTAAAAAAGATAAAAAATTTGCATTTTTCAATACGGAGTTAAGTATTAACAGTTAAATACTTATTTATATATTAAATTTCAATATTATTTATCTTAATACTTCTGTAATTTACAGTTTATTATATTGTTAAGGCAATTAAAAGACTTGAGTTACCATACAAAATTATTATATAAAAATGTATTATAAAATTGTAATAAGCCAGAAATTAATTTTATCACTTTATATGCTGATCACTAAATAAGGAATAGATATACAATCGCCGTCAAAAATTATCTGAATTAAATTGCTATATTTGCCGAGATATCATAGTAAAACAGTTTTTAAGTTTAATGAGGTAGACACAACAGAAATATAATGCATATTGTAAATTATTTTTGAAGTCTTTTATAGTTGACCAAGACCAGTTTTGAGTGTAATATTGTGTGGGTCTTTGTATCTCGTTTTTATTTTGTAATCAAAGCTTTATATCAAACTAATCAACATTAGATACATTAGTACTCATGTAATATATATTCAGTCAAAATTCAGAGCTTTTAAGACTAAAATTAAACACTTCAAGTATATTTTTGAAACACATATCGACAAGATAATTGTAATATGTTTGTAGCATACAAAATTATATATAAATCATATAGTATTATAACATTAAAGAAATGTAGCACCTCCCTGGACGTTTTAACTAGGCAAATAGCAAACAAGTTCCAAAAGGTGTCTTACATATATATTTGTTATGTGCTACTAAAACGCAATTTACTAAAGTCAGTATGTAGGTAATAAATATTTAATATTGTAACAAATGATTACTTAACTATATTTTATAGAATTGTAAGAGCTAAAATATACTGTGCATATTCAAAGTCAAATTCATACCCTGTAGACTAAAATCTTTTTCTAATTTATTATATTTTAATAGTTATCAAGTTAAATAAGGGAGGTGTTATGTTGATTTCACCATTGTTGCTATTTTAAATAAACTTTGTTAAGTCACATTGTCTACACTATTTTGTTGCATTGAGATAGTAGGCCTACCAACATCAACCTAATGTATTATGCAATAGACTTTCTGATAAAAAAATTTTTGGTTCTCCAGTGTGCAGGGTAATTAATTTACTTTGATTTATGGTAAACAATGAAACACCTTTCTGTTTTTGTGTTCCAGGTAATATTCAAAATCTATAAATTTTACCAAACTATTATTCCAAAAGATATCATTAATTCTTTAAACTTCAACTTGTTTAAGATATAAAGTATAGCATACAGCTAGCATAAAGTTGTTAATGGATTTATGACATTACAAATTGCATAATATACCATTTTACCCTAAATTACTCAATGCAATAAAATACTAATTGTAATGACATACTTCATTTCAAAATGAACATTACTTGTTTTTATAAAGCTTTACTTTTGGACAAAATATATAGTAATTGTAACAAATTTACATCTGCTTTTTCTTAATTTTGAAAATTGTTATAATAAAAAAATATATTATAAATTTTTGATTCTAATTTTTGCTGATATGATTAAAAGTATATTTCATATTACAGGAGAAAACTATAAAATTTGTATGGAATTTATCGATTTTTTTTAAAGTAAAGTTAAATATAATAGATATATTCATAATTGTTATTACATAAGATCCTTTAAGTTGGAACAAAATGCTGTAGACTGCAGAAATCAAAGTATTATCTATCTCTTAAAAATTAAGAACACAGTTTTGATTTGATTATTTTATCAAATATTGAAAATAAACAAATCTTTATATTTTTTTGTTTCCTAGCTATTGTGATGGGAGAGAATCAGTAATTTAGTTGTTACACCAGATTCATTAAGATGAAATAAATATATCATAATGAGTACAAATAACATAAAGATGATAAAGGAATCAATGGGTGCGCCTTCTCTTGAACCCTTTACCTTTTTTTGATTTGAGTTTATGCTTAGGAGGTTTGCTACGAGTGCCTGTTATTTCATCTGCTATTATGCCTACAGTTGTCAACCTTTTCCTACGATTTTTTTCTGCTTTTGTAACTGGGAGACGAGTTAAATAGTTCTCTTCATATTCAGTTTTTTCTTGCTCATATTTTGATATTGAATTTTTAACATGATTTCCTGTACTCATTTCAAGTGGTGCCTCAGAATATTCTTCTTGTAGTTCCCTCATAACACTTGAATTTAGAAATTGCTTCTTTGCTCTTTCTTTGTTTTTCTTCTCACTATCACTTCTAGAAATGTTCTCATCATAATGAACAGCTGCCAGTTTAGGTGGTACATAAACATTTGATTTTTCACTTTTCTCCTTTTTATTTTCATCATCAGACTCATTGCTCGACTCGTCACCACTTTGGTTTATCTTACTAAGTAGATTTTCTGGATTTGCATGATAAGATTGGGGATCATCCTCTGAAGTGCCAATAACGGCAGTCTTAACAAGTTTGTCAATCTGATATTTCAATTTAGAATCTATTGGACGAATTTTTTCTAAAACAGTTCGTATTTCTATAAGCCTATCAATGGAAGGGTCTGATTCGATTTTTTCTCCGGAACATTTGCGCAAAACAATATAAGTTAGATTGATTAAGTAACTAAGTAGCATTTGATATTTCATTTCCAAATAACTCAAACCTTTATCTGTAGACATTTCACCACTTTTAACGCGCAACAACATATTATCCACTAATTGAGTAACTTGTTGAACATTCGTATTCATTTCTTTAAACAATTTTAAAGCTTGTGGCAGGTCAGGTTGTTCCATTTCATCTATAGCCTGAAAGTATAGTGTCTGTTAATAACAAATACTATTTGCTTATAACAAATTATGAGTCATATATTGAGATTATTATAATGCATAATAATTTAATAAAAATTATAAACGACATGCCTGAACCATGATTTTTCCTGATATTTAACCCCTGCTTATTTGTTTAACTTTGAATAATGTGTCGGATAGATCTAAACATGAAATATACAATTCACGTTTCGCATGAAAATGTTTCATTTAACGAAAAATAGTATGGAACACATTAACCTTACAAAATAAAACAAAAATTAAAAATCGAAACGTTTCTTTGTAGTGTTTCCCATACCAAGCTCTCCACAGACTACCAATGACCAATCCAAAGATTACTCCGAACTCCAACGAATAACGATATATTTTTATACCGAACACTTCAATTGAGCTACAGAGCATCTGTATTCTTATATCTGTAAAGTGTAATCTGTTATCTGTATAATATTTATTATCTGTCAAAAATATAATGAAATTAAGTTTCCGCCAGTGTTGCCAATGTACGACTGATTTCTGATTTTCGGGTCCTCTGCAATTAAGCTTCAAGTTATATTCTTATTACCATTTATCATAGAATATGTGATAATTTATGTCAAGAATAAAGAAATATGCATTATGTTTTAAAACCTTTCAGAATTACCTGTTTTATTTCTTTTGCATAATACGGGTAATTACCGGGTAATTAAATAATTATGGTGTCATTTGTTTGCAACACTGTGTTGTACACTATAGAAATATGTCTAAGGCAGTGATTATATCAAATATTAATATTATTGTGAACATATTTCAAAGCCATATAATTGTGAACATATCTATATAAAAAAGAAAAGAAATAAGACTGCGATATGTACCTAATTGACGTCTTCACAAAATGATTATAACAAATGTGATAGTCTTATTTCGTTAATTACTTATATCTGATCCGCAAATATGTGTGCAGTAAGTGGTTTTTGTATTATTTTAACTCAATTGTTTTACTTATGGTACTGATAGAAGTGATTTTTTTTTCAGTTTTATTTTCAGATTTTTGCCCTTGTAGTAGCACTTCAAATAATTTCTAGTGATGGATTCTATGTCCCAGGAGTTGCACCTGTGGAATTTAAGAAAGGTCAAAGAATTGAAGTCAAAGCGGTCAAAATGACCAGCATACACACTCAACTGCCATATGAATATTATTCCTTACCACTCTGTATCCCCAAAAATGGCACTTTCCAAGATAAATCTGAAAATTTGGGGGAGGTTTTAAGAGGTGATCGAATTGTAAACACTCCTTATGAAGTGCATATGGCTGAGAATATTAAATGTAAATTGTTGTGCCATGAACAAAACAATCCAATGAATTGGAGTGTTGAAGAGTCAGAAAAAGTTGCTAGTCGCATTGAACATGAATACTTTGTTCATTTGTAAGTAATTTAGTAATTTAATTCAACTTGTCCACTGGGTTGATTTTATATAAATACTAATCGACTCACCCTGACTTTGGCAGTATAAAAATATTCAGGCATTCTATAAAAACTATTATTATCCAGCAATAACTATTAATTTTTCCAGATATAAAGAGTAGCCTTTATATCTGGAAAATTGCCCACCCGTAATTGTGGCAAATTTCATTGAAATCCATTCAGCCGTTTTGTGTGATTGTGTAACAACCTTAGAAAATATCACATTTATAGTATTAGTAATATTAATAATATATTTAGCAATATTAAAAAATTGAAAATAATAAATAATTATAAATATTGTTTCTGTTATCATATAAGTATTCAGTAAAAGATTTAATAAAATTATTATAATATAAGTTGAAATTTAATAAATAAAACCTAAACTAAGTTATTTTTATATTTATAAATATAATATTATATAATATTCAGAAATTGATGATATAGAATGTTTGTTTTCTATTTAGAGATAGTATCAGACTTCACTTGTGATGTAAAATATGTATTGAAAGTAGATATTTCTAAAGTGACAACATTAATGTATTGAATAAAATAAATGTAGTTTAAGAATTGTTCCAGATTAGTTGACAATTTACCAGTGGCTACTAGAATTACAAGTACAGACACATCTGAGAGAAGTATTGAGCAAGGTTATCGACTTGGATTCATGTCTAAGGGCAAAGCATATGTTAACAATCATTTGAAATTGCTTCTAAAATATCATAGACATAGCCAGTAAGTCTATTCATGTATCATGTATTAAAAATAAGTATTGTCTTTTCATAGAAATAATAATTACCTATAAAATTTGACAGTATTCATGAATATCCACTAGATTAAGAACATTTTTGGAGGATTTTTTTTAGATTATTCTAAATATAGTAAAATATGTTAGTTTGGCTATCTTAATTATTTTTTTTATATTGCTGAAAATTTGAAACATTTTATTAACAAAAATAGTTTGAGTGTAGAATATAGTTTATGGATATCTTTTTGTATCTTTTTCTACTTATTATTTTTCATAAAAGTACTGTCTAGACATCTGACCTTATAATAAGTCTTTGTTTTCAGAGATTCATATAGAGTAGTGGGATTTGAAGTAGAAACACATTCTGTAGAGAAAAAGGACTTGGTTTTTATTGATGGAACCTGTCATTTTCCTTCTGAATCTAAGCCTCAGCTTGTGAATGAGGATGTTGGAACCAAATTATACTTTACTTACTCTGTGGAATGGGGAGAGTCAGAAATTGAATGGGCTTCAAGATGGGACATATATTTAGGCATGAAAGATGTGCAAATTCATTGGTTTTCTATTGTAAATTCAATAGTAGTTCTTTTCTTTTTATCAGGTAATAATTTAGGTTTTAACCATTAAAAGTTTAAAATGACTATTAGCCGACCTGCTCTCGCTTTGCTATTCAAATTGTACACTCACTCATTTATTCATTCATACTCTACCTACAACTATGAATCATATGTCTCTCATTGTTTTTTCTCCAACTTACTTTGAAAATCCAACTACCACAAAAGTCTTCATTTTTCGGATTAATATATATCTCACAAACTTTACCTCTTTGTAACATTAGTACAGATTATCCATGAAAAGTGTGATTAATAGACTAAACTGCAGGATGTGCAGACAACACTTAGATTAAGTATAAATATTAACTTTCAGGTATTCTCACAATGATCATGGTACGAACACTAAGGCGAGATATAGCTAGATATAATTCAGATGAAAGCATTGAGGATATGATAGAAGAGACAGGCTGGAAACTGGTACACGGCGACGTGTTTAGACCACCACCAAAGAGAATGCTTTTTGCTGCTGTCATTGGAAGTGGAATACAAGTTTTTCTGATGTCTCTTATTACTATATGTAAGTTTCGATTAAATTTTAAAAGCTTATATATACCACAATCGCAAAACTTGATGAATAATTTATTTACTCATTTAAATGATTATATTTCTTTTATAATAGTTATTTGCAATCCATAGTACTATCAAAGTTACTTTGTTTTCGTATTTCAGTTATAGCTATGTTGGGAATGTTATCACCAGCCAGCCGAGGTGCTTTGATGACGGCCGCCATATTCCTGTACGTGTTTATGGGTCTCATAGCTGGCTACTATTCAGCTCGTCTGTACAATACTATGAAAGGAAAGCAATGGAAACAAGCGGCGTTCCTCACCGCCACGCTATACCCAGCCATAGTGTTCGGCACATGTTTCTTTCTAAACTTCTTTATAATGGGTAAACATTCCAGTGGGGCAGTACCATTTTCCACAATGATGGCTTTACTGTGCCTTTGGTTTTGCATTTCTTTACCTTTAGTTTATCTGGGATATTATTTTGGATGTCGCAAACAGCCATTCCAACACCCAGTACGGACAAATTTCATTCCAAGAAAAGTACCCGAACAAGTTTGGTATATGAACACGATAGTATGGTAAGAACTTAATTTTTTGTAATATTCCAAATAACCTACTAATTATGTTTTTCTTAGTATTAATCACAGGTATTATTTTTTCAGTGTACTGATGGCCGGTATTCTTCCATTTGGAGCTGTTTTTATAGAATTATTTTTTATTTTCAATGCTCTATGGGAAAATCAATTTTATTACCTATTTGGATTTTTATTTCTGGTGTTTTGTATATTAGTTATCTCTGTATCACAAATATCTATTGTTATGGTATATTTCCAATTGTGTGGAGAGGTAATAATTATGAAATACTTGCACTATTTAATAAAAAATGGTTTATGTGATTTGTTGCTTAACTAACTATATCAATTGTACGATTTTATTATTATATCTTTGTAAAAATATTAAAACGAATTATTTAAAGATCGTTTTTCCACGTTATTGTAGTATTATGTGTTTTATGGTAATATTTTTTATAAGTTGTAATTTGATCTTCACGATATAATAATAAAAATAACGTGTATGGATATATCATATAAACCATGATTTTATGAAGAATACAAAATGTTTGATAAATGACATGAAATATTTATTTTCTAGGATTATCATTGGTGGTGGAAGAGTTTTACCATATCAGGCGGATCTGCAGTATATATTTTGATTTATTCGATATTCTATTTCTTTACAAAATTGGAAATAACGGAATTTATACCAACATTGTTGTACATTGGTTATACAGGTAAAGAAGGATACTTTAAGATGAATTATTATTAGTAAACTAAGCTGAATAATCATCACAATCATGAATATTAATTGTTACAGGTCTAATGGTATTAACCTTCTGGATTTTAACTGGAACAATTGGTTTCTTCGCAGCATACACATTCATTAGAAAAATTTATGCAGCAGTAAAAATTGACTAAAGTAGAATCTTAAATACCTACTCTACAAAAGGTTTAACTGTGTGGTAATAAGTTAGCTTGCATGATTGTGTGTTTGTTTATGAGTGTGTTTGTATAGTCAATTATTGATTTATATTAATGCAGGAACTCATTAATGTATGTTTAAAACTAAGTTTGTTATAGTCATTTTGCGCACTTTATTATTAAAACAATTCTTTCTGAATCTGTTTCTGGTAATCCATTGGAATCGTGTTAAATTATTATTCTCAAGGCTGTATAGAATATTTGAATTTTACATCATTATACTGTATCTTTAGTAGGTATACTAGTTTCGAGTCATTCTAAAGTTAAAACGAACACATTCTAAGTTATATGCAGGTATGCTTTTATAATTTTAGCAAAATTCACATTACAGAATAAAAAATGATTTAAAAATATAATCAAAACAACATTGCACTTGACTGCAGTAATAAAACGGTTATTATTATATTATTGTGTTCTATGCTATATTTAAGTTAAAATATCAATTAAAAAACTAAATATTACGGTCATTTGGGACTGTCCCAAGCACAAAATTTTCCTGAAAAACGTTGTGGAAGGTGCTTTGTAAAAATGCTTATACTAACATAGGCGTAACTGACAAACGCTTTTTAACAAGATAATCCTTTAAAAGCCCTCAATATGAGTTCTCATCGATGCCCCAGCCCTCTCTAGTTCAGCAATAAATTATTGAAGTGCATAAACTTTAAAAACTGTCAACATATGGTTTGATAAAAAATGTAAGGACTCATTAAAATAGGAATGAAAGAAATTAGCAATATTACGATTAAATTAGTAAAATTAAGTTTTGGCTTTTTTAAAAAAGTACCGCGCAAGTGCCATGTAACACATGTCCTGAAATTACGTGACATTACAACAAGAAATTATTTATGACTTTAAAAAAACGTTTTGAGGAAACCTGAAATCCTGAGAGTTCAAAAAAGTTTTCAAAGGTGTGAGAAGTCTGTTAACGCGCACTTCCTCATTCTGAGGAGACCCGACTCGGTAGTGGGTCATGAATGAGTTGTGATGATGACAACGGTTACATAAACTCGTAGAAGTTACTAAATAATTTGAAGTTACTAAATATTTAATTGTAAAAGAAGTTACTAAATATTTAATTGCAAATTTCCAATAAACAAGAATAAATAATATAGTTTTTGTTTTGAGCGGTTTTTAACAATCTTTACTATTCGAATATTTAAAGTGCGTCGTCTCAAGGATATTTATTTCTATAGCTTTAATTGTAATCTGTGGTATTCGCCATGTAATCTACTGGCAACAGTGTAATATAACTGTCAGATGTCTTATTGACATGGATTATGACATATGTCATACAGTAAAAAAAAAACTAAAAAATTATCAAAAATCTTAAATCATATTATTTTTATTGTGAGTTTTAATCTGTTTATAAGTTTATTTGTACAAAATGGAAACCAAAGTAGCAGTAGTCACAGGCAGCAACAAAGGCATAGGTTTCGAGATCGTTAAAGGGTTATGTAAAAAGTTAGTTGGTACTGTATATCTCACTGCTAGGAACGAAGAAAGAGGGCGGCAGGCTGTGGAAAAACTAGAGAAAATAGGTCTAAGACCTTTATTTCACACGTTAGACGTAACAGACGAGACCAGCATACAAGAGTTTGCTAATTTCATTTCCTCACGCCATTCTGGGATTGATATTCTCGTAAATAACGCCGGTGTTTTGGATTTTGATAAATCTTTCACATCGTACGAAGATGCTAAAAAGCTTATGGATACAAATTTCTACAGTCTTTTAACGATATCAAAAATACTTTATCCTCTCTTAACTAATAATGCACGAATCATCAATATGAGTAGTGACTGGGGGTTGCTGTCTAATATTAGAAGGCAGACGTGGCTTGATATTCTTATAAAGGATGATCTAACCGTTGATGAAATATTGCAGTTTGTTGATGATTTTTTAGCTGCAGCTAAGAGTGGTAAACAAGCATATGTGTCATTTGCTGGACATTATGGTGACTATAAAGTATCAAAAGTAGCTATGTCTGCTCTTACATTTGTGCAACAGAAACAGTTCATTGAGCAAGGCAAAGACATATCCATAAACTGTGTTCATCCGGGCTTTGTTAAAACGGACATGACAAATGGAATGGGTGATTTCTCTCCTGAAAGAGGGGCCAAAGCTCCCTTGTACCTGGCACTGGAAGCTCCACAGTCACTTAAGGGCACATTTCTATGGCATGATTGTCACAAAGTGAACTGGGATGATTAGAAATTAAAGATTATATTATATTGTTTTTATTCTGTGATAAGTGTCACACTGACATACACTTTAATATATGTTTTATAGTAACTTTTGTTTCTATGACCTTATAACCTTCAATTTCATTAGAATAAATAGTCTTAAAGAATAGAATGAATTTTGTGAAAAAAAAATTACCAATATAAATTTATCAATTGAAAAAAGTTAATATTTGGTATATTGACCAATATGTGGATGGTTCCACAAAAATAGGATAACTATGTTCACAGCACATTCCACTTGATTTAATAATTGCTTAATAACACAATGTATTTTATTCATTCTCTAAATTTTGTAAAAAAAATGATATTATATTTTATTTCTAAAAACCTTTTTAGCTACCTCAAACATGTTCAAAATTTTGTGTTTGGATATTTAAGTTTATTTATGTTTGGATATTTATACTTACTTTATTGAATGAATGAAAATGCTATTATCGCACACAAAATCTAGAAGCTAAAAACTAATTGAAATACAATATGATAGAAAGATTCGCAAGGGCGGACATACAACATACTTATATATACATATAACTACATACTTTGATTAACCTTTTTGTTGAAGTATAAATAAATAATAATTATTGTTTCTCTAATGAGCTTAATGTCCATAATTTTAGTGTAGGTACGTCAAATAGTAGTTGATTTTAAAGTTACATATGAGGTTATCCACAGACAACACTTGCTTTGCGTTAGATGTATGCGAATCACATGTTGATCCAGTTTCAAATGCCGCAATTTTTTTCCGAATTTTGATAATTGCACTGTACAAAATGTTCATTACAACTACAATAAATGATTCTTTCATTAATACTTATATTGTGTATAGTCAGTAATGGATGATGTTAGGTTACTAGGAGTGGCTGTTTTAATGTGAGCAGTAAGCTAATTGTTTCAGAATCTTTTATAGAGGATTCATATTATGGGTGTAGATAAAGTCTTGTATTGATAATTAGGTATTAAAACACTCATATATGTGATACTATTACCAAACCCACATTAGTGTTTTAATACGCCTTATTATATAACAGTTGTATAAATAAGTATTATTTAATTGTGTTATAGCAAAATAACTCTTAAAACGAAACCGAATTTGTCGAAAGAGAAAATAGTCTGAAACAATTCACAATTTCATTTAAGTATTTTTTACATACATGGCTGACGGTCATAAGAAACAAGCCAAGCATTATGATTTTTACTATAAATAGGTAAATATAACGCATTTTTAAAAATATTCGATACAAATGCCTTAATTCGCAAAACGTAAAGCGAATGTCCTAAAATAACGCATAAAGTAACTGCCCCATTTAGATGTGACAGAATTAACTTATCACGTACACTAATAACAAATCTAATAGGTACCAACTTAAAAATTATTAAGACAAAAACCTACTTCAAAAACTAAAAAAATGGACTATTAAGTAAGAAATAATTCCGTTATTTGTTAACCTTCCTTTATTAGGACAATAATATATGATAATTGTTATTTTTGAAGTCGGTGCCAACCAGTTGAACAGAAGTGTACTGAGATAGAATAGTAATAAATAATAAGTATACATATCTATTGAACGAACCTGTATCAAAATACATAGTAAGTACAACTGTGCTATTATACTACTACGTACTTACTATACTGGCACCGATTACAAAAATAACAATTAAAAAACTTATGATTTTTCTAGATACTATAATTATTGTCTAAATAGAAGTGCAAATTTTGTATTTTTGTACTTTTTAGTGATTGAATATCAAGAATTCAATTCTATAAGAAATTGGTGGGTTACCTGATGTAACCTTACAAAGGGGGTGTAATATTGAATGTTAGGCAAACGCAACGTAGCACCGCCACTGAACCGATAAATAATATTCTCTTATCTTTACTTAATAATATTCTCTTATCTTATATCTCTTATAATTACGAGAGAAATCTATGCAGTGCCTTGGATTTGTGACGAAGGTGTAGGCCTAAAGAAGTCTTTTATTCAAATGAAACACTCGCCTCCACTGCACAGGTGCTCTAAACTTAAACCTATGTATTATTATTTAAATATGTATTATTTAAATTTAATATGTTTTCGGTTATACTATTCCTAAGCATGTAAGTATTAATTATTAGTTATTATTTAGAAACCACTATAATATGTATAAGATAACCGACTTTTGATTTACTGTGTTTCATATCATTACCATTTCACTATTCAAATATCATGACAGGTTGCTAAGAAGTGTCTGGGCCCTGAGATTTAGGTGCAGGTGATCGGAGCTTCTTGATTATTTACAAACTTGCCTCCACTACTCGACACTACTACATAATATATAAATAACCACTAAGTAATATTTTTTTTATAATAGTTAATATTGCTATGAAATGATTCATCAAACTGCCTTAAATCAACAAGAATTTTAATATTTTTTTTATTGACTAGCAGGTATATTGACGCATTCTCTCCTCTATGGCGAATGATTGTATGAATGTGAATAAAAGACTGAGTGAATGGAGTTGTGTTAAAAAAAGCGATTGACTAAAATATTGCGTTAGATTAAGCCTATCCGTCCTAGATTTGCTGGGCCAAAACAGTTTTAGATGACGATAGTTTTTTATGACATCCGAAACAAAAGTTTTCGAGTTAGATATGCATCAATATAACTGTGAAAACTGTATGTAACATTTTCGTGCAATCGTATTGGCTAATAGAGGAGTCAACAAGTGCCTTTTAGGTCAACTTATTTCAGCAGTCTCCAAATTTATGATTTTCATCTAGATGGTTTTTGAAAAATGAAGTTTCGCTTGCAAAAATTATCAACAATTAACTAAAAGAGGGGGTGTCGTTTTTTGTACATATCTCAAAGTAATAAAGATTTTTCAAATTATAAAAAAAAGATTCTTCAAGAGGAAGAAATATCCAAAAAATAATACTCCATACTCTCGGAACTATGTCCCTTATTTATAATGTTAAATTAACGCTGAAAATGCGCAGAGACCTGCGCGATATTTTAAGGATGCGCGCGCGGCGTGAAAAGCGAGTAGGACAATTTTTTTTAAGGTATTGAATATTTATTTAAAAATTTAAAAAAAATATATGGTTTTTTATGGTAGATAAGGTGAAGACGAGCAAATGGTTCACTTAACATCATCACATGACATGATCATCATGACAAAACAAGAGATATCCTCTTGTTTTGTCGCGTTGCATTCTAGAAGATAGTGGGGAGGGAGCGGGAATGAAGGAAAAATGCTGCGGTTTCAGCGGACCTTGAGCAAGAGCCCAAAGTCCACTAGAGCAGCATTAATGGGATGGGAGAGGTAGGCGATAAGTCTGGCCCACATGCGGTTCGACCGGAACGCGTCGGTCACGACACTGAGGTCGGACAGCGTGGTGGACTGAGGTCGAATTCACATGCTGGTCACCAGCCAGTCGGGGAACAAATCTCCTACCACCAAGGGGGTGCTGGGTTACTCGGTGTATTCTGAACAATTTAAAAAATTAATTCCCGTTAGAAATAACTAATCTTAATTTGTCAACAAGTTAAACGATTGTTAACTCAAAAAATTGTCTCGAACTTCCGTCTTCATTATAAATGCAAAAAAATTTTTAATTAATTGTCGTAAAAATTTTTCGCTTCGTGGAGCTTTTCGTATATACCTACTTAACAAGGTCACGCCATAAACGTAAGAAAATATTCATATTTTGTTTATATTAATTTTTGTTAAAACACAAAAACTGAAAAATCCAAGGAATATTGCTTAGATAATTAAAAACAAGTGCAAACTAGCTGTCTTTCCCATAACAACATAGTTTCGTCTATACCTATACTCAGGAACTACTAATCCGATCTCAGAATGGTCAGTCTGTTCGGTTTCTTTCTTTCAGTAATATATCTCTTCGGTAATATATCTCTCTCCTTTATTTATCCAATTTTATTTTTGCTCTCTCCTTTCTCTTATATTATCTGTCGCTTTTCTTTTCTTTTTTGTCTAACGTTTTTCTTTTTATAACTTTTTCTCACTCTCTCTTTTTGAAAATAATGAAAAACTACAAAATTACCGAAAGACAAATTGAGGACATCAATTATAATATTGCTTTAAATACCCGGAGCGAAGCGAGGGCAGGCCGCTCGTCATTATATAAAGAAAATATACACATATGTATATGTATACCTAATGCAATAAAGTATTTAACTAAGAAAGAAATGATAATAAGAAAACAGAAGCCTTGATATGGCTGTATTTGCACTTTTGCAGACTTACTCGTAAACCTTTTATTACATGAAGGGTTATGGGGTTAAGTAGGTATTATCTTAAACCCAAGTTTTATTTAAGGCTTCATTCTAATGATTTAAGAAAAAAAGGTAAAAGGAAGGTTGCCTGCGAATAAACCATATAGATGTAGTAAACTCATAAAAATAAATGTAAGCGCAACACGCAAACTTTGGTATTTTGATTTGATCAGTAGATCAACTGTCCATTACCAGTTAAATAGAAAGTTCTGTAGATAACGTCTACAATTAATAAAACATGTGTCCTATGTAGGTCTGATGATTCGAATACATAGTTATTATTTAGCTTCGGGAGATACACAATATAAACAAATCATAAGGTTTTTTTAATGTCTCGTTTTTAATTCTCAACGTAAAAAGTAAGTGTTCAAGCGTCGTGCCAATTCTTATTTGTAAAAAGACCTTGCTAACTCTCACAAGTTTACTTGATTTAAAATTTGGTGTACATACCTATTATAGCGTGCTTATAAAAGTAATCTCAATGAATAGGTACGTAGTGTGCATTACTAGATTTATTGACAATTCATCATCAGCATCATAATTCAGTAGTGGCCCATTCCTGAGCTGGGTCTGCTCCTCAGAATGAGGGGAAGGTTAGGCCATACTATCAGTGCTTATTGATAATTAAAAACTTCTATTGCAATGTTTCGGCTAGAAAAATGAGGCAAAGTGAAGATAGAGCGTTGTTCTTAGCGAGTTTACTTTAGAAAGAATGGAATATATTTAAAAAAAAAAAAAAATTTCCGTCAATAAAAAATACTCTAAAATGAAAGAGAATTTTTTTTTCTTTTTTTTTAAAGATTACTAGCAGTATGGATCACATACTACTAGTATTCCCTTTACCCCTCCTATTAAGCTACAATGCTTGTGTCAGGAGTGGGCCACGCCAGTAGTCCAATATTCGGGATTTGAACCCACGACTTATCGATCCAACGCCCGAACCACTGAGCTACAATGTGTTTGCCGGTCCTTTAACTTTAAATTAAATGAAATTATTCATTTCATAAGTGACGTCACTTTATTATATACGTACCTACTAGTAACATTAACTTAAGCGTCTATTGGTAAAGCTAATAGCATTTTTTGCATTAAAAATATAAAAAGAAAATGAGCAGTTTGTTCTAGAAAAGTTTACTAATAATATCCTTTTTTTAATGAGTGAATAAACCTTCTAATAACTCGGAATGCAAAGGAATCTAATAACAAGGCACGTAACAACGGCTCTCTACTTACATACTTTGTGCATTTTAATAACACATTGATTTTATTACCCATTTATGATTTTTACAAACTGTAGACTTAATAACATCTTTAATTTTCAAGCTTAATGATGAAAAGTACTTTAATATACTACACGGGAAAGTTTATCAAACTACTCCCCTGGATTAAAATCCAATTTAAAAATTGCAAATTACGTAAAATTACACTAAATATATTTCTTAAATTAGTTAAATGAGTAGGTATCCCTATTATATTAACACCTACGGGAATTGTCTAATAGTAGTATCTAGTAGTAAAATCGACGACTGTTAAATTATTATTTTTTTATTGTTTTCTAAATATTCCATTAAGGTTAACAATTTACAGAAATTATTATGGTTATAATTTATTCTAGTGCTGCCATGTCCAAGACCATCACATATCTTTTACGATTTTTCGTATTATCTGCTTCATAATATTTTCTAGGTGAAATTAAATTTTTAATGCATTGTTATTGCAAACTTCTTTAAGTTTATATGGTTGTTTTGCCATATAAATTTAAAAAGTTGGGTTGGGCAACCCTTTTCACTTAGGTATAAAAGATATTGACCAATTCTCAGACCTACCCGATATGCACACAAAATTTTATCAAAATCGGTCGAGACGTTTCGGAGGAGTTTGGTAACAAACACCGCAACACGAGAATTTATATATTAGATAATAAAGAAAATATCGTTTTCATTTAAGGTGAAATAAAATACCGTTTCAATAAAATATTTATATTGATTGAACTGGCCTTAATAAATTACATTTTACACGATACAATGACTTGAAGAAACTTTGAATCATCAAATACAATAAAACGTAGGTATTTACTCTTAAATTGTATTTTAACTTAATTGGGTGAGACGGTTTAACCGTCAGTTCAGCACAATGTGAATTATCTAAGCCTATCTACATTGCAATGATACTTAAAATTAATTAAAAAGAAATATCTTTGAAAATGGTCCACAAGTGTTCAGTCATATCTTGTTCACACGGAGATCAAGACTTAGTTTTTGCGTACTTACTAATCTTAGCCATATGAATAGTATTTTCTATTTCAATTTCAACTGAACTAATCGCCACGTGAACAAGCAATATAAGTTACGGTTATGGTATAGGTAAACAATCATAGCTGTACTCTTTGGTGTTCTAGCCGTTATTCATTGCACGTGTGTTTCCAACATAAACCATCACTCTATATTTGCGAACACGTGATTGTACTATACCTACTTACATATCTTCAGGGATATATCCTCCATTTAGGCGCTTTATACAATAATATAGCACAATACTGATGATAAGGAATGTGTGGAAGTGATTAAAAGGAAATTTAAGAAAACGTAAATTTTACTGTGAAATTTTCAGTTCATTTTTTAGAGCTGCTGCAATAGTCAATCCCTTGTCTAATTTGTGGTTTCACAAACTTTACAATATCTATTCTCATATGACTTTGGACATATTCCTCGCACAGAAATATTGACTTCAACTTAATAGTTGTATTCATTAGCATGCAATATTATTGTAAATGTATAGGGCACATTATAAGTTTATTGACTGATATATAAGTATTCTAAAATTATAAATAAAACCCTTCCAATTCTACTATACAATACATTTTAAGTTTACCTTCTCTGCTCACTATTTTATCAGCCCCTAGTTGTTCACTAAGTCTCACTTGATTTTTAAAAACAAAGTAAAATATTAACTGCATAATATAAAAGATTGCGAGCTGTCTTTAAAATAATAACAAACAAAGAAAAAATCTTAACACTAAAAATGCACACTGAAAAATACCTAAATTATTTCACTGTATCCAACGTGGGACTTGGGAACTTATTTTGAAAAAAATCGTTAATGGTAACGAATTAATGAAATGGTAACAATTGGTAGCTTTTGTTTTTCAGTAAAATCGTATCAGATTTGTTTCCAAACTTATGTTTAAATAAATTTTTCACAAGTCACTAAGATCACGTAAATACATGGTAGATTACCTATAATAATTTAATTAATAATTACAGTTCCTACATTTATGTCTTATTTATAAAATAATAGCGTTTAACGACTAAATGACATTTCACTTTGGTTTGTATTGGACTCACTTTATACATTATTTAAATTAAATTCATAATAACGCGCTTACTTGTATGTTTATAATACATATATAATATAGTTATTAGTTACTTATTTTATTACATGCCTTCAATAGGTCGAAATATTTTCATGATACTCTAATTTAACTTTCAGTTATCAAATTACCATTAAACAGATAATATAATATATATAAGTTCTGTAGTTATACAATAGGATTCCGGTGTGTTTGATATTATAATATATATCACAAAAAGGACGGATATATTAATTATATCAATATTTATGCCATCTATTTATTATTCAAGTGCCATAAAACAAATCGGTTATTAAATGACAAAAACAGATTTTAAGGCAGTACAGGTAACATTGCTTATCCCCTAAATATTCCTATAAATTACTAAGACTATATAGTGTTGCTAATAATCTTTCATGCAAGTAGCAAAAATACAGCTCAGCAAAATAGCTAAAATAACTCCACAATATCTTTGGCTACAATAAGAAATAGTGTACCTTCACAATTATATAAGTTTCTCAATTTACTAAACCTACGGTGTTAATTGTAATAAGAGAAATATGCTTGTACTTATCCAATGGTAGCATTTTAAGGGCTCAACATTTAGAACAAAAATCCCGTGATTAATTTATTACTATATCCATTTCTTGCGAAAATAGTATTATGTAATTTCAGTTTGAAATGATCTTTTGCATTGGTTGATCGTCACCGTAGTATCTGTAGCGCTGCGGGGTGTTGCTGGGGTCTGCCTCGGCATGCTGTGATTCCCTGTGGCGGCGGAGGTCTACCTTGCGCTGGAAGGCTTTGTCACACAAGCCGCAAGAGAAGGGTTTATATCCAGTGTGCTTGCGCATGTGCGTGATAAGGTTCGAGCTCTGGCTGAACGCCTTTGAGCACACTACACATTTGTGAGGCTTCTCTCCTGCAACAAACGAATGTCATTAATGTTTGAAGATAATAATAAGCTAGCCACGATGTACAGAAAGCATGATTTTAAATTGTTACTGCGACCTTATAAAACTAATTGCAAGCAAGTGTTTTAAAATATTAATAAATTGTCATCTCTCTTAAATTGATTCATAGTTTGTACTATTTTTCAATTTAATTTTACCTATATTTACTCATCAAACAAATGCACAAATAAAAAAATATTTACATGTAATATATAGTATATCATCTATTACAACATTTTAAAAATTATTCCACTAAGTGTGTTAAAAGGGTATAAAAGAATCTATTTTCACTCAGCGGAGCCTGAAACAGGTAAACTAGTGACTAATAAATAATATGTACATCAGTTTTATAAACATTTTCTGACACCTACGTGTCTGTAATATAGGGGTGTCGTTACAGCAACGAAACGAAGTAATTAAAGGTTGTATAAGCGGCTAACTACTTGTCACAATATAAGTGTCACAACTACTATAATATTTATAGGGACTATTGACTGTAAGATTCCATTTGTTGTTTGTCTTTTATGCAATTGATATGGTGGCAGTAAGCAAGAATTACTAAAACTGTATTTACATATTGATCCAAGGATATGGATTATAAAATACGTATTTGCTTGTATGATATTTTCGATAAAGTAAAACTATAAAATTTAACCTTTCGAAGAAATGACGTTATGTTTTAGTAAATGTCAATAATTTATTTCGATTAACTAAAGCTCTGTTCTATTATTTTGATGTGTTAGATCTTCGATCATAATAGAAGATTTTTTAAAAATCAAACATGATTCTTTTCAACATTTGCAGTGTTTCTGGGATAAAACCTAAAATTTACTGAGTGGAAGTTGGTAAAAGTTTGAGTTAATTAATCGAACTGTGATTTGTAGGTAATATAAAATCTTAGGTAGGTTTTAATAATGTTTTACAGTAACAGACACATAATTGGCCTTGGTAAATAGACTACAATATACAGGCATCGAGGTAGGCTTATTTGTCCCAGCAACCTACATAACGAGAAAAGCTCGCAAGAAAAAACTTTGCAAAATAATTTATAGATGAAACAGGATTTACGACGACTTTTTGCTTGCTGACGTGAAGGTCTTCGAAGGCTGCAAATTGCGGGCCAACTGCATTTTGGAATATTGATGATGAGCCATTTATCGGGAGGACGAACGCCTTTTAAGGCATAAATCATTCGGAGACGTACTCGTTCATACGTGACAAGATGTCTCGCTCGGGACAAATAAGTCTGTCGACTTTTTAGACCATTGATTTTACGAAGTTTTAATTAAAACATCTCCTATTTTGTGTTTTGTTATTTCGTATCTTAAGTTTTTTAAACTCATTAAATGGACGATTGCTTAAAGTTTTTCTACTTTTATTGTGATTGTAAGTCGGAAAAATCCCAGGCAAATTTTAGGGTTATTTATTTTAATTTCACTATTTGGAGAAAAGTTATAAAGTTTTATGAAAATGTACCTATCGGTTTTTAGACTAATACTGGTTAAAAAGGGTTTCACGTGCTCTACGTCTCCATGAAAATTGTACCTAATAATAACAGAAATTATACGGTAAATTAAAGCTTGAACGGCAACGATGAAGACTTGTATTTTTGCTCATTGGATATTTATCAGCCGCTGAGAACTTGCTACCTTTTACTCTATTTTACTGAGTACTTATTCTTTTTGTCATTAATGTTCATGATTTTTATATATTTCCTTTATTATTGATAACTAGCTGACCCGACAGACGTTGTCCTGTCTTAACTATGAGTATTGAAGTCGAATTGGGTGTCAAAAGCTAAATGAATTCTTAGGTTTCACGATTGTTATACATTTTAAAATACTTTATAAAACGGTTCTTATCGTGTGCTATGTTGTTTTATTTGATTTACTGACGTTTCAAATACTTTGCAGTATTCGTGGTCACAGGACAGACTATGTGTCTGTTCTGTGTGTCAATATTTTAAAATGTCAAAAGCTTACATTAGAAAAGTTAATATGAACGATTTTCTTACAATTTCTAATTTTCCGCACAACCTTGTAAATTTTTTCTTCCATAAGAACCTTCTCCTGACAATAACAAACACAACAAAAAAATATTGAAATCGGATCAGCTGTTCTCGAGTTTTGCGCTTAGCAACACATTTAGCGATTCATTTTTATTTATATAACATACAATAGACTTAAAGGTAGAACTAAATTTAGTTGAAAGTTTTACTTACTGACCTAAATGAATCTTTAGTTAGATAATGACGCAATAATAGTGTGAAAGTATGATAACAAGGGCTAACTTTGTCCAGAGACTATTATTTTGTAACGAAACTTCCAATAATTGGTGTAATAGCTAGTAATGTCATTAATAATGACTTTTGTAATTCTGTTTCGATTTGTTAAACGAGTCATACTTAATAGTAAAAACTCAATTTTGTCCGGTAGGTATTGAATAGGTATAAAAAAAAGAAGTTTTATTGAGTTACACCAATGTTCACAAAACTATATATGTATATTTATTAAAAAAAAACTTATATACCTATATACAGTTCGAAATAAAATTCTGTTTATGTTGGCGTAGGCCATGGTTACGAGCCCTAAAAATGTTATAGAATTTAATCACTTACCAGTGTGTATGTAGGTATGTTTCTTCATATCAGATTTCTGGTGGAAGCGTTTGCCGCAGTACTGGCAGGGGTAGGGCCTGGTGTCAGAGTGGATGAGTAGATGGGTGGATAGTGTACTCGACCGTTTGAAGCATTTACCACACTGCTTGCACTGCGCAAAATAACAATAATATTAAAATACATAGAAAAATCAGGTTTAATCTATAAAATAAATAAAAGAAGACAGTGACTGACATATTAATACAGTTCAAACTCCTGGGAATAAGACCGTGAAAATGTTGTTAAACTAGTTTCGTTGATATTGTCAATAGTTTGTCTGAGAGCAATAAAGATGGCTTTTTGAAATTTATCGCCTAAGGTGATGAAAGAAAGGATAAATGTTTATTATTATATTACAAGATAACCGCGAGCTAAGCTTGTGTAATGCGCTAGTCGCAAAATATTACTTTTAATAAAAAGCATAGACGAAGCCACACACGGGACAACGAGACTACGTTATAGAATTTGAGATATTATAAATTGCAATAATCGCTTTTCTTACTTTAATATCTAAATCACATATTTGTTTCATATGTTAAGAACATTCTTCTATATTATTCTTCTATAGTCTAGCACCGTAAATGTTATATATTACTTTTACACAAAGGTTTATTCCTATTTTTTTGTTTTAATTTATTTAACATTAGTCTTAATGATCCCATAATAAAAAATATAAGACCCCTGTCTTCATGTAGTTGTACTTACTCTATAGTACAAAATACATAGACAATTATTAAACATGCGATGAAATTGAATGTCCATCACCGCCACTGACAACCCGTAATAAACTAATAACAGAGTACTTTTTTTAACCCTTTTCTACACGTTTCTTTGATTTCTTTCCAGTCCTATGCTTATTTTTTTAATTAGTAATTTGTAACACGCGTTGAAACGTCAAAGGGTTATTACCTACGTACGTTCGATTGAAAAGAAATTCTAAAATTATATGCAATAAGTAATTATAGAATATGCAGTTGTTTAAAATTCATGCTTTTCTCTCAGAACTTCGAAGTAACAAAACCTTTAATTTACATACTTAGTAAACAAATTCTTATGCTTCGCTTTATATTCTGTTCACAGTCATAGGACAATAGATTTCAACGTTAGATTTATTTGATCAGTTGTTTTAAGAATGTCTCCTAGTACCGTGTCATATTTTAAAGCATAAATAATTATGGTTTAGACGAGGTTAACTAAAATCCCACATGTAATGCTGCTATAACAAAAGTAGAAATGGATTAGATTTTTATATATAAATTACACTGGCCAACAGTGGTTTTGGTGTGATTGATACGAAAGTAGTTACGAATAATTTAATGTCCTTTGTGAAACAATTAATAATTTTTAAAATTGGCTCTTGTTTTTTTTTAATATTTATTTTCATATCACTCTACATAAAGAGAAGCTTACGAGAAAAAGGTAAAATTTATATTTTATAAAATAATATTTTCATTGACAATTATTACTTTGTTTAAGTACATTATATAGGAAATATATCCAGATGTGTATAGAAAAAACATTTACTCCTAAAAATCATAAAAACTAAAGCAAATCCAGAACTTCATTAATATGCTCGTAATTTATGTACTTGGAAATCTAATAATCTGTAAAGATATTTAGGGCAACAAAAAATACTTATATTTTTTTGTTAAACTGTATAATCATTCCAAAAAAATATTAAATTTTCTAATCAAACTAGTACAAACGGTTTTCTATTTCAAGATAGTAAATAATTGCTAGTGGAATAACTATTTTTAATCTACCTATTTGTGTTAGATTAGGATTCCAATTACTTTTTATTTATTTACATTTTTTTTACATTTACTTTTGGATAGAGTTTTAAAAAAAATATTATGAACAAAGTATGAATATTTTGTTAACTTTTATAGATTGATCTTGTTAAATTTGTGTATAAGAAAGACTACACGAATCGAAAATTTTTTAAGACAATTATTTAAACATTATTTTTTTCATTTACAATGAAAATTTTTTGAGTTAACAATCGTTTAACTAGTTAAAAATTAACTTTAAGTAAAATTTCTAAAGGGAATAAATTTTTTAAAGTGTTCAGAATACACTATAATTTTTTCATATTTTAAAAAAATATTCAAGACCTTAAAAAATTAATTAATGTGTGGTACTCGCTTTTGATACCGCACGCAAAACCTAAAAATATTGCGCAGAGACCCATTTTCAGCGTTAAATTAACAGTATAAATAATGGAGATAGAGTTCTGGAAGTGGGGAATTGACACACAAATGAGCTAACACACATAATTTTAAGGTCAGTACCTCTATTTTAGACCATTTTAAACTTGTCGACTAGACTATATTAGCCAAAAAAGGAAAACTATTTCTTGAATTTTCTGACATCCAACTTTGTAATTAAAAATTAATAAAAACGAACACAGAAAAAGGCCTCTATTTTGAAACGTTAATTTCATATTCGAATTAAGTATTGAGAGTAGGTGTTACATATTTATTAAAAACACGTATAAATATAGTCAAATCGGTTAAACCCTTCTCAGCTTTAACTTGCAACCTTTTTATTTATATGCAAATTGTTTACAAATTTTCAGCCACATTTGTATTTTTCAAATCACCGAATTATTTTTGTTTTTGTAATATATTATGAAGAAACAACATATAACAAATACTTTTGTATTTTGTAATCTATTAAATAATTTGATAGATTATTAGTATTAATTGAATGATTAGCCGTTAAGTATGCCTCTAATGACAATTGGACTGAAATCCGCGTGGAAGCGTGTGACAGTTGGCGGAGCAGCTGCCCTGCATGACAGCCTCGCTGCCTCGCCGCCGCCGCCTCGCGCCTACAAAAACTGCTAACTTTTTTCAATCTCTTTTTTACCGATGCACTCTCTTATAAACAACACAGGTGCTATGCTATGACCATCCACATATGGTTATCGGTTTGTAACTGGTACGGAGGTGATTTTTTACGATGGTCAGATAAATTAAAAGTTAAGGTGCAATGTCTTGCCGCTATAACCGTTATAAATACCGGTGATATTTTTAAGTAAGCTTTTGTATAGTAGTAATTACAATTATCTACTTAAACAACAGTGTTCTATAACTACTTTAGTATTTTCTTTACATTATAAAGATTTTGATATGTAGAGTATGTCTCTCCACTTTCGTTTTAATCAATTATACCTGCGGATAACCTAACCTTTAATTTAAAACATTTACTCATATTTAAAAAACATGACTTCAAATTTTTAAATTTAAAGAAAGTATTTATTTAAAATAACTCCACAATTTGCAAAAAAGGTTTATTTTAATACTAAGCGTTACCTATTAAAAGATTAGATAAACTGAAAAGCGATATGTCATAATACATATTATATTTATAATGTTACTGATTATTTGTAATTACCAATTATATGCAAGTAAGACTGAAAATAAAGGTTTTACATTATGATAAAAATCTGGTTTTAAACTGGTTTTATAATATTAAACGTATTTGTTTTGGCTGTCTTAAATACAAATTTTTATTGAAATGGAGGAACAAGTAAACTATTTTTAAATCTTGCGAATTGATTTCTATTCGGATTAAATCTCGGTCTCGGGTCTGCGTGTGTTAGGGTTTTGTACGGATGTTTTATCCCTAAGCTAGTTTAGTATTAGGGTCTATGCTATAGTGTACAAACCTAAAAGCAAATTAACGAAAACTTGTTTCTAACCAATCGTACAAAAGTAGTAGTAAAATCTATTTAGCGGCAAGTTCTTACAAAATCACAGTTTTTCTAATTCGAAGGAAGAAAGCGAAAAAATTTTTTCTACTGTCTAAAATTCCGACTTTAAGTTAATGTTTTCCTGTAGTTATTTGATCTCTTAATGACTTGCAACGGCCCCAAATGACTAGTGCATATTATGATTGACTCTGCAAACTATGGAGGCACGATTTTATACGGAACTAGAAACTAATCGAGTGCGTACATGTGTATACCTGTTAATATGGTAATATAAGCATCATTTTAGTAAGAAAAAGTATTCAATGGATGTCCTGAGAATGGGGTTAGCCTGTGGGCAATTAGCAGAACATATATAGGAGGCGCGTGCCTGCCACGCGCCGATTTTCCGCCTCACGCCTTTAAAAATTATATTAAATAAATTCATTGTGTACTAAATTTAATAAAATGGAATTAAATAAAGCTAGTGTTATAATAAAATAAAATAAAGTATGTTATTTATTGCATTTTTATATAAATAGAGACTTTTGCTATCGCAGACTGCATTTTTAATAATAACTTTTAATAACTATTATATAATAGGTTAAATGTAATAGGTTTAATATTAATATAAGAAAATAATGCAACTTATGCAAACTCATTACTCTATCTAGGATTATTCGGTCAATTATAAGCCTTGCTTGTGCATCGAGTAGAGGCGGTATTTTGATTAAAGCAGACAAGGATATTTATAACTATGGTGAAAAAAAATGAAAAACATAAAAATGGTGAGAAGATGTCGGTCCTCGTTGCAAACTGCGTGCGAAAGATGCGCGACTCGTTCCGAGGGACACGAGAGTACTTATTAAGACAAGGGCAGTTTTTATTATTTGATTTACAAAAAGACTAAACGGATACCGGTTTGCTATTTTAAAGCTAGTTTGAACGGAAATTGTACAGTTATTCTCATGCGTGTTCAGGGTTTACATAAATTACTATTTAGTAGTAGGCATATACAGCATCACATCTCATGCAGTTATCTTATTCAAGCTAAGACAATTATTATTTATATATTACCTGAAAGGATTTCTCGTTTTTATTTTCGTTTTTGAGTAGTAATGAAAAATTGATATCCGAAGGCGGTGGCGGCAGCGGGTATGCATGATATGCTGGAGCGGACGGGCAGCGTCGGGGTTCATCACTAGTGGGCCGATCCTCATCAGGACTGCTCCGACATCTTTTAACTAATTCAAGAGGAGCTTCATCATGTTGCATCCATTGCGGTGGGGAATCTCTTTCCGTTTCTACGTGTTCACGTTCACATGCACTACCCGGTGACCAAATCTGACGATTTTTAGTCGACAAGTTTAGTGGCAGCTCCTCCTCATCATCTGAGAACAAATTAAAACTGTATACATACTGTATATTTGGAAACGTGCTTGAATAAATTTTGTCGGTCAAATCGGACGAATGCAATATTTAAATCTTATGTGCTTACAGGTGTGTTTCTATTTGCAGACGACATTACGTCATGTCTAGTGCAATAATATAGGTATTTTGTCGAAAATTATTTTTAAATACTGTAAAGTTAATTTTTAATTATAATGATGCTGCATCCCACCTTCCTTGGGTATTACTATTATATTATCTACCTACTTCATAATATATTTAAGATTTAATAACTTACAGTAATATAAAGTGCAATTAAATGAGATATTATTTTCAAATCTTAGTTATTTTGTTTTTTTATTAACGATTGTAACCGATGCGAATGCGGATAAGCATTTATTTGAATACTAAAAGAATTTTAACACGATAATGAGTGTACTTGTATGGTATAGTTACTTTTCCTTGGCAAGTAGAAACATTAAAAATACTCGGTTGTGGAGGTAAACGACATGTAAACGACGGCATATCAGTACTTCGCAGGTTTATTCGACAACTTACATTGATAGCTATTCTAATGAGGAACTGAAGAAGTCATGTAAAGAGGCCGAGGCGAACACAGGTTTTATCAGTCGACCCAAAATACAAATCGTTGGTATTTATTACTCTTTCAAATCATTTATCATCATTTTTTAAATATTTGACTTTATTATTATTACGTATCTAATAGATATTCGGTAAATTAGGAGGTAATCAACCAATCCAATCAACCAAAAAAAACCCAATCTTAAATCAAGGTAGTTAATTAAAATTTATTTTAAAGTTTAAATTATTTTTACAGAGTAAAATAATAGTAAATGTAATTTTATCAATTCAAAATCTGCGTTATTCCATTCATACTATTATTATAAACGGGAAAGTGTGTATGTTGGTTTATTCTTCTGTCACACTAACAGAATGATGGATGGTCATGATTTTTGGCAAAATGAATAGCCCATAGGCCTGAAGAGGTGTTACTACTAAATTTATTGACAATAATGAAATAGTTTATCGAATCGGCAGCGATATTAAGAATTTAGAAAATAATCCCAAATATCAAAGAAAGTAGATAGATTCATTTGAGCAGATAAGCAAACAATAAGTTTGTTTACTTAAATGAATCTTCGACCAATTCAAAAGGTAGTTGCAACCTAGATCTGTCTGTATTTATGTCGCTTCTTCTCATACGCTGACTTTGAAGTCGTTGAAGATATAGTATAAGTGATTAGTATTTTATAATATTAATAGTTACCATCTCTAGGAGGTGTGTGCCTGGAGTGGTCCACACTGAGTGCAAAGTGCGGGGCTTGAGGTAACAGAAGTGGCCACACACCACCGCTGTAGAGCGCACCTAGCCCGCTGCAGTACATCAAAGCACCCAATTCTATAAAGATAATTCATATATTATTATTTCGTAATTCATATTTATATATTAACTTGGCCGTGGATCTTTTTACAGCTGCGTGCAGTTCTGTACACAGACTGCTATGAATTTATTCTGCATTTATAAATAAAGGCACAACTTTATATGACTTTAGTTAAGGTTAGGAAATAAATAATTGTTTTAAAAATATGGTAGATAAAAAATTCAATCATTATAGTAGGTACCTACCTACTTGTGAATATCTGTCTATGTTAAATTTCAATCAGAGAATTTTAATTATAATATTGATATATTTTTCGTTAAAATGGTATATCATCTTCAAGTCGTGCCACTGACACTTTATATAATATTCATCTATTTAATTATTATTAACTAATACGTAATACAAAAACACTTGCCAGTAGCTCTGGCGTATTGCTTCAGAGCTCTGTCTGCTATGTCAATGTCACCAAGCTGCAACATATCAAGCCGTTGGTTCGTGGCAGAATCCGGGGACCTGGGAGGTGAACTAGGTGAAGTGGGCGATCTGGGTGATATGCTCCTCTCGGACGACGGGAAACGCTTTCCTGGCGGAGAAGATCCTTGAAAGTGTTCCGCAAGACGTGACAACAGCACGTTGCGCGACATCCTGTGTTCATTAAAAATTATATAATATATTTATCCAAATTGTATAATATAATTATATAATATATTTATTCTAACTGATTTAATTAACTAATTAAAAACATAAATACAGTTATATTTTGAAGAAGTTAAAATTGTAATATTATTTGCTACTAGTAATTTTAGTATTTACTAGTTTTCTCATTAGAAAGCTTCTTAGCATATTCAAAATTAAAACGAAAAGAGGGTCTTTCGTTTAGTCTATATAAATAAAATATTTTATTAATCAATACTATCTAACGATCAATACTTTTACTCGTAAAGGCCGCTATGTTTATTATTCCAAATAGATATTGATATCTGAAAACATGAAAAAAGCAAAATTTTCCAGAAGGAGAATACAATCGATACCGATAAATTATATTGTAATTACTTTTAGATTACAAGTGAAGTACTTAACTGTCACAAGAAATGTAAATATAAAACTTTGAAAATCGGCCCCAAAAACTCGTTTACAATTAAAATCAATATTAAAATATAATTTGTGATGATTAGTTATTTACGAATTTATATTTTTTAACAATATTATCTCTTTTGTATTCATATACCTACCTTTGTTGAATATTGTAGGTACACTAAATACTTTCTAAATCGATAAGGTGTTATAAAATGTATAGTCTACATATTATAAAACGGTATGACCCATTACGTTGTATCCAGTATTAAAATATTAAAATCATACATGTTTGATACGTTAAGTTATAAGCGACACTACAGATATGTTGATCAGATTAAAAAATAACATTGTCATCATTGTTATTACGTGACCATCGCCATTAGCGTCTATTTGTTGACAGCTCTCGCCCTGATTAATCCGGCCGGTGTTTGTCGACGGCGAATCGTATTAAAAGCTCAATCAAGCAAATGAAGAATCAGAATAATGGAAGTGGACGTCACCCGCTGCGTACGCGCATTAATTATTCACAACATATCGCCGTAAAACAATCTTCATTAGACTAAAACACATTTGTTTTCATATCGGTGATCGTCGGATATGTCAGTGTTCACGTTTCTTCATTACTTAATTTGAGTAAATCAAATATTATGATGTACTACTACGAGTAGATCGCGACGTTACAAATGAATTGCTCAACTTTGTGTAGGTAGATAGCAATATCGAGGACAGGGGTGATTGTGATCTAGCACCTGTAATTAGAAGGGCGCTCGCCACAAAGATACTATCATAAATTCCCGATTTATTCCCGAAACGTTTATCCGTGATGTAGATACATTTTATTAGGTTAATTGCGATTTCTATCGTTGTGTTACAAACAGGTGAATGCAATTGATTCTACCTATTACGTATAATTGACTAAGTAGTTGACTGTGTGCGAGGGTAGAGCGTCGCAATTTCTTATTTCAATAAAGTAAGACATTATTAGTTTGTAAGTGCCAATTACTTGCCGCGAAATTGTAATCACTTACTTTTTCATTTTAAATGTAGGTAGTGGGAATGAAGCAAGTGCTAACTATGAAAATCAATCTAAGTTGAACTTTATTACTATATAGGTAAATTATAAAGACGTCCTACACTTAAATCACCTACATTTTAATAAATATAAAATGTGCCCTGTGGAACGTTGAGACGTTCAGATTTTCAGTGACGTGATTTGGTCTTAGTTAAACCTACTTATTACAGAACTATGCAGTTGGGTACACAGTGTATCACGTTAAATAAATAATTGCAAAGTACTGTTGGAAAAGTAGGTATATTTAATTTTTTTTAAATTAAAAAAGTTAATGTAAAATATACCTATAAGTAAAATTATCAAATCCTTAATTTTTGCAATGTAATCCTTAATTTTTGCAATGTAGCGCTGAGAAACTTTTTTAATGAAAATGAATACATCCTTAATTTTATGAATAAAATGCAAAAAATAAATATCTTAAGTTACCACTGCACATTTAATGCATAATTTTAAATAAAAAATTTCTAAATAATTAAAATTAATTTTCAGATCTTACCTTGGGTGACAATGTAGTGCGACTTGAGAGCACTAGGGCTTTTCACTGAAACACTCCTCAAAGGTCACAATGTCAGATTTTTGAAATCCCAAATTAGAAATAAAAAGTGAAGTATGAAATCATTTTTTGAATCTAGCAGACAAGATTTGAGATTGAACAACGTACGGATGAACGCGATCGGGAGGTTGTACCGCGTGTAGGATGAAGGCTCGCACCGTGCTTCGTGCTCGGCGCCTGGCACCTGACTGAAATGAGGCTCGCGCGCCCCGACCTACCCGACTCATCCACAAATAACGTTTTTTTTCAAAACTAACAAAAAAGAGCAGGTCGTGCGGAGGCTGCGCAATAAAGAAATGATTTGATGAAACGGTCACTTGACAGGTGGTGCGCGTCAAATTCCTCCGAGCACCGAATAATTATTGGTTGTTCTTTCGCTGACTAGGTGCAGGTTGCACTGAAAAATGGCCTTTAAAGATTAATGCTTGCAAATAAGTGGTTTCCTGTGTACGACAAATTATGAAGCCGTCACGGATAGCAAATTTTAAGCATGGTTTTCATTTATCAATAGACCCTGGATCGAACTTGTTGGTGATTACTACGAGACTTAAGATTGCCTTCAATATAATAATATTAGTAATATGATCGTAGAGATTAGGGAAATTCATTCCATGTGATGCGGCTCAGATTTGTTACAGCGAGCGCATTGCGCCCCGCCCACGCTGCGCATTGGTTGCGATGTAGAGCTGGGCGGAGTTTGGATTAGATGCTGAATTAGAAATGTTTTCCCAAAATTTTAATTAATTCAATATTAGAATAGAACGAGGCGATCTAAATATACTTAGTTTAAGATGTTAATTTCACTTTATAAAAATGAAACACAAACAATATACGGCTTTATCTAGTTTAATACCTTCATTTTAAATAGTAATCCTATTTAAAATGAAAGTATTGGTTAAAAGGTTTAAAGACTTTTCTTAGTATTATATAAGTAAAGTATTAATTTCAATTAACTGAGCTTTATATTAAAATAAAATAAAATACAAATCGGTATTAATCGGTTTTTATCATTTATACATTTAAAATTTCTGTCTCTCTGCCTGTTTGTATGTGTGCTCGGGCATTGCGCAAAAATTACTGCACGAAACTGGATATGGCTTTCATAGATAAATTGCTGCAGGTCTAACTTAAAATATGGGCTTGTTTCATTTAAATCGGATTTGAGGAAAAGAAATTATTTTTATTTAAAAAAAATTTACCGTAGCGAAAATATGGCGGTTCGACTAGTATACTTTTAAATAAAAATTAGTGTTTATATGTTTATCTTTTATACATCCCTAGACGTTAGACGTAGGTTCTATTGATCCCTTAACGAAGCATGGCCAGGTCTTAAAATAAATCTTTATTATATGGTTCGTAAAATCTTTACTACATAGTTAATATGTGAATATGTTGTAATCAATAGTGTGATAATTATACGTTTAACTTAACGATATTTTACACTCTATTAACCCTTATACTTGTAGCAATCACGGAAAATTTAATTAAGCGGCTAATCTGCTTTGATACGAAGTGTTTTGTTACCGGCAGGATATGTATGGTTTCAGGGGAAGTGCTTCAGTCGCTCTAGGTAGGGTAGGGGTATATATTCACTGATATATTAAGGATTGCTCGAGTCGATTCTCTATGTATTATGTATATGTTATTGTTAAAGCTAGAAATACATACATTATTTATCAAAAAGTCAAAATGTTTATAATTGTGAATTTTAATTACCACTTAGATTTAAAGTTAAAGTAAACACATAAAATTTTATTCCAGAGTCACGATAAATATCGGATAATAAACATGTTTTGATTTTGTTTGCGCTAACAAGATTTTCATTAAAAACAAAGAAAAATAAATAAGAAGAAAAATTGTGTTGATTTTGTTTGCTCTACCAAGATTTTCAATAAAAATACAGCACAATAAGTAATAAGGAAATTGTTTTTATTTGGTTCGCTTTAACAAGATTCTTAATACAAATACAGCAAAATAAGTAATAAGGAAAATTGTTTTGATTTTGTTTGTAAATTAATTCATAAATACAGCAAATTGCTGCAATTTACATATGATCTACCATCTACTAGATTTATTAAGCTCGTACATAACTTTTGTTATTGCTATTAACATTAAGTATTATATTCATAGCGAAAATAGAACGCGTTAAATATTCATTGTATTAGTCTCACAACCAACTTTTATCAACTTATGTTGGTCAATCCTTAGATTTACTTAGACCGTATGCTAATCTTAATTTATTTTAGTAATCTGGAATTTAAACTATTCTGAATATATAAGCTTTTTTTTTCTTCCAACCAAGTTAAATGTTTGTAAGTAGTGCAATCAAGTCTATTTGAACCCACAATTTTTTTTATTGTGAATCCGATCCGACTACAGAGCTACTACGATAGGTATAGTAATTAACTAGAGATCTGCCCCTGCTTTTGCTTTGTTGCTGCTACTATAATATGATTGTATTATACATATAAAATTTCCTCTTGAATCACTACCTGTTGGTGAAAACCGCATTAAAATCCTGTTGAGTAGTTCAAAAGATCTAAGCTAACAGATAGCGGAAGCGACTACGTTTTATACTATGTAAAGATATACGGGATATTACATTGACATATATACTTGCAAGTACATCTACTTAGGGGTATAAATATGTAGAGGTGATGTAGAGTGTAGGCTGTAGCGAGTAGAGGGTACGCGGGTGCACGGGGTAGGGGCGCGGGTGACGCAGTAACGGCGCGTGGCGGCCCGTTACCCCGCGCGCGCACATGTCGCACCGGCACGCGCCCGCGCTGCTTTTACAATTCTTTTTCTCTTTTTGTTTTTGTTTTCAACCTTTGTTAGAATTTTGAGGTCTCTTCCGATTGCGGTAAACACAAAAAATCTGTTTCAGAATGATATCAGAATGAATAACTTTTTTGTAGAACTTAAAAAAGATACCTTTCTGAATTTGAATCCCTTGGTTTTTTGTAAACATTGGGACTGTAATAATATAAAAAAACATAGAATGCTTATTACAGTACAGTAATATATATTAGCATATTATAATACCATGTGCTTTAGACAGGAAGACAACTAGGACTTGCGACCCAACATCGCCTAAACTACACAACTTGCAATATTCTAGCCTATGTTTCTAATTCTATCTAAACAGAACCTCTTTCAAAGACATTTATGATTTAAAAGATTAGTAAATTGTTAAAAATACGTAGTTGAATCAAAATAAAAGTGCAAACATATAGTTACCAATGCATTTCAGCTGCGGACAGAACCGGTACTCTGGCTGAGCAGGCGGCTGTCGCCATTGCCATCCGTACCTCGCAGTCAACTTTTATTAATTGGGCAGATGAGAACCACGGCGACCATGATGAATGCCTTCACCATATATGGACAACGATTCGCGAAACCTTTTATAGATTCTCAATTAAAAGTGTCTATTATAGTTAATAGGGCGGTTGGACAATGTATTTTATAGAAACAAGAATATTTGCTTTAAGTGTAGGATAAAAAAGCAGGCATTATAACGGAAAGGACGATTAAGTGGAATAAAATATAGCGTGGGGGTGCGGGTGGCAGGTGGCTCATTGTAGAGATGTCTTGATGTAGCATCGATAACATTCTTTATCGATATGAAATTGTTTTTTTTTATGCTGTTGATACATTATTGATACTGTAAAAGAAATATAATCTAGAGTCATTGAAGCAAACAGATAGAGATACATATTTTTCTTTAATATTTTTCAAATATACAATACATTATTGTACTAAACTCCTCAAAGAGATAACTCGGGTGTATACTTACATACTATTATCGTTATCGTTAGCCATATATATCTTTAAATCGATCTACAAAGATACAATTAGAACTCGGTATACACGATGCTATTTCAGAATCTTTGGATACTCGTAGGATATAATGTCGGGTTAATTTGACTCCCTGGGTTGGTGTTGCTTATTCATGTTCTTTTTTCTTCTTTCAATTATAGAATCTGTCATTGTGCATTTCTACTTTTACCCTTATATGATCGCTTCTAGACAGGTCTGTAAGTTCTTTGGTTTTAAATCTATGAAATATTGATTATGTATATATAGGTCAATAATATACTTTTTTAAATTACAGAAGTACACATATATTTCTATAATTTATATTATAAGGCGTTTTCAAATATCGATAAGTAGATTAAGAAGTTGGGGTAGCTTCACTACGACACCCTCAGTCTCGGTCGACAAGATTCCGCGGCATGTGCGCATCGCTTAACGGATTTATTCAAACACCGCGGCCGCGTGCCAGTACTGCCAGCGTCACACTTAAACTCGTCACAATAAACTGCGTTACTATTTACTTTTACTCATTATATTTTTTTATAATAATATCTATCTCACTTGTTAATCAAATTGATGATAGCACTGATATCAAATTTGATGGTGGTTTTGTAACTCTATTTTTAGATTTTAGGAGACAGTCCACATGATGGAAAATGGCCACCGTCGGCTTTGAGTGGGTGAAGGGGAGCGAAAAGAAGAATACCTACTACAGTTTTAGTGGATAAGCAAGAACCTAAAATCTATTGATTCATGAAGGATTCATGGATTGGGAGAGGGAGAGAGTAGGTCTCGTCCACATGCAGCACGGTCATGAAATGTATAAATGACATTAAACATATAATATATTTTTCATATCTTTTATTGCTGTAAGTCGCGTTAATTTGTTTTCATTAGAAAATATCGTACTAAATTTCAAGTCTATAGGTGATGATAATTCATAAATGTCGTATGCTTTAAAATTCTCTTGTTAACCAATATTATTTGGAGGGTTCATTTAGGTTTACTTGGAAAAAAAAATAAGTTATTTAAAATGACCAATACTTTTATTTATATTATGTTAACATGTGTCACTTAAAGACATTTAATAATTCATTAATTCTATATCTTGATTTATGGCTATTTTACTATTAAAAACCATGTCAAAAACATAACGTACTTAATAGTTCACAGAAGTGAGCAGAGAGCATTGTTTTATCCTATAGGGATTAGGGAATATGCGTGTATGGTCAAATATCATAATACTTAATATAAAAGAATCGTTTAGTTTCTGTTTACTATTTTTTATATTTTATATTTAGTTACTTATTTAACTTAAGTATTAAGGTAAAAGGTGAAAGTATTTCTATTTAATATGAAGAACTTGTCATGATAACATTGAAGTTAGGCCATCTATAATACCACCCGCTGCGAACACCAAGCAAAATTATTTATTAGCTATTTGCCTACTCGTGCCCATATTTCTGTTACTTATTTACGTTTAATAAAACTTATATAATAAACTTCACAGCAAAATGGCAATTTATTTAATTTATTGTCAAAAAGAAATATATTTTCATTATAAATGTTTATATTAGTAACAATTTTCAGAAATATAATCTTTTCTCTACAATTTGAAGGAATTACAGAAAATACTCGCTTTTTCTTAGTAGCAATTTATATTGTTAAACTATAAGCTATTAATAATTCTTTCTAAACAGAAGTAACAAGAGTAACAAATATCCGAACATATAAACATTCACATTTAAAATATTAGTAAGATTTCAAATGTGCTGAATTTCACATGGACGTTCACGTATTTTTCACTAGCTGCGCACCGCGGTTTCACCCGCTATATTTTGGATAATTCGCACTTTATCATTATAAATTATTACCTATATGTTATTCTAATGTGTAAGCTAAATCCATTCAGTAGTTTTTGCGTGAAAGAGTAACAAACATACATCCAGACATTATTACAAACTTTCGCGTTTATAATATTAGTAGGATAAAAACTTGCTTCTCGTAATAACTTATAGATTCTATGTCAATACTATACTATGATAACGTTACTGGACTCATCGATCGATATATCTGCACTGGATATATATTATTTAAAGGCAAGGTTGAAGATACAAATTAGATTGAATATATATATTGTAGAAAATGCAGGAATTTTATTGGAGGTATAGATAGTTCAATCCAAGACCCCACATAGCCCGCCTGCTATCTGCAAAAATAGTATGCGCGCTATATGGTCGTGGATAGAACTATTTGTATATAGTTTTAAATGTTCGATTCATGCGCTACATTGGTCTTGCGGGTTAACTAAAAAAAACCACGTTTTTTGTCTACTAATTTATAAGACCACCATTAATAGCCCACTGCTGAGCAGGGTCTCCTCCTCAGAAAGAGGAGGGCAGTCCACCTCGCTGGCCTAGTGCGGGTTGGCAGACTTCACACACCTTTGAGAACTTTTAGGGAACTCTCAGGAGTGCAGGTTTCCTCATGATGTTTTCCTTCACCGTTAAAGCAAGTGATATTTAATTGTTTAAAAGCACACAACTCAGAAAAGTCAGGGGTGTGTGCCCAGGATCAAACACGGACCGTCCGAGTTAAGACACCGATGACTTAACCACTGGGCTATCACTGCTTTTTTTACGTGCTCTATCAAGACCAAATTTAAGTACCATTTAGAAATGTAATTGCCCTGCGAGTAATGGCATAAATGACCGTATCTTTTGATTGCGTAGACTAGTTTAATTTTTTTAACTCTAAGATATTACAGTCCTAAGTTCTTACCTATTTGATATTAATATTAATTAGACATGCATCATCCATAAAGGTTTCCTTTTCCATGAAATCTTAATTAGAGTATAAAATATTATAAAAAGTATGAAATTAATTAAAAGTAGGTAACAATACTTTTGAGAAAAACTTCAAGTTAAGAAGTTTAAGATTGAGTTATCAGAATATTATAAGACAAAACAGTTATGCGCGCACGCCGGCACGCCCAGGAGTCATATGGCGGGCGTATCTGAAACCGTAAAAGCTCGGCGCGCGCGCACTCAGCGCACACAGCACATGCGCAATGCGTGTAATGCTTGCTATTGTAGCTCAGTCCCGCCTGCTCATTACTGTATCTTGTGGCTATACTGTGTGTAGTGGCATGAATCCATCAATTTGTTGGAATAAAAAAGAAATATTTCGTTTTTCACCAGCCAAACTAATATCAATTGTCATAAAAAACCAAAACATTAAAGTTTATTCAGAGGTTTATACTGTATTGAAACTTAGAAAGTTGAATAACATATTAATTTTATCCTAGATCATTAACTTTATGCTGAATCAAGAAAATCTAAATAAGGACATTACCATAGGAAGTAACAGTTGGCTATTATAACCAAACTCAGAAGATGCTCAGAACTTTGAAGACGTCTGACAGATCGTTGGAACAAAGCAATGTGTTTGTCACTGGAAGACGTGAATTATAATAATATTACGTATACATATCATATTAAAAGTCCAAGTTTTATTATATTACGCCAGTTAAAACACACCTTTTTAATACGCTTTTATTAGCTTCATACGTATGTTAGTATGTATGTAACGGAATCTTTGACATACTTATTAAGGACAATTCAATATTTTAAACAGTTTGATCCATTATCCTTACTAGGATAACTAGGATTAGCGATTTTTTGTTTTCCTGAGACCCGAAGTGTCTGCGTCTAGACACTTTGTATTTATGTTTTATACTTTCCCTATTTATACGTACATCATCCCCCTATATTCTAAAGTAGTTTTCACCCCCGTTTTATAGTAAAATTTATCGAAATTTTCAGTAAAATTGTTAAATTTTAACAAAATTTGGTTCAAAAATCGAGTTTTTAGTAGACAAAAGTAATATTAGTTTATCCGATTTCGCTCGTTTATATATCGTTGAATAGCGTTTTTTTCACCTATTCAACGACACCACTCTTGTTATGATATCTTTCAGGACGAACGAAAAATTAAATAATCTATTGATATTCTCCACACCGAGCCTACTTTATAGGTTCGATGTCTTATAATAAACATATACATCCCCCATCCCCCTGCATATTGTTAAATATAATTTATAAAATTTTAATTATTTAAAAAATAATAGTTTAAAATAACTTAAAAATACGCTTTTATAGAAAATTCAACTAAAAAATGAAAAATAACTAAAATAGAAATGGGGTGCTTTTCAGGAGATTATCAAAATAACCCTTCTACTCATATCTGTTTATAAAATATTTATAACTATTGATAACATGCACCCCACGTTTTTTTTTACAATAAAATATTTTTTTCTGGCACTATTTTTAATTCAAATTTATTTTCTATTTTTTAGTTGGATTTTCTATAAAAGCGTATTTTTTTAGTTTTTTTAAACTATTATTTATTAACGTGATATCTTTCAGAGCCACCATAACTGAAAAATCATAATTGCCAATTGTTTCTACTTATGACAGTGTCCTATTTTGTGGTTTTTCGTAATTTATGATTTTATGGAGGTCTGTCAGGCCAGGGCTCTCAGAATTGCACAGAAAAGTTCAAAAAGCGCTGTCAAGAAGTCATTGTAAGTATGTTATTACTGTAATTCTTGCACACCTATGTTGACGTGCACATGTTGTCAGCGCCGAGGCCACGCGCTGCTCCTATATTGTGGTTTCCAATAACTATAACCGTAACTGAACCTCACCTCTAAAACCTTTAAAGTATTCATTTCACATTATGTAGACTTAAATGATTAATTACCGTATGAAAGTTTGCGGTGGCTGTTTACCGTAATTATTCAATTTTTGTATAAAATTTCTTAACAATGAGAAATGGTAAGCTTTTGACTCTTTGTACTGGATTGAATGATATCTGAAACGTATGGTTTGTATACAGTTTATATTTATTTATATATTTGACAATTTAATAGCATATGCCAGTGCACCTGCCTCTGCAAAAAGTAGGAGCACGCTTCAGGCTGTGAAGCTTGGTATTCGTCGCAGCTATAGAGCTTTTAGTCTATTTTATGGGTTTTATCGGTAGCATCGATGAAGTCTATTAAAATTTACATTTTGTAATGCTTACATATATTGTTTATATAGCTTATGTCAATACTTATTTTTTAGCAATGTAAGTTGCAGCCTTTACATTTTACAATGTCATTCGTTTCATGTTCAAGCTATAATAAATAATGATATAAAACTATCAGTGTCTTTATAATTAATAAGAATACCACTAAGGGATTTATTTGTAAATAAAAGGTAAAGGTATAAAACATTAAATTATTAAAGAACACCTATAAGTTTACTTTTAGAAGATATTCTTGACTGCTATATAAAATGTTGAATGAAATATAATTATTAGAATCGAGTCCACCTACTTAATTTATTTCTGTATTTCCCTTTCAAGTACGATCTTCATTCCTACGCTATCTCTTACAAATTGAATAAATAATTGTATATATTTTAAGTATTTTATGGTGAATTTAAGTATTTTAGAAGAAGGCAGACAAGTCCATTGACGTGTCTGCGATTCAACGGGTCGCCGAACAGGCAGGTGGTGCGAAGGCCAGCCCGGGAGCGTCTCGCCGCTTAATTGATTCCAATCTGAGACCAGATTCAAGATAATTTACTCGTATGTTCACTTTCGCTTGTAGGGCGAGGTATTAACGGTGTTTTGTATGACTAACATCGCGTCTGCGGCACATTACTTATGGAACTATTTATATTCATTAGAAATAGCATTGTAGAGTTAGTATATTAATTTTATTTAAATAATTTGTTTAACATATGTTTTTGTAACTCACGTTTTGTACGTTTGCTTAAAGAGTCAAAGTATTACTAAGATATTTACAAAAGTATAGATTTGTTACCTGTGGACAAAAACGACCCCGAAGAAGAGAGGTTTGTAGTATCGTTTATATTCCATGCCTATTCTTTTCTTTCTACTTTTTCTTTCAGAATAGCCTAATTACTACATTTACGGGGGAGGAGTTTTCAATGCAGTGTAACTAGTCGCTCGTCTATTTATAAAATGTCGTTGAATTATAATTTACTTTTGATTGTATTTAGATTCAACTAAGTGGGTAGAAACTGGAACCGTTCATTTTTATGTCAAGAACAATAATTGGCGTCAACTCCATTAATCTCGGAGTCATGGGCATAATAATAAGGGGCTAGCAGCTAGCTACCGATTACTGAGCCGACCGCCGCAGTCGATGCACGTGAACGATGGCATTAATAGAAATGTTACACCAGCGACAATATCACAGTTGTTTGTTTGTATATGAAATGTGGTTTACACTAATATGTTTTATAAAGGTGTATAATATTCAGCTTAACTGCATGCAAATTAACAATAAATGATAGCTCAAAATATACATTTATAACTTTCTAATAAGCTTGCCTGATAATAGGTTTTTTCTTCCTTTTGTTTCTGAAGAACATAATGGATATTAGGAGGCAAGCAAGGGCGTTTTTGATGGAGTGATGAAGTGTTTTATGGTTTGAGGAGATGTAGAGATCATTTTTAATGAAAAACATTTAATTAAAGTACTGTTTTAACGTATTCGTAATTTCAATCGATTGTCAACTTTATGGCTATTTTATTCAAGATTTTATTCTATGGATACACTGGTTAAATTGCAATCATTAATCCCCACATCGTCTCTTATACGCGGCAACTTTTAAGTTTTTATTTTAAGCATTATTTTCATAGGAAAGCCGATTACAACGATTGATAATCATTATGGCTAGAGCCTATCTTTAATTAAATCTAAGTAAAATATTAGTGTCTCAGGCTTTCATACTCAAATAGTGTTAGTAATAGTTATCGTTAAGTTTTAGATTACTTTATGTTTAGTAAATATTGTGTTATACATTACAGTAAATAGTGTCATTGACCCATGTAAATTGTTACAAATATATCATAAATAATCATGATTGTATTTTCTTCGTGAATACGAGTTTCTACTATTTTAGCAGATTTTTCTCTAGTTCTTACAATTTACAATTCTTACAATTTATCAGACATTAGCGTAGTTTCATCTTGTGTTTTCCAAGGAATTAATAAATTTAGTAGAATTTTTAATATAATTTTTCTTTAAATATGCCATAGGGATAATTCTGGAAGTGATATTATCAACTTCTTATCTAATTTCTTTATGATCTTAGACTTAGTCACCGAAACATTGAAACAAACGAAAAAACTTGTGTAAGTATTATTAATTTAAAAAATGACTTCGGATTCGACTTTTAGATATATATAAGGATGTTATTGTAGATTCATTTTAATCGGAAAGATTTTCTATGTAACAAATAGGCATACATAAATAATTGTAAAGATTAATTAAGTAAGTGTAATTCAAACCATAGATGATCTTTTTTTTTAATTCTATTAATTTATATTATTGGTATCTTTAGCCAATTTTTAACAATTATAACAATAAAATATCCTGTTTAAAATCTTTTAAAACATTAGTAATTCTAGAGGGTGGAATTGGGAATATGTTGTAAAGCGCTTTCCATATCAGTGAAGCAGACGCCGCGCGTCGCTAGCGGTCCGTGCGTCGCACCGCGCACGCGCCTAACAATTACGCGAAAGGTCGCACGCGCACATTGCGCACATGCAGCCTGCTGCTGTCTTAAAAACTGCCTTAGGCTTTATTTTGATATACACACAATCTTTTATACCTCTGCTGATAGTAAATTGCAATCAACTTAGGCTTGGAATCGTAATTTTATTAGAGCAGTCGTCCTTATTTCTAACGTGATAAAATAAAAGTTTTATTCGTTGTTTCTTTTATAACCAACTAATTTCGTAATATACTAAACTAGATGATATAACATTAAAAAAACTCAAGTCAGGTGATAACGTTGCCCCATCTTAGAAATTTGCTTTTTGAGATTTAATATGATTTATGGAAATTTTTGAACAAAATAAGGCATTTAAAATACCACAACATAACAAAAGAGGTTTTTTAAATAGAATATGATACAAATTCCTTTTGATATTGATATATTGTATGACAATAATGACGAAAGAGTAATTCTTCCCTAACTGGCTTACAAGTTACAACATCCTTCTTATTAAAATCAAATCAACTTTACGTTTGTATGTCTCTATCTCTCTAAGATACAAAAATCGTATCTATTTCTCCGTTAATTTAACTACGTACAAAAGCCGTTTTTTTAATTTTCCTTCTACAGCACATATAAAGAACTGCTCGAGACATCTGCTATCTAGTCTGCCATACTGTATACCTACTCGTATAACAAAGTTATAATCTTCCTACTGCTTATACACGCTTGGCGAATCGTGTCAAGATAAAAGCAGGATTATACGACAGATCCTTAATAAGGTGATGATATCAAGTGACCAAAACAATCCTGCCTCATACACACGCATCTTTGCATAGATTAAGCGATTAATGCAAGCTACATTCTGAGACTAGCAATTATACAAGACATTTTAAAGCATATCAGATTATCTGTACTTCTTTACTTTATACAATGCTAGTCCTCCCGCACTGGCTTCGCTGCTGGCCTGAAACATTTTAAAATGAATAACTTTTTTCTGACAATCGCTTTAAATGAAACAAAACCTATATTTTAAGTTAGATCTGCAACAATATAACTGTGAAAACAGTTTCCAATTTCATACAGCAGTTTTTGCATGATACCTACGTGTAGTGTACAAACATACAAAAGGATAGACAGACAAAAACTAGTAAATAATTTTTTTTTGATATTATAAAATTTCGATAAATTACATTTTCATATGTAATAGAAAAAAAGCTGGTTGACTGACTTTTTAATGATTAGAACAAAAATAAAAAAAAATATTTTAGCTCAGTGAAGCGAGACACGGGTCGGATAGTTTAATACACAAAGCCTGCACCTGACAATATTTATACATACAATTAAATATGGTTAACGTGTTTATACATAATAATATACTTAGCCCATTATCTAAAGATTGCATGAAATTTAAGCTAGACTATAACAATTAACATTAATTATATTATCGTTGGACGTAAAATAATTTTAGCATAAATGCATAAATTAGATATTGTAATTTCTAGAAAATGATTGCAAAATGTGAATACTGTGTTCGATATAAATATTGTTAAATTTTTTTTGGATTTTACAAATACAGTGGTAATTTTTGATTACGAGTATTAGTCGTTCTTGTTGGTTTAACTTTGGAATACACACTGATTCGACACTTTTTTTAAAAGCGACAATTTGACGAGTGATTTCATAATGAATATTGATTAACCTAGTTAAGTGTAAAAAGTGAAGTCACCTGGGTCACAAGTAGGGTTGCCAGATGGAAACTTATCATGTTCGGGACAATTATAGGAAAAAATAAACCGGAACAATTCTGGGATAACATAATAAAAAAAGAACTTAACTTTACCGCCGATAAACCTTTGTTACAATACATCGACATATTCCTCCACGTGTACCTTCATATACGCGGTTTTTAAACACTAATTGACGATGAAAAAAATATTCTCTATAAAAAGCCGCATTGTCAGCTAGTCTCTCGTGTTGTATACAAAAATAATTACAATTTTCTATTACTAGACACACACTTCAGAATCCGGGACAATAAGGTGTGATTAATGGTCACGGGACAATCTCGGATTTTCCGGCCATCGGGTAACCCTAGTCTTCTTCTCGTTGTCTAAGCGTATGTTATGATTGCCTATTATATGTTATTGTACAGTATATGCAAGAGTAATCGTATCAATAATTACAAATATTATGAAATTAAAATCGTTTATAGTAGAACCGGCAGCTAACTTTAGGTCTGAAAAAAAATAGTGGGGGAAAGTTGCGCATTGTAAGCGTGTTGCGTGCATATATTGGCAGTTCCATCCGTGACGTTTACTATTGTGACAAATAGCAGACGCGCGGGATCTGAAACGTCGCATAAGAACCAATAGTGTGTGACGCGCTGCTCTCGCCCCTGCTCCTCAGTATAAAAATCCCTAATAGTGACTTCTGCTCAATCAAGGTCAAAACTATACTTACGTGCCGGTAGTTATACTTTTTATTCAAGGTAGTAGATAAAATTATATATTTTTAATAAACTTTTGAATATTTAAACTACTGACCTTTATAATTACCTACAGAGATTAAAATTTTATCACTTTTAAAAAATAATAAAATTAAAGTGCCCAATGGGATTCAAAGAAGAACTTATCCATACTAATATTATAAATGCGAAAGTGTTTGTTGCTTTCTTCAAGCTTATGTGATCGAAGTGATTATTGTATAAAGCTAGCTTATGTACCTGAAATTAACATATAGTTATATGCTACTCTTTATCCGAGATATATGGACGTCCATTCTACATACAAATATTATAATATCCGTTCATACAGATAAAATGTTTCAGAGGCTCACAGACATAAATAAACATCATCAACAAGTAAACAACCCTAAATTAATAACGTTATGTTTTAATTTAATTCTGAATAAAATATATTATTTAAATATGTTATCTGTTTGAGCGTGAAAATACTTTACAAAGATAAAACAATAATCTACTTCCCAAACTCATTACATTCAATTTTTAGAATTTACACGTGAATTCGGTAGCCTTTTGCATACAGAAACTATTTGTCTCGAAAACTTCTCGGTCAATATTATTATTATACTGAGGGATTATAATAAAATATGTTTATTAAATCGGAAACTTTTGACCATTTTTACATAGCAATATATTAAAACTGCACCCGTGTGAAGCCAGTACGAATTCCTAGTTTCATATAACATCAACCGCAATCATTTAAAATTTAATACGCGTGTGGTATAATCGTACGCGTCGTGGCTGTGCGGGGTTATAAATAAAACTTTCGCAGCGCAAGCGCGTTAAATCGAATCCAACGATGGTTGGAACTCGTCCTTCTGCACCTGCGACAATTTTTATAGTATACATTTGCATTAATTCATCTAGTCCTGTTTTCAACGCAATATAAATAGGTTAGCCGGTAAGTGAGTCTAGCCGGTGGGACGTCCTGTGATGGGCTGATGAGCTGATGGGCATGCGAGAATGCAAACGGCCTCGCAACTGTTAATGTCTACTTACTTACAGATGATTCGCTGGTAAATGTGTTTCCTTAAAAGGTAACAAGGTGCTGGGACAAATTACTAAATGTTTCAAACAATACAATCGAATCAATTAAATAGGCCTAACGTTCGCAAGATCGCCATGCAAGCTAAACTATATGACGTTATTTTTTTAAACATAAAATATACTTATTTACACTAAAATCGCATTGGTCAAAAGTTGATTACCAACCACACAAAATACACAAAAATACAGATGGAAATAATTGCCCTTTTTAAGAACGCTATTGTTGAGACCAAAATTTCACATTTAAACGAAGCCTTATGTAGAATATATTTTTTCAATCGTATCTTTGTTATTATAACTAGCTCAATTACCTAAATGTTAGATTCCGAGTCAAGTAGCAGAGGCGACAGTTTTTGCATTCCCAGGAACTGATTGGCTTCTGTATAGCTCATAGGTGATAATATATGTCTTTTAAGAAAAAAAGGGTCTTAAAATACGAGATATAGGAATTGAGTTAAAGTATTTTCAGTACATACTGCTAACACTGTTTCATATTGCTTATTCATTCAATAATACGTATAATATTGTTAGCGTGTATATCAAAGATAGGCTTAAAAAGATAAATAATTTTCTCGGGTTTCAAGCAACAAGATAAATATGCACATAGTTATTATAAATAACGTAATTGAGTATGGCTAATTTGTTGTGGAAGCTACTCGCACTCGTATGTATAAGTGGAAGTGTGACGGTCTTTATCAGTGTCCTGTCGACTGGTTGGCGAACATCTTGCGAGTGGCCCTATCTACATTCCGCTTGCTGTTTTTTAAAATATTTATACATCGACGATTCATCGCAGGATAATTATAACGTAAGCCTTTTTTGATAAACAGGCATTTACAGGTTTTTTATTCCGTTCATTCTCTACTGTACTGTTGCTACAGTTATACATTTAGAGCAGAAAGAACAATCATTGTACCAAATATTATTTTTTTACATTTACTTATTGAACAACTAGATCTAAAAGGAACAGACACAAAACTTTTTTCAATATATTTGTCATATTAAAAAGCAGTTATTGCCCAGTTGGTTAAGACTTAAATGTCTTACTCCAAAGATCCGAGTTCGATCCTGGGCACACATCTCTGACTTTTCCGAGTTAAGTGTGTGAAATTAAATATCACTTATTTTAACGGCGAAGGAAACATCGTGAGGAAACTTGCACTCGAGTTGCCAAAAATAAAGTTCTCAAAGGTGTGTAAAGTCTGCCAACCCGCAATGGTCTGAGTCATTCTGAGGAAGAAATCAGGCTCAGTGGGCCAGTGAGTTGTGATGATGAAAATATTAAAACGTTTTATTATAATCATTCAATAAAAAACTTTTTACTTAAAACTACTGATCGATGAACTATGATACTCAACTATACGTCAGTAGTTTAATTGAGAGCATTAATTTCATTTCATTATACATACAAGCCGTAAGTCCCAGACGCTATTTTAGCAACAAATTTGAAATATCGCACTTATTGGTATCTTATATTTCATCATCATCATCACAACCCATTAATGGCCCACTGGTGAGCCGGGTCTCCTCCTCAGAATGAAGAGAGGGTTAGGCCATAGTCCACCACGCTGGCCAACTGTGGGTTGGCAGACACCTTTGAGAACTTTTACGGAACTCTGAGGAGTGCAGGTTTCATACAGAGGTGTGTGCCCAGGATAGAACCCGGACCGGACTGGACCCGTCTTAACCACTGGGCTATCACTGCTCCATCTTATAATTAAGAAGTGGATACCAATAATTTATAAAACGTTTGCTAAGAGTATGTTAACTTAAATAATTATTACTTTGTTGTAATTTATTTGAAACTTATTTGGCTCTTATTCATTACGTAAGTACACTATTTATTTCGAATTAAGAGTGTATCTAATCACTTTGTTCACACACAATTTACCTTGCAGTCACACGTGGTGTATACACGGGAACTCACTTAAGATTCTATTAAGTGGACATCAAAGGAAGGATCCGGGCTAACCGACCACTTTTTATTGACTACCACTTTCCCACATACATTATTTAATCATTACTGTGTTGCATTTATGTACCTAGAACTATTTGCATATACTTACATAGACTAAACTTCTAATGTGTTAATATCGGGTATGAAGACAAATTCGTTATCTTGGATTTTATTAACCAAAAATGTACAATGTTGTAGTAATCTTTTAAATACTTTTTAATCATGGTTTTAATTACTACCTTATTTGTTTATGTTAAGAAAAACGTGATCTGTTTTCTTAACTTAAAATTTCTTGTTTTAAGAATTTAAAAAAATTCTATTTTTTTTAAATGGTAAAAATATTTTTATTCTAATATGAAATGTTAACAATGACTTTGTAATTGGATTTCATTGAACTTTTAAACAACTTAATTTGATATTATTAAAATAAATAAAAACCTATGTATCAATATAATTTACAAAAATAAATAATAGTTGAATTTATGCCTTTTACAGTTACTACACTATATAAATCACTGCAAAACGAGCTATACTAAAGATTTCAACGGGCGCGCCATTAGACTTCACCATACATGATGGAACTTTCTCCATCGCAACATGTGTAAAACGCAAAAATGTCATTTTTTATTCCGTACCTTTTCTTTATGATATTCAAAAAACTGTGAATCGGTTTTTTGTTTTCTGTTAGTATTAAATGTCGTGGGGTAGCGAACAGTCCGCACATCGGTCAGACTTATAAGAATACCTAAAAAGATTTAGGTATACTGAAAGAGACTACAATTAAAATATATTTATTGAATTCAATGTAAAATTTATTAAAAATAATAGTACTATTTGTGAACTGCCCCGGCTTCGTCCTCTTCTTTTTTTTCTTGCTTTTCATTTATATGAATATATCGTATTATTATTCGGCAGTAATAATGATTTTGTTACTCTTAAGTCCAATTTCAGAGTTTTGTGTATTTTAAGCAAGTAAACATGCTTTAACGGTGAAGGAAAACATTGTGATGAAACCTGCTAGCCTGAGAGTTTTTCATAACACCCTGAGAGACATGTAAAGTCTTCCAAAGTGCATTCGATTTCGCCGTTGATGATCAAATATAAGTCTAGTTACGATATGGGTAGAGGTTTCTTCTGTGGTATTTTGCTTTTGCATTGTTGACCTATTCTATGAAGGAATACCTACTACCTTACATTTTAGTTCTGAAATACTTGTTATATAATGTAGTTAAGTAACATTTTATCATTCGGTAAAAATTCTGACATTATGATCAATGTATAATATTGTTAAAAATATTAAATAATTGAGGCTCTTCTAGATGTTATCTTTGAGCTCTGGATAAGGTTTGGTAGTCATCGCTTCAGTTAGCCGCCATGGATTCCAGCCATATGGCGCTACACATGCGCTAAGCCCTCCAAATTACAGGTTACTTCGATTGCTTTCATTGAATTAAAGCGAAGGGCTATCTATCACGACGCCAAACGTCAAATGTTATGCAAATTATTATTTATAACGTTTTGTTACTTGGATGTGGAAATTTAAATATAATCTTTGTTGATATTAAAAATTTCCCAAGACCTTCAATACTTTATGACCATACAATTGCAAACAGTTTTAAAAGAGAAGGAAGAATATAATCGAGAGTGAAATGCAATGCCCAATTTATATGTTTTTCATCATATTGGTGAGGAAGGGCGTCTTCAAAGGGAGGCAGCTGTCACCTCCTGAGAAAAAAATGTAGTTATCGTCAGAATTCGAATAAATTCCTTCATCTATGAACTTATGCTGTGGGAGCACTCCTGAAATCACAAAAAAATCCTACAATTCGTAGTTTAATATCAAACTCCTCCTACCCTCCCCTCCCAAGTTAATCGGCTCGCAACAAAGTTTATGTTGAGAATGTTTCATATTTTTTTATCTTTTATCTATACGTAGAATATGGAGTAGAGCTTGAAAAAAATGAATATCTAAAAAAATCTATAACAATAAGGAAACTGTATGATAAATTATAGATAAATAAATATACCCATTAATTCATTAATTTAAATTGTATTATTATTTCTGAGTATATCAACTGCAGATATCCCCTAACACATCATAAACATAACACAATCCTAATTATCCAGGCTCGTCATGATGAAAAGCAGGACGAATCGGTACGTATGACGTTTAATTAACAATGTTTAAAATAGTTTTAGATTGATCCAATATGTCAGAGGTGGTGAGCCGTTATCTGATGAAATATGTCCGTTATGATTGGCAAACAAACAGTATGGCGCTGCCATATGTCGCGGCACGTGCGCCCACGCATCGCTCGTGCGCTTCGTGCTGCTCACTCGGGGATGAAACTATAGCCTTGGAAAATTTATACGTTAGACAGAACTAAAGAAATCTTATAAAATATTTATGGTACTTACTTTTTCTAATTTTAGTTTTATAGCATTCTCGTTTGTATTATCTAACAAATATCCTTAGTCCTTGATTAATATTTTATTACTATCTGCCCGTGTCTCCGTGAGTTGGATTCAGAATAAATTTACAGACGCACCAACTCACTTGCTCAATCTTCGTTTCACTAAAATATTCTCTTACTATCTCATGCAGACAATTTTATACAACAGATTGTTATATATATATGATATGTTTTACATCAAGAATAAAAAGTATCCTAATTGTTATTCCAACTTATAAAATCTGTATGCAATTTGTAAATCCGTTCAATTTTTTTTATGTGAACAACTTTTTTCTTCTTAAAGTATCTTTGCTTATTTTTGGCATAAGAAGCATCCCATGAGTTACATACACGCATACAGGTTATAAAGCTAAATCTAGATTTCTTGCTAAATTTAATTGAAATCGCTCACATGAAAAAAACAAGGACGAGTAAATACAAAATATTTACTATTCTATTTTGCCATTCATTAGCAATCACTATCAAACTTCTAACAATGAGCAATATATTACTCTTTGTTATTTAATAAAAATATAAATTAATTCGTGCATTTAATGAGAGTTTGTGGTCTATGGCGAGAGAAGCCATCGTAGGCGCGCTACCCATCCGTCAGCGTAATCGCTTGTTAATCATTTTTCGGATGATGGGATTCATTGTGCGGGACTCCACGGATTATTCATGGTGTATTTGTATTTGCAAAACATTGATAGTCCTTTATATTAAAATTAACTAATAGCCCATGCTGTAAAGGGGACTGACTCAGATAAATTATACTTCAAACATTTTATATTTCATTTTTATGGCGTACCTACATAAAAAATTATCAAGAGTTGGCATGTAAAGAATGTAAAAGTGTTTTAAGACGTTATTCTTTGTATCCACCATTTTAAATATTATTTATCTATTTAGACGTTTCTTTTATCGAATAGCGGCCAAAAGTTTTAGATAATTAGGTCAGCCTTTTCTTGTAAAACGTAAAGTTTTCATCATGTCGCTGATTCATTAATCTATTACTATTTTTAAACAAATATTAGCATTTAATTATTACTATAGGCAAAACAATAAGATAAATAAAGTAAGTACGGAGTAGACATAGAGTCTATAGTCTGTAATATATATACAGCCCGTATGTTGCGGTTCCATTGACATTGAACTCTACATTTGACATCGGAGGAGATTCGGGATTTTATGTTATTCAAAAAGATACCACTATTTCTTAAAAACATTTACTTTTTATTATTTTTTTTAATCAACGACACTGTATATGAATGTATTCTATCTACCTATTTAGAGGCACTCTCTTATTTACTTATAAGTATTCTTTAACTTTTACAAGCAAGTACTGTGGATCTTAATATGTGTTTATATTAGTCCCAGTTCACAAATAATGGTGCTAATTCCGCACTTAGCTCTTAAAAACGTAAGTTTAAAATATTTTTGTACCACAACAAAATGGTGTACCTAAATCAGATTAGCGTTGTACAATTACAAGCAAATGAAACATATCCTATGTTGACAACGCTTTTGGTTTATGTCGTGTAATTTTAATATATCTTTAATATAATATTAATATATCCAGAAAAAGTGTTTTAAGCTATTAAATATTACTTGCTAGAACGGGGAAGGAAAACATCGTGACGAAACCTGCATTCCTGAGAGTGCTCCATATTCTCAAAGGTGTGTGAAGTCTGCCAACCCGCACTTGGCCGGCGTAGTAGACTATAGCCTAACACCCTCCTCAGTCTGAGGAGGAGACCTGGCTCAGCAGTGGACCATTAACGGGTTGCGATGATGATGATCCAGAGAATGGTTAAGGCTTACTGCATGATATAGTAGAAAGGATTCAATAAAGAAATATGATTGACTTTAAACTTAATAAAATTCACAATCTAAGTTGTTGAACATATTCTTATAATACAGAAAACATAATTTTTTCCCAATAATAGGCAAAATTTATGATAATTATATAAAAGAAAGTTATAACATTAAACTTGTTAAATTAATTCATCCAAGTGGTTAACACGTACCCAGTGGTGTGGGTGCGCGCCCGCATGTGGCGCGCGGCGGTGATTTGCATGCGCAGGCGCCTTCGCCGCCACCGACCAGATCCAGAGCCGTGATAACTTTTAACGTACCGATGATACTGATTGACCTTTGTTAATAACTAACTTACCTATAATATTATTATCCATATAGTAATCCAATTCTTAATCTAAAGAATATCATCAGAATTTACCTCTTTGTTTCTCAGCCTACAGGAAAATCTGCTTAAGTAAATGTCTATCTTCTATGGTAATTCTATGTAACTATTTATATATGTTTTAATAAGTTTATTAAAAAAAATTGAAGCTGGAATGGATCTAGATATAATTCAAATGTTTGCTTTCCGAATTGCTCAGAGGAAAATATTAAGAGAAAAAATTACCTAAAATTTTTTATTGATATAATTGAAATAAAATTCATTACTGATATATGTATCTCTATATATGTCTTTAAATTAGGTGTCACATATATAAACAATAATGTTTAAACGAGTTCCCATAGAATATATTATCTACCCCTTGGTTCTATCCAATAGAAAGATAACATTGCAAATCCATTATAGTGCTAAATTGGGAAAACCCATTATTAGGTCGTTATTAATTTTCAATTTAGATAAAAGATCTATCGGGACGATAAATTGTATCAATAAAACAATTTGAAAGAGGAAACCATTCATCTTGCAATGAAAAGTGGCAAATGATCGAGACAGGGGTTGGTTAATTGTGGCTTGCGAGCCGCATGCAAAGACCAATTCAAAGTTGTCTATAAAAATTAAGCAAATTTAGATTTCGTATATGAAAACCTAAAAATATCCCTATAGAATTACTTCGATGTGGATATTTCATGAGTTCATTTCTCGGGAATGATTGAAGGTGTCGATTTGAAATTGAAATGACCTAATATCATATAATTGCACTAGTGCTGCATAGCCTAACAGCCAGCCAAAAATTGTAAACATAAACTTATTAGTTGTTAAAAAACTGATTACCACAAACTATACCTATGTTATGATGTAATTGGTATACCAGTTTTCCAACAGCAAAGCTAACCTTGTCACTCCATTCATGTTACGAAACCCTTACGGATGTAAGTTTCTCACTTGATCGATTTATCTTGTCTAAATTTTAGTTCGGTACACAGAAATTCTATTATCTCTGTATTTGAGTTAATTTTAGTATTCCTTATTTATTAATTTTATTTAAAACTTACTCCTTGCTAAACGAAAAACTATAAACAATTTATTGAATCAAAATCCTTCCTACGCATAATATATGGCAACTCTTGGTGAGTTTGAATGTTATCAAAGAAGAGCGGCCTGCCCTCGCTTCGCTCCGGGTATTTGAAGGAACATTATAATTGATGTCCTTAAATTGTTACTCTGTAATTGTGTAGCTTTTTATAGAGAGACGGGGATAATAAAAGAAGAAAAGGACAGAGCAAAGATAAAAATGAAAGAGAGATAGATAAAGGAGACAGACAGAGAAAGAAAGAGAGGGAAAGAGACCAAAGCGAGAGAGATAATAGAGAGAAAGGAAGTGAACAAATGTATATGGCAACACTACATCACCTATGTCAATCAGAAATAGTGTAGTTTTCTATCAACAAAAGAATTTTTGAAATCGGATCAGTAGTTACAAAATAGCCATATTCTATTAATTAAAAAAAATGTATATGGCAACACTGCATCCCCTTGTCACTCAGGAAGGTGTAGTTATCTGTCAGTGAAAGAATTTTTGAATTCAGATCTGTAGTTCCAGGGAAAACATTCATTTTACAAAATGGCCCCGTTATGGTACTTAAATGTCCATATCTTTTAAATTATAATATTTATGGCAACACCACATAGTCTATGTTACCCGGAAAAGATGTAGCTTTCTATCGGTGAAACAAATTTCAAAATCGGTTCAGTAGTTTTCGTGCCTATTCGCAACAAACAAATATACAAACATACAAACAATCAAATCTTCCCTCTTTATATAATAGTGTAGATAAATAGAAACGAAACATTATTCCCATTTAGATATACTTATAGAAAACTATGAAAGAGTGAATTCTATTTATTCATTTCTTCTACAGTCACCTCTATCTCTATACATTCATAATAAGTAAAATCAAACTTATTGCGAACCGAAATTTGTAGCAGTTAAAAATTAATTAAATTGATATTACTGTTGTTGTTGACCAAACTTGTTCACATGTGTACATTTTAAAAAATTGTAGATAAACAAATCCCTCGTCATACGAACAAGATATTACGTGTGACAGAGACAGTAAAATAAATAGTGAAGAGGCTACGCACTACGTAGGTGTTATTAGAGGATGATTTTAATTGCGTACGCGCACCTGGGCTCGCAGGTGAGGGGTTCGTTTTAGGGTCAACGTTGGTTTGGACATCGGCGCGAAGTGCTTCAAATTGTGGGAATTGACCCATTGCGAGTTTAATTAACAATGGCGATAAATTATCGCTTTTTAGATACCGAAATGATTTTATGTACTAGCATTTGATATTGGCGTAAGATGTACCGAATCGGATAAGATATCTTTTTTTATTTATTAGTGCTATATTTATTTAGATTACTATAGTTTATTGTCAAGTTTAACAAATAGCTTTTATCTAATCCCATACTTTAAATCCTCTATAAAAGATTCTGACCCAAATAATTTTAGACACATCTCAGTATTGCCAATATTTAGTAAAATTTTTGAAAAACTAATTAAACCAATTAAAGTTTAAACCAAATGTTAATTGATTTTAATTCACAGAGACTTCTCCATGTGCAACAATTTGGTTTTACTAAGGGTTGATCAGCGACGGCTGCTGGTGTCGAATTAATTAAGGATATCTTCGAGGCCTGTGAGGAATCACAGAATGCACTTGGAATATTCTGTGAGTTATCTAAGGCCTTCGATTGTGTACAACATGCGACTCTGGACAGAAAGCTACGCCACTATGGCATCAAAGGAATTGCGCTCGACCTTATGAACTCCTATCTAAACAATAGAGTTCAAAGACTTCGTGACGTGAATGGCAAGAGATCTCCTGGGGCTCGTCTGGATATGGGGGTCCCTCAAGGTTCTTTATTGGACTATTTCTCTTCCTCATTTATATAAACGATCTGCCAAACCTTGTAGAAAAAAAGAACAAGATAGTATCGTTTCCTGATGACACTTCACTAATATTTAAAGTGAAACGCTATCAAAATGAATATGACGATGTAAACAATGCTCTCTCTGATATTATACATTGGTTCAGTGCTAATAATCTAATGTTAAATAGTAAGAAAACTAAATATATAAAATTTACGACGCCTTATGTTAAAAAAATTGAGACTGGTGTATTTATAAATAGAGAGGAGTTGGAACCAGTGGAATCTACCGTATACCGTATGGGCATCACTGTTGATTCCAAATTACAATGGGGCCCCCATATTGAGAGATTGGCCAATAGACTCAGCTCTGCAACATACGCGGTTAATAGAATTCGCCAATTAACTGATATAGACACGGCACGTGTAGTTTACTTTAACTACTTCCATAGTATAATGTCTTACGGCATTCTACTTTGGGGTAACGCAGCCGACGTAAACACGATTTTTGTACTACAGAAGAGGTCTATTCGTGCAATCTATGGTCTCGACCCTAAAATATCTTTAACAGATAAATTCAAAGAAATGAATATATTGACTGATGCTTCACAACACATTTTTGAAAATGTTATGTACGTAAAAATATTAATGATTTTATTAGAAATAGTGACTTGCATGACAACAATACTAGGAACAAACTTTAAAAAGTTAGTTAAATTATTTATAAATAACATTAAAGATTTTTTGGAAGAATGAATGATGCGTTCGCTCCAGGCTTTCTCAATTTATAAAATATATTTGTTATAAAAATTGGCATTAAAAAAAAAGTATCCAAAAGAAATAGTCCCGCTGAGTTTTATTGTGCCCATTCTTCTCAGGTCTGGGTTATTAGGTCGTTTCCGAAAGGGTGGTAGATTCCGACGTTCAATAAGAGAATGTAAATTCCAATATTGAATAAAAAAATTTGACTTCGAAACAGTTAGCTAATTGCCAACATTAAAACATCTAATGTCCTAATAACCATTATATTATCCAAATTGATGATATAATATTGTACTGAATTTCATAATAACACTCACATTCTTACTGCTCGATGCGTAGTATTCATTCACGCGCGTTTCGCTATCTAGAACGTCGTGCGCCGTAAAAAAATATGTCATTCGAATCCCCACCATTTTTCTTTAACACTTTTATTGTTTTGTTTACAAAAAAAATTAGCGATTACCATCCAACATTAAAGAACATATTTAAGTGAATTTTAATAATTGCACTATACAAAATGTTCATTACAACTACATTAAATCGTTCTTTCATTAATACTTAGTTTATTTGTATATACTCAGTAATGAGTGATGTTAGGTTACTAGGAGTAGCTGTATTAGTGTTAGCAATAAACTAACTGTTTCAGAATCTTTTATAGAGGATTTAATTATGGGTGTAGATAAAGTCTTGTATGCAACTATTGACAATTAGGTTTGAATACCCCTTATTATACAACAGTCGCATGAATAACTATTAGAGCATAGGTTTATTTAAATCTTTATTATGGCAGAATATTAAGTACATTTGATTTTTAATTAGCTTTTCCTTGAAAATTAATATTTTTGGTTCTTACACACTGCGCCATTTTCCCCGAATCGTTAGTAATAAGGTAGTATTAAAATGAAAGAGCAAGTAAACACTTTCTTATTTATTTAGAATAGTCAATAGTATGTATGTATCACATGTCTGTAAGAAGTAGCCAGCAAGCGCGCCAAGCTTCACATACTTGTATCGCAGACAGGTAAGGCTAGTTATATTAGAAACTTCTGATATACAATAATCCTTAAATCAATCTTTTGAAAAATATTTAATAGATTGAAAAATTACGCTTATTCACTTATCAATCTTTAAAGATTCGCATACAGATTTAGTATTTATTTATATCCACATCGATCCAAAATTTTCAAACCTCGATTTGTAATTCAAAAAAATATTTTCCAGATACCCACAATATTTTTAACAAAGATCCAATGATAATTAACTGGATGAATATGGGAGATTTCATTTTCCACCTTTTTGGAGAAATTAGTATAAATAATCGTTCTTTATTACAATTTAGTATTAATTACCAACTCTCCGAGTTACATCACACTTAGATAGACAAGGCGAAACTACAAAGAATCCTTGTTGGCTACGGAACCCTTATTTTACTTATATCTTGGTACTTTTTTGGACTGACATCATAAAAAACATCTGTTGTACGAATCTTTAAAGCTGTTGGTTATATACGAGAGTATTTATGAAAAAAACTTTATTCTCGCACAGAAATATTTAAAAAACAAATATTTAAAATATGATATATGTAATATTAATATTTGTGTTACACAAAACGTGTCTAAATATGAAGCCTTTTAATGTAAAGGTTAAATAAAATGAAAGGATAAAAACTATCACCTGCGTTCATTTGAACACAGCGACAGATATTAAAATACATAACTGTTGTTGACAATAAAAGAACAAAACAAGCAATGTCGTAAAAGTAAAGAGAATTAAACAAAAAGAATATGAAGCCGCCTTTTGCGTGTTCTGATTTAACTGCCTGAGTTTATGATCGTTTACTTAATAATTAAAAGGCTTTCAGAATAGACAGGATGTACCTCAATCAACATACTAATCACTTTCAAGTAAAAAACTTAAAAAAAATACAACCAAAATGGTAACTCTAGAATAATAACTAAAACAACAAAACTGTATCCCTAAAAATTTACTTAAAGAAACCTGGAACATAAATCTATATTATAGGATGAATTAAACAGTATATTTCGTACCGAGTGCAAAATAACGCTTTTCTTACCTAACGAACAAAGATAGTTTCTGTTCTTAATGATTTACTATCAAATTGTAAGATATTTTACAATGTTGCGACGTGAGGCAAAGTTTCCAGTATCGTATTGACATTAAAAAGAACCTAATCGAGCGCGAAATTAAATTTATACAAAGTTTCGTTCTGATTTGAGGATAATGTCGCATCGGAAACTGTAATTGCCTTTATGGTCCCTTTTCAAATAAGGTTACCGTCAATTAGCGCAGACACTGAATATTATCTAATTTGGATATTTAGAAAAAAACTGCTAAATTTTCCGAAAATAATTTGGTCGTCGTTAGTTAGGAAGTAAAAAATAATCCTTACCCTCGGAATGGAAGTCTCCTCCGTCAAATAAGGAAAGCTTTATTTTGTAATTGGTACTATGTAAGACACAACTGACAGTGAAAATAAATTTGAATGCCAAAAAAATATTATTTTAAAATTAATATTGTAAAGAAAAATCGTATTGAAATATTCGTGTGAACGAAAATATGAGCGAAATATAAAGGGTAAGCAAATATTATAACAATTTAAATATTACATACAAGGGAGTTATTATTAAGATTTCCTCTAAAGTCTCACTATAGCAATTGTTGATACTTAGGATAACTTACTTTATGATTAGAACCAACTGACGAACTACTTCGTACACAAATTAGAACTTCGTTTTGGTTCTATTCCGGTACATGACGAACTAGTACTTCAATTCCGCCGTTGTATTTATATTTAAACTGTTATAATTCACAAAGCTAAATTTAACAAATAAAGAAATATAGTAATATAGCTGCCGGCACTTAAGTATAGGTTTGACCTTGAATGCGCAGAAGTCACTATTAGGACCTTTTGCCGAGGAGCGCGGGGTAAGCCAGCGTGACACACGTGATTGGTTCTTATGCGACTGTTAAAATAGTAAACGTCACGGATAAAACTGTCATATGCCATAATATCCCCCCTCTATTTTTACTCAGACCTAGAGTTAGCTGCCGGCCACTATACAATGTTAACTATAAAATAGTAAAGATATGAAAAATTGTTTTATTTGCAAATCCTATTATTTAGAACATGTGCTATCTAACTAGTTAAGTGAATGATTTCTAAGATTTAGGGCTTTTAAAATCGCGACGTTAGATCGCATTACCGAAATCTATTTGCGCGTAAACAGTCTCAGCCGCTCATTAAATTCTACGTAAATATTGATGTAATCCAAAGGCACAGTGAACGTCAAATTTGATCATTGTCCTCAAAAAAGTACAAATTTTGACAGTTTTTAGATGTTGTTTGTTAGACTTACAACGGGTTTTCTGGTCAAATATTAGGCAAAAGTGTTCAATCAGCGCGTGGCGGAAAAACTTGTATCCACGTGTTTGTTTTCAGCTCGTTTCTTTAGATGTACTTATCACGTTTATTTAAAGGTATTTTCTCTGAAACTAGGATTTTCTACGAAATGAAATGGAGGAAAATACAGCCTGACAACGTAGAGAAATTAATATTATAATCCTTTCCTTTTACATTTTAATTATGATAGTTTTTTTTAGTATACATGCATAGATTATATAGACATTTATTTGAAGTTTTTTGGTACTAAATTATTCGCTGTTCGATCGAACAAAGTTGCTTAGTAGACGAAGTGCCGAACAATAGCCGAATATTCGTTGCAAGTCTTGATTTTTATACGGAGAAAGCAGGGGAAGAAAAAAACAACAGTCTTCCTATTTTTAGCAAACATCTAAGGGTAACTTACATCTTCAAGATGACATAGTATTTCTGTCCCCGATAAAAGGAATTCGTCCAAGAAGCTACAGCACAAGTTGCTAATCCGTTTCCTGCACATTTGATAATTAAAATTGCATCACGTGATCAAATTTGACGCTCAAATTTATTACGGTATGATTATTCGCATGTATATTAGAGATTACACACAGGCGAATATAGATAATTTGCGCCCTTTATAGCTATTAGCGGACAATTTATTTAGATTAAATTTTGTTTTGCCAATTTTCTAAACTTGGACCCTAAGGTATACCATCCATAATTAAAAATAAAATACCCTCAAAACAAAATTACCCACTTAAGAAGATTAATTCAAATGAATAACAATTTTTTGTATTAGAAGAGAAAATCGCTTAATTCGATCTTATAGCACAAATTCTTTAACATAAATATTTTATATATATACTCGTATATATATAAGGGTCCAAGTCAAAAATGGATTTGTTAAACATTTCCCACCCTGTGTTCTGTTGCCTTACAGGCGTGAAAGGTACTATTCTATTAAATGAGCACTATCATGAAAAAATATTTCCTCTAATTTGCAAATCACAATACTATACTCTATAGCTAAAGTCGTCAAGCGGACATGTGAATATACCTATAATATGGAAATGCCACGAAGTTGAACAAGAAACCTTATATACAATTGAAGTAACAAAATTATACACATGACCACCTAGATAGTGATTCCGAACATTATAGAAAAAACATTAATTTCTTATTAGCTAAGGTACACGATGATAAGACGCTACAGGAGTCGCTTGTCAGTGTAAACTTAGGGAAGGTAGAGAAAGAAAAGTAAAACAAAGTAACAACTGTTGCTATACCACTACAAGTAGGTACTGGTGATCTGTGTCTAAGGGCCTGAATCACATCAATCAGCGTCGACTCGCATTTTCTGTAGAAAATAGTTACTTTGTACTAGAACAATGACAAGGACAATATCCTCACTACTTCCGAGTGCCCTGAGACAGCTCGAGGCAAAACTAGTCTGCCTTAGCCGTTCAGGACAGGCGTAACCTTCAGCAATGAAGTAGACGAAGAAGGATAACGCTTGCATTAATTGTAATTTCAGCAACGTTCAGCATTTTGTATTTCAAATGTGTTAGAGTTGAGAATTTTATTATACATGTTAAGCGATGCTCATAACCATCAATTTCGATTAAATAATAAACGGTTTCGGAAAAAAAATATGTATGTCTATGTAACGGCTGAAAGCATTCAAAAGACAACTATCACTTGATTTAAGTCACAATGCAAATAAGTATACCAACAACTATCGATAAATGCGGATCGATACTAAAAACTATGGTTTAGGCCCGAGTATAAACGGAAACATTTCAAATGTAGCGAAAGTCCAATCCTTTAATGTTTTACAATCTATTCCAGGATAATTTAAACTTCAGTACCTCAACTTAATCCATAGCCACCTTTAAATATTCAATGTAAACATAACCCCTTAAAAATACAATAGTTTAATAGTAATAGTTAAACATAACTAGTGCAGATATACAAATCGAGTCCTGTGCTGGAGCTCTGGCTAAGTACAAATGCTGGACATTCAATAGTTCATAAGGACCATATTTTGCACCTTCTCTTTTAGCGTCATCGATTATTAAATGTTAGCAATTGCATTCGGCCAAAGCACCTGGTCTCTAAACATTGATATTAGATAAAACAACTATACATGTAATGGCGGGTACAGAGCATCCTATGTAACGTCACATTTCGTTAAAAAATGGCACATTAAGATATTACAGATTTAGGAAATTTGAAAATTATATTAATATTATTGTATCACTTCGCACATTGATAAGTAGAGTGATACTATACAAAAAAAGATGTCTTTTTAGTATGAACGTTTAAAACATTACCAAACAATAATGACGACTTTTGCAGCAGAAAGAATAAAAAATATATATTATATTATGGTTTTTATTGAAAAGGGCATTAAGCACGACTGTATTTTTTTATTTATCAGATTTTTCCAGAAACCTTTTTTAATTACGTTATTCCATTAATTAATAACTTTATACACGACACTATGTCATTACCGACACTACGTCATATATTGGAAATTATTAGAGTTACGACAACAGGTGTTTCTGCGAAAATGTAGTATAGTTCGCGCGTTAAGAGATGGCACCACTTTCACAAAACACATTTTTTTGTATAGTGACGGTCTTCTTCTCAAGGTGCGATTTATTCTTTCAGTTCAATAAAGTTATGGCTGTTTCACTGGTAGGCAGAGTCCAATACGAAATGTGACGCCTATGAGATGTACATTAACAAGTAGAGTAAATTTTGCTATAAATTATTGTGATTACATGATCTATAGATATTGTACTATATTACTTTAATTTTTGTTAGTAAATTGAGATCCTTTTTCCATGAACGACATAAATCATGACATAGTTTATCCTTTTAGTTAGAACATAGTTAGCGACTTTAAGGAAGAACGATTATTATGTAACATAGTAAAAAAGTTTACGAATAAAGTAGTAATAGTAGTACTTCAGTAGCACTTCAGTAACAAATACATTTACGGCCGCTTACTATATTCTTCCCAAAAAAAACTTTATTCTGCACTTTTACTAGTTCGAATTACTTTTTTATTCCAGAGACATTATAACTTACAATTGGTGTGAATAACACTCATAATAAAGATAGTAATAAAAGAGTAAACACGGTTAATACAAGACCGACATTAACAATATACTAACAGACAATCCAAGCGCTGAGTGTAGTTATTTGTGCACTAAAGATGTGAGCCTCCTTACGCCAGACTTGGTAGTGCCTTTGGTTTTCTTTGTTTGCTCTTTAACACCTCTAGAAAAAAAAATACAGAACGATTTATAGCATGTAATGTATTTTTATATACAATACGAAGATTATGCCAAATAATTATAATGTATTTATTATTCGCAGTTTTTAAAATATTAGTAATAACGAGTCGTACTGGCTTCGTACTAGTGCAATTATCACTTAGCTGTGAATCGTAAAAATAGGTAAACCAACAAACTGATAAATCAAGATACACTTGCTGGTTTAGGATGTTCTCATTTAAAATAAAATGTATGTAATATGTGTAATAAATTGACATTTTCAATTTATAGTTTAACATGTACGTAAATTTTTATAGACTTACAAATAACGTGTAAGATCCTCGATGTCAACTAGCATAGAATCCTGTCCCATGTGCAGTTCGTCACGTGCCATCAAAAGTTTCACCAGAGAGTCGTTTAAAGCTTCAATCTGTGAGTGTAGCTCATTCACTATTACCTAGTAACAATAAATATTTGATAAATACACATTTACAAATATTCACAAAGGGTTATGCCTTTTTCTATTAAACAGCTGAAAATTTAAGTCTCCATCATAGAGTCCCATACTTCCAGAATCTTATTAGCCTCCCCTAAGAAATTTTAAAAGAATATCGATATTTTATGATCTAGGACTTCAGGATCTAATAATTTAGTATTAGTTTAGTCATCCTATCAAATTTTATTCCTTTATTGTTATAAATTTGCCTAAACATAGAAAAACATTGTTACTACGCCTATTTCTTTACATTGAATATTCATGCAATTTTCATACATAAAAAATAAATAATTAATTATCTTATCAAAACTTTTCTTTTATAATTTTGACGTCAAAATAACGAAACAATGCAATATGCACAATAGCCATTGTAATTGAAACGTTACGCATGACTCAGCACTCGGAGGCTGTAGCAAGGTCACTACTACTAACTACTAGAGTCGCTGCTTTTAAAGTCTCAGAAATTAATATAAAATAAGCAATATTTATCAATATCGATAAATTGTATTAAGATATTATGAAGTTGATCAAGCAAACGAAACGGAATCAAATTTATGTCTATAATCATAATAGTTTTGATCACGCTACAGTTAATTAATTATTTAGTCACAGAGTCGTTATAGATTTTATTAGAGGAAGTGGAAGATTTGTCTGTAGATTTTTTTTATTATACAAGATGTAATTTTAATTTAATTTTTGTTCTAATTTAAATAAAAAAATATGGCTTCACTTCACTATGATGATTTAAACAATTATTTCATGCTCGAGCAAGCTTACCAAGGAAATTTCATAACCATCTTTTTTTTGTATTTAGCCTCAGATTAATTTAGTAATGGTATTTTTTTTAGTTTTACCTGCAACTGTGCAATATTCATGTCGGTGAGTAGATGTCGTGATACGCGTCGGCGATCGCCTACGAGGGGCGCGTTCGCCTTTTCCATACTGCGACGCAACATGTCCGTCACCGGCGAAACTGCACGTGCTCGACGCTCACGCTGCAAACACAATCACAAACAAATAATACGTACGTACATTTTCACATTTGAAAATAGGACCATATGGAATTACATCTATATTGATTTTTTTATCCCGTGTCACTCCTAATGCTGCTATAAGGATTATAACAACACATACATGAAAATCTGTTCAGACATAAGAATAGACAGAAAGTAATAGTGTATTCAAAGCTATTGTATGTATTCAAAGCTATATATAAACCTTGAAACTCTTACAGAAATTTACGCTCCTTTTTAAGCAACAAAATTTAGCATAATATAAGGTGTACCAATAAGTTTTGAGGGGTTTTAAAAAAACATGCCTTTTCTTGTACCAATCCTATTGAACGAACTTTTAAAAAGTTTAATTTTAAAGAGTCATAATTGCGTTCCAAAAATCAGGATATTTAATTTCCTTAGTGTAAAGAACATAAATAGTTTATTGCCCTTAAAATAGCAATCTTTGTGAACACAAAACATAATTTGCGAGAAACACTAATAGTTTGTTGTGATTTTAAGAAAAGTGCAGCTTTTGGATTTCAAATGCTGCTTGAATCATTAGAAAACATCAATTACAACATGAAAATACTGCTTCAAGTGCTTTAAAAATGGCGACTCAATCAGTGATATTGTATGCAAAAGTTGGGCAATATTATTGAAAAACTCTGAGTGGGAGGCGAAAATATTGCTAGAGGACCTAACCAATAACAATAGGTAAGTGGAGTTAAGCTAAATATTGAACCTGTATCAAATCCAAAATGTCAAATAACTTGAAAAATCATCTTTCAGCCCAACAAACCAAGGCCACATTTTGCAAAAGCTGTCAACAAAACATTAGAAGCGCTTCAATAGTGCTTTATACACCAGATATTGCTCTTTTCGACTACTACTTGTTCTGGTCGATGTCTTATGTCCTGGCCGAAAAGCTCTTCAGTTCTTATGATGAAGCCTAAGTTAGGGTCTATTCTTGAATTGCTTCAAAAGACAAAGATTTTTTACAGCACAGAATCCATATATTACTAGAAAGATGGAGAAAAGTCGCAACTAAGGATATACTATATTTTATTTAAATAAAATAATACATACCAATTTATTTATATGAACTTACATTCACAGTTGCAATATATTCCCTTAAAACTTATTTGTAGACCCAAGCTTTAGCATACAAGGGATCAATTTAATAGCAACTTAATTCATTATTATTTATATAAAACCACTAGAAAAATATTATTGATTTGTATACCATGTCTCATATGGATACTGTACAAAAACAGAATAAAATTACAACAATAATTATACCATAAAAATTCAGTTTGCTTTGCGTTTTTGCATTGTTTATAAACATAACTGTGGATGTTGTATCAGAAAGTTATTGCATACTAGTAGTCACAAATCTAGTTAGAGTTTTTATCAAAAAAATATAGTCTGGCCTCCTACAGGCCTGATGCTTGGTTTAATTTAGTCATTTAAATTCTATGCACAATATGTCTTCATATTATCTAATTTAATACAATTCATGTAAACTTTGACACAAAAGAAAAATCAAAATGTAAAAGTGACATCTAGTGACACAACCAGGAGTAGGGAATTGTTCAAGCAGGAGTTACTTAATAAAATTACAAATTACCTCCATTTGTACACGAGCCATCTCTTTTGCCTGTGCTAGAGCTATCCTAGCCTCAGTTTGTAGAGTTGCTTGCAAGGCAAAGAAGTCAGATTCTTTAAATTCAATATGGCTTAAAGATTGAGTTGATCGAGATTTTGAAGATTTCAGCATTAAAGATGTTGGACGTAACTTTGCACCTAAAATATAATGAAACATATATAAAACATAAGTGAATACATTTATAAGAAATAACTAAATTTCAAAGCTTTTCTCGAAAATTAGATTCCATTTCCTATTCCGAGACTTTTTAAGGCTATTTTGATCAAAATAAATATACAAGGCTTACATAAAATATATATAACCAAATAAAATAAAGCTTATTCTAAAAAACTATTTTTTGTACAAATATTAGTTACGATCTTTGAATCTCTCAATTAGTATATACAAACAAAGCTAGTTTGCACAGAAAGTATACTTAAAGACACAATTAGTAAATGGCAACTATTATCTTAGAAACATTAAGACAAAACATGAGTAAAAAACTATAAATTTTAGCTATTATGTTTATATAATTTGCATATACTTATATGTAGACTTAAATTAAATAAAAATCTACTCATGCTTTATGATTTTTGAGAACTTACCACCACTCTGAGTTATTTTCTCAGATTTTGTAATATTAACCGAAAGTGGTCTTGTTTGGTATGGATGGTTGAAATTATTCTTGCTAAAGAGACTTGATCGAGATGAACTTTTACTATCACAGTTGATATTTTTCTCTATATCAGAGGTTTGAGATTCATTGTCAGATGCTGTTTCATTCATAAAACATATTTGTAGATTTTTCCCTGCACCACCATACATCAAAACAAACTTTAGCAAACACAGAAAAGCATGAAAGTATACAATTTGAGAATATTACTCCAACATATATGAACCCCATTATAGAGACACCAATAAAAGTTAAATAGTGAGTTATATTCCTGATATGCTATTTACAATTAAGAACATACTCATCTTACCATTTTGAAGTCTTGAATGTAAACTAGGCTTCTTTCCTGGACGATCAATATGACCTAAGCTGTAATATTCTTCACTATCAACACCCATTGCCAACCTTTTTCTGATCTCTTCTCTATCATTTCGTTTCTGTAATTAACAAGACAGTATTTTATTTACAAATCAATGAAATCTTAAAATACTGTATTAGAATTATTATATACTTTTCTGTCATATGGAGTATAGTCGGTAATTGTTACAATTTTAGTAAATTTGTCTAATATATTGGGGTTATTGTCTGAAAGCGTTGGCCACTCTAATTCTGTTTGTGCACATTCTCCTGCACCGACAGCCCGAGGACTCAAAGCTGTATCATTATAATAATAATTATTATGCACAGTCAAATCTGGGGCATTAGATTTCAGTAACTTTGATTTAAAATTGATCAAGGTTCTTTTGAAACCAGAAGTCTCCTTGTCTACATTGTAATGTATTTCGTCGGACGGCTTGCTGAATTTCCTTTTTATATTCGTAATTAATCCTTCGAACATCTTAAAACTAGTCAGTCTTTTAATTTTTGGCAAATAATGGCACAAATATGGCTATATAAAATATGAAACAAAGGGTAAACAAAAAATAAAGCCATCCTGTCAATCCTGTCAGTATTGACATTTAGGGCAAGGACAAATACGTGTTCCATTTCTTATCTTTTCCTTTGTACTTTATGGTTATATCCGGCACGGCTGATGTATAACACTTTCTTTTTTATTTCAAAAATAAAATAAAATCATACTTACAAGACAACAAATATTATCGACGGATTCATGGTTATCATACGTAATTGTATATAAATCTAATAGAAATCTTGTATCCTTTTTGTAATGTCTTTGTTCGGAATTAAAATACGGCATCGACGCCATCACTTGTTTAATAATAAAACCTGATTTAATACAAACGCAACGAAACACGCGTCAAGCTCTCTGTTCAACTACTTGAGGTATAAAAATGAATGTCACAATGCATTAAAATAATGACTGTCTGCCTACACCGTTGAATCACCGTAGAAAGCTGAACTGAGTACCAATTGTATAGGTAATTTTAACAGTTAAGTAATGCATGGATGAAGGAGACGTGGATTAAATGTGAATGTATGCATTTACCGTTACAGCATCGAGCGCCAAGTTTAAAAGTCTATCTTTATGCAATACAAAAGAGTACAGAATAAAATAATATAATTTGTTAAAAATGATGTCCCTATACATAGAAATTCAAATTATAAGTTAATGTAGTAATGTACGACTACAGATTATTAAATGGATAGTAAATAATTTCTTACTCGTCTCTCTGCCTCTTTAGCTGCCCTTATGTGGTTTTCAATTGTATCTAGATCCAACTTTGGCAATGCTGTTTCGATATTATATACATCAAAGCTCTCTGAAAAATAATAAAATATCATGAATTAATAATTACTCATGTATTTAATATATTAAGCTTATTATAATTTTATCTGTGGTTCAAATTAAAAATGAGGCAGTAATATTTTATCTAAAAAATAAACTTTGGTCTTTTCATTTAAGAAAAAAATTTTTTTCATGGAAAGAATTTATGCTAAAGCTTAATTGCTAAGTTGTATTAGGGCCTAAAATATGCCAAAGATCTTTATAAACCTAACAGCATCCGCTCAAAAAAAATATTACTAAATTATAAAGAATACACTTACCAAAATCGGCTTCCTTATTATTATAATTGTCATTTTTACGGACGGACGCATTTTGAGCTTTTAGAAGAGTTTTTACGGAACTCTGTCGTACTTTAGATTCACTAAAAAATAGAAACGTGATAATTTATAGACACTTGAAATAAAATGTAGAAGTGGTTATACAAAAACAAATTACACCTCATTTGCGTGGCCGACTCTAGCTTCGTGAAACAGTTTTACTCCTGAACAATTTAAATTGGCTTAACCCAGTGCGCCTGTTCGTTGTCAATACTCACTACCTAATTTATCCGAATTACACACACCGCGTCAATTCTATTTAAAACTTACTTGTATGATCAACATTACATACGGATGAATTTATTACATTGAAGAAACTGTATATTTTTTAAAGTATCTTGATAGTCATAATTAGGTCGGAAAACAAACTAAGGAAAGTGTAAAATATTATTTGAAATTTGATTTCACATTCGAATAATTTCTTTTTAAGATTGATTTTTCTAATTTGTGCATAACACAAGTCAACAAAAAAAAAACTTTTTTTGTGTCTGTTATTTAATGACTATTGTCTGAGTGTTTACATTGAAAAAATACCAAAAACTCAATTTATGGAGAAATAAGTTTGCTTTTGTATGTTTTATATTGATAATTAAGTTTTAAAGTTCTTAGTGGAGAGTAAAATAATAGTTGGTAATACTTTAAAACAAAATGGCGACAAGTCGCGCATTCTATTGTATTGAGTGTATGTATGTCTATTACAAACTGTAGCAACTACTTTTGTATATGACTGAGTCGCAAAATAACATACAGACTTGTCGAAATAACATGAAATTTTCTATGAAAACGAAATTTCTAGAAAAGCAATCTTTAACCAAAAAACCTATTTTACCCATTATAAGTAAGGTAAAAGAAATCAAAATTTGACATTTTGTTGTCAGACTCAAAATCCGTGTTGACCGGTGTAATTAGCAATTTAGTTCACAAATTTTATTATTTGAATAAATACTGACAAAATAAATAAGTAATCGTCATTTAAAATTGTAAATACTTACACTAACGCTTTAATAGTGTGTTGCTTAGCCATCGAACTTAATTTATTTTCTATGTTTCTCTGGCTAGTATCTTCACATTGATGTGAGCGACCACTATATTCTGGAATGCGTTCAGAAGAAGTAGATACTATATTATTTGAGTTTCCATCAATGATCATAGGAATCTCTTGTTTGTTCGCATTCCACAGCTTATCACGTTCACGCATCTCATTTAATTTAGGTATAATTTTTCTTAATTCAGTACTTAACTGCTTAATTGTATTTTCAACATTTTGACTCATCTGTTCTGTATCATATTCATCCTCATAAATATTGATCTCATCTTTGCCGTCTGACAAGATAGCATCAGTTATTTTATGATCCACGTTATTATCTATATATAAAAATGTAGGCCTACTTATATTCATTTCTGTTCTTGTATTAGTCTCATTTTCTTGATTGATATTAGTAATGTCTTCCATTTCATGGTCATTCACAATATCCGGCGATAGGGCACTATTTTTGTCATAACCATCATTTTCTACTAATTTCTTTATGACATGATTCACTACTTCACTTATATTATTAATTGTATTTTCTATTGGTTTTACAAATGTGTCTTTGATATCTTTTTTTAATTCTTCTATATCATCTTCAATATTAATATCGTAATTGTATAAATGTCTTATTTCGTCTTCAACTTCTTTATTAAAATCACCAATAATATCTTTAGTATGGAAGTTGTTTTCTATATCCGTTGCTGAACAATTAAAGTCATAACATATTGTGTCGATATTATTATTATTATTGCATGAAATTGTTTTCAAAAGATCAGGAATGTCATTACCAGTCTTAGATATAGATTCTGAGTGGGATTCATTTTTGGTTTCTTTATTATTATTAACATTCTCATCATCACCAGTTTTATTATTTCCGCTGTTATAAATTGCTTCCGTAATGTCGGTATCTAAATCGTCATCTGTCATGTCATTTTCCGAATGATAGAATGGTTCAATATTTGAAGAATAGTCCTGTTTACAATTTAATTTAAAATATAAAATTTCAGTACATGTTTTAAGAAAGGTTTATAATTTTTTTAATCAAATAATAATTTTATGGTGTTAAATAAAGTATTTTACCTGTAAAGTATGCGCCAAATGTTGAAAACCAGGATAATTTGGATTTACAATTCCTCTAGGAACGGTTTGGATACTGTTCTCAGACATTTCATCTGAGTCGGATTGGTCAAATGCACGTTCTTCATCAGCAGGTGTTGAATCTGCAGATACATCAGCGTCAACTGAAATAATAATAATTTTAAATGGGAACATAACATAAGATTAGGTACTATTTGTACCTATATTATAATGTAATATCTATATATACCTGTGTAATTGTTCCGCCAAGCAGTATCCGTTTTCTGTTTTACTCCTATTTCCTTATTCAATGTTAATTCGATATTCTTGTTATTCAATTTGTATTGGTTATTACATACTTTTGATTCAGAATTTGTTTCAATTTCTGAGATCGTATTTAAAGTTCTATTATCAACAAATTCTCTTTGATAACAATTCCGATTAGAGTTAAAATGGACGTTTTCTTCTACTCTACTATTGGTTACTCTATGTTTTAAGTTATTAGAATCTAGCCAACTTTGATTGTTAATATCTTCTGATGTAGTGCTGAGTGTGCTTTCTCTGGCTAAGTTGCCATTGTCAGTAATGATGGCTACCCTCATGGTGTCCTGTAATTATTAAATAATCTTTAGTTTCTTATAGCTTTCATATTTAATTACAAAGGGACAACTTTACGTCTTTTAATTATTTTATTAAATTAAATTAAGTATAGCTAATTTAGAACCCTGGTGATAAATTTTTTAAATCATCGCGCTAAAAATCTTTACGAACTAAGCGGACGCGTCGTAATTATTAATATTCTTATCGAACTGAAATGAATAAACTGCCTAATACGAGAATTGATTGTGTCGTTTGTAACGATTGATGACGACAGAAGAAAGAAAATTACGTGAATACAAAACAAGAAATTAGAACGGTCAAGGACAAATCTAGCTTCATGCAATGCAGTGTTGGAATCACACTATGGATTTAAGGACGTTGCGCGTTGGTATATAACAACAAACTATCTGTTAATATTAAATTTCTAGTGTTGATAAGAAAAAACAAAGTCAAAAGTCAAAAGGTATACTTAGTATTAGAACGAAAATAACAGTTAATGCTGCAAGATTAGTTATCACGTGATTTAACAATTAAGGGCATTATAAGGCATAATACGAGTATTATTATATTAATTTAGTTTTAAGGAATTTGAAAATAAATAAAATACTTATTTAAATTCATAACTTCAAGTTACGCTGTCTAGTCTGTTAATTTAACTAAGAAAGGGACCTATGAAATGTTCAATGTATAGTCTCTTGTAAATAACATTTCGATTCCGAGTATCCAACAATAATTTCGATAATTCCGAACAAATCGTCGAAATAACTATGGGGGCTCTAAAACTAACGAAAAAAGATGAGATACCATTTTTTTTTTCACTGGTAAAAGGTGGCTAGAGAGTCCAGGAACATCTTGTTTGTTTCAAAAGCATATTATTTTATATTATTTCAAGTATACCGACGTGAAGACAATATATAACCTTTAGTGCGATAGATTAGTCTCAGTCTCTCTGGTGTTTTCGTACAGTGAACATGGAAGTTAGTGTTATAGTGTCGTGATTAAGGTTACCCTTCTCGAGGTCCACGTAATTTTACTTTATTATCTATTGTCGTTAGCGAGGTCGAGTGGTGGAGGTGAGAGTTAATCTATACTCTATACTATTATATACAGAGGAAAGATTTGATTGTTTGCATGTTTGTTTGTTTGTTGCGAATAGGCTCGAAAAGTACTGAACCGATTTTGAAAATTCTTTCACCGATAGAAAGCTACATCCTTTCCGGGTAACATAGGCTATGTAGTGTTAAATACTCTAATTAAAGAGATATGGCCATTTAAGTGCCATTGGACTGGTCATTTTGTAAATTGAAGGGTTTCTCAGAAACTACTAATCCGATTTTAATTTTTTTTCACAGATAGCAAACTTAACTTTTCGTGAGTGACATAAGTGATTTAGTGTTGCCATATTCATTTTTTAATCAATAGAACACGGCTGTTTTGTTTCTACTAATCCGATTTTAAAAATTCTTTCACTGAGAGAAGTCTAAAATATTTCCGTCTCTCTTCCTCTTATATACTATCTCTCTTTTTTCTCTGTAATATTTATCTCCATCTCTATTCAGAATGGTCAGTCTCTGTTCGGTTGCTTTCTTTCGATAATATCTCTCTCTCTCCTTTATTTATCCAATTTTATTTTTGCTCTCTCCTCTCTTATATTATCTGGCGCTTTTCTTTTTCTTTCTATCATTTTTATTTTTATAACTTTTTCTCACTCTCTCTCTCTCTCTCTCTTTTTGCAAATAATGAAAAACTACAAAATTACAGAAAGACAAATTAGGGACATCAATTATATTTATTTTAATACCCGTAGCGAAGCGAGGGCAGGCCGCTCGTATATTATAAAAGAGCTCTTTAAACCTGCTCCTGGGTCTCAAGCCCCAGGCACCGCTCGCCTCAGTCTAAATTGCATGTGTATACGTATTGCTGTACAGTAATAGGTATCATATCTCTCTCCATATCTATAGCATGTAGCGCTTTTGGGAATCGAACTCTCATTGAGGTAACGATACAAAGAGCATTTTGATATTTTATATATATTTTATCGATACATAGTATTTTAAGTCCTGTGTACATCAATGAGTCTCTTCTAACGTTCCGTCTTTATTTTCTTATAATTTATCACTTAACAAAAAACTACGGTCGATCGATTCGAACATATTTTAATTACATTGAATGTTCAATAAATTACTACATTAAAACAGTTCTTCGTTATGTTACAATTAAAAAAGTTTTACACACTTTTGCATTTATAGTATTAAAACTGTATAAATAGCAAAAATTTTAACGACAAATTTAAAAACGTATTTAGCCTTCAAAGTTCGGAGCATCTCCTGAGTCTCACGGGGAAGACGTGAATTATAATGATATATCATTTGTACCACACTTTTATTCCTGATATACCTCGAAGCCACCACAACTGGATATTAATAGACAATTAGTTCTATCCATAACCTTACATACGATTTTTATCAGATTTTATATAAGTATTGGCTCTCGTACTATAAATTATTATATTTTTACTGTGGAAGATAACTTTTAATACCCAGTTATTAACTATAGAATCATTTGAAAAGAGTATCTAGGCACACGAAAAGTAAACTGCGCATAAAAATAAAAGCTAAAAAAGCCATAATGGCTAGTTGAACCAAATGAAGTAGTACTAGCGTAAAAGCGTATTGCATATGGCTAGGAGCCAGAGAATTGATTTTTTGCTTAGAGTCGGCGCTCCAAAGCTCATCCATTTATTAAGAACATCCTTTTCCCTGCTAAAATAAAATTCCCTTTCTCCATACGTAAAGCAATAAAATAACAGTCGTGTAAGCGGCTTTTCTTCCCCACGAATGTCGTAAGCAGACTTTATATATTCTTAACGAAAGTATACGTTACTTTTCTTTAACGACGTTATCGATGTGTGGTTATCACGAGACGGCGCGGAATCATTATAGAACGAGTGAAATCGATTTAGTCAACACTTATGGTGAAATAAACTGGTTAAACGTACAAAGTAATATATTAGTGCAAAGTTACGTACTAAGTAGGTTTATCACTTTTTGGTTAGAATAATAAAATTTTATTAAGAAACACAGGCTTATGGGGGTGAGATTGTACTCACTATGATCTTCTCGGTGACAATATTCAGCATGAAAGTTATGTAACTCTGTGTATTCCGTCTATTTACAATAATCGTTATCCTCCAATAATCGTTGTCCTAATTCCTAACATCGTCTAATGGCAGCTAATTCGAACATAAATCATAACGTGTTTTATGTTTAATACTAGGTTATTTCACTTTAAACTTAAAAGTGAGTACGAATTTGAAATTGATGAAATATTTTAGCAAACAGCTCTTTGTATTTTAATACAAATTGAGGAAAATCGCCTAAATAAAGTAATTTTCCGTCATAATTGTTAATTGTAGAGACGTAACAGCCTTTGTTTAGTGTAGTTAATTTGCGCACAAAACGGAGCTTCGTGCCCGCAGTTCCCAAACAAACACAATTGCTCGCTACTTTATGAAATTTATAATAATAAATTTAAAGCTTTAATATTTTGAATGAGACAGTTTACATTGAAGAAAAATCGTAATAAATATAGCTTAGGAGTGGAAACATTCTTTTATGAACTTTTAGATTAGCGGTCCCCAAACTTAGATTCTGCAAGCATGTCCCTAAGGGAGTTCACGAGCGGCTTTATGTCAAGGACTACATGAGTTCATGTGTGTTTAAAGTAAGAGGTGAATGATCTTATAATGATTTTTTCGTATAATGACATTTTTTTAGTCTTCAATGCTACCAAAAATAAAACATTGGTATAATACAATTTCAGAGTCACAATGATTGTAACTAAACTCCTTCAAAATGGCTTGATCTATTTTTATAATATTTTTTGTATACATTCGGTCGCTTCGGTAATAGGTCGTAAACTATTTTTTATACCCCTAAGTGATAGAGCTGAAGAGTTTGTTTGTTTGTTTGCTTGAACGCGCTAATCTCATGAACTACTGGTCTGATTTAATACATTCTTTCAGTGTTAGATATCCCATTTATCGAGGAATCACGGGCACGAAGTAGCAAGAGTCACCTAGTAATTTATATGGCAAAACAACGTTTGCCAGGCCAGCAGAAAACCATATATTAGTAAAAAAAATAACGAACACCTTTTTAATAACGTAACGTGACGTTATAAAAAAGGTGCGTTTTTATATGTCGTCAAATCGCTGTTTTCACCTATAAATGGCCGAAATTATTAATTAAAACCAAACAAAAATTATTGTATTATGGATTGAAAATTTCTACTACTAAAAGTTTATAATTTACAAAACTGAATATTCATCACGAAATAGAAATTTTGAAGCAATATGAAATATATAATATTGTCAAGGATGATTCAAGAAAACGTTATTAGCATTCTTAGGTATTTGTCCCTTCGCAGGACGGGAATGTGGCTTAATCGCAATAGTTCTGTAGTTATTTGACAGACTATATAATATGACCCTTCGACGCCATTTAATATACCTAAAGTTCCTTTTATATTATATAAGAAAGAGAAACGAGATGAATTTTTAAAGAATAATTAATATTTTTTTAACTTAGAGGAGTATAAAACAACGGAATTACGAAGTACCAATTGATAAAATAATATTTTTTTTTACATACGGTTGGCGTTTGACCGTGCCTTGCCTGATGGTAAGCAATCACACGTCACAGTCTAGGATAGAACACGCCTTCCTAGAAGATACCCGTTTACTCTTGCTTTGAAGACACCCATACTGTACTTATCAGGAAACACAGACTCTGGCAGACCGTTTCACAGTTTCGCGGTGCGAATAAAGAAAGTGGATTCGAAGCGCTTGGTACGTATTCGCGGGTTATCCACCGTGTATCTATGGCGATTGGGTCGCGTTTGTCTGGCTGTTCGATAGAAGAAGGGGGCGGGCAGAATTAAATTATACATACCTGGGCACACTCACCGAAATGTATCCGATAAAATACCGATAAAGAGGCGACCTTGCGACGATGTTCAAGGCTTTGCAGCTTGATTTTGACCAAAGTATCGTCTGCGATTAGTCTTCTAGCACGTTTCTCAATCGACTCCAGAGCCTCGAGCTGGTACTTGGCAGATCTATCCCAAAGGTGAGAGCAGTACTCCATACATGACCTGATTTACGCTTTATATAAGCTGAGCAATTGTTCTGGAGTAAAATAATGCCTTACTTTCTATAGGATACCAAGTTTCCGAGCGGCTAGTTGAGCCCATGACCTAATATAAGAGCCGAAATTTAGAGTCGACGTGAGACTTACGCCTAGAAGCTCCAGGTGATCTGTTATCGGTACGGACACATCTCGGAAAGTAGGAGACAGTTGAAATTGTCTCTTCTTTGCGGAGAATAAACACGCCTGTGTTTTGGTTGCGTTAAACTTGACCAGGTTGGCATCGCCCCAGTTGGAGACTGCCTTTAAAGTCTTGTTTAAACGCTCCACCATGGTCTCTCTTTGAGCCTGAATTTGTGCCTAACTAGCTCTAGCGTTGGACATGTAGCTCTCGACAACAGTGCTGCGACATATAATAAAGTAAAGTTTTGAATTTTATAGAATAGTCTGTATAAATCCATTGTGAAGTGTTCTAAGCCAATATAAATATATTTAAAATGAATTAAAGTCTTTATACAAGTGAATTATTCGCATCAATAAATTATTATAAAGATGACTAAACGTTAAAAGAAATATATTAAATGTTTATATTATAAATATAATATTTAATTTCTTTGAAAAGGAAACTTTAAGCAGCTCAAGTTTTTCTCTTAAACCTTGTCTTAGGTCAAGTACGACTTAAGCTTGCACATTTGTGTATAAAATAAAAGTAATAAGAATATTCACTTTACTTAAATCTTAGAAAGGAATTCAAATAAAAATTCTTTCGAACTGTTAAATCTTCGAAAGCTATCGAAGTCTGTATGTTCCTAAGAAAATATCTAACACAAAGAGCTTTATCAAGTTAGGAGTGCAAAGAAAACAAAATTGTGTAATATGTATACTATTACATATAATAAAAATGTAACTTTTGTTTGTAATAATGTAGAAAATATAACTATTGCATTAATATTTAAAAATATGTTGTATAGCTTTTGTTACTATGAAAAATGTTTTAGCCCTTAGCTGGGCAGCTAGATCAACTATCTATACCTACATTTAATAAACTAGTCGACCCGCGCGACTTCTTCCGCGTAGTTCTCCGCCCCTATGGGTCGTAGCGTATTGTTGTAAAGCCTTCCTCGATAAATGGTCTATCTAACACTGAAAGAATTTTTCATATTGGACCAGTAGTTCCTGAGACTAGAGCGTTCAAACAAAAAAACTCTTCAGCTTTATATATTAGTATAGTTTAAAATTGTATTAAATAATATAATAATTACTGAGGACCTACCTAGAGAAAGTATACCCTGCTCGTAGGTAGCAATAGATGCGAAAAATAAGCTGTTTAATGTTTACCATCAAGCTAAAATAAGCATTCATTGGATATTAAAAATTAATTCATCACATCATCACCATTCCGATTTCAATCTACTTCGGTTGTCATTGTATTTTACATATCAAAGTGAAGCGTGACCCATTTTCAAATCCGAGCACTCAGCTATGCATAAAACATTTATCCATGAAACAAACTTTGGTGCTACACTTAAAACAAATTCTCTAAATAAATGGAATAAAAAGTAACAGGCCAAAAATATTTTATATAATTTGTTCAGTAAATTTAATTTAATGTGCTTCCATTTATTGTTACTTTAACGACAACAAATAAATTCATCACAAAAATCGACATTTTTATCGTCCTTTTTATGTTGAATGTACCTACAACTACACATGGTATCTCTATCTAGTTACTTACGAGTATTATAAATATGTCAATTGATTGTAAACCTAAAATTATTTTGAAACATGCATTACTAATGTCGGGAGTAAACGTCCCAAAATACTACTTAATATGATACTTTAACCCACACCCGGAAATCAACATTTGGCAGTGTTTGTCCCTTATCTTAAATTGTAGAGAATCCTCGTGCGCGAATGCGAGAGAGAACACTTGATCGATTTTTTTTAAATATACTGAAAAGCGTACCTACATCATATTTTGAAGTTCACTTACAATTATTTTTCTGAAATTATGCTTCGTATTTTTTTTAATCCATCATTAAAAATATACTCGGGTAGGGAACTTATAGGCATCTTACAGCCTCACAGGAGGTGGCTCAAGTGTCTGTCCTATTAAAAGTTCAAGTTAGAAGTTAAAGCATATAAGAAACTTTCTTAATTTAATGTGTTTCAACGAAAAAGTGGTACAAAGTTGCAAAAATGAAATATTATGTATCAGTTCTCCAAGTTATTATGAATTGTTTCAATTGGCTGAATAAGGTTACTGAATAAACTTATTGAAATTTTTTAAAATAATTTTTCTGTCCCTTAGCACTTACTACATTTAACATTCATAGCCTTTGATCGACTAGTTCCAACAGGTTTTATTTTAAGAATATCTTATATATAAGCTCGACATCTACTGCATGTTCTCCACATGTAGAATCGTTGCTAGGATTCTTTTGTTCATGATCCCGCATTACTTTTACTTGTTGGAGGCGAGGCAGTTAAGTAATTACTATAAGACCTGCTCCTGAGTCATAGGCCCCAGGTAGTGCTCCAGGTGACATTAAGATAGTGATATATTAGTGTGATAAATGGAACACCAACACTATTCTATTATCTTTTACTGTTTTACACGAGTAGTTAAATTAATGGCCTTACGAACAACTCTTTGATCATCACGAAAAGTATTGACTATAAAAGATTTAATATGTTGTATTTAAATTCAAGGCGCACTTCAGTTTTGGAATTGGTATTTGAAACGGCGTCTACCTGTATATGCATATATTATGCATTATTATGTAACACGGCAAATAATATAGGTAAGTCAAATACCATAACGGCCTTACAGGAAGTTGCGTAATAAAGAATATTTTGCTATGAATAACTTAGGCAATCTGATAACAAAATAATTACCTAATAATCGTCCATAACCCATATTTTTATTCCCTGAAACGTAGGTCGGGCGTGACTTTAAGTTATTTGTAGTGAGCGAGCGGTGGCGTGACCTAGCGCCCTCGCCCTTTCCCTCTCCAGTTAATGGCCACTAAAATGATGGATAACTCAAGCATGTGCTTTCAGCGACACTATTCATCCACACTAGATCTTCATTATTATCTATTCTACTGTATAATTATTTTGTTCTACTATTTAGCTTATATAACAATTCATTGAATTTGATAAACGTGGACAAGGCATGTTAATTGATGAATGAATTGAACATGGAATTAAAAATATAACTTACTCACTAAACTGTACTACATTTATTTTAAATGATTTAATGTATTATTTTTTTTCTGTCCTAGTACTAACAACGGTTCTCAAAAATACAGTATTCTAAATTTGCTCATTCAAAATATATTAAAAATAATGTAGGTTTTTATCCTGATACAATATCACTTCAAGAACAAATGGGGAGATATTATGAATATAAAGAAAAGCGGCGTTGAAGTTTTACATTTAAAGCAATTTCTATTAAACCCTTTATCATACGCCATTGGTTTCAGAGACCGCAACGTATTATTACATAACATATATTATTATATGACATATATAGTATTATTATACAACATATATAATAATAATATATATACTAAAGCTTGTGCTTTCTACGACACTGTTCATGCACATAAGAGCTTCATTATTTTTTTAGAGCGATTCTCTTTAACAATTTAGCTCATATTGAAATTCATTGAATTTGATTTTACGTAGATAAACCGGTCAACACGCATTTTGAGTCTGGCAACAAAATGTCAAATTTTGATTTCTTTTACCTAAGTTATAATGGGTAAAATAGGTTTTTTGAATAAAGTTTGCTTTTATAGAAATTTCGTTTTCATAGAAAATTTCATATTATTTCGACAAGTAAAGTCTGTATGCTATTCTGCGACTCAGTCATATACAAAAGTAGTTCACTGATAGAAAACTTCACTTTTAGTGAGTGACAAAAGTGATTTAGTGTTGCCATATACATTTTTTAATTAATAGAATATGGCCGTTTTGTTGCTACTAACCCTTTTAAAAATTCTTTTACTGAGAGAAGTCTGTTTCTGTCTCTCTTCCTCTTATATACTATCATTCTCTCTCTTCCTCTATCTTTTCTCTCTCTTTAATTTTTATCTTTATCGAGCTGTTCAGAATGATCAGTCTCTTTTCACTTTCTTTCTTTCTTTCGATTATCTCTTTCTCTCCCCCTCAATACTACTATTATTTTTGCTCTGTCCTCCCTCTTATATTACCTGTCGCTTTTTTTTTCTTTTTCTTTCTATAAATGATAGAAAAACTGATAATGAAAAATAAAAAAAAAAACACATTTACAGAATGACAAATTGAGGACATCAATTAATATTGCTTTAAATACCCGGAGCGAAGCGAGGGCAGGCCGCTAGTATTTTTTAAAGTGAGTTTTTTTTATTTATATGATAGTAGATGTTGTTTTAATTTTTGTTTTACTTCCTTTAGTGACCTTGTTGATCCTTAATGTCAGGTGGTAAAGAATTAAATATTTTTGGTACAATTCTTTGTTTTATACGTTTACCATAAAAATTGTTAATTTTCGGTAATATATAAAGAGGGTTTGTGGCATTTCTTCGTGTCTCGTAAGAATGATTAATTTTAGTTTTAAACACGTCACTCCAATATTCAGATAGCGTTATCATAAAAATTATTTTTTTTGTACTGGTAGAATATTTAATTTCTCAAAGATTATGTCAATACCAATTTTTTCTTTCACTTTATTTTTTTTATGGAGAATTTTATTTTGGAAATTTTTAATTTTATTAAAATAGGTTGGAAAAGTTAAGCCGTAACATTCGAGCCCATATGACACTACAGTAAAACAGTACAACAAAACTATGATATAAAATAAACATAATACATTTTGGAGTGAAATGGGGTAATTTATTGAAATTACTTAATAAGATTCTTAGTTTTTCGCATACACTTAATATATGAGATTGCCAGTGGAAACAATATATATACCAGGATATTTGTATTTTGTTATAATTTCTATGTGATTACAGTTACAGATTTGAATATTATTATTAAACTATCGTAAGTATGACCAATGATATTTATATCGTTGCTATACAGTTTATAATTTGAACTGACACAAAGTAGCTTAGTTTTTTTATTGTTAAGTATGATACCATTATCATGTGACCATTTCAAAATATTATCAAAATCTGTTTGTATATTTGTTAGTATTACGTAGGGATCTTTAGCTGCATACATTATACTTGTATCATCTGCGAACATATACTTATTAAAATATTGGATTACTGATATCATATTATTTACGTGAGTAATGTAGCACATTGGACCCCTCACTAATCCTTGAGCAACTCCATATTTCATTAATTTTCGAGAACTATAAGTTTCATTAACTTTTACAGACAACATTCTATTTGTTAAACAGTTATTTATCCATCCTAACAGAGGCCTACGTATCTCACTTTCATCGAGTGCATTTAATAAAGTTGAGTGTGAATTTAAGTATCAAATGCTTTTTTAAAATCTATGAAAAGTACTGCAACTAACATTTTCTTATCTAAATAATTATTTATATCATTTGCAAATTTTGACAACAACTGTAAAGTGTTTTTACGTTTTTGAAATCCATACTGAGCTGAATACTAAAAAACTACACCTTACTACGAATTGTATACCAGCGCTATCATGTCACCGTATATCTAGGTTAGGAGATGTTTTATACGCAATTAAATTGCGCAAAATGAGATGAATATTCGCTTAGTTAAACTCGGGTAAACAATTTGTGTAAACAATTTGTACTTTGAAGCATAATAAAATTAAATATTTTTTACATAATCACGAGAAAAAAATTAACTAGAACCACAGGCCACCTCGTCAATATTTCAGTCCTAGCAACATATCTGTCTCATCCCACACAGTGCAATGAAAAAGTCTAATTTTTTTAAAAAAAAAAAGACTACTAGCAGTATGGATCACATACTACTAGTATTCCCTTTACCCCTCCTAGTAAGCTAAGTGTCAGGAGTGGGCAACGTCAGTAGTCCAATGACCGGGATTTGAACCCACCACTTATCGATCGTGAATCCAACGCCCGAACCACTGAGCTACTGACGCTTCATTTAATTTAAGCCCGTTCAAAATTCCTTTTTAATCATAACACAATCTTTCAATTTTATTCCCAACACATTCAATAATATTGTGACATCAAATTCCATTCAGAGCATTGAGCCATTTCTGAGAATCCAATTACATATTCAAAAGAATTATGGTTAAGGTAATGATTACCTATTTACATATAGGACTTAACAAAATCTTATTATCATTTCACCTTAAACTTAGATATTCGTTACCATTCTTTCTAAATTAAAATACAACATCGAATTAGACATTATAAAGTCTCTTTAATATCAAATAATAGAGACATTACAATTTCTCTCTAAAAATATTTTTACCCTAACCGCCTACCTGCGCAGCCATAAAAGTACACGTGTTTTCATTTCTATATTATAATGAAAGTAACGTTACCCTTTATAGAATCCCATTTTCCCTGTTCCTATCTAATCAAAATAAATTTAATAGCCACACGAGCTGGGCTCATATGGCTCGAGAAAATAAATCAATCAATATTCCCAGCGGGCGTTAGAAAATGCACCGCTTAAGTAAAATACATTCTCACGATAAAGGGAACCTAGAGTAAATGGACTAGTTGGGTCGTAAATAGCCCCTACAACCGTTCTCAGCTCTTTACACACGGTCAACTCAATCATTTTTACAAAGTATTTCACTTAAACAAAGCAGACGGATACGCTTTATACAATTACAAGGTCGACAACATTGGGCATGGTTATAAAAAGATGAAAGTAATGTTAATTAATTTTTTATATATTGTCAAACAAAAATCTATTATACTATATACCTAAAAAGGAGATCCAATTACATTTTAGTCTCTTCACGACCATCTTCATAAGTGCACCTCTGTAACGTCGCAGTAAAATTCTAAATACTGCTCGAATAACGTGGAAGCGTTTTATTTCTAGGGAGTATATTTACTTTCAGTAAAATTAAATTTCATTTATAATTTAATTAAATAATACAAAAATCTATTAACCCTCCAAAAAACGAAACTATTTAAAATATTTGTCTTCCATATAATATTAAAAGCTTACATTCGTTTAGACTAGAATATTACTAGCATCTACGAAAAATCGTAAAACAAAATAATATTCATTTATGTGTATAGGTTTTGGTTTCGTGATATTCGTATGATAGTCTAGTCGACGAGTTGAAAATGGTCTAAAATAAAGATACTGCTCTTAAAATTATGTGTGATAGCTCATTGAATCCGGAATGACGCCTAGAAAAATGTGCCAAAGCATAAAAAATGGTGGAAGTTATAAACAAATGAAAATGAAAAAAAAAGACATTTCGTTTTTCGCCAATATTATATAGATTATTAAAATTTAAGAATTTTCAAAAAAAAATTCTTAAGGAAGAGGAAATTTCCAATAATAAAACTCCTAATTCCCGGAACTCTATCTCCATTATTTATTATTTTAATTTAACACTGAAAATTAAAATTATAAATTTTTTCCGTTTCGTTCTACCCACGTTAATCAGTGCACACGCATTTTGTAATTTCTCATTGTAATTTTTGTAAAATTAGAGGAAATATTGGTGTTACTCCAGTAATTACTTTTAAATTGTGCTCCTTACAGTTAAAGTATTGTGTAAAAGTGTTATCACAATACAAAAGACACTAAATACTTAGTATTTTTGGAGGTTCATAGTCTGACTTTTCGAGAACTCTCGCGCGCGCGATAATTTGTTAAAAAACTCTTTTAAATCGTGATTAATATCTACTTAAACATGGTTTCGTGCCTGAAATGTGAAAAAACAGTACCAAAAGTCGACGATAAAAATCCAAAGATCACTTGTCACGGTTGTGAGCGGCAAATAAGTTAAGAATGGTTATCTTACAATCTCCAACTTTAAAATATCTTTGTCCAGAATGCCAACTCGCAATTCGCCAATTGCCCGCGTTAAGAAAGCTTGTCTCAGAGCTAAAAGAAGAAATTGATAATCTCAAGGCTGCTCAAACTCGAGGCACTAATTTAGAAACCATGATTCGTGAGATCTCTGAACGCGAGAAAAGGAGTAAAAATATTATCATGTTCGGAGTCGCGGAGATGTCTTCTGGAAATAACAATGTGGATACTGAAGCATGCAATTGCTATTGTTCGACTGGGTAAACAGCAGGCTGATTCTTCTCCTCGACCGGTAAAGTTGATATTTAAAACTAAAGCTTCTGCTATGTGTGTCCTAAAGAATGGTAGGAAGTTGTGTAGTGGAGGAAGGTAAAAAATGATTTGACACCTTATCAACGTGAGTATCTACGGAGACTGCGTGAGGAACTGGATGAAAGAATCACTACTACACATACTTTTTGGAATTTTTCTCACTGACTTGAAACATCATGTGACATCACAACTATCTCTATTTGCAGATGATACAACAATTATGGGTAACCCGTTGATAACGCACTACAAGATCCAAAAAGATTTAGATAGCATATACCAATGGACCCAGGATTGGCTTATGACCTTAAATGCAACCAAATGCTCAGTTTTGCATATTGGGAAGAACAATCCAAAAATGAGATACCACATAAATAAGACTAAACTGAAACCTGTGACGTCTCAAAAAGACTTGGGTGTTCACATTTCTGCAGATCTTAAATGGGAAACACACATACTAGAAGTTGTGAAGAAAACTAACTCAGTTCTCTACCTCATTCGAAAAGCATTTTCTTATATAAACAAAGAACTCTTCATCAAGTTATATAAAATCTATATAACACTACTGGAATATGGGTTTCAAATTTGGAACCCTTATTTTAAAAAAGATATTGATTTACTTGAAAGAGTGTAAAGGAGAGCTACAAAAATGGTGCCAGAACTCAAGAATAAGAGCTATGAGCACCGACTCAAAGAGTTGGGACTAACAACTCTCGAAAAGCGCAGAGAACGTGGAAATCTTATTGAAACATATAAAATTCTGCATAACTACTACAACGAACCAAATGTAAAGAATATCTTCACTCTAAATTACAAAAAGCCACGACGAACAGGACACTCACTGAAACTAGACCATCTTCCAGCTGCAAGCAATCCCAAAAAACACTTTTTGCCAAATCGTGTCGTTGAAGCCTGGAATAAACTGCCCGAAGAAGTGATTAGTGCTCCCTCAGTGAACTGTTTCAAAAATAGACTTGATAAACATTTAAACAAAGTGCACTGATAATGATATACACGCAACAGCTGTAAAGCTGCTAGTGTATAATAACAATAATAAATAATAAAAAAGGACTCTGCGTGACATTTTTAGATTGCGCGAGCGGCGTCGTATGCGAGTACGACACATTGATTAGTTTTTTTAAGGTAATGAATATTTTTTTATAAATTTGAAAACATTATGGTGTATTATAAACACTTTAAAAAATTTATTCCCTTTGGAAATCTTTTAATATTTGACGTCATTCCGGATCCAGTTAGCATATTATTTTAAGAGTAGTATCTCTATTTTAGATTATTTTCAATTTGTCAACTAGACTATGAAAACTCGACTTCCAAACTGCCAAAAAATGAGTTTTTTTACTACGTGTACACAAAACAATCTCCTTGTGTCGCATATAATGAAAAAAAAACACGAACTTTTTTATTTATAGGTTATATCAGCATCAAGCACTGTCAACAGATTAAAAAAAGTACATCGTCGTGAACTAAATCTAAATAAGCATCGATATAAAGATTTTTTATTTAATGACTAAATGCTTTTTCTTATTATTTTATTTGAATATTTAAGTTAATTTTAATGGATTTAATTGAATTAATGAAGTGGCGCTTATTAGTTATAGTATTCAATTTTTACGTTGCCATATTTATTTCTCATTTTACAGATTATGTGAATTAAGCTCATTATTTACATTATACTAAATTGCCTATTTTAATGTATCCAAACAAAAATAATAATGCAAGTATAGCTTAAAAGGTCGAGTATTTTAATTAAAACCACACGGTTACAGTTTAAAATGAAATACATTTTCTGAATAAAATTGGATATTACGCTCTATGGAGTTTAAGTAGAGTACTCCACATTTGTAATGAATACCGAATATACACAAAGGTTATGAGTCATACGTGCCTACTTGTACGAAAATTCAATTAACATGTCTACCTCAGTAACTGACTGGTTTCGTTCTTATCTTCATGGACGCCAGCAAAGGGTCTGCGCTGATGAGAATTACTCAAACTGGGCTGATCTATCAACTGGTGTTCCTCAAGGCGGCATTCTTTCCCCATTACTCTTCTCCATTTTTATAAACGAACTCACAAAAGTATTGTTGTGTCACTACCTACGCAGATGATTTACAGCTATATAGGCATGCTTGTGTCAATGATCTAGGAATGGTTATGGAAGACGTTAACTCAGACTTTGCTAGGATTCAGGCATGGGCAGAATCTTTTGGTCTCGTAGTTAATCCTTCAACGTCCTAAGCCATGATTATTGGAAGTAGACAGCTGCGCAACAAAGTCAATTTTAATAATCTACCTTGTATAACTTATGACGGTGCAATTATTCCACTTACTGATAAGGCTAGATAATTTGGGATTAATAATCGACTGTAACTTATCATGGTCAGCACACGTCAATGAAATCAGTAAGCGTTTGCATAATTCTCTTCATTCTTTAAAACGTCTCCAAAACTTTCTTCCTCTTCAGACTAAAATTATTTTGGCTCAATCCCTGTTATTACCTCTTCTCGATTACGCTGACGTATGCTATCCAGACGCTACCGAGGAGATACTAGATAAATTGGATAGACTTCAGAATTTTTGCATTCCATTCATCTCCGGTTTACGCAAATACGACCATGTGTCTAATTTCCGGCATGAATTAAAATGACTCCCTATTCGTCAGCGCCGAAATGTCCACATTCTTGGAATACTCTTCAGTCTTTTAAATTTTTCTTATTCATCCTATTTAAATGAGCGGTTTCATATGACAATTCCGACTAGTAGACCAGCACGCTCTTGTGTTAGTGCTAAAAGACTTGAGTTACCACCGTATAAAACAATATTTTATGAGAGATCATTTACTGTTGTTGCTACAAAATTATGGAGTTCTCTCCCGAATGATATTTTGTCTGATAACCCCTCGCTTAATACTTTTAAACTCAGACTGAAAAAGCATTATTTATCTCAACCTTATACTCGTTAATTTTATTTTATGAATTGTTTATGTATAATTTGTGTATTATATTGGTATTTATTAGCAATAGTTGTAGTTTATGTATTATATTATGTAAATGTTTGTATATATATATAATATATTTATATTTTAATTTCTACTATACTGTACCTATTTCGACGTGTTAATTATACAAAACTATCTCACCATCAAGGGTAGCTGGAAGAGATCTCTACTAGAGATAAGTCATCCTTTGTGCACATATTTCTTATGTCAATATGTAACATTTATTGGTACATAAATAAATAAATAAATAAAATTTCGCTAAAATTAATAGATCAAAACCAAATTTTAGTGCTAACCAACCGAAACCAAAGCCACTGAGGAGTACCATTATCCACCTACTGTCTTCATCATCATACTCTTGATACCTAACGCAAGTTATTAGATATCATCAAAACTACATACACATTATACATACTGACTTCGTGTCCCGCAAGATTTTAAAATAGTAAATATAAACGATTATAATGAAAAGTAAACGTATAAAGTTTATTCCTTATTTAGGATAACTTGAATCGTTGATTTTATTACTTAGCTTACTTATAGTAAGGTCGTGCAGTGAAAAGTCTTGCTGCTGGGTTACATGCCCCAGGACCGGCATTTACCGTCCATTTTAGATAGGAATGGCTTCCTCTTTCTTTAGAGAAGATTGTTAGTTAATTGTTCATCATAAATATCTCAACATAAAAATCTTTTCTGGGGTCTTATCCTTTGACTAGTTTAATTAATTAAGAAAGCTTATACTTTCAAGGAAATTAAAATGTTAGTGTTCATTAGTAAATTCAAAGGAAAGAGGCATCTTAACAGTTAGACAACAAAGCAACCCGTTTTAAGTTAATCAGAATACTAAAAAAGATTGTAATATATGTATTTAATAATAAAAGTACTTAAAGAATAGGCTGTAAATGTCAACTCTAATGAGTTTACCCTTGGCTTGGCCGTAAATACACATCCGTTTTAATAGCCGAAAAGCCGATTTCGTAGACAATTATATTTAGTTTTCTGTCTTATTTTAACTAATTTGACCATAATAGTCATATTTAATATTTAACTTATATTTATTAAAATATCCGTTTCTTAATATTTTTAATAGTTTATCTAACTAATGTTTATTTTTTACTACGTAGCTGTAGCTGTATTTTTATTGCAGATATTTCGTTCGATACATTTTCAAAAGTACTGCATTTATGATTTATTTTCGTCCAGTAAGTATCTTCGTATTACGTCAACAGACTTTGCCAAGAAAGGACTATTAAAAGCGTAGGTCGAAGGCTTGCTACAAAGTGTCATATTATACGTAGCACTGGGTTAGGTTACGTAGCGATCAATAAACTAACAATTAAACCTAATCAATACTCTCAACTTAATTAATTTGATTAACAATCTTAAGCAAATATAAAAAAGAAAATAAAGTATCAGTACGTCCAATATTGAATGCATGGAAATAAGCAAGTTTTGTAGTTTTATTTAAGAGGCACTGCAAGCGAAATATGCAAATAAAATTGTTTTAAGACCACGCAAACATCACGTTTCATACATTTTAATTTTTAAGAGATCTAAACAAATTTTGTTTTCTAAAAAAAGGCCTTATGATACTACTAAATGTTTAATGTATTATAGATACTAAATGTCATGCACACATTTAAAATGTCAATAGATGCATTGTGCAAGAAGAAGCGCAACAGACTGCTTCAATGAACCCGAAGTAGTTCAAGTGCCTCAAGAGCAAATTAATTTACGTAATGCATTGGTTGGGATTCAGACAAATATTCTATTTTAGGAACAATACCTGTAAAAGGCGCCATCCTGGCTATAGCTTAGCGCAGCCACTGAATAATAAATGCAGCCAGCAAGGTTATCTTAGTATAGGTTCGCAAACACTGAATTCAATGCAACGATGCCACGTCCCCGATTCACTATACACGATAGTTATAAGAATGGTTTACGTCACTCAAGTTAACGAGGTTATAGTGTAAGGAATGGTTTGGTGGTGGGCGGTAGACGGCGTGCAGCTCGCGCGCTCGTCGCTGCAGAATGATCGCGTGGCTCGAGCACGCACCCGCCCGCCGCCACCGCCACCACCGTCGCGCCGGTCTTCATGCAAGCTAATTTTCCACACAAAATTTATTTTTCCTTCTGTATAAAACATATGAAAAATATACTATAAGACAGTTATTAAATTTCTAATAAAAATTGTAATTGGTAATTGTTGATTTGTCCATTTTTCACGCTTTGAAAGAGGGATGAATCGAAGAGCTGTGCTAAGAGACTAAGAGATTAAAATATGTACTTGAAAGTAATTCAGACTACTTGTTACTCAAAAAAATACTCATAGCATTTGTTGAACGGACTTTGATCACGTTCTAATGCGGGTCCCTAGTGAGCTAAATTTTTATTAACTTATCCTACATAATACTTTCTGTTTTAAACGCAAAAGCTGGACAAAAATGATTACGTACGAACCCTTGTTTGGTCGATCATATACAAAATTCATGCCAGTCATTACATCTCATTCATTTCGAAGCCACGTCGCTTTCGTAAAAACAACGTAGTACGCTGACAGATATTTTATCGATGTTGTAGCAAACGCTAGATAACGTCCTCTGGCGTCTTAATTTGCAATTTAAGTAGGTTTTCATATTTTACCTACGTAAAAGTAGTGATAACAGACTGAAGATGTCGCTTGAATAGAGACAAACTGTGTCTGAAATATTTTATTTGCAAAACCACTCAAGAGATGGCGCCACACGTTGCGTAGCATTTTCGTAGCAGTTCCGTAGAACAAACTTGGTTCTCGTTAACCTTTTATGCTTGGAATAAACAGTACTTATTTTCATGATACAAAATTAAGACTAAGTAGTAGAATATAAATTAGTGTTTATGCAGCAGATAAGTAATTTTCGTTACTAATTTCCAGTATTAACGCTTATTTCCGAAAAAAAATAGCTAAACAAAACAGAGTGATTACAAATTGTGCACAGCGACAAATTGTTTCTATAAGTATCCCATACATATAATAATTTACAGTAAATTTTGGATATTTATATTGACTTTTTAAATATTAAAAAAAATTGCGTAATAAAAATACGCAAAGCAGCAAAAACAAATGATATCTTAATTCAGGTCACGCCATTCGGAAAACAGAGTAGGCACAATCGACACGAAAGCTCATAAGTTCTTTGTTACTTATACGCGTGTATTAATATAACATTTGCTCGAAATGACCACATATTATTGGTAGAAATGTTTGTTTTTTTTGCCGATTGTGTATATATTTTATAAATGTTGGTAAGTTCTTTAATAATAGAATGATTTGGATGGTTTTCTGTTGGAAATAGAATATGATGACTTTAAGAAATCATTTCTTTTCATTGGTCCTATATGCACCTCAATATTAAATAATAGACTACTTAAAATTTTAAAAGGTTTATGACAACTGAAGTGAATCTTTAAGTTAAAAAATGTTATGACCTGTTTTGATTTTCCCGTTTTCATCCAACAATTAATATTTGAATATTTATTTTTGGATTGTTTAAATAGTTTCCAGTTATCTCGAGATAATTATGATCTTTGATATCGAAAATAAATAATAGACTATTTAATTTTTACCAAAAGTTGTTTTTTCTCGAAATGTTATATGGTTCTATATACTAAGAAAGCTGTACAAAAAAGCTTTGTATTTTCATCTTTACAAGGTAAATGCTAAGTCAGCAATAAAAAAGATCCTCTGGGATAAAGATATTACGAACTGCCAACTCAAGTACCTCAGCCTGTGATTCTTAAAGACAAGAATAAACAACAACAAAGTAACCTAAAAAATAGAGAAAATTTGGAAGACCATGTTTTAACGAGATGAATAGTTTTCTGTAAATAATCTACAAACTATAATAAGAAATATTTTGTACTGTATCTGCTATGACATCGTGAAAATAGGACAAACCAACTAACACACTTTCTTATTTATTATCTTAACGTGAATATGGATTTTGTATTTCATTTAATTTGATAAAGATATCCTTGTTAGTGATTAAAACGTGAATAAACAAAATAATATCTCCAGAATCTAGAATTGTAAAGGGAATCTCGTTAAAAAAACATTCAACAATGTTAGGTTGATATTGAAAGCAATTAGAGTATACAATGTATTCATGAAACGAAAATGATACTCGACTTGGGTTTTAAAAAGGGAGCTGATTGCTCTTCACAGAGTTAGGAACTTTGTAGACCTAAAATGGCCCGCCCAGAAATTACCCTAACGACTGCAAGTCAGCGCTCCGTATGAATTAAGCCCCTATTAAAACGGAGTTTTTAGAGGCCACATTCCTTGACAAGAGGGGCTTTTTAATACCTTTAATGACTTTGATGTTTTTAAATATAAAATTATTATATTTTTTCTTACTATCTATCTATCTATCTATCATATATATTTTTTTAAAGACTGACCACAAAAGCAGTTAATATCATTATTAGTAGATTGAGCTACTATTTATACATACAAAAAATCAAATGAAATATACATAACAGCAATAGAATTCAAAATTGTTGTTTGATTATTTGTCTGTAGAAAAAGCACTGGCTGATGTGTAACTGCTTGATGATTGCACCTTTATACTTATATTAGCTCTTAAAAAACCTACTTATATATGAAGTTAATGAAGTATGATTGTTGATACTGAATTTGTATTGATAAGAACCTTACTATTGATTAAAAATTTATTCGTAAAAAGTAAAACGAGTCGTCACTTAACTATATAACCTTGATTCTAATTATATGGGAATTTAACAAGCAACGAAAATACACAATTACTGAGAAAAATAACCTTGTTACTCTCTAGAGATTTCTGAGAAAAGTATCTTGTAATCTTGGCTTTCTAAGAAAGGAATAAGATGAAGAATATAATATTCAACAGCTTTAAGCTTTTACTTGTTAAAAAGCTTATTTGAAATCTCTCGTATTTTGTTATAGATAATATTATATCTAATTTACCTGAAATTAATCAAAAATATAGATAAAATTCAAAACAGTTTCTTGTCTGTGTATCAACGGATTTTTAAAATTTAATCATAAATGTCATAAACTCTTCTTTCTTAATATTATTGTAAAACTTAGAACCACCGTAAATCCTTAATTTATATTACAGATATAACACTCATGGACAGGTCAAAATGCTCTACTTAATACTTTTTTATACTTGGGTTTATCACAGATAATTAAGCATGTTTCTTTATTATTTACACTGTGATGTTCCTTTTAATAAATAATGATTTACAAATCTGATATTGTCATTAAAAAAGGCCTAAGCTATAGCTTTATTAAGTAAAATACTAAGATATACAATTTAAATCTAAGATTTACACATATAAGAACTTCTCCAGTAAAAGTAGGTACCTAAATCGCATTAAAAACACCACTTTAACCAATAAATGTATAGTGAAATCAATGTTTGATGAACCAGTTCCATTATCCATTGTACTTGTACTAAGGGTTTGAGTTTGGCCCCTTCGTCAGATCGATGTCGTATTCTCATTTATGCGACGCCCCAGTTGAACGCACTTAGCCATTAATTTAGCGCCTCAATACACACAAATAATTTCTACGATGTCGAAGGGCTGCCTTTAATATACTATTATAGATCTAGAGATTTGTTTTCTATTATAGATATTCTGTAGGTTCTGAATATTTATCTCCAAATGTTCCTCAACAAAGCGAACACAAGTTTTACCAGTCGAAACAAAATACAATCATATTAATTACCCTTCCAAATCACTCGCTTACATTCATAATTGATCATCGATCACACAAACGAACGCGCGCGTGCGGTCACACGAATGTACACAAAAATTTGCAATATAATAGAATAATAATAGTGTAAATAGAATTATCAAGTTGGATGTCCAGCTTCCTTAGTGGGTAGAGCATTAAGGTCGTTGTCGACGGTATCGAACACCACGTCCCTTAATGCTGGAGTACCCCAAGGCTCAATGCTATCGCCAACACTGTTTATTCTGCATATCAATGATATGATTATAACCCGTGAGGGGACAAGTTAGAATAATACTCCCCTCTGCCGTAGCATCTCGTAAGAGCCGAGTAACACAGCACCTCCTTGGTGGTACGGGATCTGTTTCCCGACTGGCTTGCGACTACCAGCATGCGAATTTGACCACCAAGTGTCATAGACACGTTCCGGTCGAGCCGTATGTGGTCTAGACTTACCCCTTTCCTGCATTAATGATGCGGATCTGGTGGACTCTGGGCTCTTACTCCGGGTCCGCTGAAACTGCACCATTTTTTTTCTTCACTTCCTCTCCCCACTCTACCTTCGAGGATACATCGACAAAACAAGATAGTATCTCTTCATCGACAAATTCATCGTTCATGGGCGATGGTGGCCACATAACATCGGGTGGACCATCAACTCGTTTGCACCTTATGTACCATAAAAAAAATGTTGCAAATCAGCACCTTACGCGGACGACATTACTGACGATGCTCTTTATACTAGCCGTGCAAACATTCCTCTGTCTGAAATCGTGACCTCTGTGGACCAGGTCTCTGAATGGGGAAGACATAATCTTGTCCAGTTTAACCCTACGAAGACCTAGGTTTGCACGTTTACCGTAAAAAAAGACCCCCTTTATTATAGTGCCCAAATTCCAGAACATTCTCCTCCACAACTACAATAGTACTGGGATACTTGGAGTTGATATATAGAACAAGGTCAAATTTTGCGGTCATATGGAGAGTAAAGCCAAACTAAGCCCAGGTTAGTACCAGTTGCTCCCTCTTGACTCCATCCAACAACGAGCTGTTCGCTTTATCGACGATCCCATACTCACAGACGGTTTAGACGAACTAAGTCTCGAGAGAGACGTTGGATCTCTGTGTCTCCGTCTCTATAATGGGGAATGTTCACAGGGATTGTTTGAGTTAGGGCCCCCAACACTTTTCTGCCATCGCACTCTCCGCCGCTGGGTCAGATTTCATCCACACCACTTAAATGCTTGGCATACCACCAATGTACGTGTGTCAAGATCATCGTGCAAGCTGTGGAATAATCTGTCACTAGAGGTTTTCTCAGAGCGCTTTTATATGGGGGTCTTTAAACGCCGAATGTACAACTTCTTCAGAAAGTAGAGTTGGCGTTGCATTTATAATTCTCAGTGTATTGCAGATGTCCATGGGCGACGGTGACCTCTTACCATCAGGTGGACCTTCTGCTCGTTTACCCCTATATATTATAAAAAAATAGAATTAGCAGATAGATAGCATTAAGTTTTCATGAATGATGTACAGAAAGAGCGAGACCCCCTGATACGCCTTACTAGGGGGTCTTAATTATGTCAATCTATGTAATTTAAGGAACTGAGATTTTTATTTCATTTATTTTAAACTATTGAGACTAGTAATTTGGTGGCGTGTTGTTAGGCTTCCGTTATCGAGGATCACGTGAGTGTGAGTGAGACACTTTATTATTTTAATATAAGTCGAGCGGGAGAGGTGAGAGTTTGTGCATAGTAGAAGACGTCTTTAAACCTGCTCCTAGTTTTTAAGCCGCTAGCACTGCTCGGCTTCCACCTAGATTATATGTTAATGTTGTGGTTTAAGTGTTACTGCGCAGTATAGCTCCCATATTCTTAATATACCGAAAATAGATTTTCAACCGAACACGACAAAGAAGCCTTTTCATAAGTCTAATTTAAATTTGCTAAATTAAGACATTAAAAATATTAATATTTCCGCTTCATACTAATCTAATTGTTTTACAGCTTTGAAAAATATTAAGATCTATATATAATACCGACCTTATGTTTATATAATATAATACCAACATTAAGTCAAGTTGGCAAATTTACAAAAACCGTTATGTACCTACTAATTTATTAATCTACTAAATTTCAACATTTTCACTTACTGTCCTAGGAAATAAATATTATTTTAAAGAGAGTTATCAAAAGTGAGTTTGTCCTTTTTCACGCTGTAACAAATCTATGGATCACCCGTAACAGAGCCGACGTACCGTGCTTTTTGCGTAATATAGACAGAAAGTAATATAGATTATATACATACTTTTTATCTCCAAAAAATCCATAGTTTCTTCAGAACGATAAAAAAATATCTCTATAGTCCCTAGTTATAAATTATAATAGGTCGGGGAAAAGTTTCTTCGCATTTTTTAAGAAAATTCAAAACATTTTTTAATATAGTTTATTATCATTTAACTAAACAATGTTGGTACCATTTCGTTCGACAACTTTTTGCCATTTTGTAGGTAGGGACATGATCCCATTGCTATAGAAATTTTGGGGCTTCTGATCAAAAAACCGCGACATGTAGTTTTGGCAGTCCTCTCGTGATGTTAACCTGACACTGCCTAAAGAATTCTGAAGAGACTGAAACAAGTGGAAATCTGAAGGTGTAAGGTCAGGACTATATGGCGGATGCATTAACAGCCAAACTCTCTTAATTTTTGCTGAGTGGCTAAAGATGTGTGTGGTCTAGCGTTATCATGATGAAAAACCACACTCCTTCTTTTGATTAATTCCAGCCGCTTTCTCTCAACTTTTTGCTTTAATCTTATCAGTTGTTCGCAGTAGAGTTCAGAATCGATGGTCCTGCCTGCTGGTAACAGCTCATAATTAATAATGCCCTTCCAATCCCACCACACACACAGCATCACCTTGTTGCAAGTTAACCTGTTTTTCGCCACAGTCCGTAAAGCCTGACCGGCCTTTGACCACGACCTTTTTCGCACCTTCTTGTCGTACGTGATCCACTTTTCATCACCAGTTATCAGCTTCTTTAAAAATGATTCGGTTTCATTACGTCGTAATAAAGAATCACAAATGAATACACGGTTCATTAGGTTTCTTTCAGTGAGCGCGTAAGGTACCCAAATATCGAGCTTTTTTTGTACCCAGTTTTTTTCAAATGCGCCAAAGCTGTTTTGTGGTCAATTCCCAGTTCTTGAGCTACGTCGTAACTACTGATATGCCGATCTTGCTCCATTTTTTCAAAAATGGCATCCATTTTATCCGTAATAGGGCGACCAGAACGAGGCGCATCTTTGACATCAAAATTTCCGGATTGAAAACGCTTAAACCAAGTTTGTGGTACTCTCACAGACACTGCACTAGGTCCATAAACATCGCAAATTTTTTTCGCGGCTTACGTTGCATTTTTACCTTTTTTGTAGTAAAATTTTAAAATGTATCGAATTTCTTCATTAGATTTACTCATCTTCACAGTACGAAAAACAAATAAAAATCACACATTTTCTTAATTTGAATTTGGAAATATCTTCTTTAAAATTTAAACTTTTAATGATACCAAAACCAGCCAGATACAAATAGTATAGCCAAAGAGATTTTATTGCAAGTTAATACATACTATAATGCGAAAAGACTTTTTCCCCAACCTATTATTTAATTACGTTTGTTAAACAGTGATTTAAAACTACATAACATGTGGATTTAATTAGCTCTATAAGTATGTTAAACTTCAAATTATATTTCAATTTCATGGTTTGTAAATAGTGATAAAATTATTGGAAGGTAAATATATAAAAATCACCACTTCCAAAAAGGAAATTACGAAGACGAGGTGTTACGTACTTTCGATCCCTTCAAGCATATTTAAATTATAGAACCGACTTTCCCCTTCACAACGTAACGCCGGGAATGTAGATATTACCTAATAAATAAAACGTACCAAGGCAGTTACGTGTAGCGAGTTACAATTTAGCAGCAATTTAAACCAGTTTTAAAGGAAATTTCACAATCCGTATGCATTTTTTAATATATTTTACATAATTATATAAAGCAAAATATAATTTTTGATAAATTGGATGTTTGTTAATCAAAATATCTTAACAAATGTGAGTGAAATAATAATGCATATATAATCTTTATAGATAAAAATATAGGCTTTTTTTATATTAAACCACAATACTTGTAGGTTGAGACATGTTTTATTTTCATTCCAATGAATGAATTAGTAAGGATGAATGAATAAAGATTAGAAGAAATTATGTGCTAATATATTTTATTTCTCTAAATTATAGTTTATATAACTTTCTATGTTTCTGAAATCGAAATATTACGTAAACAACGAGAATATAGGTCAAAAATGAGAAAGTATTACTTGTTTGCAATTTCCTTGACCCAGTTGAATCTTTATCATGGTAAATAAAATTAGATATTGGAGCAAAAGTGATTTGTCTTAAAATATCTTAGAATAATTTTAGATAGTGAATTAAATGATATTTAAAGATAAAGCAAAATCAACAAATAATATTAATGTTTATTATGCGTTGACATTAGATGTAGGATTTCAGTACCCTGAAAGATGTTTATTTTTTATTTATATTTATAGTATCTACGCGTTATTTATAAAACTTACTTTTTTATCACATCAAAATATTTCATAAGGATTTTATGATAAATATAACCGTTTAGGTATAATTGTTTCAAAAGTTCGAGGATATAAGATACGTACCTATTTTAATTATTGAAACATGTAATACGAAATTATTATTAGAAATGTAGATAACCTATATTTATTAATATAATTTTTTTTTTGTAATATGTAATAATAAAGTATTATTTTTTCATACAGATTAATTACAATCTACATAATTACATATCTTTGTTCTTATTAATATTTCTGTTTGTCAGTTTAAAGACTCAAAATAGGAACAGATTTAATATTCAGAATTGAAACTTACCTTCGGTAATGCAGTTAATTAGTAATGGTAGTTTCGCGGTGGTGAAGGAGCGCGCTACGAGCTACGAGAGACGAACGCATCGCGTAGCCATTGCGTCTGTACTGACGCTTCCCCGCCCGCGTCGTAGCTTTTAGCTCGTAGCCATGGAGCTACGAAATTCTACGCACTGATTTTTAAACTCAAAAACTACAATGTATTAGTACAATAAATTTTATTTTAGATTAAATTATTTATCTTATTACGTTTTTCAAATAGACGCGTTATACACTAACATATCTGCAGTAAAGACAGTGAATTATTATATCTATCACTATTCTATACAACTAGAATAAACGGTGTTTATTATGGCATAATGAGCTTAAGTTATTAAATTAATGCTAATACGAATTAATGTCGTTAAACTGTTATTAAAGATATAAAATTTGACAATTTGAAAATACAAAGCACATTTTTCATATATAAACGCAACATTGAAGGTCTGATAAAAGTCATTCGGACGGAAATTCGAATAAGCTCAATGTCTACTAAGCCGTGGTTACGAGGATACCCTGCCTTTATTGCTACAGATTATCTTTCTTTTGTAAAGGAACCTTAATTTAAGACTTTGTGCTCTTTTCTAACTATAATATTCTTGTCTATATAAAGAATTTTTTATCACCACTATTTGTATAAATAAAAATTTAAGATTTTTTCTGAGTTAGTTCTCTACGCGTTTCTTAATCATTCGTTTTATTATTGCATCTAATAATTTACATGTTGGAAGTGTAAGTTAGGTTTAGGTTAGCCTTAGGTTACGTTAGCCTTGTATTAGATTAGGTTTACTCACATTAGATTTAGTGTTGTAATTACTTGTAATACGTCTTAAAGCCTATATATAAGTATTGCGTCCGTAGATTACGAGATAGGCCATTTTTTGTGCACATATCCTGCTGCACATCATACTTATAAAAGATTCTATATTATCTTTAACTATCCCTCCTCTCCATTCTAATAAATTTCTACGCCATACATATAAATATTATTTTAAAAAATCTGGCTGTATCTCCGAGAGAAATATCTATTGATACAACAAACCTAGATACTTTAATCCAGCTTCCCTTAACAGATAAATGCTGTCGGATCTTCGGACAAACAGACTGACTGACCTATTTTGATGTCAAATGTACTTTGTAAAAAATCTTATTGAAATAAACTATTTTGAGTATGAATATTTTTTCCAACCGGCTCCAATAACTATAATCCATCAAAATCAGTCCAGCCGTTTAGGATAACTTCAGTGACACGTAAATAACTACACCAATTCCTTACCCATGCCCCTCTCTTACTTTCTTTCTTTTACTGATGCAATTAAATATGAAGATCCAGTTTTAAAATTTGTAAACCACAATCACTTAAAAATTTCCACACAAAACTTATTACCAAATAATTTTCATTTGACTGTAAATTATAATGTAATAACACACGCGCGTGGGTGACAATTTCGGAAACCCTATAAATTACCAGGGCTCCTGAGAGGGCCATTACGCCGTATAACATTTATACTTACGTAACGTGCTTAGATTCTGGACTTAAAAATTTGCATTTACGTTAAGATATATTAAGTACATAACAGAATAAGTAATAGATTTATATTGCTTTTATATAATTTACTTGGCTAAAATGTGATGCGATTCCGTCTTTTCTTTAATTAGTCTTTAATCATCTCACCACGTCAATGTATTTATCTAAATTAATAGAATTAACAAGTATTGAGCTAAGATTGTGATGCTTTAAAAACAGAAACCAAAAAGGAAGGCATTTGCCTCACATTCACACACATAAACCAGTTATTGAATACAAAATGGAGAGGTTAATAAATTAGATAATAATTATTTACTTTTTAGTGCATTATTCAGTTTGAAGGCGGTTAAATTTTTTGCTGAAAATGTTATATTGTATCTTATTTCATGTAATAATATACGTATTATTTTAAATGTCAAATAGTTTAATGGGTTTGAAACAATTTTTATTAATTAATTGAGTAGGACGTTTACACGTTGCCAATCAAAAATTATAAGCTTTTTTGTTAAGGATATATGTATTTCCTACAATTCTTATCAAAAGTGACATTATTATAATTTTTCCAAATAAATATAAGTAGAAATGTAAAAAATAAACTTATAAATTATTCAAATTAATTTATTTTCACTTTTTTACAGCATAATCTTTAAAATATGTTTTTCGTCTTAGTTTAAACTTCATCGTTCTTTCTTCTTTTAAACGTCATCGTCATTCGTCTATTCAGCCAGTCTACAACATAACACATACAACCTCTTTCATGCATCCTTCCGTTCAATTAAATTTACTATTAAATCTAAATATAATAAAAACTTACAATTCCCAATCCTTAATATATACCTACAACGCATCTATTTCTATTTTTTTTTTATTTTAAAGTATAAAAATTAAGCGGATTTCAAAGGTCTTATGTAATAAGAGGTATTTACTAGCATATTTTTTTCCAAACTATAGCAAATTAATCGTTGTGTTTTCTTGTTAAACATGAATTTCCGCAAAGTAACTTGAATCAATTCAATAATAAAACAACAGTCAATTTAAAACTATTTATTGCTTATTACATGAAATAACACACGTAGGTTGATAATATCCGTCAGGTCCGACAGTACCTCTTTGAGATAAATGTATACTACTCAGCTCCATAATTCCAAAATCATAGTCAAGGAACTTTTCTAAAACCAGCGAACCGTCAAAAGCTTCCCGTTTAGCGACATGTTTTGGACTTTCATTTTGCTTTTCTCTATATCTAGAATTCATTAGGGTAACGTGCATTTTTACGTTATCTCGATCAAATTCCTTTTTCATGAGACCTGCAAAAGTTATACCTGTTATAGTTGTAGCTCTTTAGTAAAAGACGAAATATGCAATAGACTAGTACTTCGATGAATTCAATATCAGTAAACTTACAAAACTGACTAATTACTATAGATATACCAAATAATTAAAAAATTGTTCTGCGAGGTTTGACGAAGGTATGAGCGGATGACTTTTTAGCGTTTCAGGGCTAAAGTCCGAGAGCGCATGACAGGGAATTTAAATGACTTTTGTCAATAACACGAGCGCAAAAAAAACGCACTAGATTAACAAAACGCACTCCCCACCATTATCAAGATAAAGAACTCTTGTTGAACGACGAATTGAATTGAATTATTCTACAAGATTATTCTGACAGTTCCAGCTGAACTGAAAGTGGATGGATTAGACGGGAAAAAAATTATAACATTAAATGTTTTAATTTAAATAATAACTTGAGAAATGCAGGACCGATTTATTTCATTTTTATTTTTAACCTGGCGTTATGGTTTGAATTAGGATGATACCAAAGAAAAATTTAATAAAAATAATGAAAAATATTCTAGATGCTATTTCTAAGAGGTTTTATTTCTTTTTCCTAGCAACAGTTGGCAGTGCGTAACGAAATTAATCTATAAATAATTTTTTTATTAAAAAATCATATCTCATCTTTTTGTTAATTTATTGTAACTGTCGGTGTGGGTCGAAGACCACCCCTTACCCTCCCTCATACCGAGCAAGCGAACCGTTTGTTGTTAGGTTAGCTTAGGTTAGGTTAGTGGTCTAAAGTCATTTACAACAATATTTAAAAGCTCTACAAAATCAACGAATTTTCAACAAAATACGATATTATATTTATTTATTAAATATCAGAATTTACTTCCTCTTCCGAAAAGATACAATGTAGTCACAAAAAGAAAGATATTTTCAATGAATTTACAATTGTTACCAATTATTATAATAATTTCATAACATATAGATATTGAAAGTAATCCATGTAACGCAATATTATGCCAAAAGATTTCTCGAGAAATTATTCCATAAGCAGGAAAACCGCGACACAGTCTAGTAAAATTGAGATATTTCATTATAAAATATAACAATAAAAGAAGTGGTAAATACCTTCTTTACTAAAAAGTTCCAATATAGCATCAACAGTCCTCTGCAACAAGCCCTTAGGAGCGTTCACCTCTTCAACACATCCATACAAAACATCTATCTGTTTGGGATCATCATTCATATATGATATGCCTTTCACTCTAATTTTGAGTGGTAAATAATTATGAAGTAGAGGCCTGTAACAGAATATATTTATCAACTTGGTATTAGCCTTAACTTCGTATGGATGCTTACCACTCTTTCATATTTTTAAACGTAATATTTAACTATCCTACAAAAACAAGTTAAGTACTTCTTTAGAATAGCCAATTTTTTTTTTTGATAATAGTAACAATTCTAATCGTATTTCTGAAATCCGTTTTTTTAGGAAATTTATAGTTTTCAGGGTATGATTTTTTGAAAATTCGTAAAAAACTTCGAATATTTTTTTTTTTTTATCTACCGTCCTAAGTGTATTTCTGAATTCCATTTTTTCAGGAAATTCATAGTTTTCGAGATACGATTTTTTAAAGATTCTTGTTATCTGCGTTTGTTAGACAAAGTATAATATGTATGTATTCCTTTTTACTGACATGATAAATTTATCTTTAGCTTCAGTAAGTAGTTTGGAAGCAAGCATCCGCTCCTCATTGTCCATCAAGCACATCACACCAACAGTCAAATGCAGTTTATGTGCACTAATAAATATAGAATCTTCTATTCCTGAATTTGGACATTCTCGCAGTACTGTCTCCTAAAATTAATGTATAAATCAATAGCAACTAAAACGCAACTAATATGAAATATATTGTACTTTAATGACAAAACACAAGAGAAAAAGATATCAAATTTTGACAATTACAGGTATTTTAAGAATATGTAAATATTTATAAACATTTCAAAATGTATTTAAATTTTTAGTCTATATTGGTTATTATATATGTTGGGCTATAGTTAGGGTAGTATAGTAATGAAGGCCGTGTTGGGCTATAGTTAGGGTAGGATAGTAATAAAGAAGACTTGTTGTTAGTCCTTACATTGTATTTAGATGTGTTAACACAATCTTAGGTTAGGTTAGGTTAGCCTTAGAATAAGTTTATGTTAGGTTAGGTTAGCCTTATGTTAGGTTAGGTTAGCCTTATGTTAACCTAACCTCAGACAAACAGACCAGGCAGTGGAGGCGAGTGTCATAATTACATAAAGGGATCCCTTAAGCCTACACCTTGGTCACAAGTCCAAGGCACTGCCTGGGTTCCTGTTCAAAAACTACGGAATCGTGATATTCGATTAATTCATTCATCCAAATAAATAGTCTCTCTTTTCTAACATATAGATTAAAATAATTTAATTATATAAAGAAACTTTTTATAATTTGTTTCCATTCTGCCTTAGTTAAAACTGAAAAGATAATATAATAAATAATAGTCTAATTCTCTTTACCTTAAAGTTTTCAAAGTTTTTAATAATATTAGCACCATTCATTGGAATTGATATAAAATGGGTATAACTCTGTTTCATTCTGGACGCCATCACAATTAGATTAATTCTTCTTCTAGCAGTTTTGACACTCTACAAAAAAAATAACAAAAGTGACCTAAATGTAAAATTGAAGAAATTCAATTGAAGGAAAATTCAGTCTAATTCTGAGCATTTATTAATCAAGTTCTTTTTAGGGTTCCATACACATACCGTTAAAACGAGACTCTATTACTAAGACTACACCTTCAGTCCATCACTAACAAATTATCACTAATGATTTATTTATAGTGCCTCTATAACAACAAATACTAAAAACAGAATAAAATAAATATTTAAGGGGGAGCCAAATATTGGTACGGAACCCTTTGTGCATGAATCCGATTCAAAAACATAAATTGTCTTAGCTATGCATAATGACTAAACATTCAATATTTGCTCAATGAAGATTAAATGTTTAATCTAAAAATATAAGTTTAAAATAAATTACAGAAATATTCGATCCAAATATTGTAATATCCTTGTTTTCGCCATGTCTTGGTATTTTTATATCAGTCCGTGTATCTCTTCCAATCCGTCCAATTGTAGCACCTTTCTTTCCAATTACAAATCGCATGTAATGTCTGTAAGAAGAAAAAGTCACAATTAAATGTTATGATAAAATTTTATTTTTTTTAGTTTTAATATTATAAAGCTACATTTTCAATCTATTTTGGATGCTAAAAATATTATAGCCATTTAAGAGAGCATTGTTTTTGGAAATTTATTAATACTATTATTGTTTTAGGCTTTTAAGTATTTTACGGTGAAAAGCTATGTATAGTAATTATACTCCTTAGGTAAAAATTAAAATGTAAACAAAACATAAAAGGTTCTTTATGTGAGTTATTTTACAAAAATCTTTATTATTTTGACGAATAATTATGTTCCTTTTGTAATGATTATTTCAATTATAGATATGGAGATGAATTGACATTTGTTAGTCTTGCTAAAACTTGAGAACGGCTGGATCGATATGTTTTATTTTGCTTCAGGAATATTTGTAGAAGTCCAAGGAAGGTTGGAAGAAATGCTAATATGATTTTGATACAGTACAATACAGACTACAGGTCAGTTAGTAAGTAGTATAATCCTTATAAAGTAGGACAGATATACAACCTTTTTAAAAAATCATAATATAATCTTAAAATCAATATACATACTTGGAAACATGGAGAGTAGTGCAGTATCTATTCTGATCAACCTGAGTAATTTCACATTCATCATCACCGTCATCTTCATCAATATTATAGGGCATATCTAGAACAAAAAACGTTTTAATAACAACTTTATTTTATTGACAAAAAAATGTTTAAGGTTTTTATGTGGTCTGAACATATTTGTAAAGATTTTATTAACCATTTTCATATAAATCTTGTTCCTGCAGCGTTGAAACTTCAGATGTAGGATCATTTACTCGATAACATCTTCCTTCTATCCAGATCAACTCTGGTCTTAAAATGTCATTCATTATTTAGTAAGAGAAAATGAAATAAATACTTATTGACCTCCTCAATTTGATGACAAAAAAATAAAATGTAAAAACAAACACAAATAGGTTTGAGCAAAAAATATCGATGTAGGTATTAAAATATCGAAATTAAAATAATAATAAATAGCTTTAATTTTAAGAAATCTTTTGCCTTTTTATTAATTAATTTTGAAAATATATTATTTACTAATCCGACTGATTTACAACGTCGACATTTTTCTGGCTAGATGTCGATACTTTTTAAAATATCGATACTTTGGACATCGATATATCTTATAATTTGCTCTAATCTAATCAGTGTTACCTCTAGACAAAAATATAATTTAAACATACTCTAATTCCCAAATCTATTTTGAAAAGCTGTAAAATTCCTCTAAAATTTTCATTGTTATTACTGTTTATCGCAGCCATGTCAGATGTGTTGTATTGATGTGACCTATAAATAAACGAGGACTTATTAGAATACTCCTGGTAACACATCTATTTTTTTATACCTACAGGGCTAACTTAGTCTATATTCTATAAGGATCACACTTAGAGGAACTTGCCCTGTAGGTAAAAAAAGATTCGAGTATAATTTTTTTTGAATGACAAATTCTACATTCCGTCTATACAGTATTCAAATAAACTAAAATGTTCAACTAAGATCCTGTTTCTTCCGAAAACCGTGGTTAAGAACAAAGTGGTAGATTTTCTTTAGAATGGGAGATGTATCCCATTATAGATTACAGTTGAAATATTTTATATTAATAAAATATGTTGGTTACTCAATCATGCAAAAAATGACTGAACGGATTTGAAAGAAATTTAGCACACAGATACTTTATAACCTGGATGGTAATGCATAGGCTAGTTTTTATCCCCAAAACCATCAGTTCCCGCGGGAATCGGGATAATCATAAAATATGTTTACAGTCTGTCTTTAAGAGCGTGAATATTTTTATTTAACAACAATATATTGAAAATGAAAAGTTTTTTGATTATTCGTTAATATTTTTATTAATATAATAGATGATATATAAAATAGTTATTTATTAGAATACTTGAATTTGTTTTACTTTTATTTAAATAAAGAACAAGTTGTGATTTAAAAATAACTAGTGCAAACATATATTCTAAAATATTTATAAAAAAATGATTTATTAAGATATAAGGCTTTCTATTAAAGTATAAAACTACGAAAGTAAGTAATATTTTTAACAACAAAACTAACAATTTAATACTAACAACAAATTCTTATACGTAATATTACGATTTGACCTACCTTTAGTTGTTTACCGTAACTAATCGTACTAAAATATTAATGGTTAACATCTAACCAGTTATTAATGCAGTTTGTTTATCTTTACAACACAGTTTGTATGTACCTTAGCACTAAGTATTAAGATATCTGTGAATGATGATAAGCTTATCGTACCTATTGTTATTAGTTTCGTGGACAGCGTTAATTCAAACATTACTGTGATGACTATTGCCCATTGTAGAAATATTAGTAACTAAATAGATTACATACAGTGAAGCGTCCTTTAGAAATGACTCAAATACTTCAAAGATCAAGTAGTGCATATTATAATGTCGACTATCAATATACGTCGATTCAAAACAAAGATAGAGGTGAGTGATTTTGTTAATTAGAGCAGAAATATCATATATTCTAGTAGTAGTGTAATGTACTTATATATTTCTTAATATACAAATGACTAATTGGGAATGTTAACGCAAATGAAACTGTACTATTTGAATTTTTAAAAAAAAAAACGAAATTGTATTGTGTTTTGTTTTGTAATAAATAAAGAAATACTTATTAATGCCTAACAAATATTTTACATAAGAACAGGCACTCTTTATAAAGTATGTATTAAATTTTATAATACCTTAATCTACTCTAAGGTCGACTTTCTGTCATCTGTTTTCCTAACTAAACTTATTATCCCGGCACAATTATATTTATTTAAACTAAAAGGAAAATTTACATTGCTCGTAAATATTATATTTCACTTATAAAAATTTTGAACATGCAACAAATACTTAAGCTGTAAAAAAAGATACCTACTAATATTATAATCGCGAAAGTTTGTAAGAATGTATATATGGAATATGGATGTATGTTTGGTATTCTTTTACGCAAAAACTATTGAATGGTTATTGATAAAACTTTACAATAATATAGCTTACACATCATAATTACATAAGATATAGTGTGAATTATCCAAAAAATAGGAGGTGAAACCGCAGGGCTCAGCTAGTCTAATATATAAAATTCTCGTGTTGCGCTGTTTGTTACCAAACTCTTCCGAAACGGCTCGACCGATTTTTATGAAATTTTGTTTGCATATCGTTTCGTTTCGTTTTTGTTTGCATGTCACCATCTATTTTTATACAACTAACTGATAAGTGTTGCCCCTTAAATGGCAAAACAGCGTTTACCGGGTCAGCTAATTCATATACGGCGCACCTATAGCTATATTACTTATGTTAGCATATACTTTGCTAGAAATAGACTGTTAATAACTTTAAACCATTTTTTTCATAATTTTATTTATTTTGCAATATTTAAAAACAATACATTATGAACTACTGCTATCTTAACCACGGTGACATTAATAAATACAAACAGATTTAATACTAATCAATAGTTTTTTTTACAATTCGTCATGTGAATCAATAAAACAGGTTTACTCTCTACGTCCGTACCATGAAACAACTCTTCAAAATAGAAAAATGTAATGATAATAACATTATATTATAATATGTTAAAGCAAAAGCTAAGAAGTAAAAACAACTATAGTCGTTATTTATTTTAAATCTACAAAAATAACGATGATATAATCAGAAATAAAAAAAATATTCCATCAATAACAACATTGAAATCGATATTTAAACTAATTTGAAACCGATAATGGATAACAGAAATTATTTTAAACTAAAAAATAAACACCGACGACAAAGTACAAAATCCCAAAAAAGGTCGACCTTCCAAAAAATACATACAATTCTAATAAATATACATTTTGTAGTCTCATTAATTATTTTAACAGTTATGACATCAATTATAGTAATTTAATATTTTGATACCATTAATACAATTCAGTCAAAATAAATATATCACACTAATAAAATAACTACTATTATTAATACATGAGCACCTAATTATGTAATTGTAATATAAGTGCTACACTACGCTTTATCCAGTGTGCCGAAGCCTTATCTGAAGGTAAATAAAATGCTAGAACGAAATTAGAAGAGTGACCAGTTGTTGCTAAGACTCCTTTGCGCTCTAAAGTTTTATATAATGGACACTTATACTTTGTACCTTCTACGAAATCTTTTTTTAACTTAGGATAAAGCCATATAGCTGGCATGCTATCATTTAAAACCTTCGGATATTGCTCTCCAATCGTAAAAATTCGTCGATCCCAACGTGCACCATCCATAAAAAGCCCATTTACATAAACCCCACTATCTGGTGATGAATTTTCATAATCGACTTGCCGAACATCGAAATCGAAAACTAACAAATCTATGGGTATTTTTTTTGCCCGAGCATAGTTTTGTATAGAACCAGTAAGAAAAGCCTGTGTGAAAAAGAACCCTGAAAGCCAAAAAGTAGAAGGTTTGCCATCTTGATACCATTTTTCCAACATAGATAGTCGTTCAATAAAATCTGCCACATAACTTGGTAATGGTTTTAAGCTAGGATAAGAAACTTTTGACCAATTATCAGGAATTCTGCCAAGTAGCATAGCATTGGCTTGTAAATCTAATGCTGGAGACATAACAATAACACCTTTTACTGCTTTTTGAAGATCTAATAATGAAGTCATAATTTCATGCAATAATTTGTTGAATCGTTGCATTTCCTGAATCAGAACTGTGTTCATTGATTCACTGTAATCTACGGGATATTTTTGTTGCGCAGTTTCTATATCAAATGCTTCAGGTAATTTAGATAATATTTCCGAGGCCATTTGCATAAGTATAACTTCGGTGTTTCCGCCTTCACCTCCGCTGCTAGTTCCTTCCACTAAAACTAAAGCTGTAGCCAACGCCATTGAAATAGTGTAATCCCGAGTTATTCCAGCGTTCATATGTAACCCAAACACTTCTGGAGGTGGATTAACTGGAACTGTTTCTATATGTTTTAAATAGTCTTGATATTCACATCTGCGAGGGAGTCCATATTGAGGCCCTAAATCACAAAACAAATAATTTGGATCGCTAACTACACCAGGATTCACATAGTTATCTAAAATTGTGACAATTAATCTTCTATCCCAGTCATCCGTTACTCTACCTCCATAATTGCATTCGCCTGTTAGATATTTTATGGCCACATACTGAATTTCTTCATACTGATTAAGAAACATTTGTAATTGCATAACTGATATATGAAAATCAGAATCGTTAAAACCATATTGAATATTCCATCCAAGAGGGCCAAACTTTTTTCTTTCTTGAACTACTGCATGAAAAATACTTATACCATACAACAGTTTGCTAAAAGTTTTATCTTTACCGGGACATCCTTCGAAAAATTCTGATTCTTTTAAGGGTTCGGAAAGATATGATCTGTTTAAATTGTGTTGAAGACCTGTAGGAGGTTCATTTGTCATTTTAACTCCCACCTGCAAAATAGACTGTGGGAATTTATCAGAAGGATAACTAGTAAGCCATAATCTAAAACTTAAATCAGTATTAGTTAAATCAAAACCTTCAACAATTTTTTCTAAAGTGGGTAACCACGATACTGCTAAATGACAATTCTGTAAGCACACCCATCCACCCTCTAATTGTGCTTTTTCCATCATTGCTTTTGCAATTGGACCTTGCCCTTGACCCAAGGATATGGAATTAAACCTGTTTCCATAGCCCATTTTTTCACAATATTTAATTAAAGCACCCATTGGATCAGAACCAGGAGAGAGAATGAAAATTAATGGAGCTAAACAATTCGAATCACCAAACGATTTCCCAATGTCGAATGGTGGTGGTGTTATATATTTCTGGCCCATTTGTTTCTCAACGACATCAGATATTGCAAAAGTTAATTTATCTGGCCTCAGTACTCTTATAATAAGTAATTTCTGGAATGGAGCTAATTTGTCATCCCAGTCTCCTGGAAATTTTTTTCGGTGAGGTTCTAGTTCATCATAAACATCTTTCCATTGTTTTATCATACTTACAAAGCTATTTCTGAAACCTTTAAAGGTTGGTAGATCATTCAATCTACATAATTCATCCCAACCTTTATCAGGCAGCCAATCAATAGGTTTTTTTAAAACATTCTCTATTGCTATTCCACCAGTTATAAGAAATATATATTCATCATGGTCCATTTCTCCAGTTGATAACATCATTTTGGAATACATTATGAAAGAAAACATCAACTTATCTTTATCAAATAATGACCTACAAACGTTGCTATACAAATTATATGTGAAAGTGTCTTTTAAAAATCTCAATCGTTTTTCCAGATCTTTTGATTTATTTGCATTTTCAATGGAAATTATGTATAAATTAATGAACCAAGTTAAAGAGTATTGATACATCGGATCTACATTTGGTAATTCAGTGACACAATAATATAAAACAGCTGAATGAGATGCTATTGGTCTATATCCAAGTCTAAATTTTTCTATAATGATTTCTGTTTCAACTGAAGCTTCTTGTTTCTTCATTATATCAATAGCCAATAACTTCGAAGAGTCTAAAACCTCTATAGCCGTTTCATCTTCTAATATATCACCTTTTGACTCTTGTAATGTACGTAATATGTCATCTTCGACCTGTTTTAGCGCTGCTCGATTAGCAGCTCCTTGGACAATTAATTTTTCTCGCTTTTCTTGTAAGTCTGGTCTTTCTTTAGCTACCACTATACCAAGTAGTTGATCCTCTAGTCCATCTTTAGTAAGTACAAAATTGATTAATGTTACTTTATTGAACACTTCTGGCAAATAGTGAGGATTTCTTAATTTTGTCGTCATATATAATCTGAAGTTTGGATGATATTCTATGACGTTCTCACCCAAAGCAATAAATTCTTTTCCACCTTGTACATAAGTGTGTTTTAATAAAATAGGATCTAGAGGGGGCTCAACGTCTTCTATTATACATTCAATCAAAGCTGGTTTCCCATACTCCAAACATGTTTCTATAACCTTCATGTAATTAGCATCAGTGAACTTCATAACTTGTAGGTCATTTAATTTTTCCATTGTTTTTATCCATTTATTAGCTTGTCCTTGTGGATCGACAAGTAAACACCATCGTAAAGAATTATCTTGAATAACAGCATTATCTATAGAAAATGAATCCCAGGGCAATCCAGCGATGCACCAATTCTGAATTTTAATGTCAGTTCCTAAAATATCTTTAAAAACAAATTGTTCAGAATGCGGCATTTCTAGCTTAATAATTAATTCTCGCCATTGTGTGATAATTGTTACTCTAATTGGCAACGTATAAGGTGCTAAGTATGCAATAATACCACAAGATACTAGAATGTCCCCAGCTAGATTATCATACAGACGTTGTAAATTCTCGGCGGCTTGGGTCCATCGTACTCTTTCACCGCCTAGACCTCCAATTAACTTTTCAGCTCTATATAACTTATCAATACAAAGTTGAACTTCATCTTCTAATGCTTTCTTTTTAATGTTAGCTTCTTCTAAAGCTTCATTTAACTCTGCTAATTTTGCTTCTAATCGTGCTACTGTGGCTTTTTTCTCTTCTAATATCGCCATAGTTTCTGAGAACTCCTTTTCCGCTGCTTCTAATTTAGCCTTTTTTGGAGCTACTACTTTGGCTACTGCATCATACATATCCATTGCAATAATCCATTTACACAGGCCCTCGGCTGCTGTAGAAGCTTTTGCAATAATATGAGGCTTAAAATCTTTATGGGATAGATACTCTTTTCTTATTTTCTGCATGGTAGCTATTGGTATATTATCTTTATCAAAATTTCTGAGGGAATCTAAAAAGCTCATATCACCTAGGACTCTTTTACTGGGCCCCCAATAATCTAGAATTTTTTTACCGGGATTATCGGGATCTGGTATCTTATCTGGAGGAATTCCTTTCATAACACACACAGCAGCCATGACTAGTTTTACGGTAGCAGGTGGATTTTTCATTGATTTAACAATAGTTATATCAGCTGGTTTAAGAGTATTTAAAGCAGCAATTGCATCCTCTAGAATAGGCAATGCAAGCGCCAAATCGGCTTCACAATCTTTTTTCAGTTCTTGTGCTGCAGCTGCCTGCACATTAGCGACCTTCTGATCTTCTCTGACTTGCGCTGCTGCTTTATCAGCAGTTGCCGTTTCTACTGCTATCTCTTCCATCATTTTTGTTGACTTTGCAGCCATCACTATTAGTTGAGGTTTTAGAGCATTAAGATCTCGTTGCATAATAGCAACGGCATCTGCCGCTTGGCCTAATTTATCTAAACCATTGGTATATCTTAATTTAGCTGCTCTTAACTCTCTTTGTTTTCTGTTAGTCAAAACTGTAAATGATTTAATCAAGTTCAGATAAGATGCAGAAGTTATGTAAGTTTTTCTTCCAAACTGATTAAAAAAATCGGTTGATATTACTCGGGCATCAACATGGAATTGTTTACAAGCAACAACTGCTGCCGCTTTTACTTTATCTGGAACATTTACTTTGACCATATAATAATGGGCAACCATTTCTAATGCATCTTCGGGCCAACTATCATACCAATCTATTGTGCAGCAGTTTACTAACGATGGATATAATCTCAGTCTTGTTCTAAATGAACTTCCTATTGGACTAAAACATAGGGCAATATGTAGCTTAGCTTTACACCGCCCAACGAAAAAAGAAAGTATTTGTAATGGGCTAATATCTAAATTTCTATTTCCCCCTTGCGCAGCCAATCGAACTAATTCAAGAATTTCTTGTATTTCATCAAGTCCATATAAATTAGGAACTTCACCAGAATTTAATAAACTGTCTAGATTTTGAATAAAGAGTTCTTCTTTTATTTGATTTTCAGTAAATAAAAATGTTGTATCCTTATTTAAGCCACCTGATTCACGTAGAACCAATTTTATGTCATCATGCCAATCTTTTACGCTGTAAGATTTAGTTATCTCTGGCTGATAAACTTGTTGTCCTAAAATCGTACTAGCTAATCTAGTCAATGACTGCCGACCAGAGCCTCCTACTCCTACAAGTAAAGCGTTACCTGATGGCATCGAAAGTAATCTACATATTTTTGATAAATGTTCTAACGCATAGTCAAATAAAACTATAGTCATTTTAGCTTTATGCATTGCGTTGTATTCCGCTAACATCGATATAGCTACATTTAAAAATACTTCTTTAGATGGTATCTCTTCATACCTTCTTTCACCTTCAACACTATCGGTATCAAGGTAACTACCAAACATCATTTTTTTTATATTTTCTTGAGTCACTTCTCCATTTTCATTTTGATAGCTATCTAAGGCTGAGTCAAAAGTATCTCTCATAAATTCCTGTGTCGATTTTCGTAAAAGATTGAAAAACCATGTACGATCTGTTTCATCTACTAGTCTATCATAAAATACACGCATAATTTCATGCACCCAAATTCTAGTAAATGTCTTTTTACTATCAGCTGATTCTTTTCTTAATAGAGCGCAACCTTGAATGACTCTGGAGAAATCTCGTAAATTAAAAATATAATGTGATTTGGCTGGCGTTGGCCTCAATCCTTCGGCAGCTTGTTCATAAATATTCATTGTAGCTGCTACTATATTAACTATTATTGGCTGAGTATCTTGACCAAATCCGTTACGTCTCCACCCTGACTGCAACAATGAAGTAAATATTTTAGTCATACTGTCTTTTGAAAATTCATTTATGGAATATATATTGTAATGCCTTAACATTCGTGGGTAAATTAATTGCCTACTTCCACCAACTGGACCAATTGCTCCATAAAAAAATGTGTCGTATATGAAGAGTTTTTCCGTCGTTTTTAGGTCATACCAATGTTTTTGATCAAAATACAATCTTAGCAACTCAATAGCAGGCTGAGCTCCATATGTTTCTTTGGCAGGCATATTCATGTCATCTATAAAAATAATAGCTTGTTTTCCTTTAGTTGGTCCGTAATTATTTTTTCTTCTTTTAACTAATTTTGAAATAACAAGATCTTGGGTTTGATTAGCAGATGTTGTGGTAGTGAAAGTTATAAAGCCAGGTGTATACTTTTCTAAGTCAATACTCATAAGAAAATTTTGAATATAAAAACTTTTTCCAGTCCCTGTCGGCCCAATCAATAGTAAAGGCTTTGAAAATTTAGTATGGAGTTTTAAGAGGAATATATATTTTTCAGTTTCAAGAGTTGGTATAACAGTCTGTAGTAGATTAATTTGTTCTTTTACTTGAACTGACTTCACTGCGTCTGGCCAAGGTTTCCAACAACCTTTCCCTTTGTACATGAAAAAATGATCTATTATCATTCCTTCAGTAGGAATAGATACGTCAAGTCTATCGATTTCAGAAGGAATACCCTTTTCTCCTCTAAAATACTCTTTTAGTAAATCATCAAATCTCTCACGAGAATCAGTATTTAATATTCCACCTATGCCCCAAACCAACGCAGTCATAAATGAAGCCAAGAACCATGTCCTTGTATATTTTGTATCTTCTTCACCTTCAATTGCATGATCCATAAGCATTTCTATTAATCTGAGAGTACTTATAATTAAATTAACCTCACCTCCACTGACAAGTTGTATACAATGTTTTCGCACAAAATAAACTAATGGATCAAATAACCAAGCGCACATATTAAAAATAAACTCATCGTTTTCCTCTAGCCATATAGGGTTTAATGTTTTCAACCAAGACTTATAAAAAGGCATAAAACCAAATGATGCTGATTCCATATATATCATGCCACATCTGGATACCGTCGCAGGTGAAGCCTGTGCTAGATCCATTACTTCGAAAATCATCGACATTACATTCGTCATTGCCATAACTTCACCTGAGGTCAAACAAAGTTTTTTATTATCATCTAAAACTGTGTTCATATTTTCAATCCACACGGCGTCAACAGGTCCATCGAAAACAATCCATTTTCTAACAGGTGTATCTTCAGAGGCAAAATCTCTAAACATAGTGGCAACTATTCCATCTGTCCATTCATATGATATTGGATCGAATGCCCCATATAATTGGCCCATTGTAACTGCTTTTGGATTTAATACTTTATACGTACATTCACATCCTCCAGGGAGGTTTTGATGTGCCATAAGTGTTAAAGATTCAGATAATATTTTTAACGTCATAGATTTGGCAGAAAATGGATCACCTACGAGCATAAAGCCATGTCTGACAATCATCATTTCATACGTTTGGATAACCTTTAACAGAAAACATTCCACTGGTTGCAGATTGTTGTTTTCGCAAGTTATGTTACATGCTCGTAAGAAATTATCATAATCTGGTTTAGGTAGAGTAATCCCCGGAAATAAGTCTGAAATTATTCCTTCAAACAAAGGTACATCAAAAGATAAAAATTTTGGTAAATTTACATCAGTAATTGATCGAAGTAATAAAATACTTTCACTTTCATTCGGAAAATTTCGCTTTAAATTTCCGGCTGCAGATAAAACAGTTTTTACGGCACGCATGCCATAGTCATAATGATTTTGAGATGAAAGTTGTTCTGAACACAGTCTGTATGTAGTGACTATTTTTACAGACAAACTACGAGCATCTATAAAACCAAATGAATAAAGTGATATTTCACCTATCATAGCATAGTCAGGTACCATCATTGCTACTGTTCGAAAAAGCACTTTTAAATTATCTGGAAGTTCAGATCGGCCAGCATACCCAGGATTCATTGTTATGCATACATAGCAAGCAGGATTCAAGTTTAAGGTAGTTCCTTCAAAATCAAATGTTTCTAAATGTTGTCTGACTGCTTGTACTATACACAATATTTGTTGAGCAATTACTGATAACACTTCAACTTCAATGCGGTTAAATTCATCGAAACAAACCCAGGCGCCGCAAGATGCTAAACCTTTAAAAAATTTACCCATGGCTTTATAGTCTAAACCATCAGAGCAATTAAAAACTACACACTGAACAGCTAAAGCTTTAGCTAAATCTTTGGTGGTTTCCGTTTTACCAGTTCCAGCAGGCCCTTCAGGCGCACCATTTAAATGAAGATTATAAGCTCCTATTAATGTTCGATAGCAGCGATCAGTAAGTGGCGTTATCACTAAGCGATCTGAATTACCTAAGTATTCATAAGCGTAATTGACTACTGCGTTAATAATTTTAACTAAAACTCTTTCTTCTGCCCAATAATATCTTAACTGAGCTAACCATTGAAAATCAGTATCTTCAGTTACATTTTTTTCAATGAGATCTTGTATAACATCCTTAGCATGGACGTCTATTACTATGAGGGCTTTTACTGTAATACTACTAAGCTTAGATAGATCTGTTCTACGGATGATAGCGACAGTTTCATTAAGTTGTTTTGTTAAACTCTTATGAAAGGCCTGTAATTCACTTAATTTGTGGGTATTTAAACATTCATGAACATCTACGGCCCAGTATATTTGAGAAATTGCTAAAACGACCATACCTTCCCATGATAATATCCAATCTGGACGACTCAAATTAGGATAATCATAATAAGATAATTCTGTTTCTGATTTTACTGCTTTCAACATTTGATCCTCAACTTGTACTAACCATTTTTCAACAGATCCTCTTGCCGCTGCTACACTAATTATTTCTAAAAAATCTACTTGCTCTCCTTCCATTGATATCATTGCAGATATATTATATTCTGGATCAAATACTAATCTATTAATCCCTTCAAAACATTTTTTGAGATGTGGTTGTACTTTAAGTGGATTTTTAGTTTCAGATAATATTTCCAACATTTCATCATTTGATAGGAAAAAAAATCTGGGAAAATACAAGCGTTTCTTCTCCAAATAATTATTAATACCATCATTAATTTTTTCCAGCAAATTAGATGCTACTTTAAATGACTCCAAGACCCCCAATCCGCCTGCTATTTCTAACACATGAGGATCTTTATCGACCGATCCCATGTAACGACGATATATATTATTTACTTCAACAAACATTACTCCTTCTTCTTGCATTTGGGCAACTATATCTTTAGATGAAAAGATAGGTAATAAATATAGCCACTGACTTTGCACTTTTCCCCATTCATCAATAGTAGCATTTACACGAGTAATTTTATCGTACCATGCTCTTACCTGTGTTTCAAAAGGTTTAACAAACGCAGACCCTCGCATTCCAATCGTCTTTACAATATGATCATCTAAGACACTTTGTATATCATCCAGGCCCGAGAGTATATAAATACCGGTATCTTTATAGGGACTTGTCTTAAAACAAATATCCACCCACTCTGACATCATTTTATTCAAATTTGTTATGAGAGCTAACTCTTTTGTAGCTGCTACACTAACAATTTCGTACTCGTCAATATTGTCCCAGAGATTAAAATTAATTATTTTTCGTAGAGATGTCCCTGCGTTAGGCGTCAAATCAAATCCAGCTATGACAGACATCTCATCCCAATGTCTTTGCATCAATGCAGGATTACACATAATGTGTGCCATTTGAACATTGGGTCTCCAATCTTTAATTTCAGCTATTGCTTGAGCACATAACTTCATGGGAGCTGGTAAATTATTTATATCAGGATCATCCACTAATCCTTGAAAACGTTTTTCAACGCCTTCAGATATTTGTTGTTTGATTTTAGTTCTGTAAGCTTTTGATAATTTTAAAAATTCCTTGTAATAAAAATCGTGATCTTGTTCAATTTGATGATGATCTAAATATTCAAATGGACCATCCATCCAAGTGTAATAGCTCCGTTTCCATTTATGAACTAAATATACGAGACAATGGAATGGCTTTATAAAATCTTTTAACTCCTCTAGATCTGCGTAGTTAGAGAGTGGAAATTTAAAAGTTGTTTCTTCATTATTTATCCACAATACTAGCTTGTCACAATCGGCCAATCGGTGTACAAGTTTTCTTAAATACTCCAAATATTCCAGCGTGTGATTAATATCATCCATATTATCTAATAATTCTAAGTATGGTGTCATTTCTAAAACTTCTTTATTTAAATATGCTATTTTCGAAAGAAGGTTCTCTTCCATCTCGGCTTTAAATGTTTCATATGCGGCTGCATTTTTTTCAAATATTGGTTTGATATCTGTTATCCAATTAACAGTTCTAGTATTAGATGCAACATGCTCGGGTGTAAGAGATGTCATTTCTATTAAGTTCGAAATTATACTTATTTGTCTTAGAATTCTCTCCTTTAAAGCTTCTACCAGTACAGTTTTTGCATGTAAAATATAAATACCTTGTTCAATTAATTCGGCAGCATTTTCAGGTTCTTTCAAAGCTTTAGCTGCAATTATTTCAAATTCATTACAGATACTTTTGTTTTCATCCATATGAGTTTTTACTATACCTGCTATGATATCATTAATAAACTCTAAAGCTCTTTCTTTTAAGCCATCTATCATCCGTAATTGACAAACTACAGCACAGTTAAAATACTCATTTTCTATTATTGCGGTAATATTAGAATCTATCTCTTGAAAGTAGACTATTTTTTCACGTGATATTTCAAATTCATGACCCTCTTCAATAAATTTAATTAATTGTGATTTAGCTGTACTTCCATACAACATGTTGTAGTCGATCCTTAATTGTTTTACATATTCAACTAGCGGTGCAAATACAATATTAAGTTGCTGTTGTAGCCTTTCATGTCCATCATTTTGCAGCCATTCATTATATTGAACAGGCAAAGCATCATAATTATAAGGTATTTTAAGATACTGTTCGATAGGCATAAGTCTTTGAGCGATATGTGAAATAGCATTAATTATTGTATGGAATGTATTAAATACCATGTCTAACGAGGGGTCATACATAAACTCTCCATCAAAAAGTAAGTCAATGTTTAATAAGGGAACAGAGTCAGGATCCTTCAGTGATTCTATAATAGCATTGATAGATCTACGCATTAATTCTTGAATTTGCATGGATATCATTTTGGTAGCACATCTAACAAAATCGGGTATCCTCTTTGTTTGCATTCCTTTTAAACACCTTGGATTTTTAAGCCAGTTAACAAGAATAGAATACCAAGTACTAGATACTAAATAATCTGCCCGTTTAATTTCTTCAATAATTTTGGATTGAAAATCATCTAGGTCGTAAGGTCCTTTAGCTCTGTATTTAGATAAATTTATAATAAATTCAGGAAATATTTTTTCTGATGATTCCAATATTAGTCTTATAAATGGATGTAATAATAACGAGCCAGTTTTAAGTTTTTTGCGAAATTTAATCATTTTGCTATAATTAGAAGTAACACCATTGAATTTAAAGTAAGGTTCTTGGTACCGTTTTCTGGGTACTCCAGGAATTTCGCGAATAACAGTTTTTACAGCAAGATCATGTAAATACCGATTCCATTCATCCTTGCTTTCTTTAAGTAAATCTTCCGTTAAATTTGGATAACTGTTTTTTAACTTGGACGGAATTAAGCTACGAATTTTTCTTTCCCATGATTTTAACATTGGCGGTGGTTGGATCTTTTGTGCGCATTCACGGAGAACGTTGATGTGTCTGTCTTGTGATATCTCCAATTCATCACACTCTCGTTGTTCCGTTGGTACTTTTGCTATTTTAATTTTTCTGTCCTTAGCTTTCTGCTCTAAAATGTGACGAAATTTTTCTTTCTTGTCCTGAAACGTTTAAGAATATACGTATATTATAAGGTAATATAATATTATGCCAGGAAAAAATAAAATAAAGAGCAACTTATTTATATATTTTTAAAGTATTTTAATGCTTTAATTATTTAATAGAAGTTATATTTAGCTAACTCAGACAGACTTACATACAGTTAAGAACTTATGAAAAACAAGGATAAACAAGGATTGCTAAGAGTATGGGAGAGTATAATATTTTAACTCTCACCTCAACCACTCGACCTCGCTATCTATAATAGATAATAAATTAAACTTACGTGTACCTCAAGAAGGGTGAACTTAACCACAACACTATAATAAGTACTAACTTCCATGTACGATGCGCGAAAACACGAGAAAGACTGAGTCTAATCTATCGCACTAAAGGTTATATATTACTCTACACGACGTCGGTACTTGAAATAAAATATAAGGAACTAACCACGAGTTTATAAATTTATAAATGGTTTCACTAACAAAATGTCGTAATATTTATTTTTATTCTTTTCATTATATTAAAATTTACATTTAATCTAATATATCAGCAATCTTTACATAATTATTAATTATATTTCAATCAAATCGAGTGTCTTAAAAGTAAAAATCCTGAAATATTTCCAAGCACCATAAAATATTGATGTTAGGTAGAAGTAATGGTGATTATTTACCTTAATCCGATTATAAGGAGGCAATGGGGTGAATGGTAATTTGGACATTTTGTGAACATCCGGTATAGGTAACATAGTTGGAATTCGACATCCATTTTTCGTTTGCAATAGCTTTCTTAATTCGCTTTCTTCCATTGAATTATTTTATTACAACAAATGCACTGGGTATTAATTGATAAATACCATCAAAATATAATCAAATAGTAATAGTTCTTTCTAAAATTGAAAGGAGTTTGTATTACAAAATCAATAATAGAATTAACACAACTCCATGGTTACAAAACTTTTAAAGCTCATTGGGAGTTCCACCAGCCAGTACGAAAGCTTATTTCTTTATCCGCACAATTTGGAACTCAATTATTTTATATCCTATAAAACTAGATCAAAAATCATATTAGATTTAGTTTCTTTTTATTTTATTTTTTTAATTTTAATATCTTTTTAATAAAAAAATAAATATCTACATTTATGAAGTGTAAGTAAATCCCGAGTACAACATGATAAATCTTTTTATACAAACTATAACTATCCGCTTTTATTATGATTATAAAAGTAATTTCTTTAATTTCAGATTATAATAGTCATGTATCGAATCCAATTATTAATCTAAAAATATAACACATCTCGCCCCCAAAAAACATCAAAATCCAAACGTTAAGTCAGTAAATCACATATACAGATAATATAGAATATTTATTAAAACTCATTCCCTTTTTTATATATTTATTTAGCCTTTAGGGTTTTTTGTATTACTATTAAATAAGTGACATTTTCCGCTTATAGTCAGAAAATAAATTTTGCTTGTGTTACATAAAATTCATTGCACGGAAGTCTTTTATTGATGTTTGAGGAGCGGTTTCTAGTTTACAATTATCACAAGTTTCATTATTATGTTGCAATGTCAACGGTCAGATTCAGATGATTGCTATTTTAACTTTGCTTTACAGTTTACCCATTATTTGGGCAATAAAGCTTACAGTGGTTCATTTTTAATTAATCAATCATGGTCGCTTTTCCCATTTAATAAGATACTTATCTCCTTGCTCCAGCTTCGCCCGCATAGTATATGGTATATTATACCCACATGCATTCCACAATACATTTTATTCTTATAAAATCACAAAAGGGATTAGGCAGCGTTTTCGATAAAAGCAATCAGGCGGTTTAATTTTTCCGACATTTTTAATAATTATCATCATGTTTCAACCAAATTCCTCATAAATCATTGTTTATTAATGAAAACCGCATGTAAATTTGTTCTGTAATTTTTGAGTTGGTCTCGACAAGATAAAAAGACAAACGCTGCGTCGCGTCAGACTTTGACAATATGTAGTGATTAGGGAAAAAAAGTTCACTCATCTGCAACACTGGAATAATGCTCCTGCTCCGTCTGTTGTCAAATATTTTTATCAATGTTCGTACTTCGTAGTTGGTTCGTAGAGATAGATTAGTCCATTATTTTTAAATTGTAATGAAGTAAAAGAATATTATAAGTTATTATTACGCGACCGGTTAGATAAAATGATATGGTTACTCTTTAGATATTAAGTTATTAATGTAACTTGTAAAGAAGAAATTAATTAAAATATTGATACCTTGTAGGTAATAAACTTTGGTATTTTTAATTTTTATATTATTGAATTAATTGATTCTAATACATGAATAATTTAAATATATAAAATTTCTAATGAATATCTATTTCCAGATGGGGGTAAAATGCAGGGAATTCGAAGAGTTGTTACGTTTTGTTTGTTAACTATAGTTTTGCCAGCAATTTTCATCATCTCGCCGCTCTATCTCAGAAACATCACATATGCTGATGTCTTGTACAGAATATCAGATTCTGATGTCATACAGATACATAAAGGTCAATCGTCTATATTTTGTGAAAAACATTCCTTAAGGATGAACAGCAGCTTCAATGCATTCCAAATGAAGGGAATACCTGAACTGAGTACAAGAAGAAGACATATTAAATTAAGGAAATCCATGATTCTACCTGATGACACTCTAGAATATTGGGGATTCTATCTATTTGCCGGAGCCACTGTGGAGCTGAGGGGTTGTTCTAGATATGAAGGTTCTAAAATATTGGTTGTGAAAGGTGATAAAATATTAAACACTTGTGGAATTTTAGATAATAATAAACATATAAAAGATCCACTGCTTATAGAAAAACATGATCATGTTTTAGTTACATTAGAAAATTCCAGAAATAAGAAAAGAGAAATTGCTGATAAAAATGATGATGGTATTGGAGAAAATATTTCTGAGGAAGTTGATAAAAAGAAATCTAGAGACAAGAGAGATATAGGTCATTTGCATAATCCTAATACAGTATTAGACACTGGCGTCAATCATGGTGGAAATGCTCTTAACAGTACAACTCGTCCGACTGAGGATAAATCTGTTTCCAGCTTTGAAATCAATTTATATGACTGCTACCGAGATGATATACTATTAAATGATTTTTTCCCTTATTCAGTACAATGCAATAATACCAAGTATTTAGAAGAAGCAACAACATTGAAGGTTGAACACAGTGTCACAACAAATGGATACTACTATTATATATTCTATAGCGACAATGATTTTGTAAATAACGATATTCATGCAATTTTTGATATTTATAAACCAACATTTCAATACTCAAATATGTCCGATTCCAAGGTGTGCTTGAACAAAACCGAATGTCAGTTTGATGTAGAAATGTTTAGTAATGAGCTGGTTATTGTAGAAGTACCCACAAAGGATGGCTTCAATAATGAGGAGTCCTCAATATTAACATCTGTATGTCACCCACGGGTCTCTGTTTACATCTTCTTCCCAGTGTCTGTTCTGCTTTTGATATTACTATTTGCATTTTTATGATATTTGTGGTTGATATTTCTGTATTTTATGTTCATCAAAATGAATATATGTAGAAGTGTGATATTAATTTAATGTATAGATCTAATTATAATTTTTACTTAAGACTGTGATGTTATATGCCTGGCATGATTTATTCAACTGTTATGAATTATAAATATTTAAACATGTAATAAAGTTTAATAATTGCTCAAGGTTTTATTGTAGTCAAGATATCCCAGATTAGATTCAATTTTTGATGATGCACAGAAAATAGCACAACCTAAAAAAGACACTAAAGGAAAAATTTCATATATAATGACGTCACTGCCGCCAAGTAGAAGATTAAGTAATATGATTTTTATAATTTAATAATACTACTAATCTTATGTAAATATTTTTTATTCGAGACTAATTGTATTATAATGTTATTTGTTTAATTTTTAAAAAGTATTTTTCTGTATACAAAAGATAAAAATTGTGATCTCATTTATTATCATTATACGACTTTAAAAATTGATAAGTATCTTTTATTACAAGGAAACAACAAGCTATTATAACCGCCCTTACTTCCCTTAAAAGACATATCTTTTAATGAGAATTAAAGATTTTCGGTTTGATTATATAATACAGAGATCTACAATGCGTGCGTCTCAGCAGTTTCTTCTGTAAATCAGTGATGTGACGACACAAGCTGAGAAGAGTACCCACTAGTGATGTCCCAAAAATTTTATTTCTTGTTTATTTTTTTAATACAAAGCTGTAGCTATAAATTTTAAAATAAATACATTAGAAAAAATAGATTTATAGTCTGCCTAGACATTATTAAACGACATGGCTATAGCCTATAAGGATATAGCATTAATGGTCACCATAAGCAAGGTGTGTAAAATTTTGTTCTTTTTTTATATTCCTAGAATAGGGACTCGGGTTTCGCTCCTATCGGTTGTAACGTGATGTTATATAGCTTATAGCCTTCTCCAATGAATGGGCTATCTATCCAACATTAAATACCTATTTTTTCAATTCGAACGATTAGTTTCCAAGATTAGCGCACTCAACCAAACAAAATAAAAAAAAAAGTAAACCGCAATATAATATTAGGATGGATTAGAGTGAAGAAAAATTATTCAGGCGAATCGTATGTATTGCAAACGCAGCATTCTCTAGAATTTAATTTAGTGTAGAGTATAAAAAATATACTTCATTGATGTAAGTGCGTTCATGATAAGATATATATAATTCAGGTACTAGCTTCATTGACAAATATTTATTGATTTCGATCATTATTCATCACCTTTCTAGTGCAAGTAACGTTTTCCATATATTTGTTTTTAAATAATCATCTAATTAATGAATAGGATAAATTAATAATTTGTTTAATTTTAGAAATCAGAAGAAAACAGTAATATTAAGAATTCTACTTTCTTTAACTTTCTATTATACTTGAAACGATTTTATGAATATCATAAAATGTATTTTCTTGTTTCATTGGTTAGCACAGTAGAGACGCCTTTCATCTACCAACTGATCTGCCGATTCAAAATCGATTTTTCCGTGAAGCGCCAACTAGTAGTTATATATCATGCAGATAGCATAAAGCCTCCATAACAACATACTTGTCCCAAATATATTCGGTCTATTGGAGTCGAATGAATTTTTATATATATTTCGAGTCATGTTGTCATCCTATTAGTTATATGCAAACAAGTAGCGTCAGCTTTTACGTCCATAAAAATCATGTGCTAATAAAATGATATATTCTTGTTTATGAAGTAGGTAGTGATCAACTAATAAAATGCCGAAATGTTTGGATAAGCGGCCTCAAGGACAATGTTACCGTAATCTCATCGCAAGGTTATAAACTATTGTAATAGACTATGCGTGATTCAGATAATTTTATTGTTTTCGAATTTTGTCTATATTGTCAGAAATAAGTTTTTCAAAAATCTAAGAATTAAAAATGCAGTAATACCTAGAGTATTTAGTGTTCCGTACCCAAACTGTTTAAACTGTCACCAGGCAGTGTCTCATGAACGTGATAGCTAGACAGATGAAATTTTCACTAATGATGTAGGTATCGCTGTTGCTCCTATAACGAGTTCTTGGGCTGGTTTTATAGTGTACGTGTCACAATACACAACCTAATGTCAACAACAAAAAATCTACGATTTACAGATTGTAAATACATTCCAAATTCAAATTTCGAAAATTCTGGATTCTTATTGATTAGGCCTACTGTGAATCTATTTATAGATCAGTTCTTTATTGTTACCATAGATATGACGTCACCCAAATAGCGCCAAAATGATGGGCGACTGTCCATTGTTTACTATTTTTTCATATCTTTTATTTAATTATTTTGACTAAGTTTTAAAATAAAAAATTAACGCACATTCCCTATTGTAATGATGGGTTAAAATTATAAAGGGTTTTCCACTAAAAATGTTCTTGTAGGAAAATTAAATGGACGTTTTCCTTTATATGATTTATTAATGTTTTAGTGTATGAATATCTAGACCTAGAACGCACCGTGAGAGCAAACAAGCTGCCATGTTGATGTGACATTCATATAAAGTGACTTAATTAATTAGGAATTGTATGCATTTAGTATTTAGCCAGTGCTTTTAGTTTAAAATAACAGTGTGTTCTAAGTATAGCAGATATAAACGCAATCAAGTAATATCATTTTGCGTTAAGCTAGCTAGAACTAATCTATGAGTGTTAATTGTTAAATGTAATTTCGCACTTCGTTACAGGAACCTTAATTACCAACTTCGTATATTTCGAAGAAAATTTATTCCAAAAATATAAATAAATCTAAATGAACATAAAAACCATGTAGAAAATTAATGTTATGGGAACACAGGAAACAAAGGACCTGTCAAAAGAAAGTAATGACTTAGAGGAAATTTTGATTTATTATTTCCACATAGTTGTGTCCAAAGTGCGTTTCAACAGCTCTGTTGGTTTTCTGCAAACAAAATTTACACAATTGAGTCGACGGCTCAGAAATTAAGGTTCCGATCGGGAGTGGAGCGCTACAATTCACATCAATAACAATACAGCATGTTATTCAATCATATTTATTTACCGTATTACAAAAACAGTTTACCATATTATGTACAACTGGAGAAAACCTACAATACATTTCCTTCTACTAGTTTTGTGATTGAAATAGCCTCTCCAGTACCCGATGAGACCCCTCCGCAAGTGGCGGCGGGGTCCGCGCGGAACGGGGGCCATCCGGCCGAGCCGGCTTACGACTATATTAAACTTATATCAATAATATTATAAAGTATTCATTAATTAAACTAAATCAATATAACGGTCCAAATAAAATGAGTTCCAATAAAAAAAATCAGCACAGCAGTAGTAGGAGGCTGCCCCTAATACTCACACCGATTAAATATCGCAATAGAACGCAGGACACAAAGTATAAACTGGAATGCGTGGGCTCCTCAGATGAGGTTGGCCACATCGTTGGGCATTTCCGTAATAGTGGTGTGGTAGAATTCCTCGATATCCTTCAGAGCTCGCTTGTCAGCCTCGGTCACGAAGTTGATAGCGATCCCCTTACGACCGAAACGACCTCCTCTTCCGATGCTGCGAAACAAACGATCAATCTTTATACACACACATATAACAAATAATAAATTTATAATTTGACTTGCAACAAAAATTGTTCTTTTTTATAATCGGATACTTTTATCCTACTCCTACAAATAAAGAATAATCCCCACCTACTCAAATTATGTATGAAAGCCGCTATATTTTGCTCACATATTGTTTTAGCGGAAAATTCGGTGTAGCCGAATATATTAATTCCTTTGTTATGGTTTTTTTTTGTTTAAAAAAAAATTGTGGATGTGTAATTTTTTTCTTCAAATTTTGGGTTTTAACAATGATGGATTTTTTTACCCGACAAGAGCGAAGCCAAAAGGAAGGGTTATGATTTTGGCAGTCTATATCTAGTATGTATGTATGTTCCACCCTAGAGCCTAAACTACTGAACCAATTTTCATGAATGAGGTGTCAATAGATTCGTACTAATGGTGCGGGTGACATAGACTATAAAAATTTTATAATTTTTTTATGACGGAATTTAAACCTCAGAATCTAACCTCGAAAAAATTTAAACTGAGATAATTATCACGCGTTTGGTATCAGAAATATAAAGAAAGGTCTTGGCGACTACGTTTCAAATATAATATATATCTTATTGTTTAAGTCAACTTATATGTTTAAAATGCGGTCGTATAGTCCGCGCAGTCCTATCGTTGCAGTTTTTCACTCGTTTAAGCAAATAAAAACCAACATTACGGTTCAATATGAGATTATAAAGGTAATCGATCGATCAGGAAACGGAAAACTATTAAACAAAAAATAAAGTTTAAAAACTATATAATACATGAATGCGACCACGGTTCTACCTTCACCATTTTTATTCCTATGCATTTCTGGGTTTCTATCTAAATTATTTTCTTGTTTCGTCCCTTTTAGACCCCTTCATTATGTAGTCGGGTTATAGTTTTTAAACTTAATTTTTTTTTTACAATTTTTATAGCAGTGTGTACGGAACGAGCCAGAACGAATGCAATTGCGAACCGCACTCCCTTATATTTTTGATTTTGCCTCATGTAATAGTATATTGTCCTCACCGAGTTCCGCCGAGGCCAAGATGCTTTATAGTATAGTTAATGTAGCTCTTAAGCGGCGAATTTAATTGTTTTTAATGGTTGCTACTATGGGGGTGGCATGTTCTTTTAGAAAAAACCCCCTAAATAAAATATAGATTTAAAAAAAAATATATAGCAGTCACCGCCCCAAAATGTATCAAAAACAATCATGAAATCCTAAGGGGAATAATCAATAGGCAACACAGGTTAATGCCTCATATAAATGTAAAGTATATTTACCGATGGATGTAGTTCTCGCGATTGGTGGGCAGATCGTAGTTGATGACGCAGGAGACCTGCTGCACGTCAATGCCACGCGCCAGTAAGTCGGTGGTGATGAGCACACGCGACGAGCCCGTGCGGAACTGGCGCATGATCACCTCGCGCTCGCGCTGGTCCATGTCGCCGTGCATGGCCGACACCGTGAAGTCGCGGCTGTGCATCGACTCTGTCAGCCAGTCTACCTGCAATTAGTCATACATCCATCAAACTCTACAAAAATAAATCTATACTAATATATAAAGCTGAAGAGTTTGCTTGTTTGTTTGTTTAAACGTGCTAATCTCAGAAACTACTGGACCGATTTGAAAAAATCTTTTAGTGTTAGATAGCCCATTTATTAAAGAAGGCTATAGGCTATCTATATCATCACGCTAAGACCAATAGGAGCAGAGCTACACGTGAACAAAGTCGCGTGGGACGACTATTAAGTTTATATAAATTAGTTATACATAGGGATAAACAGAATTAACAGAAATCTAAATCAGTAATACTCAAAGTGGTGTATATCAACACAAAGGTGATCTGTTCAATAAAATGCTTAAGGAAAATAAATTGTTTGATTAACAGTTATAGGGAACCTTGTAAAAGAAAAAAGAATTGGGGGCTGTTTGACTACAAATTGTAATTTGGAAGGCGGACTATTCTGCAGACAAATAAGATGCAAAGTGATCTATGGATCAAATACACTTAGGAGACCCCTCCACATAAAATCAATTGTTGAATATCACGCAATATTTTTTCCTGATTGAAACAAAAAAATATACTATTTTGGTCCAGCTATTATACATTGCACCAGCTAAGCAAGCGCGTATGTTCCGCAAAGTGCGACAATCCGTGAATTATATGGACATGATGGTTCCAATCTCTCTCTCTTGAGACCGCGCATGATTCTCCATGGACTGAATTAGAGTAGATATTCTTTTTTTAATCACAGTAGTTACGATTTTAGTAATCTATTGTAAAATTTTTATTACACTTAAAATTAAACTCTCAGCAATATTGATTACAAGTCGTAAATAAAAGCACGAAGCAATTTTTTTTCTTCTTTTTAACAATAACAATTTTACAATAACAATCCAACGCGTTTACGTAAGAAACCCACATTTAAAAATCTCACGTGAGATTGGGCGATGGGGGAGGGGGTTGAATAAAATCTCACGACATCTAACCAGGGGGGGAGGAAGGTACAGAAAATTTAAAAAAACACCTCACGTAATTTATGGACGCCCCCTTATTGTTATGACCATATGACTTATATAAAAAACCCACTACATAATAAAAATTGATTAAAATTTAAATATTGTTTAATTTGACGTTGTAATCGTTTACCCAGATTTTTTATTATACAGAATTGTCCTGATCTGAATAATAATTAGGAGTTGTATCAAAGGACAATGTTCAAATTGGCCTACGAAATTAATAAAATGATAGAACAAAAATGTCATAACTAAAATTACTAACTTATTTTTAAACTTAAGAATCAATATTTAGTAACTGACGGCCACTCGGCCACATTTTAAAAAGTACTCATTATAATTTCCGCTAAATCAGACTCCATTTAAGTCTGATATCATCAATGTTGCCAAGGCTGTAATAATACCCCCCTTTTTACTCGTGACAAGCACCGGCAAACTACAAAAGGACCTTGGCGTTAAAATACCTAAAAAATATTAACGTCTAGAGATATATGGCACCAATAACAAAGTTTTTTTTTTTTTTTATATATTACTTAAGCTTAAATTAGATTTTTTTACATTTTCATTTTTTTAAATATTAAAGATTATTTTATCACTTTATTACCCGATTATCGTTAAATAATGAGTAATAAAAAAATTATAACAACAAATATGACTTTAACATTCACTAAAAAACTTACAGAATAAAAATTGTTATATACATTTTTAGTTCTAAAAATCAAAGTAATTTTTTTAATCATATATAAATATTACGTTGCAATTTTTTTAGATCAATCAATAGGTGTTTGTCAAGATATATTAATGTATTATCTTAACAATAGTTAAATTGTAATATAGTCTCTTATCAGCGAAGAAAAATATTTTGTGATGCAAATTGCCTGTATTATCAATTTGCACATCAACAGTTGAATATTTGTTTTATTTATGACTTTTTATATGGGTATACAATACTGTGTGTGCGACACGAGCTTTTCGTTATTTCGTAACTAACTTCTCCCCTCTGGTAAGAAAAAAGCGTAAATAAACGTTTTTTTATTAAACTTATAGGCAAAATGAAATGTTATATTATTTGCTAATAGTTAAAAAACTTATAGCACGCTCTAAAATCTTGTTTATGCGCAAAATACACTGAGCTCGTTTAGTCAGTGCATGACAGGAGTACAAGGGGGGGTATTAATACACCCGTGGCAACATTAATGATATCAGATTTCAATGGAGTCTGATTTGCAGGAAATTATAATGAGTACTTTTTAAAATATGTGCAAAATCCTCCCGAGTGTCCGTCAGTTACTAAAAATTGATTCTTAAGTTTAAAAATAAATGAGTTATTATCGTTATGATGACATGTTATTCCGTTCGTAGGCCAATGATGTATGGAAGGTGGTCATGTCCTTTAATATAAAATAGTTACAAAACATTTGAAATGAATATAGCAGCATGTTAAAGTTACATGATCGTTTCACACAATTTATTGTGCTATAATAGTAACATGTTACAAATCAATGCTAGTTTTACCTGCACATAGGCATGGCCTTGAATTCAATGTGAGATTATCGACTCATGGCACTGTGTATATATCTTGTAATAATATAAGCCAATTATAATGTCCGCTATTAAAATTATGTTTAAGTACAAAACTTATTTACTTTTAGATGAGAATAAAGCAATCCATGTCAAGTATTTTATTTTTATGTTTTGTACAGGAAGCAAGCTAGCTTGTCCTTTTATTTTTTTTTTAATCAAAGTAGGACATCAGTTTACACCCATAGCCCATAGCTTTTTAAAGAATTTAATTGTTATTACAAGATTATGGAGAACAGAACAAATTTGCATCTGTAAGATTTTGTTGGGGACGAAAGGGCAGATGAATCCTCTCAAAATGGCAAACTTGAAATAACTAATGAGAGTGATATAGTTCCTTAATTTTAACGATATTCCAGATAAAAAATAATAAAGATGACCATATATTTCTGCAAGGTAAACATATAGCTGATGGCCATGACACAATTATTCGAGCAAATGTCCTCAATTTTTTCTCATAGACATGTTTCTCCTATAGACCTTTTGTTCTGTGTAAACTTATTTTTCATGTTATGTTATGTTCAACTATGTATTTGATAGAGAAAAAATCTATATCATTATTGCTGAATTGAGTATAGATAGATCAATCCCTGATGGCACTATTTTCACAATTTATTTAATTAGTATATAGACCCTATCAATTTTATTTAATTACTCAAATGGAGCTCAAATTTTACTACATGCGTTTAGCTTAATTGAATTGATTAATAAGAACACTAGAAATAGCCAAAATAGTTAGTCACACCATAGGCCAGGCCATTCTAGACCATTTAGAAAATGTATTCAGTGTTGTAGCAACATTCTTAATAGAAGTATAATACATACTTGACACTCCATATTCTGTTTTAGAAATAATATAATATTTACCTTGCGGCGAGTATTGCAGAAGATGACAGCCTGAGCGATGGAGAGGGTGTCGTACAAGTCACAAAGCGTATCCAACTTCCAGTCTTCAAGCTCAATGGAGATGAAGAATTGCTTAATACCTTCCAGGGTTAGCTAGAACAAATATTATGTTTATTAGTATATATAGGCTGATATAAAAATCAACTTGATACAAAATGCAGGCAGTATCGATAAAAAATTAATTGTTTCAAATATTTTAAACAATTTTAAATTATAATTTGAATTTGTACTTTGAAAGTTTAAAAAACTTTAAGCAATCTATAGGTATTAAAATATTGATTTAATATTTTTATTATTAATCTACATATAAAATAATATTTAGACAAATTTATAAAATGATTTATTGGTCAGGGCTCTCATAACATGATAAACTACAATATTTTCATGTGAGATGGGTGTGGTCAAATATACAAATCACTTTTTTGTATGCGGATATAATCAATAAGAAAGTGTAAAATGAGAAATACTTAATAAATAATGAAAACCAGAATAGTCAGCAAAATTCTATTGAAATAGAAATCAGTAACTGTAAGTGACACTATTGTTTCTCAGGTATCAGATAACACTATTCCTCATAATTATAAAGAATCAAAATATGCAATTGTACACTTTTAACTGTACTTTAAGCAATTGCACAATATTTAAAGTTATGACTCATGAGAGACCAATACTTGTATTCTAAAAACAATAGATAATATATTTTTTTTTAATTACTAAGCTTTTTAGTAACTAATGATGTGTAAGTAACTATTAATACTGTCATTTTTTATTATTATTTTACTAACCGTAAAATTCATTCGAGAAATCTAGCTGCCTCTGAAGTTTTAAATTTATGTTTAAAAATAAGTTTTATTACTGACCCACAGAAGTTATAGATTTTGGTACTCTGTTCCAAAGCTATTTTTATGCAAAAAAATGAAAACAACTATCATCCCAGGTCTACACAGATGCATACATAAATTTTACAGTATTCAAAAATGATTTTTTAATCATTATTACGAACAAACTGAATTTTTCTATAATTAAAAGTGACCCATGTTACTATGTTAATCCAAGTAATGAAGTGTCAGTGCCAAATTCCATTGAAATCCAATAAGCCATTTTTGTTTGAGTAACTAACATCTACACACAAACTTTCACATGTATAATATTAGTAAGATAATCGTTTATGATCTTACCTCTTCTAACATAACTTATAGGGAATCTTGCAGTATGAATAACGTGAGGTATCTATTTTGTGATTGCAAGAAAAGTCACTCATAAAGAATTGTGTAAATTATAAAACTTACTTCTTCCTTTTGCACAAGAATGCGCACAGGTTCCCTCATGAAGCACCGTGACACTTCCAACACATCATCTGGCATGGTAGCTGACAGCAGGATTACTTGCACATCAGCAGACAACATCTTAAATACATCGTGGATTTGATCTTTAAATCTGGAAATTTAACCATTATCATTACATTATTTGCACTCTTCGCTTTTTTACTTTTTAACAAGTTACTAATTAGGTGCTCTTCTTATAAAATACATTTGAGACATCAATATGCCTAATATTCAAGTACAGCTAAATAGAAATAACTATTTGAAATAAAACTATAGGTACAAAATTATATGTTTGAACTGTTTGATACCTAACAAAGTATGAAATCAATACTCACCCTCGGGACAACATCTCATCGGCTTCATCAAGCACAAACAGCTTAATAGTATTGGCACGAAGTGCGCGTCGGGTTATCATATCGTACACACGGCCAGGAGTGCCCACCACCACATGCACTCCGCTCTCCAACTGACGAATATCCTCACGCACATTCGTGCCACCAATACACGCGTGGCATTTAGCATTCAAGTGGTCGCCGAGAGCTATTACCACCTAAAAACATAAACAGTTCACACTTTGTTCTTGAACACAACTAAACACAAACCACTGTTCTTATACCTTCTGAATTTGTTGCGCCAGCTCCCTAGTTGGAGCCAGGATAAGTGCTTGACATTCACGAACACTAGTATCGATTTGTTGCAGAATTGAAATAGAGAAAGTAGCTGTTTTGCCAGTTCCGGACTGTGCTTGAGCTATCACATCGCGACCTTGGATGCATGGCATAATCGCGCGCTGCTGGATGGCTGACGGCTTCTCAAAACCGTACGCGTAGATTCCTCTTAACAATTCCTCTTTCAACTTCATGTCATCAAAGCTTTCCACGACTTCATGCCAATTTGTATCGAGAGCGCCGCCAACGGCGTCCAAACCCGGAGGTCCATCGTAGTTGCCTTGATCCTTCGCTGGGGCATTTTTATCCTCCGGCCATTCTTCCGATCTGAAGGTGTTTAATAGATCAATCAATATATCAAAATGATATAAAAATGTATATCTAATAGAATGAATACGCAAAAATCATTAAAGGTGAAACTGTCAAATGACATTTCTGAGAAATGCGCACTCGCCCACCAACTTATTAAATCTCTTATACAAAAATTATTACAGAAGTAGGCCTTTAATTAAATTGATTTTTATCCTAGATATGAAGCCTAAGATAAATTATCAAAACACGTGCACTGTGCCCGGCACAGGAGTAGTTCTCCTGCCAGCGCCATGTTGGCAATCGGAAACCGTGGAGAATATAGTATTATAGAAAATTCAATATAAATCATCACTTATTATCTAAACTTGCATTCCGTCTAAATGTACACACGTTATATGTTCAAGTTTAATTAAACGGTCTTAGAATAAAGAAAAAGACTTTACTTACCTTGTTTCAGGTGAATAGGACATGTTCCAATCGCGGTAGCTGAACGGAAAAGAACTAGCAAGGTCAAGTTAAGTTTGAGAGAAGCTTTTTGATAGTAATTCAATAAATTGAAACTATGAAGTTTTTTGCCTACTAAATTTAACTAAAAATATTTTAATATTATTAATAATTCACTAAGAATTTTTGGACACTCTTTCTCGAGAAGATGAGTAATACTAGAATAATAGGATATTAAACAACGGAAGTCTGTTACTACAATTTGTAGAAGATCAAGAGCTCGACCTACAGATAACATATATTAGGTACCAACTATTGATTTTTGAACGCATCTATGGGTGCGGCTGCTACTTGTTACCAACTGCAAAGTGCAAAAAAAAGCCGATACACACAGTCGTGTATGGCCTGACAAATCGTGATTTGATAAGCAGAGTACCAACCCAGATTCCTAGATCTACGTATTTTTTATTAGAACAAAATACTAACAGAAATATTAGTAATTAAATAAATACTATAAATAACTATATTAATATATATGCATGGTAAATTAAACACAGTGGGTAAGATATTCCAATCTCAAATGGACCGAAATAGTTATAGGAACAATTAATCAATTAAATATCATTTTATACATAAGACAGGAACGCGGCAGACATTTATGTGTTGGTAGCCGGAGTCGTATAAGTAGTGGTTGAAAGCCAATCGGGGAACAAATTCCGTACCATCAAGGGATGGTGAATGCTGTAGAAGTAATTTCCATTTATAATTAAGAAGCACAAAATAAATAATACAATATTTATTTTAAAAAGAATTTGAAAACCATATTAACAACAACTAGACTATCGTACTTTTTCCTAATTTTTAAAATAAAGGTCGAACATCGCTAACCAAAGAGGTTTCACCTTAACACCTTTTCTCGATGTATAAACATATCTCATTGACTAGCTGCATAAATCTTGGTTTATCAAGGGGCTTCGTAAATATGTCTGCCAACTGTTGGTCAGTGCCGATCATCTTCTCAATCAAGCTTTCATTCTTCACTAGCAATCATCCAACAAAAAAATGACGAATACATATTTGCTTCGTTCTTTTATGGAACTAAGGGTTTTTAGCCAAGCGTACCACCGCCTCATCTGTCCGTAATTAGACATAAAGGAGTCTTCAACCTTCTCTGCTTTTATAGGTATATCTTCTTTTATAATTGGGGTGGTCAATGGTCTGCACTCCTGAATTCCAAATCGTTTTAAAACGTTATTAACATTAGTTGATTGATGAATTCTTACATCACCACCTTCCCTGGTTACTCTATACCTAGTCTCAAGAAATTCCTTAAATACATTTTCATCCGAACCAGCAATAAGGCCGTCATCGATTCCTTATCACTGCAAGCTATCGATTCTTTATACGTAGAAGAAACGAAACATAATCTTTGAATTTGGCCGGACGTTTGAGGAGGGAGGGTTATCTTAATTGTATGTTGCAAGCCTAGCTAACAAGTCCATCTCCTCATTCTACCCCTTCAATTGTTGTAATAACTCTGGCAATGCGTCTTCAAACTCTGCCTCATCACTGCTGGTTATAGGAACCTGAACAACGCCTTGGTTTTATCTTATTCCAAGTTCACAATGTTTTTCATTCACTCTTACAGTTACAGAATTAGGCGTAACTTGGTATTCCTTTCTAACGTATAGTGGAACTTCCATCTCAGTCACGTCTTTAATGCCATTGATGTAATCATTTTCTATTTTAGAGTCTAAAGGTGTTTCTTTAAAAGTGACATCCCTAGATCTCACCAACGAGTTTGATTCTTTTTGAAACTGAACCGATTATCCTCAGCTGTTTTATTTGTGGTTTCTTACCATATCACAAACGGAGACTTATCTTCCATATAGGTAGGGCCTGTTCTGTTTAATAAGTAAACATTCTGTACTAACTTTGCCCATAAAACTTGAGGAAGCTCTTCATATGCACGCATCATTGCTCTGACCATTTCTACGATGGTGCGATTCTCCCTTTCGCTATAACCATTCTGTTCAAGCGTATAGGGCATATCTAAGCGCTGATGTATTCCATATTTGTCCAATGCTTTCCTTACTTTCTCGTTATCAAATTCACCGCCATTATCACATAGAAATTCTTTAATTCGCTGTTCTTGCTACTTCTAGCATTCTACGCAATAACTCAGGTAATTCCGATCGAATATTTTTCATAATATAGACGTAACGATATCGAGAAAACTCATCCTTGAACTAAACAAAGTATCGAGACTTCGAGTAGCTTAGTGGGAAGGGACCACAAACATCCAAATGTATACGATCTCCTGGATAATTAGCTTTTTCCCGAACACCAAATTTCCGTGTATGTGTCTTTCCAAAGAGACATCCTTCACATAGAATCCCATTGTCCTTAGACTTCACCTCAAATTCTCGCTCTATAACTCGCTTGTCTTGATGACCCATGCATTCATGATAAAACTGTAAAGTAATCAACACCATTTACTACCACACTTTCCTTGGGTCTAACTGGTTTACAGTTCAACTTATAAAAACCACCATATTTCTGTTTATTTCCAATCACGCGCAGACTATACTAAAACAGACTATATTTCTGTTTATTTCCAATCACGCACAGACTACAGTCAAACAGACTATCTGAATTGATGTCATGTGTTGAAAGTACCGAAAAAATTTCTTGTGACCTTTGGAACATGCCACACATCATTCATCAAGAATGTTCCTTTCTTCATTTTCATCAATATAACCTTTCCTTAATGCTTCGATTATTTTTCCAGCTCCGGTAATCACCAAATGGGGTTCCTGAAAAGGTTCAAACGACAAGCTCCTTTGTCAACATACCAACCATCTCGATCTATACTGCAATCTGTAACATTGAATAACACATTAATCATGTTAGTCTTTTCAGCTTTCTTACTACATTCCTTCCTAGGACAGTCCTTCTTGAAATGGCTGACTTCTCTAACATTATGACATTTAAAAGCTTTGGTTCTTTTCTTGACAGTTTTTTTATTGCTGTTAACCATCAGTGCTTCACCAGAAGATCTTGACACTCATTCATTATCTTCTTTGGCGGTTGTCGTCAAGGCTCTTTCTTTCATAAGCACACAAATTGTCCACGGTTCTTTCCTTCTTTGACATCATCATCCAACTCGACTTGAAAAAAAAGTATTCTTCCGGCAATGTATCTAAAATCTTACAGATTATAAGTAACTCAGGTAATTCCTTCCCTTCGTCCGCTTTTATAAGCTCTCCATTTAGTTTATGCCACAAATTCTTTGCTTTTTAAATGTGAGTTGCCATGTCATCAGAAATGTCCATCTTGAATTTAAATAATTCCATACATGTATCGTTTAAGCGATCATCGTTTACGCCGTCATACAGCCTATGCAGTTCATCCCAGACATCTTTCAGATTTGTGAACTTGATTACCTTGTCTAGTGCTTCATCCGTGATATTGTTTGTAATCAATAATCCATCCATCTCTGGTAAGAGTGCAGTCATTCTATATCTCCACTGAACTCAGTTGATTCCGTCCTACTTTAAGATTTCGATTTTATTTCATGGTTAATTAACTTACTTCTTACTTGTGGTGACTATAACCTGTTGTAATGTGTAGTTATTTCTAGTGTTGAAGTAATTTCCATTTATAATTTAGAAGCACAAAATAAATAATACAATATTTATTTTAAAGACAATTTGACAACCATATATTAATAACAACTATCTATCATACTTTTCACTAATTTTTAAATGTCGAACATCGCTATCCAACTTTAACATACACTTTAATACTCGCCTCATACGAAATGCTCCCTCAACGGCAGAGGGGAATTTTATTCTAACCCGTCCCCTCAAGGGTAAAAATTGATACAAAAATCTCAATACAACGTTTTTGACAAAGCTCTCCTTAAAATCTATTATGTTTTATTTGTTAGATGTACTACATAGTCAAACATATTTTCAAAGACAGACTTCTATTAAAATTATACAATATATACCCACATATAAAAATTATACAATATATTCTATACTGTATAAGCAATAGGCAACTGCATAAATATTACATACAAAATAAGTAGAGGCAAACTAATACTATTATATAAGTATTTGGTAGTAAAAGCTAACGCGGGTAGCCTCACTGCACAATTACACTCAACAAAACCTTATTTCGTAAAAGTCATCCTTTTTATGACAAAGAACAATTTTAGTTTTATGGCTTTTATTTTAGGCGTGCCAGTTGAGGACATTATTACCACTATAGTGACAGGTGGGGTCTTAGGCTTGTGTTGGCAAGTTAATATTCGATAATCGAGATGTTAGTATTATTTTAATAAAAACTAACAATAGTAGATCTGAATCTGCTAATGTTTGATCAAAAATAGTTGGATGTATTTGAAGAAATTTTGTACACACTTTATAATTTGGATTACCACATCAAATGCGTTTCCCGAATCATCCTCAACAAACAAAATAAGAGAAGGGAGATGTTTATAAAAAAAGAATATCTTTGCAAAAGCACTCTGGATCATATGACAAAAGTTTTTGCGGAAGATATCGTGGACCAGTAATTTTAAAAATTTATAAACGTTTTTTTTTATAAATAAATATTATCTATTAACTCGATTTCAGCATCTTCGTGCATATCAAGTGCGGACTTTTGTTAAAACTTGTAAATTATACAATGTGTGAACGACCTTATAGGTTTATCGTGAACGCATAGATAATACAAATATGCTGAGGTTGGTAGTTTTAAACTTCCTGTCGTGTCTTTGAGTACGCTGCCATTTTGAAACGGCAGTGCTTTTTGTTCGTGTGGAGCGTTTGCTCGTTGCGGGGTCTAGATTGTGGTTTAGGAAAGTTTAGTTTTATTTTATAAATAAAGAACTCTATCAAAATGAGCTGGCAAGATTATGTCGATAAACAGTTAATTGCATCCAGGTGTGTTTCAAAGGCTGCAATTGCCGGTCACGATGGAAATGTCTGGGCGAAATCAGAAGGCTTCGAAGTAAGTTTATAGTTTGTGCTTAGTGAAATAATTACATTTTTTATCGTGCCAAAGTGTGTATCGTGCGTAGTAACTTTTGTGTATTTGAGTGCTTTTTATTTTTAAAAGTAATAATAAGGATGGATGACGAATCCGGCAAGTTGACAAGATGGCGACATGTGGGAGCCGATTCGAATTAGAATTCCGATATAATACCTTTTAACTGCTTTTAAATTGTACTCTTTTGCCAAAGTTGTTCTTTATAGAAATATGCTTTATGTTTTTGTAAATGCATAAGCTTCCTGCGTCCATGAATTGCACGATAAGTCGCCGGCCGGCAGGAGGCGGCTCGGGATGTAGTTGCGGTCACACGTCGCCAAAGTTGTTTTAATATCCTAAATTCCTTATTATATTTGTATAGTTAATTAAAATCGTTTGTTGCTGGCTTTTTAATATGCTTTTTATGCTGGACGATGACTATGGTGGTTCACAACGAATCAAGGATATTATGAGTCACCAAAGTAAAGTATAAATGTGTTTTGGTATTGATACATTTAATATAATATACGATAATTTATTGTATATATTTTTCTCTTGTTTTGTTTTGCGAGAAATAAAACGTTTATTAGATGTTAAATCATGTATGTATTAATTTCGTTTTTTTTAATTTGATACAATTTTTACATAATTAACAGCAGTAAAGGAAAAATGTTCCATATTATGGTATAAATAAATATTTTCTACTTAATAATTACATAAATTTTATGTTAGCCCAAAATTTTCAATTTGCTAATAGATTGTATTTTTTATCTTATAGTTAAAATCAAAAAGTTAGAAATAGAAATAGATCTCAATCTTATAAGTAACTATTTTCCTATTCATTTTTTGATTAATACAACAGTCTAAAAAATGTATGATTTTTTGCTAAAAATACTTGTTGCAGTAAAAGGGCCGTATAGCATAATAAAACAGAAAAGAACCACTATGGTAAATTTAGGCACTTCTTTTCATAAGATCATTTTTCAAAAATCATCTCCTGAAAACTATGAATTTCTTGAAAAAACAGATTTCAGTCCCCTCGAAAAGTTCTATAAAAACGATGATTTGTAGGAATTTTCAAAAAATCATATTTCGAAAACTATACATTTCCTAAAAAAATGGATTTCAGAAATACACTTAGGATGGTACTATTATTTTTAAAAAAATATGGGCGGGGGGCTATTCTAAAGAAGTACCTAAATTTGCCTTAAAAAATACAAAGAATTATAATATGAATATGCAACATTTTGTAAACTTTTGTCATATAAAATTTTTTAGAATTATTACTTTTTCATCAAAATTCATTTTTTATTTATATGCAGAATTATCACAGACATAGGTTTATTTAGAAATGGCAATATATATAAAAGCAATAAGAAACTCTTCTTAATGCTGATTTTTGCAGCTTTTACAGTAGTTACTTTTCTCTAAAGTTGTTGAATTTATTTAGATTAAAATAAATTTTTTGCAAATTATTAATTCCAAAATAGTTTTCCACATAAACTCTTCAAATGTAAATGGTCAATTTTAGCTATAAGAACTAAATACACAATCATCAAAATATATCTCAACCAATTTGAACTTTTGGGTGACCACTTAATTTAGTACTGTATAAGTACTTCTGTAGGAAACATGAAACAGGTCATATACCATCCTTAACTAATCATCACACTTCTAGTATATATGATGTTTTGATAATTGCTATCTCAGTATTATTCATTAAGATATTGGAGTAAAAACATTAGTTTACTTTGTTTACACATTGACAATTTTTTTATATATAAACTAGGTGACCCGGCGAACTTTGTACCGCCTAACAGTCAATAAATGTCTTACAGATTAGCTGAACTGTTGACAAACAACATATATGTCAATTCTTTTTCATTATTTACATTCTAAATCATTAAATTCTAAAATACGCCACTATCCAAATATTGTGATATCTTGTCAATTTGAAACCTTTAAATTAAACATATTCTTCAGTTAGAGAGGAGAGTATACTGTATAGACGGGATGAACGTTAAATGTTTGACAGTTACGAAACCCATCAACATTTTGTATGGGAAAATGTTTTTTCTTTTATTTTATTCTTTTCTCAATTTTCCAATGTTTTTAATAGTTATTCTGCTATTCGGGACAGAGACAAATACAACAAATTTAAAACCATGAAAAATAAGTCCAGCTGTTCTTAAGTTATAAGTGTCCAATAAAAACCTGACTGTTTTATATATATAGATAGATAGAATAGCATTTTTATTTATAATGTTGACTATATTTTTTATAGATGGCTGATGACACTGCCATATGTAATTTTTATGAGATGTGTGTATCTAATTTTTATTTAATAACTAACTAGGTCTTGTTCCAAATTTTCACACTTTTTCAGGTCTTATCAGAAGTGAAAACTTGAACATTAACTTTGTGCATTTTTGAATATTTTGGAATGGTTAGGGAATAATTTTGCACAAATTGCTTTATTTATCTATATAAAAGTACTACCAATATGTGGTTAAATACAATATTAATCTATTGCACTACCGTACACAAATTTAAATTCAGTTTTGGATGAAACATGCTACCAATTAAGCGTGCAAGCGCCGTCTTACGAATTTTTCGATCAGGTCACGTGTCCTGACGCGAGTTTAACATTTTTTACGCATCCCAAAAGTGCACATACATACTTAATACTTAATTTAATATGGTATTACCTTGTTAATATACACTAATATGTTGACTATAGGTACAACTCTAAATTTCACCTATTATTTATTCTCCTAATTTAAAACATTTTTAATTAGCTAAATAGGTACATTATTTTGATGTTTAATGTAATGTGTTTTATTGTCAACAGATATCAAAAGACGAAGTTGGCAAGATAGTGGCCGGTTTCGAGAATGAATCACTCCTTACAAGCGGCGGCGTGACGATAGCGGGCGCGCGGTACATCTACCTCAGTGGAACAGACCGCATCATCCGCGCGAAGCTCGGCAAGGTCGGAGTGCACTGCATGAAAACGCAACAAGGTATGTTGGTGTAACATTCTGTTTGAATGCAATAAATGTAGGACAGCTTATTTATACTGTTAGGATCTATTCCTGAGGTCTCTGATCTCTAAAACAAAACTATTGTATGTATGATGAAGGTTTAGGTCTCGTATTTCCCAGAGTAAACTTACGAAGCGATTCATGAGGAACATTTAGGTCTTTGATCATCTTAGCAAAACTTCATACACTTCTGGCAGAGTGACTATGGTCATGGGTCATATGGTAGGTTAGGTAATATGGCCTGTGCTAGATTTCATCTGTTTCTTAGATGACTTAATGAGATCTGTTTATCTTAAAGGTTAAGGTCATGAAGACCACCCCACCATACCACTCAATAATCATTTTAAGTAGTTTTTGTAGATTCAAATAGAAGGTTTTGGTCTCTGATCCCCAAAGTAAATCTACCAAATGGAGGAAGCGTTTCATGAGGAGCATTCCTCTTCCTTCATATGAGGAGTGTTCATGAGACATAAAAGAAATTCATAATAGTGAATTTTATTTAAACTGATTTTATATTAATGCTACTAACTAGTTTCTGCTATAAGTTATATTTCTCTTCAAACTTGTAAACAAATGGTACTGGAAGTGGGGTCTATGGGTCAATTACATCTGAGGGGTTCTCTGATTTTGGTGTATAAATCAAGATGTAGATTTCAATTAGGGAAACCCAGAGCAGAAAGGCAGGCTCTTAGGTACACCCTAAATTAAAAAAACCAGTATTTTAATTTGCATTTATAGTATATTAATATCAATTATGGTATATGTTTCTTAGTATTTATTATAAATGCAGATTGTAAGTGTCCGTTCATAGATATGCAAAAATGTATGCAAAAACTACATACTTCAGATCAGTAAAAGGAAACAACATAGTTTTCTCTATCATTTAGTATTTACAAGTATTACCTACTGTTAATTAAAAAAATGAAGAGAGGTTGTAGTAGTCTATATGCAGACTAACAGTACGACGGCTTGACTGTAATATCTTCCTGGGGTTATACTTTAGACTCAGAGCTTCAGCGTTACTCCAAGAATACTCGCGATGTAATCCATAATTATTGTCGTGACGGCGTTTTTATTTTGCAATCCCCACTTCCTTGTTTTGTGTTTATTAGATGGCTAACATTTAAGAAAGTAAAATGCTACTCATCTCTCAGTAGGGCTACCAACCTCAAATAACAGGATGCTACTCAAATTATAAATGTTGCCAACATCATAATTAACACTACATTTAATTAATTTGGAACAATCTATAAATTAATTTTATTTATTTTTAGTCACTAAATATAATATGAATAAATACTAAAAATTAGTCTTGGTGAAAATAAAAAAATCAATTACTATGTAAAGAGACAACCAACTTGCAAGTGAGAATTTTACTAGTGTGATTATTTAGTTCAATGATTATATTTTAAATTGATTAACATCGGTAGCAAAAAGTAGAAGTGCGTCATAGCAGTAACTGGTGTATTAAAAACCATGATCTGTGGAAAATCCGAGGAGAAATAATTACGATTGTTTCGATACATTTACATATAAATTTTCACATACTTTTTTGATAACATTAGACAAAACAATATCTAAATTTTGATTGAGTAAAATATGTGTAAAAAAAATTAATGATATAGCAAGTTTTTTAAATAGGTCTAATTTTTTAACCATGACCTATGTAAATCAAATTCTCAATTGTATAGAAATGGGTGAGGGGGTATATTATATCTAAATATTTTTGCTACCGAGCCGACCCGCGCGACTAAAAAAACGGATATTTTAATATTACAAACAGACACTCTAATTTTATTTATTTGTATGGATAAACTACAAAAAGTTTCCAATGTAATTAATAATTAATTTAAATTACATAGAAGTGTAAAGTTCACTATATTCTTGACGTTCTTGGCGTCTATTCTTAATTTTATATGAAATGGTCTCCATTATAAAAGTGACTTTGGCAATTTGCAACTGGTGAGGACTACTTTTTTGTTATTTCAGTTTCTTTTCGTGTGAGGGCGATATTTTTATTATCAACTCGCTATCAAATTGTGTTATTGTAACGATTTGATAACAACAAGTGTTTGTTAATATAAAAGACAAACATATGACACTAGTTACAATCTCACTAGTAACATCTATTGTTTGTCTTGTTATTACGTATTTTTCTGTATCTATTTACATATTAGGTTATGGTTACCCCAAATCCTTTCCCCTAACTTTTATTATAAAGTATTTTGACGAAAGTAAGCAATGATCTGACGGAAGTTATATTACCGTTAAGTTTTCTATTAGATTGTTAATTGACCCACATTTAGTTAAATACTTCGTAATATTGAGTTTATGAAACGAATTATTAAATATATAGTTTTCCATTGCCGGATCTAAGGGAGGTAACCGGGGCAACTGCCCGTGGTTTTCACAAGAAAGGGGCTCGAACACTGTACAATAAAGTAAACACGTGTATAAATCAGAAGTATTCTTGATCGGTTTATGTCATATCATAAATCGCAACAACCATTTTATAGGCTACGATTAAATGAGGTGTTATTTATGTAATATTGCGTAATTGCTGAAAACATTTGAAATATACTCTTTAGTCAGCCCTTTTTGCTTAACGTCTTTTATATTTGCGTTATAGATATGACTTTTTTGTGAGAAAATCTGTTTGCGTTATAGGTATGACTTTTTTGTGAGAAAATCGGTTTGCGTTATAGATATGACTTTTTGTGAGAAAATCTGTTTGCGTTATAGATGACTTTTTTTGTGAGAAAATCTGTTTGCGTTATAGATATGACTTTTTGTGAGAAAATCTGTTTGCGTTATAGATGACTTTTTTTGTGAGAAAATCTGTTTGCGTTATAGATATGACTTTTTGTGAGAAAATCTGTTTGCATTATAGATATGACTTTTTTGTGAGAAAATCTGTTTGCGTTATAGATATGACTTTTTTTGTGAGAAAATCTGTTTGCGTTATAGATATGACTTTTTGTGAGAAAATCTGTTTGCATTATAGATATGACTTTTTTGTGAGAAAATCTGTTTGCATTATAGATATGACTTTTTTGTGAGAAAATCTGTTTGCGTTATAGATATGACTTTTTTTGTGAGAAAATCTGTTTGCGTTATAGATATGACTTTTTGTGAGAAAATCTGTTTGCATTATAGATATGACTTTTTTGTGAGAAAATCTGTTTGCGTTATAGATGACTTTTTTTGTGAGAAAATCTGTTTGCGTTATAGATATGACTTTTTGTGAGAAAATCTGTTTGCGTTATAGATGACTTTTTTTGTGAGAAAATCTGTTTGCGTTATAGATATGACTTTTTGTGAGAAAATCTGTTTGCATTATAGATATGACTTTTTTGTGAGATAATCTGTTTGCGTTATAGATATGACTTTTTTTGTGAGAAAATCTGTTTGCGTTATAGATATGACTTTTTGTGAGAAAATCTGTTTGCGTTATAGATGACTTTTTTTGTGAGAAAATCTGTTTGCGTTATAGATATGACTTTTTGTGAGAAAATCTGTTTGCATTATAGATATGACTTTTTTGTGAGAAAATCTGTTTGCGTTATAGATATGACTTTTTTTGTGAGAAAATCTGTTTGCGTTATAGATATGACTTTTTGTGAGAAAATCTGTTTGCGTTATAGATGACTTTTTTTGTGAGAAAATTTGTTTGCGTTATAGATATGACTTTTTGTGAGAAAATCTGTTTGCATTATAGATATGACTTTTTTGTGAGAAAATCTGTTTGCATTATAGATATGACTTTTTTGTGAGAAAATCTGTTTGCGTTATAGATATGACTTTTTTGTGAGAAAATCTGTTTGCATTATAGATATGACTTTTTTGTGAGAAAATCTGTTTGCGTTATAGATATGACTTTTTTTGTGAGAAAATCTGTTTGCGTTATAGATAAGTTTTGCGCCACTGTGCATATAACTCCAAATGAAGAAAGCCCTAATGTTTATTGTAGGGAACAGAACAGTTAAAACAATGTTATTTTTGTTACAGCTGTTGTAATTTCTCTCTACGAAGAACCGATCCAACCCCAACAAGCTGCATCTGTAGTGGAGAAGTTAGGAGAATATTTAATTACCTGTGGTTATTAGAGGTCAGTACAGTTTATTTAATATTTTTTTCTAAACTATTTAAGTTTCTTCGTAACGACATACTCAGCATATTTTTCTTCTTTTGCAGATCGAAGCGCGCCGTGATCTAAGATTTACATTAAGATAATATTTTTTCCACAGGGAAATAAGTAACTGCATTTTGTATATTCTATAAAAGTGATAAGGACCTTTATTTGTTTTGATATTTGATAAATTATGGCGCCATCAGTGTCTGATGCGTTTAGCGGCCTCGCGCAGATGTAATTACTTTGCGGATTTTGGACTCTTTATTCGCTCACCATCTCCACGGAGTGATTGTTTCTGTTCGACGGTTTTTAATTTGTATTTTAAAATTTGCTTTTATCGACCTATACAGTGAAGGTCTCGAAGCGTGATGTATAGAGATTCTTTTTAGATTTCTTCTCGAGTCGTCTGCCACCTCGCGGACCTGTGCGCATGCGCGTGCGCTTACGCACATGCGGTATAGAGTAAACGATGTTGCACACAGACAGACGCTTGAGAAGAAACTACTAATAACCACGTAATGAAATTACTGTAACGATATACAACATAATTATATATGTAATTAAAAATAGGCATTTGTGTAAGGGCTTGTTACAAATTGAGAGACACTGTAACCCACAAGTAAGCAAGTAATGAATTTAAATGAAAATCTCTAGTCCCACTGGAACCATCGTGTGAGAATCTGATAGGAACGCCATTATTTCGCTACGCTTCCCCTTTTGTTACGCCGCGTTTATGCGTTTATGTCGTGTAGTTCTGTTCCACTCTATCTCTTAGCTGCAGAAACTAGAAGCGCTCAATTATAATCCTGTATCCTCAGACAAGGCTTGCAGTAATCGAAGGGTGCATATTGTTTATATTTGATATTACTACTATAGCTTTGTACATTGTTTCTGATAAGCGATGGGAACTGTGTCTATCTAATAATAAATGATTTGTATTATATTCATTTGGTTTTTCTTACTTCACACTCTCCTACCCTCCAATCTAATCTACCTTATGTTCAAAGTCTTAGTTTTTTATTAATAAATACATTTCAAAGTTTTATACATGATTTCTATTGCAAAGTATGTTTTTTAAGGAGTAAAAGTAGAAATTATATATCAAGAATTGACAAAAATAATTATAAAAACTAGTCAACTATTTATACTCGTACAAGTAGGTATTTAGTATTTATGCGAGTTTAAAGAACGATTTCTATATGAATAGAAAATAGTATTTAATTATTTATTGTTTCATTTCACGCCGATTTTTATGTAAATAACTAATATGTAAAATCATTACAAAAATATTTTTAAACAAATTCATAAATAAAAATATACGTAATTATTAAAATAATGCTACATACTCATTATTTTATTCGTTAAAATTATTTTAAATTTATGTTTATAATACTTGTAACATAATATTCATTTTCTTCAAATATTGGTGGATGTTGCTAACGCGTAACGGGACGCGTACGCATTGGACTAGACATGCATGACTAGACGCTGTCAAACATATGAGATTGTTTTTATTTCTTTTCGATTAGTATTTTGAGTTTTCTCCATTTTTATAAGCAACTTGAACTGCAATTCCAAACGGACTGATTACATTGCCTAAATATTTAACTTTGCGTTCATTACTGACTTGATTTTGCTTACGTTTTGGATTTTGTTGTATAATTTTGTGAGTAAATAACTAAAACCCTGATAGTTCTATCATTATATATTTTATAGCATCTTAGTTGTTGACTAAAATACTTAAATATAAACAATCATTTCATCAATGTATACGAACTTTTTGTAACTAGGCAGAGGGCTATACAATAGCTGACCATGTCATTTGTTGTTAAAATTAATTATGGACTGTATTTGGTTCTTTTTAAAGGATGGTCAAACCATAATAGGAACAAAAGAATAGATTGATTGACCCAAAAAAAAATTTTCTTGTACTAACCTTGAAAGTTCTTGGACGTAGCGTGGCACAAGAATGCAGCGGGCAGCGTGCTTATTGTATAGCGATTAGACCGGAACTGAACGAGTACACGAATGGCTCAGGGAGAGGAGGGAGCGTTTTTGCAAGCAAAAATGAATTAAACAATTAAAAGTATTCACCAGTCACGATCAAAGTTATGTAGGTAATTAATGTGCTTAACACATTTTTGTCTTTCTACCTTTAATACCTTCTTTCATGAAATTAAGTTTCACACCGCTTCTGTTTGTTTGCGATACACTTAAAAACTTCTTTTCACGCGGTTTTCACCAATAAATAGAGAAAAAGAGGAAGGTTTAGGTGTATAATATTTTACTAAAAATGCTTTCACTTATAAATAATTTAACCAATGTCTGAGAGTCAATTGTGGGTCAAGTTAATTTGAATTTTAAAGAAAAAACTAATCACTGTTTAAGTAACTAATTGGTTAAATACTCAAGTACATTTACAGTAAAAAAACAGTGCTTTCAGAAAGTTTTGAATTTGATAAAGCTTTTTTGTTTTAAGGATAATAGGGGGGTAATAGGGAAATGTAGACAAAATGTCATTGCTAATGAACATAATTTATTTCCTTTTGACAAAATCTACAATAATAAGAATTAAGTACACTCGAATACAAGGATTGGTATAAAATGTTAAAAGTGGTAATATCTAAGTGAGTTGGTTCTTTATGTACCACGCAAGATCATTTTACATAGCTAACTCTAAAGAAAATCGTAATCGAATAACATCATATTTGTCTCTATTGTTAACTTTAATTGATACAGTGAAGAAACCTCTTCGATAATAAAATTGATTAACATTAAACGCAATAAATCAGATGTACACAACTTACTACGTGGTATCTACATTTCTACATGTCTATTTCCAAACAAATGTTAGTCTTGTAACTATAATAGATATTAAATAAATATTACGTTGTAATAACCATCGGTTAATATTCATTATACAATTCAATTAACATAACGTCACTTGATCAAGCAAACCAACTAAAACACGAGTTTAATTTTCAAAGCCACATTCACGCACGTTAATACAACGATTATTCCTAACGATCGCCATGTTTATGACGAAATTAACTCTTCTGATTGAATATAATTGTTTTGTTATAGTAACAAAGGGTTTTATTTATTCACGGAAGAGATTTCAATGTCAAATCATCCGGCCTTTCTTGTGGTCACGGATGCTCCAAGGAGTAGTGGCGAGATTTCTTCCAGAGACTTCTAAAGAAACCTTTTCTCTGTTTCTGACCTGGATGTTCTTCACCTGTTAACAAATGAATCAGACTTTATTAATTGATTATTAAACTATACTACAGTTCCACGTCTATTATGTATTTACTTATATATTAAAACTATATTAATAGTCAGTTTGTACTCGAAATGAATATTACATTCATTACGAGTATGTGCAATGCCGGCCCTAGCATTGAACGGGGTAGAGCGATATTGTTTTTTTGCGCCCCTAAGGTCTAAGGTGGAGAGAAAAAAAGGTCGTCATCAACGAAGGCTTAGATCTGCAGATGCTGCTTTAGACCGCCTCCCTACAATGCTTTTTGGCGCCCCTTGCTACCTGGCGCCTACGGTGACTCACTCTACCACTCGCTCTACCTTTGGGCTGGCATTGATTATGTGTATATTGTATAGTGGTAGTGTGTGTTAGTGTTGCAAAGGACGCGAGTTCTATAAAGAGGGAATCGCAAGACCACACATTACAACACGACTACAAAACAAAAAATCGCTACGAGATTTTGGGCGCTTGATTAGACCTCTCGTCACAATAGAGACTCGAGTCCCTTTTACACAGCCATTCGTGTTCGAGTCATATTCTCCACGAGTCTATTAAACTGTTGTTAAAATTCGGATTTTTTATCATTATACTAGCTGACCCTTGCGAATTCGTGCCCGTGATCATCCGCGCTCCTATTGGTGTTAGCGTGATGATATATAGTCTATAGCCTTCCTCGATAAATGGACTATCTAAAACTGAAATAATTTTTCAAATTGAACTAGTAGTTCCTGAGATTAGCGCGTTCAAGCAAACAAATTCTTCAGCTTTACATATTAGTATAGATACGAGTAGTTATTAATTATATAATAAAAACTTATAAATTATATTTTTAGTAATTAAAACAAAACCAGGAAGTATTACCGAAAGCCGTGTTACGTAACTTCGTTGCAATTATTTGTTATCCTCAGGACTCGAGTTGTTTTATTGATAAGCTTATTGATCAAGTCTTATTTTCGTGTTCCTTTTTAGTTTTCTGGAAGACCCAGATTTCTTTTAAGACTCCGACTTCGAGTTTTTTTTTAAGGCTCGAGTCTATCAAAGGACTCCAGCTCGTCTTTAAGATTTTTTTATTTTTAGCTCGCAGTCTCGAAGGTCGAGTCGAGTCTTTAAAAATAAGTGTGAGTTGTGTGTGTTTATTTTAATTAATGTATGTACAAAAATATAAGCTTTTCGCACTAAACTAACTGTGCCATATTTAAATTGAAAATAAATAAGTACTTATTTTCCCATTTTCCTTGAATTACAAATATGAAAACATTCTGTATTTCCTTAAAGTTCTCGTCCCATACAATTAATTTGATTTAATCTAAATATACTTCTACGTCAGTCTGTTATTGTTAAGTTTAATAGGAAGTTCAGTAAATTACTGATGTAAATATATTATAAAATAAATAGTATTTGTAAGGCTGCAGTGCACTGTGCAAGGGTCGTGAACCCTCATTTGAGGGCGAGGGAGTGCGAATGTCAAGTGTACGAGCGCGCCGGTCGACGACGCCGCCGCGCCGAGGCGGGTCAATACTGCGGCTGTATCAACGCTACCAAATATTAGAATCAAACTAAATAGATTATTTTTAAAATTACCTGTCTCATGTTAAAGCCAAAGATCATAGACAACAAACTCCTTATTTGCCACTAAAATAACGGAATCAAACTGCTAATAGATTTATTCCTGTTATTCCTTATAGGAAAGACATCATAGATAATACCTCGTCATTTGTTATTGTTTTTTTTTTTAATTTAATACCGCTTAAGGTTGTAATAACTCTGCAAACTCTGCTGCGTTCAGTACAAGGCATTTGTTTTCATCTTTAGTAGAGATTGACCTCGAATTCTGTATGAAGTAGGATTGCCACTGATTTTTTATACATAAGTAAAAAAGTATTTTTAGGGATTCTGGAGAAAATAGAATACAATTAATTTGTTTAACTAAGGAGATTGAAGCATTTGTCTGTTTGAACGTGCAAATTAACTAATAATCAGATTTAAAATAAATAATCTGGAATATTTTCGGGTAGATTGATTTGTTCTCGCTAATTAGTAAAGATGCAGGAGAAAAGAAAGCAGTCTTACAACTTAAATACATGTTGTCAGCAATATTATAATGATTATTCCTGAATACATTGAACCATATTATCCAAAGCATTACAATCACAGGAGATATAAAAAAGGATTTTATCTAAAAATGAATTGCCTCTATTTATACGCGCGTAACTTTTATAGACTGCACCTCAGCGAGGCGAGGGCGGGTAGGCTAGTTTACAATAAAAGTAAAGTTGACTAAAATATAGTACGACACTATCCTATTTAATATTATAAATGCGAAAGTTTGTAAGAATGTATGGATGTTTGTTACTCTTTCACGCAAAAACTACTGAATGGATTTTGATGAAACTTAACAATAATATAGCTTATACATCAGAATAATACATAGGCTATAATTTATTCAAAATATAGCGGTGAAACCGCGGGGCGCAGATAGTATAAAATACTGCTACTTTCTCATTGCGCTCTTCTTGATTCACCTGTCGTTTTACTTTATTTAGTGCGAGTAATTACACTTTTATATTAATAATAAACTATAATGTCACATATTAACCCTGTTATCATTACGAGTCACTTGACGCTATCAATCATTAAGAGATGACGGTCGCCCGCTGATATCTAAGGCCGAGAGTGTTTATAGCCGCTCTGATATGCTCCAGACAACATAAATAATGAGCTGACAGACACCGCTATTTAAATGTTATCAATTAATGTACCTCATCCTAAATAATCAAAGTTCAATGTGATCGTTATTGACTAAATACGCGATTAATATATAGTAGTGGAACCAGTTATGGACATAAAAGTAATAATAGATAAACAAAATTAAACCTTTTGTATAACGAATATTATAATTTTTTATTCTTAAATTGTCTTTATTTTGACTTAAACATAAGTTCTTTTTCCCTCTATATTTGATGACTTACATACCTATCTCTTATTATTTATCTTCTTTTCTTTCAGACTTCTATTGCTAGGTTCAATTTTAACGAAGTCTTCATGACTAGGTTTAGGTCCATTAGTAGTCCTAATGTTGTGCTAAACTGTTTTATAAATTGTAGTTTTTTATTTATTAGATATTTGAAGCCGCTTATTTTTATATTAAACGCATCAGACTTATGTTAGGACTTTCAACAAATTTAAGATAGAAACTGTCCGTAACTGGGGTGTGTACCGTACCTCCTTGTATATACTGCTACAGGTTTTGAGTGCTATGTTGCTTGTTTCGATATTTGAATAAAAACCGATTAGTATTATATTTCGCCGATGAAGTAAGAGGCACAGCGTTAGTAGGGCGTCCCAGAATAGACCGGTTAGTAGATATTTTCCAGCGCGCGTCCCAAATGCCTCTACTGTGGCCAAAAATAGCACTCATAATGCCGTCCGGACATATGACTCGGGTTAAAAGTCTTAACTTGCTTATACGCAAACTAATTAATTGAATAATTGAACTTAATAAACGGTTTTTTATTCAGTTTCAAATTTAAACACATTAATAAATCTATTTATTAATTGCTTAATCTCAGTTCAGAATGGCACCAAATATTTGCCCAATTTTTTTATTGTTTACTGTCCGACCCTTGCGACTACGTGCCCGTGATCATCCGCACCTATTGGTCTTAGAGAGATGATAATATATAGCCCTTCCTCGATAAATGGGCTATCTAACAGTGAAAGAATTTTCAAATCGGACCAGTAGTTCCTGAGACTAGCAAACACACAAGCAAATTTTTCACCTATATCAAAACACAATTGGTTTGAAAAATCTACTTAGAACATCGGATAACGCGTAAATTTGGATTATATTTTTAAATGAAAACCTCTATTGAGGTTACACATCTTTGTCATCACTTTATTAAGTGAAGACAAAGATGTGACGACGAATTAAAATAAACATACTTATTATTATCTTGAGAATAATTTTAATTATCTTTCACACTCGGGAGAAGCCGGGTAATCAGCTAGCATTGGAATAATGATGAACCAGCACAAATATCTAAATGATTCTAATAAAGAAGCAAATGATGTATATTATTTTGTCATCAAAAAAGCATCTCCATACTCCACAGATCACGAAACCGCACGTTTATTAATAGCATGCGCAGTGGAGGCCCGTCTGATTCAAGTTCATTGGCTAGACTCCCCGCAAAGACTGTGCCGACTGCGACTAGCGGCTGTCAATACTTCATGCGCTGTTAGATGTACAAATATCATTTATCATTTGTTCGTTAAATCATAAAAAACATACTGCTAACTAGCTGTGCCCACGACTTCGTCCGCGTGGAACAGTGTCTGTCCCGATTGTTATTTTACACGCTTGACGGTATATTTATTTATATCGAATCAACAGCCTAAAAAATAAGCTTCTAGCTCTAAAAGTGACTATACGTCCATACAACTTTCCATTCCCCCCTTTCAATCTCATACTCGCATTAAAAAGTAGACTGTATACAAAATTACATTTATAGCGGTTCAGTAATTTTTGCGTGAAAGAGCGACAGACGATATTAGTAAGGAATTAAGGATAGTAAACTATAGGTATAAGGTTTTGGATACAAATTTCATTTTTTATACGTGATTAAAATACTCCAATTAATTACCAAACATCAAATATTGTATCCAATGTCAGGATTAATGGTAGTTAGACTAGCCACGAAATACATGAAAGCATTTGGTCAAGATTTTTAGATAATATATTTTAACGACCGTCAATATGATCGCAAAACGCAGGAATAAAGAAAGGATGTAACAACATAACTATAGTTTGTTAACTTTATCGTTAAGATCATTCTTTAATCGTATCCCTGAGTCAGAGTAAGAAGCTTCTCTGTTGTTCTGTATAATGAATCAGTGTTAATGATGAGTAACGATTCTCCGAAACTGGAAATGGAAGTTGGGCGACAATATGGACGTCGCTAGAATATCTAATCGTGTCAGGAAGATCGTTTCGAGTGTAACGCGAACGGTTTTGCTAGGGTCGGTGTTGTGAGGGGCGACGAGGAGGGGGTGCGCGCTGCAAGGGGTTCGACGACTCTTCGGTGAAGGGCAGCGAGGTCGGTGCGTTCGCTTTCGTCGGTGCGCGGAGGTGGAGCGGTGGTGGCGCGACGGTGGTGCGGCGCGGCCTATTGATCGGGCTCGCTGCTCCAGCCTCCGCTCTCCCGCACTCTGTCTGTCCGCACACTCACCCGCCCAGCCCAATGTGTTCTGTATCTCATTAAATATTTCGCAGTATGACAATCCGTTTGAGCAAAATAACCAGGGCGTTCTACTTGACTAAAATATTATTGGATTAATTTTACGACGGATTCAGACATGTGCAAATCCATTGGCAGTCAATAATAAAATATTATACTTTGTAATATATACATAGTTTTATCGTTCCCACATATACATGACATAATTAATAAGGAAAACAAACCTTCCTCATAATAATATTTATTTGTATTTACTTATAAGCTGTTTATAAGTGTATATATAATTTAGAATAATCGAAACGAATAAAGGAAGTAACCGCAGTAGAACGAGAGCATTCTTCTTCGTCTTTATAAAGAATATTAGACGGAACAAAAATTATTACATTTACTACGTCCGTCAGAAGAGTACCTATGCTAAGACTTGCTACAATGTAAACCACTAGTACTTAGCAGCTACAAGGTCTGGTCTAGATAAACTTGATGTAACATAAGTAAGTTAACCGAGTGGCCATAGCCGCAGGTTTGTGAGTGTGGCGAAACTGTAAGGTACAAGTTAAGTGTCCATTGCTTTATTTATTAGCAATGTTCATAATTTAAAAAGCTTTTTACTTTATTATAAAGATGTATTCAGGATATTCCATCTAATTGGCAAACAGGAAAAATCCACAATACCTCTACAATGCAAGTGCGAGTCTTTCATTGGACAAATGTCAACATAATTTATGTGTAACGTTAAAGAATATACTTTGCATATTGCAAAGCTTCTCAACATGCCAGCTTTAAAGCTTCTGTTATGAAGTCTCTTTCAAATATGTAAGTAGGCCTGCTTGAATAAATTATACAAACGAGTGTCGTTCTAGTTCCTAAATTAGACGAGTTGAAAATAGATATGCTATACCTGTGACTGTGGTCAACTATTTAGTGTGAATATAAATAATATAGGCTGTGACCCAAATTCACATTTAGAGTTACAGTCAAGGGCTTCCAACAGACTCCAAATGGCTAGTAATCTATTTTGGAGACAGAAAAATAAAAGAAGTTAGCATTATATTATATAGTTAAATTTACTATTGCATACTCTATAAAGTTATTAGGTAGTAGTATTCATGATCTTTGCATATTATTAATATCAGGGAAAACAATAATTATGTAATAAATCTCCATTGTGAAAATTATAATATGAACTTTTTTTAAATCGTTCATATCGTGATAGCTTATTTAAACGTAGGAAAATGATACATTTGTTAAAATGTCTATCAGAAATTAAATGTTGTATATCCATAACAACAAAAGGATATCCATACTGAATTTAATCATAGGCTGAAAATAAAGGCTGTTAAGAATTGATGTCGAAGAAATCCTGTGTCAAAATAAGTACACAGACAGGTCTGTAGAGGCAATATTGACTCAGTTAAATACGAAAAGGCGTAAAAAATGTAATAAAGTTGTTATCAACAACGGGTAATGAATATTAGAATTGTAATGAAGACAAAGAAAACCTTCAATTTTAATAAAACTTGAAATTGAGCATTAAAAAGACACCGTATGAAGCGCCGCGACCGCGCCCTCTAGATGAGTAAAATGTCTGCTCGATTGTATAATTTTATAAATTCATGTACTAGCGTCTAGAACTCTAAACAAATCGATTTTAACCTTTGTTCTCTTTATAAGTTGTATGAGTCAAATTTACATATAATAACTCTAAATCAGTTCTACTCATTTCCGATTGAGCTGAAATGTTGCATACAATGTTAAGTATAGATATCACTACATAGTATAAAACAAAGTCGCTTTCTCTGTCCCTATATCCCTATGTATGCTTAAATCTTTAAAACTACGCAACGGATTTTGATGCGGTTTTTTTTTATTAGATAGAGTATTTTAAGAGGAAGGTTTATATGTATAAATCATACATAATATAGTAATGAAACACTGATAATTTTACAGGTTTCTAATGTGATGTCGTAAATAAACACATTTTTTTCAGCTTACATTGCAAACGCTGGCTGAACCCTACGAGATAGATCAAAATTATCTACTACAGTATTGTCCACCTTAAAAAGGTCTACAAAAAAGTCCGCAATGCTATATGTCTATCTCTTAAGGATCACTCACAATAACCATTTTTTATCCTTTACTTTTTACGAGAAATAATGGCTTATTTACGAAGTGATTTTCAACAATACAGCATTAATCCTTATCCAATTAGGTATTATATTAGGTACCTTAAATACATTATGCATTTAATATAGATCAATATGGTGCTTCACAGCATGAAATAAAAATGAATATTTTCGAAGATATTACAGATTTAAAATGCAGGGACATAGCGGTTACGGCTAAGTACACGTGTTACATTGCACCCGGGCGTAGCCGGGGCGACTAGTACAGTATACACTCTATCTAAGTGAAATAACAAATCTAATAAAGAGGAGAGAGAGGACTTCCAGAGGTGAAGATTTACAGATAAATAAATTTTTATGTACCCCCAAAAAAGTTATCTAAAGAATTGAATAAGTTTTTTTTCTACTACTTTATTAAATAAAACGCCACATTTTGAAAGACCAAATTCAGGAAAACAAGATGATCTTTTTTTAATGTAAGCTTAACATGTAGCCGCGACATTGGCTAGAGTGTGACTAAATCTTGGGCAACCTCTCTCTTTCATATTTTGTTCATTATGCAGATAGTATGTTTGCAGTAAATGCGTTATGCAGTCCCAAGTGACAATGTAAATAGAACCCGCTTATCAATTGTCATGTAAATCATACTTGCATGTAAATAATAAATAATAAGGCGCCTGACACGGTCATTGTATCGCGTGACCTCTTATCGACCCGGCTCATGTTATGTCGTTACTTTGCTTCTTGCCCGCGGCTCTGGGTGACAAATATACCTTATCAAACAAAAATAAACATTTATAATAAATACCGACTACCGTGAATTTAATGTTTTGTTTATGTATCTAATTACTCAATTAACTTATCATTACAAATTATTATTATGACTAATATAATATCATCAATCCTAAAAAGCGTTAAAAATAGTGACGAGTTTTTCTAAAGACTACTAAGATGAATAACGTACAAAATCGGAAATGTGCGAAACCTATGATTTGAGCACACTTTTTAGGAAAAATGTTAGGAAAACGTGTTAATGTCACAAAGATTCTTCAATATACACGATTCCTGAGAAATTCTAGGAATTGTATGCAAAAAAATATATTAAAAATAATAATTTATACTACGCCATAGAGATATTTTACTTAGGTACCTTCAAGAAAGTTTAAGTTTAGGTTTATGAAAAAAGCTTTTAGCTCGAATGTTAAATAGTGGGTGATTTTGGGTTAAACATTATATATAACAACAAAGAATACTTTCTGTTATTTACTGTTTGATACGTTTAAATATTTTAATTTTTACCTATACCTATCATCGCTGTACCTATCATCCCTAAATCCAATAACTCAATTAACACGTATCCGATACCTATTTATAAGAAATTTTCTTTATTTATAAGGAAGAATTCTTATATTTCCGATAACATATATATAAAGAACAGAATATACATTAAAGTAAGAAGCTTAATTAAAATGGGCAAGCGACGGTGACTCGATATTTTTCCTTAAACAGAATGTCTTTTTAATTTATTTTAACATTTATAAGAACTATATGTATTGAAACGTAATTTGAACAAAGCAGAAATTCATAAATTATACAGTAGACATATTAAATTTTAGAACCTTCATGATGATTGTTCATTAACTTTAAAAACTAAAAAGCTTTTTAATTGGATACCTCATTACTGTAACTGTTTAGTGTCTAGTTACTGCAAGTGCTAGACCATTTACTCCGCTATACCATACCTGTCTGTGCTAAATTCTCTTAATGAATTTACCTTTTTTATAAACGTTAGAATGTAGAATCAATTAACGTTTCAGTACAAAGACAGTTTGATAATTGTAATAGCGTTATTCGTTATGGTACTGTGCGTTGAGTTTTAACTCCTAATACACTAAATATGAATCTCAAAAGCTCCATTCATATCTATATCTAAATCACAGAAAAGTTTTCGTAGATGAAAATATTAAGTAAGTAGTCGGTAAAAATACAATCGTATAAATAGCTTGTTATTGGAAAACTTCTGTGGGACAATATTCCTTATTTATGGAACTTACATCCATCACACATTTCTCTTATATTGCTATTATTTTTGTTTGTCTGCAGAAAGGAATGGACTTTTGTAAAAGTCTAAAACCTTCCCGAAAGATGTAAACTAATACCAAAGGTAAAAAAAAATAATCTATGTATATTAAACATGCATTTGCACGTATTCAATTTTAATGCTTAGACAAATTAATGCAAAAGTATAAAAAAAACAAATACCCAATTTTCAATTATTATAATGTTATTCTTGTTTCTAGTTAATCTAATAGTGATTTATTTTAATTTATTTAATTATCAAACGATTATTTGTATATCAAGATAATAATATGTTTTGGAAACACTAAAGATAAATCAAGATCAAATTCAATGCCTATCATGGTCGTCTGAAACTTCCATGTTGATTATTTAGTTTTCTCACTTATAAGAAATACCGACAAGGTCAGTCATAGTAGGATAACAAAGTAACGTAAAAAGGAATGCAGACAAGAAGTTGCGATAGGGCAATGAGCAAATGACTCACATTCGTTAGTTAATGAGGACGCTGAGCGGAACCGACCTTCTCCTACTAAGGAAGGGACCTTCCAACTGTTCGTATCTACGCGAATGACACGAATAATACATATGGTGATATGTTGAATGATTCATCGAGGTCGTTTATAGATAAGCTTACATACTTACTTAGCGTTACAAATATTTCATTGCAGAAATACGAAAACATGGATCATTTCTAATGTTCCGATCAGAAGGCAAAAAGGAAACCTTATTATTATATATATTAACCATGACTGCTTATCTCAAACAACTTGAAAATAATATGAAATACTCGCTTCTCAATTCCTGGAACTGTAAAAAATACTAATAAGTGAACGCAATCAGAAGATACGACCGTTTATATTAAGGGAATCAAAACATATGGGGGTACGGGAATTTGTGAATACATACCTACATTTTTTAAAGTTCTAAACCCGCCGTGGCTTTTGTTAATGTATGCAAAAAACAGTTTTTCAATGGCAAAGTTTGACTCTATCGAAAGATCATATCCAAGATTAGTTTTAAAATGAATGAGACATCAGTCACTAAAATGATTAAAAGTTTATAGCGCGTACAAAGCTGTAGAACCAATATTAGCTAATTAAAGGTGAACAAATACATCTCAGCATTGTGCTACGACTTACATGCATATGAAGGTCGTTATAAAATTTAATTTGCCACGCCAAATGATCGCGAGATTCACCGGAACATTCGCTATTGCAAAATGAATTATTAATTGTAGACAAACGGTACAGTTCGATGAACTCTTTACAAGGCAGATATAGCTGGTATCGCCACAAGCGGCAAGTCATTTACCCTTGCCAATATTTTATATTATATTCATTATAGAACAATCAATTTCGATATAACAATAGTGTCAACAAGTATTCTTTTAGAATTTATTAGAACATACACTTGGGAGTACTGCTGGGTTAGCTGCGACTGTATTTATTTCGGTCTGTCCGGATGTTATACCTGAATGTTCTAATATTTTTAATAACGCCACCGATCGCTTAAAAATAAAAGATAGTTAGACTTTATTTAGGCATATAAAAGATGAGGTAATGGACTGAGTGACATAACAAAGCACAGCCCAAACTCACATGAGAACAAACTCACAGACAAGGATCGCAAAATGAAAAAAAAAAGAAATGTTTCTTTGACATTTAAGTGAGCTAAGAAAATTATCTAAATTCTTAGTCTTTTTTGACTCTATTACTGTTTTTCTGTCATGGTAACCATTACATTCAATCAAGGCCCGGAGACTCGTGCTTCCAGGGGCCTCGCGCAATAGTCAGGAGTAGAAAAATTTCATATATTTTGGGGTGAAAAAAAAAATCACCAATATGGTTATTGTGATGAAATCACTACGAAGCAAACGAAGTCACGGATAATATATTCTAATTATTTAATTTGTTAATGAAATATTATAGCTTTTCAAGTTTCAAACTCGTAATAATGACTCCTCCATTCATTTTTTTTTCAAATTAGATCAGACCAAATGATTTTAAGATTTAGTATTTTCAAATACATAAATAGATGTGATGTATAAATATTTATTTATAGAAAGGAAATGATCAGTCAACTCTGGCGTGGATGTAAGAATTATTTAAATACAATTCTACACGTTTTGCCAAGAATACAATAGAAAAACAACATTAATATAGTTTTTGGTTATTTATAACTGACATATTTTAATGATGAATGAGGTGGTCTGAATAGCCAGTCTCACAGTCTCTTGAATTTCATGAGGTATTTACTGGAAATACGCCAAATGGTGCAAACTAGCATTAATGATTAGCAGTTGCTATTAGCTGAGAATAAACATGTAACTAGAAAAATAAGAAGAAAAATTACAGTAATAGGTAATAATTAGGTAATAGGTATTTTCCAAAAATTCGCTATTTTCTTAATGATTTCATGTTAAGGAAAGGAGGCGTATATCATTTCCAGGGTATTAATATCGATTATATCGCTTGCCTGAACGATTATTTAAAAAACCACAACCAAATTCAAAATGAAATTTAATGCAACATTTCGTACTGGCTTTAAAATCATTGTAAGTGCGTTTTACGTAACTAATTTCGAGTACGTAATGGTATTTTTAAAGTCTACAGAAAACCATTATCACTTAGTTTTACCTTAAACTGTTGATATTAATATTTTAAGTAAAACCTGCTTTTTTATATCTTTATGTTTATTTATCTACTTACTAATAATATCTACCTATTATTTTGTTTAATTTGCATTTTTATTTAACATTTTTTCCCTTTAGCAGACTTCATTGGCGAAAACGAAAGGCACCGAAATAACATTAATGTAAACGTATCGAGATCTGGCTTACATAAAACGTGACTAGACCTCCTCAAACATATTTGACGGTCTAATTCACATGATTTAAAAAACTTGGACGTGTAATATTTTTCACACTGTTCTAATTCGTGAACAGAAAATTATATTCAGTATAGCACATGCAATTTTTATTTGACTTAGCTTCGTGATTTAACGTCTCATGTGAGGATCGAAAGCACTAGGCTATTGACCTCAATCCGGTTATTGCTAGTGTTAATTATACAGTGTTAACATTGAGCATCAAGTATAGTAACAGTAAACAATGTCTCGATTTAAATCAATTTAATTTTTAAGAGGTTATTATATTTTTAGGCATGATTAATGATTTTGAAAATTATTCTATGATCGAAAGTTGTTCTCACGAAAACGTTAATGGTGAAATGAAGAGCCGTGACGTCATTCTTCCCTCTGTAAATATTGTAAGCGACATTATTTTAATGTTATTTTACCTTAAATTTTCTATTAAACTAATAGAACGCAAATTTCTGTTATAAATCAAATATTTAATACTTTACATAGATACACTGGTTATGAAGATTAAATTTCTGATGAAAAAATACCCCAGATTCATTAACACCGAAGCGAAACAATCTCGAGACGGTAGTTATTTCGCGGTGTTCTTTCATAATTGGAGTCATTAATTATATTTCCAAATGTTTTATATTTTTCACTAAATATATTTAAATAATATATTTAACAAAATAAATAAGGAATATGACTAAAGTTGTGTTGTGAGCAAATGAATTACGTAACAACTTAGTAAACGTCATATGGTTATTTTTTAAATTTAACCCTGCCCCATTAAATTGATGTAATTAGCGTCCTGTAGAATTAAGATTTATACACCCGAAATAACTATTATTAGCATCTGACAAACGAAAAAAATTTCGATTTAACCGGTTAGCTATTTTTGGCGAGAATTCCAAAATAAAAATCCATCATCGTAGAACAGTTACAAAATCAGTCATAATTTATCTATTATCCTTAAATGTCGAAAGTATAAATAGAAAGCGACAATGTTATCGGTCGGGCTGATAATGAAGTGCACTCAGGACAATTAACGAATGCCACGACACTGGCTCATACGTAAAGTGACCATCTTTGACTCAAAACGGAATATCAGGACCCCCAATTAGAAGCTACAAATCAAGTCAAAAGAAAATCTACTCGAGATTTGTAGCAAGAAAATCACATTGGCGAAGAAAATAAAGATCACACTTAACAAAAATTTGGTTTGTAGGTTTTGTATCGGGTTTCTTACCGGTTTTTCTTAAGCGTCAGTTTGTCTACCACTGAGTTGGTGGTAGGTCCAGAAAAATTGTCTTACTGAAAATTTGACTTTGACCGATATTTGCTAAAAATAACTAAACATGGTTTTAAAAGACGGGACAATTTTGTATCCCGAAACAAACTTTTAGGAAAACATGACAGATAACGGAATAACGGGACATACACCTTCAAAACAAGACGTATGGTCACGTTACTTCTACAACGTAAATCGTAATGGAACACTAACCAATTAACCAGTTGTCTCATGGAAAAGCAACGTTTTCGACTTATGACATCATCAAACTTGTATTTAAAACCAACGCCTTTAAATTCTGTGTGTTTTGAGACATGGTCATACAAATTCTTGTTGTAAAACTACTTTTCGGCATTGATATGTAGACACGTTATCGTTAATAGTTTTAGAAAGTGATTCTTAAGGTTAAGTATGTAGATAACAATGGCTTGTTTGTTGTAGATAACAATTTCACTATTGGTCTATAATTTTTTTAAAAATTGTAGTTAACAAAGCTTTTTCGTCATTTTCTCAACAAACTCTGGCTTTGCTATCTTTGGCTGGGCGCCATATTGAATGATTGTTGAATGTCACAGCAGTGTACAATATTTCAGCTTAATCGGAAAACGGGTTTAAGATTGATTTAACAAGTAAAGTTTGTAAATTAGCAGAATTGAAATGACTCTTGTCCCGCAATTGATATTCGTGGCTGACGTATCGTAGAGCTTTACTTTGTCTAAAAATTCGAAAAGAAAAAATTCTAATTTCTTTTCGCCAAGGTTCTAACTTTTATCGATTCTCAGCTACCATCAAATAAACTGGCAAATTAGCCAGTTTATTTGTTGGCATTTATACTAGATTTAAACTCGAATGATGTACGGATGTATTAATGTATGTTTGGTACTCTTTCACGCAAAAACTACAGAATAGATTTTGATGAAACTTAAAAATAATATAGCTTATACATCTGACTAACACATAGGCTACAATTTATAATGATATAGTGTGAATTATCCAAAATATAGCGGGTGAAACCGCGGGGCGCAGTTAGTTTGAAATAATTTAACTACATATACTTACTTAATTCTGAACCTACAACTACACATTGGATTGGGAATATAATATTGATGAATAATTATATTAAAATATTTTTAGCTAATTTTCAGGTAAAGTGAATTGAACAATTACTGATACCGTTAAAGGTAAATGTTTTGAATATTTTTTATAGCAGTATTTAGTCACTCACATTGTCAGAGTTTAGCTTATCTGATAATTACGATTAGTACTCAACAATATTTGACCAAAACCCATTAAGGGCGTGGTTGCAATCAATATTTTACCTGTATTATCATTTACAAGGAAAATTTATATCCCAATAAAGTTAAAAGGAAATATTACAAAGAATTTGATAAGATGAATGATGCTAGCAATTGATATTTTAATCAATTGATTCACTTTATACGATAGACTAGCTGACCCGGCGAATGTTGTTTTACCATATAAATTTGGGGTGGGCCTCCATTATGCCTTAGGGGGATGAAAAATAGATAGTAGCCGATTCTCAGACCTACTGAATATGCATATAAAATTTCATAAAAATCGGTCAAGCCGTTTCGGAGGAATGTGGTAACTAACATTGTGACACGAGAATTTTATATAAGATATAATAAGTCCAACTATTCGTTTAATTTTTTCTACACAAATGATCAAAATCCTTGTAGTTAGTTTTATGGTTCTCGCTACGTTTATACACAATAAATGAAACACTATTTAAATATTGTGGCCAACAAATCGTATTCCACCTACTCGATTCTAAAGACGGATGTCCCTTTCCATTATCTAAACGCTCGTCCTATTGATATGTCACGTTTAGAGGTTTACATTGTGTTTGAAATTTATAAAATTATCATATCAGCTGTTGTTACAATGCTTTGTCGCTGCATTATAAAATGCAGGATTTTTGTCTACTTAAAAATAAATTTATTACGACTTGCTTATGTAGGAAGAAATGAAAGTAGGCGTAGGTAGTTTTTTTATTTACTTCTTCTTATTTGTCTAACGTTATTGATGATTAACTAAATCAATAATCTGCTATAAACTATGTAGGTATCATTGTTTTGTAACTGTGTAACGAAACTTATGTCAATATAAGTCTAGACATTATTAACTCTTATTATTGTTGGATAAATCAAACGTTCATTTCCTAAGAATCTTTTAAGTGGGTATAGAGTGGTATCGATATTAGGTGGTGATGACAGGCAATATAGAACTTTTGTGTGTTTGATATCAAGGGAGAATTCTAATATCCGCAAAACTGCGAACAGAATGCTGTGTCCTCCGAAGTCGTCGCCCCTGCAGAGAGGGGTGTTAGGGACGGGCGGGGTGGCAGAGCAGCCGAGCGGGTGCCGCGACTGCGCGGTGTGCGCCCGGGACCGCAACCCCCCGGGACACCATGTGCGCGGCTGGGCGCGGCGCACCCCACGCGCACGCCCGCATACAACCCTCTTTTTTGCCAATGAACGCCCGATCATTACTCTCATTCATTTTGTTCTCCATTGCTATGGCAACGATTAAGCTCAAGCTGTATAATTATAATCTCTACTGACCGTTTGCAGATCGAGCCGCAGGCGACGTCGCTTCCTTGCTTCGAGAATTTTCCTTCTCCTTTCCATTGTTTCCTAAGAATAAAGAGAATTATGAAACGACTGCAACACATTTGATTAGTAAAGTCACGAAACGTGATTATTCGCACGTTTCATTTAGATAATATCAACTGTCATACATGTTAGCTTCTTGACTTTTATGGTAGGAAATTACTGACTGATACCCGAATCCCTTAAAAAAGAACTAAGTATCTTAGATACATAGGATAAAGTTAAGAAATTAAATAGGTATTAACCGACTTTCATTACATCATTAAAATTATATGTTAGCCTAATACTTAGGTATATTTTTATAGGTCACGTCATGGCTCATATATTTATTATTGACTAATACTCAATTTCGAAGATATTGAAGTCATTGATTTGATAAGACATGATTAATTTCTAGGTGTTACGATAGTGACTTAGGTCGTGCTATTAAGGAGTTATTCATAGCCTTATTTTGGTAGGTACTTTGAATGCGAGATTTACATTTAGGTATTTATTACAAATTACAATCTCATATTAAAAATCGTTAAAATATACAGGGAAATATTGGTTTCAAACCGTACATATACCTACTTGGCATACCGGTATTCGATCTATATCCCTACATTGTCCTGTCGGAGGCGATTTTAAACCAGTTACATATAATTCTGAGGCGGAAATATCAGGGTACACATAGAGGAGGGAGGGAGTACGGAGGCACATTCCCCGGGAGGATCCTTTTTACAGCGGCCGCTTGTCTGACCGGTTCCAGCGATCGTTCAACCCGCCGAGCTCGCAAATTTAAAGATCGACTTTCTCTGACAATAATTCTTTAAAATACACCGATATATTTTTGCAATTTAAAAATATTGATTAATCAGGTATGACAGTTCGTTTAACACATTTTTTACAATATTTTAAAGTATTTTTACCACCATGTAAGCAAGAAAGTAATTGTCTTATTCTAATAATTTGAGTTTTCTTATTGAATTTTATTTTAGGCAAAATTAAAAATTTGATATTTCTAGTCTCCAAGAGAAACATTAGTCCAACAGTGGACGTCAATCGTTCGGTCAAGAATAATCCTTTATGATAACACCGACAAGACGTGTTCATTGGATAAATGAAGTATACCTTGATAAGATCTAACGTCATATCTTACTGGTGATAAGATTATACAGTTGCAAATGTTCGATGCATCAAATTTTAACGATTGTTTTCCGAAGCCGGACGAGCTGACCTTGGCAGTGGCGTTGACTTGCTCGGCCTCAAATCGCAACCAACCGACGCCGCGCGCCATACTTCTTACACATGGTCAAAACACCATATGTAATGAGTACACTCATATTTTTATAGGATCATGCAACACATGTTGCAGTATACCATTTTATCTCCTAATCTTTGGCAAGTTTTTGCTCCGTTATTAACAAATTAAACGCAGACAAATAAAATTATAACTAACTTTTTCCTTCAATGCTCTCGTAAATACAGCAGAAAAATAATGTTTGGGTGATCCATACAAATGCCCTTCTGACAAAGTCGAACGTTACGGAAATAGCCATAACGCCATGGTACTGGTAGCTATTAATAGTACTGACGCAATTGTTGGGTGATAACGCGTATTGGAAATGTCCAATGAGCTAAAAATGCAATTGATTTTTAAATCCTATTAAACTTTTTAGTGAATTTTTATACTATTTTTTTAAATAAATAAAATAAAGGTGCTACTTGAGAAAGGAATTTCTTTATAACACGAATTACTTGATTGTATGAAATATTCAAAACAAGAGGATTAATAAACAAAATTCTAAAACATCTAGCTGACCCGGAAAACGTTGTTTAGGCATATATATTTTAAAAAATTGGGGTGGCCCACCCTTATCACTTAGGGGTATGAAAAATAGATGTTGATCGATTCTTAGGCCTACACGATATGCACACAAAATTTCATAAAAATCGGTCCAGCCTTTTTGAAGGAATTACTAATAAACACCGCGACACAAGAATTTTATATATTAGACTAGCTGACCCGGCAAACGTTGTTTTGCAATATAAATTTGAGGTGGCCCACCATTATCACTGAGGGGGATGAAAAATAGATGTTGACCGATTCTCAGACCTACCCGATATGCACACAAAATTTAATAAAAATCGGCCGAGCCGTTTCGGAGGAGTATGGTAACTAACATTATGACACGAGAATTTTATATATAAGATGTGTGACATGCAATAATGGAGGATATTATTCTATTTTTAATTGTTGTAAAAATATAAATATAAATTCAATTAGTAATACTTAAATACTTGTCGTTTTTTTGTTAGTTACAAAATATATAAATTAATACTTTAAATTGTTTTTACATGACATTTTATGTGTTCAGGTGCACCTTAGTTATACCAGGGTTGAATGTAGGTGACGACCTTCTTTTGAAATACAGTATGGAGGCAAGTTTTGTTATAACTATTAATCAGACTGTAATGTAGTTTGTAATTATTTTATAAAATGAGCACAAGGCGTGTTAATTAATCTAATGCCAGTAACGCTAACCCGTCTTCATTATGCAAATGAAAGTGTAGTCGTGAGCATGAGTCATACTGGGTGAAAGAAGATAATAACTTATAGTTTGCTTCAATAATTTTTTTGTTTTATATTCTTGAGTAAAAGGTATATCAAAAACTTAGTTTAGTCAATTAGGCATTACATTACAAGAGTTATAAATGATTATAATGCTTTCGAGCGTAGCGCCTGCCCATATTGAATTACTACGAGGCCGTACTCGAGCGTGTGATACGAAAGGATACCCTAAGGTTAAGCGAAGCTTAGTAATATCACGTACAATATCCACAAGAATAAACAATTCCGGTGCTGTCATGAATACTTACAATAATTTATCTTGTAATGACGAATACGTGAGTTCGGAAAAGGAGATCCAATATATTTAGTAAGCGATATTGAAAGATTTAACTTGAAGACATATGGTCTGTCCTGTATTTATAAGGTGTATTAAAATCGATGGCATTATCATGGTAGGTTGGTTTGGTTACTTGAAATATAATAAGAATTTCTAAAAAGGCACATTTTAGAAATTTGGCCTGAGCAACCTTCTATTCAAATTCTCTGTTCTTGTAGGTTCTGCTCTCATGACATTTAAAACAATTTTGGTTTTAGCAACACATAATATTTGTAACGAAACCTTACACCATTCAATAATAATTTGCTAAAATTTATTATTTTAAGAATCACGTTATTATGGAGAACTAATTGACTTAACTTTTACTTTACATCAAATTTAGATAAAACAAAATCTATTATATATCATGTTAGATCTGCATCAATACAACTGTAAAAACTATCAAATTACGTGCAGTAGTTTTTGTGTTATCTGCGTAAAAAGATACGGCAGGCAGACTAAAAAAATTAAAAATTATTGTTTTGGCCTTTTATTGTTTTGTTATAAAGACCCCTCACATTGTTATAATTAATATTTTCTCTGTGCATACTTAAAAGTTACATTTTTATTATATGAATGTTTTTTTAATATTTTTTATAAGCTACACTAAAATGTACAAAAGTAAAAGAGTTTTCTGTACGACAGTACTGCGCCATATGGCCGTATCGACTGCGATGGCTGACGACAGTCATGTCCATAAAAGCTTTTACGTTGTTCCTCTATAAACCATACACTTCACTTACTTACTCCAAGCTCACATAGCGATATTAAAATGTTATTATTCAATATCTCGTTTGAACAATAATTCCTCTGTCTAGGGTTTATTTTAAAAGGTAACATTACTTAAAAGTAGGGTTGGCACCTATTTTTTTAAAGAAATATTTAATATACTATATTTAAAAAAAATATAGTGCAATTAATGTTATTATAATCACTATTCATTTCGTTTTATTGTTTATTTTGTATTTTACTACTTCTTCTACTAATACTACCACTACCATCTATCTAATACTACTTCCGTACTATATTAATTTTTAGCAGGGTTGGAAAAAAACACTTATTATTGAAATTTTATAAAACAAACAGGTTTTTTTCCCCTTTTTTTTTTCTTTTTAGTTTAGGCCAATAATTTAAAATCAAATAGACTTATAAGTATTAATTAATTTCTAGATAAGGGCACCTATCTCTAATCCGTACTAAACGCTTTAGATTCATCCTGTATTTTCTAACTAATGTTCATTTTTAATAGGGGAAACCGCAATATTTATATTATTTTATATTAAAATAAAGGGAATACCCACTAGTCCATTGAATTACTTTCTTTCGACGGCCGACTGCCGACATATATTTGTTTGTGTAAATACTTTATAAAAAAACACGGTTTTAATTCAAACTGTTTAAGACACTGATTTAAACATGTGTTTTAAAATAACTTGTTTTAATCGTGCCAACCCTGATTTTTACAGATATGTTTTTTTAGTAGGAATTAGTAAATGTTCAAAAATAACTGTTTTGAATCTGATTGACGAAATCGATACGAGAAGCTCTTGAGTTACGCTGTTTCATCAACCGGATGTAGTCATAGATTCGGTCGTAGACGGATGTGTCGCCATTTGCATTCGCACCACGAGCTGCCGACAATGCGCACAAGGGACTAGCACCAGAATAATAAAGGGGAGCCATTCGTATAAAATGAATAACGTTTACTTATAAACTTTATATTGAATACCTTTAAAAAGCGCAGTTATATTGAGTTTTCATATTACAATAATTATACGATGTTTAGTAACAGAATTATTAATATTATTATAAAGTATCAGGTAAATGTTTTAATGTTTTGTTGAAATAAATAATATTAAACTTTCTTGATTTACTTTAATATATATTAAAACTATTAATATTAGTAACTAGGGAAAAAGGTATGTCACTGTTTCAAAATACATATTTAAATAAATAAGTGCTGGCCTTCATCCAAAGAATGTGCTTGTTGATGTTGCAAGAAATATCTCGATGAAAGTTTTGATTGGTACAGTGAAAGCAGCGCATAATATCAATTTAAGAATTATACCTAACGTGTCCGAGTAATAAGTATCTCTATGAGAGAAGTAGCATTGTACTCCGAGTGGTCATATGTAGGGCGACGCCGCGGCCGACCGTCGGCCTCAAAGCCTGACCGGTTACCATCTTTGGCAGCGACTGGTTTGCAAGCAAACTCGCTACGCTCTCTGTGCTGTATATGACACATTAATTCCCTACAACTCTGTATGCCTTTTAAAATCTGTAATATATCCGGCGTCAAGATACTTAATGTATCTACTGTGCTGCTATAGATCGGTCAATGGCCGTCGTGTTGGCGAGCATTTCCATCAGGGGAACGATTTACAAGAAGCAATAAATAAAGACTGAATTGGATGATACATGTCTATTTTACTGGTCGTTTCTTTTAATCGTGGAATATGGGTGTATACTGTAGCCTTTATGTATATCCTCCCTGACGCTGAGTGCGCCCGATGCGGCGTGTCACGTGTGAGTCACAACAGGGCGAACGACTGACGGCGGCTGATTCACTGCACGCTTACTATTATGCACATATTGATGGCGCAGGTAACAGAATCGCCATTGTATGCTCGATGCCATTGTGCAGCCAAACTTTTGAGGTCCCCTAACCGATTGTTAGCGCCTTATTGTATTATTGTTCCGCGGGACGAACGTAGGTTTATTATTAAGATTGGAACAATAACATTGCCTATTTAAGCCCACAAACGATTTAATAGTCTTCGTTGTCTCACATATGTACTCTTAGAAGGAATACAAAATCAAAAACTCAAAAATTTTCTAAGTGTATTACATTTGGAAAAAGGCTAACCCAGGCCTAAGAAGAACTAGAACGGATGTAAACAACTAGAAAAGCGGAACTCTTTTTTTTAATTCTTTTTTATATTGCTAATATGGATTACAAAGTAATTTAATACTTGAAAAAACCTGGAGGATCGCTGAATGGAAGGATCTTTAATTTTTAATGCTTTATGCAAACGTGTATACTTAATTTTTTTTAATATAGCTATAGACACATACTGAACTTTTTCTGGGATCCTGTTGTAAACTACTGATTCTACTGTAAATTAATATTGAGCTTTTGAAAAGAATTCGTTAGTTATTTAAGAATTGAATAGAATTAACCGCGTACCAATACCTAAACTTACTCTGTACCCAATTAATCTACCTTTCATTTTCAGTTATCCTAAAACATTACTTACCTACTCGTTTTACATAAAAGATTATGCAAGTGTTTTATCACGCAATTTTGAGATAAACTATGATGTCTGATAACATACTTATCTGTTGATAATAATCGATTATTTAAAATAAATGTTTGAAAATTTATTTTATATAACAGGTCAAATAATTTCGTAATACATTTAAATTCCAAACAACGTTACTTAATATTATTTATATTATATTACATACCGTAATAGTTGTAATATTAAGATTATATTGCGATAAAAAGATGGTCAAAGATAAGTACAATTTAGTTTAATTACTATATAGTAACGCCCTCTATGAGTTACATTCGTAACTAAACCCTACATTTCTACTATCGACTTATGTGGATAGGTGAATTTGGATAGTATTATTTTACATTTAAACAATATATTTTTTGCAAAGAAATAAATTAACATTAGTGTAAAGAATGTCTTAATTAAATAATAACTAAGTATATATAAAATAATATTTAATATTTGTTAGAGTTTCATTGATTTACAAATAAAGAGTCAATATGTCAAAAAAAAAAAAAAAATTCTTGGATAAAAAAGTTATATTGTATATGTTGCCTTTTCCTTATTTTTATTTAGAAGAAGGCCCTTTCGCATCTATCACCTTTTTTCAATTCCTCATTAAAACTACGTTTTTGCTATTAGAGGGTAATGGCCTATTTTTTAATTTTTTATTTAATTAGATTATACTAGCAAACCGGCTCAAGCATCTGAAAAATTAATATTCATGCAGCGCCATCTGGTGCGGAACGTGGATATCCTAAAACCTAGATGACCCGGCAAACGATGTTTTGTCATATAAATTTAAAAATAAATAGAGTAGGCCCTTATACCTTGGGGTATAAAAATAGATGTCGACCGATTTTCAGACCTACTCGATATGCCCACAAATGTTCATAAAAATCGGTCGAGCCGGAGGAGTTTGGTAACAAATACCGCGACACGAGAATTTTATATATTTGATAATATACTTGTTCCATAACGTATTTAATAAGTTCTTTAATAAGATTTTTTCAATAGCCATATCTTTTTATTGTTTGCGTTTTCACTTTTCATATTTTTGTTTTGAATTTTCAACATTTTATATTAGGTTTTTATGTTAAAGTTAATGATGCGGCTTTTAAATTTTGAACTTTATAATATAGTTGATTTTTTATTAAAAAGTTAAATTTAGTTTGGTTTCAATATATATTAATATATTAGAGCAACCGCTTTGTTATACCTTAACATGAGTTATAACTACGTTAATAAAGCAGAAATTTTATATAAATAAATTAAGTCTGTTTCAAAAAAAGTTTTTTAAGCATAATTTTTTTATTTAATGGTTTTCCGTTTCTCCATCGACATAACCTTTATAATATCATATTGTAATGTTGGTTTTTATTTGCTTAAACGAGTGAATAACTGCAGCGACAGGACTGCGCGGACTATACGACCGCATTTTAAACATATAAATTGACTTAAACGATATTATATATATACATATTTGTAATGTGCTCGCCAAGACACCTCATTCATTAAAATTGGTTCAGTAGTTTAGTCGCTAGGGTGGATCATACAATCATATAGTCACATAGACTGCCAAAATCATAACGCTTACTTTTGGCTTCGCCGTAGTCGGGTAAAAAATGAATGTAGAGAAGTGGGCGATGTTGTTTACAATTTACAGTACCAGGTAGAAACGAATTATTGGCATTCAGTTACACCATGACGTTAGATCTTTATTTAAATCTACCATCATTATTATTTGACTATTGAATGCTCTAGTGGGCGGGTGTGATATGACGAAATCAATAAACGATGTTTCTTGACTACTCTACATTCTTTTCCAAGATGTGATAAGTCATAGTGTACTCAGAAAATATTATGACACAGTTATTATTTTTAATTTAAGCACGCATTCGAATTTGAGACATATTTTTTAATTGTCTATAGTCAATACATTAAAATTCAATAAACACATTTCATAAAATTAAGTAAGTAACTAAGTATGTAAATTTAAATATGTTTTCATGATTACTGTGTACATATACAAGTAAAAACTTCCTTTTAACGAAATGTTTTTTGTTATTTTAAATTTTCTATTTTTTCTTTAGAGCAAACAAATAGTTTAGTACCTAATTACCATAGTATGATTTAATTTAAAGAATGAATATTTCTGAAGCAACTGTGTAACGCCCACCTATTCCTTATTTCATATCCTAATATCTACAATTTTTTAATAAAAATGATGTATGTCAAGGGCAACTAGTTCGCCCTCATTTTAATTCAATTACAAGAGTTCCTCTGAATATGAACCTATCTATTGTCCGTTATTTGACCATGAGTTCTTTTAGTATTCTACAATTGTATTATGTGAGTTTTTCCGAACGTGTTTTCTAAAAGGCACAATCAACATATAAGAATAATATTGCTAAAATCATTTTATTTTATTATTGGTGTTTTTACAAGAACGTATTGTCAAAGAAGGCTGGAAATTCCCTAGTAAAAAAATGTGGTAACTGAAACCTAGTAATTACTTTATTATATAAAATATTATTTTAAATAGAACTATAACTCTACAGCAGAGATACTTAACATGCGGGTCGGGTATGGTGAAGCCGCTCGAATTTCGTTTTTTCTTTGGAGATATGATTCGCTAATAGCTGCCGTAAGTCCATGTCTAAGCCATCTATATAGTTTAAAAAAATGTTGAGTACCGCTGCTGTTTAATCCTAAGATTACTATGACTATGATACCATTACTATACTACCACTATGATACCATTACTATGATATTTATATTTACCTTTTCGTATTAGCAGGCTCGTGACTCGTCTTAAGGCTTCTCTCGGCGACTTCTGGAAGAACTTGGGTGTTAAGTTCGGTGGTAATGTGAGGGGTTTGCGAGCGCCCGAACTTTCCCAAGACACAGGATGGTCTGACGCCATCTTTGACGATGTAGTTATTCTATCCAGATGCTCGGTTGAAGCTGGCCTGTTATCATAAACATGAAGTAAATAACATAATATTTAATAGTACACATGTCACAAACTTTACAGTGAAAGTGAACTTTTGAAACTGTGAACTGTGAAATGGTGATCTTTACAAAAAGATTCTTGCTAAAGGTCGAGAAGATGAGAAATATTATGTTTAGAGGAATTTTACTGGGGAATTGTTTTGAACATTTAGTCATACTTATTATCATTTTACATAGGATACTTTAGCCGGAAATGTATAATGCGATAGTGATTGTTTGTAATGCTTCGATGTAAGGTAGGTTGCGTGAGATGCATAGAATGTTTTCAATGTCAAAGTGCTTCCATGAATATTCATTAAAAAGCGACAATTTATTTAAATTAAAATAATAATTTATTCAGAGAAACTATTCTATACCGAAGACATGTTTAAGCTCAATCTACCGAATTATAATTATTTATTGTTATGTATTTCTATACCTAATATAATGGCTATTTTATATTTTGATATAATTTTTAATAGTTCCAGTGACTTTGTCCACGTAGAGCTAAGTTTGTTTTAAGATAAAAGTATTCTAAGTTTAATTCATATCCCTTTAGCTGTTTTTCTAATTCCTGTGGAAACTTTGATTTTTCCGGGATTAAAGAATTCTGTTTCAATTCAAGTTACAGACTTTATGGATATAAAATTTAATTCGTATCTGTTTAGCTGTCGAATAATAATTGATCATCCCACACGAAATACAGTTTGTTTCGGGATAAAAGATTTCTATATGTTTAACCAAGCTACACACTATTTTATATATAACATCAACCGATTAACTAATTAAAGTTCAGATGTATAATCCGTTGTGAATTCGCCTTACTACCCTTAGGTTCAGTGTCAGTTGCGAAGATTATGTGTCACTCTACATTATAATCGTAGGAAATTTATACATATGCCTTCAGGAAAAAAAATCAGATTATATTCTTTTATATATTTATACATTTCGATTGGAAACTAATACGTCAATCATAACGAAGAGTACGAAATCGAGCCTTAATTAAATTTAAATGCTCTAGGAGTTACTCGTAAGAGTATGGCAAGTATGTGGCCGACTACGACTATACATTAAATTAAATACTGTATAATATGTACCTATGCCTTTGTCGAGGATACCAGCCGCGTGGAGGCCCACCTAAACGAAGGAGGTCAGCGCCAGTACACACTCCTGATGTACCCATTACAGAGCCACGCCCGTAGCCTCCTAATGTTGCGCTGCTTCCTGGTATTTAATAAAACAGGAAATTATTCACCTATTCAATATACCATTAAATAAAATTAATTAACAAGAAAAATTATTCTGAGAGCCTTTTCTCGAAATTTTATTCTTTTTGTTGACTATTAATTACTTCGGTTTTGGAAAAGTGGTTGAAAGAAGTGTTAAAGAAGTATATATTATAATAACTATTTATGTCGTATTTTTAAACATTCTGATATGAGTGTACGTGGATGTGGACGTGTCGTGGAGGTCCGACATTTCACAAGTGTTGTAAGTCATGAGAACATTCCACAAAGTGGAGGAATATATAAAAATATAATTACAATATATTGGTTGTTTAATTTTTTTTACATTTTACATAGTTATAAAAGAGACCAGATAAAATCTTACGCTTGTTCCGATGTCTACTATTCAATTTTCTTATACCGATTAATTATTAATGGACCTATTTCGTTATAAAGTCCTCCTTCAAGTCGTATTCCTCATATCTGAGGGTCGTGACCATCCGCTCCCAGCAGTCTATCTCTTATGGTCTTCTTCCATCTGTGCCTGTCCTCATCGCCATGCAGCGCTTCTTAAACTGATGTGTTGAGTACGGTGCAAATTTGGTCGGGCTACGGTCATGGGATCTGCTGACTCCGACTTTACCAGTAACTACTAGTTTTTCTAAGTTTCCACTGTCTTTTCGCGCGATGTGAAGTATTCAAGGATGCGCTTGAGGCAGATGGTATAAAGCCTCGTCTATCTTTAGTTACTTAAATATGGACACGTTGGTTCGCAAAGCTGTCAACGGTATTTGGAGCATGCGCCTCCAGCACCACATTTCAAATGCGTCAATCCGCTTTAAGCTGATAATAGGGTCCATGTATCAGCTCCATAAAGAAAGATTGAAAATACGAGGGTGCGTACGAGTCTTGTCTTCGTTTTTAAGCTGATTCCTTTATTCTTCCAAATCTTTTGGAGCTGAACCATGGCACCCTTAGCCATGCGATGCGCCTACTCACATCCGTTTCACATGAACCTTTGTTACTGATGCTGGATCTGAGACTTAGGCTGTTAGCGCGGTCTACAATCAGGATCCTTTTTTTGCTCTGTCTATGGTACAGTTATAAAGTACTATTCCCCAAATTTTCAGAGGTAACTGTTTCATTATAGATTTTTAATAATTTGACGGCCAATGTCTATGATTCTTTTATAAGCCTGAGCGATGACTATGAAGATTAAAGATTTCGGATAGACTTTCTAATTTTCAAGTCTGATAGCTGAGGCTAGGCTATTGGGAAATGGCACGGGTCCCTACATGCATTGATACACAGGCTCCGTCTCATTTCAGGGATACTGCACTTCATAAAGAAGCTGCAGCTGAGAAAGCGGGATTCAATAATCGCATTTACGTATTTATTATTCAAAATTTTATGTTTGTTCCTTTTGCAGTAGAAACACTTGTAGCGCAAAATTTTATAAAGTCTTTACACCATTTGTGTGCTTTTACAAGAGTATGAGGGCTGGCTCATTCTTCACCCACAGAATAGGAATTGGGATACATTTGTATACTCATCTAAGTACTGCATTTAATGTAGATTAGGTAAGTGATCATTGTGCTTTTTACTCTGAACTAGTTTTAAGGTGTCGTGTGAAATAAATTTTTTATTTTATATTCATATCTTATGATGGTCGATTATAGCATAGTGATTAGCTTGATTAGCTGTGCAGATTTTTTAAGTGGCCCACGGTGAGCATATCACACAAGTCCACCAAGGAAACTATTCCTTCATTCGAAATCTAGTGGTAAGTAGACTTATTTCCATTTTCAATTTCAAGTTTTTACATAATAATTATTATTATTTTTAAAATTTTATACTTGCTATATGGTGAGCAAAGTAGTCATTACACAAATGGTGAGTGAACTTCTTTTTCAGCGTCACTCGGCACAACTGGGCTCTTCAGGGCACCTGGATTGGTATGATTGGCCAGGGGAGATTTAGAAACTTTGCTTTGCTTAGCTTGTAAGATACATATTAATAAGACACTTTTAGTCAAGCGAGACAAATTAGATGAGATCATAGTGTTGAACCAGGGATTGAATTGCATTTCTATCAATTATGCGATGTAATTTTTTTGTTACAACTATTGATTTACGCAGAGAATATTAAGAATTTAGAAGTATTAATTTGACCAAATTAAAATAGTGACATTGCTTATGTATTGTTGCCATAAATATTCAAATGTGCAGATGGTCGAGTATAAAACAGCAACGTAGGAAATATTACTCCGATTTTGAAAATTCTTTGACTGATTGGAATCTGCACTATTCCTGAGTAACAGGTGATGTAGTGTTGCCATATATATTTTGTAATTAATAAGACATAGCTATTTATTGTGCTTAGATTATTTTACTGATGAATTTTTTTGTATAGCTCCCTCTTCCTCTCTACCCATAATTCGATTAGTGTTGCCATATACTTTGTAATTAATTGGGTAGGTTCGCTTTGTTTGTTTTCAGTGACACGAATCAACATTATTCCTATCTCTCTTTTTCTTTCTATCTCTCTCCTTTTGTCTGCTCTCAAACATTTCCTGTTTCTTTTCTATCTGTCTATTTTCTGTCTCTCCCTCTATCTCCCTCTATCTCCTGTTCTCTTTTCTATTTTATCTCTTTCATGTTTAGCGGTAATTTAAAAATTTCGATTATAAATATGCTTTAAATTTCCTAAGCGAAGCAAGGGCAGGCGACTCGTATATAACATCTTTCGATCCGAATCGCACATGAGAATGGATAACACTTTGAAGGTATGACGCTAACTGCATGGACAGTAATTGCTCCAAAATTGGAAAGCGGTATAAATATGGCGGATCCGATTCGTACTATTCTATCACTTTATTGTCAGTCTCACTCGTCAGTGATACAATTTCAACTACAATTTCATTTGATGTATTCGTTAAAGTGGCGAATATAATAAAAGTGAGAGATGATAAGATGCCTCGTTTTGACTAACACGTATTTTCTCAATTTAACTGAATAGCAGTTAGTATTATTATGGTTTGCAAGAAATTAGGAGACATGACATTATTACTGCATAAAACTTAGAAAATATTCTTTGAATATACTTAACAATTAATTCAATGTTTTAAGTTTAGAAAATCAGCAAAAGGTTTATTTTTTTAATATGTTATTTCTTTTTGCGAAAATCAGAAATTCTAAGTTTGTAGTAGTATAAAGTAGCCGGCAGCCAACTTTATGTCTGAGAAAAAAATAGTTGGGGAAAGGTGCGCATTGTGAGCGTGCTGCGTGCCTTTATTGGCAGATTCACATCCCATCCGTGACGTTTATTATTATGACAAATATTTTACTAAAACATCACATAAGAATCAATCTCTCCCCTCGAGCTTCTCGCTAAAAAGGCCATAATAGGGACTACTGTGCATTCAAGATCAACCCTATACCTACTTGCCGGTAGCTATAGTAACATAGATTTAGAAAATGATTTCAATTCTCAATAAAAAGCTTACTACATAAAAACGTGATGGTGTTATTATCATGAATGGTAAAGACGAATGTGTTAGTTATATATTTACATTATATGTAAAAAGATTATACAATGTAAATCTAAGAAAATTCAGTATTTTTACTGACTAGCTCGTTACGGATGTCATGCGTTATTCGAGTCACTTATTGGCTCATTTTAGTTGTTTTTTGACGCTTTTCTTTTTTCATTAATTCACACAATATTCACAATACCCCTTGTCGTTAATAAATAACTAACCTATTGTCTGTATCGAATTCATGGTATTATTTCGTGGTGGACCCGTGGAGTTTCTCGGAGGCGTTCGAGGAACATCGCATCCGCGAGCGAACACTGGTGTTTCGGGTAAACTTGCAGATGTTTGTAATTGACCTCGAACGTTTGATGTTTCTCTGTTCTGTCGCTGCAATGTTCTTCTTCGTGCCCCACTTGCTCCAGTGTCTGTAAAAAATATAGTAAAAATGTATGTTTGGCATGATACTGTCAAAACTGTAATAATAGAAAAGGATTTGAGTATTCAATTTTTATCACCATTAAGACCATTTTTTAAGTAATCACAGAATCTAGGCAAAGTAAAATCTAAAAACAGAATCAAAAAATCGCACTGTTAGTTTTTTGTTTATAATAAGCTTTATCACTATTCACTGTCGTTACAGTTTACATATCGATCGAGCATTATGATTAAGGAAATCATTAATGCCAATTGCATTCATCATAAGAGTCCATGAGGCTTACTGCAATGTATATAAAATTACAATTTTTACGACGATAGCTTGAAAATATTTTGCTTGACTAACGTTATTTGATCGTACTTAACAGTACAGGTTATAAACGTTGTCATTTAAAATGGTCAAAAAGTGGAATGTAAAAAAATATCAATTCCACAGATCAGAAACGAAACAAAGATTTGTCCAACAGAAAATGATTTCCAGATTTATTCAATTTAAAAATAGTTTATTTTAACGTAATTCTCTTACCTGTAGGTAATGTTCTTCTATCGGTAGAACCACTTTTGAAATTACTATTTCTTCTATTTTTATTATAACTGGTCTCCATTGATCTCGTTTTTAGACTGTTTGTTGTGTCGCGATGCGGTGGCACAGCAGGAGGTTCTGATGGTCTGAAATTGAATTTTTGTAAAAAGTTATTCACTAGCGGTAATAGTCGGATATGAGGCTACTTTAATACTAACACCCTTGTTATGGTTCGTAAATTATGACAGCACTATAATGGATATGTATTATTTAATATAATATTTATATAACATACATAGCCTATGTCACATGATTTTAGCTTAGCTTTCTAACAGCATAAGAATATCTAATATCTTATCTGTATTTCCAGAGATCACTTCTTAAAAACAAACAAAATTTCATATATAACATAGTGTTAACACTGATTTTATTTAAGTCAAATTTGAATGTGACGAGTAATTTTCTCCTACGACTGCTATTATATAAATTTTAACTTTAAAATGTTTATTTACCTTCGTCTAGATTCCATTGTCGGTGTCGGGAGTGTATCGGCTTTTTTACCACGGCGCCTATCTGTAAGTTGCATTATTTCTGTATATTCATCTTCTACTTCTTGCACTGGTGAAGGAGGTAATGGTGGGAATTTAGGCGATTCTGGCGTTTGTGGTAAAGGACCCATCTCATGTCCCATACTTGGAGATGGGGGCAGCTGATTGTGCCTGTACGGATGCTCCACAATCTGTACATTAAGAGGAAAGTCTCCTCCACTCGATACTGCTGAATCTGAAGAAGATGGTTGGCGCATTAAAATCACTGGTACATCTTTGGCACTCGTCGACTTATGCATACTATTCGATCTCCTTCCCGATGATCTGTCACGGCGTTCTATCGATCTCTGATTTTGAATTTCATTGTGGCTAGACGACTTTTGTATGTCGTGCCTTTTTTGTTTTTCCCTAGAGCTATAACGTAAATTGTTTTCTAAAATTTCTTTAGATATATCATCACAGTATTCATCCTTATGGATATTCCAGTCTTTTGGTACGTATGGGGTAAAATGTTTTTGGTCCCGACCTTGGCTCAATATAGCACTAATATTATTTTCGATTTTTCTTAAAGGCGATGTTTCACCACTGGATCCCGGTTCACCACTTTCTTGGTCTTCTTCTTCTTCTACTGTAGTTATAAGAGCTTGTCGACTTGCACTATTACTCTCATCAGCACCAAGACTCGGAAGAGATATGACACGAACCATATTAGGAGGTACAGTTGTGAGCTCACCGACAGTTTCGTTACATTCTGTTTGAGGAGTTTCCTCAACTTTACCTTCTTTTATTAAGGACTGAATGTTATCGAATGTAGAAGAATATTTTTTGAAATCTGTAAACCTACTCTGTGGACTTAATTTATTTTGCGTACTACTTTTAGAATTATTTTTATCACTTTGTCTACTTTTGGGACTATGACCATAATATTCCGGATTGAATCTTTCTTGGGTATTATTGAGATCCAGACTTAGCCTTGATTTTGGCGATGTAATTTCTTTACTTAATCTAGAATTCGGAGTGCAGAGATCAATACTATATCTAGAGTTCGGGGTGTTCAGCTCTCGACTTAATCTTGAGTTTAAGTCTGCACTGTAGCGTGATTGAGGTAAACTTAAATCTGAACTTGGTCTAGAATTATAGGAACCTACCGATCCTGATCCGCTAATGGAAATACTGGATCCGTCTAAAGACTTATCTATACTTCTATTTAAACTATGACTTTGTATGAGGTTATTTGAATTTTGTGTTTTGTTTGCGTTTTTGTTAAAGGTCGGTAACTGTTTTCGATTTTTGCCCTTCCTTATAACGTATGTGCCGCATGCTAGATCTTGTGCACGTCGATGTTCTTGTTCAACATCAGAAATGGGAGACGCGAGAGGTTCACATTGTGAAATGGGAGGAGGAGGAGGCCAATACTCTTCCCCCCAGTCGTCATCTAATCTTTGTGGTATAGAGCTGGTACTCGAATGCGACTGGTCTCCTGATTTTCTTCTTCGTCTTCCAATAACCTGTAACGTAAAAATATTATTTTAATATATAATAAAAAGTGTAAAACTCTTCATCGCATCGATCAAATCAAGCAATGTAATAAATTATATTCAAAACATTGTAGCCATAAATGATATTACTTATTAATGTAATCAACACAAATAAGCCCTTCTAGAGAGTACGTACTTGCTATTACACACAATGTATTGTTCGGTTCGTCATTCATTGTATTAGAATTATGACATTGATAATTAATTTGTAATAAAATAAAATATTAGTAAGATTATTTCATTAAACCTACCTTTGTACTCCCTGGTGTAAGAAGAGGATCGTCACCATCGAGAGACACTTCCCAGGCAATGGAATTACGTTTCGACGGCGTACTAATAGCGGGGGGAGGCGGGAACGATTCTAATGAATCATCTGAAAAATGCTCCTCATCATTTCTGGAACCTCTCCTGAACTCGATGTCCTCCGAGGAGCCTCTACACACTTCTCTATGCCTTTCCATAGAACTGGCGAGAGTACGCGGAGGTATTTTACTCTTAGGCGATAATATCTCACCGTCAGACCGACTGTCGTTCTTTAAATTGTTCTTTTTATCGATACCTTTGTTATTTGACGGTGATATTTTGTTGTATGTCGGTGAATGTGATTGACGGTTAAATTGTATATTTGGTCCAGGATAAATCGTTACTGGATGCTCGTTGTACGGCTTATCACTAAATTCGCTTGAAAATCCCATAAAAGGGAACACTGGCGGATTTTCGAAACTAGGAGACTTTTTTTGGTTAATGGGCTGAGCTGAGTGTCTTGGAGGAAGCCACGTGGGAATCACTTCTGGATTAGGCCTTGAACCATGTTGTAAAGACGAGAATTTATAAGCAGGTATTGGCGGTTGTTGTAACTGAAATCCGTTTGTTGCTATCTCTTTATCCCAGCCATATGGACGTTGATGTCTCGTTTTTGGCTAAAAAAACATAACTTTATTATAAATAAAGAAATTTACTATAAAAAGAACATTTTAAAAATCGCATATTCACTTACAAAAGTTGTTTGAGTTGCAGTCGTAACTCCATTTACACTTATAATAGAATCCAATTTCTCTTCAGCTTCGTATTGTTCAACTGAAGTTGTTCGCTTTGCAGAATTTGCAGGTGAAACTCTATAAACATTTTGATTTATATTACTAATGATATTATTTTATTTGCATATTCTAATTTGATGTTTGATCAAATTAACTTGTATACGTCTATTAAAAACTCACAAAGGAAAGTAAATAAATCCAAAATAATAATTTTCGTGTCATAATTAGTCTTGTTAGCAGAATGCGAATATCTAAAGCATCCAATTTATTTAATTTATATTTATAGGAAAGATAAGCCATTATGTACGTCTTGATACAAATGATATTTTTTCTACAACCTAAAATTCAGATATTACCCGGTCTCACATTAACAAAAATTTTCACGTTATCAATGTAGATCTGTCGAATTTTAAAGTCTTTTATAATGTCGTAGCGGTTTTACAAAGTGGTCAATATAATTTCGTCAAGTACGTGACTACGAGATAATATTGATTTGCTGAGTTTAAACGAAAATCCTTACATTATTTCACAGTTATAAAAAGACTATCGTTTTGCATCGGCCCCAAACAGTTTTATTATCTATAATATATTTTTTTTATCGAAGATCTTTTAAAATGAAGTAGATATTTTTCGAAACTTATTAAACCTTAACAGCAAAAGAAGCTAATAAATAACAATAGCAATAAGAGCGTAATTTACTTTGGTAATAGAGTAGAAATGATCCTCTCCGCTTCTTCAGGCGGCGGCGGCGAGTGCGGGGACGGCGGGTCTGGCGGCGAACCTTCCTCGCGCTCCTCCGTTGGTCGGAAGCCTAGCGCGAATTTAGCTCTGAAATTATACAGTCACAACTTTATCTTAAATGCCATTAGACCCATTTTTTGTCAATTGGACTTACTGACATTACAAGAAAGATGGATAAGACAGTTTTAGAAAAAGTTTAATGCAGCAATAATCTTCTCGTTTCTCTCTTTTAATATTAAAAAGAACATTAAGAGTGATATTTTTACGATTACTTAGCTAAATTTACTAACTAAAATCTATCAGAAATATTATGATTTGGTAGTAAAGTACTGCTCTGAGCTACATACACTCTGAGCGTTGGTTGGTAGTAAGGTCTCTGACCATGATGGATATCGGTACAGGTGGTAAGCAATATTAAGACTTAGAAGTCGATGAATTTTGAAAGCGTCTGGTAGAGCAATCTTCTTCCAGACGCCTTTAAAGAACTATGCAAATTGTCGGGAATCGGAGGAAATGATATCCTGAATTCTCATATAAAAAGAGAGAAAGCAATTAGAAATAATTAAAAATACCAATCAAACATTTGAACTGCTGAACGAACAAATAAACGTGTCTAAATCCACTCTACTCGATATATTTAGTTGTAAGAACAAAACACGACTACCGAGTTCAGTATCGAATATCGCGTATCGAGTATTGAGTTAAGGTATAAATGGCTGTTTTTTCAACAAAATTGTCATTTAGCAAGTGACGTTTGTAGAGTCAACAACCCCTGAAGATGCTTCGGTTATGGAGCGAAACGTTCGTCGATTGTCGATCGCGATCTATTTGTGTGGTGTCTTGGTTCGGTTTCGCACGTCTCACTTTTATATGGGCAGAGTGCTCTTCTGGGTTGTGCCATAAGAGTCTGGTTGTTCAGATTTCCGCGGATATAGGAAGGTAACGTTTTGATTCCTTTTAAACCATGAATTTCCGCAAATTAACGCCTGATTCAATTCTATATATAAAGTCGTTTTGTACCATGATTCCAGTTAATTGTTACTACTATGAGAATGACCCTCCACAGTAATTATTCTGATTTAATACGTCATAGGTGGGCTTTCAATAAAGAAGGAAGCTGAACTTATATTGAACAGATCTTACCGTCTGCCGTTCATGCTCATATATCCATCGTCCTCAGAAGTGTGTCCGGCGAGTGGCGAGTCGTCGTCAGTGGCCGGCGTAGCGGGTGTAGCGGGGGTGGCGGGGGTGGCCGGCGTAGGCGGCGCGCGCGCCTCAAGCGACCGCGGCTCTCCTTCGTCGTATTCACTTAATACTTGGTCCAGTAGTTCCAACGAACGCTGTACGTCGTCGCACCCGCTGTGAACATTTTTTTATAAAGTTAGGTAATATAAATATATCTTAGTCTAAATCAGGTTAAGAATATAAAGTAATTTTTAATTTTTACATACAGTACATGCACAATATTTTCATCCTATCTTACATAGGTTTCGAAATACATATATTCAGGATTAAAAAATATATAGTTAAATTTTTTTAAATATTAAATCTCAGTTAGAATATAGAATTATAGAAATTAGGTTCAACAAAAACAGTTTTAATTTTCAACAAATTGCTGTATAAAAATGTTTACGCGTTCAATAAATATATCACTACTATCCTGAAGAAATTGAATTTATCCGGGAAAAAAGTGTGTGCCAAAATTCACTGGAATCCGATCAATGTTTTTGCGTGATTTAGTAACAAAGATCAAAACATACAGACTTCCACATTTATAATATTAATAAGATATCATTAGTGTCTCTCATATTACAGGAATAAGGACGTATTTTATATCCCTTGATTTCTGTTTAATTAGGTTAATCTAAATACCATTGCGAATTTATTAATATTTGTTTACTATCATGTTATCTAGTTTTATATTTACTACATATTTTATATAACCAAGCCAATGGATTGAAACTTTTATAAACCAATATATTTTATTGCCAGTAGTCAGATAAGGCATAACTCAGCGTACGGATAGCAAGGAGGTTAGCAGTCAATTCCCCGAGATAATGTTAAATTGAACTCATTTCCTCTAGAGTCCTGTCTGCCAGAAGAACGTTTCCTTTTACTGCGCCATTAGAACTAAATTAGAGAATAACTATGTACGTTGATTGGCCGTTTCACTCACAATTAGTTCCGATCTCACAGTGAGATAGGCACTAAGTAAAATAAATAAAAAATAATGCTGCTAATCGCTCTTAGGTAACTATTTCCAAATTTGGCTTTTGGATTTTTCTATTACTTGTCCTATAAGACATTGATAAATTTAATAATAAGGTTTAGAAAGATCCTGTCCACAATTTCCAAGTATGAACGGCAGCTTCTTTATATTTATTTCAACAAGTCTCTACGCCTGTTTTTGAAAAGAAGAGTCGATATCAGACAAAAAACAAATTGATACTAAAATGTTTTTTTTATGCCTTTTAAGAGCCAGAACTCTAATAAAAGAACGATTTCTAAACGTTCGGCTAAAAATATAATTTGTATCAACTTCAAATAGCGCGTAGTTGGCATCTGGTGCATTCATTACAAGTATTCATATTAGAGGATGTATGGTCCCCGGTATAAAGTGGTTGTAGTGGTTGGCACAAAGCACCCCTTTGAAAGAAGAGCCGCTTTCACGCCAGCTCTCGATAAGCCCTTAGCGCTACGGAGTTCTACGCCATACTTCCTCAATCAAATGACTGCAGTACAAAAACGTACCTACACAACTTTTGACAACATATTTTTAAGCTCCTACATGTTATAAGTATTTTGGTCTTAGTGGTAAGATGATGAGATGAGAAGGTCTGGAATATCTATCTATAATACATCCATTAAATATCTAACTTTAATTAAACTATTTTTATGTGAAATTCAGGGTTAAATAATCATCTCGTCTGATGAGAAATACGATGTATTTTTTAAACAGAATCTAGTATAATATCACAATCCTATTATTAACTTCTAATATTTGTATGGAAGTTGTATATTAGAACTCGCACAAAAGTATTTTTAATTACTTTTTGGGGTAATATTGAGCAAATTAATTACTTATATGCATGCAACTTTATGATATTAGCAGGTTGATCTAAAGACGGAGACGGGGTGGCTAATGTTAGGACAGGCGAATTTTACGTAATACGTTTTGTTATCACCACAAGTCACCTCTAAAAAGTTTGTTAGTTCAGATTCAGTTTTAAAATTTTATTTTTACGTGCATAGCATGTATTTGCTGTTACTACTTGTTCGCATGACTAAGAGACTCTCAGGATGTAAGGGATTTGGTACAGGTATTGTGTATGTTCAAGAGTGGGAACTGGGGATACACTGATAACATAGCGAGACCCGCTTCTTACATCTTCACCGATCGAGAGCTTCATTAGTGTTCGCCTCTAATGATCTCCACCGTGTACAAGCTTTTTTATCTGTATTGTAGAACATTACTTTCACCTTATCGATATTTTGATAGAATAATAATAATAATTTAAAAGCTGCTAGGATTATTATTGGTATTTGATTGGCTAGTAGTTGCTATGGATTTATTTTAATAAATTTTTTCACCGATTTGACAATTTAAAGGATGCGTTATAATAGATACGCAGTTGTTTGACTTATAGTTTTGTGGAATAAATATTGATTTGTCATAGTGAAATCTAGGTTGTATAGTTGTGACGTGATTCTGATGACTCATGTACATTAATTATTTGTTGTAATAATGTTCGGTTGTGAGATCGGACAGGGGATGACGATTGTCTTGATCGTGTCAAAAATGTCCTTAAACTTGTTCCCGGACTTGGGACCTGTTTGGAATACATATTTGTAAGTGTTGTTAAGATAGATATTATTCTTTTATCTCTTACAAAGCTAACATAATATAGATTTGTTTTGCACATAATGTTTAAATGACATGGAAATATTTAATTTGTCAGAGTCGTGGAGTGTATGTCACGGGAGTAATAAGCTTTAGTACGCGTAGGCTGGATAGGCCCGGTATAGGTGTATCGCGCAATGCATTGTATCGCCAGGGCTGCCACAAAGCAGAGCACTCAGCATGAGTGGCGGAGCGCGGCGCGGCGGCGGGCGCGTGTCTGCCTTTGTTTTATTTCACCCACACTCCCGCTTTAGAAACTTTTAAAGGAGTCTTCAAATTGCGTTTCTCTTTTTTATTGGTTAAAGTTGATTAGTTGTAATGATTTCTAACATAAAAGTTAATTACCGTAAAAAAGTTTAAAAAAATTATATTCAATTTTTACAGGTCATATTTTTAATTAGCACCTCGCGTACATCCAAATAATAATAAAAATTATTATGATTACTAGCAGGCCTACTTCTTGGTAGCGTAACTCGTTACTTGTAAGGTAGGCTAGGTACTGTTTATGCGGAAATGAGTGCAGTGAGGCGGAAGTGCAAAACGCCCCCGGCGCACCCCCGGGCCCCGGGCGTCGACCCCCGAGTGGTGCTGAGCTTATACGCATACTGACAGTATGAACGCGCGGCGTCTTCCATAACGCACACTATGCAAAAAACTTATAAAAGATCAATTAGAAAGAGTTACCGATTACCACAATCAAATACGACGTTTTAATTACATTAAATAAAATAAAAAATGTCGGAGGAATAATTTAATCCAACATTTCATCCCTCTTTATTGACTATTTTAATTAATGATTTTTAAAATAAAAATTTTTAAAATTTAAAGTCCTTTCTAAGTAATATTACAAATAGAAAATATTGATGATTTAGTGAAAATTTATTTCCAATTCAATGAATTCAAATTTATTTATGGTTGATCCAAATAATTGACTTATAATTATGAACCGGGGCTCCTGAATCGCTAAAACTTTTCAGCTCGACTGGATTCCGGCTAGTTTTTAAATTGGATAAAACTTTGTCAATTAAGTAGTTTGTTGTTGGTTTACAGTTCGGGTAAGTTCTGGGGGTTAAGATTAGCGTGCTTTGAAAATCGACTTAAAACTCGTTTAAAATAGTAAAATATTACTATCGTATTATATAATATAATTAACTAATAGATTCGCTGAAATCTCGCAGGGCTAAATCATTTATTTTTCCTAACATTCGGTTTAAATGGAACAAAGCCTATATTTTAAGTTAGATCTGTGAGCAGCAATACAGGAATAAAAACCGCATTCAATTTCGTGCAGTAGTTTTTGCGTAGTCCGCATACAGATATAAAAATTTTTAGACTGGTGGTTGAAAATTTAATTCCCAGACCCATCATATTAAGTTTTCTTAAATTGCATGTACAGATATTCGATAAGTTACATTTTTTTATCTATATTACGGTAATTTTTGATATTTCTTGCTTCGATCAATTTGTATAAATTTCTAGCCGATGGTGCATCAGGACAACATTAAATAATATTACATTCTCCTATATAATTAACAAAAAGGTTATTAGGAAACAATTCATGTCTTACCGACTTATTATGAGCACATTCCACTAAAATATGGTATAGGTCATCCATGGTAACACACACTTCGCAATTATGCAAATTGGTTTTTCCCATTAGATAGCCGAATCTATTTGATTTAACTAAATATTTCTGTTCAGTTTGTGTCAATCCACGTTTCATTTAAAGGTTGCGCTTGACTTTAAACCTCTCATCAAAATATTCTTTCCATAATTGTAAACAATGTTTTTTAAATATATAAATACACTCAGAAAGATAAGGAGAAACCGATCTGAACCTATCTGCTGTTTCATTCCCCGCAATGTTAATATGGGAAGGTATCCAATATAGAATAACTAACTTTGATTGCTTTTCACATTCCCATATTGAATTAAGTATACCATATGCTACGGTAGTACTTCTAGGATTAGAGGTGCAACGAGCAATGTGTTGAAGAACGCATATGTAGTTAATAATATATTTTTCGAATAATGCAATAAATCTAGAAGATCCTAATGAGGAAACTCTTTGAATTTAATAGGAAACTTTAAACCGACTATAAAATCATGGTCTATCACCTCCAAAAGCAAGACGTTATTAAAGTGTTTATTTTTGAGCGAAATCTTATTGGCGTTGGTACTTGCTAGTGGCGGGAGTGCGGACGGAAGGAAGCGTCGAGGACATGCCAATAAACGCGGCGACTGTAACAACACCTCAAACAAATGCCGGAAGCAATTCCCCTCCCTAACAGCGTGCTGTAAGGTTGACATTTCAAACAACCACTTACTATTATCGGCTGCAACGGCTTAAAGCAATTTTGCAAGTCAATATTGAACTTTCAAACTCTTGGGAGCGACGCCGACGTGTCCCTTTCAAATAAATCAACTACTGGATTACTCGCCCTATTCCACGAGGTTTACGACCGCTCAAATATTATATAGTCGTAAGATCTACACAAGTCCAATTACCATTGATTTTGGTGGACTAAACAATAAAGTTAAACTAAAGTTAAAGAAATTGAATCATAATAATGAGGATTAAACGAATTGATTTCTAAAGTTCAATATTTTATTGTAAATTGGTTAAACAATTGGAGAGTAGAAGACCAATCAAAATATTATTCATCACGGAAACTTACATTTATCTAATCTTTGATGACCTAAGATGTTTATATACGTACAAATTTAAAAATACTTCAACAAAAAGTGAGGCAAGTGCTCTATCAGTCATATACCACACAACAGCCAGTGCTATATTAGTATAACAAAGATATTTTGTTTTTATTCATCATCATCATCGTCACATCTCATTAATGGCCCACTGCTGAGCTTTCCGCCTCAGAGTAAGGAGGGGTATAGGCCGTAATCCACCTCGATGACCTAGGGCGTATTGGCAGACTTCACACATCTTTGAAAACTTTAGGTAACTCTCAGGAGTGCAAGTTTCCTCACGATGTTTTAAAGCAAGTGATATTTAATTGTTTAAAACACACATAACTCAGAAAAGTAAGAGGTGTGTGCTAAGGGTCGAACTCGGACCTCCCGAGTAAGACATTAATGACTTAAGCACTGGGCTATCACTGGTTTAATTTAATAATTGTTTTTATTATAGTTTATTTAACATTATTGATTTTAGAGTATTTAGAAATATTATATGTAAGCATTTATCCGTTTCTAATAACTGTATGATGTTTTTCTTTTCCTTCCGAACTGTCTAAATACTGCATTGGTCTGCATAGTTTTATATTCGCCGTCTTTCTGCGCAGCATTGTAAATGTTTAACGCGTTGTTTACAGAATGTCTAAATGGCTGACAACAATTTGTTTAATATAGGTAAGTTATCTTCAATATAATCGGGCACATATTATATTCATTATCTTATATAAATGTAAATGGTTCCCATCTAGAACAACGATGGAGGGCCTCAGATTGGTGGTGTTAATTAAGCAATTAACTGAGATGTCGGCGGCGCGATGGCGGTGCAACTTGCAACGAGCACGAGCAACGGCACGAGGCACGACGGAACACTTGTCAAGAAATTATCGTGTCCAAAAGATCAGAACTACATTTTGCAGAAATAAAATTGTCGTACAATGTGACAATTTATCTTTTTACCCGACTACGGCGAGGCCAAAAGGAAGGGTTATGATTTTGGCAGTCTATATATATATGTATGTATGTATGTATGTATGTATGTATGTATGTATGTATCTATGTTTGTATGTTCCACTCTAGCGCCTAAACTACTGAACCAATTCTCATGAGTGAGGTGTCAATAGATTCGTAATAATGGCGCGGGTGACATAGGCTATAAAAACTTTATGATTTTTTTTAATGACGGAATTTAAACCCCAGATTCTAACTTCGAAAAAATTAAACTGAGCTGATTATCATGTGTTTGATGTCAAAACAAGAAAAAGAAAAAATCTTATTGTTTAAGTCAACATATATGTTTAAAATGTGGTCGTATAGTTCGCGCGGTCCTGTCGTTGCAGTTATTTACTCGTTTAAACAAATAAAAGCCAACAATTACGTTATAATATTAGATTATAAAAGTTATCTCGATCGGGAAACGGAAAATGTATTAAATAAAAAAATAAAGTTTAAAAAACTATAACCCGACTACGTAAAAAGTGGTTTGAAAAGGACGAAACAAGAAAATAATCTGATAGAAACCTAGAAATGTATCGGTATAAAAATGGTCAAGGTAGAACCGTGGTTGCACCAAACGGACATAGTAGGTATAGGGTATCTGCTTATTTTCTTGTTTCGTCCTTTTCAGACCACTTTTTTACGTAGTCGGGTTATTATATTAATAAAAAACAATAGCTAAAATAAGGAAACATTAGATAATCAGTGTTCTACTTTCTAAACATCACAAAAAGAATCCGCGAAGTGCCTGGGGTTTGCGATCCATGTGACGGATAACAAGGTATATTTATTGCGCATAAACAACTAACTAAATTTTTACTCACGTTATTACATTTTAACTTTCATCGTTACCATTCTTTAGACAATATTCACTATATGAAATTACTTGTGCTTACCTATGTTATCAACACTCTCGTTAATAGTATTAAATGTTTTACATTAAAGATTAAGTAGGTACTCTTTAATGTAAAACACATTTTATATTAATTTTTACAATTTATGTCCTCAAATAACTGACTTCTGTGATTCGTTAATATATCATAATATTTATGGTCAACGGAGCCGAGGGAGAGTTTAATTTTCACCCTAAATCATTAGCAGTGTCATCGAATTTTGTATGCAGGACCGACCCACCCACGCTCCACGTTGCAAGAGCAATGTAAATTGTGTTGTATCACGGTTATATTTTCATTTACCGTTGTAAAGCGATGTCCCCGTAAAATTAACGTTTTCCCATTGCTGGTGAAGCATGTATGAAAATATTTTGTATATTTGTCATCTTACAGCGAGGTCAGTCAGCTGTTGAACAATTTCACCGCTACAATAGTACAATTATTTAACTTGATGTGTTAATTGTTATTGTATAACTTTGATCAATGAACGAGCGAGCTAGCTAGCTAGCTAATAAATATCATAAATCATTTTAACAATTACTATGATATAATTCAAATAAATAAGCTAATAATAATAAATAAGCTATGAATAATAATAATACTTATGTTGTAAATCGCAAAGTTCGAAAATTAATAATTAGTCTGACTGTAATGGTATCAAAATAATTAGTCTAACACTAATAATATTATATTCATCTATTTTTTTGGTCTTAGGAAAGTACTTGTGAACAAAAGGAAACGGAAATTATTCAAATTCAGAAACAACTAATCCTATACTTTGTTGTTATTAAAGTGAGTAGTAGAATGAATAAATAAAATTGGAATCTCATTTTTTTTCCATCGGCGACGCACATCATCCATACATAATAAAAGACAAAAATAGAAGTCCTGTTGATTTTATTAAGTTTTTTTTGGAGATATGCCAAATCGATTCCGTCTGGACAAATTGCACGAGAATTTCATCACATAGTTAATTAAATTAGTAGAGTTATACCGGCGTTTTGGAATTCTGTCGCCTCACTATCGATCTCAAGTTGCCGCCGCGCCGCTGCCGCCAGACGACGCGCCAATGAAAAACTATGCTTTTTGTTCCTACAACTTTTACATTCAACTAACTCATATTTATAAACATTAAACTCTAGTATTTACTTGCACTTGACAATAGACATCCATGCAAAGTGGGTGATGTGAATAAATTCAAGAGCACTTAATATAAAAATGCATACGAAAGAACATCCGTCACTTTATTCGGGACCTTGGACTCTAGGATTTTTACAATTCATTTTATTTTGATTCGCTAGTTAATGGAGTTTAGTGAGGATTAAGATTATTGATTTAAAAATAAAAACTTCAACGATCAAATTGAAACATCATTGATTAAATAAATTTTCATTATTTTTATAAAGGATTTTGCATTATTCACAAGTTTTTTTTAGTTATTCAAAATATTTCCATGAAAATCAAGATCTGGTTATAATTTTATCATATTTTGGCTGTTTAATGCATAAAATGTTTTTTTTTTCAAAATATTCTAGAATGCAGGTCTGAGCAGATTTTTTAAGTGCCATTAATGTTCTATTCGTTAATATCGATTCTTCTGAATCAATTTCGTCTGGGTATTAATACTTGATGACTATATTAAATCAGAGTTAGGGGTAATTTAAATTTTTATTGTTATAACTATTTGTATTTAATAATACATTAATAATAAATTGTATTAAGGAAAGAAAGATAACAAGACTAATATTACATCATTTTGTGGTAAAAACAAATGGCTCTTTGTGATAAATGTAAAGAATTATAATATAAATTTATTTCTACGACACATCTCATTATGAGAGTCATTATAACTTTAGAAAGTATAATGTTACCATAAATTTAATAGATGGTTGAATTTCCTTTGCCTAACGTAAAATGTACTATAAAATATGAATAGTATATATATTATTTCTGTAAATAAGTCTTTTGTATTGAAGGCAAAATTATAAATAGAAATGCGTAATATATATACTGTATTCTACTTGATTACTGTATACAAATATTTTTTAATTCTGTGTGCCTAGAGTCGACGTGTCTTCCGATTTACCAAGATATATATACATTTTTCCAAGTTTCCTTTTTTAGCCAACAAAATGTACAACAGTCATACTTTTTTAACTCCCTTTTTTCCTGACCATTTGCCGATTACTATCATGCGAGTGACCGCTTATAGTGTCTTTCGCTTCCCGCTACTTTTCCCTTTCAATTGCTATGAGGGTGGCAACACCTCAGTAACCTCCTTTGTGTTGTGTATAACCACAGAGGATAGTGACCACTTAGATAGTCTGTTTGCTGCTGTTTGTTTGTTTACCTCTTTTGTAATAAAAAATATAAACCAAACTTCATCAATCTATGAAGTCGATTTTTCAGTTCCTATTATCATCACGACCCTTCAATGGCCCACTGCTGAGCCGGGTCTTTTCCTCAGAATGAGGAGGGTATTAGGCCATAGTCCACCACGCTGGTGCGGGTTTTCAGGCTTCACACACCTTTGAGAACTTCTTGGGAACTCTCTTTAATGCAGGTTTCCTCACGATGTTTTCCTTCACCGTTAAAGCTAGTAATCTTTAATTGCTTAAACATACATGAGTCAGAGGTGTGTGCCCAGGGTCGAACTTGGGACCTCCCGAGTAAGACTTGAAGTCTCAACCACTGGGCCATCCTATTAATTGACATTAAAAATAGCCAACTCGACAGGTTATAAATACTGCCTAAATAGTTTAGCGCGAGTTTGACGAGTGATTTCATAGACTGTTATCTATATCTATATCTATACTAATATTATAAAGAAGTAAGATTTGTATTTTTGTATGTAACGAATAAACATAAAAACTACTGGACCGATTTCAAAAATTCTTTCACCATTAGAAAGCTACATTATCTCTGAGTAACATAGGCTATATTTATTACAAGAAAAAATTAGAGATCCTTAGGAAATCTCACGAAAACCAACCCAAGGTCCCAAAAAATTTGCCATAAAATATCTTTCATCGCATGCGCTGTAAAAAGTATTGATGATAGAACAAAAAAATGTTGTACAATATTATAGAACGTATCAATATCTACAAAAAAGTCCGCGAGACCATATGTCCAACTATTATAGTTACGTCACTATAACTACTTTTTTACATTTTAAAAGTTGATAAAAATGCCTATCAAAATCAGACCATGTTTTCTATAACTTTGTATTAATCCTTATCCAAATAAATTATTTCATATTCAAGACTATTTCAATACCTGTAAATTACTTTTTGAATTATTAAAATCGGACTTTCCATTCAAAAGATATTACGAAATTAAAAATATCAATATAAACAAAAAATACACGACGACGCACGGGCCAGTATAGCGACGCAGCGCAGCGAGTAAAGCGGCAAGAGAGGGGGCACCGAAATGCGGGAGGGCCAATATATTTTTAAAAATAATATTCCACCCGCGCGAAGCCGGGACGGGCCCCTAGTAGTGAAGTATAAACATAGTGAAAATTAATCCATATTAAGGAACATCGAAGTCGTTATTATCATCTACGACTTTTAGCTTAGTTAATTGTTTATCAAAAGGTCGAGCAGAGAAAGCGAGAGTTCAAATAAAATCCCTACTAATATTATAAATGTGAATGTAAGTTTGTTTGTTACGCTTTCACGCGAAAACTACTTAACCGATCATCATTAAACTTTATACACATATTATTGAGGGTATTAGAAGTAACATAGGATACTTTTTATGAAAAAAAAAAATTACGATTCATTTCTATTGTAATGATCTCTGATACTTATTTAATGGCTTCAATGCGAGCGAAGCCGCGGGTAAAAGCTAGTAAAACATAAAAGCTATTTTAACTTGCATCTTAGTTAATGAGGACCTAGGACTGGTCGTTTCCTGGGTCAAATCTACGTTATTTATTATAGTTCAATATTATAGTTAAAGATAATTTATTCACTGTTTAGCTATGATTTTACGTTTTGAAATGAAATACACAGGGGTATGTGTCATATTACGAAGATATTGCTATTAGCGAGGGGCTGTCTAATCGGAAAAGGGTAACATCCAATACTCTGCCGTACCTATCATGCGAAAATTTGTAATTACGTGAAATATATATATGTACAAGTAGGTACTATACTATTATATAAAGAGGAAAGATTTGATTGTTTGTATGTTTGTTTGTTGCGAATAGGCTCGAAAAGTACTGAACCGATTTTGAAAATTCTTTTACCGATAGGAAGCTACATCCTTTCCGGGTAACATAGGCTATGTGGTGTTGCCATAAATACTCTAATTAAAAAGATATGGCCATTTAAGTGTTCTTTCACTGATAGAAGTCTGTAGTATTTCCGTCTCTCATCCTCTTATAATACTATCACTCTCTTTTTACTCTCATTAATTTTTATCTTTATCTGTTCAGAATGATCATTCTCCTTTCACTTTCTTTCTTTCGATTATCCCTCTCTCTCTCCCCCCTCTTTTTTCTCTTTTTCGCTCTCTCTCCTTTACCTATTCAAAATTATTTTTGCTCTGTCCTCCCTCTTTTATTATCTGTTGCTTTTCTTTTTCTCTCTATAATTTTTTTTATAACTTTTTCTCAGTCTCTTTTTTCAAATAATGAAAAGCTACACAATTGCACAGTGACAATTTAAGCACATCAATTATAATATTGCTTTAAATACACGGAGCGAAGCGAGGACAGGCAGCTAGTAAATTATAAAGATAGATTTAATAATAACGTTAAATTTGATAACAGAGTTCAGTATATAAAATGGCCTTGTAAATATATATCTGGATCACAAATCTCATGACATCGAATAAAACTTATGAAATCAAACCAAAATAATATGACACTACTCAATGATTACATTGATTGGCTTCCACTAATATCTGCACTGTCTGTGCTAATTGATTGCGATCAGTTACCGCAAATAAACACTAAATGACTGCATTATGCTATTTATCTAACCAAATAGAACTAGATACTCAATCAGCATTAAAAAATATACCAGCCAAATGGACACTTCTTAGACTCTTAAAAATCATACTTTTAGGACGCTATAAATTGGATTTGTAGTTTCTTATATACAGTTGACATTTTTGTTTGTTATCTCAGTGCTAAAAATAATTATTATTTCGTCATGATATCAGAGGAAACACATTTTTTACTTTAATTTGTATATTACATTTAAATGAAATATGCGAGTACTGGACGTAATACCATTGAAAAAGCATTTCTGTTAAACTATCGACTATATATATTTAATTATCTATCTATGACTACTTATTGTTATATGACGATAGTTTGACGATAATGTTCTATAGGAATGTGTATCTAGTTCATCCATACAAATAAATAAAGTTGGAGTGTCTGTTAGTAATATTAAAATAAACGCTTTTTACTAAGTGCATATGGAATGTGCATACCAAAACAACATTTTTACAATTTTTGCCTGTCTGTCTATTTGTTCCGGCTAATCTCTGAAATGGCTAGACTAATTTTGACGGGACTTTAAGTGGCAGATAGCTGATGTAACAAGGAGTAACTTAGGCTATTTAACATCTCGCTACGACCAATAGAAGCGGAGCAACATGCGAACGAATTCGGGTGGGTCGGCTAGTATTTAATGTAATAAATAGCCCAATTCGTATACAAACAATAACAACAGAGTTAAATACATGGAAAATTCAGTGATTGATGATTGTTAAAGAGCACAGCATGTGGTCACCATGCGACTGGTTTTATTATTCAGCAATAATTGAAATGAGATGAAAGATTTCGTAGCTTCTCTCAGTAGGGACGAGTGCATAGTTAGAAAAACAATAAGCGTGAATTAATAAATAATGTCGTCGCTTCTGTTCCTGCAGTTGCTATGGCCGAAGGGTCGAGTAGGGTGAGTAACATTAAGCCAAACACAGATGTAGTATATATTTTAATATAAATCACAGTAAGGCACTTGCAGCTATAATATAATTTTTTTTGACGGTACCAACCTATACCATAAATTATAATATATCATATTTTACAGCTGAGCATTACCAAGAAATATTATGACATATTTTATATGCTGATGCTTTTTTATGGTGTCATGTTTTTATTAAACCATAACATACTGATTTTGAATTCCGTAAATATTGAGCGAGTCGCCATACAAGTTATATTCCCAATGAGTTTGTTGATTATTTATATGTGATATTTGCATTTGGTTCTAGATGTTGTCCCTGAGAGGATAAAATACCACATGAAGGGTGCGATTTCAATGAAAATTCAAAAAATATTAGCAATATCGCATCAATACGCGAGTTGCATAATCTAAAGGAGCAGCGGCATTGGCTACTGAAGAACTGTCAATCCATAAACAATTTACTTGCTAATTACTTAATTAGTAATCAGGATCTACATGAAGGCATAATATAATATATTATAGAATTGTCTTCGTATGTAGTAAGCTTGCGGTATATTAATACGTATTATAGCTACATGTGTGAAGGGCTTTAGTGCCGTGCTGGAACAGAACGCGGAGAGACGCCGGATGCTGTGGCATTACTACCATGATTTATTCGTCTGGCGGTTCATGTTTACTCGGGATACGTTAAATCCCCGAACTGAATGGCGCAGTGACCAAACTTCATTGAACCCCAAACAAAAATGTTGAACGCTATAAATATGCAGATCATGTGGCATTATAGGGTAGAAGCAAAGATTATTTTAATGCGATGATTTCAATTTCGAGAGGGTGACTGAATCTTTTAACTTTTAATTTATAATTGCGTATATTCCGTAGGTTCTGTATAAATTGGATTGAAGGACATTATTAATTTTGCTGTAAGACATATGTTGCTAACTGCTTGCTACCGCCAATTTGAGGTATTTGCATTTTTTCTTTTATTCATTTTTAGGAAATGGCTTTTTCTCAAATTTTACGATTCTGGGTCAACAGGAAATACCCTGCTTTTGACTACCTTGAGATGTTTTGATTGCGTTCTTAGAAATTTGATTTTCGTAGTGATCTTATATGTGTTATTTTTTTTCTTGCGCGGGTACAGATCCCTAAAAAAATAAAATCATATTAACTCTAAATATTAAAAAAATCGATGAACACCTCCGTTTACATAGCCACCCTAACTAATTGTATCAACCCTATCAGAGTTGCGGTCCTACAGTCCCCGGTGGCTCTAGCGGCTCTTTAAAAAGCGTTGTACAGAATTTGATCGCACCCCACGATATGGGGTATATCTGCAGTTAATTATCTGTGAGGGGAAGGGGGAAGACGTTGCGAACGCCAATTTCTCCCCCACTAGTCAGATCCAAGATTCGTACAGCTATCTAAACGGTGAGCCCTTGCAATTAGTTTTAATTAAACTCAATGGGGGAAGCTAAATCAATATTAACGATACGATAAGATATTTCAAATATTTAATATATTTTTATATTAATTGACTCATTATACAATTACATCACTGTTCTAAAATGGCGAATATAAATCTTTACTTACGTATAAATTTACTTTGAAATAGAAAAGGTAAAAACCACTAATGGGTTTACTTATAAAAGTATATAATTAATTGATTAGTTAAGCAGTGTTTTGTCTCTTTCTCTCAAATACAAATAAAATGGACATAGAAAGGAATTGATGTCAATTAAACATTGATTACGTTAATCTCTGTTTATATGTAAGGGTGTAAATTTATTAGAAAAGGATGCCGCTCTATAATCAATCGCTTTTCGCTCGTTAGAATAAGTGAATATAAAAAATAATTAAAACAAAAAAATGATTTTATCATAAATAAATTAATAATTTAATTTCGTTTACTTATGTTTATTGTAACACTGTTTGTTTCCCAAATAGAAATAAAACAAAATATAAATAAAATATAATTAAGGTATTTTTCCTTTTCTCTCAATAGCAATATTATTAATAAGTAACATAAAGTGTGTGATTGAATATGTGGCAATTACCTTACTTTATATCTATCTATACTCTTATACTAGCACTTTTTCTTTATTCTAAACATCTTCATTTAAATTTAGATACTTTCAAAATACATTGCTTTGTTTATAAATCTTTATAGGCGCTGAGTTTTGGCACTAATTGACAAGCTAAAAGAATGAAGGGGTGAGTTTTGTTAGAATACTAAAAGTGATGTAAAACATTAAGCTAAGTGGGGGAGAGGAGGTGACGTCACGAGTTTAAAGAATAGTCTGCATACGTCGAGAGCAATTCCGGCTTGAAACGGACAAATTAGATTAATCACACTCGCTTTGACGACCAGGTGCTAATGGAAACACGTAACGACCTTTAAAACTGTGATGACGTGCTTCGCTACTAAAATGTTTTAGTAACTGCTTTTGTTAATATTTAACTACAAAGTAATTTAGAGGAAAAGTACTAAATATTATAAAGTTAAATATTTTCGCATTAAGAAGTTGACACATATCTCAAGCTTAATGTATTTTTCTTGTAAGTAGCGTTGAAAGTAAATTGGTATTTATATCTTGATTTCATTTATATTTTCTATATTATACGTTTGTTTAGTTTTGTGTCATTATCATTTTTTTTTATGACAAATAAGGGACAAACGAGCAGACGGTCCACCTGGTGGAAAGTAGCCACCGTCACCCATGGACATCGACCAAAGTAGAGGGTATCTCTTGTTTTGTCGATGCGTTGCCGCCTCGAGTATAGAGTGAGGAGGGGGAGCGAAGAGAAGAATGCTGCGGTTTCAATGGACCCCGAGCAAGAAGCCAGTGTTCATTGGAACCGCAGCAGTAACAGGATGGGAGAGGGAGGGCACCAAGTGTTGGGTTACTCGGCTCTTGCGAGATGCTCTCCCAGCGGCAGAGGGGAATTGTATTCTAACCCGTCTCCTCACGGGTAACGTGTAAATCATGTTCGAAACGTTTTTGATATCGACTTAGTAGTTACTATGGTTAGTAGTTTCTATTGGTTTATTTTAATTAAAATAAGTTGAGCTGGAAAGCTATAGATTCATCATATATTAAATATTGGCTATTTTATTTTTAGTGCTGCATATTATTATTGTTTTTTACGTGATACTGCGTATTATATCTCATATATAGTTAATAGCATGACTTTATTATTTTGGTACTGACTCCTACAATAATGAATGCATATGCAAATTTAAATTATACTCAAACTTCTAGTAACACTAATAGTAAAAGAACACACGTAAAATGTTACAAAAAATTTACAACCACAAACTTTGTTATAAGGAAATACATTACTAGCATATATGGAACAACTACTATTTTACTAAAATTTATGCAAAAGAATAAACGATAGACTTCAATTTTTTGTTTACTACAATTTTCCTTAAGAGGTAGAGAGGCCATCAACTTTTTGATGATTGTAACGTTATAAATGATTAAAGTTTATAAATATATTAATTTATTATGTCCGACACTACTGCCTTATATGACTACTACCAAAATATTCCTAACATTCTGAGTTTACCAAATGGAAAATACACTAGTAACACTAAAACAACTTTTCATGTTACATAGCAGTTGATATGAAAGGTTTTCAAAGAAATATTAGGGTACATTTGATGGTGAATTCACTCGTTGTTAGGTCGACGACACTGAAACATTCACGTAGGCTTTGTTGTGGAAAACACCGCACGCAATCATAATCCTATTGCATGTAGTAAAGCGAAAAGATTACGGTTATTTTCATGCAGGCGCTATTATATAATAATGATAAGAAAAATTTAGTTCCTGATTTTCTAAGTATTATTGATTTATGTAAATCCTCTGTGGCACAACAATGGAAATGAAAATTTTTTTGTCTCGAATAACTATAGCTTACAATCTTTAAGAAACAAACACACATTCCCTAATTCTAGAGCAAATCATGGAAAAGCTTATCAAGTTCAATTATGTTTCTAAACTATCCAGGAACCCACTTAATCACATACAAAAATTTTCATTACAAACGATTTAGACATATAAAGGGATATCGTAGTTAAGTGGTCAAAATAGATGCTCAATTATACGTGTTAGAGCTTTCCTTGAATAAAACTTGGTTGAGAGAACCACAGGTCTAAACATCTTTACATCGATTAGATGAAGGAACTGAATAAAAATCTTTAACAACCCATTTTGTTTAATTGCTTTTATTGTTTCATATTGATAGATTTCTCGTAACATTTTTTCACACCATTATTAGTGACACAAATTACGAGTACATGGGAATGTATTTTAATTATTTTATTCAAAACAAAATAAAACCATTAAAATCACCATTACGAAACGAAAGTAGGGCCTCTATAGCGTTTTTGTAGGCTGTGATGTCATGAACACCATAATGGTTCAATGAGTGAGCTAGCTATGTAATAAACCAACTATTTACTGTTAATTCTATTTAGAGATATTAGCGCTCTTACTTATAAATAGTGTTTAACGTAATCCATGCCTAATTAAGATCTATTCCTTTCTATGTCAACTTTATTTGTATTTGAAAGAAAGAGACAAAACACTGCTTAACTAAGTAATTGTTTAAATACTTTTGTAAGTAAACCCCTAGATATACAAACGTTTTCTTTAACTATAATTAAGAAAATCGGAAAATATTATCTTATTTATTAAATATCTTTCTTAAAAAATGTAACAAATGATGTGCGTCATGAATAAATATTGGATAAGCAGATTTTTAAAAAATTCTTTTCGCTTTTCACATCGCGACGTATACAATAAGCTTGCAATCTAACAATATCCAGACTGAGAGTACTGCAATAAACGAGAGGAAAGCCTTCACTTGAGTGCAAGCTCGTTAGGGAGGGAGCTTAAATTATGCCACAAGTCTATGGCCACTCTTACATGCGTAACTTGCTTAAAATGTTACGTATGTTCGCTACGGAACATTGTTACCACTACCACTACCAGTACCACTACTATTCACCTCAATTTCACTGCACAAGATAAATCTTTTGACAAGTTTTTAGGTTAACGAACTTCAATGGCGAATGAACGCAGTTTCAGCCTTTAGTAACATTGCATTGTGTTACTCACTCATATTACTTTTTTATTTTATTGTAAGCCATAAAAATAGATGTAATTGTATTTATATTGCTGTTCCAAACTTTTAGTCTAATACAAGAGAATAAATTTAAAGTTCAACAGCAGAATATCATTACTTTTATAGAGATGCGTCATCAATAAACTAAAAGAAAATATTTTGACGACTCAGACAACCTTTTATAAGCCACTACTATATTTATTACTAATAAATCGAATTAATGGGACCTTTTTAAAAGTATAGAAAAAATGTGAAGCAGAGCGATTTTAGAAATTAAAGAAAAGTATTGTTTTTATCTATTTTTAACACTAATTTATGTAAGAGTAGGTATTCATTGTAACTTTAACCTGTATTTATCCATTTTATTCAAGTTTTATTTAAAATTTATGAGAAAAAGCTTTTTTATTAATAGAAAAGAAGAAAACAAACATTTTTTTATGATATTAGATTCAAATACGTAACATCTGTTTTTTGCTTACTCTTGAAATAATTTCACTTACCCTAATCCCTTTTCTATTTCTGAATACAAATTATTATTCATGTAACGTTCCAGGTTCGTAGCTATACGTACAATATAGTTTTCTCTACATTAAGTACGTAGATAATATATTTTTTAATATTTAGTATTTTTTATGTTTTACTAAATAAGCCAGCTTTGTATAGAATATGATTTCTAATTGAACAGTACATAATACAAGACAATACAAAACAGTTCTAATATAAATTTTCCATTAATAAGACGTAAAAGTTTGTTAAAATATTATTAGTCATGTTATCGTAAAATTGGTAAAAATTTAAACATTTTATATAAAATTTGTATGAGTATGAGGCACTGTCTACTGTATAGGGTAGGTATTCAAGAATTTCCTCCCGAACTTTCCCCGATGTCTGCGGCTAAGTCTGGCGCGGAGGGTGTGGGTGGCGTCGCGTGGTGGCGTGGTGGCAAACCTTCACTTTCATCCGTCGCAAAACAGAGACGCCCGTTGACCTTTCTCGTTATAAAATTTTCTCAATCGATCTTTATTTCTTACTTTCTTGTTTCGCCTGTCTATCAACTTCCTTATGCAAAGCGCTAATGGACATTAAATATTTGCTGAAGTTACAATATAATTTATGTTTATTACGTAAATAAAAATATTTATTGAGTACTACCTATTTTTACCCTCGCTTTGCTGAGGAAAAATGTATTTATTTAAATTTTTTTTTTATTATTTGAAGCTGTGACATCTTTCTTCCGGTTATACTCGTCAACAATTGATCTGACTTTTCGGGTTAATACTGTAGCATGTAAGACGGGAAGAAGAAGTCAATTGTTTTTCATTTTCATCAACTATGTATATGTATGTATATGTAGCCATGGCGATGAATAAAATATACGTTAATGAATAACGAATAGAATATGTAAAGATTATAAATAGTTTTACAAAATAATTTCGACTGAAATAGGCTTTCTGTCACGGGACATGAAGCACAATATGATACACACATTACTCAGCGTTTTTGAAGTTTTTAAAATACTTTATGTGAATGATGGATGTTTTAAAAAATAAACTGATTTTTATGTAAAGCTGATGTGGTACAGTATTATTTTTTTAATTTAGTCAAGTAGCATACTACACAAAGAAGATGTGATGATTAAAAAACGTATAGTGCAAATAACCTGCATTGGAGGAACGTTTAATAAAATCAATACGAGTAGTCGTACACAAAATGAATCCAATTTTGCATCGAACCCACGGCCACACGGCCACGGGTTGTGCGGTATGAGCCAGCCTTTTAACCTTTGTGTCAGCAAGTTAAGCCCCGCAGGTATAATGGCAGTTGGTCAGCGACAAGCCCGTGTCCATTCCATTATGGAAATTGATAAGTAACGAGCCTAACCCTACGTGCTACAGATTTATAGGCATATTTTTACCTTACCTTAAAATATAATCGTTGTGAGTATTTTTGTGATGGTATAACTTGTAGAGAACTTACTAATTATATTTCTGCTCTACTGTACAGAAACTCTGTGTATTTTCTATTAATTTACGTGATTTTGAAATACAATAAGCCAACATACACGATGTGAAATTGTCAAAGTAAAGCTGAATTATGAAACAAGAGCGTATTCCTTGTAGAGGGCAATTTTAAAATAAGCCAGTAGAACCTACCAATCAATCAAACGCTATCAACAAAATGTTAGTTAAAGTTATTACTAATATATAATAGAAGAAGAATAGAATAATAGAATAAATAAAAATAGTTTTTCCAGAGTACGAAAATTAAGAGACCTTTAGAAATGAAGCGTGGATGCACCTAAAATTACTGAGACTAATATTTAAGTGTATTAATACAGTTATTATGTTTGTATTTATTTTATCTTAGACTTAAGATTTTAAAAAAAATATTGTCACAATATTCTTAAGCAAATATAACAAAGAGTAACAATAAACTAACTTTAATATTCTAATTTTTATTACTGTCGACAACACCTTTTGATTGAGGAAGAAGCTACTAAATCATAGCACGCCCTAAAAATGGATGGGGAGGGAGTATAGAGGGAGCATTATATTATTACACCAAAAAAACCGGCCGAGTGAGAGACGAAACACGTACCGAGGGTTCCGTACAACATGTTACCAATATATATGAGATCTACGGCATAGTAACACGTAAAAGATAATTGTTATAACATTTTTTTACTCTATGAAAATACTCTTCAAACAGCAACTCTTCAAAAAGAATCTGCTAGCCAATCAGTATTGCTAGTACTGTATATTGAGGGAAAAACTTAACGTTACGATTGAAAATCAATTTTGTTTTGTGTGATGTAACTGCGAATTTACGGTATTCGGAATTTCTCCTTTTCTTGTACTAAAATATATTGCTGATTACCAAATTGTACCTTATTTTATTCCTGAGAAAAAGGCTCGAAAAACTAAGCAATTTTGTAAGGGTTCCTTTTAGACTTTAGGGTACGGAATTCTAAAAAATTGTAAGATTTTGGTCTTTTTGTTACATTTCTGTTATATCTTTGTAGTATTACATTAAATTGCGTCTTGGTTTTAGCTATATTTGGATATCTAATAACTTCTTTATCTATTCATATTACAGCGAAAGCTTTGGGAATAATTTGAATGGTTAATATTTCTACAAAGTATCTTATAAATTATATTTAAAGTATTAAGCAAGTGAATAAGACACGTTTCGTGAAGTGGGTAACATGTAAGATCCTAAACAAACTGCTCGACGGTACGGATTAGATCGTGTTGCCCTTTTCTTCAGTCCGTAAACATGATTTCTACTTATGTGCTTTCAATTTATATACAGTATTTAATATTCACACACACATTTTTATCATTTTATAAATGTTAGGCATTAATCTTATAACAATTTGACCGGAATGTATGGAATATATACAATTCTGAACCTATTTAAGAAATGTGTTTTAACATAAATTAGCACTACATACAGTCTACACTATATACATATAATTATGATGATAAAAAAAATCAGAACGTAATTTTATTTAACTTACTAAATTTATAAATAAACTTTTATGGGGAACGTCAAGTTATAGGTTAGGTTAAACCTTAAAAGCTTTAATTCCGAATTATTTTGAAATTTATACATTTTAAATAAAAGCTATAGATTTTCTAGACTAAGTATATATTAAATAGTATTTCTTACATTTACTATCTATTTTAGGAATTATGCACATTTCCTTGAAATTTTGTATACTGTACATATCCAGTAACATTTATCTTAATATTACTAATATTATAAATGTGAAAATTTGTATGTTTTGATATTTGTATTTTATATGTTTGGATGTTTGTTACTCAAAACTGAATTTATTGCAATTTGTCAAATACTTTATAACTTAATTTAACTAAGCTACTTTCCTTTTTACTACCGGAAAAATTCAGAGTTCTTATGGGATAATAATAAAATATGCTAACTGTCATAGGCGCCTGAATATTTTAATTTAGCCATAATATATTGTAAATTGAATGTTTGTTTTTGTTTATAATCTAAGTAGATGTAAGGTGCGACTAGTATAGTTTATTTTAACTATTTTAAATGTTTAAATTGAAAACAGGAACAAAAAGATACTAATGGACTAAAATATATATCCGAGTAAATGATAACGAAAATTGCCATCAGACATCGGAAATTACTTTCAATGCAATCGACAAAATTGAAAGAGGCCGAATTCGTGATCCCCTCTTACTAGATATTACGTTTCGATGTACAATTTTATCTCTTGAATCAAGTTAGATGGAAGATAAAATATGAATATTCAAATTAGAAGGTTTTACGTGAAATTGAAATTAGTCACTTCATCCCTCTGAGACTCGATCCGATTAAAATGAATTCTTTTGGGTATAATTGAATGTATGAAGAGTATTTTAATTCAGGTAATGTGAATTATATACGGCGATTAGGAGAGATTTAATTTATTTTATATATTAACTAGCGCACCTGGCTTCGTACGGTTTCTCTAAAAATATAGATGTATTATAAACTTTCCTCTTGAATTACTCTATCTATTTGTGAAAACCGCATTAAAATCCATTACATTGTTTAAAAGAACTTTTGTACAGACGGCGGGAAGTAAAATACTAATGTTTTAATTTCGTGTTTAAGATTAGTGTCCCATAATTTTTGTCAGTTATATTATTTCTTCTCTTGAGACTGAACTGCCCTTGAACTTCTCCTGAGAATGGGAAGTGTGAGCTTAGAGTTCGGTTTGAAGATAAATCGCAATAAAACCAAGATGATGATTGTCGACAAGGCCAATAACAACTTGCCAAATTTTACTAAAATAGGAAACTGTGACGTCGTACAATCATACATCTACCTCAGGGCACTTATCTCAAATTGAGGAGGCTGCACAAGTTTAAATTAAGAGACGCATGGCTATGAGCAGAAGTGCAATGGACTAGCTCAAGAAAATATGGAGGGACAGTAATATCACGAAAGTCACAAAGGTTAGGCTCGTAAATGTGTTGGTGTTTCCAATTTTCCTTTACGTCGCCGAAACGTGGACCCTACGGCAAACCGAAATATATAAGATACTTGGACGGATACTGGATCGAATTCCGGACAAATGTCTCCATCCTTGAGGAGCTTCGCATCAAGGAGCGTCTATCTACTCAAGTGCGCAGTCGGATCTTAAAATTCTTTGGGCACGTTAGTCGGCGTAGGTACGATACCACAGAGCGGCTTGTCGCTCAATGGAGAGTCGAAGTCACAAGAAGGAAGATCCTATGAGATGGACGGTTCAGGTGAAGGCTGCGGTGGGCGCTCCTGTACATGAATGCGCCCAATTAACAGTCAGCAGGCAAAGGTGGCGTGACGTCATGAAGCGGGCGCTGTCTTCTGGCCAAAAGTTTCTGATTAAATATTAAAACCTTCATTATATTTGTAACCATTATCACTGAACGTTTTCAATGAAAAGTATTTTTATGCTTTTTTGATTGGTTTGTCTGTCTGTTTGTATGTGCAACAGGCAAAACTACTAAACGAAATTGAATATGTTTTAACGATTGTATTGCTGAAGGTCTACCTTAAAATATAGGCTTGTTTTCTTTTATTATCTTTGTTTTATTCAAATCGGATATCTGAAGAAGAGTTATCGTTAATTTAAAATGTTTTAGCTCAGAGAAGTTCGTTGTAATCGTTTCTCAGACAATCTTAATATTGGCACAAAAGTTCCTAATAATGTATTATGTACAAATATAGTGCCCTTCGGGGCCTAATAGTGTAAAGTCAGGCAACACAATATTGAATCCTAAGCAAACTGTTGGAACGAGCCCGTTGAGTACATTAGTTACTTTAATGCTAATATAGCAAACATTTATTAAGGTTTTCTTTGTAAAACTGTATTTTATACAAAGATATAGGTTTTGCCTAGACTACTAAAAACTTTGGACTTATAAAATTTGGATAAATATTCCTTTTAGTATCATAGACTCAATAATTAGTAATTTTTCAAAATTTAACCCAGGGTTCTAAAAATGGGAGGTATGAGTTCTAAAGAAAATCAAGAATATATAACAGCATTTGTCAAATTTTGCCTAAATGTGTTAAATATGAATGCGATTTTTCATATTTTATTGAAAATTTTAATATGTTTTCATGGTAGATAGATAGAGTTTTACTTGGCGCAGAATAAAGGCTTCATTTCTTTTATATCAGATGGAAGGAAAAAGTGATCTTCATTTAACTTAATTCATTATGAACGAGTTATCTTTTATAACGTGTTTAAATTTAATTTCCTAGTTTTCGTAATCGCTAAGTAAACGCTCTCGTGTTATTCGCTACAGTGCATCGTAAAATTACGGAGAGCTTACAAATTTAACTTGCAAGCTGTAACTTAGCTAGCGGGAAAGATTAATGAGCAGAAAATACTATAATAATTTCTTTTGATATGTTGCTGATAATGTGGTATATGACGTGTACATTTAAAGCTTTCATAAAAATTTAAACAAATCTGTGTAAGGACTTTGTTTTGTACGGAGCATTTATGTGTCTGCAATTTGAGGAAGTAAATTATCTAACTAGCCAACCCGCCCACGCTTCGCTGAAGTGTATTTAAATCCTTTACTTCGTTCATTCATTCATTCAATCCCTTCCTTCTCTTACAGTTATGTATACGCTATTTACTATGTTCAGTATGTTTTTCATTTCCAATGGACACCGCCAACTCACCAATTGTATTCTCCCTCACTCATTTACTTGTCCTACAAATCTTGTCCTGACAATATCGAACACAATAAAAAAAGAAATATTAAGCAAAGAAGGAAAGAAAATCTCTCTTAAATTATGCGAGTACATACGAGTACATACATACAGTCCATACATTTTTATTTATATAAAGATATCGAAAAATCATAGAATACGTCATTGTCTTTATTAACGTAACGTAAACTAATAATACACATAACCCAAGCCAGACTACCTCGATTTCCAGATAACCTATCTCGATTACAGTATCCTTGGCATTGTATGTAGAACATTTGTAACACGTGCAACTATTTCAACATTGTATTGAGATGTACTTTATGCAGTTTTCGGTGCTTCGAAGATTCTCTCCTACAATCTGAAATTGTGAAGTCTCTCGGGTGGAGGACAACAGCTTGATATTCTATCAGAGGATCCCTAAATTATTTGACCCGTATACCGCTTAGCATATTATTCGCTTGTAGGTCCCGTGGCTAAAATTACCAAGTCATTAAATAGAGTATCACATAAGTCAAGCTTTGACTAATGAACACACTCGTAGTGCTGCTCTATATTTGGACATCCGCTCGAATACTTATTGGGATCTGTATAACATTTCCACAATGGCTATTATTCATGAATAAATAAAATACACAGACAACTATTACAGCAAAAATGTGAGGGGATAAAGATGAACAGGAAACAACGTAGCTGTTAGCTTTGATCGTTACGGCAATAGGTTAATGGGTAATGTTCCCAAAAACTTTTACGGGACACTGATCTACTTCTAAAACCTTTAACATAAGTGACCATGTGAGCCTTCGTTTCTGTACTTTGTTTCTTTAAGGATCATCCGGCCACTGCCCCGAGGGTATTACATAGTTTTGCCTATGCCTATTATATTTAGATTTCGTTAAATTTAGGATACGGAAAATCTAATTTTGAAATTTGCAAAATAAAATATTTAACAATTATTCAAACTGTATTGGGGGTGAAAAACATCAGCACGTATAAAAACTTTAAATTAAAATTAAATAAACATTTATCTTCTAGTATTTACCAATTAAAGTGGAAAAAAAGAGAAATTGTTTTACATTAGCGAAGTTAGTGTTTTAGTAAACAAGATACTTCTTATACAAGATATTTTACGTAAACAAAAAAGATACATTTTTAGAGATAAAAACGAGATGATAAACGTTGACGTTTTTATTTTCTTTTGGGATTTCAAAATCCCTTGACAATTCCAACTTAAATTTTTGCTCTGAGTACGACCCTCCTTTACCAGTTTATATTGTCAGCACACGAGCCTTATTTTCGCTTCCTCATTTGTTATTAAAATATGGCGCCATCCCTCGACAGTTCTAGATATGATCTCAATTCCACTTGTTTCTCTAGCCGACTTTTTACATATATAGGGTCTTTTTAAAATCCTATCGGATCCGTGGCGTTTTTCCGTGGCGATCCGTGGAGCTTTCCAGAATAAGTAAAAAAATACCTGTTATAAAATTAAATATTGTTGTTGTTGGTGTTTACATGTAATTAAAATTACAAAATTGATATATCTCATATAGCAAAAATTTTTTCGCTCGTGACGTTTTATTTTTAAACGCATCTTAAATATAATCGACCATGTTCTCTTCAAGGTTGTTTGATGGTAATGTTGCTCTATCTTTAAAAAAAAATATTTGATTTTATTACAGTGTAATTTCGTCATGAAAACAAGACATTTAATGTACAAACTTTTGTCATGAATATTATGTTTCTTATATTGTTCCGTAATGTAACTAAGACAATATTGATGTCCTCGATCAGAGTTTAAAAAATAAACTGCATACTTTAAGAAAAGAAACCGACGATCAAAGAGTAAGTGTTACAGAAATAAAAGTTAGAGTTAGACTGAACAAATAAAGCTCATTTAAGTGGCAAGCAAAGTTCCAGCTGACAATTTAAAGTTAGTCTGGGGGATGGTAACAGGAGGTGAGAAATCGAAGCGAGAGGTTGGGGGAGACTGGACACTAACGTTATGAGCACTCCCGACATTGATAAAGTTGCATCGAACCAGAAATAAGTGACTTAACCAAGCCCCAACTTTGAAATAGGCTTTAATATTACATAGAACAGTTTATTGTCGAGTTCGCTACAAATAGCACTGTAGTAGCTGTAGTGGTTTCATCTCATATTCCGGATGTGTAGTTTATTGCCTATGAAAACTTTTATTAGATACAACGTATTAGTTTTGTTAGACAAACTTTTTAACCCCGGTATGAATTGATGAACGGTGTTGGCAAAATTAGACTCTAAAACATCTAATAAATTGGCAACAAAACTATCATATTATACTTAGCCAAAATTTAATTGTTTCTTAAATGTCACATGTCTTAACATGAATGCCTTTGATACATTTTTACCCATCAATGAAACCAATTTAATGTCTAATATTTTTTTTTTAATATTTACATACAATGTGACTTATATGACAGGTTTATGATTTTTTTATAACTTAAACGAAGTATGTAATGGGACCACCAGTAGTAGAAATAAAACATACTAACTAACCATCTCATGTCATAATAATAAGACTAAAATCCCTAATGTATATCCAGTAACCGAATCTAGAAACGTAGAAGTGTACGCTTGGGATTTGTCTGGCAAGTTTACAGTAGAATGACAAGATGAAAAGGCTACCGCTTTCGATATTCTCCACAAATACTCCTGTTTAAATCTTTAAAAAAATGTAAAGTAATTTCATTCAATTTCATAGAATGATTATGATTCCTCTAATCTAAGTGAAGTTCGGATATTATCAGCAAGTGCTTGCACCTCTATAGTTGTTATGTCGTCATGTGTTATTTAAATGTAACTTTTTTTCTGTCAGAAACATAGCATATTCTAGAGAGATATAACAGAGTATATTATCTGTTGGCCAGGAACGAACTCGGATTTCCAGAGTTAGACATTCAAGTACTGGGCTATAACTACTGCAAAAAAATTAATATACGTAAATAAAATAAACAACACATAAGTGAATTAGATTGTAAAAATACATGGAAAGATAAAAAAAATATCCATAATCAAATTACATTGAACTTCTTTGCTCACTGCGGTGCCCAGTTACCTTATTAAAAACACTTAATAGTCTGTTTATGATACAAAAAAGAGAGAAACATTTTATCCAAAGATGAGAAAAGTCCACCTGCGCCTAAGAGGCATTAAAGGTATTAAAATAAGTGATAGCTCTATCAGCCTTGCACCTGCCGCTCATCGACGCGCCGCGCCCGGCGCCCTAGCCACTGCCACGACTTCCGCTCAAGTACTTTATGATAAAAGCAGTTTGCCCCCACTTTGTCTCCACCGCCTAAGTGAACCACCATAGGAAATATTGCATTATTATACAATTTGCAACCTTGTTAAATATCATAATGACAATGGAAATTCACTAAATTCTAATTTTAGCTTATAATATATTATTATACAACAACTTTGTAAGACTATTCTATGGTGATCGAAATTATTTACTATTGCTAGAGCAGAAATTCTTTGGTGCCATTAAGTTCCCGCCAAAACATTCGCCCGTATTTCGATGTCTGGCGATGACGTCATTCTTTCGTTTGTACAACTAGAGTTAGCATATAAATATAAATTCTAAAGTTTAAGTGTTGTCTGGTCACACAATGCTATAACGGCTATAACCAATAAAAATAATAATTTATTTTGTTTTGTTGAAAAGAATACTAGAGCATGGATCACATACTAGTATTATTGCTTAACGTGTTAGGAGTGAGCCACGTCAGTAGTGGATTGACTGGCATTTGAACCCACGAACTATCGATCGTGGATCCAACGCCTCAACCACTGAGCTACTGATGCTTATGCAGTGCAGCTTAGTGCAGAGTTAGTCTCACTGTATTAAAACAAAATTACATATACCCAAGCGTGAATGGCGGATTGTTATATTTATTAATTTTATTTTATAGAAAATATTATAATGTCGCTAGAATTATAAATATTAATTGGTATTTTATAAACCATCAATATTATTTTATTGCTTAAATATTTGCAGTCTTAGTAATTCTTGATTATTGTCATCATGTATATTTCGCAAGAAAAAAAATTACTAACGTGAGTCATGTTATTACCACAGACAAAACACCTAACATCGTATGATGTTGATCATTGTGAAAGGAATGTCAATATTAAGTTAATAAATCGATTAACAATAACTTTGTTGTTGTTGTCATTGTTTATGTTTGTTTTCTTTTCACTTTTCCATAAGTAGTAATCTGTTTTCCTAAAATTATTCCGATCTCATTACTTTGATTTAGTAAGTGTGTGCGAATGGTGTGGTGTATCACACTACAATAATAATACAGAGTTTTGCATAGACTATAAACATAATTTTTTTAAAAGCTAACCTCTGTTTTTGATGTGATCATTTAATTGGTAAAAAATAGTGTAATTTAATGGGCTTTAGTGCTGAATTTCCACATTTTCCAAGGATTGACGGGCCACGGCGGTTTCGGGGAGTATTTGCACAAATTTAAGTGCAAAGACTCTCCGAGCTGTCCGTGTGACCCCAACAAAGAGGAAACAATATTGCACTTGATCACGGAGTGCCCTATGTATGACAGTAATATATTTAATTTAGAACAGGAAATCGAGGAGAGAATAAATGTAGAAAATTTGAGAAATATTATGAAGGACGATGCGAACATAGAGACACTAACCAAAGATGCAGTAAAGAGAAATAAGAGTTGAGTGTATATAGTGTGTATAATATATAGTATAGAAGTAAGTAATATAACATGTAAATAATAATTTAAAATATAAAAAAAAAATGAGAAATATAAAAAAAAAATAACTATTAATAAATAATCTTTTGTACTACATAGAACATACACTTAATTAGACTTTAATAATAATTTCTGTAATAAGATATATTATATATAGTATATATTTAAACTTAGATTAAGAATATTGTAAGTATAACAACTAATATGCAAGGAACAAAAATGGCATTGACCACCAAAGGTCAATGGGAAAAAAGATTTTCTTATTAAAAAATATATATATAAAAGCTTATTTATCAACTAGTGACTGATAACAGTGAAAATTCATAAGTTTGGAATCGCTAACATTTTTACTACATTATAAAAACATATTTAATACATAACTTAGATATTCTGTGTTTATATCAATGTTTGTGAATAATTTAAAATATGGTAAACAAACATGGCTGACGTCTCAATGTCCATCTCATTACCACAAAGGTTAGATGATTCATATGAAATTGTTAACTTCATTCGTATTTATTTTATAAAAAGTAATACGTAAAACCTGTAGTCAGTTAGAGAAAAAAAAATTTTTTACATACATCAAATATCAGTAAATATTTCGATGGAGGTACATAGTTTGTTAGCTCATCACGCATCATCGGCTGTACCTAATAACCTATATATTGCAAGATATTTTTATCCCGGAAGCAATGGTCCTATGGAATATGATGTAGTTTATTCGAGAGGAATGTGAATTAGTGTCATAAAAAGTTATAAAGATATTATGAGGAACTGCGTAAATATAACTTAGTTCTACGTGGATAAATACGCGCGTGGCGGCTAGTCATGAAATAAACTCTTATATTTAGAAAGATTAATCACATTAGTTAGCGAATATGTCTAAGATGAAGCACTTACTCAGCTCCATTTTTTCCTCCCCTTTGCAGCATACCCGCGCGTGCCATCTCACGCCCACGCCCTGCAAAAAACAAACCATCCATTAACGTTGAGATGTTCACGGTCTTTTTCCGCGTCTTTGCCTGCGCTAAATACTACCGAGACCGTCTTTATATTATACTAGACTGTAGACAGCCAATATGGAGAATTAAATTTACCGTAACTTCCATTTATTTCTTCAATTAATTATTAACATGTTCTACTTTAATCTTTTCTGTTTTCGCAATTTCTTGTCTAATATGAATGACATCTATTACTATTTAGTATTAGTAATACTTGCAGAGCATTGACTGGAGATTGTGAGCCAGGTTTCAGGGCCTCCTTTAGATTAACATAATCGCTTATTGCACGACTTCGTCACTCAACATCTAACTAAACCAAATAGTAATCAAATCAAAATCAGTCAGTCAATCAAATATACGTTGCCATCAATATGTTTATTTTTAACTTACATAAAAATATTAATAACAACCTTTTCTAAACCAAGTAAAATGTAATATAAATTATATGTTGATAATTAACGTTGTATATAACTATTTTCAGAAACATTTTAAACTTTTTTATCGTCGTGAAAATCATTTACGAAATGTAGTAACGTCAACAATGGTGGGACTATTCATTTGAAACCATTTCTCTTGTAGATAAAAGTGGTAATTTCGCAGTTTAATCAGCAATCAATTCTGGGAGCTTGACGGATTGCCACGGGAGAATATTTCAGTGTCGAAACGATGCATCTATTTAGACGACATCTTCAACTAAAGGTATACAATGAACCGGAGCGGCGTCGGTGTCGCGGCGGGTAATTAATGAAGCTCTGCTTCTGTTTGTTGTAACCGAATTTGAACCTCAACGAAAATAGCATTGTTTTTATTTTAACCTTTAAAGAATAGTATCTTTAGCGGAATAGTTGAATCGACTCGACTTGCAATAGCCGAATGTTAGGTAAAAGAATTCGGTGAATGCGTGAGGAGTAAAGTTTATTTAAAAGATAGACTTAATACAGAATTTCATTATGAACCTATATTTTCATTTTATCAATTAATTATCTGATTACTACAAAACATAAGCCATAAGTTTTCGGTATTCAGATTGGTAGTATAGATTAGCGACCAAATAAAACAAAAGTAGGCGAATAGACTAAATACTGAATAACAGTCGAATATTTGTTGCATGTACAAACAAATATATTACAAGACAGCACGCTATATAAGCAGATTTAGCAGATCTTTAGCCACTTTGTAATTGTGAAGGTTTTCATTATTTGAAAAAAGAGGGAGAGTGAGAAAGTTATAAAAAGAAAAATAATAGAAAGAAAAAGAAAAAAAGGGACAGATAATAAAAGCTGGAGGACAGTGCAAAAATAAAATTGAATAGTAAAGAAGAGATAGAGAGTGAAAGAGAGAGAGAAAAAATCGAAAGAAAGTAAAAGAAACGAGAAAGATCATTCTGAACAGGTAAAGATAAAAATTAAAGAGAGAGAATGATAGTATATAAAAGGAATCGAGACAGAAATACTATAATAGACTTCTCTTAGTGAAAGAATATTTAAAATCAGATCAGTAGCAACAAAATGGCCATATTCAATTAATTAAAAAATGTATATGGCAACTCTAAATCACTTTTGTCACTTACGAATAGTGTAGTTTTCTGTAGTTTTCTATATCAGTGAATGAATTTAAAAAATCGGATTAGTAATAACAAAATGGCCATATTCTATTAATTAAAAAATGTATATGGCAACACTAAATCAATTTTGTCACTCATGAATAGTGTAGTTTTTTATCAGTGAAAAAAAATTTAAAATCGGATTAGTAGTTCCTGAGAGACTCTTTAATTTACAAAATTGCCGCGTTATGGCATTTAAATGTTTATGGCAACACCACATAGCCTGTGTTACCCGGAAAGGATGTAGCTTTCTATGGGTGAAAGAATTTTCAAAATTGGTTAAGTAGTTTTCGAGCCTATTCGCAACAAACAAACATACAAATATACAAGCATACAAACAGTCAAATCTTTCCTCTTTATATAATAGTGTAGATGTCATTTTTTAAATCAATACCATAAAAACTTTTTTTGATAGGTATGCTCAAATACGGCGATACATGAGTGAGAGTTTGATTTATAGTTTTCATTGCCTTAAGTAATTTAGGTAACAAATATAGTCGTAATTACCTATTATCTTACAGAAATGTACACAATAATAATGTTTGCATAAAATAAGCAAAAATGTGAATGCGAAAATTTTTGCGAAATAAAATACTGCAAATACAGTAAAACGTTTACTTTTGTTTTGTAACATGAGCATTCTTTATGAAAATATTTAATAAACTTTATTACGAAAAATTCTATGTATGAAAATTTGATGGATTTTCACATTTTAAATTCATTTTAGTATACCAGAAGCGATTGATAAATAATATTATTAGTCAAATAATGCAATTTGCACATGTCGTTATTGTTAGTAATTTAGAGTGCTTTAATTATCTATTGTTGTATTCATCATCAACACAGCATTTTGAAATCATTTCACATGTAACATACTTTTGCAATTTACATAAAAATTGCACATTCATGAACAATTAAATAAATGTTACGATATTCTAGCGTATAGTTATTAATTACTAAATTATAAAACTATTTCATAAATCTTTTTTAGAAGTGAAAACTTCTTTAGCGGCGTTTTGCACTTTTGGGATGGGTAAAAAATGTTAAACTCGCGTCAGGACACGTGACCTGATCGAAAATTTGTAAGACGGCGTAATGACATAGGCTATAAAAATTATGATTTTTTTTATGACGGAATTTAAACCGCAGATTTTAACCTCGAAAAAAATTATACTGAGGTAATTATCACGTTTGGTATTAAAAGAAAGGTCTTAACGTGCACATTACAAATATGTCTTATTGTTTCAGTCAACATATACGTTTAAAATTCAGTCGAACATACTGCGCAGCCAGTCGTTGCAATTATTTACTCGTTTAAGCAAATAAAAACTAACATTACGTTACAATATGAGATTATAAAGGTTATCTCGATCATGAAACGGAAAACAAATAAATAAAAAAATAAAGTTTAAAAAACTATAACCCCTACGTAAAAAAGTATTGTCCCCCATGTCGGTTTCATGGTAGTGTTTCTCTAATCATATACATAATCATAGTATATATATAATTATAGTATATATAATCATGGTATACATGGGTGCGACCACGGTTCTACCTTGACCATTTTTATACCTATGCATTTCTGGGTTTCTATCTGAATTAGTTTTCTTGTTTCGTCCTTTTTAGACTACTATTTTACGTAGTCAGGTTATAGCTTTTTAATTTTAAGATTTGTTTGCAGTTGCAATTTAAACACATGCTTAAAGCTTGTGACTTGTGACTAGCACTTAAATAAATAACGTATATTATACTTTGCTTATTAATTTGATAACTTAAAAATCACACTTCTAGCACTACTTAGACAATGATTACTGTATGAAATCATGTCAACTGATTGTTTCACTGTTCAGGAGAAGGATGACATTTTTTATTCTGAGACCTGTTATGTATTATGATTTAAGCTTTAAAGTATATAGATTATACAAAGAATTAACCAAATTTGTTTCTCAATGAATCGCTCAGTTTTAACATAGTCAATTACAAGGCATTTAATCGCACGCTTTCAGTTCTATGTGATTCGTGTGAAACACTTTCCATTATTTGACGGGACACGCAATTTTGCCATTGTCCTAGCGTTAACATGTGTCTCATATAATTGTATTAACCGTTGATTTATGTATCCGTTAATACAGTTTATAAGGAAATAGGGCTCCTGTTTCGTTCCTATAATTTGGCGCTGCGTATCCTTAACTCGATTTATATACGGGATGTTATTTGATGGTGATTACCGGTTTCTTTTTGATGGTTGGCTGTTTCGGGATTTGATGCATAGAATGTTTGGTTATCTTGTTTGAATATCTTTATATCAACAGTGATTTTTAATACGAACAAACTTAGTTATGATTAATATATATAAATACCATTAAGGCCGGAATGTCTAAAAATATTATATTTAAAAGCAAGATAATGTGTCAACTTTATGCCAGCCAGATGAACAGACGTGTAGTGAGATAGAATAATAATAGGTATTTAACTACTACTATTACTATACTATACTATTGCTGGCACCGACTACAAAAATAACAATTATTATATATTATTGTCTTAATAAAGAGAGAATAATAAATAACGGACTTAATCCTTACTTTTAAGTGCATTTTTAGTTTGAAGTCGGTTTTTTGAAACGTAGTTTTTTTTTATTTTTTACTTTTTAGTGTCTGTAATAGGTTGTTCTGTAAATCAGGTAGACTATATCATTTCGTTGCTTTTTATTGTAATGTATTGAATAGTAATTTTATTTTAAATAGCTATGGGTAGGCCTACGAAAGCTGCCGCGCGCCTTAAACTAAATAGATCCCGAGAAACAGAACGGAAAGAATGTTCATAAAATGAAAACTACAGGGTCAAACTATTTTAAATTTTTATGGGACCAAATGGCAACTATTCCATATCTAACTAAAGAAGAATCACGTAAATAGGTTCATCAATCTTGGCGTAATCGGTTATAAGTTTTAAAAACATACCAATCGAATTGAGAACCTCGTCCTTTTTGAAGGTTCATAAAATTAAAACCACTAGGTCAAACTATGTGAAATTTTTGTCGGACCAAATAGTAACTATTCCGCATCAAATTAATGAAGAATCACGTAAATCGGATCATAAATCTCGGCGCAATTGGTGTACTTGAATAAAAAAAAGTGCCGCGCGCCTTAAACAATAAAGATCTCAAAAAGTGGGAACGGAAAAAATGTTTATAAAATGAAAACTACTGGGTCAAACTATGTTAAATTTTTAAGAGAATAAACTATTCCACATCAAACTAAAGAAGAATCACGTAAATCGGATCATAAATCTCAGCGTAATCGATATACATACACAAATAAACAATACAAATCCCAAGGTACGAGAACGGAAAAAATGTTCAAAAATGTTCATAAAATAAAAACTACTGTTCCAAAGTATTTAAAATTTTTATGGGACCAAATGGCAGCTATACCGCATCAAACAAAAGAAGAATCACGTAAATCGGATCATAAATCTCAGCGTAATTAATATACATACATAAAAAAAAAATACCAATCGAATTGAGAAGCTCCTTCTTTTTGAAGACGGTTAAAAATCTACCCGTTCCCGAGAAGTTTGATAACAAACACTGTTACACAAGATATTTACGAGTAGGTATAATAAGATTTTAATTTTCTAATAGTAATAGTTGCTTAACATTCTTAGCCAAATTATGGCTATCTGTGGTCTTCCTCATCAGTTCCACTTCACCAAATGATAAATTCTGAATGCAAATGCTTAAACGCTTCTGAAGATATCAAAATCACTATATGTGTGCCTATAACTTTTGAGTAGTTCTCTCAATTCCTCAAGGATTCCGTCATAAGAACTGGATTTTGAAACAAATGGGACCAATCTGTAATCATATCCTACTAAATAAAAAAAGAAAATTCCAATTGGGTTCATAAATGGCGGAGTCTTGAGGTAACAAACATAAAAAAAAATACTGCCGAATTCATAATCTCCTTTTTTTAAGTCGGTTGAAAATAATCGACACGACTCTCTTGCTCGTAAGGAATATTGAATTGAAGTAGAATTAAACATAATACTATAAATATTTTCTCTTTTCTCCTCTCAAAGAATTTTATACAAATATTTAATAATGGCTCACTTAAGAATGTTATTTTATTAGCTGGAATTTGACTGATGAGTTAGGGCTATTACCTAACTTTATAATTGCCATTAGTGCTAAGGAAACGTATATATATCTTTATGAACATCTTAGAAAAATCGCCAACTATAACATAATTATTTATTACTCTTTTACGGCATTCCAATAAAAATCTTACAAATATGTCTACGCACACACAGCTATATAAGTTTCCGTTTCGTTGTCATGCGGAACGAAATGCATCAGAATGACGCGGGGTTCGATATTTTATTACGCAGTTTGATGTTTCATTTGTTGTTATTGGATATTCTTACCAAGGGAGCTTCCATGAAATAGCTTGGGAAGGGAATGAAATCACAAAACATCCTGCTCATTTTATATTCTAATCTCTTTTTATCTCGTTATTAAGAATCCAAATCAATTATCTCTAATAAAAAGACATAATTTTCATCTCTGTGTATTAAGTAAGTAACTACAAATATTGCAACACAAAATAAAAAGCTACAAATAAAATTACATACCTGGACGTCTCTTCGGGTGGTAAGAAGGTTTTTTTAGATTGGATCATTCCAAATATCTGTAACAAATAATTGCATATTTATTTTTGATGTTAACATATTATGATATACTTATAAATTAATAAAAATACTACAGATTAGTTTTATCCCTACACATTTATCTATGTTGCCGTACACATTTAGATAATTCAGCCAATCAGGAATAAGTTATGATGCTCAGCTTAAATGATGCTCTACTTCAATTTATGTTACATTATCATTACCATTTAAAACTATTATTATTTAACAATATTTAAAAAAATGTTAAGTGCCTTTCTTACTTTGTCCCGGAGGGGACGGGTTAGAATACTATTATTCCCGTCTGCCGCTGGAAGAGCATCTCGTAAGAGCCAAGTAACCCAGATTCCCCTTGGTGGTAGGGGATCTGCTCCTCGACTGGCTTTCGACCACCAGCACGCGAATCTGACCGTCAAATGTTATAGACGCGTTTCGGTCGATCCGCATGTGGGTCAGACTTACCCCCTCCCTCTCCCATCCCATTAATACTGCGGATGCTGATGCTGCTAGTGGAGTCTGGGCTCTTGCTCAGGGTCCGCTGAAACCGCAGCATTTTTTTCTTCACTCCCGCTCCCCATTCTGTCTTCGAGGATGCAACGCATCGGCAAAACAAGAGGATATTTCTTGTTTTGCCGATATCTCTTGTTTTGCTGATGTCCATGGGCGACGGTGGCCACTTACCATCAGGTGGAACATTTGCTCGTTTGCACCTTATCTACCATAAAAAAAAAAATAAAGTTTCCGATAGCTATCTGACTAATAACGCAGTTGTTCATACATAACAATTTAACGTTTATCTTCCGAATAGTCTATTAGGGATTTAGTAACTAGGATCGAAAAATGGCCTAGTACCTTGATGATTAAAATGTATGTAATGAAATACATCGTAACTCTATGTATCCTACATTTCATAGATTTTTTTTAATTATTTGAATGGTTAACTTTAAAGTACAAATACAAGACAATAGTTTGATAAAGGATAACACGAAAATGTATATAAATCTAAGTTAAGCTAGCTAGCTAGCTAAAGTAAGTGGGTCAAGGAAAGGATCTTACAAATATAAACCGTTTGCCGTAATACCAACTCATATTGCCAATTAAGTTGGATCAATTTCAGGGATTAATAGCGCAAAATGGCCATTTGGATTCGAATTCCATGAATAATCTGAATATTTACTTATCCTTGCATATCTCTAGAGATTTGAGAGCCTAAATTATTGTTGTTAAGTAATCTGTGCAATTTATTAAAATTTTCATTGTCAATCTTGAATAAATAATAGCAGAACTTTAACATTAGTGACTTAAAGAAACATATTAAATTTCACTTGTAAATGTTAAAAGCTATTATGAAAATCCTTTTATTTTTAGCCATTATGGTTCACCTGTTGTTGTGATAACAAAAGCACGACTATGACGCGAGCGAAGCTTCAGGCAATGGCAATCAAATACTAGCTGTATTGTGTAATATGCAATTTAGATGACCATACTGTATCTAGGTATAGTTAAGTATAGGTTTAACCTTGAATGTCAGAAGAAGTCACTATAATGACATTTTTAGCGGAGCGCGGGTGGAGAGCAGCGCGTCACACGCGATTGGTTCTTGTACGACGTTTCAGTCCCGCGAAGGCAACTGCCAACTGAGACCTAAAATTAGCTGCCGGCTACCTGATGATAGAGATAGAAAACGGAAAGCGGAACTGGCTTTAATGGTGAATCGAGCTTGGACATCTGAATTCTTTTGATGAGTCTAACAGATTTCACATGAAGGGTCCAATGAAGGTCCGCAACACTAATGTTTACTAGAGTTCATAATTTATGGAGTGGTTATACCACATCAGTCAACGACATTTAATTTCAAAATTTCAACATCAACATTTTTAAATGTAAATAATTTTGAAAATGAATTGTGATGAAACTGTCTGAATATCTATGTTTAGTTAACAGGGAAGAAATCTCAATGGAAAGAAAAACTCTATAACTTATGTATTTAGAGTAACGATATTTTTTATTCATTTAATCTTTCAGCGACATCCTCTTTCCGACATTGCTCACTCACACGTGTTGGACGAATTAATAATGAACGGAATCAATTTACCGATATTGAGGACGGTCCCTGGCCGCAGACGACCGTGTCCCGATGACCCACATGCAACATTGACTGGTTTGCTCATCGCGATTAACAAAAAATGAATATAGAGTATAGAGATTTTGAAACAAGCTGAAAACGATGATAAGCTTTTAACGATATTGGCCAAATGTTATTTTAAAAGATAAAATTTAAAATCTTGTGTAGAACCACTTATATATCATATTTTATATATTACTACTTACATAAAACGGAACTTTCTTTTACAAAGCGATTATTCTGCTACCTATAGGTAATTTTTTACTTTCGGTTTTAGGTAACGATAAGATAAAATATTTATAAAACTCGAATGAATTGATCAATAATATACATACATTAAGTAATCTGTAGTCATTTATTTTCATTTTAACATTTGACAACTGAAAGTAGTTTTTTAAGTTGCTATTATATTTTGTAGACGATTTATATATGCAAAATCAAAGTAATAGATTAATTAATCCTAACTAATATTATAAATGCGAAAGTAACTCTGTCTGTCTGTCACGCTTTCACGCCAAAATTACTGAACCGATTTAAATGTAATTTGGTATACAGATAGTCTAGTACCTGAGAAAGGGCATAGGCTACGTTTTATTGCGAAAAAGGGTTGTAAGGGGTTGAAGGGTAGGGACAAAAGTTGTATAGAACTATCGTTATTTTTAGAGCTAGAAGCTTGAAACTTATTTTTTAGGCTATTGAATCAATATAAATAAATATGACATTCAAAGTTTGGAGAAGTTTTACCCTCAAGGGTGTAAATAACAGTAGAGAATAGGGGATGCTCGCGCTTTTACGCCCAAAATACTGAACCGATTTAAATAAATTTGGTATACAGATAAGTCGAGAGCCTAAATAGGACATTTTTAAACAACTACTTATATCTTTTGAGTTCCAGTAATTATCGAAGCCAAATGAAGAGCAATGTTAGGCTAATATGTTAGAGTAATAAATGGTTCTTTATTTATTTTACAATTTTATTCAAATTACTAAGTTTTCACTTTTTTACTTATAAGAATAAAGTGACTACAAAATCATACTTTTAGTTTGACAATATAATAAAAATTCTATTAGAGTATTTAACTGACACAATAGAAAGCAGTAAGTTCTGAAACAGGCAACATAAACGATCGTTTACGACCAAAGTGTGACCTCGACAGTCGGCTGTGCTAAAATGCTTTATGAGCAACAAACAGCGGGCACAAATATCACGTGGTTTAAGTTTACAGCGAATACAATTTCATATCACTTTACTTTTATGCTGAAATTATATAAATCGTTCAATTTTATGCTTATTATTATATATTATTATTTATATGTTGGAAGTGTAAGTTAGCCTTAGGTTAGGTTAGGTTTAACTTTAGGTTTAAACAGAGAACCTAGGCAGTGGAGGCGTGTGTCGTGATCACTTAAAACAGCTCCTTAAGACTACACCTTGGTCACAAGTCTAAGGCACTGTTTGGGTTCCTGTCAGAACAGTACGTGATCGTAATGTTTAGTTATATCTTGACCGAATTTGCGACCGTAGCTTTCACAGTAGGCCATCCATTGTGAACATACGATGCTTATTAATTATTGTATATCCTTTTTTTAGTTTCCGACATATATTTATTTATGTTTATTGTCATGATTTTATTCCGTGGTATTCTTGATAATTTATTATTCCGCCAGTAGCAACATTAGTTCCAATCTGATTACTCAAGGACAAGCGACTGCAGACGCGTGCCATTCAATTAAAACATTTCCCGTGTAAACTATCGAAATCTCAATTTTTTTACAGGAGGAATCCGAAAATCACATTGGCAGGATTTTAATTTAGAACTCGGGGAAAGAATTATGGCTAAATGATGTAAAACTGATTGTTGAAAATAATAGAATATAAGAAAAATATCATCGTATAGTATAGAATAAACGTGTAGGTACTTGAGTCTTATATGTTCAGAGACTTGAGTTAAAACTGGGATTAATCTATAAGATTACTATTGCATGAGCACCAAAATTTTTTTTTCTTAATAATAGGTACATTTAAAAGTATGTATGCCATTTATGAAGAATTGGTATATATTTTTGACAAAACTGACTTTTTTAATGTGTCAAAAGTACTTGCGCTGACAATTTGAAATATCTCGATGTGCTACTGTCGGAAGTTTTGGGAATACGTTATCAATAAATTAGAATCAAATGAAATGATAAAAATAAAATTAGGGATGTTGACAATATAACCTAAATTATATACCGTATATTAAAGTCGTATCTAATACCACCTATATAAGTTTAAGTATGTTGACAAATGCCTAAGTATCAAGCCGCCTGAAGCCACATCGATCGTTCGTAATCAAATTGTAGCCACAGCTGTGGTTGTACTAAAATATTTTACAAGCCATGCCTATAAATTTCTAAATGTACGAATTTTCTGTGGTTCAGATTGCGTAGTCGTAAAGACGTTTGTTAATATTGTCGGGTCTTCTCTTATAATGTGTGACTTTCCTTTTCATTTTACCGGTTTAGAACATTTATAGTATGAACATGTATGCAACATATCCATGCGATACTTTAAAAAAATTAATTATAAAATGTAGTAAAAGATGTACCTAATTTTTACTATATAATTTTAATAATTATACAATAAATATCTTTTTTATATGTCTTATAAAAAAAACATGTTAGATTAATTGTCACGAACCGGATATTATTTTTTGAGACTAATAGAATATTGAGAAAGTCAGTATTTCTCTTATTTCTTGATGAACTGGGTGGTAATAAAGCTAATAAATGTTTAATTTAGATTAGATTTTAGGTTGGCAAAAACATTGATGACCGGACAATGTATATGTGAAATTGCTACGTAAACTACACGAAGGATTAAAGGAATGCAGATAACACGATATAACAGCAGCAAACAAAGCGTTCCCGGTACGCGACCTACTTCCTTCAGACCTACTTTATTATAGTTACAACGAAGCATCCGAACAGGAATAATAGTTCAATAAATACTAGTCTATTATTCTGAGAAAGCTTATTGCCATATTGTGCAGTCAACTAAGCTTAATGCACCGATATGACGTTGTGAGTTACGTCATTACTAAATGCACAGTGATACTATGTAGGAAATATTCTACTGTTAGTTAGATTGTACTTTACATACTTATAGGTAGCACGAAGGGTTTTTAACACAGATACACAAACATTAACCCACAAAGAAAAAACGACAGTTAATCTGTTAATTTGTTTGAGGCATCGTAGATCCCAATTTTCACAAGATTTGTTCAGGTATTTCAAAATGATAAGATTTCAGATCTCATTTCCCACGTTATCAAATGATCATATCGTTTGATTTAGAGTATTGTGTAATATTACAACAGTAATAAATGTAAACCACATCACAACGGCCATTACTAATTCTTAAAATTCTTATGTTATAAAGATATTAAAATATATGATTATTAAGCTATTAAGAAGTTTTAGATTTTAGAGATGCTTCTTATAGATATATGGAGCTCAATTAACTAAAAGATTTGAGATAATGATAACTTAGAATCGGCCGCCCATTGAATTGGTCGATTAAGGTAACGACTCTAATCAAGTTAATCAATTGGAAAGATCTTATACGATCTTATTCCGGGTCTCCATTATTTTATAGAAAATCTTAGAAAGTACAAGTAAATGCAAGTAATACTATTCTTCATCTTCATCTATTTAAAAAAATTACTAAGTAATATGAGTTAGTTAAAGGTTAATAAATATGTTTTTATGTTAAAACAGTTGGAACAGTTATAAGTGAATGAGAAGAAAATAATCTTAAGACTTCAGCTAATAGGAGGGCAAAAATATTACCAGTTATGGCTAGAAAAAGGGCCAAATTTTTATTTTTTATCGCAGCAGCTTCAAAATAACTAAAAAAGCAGATTAGCAGATGTAAAGCTCGCTGATACTGTTGGATTAATGGAGGAAGAGAAAGATGATAAAAGTCTGGCATGCCTGTGGCACGAACGGAATTCGTCGAAGACACAATCCAGTCGGAAGAAAAATACCACCGAATAGTTAGGTATTGTTAGGTAAGCAGGAGCTAATTTGTCAGTGAAAGAAGCTAATGCTGCATCAAAAAATAGTTTTTATCTAAAATATTGTTTCGATACTTTCATTATTGAAAATGAATAAACTCAGCCAATATTAAACTATGCAGTGTCCTATATTCTGACGGCCGGTGCCCCAGTTAGCGATCAACAAAAGAGTGGCTATTAAAACCGTCCATGTGTGCTAACTAGTTTAGACCCTTTGTCTGTTAAACGTACTTGAAGTTAAAACAAAATAAAAGTGGAAATCGGGACAATACGTGGAGATTCTCGATGTAGTCACCTCACTGCGACCCAATACGCGCATTCGCCTTTTCTATTGCACCATTCTTTATTGAGAATAACGTAAACGCTTTCAGTAAAGTATGGCATTTGTTGAAGTAAATAATGCTTAATAATTAAATTTGTGTATTTTGTTATGATATTTTAGCAACACTTGTAATTGCCTTTGATTAGATCGTTTACTTTAACAATAACCTATTGGCTCGATAACATATTACCTACCTCTTCCCGATAGTCTTGAGGCAGTCTAACAAGTATTTTGACAGAGTGAAGAATGTAGTGTATATGAAATAAAGTGTAGTTTAGTGGTGCTAATCTTCCTTATTAAAGATTGATCGTTTTTATTGCTTAGTTTACTTTTACGTAATCAGTAAACATGCACTCAGATCACAAATTCCAGGTACTGAGATTTCTGTTTAAAGGCTAAAAATATTGTTATAATTTATATATTAATTGCACAGTAATATGTATCGTATCTAACGAGTGTGAACAAATAATAATTGTAACTTTATTTTCATCAATTTGTATGGTTAAAAAAATAGATACTGAAAAATAATAAACAGTACTGAAAAATAAAAAAAACTAAAGGTTCGTAGTTTTAAATATAGGCAGTAATTAATTGAGGCTTCCATCGTTCCCAGTGCAGCGTAAATAATATTCGAGCGCAATATTTAGAAACAGCCGAGTTGGAGCTCCTTATCGGCACCAGCAGTGCTGCCGCAATCAGATTATGGACTCGTTGCCGTCAACTAAAATAAAATAATTACACTTGCTACTTCATTAATAGTGTATATTGTAGTAAATATTATTTTTAGTTTTATAATATGTATATTTGATAATTAAGTAATATTATTATGATGTGGAGCTCATCTGTTGATGGTGGCTATGGAAAAAAAACGACGCAATCACACAACATTAACTCTAATCGGGCTCGTTTTAATTTTTTTAAGTTAGTTCTTTTATATTCTTCTATTCTTTTATATTATTTCTTATCTAATCTATTTATTTAAGATAAAAAATATTTGTTTTGCTACCAATGAATAGTCGTTTAATTTTTGTATATCATCTATGCACACTTTCTAAATATGCTTACTGACTTTTCAATCTGCTTACTGCTGTATGCTACCTTTAATCTCTTAAGTTGTTAAAATAATGATTCCATGTTTTTTTTAAATATGTTTTTCTTCACTTTAAAATGCAAGGGGTGTACATTCAAAATACAATATTTAATAAACAAGACGTGGTTACTTATAAGTAGTAAATTTATTTTGTAATCATCAATCATCTAGTTGTGTCGTAAAGCCAGTTTATCTGTTAGGAGGCGCGTTAAACGAGATAGTAAAAGTTTTATAGCTAGATCACACTTTTGATTGCACACGCGTAGCAGAAACTACACAGCGAGCAGTGTTGGATATAAACGCCTCATTAACATCAACAACAAATAAATTAGTTGTGACAACATGGAAGGCATAATAATGAGAAGCGCACATGCTTGTTACAAGAAATAAGTGTGTCAATTAGATGAAATAGGTAGACTGTACGTCTAGATAAACTTTGGAGAGACAGGAATAGTTTTTTGTAGTGTAAGTAACTATGATTAGTATATAATTAATAATTCTAAATCTGGTGACTTCTGAGGTACACATATATCACAAATTCATTTCTGCATCTGTTTGTTTGAATTAAAAAATAAATATTTGAAATCTCAAAAATTACAGTGTATTTGGGGCATGAAAAGGTAAAATTTCAAAAAAAGAAAAATAAAAAAACAAAAAACTTGAGGTTATGCGAAAAAAGGTGTAAATTCAATTGTTGTTGATCTTTTTATTACCTACGACTTTGCCATTAAGTTTTTCCATAGGTCTTGTAGTTTTACCGAAAATCGAGATAAACCTTTTTTTTACCCTTAAATCATACTCCACCTCTCTATTATATTTCCTCTCATTTCTGTAATATTCTCTTAATTTTCCAATTGGTTTCATCTTACTTTTATTTTATTAGGTTTCAAAAATTATTGACCCTGGTCTAGTAGGTATATTACGTAATTTAAATTGGAACTAGTCAGCTTCATTATATTATAATGCTTTAATTTTTTTTCTCCATAATTATACAAACACAGCATTCGACGTCGGCCACGTCACAATGTCGGTGGGCCGTGGCGTCTGGCGTTTTAACGAGACCGCAGCCTCAGCATTATTCAAAAGCTTGATACCCGGACAGGGATTTAAACGCAGAAAGCGAATAAATGCATGCTCCTAAATTATACTCATTGCCAGTGAAAAAGACTGCCTAATGGCCAATTTTATAGTCTAAAGAAAGTTATTTAAGTACGAATACGAAAGTAGTATTGTACGTAGCAGACATCAAAAGGCGTATATCAAAGTTGAGTGTTGGCACATAGGGAGCAGGGGCGCCCCAATATGAGGTCCCGGTACTTCAAATTTTACATAAAGCCAATTCGCCGTAAAATAAGCAATATTTTTTTATTTCTTCTGCGCTATTTCGTGCCTATAGACTAAGTAAAGGGCATAAATTCTGCACTAAACCGGATTTTGATTTTGAGTGTCGTATAATGTTATGTAGTGTATGTATAATATTTAATATAAACTATTCTTAAAATTTAATATAAAATGATTGTTTCTCGTATTAATAAAGATATCATATTCTAATAAAACAGTATAACAGATTGCAAGTAAAAATATTTTAGAGTAGCTAATAAATAGAAATAAATGGTTCTACTTATCCACGTGATACATTTTTCATACCATTACGTCTGGAAGATGTGAATTCGTTTGTAAATACTTGGCGTTTCAGCACCTTTTAAGGAAATTACCCTTAAAGTGAATATTATTAGAATTAATGAAAACAGGATTCAGCTAAAGTAGCCACATAAATAACCAGAGCTGATGTATTTCACACTGAGAACGTTAACCGTGCATTAAATGATACGGCGACTAGTAAATAGTGCTATAACTTGGGAATGAGGCTTATTAAAGAGCAGTTTTTGCTCGTCGAGCTTTATTTACGTTTACTAAGGGCTTACAATTTACTCTGATTACCTGAGATTTCTTCATTAAGTTTTTATTTCCAGTTCCGTTTTATTTATGATAACAAAGAAAAAGAAATGCATTCAACGCAATATTAGAATTGTGGAATGCACAAGATAGTCTTTCATTTATGTTTGTTGTATTGTTACGTATAATTATAAGATAAAAATTTTGCTTCTCTTATTTGCTTTGTAATTAATTACATAAATATTACGGTTTTTACAAAATACATACTTTGATAAATCTCCAAATTTTAAGGACACTGTTATGATAGAAGGACTCCTGGACCTCCATGCAGTTTATATAGGACACTGCACGAAAAGTGCAACAACCCTTTAACAGTTTACAGTACATACAGTAGTTGAATTATTTTATTGTTAAACGCAATGCGTGTGGTCCAATCATCTAATAAAAATATTTAAAACACGATCACGTTATTCCGTTGAAACCGTTACTCGGAACTCTTATAAGGAAGTGAATAAATGAAAACCTTTTATAGGATCTTAAATCCAACTATTGTGTTTATGATGAAACGGACAAAATTCAATCTTTATTTTTCATTCTTCATAGCTTACGAACCGATTTAGATGATTATTTTTGATAGGAAACACTGTTTATATTCTGTATGAAAAAGAAGTTTTTTTTATCACACAATAATTGTCCCACTATTGCAGCAAATCTAATCAATGACTAACATTTTTTATTATTTATTTATTAACACTAACCAATTGAACAATCAAGAAGATTTGTCGAAGAAGAGGTCTGTGTCATTTTTCAGTGATGTAAAGTGAAATAAAAATGCCCATACAGTACAAAAACGGGGGTAGTTTACATATTTTTTATACCATCTGAATTTTTCATGGATTAAAATTAAAGAGTAATTTATAATGTACAATTTATGTCCACTTGTGAGCGGTTTTGTATGGTAGAAATGATCATCTTGGAGATCCAGTAGCCAGCCACATAATTAGCTGAATAGAAGGAAGTGCGAGTATCAGTGGAGCGAATAACGCAGAGCGAGCAATTCATTGTGAATAATAAATGAAGTGTCTCAAGATGGAATTGTTAGTAAAGGAAGTGGAACTGACAAGGACGGATCCCATTACATTGCATGCATATGATCCTGCTAATTAAAACTTGCTCTTGAATTAAGGATTGAATCACTGCTATGGTCTGCTATGTTACCTACTGATCGAATGTCTCTACATAGAAGATATTTAGGAAAACTGAGTGTCTTTAGAATAGAAATCATAACAATCATATATAAATTATAAATTTTTATTTATCTTTATGTTTGTATCCATGGTCTCAATCATCAAAGTCAAAGTCAATATTGGAATTTACATTCTCTTATTGAACGTCGGAATCTACCACCCTTTCGGAAACGACCTAACCCAGACCTGAGAAGAATGGTCGCAAGAAACTCAGCGGGACTATTTCTTTTGGATCATTTTTTTTAAATAACCAATTTAAATGAAACAAAGCCTAGAGTTTAATTTAGACACTCTAGTTATACAACTGTGCAAAATGTATCCAATTACGTGCAAGGTCAGGCGTGGAGTGCTAATGCATTATAAAAGGGTCTCGTAAATCTACATCTGAGTCACAAGCCCCAGAAAATATGTAAGAGATAATTTATGGAAACTATTAGTACTATTTGTATAGAAAATGAAATTTACAATTAAAAAGATACAATGTTTTGAATTCACGGGTATTCAAAACATTGTAAAAGATACAATGTTTTGAATTTACGGAAAATGAAAATTCTGGACTACGAATATATTAATGAAAGTTCTGGACGACAACTAGAAAGCTAAAAAAAAGTAGACACATTTTCCGAAAACTGCTTATAGACTAGCTTTCTTCACTTTATGAGTAACAAAAGTGATTTTTTGACCAACGTAATAACTTTTTTAAAACACATTTTACTTGTATCACAATTTCAAAGACAAATACAATGAACTTGTTATTCAAAACAATAGCTGGCCGATACAGATCAAGCAGTTTCAAACGTAAACGAAAGTTCGTTTCTCCGTGAGACTGACCTCTAAATAAATTGTATTTTTAAAACAATACGAGTATTGTTCGCTTAATAATTCGTCATAACTAACTCCGGTTAAAGTTAAAGAATACATATATGTTTTAAAGCATTTCACTTTTAATTTCAGAGAATAAAATTTTGAAATTTGCTTCTCATAGCTGAGAAAAGAGAATATTTAGCAGTAAACCATGTCATTTAGCTTATTATCTTACTAAAAAATCATACATGCATAAACAATATTTATTAACTACCGGCACCTGCTCGTGACTTCATCCCCCGAATTTCATAATTTGATCTAGAGATAATTGAAGTGTGTGAGAAAAAAATTGTACAATTATCAAATACATATTAAGTTCCTTTACTTATTCATTCACTCACTTATCCATCCATTCACTTAATTCCTGCTTATAGACTTATTAAGTCATTCAACCTTTTACTGAGTCATTTATCATCTCAATTTATTCTATTATTCGCTCACGTACCAACATAAAGAAAAGCAGTGCCTGGGACTTGAGCTCTATGTGCGGGTTTACTGAGCATCTATTCTATATGACCTAACCATTTAACTATAATAGTAACAATAAGTTTACTCGTCTAACAAGTGCAGATATAAAAATACACGCACAGAAACTGCTATCCAATCAAACATTAACAGCAGTGTTGCTAGCATATTAATCATGTATTTCACACAGCCACCAAGAGAGTATATAGCCTGTAAAGCGAATTGGTAGTCCATTGTTGCTATATTGATTGTACAATAGTAAACTACGTCAGTCTCGTTTGACCTAAATATAGCCTGACCTAACACCAAAACCTGTTACATTGCCTTTCAGATGTATTTTAAGCCACATACGTATCATTACCATTATTGATATTCTGTACACAAAGATCAAAGATAATTTATTACTGTTTTTTGTGGAACTATCCAGGGGGCTAACAGAATTTTTTTACCATGAAAAACTTTAGTCAATAGATATTGCAATGACGATATTTACTTAGCTGATAAAGGCAACAATCAGCCATGGTATTTATGATACTAGTTTTATTTAGTTTATGAACTACCAGTCGACCCGTTCTGGCTTCGCCCGGGTGCTTATATTTTAGGAAACAAAACAACTTCAATTGGATTGTTATCTACTTTATTAATATCTATTAAAGCTTTCTAACAAATAAGAAGGTTTTGATGCTTCACTTTATTCAAGCACTAAATTTTCAACTTAAAGTGACACTGACAGACACGTCACTTGTCAAAGGAGCGAGGGTAGACATGACAACTCGAGAATCAATACATATAAAATTATTTTACCGTGAGGGGACGGGTTAGAATACAATTCCCCTCTGCCGCTGGGAGAACATCGCGTAAAAGGCGAGTAACCCACACCCCTGGTGGTAGGGGATCTGTTACCCAACTGCCTTGCGACCACCAGCATGCGAATCCGATCGCCAAGTGTCATAGACGGGTTCCGGTCGAGCCTCATGTGGGACTTACCCCCTCCCTCTCCCATCCCATTAATCCAGCGTATGTAGTGGACTCTGGGTTCTCGTTCAGGGTTCACTGACCAATCTCAGCATTCTTCTTTTTATTCCCCTTCCTCGCTTTATCTTCGAGGTGAAGGCAATACAAGCTTTAGTATTGCCGATGTCCATGGGCAACGGTGGCCACTTACCGTGGGCCGTCTGCTCGTTTACCTCTAAACCATGAAATAAACCATGGAGGATGAATAAATTGCTATTAAAAATATAATTTTATTTTATAAAATATCAAATCTTTTATCTATGATTCATCCATCTGGTTTTGACAAAATCTGGTATATCTTCTTTATAAATTGATTCTGTATTGTCATCAACAATAATAATAACTAATAATAATTATCTTAAAATCTATAAAGATTAAATATTTAATTATATAATTTTGCATTTCTCGTTGATTATTGTAAGCCTATTTTTGATTTAGTTCTTTTATTAACTACAATTATTGGCGGGAAAAGCAATATGGCGGGAGAGCTTTGTTGCATTTGATTGTGCTTCAGCAAAATAATATGTAAGGGCGTATACTTGTCAAAGGGTGTGGCTCAGTTTATTTAAAATCTGACATTATAGACAATTATAACCTAATAATAAAAGTAAAGTGAGAAAAGGTGTTATAGTTATAGCAAAATAAAGTACAATTCTTAGGAGTGAGTGTATACCCGTGTTTTTATTTTATTTCTTCGATAATAACCTAAAGACGAAAAGTACCTATATGCAAGTATTTATAGTGAGGATGGTGTATAAAAATATATAGGTCATGTCACTGATATGATTTGAGACGAGTTAGGTTGTTCACTATTAAATAACACCGGTCAACACGGATTTTGAGTCTGGCAACAAAATGTCAAATTTTGATTTCTTTTACCTTACTTATAATGGGTAAAATAGGTTTTTTGAATAAAGTTTGCTTTTATAGAAATTTCGTTTTCATAGAAAATTTCATATTATTTCGACAAGTAAAGTCTGTATGCTATTCTGCGACTCAGTCATATACAAAAGTACTTGCTACAGTTTGTAATAGACATACATACACTCAATACAGTAGAATGCGCGACTTGTCGCCATTTTGTTTTAAAGTATTACCAATTATTATTTTACTCTCCACTAAGAACTTTAAAACTTAATTATCAATATAAAACATACAATAGCAAACTTATTTCTTCATAAATTGAGTTTTTGGTTATTTTTTTAATGTAAACACTCGGACAATAGTCATTAAATAACAGACACAAAAAAAAATTTTTTTTACACGCTTTTTATTAGCTTCACTTGTATGTCAGTATGTCAGTATGTCAGTATATCAGTATGTCAGTATGTAACTCTCCGTGGGTAATTTGCGCGCCTGCGGCCTTCCTTGGTTCTGGTAGCCGTTTCTCAAGCGTGATTTTTTTTAGTTTAAAAAAAAAACTAAAAAAAAATCACGCTTTTATAAATAAATCAAACTAAAAAGTAAAAAATAAATAATAGTTTAAAAAAACTAAAAACACGCTTTTTATTATAGAAAACCAAACTAAAAAATAGAAAATAAATTTTAAAAAAATTTAAAATAAGAATAGTGTTAAAAATTTCAATATATATAAATTAATAATAGTGTAAATAAAAAAAATGAATTTTATTTAAAAAAAGCGTGGGGTGCTTTTTAAGATATTATCAAAATGATAATCACTCTACTCATATCTGTCAATAAAATATTTATAACTATTGACACCCCTGTTTGAATATTATTTTATAAGTATAGGCTAAATAATATACAATCTAATTGAGCACAAAAAAGTTTTAACTTTCACAATTTCAATTAATGTATCATCTCAAATGATATCATTCTATCATTACTCCGTATCAAAGAACAAAATGCAACGGAGTAATGTTTAATAGTTTTGTGAAGACACAAAAACGTTATAAGAATAATATTTTTCATAACATTGCCATGTAATGTAGACATTAGCCTATATTAAGATAGTTGGTATGTGCGCCAACTTGACGCCCAGCTTTATGTTTATTAGCTTTTATGATTATTTCAAAGCTATATGACATGGTGATAAATCTCAATTGCCTGAATAAACAGATTTTAATCGTTACATAGAATTTATTGTCATTGTTGATGGTAAAGTCAGTTAAATAGAGCTAAATCAAATTTAATCAGAATAGTGTAGTTAAAGGATATTTTTTCAATTGATCGGTGTTTATATAATACAATAGCCATGACGACCGTAAATAAGAATTACTTAAACTGCATATTAACGAAATAAAATATGAAACATCAATGATATTTGCGATACATTTGTGATTGGGTAGACATCGATTGAGTGAATGACGTCACGACTTAGTAAACGTAGCTTTGTTTTGATGAACTTCAACTGCATTGTTATTTTGTCTATTGTCCTAAAATAATTTTTCATTATCATAAAATATTCTTTGAAAATCAGTCATCATGCTTGTGATATTATGATTGTTATTGACAAAAATATTGCTCAAAATGACAAGGGCATGTTGTTTGGCTAATCTTCGACTACAATTTGACGAGGGTTCCGTCTACTTTACTTTTAAGTTTCTATCTATAGTTAACTATTCCAATAGTTGTTTTGGGCTTAAAATTATAATTATTAAGTCGATCACTACTACTATAAACTGTATTATAGAAGATAAGATTATAGATACTGCAAGGATTTTAAATAATAAACCAATATTTAAAAAAACATTGAGATTAATAAGAATTTTAATAAATATGTAAAATCAGTGAAACTACAATTAGTTCGGTGACGTCACTTTTAATAAAATGTTTACAAAACGTTGAGCTTAGGCATAATGCAACATTTACTTAGGTGTGACATCACCAACGGAAAATTTAATAATCTGAGTTATTTACTTTATTGCCAAATAAGTTTTTTTATGTCTATTTGTTTAAGAAACACAGTATACAGATACTTTACAACCTGGATTAAAACATAGGCCTCTTTATATCCTAAAAAACAATGAACCCATGAAAATAAGGGACTAATTCACACAAAAACAAGACTATCTATGATTTAAATAAAATATTGCATACAAACTGGAATTATTATTTTTATCCCAGAAGAGAGAGTAGTTTCTTATTATGTTTATAATTCACGCTGGACTCTTTTTTGGCGGACGAAGTCACGGGCAGTTACTAGTCTGAAATAATATCTATACTAATATTATAAAGAAGTAAGATTTGTATTTTTGTATGTAACGAATAAACATAAAAACTACTGGACCGATTTAAAAAATTCTTTCACCATTAGGAAGCTACATTATCCCTGAGTAACATAGGCTATATTTATTACAAGAAAAAATTAGAGATCCTTAGGAAATCTCACGAAAACCAACCCAAGGTGCCAAAAAATTTGCCATAAAATATCTTTCATCGCATGCGCTGCGAAAAGTATTGATGATAGAACAAAAAAATGTTCTAGAATATTATAGAACGTATCAATATCTACAAAAAAGTCCGCAAGACCATATGTCCAACTATTATTATAGTTACGTCACTATAACTACTTTTTTACATTTTAAAAGTTGATAAAAATGCCTATCAAAATCAGACCATGTTTTCTATAACTTTGTATTAATCCTTATCCAAATAAATTATTTCGTATTCAAGACTATTTCAATACCTGTAAATTACTTTTTGAATTATTAAAATCGGACATTCCAGTCAAAAGATATTACGAAATAAAAATATCAAGATAAATAAAAAATAATCCCAGACGGGTCGCGGACGCGGTGTGGAGTGCCTCGCAGCGCAGCGAGTAACGCGGCGATAGAGCAGCGACAGAATGCGGGAGCCAAAATGTTAAAAAAAAATTATCCACCCGTGCGAAGCCGGGACGGGCCCCTAGTATTTAATAAATAGGTTAGGAGTTTAAAGCTATGATTTCTAATGTGTTTTGTCAAATAATTATGAATAGTAAATTGTTTGTAAAACATGCACCAGCAATTCCTTTGTTTTATAGCCTGGAATATTAAATCACTAGAACGTACATAAATGATGTTTAATATTTTAAACAATTGCTTACAGCCATTATAAAGTTGAATACGGAGTCAGAGCTTTGTGCAGTTGTGTGAAGTTAAGAAGCGTGAAATATGAGCGTTAGTAGAACCGGTTTAATGGTAACGTGAAAATTTGTAAAAGTTATCACCTTAAACGTTGATCTATAATATGGACGTCAAATAAACATTTTTTTTCAAATATTTGTGCTATTTCAGTTATTACTAAATTTTGATATTTTTGTTGATGACAGTAAATAAGCATTACTTAAACTGCATATTAACGTAATAAAATGCGATACATCAATGATATTTGCGGTACATTTGCGATTGAGTCGACTTCGATCGAGTGAATGACGTCACGACTTAGTAAAAGTCGTTTTGTTTTGATGTACTTTGACTGCATTAATTGTTTAATTTTGGCAGCAGATTATTTTCGAAGAACTTTGTCACACTTCCGACGTAAATGGATTTGAATCATTATAACCTCCGTTCTTACATGGCGGTAATTTCTCCAAATTCCTTTTAATAAACTTTTAATAATAAATAAAAATAAAATAATATATAATACAATCGTTTTGACTAAAATATAACCTTATTTATGCAATTTAGTACGGCATTATGTTTTCATGAATATGGACCAAAACGCGGACTAACTGCATCCCTTAGGCGCCGAATACATCCATAGTATTATAAGTCGATGACCATAAACAAACAAAGCCGTTTAAATTTTGCAACAGAAAAGCATAGGGGGTACAAGGGGCTATATTGAGTGTTCGTGTATAAATTAGCATCTCACAGACTCGTGACAAAATACGTTCGTACCGTACACTTAATGAACAGCGAACATCGTCATTAAAGGGCTTTAGTAAGATGTACAGCCTGGATGGGGTTGGGGATGAAGGCTCTACTTGAGTTTATAACGTTAAGCAGGATTGTTGATATCCAGCCAAGGATATTGATCAAGAGATATGATTAGGGATAAGCTTATACGTAGCAAAGAACATTTCTTGAAACTGCACGCATGTCCTTTTCACAAAATACTGATAATATTATGTAGGTAATGAAAATAATAAAAATATTTAGTTTGTTAAACTATTAATTATTAAGGTCTTTTAGTGGCATTTTTCATGACCACTTCATGCTGAACTAGTAGAATGAAAATATATATAAATTGACCTTAAAAAGAAAATAACCTAGAGCGAAATTAAATTTCATACAATATTTAACATTCGCTTTGGAGTTTTTTCGCACCATAAGGCAAATAAGTTTGTTTTTCGAAACTAATGTTGAGTATCTAATAATTATTTTTATTAAATATTAACTTATTCGTACTTTCAGTTAAGATTTCTATTGTCTAACATCTGACCCGTCCTCACTCCGCTGAGGTGATTAAATAACAGGTAAAAGTTTTATTAAAATCTTTGTGCATTTTTCACCGATTAAACCTTCCCTGGGCTCCTAGGGCAAATAATTCAAAACCAAAATTAGCCAAATCGGTTCAGTCGTTCTCAAGTTTTAGTGAGACTAAAGAACAGCAATTCATTTTTATATATTGAATTTGAATTTAATTGGCTTTACGACCCAAAGTGAGTTTTGGCTTCCAACACGAGTTTGCGCCAATGGTCCCGGTTCTTTACCGTCTCTCACCAGTCGTTGCCCTTAATATCGGTCAGATCCGCTTCCACGGTGTTGATCCAGCGATACCTAGGCCAACCAAAGGGTCGTCTCTCATTCGGCCATCCCAAATATGCTTTTTTAACTCCGCGATCCTCCCCCATCTTTCGACATGGTCAAGCCATCGCAAACGGTGCGCTTTAGTTTCGCCGATGATATTTGATTCAGCCACGATTTCTTTTATTTCGGTATTCTTTCGAATTCTGAAGCTGCCATCCTCTGTTCTTATCGGGCCCAGGATCTTGCGTAGGATCTTTCGTTCAGCTACCAGGATTTGCTGGATTTAGGACTTGCAGTGTTAGTGTCCAAATCTCACAACGCCTTATCACGGTGATTTTTATATATAAGATTATGATTTTCATATTAATAAATTATATGAACTTTATCTGAATGATAACTTACAGTAACACTGTGACACGTAATAGATAATAATGTGCTTGGGCCTTGTGATCAAATAAGGGTTAAATTCACAATTCAGTATGATAGTCGATATTCAAAATGCAAAGTGCTTCTTAAAATCAATAGTTACGAACAATATTATTAATAAAATTAAATCAAACGTAATAAAACAAATCCTGAATAAATTTTACAGACAACAGACATTACAAACAATTTTTATATCTTATATGTTATACAAGAACGTATTAGGCAATAAATAAATGGGGCACCAAGATAAATCAAAAGGACGGCTTAAAATGTTATTTCCAAACTCAACTCTGCGACAGCTCGCTCAATAAAAACTAATGGAGACTCGCTTAGCGATTCCGCTTTGCTTCAGTGTTTCTTAGAATGGAAATATTCTATTTTATTCAGTTTATCTCTAATATAAAGGCAAATTTAATACTATATACATTTAATAAAAACTATGTCATGCTATGTATAAATAACTTTCAATTATTTAAATCTTACAGTTTACAAACTAGCTATAATTAAAGTTCTTACAGATTCCGTTACTGACACATTCACAAATATTCAGCTTTAGTTTCGCATCTAATATCTTTATTTCTATAACACTGCATTTACTATATACGGAATAACTGATAATATAACTGATTTGGTGTAATATGAAATCTCATAGAGAAAATAAGAGCGTGGGTTGGTTTTTTTTATAGTTGAATTTTTATTAGAATTAATCCAGACTAATTCTACGTAAAGTGCTTAATATTTACAAAGAGCCTAAGAGGTAAATATGAAATAAACTATTTGAAACTTGCTAGGAAATTACACAAATAAGATCAACACGGGACAACAGAAGCGTCAAACAAAGTTAAACTACTTAAAATCCACTTTGTATAGAACTGGAAGTGCTTTGAAGAAATTCCATGGAAATCGATTTAATTGAAGTAGAAGCTCGTATAGCTGGTAGATAAAACGAGTGGTATCAAAATGTCCCGACTGGGCGCCAGGATTGTCTTCCGACTGGCATCCGGCCAACCCTCCTCTCGTACTCACTAACTTAAATTATACTATACGACCGAGGAACACCTACAATGTTTATTACTACAATTGTACGACGAAAAATAAACTATAGGTATTGATACCCATATCGATATAAACAAAAGCCTGTTTAACTTATACTAATAAATAGGTATTTGTTTTTTTGGATGCGGTACATCAAAAGGTATATCTTGCCCCGAGTGGACTCTGACTCTGATAATAAAGACGACTTGTTCATATTATAGATTTGCAAATGCAAAGTTGTACCAGATGCAAACTTGTACCCACCCTGTCTTAATAGCAAGAGACTACTCTATATTGCAACCAACCATCGGCAACAGTTCTCACACCATGACATCAAAACCGCAAAATTTTGCCAAACTTAGAACTCCTAAGAACACGCAATCAAAAGATACGGCTTTTAATGCCGCATATATCGACGCTCAAAGGAATCAAAACTTATTGGATATTTTCTTTTAACCTACTAGATATTTAATCATGACATTTGGTTATCCAAATACCCATCAATGGCTTATAGCAAGATAAATAAAATCCCAAAAACTGTTAATTAGTTAAACTGATTACGACCTTTGTCGATTGGGAAAATAGTTTTCAATCCAGATTGTACAAAACCCTCGACAGATTCCGACTTACACTTGGCTGGGTTTTACACTATATTGTTTGGTACTGTTCATAAATTACATAAATTTCGGTTTAGTTAGGAATATATTGGTTAAAGTTGAAATTTTAATTAAATTACTTAAACAAACTGGTTCGCAAATGGCAACCTAATAACAGCTGAATTTCATAATTGATCATTCATGTTTAAACAGGCATTTTGACCTTATAATGTTTGTTACAGAGTGCAAACAGTAACAACATAAACTAATTTTGAGCATTGAATCCGCATAATGAAATCGGTGTCACATCAACTGTAAATATTGGGATGTAAATTAATTTCATACTATTTCAATCGAGTATGCTTTATTTAAAATTAGCGATTATCCCTTCGGTGAGGCTAAAGAGAGCTTTGTATTTAATAAAAGATTTAGAAAAGTAGATTTTGATCATACACGCTTAGAACCATCCAGGTGGCTGCACAAATATAAAAAAAACAAATCTAAATAGTCAAACCGTTTAGAAGTAATTAAATGACGTACATACGTAAATAAGATTTATATATAGACTAGCTGACCCAGCATACGTTGTTTTCCCATATAAATTTAAAAACTTGGGATGGGACACCCTTATCACTTGAACAAGGGGACGAAAAATAGATAGTATCCGATTCTCAGTCCTACTGAATATGCATATAAAATTTCATAAAAATCGGTCGAGCCGTTTCAGAGGAGTATGGTAACGAACATTTCGTATTGTACCTAACAAGGATTTCGAATTTAGACATCAGATTTTTAATTATACATTTGTACGATATAAAAGTTAGAAGACAAATAGTGCATTTAGCCGATGTAATGTAATCCCAAAATATACATGTGGAAAGGATAACTTAGTTCCAATAGCTAACCGTGTTTTACTTGTTTGTATACAGCGTGACATATTCATCAATCAAATTCAGTTGTGGTTTAGAAGGATGATGTTGCTATCCGTCATCGACTAAAAGTTTTTAAACCTATACTTTTATACGGCTTCATGTATTGTCAGTTTTAGTAAAGCACGCCTAACTAGAGAGATTGGCAATTGAGGTAAAACCCTCGACCCAACCCTTACATTTGTTAGTAATTTAAAAAAAATATAAATGAAAAAGATATTAAATTATGGTTGTATTATCCATTTGTGTCAAATTTGGCTAATTTACTGTTATATGTTGGTATAGATTTTAAGATTCATATTGTAGGTTAGTGAATGCTATAAGTTTTTTAGAATCGCTAGTCATCGTTTACGCAAGCACATAAACAAACCATTGATAAATGAGCATGACTTACATCGATTTCAATGAATCTTTCACTAGAGAAAGTTGGTAATTTCGAAGTTTATGTACGATTTCAAATCGTGGAGAATTGGCGTATCATAACAAGGAAATGTTTTATGGAACAATAAAATTGTTATTAAATCAAATTACCAACGTTAGTCAAAGGAAATTAATTTGTTACATTTTAGCTAATAGACCATGATTTTGGAGAAAATTATACATAATCATTTAATTATTTGAAAGTGTTTTAGAGAAATAAGCTACAAAACTTGCATCACTATAAGCAATGTTTACTACCTTGATAGATTGCCTTTCAATCTGAATAGTGTATTAGTCCACAAACGTGGAAACAGTGAATATACCTGAAACAAAAAATACAAAATTATCAACAGGGTTTGTAACTCTTATCTTTTAGATTTAAACTAACAAACACACCTTCGAATTTATACTAAAGAATATACGATAATGAACTATTATTTTATAGTAATTCTGGTAACTTTTAGTCTCGTGACTGAGAATGTTAAAAAGAAGTAGAGATTGCGTGTGAAATGAATCAAATTAATTAATAGCTAGCTCATTGTTATGTATGTATACAGTTCTTCTATTTTTACAGCATCGTTGTGAAGGAAATGCTGAATGAATGCAATAGGCGATAGTGACGTGTATCCCTCCCGGACGCAGCTGTGCCTGGGAAAGTGTCGCGCTGTGCGTTCCACTAATTATGACATTGAACCTCATTTATAGTAAACTTCGTCGTGGTATATATGAAATTAACAATGTTAATGTATTTTAAATACACTTTTATTGACTAAGTTTCCCCAAGAAGAAACAAATTGCGAAGATATAACAATCCCATTGGTACTATTCATTTTAGTGTGATGTCGTATCCACTGATCGTGGCCAATAAGTATTTAGGATTCCATTAAATATATGACTTTGTGACGTCATCACTGGACAGGTGCCAAGCACTACAACATTCAAAATAATATGGAAAAAAAAATAATAGAGCTAATTTTAAAATTTTTATAAAATCATACACATACCTTTATAGTGTATTAAATGGATATGTGGCGAACCTTGGACGCTTTTTTTATGAATTTACAAAAATCCGACGTCTACGATCACATTAATAGTTTCTTATAAGTACATTATTAATAGCTTGTTAGCTTACATTAGCATGTTAAAAAATAAGATAACGGTTTAAAAACGAAATTCAAACGTTACATGTCATAAGATATAAGTAATTGAAATCCAAGTTCATCGGAAAATCTCTTTTTCTCGCATTTTTGTACAGATTTCATTAATGAATAGAAAAGTCAATTTTCCTGTAAAGGGTTATTGAGTTAGGGAGGCGAACAAAATTATAACTTCCTTAATTGATTATCCCTTTCCAAACAAGAGGCTAACCTACTAGCTAAATTCATTTACGTATTTCACATTTAGAATAACGAGAAAAATATTAATTTAAAGCAGACAAACTATTTTTGACTTACTTTTAAACCTAGTATTAAAAAATTTATTTACAATGCATTCTCCAAATAAATGTTTCGATTTTGATAAATATTCTAATATTCTTTTAGTTACATTCGTTTAGATTATTACGTCATCAAAGACAAACTATAACTAATTTATGTATACCGGCTTTGGACACTTTTTTGTGATATTTAAATGAAGACCCAGCGTCCATCATCCCTACATAGTATAAAACAAAGTCGCTTTCTCTGTCCCTATATATGCTTAAATGTTTAAAACTACGCAACGGATTTTGATGCGGTTTTTTTTATTAGAGTATTTTAAGAGGAAGGTTTATATGTATAATACATACATAATATAGTAGAGAAACACTGATAATTTTAAAGGTTTTTAATGTGATGTCGTCAATAAACACATTTTTTTCAGCTTACATTGCAAACGTGGGCTGAACCCTACGAGATAGATCAAAATTATCTGCTACAGTATTGTCCACCTTAAAAAGGTCTACAAAAAAGTCCGCGATGCTATATGTCTATCTCTTAAGGACAACTCACAATAACCATTTTTTATCCTTTACTTTTTACGAGAAATAATGGCTTATTAACGAAGTGATTTTAAACAAGACAGCATTAATCCTTATCCAATTAGGTACCTTAAATACATTGAGCATTTAATATAGATCAATATGGTGCTTCACAGCATGAAATAAAAATGAATATTTTCGAAGATATTACAGATTTAAAATGCAGGGACATAGCGGTTACGGCTAAGTACACGTGTTACATTGCACCCGGGCGAAGCCGGGACGGGTCGACTGGTATTATTATATGATAATAGTAGGCACAACAGAAAATATAATCATTAAAACTAAAATAAGTTATAATATCATTTATGTTGCAATATATAATACATTCTGCAAACAATTCACTGTAGGTATTTGGCTTTTGCGTTTTAAAATTAGCAACTACCTAACTAAAGCCATGACGTATTTGGAGGTAACAAACTAGACACCTCAGAACTAAAAATAATTTGGAATAAGCATATATTGTATAAACTTACTATTAAGCATTATATAATTACGTCTATATTTTTTTAGTTTTAAACATACTTAGGGGCCATTAATTAATTACGTAAGACGATTTAGGGAGGTAGGGGGGTCGATCATGTCTTATTTATACTTACAAGGGGGTGGGAGGGAGTCTCGATTGTTCTTACGTTAGATTATATAACCCGACTACGTAATAAAGTGGTCTGAAAAGGACGAAACAAGAAAATAATCAGATAGAAACCTAGAAATGTATCGGTATAAAAATGGTCAATGTAGAACCACTTGGTCCACTGAAATGTTACTATTTTTATGCTTTACCTTGCGTTTTTTAGAGGACGGAACAAGGGTTGCAACCCCACAAACTTGGAATTAAGTTACTAGAGACCTCCCTCCCCCCATACATCTCAACAATAAAATAGCGTCCTCTGAAAAACGCAAGGTGAAATGGAACTTTTCAATGGACTATATAGGTAACCGATTTTTTTTCCATGGCATCGGACCCGCGCCACCCGCACTGCGCCTCCCGGGAACTCCCCGCTTGTGGACTAGTCGTCACTTGTTTGGGTGGGTAAACATCAGTCGTTATTGGGTTAAACTGAAAATCTTATGTAGGTTATTAAAAACCTTATGTAGGGATTAAAACTAAAGTTTATTTACTACCAAAAAATAAAAACTATTACTACATTTTTAAATACAAATAAACATTTCTAAAAGTAGTTACTTTGAAATATAAAACTTAAATCAAACCAAAACAAACGGAGGGGGTCGGACTATTCTTATAGAAGGGGGAGAGGGGGTCAAAAACTAGCGAAAATAATCTTACGTAATAAATGAATAGCCCCTTATACAAATTTTAATAATACGTAAAATATAATTTAATACTATGGACTAACATTTTACGATCTAAATGTTGTATACCTAAGTTATGCCTGGGGCTAATGCCTCGAAATTAATAATAAATCTTAATCCAAAATCTATAGATTACTGATTGAAAATAGATTCTAAATTTGAATTTTCCATACACAAATTTACATTCCGTAAATTCAATCCATATCCACCAATCAAAGATTTAGATTGAGATTGATTATTAATTTTGGCCGTTAGCATGCAATATCTCACCTCTCTCATCAATAAATTTCTGTCAAACCTAATTTATCAACTTAAGGTGTCGGTCAAACTTTATTTTGACATTTAATAAAGTATTGCCAATATATATATGTAAATAAAAATGTAATAAAAAATGTAATATCGCTAATTCTTTTTCTGAGTTCTAACCTTAGTTATGACTAAAGTAATAATATGTATACCAAAATAATATTTAAAAAACAAGTAGCAGAGGGACAAACAACAATCCAAGACATTCTATTTGTAGTTTTTGCTCTAAGACTAACACCGATGATCTAATGAATTAACGACTACACTCAACACAGTCACAAAGTATATATTAACATCACACTTTATAGGACGCGGTTTCCGATAAAGTCATAGTTATTTTTATTACTGTATGACGAAATTACTGAGACGCAGTTAAGATTTCATGTTTACTAGTATTTTTATAATAACTATGATGATTGAAAATGAAAGCTATTTTATTTCTGCGTAATCAGATGTAATCATTAAATGCAACATATATAAGTTTAATACTATCCCAAATTAAGATATACAAATTAAAATGCAGGTATAGTTGTAGGTTTACGAAACAAAGTAACATACTAAACGAATTTTGCTTGCTTGCGTCGAGCTATCATGGCGGAATGTATTTTGTAGTTTTATTTTATTTATAAGATAAAATAAAATATAGGTATATTAATCTTTGATTTTTGGAAAACAGTATTACTCGAGTTCGACGTGATGTGTAAGTCGAGTAATACTGTTAACAGTATTGACACCGCTTGCAATAAAATGTCTAAAATAATAGTTGATCGATTAGTAGCAGACTGCAATGGCATATACCTTAGAGGCACCAGACACCAAACGCGAGACTGCACTCAATGTGTCAATATAGACACCACAAACTCTCAGCGCACTTACCGAATGTGGTAAGAAGCTGTCACTATTTCTTCCAACATGGCTTCGATCGGGAACACTACTTAGAAAGCAGTACCTTTGCACAAGTGCTAACAGCACTTTATTTAACAATTGATTGATCGGTACTTCTTATAGATTTATTTAAATTACTAGCTGACCAGTCATCGCTTTGTTAAGAGGTTGTCGGTATGATAAATTAATTTTTTACAAAATCTGCGTATTTTTTGTACAGATTATCTTTTTACATCGTTTTAGAGATTAGTTTCTTAACGCGTCGTATATAACGAGAACGAAATGTAATCCCATAAAAAAAATTAAGGTTTTCCCGAATTTCAATAATTTCAGACAGTATCTAATACAAAAATTTTAAAACAAAAATGCATTTTTATTTCATTAACCCTTAAATACTATTCTTTGTATGGAAAAGCGGGTCCGTATGGACCCATGTTACTACTTAATTGTTAACTGAGTGGCGGGAGTTATGTTTGGTGACAAATCCAAGGCATTATTCTGCTTTCTATCCAAAATGCATGTTTGTACGTATTGCTGTACAATAATATCATTTCTTACACAAGATTTGTTGGCAGACGAATCGGGAAGCAAGTAAAGATGTTTTAATGGTCGTAAGACTAGTCTAGTGGGTCTGTCGTGTCTAGACGGCGCGTCGGATCCCTATCGGACTTGCGAAAATTGTGTGATGTGAACAAAATGTAACTATATTCTGGTTCAAGAATCGAACGTTAAAGTTTTATTAAATATTAATCAAAAATTAAAACAGAAAACACAATTATTTTTTAGACGTCATTAACAAAATACATTTGATCCTAAAGCTTCCGTTCTTTCATAGTAAAACGAAAATTGACTCTATAATTCTACACTGTAATGTCTCTTCGTCAACCCTATAATATCTTCTGTTAGGTTTGTCAACCATACTATGTATATATTATAATATATATAAACTGTGTCTTGAACTTAAAACATACGATTTCAAATATAATTATTAAACGAAATCGAATCAAATCTGAATTTCAAAACGTAAATGGAAACTTTAAAGTAAAAAAATTATTTACTAGATGCTAGTTATTTATTTTAATTTTATCTTAATTGCTAATAGATTGGTACTATTAAAATCTTTTCTATAATTGTTATATTTAATATGTTACTTAGATTGGCTACAACAAAGTGAAATAAATAATAAATATATATGAAGTAATAAATAGTGATTATAAATATGCTTTTGCTACTAAATGTACTATATATTTGCAATTTTTTAAAATACGTATTACAATTTCTACAACTTAACCCATATGGCCGATCTGGATCGCGTGTAAGATTATTTGCCGAAGTCGAACAAGGTGTTATCTCAGTTAAGACTAATTTGAAGTAATATAACCTATTTCGCGTCTCATAAATATTTATTTTTAAGAAACTAATAAACGCTACGTTTGCATATGTTTTTGACCTATTTTTAGTAAATAAACTAATTTAAATACCTTTTAACACGTATTCCTAGTAAATATAAATGTGCGAGTATGAAAGCATTCTAAATACGTTTTGATCGGCCACTGCACAACGAGAGGGGTTACTCTGCAATGCGACATTATTAAAAGCTATACTAAATTAAGCCTCTTTTTACTCTTAATATTCAAAGCAAATTCTAAATTGAAATATTTTAACTCAATTAAAATTCAACTTTTAATTTAATATATACTAGCCGACTTGTCTTTCGCTCCGATAAGGCAAAGTAGATTTTTATAACCTTTTTTGCACACTTAGGAAAGAGAATTTGGAATATTCTCAGATAAATAAAATTAAGTATTTTCATTATTATTTTAAAACATGAAATTTTTTGTCCCCGATATAATGTTTTCCACTCCTGTTTACTTACCTTTGTAATTACTTAATGACTAAATATTTTACGTTTCATTTCAAATTCCTGTTGCTTCAAAAATTAACTTCTAGGGTGGTGAAAATGGGATGAAAGTTCGTCAAAATACTTTTTTTCAAATTACCTAACGTCATGGTAACCAAATGCAATACGAAGTCGCAGGTAATACGTTTTTTATGGCAGTAAAGGGCGCCGTCGCCCATGGACATCGGTAATACATGATAGTACTCTTGTTATGCCGATGAGTTGCCACCTCAAAGATAGAATGAGGTTTTAGTGGACTCTGAACGAGAATCTAAAGGTCACTAGTACCGGACTATTAAGGGGATGGGAGGGTGAGGGGTAAGATAGTGTGTAGGTATGGAAAACATTAAAGTTAATATTACTATTTTATGTGATTTCTAATTTTCCTTTTAATGGGTTCTTTGAGGGTCTCCTATTCATGTAGATCATATAAGATTAGAGAGAGTCGCATCATTTGTGTAACAGATAAAAATATTAATAATAAAGAACAATGAGAAATGCAGATAATAAATTTTCCTCCCAATAGAAAGGCAAAACACACATTACAAAAACACATTTGTATACTCAACAATGGAGAGTGATGATCTAAGAACACGAATTTGAACAGATCTAGATCAAACACAATGCGTTTACGAAACTCGTTAGTAATTTGTATCTTTTCTCTAGTGAGAGTGTTAAGTGGCGAAACTGGTGGCCGACAATGGAACTAGTTGCTGCGCGGGCGCATATCGGTCCCGGGTCATCACACGAACCTTTCACCAGTACTAAGATTTACTCGTCGATGGGTGTAATAATGTCTTTCTCTATTTATTGAACTATTATTGAATTTTGGGCGTTTGCGGTAGAGTGCGTTCAGCGTCCCAGCAACGTTTCATTATGATGGGGAGGGTAACCGCGGAGGTTTAGTGGGTATTGCGGCGACCTGATCGTCGGTGAGCCCCACATAACCCAGCCGGCCCCACCAGGGTCTAAAAGGGTATGAGTCCTCCGCGAAAAAAAAATACGCGATCACGTATAAATCACGCGAACTATTGATAATATACATATAGTGTCGTACTATAATAATAAAAAATATTGATTTCCACGAAAATTAAAGTTTATATAATCATATTCTATAATTCTAAACTAATATTAAAATAGAAGTTAATTTGTTTACAATATGACGATATTGTCGTCGTCGATTTTGTGTGTTCTTATAATAACTGTGATAAAGTAAAACGCTTAAGAGTATATATAATTATCTATACTATTATATAAAGAGGAAAGATTTGATTGTTTGTATGTTTGTTTGTTTGGCTCGAAAAGTACTGAAGAAACCGATTTTGAAAATTCTTTCACTGATGGGAAGCTACATCCTTTCCGGGTAACATAGGTTATGTGGTGTTGCCATAAATACTCTAATTAAAAAGATATGACCATTTAAGTGCCATAAGGTGGTCATATTTTAAATTGAAGAGTTTCTCAGGAATACAAATCCGATGCAAAAATTTTTTCACAGATAGAAAACTACACTATTCGTGAGTGACAAAGGTGATTTAGTGTTGCCATATACATTTTTTAATTAATAGAATATGGCCATTTTGTTGTTACTAATCCGATTTTAAAAATTCGTTTACTGTTAGAAATTTACACTATTCGTGAGTGACAAAAGTGAATTAGTGTTGCCATATACATTTTTTAATTAATAGAATACGGCCATTTTGTTGTTTCTAATCCGATTTTAAACATTCTGTCACTGAGAGAAGTCTATAGTATTTTCTTCTCTCTTTCAACTCTATCTCTTATCTCTCTCTCTCTCCTTTACCTATTCAATTTTATTTTTGCTCTGTCCTCCCTATTTTGTTATCTGTCGCTTTTACTTTTGTTTCTATCATTTTTCTTTTTATAACTTTTTCTTACTCTCTCTCTTTATTCAAATAATGAAAAACTACACAATTACAGAGTGACAATTTAAGGACATCAATTATAATACTTTTTTAAATACCCAGAGCGAAGTGAGGGCTGGCAGCTCGTATTGAGATAAAATTGTTGTTAGTCAAAACATTTAACTAAGCAAAAAATATCTTGCTGAAAACCACAAGCACAGACATATGGAAATGGAGAGAATACCTACTATCGTTATAAATAACTATAAAGCACAGAGAAGAAAGAGAAGGATTCATTTAGGTTACTAAATTACTACAATAGAACTAAATTTTCCTTACATATAATTTTTTTTAAATCAGGACAAGTGCGAGTCGGACTCGCGCACGAAGGATTCCGTACAAATATTTAAAAAAAAAACACGTTTGCGGAGTAACACAGCGGAGTCTTAGTAATAGGGTCCCGTTTTTACCCTTTGGGTATGGAAACCTAAAAATAAAGAGTAATGACTGTTAGCAACACCTTTTAAAACATTAGCGTTCGTGGGTAAGTTCCTTTTATATTATTTCATGTATATTATTGCGTTTTATATTATTGCTGTATAGTAATGGGACCATAATATTGTTTAACTCATGGTGTTGCATTCGGATTTGCGTCATGAATATCCAATAGCATGTTAGTATTAAATGTATAAACATATAAAGGAATTTAAGTAAACTTCATGCTATTTGAAATTAATTAACTCTCGTAATTGGATTTTCAGTTTATTGTGTTTTAGCAATCTTTTTGTTTATTCAAAATGAGGCGGTGGCTTGTTGTGTTGTATTTGTCAACATACATTTTTAATTACGTGAGTAAATGTAAATTAAATTTTATAAATAAATTGTGTAATATATCTACATTGTCCTTTCATATTTGCCTCTTTTAAAAAATTTCTTTATTAAGTTAAATGAAAAAATATATATATCGTTGGTTATGGTAAATTATTTAGATTTTTATGTTATTTAATTCAAATACCAAAAGAAACCGTAAACAAAACAATATGTAAATACTAAACTACTAACCTAAAGTAATAAGGTAATTACCTACTTCCTAAAAATAAACACTATAACGGGGGGTAAATACAACCCTTTATAGCCTCCATGGAGAAGATTTAGACTTCATGGTGCATTTTGGCACTCTTTTTCTTGGATATATATCCGTTAATGTATGTCTATTATCTCTTTGACGTTATTAACGTTTAACATTCAATTGCAGGTTTCCACTGTTCAAAAAAATAAAAGTGAGTAGTTTCGACGATTTGTTGAATACATTTATTATAAATATTGCATCCAATTTACAATTTGTCTTTAACGTAGCTTTGAGGTGCACCAAAAACGCAAATCACATGAATGGATTTCATAACATTTCTATTTGCTTAGCGAGTAGTGAATGTAGAGTATTAGAGTTAGCTGCATATAAAGAAACAATTTTATAGCTATATTCATATGTCAATGTTTACAAAAATATTAGAAATCATAGTCTAGCTGAATTCATAATATATTACATACTAGCGGCCCGTCCCGGCTTCGCACGGGTGGACATTTAACACACCAACGCGTCGGCGTGTATTTTTTGTTTATATTCACATTATTAATTTCGTAATATCTTTTCAATGGAATGTCCGATTTCAATAATTTAAAAAGTAATTAACATGTATTGTAACAGTCTTGAATACGATTTTGGATACGAATTAATACAAAGGTATCGATAACATTGTCTGATTTTAATAGACATTTCTATCAAGTTTTAAGATTTTAAAAAGTAGTTACAGTGACATGATTACAATAGTTGGACATATGGTCTCGCTAAGTTTTTTGTAGATATTGATACGTTCTATAATATTGGATAATTTTTTTTGTTCTATCATCAATATTTTCCGCAGCGCATGCGATGAAAGACAATTTATGGCTATTTTTTACACCTTGGGTATGTTTAAGTAAGAATTTATGAGAATCTCTAATTTTATCCAGCAATAAATATAGCCTGTGGTTCTCAGGGATAATGTAGCTTTCTAACGGCATGAGAATTTTTGGAATTGGTCTATTAGTTTTTAAGTTTATTCGTTACATACAGAAATACAAATATTTCCTCGTTCTAATATTAGTGCAGATAAATAAATACTTAGCAACAATACAAGGTATCCTTTCAGAAAATTCAGCTAAAATAACTTCATCAGACATCGAAAAGAACAAGAAAGACGACGATGATAGTAGCGATCAAGTAATTAAAGGTAAAATTAAATATACATTTAAAAAAATTATAACATCTAGAAACTAGTCAAATAACAATATATTTTTTTCAGAACAACGAACTCTTGTTGCTGGTATGTTTTCGTATGAATATATTTTTTAAACGGAGAATTTTTTTAATATCTTTTTAGCTTTTCTAACACTAAAGTTTCATTGAATTATTGAATTCTTCAAATTAAACCTTCACTTCAGAAAATTTTATGAAAACCAGGATTTTCGGGTAGATTGGCATCTTGTACCTATTCTTTATTTTACTTATTTTCAAATAAATATAAATATATAATTTTGTAAAACCACTAATCATTCATATTTTATTGGTATTGTTAGGTGATATATTTACACCGCAAGAGATGTTACCGATAGCAATAAAACTTTTGGAAAAAGGTTTGTGTCAAGCTTCATCATTAATCAAATACCTATATTAGTACTAGAATACTACAAAAGGTTCTAAAATGTATAATTAATATGACAAAATTAATGTTATTTTTAACAAATCTAATGAGAAATGTTTGATTTTTTCAGTGGAAGAACCAGGAAGTATGATTTGTTTTAATTGTACTATTAACTATGCTTTGTGTTAACACAGTCGTAGTAGTATAGATTCATATTTTTTGGTTTTTTTTTAAAAAGATGGAAAAGGTTTCGTTAGTTCAACAAAAAGTCCAGAAGAGTTAGCTGATAAATTATTTGAAGCTTTCTGTACGTATTATGTAAATAAAAGTGCAATATAAATTTTTTACACTACATTAACAAAGAAATCTTTCAGTTTTAAGAGATAAGAGAATAGTTACGCTAAAAGGTACGGAAACTATAATATATTTAATGTAATCTCTTACACAGAAAGTTATTTTATTCCATGCTTTAATTACATTTTTCAGATTATGATATAATAGGCATTGATGCTTTACAAGCATTAGCATTAAGTGGACAAAGTAAGAAATACTTTTGAAATTATAGAAATACTAAAAAATGTCAAGTAAATTTTTTGGACAAAGTATTTATTCCAATACAATTTCTAAGCTTTATTATTTTGGTTGTTTAATAAAGCAATGAAATAATCATAATTGATTTAAAGTTAAAAACATCTATATCATTTACATCTTTAATAGTCAGAATAAATCTTCGACAGATTTTTTATTATTTCGAAGATTTTTTAGAATATTTAAGACATACACATAAAATCAAATATCAGTCCCGTCATTATTTTGATTTCTAATTATTTAATACCTAAAAATAAAGATAAATTAAAACTTAATTTGACTAATTTTTAAATTTTTTCAATATTCTTAGTAGTTAATATGCACAGTAAGAATATTTTACTCTAACTTATAGATGCAGATGAGTTTAAAGTAGAAGCTACTCCAGAAGCTGTAACAACTATGTACTTAAGAGGTAAATAATTTTACTATTTCAAAAAAAGGAGCAAGTCTATAAATACTAATATTCTTATTATAATAGGTCAATTTGTAGATGTGAAAAGCAAACCTAGAAAAAGTCAATACAAGTGTAAGTAAAAATAAGTAATTTATTATTTTATTTATATCATTTGCTAATTGCTGGATCTAGATATTGCATTTAAGATACCAATGTTTTTTACTCTTATTTTCTACTACTCTTACTCTTAGATATCATGTGACATATTTTTTTCCTCCAATATTTTATATATTTTTCTTCCACAGTGGTAACTAAAAATGTTGATAGTGAATTAAATACAGCGAAACGAAGAGGTACGTATTAAAAATATATTACAAATCCAAATGTCTTATCAAAAAGTAATAGCTAAATGCAATAACTCATGCACAAATTAAGACGGAACAATGCTAAAACGAGAAATACGATATATTTCTTATTTCCTTACACAGTGTAAGATTTTAGATAATCCATCCTTAATAGGATCAAGTTGAGGCGTTGTTTATGGGTTTGTTAATCTTAAATTATACCTTAACGAAGCGAGGACGTTAATAAATTATATTACCAAAAACCACCAATATATTATAACATCACAATTAAAATACATGCATACAGGAACTTGTGTAGTGCTTGACTTTACAAGGCCTTTTCAGAATGTAAAAAGTCTCCCCTACACTGTCTGACATTAATAAGTAATAGTTAACTAAACTAATAATGTCAAAGACACGAGTTATTTCACTACATTTACACCAAGCACTTCAAACAGGAAACTGAGTAGCGCCTGGGGATTGATATCTAACAGCAAGTTTAAGAGGACTTTTTAGATTGCGAAAACTCGCCTACACTGCCTAAAATTGCCAACTAACATTTAACTAATCTATCAACAATATCACGTGTTTCTGTATAAGGGTCACATTTCAATATAAGTCAATATTCAAACACCACTCATTTCTAATCAATAGACGTTATATTCAACAGTGTTGCAAGCAATTGTCATTTTAAATATTTAAATATAAATCGTTTACATTTTAAAGGAATTCCAGTTGTGAAGAAGTTAGGTAAAAAAAGACACTTAGTCGTAAACAAACGTCGGAACATCGAAAGAAAGGAAGAGAAAACTGATAAAAATGATAACAGAAATATTAAGCGAGAAAATAACAAGTCTGAGAGAAAAGTACGACCGACACGAAGTCAGAACCGTGGGCCGATAAATGGTATTTATATTTATAGCAATTGACACCATCTTAATGGAATACAGGAAGGGCTGTTATCTACTTAAATGTTTATGTATTATTAATATATAATATAGGAATAAGCCTTTGAAAAATATAAACATCTGTGTTATTACTACTACTAGTAAAAGTCCGACGAGAGCCGTGACCAGACTAATGCTAATGTATAAATTATGTAAAAAATCCTCTGGATAGACATTTGTAATTGGTAAGAAAACTTAGGTATTATAAATATCTATTGGTGATGGCTTTAGGAGATATGAAGCAAAGGTTAATGTAATACAAAAACTAATTTTTTGATTTTTCATATTTTGATTCGCGTTTTCCAATGCTAGACAGCTTGCCAGGCTCCAAATTTCAAAAACTTGTAAATTGCAAAATTGTAAAAGCTTGTAATTTTTTTTCAGGTTTTAGTAATGACGTTATGGACAAATCAAATCCAAGGAAGACACGAAATTGTCAGTGGAAGTATGTATGCGATGACATGGCTGACCTCGATTCTTGCAGACTTGAAGCTGATTGCAATAATGAAAAATCAAAGAGCCCCATTGATAGTAAGCCCCATTGAGTGTTTATTCACTTTAATTAGAAATAACAAGTATCGAAAACTTTGAACTCATTACAATATTGGTCAGCGTACATACAGCGTTATTTTTAAATTAACAAGCCTTTTGAGACTTTTTTCAATAACCGAAAAAAAGGTACCGAAGATTTGATGTCAATAAGAATTAAGTTGTTTAACTATTACTTTGAGTTATCAGGAAATAATTTAAATGTTTATAAATTACCAAATCAAAATATATTAGGCAGTTTTCAGCTTTTCAAAAATAATTATCAAAATGAAAGTATTATTAATATTAAAAATAACAAAGTTTTAGCCAATTTTAGTAGATCTTACAGTATTTTATAATAATAATTGAAAAATATTTAAAAATCTTCTCACATTGGTAACTCCATTAAACTTACCCAATCCTATTTACTAAAAGAACTTATAACAAGAATTAATAACTCAATGGTGGTCGAAACTCAACAAGCAAGTATAAAAATGAAATAAAGTGTTGTAACCTCGTGAAACACATTTTACACAGATTTATATTTTCATTTTCAGATATTGTAGTGAAACATAAAAGTGACGAACACACGTTGGCGTTAAAACAATTTCGTAAAATGTGTGAGTTATGACCGTAAATAAAATTTGTTTTGTGTTTAAATAAATTAAAATTATAATAATTTAGTAGGAATATCGCTCGTCGATGAAGAAGTAGAAAAAATACGTAAGTTATTTCTCAACTTATAATCTAATTACGATAAAGCTATTGATAAAATACTACTAACGCAATCTGAATTCGTATTTTAGTGGAATCACGAAATTTACATTTAAATCCAGTCAGCAAAGGTCAGTAATATTTCTGTAACAATTACGAAATTTATTATTTAAAAATAGCAATTTGGTGAGAATGAGATACACAGTTCCATATAAAACTTGGTCCTTAACTGTTTTCGTCGAACTAAACCTGTGCATGCATAGATAATTATGGATAAATTGATATTTAAATCTTACTTACCATAATATGTCGGGGTATAGTTGGGGTAGGATAATAGTGAAGGCCGTGTCGGGCTATAATAAGAGTAGGATAATGATAAAGAAAATTAATCATCACGTCCGTCGCGTCATTTTAATATTCAACGATTTTTAACAGTCTCAAACGAGTAAAAGATTATCGATTAATCGGGATGCCAGCGCCCTATTTCCGTTTTGTTGATTTACTTTTCCCCACTAGTGGAGGGGCATTGCTACCATTGTCTAGTCCCTTTATATTCCCCGACTGACGCAGTACTCTTTAGTTTCTCGACAATTCTCTTTGAGTGAACATCACCTGAAGTTGAAATGTAACAAATAGTGTGTCGCATCACGGATATCGGACTAAGGATCATGTGAGTTCTTACGTCTTATTTATTGTGAGTGCCCACATTGTATTTAGATGTGTTAACACAATCTTAGGTTAGGTTTAGGTTGGGTTAGCCTTAGGTTAGGTTTAGGTTGGGTTAGCCTTAGGTTAACCTAACCTCAGATAAACAGTGAGACCAGGCAGTGGAGGTGAGTGTTATGATCATTTAAAGGAGCTCCTTAAGCCTACACCTTGGTCACAAGTCCAAGGCACTGCCTGGGTTCCTGAACAAAAACTACGGAATCGTGATATTCGATTAATTCATTCATCCAAATCTGACCAATCATGATATTCGATCACTTAATTTATTAAAACCGGCTCTTTCTCTTATTCGGTTCATTAATTCATTTAAATCGTCACTCTGTTCTGACAAATATATTTTCTTTCTCTGTCTCTTTAAGAATATATTAGACAACAATATCATAGTAAATCTATACCTACTAATATTGTATATATTGAAAGTTTGTTTGGTTATTTGTTTGCGCTAATCTCAGGAACTACTGGACCGATTTGAAAAATTCTTTCCGTGTTAGATAGCCCATTTATCGAGGAAGCTATAGGCTATATATCATCACGCTAAGACCAATAAGAGCGGAGCTACACACGAAGTTACGCGGGTCGACTAGTACTAAATATTTATAATTCTGAGATAACTACCAAGATATAAAATTCACTAATTTTTTTGTCCTAAATATATGATTTTTCAAAATTTGAAGCGCCTGTCTCGTTCGAGACAAATGTTCAAATGGGTTTGGTTTGGACATTTTTTAATGCTGATTGTGTATCTAGATTATTATAATCTAAGAATTTTATTGAGTAATCACTTTGCATTATACGTAATAATAATAATTAGCCATTATTTTGTAGATGCATTAAATAGAGTGGAGAGCTTGTCTGAGTACTTCAACAATATCATTGTCCTCGAAAATTTGGGTATGAATTTATTTATATTACAAGCTTTTATTTACCTTGTGCAATGTTTGTATGTGCGAGTACGTTCGGAACAAATCATGCTACCGAAGTTTAAAGCAGTGTAATGACACTGTGAATCCATTATGGCGGAGGACCCAAGATGGCGGACAAGTTATTACTTCATGCATGCCTACATACTAAATATAGGTTATCAAAAGCAAGGCGTTTGCGGAAAAATATGTAAAGTAAAATGATTTGATTCTAAATCAAATATGGCGGCACAAGATGTTAGACTTATTTTTTCACTCACTTCCAGACTAAGCTGGAATTGCCTGCTGATTATTAATGGTAGATCTGTCGAGTTTAAGCTAATGTATTTTGTTATCATAAGTAGTTAAATGTGTTTAATTTATTTTAATATAAAATGAGTGTATTTTTAAAAATATCTACATCTGTTTTTCACATTTATTTCAGAATCAACCACGGCTTTACAATCGCAATTGCTAACTGGTGTTGAAGGACTGAAGGAAAAGAAACCGGGTTCCAGAAATATTGAGCCATCATTCACATATGCTGAAGTAAAGATAACAGCTTTTAATAATTAAAGCATATGAAATGAATTTTGAATAGTTATCATTATTATGTTTTGTTTATAGGAGAAAAGCAGAAGTAAAGGTGTTGACTCATACGACTACTCACACTAGCAAACGTTTAGCATTATCATCAGATATAAATAAATTATTTAAATGTTATTATTTTCTATGAATGAATAAAAAGTAAAGAATGATGAACTGTTTAATAAAAACCTAAAGCGCACTAATGTTAACTAAACCTTTTCATATCTTTACCAATTTTCAAACTTTTCTTATAGACTAATTGAATAGGGTAAAGTATCATATTTGTAATAACCTGTTATGTTTATTTTCATTTTCAAGATTATAATAAATTAAAAATATTTATAATCAATTTTTTTTTTATCAATGTTTACCTAAAATGTATAGACCCTTTAAATTATTTTAAAAATATTTATAAGTTAATAAGGGTTTGGGCTCGAATAAGATCGAAGAATTTGGTTGAGTAACACAAATATAGAAAGGTTCAGATTAGAAAAATCGTGTACCATTAAGCTCGTAAAGGTGAAAGGTTACACGAGCCCTCTACGTATTCATCGATACTTCTGTTTATCTTATGTCGGACAAGGCCAGTAACGACACGACTATTCAATGGCTCCAGTTATACCGGAATTGGCTGACACTATTTACTCATTCACCTTTTATTCTGTTACAATAAAGCAGTGTTCTATTGATGGAGCTTTTAAATGAAGATCTAGTTTATAGTCCATGTCAATCCAACTGAAAAATGATAAGCACATCCAAAATTGATAATAAATGTTCTTTATTAACACGATCTACAGATTCCTAAATGTACGTAATTTTTGACATTTTATTTACAGCAATTATATTTTAAAATAAACTTTTTTTTTAATCCAGAATCTTCTCTCTTTCTCCTATATTTCTTTGTAGCAATTAGAACGTATAATTATATTATATATTAAAAAAACAATGTAATTTAATCTAGTGGGGGATAATATTGCTTACTTACCTCGTAAACTTAAATATGAATAAAATACCAAACTTATTTATAGTTACGTCTACCAATTAATTTGGCAATGTTTCACATCACTGGTTTAGTTAATAGTAATGTCATTCTTTCATCAGCTATGTTTTGGCTATCTTTTTTCGTTATTGGATTGACATGAATTATATAATATAAGATTATTCACAATTTAACATTATTTGTTTACAATTATTCCCAACAAGAAGCTCGAGAATATAATTCCAAATAGCAAATATTAGATAAATAAAGGCTTCCATAATATAAAAGACTACTCAATCACACTTTTTGTACAAGATATTGTGTAACTTTTTGTCATAGCTTATTACCGCCATAATTGATTTTCATTTGAAAAAGGTAAATTATATAACTTAAGTTGGTTACAGTCGACCAATGTTATGAAATAGTTTTTCTGGTTAAGTTTTCCTACTACACTGCAGTATAGTAGATCAATTAGGAAGCACTAACACCAATCGTATTTAGGATTCCCTTATGACGTCATGAGTCGATACACTCGCCTCGCCAAAATTAATTTTATTTTGTTTGGGACATTTTATTTCCTTCTTCCTTTCCAGTATGATCGACTGGATATACATATTATTATTATATGTATATCTAGTCGATCATATGTATGTATCAGTTTTAAAAACAACTACAAATATATGTGAGTTTATTTATTTCAAATAAAGGGCAATTATGATATTATTTATTAATATAAATGAAGTCTACAGTCCGACGTTTGCTTACGACGTGAAACACTACTACTGGTATAATTTGATAGAGTGACATTTCAATTTGACTTGCGCTCGAGTTTGTTACAGTTCAAGTTAGTTTTGATCACAGGTATGTGGTTGACAGTAGCAATTAGTAAATTCTGAGTTCTATAACGAGCAGTTTATTTCAGACTCGTTTTAAATATTCCGAGTGTTATTGTCGTGTAACAAAATATGGAGTAATATTATAGTATGATTATCATATCATCAATATTTACTTGATGCTGAAACATTTAAATAACTAATTCAGCGGAATATATTATGCTTGAACGTGGTCACGCTAACGTTAAAAAAATATTTCTCGTCATGCTGATGCCGCGTTGCACGTCCACCGCACGCTGTAACTACCTACGCACGCTTTCGGTTATTGACTCTGTTATTTATATGGTCAATCGTGACGTCACATTATATTTGAATTATTTAGGATAATATATAATTATGTCACTTTTTGAGGTATATTATTACTTTTGTACATACTGCATTCTCGCCATGAGCCATGAACCTTTAGGAAAATGAGAACATAAATAATATTTTTAAAAAAATTAACCGACTTCAAAAAATAATAATGAACTCACTAAAAAGTAAAAAATAATAAAACTTAGATTTTTAACACCAACTGATCAGTTTGAAGTCGGTGCCGAGCCTGAAGCGACCACTAACAACGTCTGCCGCATGTTTCTGCCCGTCTGATTATCAAATTCTGACTTGGTTCCAATGGGTGTACCTCGGAAGTACTCTCGATTAAAAAAATAATTTTGAAAATCGGTCCACAATTGACGGAGAAATCGGTAAACATACCTAAATAAAAAAAATATCAGTCAAACATAGAACCTTCTTTTTTGAAAATAGTATAAGATTACTTGATTCATTCATTCATTGATCAATAGTATCAAAACCTCGAAATATCAAATTCAGATTCAAATCACTTAAATTCAAACGGCGTCTGTAGTAGCGTGTTTTGACCAGGGTTATATGAAACTGTTACTTGGTAATCGGTTATACGGCAGGTGAGTACACCCAATTACGTTTCGATCAGGGGCGGCTGCGAGAGCGGGGGCGATGCAGCGGCGGCGCGTGCGGTTTCCCTAACTGGATTACTGGCCTCAAGGCAAACCATATGCCCATTAAATTTTTACCACAGATTATATACACAAAATAATCCTAGTATCAATTAGTGCTGATATCAGTAATTATGGTAAAAGTATAAGTTTAGAATAGCTAGAAATAAAAATGAAGAAAGAACAATCATGACAGTTATTATTTTCATTATATATAATTATACATTTATTAATAGAATAAAACTTTTGAAATATAAATTCAGGTAATATTTGCAGAATTAATAAAAATAGATGGACTAAAAATTTCTAGATTGGATCGTCCGGGGACCGTTCCTTTGACGGACATTGGAAAAAGGGTAGACCACGTTTTAGATGAAAATTATTACGGCATTGTGGTGAGTAATTGAGCTGGCACTACACTGTGGTTTTAGTTTCCACCCGCCGTGATGCCGCCACGCAAATAATTTGATACAAATTCTTCGGTGTCTTTACGACATTAGAGCTACGCCCTCAAGTCATTAGACAAAATTAATTTGATATTAAAAGAGGATGAAACAGCAATATAAATGTCTTTAGCGGTAGTTAGCACTGCGAAAACTACTGATTTTTCCGCGTTGGTCTAAAATTACAGAAATATTGATAATGTAATCTTCTTGTCTTGTCTTCTTTGATTGGATGGCTTTCAAGATCCTTAAATTAATTGACACTGATTTCGAAAACACTATTCTATCTTGTTTCAAAGAAGGTAAATATAAATATGATCTCTTTCAAAAGCTGTATGAGTCCCCACAATGCGATAAAACAGAGTTAGTTTAAGTTCAACGAAATAAAATATCGTTTACTAAATCGTGATGTCATCCTCTCTGTTGACGTTTATGGCGTTCACAATTTAAGTTTATAATACTACCTAGTCTTAGGCTAAATATATCTGGTTTAACTAATACAAAATAATTCAGATTGCCCCTCCAGGCAAACTAGTTTAACTTATTTCGATATGGAGCGTCCACTCTGAAACTTTATATACATAGTTAAAAATTAACCAATACAGAAGCATTAATAGAAAATGCAAATTTAGAACAATGTGAATTCTTACCATCTCTCTCTCACAATTTGATACTCTCACACACACTTTTCTATTTTTTTAGCTCAGTATTGTCAGTTTTTTTTTACATGTATAAATAGTGTGAAATATAATTTTTAATAACTACCATGTACGGGAATAACACCAATGTCTTCTGCCAATTTTTTAAATTTAATTAAAGATGCGTGTATATACTAATGTGATTTTTTTTCAGAATAACTAAAAAGGATTATTTAGAACATATTAGAATCATTAAATAGGATTCATTATTTTTAAACTTGACATTTGCACGTGTCAACATAGTCTCTGAAATTAAAAACTTAAGTATTTGTATGCCGAATAATGCTTAAAAATCCTTCGGGCATTCAGTAAGAATGATTCCAAAGCACTTAAATTGTACTTCTATTTTCAACTGTTCTCGGTCGATGCATGCAGCACTAAGCAATAAAACTTATTCGATTTCTCCGTTTCAAAGCACCTTTTCACGTCGCACATCGAAGCTGGCTCATTGTGAATATCAACGTGTATACTGTAAGGGTAGATGTACGAGTAAGCACGATCCCACCTTCAGCCTATTATTAAGAGGCTTATAACCCATGAAGCATACTTGGAAATGCATTTTTATATCATCCAACGAGATTTTATTTATATTTTTACCCTCTCCCTTTATCACTCAAGAATTCTTAGGAGATTGATAATAAAGGTAAATTTGAATTAATAAGGCCAATATTTATTAATTAATTTTTTTATATTTATAAGACATTCTTAAGCATTATTAGATTAATATAAGTGATTTAAATGTTAATAACGCTACCACTTTTTTCACTTTTCATTCTCAGTATTATCAAGTACTATTAGATTTTAAATAAATAAATAGGCTTTAATAGAATTAACTAAAATTATTTCATAGTAACTCTAAATCCATTTTAAGAAATGTAAAAGCTTAACCTCTTCCATCTATGCCATGATCATGCCAAGAATAAGATCAATAATGATTTCAACCTACGTTTGTGTAACGCTATTTTAGTTTATCCAATTCGAATATATAATTATACTAGCTGACCCGGCAAAAGTTTTTCTGCCATATAAACTTTGCGTGGGCCACCCTTATCACTTAGGGGGATGTAAAAATAGATAGTAGCCGATTTTCAGACCTACTGAATATGCATATAAAATCTCATAAGAATGCGTTGAGCCGTTTCGGAGGAGTATGGTAACTAACATTGTGACACGAATTTTATATATAAGATTAAAATATACTGACTGAGATAATTCTCAGTCCCTAAAGGTACTTGTCTATAATTTAATTCATCAAAGAAAGAATCGAAAATGGCCACTTAGCTTATGTGAGAGTTCTAAGGGACTTTGAGTCTTTTAATAGTAAATACACGACTTTAATAAATATAATGTATTTGGTACAATTTAATATTTTGTTACAAATAAGTTTTATTTGGTCAATGCAGTTAAGTAAATAAAACAGTAGAATTAAGAGCAATATTGGCAATCACCGCTGAATATAAACACTACAAAGAAAAACTACAAAGCTCGCCTGTTGCAGTCGCGTTTATTTTTCAAAGTAACAACAGCGCCATCGACGTGGAAATTCTGATAGCGAAACATTGAAATACGATGTTTCTTTGTTATGCTTTGGACAGATGTAAAACTAACAGTTACTATTTTTGGTTATGGAAATATTCGACGATTGTTATAATTACAAACCCTATTAGCAATTTTTAGTTTATAATTGTTATCATTAAAACTCTCTTAGATTAATCATCAGAAAATTTGGACTAAACCAATATAGAAAAAAGAAGAATAAACATGGCTGACGATAGAATATCAGTACCAGAGGCCAAATATATTAAAATAATAAATTGTGAAAGTGATTAAACATCACTGATCTATATATATTTAAAATTTAAGTTACTTACTATATTTATATCGATTAAAAAGTATTAAGACTTTCCCACGTGACAATAACAAAAGTTACCCTCTACAAAAGCATACATAATACTATATGTATATTAAAAAAACTATGTGAATTGACATGTAGATATGTTGAAAAAACCAAACCTGTTAATATAGACGACTGTCGATAATTTTTGAAACAAAGAAAAATTGTAGTAGGATGAAACCCATCGGAAAAGTAAGAGAATATAACAAAAATAAAAGGAAAAATAATTTACGGGCGATCTGAGGCCGGGAAGTGGAAAAGGGGGCGGGGTGTTTGAAGAAAAAAGGTTTATCTCTATTTACCGGCAAAACTACAAGTCCTATGGAAAAAAGTTTTATGGCAAATTTTAGGTAATAATAAGATCTACAACTTTTGTATTTACATTTTTTTCTTCATCTAATAGTACAATATTTATCGTAAAAAAAAAACTTTTTCATGAATCTAGTATATATAATATAAAAGTATATATAATAAATTGGTAACTCTTGACAGGTCAGTACACTTCGTTTAATTAACAATCTGACTATAAATATATTACATGTTTGTATAGAAACTAAATTCCATTTTGAATGTATTGTTTTAATTGGCGAAAATATTCAAATTAATGGATTTCAGTGCTGAAAAAGTGACAACATCATTTCAGAAATACATTTGTACAGAGCATAATTATTATTAGGTAATTAGTGGTGAGAAACAAAACTCATAATAGGCATGACGACGGTATCAAAAAATGGACGAAATAATGTTTTGAGGAGAAAATTTATATTCAAAAAATAATACACTGGTTTAGTTTTATTAAAAAAATTCAGATTATTAAGATTTTCAATAAAATAAAACCTTAAAATACTGCCATCGGCCATTTTGATTAAAACACCAATCACAGCGAAAGACGTCACGCTTAAGTAAACTTGGCTGTCAATACTCACTGTGTTTGTTGTTGTGAATACGCGTTTGGATTGATCTTTTATTCTTTTAAGTGTGATTTATCAACTCTACTCTACTCTAACAATTAAACCAAGCTTTATTAAGGCAAATAGCTCAAATTTGCCCAGGATTGATTTATTAACGCAACAAATAAAGAATTTTGCTTGTCTGAGTTTAGAAACGTGAAGACTTCCTTGTAAGTAAATTTTGTATTTACCTATCTTTACCCTAGATACAACTAACTTAGATACAATCAAACTGCTTTTGACCTCGTGCGAGTTTATTTTTTTACTTTCATAAGCTATTTTTAAACTTGTCATTGTTTACTTTTGTGGTTAGCCCCCTCAAAGCTTGTAATTTGCTATTTTAGAGTTAATACCCGATAAAAAGACCAATTTTCTGTAACTAAAAAGCAGTAGTAGTAGTAGTACTAGTAGTAGTAGTACTAGTAGTAGTAGTAGTACTAGTAGTAGTAGTACTAGTAGTAGTAGTAGTACTAGTAGTAGTAGTACTAGTAGTAGTAGTAGTACTAGTAGTAGTAGTACTAGTAGTAGTAGTACTAGTAGTAGTAGTACTAGTAGTAGTAGTACTAGTAGTAGTAGTACTAGTAGTAGTAGTACTAGTAGTAGTAGTACTAGTAGTAGTAGTACTAGTGCTAGTATTATTTTTCCTCATAGTAAACACCTAAAATCTGATAAATCACTAACTCAATGTGTATGTATTTGTTCTAATTAATTCCAATGATGGTCTTCAAGACCATCACATGGGGATGATACAATCAGTTATGTGCAACTAAAACGAGAAGGAAACATTTGCACAGTAAAGCGCAAGATTTGTTTTAGTCACTTTTACATTTACATAGTTAAATAAGAAGTTACTTTTGCGTTGCAGACCCAAAATTTTCAACTTATAAAAATGTAGAAATTATATGTGTGTTTTAATTAATGAGAGAATCTTGTATATTATAATCAATCCACAAGCTATAGCTATCAAATCATCTAGAACTTTAACCAAACTTAAATTAAGACAGGCATGGTCTTCACTCTTCACAGGAATAAAGTGGCGAATTTGTGACTACTTCGTTCGGGTTTCGCCGTGCGAGCTTTAACCACTTATCTCTTATTATTTTCTTGTTTGGAACATGTACAAAATGTGTTTTTACACTGAGGTACTGCACATCACGTATAAACTTTGGAATTCATTTTTATCACACGAATTAATTTAATATTTTCTTTACTTTCTTCGCTACGCATAGACACAATGACATGTTTACCTAAGCTTGACGTCAGAGCCGACGCCATGACACTTGCGAGCTGTTTTCGCGCCCTATTGAAAAAATATTAGGAAAATGGCTTTAAACTTCGTTAAACTTAAGTTTATTACAGAAATAAAGGTTTTTTTCATATATAATAAATGTTTACATACATTACGGAAGAGAATTTCAAAATCTTTCGACACGTCTAGCTACAATTATTGTTAAATATTTTTGTATTTTATATAGCAACATTTTATATAGAAAGGGCTTGAAACAATTTTAATAAGTAACTGAGTAGGACGTTTATGACAACTTGAAAGGGTTCTGTTAACCTAAATAAACTTAGTATATATTATTTCGAAAGGTCACGACCTAAATACTGTGAAGATTTGTTTTTCATTTCATTTGTAATGACGACGTTGATGTTTTCAGAGCTTTGTTCTGAGAAATTCTTTAAATAGCTATCTTGTTATAATAAATTTCCTTAGACGTTAACCTTCGTCAGTGATAGGACAGTATCTGATAAAACAAATGTACCTCTGGTTTTTTCTGTTTTATAAGGTAAAGCCTTATTTAAGTTATTACTATCTTATATAGATTATATTTCTCATTGTCTTACAATACTATGAAGTTATGAACTTAAAATCTATACCTAATTGTCTGTAACATAAAAGTTCCAAAACGTAAAAAGATATCTAATTTCAATTTAGTCACTTCTCCAGCTAGACTTCATGAGAGCTAGTCGAAATTCCGTATACTTACTGCTCGAATAGATATTTTTATATATGTATAAGATAAAGTTAAGAAAAAAAACAATGAAAATACACAAAACTATATGTCGGAAAATAGTAAACGATTACCGAATAATTGAATCGTAATCGCTATCTATGGCGCTCGTGTAGGGTATTAGTCACTTCCGTCATTTTGACAGTCTCGACTCTACCTATATACCCTCGACAGTCGGACTGCAGTCAGTCTTGTACTCTGAGTGTTAGAAAATGTGCAGTGCAGTGATGTGTTAGTGTTGGGAGTGCTGTCCGATTAAGGTCACGTGAGTACCTTACAATGCAATTGCCACTTGGTAACTAATAGCCACAACGTTGATTCGAGGGATATCGGCCGCTTCTGACTCCTCCGGGGGCTGGGTGTTTCAGTAGATATGTCCTGTCATCCTCCCTCGGTTAGGTGCTTAGTAAAGTGAGCCCATGGACGGGTTTGAACTGTGGATACTTGTATCCGCAGACGGGTGGATGTGCCGAGACTAACAGTATGCTGACGCGTTCCTGCGGCGCCTCACATACGGCATGGACAATGGTGGGTTTTAGTGCGGTAGTCCAGCGCTTATCGCTGGGAGTCCCACATGACACCTTTAAGGGGTATGCGTAAATGCATTTCCCACATTTAAAAAAAAGGTTAGCATTGTGTAAGGTTAGGTTTGTGTTAGACTCACCTTGGGCTTACACAGTGATTCCTTTATTTTGTTCCGACATATTATCCTCTACATTTGTTTATTATTTTGCAAGCAAAATTAGAGGTTTAAATATGTTTAAAAAATATATTTTTATGAAGACTGGACGTCTGTATTAAGTAGGTCAATGATTTTTCAACATAACGGCTTTTACGGCTGCGAAATAGGCAAACGATCTTTGAATAATGTAAATTCTAAATAAACTATTGAAATTAGATCAGGCCTCAAAGGTTATTTACTTAGCCTATTTCATAGACAAAGCCTACTGTGGCATTGATGCCGACACGAGGATGAAATGGATAAACGAATTGGAAAAGAGATAACCGAAAAACTGACGAATGGCATAATCCTGATGCTGACTTTTTGCTTCTATTTGAGTTGCTATTCCGAAAAGATACTTTCACAAACTTTTATTTAACTTGCAATATTCATATGTAGTTTGTGGAGCACATTTTTTTGTAGAACGTGAAAACTGTATATTAGTATCGAAGTGCTAAATATTTAAACCCCGATGCCTGTCACCAATAAAGATTATCAATTGTTCATCAGTTTGAATCATGCAACCCTACTCTTAGGTCATCACGAAATATTGTAAAAATTTCATTTCGTACAATGTTAGTTACCTTCCAAGGAAACTAACATTGTACGAATATAGTTTGTAATGAAAATCTTAAATTTACCTTAACTTTCTTTGGTAATAATTCAAGAGAATGGTAAAACTAATATTGTATATCGTGCAAATCCTTGTGAATGTAGCATTATACCAAAAGCCTCTACTAATTGAATCAACAAATGGAATATCTGCTAATTTCTCATGGGAACACTCATATCATTGAGTATTATAACATGGACACAATATGATAGATGACATGTTTCTAAAATTAGAAATCTATACATATAATAAAAAAGTAATGTAAATGATTACGCGGAAAATATTTAAGAACAAGTGTGAGGGGTCCGATAACACCTATCTTTATGTCTGTTAGATTGTCTGTCTGTTTGTTTGTATGTTTGTCAGAGCATCACACAAAATCGACTTAATGAATTTGAATACGGTTATTACATTGGTTTTAATGCAGGTCAGGCTTTGTTTTCCATGAATTGGATATCAGGGTAGAAGTTATAGTCATTTATTATTTTAGCCCCAGCAAAGGTGGGCCTGCTCGGCTAGTAACCGCTAGCAACACTGTTAATAATTTTATATTCGGGAGTAATTCCTTTTCGTTTATAATAGCTATGTTTTTAGTAATTCACACTATATAATTATAAATTATAGCCTATGTGTTATTCTGATGTGTAAGCTGTATTATTGTAAAGTTTCATCAAAACCCATTCAGTAGTTTTTGCGTGAAAGAGTAACAAACATACATCCAGACATACATACATTCTTACAAACTTTCGCGTTTATAATATTAGTAGGATATCTAGTATACCGGCATGTATTATATTGGCGTGTATTACAGTGTATTGTAGTTTATAGTAGACAATATATAACATGTGTTCCGATAGTTTGGAGCCAGTTGTCACAAGAATTTTGCTCGGTAACTATGGTGGTTGCACAAAAGTATAGGGTCATGATGTTTAGCCGTTATTATGAGTGTTAGATATTATTTGCTCGGTTTTGTCCAAAGAGTATATTATTATTGTATTTATGTGTTACTGTGCAGCAAAAAATGACATAGAGAGTAGTTTATACAATTCATTCTCGTTTTACATACACTTTAAGTTAGTTTAGTAACGCATTACGCAGTAGGACGCGCTGACACTGTTCTACTTATGAAATATTCAGATCTCTAGGGTGACTTTCCCTATGCCTCCATGAAATGCAAAACAAGGAAGTTCCATCCTAAATGAAGTAACTCCCTACTTGCCCCAGGACACGCCCGGTATAAATAAACTTTCTTTCGGAACTTTCATAAAGCCTGAATGAGATGTTTTTAACTTACCTTTAAAGGACTCGAAACATAATGTCCAAAGTTCTTAAATTTACGATGATGATGTTCATATATTTATCATAATATTATTTTTTCTATACCATAATGTTTAATTACCGTTGCTGTATAGGTTGTAAATAATTTTTGTGATACCTATTTTGTAGTGTCTATCGCCATAATACCTCTGAATACTTTATGTTTGTCCTTATTAGTTATTAATATAATATTTTGGTAATAATGATTTGGATGGCATAAATATGTATATTTACATCCGCAGGAAATGCATTTGAATATAATTCCCATTGCGACATGGCGGACATTTCTCAAAACAGTTTTTAATAAAACTTGTAGTAGCTGGGAGCAGGTTAAACGGTAGCTAGATAAATATACCGACATGACGGATATGATTATTATTACAGAGCAAAATTCTAGGGAACTGTATTAAAAACCTATGCAAGAGGAATACTTTACTAATTTAAATTACCATCGTCAGAGACTATGATTTAATATATGCATCAAGTATCGATACCCACACGAAATCGATTTAGAAGAATTGATGTTAACTTATATAAGTCGTTGTAGTTGTAGTTTATTGTTTTATTAAAAACAAAATATAAATACTGCACAGTCAAAACAGATTTGCCAAATATTCATAAAATGCATAAATCTGATAGATAAAATATATACTGTTACTTACTTTAAAAAAGCTTGATACTTGATTCTATTTGATACTTGATATCGAAAGAAAGGCATCGAGAAATAACGTTTCATCTACTTAGTCTAAGCAATGTCAGTCGTTACTATAGTTGCGTGACAATATTTATATACAAGATATATAAATATTGTCACGCAACTCTTAAGTTAGAAATGTGCTGATAGTCTTCAAACGGCTGACCAGATCTTCACAAATTATAGCTAAGAACCATCTCGATCCACATAATTCATCAGAATCGGTCGATTATCTTGAGCTATATGATACCACAGACAGACGTACAGATATATAGATACACACGTTAAACTTATAACACCCCGTCCGTATAGCGTCAGGGGTTAATCAGATAGTAAATTATAAGCGAAGATTTCAGGAATATTACAAATAGTAATATATGTGAACATACATAAACCGAGTCTCCTATGCAACGATTGGATTAGTTCGTACCGCCACACGCCGCGTCTCGTAAATTACATTTTGTACTAACTGCTTTCCTGGTCCCAGGTAAAGGAGTTTGCATATTACAGCGGTGAACTACCCCAAGATAACACAAACGTGTTTCATTGCATACAGCTATATTACAGTACATTACTAGTATCTGCTCGAGACTTTGTACGCAGAATCTTTAGTATTGGCTCTAGAGTGAAATGAAAAACTCGACTCAATCACTCTCTAATACCAACCTCTGATATACTCATGCACTAACATACCCGACACTTCTATACAACAGAGATTTTTTATGGAATAAAAAGTATACTGTTTTTATAGTTTATTAGAACTATGTTTTGAGAATTATTCCTTTCTATCCCACAGGCCTTTTGGTTTTTCGAGATAAAACGTAGCCTATTTGTTACCGGTTATAAAGAATTGATGTGACATATTTCATTCAAATCCATTCGGCTGTTTTTGTTTGATTGAGTAACAAATATCCAAACATACTAACTTTCACAGTTATACAGTAATAGTACGGTATGGAGTATGTGGTGAGCATCATTTCCCCTCTGACCACGCGGCAGTAAACCTGACCGCAAAATGAGCTATACCACCGTTTACTGCGACATTCACATTCAATCGTTCGAATAGTTCAATTAAATGATAACATTATTAAATATTCACTTAAAGGGACGGGGGACATACGTACAGGTATTTTTTTCTTAATATTTAAAATTAATGATTACTAAGATATAAAATTATTTTCAAATACTTTAAAATTGCATTATAAAAGAGCTCAGATATCTCATGTTCATGATCAATGACGTTAACCAATAAATACGTTTTTATTGTGGAAATTAAAAAATAATAATACTTATATTATTAGGAAAACAAAGAATTCAAACAGCCTTATTAAATTAACATTTATTATTAAAATCTAACTGTAAAAAAAAATATATTTGTGCTCTATTCACAACCTAGTGTTAACTACAAACTCGATGGAAATAGCTGATAAAATATTAGTTAATAACAATTAATACAGTCGTTTTGACGATTTATTTTTAGTTTTAACTAATTCCTTGAATCTTTATAGTATCTCAATTTTTAGAGGTATTTTTGTACTAATTAATAACCAAATCATCACGTTTTTCTAAAGTAATTATTTAATAAACAAATTCAGCTATCAAATATTTTCAACAATAGAAATTGAGTAACATGAAATAACCGATAAATTGTCTAACAAACAAAACTTTTTTCAATAAAGTAAGCGCGGTAGAGAATGCAAACAGCAGAGAAATAACGGGCGAGACGAGCAACTATTACATCAATATAACCCAGTTTCACGTGATAAACAAGGCTAAATTGCCGGAGAGTTATTTTACAATCAACTCTTGAAAATGCGAAACGTCAGTTATGTAGTTTACGCTGCACAATAAAGCTTTGCTCGGATAAAGTTATTACTACATTTCTTTATATAGAATGCCCGTTTAATGCAAAACAAACCTTTTGCTATTCGTTGCTGGAAACAACAGGGATCTGAAACAATGAAATTATTTTTAATTATCATAACTTTGGATATCTCATGTTTTTGCAAACAATACGTTGAATATGTCAGAAACATGTCTACGTAAAGTTTATATAATTTATTTTATATTTAGGGAGTGCACGACTATTTATTATTTTAAATGTATGTGTTTTTGCTAATACTTATTGATTAAAGTTAATAGTTTGATCCGCACCACTAGAGTTCGCAAGTTTTTGAATTTACACACAAGGCAGATAACATTTAAAATTTATACGTTTTGGACACCTAACCTTTAATCTGATACTTTATATTACTATATATATATTTATATACTATATATATATATATATATATATATATATATATATATATATATATTTCTGTAGTATAACCATTTTATTAGGGACAGTTATATTATTAATATTAGCTAGGTCCCAGAGAGACTAAACAGTAACTATTATAGTAAACTAATTGATTCCAGCTACACACGGGTGCAATTTACCATCAAATTTATCAAAAAAACATTTAAGTTTTAAATATACTATTGCAAAATTAAATTGCCTTAATATCATGCGCTAACTACAGTAAACATGTTTTATTATTATTTCACAGGAACTCCAAATTATTCCGAGATAAAAAGCAGCCTGCGTTAATCCAGTTTATAAAGTATCTGTGTGCCAGAATTCAAGATAATCCGTTCAGCCGTTTTTGCGTGATCGAGTAACCAACATTCAAACATCTAAACATCCAATCCAAAAAACTTTCTATCTTTAATATTATATATATATATTTATCTATCTGTAATCTTATAAGTAAGATTAAGGCAACACATTATTACAATCATTACAAAATGGATTATGTTACAATTCCCAGAATTCCAACTCATAATAATTAGCAATCGTTGGCCCATCATACTTTCTCAAGAGCCCTGGTGGTATCGCTGCAGGCTCTCTCCGACACAATAGGCACTCGGCCGCCTTCACTTTTTCGCCCACTAAAGCAACTCGACCAATGTATTTCCATGTAATTTAAGCGCTTATTCAAGAAGACAGCATCGTGCTAATCTGCCAAATATAAATTCATAAATCGTAGACAAGACTTACGCCAGTAATATTAACCAACCGTTTAGGCACCACACTGTCTGGTTTCAAGTTGTTTTTTTCCTAATATTCAGTTAACCAAAAAAACTGTATTAATTCACACAGTAATTTTCCTAAGGTACAACAGGCACGGACAAAGGAATAGAATTAAAGTCAATAATAACTCAACTGAAAGATACCTACTTTGAAACATCTTTTAGCTTATCAATTTAATTTATTTACTGGTTAAGTACTCAATTAAAACTTTTTATACGAAATTTTACCCGCTCTAACAACAACAATGAATTAAACAGTAATTTATTGGAAAACACTGCTGTCTCTTACATGTTATATTTTATTATTGTCTTGTCCTATAACTTATCTATCTAATATTAATGTTATATTACTAAGACCATTATTTAGTCGCTAAATTGCCCGTATTTTCGATCATATCATCGCAGTGTCGTCTTTATGAGGCTGTCACATAAATAAACCTCCATGCCTATTAAGCTTCGACGGGAGCAGTGATCCTCAAAGTGGTCAATATCGATCCCGAAGATGCAAGGGTCCACGTAACAGAAGAACAGGTGCGTAAAACTGTACAATGATAGTGTTTTAACTTTATAATTAAGCCAGGGTATAATTTTAGAATTCCGTAACGTTTTCATTTGTTTGTTTGAAAAATAGTCTTCGTACTTTTTGGACTTTCGAATTGAGCATATTATTTGAAATATAAACATAATAAAACGTAAAGCTTTAGTAATGAAATAACATCGCACGCAACCAACACTCGTAGTACACAACTCTGCCCTTTTCTGTCAAATATTATTTTATCTGTATTAAAGTGTTGCCAACAATATGATTTGTTGATATTCAATACGAGAAAGAGGTTTTTAAATCGGATGAAAAAGCGTATAACATACTAAGTGGTTTGTGGATTAAATTAATTTGGGAAGCTCTGGACTAAAGCCATATGAAGTTAGTCAAAATATAAGCAAGGGAGGCTTAGAGCAACGTCAGCCTCATCAATATCTGTCAATGGTCACCGAGTAGCCAAATAAAATTATCATGAATGGGCGACCGCTGCGGAGGAAAGGTTTCTGTTTGCTTACTCGTGTTACATTAGGTGACCTACATTGACATGTTGAGGTTATGATGATTAGGATTGATGTATTTCGATATCGAAGTTTCATAAGCTTATAAATATGTATCAATAATTATAAATAATATTATGTTGATTAATGGGTAAAAAAGGGGAAATTTTTAATTAATATTAATCAACTTTTTTTTTCAACGGAGCAATGTCATCTAGTCACATTTCAATTTTATTCAAAAAATTCTTTACTATGACGACGTTAAATAATATTAGTAAATAGTGCTGAAACTATAGGTTGTCGGTTTGTCCTTTTTCATGCTGTAACAGAGCAATGAATCGATAAAATTTTGCAAAGATAGATAATTGGCTAGAAAATAAGATACGCTAATTTAATTACCTAAACAATTTTAAAGAATATACTTTTTTTTATTTTTGTGAACCAAAAAGTTCAACCTGTGTGTAGCAGGGACGGATCCCTAAGTAATAAAAGAAACTTACATAGTATATCTTTCTAAAAGAATATATTTTGACATTATTTTCACCGGCAGATATAAGAGTTAGAAACATTTATGTGTTAAATGCGGTGTTCGCCGCTTTCAAAAGAAATTTTCCGCTTATCACCCTTGAAACAATTGTAAAGCCTGGCAACGAGATCGCGTATGCTGGATCATTGTTTCATTTCTATTAAAAAAGAGAAATAGCTGTTGAATGATTTATTTACATGTAATAGGGGCATGTGATAAAATAAACAACATGATATAGCATGAAGTACGTTTCAAATAAAAGCAGATTTTTTAAATGTATTATTATGTTTTTTCGGGAAAAAAATAATTTTACATAAAATAAATAGCTATATAGATAAACTCAAAAAGCAATACTTTATTATCCTATTTTTTTACCTTTATCAGAAATAAAATTGAGTCCAAATTATTTGAAGCTTTTTCTAGATATACGAAATAAAAATAATTCTATTAACATTGAGTTTTTCCTTAGAAACGATGATGTAGAAATAATTTTATTTTTCTCGAGGGGATTTACCTAAACAATATATCAACCCTTTTCTACTTCATCTTATACAAGTGAAGGAGTATTTTTTGTTTTCCTTATGCTGGGCTTTGTAAATAGCAGAAAGGTTTTTGGACCATGGCAATTAATTTTTTATAATAATTTTTAAAAGCAAATAATATAAATTATTTTTATAACAATATAAATTGAGATATAAAGTTATATTAAAATTGATTAATCTGTTAAGAAAAACAAAATATTGCTTGAGAATTGTGAAGACATCTTTTCAACATTGTTCCTAACAACAGTAGGTAGATAGGTAGTAAACTTAGCACACTTGAAATAAATTGAATTCCTTGTAATTGCAGTACCTTTTTATTTATAATACAACTAACTAACCAGACAAACATTATTTTGTCATATAAATTATTTTCTGGAGAGAGCCACCCATATCCTATGTATACAAAATCGGTCAAACCGTTACGGAGGAGTTCGTTAACAAACACAGTGACAAGATATTTTTATATAAGATTTTGCTTTCTACTGTGAGTATATAGTAAACTCACTAGAACTCGACACTACAAAGTTATCAATATAAAATACATCAGGTTGGTTATTTATATGGCTAACTCGAAGTTTTTTTTTTTTTAAATTTTTACCACTGATTAAAATATTACAAAAAAAATTAAATTAGATTAATACAACTACAATTTGAATGTTAGTTGTAAATTTGTAAGAGAAACTTGTATTACCCCAGATTGATGCCTCCCCTTACCACAAGGTTCACTCAAATTAATCATAAGTAGACATTTATAAATAATTCATTGAATGGCATGGAGCCAGCATGTCCGCACATGGCCATCGTATCTTCCGCTTTATACTCTATATGTGCCGCTTAATTACGAAAACAGCTCATGGGTTAAAAATAAATTGGAGTAATTTCATTTTTATGGCTAGAACGCATTGATAGATCGCCCGGTAATGAGCTCATGTTGGGGAAAATTCGCAATTAGGAGGTATGCACGAAAATTACACAGCAATTACAGAAAATTACATGCTGTTTTTTTCTAATTATAACATCAGTGTTACCTACTGAACTATTAACTTTATAACTATCGCTGGTAAAAAAATTCCAGAATTTTTACCCTAAACAATAGTTTGAAGTTGCTGAAATAAAATAAAATACTAAAAAGAAAAACAGAAAAAAATGTATTTTCATATACCTATGTAAAATTCAAGCCAAATTATTTTATTTTGGCGAAACACTTTTTCATGGTTTTAGCCACGGTTTAGCCACGATTAAAATATTTAAATATCTATATAATAACACGTGCCATAAGAATCAGAAACTCAATATTGTAAATCAAAGTGAAATCCAATTTTATTTGTGATAATTGTAGCTCTTTCATTATTGTGAACTTGTTTATAACTTTCTTTTGTAATTTAACAGTACTTAAATAATGGACAATTACAACAGCAAAAGACTTTCTTTATTAATGAATTTAATGCGGTATAAGTTATACAATATCTCGTAATGTAATTTGAGAGCACGTGGTTGCAGGGTCGGTCAATGACCCGCAATTTCAGGGTACCGTTAAACGTTTTTGCGAGCTACTGACATTACAAAAATGTTTTCTACATTTGGACAATAAATATGAAAAAATGTGAGAAAATATATTACTGAGTTTGTTACTGTAAATTCGACAAATAATTATAATAAACTAGATTTTGTGATGGTGTCATCGACATTAGACTTAAATATATGAATTTTATATAATATAACAAAAACCATCCATGAAAGACGATGAATAGGTTTTCGAGTGGAACATAAACGACAAGTACAACTTTTCAACAGCCGACTGAGATATTAAACAATATTTTTTTAATTCAATGTAAATAACTCCTTTAAAACGTTTAGGTATTTTAATACTTGTGTATGTCGCATTATTATCTGGTTTTTAATACAATAAATTGAATATCAGCTGATCAAACAATATTGTAATCTATACTAATATTATAAAGAGGAAAGATTTGTATTTTTGTATTTTTGTATGTAACGAATAAACATAAAAACTACTGGACCGATTTCAAAAATTCTTTCACCATTAGAAAGCTACATTATCCCTGAGTAACATAGGCTATATTTATTACAAGAAAAAATTAGAGATCCTTAGGAAATCTCACGAAAACCAACCCAAGGTGCCAAAAAATTAGCCATAAAATATCTTTCATCGCATGCGCTGCAAAAAGTATTGATGATAGAACAAAAAAATGTTCTACAATATTATAGAACGTATCAATATCTACAAAAAAGTCCGCGAGACCATATGTCCAACTATTATAGTTACGTCACTATAACTACTTTTTTACATTTTAAAAGTTGATAAAAATGCCTGTCAAAATCAGACCATGTTTTCTATAACTTTGTATTAATCCTTATCCAAATAAATTATTTCGTATTCAAGACTATTTCAATACCTGTAAATTAATTTTTGAATTATTAAAATCGGACTTTCCATTCAAAAGATATTACGAAATTAAAAATATCAATATAAACAAAAAATACACGACGACGCGACGGGCCAGTATAGCGACGCAGCGCAGCGAGTAAAGCGGCAAGAGTGTGGGCACCGAAATGCGGGAGGGCCAATATATTTTTAAAAATAATATTCCACCCGCGCGAAGCCGGGATGGGCCGCTAGTTAGTAAATAATGCAATGAAAGAGTTGAATTAATGCGTCATCTTTTTAAAAAATAACGAAATTTGCAAATTGTTATAATTTTCTTTTTCATTAGGGATCAAAAATGCAAAGACGTACTTCAGAAAACAATACGCAAACATATTTTTACTTAGACTTAACCGAATAGATAAAATATATTGACTTTCATGTTGCTGACGGCTATACTGAATACCGATATAGCGATGAAGATAAATATTCTATTTGATACGTCCATAAATCTATTGACTATTTATTCATGGACAAGAACCAAAATGGACGTAAAAAAAAATCTTGTAGACTAAGGACAAATTTCACTTTATTATATTGTCATTTCGATGACATAATCATAAGTCCTCAGGCTCTTTAGTTCGATTTTTTGTGCAAACAAACAATAAAAATTTGTTTTTGTTATCTATCTTTCATATTATAAACTTATATTTTTATCCTAAACTATAGATTCTTGATAGGTAGACTTGATGAATAATAGGTTTCTATTATTAGAATCAAATTTATTAGCTAATGTCCACGACCAGGTTCATATAATCTCCAAAATATGTTATGTGAGTAGTTAACTTTATTATTTACTTTGATTAGTAATAAGGTAGCGCTAGCGATGTAGAGCATTGGAGGCAAGTGTTTATGTTGATAATAAAGATTTCCCGTCATAACATTTAAATATTTAAGTATACTTTATTGTTATAACTAGCTTAGGTAAATGTTAGGTACAAGGTCAAACAATATAGGCGAGAATGTATGCCTTCCTAAAGTTGAAAGGCCCAGGCACTACTCATCATCCTGTTTAAAGTAGTATTATTGTATAAAATGTATATATATAATATGTTTAAGGAATCTTAATTTGAGGGGTTTTATAACACCAATAGAAGCCAAAATAAACATTTTAGTGTGTCTGTCAGTATAATATTTGTACACGCATTACACCAAAATTACTGCACAAAATTGGATAGTAGTATTAATCTCCCATTTAAAATATAGGCTTAGTTTCATTTAAACCAGAAAAATAGTTATGGTCATGCAAACATGTGTTTTGTACCTAATTTAGTATAGTAAGTAGTTAATATTACGTGTACACTATTTTAGGCAATTGAACACAACTCGTCGCACGCATCAAATATGAATAGAACGAGGTGAGAACCTGCTATAGCAGTCATGAAGGGATCCGCAGTTTCAGATTATCCATGTTTTGCACTCGTGTCACGTCTACCGTCATTCTAAGATATCTCCTGAAAAGGAAAAGTCTGGGGAAACCCTTCTTAGGTATGTATAATATATCCTTTTTCTATTGGATTACATATTGTGTTGCAACTAAAGTAGGGTATGGAATTTGTGACTACAATTCAATTTGTTGTATTACATGTCAAAATGACATAGGTATTAAGGTTTCAAAAAATTATAGTATTTGATTTTGAAATCTGCATTTTGATAAATGTTAGATTTATCATCTTAGAATTTACCAGCATGATTTGGTAAATGTAAAGATGCTATAAATAACATAGTTGTTAAGCTTATATTACTTATATTAGAACATTATACATGCATTTTATAATAGTTACGAAATTCAAGAAATTATTTCTATTCATCTATTATCGAATAGTTTTTATTAATCGAATATTCGCAAACACATTTTAGTACATTTTCGAATAGTTACCTTACCGAGTATTTAACATATACTCAACAATACACAAATTTAAAAACGAGTTTTGAACAAAAAAAAGTAAATATTTAGTAATAAAATTACAGGAGGAAAAGGACAAAGCAAGTGGCATGCGTAAAGTTGGTCGGTAGAAATCGGTAAAGTTATGGGGCGGAGATTGGAGAGGAGAATGAAGAGTGGGGGCGCGTATAGTAATTAGCATACCATGCCACTTTCGGCAAAGTATTTCCTCGGCTGACAACTTTAACATGGAGACAAGGCAAAGTAATGGACGACTGAACGTTGAAGCTTCGGACCCGTCCATTTGAAATTCTTATTACAATATTTAAACTTTGTAAGTATTGCCAGTTCGGATACTAAATATTATCGACCCATTTGGTGAATTAACAGCAATGCTTAAAGTGCCTATAAGATGTATATTCAAAAGATTAAACTATGCCTATTAAACAGGCTATAATGATTCTTTTGAAAAATGAAATGATATTTTTGATTAGAAGTATTATTTTGTCACGGTAAATAAGATTAGAGAACTAGGAGCCCTATTAGGATTCCTTTTTGCTTTTTATTTAAATAATTTTCTTTCTAAGAAGTATTTCTAAAAGAAGTTATTGTGTACAAAGATACTCGTAACGCTAATGATATGGATGTTAAGTTTAATAACGTACCTTTAGACTAGTATGAAATTCTTACAATAGACCTAGCCATTATCTCAATCTACTATCGTGTCTAGTAAATTACACACACATTTATGTATGTTATTGACGTCGACTACTGTAAATTAGTATACACCTAGACACAAAATATTGAATACTTATATTTTTTTTAATACATATTAAGACAAGTTAAACGAAAATAGATCTTAAAAAGCAAATATTTGTTGAAAAGAACCGGCAATAATCTTAACATCTCTCATTATCTACATTTTACATGACCTGTTCTAGTGATGATGTGAATCTATACAATTATTTAAGTCCTGTACAGAAGAACGCTTTGTTTATTAATAATTTTTTAATCCGAGTTTCGAATAATAATAGCATAACGACTAGTAATAAAACATGTTAAAATTGGGCACTTCTGAGACGAACATTAATGACGTAAACAGCAATTTCGGAAGGGTCCTTAAAAGAAAATCCAGGGTGAAGACCCTTGGATGGGAAGTAATGCATTTTCCTTTATCACTGTGCGGACAGTTTGGGCACTTTTTGGGAAGGGGCGCCCTTTTACGATTATTGTTCCATAGCTAAAGTATAGAAGAATCCACTTAATAAACACAACGTCGAGGATGTCACAGTTAAATTGTTTGTTATAAACTCTTTGATAAAATAAATTTACAGACGAATAAAGTGGTCTGTGAGTAAATTGAATCAGTTAAACGAAAACAAAGGAATAAAATAGTTTTAATTAATATTATAAATTAGCCTGTAAATTTAAACAACATCGATATAGGGAAAATTGCTTTTGTGGTTAAAGTTTTCTAGAAATATGGTGGCCTTAGAAAAACTTTATAAAACATTTATAAGTCAAATTCTTTTGAAATTTTAACACAGCGAGCATTTTTAAGCGTGTGTTATCGTCCGATTATTTGCATCAGAATTTTAGTAATAAAAAGAAAGAGGAAAAAGGTTTTTTGTTGGCTTCTGATACAATAATTTCCTTGTTTTATAACAATAAACCGTCAAAGGTTATATTGAGGGCAAAGATTGCTGCAACATTCACGAGAGAGCGACATTTCAAGAATGAATGACGCAAGCATTAGAGGCAGACTAAAAATGTCAAAATCGTGTTCACTTTCGCCTTGGGAACGAAGTTATCAGAATGCAAGTTGCACCGGAAAACTGTCCCCCATGTGACGTACAACAGTGCGCCATATGTCGGTAATTAATTGCACTATAGCTATGTTATGAAGTAACACTAAGACAATAATATCATGAAATAACGGGAACCCAGGCAGCGCCTAGGCTTTGAAACCCAAGTGTAGGTTTAAAAACTATCGCCTCCCTCTACATATGCAACATGCATTATGTAGTCGAACTATTGTGGTAAAAATACTTACGCTTTTACAAAATCGTCAATCATCTTTCTAATGCTTGTCTAGTCTAATCACGTAGTTCGAAAGAGGTATGATAGATTTCCCTAGTTTTTGTTTGTAGGTAAAGATATGTGTTACATATTCAGATGGGGCATTATTATTTTGAAATCATTGTATTATATATTGTATAATATATATTTAACGGAAATTTTTAATTGATAAAATCCCTTGAACGTTTCATTCACTCCCCTTGTCATATAAAATTGACATCTATCAACCGCACCATACTACAGTGCACACAATGATTATAAACGATTCATCGACTTTTGTATTGTTCAAAAAAACATTGATTGGTATTTAAGACGTGAGAATATTAATTGGGAATAAATAAAGTCGGGGAAGGAGATCAGGTTATAATTACACGTATGGTTGGGAAGGGGGAAGGACGAAAGGGCATGACCTCCCGTTCTCCACACTCGAGCCGCTCGACTGCGCAGCGGCACGCGGTGTGCTGTGTGCATGCACATGTTGCAGCTTTCGAGAGCTCACTGAGAAATTATGAAAACTGACCTGATCATTTACAAAAGAAATAGTTTATTTAGCAGGTGCATTGTCGTTGGAATTGTTCAATTTATTTGTAAAAATAATTACTTTTAAATTCTTGTGCTATCCTTTTATTTTAGGCATAATAACAAATATATATTTCAATTACTCTTTTTTATACATACGACAGACATCCCATTAGATAAAAGATTATTAATTATTGTCAATTTGACAAGTGACAGATTTTAACACTCGTGTTACTCAAGTCATTATAGAGTCATATATTCCCATTAAATTCTTGACGAAAATACCGCAGTCTCCTTCCTGTTTTATTCATTATAAATGACATTGGGAGAATGTTTTGTGAGCCAACATAGTGAAAATCACAATTAATTTCTTTATAACCGTAGACAGAGAATCCTAAATCTGTCTACAAAAAAAACACTCACACACACTTGATAACATATATATTATTAATGCTGCCAATGTGCGGGTAATTACTCGATTTTTGGGTAAAATTAGGTAAATTTCTTCTTTAAACAATGAATAAATATTCTATATTTTGAAAAAAATGATCAATCTGTTAACCATAATGATATAATTTACATATTATTATACCAAACAGCTCAATTGGAATCGATGAAAAATGTTTTGCACATTTTGACGGACAACTTGAATACTAACAAGTCAAGCCGAACAAAAACTTGTTATAACTGCCATTGTTACATATAATAATATTTCTCACGATAAAGTTCAACGCACTTACAAATATACGTTATAGATAAAAATGTACCCATACTTGTCAAATCAGTGTACAAATAATGTTGTTATAACTCCATGTTTAGACATCGAAGTTTAGGGTGCAGACAGCGACGCGTGGCATGTCTACGTTTCCTGGGAATATTTTTATATTTGGATACAGTTGACATGAATAGTATTTCATACCCGGAATCGCTTTGAAAATAACTATATTCAAATCTACACAACATAATAGTTTAATAGAAATTATGTCTATTAAGTTTAAGTTTTAGTTAAATTTCCTAAACAATTTATAACAGACTCAGTACTTAGAACTTTGTAAACCAAGTCTTTTTTTATTTAATACAGTATGTTTTTCAATGGTATTATGGTATATTCTTTGTGCTTCCTTGTCTTTTGATTTATTTCAATAGTGTCTCGACAATATGTAACTTCGGTCCCCATAGATGAGCCATTTTGTCAAGTATTGTCACACTGTTAACGTTGTCTCAGTTAGTGCAACTAGTGTAATAGTCTAGGTCTTTCTAATTGCGGATCATCTATTAATATTATACATTGTTTATGTTAGGTAGCATAGTTCAGCAGTGATCATGTTAAGGACGTTCTTGAACCTTCCCATGGGACTAACGGCAGGCACTCCAAGGCTTTCTTAAATGGTTATCCTCTTATATACATTTAATGGAATCCTAAATGCGAGAGGCCTTACGTGACGTTAAAGGAGCCGACATTATGTTTTGGTTTCGTGATTAAGATGTGTGTATCCATTTGCGATCGGACAGAGTTTAAGAAACATACTGTATATAAGCCAGTCGTGCTAGAAAGTACAAAGCGCTTTCGTTACACCACAAGACCCGCTGATAAATCGAAGTGGAACCAGTACCATTCACTTAAAATAAAGTAGATAAGTTGGGCCATCTTAATTTATTTTTTATTAGAGCACTAAACATCTAATATAATTTCGAACAAAATAACGAAATATCTTGATACATTCATTCTACGACATGAAATAATTATGGAATTCTGAAATTATATTGTGATTGGAAAATAAACATAAAATATACGGCACCGGTGGTTGACCCTTTTTCTGACCCTTTTACTATTTCACCGACCCCCAATTCTTTTTCTTTCCTTGGACTCCCTGTAACTAGTGATCAATCCCTGGTTTTTGATATAGACACTATTAAATTGGTAATCTCAGCTCTATATTTTACTGTCAGGTATAACTTGAATACAAATGCTAGGTCACGACTGAATGTCGGACAACAACCGACAAGTAAAGGATTGGAAAGCTTCATACGACACCAGACACCGCTTGCTGGTTGCATTTGAAAATGTAAATCTTGTTTAAGTGAAAATAATCGCTTTCTAACAAACAACTGGAAGACAAGCTACTACTTATAGTTATAATAATTGCATTTAAGAATCTCTCTATTACATATACATACAAAATTAAACGTTAAGTTTTTGTTATTACCGAGTAATAACAAAAACTTAACGTTTAATTTAATATCCTAATTTATACCAGAGTTATAATAATAAACACGTTTCAGAGCTTATATAAAAACCTTAACAATTTACTTGCTAACTTGGTTTATCGAAGAATTAATTTAAAAGAAAAGTTACATGCTTTTTGATTTTTAGAAATCTTCATATTCCAAAACAAGTTGATTCTACGGTATTAAACACAAAATAGCATTTGTTTAATTTGATAACATGATTACCAATTGCTGCCAAAGATTTTGGATACAAGTATGGCTATTTTGCAATAACTCTTTTTTTATTGCAACATGTAACACTAACTTTTCTATGACAGCAGTTGAATCGATATGTGGATTCAATATTTCATGATAACTTTAACACTTGTTTAACCCCTCTCTTGGATTTCTTATTTTAGACTCAATATTTTAAAATGTTTGATGTTAACTCTGAGAACTATGACTAGAATATAATATGTGAAACTATACGCGTTTTATCTTAAAACCTAGAACTATTTAAACTTTAGTCAACGGACATGACATGATGCAAAATAATATTCCAAAGATTTTTTATTATATTTAAGAAATAGTTTAGGAGTTTTAAATGTTTTCGGATATATCGATTTTTTAACTAATGATATCTATTATCATTTTCATGTTTTTAAATATGGTAACAGTATCAAAATGTCTATAAATGAAAAATTATAAATTTCAAGTTTTTTTTTATTTATAGTATACTGTATATTTACTATAAATAGGAAGTAATAAATGGAAACAAATGATCTATTTCCAAAGGGTGGCAGAGATAGAAAAAACCAAAATCAATAGAACGGATAGAAACATCCGGTAATCGACGGCGAAGCAATAAACAATCCAATATTGGTCTTTAGAGATACAGATAATTGCCTTTTTTGGGTTCAGTTCTTCACGTAATGAACAAAAATGTTTTAAGATATATTTAAGGTTATAAGTGTCCGTATTTTTACGTTAAATAATTGAGCTCGTATAATTATCTTAATATTTCCTATTTCGACTGTAAACCACATGAAACGTTTTCTTTTAAATGTGTAAAATAATAATTAATTTCTTATTCAAATAAAATAATAATAAAATACATTTTTCAATTTAAAAACCATAAATTGGCCATAGTTTTATATTTTTAATCGAAAAGTGCATATGTCTATCAGTCAAGTAATTGGATACAGATTTGCCAGTTTTATTTCTGCAAGTCCAAGTTAAAATCTACGCTCTGTTTGTTTAAATCTGATATCGAGGAAAAAAGTCATTTATAAATGTTTAAGCTTAGCTAAGCAAGGGCAATTAATTAATTTGATCTCAATTTTGAAAGTGTTGAAATTGAATTAAAGGTGTAATATGCATGGACTGAGGGTATAATAAAAAGAGCCAGCCAAGCGGAGGTCACGTTCTCACCGCTCGCGCCGCTTGTGTGGTGCCCACCGCCCGGTGCAGTTGAAGCTAAATTAAGTAGCCCATTAATAATATCACTATAGTTGATTTCTTTTATAACATAGATAAAGAGAAATATAGCTTTTACTCGAAGGGAATGAAAATATACCATTGAGCGAAACTTACTCATACATCATTATGCAAGTTATTGAATCTTCGTTTCTTACAGTAAAGATACTGTAAACCTACTCCTGGATTACAAGCTCCAGGTATTATCTGGTTTCTAATGATGTTTTCTTAACTATCGTACTCAATAAGATGATTTTTATTATGTTTAGATATTAGCAATGTCGTTGATATTGGCGTGTAGTTAGATTTGGCAGTTTGACGAGTGATTTCATAGTGTGCGTACAGTTTATATATCATTCACATAGCATTATCTAGTTAGCAAACAGCATAATTCGCCTTGGTTCGCACAACCCTCGCCAAACGGCTGTTTTATGACTTCGTGATAATAGCCTCATATAAATTATGAATCTCACGATGATTTTATCAAACTCGGAATTTTTATTTGATGCAATAGAATTTGTTTAGGAATATATTTACTAACATATAATGTACGCAGTACACTTAAAAATTAATGTGCTTACTTAAAACAGAAAGCTGAGCATTGCCTGGGGTTATTGTTTGAGGTGCAGGTTTAAAAACTCCTTTGAGATTTGCTTCAAAAACTTTTACAAGATTAAGTTAGTAACACTCAGCACTGTTACTGATAACTTTTGACGAGTAGTATTTTTTTCTTTCAAGAATATGCACTTCTTTTAATGTAGGAAATGCATTTACGTATATCCCTTATGCTCTACCTCAACAATCATTTAAACTCTTACGATAGATCTAAGAATGTATGTCATCAATTTAACATAGTTAACACTGTCTAAAGTGATAGTTTGTTTAAAATTATTGATGGGTCACAATCCCCAGGCGATGTTTGCCTTTCAATATCAAAAGCATATTTAAAAATATTGCAGTAAATGCGAATATGAATAATATAAAGAATTATGCGGTTAATACGTACTGTGAATAGTGTGATCGACAACGTATTTGTTGGCGCAGTGTCCCATCTCCATCCCGCCATCGCCATCGAGCGGGGATAAGCGGCTATTTGTCAATCACGAGAATGCCTTACAAAAGCTTTCAATAAATGCCTCGTCTGCTGCCAACGTCATCATCGACCATTAATCTCTGCGAGTCTAACGTATTTCCTATGTGCTTATCAATATTAGCTCGATTATATCAAAATCCAAGTTTAGGTTAAGAGATATTTTATCATTACCAATCGCTTGATGTTTTTTTATCTGAGGAAGGAAGCTACGTACTACCGATATTTCTTTTACTAACTTACAAAATCAACTTTAGTCAAATTCTTAATGTTGTGTTAATATTTTTGTTATATGTCGGAAGTGTAACTTAGGTTAGACTTAAGTTAGGTTAGCCTTGTGTTAGGTTAGGTTTAGGATTAAACAGTAAAACTAAGTAGTGGAGGTGAGTGTCTCGATCGAATAAAGGAATTCCTTAAGCCTACACCTTGGTCACAAGTTCAAGGCACTGCTTGGGTTCCTGTCATAATAGATCCTGTCGGAATAGCATGAGATCGTAATGCTTAGTTATATCCTGACCGTATAGCTCCCGAAGCTTATATTAGAGGCCATCCGTTGAGCACATACGATGCCTATTAATGATTGTATATCCTTTTTTTAATTAGTTACCGATATATAGATATTACATGAATGTTATACTATATTTCGCACCAACTTGCGATTTATTTCGCAGCGAGCCTAAAATATTCATCATTCGATACTAATTTCTAGACTTTAATGGAATTTTTCGGGCAAGCAGGTAGATAAAATATTTATCACTGACTGCCGAGCCTATTTCCAATACGATGCTCGTCACCAATTTCCTATAGGTATTATGAAAGAAACTTAAGTATATTGAAATTAACGTATTTATAAAGACATATTTATAAACAACGTAATCGTTTGGATATGGATCACGCAATATCAATATTACAAAAAAATTAACAACATGCAAATTATTCTAAAATATTTCGGTTAAAGTACATAGGTACTGGAATGTTATGTAGAAATTTTTCACTCTACCAAGTCTACTTATTTCCTTAATAACATCCCAATCAAAGTTTGCCTGTCATGATCGATTTATTTTATTGACCGGACAACGACCGCAAGATCCGGAACTATTGATAAATTAATTTTAATTCATTCTATAGTTCTATTACATTTGCTTTACAATAAATATATATTTAATTGAAGGCGATAGTGACGTTAAACTTTTTTTAATATTCCCTAACATAAAATGAGATATAATCTTCTAATAGCTACAGTTTTGATGCAGCCGGAATGCTACTGCATGAAACTAAATGTTTTAAAATAACGTGCGACCTCGACCATATTGAAACTACTGTCTGATAGAAATGAGGCAGCTTGACAAGTGATTTCATAAAGTATACATTGTTAATATAATGCAAGTTTTATGTTGAGTGTGGTTGTGATGGGCCTTCCTAACCTCAGCAGGAACGCCGTCGTGGTATTCGCTGAGACTATGATGACGGCTAAAAAGGTGGCAGAGAGGGTGAGGGAGTGTGATATAAACTCCCACCTTGTGAGCCGAGGAAGAGGCGTTCGACGGCGTCGAGCCTATGTAGCCTCACTACCGCCATAAAGACGCTGTCGACGAATGGACCTATGGGTGGCAGACGGGGGATTCTGCTGCCCATTTAGAGGCCGGGGAGAGATAGGGGGGGACTAGTAAGCTCAGTCCCCTGGAAGAGGATCTGATACTGGACGGCAGCTGGCGGGGTCGCGGAGCGCTTTTCATATCCCGTGGCCCCGTTACTACTGCAGAGAAGAGGAACACCCCGGATGGTTTAGCGGGTCGGGCTACTTCCTTCAGAGGTAGTATTTTGGATTGTCTCCTAAAGGGCAGTCGCTCCAACCCCGCATAACCTTCTCAAGTCCCCGCTTGGGGAGGTATCTGTAAACAGATTCCTCCGGGTAAACAAAAAATACGGGCCTCTTCTTCTTATATATTTCCGAAAAAATAAATAAAACAAAAAACCATTTTCCCATACAAAATGTTGATGAGTTTCGTAACTGTCAAACATTTAATGCATGCAATGCATTTACGTCGATAGGGTAAAGTCTCCCCTTAAATTAAAGAAAGTGTTTAATGAAAGATTTCGAATCGACAAGATAATAGCTTATTTTAGATTTTAAAGGTGTAGAATAATGTGAGTAATGGAAAAGGATTGACATATATATTGGTTGTCAACAGTTCAGCTAATCTGTAACACGACGTTCATTGACTGTAATGCGGTAAGATGTTAGGCGGGTCAGCTAGTTAAATAATAAATCCTCGGAAAATAAGAATAAATAAATAACATAGTAGGAATGATATGTTAATGACGGACCACCTATCGTAGTTCAAACTATAGTCGAACCTTCATACTCCATTCTCTACGCGAATAACCGTTAATTATATCATAAAAAGGAGTAATAAGCTAGTATACCTTCAGCTTTCAGCTTAGTGAATAACATGGGTTTAATTATTAATAATAATCTTTTAAATACCCATTTTGCAACTGTGTAAAATAACCAGTCGTTATTACTTATATTTTTAACATTGTAAAAAAGCCGTTGTATTATGTATTATTATTGTAATGTGTACAGTGTTTTGTTATGCGTGTAATAAAATGATAGTCAGATGATCCCTTTCCCATAAAGTAGTCGTAAAACCGGTTGAGTTAGGTTTTATATTTATTGTAACATTAATCTTGGCGCGATCATTAACATGTGTAAAGTCGGCGTTTATGAAACACTTTATGTGATGATAAGATGAAAGGATAAGAGAGACAAAAGTGTTTATTCAATCACAAAAATTCAATAGATAACACGATAGTTTTCCAATGTTATAAAATAACAAATTTTATTTACGCTATTTCTGTTATTGATGGAGTTGTATTTGTTTTAACTGGCCTAATACTTAATTATTATACCCATTTGCAAATTTAAGGGATTCTTTTTATATATTATTATTTCTTCTACGTCTAACTTAACTAAGTATTACTATAACGACTCAAGTGATCATCAATAAAAGTTACACTGCCTTATGGTAGTACTTCACTGTGATAGTCAATATTTAGTGTTAGATATGGGTTATACTATTAACCCGCAGACAGCAGTAACCCGGCGTAATGACTAGAATATTACTCCTAAAGGTTTTACTTTAGACAAAGAGTAGAATTACAGCTTTATTACTCACGATGTAATAATAATGCATTTTAGGTATTTATTTGCTGTCCCCTACTTCTCCGATTGGTGTTTATCAGTTATCAAACATTCGAAGTAAAAATGCTACAGAAATGAATGCTACCAACATCGTATGCGACTCTTAGTGTTGCTAACATCATAATTAACATAAGGTAACATTAGGTACTTATCACACTGCCGCTGAACTCTCGTAAAAGAGCTTATTAATAAATTAGTATAAAACTTGACTATAATAAATAACTGATTCATCTTACATTTTCGATTCAAATTAATGTTTTATTACTCCATATAATAAATTACGTAGTAAATAGAATTAAATAACCATAATAACATTTAATATAGGTAAGGCTAATCTTACAAATGATTCACTGATTGACTCCACAAACGTACGATAGTAATCACCGTCTGATTTACTCGTATAATCTTACATGGATGACTTCATTGCATGACCTTGTCGCTCCTTATACAAATCATTAGCTAATTGTGGTTTTCTTGTATACGTTATACTACATATTACGTTCATATTTAAATATATAACGTTATGATAACTATTCAGTCTGTAATGTTTACGATTTTTAACCTTGATGGCACTACGACCATTTCTGATTTTTTTGTGGCGACCCGGTTTGGTTTAAATTTTACTGCTTTGACTCTTTTAAATGTTTTGGACATTGCTCGTTTATGTCACTTTTAGGTGTATTGTGGGCTAACTTATTTGGCTCATAAAGTCATCTAACGAATATTCAGAAGGTGAATGGGATTATACTTTTTAAGTTCCTATTTGTCCAATCTTTATATGTAATAACAAAGTATAGTCTAAAAGTGATATCATCCATTATATGTCAATGAAGACGACGTTGGTCGATGAGGTTGAACGTTTACTTCGGTGTGAGAAGCAAAGCTCGTTGAACCAAAGGATCGATTTCAATTAAAAGAGCAAACAATACCGTCACCGCTCCAGTAGAGCTGGCGCAAGGCCGAATGGAATTGCCAATACGTGTCACATAACACATCCAGAACTATCTCGGCCCCATTTTTAGATAGCTTAATCTACCTAGAAATTGTCGTGGTAGTTTTTTAATAGTAGTAGTTGGAGATGGAGATCACTCGATGGGAAGAAACTCTAAATACTATAATTTTCTGTAAAAATTTAACAATTGCCAACACTTCTAATGTTTTATGGATTATTATCTTTCAGTTCAAACTTTATCACCTCGGTAAATGTTAGGTGTTCCCAGACTCCATAAATGTAAAATAAACATGGTTTTCATTTAGTTTGAAATGTCTCTTGTATCACATAGTGATTTTAAAAGTTTCAACCTATTCGATCCCATAATTTTTTTCTGTAATCTAGATAACTCTATCTGGATTTTTACATTCCAGCATTGGTACCTAAATCTAGTTTTTTTTTTAGCAAATCGTCAGATCAACTGTACCTACGTAGGCTTTTACAATAACACATAATACCTATATGTAAATGTGCAATATAACGATGCAGCAACATTCAACATAAGCTTGATTATGTTAAGCATATTTTAAAATATGCGAGGTTTTTGCTAGGTAAGCAATATATGCAATTGCACAATAACAACTAGTTAGTTGTTACTTGCGATTTGATCATAAAGCCAAAGCTTTGAGTAGTATGGTGATAGTATTTGTTGGACAAACTCAGCTACTAAAACAGATATAATTAAACATATTGAATCTCAATAAGGTAATAACTCTCAAAGACCAATTCACTTTTTAAAGCTTTAATTTTTCCTATACTTATATTTTTATTCATTCTAAGAAATGTATTAAAACACTTAATAAATGCAACAAAAACGTAACAGCCAACACAAAACATAATATATACTTATACAAAAAGTGGAATATGTTAATTTGTCGATAATAAATGTTATAATTGGTCAGCAAACAATCTTAACTATTAATGAATGTATGAAGCATGACAAGTTAATGAAGTAAATGTGGTTATGGTCACGATATGTTAATAAACTATCTTGAATCCATTCTTTCTCTTTATTTACTGTTAGTTCAATGACCCAGATGAGCTTTGAGTATGTCAAGGTTACCCTAGCAATGACAATTTATAGACGTCTAAAAGACACGGATCATTGTAGTAAGATTATCATTAACCACAGCCGAATGATCATGCGCTCGCTGGTAAAATAGCCTTTAATTAACACAATAAAAACAAATTATTTTTGTAGTACTTACGCATAAGATTTAAGAGTTTTCCGTCTTTTCACAGCAGTCGTGTAATGCAAACATAGTCTTCACGTAGAAAAGCATTTTATTCATAAAATTTTAAGAATTAATGCTAAAACATTACAACACGTAACTGGTCTATGAGTGATTGGTCGAACGTGGGGCAATTACCTTATTTTTCGTTGCTACCTTCGTACGCTGGTAAGACAACTATAGTCTATGCCTTTATTATAAACATCTTAGAAGATAATTTAGTAAAATCCATTTTAAGCCGATAATAAAACAGCAGTTTATGTAACAACCACAATTATCATATTACATTATAATAAAAATAGTTAAGCATGTGTGTAATGATGGAAAGTATGTTTGATATGTTTCTCACGCTACTCGCTTGCTACAAAATGCGCTAAATTATCAGCCATTACTGCAACGACCGTACTTATTGTTTTACAGTTATTTCTGTGTTATAGTACCTCGACATATTGGATATAAAAATAGCGTTATAGAAATAAACTATTCAGTTCAAAGCGGATTTACTCAACAAAGTAATAACTTAGAAAATATGTCGCACTCGTTCATTTGATAAGATTTTAATAACTAACAAGCAAACACACGGATCCATAAAAGTTATTAAACTAATTACCCATTCTAGAAAATAGAATAATAAACAATAAGTCATGTTAAATATGCATAACTAATATAACGACATTAGTATGTACATTTCAAACTTATTATGCACAAGGATGTAATATTTGCATCACTATCTATATAAGTGCATCGATATATAAGTAACTTAAATAAAAAATTATCTGTGGAATTCTAGTTGAATAGTATAGCAAGAAAGCATTCATTCGTCGTTCCCATAATTCTATCATTCAATATTTATTTATTATTCAAGTAACTTTTTTTAATACACCATAAAATATAAAAATCGGTTTTCTTGTCTCGATCTCGAGACTTCTCAATATTTAACTTTTTGCGAATTATTTTTTTTGTTAAGACTGAACATTGGAAATTATAACAAACTAGTAGGCCCTTAGCCCTTAGCTAAAATATGTTTAAATGGCAATAACATTTTTTCGGACATTCAATTTAAATGAAACAAAATATCATATGTTACGTCCGACCTTCAGTAATACAACTGCGAAAACAGTATCCAATTTCCTGCAGTAGTTTTTGCGTAATACAAATAGACGGACAGAAAGACAGACAAACAAAAAATTTTTATGATAGATTTAGCATCTATTGGTATTGTAAAAATCACTTATTTCTATTATCTTTATAGATTCTGTAAAAAACAAACTAAAGAATCTAATTTTAATATATGTACTATACAAATAAACGAATAAATATTGATATATTTATCTTGACGTTCATAGCTATTTAAGCATACATGTTACAGATATAAAAGGCAGTGATAATTACAGAAAATAATGATTAAGAACAATAGCGAGAGCAAGAGCATAACGAAGGTGACACCTACCCGCTACCGGTGATTCAACGAACATCTGGTGTTATGCAAACCACGGTAACGATACCGAACGGAAGGGATTATAAAATATTATCGCATGTCAGTAGTTAAATAACAGACATATTTATTGCTTAATATTAAGGTCATGTGGAAGCTGTACATTAGAACTAAATTGCACAGTTTAGAGTTTACACGTTCCATTGTTTATTATTCAAGTTCCTGTGTATTATATTCGCATCTACAAACATAAAGAAGAAATTCTTGTATTGTTATTGACATTATAAACTTGTTAAATTAATGTAAAATATTACCAAAAATAATACCTTACAATTTTATTTATTTATGTTATATTTATTGAAATAATTTTAATGTAATTTATGAGTGACTAATGTGCTAAGTATTTAAAATTACATAAATTGATGTAAATGAAAATGTATTTTATATTGTTATTATGAGTTTAATTACATTGGAATTGGTTGACTACTTTGATTTATGGAAGTATTACAACATAATTTTATTTATTTATTTTTTTAATATATTTAGTATCATGTCTAATAGAAATATAAAACGAGACATGATTTGACCTTTTTAAATGAATTGAGTTGCCTGATTATATTATACTTTTGCTTTCATTGACATGACATAGACTAAACTGACGCGTCTACATTCGAACATTACTTGAAAAGGAATATTTGTTTACATTAAAAGACACGACTCATCATATTAGTGGAGCTTTGTTGTAGATACCTATATACCTTCAAAAGCATTGTGCTATTGATCAATATCAAAGTAAACAGTAAGAGTATGAAAGTGCGTCGTTAGCAAAATCGCGTGGTTGGCGACGACGACGAGTGCGTAACTGAAATGTGGGGCGACGCAGCTGAACCATTCAGATCGATACTTGATACGCACTGCTCCGGTCGAGATCAGCTCCTCATCAAGATACTTTCTGATATATGAACCGGATTTCACGACCTAGGCTTTCTAACAAATCAGAAGATTTAGATGTGTATTGTAGCGATGTCAATTTCATTCCCGACTTCTGTTTTAAATGACAGAAAATCTTTCATTTTCATCAATCTTTTTAAGAGTATTAAAAATCTATCGATAGGTTATATTTCGATAGGTTATATTTTTTATATTATATATAGATTAAATAAAACTGCAAATGTATACATTTGTCACTGTTGAATTACTTCAGGTTTTCCTTTAAATATGATCTATTTGTTTTATTTTAATATGAAAGCAGTAAAAAAGACAGGTTTTTTAAGTTAATAAGTGCACATTATTAATACTTTACCGAAGCATGAACGGTCGCTGGCTATAAATAATAATAAAACTTCCTAGAGTATAACTGATCGTTCTAAGCGAATCATTATCCGATACCCAAGTATCTAGTTAAGCACCTAATCCAACTCTTATCTCCTCTACACCACAACGAGGGGTCGATGGAAAACAAAATAGAATAAAAGCTATCTATATACGTATGGTGTAGGATCTTTAATCAATTCAGACATATACTAAAATATTCATAAAGGTTTAGATGCGTTACCTGCGCACTAAGATAGCAACAAAGAATTAAGCTTATTGCCTGATATTCAATCTATCACACATAAGCCAATGTACTCCTTTACTTTCAAAAACATTCATTCCTGAGTAATAATTGTAAAAGAATGAGAAATTAATTTTTTATTGCTTTAATTAATTAATTTTGCTAACATTAAAAGAAAGAGACGTTTAGATTTTCTTATATTCACGACTTAGCGAGAGCGGATGGTTACGGTGGATTGATGTTTTGACTAATCATAGTTTCATCCTATATATTATATATATAGTTTTTATATTCGCCATATTTAGTGCTGTTACGTGAGTAAATAATGCGTCTTTTTATAAAATGCTAGTGGCCACATATCTTCAAAGAAACGCGGAAAATTATTTAATGAAAATCAGTGATAACCGTGTAACTATATAGAGAAAGTAATAATGTTTACGTAGTATGTGAAAAATTGCTATATAAATTAGTAATGCAGTTAGCAGTTAATAACACATTACAAACACTAATAAGTTCATCAATATTCAATGATTGACATGAACATAACTGCTTCCTATTGGACTGTACGTAAAAAATACATTTAAGTGTAATAACTGTCAGAATAATATGCACATGAATATTTTTTTAATTAGTGTTAGTCGTAGGTTGAGACCTTGTGAAATATTGTTCTATAAAAAATAAAACTACATTCGCAACTATAAATAACCTTAATTATGTATCTTTCGCACTCTATAATTAAACTAGTTTATTATACAGCTAGCGCGTTTATAGGAAAACGCCATATACCATGTTTTGTATTGAAAAAATGAGGGATGTTGGATATTAAATTTCGGATCTAGATACGAATACACTGATGACATTTTGCGGAATCTAAATTTACTTGATTAAAAAAAAATCCAACTTACATTAGACTTAATACGCAATTTGCTGAAGTATAAACAATTAATAATAATTTATACAAATCATCGTTTAGACTCCGCTCGTTTCCGAAACTGTTATATCGGATTCGGTTACGATTAAAGATATTTTTTATTTCGGATATCCAAACGGTTCCGGTTACAGAGCTCCATAACATCCGTGGAAAAAATTATAGCATACCAAATGGTCAACATCACAGCTTACAAAAAAACTACTTTCTTTTTGCTGTAAAAAAAATTGAAATACATTTGGTATTATTTATAAATTATGGTCATAAAGATTGGAGTTAGTATCTATTATGAGAAATCTAATAAATGAAATTTAAAAATAATGATTGTTTTAGGTAACCTATAACTTCTTTAACCGCAACAGGTACTAATTTTGATAAATTACCACTTAGGCGGATACTTTATAATATAAAACAGTAACGGAGAACGTATTTTCATAAATATTTATTGTTAGATATTAATCAATATATTAGAATAGTAAAGTAAGATTAGAATTCTAAATGTCAACATTAGCTCAGCGTCATTTAACTGTACGTTGTGCTCAGCTCTTCGGCTAATCGTTGTTTAGTTGTACAATTGTATGTCTTTATTCATTAAAAACACTAGCTGTTAAACTAACTAGCTTTGCGAACCACTTGACTGCGATATACCTGTTTATTAACACTTCTACTGAATAAGGCACGAAGTCGATACATAACCTTGGTCAAGTTAAATATTTTATTTAATAAATATATGTTTGGATATATTGACGTTACCTTCAAAGGTTAAAAATCTATTAAAAATAGATTTAAACAATTGCGGAAGTAACTAAGCAGATACTATGCCTATATCGCATGTCAGATTAGCGTTTTCTCTTAAAATAACCTAAGGCTGACATAAAAGAATATTTCGGCATTCATCGCGTAATATCCGTGATTAGAAACAATCTTATTTTTTCTTAATACTTACAGAGAAATCTCAGCTCAATGCAATCGACATCAGTCACGCGACGTCTCAAACATCAATTTGAACAATTTATTTCGGAGATATTTCGTCATGTTCATCACTTTTATTTCAACACTGATGTTCACGTTATATCTCATGATTTAACCATACATTTAATTTGCACGTATGTAAACCTTATTTCATAAAACAAAACATAGTTGGGTACGTATAGTTACAAAGAACAATGGACCGACCAACTTATCGTTTTTTCTCGTATTTCATGCTTCATTTAAAGTAAGATTTAAAACAAGTCTGGCACATTAGTTAAGGATGTTGAACAGAAAAAATTACGCCAATAATAAGTTCTAGTTGTTCATAACTTAAATAGAATAAACTAAGAATTCGTACACTCTTAAAGACAGTTTAGGTAACTTAAGATTAATATTAACCTTTGGCTTAGCAGCATGTGTCGCAACTATATGTTCGAACTCAAAATAGTTTATTTCAACTTGATTTTTTTACATGTCAAAATTAGCCAGTCAGTCAGTTTGTGTGAAGCTACCGAGTGAGAGAGACGTGTAGATTTTTTTGGCATATTTAGGAGTGAACGAAAGAGTTATTCTGATGACAGATTTTCTTACTCCCCCCATTCTTTACTAACTAACTTTTGTATATAGTATCATTATATAAAATATCAATGGCCTTTTCAAAAGGTCACTCTTAATGTAATTAAAAGTGAAATAAATGAATATCAGTATTACAATTATAAAATAGCCTTGGCATAAAAATTTGTGATAACTTTCTGTCTCATCATAAAGTACGAAAAACAGCAGCAGTAATACAGTTTTAAATTTTGTGTAACTAATTGCTTAATGAGAACAGTAACACGACACTAGCTTGTTCCACCTCCACATTAGGTCCAGGCAAGTCATGCATTAAATGAAAGTTAATCAGCCCAACCTTGACCTCCTATGAATAGAGAAACCTTGTATATTAAGATGAAATCGTGTGAAAACTAATTAATCACCCTTAAAGACTTTATCCAAGGAACTGTGTATGAAAGACCATTCATCAATGGAAGTTTCTAGTCTACCCAGAGTATGAAAAGGAAATTGTGTGAAAATCTGTTTTTTTTAGATAGTGCAAAATTCACTCATTTATTATTTTCCAACTCAAAGTAAAAAGTATATAAATTTATAATAAACTAGTCGACCCGCCCCTGTTCCACACTGATTCAATTTACTTCGTATTACTAGATTTTAAAACATTTAATCCTCAATATATTGTTGCTAAATAAAAATTGCTACATTGGAATTTACTTAAAAAATTTAACCAGGCCAGAATTTCACTCGACAATACCGTCAACACCTTATAGACTTACTATCAAATGCATAAACTTTTATTTCGAATCCAATATCTTATCATAAACTTATTCCAATGTTATCATCAATATAACAAACGTAATAGATAACAGTAAAAATCTTTTCTTTTATTATTGATTAATAATAATAATATCATGAAGCACTAAATATATTAAAATCTAGTATTTTATCAGACTTCTTTATCTAGCTTGTTGCGTATAAATTTATTACTGCAGTATAATTTCTAAATGAGGATGAGTTTTCAAAATAGTACATAGATAAAATGATTCAGCTTTAATACAGCCCGGAACGGACACGTTGAATTGAGAAACTGACAGCACTAGGTATAAAATTATATAAATATTAATTAATTTAATTTCAGAGAATACTCGATGATTTATAAAGCTTTTCAATTAAGTAATGCTCATCCTGATTTTATCATTTTACCTATGCAAGCTATGGAGCCGGAGTTGTGAGTACCACATAATTTAATGTATTAAAACCGCGAACACTGCTCCATGATGTTTTAATAAAACGACACGTATGCTTCTTCCTCGTTACTTGTACCTATGTGAAAATGTAGGGTGGAGGGAACATTGTTTTTTCTCTTGAGACTACTAAAGTGCGACGTAGATAAGTAGTCTCCACACTCAACGTACATTAGCCAGGAAACTAATGCTACAGAATTACTGTATTGTTTCAAGCTTGACGCATACTATAAAGGTACATATGCAAAGAAAAAAAATTGTAAATAAAAATTAAAACACTATTCAAAACTCAGCAATGACGCCATAATTCGAACTTTTATATATATAGTTTTATATGTTAGCGTTTAGGATCATACTGAGTCACAGCCAAATGATTTACGTCAGCTCTTTCAATTGTTTGTTTACACAATAAGCTATTTTTATATATTAAACAATCATCTATAATGTATATAATTATAATATATGTAACACAATTCATGTAAATAGTCAGAAGTTGTCGTTCAATAAAATCTCTATCAATTTATAGTTATAATAAGAAAACGAGCAAAGAATATATAATGTAGTTGTAAACGCTCAACGGTAGGTAGCATGACAGGAACCCGAGCAGTGCTCTAAACTATTATACCCAGGTGTAGATAGTCGATCAATCTACAATCGATCAATAACTGTTTAAACTAACCTAGATCCAAAATAAATAGCAAAATAATCACACAAATTAGAAAACTAATACCAGCCAAACAGCACAACGTGAACCCGACCAGAGTCGATAAATATTTTCAAATAAACCAATAGGAAATACTTGCTAACCACAGGTTATGTATATATCAATTGTTGCTATGCCAGAAGGGAAATGATATTAAGTGTTAACTTTTTTTTATGCCAGATAAGGGACAAACTAGCAGACGGTCCACCTGATGGAAAGTGGCCACCGTCGTCCATGGACATCGGCAAAACTAGAGAGTATCTCTTGTTTTGCCAACGCGTAGCCGCCTCGAAGATAGAGTGAGGAGGAGGGGGAGCGAAGAGAAGAATGTTACGGTTTCAGCGAACCCTGTTTTCACTGGAACCGTAACATTCATGGGATGGGAGAGGTAAGGGGTAGATCTGGCCCACATGCGGCTCAACTGGAACGCGTCCGAGACGTTTGGTGGCCGGATTCGCATGTAGGTCGAAAGCCAGTCGGGGAACAGATTACCTACTACCAAGGGGTGCTGGGTTGCTCGCCTCTAACGAGATGCTCTCCCAGCGGCAAAGAAGAATTTTATGCTAACCCATCCCCTCACGGCTCTCGCGCCAAGAAATACAAACAAAAGGTAAAAATAATAAGACATTTAAAATCATTAATTAATTTAAGAGAATTAACCTACATTTCAAATCAAATTCCGTATTAAATCACATAATAATTTGTAACATGAACGATTCTATATAATACGCGTGTAAGTATCTATAAGATGTACGTATACGAAAGCCGCGACTTGAATAAATTATAATTTACTTCTGAACATCTAGCTCGACTCGATAGGCGTATGTTCGTTGTATAATGTAGAGTCTAATTCATTCTAATTTCCCATGAGATGAGATTAATGATATCTTGTAGCTGTTTCAATTCTCGACACAACCAAGTACCTACACATTAGCTTCAGTTTTGTTTTATTTTCCTCTTCAAGCGAAATCAAATAGGTATTTTGGGTAACAAGTATATTTGAAACGGCAAAATTACTGACTTTATTTGGTTTACCATGTTTTTTTCTTCCTCAAACAGGCTCATATTATAACTAGAGATGCCAGGAATATTCGGCAACTATTCGGTATTCGGCCATTTTTTTACACTATTCGGTATTCGGCCGAACATTAGGGACTATTCAGCCGAATATCGAATAGTTTATCTCGATAAAAAAGAATACATAATATTACTCACAAATATTTTTATTTTATCATATTCATTTAAATAATACTTAAAATCTACCAGCAGTAAGTCATGATGAATAAAAACAATTTATTTAGAATTTGATGATAGCAAACGTTTCACAACATTTCTAAAAAAAAATATATTTGGTAGAAGAAAAAATAAAAGAAGATAAAGATAAAAATAAAACTTGGTTATTTGATTTTCCCACATACATTTTGAGGTTATGTGAAAAAAGTGTAAATAAAAAAGTTGTAGATCTTATTATTGTCTACAACTTTGCTATTTAAATTGTTTCCATAGGATTTGTAGTTTTGCCGGAAATCGAGATAAACCGTTTTTTACCCTTAAGGGGAGGTTCTCCTTTTTCACTTCCCTATTTTGTTATATTCGCTTCCTTTTCCAGGGTTGATAATTTTTGGTTTTAAAAATTATCGACACTGGTCTATTAGTAAAACACACATAATAGATTCTAAGTGTTGCCGAATATTCGCCGCTCCGGCCAACAGAGTCGCCGAATATTCGGCCAAATCACTATTCGTGGCATCTCTAATTAAAACCATTAAACATAAAACAAATAAATGAAAAGTGTTTCAATTCCTGACACCACCAGTACCTACCTATTATCTTCAGTTTTATTTTAACTTCCTCTTCAGGAAATTAAATAGAATTTTTGAGTCATATATTTAAATTTTTTGTAGTTTTTCTAGATAATATTTGTTGTATTTACTAATTAATCGACCGTTTATCAATAAGGCAATAGAGTACTCCCTCTTAAGTATGTTATGGCAAATAAGTTTATTCAGTTAAGTGTAAAAACTCCAATCGCTTTAAAGTATTTTGTAGTAGCTAGCATAGAAAAATATGCTAGACGCTGGTATGTAGTAGGAAGTTAAAAGCCATGCTCGTCCGACGACCTCATCGCGACGCCATTGTGGCTCAGACCGGTGCTCATGAAATATGAATGCATCGCCTGAAAGAACGGATAGTCCCGAGCTCGTTTTCGCTATAGCCCATACACACCGAATTTCAGTTAAACGCTCAACAGTCATGGTCATCCAAACATAATAAAAACTTTTATAGAAACAAGTTATCCATTCATTTCTCACATACTTAACTAGCTATAACAATGTGATGCAAAACTTGTCTTCATTGTTGAGTAGTCTCCCATAAAAACGCAAACTTGTTTTTTTTATATTTTGGGGTGTCTGACTCCTTGTGTTAATGTTTTACTGCTCAAGGCTAGATACATTTTTTAGAAATTACTGACTTCTTAAGGATCTCTAAATAAATTAAAATATTTCATTTGTTGGTTTTTTATCAGCCAGTAGTAAAAACACACATAAGTGTTTCTCAGCTCTTAATTTCATTACCAGAATATTTTGAAATTCTGTATTTAGTCTCGTTGTATGCGAGGGTTGCGAGTAGATAACTAATACCGTTGTATGGTATTTGTGCAATAAAGTAGTTTTTTTTAATTTTTTTCCTGTTAATCTAAATGTGGACTATTAAAGTCAAAAACTTCAGTCTGAATAATTTCAAAACTCCACAACAGCGTATCAGTCTATTTTTCAATAATTCATTATTTTTATACGTTCTTCGGGTTGGTTACCTACAAATATCACCTAATTGGATAATTAACAAAATATCAGCTGTATTATAACAAATTAAAAATGGGATAATGCCAAATTATAAGCAAACTGAAAACAAAAGTTTTCTCAGAAATGATAATAATATTAGCAATCCTACAAACAATAGTCTAATATATAGTACCTAAAACAAAAGAACTACTGTCTACGATCTATAAAGCTTTAAAATTAAAAGAAGCTAACCGTTCATGAAACAAAATATTGTAAACAAAGAATGCTAACACTCACCTTGTACTGTTGGCGACTCGAATGAAAGAGTTGTCAGTGGTGGCTTATTAACATGTATCTTGGCGGCTGCTTACAGTGCATAACCCCAAGGTAAACAAAGATTACGTAAACGCAATCCCACGCACGTTACCCGATCGATTTATAAACTTTCGAATACGCCCACTTACTACTTTTTAAAAGAGCAACAGGACTAGAACAAACCTAGTATTCTTCTAAAACACCGCATCCAAAGTGTAACATCGTAAGTCGCCTGTGCCCTTGAAGTCATACAGGTTATATTATCGATACAGCACAACACGCGCACTGGCAGCTTAAATAAACAATCACAGGTCAAGTTCGGATAATATTTCTGCCGATTTAAAGGAGAAGAAAGTCTCAAAAGTTTGTTGATTAATCGCCACGGCAACTCAACCGAACGAAGTTGCGACGTATATATAAGGATAGCGGTGCAGTCATCAGATCGGCCGCGAAAATGCCTCGTCTCTTCGTGGCCAAACACTGACTGAACCGCGAGGGCGACGCCGAGCGTATGGCGTACGGAGAGCGGCGAAGGACCCCTCACCTCCGCTGCCGGCGGCCTGCCGCCTGCCGCCACCGCCGCCGCCGCTTGCCGCAGGCCTCCCTGTGCGCGCGCCACTCCACGCACAATAGCAATAAACAGAAAACATATTTCAATTAATAGTGTTTTATTATTACAAATATTGCACACTTACTCGACCCTTGCGACTTCGTGCCCGTGAAGCATCCGATTGGTCTTAGCGTGGTGATGGCCTTTCTCCATAAATGGGCTATCTAACACTGAAAGATTTTTTCAAATCGGACCAGTATTTCCTGAGATTAGCACGTTCAAGCAAACAAACAAACAAACTCTTTAGCTTTATATATTAGTATAGATAGGTAACGAGGTTACTATAAATTATTTAGAAAATACGATATATGCTGATATTCTTTTGAAATCATCTGATAGTAACACTTCAGTTCATCATTCAGTACAAATTAAGAAAATATTTTCGCAAAACAACAATTTTTTTGTTAAAAATTTCAGTATCTCTATCTATTGTCGAGTAGTTTTATAATTATTGAGCTTAATTCTCATATTATTACAAATAAGCTATTGGTTAACCTAGTTAGGTTCGTCAGGTTCAAATAATCAAGGATTAGGCTTTTCATCCTATATGTTGTTTTTAATTTTTATTATACTATTACGAGAAGATTTTAAATATACCCGTTAGTATAACTACTATTGACGTTTGGATGAAAATAATCAATAATCGAGTATTATGGTATTTTAAAAGGATAAATAAGATAGATAAAGTTAGATAGAAACGATGAAGTTAATAACAGGTAGACAGGAAGCGAGACAGGTAGAATTATTCTTTCAAGTATTTACGTGGAGAAGCGGTCTTAGGGTAGCCCACTAACCTCTCTTCCAAGAAAGCTGTGGCCGTTCACCGACGCAATTAACTTTATAAACGATGCAATATTACCAGCTACATTTAACATTTCCAAGCCTTTTGTTTCCTTGCATAATTATACTCGAGTTATAAGTATACCTATAAATAATCTACTTTCATCTTACCTGATATTTCAAGATTTAGAAGAAAATACGAAAAGAATTTGTTGACCTTCCTTATTTATTTATGTATACGATATCAGTTAACATAATATATGAATATTTTATTATAATTGCAGTTTACTATTGTTAGCAACACTGTTTATAAATTAGTGCAATGTATAACCTTTAGTGCGATAGATAAGTAAGTCTCTCTGGTGTTTCGTGTAGTGTCCATTGAACTTAGTTTTATAGTGTCGCAGTTAAGGTCACCCTTCTTGAGGTCCACGTAAGTTATGTTTATTATCTACTGTAGTTAGTGTTCGGGTAGCGAAAGGGGGCATTGTAATTATATTTATATAAAAGGCTTTTGACCCTACACCTTGGTCGCAAGTCCAAGGCGTTGCCTGGCTTTTTGTCTAAGTTGCAACGTATTTATGTGCAGTAATGGGTATTATTCCTCTCTCATTCTATAACACTATATAAACTGTAATGTATTATGAACTTTGCAAATATTTTTAAATAGTGGATTAATTAGATATTACTTGATATACTTTACTTTCAAATTTTTAACTATCAGCGGACCATAACATTTTAAACGGCCATATCTATTTTAAGTATGTATTTTACGTAAACTCTTTATTCTTAGTATATAGGTAGTATACTCAGAAAAGGAAATATAAGATGAGAATTAAAAAACTTTTACTGATACAAATGAAACTACATATATATTTTAATATTCCTATTACCACCATCGCTACAATTAGTTTATTTAATATAATAACTACATAATGAAAAAAATTAATGTTACTAAAATAATACGTAAATTAAGCTTAAGGTATAATGAAATTATCAAAATGAAATATGATATGTGATTTAGTTAGGGAATAGACGAAAACGAAATGTTTATTCTTTATTGCTGACTTATGCTAAGTTCCCAATATTCGAGGCCAAAATAACAATAATATAAACCAGCGAATACTCGTTTGTTACGGATATTACAATTTTATATGCGTCTAACTTTGTTTTATACTCAATAGTTTATTTCAACTACTTATTTATTAAAAATTCCCAAGTGATACCGGTGTTATTTTTATTTACAATATCTGTTGTCGTGTCTAACAATTATTTTCACCAAGTGTACATTGTCTAAAGTATTGCTTGTGAAAGTCTCATAGTATTCTGTAGGATAGTATAACTGCATGATATTGGGATAGTTAGAGACTTTGTCAATAACTATGATACAAACTTCCTGACTATGATACAACCAAGGTCCAGTTATAGTTATCATCCATTTATTTTGCTACATATCCATACAAATAAATAAAATTGTTGTGTCTATTTGTAATATTAAAATAATCGCTTTTTACAAAGGGCATATGTGTGTAATATGTATACACGGTACATATACCAAGGCAACATTTTCCCAATATTATTTCTTAGCAATTATTAAGTTTCTGTTGGATACTTAAATAATATAACAATTACAGAAAAATAATTTTGTTTATAGATATTCTAATGTTTTAGTTGTCCTGTAAACCAGAACTTGGCTCCTTTTAACATTTATTTTGTTTCTGTGACTGTCAATTTTCCTAACTTCAATATTTTATATTTGATTCAGGTACGACGCCTGAATCAAAGTCATTATTTATTTGTCACTTTCAGTGCAAAGTCATTTATCATAAAAACATTTTGTTATTCTTCCTATCTTTATACAAAATTCTTGATTACAAAAGAAAACACGAGATGATATTTCGGAGATATTTTAATGCCACAAAATAAACTTCGCAGATATTTATGATTCTACTATTTACAATTAGTTTTTATTGATAGTAAAATAGGGTTATGATTTTTGCTTTTTAGATTTATTAACTACCATCTGTTAACAATGTAAAATTATAGTTTAACCTTCGCACTTCTCCTAATTTGTCACTATTAACTTATACCACGAAGACGGACAGTGATACCAAGTAACCACAATAATTTTTAGGTACTTTTGTCAAAACCAACAGTGCTGCCACCAGCCGACAAAACTTTGCGCAAGTAATTGCAACATTTTGAAAAATATTAAGTAAATCTTTAATTTTAAACATGACTAATAAATACCACGATGACCCAATTATTCAAAAACCTTGAAAATACAATCATATTATACTGCCGGATTTTATTTACTTGTTAAAATTGTAGATCAAGGATATAAAACTCATGATTTGTAGGTATTTTTTTCTTTGTTTGATGCAGACGTTTGCTATCCAAAAATCTTTCGTTTATCCTGTTTGATAGGTCAGACCATCTAAAACGTTTCACACCGAAAGTAAGGAGTATTATTGTTCACACCTTTACGACTTTGTCTCATATATTGGAATCATATAGGGAAAGAGAAAGACGCTAAATACCAAATGCACGAAAAAAGAACGGAGAAAAGAAACTCTTGGTATAGATTAGGATAATATTGAACTTAAGGATAACTTAATATAGCCAATGTCAATCTACTTTCGGACTAAGAAGAGTGCAGTGAAGACACAAACAAAACTAAAAGAGCTCGTGACAATGCAAGCTGACACTTTTAAAGGTCTCGTATCATTAAAAACCCACTCCTACACATTTTCAAACTAAATATTCCACCCGTGCGAAGCCGGGATGGGCCCCTAGTAAGAAATAAACGCAATGCGTCCAATATTAAGATGCCCCATATTTCATTCGATTATAATTTTTGTAAACTTTTTTTAAACTAGGTATTTTTAAATTTTTTTTTTTTTTTTTCACTCTTTATTTAAGGAGCTTGGTCTTCTTAAAGACTACGTCGCTCCGTAAGGAAACAAATGACATTTAAACAAATGATATAATTGTATCATTACAAAAAAAAAAAAACTTAACCTAAAATTTATTTTGTTAAGTTCATCTTCATGGGAGACATTTTCCGGCCAGCCGCAACAATGCCTTGGCCTCCTCAGACAAAGGATCGGCCAGTGCAATGTTACACCCACCCAATTCCCGTAGTATTGGGAATTTCGAAAATGTTTCCCCTCTTAATGATTCGTTCCGAATACACTCAAATATAATGTGGTATGTATGCTAGACACACTCTGCGTCCCTTAGCCGGGACTATACGCCAATAATATATGTATATGTCGGTGCGTAAGTTAGGCTCTGGTTATCCTAACCTTAGGTTTAAAAAGAGAACCTGGGTGGTGAAGGTGAGTGTTTCAATTGAATGAAGGAGCTCCTTAAACCTACACCTTGGTCACAAGTCCAAGGCACTGCTTAGGTTCCTGTCGTAATTGAACAATGAACAAGGTTCAGTAGTAGTGTCTGCGTTGCGTTTACCCAATAGTCCATTTAATATCACACCCCCCTTGTAGTGTTTTTCAACATACCCCCTCTCCTCATCAGTGCACTTTCTACGAGTTATAAATCAGTGATAGTATGGTATTTAAATATTAAATAATGTTTAAAAGTTAACACGTCTTTTCACGTAAGATAATATATATGTATGGTTTAAATTTATAATAAAATGTAGATGAATTCACGATACTTAGGATAATTAAGGGTTCTCAAAGCAAGTTTTTCATTCAAAAGATTATGGTTTTATAGCGAGTCAGCCGTCAGGGGTATGCGTCACTCAAAGCGGTGTGCTCTTATTATGCAGTACGGTAACACTGGATAAATACTGGGTCCAATGCAAATGAACGTTTTTATGTCTCCCGCGCTTCTGCATTCGCCTACGCGAGAATTAAACTTCCCATCTGAAAAGGTTTAAGATGAATGAGGGCGGTACGCGCACAATGTAACAACGGGTTAGAAACAACTTATTTCTGTTGAGCAAATGTAAACAGTCTGAGTTGTACCTTGGCTACTATTATATTTATGGCTGTTTCAACAACTCTAGGTACCTACATATTTATTATACTTATAGATGATGTAAAACCTAAGTTTTCATGTACTTATTGTTGAGTGATGAGTCAGATTTTACCTTTCATGGTACTACAGTATCACGTTCATTTAAACAGTATTCTGGATCTAATAATAATCCTATCAAATATACCTAATTGAGCATAAGGCAAGACGAAACATAAACAAATCACAAGAAGGTGTCTTGTTTTATATGGAAACGACTATCACATAATTTTTTGAACCTATATTATTTTCAAAGGCACAAGACGCGCCCGATTAGTAGATTTTTAGTGAAATTTGTAATACAGAACATATTCCTGACAAAATATTTTGACATATAATTACAAATTTTATATCATAATGATAAAACGTGCTTGATATCATATGCAACATCTTTTATCTGAAGATAAAATTCGTATTTTTAAATTATTACGTCATTCAAAATGACGATTTCATTTGTGATATTTACTTTTCGAAATCTCATATATAATGTAATTGGTATCTTTTTGTACTCGGTTTTAAAGCGATTTATTCAACTATCCATATCGAAAGTAAGAAAAGCCATTGTGCAAATAATATTTTTTCCAATATATGAAATTGCATTACTACATCGGAATCATTTTTTTGAAAAACTCGTCATTTCAATGATTTCCTGTCAATTTGAAATGAAATTTACATAGTCAAGGCGTGCGCCTGTGGCGGCCTTTTGCCAGTATCATTTTGCCCATGACAACGGGCATGAAATAGTATTGAGTGTCTGAAGACTGAAAACCTTAAAAAGAACCTAATAGCGTACTAAATGAAATTTCAAATATACCATATTTTGTATTGTTTGTCTTTTATCATAGAGTTATATTGCAAGGGGGGGTAAGAAAGTTAATTATTCAAAACTGATATTGAGTATGGTATGCAAGTTTTCACTCGAGGTTATATAAAAGGGATTGTATTTTACATTGGATACTAAATTACTCATGTAGTAGGTACCTTCTAACATTTTACTGTGATATCGTTACCGTGATAAACGAACTAGCGGTCCCACGTATAATTTAAGATTGCGTCTGGACTCTGTCTGGACAGGAAATGGCCAATAGATGAGTTGTGACAGATCTTACTCTGCGATAAGGATTTTACACATATACTACTTGTAAAATAAATCTTGTTTTGAATTTCGAGCTTCGGTCAGTCTTTTTTGTCCAGACTGAAATTTAGTTTGAAAATGTGTAGGAGTGGGTTTTTAATGATACGAGACCTTTAAAAGTGTCAGCTTGCATTGTCACGAGCTCTTTTAGTTTTGTTTGTGTCTTCACTGCACTCTTCTTAGTCCGAAAGTAGATTGACATTGGCTATATTAAGTTATCCTTAAGTTCAATATTATCCTAATCTATACCAAGAGTTTCTTTTCTCCGTTCTTTTTTCGTGCATTTGGTATTTAGCGTCTTTCTCTTTCCCTATATGATTCCAATATATGAGACAAAGTCGTAAAGGTGTGAACAATAATACTCCTTACTTTCGGTGTGAAACGTTTTAGATGGTCTGACCTATCAAACAGGATAAACGAAAGATTTTTGGATAGCAAACGTCTGCATCAAACAAAGAAAAAAATACCTACAAATCATGAGTTTTATATCCTTGATCTACAATTTTAACAAGTAAATAAAATCCGGCAGTATAATATGATTGTATTTTCAAGGTTTTTGAATAATTGGGTCATCGTGGTATTTATTAGTCATGTTTAAAATTAAAGATTTACTTAATATTTTTCAAAATGTTGCAATTACTTGCGCAAAGTTTTGTCGGCTGGTGGCAGCACTGTTGGTTTTGACAAAAGTACCTAAAAATTATTGTGGTTACTTGGTATCACTGTCCGTCTTCGTGGTATAAGTTAATAGTGACAAATTAGGAGAAGTGCGAAGGTTAAACTATAATTTTACATTGTTAACAGATGGTAGTTAATAAATCTAAAAAGCAAAAATCATAACCCTATTTTACTATCAATAAAAACTAATTGTAAATAGTAGAATCATAAATATCTGCGAAGTTTATTTTGTGGCATTAAAATATCTCCGAAATATCATCTCGTGTTTTCTTTTGTAATCAAGAATTTTGTATAAAGATAGGAAGAATAACAAAATGTTTTTATGATAAATGACTTTGCACTGAAAGTGACAAATAAATAATGACTTTGATTCAGGCGTCGTACCTGAATCAAATATAAAATATTGAAGTTAGGAAAATTGACAGTCACAGAAACAAAATAAATGTTAAAAGGAGCCAAGTTCTGGTTTACAGGACAACTAAAACATTAGAATATCTATAAACAAAATTATTTTTCTGTAATTGTTATATTATTTAAGTATCCAACAGAAACTTAATAATTGCTAAGAAATAATATTGGGAAAATGTTGCCTTGGTATATGTACCGTGTATACATATTACACACATATGCCCTTTGTAAAAAGCGATTATTTTAATATTACAAATAGACACAACAATTTTATTTATTTGTATGGATATGTAGCAAAATAAATGGATGATAACTATAACTGGACCTTGGTTGTATCATAGTCAGGAAGTTTGTATCATAGTTATTGACAAAGTCTCTAACTATCCCAATATCATGCAGTTATACTATCCTACAGAATACTATGAGACTTTCACAAGCAATACTTTAGACAATGTACACTTGGTGAAAATAATTGTTAGACACGACAACAGATATTGTAAATAAAAATAACACCGGTATCACTTGGGAATTTTTAATAAATAAGTAGTTGAAATAAACTATTGAGTATAAAACAAAGTTAGACGCATATAAAATTGTAATATCCGTAACAAACGAGTATTCGCTGGTTTATATTATTGTTATTTTGGCCTCGAATATTGGGAACTTAGCATAAGTCAGCAATAAAGAATAAACATTTCGTTTTCGTCTATTCCCTAACTAAATCACATATCATATTTCATTTTGATAATTTCATTATACCTTAAGCTTAATTTACGTATTATTTTAGTAACATTAATTTTTTTCATTATGTAGTTATTATATTAAATAAACTAATTGTAGCGATGGTGGTAATAGGAATATTAAAATATATATGTAGTTTCATTTGTATCAGTAAAAGTTTTTTAATTCTCATCTTATATTTCCTTTTCTGAGTATACTACCTATATACTAAGAATAAAGAGTTTACGTAAAATACATACTTAAAATAGATATGGCCGTTTAAAATGTTATGGTCCGCTGATAGTTAAAAATTTGAAAGTAAAGTATATCAAGTAATATCTAATTAATCCACTATTTAAAAATATTTGCAAAGTTCATAATACATTACAGTTTATATAGTGTTATAGAATGAGAGAGGAATAATACCCATTACTGCACATAAATACGTTGCAACTTAGACAAAAAGCCAGGCAACGCCTTGGACTTGCGACCAAGGTGTAGGGTCAAAAGCCTTTTATATAAATATAATTACAATGCCCCCTTTCGCTACCCGAACACTAACTACAGTAGATAATAAACATAACTTACGTGGACCTCAAGAAGGGTGACCTTAACTGCGACACTATAAAACTAAGTTCAATGGACACTACACGAAACACCAGAGAGACTTACTTATCTATCGCACTAAAGGTTATACATTGCACTAATTTATAAACAGTGTTGCTAACAATAGTAAACTGCAATTATAATAAAATATTCATATATTATGTTAACTGATATCGTATACATAAATAAATAAGGAAGGTCAACAAATTCTTTTCGTATTTTCTTCTAAATCTTGAAATATCAGGTAAGATGAAAGTAGATTATTTATAGGTATACTTATAACTCGAGTATAATTATGCAAGGAAACAAAAGGCTTGGAAATGTTAAATGTAGCTGGTAATATTGCATCGTTTATAAAGTTAATTGCGTCGGTGAACGGCCACAGCTTTCTTGGAAGAGAGGTTAGTGGGCTACCCTAAGACCGCTTCTCCACGTAAATACTTGAAAGAATAATTCTACCTGTCTCGCTTCCTGTCTACCTGTTATTAACTTCATCGTTTCTATCTAACTTTATCTATCTTATTTATCCTTTTAAAATACCATAATACTCGATTATTGATTATTTTCATCCAAACGTCAATAGTAGTTATACTAACGGGTATATTTAAAATCTTCTCGTAATAGTATAATAAAAATTAAAAACAACATATAGGATGAAAAGCCTAATCCTTGATTATTTGAACCTGACGAACCTAACTAGGTTAACCAATAGCTTATTTGTAATAATATGAGAATTAAGCTCAATAATTATAAAACTACTCGACAATAGATAGAGATACTGAAATTTTTAACAAAAAAATTGTTGTTTTGCGAAAATATTTTCTTAATTTGTACTGAATGATGAACTGAAGTGTTACTATCAGATGATTTCAAAAGAATATCAGCATATATCGTATTTTCTAAATAATTTATAGTAACCTCGTTACCTATCTATACTAATATATAAAGCTAAAGAGTTTGTTTGTTTGTTTGCTTGAACGTGCTAATCTCAGGAAATACTGGTCCGATTTGAAAAAATCTTTCAGTGTTAGATAGCCCATTTATGGAGAAAGGCCATCTGTCTTGGTCTTGTCTTGGTCTTGTCTTGGTCTTGTCTTGGTCTTGTCTTGGTCTTGTCTTGGTCTTGTCTTGGTCTTGTCTTGGTCTTGTCTTGGTCTTGTCTTGGTCTTGTCTTGGTCTTGTCTTGGTCTTGTCTTGGTCTTGTCTTGGTCTTGTCTTGGTCTTGTCTTGGTCTTGTCTTGGTCTTGTCTTGGTCTTGTCTTGGTCTTGTCTTGGTCTTGTCTTGGTCTTGTCTTGGTCTTGTCTTGGTCTTGTCTTGGTCTTGTCTTGGTCTTGTCTTGGTCTTGTCTTGGTCTTGTCTTGGTCTTGTCTTGGTCTTGTCTTGGTCTTGTCTTGGTCTTGTCTTGGTCTTGTCTTGGTCTTGTCTTGGTCTTGTCTTGGTCTTGTCTTGGTCTTGTCTTGGTCTTGTCTTGGTCTTGTCTTGGTCTTGTCTTGGTCTTGTCTTGGTCTTGTCTTGGTCTTGTCTTGGTCTTGTCTTGGTCTTGTCTTGGTCTTGTCTTGGTCTTGTCTTGGTCTTGTCTTGGTCTTGTCTTGGTCTTGTCTTGGTCTTGTCTTGGTCTTGTCTTGGTCTTGTCTTGGTCTTGTCTTGGTCTTGTCTTGGTCTTGTCTTGGTCTTGTCTTGGTCTTGTCTTGGTCTTGTCTTGGTCTTGTCTTGGTCTTGTCTTGGTCTTGTCTTGGTCTTGTCTTGGTCTTGTCTTGGTCTTGTCTTGGTCTTGTCTTGGTCTTGTCTTGGTCTTGTCTTGGTCTTGTCTTGGTCTTGTCTTGGTCTTGTCTTGGTCTTGTCTTGGTCTTGTCTTGGTCTTGTCTTGGTCTTGTCTTGGTCTTGTCTTGGTCTTGTCTTGGTCTTGTCTTGGTCTTGTCTTGGTCTTGTCTTGGTCTTGTCTTGGTCTTGTCTTGGTCTTGTCTTGGTCTTGTCTTGGTCTTGTCTTGGTCTTGTCTTGGTCTTGTCTTGGTCTTGTCTTGGTCTTGTCTTGACAAAATAATTTTTAGCCAACTTTTAGTAGTTATTTATTCTTGGGTCATGTGATTTTTTTTTTGTTTTTTTTTACTGCGATCTCGATATACATTTTTTTACTGTAACTACTGAAACTGAAGGTAATATTAATTACAGCTCAAATCAATTTTGGTCTTTTGTAAAATCTAAACGAGGGAGTAATTTTATTCGAGATAGTATGTTTTTAGATAATGAAATTGGATCAGATGGACAAATGATATCTAACACGTTTAATTCTTTCTTTAAGTCCGTTTTTGTGGCCGATCAAATAGTTTAATAAAAAAATTATATTTTATCTATTAAGCATAACTCTTGCATTGCACACGGCAGTGACATAAGCCGGGATAAAATAGTCTTGTCAAAACTTGACCTAATGGAAGTGGCTCCGATCAATGTCACCCTCTTAGTCTAGTTGACAAGTTAAAGATGGTCTAAAATACAGATATTGCTTTTAAAATGATGTGAGATAGCTAACTAGATCAGGAGTGACGTCTAGAAAAATGTGCTAAAAGAGTGTGTTAGCACATAAAAACTGCAAAAGTTATAAACAATTAAAAATAAAGAAAAAAAGACAGTTCGTGTTTCGCCAATATTTCATAAACTATTACTATTTAAAAAATTTCCAATAAAAAAACTCCCTACTTTCGGAACTCTACTACTCTATTTATATTAATTTGGATGCTGAAAATAGTCTTTGCGCGATATTTACAACCAAGACAAGTCTAGGACAAGACCAGGACAAGACCAAAAAAGTACCATTTTCAGTTACGCCACTTAAAAAATATGCTTGAAAATCACCCTTAAATTACGACCTTATTTAAAAACCTTATTTATGTCTAGGGGTTGTTTGAAACCGTTCATCGATCCCATGTATAAATTAATTAATTAATTTTAATTAATAAAACGAGCCGTCAACTAAAACTGTAATACCAACGTTCACTAGCTTCCACTGGCTGAAGAAGATCGCCTAATTCGATCGAAACTGTGATACCAAGTTACCACAATAATATGTGTGTTACCGTTTGGTATAGTTTAAAAAAATATAAAAAACACTAAAATTACTGAAAATCTTAAGACCTTCTAGAAGTCCCAAGATTTACCAAAGTTATAAAGCTTGAATAGAAAATATAATAATTATTATATATTTAGGGTTCCGTTCCGCATCCTTAAAAGGAAAAACGGACCCTTAAAGGATCTTTTCATTGTCTGTCTGTCGAGATCCTTTTCTCAGAGGTATCAAATTAAAATTAACATCAAAGCATCATAAGCTTGAAAGAACCTTAATTATAACTTATTTATATAAAATATATAAATAGAAATTGCTTCGATTTATTAAATGACATATCAAATAACTGAAGCTGACATTTCATTGGATATCAAATGTTAGTGTGGCATTTATTAGAAACACGATGGACTCGGACCGGACCCTTCGGAAGGTTAATTATAGCCGTAAAGCTGATGACGAATTTAGAGGTGTTTTGGCTATGTTAAAATAATAATAAAAACAACCGTATTACATTGGGTGCATTTGGAATGGTCGGTCTGGTAGAGATCAAGCAGCTATATTGCGTAACCTACTAGGTTTTCAAAAAAATAAACCCAAAAAAACATCTTTTAGGCAAGTTGATTTTTTTAATTTATTGCTTTAGTAGCTATAAAAATAATAAATAACAATCCCAGACTAGTTTTAGAGTTTTAAAGCATTACCTGACACCCCCGAATTTATTTAATTAATATTTCCAAAAAAATATATTTAGGCATCCTAAAATTCTTATGGCGTATTCAATAAACAATTTTAAAAATACATGTACGCCAGGCGATTGGGATCGATGAACGGTTTCAAACAACCCCTAGACATAAATAAGGTTTTTAAATAAGGTCGTAATTTAAGGGTGATTTTCAAGCATATTTTTTAAGTGGCGTAACTGAAAATGGTACTTTTTTGGTCTTGTCCTGGTCTTGTCCTAGACTTGTCTTGGTTGTAAATATCGCGCAAAGACTATTTTCAGCATCCAAATTAATATAAATAGAGTAGTAGAGTTCCGAAAGTAGGGAGTTTTTTTATTGGAAATTTTTTAAATAGTAATAGTTTATGAAATATTGGCGAAACACGAACTGTCTTTTTTTCTTTATTTTTAATTGTTTATAACTTTTGCAGTTTTTATGTGCTAACACACTCTTTTAGCACATTTTTCTAGACGTCACTCCTGATCTAGTTAGCTATCTCACATCATTTTAAAAGCAATATCTGTATTTTAGACCATCTTTAACTTGTCAACTAGACTAAGAGGGTGACATTGATCGGAGCCACTTCCATTAGGTCAAGTTTTGACAAGACTATTTTATCCCGGCTTATGTCACTGCCGTGTGCAATGCAAGAGTTATGCTTAATAGATAAAATATAATTTTTTTATTAAACTATTTGATCGGCCACAAAAACGGACTTAAAGAAAGAATTAAACGTGTTAGATATCATTTGTCCATCTGATCCAATTTCATTATCTAAAAACATACTATCTCGAATAAAATTACTCCCTCGTTTAGATTTTACAAAAGACCAAAATTGATTTGAGCTGTAATTAATATTACCTTCAGTTTCAGTAGTTACAGTAAAAAAATGTATATCGAGATCGCAGTAAAAAAAAACAAAAAAAAAATCACATGACCCAAGAATAAATAACTACTAAAAGTTGGCTAAAAATTATTTTGTCAAGACAAGACCAAGACAAGACCAAGACAAGACCAAGACAAGACCAAGACAAGACCAAGACAAGACCAAGACAAGACCAAGACAAGACCAAGACAAGACCAAGACAAGACCAAGACAAGACCAAGACAAGACCAAGACAAGACCAAGACAAGACCAAGACAAGACCAAGACAAGACCAAGACAAGACCAAGACAAGACCAAGACAAGACCAAGACAAGACCAAGACAAGACCAAGACAAGACCAAGACAAGACCAAGACAAGACCAAGACAAGACCAAGACAAGACCAAGACAAGACCAAGACAAGACCAAGACAAGACCAAGACAAGACCAAGACAAGACCAAGACAAGACCAAGACAAGACCAAGACAAGACCAAGACAAGACCAAGACAAGACCAAGACAAGACCAAGACAAGACCAAGACAAGACCAAGACAAGACCAAGACAAGACCAAGACAAGACCAAGACAAGACCAAGACAAGACCAAGACAAGACCAAGACAAGACCAAGACAAGACCAAGACAAGACCAAGACAAGACCAAGACAAGACCAAGACAAGACCAAGACAAGACCAAGACAAGACCAAGACAAGACCAAGACAAGACCAAGACAAGACCAAGACAAGACCAAGACAAGACCAAGACAAGACCAAGACAAGACCAAGACAAGACCAAGACAAGACCAAGACAAGACCAAGACAAGACCAAGACAAGACCAAGACAAGACCAAGACAAGACCAAGACAAGACCAAGACAAGACCAAGACAAGACCAAGACAAGACCAAGACAAGACCAAGACAAGACCAAGACAAGACCAAGACAAGACCAAGACAAGACCAAGACAAGACCAAGACAAGACCAAGACAAGACCAAGACAAGACCAAGACAAGACCAAGACAAGACCAAGACAAGACCAAGACAAGACCAAGACAAGACCAAGACAAGACCAAGACAAGACCAAGACAAGACCAAGACAAGACCAAGACAAGACCAAGACAAGACCAAGACAAGACCAAGACAAGACCAAGACAAGACCAAGACAAGACCAAGACAAGACCAAGACAAGACCAAGACAAGACCAAGACAAGACCAAGACAAGACCAAGACAAGACCAAGACAAGACCAAGACAAGACCAAGACAAGACCAAGACAAGACCAAGACAAGACCAAGACAAGACCAAGACAAGACCAAGACAAGACCAAGACAAGACCAAGACAAGACCAAGACAAGACCAAGACAAGACCAAGACAAGACCAAGACAAGACCAAGACAAGACCAAGACAAGACCAAGACAAGACCAAGACAAGACCAAGACCAAGACAAGACAAGACTTTGATGAGCGGATATATTTTTAAATGAAACGAAAAAAATTTATATTCATTGTTATGGCTTTTATTGATGTTTTGTATTCCCCTCATATTTAGTTTTCTTAATACCTTTTATGAACAGACATTCTTGTCTAAGAAATACCTTGTGGATTTGGATCATATTTTAAAGTTAGTCCCAATTTTAATATTATAAATGTGAATGTAATCTGTCTGACAGTCTGTTACGCTTTCACGCTTAAATCACTGAAACAATATGAAATTTGCTATAGACTAGTCTATCACTAGAGATTGCGAAAGCACATATGCTACATTTTATCGCGAATAAAAAAGGCTTGAAGACGATGAATTAGTTATGTTGATGTTGAAAATTAAAATGTAAATGAAACCTAAGTGCACATGATAAATTGAAACTGGGCGAAGCTAGGGCGAGTCGACTTGTGTCTTTATAAACTTCTTTTAAGTTAAAAACAACGGATCGCACTCCGGGAGTGCCGGCAGAAGTGAAAACTTAAACATTAACGTTGTGCATTTTTGAATATTCCTAAAGAACAAAAGTCAAAAAAAATCAACTGTATTATTGAGATCTTACATACGGCGAGACCAGAACGTCTCACGGGAATTTGGAAAGAAAATATAATTCTACGGTTTAAGTAATCCAAAGAACAAACTTCAAAAACACTGAACAGTTCTGATTGAGATATGACGCTTGGGAATTTTCGATCAGGTCTCGTGTCCCGACGCTTACGAATTTTCGATAGGGTCACGTGTCCTGACGAGAGTTTAACATTTTTTACAAGTCCCAAAAACAATTACACAACTGCACAACGCCTCCAAAGAAGTTTTCACTTCGAAAATATTTTTACATACAATGTACAAAATAGGATAAAGTAAAAGAAATGAGGAAATGAAAGTAAAATGTTACTAATAAGCACTAATTTATAAAAACACCAGTGTAGATAAAACTGCTGCGATGGGCTTAAAAAATGAACTTTACCCTTAGTCTGGATATTTTTTTTTGCGAAAAACTACCCGGAATAATTGATAACAATCGTGTAGATCGTGAATAATATAGCTTATCTGTAGATAGCCGTATTTTCTCGTATAAACAATCACCCCTGTACTGACTGTGATTTAGAAGCTTTTTTTTGTATATAGGTTAGGTAGGTTTGCTTGCAGTTTTTTCCGTATAATCAATTGAATGGTTTTTATTGCTTCTCTAACCAACAACACAAACTGTGAGGAAAACTTTAAGCAATAATAAGATGTGATGAGCTCTATAGATAAAATAATAATAATCATCAGATATTATTACTTCATTATTATTCATAATTAATACTAGTCATAGAATATCATTACCATTTATTAAAAGAAAACTAAAATGTTAGCAAGAGTGTTGATAACTTTTGTCTAGGCTTGAATAGGTCTTTAATTTCTAATAGTTGGGTGTAGTTTGACTACATTGACTGTTATGATAGCCCTTCTAAGAGTCACGTGAATCTCTGATATTGTTGCTGGCTTAGTTTAATGTTTCTCCATTTCTCTTTCTCAACAACTTACAAGTTCCAGAAGTGTAGGCGAGATTTCAGATGTAGTAAAAGAACTTTTTAGACCTGTTCCCGGTCTGGCTTGCCCGAGGGAACTGTTCAACTTCCTGTCTAAAGTGCATATTTTCGTTGTTTTTTACATGTTTCTATGTAGTATAATTCGTAAATACTGAATAGATATAAAGACATGTATGGAATTGTATTTATAAGAGAGAAAGCTTGACGGTAAAAATAAATAAAAAAAGGTTACCCAGAAGGTTTTATGATAAAAATCTAAATAATATATAAGATGAAACCAAAATGGCTCGGAAAAACGAACAAGTTAATTTCGTTTAAAGAATAAAAAATGGCGTCAATTTCTAAAACGGCCAGTGGGTCAAAAGGTTTCTCTAATGGCCTACCCGAAAGCCAATTATATCAATTAAATACTCCACGGCTAACCTGTACCGCTTTCAACGTCAATTCTATAAATAAAACTTATTTTTTTTAACATCATATTTTTAATGTTAAAATTCTACATTTACAAATGTTTGCCATAAAAAAATTAAATTTTTCAAGAAGACCCTAAATCCTTTTAACAACTACATATGAGCTATACTGCTTGGTTACACGTAAAAACAATAACATCCTGAACTTTAGACAGAATACCGAACAGTGCCTGCGGGTTGAGTTCCAGGAGCATGCTTATAGAGTTCTTTTACTACATGCATAAATTTTCTCTTGCAACGCTCATTCTCATTACCCAACATTAAATTAAGCTATAGTGTAATAGACAAACAAAGACTCGCGAGGCTAAAGCGGATCGCGACAATTTATATGTTGAGGCGGTGATGGTATTTTTTATACTCCGACTCTACAACGACGAGGTGTTATAAGTTTAACGTGTGTATGTGTATATCTGTCTGTAGCATCGTAGCGCCTAGGATAATTTAGCGATTCTGATGAAGTTCTTAAGTATAATTTGTGTCAACCGTTTGTAGACAGCTCATATCTAACTTGAGAGCTGCGTGACAATATTAACATATTGACAATTATAACAATTTCGTAACCATGACAACACACGGACATTGCCTACTTTTTTCTCTGTTTTTATTCCATAATGGAAAAGGCAAAAACATTGCGTACGCTGCGTAGAGATAAACGGTATTTCTTTATCCTTCAATATCAAGTATCGAATAGAATCGAATTCTTATTTATAATTTATTTTTGCATTTTAGGAATATTTATTAAGTTGGACTGCTGTTTTGTATTTTGTTTTCAACATTACAAATTTCTTTTTAAATTTTATTTTTAACTTTTTAGTATTATTTAATATTTTAATATCAATTAATTATTTAATTACTGGTTGCCATCTAGCACCAAAGTACTCGTCAGGACGAATGAAACGATCCCGTACTCAACGGGGTTATGTCGTTTAATTACTGAGTTCCTATGACCACCTTTTAGCTCCATCATCAGATACGACCCTGTTAACCATCTAAAAATAAAGTACTCGTCAAGACGAATCAAACGAGCCGAAACTCGATGAGGTTCCGTCGTTTAATTACGGAGTTCCTATGGCCACCTTCCAGCTCCATAATCAGATCAGCTCTATGTCATAATAGTATTGCATTGTCATCCGATTTATAAAATTCAGCTGAATCGGAAACCCGGAAGTAGACCTAATTTAACTCGCAAGATTTGTCCCATACTAACATGACAAGTTAAATAAAAGCTTGTAAAAAAGATCGACATATACAATTTAATGTCTATTCTATATCGATACTTGGTTTCTATATAAAATTAGAGTTTCTGACTTCTGTCGGGAGTAATTTAATAATCAATTAACTACAATTAGCCAATTAAATGTTACAACAGTGTTGCTAATATTTTTTCAATCAGTTTTTCATTTGTGATTATCTAATCTACTTAATGCCTAAAAAGTAATTAAAAGTTAAGGAAAGTATAAATATTTGATAAATGAGTGATTTTGAAGTCTGAAAAGTGAGGTTTAAAATTTGTTTAGACGACCGCATTACGATTAGATGCGTGTTTGTTAAGGGTGTATGGCGGCGATAAATAAAATAGATATATATTTCTATTGGTTTATTTTAAGAGTAAAAGAAGATAGATCAGCGGTAATTTAATGATTTAATATAGTAAATAGTACATTTTGTCCTTAGTGAAAAGGTCACAGATTACACAAATTATTGACTTTGGAGTGCGGTGTAGCTTATATTATTAAGTTATACTTCTTATTTATCTACGCTTCTAATGCACTTCAAATATCAAGTTATTCAAAGAAGTGCAAGAAAGAATCTCCAATTTCAACAGGTAAAGCACTGTTGCTCCGTCCAGTCACATGCGAAAATGCGGTCAAAACATTTGCTACCTCGAATAAATCGTAGTCGGAACTCGGAACTCAACGTTGGAGTACGCTCGCCTCTCGCGTCGACTCAAAAACTTCACTGAATTGATTTTCATCATTAAGATATTACAATCATATACAAAATACTCAAATAATCGTTAAGGTGACTTATTGTACGATTATATTTAGCCGTAAATCAGCAATTTACTATTGTTACAAAGAGTTAACAATCTCCACACTCCACACACAAATCGTATGTTTAACATTAATGAATAAATAATAAAACTTAAATTAAAAATTATATAACCCTGACTCAAAACGTCATAAAAACCTGTATAAAAGCCAAGGTCATACTAATTTTTTCAGAAATTGAGTTTCAAAAGACGCATCAAAAATCGTTGGTTAGGATCACAGGTTGCGATCTGTGGTTGGTAAGATCCCTTGTCTTAACTTAGATATTAACTAATAGTGTTTAAAACTTCAAACCATCTTGATTAAATCAGCTTTCAAACAAATAAAACCGCATCAAAATCTTAAACTTTCGTCTTAGCGTCGAGTGTGAAAAAGAACCTGCAAAAATCACTAATTAATATAGACATACTTTTGTTTTAGGTGTTGTTACCAATTCCTGTGGAATAGTAGTAAGAAGTGTTAATACACAATTGCAGTTTATTTAAAAAAAAATAAAGCGGTTAATTTCGTTTTTATTAAATACTCCTGCAAATTGAACATGGAATATAAATTTTCTTTTATATTCCACGTTCAATTTGCAATTTATTTTTTATTTTTAGAGAATGTTTGTTTTTGCGTCGTTAAATCACGTGACATCTGATTACATAACACAGTAAAAAAACATTTGTAATATTATTTTGGGCGGCCTTCCCTACTTTAAACTTAAAATATTAAATTTTCAAGTATGAAATCATTAACGACTTTGAAACTCTAATCCTGTTACGATTTATGTCAGTCTAAAGGCCCTTTTAATTTAATATTTAGTATTGTTACATTAACTTAATGTTCATATAGATAAGGTATTACAAAAACACCTTTTATGAAACTTTGAGACTGTATTTTTTGTATTTTTGGAATCTATTAACGTTTTAATATATATCGTTAATTAAAAGTTCAAATAGACTAAACGTTGAATGTGCTTTTTTTAATATATAGTTTGGATGTGATTAATGTAAGGTATTATATACGAGTAAGTAAAAAAATAGAGATATGACTATTATTTTTTTGTCTGATTATGGAAAAGTATGAGTTGTTTTTATTATGGAAAAGTAATTACAATACATTAAAACTGATTCCTGCCCTTAGTTTTGTAATTTTCATTTGTTCTTTGTAGATTATCTAGTAGTGCATAAACTATATATCTAATACCTTATTTACTATTTTCTTATATCATCATCATCACAACCCATGAATGGCCCACTGCTGAGCCGGGTCTCCTTCTCAGAATGAGGAAGGGGTTAGGCCGTTGTCCACCACGCTGACCCAGTGCGGGTTGACTGACTTTACACACCTTTGAGAACATGGAGTGATAGTCTAGTGGTTTGATTCTGGGCACACACCTCTAACTTATCTATATCTATACTATTATATAAAGAGGAAAGATTTGATTGTTTGTATGTTTGTTTGTTGCGAATAGGCTCTAAAAGTACTGAACCGATTATTAATAGAATATGGTCATTTTGTTGTTACTAATCCGATTTTTAAAATTCTTTCACTGAGAGAAAACTACACTATTCGTGAGGGACAAAAGTGATTTAGTGTTTCCATATACATTTTTTAATTAATAGAATATGGTCATTTTGTTGTTACTAATCCGATTTTTAAAATTCTTTCATTGAGAGAAGTCTATAGTATTTCCATCTCTCTTCCTCTTATAATACTATCATTGTCTCTCATGCTCTCTCTTTCATTCTTATTTTTATTTGTTCAGTACGATCAGTCTCTTTTCACTTTCTTTCTTTCGATTATCTCTCTCTCTCTTTCTCTCTCTCCTTAACCTATTCAATTTTATTTTTGCTCTGTCCTCCGTCTCTTAGCATCTGTCGCTTTTCTTTTATTTTTGTTTCTATTATTTTTCTTTTTATAACTTTTTCTCACTCTCTCTTCTCTTCAAATAATGAAAAACTACACAATTACAGAGTGACAATTTAAGGACATCAATTATAATATTGTTTTAAATACCCGGAGTGAAGCGAGGGCAGCCCTCTAGTCTTCTATATCTATACTATTATATAAAGAGGAAAGATTTGATTGTTTGTATGTTTGTATGTTTGTTTGTTTGTTGCGAATAGGCTCTAAAAGTACTGAACCGATTTTGAAAATTCTTTTACCGATAGGAAGCTACATCCTTTCCGGGTAACATAGGCTATGTGGTGTTGCCATAAATATTCTAATTAAAAAGATATGGCCATGTAAGTGCCATAAGGTGGCCATTTTGTAAATTGAAGAGTTTCTCAGGAACTACAAATCCAATTTAAAAATTTTTTTCACTGATAGTAAACTACACTATTCGTGAGTGACAAAAGTGATTTAGTGTTGCCATATTTAATTGATAGAATATGGTCATTTTGTTGTTACTAATCCGATTTTCAAAATTCTTTCACTGAAGAAAACTACACTATTCGTGGGTGACAAAGGTGATTTAGTGTTGCCATATACATTTTTTAATTAATAGAATATGGTCATTTTGTTGTTACTAATCCGATTTTTAAAATTCTTTCACTGAAGAAAACTTCACTATTCGTGAGTGACAAAAGTGATTTAGTGTTGCCATATACATTTTTTAATTAATAGAATATGGTCATTTTGTTGTTACAAATCCGATTTTCAAAATTCTTTCACTGAAGAAAACTACACCATTCGTGAGTGACAAAGGTGATTTAGTGTTGCCATATACATTTTTTAATTAATAGAATATGGTCATTTTGTTGTTACTAATCCGATTTTCAAAATTCTTTCACTGAAGAAAACTACACTATTCGTGAGTGACAAAGGTGATTTAGTGTTGCCATATACATTTTTTAATTAATAGAATATGGTCATTTTGTTGTTACTAATCCGATTTTTAAGAATTTTTCACTAATAGAAAACAAGACATCATTCCTGAGGGACAAGTGTTGCCATATACATTTTTTAATTAATAGAATATGGCCATTTTGTTGCTACTGATCCGATTTTAAATATTCTTTCATTGAGAGAAGTCTATAGTATTTCCATCTCTCTTCCTCTTATAATACTATCATTGTCTCTCTTGCTCTCTTTTCTCTCTTTAATTCTTATTTTTATTGGTTCAGTATGATCAGTCTCTTTTCACTTTCTTTCGATTATCTCTCTCTCTCTCTTTCTCTCTCTCCTTTACCTATTCATCTTTATTTTTGCTCTGTCCTCCCACTCTTAGCAACTGTCGCTTTTCTTTTATTTTTGTTTCAATTATATTTCTTTTTATAACTTTTTCCTACTCTCTCTCTCATTTTTTAAATAATGAAAAACTACACAATTACAGGATAACAAATTAAGGACATCAATTATAATATTGTTTTAAATACCCGGAGCGAAGCGAGGGCAGACCTCTTAGTCTTATATATATCTAATAAAAAATATTTCTAATCTGGTAGGTTACTGATTAAAGTAGGATATAGGTAACGACTAGCTATTGTTAATGCTATTTTCTGCGTTCTCATCGTGGAAAACAGCCCTGTATCTTTTAAACATCACGTCGCCGTTTTACGAATGTTTATAAGGAGTAGCATACGAGATTACACATGAGATTGCAAAAGTAAAACAATAGTCGCACATTCAGCATGGCGAAGACGTAGCACATTTTGTGTACGCCCCACGTTAGACATAGTGTCCGAGAAGAAAAATATGGAGCGGGGCCCAGAATAGGCTGGGGTCGACGACCCCTCGGGCGCCGTCTGCAGCGCCTTCACAAATCTTACATTATTTAGCACAATCTATGAGTACTACTATTATATTCTCACTGCTGTCACTACGTAAGGCATTCAGAGAGGTTCTAATTATTCTAATATATAGCAGTCGTAAAATATTTTAGTAAAGCCTGTTGCATTTAATAGTAATTTTATTAGAAAACCTTCATCAAAGAAAAGCTTTAATACCTTGCTGTGGTATTACAAAATTTTGAAATATAATTTATTTGCTGTCAAGGTAATTTTAACTTATTGTATAATAAAGAATTCATATAATTTAAAAAAAAACATTATTATGTATATTAATATCCCATATGAAAACAAACAATGAATGTAAAATTTACACATTGTGCTCCAAAACCTGAAATGTCAGTAATTTTATAGCGAGGTGATACAAAATATAAAATATATTTAAATCAAAATTGTTAAGTGTCAATATTTTTAATGCAATCAATAACATCTACTTGACTAAATGATAAAAGCTTAAGTAACAAATAGGCGATCTTCACTTATTATAAGCTGGACTTGTATTTGGTAATTATGTGTAATGTTAACAATAATCTGTAAATAGAATGGTTTAATCTTCGTCGTTAAATGTTTTCTAAAAGGCCTATAAGGCTTAATCTAAAACTCTATAGACAACACAAAGTGGAGGAAAAGTTTGTCAGCTGTCAATGAAATAATGTTCCCTTTACCAGATTAATGTCTATCGCACAACTCAACAGACTTCGATTGATTTGGCATTTGTGTCATCAGCTGTTGTTGTTGATCATAGAATGCCTTATCTTGAGATAGGTTTATTGCCTCTAATTCATATATCATAAAAACGTTAGAAACTTTTACAAAACGATATTAAATATCTTCCTTTCTTTTTAAAAGTGTTTAATGTTACAATATTATACATAGCAATAAAATACAAAAATAAGTAGAAGGTAAACTAAATATAATTAAAAGTTAGTTTCTAAATTAGCGTAATAATTATTTTTTATTTTGCTAGCCAATCTAACCTTAGTCCCAATTTAACTTTACTCCTGAAAGGCTTCCTTAAAGTAAAGCTTTGTAAAATTAAAGATATAATTGAACTTTAAAAAGTTTTGTTATATAAGTTCAACGAGAAAAATACTTGTTTATATCTGTAAAATGTATGAAGTTTTATTTTAACCTTTCTATGTTAAATCTGTATCTTCAACCTGCTTAATTATGTCTTGATTTTTCATTAAAAGTTCACCCATGAGTAAAAAATGTTAAACTCGCATCAAGACACGTGACTTCATCGAAAAATCGTAAGACGTAGTAAACTCGCATCAGGACACGTGATAATAATAGTACTTTTATACCGATAAATAAAGCAATACGTGCGAAATTATTCCCTAACCATTCCAAAATATTAAAAAACGAGAAACGTTAATGTCAAGTTTTTACTTTTGTCGGCACTTTCAGAGTGCAACCCGTTGTTTTTTTAGATTTAAGCCGTGTTTTTAGTTTTTTATTACTTATTCAAACTCTAATTTATGTGAAAATTTTAATACGCTTACACATTATGAAAATAAATAGTTTATACAATTATTACAAACGAGATGTGGATCATTTCTCTACGAGCTATCTTTATCTACTCATTAGGTTCATTCAATACTTAAAACAACTAAAAACATCTATAGTACATACTATAAAAGTTTAGGGATATTTTTGGGCAAACATAATTATAATAACAACAATAGGAGTTCCTTTTATAATTTCGGATGAAATCTGGATAAGAGACAATGAAATAAAGCAATCAAACTTCTAAAAGTCCTTCTTAATTACACTGTTCCAAGTCAATTGACGTCTGACCTAAATCTACATTTGAATAAGACATTTCCCGACAAGTTTAGCACAATCGCCGCCATCTTAATAATTCCAATCTCGCAGTTTGAATGTAAACAGAGCTGCAATGTGAGGATTAGGCTCTGATTTCACAAAGTTTCCTACTTGACGCTTCGAGCTGCTTGCTGAGTGATAGTACTCGCTACTGGTTCGTACCTGTTTTACAATAGCTATATTTAATAGTACAATTCATATTATTAAGCTTATAAATCATTTTGCAATTTAAAAGTAATAATTATAACGTTATCAAAACTTTTGGTAACCTTTCTATTGGCTATTTAGTTACTTTTATACATATAACAGAAGTGTAACTTATAAAATATCTGTACCATGTACTCAGAAGACTATATTTATAACACCAAAATAGCCAATATAATCATTATTAAAATTTTTGTTTAACATTCTGTCCAACAACCAAAAACTTTAACACAAAATTTGACACGGCTCTTATAGTTGTATTGTTGCAGGTCTAACTTAAAATCTAGGACTTATGTTATTTAACTTGGACGTTAAGAAAAAGAAATTGTAATTTAAATGTTTTAGTCCACCGAAGATATATTAATAAAGGTTATTTTCAGTGTAACTAGTCCTGTCTCTTATTAATGATGACCTGAGTTGCTAACTTTATTGCTTAGTTTTATTAGATGTTAGGTTCCGTGTTGAAACAGTCAATGGAGGCATGTATGCAATGTAAAGGAGCTCTATAAGTCTGCACCTGGGTCATAAATCCCAGGAAATTTTACGTCTTTTATATTTAAAGTGTTATTGTTAAGTATTGATTCTATTTCTACCAAAAATCATCATGTTTTCACTCATCAGATTTCGAAAACAAAATAATATTATCTTACAATATTCACTTACTCAAAAAACGAAGCTAAATTAATAAGGGAAGTGAGAGGAAATCTGCCGTAGCAAACTTGTATGAACTTAGTCCTTCGTATCTTCAAGAAAGTTTATGAATCGGATAAGATAAATTGAATGAAAGCTCAGAATGCATTATTAGCTATCTGAGATTGGATCAGACCTAGTTTATATGTATGATAGTTTAATAATACCGGATTTATAATTAACTGTTCTATGTTAATTAACTTAACACTCATAAGTTAAAAGAAAACTAAATCATGGGGAAAAATTTTGCTGCACGTATAATCATACAAACTAACAGCAAAATAGAATTTTGAAATAATAATCTACATATATCAATCTATAAATAACATTTTTATTATATGTAAAGATAACTAAATCACTTATAAGACAAATATTCTAAAGAAACCAAATATTGTCTTAGAATAAAATAGTTTTTTGTTATATTACGTGATGCTGAATAACTAGAGTTGTGATCCATCATGTCTGACTAGGCTTTCATTTATTTGGACACCGCAGGCGTTTTTCGCCTTACTCCAATTATTTTTTTATTGAAGTTGTCGGAAAATGTAACTAAGAAAACGTAAATAACTTATTATTTCGTAGACTCATATTACCCATGGGAAAATATTCTTTCTCATTCATTGGATCTAGAAAATATTACAGAAATCGTGACGAATTGTTAAGGAAAGCTACACTTTAACACTTGTTGTACAACTGTTTATTGTAATGTTTTGTGTTTAAAAATTAAGATTTAATAACAATTTTTATGCAAAAATTATTTAAAATTAGACGAGCTAAAAGTGCTTTTGGAAAATCGCTTTTTCATTGTAGGAAGTGACTCGTTTTTTTATTAATTCACTGTTATTCGGTCGCTTACCTACTGACTCATTTAATTTCTAACTTCTTACATTCACATAATGAGTATTTCTCTTACTCTTTCACTCATCCATTCACATCTATTTAACTTAGGCAAATCAAATCTATTTTATGTTTTCTTTCACTTCATTCATATTTTTCGCGGCGGGTTTCTCTTTAATTTTTTTTTGCAGTATTCCCTCTACATTTTTCTTATTTCCTTCTATTTACTATTTTTCTAAATATTTATCGTCTGTTTTCTCTTTTATCTCCTCTAAATTTCCCTCCATTACCATCATTGTTTTTATCATCTCTTTCGTTCTATTCTTTGTTTTTTCCCTTTCTTTCGCACTTTCTTCCCTCCTTACTTTGACTTCTCTAATTAGTTCTTTCATCTCCACCGTCACTACCACGTTGCTTAAAGGCTTATTTACTATTTTCTTTCTTTTGTCATTCTTACATTCTAACGCTGTCTTTAGTCTTTCTTGTTGAGTTATTATCTGGTCTTTTAAAAAATAAACATGTCTACAAGTTCGTCTATCTCTTTCAACATTTTAAGTCAACTTGTGGTTAGAATCTAGATCAAATTTTAGTCTGTTGTAAATCTCCTATCTTTCTCTTTATAGTTTCCTTACTTATCAATGAGCTCTATTTCTAATGCATTTATTTTATCTAGTCTTTCTTTAGTTAAAGGCTTTACTTTCAAACCAAATCAAATCAAAATTATTTATTTCAAATAGACTTTTTTAAAAAGTACTTTTGAAACGTCAAAAATTTGTCGCTCAGTTAGTTTGTCTGAAGCTACCACCAGCTCGGAAAGCAGTTTTCTGTTGAGAAGAGCTGGCCAGAAACTCTTTTCAAAAAGCCATGTTTACATAAATTATTGATATACAAATCATTTAGCTTGAGAGTCAACGTCACTTAGATTCCAAGCATTATCATCATCATTTAGGTAATCCTGTACATATAGTATGCTTTATATATTAATGACTTCTTGATCCGAGTTTTAAATTGTTGAAGTGGCAAGTCTAATATAGGCTGTGGAATCTTATTATAGATGCGAACACCAAGCCGCATGAAGCTATTACTGACTTTGTGGAGACGATAGTAAGGCGTTACAAGTTTATTTCTGTTTCTAGTATTAACATTATGTTTGTCACTGTGTTTTGAATACAAATGAATATTCTGCTAAATGAACAAAATATTACAATATATGTATTGAGATGGGACTGTAAGAACGTCTATTTTTTTATATACATCTCTAAGGGAATCCCGCGCTATTAAGTTATAAATGGCCCGAACAGCTCTCTTTTGAAGAATAAAAATGGATTCAATGTCCGCGGCCCTGCCCCACTGTAAAATGCCATAAGACATAATACTGTGAAAGTAACTGAAGTAAACTAGCCTAGCAGTATTAATATCGGTCATTTGTCTGACTCTCCTTACTGCGTAGGCAGCTGAGCTGAGTCTTCCAGCTAGAGATGATAAATGGGGGTTCCACTGGAGTTTTGAATCTAAAGTTATACCCAGAAATACCGTCGAGTCCGCCACATCTAAAATTTCATTATTTAAACGTAGGTTAAATTTTTGTTTTTTAACATTAGGTAAAGCAAACTCAACGCATTTAGTCTTTTTAGCATTAAGAACTAAGTTATTTACCGTAAACCATTGAAGAACCTGCGATAATGCACTGTTTACATCGTCATAATTATGTTTATTTCTGTTTACTTTAAATATAAGAGATGTATCATCAGCAAAAAGTACAATATCACACAAGTTCTTCACATAGTATGGCAGATCATTAATATAAATCAAAAATAATAACCGTCCTAAAATGGATCCCTGTGGAACGCCCATTTGTAGCAAAGATCCAGAAGATTTTACACCATTAATAGTAATCCTCTGGACTCTTTGATTTAGGTATGAGCCAATTAGATCCAGAGAAACATCACATATACCGTAATAATTAAGTTTTTTTAAAAGTGTTTCATGTTGAACACAATCAAAGGCCTTGGACAAATCGCAAAATACACCAATCGCATTTTGTGATTTCTCCCATGCTTCATAAATATTCTTAAGAAGTGCAACTCCAGCATCTGTTGTTGACCTATCCCTAGTAAAACCATATTGTTGACTATGAAATAGTTTATTTTCATTAAAATATTCTAAAAGTTGGTTTAAAATAATCTTTTCAAAAACTTTACTCAGTGATGGTAATATAGAGATTGGTCTATAGTTACCGGGATCGTTCCTGTTTCCATTTATAAATAGAGGTATTATTTTACTGTGCTTCATTAAGTCCGGTAACTTTCCTGTATCGACACATTTATTTAAAATATCAGCTAGGTGTGGGGCAATATTATTGATTATTGTATTTAATATTTTTACTGATTAATTTATTGACTATTACGAATGAATTATAAATTAATTTTTCATATTATTTATTACTAATTTGACATACTTTCTTGTAACATGAACTCAATTGTACTCGTTGATGTAAATTGTAACCGAACGACGCTAGATGGAGGGCGTTAATAACTGCGCTACAGTTTAAAACTAAAGCAGTTATTATCGTTTAAAGAAATTTGTATTAATCAAAAGTTTCCAAATAAATTATTTTGAATTATTTGAATTTTTAATATAACAAATGTCTTTTGTTTTGATGTGTGAGGAGGCCGATTATTATTAAGGTTTATTTTACAATTGTTATTAATGTGAGATAAACTGTGGCTAGGACTAGATATTTGCTGGTCACACACTGTATCAAGTTGACTGACCGATAGGCTCTGCTCTGACTCAAATTGCATGCAACTACAACGCTTATTTAGTAATGACTCGAATCTCTCTAAGTTGTAGTTGCTCAACTCAACTAAATCATTAGCAGCATTTATGTGCTCATTTATTTGTGATTGAGCTGAATCATATTTGGCACTCATGCTCTCTAAAGAGCTGGCCAGGTTATTAACTTCCTCCTGCAAACTGTGTGTGTCCTGCTCATATTCAATCCTATTTTTAATAAGTTTAGTTTTATAACATTTTAATTTATTAATTAACTTCATGCGTTTATTTCTCAAGGCATTTATTTGATTTCTAAAAATCTTTCCTTTTCTCGCTTGACTCTATTATCTGAGTGACTAATTTGGAATTATTTTAATATACATGGTTATACAAATATTACGTAGCAAAAAGATGTTTATTTTTTTCTCCGATTTAAAGAATTTTAGGAAAACATTTTCAGTTTAGATCCTGGTTAATCTGGGTGGCATAGCCATTAATGGATAATTTTAGCAATGAACATATTCCATTAACAATACTCGTATATAAATAAAGATGAATAGGTATTTCAGTTTGATAAGTACAGAGTACGGACCCCTAAAATCAAGTAGTCGGGCGGGGTCGGGGCGCACGAGTATTTTCGTTCCAAATGTAATTGGAAAACTCGCTACAATAAAACTCCGGGGTGACACGAGACGCCATGGCGACGTAACACGCAGTTGCTAAACTTTCATTCTTTATACAAATTAATACCAATTACATCCGATTTGTTTATAGTATAACTTATCCAAGAACTCTCTATAATAATTTGGCTTACATGAATACTCGCTGCAATAATAAAATTTATATATGTTTGTATTCTGAAATCATTTGCTACAAAATATCCAAAGTAGCTGAAATAAATTACTATAAAAACCATTTATTTTATAACGACGGATGATTTCGCGAAAATCTACAGAATCGTAAATGAAAGATACAAAATATCATAATTTACTAGCATTCAATTTGGATAACATTACGAAACCAACTTAAGCTTAATACGCTATCTGGATACTATTATGTTAAATCCGCCAAAAGGATCAGTATACGATTCCGACAAAAACGAATATTCTTCATAAACGTATTACAAATAGTTACGGATTGCGAACAAATCCAAAAGCAGCCCAAACAACATGAATAAATTTGTATTTTAAGGGTATTTTTTCAAACTAATAAATAGCCCAAACTCCTGAGGAGTTCCGTTTTGCTGTTGCATGCCATGAATAAAAGAAACCTCCTTTATTATAGCCTTAAAAATATTGATTATATCTTAGATTTAAATGGAGTTTGATTTAGAGAAATTATTAGTAGATAGTAGAGAAGAATATTATGTTATAAGAATAGTAGAGAAGTTCTTTTTAAGTGTGTGAAATCCTGGAGTGTCCGTCAGTTACTGAACATTGATTCTTAAGCTTAAGAATAAATTAGTAATTCTCGTTATGTTACTCCGTTCGTAGGCCAAATATGAGTATGAAGTATGAAGGGTGGTCATGTCATTTCATTCCTAAGGTAGCAAAAAAATCATAATTTTTTATCAATTATCGTTTAAATGTCGTCTTGACAGCCTTTGTTAAGATAATGAATGACGCGAACGAGTCTGTTTAAGGTAAGCATTTTACGTACCGTATGTTATATTACTCGACAGTAAATACCCTTCAGTTTCATATCAAACGTACAACACAAACACTCTATTTCACAGACTGCTAAATCTGAAACAATAGGTACAATATAATAGAAATCGGCTTATCTTACAGTTAGGCTGCACCGAAACAGCATTCAGACTACGGATAACTCTAAATAGAACACACAATTAACATGACATGAATATGGATATCGTTTTCATGCAATTAGGTTAAAACCTAATATACTCTAATAACTGCATCAAACAATATTTAATGAATTACTTAAATAGAAGAAGATTAGAAAAAACTAAAAGATACAATACAAGATACCAGGTCTAATTTTTTTAAATAATAAATTGTTTGTTAAGTTAATAGTATGATTTGAGTTATTTTCAGAATAAAAAACAAATTTAATTATTACCTATACGTACAATAAAATGTAATTTACTGGACAAACTCTTTAAGCGTCGAATTAACTCGAATTTGATTTGCTTATCCTCTTAAATAATACAGATTTTGTATACTCTCCATTTAATGACAACGCCTTAAAATGTGTAGTCCCTTCAGTGTCATTATAGTATACACTATACTATTTGAAACGTTCATAGTCAAGATTATGAACAAAGTTTGGACATGTACATCGATTTTGAATTTATTAGTTAAGCTTTTTTTCTTGACTATTTATTAAGTTTCGTTAGTAAACTCGATAAAGTAATGTTAAAGGTATTATGGGTTATGAAATTGTTTTTTTAAATTTAACATATTTATTTAATCAAAATAATTATCATTATTATCTATACATTGCTGCCATCTAATAGGAAGGTAATTTATGCCTTTGCGATAGAACTAGGTGATCTAGATTCGACAAACTGTGTGAAAGCATTTTGTGCTGCACCCTGATAAGAAAAGTTTTTATCGCGTAGAAAATTGTCCAAATGACAAAAAAAAATGGTACTCCGTTGGAGCAAGGTCTGGTGAATACGGAGGGTGACGGATTGTTTCTAATTGGAGTTCCTGTAGAGTTAAAACGTATGAGGTCTCGCCTTATCATGGAGCAATAATGGTGAAGATCGATTAATAAGTAGGGGCTGTTTCACTGCTAGTTTTACTATCATTGTTCAGAGTTCGGCACAGTAGACATCTGCCTGTATTGCTTGAACAGATCGAAGAAAGCTATAGACGGCAGCAATGTATACACCATGCTGAATCCACCAAACAGTTACCATTACTTTTTTATTGGTGAGATTTGCTTTAGGACACTGTTGCGGCATTTGACCCGGGGTCAACCATTGCATTTTTCGCTTACGGTTATCGTAAAGAATCCATTTTTCATCACATGTCACGATTCGATCCAATATTCCTTCATTTCTCTATCGATTCAACAAGGCAACACAAGTTTCAACACGAGTTTCTTTCTGCAGAAAACTCAAATCATGAGGCACGTATTTTACATATTTTTTATTTTATTGATTTGACGCAAATGTGTCAATATTGTTGGTAAGGTAACGTTAAACTATGCCGCTAATTCCTGAGTAGTTTGGTTCGGATCGCCTTCTACCATCTCTTTCGATTCGTTCTTCAAATCAAATTTTCCATCACGAAAGCGTTTAAACCAAAATCACACGGTGCGTTCATTAGCAGTCCCCTCTCCAAACGCAACATTGATATTGCGAGCTGTTTCTGCCGCGTCGGAACTCGTATTTAAAAATCACTCGAATTTTCGAAGTATCCATCTTTCTTGTCTAAGCTGAATAAAAAAAACAACTGAAAGTCGACAACCGAATGTTGCACATTTTTTAAAAGAAGAACTTTTTTCACACCATGTGAAAAAAGTATTACTCAAAAATCTCAAACCATGAAGGTTCTATGTCAATTCGAAGTACCTATTACAATACAACGGCAATTTCATACTTTAACCCCTATTATTCGGAATCATCGATCATAGTTACATAAATATTGGTTGCATCAGAAACTTTATACCTTGTATATGTTACCGTAAAATTGTATATACCGTTAGATTATAAACTATCTCCCGATATTGTAAACGTTCAAAAGATTGTAAGCCGTAATATTTTTGTCCTTTCTAATTTTTTAACTAATTTTCATTATGCTCACTGTAATAGTTTTGTAACTCGATGGTAAATTCATAATTTGATGGTTTCACTTCGATGGATTATAATCTACCGAAAAATAATCCGTTAAAGTGCAAGCAGTATGTTACGGTTTACAATCTTTCAACAATTTATAATTTCACGATAATAAATCTCAGAGTATTTACAATTTTACGGTGACATATACATGTTTATATAGTGTTTTTTCGATTGTGTTCAATCAGTATTTTATCTTTTATCCAAATGTTTCGAAAGTAAAACCTAAGAATACTACAATTTACATAACCTACGAAGGAAACTTCTTCGATAATTTTGAAATCTGAACACGCGATCTTAACTTTCTCGATTTCTCACATCTTTCTAACTCCAACAGAAACGTGAAAAACACATGATACTCCAAAACACATTTATTGTATCGATCGTAACTGCTACATCCACGGCTATAAATCATCCTTCTGACCCGCTTACAGAAGTAGTCCGTACCATCCTGTTTTAAATGCAACGGATATACTATTGCATGAAAACAAATACAGTTCGTCATGTTACAATATTGTCGGGTGACCTGAAAATCTAAAATTTTCGTACATACATACTAATAATAATTATATTATTTTAAGTAAAAAATGTAATATAAATTTTTAAAACATAGGTGCGTAAAATATCGATATTCTTTAATATCATAGTGTATTATATCGATGGGTTTTTAAAAATAATGTAGCCTAAACCCGTTTAAAAATCACGTTTGTTGTATGGGAGCCCCCCTTAAATATTTATTTTATTCTGTTTTTAGTATTTGTTGTTATAAGGACAACAGAAATACATCATTTGTGAACATTTCAACTGTCTAGCTCGGTTCATGAGATACAGCTTGTGACAGACAGACGGATGGACAGCGGAGTCTTAGTAATAGGATAGTAGGTATAGTAATAGTAATACTAGGTGTGCAACTAAGTTCCCGGGTTTCACATATAGATGCCGTTAGCGATAAATGTAGTCGACGTACATGTCTGAAATCGTATTTTTTTACTAGCTTGGACATCTAGTAACAATAACCAGTGGTAATATCAACAAGTACCGCAGCGTACAAATATTTTTTTTAACGAGAAAGATGTCGAGCTTTGTGCCAAATAAACGGCATTTGCGGAAAGTTTTACATTTCAACTTCAACTTAAAAAAAAATGCAGCTGAAGCACGTCGTTTGCTTGAGGAGTCCTACGGCGAACACGCACCATCAAAAACTACCTGTGAAGAGTGGTTTAAACGCTTCAGGAGTGGTGATTTCGACATCGAGGACAAGGAGCGCTCCGGTAGACAAAAAACAATTGAGGACGCCGATCTGCAAGCGTTATTGGATGAAGATGACACACAGACACAAGACCAACTTGCGGAGGCATTAAACGTGACTCGCCAAGGTATTTCCAAACGTTTACATGCTATGGGAAAAATTTTAATGGAAGGAAAATGGGTGCCGCATGAGTTGACTGAGAGACAGATGGAAAATCGAAAAACCACTTCCGAAATTTTGCTTTTGCGGTATGAAAGAAAGAGTTTCCTCCATCGGATTATTACTGGCGATGAGAAGTAGATATATTTCGAGAATCCCAAACGCAGAAAATCGTGGGTTTCCCCTGGCGAAGCATCAACATCGACGGCACGGCCAAACCGCTTTGGAAAGAAGACAATGCTTTGCGTTTGGTGGGATCAAAAAGGTATCCTGTACTACGAGCTGCTGAAACCGGGTGAAACTGTCAATGGGCATCGCTACCGACAGCAATTAATCAATTTGAACCATGCCTTGCTCGAAAAACGGCCAGAATGGAACACAAGACATGAACGAGTGATATTGCCACACGACAACGCACCGTGCCATCGCAGTAAAATTGTCCAGGACACCATCAAAACGCTGAAATGGGATCTGCTACCGCACCCGCCTTATTCCCCGGACCTCGCCCCTAGCGATTATCACTTGTTCCGTTCGATGGCGCATGGCTTGTCTGGGCTACACTTAACTAATTACGAGGAAGTGCAAAATTGGTTAGATGAATGGTTTCAGTCCAAAGACGAGACCTTTTATCGTCGCGGTATCCATGTATTGCAAGAGAGATGGCAAAAATGTGTAGCTAGCGAAGAAAGATATTTTGAATAAACCATTTTTTGTATGTTTCTTGAAATTTTCTATTTTTTATTGATCAAAAAAACCCGGAAACTTAGTTGCACACCTATGTATAATAAATAAATCCCGTATTTACTCTTTAGCTACGGAACCCTAAAAATTGCCGAGATCTCGTTGGGAGATAAAACATAAAAGTCAACGTTTTTAGAAGTAAAAAAATTAATGTTTATCTTTTACTAATTTAATATCGATATCGTGGTATTTAGAAGTTTTGCATATCACTTTGTTATTTGGATATAACCAACATTTTCGACTTTATTTTCGATATTTCACTAATATCAATAAATAGCGCTCATACCATTTTTTATATATTTAGGTTATTTACATGTACTTACCTAAATTAATAGTTTTTTTACTTAACTTATAAATTTAAATTTAGAACGCGCCGGGAAATGAAAATAATAATTCTAGCCTAAACATAAAATAAGGTAATATAATATAATTCTATAGGTATTATAATATTTTAATACTAAATTTCATTAAGTAATTAAATTGTTTTAAATACACAATTTGAACGTTTTGATTAATACTACCATTAGGTGCACCAGCTAGAATTGGTTAAGTAACTAAAACCGTTGGTAAATCAATCCGTGAATTATTGTAAACGGGTTACATTTTTAAATGTCATTTTTCGTTCAAGCAGCTCTCAGCTCTTCACTCGATTAGGGCCGTGTTCATTAAATTACTCGATTGCAGTTCCCAGTTTGTCGAGTAGATTGCACTGACGAACAAAATTTTGTAAAACGAATAAAAATCACTCAAGTTACAGGATATTTGTAAGTTGACAGGAAAATCTAGGACTAGGGTTCTAAGTCAGTAAGGATGTTTAAAATGTACTCGCCTTACCACACATTATACTTATATTATATAACTACCCGACCTGCGCGACTTCGTTCGGGTGTTGCTCCGCTCCTATAGGTCGTAGCGAGACGTTAAATAGCCTACACTCTAACTTACCTAACTTACTCCTTGTTACATCAGCTATGTACCAGTGAAAGTCCCGTCAAAATTATCCATATGCACTTAGTAAAAAGCGGTTATTTTAATATTACAAACTCACACTCCAATTTTATTTATTTGTTCGGATTAGCCATTAATTTAATTCATTCTTAAATTGCATTTTTCTTTATTTACTAGATTTATTCTATGTTAATATTGGTTAAATTAATATTGGTTAAAATAAAGTAAGGTAATATATATAAATAAAAATAAAACTACTACTTAATTGCACTAAATTGGGTACTAAACTAGTTGACTCATGTTAAAATATATTCATTGAATTGAGTGGGTGGACAAGTTGAAATCTCAGCGAAGCGAGGACGGGGTGGCTACTTATTAATAAAATTACATAAAAATTACAGCTAAATCAGTTAAAAAATTAAATTAATAAGAATTGTCGATGAAATCATTGATGACAACGAATTTCAAGTAAAATTAGGTTCCTAATAAAATCTTAAACAATTACAAAATTTTTTTAATGGTAGATAAGGGACAGGGAGTAATTTTAACATTTCATATTTAATTAACCTTCTTTCAAATCATATTCAAAAAAAATACAAATTGCATTAAAAATTATACTTACTGATTTCCTAGATTTTAATTTATACTTAATAGTAAATTTATAATATGATATTAGTTTGTAGAATACGTTATATTAAAAGGACTCAGACACACTCGTTTAAATTACATATAAACTTTATTTACCATTTAGGTAACTGACGTCACTGATGATTTTTACGGTGACACTGACAATTAATAAATTTAAAATCATAAAAATACTAAGGCTCTGTTACTTCTACTAAAATGGGGAGTAATACCTACTATAGTAAAATATTTCCATTTCTAATTAATCTAACTTTGTAAATTTGAACATAAAAAATGAAATATCCTTTTTAATATGTCAAACACATTTTTGCGTCTTCATTTATATATTATAAGCAAAATTTATTTTTGTATTTTACTTTTATGTGTTCCTTCTTTCTTTTTATACATACTTATATTTTAACACACCATGTAACCGTATTCATGCAACTAAATGATTTGATTTGATTTCTTGATCGGATGGTTCAATGTCTTGCAAGTTGCAACACTTACGAACAATCAGAATTCTACGGAATTATGAAATCGAGAAAAATCAAGGAATTTATATCATAACTGGAACATTCACTTAAAAATATTGTATATTCAAATATGCACCTTGAAATAACAACATAAGGTTGACATTTGTTTCCAACATGTAAAAAGGAAAAATCGTTCCAAGCAGGACCGTCGACTAAAAGGTTTATCTTAGGGTGTTTGTGACAATGCATGACAAATATTTTAAGCTGTTAAGTAGTTTAATATATAATATAACAATTTCGTTAACTTATTGCAAATATAATTTTTCTTTATTCCTTGAAGCATGGTCATACTAGTAGAAAGAGGTGCAATCCCCTATAGTGACTGTACTCTTCGGAACGTTTTTTGAGAGCATGTGCGTATTCGAGTTTATATGTAAATTCCTTGAGTAAAATTTAAATTATTATTACATTTAAGTCATTAAGCGTTTATTGAATCTATATTTTTTGCTTCATTTTATTTAATAATAATAGTCATCATAAATGTAATAAAACTTGTACGAGTAAAAATCGTAGTACGTTAGTAAATATGAGCCCCATTGAAAATCAATTTAATTGGCTGGATCGATGATGTTGCATGCGGTTATGGCCAAGGCTTTTCTTATTCAATGGAAAATGCGAAATACACCAGTATATCACAGTAAAAAATCGAGTTGAAGGGTCGAATCTATAGGTTTGAATATTTTATAGAAAAAATATCTCTTATGTACAAAAAAACTTAAACTAGTCTTCAATCGAAGTAGTCATATTGTCCTGACTATTAAATTAAATAATATATATGTCGGCGCGTAAGTTAGGCTTAGGTAAACCTAACCTTAGCTTTAAACAGCGAAACAAAGCAGTGGAGGCGAGTGTTGGAATCCTGTTAAAATACGTCATTTAGCCTACACCTTGGTTACAAGTCCAAGGCACTGCTTAGGTTCCTCGTAATTGTAAAAGATCATAATGTTTGCAGTATCTACGTTGCGATTACCCAATAGTCCATTCAGTATCACATCTCTCTTAGTGTTTTTAATATACCTTCTTCTATCTCCTCCTCATTTTCTTCGAATTGTAAATTTAATTTTAAGTTATATAATTTAATTTAAAATGATGTCGTAGTATTGTCCACTAATAATATGAAATGATAGGCATTAATTAAAGGGCCGCGTTTATATTCATAGAACCGACCACTAATGATCACTTATCTTATCTGGACGATTTTTTGATCTATGGGTAGTCTTTTATAATTGACTATAAATAGATAACTACTAGTATTTTTATAATGACGACGTTTACCAATTGGAAATAGTGTTTCGATATATCTATTTGATTGATAATTTTATTTATATACGTAATACGATTCGAGAGTCGATACAACATATACCGATATTCCCTTAAACCAAAATATCTTGAAAACCGATCACACGTGAGACATCAGACAAGATTCCATTCCATTTACCATCGAAATTTAGCTTAATATTAATGGCGTGCCTTGTAATGTAATGCAATTGATTTACACTTTATATATTAGTTTTTTTGTTTAAACACAATCTGAATTTCTATTAAAATTTTGCATACATGCTTAATTTAGATGACAAGGCAATATCATTCTATATCTAATATGCGAACTCGAAAAATCGCGGAACAATTATTTTTTTATGAACCCCTATCATAATCATTATTAAGGATATTAAATGAAATGGTTAACTGAGAAACGAAAAATCTTGTACTTAATTTTTTCTAATTTTCTAACTTAATAGGTTGGGGAAAAAGTTTCTTTGCATTTTTTAAGAAAATTTAAAACATTTTTTAATATAGTTTATTTACATTTAACTAAAGTATGTAGGTACCATTTTGTTCGATAACTTTTTGCCATCTTGTAGGTAGGGAAATGATCCCATTGCTATAGAAATTTTGGGGCTTCTGATCAAAAAACCGCGACAAGTAGTTTTGGCAGTCCTCTCGTGATGTTAATCTGACACTGCCTAAAGAATTCTGAAGAGACCTGAAACAGGTGGAAATCTGAAGGTGCAAGGTCAGGACTATACGGCGGATGTATTAACAACTCCCAGCCAAATTGTCTTAATTTTTGCTGAGTGGCTAAAGATGTGTGAGGTCTAGCGTTATCATGATGAAAAACCACACCCCTTCTGTTGATTAATTCCGGCCGCTTTCTCTCAACTTGGTGCTTTAATCTCATCAGTTGTTCGTAGTAGAGTTCAGAATCGATGGTCCTGCCAGGTGGTAACAGCTTATAATGAGTAATGCCCTTCCAATCCTACCACACACACACAACATCACCTTGTTGCGAGTTAACCCGGGTTTCGCCACAGTCGGTGAAGCCTGACCGGCCTTTGACCACGACTTTTTTCGCACGTTCTTGTCGTACTTGATCTACTTTTCATCACCAGTTATCAGCTTCTTCAAAAATGGTTCGGTTTCATTACGTCGTAATAAAGAATCACAAATGAGTACACGGTTCATTAGGTTTCTTTCAGTGAGCTCGTGAGGTACCCAAATATCAAGCTTTTTTGTGTACCCAGTGTTTTTCAAATGCGCCAAAACTGTTTGTGGTCAAACAACACATTTTCCTAATTTGAATTTGGAATTATCTTCTTTAAAATTTAAACTTTTAATGATACCATAACCAGCCAGATACAAATAGTATAGCCAAAGAGATTTTATTACAAGTTCATACATACTATAATGCGAAAAGACTTTTCCCCAACCTATTATTTACATTCGTGATTGATATGAAATTATATCATACTAGCGACCCGCTCCGGCTTCGCACGATTACTTTCTCTACTATAATATGTATGTATTATACATATAAACCTTCCTCTTGAATCACTCTATTTATTAAAAAAAACCACATCAAATCCGATGCGTAGTTTTAAAGATCTAAGCATACATGGGAACAGATGTAGTGATACCTACCACAAAGCGTGTAGAATCTATGTGGTTAAAAATTATTAATTTTTCGTTTTCACACGCTGATTTCAGGACAATTAACACTAGAAATTGCAAACATTTTTTACTGTAGCCTGTATCATAGGTATTCTTACGCTACCGTCACAATATATTTATTGTAATATTTTGTACATTAGGCGGAATATTAATATAAATTCAAAACAGTGACTGACAAAATATAAATACAAGAAACAGAAATAAACTTGTTAGGCCATACCATCTTCTCCACAAAGTAAGTAATTGTTTCATGGTATTCGCAACTATACTAAGATTCCACAGCCTATTTTAGAACTGCCACTTAAGCGATTTAAAATTCATATTAAAAAGTGTATTATACTGCCATGAACAATAACCCAGTGTTCAGTGGAACCGCAGCATTAATGAGAAGGGAGTGGGAGGAGGTATATCTGGCCCACATGCGGCGCGACCAGAAAGCGGCAGATTCGCAAGCTGGTGGTCACAAGCTAGTCCGAGAACAGATCCCTTCTCCATGGATCACCAATGGAATTGAATTATAAGAAATTCTTTCAGCAAGCACATGCAATTTTGTTTAGCTTTTACATTAATAAATATTTAAGAAGAATGGTCATAAATTCATGAGGGAAACATTAAACTCAAGGTATTATTATCGTATATAACCTACTTTAACTGTTTATCCTAAACATATGAGATATCTGTAAATATCCCTCATGAGATGAAAGCAAGACGCTAACACGCTAAGTTTCACTAACTTTACGCATCACATTCAAAACGTGATATTATTAACTCTGATGAAAATGGCATGTCTATCATATAATACCACATAATATACTTTAATTAGTAGTTGCTTCTAACTGCCTAAATAATCATTATAATTAGTTGTTATTAATTACGGGAATATAATACCTTCTGAAATCTATTAACTGTTACAACTTATAAACCATACCTGTTCTAAATAAATATTTAACAAAGGTACAATTTGTAAGTTTGTTTTGTTTGTGTATACCTTAGTATAAAAATTGTTGTATGATGTTTTTTTATAATAAATAAAAAAAAATTAAGTCCTAATGTTATCTGTCATCTATAATATTTTTTTACCTCTGTTTTTAATCCCTAATGAAAAAGGCAGAGGTTTTACACCGTACCTACAGAAATCACGGTACAATACCTTAGGACATGGCTTCTGCTCCTCATCCTCCCCATTTTCGTCCTTTCTCCGCTCTCCCCCACGAGCTCCAGCAGAATGTTTCATCTATCAATTGTCTTTCATACATATCTGTCAATAATAGTAGGTTGTGCCATACGAGTCTGATTGTTCAGATTTCCGCGGATTATAGCAAGGTAACCTTTTGATTCCTTTTAAATGTTTTTTTTTGTATACAGTATCTAATGTTCTTCGCCACCAAATGACGCCATGTTATCCCAGAGAAGTGAGGGGATCATTTAGTTACTTAAAATTTTTGTCAGCAATTATCACAGTCGTCGAGATGCTATTAGCTTCTAATTCTACTGAAGTTACTTTCATCTTACACGGGTCAAACTCAAAGGAAGCCGTGTGAGTCCTAGTGTAGTAATATAGGGACAGCTGTAACAGTCACGTCAGACTTCAAACGCAAAGCCGACTACGAGAGGACAGGGTCCTAACAATTAGTGCACCGGGCGTACTCAAACGACCCTCATGGCGACTTTGCTGAAAGTTAAGAGTGCCTACGTAAACGTGACAAAATCACTATAGAACCTTTGATGTTTTTAATGATTTTAGTGCAATAGCACTAATAACTATAAGTAGTGTAAAATAGGAGCACAAACAGGTTAAATAGAGGGTTGCATAAAAGCCTATTACCTCATGGCAAGCTATAAGCTTTCTTTTGGTAACATTATTTATTTTTAATATTTAAGATATACGCCATCTTAATATTATACAATAAGACAGATACCTCAAAAGTAAGGCTCGGTAGCAACTGTAAATATACTTCAAAAATTTTCCACCCCTAATTTTGCGTCAGCCCCGTTATCAGGCTTCAACAACTTAATCAAAAAGGAATATTAAAAATCGTTCTCTTTTTAACGTTAAGTAGTCTATATTAAACCAACAGTATAAACAATTCCGGAACTCATTCCTTGTCAATCAAGTTTTTAAGTCTTTAATAAAGATTCATAAGAATCCCAAAATGAAAATTCTTAATTAACGATTAAACAAAAGACGTCAGAAACCGCTCGGCATTAGGAGCTATTGTTGTTTTAAATAAATACAAAGGGCAGAAATATTTGATCTTCTTCAACCACGTTCTTTGTCGGCGATGCATTTTAATGGAAATCTTGGGGTCGTATACATATAGTTTTTTTAATTTAAGTAAAGTAAAAATGTTGGTGTTTGAATAATTGCTATAGATTATTAACTATATTTAATAATCATGAATGTGATTTATTCCAATTTAATAGAGTTATCTGTTATCGAGATTTTAGCTCTAATTGAATATACACATAAGCAAGAGATATAGAACACTAATGGTTTTATTCAGGAATTGACTAAAATAAATATTTTATAAGGTGCCAGGCGAAACATAAACTTAGCCAGGCGGCAGAGTCTAAATCGGGAAAATTGCCTGACGTCTGCAGTGTAATCGAAGGAGCTTTACACTATTTTGAAATAAAATGTTAATTTTGTTTGTAACACTTCCAAACCTACGTATAAGGTAAAACTGGCAATATTTATTTTTGTACCAAATTAAACATTTTATCAAAATATAATTTGGGTTCATTGTCCTAATTCTCTCAGCGCTATATGTATATTAATTTTATTAACTTTTTGATGAGTAAAATAATTCGATGCTTACTATTAACATTATTTTACTTATTACGATGATAACAAAATTTAAATCTAGTTGTGCGTATTGCTGATATCTTGAGTCTGCTCAAGCAAGGATTAGGGAAGCCATTTCACGCGCGATCGCACTCAATCATATTCGGATCGTCATAGCAAATGTTCTGTACCTATAAGTAAAAAAGGTTTCGTTTATATTTTAATACTATTTCTACATGAAAAAAACATAAGACAGATGTGTGTTTTATTTCCTAGATCTTTAAAATCGTTGAATTTAAGTAACACAATATTTATCATTCGTACACGCGAATGGAAGATCTTTTGATGGAATATGTAAATTCATAAATCATGCGACGTAATATTTAGATTGTAGGGTTACAATTGAATCACGGCGATGCGACGCATTTCGGCCGGAAAAAATAATCTATTCCTTGCGCAAAATTGCCGAGAATCAAATTTTGGGAAATATCTCGTTATCTCGTCTTCGTCTAAAACGTATGTTGATATTTAGTGGGATGTGTAACTTGGTTCAAGAGGAATTTTATGAAGAATAAATAAATTTAAATTTATTGAAAATAATTTAAATTTATAAATGTAAGTATTCCTATATTTTTTATGGTCCACGAAATAAAAGCACAAAAGGTTGCCTTTAATAACATTTCATTTCATGCCATTTAATGAACCTGTCTTAATATCAAAAGCACAAAGATATTGTTGCGAGTGAAAACATCACAAACAAATCTCGTTCACTTGCATGTTGATACGAAACGTTTTGCGGTGGCATACGAGATTGTTTCCTTTGGGAATGCCCGGCACGTTTGTCCGTTAGAGCATGTAACAAGAAAATTAAGTATGACTTGAAATAAATTGCTTTGCATTTTGTTTTACATTTTATTTGTCGATAGTTTTTCCTGGAACTTTTTAGTTTTAAGAATTAGACTTTGAAGTAATTTATCTCAATTCAGTACTTAAAGGTAAAATATCGCTTAAAACTAACAGAAACTAAAAAAAATTATTCTCTTATTTTGAAATTGATAATTCATACTACAGCATTTAATTGTGTTCGAAAAGTTAAGTAAATAAAACTCCTGTACTAGTTTGCATATACACTCTCAGTATGATCTGCGCATTGTTTTTACCACAACCTTTGATTAAAATTAGGTAGATGATTTCCATGTTTTAAGTATATTTTATAGTTATTTCGTATTAACGTGATATTTTTAAATATTGCGAATTTTAAGATCATTAGAATACATGATAATTCCAAACCACAAAAAACAATTTGGGATCTAGATAATATGTGTTCTATATTCTCTTTGGTTTTTTAATCTGTAGATTTTTCATTCTGAACGCATCCATTTTCCAGTAATTTGACAGTTGACGTTTCGCAGCTGAATGGTTGCCGAACGAGTTTCTATAAAGAATATTGTGTCGCAAAACCAATGTCGAATCGTTTTGGTACTTTGATAAATGAACAAATACTATAAAGTTTATTCAACAAGTAGAGGAATATAGGGGAAGCGCCATCACTTTGTTTGAATGTTTAGTTATATATAAAAACAATATGAGCCAGGTAACTATTATTGTTTATCGACACAACGAAGTGATAAATCGACAGTACATAATTTTATACGATTTAGATACACTTTTGACCTGTTTCCTTTCTAACGTTTTACATACAATTTGAGTAATATTTTAAGTAAATTATAATGATAACAATTTTGTTGACATTTTCCAATATGGCTTGCACAGAATTTTATTTCGATCTGGATTACTCAACTCATGATTTATTAGTAATAGGTATATCAATTAACCTGTAATATTTATGTTACTATAGATTTTAAAACCCAAGTTTCTTTTTTATATTATAATATCTAATTAGACTAACATTCTGTTTATTAATATTACATTAGATAACATTTCTTTTTCAGATTTTTTCATACTGTAATAGATTCCACAAACACCTCATCTTCTAAATTCATAAGGTAATAAATGCATATGATATTTTAACCTTCTCTCAAATACAAATGTGCTAATCTCAGATTTGTCAGGTTACTATTTGCTTGAATAGCTTAGAAGTACTTAAAATTCTGCAAAAAAAATAATTAATCAGCTGCTTGTTTTTTAAGGCTGAAGAGAATTATTTTTCTTGCTGTGAAGTTTAATGAGAAGATTATTAGCCAGTTCCCGTAAATATGTATTTCAGTGTATAGAATAATAAATATGATAAATTAATTGATTAGGTAAAACCTGCTGGTGCTACTAACATTTTAAGAAAAATGCTATTACAGCAAGTACACCATCCCATAGTTAAATTAAAATTGTGATAAGAAAGGAGTGGTCAAGTTCACTAGTTGCAGGGATATTCAAAATAATATTAGTCTCTTCAAAGTTATATAATGATTATTCTAAATAATTTCATGCACATAATTTTAAAACTGATAAAAAGCTTAAATTAGCTTAAATATTCTTATTTGTTTAATGTTAAAATGATCATATCAGTTATAGTACTATTTTTTCTTTACTATTTTTGAGATGTAATGAGTACTGGCTTCGAAATTATTTTACTGGATTGCACTCCTTAATTTTACCATTAATTAACTATATGTTATAGTAACCACTAAAATCAAAAATCATTTAAGGTGATGGATCCTGTGCTGGACAATGAATGGCTTGGGTGTAAGAATGATTCTATTGACGAAACCCCAAATGCGGGCAATATTGCTAGGAGTTGGCAGTGGAGGGAGAGAGGCATTAATCCACCCAATTCTCCTTCTAATAAGACTGTTCTTGAAAATGCAGCAGAAGATATTCTAGTACAAAAATCCCTCAAAATAAGAGTAAGGATTGAAAAATCAATTTTTTGTTCTAACATGACTCAAATAAAACGCTTAAAATCTTATCAAAGTCTTCATTTCAGAGTTGTGATTTACCAGGATATCCACGATCTACATTTCTTATGGTATTTAGTCCAGATGGGTAAGTACTTCATATGATGTTGGTGGGTCCATTTAGAGGTTTATAGAACCATACACAGACCTGATTACAGAGTATTTAAACATTTCAGAACTAAAGTTGCTTCAACACATGGAAACCACAATGTGTATGTGTCAGAGTTAGCTAGCGGCAAACATGTAAGAATACTAAAAGGTCACCCTCGTACTCCTTGGTGTATTGCTTTTCATCCATCACACACTCAACTCATTGGATCTGGATGCCTTGGTGGACAGGTTCGAGTGTGGGACATTTCTAGTGTGAGTATAAAAATATTATAAAAGATTGCTTAGGGGTTTTTATTTATTAACTTTAATGGCAACATATATCTGATATATATATATCATTATTATATGAAAATGACTGCTTTTTATTATTATAAAACCAATTTACCAATCTGTATAATATATTTAATCAACTGCTTAACATTTTTTTAAGTTTAGTTTCAAGTTTACATCATTTTAATACCTAAGTAAGATTTTTTAATTAATATAAGAACAATTTAGGAAATTAAAATTAATCTCCTTATAATGTTGTTATTTTGACAATATCTATGAGTTCATGACCCCTAGGGACTTTGATCAAATCGTAGTTATCACAATTTCCCTGCAATTTCCATACTAGTAGGCGACCCTGCGAACTTCGCGATGAATGTCGCATTACAGATTAGCTGAATGGTTAACAACCATATATATGTCAATCCTTTTTCATTACTGACATTATTCTACATTTTTTTAATTTAAAAGATACGGCATTATCCGAATACTGTGGATGGCACCGTAAAGGTATTAACACCTTTAGATTATATAATCTATCTCCCTATATTGCAAACAGTCGACAGATCATGAATCGTAATGAACTGGTTACAATTTAACCGTTTATTTTTTGGTAGATTATCTATCGAAATGGAACCGTCATATCGTGAATCAGGATAAATTTACCATAGAGTTACAAAACTATTACAGTGGGCATAATGAAAAAAAATTAGAATGGACAAAATATAGTCTTAAGGACTTCTATGACGACCTTATGGAAGGGTAGCCCCTTCACCTTGCGCAACAGAATACGAAAACCTCGCTTCCGTAGGTTCGGCATTTTGCTAGCCTCAGCCACTACAGCTCCCGCTTATTTTCGTACTCTGTTACAACGTGCGTGGATTTCTTCAATTTGAGGGGAAAGCTTATCGTATCGACAGAATGAATATTAAATATTTCATTTCCAATGTTTTTAATTATTATTTTGCTATTTGGGACAGAGACAAATTCAACAAATCAAAAACTATGAAAATCAGTCCAGCTGTCACGAGTTCTAAGTGAAACGACTTTGTTTTATAAATAACTATATTTTTACATCGTCAAAAGGAATAGCTATTAAGTTAGTTTTTTTTTACTTTGTTAATTATTTTACTTGTATCCAATATCATTTATATTGCTATCAAGTGGTGTATAATTATAGAGAGTATATAAAACAAAATTAATAATTTGTAAAGGTGTCTGCAAAACAAAAACGATATGAATGCAATGGTCAAGATGTAACAAAACTTTTAAATTTTTAAATAACCACAATGACAAATAAATTTAGTATCAACACATATTATTTGATAATAAGCTCTAGATAGTAAACCATATTTAGATTGCATGGACCACAATTCCCATACTTAAAAAAATATTGTTTAAATGTTTTTCCATATTATTGATAGGAATGTTTGGGATGATTATTTTTATTGCTCACTAGCTGACCCGGCGAACTTCCTACCGCCAAACATTCAATGAATGTCGTGATAGGCTACTGTTACATATGCTCTAAAATAGCATAATGCTAACAAGCGTGCTATAAGTATTCTTATCATGAGCATGCGTATGAACTGTTTACATTTGCTAGCAATAAGTATGCTCCTGAATAAGCATGCTCAAAAAAAACACTCCAACACACATACCATTTGATAGCATGTTCTCTGACAATTCAAACAAAACTATGGAAAATCAAACAGCCATACGCATGGATCTGAATAAAATTATACTTTTACTGACCATGCATCAAAAAACTACTCTCAGCTAGGAAAACGAAAAAAAAGAATAAGAAGCGCGTGCAGCTTGCAAACAAGATCGATACTAGCATGCTCATTAAGCAAACGCGTTCACACTTGCTATTACTTTTCCCCATTCCACCCCCGCATCAACTAGCATGCATAAATATAGCACGGCGTGCTATTATCCAGCATGCAACTAAAAAGCATGCTTAATAGTAGCATGTCCTGTACATACACGCTATTAGGTAGCATTTGCTCAATAATGGTATGCTTTCGTGCAAGTAACAAGCATGCGTAACAGTAGCCTTGTAGATTACCTGAACTTAATTTATATATATAACTTGACATGTTTAAATTGAAATGTTTGACAGTTACGAAACCCACAAACATTTTGTATGGGAAAATGTTTTTTATTTTATTTTTTTTCGTAAATTTTTTAATGTTTTTAATAGTTATTCAGCTATTAGGGACAGAGACAAATACAACAAATCAACAACCACGAAAATCGGTCTAGCCATTCTCGAGTTATAAGTGTTCGAACAAACCTGACTTTTTTTATATATGTAAGATTATATTTGTTCCCTTATTTTTTAAGAATACATTATATACAGGGTGGCAGTGAAGTGTGGAATGTGCAAAGTGAGACAGTTATAGCTTCAATAGCATTCCACCCTCGGGATCAATTGTTAGTGATTGCTACTTTCAATGAGCTTTACTTTTGGGACTGGAGTCAGCCTGCGCCCTATACCAAAGTTACTACTAATAATATTAACGAGAAAGTCAGGTAAGATGTTGTGTTATATACTCTTTTAGCTTAAATTAGCATTACAAAAATTTAATATGTATAATTGTTAAATTTTGAGATTTATCTGTTTTATAATAGTTTATTATTGTCTTCAAAATATAAATTTTATAATAAAAAAAATTGCACTTAAAAATGGAATTTAAGTTATTGTAACAACCTATTTTTTATTTATTACATAAACACTTTATTTACTATGCTTATTAATTGTTTATATTAAGTAAACAGTATAATTAAATGTCGCATAATTTGATGAATCATTGGAATGAATCATGCTACAACAGTATGCTCCATGCCTGTAACATTTGATCAGAGCTACCATTTTAATATATAAAATAAAAAATCGGAGCACATATACCCATTACCAAGGTCCAAGAAACTAATTACTATTTATTTATAACCTTATGATTATCACATTTTCTAAAGACAATCCTTCCTTATACGAAATAAAACAGAACAGTGATATTGCTTGAGGAGTCACTGAACTATGTTTTAGCTAATTACAAATATAATAATAATAATAAATAATTTTTATTGTTAAAAAAAAAACAAGTAGTATATTGTTCTAAAAAATAATCAGATTTTACACTTTTATGAAATATTTTCAGATACGTGGCTTTTGATTCACTTGGTTACAAGTTGATAACAGGAATTTCTTTAAGAGCACCAACTTCTGCGATAACCAACTCTGTTCTTCAGCACAACTCTTTAAATTTAAATAATAACCAAAGTAATACACGGCGAGATGATCCCGACGAAAGTCCTGGAACTAATCGACCTCAGGAGAACTCTGGATCTGCACAGGACATTATTGTCAATTCTTATCAGAATTTAGTCCAGAGATATGACAGCTTAGTTCGAAATTATCAAAGGTTGTTTATGGTCAGACATAGACTAACTGTGACTCCGCCTCCACCTAGTATGGTAGTTATTGAAGTTATTAAATACTTTTTTTTAAATACAGGATTTAAATAATATTTTAATTAAAAGATTACATTTTAAATCAAGAGAAATTTATTTTATAGTTATACAATATGATTAAAATATTCGTAGATGGATCGAGGTACAGACCCCATGGAGACAGATCCATCGCCGGAATCCAGCACAGCTACGCGTACGACTTTTACTTCTACATCTCAGCAGGTCGAGGATGGTATGAATTTAAATATTAATTGTCAACTTGAAAAACTATCTATGATAAATTTTACCCTTTTATAATAATAAAAAAAATATTGTGGAATACTAACTGATACATGCCATGCTTTGACATTTCTGATTAAATTTGATTTTTCCCATAATAGTACTTCCATCTGTTAAACAGACACTCCGAATAGGCAAGATACTGCTGAAGCTGGAGATGGTGAAGGCAGTAGTAGCCGTCTTCTTAACCTTGATGCTTTATCCTTTGACAGCGGGCCGTCAAGGTAAAAGTTTAAAAAATGATATAATTGTAAAGTAAAAAATACTAAGTTAACTACATGTTAAAATAAACTATGAGTTTTATTAAACTTATATCAGTTAATAAATTAAATGAATTGGATCCATAAGTTAATAAATTAAATAACAATTAACAACTTATACTATTTTTTGCAGGGAACGAAATGTCGATCGCCACGTACATTCATTATTTGGATCGCGCCCTTCAGCATTCCATCCTTTAAATGATAGCGGGAGATCGTTTCGAACAGTAGACCAAAGTGAAAGAGCCTCAAGATTATTGCCAAATCCTTTTTCATCTACTAGTGGTCCCCCACGGCCCAGTGTAATTACCTTCGCAAGTAGTCCAGTAGCTCAGCAATCAGATAGTGCTTCAAATTCATCTCGGACTAGCATATTTCCAGGATATAGATCTGATTCTCCCTCAATATTAGACTTGTCTCCAAGAAGATGGGGCAATCGAAGAATTTTCGTTTCAGTGCCAAATGAGAACTTGACTGACACAGATAATACTACATCGTCAGAAACTTCAAGACAAGAGGTACCGTCTACATCAAATGCAAATACTAACCCAAGACCCTCCACTTCATATGCATCTTCGCAAACTCAGTCCACTCCAGTTGATGCACAAACAATAAACGAAAGTTTAGATTTAATAAGAGATATTCTTAGAGATTCAGGTACTAGATTATTAAATTTAATTACAAACATGTCTCTCTCATCTTTAGCTAGTGGTGAAGATGATATTCCCCGTCGAACCAGGTCATCTAGGACTCAGTCTGAAGACATTAATGAAGGTGATGAAACTAGAGAAGCCCAACGCGTACGTCTATTTAGTTCAACGTTAAACCATGCCTTCTTATCATCTAGTTCAGAGTCGGACAATGAACAATCACCAGAAGTTAATATTTTTAGGACACGAAACTCTACTTTCAGAGAAAATGATAGGGAAGGGACTCCGTCTGAACCATCAGGGTCCTCAGAGAGACCTATTCATCCTACAGATCGTATAGTTTTTGAGCTAGATGATCCTCAGACCCAAAACTCCAGTCGCGAATCTGGAGGTATTAACATTTCTGCTAATAGTAGTCAATTTCATGTGCGGACTCAAAGCACCAATGTTGGCGAGGGATCTAGTATATCAGCTAGCGAGAACCAGGAAACCCCAGAAACTTCAAACCAAACTACTAATGAATTTAATCCTGGACCTTCAACAAGCAGAGATAATTTTTGGTCTAATGGATCTACGGTACCGCCGGAGGAAGCTTTTAGAAAAGTTAAGGGTGGTGTAGATATTTTACAAAAACACACTTCGCAACTAACCAATATGTGGCTACGAGGGAACCGTACTTCGATGACTGAACTCCGTAACATGTGGGAAAACCTGCGTAGACGGATTTTAGCTCTTCACAGAGAGACAGGAAGACAAGATTTGCCTAGCTCTTATACCAGATCTCTGTTAGAGAGGTGTATGATGTTAACTGATATGACAGACAATATTACTCGTCCTGGTAGAAATTCAAGAACACAAAGTAATAACAATCAGACTAATTTAGAAACTCCTTGCGAAAATGAGTCTGTTCGAGAGGAACCTACGAATTCCGAAAATACTGCTATCACCAATGAACCTACCCCCGGACCGTCTAGAGAAAGCACAGACGATATAAGATCGGGCCCACGACCTCAAATGCGACCTTGTATACGATCATCGCCATCGTTCAGAAGAAGATGGCAACCAGGTTGTAGATGGAGAACAGAAGACGACATGAGACGTCGATCACAACTAAGAAGTCGGACATCTAACAGATATTCATATAGGCCTCGTCGGGACTTTGCAAGGGCTATCGAAATAAGTGCAACGAGACATGAAATTCGTATGCGAGCGATGCAAGTGCTTTCTGTTATGTTTAACATGATGATGATGTGTTTAGAGGAAAGGGGTCTAAGTCAACTTATTATAAATATGCTTCGTACTTTAAAAAAAGCGTTAGCATTGACATGCTTGATGTTAATGACAAATAGGACCAACAGTCGCGGAAGCAATGGTTCGTCGCCCCAGCGCGTAGATTCTTTAAACGTTATTCGTTTAGAAAATGTTGATCACACTGGTCCTGTCAATGTAGATGGACCTGACGAATTTCCTTCTCAACCTGTTACTAGTGAACCAGCAGAGAATCGTTTGCAAAATAACACTACAAAACGTATGAAGAAAGACTCTTCAGTGGCTTCCCAGTCAATGTCTACCAACAGCATCCCTTATGTAAACACCAATCAGCCCTCATCTCCAGTTGTACCACAGAGTATTGCATCTCAACGATGGAGTAATCGTCTCGCCGTACAAATTGCTGCCGCCAATAGAAATAATTCTGCAACTGCTAAAAGCCGACGGGAATTGTACATAGAGAGTAGACGTATGAAGGCATTACACAGGACTAATCCTACAGTTCATCCATTATCTAAAAAAAAAGTTTTACCACCTGCATCTACTTACAGAATCCCTACTTTACGGTTACAACCCAGTAGACGTATCGCAAGAACTTCAGCTAGAAGAACTGAACCCCAAGACTCGGAACCTGTTGCTGGGCCTTCTGGTTTTCTTTCAAGCAGTGATATAAATTCAGAATCGTCTAGACTGCAACCAGATGTTATGAACGACTTTGAGCACAGGATCAATTTAATAAGAATGGCACACATGCAAGCTGTCAGATTACGCAATGCGGCGCGAAGTAGATTTCGACGCTTGCAAACAATTCGGCTATACACTCCATCATCAGTTCGCGAAATGTTTAGCTTACAACACGAGCAGGATAGTGGAAATGAAACTAGGTCATCAACGCAAAGTAATTCTGACTCTTCTAATCGTCGAACTTTCACTACATATGATTTTAGACCGCATATATTGGCCAGAGAACGCATTTTATCTAGAAGTTCTTCGAGGCCTTCAGAGGAGTCCGCACATTTTCACGCAGTCAGAAGCAGTGGATCGGTTCCTTTGATGCAAGTCGGCGACCTAAGTATAAACAACTCCGACCCACAAGGAAACCAAACGCAAAGTCTACCAAGAATTCATGAGTTTTTACAACCAATTATACTAGCCCAAGTAAGTGTTTATAAACTTATAAAAACTTCTACACACATATAATCGAATAGTAGAAATAGACAACAATCGTTTAAAATTGATATAATGAATTTTGTTTTCTCCACCACTCCACCTCATTTTATTTAAGTCTATAATAATGATAAAACTTCGTAACAATAATAAAGTTATATTGTATAGCTCCCGGCGAGTAAGTATACGTTTGACCTTGAATGCGCAGAAGTCACTATTAGGGCCTTTTTAGCGGGGAGCGCGGGGTCAGACGCTACACGTGATTGGTTGCCTAGTCGCGTCTCTCCTCCCGCAGTCACCTCACGTCCGTGTGTCCTAGTGAACTGTACACTGATTTGACTCTTCTCATATTTTTTTTGTTTTTAATAATAAGTAATACATATTATTTTTTTAATTGTTTAGTAATTATTGTTTTATAAATAGAGCATTATGTTTAAATTGTTTATTATTGATGAATGATTTTTTTTTCTTCTATAATAAAATAAATGGCACTACGTGCAAGTATTTTGTGCTTAAAAAAACGGTTTTTGTACTTTATTTCTCATAATATTATAAAAAGTGTGTATTGTATTAATAGTGTAAATGCGTAAAGGCTAATGAAACGAATAAAGTCATTAATAATACACATTTTTTGCGAAATCGCCTAAGCAGTTGAGTTCTTGACATTACCTATGCACAGCTATCCCCACTACTTTTTCTTAAACGTACACTTATTGCCGCCTGCTATACTAAAAATATTTAGCATGTTTATTTAGTCATTTAATCTTATTTATAAATGATATCACCAAAATTAGTTATATTAAAATTTAGTTTCCAATAAACAGAATGCAATGATATTAGAGGAAGATGGTAACGGGGAGGGCGGTGGACCAGGAGGAGGGGGTGGTGGCGGCGGTGGTGGATCCCCAGGGGGCGGGGGAGGATTGGGTGGATTTCGCCGCATGAACGGGATGGCTGGGTTGTTGGACGCAGGGATCATATCTGAGGCTCTGCCATCTCCTTCTCATCGTGTACAAGCTTGGGACTTCACTACGGGTAACACGCCGGATATCGCAGATAGTGAGTTATTTTTTAACTCCGAACGAAAAACCGAAAAGGTATTTTAAGTCTGATCAAAACTTTGAAGTCTTAAAATGTGTTTTTATTAAGCAAAGCTGGGATTTTGTTGCTAAAGAAGACGAATTTTCCAGCTCCGTGGACGGACGAAGTAATTTTACAACAGGGTACAAGGAATTGGTCATAAAATTTTTTGATATAATAATTTTTTTTTGTCCCCCTTTTTATTTAATCTGAGTACGTTTTTACGCAAGAGCCTTTTGAATTTGAGATTGTGACGTTTATTTTTTAAATTAAAATTTATTTTCATCTAAAACTATGTTTAGGTTCAAAGAATGTGGTCGTGCAACGATGTAGAATTCACAACGACGCCAGTATTGATATATCCAAAGACGGAAGACTCTTAGTCGCTCTGCTGCCAGTACCACGATTTAGGACTACTAATCATTGGTTAGGTGAGAATTTTATTCATTTATTTAATTGTTTTACATTTTTATTAGCCTTATATTTATTGTGATTTAAATATATTTAAAAAGAAAATGTTTGACTTTTTAATGGTGAAATGTTACTATACTGTTAAAGAATATTTAGATGAGTAATAATATTGACATTGTATTCATATTGACATGACTTAATTATCTATCACCTGACATTTTGTATCAATTAATTTTAATATTCATCAATTTTGCTTTTCTTAACATAAATACTAATATAATATAAATACTAATATTTGCACCCCTAAAGGGCAGAATGTTTTAGAACTTAATTGTTGTCTACTAACACCAATTATTGTACTATATTCTAGCAAATAAATGAATAAATAAAATAAATATATAGACACTGTATAAAAGTATATCTTAAATATGCCATATCGGAACTTTATTTTTTAAGGCTCATGAATGATCATCATATTGTTTCTTAAGGTATATCAGTATAATTTATTGTAAGTACTGTTATCTTGACACTCACAGATTTTATTTGTACGAAAAAAAGTAATTTTGAAAACGGTGTTATTGTTTGCCTTTTGATAAGGACGTCATTAACACTAAGGGATAATTCGCAATCATAATAACGGGGGGAATAGGAGCTTTGTTTGCTTTTAACAAGGGATGGGAGGCTCAAAAAATCCAAATTACTGGTTACCTAATATTTGAATGAATCTTAGGGGTATATTCACTGGAGTGGTCGAGACTAGGACAGTGCCTGCACACCGCGGTACTGGAACAGAGCGCGGTGTCGGTGGCGTTGTCTCCCACCGCACGCCACCTGGCTGTGGGGCTCGGCTCCCGTCGCTTCTCATCTGCTGCTCAAGCACGAAGCAATGTATTTGCGCTCCTGTATAGACTGGATCCATTGGGTACGTATGATACATATTTAATTTTTTTTAGTAAATACAACCATCCTTTTTAGCAATGAATTATCTCTATTCAGAGTCAAAAGAACTTACAGTTTCATCCTAGCGATGGTTTTAATGTTATTTTATAGAACATAATCTGAGTAATTGAATTCCTAAATAAAAATTGTAGTAATAGAATAAGTGGAACCATTTAACACAACTGTTATTAATAAAAAGTACATTTTTAATTGACAATAACTTTCCCTGACATCCCACATGAAACGAAGCCTGTATTTTAAGTTAAGCCTGCTGCAACACAACTGTGAAACTCGTATCATATTTTCGATGAGTTATATATTTATTATACGTATAGATTGTACAAACAAATAATTTGAAGTCTGAATATTTGTTTCAGAGAATTCAAGTCGAACTGGTTTGTCACCAATCAAGGAGTTAGAGCAGACATGGGAACAAGGTTTCACCAGTCTGAACTGCCTGCGATGGGCTCCTCAGCCTGGACAAGGTTTGGTTTATGCAAATAACACTGGACAACTTATTATTATGAGCTAAGTTTATAGTGAGTTTGAAAATAATTTTATAAGCTTTCCCTTTAGTGATTATGACTAAAAGAAACTAAAACGTCGGCATTTATTTATATAATATTTATTGACAATGACCTAAAATAATAAGAGATCTCTCTATGTCACCTAAATTGGCTCAAAAGATCCAGTTTACTATGAATTATTTTATTATTGCTAAAAATTATTCTAAGAAAGCACTATGTATGTCTCTTGTGATTTGTACTTTTTAATTTTTTTGGTATCGACATCCTAATATTAAATATAAAAACAAAGCTAATTACCATTTAATTCTACTGGATTTTTGATTTGCTTAATTTCTTAGCCATGAAATGTGGAAAATATATCCATAATTATGTTTCAAATACGATAGTGTTTTTGGTTTGTTCAAATTGATCGTTGTGATTTTTTTTAGCATATAATTTATAGGCTATATTCACAAAAAATGCACTTTTACTGTGGAATAGGAATAAAATATGTATCGTGTTTATCAGAATTTTTCCAATAAATAAATTGGTCATTTATTAAAAATGACTAAAACTTAAATACTTTATGACTTAAAGAAAATCTAGTAAATTAGTCAGGAACTGTTTTTTAAGTAAGTAGCACTGCGTCCACTCATTTAAACGTTTACTGATTCATTTAATAATTAAAACACAAAATTACAAGCTTGATAAGTCCTGCTATCTAGATTTACTTCTCCATTTCATCTCCTTTACCTTCCATGGAAAGATTTTGTGGACGATTTAGTAGATGCACAAGTTGCTAAGTCGTTGATCGAAATATTTCTTTCTACACTTTATTTCAATCCGAGATTATACCTGTATATATACATTTAAAAATTACGTAGATATACCGTGCCAGTTGTAAATTGCTGTATTGTACAGTTTTTCAAATTAGTGTTTAATATTATTGATCTCTTCATTATATGGATTTATAATTATTAGTACCTATTAGTAACCATACTAAATTGTAGGATAAGATTCAAGTTAGAGCAAGCACTAAATGCTTTTCATTAATAATCTTTTAGATTAATGATCCGAATTTTCACTCTCTAGTTAAGAAAGAGTATGTTTCATACCGAGTACAGAATAACGCTTTTATACGAGAATGTACGCTACTTTGAAAGGTTGTAAGTTTTCCTTTCAAGGGTAAGAAAACCCATTTTGTACCCGACATGACAAATATTTTTTCGAACCTTAAAAAAATTCGCAATATTTTCAATGTTTTCCTGTCAAATTATGAGGTCAATATTGGGAAAAAACCTCAAGATAATATCAAGTGTAACTGAACAAAATGACCTTAAAAAGGCTAGATTATAGTTTCAAAGACTTACCAGCACCGATGTCCCTCAAATTAGTGCAAAATATTGTATGAAACTTAACTTCGTACTCGGTTAGGTTGTTTTTAATGTAAAATTGTAAAGACACTTGATATTATCGAAGTTGGCAAAATTATTCGCGCCCTGTCGCTCGATTGTAATATAATGCTTTACAATTGCTGAGAAAACCTTGAGAATAAGGCAGAAAGAATTCAAAGAGCATTTTGTACTCGGTACAATATTGAAGGCATCAGCCACAATCATACTAGTAAATATGAAACTGCCATCCTTTGTAGAATTTCAATTATGTAATGCCTATATGTATAATAATATAGTAAATTTAATATCTCTTTACATTTAACTTTGCCAACATCCCAATTTTATAGTGTTGCATGCATAATCACTTTGTCAATACAATTAGACTTATTTCGATACAGACAACTCCCTATAGATTCCATATGTTGATCATTATGTCACCAAATATAAGGTATAGCTTGATTTGTATTAATGTATGTATTATATTATACTAGCGACCCGTCCAGGCTTCGCACGGTTGCTCTACTATATTATGCATGTATTATACACATAAACCCTCCTCTTGAATCACTATATCTATACTATCTATTGGTCAAAGCCGCATGAAAATCTGTTGCGTAATTTAAAAGATCTAAGCGTACAGACGGCGGGAAGCGACTTTGTTTTATGTTTGTTGTTCATTCACGCAAACACTTGAATGGAGTTTAATTAAACTTTACAATAATATAGCTTATACATCAGAATAACACATATGCTATAATTTATAAAGATTTTATGTGAATTGTCCAAAATATAACGATAACTGCTAGCTGCCAGCTTTCTCGTGTGCAACACAAAAACCGTTATGGTACGGGAGTCAAATTCAAATTCGGTCAATCATTTCCTCTCGAGTGAAAATTCGTATGCTGCATAAGGAATATATATTATGATTACTCGTGACTGTCAGCTGCGATTCCATGGGTGAGGCGAGCAGTGGCAGCATTCCAAACATGTAGAAAAACAAATTTTTTTTTCAGTCATTTCCTCCCTTTTAAAAATTTGTCGGATTATAGTTTACCTAGTATCTTGAAGGAAAAATAACGTCAGCTGACCATTACGTGGTGGAATATATGTCAGCTGGCTGCTTGACCGTGTAACATTATGATATTTTTATAGCAAAATTAATTACCATTTAAGTAGCTCTTTCCAAACAAGAGTTTCGTGAGTGAATGAACGGAGTCGAAGTCGAACTCCTTTTTCCTTCAAGATACTAGGTAAACTATAATCCGGCAAATTTTCGAATTCTACACGTTTGGGAGGCTGCCTACGGAATTGCAGATGATGGACACGAGTAATCATAATATTACCCCCTTATGCATTTCACGAATTTTCGCTTGGGAGGGACTTGGTCATGAAAATCTGTTACTGCCTCCCGTATCATTAGAGCTACACGTATATAATGTATGATGGAAATGTTTATCTTGAATAGTCCTACCAAAAATCCCGGTACAGCATATATTTATCTTTTATATGTTTGCTATTATCGCCACAATAGTTAACCATAAATACAATAAAAATTGATACTTTATTTCCAATATGTATGTGCGAATTTGTTAGTAACAAATTGATCCTTTTTCCAATAAATACTTTTATCGCTTCTGGTATTTAAAGGAGATAAACTTTGTCTTTCTACTCTAAGTACTAATCCTGCGCAGACGAAGCCCCGTTCACCAGCTATTAGTCGCGTATATAAATTACGCTAATGTAAAAAATATATATAGCGATTAAAATGTGAAATTAGACTTAAATACACGTGGTAAATTATACCCGTGCGAAGCCGGAACGGGTCGACTAGTTTATTAATATTACACAAAAAAGTATCACAAATCTAATCATCTGTTTATGGTGAATATTATACCTGCAAATGTGTAGTTCACATAAAATGCTCCTTATCATAATGACGGTATCTATCGAGAGTTTTCTAAATATATATACCGAAAATGTATGTAATCCGCTATTTTATACACTTCCTAGCAAATGTATACATCACCTAAATAGTGATGGTATAAACGGCTTAAAATTGACGCGAACTTTTCACTTACAACGCTTTTTCTTATATGAGCCTATAAATAGTCGTTGAACAAACCGTAGCAAACAGCAATAGAATTGAGCATTAAGGAATAGAATTAGCTGTACTTTGTTCATGAAAAGGTACATTACACACGCAATCTAACCACAAGACCAAAAAAAAAAAGTTCACCAACAACTACCTTCTTCTACACCTGCGTGGCAAATAAAATTCAACAAATCATTGAATGTACTCTGTCAGAATCCAGAAATCGCGCGCGACACTTGTTATGAACATCCATTTTCACAATTGTTGACAGAAAGTAAACACAAACTAACGAAAGTATACACAACACAACAATGACGTTAGCTTGGGTCTGGCCAACTTAACGCAACTGACTTACACTAAACAGCGTGTTTGAGCTTCAGCACGCTGTGTAGTGTCAGTCAGTCAGACTTTAGTTTAAGCTTTTCGTTTAAACGTTCTATTCTCTGGATTCGATTAAGAAGATCAAGTAAAAGTAACCCATTGTAGTTGTATGTTTATCAGATGAATTCTCATATTAACTAGCTATGCTCGCGACTTCGTCCGCGTGTAATAGTGTCTTTCCCTAGTAATATTTTATACCCTTGAGGGTAAAACTTTTACAAACTTTGAATGTCATATTTATGACCCTCTTTCAACTCCTTACTACCCTTTTTTCGCATTAAAAAGAAGCCTATGTCCTTACTCAGGCCCTAGACTATCTATATACCAAATTTCATTTAAATCGGTTCAGTAGTTTTGGTGTGAAAGCGCGACAGACAGACAGAGTTACTTTCGCATTTATAACATTAATAAGGATATATGCAATACGCGGACTAACTACGCGGAGTATGGCGGCTCGACTAGAATATCCTCCTGGGGTTATCATTTACACTCGAAGCTTCAGTTACTTCTAGAATACTCGCGATATAATAATGGCGGCGTAATTATTTGATTCTTCTACTTCGATTAGTTTATTAGTTGTCCAATATTCCATACCAAGTCAACGCTACCAACATCATAAATAACAGGATGCTACTAAAATTAGTGTTGCTAACTTCATAATTATTAGGACTTTTAAATCTATTGGATATAAGTGTAAAATTCGAAGGCTTATTACATTTTCGGTGAGATATATATATATATATGTGAATTTACTATATATATCTATATATAGTAAATTCGTTAAAATATTAATGCTTTTTCACGCTTTTATATGTTTTAATTTTTTTTTGTTTCCTACCTATATTAAAATAATTCCTTTAGTTTGTTCTTTTTCAATGTAATAGTAATAATGTAGTAATAATAATGTATTTATTGTATAAATTCAAGTAATCATTATTATTTAATATTTTAGATGTATGAAAATGTTATTAACCTTAATTTAATTATTTTATTTTATGTGTAAATTAATTTAAATTTTGAAATGTGATCAACAACAATGAGATAGACTATACTTGGTTATGGTTTTTTTCATTTTATATAACCTTATAGATGAACTGACTTTTATAACCAGTCGCATATATCCCAAATAATTTATTTTCAAGTTTATTTTAAAAACAGATTTGTTATGCAAAAAGATTAGTTTCTGTAATATTTCGAGTAAAAAAATAGATAAGGTTTGTGACATAATAGACTAATTCACTAAATTTGAAACTTGGTTAATTATATACTTTAATATCTATTTTATCCCAAAAAATCTATATTTTAAAGAAAAAGCGATATTTACATTACGTATTTTGTATTTAAAAAAAGCAATTTAGATTTCTCTCGAAAACGCTGAATAGTGTCATGGCTTATTCAATGATGTCACAGTCTGCGAAATAAAAATGTTTACATATGTGTTAGGTGTTTTTTAAAAATCAATTCAACAACAATGATGTTTTGCGTGGCGTGACGTAACACTATTTGATTGGTGTTCGCTGCCACTTAATGCCTATTTTTTTCGAAAAATATTAATAATGTTTAACTTTTATGAGAAATAGACTGGTTTTTTCTTATCGACGTCTCTTCCTTTATAGTTAGAAACTATAAACCAAGCAAACAAGCCTATTCTGCCCTAATAGTTAATATCCTAACAATAAAAGAAACATTTTTTTTCTTCGAACAACCTTCTCAAGTGTATGTTTATATTGTTACAATTTATTTTTGTTCTGTTGTTGTTGATGTTTAAATATAAAACTCCGTGAGAACATTCAATAACATAAACAATATGTTCAAATAATTGGCATGTTGGCATTTTTTTCTTTTTGTGATATATATAAAATATTATTTTAAAACATATTATTATGTATAAATACTAATAAGTCAACTTGTACAGAGGATTGCTTGTCTTAATAAAAATTATGATTGTAGAAAATTGACTTTTATTACATATCCTTATTTGTAACTACCCTAAGTGCCTACAAGTAAAATAAAAATATAATAAACGTTGGATCTTAAAAAATAACAAATAATAGAAAAAAATTTAAAATATAATTTAGTGTAAGTTAATTTCCTGGAAAATCTGCTTGATAGATTTTAATTCTTTTTAAATCTTTTCAGAAGATATTTTATAGCATTAAGATCCGTGGAGTAACTTTATTAATGGAAAAGTTTCTTCTTGTTGATAATGGTATATTTAACTTAATAAAATTTAAACGTAGATCGAAACTAATATACCCGTGAAAATTTTTTTGAAATCCGTCAATAAATGATAGAGAAACTATTTTAGCGCGGAACGATTGTAGGCCTCTGACGTCATTTCACCTATAGTCGAGATCGTCGCACCAGAGTGCTAGCGCTGCTTGTAGATTAGGTACTGCTGTTTGTTGATTTTTTATAAGTAGTGTAGTTTTTATTTTAGCATAATGGATGATTTCGTACAAGGACAAAGTGATAATTTACCTGAAATTGATACATACGCACTGATGGAATTTTTTTTCTTCAAATCCGTCTTACGTTAGTGCTGTAAACATGTTTTTTAGTCTCAGCTATTATTATAATAAACAAAACAAGACACGAGCGACGCAAATAACAGCACGCCTATGAATGTATACATTTTAAGTGTATACGCGCCTCGTCGACTAGGTGAAGTGACGTCACACGCTGGCCTGCCGCAGAAACTAAATTATTGTTACAGACACAACATTAAAGTCCTATAAATTTTTCATTTGTAGAGATAATTTAATGATTCTTTCAAAGTTTTGTTTCATTTTACTTTAATTTTTACAATTAATATAATAAAAAAAATTTAATTCCTCGGATTTTGATTAAAATATTTTTCCTAATTTGGCTGCTGTCTTTTAAGCAGTAGTTACACGAACGGGGATAGATAGGAAAATGTGTAAAAATTAAACAATTTAGGAATGATACAAATATTTTATTCAGTTTCAAAAATGTTACTGCATTAATGACGCTGACAAAATAAAATAGACTTTAAAATATAGGATAAAGAAATTTGGACAACACATACAAAAATATTTGTGAAAAATTGCAAATCCTATTACGATGTTTTAAGCACTTATGCGAACGTTACCGAGTAAGGAACAATATTACTATCGCGTAATAAATAACCAATACTGGCGATATATAAAATATATTTCCTTCATATTCAACAATCTAACCGACAGTGAGAATACAAAATAAACAAAAATAATATGTCATATTTACAAATCTCAAGATCTCGACTTTCCCGATTCATTTTCGCTATTCCGACAACGGTTCCGTTTCCGGGATGATGGAGGATCGTAGGATGATGCGGTTAAATATACTACTTCCATTGTGACTTAGGAACTGTCACTAAATTCGTCATAACAACTAAAAATGGTTTAATAGTGGAAACCATTCAAATAATGCTAATTCCTACAAATCTTTATTAAAAAATGTTAATTTGCTCTGCGCTTAGTTTCCGGTCCCCCGACTCGTGCGCGACCCCTCGCTGGTGACTTAGAAGCGTTTAAATATAATAGCATCTATAACTAACTTCTTTTTGAGGAGGAAGTGGCGATTTATTAAAATGCAAAGTAAATGTTAGTGTTCTGATGGCTTGAGCTCTTTGATTTGCTTTATTAGGTAAGCTTTCTCATCGTTGAACTGTTCATCCTCTGAACGGTCTGTGTGGAACTTGGTGAGGAAGTCTACCAGCTTGTCCTGATTCCTTAGGAGAATATCCAATATAGGTTTTGGTTTATTAGGATTTGCTACAAATACCTGCAACAAAACAATATATAGATAAAATGAAACTACAAATACAGCAATCCGCTATGATTGCTGACAGCGACAAGTGAATAAAGTCACATCTCAGTAAACAAATTTTATGTATTATTCCCGTGTAGGACTTGCATAAGATTTATATACTACAGGAGTTGTATTAATACATACAAAATAACTGTATAATTAGCATCTGATAAACAAAAGATTAAAAAGAAGGTATCAACTCACCGGTGAGGTTTTCTCAAGAATTTCAAAACAGTTTTAATATCTGCAGGAGTATATAGATCATTATAGAATACTTAAGAATGATATTTGTAATTGTAATGTACCTTAAAAACATGGAAAGCTTCAAATTGTATGTTACGCGACTTTTCCTTAAGCATGTTCATCATGAGCTTCAGGTTGTCAGGGTTTGTGATGTATCGCGTCATTATAGAAAAGTTGTGTCGATCTAGGAGCAGTTCCCCGAGCAACTTCAGACTTTGCCGTCGTGTTACATAGTTTTCCGAATTCAATAATCGCTGATAATGACTAAACACCTTATCATAGTTAGCTTCTAAGAACTCCGCACATAATATTTTATGTCGGGTTAATAATTCCTGAAAATAAAATATTTGTTGAGTATACAATAATGATACTAATAAATGGTTAAATAGTGTTTTTGGTTAAAGTTTGCTTTTCTAGAAAATTTGTTTCTATAGAAAAATTCATAATGCTTTTTTTTAGTTGCTGTAAAACTGTGCACTACATGACTTGTCGCCATTTTATTTACCAAGAACTTTGAAAATTAAAGTCAATGTAAAACATACAAAAGCAAACTTTGACTAAAACATTTCTTGATAATTTTTTCCATGTAGAGACCTTTGACTATAATCAGTCATATATAACATAGTTATACTAATAAGGAGAGGAAAAAGAAAAGCATCTGAGATCTCAAATAAAAATTGCAGGACCCGCTAAAACTACTGGATTCGTAGGATAAGGCAGAATGTTCTCGAATATAGGTGTATATGGTCTCATCTTAAACTATCCAGGGATAAAATTCAAATGAACTATGTAAGAACAATTTTTGTAATTTGTAACCATCCCTATTACCAGGAAAAAGCAAATTCTCACACCTTCTATGTCTATGTAAACATAAATAATTAATTATAAATGAAAAATATATGTCTTAAAGTAATATGTACCAACCTTAAAAGTAGAAAAGGCATCAGAGGCGATATCAAAAGTGGACACTTCTACATAACGAAAGAAATTGTAAAAGTCATCTGAATATAACATTATCTTGGCTAGGGCTTCATACCTAGCACACTCTCTTAACATAGTTCCACAATTTGAAGCTATTTCTTGATGTTCATATCTACAATATAAATTTATTATAATTAGTATTTGTTTTAAATAATTCAAAACTTGAAAAATAAAACATAGTTTCAGACATAGATCTAATTTTCGAACATATGATAAAATCAAGTACATAAATATATCAAGCTCATTTTTTATATACAATTACATCAAAATTGTCTTACCCAGACATTAAAGTGAACAATATTTCAGGCTTAGTACAGATGTACTCAACTGTTGGGGAACGAGTGCCTATTTGACGTCTCAAAACATTGTTGAACACTTGGGCTACATCTTTTTTTCCTTCGAAGTCGATGCGATTTAGATTCTGAGGAAACAAAAAAAATATTAAATATATAAATTGAATGACTAATAAACTTAAAACTTTTTATTTTGCTTCATAGACTTACTATTAAACAATTACTCACCTAAGAGAGTAAAGATTAAACATGTATGTATGTGGAATGAAAAATTACTCTTTACTTGCTTGAAAATTAGCACAAGAAGTTTATGGCAATAATAAACAAACACCAGCATGATAAATGCATTTACCTAAGTGTGTAAGAAAAGGTATAAAAAAATTACTTTATCTATACATAAGATAAACAGTCCAACTCATAGAATAATACATAAAAGAGTTTTAAAAATGCAATAAAATTGTAGTATATATGAATATTGTTACCTGAATCAGCAAAAGAAGTAGATTTGTATTATAGAGCTCCTGGGCAAGCTGAGCTACAATGATGTCAGTTTGCGGTTCTGCATCAGAAGTTCCATAGAGCATGTTCTTGATTAGGACCTTAATTTTAAAGGTTATATTAATATCAAACAGTATAATAACAATGACATTATCTAATACAATAATGACCTACCAAGTTTTTGCTCACATCTTCTTGAGCTTTTTCAGCTTTCTTATCACCTCTTTCTAACGCAGTAACCGCATCTTTTAAGGATCTCACTAACTCCGCGGGGCTCTTTTGAGATTTACCAAACAGAGGCATATTACTTGAGTTCGTTTGCGAATGATATTCGTAACAATCGTCTACATAAGATTGTACCTGAAATAAACAATAATACAACACAAGATCGCAGCACTGAGTATATCGTACATGTATTTGATGTTTGATGCATGCAATAAAATGCAAGAGATATAGAAATGTGATTTGACTAATTTATAAAACGTTCGCCAACCTATCACGCTATCAATGTTAAATATATCTAATAGTAGCTCGATTATTCCTGTTATACGTATGTAAAAAAATTTCACTCACTGTCTAACAATTAATAAAATAAAATAATTTCTAGCGATACAGAGACAGAACACAGGCAGATGAAACGAACAGCTGTGATGTCAATACAAATGTTACCAGTTATTACAATTTTCAGAATTTGAATTAATATTAAAAATATAATACGGAACCAGTACAAATTTAAATCAAAAATCAACATACTTTTAATTATTTTACTTTTAGTAATTCCGGTATTATAACTTAATATGTTTATATTAAATTAAATTTTAAATAAATAAGTGCCTAAAACTTACTAAGTGTGTGTGTCAGTAGCGCATACGTCGACAGTGACAGAAACACACTTCATATTTACAGTGAAACCACATGACACTTTTTATATTTACGTTTTAATAAGAAATTAATTAAATAGATCATATAAAAAAAACTACATTTTGTATTACAGTTATTAAAATTATTGCTTAGATAAACAAAGCATCAATAAAGCTTTCAAACATCTGGCAACATTGGACTGTGTTGTCAATTGCAACTGACGTTGATTGTACTATTTTTAAAGTGACGTTTGCGGTTTGAGTTGGTTTCATCGGTTTCATCATTCGTGAACGTGTTGAACGTGGATTAGGATAGGTTATAATTAATATATTTATCCCTCTTAAAAGAAAACCATTAAAGTATTAAGCAGAAATGGCTGAAACCTCTGACGAAAAGATTTCCAAGAAGTGAGTATTGTGTGACAAAATAAAGACTACACAGTATGTTCCTATTGAGGACTGGTTCTGCTTTGCCTATATTGGCCCAAAGGAATTTAAATTATTTATTAAAATCAGTAAAATTATCGTCAGCAGTAAACACACGGTTGGTTGAAATTGTAACACCTATTATATTGAACTAGGTCTGATTTCAACACTTATTTATTTTACAGTGAATTAAAACGTCGCATGAAAGCTGAGCAAAAATTAAAAGAAAAAGCTGAAAAAGTTGCTCAGCAGCCTGCAGCTGTCACAGAAAAAAAAACTACAAAGGCAGAAGAAGAAATAAGCCCAAATGAATATTACAAGCTGAGATCAACAGCTGTTGCTGCTCTTAAAAATGGAGCAAAAGAGGATCATCCATATCCTCACAAATTCAATGTCACGACTTCTTTAGAGGAATTTATTGAAAAATACAACACTTTAGGTAGTGGAGAAGTGTTAGAAAATGTGACTGTATCTGTGGCTGGCAGAGTTCACTCAATTAGAGAGTCTGGTGCTAAGCTTATATTTTATGATTTAAGAGGAGAAGGTGTTAAACTTCAGGTAATTATTCAAAATATCTGTATCTAAGATTTCAATGAATTATTGTCATTACATTATCCTTTCATTCTAGGTAATGGCTAATGCCAAACTATATGAATCAGAAGAGAAATTTATAAAAGACACTGATAAACTAAGGCGAGGAGACATAATTGGATGCACTGGTAACCCTGGTAAGACTAAAAAAGGAGAGCTTTCTATCATACCAAAAACAGTCAAACTGCTATCACCATGCCTTCACATGCTCCCACATCTCCACTTTGGGCTTAAAGACAAAGAAACAAGATTTAGAAAGAGATATTTAGACCTCATTTTGAATGACAAGGTAAGATTTGCCATTTTTACTAAAATTGACATAATATTGTATATTCATAATTTAATTAAATATCTGTGCTTTCACTGTAATCTAATGGTTTCATATGTTTTCATTCAATATGTTCTAACATAATGATTCTGGAGTAAGAAAGCAATGTACACTCACAGAGTATTGAGAAGGATTTGTTAACTTAAGTTATTGATAAACTAAATATGTAATTTAGTTGTAGTTGATATATTGCTAATTACCCAGTACACTATTAAACATATAAATTTATAAACAATTTAGGATTTCATTTTAGGTCAGGCAAACCTTTTACACAAGGACCAAAATAATTTCCTATATAAGGCGGTTTCTAGATAACATGGGTTTCCTGGAAATAGAAACACCCATGATGAACATGATTGCTGGGGGAGCAACTGCAAAACCTTTTGTCACTCATCACAATGAATTAGACATGGATCTTTATATGAGAATTGCTCCAGAACTTTATCATAAAATGTTGGTTGTTGGTGGCTTAGACCGGGTTTATGAAATTGGTCGGCAGTTCCGAAATGAAGGTATAGACCTAACTCATAATCCTGAGTTCACAACATGTGAATTCTATATGGCTTATGCGGACTATCATGATCTGATCAGTATTACTGAAACTATGATTTCTGGGATGGTTAAAAGTATTCATGGATCTTATAAGGTATGCAACATCAGTTTTAGTACTCGTTTTTTTCTACTCAACAATTCTATCTGTGGAAATAATATAATATAAATAAAATCCTTTTTTTTGATTTAAATATATTCATATTTAATTTATATTAAGTTAAAGTTTGTGTGTTACATCTCTATGAAAACTAGATCTAGACTATTATATAAATAACATTTTTTTAATTTTTTAGGTAAAATACCACCCAGACGGTCCTGAAGGTGAAGAAGTAGAAATAGATTTCACACCACCCTTCGCTAGAGTGCCAATGATAGCAACTTTAGAAAAAGTTCTGAATATTAAACTCCCTCCTGCCGATAAGTTAGATACAGCTGAAGCAAATGCGCTCCTTAGTCAATTGTGCGAAAAGCATGAGGTTAGTTATAATAATAAACTCAAAGTAATCTATAAATTTTTTTACCTACCTTCTTTTAATAGCAATATAAACTCAATAAACAATTTAGTATGATTGCCGTGCTTGTATGTCTTTTTTTTTAAATAACCTTGAATTTTATATCAAAAAGTAATATTATATTATAAAAGTAATAATATTTGTAAATAAATATAAAACATGACTTGAACAAATGTCCTGGCTACCATGTTAGCAAGTATCAGCTACACCAAGCTATTAAAACGATGGTAAGGTAAGAGGAGCCCCTATTGGCTCCTTGAACTTGATAAGAGCAACCTTATAGTTTGGGATTTTTTTTGCAGATAAATGCAAAAAACAAAAAAAGTATTATTCATTTTAATTTTTAATTGTCCTTAAATTTATTGTAGGTTGATTGTCCCGCACCACGGACCACAGCAAGGCTTTTAGACAAACTAGTTGGTGAATTCCTTGAAGAGAAATGTGTTAATCCTACATTTATCTTAGACCACCCGCAGATCATGAGTCCATTGTCCAAGTATCATAGAGATATGCCAGGTCTCACTGAAAGGTAATAATATAAGCTTAAATATTTATTACATTTCTCAGTTTTATGCAGCATATTCAGATATGATTTAAAAAATAAATCTTGATAGCCAATTTTCTGATTGACCTATTTATCAATGACTATTTCAGTAATTTTATCTTTATTCTCTGGATTGTTTATGCTTAAGATATACGTATATATACAACTAAACCAATCAGATAAAAGCTTTTAATTGCACAGATTCATTGTATTCAGCGCTAATTATATATTATTAATAATAATGGATTTTCCAAAGATAAATAATTTATCAAAACTGGTAATTCACAAGATTACTTGAGTATTACTAGTTTTATTCAAATAATAAATAGATATATTTAACAATAGTAGTTTTCGTTAATTATTTTTAATTTTTTATAATTGTAGCTTTCTTATAAATTTTTAATGTGAATGTTATTGTGATTTGATATTTTCAAATGTAAAAATAATATTATTAATTAATTAATCTCTCTATTTATCAATTATTTCTATCGATCTTGAAATTAGCGGTAACTTCTAACTTCAGATTTTGTTGCAATAAAAATATACAGTTCCATTATTCAAGTTTTTTGTAATAGGTCTGTTAGGTTTTCAATATATTTTCATTAAAAAGTTCAATAATCAACTTTCATCTTTATGGCGAGTTTTTGTATTGTGTTGCTATTCACATATATATTCTTATTTTTACACTTAAATAATACAAATAATTGGACAATTTAAAACTGTTTTATATACATCTCCGTAAAATTGTCAACTCAGATTATAATATGACTCGCGATATTGCAAACTGTCGATAAATCGTAAACGGTAACGAACTGCTTACAATTTAACGTAATAATTTTCGTTATTGAAACCGTCAAATCGTGAATCAGGATAAATTTACCGTAGAGTTACAAAACTATTACAGCTGGCGTTATAAAAATAGCCAAAAATTAGAATGGACAAAATATTTTCTTAAGGACTTCTGTAACGTCTCCGGCGCTTTGCGAAGCCCCTTGCGTAACAGAATACGAAAACCTCGCATCCACAGCTTCAGCATTTTGCCAGCCTCTGCCTCATACTCTATTAACACCGGGCGGGTGCTACCCTCCCTCTGCGCCTCCGCTTATTATATACACTCTAGGGGTAGGAAATTTCACTTTGATAGATTTTACTGATTACCTACTAAATAATAAATATATATTTTATGTCACAATTATTGAAGTGTATTTATTTTATTTGACTTACACCTATGTTTCATTCCTAACTCTGTAGACACTGAACAGCCAACTGTTACTGTTACTAGACCAACAAATCAGGGACCGTCTTGGGACAGCGGTATCATACAGTTCACAATTATCGAAAGTTCATAATATCGCGAGATAGATTGTAATCCAACGGCGTGGACAATTTCACGGTGACATATACATGACAAAACATCTTTGTATGCTACTCTTGTAAAATTTATTCTGTCTCTTTCTTACTACAGCATATTGCAAATTCTGTCATGTTCATGTTATTGTAGTTCCCCTCCCCACTACAGTGCGACATGGATCACACTGTGAGTGGCCAAAATGGAAACTAATTCTTAAAACTTAAAACTCAATCACAGTATGTTCCTTGTCGCACTGTAATTTTGGTTTATAACAATGATAAAAAAGTATTAAATTAATGCAACAATAATTTTTTTTTAAGGTTTGAGTTGTTTGTAATGAAAAAAGAAATATGTAATGCATACACGGAATTGAATGACCCTGCAACCCAGAGGGAGCGCTTCGAGCAACAGGCCAAAGACCGCGCTGCTGGAGACGATGAGACTCCGCCCACTGATGAAGCTTTCTGTACAGCATTGGAATATGGACTTCCACCAACAGCTGGGTGGGGTCTTGGTGTTGATCGACTCACTATGTTCTTGACAGATTCTAATAATATCAAGGTATGTGTCAATAGACAATAAAATATCACTTTTTTTTAATTACTAAAAATACTAGTAGTATGTAATACTCCTATTATTTCTAGCAGTATCACATACTACTAGTATTCCTTAACCCCTACAGGCTAAAATGCTTGTGTTAGGAGGGGGCCCCGTCAGTAGTCCAATGACTGGGATTTGAACCCAAGACTTATCAATTGTGATAATATTGTAATATCCATAGAGTTACAATATTACAATAGGCTTAATGAAAAAAAAGAGGGGAAAAATCATATATAAATAGTTAATATTCGGTTCTAACTAGTAAATTTATAATCTAACACTTGTTATCTGTTGCCATATATATTATTTTTTATATTGTAATATTTTTAAAATATATTAATTAAAATGTATAATTTTTTTGCAGGAGGTGTTGTTATTCCCAGCAATGAAACCCGATGATCCCAATAAGCATAATACAGAAGAAGAGTCTGTAGTAAATGGTCCAACTCAAAATGGAGCTTGAACTTAATTAGAATCATGAAAATGTTTACCAGTTTAATGTACACCATTTGATGTGTTTCTAATATAAATTTACAAAAATATTTTGAAAGAATTTTATTACAATTATAATAATTGTGTCTTAATTGAGACAACACTGTCGTTTTTTTTATGTAGACTGTGATTAACATGTATTGAGATAAATTATTTTAATAATCATAGATACAAATATATTTAAATTTATTTGCTTTCTCTTTAATCCTAAAACAATTTTACTATTTAAGATACAAATTGATTCAGAGAAATAAAACTATACAACATTTTTTCCTAAATATTTTTGAAACTCATTTTTTAAAAAAGATAGCAACCTCAGGCCAAAGCCCAATAAAGGTCATTGTTTTATGAGAGGGGTATTAAAAATTGAAAGGATGAAATAGACTAGGGTAAATGCATCCTAGATATTGTTAATAAACCAATAAATATTACAATCTCTCACAATAATGTCAGGAACCAGTGCCCTAGCGCGATGACCGATGGCTATAATGGTCTTAAGTGACCCTAATTAGAGAGCTACTATTTTACTTATGGTCACTCGAGAGATTACTTGATGGACTAAACTATGATCTAATGAGAATATAGTTTAAAATCAGTGGTGAGAGCACCTCTCCAGTAGTGGGGATAATAGTAAATAACAATTGGCCACCTAGTTATTTAGTTACAATGTGTCTTCACAAGTGATATTAAATATTGGCCGAGTAACCATTTTATTTAATTACTTGTTGTGTCCTACAGTTTCGCCTGCTATATTTTGGATAATTCATAGCATTATAAATTATAGCCTACATGTTATTCTGATGTGCAAGCTATATTATTGTAGTTTCATCAAAATCCATTAAGTAGTTTTTGTGTGAAAGAGTAACTAACTTATTATATAATTATATTAGGTAAATCAATGAGGTTTTAGGAAAATTAAAAATACACAATCAGTTTTGTTATATTTGCTTATTTTATATGCTACTTTACTTTTATGATATAATCCATAAATATGATAAGTAAATAAAGACTATATTATATACAATATACATTATGAGTTAATTATTTTCTTCTTCAGTAAAATTCTCAGTTGAATTGTAATGTTCTCCCAAGCTATACATATGTCTATGATATGAAATTATTAGGGAAGGATCTGAAAACTCTGTGCCCTGTTCAATTGCCTCAGGGCCAGTTGCTTGTATAACAGCAATAGGGCACTTTAAGCTATTAGATAAAGCTCTTATTTCCAACTGTCCTCCCCAAACTTTAGTATTCTTTATTTTATCACAATACTCTTCAAATTCAATGTCGGTAAGCATTTCATAAGTATCAGGATTACTCAAGAATGGCATAAAATCACTTTTGTTTTCCATTATATATACTGCTACCATTTCTCTTAATTCATCTACATTTTTTATTTTATTGTGCTGTATTTTCAATTGATGTGCAATTGCTTGATACAGACAGTCACCATCAGAAGGAATGGGATACATTTTTAATTTCCTTTCTTTTAGTCTTGCACATATAGCTTGATTTTCCAAGTTTCTAGGTCCAAAAAGGTTTTCTTGTTCCTGTAACTTAATTTCTAACTCCCTATTTCTTTCTTGTTGCATCTTCTTATCTCGTCGTTTTTGAGCTTTAGAGACCTTTGTCTTGTTACAATTTTCAATTTCTGTTCCATTTTGATCAGCATCGTCTTCCAAATCCGCAATCTCATTATCTACAATCATTTCAATTTCTTTTTTATGACGTTCATCTAAATCTGTCTCTAATCTAATTATTTCTGATGCCAGTTCTTTCTTCTTAGTCTTATCATTTTTGGCTGCTTTTTTCAAAGCCTGTATTTGAGCCTGTAGTTCCTTTTTTTCTTTTCTGTGTCTCTGTTCTAGTGACTGTGTATCTTCTAGATCAGCCATTATAGCAAAAAAATTTAAAGTTCAATTGATTGTTTTAAAACATTAACAGTTAACACGAAAATGAACAATATATTATATTCAAATATAGAATATTTAATATTTTTATATATAAAAATTTGAACCAAGTGATTTGACAGCTGGAATTCTCAATCTATAAAATAATACCAGCGTAAAAACCGTAGGTAGTGATGTTTAGTACATTCCTTATCGTAGAGAGTTAAGCTTAGCAACACTAAAATATTTGTTAAATTCTGTCAAATGTCTCTTGTCAAATCGTACAATTGTCATATACTTCAACACAAATAAGATTGATACTTGAAGATATTATACATGAAAGTTGCATAATTACTTCAATATCGTTATACAAAAAATAGCATCACTCGGTGACAGCGTGTAAAACATGTTGTTGGATTTTCCGTTTAATTATACATACATAGCTCACACCTGTTTCGCAGAGGGGTAGATAGACACAACAGATTTCCATAATAATTAATAATTTACCTCTCGATTTCAATGAATAATAAAAATTAATAATCTCAAGTAACTATTAGGTACTATATCTGAATATCCCAATAATGGTATAAATTACAAGTATCAAATAGTGTCAAGACGTAGTATTTCGGGTTGCCAAAGATAAGATATAGGCGCTCTCATTTATTCCACACTCTTTTTTGTCAAACTGTATATGAATACATAATTTTAAAACTATGGATCATTTATTAGGTATATAGCTATTATGTTTTCTGTTCTGATTTTTGAATATAACAATTATAAATTTTATTCAATAAATGAGGTTTGAGATATCTTTATTCTCTCTAAAATGATTACTTGATTCCCTTATAAGAGAAAATTTAAATCTGCATTAAAATAGATTTCGAGCACAACAGTTTAACTTTTAATATTTAGGTGGTCACAAAAAAAACTACTAGTTATGCTATGTAATATTAAAAGTAAAACGGCCAAGAGTAAGAAGGAAATCTTTAATTCAAATAAAAATAAAAAATAAAAATGATCACCACGTCATGTCAAGTCAATAAGTTTCAAGTATGCGACAAGGAAAAAGTAAAATTATCTTAATAATAAGCCTGAAGAAATGTTATGGAATTATCAATATTTCATTATTCCAAATCTGGGAAGTTTTATTCTTTGGAAATCTAAAAAAAAATGGTAACACTTTAAATGTCAGATTACTTTGTTTTTTTTTTTTATAATTATATGGCAAAGCAGCTCTCTTAAGTTGGCGGGGGGAAATTAATTTTTTGCACTTTTTTTTGGCTCTATCAACTGTTCGTTAACTGTTCTTCATTGTTCTATCAAAAATTTTATTTGTTCGTTTTTAGTTTTTTTTTTTTTTAATTTTCAAAAATTGACTTTCAAGTTAGCACAAACTATGGCTTTTTCCATTTTTTTTTTTTTTTTTAATACTTTATGATTTTTTATTCATTGTTCGATTAAAAAAAACATTTGTTCGTCCTTCGTTATCCTGTAATTTAATGATAAACTTTTTTTTATTCCATGCTAATTAATTCTCAATGCGCATGCGCAAAGGTCATTCGAACCGTAAGTAACCCGGCAACCTTCAAATGTGAATTATTTGTGAACGACCATTATCCAAGCGATATAAAAAAATTTCTGTCAATATTTTTAAAAATTTAAGTTGACAATTATTATCTTAAATATATCTATTGCATGTGTTTAGTGCGAAACGCGTATGTATGTTCTACAATGGCTTAAAAGGAATGCACCCATAGTGTTGTTATTCGACAAATTTGTCACACAGGCTCCGATTTATTTTAATTAATTTATTTCGTGTTTGACTCAGAAATTTAACTTCTTCTGTGGTTTGTTAATTAATTGACTAAGCTTTATCTATTTTATAATAATATGATAAGTGATTTTCGACCTTACAACTTTACGGAGTGAAGTGGGTTTTATTTACAGACTAATGAAAGCCGAACAGTTGTTAATTTCGAACGAACAGTTATTGCATAGTTCTAAACTATTAGAAAAAAAAAAAAACATCAAAATATCTAAAGTTTGTGCTAACTTGAGAGTCAATTTTTGAAAATTAAAAAAAAAAAAAAACTAAAAACGAACAAATAAAATTTTTGATAGAACAATGAAGAACAGTTAACGAACAGTTGATAGAGCCAAAAAAAAGTGCAAAAAATTAATTTCCCCCCGCCAACTTAATAGAGCCTGGCAAAGCCATATAATTATAAAAAAAATTGAATGTGCTTATGCACAAAGCATTCGGCCAGTGTCACGTATAATGAAACAAATACGGAGGAGACTGCGCGGTAAATTGTGCCAAAAAGTTAATGAGATTATAGGTGGTTATGATTAAATATTGATGTAGTCTAGTTGACAAGTTGAAAATGGTACAAAATAGAGATACTGCTCTTAAAATTATGTGCGATAGCTCATTGGATCCGGAATGACGTCTAGAAAAATGTGCCAAAAGCGTGTATTAGCACATAAAAAATTGCAAAAGTTATAAACAATTAAAGATGAAAAAAAAAATGGCATTTAGTTTTTTTCCAATATTTAATAAACTATTAATATTTAAGAAATTTCAAAAAAAGATTCTGAAAGAGGAGGAAATTTCCAATAAAAAACTCCTAACTCCCGGAACTCTATCTCCATTATTTATAATTTTAATTTAACGCTGAAAATAGGACTGCGCGTGACATTTTTAGGATGCGTGCGTGGCGTCAAAAGCGAGTACGGCGCATTAATTAAGTTAATAAAATAATAATATACCCTAAAATAAGTAAATTTAAGTTAAAATTATGAAATCATTTTACTAACCCTGTAACTAAAGTTATTACTCCAATAGCACCGGTTAAAGGTCTGATTAAAAGGTGGTTTTTTATTGGAAATTTCCTCGCCTTTCAGAATCTTTTTTTGAAATTTCTTAAATATTAATAGTTTATTAAATATTGGCAAAAAACGAAATGCCATTTTTTTTCATCTTTAATTGTTTATAACTTTTGCAATTTTTTATGTGCTAATACACGCTTTTGGCACATTTTTCTAGACGTCATTCCGGATCCAATGAGCTATCGCACATAATTTTAAGAGCAGTATCTCTATTTTGTACCATTTTCAACTTGTCGACTAGACTAATGGATGCTACGATACAGGAACAACCTAAAACAATAAAATGAAATATAGCAGTTATACACAAGATACAGAACAATAAGAGACAGAAACGTAGTATTTATGCAAATAGGTACAACAAACAATTACTTAAACTTTAATTTTATTATCCATAATAAATTTGACCAGGTTCCTAACCTGGTAACATTAATAGGCATTTTATATTAACCGGCCTTTGGAGGTCAGAGGGAATCAGGTTGTATAAAGAATAACCTAATTTAGGGCAGCTAAACACAACATGATCAGGAGAACCTTCATCTAACCCACATTCACACAGGGAATTATCTTTGATTCTTAACTTATATAAATGTAAGGGAGTACAAGAATGTCCAAGTCTAAGTCTGCATATAACTGACGTGGTTGTTCTATCTGCGCTGCGAAACCGGAAGAACCATGGTTTGGTTGGAATATCAGACTGAATATTACCATAATATGTACCTTTAATGAATTTAGACTCATTCCAGAAACGATTCCTTGAATTGTATAGATTTTTTGTAGAAAGGGATCTTAAATCATGAGAAAAATTGTAAAAATGAGTTAAACATCCAAATTGTGCTGCAGATTTAGCATGCATATCGGCTATTTCATTATCTTGGATCCCAGAATGACCTGGAATCCAAACCAAAGAGATCTGAAGGCCCTGTTGATAACACAAATGTAATGCTGCTCTAATTTTGAGAATAATAGGAAATCCGGTTCTACATCTAAATGGATTTTGAAGCACAGCCTGTAATTAATTTAACAATCTGTAAAAATAACAACCTTTCTCATTTTATGTGATTCAGCAAACAATATAGCTTGCAGAATCGCTAAGGACTCCCCTGAAAAAACAGAGGATTGAGGAGGGCATTTAAAATTCAATATAATTTTGACCTTTGGAATCCAACAAGCAACACCAAGACAAGCATCATCGGATAATTTGGATGCATCTGTGAAAATTGAAATATAGTTTGGCCATTTTTTAATCAAAGTATCTAAAAAAAGATTATTTGCACCAGGTTGATTTTTAGTTATGCCCAGATCAGTTATAATTGAGGGACTAAATATAAGAGAATAATAAGGGACGGAATAGGGAGGATTGAGATGACATTTATGAATTGGAGCTGGATAATGTGCAAGTTTTTGAAAACTTTTCAAAATACAGAGACTTTTTTGATTTGGTTTGATGGTTTGAGCCAAAAGGGTAAGAGACGAAAGAAGTTGATGGGATGAACACTGTAAAATTTTGGACATGAATCTATCTGCCAAATATTGTCTACGCAGGTGAAAGGGGGAATCAACACATTCTACCTGTAATGCATTGGTTGGGGTGGATTTCATAGCTCCTAATATGATTCGGAGGCATTTATACTGTAACATATTTAATTTTCCTAATGCATGTTTATTACCAGAGTCCAAGAGGAATGTACCGTAGTCTAAATGACTACGGATAATTGCATTGTATAAAAGTTTTTGTGTGTATTGATGAGATTCCCACCAAGCACCTGATAAAGCACGTAAAATTTGAATATTTTTTTCACATTTCTTTATAATATAATCTGTATGAGCTACACCATTTAATTTCGAATCTAGATAAACGCCAAGAAATTTAACTGAATTTGTAATAGGGAGAGCATGATTATTATATACAATGTTAAATTGAGGAATATTTCTTTTTCGCGTGAAAATAACCACATTACTCTTAGGAACTGACAAGGCTAAACCATGATTTGACAGCCATTCTCCAAGATAATACAAAGCAGAATTTAATTTAGACACCATTTCAGATACATTTTTTGAACTTGCATATAAAACTATGTCATCGGCATACTGGAGAATATAGCAGAAACTATCAACAGATTTTTCCAAGTCATAGGTATAAAGACTGTACAAAATAGGGCTAAGGTAAGCTGAGGATATATCTAGAAACACCCCCACAAGATATTCACCTCTTGCTAATGATAAACGTATATCAGATGTAAAGATACTTAGGCTGTCTATAGTACCAATACCTTTACGAAACCCAAATTGCGTCTTTGCAATAATTTTTCTGTTTTCCAAAATCCAATCTAATCTATTTTTATAAGGTGTTCCATGACTTTACTTAAGGTTGAAGATAAAGCCTGAGTTGTTGCATGAGATTTAAATAGCCCGCGTAGCAGTCGAGAGTTCGCGCATCCACCGTAGTATTTATTTGAACATGCCTAAGGTAGGTGTAATGATATTAAGAAAAAATTAATTATCAGCGTAAATAAGATCGAACAAACATTTTTTTTATTGAACAAACAATAACTACTTTAGATTGATTGAAAATAAAAGCTTAGTTACTATAATTGTCGGCACTAGGTTCAAATCGAATTTTTAAAAATTATTTATAAAAAAATGAACAACGAACAAACGATAAGTTTAATCGAACAATCAAAAACAAACGACGAACAAACGAATTATCTTAAGAGAAGATTTTAAAAATTATTTAAAAAAAAGTGAACTACGAACAAACGATAAATTTGATCGAACAATCAAGAACAAACGAATTAGCAAAAAAAAAATTTAAAAAAAAAACATTTTTCCTCGCCAACTTAAAAGAGCTTGCGATTCCTTTTTATACCAACCATAGACATACCCATATCAACAATCTATAATTATAATTTTTGTATTATTAATCTGTGATTGCTATCGGTTTTGTTCGTAATCTATGATTTGTTCACGATTAAAGAAATATACATTTGATAATTGATATACATTTTTGATAAATGTAAAATAAGTCAATTTTTAAGAAATAAAATAAGAGGTTTTTGTTAATTTATTAGTAGAATTTATTGTTCTCGTTTAAAATGAACCCTTGTTCAGTGGCAGCTCCACAACAAGACACTGATGGTGATGGCAGATGGAATAGTATTGTGAGTTGTTTCATAAATTTATATTAGAACTAGGTAGTATCTGCCCGCAACTTTTTCCGCGAAGACATCTAATTTGATTCTTGGGTGAATCGAAAGATACTCACTAATTCACTCTTCTACCTTTTAAGTACCTATATGCAATATTTAATTTTATTCTGTTAACTTATTTTTGTCTGAACAATTTCTTACACGAAGGGATCCTGTATCGGGATAAAAATTAGCTTACATGTTAATTCAGGTTATAAAGTATCTGTGTGCCAAATTTCATTGAAATCCATTCAGCCGTTTTTGTGTGCTATTGAGTAATAAACAAACTTTCACATTCATAATATTTGTAAGATATTTGATTGAAGATAATTTTCATCCACAGCATAACCGATTCCTCTCCGATGCGAAAGGCAAAGATGGAGACGTCATATTTATCGGTGACTCAATCCTCCAAGCACTAGAGCATACCGAAGTATGGAACCAATGGTTTGCGCCGCTTCACTGCCTCAATTTTAGCATTCACAAGGATCAAACGCAAAATGTTTTATGGCGTATTAAAAATGGAGAGTTGGATCATGTTGATCCTAGGGTAAGTAAAAATTCAATTTCATTTAACATGTTTTAAATTCATAGTTTTAAGATATAAGATTATTATATTTACTAGATAATAATTTAAAAAAAAGAGAAAAATGATTTAGAGATTTAATAGAGAGATAGATAAGACCTTAATTCTTAAACTTTTTTTATTACCAAGGTTTTAAACCACTTTTGCTTCAATTTCATAGTTTTCAAGGTATAATTAAAAAAGATTAACAAGTGTTCCATTTTTTAGGTAATAGTTTTGCATGTGGGAACAAATAATGTTGATCACACACCAGAGGAAGTCAGTGAAGGCATCCTAGAAATAGTTCATACAATCAGAGAGAAACACCCAAGTGTTTACATTGTGCTTCCTGTAAGTTAAATTTGGGTTTTTTGTATATTATAAACTAGCGTATTACCCACAGCTTCGCTTGGTTCTTTGTAACATTCTAACAAATGTTTGGTTAGCAAGAGAACATTTGAAATTTTCATACAAGTGTCCATCTCCCTTGAAAATTAAATTTCCAAAAACCCTTTCTTAGAATTCACTTTAAATCTCAAAGAAGTTTCTTTTTTCTGTATGTAATACTAAAGTTTCCACAGACAAATTTCCGTATAGATACTTGTATAGACTATATAATAATATATAATTTATGATTTCAGAGTTTACTTCCAAGAGGTCAGCATCCAAATATCTTAAGGGAGAAAAATTTTAAAATAAATGAACTGTTACGTGATAAAGTTGCTTCCATGAATAAAGTAGAAATGGTGTCAATAGATAAAGGATTTATTCAAACTGATGGGACGATAAGCCATCACGACATGCACGACTACCTCATACCCACTAATGCAGCTTGCAGGAAAGCTTTTGAACCAGTCTACGATCTCTTACAACAAATTTTATCAGAAGGTGAACCGGAAAAAGACTTAACACCCTCGGAATAGTAAACACTTGATTTGTCATTTAAGGTAAACAATCTTTGGTAATGAATGAATTTTGATATGCCTATTAAAGGTATGTTACAGTAGAGACTTCATTAATCAGACTAATGGTGGATAATCTAATTTTTGTGATTAGACAATTAACTTTTATTAGTTTTTTGTCTAAACAATAATTTTATTTTGTTTAAAATTAATTAATTAATCAGTGTATCTACAGACAATTTCAAAGGAAGTGGTTTTACATCATTTTTCTAGATAAGATTGGCAGATCTGGATAAATGTGAATCCACATAAATGAAGTCTAAATAATTAAGTCTTTACTGTATTATTTGGAATGTATGGATGGTTTTTTACAAAGTGATAAATGTTTGTTTACCTTTAAGACATGTTATATAATTATAAACACCCGGTAGCTTTTTATGCAGCAAGCTTATTGTGATTGAATAGTAGTACTTAAATTTAGCTTTTTTATCTTAGACTTAAGAGTCAAATGTTTTATATTTATTGTTTACTTTTACATTCCAAATTTATAAATGCATTGGCTGTGTTAATTGTTATTAGGCTCCAGTACACCATGCATTGTGTATGTACTAAAATAATGGGTTCTAACCTAATGAATTGTCCATAAAGCCAGGTCTAGACATGTGTTACATGTAATGTAAATAACTTAGGTGGATAGGTTAATTTATTTTTATGTTATTTATGAAGATCGGAATATAAGTCTGATGATTTTTTCATCAGAATATAAGTTGAAAACAAAGATTTACATGAGAAATTATTAATTACTTGTGGGACTTTCTCAATATAAATTGATAACTTCACTTTAAAAGATAGACTAAAAACTCCTCCACATCTAAAACATTTGTATAAGTTTTTCTTTTAAGTCTCAGGAGTCTTGTTCTTAAAAGTTCTTGAAAGAAATTGTTATGTAAACATTGTGGGTTTTTGCCCTGTAAATTAAATGTAGAAGTCCTTTTGATGATTAAAAAGTTTTGATAGGAATATTATTTCTCAAAACTTACATACGGTTTTCTTTGTATAAAAAAAAATTATAATGCATGATACATATAGAATTTGTGTAACATTACATGTTACACTAGTCTGGACCAGACTTTAAGTTATGGAAATTGACAAAATTATTATCAGTGATAATACATTGCACATTCATAAAGATACATTTAATATTAACAATTGGAATAACTTGCATTTTCAACAAATGTAAATTGGCTCACATTCCTTTATAATAATAAATAAAGGTATAAGGTTTGATGCAATACAAGTAAACACAAATCCATTAATGGAACTAAAAAAAATCTATTTAATTTAAAATGCATGAATTCATGTTTAAGTTGAGCAAGTATAAATTAAGCGGCTATTTGTATATAGGTTGTATTTAATACTATGCAAGTAGTAGTACATCTTTTATAAGTTATATCAATGAACTAGTAAACTGGTAGTCGATGGTCTTATGTTAAATAATATTTTAGCCAATTATATCTGTTGTATACTTCGATTGTTTATATAGCAACCAAGGTTTAGTGCTCTATACGTCTACAATAATATTGCACAATAATTTTATCATGCGATAATACAATACTTTTACTGTCCTACTCATCAAGCCACCATAACAACGATAGTAATAATAATAACTATACTTTATTGTATAAAAAGAAAATAAAAGAAACCAAAAATTATATAACAAAAAAGATATGTACAATAGGTGGCCTTAGCGCTCAGTGATCTCTTCTAGGCAATCTCTCTATGGAGGAGTCATTTATTAAAAAATGGTAGACAGACTCGTTAAAAGTTATAAGCAAATCAAACAACCAATGAGCGTTTCTTGATTGGCCGGCCCGACACCGGCACCGGCCCGACACCGACACCGGCCCGGCACCGGCAGCTACATTCTTCATTAGACCGACACCGACACGCTCCGACCCGACACGCCCTTACATATTAATTCCAGACGTGGACAAGAGCGGTGCGCGATGCCAACGTATAATAATAGATTGTATTTGTTGTATTTACTATATTTAAGACATCTCTTAAAATTTTATTTTTACTTTCGTCTGTTGTCTTATCCCAAAGACTGGGTTTGGACTCCACTATTTCTATTAGAGTAACGACGTCATATTTAAAGGCCATAATTAAAAAAATACGTAGTTCTTCCGCATGCACTAAGTAGTAATGAAAGTTACGGCGGGGTGCGCGGGCGGGTTCGGTGATCACGCCACTCGCACGCCTACATTGAAACATGCATAAAGGTGTCGGCCCGACACCAGCGGGAGGCTTGCTGCCGCCGGCGCCGACAGATCGGTGTCGGGCCGGCCCAGTGTGACAGCGTGCAGTACAATCTCATAGAATTATGCGTCCACTGGTGTCGGTGTCGGGTTCGGTGCCGGTGCCGGCCAATCAAGAAGCGCTCAATGGGATATACTAGACTTAAATATACATTCATAAACAGGTTAGGTATATATGTTTAAATATACCCTAGTAGTAGTTTTTAGAAAACAACAATTAAAAAAAAAATGATTGTTTTGGCTTCAGTTGAAGGTAAAAGCACCCCTAACATTTTATTAAAATCTCGACCTGTTGATGTCTTTTATAATCTTTAGCCAATAAAATTGACAAGCCATTCTCATTAATATTTCAGTGCAAGCATCATGTCTGACGACAAGTCTTGTGCAATATATTGTAGGTGTAACAGGCGGCTCAGCTTATGTTTTTTTTTGGTTTAAATTGTGGATTTAATTTATAAAAATGGTACCACTTACTGCCGTAGGGTTACAGTACTTATCAAACAAATATTTTTATACTTTAAATATATTAACTAATGTAGTAAGTAACTTCAGCATTTTACACTATTTATTGAAACTATCATAATAACTAGTCTGTTGTACGTCTTGCATAAAGTTGTCTTGCATTTTGGACATTGTGAAATAGATTCATTTATGTAAACTCTCTACCAAAGATTTCTTCACTTTCTCAACCAAAGGTATATCATATAAAATATAGATCTTACTCAAAATTAATCTAGCATTTGTGATTGTAAATCATTTGGCTCAACAAAAATCATATTAACAATAGTAGCTCAAGTATTAACATTATCTACTCAACAATAAATACATTTTGATTAAATACTTAAATTATCAGGTATACTAAGGCTGCGGTACTCAACATTATACATAACATGTTTGAGTGAGGTGTTCTAATTGCTAAAGCTAAGGACGCCACAGGTTGAGTACCGCTGCCCTGGTAGGACTAGCTTACAAGTTATTAAGTTTGCCTAGCAAATATCGTAATATTCAAACCATAGATATAGTTTGTACGATGCATACTCTTCACTATTTATTGGTTTCAAATCATGTATTTATTACAGTATAATATAATGGTAGTTTACGTGTAGTCACTCAAGTTGCCAAACTGTGCTTGAATCTCAATTGTGATTATTTATTTGCATGAACAAAAAGGCTTAAAATTAAAAGTGCAATTTTTTTCTATATTGTCTATTATTTTAAACCTTAATTTCCATAATGAAACATTCATCTAGGGCACGGGCGACGCCGAAGAATTCAGAATGCGTTGAATTCATCAGATAATAGATCCTCGAATTTGTGTATAATACTACTGTGACAAACAAAAATTATATACAATTTTGTCTTTTTTAAATGATATTTCTTTTCACATTACTAAGAAAATTCACATTATTAGTATACCTTGGACATAATATTAGACCGATGTCGATAATTGTTTGGCATTTTTGTTCTTTAAAATCTGTACTTTCGTTACCATAGTAAATTTTCTCAGAAAATGCTTCCTCACTCATCCGAATTTATTTTAATCATTATGTACAATTTTGAGCTATTCATTAATTACTCGAAAACGTAAGATTTCATGTAACATTGATAAATAAAAAATTACAAATCCATAAAACTTAAAAATTGCGAAAATTGTTGTTTTAAATATTAAATATAGGATTTAAAGGGGATTTCATCTAAAATTCGGATTCGTGTTTTTTTCGTTTCTTTACATTTCCTGAGAACATTTACTGTAATGTATATTTTTTTACACCATCTGAAAGTTGAGATTTCAACGAACAAAAACCCAACCGACTTTTTAAAAAAAACAGATTTTTTGACGGGAGATTTTTCGATTGAAAATTGGGGTGTTTTTTCGATATTAAGTCATTTTCAATAAAAAAAATTACAGTGTTTTAGACATAAAAAGGTAAGTTTTCACTAAACTTAGTGAAAAAAAATTGTTTTTGTAGAAGATAAAATTAAAAAACCAAAAAATTGGTTATTTGAATTTTTCACATAAATTTCGACATTATGTGAAAAAAGTGTAAATACAAAAGTTGTAGATCTTATTATTACGTACAACTTTGCCATAAAACGTTTTTCCATAGGACTTGTTGTTTTTCCGGAAATCGAGATAAACTGTTTTTTTTCATCTTCAACAACCTCCCTCTTTTTCCACTTCCCGACCTCCGATCGCCCGTAAATGAGTTTTCCTTTTATTTTTGTTTTATTCTCTTCCTTTTCCAATGGGTTTCATATCCTACTATATTTTTATTTAACCATTTTCAAAGGCTCCGGCACTGGCCTATATACTATTCATTTCACTGAAAAAATTCAAAGCCAATTTTCTGGGGAACCCAACTATTAATCTATACATTTAATTTTTAGGATCAAAAAGTCTATAATTTGATCTCAACTCGTGCCAGAAATAATTAATTTCATTTCTAATAAAAACCTAGTAGGTACTTAATATACACTATTCTCAAACCAAGAATAAAAAATAGATATTATACCAAGAACCAGCCTACCCTTGCGACTTCGTGCCCGTGATGATCCGCTCCAATTGGTCTTAGGGTGATGATATATAGCCTATACCCTTCCACGATAAATGGACTATCTAACACTGAAAGAATTTTCCAAAACGGACCAGTATTTGCTGAGATTAGCGCGTTCAAAAGCAAACAAACTCTTCAGCATAAATATTAGTATAGATATGACTGCCAGAAAACACAACTTTTTTTTATTGATTTGGCTTTTTTATATAAACCTTAATGAAGATTATTTTGGAGGTAACATGGAAAAATAAGTATACAACAAAAATATGTAATTTGAAATTTTATTTGGCTACTTAAATAGAAAAATTAAATTAGTATTTATTTAAAATCCTCTTATAATACAAACTAAATGGTAACATAGGACTCCCGTGTAATAGAGATTTGTCAAATATATTAAAATTAACTTTTTGAAGTTTAGTTAAATATTTATCCACTGCAACTGCCGGTAGGAAAATTTGAGATGTTATTTTTGGTACTTCAATATTTCTTGCCTGAAAATAAAATCATAAAATATACATTTAACAAATACAAGTAGTATTTGTATGAAATGACACAGAAACCGAGTACAAAAAGTTTTTTCTTACCTAAGGGAAGTTAGTTTTAGAAAGCTTTCATTCCAAGCTTAATAAAAGCATTTTGTGTTTGGTACAAAATTAATTTTCATACAAATAAAATAAATTCTTATAAAAGACGACCTAATTTGTATTTTACTCAGTCACGCAATTTTGGTAAAGTTGTCGCTCTAATTCCTTTTAGAATAGAAACTCAATATACTTTCAACTATAATATATAGTCTAATTAAATTCTAACTGTTATAAAGATAAATATTTTGTGATCTCATGTCTTCATTAATTAAACTTTAAGTCATAAATTAAAACAATAATATAATAATTTACCTTTTCTAAATGACTATTTGCTCTGCTGGCTACATCGAACGCAACATTTCTCATGTTTTCAGTATCAAGTCCTCGCAAGACTGACTCTTGACTAATGTTATGCTTCATCAGTATATCCATTGGTAGAGATATCATTTTATGATAATTTGATACATGGATTGATCTGCAATTATATTTATATATTATTTTTAATTAGATAATATACTTGTGTTTTAAAACCTTATCTACTCAAAAGTGAGGGGTATAAATATCCTATTTACATAAGCAGGTAAATGTTATTCTAAAATTACTCCAAAATCAAGGAAATTTTCAAGATAGGGTAACACTATTATGGGTGGTTGGTTGAAAATACCATATTAACAATATTTTTCAGTATATTTAATTTTATTTAAGATAATTTTTTACTTATTATTTATCAAAGATTACATAAATATAATTTGTTCTTGATATACAATAGTACTTTTAATTTTGAATAATGGGGATATCTAATGGATGATCTCATTTAATTGGTATTTTCCTTAAAAGGTATACCAGAAAAATTCTAAATAATCAACTATATCTAAAACAAAGTTATACTAACCTCAGTATATTTGTAATACCCTGAGCTTTACCTAAATGAGATGCTGCATGATCTGCATGAACATTGGTAACTCCGGCAATGCTGAGCAATAAGTAATAAATTGTGGAAACTGTATTGTCACTATATTGTTCAATGTCTTCTAATGTTCTGAAGTATTTTGTTTTAAGCAGATTATTTCTTGACGTTATCAGCCTTTCTACATGCCTTTGTCGTAACTTGTAACTTATACACACCTACAAATATTTAAAAATTATATAGTCTAAGTAATTAGTTTTTCGTTTTCTTAATATGGAAAGGTTTCAAATGTATTGGAATCCCATTTATTGGTTTGTTGTACAGACACGGAAATTAATAATACAGGAGACTATCTTAGTTATGCTATTGAATTGTCTTTTTCAAGGTTAAGATAATAAAAAGAATGCATTGATTTTTGCAGGTTTGCAATATTATGAAAGAGTCGCTACCAGTCTATCCTCAGTCGATCTGAGTTTAGATTTTATAGGTCGATCTCATTTTTTAAACAATATTACTCTAACTCCATTAAAATTCATAGATTTTATCAAATACTAGTGACCAACTCCAGCTTCATACAGTTTCTTTCTCTACTATAATATGCATGTTCCTCTTAAATCACTCTACCTATTACTGAAAACTGCATTAAAATCTGTAGTATAGTTTAAAAGATCTAAGCAAACAGATAGAGAAGGCCACTTCTTTTTATACTATGTAAAGATTTAAATGCCTCTAATAGCAGCAAATTTATGTGGAAGTCAATACCTATATTTTAACTAAATTATGAATATGATTGATTTTATGCAAATATATAATAATTATATAGTAAACAATTAATAACCTTGTGTAATTCTTGTGTTACAGGATGAGCTGGTATATCTGTAGATTGATGATTGCTTTTATAGATTATATTAACAGCATCTTGCCAGAACTGAAGTCTCATAGCTGCTGTGTGTGGATCAGTTGTCTGATCTTGCACTCTGGCAATTTCAGCATTGAATGCTCGCACCACTAATGCTGGTGCGCGAAGAGCCTTAGTCATGAGTAGAGTTGCCAAATAATTTTCGTAATCATGCTGTCTACCTGTGAAAATATTGAAGTACGAGAAGATATTCTTTAAATTATACTTAATTATTTTGAAATAATACCAGTCAACCTGTTGTAGCTTAAACAAAATCAATATTTTCAGTAAGACTTGCAGCTTGAGTGAAAACCGTATTTAATTTCGTGTAGTTGTTTATGCATGATACATATTAGTTTACAAAATTAAATGGAAATCCTTCATTCCGATCGATACAAGGACAAACATATAGACGGATAGTTTTAAAATTATTGTTTTTACTTCTGTTCAAGGTACGACCCCACACAGTTTGCTTAAATATCTTCCATGTTGTGTATGGATATTAGATATGTTACATTTTCATTATATGTAAGGATATTTAAACGCTCCATTATACAATACCTCACAATGTTGGCACAGTAATGTAAAGAAGATTGATTTGAAGAAGCCTGCTGTGACAATGATCTTCTTGGTAAGGTATTATTTTTAAAAGGTTGTGTTATGTTCCTTAACATATTGAATTAATGAGATAAATACTTCTTCGAAGTTTTAAACTTCTAGCACAAGCCTTAAAATACTAGATAATTGAATACTTTTTATGAATTTTTAAAAATTTCATGTTATATATGACTTCTGAAATGTCTGAACATAATAATAGAACATAAATGATAAAATCTCTATTGTCTGTGGATAAAATAGTCTTGGGTAGTTCGCGAACGACCTAGTTCAAAAGAACGCTCCTTTAGGTGAACTATACGAACTAGCTCGTAGACGATCTCACTCTTAGTTCTTCTATTTTTTTTTAACTGTATTATTTACTTCTAGGGATGCTTATGTTTCATCCATACTTCACTACTTGTTTTCTATAAAAATACATGTGTAATAAATAAAAATAGTGGATTATTTCTAATAAGAAATCGATATATACTTATATATTTAAATGGTGAAAGAACTATCAAAATATTGTTCATAAACATCGATATTTCACTTTTGAGAGTATCGATGTTTTTCTCCTTTATTTATTATTTTTAGTAAATTATTTAAAAAAAGAACTAACGAACTAAAAGAGAGAACTAGTTCGCTTTTGCATTGCAAACTCCTAACGAGCTAAAAGAACTAGCGAACTAATTAAAATGAGCGCTCTTTTTGGTAACCAATTAGGCCCAAGACTAGAAGTAGAACTGTAATCTCTATGACTAGAACATAATTTGACATTGACATTAGAAGCAGTGTTATCAACTCTGAAAAATATTTCTTCCTATAGGAAGAATCCTTTCAGAGTTAGAGAGAGCTTAAGTAAAAGAAAACCCTACATGTTTGAACTATATCAATTAGAAATACATAATACGATTGATATTTAAGCCCAAACAAATGTAATAAAATATTTACAGGAAAGTATAATTATATTATGAACGAATAAATTGAGAATCGATTTTTTTAATACGTGTTTTGCAAACAAATTAGTAACTAAATAAACTAAAATTTGTGTTTAATATTGAGAAAAGGAAAGGCTGCCATGGTGCGACGCAACCAGCAACATATATTTCTTTTCAAGACATTAAATGTTCGAATTTGTGTAATTTTCTTCTTTCTTTTCAAAAAAGTTGCTTTAAAAATAAAAATTAAATTAAAAAGAAACAACGGGTTGCACTCCGGGAGTGAAATTTACGTTGTGCATTTTTAAATATTTTGGAATAGTTAGGGGATAATTACGCACGAATAACTTTATTTATCAGTATAAAAATACTATCATTTATGTGATTAAATACAATATTCATCTTTTGCGCTATCGTACACAAATTTAAATTCAATTTTGTATAAAACGTGCTACCAATTAAGCGTGCAAGGGTCGTCTTACGATTTTTCGATTAGGTCACGTGTCCTGACGCGAGTTTACTCCGTCTCACGAATTTTAGATCAGGTCACGTGTCCTGACGCGATTTTAACATTTTTTACCCATCCCAAAAGTGCACAACGTCGCTAAAGAAGTTTTCACTTCAAAAATATCTTAAGAAAGCAATAATTAATTTTATTAAGAATATTTTTCATACGACATAGTGTTATAGAATTAGCATAATATTATCACTTAAATTAATTTTTCGCAATGATTTCTAAACCAAAGCTGAGTATACACTCTTTAAAGTACTATAAAGTAGTTATTGTACTTACTGCTAAATTAGTTAAATGTTTTGGTATTTGCGTTGTGTTAAATTTTCCAATTAACTGATTTATAAATATTATTTCAAACAATATGTATAAAATATATACCATACCATAAATAATGTTTTTTTGAAATGCCATTTCCGAAATGGCATAAATAATGTTTCACATCTAAAATATTTATAAAGGTATAGCTGCGTTACATGCGCAATAAAAAATGGCAACTAAAAAGGGAGGTAATTGCCTTAATCAGTTATACACCAGCTAGTCCAGCAGCTACGTAGTATTGTAGCATTTTTTTAACATTTGGTAATACTAGTTACTTTCTGTGACTAAGAAATTAATTTGTTTTTATTATAACAAAGTTATACTATTCTGTTCAACACTGCTTATGTTACAAGTGAGAGAGACACACATCTCTGATAAAGGATTTTTATGGATCAGTGGCGATTCCCGAGAGGTTTCTCTTTCTAATAACTTGACTTGGCTGATTTAGGTTTATTCTTTCCAAATATTCTAATTATTTTTGCCGATTTTAGTGCAGTTATCTGTTTTTAATAGTCAATACAGAAAAACAAATCTGTTTGTTTAATTTGTTTTGTATCTTTAGAACCTGCTTGTATGAGTCAACAGCTGCAATTTTAAGGCAAAATAGTGTACTTTACTATGTCTGTTGGTATTAATTAAGAAAATGTATGCAATGTTTATTATTTACTTATATGCAAGTATTACGCACGTTAAAATGCGTCGTTAAAATCTAAATATGTAATAACTATAACAATTAACAGGTGACATATAAACAAGAAGTTAAAGTAAAGTTATTTATATATATCTTTCTTTTTTTATACTTTGTTTTGGTAGCTTAATATTTTTTAATTTAATTATTTGAAAAATACACACGAATTAAAATATGTTATAATTTAAAGATTATTTATTACATTAAATTGCGTCATAAATAAAATCATAAAATTTATATAGCTTATGTCAACCGCGCCCTTATTACGAACTAGCTGCGCTACCCTACCCGCTATATTTTGGATAATTTAAAACTATATCATTATAAATAAAATCCTATGCGTTATTCTGATGTGTAAGCGATTTTATTGTAAAGTTTCATCAAAATCCATTCAGTAGTTTTTGCGTGAAAGAGTAACAAAAACATTCATACATCAATACATCCATACATCTACACATCCGTACATTCTTACAAACTTTCGCGATAATATAAGTAGGATCTATTGACATCATTAAAATTGGTTCAGTAGTGTAGGCGCCACGGTGGAACATACAAATATACAGACATACATACTGTTATTATGATGTTGGTAACACTTATAATTTGAGTAACATTCAGTTACTAGCGGGCGCCCGCGACTTCGTCCGCGTAGAAGTTCTGATTTTCTATGAGATTATAAAAAGATAATTTTTCCCGCTGCTGTAATAATCTAAATTTTCATATTCCCGCTTTTCTAACCTCAAACTTTAAAAGCATAGGACTTTCATATAACCTTCAAACCCCCATTCCACCCCTTAGGAGGGGCACCCCCGTAAAAAAAATCTTAGCTGACACCTACCCTCTAGAGAGAACCTACTTTCCAAATTTCAAGTTAAGAGTGACTATAAATTAAACTTTCCCATACAAACTTTCATCCCCTATTTTACCACCCTTCAGGGGGTATTTTGCTAAATAAATTATACAGATTTTTATTATTGTAAGTTATTAATGTAAATACCGATTTTCATAAGTCTAACTTCAAAAACATAGGACTTTCATATAACCTTCCAAACCCCATTTTACCCCCTTAGGGGAGGATTTTCTCCAATCCGTTTCTTAATGGACACCTACGTCCTAGAAGGAACCTACATTCCAAATTTCAAGTTTGTAGGTTTTATAGTTCCTGAGATTTCGTGATGATCAGTCAGTCAGTCAGTCAGTGACTTTTCGCTTTTATATATATAGATTTGATGTTGGTAGGATTGATATGAGTAGCATTTTGACACAATTTGGGGATGGGGATTGCAAAATAAATACGCCATCACGACAGAATAATTAATTAATAACACCGCGAGTACCCCAGGAGGATATTCTAGTCAAGCTTTTCGCGTCATACTGTTAGTCTGCGTATAGACTATAACTCTTTCTCTTTTTAATAAACAATACATACATAGACTACCAAAATCAATTACCCTTTTGGCTTCGTCGTAGTAGGGTAAAAAAAGGAAACGTATTGTTACTTTTGAATGCTAATTTTTATCAAGATATTTTATAACGTAGTTTGTAAATTTCTTTTAAATGCAAACTTTTTATTTAAATTACCTTCAGTCTTATAAGATGCATTGAATATATATTTTTTCTATGGCAGTTAAGCGGCAAACGAGCAAACGGCCTGATGGTAAGTGGCCACGTTGTCACCTTGAAAATAGGGCGAGGAAGGGGAATAAAAAGAAAAATGCTGTGGTTTCAGTGGACCTTGAACGAAAACTCCAGATCCCCTACCAGTACCACCAAAGGGTTTGGGTGCTGGATTACTCGGCTCTTTCGAGATGCTCTCCCAGCGGCAGAGGGCAATTGTATTCTAATTTCTAACCCGTCTCCTCACGGGTTAATAAAATATGTAGGAGTTTAGAGGGAGGTTTTGACCAAATAATGTGTTTAACATGTATTAAGGTGAATTATAATGATATTAAAAATCTATACTTTAATATATAGAGCTGAAGAGTTTGTTTGTTTGTTTGCTTGAAAGCGCTAATCTTAAGAACTACTGGTCCGATTTGAAAATCCTTTCAGTGTTAGATAGCCCATTTATCGAGGAAGGCTATGTATCATCACGTTAAGACCAATAGGAGCGGATCATCACGGGCACGAAGTTGCAAGGGTCGGCTAATAATCTTATAAAGCCATCATCACTAAATATTCTTAATAGTCAAGAATCAATACTAATCTATCCACAACAACGATTCAGATTTTTTATCTCAAAATAGATCTTCTATGCAGTCTTTTGGCCAGTGAGTGAGCTTTTAGAAACAAAACTTTCTTTAATTTTTTTATGGCGTATGTATTTTCTAAAAAAAATCTCGTACATGTTGCAGTTGACTTTAATTATTTTCGTGCAAATGGTTCACTGTTCAGGGATATGTTTAGTAAGATTAGTTGAATAACATGATGTTTATTATTATCGGTATTGTGTCGCAGTAAGCAAGGGTGGAATGTTTAAATAACTGGCTCTACTGTCGTCATCTCATATACATTTTCAAACCAGTTCCACGACTTGGATGCTAATATCCGCAAAAGCCCAGTATTCATACAAAACTGAGACGTGTCGAAAGGCAAGCTCTATTCTTGAATCAAGTGTTGCCGCAGCTTTTAGATCCCGTAAAGTTTTGTGCTGATGTCGCGCAGAATCCGAAGCAGCAAGGAGTGGCAGGTGCGAGCTTCTACTTTGGCCAGGAACACAACCAATCCAATTCGGAATATTGTCGAAAATCTGCAGGTGGAACCGAACCCTAATAAGGAACTCATAGCACTATCTATTGGTAAGTTCGTTCATAATCACAGCGCGTGTTTAGTATTTACTATTACGCAATTCTTACGAAAACATTATGGCATATTCCATCTTCTAATACCTATACAACATTCTCGCGTCGCGGAGTTTGTTACCAGACTCCTCCGAAACGGCTCAACTGACTTTTATGAAATTTTGTATGCATATCGGATAGTCTGAGAAACGGTCAACATCTATTTTTAATACCCCTAAATGTTAAGGGTGGCCCACCCCAAATTTTTTAAATTTATATGGCAAAATAACGTTTACGGGGTCAGTTAGTAAAATAATAAAACCTTTCCTTGAAATTCAAATTTATTTAAGGTATTGAAGGAAATCAGCAACTAGGTACATGGGTACAAACTCGTAGAAGCAAATGTAGAAAAAAAAAGTAAAGCTCGTTCTATTTTATTTTACTGCATTATTCAAATCAGAAAAAAATCTGTTCAAGAAATTGTCAATTATTGATAGGTACTGTTTGGGCTAGTGGATAACCTTTTTATCCACATCGATATAATTTCAAAAGAAATCTGTAAATAATCCGGCCAAATGCAAGTGTACCCTGAGGGTTCCGTGCAATTTCAGTTTTAACGGCCAAATCTAATTTTGCGGTCGGAAAACTATTGTCACCATACATCAAAACAAGTCACTGTCAGCTTACCAATTGTAATAAAATATTTTTGTAATATTTGGATTATTTCCTGGAAGTGTGCTATAACACATTGCTTCTTACCAAGTTCCTTGATACTAGATAAGTACTCAATACATTACGATAACCTATACGAATATACAGTATCTTCATCAATATATTATGTAATGTAGCGGAAAATTACAGTTTACAAATTATTCTACATATATGAGCTATATGACCTTGCTTCACAGTAAATTCCATGATACCAGTATACCAGCAAAGACTATCATTTTGATTTTTGTGTGCAAGTCAAAATACCCTCATAAGTGGTATTGTAGGATGTGTGCCGGTATTTGTAAAGGCTTCATTATTTAAGCTATATACAGTGTATGTTTACATAAGCATTTGAATTATTTATAATTACTTACATGAGATAAGTATAAGACATGATAAAATAATAGCAACAAAAAATTTAAACGCCTTCAAGCTCTGAAAATTTAGTAAAAAGCAAGAAAAAACTTTAAATAAAAGGATATTTTAATCACTCCCTCTACTCTCTATTGCCTAAGAAATCAACTCACTGTATATATCTGTATATCTGCATTGATCAGATTTTGATGCGGTGGCATGGGAGCAATTAGGAAGTATATACCCTTTCAAATAAAAAAAAAATGACTGAAATGAAAATTCATATGAAAAAAAATTGAATATTTTTCTTTTTTTGAAATCGTTTTAATATATTTTAAAAACTGTCATTTTACACAAGTCCGTTGCTAGTTAACGTGCAGAATTTATGGTCCGATGTGCTTTAGGTTAAAATCTCGATATTTGCATTTTACTAATAGTCCAATCTATATCTATACTAATATTATAAAGAAGTAAGATTTGTATTTTTGTATGTAACGAATAAACATAAAAACTACTGGACCGATTTCATACATTCTTTCACCATTAGAAAGCTACATTATCCCTGAGTAACATAGGCTATATTTATTACAAGAAAAAATTACAGATCCTCAGAAAATCTCACTAAAACCAATCCAAGGTGCAAAAAAATAGCCATAAAATATCTTTCATCGCATGCGCTGCGAAAAGTATTGATGATAGAACAAAAAAATGTTCTAGAATATTATAGAACGTATCAATATCTACAAAAAACTCCGCGAGACCATATGTCCAACTATTATAGTTATGTCACTATAACTACTTTTTTATATTTTAAAAGTTGATAAAAATGCCTATCAAAATCAGACCATGTTTTCCATACCTTTGTATTAATCCTTATCCAAATAAATTATTTCATATTCAAGACTGTTTCAATACCTGTTAATTACTTTTTGAATTATTGAAATCGGACATTCCAGTCAAAAGATATTACAAAATAAAAATATCAAGATAAATAAAAAATAATCCCAGACGGGCCGCCGGCGCGGTGCGGAGTGCCTCGCCGATAGAGGGAGCGACAAAATGCGGGAGCCAAAATGTTGCCAAAAAAATTATCCACCTGTGCGAAGCCGGGACGGGCCCCTATGTTTTATAAATATACCTGTCCTCTTTACAGGTTTAAATTCTGGTTAACGTTAAGTTTAAAAAATTAAATAAATATATAAATTGAATTATACTTTAAATAACCTTTTAAAATCATTTTTGCGTATTAAATTATTTCTGTCTTTCTTAGAATAAAAGTTATTTAAACTTTTAAAATATACTTAATAAATTTAAAATGATGGAGGTTACTAGGTGAAAATTATCCAGTTAATAGTTAAGTCAAGGTTAACAAGGTTTTAATTTGGTTATAAAATTTATTAATTAAAACAAAATTAGCAAACGAAACGAATATGTTATAAACCTATAAAGGATATCTACTTAATTGTAACGTGACTTTAGTATATGAAATATCTTTTTAATTACTTGAACAGATAATCCGTGACGTCATTCTTTAGTCAATAAACCTAATAATATCGCTATTTAGTATGAATACGCAAATAGACAAGGAACCAGAGTCTCAGTTCAAAATTATTTACTAAATAAGTCAAAAGTCTGACTAAGTCGTGACGTCATTCACTAAAACGCCGTATAGTTATCATGCTATATTTTGCACTTAATTTAATTAAAAATATCGTTAATCCTGAAAATATGATAAAGTAGTATTAGCGGGTAGGTCATTTTATATTATGTCAAGTATACCGACGTGTAGACAAAATATAACTTTTAGTGCGATAAGTAAGTTTACGTATTGCTTTACGGTAATGCGTATTATTCCTCTCTCATTTTATGACAATGCCTATTAGTACTGAAGAAGGTCAACTGAGATTTAAATATTAGTAAATCATCTATTGGTGCACACAAAATTGGTTTCGAAGGTTGATAAATTCTCTATATTTAGACTTCTTATTAGAGGTTATCAAACTAAATAAATAATATAGGCTTACTTATTACTTGATAGAATACCGTTGCTGAGAGTATATAAAAATCAATACGATATGCTTCTCAATTCAATGTTAAAAATGATGACAGTAAAATAAATAAATAATAACATGAAACAGATAAAATAAAATCTATCAATATTTTAAAATGATACTCTTTCATTGAAATTTTTTAACAACGCAGTTTAATGCATTAAATAAAAAAATAACGAATGAATAAAAACAGTTTTGTCCGTGAGAAATCTGACGAAGATAATTCTTGACGGCAAAGCGGTCTTGGTGGACGGACTTTCTCTCTTCATTGATGCTTACATAAAAAAGTCAAGATAATCCATCGTTATTAGTAGACTAGTATAGACTTAAAATCAATAATTATAATAAGTATTAATTTTTATCTCAGGTGATCCAACGACATTTGGCAACTTAAACCCTCCAGAACAGGTATTACAAGCAGTCCGAGATAGCATCGAGTTGCATTCTAGCCGTGGATACGCGCCATCGAAGGGTCACGCGGAAGCCAGGGCTGCAGTGGCAAAGTACAGCGCCCACCAGGGCGACGTAAGCACGGATGACGTTATCCTATCAAGTGGATGTTCACATGCTATTGAAATGGTCATATCAGTGATTGCAGAATGTGGTCAAAATATAGTTATACCCTGCCCTGGATTTTCAATATATCAGACGCTGGCTAAAGGATTGGGTATTGTTGTAAAACATTATCATCTACTGGTAAGTCTTAGGAAACCGAAAAACGTATGAAATTAGAAATATTTGTACTTTAGGACCTTAGCGTGTCATGCTCCAAACACCTTCAGATTTCTGAGTTTGGCGAGCGATAGGAAGCGTGCAAATTGTCTGTTATTGGATAAGTTACAATGACATAAAATAAAAAATCAGGTTATATTCTATGATTACTAGATATCCATACTAACCAATTAGTTCTACCTATGCAAAAGTCCATACATATGATATTTTTTACTTCAAAGTTGAATTTAATAACAGATACGATTTTATATTCTGATACATCAGAAATGTTGGAAAAATTATCTACTAATAAACAACATTTGTTTAATAACAAAATCTACGTTTTCAGCACAAATTCTTAATTTAAGTATTAATACATTATATTCATGTAAATATAAACGGGTTTCTAGAAACATAACAAGTTTCTGGTTCATTGTGGTTCTTATTTGCATATTTGCGTCGCATTCTCTAAACAACTTTGTCGATCCTGTGTTATACATATATTTCTTCTTATTGCGAACATAAACATGATTCTTATTAAATGATTTTATTCTACAGCCAAATGATCAATGGAAAGTAGATCTCGAGGATTTAGAAAGCCAAATCGACGATGATACTGCTGCCATTGTAGTAATTAATCCATCCAATCCTTGCGGATCAGTTTATGACGAAGAACACCTAAGTGAAATATTAGACGTAGCTTACAGAAACAAAGTACCAATAATAGCAGATGAAATATATGAGCATTTGGTTTTTTCTGGAAATAAGTTCACAGCTATATCTTCATTATCCAAAGATGTCCCAGTCCTCACGTGTAGTGGACTGACGAAACGGTTCTTAGTTCCTGGGTGGAGAATGGGCTGGGTCATTATACATGATCGCAATAATATTTTAGGAAAAGAAGTACGCGAGGGCTTATCTAACATTTCCACAAGAATTCTTGGACCTAGTGCATTGATACAGAAAGCGCTACCGGCTATTCTAGAATATACGCCACAAAGCTTTTTTGACGAAGTGATAATGTTTATTGAAGTTAGTTGAATTTTTATTTTTCCTACATGAATTTGATGGAAAACTACAAAAATAAGTAATTATACTAATGAATTGTACTGTTTCAGAAACAGGCAAAATTTGCTTATGAAGTACTTCGAACTGCGCCAGGTCTACGACCAATTATGCCTCAAGGAGCAATGTATATGATGATAGAGATAAAAATGACAAACTTCCCAAAATTCAAAAACGGATTACAGTTTGTGGAGCGTATGGTTGCAGAACAATCTGTTTTTTGTTTACCAGGAGAGGTAATCTTAATAATAAATATAAAATGACCATTTATTATTTATAATAAATATAAAGAAATATAAATAATTAATGGTCATTTTTCTCAGTCGCTACTCGCTACGTTGATGGAAAGAATATTGCATGTTGCTAATTTTAAAATCTAAATTTACTATAGTTACACTACAAAATACTATGAATAAATTTATTATTTTCAGTGTTTTGACTACCCAAACTTCATGAGAATTGTATTGACTGTCCCCGAGGAAATAATGCGGGAAGCCTGTCAACGAATATTTACATTTTGCAACGAACACGTTGCATTCAGTGATAAAAGAAAAGAAATAGAAAAGGACATTTTACCTGAAGCAAACGAAATCAGACTTCTAAGTGGTAATGATATACCACGAGTTCCATGACAGCAATAAATAGACACATTAAAACCCAAACCTTAATTATATCCATATTTTTTTAGCTATTCTCTTGTATTTACAATGAGATTATATAATAGATACTAGCATGATATTCATTTTATGGTTGTGACTATTAATTATGCTAAAAAGATATGAGATTTTATTTTATAAGATAGTTTTATGAATAGCTCGTTGTTCTTTTCTGAATGGATAATATTTTTTTAAAGCCCAATTTGATGTTTTTAATGATCTAATTATTGTTACCGAGACTGTCTAATATATCCTCATATAAAATAAATACTTATGATAAATTATAAACGTGTAATAAACAAAATACATGTATAAATTAACGTTATATTTACGTTAGTCATGATTTATGGGTGTTAAAACCTGTTAGTTATTTTTTTGTATTAATTAAGAATAAGTTTTTATGCTCGTTACTTTCTTAATAGATATATGATATTAAATAATTTTATTTAACATTTTATTTTATTTTTTAATTCATTGAAGTTAAACAACTTTGAAAATTTATTTTCGAATTCACTCAATAGTCAATATTAATATTATATTTGTGAATCGTAAAAAAAATCATAATAAAAATACCCTATATATTCTGATAATCTATATTATAATATGTAATAATATTGAACATTCAAAGGTAAACTTTAGTATGGTCAGTTTTTACACGAAATTGCTTAAGATTAAATGATCAATAAATAAAAGTAACTTTACACTGAATTTGGCCTGACTAAAAGTCTAATAATTCACTTAAGACTTTTTTTATATAATCTTAAATACATACGGCCAAGTCTACCGATTTTCTAAAACAAGGCCTGGCAATACCGAGTTCCAATAGATTAATTTTTTAGCCTATACTTTTTTACATTAATGGTAAAACCGCATACTTAGGGGTTTTTTGGCAAAATTTAGTTTTCTTAGGGTGTAAATTTTTTTAACTTAAGCTGTGGGAGAAATATTTTAGAGTTGGTAGCACTGGACTGTCATACTATGATACTAATCTTTTCTGTCATTGTCATATCAGTTCAGGCAATCTGTCAAAAACGCCTTCAGCGAGTTTATTGGTATATTTTAGCAAATATTAATTAATTAAACACAAGTTCTCATCTTTCAAAACATGTCTCAAATGAAATCCAATAAGAAATTTAAGTGGGCATTGGACTTCAACCAAAAGTATGTAGTTTTATGAAATTTAACTTCCTCTATTGTAATTAGACTTAAATTTACATTTGTCATGATTTATGCATAATTTCAGAAAACTTCAACCAACTGATTTGCCATCTCCTCCAGGATACAGTCAGTCTGCTAGTGCCAGCTACACGGAATCTTCCAAAGATGCAGATTCCAATTTACTGTTAATCAAAAAGCTTTGGGATGTTGCTCTCGGACCTCTGAAGCAAGTGCCAATGAATTTATTTATAATGTATATGGCAGGAAATTCTATTTCCATCTTTCCAATAATGATGGTAGGCATGCTGATTGTTAGACCAGTCAAAGCCTTGTTTTCTACGCAAAGCACATTCAAGATGGTGGAAGGCACTCAAACATTAGGTCAAAAATTTATGTATGTCATCGGCCAATTAGTCAACATCTGTTTAGCACTATATAAATGTCAGAGCATGGGTTTGTTACCAACTCACTCCAGCGATTGGTTAGCTTTCGAAGAGCCCATAACTAGAGTTGAATATATAGGAGGAGGTGTATCTATGCTGTAGATTAATTCAAAGTCACTTTTATTGCTATTATTATTTATTATAAATCATTTGAACGATTACATGTTATTTATGTCTAATAAATCTTGACAAAACCATTTAAGATATTTTAATCCTTCCCACTTTTCTTGCCATCACTGAATTCTTCTAATTTTGCTTTAATGAAAGCTTGTGCTTTTTCAAATAAAACCTTTGGATCCTCTACTTTTTCTATCTGAAAAAAATAAAGATTAAATTGGTTAACTTTTTGATTAATACATACTAACAGAATCCTATTGATATAAAGCTAACAAAGTCATGTTACTATTAATTTATCATGTTATACATTTTTTCTCTAAAATGCAATAAATACCTAAAAGAATCAACTAAAATTGATATTTTCAGTGAACTACACAATTCCTGGTTCAAACTAATATAATATTTAAAAAGCAACAAACCATTTCTTTTTATCCATGGCATTGTCACATGCTTGAGTTGATTTCTTACAGACTGTTTCAACTGCAGCCTGCATTAAAAATAAAGTAAAATAACATAACAGAAATGTGACAAACAAAAGAGGCCATTATCAACAGTCTTTGAACCAGGAATGTTTAGTTTGAAGCCAAACTCAAGCATGGAAGATAGAAAAAAAATTTTGACATAGAAATAAATGAATATGACCTCCTTTGTGAATCCAAGTTATATTTTTACCTTCCAACTTATCAGGGAAATAGGATAAATGTTAATAAATTAGAATCTCAACCTGTTTTAAAATATCTATTAATATGAACAGTAGAATTTAAAAAAAATAGTTTTTTAGTACTTCAAGACCTTGGAAAATTTTACATAAAAAATTGTTTTGACAGAAAACTTAAAAGAAAAAGATAGATTAAAGATTTAACTGGTCTGATTTGCAGATAAGTTGGTAGGAAAATAGTATAAAAGTTATTTTATTATAAATAATTTTAAAAAAGTATGGGGGATGTTTTTTAACAGTAGAATGATAATAGACTCTCAATTATTAGAAAATTGTAAAGTTGACAAAGTTCCGAGTTTCAAATAGAATCTGATATGAGCATAAGCATACCTTACCTCATAATTTTGGGCTATGTATACTCCTGTATACACTCCTGTGCCAAAAATTAGCTGTAACAGAACCATTAGATATTAGTTAGTGGTTTTAGATTAGTAATTATTATTACAATTAAAAAATTGAACTTACAAATGTTTTGACAAGTGACGCAAAGCAACCCATTGTAGGATGGATAATAATAATTTATACTAGCAAAATTTTTGAAACCATAAACTAGTATATAACATTATATCCACTCTACACATATTTAGTTAATTTAATTATTAATTATTTATACATTAAATACATGATTTTAATATTTGACAGAAATGACTTTCTACATTTGAAAAAAATATATCAAATTTGACAAAGAAAAAGACAGGCAGTGTAATATTTTTTATGGCAATATTTAATGAATTTTGATAGAAATTGATAATTGAGTTTTTTACTTAATTTTGACAAAGAACAATTTTTATTCCTCTGTAATTATGATAATATATATAGCACGAGAAATGTAATTATTATTTACCTACCTCAATAGCAATGTACAAACTGAATTTTTAAATTTATACCTTATCAAATATATTACATACTTTCATTACTTTTTTAAAGTTAATACTAAAACGATGTATCAGAAATACAAAATATTTTTTACAGATAAAGCTATTCTGTGTATTTTTTAATATTCCTTTTTTTAGTTTTCAAGTCGCAAGATTAATACTAATGAATTGTAATTTGAAATCAATTTTATCTACTCACCAGTCCTTTTAACATCGTATTCATCAGACTTTAACAAAAACTTTGATATTATTACCTCTATTCAACTAATTGATAGCCTATATTTTAAAACGTAATACTATATTTTAAATTACTTAATAAAAAGGTTGGATTTTTAATACTGAATTATTTCATTTCATTCTAACTTGTGACCAATCGTAATTCGTGATATAACAACCATAGATAAATACTTTAACGGGTATAACCACAGATTAACTAGAGATACTAATGGTATAACCACAGAAACAACAAACAACAGATTAAACTACATTCATGACCTCAGATTACAAAATGGTGTGACCGATTTACACAAAAGATATAAGAATCAGTCTCTCAATATTATTTCACTGATACATTACTAACGCAATTATAAAAAAATTAATCGTTAAATTCATCCATTATAATCGATAATATGCACATCTGCTTAAACCTGAGGTAATTTGTGGTAATTTTGACATTTGAGAACACGAATACAGTTGCCATAGTAAAAATTTGTCTGGTGTTGCTGTTTTATTTCATTTTATATGATGATAAGAATAAGTTATAACAATCCAAAAACATCCAAGAAAAATTTCCAGTACTCTTTTATAAAATAACTTGCTGACCCTGCAAACGTTGTTTTGCCATATAAATTTGGGGTGGGCCACGCTCATAACTTAGGGGGGTGAAAAATAGATAGTAGCCGATTCTCAGACCTACTGAATATGCATATAAAATTTCACAAAAATCGGTCGAGCCGTTTCAGAGGAGTATGGTAACTAACATTGTGACACGAGAATTTTATATATAAGATATTCATTATCCCTATTTAAACCGCTATATATTTATTTGGAAACCCAGCATAAATAAAGTGACAAATAAAGCCAATAGTAGAAAGTATCAGAATCTCCCAATTAAACGTTCAGTGATCAATACCAACGCTATTAATAATATAGCGTATGCATTTTAAAATGTTAAAAGGCAAGAATACATCTTCCAATACTGCAATTAAAACATGGGAGCAACACTAAAATCATAGAATGCTTATTAATTTTGTTCACGGCCGCGGGCAAGTAATTTTTTACACTAACGATCAAAAAGATCTCTCAAGAATAAACAAATATTTTACATATCCAAATGCATACTATGTTTGTATGTTGCACGTCCCACATCAGCGATGCGATGACGAAAAAGCTAACTTATAACGCCCTTTTTCTTTGCGATTGTTGCGCCCTCTCTCAGCACTTCAACCTGCGGTCGGTCACTTTTTCTCACCCCTTAAACCGCTACTGCTTATGCTTAGTGAATCATTATATTAAATACAATAAAGTGAATAAGAAATTAGGAATTAGGATGATCAACTTTGTAGATAAAACTTAAAATGAAATGACATATTTTTAAAAATTCTTTATTTTGTCATGCATAAAATGTGATTAAATCAAATGACTTGAAATAAATCTTTGATCTGACACAGCCCTATACTAGACACTAAAATTAATTCTTCTAGGAATCATTCTTATTTACAAAAGCAAGCACACTTGAAACACTCATTATTAATTATTATATTATTACTGTTACTATAATATATAAAATTAATGGAAAAGGCATATCTACATTTATTACTTCTTAAAGAAGTAGTAGTACAACACATACTTACTCGTTTAATAATTCATAAAAAATACTGAGATTGATTTTAAGTTTACTTTTAAATAACTGTTTCATGGATTACTAATATAATTAAGCTACCTATTACTTTCATTCTCTATAAAGAATAAAAGATAGGAAACATGATGCTTATAGGTAATAATAATCGAATGTAATTACATATTTTAGTTATCTCATGGAATGTAAAAGTTTTAATATTGTAGACATGTTGATTGAGCAGTTTATACACTTAAGTTTATTTCAAATTAAATATAAGTAATTATGACTAAACCTACCAACCTACAGCAAACAAGTTGAACAACCACGAGTAATAAAATATCATTATCACATAATATAGTGAACCTAAATAATTAAATTCTCATTGTTCTGCATTTCGAAAAAGGTATTGTATTGAATCCTCATGAAGCGCTATAAGGAGCATGATTATACCGCCAGTCAGAAAACCTAATACTGCCAAAAATAAGTAAAGGCTTTTTCCTTTATTATTTTCATTTATTTCTGGCACTAAGTCTGCTAATGCAATATAAAAGAAGGTTCCTGCCGTGGCGGCATATATCCATTGCGAAGCTGATTCGTGATCTTCGGCAAGCCATATTCCGCCGGCCATACCCATAAAACTTAGAGCTGAAGAAAGTAAATTGTAGTATAAAGCCCGCTTTATACTCATTCCTGAACGTAGAAGTACAGCAAAATCTCCTAACTCGTGAGGAAGTTCGTGGCAAAACACGGCAAGAGCTGTAGCGAAACCAGTAACTGGGTCTCCACTAAATGCAGCCCCGATTGCTAGACCATCAGTAAGGTTATGCAGCCCGTCTCCTACTATGACCATTAGCGCAGTTGACGTCATCGGCCTCTCCACCGGCGGGGGCGGTGACCCGGGCATCATCGCTCCAAGTTCTATTGGTTCTATTTGTTTCGCTGATTCTACTTTCATTTCTTCGACTGTTATGCTCGGTGCGTCATGGGAATGTGAATGCCCTCCGTTTAGCGTTTGCATAATCGCTTCGACCGTATAAAATAAGAGAATGGTCAAGAAGGTAACGCTGCACTTAAGAATCACTTCAGTTTCTTCCTGAGGTTCATTAGGTGTTCCATGTGATTTGAGTGCGTGCGGCAACAGATGTAATAATGCATCGCCACATAAAGTGCCCACAGCAACAGCTACTAAGAAGTGTATGACATAGCTAAAGACAACGGATTTTAGCATTGGCACTATGGCAACTCCCAATAATCCAGTGGCACTGATAACCAATATGCTTAAAGTTGCGTATACCCATGCTGAAACAATAAATACAATTTTACAATTTCATATTCCTTTACGTAAGTCCTTTACGTTGATAATATTTCTGTATATAAATACTTACTCCAAATCCGATCTAGCTTTGGCGAGGGTGCTTCTGTTTTATAACAGGACTTCTGATCCAATTGATACACGAGCGCTGGACACATGTCTAAAAACGTTTTCGGTTTGATTGTTATTACACCAGGTTCGTTTTGCATGCCGTAAACTTTTAATATTTCTCTTGGAGATAGGCATGATTTCTTCAGAATTGGGTTCGCTGTTAAGTAAATAAAATAGCATTAAATATGAGAAAAAAAATTATTAATTTATTTTAAATTCTTATCTTCATTTTAAAATCTAGGAAAACTCCTCCAACTGCATGAGAGATCATCTTTATTCATCTATTTTACAAAAACCTAAACATATCTTATAATTATTATCCTGATATTAAGTGTCCATAATCTAAAGGTTTTTGAACTGAGATTGATTATTAATTTAGGTCAAACATACCACATGCCACATATGGACAAACATACACTTTGCCCTTTCTGTAGTCGGCTAAATGGGTTTGTAAGATGGAATGTAAACAGAATCATGCAGCGGATTTGATTCAAGGATATATGAATGAAGACAGGGGTCGTCGAACAATAACCGGGAACGTTGTTACTACAGGACCATAATAGGATAATGGCGAGCTCATAAATGAACGCGTTTTTAAGTCTTACTGCGCACCATCTTCCATCTTCCTACAATGTGTTTTGAATATTGATTAATATCTATGAAATATTTATTAAATAACTTTGTATTACTATTATTATATAAATAATAAATGTGTAAGCGTGGTCTGTAAAATCTAAATAAAAGTAAAATTTGATTGTTTTGGATGATATCAGATAAAAAATCTAGGTCAACGTAGGTTTGGTAATAATAATAAAATAAGTACTTAATTATTTTAAATAAAAATGCTCTTGGTTTAATATCTATGAGTAAAAGATTAGTATCCAATATAAAGAAAATGTTATAATAAATATAATTAATATGTAAAACATACATATTATATGTATTACAGAACATTGGTTTGTAAAAAATAACATTTTAGTAAATATAGATAATTTCATCACGTCAAGTGCGTTCGTCAGAGTTAACGCAGATCGCGGAGGAAGTCTAATTCTTGTACGTAATGATATTGCTCGCGCCGTATGTAAGCCACGACAGGATATTGTCTCTCTCTCTGTCGAATGCACCGTAGAATTATCATGCATTGAGCTTCAACGTTATGTTATAGTATGCGTGTACCGCCCCCCTAATAGTGATTATAATTTATTTGAATCGACAATGGACGATGTGCTTAAAAGACTATGTAGTAAGAGTAAGTCGGTAATTGTTTGTGGAGACTTTAATGTAGATATTATAGTAGAAACGTCCTGGAGTCGTCGGCTATTAAATTTGTTTAAATCATATAATTTAATAAATTTATTTACTGAGCCGACTCATGTGGGAGATACATATGCCACATGCATAGATAATGTGTTCTGTCAGTGTCAAGTGAGTGAGAAATTAATTATTGACAATTTAAGTTCAGACCACTACGGTCAAAAATTTACTTTAAAGCATACTATAGTTGAAGAAAGACTAAAAATTATCTGCTGTGCTAAGACTGTTAGCAGAATAAATTGTTTTAAGGAAAGTGTTGCACAAAAAATAAGTGATTTGGACACAAACTCAAAGAATCCAGATGAACTGTATAATAGACTGTTTCATTTAATTTTATCTCAGTTTAATAATAGCTTTAAAGAAAAAATCTTCTTTAAAAACTTGAAACTTAAATTTAGTGATTTGGCAACTGTAGGCATATTTAGAAGTAGAGAAAAACTTTATGAACTAATGGGGAGAAGCAGTTTAATCATGATCCAAAGTTTTTACAATATGTTAAAAAAAATTCAAAGACTTCAATTTCAAGTATGTTTCACCAGTAGATATAATTAAAACATTTAAAACTCTTAATTTTAAAAAACTGGTGATTTATGGGATATATCTGTAAGATTACTTACCGAAATTATTTATAATATTGCTCCACATCTAGCTCTTATTTTCAACAAGTGTGTGGATACAGGATCGTTTCCTAATTTAATCAAACACAGTAAAGTTATACCTCTTTTTAAAAAGGGTGACAAAAACGATCCTGGTAACTACAGACCTATCTCTATATTACCATCACTAAGTAAAGTTTTTGAAAAAATTATACTAAATCAACTTTTGGAGCATTTTGGAAAAAAATAATATTTTTCATAGTGTGCAATATGGTTTTACTAGGGGTAGGTCAACAACGGATGTAGGAGTCGCGCTCCTTAAGCATATTTACGACGCATGGGAGAAATCACAAAATGCAATTGGTGTATTTTGTGATTTGTCCAAAGCCTTTGATTGTGTTCAAAATGAAACGCTTTTAAAAAAACTCACTTATTATGGTATTAGTGATAAAGGACTTGATCTAATTGCTTCTTACCTTACCCAAAGGATCCAGAATATTGCTATTAATGGTGAAAAATTTTCTGGATCCTTCTTAAGAATGGGCGTTCCACAAGGTTCTATATTGGGCCCATTTTTATTCCTGATTTATATTAATGATCTGCCATACTACGTGAGGAATTTATGCGACATTGTACTTTTTGCTGATGATACTTTTCTTATATTCAAAGTTAAGAGAAACCAACACAGTTACGACGATGAAAACAGTGCATTGTCGCAGGTTCTTCAATGGTTTACGATTAATAATTTAGTACTAAACGCAAAAAAGACTAAATGTGTGGAATTTGCTTTACCGAATGTTAAAAATCAGCAATTCACCCTTTTATTAAATAATGAAAATTTGAATTTAACCGACTCAACGATTTTTTAGGAATAACTTTAGACTCAAAACTTCAGTAGAACTCCCATTTATCATCTTTGGCGGGAAGACTCAGCTCCGCAGCTTACGCAGTAAGAAAAGTAAGGCAATTAACTGATATTGATACAGCCAGACTCGTTTATTTTAGTTACTTTTACAGTATAATGTCCTACGGCATTTTGTTGTGGGGCAGAGCCGCGGACTTAGAATCCATTTTTATTCTTCAAAAAAGAGCAGTTCGGCCCATTTACAATCTAAGAGCTAGAGATTCCCTTCGAGATGTTTTTAATAAAATAGGTATTCTTACAGTGCCGTCACAATACATTTATTGTAACATTGTATACATTAGGCAGAACATTACGTTATTTTCCAAACATAGTGACGCACACATGATAAATACTAGAAATAAAAATAAACTTGTAACGCCGTACTATCGTCTCCACAAAGTTAGTAATAGTTTCATGGGGCTTGGTGTTCGCATCTATAATAAGATCCCACAGATTATATTAGACTTGCCACTTCAGCAATTTAAAACTCGAATAAAAAAGTGTTTAGTAAATAAAGCTTACTACTCTGTACAAGATTATTTGAATGATGACAAAGCTTGGATACCAAATGACGTTGATGCTCAGCTGAATGATTATACCTTTGTAAAACAGACTGATGTAAACAATGGCATTTTGAGCAACTGTTGAGTTTCTTGCCAGTTCTTCTCATCAGGAAACTGCTTTCCGAACTAACTGGACTGACCAATTTTGACGTGTCAAAAGTACTTTTTAAAAAAGTCTATTTTGATAAAATATTTTGAGTTTGAGTTTGAATTAAATTATATAATAGTAACGAATACGAGTAGAAAAAATTTAGTGATCGATACCAAAATTAATTGCAGACAAATTACAACTATTTAATTGAATGATTCGAATAATTTATTATATTTAAAAAAAATATCTCCAAACCACTAATTATTGTCGATGGGTACCAAAACTTTGAGGAACTAAGTTATTAAATATATTTCATATGTCTTTTATAATTAAGATGTAGTAACATTTATTTGTTATTTAGCAATAAAATAAATCAATTTTTGTAAAAATAATTTTCATAGGTGCAACGGACATTGACAACTTTATTGGTTTTGGTTGGTATTTCACATACAGCTTTTACGTTAAAAAAGAGTAACGCCATCTGTCAGAACTCGTATGAACTACAACCGAAAACATTGAAGTTATTGAACTTCGCGTACGGTGACAGATTGTTTAAATTTTTTTGAAATGTCATCTAAATTGCTTTTGTTCATTTATATATAATACATAATACATTTTTTTCATGTCAAACAAGTTTACAAGTTAAAGATTGATATATATATTTCAAAATTGTCCTGATTTAAATTATTATTTAAGCCAATTAAAGAAGAATTTGATAACAACTTTTTGAATGAAATATTTACGCGTTTTATAAAACTAATAAATTAGTGGATTTTAATATTAATACAGGTATGGTCATACTTGATAGTGTCACAATCTTTGTAATTTTAGCCAGACAGTACGAAACAATAAGAGGTGTGACTGAGTAGCGTGAAGGTCAGCATTCAGTTCAGGGGTACACGTTCTATGATAGTGTTCAGGAGTAACCGAAATTACTGGTATTTAAGGTTTACTTCCGCCTTTCAGTGCAATTGGACAGAATTCTCAAGGATATTTAAAATTTGACATTTTTTCCGAAAATATATCTTTTGGTATATTGTCAAAATTCATTATTATTTTTTTTAATGAGAAATTATTAAAACGAAATTGCAATTATTTAACTCATTTGCGGTTCCATCAATATTCTCTTTTGATATTACCTCATCGCTTAATCGACTTTTAATTTAAGCCAAGGTAGATTAAGTTTTTTAAAAAAGTTATATATAAACGTGAAACTCATTTGTCTTTCTACTAAAGGTCAACGTTTATGCAGTTTTCGAAGGCAAAACTCAATCAAAATCGTCTCGTTGCTAAATGATAATAAATGATTAATAATTATTTTTAGCAATGGTTAGATTATTAAAACTTGTAATTTTTTATATTATTTAGAGATAATGTAACATTTTTTGATCATTTAGAGTTCCAAATTAAATAATATCCAGACTCCGGGATCGATCCCAGACACGCACCTCTGATTTTTCTGAGTTATATGTGTTTTAAGCAATTAAATATAACTTGCAACTTGGTGAAGGAAAACATCGTGAGGTAAGTATTCCTGAGAGTTTGCAAAAAGTTCTCAAAGATGTCTGCCAACCCGCTCTGGGCCAGCGTAGTATGCCTCATTCTGGAGGAGGAGACCCGACTCAGCAGTGGGCCATTAATAAGTTGTGATGATGGTGATGAACAGTAAATACTTTTAAATGAAATTTTAGTATTTAGTCGTTAATTGTTTCATTTTTTTGTTTCTTAAATATACAAATATACTTACTTGATCTTTTATGCCGATGTGCGGTGTCGTGCAATTGTCGGAACGTGCCGTTGATTTTATGAAGAGCGATGTCGTGCGGTGAATTAAACACTCTTCCGCCCAGCCCCAGATTGTCCAGCAAGTGCTCGAACCCCTGAAATCCATGCAAATAAATAAAATTGGAGAGTTTTTTTGGAATATTAAAATAACATTTTTTTACTAAGTGCATATGGATGTACGCACGGTACATATAACAAAACAACATTTTTTATAATTTTTGTCTGTCCGTTTGTTCCGGCTAATCTCTGAAACGGCTAGACGAGTTTCAACGGGACTTTCGCTGGCAGATAGCTGATGTATTAAGGAGTAACTTAGGCTATTTAACATCTAGCTACGACCCATAGGAGCGGAGCAACACGTAAAACGAAGTCGCGCGGGTCGGCTAGTTGTAAATAAAATGTATTATATATGTTCTAATAGGTACGACGTGGAAACAAGAAACAATATTCTCTGTGAAAAAATCAATATATGATTCGACCGAACCAGAAGCGGAGAACGAATAAAAAGTTTTTATAACTATATAACCAACCTTATTACCAAAATTTTATTGTTTTGACAAAAAAAATATCAACTTATATTCGAGGCTGCAAAATTGATTCAGTGCAAAAGATATTTGGGGCTCCGAATTACGACAAATTGGCATTGAAACCTAGTCATATGTAATAAAAAGTTATATTGTAACATCAAACATATTTCTTTAAAGCTAAAACCTACATTTCATATCAATATCACAGCTAAAAACTAGCGATTAACTTAAAACATAGAAAGAATGGCCAAAGTTTTAGTATATTTTATTCATTTTCAATTATTGTTATATTAAAAAGTTAAGGGATTCAAAGTTTTAGTAACCCCTTTTTACAGCTATATTTTACTTTCAGACATCATCATGACTTTTAATTTGTCTCATATTATATAGATACTAGCTGACCAAGCAAACGTTATTTTGCTACCGTAGGCCTCCCATACCACTTAGGGGTATAAAAAATAGATGTTGACCGATTCTCAGACCTACCCGATATGCACACAAAATTTCATAAAAATCGATCGAGCCGTTCGGAGGAGTATGGTAACTAACATTGTGACACGAGAATTTTATATATAAGATTATTTTAATTCAGTAGTGTGATGTAAAACTAATGAGTAATAACGTGAAGACATTTTATTGACATACATCGACTATACTTAACATTTTTTTCCATATTATTTATTTTCTGCCAAGAACAATGCTCTTAGGCACACTTTCGTAGTTTAATGAGCTCGATACTGAATTAAAAATAAAAGACATCACTTATAATGTACACCTGTTGCGAGTGCAAACACAGTATTCGAGTAGGTACTTTACAGTTATTTGATATCAAATTATTACAATACAATACTTGTTTTTCGTATTGATTATAATTTATAAGTAGTAGCCAAATCTTCGCTTCATTCTCAATGTTTTTTCATATTGTTAATAAAAATAATTAAAAAGGAAATTATTCTAAACCTTATTAGAAAGTAAGCAGTGATAGCCTGGGTGAAACCTGGGCACACACCTCTGACTTTTCTGAGTTATGTGTGTTTTAAGCAAACGGTGAAGGAAAACATCGTGAGGAAACTGCTCTCCTGAAAGTTCTTCATGTTCAGCGTGGTGGACTATAGCCTAATTACTCTTCATTCTAAGGTGGAGACCCGGCTCAGCAGTGGCCCATTAAAGGGACGATGATTATATTGGAGACAAAGCAAACCCAAACTCGATGGGGTTACATGCGAAACTCCAACACCGGAATGTGGGTCAAATTTGACTTGCAAACTTTAATTACATTACATCCTGATAAACTAAATTAAATAAAAGCTTGTAAAAATTATTTATACAAATATATGCTGATATTAGAAAAATATATATTTCTTTTGAGTTGATCGCGTGTGTTTTTCACTCGGTAACTCGTACGTCACCGTCACGGTTCGTTTTGGTTTTAACTATATATAAATAGATAGGTACATAGATACAGTGTGACATTGTTATGTTTGTTTCATCTTTCTCCATTAGATTTACAGTCATATTAATTAACTGATCCCTGATGAAATCCCTGGGACCGTAAGTTAAAGCAAGTATTGGATTGACTCCTTATGATTTTTTAAAATATGTATTTATAATTATTTTAAATTAAGCAATCGAAGGTCTGCTTTGCGGTCGGAGCGGACGAGAACCATAACTATGTCATGTAAGTCAAAAATCATGTAGTTTAGTGTAGAAATATAGATTATATTATTTGTAATTTTATGTATCTGGCGAAAAAACGTAATATATGCCAAGTCTATTCTTTAAATTGAGATTAGGAGAGACTTGGCACGAGCTCTTCCTTCCAAAAACATCTGGGTAATCTCAAAGGTGACGAAAAGAAGTAGTCGTCTTGGTTAACTAAAGCACTCAATAAATTGAATTCATCGTTAATTTGGATATCATATAATGCAAACATTACTTTTTTATGTATGTACTGGGTATATATTATACTTCTATATTTCAGAACGTGTCGACTTATCGTACCGTATCGTTCATATCAAAAATAAACTTTAGTAACGTCTACGTCTCGCTAACAATTTTTGTGTGGGCATAACGCTGGCGTTATAACGAAGATAGCATATTATATTTTTAGATTTGTACAATTTTACATGAGAGAATCACATGCGCGTACGTGTGCCTTCATTTCTACAAAATTTTAGTCTTTTAGGTAGATCAATAATAAATAGTGGTACTAAATATGTAATAAGATATTTAACAAAAATAACCTTCATATAAACTTCATTATTTTATAAATCTATACATATCTCAATTATCTACATTTTCTATTTCATTTTAAATTTAAAGAGGTCCAATAAACATAAATTTTAAAAAGTAGTGAATTAATAAATAAAAAAAACTATAGTCAGGAAATATAAGAAGTAAATGTAGAACTAATTTTATTTTTTAATCAATAAATAAATTTATTGAATTGGAAAAAATCAATGACAAAGGTATTGTTTAATTATTTTAACTTTATAGGTAATAATAGTAACATAATTAAACCGAATCAAAAAAGACAAAATAAATCAGAGCAAGAAAAAAATCTCATTGGATCTGGCTGAATAAAATTTAACAATACAAATCTTTGAACAATTAAAAGAAGAAAACAAGGCCTAAAATTTAAATAGGAACTATTGTGTTATTCACTAATTCTAACAAAAGAAAAAAAATTTAGTTTGTCAACATGACAATTAGTATAATGATATTTAAAAAATAATTATTTAAATCTTGTGTTTTTATACCCTGTTAGGTTGATTTCTATATTCGTATGATGAATAGTTTTCCGTAGCATTACCATTGACAGTAAGACAGAGTAAAAAAATTGTGTAGGTAATCATTAACCTCAAAAAGGATTCCAAAACCTTTTTTAAATTTCTACATATTGATTTTATGTAAATAAATTTTGATTCTATACTACACTACTAGACTACCAAGAATTAACTTTCCTAGATTTGTTTAAGAAGAGGTTGTTCTAAGAATTGTTATTTATGATAGTTCTTAATAATTATCATAAATAGTGAACTTATTGAGTATCAATTTAGATGACTAATTATTTAATATAATCTATATCTCATAAACAATAATTTTAAGTATTAGTTAATGCGGATCTCACACATTGGACTTAGTATTATCCAAGTATGTAGTTATAGTGAAACCGATTATTATTTATTATGATATGATAAAAATATCATATTCTTATATTTTACCTTGAGATTATTATGTGGTTGTAAACATAGAATATTTAAATTAATGTAAATACTAAAGTTCAAAATTTATTAACGTTTTTTTAATTATGAGAATACTCCCGTAGCTTAAGTATTTTAGTATAGTCATCGGGAAATAAATATCGATGTATTTTAATTATAAAAAAAAGGTACGTCGATGTGTGATAGGGGATTTGTTCTTATTGCAATTCTGTAATCGTCATGTCATGAGAAGACCAAATATCGTTTAGATCACCGTTCAAGTCCTATTGACTATGATTTCACTATTATTAATTGTGTAGTCCGTGAATTAAATATGTTAGATTATATAAAACTATACTATGACTAATTAATATTGATCAGCTATAAATTTTATTATATTATTATTTACCTTAGCCCCTATCTTCTTGATATCATAAACGCATAGTGCGTTACATAGTCATGGTCTATGCTGATATAGTATCGATAACGATTTCTGTAGTGTAATAATTAATTGTTTATCCAGGTTGTTGTTGTTTGTTTGTTCCGAGTTGTTGATATTTTTTGGCGTCGTTAGTGGTATCTTTACCATATTTTATATTAAGTATCAAAAAGGATTGGTTTTTAAATAAACACAAATTGTTTATCAATAGTAACAATTGATGCGAAGTTTAAACTAGAATATTAGCTATGTCTAATTCATCCTGCTTAGATTTAAATTCGCAGCTTCCCTTTCCTCTATCTAGTCTGGACACTGGACCTTATAGCGTACGTCATACGTGTACACTGTACAGTTGTAGTATATAAAGTGATTAGACATCAGACAAATTGCATAACATCATCAGACATTAAAGAATGAGATGTTTGATAATAACTGCTACAAGTAGAATGCTTAGTAATGCATTTATCATATGATAGCATCACATGTTTACAATTATTTTATTCTATTATTAGTAAGTAATTAGCACTGAAATTCAGTTGTGTTTTCGTTTGAGTGTTATTATAAAACTTGTAATAGATTGATCAAATATAAGATATTTATTACGAGGAAGCTAGAAATATTTTAATAGGTTATATTAAACAAGATAAGAAGTTTTCGATTAAGATAACCAATCTATCAGTTTATATAGTAACGTTTTAAAGTTCGATGAACTTCCGTTTACGAAATAGGGAAAGGCAATATAGAAAATTGTATTAGAAATTTTCCGTTAAGCTTGAATAACTAGGTGTGGGAATCGTATTTCTTATATAGGCGAAATTAGAAATTTACCCACTTTCATTCATGACGACATCGATATGAAAACTAAAACAGATGCTTGGTAATTATACGACATATATAACGCGAAAAACAAATAAAGTGTGTTAAGAGTTAAATTGTTTACTTACTTCGAACGTAATGACTCCTTTATCTCCATACTTGTCGAATATCTTGTCAATGAAGTACTGTTCGGCAGGTAGGGTGTTGTTGCTGAGGTCGGTGTTTGACAGCTGCAGGTTGGCGGCGATCGCGCCACTCGCCAGCAGTACGACAGTGAACGTCGTCAACATAGTGACTGAGCGCTACACACTATCAGCCGACTGATCGGCTTCGAGGGACGGGACACGATGCGCCCGCGCAACTTACGCGTTCGGCTATTTGTTTATTTATTCACAATTATCACGCCAAAATCGCGAGTCGACTACGATTACGTGCTTCTAACTTGAGGCGAAGTATGCTTCTGAGACTTTCACCGGCTTGACGCCTTCGAGGTCGGTTCTAGCACAGTTACTGATAAAGTGGTGTTTACGTAGAGCTTCGCGGCCATACTTCAATTCATAAGTAAGAGTATCTCGACTCAATGAAAGGACAACATTAAGTAGTAGCTATTTATCATTCAAATTCACACCCCTCTTCAATATTGAGAAGGTATTTCCTCGTACTAATTAATGCGATATTATTAATTATGAATGTAAACACTACAGATAGGCAACTATTTAAATAATATTGGGCACTTAAGGTAAATAGACCATTAACCAATTATTTAATTACATCTTCATTCAAGATGTAATCATCTATATTAAATTTTAATATAATTTTGAGTATACTATATGTGCAGTTTTTTTAAATATGTTTTAAACGTTATCCATTTATATCTTCATATATTTATGTATATTAAGTTTAACTTTATAAATATGTATGTATAATTAGGTAAGTATTGTCATTATCGAACTCAGTTATTATTATTACGTAGGTATAATAACAAAAAATTTAAGCGTCAGTAGCTCAGTGGTTCAGGCGTTGGATTCGCGATCGATAAGTCGTGGGTTCAAATACCGATCATTGGACTACTGCCGTGGCCCCCTCCTGACACAAGCATGCCAGCTTACTAGGAGGGGTAAAGGGAATACTAGTAGTATGTGATCCATACTGCTAGTAATATTATTTGTTAATTATATATATTGAAACTGACCGAAATATCTTACATTGAACACATCAGATCTATTGATTAAACAACACATTAATGCGGTAGAAACTGGTGGTCCATAATTGGTGCCTTTATGTACTTAGTCAAAATTTTTAGTACAAATAAATGAAATTTATTACAGTAGCTTTTTAATAGCGTATCAGTGTTAGAATGTATATAATACATGTTTGCTTATTTTGTATAAATAAACAAAATAGTTATTATCAATTAGCATATAATGATAAGTAAGTCTGTGAATGCAGTGTTTACTTCCGTATTCTAAGTATACCTATACATTTATAATTAAAATATAGATATATGCTTGAACAAGAACCGGAAGAATACATTAGTTCAATATGTATATTTTATATACATACAAACAATCCTGAAAATTTATGTGATATAAATAAATTGAATTAAGTTACTCTTAATCTTGTTCTTAAAAGATTGTTCAGATTCAGGCTGCAAATTGAACTTTGTCGGCTATTTTTTCCTTATTTTGTAATAAGTACCTTCCGTTTAAAAAACAACCCAGACATGTTTGAAGAAATGCCTGGTATTGCAGATTTTATTACATATAACGTTTATAAATTTAAGATTTTACTTAATATATTGTGTTGTTAAATTTCTACTCTAAGATGCCATCCTTAATAATATTATTAATGGAAAAATAACTCTGTCTGTCTGTCGCGCTTTCACGCCAAAACTACTGAACCGGTTTAAATGAAATTTGGTATACAGATAGTCTAGAGCCTGAGAAAGGATATAGGCTACTTTTTAATGCGAAAAAAGGTTGTTAAGGGGTTGAAAAGTTGTAATCGCCATTTATATATAGAGTTAGAAGGTTGAAGATTATTTTTTAGGTTGTTGATTCGATATAAATAAATATGACATTCAAGGGTGTAAAATAACAATAGGGAATAGGGGATGAAACGCGGACGAAGTCGCGGGTACAGCTGGTAGATATATAAAACCTTTGTTGCACACGTTATAAGTTTAATTTTTTTTATAAGTACATTTTATTTTTATTGACAATTCACAGTATTAATTTGGTATTCTATTTAATTCAATATTTTTATTTCCATGTAAGAGTATTGTTTATTGTTGGACCCTAAAAATTTATTTTTTCATTTTAAGGCAGTAAATTACGCTGTTACAACTAAATCTAACAGGAGTTCTGCAACTTTTAAAAACTCAGCATTTATAAAACAGATTCAAAATTACTGAGTTATTTTCTAGTCTTCTTTCAAATGCTACTAACCTAGATATCGTATATTTTTAAATAACTAAACAATAAAGATAGTTGATACGATTAGAATATTAAAACAGATTATACATTTAAATGATATCAAAATCTTAGGTAGGTAGATACCTACCTATATTTTCTATAGAGATAATAAATCTGTAAACTTGTCAGCTGCCTATTATACATATTAAATATCTCTTGCTAAGAATTTAGTGACGTATTAAATGGTGCCATTTTAATCATTGCTAGAATTTTTATATGTTTTTTGGTTTGTTATTTACAATACACTAGCCGACCCTCGCGACGTCATCTTCGTCACCTAAGAGAGAGAGAGAGTATTATTATCTATTCTATATCTAATTAAAAACGAATGCTCTCAAAAGGAATAAATGTTCGTTATTTTTGCAACACTTTTCGTAATGCTCCACTCCTATGGGTCGTTGTGAGATGTAAATAGCTTACGGTCTTCCTCGATAGATGGGCTACACAACACTAAAAGATTTTTTTGTTCGAACCTGTAGTTCCGGAGATTGCGCGTTCTACCAAACAAACTTTTCAGCTTTATAACATTAGTACAGATTATACTATACGTTTTACTCCATAATCATTACAATAAAAAATAAACTATTAATAAGAAATTATATATTAAGTAATAGTACCTATCTACATAATTACTAATAGATAGCTTTTTGTCTATATAGAAATAAAATAAGATGCAAAGCACGGTCAATTAGGTAATTAATAAGAAGTAATGTAATATAATGTTTAAAAGGAAAATTAAAAGATTTTATATTTAATCGATGAAAAGCTGATTTAGTGTTATCTTAATATATACAGATTAGATATATAGGTATTAATGTACAAAAAACAATTATTTAAAGAGAAACGTACAAGAAAGTTAATCAAAGGTATTTATAAATAACATCCATTGTTGACAGACATTAATACCTAACTTTAGTATGTATGTTTATAATATTTATATATATGATTTGTTATCTTTTTTACTATTATAGACTGACTGGTACTAATATATTTTAAAATAAATTTTCCGTATTAGAATCTTATATTTATTATCTTTGTTATTTATTATTATAAAATTAAAACTAGTTTTATCAATTTTTATATACTTGATAAGTTTGTAGATTTGCAAGACATTTTACCTGCTGCAACTGCAAGTTAGATCTTAAGCTATTCTCTGATTATTTATAATCAAACATCATTAATATATTATGTAATATATAAATACTGAGAATCGATCGCAATATGTAATTTACTATTAGTGTTGATAAGTCGGTATACATCGTAATATTATGTTAATCTAGATTATAGGTATTAGATTAACTCTATTATTGGTCGACTATTATCCCTGCCCGTGACTGGTGTAACATATATAAAAAGATAACAATACAAGGCCAATGTTAAATATAAAAAATACAATTTAAATCCTAATAACCTTCTAATTGTACACGGCAATAGAAAAGTAAGGTTATGGTCGCACATCGGTGAACTTGATCTTTCTTTCTAATTAGCTATCCATTAATGTGGACATTTTAAAAATAATGTTTTATAGCTCCTTGTCCTCCTTTCGTTGTTTTCGGAGTAAATATAATTCATCGCATAGAGGAGGAGGTTCTGTGTTTCTGACTCAAACAGCAAGCGTAATTTTTTTTAGAAAAATCATTATCAATTTATAAAAAAAACTACCTGAGTTTGAAAATATGAAAATCTTCTAGAAACTTTGTTACTCAACTACAGATAATATCACAGTAAATAAAGTATATTATTTAATTAGAAAACTCTTTTATCTTTCAAGCTGTTATGTTGTTCAGTTATTGTATGTTTTACAATAACTCAACAACATATGTAATAAATTCTTCATTTAAACAAAAGAACTTGAGTTAAATAAACGTTACAAGTAGGGTCATGGCCACTTTACGACTTCACCTGATCAAGTTCAATCATATCTATCAGACAGACAGACAGACGGACAACGAAATGATTCTATAAGCGTTTCCTTTAAGGTACGGAATCCTAAAAACTACTATTTATTTTTGCCAATTTTAGCGCCCAAAACAAATTGTTCTTCACGTAAACATTTTTATGGTAGCGAGCATATGGTGAAAAAAGTTTGAAAAAGAATCTCAATTCGGTAGGTATATAAATAAATATTATAATTAGAATTTTACAACCATTGCTGGTCCATCATCAATCTTATCTGTATGTTTTAGTTTCTCATCTTCTTATATCAACAGTTTCATTAAAATATGTGAAGCCGGCCGGCCGCCGGCAATCCGGCATCCACCATCATCTCCATGTTTTCAAATCTCGTTGTTCCGGCAGCATCTCCACATTCAGGAGCGTTGGCATCACCGACATGTACTCACCACTTTATACGACACGCTGATATCCATCGCTATACTTTTCTTGAGATTACGTAAAAGAGACTGTAAGTTAATTGTAACTTCTAGAGGCCTGTGAAGAATGTTTTTCAAATCATAGTCTTTTAGAACTTTATAGAAAACAAAACGTCCCGTACCACCGACATGTTATATTATATGTGAGTATGGAACTCGCGCACTGAGGATTCCGTACAATTCAAATAACTGACACTATCCAATTTTATTTTAATATATTTTATTTAGTTTTCTGACTTGATGATACTAAGTCATCAAGGCAATAACTCTAAAATTTTGTGAGTGACCACATTAACGGTCATATATTTTCAATTCTACGTATTGAAAGTTTGATTTTTTCTCAGCCACAAGAGACCGCAGACTCACGCCCTACGAATCCTCCCACATTTCTGGTAGAAACGCAAACGATAACAATTAAATGATGTTTCAGATGAAAGACTAAATTTATTTAATTCGATTATCATAAGAATAATATATTATGCTCTAATCTAAACGTAACCCAATCTTTATTGCTTTGGAATCGATTATTTCATATATCACAAAAGAAATTGAAATGTATAAAATGATAAATATCTACATAAAATAATACTCATTCGAATTTAGACAGAAACAATTATAACTGCCTGAGTGCAACAGAATAATTCAATTCTTTAATATAATTCAAAAGCAAAACAAAAACAAAAAGTAACTTAGAATTTTATTTTAAATTCTTACGTACTTATGAATAAATGTTCGATCACCGGCTTCGACTGGCCAACCATGACTAGGAACAAGATAATTTCAATTTACAATTACTTTGGAATATACTACTCTTGGCTGATAGATATTTTGTATTAGCTGAGACAATTTTACATTATCAGAACTTTTTCATTATAATACTGTATTTATTTAACTGTTGCTTTAAACTTCATTATTGTTGATGATGATTTATTTCAGGATCAATCTCAAAATGATGGTAGTGTTGGAGATGCCATGCTTTTTACTATGAGTGCTTTCAGTCAACAAGGATGTTCTAAGTAACCAAGTAATACATCAAGCAAGTTTAACAGATATAAAAAATAGGTCGGTTTACAGGACGAAAAATGCTGTGGGTAGTTTTTGTTAGTAATATATTTGTGCTGCAAGCATCTCCATCTTCTATAAGCACTTTGGAACAGCTTGCTAATTCTAAGAAGACAATTACAGCGTTGATTGTATTTATAATGATTTCTTACTACTTCTATTCTTTTTAAATTTAGGACAGACAAAAATAGTCCTCAAAGTGCTTGTTTCCACTTCTATTTCTTTCATAACTAGTTTTATTATATGTAATGCTATTTCAATTCTATATAAAATCACTTCTACTTTATACTTATAAAACAAAGTCGGTGTCGGTCTGTCTTTGTAGATTTTTATTAAAACTAAGCAACGGGTTTTGATGCGGTTTTTTTAATAGATAGAGGAAGGTTTATATGTATAATACACACATAATATAGTAGAGAAACACTGATAATTTTATCCGTCTGTAATGTGATGTCGTAAATAAACACATTTTTTTGCGCTTACATTGCAAGCGCTGGCTGAACCGAAGATAGATCTAAATAATTTACTACAGTATTGTACACCTTAAAAAGGTCTATGAAACAAGTCCCCGATGGTATATATCTATCTCTTAGGGATAACCCACAATGACCATTTTTTATTCTTAACTTTTAACGAGAAATAATGGCTTATTAACGAAGCGATTTTAAACAATATATCATTAATTCTTATCCAATTAGATACCTTAAATATATTGTACATGTAATATTGATCAATATGGTCGTTTACAGCATGAAATTTAAATGAATATTTTCGAAAATATTACAGATTTAAAATGCAGGGACATAGCGGTTACGGCTAAATACACGTGTTAAATTGCACCCGGGTGAAGCCTAAAATTTAAACATATGATTTTGGTTTCTACGTGACAAATGATTACTTACTACGGTAAGTAATAACATAAATATTGTAGTAATTAAGGCTTTTTCCATTACAGAACATGTATTTGCGTATATGTATAATTCGATCAATTGTTTTGCTTAAATAGTAGTATAAGTAATAAGCGAGTGTAATAAAATAATTTTGGTTTTAAATTCGAGTACATAAATAGCATTTTTTATCTTAAAAAAGTTGTAGAAAGAATATCCTTTGAAATATTCTGTCACACTATGTCTTTTTTAATAAATATAGCATTTATATCGTCAAATCCAGAGTTGACTGATATCCAAAGATAAGCAATATTTTAGATTGTATCATTCATTAGAACGGTCAATGTAGCAATGTTTTATTTATCATCCAATCATATTATTATATGATCAGTTAGCAGTTAATATCGTATCGTATATTTAGTTTAGAAACTACACCCAATAAACACTTCCATCTACCGTCACAGATAGCGAGAGTCAATATTAGACTTAATGCGACATTCATGAAAATATACCATCAGTTAAATTATAATAATTATATGAACTACGTAACTAATTTATGTTACTCCTCCATCCATAACAGCGACAGGTAGCAGCAGTAGAAAATAATAAGAAGATTTTCAGAAACAATTTTCCATAAAACCAAAATGAGTTAAAGGCATGAAACTTTATTTGGCAAAAATGAGACTTTATTTGGCAAGAATGAACTTTATTTGACAAGTGATTAATGGTTTCGACAGGTTACCATTTTTCCTTTAAATTAATAATAAAATCTCGGAATTTCCCAATATACAACGCCGAGGATGGGAAGATTTAGTACTCGCAATCTAAACTCGGTTTATGTTGACTATCTTTAGAAGGCTTCTGTCCGTTATCAAACAGATAAACGAACGGAAAAAAGATATCCTATAAGAGTTCCTGTGTGAACTACGTAAATTGTGGATTTTTAAATACATAATATAATTTTAAACATACTAATAAAACTATATCTGGATGCGTATGGGTGTTTTACTATGTCTACTTATTTTATAAATTTTGGGTTACAACTTTCAGGTAAAGCATGATAATAAAGTGATGTTTTCAATCATAATCGTTTTCATATCTTCATCTTATTTGACGACCTAACGTAACTTGTAAGTAAATATTTTAAACTCAGGTTGTAAATATTGATAAGAGAGATCCCTTTGGGAAAAAAATGAAACGTGTTATTAATATTTGCGTTTAATGTAATATTATTATTACATCCTTTACCTACTTATCACATAAAATCAATATAACTAGTAATGGCATTAGTCAACCACCGTGACATCGTCCGCGTAAAGTTACATTCACTACTTAATTTAACATAATATGCCTAATTATAAGTATGTGTATAAAATTTTCAGCTTTTGTTTTTTGTACCACCCTACCCTTCTATCCCACGGGAATACTGCTTTTTATCGGGATAAAACGTACCCCATGTGTTAATCCCACCTTCTATCCATGTACCAGATTTCGTGCACAAATACCAAATTTTGTACAAAAATAATTCTATGATTCTATTATATGTAGACTATCCGACCCGCGCGAGTTCCTCCGCGTGAAGCTTCGCTCCTGTTGGTCTTAGCGTGATGATACATATATATATATGGCCTATAGCCTTCCTCGATAAATGGACTATCTAACACTGAAAAAATTTTTCAAATCGGACCAGTAGTTCCTGAGATAGCGCGTTCAAGCAAAAAAATACTTCAGCTCTACGTATAGTATAGATAAATCTTATATATAAAATTCTTGTCACAATGTTAGTTACTATACTCCTCCGAAACGGCTCGACCGATTTTTATGAGTCATGAAATTAATGAAATATTAAAAAATCTTCACCAATTGACTTGATAATATATTTAGAACAAACAGTTTTAGTTACATGGTGGATATATCTCTCAAATATGTAAAATAGGGTCTGAAATTTTCTATTAATGCGTTGAAAAATCTACTTTAACTTCAGTGAAGCGAGGAGGATTTGTCTAGTGATAAATAAGCAGATAGGTATCAGATTTTTTGCATGATGTCAGGCCAAAAAAGTATTTAGTAATTCCATTTGTTAACGGTATCCTTCATCGTTTAAGGTAAAGTTTTGTTATTTATTTTCTTAAAAGCCATGTTTCTTAGTTCCGTAATGGTTATGAAACCTCAATTTCCTCGCGGACACAATGGAGACGTCGTAGCCACGCTCGAGGCGGCTGTTTCTTAGATAAAAACTTACGTGTCAGCTATACGCTCCGCTGAATTTGCTGAATTTGTAACCTTCTACTAAATTCACTAGTTAATAAATGTTAATATTGTTAGCGATGGATTTAGAGTTACTCCCAAATATAATTAAACTATTTATTGCGTCTCTACTTGTTTAAAGGAGTAATTATATTATTTTGCTTCAAACACTAAGTGGGTTTGGCGCGGATTGGTCGGTCCATGGCATAATAAGAAAAGAGTCGTTTTACTCCGAGCAAGGCTGCCAGAGAGCATCATAGTAAAAATAAATTCACTGAAATACTCTTGATGAATTTATACACCTTTTCCTATGAAAGTCATCGAGTCTTCAAAGGAATTTTAAAGTATTCTTACGTCTCCAATTAAGCTAAAATCCAAGGCCTGAACCACTGAGCTACTGACGCTTCATGTTTCTTGATAGTATTACATACGAGTAGAAAATATTGAAATGGTGTTCAGAACTTTAAAGGCGTCTGACGGTATTCTTACGTAGGATTATTTTAGATTTAAGCAGTGGCGTAGCTATATCGTTTGAGGCTCCTGGCAAATTCATCGGATGGAGCCCTTTGGATCCTCCAATATAAAGAAGCTCCTCCAATGACAAAGGTTTTTTATTAGGGAAAACTTAAATGGAAAAACGTAACCCGGATCACTTCGTTTTCCGTCTGTTTTTCTATCAATATACTTCTTATCCTGGCATGTTGCCGTTTCGTCACGCACGAAACGTGCTTATACGTATGACGTATTAAATGCGCAGATTTTTTAAAAATATGACGTTCTCGGTCTCTTGGACTATTATCATGGTAATGCTTACATTTTTATGGAAATCATTGTACTGATTTGTTAAGGTAATAATGAGAAATTAGTTCGATATAGTTGCTAATTAGTAGATTTGTTTGCCCGAATCAATTAGTAGGTGATAATTGAAGCAGTATTGTTTTATTACTTGGTAAAAAATGTGTGTCCATGTGTTACATAAATATTTCTTAATCTAACATGGTTTGCAAAATATGAGTGATAAATAATATGATACGCCTGTGTATTTTTACATAGCAAATACATTTAATGTTATATTGGCCATATAATTGGGAATAAATATTTTTTTTCCGGCACTAACTGTGTTCTAGTTCTTATTAGTGATTGTAACATTTAAAAGAATAACTTACTAACATATCAACATACAGTATATTAGGTAGGACTAACTCCTAGTGCTAGGTCCTTGCAAATTAGCATTTGGAATTCATTAACTCTGATATAATTTGAATAACATGGCCAGCTATTGTATAGCCCTCTGCCTAGTTACAAAAAGTTCGAGTACAATGATGATTTATCGTTTAAATTAAAGTATTTTAGTCAACAACTAAGATGCTAAAAATATATAATTATAGAACTATCAGGGTTTTAGTTATTTACTTACAAAATTATACAATAAAATCCAAAACGTAATCAGTTGGCAATGTAATCAGTTCGTTTAGAATGAAGATAATGGATATTATTTTATAAGTTTTATAAATATAAAGTTAAAATAACTTTAACAAATAAAATTATGATGTAGCATTACTTTAATATTTACGTACTTACGTATATTTTTATTTATAATGTATTTATTATTTTTTATATTTTTGCAATAATGTAACATATTAGTTATCTGTGTGAAATGAAACAATAAAAGATGAAATACCATTTGATATTCATATGGAAATCGTTAACGGTTAAAGTAATCTTTAAACTCGCATAAATAGTTGACTATATTTTTTTTATTTTTTTTACCAATTATTGAAATATGTTACATTCAAAATATGAACTAGGCAGAAATGGGCCATGTCCTTTTATTCCTAAAGGTGGCGAAAAAGTGGATAATTGTGAATAAAAAATTTTAAACGAGTCATTGAAGGGTATATCTGAAAAAAAACCACCCAATTATGTTTGTATATATTAAACAAAATTTAATTATTATGTCAGAGCCTAATACAAACTTAATCTTATATAGGAATTTTTAAAGCTTAATAAAAGACTAAACAGATCATCAAATTATGCATAAGCACTCAATATAAAAGCGTTAACTGAAAAAGTACCATTTCAATTATCCATCATAATTCCTTGGAGTCTTCTGGCATGCACATAAACAATTTTGAGCAAAACAAGTTAAAGGATACACAGGCATTCTGTATCCACATGGGCTTGTCCTTCCACAAAATAAATACGCAGAAAACTGGAACACCTAATGCTATTAAAGCAATGCCAACGCCTAACTCCATTGGTTTTTTGAAACCTGATAGTATCACGAGTGTTGTGCAGATGATGAAGAATGATATAGGTAGGACAAGATTGACTCGAATAGGCCGCTGTAGATCTGGTCGCGTATACCGCAGCCATAGCAGACCAGCCACTGAGCATAGTATGAATATCACTTCAACAGCAGTCAGGTATACCATCAGTGATTCAATATTGTTTATTGATAGCAGCACAAGAGTCACCAGACACTGAAAGAAATAAACACATTTTTTTTTAACTCAATAAAAACTACTGTAAAGATTTTGATTAAACTATATCGGGTGAAACCGCGGGGCACAGCTAGTATTAAATATAACTTTAAACTAATAAGTAAGAGAATGAGTGAGTGTTTGTGTTATTGAGTGGATGCTTATGGGCGTGAATACATATAAAAGAACAAGTGAGTGATAAGAAAATGAGTGGGAAAGAAGTGGGTGAGAGCGTAGATAGTAATTATTTTAAAATTTTGTCTCGATGTTTTAAATTTTGTAGAGGTTCTTAAATACCAACTTACCATAAATATAAGTGATGGTACGGGAGTTAGTCGCCTGACATCGATTAATGAAATAGCAAGCGGTAGATGACCATTTCGCGCTCCTACGAAGAACAGTCTAGAAGACGCGTAGATAGCTCCATTTAGAGAACCAAATGTGCATAATGCAACGAAAATTGACATTATCCAGGACATCATCCCAAGGATTTTCTCACTGAACGTTATGGCAACTGCTTCTGAGGCGAGGATTTCTGTGTTTGTAAGTACAGCGAAGTATGCCACATTAGTCAATGCGTAGACAACTGTTACTACAGGCATTGAAATGCAAATGGCACGAGGAAGATTCCTGAAACATTAAAAAAGCAACGTTATACTCTATATTAATTAAACCCTTGCATTAATTAGGCTGTTCGGAAAGAAAGGGAATGATGAACCTATCATCAGTAAAGTTATTGAAAGGATTAATTAAGAGCTTTTGCCCTAAATACTGATACGGCAATCTACATCTGTCTTACTCACTTAAACATCTCTAACGATAAATAAATTACAATAAAAATAAAATACCTTTGGTATAATAAATAATTTATAAACAAAGGTCATTGTTTTCATTGTCATTTTAGAAAGCACATAAAGCAAGTAGCTATCCATCCAGTCATCTCCTCTTGCAAGAACAGTGCACTTGAAATAAAAGTAGATAAAATTATTATTGAGCACTTCTACTCACTTATATGGATCCTGGAGTTCCTCAGTGACGAAATTAAGGTAGTTCCATCCAGAATACGAAAACAATCCAGTATAGACGGCGATAGATATATCAGCAGGCGAAGTAATGGTGTCTCGCATCATATTCTCAAGATTTTCAGTATCCTTTGAGAATAAATACCACAAACTTGCGAAGAATGTTACTAAAAGAGCCAGTATTTTGGCCACGGTAAAGGAATCTTGCACTCGAGTCACCCATTTCACGTTGTAGCAGTTAAGTGCAGTAAGAAAGCCTGAAACAAAGATATACTATTGTTAAAATATAATAGTGTTAGCAACACCGTTTATAAAGTAGTATTAGCGGGTAGATCATTTTATAATATGTCAAGTATAACGACGTGAAGACAATATATAACCTTTAGTACGTTAGATTAGATTCAGTCTCTCTGGTATTTCCGCGCAGTGTTACACTTAGGCACACATGGAAGTTAGTGTTTTTTTTTCCAAATTAATTGATAAAGACGCTAATGTTGCATGTACCCATATCAACATATTGTGTTAGATCCTGGGTACACGCAGCTTTTGCTAAAAGTTTTTCTTTATATTATGAGTTTAATTTTATGTAGGAGACGGTTTTGTTAAAGAGTGTGAGAGTATGGAAGGTGGACGTAGTGGCTTAAGCGATTTATAACAATGTACTATTAGGTCCAACCTGCAAATGAGGATGAATGAAATACGATGAAAATGATAACGACGATGAAACGTAGATTCGTATGTTATGTTGGGTGACTAAAGTAATGATGGAAAGCAGGTAACAATTGACTGTCATAGGTAATAATTAGAAGCAATAAGAAAAAATATTTACATAAAGTCAATTTTGACCGTAGAATTATAAGATATGCTATTTACAGGTACATAACAATAGAAGAATAAAAAAAATATTTCGGTAATACTAGGTTTTTTTTTCTCCCTGTTTTTTCTTTCTTTCCTCTTTTTTTTCCTCCCCTTTATACACATATGTTTTTTTTTTTCTTCTTCTCTTTTTTTATAGTGTCCTGGTTAAAAGGTCACCCTTTTTGAGGTCCACATAAGTTTACTTTATTATCTATTGTAGTTGGAATGGTGGAGGTGAGGGTTAATATATTATGAAAGAGGTCTTTTAACCTGCTCCTAAGTCTCAAGCCCCAGGCACTTTTCGACTCAGTCTAAATTGCATGTTTATGTATTACTGTACAGTAATGGGTATCATTCCTCTCTCATTCTATGACAATAGGTATAATGTTACAAAAAACAATGACAAAAACTGACTCGCAAAATTAAAAATATTGTCGATAACGGATAAAGTAAAATACAGTTATCTACTATGATAGGGTGAACTCCAATATGGTAAATGACGTCACGAGTCTCACGACTAAGTAAACTTCATTTTGTATTGTTAAATTTTTCATAACTGCACATTAATATCGTACTTGTAGTACTGCTTAACACATATAAACATAAACTGTATATGTTATATTAATTATGCACAAAAATTGACGTCACGCGTTATCAATTTGTCATCAAGCGTTCGTTTCGTTCGTTCTTAAGTTAACTTAATTTTTACCAAATAAATAATGTATTTTTTAATCGTCATGGAATACTTTTTCAAAATATTTCACAATGTCTTTATTAGAGTTTTAGTTTAGGAACTATTTTAAACAGGAAATAGATTTCTCGTAAGAATTAGTTAACGATTTTTACAGAGTATTATTTCATTAATAAATTCATATTTACAAGATTTTTACAATAATAAGTTAAAATAAATTGTAGATAAATTCATATAATATATTGAAAATCGCATTGGTTTTAAAACAATAGGTTTTTACCGTACCGTCGTTTTAAGGTTAAGGTTAACGATTACGAAACAGTTTAAATTTTCCCAATTTATTTAAAGATAGTAACGTTCTTTATAAATAGTACAAAGTAATTAGATGGTATTAAAATAATACAATAAATAACCAACCAACTGCACGTTATATAAATATTTATTTTCATCCTGGTTAAGAATAACTAAATAATTTGAATATTTGAACTTACTTGGTTTGTTATAACTTTAAAAACTACATGGACGGTTTGCTTAAATATGCATGCGATTAAAGTACTTGTATTGTATTGTATGTGGGCTCCCGTTTCCGTACTTAGACTCTAATTCGGTCCTTTTTGCGTGCAGGGATGACTGGCTATACTATCCAGCCTAGCTCCTTCCAGAAGTTTCCTGGGAACTTCACAGGCTTCTTGGAGCGACCTCATGATTAAAGTGCTTTAAACACTAGAAAATAATATTCGATTCTGTATTTCGGAGTACAATAATATATTTCTGAAGCTAGAGAATGTGGAAGGCTTCGATTCTGAGGGTGAGAAAAGACCAATCTAGAATTTTTTTACTATCACAGAATTAGTTTTCAGATTTTTTCCATATTGTTAATGATTTTGAGAATATATCATTATGCGTTATTTAGATAATACTTTAGTTTCTTTCTTAATAACCTATACCTATAAAATTGGCGACGAGGCTGGGATTGGATATAGACACGGCGCTATCACTATCTATGTCTCACGTTAAATTGAGTTAAATTTAAATACATGTTATAGTTTTACTATCTATATGTACGTATAAAAAAACCTAACTAAGAAGAGTAATTTCATATGTAATTGAACTGGAATGAGTGGAATTTTTAAGGTACTAAAAAATATATAAACAGAGAGAAGATAATAAATAGAATGACAAGTAATTACGTGCCCTTACGTTAGGTGATCGGATAATTTGCACAAGAGTATACGTGTCATGATGCGGGAGGAAGCCGTCATTATCCTGTCAGGCACAATCAGCATTGCGCGACACTAAAGCGACATAAAGACGCGGATAGGCGATAATCTGATATACCACTACAGAATTGGTTGGTTGGACACATTCATCCTTTGTGACGATTTCAATTCATCTATATAAATAACAACTGACTGACTTATCATAGTACAGCCTAAACTCAACCTAACCTAACTTATATGGAGAGAAGAGTAATGAGAATTTGTATAAATATTCTTCGTCATGGTAATTAAACCGTTCACGATTATTACGTATTGACCTGAGTGTCATAATTATAATTTTCATCGTTCCAGTCTCCAATAGTCTACTGCCACAAATAAGTTTCACCAGAATACCTACTAGGGCCGAGTCCAATAATATAGACGTAATCTGATGGCATTGCATGGCATAAATTAAATAACAAGAGTTCAATAACATAAGAGGCGAATACGAACCAAAGGCGAGTCGGCTAGTATAATAAAATATTAAATAACTCTCCAAAACCAACACATTTGCGTGTAGAGCTTATCCCTTATTCTCATGACAGAAGAAATGTTGATAATCATCGAAAGCTAAACAGAAAAATATTTCTCCAATTCCACTTCCGGACTTTCTTTAATTTTCCAAAAATTATAAATTTTGGTTTGAAAGTCATTGACTGTTAATTTCAGTTCTCGGAAAAGGCAAGGAACTTAAAGGTACAAAATAAGTTAAACATGTTTTTAACGCAAACTTGCAACCGCTGTTGCATGTTGTAATTTTTCAACGCAAACACCAAATGGACATAACTCCTGTTAGCAAAACCTGTATTACTTAACAAAAAGGATCATTATTCAAGACTGATTGCATCATACTGAGTTATACAGAAAAATTCTTTCTGAAGATGCTGTTGGAAATTATTTATGATTACAATAACGAGTTTCCGATGGATGGAAGGGAACATTTCGCAGAATGTTAAATTAAACGAGCGAGTCATGTTACTCCAAGACAGGATTCTTGGTACCTTTAATCGTCTGTAAATGTACAAGCTAACAAACCTACCATAAAAGAAATAAGTATATCGTACTCTATTTTTGGATTTATTCTCTATTCAACTTAGCGTTAGACAAAACGTAAACAATTAATCATAAAAATATATTTATGTGTCTCGTTTCGCTAGGATTAAAATATTACCTATTGAAATATACAATACAAAAACGAATACAATAGTTTAAGAACAACTAATATAACTGATATAATGTTCAGATTTTAATAGTTTGAATAATTTTTGAAAATAAAAAGACCTACAATGATTGCGTTTCAACGTTTAATTCTCACAAACAAAATTATATGAATCATACTAATATTAGAAACGCGAAAGTTTGTAAGAATGTCTGGATGTAAGTTTGTTACTATTTCACGCAAAAACAGCCGAATGGATTTTGATGAAACTTTACAATAATATAGCTTACACATCAAAATAACACACAGGCTATAATATATAATGATATAGCGTGAAATATCCAAAATATAGCGAGTGAAATAATTCGAGGCGCCAATAATTTTTGTTTACATTATTGCCTCAAGCCAAGCTGAGTAAGTATAGATCAAATTATCATACAATCATCTTAGGATACAATTATGCTGACTTTTAAATCCTTTAAGGTTCTGAATACTTACATCAGGCTTCATATATTTTTTATTCTTGTTCATAAAATTATGCGTATAGAGATATCTAGTAGTATCTGTTTTTTTGTAGCGAAAATGAGTTCTGTTCAGAAAAACAGTTTATAATTATTTATTTAAATTTACAATAACGTCCTTCACTTCACACTCTAATCCTCTCATAAAAATCTATATTAAAATAATAAAGCTGGGATGCGCTAATCTCTATTATTAACACTCAGATATTTTTTTCTTACATGAATAAAATGTTACATTACATATTAAAAACTAGTTACTGAAAACAAACTTTCGGAACCCAAATTTATTTTCAAGTTAATGCTAAATATGACATGAAAGTTTCAATGTAGTACTATTTTAGGTTTTTTCCTCCGTGTTCGTCGAACAAAACATGTCCGCCCTGTCTGTCCATCTGTAACTTAGTAATAACAAGAAAAGTTTGTATTATGTCGTTAAACGTTTGTACATTATAAGTTAAAACTACTGAACCGATTTAAATGTCTAGTCTGAGGACATAGATCTCTTTTTAATGCGAAAAAAGGGTTGTAAGGGGTTGAAAGGGGAGGATGAAAATCGAAAAGTTGTATGGAAGTATCGTCATTTTTAGAGGTAGAAGCTTGAAACTTATTTTTAGGCAGTTGATTCGATATAAGTAAATTATAAAATTCAAAGGTAAGTAAGTTTTACCCTCAAGGGTGTAAAATAACAATCCTTATTGTTGTAGGGGATGAAAGTTTGTATGGAAATATATAAGGTTTGTATGTGTGAATGTTTTATTAGTTTGAGACAAGAGATACGTATGTCTTATTTTTAAAATATTTAGCCTAAAGAATTAAAAATGCTAAACAAAGAGACTTATCCACCCAAACGAAATCGCGGGCACAGCTAGTAGTATATATATAAGGTGTGAATAGGTGAAACAAAAACTTACAAGTAACAACAGCAGCGATGAGGAGCACAGCATTGGGTGGCGGTTCACAGGCAGGCCAGGCAGGCTTAAGTATATTCTGTGCGAATGTGAGGGCGGTAATGGCATTCCCAGTTGGCACCAGGATGAACAATGCCACCCAGAGATACAGGAACGCAGGCAGGTCACCGAACGCTTCACCGATGTATGCGTAGTCTCCACCCGATTTTGGGATCATTGTACCTGAAATTCGTAACTCTTTCATTATTTACTTATTACATAAATAATAAATATAGGAAGCATCTTCAGCGAAACCTTTGCTTTAGTTGCAGTGCCAAACTCTCTTAAAAAGCCTTTAAATGACTAGACTAAGTAGCTTAGATCTAATTATATTTAGAGAGTATAAAATTTATTAAAAATATAAACTCAATCCGATATTTTTTCTCTCTCTAATAAATAGTACCAGTGTATACGTTTAGGAGGAGGAGTTTATTTGAAAAATATTAGGAATAATATTTAAACTATAGGGCTGTGGAGCCTGTGGATGAATTATTCCATTAGAGACAGATTCGAAAGTTTCGTTATTGTATCATCAATCAAGATAACTTTATTTTAGGTTTTCTGCTTATAAAAATAATAGATCAACTAAAACTGATAAGGTATATATGCGTACAGAAATTGCAACAGAAAATTGAGGTAATTGACCCCTTTATCAATCAAACACACACCAGTTCATTTTGTGAAATTCAAACATGTAAACATTCGTATAAAATAAGATTTATTTAATATAACAAAAACATTTTATTTTTATTCTGCTTTAGTCAGTCTTCTTCTTAAGGAGTGAGCGGGAACGGATGAAATTGTGGCCGAGAGCTTGCATATCGTATTTATTAGAGATGCCACGAACATTCGGCTATTCGGCATATTTTATCAATAACTTATCACTTAACATACTGATAGTTTGCTATATTATTGCGCTTTTCCTCATAAATTATACCTGTGTCCGAAAATAGTCGCTCACTGTATACACTGCTACAGAGAGATGATAAATAAATATTAGCAAATTCTGCTAGATTAAGGTATTGTTTTGCGTTTGTTGACCACCACTTATAAGACTGATGTCCTATAAGCAAACAAAAGCCCTCACGATGCAACGTCATTATACGTACTTCAGTAAAACATACGCGAACTATTCTGTGTTGCGGAATATTCGGCGCTTCGGCCAAGAGACTCGCCGAATATCGGTTATACGGCCAAATTACTATTCGTGGCATCGCTAATGATGATTTTTTTTTCTGTCTGATATAATTATAACATTGAAATTAAAATGTAATTTTATTATATATTCGTTTTTTTATTCAGTCATATGTACATTCTTGAGAAAGTATCTACATAAAAAGTTATACATTTAAATACTTTGCACTTTCATTATGAGTAGGTAGCGCGGTTGTCAAACGCGTTTATGTCGATTCTTGACTCTACCTGATAATTTAATATCTCATCAAATCCTACTTAGAAACTTTAGTGTTTTAATGATATCAGAATTTTAGAAAGTATAAGTGATCTTTTTATGAGCTTTTAGCTTAGCTTTGTTGAGGTTGTTTATAAGCGTATAGAGGATAAACATACACTTTACCGAAAGGTGTGCAGTGCCTGGGGTATGTGACCCAGTTGCAGGTTTAGAAACATCCTAAGAGTTTACAACACAATAAACTAAATTAAATAATAAATTACGGACTTTCTTCGAAATCCTCAAAAAGGATTGGACTTTATTATGATAAGTATATACAATATTAAATTTTAGAAATCACTAGTCAAACTACCGTTTTTACCTGTTACCGAACAGAATAGAGCGTCGTCGAGTCAGAATAGTATTTTTTTAAAATAATCTGAAAAATTAAATTGTGTGCCTAGCATATTATGTCCTTCAAATAAATACGAAAATAATGTAAATACTATACACTTAATTATATGCGTATCGGATGACGTACAGACACACGTGCACATGATGAATGATTTAGATTTAGGTTATTCGACTTTTTACTATAAGCTATTTATTAATTTTATTAATAAATGATTTAGTTATATACGTCGGAAACTTCAGTCGTTATTTTAAAATTTAGATTCCATAGTATTATTTATTGTTTGAGAGCAAAAAAATAATACTGGACTAAATAGTTTAAAAAATTAAACTATACTCGCTCGCCCAGGTGCTTGCACAATTGTGGAAATTTGTGTGCAAAGGGATAAATTTAATAGTATTAAATATAGCTCGGAGATTGAATGATGAGAAGGAGAAGGACATATTGAAGAGCACTACAAGGAGTGATGATATTGAATGGACTGTTGGGTAAACGCAACGTAGATACTGCTACTGAACCGATAAATAATTAAACATGATGTGCCTTGGACTTATGACCAAGGTGTAGGCCTAAAGACGTCTTTTATTCAAATGAAACACTCGCCTCCACTGCCCAGGTTCTCTGTTTAAACCTGAAAAACCTCTGTTAGGTTAACCTAAGCCTAACTTACGCGCCGACATATATAAACTACTAGCTGCTTCACCCGCTATATTTTGGATAATTCACACTATATCATTATAAATTATAGCCTATATGTTATTCTGATGTGTAAGCTATATTATAGTAAAGTTTCATCAAAATCCATTCAGTAGTTTTTGCGTGAAAGAGTAACAAACATTCATACATTATTATAAACTTTCGCGATTATAATATTAGTAGGATTTTAATAGTTAAAAACATCGAGTGTAACATATACATATAACAATGATTAAATACTAACATAATTAATATTGTTTTCTATAAGCAAATAGGAAGCTATTTTAAATAATTGATAAATTTAGACTTATAAATATATATCGAATCAACAAAATATATAGCGAAATATAAAGATACTGGTCGACCTGTCCCGGCTTTACCCGGATGGAAAGTAGCACGTATATTTAAGTGTAATTTCACATTTTAATCGCTATATCACCATATTAGCATTTTTAATTATTTAGGCTAAATATTTTACAAAAAAGACTCATACGTATCTGTAACATTTACATAAACCTTACATATTTAAATTTAAACTTTCATCCCCTATTCCCTAATGTTATTTTAAACCCTTGAGGGTAAATGTTTACAAACTTTGAATGTCATACGCTAAAAATGACGATACTTCCATACAACTTTTCACACCCTCCCTTTCAACCCTTTTTTCGCAAAAAAAAAGGTAGTCTATGTTCTTTCTCAGGCTTTAGGCTATCTGTATATAAAATTATATTTAAATCGGTTCATTAGTTTTGGCGTTAAGCTTAAGTCAAGCGCAACAAACAGACATAGAGAATTACTTTCGCATTAATTCTTAAAGACAACTCGATATGCAATTCATCCCCACGTCGATAGATGATGAAATCGGTCACTCATTTGTTTAGTTTGTATTCTTAAGTTTTTTTTTTCGCGATAAAGAATAGCCTGTGTTCTTCCTCATGCTTTATTTTATGTCTGTATACTTTCATCAAAATCGGTTCAGTGATTTAAGCCTGACTGAGTAACATACAGACTGTTATTCGATTCGTCTATAGATGGTGTTAATAAAAGTTTTTATTCTTAAGTATTATTTAAGTTTCTTAAGTGTTACTTTCGAAATTATAATATTAGTTAGGATATTGTGTGTAATTAATGTATAATAAACTAAACTTAAAGTTTAATCTAAATCGTTTTAGCATTTTCACCTTTTAAACCTTCCTTGGACTTCTACAAATATTTCAAAATTATCCAAATCGATCAAGCCATTCTCGGGTTTTCGCGAGACTAACAAATCAATTCATAAGTAAAAATCTTACAAAATATTTAATCAGAATTACCTTCATTTTGATTAAATATTGCTTTATCTTCTTCAATAAAATATTCACTCGTTTCTATTATTTCGTTCATTTTGTACTACATTACCTCTCCCAAAAAAAATTGATATTTTTTTGCTGTGGCAACATCTCTCAAAATTGCGGAACCGGAAATTATTTGTATTGGCACAAAATTACAATTTGATAACAATCTTTTTTTCGAAGTATTGAAACAAAAATTGTAATATTTTTACATCGATAAAAAAACATAATAAAAAAAACATAAAATCTTATTGGTAGGTACTTTGAGATCAGATCAAGTCTTCTTTCTTCTTTACATAGTACAACACAGGCTATTTCCGTTGTCAATTGGCTTAGATATTTTAAACTACGCAACGGATTTTAATGCGATTTTCACCATTAGGAGTTATTCAAGAGGAATGTTTATATGTATAATACATGCGTATTATAGTAGAGAAACCAAGTGAAGCCGTATAAGCATATTTATATTCTTTATTGCAAAGACAAAAAAAATACAATTATGTTATTGGTAAAGGCAGGCTCATCTCCTCTAAGAGATCTCATCCAGCCAAAATAAGAAAAGTGAGAGATAGTCTTATAGCGGGCGACAATAGTGCAAAATATACATACATATATATAAACATATACCTACATAAATTATAATATGTATTAATGCGAATGCGAAAAAACTTAATTATTTAACCATGAATAATGAAGTTTGTTTTTTTACTGATAGTTACAAACATTCTTTTGTGTTATTTTATTCTAAACCTCCATAAAAACAGATTAAAAATCTGTTGCAGTCTACTCATATCTCAGCGAAGTGATCGTAAAATTAATCTTATTACTGAATTTTATTTTAACCATAAGTTTCCTAAACATTACATAAAACCATATCCTCAGCGAATGGCGCAATGCAGTACGGAAATAGACGAACAAAAATTTTGTCACTGCTGAGTTAATCTCTTTTCTTTACAAGAAAATCAAAAGTGACAAATAAAAGCATTAAAAGCAAATGTATAAGAAATGCGATAACGTAATATTTTTGGCGTTTTGGAATAAAAATATACTTATATTATAAAATATAAATAAACTAATACTTACAGATATGTTTGCAATACGCACAACACTAATCTTAACATATATAAAAAGAAAGACTAGTTTCCTACTAATATAATAAACGCGAAAGTTTGTAAGAATGTATGTATGGATTGTATGTTTGTTACTCTTTCACGTAAAAACTGCTGAATGGATTTTGATGAAACTTTAAAATAATATAGCTTATACATCAGAACATATGCTATAATTTTATAACGATATAGTGTGAATTATCCTAAATATAACGGGTGAAACCGCGGGACCCAACTAGTACGATATAAAGTAGTAGGTATAGGTATTATACGAGACTAACTCTAACTAAGTTTACATTAATAAATGTAGCCAGTAGTAAAAATAAAATAAACAGAAAAAAAAGCTGAAAATTATTTCTCTGTGGACTTTAAAAAAATATCTCTAATATTAAACTTATTATGAGTTCTATTATGTACATACTTTATTTGTTCAATAGTCCTTGGGAACCTCGAGGTAACGTCAGCCCCAAATAATAATACTTTAATATAAATATGAAACCTTAATATACAAACACTGTACATAAAATTTCTAAAAGAATTATTCCATTACGAAACATTAATATTAATCTTATTAGGAAATGTTTGTACAAGTGGAAGTCTGAAAATGAATGTTTATTTAGTATATGATTGCTAATTAATAACATTTACCTAATTCCGCATAACATAGAGCTCCAATCATCGACAGGAACCCGGAGAGCACCCATACGATTAAGGCCATGCCCTTCGATCCCGCGCGCTTTAGGGCTAAGCTAGGGGATACAAAGATACCGGACCCCACGATCACTCCCACAATAATCGCCACTCCATTCATTAAACTCAATTCCTTCTTCAACCGCACCCCTTGATTTGAGTCACCTTCCCCAGATTCTCCGACGTCCATGGCCCTCGGAGTCAATCCCACTGCTGCCGATACTTTTGTCATTTTTAATAATTTAGTCAAATCAGTCTTTAAATTTTAAATTAATCGACACAATTTTAATAAAATGTTCAGTGCGATATACACATTGTTTTCAGAAAGCGATAGTCTGGTGAAGAGGCTGATCTTCCGTCATGCAAACATTGCATCACACCGCTTCTAGGCCACCGCGGGAAACACCACGTGCGATATAAAACCCCATCAACCAGCCTTGTCTCGATAGTATAATATTGTCGGTTTACCACCAAAGCAGCTGTTGATAACGCGTATCAATATACCGTACTAAAATATAATATTTACGTAAAATAGCGTTCTTTTGAAAAGGTTAAAATATTCTGCAATTATAATAATTAACACTCCGCATAACTTCCCGTTGTATAATAACAGCATTGATTTATATTGTCGAATTAGAAAAATATTTAAACAAACCGTGAACAAACAGTATGGAAAATTAACATGCCGGCAACGCGATCGCAAGTATGACTACGCGACACGCAGTACACGTTCAACGCTCCCCGTCCCCACTTTACTATTCATTTTACTTCCAAGTTAACCACGAGTCCGACAGTCTACCGCCAGTAAATGACTCAACTAGAAAACGACGTATTTTCCTATGTCCGTCATAAAAAAACCGATCTTAAGTCCTTGGTTTTAAAGCACAATTTGGAGTGCAACATGAATTTATGAATTCATTGCCAAGTTTGAACAACGGGTTTTGGCTGTCTCTTTCACGTCTTTTTAACCACGTGTACAGATGACATACTTTTAAAGCTCTAGAATTCTAGACTGATAACATAAATGTAATGCCTTTTTGTGATGGGATAACTGTTGATATTATGTAAAGGATATGACGTAATATCTCACGGCCATTCGATGACAATGACAGCTTGTAATCCACAATATGTTAGAGAGTTAAAAAAATCAATTGTTATCGTCAGTTGAAGTAGATTTTTATTTAGGCATGGTTTTTGATTAATTTTGTATAAAAATCTTGAATTGGGGTTTCTTGTAAATAAGTATAATATGATATAGTGAATATCAACAAGTCGTAAGTTGTAGCTGTAAATCAAAAGTCACGTTATCAGCCTGAAAGCTATTATAGATTAGGTAAGCTTATACTATTGTATGTTTAATCTGCTACTACGAATTATCACATAATATTTTCTAATTAGAATCTGCAATGTATATCTAATAATTATTACTAAGTATCCACTAGAGTTACTGTCTATTAATTATTAAAAAATATTTTTAAGAAATAGTTAAAAATGTATTTAATAATAGTTTAATATTAACAAAATATATTAAATTGGCTTATAAATAATTAATTATCTGAGTCCTCCGGATATTTGAATATCCTAGCTGTGCCGTCATCTGATGCAGTAAGAAAGATGTTTGCTTCTTTATTATAAACTAAGTCCATTATAGTTGACCAATGACCCGTGAGTCCAAACTTTAAATCGCCAGATCTTGCTTCATAAATCCTTATGGTTCCATCCAAGCAGCCTGTAACCAAGTGGTCATTAACCCAGGTCATATTGGTAACTCCCGCGGGAAATTCGTCGTCAGTTTTGGCGCAGTGGTGACGTATCATTTGGCGGGCCGTGTCCCATATCGTTACTGATCCGTTCAGAGTACCTTGAATAAAAATGATTAAGGAATTATTTCTACACATCAGTTCTTATACTTTAGATTATTTATGGAATGAAACTAATACGCATCAAAATTGGCTATAAAACTATGTTGACAATGTAAATACTATGTATTATAAAGTGTTTGCAAAATTGTGACGCAATTTTAAGTACTTATGTCCAAATTAAAACAGTTTTTTTAAGTTTTCGAGTTTGATGTAACTATGGAAGACGAAAAAGACCAGTATGACCAGAATCTGCGTTTCAATGAAAATAATTCCCTAAAACAAAAGCTAAGACCTTGAAAACACGCACAAAACGAACGCAAGCGCAGCTGTTCAATGTAGGGGATATAATACATGCCCTTGCTTAGTTTTAGTAATAAATTATGGGCACAACTACGATATAAAAGCCTTATTTTTTAAATAAAACTTGATTACTTCACATACAATAGAGACCTACAGAACATACCTTGGTTGAAGTATCATGGTTATGATACCTCAAATAATCGACACAGGTTGGGTAGCTATGCAAATATACTGTACAAATATGTTACTATACAAGTATTTAGTATTTAGTTAACTTATTAATATATACTTTACTAGCGGCCCATCGCGGCTTCGCAAGTGTGGACATTTAACACACCGGCTTCTGTTTATATTGACATTTTTAATTTCGTAATATCTTTTGAATGAAATGTCCGATTTCAAAAATTCAAAGAGTAATCAACAGATATTGAATACGAAATGATTTATAGAATGTTCAAGCATACTAAATCCAGTACAACTAGTAACATTACCTGATAAGCTATAGGCTTAATTTCCACTAGAGATATAGATAGAATAGAATCTAGAATAGAATTAGACATACTGAGTAAGGAAAACGCAGCCTGAGGTTGTGCACATGGTATTCTTCCGGATTATAGGTTGACAAGCAGTTGAGTTGTTGAGGTGGTTGTTTTTAAGGTATATAAATGATTATACATCTTAATTTACTTACTCTGTATAAAAAGGTTAATTATGTGCAAACTTTCATTCCGCAGATCCTTCACAGGTTCAGAAACCATATTATAAACCAATTTTCTTACTTGTTTCTTATCTCAAGGTAATACTAAAAATGAAATAAAATTGTAAGAGTTTAAAAATGCTTACCTAGAGCAATATTTCCCAATTTTGTATCAGGTGAAAATGCTACAACTTCTAAATCCAATTCTGTGTTCATCTGTGCAACGATTTTGCCATTGTTTGCTGTCACCAGGACTACTTTACCTGAAATATAAATATAATATATATTATGATATTTTATTGTACTTAAAAAATCCTAGCAATTTAGCTTGTGCTTTAAGTGTGTGCTTATTTCAGTAGTGTAATGAGTGGCAGCTTTCAAACCCAGAAAATATCAAATTTTGTATGGACTTTAGCAAACGGCACACCTCAATTTTTTTGGTAATAGTAACAAATCCTAAGTGTAATTCTGAAATCCAATTTTTAGGAAATTTGATAATTACGGAATTTCAAAAAATTGTATCTTGACAACTATAAACTTCCTGAAACAGATTTCAGAAATACACTTAGGATGGTAAATATTATCTAAAAAATAAATATTTTCACTCACTCCTCAAAAATTATGAATGCGAGGTTTTTCACGATAACTATGAATTTCCTAAAAAAACTGTTGTTACTACTATTGAAAAAAAATATTTCAAAAAAATTGGGGGTGTGCCATATTCTAAAGATGTACCATAATTTTTTTTTAATTTTTTTGTACTTTTGTCACTTATGATTTTACACTCTTGTCTAAGTATGTTTCTGTCATTTCACAGATAATTCATGGCAGTATTGCATCATTTTATCAAATTCATAATTTCATCATTATAAGAAATTTCAATATATTTTCAAAAACTCACCATCAAATGATATAGATGCCATAAGACTGTTCTCTGGATGAATATCAATACCAATAACACGGTTTTGATGTACTGAAGCAGGAACTTGCTGTAAGACTGCACTTGTTTTTAGATCCCAAACCTTAACTGAACCGTCCGTATAACCAGCTGCTAGACGCACTCCATCAGGGAACATCTAATAAAAAAAATTACAAGTTATCATACATACTCACTAAAATTTATTAATAACCTCAATTAACTAACTATAAAGGTACATTAAGTATTGTATGGTTTTTTTAACAGAAAACAAATCAAAAAATATTTTTTTTATAATATATAAATTTGAAATTTTTCAAATTTATATTATATATATATATATATAGTTATATGTATATACCACACTATACCCTACTCTAGTACAATTTTCCTAATCTAAAGATTGTCTGGAAGAAATGGCTAATAAGCCCTTTGTTTACCACTAATTAATTTAGTTGTAAGAAATTTGAACTTTGTGGTTAAATAAAGAATAATAATAAAAAAAAACCATAGCGTCTCTAATCTACATTCATATTTTGTTAGAGTATATATACAAACCTTTCCACATTCACTTTTTAAATTATGTCCTTGTAAAACTTTAGTTTCACCTGATGGTATTTTAAAAATAAATATATCCCCTCCTTCTGTCCCAATAATGAGCACTCTCGCTCCAAAGTGCCACAAGCCCCATGTCAAATCACCCGTCTCATATTCAAAAACCTTTGGCCAGGGCTCTTTATTTTCATCATCTACTTTACATTTCCATACCTGCACAAGCCCACTCATATCAGCAGTAGCTAGAAACGCGCCATCGAAACTGAATCCAGCAAAAACTACAGAATCCTTGTGATTATTACATTCCATTACAATTTCACCAGTTTCTGCAGACCACACATATGCTTTATCATCTTCCCCACCAGTTACTGCAAGCTTACCATTGGGAGATAGATCACCACAAAACACTGTAGTAGAGTGCTTATTAAAAGCGACGGCTGCGAGATCTTCAGGCTTTTCTCTCTGTGTATCGTCCTCGTCATCTTCTTCCATAATATCGTCGTCGTCTAGAGGTATGCCGTCGTCAATTTCTATCACTTCAATCATGTCCTCTATATCGTCACTGATCGGAGATCCGCCGCCTTCCAGACGTTCCTTCATTTTAGGAGCTATTGTACAAGGAATATGACTAATAAACAACGCAACAATTGCAAAACTTGTAATAAATCGAATCGTATGCTAGATGCAAAACTCGTGGGTACAATGAACTAATTTTTATTAGATTTTTTTGTTATTTTTATCTACTATTTTATTTCGAAGTCTAGTTAATAATTATTTAAAAACGCAGTACTATTAAAACTTAACCTATAAAGATTAAAGATCAATAGACTGATTGATAATTGACAAACTGACAGTTACTGTTAGGGTTGTTGTTGAATAATATCGTTATTTTCAGATTCAATTTATCGATACTTTGCAGGAAATTAAAATTTGTTTAAAGCTATTAAAATTGTACATATAATTTATTCGAAGTATTTTAATTATATTTTTTTCAGGTGCATAGCATAACTAAGATTCCAGGAACTGCTAGGAAATTCTTGATCTCGATAATAGATTGAATAACATTTTAGAAGCGTCAGTAGCTCAGTGGTTCGGGCGTGATTCACGATGTGAGTCGTGGGTTCAAATGTATTTTATATTGATATAAACTAGGGACTTCAACATAAGTATATTATTTATAGAATTACCCGTAATTATTTAATAATTACATTTGTTGTTAGAACCATACCAAAAAATTAGGTATAAAAGAAATAGAAAATAATCGAAATTTATTTCTTAACATTTAGATTATTTCCTATCTCAGGTGCCTTTAATTTAATCTCCATTTTGAGTACATTCAACTATCATACATAAAATAAATAAAAAAACTGAATATCAATATTCTAAAGTGAAGTAGCGATACTATGCTACATATCGATTTAAAATATCGATTTTCGTCCTACGAAATCGATTTTTAATGTAATCGATGTGTATCCCTTTTCCTTATTAATAACTTTAATTTATTTAAGGTTAGAACTTTAGAAGCTAGAGAATTAGAGTTTACTGATAAGTGAATATTAAAAATTCTTTAATGGAATTATAAAAATCATGGCTTCGATAAACAAAGGTAAATTACGAACGCTGTATTTTAGCCCAAGTCAGTATACTTGATATTGTATTTTATTTATTGTTTAATATTATTTTTCACAGCTTTGTTGCAGACCCCGACGCCTTACTTAATTGCAAGACGATTTCGTGGTAAAATAAATGTTCAAAAACCACGTAAGCCACATTTTCAAAGACAACTCTTAATTGATTTGTCTAAACCGTATTTTGGTCCGCCAAAAAGTTTATTACCAGAGTATGTTTTATGTGAGAAAAAGAAAGAGAGTAAAAGAATCGAAATTGATAACCCATTTGAAAGAATACTAGCAAGAGAATGTCTTGAATGGTTCAATACTTCCAAGATGGTTGTATTTCTCCATGTCAACTCAATAAATATGGAGGATAAAACACCAATTTTTGCATCTTTGAAAAAGAATAACATGCATTTGAGGACATATGGTAAAAAAATTATAAGTATGGCCACAAAGGGTACTCGTTATGAAGCTGTTAATACCTTATTTGTGTCCCACCAGAATATTATATTTGGTCAACCAGAACAAGCAGCAAAAATGTTTAACATACTTAAAAAAACACCTCAGTTGGTTATCATGGGTAAGTTAGATAATTAATATATAGAATTATAACAAAATATTAAGCTTGGTTTGACATAAATGCTATGCTAATCATTCCGTTAAGTTTCATTCAGGTTCCATATAGAGGGTCTTGGTGGAAGAAGCTCATGACAATATCAAAATACTTGTCAGGAGTACAATGATTTTAGCTACATTCTTTTTGAACTCCCGAAAAGCAAATTATAATAGATAACAAAAGTTAATAATTTAAACAAATTTTTACTCAGATAAAAGAACAATAATTATCAAGTTTTTATGTATTGTACTATCCATTTGAATTGTATATATCACTGAGAAATTGTCAACACCGTTATATTATAATCTATCTCACGATATTGTAAACTGTTGATAGATTGTGAACCGTAAGATACTATTGTCCAAAGGCGGTCCCTGATTGGTCGGTCTTACAGTAGGTTGTTTGTTAAAGTTAGGAATGAAATACAGGTGACAGTCAAATAAATACCCTTCAAGAATTGTGCTAAAATGTATATATTTATTACCTACTAAAGGTAATCATTAAAATCTATCGAAGTGAAACTGAAAATTTACCATTTTGTCATGCAAGGGTGAAGGAGCTACCCTTCCCAAAGCCCCAGAGTACTACATAATAATAATTATATTAAAGTATTAAATATTTGTTGATACCTAGGTTTGTAGATTAGCTGAATTATGTATTGTATAATATTAATTTATCATGACTTAATTTTTGTTTCAGCTGGAATTATCCAAGACAAATTTATGTCCAAAGATGAATTAGTTGCATTTAGCAAACTGCCAAGTTTAGATGTAGCGAGGAGTCAGCTTTGTTCTGTCTTGCAAAGTGCTGGATCCTGTCTTGTAGGTCAACTGAATCAAAGCCAGCAAACACTTGTATCACATCTCGAGAAACACATAGAATTACAAAATAATTCCAACAACGCTTCTGATAAGAAATAGTAGTTTATTTTATTTAAAAAAAATGTAGGGATATTGTAATTATTAAAAAAATATTTGAATATTGTGTTTACTTTTAATTGCAAAAAGAAAAAAAATAACAACCATTCTATAAGTGTTGTGGAAATTCAAAAAATTTAATTCACAACTATAGTATATTAGTTGACCTGCCCCAGTTTTGCACTGATGCAATCTGTTTTTTGTTAAACTTTAGTAAGTTTAACAAAAAACATTTTAACTTTTAATATATTGCTATATAAAAATATTTAAGTGTTCAATGAACATATTTTATTCTGCAGGAAGCATGAATTTTTCTAGTTTTTTTTAGTTTAATTTCGTTTCTTTTTTTTAGTACTTAAATTTTAAGTAAAATTTAAAAAATTAACTAACTTGAAAAACTGTAAAATTTCCAATGAGAATAAACCATATACCATAATTTTTTCAAATTAAAAATAAATCAATACTCTAAAAAAATTAATCAATATGTCATAATCGCTTTTGTAAATGTCTCAGAAAGACCCATTTTCATTAAATAAGTAATGGAGGCGTTAAATTAAAATAAGTAATGGAGATACGAGTTCCTGGAGTAGGTTAGTCTTTATCGGAAATTTCCTCCTCTTTAATAATATTATTTTTAAATTTCTTTAATATAAAATAATTATTAATAGTCAATGAAATAATGAAATCGTCAGTGAAGTTCTAACAGTGCGTAAGTAATTTTATGAGTGATTTAAGATTTGAATGTCATTGGTTAAAGTATAATGGTGCGCATCGTCTCCACCAATCAATACATAATATTTGACCAATAGGAGACCAGTATGATAATTTTAAAAAATTGCATTGAGCCAAGGTCACTCATTTCATAAAGTTTTTTCACTCTCCCGTAAAGTAGCCATTTTTGACTTACGCATTGTTAGAATTTCACCGACGAAATGCCATTTTTCATCTTTATTTGTTTATAACTTCTGAAATTTTTTATGTGCTAATTATACACTCTTTTTTTATCTGCAAGCCAAATGAATTCGTTCCATTCAGTGAATTTTCTGTTACGAGTAACAAACATACATACTTTCACATTTTTAATATTAACTATTACTAGTAGGATTAAACCTGATATTTTTGCCAATTACAATAAAATACAAAACATTTTATTAGAACAGTTTTACTATCAAAAAGTGAATTTTAACAAAACTCATATTTGTAAGAATATCTTTGGTAGTTATAATGCTTAACTTAACCTAATGTTTAAGAGATCAATATCTATATTTTAATGGACATGTAAATTCGTTTAAACATGCTTGAGCAAGATTTTTTAAACATATTCAAAAAAGTATATAATATAACGTTTAACTTAGATCAATCTACAAAAAATTAAAAAAATGTTATAAATCTGGTGAGTCGTAATAATAATCCGCCATCATAGCGCAGTAATGCCGTTGGTACCTGTTGCTAAGGCTGTTAGAGCGACCGCTGCTTCGACTTCATCTCTATCATGGCTTAAAGTATTAATCGCAACACGCACTTTTGATTCCTGTTTTCGTCGTCTTCCTTCAGCCCACCAAGAATAATTCGCTTCACTAGGCTGGAATCTAGCTGCACTTTCCAGCCATTTGCTCAGCATTATGGGACTAGTGGTCGTTTTATTACAGTTGGATTTGTCGCATTGCTCTATTTCATCCGAATTGTTATTAAAACCTTCATATTTTTCATGTGAGGAGATAGATCCGTCTGTGTCTAGTTTGCAGACTATTTCTGATTCTAAACAGTCATCTAGTCTTGGATCCATGTCTAGAGATTCAGTTTCTGGACTCGTGCGTTCGGGTTCGCTCCATATGCTATCATCAGAGCAGATGCTAAACTGTTCCACGTTGCCCTGTGCTCTATCGTTGTATGTGCGGATGAGATGTCCCCAGGTGAGTTGGTTACGATCTGCATTTACATTTTTCAGTTTTCTCCGCCAATTCGCAAACCAGTTACAAATCTAAAATAACATATAATATATTATATAGAGATCATCATATCAATCCATTAACAGCTTCATAAGAAGCATGAACACACTGAGAAAGGTTTGGGTCATAGTCTACTATGCTGCCCAAGGGCAGGATTCAGCAACCTTTGAAGACATAATGAAGAATGCTCGAGTGTGCGGACTTTCTTTCACGATATTTCATTGAATATTAAAACAAGTAATATTAATCGCATGAAACACGGATAACTGTAAAAACTCAGAGGTGCGGTAGGTACATGGGATCAAATTGGAACCTATCGTGTAAAGACATAATTTTTTGTATAATATATTAATGAAACTAAAACTTTATATGTAAAACCCAGTTACGGCATTGGAAAAAATTACTTAAACTTTTTGTTTTTTTATGTTTTAATTAATTTAATAACAATATGAAATACAATATGTTGAGTGATAGATTTAAAAAGTTTGGGTAGAAACAAAGCTGAATTGTGTTTAACCAGGCAGTGACAAAAATAGTGCCTATTTATGTACAAATAGCAATTCTTGGCGTAATGCCAATTAGTATCAGTACACCAACCCGTTACTAACACGAATACACTAACCAAATAATTACAACAAAACATAATATTATGTTAATGTAATTTTACACCTACTTGAATATACGTGAGTCCTGTTTCGCGAGCGAGATGTTTTTTTTCATCTCTGTTAGGGTAAGGATTGTCTCTCCGTCGTACAAGCCAGTCTTTTAAGTACCGCTTTATTTCAGGAGTGAAAAGCCTTTTCTGTGGGCGCTGGCCTGCTACTAAGGATCTCCTGCAGATAAAAAAAAACAACGGATATAATTGATTAACGTAAGATTGTAGTACTTTGTTTTGTTACAATTGGTGACAAAAGGATATAAATATTTCCCGATTCAAGAATGACACACAAAGACTGAAAATAATGAGTCATTTCCACTAACCGTGTATACCGCCTGTTCCTCACTGGCCTTAAAATTTTTGCGTCTTTGTATGATCCATCCATTTTGTCCACTTTTGCCTCGCTGACTCTTTGAATCAGCGTCATCTATGATCTTTTATTGAAGAAAAAGTTAAAACTATCACTGAAACTTTTATATTCTTTAAGGTGTGTGGTAGTTGTGCACGTGCGAAGGGTATCGCAGCTTGCGACACAACTCGTGTCTCAAATCTTTGACGCTGCGGGGGATGCTTGTTGATCTATTAAAAAATAAGGACATCATGACATAAATAGATTGTCTTTCAAACACGAAATCGTCCAATTACTTTGAATATATAAGGAACGAGTATCTGGTATTCTATCTATGCGTTGATGTAACCGAAACATGACGGTCACATTCCTGCGCTCACTGTTAAGATGTTATTTACTCCAGAGATTTGTATTATAGTCTAATATTTCATGTAAGTATTTAATATATTGACAAAGATATCATACTTATAGTAATGTTTATTAGTTTCAAAAATTATAGTCGGCAAATTATATAAAAAACAAAAAACATGTTAACTATTACGTGCACTGTCGAGGTCATTGTTGCTTTTATAAATCAATATTCAGAATAAACAATTTATTATTATTCAAATTGTTTATATAACTCATAAGACATTCATTTAAAAAAATAATAATGAACCCGTAATTTAATATGATACATACCTGGATGCGGGAAAGCTCGTGGAGAGTGTGAAAATGGCGGCGGATAAGCATGCTACAGCAGCGCCACTGCGCGCGCGCACCGATTCGATGCAAATTCATGTTATTTCAGGACATCTCCCGCGATGTCTTTAAACATTATTGCGAATGTTGTCAATACATAAAACAAAAATTTGAAGTGCTCGAGATTTGATATAAATATATTATAAGAAAATAAATCCGACTGTAAAAATACGAAGATGAAAATTAAGTTGCTTAATGAAGTCCATAAATAATAATAAGTTGCAAGAATTTAGCATGCATCAATTTTGTTCTTTTAAAAGTATTAGTGTTACAGATGAACCTATATGTTACAGCCAATGTGATACATTTGCTGTAACATATAGGTACATTTTAGGAGTTATATATACTTGCCATTATATTTCATTACGACCCGTCAATGGCCCACTGCTGAGCCGGGTCTCCTCCTCAGAATGAAGAGGGTATTAGGACATAGTCCACACACCTTTGAGAAATTTAGGTAACTCTCAGGAGTGCAGGCTTCCTCACGATGTTTTCCTTCAACGTTAAAGCAAGTGATATTTAATTTCTTAAAACACACATAACTCAGAAAAGTAAAAGGATCGAACTCTGACCTCCCGAGTAAGACATTGAGTCTCAACCACTGGGCCATCACTGCTGATATTTGCTATTATACATAACTGCTAAAATGTGCAGACAATATGAATAATTAATCGCTTTAGCCTGACATTAATTATATTATCTAATCATAGATAGCCAAATTGATAAATATTGTCCGATGCTTCTCCTCCTTCCTCTCCTATGTTACGGTAAGGGTTACTTGCGTAAAATAATAATTATTTTCTGTTATCTACATCTACAATATTATATGAACAGGAAAGTTTTAATGTTTTTATGTTGTGATAAAAATCTTAAATATAATATCCTCCTTCCTCCCACCCCCTCCCATCTTATTTTTCCTCCTTCTCTGAGTCCTCTTCTTTCTCTTTTCCTCTCCAAACTTTTCATCTTCATCTTCTCCTCTTTCGCCTCCTCTCATTGCCTTCCTCCTTTTTTTCATTAACTTAATTCTTTTTTTTTATTGCCTTCTTCTCCTTTTTAAACTCCTGGAATTCTGTGACGTCTCCGGCGCCTCCGCTTTTTATATACATTCTATGACAGACAAATACTGCGTGAAGATTGAGTTGATCTCCAAATCGGTTCTATGACGGACCAGACAAGTTGTACAAATGATACCATATTATTAATACACTTAGTATAAATACACTAATCTTGATTGAAGTGACTTAGGTACAAAGTACGATTGTACTATATATGTTACAGCCAAAGTGATAAATCGAAAAATTATATATACTATCGAGCTAATTTATATAATATCAATGCAATCTAGACAAAGTGACAATTCACTTCAAATTATTCAAATTATTCTTGTTATTTTATATAATATCTAGTCTCACTTAGATAAAGTAATAATTTGAAACAAATAGGTTTTGATTACAAAGTTTAGTTTCAATTTACTTTAATGTTGACTGCATATGCTGTTCTCTTAACCCTACACACCTAATCTTCATAGATATCTTCGAAAAGAATTGTGTGTGTGTCCACATCAGTACTTTTATGGGTGTAGGAATTACGTTTTAATATTTTTCTCATAGAAATCCATAACGTTAGTTGTTACCTACCGTACTAGTGATGGATTCATACAAACGACACGCGCGACTATGTCTGCGTGATGCTATGTGTCCGCTCTTGTAAATTCTCTTATTCTTTGTATTTTTATGTAGTTTTGTGTTTTGGTATGGTTTTATATTATGGTTTTGTTTATTTTTTTGTGATTGTTTATGGTATTTTGTGGTTTCGTATGGTTACTTGTGGTTTATGATGGTTGCTTGTGATTTCTTATGGTATTTTGTGGTTTCGTATGGTTACTTGTGGTTTATGATGGTTTCTTGTGATAGCTTATGGTATTTTGTGGTTTCGCATGGTTACTTGTGGTTTATGATGGTTTCTTGTGATTGCTTATCGTATTTTGTGGTTTCGCATGGTTACTTGTGGTTTATGATGGTTTCTTGTGATTGCTTATCGTATTTTGTGGTTTTGTATGGTTACTTGTGGTTTATGATGGTTTCTTGTGATTGCTTATCGTATTTTGTGGTTTCGTATGGTTACTTGTGGTTTATGATGGTTTCTTGTGATTGCTTATCGTATTTTGTGGTTTCGTATGGTTACTTGTGGTTTATGATGGTTTCTTGTGATTGCTTATCGTATTTTGTGGTTTCGTATGGTTACTTGTGGTTTATGATGGTTTCTTGTGATTTCTTATGGTATTTTGTGGTTTCGTATGGTTACTTGTGGTTTATGATGGTTTCTTGTGATTGCTTATCGTATTTTGTGGTTTCGTATGGTTACTTGTGGTTTATGATGGTTTCTTGTGATTTCTTATGGTATTTTGTGGTTTCGTATGGTTACTTGTGGTTTATGATGGTTTCTTGTGATTGCTTATGGTATTTTGTGGTTTCGCATGGTTACTTGTGGTTTATGAAGGTTTCTTATGGTCTCTTGTGGTTTCGTATGGTTTCTTGTGGTTTCTTATGGTTTCTTATGGTTTCTTGTGGTTTCGTATGGTTGCTTGTGGTTTATTACGGCTTTTTGTGATTTCGTATGGTATTTTGTGATTACGTATGGTTTTTTGTGATTTCGTATGGTATTTTGTGCTTTCATATGGTTGCTTGTGGTTTCTTTTGGTTTGTTATGGATTTTTGTGATTTCGTATGGTATTTTGTGGTTTCATATGGTTGCTTGTGGTTTCTCATGGTTTCTTTTTGTTTGTTATAGATTTCTGTGATTTCGTATGGTATTTTAAGGTTTCGTATGTTTTTTTTAGGGATTGGTATGTCTATTAGTAAAGTAAGAAAAGTCTTTACAATAATCTATTAATTCTTTGAATAACTAAGAAATTAAAAATTTAAATTACCCCTAACTATATCTAAATGTAACATATCTATAAGATACCATCAAAGAACTATTGTCAATAGTCTAAGCACGAAACATGTATTGTGAGTTTGAGGAGTTGAGGTTAAGGAGTTGGATATAGTGCATACCACCTAAAATTCATATGTCCTGGAGATGCTACCAAAGAAACTATTATCATTAGCCTAACCGCGAAACATGTGCTGTGAGTGGTTGAGGAATTGGATATAACGTTCACTACATGGGTATGGAGCAGACTACGTGATGCTGCACGTCATCTAGAAAAGGTTACCTTGTCCTAGAAATACCACTTAAGTAACAATACATAAATTTAAAATTAAACTAACATGTGAGAATTGATAAGATTTCTGTTTCAAGTTAGAAATGAGCTGGTAATCTTCAAACGGCTGACCAGATCTTCACAATACATACCTAAGAACCACCTTGATTAACCTTTCAAACGAAAAAAAAATTCTCAAAATCTGTCCATTATCTTGATTGCTACGATAGGATATACAATACACAGATAAACACGTTTAACTTATAACACCACGTCCGTATAACGTCGGGAGTTCAAAACAGCTGTTGTTTGAAAGACAAATTATTACATTGGTTAACCCTCACTAGATACTATGAATAATGTTTTTATAAAGTGATTAATTCATCACATACACGTTTTATCAATTATTTATAATAGCTAGCCATTATAAATAATAGCAAATTTATCACATTCGCTGTAACATATATACCTACTTATTCACTCTGATTTATTACTTTATCTAAGTAGGCATATATACGAACAAGAAATTTGAATAATTTTAAGCGAATTATCACTTTGTCTAAATTGAATAGATATTATATATATTAAATCACCAAAAACATTTTCCATACATTTTGTACCTACTGAAAAACGATAAATCTACTCGTAACATTGTTATTGCCAAACAATCCTATTTATTACTGTGAATAAAAGATTCTTTAAGGAAAAGTGAAATGTAAAAATCTACCTATATAGGTATAATATAAAATATCTCGATTTATCACTTTGGCCGTAACATCTACATCTGTAACCAGGCACGCGCCAAGCATCTTCTGCGCCAGTGTGGGAAATACTTATGAGCACCTATACCAAAAGAGCAAAAAAAAATGTCGTTCAACAACAAGTATCTTCTGCACCTGCGTGTCAAATACTTATGGGCGCCTCTATTTGAAGAGCAAAAAAAAGGTCGTTCATAAAGAAGTATCTTCTGCGCCTGCGTGCCAACTCTGTCTAGTTTTTTTTTCATGTCACATTATATTTTCGGCTTGGCTCTCCCAAAAAGGTTCCTGGCGCCTTTTCTGCCTGGCGACCTCGCACATATGGACGGCGCGTCCATGTCTGTAACAACAACTGTTACGAGTAAATCAATAGAAAATAATTATTAATTACTTATAAAGATTACAACTTTTACATTTATTTTTAAAAGAGTGAAATATCATGTTTATGTTAATATCAGTTTTTAGGGGAGAGCTAAGACGAGAAAAATTTGGTTCCATGAACTCTTGTTATTTTTATTCTTTGAAGATGGTACATATTATTACAGCTCGAAAAATTACAGGTACGGAAGACGAAGTACGTATGGATTAGCCACAATGTAGGTTCCAGTCAGAAGAAAAAGCAAATTGTACGCAGAGATGCTTTGCTTTTAGAGAAGTTTAGTTTAAACTTCTCTAATTTAAATATATCCATTTCCTTACCATTTCGTGATTACGTAGACCTCATGAAGGGAGACCTTAATCGCCCTTCATGAGGTCTACGTAAGTTTAATATCTATTGTAATTGGCGAGGTCGAGTAGTGGAGGTGAGAGTTTAATATATTATGAAAGAGCTCTTTAAACCTGCTCCTGGGTCTCAAGCCCCAGGAACTGCTCGCCTCAGTCTAAATTGCATACGTGTATACGTATTGCTGTACAGTAATCGGTATCATTCCTCTCTCATTCTATGACACTAATTTTGATTTGATTTTGATAAGATTATTTTCTCTTCTTTACTTACAGTGCCACAAACATATCTGGCCCGGTGGCCAAAAGAGGATCTAACGAATTCACGACGCCATTTTAAAATGTCTGCTGCCTGTATTGATCGTACATCTATATCTATACTATTATATAAAGAGGAAAGATTTGATTGTTTGTATGTTTGTTTGTTTGTTTGTTGAGAATAGGCTCGAAAAGTACTCAACCGATTTTGAAAATTACTGTTAAAAAAATACACTACTCGCGAGTGACAAAATTGATTTAGTGTTGCCATATGCATTTTTGAAATAATTGAATATGGCCATTTTTTTGCTACTGATACGATTTTAAAAATTCTTTCACTGTTAGCAATCTACACTATTCGTGAGTGACAAAATTGATTTTGTGTTGCCATATACATTTTTTAAATAATTGAATATGGCCATTTTGTTGTTTCTAATCCGATTTTAAAAATTCTTTCACTGTTACAAATCTACACTATTCGTGAGTGACAAGGGTAATTTAGTGTTGCCATATACATTTTTTAATTAATAGAATATGGCCATTTTGTTGTTTCTAATCCAATTTTAAAAATTCTTTCACTGTTAGAAAACTACACTATTCGTGAGTGACAAGGGTGATTTAGTGTTGCCATATACATTTTTTAATTAATAGAACATGGTCATTTTGTTGCTACTGATCCGATTCTAAAAATTCTTTTACTGATAGAAGTCCATAGTATTTCTTTCTTTCTCTTATAATACAATCATTGTCTCTCATCCTCTCTCTTTTTTCTCACTTTAATTTTTATTTTTATCTGTCTTTCGATAATTTCTCTCTTTCTCTCTCCTTTACCCATTCAATTTGAGTTCTGCTCCTGTTAATTAAAAATTACACAATTACAGAATGACAATTTAAGGACATCAATTATGATATTGCTTTAAATACTCGGAGCGAAGCGAGGGCAGCCCTCTAGTAATATATTTAAAGTATAATATCTACTCTCACCATGCTAAATAAGTTTGTGGGACTATAGTATAAAATGAAGTCGCTTCCGCTGTCTGTTCGTTTAGATCTTTTAAACTGCTCAACGGATTTTAATGCAGTTTTCAGCAATAAATAGTGATTCAAGAGGAAGGTTTACATGTCGGGTATATTCATTGTTGCAGGTAGACTATGAATGAATAAATGAGTGAGTGAGCGAGGGAACAAAATCCAATGAGTCTCAAATAGACGCCACAGCAGCGTCATGTAATGAAAAAACATCTTTAGGTCTGTCTAATTATTTTAAAAGACTCTATTTATTTTCTTTAAACGTTATAATTTTTAGTTATGTGATCTAAAAACATTTATAATCGACTTTATTCTTTTTGATTACCTATCTATCTATTCTCTCGAATTATCAGTATTAGATAGAATATATATAAGCATATAAGCGTGATGGGTTTGTAATAGAGGTACAATTTCACACATTTTTGATTTACACAGCACTTTGATTTCCAAAGGAGACCCGCGGGAGGCGTTGATTTTTACTTACTCCCCGAAGCGATGGGTAATGTGTTTATCGGCTTATACGTATGTTTATTCCTTGTGGTACTCATGAGACGAGACGTGTGGGCTTTTTCAACGATTATAAGGTTTGTATTAATTTCGCCAATGTAATTCAGACATAACAGTAATCATAAGTCATATTAGATACAGTAACTATCTTTGGATAAGTCTTTATTTTTCTCAAATAATTTTTCATTTTGAATTTATCTTTTAGTACCCATAGATCTAACCAAATAATCTTAATTCCATTTTCAATTAATTAATATCAAATTACAGCAATTAAAGGTCTGATAAAATTCTTATATAATCATAGCATAATGTCTTATTTAAGTAAAAATATTTAAAATCGACTTTATTCTTCTTAATAGAGCCCAGATTACTCTCTCGAATTATCATTATTAGATAGGCATCCTATGAACTCAATATGACTAATAGAGATAGCATCATATGCGTGGTGGCTTCGTAATAGATTAAATACCAATATTTCGCAAAAAAAAACACGTTTGTTGTATGTAAGCCCCCCTCAAATATTTTTAGTCTGTTATAGGGGCAACAGAAATACATCATTTCTGAAAATTTCATCTGACTAGCTAAGTTAATAAGATAAAGCCTGGTTACAGATAGACGGACGGACAGCGGAGTCTTTGTAATAGGGGCCCATTTTTAACCTTTAGTTACGGAACCCTAAAATGTATGTAGAAAATTATTAAATTCAAAAATTTTATTCCGACTGCATGTTTGGAGACTGAAATACCTTATTTTTTGAAGATTGCTTTTAGTTTGGATTGAATTTTGCACCTATCACGTCTAAGTCTTCTATTTCCTCAAGGCCCATGATTATAATGGTAATAGTATTTTAGTTAGTAGCAGTATGTATAGATAACAGTAGACGAATCACCTAAAAAATAAAATTCTAGAGACCATAACATTAAAGAAATACATCAACAAGATATTAGTCATACAATAAATTGTAGCTATTTTTATTGTATTAATTTGTATTATTTCAGAATTTAGACGGAAACAACCGTTAGTCCCCTATTTTGCTCAATGGTGCGGTCCCAGCTTATTTATAACATTTTCTCTATCTCTCATCACCGTTTGTTATATTTAGCTGTCTCTTTCTGTGTATCTGTAGTATCGGTTACAATCGGAATCGTCGGGAGACAGCGACAGACCGTTTGTATTACAAATCGTAAGTCGTAAACTACTAGCTAGGCTGCATTCACAAGCCACACGCCACACATGCGCCGAGACTACCGCTCGCCTGTTGCGCGTCAGCGTCAAACACTTTCCGCACTTTGCGCAGTTTGACGTCAACTCTGCGACTCTAGTTTGAGAGATCGTAAAAATGGTAACTAAAAGTGTTTCAGTCGTACAATGAATACTCGAAGAAACTAGCCGAATCTCGTGTAATAGTGACACATCGTCAAATTTTGCCGGGCCACGTGCTTCCTGTTTTATCATCGGTGCCGTGATTGATTTTTTGCGGCATGGGTGAAGAAACTCAAGCCGGTGACACAAAAGTAACATTAAAACGTAAAATAACTCTGTTTAACGGTGTCGGAATTATTATTGGAACTATAATCGGCTCTGGAATTTTCATATCTCCGACAGGAGTTTTTTTATACACGGGGTGAGTGATTGTCAAAATTCCCGCCTCTACATTTCTATTAATATTTGATTTTGCATGTGTAATAAACATCGCACATGCGCATGTCAGGGATGATGTAAATACTATTAAAATTACTCTTTATTATTACTAAATTTATTACTTTATATTATGCACTTAAATAATCTATGTAGTTTCCTATCAGATAGCTTAAGTTAAAGATAAATTAGGACTATTACTTAATGGCAAAAATTAATATGTGCAACATTAAAAAATATTCTTGAAAAATAAATCCTTCAAGTTGCAGTGAAACTTTTAACTATCATTAAAGATTACCTGTACCTATGGGTTTAAGGAAACCATAGCATTTTATTTCTGGTGTCACATGTTTTTTATGTGAACGAACGATAAGAAACTAATGTGAAAGTCTTTTGTGTTAGTCGCGTATAAAAGTGATATGAGCTGAAAGAGAACGTTGATATTACGGATATGACCGTGACACACATTTTGCTCTTTATAAAACAATCATCTTAAAATGTTTATTAGCGTATAAAGTTTGAAATTATTACCATTTTATAATTTAATTTTTAATAAACTGTATACTATAAGGCCTGGCCCTTATCGAGTCCCAAGTATGTTTGATTCTCTATGGCTCTATAAAGACAAAACGGGTGGACGTATTTTGATGATTATTACGTCAATCAATTCTTCCTACAAATAATCAATTATGGCACCAATCAAACGCTGTTGTGAAAAAAAATGAAGTTCTTGAATTATTTTTAATGACCCTTTATAACGATTTAAATTTGCTTTACAACCAGTCTCAGGTTGATAAAGTAATCTTATCAATAGTAATAATATTTTTCAGTAATAAGAATATTTTCGAATGACATAAAATAGGGATATCAAAAAACTAAATTATAAAATTTTGAAAAATGTCGACTATTATTAGTCCCCAGTCGTCCATCAGATAAAAATATAGTGGGATTTTTAACTTTTTAAAATTCAGTTAATATAAGTGATAAGTTTAACATTAAACATTAATAAATTAGTTGACAATAAATCAATTTCATGTTGCATAAAATATTGATTTGAATATTCGACAGCAATCAACAGTTTTCTCTTTTACCTGCGAGTCGAAAGTACTTTGTAGAGTCAATAGACCCTAAGACCGTTATAAAAACTTTTTGTAGAGTTGGCCATGTTTTTGGAACTCAAGGCGTGAAATGAAATACAACTGTGTATTGAATTGTGGTCACTGTTAAGCAAGGATATATTTTATAATGCTTAATGAATAAAATCCAATAGTGAATTTAAAGTTCGTCAAATATAAACGGTATTTATGAATGTAAATGTTTTTGTCAGTAAAAATGACCAATTTATTTGTTTATTATTTTACAATTAGTAAAATGTTACACTAAGGCTAACTATAGAGTGTAATCTAATTTTTTTTCGTTTCTTGGGTATGAAAACTTACTTGTAAAGTATCGATTGAGGATCGAATGAGTTACTATTTAGGTATCGATTTCAAATATAATTTTGATTAAACCTGTGACGAGTTCTTGTTAAATTGGCTTAGAAAAAAAGAGTCGAGTGTTTCAACTTACCCTGTGATTGTGGGTGGGGGAAACTAGTAACAGAACGAATTGAAAACTATTTTTTGAAGATTTATTTCGCATATTTTAGCATTAGAAACTTTGGACACGCTAAAACAGACTTAGACCTTTTAGATTTTCTCAATTTAATGTAATATAAAAATGAATAATTGTTATTTTAAATTAACAATAACATGTTATTAGCTATTTTTGAAACATTAACAACAGTATGTTCTTTCTTTTTAAAACTATACAAGAACTTTAGGCTCACAGCCATTTATAATAACTCAACTTTTCAAGTAATCAGTCTTTTGGTTAAAGTAGGTAAAATATATGAACTGAGGTAGGGCACAGCAGGAAATTTCCTGCTCAAATATGGAGCAGCCCGACTGGGGTAGTACCTCGACCTTACAGAAGATCACAGCTAAATAACACTACTCTAAAGCAGTGTTGTGTGCGTTAATCGTAATTACAATTAAGTCACACAGTTGAAACCTTATCTCCTGTTGCAAATTTTACATGACGTACCTACATATTTCTTCCTCTTTATGAACCAATCTAGGTTTGACATAGCCAACTGATAGAAATTTGTTACTTTTCTTTTCATTCACATATCTCTATAGCGGCACATGAAACAAATTAAAATGTTTTGCAGCTTTCGTACACTGGTTTTATTTTCCAAGACTTTAACAGAAGCCAATTCATACTCATCTTGGCTTTGGAAAGCACGTTCAGTTTTTCTTTTATATTGTCTCATTGTAAAATAATTAAACTCAATGAAGTTTAATATAACAATGTCTCATGTAATTTAATAGAAATAATAAATCAACAAGTTACAACTTGCCCTATAAAAGTGTTACAACATACCCCAAGGCTTTTTGAAATAACTTCAATAAAAAATATATTCTTATTTGGTTTATTCAAATATAGAAATATATTTTAATAAATCAACAACTGCTAACTAATTTAAAATCAGCAATAATCAATTTTGTATAAACAAAAAAAGACCATCCTCCTGGTATCGAAGCGTCTGCTCATCACCGCCTCCTGCGTCTTCCAGCATGATTGAGATCGCGCTCATATGATAGAATGGGTTAAATTGAAAATCAAATTTTTTCATCAATTATCTAGGCAGGGCCGGATTATCCATAAGGCAGATTAGGCAACTGCCTAGAGGCCCCGCACCGACTAGAGGCCCACGAGAACCTAGTCGATTCATTCGTGACATTCCCCATTATTAACTTCCGGCAATATTACCATAAAAAAATTTATTTTACTTACTGTAAAAAGTGTCATCTAACGGTATTTTTCTTCCTTTTCTTCTCATATAGATCACATCACATCTAAGGCATATAGAATGTTGGGATTTATACTAAGAACGAGCAGCCTGCCCTTGATTGACTCGACTTTTGTAATTAAAAAAATATATTTTAAAAAGTAAGACCTTTTCTTACTTTTTAAAATATTTTTTAAAGGGGAGAATAGCATTGCCTAGGGGCCCTGATAGTGTTAATCCGACCCTGTATCTGGTAAAAAATGCTTGTTACTAACTGCCCCTGTTACTTTTAACCCCCCGTTCCCCTACATAAAACTTAAGACAATTAAGTATAAAAAAATATATTTATAACATTGGGTGTGACTGCGTACGCGTATGTGTGTGTGTGATGGATAATAATTTTATTTATAGTTTACTTTAAATTTAAACAGAAACGAACAGAAAGTTTCGATTATTTCTGAAACAATATTTTATTTTTTTGTTAGAAAAGAATGAACATTTCGAACCGGGCTAAATACTCGTATAAAAATCTAGTCACGGCTGTAGCACGGTGTTTTTACTTGGGTCATAGCGTGACAACATGACAAGTAATATTACAAAGCATTACATTATCGAATGAGAAAGATACGCACTTCAAAACTGATAATATTATAGTTGACAACCGATTTCAATTATCTTAATAAAACATAAAATACCAAGGAATTTATATAGTATGTAAATTCCTTGCAAAATACATATTGATAGTTATTTAGCTTAGCGTGTACTACGATATTTATAGATACATAGTATATTTAATTATTTATTCTATTAGACTATAAGAAGGATTTTTTGAAATTAAACGTCTAAAATGGCGAAATAGGAGATAAAATGTTGTTTGAAAAACCGTTATATTTGAATCCATTATGGTAGGTAACCGCCCTCATGGTAATCAAAACGCGACTAGAAGCCAAGACACGGATAATGCGGTTGAATATAATTAAAATATGGGACAATAATAATAATCAATCAAATTTATCAGTGGTTGAGTAGTAGGTACAGTGAGCGTGCTAACTTTGCTTGACAACAGGGCCAAGGTTTGCGAGCTTTATTTGAGTCCAATTACATGATATCATTACTTAGTTTTAACTTGAGAGTTACTCGTAGTATCAATTTGAATACAAACTTCATCAGATAAGTTAAAATTAGGTAAATTGATTAGCTGTAGTCAAACGTGCTCATTGGTAAGAGATACTTTTTCATTGTGGTTTAACCCAAATACCGATCCTTAACGTATCATTTCATCAGCTTACATCGCAAGTGTAGTATTGGGTTTCATTAAGATTCTTTCATGGAAAATAAACAGAAGATTCGCTGAAATAACTCTTGCTAATGAAATTGTTTGTTTTAGATCGGTAGCAGCGTCTCTAATAATATGGCTCGTGTGTGGACTATTATCGACATTGGGGGCTCTCTGCTATGCCGAATTAGGCACATCTATATCAAGATCTGGCGGTGATTATGCCTATATCTACACTGCTTTTGGACCTTTGCCTGCTTTCTTGAGGATGTGGATAGCGCTATTAATCATCAGACCTACGACACAGGCGATTGTGGCGCTTACATTTGGCCATTATGTCGTTAAACCGTTTTTCCCTGAATGTGATCCTCCACAAGATGCTGTGAAACTTCTAGCTGCTGTATGTCTATGTAAGTATCAAATTACTTAAATTAAAAGTCTAATTAAGATAGTATTAAATAATTCAAATAATATTATTTAATCTTCTACCTATAAAATATAGCTTACAAAATAGTTACAACAAATAATAGCTGAGGTCGTCAATTAATACGCGACTCAGCTGTTTGTCTAGGTGCATCAAAATATTATGATTAACGAGTACATTCATTTTTTTAAACAATCGCCTATATTTATTAAGTTTTGAATTAATATTATATTACTGATCGCCTCGCTCGATTTATTTAATATTATAATATTGAATTTAAAGGTATGTAAAGTTCTAATTTTTTTGGGTATTACTAAAAACATCTGACTTTGTAAGATAAAAATAGTAAGTTGAGCATTAATCAAAATAATTAGTTACACAATAGAACTCTTTGATTTCTCTTAAGACTTATATTGAAAAAAACACCACTTTCTTACTTTCTTAGAAAAAATGTAGAGCATAAATCGTTTGCCTTTGATTTACGTGAAAGAAAACCTCTTTGAATTATATAGATTTAATAAAACTAATTAGGTCATAAAGAACATGACTCATAATCTCGTCGTTTTGATGGCGCCGAATAGACGATGGATTTTCTAAGATCATCGTTATCATTAAAGTTATCCGTAATTGTTTTATCTTCTTATGCAATATTTTTATTATACGAATATAGTTTTTATCTTTAAGTATTTTATCTTAACGCGAGTTATATGCGCTCTAGTCTGAAGTGGTATTATAATTATTAAGATTTAGCATTGTATTCAAAAATCTCTCTCATAAAGCTATTTACAGATTTACTGGGTTCTAGTTCTAAAATTGTTTATCTAATTAAAGCAAAAACATTTTAAGGACAATATTTTAAATTTCTGATTTTTCTTAAGAGTAGTTCGGTTATCTTCGTTCGGCTTTTCACGCTTATTGTGAAATAGGACAGGACAGATGAAAAACCGATGTATAATTAACTGGCGAAAAGATGTATGGTATATATAGGTATGTTTGTCATTGTCTGTTACATAATTATATATATTCATAATTGTATATTTGATTGTATACTATCGATATCATAACATTTTGACCTATTTTCGGGTTCGCGTAATGCAAAATTATTATTAATATTGCGGTATTTAGGTATATTATTTTTTTAGACAATATAGTTAAATCACGATGCGAAAAATGTATACTTTCTGGGCGGTCTGACCTGTCAATGACAATATTTTATAGGAATACATGTAGGTACCTAACACATATGTAGGTATTAGGTACGTAATGTTAGCAAAAACTTACATAGAATACATTAATAATAATTATATGGAATTGTTGTGAGTTTTGCTGGACGCGCAGGTTCAATTTGTAAGTGGTATTTGTATGTAATTAAGACTCGTTAGGAGGAGAGTAGTTATCTTTTTAGGCCATTGCAAACTGTTTAAAATTATCTGTTTTGTAGGCTAATGGAAAAGAATTTAAATACCTATCTTTAATATATACTTGATACGTAAAAAGTTTTCGCAAAAAATGTTCGTGGCATAAATTTTCCTGTTAAAATAAAATAAAAGTTATTTATTTACTAATATATTTAAGCTATATTAATGACCTAAGAAAATCGCATATTAAGATAAATAATTTGTTAATTGCTTTACATCACAAAAAGTATTAAATGGCGACCAATTTTTTCAACTTAATTAATTGGAGTTCAAGGTTACTCAATTAACTAAAGTATGACATATGATTATATACTAATCAATTAAAATTATACTTTTTAATCCCTTAATAATCGTAACTAGATACAGACAAACGAACACTTACTTTCAGATGTATCTAATAGTTTGATGATATGGACATTATATAGGTACATAATCATTATGTGAAAATGTTTTTTTTATGAAGCAGGTTTTCTTAAACTATTGTGTGTGTGTGTACGAGTAGTGACAAGAAACAATGCGTCATACCCAAGTTATTGACGGAAATTTCCACTTAACCTGATTAGAGATCGAAGAGGAAGACTCAATGGAAATATAACGAGATAGAGATCAGAACAAAATATTCATAATTTTATATATTTTCTATGTTGTATATGTCAATAGATGTGCGATGATACTTCGAGAATATTCGTACAAACTTATTTGAATCGCAGATTCGTAGAGCTCTTGCTTTGTTAATAACTAGAGTAGAAAAAAACCATAGATTATAGAGATTTGTATATACTTTTAAAAAACATATGTAACAGTAATTAAATTTATATTATTAATAATATGATAATATCTTTGTAACAAAGTAATAACATCAACAAGTTATTTATATCAGTGAATGTTGTTGACATAAGTAGAACTTCTAAAGGTTGGCATATCCTGATCAAGTTTTCTAGGTATTCATTTACATATTAGTTGTACCGCCTTAGCTTCGCTGTACTAAAACATGTTATAATCGCAATAACTTTTTTAAACAAAACCAACAGTGATAAAAATATCTAGTTTCGTGCTAGTAACAAACATACAAACAGATTATCGGTACTGACGGCTGCTATTGGTGTTATGGATATAATATTGCAATATAATTTAAAATCATACAAAATATAATTTTGATTGCGAGAAATTTGAGTTTTTATACTTCGTAGAACTATGAAGTTATATTTGCTCTACCTATCCATATTATTAAGTCATTTTCTCATCAACACATATTTAATACATGTTTAGTACAGAACGAGCTCGTGCCTTTACAGATAATAATAAAATGTTTTCTCCAATTTAGTATCAGAGTCAGCATAAAAAACCGGAACGAGACGAACCTTTCTGATTTGGAAAGTAGTTCATATGAGTTCTTTTTATAATCGAATAAGCACTAAAAATCGTTAGCAAGTAAATTATTATTTATCTGCTAAAGAAGATTAAGGTTCACTATATCAAGAATTGTTAAAAGTCGGCGTTGATAAAAGATCAAAAATTATGTAGATATGATTATTATCTGTAGAGACTTGTATTATCGTATAGGGTTAGGGACTGAAGTAAAGGAAAAATTGTTGATGAACTAAATTATTTCCTCTAATGTAAATCAATAAAATCATTAATTAAGTGCATAATTTATTAAAAAAATATTGCAATTGCACCAAATCGGATAATTCTTTTTAGTTGTTGTCAGGACAAGGCTTGTATTTAAAATAAAGTGAGTGAGACTCCTAATTAGTGAAAAAGTGAGTGAGACTCAGAATTAGTGATATACTACGAAATATTTTTAAAAAATTCAACGGTTGTGAGTGAGTGAACGATTTAAATACACCTTAGAGAAGCGAGGGCGGGTCGGCTAGAATCTTATACAAGATGTTATATGTTTCTTTATCTAATACCTGGACTTTCGCCGTCCAATAAAACTGGTTGTGTGACTAACTTATCAATATCGATTATGCTAGTTCAATTTCTTGTTATTTTATTTAAATAAATTATAATATTATTTAACAGGTGTGCTGACTGCTATTAACTGCATCAGCGTGCGATGGACGATGCGTATTCAAGATGTCTTCACTACTTCCAAGTTGTTAGCTTTAGTAGTTATTATCATATCGGGAATATATTACATCTGTATAGGTAAGTGCATCAGTATTTTATGTTAAAACTTAGATAAACTGCTATAAAACAGGTTGCAAATGTTTTAATACTGTAATATTGTAATGTTTGATTGTAAAGTACAAGAATTTATAAGTGTAAAATGCAACATACAACATATTTTCCGTGTAAAATGAGTCAGGTTTTTAGTAGTCTTGGGTCTAGTCGGTCACCAATGAGAGTATTTAATTTGGTTCGCAATCCACTGGCGAACTAGTTCGCTTTTTTAGTTCATTAGTTCTTTTTTCAAATAATTTAGTGAAAATAATAAATAAAGGACAAGAAAAATAAAACTTACAAACAATTATTAAAAAATGTAATCATTTATATTAAAATTTATAGTCAACTACAATCTATCTATATTATAAAATAGTTTCTATATTAGAATAAATAACAAGTACTAAGTGTTACAATACAAGTTGACATTTTTATTATGGCACATAAAATCTTATATTTTATAATAATGAAAAAATAAAATAAGTTATTAATAATTAGTCAACAACTAGTCTCGTTACTTGTAATCATATTAAAATACTTAAAGCACATATTAAGATCTGTTACACAAATAAATAAAATAAATCGATGTATCGTATGCATCCGTGGAAGTAAATAATTTGATTTGTCACGTAGCGCCACTGCTTAGTAAAGCGGACGTGAAAAGAAAGATATAAAAAGAACTAAGAGCGAGATATCAATGAACTACTTCGTATAGTTCATCTAAAGGAGCGCTTTTTCCACCTAGGTCGTTCACGAGCAACCCAAGACTAGTTATTAGGAGAAAAACTAAGATAAAAGTAAAACATAATATTATCTATATACTGCGAGTGAATAAGAAATCGAAAGAAACAGATGACCATTTAATGTCTGTTTTATTGTATTTAGGGGTCAATGGTTTACGACACTTTGAAACTTAGAACAAATATTAATTTTGGTAGATAAAAATTTACTACAATAATTCTTATCATTTTAACGAGTTTATACCAAATTTCTAAGATTTTCTCATTTTTTTAAAATTACATTGGTCAATATTGAAACACTTCCTTTTTATTAAATTAGTATGCTTAAGTTACTTATTTTATTATTACGTCAAGATCAACCAATGTTTTAAAAAAGGTTAACATATCAAGAGCAAAGGTTAAAGTTGAACTAAAAGTTAATTCGATAACTTTATGTTATCAGTGTCATTTAATGTTGCTAATTTAGTAATGTTTTGATAAATCTAATGTTTACGTATGAACTTATAATGTAAGAATTACTATTAAAATTAATTACTTACGGGTTACTAAGGGTTTTGAACATCCATGTTTTCAGTTTTAGAACAAAAATATTTATTGATAATAATAATTACTAAAAAAAATTAATGCTTGTAGAACCAAATTACATTTAGGCGCATTATAAAGTTTGTTTACAACACGAAGCAATCAAATAAATTAAATCACAACCATATTAAAAACAATTATGTTTTCTTATCATTTAGTGTTTTGTGATGGAAAATATTGGTGTTTTGTTGTTTGATGAATAATTTGGTATAATTGTTCAATAGTAGTAAATTAATCAATTGGTAGCATCGTCATCATCACTACAACCCATTAAAAATCCACTGCTAAGCCGGGTCTCCTCCTCAGAATGAGGAGGGATTAGGCAATACTCTATTAGACTGGCCAAATGAGGGTTGGCAGACTTTACACACCTTTGACGACATGGAGATCTCTCAGGAGTGCAGGTTTCCTCACGATAATTTCCTTCTGCGATAAAGCAAGTGATATTTAATTGTTTAAAACACACAAAACTCAGAAAAGTCAAGAGTTGTGTGCCCAGGGTCGAAGTCGAACCTTCCGAGTAGACATCAACGTCTTAACCACTGGGCTATCACTGCTTTTTGGGTTATAACTCCTTTTTATCTTCCATTATTCCTTCCATTTTCTATTTTCTGTCAAACCTTACCTTACCTTGCCATCGTAGTCTTTTACGATGCAACAAGATCTTTTTTACTTATGACTTACAATGCAACCTATTTTTGGGTACTACTTTTTACTATTCTTAAGCTATTCCTTGTTAGCTCGAAAAATAGGAGTAACCATTCACAAAATCGAATAACCCCTCTATTCCTCTTATATTTTGTTCCTAGTCTATCTTGAACAAGCTCAATGTCATTTAATGATTTAAAAAGATTTATTAGACGCTGATGTTATTGTTAAATTTATCTGTTCTGCCAATTAAAGAGTGTCAAATTATTGGGTTCAATTACTGTTTAATAATACGGGTGTGAAAATACGTAGGTAATTGTCCATGATGAACTAAATTACGCAGTGTTCAATTTCGCAGGCTCATTCGTCTCAAGATTAATTTGAGACCAAATAAGCTTAAAGAGAATTAAGAATTGTAATGAAGTTGAGCGTTGTTATTAATAAAGTTTTATGACTGTCATATCAGATTATTATAGAGGTTTAGGCTATCTGATGATAGAGCCACGGGATAACCTAAAATAAACATATGGAGATAATACAGAACCTAGATGGATTCCTTGATTTCTAGATAGACAGGAGAATAAAGGGTTTATTTGAGCATTTTTGTAAACATTTATCTTTGTATAATCGTATATAAACGTCGCAGCAGTTCAGTTTCTTCAACTTTTAGACGACCTCTTGATATTTTTTAAATATTACTTAAAGCATCCAACAAAGTGAATCAACAAAATATAACAAAGAGTAATTTTGAACAACAAATGAGTGGCTTGGAATATATTCCTAACCTCTTACTGGTAAATAATGTTGTTACCACAGGTTGGATGATTATTAATGTTAGGCACAATATTTATACGTAAATATATAATTTGTGTTGAATGTTGCTGGCTAACACTTATCAACAATGCTCTACGAAAAGTATCATTAATATAACTCGTTTTAATTTTTTTGCTATAGGTCATACAGATAACTTCAACAATGCCTTTGAAGGGGAATATGGAGCTGGAAAAATAGCTTTAGCTTTCTACTCTGGCTTATTTGCCTTTGGTGGCTGGAACTACCTCAATTTCGTGACAGAAGAACTTCAGGATCCATACAAGTAAGTAAATAAATATAAAAACATATACAGTGACCTCAAATATGTACTCATAAAGGAAAACATACATTTAAAGAAATTGATAATAACAAGTATGACACATTTTTTTACTACTATACGGGTCTCCTTAACACTTCGATTAATAACTTTACGTTTTAATTAATCATTATTATGATACTTTTAAATTCTGCTACGAATTAAAGACGATTTTAAAGTTTCATATCAATTATATATATTTTATTACACCCTTATATTTAAAGGTTTTGGGTTTTTAACACCAACATAGAAAGTTATACGCAGGGATGCGTTAAGCATCTTCTACGCCATCATGATATATACTTATAGCCTGTATAATTTTTTAACCCTGATTTTTAAGAAGACCAAAAAAAAGCTCTCTTAGTCCGCCTACAATATTCTGATTTCACCCACTCCAGTGAAATCTGTCACTGGCTTTAAGATCATTATATTTTGATTTTGGAAAACTTCACGGCGCCTTTTATGCTATGGTGCTATTATGTGCCGCACCTTGCATGTAGGGACGGCGCTTTTGTGCTAATACTATAGGTACATATATTGTAAACGAAAGTAAGGCTACTGTTACACATTCTCTAAAATAGCATGCTAAAAAGCGTGCTATAAATATGCTTATTATGAGCATGCTTATGTACTGTTTACATTTGCTAGCAATAAGCATGCTCAAAGCAAACACTCTACATACACATGTCATTTGATAGCATGCTCTCTGCCAATTCAAACAAAACTATGGAAAATCAAACAGCCATCCGTATGGATTTAAATAAAATTATACTTTTACTGACCATGCAATGCATCCAAAAATTTCTCTCAGCTAGGAAGAGGAAAAAAGAAATAGGAAGCGAGTGCACCTTGCAAACAAGATCGATACTAGTATGCTCATTAAGAAAATACGTTCACACTTGCTTCACCTTTCCCCCTTCCACCCCCGCATTAAGTAGCACGCTTAAACATAGCACGGCGTGCTATTATCCAGCATGCCATTAAAAAGCATGCTTAATAATAGCATGTCCTATACACACACGCTAGTAGGTATCATTGCTCAATAATAGCATTCTTTCGTGCTAGTAATTAGCATGTGTAACAGTAGCCTAACATAGATTCATGTATTAAATAAAAAATTAATGAGGGCGGACCTAAGACATTTTATATGTTAAACACCCATATCATGGGCAATTTTGTTCACAATATTACTCACATAAGAAAAATAATGTCACATGGTATAAATAAAAAAATGTATAGATTGAATCCAGATTCCTACACAATACTACATGTAATAAATCTTTAAATACCTTTAATAAAACTTGCGGTAAGTCACAATTGTTAAACTTGTTATTACTATTATTGAGAATATTCTAAGAAATCGAGTTTTCCGGGTGTAAGAAATGGGAATCACCTATTCAGCGATTTATAAAAATTGCTTGTAAATAATTTTATATGCAATAATAACAACAGGCCACTTACGATTTTAAAATGAGTAAATATAAAACTATGCAGTTTATTGTTATTCATTATTAAGATGTATGATGTAATCTAGCTCGACATATACTACATAAGTTGCGTATATGCGTAAGTAGGTATATGTGGTAAGCACCTTAATTATAGACAGCTTAAATACATTTTTGTTGTATTTTCTAAAATTAATTATTACACTTTAACTGGACACATCAAATCTAGGGGCCCAATAATTTATATTTATATTAAACTAGACTAGACCTCATTCTAATAATATTTTTTTATATCTATTAACGGTTCTATTACTGGTGATACTACTACAATATATAATTTTTGTCGAAGCTTAGCTTCGTTTGTAGAAGACACGACTCGAGCACAAAGTGGCTTAGTTTGCGTCAGGAAAACCTTTAAATGTGGAAAACTTTTATTCCTTATGTTGAGTAAGTTTAGTGTACTTATTTAATATTACATAAGGCGTGTAATGAATATTCTTGTTATATAATTATACGATATTAAATATTGATTATAAAAAAAATTAATTACAAATTTTTGCAAATAATTTTACTAAATGTTTTTTTTTGGAAATTCTTGTATCGTTTTGCAGTTCGTGTCGTTTTAGAATTATTTAAAAAAATTACGCTAAATATAATAGACAGTTCTAGATATAAATTGTAGAATCAATACTGGAACAAAAAATAAAAGTAGATCTATTCCACTAAGAAGCTCCCCAGAGAGCTCGTCAAATAGTCCTTTATCGAAGCAATTTATTTGCGTTGGCGTTTTAAATGGAAAGAGAGAAACGAGATAAATTGCCTGAATAGATCGAGCTTAGTTTGTTTGTTTTTCTTTAGAAATACTCTTTGGTTTCACATTACCTAATAACTAAAGCAATAAATACAGATAACACTAATAAGCAGTCATACATTACACAAATAAAGGTTTACTTTAAATTTGAGATTTATTTACAGATATAGTTTATTAAGTTTCTAAATTTACTTTTATTTTAAAAATACTGAGATAGTGGGTATAATTTATTCTACTATAGATGAAGTTATATTTTGGATTATTTATTAATTTAATATTTGTTCGCTTATAATTTTAATATTTATGGCTATTTGACGAGAAAAACTGTCTGTTGTCACTGAAAATTCAAATCATCAACCGACTTCAAAAATGAGCAGGTTCTCAAATCATTTCGTACTTTTTTATTGACAATCTGAAATTACTGCTCTAAAACATCGATTTATTTATGAACTTGACTTTGAAATAGTGTTTTAAATTTTATTTGTTGTAATCATATATAATCCTTCTGTCACCGCCTAAGTAGAATCTAAGCTAAAAAAATCTTCTTCAGAACGGAAAAATCTTAAGCAGTGTAAAACAAATATCTTATTGTAATAAAATACAATATCTCAAGTAGTACCTTTTATGCTCAGTTCCTGCTCTTATCGAATTGTATGAATTATTCATGCGAATCTTTATTCTGAGTCTTGACGTTACGAGGATTTTATTCTTGGTCTATTTATTTAACCAGTTGCTTTGATTTGATAGTCTAGTCACAGAATACACTTACGGTAGTCTAAAAATATACTTACTTACCTAATTGATAGATCATATATTATTCATTAGAGTACCATTCACTAAAGTTGGTTAGTGATAGGATCCCTAGGCGACATATATTTGATAGAAAAAATCAAATACAATTAATTGAACCATAAAACCTTACCAAGACACTGGAGTACCATATATACACTGGTGGCTTCAAAATGGGGTCAGATACAGGAGCTGTTGTCTTTTCTATGGAACTAAACATCAATCTATCTCTAGCATCGGGTAATCACAGCACCATTTTTCAGAGTTGCTGTCACCCATGCAGCTAATTCAGTCTATATCAGAGAAATGAAAGATTCTGGAATCAGAATCCTCCCTGATAGCAAGACTGTACTCCAGGCGCTCGGTAGTCATGTTATCACATCGAGCCTAATTTACGAAAGCCACCTAGCACTGCAATGCATTGCGGCAGTCAACAGAAGCCTGTAAAGTTCCCAGGAAACTTCTGCGCTTCTGGAAGGAGATGGGATGGCTCTTATAGCCAGTCATCCCTACACGCACAATGGACCGAATTAGAGTCTAAGTGCAGAAACAGGAACCCACATACAATACAATGCTATATAAACTAAAATCACGTGTATTTTACTGGATACGTTTTTTAGCCTCTAAAGTTTTTTTATCGACGTGGGAATACATTATACAAAAACATAATTAGTAATTATTAATTACAATATCAAATGCTTAAAAAAACCAAAGTAAATTGCTTTACAAAGTGTTATTTGTGCTAAAAATTATTACCTAATATGCAAATATAGTTTTACTCTGAATATCCTGCCGTTTTGAGAAATGTTGCCATAGTAAAAAAAATAATTTTCTTATTAAATGTTTCGATTGTTTAAATATGTAGTGTAAAAGTAAGAAGGAAGTTTTGGCTTAGATAATTAACTAAAAATCTTCTATATCCCATATATTAACTTACTAACCCAAAGTCTTCTTATTATATGTTGGCCCGTAAGTTAGGCTTAGGTTAACCTAACCTTAGGTTTGAATAGAAGACCTGCGCAGTGAAGGCGAGTGTTGTAATTAGTTAAAAGACGTTATTAAGCTCAAACCTTGGTCACAAGTCCAATGCACTGCTCAGGTTCCTTTCGTAATTATAAGATATCGTAAAGTTTGATTATATGTTGGTTCAGTAGCAGTATCTACGTTGCGTTAACCTAATAGTCCATTCAATATGATCACCCCTTGTAGTGTTCTTCAATATTCCCCTTTTCCTCTTCCTTCTCTCATCATAAATTTTTATAAATGAAACTCAGTCTCACGTCAAATACACTTACATATTTCCAACATCTCGCTTGTCATTCTACTCTTTCAAGAATCCCCAAAAAATGCTACCGCATTAGAATCCTTTCGACGCAAGAAATATTTCTTGGTTTTTTAGTTTCCTACTGAAACATTTCAATCATTTGCGAGGGAAAATTTTTGATTGGTCCAAAGAATAGCGCGCGCTTGCATTAGCTTGTTCTATTCTTTTGCCACTATAATATTTCACTTGTTTTGTCACTATAAAAAAAATTTCACGTATGCTATACCACAAAATAAAACTATGATGAAGGGCTTACTAGCAACCACTGTATAGTTTCACAATCAACCTACTTACCCAAAGCCTGGAAGCTTTAAGAAGGTACCAAATTCCGGAACATGTAGTGTCTTTCGACAAAATTTGATTACATATTAAAAAGTATGTATTCAATATAACTATAAATTCACAGTGATCGTTTTTATTAGTCTTCCATGTCTCGCAAAATTGAATAGAATTTTTATTCTTAGGCTTAACCATGACATAGTTGTCGTATTCCACTGACTATACATTTTTAAGATAGCGCTGTAATTTTAGAACTGTATAGTAATAGATAGTTTTTAAATATAGACGAAAGTAAAATCTTTAAACTGAAATTTTGTTACTATAGGTACATTTTAATAATAGTCCATTTTCGAAATTGGTATTTCATATATACCATTTTTCCTTAGGACTTCTAACGAGGTTTTAAACGTATTTTTCCCATATTGATTGTTACTATGTATTTGATAATTTGATATATTCCAAAAACCAGCTGTTATAAATCTAGCGTATAATTGGTCGCAGAACCGCTATAAATAAAATGAAAACGGAATTCAAATAAAAAAAAATGGTAATGATAAAGTGTGTAATTTTCAAGTTTTACGTATATACGTCAAAAGTTTGCATATTTGTTATTTACATCTATTTAATTACTAGTTCATTATTGCAGTTACAATAAAACTAAAAAAAATATATAATAAAACAGCACTGTTCCCGTGGGATAGAATAGTGCAAAAAATACAGATTCTTAATTTACCATTTATGAAGTATAAATTATAAATGGTAAATTAAGAATCTGTATTTACGTATGAAGTCACGCGAGTCGAATAGTCTATACTTTATATATAATAAAAATGAATCTCCATTTCCCTTAGTCACGACAGCACGCGATAATGGCTGGATCGATTTGGTTAATTCTTTTTTTGTTGTATTTGTTATTGGCAGGAGAAGATGTAAGAAAAAGTTAAGAAAATTATGCGGAAATTTTAAGAAAACTCAAATCTTCTAATATAAGCTTTTGACAGCCAATTAGAGTTTCAATATTTCTAGTTAAGATAGGATAACGTCTGTCGGGTCTGCTACTATTTAATAAATATGGGGTTTAACTGTTGTACATTACAATTATTAGGGTGTACATTACTATAATGTCGTTTCAGGAATTTGCCCCGCGCAATATGGATCGCTATGCCGATGGTGACGATTATTTACGTGATGGCCAACTTGGCCTACTTCGCAGTGGTCTCGAAGATGGAGATGATGTCTAATCCAGCCGTTGCTGCGGTAAGTACTATCTTCAATAGATTGCGCGTTTTGAATTTTTACTTTAATGTATTACAAAATTAAAATGTTACACACGTAATACTGTAATTTTGAGGTAAACTATTCAGATTTTAGATTGAGAGTTTTTATAAAAACTCTTATAACTTTAGAAGTTAAGTTTCCAAAATTTGTGCATAGTCAGCCAGCCATCTATACTTAATGTATAAAGCTGAAGAGTTTGTTTGTTTGGTTGAACTAATCTCAGAAACTACTGTTGCGATTTGAAAAATTATTTTAGTGTTAGATAGCCCATTTATCGAGAAAGGCCAAGGCCAATAGGTTGTTCACGGGCACGAAGTCGGAAGGGTCGGCTAGTTCTTTTATATTAATCAGAGTGATAACGAAACTTATTCTTCCAGGTCTTTGGAGATCGTATATTCGGCGCCTGGAGCTGGTTAATTCCGGTATTCGTAGCGTTATCTACATTCGGTGGAGTGAATGGAGTACTGTTTACGTCTGCTCGTCTGTTCGCGACGGGTGCACAGGAGGGCCACATGCCGGGCTTCTTTACACTATTTCATATTGATAAGCAGACGCCGATACCTTCACTAATATTTACTGTAAGTATTATACCTGTCTGTGAAAGATAATATTCGGTCTAAATGTAAAGAAATGTTAGCCGTAATCTAATAGTTATTTTTATTTATTATTTAATGTTTTCTAATTATAAACTCCAATTATCAGTTTCTACCGACCATCTAAATTGGTAATGGCCATGTACGCACTTGTATGACGCTCGGCAGACTCCTGACTATTGACCATAATCATCTATCTGAACAGTGTCTGTATATTGTTAGTTAAAAATACGAGTATTTGCTTTCGAAAAGGTTGCGGAACTCATCTCTTCAATCGGAAATTAGTAGTAATAATAAAATTAAAGTAATTAGCGGACCTATTTTTAACAGCTTTTAATATATGTGTTGATAGGAGTGGGGGAGTAAGCCATAGTCAAATAAATACACCGGACAAAACAGACTCTATTTATTTAATACTATTTATTACTAATTCTATTTGTTTAATACTACACATTTGAAGGTACCCAATGCATATTATTAAATGACATAATATTGTGAAATGCTTAAAAATTTTCAATAAATCTACCGATATGTACCTATCTTATAAGTAATTCCTGATTGTTTCGTTTGAGTTGTATTTAACAGATATTACCGATGCTGAAATTATCCGTTTGTGATTACAATCGATATATTATATTCTTATCTAAATTGTGTCTGCACGAGAAATTAAATTGTAAGATATTTAAGAATTACTGTAGACGACAGTGATAAATTAAAGCTACTTTTAATCATACCTACATTGCTAAGACTATCTTATATTTTTATCACATAGTAAGAGCCTTATCACCGGGTCAACCTTGGATAACCTTGAAAAATATATAGTGAAATACGTAGGTCAATATTAAACCTAACCTCTTTTTAATTTAAATAAATAAATACTAATGTTTATATACAAAATTTCCAATTACAAATATTGCAAAAAATTACACTTTTTGACATATTATTATGTACTGTGACGTCACATTTCATAGCATCAATATCGTCAGGTTTTCACTACTTTGAATTCGAAAAAGTGAAAACGTTGAAAATAAATAATAATATTAAATATTATGCTAAACAAAAAAATAAGACTCTCATTTGAACTCCTGAATCAAGTTTGGTTAGCAAGTTTAGTGTTAGTAGCCAAAAAATATATAATTGTTTTTTTGTTGCAGTGCTTCTTCTCTCTCCTCATGTTGACAACAAGCAACGTGTTTGATCTCATCAATTACTTCTCACAAACCTTATGGATTTCGGTTGGAGCTTCGGTAGTCGGCTTGCTGTGGCTGAGACATTCCAAACCTGATATGCCAAGACCTATCAAAGTCAACCTCGTCATACCTTTTCTCTTTCTTATTGCTATCGGATGTTTAGTTATTATCCCCGCAATTACTAACCCAAAAGACACCGGCATTGGTCTGGCAATCTTATTTTCTGGTGTGCCGGTATATTACGTTTGTGTTAAATGGAAAGGCAAACCCAACTGTTACCACTCATTCTCGGGTTGCATATTAAGGTTCCTACAAAAATTATGCTCATGTATCTATGTAGAATCTTCTGAAAAGTTATCAAATTAATCTGTAGGCCTGTATACGATTATTGAGCTTTTAATAATGGACCAATGTGTACTTGAATGTTATAGATTTAAGAATATTTATTGACTGTACGTAATTTATTTATATGTTGTAACTGTATTTAACTTATTGGCGTTATATCGGAATTGACAATAAGCAAAGTATGTCTAATTATTTGTGGGCTATGCTTAGAGTTACCAACTCTAAAATCTATAAACTTGCTCTACGGATAGCAAAACTAGCTTTATTTGATCATCGAAATGTTTTTAGACATTTTACGTCCAATTTACTGCTTTTTTAAACTATTTACTCCAAAATTAGCGTAATTACGAAGTAATTACACTGACTTGCCATTTATACAACAGAAATATGTATATGTACTTATTGCAACCGTTTTAATTGCAACTAGCTGTAAAATGTTTAAATATCGCTTATTGCAACTTAATAATATATTAATAATATTTTAAGGTTCATCAATTTTTTTTCGTGTATTTCTGCTCTCTTTAATTTATTAGCATTGTAGATATGTTATTATGTAATCATTATGAGTAAAACGTTATTTAATAATTTCAATAAATACTCGTAATACAATTGTTATGAAAGTATGAAATAATAGAACATTCCGTAAACTGGTATTTTATTTACATAAAATATAAGTAGATTGATTTTATTTTTCTTCCATTCCACCTTATCCATGATCTAATATTATAATATTCATAGAGCGAGTATATAATTTATATTAAAATAATTAAATGCTTACCAAATGCTTTAAAAAGGTATTATCATTTTACACTAAACCTAATTGTATTTCAGTCTTGTAAATTCAATTTAGAATTAGATGAAATACTTTTACCTAAATATTTACATATTTACTATGTAATTTAGTGGCGTTATTTATTGATATATAAATAAATATTATTGTATTTGATCACACGTATTGATGATTAAAGAAAGGTAGAAAGGATGACGACTTTTAATTGTTCACTCATTTTTGTCTATTTTCTAGAACAAATCAATATATTTCTCTGATATAGATGGTATATATTTCTCCTATATTATAACACATAATATATATTACCGTAAGAAGTAACAATCCTAATCTGCTGCAAGAACTCCAAGAATTATGTATTGTATTTATAAGAAACTACCGAAGAATTAAAATTGGGAAGATAACATTTCTGAACACTATTAGACTGATTTAAAAAAAAACAAGTTATTAACTTTAACGTGGTTCTATATGTTAGTCATGTCTTTATTTATAAAAAAAGTGAACTTTTCGATGAAGCTCGAGATAAAACACAATTTGGCAAAAGAGATCCTACGCGCCTACTATATCCAACCTGTCGCACAGATTAATTTAAAAGAAATTGCTATGCAAAAAAATTTAATGAATACCAAAAGCAATACCGGAACTCCCACCCAATTAGTGTAATAAAAATGTTCTTTTACCAAAATATGATCTTTGATTCTAACCGTCTAGCAACATATAGCCGTCTGTCAAGTTCAATTTGATATTGAATTTTGAGTTTGACATTTAAGTATTGACAAATGACAATTTAAGAGATGATTATTCACTGTGCATATTTCGATTTCATACAATAACGACTATTAAATTCAATTATCTCTCAGTAACTGTTTGTATAGCAAAGGAATCAGTTACAATTGGTACTCTAAAATAAATTATAATGTTGAGATTCGAAATAGTGTCGTCGAGGACAGTGGAGGGCCGCGACAAAGAGAAAAAGTATGTAGCCTACATGCTACAAGTGAGGCAGGATGCCATAAATCCTCTATCATTCGATCCCGATCCAGCCAACGTTGAGAGAAGATATACACACTTTTTAGAATTATATAATGCACTTAAAAAGGAACATCCTTCGTTACTTAACGACGTAACATTTCCGCGGAAGGTATGACGCATTTACAAACAAACCTTTGTTTGTTTTCTTTTTTACAGTATGATATAAATGAGATTGTTATTAAATTTTTCATTATTAAATATGAATAGATATTTAAAGCTAATTATATTTGCAGCCTTCAAATTCCGTTATATATATATATATAAAAGTATTTTTTTATTTATTTCTTTTTGCTATCTGATATACTTATCTGATACTAATTGTTTACTAACATTTTTTTAACGTTCTCTTATCTTTTGTCTTATGGTTTTTATTCTCTTTCTTTCGAATTTCTGAAATTCAATTTTACAATTGAATACATAATTATAATAAATTTATACACAACTAATTTATTATAATTATGTATTCAATTGTAAAAACTAATACATAAGGTGTTGTTTGTCTCTTTGTCCTATCTTTTATATTCCAGTAGCTTCCTGTTTTTAATTGTTTTAATTTTTTTCTAACTGTAGTGAGGTGTAGGTCAAGAAATTAAAGGTGTACTGCTGAATAATTAATATTCTGTATTTATATCTCATGGACTCTGATGATTTTTTGCTAACATGGACCCTCTTAAATGTAAAGTTTTCTGAATTATAATTATAAGCTCTTTAAATTTACTTTTTTATTTTATTAATTTCAGATAGTTATGGGGAATTTTGACCCGCAAATAATATCGATAAGATCTGAAGCATTTGAGTCATTATTGCGCTCAGTAGGAAATGAGTCACGACTAAGGGATGCCCCTGCAGCTATTGCATTCTTTCAGAATGTTGAATTAAAGGAAAGTAGAAGACTGATCGATGAGGGGAAGTTTGACCAAGCATTATCTGTTTTAGAAACAAGCTTTAAATTACTAAACAAGGTAACTATTTATTTTAACTAATATTATAAATGGGAAAGTATCTCTGTCTTTCTGTCTATCTGTCGCGCTTTCACGCCAAAACTACTGTACCGATTTAAATAAAATTTGGTATACAGATAGTCTAGATACTGAGAAAAGACATAGGCTTCTTTTTAATGCGAAAAAAGGGTTTTAGGGGATTAAGAAGGGGATGAAAAGTTGTAGAAGTATCATCATTTTTAAAGCTAGAAGCCTGAAACATTTTTTAGGCTGTTGATTCTGTATAAATGAATATGACATTCAGTTTGTAAAAGTTTTACCCTGAAGGGTTTAAAATAGGGGATGAAAGTTTGTATGGAAATATGTAAGGTTTATGGGAATATTTTCTATGTTTGCGACAAGATATACATATGTGTCTTATTTGTAAAATAATTAGCCTAAATAATTATAAATGCTACCCAAAAATACTATTCTACACAAACGAAGTCAAGGTTTGTTTTATAATAACAAATGCAAGAAATTAGTCAGTAACTTATTTTAATGTAAGGAATTTACTTTTGTGTTTGTCTTTGGGTTGGACAATGAATTGAAAATAGTTTCTGAAAATTAAAAGTAAATATAAAAACCTAAAAAATATTTGATTTTTAAATTCTTTATTAAATTACAATTTTTATGAGGAAACTATTTAGGGTTTCATTGTTTTTTTGACTGGTCTTGTGTTCGGAATAAAATCTAAAATTTACCGATAGCTAAGTATAAGTTCAAAATTACAAGATGTTTCGGACTTCTACTAATGACTAAATTATCAAGAACAGAGACATTGCTCAAAGTTTGTAATTAATCTTTTTGTTATGACTACTACTCCTTCAGTCGTTTTCCTTACATCTGAGGGTTGTGACCTTCTCCATCCATGACTCTTACTTTTAAGATGGCATGCCATTTTGTCCTGTCTTCAGCTACTCAGAGAGCATTGTAGATGGAGGAATCGAGTGTGTAGCGGATCTGGTCAGACCAACGCATTCGGCTGCGGCTCCGCTATCTTTTTCCTTCCATTTTGCTGGTAATCAATAGTTTTTCAAGGTTGTCTCCATCTTTCCTGGCAATGTGTCCAAAGTACTCAAGGATTCGCTGAAAGCAGATGGTAGAGAGCCTTGTTTAATTAAGACGCTAAAAAAATATTTTTTCTCTAAGCACCCTTATATACATGTTCACAGGTTTACACAGACAGATCGAGAGTAGTACTTAGTGTACTATGTAGAATGGTAGCATGCGCAGGATCCAGTGGAGGAGCTTTAGCTGGCCCTGTTGAAAAATGGGCACAACTTGCATTACGGAGATATGAAGCAGTCAGTGATTCAGATTTATTACTGATATACATACCACTGCTGCACACTTGCATCTCTATTTGGTATGTATTATCATTTTGTAATATTTATACAAATTCCATCAACCATCATATGTGATCATATAAGAACTAGATACACAATCAGAATCAAAACATGTCTCAATCAATCATGCACCTGTTTGAACATTAGGGTGTTTTTAATTAGATGACATTATTTCTTACACATAAAAAATTATATTGTATTGCAAATATGTCTCACCCAATGAGCTGAGAAAGAGAATTAGTTGTTATTTTAGTCATCACTACATAGTAAAAAACAATGTCTCTTCCCGTCTGTCTGTCTCTATGTATGCTTAGATCTTTAAAAATATGCAATGAATTTTGATGTGGTTTTTTTAATAGATAGAGTGATTCAAAAGGAATTTTTATATACTATACAATTTCAGTGATTTTGTGTTTATATCTCTGTCTATGACTACAGTTCATGGAAGTCACTTTTAAGTGTAGTTTTTGTATGATAATGTGTATCTTGTTCTTATTAATTGAAGTCATCATGATGTAATTTCATGTGTACATGTAGAAAATTATGTTCAATTGTAACAGTAGTTATGGTAGGTTATCATAAATTTTTTTTTCAACTTAGTATATTGTCTGTTTAATAATTTATATCGATATTAAAGCTACTTAAATAAATGTTGATGTCTGTCATGGACACTGTTTGTTCACTTAGAAATATTATTAAACAATGAGTTCAAATAACAAACAAAATCTAATCTAAACTTGTTAATTCCAAAGTAAATCCCCATTAGTTGTTATTAGTTTCATTATCATAATTTTGTTTTTAAATATGTGCCAAAATTTACATGAGTAATATTTAGATAATATTATATTCTATTTACGTCTAGTCATTTAAGTGTTTCGTAATCACTTAAATGACTAGACTTTTTATTTGTTTTTTCTGATTGTTTGAAATTATAAATGAAAATCGTTGTGAGTACAGGTTATCTAGTCAATGATAGTAAAAGTGTTACTTATCGAATGTCTGTAAAAAGAAGTTAGAAACAATAACACCAAGAGAAACAACAACACCAATAAAAGCTAAAGTAATCATTTTTTGGTTTTTCTGTCTGCACGAAATTGGATTCGATTTTTATAGTTAATGTGTAACTTAAAATCTCGAAACGTTACGACTTGTGTATAATATTAGTTCAAATCTTGTAATGCAAACTGTTAACTTCTATGGTTTCTTGTTAAGCCTAGCTACCTTGTTGCTATAAAACATTGAAATAGTCTTCATTGTTCTCGAATTATAAATAACATTCATTTCATTACAAAGACTAATACAGATAAAAAAGAATATAATGGGTTTCATGCTAATCTGTCGCAATAAAGCTTATAACTTAAGCGTCGTCACTATTCTATTTTTCGATTTACATTGTTATTCGAATTTGATTGTAAATCGATATCGCGATTATCGTGTGTACGTCACTTTAATATAAGTTACGCTGCTGTGTAGTATTGTTCAATTATTCATATTCCGTTCCGTTTTTCCCACCCACGCTTTCATATATTAATCGTAACGCATTAGGCATTATTAAAAATCTATTAAAGAAAAATAAAAATGTTATATCAAAATAATTATAATATAGATATAAATAAGAAAATATTTTAGGATTCGCAAATAATATTGAATAATGAATCTAAAAGTATTTTCAAAATCTTATTTTGGATACACTGATTTTTTTTCATAGTATTTGTTTTTACTCTTATTAAAATTTAAATAAGTTATTTACAAAATCAACATTATGTTATTATCTCAAACCCTTCATCTTCTCAAATCTTTATAGAAATTTAAACAGTAAAATCAATTTAATATTCAGCAAATAGAAATGAACCAAGAACCAGTCCTTTTTTATTACATCGTTTTGATATAAATTAATTTATTTACCATTTATTTCAGGGAAACTCTTGGCCGAGACAAATCAAGATTGGTTGAGGAATTAAATGCATTACGCAAAAAAGGAATGAAAGTGGACTCAGTGCCCAGCCTAATGGAGGCCATAGACAGCTTAGACACTTCAATCTAGATCTTCAGAAAGCTAAGATAAAGTCAAATTTAGATGATATTGGATTTAATTACTAGTTTTTTTACAACTTACTATAATTTAATGAGTTTAGCATAAGACAAAATGTAAACAACGAAATTAATGGCAGTTACACAAATAGAACACAACAAAAGTGTGTCTCTATATCATCATCACGACCCTTCAATGGCCAACTGCTGAGCCGGGTCTCCTCCTTAGTATGAGGAGGGTATTAGGCCATAGTCCACCACGCTAGCCCAGTGTGGGTTGGCAGACTTCACACACCTTTGAGAACTTTTAGGGAACTCTCAGGAGTGCAGGTTTCCTCACGATGTTTTCCTTCACCGTTAAAGCAAGTGATATTTAATTGCTTAAAACACACATAACTCAGAGTCAGAGGTGTGTGCCCAGGGTCAAACTCAGACCTCCCGAGTAAGACTTGAAGTCTCAACCACTGGGTCATCACTACTAGCTAACATATGTTTTAATATTTAAATTATTAAAATAAAAATATAAATAAGATATGTTATAATATTGATCATACAGATTTTTGATTACATTTTGTCTTAAACCAAACTGAATAATGTATAGTAATTTGCAACTTAAAGTAATCATTTGGAAACATTTTTTAAGAAGTTTGCTTGTTTAATAATAAGTAATTCAATTTCCTTTTATGTTCACGTTACTGAGCATTTAAGCTTCTATTGCAACATCATCTATATAGTGATCTATTAAGGCAACATCAGTCGCAAGTTCAAGTATTTATTTTACTTTTGACATAAGACTAACCCAATTTCGTTCCATTGAGTACAAATTATTTCAATTTTTCAATGTGTTCAGAGATTTAACATGATAGAAGTGAAAATCATAATTTATCAATAATTTACTATCACTATAATTGCTGGAAGTTGACTGTATGTCAAATTAGTGGAGAAAGTTGCGCACGAGCGTGCTGCATGTCTGTTCAGGTAGTTCAATCCACGAAGATTACTATTTTATAAGATCCTACCTCGAGTGACAGGCTCCACTCGCCCCGCGCTCCCCGCTAAAAAGCCCAAATAGTGACTTTAATGCCTATAAAGAATAGAAAATTTTAAATAATTATTATAATTAGATATGGAATTCCATAATTATCTAATTACTAGTCGACTCGCGCGACTTCGTCCGCGTTTGCTCCGCTCCTATTGGTCGTAGCTTGATGATATATAGCCTATAGCTTTCCTCGATAAATGTGCTGTCTAATACTGAAAGAATTTCAAATCGGACCAGTAGTTCCTGAGATTAGCGCGCTCAAGCAAACAAACAAACTCTTCAGCTATATATATTAGTTAAATATAGTAAAATAAATGGTTGGACTGAATATAAATGTATACAATTTTGCATCATTAACCTCCAGCTTTATGGAGGACTAGGACTCTATATCCCTTAGAAGGAAGCGACCTCCTTCTACAATATAATTTAGTATTAGCTATCGGCAGCCATATTGAAGTCACAAGTTTTAAAAAATTACAGCTGTCCTAGCATGTATTGTTTAAGTGATATTTTTTATAATCTATAATCGATATTATTAAGCATTTATAATCAATTATTAATCTGTATTTATATTATTTTGTAAATAACGTGTAAATATATCATTATTTCTTATGTGTACACGATATATTGAATTAAAAATTGGCAAAGCTGATTTTATGAGACATAGGATTTACAACCGTCATTTATTATTGTCTAAGACGAAATACATCCAATTCCACTATAATTACTTCACATGGTCGCGAATGCAATGCATGGGTTTAAAAAAAATCCCCATAATGCCCTTTTTGAAAGTAGATTATTTCTCTATAATTTTAAAGTGTTACAAATGGATTAAATAGCACGGAAGTATAAAAAAACAGTCAAATCAAACAAAATAACATTTATACACGCATATTAATTTACGTGTGCAGGTCTTGGGACACTTTTTTGTGATATATGTATAAAGACCCGTCTTTCATACCATTATAGATTAATGTAAGACACCCAAAGATTCTAATTGGTTAATGTTTTTTATTCATCGAACTGCATAATTATATATTTAAGGTAGAAACATTATTAATACCATAAATGCTTGCAACACATAAATAATTATGTTTATATTAAATTTATAGAAGCAGCTACTCTGCGCCTAAACATTACTTGTGCCTAATTTAGTGTTAAATAATAGTTATTTATACAACTGTTGTATAATATGGGGTATTAAAAACGAATGTGGGTTGGGTTTATCAAACGAGGTGAAGCCGAGTGTGATAATAGTATCACATGAGTGTTTTAATACATAATTATCAACAGTTGCATACAAGACTTTATCTACATCCATAATATGAATCCTCTATAAAAGATTCTGAAACAGTTACTGCTAACATTAAAACAGCCACTCCTAGTAACCTAACATCATCCATTACTGAGTATATACAAATAAACTAAGTATTGATGAAAGAATCATTGATTGTAGTTGTAATGAACATTTTGTATATTATTAAAATTCACTACAATAGGTTTTTTAATGTTGGAAGGTAATTGCTCATTTTTTTTGTAAAAATATAAAAAAAATGGCGGAGATTCGAATAACATATTATTTTTTACGGCGCACGACGTTCTGCTAGTGAATGACTGTTCTTTTTGAAGTGAAACTTCTTTAGAATCGTTGTGATTTCAAACCGGATGCAACGGAAAAAACGACAGGTAAGAGACACAAATACAAAAATGTGTAGGAAAGAATGAGACAGAAATATACAATATATTATTATATATATTCATCTCATTCTTTTGTCGATTTACTGAAGTTTCACTTCTATCGTGTGTGAATCGCACACACACCTTTTTTTTAAAATTCATACAGATACCACGCATCTAGCAGTAAGAATATGGCTGTCTGTTGAGTAAATCCTTTGCGCAGAAGGAATCAAAAATAAAAGTATAAAATTTTCAGTATAATATTAGGAGGAGCATTGGGTGTTTTAATGTCGGCAATAAACTAACTGTTTCAGAATCTTTTATAGAGGATTTAAAGCATGGGATGTAGATAAGATATAATTATTGAATAGTGATATATACTGGTCTCATGAATTACTAAAATAAATAATTAAAACTAAGACTTTGTATTTTACCAGCTTTCATTATTCACGAGGCCGCAATACGGTCCACCGTGCGGTGGTAGGGATTTGGTGGCCTTTGAGCGGTTTTGGAAGATAACACAAATCGTGTTAACCAGCTTAAATATTTACCCTAAGGTTATTCTATGCTTAACGACAAGTATTTATTATTTTGTAATTTAAAGATAAGAATATGCGACAGAATTTGTATATGTTACGGGGTAATTTGATTTTTAACCGTATCATTATTTTTTAAAAATATTACTAGCAGTATGGATCAGATACTACTAGTATTCCTCTCCAGCTTGTGTTAGGAGGGGGGCACGTCAGTAGTCCAATGACTGGGATTTAAACCCACGACATATCGATCGTGAATCCAACGCCTGAACCACTAAGCTACTGACGCTTCAGGTATCATTTAAAGGCAATAGAAATTCTTAGGATTAAAAAAAAATAAAACTAGTAATTATAAAATGTATGTTGTCGTATTGCAGCCTCTGAGTTACAGTCTCATCTTAAATTTAGATTTTTTTTTAAAACTTTTAATTATATAAAAATGCTTTCATTATTCTAACAGATCTGAATATTAGCAGTTTAAAGTCAATTGGCATTAAATAGTAATAAAAGTTTAGAATGTGATAGAATGACTAATTAAAAAAAATTAGCGAATAAGTAGTCCAATCTATTGGCAATTTTAAAGAAAAAAAATTTATTATGTAAAAATAGATTCTCAGTATTTATTTTATATTTTATAACACGACTTATTTTGATTTTACATCTTCAACGTTATACAATATATGTATTTAAAATATAGATAATAAAACCTTTTAGGGTTGACAGCTATAGATTAAATTTTCGAACAAAAAATAAATATATATGTTATATAGTAATTTAAACTAGTCTTAGAAAACATATATCAATTTTAGTGTTTTAATTCTCGCCATGTAATTCCATTTTTGAATATTTTTGACGCCATTATTGTAGTGCACTTTTAAAATCTATGTAGTAAACTTAATATCATTATTATTGCTATTCAATTCGAGAATTACTTAATCACAACTGTACTGACTGTACGGTGTTAAACTTTGCCTTTTCCATCATGGAATAAAAACGGAGGAAAAAAAATTAAGAACTGTCATTCTATCGTGAATTGATATGCAATAAGTATGAAAAATTTACCCTTTTCTTATTTGTATACAATATATCAAGTTTTTAAACTAAGTCACAGATTACAAACATGTTTAATTAAGTTTTTTTGTAAAATCGCTTAAACTTTTAATGGTATTGCTATGATAATTAAGGTGACTGATATTTTATAAATTTGTAGCCGTAAAATAAATCAATAATATATTTGAAGGAACGCATTTTTATTTATTTTATGAAGCCTATTTTATCCCCTTCTCTTCTGGGCGTTAAATTAAATTGGATTCAAAAACCAGAATAGTTTTTTCTTTCAATGTACTTAGCTTTATTATCCACAGCTTGGCTCTACCCATTTACGGCTGAAATAAATAATCAATCTACCTAATTCAAATTCAAATTTGTGCATGGAAAATTCAAATTTGGAACGTAATTTCAACAGCAATATATGAGTATATTAAAGTGTTATGGGTATGCCCCTATATTTTTTTAAAACTCCACCCTTCCCTACAATGTTCCTGCCCATCCAAGAATATTAAAAAACATGACGAAATTTCATAGAATGATGTTTGATCGATAAACATAGAGGTACTATTATGCTGGAAGGAACACATTGCTACCACTTGTGAAAAAAACAAAGTATAAAATTTGACTAAATTTCTTATATTCAGTCAGGTACTGACTTAGATAGTCAAAATTTTATTTGTTTAAAAATACGTTAAAACCATTCAAACAAATCCAATATCTAGTAGACATTACCTACCTTCTACTTTCATCATCAGACTCTCCACACTAAGTCCAATAAATCGGACTCATAAGAATAAACTTGAAGGTCTAGTAGTAGTTACTGAAGAGTTTCACTGTCTGTCTCCTTGTTCCCTCATTAGATCAATCAAATGCATTTAATATCTATACTAATATCATAAAGATGAAGATTTTGGCTGAACGCGCTAAACTCAGGTACCTATAACTGAAGCTAATTTTAAAAATATTCCAGCGTCGGATTATATATGGAAATATGTTGCAAAAAAGGAAAACTTACTCCTTTTAAAAGCAAATGAAAAATATATATCGATACATGTAGAAAAAGTATCGATATTTTATATTTTAGGTGATGTGATGTGTGGAGTTACTGAAAGCTTACTCGTCCTACTAGTAGTGGGTGTGTGGATATCGTGGGTTAACAAGAGATAGAAAAAGGGAATGATTCTGTAGTGCTGCTTTATGTATGTACCGAACTCTAAAAAATATCGAATTTGCTACTCATTTAATACTTCGTAATAAATATCGATTATCGAAATTTAAATATCGACGATATATATCGATTTTTATTTTTTAAATATCGATATTTTTTACTCAAGCCTAGCTCATACAAGGCGATAAAACAGAAAGTTTATTCATGTGACGAAGTCGCGTAGGTCGGTTAATCTACATATACGATGTACCTACACTATTATATAAAGGGAAAAGATTTGATTGTTTGTATTAATGTATTTTTGTATGTTTGTTTGTTGCAAATAGGCTCGGAAACTAGAGAACCGAATTTTCGAATTCCATTCAATTCAAGTAGTTCGTCTGACAGAAAACTACATCTTTTCCGGCTATATGGTGTTACCATAAATATTCTAATTAAAAAGATATGGCCATTTATATAGTGAAGTGAACCATAACGTGGCCATTTTGTACAGTGAAGGTTTTCTCTGGAATTACAGATCCGATTTTAATAATTCTTTTACTGCTAGAAAGCTACACTAGTGCCATAGATATCATAATTAAGCCGATGTTGCCAATAAAGTGCTATCAGGAAGACATCAAATGGCCTATTTGATTAAATGAAATAATCTCGGGCAATATTGATCCGATTTTAAAAATTCTTTTACTGATAAACAACTACACTATTCCTGAGTGACATATTCACTTTTATTATTTGTCTCTTTTCTTTCTGTATTTTCTCTTTTTTATCACCTTTTCTCTCTCTCTCTTCCGCTTTGTTTTTATTTTCTAAGAATACCTACACAATTACAGAGTGACATTCTAAGGACATCAATTATAATATTGCTTCAAATATATATAGTTTCATTTCCATACGATAATTAGAAGTAAGGAAAATTGATTTTCAAAATTTAATTATTGTTAGTTTGTTACACGTGAAGCTAAAATAAGGATACTAAAAAGGGATATAAATAGCTCTCTTTTTACTTATTAATCATAGATTACTAAACGTTTCTAATAAGCAGTAAGTAGGTAATATACTTCGATGAGTCGATATCATAAAAGCGATGTATTAAGTAAATTGTTAAGGGATTCACCAAAACAATTTACCCTTAATAAAGGTAATGAATTCGGTAACAATCGCCCTTCTTAATGGATACGATATGTGGTCCCTTCGATCGCTCTTTGATTACTTGCTCGGTTTGATGAGGCATATGGCGATATGATATGGCTAATGCAATCAATTATTCAGGTATTCATTTCACGTGCAGAATGAGGGCTAAATCAATAGATACTTAGCTAGGCTAGCAACTTAAAAATAACATAAGACTATCACATGTTTTTACATATATATAGGTATTTATGTTTAATTTTACAGTTTAATTTTCAACATATTTATATATGTATATGAACTCTCATACAAACTTTCATCCCCTATTTCAATTACTTCAAGTCTTTTTTCGGGATAAAAGGTAGCCTATGTCATTTCCCAAGCTCTAGTCTATCTCTATACCGATTTTTATCAAAATCTTAAGTTTATAAATGGTGTAACTAGCTCGCATTTGTTTTATATATGTCGGAGAAAACTAAGCCAATCACTGTGTAAGCCTAAGATACGCTTACATAAACTTAACCTAACACAAGGCTGACCTAACTTATCGTTGTGCTTACATTACCACGTGGCAACTATATTGTAAAGCACTCACGTGACCTTAATCGCACAGTACTCCCAGTACTTACACAACACTGCACTGCACTCCTTGAGAGAGCTCGCGTAAGACTAAGACTACAGTCAGACAGTCGAGAGAACATCAAGAGTCGAGACTGTCAAAACGACGAAAGTGATTATCATGTTACTCTAGCGCCATAGATGGCGATGACGATTCGATTATTCGATAATCGTTTACTATGCGAATCCGAACGCCAAGTGTCTTTGTCGTGTTCCGGTCAAGCCGCATTTGGGCCAGATTTACCCCCTTCCTCGCCTATCCCATTAATGCTGTGGTTCCAGTGAACATCGGATTCTTGCTCAGGCAAAACAAGAGATACCCTCTAGTGTTGCTTATGTCCATGGGCAACTGTGGCCATCCATCCATCTGTTTCCATCAGGTGGACCGTCTGCTCATTTGTCCCTTTTCTATCATTAAAAAAATACAAGCTATACCGCAAGCTGGCAATATGTAAATTAGTGCAATAACAACATACGCTTTAGACAAGAAACTATCTTGTAACGCCTTACTATCGTCTCCACAAAATCAGCAATAGCTTCGTTGGGCTTGGTGTTTGCATCTTTAATAAGATTCCACAGCCTATATTAGACTTGCCACTTCAACAATTTAAAACTCGGATCAAGAAGTCATTAATATATAAAACATACTATAATGTACAGGATGACTTAAATGATGAGAATGCTTGGAATCTAAGTGACCTTGACTCTCAAGCTAAATCATATTTTGTATAAAAGACTATGTAAACATGGCTTTTTGAAAAGAGTGACTGTTGAGTTTCTCAATAGAAAACTCGTTACTAGTATTCTAAGGTAAAGACTAGTATTCCGAGCTGGTGGTAGCTTCATACAATCTAACTGACCGACGAATTTTTGACGTTTTAAAAGTACTTTTAAAAAAAGTCTGGTTGAAATAAATAATTTTGAGTTTGAGTTTGACTTTATCTGGGGTGTGTGAACGAGGAGCAGGTTTCCTGTCTAAAATGCATGTTGTTATATTTTACGTTTAACATAATCTTTATGTAATTAGTTTCAGAAGTGGATTTAAAATTTCATTCCACATAAAAAATTCTCTGCATATAATTATCCTGATCTAATCCTCATTTAATATAGGCCCCAGTTAATATCTATCTAACCCATACTTTTTATAACAAAAACTGTAAGATTTTATATATAAAACGAAAATTTTGTAGAAAACTCCAAAGAATATTAAATCTCAGTCGTTCCAAATAAAATACAATACTTTATAGAAAATTGATTGTGTATGGTTTATCTGATGGGCAAATAGGTATGTAGAAAGTTCTTAAGAAGCAAAAGCGAGTTTGCTTAGCGCGGCCGGTAACAGCTATAAATCTGGCGACTCGGGCGTGCAGATTTACGAGGGTGCTCCGCAAATCGGTTTATATTTTCGATAAATAAAATTGGCGCGGGTTTTGCGAGGTAAGCAGAGGCCGTTAGGAGAGTCGCCGGAGCCGCCAGCTGCCGCGCTCACATAAACCCGACTACCCTCGCGTTTTCTTGCTGACAATTTTTTCCCGCTCCGGTCATTACGCAGCTGGGCCCGAGACAAAACGGCGAATCGTTTAAGCCCTCTCCGGAGACCGTACAATTTTATTGTGTACCTACTACCTAACCTAGTCGAAATTGATATGCTATGCGAGTGTCGGCGCGACACATGGTGAAGGACACTGCTCTGCTTAGCTCTGCTCTGCGCTCGTTTGCTGGCTCACGACTTTATATTTCAGCAAATATATATAGCTAGAAGTAACTGCCATCTACATAGGTATAGGTAATATGTATTGCTATACGTTGTAGGAGAAAGTCGAGTAGAAGTGATTTCACACAGTAAATATTGTATTAAGTAATGGTAGAAGGAAACTCACATGAGTTATCAAACATTTTATTTTAATTTTTCCGTTATTCGATAGGTACCTATATACATAATTAATTACCTACTATGTTAATTCTCAAATCGATTTGCTGTCTGTTTTTGTAAATCTAAAATGAAAATTGTAAATAATAAATATTTATGTTATACATATTAGTTTCAACAAGCATAAAATATTTAATTAATTAACATCAATTTTTATTATATTTCCGAACTTCTTCCATCATCAAAACTAAATGCATTATTCTCTATAATCTGTTATAATTTCTTCAGAATTGTCGAGATCATGACATCTATCAGACTAGCAATAAATAAACAAAATTTTTATGTACTAAATATTTCCTGAAATTCATAATGTCTTCAAATAAAAAAGCTTACGATGTATTGTCAGCGATTTTAGGAGTGGCAGTTTTTGCCCTTCCAGTTACACTATTGGTGCCTGGTTTCTCGATACCAGATTTGATTCCTAAGATACATATACAGCGGTTTCATCTTTTCAACCAGAATCTTTCGTGGTCTCAGCTTAATGTTGCAATATTAATGTTACTTTTTCTATTCTTTGGACTCTACCTCGAAATACGGAAACGCCAGTGAGTATTTTTATACTAGCTATTCTGTAATTAATGGTAGAAGAAAACAAAATGTTATAATTTTAATACGGCGACATCTATCGGAGACTTACTCAAACTAAATAATAAATTATGTTGGATTATCGTCTATAGTTAACGTCTGTTAGTAACGTATGGAACTTACCCTAAAATAATCGTTTAATTTATAACAAGAATACAGAGTTTATTTATCGAGAGATAGACATTATTCTAACTCTCAAGTCTAAAAATACATACTTACGCGAGTTCATTGCTGATAAAAATATATATATATATTTATCTATATCTATACTAATATTATAAAGAAGTAAGATTTGTATTTTTGTATTTTTGTATTTTTGTATGTAACGAATAAACATAAAAACTACTGGACCGATTTCAAAAATTCTTTCACCATTAGAAAGCTACATTATCCCTGAGTAACATAGGCTATATTTATTACAAGAAAAAATTAGAGATCCTCAGGAAATCTCACTAAAACCAACCCAAGGTGCAAAAAAATTAGCCATAAAATATCTTTCATCGCATGCGCTGCAAAAAGTATTGATGATAGAACAAAAAAATGTTTCACAATATTATAGGACGTATCAATATCTACAAAAAACTCCGCGAGACCATATGTCCAACTATTATAGTTATGTCACTATAACTACTTTTTTACATTTTAAAAGTTGATAAAAATGCCAATCAAAATCAGACCATGTTTTCTATAACTTTGTATTAATCCTTATCCAAATAAATTATTTCGTATTCAAGACTGTTTCAATACCTGCAAAATACTTTTTGAATTATTAAAATCGGACATTCCAGTCAAAAGATATTACGAAATAAAAATATCAAGATACATAAAAAATAATCCCAGACGGGCCACCGGCGCGGTGTGGGGTGAGTGCTTCGCAGCGCAGCGAGTAACGCGGCGATAGAGGGAGCGACAGAATGCGGGAGCCAAAATGTTAAAAAAAAATTATCCACCCGTGCGAAGCCGGGACGGGCCCCTAGTAGTAACTATAGAGATAAAATATTTCGAGAATTCGATTCTGCTGTACGCATATTTGTAATTCTTCTTTTGAACGTTCTTCATAATTCATTCTAGTTTCTCTCGTTAGATGGCGCTACCGTCACTGAAAATCCAATAAAAAATTTACTTAGTGATTAGAAACAATTTTGCAGTTAAAATTTATGTTATAATAACAGGTTGGGGAAAAAGTGTTTTCGCATTATAGTATGTATGAACTTGTAATAAAATGACTTTGACTATACTATTTGTATATGTCTGGTTTTGGTATCATTCAAAGTTTAAATTTTAAAGAAGATAATTCCAAATTCAAATTAGGAAAATGTGTGATTTTTATTTGTTTTTCGTACTATGAAGATGAGTAAATCTAATGAAGAAATTCGATACTTTTTAAAATTTTACTACAAAAAAGGGAAAAATGCAATGCAAGCCGCGAAAAAAATTTGCGATGTTTTTGGACCTTGTGCAGTGTCTGTGAGAGTAGCACAAATTTGGTTTAAGCGTTTTCAATCCGGAAATTTTGATGTCAAAGATGCATCTCACTCTGGTCGCCCTATTACGAATAAAATGGATGCCATTTTTGAAACAGTGGAGCAAGATCGGCATATCAGTAGTTACGACGTAGCTGAAGAACTGGGAATTGATCACAAAACAGTTTTGGCGCATTTGAAAAAAAATCGGGTACACAAAAAAGCTCGATATTTGGGTACCTCACGAGCTCACTGAAAGAAACCTAATGAACTGTGTACTCATTTATGATTTTTTATTATGACGTAATGAAACCGAACCATTTTTCAAGAAGCTGATAACTGGTGATAAAAAGTGGATCACGTAGGTACGACAAGAACGTGCGAAAAAGGTCGTGGTCAAAGGCCGGTCAAGCTTCACAGACTGTGGCGGAACCCGGGTTAACTCGCAACAAGATGATGCTGTGTGTGTGGTGGGATTAGAAGGGCATTATTCATTATGAGCTGTTACCACCAGGCAGGACCATCGATTATGGAATCTACTGCGAACAACTGATGAGATTAAAGCAAGAAGATTCGAGAAAGCGGCCGGAATTTATCAACAGAAGGGGAGTGGTTTTTCACCATGATTACGGTAGACCTCACACATCTTTAGGCACTTAGCAAAAATTAAGAGAGTTTGGCTGGGAGGTGTTAATGCAATGCACAGATTTACACCTGTTTCGGTCTCTTCAGAATTCTTTAGGCAGTGTCAGGTTAACATCACAAGAGGACTGCCAAAACTACTTCTCGCGGTTTTTTGATCAGAAGCCCCAAAATTTCTATAGCAATGGGATCATGTCCCTACCTACAAGATGGCAAAAAGTTATCGAACAAAATGGTACCTACATACTTTAGTTAAATGTAAATAAACTATATTAAAAAATGTTTTGAATTTTCATAAAAAATGCGAAGAACTTTTTCCCCAACCTATTATATTGTTGATAATTAATTGTCAACATATTACAACACTAATAATACTTAAATTTTGTCACCTACGATAACGCCAAGTTCTGTTTTTATAAGTAGTATTAATTAATATTAATTTACAGAATTCGAGGATAAGATTGTAGTATAATGTTTATCTCTTCACACTCATTAGAAACATTTGCCATGTTCACAATGTTTTCACGACAAATTATAATGTTTTAATAACAATTGACAGTATCATTCTGGCAACTACGAATGTCAAGATAGTATTGAGTGTCTGGATAAACTTTACCTGAAAAATAAGAGATTTCATACAATATTTTGTACTGACCTAAGAGTCATTTTACTTCAGAGCCAAGTTACTAAATTTTGGAAACTTATTAAGTACTACAAAATATGTCATATAGAAGTAGATATAGCGGAACTTTTGTAATTGAATTAATTCATGTGTTTTGTATTAAAATTTCAGGCTTGACGAAATAGTAGAAAATGTATTAAGTGTGACCCAAGCGACTAACACTGTGATAGAAGAAGAACGAGACAGACAGGCAGAAGCAATGAGTGCTTGCATGCAACTTCTAGATTCTTCTGTGGAGCATTACGAAAACTTGGTGCTGCTGCACGATGACCTGCGGAAGCGGAAGAAGTTACAAGAACCGCCTGCTGTTGAATTAAGCTCTTCAGAATTTTAAATTCTCAGTCTCAGTATATTACCTAAATACAATGTCCAAATATTTTTGTGGTCATTTCATTTTTATTATAAAGAAAATTTAATAAAAGCTTTGGAAGTAAACAAATAGAATTGATAAACTTTTCATATATTCTATGTATTTGAAAGCCGACAGTCAAAAATCCAAGAAGAATACATTTAATAAATAATATCGTTCTCAAATTTCATGTTACTTGGAAACTTTTTGTTTCTATTTTTTTTTCTTGTATTTAGCACAATCGCTAATTTATTGCCTACTTCTATAGATACATCTAAATCAATATTATATAATTATAGAATTTTTATATTCAAATGTGACCTATTGAAGATATCTTCTGAACTAATAATAGTAATTACCGTATATTTTTGCCGTAAATGACGCCAAAAATATGTTGATCATTGTCACTTTTTAATGGCCCACTGCTCAGCTGGGTCTCCTCCTCGAAATAAGAAGGGATTAGGCCATAGTCCAACACGTTGGCCAAATGCAGGCTGGCAGACTACACACACCTTTGAAAATATGGAGAACTCTCAGGAGTGTAGGTTAGCAAGTAATATTTAATTGCTTAAAACACACCTAATCGAAGGATAAGTATCGAACTCGGACTTTCCCAGTAAACATCAACGTATACGTTGACCACTGGATTATCACTGCTGAGATGATATTTACATTATCAGATCATTGGAATCTAATAAATTATTATTATCTCAAGAGAGGCAATATAAATTTGTTGACTTTAAGAAAAAAAAGAATAACGAAAGAAAACTTAAAAACCCTACGCAAAAGTTCGAAATTTACCAAGTTTTTCAGTAGGTTAATCATTATCATTGTTATCGTTATAAAACGTAACATATAGATAAACCTAAAAAACCAGTATTATTTATTTGTGAATATTTAATATGCGATCCCACAATACAATAATATCTTGTATAATTACTAAAGAATTTCCAAGCGCCAGACGCGTTCATTATAAAAACCAACGTTGGTCTCAAGAGACATTGTTGACGCGAAAAACCAATCTAGAGCTAGCCATTACAGTTAATTACCTAATTAGACGACGGACTTGCTTTCCTGCCGTTGCTTGAATATTATTGCGTTTTCACCTTTTCTTTTTCCATTCCAATTAAAAAACTTTCGACTCAACAAAGTAAAACCCAAAGTCAAGATGTTGCTAACAAGACAACACAGTACATAAAGTAAAGTACATTATTATTCTAATATTCGGTAGCAAGGTCGAGCGGTGGAGGTGAGTTTGTGCATAGTAGAAGACGTCTTTAAACCTGCTCCTGGGTCTCAAGCCCCAGGCACTGATCGGCTTCCATCTAGATTATATGTTAATGTTGTTGTTTGAGTGTTAGTGCGCTACTGCTAAGAATATCCTTCTTATAATATTTTAAAAGAAATGCAAAACTCATTTAATGAATTTTACAATATATTTATAAAGTTTAAATTATCTATATGAATTCTTCAAACACTGATGATATATTAAGCAATATCTCTTAGTTCTTCTAACTATTAATATTATATCTATGATGATTTTACTGTCATGTTATACACACTTATTAACCAGACGAAGTGATTTAAAGATCATACGTTTTGAATTTTCTGTTTATTGAAACCAAACGGAAGAGTTCAGCTAATATTTTAGTAGATTAGTCATTGTCATTCATTAATATTTTTCAATAAATGGCGCCTTTTCTGAATTTCTTAGTAGATTTTCGAAAATATACTTTCAAACAAACCTTATCCAGACTATTACCAACAACAGAAAACAATGACAAAAATAGGTGCCTGCCCTTTTGAAGTTAAGTCATATTATCGCCATTTTATTTTTTATTGATGAATTTTAAACTTCTCTATGAATATCTACTTTAAATTCTAAACTTCTCCGTCATTGCAATATGTAAATAGATTGAACGTTCGTTTATTTTTGTCTCGCCAAAACACGAGTATCATTTTGATAGTTATTTTATTACAACTGTCATTCAAGTTTAACCGGCGTAAGAAATCCACAGTAGCTTTCGTATACCACCAGCACAAACGCACGTCACTTAACATCGTGAGGAACACGCCCCTCTATTTTCATTTGGACCAAAGGTTCCCAAACATATTTCACTCGTAGATAACCCTTGTTGACTCCCATTCTTATATTGCTGCTTTTTCATATTTCATATAGGTAATATCTATAAATTCGCCCTTCAAGAAAGATTTTATCAAAAAATACAATACCAAAATACACACATCTTAGGAGTCGAAAAAAGAAAAAAAATGTAGAGACTGTTGAACAACGAAATAATATTTTAGAAGACCCATCCTCACTTCGTACAGGTATATTATTATATAGGAAAAGTTTTATCAATATCCTTTTAGCATTTTTCAACTTTTAAACCATGTACAAATATTTCAAAACTAAAATAAGCCAAATCGATGGAGCTGTTCTCGAGTTTTAACGTAACTAACAACAGCTGAATTTAACATGCTATATTTATTTAATAAAAATTATTAAGTGAATACAATGTGAGAACATAATTTACATCTCACCTACGCGACGCTCAATCATTTTGCTCGTTTACGTGGACCCCCCCGTATCTTGTCGTGGAACCCAAGTTGTCGGTATAGACCACTTTGGGAATCACTGCTTTAGACAGATCCACCGGGAGCGGATCAGACGCTCGCAAAAATAAATAAAACTGTTATTGAGATAAGCATCTGCGGCGCGGCGGTGCGGTGGCTTTCGCTAAGTCCCGCTGTGTCGCGTTGAGCAATGTACTGAGATATGTCCGGATTACGCCACAGCTTCCACTTTCCTTCAGATCTACCGCTTTCCTACCAAGTTTACAGCTGAAGCCGCTTAGCCGCACTTAGACGACAATTTCAATTTGAAAACATATATTCATTATTTAAGTATTCCTTCTCAACAATTCTTGTCTAAGTTTTAATGTTTAAGATTATACCTACCTATGCAACGACTTTGACCGCATATAGAACGCAAGTAATATTCTTCTTTATCTTCATAATGAGGATGAAGAAGCTGTGATAGCCTAGTGGTATAGATTTGTATCCCTCGGTGTTTTACTCGATTGGTTCGAAGTCTTTAGTTCGCATCTTCGCCTTTTCAGAGATGTGTACTTATAATTTAAGCAGTTTCATATAACAGTAAATCGTGTGAAAACCTGCATGTATGAGAGTTTATAGATAATGACTTCAATGGTTGACCAACTGACAAGCAGTACAAAATTACATATATACCTTTTTGGTTATGCAAACTCAGACGTCACCATCACCACCAGCCACACTGTTAGTTTTTGATTGGTTAGTTTTAATATCTCAAATATAACAATTACAATTTTTAAGCTCAGTCCCGTTAATTCAGTAGGCAGTTTTACTAGTAATTACATGCATTTAAAATTGAATTATAACAGCGAAGCTTTGCCAATCATTTATAGCTTTTGTTACTTCATTTCTTAAAAGCTGCTCCTGAGTCTCAGGTTTCCTGTCTGTAGTGCAATATAACTCATAATATATTGTAGGTTTAATACGTACTCTCCACACATTCTCGTAGCTATTCGAAGGAAACGTAAACGCACTGGTACAGCTACGGCTACGTTATATCGTAAGATATAAGATTGGCCGGCACCTGCGACCACCTGCCCCGGATTAATTTCTCATCAGGACGGCTCCGGGAAATAATGAAGATTCGAGAAAAATGTACAGCCCGAGATGTCTCAGCTTGATTAATAAACTCTAAGCAGGTTTATACCTTTTACTTTTTCTTTACTTAAGCTAATTTTAAAGATTTTCTATCAAAAGAAATAATTTTTAAGTGAGTAATAGACAGGATGGCATATATTTATTCTGCAGAAATTGAGTCTTTGGCAAATATATTTTTATTTTGAAATCTTCACCAAAAAGCTATTCTTCCATTTGTCAGATGCCAATATAGTTATTTTGTGTACTTATATGAAAACTGTAGTTTGTGAGTTCTACAGGGCATACAAATAACAAAACAAAGTGACGTTGTTTTGTAGGACCTTAACTAATTGACCTTAACGTTGTTCGTGAATATTTTGGTAAAAATATTAAATAGAAATAGGAATATGTACATTTTTACAAATAGTTTTAAGTATATAATGAAAACGTAACATTTATGTTCAAAAGAATAACATTCAATTAATAACGGTATTCAATTACAATTTCAAACAATTTTTATTGGAATTATTACAAAATAGTTGGTTACAAATATCGTTGGACCCTCTTTTAATGATTACAGAACAATTTGATATATTTCTTTCCAAAATTTGATTTTAAATGGTGACATTTTGACCGCAAAGTCACGAAGGTGCTGGATAGTTTGATCGAAGCCGCAAGATGGCTGCAAGCATCTGTCGGTTTGTCGCTCTTTCCATTTAAATAACCGTTCTCTGTTACAATTACGAATTATTTACTGTATCGTTATTACTGCGGTTTACGTTCCTTCACACGAACACTTTCGTTAAAACCAAAATTGCCTTGAGGCACATAAATTGGCTACATATTTTTGGAAAGCTACAAGATTTCTCAACAAGTATTTAATTCTCTTATCTGTAATAGATAGAGTGAAAACAGAAATATAAGTAGGCAATGATTTGTATGCTAATTATAACTTTTATAGTGAGTTTTTGCGCCAAATAAGTTGCGATATAACCAATTACATTCTATGACTAGACACATTATACACTAACATGCACTAAAATGGCGATTATAAATTGCACTTACGTACCAATATACCTACTACTTATGCTCTTTGTCAAGAAAATAAAAAACCTTACCCACCTATTTTCTGTTAGTTATTCTCTTGCTAACTCCTATATACAAATCAATCTACAAGTTGTAAGAATAAGAAGACAATAAAAACGAAAAATTTATGTTATAGATGACTCCGCAATCGTTGTTTTGCCATATAAATTATTTCTAGTGAGCCACTCTTAACACCTTTAGGTAGGTCCAAAATGAGGAGGTCATTTGTCGAATCCATAAAGACCAAACCTATTATATTGACTTCGGTGTAAAATGTAAAGGTTGTGAAGTTAGGGCATGTAGAGGTAGGACGTGTAGAGTTAGAAGCTTGGCTCTATATGAGATCTGATAACTTGTTGACATTGCGAGGTATATCGTCTTGTCTTGGCAATATTTTACATGAAAATGTTTTTAGTGGGATTTCAGTTCTTATGAGTTTTGTTTTTTTTAGGTGTCTTTTTTTCATAGCACGCGCTCCACTACCACCACCACGCTCTATCTTTGTCTTTTTTTCTTCGCTGGTTTACTCTTCATAATAAGCGATAGATCAGGCGATACAAATTCCAGCTTTTATAGAACTTTAGTAAGTACTCTAAAAATTTCGTATATCATCAGTGAGTCAGTGACGAAACGCTATTAACATTATATCCCCATAATTTTGTAAATCTGGTATAATCCAAACCCAAGTTAGGGTTCAAGGCACTAGCGGGCCCCTAGATCCGTTTAGTATTCACACTGAAGTCTGTATTTCGATTAATTACTACTTTCTAATGTTAAAATAATGTCAAGTTTTAGTTCACTCATAACTTTTTGCCTATGTTACCTACTACTACACACAAAGGTTTTGTAATAAAATTAACTAAAACGTGATGTAGAGACTATACAACTGTCGACATATTCATTTTAGTGATAAGACAATGTTGCAACTAACAACGACCCTAACTAACATTTAAATGTCTAGCTCATTGCAACAGTTCTATAATCACCCGGATCCTAGATAAAGCTAAAAACCAATCTAAGAAAGTCCGCCTATCTCCATAAATTTAAATTGTCTTCTGTGCCTTCACTCAAAATTATTTATGTTACTATTTATTGTATTAACATAAATTGGACATGAGTTATTTTATTGGCCCGAATGCGTCAAGTGTGCTTTGAACAAAGATTATGATTGTAATTCAGATTTGTCATAGATCGTAAAGGTTACATTTGTTTATGGCATCGTAGAAATATTTTCTTTTGATAATAATAAAATTTGAAAAAAAAACTGTCAACATAAAATGTGAGTGTGGTCGACATTTTGATATTTAACGTTCTTTCTAAATTATTGATAAAACAAAGTTAAAATACGTAACGGCAAGTTTAATTCCGTACCTACTTTATATAAAGTTATAGTAAAATAACCGAATTGAATTTTTGTATTGTATTTTGAATTGTAAGCAGTGATAGCTCAGTAGCTTAGACGTTAATGTCACACACACTTTTCTGAGTTATGTGTTTTAATAAATAAAATATCACTTGCTTTAGCGGTGAATGAAAACATCGTGAAGAAACCTGCACTCCTAAGAGTTCTCCGTGTTCTCTGTTGGTGTGTGAACCCGTCTGCCAACCCGCACTGGGTCAGCGTCAGCGTGGTGGAGTAAGGCCTAATCCGTCCTTATTCCGAGGAGGAAACCCGGCTCAGCAGTGGGCCATTAAATGGTGACGATGATGAATCGATTTAAATTAGATAAATCAGAATCGATTCTTGTTTAATATGTTCATATGCATCTGTTTTGAAAATTAATTCAAAAATAGTTATTCCTTTTCACACATTTGAGAATATTCACATTAATAAATAAATTTACTCGTTATTGAAATGAGTAAAATCTTGCGTTCATAAAAATATGTATTTTATAAGCTGTGAAACCTTCAATCAACCAACAATGTTGCGACTTTTTAAATGAAAGGAACTCGTTATAGAGGGTATATGTATCTACATGCGAGTACTTAAAAACCAAAGTTAGAATTTGTGAAATACTATAAATCAAGTTCCAGTCATATGTCCCGCATGCAGCTCAGTCGTTTGTCCTCGATCACTGGTCACCTTTATTGTTTAAACATTAATGATAGCTATTGCTCGATTGCACATCTTGATTGTTTAAATAAAGTTATAAATATCTGTTGTAAAAACGTCTTGCAATCTCATAAATAATATTCAGTAAATTATAATGGGATATTATTGACTATGATACAGTACTTGCGAGTTTGGAGCTAACACTGTTGAATACTCTTAATAGGTGATGAGTTCCTGGGTTGTGAATGTGTATCGTGAATCGTGATTATGTCAAGGAAGTTCTTAAACCTCATTTCGGACCACAACCTACTAAGGTACCGTAATGGATTATTATGTACGGGATCCCAGTATTCATAATTTATGTAGTTTAAAAATTATGTAATTAAGGTAACATTATAAGTACCTACTACCTATATATAATGTTACCTTCATTACATATTAGTTAAAGAGTAACGCAAATATTAAAAGTCAAAAAATTAAATAGTCACTAATAAAGTTAGAACTTTAGAAGATAAAATCATTAATTGTCGGGTATAGATTAATGACATTACAAAACTTCATGTATGTCAATAAATAAACAATACATAACATTAAGAATTTCATTGTACTTGTTTAGTTTAGTTAGTAAGTAACTCTTCAAGTATCAAGCGTGTTTAATTGACCTACAAAATCTGTGAGTACTAATGTCAGAGCCATAGTGGGCGCATAGAATGGGCAAACGGCAGGGGGCCAGCGTTCAGCGATCCTTGTGCTTTAATTTAATAATCGCATTTCAAGCATCGTATCTTACTATCTACTATCTGTAAGTACTAGTGGTCGTATATTGGTCGAAATTAAACCATAATTCATTTTTTGTTTTCATTTAAAAAAAAAAAATATATCGATATTATTATATCGTCTTATTAAATTATGTAAGTATTAATTGAATATTAAAACATGTTATACTTTATTATGTATAGTAAATAATTTTCTTTTTATGGTTGATAAGGTGCAAACGAGCAGATGGTCCACCTGATGGTAAGTGGCCACCATCGCCCATGGACATCGGCAAAACAAGAAAGACTCGAATCGAAATGGGGAGGGGGAGTGAAGAAAAAAATGCTGCTGTTTCAGCGGACCCTAAGCAAGAGCCCAGAGTCCAGTAGATCTGCTGAATTAATGGGATGGCAGAGGGAGGAGGAAAAAATTATATTAAAATTATTAAAGTTATGCTCAATTTGACCGCAGACAACTGTTTATAAGCAACAAGTAAACATACAATATTACATAAATATTGTAGATACTATATATCGTTGATCTGTAACATAAAAATAAATGTAGCACAAAATATAAATATAGTTGTATCCACAGTCACATTCTGTTTGCGTAACTCTTAAAAATGAGTATAATGTTATAAACACCCCAAAAAAACGGTAAACGCCCCAGTTATAGACGGTTTAAGAACAGTTTTGTATTTTAGAAATTTTACTATTACCTTATCTTTTCTATTACTACCTTAAATATGTTATTCATTTTATATAGGTGGACATTATTCATTTAAACAATATTTGAAATGTTATCCCATTTTATGGAAATACAAACAATACATACAACGTTAATCATTCCATAATGTCCTTACATAGAAGTGCCCCTATTTTATTAGAAATGTTAACGATATGGCAGAGATACTCACAAACTTTAAGCCTTTTCATCTGTCAAGTTTTAACAGCTATGGAATTGGGTTATAATTTACGTTACGATTTTATCTCTACACCATAGGGGCTGCTGCGGTCAGTGTGGTCATTGAAAAAACTTGCAATAACATAATAGCGAGATTGACCTCCCGCTAGGGCTGCAACACCCGGCTCGTTATGAGTTGCCAAAATAGAGCTGTAATAGTCGGACATGGCCGGTGGCCGGTGCCCACAGCCCACGTAACTTGCGCGTAATTTAGAGCGATCTCGTAACGGCCGCTTGGGGCTGGTGTCGTTTGTCCAGCGCATTTAAGCTGCCGGGGGTGATTCAGATTCACTTTTGTTACTCACTTTGTGACTTTATTATCATTGTACACGTTTGCAGTTAATAGCTGTTTATGAACTGCAGGGGCGTATTCAACAGAAAGTGAATAAAGACGTTATTAACTTTAGATAGCCAACGTTCCCCAAATAATTACTATAAGCTAACTATTCAACATTTTACGATTGAGTTTGAGCATGAGAACTGGTGAAATTTTATTATATTTTTATCCAGATTATCTTATATATAAAATGTTAGTTACCATATCTACTCCTCCGAAACGGCTCGACCGATTTTTATGAAATTTTATATGCATATTCAGTAGTCATATTCAGTCTGAGAATCGGCTACAATCTATTTTTCATCCCCCTAAGTGATAAGGGTGGTCCACCCCAAATTTACATGGCAAAACAACGTTTGCCGGGTCAGCTAGTAACATATAAAAATGTAACACGCTTTTAGTTAAACCTCAATAACTGAATTATTTTTTTTCTTTTGTAATAAGTAGGTATTATATAAATGAAGTATTAAAAATTCCGAAAATTATCATATCAATTAACATTGAGTATAATCATCTGTATGTTTTCTATTCAATAATTGAAATTATTTAAAATAATAAATATGTAGTTATTATTACAAATTAAATTACAAGCTGAGGTTGATCCCATGCGGTGTAGTTTTATCGGTCAACAAGTTGAAGCCAAACCATACTAGATAATGTCTTTTTTCACGTTGATGAACATTAGATATCGAAGTTCAGGATTAGGATATATGAGTATTATGAATGCGGTGGAGTCAATATGCTAAGCTTACGTCGAGATTGATACCGGCAGCGGATGCTGGGCCTGACAAATAGTCAGTTCAGCGGAGGCGTCGGGTGGCGTCTTACCAATAAGGATTACACTTCTGACCACATAGTCTTGTGGAGTGGACGATGGACGCAGGACAGCCTTTGTGACGTCGCTATACCGCACTAGTTTCGTGTCAAATAACCTCGCCACACCACTTAGTTACCAGGTTGTGGACCAGATAAACATTTCTAAGAGAGTATTTAGCTGTCTGTAACTAAGACTAGTATAATATACTATTTGTACGGTAGCAGTGTGGGTGGCTGTCAATATTTCAAAGGTAAAATATTTAAAACTTTGTTTTATATATAAAGCCAACCAGAAATCGAGGATTCTAATCAATATTAGACAAAAACGATTAAAGCTTATTTTATTATGTACGAAAGTTTCATAAATGATAAAACATAGGTATTTCCCGAGAAATGAATACCAGCAATTGTAAGAACTAAGAATATCTCAATACTAAACAGTCAACGTTAAAATATATTTACGAATAGTAAGACGTTGTTGATCCAATTTATTTAAAATACTGTAGTTATCAATAAAATGTAAACGCCAGGAACATTAATCGGTTAAAAGGAACGGTTATCTTATGTTATCTGCACAATGCTACAATGTAAGTAGAGAGTACTATAAGTAGCGAGAATTCTGGTTATTTCAGCGCCTGAGTCTCGAATTACAATTTGGTAGATGGGTATCAAGTTGGGCGCAAGAAGCGCTAAGCCAAAACTGTTTTAGGCTCAGTAGCGATGCTTGAATTGCGAATCTGCCGCGGCTTACCGGCTCTAGGAGAGAGTAGGGAAACGCGACGAAATACGCATTAAGTCCCTGTTTCGATTTAACTTGACTTTAGGATATGTGTATATATGTGACTGCCTGCAAAGTCACAGCTATGCGAATTTCAATTGCAAACCAAGATTCTATTCACTGTTGAAAGCGGAGAAAAGAATAATTTTTTATAATATTTTTTATACATAAAATGAAACTGATATTTTTTTGTTATTACATGGGTTGGTATATCAGTATCATTATATTTTGGTATATCAGTAACCTTAGTAGATTCAATCAGTTCTAGACTTGCTTCTCTCCATTTATTCCTCAAAGAAAGATAGACTCATTCATTTGCCAACTCGCTCGCACTCAAACTCCCAATGACTCAAACAAACTCAAACTCAAAATATTTTATTCAAATAGACTTTTTACAAAGTACTTTTGACACGTCAAAATTGGTCAGTCAGTCAGTTGTTTGTCTGAAGCTACCACCAGTTTGGAAAGTTTCTTGGTGAGAAGAACTGGCAAGAAACTCAACAGTTGCTCTTTTCAAAATGCCATTGTTTACAATCAGTCTGTTTTACAAAGGTATAATCATTCAGCTCAGCATCAACGTCATTTTGAATCCAAGCTTTTTCATCATTCAAGTAATCTTGTACAGAGTAGTAAGTAAGCTTTATTTACTAAACACTTTTTTATTTGCGTTTTAAATCGCTGCAGTGGCTAATCTTATATAGGCTCATGGTGGAATCATGTTATAGATGCGAACACCAAGCCCCATGAAACAATTACTCACTTTGTGGAGACGATAGTATGGCGTTACAAGTTTGTTTTATTTCTAGTATTTATATTGTGTGTGTCACTATGTTTGGAAAATAGTTAATATTCTGCCTAATGTATAAAATTTTACATTAAATGTAATGTAAACCATATACTTACTACCTACTTAGGCTTACCTAAACCTAACCTTACACAAGGCTAACCCAACCTAACGTTGTGGCGATTAGTTACCGCACTCACGTGACCTTAATCGGACAGCACTCCCGGCAATAACACAATAACGCACTACACTTAACACTAACAATATTCAGAGACTACTTCACTTCTTGAGACTAAGACTTCAGTCTGTTAAAATGACGGAAGTGACTACTACCCTTCTCCTGCGCCATAAATGACGAAGACGATTCGATTATTCGATAATCGTTTACTATTTTCCGACATATATATCAATTTATGTTTATGTGTTAGAAATAAAACAGTTTGAAATGATTTATTTTTATTTTAATATCACAATCGAGTAGATGATAATTATATATTTATTATGTAATCTTCTTATAATTGGAACTCCATAGGTATTATTTTATACCTTGTATTAGAAGAAATTATATGTACCTAATTCAAATACGCTGCCACTTATGCAATTTGGTTAAACCCCATCTTCTATGTTCAGTTGTTGTTTAGACTTACGACAGTTTTGTAAGTACATTAACTCACTAATAGATAGGTTTCTGAGTTGGGCCGTGTATTTGTTAAGTAGATTGTAAATTGACGCGCTCAGTTTAACTGAATTGCTTGAGTTTAGTTGAGCTGGAATTAGTGATGATAATCTTTTACTAAAATCTATGTGATTATCGTGGAAAATGCAAGTGATATAGGTAATTTTTTTAAGGACAGTTTCAAAACAGTTACTTAATTTATTATTTTTGAAAAAATTCTGTTAACTGAGAACGCATCAACTTTACATTAAACATGTGGAAAATTTAAAAGTTCTACTTAATTCTATATTCCTGATGTGTTAATCTAAAATACTCTGATTGGTTTAAATATAATTAACATAAATTGACACTGCGATGTTTTGAGGCAGTTATGGACAGCATTAGAACCAGTAATGGAAATGAATGTCGTTTGTGATATATCTTCTCTAGTTCAGGAAAAATAAAAACCATACTAAAATTTGTATAAAAAACCGGCCAAGTGCGAGTTGAACTCGTGCATGAATGGTTTCGTACTGAAATTTTGCAAAAACATCACGTTATTCTGTTTTTAATATTTATTGTTATAGGGGCAAAAGATATATATTGTTTGTGAAAATTTCAACCGGTGAAAGGTTTCATCAAGAAATTGCAGAATAGGAGAAGCGTTACCAGGGTAGATGGGAGCTAGGCATGCTTGCAGACTACTGTTGGAGCCTCCAGAGGGATACTGCTGCTTGTTGGCTTTTGAAAAGCTTTTTTGAAAAGCCCATCGTTCGAAAAAAAAATTTTTAATGTAGAATAATAATTTATGTCACTAATTCATGTAGGCAATTTTAAGTTAAATAAATAAATGCGGTTTACTATTAAACTTGACGTGATAGAACAATTTCATTTCAATATTTCACATAGTTTTAATGTGGCAAAACACAATTACATACTGCGAAACCAGTGATTTTTTTTTTACTTAATTGCATAGTGTTATTATTTCTCTGAAGACTACACGCTGTATAAATACGGTCCTTAATTAGTTGTTATAGTGCTATCTCGTGAAATCTCCAATTATATACATGTGGGTCATGTACGGTCCGGGTGGGTCGTGGCTGGGTCCGAGGATTAGCCGATGGTTAGTCTTCTCACGTCGTGGCGGATTCAATTAGACCCGTCCTGCCCATACTGCTTTATTACTCTACATCTACATGAATATGCACCAATAAATATTAATTAATACTATTGTACTACTTACACCATTATATATAAATAATCTATATATATATCATATATAATTTAAAATATATACTCAATAATAATAATCATTACTTGCATCATGCCTTACATAATATTTACACATAATATTTATATATGTATTTTATTATTTTCTAATAAAACCACTATATGTATCACAATATTTATATATTCACTCTAGTATTATGAAGCACTGTTTTGTTTCTAATTACCCGCAGTATTAAAATATAAAGATTTCGTATTGAAATTTAACGTTAATATGTGATTTTTTGTCTTGAACATGTCATGTACTTAACCAATAATTTAAGTGAACTTTTGTACTTTCTCATGTAAGGGAACTGATGTACTTCTTATGAGAAATAAATTATCTTAAACTCGATATCACCACATTAAGACCTAGATTTCTCTTGTAAAATTTTAACATAATAGTAAATCCGATTTTTTAAGTCCGTGAATAGATTTCTAAACTTTTATTATTATTTGTCAACATGAATTAGTCTAGAATTTCTCATATTAATTATTATATTAAATAGAAAAATTTAAATAAATGTTATATTATATGAAAAAGTGTATCCTTCTTTTGAAATAAATATATTTAAAGTAGATTATGTATACTAGGGTGGGCCAAAAAAACTTAATTTTTTTCCCTTATTTAACATGAAAATATCGTCTAAGATGACTAAATCGTCGTCGTTTTTATTTGATGAATCACGAAAATCATAAGAACTGTGATATTTTTGTTTTGTAATCATTACTTATTATATGAAATAGTCAGTTATCCTTTACGATTTAAGGTTGGTCTTTAACTTCAAATAACTTTTAAACGAGTCAACTTAGCGAAAAATCATCTGCGTACTGAAATACGAACAAACACAAAGTACCTAACTACTATTTACGTAAGTGTAAAAAGGGTGCGTAGCTACGTATAGGTAAACAAGATATAACCACATTTGTAATTTCAATAAAAATATATCATAACGTGAAAGGGTTACTTAATAATGTACATACGTAAATTCGTTACTTTTAAAACGTTTTAATCATAGATCTGCATAATAATTTGATACGGGACTTCCCGTTCGTACGACAACTTGATTGATGTGCCCTCGTAGATTTATTTTCCCGAAAAGTAACACGAGGCTTGTCCACAAAGCCTCTACAATATAAAAATGACCCCTGTTGTACTTTTGTTTCATTTTTAATGCGGTCCTTTAATAATTAGCGTAATAAATTATAAAATGATAATACTGGTAGGGCCATCTTGTGAAATGCTTAATACCGCGCGTCGAGGGGCGCCACCGGCGACCGTGTGTCAATCACTCTCCTGAATGTAGAACAATTCTTATTTTGAAAAAGAATAAAAAATGCGTATCACTTTTATTGACTATCCCGCTCGAGTGTTGTCATGAAACACGAGTGTGAGAGGGACGCAAAACTTCTTGTGGTAACATCTGTGCTTTATAATAGACGCTTACGTAGGCTTCTTTTCGGGGATCGAGCCCGGTGGGATCGCTTTAACATGATTGATCTGTTTATTTTACATTTTAAAGGAACATTTTTACGGTTGCTTGTCAACTTAATAACAAAGTGTTTTATTTCGGAACACGTTAAGTTCGGTTTTATTGATAGGTTCTTTTAGCTTTATATATTTCTTGAGATGGGTCGTGCCGCGCGAGTGTAGCGTATAAATACAAATGAATTGGTAATGATTTGGCTGAATGTGATTGGCATTTTTTGTGGTCTATTTAAAGCAAATCTGACATGCCAAAATATATTTGACTGATGTGGTTTAAGGGTTATGTTGGTGATGTATTTTATCAACGTCACTTTTTTATGTTATGTACAATTCACAGATATTACTATTACTTAGAAAAAGTGTGTTCTAAAAATATAATTTTATAACTGCGGTGGCGCCAGTGAAGTGCTACAGAGCGATAGTTGGACAACTTATCGGCTAAAGTATGGATTTTCTTTTATCTTCCCGACAGTTGCTACTTGTTTCTTTCAAAGAGATAATGTTATAAGTACATGAAACAGGTGAATATATTTTAAAAATAAACGAGACATTAGAGCTATTAGTATGTACTCGCTTTTTCCAAAGGTTGAACTATTTCCGGACGCTGTCCTCTGTCTGTGTTTTTAAATAGTTTTATTACTTTTATTATCAAGTGGCAGAGTCAAACATTTGTGTTTACCTGCACCTGCGTCACAAGCCCCAGGCTCTACTAAGCTTCTTATCTACAATACTTTACACGTACTCAAAGGTATGATACCTTATACCTTTAGTTCAGTACTTTTAGATGCATTTCACATAAAATAAAGAATATTTTTATTCTTTTATGATAAATGTTCTTAGTTTTTTTTACTACAATAAACAGTAGATTAAAATCTTAGCTTATAAGTCTCAGACAAAAACTGATCTAAACACATCTACAAACGTATCGCACTTGTTAAGTCATTAAAGGATGGACAAAAAATGGTAGTGCTCCTGCGCGAGCGCGACTGTTTATCGGAAGCAATTACACGTCGTTTTATTAATTTTCATAACTACCCTCGAGTTCAAAGCACGCCGCACAGAGCGCTCGGTGGGTGTAAGTCATGAGCTTATCGTTTTTGTGACTTGAAATTCAGTTTATGGTTGATGATTATATTAATACAAGCAGTCATTGCACGGTAAAATTGTGTTTACAACTTCTTTGTATTGTTATAAATATAAATTTGCATCTTAGAAAGCTGTGTAATGTCTGAGGCTTAACACTTACGAGTAAATAAATAGCGCTTTTTAACTATGCCTAAACTAAAAGAAGAAATGTAATGAACCAAACGTACCGAACAATTGATCGTTCCGAAATAAATTGCAAGATGATATTGTTAACTGTCATGTAAGGTATTATCAATTAATTAAAAAAAAGAAAATATATGATAAACATTTAGGCAGCGAGGAAAAGAACTATAATTTTTGTTTTAATAAAAAAATAATACGTAATATCGTCGTGCACCGTCAACTGTTGTCAACTAGGCAACAAATTCCACTTAAAAATATCATAAAAATAGGATGTTTGTTTTCCCGAATTCGAATAATTTCCAGGATATTGATAAAAAAATAAAAACGACCAGATCGGTTCTAGTCTCTAATAAAAACGAGCAAGCAGTGATGGCCCAGTGGTTGAGACTTCAAGTCTTACTCGGGAGGTCCGAGGTTCGATCCTGGGCACACACCTCTGACTCTGAGTTATGTGTGTTTTAAGCAATTAAATATCACTTGCTTTAACGGTGAAGGAAAACATCGTGAGGAAACCTGCACTCCTGAGAGTTCCCAAAAAAGTTCTCTGTCGGTGTGTGAAGTCAGCCAACCCGCATTGGGCCAGCGTGGTAGACTATGGCCTAATACCCTCCTCATTCTCAGGAGGAGACCCGGCTCAGCAGTGGGCCATTAAAGGGTCGTGATGATGAAATCGGTTCAGTTCCAAAGTTATGATTTAAATAACCAACAACATTTTATTTTTATAAATCATCGCTAATATCCATATCCATCACACTTTAGAAGCCTTACCTATTTTGTAATCGGCTGTGATGTGATATCCTTTGTTATCATTAAATAAAATATAGTAGAAAGAAGTAGAAGATTTAGATATATATATAACTTGGATATTTATGATGAGAAGGAGGACTATTGGATAGTAGATACTGCTACAGAACTAATAAATCTCTTACAATTACGAGAGGAAACTAAGCAGTGCATTGAACTTGTGACAACCGCCCAGGCCCTCTGTTTAAACCTAAGGTTAGGTTAACGTAAGCCTAACTTACGCGCCGACATATATATAAATTACTTATAACCGCAATTCCCTTTACCTTAGACCATAAAGTCTAGAGAAGAGCGCTACTGTTTACCGTTCGGAGGCTCTAAAAGATGTTTTAACAGCACTCAATGCGGCGCAACCATCTTTGATGTTTGACGACACTTCAAATTCGACGTACTTTTAAAATGTATCTGTTTGTAAATTCCTGAGAAGTAATTAATCATGTAATCTATATTTTCCTAGGAATAAATCATATTGAGCTGTTAAAGCTATGTTCAGGTTTTAATATAGGAAATGCGGTTAAGATTCTCGTAATTCAGCTAATGTTGTTTAATTTATCGTTTTTTGGTGATGTTATGTTTATAATGTAATCAATAATATACTTTGAAGCAGAATAGTTCAACATATTAAGCAACTAAACACCTTTTTAATGAAAAAACTCTAATAGCTCTTAAACCAACAGCTAAAACAATAATCAAATTAAGAAAAACGAAGTAACTGTTAAACTGGTTAAACCTCGACAAACTTAACTTTGCCGTTGGAAAAGTGTTGCCTTATGCACCGACATAGGTCACAGTCAGCTTGCAATTGCTGTAGTAAGTAATTATTTTTCACTAAAAAATGATTATCGAATTTATCCCTTTTCCGCTATAAGCAATAATTTTAATGTTCGTAAACTTCACTAACTTTACATGTTTAAATAAACAATAAAATTTACTTCCGGCCGAAATTAATAATCATAAAAATATATTCCAAGTGTGAAATCTATTTTTGATTTATTATTAAAAGATTTTAGATAACAGATTAAAAATAGATTAAAGAATAAAATAAAATTCAACAAAGATACCCAAGTTTAAACAATTCTATTGGAGCATAAATTTATCTGCGTCACAATCGAACTGAAGTCGAATATAGACGAATTTCGTTAAAATGATTCGCACATAAATAAACCTTATTGGATATAAAATGTATTTACATAAGAAAAATATAAAGAGGCCTAAACGATAGGTCCATGAGGATGAGGGCGCGCGGGAGGAGGTGCCGTGCGGCGTATCGCACACTTGAAACTCCGCGCACGTCCGCTGGGAGCGTTTCTAATAACAATACGAAATATCAGTTCGTTCCTCCGATCGCAAATCTACGTCAATAACATATCCAATAGTAGTGCACAATTCATTTCGACATAATCTAATATGGCAAGGCACGTTTCCCGCCTAAATCTCCCGCCACATGTCGCCAATATGGCCGCTGGACCGAAACGCGAAACTAAAGAAAAAGGAGATCACGAATCGGTAATATCTTTCAAGTCCATAAACTTAAATGTTTATTTGCAGCGATATTTTGTCCTTTTGCAGATATTGCTTTACTAAGTTAGTGTTGGGGTATTGTTTACCTAAACGACGGGTCAGCTACGCATTAATGTAACAGATTGTATATTTATTAAGCATCAATTTATTTTTTTATATCAAAGCAATATAGTTTATATAAATTAGACGATAGAAAATATTCAAATTAATACATTAATGAAATATACATTAGAAAATTATAGTAGACTGCAATAATGAAATTAATTTAATCCCCCCAGATACAAAATAAACAGTTTTAATTAAACCTTAAATGGGTATCATCTATTTTTTGTTACGATTATTGCGTTATAACCTAAATATTTTTTTTATAACTATACACAAATTAAAAACGAATAATCACCGCGACTAATGGCGGAAGACACCATAACCTGAAGTTTTGCAGGATTGTTTATAACTGATTTTTTAAATTATTCTTTAAAACAATGCTTCTTTAGATAGATCCATAAGTGATTCATGAAATCAAATAAAGTAGCCACTCAAACTAATCATGGAAATGACTTAATTTGGTGAACGGATTAGAAGCTTATTGTAACGAGTAAACGACACAAGAATGACTTTATTTTTGCCTATTGTTTATTTGACACTAAAATGACTACTACGTTTCCTCAATATTGTTTTGATAAACACAATACTAGTAGTGTAAAGTAGTCATAAAATTATTGAGCAAAAATATATTAGCAACACAGTTTGTAAATTAACTAGTCGACCCGCGCGACTTTGGTCACGTGTAGCTCTGCTCCTATCGGTCTTAGCGTGATACTATATATATAGCCTATAGATTTCCTCGATAAGTATATAATCTATCACTGAAAGAATTTTTCAAATCGGAGGTCCTGAGATTGGCGCGTTCAAGCAAACGAACAAACTCTTCAGATTTTTAAATTAGTATAGATATTCGTGGGTAGTTAGTTCCTTTTATATTATTTCAAGCATGCCAATGTGTAGATATTATATAGACCTACATTTTGGTGTGATAGATAAAAGTCAGTTTCTCTGGTGTTTTGTGTAGTGTACACTGTACATGGAAGTTAGTATTATAGTGTCGTGGTTAAGGTCACCCTTCTCGATATTGTATTTAGTGTTTGGGCAGCGAAGAGTTTGAAAGCTTGTTTGCTTGAACGCGCTAATCTCCGGAACTAATGGTCCTCTTTGAAAAATTATTTCAATGTTAGATAGCCTATTTATCGAGGAAGGCTATCATCACGCTAGCATCAATAGTAGCGGATCTACACGTGAACAAAGTCGCGCGAGTCGACTAGTAATTATATAAAAGGCCTTTAACCCTACACCTCGGTCGCAAGCCCAAGGAGTTGCTTGGTTGTCTGTCTAAATTACATGTGTATACTAATATAATACAGCAATAGTAATGGGTATCATTACTCTCTGTTTCTAGGACAAATACTACAATTGATTGTTATAATGATCGTGACGTCACGCCAAACGCGCCAAAATTCTGGCTGTTTTTAAATTTGTTAACTAGGTACTTATTATTTTGTTAAATTTTAGTTGGTTTTGTGTAGCAATAAATAAAAAATAATTTTAAATACTACATAGTTCTATACTATTAATATAGTAGGAAATAAATTTTATAAAATTAGAAAAAGCTCCATGAATAACTGTAGATTCCTTGTGTATTCTACGAAATAGGTGCAATTACATTGTACGAACGTCGTCAGTACAAATAAATCTAAATTGCCGCAATTAAGCCTTTCTAATACATTGATTGATCAATCATCGGACACCGACAATCGAAGGAAGTGCTCTGCCGGTACAGCCACATTGTTCGTGGACGTGTTCACCGAATACGCCAACAGGTCAAAGATTACTTTCTATTGTACAACAAGTAAATATATTTTTTCGCTCTAAACTTTTAAATTAATTTTGCAATGCTAAATTATTTCCGAGTAGGTATTTCAATATAAACGTCGTTTATAAAAAGGTTTACTATTTATCTCCTCACTGGATAATACAAATGTATATCTACATAAATTAAAATTTTAATTTTAAGAACTAGTTATTTTTTTAAAAAAATTATATTATCTTCTCAAATAATTACTAGGTATATTAAGTGACTTCTTTTATTTTTTTACATTTTTTTATGTTTCATAATAATATATTTTTATAATTTTATGTTGTGATATGATGCGCAATAATTTTTCTAGTGGCGACATTAGTTCGTATCAGATTTGTAAATGTCCACCATAGGAACCATTAGGAATGACGAGATTGTATGGTCTATGATCTTTGTCTTTCCATTGAGTGATAAATTTAAAAAAGGACCGTGGACGTGAATAGATTCTTTTGGCTAATCAGAGCGTTTCCCGCGTAAACGTGACGTCTTGCGGACGCCGCAGGATATAAAATAATTTTTTAAAAGAATTCTATAATAGAGCACGAAAAATAAAATTATTAAGGATTTAGATAAAGTTTATTGATAATAATAATAAAAATATTGTAATGTATGCAACAAAAGTGCATTGGAGTTGAGATTGTATTATATGTTATAAAACTTTTTTTTTTTGTTTTCTTTTATTAAATTTGCTGCTTCTGTTCCGATACAATAAGTTACTCTATGAGTGTAATCACAAGCGATTTCGATTGATTCCGTCATTGTGTTCGAGAGTAGTGATTTCAGTAGGATTGTTGTACCGACTCCCGTAGAAAACTACAGCTAATCTGGAGTTACTGCCTATTGAATTTATTTGCTATAGAATCTTAGAACTATTGCATCGTGACTTTAAATTAAAAGATAGTGGAATTCGTGCACTTCAAAAAAAATAAATCTTAAATAAGTAATGGTTACAAAAACGACTACTATTCGAATACAAGGTAAAGCAAGAGTTGTTTTGTTTGAGAGTTGAGTTGACGATTTTATTTGACTTCCCTTCTTAGCAGACGTTACTTTGCCGATATTCATGTTTAGTAATAAGTATTTAAAAGAATACTTTGCTATTATACTCTTAGCTTCACTATGTATATCACCGAATAGCATATTCTGGAGATATGGACTTTACGAGTACTGAAGTCGATTGCAGAATTTCTGCTGACACATATCAAAACATAAATTTGTCAAACTTATTAATTTTTGGTTTCACTCGCTTTGTAGTAATATCTTATTATGATTTGGGGACCATAACGACAGTTAAGTTTTCTTTCTCTCTACCTTAGAAGTTAAATATTCAAAAATCCTAATTTATTGTCAAAGTTCCCTGCATCCGTCAATCAGTTATTCTTTTATTCAGTGTCAATTTCTGGTTAACCACGAATATTATTTTGTTACACCAATTAACGGTTACCAGTGACGGCAGATGATGAAAGGCAGTCGGTCACGTCGGCGATCGCTATTGATTTCCATTTAATATGGCGCGTGCTCCCGCTGCCTACTGCCCAGAGCCCAGTGCCCTTGCCGACAAATAGCTTGCCGCCTCCATTACAATTGATTGAAACTTGCTCAATGTTTGACTTTTTGGACTCACTGATATAGAGCGAAGAAATTGTACTTAGTTGTAATTCATATTTCTTTATACACATGAAGGTATTCTGTCCGCAAACTTTTAAGAATAAATGTTTAAACATTATACCTAAAAATTTGTTTTCATTTTGCTGGTTTGCCACTTAACTGTCATAAAAAAATGTTAGTTTCAATCTCGTTTCTTAAACCTTGTCAACGCTTCGCTTGTCTGTAAAAGTAAGGGTTTTTTAATATTAGTACTAATTCTAATATTTTTCTTTATTCTTGTTCAAACAATAAAAGCGGTGTGCAATATTACCACAGCTAACTCAGATAGTTTTGATTTGAAAGTTAAGTTATCATTAGGCATCTCCGTTGGTTAGACAATTGAATGCGTGACTTGATCTACTCAGTATCGGCGTCGCTACCGTCTCATTTGAGATACCACTCTTCTGTTTCCGATCTTCTATTGTAATAATAGGTCAATTTCCCATAGACATTAGAACACATTGCGTTTATTTCACAGATTTTATTATTACTTATTCATATTTTTGTTTTACTGTCAATTAGCAGTAAACCATTTTTACATCTAAAGTTCATTTCATCAATTACGCACAGGGTATTTTTAAATTGTTTTTAGGAGGCTACTAAATTCAGAGAGATGGCTTACGCCGCCGAAAAATTAATTGATCGGATCTCGTTTCTAAAAGGAAACAGCGCGGAAGAGTTTTAATTAGCGAGAAAAAAAGGCACCACAGAACTTCTGATGTAAAAAACCGGGAGACAAGGGTGGGCGTAACGAAGAATAAAATCTCCCGGTCGTAATGCGGGCAACATTTGTGTGAGGAAGACGCTCGGTAATGGAAGACAAATTTCAATATAATTTGCAATACATAAGCGTGTTACTTTAATAGCCCAGAACCACCCTTCAAATTAAACAGAGCTTAAGTTCTATCTTATTTTTTTCCTGCTCCGATCGCATAAGCGGCTGGGAAAATATAATCCGAGGAAATGAATCGCTGCTACTGGCAATAGTGGCGCGGCCGCCACTTGCGCTATGCCGCCAAATCAAATTAAGAGCGCGCTATAAAAACCAAATTAGTACTCGCTTTAACCGTGAGGGGGTATTTAGTTACAAGACGTTAGTTCAAATCCCGCCATTTTCATTAACAATAAATATCCCCTCGCAGCCGCACGGAATCCTTATTGTTTTACTTTTTACACCCTTGTGTCCCGAGTGGGATATAGCGCGGACGTCTTTCGCTGAGGCTCCGGCTAATTTGTTCTTTTTGTTTACTTACTTACTTACTTATAGGGTAGGTAATAAAAATTTGTGTTGCGCGAATTGTGTGGACTTTAAATTTTATATAACCGCCGCCGGTGCTCAGGCCGAGTTTTGCATTTAATTGGAGAAAAATTTAGGGTCGGCGAAGCACTTCTGCGAGGATTCTTAAAGTAATTGGATGGTCGTTACAAACTTTTCTGTTTTAACTGTTTACGCAATCGAAAGTAGAATGAACATTTTCTTAAAACTTTGATAAAATAGCGGAGGCTCGAATGAGTTAAGTTTAAATCAATTTAAAAAATCTTTATATAAAATACCTAAAAATGTTTGTTATCGAATGTATGTAATGTAATACTTAATGTGAAGGGTTTTCATAATACCAATAGATAGCCAAAACAATCCGTTCATATGTTTGTATGCACATCACGTAAAAACTGCTGCACACAATTGGATAAGGTTTTCACAGTTTGGTCTAACTTCAAACCTAGCTTTTGTTTTATTGACATTAATCGAATTTCTATGAAAGTAATGGTCATTTAAACTTTTTTTAGTCCAGCGAACCTAGGGCGGGTCGACTAGTAATAGATAGAACTAAATGTGTTGTAATCATAACGGTAGTTTATGCTCGCTCATATATCTTACACATGGCACATCGAAGGGGTGAATTTAGTATTTTTTGCCTTATGAAGGTATAATTATAGCCGATGCACCGAATTAGAGGGCGGCGGCGATTTAAAACAATAACTGGCACTGTCATTAGTGACCGCCGCTGGATATTACTGAATACTGAGTAGTGACTTCACTCCTAATGTGACGACATTATGTATTTATTATGTAAGTATTGAGATTGATTACAATGATAACTTTTGTTATTCCGAAAACTGAATTGGGGAACTGTTTAATATACTCATACTTTGTTATTATCCTGACAACTGTTGTTTCTTTTGGAGTTGTGTATTGTAGCAATTTTACAATGTCTCGTGTAAATCTATATAATAAAATGTTGTGTTGAATGGCGTTTTTATTTTAAACTTTTTTTTTTTTCATTAATATTTTTTTTACAATATTGATGTTGTGCGGCAAATGAGCAATACTCGTTTTGACCGAGAAGTTTTTTTACCACACACAATTAATATAAATTTATTTCTTAATCATTAAAATATATTTAGTGCTACCTTAATAGGGTTTAATCGGCTAGTAGTTTCTATTAGTCGATTTCGATTTTTAACCTCTATTCTAATTTTTACTGTATAAGTAGTTCTATCGAGTCAATATTAACTATCTCAGTGAAGAGTAAGTGTAACCATTACTGAGAAACACGAGAGTCTTTGAGGTTGTTATTACTTTCCTCAAAGTACGAGATATTGTATTGGAAGCGGGAGTTTGCGAATTGTAAAAAGACCTTATAATCCTGCTCCTGAATGTCAAGCCCCAGGTAGGTACTGCTCGACAGCAGCGTAGTAAAGCTCATATGTACTTCATATTAGAGATTTAATTTTGATTTACTCTGTCACCCAAGCGATCCTAAACATATTACCTTAATATATGATTATTACAAAACTAATTATGGATCCGTTTAAAAAAAATCGTTGATAAACATCAAATATATGTAATAATGATGTAATATGAATATATCTAGTTTAATCGACAAGTTATTTGTACCATTTACAAGGCTCAAAGGCCGGCCGAAAATGGTGATTATATTATTAAATAAGGCAATGATTACAGGAAACCTGCTATTTAACAGCCGATACGATCTTATCGTGATTATTATTTTCACGTGTGGATATCAAAAACTGTCGAAAACTCTCGTATGTTATTTTGTATAGAAGGTAAAATTTATTTAACGTTTATTAGATAAAAATGTATCTTTCTTGGTATGTTAGAAATCCTAGGACTTAGGCAATAAAGTGCTCATAGTCTGTATCTTTTAACCCTTAAAGTATTTTAGCGCAATTTTATTGTTGAGTGGTCAGTCTTTCATGTCAAATTAGTCCTTAAACCTGTTCCTGCAAGTTTTGCACTGTTTAGCTACTATATTGCTTTCCAGTTTAAGATATCTTACTCTTTCTTCATTTTAGAATAGTTAAATGAGTGAAAGAAATAGAGAAATCGTAACGCAAAATATGGCATAAATTAATATTTTGTGTTTGTAGGTAAAGCGACTTAATCTATTAGTGAGAAAGGCGCTACAATTAGTCATTATGACAGTGTATTCACGCAAAAGGGACACCCGCTACAAGGTGTTATTATCGAGACAAAGCGCTGTTTGTCTATCACGATAATCTGTGGACTGTTCGTTCCAATTCCATGTTGTGTAAATGCCCTAATGGACGGCGGTAATGTGACACGCTTGACGATTTTACTCACAAATTGTACGAAACTCTATTACAATCTAATGACAGCCACCGTCTAATTGCGAGGTTATTACGTTTTGTTGTGCAGGCTTAATGATAGTGCAGTAATTATTGGGCGAGGTGAAACCCTGAAGATGTGTCGAATTGAATTGTCGGCTGGGCCACACCACGCCGCACCAAGCCGCCGGATGTGCCCAACTGCTCACTACGTATCAATGAAAGCAGGCGATTAAACTGTAATAGCCGCAGGCCACTCAAAATTATTTATACAATGTATCTAAACCGCTTCTCAAATTTTATACAGAAGTCTAGTAATATCTAATTTATTAATATTGTACATTAGATTTACGTTCTAAATATTGTAATTTCAATTCTAACTTATTGTACTTGATAGGAATATTAGCCATCTAAAATATAATATATATTTGGATAGACTGTGAATGATTACATTATGATATCAGGATTACATTATATTACGGGTTATGCATCAAGTCCTTAGTTTTTTTTTTGCTTACATAGACAGTATGAACAATATCACTGGCTTATACAATAATGATATGAGTAATTTTGTAATGTTTTTTAGTGTTAATTATGAAGTGCTTGAAGTTTAATTTCACTGCCGAAAAAATCTTCCTTGAAATATTTATAGGTACTATTCATTCGAGATTTTAGATATGATATCCTCCATTCAATACTAGATACACACAATGTTTCACAATCGATGTTATCTATAATCACACAAAAAAGTACAATAGATGATTATGTAAATATCCATAGAAATAGTGTGAATCCATCATTAACCACAAAAAGCGTATAAATATAACACTGTCACGACTGTCATCAAATGTGTTTCACCGGTTTCACTGTAAAGTATGAAACGCATGTAATTCCCATATCGCACGATCTCCACGGATCTGGAGCGACGAATACATTTCGTGAATAATTTAACAGACAATGAACTGATAACTATTCTATCTATTTTGTGGCCATTGCTATACTGTCAACGCTACCATTGTTATTTTTCTTTATAAAATTAGGCAAATCTGTTAGCCGGGATCTCAGTAAATTGTACGTACATCGTCAAAGATTACAAGTGTGCAGCAATAATGCATATTGTGGCAATAAAAATTTATAATCATTTACCTAGTAAATTGAGAAATTTATCAATAAGGAGTTTCCAAAATGAAATGTTTAAAACAATTGTATTTACTCAACGATCATAGAAAAAATTTACTCCATTGATGAGTATTTTAATAAACGCCTATAATTTGACATAATACTCTAATTTTATTTATTTTGACATTTTTTTAAATTAATATTTTATTTAATTGCACTAAATTAATATTTACATGTCATTGTAAAGCTGTATTTTACCACGCTTGAGGAAATAAATAAATTTGAATTTGAAAACATATTTTTATACAACAGTAGAATCTCTCGATCATCATAGAATTGTATTTAAAATCCATCATTATGCCGATTGCACGTTTAAACGATTTTTAACAAACAAACTAGACTTATAGTAAAATCTATATGCAGGAAGTGAATTTAAGAATCAATTTTAAGTATACTCAAGCTGACCATAAGTCCGTCTTGTTAGAAGAGGACGTGTAAGCGGATTTTCGGTGTGGGAGCTCCTTATTTTTGCCGCGTCGTCTCAACCGCTGGATTGATTTACGGACGAAGTGCGATACACGGGCTCGACCTTATCCCTCACTCCTAACTAAAGCTTATCCCGAATTACGCAAAACGCCGCGAATACTGCTAGACAAAAACTGTTCGTTAGTGTATTTTATTCTGGCAAAAGAGTTTACTTTATGATCTTTAAGAACTCTGTGATGTTTTAGTAAAATTACTGTTGCCTATAATTAAGTGCTACGAATTTTAACAGTAGAAAATATTTATAGATTTAAACCATATAAAAAACTAAACTAATCTTTAAAAGATTTACTTAACTAATAATGTTCGTATGATAATTGTTCGTTAACGTTCAGCAACTTCTGGAGCTGGAGATGGAGGTAAGAGATAGGACCTGAAACTACCTAGTGACAGATCGTGGGACTAATATCCTTTGATATTAGCCAAAGCTTGCATTATTAAGATTCTGAATTTTTTTATTCTAGATACATCTTGTATCGAATAGTCAAAATTGGAAAATTTTGTAATGATTGGTATAACTGTAAATATAAATAAATCTTTGGATTTTTATTACAACTACAATAAAAAGTAGTAGGTAATTATGGTACCTATTCAGGTCTCGGTCTCTTTCTGTCGTCCTTCAGTTCAGTGGACTCTGGGTTGCTTTTGGGTCACTCATATCGTGGAAGAATGTTACCATCATGTTTTTATATGTTTTTATCGACTTCATTTAAAAAATTACGCAAAATTTTACTTACAAAAAGTGAAAGATAAAGCTTGGTTATTGTTATTTCTAGACAGTTTTCTGTTTTTATAAGAGTACCTATTGGAACGTAACTGAATGGCAATTGAAATAGGAGTTGCGGAAAACAGTAAATGAATAAAATTTATTAGCGTCCGAATCGAGTTGGTATTAAGTAAAATTCTTAATTCGAATCTCACGCTTTTGTTTAAGTTATGACACCTATTAAGCACAAAGTAGGAGGACACGTTCGGCCATTAAAACGGTCTTAAGGCGAACAAGGCAGAAACGTAGGATATTATCGCACCGCTTGTTGCCCGCGTAAAATAATAATGGCAGAACTTCCGCCGCAGCGTGAAAACTTAAGCGAAAAAAGCAAGAACTGCCCCCGGCCACCGTAACTTCGTTAACCGCCCGGATGTGACGCCATTTAATTTATTAACACATGCCTTACTTTGCTGAATGGCTAATGACACTTTCCAGTTAACGCGCTTTGCTCAACCTTTGTTTTTCACTTTTTTGGACATTTTAAGAACTTTTTTACGATTTGAATGCCAATTTGTTGTTAAATATATAAGGCTTTACTGCGCAAATGAGGAACATCTACCTAAAACTACATTATGGATCAAGATATTTATAGCAAGTTATTGTGCAACTATACGTAATAGGTTGGGGAAAAAGTCTTTTCGCATTATAGTATGTTTGAACTTGTAATAAAATCTCTTTGGCTATACTATTTATATCTGGCTGGTTGTGGTATCATTCAAAGTTTAAATTTTGAAGAAGATAATTCCAAATTCAAATTAAAAAAATTTGTGTTTTTTATTTGTTTTTCGTACTGTGAAGAAGTGTGAATCTAATGAAGAAATTAACATTTTACTACATGAATAACATTTTACTAGAAAAAAGGTAAAAATGCAACGCCGCGAAAAAAATTTGCGATGTTTATGGACCTAGTGCAGTGTCTGTGAGAGTAGCACAAATTTGGTTTAAGCGTTTTCAATCCGGAAATTTTGATGTCAAAGATGCACCTCGCTCTGGTCGCCCTATTACGGATAAAATGGATGCCATTTTTGAAAAAGTGGAGTAAGATCGGCATATCAGTAGCTACGACGTAGCTGAAGAACTGGGAATTGACCACAAAACAGTTTTGGCGCATTTGAAAAAAACTGGGTACACAAAAAAGCTCGATATTTGGGTACCTCACGAGCTCACTGAAAGTAATCTAATGGACCGTGTACTCATTTGTGATTATTTATTACGACGTAATGAAACCGAACCATTTTTGAAGAAGCTGATAAGTGGTGATGAAAAGTGTATCACGTACGATAAGAATTTGCGAAAAAAGTCGTGGCCAAAGGCCGGTTAGGCTTCGCAGACTGTGGCGAAACCCGGGTTAACTCACAACAAGGGGACGCTGTGTGTGTGGTGGGATTGGAAGAGCATTATTCATTATGAGCTGTTACCACCAGGCAAGACCATCAATTCTGAACTTTACTGCGAACAACTGATGAGATTAAAGCAAGAAATAGAGAAAAAGCGGCCGGAATTAAACAACAGAAGGGGTGTGGTTTTTCATCATGATAACGCTAGACCTCACACATCTTTAGCCAAAAATTAAGAGAGTTTGGCTGGGAGGTGTTAATGCATCCGCCGTATAGTCCTGACCTTGCACCTTAAGATTTCCTCCTGTTTCGGTCTCTTCAAAATTATTTAGGCAGTGTCAGGTTAAAATCACGAGAGGACTGCTAAAACTACATGTCGCGGTTTTTTGATCAGAAGCCCCAAAATTTCTATAGCAATGGGATCATGTCCCTACCTACAAGATGGCAAAAAGTTATCGAACAAAATGGTACCGACATACTTTAGTTAAATGTAAATAAACTATATTAAAAAATGTTTTGAATTTTCTTTAAAAATGCGAATAAACTTTTTTCCCAATCTAATATGACGTATTTCACCGCCTTTTTCTTGTTTAGGAAAAAATCGAAAATTATTTCTGTACAGTAGGTAAATATATAACAACGCAAAGACGGAACTGCAAACATGATTCGAAAACATGAAATTTGGGGTGCCAAAGTTTGTATGGGGGACTAATTTAAGATATAACTATTACCGAATTCTCCAAATTTCTAGAAGTACAGTTTTTCACACCCTTTTTTGCATAGATTTTTTACTCTACTTCACTCAGTGAAGCGTGAAACACGTTAGCTTATATATAAAAACACAAAAATGAAGATCAACGAATATTTGAACTGTCCACAAATATTAGTGTCAGTCGAGCAATGGAAGTAGCAATAGATCATGTCACGCGTCGCGTCGTGTCCATTCCAATACCGACAGGTGAAACTTAAAAACTGCAAGTCAGTACAAACAGGCTCGGAAAATCAATAAACGAAACCGCATTGAGTGCGCTAATAAATAAATACGGAACCGACTATCCAATAAAACACACGAACGGTTTACAATTAAAGCTTTAAATCTGCAATAGGTGTTGCCATAAATTGGACGAGAAAACAATCAGCGGGAGAGCGTCGTTCGCAATTAGCGCTGCGCGGCTCGATAAATTTGCATTAATGCTCTCGAAAAATCCGAACGGCAATAATTTTCACATGCCGTGTGTTGTATGCGCCGCGCCGATGGGCACCGACCATCCACTGCGGAAAACATATCAATATGTTTTTCTAGTTCACTGGTGTCCCATACAATTGATTTGGTTTATTGTTTAAATATTTGAAAAAATCACTTTAGTTACAAATAAAGTCTATACGTCGAATAAAGAGTTCTATTACAGGTAGGTACTAGGTTGTTGAAGGTATTTGAGAATATTTCGCGGCCGCGTAGTTGGTAAATAGACACTGACCAAATCTTTCAAGCTTTCTCCCTTGGAAAATATAATTTTCGACTTAATACTTACTACCAATAAAAGGACAACTGATTAACTGACTTACAAATAAACAGCCAATTTATCTGAGACTGTCAATTTAAACATGAGGATTTCTTTGACACTGTAGATGATTAATTCCTAAATTTTGAAAAAGGGGATAAGGGCTTGAATGAAAATTGAACTTTTGTATTCACTATGATCTAACAGTCTTCATACATATGTCATAGGTACTGCATTAATCTGCTGTACCTATTATATTTTGAGGTTTCAAGTACCTATTATATTTTGAGCTTTTGAGTTTGTGGTTCCTCTGTCTCTAATACAGGTGAGATATGAATCCTACAGGCTGGAGGCTGTCGTATTTCAGCGCTGTCGGTATACGGATCGGCGTGTGATTTACGTAACGCGCGTCGCCTCACTGCACTTTACACTTTTGCAGTCTCGCGCACCGACGGCGATGCCTACTCATTGATATACGCTCTTATACGCCGCGACATCTACGACTACGCTCAATCGTGTACGTACTTTTACTTAGCATTGACTTGGATCGAAGACGCACAACAGTTATACTTTCGAAGGAAATGCGTTTAAATAATTATAAATTCCGTTGTAATAATAGTTTTTAATAGAACTTGCTGTTAGATAAATACACCAATTATTATTATATCGTGAGTATTGTTCTAGTGATATGTCGTGATACAAGTTGCAAAACAATAATGATCGTATCTTTTATGAATTAGGGTAATTGCCAACCCGTTCTATCTTCTCCTTAAGCGCACTTCCTACGGTTGTGATACAGCTGTGTAAATTTTAAAACCAAAACACAAATTAAATCAATTCAATCCAAAATCTTGGTCTTGGACATTTTCTTACTCTTCTTTGTCTTAACCTATTTAAATAAACAAACAATGAAAGCACCCTAAAATACTGCAGATTTTAAGTGATAAAAGATAAAATAAATAAACCAATTTTTATTATAGCGATAATTTTCACACAGTAACGGCTATTGACGTGCAGTCGCTGTACGCAAAATTCAACTAACTTTTTAACGCTCAAATAATTCGCACGAGCTTTGGAGTTCTGACAGATGACGCTACTATTAGTTTGTAAGGACAAAATATATGTAAAACCAACTTTCTTATATTGTTTTTAGTTTAACTGTAAGAAAAAATAGTAACAATCTCCAAAATTGACATTTGTTTCCACATTCGACAGTTTATTATCATACAGCGATAACGTAAAACTGGACGTAGGCGTTAAAGCCTATTAAGGGGAGCAACTTCATTCTCTCCCGCAGTGAAAATGTTTAAACAATGGTAATGATTCTACCTAAGTTTACAACATTACCATATTATTTGGCGAATTTGTACTTAAATTACATATTAAGAGGTAATAAACGTGTCGCGTTGTTCTACTGTAAAAGTTTTGTTGCATTTTTTCCCGTACCTACAAAACTAGTTCCCATTAATCGAATCGTGTCTCGTATATGATAATGATTTTTCAGCTATTCCACTTTAATAAAATTTAAGTTTTATCCAATATTTTTCTCTATAATATGGTAGTAGACGAAATATCGGCGTCGTCGTAGTCAGTTTTATGCGAGGACCTTTTTCCATATCCCAATCAAGAAAAATCATAATTTTAAATGACACTATATTATATATGCTTCTACACTTCAATGAAAATTAATACAGTTAAATAAATATTTAGTTAAGTCATCAAAATCTAAAAAAACATTTAGCGAGACGAGATTCTCGGAAATATAGGTAGTCAAAGCAACGTCAACGTCAAAAAGTATAAATCTCACTTTCATAATATTAATTATTTTGTTAATTTTTTAAAATCAAGATATCTAAATGAAGTTTCTTTTATAATGTTTGTTTAATATTTAGGAAGTATCCAAATATCCGATTTTATAGCCTTCTATTGATTTTGATTCAACAGTGGGACATAGAGATCGTCATGCTGAGTGCCTACTGTGAAGCGATCCTGGCATCTATTTGCTCTTTTCTTAACAAATTTCTTTTTATATTATTAATAAACTTATTTCTGGTTTCGGTAAGGCATCATACTTTTGCTCTACAACTGTTTCTTAAATGATTAAATTTTAAATCTCAACTGTCCTTCCATCCGAATTTACACCCAAAAAAATTAATTAATGTGTATGTAGTTATTACTCCAATGACATGCAGAATAAAGATAAACAATGAAAAGACAAACAGAAAATTTTCTTATTTATAATTTGGTGAGGACACTCATAAAATTTAAATATTATAAATATTACTTTTTAGTACAATATTCGTAAACAAAAATTATATTGACATTTAGAATCCATCGAGTGTCGAGACTAATAAGTAATAAAAATATTAACCATTAGATTTAGGTAACCTAAAAAACCATGGGCTATAAAATTAAAGGTATGTTCTTCTTTATGCGGTTGTATTGGGTTATTTGTTGACTTGAAAGGGTCACCAGACACGAGTGACAAAAAAGTAATGTGGCGTGTATTCTCTAATATTGTAAATATTTATTGGATGTCATAAAGCCGGTCAAGTGATATGGGTGCTCACAGAAAAAGAATAAGATACATCTTTCAAATTTTGTAGAGACGTTAACAACGATATTAAATAACGTCTCTATTCACTATAAAGTGGTATAAAATTGTTGAAGTTGGACGGACACGAGACATTAAGCGCGCCGGAAGAGCTGCTCTGCAGGGACACCCTAGTAGATGCTTAATATATTGAAAATATTCAATTTTATAACATTCCGTCGAGATAACATCGGAGCTTGTCGATTTGATATTTTCGGCGGTAAGGTAATTTTATACTGGTCGTGAATGGAGGCTGGGCTGTGGAGCCACGCTGCGTCTGCGCAGCGCTCCTCGTAACTTAGCACTTAATCATTTACTCGGACACTTTGTATGGTCCTACAGCCTGATAGTTCCTCGATCATACTGTCACTTCACTTAGTATAAAGGTATTTGATGGTTGCTACAATGTCTTAAATTATTGATATTTGCTTAGGATACTCAGATACATACGCGGGAAAATATAAGCTAATAACGAAATAATTCAATGATTTTTGTTGTAAGTTATGGTTTTTTTCTAGTTTGTAGAAAATATCATACCTACCCTATTAGCGATATAGACTGCCCTAGAGTGAAATACATCATCATCATCACGACCCTTCAATGGCCAACTGCTGAGCCGGGTCTCCTCCTCAGTATGAGGAGGGTATTAGGCCATAGTCCACCACGCTGCCCCAGTGCGGGTTTGGTAGACTTCACACACCTTTGAGAACTTTTTTGGAACTCTCAGGAGTGCAGGTTTCCTCACGATGTTTTCCTTCACCGTTAAAGCAAGTGATATTTAATTTCTTAAAAAACATAACTCAGAGTCAAAGGTGTGTGCCCAGGATCGAACCCGGACCTCCCGAGTAAGACTTGAACTCTCAACCACTGGGCCATCACTGCTGCTGACTTAAATACTCCTACTAATTTAATTCTGTAGGAAATTTATTTTTAAAAATTATCATGGTATATTAATTAAATTGATTGTTTTCAAAATGTTGAATCTGAAATGTTGAACATCTAGATATATAATAAATCTCTGTAGTTTATCGATGCAGACCAAGAAAGTTAAAATCACCACATCATGCATATATTTTAGAGCGACCATGTATGATGTGTATATGACTTTATATTTTAATTTATTCATGTTATAATATATTATAGTATACATTATTCATAAGAAATCTTAAGGGAATACTACTTATTTGAGTTACACAGTAGCAAACAAGCAGTAAACATGACTAGCAAACACTATACCGTAGATAGGTACATAAAAGGGCAGAGAGCAGTTGTCATAAGTCAGCAAGCTGGTTGAGGTGGGACAATAAATAAGCGTTTATTTTGCCCCTTGTAGCGTGCGTGGGTGATGGGCCTCCGCCTCGCGCCGCGCTCTTTACTCCGGGAGCCCTAGACTTTCCTGAGCGGTTGCTACATGAGATCAAGTTTCAAGGGAATTAATTAAAATATTTTATATGCCTTAAAAGAATTTTGCAACTTTTCGTTTAAATTTAAAGTAATTTTGGTCAAATACTTTCGATAGAATGACTAATACTGAGAGAGTCAAACTCTCAATCAATCTATAATAATATGTCTAGGGAACCGGCTAGTAAATTTTAAACAGAAAATTCTAGCAAGTAAACTCGACCGCGAAGTCTAAAGCATCTTCATAAATAAAAACAATTAAGTTTTCAAAGTATTACGAGTGCAGAGCAACTAATCAAAACATAAATATACCTGCATCTCGTGACAAAAAGCTTGTTAGTCAACGTTACCGTCTACCACCCACCATTTAAGGCAATAACACAGTTCATTATTTATATTAACAGTTTAGCAGTCAGTGGCCAGATCACTGGATCCAGACTTATAGCTGCGTGAATATGCGTGGGCATTATTTGTACCCTTGTTAAGCGCTGAGGATATTATAAAAATGATTCCTTTATCCGCGCTGTGACACTCGCTGGAAATTGGTCTTTTAATTTATGATCATCATAAAAAAGGATTCGAATCCGTGCAGGTTGGAATTTCATTCATAAGAAGGCAGAGGCGTTTGACTCTTTATGGGTGGATGTTTTCATTAATTTAACGTGATTTGGAAATATATGGAAGGTATCAGATGTTGCATGATGGTGGTCGGATGATCCTGAGATAAAGCAGCAGACCTCGTGACTACTGTTTACTCTGATTTAATACTTTTACCGTTTAAAATATAACAAATGTATTATTTTAGTCTTGTGCAATTTAAAGAGCAATATTGGTACATAATATACTCAATGTATTTTAGTATTTAAAGTTCAAAGCGTGACTTATTATAACGATCGGTAGAGATACTCGTATTTATTACAAGCAAAGAAGAGCAATCATTAGTCATCGGGTTAGTGGTGGCGACGGAAAGAGCGGTCCGTGTGCCCGGTGCACCATCAGGTAAGCAACAATAAGTCGATACACGGTCTGAATAAGCCCAGACACGCATTAGTCACCACAGTGAGCGACCACCAACCACCGACCGTCGGACGACACCGACAGTTCGCCTAATCCACTCAAAACATACGGAGACATTTGTCGGCCCGTCGGGGATCGGGTGATCGATAGCGAGACTCGCTACAAAACGATAGATAAAAGCCGATAAGTCAGAAGAAATATGACGCGAACAAAATCGGGAGATATACGTAATAAGATAAAAGTCAAACAATGATTCGACCGCGGATTCGCCGCGGCATAATTTATGTGACAACGCGTGATGGACGAGCGGCGACTTTCGGTAAACTATTTACATACGGCGGTGGCCGCGCTGTCGGATTGGGTTCTATTGTGACAGAGGGTGGGGCTTACTACCGAAAACAAATGTCACTGTTATTTATTAGGTTACATTGCCACTAGGACTAGGCCTAAGATGGAAAATTTCAAAATTTTCTGTGACTAAAATTTGATTCACAAGTCGCAAGTCACAACAATGGTAAGTAGATTGCAATCTCTGCTAACATGCAAAAGTCGAGTGACAAGCTCCGCATCCAGGAAGTCCCGCGGCGATTGTTTTAATTGAATCAAGAGCTCGTCTACTTGGTTGGCAATTCCCTTCGTATGTTGACTTAGATTGCTTTCTGTAACTTCGAAACTTTTCTTGAATGTTTTTTCTTTTATTAGACTGTGATGATTTAATTAGGTGAGTGAAGAACTCAATATTAGAGAAAAGGACTATTTTTTAAAATAGTCTATTACTATCGAGACTTCCGAAAACGTTTGACTACTGATTTTTATTTTAAAAATCCCCATTGATCAGATCAGCGGTACTCGTGAGTAGTTTCATGGAGTGAATATTGACTATAGTGAAGTTTGTTTGTAACCCTTATTGAGGATCACATTAGTCATTGATTTAGTACTTGGCTAGTTAATTGTTGCGTAACGAGGGTAATACAGCTGCATCTGGGTCACAAACCCAACGCAAACAATAAATATAGTTAATAAAATGTAATTAACGGTAGAAAATGTATGTTTAAACAACTTTATGAAGTTTTAACAGGAGAAAACACATATTTAAATGCAATGGTAAAGTTTGTAACCGAAGGATCTCGAAAATCACCCGGGATGTCATTACGTAACAGTATCAAACAATAATTTCTGAAAAAGTAATTATCATTATCCGGATAGAAGGGTGTGGGGGTCAGGGTGAGAGGTGAGGGGCGAGGGGTGTGGGGCATTATAAAGGGGCGAAGTTTGTCTACGCGCCCCCGGGACACCCGTCGGCGACGAGACAGTTACATATTATGCAATAAAGAGCTGTTCTCGGGAAAGGAAGTGTGAAAATGAACAACATCAAGGGGTTATCTTGAATTACTCACTAAAAACTTATTGGCTCCCATTGACTTATAATAATATGGACGCTGCGTCCGAAATCCCGAAATAAATATTTTGGTCTCTTCCGATTTCTAGTGCAGACTCATAATGAATTAAAAATTAAATAATCTTATAGGAGACCTATAACGGCATACATGATCTCATGGTATAAGTTCTGTATGTTATTTGAATATTATGAAATATGAGAACGTATCAACATGAGAAAAAGACCTTATTTCTAAACAAGCGAATTACATGCCAAGTAGTGTACAAATCAATTAAGTTTTGAAACTTTTGATTGAAACGAATATATGTCATGTACTGGTATCCTAACAATTGCACTATTAAGATTAATGACAAAGACAAATTTATTTATATGTAGTTTAGATTCTTATATTAGTTAATTAATTAAAATTATGCAGTTATAATTCTTTATTTATTTAATGCGATAGTAGAGGTCTATATATTCTTATGAATATACGATAGCGCGGAGTCACTGAAACGGACTTGAATCTTCCCGACTGTGAGTCCATAGAATTATAGGTTGGCGTTATCAAGCTGGGTGTTGCGGGTGTCGGGAGAGTGGGAACAGATAAGGGCTCGGTATTGGGATCGCGTCGTTCTCATCCAATTACACGGTCGAGCGCCACCGTGCCGCGCGAGGAGCAGATAAAAAGCAAAGTTGCTGCCTACTGCCAGCTGCCGGCTGTTGTCTCCGCGGGGATTGTCGCGCATAACCTACATGTGCGCTTTATTTTGCGTATTCGCTATATGTCAATACAACTACTTCTATCTACACATACAATAAAAAGGAGCCTTTTATAAATTACGTCACACGAATTTCATGATATTTTTGACTCCTCTTCTCGTCTTTGCCATTTATAACACTTTGTAACATCTAGAAATTATTAAATAAAACAGCAATTTCATATTCAGTTATTCTGCATTTTAATAGATTCATTATCACATCAAATATATATTAATAAAAATGTCACAATTAATCAAATTGTGTTTGATTTTATAGAATTAATATTGAATAAATTGTAACTTTTATTTACTGAAGATCATGTTTTGTTCAGTTTAGTTAAATGTTATGTGAATAATATATTATTATAATGTAAAAAGCACTTATTAACCTGCTTCCTGATCACAGAACTTGTTCCGAATTTAAGAGTAATCTACATTTCAATTTTACAGATTTCAAAAGACACAAGCACTTGGATAACATTTGGCCATAGAACGTAAAGGAATTAAATGGATTAAAAAGTCACGGTTCATGCGAGGGTCCTCTATTTGCAGAGCGGGAGGTTGCGAATTGTCGTCGTATTAGTCGCTATCAGATGGGCTCCGGCTTTGATGTTCAACCCCCTACCCCTAAGGGGGGTAAGAGGTACTTGCATACATTTGTTTTGGTTTTGAATTTTCTACAAGTTCTAAGATATTTGTGTTTTCCAAATTAATTTTAAAGTGATAGTAAAAATAAATAAAATGTTCTATTATAATATGACTTCGGTTCGTGTTGCATTTTGCACTCGCTTAGGTTCTTTTCAACATCAAATTATACAAATTGCATTCGATAACATTTTGCACCACGCTAAGTATCATCTATAAGAGACCTCAAAATACTACTAACCTAATTGATGATCATACGACATATGAGTATGTTATCAACAATATTAAAAACCATATTTTCAATACAGAAATAGTAAGAGATGTCGATGAGATAATATTATTTTCTAGCTCCTAGTAAAAAGAAGAATATTATAATAATTTTAATAATAATGAGTGAGTATACCTATATTTTATTAATAAGAAACAAATAGTGTAGCTAACCGCTAGGCTACGAATGACCGGTAAAAGCCCGGCACTGAATTAAAAGATGACACTTTAAAAAAACACGTTTTATATTAAGAAAAATAATCAATTAAAGTTAGATAACTGCCGTATTAATGTATGACATTATCTGATTTTTCTAATAAAAGTGATCGAAATCTTGCATACCCTATCCTTTGCAAAAGACAATGTTTAAACTGGCCTACGAACGAAATACCGGAACGGAATAATGAGGGGGATATTATTACAGCTTTGGCAACATTAACGATATCTTAGATAGAAATATAATCTGGTTAAGAGGAAATTATAACTAGTACTTCTTAAAATCTTTACGAAATCCTGGAGTGACCGTCAGTTACTGAAAATAAAAAAGTCTTAAGTTGAAAAATAAATTTTGACATGTTATTCCGTTCGTAGGTCTACTATCATGTCCTAATGGCATCAATCGATTGATTCGATGGCAAACAAAATTGAACAAGTTTTGCGCTGTTTCCTTATTCTTCTTCTTATCGAGACTGACATTTGGTAGGTGTAATTTAAATCTAAATTTAATGATATATCTCGTTTCTTATTATTATTAGATGATATAATATCTATATAACAGAAACATTCACACAATAACACCATGGTAAACTTTTACTAAAAATGATCCTGATGTTGTATTGTAATTTGAAGCAGTAAAAAGCTTCTTTTAGTACTCGGTATTAAATATATTTTGTTTATCTTGTTTACAGTATATATTGGCTTATTATCTAGAAGGGAGGTTGAAAACTGTCATCGTACTCTAACGTTATCAGATAGTCCGCAGGGACATCGCAGGCTTAACCGCACCTAAACTGCTCTGCTACGTGTACATTTAAGATACCGTCATTTTATTTGTTCAGGATGTCATAATATGTAAGTATCATTATATATCATGATATATTTCATTTTTCAACAATTTTCGGATAAGAGAATTGCCATTAGTGCCCATGTGTTGCTACCTGTTTGCTCCAACTATCAGAAGATTGTTTTGCATATATTCGTTCTATAATTACAAAATTTTAAATTTACCTATCTAAGATTAATTAAAAGGTTTATTATATATATTGGCTTGACTATGTTGTACCTGTTAATTCAAGATACTGGATATTGCAAGCACTACAAATATTGACGCTATAGCTCTACATCTCCACACTCAAAAATATTCAAAATAGCAGCAATGTTTTGTTTTTAATTTGATAATGACCAAAACATTTTTCCCGTGAGTCCGATATTATTGTAATCTCAGTTAAATGTTGGGTAAAAAGGGCGAGCGATGTAGGTGAAAGTTATTGCTATCTAAAACGGCCTTGTAAACCTGCTCCTGGGTCTCATGCCTCAAGCGCTTTTCGGATTCATATATAAAATGCATGTTATTTTTTTAAACTTACTTTGAAGCTCATCTACCTATACTTCACTAATATTATAAACGCGAAAGTTTGTAAGAATGTATGGATGTCTGGATGTTACTCTTTCACGCAAAAACTACTGAATGGATTTTGATGAAACTTTACAATAATATAGCTTACACATCAGAATAACACATAGGCTATAATTTATAATGATATAGTGTGAATTATCCAAATCATAGCGGGTGAAACCGCGGGACACAACTAGTACTTCATAAAGGAACCGAGTTGATTTGGCGTTATATAGGTGGATACAGATTGTTGCCCAAATTAAATCTCTGCAAGCTGTAAAATATTTCAATATCTGAACGGTAGATGATCACGTCGACAATACTCATTTAGAGATGCGCCGAAAACTTGTTTTTATTGTGTTATTTTGAGTGAAATTGCGAGAGCATTAAGTTGAGTGTGGGGTGGCTCGGGTATCGCCGCCGCCTTATAATCAGGAGAGCCGCTTCGGGCATTCAAACACATTAACATCGAATTAATTTGTTGCTCATATTTTGTTTCAAATTGCTTAAGTGACAACTACATCATAATATATATTTAAAACACATTTGTAAGGTTTCATTTTTAACATTCCCTTTTTCTAATAGATGTAGAATGTCTTTCAATATACCTAAACAAGACCTATTTGAATCGTATCTAAAAAATACAGAAAAATATTTTATTGCTTTTGATTCAACAAAATATCTCTGTTAAAGCTATGAAAGTTTAAGAAGTGTGAGTTGCTACAAACCTCATACTCTCTCAGACTCATCTTCTTAGGTAACTCAGTGGTTAACAGGCAAGTATGGAACAAAATATTATAATAATAGAATTGAATTACTGTAGAACATTGAGTTACTGTAGTGAAATGTAAGTTAGTGAAGTGAGTTTCTCTTAAGAATCTTGTGAATCTTTGATATATTTAATATGAAGTCTAGTACTGTAGATGTGTATTTGCAATCCTCAACCTTCTCCTGAGTATCGAACCCCAGATATTGATGGGCTCCTGTTAAAAATGTTATTGCCTTTGAGTGTGCACAGTGTAGCTTTTATAGATGTAGATCAAAAAGAGTCAAAGTCATCAAATGCAAAATAATTGTAATTTATACAAAAAGTTATTAAGAAATTAGCCTTTTATAGAGTTCATTTTAACAGCAGTTAATTATTTCGGGATGTAATCTGTACGTTTTAGGTATAACTTTACTTGGGTGGTAATAATTACAACGCTAGCACTTTATTATGGTCTAAATAATGATTATAAGTGGGTGAGAGCGCGGCTGGTGGCGTGTCTCCGCTCTGTAATCTCGCACCGGCCCCCAATCACGCATTTCTCACCCGGACGCGTTGAAAAAATAATACCTCTTCGAGATTTGTCTATAATTTGCTGGATGCCGCTCGCCGCTGCGCGCACGCATTGCCCCGTCTTGTCTGCTCTCTGGATCACTAATAAATGTTGATTCATCAGCGTTTCTCACTATTTAGACGGTAGCTTTTTGTTGCTAACGGAATAACAACTATTTTGTTTTTTTTATACGATACTGTTATTAATATTTTTTTCAAAAATCTATATCATCATCAAGTAATACAAAAATGAGGCGGAAGATTTCAATCAACTCAAGAGAGAATACATCTCATCGGCAATGGATGAATATAATAGTAGTAGCTACACGGTCGACTCCATGTTATACAAAACAATCTACACATCTTTCTTACTCTTGAAGTAAGCGAAACATTATTGTTATATTATACAAATTATAGTACCTACTTAGAACACACCTATGAAATTCATACATTGCCTATAAACTCGGGAAAGCATTTTATAAAAAAAAAGCATTGGGTTATGTGCTACTGACTGATGTCGGAAAATTTCACTCGCTCTACACCTTTATAGAAATTTGAATTTTTTTTAGTTTATTTCATTTTAAAACATGAATAGATATTATAAAGAAAGAAAGCATAAAAAAATATACAAGTATCTTTGTATGTGGTTATTGTTAGTGACAAGCTGTGACCATAATATTGCTAATGTAACGAAAAATTAACCAAAACGCTGGTTGATGTTTTGACACTTGACTGACAGTTGCTTTCAATATACGATTATGTGGAACGATAATGAATACAATATCCCTAAATTGTTGTAGTTCTTTTAATACATCCTAATATTTTAAAAGCGAAAGCGTGTGTGTTGGTTTGTCCTTCTTTCATGATGTAAACGACAAATCGTTGTAATTTTATGATGAAAAATAACTTAGAACGTGAGCTTTTATAGTCTTTTTTTATTTCTGGTAAAAATAAACAAAATATGTAATTTTTTTTAGAGTTTGTGAATATTTTTTTTGGATGTTAGAAAATGATGTGTGTTTTTTATTTACTAAAATTTATCTAATCATTTGAGTATAAAATTGCAAAAAATATATTGAATCTGAAAGTGAATTACCTAAGTAGAATATTTAATAAAAATACATCTCACATCATTTACTATAATTATTTTAAAATATTTATAATAAAAGGTGTTTTGATATGTATCACAAAGATAAATGTGTTATCCCGCTTCATTTACTGCGTGCCAGAAGGCCACCCTGTCAAGTTGCACAAAACTGTCATGAATTTGAATGATTACTTTAAAATTCCTCTTGCTATTTTATTTTCTACGATACTAATCATGTATATTTTTTGTTAGTAAAACTCACTTATTAAATTTATTATTAGATTAATTTACAACTATCTTACCATCCTGTTTAAGGTATGTACCGATTTACCTAGTAGAAAATGACGCATTTTCTTACTCAAGAAAGGAAGCTCATACCGAGAGAAATACAAGCCATTTTGTACTTGGCATGATAAAATTTTTCAACTAACTGTTTAAATACCGAATACTACATAATAAATAAATTTAAGAATTCAGTGAAAGATCACTATCTTAATAATTAGATGAAATTATTCATTATCTATTAATATTTATTTGTTATATTTATGTATTCTTTATGTAGTTTATTATAGCCTTAGAATATTTATTAGTTTATTATAATTGTATGTTTTCATATTATATAATATTATTGTGTAGGTGTGTATATATTCGGTTGTAATATATTAGTATTCGTATATTGAAATAAAGAAGGTAGTGTACCTTCTTTATTTCAACCTCTGCTCCTCCCAAGACAGGGTTGTCTGGAAGAGACGGCTAACTAGTCATAAGACCGCCCTTATAATATAATAAAGTTATAAATAAATAATTATAGATACAAATACAATCTAAACTTTGGCCATATCCGTATCCTAGCGTTTAGGCACATTGTTTGAAAATATGTCGTAATAATATATACGCTAACTAGATCCCTTTAGTATAGTTTCTTACTTAAATTATATTTAAAATTGACGACAAGGATGACATTAGATACTAGTGCGATGCAACGCAACGGAAATTAGAATGAAGAGGAGATAGAATATAAAATCTTATATAAGCATAGTATGTACACATTGGATGGCCCATCATGTTCTCATATTTTAACACTCCGTCTAAGCTTAGGGCTAACCTAACACAATGGTAACCTAAGTCTAACTTACACTTCCACCATACAATTGTATTGTCAAATTATAATTTTTTTAATATTTACAAATTATCATTGAAAATATTTCGTACTGAATTGATAGTTTGATTTTCGTTCAAGGTCATCAAAATAATATTTTAAATAGGTACATTACAAATGATAAAATAGCTAAATCACAATTCTATATGACTCATAGGTTATTTAAATTATATTACTAAATAATAATAACCGTATAGGAGAATTGATATGGTGGTGGTCCTGTACTTGAGTCCTTTGTGAAGGTGTCAAGTCGTGCTGCGTATCGTGTCGCGCCGCTCGGTGACGGATTACCGACTGTTAGCTGCTTACGCGTATATACGCCTATTGTGGAGTAAACCTTTAAAGAGCCGAATGTTGCTTTGAAAAAAAAAATCACTACATATTATAAAACAAAGTCCCACGCCGCGTCTGTAGGTATGTCTATTCGCGGTACACCTATTTAACTGATATACGGACGGAACGAATAGTGAATCATGAGAAAAGTTTAGGTGTAGGTATAGTATATAGGTAAATCTATCTAGGCATAATATGCCCTACTAACCGTGCGGAGCAGAACGAATGATATAGACACTTAAAATTGTACTAGGTGATACGTAAAAAAAGAAGTGATAGCCAATTGGTTAAGGCTTGAATGTTTTACTCGTGAGGTCCGAGTTTGACCATGGGCAATGGACATCGTAAGGATACCCGTACTGCTGAGAGTTCTTAAGGTTCTCGAAAGGTGTGTGAAGTCTGCCAACCTGCACTGGGCCAACGTGGCAAACTATGGCATAACAATTTCCTCATTTTGAGGAGACCCGGCTCGGCAATGGCTTTTACCTAATGGGTTGTGATGATTGCTGATACTTATCAAAACATATTAAAAAACGAGTATGGACTGGGACTTGGGTCAAAAGTATGTTTAAGTCCTTGATATGATACACTTACCGTCCAATGTGCAAAGATGTTTACTAAGCATCGCTCAGTGTGTTCTCTGGAAACGCAGCCTAACCGAGTGAAAGATTCAAATGTTTTTTTTTATTACGATCAGGATGAACAAAATATATTTAATATATTTTGATTTTTTATTCTTCAGGATAACTTATTAAAAAATAAATAGGTAGGTATATATCATCAATCATAAAAGTTAATACAGATTTCATAAAAGCTGACTAACTATATAAATAAACACTATCTCTAAAAATAATTAAATAGGTAGGATAAGTAGATTAAATGTTTCAATTAAGTAATAAAAGTAACTGGTGGGTCATACTCGTAGTCGTATCACAGGATAAAGCCGCCAGTAATTGCGGCTGCCACCCTACTCCTACTTTATCCCTAGATAATATTTGTCTTGCGCAACACATTAAATATTAAGATTTAAACTAATAAATATTTTACCTTTTTAAAATTATTATAAGAAAATATCATTATAGAACATTAATATTTTATTCAATGAAACCCACATGATTTATATATTACTGGCGTAATCTGGGATGTGTTTATTTAATAACCAGTAGAATCGCTTCATTTGACATACTTTGAGCGAGGCAGATGAATGAAATAATTCTATTGGTTTCTAACAAACACATCCCTCGCTGCGCATCCTCGCACATCTATGGTGGAAAAGCAGCTTGAGGACCTTTCAAGCAGACGGTGCCTGAGCAGAATGTGATGAACATTTATTACTACTCTCAACTTGCAAATTTTAGACAATGCGTCTCATTTGTCTATGTTTCATATGAATATTTTTGGTGGTGTTGACAACACTAATTTGCGTAGCATCCTGTTGTTTATGATGTTGGCAGAATTGATTTGAGTACCATTTGTACTGTCTTCAATGTTGGAAAACTGGTAAACACTAATTGAAGTAGGGATTGCGAAATAAAAACGCTGTCACGACAGAATAATCATTAATAAATCGAGAGTATTCTAGCAGTAATGTTGATGATCTGCATATATACTATACCTAACTCATTTATAATAAAAAACTTGAAATCTTAAGAATGTAATTAATTATTCTTTGCGTAGGTATAAAGAAATATATCGGTGCGCCCGATAAAATTGAAAAACATCGCACTTGTTTCTATAGTTTTTGTTAAGCGTTTCTTGATTGGGTCACTAGTCACTAGTCACTACTGTGCCAGTCATCCAGGCATCTCGTCGGCGATCACAAATTACAAACAAAAAGCTAGGAGCGCCCTAATCTGACATCGCATCACGTTCGATCAACGGCTGATCATGATTTAGGAACACATCGAACGCTCATAGTGATAGCCTGATACCTCATCTCTTACAATTCCGATTGTCGATAGCCGAATTCGTTACAAAACGATCCATTTATACAAATCAAACAAAGAACTCCTTTTTTGAAACATATTTTATGTGGCAATTTATGTGGCGTTCAAACTAATACAGTTTTAACAAGTTTTTATGTGACTTTGTGTAAAAATTGATGAAGTGTTATACCAATTTTCTTAATTGAAATATTTAATAATTATTGTAAAAATATTGAGAAAAACCTTAATATAAAAAAAACCAAACAAAATGACGATCTTCTAGAAAGTATCTCTTCTGGCAATAAAAAAATAATTGCCACAAATGTTTAGTATAATTTAACATTTGATCTGAATAAAAATAAAAACTATAGGTATGTCTTATCATTTTTTCTTCAAATGGTTATCAATGATCTCTTACATTTCTAACTGTCAATTTTTTTTGAGAATTTCTAAGAGAATTTGCCGATGAAATTTCAGTAATTTTTTCTAACAGCAATAAAAATATGAAAAAATGTTTTAGTACTAATGAATTATTATATAAAAATATTATTTAACCTGCCAATTTTTTTTAAATGTAAAACATTAAAATGTTAATGAAAAAAATAAAAAAGAAACGTAACTTAAAGCTTCTAGTTTTAAACTTATCCTTTTGGCTATGGTTTTCAGAATTAATGTGAGATTGAAGTCGAAGAGCCCACGTCAGACCATCTGTCCGATTAATATCACCTCTTCTGTGTAGGTCACGGACAAACATCGTTTCTCAAATCGAAATCTTTTCGTTATACCATATAAAAAGTGGCTGACACAAAATGCCGCTGGATTAGAGGTTGACTCATACTCATACTCTACAAACCGACCGTGAGGGGATCGCGTGTTTTTAAAATCAATCAAAATGATAGCCAGCACTCAACGATATCACGTCCATTATCGTGTAATATAAATAGACAATATAACATCCGTTTAATTGATTACAAAAACAATTTTAGATTAAACGAATTTACCTGTAGGTGAAGTTCTATCTCAATTATCCTCCTTAAATAGTATGTATCCTACTGAAGTAGAATATTTGAGATGCTTACCTATTCGTTAACATGTACCTATGCCTATTAGGCATACATACATGTTAGTTTGAGTTCGACCTCCAATACTTTTACAATAAATTTTGTAATAGAATTGATACTTACTATACCTATAATAAAAATGAGCCATTTAAATTATTTATACCCAATATTCCCTTTTTAGTTACCTACTTTATTTTAAATGATAATCTTACTCATATTTTGTTAATTATAACAATTCTAAATCTACAAGTTTTCTATGTTATGTACTATGCGTGAAGATCTATCTTTATTATTACTCATTATTTGAATATACAATCCCAAAATATGAAAGGGGAAGACAATTGCTATTAAACTGCCCTTCGTTAAAGAATATGTAAAAAATAATGCACTTACTAGGCTAACATCCGTTTAATTGATTACAAATACTCCCTTTAGATCAATTGTGATATAGTTTGTTTCTTAAATTAAAAGCGGGGTCTGTTACAAAACGTTAAGTATTACTGCGGCCCTAGAGACTCCATTAGGAGCAATAAAATGTCTATCATTATCGAGGGCCGAAAAGTCGATGCACGCGATGCAATTACTTGATTGGCGGTGTTCTGGCTCTGGCCGAGTTGTGATTGATGTCGAACATAATTAGAAAACACTTCAGCATGTGTCTTCATTGGTGCAATCTTAATTGTAGGCAGCACTTACCTCGCTGACTCAAACACCACGCGCCAGCCGCAATAATCCTTCATTTGATTTGTATAGATAGCAAGAAAAATTATTGATTATGTATTCTTTTAAATTAAACCCTGTTCCAATTCGAAAACATGGTTACTCCATATATTACAATGTTACTTGTCTCATATTCTATTATTATTTTCAACTCTTCTATCATATTATAGCTTTTATAATAACACATTTGGACGATTATATGATAAAGTTGAAAGATTGTCACTAATAAAAATATTTACTTGATATTGAATATGGCAGCGAATAAAAATGTGATCATATATTATATCATATTATTTAATAAAAAATATGATTTAAAATGTTCTATACAATAAAATTATCTTTAAGTAGGTTCCGAAAACAAAAAAAAATAATTTAGTATAATATGAAAACTTTATTACTTTATTTTGACTAATTAATAATTGATACTTAAACCTGAACTTTGTAAACATAAATAATTGTAACATTAACTAAAAGTAAATTATATACTAGAACAAATTAAAACTTCTCATTTGCTGAACTTAAAATATATTCTAATAATAAGTTTCTTGTTCTACCCATTTCGAGACACCACGTCTAATCAAGAACCTTCGAAATTCATCAGCTAAAATCATAAGTACAAAGAAAGGCGAAGCAAGAAAGAAATCATGCCAAGCAATTGCTTCTGTACCAAAAACTTCATGACACAAAGGAAGGTACGTAACAATTAAAGCTGCAATTAAATCAACTAAAATACTCGTATTCAAGACATGATTTTTCATCCCTTTTTCAAGAATCGAGATTCTTCGAGTTTTGCATATTATAACATCTGAAACTTGAGTCCAGCATACAGCGACAAAATAAGCAGTTTGCGCTCGTCTCTCTACTCTCTTTCTATCAGCATAGAACCAGAGACGTCCAAGTGTATCCTTGACAGTACTTGTAGGTGACTCCCATTCTTTACGAACAAAAAATAAACTTGAGGGAAAGAATCCACTCTGGGCAAATACTATAAAATAAGCATACATCCCAGCAAAGAATTGGATAAGACCTATTTGAAAATACGCCATGAAAATAAGTACTCTATTGACAAGATGGTCGGTTGGCTTACGTGGCGGAATTGACATTATGTCGTGCTCTGAGGTCTCATAAGCTAAACTCATTGCTGGTAAGAGATCAGTTCCTACATTAATAACCAAAATCAAAATTAAAGTCATTGGTAATGGCATTCCTAAACAGGCATATAATACAAATGGTAGCATTTCAGGTGTGTTTGAAGTTAAAGTATATGCAATTGTTTTCTTTAAATTATCAAAAATACGTCTTCCTTCTTGAATACCTAAAACAATTGAAGCGAAATTGTCATCCATCAGTATCATGTCAGCAGCTTGTTTTGATACTTCCGTGCCAGTAATTCCCATTGCTATTCCGATATCTGCTTTTTTTAATGCAGGAGAATCATTAACGCCGTCACCTGTCACTGCAACTACATGATTCAATGATTGATAAGTTTCTACAATAATTAATTTTTGCTGAGGACTTGTTCTTGCAAATGTTATTTCGTCATATTTCTTTTGAGCTGCTCTTAAATCATTAATGCTCATTTTTCTCAGTTCATCGCCAGTAATAATAGCCGATTGGAATTGTTGTTTAATGTGAGATGGTACGTCTGATAAGTCTATATGATGTTCAAAGGCATAATCATAAGCAGTTGGTCTAGTGATGGTACCACATTTTCTTGATATGGCTAAGGCTGTGACAGGATGATCACCAGTAACCATAATGACCTTGATACCTGCTTGACGGCAAAGTGCGATAGATTTTTCAATATCACGTCTTGGCGGATCAATCATAGAAATTGCTCCTAAAAATCTTAAATTTTCAAGAGGAAAATTTCGTTCCTGAGTGTCAAACTTATATCCTAATGGATACTGATCTAACGGCAGTTGATAGTCACAATAACCGATCACACGTTCTCCCATATTTGCTAATTTAATGAAATTTTCTTTAAGCTCTTTTTTCGCTTGTGGGGTTAAAGGTTGATCATCAGTATCTGTAAGCAATTTTGTACAGAACTCTATTATAATTTCTGGGGCACCTTTCATTATTAAGTAATAGCTCTGAGTAGCATGCATTTTATGTATGGTCACCTGGTATTTGTACGCTGAACTAAAAGGTATCTCTGCTTCTTTCGGATTTTCATCTCGTGTTTTTGTTGCTGACCGATTAATTTCCATATATCTTAAAATCGCGGATTCTGATGCATCGCCGACAATCTTTTGTTTCTCGATAGGTAAGTTAAGAGTGTCATGAGCGAATGTGGCTTTTAAGTTTAATGATGCCGCCAAACTTAAAGTCGCATATGCATGGTCAGATACATGAGCATGATCCGTTTTGTCGTATATAGTGTAGTTACAAAAAAGATGTGAGACGTTCATTTGATTTTCTGTAAGTGTCCCAGTTTTATCTGAACAAATACATGAAGTCGACCCTAATGTTTCAACAGCTTGTAGGGTTTTAGCCAAACAATTTTTCTTTTTTAATTGATTTGCTGATAATGTCATACAAACAGTTAGTGTAACGATGAGACCTTCTGGAACATTTGCCAATATAATTCCCAGCATATATTGTAAAGCTGCTAACCAACTGTGTTGAATAAAATACACCATGACAAAAAATATAAATCCAAAGGCAAATGCAACGCCACAAATAAGTTTAATGAAATGCGTAATTTCTTTCGCTATAGGCGTTTCTTCTTTTTCTAAGCCTGTAACTAAACCAGCTATTTTACCCATCTGCGTTAACTCACCTGTGGCTATGACAACACCTTTCGCAGTACCTTCCGTAACAGGACAGCCAAAAAATACCATATTCTTTGATTCTAATGGATTTGCATTAGTGCACTCTGGTCTGTGTTTTATTGGCTCCGATTCTCCAGTTAAAGACGACATATCTGTTTTAAAATTGGTACACGTTAAAATACGTATATCAGCTGGAACTATTTCTCCACCAGACATTTCAACAATATCTCCAATCACCAATTCATTATTAGGTATAATCTTTTTAATCCCGTCTCGAATAACAGAAGTATTTGGTGGTATCATTTTTTCAAAGCCACTCATTACAGCCATATTTCTTGCTTCTTGATAAAAACCAAAGAGTCCAGTGCCGACGATAGTAGCAGTAATAACACAGCCTAGATATAAATATTCCTTTCCACTATGTCCGGAACCATCGCCTCCAGAATCAATCTGTTCTGAAAAGAAGAAACCGATAAAATTTAAAATAGCACCACACCATAGCACGCATTGAAACCAGCCAAATAAGTTGTGTCGAAATATCTTCCAATAACTGTTGCCTTTAAGCTCTTTTAATTGATTTGGGCCGTAGTGCTCCAACAATTCTTGTGCAACGTTTTCAGTAAGGCCAGTGTTAATGTTGGTGCGGTAAACTTGCTCTAGTTGGGCGGGCGAAAGAAAATGATCACCGGTATGAGGCTCTTCCTTCAAAAGAGTGAGTTCAGATACATCTGGCGGTACATGTTGTCCACTTAACCGTCTCACACTCACTATAGAAGTGCTTGAACGACGACGAGAATGAGGCATCTTTTCTAAATTATAAAACAATTTATTTATGAGATTCTAGAATATAATATAAAGAACTGGAGTGAAGAGTGAAGTTCAATTTTCTTAAGTTAGACTCACACTGTTGCTTAAAAATATGACGCAATCATTTACGTAAAAAACCGTTGCTTTCAAGAAAAGCATAAACAAAAGTATCGAATTGTATCAGGCGTTACTTTGTAGAATTTCATAATTTAAAAGTAATGAAAAGGTTACTTTGCGTTTGCGATGCGGTTTTATTACTATTAAATACAAAAGTGACTTGTCATAATAATTGAATTACGATATTGGATAAAATATTCTACTAACTTTAATATATTCATAAATATTCTGAAACGTGAGTAAATAATGTGTTTAAGAAATTCCCGGAAGTGGAATGGATGGCCACAGAGGAATAATGATATAATCAAACAGAAGCTGTCATTGTGTTACATGTATTAAAATTCACTATTGTGGTCTTAACTTTACATTTATTTTCTTCTATCAAAAACATGTCAATTGTAAATCAATTTATGATAATTAATTTGTAAAAATAAAAACGATTTATATTTACCAAAAAGTTTGTTTAACTAATAATATTTTAAATCTTTCTTTAATTATACTTCACATTGAAAATTAATATTATTGTTGGAGCGGAAACCAGACATAATATTTCATTAGTCAAAGAAAATGATAATCATATATTTAAATTGTGTTTATTTTAATTTAAGGCTTTGGGCTGAGATTTATCAAAAAACAATTAATTTTCAATTTATTCACTTATTTACAACACTAAACATATTTTATAATTATCCCGGGAACTCAGAATTTTTTCAGGATAATAAATAGCCTATGTGTTAATTCAGGTTAAAAAGTATCCGTGAGCCAAATTTCAATGAAATCCGTTGAGCTGTTTTTGGGTGATTGAATAACAAACATTCAAACATAAAATCTTTAACTCTAACCTATTAATAGTAAAGATAATCTGATTTGTAAAGAAGTATTGGCGGGTAGACATTTTATATTATGTGAAGTATACCGACGTCTAGACAATATATAAACTTTATTGCGATAGATTAGTCTGTCTCTCTGGTGGTTTCGCGTAGTGTACTTGGAAGTTAGTGTTATAGTGTCGTGTTAGGCCTCCGTTATCGAGGAGCTCGTGAGTAATGTTCTTTATTATTTGAATATTCGGTAGCGGGGTTGAGCGGTAGAGGTGAGAGGTTGTGCATTGTAGAAGACATCTTTTAACCTGCTCCTGGGTCTCAAGCCCCAGGTATTGCCCGGCTTCCATCTAGACTAAAAGTTAATGTTGTCATTTGAGTCTCAGTATAGCTCCCGAATTCTTAGCATAATATTGTGTGAAGTTTGTCTTTTTATATTTATTTCAAGTATTATTATGTATTTTTATTTACATTTATATAGTTTTCTAGTATCGTCCTAATATTAAATATTAATTGATGTGTATGATTGTAATTGAGAAGTAGATTATAATATATTGTTTAGTATTTAATGTTCTGTTAATAAGTATAACTCTGTTTTTTGTTACCGTACCTATTCTAAATAAAATAAAAAATAAAATTATCTATAGTCTATACCTAGATTGTATGTTTTAATTAAATAAAAAGATATAAAATGTTTATTTGTTCACTGTGAACTTGTTCACGTCAGTCGAGTACTTTTAATACTTCGTGTGTTGCTTTGCAAATGATACAAACCATCAGTGCGATAGTAGCCGACATCTCGCAGATTTATAGCCGCAGTGCCGATATGGCGGCTATTTCCGGTACAATATTGATATTTACTCGCTGCACCTATCAACTTCCAACGCGTTAAAGTACTTCACAAAGTGAAATAACTGAAATTAATAACAATCAATCTTTTTAATGGGATCTAAATTTGTACTTTAAACGTTAACTTATGGATACTGGACTCACAATCAGCTGGTAAAAGAGTTCTAAAATAGTGAAATAGATCCACGGAAGACTAGTGTTGTATCTATTGCTGACAACAATGTTTAAAAATTTGTGTTCGCGGGTAGTTCCTTTTATATTATTTCAAGTACATATACCGATGTATAAACAATATACATACCTATACGTGCCATAGATTAGAGTCAGTATCTCTGTTGTTTTCGAGAAGTGTACATAGAAGTTAGTATTACAATGTCGTGGTTAAGGTCATCCTTCTTGGGTTCCACGTAAATTAACTTTAATATCTATTGTGTGTAGGCCTTCAAACCTACGTCTTGGTAGCAAGTCCAAGGCGTAGGTTTGAAGTCCCGATTTTCTGTATAATTGCAAGTACTTTCACTATAAAAATAGGTAATCATTATCGTAAATCACTAAATATGCCGCTGGGGTTCGATATAGACTACCTACTAGGAATCACTGGTATTACCTATTACAAACATCGGTTAGATATCGAAAACCAGTACAGAAATATTGATTAAGGAGTCCGGGCTTTAAACACTCGTGATATTTATATTCAGACGCGACGTCCATATTATTTTATATCAATGACTAAACGTTTTATGGATGGTGTGGCATATTGCAGCTGCAGTAAGAGATTTTCCTAACGTTGTCGCATAAGAGTCGTATAGTTTAGCTGGAGGTCCGTCGGGCCGCAACCCGCAAGTAATCAACCTATTAATAAGGGGATCAAGTGTAATGCGGCCAATTAAAACGGCGACTCCATCTTAAGACGCCCGCAGTTTTTGGGCTCGTTCCAGCGGGATTAAGATTACTCTGGCGACACTATTGTATTAACTTTAAGTGAATTTTGAAAGTGAGAGAATTAATCTATTTTATAAACAACCCCTCCCTAGTAAGTACCTACTTAATTAAATATGCATTGAAGAATTAGCAAGCATTTGCTACATATTATAAAATAAAGTGTTTGTTAAAAGCTCAAAAAGTACTGAACAATGTTTTGCAGTACTGAACTATTTTTATCAATAGACGGAGTGATTAATTAGGAAAGTTTAGGAGTATAATTTATCAAGGTATCTATGTATGTATGTGATATGACGATAATTGTTGAAAATGTCAAAAAGTCAAGTCGCTTTGAAACTTTCTTTGAAAACGCGACTCTACGAGGGAAAAAACAAGCAGTCCTATATGCTCTACTACTCGTGCCTGGGATAGAGATGTATCATAGAGATTCGTGGGATTAATCAAATCATATAGCAGTTTACATTAATAAAGTTTTTCATAAAATTATACCACATTAAAAATTCTACTGTAACTAAACTCCATCTTACAAAAAGAATCTACTGTTGAAATTTTATGTTTGTTTCTTCAGTAGTAGTATGTAGAATGTAGATATGTATATATAAACATTGACGTTTTATTTAAATATTAGCTTTCATCATCAAAAACCTCAAAATTGGTTCCTACTCACTTACACTCAGTCACTTCATTCAACGAAATTTAAAGAAAATTGATCTATCGCCCAGGTATTGTGCTTAATTCTAGAAATTGTAGAATTATGCCTCTTCTTCCTTTCCGGAACAAAAAGATTCCTATTTAAGATTCATGCTTTTAAAGTCTCTTTTTATTTTTTTTATTCGTTTAATCGTTTATTTCTTTTTTTCAAGGTTACATTTACATTGTTAATTAACGCTGGAACCTTCTAGTAAGTATGGTAATACCTGTAGCAGAAGGCCCCGCTCCTCCAATAACATACAACTTTTAGAAATAAATTTATATAAACTAAACTAATAGTAAAAGTTACAATTAAGTTAATATAAGAAATTTGAGTTAAATGCAAATTTAAGTATGCAATATTTAATTAAAACCGGTAACGCTGTTTTTCTATGAAAAATTTCTGTAGTACAAAATATCTGTATTTTTTAAATGCAATGCATTTTATTTGTCAATATGTTTGGATTTAAAAACAATTTTTTAAGTTTATAATATTAGTAAAATATGCTGGACAATATTTATTGAATAGGGTATTATTTTAAAAATAAAATAAATATATATGCCGTACCTATTTGCCTTCCATAGTTTAAACATATTATTATAGTACTTTTAACATCTTAATTGAGACCTGTGTATTTATGCAGTGTAATTATCTTATGTAAATATCAAATACTAATATTCAGTGTAGTCAGTGGTCAAACAGGGAAGTTGTTAGATTTAACTAGTGAGTAAATTAACTAGATATATAAACCATAACCAGTAACTATCATCGTATCTATCAACTAAGATTTTGTTAATATTTAGGTCCTTGGTTGACTTGGCATGTATATATAATTTTTATTAAATCTAGAACAGCTGTGTCTAATTTGATGAAATTATTAGTCTATCATTAGATGAATAAAAAAATAGTTTTGGATTTTTTTTGCTTTCATTATAAATGTTTAGAAAAAAATTAAACTATTTTTCATTCTTCTTTTGTAATTCAAGCCGTAGGCGAGCATTACGTCTAGTCCACGAATGCGTTGACAGGGCGGTAAGTGAATACCTACCAGCGAGCGGCGTGTTTGTCGGTATACCTTTGATGCGCAGGCGCAGGCGCCGCGCCGGTAGCGAGGACTTCGAGTGCCAGTTTACGAGCACTGACGCATTTTATTACTCGTCTGCCAGCTTCAATCAATAAGCGTGAATAGCTATTAACCCACCGACCAACCTACGTGATGCTTACAGCGGCGAAGTGAATTTGCGCATATTGATTGCCTTTGATTTTAAGTATGGGTGCACTTTAACTGTATAAATCTATAGCATCTATAAAGATAGGCGGATGGATACACTCTATTTGATGACGCAATAGGTTTTTTCATTTAGGACATCCAGGATTGTTCAAATTTTCACCATTTTTAATCTACGCTTGTATATTGATTGCTTTATGTATTGCTAGATGCATAAAATAAAAAACCAATTTGAATTATTTATTATTATTAAATTTCAGAAAGTTTACGTGAAAAGAAAAAATGGGAAAGTTTGATAGAAATAACTCAAATGCAAGAACTTTTTTGTAGAATTTTTGTATTTAACTGTAACCATACTCTTTTAGATTAAATAAAAACAAATTATTGACGTGAAACGGCTAAAATTAAATCTGGTACATATACCTAGAGTGAGAATTATGCTCAACTTAAAGTTAGTTTATAGTAAAATAAATTCATCGACACTGAGAAATACATAAGATTCTATCTGACACCAGACAATGCCGTTAAAATATTATCCATGACTTTTAAGAGGCTAATTATACTTTTCTACGGGAAAGGTATAATTTCACTGGAGAAGATAAAGACAGTAGGTGTCGCTAGTTTAGCATCCTAGTAATAATGTAATGGCATCATTGAGGCACTTAAACCAATTAAGGTACTCGCTAACCGGTCGCCGGTCGACAGTAATGGATACGTTGCATGCGCGGCGCGAATGAGCGTCTGATTTTTGTTGGCGAGTTACTTGCTCAGCAACTAGTCCTATGGGATTGTTTTATGTAAAACTAGTGACCAGTCCTGACTGCGCACGAGTAGTAGAGCATATTATGCCTGCATGTTTTTTATGCATAAGAGTTGTTTTTCTTGAAAGCTCATACAGCTTGACTCTTACCGATATTTTCAACAATTATCGTAACCTAAACCCCTTCGTATGAATCAGTGAGTTTTGTGTAAATTGTTAGGTGATATTATGCTCTGCTATCATTGCGAAGCCGATCAGTTAATTTATCTACAGTTTATTTACAAATCAGTAAAAATACAAAGCATATTAATGTTTTACAATAACCAACAACTTGCGAATTTGCGAAAAGAACATCAAACTAAGCAAGATAGAGTCAGAAATCAGAATAATAAATAATATATTCAATAATTGGTATGTAATTGGTACATATTTATCCCAGAGGTGGTCTTCCTGTTAGTTAATAATTCTGATATTATTTGTTTTTATTGTAGTAAAACAATCTTACCTAAATATGTATACAAAATTAATTGTTTTTACTATTATTAAAATGATAATAAGTAGATATGAAGGTAAAATTTACTATTTAGTGAAACTGTAATTTTGATTTTAATGATATCCTTAAGCCTTTACTTACGTCAATTGTCAAGCGTATAATTATTATCCCATTATCCTATTATGGTTTTTGGTTTATGTAATTAAAAAAATTACGGTATAAAAACATGCTTTAAACGGTATTAAATAATACTTTCTTTTGTCCATTACCTAATTGTTGTATACACAAAATATTCGGTAAGTAAAGAATTTAATATATTTAACACTAGTAGGTAGAACCGCCCTTCGCTGGGCTAAAAGATGTTGAAATATCAAAAAAAAATGAAATGTAACCTATATAATTTTATTTTTAAATACCTGCAGTAATACAACTGTGAAACCTATATCCAATTTCGTGCATTTTTTTAAATATATAACCAGACAGAAAATCAAATAAAAACTTTAACAATCATTGTTTTGGCTTCTTTTGGTATTATAAAGACCCCTGATAAGAGTTTTTTGAAATATCTCTTACATACAGAGAATTTGTATAGATAATTTTATGTAAGTAAAATTAAAAAACAAGACTAATATTATTATTAGTGAGTAAGTAGGTAGGTACTCTTAACTAATCTTTAACAGTGGCGCCGCATATTGCTTTCGGCTCTTAGTATACCAAAAATAGACCTTTATAAAAACGGTATATGGACTGCTTATCTGAAACACCATACCAGCACTTCAGCGTGGATATGTGATGAATTATTATTTATATACCTATATACCAACATTGAGCAAAATATCTCGATTTACCTAAATAAAACAGGATCTACTGAACTTAACTAAATATAACTACCAAAAATATGGAAAATTAACCAAAATCAGTGCAATTAATTTTTATTTTATAAACAATTAACAATTTACCTTTATCCTATAAACTATTTACCTATTTTATAGGTATACAAAGTAAAACAAAGAGACTTAATTAAATAAGCAACCAAAATACTAGTAATTTCATAAACAACTATGTAATAATATTGTGTCACATAACATTTTATTAATTGTCTAAAAGACCTCTAGCTCTACACGTTAGCTTCGGCTCCGCGAATGCCTTCCAAACGTCCGGGTCACTATTGATCTGTGATTGGAAAAGATGTGTGTATATTACTAATTTAAGAAATCATACTGCACTCCACTTGGAAGGGCATACCAATAATAAATAATCAACAAGAGGAAATCTACACATATTAATCTTGAAATGAACTTGCCAGACTTGATTACAAACTAAAATAAAAACAGTAAAAAGTCCTAAAATTATGAATGGCTGTCTCTTCATTTAGTATCCTCAAAACTTTAAACTTTATATCTGATTTTCTAATAATTATTCGTTGAAGAGTCATAAAGCAGTCAAAGTAGACATCTGTTGAGGAAACATCTCTCTCCACTAGAACGGTTGATGATCACTATTGTCACCAATTAACAGCAAAAAACAGACCACCAATGTGGAAACACCTTGGCTAATGTGCGAGCTGACACCGAGGAGGTAGAAAAAGTGATACTGGAGTAAGCCGCAGCTCCAGGGTGCAAGTTTCGCGTGCTAATGACGGGTGACAAACCCAAACAGACCTCCGTGGGTGCTCACGTGGCGATTTTGATGTCTCTTTCACGTCTACAATATTGAAGATACTTTGTTTTTTTAGTCTACAATCCTACTAATATTATTAATGTGAAAGTTTGTATGTTTGTTACATAATTCCTTATAAACGTCTGACCCAATTTATCTACAAGCTGCAATAACATAAAAAAAACTCGCCTACATCATCAACCTTGTTACCCAAAATAAACTAAGCTAGCAACATACGGTTTACTATGAAACTACTCGTCAAACTGCTACGGATCTATCGGAATAAGATTTATTAGTTGTTAAGGCTTTCAATAGTAATTATATTGAATATCTTAAGGTTGATCCCGTTTAAATTTTATCGGCTTGGACCTCATTAGGTAAATACTTCAAAGATACACCAAGAATAAAAGATTAATTAGCAGTATTTTAGATATTAGTAGCTTTTTAAAAATTAAGATAAAAAAAGGTATATTTTGTTAAAAATTGTATTGTCTTATGTTCTTATTAGCTCCATGAAATTTCAGTTTCTCTTATGTGCAATAGGATGTTATTTAAATTTTATGTAAAAAACAAAAGCTAATATTTAGCTAACGTACTTTTTTGGATATGCATTTCTTATATATTAATCACTTTAAATATCTGATGTATTCATATGCTAAAAGTTTTATAATAGATAGGCCTTAATACTTTATAAAACAATATGTGCAATTGATTCGTTGTACAACTGGGATCGATAACGTGCAGTAGGTATAGGTGCTAGTTTTAGTATAAATGTTTATAAAAAATAATGTTAGGTAATAATAGAGAACTTTTAAAAGTAAAAATACAAAAACCGCTTTTGCCTTTGCACACTATTTTAATTTTTGTGATTTTATTTCTGTGACAGTATTTTACGTATATAAAGTGTGCAATAAAGAATTAATCAGTCTATCTATCCATCTAAAAAGCTTACATTATTATCAATAAATAAAAAAACAAGGAGCTGAAGTTTCCTTTCACAAAGGACGTATAAATATCTAAGCAATGAAGTGAGAGATTCACAAATCAATCTTGTTTATTAAGAGACCACCAAATAGTTGTCACAACACAACAATAAATATTGTAAGAATACAATAAACATTGTATAGACAGTGTATAGGCAATTGAATGGTATTTAAGTTATACATGACCAAGTAATTCATGACAATACGTTGTAAAAGCAATACTTACACACGCCCTTAAGGTACACCTGGTAGATCACGCTGAGTTACTAAATTCAAGCAATCCATTACTTTCTGTTTATAATTAAATAAAATAAGCGAAAAAAATAAGAAGAAGCCGTTTTATACTTCTCGAATATTTATCAATGAAGCTCCTTCGTTTATCTCAAATTCATTAAGAATACAAATAAAAGTATATAACATCAAGACAAAAAAAAACAAGGATATACTTTCTTTTATTTTTTTGTTTCTAAATAAAAAAACAACTTGATATTTTTACTTTATAATTTTTTTGCTTTTCACTATTTCAGATCCTGAACACCATCTGGGATGAGAGTAGTTACAAGTCAAGATAAATCAAGAAAGCAGAAACTCCGTGAGTTTGCGTCATTGACCATCATATGGACAACGGGTTTTTATAAAAATATCACGAAAAAGACTTCAAAGCCCGCATACTTAAAAAATATTTTAGTGTTGTCTTTTGTCTCGGACACTTTTAAGCTTCGATTGTGCTGAGTATGCATGCTTCATTGGAAATCAAAAAGTGAGTGAATGAATGTGGCAAATAAAAAAGACATTTTTCTATCTATTTAAATAAAATAAAATAATACAAACAGCAATATGTCATTGTTGATACTTGACCGGATCATAACTCATAGAAAACGCGACTTTGTAATAAGCACTAACTATTTGTGTTAAACTAAAGCAGGCATGGAATGCGAGTCGTGTGGAGTGAAGGCAACGACTGAGTAGGCTAGATATGTCTTCGTCACAATTTACATAAATGATATATTTGACCCGCCTAATGCTGTGTGCTAGTCATTTATTAGGCTGAGAGAGTCGGAGGTGCGCTCGCGCTGCGCATAGCTCGCGTGCCGGTGCGCATGCGCCGACAGCGCCGCCGTGGACGCGGGACCACACCGCGGCTCGGAGCCATGAGAACACGCCGTCAGCCGTACAGTTCTAGGTCAACCCTGTTGACGTATGTATATTATCCGAACGATCATTATCTTAAAGACTGATAACTGTTTTTACCTTGTATTGCAAGTAACGACTGCGAGAACCAGTCGAGTTATTGTAAAACTTTCGTGCACGACTAATACCATAGTAGTGTAAAGAACATGCCTATCTACTTGAATAATAAAACGAACAGTTTTGTACTATTAAATATTTACTACACTCATAAACAATTTAAGCAGTCATCAAAATAGCACAGAAAATATGCCTAGCTATGTTTTTTCAATATTGTCTTAAATGAGTTGGTAGTTAAAAGTCCTATTTTTATTAGCAAATCAAAACACCGTCAACAACTTCTTGCATCAATTTTGGATTTAATAATGGATAAATATGAGTTAAGACAAAATGGATGCAAAATCCTGAAATTAATTTAAACTTAGTTACTACTTGCTTATAAAGAACCCGATAGACAAATTGCTATAGGTTCATACCTATAAATAATTGCGTTATGTATCTGATAACTATCAGAAACCGGTGAAAGTGACCCTCAAATTAAAATAAATGATTTGTTAAGAAGTTGCTAATTATTTGTTAAGTTTTTTGCTCAATAATAAGAGATGTCCATGTGTAGAGCAGGTCTGGTAAGGCCGGTGCAGCGCGGGTGGTCCGCTTGAGCCGTACGGTAGACGAGTTTGCTTCACACCTCTAGCCGCTTTATAACATTAAAAAAACCTGAAAAATATCAAACCTATACCCTAAATTCTGACTAAACGCTTACCATACATCAGGCAAAAAAAATATTTCTAGCAATCCTGTTGATAAAGTTTGATTGGTTAGTTGTTTCTATTTATCTGCCCCCATGTTTCAAATTGCCGGAAATATTCAGCTTCATGTCTAAAGTCTTTTTGTTCTCTTTTGAGTGTTACTTCGCAGTATAGCTCATATTCTATATAATAAATAATTTATATATAAGACTTAAAAAATCTCATTCAATGGTTTTATAGTCTGAATTAAAGTAATCATACTTTTAAATGAAGACCAGATGGGTGCTAATTACTATTATGAGGCGTTATACGTGTTTTTTTACCAGCAGCAATAATGGAAGTTCCGGGTTATGAATGTTTTTGTCAGATATAATCAAGCAGTAATCAGTGGTCTAGTGCGTGTGGTATTGTGAGTAGCCAACGTGAGGAAATTATTACTTTGGTGGATCCGTTCCCAGTAGTTTTGTGTCAGTTTATAAACGTCAAATGAAGACATTAGGCCGATCTTTATATTGCGTGCGTAGCTGATTATAATTGGAAAATCAAACATAATCTTGTAACATTTCGACAACAATCGATCAAATTATTCATCATAATACCTATTCAGTGTCATTGACCTACTACAGGTATTAACGTCAGCGCCTAAAAATGGCTGATGCAAAAGAGTTCCAAAACGCAAAACTGTCTCATTAAATACTACATGTATACTGGTCAAGTAACATGGAAAAAATTAAAGTGCTTCATATTTATAGAATTACTTTATCATTTAAAAGTATTTTTTATTGACACAATTTTATTGACAATTCAATTAAATAACACAAAAATAAAAAAAAATTGTCAAAACAGACGAAACCGTATATTTATCCGTCATTAAAGTTAGTTGTTTTATAGTTAGAAAAAGCCATACATATAATTATCCACATTTATCAAAATTATTATGAACATCCACAAAAGGTCGGAAAACAACAACAATATTTTTATATAAGTGCAGGCTTCAGAGACTTTTCCATGACAGTTGTATGGAGAATCAGCGTCCATATTATTGTTAATCAATGTTCAGAGTAATATAATGTCGTGAAAGAAGATATTAAAACTTATTTAGCTACTGTCATTTGAGCAGCAAAAAATATCGTTTTTACAAACGATTTGTAATGGTTTACGAGATGTAATAAATCACACATGAGTATCTTGTTTTCGGAAGAAGTTGGAATTGCTGAAATATTTGGAATTGCTTCTGTCATCCCAAAGTTTTTTGCCGGATGTTAACCGTTGCTACTGGCGTTAATTAGATTATTGTGTTGTTTCAAACTACTTCTTATTCATTAATTTTAACAAATTTTAATTTTATCTTATTTTTATTAATGTTAAGGTTTCATCATATAAAAACAGCTAAATGAATTTAAATTATATAATGTTCACATATACATAAATATCTACTACTTGTTTAGCTGAACGACCACATAAACTATTTTTGATCTCGAAGAAAGCAAAAATCCTGTGAGATAAAGGGAAATTATTCAGACAAAACCAATCAGATATAAATAATACTTTATGATAAACCGGAAAAAATATAGTAGGTACCTGTGGTCGTAAAATTTCTTTTCCATAAGATGATTGAGTGAGTGTATGAGCTTAATTAACTATAGACTCAGTTTTCGCGAATGAATTTGCGGGTATATCTACCCGCAAATTCATTCGCGGCTGTGCTTGATAAATAATTTAATTTTTTAGGACCAAGTTAAATATACTTTAGTTTAGTTAGTTTTTTGTGTTTTCAAATAAGCAAATATAACAAAATGTGATACAAACAAATAGGAACCCAAATTATACGATATGCAAAAAAAGGGAATCGTCTTGCAAATAAATTTCGATAGCATGCGGCTGGCTTCGGAAGATATAATCGCAAAACCCACTATTTCCATCGGTGCCAGCCATATTTTTGTCAATTTTTCGTCTGACATTTCCCATTTAGAAAAACACGGAGTAGACACGAAGTTGGAAAACAAGGAAATGGAAAAAAAGAAAGTCTCGGTCGAAACGACAGATAATCGTGTTAGCCGGCCGCACCGGCGAATAACTGATGTGAGCCGTTCGGTGCACCCACCCAATGAGATTGCGGTGTTTTTTCCACTGAGACTCTGTGAGACAAACAAGGGATGCAAATTCGTGTTGACACCGCGATCCATCTTGTTCGCCTCTCCAGAGACCGGTTCGAATAAATAGAGTCGTGATTGAGTCTCCTGGAGCTCCAGCTTTGTTTAACTACACCTACATTACACAAACTCGATGTTTTTGTACCTTTATCTTCTGAGGTTGGAAAAATTTAATGGTTAATTCTAAGAGGAAATATATAATGGTTAATTCTTGCTTCCCGGTTCTATAATTTCACACGAATGCATTATTTACACTGTTCAGAAGGAAACTAAATAAAAAATTTATATAAGCACATTTATTAGAAAGAGATAAATATAACTGACATCTCCTGCTTCATAATCATCTGATCTCGCACACTCTACAGTTTCTCTTTCATTAACAACACAATAAGAAAAGTTTTTGCTAGTTATTTATTAAGAAACAAACAAACAGTTATATTAATACATGAAGATAAGTACACCAATTATACTATATTTAGTGACCAGCCCCGACTTCTCACATACATTGTTTTATTAGATTTAAAAATGGATTAGTCATTTTTTTTCGGTGAAAGCACCCAGTCGACTTGACTTTTTACAACTTTTTCAAAAATAGGGTATATCATCAATAATAATTATTATTATTGATTAAATATTTAATTATATAATTTTGTATTTTTCGTTGATTATTGTAAGCATATTTTGATTTAGTTGTTTTATTGACTACAAGTATTGGCGGTAAAAACTAGATGGTGGGAGAGCGTTGTTGCATTTGATTGTGCTGCAGCAAAATAATGTGAAAAAGGCTATTACTTGTCGAAGGGTCCGGTTTTGTTTTTTTTGTAATCTGACATTATAAATAATTGTAACCTAATAATAAATTAAAGAGAGAAAAGGTGTTGTCATTTGTATAAATAAAGTACAATTGTTATGAATGAGTGTACCCGTGTTATTATTTTATTTCTTCGATAACCGATTCTACGATAACAAGCCGATTATTTCAGCCAGCATCCTGCAGGTTACTATAAATTATACATTAACACTTTCCAGTCATTTCCATAAATCACTTCGTTGTTATGGTGAAAACCGCGTGAAAATCCGTTAAATAATTTTTGATTCCAAACCGACAGATAGGCAGACGCGGCGCGAGACTTTGTCTTATAGTAGGTATGTAGTGATCAATAAATTAAAGATAGTATTTACTTTTTTAAAAATCAATGCTAATATATTTGGTTAAGTAAAGAGTAGCCGCGGCACTATACTTTTTTTTAACTTCTTACCTTTATATAAACTAGTCAACCCGTCCTAGTTTCGCTGTGCTGAGCCATGTTTAAATTATAATAACTTTTTTTGTAACATGATTTTAAATGCCAACAAATTAACTGTAATTTTAAACACAGTACAGTACAGTACCATCGTCGTTTAATTTTCTGAAATCTTACAATTTTCTTTTTTTTCTATATATAATCTATATATGAAGATGAATAAATTTTAAAGTCGTTTCAAGTTATAGCGTAACCAAGAGACTTAAGGCTAAATAGTTTGTAATAAATAAGGTATATGAGGTCAGTGAATAGTGAGTAGTATAGGACAACAGTTTAGCTACGCTTAATCTTGGAAACAAAACTGCGGTGTGTCGTAACTCGTAAAATAGGAGCAGCGCGACAGGACGGGGGCGGCAGCGGGTTGTGCAAACTGTGACCTTCTCGAATGAGGGACGGCTTGTGGTCCGGTGCACATCGTATACTAACGTAAAGTAGCAAAATGTCAAAATAAAAACTTAAGATTACACAACTATAGTCACTTATTGACAAAAACAAATATTTAGACTCGCTCACCGAAGGTTCCGTACAATATAGATTGAGGAATAAACTTGAACCGTCAAAAATACTTCGACCACATACATCGATGTAGATAACAGTCAGTTTACCAGGCAGCAAAAAATTAACTTTTTTATTGTGTATGTTGAAGACATTGCGACTTTTGAAATTTTCGATTAACGGAAAGTAGCAACCGATCTCTTGAACACTTTCAATTAAAAGTTTGATTTTTTCACATGTTCAAGATACAGCTGACCTGAATATTTGATAATCAATTCACAGCACAACAGAGTCTTGATAGATTGACAGATAGACGAAAAATTATCTTAAAGAGATTTCTTTTTGGCACGGAACCCTAAAAAAACTCATTATCTGACACATACCTACATGACATATAAAGAAGTTATGAAATTATATCGTACTATTTACTAAAGGTTTCCTGAAAATAAATATTTTAAACACGGGAAGAGATTCTGTATGATAAATGCATGATAAACTGAAAGTAAAGCTAGTATGTTGTGTACTGTGTACAGTGTACAGTGTGCACCTCTGTAGCGTCGTTCTCTGCGGTAAGTGTGCAGCGAATAGATCATCCGCCGGATCGCCGTACCCGTACCGCGTGCTACTGTCCAATAAATATATTGTTTCGCGCAGAGCCAGCGCAGATAAAGCAAGCTCGCGCCTCTCTCTGCTTCGATGCCTCTGTGTGCCTCTAGTTAGAGCGATTTTCCATTCCTTGAATCTTCATAACAAAATAACAACCCAATAATAACAGAATTGCACAATTTTACTAGCCTATGATTTAAAAACATATTCCAAAAAAATAAAGGTCACTGTCAGGTCGCAGACAACAAATGTTTCCAAAAAGCTTACCAATGTTTTACTTTTTCCCGAGTTGAGACTTTACTCTACGTGATTATTTCAAATAGGCAACTTCTAGAGCAAGTCGTGTTAAGAAACTCTTGTAAAAAATTAAAGTTAAATAAAACTCAAAAGAAAGTACAGCTACAAATATTTGCGATAAGTTTGCACCACAGTGTCAATATTTTTATTAAAAATAGTATGTAAATATAATTAAATAAATATAATAATGTTACTCATTTCTTTTGCGAATATATTGCCGCTTAGCGCTTACAGACAGACCGAACAGCAACAGTATCGTGGGACACTGTCAGCCAAACGCGGAGAGCTTGGCGTTTGCACATTATGACTATGTGGACGCTGTTCTATTAGAACATTGCTTCAAAATTCTTCTTAATATTTTCTATAATTTTATTTTCTTTTTACTTACATTTCCTTACTTATAATATGCCTACTTATCTATACTTACTTATCTATATCTATACTATTATATAAAGAGGAAAGATTTGATTGTTTGTATGTTTGTTTGTTTGTTGCGAATAGGCTCGAAAAGTACTGAAGCGATTTTGAAAATTCTTTCACCGATAGGAAGCTACATCCTTTCCGGGTAACATAGGCTATGTGGTGTTGCCATAAATACTCTAATTAAAAAGATATGGCTATTTAAGTGCCATAAGGTGGCCATTTTGTAAATCGAAGGGTTTCTCAGGAACTACTAATCCGATTTTAATTTTTTTTTCACAGATAGAAAAACGCACTTTTCGTGAGTGACAAAGGTGATTTAGTGTTGCCATATGCATTTTTTAATAAATAGAATATGGCCATTTTGTCGTAACTAACCCGATTTTAAAAAATTCTTACGCTAATAGAAAACTATACTTTTCGTGAGTGACAAAGGTTATTCAGTGTTGCCATATACATTTTTTAATTTACGACTTTGGCCATTTTGTCGTAACTAATCCGATTTTAAAAATTCTTTCGCTAATAGAAAACTATACTTTTCGTGAGTGTCAAAGGTGGGCCATTTAAAAAAAGGCCATTTAAGTGCCATAATGTGATCATTTTTTAAATTGAACAGTTTCTCAGGAACTACAAATCCGATATAAAAAATTTTTTCACTGATAGAAAATGACACTATTCATGAGTGACAAGTGATTTAGTGTTGCCATATACATTTTTTAATTAATAGAATATGGTCATTTTGTTGTTACTAATCCGATTTTTAAAATTCTTTCACTGAGAGAAAACTACACTATTCGTTAGGGACAAAGGTGATTTAGTGTTGCCACATACACATTTTAATTAATAGAATATGGTCATTTTGTTGTTACTAATCCGATTTTTAAAATTCTTTCACTGAGAGAAAACTACACTATTCGTTAGGGACAAAGGTGATTTAGTGTTGCCACATACACATTTTAATTAATAGAATATGGTCATTTTGTTGTTACTAATCCGATTTTTAAAATTCTTTCACTGAAAAATACTACACTATTCGTGAGTGACAAAAGTGATTTAGTGTTGCCATATACATTTTTTAATTAATAGAATATGGCCATTTTGTGGTTTCTAATCCGATTTTAAAAATTCTTTCAGTGATAGAAAACTACACTATTCGTGAGTGACAAAAGTGATTTAGTGTTGCCATATACATTTTTTAATTAATATAATATGGCCATTTTGTTGCTACTAATCCGATTTTAAAAATTCTTTCATCAATAGAAAACTACACTTTTCGTCAGTGACAAAGGTGATTTAGTGTTGCCATATACATTTTTTAATTAATAGAATATGACCATTTTGTTGCTACTAATCCGATTTTAAAAATTCTTTCACTGATAGAAGTCTGTAGTATTTCCGTCTCTCATCCTCTTATAATACTATCACTCTCTTTTTTCTCTCATTAATTTTTATCTTTATCTGTTCAGAATGATCAGTCTCCTTTCACTTTCTTTCTTTCGATTATCTCTCTCTCTCTCCCCCCTCTCTTTTTCGCTCTCTCTTCTTTACCTATTCAATATTATTTTTGCTCTGTCCTCCCTCTTTTATTATCTGTTGCTTTTCTTTTTCTTTCTATTAGTTTTTTTTTGTAACATTTTCTCACTCTCTCTTTTTCCAAATAATAAAAAACTACACAATTACAGAATGACAATTTGAGAACCTCAATTATAATTTTACTTTAAATACCCGGAGCGAAGCGAGGGCAGGCAGCTAGTTATTTAATATTTTTAAACACACACAAATTATAATGTTTGACAATATTTAAAATAATTCCAGTATAAACCTGCAAATCTTATGTATTTAAAAGCAAATATTTTCAAATATGTTATTGTAATAACTTAGGTAAGGACAGTGGTGTAACTATAGGGTGGCATTTCGGCAAAATGCCAGGGGCCCCGAGCTGAAGGGGGCCCCCGGTCAGAGAAGGCTGTGAGCACAGGTGGATCTTAATATTTACTATTACAATATTTAGTAAAATGTATAACTAAGCTTGGCGCGTGCCTGGGTTAAGTTTCTTATTATTAGAGGAGGGGGCCCCATCTGATAAATTTGCAAGGGGCCCCGAACGGTGTAGTTACGCAACTGGGTAAGGATATTTTCTTTAAGTTATAATTTAAAGTTTCTTAGATGAATATTTTTTGTTAGTTCAGTACTTAATAACTAACTCAAACTCAAAACAGTTTATTTCAATTAAACTTTCTACAAAGTACTTTTACTTTTAAAACAGGTCAATCAGTTTGTTAGAATCTACCAGCAGCTGGAAAAGCTGTTATCTAGGTGTTATTGATTATAAGATTATCTGAAATATATAGTAGATTTATGTATAAATTTAAAAATGCAAATACAATTTCTTTTAAAAACAAAGGAGGTAAAACAAAAAGAGTATTGCCGCCGTAATTTAGCAAGTCCCCGGAGAGGTGTCCGTCTGCCACACATCGAATTGTCACCCTACATAGGGGATTCACAGGATATTGGTGTATGCCTAAAATAAATTGACTTGTCTGCTTGTTTATTTTTGACTTATAAGAAATTAAGTATAAAATATGTTGCAAAATGCACCTAACAAAGTGGTATGACAGTCAGATCTGAAAAAAGCTGTTCATTGGCTATAAATATTTTTTTTCGTGATCCCTTATTACTTCTTTACATCTCTCTTCTCACAAGCTTTACAAATTTTTGTCTCCTTGATTTTCACCTAACCTTTTCCCTGTTAAAACACAAACATGCACCTCATCCCTTTAATTTAAACCATTACATGTAAAAAAATTCAAATATTGGATTACAACCTAACACCCTCCTCATTCTGAGGAGGAAACCCGGCTAAGCACTGGGCCATGGGCGGGTTGTGATAAATGAAAAATTATGCAAATTATTTCTCCGTCTTTCTATAATGTCACCCATTCATGATGATCATCTATTTTTTTGTTTTTGGTTGAAAAGAACTACCTAACTGACAGATTTGGAGTTTCGAAAGTACTTTTAAAAATATTTAATTGAAATAAGATATTTTGAGTTTGATTTTGATACATTAAAACTGACCTTAGTGAACTATAAGTAGTCACATTTTCACCTAACCTTTTTCGTATAAATTTATTTAATAACCCAAAATTCAAATTGTTAGACTTTTTATGTCTAGCGTTGACATCAGATGAGAAATTATTTATTCTTCTGTTATTAAGGTTATCCTAGGCATGCTTTGATTTTTTTTATAAACTACCAATACGTCCAATAAATAGAGTAGCGACAAACCTGCACAGTGGCAACTCGACGTCACTTGAATAAATAAGAGCGGTACAATCTTAATTAATGGCCGACAAATACGATGCTTCTTTTATCGTGATTAACGGGCTCTACATATCTCGTATATTCGTGGTTTCAGTAGTCTTTACTGTGCCATCTCCTGATACTTGCAATGTGTCTACTGCTGGACGTAATCATTCCTCTTGAAAACATTAACACGGTTTTTAAATTAGTATTCGCGGATAGTTCATTTTACCTTATTTTCTTTTTACATACTATAGGTTGGCCGTGCCTTGCCTGATGGTAAGCAGTCACACGGTCTAGGATGGATCACGTCTTCCTAGAAGATACCTGTTTACTCTTACTTTGAAGACACCCATGTTGTACTTATCAGGAAATACAGACTCCGGCAGACTGTTCCACAGTTTCGCGGTGCGAATAAAGAAAGTGGATTCGAAGCGCTTGGTACGTATTCGCGGGATATCCACCGTGTATCTATGGCGCTTGGGTCGCGTTTGTCTGGCTGTTCGATAGAAGAAGGGGGCAGACTAAATTAAATTGTACAATTCCTGGGCACACTCACCGAAATGTATCCGATAAAATATCGATAAAGAGGCGACTTTGCGACGATGTTCAAGGCTTTACAGCTTGATTTTGACCAAGTATCGTCTCCGATTAGTCTCCTGGCACGTTTCTCAATAGACTCCAGAGCCTCGAGCTGGTACTTGGCAGATTCGTCCCAAAGGTGAGAGCAGTACTCCATACATGACCTGATTTGCGCTTTATATAAGCTGAGCAGTTGTTCTGGAGTAAAATAATGCCTTACCTTCGATAGGATACCAAGTTTCCGAGCGGCTAGTTGAGCTCTTGACTCAATATAAGAGCCGAAATTTAGAGTATTTCCAGTAGACAATATATTAACTTTCGTTCCGATAGAATTAAACTAGTTTGTCAAGTTGTGTCGCGCACTTCATAAAGTATTCACACTAGATAATAGTATAATGTTGCTTGGTAGCGTGGTGTTAGGCCTGCGTTATTGAGGAGCACGTGAGTAATGTATCTACTATATTATTTTGAGGTCAAGCGATGGAGGTGAGAGTTTGTGCATAGTAGAAGACGTCTTTTACTACTACTACTACTAGGCTTCCATCTAGATTACATGTTAATATTGTCGTTTGATTGTTACTGCGCAGTATAGCTCTCATACTCTTAATATGCGTACAAACATAGAGGCGTACAAACATATAAAATATATTTGGTGAAGTAATTTTTGCGTGATGCTCTTGCACGGAGAGACAAAACATATGTAATTAATTTTTTTTGACTGCTATTGGTACTTAAATGGTATTTAAACACACATTAAGTTTTCTTAAATCTACTAAGTTAAAAAATTCTCGTGTCACAATGTTAGTTAACATACTCCTCCGAAACGGCTCGACCGATTTTTATGAAATTTTGTATGCATATTCAGTGGGTCTGAGAATCGGCATCTATATTTTTCATCCCCTTAAGTGATAAGGGTGGCCACCTCAAATTTATATGGCAAAACAACGTTTGGCGGGTAAGCAATTAAGATCATACCTATTATAAATATCAAGTACGTAGAGAAGAAAGATGTTTTAGAATGTTTACAAGCGTGAAATAACGAGTTACATGTAGCTAGGGTAAGAAATAAAGAATCAAATGTTATATTATTCTTAAATTGGACTATAATTAATATAGGTCTAAGTATTTTTCAAAAACATTTTCACGCATTTCATGTAGTGTTTAAAAAACATATATCACTTACCTACTATTTCAAATAACTGTTTATATATTTAGTTTACATTTCTTTCTGTGTGTGTGATGCCTTCAAATTGTGTATCTTATATTGCACACGTGTGGGTAGTTAATATCCGACCACAATATCTGATAGCTAAAGTAGTATCTACATATGGCTCGGAGTTGGACTAAATGTGATTTAGTTGTTTCAATATCCTGCTACTTCAATTTTATTGTTTTAATCTTTGGGGGCAAAGGGGAAATCAAGATACCTAAAAGTATTTTTATTATTTTGTGTAAGTAATAACGAAATGCTTGTAGTTCAATGTTAGGTAGAGGTGTTTTTAGGGTTCCGTACCTTAAAAGGCAAAAAGAAACCCTAATAGGATCACTTCGTTGTCCGTCTGTCTATCAAGACTCTTTTTATCAGGATCCCGTTGAGGCATCAAGTTGAAATTAATATCAAATACTCAAGTCTGCTGTCCCTTGTTGTAAAAAAATCAAACTTCTAAGTCCGCGTAATGAGAAGTTTTCCCGAAGTCAAGTTCTCGATGACTAGAATCGTGAAATTTAGCTTGAAGTATATTGTAAATTTAGGTATGGGAATAAACCCTAAAAATGGCAATTTGTAGTTACATCACGACAAAAATGATCTTTTATATATTTAGGTTTTGACGCATTATTGAAAGAATGTGTGAAGTTATCAATTTGAAGTTAATATTTAACATGTAAGATTATAGTATCTTGAAGCTGTGAAAAATTCAAACTTCTAACTGTAAGCAATCAATAAATATGGCCATTTATACTGAAGTGATCACAAGTAGTTTTTTTATAGGTTATTCCACATATGCTGACATGAAAAAAAGTCGTTCATCATAAGTATCTACCTATAACATATTCGAATGCTAGTAAAATCGTAAACATCGCCGTTTTTATTGTCGTATCGTGTGAAATGAATCTAAAGCTATTTCGAGCGAGTATCCTAGGAAAGATTGTTGTTGTGTGTACAATTTGTAAAATAAATATTTTAATCAACCCAAAAAAAAAGAAGGAAGTTCTATATTTGGTAATATATATTTTATTGATATACCTATGTGTATCTACCGACTTCAAAATTATTTAACGTAATTTTTTTATTATACTTTTTGTTGCATTTTTCTGATTTTCGCATTACTAATGTCGGGAGTAAGCGACCCTTTTAAAATTACTATTGATTATATTTTGACCCGCACACGAAAATTGAATTTGATAATATTATTAGACACTTTATTGAAATTGTACGGAGTGCGCGAGTTCCACACTCGCACTTGGTCAAATTATTTCTGTAAATATTACTAGAAATAGTAAGTATAAAAAAAGGACTAAGTACATTCTTGCCAATACAAAATGATTACTAACAAAATGTAGAGTTTTATGTTTTATAATAATTATTTTAATTATTCTTAGAATAAAAGTATATTCTCTTACAATTAAAGCTAAACCAATGTCCATTCCACCCTTAACAGCCTAGACATTACAATAGAAGCGATGATATCGAGAAGGGTTCCAACAAAAAACTACACTACCAGAATGCTTATTACGCTACTTAGCAGACCCTCACCCACGGATTGCATTCTATGCACTTAAGAACTGCGGGTATTTTAGTATCTATTTGTATATGGTTAAAGATATTTTTTGCTTGCACCACCCTCGGCCCGCCTCCAAGGGGCGTCGCTCCCCCCTCCGAGCAGCATCGAGTGCGTTCACACAACTTGCTTACTTTAAATTTTAATCACAACTTGTTCGTTGATTTGTACAAAAAGTAGAACGGACGTGTCCAGTGACAAGTTAAAAGCTTCGCTTTACCGCAACGGCATCGAAGACTTGCCATCTTTTTAAATTTTAATTGGGGTTATGGGAATTTGTCATTTCAGTCCAATACGCTAATACATCCAAGAAAGCATTGATAGACTGTTAGACTCCTTTTATTTTATTAAACGTTAAATGTCTTCAAGTTTCGAAATCTACAAATCAAAAGTCCCTTTTTTGAAGGGAATTTTTATATGATGTAGATATCTTCTGCTGTGTCTATCTAATTCATTATAAATAATCAGTAAAAGCTTATAACAGTATTTAATATTTAAATATTTTTGTAGAGTCAACATCTCCCGAGAATGCTACAATGTCGAAGTGAAACGTGCATAGAGTGATATTTAACGATCCACGTATATTATACAGATCTAATTACATATAGGTATATATTTTAGCCTACCAATAAAAGTAGGTAAAAATAATGTTTAAGTTCTTCTTTATTATAAAAATCTTGCTAAATATGTGTTAGATAAGCGTTAATAATAAAACCTACTTAAAATGAATTCCTAAATATTTACGATTTCGGCAGTATTTAGGATAATTTAAATTTTTATCTTAATTTTTAAAGAATTATTTTAATTACGAGTTATCTGAGCTATTTCGACTTTAAAATTTTAAAATTTTCGACTAGAAAAGCACCTCATAGAAGACGAGTTTAGACATTGCCGGATTTAGGGAAGGGAAAACGAGGCGACAGCTCCGGGCCTTCACAACAACGGCCCCCATAATAGAATACGGATTTTTTTATAAAATATCAAAATCTCAAATAGTCCAATGGAATTTACTACCTACAACTAGGTACTAATACAATTTTCAAGTAATGACAACACTCGCCTCCACTGCTCAGGCTCTCTGTTTAAACCCAAGGTTCAACTCACATAAACCTAACCATACGATAATCAGACAGCACTCCCAGCACCAACACAACACTGCACTTAACACTGTCACTAACACTATCTAGAGACTAATTTACTCCTTGTGAGAGATTACGCAAGAGTAAAACTACAGTCAGACTATCGAGGGCATATAAAGAGTCGAGACTGTTAAAATGGCGGAAGTGACTGCTACCCTACTCTAGCGCCATAATTGACGATGACGATTTGATTATTCAATAATCGTTTACTATTCTTCGACATACATATACGACATATGTATACTAGACGAGTCTATCATAGCTTTCTCTCCTGAGCATTGAAAGCGATTCGTTAACACCAAAATTTAATTCCAAATATTTCTCGTTTCCAATTACCTATATTTATATATGTTTGTTCAATGGGTCAATCGACTTTTATTTGTCCGACGGTAACACTACTCTGTCCCTTATAGATATACAAAAAATTGATGAAATAAAGAAGATAATTATTCAGTATTGTATTCATATCATTATAGGCTAACAAAATCCTTTAAGAAATTATTTAAAAAATCGCAAATTTATTTCTTTTTTCTGGTTGCCCAAAGGACTTGTCCTGTATTTTCTTAATTTACTGATTTGTCCCCGTGATTTAGACGATTTACTAAACTCAATTTTTCCTAGAAAAGAAGTGATATAAAAAGAAATTAGTGTTCTAACAATAAAAAGATTATCTCTTTATAATACAAAGCATATAATCAATTAGTTTTTCTTTGTCAACTTTATTTAATTTCTCATTTATCTCAGTCCCCAAAAAGCCTTTCACTCATGTTGTCCGTTGGACAACCACAAACAATGTGTAGAAATAAAATATAGATCGCGCGCTAGTACGGTGTCAATAAGCTAATCTTTTTGTGCCATATTGTTAGCCGCCATATTGTTTTCGCAATAACCACGGCGTCAATCAGCCGACTTGGTTTGAAGAGAGTGGTTGGCTTTATTGTGTGTCCATAGGACAACCAGCAGAAAAACATAATTAATTGCTATTTTGTGCTTAATTATAGTGTACCGTATAGTTTTTAATCTTTGTTCAAACGTGAGGTTTACATAATTTAAAAAAGTTTACTACTTTTGATCATCATCTCAAATTCCATAATATGTCACTTGGACAACTAAATGGTGGTTGTGTTGTTGTATTTTGTTAAATATTGAGAATTATTTTTAATAAATACTTTTTGCTATTAATATTTCATTAAAACATGCAAATTACATCATACTAGTTACAAAAACATTTCCATTTCCTTTGGACAACCAAATAACATCTACTAGACAATCAAGTTGTCCCCGTATCTATAAAGCATATTATCCTTTATTTTTTCCATTTTCAACCTTACTTATAATTTTAAATAGAATCCTAAAATCACTTTATTTCTAAGTATTTTTTACCACACAAAGATCCAATGCGTCTACTCGAGTTTTTCTGTTATAATTTACATATTTTTCAAAAAAGTGCACTGTTCACTGTGGAACCTAAAAAATGATAATTATTACTTTAAAATATATCGGTTTTTTTTAAATAAGGCATGTTACTTTAAAATTGCAATTTTCAAGTTGTGGACACTTAAAAGTTGATTGACCCAAATACTAAAAGAATCTACTTGATTACACAATAATTGTTCATTTTATTTAGAAAATTTGGTGCCAGGGGCCTTCACTCCTTTGTTGCCCCGAGGCCTCCAGACCTCTAAATCTGGCCCTGAGTTTAAAACAGTCTTCTAAAGATTGTTTTATATTAATTAATATCTGCTTATAGGTACTTTATCTACTTATTCACAAAGTATCTACCGAGAAGTACAAAAGAAAAATTTTCTTCAAAGTTAAATTATTTTAAAAATATATTGAAAATCACAATTTAAATAGAGATAGCAAAAGGTACCGTTGATAACTGTATATTCGCGGGTACTTTTTATTTTATTCCAAGACTGTAGATAACCTCTGTTCTGATATTTTTGAGCCAGTTGTGAAACAGAGCTCGCCTGGTGCTGTAGTGGTGTGGTGTCATGATGCGTGGTTTCCACTACTAAGGTTTGGAGTAAGTTTTTAATATGAGTTACTCGGTTTTTGTTTTAAGTGCATATTATTATTGTCTTGTGCGTGTTACTGTGCGGTATCGGCCACATGTAGATAACAATAGTGGAAAACCATTGTCTGTTTATCAACAAACACAAAAGATATTTTAATTTATAGCTAAGCTAGATAGAAAAAGAAAAACATCAGTTTCTCATAACTTATAACTAAACGAGCTAAGGTTATATCGAAATAATTAATACGATTTGTAAAGGTGAACGTTTGAGCGATCATTACCGACACCGTTCATAACTTCTGATAACAGTTTACTGCGAAACGACATGGTTAGTTTGAACCCTCACGTACTAAATTAATAATAAACATTCAACGCAAAAGTTCTCCAATTTTACGCAAATTTCATTTAGTGCTGTAATAAATTATTATTATGTGTGTAACTTGATTGGCTTGTTCACTTTTAATGATCTTTGATATCTATTTATATATATAAGTGCCTAAGTAATGAAAAAAAGATGTGTTCCTATATTTTATATTTTAAATAGATTGTTAAAATATTTTTGACTAATTTGATTAAGAAAATAGAAATATACAATGGAAGAAAATTTTATTATTAGATAATTCTTAAATCGATAACTGTGAGGAACATAAAATAAAAAAATAAAAATTGTGTCATAAATAATAAGTACATTTGGCTGTTACCAATTGTATTGTGCTTATTAAAAAGTTACTTTTGAAATTTAAAGTAAATTTTGGCTTGAAAATGTCATTTCTGTTGCTAGACGCATATTAGTCACGTGTATTGTTTTTTATTATAGGCCATTAATTGTTAAATTTTAAAATTTAACAGCTATTTAATGCCTTCGAATATTTAAGTAGGTAGGTAAAGTATTTTTAATAACTTAAGATTAAGAATAGGTACACTTCATTAATAATTATGATTATTATTAAGTTACTAGTAGATAGCCTACCTACCAAAGCGTGGAAGTTTTCGAATCAATCGAGATCGTATCATCACTGTGATCTTAAAATAAGTACTTCGATAGAATTGGTTCACTGTTTAACCAGAACCTTTTCAGTACCGCGGTGAGCCATTTAGCGAATTTCAATAGTTATCGCGCGGAGAAAAACTCGCCAGGCGACAGGGACGAGGCACGAGGAGCGCGAGTAGTGCGAGCGAGACGAGCGTAATAAGAAAGAAGTAATAAAAAAGCGGTTGTGTGCGTGGTCGGAGTGTGGTGGCATAGGGCGGGCAGGCCCCTCCCCGTGCTCGTCGCCGCCTCGCCGCCGCCTCGTCGCCGCCTGACCGCCTCGTCGCCTCAGTCGGGTTCAAAGCGCGTGGTGTCGCACCGGTCCGCTCTATCGCCTTCCTTTCCGCGCGTAAAAAGTTTGCCCACTATTCCGAAACTTCCGATCGCGGTGACAACACCCAAACCTATCGTTTCTAATCAGATTTATCGTAGAAACCATACGAACTACAATAATAAACAGTTTTGTAGAGTTCTAGTGATTTTTTAAACTTAATTTCGTCTTTTAAAGATTATTTTCTATATTTAATCCATAAGTCACAATAAATACACGAAAGTGCTTAAGAGGTTATACTGATCTTGAAGACTATGATCTGTGCCACCGATGGGATGTACAGTCGGTGAGGTGTGGAGCCGCAGGTTCTCGGAAGCCGTGAGCTTGATGCTGCTGCAGGGCGAAGCCCGGGGGCCTGCCATGGAGGAGGAGTGCTCGGCGAGGCCGTGCGCCACTGACTTCTCCATCGCTGCCATCATGGCGAGGGACCGTCAAGAAAGAAGAGAACGGCGGAGACACAGAGATCCTAGAGAAGATACACTTACACCATTAGGTGAGTCTATAAATCATAGTCCTACTAAACTTACCAGAACTATCCAGATTTAAAGCTGCTCAAAAGATTTAAGAATCCAACTATTGGCTCTGTTTACCCTGGAATCATTTAATAACATTATCTATATAACAGCTGATTATTATGTTTACAAGATTCATAATCGTATATGCATACGCTAATTCAATTACCAAATCTGCAATAATGGAAAATTTACAGTAATCCGCAAAAACAGTACCCATCTATAAGTACTTGCCATTAATTAAGTATGCAAAATTAATCTCAAACCGTTAAGAAAAATTCCCAATCTTATAGGTATTATGTTGAAAAATAATATACGTGTTAACAATAGGTAGGTATGCTTCAATACGTTTGAATCAATTTTTTAAGATTATGTTCCACAATTGTTTCTTCAATAATTAATTTATAGAAATGGAAATTCCTTTTTTCATTTTCACCATGTAGGTTTTTTTAACTTTTATAAAATAATAGGAAACTTCACACTTTAATATGTAGTTTAGTTACATAAAATCTTCAACTAAATAGTCAAATATCTCAAGTATTCATTAATATTAAAATAAATACTAGTACTTTGAACGCTAAGAAAAACACAATTTCGGTTGAGTGCAGTGGAGACCTCACGTTTCCGGCTTACGATATTTTATAAAAGTATTTTTGTCTCTTATAAGACAATTTGACAGAGGTGCATGAGTAAATGTTTGCAATGTAATACTTACAGATACTTACACAATAGAATAATAGTGAAAATTTTAAAAAATGGGCACAATATTAACGTAACTTATGAAAGCTTAATGTGAGGGGTCTCTATAACACCAGTGTGCAGTGAAGGCTAAAACAATCATTTTAAAACATTTGTTTGCAAAAGCTATTGCGTGAAATTGATGTGGTTTTCTCAGTTCTACTTATTGCTACAGGTCTAACTTAAATCTTTGTTTCTTTTAAAATGTTTTAGCCCAACTAACTAGGACAGTTCGACTAGTTTTTTTTTACATTAGTCAATATCTTGTCACTCACAAATATTTAGGATGGTATGTGATGAAGCATGGACAAATAAACAAATGATAATTTAAAACATAAAAAATATTATTATAATTTTAGTAAATATTGTAAATAACATACCTTAATTAAAATATACAAATTAATGTAAAATTGGATACATACAGCTATACCTACCTGAAACTAAATTATGTTTAGATATCTTACCTTACTCGCCCTTATTTCGTATTGTATGTATTATGCATAATTATAGAACGTCCTCTTAAATATATTCTCTATATATTCGTGAATAAAGAATATAAATCCGTTGTGTAGTTTAAAATATATACGCGAACAGACAAGGAGAAGCAATTTTGTTTTATACATCATACATAAAGATTAAATAATATTATTACAGTTTTCGACTATAGACCAATTCTATTTTAATTTACTTGGTCTTTTGAAATATTATTAATAAATATTAATTTAATATCTAATTAAAGCATTAAATATATATTCTTTAATGTATATTTCAATTAGATAACACTATTAATATTTCCTAAGAAATAAAGAATACGCAGGTAATGTAACAGTAATATATGTCCATCAAATAACAGTGTGAAGAATCTGTTTATTTACTGTTTTATTTGTACATACTTATATTTATATTAAGGGATATAAAATCACACCTTATGTTTTTGCTTTATTAGGAATACTTCAGTTTGCTTTTAGCATACTACGAAACTAATGGAATTTGCGTGAAAACGGCGTAGAGACAGAATTATACATTAGGTGAGCTAAAATATATTTGCGATGATATATGAATACGCTAAGACAGCTATTTATTAAATTACTATTTTCTGTTAAATTACACGCTAGATCTATCTACTATTTTAACATTGTAACAAACAAAATACCTAAATACTTAGTTAGATATGAGTATTTAAAAATTTACCAAAAACGAAATTAAATCTTCGATGATCAAAAAATTAACAAAATAATTCGTATGATATTTTGTCACATATCTATATTAAAATAATAAGAACTACCTAAATATTTTTTTTATCTCGCATTGATTGTTTAAAAGTTCTATTTAACTTAATTACTTACGTTTGTGCTTTTTACTCTTGTTTTTAATTGTGATATCTGCTAAAAAAAAAATATTTAAGGTCAGAATATCCTGGTAGTTTTGTTTTTAAATTCCTACAGAATCTGCGTCATGATGAAACTTAAAAACATCAAATTAGCCATCAACTAGTCTTAGATAAAGTAGAAATTCAGGAGGTATTTTTAAATAACAAAAAATTTTTGATAGCTTCAGACAAACTTATTGACCAGCTATTTTTTGACGTATCAAAAATACTTTATATTTTTTAATGTAATAAAAAAATCTAATCGAAGTAAGTAATATTCTAAGCTAAAGGATCATTTGCTAAACACGTTGTAAAAATGTTGGTGTAAATAGATAATTTTAAAATACGGTAGATAGAAAGCCTAATACATAATTAGAATTTTCAAATTTTCATCATCATCATTTTCAAATTTTCTCCTTATTAGGAAACTCTTGTGAAACCTAATAATCTATTGTATTTATTTCACAATCAACAAGTTAAGTAGACTTGAATAGACTTGGTTATAAATATATCAGCAATCACAGTTAGTGTTAGGTAGAGAAACAACCCAAATTAATTCCCAATATTCCACGTATGCAAATATTTAATATTTATTCAAAACTTATCGTTAAGAAATAATGTAAACTTTTTAGGCTTTGTTTTTAATATTATGATGATAATTTTATTTAATAGGAAAATATAAAAAAATGCCTGTTATATGTTTATAATCTTTTACCTATATAACATTCTCGTGTCATAATGTTAGTTACCATACTCCTCCGAAACGGCTCGACCGATTTTTATTAAATTTTGTATTCATGTCGGGTGGGTTTGAGAATCGGTCGACATCTATTTTTTATACCCCTAAGCATTAGATAGTTAAATCTTAACACCCATAAAATAAGAAGTTTGCATTTTCATGGACACACAAATTAATTAATTAAGACTCTTTGTAGAAAACAGTAAGCGTGATCATTTCTACAAGTTCTGTTGATGATATAATGTTTTTTTAAGTCTACACTACAAACCAGCCAGCCAATAGATTACGTACCTACACTTGATAAAGTATACTTAGATAATTTTATATTTCTTACTACCAACAAAAGTTTTACTAATCGACCGACTGATAACTCTATCTGTACCAGATAGCTATTTAAAATTGTGTAAAAGAAAAAAAAAAATATTTTCTTACAGAAAAGTTTGTGGATGCGACAGCCTCCGCATCAGGGTCTCCTTCACCACCATTAGCCGAATACGAGCGCGACTCTCCCGTCGACGTCTCGTCTACATCGGAAGCTGGTTCGGCGAGCGGCGCGCCGAGCGGCTCGCGGGCACTCTCACCCTTACCACGAAACCCACAGCTAATAGAACGATGGTCCAGTGAAGAAATGCGACATATTCAGTGTCATCTAGAAACTAAGGAGCTGTGGGATAAATTTAATGAACTTGGCACGGAAATGATCATCACTAAAACTGGCAGGTATTTCATTTTAATAATTTCCTTCGTATAATATTAATAAACAATTTTAAAAATAATTACCTATATAAAGATTTCACTAATTTCTTGTCTTATGTATATAACTGGAGAATAAATGATGAGAAGGGGAGAGAGGGGACATATTAAAATACACTATAAGGCAGCTGACATTGAATAGAAAATCGGGCAAACGCAACGCAGATACTGCTACTGAGCCGATACCAATCAAACATTATGCTCTCTTATAATTACGAAGGAACCTAAGCAGTGCCTTGGACTTGTGACCAAGATGTAGGTTTAAAGACGTCTTTTATTTAAACGAAACACTCGCCTCCACTGCCCAGGTTCTCTAAGCCTAACTTAGGCGCCGTCATAGAGTATATACCTACTCGTACTAGTCGATCCGCCCTGGCATTGCAAGTGCTATTGACATCGTGGAATAAGATTAAAAAAATATTGTTGGATATCCCGCAGGAACTATGAAGTTTCTGAGATAAAATGTAGTTAATATTTTAATCCGGGTTACATAGTACCTATCTGTGTGCCAAATTTCAATGCAATTCGTTGAGCCGTTTTCGTGTGATTGAGTAACAAACGTCAAAATATACAAACATACAAATGTTCACAGCTATGTGATAAAATATATAAATAGGTGACGAAGCATTAGACGAAATGGCGATCAAGTTGTATTCTTTTTAATTACCTAAATAAAATTCTATGAAATGATATCAATAAAGAAATGGAGATTAACTATGTCCTATTAGATCTGCATTTAGTATTATACTTATCTGATATTTAACTGGTTATATTACAAAATAGATCTGTAAAAGTCTATATTTGATTCATAATAATATACAGATTTGAATAAGGATTATTCCTGTCCTACAAACATTATTATTTCCTGCTTATCAAGCCCTAATTACCAATAAATCTAAATAAGTGTTCATTGATGTGGCAATATAAGTGAGACTAAAAACGCGGTGGTAGGTAATTGAAATGATTGTTTATTGAACGAAATCCATGCAATATCGTGGCGTTGATGTCGATAAGGTAGGTGGCACACGAGGCGACGCGACGCGGCGGCGCGAGGCGTGTCCGTCGCGCTTCGATATAAAACAATGGGTAATCGCGACCAACCGCCCGCACCGCGCCGCTACCAAAACGCACATGAAATGCTACTAGGCTAATTGCTTATTTGAAAAATCGCTCTTACTCTTTAATTGCACGTAAATTATGTTTTAATAAAGGTAAAAAATGCGATTTCTTTTTAATTTTTTTTATGTGGAAACACTAACAATGTCTAGTTTTATATAAACAACAGAGATGTTGATTTACGCGTCAAGACTAACTTCAATTTTCGATGTATTGATTCAATTTATGAAAATATACGTATTCTTATTTCGCTACTGTGAAAACATTAGGTTAGTACGTAGGAAGCTGTAGTGTAATATATATATTTAAAGGATATTTATTATCATTAGTAGATGACGACAGCGTAAATTCATAGATTTGAGTTTATCTTCCTTTCTTTAAATTGGTTTGACAAGAACTGCACTTACCTATTTATAAGTCGAATTCTATAGGTATGTATAGATCAATAAAAAACAAATATCTATAAGAAACGTGACTAAGGAAATGTATATCTGTATCGTTTAATTATTTCAATGTACTAATCTTAAAAAATCCAATCATAATATACTTCCGGTTAGTATAACAAAGGAAGATAATATTTATAGTAACTATACGAGTAAGTAGCGCCGCGCGGCGACGTTATCATGCGACATAAATCAGCGCGACATTTCACCGATCGTGACAAATTCGCTAACGCAATCTTTAGATAACGTCCGAGACCTTATATTTTACGAATCCAATAAAAATTAAAATAAGACGCCATATTTTTATAGATGTTGACATACATACCTACTTTGAATAATAAAAAAATATTCTAGAAATTAATAATATTTAATTCAAAACTCACTGAGATCTGAAAACGCTAATTAGCTACAAATATTTTAGTTTATAATATTTTTTTTTAAATTTGATTTAATAAGACCAGTATGTAACAAAAACCTACGACAATGAAGGCTTTTTCATGCACTATAAATCTATATTATTTTTAGGTACTTATTCCTTATAATGTTCTCGAGTTAACGACGGTGGGCATTCAGTTTTTTCTTCCATGCGCCATAAAATACGACATTCGAAAATATTCGATTTGAATTTATTTTCAGGCTAAGCAGTGCATAACAATCACAATACATGTTTAATGTTGTGTTGATTCGTAATAACTTCGAGGACTTAGAATTGTTTGAACGGTCACTTAAAAACATTAAGATTTGTTTTTAATTTAGTTATAATTGCCCTCGTTTTTCAGCAAAAACATAGAGATTAGAGAAGAACACTCGTATTAGGAGACAATTTGCTACACGCCGTCACGCAGACTTATCCGAGTCGGCCTCCTCGATTAGCATAAATCTCGCCAACTAACCGGCACAAATGAGTAGCAGAGTGCGTACAGCTTTCACTGCTGAGCAAACAGGGAGTGTACACTGTACAGGCTGAACGCGGGACATTCACATGTCCCAGCGACGATGCACGACGAATCGCGACCGACGCTTGCCCCAATAAATCAGCATTATCTCGCGAGATAGCCGCGCCTGACCCACCCCGCCATATCACGCGGAGCCCTGTGTCGTTTGAAAAAATTAATGACTCGGAAAAACGATTCGCTTATGAGGGATCTTTCGATGTAATTGAATTGCCCTACTGAGATCTGCTGAATTGTTGCAAATGCTGAATCAGGTATACGCACTAAATTCAATGGAGTTTTATTACATACCATCTGCGCCTTTGGTCAGCGATATCGAAAAGGGCACAATTCTGAAACGAGCTAGCAAAATTTTATGTTGATTTAAACGTACATTGTTTTGAAGTTATCGTGTCCAAGTAGCTAGAGGATTTTTAAAATCTTACTTCAGCTCAGCTTAGGTGTAATAATATGATTAAATGGACGATTTAATTTGCATAATATGAAAAAGGGCAACGAAAAATACGGTGCTGCTAAATCCAAGCACATTAGCTGCATTCACCCCTGAGAGATTATCATAACAAGCGTAATAGAATAATGTAAATGTCTATCTCGCGGTCGCTAGTTGCGATGCTAATCGCGCTCAAATGTAATGCGGTAAGCGTCATTATAAACGCTTTTTTTGTATGCAGCTTTTAAGTTTATTTAACGATCCCATTTATCATCACTGCAAATATTGTGACGGTTAAAAGGGATTTTTAAAAAAATATTTTTAAATTGTTGATCATCTTACCTATACCATATCGTCCTTTCACTTACATCTATTAACTACTTCAGATCAAAGCTAAGACTCGATTCCAATAATTGATAATTCAATAATTATCGTGAATCAAATCACTGGTAAAGTCGTAAATCCCATTAGAATCAGATGAAAATAAAATTAAATTTATTGCGTCCATAAATCTTAAACTTTCAGATTAGTCGTATTTACTCTTTGATATCATTTTTAATATTAGTGAGCTAGCTTTGTAAAGTTGTCTTAATTGATTTAAATTAACATGTTTTGATATGTGTGTATCATGAATCGGTAACGGAGCGTGGTTAAGATGTTTTCCGTTGTGAATGTTGCCAACACTTTATAATCAGAGACTTGGCAGACAACGGGCGCTTTGATTTACTTCTCACCACCGTTTACTGTAGTATAGATATAAGCTTTTCAAATGATAAATAACTCTCTAATATTTTACCAACGTAAAATATTTTATATCTCGTGAAAGACAAAACAGTATTGTATTCTAATTGTTTCCTTGAAACGCTTTGATGTTAAAATTAATCTGGATTCTTAGATAAAGGTAATTGAGACATAAACATGTCGCTTGATGAACGATGAAAGAACTAACAAAATGTGATAACATATAAATCATCATAAAAATCAAAATTTTAAATTAACGGAAATAGCTTTGATGTAAAAAATATTTTTACTTTTGAACTAAAATGTTTGTGAAGATTTTTTATGAAGACGTAAAATATCTCTTACCTCGTTGTACCTATATTAAAATAATTATATTGATCAATATTAACGCAATTTAAAATATAAATCTAAATATATAGACACTCTTTGCAAAATTTGATTATATGCCTAATTGTAGTTTTCTAACTCCAGATGTGCCTCTCATTTATAGCTGTACATATTATTTTCCTTGATTTCTCTGACATCACAGGTAAATTTAAGTAGCAGATAAATTTAGTTAGCGTCAAAATCTACTTTTATTTATGTTTTCTTAATCTTTATTTGAGTGCAAGGTACATTAGATTAAATAAGGTATGGTTGGATTTATTACAAGTTGCTAGTACGACTAGTGCTCTGTGTAGTGTTTGAGCAGTGGGCAGTGTGCAAGTCGCGCTGGGTGCTCCGTGCTCCGAGCACCGCGTTTACACGTATAGTCGTATACAGGCTTGCTTGCCATTTGTCGCGCTCGCACGATAATTGTTGATATACGATCGCGATCCAACACCGTAATTGTCAACGCTTTATCTTCTAATTGGCTCACATTTGCCAATGCCAGCGCGTCTCATCTATTCGCGATAGCGTACATGCAAAAATCGCTTATCGGTGTTACATTCGTAAAATACTTGGAATTCTGACACGTTTTACCTGTAAAAGCGCGGAAGAAAAGCAATTCGCAACGCCAATTTTGAGAACAGTAAAAAGTGAGATTCACAAGTGCAAGTTGAAACGGCGTTTAAGAGCGAACTGAGGGCGGCGCCCACCGGGGGCGAGAAACAATTTGGAGTTTTATCGGCGGCAAGGTGGTGGGTGACCGTGTTACTTCTGATTTATGTTCACATTAACTACGAGCGGGCTAACAAAATGCATTACAGGTCGCTCACTCTCGATTGCATCACATTCTATATTTAAGATAAGTAGTCGTCAATCGTCATGCAATAAAACTGTAGTGCTGAAAATCGTTTCTAGCAAAAACATCATGTTTTGACTTTAAATAGTTTACAGAAATCATCCTACAAACTCCCCAGAAAGGAACTTCAGCACCGACGATCTCTGAATACTTTAACGTCATTCGAATACAAAAGCTAATTTCGCTAAAACCTTAAATGAATCGAGTTGGTCGGAGCTCTCATTATTTAACTTGCTCCAAGTTTAAATTGAAAACGCCACCAAACTCTTTACGTAGTCCGAAGCAAATTTTGAACTTTGCTGCTGAATTGGAAATTTCTTTATAAATATCTTATTAAGCTTAAATTCAGTTGGTGTCACGTTGCCGACACTAATTTTATTCGTGAGAGACGGTGTCGGGGCGGCCGGGGCGGGGGCCTTCAACCCGGGGCTCAGTGTAAATGTATGCAAACGGGAAACGCGATATTTGACGAAGCTGAAAACGACAAAAGAATTAAGGAGGCACCTCGCCCCCGGGGCCCGCGGTTGCGCCGACATAGCCCCTCGCACACCGACACCTCGCGAATTCACTTTGCTTTTTATCTTATTAGGAAATTAGCTGTCACTCCAGCCGCGATCACTCTGTTGCTATTTCATTTACATAATAAATGCTCTTGTAATAATGATCACGTTTTAATATTTATACAATTCTATTTCTTGTATAAAGTGTTCATTTCTTAAAGTAGGTGGTGGAAATGACATTAATAACAATGTGTATAGGAACTCAGGGTAATAGCTACTTCATTTAATGATAATATTATAGCATTTACTGTAAAATTTTAAATAATGTATTAAATAAGTACTTAGTTATAGTAAAACGTTTTCCAATTAGGTGGCATAACGTGTGTCGTTTTCAATTCCCTCATACATTTTTAATAAAGACGCACAACCCTATCTGTTATTTCTAGGTTATGTGAAGTGAACACATGCAGCCTATTTGAACACAGCGTGTAATAGATGTGTGATTCATGTAAATGTACCCTTAGCAAGTGTATCGTAGGCTAATCTCGCCCTCACCCCCGCGCCCGCTCCCCCCACCCCACGCAATATGCCAGGTCGGGGGAGGCAGGCGCCACGAGAAAACGTGTAAACTAATTATGTACATTTTCGTAGCCACTTATTTACATAACCACGGGCTGAGCCTCGCTTTCACCGTGAATATTTCATTTGTAATCTTTACTTTGACGGTTTAATATGACAGCTGTTGGTTTGTTTGGAGAAAACTTTTAATTTTCGTCGTTTTCTTCCGGCCACCCTTTGTAGGCGCGTCAACAAAAGCCTCGCGCGACTAATAATAGGTGATTGTAAAGACGTTTTAAAGGATAAGTGTCTGGTAAACACCTATAACGTGTAATTTCATATTTATATGACAGGATACACAAAAAACACAAAAGGCGATAGATATTGAAAGTTTTTAATTTGTGATCTCTTATTATAGTTGTTTAGGGTTTAAATGATTTCGTTTTATTATTAGAAAATATATTTCAATTCCTGTAATAGAGATGGATTATTGTCTTTAAAATCGATGTCACAAAGTAATCTAATTTGATAGTAGGTAATTCTAGCCGACCTTTTTGTACATACATGGACAGGTGTCATTTTAACCCTTGGGTGATAATCCGGGAAATTTTCAAAGTGATTTCCTATGTAACTTATGACCGAAAAATACAATGACAATTTTCTAGAATGTAAGAACAATCCAGTGGCTCTTCTCCGACTTATCGATTTTACATCACCATAGTTATTGTAAATATTTCCGATTTTTGATAGGTTTAGAAGTATTGAAACAGGAAACAAATAAATAAGACTATTAGAGGTAATGAGCGATTGGCCATGCGTTTCGTGGGTATTTATACCGCACCGCGCCTTAGCTTGAACTAATTTATGGAAGTAACTACGCAGAAAATGTTTATGTACGAAGTGCAGGCTAGGGCTACCTTCCCGCTCCTCGGTGACATCCGGTAGCCTCCCTATAAATACCGGGACATGTTCCTATGCAATTCATATAAACTTCAATTACTGATCAACATGGTTGAGGACACGCGATTTTGCTGCAATTTCGCGTAATGGCGGAGACTATTATGTTATGTATAGAAATATTTATAAATACAAATTAAACTCTAACGAAACTTAAGGGAGAGGACATTTTTTTCGTTGCAGGTTTTATTATATTGAGAATCTCTTTCTTGTTTTTGTTGATTTGTTTTCGCAAGTCTAGATCTTCAGACAGAACTTAAATATCTGAGGTAAAATCCACTTTAATCATTTCAAAACCGTCTTTTTGAGAGCATTCGTAATTAAACACTAAATTGTAAAATCTGTTTATATAGAAAATAATTATGGTGTATTTTGGTGTATGGTGTAACAAATTTAAATAGGTAATATAAATAATAAAGGTTTAGTCTGGATTATTAGTTATTACTATTTAGGCTTTACATTTAGATTTAAACGTATTTCTTCGCAATAAAAGTAGTTATTACCCTATAAATAGATATTGAAAGAGTTATAATGTAGGTAATAAATTAATAATTAATCTAATTTATACTTAACCTATAGGAAGATAGATTTACGCCATATAGTTTACATGTTAGGTGACATATTCACATTTTAGTGATGAGTAATTAAGTAGACAAGATATCATTTCAGTCGCCGATTATTTCTTTGATCTTTGACTTCGGAAAAAGCGCCATATTATTAATATCTGTGTTAAGCCACCTTGTTGGCAGATTTAGAAGCATGCGTGATGATTGTAATGCTTGTTACATGACAAGCAGGATTTATTTAATAGTTTTGTTGATACAATTGTGTATGACAAAACTTTACTCGGTTTTTCGTCCGGATAATCTATATAGATCCACCAAGTAGTGGTGTCGGCTCTAAATATTTTTTTTTAGAAAATTAGTCATTAAATCTGTCGAAAGCAGAAGAAGGTTGTTGTTGATAAGAGCAGTATTCTCTATACTTGCTATTTTGAAATCAGCCATTTATTACGTAACTTAATAGTAATAATTTGTGCGCCAAATCGTTCATGTCAGTGATGAATTTCTGGGGGTCCACGTAAATGAAAAAAGTTGGAATTCGATGGGATGTAAAAAATAATCTACGGCCTAGTTAAGATATCATTTCAGAATTCCGTAATGTTTACATTCTTTAAATACTTCTTTTTTTGAACTTCTAGATTGTGTTCGCATGATTTGGTAATATGAGAAAGGAAGACTCCCTTCTCTATCTCTATCGAAGAGAGGGAGTTCTACTATGGAATAACATGCTAAGTAGTCTACTAATTAAATAAGTCTGAGTAAGTACCTACCTAGATTTATTGAAAACAATAACTAAAAAGAAAACGTTAGTAGACCTTTAATCTACAATGAAGAAAGGTCACGACACATTCAACGGTCCTCCATCGTTTCGTAGGTTAGGAGGCTCCACCCCGCTGACATGTCGCGTTTTAACAGTCCGTACGTGCTCCCTCCACCCCCAGGGCTCCGGCCCCGGCCCCTACCCCGACTCAGTTGACGACATTAGCAGCCACAGACATAGGGCACGTTCGCCAGACGCTGACATACCTACCTAACGACTATACCTATACTAGATAAGTGAAGTCGATACTTCAGTTCTACAACAAGGAACAATAACGAGTAAATAGATATACCTAATATCATGTTAGGTAGTAAAAATCTAAATGTTGATAGGAAGCTAAGCAGTTTTTGGGTTTTGTGATCTAGGTGTAAGTTTTCGTGGCTCATTTCATTTCTCTAAATTGATACGTAGAACTAGTTAAACTAATTTTTTTTTTCCAATTGCACTGCGATAAACAATAATAACCTTATGAAATTATATGACAAACTGCCTCTGAATTATAAAAAAAGAGATTTATTCGTAAAATAAATGAGAGTCACTGGTGATTATGTAGTTGAGTGAGTTGACTGAATGAGTTCGTGTTAATCTTGAAATCTTTGATTGTAACGCGCAAACGTTTGTAGTCTTATAAATATCAATTTTAATTTATTTTTTTAAGGATTACTAGCAGTATGACTGACTAGTATTCCCTTTACCTCTCCGACTAAGCTAAAATGCTTGTGTTAGGAGTGGGCCACACAAGTAGTTAATAAAGTATATATGTCGGTAAAATAAATTTTCATCGTCATAATATACCTAAATGAAAACATCCTATTTATAAGTATACACAGTCGCGTCTAAAACGTCAGTTTAATAATATAGCTAGATATTTATTAAGCAACAAGACTCGGTTACGCCTGCTTGACTACTTGACTACTTAAGAGTAGTCATTTTGTATAATTACGGAAAAATAATGTGACGACATGACTTGTAATATAAATTAATTTATTTTGCAATTGCAATGCATTCTTACTGAATAAGTTATTCCAGAAACTTATCGTTTAATACATATTGCATTATGTATTAAACGATTAGTTTACCTATGGTTAAAGTTTCCACCGAGAATTTATTTATATATCTAAAAATGTTCATTACATAAAAAATTAGTGTTAATCATTTTGTATTAAGAATTTGGGCCAAACTCACTAAACTACTTGCTCACTCAGTTTTCCTCTCACACGTCAACTCAATAACCCAACGAATCAAATTTAGAAACCTTTCTATACTTTTTATTTAGAATCACACGTACCTACAGTAGATGCTGAATGTTATGATATTGTTACCCAATACGGCATCAATTTATTTTTAGTTAATGACTGTCTTCTAGTGGATGATATAATCAATTTGATGTGACTTCAAACAGTCCTTTAGCTTTGTTGTAATTGGGTAAAAAAAGGATAGGGTGAAAAATTGTTCTGTATTTTTCGCGCTTAAAACATAATGTAAATTTTGATAATATTTATAAAAGTTGTTTTAAAATAGATAACAATAGTGTAACATAAGCAGAATGTGATTCTCGCCGAAGCCGCGCTAATACCCGTAAAGCTCTCAATTTAGTACGTACGAATACGAGTAGAGCGTAGGTGGGGGTATGTAAAGTCACCTGCATTTCCTTCTCCACACCGGCGCCGAGTTTCGCAAGTCGACACTGAAATTGGGAAGTTAACGATAATATTGCTAAAAGTGTCGTCTACCCGTTGCGACATTGCCGTTTCTGTTAAACTTTGTGTAAGATGGTAGAGCGCGTTAACTGTTTGTAGGGTTACCATATCAAATATATTTTTTTAGAAAGTACTCTTCGAATACTTAATAACATATAGGTATGCAGTCTCATATAAAATCTACACATAAAATACGTTTAAACACGTACTTTGCTTGACAGAAAACCTAGCAGTAACTGCGGTTTGGGACTTGGGAGTAGGAGGAGGTTTATGGAGTTACTTTACTATACATAAACTCTCGCCTCCACTATTCGACTACGTTATCTAACATTTAAATAAGTTAGCAATAATATCAAAGACGCACGTGCCATCTCTACACTCCGATTATAATAATATATACCTATCTCATAAATGATGGAGAGGGTTATTCTTGAAAAACCAATAGAAACTAATGTTACTGCACTTCTCAAAAAACTATTATAAATTAAAAGGCTATAAAAAGTCATGTTAATCTATCTGTGAGCACAGTTTATTTAATTCTCAATTACTCATTCAAAAATCTGACACACAAAGTAGAATAAAATAAAATTTAAAGTCTTGACTCACCATACTTGTTTATAAGGGTTAAAGTGTACTGTGTGCTTTACCATGCAATTAAAATAGTACGCTTAACTGATATTTGTTTAAAATCACTAATTATATAGCAGTTAATAAATAGTTACATGCCACATCTGCTGCGGTAATGGCCGCTATTGCTGTATTGTGTTGTGGAAATGTTTTATTTGCTACGCGCGCAGCTATGGTACAACCTTATAATTTGCTATTCGTGTGAACACAGGTTTTACGTGAAGCTAATGGAATATAATCTATCAATATGTATAAAAGAATAACGTACTGACTGACATATAAATGCACAAACTCCTTGGGCTAGGGCGGTGGCTGACTCTAGGTGAGCACTAATTTAATTTTGCTTTTAAGTTAATGAAAAAATATATAAAAATTTGTATCTATGTTAATACTAAATGGTAACCTTTATCATGTTAATAATCACGCCTATCACTTAATTATTTTTTTCCGGGATAAAACGTAGTCTATTTTACTTTCAGACTACGTGTACCAAATCGATATGTAAAAAATTACGTCAATCACATGTATGTATGTTGTTATTGACGATCTTTACAGTTAAAACGTAAAAAGAAGTTTATACATTACCGGTTTTCTTTATTACATTCTTTAACTATCGATCGTTATTACCTGCAAACCTTTTTCTTTCGTTTCCTATTTTTTTTCAAAAATGACTTGTTTAATTTATCTCTCTGTTACTGTGTCAAAAAAAAAATAAACCAATAAATACACTTTCACATTTGAAACACTTATTAGTATGAATTTTAATAATAAATTATATAAGTTTTTGTAGGCATTATAACAACCGAAAAAAAGAGTACAAGAATAATACCGGCAAGTGGGCCGTGACAAGCTCAGTAGTTATCTGAGATCTCCGCGTCTGACATAGATATTTATCAATGAAATTGACAAAATCGTGCTAGTGTCGAAAATTTGATGCGGCTTCGAACCCGGACCTCCCAAGATGAGCGATATTTCACCCTATGCCTTCCGCCCAGCCCCGCCCTACCAGCTCATTAACTACTAATACACATCAATCTTTCACACATTCCACCATGTTCATAAAAAGTACGTATACATTGAAATACTCCAATTTCATTTTTATAAATAACTTGGTAACAATACATCTCTTTAAGTTATTCTTAAGGGTGCTGGCACCGAAGTAAATGGGGGTTCCCTATCAGGAAAGAAATTGTGAACATTTTTACATGGATTTTTTTAGAACTGTTACACATCTTACTTCACATTTTACTAATAAATCGTGAAAGCTTGTACCTATTTTTGAATGCTTAGATGTTTGTAACTCAATCACGAATAAATGGCTGAAAGGATTGTATTGAAATTTGACACACGGATACTTTATTAACTGGATTAACACATATGCTACTATTTATCCTAAAAAAGTCATAGTTCCTGCGGGATAATAATACTATAATATGTTTACTGTATATTTTAATTAAGCTACAATATATTTAAATAAAATGTTTTTTTTTCAATCTAAGTATATGTAGTTAATAGCGCCTATGCGAAGCCGGGGTGGTACACTAGTAATAAAAAGTTTTTAGTGACCTGAAGATACTTGATTGAAATTAGACGATTTTTCTTTTTGAGGAATAAGATATATATTTTTTATTAATATTTCATTTATTATTTAATTTTAAAGACATAATGTTTTTATCTATATTATATCAGTATAATTCCTCTGTAGTCTGTACCTACAGCTCTACTGAAATGAATAAAAAGAATATGCGTGTTTAAATGGTTTAAATTCACAACTGAACCTGGTAGGTGGATTGCCAATCTTAAAACTTAATAAACCCTTAGCGACTAGGTAATACGTAAAAAGGCACTTAAAATTATATGTAATTATCAAAGTTAGTATCTTCTATTATATTTTAAAGGTTATTTTTTGCGTAAAGTATTTTGTTCTTGTTGTAAGTGAAATAGGATTACTGGAGGATGACACGCGGTCATTTGTCATCTCGTCACTCATACGTCAGCGCCGTTACGCCCTTCGCCATAATCGCACCACAAAGCAGACGATCGCATTAAATTAGTATTGCGAAATTACCAAGTAATTTATTACACCTCAAGTATCAGTATAAAAAGTTATTGATATTTTTGATAATCGAAAAACTTATGTGTATATAAATAGACGCGTTATACAGCACAGAAAATGGCGAATATAATATCTTTCTAATTAGGTTCGTGGGAAAGAAAAGGAAAAAGTTATTATAAAGTCGTCTAATCTCACTCCTATATACAAAACAATCTACATGTTTCTGTCGCATGTAAAAATAAGAATTCTTGAATAAGGTACTATAAAAACATTTTTTTTTGTTAAAATAAAAAACTTACTTATAAGAATAGATACTTTAATATTAAGTAACATGTAACTACGGCTGTTATTTAAATTGAAGAAAATTTGATTACTGAATCGTTAGTTAATAATTTAAGGGAGCTATTATAAGTCGGTATATTTTATTGAATTTATTTAATGATGCGTTAGACAGAGACTAACAAACCGTTGGTGTAATGTTTCAAGCGCATCGGATGCGAGGCGACAAGTCGTGACCAAGTCGCACGTCAGACGCTGCACTCATCTGTCAATGTAAGCCCGTGACGTAAATATGACACTGAAATTTAAATCACCCATTCAGTCGTCCCCGTAACTGGAAAAAATATTCTTGATCAAAGAGACATCTACTAGTTATACTTACAGCTCTCACTATTTAATTTTTACTGCGATTATAGTAGGAAGACTTTCGAATATTTTTAGCCGACTGTGCGCTGCAGAGGAGTTTAATGTATTTATTATTATTTAGTCTATGTATGGTTATTCCTTTGTGGTACTCTAGAAGCCAACTTTGCTGATTCTCATGTCAATCAAATGACAGTAAGTAATCAAAATTAAATATGGCGATTGTCAGACCATATAAAAGGACTACTACTAATTGCTGGGTAGGTCTCAGAAAATCAACATTAAGTTTCTTTAATCGTTATTCACTTTGAATGACGATTTAGTATCTCTATCGATTTAGTGTAACACAGCAAACATTCTATACGTAAATTATAAAAAATAAAAAAAACCGATTGCTTATAAAGTAAATTAAATAGAATATTTCTGTCTTCAATCTCATGCAGTTTTATTGTTATATTAAAGAGATGCCTTCGACTGTACTACTTTTACGCAGTCGGATTTTTTATGGTTGTCCGTATAAGTAATAAAATCTATAATTTAGTCAAAATAATGACATTCTTACAATTAACATATATGTAATGACTTACCTACTATGGTCTTGGTTGATCTTTAAAGGATTTAAAAGATGCATAAGCATATATTCAATTCTTGCAAGTATTGTTTACATACATATAAATCTATGCACAATTGAACATCTACTTACTTGGTACTTTATATAATGCGCAGGTACATTGTGTTTATCATGTAGGTGGGTACATAATATTAGATAATCACCCCCAGGCAGTGGCCGTAAAATTAGCTGCAAGTGGAGCCATTATTGATATGAAATATTCATTGGCCACCAGCTCTGATTGTTGTCACTTAAATTATGCAGAACTCACTCGCGGATCACTGTTGCCGCTATTATTGCTAATTGGAGCTAATATGTAGATTGGAGTGATAATTTAACAAATGACCACTTTATTTACTGACTTGTATTGTTGTTACCTAGATATTTATTTTATAAAAGTAATATTAGTATACCCAAGCCGTCCAGTATTCTATTGGATCCATTTTATTTATACCTATGAATGTCACTCTCATTAGATGCATTTATTTGTAAAAAAACTTTGCAACATCGACCTTACAATCACACGAATCCATAAAATTAATACCTAATAATCATTTACTATTAATCCCAATTAATATTATAATCATTAATTTATTATAAATCTCTGATCATCAAAACATAAACGATACGATAATACTACCTCAAGTGCGTTAATGAGCAAAATATGCGTGCGCCATCTGTCGCTAATCAACGAATAGAGTTAATTAAATCGGTCGCAATATGGCGGCGTATAATTGCTAATAATAAAGCGCTTTCCTGTATAATTAGACGCGCGCTGATTGGCTCCCCGGCCCTATCACGACGTGATAACATTGCGTTAATGTACACTTCCTATCCAACAATAGCCATCTCTGATAAGCAGTCGTATCACACTTTTATATAACTTCTTAATTATAATATGCTCTCATTATACCAGTTTCTTTCTTAATTATACCTATCTAGGGTTCTGCAATGAAAGTATTAAAACAGTATCTGGGACTTGTGATGCAGGTAAAGGATTACATGGCCCGTTTACATGTCCACTTCGCTCGCCTTCACTACCCGACTTCACTGCCTTACATCTAATGAAAATAATTAATAATGTTAGTGATTTACGTGATCGACTGCACCGGCGCACAAAACCACACTGGCAATATTTTAGAAAAAGTTCACTGTAAAAAATCACTTGATAAACTACATATTTCAGTTCTAGTGGGATATTAAATCTATAGAAATAGAATACCAGATAATCGAAGGCTATCAAAAGTGCTTATACTTGTAACTTTAGCCTTCCTTGTTTTAAAATCTGCTTAAAAAAATGTTAGTCAACTGACTCTACAAAGTTAATTAAACACATTAAATGGGTTGAGTAAAAGTAATCATTTAATTAAATCCAAAATAAGAAAGCCAAGAATTTAACTAATGGGTAACATCTAATAAAAGAATTATGACAAGGATTCATGGTCGAAAGATATGCAATAGTGCGTTCTGGAGATGCATCAAACCGACGCGAGGCGACGCGCGGGGAAACAATGATTGACGAGTTTGCACCTCGGTCCTCGCCCGCCTCTAATTAAGACGATATGCGCTTGCACTGTGATCGTGCTCGTGCTCGTGTCTTGTTCTCCGTGTAAATTTGTTCATGACTATTTTAACCGACCGCGTGAGACGAAGAATTAAAATATGTGTATCCAGGTATGATTTTTTCCCTATAACAGTCTGGAAATCAAACGTATATGGGATAAATAAAATTGTCAACTTGAAAAATAACTGCCTAAAAAGTTAGTAAGTATAACATGGAAATAAATTAAGGCCATTTCTGTACTACAATCTCTCACGAGTCAGAAGATCTTTTTATAACAATAAAGACCTGTCGTCTCCAACTGCTCGGGATTAGGCACAGAAATAGGATTTTATTTCTTGTTGTATTTTCTCTAAAGTATACTCTTTAGTCTTAACCCTTTTATCTAACTTTTATCTAATCAGTTAACAAAAAATGTTAACTTCTGTCATATTATGTGTGTGTCTAACTACCATTATTAACAAAAAAGATTAAAGCACATTAGGACTTTCAGTTTTACTAATTAACTTTACTAATTATGGTAGGTATCCATAGAAAATAAATTTTAACAATGTCATAACAATAACGAGCCGTTGTAAAACGGTCGCTCCTTATTTCTGTCTTCAATATCTGCTCATTAAAACTGGTGTACATGTATCTTAATCCTTTTGCTCTCGCTCGCTTTTCCGCTAACTTTTGGGTGGTAGAATGATGAACGACGTCGGTGGTCATATATCATTGCGGCAATATATATCGGTGTGCGGCGAGTGTCGCCATTAACGCATGCGTGCAATTGCCCGTGCGCGCTCTTGCACTATCGTGAATGCTACGAGTATAAGAAGCGACTCACAAATCGACGCGCGCGACCATAGCTTAAGGCGCATAAATCTTATTAATGGCATTCTTATTTTCTCCTCTCTCTGAATTCTTGTAAAGGCGTTAGAACGCATTTTGCTAATGACGCCTCGCCTTTGTTACTCGTCACACGTTTACTACCAGGGCTATAACCATGAAATGTAAATATATCAATAGAAATCATAAACCAATCACAACTATTGTAAATAATAAAATACTCAATCACACATATCCGTCTGGGTGGCCGAATCGTAATAGATAAATCTGTAGTCATATTATTTTCGGGTCACAGGGTACATTCTCCATTGATGTTGTCTAAAGAGCAAATTCTCTATTACGACGGCTCACTTCAGGCAATACTAACAAAAAGTGAGTAACCGCTACGCGTTTTTACTTCTCAGCTTACATTAAAGATTTGTTGTTTCCGTTCTCGCCGCCTCAATGACTACCATTTTATGTCGATCTGGAGATAGTGTTACATGCGCTCGCTACTGACACCAGTTTTTTTGACACTCCTTTCTTCATACAACGAGTTTATTATCTTCGATCGCTTTTTCTAGCAGTTTTATTTATTTGGGCTGTTCCTAATTAGTTACGTTGTTTCGAAACTTTACACAAAGATCTTTCTATTAATTCTGTTTAGTAATCTATTACAGATTATAGAAATTTGGAATAAATATTAACCATAATTATATACATGTAATTATAGGTAGATATGCTATATATAATAGTTAGGTATTACAAAATATACCTACGTATACAAAAATGTTTCCCCATTCATCTTTCTTCAACAAGAGACATTAAAGAATGTCTCTGTTAAGAAGGGGAAGAGATCATAGTCGTATAAAAAGTAACATGTCGAGAAATACGTTTGGTAAACTAGTATTAAAATATTTGTACTATTTTAAGCTCTAACCACAATTGCTTCTTATTTTAACTTTATAATATATCAAATATGACACTGTGTGGGGAAAAACTGAATATATGTTTAGTGTTTTGGTATGTATTATAAAAGAAGGTGAATGAATATTATATCTATGTGTGTATTCTATAATATTCATTGATAGGAAATCGGTGTCAAGGAGATGATCTTGGAAATATTCCTTTTGGAAAAAAAGTTTATGTCAATTGGCGCTTTACCACGATAGCTGCCCGATACTACTAATGACAATATTATCGGTGAATTGCAATGTAACATTAATTAGTTGCGATAATTTGCGATAACCTACGTTCTAATGAGCAAAAAACGATTGGTGCCGGCCTCAGCAAGCGATAATTTTAACTCATGCAAGTAATTGTCGAATAATTGCGTTAATGTGAAAATATACGCTTTAACAAAACAATGGAATGAGGAACTCGATAAAGAAAGTAAAAAAGTATTCAAATATTACCTTTGTCTTAAGCTGTAATAATGTTAAACGTATTACTTAATATGGTTCAATACAACAATAAAATAAATACACATGGTTATTTGTATAATAATATGATCAGAAAAGATTGCTTATATTTGGTAGATACCAATGTAAGATTACATACGGTTATTTACTTTTGGTTACCTCATAATTTTTTGGTAACTGTATCGATAATGTTGAGTATGACAATACATACATAACCTTTATTTACTACTAGCTTCGCCCCGCAGTTTCACCCGCTGTATAATTTTTTTTTGTTTTTCATAAAAAGTATCCTATGTTACTTCTAATACCCTCAAAAATATGTGTACAGTTTCATGATGATTGGTTATGTAGTTTTCGCGTGAAAGCGTAACAAACAAACTTACATTCACATTTATAATATTAGTAGGGATTTATCCTCTTAGGTGACTGTAAATGTTATAATAAGTAAATTAAAAATTCTTCCCACAGACGAATGTTCCCGACGGTGCGTGTATCATTTGCGGGATGTCGCGCAGAAGCTCGTTACGCTGTTCTCCTTGATGTAGTACCAGTAGATGGTAAACGCTACCGTTACGCCTACCACCGATCCTCATGGCTGGTAGCAGGGAAGGCGGATCCACCTGCCCCTGCTCGCCTTTACCCACACCCTGACTCGCCCTTCTCAGGTGATCAATTGCGGAAGCAAGTGGTTTCCTTTGAGAAGGTCAAGCTTACCAATAACGAGATGGACAAAAATGGACAGGTGAGCATTTTTTTAGGTTAAATGTAATTTAAAATTATCGATTTAATCTTTTGGTAGTTTATTAGCTACGTCTATACAGCCTAAATCTTAGGTAGGATCCTGCAATCGCAATTTTATTCTCACGAAAATTTGATCTTATGAAAATAATTAGGATTGAAATTCTATTGAATTCAGAGGCAATAGATCCTTGATCCTAACGAAAATTATATTAAATAGTTTTATTTATTTCTCAGTTGGTGTTAAATTCAATGCACAAGTATCAGCCTCGCATCCACCTTGTGTTGCGACGGGAAGGGGCCATAAACGCGCCAATTACTGATCTTGACCAAGAAGAGTTCAAGACATTTATATTCCCGGAGTGCGTGTTCACAGCGGTCACAGCGTACCAGAACCAGCTTGTAAGTACTTTCAACAGTTTGTTAACTTACTCATACTATATGTCACTGTATCAATGAGTACGAAGATTTCTCTACTCACAGACGCATATATATATAAAACATTCTTCACGACTCTCACTCTTAAGATAAAGAATACTTGAATATAATACAATAAAAATAAAATATTTTCGGTATAAGGTAAATTCATCTTTCATCATCTCTTAGTAGTAGTGTTCGTTGTCTATAAAGAATTTTATCCACAATTTTTTTTTAAATTACGTAATCTAACCTGCAGTCGCGACACTGGTTGGCGTATGACTGATTGAATTTCGGGAAATTCTTGCTCTTTTCTTGTTATCATTTTAGTCCGAATAAAACATCTATATCTATACCTACCTATAATAAAATTATGAAGGTGAAGATTTGCGTTTGCATGTTTTTTACTGCATACCAAAAAAAACAGGTAAAAGAATAAATTAAATTTTAAATGTGTACGGATAATTTCAATGAAATGAGTAAATGTCTGAAATTTCCGAACGGGCAGATCCTAGTGCACTATAGTTCTAATTCAATATTACATATAAAGTAATCTCGTCAAGCCATTTTAGTGCTTTTATTTGGCAACACATGTTAGGTATCATTCGATATCTAAAATAGATCAGAAGCAAACGTTTGAAATCGCAGCGCGTTAAGTATCGACGTGTTCTATATCTGGCGCACTAATTGCATCTCGCTGAAAGGTATGTCCAGTTTGAACAAAGGGAGGCGTCACGTAATTTTTTGTATCAAGCGGCCACCACGGGCGACGACGATGACAGACGGACAGTCACTTTGACGATTAAAGTTTTCACCGAGCTAAATATATACGGCTGAAGAATCTTTCTCTAACAGTTGATGTTGCATTCGCGAAGTGTTACTAATGATCCACTAACGATTTATTGACACCAACTTATGGATTGAATCTTCATCTAGAAACATACATATAGTCTAAAACAAATATATATTAGAAACAAAATATTTGGATTGAAGTATCATTTAAAACGAAATTTAAATTTAAACCTAAATCCTATTGATACTAACATATTCCTTTAAAATAAGCTAGTTTGACCAGGAAACTATTGTTTTTAAATCCTGTGTCGTCATAAAACTAAACTGTTAATTACAAAAAACAGTCTAAATAGACAAACATACGAAATATAGCTTTACCTTAAAACACATTGCTAAACATTTTCTAACTCTGTACTGCTATTCTGTAAATTTGATTGAGGATTAAGTGAAAAACACTACTCTATCACTTCTTAAGGTCATTCAATTTTTTCTTTTAGTATAAAAAAGAAAAGTTCCATAACCTCCAAATATTAATCTAATGAGTAATGTGAACGATAAAGCAGTATAACCGCTCCGCTCATAAACCCGCTCCGCTACGCGCCGGTAGCCGCTACATGTGTCGCCACGAGCAATTAATTCCCTGTCACAAGAGCGTTTGGGCGTCACAATTCCTCGTTTTGTTTCTCCCGCGCAGTAATTAGGACGTTTTGAGGTTCATAAAGGAAGCGTTACTTTATATCGACAACGCGGTACATAAATCTTCATTCGCCCGTTAATTAGCTCTCGTGCTTGAAGCTACGTCTTTCTTTAAATATGGATTCTAACTCATGTTTAGACTTGAGACTACTTGTAAATGATTATATGGGATTACTCACGTATATCGTTTAAGTTGTTTTGTAAAAAAAAATACATGAAGATGAAGTGAACATGGAGTCTGGAAATGTGATATTAATTGTTGAACATAATAGCTAGTTTTTGTACTTAATGGCCAAAAAATATGACTACTCGTGCGGGAGGTGAAATGTACCTACTGTAAAATATTTTTATAAAAATGTGGGTTAACATGACATGCGAAGAACTTCTAGGTATCTCAGTATTATTGTGATTTCTATTCTACTAAACGGCAACGCCTATGCGATTTGCCACAGAAACGACTCCCCAGAGCTGTGTTATTGATATCTATTGATTCTAACGCACCGTTAGATTTACAGCTAACGCCTATTGATAGGACTTGTGAAATAAATCATGCGTTTACTAATATCAGGAAATATGAATTTATAGCTGATACATAGATTCAAGCTGAGATTTAAAAAACATTAATAATTATAGCGTACTATTCCACGCAGGACTACTTAAATAATAGGATTTTTTGTTATTTTAATAACTCTTAAGTAAAATTAAACTATTACTATTTGTAGAAATAAATCTAGCTGATCTTTATGTGGTATGACTAAGAAGGTTTTTATTAATAAGTTGGTGAAATATTATAATGATTTGAAAAGAAAGTAACTTGTTCTCAGTCAGTTTGGTGGTATCTTCTCTTTTTTTAGGGGTTTTTCCCTCGTAAACACTGCCATCAAAGTAAATCCGCAACATTATTTTGTTCTATTTCGTTTAACATCAGGTTAACCTGTTCTGCTTATTTGTTTGTCCACTTTCCATCATAAAAAAGAGAAAAAAATTAAAATAAGTAAATAAAAAATAACTTACTACCTCAGAATGTTAACGTATCGAGTCTCAGATCACGACAAGACGCGGGCGCAGCTACGTTTCGGCTGACGTCACAATTCTGACAGCTTAAACATTTGTCGAACGCGGAGATAGTGTCACTGATAACCCAATCCCTTACAACAATAAGAGCACACTTAGCGTGTTTGCACCTGCGCCCGCGCCTCTCGATATATCTAATACTCATACAATTCTTATAAAAACTATCCAACTTAGATTCGTTTCGTTTATAGATGCAACTTGATGATTAATCTGTGATGATTTTATAGGAACTGCTACATGTATTTAAAATTATAGTAGATATAACAATAAAGAAGCTAGTTAGTTGACATACTCCTCCCGCATACACGAAACTATTGAGCTACAAATATTTATGGAATTTAGTCAGAATTTTATCGTGGCCTAAGGGCTCAATAAGGAGTGATTTTTTGAATATACCTAAGTCCTTTAAAGTATAAACGGAGGTGACAAAGATAGTATAAGAGGCGTAAAAAAAACATCAGCATTTAAATAATCTGTTAGTCTAAAATATTAATTTTTTTTTAAATAATCCAATACCTAATTTAATCTAAGAATACTTATCATTCAATTCAAGTAATCATGTGTGAAGTAGGGTTTATTAAAAAATAAAATAATCTGAGTTTACATCCGTCCGTGGCGTAAATAATAAACTATAGAATATATATGAACATATTTACCTATGTATAAATCGTATTGGTGTTTTCAGTCATAAAATATTTCTGTTTTAACATAACATAAAAAAGTGTCACAAAATTTATTCAGATTGTAAAATCAATTCGAATGTAACATCATTATTGGTGCTTTGTCATACAGGAACGCTGATATGAGACGAGATAAGATCGTAAAGAAAAAACATGAAGTATAATTTTTTGTGCATTCGCTGTGAGACTCCTCGTCGCCGAGGAGCCGAGCGAGGACGCGCCGCGGGGTGGTTTCCCGGGAAAAGCCTGCTTTTAATATTTAACGTTTTACACCCACCACACTCTTGTTTGTTTTGTGAACCATCTTTTGTCCGCACACCTCGGGGTGTGGTGACAATGTTTGGGAGATTTTACGCATCCTCAATACACAATGTGTTTTTTTAATAGCCGATGACTAGTGAGTTTGTTGTGATCGATCGCTCTTTTGAGGATTGATTGAAAAAAATCTCGCGGATGGCAACCTGCAGTGACGGATCGAATGGTTAAACATGTTTATCCATAACAATCACATTTTATAAATAGGTTTTTAAAATAACATAACTGCCCTAAAACGATGATCATAAAAATCAGATTTTCAGCCAAAGTAATGAAGTGAATAATATACACAAGCTGAGACTATGACTTCGCTCCATAGTTAACCATTCTCGCTCATTACAAAAAATCCGCATGCCTCTCTCGCTCGTAATAAGATCATTTAAATAAAACACAATGAAAACAAATATTAGTATTACGTATGAAATGATTGTGACATGAAAGTGTGATTTGTCCTCTTACTATCCATAGATCGTGTAAATAAAGGTAGATATCATCCATAGGATTTTAAAAACTAATGCTAAAACGCGTAGAATACCACTGGCCTGCAAATTACTGTTAGAAAGTCGCTATTTTTTCGTTATTATTTAAGTGCACAGGTAACGCATCTATAATTTTGTAAACATCCTAGATCCATAAGCTTTTATTAAGAACTAGTGAGTGTGCACCAAGTTCTTCAATGTAAGAACATAATATGTAATATAATGATTAGATCCATTAAGCTACAATAATTTTCGTTACTTAAACCTACACGTCTTGAGGAGGTAATCACGGAAATAACTGCGCCTGATCGGTCGCGCGTAGATACGTAAACACGCTCTATAGCCGCTTAATTGAAATTTATTTCTCATTTCTCAGTATCAACAATCAATATTCTAAAATCTTCAATCCGAGGCTATTCTTATATTGAGCATCCACAAACGAGTTCTCTGGGACATAATCAAACAATATAAAGAAGGAGTAAAGGCAAACACAATTTCAATAACAAAGGGCAGCCATGACAAATAAACATATTTCACGGGCCAAAATGGCTGCGGTCAGGTGTCACGAGTGTCCCTCCCTTGCACCTCGCACCTCACTCCTTATTCTCTTCAAATAATCGATTCATTCTTATGAATAAGATCCTTTTATATGTCAACGTGTTTTTAATATTTTTTAATAACATGACTAATGACAAAACTATAAGGTTGTTTCTTTTAATAAAACCACTGAAAAAAATGTTTTATGGCATTGTTTTTATGATGATAAGTGATAGGAAAGTTATATTCTTTTATTTGAAGAGAAATAGAGAGTCAATAAAATGAACACAAACACAAATCAACGTAAGCTGCAAATACAAGAAGTCAACGTACTTGCTTATGAGAGGATTTAAAATAATTTAACTTTAAATTATTTATCGATGCTGCGTCTCTCTCACTCGCGATGTGTTGGAGTGAGGGTGGTAATGCGTGATCTCCTTCTCACTCGCCATCGATCACGCGAGGTGTGACGTCACGCAGAGCCGTCGTGTGCGGCCTGTCTGAATTTATTGCGTCTGCGCACCCAACTTTGAAAAAAGTACATTCATTTGTACTAGTCTACTTGTAACTTAGGTTTTCCGTAACTTGAACTTTTATACAAATTCAATTAACTAATGATCAGAAGTTTTTTGATTTAAGAATAAAATTTAACCTGAAAGCTAAGCAGAGCTTGGGGCTTGTAACCCAGAAGCAGGTCTGCGGTAAAATGTTATACTGCAATAACGAAATACATCACGTGATCATCTAAAATTGAGGCACCATCCAACAGTTAAGCTGTACTAGACTTTATTACGCTACGAAATGATTCTTTAAATCTTTCCTGATATATCGAGATGAGCCAACAGTATTCTTAAAACCAAAAATCGCTGGTGTTGCTAACATACAAATTACGAAATGTTAAGCTTTTATTATGTAACTACATTGGGGAAGTAGTTACCAGTTAAAAACACTAACTACACCATGTCAACTTAACCCATACACCTTTTTGCTTTGTCACTTCCAATAAAACGTTTCCCTTTAGAAACAAGAACACTTAATTATTTTTATCAATATTTAATCTGTAACATGGCATTTAACCTTCACACTGACGCGTGTCAATTCAACGTTTATTTATCATTTTTAAAACAGGAGCTGATTTCATTGAAATGTGGCAAATTGCTTATTCTTTGATATTTAGAGTCTACAGTCGTGATTGTGGACATGAGTGCAAAGTGGACTTCATTCTTACCATGGGTCCTTTAAAAGACCTTTTAGCTCGTATTAGAGAAACTTCTGATATCCGAGCTTAATAAACAAGCTCCAATGAATTGAAACATACAACAAAATTCGAAATTTATAATGTGGATGGCAAGACTAATTCTGAAGATTGCCACGGAAGTCGGTGAAGATCTTTTCAACTTACATACGGTTTCTCTTATTATTTCGATTGGTACAATACGTGAAAGTTTACAACTGATTGAATTACTAGATGAAGATAATGAATTGTGAAATTGAATGATGAAAATCATGATTACTTTTACATAATATGAGTTTTTTTATTTGACATAACAACTTTTGCGCTGAGTCAATCATCATCACGACCCTTCAATGGCCCACTGCTGAGCCAGGTCTCCTCGTCAGAATGAGGAGGGTATTAGGCCATAGTCCACCACGCTGGCCCAGTGCGGGTTGGCAGACTTCACACACCTTTGAGAACTTTTTGGGAACTCTTAGGAGTGCAGGTTTCCTCACGGTGTTTTCCTTCACCGTTAAAGTAAGTGATATTTAATTGCTTAAAACACACATAACTCAGAGTCAGAGGTTTGTGCCCAGGATCTAACTAGGACCTCCCGAGTAAGACTTGAAGTCTCAACCACTGGGCCATCACTGCTGCTGCTGAGTCAATATCACATAAATATCCATTGAAAATTTCACATATATATTATTTAGGAACTACGTGAGTAAAGTATTGAACAGTTAGAACTTCACGTACGGTAACAGTGCGTCAATGGTCGTTGCATTTGTCAAAATTATAACTTTTTACCTTTATGTTGAAGTTTTGCCGTATTTTACGAAGCAACTAGACATTTTTTAATTCGTGTTTTATGACCATGATATCCCAATACTCCAGTAATAAATGAGTCTCATTGGTCCTAAAATACTATTCTAGAGATCAAACTCCACTTTTTTTCTAGAACCGCGTTATTAGGCCATGATTCCGAAAATATTAAACAATATCTAGGACATAGTGATCCCACTTGACCTTAACAACAAGGTAGCAGTGTTCTCTCTGCTGTTCTCTTTCTCAAGGCGATGCACGAAAACTTTCCGAGTTTCATATCGTGTAACTGGAGGCTTAGAGTGATTATTTTTGTTTAACCGGTTTCATGTACTTATCGATGCCACATGCATACGTAATTTCGAAACAGTCGCAAAATAATAAAACATCGGTATTCTCGAAAACGTCGTTTACGTTCGTGTTTCCCGCAGCTGTTGGCCGTTTCAAATTTATTGTCTTAGAGCAGTTCCTACAATCAGTGGGAGATGTGTCTAATGATCTATTCATTTATAGGATAAATTCTATTTATACTCATTTAATTTCGTAGCGCCAGTTCAAGGCCACATTTAAATATTATTTAGAGCACTGAATACAATTCATATTTTTAAGACAAAGGGAATCGTTATAGAAACATTTTGTTGTCATATAGTTTCCTAAAATCATTCAATTTGGAAATATAATTTCTTATCATTATCTTATAGCACATTTAAAGGCAAAAATTGAAAGACCGTTAAGTTGTTATAATAAAAAGAACTACAGTTTTAAAACGATAAAGTTAAAGTTTGTCCCTCAACCCGGATGTACGGATGCCTTCCAAACCAACGAACCAGATTAATGTAAATATAATTTTAATGATTATTTTGTGAAATTCTATTAAAACTTAAGAACTTCAAAGGCAGTAAAAGTGGTTCTTAGGTCTATTACATTCAATTATCACCGTCCATCTAAGGTTCATCTTCATATTATATTTAAATAAATACAAAACAATACCATTAGTAGAAACGTTAACAAGATGGTAGTTAGAATAAATAAGTATAAAAATATCTTTCATAGATTTATCATTGGCGGTTCTAAATCAATCAATACAACTATAAGGCCGACGCGCGGTGCTCGCAGTAACATGACATTTATTTATTCCTTAGATTGTTTCTGTCATGTCTCGTTTCGTCGTGTTTACTTTATTTTTTATTTAAAAGCTTGTTTAGATTAACAGCTTATTATATTTAGCACTTAATTATAGAAAATATGTCACATGAAATTTATAATTTATTGTTAAATAGATATGGTAAATATAATAATGAATTGTATCACCGAAAATTATCCCTTCAGATTTCTAAACTTTAAAATAAATAAACGTGAACTTTAACTTTTGTGGATCTATAACTTTACTATCCATGGTTTGAACATGGTTAAGAAAAACATGTATCAGAGAATTGTATTGGTTAATAAATAAACTTTTGCGACCACTTATTTGTTGTTTAATATTTTAAAATTAAATTAATTAATTATAATTATTAAAAATTTTACTTACAATAGAATATATTGTATAAACATATACTAATCCAGTCTAAATTGGACCATATACATACACATAAATTGTCCGAACTTTTGAGTCCCGTATAGTTTAGTATTGCTTGATATTTATATGAAGATTCCTTGTCCATGTTAATTCTTATAATAGGTATATAATCTGGAGCATGTAAAATGTTAAATAAACAGTGTATCTTTCTTAACGCGTTTTTTAAGAGCTTTTTGTTTACCACCAGGGAATAATGTCATTAAGGCGCCTTTAATGTTGTCAGTGAGCGGGAGTTGGGAGCGGCGCCGCCCAAGGCTAGTGTTTGTTGATACTTAAATTGGGTTGTTTTGACACGCCTCGTCCTTATGTTTGTATTTATCTAATAATTGTCTGTTACTTGAAAGGAGTCTCTTAATTATTCACCGCGTTACGTTACATTAGTTACGTTTTATAGCCAAATTTTACACTAAAAACAGTCCTTATTGAATTTTCATTAACTAAAAAATAAGTTATTAACCAAAAATAAAATTTACTTAATGAACTTAAGTTACTTATTGTGTAAACTTTATGTAAATTAGGTACCTATATTTTACTAAAATACCGTTTTTTAGTGAATAAAAAATCTTTATAGCTATTAATGAAAAATTCTTTTTAGCTCTACCCAAATCTATAGCCATAGACGTAGCAACGATTTTTCAAAGGGGGGCTTGGAACATTCTAGAGTATCAATGTATAATAAATATTATACATATAGTAAGTATACTTAAATATTCAACTAAGATTATTTTGAAACGTTGCTGCAATAATATTAGAATACTAAATGGTCTAAAGTAGCTCCAAGCAGACGCTATTGTAGTCAATGGGCTGGCAGATGGGCGTGCAATCGTAAGTAGCTATGTGACCCTCGACACCTCATCCCTGGTGCTTGTTCAGTCTGAGGATCGAAAAAACATGGTCTCTCGGACGTAAGAGACCTCATTGTGTCACAAATCATATTCACTTTGAAATGACAACGCACTGATGCACTTATACTGTCTCTGAACACTACAGGTGATTTAGAGAAAGGTTTTTCTCGGAAACAGACCCAAAAATTTCGTTAATATATAAAATTGAAAAAGTTATGGAATAATGATAAGCATATACCTGTAATGCATCTTTACAATAATACTTCAATATTGTTTGTGTATAAATATTTGCTAGTGAGTTACAAAAATCAAAAAATATGTGAGTGTTATGAAAAATCGGTAAGTGCGTTGAGTTGAGTTAACGTTTAGGTATGAAAATTAAGAGTTCATATCTTAACAGCCTAATTTTACTACTCAAACAAAATCATAAGCCTCTCATTTTTTTCATCAACTGATAAGAATATTATCTATAATAACTAACATACTATTTTACTAATTTACAGTGTTTTAGTCTTCAGAGTATTTTGGTCATAATTAGGTAGTTGAATAAAAATTTTAAACTAATAAAACGTGTGACATATATCGGTCAATATAATGTAATGTTTATTGTTTTCTTTGATCTGGAACAATGCTATGTGAGTCTATCGAGACGTTTTCTAGATTAACGCGCCACCGTGACTGAACATCAAACAAATTCATAAACATTTTTAACAGGAGAATAAGCGGTTAATCGTTGTCGCTTGAAATGTATTCGTTTTCAAAAAAAAATTAAATTTTGAATTTTGTGAGTGGAAATCGTTATGCCACGTTATGCTATACTCATTCGTCGAGTTCATCGTCTCCTAAATTACCTGTCTAGTGCGAACTTGTCAAAATACCATGCAATTAACTGTTGTGTAGGTAGGTGAGTCAGGTGGACCACTTGCGCGCGTTGTGACATTTGTAGCGCTGTAGCGACATGGCAAAGAGGGCAATAAAACATATGGGAGTGTGTTACAGCGCTTGCGTCTGCTAGAATAGCTCGGCAGGTCTGCATAGTGCGGGATCACTCGGCAGATAATTACTGGCGCGTCGCCGCTCCCGCCGCTCACCCGCTACATGCCACGCCGCTACGTCGCTGAAAGATTGACACGAGCTCGATGGCTCCCCGATGACTTGTTTATTGCGAATACCGCACTGCCGAATTCACACTTCGCCAATTGACTTGGCAATACACATGCAATAGTAAGTAAAAATAGCGATGATAGCCTAGTCTTTAGGACTTCGGGTTCTTAATCGGGGGGTCTGAGTTCGATCACAGCACCGATTTTTTGAAGCTGTGTGATTTAAGAAATTAAATATCACTTATTTAAATGTACCTACATATCCAAGAGTTGTCTATAATTTCCCAGATATATGCTAACAGCATTTGGCCAACTTAATAAATCATGGGAAAACCCATGTTCATTGGTTAGATAGTCATTTTTGCCTCAAGTTTATTAAAATAATTCGTGATCGCTTTAACTCTATTGAAAGTACACAATGTTTCCGGATATTAGGCGATTAAGTGCCTTTAGATGGCAGCAGGTTCGCGGGAGAATACTCGTAAATATTGTACACAAATTGTGTGGAGCCACAGCGGGAGCGCCCGCGCAGCGAGGGGGCGATTTCTCATCACAGTACTTGGCCTCTACCAAACACATTTTTTAACACCTCCGAATGTACCTAAATCAACAGAGTATTTTATGAGTGCATCGACTTAATTCTGCTGGCATTCCGAGAAAATTTAAAACGATCTACTTTTTTCGATTAATTGATTTTGCATTATGCATTTCATGTGTACAAGGAAATAATAAATTTCTCTTGTTATATTGAGGTATAAATAATAAACTGAAATGCTCACTAATACTAATTTTATTATGTTTAATAAATTGTAAAATATATAGTACAATTTTAGAAGTTGAAACGTTTTATCGACGTACTAAATTTAACTAGCGCTTCAGTCCTTTAAAATCAATATTTATAAAGCCACTTAATATTTTATGGCAGTAGTAATTTTATCAATCGAAATGATATATGGTTTCTCGACGGCGACATTAATTAAATAAATAACGTAACGTGTCTTTTGTTACAGATCACTAAACTCAAAATCGACAGTAATCCCTTTGCCAAAGGATTTAGGGATTCTTCGCGTCTCACTGAGTTCGAGAGGTAAATATAACATTATTGTTTTCGCTATCGAAACTAACATTAGGATAATAAAATATGTCATTTAAAATCGTTTGTAGTATAAATGATGAAATGTGAACGTGCGTAATAAACACCATTTATTCTCTCAATCGCGAACGTTCATTAGTCCTCATTACGCATATGACAGAATTCGGTATCCGTTCTGTGATCAGCTTCGGACACGCTCCCAGAAACAAACGCAGCGACACTGATTGATACCTGCGCCTACTCAATTACGACTCTATCTCTAGCTAATCGAATCCATATAAATGTAGGCCGACTAGCTGACTAGCCGACTGCATTTGCAACCATTTATAATTTGCTTACGATTTCTCTTAACATTTTGCATTATCGTACTTAAACGCACTTAGGTGTTTCCTGTATAAATTGCCTGAGTTAAGTTTGTTTTATTTTGAATTTTTCTTTTTGAGATTCTATATCACGGGCGAGCACGAACGATCGGTCTTCCCTGATGACGCGCGCTTCAGCGCCGCCAATCCTAGGTAGATACAATAACATTAAGATTTTAATATCAAAACCGAGTTTTAGTTGTCTAATGATGGTTTAATTTTTTCAGGGAGACAATGGAATCGATGCTTGCGGAGCAACATTACTTGAGGTCCCCGCTGCGACCGTTTGACTTGGATCAGCACAATAATAACTTAACATTGGAGGAGAAAGCGATATTAGCGGCAAGGTCACAGCTGTTCCTGCGTGCCGCATATCCACTATATGGGGTTCCAGCGGCAGCTTTATGGGGACAGTGGGCGTGCTTAGCTCCACAATTACTTGCTCAGCAGCACTTAGCTTCCGGATCCGGGTTGCAGTTACCTCGACCGGTATATCCTGGTGGAGTACCACTATCTCAGCATAGGTTCTCGCCGTATCCTCGGCGCGCATCGCCCGGCTCTTCTCCAGATTCTCTTCGTGACGCGAGTCCCCTCTCCCTGCCTCCACCGCATCCTCCTCACACTCCTCACCCTCCTCAAAGCCCCACTTAGTGCATTGCCAGATGTGAAAACACACAGTCTAATAGAGCTTTTTATAAGTTTTAAATCTATGTTGGCGCTGATTGCACTGTTTATTTTAGGTGCACTATTGTTTAAAATTCTCTTTCCATAGTGAAGTTTGGAATGGACAGTATTATGAACTATGAAAGGAAGTGATATCGATAGCAATTGTATCATAATTGTAAATTAATATATTTAAATATAATTTAAGACTGTAACTATTGTTATAATTGATTAATATTATTATGTTCCTAATTTTATCTTTTAGGTGGTTTCATAATTTTAAGAATATCTATATTAATTAAAGTGCATCTATGAATACTATTAAAAGTAAAACGTCGACATATCTGGTGTTTCCTAATCATTCATTAGTTGACGAACTCATGTTGTTTAGGTGAATTGTGCAATAAAAAAGAAAAATTCTAGCAAACTTAGCTGTTTGTAGCAAAATAGATGTTAAAATTTGTAGATATATTTGCTGTTTGTGTTAAGGGTACTCTATCGCATGTTCAATATGTGGTACCAACTCATAGAAGTAACTAAATTCACTATGTAGCTAAATTATAATTATTATACATAATATATTGATAAAGAATAAAAAAATTAAATGTTTGTTAACATAATAATATTTTGTTTTATTTTGTAACTCTACACGAACCTTTTTATATCAAATACATAAATAAAGGCAGTGCTTTCCTAGACCCTTGAAGTTGACGTCCAGAGTCCTGTAGCATCCAGCATACAATCATAGATAGATCGTAAAAAATTGTAATAAAACAGAAAATAAAGGAGATTGGGCACGAGCTGCAAGGTGTTTTGTAATGACGAAATTTATACACACAATTAATATATAAAACTGACTGACATACGCAGACCCCAAACTCCTGGGGTTCTTTGACAATGTAGGTGAGCACTAAAGAAATATTTTTTGGAAATCTACGTCTAAATCGACGTCTAGAATAATAGACCCACCCTAATAGCTAGTAGAGCCACTTTTAGCAGTTTGCGTTTCCTATAAGGTGTAACATCGATATCGTCAAATCCAGAGAAAACAGCATTCTTCCGAAGAGATGAGCCTCCTGGACTAGTGACACTCAATCTTACTACAGTTTAGCGGTCTGCAGGTTGAGTGCCGCTGCTCATGTATGTCGATACTTAATATACCCCGTAAGTATGATAAAGAAATAGTAGCGCAAACATTATAATTTTTTCAACAGACAAATTTACAAAACAACAATTAGGTAGGTACAATTAAACACTAATGAATTTGAAAAGACGGTTAAGACCGATAAAGTTATTTCTAGATGACGCTGTTTAATCTGGCTGCTGCTGATAATCCAAAAACTGTAGATAATATTACGGATAAAACATTTAAAGGTTTTATATTCTATAAAACTAAATGAAAAGTACAAAAACATAGATACCTACCTACTTTTAATAAATTATCAGATGTTAAATTATGTTTAAAATCTATTTGTAGTTTTATTATCTACGCATTTATTATCCACGCGCATTTCAAAAATCAAAATTAAATTAGTCTCATTAGGAACCCTGGGTATCGAGAACCGGTTCACTGTTGTCCTCTGAAGCGCCGCTAGATGGCGGTAGGAGTTTTGTTTACTTAGGTAAAACATTTATTTATTTTTGTCCGTACTAAAATTATTGCCCATTTGAAGATAGGAATGCTATGAATAGTATTTATAATACTTGAAAAGCCAATTAGGTTTTTCTATAAGCTGCCATGAGTTTACAGAACCTAAAATGAATACTTACTCATCTTATACTTATAGGTAATTGTCAATGATGAGAAACAGAGACCATCGCTTCGCTAGTTTTTAATGTTCCGTACCCAAAGGGTAAAAACTGGGGGTCTACCATACATTAAACGTGATTTTTTTTGCCAAATATTGGTACCGATCCTTTCGAGCGCGAGTCTGACTCGCACTAAGCAGGTTTTTATTTAAGACGGAATCGAGTTTTGATTGCATGAAAAGGTCAAAATGTTTTTCTTGTTTACAGTTGCAATCACATAACATCATTTGAAGGAAGTAATTATAGATTTGAAATTAACTAGAAACTATCTATGAAATATCCTGTTATTTATTTTTTATGAGTATTTACTTCTATATTCTTATTTTTAGGAAAAAAAGATTTTTTTTGTGGCTAATGAGTCAAACTATAAGAGAACAAATTAAGGACCCAAAATCTTTAAAAAGAAAAATATAGTGTCCGGCTGACCTACATAATTCGAAAGAAAACTAGGTGATATTTATATATGTATAATAGAAGAAAAGAGCGACAATAAAAATAAAATGTTTTCACTTAACATTTGTTTTTATTGCTGGCGTTCTGGCACAATCACTGATTTATGTCTCAGACAAAGCGTGACAGATTGCGAAATTGTAACAAATTAGAGCGCCACGACCCGCAATTATGCAAAACGACTATAAAGTTATCTAGGAAAACAACACCCCACGCCAACTATTCAATTAAAATGAAACAGTGCCGCTGGTGGGGCGACATTCGAGTCACATAGAGGAAGGGTCGTCTCCATCGAATTAGTTCGGCGCGTGGCCACATTACTAGGACAAATTTCATCTCCCGAGGGCCCCGGACTAGAGGGATAGAGGGATGCAACGCTAATCTAATCTGGATTGTAGCTAATAAATGTTGTAACTACCCACGGCGACGGCGACGTGGCTGCAGAATTTATTGCTTGTAAAACTGTTTCCAATCGTAGAAATTGTTCGAATGACGCCGTACTTTCGACATGCTCTGATTGAATTTGCCATCTCACTGACTTTCTCATTTCGATTTCGAGTAATCTTTTATATGATATATGACTTATAAGCGTATTATAATAAATCATAAAGTTAACATAACAATATGGTGACGTTGAATATGAAACTCACTAATGCCTACGTTATGTTATAGGTATATTGCATTGACTCTGGTCAGGAAACTGGGCCCAAGGTTTGTAACTGAGGTCTAAAGACCTTATTTACCTCTACAGCTCGCGTTGCTTTTATTTATTTACTAAATTAACCAATAAAGTTAATAACTCACGTAATCTTGATAGACATTATTCAATAAAATTATTTTAAACCGCTGACAATTAACAATGTTGATAACACTTAGCAAAAGGATATCCCAATCGCCCAATATATAAGTATGGCAGGTAGGTTAATAAACTTAAATAAAAAATTGGAAATATATATAGATTTTTCATATTTGATAATTCGCAATTGAGTTTAGAACAAAGGACTTTTTCTAAGAGATTATTGTTTGTAAGAGATTAAGTGGAGGTTACTAATGAGGTGTCAGAATTCTGAGTGGGTGTATGATTAGATAGATGGTTTGAATGAGGTGTGTGACTTTTAAGTGAGTGTTTTATTAGGTAAAGTAGTGAATGAAACTAAAAATATTGTAATAGTTTTATTCCTCATCATCAACACAGCCAATTTCGCCTTTAGCGTAGCGAGATTCCTAAGTATTTATTATCCTTGTTATAGTTATGATTGTTGTTGTAGTTTAAGGTAGAGGTCCTCCATAAGGATAGTAACCCTTGTCCTAAAACAAAGCGTACGAGATGGATTATCAACAGAGGGCGCGGGCGTATCGCACGTAATACCGCGTTATTGGCCACTCCGCTCATAATCCGCTTTTAACTGCGAGTGCGACCCGGACTCGGGGAACGTGACCCGAATATTTATATTATCATCTTCTGCTTGCTAACAATTTCAAGTTGACTTTTAAGTTGACTTGATGAAAACTTTACCTATTTATTTATATTTTTCGCTGAAACAATGAGCGACACACAAAACAAAAATAAAAAGAATGATCATGTTGTATTTATATTTAGAAATTCTCGCTAAAACGCTCACCTGTGAAATTATGTTTTGTGACGTCATATGTTTATTTGACAGATGTAAACATTATGTGCAAGTCGAACAATATATATTTAGTTTAGTTCTGTTTGTATTAGAATATATTGTATCGTTATTCACTCCTATGAGTGTCATAGAAATGAGAGAAATATTATACCCATTACTGTACAGCAATACGTATACACATGCAATTTAGACTGAGACGAGCAGTGCCTGGGGCTTGAGACCCAGGAGTAGGTTTAAAGAGCTCTTCCAACTACAATAGATATTAAAGTTAACCTACGTGGACTTTAACCATAACACTATAACACTAACTTCCACGTAGGTACACTGCGCGAAAACACCAGAGACTGATACTAATCGCACTAAAGGTTAAATATTGTCTTCACGTCGGTATACTTGACATAATATAAAATGATCTACCCGCTAATACTACTTTATAAACGGTGTTGCTAACATAAGGTGATATCAACAACAGTGCAGTTTATTAAAATTCAATCTACCGATGTTTACTAATCGTTATATGATTTCATCATCATCGTTTATGTTATTGAAAATATAATTGATTTCACTTGAAAATTATATTTTTAAATATTTTATTGCTTAAAATATAGTTTTAGTAATTTTTATTTATAGTCATTACCACTATTCTCTTGAAATTAAAAATAAAATTAACACATAAATATCAAATTAATTTGTTATATATGTATCTTTTTTTTTCCACAATTCAATAAATTTGAATTTCTCTTCTAATTAATGCATTAAAGTTTCCAAATATTGAAACAGTTTGTTTCTACATTTCATTTTTTTCCTTATACTTAGATATCCTTAGACGTTATAGAGATGAACCATGAAAAGAAATTATTTGAAGCACTTACATATCTCCCTTTTATCCTTAAAAACCGTAAGTAGAGTTACGCGCCAACATAAAACAGTTTAACGGCATAATAAGTCGCTGTCGGAGATGGTTTTTATATTTTGGTAGATACTAAACGTGCAAATAAAGTTTTATTATGTAGGTGGGGGTGGCGCTAATGTCGCAGCTCCACACATCCCCGCATTTCAGGAAAACTGCAAACCTAACTGGGTAATAAATTTATGTTTATTACCGCAAATGTACGAACACACACCTTGGCAGGCGGTACTGAAACGAATCGACAGTCCGCGTTCTGGAAATGTGTAAATACTCATAAAGTTGCCATGACAATACTCACGATTAGGATATAATTCAAAATGTACATTATACTATGAATAGGTATCTATAAAACCGTTATAATTATCCAATTACTTTAAAAAAAATTATTGTAAATAACAAAAAATTATAGTAGCAATTGCAACACTAAAAATCGTGGCGGTCATGGACGTCACGTATAACTATAAGACATCCTTGATTTCTAAACTTATTTGTCCCGTAAATTACTTAACATGTTATTATTGAATAGATTGGTATATCTATTACAGAATTAACATGTTCCTTTTATTCTACATAATATAAATAATTTGGAAGAAAAATAAAAAATACATAAAAGAAGGAACGAAACAAGGGACTCTTGTACAATGACATTTTGTAAATTATATCTTGACTGAATTACAAACATAAACCATTGACCTCATAAAGGCTTGAGGGTTTAGGAATCACTGATACCTACAACAATGTTGGAGAAAAACTCGAATATTAGTAATATAATATGACAGTTACCTATTCGTCTTAATTTATAATACACCAATTTAAAAATCAACAAAAATAGTTAATTACATAAAATGTAGTCATTTTAACGAATTATCTGTATTTTTATCGAAATCCTTAAATTTTTCTCGATTATTTGAGATACTGTACATTGAGCGGCCTCATTTTGATTTTGGCAAATTTTATGGCAGGTATCTGTTATTGTGCGTTATGGTAGAGTGGTGCGTATAATTCATTAAGGTGTTAAATTTATGTTTCATATTTTCACCCTCCCGATCGTTCTAAAATATCGTTTATTGCTGCAATCGAATTTTATGATGCCCCTAACGACAAATAGTTTATTTCGTTATGTCATTATTCTCACAACGACTTTCATGTTAAAATTTTTTTGTAAACATTACAATCTGATGAAATGACACTGTGTGTCATGAACAAAGTCGAAGTGAAATATTCGAAATAAAAATGTATCATTTACCTTTATTTTTATAGTGTTTTATTTAAATAAGGTATTGGATAAGTACTTGACATTTATTTTTAACGAAAAAAAAAATTTTTTTTTAGAAGACTATTTAGAATTTTTGATTTTATTGAGTATATATATGACGATCAATTTTTCATTTCTTTTTTCAGAAAATCTTACTGATTTACTTAAAAAGCTCTTAAATAATTTACTTTTACAGACATTACTATTACTTACTGTTACGATTTTGATTACAACTGAGTAAGTAATTCAGGACAACTTACTAATAGTAATTACGTTAAAAAGATATGTCACACAGTGTAACTAAAACTCTATCGTGTCACATAAAGACGCATATTGCAAGTAACGCGATAAAGTTATTTGTGTTCAATAAAGCGAATGATCTGACTTTTCCCATTTTTCCTCCACCTATAGCCTCACCCCCTGACAACGCCCCTGCCCCCTTTTGCGGTGCAAAGTTGAGGGCATTAGCGTGTTATCAGCGTAAAGACGGCGCTCACCTGAATAAAGGCTAGGCAATGTTTTGAAAAAGAGTTTTTCATACTTTCCTTATACATTGCGTAATTGATGAATTGCAGCTGTTCTTTTGTCGATGTATTATCAGTAATGTACTCTAAATTAAATACATGTTTAGAAATACGTATGGGCGTTGAGATGTAGATATAGGTGAGGTGTCTGACAAACCAATAACAAGATAAAAATATTTAAATTTTATTTCTGAAAATAATAAGTAATGTAAACTATTTGATACGTTACACTAAGAGGGTTTTAGAATAATATTGTGCAGCTTACTTACATCACTAAATTCCTCTTGAAGGTTTTATAAACCATAATAATTACCAGGAACTATTTAAACTAAAAATGAAAGACTTGTTTGGAAATACTTAGCTGGTATTAGTTTTCTAATTTAATTGTGAGGAGGCAATCCTAATCACGTCCTTTTCTTTGAAAAGCATGTAAACTGACATCATCATTGATTACCCATACGAACTTATCTTTCACACGAGCACCAATAGATTGGTAATCAAATCAGTGCGGTCACAGCAACCGAGGTGGCGGAGTCCCTGTCCCAGTCCCAATGGAGCGGGCGCCCATTGACAGGTTATTGATACAAATAGCCCCACCCTCCACCCGCCTCGATAACACCAATAAAACCTGATTGATATTGTGTAAGTGCGCCCGGAAAATGTGGGAACTCGATTGATGTTACAACCAAATTCGATTGGAGGAAAATTGAAAAGAATTACACTACCACTCGAATAACAACTTTATTGCTATACCTCAGAGTGAGTTGTGTGTTTATTTGCTTCGCCTTTTACAGCGTTTTGGTCTTCAGTTCTTCGTATTGATAGTAGCTGGAGGCGTGAATAGTGTTGTCTAATGGTGGCGCTGCACGTGCCACTTCTTCTTACCTAGTAGTTACAAATTAATGAAAGTAACCTTCTATAATTACGAAGTACATGTATAGTTGTGGAATTGCCGGACAGTGACTTATTTGATCTGATAGATTGCCAGACTATTATTAAAAAAGAAATAATAAATTTCTTAGGTTCTATACGTCCGTCGTCGTCGTACGTCGTATATGTAGTAGTAATTATTAACGTAAGTGAGTGCAAACTGCAAGACTATATTGATATAATTAGGCACAGGTACCAAGTAAAACTAATTAGACTCAATTTTCTCTTTACAATATAAGGTAATTCTAGTGTGTAGGTCATAGTGACTGGATGTATAGAGAGTAAGAATGTAAGTTGATATTTTGCAATTACAATAATCCAAAAGATGATGGTACTAGATATCATGGAAGTATAAAACCGATCTCATGGCGTTCTTCTATGACCGCGAGCATTGATAACTTAAAAGTAAAAAAAGTCTAGAAAACCAGTGGGTGTTTTCCGGCTATGAAACCGGTAGCAATTGTTTTTGAAACATGTCAATAATGTAACAGACAGCTCCAGTTTTGAATTTTATATAGTGTGGGCGTCAATTAACAAGTTATTAGTAGACACATTTTTAAAGTTGACATGCCAGATTAATTTGGTTAAAGGACTTGAGTTTTTTGGTGCACGATCACTTAGAATGATTAGGAAGTAACTTTAATTTTAAAATCAAGAAGCAGACACCTTAGACACGAAAAGTATGATAATGCTAGTTTTAGTTTTTTAGATAACATAAATCAAAACGCAATAAACAGAAATTGTTCATTTTTCAATTGACTATTGCATTAAAGCTTAATAGCAAAATTATTCCTAACGGTATTAAATAGAAGTATACTGAATGTTAACAATGAATGAAAGCTAATAATTTTGTTTAGTAAGCTCTAGGGGATGAATGGAATTTATTTCTTTCCGATCGGTCCTTTACAGCGCTCTCGAGGGTTAACGGGTGTCAATGGCCACCCCATTGTGGGAAAATATCTATTAAATATTTATGATCTAACTTGCGTCATGTTATCGCATAAAATTATAATACCATGATATGGTATGTAGGAGGAAAATTATTGTAAAGTGTCTCTTCTAAGTTATTATAACAGTTTACCCATGAACATGGATGATTATATACTTTAACCATGGTGACCTTTACTTTGGACTGACGTGGGGCAACACAGGCAATTTGAATTGATTTCCCTTGTCAGTTATCATTGAGTAGATACTTAAAAAACTTCAAAATAACGAAAATCATGGACACTTAGCGGTTAGATTTGCATTGATGAGAGTAAAAGATCTTATATAGATCAGTAGCATATAATTCATACATAAGGAATTTTATCCACAAACTATAACCTGGTTATTGTAGCTGATATGTAGTTTTTAACTTATTGTGAAGTGGATCAGTTACATCTCTTTAGCATATATCAATAAAAATATCTTGACCAATTCTGATATCGAAACCATATCGTAATACAAATAATACCTGACAGTAGAAACATTTCTGTAAATAAAAGTGTTCCTTCATATTTATAAAATAAAAGTGAACCAATTTCTCAAGACAGTGAACTTAAGTCATCGCCATCAAACAAAACCCACAAACAACAAAGAGCCAATTATATATGCGAGCCTTTCAAAGGCTTGATCGACGCGACGTTTCCTGGAACACTCGATAAACGCGAAGACGCCATTGCCGCATTCACTACACTTTGTTCCTGTCGAGCTCGTTCTCCACATAACATATTCTATTCCAGATCATATTTCATATTTATTGCGTATTTGTTATTTAGAAAACAAATGTTGCAAGATTTTTTTGTTTTAGACTAGATTGATGCCACTACTCAATCTAGATTAATCATAAACATGGTACCATGACGGTACGGAAGGTATCTTACATCATTCATACCGCAGTGCCTACCGTAGATACTATGACTAACTTTCGCTACTATAGACAATGTTTACATTATGATATTACTTGATATAATATATCAGATCTATCGAGACAAAGGTTATATGTATATTGTTAACCTCGCGTAAAACTAATTTGTTGACGTAACAACAGCAAAATAAATTTCAGTATTTGGCACTCCTATGAATTCATTATAATAAAAATAAAAATTGGTATCCTACTTGTTTTTGCACTTGTATCGACATAATATCAATAATATTCATTTGAAGGTCATAAAAAAAGAGTCGCATCAAAAATATTTGTACGGCTACGTCATGAGTCATGACGAAGGTCGGTGGCGGCTGCTCTTGTGGGCTTATCCTTGATGGATGTGAGGCAGGCCAGGCAGCAAGGCCAGGCTACACAATGAACGGCTTTAGCGATTCGTTGCTAGATAACTTTCGGCAAAGGTGCGAAGTCACCGCACCGATAATATCGGATCTTTCGAGCAGCCCGGCTCTGACAATTCTGTGTGACAATTAATAACAATCAATAAAAATATGATTTGTAGTGATACATCCTAACTCGTTATTGGTATTAAAGACATTAGCTACTTATTTCTATAGCAAAACGCTTTTTTCTTGGCAACGCACCTAAAACCTGACATTTTTCATTTGGTGAGAGTTGGGAAACTATAAATTCAAACTATATATATCTTGGTGCGTGAACGGAACTTACACTTTTTTTTTTAATGGTGTTTAACCTACTCGTAGGTACAGATATTAGGTAGGATAGGTAAGTATAGATTGTACATTAATCTAGCTAAATAGATATCAGGATTTAAAGGCTAGATATCCAGGATGCATTATCTCAGAGCGGAGGAAGGAAAGACAGTCGGAGGTCCGATTGGATACATAACGATGGTTCGCGGTGATAATGCAATCTGTACGGATGCTGCACTGATAGCCTGGCAGCCTGGTTGTCTCCTCGGGCAGTGCTTGGTTATATCTGCCACGCATTAATATGTCATATGGTTATGATAATAAGGTATTTACGACGCGAAATGGTTATTTGGTGAGCGCTTATAAGAGATAAATCATCTGCACCTGCCGTCATGGCTGCTAGCATCTTGCGATCTCAACACGCCTATACAACACGACTTCGGAATGGCTAATATTTAGTAATTTTTAAAATTATAATCACTATTAATTTATATAAATATGTTTCTTAGACATAAAAACTATTTTAAAAATAGCCACCGTTTATTAAATAATATTCGCGGATAGTTCCTTTTATATTACGTCAAGTATACCGACGTGTAGACAATATATAACCTTTAGTGCGATAGACTAGAGTCAGTCACTGTGGTGTTTTCGCATAGTGTACATGGAAGTTAGTGTTATAGTGTCGTGGTTACGGTCGCCTTTCTTGATATACACGTAAGTTTACTTTATTATTTATTGCAGTTGATGGATGTGAGAGTTAATATATTTTAAAAGAACTCTTTAAACCTGCTCCTTGGTCTCAAGCTCCAGGCACCGCTCGAGCTTTGTCTAAATTGCATGCGAATGCGCATTGCTGTACAGTAATGGGCTTACTAGAGAAGTGTGATATCAAAAAGAGATGTACAACATTGTTAGTATTAAAGAAAGCCTCACTTATCTCTGGTCCGAAGACAATGTCCATTAAATATCAATGGAACATGACCATGACAGAAATGGTTTTCGCATTGATTTTTTTATGCCAGTAAAACAACCTGAAACTTAAATAACGGCCCTTCATTTTCTAGAATTAAATTATATTAGGTATAGGCATTTAAAGATATTCAGAATATTTTTAAGATACTTTGTACTAAAAACATAGATACATGACATTTTTTTATGGGAAGGGTTAATCTTAAACTTTACCACCTATCAGGTTAAAAGCTTACTATAACGATAATTGATGAAATCTAACATAAGATTTCAATGAATTCATAATAATTCAAATTCACGTAACAGAAACGAAAACGGGTGAGATGATATAGTTATTAAAATAGACATTAACTAATTCATTTGTCCATGAACAATCAATTGCTATTTTATCGATACTAATAAATTAGTGCTTGTATTACAAGTAATTGTCCTATATTAGTGAAAAAATAATTATTTTAATAATAAAGACGTATAATTTCCATGAAGTTGTAAATATGTCAGAATAATAACAGACTCAGTTTGATCTAATACTGAATAGTGACATTTTCCTCAACACTCCACAGTCCACCGAGCCATGTGTTACAAAGGCTTAACACAAGGTGTCCTGTAATTAGGGTTGCCATCCTTTTCAAAGAATTATAAGAAATACAATTTTTAAATTTGAAGTACTATATATATATATATAGGTACTATAGTATTTTTCACATTTTCGAAAAAAATACAGTTTACACTTTTTAATTTGTTACAAAGAGGCCATCAAGGTTTCTTTATTTTTAAATTATCAAGTTATTCTGAATTAATTAAGTATTATATATTGAATTTTTTTTATTCATAACTTGACGGATTTTGCAGGAATAAGGAATAATAAAAAAAGGAAAAAAGAAAATCTTTTGGCATTCTCAGAAATATTTTTAAATAAAAACATCTAACTTAACTTACTTTTAAAATAATTTCACTGATAACAATATTTTTTTAATATAAATAAATAATATGTACATGTTATTGTCAAGATTTAAATAGTATTTTAGGGGAAAAGGGTGGGATTTAAGTCGCAGTCCACTATAGAGTATCTATACATCTTAGTTAAACTTTGCTTACAAAAACACCATAAATTCACACTTTTACATATCACTTGCTATATATTACACCATATTGTGTGTCCATGTTTGTCTTTACAGGGTAAATCACACACTTATCTAAACACATTACCACCATGCGTATTTTCGCCTGTGGCTCTCTTATAGCTGACGTAGTGCATTACATTATATTTGTCTGTAAATGTTAATATTCAAGCAGCATCAGAATTGCATATACTGCAAATTATTAGTTACGTAAAGTTTAATATTTAGTAGTCAGAATCAAGATTTGTGTTGTCCAGTGTTATAGTGGCAACCGACAACTGGCAACCCTAGCAGTAATTAGCCGGTTGCGCCACTTCAAAAGGTGATAGTAATGAAGGAGCAGTTATGGCGGTGTTCCGGAAGCACCAATTAAACCATCACATCATTCATTATTTTATTACTTCAAACATTCTTTATACTACCAATCATTTGTATTGAAATTGACTTCAAAATTATAATATCATTTGTGCTTGGTTATACCTTAATTATTGGGTTTATTAGTGAGTAGCTGAACCGTCCCGCTTCGCTGAGGTACACACTCACCATCCTCTACTCGACATTACTCCCACTATTAGACGAAGAGGCCATAGTCCACCACGCTGGCACAGTGCGGGTTGGTAGACTTTACATACCTTTGAGAACTTTAGGGAACTCTCAGGAGGGCAGGTTTCCTCGCAATTTTTTCCTTCACCGCAAAAAAAATACGTAAGTAAAACTTAAGTTACATAGCTTTTAATTAAACGCAATCAAAATGTAATACTGATTTTCGTATATTACGTTATTATTGTCTTACTTGATAATAGTTAGTTTAATGTTACAATTTTTGTTTGTAACATAGTCCTTAATACAATGTTGTGTGCTCTAGATTTACGAACCGTGAAGGGAAATTAGAAATACCTAATAAGTAATATTAATGCGTATCGTGACTATAACATGGAATCAACAATGTTGTTTTATTGCCGATCGTCCGTTCTGATCACTGAACCGATCACACATTAAAACTACTTTTATTAGTAAATATAGAAATAACTAGTTGACCCGCCCTAGCTTTGCTGAGCTAAAACATATTTATTTTCAAATAGTTTTTATATGAAGCGCGTAAAAACATACAGACAAATAATATTAAAAAAAAATGTTTTGACTTATTTGTCTTTACTGTCATTAAGATATCGTAGATAATAGGTTTCTTACATGAACAGACATAAGTTACATATTTATTATGTGTATGTTTAGAAAATAATAATTGCAATATTATGTAGAAGGAAGTACCTACACGGATTATTAAAAATTTTACAACTAATCTACATATGCAATTGTTGTTTGCTTAATACATTACAAAATGGCGAAGTAAGAGTCGTACACCAAAGGTTCGGAACTAAGTAGTGTTAATTAGAAAAAGAGTTGTAGTCTATAAGCAGACCAGTATGATGGCTTGACTAGAATATTTTCCTGAGGGTTGCTGCTAGAATACTCGCAACGTAATAATCAATATTTCCGACATGTTTTTATCTTTACTATAGCACAACTGAACGATATTCAGTTTGTGCCAACTTCTAAAATCAAATGTTAGTCAGATTAATGTTACCGGCATCATAACTAATCCACACACAGAATGCCACACAAATCAGTGTTGCCAGCATCATAACTGACAGAATGCTACTCAAATTAGTGTTGCCAACATTATAATTAACAGAAGATTGCATGACAATTTTATTTTTAAGATGACAATTTAATATTTTCTTACTTTCATCATTTCAAGTACATTGTTAGTTTTGATTTCCTTTCACGTGTAAAAAAATAACAAAACATGCGACATAAACTGCCTTATCTGTTCTTTTTCTTTGGTTTTATATTTTCACATCTTTAAAGGATTGAAAACTTAAGTTTTTGTATTGATTTTAAATTATTACCTCCACGCACATCAAAGTGATACTCATAAATATTTACACTGTAGCTACTGAACTTTTAAATGGTGACATTCAAAAATAATTGGGTATAAGGTTCAAACCTTACGTAGGTAGGTAAGGATTACGGAACCCTAAAAATGGTAATTTATTCTTATTTAGATAGAAAAAATATTGTAAAAAGCTCTAAAAGCGATAAGAAGTTTAATTAAAAATGAATTGTATCTCATTTACAGTATATATAGTAGTGTGTGAACTTCTTTAAGGTGCGTTGAACGAACTTATTACAACGTTAAAAACGTTAGTAATTATCTGTTAATGTTTCATGTAATCATACTATATCGTGTGGATCTGCTCGCCAATTTCAGTGCCCGTAAATTAAATAGATTATGTTTGTTTTAATAGCCAGTTAAAAGTTACCGTCTTGCCCTGCAAAAGTTGCGATACAATCTATAATAACAGGTATGCCTCAATCCCGCTACGTTAACACGATTAGAAATACATTTTCTTGTATTACTGTATTTATAATAGCGTGAAAATTTTATTTGATACAGTAACATATTTTGTCTAAGTGGAATTAAAATTAAAGCCAGTACTTCCCGAAAGTCTAATTGGATATTTATACACCTACCCACTGCGCTATCATCATCATCAGGCAACAGCCAGGGACGCGCCGTCCAAAAGTGCGAGGTCAGGACGGCGCCAGAGCAGAAAAGGCGCTAGGAACGTCTTTGGGAGCGCTAAACCGAAAATATATATAGACATGATTCGAAATGAAAAAAAAGCAACAGAGCGTAATGATTGGCGCAGAAGATAGTTGTTGGCGAACGAACTTTTTTTTTGCTCTTCATATAGAGGCGCCCATAAGTATGATGAATACACGATAATCTCATTATAAACAAAGTGTAACAGTAATAACTCTTAAGTAATAATTGGCAAGGATGACCTATCATAACTACAGTAAACTCTACTAATTGCTTAGGATATGTTTACTTAGATATCACTTGACAGACTGCCTCAAATATGCCGGTAAATATAAAACCTAGATGTTTCATCCCCTTAATATAATTTTATCTGTCATTTTAATATATATGTCGGAAGTTAAACAGAGAACCTAACCAGTGGAGGCGAGTGTCGTGATCACTTAAAGGAGCTCCTTAAGCCTACACCTTGGTCACAAGTCCAAGGCACTGGTTGGGTTCCTGTCAGAATAGTTCGTGATAGTAATGTTTAGTTATATCCTGATCCTTGTTGTGCCCGTAGGTTATATTAAAGGCCATCCGTTGTGCACATGCGATGCTTATAAAAGATTCTATATTCCTTTCCCTTTTGTCTCCGACATATATATTAATTTATTCAGATATTTTCAGTTTCACTTTTCTACGCGATTGTATCGGCCTCTCCATTAATTTATCATTGTTTGTCGAACCATTTGTTTTAAACCAAATCACGTTTACAGATCTGTGGCCATTACTTGTTGTCAACGATGTTAAAAATGCGATTTGGGCGAGGAGCAAAGAGTGAGGAGAGCCGCTATCATGAGCTTCGAGGCTGAGGCCAAATCCGGTCGCAAGCCGTGAACTAATAGTACAAGAGTCAAGGCCTGCCAGACTTACTTTAAGTATAAAATCTGAAGAAAATCATATGCAATGGGAGATATTGTATAGTAATCTCCGAGATATCATTATAATCTACGTCTTCAGATCTCAGCTACTATAGAATATAAATCTGTTTAATTTGGTTATTGAAACAAGAATTGGCTATTAAGAATATCCAGTAATAAATTATATAATATTCAGGATACAATACCATACAAGCATATGATAACCTTCCCATCTCCCTACACTCTCTTGCTCATCCTTTGCTAGTGTGGTCAACTATCTCGTAAGCAACGTTTGTATAATGTAATATATAACATCTATCCTGACAAAAATAAAAAGGATGTTACAATTATCATTTATTGTATTAACTAGGTTTATAACACTGACATGGTTATAATTTAGTAGTTGATATGCAGATTATTTAATGTTTTTTATTAGTTTGGTTTCGGTATAGCTCGGCTCTTGGTCTGCAGCCGAGTCAAGGCGTGGTCCAGCGATGTTATCTCTCCCATTAGCGAGCGCCGCGCCCAGCCACTATCGCACCCGCATCACTTGCTCTTGCACCTTGTCAAACATCACAATTCTCCACAGAAACTTGTAAAACACTACCTAAAAATGTCATCGATAAAGTCGAATATATCACAGCAGTAGCCAATGACTAGTAAGCTGGAGATGAGCCTCATTTTTCTAAGACTTATAACTTTGTAACATTGTTAGAAAAGTTTTTTCCGCAGTGTATTGTCAAAGGAGATAGTTATCCTACCTTAGTTATGTATTACGTGACCATACGTCTCGTTTTAAATGGGATCGTTCCTTTTTCGTTTATTTGTCCTGTTATGCCCAATAAAAGCTTTAGGACGCCAAATTGTTTTCCGAAACCGCACGAAGAGGTAGCGCCTGGCCTACAATATATCATAGATCGCTTTGTTATTTTGATTATTGTAAATTAGTGGTTGGATTCACGATCACATTCAACGCTTTGGATTTACATTGCTGACATAAACCTACTTCTATCACAAGCATTAAGTTTAATAATTAGAGGGCTTGAGAATACTAGTAGGTTGTTAGTACCCAGGTGGCATGAATTTTTTTAAAAAATAAACATTAAAAATAAAATATTAATTAAAAAAAATATATTTATAACAAGCTTTCATTAAAATGCTCTAAAACGAAACGAAAATAAATTTTGAATGCAATCAAACCCGCCATTTTATTTTTTTGTTTTAGTTTAGTCTAGGAGTTCCTATGGCCACCTTCCGACGCCATCTTGAGACCAGCTTTATGGTACCATATTATTGCATTGTCACCGAAGTTAAGTGTAAACAATTGTCGATATCCCGTTTTGAGTAAAAATAAAATGGTCACGTTAGTTATGTATCGTATCAGTAATTTGCGTGATGCAGCCATTTTCAACGATGATAGGCCCCGTCGTATAGTTCCACCACAAGACGGCCTCCATCAAAGGTTGTCAGTCTCTTGTTAGAAAGTTATTCGGGGAATGTTTCACCCACGCTCTGCTTCTTGTATGCCCCTAATGCGTTTACTATACACTAATGTCTGATATCGATCGTTTCTTAGAATATCTGCTGTTTAGTTACAGAATGTTAAATTATCTATATATCTACTAGGTTAGATAATCTAAAGTAATATTATGAATTGGTGTAGTGTCATGTGGTTCATTTATTTGCTTAAGGAATGATATAAGAGCTTTTGAGATTTATAGGTTTTATCCAGCTACTCATAAATTTTGCAGCCTTTATATATATAAAAATTAAAAAAATAATTAATACGTTCAAGAATTCCTAAAGCTGTCATCTGATATTAAAGAGGTCGTATTGAAAAAAATATGGTCACTTACAAATTTTGCAGGAAACTTGTTCCACGTGAGAGTGTTGTTACAGTCATTTTACCAAGCTATTGTGAAGCTACCATTAATTAAAACTAGCCACATTGATTTTGTGTCGTAAAAATGTCTCTGGTAATTAAGTAATTTAAATATGGCGGATGTGAGATGTTTTTATAATGATTGGCGAAAAATTTTGTAAGTTTTTGAGTGAATATTTCGCTTATTTTTATTTCTATTAGGGACATATTAATAAATCGTGATTTATTTAGGTATTTAAAAGTACATTTAAAATATGTAGTTTAAAAATACCAAAAGATAGTACAAGTTAGAAAATTTTTATTAATTTAATATTGATTCAGTGACTTAAATGTACCTATCTGGGGATACCAGGTGAATATATATATGTGAAATACAAATGTGAAACTTGATCCTTACTTAAAATCTCTCAAATTAGTCGCAATATAAAATAATTGATCCTAATAACCCAATAGTAAAATCATCTACAAAGAGGATTATAAGTTGTTTTTAACCATTACGAAGATTTAATATTGAATAGGATCAGGTAATCCTACTTTCCCATATAGATATAGATTAAATAAGTAATAATAATGGCTAATAACCCTGGCTTCGCTTAGACTAATGGGGGATTTTGTGAGATTTCATTATAAAAATTAATAAGCATAAATTGATTAAATATATACTCAATAATAAAATTTAATATGTTGCGGAGATAACTAGATACTTCATTCGACCGATATCAGTTTTACTAGATCGATATCATCTTTAGGCGCGAGGTACGTCTAATATCTGAAATTTATGAGTCGCAGCGCTTGCGCAGGCGCAGGCGCAAGCGTCGTGACCGGATCGATGCAGAAAGAGGAGGAAGGGAAAGGGAACGAGGGGGTTTCGGCGAGAACAAAGAGTGGTTCAAACATGCCGCCGTGTTCCCACTAATAAGCAATAAACAAGGGGGAGGAGTTTCGGCGCACCTGAAGAATCATATCGCGATTCGATTCTAGTTTACGTTAGACTGCGTTAGATATTCATATTATAAGCATTATGTATTACTTTGTGTATTTCTAGAAATTTTCAAATTTTATTTTTTTTCAATAGAAGTTTATATTTAGTAAATAATATTTACAATAAGTAAAATAGAAATAAATTTTTACAAGATTCTTAATTTTTTTTCTTAATGTGTAGTAGTTACTTAAGGAAACGCGGATTACAATTGAAATAGTTCCAAAGAAAAACATTCGGACAGTTTTTTTAAGTGTTTACCACATATTTTTTCATCATTTATAGGTTTGTAATTGCAGTGAAAACCGTGCGACACGGTTAGCTAGTTCTACCAATGAACTGTAGTCTGTGCTGTGACTGCGTGAGATAGTAATGTTCAATTGTTTTGTATATTACTTGTTACTACGCTTCGATCAATTGATCGAAGTTACTACGCATGATGCAGCAAATGTTCGTTTAGAAAATGACAACATAGATTCCGCATTCAAGGATAGGTGACTACAAGTGCGGACTACGGAGTGCGGACTATAATTGTGTGTGGTTAGCGCTGATTGACAGAGCAGTTGGCGCGGAGTGGTGCGAAATAGCACAATTATCCGCGCCGTCCGCGTCGTGACTGTGGCGCAGATAGGTGCCACTCTAGCAACAGCTAAATATCTAACTCAATACGTAAGGCACTGTTATCTTGTGAATACAACATAATGAGTATAATGTTTTCAACACTATTTGCTTAATATCGATTATAAAAGTAATTCAAAGTTTTAAATGGAAAAGTTAAATTTACGATTCACTTTAGATTCATTTTTTCAAATACAGAAACGATGGTTGAGGTTGGTTTTAGTTGGTATATCCTGACTTTTTGGAATTGCAAAAACGACAGAAAGTATCCCACATAACGCTTTGTTTATTAGAGAGACATATGTATGATAAGGTGCATACCCAACGCGATAAAAAAATTTCCTTTCCTCAAGTCAATATCTCCTTAATAGAATATATGCAAAACGAGACCCAATCTTAAAAAATTCTGAACCTTTATAGACTAGTCACTTAAATGTTTTTGTATTTAATTATCTGCCACAACTGAAGAATAAGATAGTGCTTAGATTCTGTACTAAGTTCACACAGGTGGGCTACATGGTGCATCGCTCCAGTCACCTGAGCATCTATCGCCAATACAAAGCAATTGTTGGGCGCTCCGTGACGGAGTAATTCGTCGTTTCCCTTCGACGCGACGATTAGCCTCCTCTATTTACTTGTCTATCGGCTAGAGCTGGCAGCTGACGCCGGACGTATCCGACAGACGGACACTGCACCGTTACAATTGCAACATTGACTTAGAAAAACGTTTGCCACGGACCGGCTTGTCCGTATCGACACGACCGACAGACATCTAGACTAGCACTAGCTCGGTAACGCATGAAAATCGGTGCTTAACGGGAATCGTCTCACTTTTACGTACATTCAAGTTGTACTTTACCGTAATTGATCGCAATCGAATGCATTTAAAATGAGGATAGGCCTGTTTGAACATTTCGCATAAATTTTTAATAAAAATAGCAGTGCCATCTATCAATAGCCGTACGAACTACATAAGAAAAGTATTTTTAAATGGATGAACTTCTGGGTCACAGAACGGCAATCACAGTCGTCAATATCAAAATTATGGATTTTATAAAAATTAGTCTGCTTCTACTTCTTTCTAACAAATATATACAATGTAAGATAGGAATCGTTGACACGATATGTTATGTCCTATGTTTCTTCTGAACTTTTTAAATCGTGATTTATGATTGTTATTTGCATTTTCCCGATGACGAAGGAGACTCGTAAGCCCTTTATTGCTATTAATTGACACTTTCTGCGGTCGTTAACTTATGTTAGTAATATATACCTAATGTTAATCTAATGAAAACCTTATGTTAGTGATTTATACCTAAGTCGATGTCACAATCAAATTAACCTTATCTGAATTCTCACTGTAAAAAAGCATAAATGTGAATAAATAATCGAATGAGCAAAATTTATGGGTGTACAGAAAATGTTTATTTAATATAGAAGATAGTCATTTCTGTTCCAGAGTTCTCATAGGATAGAAATATTTGAGATCGCGATCTCGCATAGGGCACGACCGGACGAGCCTCGCACGTGGGCTGGAGCGAGGAACGTCGCATCGCTCTTTATCACCGAGTATCTGCCGCACCGCGCACGATAATGCACGGCGCTATGAACAATACCGCGATAAACTCTCAATAAATGAGTGCAATTAATGCCAAGAACTCATAATGTTTTCCGACGTAAACTACTCGCAAATAAAACAAAACTAATATGGAGTACAGCCGCTAAATTATTAGTTCTTACGATTTATCAGTAATGAGATCTGTTGTTATAAAAGAAAGTAAGCGTAAACTTTTCGCCTAACAACAAGAAAGTCTCTGACAGAATATTAATTTATCGAGACCTTTCCTCGAACTAGTGTTTCTCTCGAAAACTAATCAGCGCCGGCCATTAAGAAATCACGCTCCGTCTTTGCATACACTAATATATCTTGGAGCTTTCGAACCGTTCCCGGGTGAAGAGAGCGCTCGTCCCGATGGAATTAACTTCGACAACACCACAATAGTCCATAATTATGAAATGTGTTGTGATTCCAAAAGGATACGCAATTTTTCTCTCTCGTGCCGAACAATGCAAGGCGGTAATGAAAGGAGTCAATCAGTCGGTGTCTGCGGAATACGCTTGCGCTAATTTATGCGTCGCTGAGCGCTCACACAGCTCGCATTTATCCCCGCTTTAATGAGACTCTCCCAGACAAAGGACTATGAAGGTGCAGTACTTTGCAGTACTATGAATTATAGGAGTGTTAAATTTTAGATTTGTCTTTGAGATTAAACCGCGACGATCCGCTGCGTCCGCCTCTCGGACACTTTGTAGCGAACACACGTGTTATGCACGCGTGAAAGCCCCACTTATGCACTTAAATCCTAGCCCCATATGAATTTATAGAGGATGGCATATTATTTACTAGCATTATACGCACAATTTGCGAAGCTGTCGCAAGGAACGGCTATAATTTCCCGATGGCAGGAGATCCATCAATACTTGCCTCGGGCCGCGGCCGCTTTCAATTTGTAGGCCGCTACATCGCCGGCAATTACCGTGCGGACGCGGGACGGAAGGCCGGTCATCATCGATATATTCGCTTAATAATACCTAATGACACTTAATAAAGACAGAAACTAAAATATGGATATTATATAAAGTCAGCCAAAGTACTTAATAAATTTTGATATTTTTGAAAATTACCTGCTTGGTAAATTTTACCTGAAAAGAAAGTACCTATCAAATAAGAATATTATTACTTAAGATGAAAATGTTATTTTGAAATGTTGGGTTCTGATAACATAATCAGCCGATTCAAAACAAGTATCGAACTGTTAATTAAAAATTCAAACCTATTTAAAGTGCTCCTATACTATACTAAAAACAGTATCCGGTCATTATAAAAATCTAAAATAATTAAAGGAAAGATATGTGATTATGATTTTTGTTACAAGTAAGAAAGAAGAAAATTAAGAAAAAAATCGAAGTGCAAAGTTTGTGTTAAGTAAATATTCGGTGCAATAGTCTAGACTAGAAGAAAAGAAGAATGTTAAAACTATTGAGAAATAAAGTTGAAAAATAGGTTGGTTTTAAAGTAGCGCTTATTTTGTTTTACGAAACTTATTATAATTTTAATCTAGTACTGGTATTTAATCCATTAAAACCTTTTTTTAAGAAATTTATCAATTTTTCTATTGTAGGAGATGCTTTTTTAGAAAGCATAACCAATTTTGAACTGTAATGAATTATCAAGCTTCTATTATTTTAAAAATAATCTTAGAAATATGAATAGTTTACATCCATATTAAAATCAACTATTCAATTCATATCAAATTTATTGAATCCTTTATTTCTATATCGCTATTTTATATTCATAAGTAAAAGCAGATTCCTGTATACGAATAGAAAGAAAAATGTATTTTTTAAATAAATTATTATTCATTATTTTCATATTATAACGAGTTATTTGCTTACTAATTAAAACTATTCCATTACAGCCTAAAAGCTTTGCGATAATGAAGAAGATATAGAAATTTTAGTATTTTCTACAAAGTATAAAACAAAGTCGCTTCCCGCTATCTGTCTGTCTGTCCCTATGCATGCTTAGAAATTTACGGTTTTTTTAATAGATAGTTTCAAGAAGAAGGTTTATATTATATAATACATGCATATTATAGTAGAGAAAGAAACCGTACGAAGCCGGATGCGAGTCGCTAGTAAAGTATAAGTGGCCAAAATCCAATTTAAGGTTTTCTTTATTTTTATAAAGAAATATTCAAACTAGTTATGTACCTATTTAGAATTAAGTGCAATGAGTGAGGATCGAACTCAATCACGATCATCTACTATCCTAACTATTGCACCTAAACCTTTTTTAAATTATATTTCTTTATTTATAATAATGTTAATTAGTAATTTTATTTAGTAGGTTAAAAATAAAATAAAACAATAATGTAATTTCTTTAGTTTATTAACACGTAGGGCCGAACCCTGATATGTGTCACTACATTCGCGAACTGCTCACAATAATAAAGTTAATAAATATTACTTATAAAACAAAATCAGTTTGTAAATCAATGTTACATTTTATAGTACCAAATATTAAAGAATAATAATTAATCAGTAATATTTTTTATTGTAAGTTTTCCCTGTTTAGACATAGACAAGCAATCAAAATAAAATTTTTTGGAGATATCGTCATTCAATATTTTAGTTACAAACATGAAAAGAAATCAAGCGTTTAAGAAAATTATTCAAAAATCAGATGGATTTTTATTCGTTTTAGGACTAGTGCGTAAATGAATTAATCGTTATAAAAATAATCGTTTTAGTACCAGATCTCGTTTGATTCAGATACATTTTATTTTAAAGAATCGTTCATCCCTATTTTGTCACCCCTTGAAAGTTTCTCGGTCTCCCCTTCCTGATTAGAATGTACTCTTGATAATACAGTACAGTTATTACAGTTAAACAATGATCTCAAATATAAATAAAACTAAAGCAATCCACATTAAATATGTTATTAGAAACTTCATACTTATGTTTTTTCATTACGGTCGTGACGATAAGCTCTTAATATTGTTTATAATTTATACAAATTAAAAAAAGGTGTTTTAGCAACTAGATGGTGTAGTGAGCAGTATCCGCGATATTTTCTAATTTTACGTTTTCCAAGATCTTATCCATTACAAACAACTACGTGACCCCGTATATACAGTGCTTAGATCTACAAAAATAATTTAATCAACCACTATACAATACGTACAAGTTTTATTAAATACTTCTTGACAAATAAGCATGAAATTTAAGTCATGTATGCATTATAGATAAATTTTGAATACAATTCTTGTAACTTAGTAATAAATATATTTGCATATATTACATATGGTATACACTGTTCTAGTGCACTTCGTACATTATTACTCTAGATAAGAAAACATAGTATAAAGGAATACTCCATAAATTAAATTTCAATATTTAGCTTTTTTAGTCTCACTTGAAAAAAATATGTATAATATGTACTTTATACATAATTGTATTACTTAAACATCGTTTGAATTTAATATATTAGTAAAATTATATATATTGTAAGCTGTAATAAGATTATGTGACGTCACGCTTGACCGAAAACACGCATACGTAGTGGCAGAGCTGCGGCGCGGCGCGACACAGACTAGGCAGCGTTGAATGAATTTGTACTTATTTTTTATACATTAAATTAATTTTTATAGGCTTTATAGAACTGTGATATTGACACTGCGCCATATTTCTTTGCAAGATTGACCAATAAAGCACCTTATATATTTTTTTAATTGTTTAACTTAACAAATAATTATCTACTAATATACACTTGACTTAAATTTCATTCGATATGCGTTTTATTATTTCCAGCTAAATTATACATATTACAATAAAGTATAAATAATTAATCTAAAATGTACACACATTTATATGTATAAAATATTTTGTAAATTGTCTATCATATTATTATACATGGAATTAAGTTCGGTTAGTTATTTTTTTAGTACAATGGAATGTCTTTTTTTAACAAGTCAGAGTTATAGAATTAGTTAAACATATAAAAAAGTTTAAAATACAATTCTGACACAATTGAAATACGAATCTTTGGTTATTATTTTATTATTAAATAAATTGTCGAATACATATTTCAACAGTTTCGCAAAATCTTTTACATATTGCTGTAGAATGAAAAAGTAGGTAACTGTTTCCTAAATTTATCTATCTATACAGTTAAAATTACTCATCGGGTAGGAACCTTCAAATTACTAAAGTATAACTATTGATTACATCTAGTTTCACATTTAAATACCATTAATAAAGTTTTTCTGGAACGTTCACAGCACTATTGAAGTTTTTGAGTCAATTCACATGGGATGTCGTGGTGATGATGCGTGTTCTTGTCTTGATGGCGCAGAGGGGTGTTGTGGGGGAGGGTAGGGGCAGTATCGTAGCGGTGTGGGGGGTTTCTGCATCCAGAGGTCGGGAGGAAGAGCCAGAGGTTGGGGCCAAGCTGAGGGCCAGGCTCGACCTCCGAGTGCGAGGAGCTGCAGCGCAGGAGGAGTCCTAGCCCACGCAGCTCGTTTTTCAGCTTCTTCTTCGCTTGTGCCCGTCGCTCCGGAGTAAAGCCGCAAGGGAGACCGTAGTAGCTGCTGTTCCATTAGCATCAACTCCATCGGATCTCTGAAGAATTAAAATTTTAGTTCATTATTAATATGTCCTAAAAAGATTATAATTGACAACATAAAAGAAATTGATACCGAATGAGAGCGGATGACAGCGAGTCGTATTCCATTCCCAGACATTCTAAATTACTAGAAATATTTCAAAGAAGACAATAAGGAATGGGAAGACACGGATTAGATGGAATTCCTATTTCAGTAAGTAATATGCAAAGTTTATATACTGTAAAGCGAATTCTAGGAAGATTGCGTTAAGCGCGTTCGTCTGTTCGTTAGCTTTCAGCGGTCCGTGGTCTATAAAATCAGTTCGCAGAATGATCCGGCCACCGAGGGGCCACGTGTTTTCAAATCTCATAAAACGTTATTATACTTGCTAAGTTTAGATTTAAATATAACGCTACGTAGGTATATCATGATATGTAATGTAGTCATACATGTAGTATTTAATAAGCCACCAAATATTAGGAAAAAGTGTTGGACGTTCGCGTAAATAATTTGTTTCGTTCCGTGTAACGAATGTTAGTGATATATTTGTCTTTTGCTAACAATTACACTATTAAGTTTATATGATGACACGTCATATGCAGTTTTGTTTGTCTTGACGAGTTTTAGAGAAAAATATTTTATAATGATAGAGTAATTATTTACTTTCTGAAAATATTTGTTTTCCCATATTACTTGAGTGTAAATTCTATTTTAGTGCGAAAAGTTAGCTCTTATGAAGTCGGTCCTCCAACTCTCTTAATGTTGTAGCTCTAATTATGAGTTTACCGTGTTATATTATAAGTTATCTTCATAAAGTTGTTTTATTGTATGAAATTTCTAATAACACTACCATGTAGAATAGCATATTCTAGAATCTAGAACATCTAGTTACGTTTACCTAGACCTAGTACTTCGTCGAAGTATATTTTCGAGTGTGTAGTTAACGAGGCGAGCAGCGAACACGGAGCACGTCTCGACCCTTTGCAATGCGTGATGTTCTTTATCGGTTCCAAGAGCTTGTCGCCACCGTGCATTTCCCGTAAGCGTTATTATTTACAACACAGCAAAATATTTGAACTATTTACTTATTATAAGTACTAGGTATTCAAAATCAGAAGTGAAAGGTTTACTATAAGTCATAATCATTTCGCGATTCTCTTCATGTGGACATTTCTATACGTCTGTAAAGTTACTATTGTTTTCGTGAAATTATAACAATGAAATGCTAAATTTACAGACTTCTAAGTCTCGTTAAATATTGCTCGAGTAACTTTATATATCGAGAATAAAATTATAGTCAGCGTAACGTATTTTTAGGAAGTAGATTGCCAGCTTATCATTTTAAAATATTTCTATAATCAGAAAAATAACTTTTTATTTATACAATCGAAATATTTGTTTTTGTAATTAAATTTAATACCTCAATTGTTAGAAAGAGACAAGTATAACTATGAGACGAATAATTTATTTATTACAAACACATATCCATGAAAGGTGATAAAGGAAGACTTGGAAGACGTATTATTTATTGTTGTATGAGCTCCGAGCTCCTTTGTGTGAGAATTTTATGAAAATCTAGTATCGATATTATCGTAGGTTAACGATTCAAACCGATGGATATAGCAATCGTTCACACGTCACGGCCGCTCAATAAGGAACAGGTTACTAACTCGTCTTAGATTCTATCTCCCAAGGTGTTATTAACGGGCTTTGCCTGAGATATGAGTTGAGTGGTAAATGAGCGTGACGATGTAGCAGAGTCGAGATGAGGCTCAAAATTGGCATGACATCACGAGATGCCGTGTCGAATTTAATCTATCACCGGCGCGGCCTCAGGCGCCGGTGTATCAAAACAGGTAGTGGCAGTGCCCATACAGGCTAACGAAATACATTGATAAATAATACTATGGATACACAATTTGCACTTAAAAGTGTCCCAGGCCTAACAATTCAAGCACAAAATTTGTATCAATGACAGCACCTAATGTCGAACTAAATTCTAATTACAGCTCGAGTAACTTGTACGTAGGTCTTTTCCAATCACGTGTTAACAGTGACCCGGACCTTTGGAAGGTGTGCGCGGAGCCGTAGTTAACGCGTAGAGGTCTTTTAGACAATTTAATTTAATATGAGATGAGACATAAACCGCCAATTATCCCTGTATGCACCTTGAGAATGCACCCAAGGACAACCCCTGGCTTGTGTAGGACTATGGCAATATACGGAAACTAATAATTCTGGGCTATGGATTGGGGTGATAGTGGACGCGGTAACTAATGCTATGGATGACCTATGGCGCTTACCCGATACTGTTTTTATGCATTGAAAAATGGGTAGACGAAGACTCGCCAACTCCTCAATGGGCCCCCGTGAAAGGTCGCTTGTATGTTGCAATTAGGGGGCAAGTATATTTTTTTAAAATTAAACTAGTATCTGCCTGCGATTTCGTCAGCAGAACTTTAGAAATCGATCCAGACTGAATTAAAGTGTGAGATATTCACTCTTTATCCACCCTACAAGTAATATGCTCACTCATTGTTTCCGGAATACAGTTAACAGTGTTAATCCAGGTTTTATCTCTAATAGTAATAAAACATTTTAGTATGATTGAGTAACAAAAATTCAAATGAATACTGTAATTGTTACTAAGATAAAAAATAAAACATATATAATAAAAACAATAATGTTAATTTATTTAGACATTTATTTCATAATATTTATAAAAACACGGCTTCCATATAATAATAGATCAATATAAATATAGATTTTTTTTAAAACCTAAATGTTACGGAAGGGATAATGGCTGGTGTTAATGTTATAGCTGCCTCGCATCTTCACACGGATAGACATTAGAATAATATCCTCTAATTGAGCGTGATATCAAAATATTATTATCGGCTGTTAATGTTATGTTACACCGTACATTATATCTGATATTTTCATATTACTCTGCTTAAGTGAAATAATAACTTAGAAGTTAATCACGATGAACTTCAGCAAAATTATAACTTCAGACATTCTAATTCCTCTACAATACCTAAATAAATTACCAACTAAACGAAATTTGATATTTGGTTTTTCACATCAGGGAGATAATTTTTAAAAGTTGTAGTAACGGGCAACACTGAGGACAAAAAATCTAGAAGGCGCACACCAACCACCAGAAAGAGAGAGAAAGCTATTGTGTTAACTGTCGCAAACATTTCTTTCGAAAATACTTAATAAAAATTGACAGAAGTAATTTATTATCTGTATGATAATTACATCATTAGCTTAAAAGACGCAGAAGATACTTATAAGTAACTAAATGTTATTATGTTATGTCGTTTCGGGTGCTATGGGGCTACGGGGGCGTTAATGGGGTATTTATTATGATCTCGGTATCAATGGTAATAGCCAACACTCGGCGCAAATTACAGGGCGGTACTCTAAGAGGCCGTGTAAGGATGAGATGTTTCGAGTCGGTAACGATATCGATTTATCGATGGTTTTGAGAGATATCGATTCCAATTTTATTTGTATAGGTAAAATATTAAAGAACTATTTTTTTAAGAATTTTTATATCTGGTAAGTTAAAAATGTAGCGTAGATACCGAGTAAGATTTTACTATACCCTCTCAAAGGTAATTCTTGGGTATTCAGCACTTCTCAATGCGAGTCCCACGTACCTACTTATCATATCACGGTTAGTACAATGTTCGTATATGAAAGTGATGCCGTGAACTAAATCGGGATAGTAGTCAATAGCAAATTTTCAAACTGCTTGAAAATTTCAGAGTTCAGAAGAACTAGTAACGCAAATTTATTTAAGAGGTTATCTAAAAGAATGTGAAAATATCTGAAGAATTCAATTTTTTAACAAGACTAGTAAGTTCTGTAGTCTTTGGTCTATTGAAGCTAAGAAATAAGGCTTGAAAACTAAAAAATGTTGGTATAAATAGAATGAATGAAAAGGAAAAATATTGTCAATAAGTTTATCGATACACTACTAACACACAGCACACATCACTATCGGTAAAATTGAAATAATCGATGGAGCTACACCTATCAATCGCAAAGTGCAGCTTCGACAGATGACTGCAAATTTTAATGGAATGTAATTTCTCGATTCGCAACTTTTATCGGCAATAACTAGAGGCTTGGTTTTACAAAATGTTACTATGGAAGATGCTATACTATGTAAGCTTCGATAATATATGCTGCGATATCAATAGATTATTACTAGTCAACCTGTCCTTGCTAGCCCTAACTTCGCTGGGATAAAACCTATTAAAAAGACATGAAATAAAGCCTTAAAATATATTTAAGTTCAACCAGCAGCAATAATACATCTATAAAAACCGTATTCAATTTCGTGCGCGTATAGATGCAAAGTCAATTTTTTAAGTGACTAGCTGATCCGTCCCTGATTCGCGAAGGTGTATTAGACTACAGGTAAAAGTTTTATCAAAATAGTTTTAGTATTTCTAAACTATTTTAAACCTTACTTAGACTTCTATAAATATTTCAACACCAAATCCCTTCCCTTCCCTTCCCACCCCTTTTCGACTATTACTAATGTCAATTCATTTTATATATAAGAATATTATTTTGACGTTTTATATCATCAAAGTTTATAAAATTTTGCTCAAAAATTAATCGCTCGATCGCCAGAGACAAGGCGGCGGTCGACATTTCTCCGTTTACATTCATCGATTATGGCATCTGTCAAGATGTTGAGAATTTTGGCTAATGATGTGTTGTCTAAGTAATTAAATCTAACTGCTCGTATGTACGGCATTTAGGTATACGTTTGTTGGCTAGAATTTTTGCACAGGAATCCGAGTAGTGTCTGGACCTTGTGATCCTGGAGCATATTTAATTACGTCCGTTCGACTGCTCGATCTTTTTACCCGACATTAAAACAAGACCTGAGAGAGGCTATACATAATGTCAAGACATTGGGTATTCTTGAAATTAAAAAAAATACTAACTCACCGATACAACTTTATCAACAGTATTGCTAACTAAAAGAGAAATTATTGTGAAAATTATAGTGATTTACTTTTGGAAACTTTATGTTGATATATTTCGAATATTAGACGTGACTAAGAGATGGGCGTGTTTCGTTGATTAATACCTAACCTAATGATAACAATCCCAATTCTCACACTAGGCCGATTTATCAAACTCTGTCTGCACAATCGCCGACGTCAGCGAAGGAAGTCATTAAGCCTCACTTCGTTAAAAGCCTCAAATGACGCCATTATTCATTGCTTTTTACTTTAAACTCCTACTTAAGTGATTTTAGACGAAACTGATTGAATACATTTTCCTTTTAGGACCTTAACTAGTTTATCGCATGATTCAAAAAGCTAAAAATTGAATGGAAATACTAATAAAACAGTAAAATATTTTTGGTGATGTTTGGAAGAAATAGTATTAACATAATTATCATATTTCGTAAACCATCTCCACTCACTTTTGTAAGTTACTGTAAACTATAGTCATAATATAAAACATTTAAAGACGTGTGTCAGATCCATTCTAATACTGACAATGACGACCCATTCACTTTGTAATCCAATGTTCTACTAAATTACAAGTTGTAATCCAATATAGTTGTCTATGGGCACCAATATACAATGCATAAAAACAGTTAAAAGAACACGATCGTCAACTATATTGTGGTAGAAACCTCAGATTTCCAAGACTATAATTCTTTCTTTCATTATGGTCGTATTTTCATTTCGAAAGTTTTGCAGCCTCGTGTGGATCAAACATTTCCATCGGCTTCTGTATACATTGAAATTTACCTCTCATGGAATACCTGAGCTGGTCTGCGCATTTAGTGGTGTGTTCTTTTAGTTGCTGTCACTAATTTCTATGTGATACGCATGATGTATCCGAAATATATGGAAGAAGATGTAAAGAGGATGACACACATATAAATATGCATTATATATATGAAGATGAACAGCGCTTGGGATTTGTGACAGGTGAACGTTAGTGTTACTAATTAATAAGAGACAGCTTCTGTTCAGAAATCATGCGCTACAGCGTTGTGAACGTTTATAAACCAAAAAAATTAAACTGCGATTAAAATACATATTACATTCCGATCGTAATCCATTCTTGTAATGAAAAAAGTGAATGCGTAACTTATAATTATGTTTCACTTAGTTGTAGGAACGGTAGCGAGTGGAAGCCGTAATGCATCGATAGCATCTCGAATTAGCCGTCAATCATGAACTATCAAGTATCAACGCTATCAATTAATACAAATCAGTAGCACATACACTGACGTGCTAGAAATTACATTATTAATACGTACAATGCGCTTTTTATGTACCGCACATTGAATTTTATAGTCTAGCCAGACGAACAGATTTTTAAATGAAGATGACTTCCTCACGTCTGTTTTAATGGGATAAAGCTGTGAATACCGAATTAAATTCCTTAAAGAAGTCAATGACAAATTTTAGTCTCGATTTTCCCCTCACTTAACCCTGATGCCACGTGATTTTATTTTCACGAGATCCAAAATTTTTGGAATAATATGAAGCGTTGAAATTTTTATGAAAACCGTTGTGCCTCATTTAGCATAAAGGACAATATTTGATATTTTGGAATAGGAATTGATAAATTTACTATAGAGATTAATTTTTAGTAGTTTCGGCTGTGGTTTGGTGAATCAGTCGAGATGCTTCTTTATAAATAATTAAAGATTCTCACACATAAAACTTTGCAAAATTCCATAACGTTTGCTATACCGATAAAAAAGAAATTGAGATAATCTTATCTCTCTACCTCTAAATAATCAGATTGTAAAAAATAACAGGTGGAGTTGGAGTGTAGCTATTTAAAACGTTTTTACACATTTAGCGAGTCAAGCACGCAGCGCGGTGTTGTTTAAGGTAACCATTTTAACGGACAAAGGTATTTAAATGAGTATTTAAAAACATCTAAAATTCAAATGACAAATGAAACATTTTCTACTGGTGTATCCCTGTTTTCTTCGGTTACGTCATAGCTTGAGACGGACTTTACCGATTTTATTCTCCTTTTTAAAATTTCTAATACTTTGCCAGAAGGTTCTTATGGAAATAAAGAAAATAGCGTAGAAAATTTGGAAATATTTAGTAACTTAACGACTAGCAAACCTTCGCGTGTTTGACACTTCGAGTATGTAAAAGAGTGAGTGGGAGAAAGACATAAGTGTGCGAGAAGGTGACCATGTAGAGTACTATATTCCACGCGGACAAAGTCGTGCGGTAGGATTAGTAACAAATAATAATCATAATTTTATATTTGGTAGGTTGACTAAATAATAACGCAGTAATTTTAGCAAATTTTCTTTCAGGACAAAGGGAGAGAGGATAAAATATTGGGACGTGTGGTCATATTACAGAACGCTTCACGATGCCGCAGGACCGGTCCGAGCCCGACGATGGGCAGATAATAGAAATGCGCTTTAATTTGTCGTTTAGGGCATAATGAGGAGCGAGCCCTGTGATTACGCGCCGCCGCCACACCACCGCTCCACCGCCGCCGGCTCGCGCTGTTGACGTGCTCCACACCCGCCCACATCTCGCAGCTCGCAACCTCGCATCCTCGATATTCGGAATTCGAAACTACTGTTGTCGAAATCTACTTTTTGACGTCTATATTATAATTTTGGCAGCATTGATTTGGGTAGTGATTTAGTTTTCTTTTGGTAAGATTTCTAACGCGGCAGCAGGAAAAAGAGGTGTTAGTAAAAATTATTTATAATAACTGCAGAAGGAAGCTTTCATCACTTTAGTATGAAAAGGCATATTGTGCCTGGTACGAACGACATATTTTTTACTATTTGAAATTATAATCCTACATCAGAAATCATATTGCGTAAATTCATTTTCATCTTTTTAAAATTTTTATTACGTAGGTAAATATTACTTGATCCGCAGCCTAGCAAATACATTTTTTGTGAACATATCAAAATAATAAATACCTAAATTTTATATTAGTTTATATAGACGTATATGACGACGTACAAAGCGCTTGAAGTCATCTTTTTTAATGCACGGCCAAGGAATGGAATTCCCTGGCGTCTTCTGTATTTCCGAGTACATATAACCCGAATGCTTTTAAAGCAAGAGTGAACAGGCTTCTTCTGGGCGAGCTCGCTCCATCTTCGACCTCGTCTCGGCTCTAGAGCTAGACTGAGGTCAAGAGTAAGCCCATTTTATAATAAAAAAAAAGAAAGGATGTCGGATTCAAATAGAATCGAGTTTCAAATGAGAAGCACAAGTAGTGTCTCTCATGGGAACGCCCGCGATTAAAGCCTCCGGCAAATTCTCGCCTCGCACGACGCACCGGACGCGGGACCACTACGGCTCAACTTGAAAGTAATGATTGGAAATCGTTTTACGGAGCACTTTAAAAAGCATTCATAACCTATATTTATAAGTGTTAATATTGTCACCATGTTGACCTACAATAATATGGACGCGGCGTCTTTAATCTTCGAGATACAAATATCACGAGAAAAAGACAGAAGTCGACATACACATAAAACAATGTTATGTTCTGTCTTCCAACCTTTCGTGGATGTTCATTATAACTAAACCTATGGACCCCAAGGGGATGACAAGTTTCAAGGGGTCTACGTAAAATAATTAAATAATTGAGAGTCGCTGAGATGTAAAAAGAGATCTACGTGGCGTATTTAATGTGTTTAATGAAGTCAAGTAATATAAAAAATTATTACAAATAATTTTGTCTCTGTCTAACGTTTGACCTATTTTAATAACAAAGACACACAAACAGTTTCGTCTGTTTTGACGGTTTTATATATTACCACATTAAATAGGTTTTCATGAAAACGGTTGCTAAGTGATAAGTCGGAATTGAATCTTCTTTTTCATTTTGGAATATTAAACACTGAGTTTGAGCTCATAGTAGAATAGTTAACGATACGTTAAAATACTATATTTATTAAGATAAAGATAGTATAATATTTATTAAAATAATTAAATATGACTGATTATTCGATATTTACAAATCAATGAATAATAATTTATCTAAGTCAAGAAATATTTTAGATAAATATCTAAACAGCTAACGTTGGTCAAGCTTGACAAGTAATTTTATCGATAACTTCATGCTAATGCATTATTGAATGTTTGTTAATACAAAACCTTTAAACTTTACTACTTATGCTCCTTGCAATCAATTTTAATGATCAACATATTAATAATAGATAAATATCCAAGGATAACGTACCTTTGAATAGTAAGTACCTACCTACTAGGGAAACAAGGATCAGTACTAAGTGAATTAGGTATAAAAATAATTTTCAATACAATTTTTACTTAATAGACAAATCGTCAAACGATTAGTGTTGAATTACATGGCGGGTCTTACTTGTGCTAAATCATAAAATTCTAGCGATTCATGATAAGCCTAGCCATTTCGTGATACACCTAAATCGTTTCACGGCTTGTTAATAAGAATATTAGAATTCTGTCAAAGGGTTATGTAAACTGACACCTGGGTCACAACTCACAAGCTACATGCACTGCACGACTTCCTGTATATAATAGTGGGCATTATTTCTTACATAAGTTTGTTTCTAAATAATGTAATACTATGTAATTTATTTTGATTTTAAAGCACCATAAATCCCAAAAAATTTTATAGCTATAATCTTATTTAGCGATTACGCTGATAGGGATAACAACGGCATCCCTAAAGCGGATCACCGAGCGTGGTATCTACAATCAGATGAGAGCATTTTATTTTTTATTCATAAAAGCCGCCGCTCAAATTGCAGGGCGGCTAACCTAATGTCTTTCAACTGTTGCTAATAACCTGCCAATTTATCAAACTTGCCTGCAGCATTGCAACACTCGGCTATAGCTAAGTAAAGTGACCATTTAGTTTTTACTCAAATCAGGATATTTGTAGCAGGCAATCTGTGTGTATCTTAGCGACGACGAAAAAACAGGTCTCATCTAAGTTTATTCGTGGCGTATCGATTTTTGTTCAAAAATATAACTAAAAAGTAGTAGTATTATGTTGTAAATATCGCGGTTTATTGAAACAAATAAAAAGACCGTCCTTTTTGGATTCAAAATCGTCCCGCTTTCCCAAATTGCGCGAAAATTACTGCCTAGTCAACCATAAGGCATTCGGTTGGGTATGAAAGACTAGATCTTTCAAATCAAATATTTTGTTTTATTAAATAATAGACACAATCACGACACTCACGTATCAATTTAATTTCCAAAAGATAAAAACTATAACAGCTTTTCAGAAATACGCCAAAGCGTTGTTCGAAAGTTCGACTTTTTCTGCCATGTCTTATTAGATGATTCACGGTGTTGCTAGCACACAAAATATTCTGTAAATCTCCCAAAATACTTGTGAATCTATCGAATAATGCAATATTATTGAAAAATAGTCTACAATTATGATTCGTTAATACGATGTCCCGAAATTAAAATGGTCACTTTAACTACATATGAACCATGAACACGTGGCCACGTTCGTCATTCTTAGTTGCCTAATAGGTGCTAATTTTAGTAAAAAATTGCGTTTTAAATTATACTTCCAGCATGTTGTTATGTTTTAAAAATAGTATATTATTGTTTTTTTCTTAAATATCACGAATCAATGTCCGAAGCCCGCAAAAAATTAATATTTTCCGACTTTTTGTGGACGTTTGTAGTAATCTAAATGAATGTACTTGTCGCTTTCTAACAATTGTACAACTAAGAATAATACAAGGACAACTACAGTTTCGTTTTTTTTGTGTTTTTTTTTTTAATTATAAGATATTAATCTAATTTAAAATAACACGATTATTATAAGTCTAATAAAATGAGTTGTAGGAAATAGCTTACCTATCAAAATCAGTGAGTCTAGATGAATCTCTGAAGCCTTTCGCAAAAGGATTTGAGTCTATTTTCAGTTTTGTAATCAGCTGATTTTGATACGCTGTAACTGCTGTGAAGACTGTCTCCGGGAATATGAAGGTTCGATGCATTTCTCTGGACAGGTCAGTGATGGGACCACCTCCGTCTCTCACTTTAACCAGGTGGATTCGAGGTTGATACCGGTGCATGGAGTTTAAGACGATCTGTAAGCAAAAAATAAGAAATTATTAAAATTGTAGTGTATGTGTATAAGTATATTTTATACTATATTATATAGTTTAAATATACAATCAGGATAGTGGGATCAGAAGTTTTGTGCGGGTTGTTGATACACGCGGACGTGTCCTGGTATTGTTGCGATACCGAGTTACCTAGTAAAACACAAATAATAGCTTAGATAAATGGATCTGAGATTAGAAGTTAAAAATGTATAAGATGTCAAGATTGTAAGAGGAAAGAGAAATAAAGAGTAAAAACCTATTTCAGTTATAAATAATAAAATATTCCTAGAATGTAAATATAGTAAAATTAAAACAACCTCAATGATATATTGATTAAATGTAAATAAATTTATTATGGTTCACATTTTTACAGTCATTATAATTTTTTTTTAAATACTAGTTTTGTAGACGTAAAAATGTTGACTATACTATAATTTTTACGCAAATATTTGATACTTTTAGCCTATGAGGTGACGAAGTCAAGCAAGGGAGAAGAGAGTTAATGCATAAAGCAGGTCTTAAATCTGCTTCTGGGTCTCAAGCTCCAGGCAATGTTAGGATTAACCTGCTTATTATGTATTGTGTAGTGTAGTTCAATTGCTAGAAATTTAAATATAAATATTTAATAGTCTTAATTAACGCGTGTAGGTAGGTACTGTGGTTACGCCCAAAACACATAATTTAAATAAACTAATTTCGGTATTCCCAAACACAATACTAGATGCAATTTTCTTGTTAAATTAATTAAGTTTATCTGTTTAATGATAGTGTCGGTGATTTCTCATCACTCCATACTGTAGTAATTAATTGAGCGATGTGACGGGCGATAGCCACTCGCCGCTGATGGTATAATTAACGTCTGTTCATTAATTTGACTGCCTACTTACTTTAGTACATAATTGAGTTTTTCAAGAGTGCCGATTCATTGTGATTTTGGTACTGCTATTAACATTATTTTTACATACCATTTACGTATATTTCTATTCTCTAAATTGTTATTTTTAATTAGTCTTATACATAAACAATGGATGACGACGTTAGATGGGTGACGCCTACAAAAAACTTGTGAAAAATATAAACTCACGCCTATTAAGTTTCACGTATATTTAGGTTTATAAAATATTTAATTTTCAATATATTGTTGCTAAATAATAATATTCCGACGCTTACGATATTAAACAAATTTTAACATTATAACGTAGCGTATCTGTTAATCCTATACAAAGTATCTGTAGGGAAAATTTCATTGAAAAATGATTTAGTAACAAACATCTAAACTTCCTATATAACACTAGCTGTGCCCGCGACTTCGTCCGCGTGGAATAGTCTTTTTCCCTACTGGTATTTTACCCCCCTGAGGGTAAAACATATTTACTTATATCGAATCAACAGCCTAAAAAATATGTTTCTATGTAATATGTCCATACAACTTTTCATCCCACTATTCACCCTTTACAACCCTTTTTCACATTAAAACGTAGTCTATATCCTTTCTCAGGTCCTACACTATCTGTATACCAAATTTAATTTAAATCGGTCCCGTAATTTTGGCGTGAAAGAGCGACAGACAGAGTTACTTTTTCATTTATAATACTAGTAAGGATAGTAAGGATTGTCTCTGAATTGTTACTATTATTTTTTAATTTAACATATTATAATTATTTACGTTTGTAAAATTTTTCCGTCGATTTCATCACCTGTAGGTATATAGGTATCCTTCCACTAAAAACAACTAAGCTTAAAACTAAGCTCTTTATGTTGCCCTCAACTCTTATTATTGCATAAAACATTTTACTATTAAGATGGTTATTGGATTTTCTATGTACAAGACTTAACTTCTGCAAAAATTATATTACCTACTCTCAATCAGCATAGAATAGATTTAGTTTCTGTTTATAAAATGTATCTCAAATAACTGACCTAGTAGTTTATTAAATTACGATATACAATCATAAAAACAATCTGTTCTCATGAGCGGTCGTGGTCGGCTTCAAAGCAAAGGGAGTGGCTGCAGGCTGGTATCATTACGGGACCCCTAATTTCATCACCTGCGTCTTAATGAAATATAGCCGGATTTGTATTGAACTATAATCAAATGGATGCCGGGTCTTCATGTTGCGAAAAAGTGTTCGCACACTTAATTGTTCTATCTTCCGATCTTTCGTGAATGTTCGCAATAATCAACAGCAGAGGTCCCCAAATTGTGCACTTAGCGTCTGACGCCCAAAATGAATTACTCTGGTTTATGGAATCTAAATGTTTTTTAATTTTTTGAATTGCACTTGTGCGAAGCTGGGGCAGGTCGCCTAGTTACTTTGTATTTTATGGGATAACTTCAAGACTCTACCGGTTACATTATAATTATTATCTTGGATTCAATTAACTACTAATAACTATGTCTTTGTAATCAATAAATTGAGACACATTTAATAAAATCTTAAATTATTATCCTATTTATAATTATTAGTATACAGTTTATGGAGGTTACGCTACCTCTTTAATTAATTAATCGGTTATCGCTTTTAGTTATAGTAAGTTATCTGAATAGATAAGTGCATACTTTTAAGTATAGGTTTTAATATAATTTTCCCACATCGAAGAGAAATGTGTCTGGTAGTTTAACAATAAATTCAATTATTATTGTAGTGTCAGCAGATCTAACATTTACGTTTATAAACACAAAAAAATGGATACAAAAACAAGAGAATCTCTTTAATCTGCAGTATTAAAAGCCTTCGTAAGGATTAAACTGGCTCATAATGCTTAGGTGTTGTTGTACCTAGAGATGTAAGAGAGAAATTATACACCATAATAATCATTAATTTTATTAGGTAGGTATGTTATGTTAAAAGATAGGTACAACAAAATATCCTTTAAATTATAAGTAGCCAGTAGGTATTCAGAAACTACTTATCTGATTACTGAAATTCTGTTCCGTCATGTTCGTTGTGACTTTATGGCTTGTTTTTCTAAAAGATTTTTAGGTACTACAAAACTATAGCTACTTATGAACGTAAAGCAAACAGCAATCATATCTAAGTTGAGAGAATTGCTAAAGTATTAAAGACATACGGGTCTATAGTGTAGCGCGTACTACGTGTGTACGTAGGCGACGACAAAGGTCACTGAAGGGATGTACGTTACCTCGCCCTCCCGCAGCCTGCCAAGGGATATCAATCTCTAATACAATAAGAGTAGAGTAATATCGTAATGGTAAAGCCACAGAGCTATAATTGCGGCGTGGGGCGTTGGGAGGGCCGTGGGGAGGAGCGGAATGGCAGCCGGAGGGGGACACTACGCTTCAGATCGTTGACTTGACACCACGTCTTATCTGTGCTCTACGTTCTCATAATATAAAGGAACTCTTTAAAAAAATCCCAGCTCATATCCAATTACTACGGTTCTATATTGTCATTATGTTGTATGAATGTATTATTTTAAAGACCAAAAAATGTTATGTATGAAAATAAGAATGGTAACATATATTAGCCTGCTATGTTATTCAACTCTTACTTTAATTTTTATATTTAATTATGGGTAATTAGTAAGCAATTTTTATAATAAAATTTTTGTTTAAATTCTGTTAGGTTATACATTATATTATGTAGTCTGTTTATAGTACCTATCGTTTATTTTTACAATTTAATAATTTGTTTTAGTCACAAGATATGACAAACTATAACTTATATTTACTATATTTTAAATTTGTTTACAATATTGAATAGGTCAGTTAGACAGTCAGGCAGAAGTATGGTTTGAAGCGACTATCAGCCTGAAAAGCAGATATCTGTTGAATCTGTTGCGGTAAGCATTGAAACCCCATACTAATGTTGATGTAAACCTAAACATAGATAAGTAATTATTTTGCCAGATATTTAGTTTTTCAGTCTTTACTGCCTTCTCATAATATCTTATTGTGCAGAAATAAGGTTTCTGCACAATAGATGATAGAACCGGAGAGAGTAACTTCCTGATGATGAAAGCAAATACAGTCATGAAATTTTCGAAAAAATTTAATTGCAGCTCGTATACTTACTATTAGGTAGTTAAATAAGACTGATAGAACTAGTCCGCTATCTTGGGCAGTACGCATTGTACAATATACTATAGAGAAGTCATTTTATTTTTCGTATTCTTGTTAGCAAACAGTTCCATTTGATGCCCATATCATAGACAAGCAAGATTTAACCCGAACATTGTAAACAAAGCTTATGAAGCTTTCTTTCAAAATGTAACCCGTAGATGCGTATGTTTGGGTACATCGGACCAGGAGCCGTCAATAAGCCGCGCGTCGATATTTCGATTAGCACGCGAGGCCGCGGATTACGGCGGATTTTCGCCTCCGCGCCGCGCTCCGACAAATTACCCAATTTGTACCTACCAACTACCTACCGCTTAACGATGTTACTATATATACCCGTTGGTAATACCTGCTTACATGTCATGGTTAATAGAATTGTTGGATGAAGGTTTTAGTTGAAACTACAGATTAGGTACTACAAATTCTGAACTCTTTAGATACAAACGAGTATATTAATAATACGTGTAGGTTTACTAATGGCTCCACTTTGCTTAAAAATTTTACGTATAAAAAATTGCAAATGCAATTAAGTTGATACCGCAATATTATGGCCGTAGGACAAACAGTAATTTGATGAATAAATTAATCTCAAAGCTACATAGATGGCACTTTGTAAAAGACTAAACAACTTTGCTATTTGTTTAACGGTGAAGTTGTAAGTTCTGTTTATATTAAAAAATAACAATTTATCATTACAATAATTCTTTATAGTATCTAAAAGGTAAGTAAGGGAAAGTAGAAAGATTCTCAACAAATAACCGTAATTTCCAAGCTGATAGAAACAAGCAAAATTCAAATAAGCAGAAAGACAAACTGACTAAGTTCTTTACTAAATTAACACAGTAACAATATAGATATTACTTTATTTGAATCTCTTTGGTCAAACTACAGAAACACATGTTTATATAGGAGGAAAATTTTCTACTCTATAAAACAGCTCTCCTTATAACACTTATACAAATTTCTTAAACATATTTTAATGAACTTATTAAAATACAGTCTATTAAAATTATAAATTAAATTGTTACAGTTAAAAAACTTGACACTTTCAATGTTTACACTTGAGTAATGTATAACATTAATCATCACGGGCAAGGCCGCCAATGTCTAAACATATTTAAATTATGATTCAATAGTGATAAATTATCTACAAGAACAAATATTGATATTTAATCAAAAATATTAATAAACTTAGAATTTTATAAAAACACCTAAAGTTATTCAAACTGTCATTTACGTATTAAAAATAATGGATATATTTATGCAAACAACGTCTGTCCATTCAATATGAGATGTCAACAGATTCTACCAAAGAAATCGTGGGCGAACACAGTCGTGCACTAAAATCCTTTCATTTTATAGCATTTTTTATAAATTGCATTTATGTATTTTTTTGTAACGTTGGAACTAATAGTTCCAGTAACATTTTAAATAAAATTCTATTGGGTAATAAACAATTGTACAAAAAAAAGGAGTGATGGCCCAGTGGTTGAGAATTCAAGTCTTACTCGGGAGGACCGAGTTCGATCCTGGGCACACACCTCTGACTCTGAGTTATGTGTGTTTTAAGCAATTAAATATCACTTTCTTTAACGGTGAAGGAAAACATCGTGAGGAAACCTGCACTCCTGAGAGTTCCCTAAAAGTTTTCAAAGGTGTGTGAAGTCTGCCAACCCGCACTTGGCCAGCGTGGTGGACTATGGCCTAATACCCTCCTCATTCTGAGAAGGAGACCCGGCTCAGCAGTGGGCAATTGACGGGTCGTGATGAAGAAGATGATGACAATAATATCCACATTTATAAAATGTTATGATATCATTTTATGAATTTATATGAAACAATTAAAAAGGTCAAATTTTAGTAACCATTGAAGAATCTTTGTAGTGGTTTCATTCTCAGACCAATTACAAGGTAAAGTATTGGTTTCCAAACTTCCATTTTTTTAGAAATTGAAAGTAGGTCATAGATTTGATTACACTGTTTGCTACTTTTATTTCATGATTAGCTAGCTCATTCGTAGTCCAAAGAATCGAGATTGGGATTCACCGGGGTGCAGGAGCTAGCATTCTTGCCTGTTGACACTATTCCTCTTGGACAGGACCTATACTGCAATGGTTAAGGTGAGTGTACATCTGTGTATTGCATTTAATGTAGGTTAAGCTACCATAGTGATTTTTACTCTAGTTTAAAGATGCTGTGTGACATGTTAAAAAAAGATAAGCTATGAGTAATATGAGCATGTTACTAAAGCTGTGGCTATACTAAAAAATAGCTTTCTTATCACAATAACAACAAATATTCTTAAATTAATTGTTTTGGTGTCATAATGAATCTGCTTACAAATTTGTCCGGTCAGGTATATTTTAGTAATAGGTAAATAATTATCCATATAGAAAATACAGTTATTAAGATTTGTCCGAATTCTTTTAATAATATAGAAGTAAAATACGTTTATAAGGGTGGCGTGGGCGGAACATCCCAATGTGTAAGATTCTCGGCATCAATTTATTACTTAATATTGTGCGCGATTGTCCGATACCATCATTGAGGTTAAGTCAACATCGGCGTGCGGTAAGCGATGAAAAATGACGCTTTAAAGTAGCGGATTTCTCGCTTTTTATTAGGTTCCGATCACACCAACAACACGAAAAGGTTACCTATTAAAAAACTCAATGCCTAATTGAAATGTTTATAATTATCATTTACATGGGACCAATACCGCACAGTAACACCAACAAGGCAATAATAATATGCACTTAAAACGGAAACCAATATTAAAAACTTACTCCAAACCTTAGTAATGGTAATGACGCATCATGACACAACAACGCAACACCACCAGGCGAGCTCCGTTTAACAACTGGCTCATGTCTGTCGGAACCAAGGTTATATACAGTCTTGGAATAAAAAGTTCTTCCCTCGAATATAAAGTTGTCAATGGTGTTGCTAAACTAAGCCATTTTCAAAATATCTTTTTCAGCATTAAAACACATATTTATATCTATACTAATATTATAAAGAGGAAAGATTTGTATTTTTGTATTTTTGAATTTTTGAATTTTTGTATTTTTGTATTTTTGTATGTAACGAATAAACATAAGAACTACTGGACCGATTTCAAAAATGGTTTCACCATTAGAAAGCTACATTATCCCTGAGTAACATAGGCTATATTTATTACAAGAAAAAATTAGGGATCCCTAGAAATTCTCACTAAAACCAACACAAGGTGCAAAAAAATTAGCCATAAAATATCTTTCATCGCATGCGCTGCGAAAAGTATTAATGATAGAACAAAAAAAGTTCTACAATATTATAGAACGTATCAATATCTACAAAAAACTCCGCGAGACCATATGTCCAACTATTGTAGTTTAGTCACTATAACTACTTTTTTACATTTTAAAAGTTGATAAAAATGCCTATCAAAATCAGACCATGTTTTCCATAACTTTGTATTAATTCTTATCCAAATAAATTATTTCGTAATGAATACTGTTTCAATACCTGTTAATAACTTTTTGAATTATTGAAATCGGACATTCCAGTCAAAAGATATTACGAAATAAAAATATCAAGATAAATAAAAAATAATCCCAGACGGGCCGCCGGCGCGGTGTGCGGCGTGGAGCGCCACGCAGCGCAGCGAGTAACGCGGCGATAGAGGGAGCGACAGAATGCGGGAGCCAAAATGTTAAAAAAAAATTATCCACCCGTGCGAAGCCGGGACGGGCCCCTAGTTTTTAATAATAATAAAAAAATAATTTGAATTTTCTCTCCCTCAGCAAAGCATCTACAGGAGATGTTGTTTTTTTTTTATTTTATTATGGACTTCCTCAAAATAAGCTCTTCTATAGAATCAATAAACCTATTTAAAATCAAATAGAACTTATTTAATAACTTCAATCTTATTTAAGACTAAGTAATTAATTTTGAATTATTAAGATATTATGCATATACGAAAATATATCATAACTATAATATAGGTGATATCCTGTCCGTAAGTTTGTTCACGTCAAACAGGTTTTCAATGCTGTTTATTAAAGTTTATGAATCAGACTTAAGTTACTAGATGTTTAGCTTTATAAGCTATAATTCTATAATATTATTAGACTAAATCATAAGTAATTCAGTGTTTATTATATCTAGTATCATAATTAAGCTTAGCACCTTCGATCATTAAATAAAAATTAGATACACAGACCATAACAAAATTACATTAAAAATTGATACTTGATCAACTTTAAGTAGTTACTAAATTAAGATTTGATTTGACAATTTAAGTAGAAATACTATTCTGTGCTCATCATATTCAGTATGTGCTTGTTAAATTTATATAAATTACATTCCCGCTGTGTATAAAACTATTGGTAAACAATGTTTTTACTCTTCTCTTGACTTATCTTGACGAAATAATGAAGATTATGAAAGTATGATAACAATTACCAAAATATCTAGAATTTATTGTTTTTATGAAACTTGTTTTTAGGCTTATTTTACTTATTGAAGTAAAAATCTGTAACTGACAATAAATATCTCTCGCATATTATGTATGTCGACTCTTCGAAGCCTTCCAAATGAAAGTAATATTTTTAATTTATGTATATGCCCGTAAAAGTGTAAAAGTAAGGGGAGAAAGTAATATGCTTATACAGGTCTCATCGTAACTATACAACAATGTAAAAAATGTTCTTATTTTATAGGTTATAAAATTAGATATTAATTTAATAAAGTGCAATCAATATAACCTTGAAAGTTAGTATTCTATAACGTTTTTAAATAATACACAACAGTATAATTTAATAACTTAAAAATGCTAACGTCTAGTTTGATTATTAACGTATAATTTTATTCTGTATTTTAATTTATAATAATTGCATATTTGAATGATAATAATCTAGGATTCAAAATAGGTAGGTATATAGTTTATTTTTATACTTATTGTAGGAATTATAGATTAGGGCTAAAAAGTATCCTATGTTACTGTAAACTATCTTTAGGCAAAAATCAAACTTACGTGTCACTTTATTATAGTGTGAAAGAAGGACAGACCTACGATTACACTCGCATTTATATTACATAATATATTTTCATCATCGCATTTATATTAAATAAATTATTATTAAGTTTTCATTGTTTTATTCTCTAGGTGAAAATTTACCTAACGCTAAACCTAAAAGCCAGAAAAATTGTCTATATTTTATAAAATACTAGTCAACCGGCGCGACTGTCCGCGTGTAGCTTCCCTCCTACTGGTCTTAGTGTGATGATACTCTATAGCCTTTCTCGATAAATGGGCTATCTAACACTGAAATAATTTTTCAAATGGGACCAGTGTTTCCTGAGATTAGCGCGTTCAAGCAATCAAACAAACAAACTCTTCAGCTTTATTTATTAATATAAGATATAAGATTTACATTTACAATAGACAGATGCTTAAAAAATTCAAAATTAAGTAATGACCTACAAAAATACGCAAAGCCAGGTTACTTAATATTCTTCATTTCAATTCGATTTAAGCGATGTCTTTGAGATGTCCATTCACAATCTCATTATGGAATCCCGTTTACCTTTCTCATACATATTTATGAATGTTATGACACGTTATGATAAATCCGTTCCTTCAACAAAATATACACTATTAATATTAAATAAACATTTTTGTGGCGATTTTTCCTACACCAATATGCATATTTATTTACGAAATTTAATTTAATTGCGATTCCGGTAGAAACTACTCTTAAAAAGAGTCTCAAAACTTTTAACACGAAATATTAAGAATGAATTATATTTCACTGAAATATATACATACAGATATAACACTAAAGACATAAAAAGTGTATCTAGCCTAGCAGTGCCTAAAGATTGTGACCCAGGTGTGGATTTGAGACGTCATTTGTGTTGTAACATTTATATATCTTGAACGACTTATTTGATCTTTAAAAAGGGTTTCACTTCACTACACTAAGTTAACACTTCACTACACGAACTTACACTAAACTATTAGAGCCAAGTTTATTTTCAAAATAAACTAATAACTAGTTGCTATTAGTTTATGTCAAATTATCAACAGCGTTCAAAGAGAATATATTTTTGTGAAAAAGAGATATCTAGCCTATATATATGATAATAAAAAGACACCTATCAAAACTGACTAATTATATATGTACTATAAGAAAATAGTAAATTTATGTACCCTTAATTCAATTCAATTTTTAGATTTGTGGCTTTAAGGCGTGACATAAAAGCATTGGTAACATTATGTCTTAACATACTGTGTTAAAATTTTAAATTGTCAAACACCATGATAATAATTTTATCACTTACATCAATTTACTGTTACAATATTTATGGGTTGTAAATAATGATTCATGACTGTATCCTAATATTACCAAAATTATTGAACATAGAAAATAAAGTAATTTAAAAATATAGATAATGCTAGCAATACTATTGGTAGCGTTTAATTGGCTAGTAGTTTTTATTGTTTTTACAAGTATACCTACTATCGATTAAACCAATAGATTTAAAGAAGTCTGTCATGTTATTTCACAGAGTAAATATTACTATTTTTTTTTAACATAACTGTTGACAGCGTTTGATTGGCTAGTAGTTTCTATTCCTTTATTGTAATAATATCCCTAGAGGTTCGAATACTTATTTCGTTTTATTCCAATAGATTCGCGGCGATTTGACGTCTAATGACTAAACTATTATAGTGAAGTGTCAGTGTAGAGTTACTGTTAGTGAGGAAAACATAACTCTTTAATATTATTATTAGCTTCATTAAAACATGTTAGGTTACGATATCGAGTATTGTATATGAGAGTGTAACATAAAAAGGCATTGTGACCTGCTACTGGGCCTCCAGCCCAAGTCTGTACGGTATAACTCATATGCAGTTAATAATAGCTGTTAAGACGATTACAAATACTAAGCCATTACACTTCTTAATGATAACAGTTTAATGAATCCATCCCAGTAGCCTTTGTTATTAAAGAGATAACAGGTAAAGACGGCTCACTTTATACGACATTATCTTAAGTCTTTTTAAAGATAATTGAGTAACACGACATACACTTTATACTGAATTACACGATGAGCAAAAAGAGCAAATCAAACGGTCCTTAGCGCTCTATCTGTCAAGAGAATCAATTTCACTCCATCGAGCGTAAGTAATCGCTGCTACTTAATAAAACTTTAATATAAAAATAAAAAATAAAAAGATACAGCCACGTTCATCATAAAACATAGGTAGCAATAAAATTTATTCAAATAAAATGTTTGCTCGTAAAGAAAGTGACAAGGGCAGTGGAGTAAAAAAGTGGTAAATCGTCATTCGACTAGAGTAGAGGCTTCGGTCGCCGTCACCCGGGGAGCTACGATAAACGTCACCTAGGAATGAAAAAAGAAGAAATATATTAAATAACAATAATCGGCGCCCAGCACGCTCGCTTGTTAACATAAATTGGGTTCCGGAGGTTTTTATAAACACGTAAAGGACTTTAACAGAACGTGTCAATAAGAGCTACTTACACCTCTTTATATTCACACTAACTATAATAGCCAATTTCTGATCTATAGCTCTACTCATCATATTACTGCTATACGTCTATCGTAACAGAGTATTTGTTTTTGTTAAATAATTACTAAAAAAAATCTTAAGTAATTTTCCTTATCATTGACCGAAGTGATATTATTATGTTCATTCATTCACCTGATAATATTTGCAGATGACAGGTTTTCATGAAAGCGAATATTTCCCGTTGAACCCTAAAAGGCACGATTGACATGAAGTAGAACGGGTAACAAATACGGCTACAAATTGAAGTGAGAAATGTGTTGTCGCTTCGGACACCCGGAGCCCCCCGCGAGGCCGATCCACGGTCCAGGTCCAGCATCGAAGGTATCATTACGTTTTGATTAATACGTGAAGTCCTATCATTGGCATCGTGTCATAACGACACTCAAGTATCATAACTCTGGTAAATGAGCTCACTTCTCCACGCTAAAGGTATTTGCATACAATACGTGAAACTACCAGTTCCTTAGTGTTAGTTTTAACATCGGGCTGCATTCCGTTTTGTATCTCTACACATTTTGTTTTGTATTATAATCTTCGATCACTAAAAAGTAACTAGACACGAAATTCCATATAAAATTACATTCATACTCCGTTACTGGTTAAAAGTAAATTCCAAATTAGTAATGGATATTTAAAATAGTCATCAATAGAAATGCTATTTTAAGTTCATTGCGATAAGTATGCGTCTGTTTAGTTTGTACGAATCTTAACCTAACAATAGAAATCATAGCATTGAGATTGGTTTAATAGACTTGATTTTTTAACTTGTTTTATGGAATGCACCGTTGATTACTTTATTTTCGTGGGTAGTACTTTTTATTTTCTTCCAAGACTGTATATATCCTCTGTTCTGATAGACTTGAGCCAGTTGTCAAATGGCGCTCGTCTGAAGACCATTATGTCTGAGCTGTGGTGTAGTGTCTTCATGCAGGGTATCCATTACTAAGGTTTGGAGAAAGTTTTTAATATTGGTTACTAGGTTTCTTTTTTAAGTGCATATTTTTCTTCTACGTGTTACTGTGTATCGGTCCCATTTAGATAACACTATATTGTGTTTGCTATTAAAACCCCTGTACTTAAATGTCCAAATGGGTGGTGATTTAATTTGGAGATAGTTTGACGTAGATAGTAGTATATCTAGTTTTCATTAGTGATCAAAGATATATTTTTGCTTTCCTAATATCGTAGCAAAATCACTTCATAATAACAAAAATTTTAAATGCTTTGTTTGTATAGAAACTGTTTCATTGGTAATAACTATCAAGAACCAGTGATCTGTGCTGCAGTGTTTAATTGCTAAGTAATGAGGTAGTCTTCCTTTATAGTGCTATAAAATTAACTTTTTAACGTTCGTAGCGACAACAATGCGACAACAGAGTGGATCATAAACATGCAGACATTTGCAAAACAAATATAACTCGAGAAGTTACTGCGTATTACTTTTACTTTATTATGACATATTTTAAAGAAGGTATTGGAATTCTCTATACTTATTAAACATACTGAATTTATGTGCTAAAGTGTAGGAGTTATATTTATAATGAAGACTTATTTCTGTGCCAGTTATTATAACTTTCAACGATAAAATAATATGAGTAGGGTTGCCAAGTCTAAAATCTGCGAACTATACTTAATTACTAAAATCAAATTATATCATAAAATCAAGTTGTTCATCTTCTAAAAAACAGTCAGCTTCTTTTTCTATCTCTTAATTTCGTTTTATACACTTTTTTTTGTACAGAATTATTTCATCTATCATAAAGTTTGAAATATATGAAAATAACATTGACATTGAAGTTGAAATTCACTCATTACTAAGTGGGTCCTAACGGCAGTACTTTTTATTTAGTCTTAAAATATTGAGTAATAAAATCCAGACTACCAATAAAACCCTGCCAGGACGACTAAACTAAGACTAATCAGTGAATACGAGTACAATTTGTAAAAGTAATAATAAAAATCTTTTAGAGTGGAGCTCTATTAAGCAAAATCACAAGAAGCTGCTAGTTAGGATATAATTTTTCCGCAACAAAGTTACTTTGTAGTTTAAACGGAATAGTAAAATATTACTGCCTCTCATCCAGATAAAACCCTGACTATTATCTTGATGGAGCCGCATTCTGAATATCCTAGATGTAGAAGATACTTATTGGCATAAAAAGAATGAGTACAAATTGGCATGTTTACTCAGATATGAACCCCGTGTCTGTTATTACACGCCATCTGGTTTTTACAACGGTTTTCTTGCTCTACAGTCTACACGCTACTAATGACAAAAACGAAATGCTCAGCACTTTATAATCGTATGTGATTATTAAATACGCTGTGCTATTACTTATTTTATAAACTTTTTAATAGTTAATAATTAGTCTAATTGTGTGTGGTCTAATTTAAATAACAGAAACTGGATGAATAGTAGGTATAACTTAAAATCCGGGTATTGGAAAAATAACAAAGTATAAAGTAATTAAAACTTAAAATTTTTTAATGGGAAAAGTATAATATCAATTATAATTTTTTTTTCGTTTTTAACTAAAGATGTCTCGAAAACTAACAATAAAAAAATTATACTACTCCATGAAAAATTCTAAATTATTTATCCAGTCGTTATTGTCAATCTATATTAGATTGAGCCTTAACTCCTAATAAGAATAACGTAACGTAACATTATGAATTATTAAAAAAGCAAATATTTTAAATATCTTATTTTTTTATAAACTAATTTTAAAAAACTCTTTTAATTTTTACTATATACTAAATATAAACTATAACATAGGTTCAATAATTTTAAAATCCTGTTTCGATGAAGGACATCACGAGGAATTGAGAAAAAATTATTTACGAATATTCTACATTGTTATTTACTCATACATTATTATTACACACTGATATATATTTTATTGATCTTTTTTATTCGTATTTAACTAATGTTTTCATCTACCTATTAATGGTAGATTCTATGCACAAAACATTTACTATACAAAAATAAAAGTATACGAAGTATACTATACTATATACTAGATAAACTTAATATTTAAAGGCGAGTTAGTATTATAACTAAAGGAAGTTTTTAAATGTTATATTCTTATGTCTTAGCCGATTATGATTATGCAATAACTCCTAAACAGTTATGATACCCCAGTAAAAGTGCACCGGTCGCTTCCGCCGGCACCCTTCTTCATTTGCCCTTATTATGACATAAAAATAATTCATCTCTGCCCACAAACTAACCTAACTACATTTAAATGTGTTTGGTTATACGTCGGCTATGTTTAATAACTTAATATTGGGTTAGTAATATTATTAATTGGAATAAATCCGTACTCTGTTGATATTAATGACGAAATTTCCTTGTTATTATAAGATAAATACTATTATTGTTACTAATACAGTTAAAAGTCTACACACTTGTAGGATTCCTTGTCCCAAATTAAAATTAAAACGAAACTCTTCGCTCTGATTGTAATATTAGATGTGAATATTTTGATTGCTGACTCTAATAAGGCAATGTAATTCACATATTAATTCAAAACAATCACAGAAAATATACTTAGATCAGATGAATGTCACTGACATAATGTATAAACAATATGGAGTTTGCGCTTGACGTGATATCCAAACTACGGCAGATGGAAACCCAACGTGTCTAGAATTACATCGCTTTTTTCTAATGTATATATGATTTATTTGTGTCAGGGAACTCAAACTGATGGCAAAACTTCGTTCTCTCTCACTGTAAGGTGTTTTCACGCACTTTAATTGTTTTATATAAGCCTAGAAACTTATAATTTTGCAAGAAATACTAATAATAGATGAACAGAAAAGTTGGTAAACATATTACATCTACCTATGGGAATAACAGTTTTCCAACGCTCCATTCTAGTTTAGTATTTGTACGGAACTACGGTACATTCAACTGACTCGCACTTGACACATAAAGAATTACTAACGTGAAGACATGTGTAAAGAATTCAAGGTTAATAGTTCATCCTAAATCACTTTCTTCGTTTTAATACAACGAGTTATGGGTGCCTTAAAAATTATGTAAATTCGAACAGACGTACGTGTATATAGTTATTGATTTATTTAATTATGGTGGTTAGTGGTTACGAATGTTGATTCAATTCTGTTGCACCTGTACAAGTAATTATTATGATTTATTATACATATAATATTTTATTGTGAACTCGCTAATCCTTTACGACAGTCTTGGGTTATTTAAAAATTATAGTTTTATTTTTTAATTTATTGCTCATTAGCTATAACAGATATTTTTCTATTTTTAACATGCTTATTTAACTTCATTTGTAACTAACTTATAAAGAACCTTTATTCCAAATAATACTATGGACTCAATGTCGGCGCTTAGAAAATATGTCAGTTTAGTCTCTTCGCGATATCATATTTTTAGATTTAATCAAATAACACAGAAAATAAAAATATGGTTAAAACAAACAAAATTGTTGTTTTTGTTATTACTTAATAATAGTGCAACTAGGTATAGTGGTGAGATGGAGCGACAGTTCGTCGAAGATGTTTGTTGCTTGCAAATTAAAACATATGTAAAACGAAACATCAGGTTAAACATATATATTAGTTAAAAAACAATTCATCACACGTACACATAAACATGCCTCGGGCATTTTTTCGAGATATTTGTATGACGACCCATCGTCTAGCAAAGGAAACAATGTGTTCAAATCTTCGAACTTAATATTATAAAGTCAAAGTCAAAGTCAAAATTTTTTATTCAATGTTGGAATTTACATTCTCTTATTGAACGTCGGAATCTACCACCCTTTCGGAAACGACCTAACCCAGACCTGAGAAGAATGGGCGCAAGAAACTCAGCGGGACTGTTTCTTTTGTATATTTTCCTTTTTTATCTTTGATTTTTTAAACGCCAATTTTTATAACAAGTATATTTATACATTGAGAAAGCCTGGAGCGAACGCATCATTCCCAAGGCGTGACATCTTCCAAAAAATCTTTAATGTTATAATAGCCTTTGTCACACAAACGTTTTTTAACTAACTTTTTAAATTTTCCTATAGAACAATTTTGAACGTTTTCTGGGATCCTGTTGTAAAAGCATACACATCGCCCAACAAAAGAATTACTAATTCTACTCAATCGAGTAGTAGGAGTAACAAGTTTGTGTTTGTTCCTAGTATTAATGTCATGCAAGTCACTATTTCTAATAAAATCATTAATGTTTTTACGTACATACATAACATTTTCAAAAATATATTGTGAAGCAACAGTCAATATATTAATTTTTTTGAATTTATCTCTTAAAGATATTTTAGGGCCGAGACCATAGATTGCACGAATAGCCCTCTTCTGCAGTATGAAAATCGTGTTTATGTCCTAACCTGCTTACAATTGTCATATCAAAATGAAACTTTGTATGTAATACTATAATTAGGTGTCTCAAAGCTGATCGAATAATGTAACTAGGAGATGATAGTGGAACTATTCAATAGCTCCTCGTAAGTTCCTCAAGTTTAGGCTTGCATGATTCGTTATCAGTCAATCCAGCAGTACCTAGAATTATTGGCATATAGAAATGAACAATTGTATCTGTCAGAGTACACATTGTAAGTTATCGGCAAATTTCACGGCGTCTGGTTAAAGCAATGAGGCGATACAAATACAAGTACAAATAAAATATTTTTAATTAAATATGCGTAGTTATTTCTACGTTAGTATATATACATTTTTATATTACTAGTGGATTTTTACCACCTTTTCTATCAGTAGAAGCGTGAAAGCACTATTATTTTGTTATTATTTGTTTCACATAATTTCTCTTATATACCTAGTATATTTTGCTATTAAGTACGTAATTCTTTGACATAATTACAAAAATTACATTAAGTTAAATTCTTCCCATCAATGACATGGCAACACTGGACAAACCAAGCTAGCCTGTGATTGGCTAGTTTAGTTAGTGTAGTTCTTATTGGGTCATTTTAAAAATATTCAACTCACTATTAGAAGAATGTGATAGTGTTGTGTTCTGTAGCAGATGCTAAGTGTCATCTATTGAGGATAGTTGATTAAGAATCTTCATCTCATAATTGTATGTCAACTGATAACGTATCTAATGTCTCCAATTATTTAGTCTACAAATATATTCGTTTGATTATGCAAAAACCTAACTGTAGCCTCTGAATTTATTATATAAAAATATATGTTTAAGTAGGTAGAGTAACCTTTGGTTACATTTCTTAGATTCAGTGTCAAGTATACGTGTTTATCATTAATTACAATAAGTATCTCAATGTCGTTGGTAAGTCCGTGAATGTCGCAGCTCCATAGCCGCTGCTCCCTAATGAACTGAGTAAGGAAACAGCGCCGCGGGAGATCCAGCAAATGTACATTAAATTATTAATTCAAAACACTTTATACACTATTTTAACTTGTTTGTTTTGTCCTTATTTTAGACTTAACGACGTGAAAACATTATAAATTAAGAGCTAGTGATTTGTGCATATGCTGAACCTATCTATGGATGCATGTCCACTTGTTGGTACTCGTACAATACGTTCTAGATTTTAAAATATTAGGATAAAGGTCAAACGAGGTGTTTCTTTGCTTATTTTTGATGATATGAAGGGATGAATAAGAGCGGTGTCTCTATAATGACATGATGAGGTCATCAATAATAAAAGTAAAAAAAAAAATAGACAAAATATGTATGCGAGCTTAAAAGTTACAAAAAAAATACGTTATACTTATAGTAAGAATTATAGAGGAAAAGATTAATATAATCCAGGCAAAAGTTAAGGTAATTTAAATTGTGTTATTTTTTAACACAAATTAATACTAATGAAGGAGAACTAGAATGATCCAATAGGAACTAAAATGAAATATGTAACCTACCATTAACTCCTAAGCCATATAATTAAGAATGCGAAGGCTCGAGAATTGATGTTAGCCAGCGTTCATTAAGCTGAATCGGCCGATGAGTGTTTTATTGATTTTTATTATAGGTTTTCAATTACAATATCTTACAATTATTATAATTGTAATCAATACGATAAATGACAAATATAATTGTGTAAAATGAGAGAAATGATACCCATTACTGTACAGCAACACGTAAACGCGTGCCTGTGCCTGGGGCTTGAGACCCAGGAGCAGGTTTAAAGAGCTCTTTTATAATATACTAGTTATAGTGACATAACTATAATAGTTGGACATATGGTCTCGCGGAGTTTTTTGTAGATATTGATACGTTCTATAATATTTTAGAACATTTTTTTGTTCTATCATCAATACTTTTCGCAACGCATGCGATGAAAGATATTTTATGGCAATTTTTTTTGCACCTTGGGTTGGTTTTAGTGAGATTTTCTGGGGATCTCTAATTTTTTCTTGTAATAAATAAAGCCTATGTTACTCAGGGATAATGTAGCTTTCTAATGGTGAAAGAATTTTTGAAATCGGTCCAGTAGTTTTTATGTTTATTCGTTACATACAAAAATACAAATCTTACTTCTTTATAATATTAGTATAGATTAACACACACCTCCACCACGCGACCTCGCTAACGACAATAGATAATAAAGTAAAGTCACGTGGACCTCGAGAAGGGTAACCTTAACCACGACACTATAACACTAACTTCCATGTTCACTGCACGAAAACACCAGAGTGACTGAGACTAATCTATCGCACTAAAGTGTATATATTTATTGTCTTTGCATCGGTATACTTGACATCATATAAAATGACCTATTAGCTAATACTACTTTATAAACAGTGTTGCTAATATTACTTTATCTTGTTACAATTTATTCTACGCTACTACGCTTTTATCCTTTTTAAACTACATATTGTTCGTTAGTCCCAATAAAACTCAAATATGATCGTCTTTAGCTATTATTAGTGTAAAAATATTACTTTATCTTTTCCTTAAATTCAAACTCAAAAGGAATTCTACAATTTCGTTTCATTGGTATGGTTTGAAAATCAGCGTTGTAACTTCGTCACAACACATGCTGAGGGGTATGCTGTTCCTTTTGGTGATGTCACAACTCGTTACATATACACTTCGTTTTTTAGGGTTCCGTAACCAAAGGGTAAAAACAGGACCCTATTACTAAGATCCGCTGCCCGTCTGTCTGTCACCAGGCTATATCTCATGAACCGTGATAGCTAGAATATACACTTGAAATTTTCACAAATGATGTATTTCTGTGGCCACTATAACAACAAATACTAAAAACACAATAATAAATATATTTAAGGGGGGCTCCCATACAACAAACGTGATTTTTTGACAAATATTGGTACGGAAACCATCGTGCGCAAGTCCGACTCGTTAGCTAGGGATTTCTTTTTTATTTCAGCCATTTTAGCTAGGTTTTTTTGAGAATTGAAAATAATGTTATTCTGACTAATTTTGCAAGGATTTTTTATAGATAAACATTTAATTTCATCTAGATTTTATTCAAGACCAGGCCGTTCTAGTTATTAATATTTTTGTTTAGTAGAGACAAAGGTGTAAATGAAATTTGACGGAGTAACAAAAAGGTTTTCTCATCAGAGCCACGTCCAGTCGTCCACATCCACACAGTCAATAAATCAAGTGTTGCCATTACCCATTTCCACGAGCTCGGTAACGACGGGCTTTTGGCTAATCGCCAGGTTCAGAACACAACATATTTAATCAAACACAATAATTGACGCACTTACGGTAAGGTAAATATTGTAAATTTTGACTTATATACATATAAATTGTTTGTTTGTTTTCTTTTTGAAAGTTCTTTTATTAGTATATAATGTAAATTGTTCGTCAAAAATTTACAGCATTTTCACCTACTTCTGGTATTAAGTATATTAATTTATATAAATCCCGTGACAATGAAATAATATGAAAGAAACGGGAACTACCTTATGACGAATGATTTCTATCACACCAGTCGAATTTAAAGTCAACGTGAAATGTAAACCAAGTATTCCTAAGTGATTTAACCTCTAGAAAACTAGGCATGAATATCTGCCTTTGGGGTCTACCCCTTCTGCGTAGCTGAACTGTTTTAAGATGTAGAGAAATGTGGCTAATGAATGAATTTACAAACTGTATTATATACAAATATTTAAGGTAAATTAAATGAGATTCATTGGAGACCAACTATTTTTTATCTCACATAAGCTCCATTAAATTCTTCGACAATACTAAGGGGTCACTGCGAGAAAGAAAGTATACATACACTAACAAACGGTCCGATATTAAGCGACTCGTCTTTCACATTTTCATACATCGGAAATCTTTACTAATAATTGATATGGGAAAATAATATTCATACAGACAAAACTGTGCTTAAAACCTTGTATATGTTCTTGTATCTCATATGAGGGTAATGATTGTACCTTTATTAGGATCGGACGTCGTTGTATAAAATAAACATAATGATGTTCAACGATGTAATGCACGTAACGATGCACGATAGCAGAAATTGTACATTAAATTAAGTATATGGCAGATAAAATATAATTTATTTAAGTATACCGTATCTTTTAATGTAACAATTAAATAGTAGGGTTTAGAGTATAAAAACCAGGTTTTTGTGTTTTGTGTAATGACCATAACTACCTACTAGTGATTTTGGTTTTATCTTTTTTATGGAAAATTTAGATTTTTAGACTGAAACCTATAACAAATGAAAGATCTCGACTTTTTCATCAGTAAAAATTAGGCAACGACAATAAAAGATGGAGACCAGAAAATAAAAAGGAGAGAACAAATAGCGTGAATCGTGATCATTAGCAAAGCTAAATAATTCAAAACGCTGTTAATTACAACATCGTTCCTAAACTTTGTTATACGATTTTAATAATTCTCATTATTTTAATAAACGGTCAAAAAGTTACTCATAAATCATCACGAACGTACGTCATTAGTATCGGACCGTGTTCAAAACCGGCAATTTCCATATTTTCATTAATAAAACGTGTGTTGCGATGAACCTAAAATGGTGGTGTTTTCGAATATTAACTTTAACATTATTTAATACTAGCGGCCCGTCCCGGCTTCGCACGAGTAAAAAATTTTTTTAAAAACATTTTGATTCTCCCGCATTTCGCGTTCCCCTTTCTCACCGCGTTGCTCACTGCGCCGGCCCGTCGGCGTGTATTTTTTGTTTATATAGATATTTTTAATTTCGTAATATCTTTTGAATGGAATCTTCGATTTCAATAATTCAAAAAGTAATCAACAGGTATTGAAACAGTCTTGGTTACGAAATAATTTATTTGGATAGGAATTAATACAAAGGTATGGATAACATGGTCTGATTTTGATAGGCATTTCTGTTAACTTTTAGGAAGTAAAAAAGTGGTTATAGTGTCATAACTATAATAATTCGACATGGTCTCGCGAAGTTTTTTGTAGATATTGATACGTTCTATAATATTGTAAAACATATTTTGGTTCTACTTTTCGCAACGCATGCGATGAAAGACATTTTATGGCTAATTTTTTACATCTTGGGTTGGTTTTAGTAAGTATTTCTGAGGATCTCTAATTTTTGTATGTTACTCAGGGAAAATGTAGCTTTCTAACGGTGAAAGAATTTTTGAAATCGATCTAGATTTTAAAATTAAAATATGATATTAAAGTTCTTTGTAATGATTAAATCCTGGTTAGGTCTTACTATTGCGAAAAGTCCTTTACAGAACGATAACGAGAATAGTAAAGATCCTTCTGAACAATATGTTCAAATGTACATCATAATTATCTGCATTGTTTACTATAACAGGCTATAATATCTAACGAGACCAAAGGAGTTAGAATTACAACTCACAATCGCGAGCCGTCATCGCTGTTTTCGTGCGACAATTCTCATGAATTGTGACCCCGATTTAGAAACACGAAATAAGGTTTTAGTTAGCCCTTCAACGACTGCCGGTAATTTATTTAATGAAATGTATATTGATGTGGTTTAACTTGTGGATCCTAAATCTGGGAGCTACTGTTTATAGCTTTCCGTTTACATTTGAGTAAAAAATTTTACTATAATATTCTGCTTTATTACAAGTGTTTAGCTAAATCTACAACAAGATAAAGCAATATACATATAGGTAAACAGAATTATGTGCATAATTTTAATAATAATGAATATTCAGTATTTACCAACGTTGACATATGCTAATATCAGATATTAAATACGTTGGTTAATTTTGACTATTGTTTCGAAGAAACATTAATGACAATAAAAACTAAAAACAATTGTTTGTGTAGAACGTCTAACGTTTAACAATATTTTCACACTCATAGATTTAACATTTTTCAATTTTAATTAATTCAATAACTTCTTTCGTATTGTTAAAAATAAAATATATTGATTTTGATAAGGGCTGGCTGAATAGACCTAATATGAAGACCTATCTAAAATTATTATTTCTTCAATAAATGAGAAATCATAAGAATCCTTAGTTTGTTTGTAACTTGATGATTAATTCGTCGGTTTCGTGGAGTTTTTGTACCACAATTAGGCGCAATCCGGCACGCGTGCCGATGTTGCGTGGACGATACTCGTACTTACATTGTTCCTACGTATTACAGATTGACCCACGCTATTTCCGGAATAAATATTAATTGGAATATTTCTCTATCCTTGAGCGTAAAATGAAACGTATGAAGTGACTTCATCAGATTACGAGCTAGTTGCAAGTAGATAAGAAAACTATCCAGATTCTAAGGTATATGATAGCTACCAAAAAAATAGTTATATAAAGAGTAAATAAACATAGTTCTAAATGATACTTAATGAACTTATAAGGGAAACTGGATTGGTTTATTTGTTTATTAATAACATTCACGCTTCAAAGCCTTGCCAAACGTGGTAAAATTTCACACTTGGATAGTTTGTAACACGATGAGACACACAAGCTGTCATCAAAGTTACCAGACTTACGTAGAACGGGTTTATCGTAAACGAAACTGCGAATACTTTGATAGCAAATAAATCTACCATTACTTAGCAGAGAATTAATGATATTCGTTGAGCTTTCACATCGCATACCCAAGTTTCATTAGCATGGTTTTATCAAAGGTACAGATGATACAGATAAGTTCGCGTTATGGGAAAGCCAATTAGAGCTAGACGTGTTTTTCGTCGGAGCCGCTTCATCCATCACGCGGCCACGCCCAGCCTGTTCCATTCCGCTGCCCTCCTCATACTATTGTTCGGTCCAACGTAATTTAATTACAAACTACACAAACCTTTTTTTAATTATCTAAAGCCTAAAATTGAGACAGAGCTACCTTTACATGATACAATAAGAATTATTAATATATCTATGTTATGGATAGTTAATTATTTCGACAAGTGGTTGACATACTTAGTATAGAATATCAATGCTAATTTACTATTATAATGTGATTTATTTTTGTGTGCATAAAGAAGGCTTAAGTATATTAAACCTAATAATGCATTGATTGATTTCTCTTATACTAATACGAGTACAGCTAAAGAATATTTTTGGGTTAGGTACCCTACACTTAATAAAGGATAGCATGACAATGAATATGCAATCAGCATAAATTAGACATTTTCTGGTGAAACAACTAATAATGTAATTGTTATGTATAAATTGGGAAACCAATATAACCAATAAACACGGTAGCACGGTAGCAGGGGGGTCTAGAGTGGTTGGTCGTCCAATGACATTTCGCATCAGCAGTCAGCACCTGCGAGTCTGCGACGCAAAGGCAAGTACCGAGCCGGCTGTCGCTTGGCGACATGTGCGACTAATTTGTTGCCAACAACACACTTATTACAGTATCCCCGACGCCTGAGGTGTCGCCGACACCGCCAATTTCACTCATAATTCTTTAAAATTGCTACACGCATAAGGAAGTCGTCTGCGACTCATCTCAGACAATGTGTCACCTTTTATAATAAAAAATTCGGAACAAACACTTTTAACAGGTCATGCACAATATTTTTACAAACTATAGGTATAATATACAATTTTAATGTAAAACTAACCTGTCCATTTTTATCCATTTCATTGTTGGTTAGTTTGACCTTCTCGAAGGAGACTACCTGCTTGCGCAGCTGATCACCAGAAAACGGAGAATCGGGATGAGGATAGAGTCGAGCAGGAGCAGGCGGATCCGCCTTCCCCGCCACCAGCCACGAGGATCGGTGGTACGCGTAACGGTAGCGTTTTCCGTCCACCGGAACCACATCCAACAGCACCGCATACCGTGCTTCTGCCCTGCACCCCGCAAACGATACCCGGACCGTTGGAAACATTCGTCTGCAGACAAATGTAAAATCTCTGTTATTCAATAGGACTGCTAAATCCAAACATCTTTATACTTATCATGTTATAATATCTTTAAACTTTTCAGTAAAACAATAAGTGATAGAAATATTTCGCTTCATTTGACAATAGGATTTTATTGTTAGCAATTAATTGCAATCAGTGAATTGTCATTTACACCTAATGCCCAACCGCTTTATTTTTTATCATCCATGTACTAATGACCTACTAGGACCGAACAGACTAAATTAGACATTATGATGCAAAAAACCTCCGAAAATTGTTTTACGAAACGAAAACACATGCTGACGAAAAAAAGATTAATGTATATTAACAAAAAACCGCTAGAGATCCGGCCACGGACGGTGACTTGTATAATTACAGGGTGAAACGTGAACTAGGAAATCAAACAAATATGATGTATTCGATTTTAATGCACCCCTAAATGGGCCGAAGCGCTTCCTGGCGGCCGCTGGCGATAACATCGCGCCGCTACTTATTTATAACGTAACCTTTCTAAATACCTTCTTTTTTCAAACTTTAAACGGCACTTTTATAATTTTGAAGGCTAAACAAGTAGTCATAGATAAGATAACATCCGACAATTTGTTCATCGGCCCTAACACGATCGGACGGTCGCCGCCTCGCCGATCGTCGCGCTTCAGTAATTTCTATTATTTATTCAAAAAATTTTAAATGATCGACGGCCATGATGACGTTTTATACTTCTGAGGTTTACGATGGAATACAGTATACTGTAATATATGTAATATAAAACACGGGAGTGAAAGAAAGAATTATTAGCGCTCATAAAACACGGTTGCCGTGTCAACCTTCCAATAAATGTAATAAATGCGAGATACGTATAAAATTGTCGCAGTCAGAGCCTAGCATGACGTTAAAGCGCTGAGTATCGAGTCTCGGTCGGAGTGAGCTGTGGTCATAAATAAATCGTATTAAGGTGAGTAGTAAACAGTTATTCGGTATCGGTGATGAGGCGACGGGACAATAAGTCGCTGTCAGGCGCGTTTATGAGTTTGTCGTTAAGCGATGTCGCGATGTCTCGACCGGCCCCGACTGGTCACTGTACAGCATCTCACGCCACACAGCGCGAGCGCACTGCGCGTCCTCATCTGTATCCGTCACCGGTGAAATTCTGCATTCAATAACGTTCATTTCTAGAAGACCTCGCCAATTTTCTTTTTATTGATCTTCAAAAACGGTAGAAATTTTGTCGATACACGATATTATTTTAGAAGTTAACATTTTACTGTAACTATAACTAATATGCGAAAACAATATTAGTTATAAGTACAGTAAAAAGTAAGTAACCAATAGTGTTTTCACACTAGTAGTTATAGGCACAAGGTATAAAATAATGCAATCATTTCATTTAACAGTGTCACCATCACATCCGATGCAAACGCTATATACCTACGTAATTGTTTTTCAAGCATCATTTTTCCAAGCATGCCTAACTTCATCTACGAATCCACAATGTTTCAAAACTTGTTAAAAGCAAAGAAGGAATTCTTGGTAGGCAATAATTTATTAATCCAGATCGCGATTTAATAGAACTGAAATAAAGGCAACGTTTCGATGTAAATGCGACATTTCACGAATGGCAAAGTTTATACAACAACGGCTCTAGCTTGAATGACCATAGTTCATTAATATTATACTAACGACACTTTTAGAACCAATAAAACGTAAATTAAAATTTAAAACAATAAAATGAAATCAACAACCTAACTTTTATCTCGTTTTGTTATAAATTGTTCTATAAAATAAATCGTCTTCTTGGTCACGGCATCACGCCAGAACGGCTGGACCGATTTTGCTAATTTTTTATTTGTTGTGTTTGTTATTTTTAGGAGAAGGTTCTTATGTAAGAAAAAATTAAGAAAGTTGCGGGGAAAATTATAATATTTAAGAAAACGTAACGACGATATAAACTTTTCTAATATAATGGCGTTTGATATAGCTGTCAGTCATTTGGCCAATATTCATAGTTAAGACAGGACGACGTCTGTCGGGTCAGCTAATAACGTTATAAAGATATAACTACGAAAACGCATTTTATGTTTTATCACGCAACAGACATAATATGCAAGTTAAAAATAAAATGGTGTCATAAAGAAAAATAAATAAAGCGTATCGAATTTATTAAACGCAAAGGGACGAAGGTAATAAAAATTAGCCATATTACTTATTCCATTAAAGATAGCATAATTATGTACTGCATGTGTAGTCATAGTAAAAAAATCCAATTAATTATGCGCAAATTACACAAAACATAAGTTTATACCATGTAGACCCGTTATATTTCAAACGGTTACCATATTGAAGAGACTCGTAATTATTATGTTATTTGTAGACCACATCCTAAAATCGCTTTAAAAAGTAATTGTAAGTTAGTGCATTACAAAAGAATATTAAGCTGATTGTGTGCTTATCATTAGAATGGGTAATTTTGCATAACCGCAATTCTGCGACAAGCTACGGGGAAGAATACGTATCGATGTACTTTCAAAAATCAATTGCGGTTTACCGCTTCCGGGGAAAGGCGCGAAACTTCGATCATTGTATGTAACATGAATTCTCTGGAAAATAATATAATAAATACGCGTACAGCGTACCGAATGGTATTCGGTATTTGTTATAGTTGTATAATTCTATCCTTTTTATTTAGCCTTTAAGGGATATTTCATATCAGTCGGTACCTTACTCATTTTCATAGTGTAGACCCAGTTTCAGAGAAAAGAATAAACGATCTAGAAATATAAGATAATAGATAAACAAGTTTTCCCATAACGAACTAAAAAACAGAACTATAACCGAATATACTTACTAATCGTTAGAATTCCAAAGTATTAGTGTTAAATAGTGGTGTTCCGGATATCCGTATCCGTATCCGCGGATATCCGCGGGAGAAAAAATATCCGTATATGTATCCGTATACGTTACATTTTTGACGGATCTTTTACCTTATAAACGTTTAATACATAGATTCAATTCTATATGTAGATGAATAGGTAGCAATAAAGTACTATTAAATTTCAATCAAATTATTTTTTATTTTTAAAAATCTAATATTTGGTTACCTTTTATTGCAAACATTTAACGTTTGCAAAGATGTCGGCTGAATGATCTCGGCTGTGACATTTCGACAGAACTTTTGTTATCGGAATCTTTTTTCAAGAATAAGTCATATTATTCTTTTATATATTTTCTTCTTACTCAATTTTTGTAGGCTAAGTGTTAAGATCCGTATCCGCGGATATACTTTTATAACGATCCGGCACATCACTAGTGTTAAACAAACTACAGAGATAAGGAAATTAAATTCATATTATTTGTTGCTTGGAATAAAAAATACATAAATGCATAACAAATAAAACCATATTAAAATGCTAAGTAATTACATATATTTTCTGCTACTTGCAGTCGAACGTATCAAGATTAATGTTTCTCGAATGTGAGTTCCCGACCTTTAACACAAACACGTAGCTTTGTAAATATTGAATGCAGTGACTCTATCAACTGCTAGTTGTATGTGTTATTATAATTGTTTACTATTTCTCATTTTTTTGCTGTCACAGTGTACCTCTAGGAATATCCTATATAAGCATTTTTATTTACTTGTTTGTTTTGGTAATTGAGTTGACTGTAGACCTTTAGGTTAAATAAAATAGGAATAGTTATACAATGCAAAATTTTTTGCAAGATTTTAAAAGTTAAAAGCTACATAGGTAAATCCTTAGAACCTTACCTCCACTCATACTAGCACAATTCACAAAAACACTTTATTGCGTTAGAAATATGTACATAATTTCGCACTTAAAACCATTTCACGTTAAATTTTCTTTACAATAATCTGTTTGTGAGAAATTTTAAAGTTATGGAATACGACTCAGTTTAATAGACTGGGAAAGTTATTCATAATAGTAATCATCGCGTGTTCACAGTAAATAGTAACAACTTTAAATAATGGTTTACCTGTAAGGAAAATATCTTCTAATTTGTATTTATTTTATTCTTCAAGGTTCAGTTTAACCAGTTCTATTAGTTAGTAGCGTACCGATTTGCATTTACGCAAGACAATTATTAAACACCGCCATTACACCGCACTTGTTGAATCGACTTTACGAGTAAAGCTATTAATTTTATGTATTGAAGCATGATTAAATATTGCGTACATTCATTAATAATAATAGATTCCTATAACAATGTAGTAACGTCGTTCCGATATTAGAGGCTTGACTGGTTTCCATGAAATGTCATCCTGTTGGCGACTCGCACGCAACTCGATCCTTCGCTATATATTTACGAGTCTCGATTTACAGCCAATAATAGGCGATTACATGCGATCTTTTAACGATAATTATTTTAATATTGGATAATTTAACTGTAACAGTATAACAGTAGGAGAAAACGTTAACCAATAACTAATCTAATTGCGTCTAGTTATACTAACTAATGAAACATTCTGACTAGTATTACTTTTGACAGATTGCTAAGCTATGCCTAGGGTTTTAGGATCTTCTTTGTTACGTATACATAACATCGAGATTAGCTTCAAATTTTTCGGAAAATCTTCGGTTCCCTTCTTCAGGGAGTATGACAATCCTTTCATATAAAAAGGCTCACTCCACGTTCATGAGATTTTAATACTAGATTTTTAGCTTTAGAGATCAAACAATGGGGACGAGAGTTTATGCATAGTGAAAAGTTCTCGTAAAACCTACTCCATATTGTCTAATGATAACTGTACTCTGTCCAAATTGTATATTATGATTGTCTTTAACATGTTAATTTTTAGCGTAACTTATATATCGTAGTTAAGTTATCAGTTCTGTTGCTAGTGCGGATAAATAATAGACTCATACAAGAGATAATGGTCAAAAATAACAATGTTATCGCAACTGGCAACACGATTTAGCATTATTGTCAATTACTAGATGGGTAATGTGAGAGTGGGGAGCAAGTCCGACACGTGGCTGTCGGCTGAGTGTCGCTCAAGCGTCTCGTTAGGTAGTAGCCACGCGACAACAAGGCTAATCAGTAATCTTACTTATCGCCATTCACTATGGCTCTATGGTATTGTACCTATTGGTATAATAAGAATTTCATTATGTGCAGTTAATTGTAACACATAATTATTGTGACAGGATGACAAAGTTTTAATTGTAAAGCCGGTTGTAGACCAAGAACCAAGCTGTGCCGAAACAAAGACAAAACAGCTTAACAACAAACTACAAACGTGCATCAGTGTTGAGAACTTGAACGAATTTTTCTTATGGAATTTAGGTTTTTTTCTCAAATCTACTAATTCCGAACAAATGTCAGCAATGATATCTATCACAGTACAGCAATACGTGTTATATATTGTTAATAAAATAATTCGGCCAAGTGCGAGTGTAGAACTCGCGCTCTGAGCGTTCCGTACAATTTCAATAAAGGGACAAACCCTATCAAATTTAGATTTTCGTGTGCGAATTAAAATATTATCAAAAATGGTATTGAGGGCACTAACTCCCGTAATGCATGTTTCAATAGACATATTTATATTTACATTCATAAAGAATAAAAGAAAATATATATGTCGCAGTCATCTGGTTGACTCAATTGAATTTCGTCATTCAATGAACGCGCTGGTCATTCAATCAAATAGCAGATTGAACCAGATGACTGCGACATATATAACATTAAAAAAAATAATGCAATAAAAAACAATTTCACTAAAATAATTTTAAAGTCGGTGAACATATATTAATAAAATATATATTGTCAAATATAAAACCTTTTTTTGGAGTGAATATAAAAATATTTTACAAGTTGTCATTTAACAACATGTCATATTGTCAACAGCCGTTGCTACGATACGCGCCTTATATAGCTTTACATTCATTTCACACGATACGACAACAAAAACTTATTCCCCAGTCTAAAAATTAAAAATTTTATATATTTCTTTAAAGTTTTTAAATTACAATTTCATAAAATTAAACACTTGAACTAGAGTTAAAACGGTAAAAATATTTTATATCTGTATCGAGGGGAGATTTATTGTATAACATATTCGAATATTACTAAAATGACAAACATCGATTTTTTTTCATGTCTACATATGTTGGTACGGGAGTCAGTGATAGATTTTCATAACCGGAACGGATATATTACTATGAAATCAAAATTAAAAGCTAAATCAGCAATATTTAGTAACAAGGCAAATTATTAACTACACTATACTAAACTACTAAATATTGATTTAGCTTTTAATTTTGATTTAATAGTAATATACCCGTTAACTAAGAGCATAATACTAAAAAAAAATACTTGAAATATTTTCAACTTCGACTCCGTTCATTAACTCGCGAAACTCCTGTTTGCTATAAAAAATCAAAATGTTACATGGTCAAGCAGCCAGCTGACGTATATTCCACCACGTTATGGTCAGCTGACTTTATTTTTCCTTCAAAATGCTAAGTAAACTATAATCCGACAAATTTTCAAACTGGAGGAAATGATTGAAAAAATGTTTTTTTGACATATTCGGGAGGTTGTCACTGCTCGCCCCACCCACGAAATCGCAGCTGACGGTCACGAGTAATCATAATATCTATTCCTTATGCAGTTTACGAATTTTGACTCGAGAGGAAAAGATTGACCGAATTTGAATGGCTCCCGTACCATGTGGAATGTCCTATAGAACAAACTACTTGTTAGTACGTAAGAATAAATGGCCATATTTATTGATTGCTTACAGTAAGAAGTTTGATTTATTCACAGCTTTAAAATACTATAAACTTACATGTTTGATTTAATTTTTAATTTCAACTTGATAACTTCACTTATTCTTCAGATAATGCGTAATAACCTAAATTTATAAAAGATAATTTTTTTCATGATGTAATAAAAAATTGGTATTTTTAAGATTTTTCCCCATACTTGTGCTATAAGACCTTGCTTCTTGCCAAAAATCATGTTCCTAGGTCAAAAGACGAAGCCTGGGAATTTTGATTTATCTCGAAAACCAAAATTACAATATATGAGACAAAAGCGGCTGCGACTTTTCATTAAATTGACTTAGCAATTTGGTATTTTTACATATTTGAGGAACTAGAGATTAGAATATTTTGTATAAACTTCAACTTGATATCTTTATGTTTTTCTGAGAAAAAGGATCATGCGTGACAGTCAAAAAAAGTTAATTTTCTAGTGAAGTATAAAAAAATTACAGTTTTTTAATTTTATCCTTTATTTGTGCTATGAGACCTTACTTCATGCTAAATTTCACGACGCTAGGTCATTGGAAAGTACCTTATAATTATATGAATGACCACATTAACGGTCATATCTTTTAAATGCGTGGTTTGAGTATTTGTTGTTAATTTCAACTTTATACCTCCACGCGATCCTAAGAAAAAGGGTCTTGACAGACGGACAGACAGACAGACGGACAACGAAGTGATCCTATAAGGGTTTCCTTTTTTCCTTTTAAGGTACGGAACCCTAAAAATGGAGAAGAGTTGGAGTTGTAGTCTATACCCACAGTATGACGGCTTGACTAGAATATCCTCCTGGGAGTTATCCTTCAGCGTTCCTCCTAGATTACTTGCGATGCAATAATCTTCTGTCGTGACGGCGTATTTATTTTGCAATCCCTACTTCAATGATTTGTGTTTATCAGCTGGCCAACATTCTAGAAAGTAAAAATGCTAATCAATCCTACCAACATCAAATAACAGGATGCTACTCAAATTTTAAGTGTTGCCAATATCTTAATTAACTATGTAAATTGACCATGGATTTTAGACTTACTAACCTCAATAAGTGAAGTGAAGAAAAGTGACCTTTATCACGACACTAAACCACACCACTTAGGTTACTTTGAACTAATGTTATCCGTATGAAACAATAACTATATATAAAAAACTATCCGTTTTGACACGACTTTGTCTGCTATTACGCGTAGCGTGATATTGCATAGCCTATAAGCTTTCCTCGATAAATGCTGTCGAGGCTATTGAACACTAAAATAATTTTTCAATTGAAACCAGTAGTAGAGATTAATGCGTTCAACCAAAAAAACAAAACAACTCATCAGCTTTATAACATAAGTACCTATAGATTATAAAGGGTTCCTTACACAAAATAAATCCAAAGTTTGACTGTAAGAAAATAAATTTTAAAATGGTTTCAATTGGCAGCTGATGAAGTTAGCTCGTAATCATCCCGACAGGCAGCTTCCACCATCCACGCGGGAGGATCACGCAAACTGTCATCTGTCAAGCCTTAATATTAATTTCCGTGTAAAATTATATAAATTGACACTTGACATGTTTTGTCGTCTCTGGGGTAATCGTGCGAAATGGAATTTCATTTTATTATTCTTGTAAAGACGGTCTTTTCGCTCTGTTTTGCATACTTTTGAATTGAGTTTATTATTAAACTTCATTCAAGTTCTGTTTCTTTATGAAATTGTTTATTCAAAGTGCTGGCAACTCTGTTGATAACTTTAAATGGGTGATAGTTTCTAATGGTTTATTTAAACTTATAATTGTAGAGTATAGTTAAGTGTGAGTGCAAAAAAGTGTTATCCTAGTTACTCTCTCCCTTGTATTACTATTATTCACTTAGTTACATGTTTGGGGTTAGGCCTGCTCCTGGGTCTCGATCACCAGGCACTGAGAGCTACCATTCTAATAGTGCATAATATTATTATCATTTTTAGTAGTAGAGTAGAGTTATTATTAGTAGAGTTAATAAGATATAAAAGATTGGTTTAGACAGAAAATACACTAACGAAATAACACCTATTGGCAAACACCTCTAATATTATGAGTTCTCATGTGTTTACGTAACCAATCTGACACATTTTGGTAAGCAAAATTGAAAGATTACAAAGTTGTTTTGCATGAAAAATAATGGAGACATAAATATTGTGAAAAGTGACGTTTTGTTAATGACCTCAAACGCAACGTGTGTGAAGTAGCAGCGCCGCGGGGCGTCTGTGGCAAGCGCTTCGTTTGTCTAATTAAAAATTCCTCTTTGTTGTGTTTACCTTTACATTCATGTCCTAATAGTTAGTATTTAGTTATAACTTTTATTGTTTAAATAATATCTATCATCATCACGACCCTTCATGGCCCACTGCTGAGCCGTGTCTCCTCCTCAGAATGAGGAGGGTATTAGGCCATTGCCCACCACGCTGGCCCAGTGCGGGTTGGCAGACTTCACACACCTTTGAGAACTTTTTTTTTTTTCGGAACTCAGGTGTGCAGGTTTCCTCACGATGTTTTTCCTTCACCACTAAAGCAAGTGATATTTAATTGCTTAAAACACACATAACTCAGAGTCAGAGGTGTGTGCCCAGGATCGAACTCGGACCTCCCGAGTAAGACTTGAAGTTTCAACCACTGGGCCATTACTGCCCACAAAATAATATCTATACCGCGCAGTAACACTCAAAGACAATATCAACATGCAATCTTAATCTAGACCTACACGTCAAAAACCCTTTTATAATGATATGAATTCTACACTATTTTACCTATACCTAAAATATTATCACTCATCTGATCCTAAGAAGGGTAGATAACGTAATACGTCAACTTACATATTTTACAATGATGAATGATAAACGCAATCATCAACTGAGTTGCCAGCACTTTGTATTTTCATTTGATACAAAATGCCACCAATATTTTCACCGTTCTTAAATTTTTTGATTGAATTAAAATAATAATAAATAGTTCGAATATTCGTTTCTAACTTATGAAGTTTGTTTTTGTTTGTTTTTCATTCTTAGTATAAATAATAGATAAGTAGTAGTTAGTAGGTACTTCGTAACAAAGTTGCAAAGTGCACTGTAGTGTGTATACGTCGATCTATTACAGTACGAAATGACACAAAATGGTGTCAAGACATAGCTTATTAAAGCGAGAAGAAATTAAATATAAAACAATTTTTCTAGAAAAGCAAAATAATGTTTATGTATTGCCTTAATCAAATCTGAATTTGAAGTAAAGAGAAATGTCTTGATTTTATAGGATCTGAACAAGATTATCTTTTCAAAGAAAACAACACTGTAATCGCAGAAATATTTAATATAATTTTCAACACTACTAATGTTCAAAGTAATGGTACATTAAGCCTTCACCGGATGCCTTCAACACGTTATTTATGAAACAGCTGTACTGCTACTTTTTCCTACTAACCTACAAATATCATTATAAATATTATAAATCTCAAAACTTATAAGTCAGCTAACCATACTTTTAATAGATGGGTTTAAATGTTAATTTAATGTGATATTAGTAATATTAGATATTGTATGTGAAACTCTTTCCAAAAAAAAATCTTAATAATCAAACAGTTATTAGAACCTACAGACTACTATGATGGACAAGATAAGAGGACAACGAACGGGATATTGAGAGAGCAAATACCTATTACTATACAGCAAAACGTATAAACATCCTATGTAAGATAGGAAGACTATTAGTGCCCTGTTCTGGTAACCCCTTATGAGGTTGAAAGAGTTCTTAACATGATTAAGACAATAACCAGCCACTGCACGACCTCGCTACTCATTCTTAATAATAATTCAAATATTTTCTGTCAGTAGTGTGAAAACTTTACAATCTTTGAAACTAATTCGGAACCCAAATCATTACTGCCAAAATTATAATTAACACAAGCCAAGTGTTATCTAAGTTATCTAGAAATTCTAAATTCATCCAATTGATGATCTATAGATTTAAACAACCAAAATGTGAATTTACACAAAAATTTAGCTAAATGATATGTTTATATTTTCAAGTAAAACAATGTTTTATTTTTAAAAAGAGTAACGTCATCTGAAAGGTGGTTAAGATCACGTGATATGCATATTTTAAAATAAGTATTATGATGAACGGTGAATGTTAAAACCGAGGCATTGTGGATGATTAAAGAGGCCACATTCAAGTTTTACGATGCAATGCTACGTAGCGAAACCCCGACATTCGGAGACAGGATTGCTGTCCCTCTGTACCTTTAAATATATCATCTCCAAATTTTCTAACATATTGTATAGATTGCGAATACAGATAACATAAATTGTATATACACGCCGAATTTACTGCTGTTTGGAGCAGTTTTTAATTTTATCTTGAAAATAATTATATTTATTGCTTCAATTTAGATTTCATATATTTTTGTTAAAGTCCAATCCAATCCAAGTCAATTCAATTCCTAGATAATTTGACATTTATAAACATTGTGATATGCATATGTAACACGATAACCTTGACCTGGTCTGATGATGGAACCGAAAATTAGGGACTGCTACTCCCTGATTATAGGACAGTCGGATTTGAGCGTATACTCGTATGTTTTGTTCTTATGAAAGCTATTTTCTAAATTATTATAACTTTAATCAACAATAAATCCCATACTAATTTCTTTCAACAAAGCAATTAAAATGTTAATTACTAATTAGCCACGACTTATTTCCAGCGTACCTAACTATATGAATATATACGAACACGAAGTCCTCGATAAGCATCGTAAACGAAATGACATATTGATATCATTAGGTACTCGCTATTAAGTAATGATTTTTAATAGAAATATATAAGATAAAATGTTAAGGAGCCATAATAAAACAGTTAAAATTAACAAGGTGCTGTTTTTATCGGCGGAATCTGGCTCAGTTTATGAGGTTTCCGGCCTCGCTAAGCCCGCTCCTCATAAACCCTACGCAGCTATTGTTAATATGCAACATTCGACATAAAATATAGCGGTTACGTCAAAACATGACGGCTCGGCTTGCCTTTTAAACAAAACCGTTGTCAGATAACGATCGAAATTAGTAAGACCCCCAATTAAGAACATAAAATTTGTCATATTAAGATTAATTTAAAAGACTAGCTAGTTAAGTTAGATATAAAAATAAGTAGCTAATTTACGTACACAAAAAAAAGGTTTCTTAATAGACTTTCAACGTAAATCGTTAAACGGCATTCGGGATGAATTTTCAAATGTTAGCCAAAGTATTCGAGAACAACTAGTGTCGGACTAACTTGTATCAGAATGAATTTTTCTTACTCGTTTTTCCAAATGCATAATAAATAATTCAGAACCTTTTTACTCTGAAAATGAGATTGTCAAAGAGAAGAAACAACGTAACTACGTCCTAAATTTTTACTTGTGCACCATAATCTTCCGCTACGTAATTCTAATTACGGTAATTCAAGTACAATAACATTTCTTAAGTAATACAAAAGTTGAACATATTATTTAAATATTCCGTATTCAAAATAATATGCGAATAGTTATGCGTTTAAAATTTAATTTTAAAATAGTTTTAATCATGCCAATGATCTTAACGTGAAGCCGTGGATTTTTTTATCCTTAGAATACCCATACTAAAAAAATAACAATTATCCACACATAACTTGAAGGAACACATTTTAAAAAAAAAATACATTTGTTTATAAACTCTCGGTAATGAACGAACTACGACTTACATACCTACTGCAGAAAATTGTTAAAAAATTGATACAATAAAAAGGAATTAAATTCAAATATAGATTATGTAAACATATTGACATTTCGAAAATTATTTTATAATCGAATTTCTGATTAAAGATTTCTTTGTGAACTTTCTCATATTACTGAGGCGTTTTATTGTATTATAAGGTTTTACCCCAACGATAATTTAGTAGTTAAACCACTGATGCTTCTTGAAAACAAACAAGATCTAATCCGTCAAACAATTAATAGAAAAAAAATGAATGAGACTACGCTATTTTATAATAAAAGATAAAAAAGTTGATATGATTGCAATCAACTTTACCCTACATGCGCACCCAACGAGCGAGTAAAACGGTTTCACTGTAATAAGAAATTTCAACACGCGAGATTAACAATCGCAGAGAAAAAGACAATTAGCTATAAAACTTCTCGTGCCCACGATCGATTCGCATACACAATTATAGTTTCAGGCTTGAAAATACATGAGACAAATTACTTTTGCGTAATACATGTAACGCAAAAGCAAATAAGTTAAATACAAAAGACATTATATGTTCAAATTGATGGTAACATTTAATGCAAAGGCAAAATTGTAATTGACAGATGTCATAACAGACTGACAAGTGTGAGAGGCAAAGGGTCGAGAACCACTTTGGCTCCAGCAATCATTCTCGTTTCGTCTGGTCAAATTAGTTATTTAAGTTCCAGCAGTGATCATTGTTAATTTTATATAAAATACTGCAAGCAATGATATTAGCTAAAACACCAATCAGAACGCATGACGTCACGCCATAGTAAATTGTCCGTAAAACGTTGAGCGTAAAGAATCATCATATTCTTCGGCGTGACGTCACAAACGGTGTCGTGACAACTATGAGCCTTTTCTTTCATAATTTAAAGTAAAATAAATAAATGATGTAACAATAGAGAGCAATTTACCACTTAAAATATATATTTTCCAAGACGCTGTTATGTAAAAAATATTGAGCGTTTCTATATTGATAGACATTATTATTATTACTCCTGAAGAATTGTAATTTTTTGCGGGATAAAAATCAGCCTAAATTACTTTCAGATTCACGTCCATCCATCGCACCCTAACAACGTATGAAAGGAGACAAACCAACGTGTCAACCAAATGCGTGTATGGATCATGAAATCAATCTTAATAACTTTTTATAATATTACGTTTAATTCAATAAATGCTTTTAAAATTATGAAATATGATGAACAAAAGTTAATTATAAATAAGATATTAAATACCGACACGAGATTTGAACTCGATGATTTAATTATGCGAGTCGAAGCAACTGCCGGAAGCGATTCGACATAACCAAATGTTCAATCGCTGATATAAACGGTTGTTTAAGTTACTAACGAGAATTGACTGCAGTTACATTTCCGTTTTTGGAAGCATATTTCATAAATCTTCTTGTAATTTTCTTTGCTCACTAAAATTATAACTTGAAAGGTTAGTTTGAATAATGCAAATATTATTTTGGCGATTTCCTTTGCGTAAGAGTTCAGTCTGTTTTCTCTTTTCCCTTTAAGTTTGTTAATAAAAATTAGGATCGCTAAATCGATACATAAAAATTCTATAAAATAATTGAATTATAAACGTGAAAAGGAATGTCAATTTTTAACATAATCAATCCAAGGTCAAGAAATGGATTGATTTTTTTTTACTAGTGCATTTCAGTTGCGGCATCAAAAAAGTAACAAAAAGTAAACATTAAGTTATAAATCGTAGTTTAATCCAAAGCCTATCAAATCAACCAACTCTAAAATTTTATTTGAAAACAAAAAAAATCATACTGTGGTATAATTCCTTCCTCCTAAATAAAAATACGGCTTCATTAGTATGAAATAAGCATCTCCAATTTCGCCAAAATAGTAAACCCTACCAGATAGGAATATTAAAAAACTTGAACTGATTACAATAAATATCCTTAAATAGATAATTTTAAAAACCAAATTGCTAGTAATAATAATCTTGAGATCATATCCGTTTATTATAAAGTATCTAATATCTGCAGCATCACCTCGGATAGATATTATAGAGTAATTAACTGTTTTACACGCTCCTAATGGCTTCATTCCGCTAATGACTGCCTCATCTCCTACGAGTACGCTTTATTATATATTCCTTGATTATTGGGTGAGCTGTTTTCAACTTAATGCTAAGCTATGACAATATTGCAATATTATTTTATTTTAACTGTAGGGATTTTCTGTCTGTTTGCATGTAATCAAAACTTGCAAGTTAAATGTGACCCACACTCCGGTTTCCGACAACTCATCTCTACTTCGTACTCTTATCTATAAAATATTGGGTTAGCTGTTTTCAATCTTATGCTATGCTATATATTACAGTATTAGAGGCTTTTATTTTGTCTTAATTTTTTATGTCTGTTTGTCTATAATCAAATCTTGCAAGTTAAATTTGACCATCTCTCCGGTTTCTTTTTGAGTTGATGTTTTGCATGCGTATATAAATTATGATTATATACTATATTATTATGACATGAAACTGATGATAAGAGCTAAAAAGTAGCTTAGCCATGAGATCTCTGAAATTAAACGACTAAAGCCTGAGACATGTCATAAAAAGTTTTAATCATAGATAAGGTTTCGATTGCGAATTTCTCATTTAACATTATTCATTAAAGATGTTGCTACAATTATATAAATATTAATACACGTGTTTTATTATATAGCAGGTGTTTTTGTCTGTAATGCAACATACTGATCAATTCTCGAAGATATAGGGTTAAATACATAAAATTGTAATTAAGACTATTCCTTATATCACTAAGTAGCGGCCCGTCCCGGCTTCGCACAGATGGACAAATTTTTTTAAACATTTTGGCTCTCCCACATTTCGATGCCCCCTTACTCGACGCATTGCTCGCTGTGCTGCGTGGAGCCACGCCGGCGCATAATAATATTTTTAATTTCGTAATATCTTTTGAATGGAATGTCCAATTTTAATAGTCAAAAATAATCAACAGGTATTGAAACTTTCTTGAATACGAAATTATTTATTTGGATAAGAATTAATACAAAGGTATGGATAACATAGTCTGATTTTGGTAGGCATTACTATCAACTTTTAAAATGTAAAAATAGTAGTTATAGTGACGTAACTACAATAGTTGGACATATGGTCTCGCGAAGTTTTTTGTAGATATTGTTACGTTCTATGATATTGTAGAACATTTTTTTGTTCTATCATCAATACTTTCCGGAGCGCATGTGATGAAAGACATTTTATGGCTAATTTTTTTACACCTTGGGTTAGTTTTAGTAAGTATTTCTGAGGATCTCTATTTTTTTCTAGTAATAAATAAAGTCAATTTCTAACGGCAAAAGTATTTTTAAAATCGGTTCAGTAGTTTTTAAGTTTATTCGTTACATACAAAAATACAAATCTTTCCTCTTTAAAATATTAGTATAGATAAAGATATAGATTTAACAATGTTCATTAGGAATAAAAACACAATTTTCTTTTTTTTTCTTCAGTCACACCATAATTATTTATTCCTAATATAAATAATGTAGTAATTGAAATAGGATTTTTTACTGTCATCGCGAGTATACATGCATGCAATTTAAATGTTATTTGCTTTTAATTATAAATGGTGCATTTGCATGCTATAAACACTCAACATAAAAATGAAAGAATGAAAAGGTGATTATTGTTTCAAATTACTCATTTTATACTCACTAGCATTACTATAAAATAAATGAGGTTTGAAGGACTCTGTATTATTATTAAGTAATCATTTACTTATGTAGACAGTAAAATATGAAAACATCATAATGTACCATTAATCATCCTTTCCAAATATGTAGGAATTCGTCAAAGGCAAGTTCTAGTTTTGTCAGAATAAGTCAGTGGTTGACATGAACGGTTGTCAACAGTTGATGAATCGTATGTGAGGGCGAAGCTTGACGGACAGAGCCAGGTCGTTAGTGAGGACTGCGGCTGCACCATTACCTATGATCGATCACCGCCGGCGCCGAACCGACACCCGACAAATTTAATTTAGACCGCTAATGTCGTGTTACTTCACATTTCAGATAAAGCTATTACGAGTAGGTTTATGTTACACGCTTTACAACTATTCTCTCAATTTTATTACTAATTTTACGATTGTTTTGATGGATGGATCATTATAATTTACACGGGAAGTAGATAAAACACTTATACGCGCGGACTAAAATGTATTTTATAATAAACTTCTTCCTGCAAAGCGTTATCTTAACAAGTCATTACATAGTAGCTTACTTCATTCCTACGATATGTATATCACATTCCGAAATAAACGCAATACAATGTTTCGGTAATTCCTTGAGCACATTAACGTGGCTACAACGTACGCACATAAAATTTATAACGTAATTTGGTTTTAATGAGCACAAATAACATTTACAGGTCGCTCGCGAAGTGATGTAAACGGCTTTAATTGCACCGTTGGTATTAAGCACCGAGCGGCTACCGGCGTCGAATCAACACCTTCAATCCCGATAGCTATAATATAACAGTAACATAAAGGATACAATAAACTTTACCGAGACTTATAACGACGAGGTAAAACAATCGCAACTGTAACAAAAATATTTTATAAAACATCACGTCGCTAGCAGACGGTAGCAGACAGGTATGTTGTGAGTATGTATGAAAGAGGGGTGGTTCTGGCGGGTGGTAAATGCAGTCGGTCGGGGCGCTAACGTGAGCGGGGAGTGCAGGGCGCGGGGGCGCAGACGTCGTCGAGGAGCGTCGGAGGCTGCGATCGATGAAGCGCGGACACGCCTCGCGCACGCCGCCACTACCACCGTCGTCATATCGGCCGCAACCCGCATTGAAGACACAGGAATTCTTTACTGTTGAACTACTGCTTTTCTTAACCCATTATGACTTCTCATCTTACTGACAGGAGATCAGTCGAGTGCACACGTAAACGCTCCAAATCCACGCCGCTCTAGCGTGAGATGAAATTCTATTGTTAGTTTTGTCAGAGAAAATGTTCACACGATAACGGACAGGAGTTAAAGACACGAAGCATGTGAGCTGTCAAGAGATCGTCCGAATACGGTGAGCGTGTTAAACGAACGTATTGTGGTAAGCTGTCACTGCGGTGGCGGTGCCTTTGCCTCTACATAGATATTATCACGCCTCACAGCCTAGGAAGCTCCTCACGTTTAGGATGCAAAGAAAAAATAAATCTGACATCCATCGACCAATTTTGATAATCTCCATGACTAATTATTGATCCAAGTAAGATGAGATATTTTTAAAGAAAATAATTTACAATACCAACTACAATATGAATTAAGAATCAGAAAATTTGAAACTAAATATAAGACCATAGGTACTTCTGAACGGTACGATTGTAGTAAGATGTAGAAAAATATTTTATTGCGCCAGTATATTAATGAAATACTACTAACAAAAGTAGTCACTAAAATAAAATAATGAAATTATATTATAAAAGCCTGGCAAGTTGTGTTCCACTGGTACTCAGAAAATAATTTTTTAATTAGACTCAAATTTGAAAAGGATTAAACATAATGTAGTACTATAGTGAATAAAAATATATGTATATCCTTATCGCTACATCTAAAATTTTGTCATAACGGTTAGCTAAGAGCGGGATTAGGCGACCGCAACAAAACGAGCATCGCATCGGACCCGGCCACTGCTACAACCGGGAGAAACACCTGTATCCATTCGTTTCAAATTCTAAACCCAAGAAATTAAGGTTTATTTTTCACCTCACCTTGGTATAATAAAATAATATTATCTGTAACGTCCGATTGGAATTCCAAATTATTTCATAGGATACTGATCTGTCACCGATAACACACTAGCAGCGTTTGGTGACAAGTAAATTGCTCACTTGTAATCCGACGGATTAAATATACCTATCTTAATTTATAGCCTCTCGTTTTCTTCACTGCGATCGTATCGTAGTCGAATTTTTTACACAAATTTAATTACTTTAACGCACTTAATTTCGCATTAACGGTGCGGACGTACAAGAAATATGAATATTAATATCTGCCTTCTCCTATCTTGATCAAGTGCTTCATAATTTATAATCACGTAATAATAACCATAAGACTAACCGAGACTAACTTAAATGAGGCGATCGTCCAAAATTACGTTGTGTTAAAACCAAATCGTAGGGATTTCGGATGTTACAATGTAGTAGATATTATTTTTAAATTTCTCCACATAAATTTGAAGAGCATGTCATTTTATCACTGCATCGGGATTGTGATACATTACACTTGAAAAGCATTCCTAAAATATTTTTCTGCGATGTATATCTGAAATATTATATCATCTATAGTAATCGCCGTTATTGTCCAACGAAAGCATGACAGTAAAGTTTACATCTGTGACAGTGGGACAAGGCTACTTAGATTTACCTCAAATTGTCGCATAACACGCGAAGCTGAAGCATAAAATCTTATCAGCACGTTATAGACTTAATTAGAACTGCACTAATTGTTGTTTATAACAGCACGGTGAATGTTGTCGAGTTTATACCGGCACGAAACAAAATATACACTTAATCTATTACTATTTAAATTTTTAACTGATGACAAACTCTTCAAGATTATTTTGACAGTATTAAAAATAATTTTTAAAATAACACCGGTAGTTCCGATTATACCTACAGATAATCGGAATTACGTAATTCTCTACAGAACAGGGGTCCTAGACGTGTAGGTAGGTAGTATATTTGATTTTGTCATTAAATTATCTTGTACTCCAATTATTTCCAATTTAGGAATCGAGTAAAAAAAATCAAGAATAGGTTTAAGTAATCCACAACTTATTTACTTATTAACCATTCATAGAAGATGTACGTAACTTTACATCCTGGTACGCCTCGTTAAACAATCTTATAATGACGTTTAACTTTTTTCGCAGCTACTTAGCAATAGGATTACATGGCGCGATAGTGTCAAGATATTTGTAAGTTCTTTTGATGGGACAGGTGCAGAGCAGAGCAAGGGCTGTCGGACGGACGATCTAATTCGGCCGAATGCTAATGAGCCGCGTAACCCGACGCCGACGCTCCACCTGTCTTATACGAAATAATTTTTATTTACGCAGCCCTCCAGGGATTATGAATATTTCGACGCTATCGCAGCCATCGACCGCATATTATGTTACACGTAGCCTATGACGATCCATAATTTAAACGCTGGACCAGGTTTCTTAACATCGATAAGGATTATTTTTCTTAGCTCACACCTTCCATAGGAGCGACTGTTAAAATCTGAAGCGAGAAAAATATCTTAAATATTTGGAATGACATTCCTACTCGCAAAGTATAAATTGCCTTCTATAAATGTTAAGGTAAGAAAAAATTGTTATGTTTCGAGACGTTTGGTTCTATCCGGCGTACTTCATATATTATTATTGCCAAGCACTTTCCGCCATACTTGTTGACATTATGTTTGTTCTGTTCTTCTATTAGGAACTAACAACAAAAACAACACTTCATTTTTATATTTATACTGCTGTTATATTGTCTGATTTGAGAGAGAAGGAGTCTCTTGAGTCACGAAAAAATTATAATTATCTGCAATGAAGACCTTTTTGGTCTCCATACCAAATTGCATTAAGAGTTGAAGAACACATTCAAAACTATATACCTACAGGTAATTAATTATCACTGTTATCGTTATATTAAAAGACTCTTAAATTTATTTGAAAACAGTCACCTGTTAATATCGTTATAAAGCTTATTATTTATACCCTCTAACTGTACAACAATGTTATTTAATTTTATATAAATGATGTACCTAGATGTATGCAAAATAAGGGAATACTTTGGGCACATTTAAAGCGACATTCGCATATCGTGGAGTGTGGTGTGTTCCGTCGGCAGGGGTCATCAATCATGGCACTGGGCCGCTGGGCCGGCTCCCCGTGACGAATGCCAACCCAAACACCATTGTGGCGAGCGCCGTGCCACCCACACTGCAAGCGCTCGCAGATATGCAGGTGACAGGGTTCCTTATATAAACACGCTTATATGTGTTTAATGGACACTCGCTGCTGTAGGTTTTACTAATCACTTAGTATTCTTCGTAAATTGCGATATAATTGTAAGTTTTTAGCGTAATTATAATGTAGATAAATAAAGAAGCAAAAAAACACCATAAGTAATTTTATCTACTTTTTTAAATGAAAACGATGTTATAATAATGATAATTATTTCTTGTTTTTATTATTTTGTGTTTGAAGGCGAGTAATAATTAGGTCTTATGACCCAGGTGCAGGTTTACGGAGCTCTTTTGCATTATTTTAACACTCGTCTCCACTACCTAAACCTTACCACCCATCATCTAACTAAGCAAAGTAATAAAGATAACTCACGTGAATCTCATAAAGATCACTTGGGACGTTTTTTTGAATTACTAGAATATTTTTACACAAACATAATATAAAACTAAATAATATATAAGAATAATATATTTGCGGAACCCAAAGAAGTTTGCAAAAGGTGACATAAATAGATGTTAATTTTTTCCACCACAACAACTCTTTTGTCATAAAATTAATGGCCTTGCACCTATTCAAGATGGTTCTAAGAAAACCCCTACTGAGTGACACTATCAAGTGAAAATTTAAATGTTGTAAATAGTGAACCATTAATTTGGTGCTAACTGCTTGCCACACACGATATTTTCTACATATGAATAATACGACAACAATTAAAAATTACACACGCGTTTAATTTAATAGTATGAGAGCTCAGACCAGCTTGACCTACGGCCTTCCATAATGTATAAAATCTCTAAGAATCTTGTGTAAGTACATTGTTATGGGTAGAAACAGCTTTGGGAAATCAGAGAATTCAAAGGAAGTCACAATATAAACTCACATTTAAAAATAATGTTGAATTATATTATCTGGACACTTTGTTGTCCAACAACCTTTTTTGAACCAAATTTTGTATCCAGAAATAGATTGTAATTGTAAAAGACATTTAAGAATCTTTACTTCAAACTTTAATTAAAAAATTAACCAAACTAATCATAATTTAATATTAACGATGTTACTTTGGTATGTAATAATAAATTTTAGTTGACTTTGTAATCTTGATTTATGTTTAATATGTAAATTCTTAATTATAATAGCTAAACAACTGTTAAGTGTTCAGTAAAGTTTTACTTTACACACAAATATATTACTCACTATCCACTAATATCTCTATATCTATGTCTATAAATAAATATTCGCTATGTTTTAGAACAAAAGTTATAATCAAACGCTCTACCTGTGAAAGTAGAAACAGTATTTCAACTTTTGAAACCAAAATGAAATTCAGTTCTGCCAAAATTTCTCACCAACGCTGGTTGCAGCTGTATATAATTTTGCACCATGCATAATGAATTTCCTAGATATGTAGCTATACTCGTATGAATCAATCAGGCACGGTCCTCAGGGAACGGAGTTGAGCGCGAGTGCAATTAATTGGCTTATCGTATGGCTTTATTGATTCAGTAAGGCGATCCGTTTTAATTACAGCCATCGCTCATTTGCCACTGATTGGCTGTGTTGTGCCTGCTGCGTACAATATGCTGATAGCTGATACGATCTTAGAATCAATGCAATTATTGTTATCAACTACAATTTGGTATAGAATAATCAATTTCACTTGAAATGTTTGTAACTCTGCCTAGCATGTTTGTTTAAAGTACGCTCTGAGAAACATGAGCTTTGGCATAGTTAATGATATTGCCTATAAAAATGAAAAGAAGTCTAAGAAGCTATTTTTTTTTAAAACTATGATATTAAATTTTCATTGTTTTCATTAATACTAATAACGTTAAACATAATTCTCTGAAGTCAAATAAATGCTAATTATATTAGAGGTTGTCGCTAACGAATTTAAAATAGAAGCGTAAGAGACTTAAGACTAGACCGACTTAATTAATAATGACTTATTTTAAGTAGCTACTCTTAAATAGAAGAGAAGAAGTATAATTCTTAATAAAATAATTTGAATCTCTTTAGAAAGTGGTTCGTTACACAAAAGATATCAAAAGTGAGCGTGCATGCAGAACTATTTAAACGCCTTCCATCTCACGTGAGATCTATAATTTAGAGTTGTAAAGAGAGCAACAAATATAAAAGTGGTTCGTTCGACATATGTCGTAGAGTGCCATTACAGCTAATTGACAGTCGGCGCACGAGTTGTGTTTACTGCTGCATTTGTCACTTCCCGCGCTAATGACATATTACGCCTCGATACTGCCACTACCAACCCTTTCAAAATAAACAGTGTTTTGCTAACAATGTTATATTTTATTATTTGGAATATACCATATGATATCATACAACAAAATAATTATACGAATTGTCAGCAAAGTTTCATAAACAAGATATCAATAATCACAATTTCGTTAATAGCTCGGGGCGGACGAATTCAAAGAGTCTCATAATAAAGATATAATATTGCCGGCAGAACTCTCTCGAGGGTGACGAATCGCTCGACCGATTAACTCTTAAACGACAAATAGAGGAACTCTCTGCCCGCAACCCTCCCGCTCGGGGGAAAACTAAGCCACGACTTCCGCTAATTACACTAGAGAGCTGCTCCGGAAGCATCGTCGTCCCACTCGCACTTCGCGATCCGATGCACATCTCTGCAAAAACTCCGAAAACCAAAATTTTCCCTTCTCCGGACGGGTAGTCATATTTCTTCCCTCTCGCTCCCATTAAACACACCGTAAACGCTTTCCTTTTTTCACGCCCTCGCTCTAATAGAAAGGCAAATTACGAGCTTACGGGCGCGGACGGGTGGCGATGTACGAAACCACCGCTGCGCCGCGGCCGTCCTCGTGCGTCCCGCTTTCCCTCGTCGCCCGCCATACTGCTTCTCCGTTCAACCGAAGAGGGGTCGACTACGTGAAATTTCAAGTCATATGTTTTTCCCTAGCGCATTGTTTTACGATAGAACATCTACCTAACTATCTCACTGCTTTGTTACAGTTGTAAGACCAAATATTTATCCAATCAACGTAATAGAAAAATTACTACTCGTTATCTATAAAGTAAGTACTTATAATATGGTAAGATGACGGATTTTCGAACAAACTTTACCTTTGTTTAGGAGTTAATTTTCAAAAATTCCTTTCTTTGTGAAACCCTCATTTCGGGTAAAAGAAACCTAAGTCTGCGCATTGATAAGTCAATCCATCAGTTAGTTTAGTCTTTTATATATATTTTTTTACGTGTTACCTATTATACTATTTTATTGGTTTTAATTATTGTTGCATAAGAGAAGCGTTACCATTAAATAAAAATCACCATAGCCAGTCCCTGAGTGAGTTATAAGGAATCATGGACTTCAAATGAAGCTGATGAGCGCTTCGCGTGACACCACACAACTATTACACTTTCATAACATACTAAGGATATTATAAAGATGTCACGACATTTTCGTAATTATTACCAACAGTCCCGTGTACAAATACGATTAATCATAAATCAATTTTTCAAACAGTATTCTATACTTTTGTACAAAAATAAGCAAAATAATAAATTTGTCTCATAAAATATCTTAGTTAAGCAAAAACTTTACACGTATGTCAAGGAGGAGTATAAAATTTGGCACGATCTATGTATTTAAAATCTATGAATTAAAAATACCTAAAGTACCTTGAGTATATAACACTCGTAAACATTTACCGATTTAATAAATGTCAAACTGCTTTCTGTGCTCAAACTAAGTATTACTATTATTATTTTAATGTATTATAATAAACTATTACATGTGTTGATGATCAATTATTATAATTGATACATTTGATACTGATGCATTAACGCTAACTTAAATAAATAAAGTTAAATTCTTATATTTTGAAATATATGTCGGAGCATAGTAAAAGATTATCGATTAATCGAATCGTTATCGTTGTCTATGGCGTTGGAGTGGGGTAGTAGTCACTTCCGTTGTTTTGAGTCTCTACCCTCGACCCTTTATATGCGATCGACAGTCTAACTGAAGTCTTAGTCGTGCGCGGTCTCTCAAGAAGTGAACATCATCTAAGTAGTGCTAGTGATAGTGTCAAGTGCAGTGTAGTGTGGAAGTGCTGTCCAACTAAGGTCACGTAAGTCCTTACAATGTAATTGCCACGTGGTTAAGTAAACACAATGTTAGGTTAGGTTAGCCTTAGGTTAGGTTAGCCTTGTGTTAGATTCGGTTTATGTGCGTTTAACCTTGGGTTTAAACAGAGAGCCTAGCAGTGGAGGCGAGTTTCGTGATCACTTAAAGGAATTCCTTAAGCCTACACCTTGGTCACAAGTCCAAGGCACTGCTTAGGTTTCTCTCGTAATTGTTAGAGATCATATTTGATCATTTACAGGTTCAGTAGAAGTATCTACATTGCGTTTACCCAATATTCCATTCAATACCATCACCCCCTTTAGTGTTCCCCAATATTCCCCATCTTCCTCCTTCCATCTCCTTTCACATCGTTTTAAAATCCCCGACATATATATAAAATGTCGGTTTATGTACCTATATTATAAATGAATAATAAAATTGCCCCCATCGTTGATAAAGTGCAAGAAAAAAGTTTGCGTTTGTATGCAGTTGGTATGGACATGTTTTCAGACGACCACATGGTACGAGTAGCCCTGGACATACCGAAGACGATGCTTGGATGCGGAAGACCCCCACCACCTCGTTAACGACGTTCCAAAACAACCTGAAGGAAAACAATATCAACGCAGCAAACAATCGCCTAGAATGAAGGAAACGGATAATTAGGCCCCAGAGAATGAACAGGCGCAGACAGGTGATGATAATGAAATTATTATATTTTGTCTTTGATCCTACTAAAGATTTACTTTGTACATACAGTACAAAAGTACAGTGCCAGGAGTAACTATTAAATTTCGTTAGTAGATATATTTATAAAACTCTATTATTCCTAACTTAATAGAACAGAATAACTCAATAAAACTTAAAGTAAAGTACAGCCAAATCTAAATAACAAACCTGGTTTTAGACTTCGGTCCGGACACATTCTTCTAAATAGTTTCGGGGCAATGATAGACAAGTTACAAACGGTCTGTATAGAATGCTACAAAAATGAAGATGTATTTCACATAATGCCGGAGTGTGTCTGAAACGAAGCTGAAAGATCTGATTTTTTACTTAGATTTATTTGTAATCTGTTAGATGAAGGTTTTATAACAACAATCCCACTCCCATCCTATTAATGCTGCGGATCTAGTGGACTCTGGGCTCTTGCTCAGGATCCGCTGAAACCGCAGCATTTTTTTTACTTCTCCTCCCCACTCTATCTTCGAGGATGCAATGCATCGACCAAACAACAGAGTACCTATCTCTTGTATTGCCGATGTCCATGGTCCAACATTTTAGTTCTTTCTTTCTTCGGAATTGTATTTCCTATGGGGGTGACATGATCACTAGGTGACCAAATCCTCTTAAAGAAAAATAGATAAAAAAACTGTAAATATGTAGGTACTTACAGTAGCTAAAACAACCTAGGTACATAGATATCACGCACCTAAATCTACTGCGTAGGTTTTTACTTTATATTTATGAATTATATTCATATAATCGTAAAGTTATAATTATATTATTGTAAATAATTTGATATGAATTCAAGAGCCAACAAGTCCATGATTTGATAATAAGGCAGTGGTAGCGGGTTGTTGATACGAACGGCCGTCATTTTCGAGTTATCGACTCAACGCTGCCGCGGAAATGGAAAATAATGACTTCATCGCTGGGCGGTGCCGACTGCCGGTAACGAATACAATTTGGTCACATTAGACGTCATTTGTAGAAAACTTTATTGTCGGGGTGCCCGCTACTCTAACCCATAATAATAAAATGCTATACAATTCCAAACTAACGATTGTTAAGTCAAATTTTTTACATGTCACAAAAGAAGTTAGTTCAAAGCCTACGGAACATTTTGAATCGCAATCTATATACCATATACCATTTATATATACGTATATAACTGAACATACAAACGTCAAACTTCACATTTGATGCAAAATCGCCTCACACTTAGTCACATCTAGCGAATATGAAAAATAAAAATTAAAAGAGAACATACAAACTATATGAGTATCAAAAAAGCATTTAAACATAATTCCGAAGATTGTTTTATATCGGATATGGCAAATTATGTTAAAGGTGAAACATCACAGGTTAGAATAGAAATAAAAAAGTCACGTTAAACATTTTTTATAATTTTAAGTTCCCGTATAAGATTAAAATTAATGTACCAACATATAAAATCACATCTGCTGATCATTCAATAACTCTTAAGTAAGTGTAGCTTAACCAACCCTTACTTCCGCGGCGGGCGAACGATCATGTTTTTGTAACAAAACGACAACAACGGCCACCCGGAATTTACTATAATTTATCTGAAGCGAGGGGTAGCTGAGATAATTTAACGCTTTATCTGAAAAAATATTACACCCCGGTTTTCGTTCTCACTCTATCTTTATCATTTACAAATAAGAAGAACGAGACATAGCATGACTTTATTTTTTTATGGCGTATCGTTTCAGTGGCTGAAGTTGAAGTTATAATTATAAAGTTCATGGTGCAACTGTTCTTTAAACGGACTGTATTAATAACTGAGGTTTATATTAGTCTATTTTATTTAAATGAACAATGCTATTACAAGCTAGACCTTCAGCAACACGACAGTGAAAACTGTATCGTAATAACAGTAGTTTGTGTATGATAAAAAAAAACAAAAATAATAAAAATAATTTTTTAGGTCTATTAGTATAGTAATTTTGTAAGTGTTTATCTTCATGTCCGAATGCATAAGTCTAATTTTACTAAAGCAATGTAGATGACCTTTTTAAAAATCCAAAATACTACTTAAATGCGGCTAACAAGAACTAGTCAGTTCCGGAACACGAGGCCAACGGTAACGTCTAACGAGCAGGTCGGGGGGTCGGGGGTCGACGTCAGAGGCACAATGGCTCGTTTGGCCACAATACTGCCCCCCTCGCCCGAGCCCCCACCCTTGCGCCCACTTCATTACGCGCATATTGTACGGCCACGCGCGATCAGCCTGACTCCTGACCCGATGTTGGTGGTCACCAAACATTCCACATTAGCATCCTTTGTTTTCTGACAAACGGTTAGTCAATCAGGCGTAATATTACTTAATTTAGTTTCTTTCTTCAAGTTTACTCTTGAAATATAATGATCGCTGTTACTACTAGGTAACTATGGATACATACTTGAAATTAATCAGTCAAGACTGTCTATTGTTGATAAACATATTACTTCTATAGAAATTACGTCAAAAAAATTTTTATGTACTAAAATTGACGACATTCTTTCGTTTGTCTAAAATAACAGTGCAGAATTAATCATAGTTCGGTACAAAAATGACGTTTTTATGGTATTTTATATAGTCCATGGATCCTATTTCCACGGACATTTCATTATGATTGTGTAAAATGTAAAATCAAATTTTGATAGATTTGTTGTTGTTGTTTGATTTGGGTATGATCCATAAATCAATTAAAAATAATGCAACTTAACAACTTAATGGTTCTCATTCATACAAGTCAGTTTAATTAATTGGCGTAATAAATCAAAGTAATCAATAAATCACTTCATAAAAACTAACCAAACATTGAACGGCGTGCTAATAGTGAAGATAATATCTTGTTGAGTGGTAGTCGTAATGCGCGTGCGATTGAAGAGATCACAATGGACGTAGGAGTATAACCAGCACGAGGCGCCCGCGCATTTACAATTGCAAGGTGTACAATACCCCGCACACAATGGACACCTAATTGTACGTCGACAGAAGAACTGGCTTTGTTAGTATTTACCAACTAGCTATCAATATCCTTTTTAATGGGATTAAGGAGCTTTACATCCTTTAGTTAAAAAAAAAACAATAAAGTGTTCAATATTTTGACAACACCAAAAGATTTCAACTGGTACGTGAGAGCATTACGCTCTTCCTAATCCATTAAGTATATATAGGGTTACGTACCTCAAGAGGAAAAGAGAAATCAGGTAACTTTGTTGTCCTTCTGTATGTCAAGACCTTTCTTTAGAAACTTGTAAAGTTCAAATTAATATTAAAAAAAACTAACGCTACGAAAGCAGCAAAAAAATACGGGAGAATCAAAACCTATGAAATAGTTCTCGTTGATCCAAGAATTATTTTGAACAAATAAAGAAAAAAATATCTCGAAATCGAAAATGTATCATTAGACAAATAGTACCGTTACGTGTGTCTGACTGTGACCTATTTTGCATGGGGAGTGGAAACAATAATTTTAAAATAGGAAAGATAAGCTTGTTTCTCAATCCAGTTTGTACGGTAAACACGGTACGCGAATCCGATTCACACTTGACCGATGTTTTTTTTAGATTTGATTACTAGTACAAAACTTAACGAGCCGCCAACGAAACAGAGGCATATGATAGTTTTTTCTACGCATCCCTAAATCAATCAATGATTACTTAATCAATCTTACTCAATCTACACCGATAACTTTGGAATAATTTTAAGTAGTTCACAAATTCACAGAATAGTCATCATCGTAAATTTTACAAGTTTTGTTTTATAAAAATAATACACTGTTTATAAGTTCAACACTTTCAAATGGGTGGCCACATAAAAATCTGTAGCTAATATGTAAACTAACGAAATGGACTATTTTATGCCGAATACAAAATAACGCATTTTCTGATCTAGTTTCGAATTAAGACAAAAGGAACGGCAAAAGCTTTTCCGAGGCTAAGGAAAGCTATTTTGTACTCAATACTAATTTTCTCCTATCTGAACCTAAATCCTATAGTTAGTATTAATGTTTTCATTATTGTTTGTGAATAAGTCACTTTCTCAAATATAAATAAAATTTGTGACAAGGAATGGGATTGGTTGTAGTATATAAGTATTTGGTTGTAAATTATTTGTATTACTAGTAGTATATCCTATTGCTACACCACGCACTCTAGTTCAACCTCCTTGCTTGGCTGCTTAGCCATAAGATCGGCCATTATGTATCACTATAAATCTATGATTGTGTACCATTTATATTTAAGTTGTTTGTGGTGTACAATAAACATATATAAGTAAATTGGATTCAGACACAACCCAGTGCTTATAACTAAATCATATATCTTTTATAGTTATTTGATGTGACGCGAAGTCTTGAATAAAATTTTTCACTAAGTAAAAGGATGAGTACCTTAAAAGTGCCGCATAAGTCGATTGTCTGAAAAATCTAATTTTAAAAATAACCTAACCGAGTGGGAAATAAAGTTTCATATACACAGCACTGAACTGATATTGAATAAAACATATTATGCGATAGACCTTTCCATTCATGGTAGTAGAAATAACAGAAATTAATAATTTCGAGTCATAAAAATAAGTGAATGTAAAGAGTACTTAAATTTTACGTTTCTTTATATCCTGAAATCCCTTTGTAGATAAGAATGAGACAGGCCCTACCAAGTTTGTAGGAGCAAACAAGCGCACAAACGAACGGTAGCTGACAGCTCGCACCGGGGCGAATCGTATGCATGTGGGCGTCGCATTGTGCATTTCAAGACTTCATTTCTTGAATTAAACCCAGAAAGCATAAGTAGCTGTAACATTAATCATCGCGCCTCTAAAACGATCATTGTTAGATGATCATATCAACTGAATTGAGGAGGCACCATTATAATTCAATTATTCCTACGCAATACTTCTATTCATCATAATGCAATACCTCATTACAGTTAGTACGAAATTATTTCGAATATCTAATATTAAATGTGAAATTCTTCATTTCACATTTAATTTAACGGTCTAACCAACAATAATATAATTTTAAATTTTGTAAAGCGACTTGACTCAGATCTAAAAATCTCTCTTTCTCCTTGAGGAGGTGCGACGTATACAATTTTAAATAAACTTTACATCCTCCTTATTCTTATCGATGACATGAAAATTTATTTTTTTATAGATTATGAAAAAAAAAAGAAATTACATAATTTAAAATCTTTTTAAGAAACAAGGCTGAGCTTTTTACTTATATATGTATATAATAAAAAAGCTGATTCACTTACTCATTAACGCATAGACGAAGTCACTGAAGTTAGAAGTACCTATGTAATAAGAAGCAATAACAAGTGGGTAATGATAAATGTGAAAAAAATCTACTATATCTCAGCGAAGCGTCAGTACTCGGTACAAATAAATTAATACAGTCATATATTTATTTGGTAAATAAGTGAATTTTGCAATGTTTTGGTTAAAAACACATTAAATTTTAATTTTACAATCATCCCCGGATCGTATGGAAAATATTTATGTTTGTATTATTACGAGTGTGGTTCATTACACATACACGCGCCGGATGAACCGCCAATTACGGTGAAATTACAATAAAGCCAACGTTCATTATCATATTGATTGGCCAAATAAAATGTAGCAATTATACCCTAATAGTTCTGTAAATATTTTACGAAGGATAGTCTGTTCTATTGGCCTTTAACGCAATTAGGAAGTAACAATACCTAATAACTTTATCCTTATTGCATGCCTTTGATTTACCTTTTGCTACCATTTCATACTCTCTAATGTAGAAGTAAAAAAAGACGAGATTTATTTTGAAAAAAGGGGGGATGTTATTACAGGCTTTCCTTATTAATCGGAGTCATTACAACAAAATCTTTTACTACTTGAATCCAACAATTTCAGCTGAAATTTAGTATTGAGAGAATTGACGTAAACGTAAATCCAATATGGCAGATTTCCAAAGGTCACGGAATAATATTTTAACTACCACTTTGATAAAGGTACGAAATAAAAAAGTTTGCTGAAGAGAAGACTGTAATAAGTAAAATATAATAGTAACATTGAATTTTAGATAAAAACTAAGCAACGTCTGGTGCTTACGACTCACGTGCAGAGTTATAGGCTAAAAAATTATGTAGATTTCCTCACTAATATGATTATTTGAGAGGATTAATACACATGAAACTCTGGACAATATTATTAACCAAATAGCTCAGAAATGCATTTCCATAAACGCTGGTAATCGTGGCCTTTATAATAACCTGAGCAATATAAATCACAATCAAACGCCCGCGGCGAGCGTTGAACTCTTCATTATAACAGAGCGCGAGTGCGCGGGAGTACTCGTCAAACTGAAAGGTGCATTAGCGCGAAATAATATGTAGCTACGAAAATTTCAATTAAATTTAATGCATCCTTTCGTCCCCCTTCGTACTTCGTATAGCCCTACACACCATGCACTCGATGTATTAATTAATCTACATTACTGTTTGCCTGGACAAGATCGCCATTTTATTGTTACACCGACCGAAAAAAATTAACTACAGTGGTTATGCATCTTATCTTTCTTTTTTTAGATCGACGTAGAATAAAAATCTCTAGCTTTTTACCTTCTAATATTTATGTAAGTAGAGCTATTAAATTAGTGTACTTACTCTACACTCTACATGATAAGATTGTTTCTTATTGAGTTTAAAATTACAGAATTAACTCAACTGAGGGAGTTGAGGAACTAGAGAGATAGAGTGAAAATTTATTGACAATATGAAATAGACATTAAATAGTATCAGTTTTGTGTTTTAATACAGTAATCAGAGTATTTAATGCAATAAACTGTTACTCAAAATAAAAAAGCAACACAACACGAAAGAAATGATATTTTAGAACGGTTTAAGGATTTATTTTACTTTATCTTTTAGTACTTATATTAATTTTAAGTTAGATAATAAAGTTTTATTATAACGCGGTGTTTTAAAACCATACTTTCTGCACATTCTTCTCTTATAATGCTTTTAAATTTTCGAGATTGTCTCCTATTTAGACATTATTACATAATTTACCTACTACATTTGATTGTTTGTATATTCGTAGGTTTTTTGTTGCGAATAGGCTCGTAAAACTACAAACCGGTTTTGAAAATTCTTTCACTAATAGAAAGCTACACTATTCTTGAGTGACATTTGTAATGTAGTGTTGCCATCTATATAATTTTTATTAATAGAATATGGCCATTTTGATGTTTCTAGTCTATCTGATTTTAAAAATTCTTATACTGAGAGAAGTCTCCCGTATTCCCATCTCTCTTCCCTTTTTATTCTTTCATTCTCTCTCTCTCGATCTCAATTTAATTGTTATCTTTATCTCTGTTCATTCTGTCACGTTTGTTCTCTCTATTAACTTTCTCTCGCATCTTTCTCTCACTCTTTTTTTCTCTCTCTCCTTTATCTCTTTTTCATTTTTATTTTTGCCCTGTCCTTTTCGCTCTTTTATTATCTGTTTCTCTTTTGTTTTTTTCTTTCGGTATATTCTTTTTTTCATCACATTTTCTCACTCTCTCTTTCGTTCTTTTTTCAAATTGTAAAAAGCTACACAATTACAGAGTGACATTTTAAGGACATCAATTATAATATGGCTTAAATACCCGGCGCGAAGCGAGGGCAGGCCGCTCGTATTAAATGTAGTAAAAGTGTTTAAATATAGTTTCTTTGAACTTGGGCTTTGACAGCTGATTAAAGTAGACAAGAAGAAGTTTTAAAACTATTAATCAATTTCTTATAAAGATTTTATTAAAACTACCAAATTATAATAAACGGTTTAGTTAATAATAGAGGCACCTGTTGAGCCAGCATTAAAAAATCATAATTACTATTCACGATCAGTGATCATTGACTACAATAACTGTCAGGACCGCACTAAATATTGTTTGTAGAATACCTTTTATATTTTTATGCCGATCAACACCTTGAGAGATTATTAAGGTATGTGAAGCCAGGTGTAATGTTATAACTTATAATTTTTAACGTAGTTTTAACTTAAAAGTTTAAAGCAATCATGTTTTAGTACTAACTTGATTATTACGTAGGTAATTCACTATTATAATGTAATTTCGCGACTGCAGGAGGTCGTTTATAAACATACATTGTTTAAATGCAAATATTATCCACTTATATATTAATCATACTAACCAAATTGAGGTCAAAATATAGGTTTTATTTATTGCTAGCGCTAACAGCTGTCAACGAATGGTAACAGTGCAATTTTTGACGCCGTCGTGTAAGAGCACGAACTGTTGGCGACGATTATATTGTAATTATTATATTTAACAGTAACAGTCTGAGACCAAGGGTAGGATTACAGTGCACTATAACTCTCGCCAGATCAATCACAAGATCATGGTCATAGATAGCACAGGCAAGCTTGAGCTCACATTGAAACTTGACTTAGAGATAGTTGACAATTTTGTATACCTCAAGCATTAGTAGTAATGGCTCGTGCGAAAATTAGATAAGGATCGGAATGGCAAAAGGGTGGCCCCTTGGCGCAACTCTATAAGATATAGAAGCATAAAAACATCTCCCTGAAAACAAAGAGCAATCTTGTGCGCACTCTGGTGTTTCCTTCACTACATGATTTCACTATCATAGTCAATATCACCCGTCAAATCTGTTAAATCAGAGCTTATGTTGAACCAGTGTTTTTTCTATCTTTAGTAAAGCAAAACGAACTACTAACTAATCAAAAATTGATGATTGGCAGCACTATAACCCAACAGGCAGTAGTGTTTGGCAGGTAGTTTCCATATATTTATTCCAAACAGTCAACATAGATTTAACGATTAGCAGTGAACGGTCAAGGTTTCTAGTCACAAGTTCCAGGCACTGCTCGACTTCCAGTGTAAAGTGCACATTTATACTTATAGCTGTACAGTATTAGAGTTGGTATCATTCCTAACATTTTATTTGATGACCGTTTTAAAATTGAAAGATATACAACTTGTAACACAATATTCCCGTATACTGCTATTTCACAACTCCGTAATACTATCACCTCCATAAAACCTAATGGACTTTATCCTCGCTTTTGCCGTAATACTATGTTGTTATAAGCTATAATTGAAGGCGTAGCTTGAGCTTCTAACGTAAGACAGTAATGATATAATTATTTCTTAACTTCCTCATACACTTTTAATAGGCTACCATACATTGATTTTACCTTTTATATTTTTAATTATCGATTACTAATAAGGACTTTTACTCTACCGGCATCTCAACAATAAACAGTAAATTCGTTAGAACTCATACAGTGCTTGTATAAAATTTCAAAAAGTCATACTTCTAGTTAGATAATTTACTAATTATTATCTCAAATATTAAAATCTTTAGTAATTCTTTAAGACAAAGAGTAGAAACATTATTCCAGTTTATTTTGTAAACTATAAAAAATTACCTAAAGCGCATTCTGAACACTGTAGGCATTTCTACTTAATTGTCAACTATATTCTTATATTAAATATCTATCTATAACTTCTTATCATTAACCACACAGTTTTGAGTTAACTTTGTATCTGCCTGTGTATCTAATTATTATTTAGAGATCGAGTAATTATAAAATTAATTTACAATACAATACGGGTATACAGTACGGTTGATTCACATAAAATATTTATGACAATGTAACCTTTGCAAGAAATGGCTTAAGACATATATTACTAAAGTCCAATTATGACTTAGAGGTCAGGTATAAAACGTTAAGTTTGCTGCGCTGTGGCCCTTATTGTATATGTGATAAAAGCTACAGGTGTAGCCTTAAAGATATTTATTGGCATGACTAATGTGACTATATGACCCGTTTTAAAAGGGACTCTCCAGTTATTTGGTTGTCAGTCTCGAAAGAAAGCTACAGGACGAAAAATTGACCCAATTTCGAAAACCACGCAATGTTTGCGGTATAGGCAACTATAGGTTACCAACGAAATGGAAGGCTATGATTAACTTTTATTTTTTCGCTTTCGCTAAGATTTGTGTGCAACGAATCGACACCTGCGAGAAAAATCATCGTAACTTATTTATAGCAACAGTACCTACAGTAGAGCGCTTCAATTATTCAAAAAATCTTAAAGTTTATATGTTAGTGAATTTGGATAGTGCAATAGTTTTTTTAACAAAAACAATGTCTGTAACTAAATCACCAAAAGTTAACTTAAGATGGTTTTTCTTGCAGGTATGGAAATGCTGTTTCGTTTCATTTTGACTTGTGTTCTCAATCGTGGACGTCCAAGAGACCCGATGTCCTGTTTGGAGTGCAAAATAAAATGGTCACTTTAAGCATGACTCGTCCAGCAACATCAGTCGGTAATTGTCAAGTATTAAAAACCGATAAAACGCTTAATGTCGCGAGTGATCGCTCAAATTGCGGACGCGGACAATTAGCATTGACGTACTGATCATGATATCGATTCTGACTGTTTACTGCAAAAAAAATATACTTAATATGCATAAAGGCGTTGTAACCTTATAGCTATTTGGTATAAGTGGTGACAGTATTTAAAATAATCCAAAAGCGCCTATTATGGACATTTTTCAATCTTACTATATCATGAAATGAAAAACCCTAGAACTTTACCTTTTTTATTTTATATAAGTATTATATTGGTTTTATCCAAGATAATCCTATCCGATAAAACGATCTTATTTTTATGTCTACCTATCATTTAAGCACAATCTAGTTACACACTTTATCTTTTATTTATCGTCTTTACGTTCTGCAAAACTTATTCTAACCAATAAAACGTATTCTATTGTATACATTCTTAAAAAGTTTCTAATCAACTTTAGGTTAATTTTTAAATCATTTGCTATAGGTACGTTATACTTTACATAATAAAATTGAAAGTAGCCAGATAACTTATGTTTATGTCAAAATAATGGCAATATTATAAAAACCGATGCCTGACCTTATTTTCTGTAAGTATTGTTTTTCCGTACAACATAACTTGCCTGTCTATTACTGGTGCGTTAGCAATATAATAATAATTTATAAATATTTTTTATAATAAAGTTGATAATTTATTGTTCGCTAAAATAACATGTTTACCATAAAGTAACAGTGACAGCTTCTAAATATTTGGGTGTCTTTGTGCGCGATGTCCAACAAACATAAATCCTTAACCAGTTAGGGCCTAACAAAGTCAGCAGTAAAATGGTTGCTTGTAAATCAGGAGAATCGAAAAATGAAGTATAAATAAACCAGGACAGGCTGACACTTTATTTTCTCGACTGGTAGTGAGGTGAGGACATCGATATTTAATACGGTAATAAATAGATATTTTTAGATTTTATTGGTATTTTTTGCACCTAATTGGCAAGGATTGTAGATTATTATTTAGTTATAAACATTAACAACGGCTGTTGGATTCACGATCCAGTCTATTGTATAATTTATCTTTATTTTACTTTCTTGAAGAATTTTTGCATATTCTCAGCACTTAATAATATACTTCACATAAATTGGAGATTGTAAGGCTAATTTTTTCCACCAAATAGGTACATTATTTTACATCACCGGCCATTGAAATCATGTGTTACCGCTACTTGTCGAAAGGCTCGTCAAAATCTTATCTTTTGATATTTATTTAAAATTTGTTGATAAAATTGCAATCGCCATAATTAAACCCAAATAATAATCAACCTCGTAAAAAGAAAATATTCAAAGAGTCAATAAAAGCAATATCAGGTAAAAAATCTTTTAAGAGTTTATACTTCAGTCATAAAATAAATATAAAATACTTGATATCAATTAACAATTTAATAATAAATATTAGCAACAACATCTTACAAACTAAATGCCAGTAAACGAATAAATTATCATTTTATTAACAAGCTAAGTTTACTCATTTTTCGAATTCCAAAGGCCATTTTATTCATAACTAGTCGACCCGCGCGACTTCATTCGCGTGTTGCTCCGCTCGTATTGGTCGTAGCGAGATGCTAAATAGTTTAAGTTACTCCTTGTTACATCAGCTATCTGCCAGTGAAAGTCCCGTTAATATCGATCCAGCCATTTATTTGTATGGACTAGCCGACCGGCGGGTTCGTTCGTTCGTTCGCATGGTATTTGTACTACATGCTCACTCTATGCAATATTGTTCATTGATGTTTCGCTCCTATGGGTCGCAGCGTGATGTTATATAGCATTCGATAAATGGAACAAAAAAAAAATTTTTTCTATTCGACACAGTACCTACTTCCTGAGATTAGCATTCAACCAACCAAACAAACAAAATCTTCATACAAAAATATCATAACACTAATACTTTATCTTAAACGCATTTAAAAAAATTAATAGATAAAACATTGTAGGGCAATTTACAAACACGCTCCGCTACCCTCCCTGATAAAATTTGTCCCTGATATCCCATTTTGATTGGACGCTTTGATTTATTTCTTGTTTAGCTATAAATAGTAGGAGCGTTAAATCTTGATACTTGCTATGACTTATTTTTATGACGTCATTTATTGTTATATTTTATTATTTTTATTAGTACTATTTGTGAGATAGATAACGTTACATCGGTCTATAAAAGTTGTAACACTTAAAATGATATTATTACCATGATAGGAAACCAAGCAGTGCCTGGGGCTTATAACCCAAGTGCAATTTTAAGAAGAACACCTACTTTTTTTCTTTATACCTAACTAATTTTCTGAAATTTCTAGTGCCGCTGATGTAAAAATAATATAGCAACACTGTTTGCCAACCATAGCCTTGAAATTTACTATAAGCTACCTGTGGATTGAATAAAGAGAATAATTAAATATTAAAATTGCAGTGAAATAATAATTATTATTGCTCGCTTTTTCTTTATCGGTGTTGATAATAATACTAGAGCAGTTTGCAAAATTGTGATAGACATTAATAAAAGCAAATTTAAAGATACACAAATTGCTTGTATCAAAATGTCCCGCTTGTATTCATCGCAATCAGTATAACAATAGAGACATTACCCCCGAGATTGAATTCTCTTCGGGCTACTGCCTACTGCTGATTTAGATAACTACACTTGTTGCGAGGGGTAACATATGACACGGGCTAATACGGGCTTATAACTCCATTTATTTGTAACCTATTTTAAATTTAAGCCACTCTAAATTAATAAATTTTAATAAAATGTAGAGTTCCTACGTATACTTTGATAAAATCTCTGACTTATATCAAAAATTCAAATTAAAATCAAAAAGATGAAAACAAATTGTAAAGACAGGCCAATTCTTCATCTCTTTTTAAAGCAGTGTATCTATTCTTAATTATGATGTTGGCAACACTTAGGATTGATATGTATAGCATTTTTACTTTCTTGAATGTTGGACAACGGATAAATACAAATCAAAGAAGTGGAGATTGCAAAATACATACGGCGTGACGACAGGATAACGAGGATTACATCTTGAGATTTCTAGCAGGTACTCTGAAGGTCTAAAGTCTACAGTATAACCACCAGGAGGATTATATTCTAGTCAAGCCATCATACTGTTAGTCTGCATGTAGACTACAACTACAATTAACACTATATTACCATCTTCGCAGATATTGGCAAAATAAAGAATAAACTAACCAACCTTGTGCGTACCCTATATAGGACTCAACAATAAAACAAAAATGTTATTGTTAAAAGAACTCAGAAAATTTCTCAGTATAAATATGAGGTTAAGGAAATGTTCCACGGAAACTGTTTACCGTATCAAGAGTCAATTATGTCAGTATTATACTCCTGCCCTGAAGAGACTTGTTTATGTCAAAACGCAACGCGGGCACCCCGGGCGTACACAATGCCAATTTTCCGCTCACCGCCACCGACTACGCAATTATTTAGATAAACCTCTCGGCGTGACTATAAAAACATCTTCCCCTCCCCCAATGCGCTGTTTGTTGTCTTTGGGGCTTTGTGAATTTATAGCCCGACATTACGCCGACGGTTAGGATAAAAATGTACTTTTAATTTATCTCGTTAAAGGGTTGAAGGACGACCGGGTTCGCGGAGTAATTATTCCAAAATTGGCCACTTTATCTGATTAATCTATTCTATAACCCTTTGTTGGGGTGATTATTGAGTGAACTCATTCTGCTCACTGTGCTTTTCGTGAAATGAAGATTACATTAAATTGATAAGTTGGATTAATACACTTTTTAGGCGTTGTATACTATTATAAAATAATAGCCAACCCGCACGACTTAATCCGTGTGATGCTCCACTCCTAATGTTCGTAGCGTGATGTTATATAGCCTTATAGCCTTCCTCGATAAATGAGCTACTCAACTATAAAATAGTTTTTCAATTTTAACCATTAGTTCCTGACGTTAGCGCATTAAACCAGACAAACTCTTTAACTTCATAATATTATATAATAAAAAATAAAATATAGATCAAGCTATGGTACATACCTTCCAGTTTTTGTTATAATCATCTCGGTTCCTAAGTCGTGAAACTTGTCCCACAACTCTTTGGTTTCTAGCTGGCAATCAACCGACAAGAGTTCCTCGCAGTTGCAAGAAGTCACGGGAGGTGCTAACGGACGGGCAGGTGACGGCGTATCTCTTTCGCCTAACTCTACAAAAATGAGGTTTAATTATGAAATTACCCAAAATAAAATTACGAAAAAAGTTGTAATAAAGTATAGAAATACATTACTGCTAAATAAGAATAGTTTTAATTTCCTTCCAAATATAATTTGGGAGTCTGGGGTGGACATAGTCATAATTAATGTCATAACTATCTGTAAAGAGTTATAACAACATAAAATAATAATTTTCTTGTTCAAATTAGACTTGCTAAATGCCTCAGATACTCGTAACAATGTAAGTGTTTGAAGTGCTTAATTCATAGCTTTATTTAATTCTTTATCCATCTTATATGATTACGAGGCGATTAAAAATTCTTTTCACTTGAGCAAGCTATGTACCTAATAGGTTGAAAAAAATATTTATTGTTATGAAAGATAGAAAGTTTTGACATGGAAAAGTTTGCAATAGGGCAATAAATATAAAGTGTAGGTACGTCATAATTTTAAAGTGACATAAAACAGTTACTTCTATAATTAAGTTAATAAATTAGAGACAGCAATGCATCGTGAATTCATAACAATGTGACAATATTGTGATTTTCTATATGCCTTTAATTACTGGGACTTGGTGTGAACCTACAATTGTATGAGAATTCTAGTTTATTATGTTAATAGTCTGCTGTAATCACAACTTCAATTTACTTTTTGCGTCACAATGACTGGATATGAAGGTATTGTGTGTCAAAAGTGTAATTACCCATCATGCAGTTAATACCACTTTAAATCATAACTAGAGCTCATTTTTTTACGACAGTAAGTTCTTACTAACGTGAGTAGATCGTAATTTGGAGATACAGTTTATGACTTGTTATTTAAATAGGGCCTACGAATAATACACGATTAAAATTAGATGTAAGAATTTCATGTTTATTATTTTATAGCTATTTTTAAGTAAACCAAACCCGTATTAATCAGTATCTAATTTTAAAAAATGTACCTATCTAATTAAAAAAAAATATCTAGTATTAATCCTTTTATTAGCCTTTTTAATTAGCCGTTCATTAGTATTAAAGCATTTTGGTTTAAAAAGACTAAACGCAAATTCCAATTTTGTAGCTTTAGAATAAAAGTGACCTTACTTAATATTTTGATTACTTAAATAAAACTTCAGAAATTGCTATATACCTCCTCAACCTCAAATATTAAAAGAATTATGGGTAAAAAATGAGCATATTTTTTGATGGTTTAAATTGTTGAAGTTAATCACTGTTATCCAAAGGTGTGATATATAATTTTTTCATTGATATTATTTTATTATTAAACGAACTTACCTGATGAAGGTGCTGGAGAAGGTGCCGTAGCATCAGGCGTATCTCGCTCGCCATCTGAACACTGTTCCACATCAACTTCCACATCTTCATCAGGTACAGGCGATCGACAACTTGATGCTGGTGAACTGAGAGATGCTGGTGAACTTTGTCTGGATGATGGACCTGTTTATAATGTTATACTTAAAATAAAATATCATAAGGAGCGTGTAGGTGTACTTCTAACTTATTTAATTTGGATGATAAAAGAAATTTATTTTTATTTAGGAACATACATGTAAAAATACCTACATATAACATTATTTACAAAAAAATGTCGAGTTTTTACCGTAACATATGCTGTTTTGTCAATATAATATAAGTAGAGGTAATTGCTTTCCGAGCTGAAGGTAGCTTCAGACAGACTGACTGACTTATCAAATTTGACGTGTCAAAATTACTTAGTAACTAATTGAAATAGCTAATTATTTTGAGTTGATTTGAGTATTTATCTAGGAAGAAAATAATGGGAAAACAAGGGAAACCTCTTGGTTAATGCAGACACCTCTGTACGATTTAAATCACTTTTCTTAATGGAACATATTTTTATAATTTATTGATCATATATTACGGAGCATGTAAAGTTATTTAATTAACATAGTTATTCGATTCTTCGCATTTTACTTTTAACTAAAGGTAAAATTGTAATTCGATTGTAAACTTACGTGTCCCACCACCGCGGCACCGGTCGGGTGGTGTCGACCGCGTTCGGTTCCGCGCAATTAATCCCAAATAACGAACGGCAACACGACGCTTGCGCCTGCGCCTGCGCAGACCTCACCAATTAGCAAACCCTTCGCGTTTCAACCAGAACCGTGTTTTATTATACTTCCAGGAAAGGAATTTAGGACCAACCTGAGTCTACTTAGTACACTCGAATAAAACTTAAAGAACACTAATGTAACGATAACGGTAAAGAAACGCTTATTATTAAGAACCCTAAAATATGGTATGTAAGAAATATCACGTATACCTATTACAGCAAGGAATACTTTTTTTTAAGGTTTCTCACGAGGCCCAGACTCAGCTCCAAACGTCATGGATAGATACGTCACATCTTGTAAGTACCATTAGATTACAATCTATCTCGCGCAAACGCAAGCAAAATATCGAATGATTGTGTAAGTTGAATTTTTTTCCAAAGTAGATGTCTAATGACCGATTTGAGGGAAAAATAAAATGACCACTTTCAGACATGTAAATAAAATATTATACAAGCCAAGAAAAAAATGTACTCTACAATCAGTTTAGGTAATAAATAAATCATAAAGTTGCAAATTAAGAATAGATATTATTGCTTCCAATGTGATGTGTCCAATAAGTGGAAAGATATTGTTCATCATCATCATCAAAACCAATTAATGGCCCACTGTGGAGCCGGGTCTCCTCCTCAGAATGAGGAGGGTGCTAGGCCATAGTCCACCACGCTGGCTCATTGCGGATTGGGAGACTTCACACACCTTTGATAACTTTTATGGGACTCTCAGGAGTGCAGGGTTCCTCACGATGTTTTCCTTTACCGTTAAAGCAAGTGGTGGTATTTAATTTCTTAAAAAACACATAACTCAGAAAAGTCAGAGGTGCGTTAATTTACTTACAATAGAATAAAAATAGTGTAAAATTGAAATATTTATCATACAAAGTTGCATATAAATTATGTAAAAGAAAAATAGTAGGTACTACTTTAGTGCTCTTCTGCGTAAATATAAAATCTTTTATCTATGCTTGCGTTTTTATGCTTATATATATCGTTTGAAATAGTAAAATAATATTGAAAAAAAATTGTAACAAGTGTAAAAAAGCTACAGTTTCAAACAATCTTCCATGCAGTGTAAAGATACACTTTCACTCGCATGGGCGTGCTTCCGCTAGCTAGCACGAGTTGCTGTTGAGCTATAAACTCTATAATTTGTCAGTAGGTATCTTTCTTAACGTTTAGATAAAAACAATAGAAATGCGATGAAAAAAGATTAAAATATTTCCTAGCAGTTAAAGATGAATAATGTAATACTCTATCCTAAAAAACATTTTATTCTCACGCAAATTTTTCGCCTTGTCTCATGCGAATAAATGTCTAAAAAGACAAAACAAGACAATAATGCTTATAAATCCTTTTTAGACCACTTTTTTATGTAGTCGGGTTATAGTTTCTTAAACTTAATTTTTTTTTATTTAATAGTTTTCCGTTTCCCGATCGAGATAACCTTATGTTGTATAATTTAATGATGTAACGTAATGTACGACCGCATTTCAAATATATATGTTGACTTAAACAATATGATATATACATATTTGTAATGAACTCGTCAAGACCTATCTTTTGATATCAAACACGTGATGCTTATTTTTTTCGAGGTTAGAATCTGACGTTTAAATTCCGTCTTAAAAAAAATCATAATAAATTTTATAGCCTAAATCACCCGCCCCATTATTAAGAATCTATTGACACCTCATTCATGAAAATTGGTTCAGTAGTTTAGGCACTAGGGTTGAACATACAAACATACATACATAAATACATAGACTGCCAAAATCATAACCCTTCCTTTTGGTTTCGCCGTAGTCGGGCACAAAAACGAAATACTTTCATGGAAAATAGATTGCGCGCGTGTTTCATCGAAAACATTTTGATTGATATTTTTATATCTAGGTTAAAAAAATTAAAACTATGGAGTTAATAGGTGCACACCCTTGGATACCTAAACTGAAATAAATTCCGACACTTTTCTACAGTCTTGCAATTATGTGCCATTTTACAGTTAAGTTACAACTTATACATTTAATACTAATGAGTTCTACTTTTATTGATAGCCTCTGTCACATACCTTCCTTCTTCTTTTCTACCTCAAATCTACATTCATCAAAAGGAATGCCTACAATCAAATACATCATAACATTTTGTCATAATTTGTTTTAATTTCTTTGTGATTGATTGATATATTAGGTACTGATATTTGTTTTAACAGAAGTGCCCTCGTAATTTTATAAACTAAACATTTTAAATAATGTTTTATATCAAACTTCAACAGCTTTTGGTTTTCTAAGCATGTGCTGTTTATTTACCATCCGTCGCTTCGTTGCTGCAACAAACTCACTAATTTTATTAGGCAACGAAACTTACTTAATCTAATCTAAAACTATAAAAATATTTATGGTAAAGTTAATAAAAAAGGTTTAAAATTTTGTTACTACATTAATCGGTAATATTTTACTAAAATACATTTAAAAAATTACAGCGCAGTTCGTAGCAACGGTTTATTCACTAACGTAAGTAGTTAATAGTTACACATCATTAATACATATTTGTCAATTAATTTCTAATTGATATAAAAGGGCAGGAAAAAACATTACGACTTACGACAAGGTAACTAGGCTTATTTATAAAATATTATACTAATCATAATAATGATAGTTAAAATATTCTAGTAGGAACATGAACTATATCTAGGTTGACAAAAATTCTATGTAGCATATGGAGTCAACTAAAATGCCTATTAACACTTGCTCTAACATTTGCCTGCCCGAAAAGTTTCCAGAAGTTAGAGACTTAGGCCTATCTTACCGAGGAATGGCGGCGACCTAGCGACGGGGCTGCGCGGCTGCTCTGCGCTACGGGCCATGATGGCCGCGATGGAAAAGTCCGTGGCACGGGACTTGCCCTCCTCCTGCGCCACCATCCTGGAACCCCACCCTTCCACATCCATCAACACTTAGTGCCCCAGGTCCAACTTCACCGTTTCATACCGTCCGCCGACACATTGTCCTTTACTCAAAACCATTAATATTCAACTTAAAATAATACAAGACACAAGTAAATATTTTTTTAATTAGGACATTATTTTTTGTTTTGGAACGCGAGCGTGATAGTATTTCGCCGCGATAGAGCGAATGTCAAAGCGAAAAACACGAGCGAAGACAAGACGGCGGTTCAGCGCGGACTGAGCGCGCGGAGCGGAGAAGCGGCGCGAGCGGGGCGGGGCGCGGGGCGGGGCCGCCTCCCTATCCACCACTGGCCGTGGTCCCCGCTGTCGCGCAGGGGCCGGCACCCCTACTCATAACAATATCGCATTATTATTTAATTTGTATTCCATATCATTTGCTCACTCCCGTCATAATTCATTATTAGCATTCAGTCATTTACACATTCCGTTACAGTTCAGTTTCAGATCTTTCTTTCAACCACAAATTTGGAATTACAAACTATGTTTTAGTCGATTAGGCAGGTCAACATAGAATTAATTTATTTTATAACAGCTAACTTTATTAAGTAGCTAACTTTACTTTTAAAAATCGACTTATAATAAAAACAAAAATGAAACTCGCGCGCAGTCAACGTGACTGCGCCGCCCATTAAGCAGATCATAAGATTAGAGAGAGAGGATACTAGTTTATGATGGCCAATATGTTTGGTAGAGCAGGATGGCGTTATGATCATTACTCAGTCCTATAATATTATGCGCCAGGGGTACACTTTCTTTTCTGACAAATATTCTATGAGAAATAAAGAAATTAGTAGGTACTAAGAGCCAACTAAAACTACCACATTTTAATTAAATACGTTTGAAATATGCTTATGTGCTTATTAAGTATATTTAATAATAATAAAAAGTTTGTAAAGTTAAAAAAACACAACTGAAAACACTGGTGATATTTATTTATGCCTATTTTATGTTAATTTTATACTCTCATTAGTAGAGGAGAGGTAGAGGCATATGTATGTAGAGATATTCGGTTCATGTATAAAAACTTGTTAAAAAATTTATTTGTAGCATCGTAGATACCTAGATACTTCAAGGTATCATCTAACATCTATAACAGATATTTAATAATTCAATCCCTTTTAAGCAAAATGAGAACAGAGCATCTCTTCAGTTACCGTGTTTCATGTATTAAGTATACAAACCATGAAATATTACTTCTGCCGACCCATATTATGACGACTGCTTTCTCTCTAGGCTCCGGGATTCCGAAACCGGCACTCCATATTAATACTGAGCTCGGTAGAGCAGGGAGTATCTTGCTTACCTAGATATTTACTATATTTTTTGTAGGTAATATTTTTATAAGAAAAAAGCACTAAATTTATTTTACCTGTGATGCCCATTGATAAAAATTCGACCGTAATCCTTTTTATTTTTAAGTTTTAACATTGATACAATCTGATTAATATAAAAAACTACACTTACATATTTTATTGTAATATTAAAACATTCAGTAAAAATAATATTTTTCCTACTCTATTCATTAATTTCAAGTTATTTCTAATTTATTAATTAAATTTATTTAAAGGATAGATAATATAATTACAGATAACTATATAGGTACCTACCTATTTCAAATTTCAACCTGGATCACGCGATCCGTGATTTTCTTTAAAATGCGTGCTTAAACTTACCTATATCAGAAAAATACTTTAAGCACAGTACTAATGCTTGAATTTATTTTTATATTCCTATGTAACACAAAATGTGGTATAAGCACCAATAGGTATATAATCATTTTCCGCCAAAACATGAAGCCGCTCTGCAAACTCTACATGTGTTACCAGCCTATATCAAAAATTGCGTGTTATTTGTAAAAATATGGCAAACATTTATTGTTCTAACTCTCATGGTAAGGCATTAAGAGGTATTATAAGTTAGGTACACGTATCTACAGTGGAGTTTTTCAATTTGCCGGAATGGCTTTTGAGCGGATCGTTTTATGACAATGTCTTTCGAGTGAGTGCTTTAAAACTGCCTCGTAATCATTTTTATGTACAATTATTTCAAGTATGTAGGTACTTAAAATATTAGTTTTTATTTACAATCATAATACAATAGATAGAGTGATGTTTTTATCTTTGCGGATATAGTGAAAGGTCTAGAGAAAAATGTAGAGATTACTCATTATCATGTTATACAATACTGCTACTGCTACTTATACCCCGGCGAAGAGAATGTAAGTCTTTACTATTTGTCTATGCTGCACAACTGTGAGGTACATTTTTTTCTATCAAAACTTGTAAAACCAGTCAAAACATTGTATAACAAGCCGGAACTTATAATTCAGTACAAAATCAACAAGACCGTAAAAGTAGGAAATAACGGAAGAATAGGAATCATGGAGAGACCGTGTGATACAAAGAGGCATTGTGTAACACAAAATCACGCGGAATGCATCAAATGGCGCCCGCTTTGAAAAATGTCAGAGTATCAATAACGCTTTGAAATGTACAAATATTTGCTTGCCGTACATGTGGTGTGGTGGTGCCACACAAGATGCCATCTTGTTACTAGCTAGCGAACAGCCCTCGCTTCGATGAGGTTAAATGGTTTTAAGGAAGAAATGTAATTAAAACGAAATTTGTCTTAAAACTGAACGAGCTATCTGGGTCTCCTCTACTATAATTCACTTACTCAGCGGGTACCTACAAATAGCCATAAAGCCTTTTAATATTACATGTGATACAGTGTGGTTTTTAGCTTATCCTGACGTGGCCATATTTCTTTTGTTACTTTATTTATAGTTTCTATATATACCTACTTACTTTAACTCTAAATATACAATATTTAACATTTTAAAGAAAAAAATGTTTCGTAAGGATTGATTTTGTTATTTTTAATTTGCAGTTCTCGCTTCATATATAGTTTTCTACATACCTACTAACATTTTAGGTATAAAAAATGGCTTTTATTAAATCTTATCCAGATCTCCAAACCTATCAAAAATTATGAAAAGGTCGATTTTCATAAAACATCTAAATAAAGTAGAACATATATGTCAGCGTATTGAAAAATTAAATCCATACCTATATGCTTTTCTTCTTGCAAAAAACAATCAAGTCAGTCGATCAGTCGAGATTCTGATAGAGCCAGAAGGTAGGTAAATACTAGAATACTTGTATTGCTGCAAGTTTGGGTAAGGTCAATTTATTTAAATTGACATTCTAATGATAATACTGTACTGTAATTGAGTTCAATATAGGTACAGACCAGCTTTTCTTACTCTCGGAATTAAAGCTTTCGAGACTTTCTTCCTCTTATTTTGTACTCGGTACGAAATATACTAATATGTAACCGAAAGCGAATATATTTTTTAAATATTTGAATAAAGAATAAGCGAAACATAAAAAGGCAGCATCAGGAGGCTACAAATCGCGCGCATTATACATGACAAATGTAATGCCCGGTGTCGGGTTGCGCTCGCGCCCACCCGTGCGACGCCGACGGATTAGTTTCTGCTTTCGGTGCCCTATACCACAATTATCGAGACTCGTGACACGTCAAAAATATCGTTATTATATTTTCTTGAAATTAGAAGAAAAAAAGAAACATGAGTTAAAATGAGAAAAATAATTAGATGAACACGAAGCTTTATTGACAAGTGTCGAGTAATCTACGACTACGATTTTATTAAAGCGGTTATCTTCTATAGTTATTACCCTTTTGAAATTATTGTAATAGTCTAATAAATAGTTATTATTATAAAAAAAAACAAATGCGCATAAACAGACTACGAGGTAGAGTTTTAGCATTGACAAGTCTAATATAATATCAATTATAATTTAAGTTCAATATTGAGCATATAATTTATTGAGAGATGAGAAATTAAAATTACTTTCTATTGATTGAAATAGAAAAAAAAGGTAAGTAGGTAACCTACCTACGATTTTCTTCTTTGCTTACAGGAGTGGAGATAATTAAAATTGTAAGCATAAAATAGTATTAAATTTTACAAAACAGTTTTAATTTTCGCAGTGGAATGGAAACAGAGTATCAGCTTACTTTCGTTGACTCCCTAAATAGGGCGCCCTCTACCCTTGACGCTTGAAATGCCATCAATACGACTCCTTAAAATAATTCAATCGTTAAAACAAGTCTATATTTGAGTCTACCAAAATAGATTTTGAATACGTAGTAAGAGTAACGATTAAGTTATATATAGATAAAGAAATATTAATAACAATTAAGTTACCTATAGGTAGGTACAATAACTAGTAACTGCTCCCGATTTCTTCCACGAAAAGCTCAGAATTCGATTTAAAGAGAATAGAAACACACTTCTGTACCAACTCATTTTTACGGGATAAGAGTACCTGTAAAACTCTCTTCTTCCCCCAGGATCTTCTTTTTTCGGGCTACAAAGAAGCCTCTGAGATAATCCAGTTTATAAAGTATCTGTATACCAAATTTTATTGTAATCAATTTAGCAGTTTTTGTGTTGTTGAATAACAAACTTCCAAACTTTCGCATTTATAATATTAGTAAGGTAAGATTTATGTTGGCAAAATAAATCGACGAATTAGACAACACAATCCATTGAATATGTAAATTATATTTACTTTAACCTAACCTATGTCTAATTAGAATTTATCCAATCGTATAAACCAACAGAAATCTACAAAGTTATAGCTGGGCTCATTATACGAATGCCTATAATTTGAAATATACATAAGATTCAATCGATAACAACGTAAGCTCAATCAATCTAAGAAATGGCCGATAATACCTCATTACTGTAAACTAGTAGCTAAGGCCTCCACGGCAGCCATTGTTGCGTGGATAAGCTCATTATTTATGTACTATTAGGCACACAATCTGTGCTTAAGTTAACCATTTACATGAAAGTAACTACCGCCCACCTCTACGCCACCATGAATTTCTAAATAACCTACGTTTCCTTGAATACTAGAAATAACCTCGCTTAAAGGAAAAAAAAGTTAATAAAAGGTGTAATCAAGTGGTAATTAAATAATTTATCTAAAAGTACAAGTTACCTAATAATTGACTCATTTTATATTAGGTTCATATTAACATTTTATTTGATTCCATCAACTGATCTCGCTTTGTTATGACAACGGTAAGTATTTAATTGTATTTCTCTAAATATATGTAGTATTCAAGCAATGTTTTATTGCCCATAGATTTTTGTCTTTTCTTGTATTAGAAATGACCTACGTCTTACAAATAAATAGCAAATTGTCTAATTTTTGTTGATTTTAAAATAATAACTAATTTTTGGGGACACGTAAATTATATTAAATAAGTGAATCAATGGTTTAAATGATTTATATGTCTCTACGTATACCTGTAAAATAAATTTATTCAATTTGGCTACCTTGTTATTATGATGAAACCTCGGATTAAATTGCTAAATTGCTATTTTGAGCAACACTGCCACCTTCGTAGTAATGCAGCATTAATACAATGGTGGCAATGTAAGCACTGCCAGCGCCTATTGAATAATATCCAGTAGAGTATTTAAGCTTTTATCGAGGTAGAGCCATAAATCGGTGCGCAGACGCAGTAATCCCCGCTCCCTCCACCGCCGCTAGCTATAAACAGAAGTCGACGTGTTGGACTTATAAATCCTGCTCTTAACTATTGTATCTCATGCCACAATAATGAAGTTAGCTCGTTCAGGAAGAATTATGCGACCACGTGGGTGGGCGACTGGGCGACGGGGCCAAAATGAATCCTTAAAGATTATAGTGTGGAATGCTGCGGATTTTTTGTGCAAGGCGGTAGTTATGTTGACACCCGAGGCTGCACACAGCACAGCTGGTGAAAGGTCTCCTGAAAAAACAAACGATATGAACCACACATTTGGTGATAAAGTGTCGTGTTGCGAGCAAACGAAACTTTAATAAATCTTTTACGACCATCAGCACGTCACGATCAACCAATATCTCTATAGATGTAGTAAATCATAATCATGAGCCAGACGAAACGGTAACTAGCTATGCTCTTAGTAAATTAAGAAGGAAAATAGTTGGCAAGTTAACGATATACCTAACTCACTTTCCACATGCACATCAATATAAATAGACATCTATAGGTACTATTGAACCTAAATTTTTACGAAATTTTTCTAAGTTACAGTAAGTACCTAATATATTTACATTGAATACTTACATTATTTATAAATATTGTTCAAATTACCTGTAGATCGTAGATAGAAGAAATGTAAACCTTCTACCTTGTTCATAATGTAAAAAGCCTAGGTAATAAGAGTGAAACGAGAATCGAAGTGGCGTGCGTAATCGTTCCTATATAAACAAAATCTCGTATTGAACACTAAAAAACCGATATATTTCACCAAACTTTTATATCCGTTCACTCCAACTTAAAATATATTACTTTTTCTTTAGCACCTTTTGTATCTTTTAGTGCGTTGTCCCTACTTTTATGGGTGCAAGCCGTTCGTAAATCATTGTAGTGGAAGTGGTGTACAATCGTAAACAATACGTGTCCCGCCGGGAAGCGCGGCTGTACGGCGGGTCACAAGCTGCTCGCGTTTCAGTGCCAACTCTAGTATTAACTATATATTAGCTATACTGCACAATTACATGTTAAAGACAAAAATAACATGTATTTTAGATAGAACGCCGAGCAACGGAGCTCCTAGATCTCCTTTATTATACATACTTCTACTCCTCTACCTCGTAACTTAACATCAACAACCAAGCTAGAAAAATATCAAAGACTCACTTAATCTTCAATTAACAAACTACCGATGAACTACCAATATAGAGACCAAAAGTTACTGAGCCTATTAGGGTACTTTAAAATAAATCAATAGTATTTACCAGCCTATCAAAGTTACCAAGTAAGTAACTTACTTATTACCTTCCCAAGCCTTAGTACTTAGTATTCTCTAATAACTAAACGAACGAACTAAAGAAAGGGCTGACGTTTGTCATGTTATAAATGTTACTGTGCAAAAATAAAAAAATTACATTGGCCAAAAAATTATAATTTAAAGGTAAATGTATTCTACAATTTACCTTCGTTACCTAAAACCATGAGCTGTTTGTTTCATAAGAACTATTATTCTAACTCTTCTGTCACAAATGTATCTTATAATTTATTCTAAATTAAAGTAATTAATTAATTCGTTACAGAATTTTTCAATAGACTGCTCAAGCGAAGCATGTTAATTATTTATAGTCTGTGGAGATACTTATGCGTGTAGCATTTGATTGAAATATTGTGTAGTTTCTTCCTTTTATAGTATTTTAATAAGGAAGTTCTTTTATGTCTATTGTGTAATGAGATAGATAGAACATCTATTAGTCAAACAACAAACAAACAACAGATAAGTAGAGTCGATCATCATATAATCAAATTATTAAAATTAGGCGTAGAAAGGTAAGTGTGAGATTATTAAGCAATAAATAGCTTAGTCTGATTTAACAAAGGAAACAATATTCACGTTGCAGCTGAAAGTGGACATAACATTACCGATAACAGTTAATCCGAGACGTGGCAGCGTTGTAAATTAAACTTTATATCATTTTTAACGACCGCCTCGAATGGTGTTTTGATTACAGTCGGCTGGAGGCGTCGACAACTCGACACGTTGATAAGACGACAGTTATCGCGCGACAAAAAACGCGCGTTTTATAGCCAAAAAAGTAATTCTCACGCAACACCTCGAGTCCTCGACCTAGCTCTCCGGATCAGTTACCAAGCTTATACTTTTATGTGGATTCCTACACCGCAACACACTTCAATTTTACGAGCATCGATATAGGCTCGACTTGACATTATGGGACATCGTCAATAATTTTTAAGTATCTGCCTAATAGCTATGTTTTGTAAGACCTCATAAGGTTTCACGTGGTCACACTCACATGGATCTGGGCCGAGCCATAAAAATTTATTTATGGTTAGCTAAATTATGGAATTTTAACTAGCGGTTTACAATTTTGTTTTTATGTAAACAATGAGTGATTTAACGGGCATTGATATATTAATACGCTGAATAACCGTGAAACGAGACCACAGGACTCGTAAAGAGCATCGAGTGATAACAAAAAGAGAGCCATTAATCTCTCATTGTGTGACGTCGTCGAAATGTTTCGTTTTGTTTGCTGACTCGTCTCGATTTATTCAGACACCGCTCGTTTACAGTTCGCTATTGTCCTTAAACGATCGGGTGTGATCACACACAAAGGACATTACAAATGGGCCGAAAATAACTGTCTATACATCATACTTATGTACACAAACCATAAATTCAATCCAACGGCGCAACGAATTTCAACGAAAACTATATTAATTGTCACACATATTTCATTTATCTTAATAACCGTCATAATATTATTAATTTAGCATTTACAATGTAAACTTAAATCGTCTTTCGCACATATGTATTTTATTAGCATTTTAAAACGTTTTAATAAGTAAATGTAGGTACTTTTTGAGGAGCAACATAAGGCGACATTAAGATAATAATATCTATATTCAATTAACAAAATATAATCTACCACCAACGGAAGTTATTACCACTTGTTAACTCGTTTTATAAGTAAGGTAACACAAATACGACAACATATAACGACACATACGACAACATAGTACGTTGTGTTTACCTATACGAGTATGTTAAAAATCATAATATATTTGTTATTGAATGTAAACGTCGGGCCACAAAAAGTAACTGCGGTATGAATGCCGGATGCACACAGCACAATAGTAATTTTGACAAATTTTAAATGAAATTTCTGAGAAAACTATATGAAATTAGTAACGGCAAAATCAAAGCTATTAATTTGTATACTATTACTTAGTCAATACATATTTCCAAAGTGAACATCGACAGGCCTAATGTACGCCTTGAGACCGATCGCTCATCGGCTAACGTGAAGAATTTGTATATTTAAAATGTTTAAATATTTCTTTTGTCGTACCGTCACCATACCGGGATGCCGGGATGACGAGACGCACGACTCCCGCGGGACTGCCCGCTTCTCATGCTCTCAATTGACAACGAGTGACGTGACGTGTGACGGCCATTGTCATGTTGAAATGTTGACACTGTCAAACTTGACTTCTGTCCGGATTCCGCATGTAAATACGGAAACATTACCCTCGGCACCGACATCACAATGCATGGACAAATTAAATAATAGAATAATAAACTAACACCATTCGAATAACAGCTGCCGTTTCTGATTAGCTACGTGTATTTCGAACAAACTGTAGTATTGTTGAATAATTAAAATAAAAATGCTTTCTCTAGAGAATATAAAAGAGATAAAGAAAATCATATGGCTATAAATGTACAGGACTTGAATGTCAACACAAATCAGCGATTGTCAATTTTTAGAAATGTATGTGGATATTCAATACTCATAGGTACATTAGAAACATGCAGAAAATTTACGACATAAAGCCTATTAAATTAGTACATTTAATTAATATAAAAAAATAAATAAAAAAAAGAAAATAAATTTCAAAATTGTCAATCAATTGATCGAAATATTTAATAGGTCCTAAAATAAAAGATTTATAAGATCACAACATTCAAAAATATTAAAGTTACTATTTATAATCTATGAAATCTTTAAAGACGATGTACTACGTTTTAAAAGAAAAATGAAATACGTGTTAGAGAGCAAAGAATATATCAAAGCTTTATTTAAATTAGCGTGTATCGACGAGACAATTATCCCGTGCCCATTGTCTAAGTCTACTCTAAAAAATGTCAACACTCATTTATATATCAAAAGAAACAAAAATTGTAATTGTTAAACAAACAGTCAGACCCCCCGCGAGCACCCTGCGCGTCCACCCTGACTCCTGCAGAGCCTCATTCTATCAAGAGCTTGTGACAAAGTGACAATTCGAACATTCTTCTCTAATGTTATTTAGAAATATTCAAAAGAAAAACAATTCGCTTTATTTATGGTCATGTTGTCGCCCACAATGGTCGCGCCTTGTCTCCTCTTTTAGCTGTTTCATTTCCGGACGCTAATGTTACGAGTTACTGTCAAATGTCATATGTATTTAGATTAATATTCTCTAAATCTACGAGTTTTCAGTTCAGATAAGATGAATTAGTTTGAATCATAAATCAAATCAAACTACTATAATTCATCTATCTATCTATTCTTTCTATATCTTTTTACTATAACTTTCTTTGATCTTTATAATGAGATCAGTAATTCTAGAGTTGAGAAAAAAGTTTTTTTAAAAGCTCCAAGTTTTAAAGATATTTATTGGAAGTCAGTTTATACAAACAGTCGGATTTTTCTCGTAGCACTGTAATTGAGAGAAAGAAACTGCCCAATTACTGAAAATTAGCAACATGATGATTCTGTATTATCTATTCAAAGTAGCTTCGGTCTTAATTACTAAACATTAGGTTTACTCTGACTGTCTGATTCATATAATATTACATACACATAAAGATTATTCATTTTATACTAAAATGTTATAAATACGCACATAATTTAAGTATTTCAAGGCTGGTTTTAAAAAAAATGTAACTTGTTAAACAAATTGTTATAAAAAATCGAGCAATAGAAAAGTGATTAAGACGTTGATCCTCCATACAGGCAGGCAAGGCTTGTTAAGCTATTATAGTAAATATCAATTGCTTTAACGGTGAAGGAAAACATCGTGAGGAAACCTGCAATCCTAAGAGTTATCCATCTACTCAAAGGTGTGTGAAGTCTGCCAATCCGCACTGGGCCAGCGTGTGGACTATGGTCAAATACCCCCCTCATTCTAGGGAGGAGACCCGGCTTAGCAGTGGGACTTTACCACAACAACATTAACATTCATTAAATTTCGTACTGAAATTGTAGTAGTAGTATTTATTTATATATCTTACTATCTTCTAGGAATTCATCATCATACCTCGTGGTATGTAATATAGTGTGTTAATTGAATACCTACCTATAATAAATAATAAATAAAATATCACAGAAAGCCTTCAGAAAAGTTTTCATATTCTATAACATTACATGCAACTTGTTCTGACATCTGCCTGTCATATTGTAGTCACGAGAGATTTTCTGTGCTTATACGTAAATTATTATTAGTTAGAATAAAATATGGTATTAAAACACTATACTTGTAGGTACTTTTTATCAAACATCTCTTGGAATTAAAGACAAATATAATCCGATCTTTATTTACGGTCTACAATTTTACCTTTTTACTATACAGTTACAGTACAGTTAAAAAGTTTGTTAACTGAATTGCTTTTGATGATTGATCCATTCTTAACACTTTAAAATATCTACCCAATATCATATATTTATTTAGATTTTTAGAGAAGGTAAATTAATCGTTACCTAAATAAAAAAATGTACTTGTTGGTTTGTTTGTATATTATCTATTGGTTGCTTTTTATTAAAACCAATTTTTATATTTGTCTAATATAAAATATAGAGATTAACTTATATTAACAATTAATTTTAGTTATGTGTAATGTGTGAAATATAGATTTCTTAATGAACTTAAACAAAAAAAATTGCCGTCACCCGATGCGTCCTGCACTCGTACAGCGTACGTGAGCAATAAATAATGATACATGATCTTCTAAGTCACACTATTATAGATAGCGAACAGGGGATGGGTGCTCCACCCCAACTATTAGTTACATTTTGTCTTCCCGTTTTGTCCACTAATCCGCCGGGGAAGTGACTAAATATCTTGTACAAATAAACATTCTGATTGTTATATTGTCGAGGGAGAAGTGCAGTGAGTAGCTGTTGCGAATCGGATTATGCGGCGTGCCGCGTGTGGCTCACTGTGCCTAATTAAAAGAAAGATTTATGAGATAATCTGGAACAAAAATGCTTTGGTAATGATATGCCTATCATTTGGGAATTATCTATTTGTTGTTTTATCCACGCTGCAATGGAGTGACGGATCATCGAAATAACGTGTAAGTACTAAAACACACGATAAGTCTAGATGGGTTATAGACTTATTATATGTACTGATAAGTGACATTATCTTTATATATATCTTTTTTTATATAATAATTACGAATAAAATATATCACACGACATCTTAAGACTAGAGTAAGAAAGCACAAAACTAAACTTTATCTAGATTAACTGCAATACTTAGATAAATACACAAATGTATTATGTACCTATAACCATATAATTACTCGTCAAATATTTATTTCTATCTACATCATATTAAACCCTTTTTATAGATTGTTATTAAGTTTTTTTAATGATAATAAAAGTTTAAATTTATAGTTATTTATAGTACCAAGTTAAATCAAAAATATTACGTTATAAAATAATATGACATTTTTTAATTCAATTATAGCCACCATTGATTTCTTTGTTTACATGAGACGAAGTCTCATGGTTATCGAAAAAGGAAAATAGATACTTTATAGGTAATAGATGAATTTTTGACTGTAATAAAATACTAATTAAGTTTCTTATAAATCCCCATAAGTGTGAAAAAAGCAAGTTTTTAGTTTCTAAATAATAAAATCATTTCTTTGGTCTCTGTTCAATTCCTACTTGGAAGTAATTCCGGTTAGCGCTTACATGCCTAAGGATAAGTTTAACATGAAACATCTCATGAATAGAACAATGTTGGAGCCGTCACACACCACTACCGAAAACAAACAGCAGTTAGTGAGGTCGTTTGGATCAATTTACATGAGCAAACAATGCTGGGCCTCTATTGTCAGACTTTACTCCGCCCAGCTCCACTCATACAATGAGCTAATATGTAAATAATAACACTGGCGACCATTTACGCATTTTACCTTTACTTTAATCATAAAAAATATTCATTGTATAGTGATATCTAGTGATTTATTGTTTACCTAACTAACAAAATTGTTTGAGAATGCATATACACATTGTATATCAATTTCCAGATTTGATTTAATCCTTAATTTCTGGTTAAGATTTAAAAATAACTTAGCTCAAATGGAAATGTCATAAACGCATAGAAATTTTTGCAAATCGCAATAAACACAATGCCAACATAGTTCTATCGCAGAGAATGACACTGCACATAGCGCGGAAGGCCGATCATCCCATGCCTATTCATGAGGCGACGGCTGCGCACCCTTCGAGTCCCCACCGCATTTGAATAAATACAATTAACTTGTTTGTTTTGCTCGCCCCGACACGCCCTGTCGACCCGTTTTCCGGCGACACATTCCTTCGTTCTCCTCGCTGGATAAAAATATACATATATATTCGCAAAAATCATATTTAAATTGCGGCTAATGTTGTATTCGGCAGCGGCGCATCGGCGGCGAACCTCAAAGCAGGGCAGCCGCGGCGAGCTGCACTGTTATTATCTCAACACTATCGCGCTCTCACCTAACCCATTCCTTTTTTACCAGACGCCTCCGTCTCCTTCGTACTCTCCCCGACGGAGCGGGACCCTCGGTCATTTATACGAAATTCGACTTGAGGGCGTTCCCTCAACGATTTATCATTTAGCGTTGCCTACAGACATTATTTGAAACACATTAAAATCGCGGTTGTAGAAAATTTGTCGGCATCGAAATTACTACTCCTCTCCGAGTGCATAATTTATCGCTTATACAGCATCCGGTGTGCGATTTGATGGTTCTAATTAGGAATTCATTGACGTTGATTATATTGCAGTTGCTACATAGTTAATAAAGCTAACTATATCCTTGGATTATAAAACCGTTCAAACTGTGATTAGTTCAAAACTGAATTATACATCGAGTTTGTGTTTATGCGACAGACGATAATGGCACAAATCTCTATTATTAAATTTTGTTATATCTTAGGATGATGCAGAGGAAACTTGCTTTGTGGGTAATGATCAGATAAGTGCTGTGAAGTCAAGTTCGGAGTGGCCGATCCAACTGCCCTGAGGAAGCAGTCACGCGCGGCGTGAACATATGATGAATATGTATCAGCGGACCGCAGCGGCGCCTTGTAATTTGAGCCTCGCCGGTAATTATTTACGTGAGAATGGGCTGCCCCGCTCACCCGCGCTCGCCCGCGCCCTCCGAGACGAATCGTTGATTGCGCATGAGTTGCCGCCATATGCACTACTCTCCAGCCTGGTAATGAATCTATTAAATGACCACTACCACTTATATGATGGATGCGTCGTCCATTGGTCCAACAGCAATAGATTAAATTTAATTAATTTTATTTATAAAATACATAAATTATTATTAGTGTTGAGATAAGAGCTAAACAAATTATAATAAAACTCTTTATGTGTTTCATTTTACCAGAATTTAAATATTACTTATGGAAACCCTATCTTACCCAGATAGGGTGAATAACTCAATGAATTTATAAGGTTACTGTTACACATGCTCTAAAATAGCATGCTAAAAGTATGCTTGCTATAAGTATGCTTATTCTGAGCATGCTTGTGATTTGTTTACATTTGCTAGCAATAAGCATGCTAGTTTTAAGTATGCTTCTCAATAAGCATGCTCAAAGCTAACACTCCAATACACATGCCATTTGATAGCATGCTCTCTGTCAATTCAAACAAAACTATGGAGAATCAAACAGCCATCCGCATGGATCTGAATAAAATTATTCTTTTACTGACATGCAATGCATACAAAAACTTTTCTCAGCTAGGAAGAGGAAAGAAAGGAATAGCAAACGCGTTCACCTTTCCCCCTTCCACCCCCTCATCAATTAGCATGCTTAAAGATAGGACGGCGCGATATTATCCAGCATGCCACTAAAAAGCATGCTTAATAGTAGCATGTCCTATATACACACGCTAGTAGGTAGCATTTGCTCAATAATAGCATGCTTTCGTACTAATAATTAGCATGTGTGTGGGTGTGTGTGTGTAGCCTAATATTTTTAAATATAAATATCTGTGATATAGATTTTAACTATTTAATTATGACATAATATGGCGTTTTTGATTACAGCTGCCATTTTCTTTAATTTAATAAAGGATTTAGGATCGTAAGGTTGTGATAAGATATTATTCTATTCACACTTTTTTTCAGAAATAAAAGCCCATGTATTCTACAAGCTGTAGATACGTAGGCTATATTTAATTCTGATACCTAATCTAACAAAAAATCTATCATCCTCTAATTTTTTAAAAAATAATATAATATCTTCGTATACCGTATGACAAACATGTTAGTTTGTTCGGTGATATTTTAGTAAATTACATTGTTCAAAATGCAATACATTTTCAATTTTGTCTTTTTTATTTAGTGTAATATACGGGTATTACATTTCAGACCTCTTTTAAAAAAAATTGAGTGAAATCTTTGGCATGTAAATCATATCTCATTAACACGGCAATTTAGCACGAAATGAGAAATAAGTGGAACGCTACAACGGAGTTTCACGAAATTTTGTTTTTTATCTTAACAGAGACGTGATAGAGTGATGACGGTTGTTTTGACTTATACTGACATTTGCGTGTAAAACAGTTTGCCCGCTCCTACCGAGATTGGGTCAGTGGTCCTGCCACGCAAAAAATTAAGATCGAGACTTCGACGACAAGACAGGTTTAAAATACTATGAAATCCACACGCCGACAACATAATTGCTCGAAGTGTATTTTAAATTTTATTTAGATTAATATGAAACCTCTCTTTTTAGATCTAGTAATTATTTAAGTAAATATAAATTTAATCAATATAACATTGACTCAGATTTATTCGAATTTGAATAAATAATACTTATAGGTATATTGATTTATTATCTCTACCATCTTATAATATCTTTAATAAAAAATACTTAAATAATATTTCTTTTGGTTATCTGTTTCGTGTTATTTAATATTTCTGAACATGATATACCTACATAGTTTGAAATCTTGACAATATGTCGAAATAGGAACACAATTAAAATATTGAAAACAAAAGCTTTCTATACTAGTAGCGCCATCTATCTCAAACTTGTAACACTAGTACAAACTAAGGCAGAGCTTCAATGCCTTCAATTGCCCTTAAGCTTCAATAGATGAGTCTGTACAGAAAAGTCCGTATAAATTCTACATAAACTTCTAGATAAATATTATTCAGTTTTCCTAACTCCGATATTGATTCTCGCCATAAATTACACTTTTAATTTCAATAATTCCTAGACAGCAACTGGCTGTACTCTAACATCAAAATAATAAATGAACTTCTTTCAATGACGTTTCGTGTTAATATGAACCTTTTTCAAATATAAAGAAGACTTTTGTTGCTTTAAATCAATTTAAAAAATATAACAAAAAGAAGAGGGGCTCTGTATATATAGAGTTGATAAGCGACAAGGCGCCCCGCTGAGTCAGGCCCCTAAAAACACACAGACCGCGGGGCGCCGCACTCTACCTTTTACTAATAACACCGTCTTTCCCTCCGTCATGCCTTATTTCATTCGAACGTCTCGTTTTTTCAATGTCTTCGTTTTTTCTTAACCTCAAACAATAACAATAAAACGAGTCCCTGATGATAGTAATCCTTCATCCTCATTGTCTTTTGGCAGTTTCGTGGAATAAAATATGTTATGCTCTTGATGCTTGATATCTGAACGTCACATTATAAATGGCGTCATTTAAAATATTTTAATACCTTGTATATCACGGCGATATTAATTTAGTACGCTTGAGTTGAGCAAGCTGGGTGCCACTGCTGGAATGTTAAATGACGGATTACCGACCGCCAAGATCGAGAGATAACCAATTCAAATCTCGCCGATTCTATCATTACCCTTCGTTGCTCTTTTAGCTCCATTATTTTTTTTACAATATTATTCATGTTTGCTTTTATTCCAAATAAGTGTATATATCGATTAGGGTGGTCTTGATTGAAAGATTATAAAAATTTAACCTGTTACTTTAACTCTGATATGCAGCTAGATAAAATCTGTATCAATGACAAAATGTTTCTCCAACATTAGAATCTTTACCACGAAATTTAAGCTTCAAATAGCAAAATAAACTGTACAGTCAAAATGCATGACATTTTTAATAAAAGGAATGAATAAATTCGTTTCGGCTCTATAATCCTACTGTAAAATAAATCCGCTAAAGAAGTTTTATATAAAACTTAAGATCTTTATTATTTGGCTTCATTCAAGATTTTAATGAATGTCTGTTCTTTAATCTTTTCATCGTTAAAAATGCCTGCCAATGCCTGTCAATGTATTGTCACACAAACTTACCATAGCAATGGTTGCCATGTTAATATGTACATGTCAATATTATTGACAAAGCAACCAATTTATCACAGTCAACTGTATTTCTTGATATTTTTGTGATATTATTGTTAGTGAAATTACCAAAATGGTTCAGATTACTGTGGAAATGGTACGTAAGAAAGCTGAACACCACGATCGTTTATTAGCACCATTAGAAGAAATAGCTTTGCACCAAGAAAACATTGAGAAAATAGAATTTATTCAAGATTGGTGCCCAAAACTGAAAATTCTTTTATTACAAAGTAATTTGATAGCTAAAATAGAAAATTTAAATAAATTGAAGCATCTCTCATACTTGAATTTGGCATTAAATAATATAGAATTCATAGAAAATCTAGAAAGGTGTGAATCTTTGCAAAAGCTAGATTTGACGCTTAATTTTATCGGAGAAATATTGAGTGTTGAGTCTCTGGCTGGTAATTACAATTTGGAAAACCTATATCTAACAGGAAATCCGTGTACTGACTTTGAAAATTATCGTGATTTTATCATTGGAACTCTTCCTCAATTAATAGCACTAGACGGTAAAGATATTGAAAGATCGGAACGTATTAAAGCTCTACAAAATCTTCCCGGTATTAGATCGGACATTTTATTTGAGCAGGAAAATTATAAATATCAACGAAAAGCACAAAAAACGAGATTAGAAAAAACTATTCAAGATAAATGGTTAAATGAATATAAAGATATGAATACAGAAGAAATAACTAAAAAAATTTGGTCTGAAAAAACAGAACATGCTCCAGAAGTAAGATATGAAATTGAACGAGTTCGACAACTTAAAATAAATAGTGAGAATACTAGCTCGGAAAAAGAAGATAAAAGGCAGTACAGATTTTTTACTGCAGAAGGCAGGCCATTCAATATAAATCAACCAAAGATAGATTTTAAATTTGATGATACGCTATCCAACGCGTATCTCCTAGATCTGGCCGTTTATAAGCACCTTGACACAAGTCTGTTAGACGTAGACGTCCAGGCAAATTATGTAAGAGTAACAGTAAAAGGTAAAATATTTCAATTACATCTTCCCGAGGACGTTGACATAACTAACTCAACTGCTCAAAGATCCCAAATCACTGGCCATTTGATAATAACTATGCCGAAAGCAAATTGTATACTAAATACTATTATACCGTCGAAACAATTAAAGCAACAAACACAATTAAAATCTGAGAGAAGGTTAGAAAATTGTCAAGTAGCAGATATTCAATCAAAACGGGAGTTTCTAGAAATAGGACCTACTGATGACGTACTCGACTTAACAAAGATGATAGATAAAAAAGGAAAAACATTTTATTCTGATCCTAGAATAAGGGTTACTGAAAAGAAGTGTTCAGAGAGTTTTGTTGATGATCCAGAAGTTCCTGATCTTATTTAACACATTGATTTGCATGAATTTGTACCTCAATAGTTTACGTAAATTCTAATAAATATAAACTTAAAAACGTAATAAAACAGCTTATATCTTATTTAACAGTTTTTAATAGCCTTAGCAGTCTACGTAAATTCTAATAAATATGAACTTAACAAACTATATTAATTGGCATTTACTCATAGCACAAAATTTATTTTAATTAATTAATGTAGATATTGTAAATATTTTCTAACAAATTTGGTTACACATATAAATCACATCTTTTGACACGATAAGATTTCGCCCTCAATAAACAAAATATCAAAATATTTATTATATTTTGACATTCAAATACAGTGAACAAAAAAAAGCACTTCGTTCACTTGCTTTTTTCGTTCACTGATTCAAATATAATTATTATCAAAACATGACCCGTAATGAAGAAATAGCTAAAACATGAATGATTTTGTTCATATATATTTATATATACACAGTAATCTCATATAGAGTTTTAAACAAGTTTATAGCTACCAATATTGGACATTACTATATTTAGCGATCAGGATTTAGACTATCAATATCAATTAATACACACGACAATCATCCAAATTGTATCTTGTTGACTTGTCCCTTTATAATTGATATTATAAAAGTGTAAGTAGTTTGTTTATGTGATAATAAAAAATTGTATCTGTTGAAGGTAATGGTACCTCGCAGTTTGAGTATTGAAAAAGTTTAAAAAAGTAAAAATAAACATATAAACCTTTGAAGGTTCCTAAATTCATATAAGTAAATTGGAATTTAAGACTATTTATGTTAAGCAATTTATGTCATTTGGTATGTTATTGCAACTCATTAGCACACATTGAGAATAAAATAAATTAAATTTCACGCGTTTCGTTTGAGTCTATCATTGGTATTCCATTGGTAAAAGGCGGTGAGACCATAATTGTTCGGAAACCATCCACGTCGTGCAATTCTTTAGAAGAGAACTTAGCCGATATTTGGTGCCGACCAGCCCACGGTGGTGTCAATTTAAACTGCGTTGATGCTGTCGCACCTGGAGCTACATTCTAGAAAGAAAATGTTTGGCATTTAATAACATTACTAAAAGATCTGTTACCTAGAGAAGGAGGTAATACATAAATGATACTTTGTCCTTTCATTAAAGAGAACATTTTAAACCAAACTTTGACTAGAATCAGAATATAATTTAACTCTGCATTTAGGATAAGTATTTTGCTATCCAGAACAGAAATTTCTCTCCATCAATTCCCGAAAAAATGAGGTTCTGTAAGCAGGCTTTGAGACTTCTGCTATAGGAATTATCACTCCACTATAAGTTTTTCTGTTATTTCAAGGAGACAACGCATTAAAAATGTGCAGTCCCTGATTCTAGTAAATAATGATCTTTTATAAGTAAATTAAACCCTACCTCGCTTAACTCAATCTTGAGTTGCTTATCCATTCCTGGACCTTGAATGTAGAACTTGCCATTCTTCAAAGGTATTGGTAAAGGATTTTCTAATGCAACTGTCACTAAGAACTCTTGCTTTGAGACTGGTTTCCCGTCAAATGTTATTTTTATATCTGGGTTACGAACTCTGAAGTCGTCTTGTGCAAAGTAATCAAAGTTCCTGTCGACTATTGTGGCTATGCAGGCTATGTTGAATGACGCCTGTAAAAAAAGATATAAAATCATGATCACAATTATAAGTCATGCTTATATGAAAAATGTTACTATTATTTTATGGTTATCAACAGTAAAAACCAAAATCTTTTTATAATAATTAAGAGATTTAGATGATGATGATAATCATTAGCATTAGAGATATAGAGAGTATATAGAGAGTCAAAGTTAGCAAAATATTCGAAATAGTTTTAGGCGATTGTATCAAAGTGAAATCTTGTTACAGACTTCAATGATAATTTAGCAACAAAACAACAATATTAGCAGTGACATTAAATTTGAACTTTACATCGGTATCATTCAAGTTATTATTGAGATGCTGATATTCGACATGCTGATATTTCGACTAATGCGAGTATAAAAATTTTGTAATTATAATGAAAACTAACCTGATCAATAAGCCTTTTATAATAATCATTATAAGTGACGAGCAAGTTAATGACCTCCTTCGCCTCTGGCTGCATAACCATGTCAAACTCGTGCCTCTTTACGCTATCACCCGTAACTCCTGTGTACGTAACGGCATCTACTCTTAACACTCCTTTCACTTGATGCTGGTTGACTGTAGAACGATTTCTTATATGCAGGACCTGGAAGTCGTTTTTAATATTTTAAGGAAACAGTTAAGTGTCGTTATAGTAACCATTGTTAACCATTGGTAACCAAAGCATAATAGAACATCATTATGACTTCAGCTAAGCCACAAGAAATGTTTTGGTTTGATAATAAAATTGCAATTTAAAGTTATTTCTTACCACGCTAAAGTCTTGTCCAATTTTAATATCGTCTCTAAGTTCGAAATCGAAGATGACATCATTGAAAACGTCATTGAGGTAGTATCGTGCGAAAATGCTCTCAGACTTCCGTAAAGCTTTTTCCATTGTGTCGCGTTCTTCTCTACTCCTTTCTGGGTACTTGTACAGATTCGTAATATCCTAGAAAAAGTGAATTCTTATTAGAAATAGTTGACAACGTAGATGAATAGCGCTTTATTTTATAATATCAGGTAAAACCAAGTGAATACTATATACTCTGCTATAATTAAATTCGATTTCATACCTGAATTTAACTTCTCTTTTGTGAATATCAAAAAAATTATTAAATTTTAAAAGTAATCGACAAATGAAGCGGCTACAACTAAATAGCCATTAATAACTAATGTATCTTGCTAAGTAATTGTGACCAGGCGCTAATATGGTATAGATTAATTATGTTATTTATACTTTTGAATAGTAGGTATATATACGTTTTTTAGATACAATTTACTTTTATTTCTAGACAGGTAGGACTTAATTTTTTAAATTATTTAAAACATAATAATATTAACAGTTACCTCTCTTTCCATCTGTCCTATTGCTTTGGTAGATATATTTTGTCCGATAGAAACAGTATCTCGTGCCATCAGTTTTAATGGTTGAATTTCACCTGAATACTTCCATAATACCTGAAAGTTAAATTATTAATCTATTTATATCGTCTGTTATTTTAGCCACGACAATTTATATTCCGTCTGTATGTTCGCGAATCTCATATTCCACAGTTTGCATAGTTGGTTCCAGCTCTAAGATCGACTACTATTTAGTATTTATTACCTTATCAGCGTTAACTTGTGCAAAAACATAAGCTGCATCGTAGGGTCTCTGCAATTCACCATCGCGTACTGCTCGTAATGAAGATGGGCCACATCGATATACCTCCTCTGAAGTTTCTTGTGGTGTAGAATCGATAGCTTGCCATCCACCGTATTCAGATCCCAGGTCCGGTCGATCCATCCATACCTATAAATAATTTTTAGTAATGTTACAAAACCAACTAAAACTTATAACTTGCTTAATAGGCATAGATAGCTATAGATAGACATGACACATCGCTTTAAGTATATCTGTCTGTTATTAGTCTGTAGTCTGTAGTCTGTACGTATCAATTCTTCAAGAAACAGATGTTACACCAAAGTCAATAAAATCAGAACCTCTTAATAGTCGTTGCCAAATATATTTAAGAAACTTTAATAATAATAGCTCTATTAAGTTTAAATATGGCTAACCTCATTCCATACGTGATAGTTCCATACTGAATCTCTACTGAACTCTTCTAAGGTGTTCCCTTCTTCATCTTTAATAATGTCTATGGTAAGACTGCCCTGACTGTCATGTGCTGCATCATATCCTGTTACTGGTCGGCAAGGAATTCCTAATGCTCTGCAGACTAAGAAAATAACAATTATAAATTTAAACTATAATGTCTAAATCTACGAGTATTATTCTGATACCAATTGTCCTATACGAAGCTTAAGTCGTACTAGAAATTGTTTAAGTTATTAAGTTAAATCATCTTTTTAAAATAAGATTTTTATATTGAATAATATTACAGAAAATAATTTAGTATCGCATAGGATAGGTACTTACTTGTCGTTAAAACTCCCGCATAAACCCAACATTGAGCATATTTCACAGGCTTCTTTTTCTCGTAATACTTTTGCAATATTGATAATGATCCAATCCATTTCAAAGGATGTGTGCCTCCACTGTAATCACTTAAATCCTTGCCCCAGTTACCAAACAGAACCCCATTGTCGTCTTGTACATTGACTGCAGCTGAAAGTGCCCGTACTGTTCTGATAGGATCGCCTCTCGCACGGCCTTTGACCTGATATTATCAATATCACAATTTAAAAAAATTATATTTTCATAAATAAAGCACAATTATTAATTGTAATAATAAACAATTTAAAAAAACCATATTATATCTCATATCACTGCCAATTTCATGCCAATATCATTATACATATTTAACTCTGATAACTTATGACCAATGATAACTTTCATCGGAGCTAATATTTAATCATACCTTTCCAACTTCTCTGACTAGATATAAAGCGCATTCCAGAATATCTTTCTCATATTGCGCGTAATACCAGGGCATAGGCTTAATTACGTTGTAGACACCTCTAAACATTAGACCACCATCTTCTTGTACATATTCTTCCCGATGACTGTGACCTATTTACAAAAATATTGCTCAATTACTTGCTTAATTTATTCCGCCTCCGTCAATATGAATTGCTGTCTCGTATAAACTAAACACAATAGAAATAAATAGCTTTATTAATTCTAGCAATTGAATAATAGTCTTTACCTGGCATATATACGCTATCATTTATACACCAAGGATTGAATAGTACGTATATAGGTTTTGCGTGTGTGTAACTCAGTGATACTCCTCCATTCAGTTTAGTATCTATATCGATACGCCAAGCAGCTACGATACAATCAGCTGCAGCAGTCACGGCCACCATAAGATGTGAATCCATTTGACCTTCATATACAGCATTCCACGCTCCTAATTTTTCTGAACCTTTTTCTAGCATAGGGACAGCAGCTGATGATTCATCCGAAGGCCCACGCTTGTCAACATCTATAAGGTAATTTGCATTCAATTACATTTAAGAATAATCTCATTCTTAAAATAAAGTATGACCTAATGCTAAAGATTAAATAACAATATAAATTTTAACATACCTGAGACGTAAAAGATAAAGGAAACGGCATCTCTGTTGGCGTCATATGGTCGGTTTAGCAGAATATCAAGTTTGAAGGCCTGACCTCGTCTTATAACAAGACATCTGTCACCATCTCCGGACATGAGATTAAATTTATTCGTATGATGATTTTCCCCATTACTTTCCATGCAGAAGTCAATACCTTGCACGGCGAGGACACCTTGCTTCGTTCCATCGATGACATCTGAATAAATATTTGTTAGTTATTAAATTAAATATAGCTTAAACAAACCTAACTACTTTTATTATACAAATCATACAAAATAATATTAAGATTAAGGTCCTTTAAATGCAAATCTATTCATATCCTATTTGTAGCATATATTGTACCAGAGCTAAATAGTGGACTTAACTACCTTGGTAGCTTGTTAGGTATTGTTTATTTCTCAATTATAAACAAAAAACATCCACGTAGAATAGGGGCATAATTCATTATCAGCAATCATTCATTGAGGCTACGTATTCGTCATCGCTAAAAATTTTCGCGCCTCGCGTTTGGTTCGAAGCCAAATCTTGTATAATACAATAGAAATCATATCAATTTAACCAATAGGGACTCTTAAATTAGCTTTATTAATAAGTATCACTAGTTATATATTGTTTAAATTAACCAAATAACATAACTGTCATTCTAGGCAATCGCAAGATTTATTAAAAATGTAAATTTACCTGGCTGGAATGGTATAATAATGTACTTCTGACGTGATCCAAAATAATGTCTCCATAAATTCTTAAGGTACTCCATAATGTCAGGCAAATGTATAACACCGTTTAACAATCAGTTCGCATACTAATTAATTATATAAACTACTTCCATATTACTCTTATCGTACACTGATACTGATTCTCGATTTAACTTTGAGATCGATGGTGATTCACAGGATGCTAATTGCTAGACGTCCAGTTCCTTATGAATACCGTATTGAACTGTTATTTCTGTGTGTAGACCTCGTCTATAATACTCCTAGTGAGTCGGTGATGTCACGGAGTAAACATGGCTTTAAGATACTCTAAAGAAATAGGTATTCGACACTTCATCATTCACAGATCCTAGATCAGGTTACTCATATATTTACAAAAAAAATTCGTACCCCAATTGGCTCACTAAGGATGCTGAGTCATAGGAAATAAATAACCTTAACTAAACATCCAACTGTTTCTAAAATAAGAACTCCATAACATCTTAACATTTTCTGAGTAAACTATAGTTTTCTAAGCATTTAAATTTACAGTTTATTTCGAATTCGTAATTTTGTACGTAAGTTCTATTTTCCATTTAAGATAGTGATGATATCACGAAGTTAGTTCTATAAGTAACGTCTTAAAATCAGTCCTGCCCTAAAATTACAATTAATAACCTGACCCTTGCCATATTGCGGGTCAATTAATTCCACGTTCCTTCTTAATATTTCAATTTGGTCGCGAACATTTCAAATGAAGCTTTATTTGGTATTTAATTATTAGATATTTCTTTTATGGTATTCCTTATTATAAGTGTGGGTGAAACGATGTATATCTGGATAGTTGTAGAGTGTAGGCACTAGAGGCAAGGTCTGCATTAGTATTCCCACGCACGCGTTGCTTTTAGAATAAACAATGCTTAGATAAGATCATCTCAGTGTTAACAGATTATCTGTTAGCAGTACTAAAATGTTATCTATACTAATATTATAAAGAGGAAAGATTTGTATTTTTGTATTTTTGTATTTTTGTATTTTTGTATGTAACGAATAAACATAAAAACTACTGGACCGATTTCAAAAATTCTTTCACCATTAGAAAGCTACATTATCCCTGAGTAACATAGGCTATATTTATTACAAGAAAAAATTAGAGATCCTTAGGAAATCTCACGAAAACCAACCCAAGGTGCCAAAAAATTAGCCATAAAATATCTTTCATCGCATGCGCTGCGAAAAGTATTGATGATAGAACAAAAAAATGTTCTACAATATTATAGAACGTATCAATATCTACAAAAAAGTCCGCGAGACCATATGTCCAACTATTATAGTTACGTCACTATAACTACTTTTTTACATTTTAAAAGTTGATAAAAATGCCTATCAAAATCAGACCATGTTTTCTATAACTTTGTATTAATCCTTATCCAAATAAATTATTTCGTATTCAAGACTATTTCAATACCTGTAAATTACTTTTTGAATTATTAAAATCGGACTTTCCATTCAAAAGATATTACGAAATTAAAAATATCAATATAAACGAAAAATACACGTCGACGCGACGGGCCAGTATAGCGACGCAGCGCAGCGAGTAAAGCGGCAAGAGAGGGGGCACCGAAATGCGGGAGGGCCAATATATTTTTAAAAATAATATTCCACCCGCGCGAAGCCGGGATGGGCCGCTAGTTAACAATAATTAGACACTTGCATTAATTTTAAACTAATACCTACTGTATATCTAAGAAAGATTTATTTACGTTATAAGTATATACATAGCAGAAAATAGATCCTGTGTGAATCAAAGTCATGAATAATCGCCAAAATCTGGTAATCATCACTTAGGATAAATCATAGATTATAAGCTGACTTGATCTATCAATTTAATAATGTAGGTACTCCTTTACTAAACTATACAATCTAATGCTAATTATATAAATGACTTTATAAAAGTCCATATATAAGTACCTAAATGATATTTTTTCCAACATTCCGATACTCTAACAAGTAATTATTATCATAGTTAATTTACAAAACGATTTATAAAACGTGTTATAACATACGACGTTTATAACGTAGCTATTTATAGTATAAAAGATACTATAATAATTTGCTTATTTGTTACTGGCGTAAGAACCGGCTAATAGGTGCAAAACTAGTACCCAAACGGGGCCTAAAATAACAATTTAGTCTGGCCGCCTGTCTACTGTCTAAATAGTAGTGGGAATTGAACCATCTATACCTACTTCATACAACATAGCAGTCATAAGTAGCCGATTTGTAAAATACTTATTTATCTGCGAATAAAAAAAACTGCGAAAATTACGACATAAATTAAAAAAAGGGACATTGTGTTTATTTACTTTTTAACAGTTAAATAAATTAATTTTTATTTGCATACCCGCCAGTAATAAAATATTATATGTCAGAAATTAGAATGAAGAGATAGTTAGAATATACAATCTTTTATAAGCATCGTATGTACACAATGGATGGCCTATCTTGAAAGCTACGGGCGCAATACGGTCAGAAGATAATGAGAACGATATGAGCTATACTGTCTACTTGCCTAGTAGTTATTTTTCATTCAAAAAACATATTGTAAGTTATTTGGTTTCACGCTGAGCTCAATCAGGTGTCACAAGCATAATAAATAATTGATAATTACAATTTTTTTCAGTGTACACACTGTCTGTCGATCGGGTATTCCCCTTAATTGTAGTTGTTCAATCTTCAGTTTCGCTGCATTACTAGCGCTAGTCAGGGGAATCCCCGGAAAAAGCGACAAGCCAAAAACATTGTGGGATGATCCCTATAATATCCGCCCGGGTGTCACCCATGCTAGCTAAGCCACTGATTGATCCTTTTGCGATAAATAAACATCTAAATATTCTACAGTAAAAAATAATATTGATTTTATTTTAGACTGAAGGTCAAGGAAAAATCTCGTGGAGTTTTTTAAAAAATGACGTCAGATTATATTATTTATTCGTATTTGGTAAATATGTACAACTGATACAAGGCATAATACCTACAAGTCTGCTCGATCAATATCTAACGTTCTAAAAAAAGGATTCAAAGGTGATTGTAACCAAAGAGTAACACTACCGAGAACCATGCTGTATATTTTGTGGAACTGAAAGATTTAGTAATCTAAAGTATGGTCTTAATTTTCAAATTAGAGGCTCTAATAAAGGCGAAACAGTCAGAATTGATCAAAAGAATAAGGAGTCGTCTTCTATCTTGGCTACGCCAAATCCTTTTTTTTTTCAAAATTTTACTAAGGGATATTGAAAATATGGAAAAACGTTATAATTGTCCTCAAAAAGAAGTAAACCGTTTAAAAAAAATTAAGTACTAAATCAACATCTCTAGCTTTTCCTTGACCTAATAATATTGAGTATCAACTAAAGTGGTCAGGAATGAGTTAAAAAAAATAACCTGTTAGGTCTTGAAAGCCAATTAAAGTATATCTGGACGCAGTTACATTGTTTACCATTTAGAGCTTAAAACGTATGTAAATATGGTTTAAGTTTAAATAAGAATTCTTTACGTAGGTTGTTCGCGTGCACTGGCTCACCTTGAGCGACATGCATTCAACCACGCACTGTTCAAGTTGAACCAAGATGTGATTCCCTTTGCTTCACGTTAATGTACCAAAACCTTATCCCTTATACCTTTTTATCAACACAGGAAGATTATTAAGTATGTATTAAATCAGCGTGTATAAAGCTTCCCTAACGAAAAAAAGAATAGATAATGAGATACCTATTTGTTTTTAAGGAATTGAATTGCATTAATCTTGTATACGTAATTACTTAACAGTAAAGCAACAATATCCGTAATTTGGACTTATTTAATTGATTTTAAAATTAATAGTTTCAATTTTGTATTCAGATCATATCCTTTTTAGAACAATGGACTACCTATGTATATTTCTATAGGACAAGAATTGTTCTAATTAATATGAAAGTAAAATTACACACTATAAAAATCTCGTGACGTAGTTGATACTATTTTGAGGAATTAGGTATTTAGGTTTAGTCTGTTGATAAAGAATTCGTAGACTAGACTAGCAACGCTATGCTTTAAATCGGCATTCCGCCGCCTATTTGGCTACTAAATAGTTTTTCAGCCTTCATCTGCGTTTTTTCATGCTTAATTTTAGCTTACAAAGTTAATCAATCAAAAAAAATTACTAACCGTTACGTTGCTTAAAAAAATTATGTTAGAAGAAAAATACAAGGTGCACTGGAATCAATCTCGGCAAAGTTGTGAATTACATTTATTCAGGATAGATGTCTTGATAATATTTATCGTAGCATGACTCGTTGATATATATTGATATATAATATTATTTTATTGACTAAATTCATGAAACTGTCAGTTTGTGCGTGAATGCAAATTGATTACGCAATAACTGACACATGTGTAGAGCCAACGCTAAAATCTAAAACAAACTTCACGAAATATTGAGACGTCTCCGGAAACTATTAAATATATCTACTTCTATACACACTAGTTTTATTTATACACACTAGTTTGATTGACATCAAAAGACAAAAGTTCGTAAATTTTGTTGTGATTATTTTATTTGCCCCATATTTCGTCTTTCATTGCTTCTTTCTTTGATGGGCCGACTTAATTAAAAATACCTAAGTTAACATATATTTTGAAATGTCTTAATAATTATATGATGGCTATTTAATTGAGGCTATATTATTGCTTCTAAACACGTAAGATGTTATTCTTCTTAAATTACCATTCAACAATAAGGAAAAGATTTATTTAAATAAATATTGATTTTCAACAACGCTAAAGATAGGATTTGTATAACGACTAAAAGTTTAATGTAGCTGTACCTGTTTTAAGAAAACTTTAATAAGAACATGATAAATGTTCAATAATTTTCTTCTATCATCTAGCATTTGTATTCTAGAGTCAATAGTATGTTCCAAAATTAACAGGATCTTTGATTATCTGAACTCCTATTGCTATATCAATCCGGTAGTAGTAGTCTCTATACCTATATATAGTAACCATTACAAGGTAGGTACTTTGTGTGATCCGACTTACCGTTAGAGGTGTCCAGTCTTGGCGGTCGAGGTAGATCTCTCAAGTCGTAAGAATCCGACCTTTTGAGCCCGCAACAAGTACATCGAGGCGGACAATACCCGCTCAGCTTGCTCTTTACTGCACCCATTTTATTCAATTAAAAAAGTCATAAATCACTAACAATCACAGCTTATCCAGATCAATTGTTCACTTTATCACTAATTAACCAAATTCCACATACTTATACGCTCAGATCACTTCTCAAACCGATCTAAAATTCTCGCAAAGTTTAAACAGTTTACCGCTGTGTAAACAAAGAATAAATTAGAGGTTCAACGCTCCACCAAACCACGTAACCCACTTAAAAGAGGTATTAATATCCAATTAAAAGTATATTTTCGATAAACAATCGACGCGTGCGCACCAGCGACTGGATTGAATTCATCTGCGTCGAGCTATCCTTAATACCTATGCCAATGTTCATACATGACCTCTTATCAGTGTTACGGAAAATTGGGGATGTCCATAAAGAATATGAAGCAATATATTGTTACTGAAAATATTGAGTCACATTGCATCATACTTAGTCATTAATTGTAGTCACATTGCTGGTATTTCACATAGACCTTTACAAGTCGAGAATTTACTGGTGACGTTCATCCATATCACATCATAGTTCACATTATGTATCAAAATATGAATTATTTATTAAAAACCTACATAAGGCCAATGATATGCTACTGCGTGTAATAAAAAAAATATGTAAGTAGAAAAAGATACAATAAATATATTTTTACTGAATAGAATTATATATATAGGAACTATTCTAAAAAAATAATAATCACTTTATCAACGAAAAGTTAAGTAATTAATTGTACTTCTAAAAATCTAGCGTGATTACTGTCATATATGAAATTTTCAAGCATAAGGTATTATCCTTAATAACCATATCCTTATTTATTTATCCTTGGAAAAACCTAAATTGTTCTCAAAATAATTTGAAAATGCATAAACGGCAGTTTACATAATTACTAAATTTTTCTTCTGCGAAAACTATAAAAGCAAAAAAATCATGGAGGCATCATGTCAATAATGAGCAGCATCTAATATTCCATAGTAAAAAAGATTAAGGTCATATCACCAGATACCAGATAGGTAACAGATAAGATGAAAACATTGTTTGACTTAGTGATATAACATACACACGATTATGTTAATTTACTACTTGTGACATCACCAGTCGCCACACATCTCCGCTCGGTATGATGTCAATAGTAACTTGTTGTGTCACACACGCATACTCATACGTAGGGTTGCCATCCGCACTAAAATGTATAGTACCGTACAATGGCGTTGCTAGACATAAAGGCCATTTTATTTTCAGTCAAAATTATTTTGTAATAATATAACCAGAGTTCTTACGGGTAAATGAAGATTGAAGAGCTAAATCTAAAAAAACTGATTTTTAGAAGGCCACTATAGACATCATAGTAGCAGCTTTCCTAGCTACGCCACTGCTATCATAGGTAGGTACTATCATTTTAGTCATATGTAGAAATGTATTATAGAAAACTGGTACAGTATGAGAAATACTATATTTTTGTCGTAGGTGAATTTTTTATATTTGTTGTCTTTTTAAACAGACTTGTGTTTAGAAAGAAAATTATATTCACTAAAATAACAAAAAAGAATATAATAAATAGCAAATTCTTTCAAAAAATATACTTTTTATTTAACTCACCAAAAATAATACGAATTTTAAAAAAGAAAATTATAAATGAATGTAGGGTTAATACCAACAGGTATATTTTTTTTTAAATGTGGCAACCCTACCCACACATTGAAGGCCCAATCGTTTCCCTTTTAATTAAACATGAATGAGATTCTTAAAACATGAATACTTCGTTATTTTCCTTGAATTTGGTTTGACGCGACGGCGACGTCCTTGTCCTGTATATAGAAAAGCACATAAACCATTGAGTCAGTCTCCCTTAAGGTTTTCTTGAAATATTAATTAAGTATATTTCTTTATAGATTTTATCTTATGAACTTTATGTATAATCACTGGATGGCTAGCTTCCAGCCGCCTGCCAGACATTCATACTATGATTCCACTTAATCACATTTTTGTAGTTTCCAAAACCACAATATAATGTATTGCCATAGATATTGTGGTTTTGGGAGCATTCCTTAAGGATTTTTTTTTAGATTTTATATTCTTACGTAGAGCTTAACATGGTTCTCAGATTTTGTAGTTTAATCTATGTACAGGTAATTATATTATTTGAAAGATATTTATTTTCACAATTATATTATAACAATATTTTCGCAATCATTTCATTGATTATATTATCTATTCTAATTTAATTTAAGTAAAAGAAAAGATGAGGTCAAATTATTTTTGGAGATTATCTTAGTGATAAAAATCTACTCTTTTTCTGTAAAACAGTATCTATGAGCATATTTTTTTTTCTCCTTAATAAGTGAGTGAAAGCAGAAAGAAATTAAGTAGCTCAGAACTCGTATCTTGCTGTATTTATTTTAAGTCTATTATAAACTTGATGATGCGCGTTTCGTCTGCATCAGTTTGATTGACACATAAATTTTTGCGAATTAAAACATTTTATTTATTTTCCTCATAAATGACCTCTTGTCTGCGACGTGTTTTGTAGCGAGTCATTTAATTCGTTCCACCATGAATTGTAGGTAAAATCAAAATATTAAACAAATTCAGAAATAAAATAGTACAAAAATCTTCCGTAATAATCCAGACTTCTATACTAATATATAACTACGAAAATATTTTTATTCCTTTGTCCCAATCTTGTGCTTTAAAATGGCAACAAAATGAACTATTTTTCAACCGACTTAAAAAAATAGGTTATCAATTCGGTTATATATATTTTTTTTTATTTTTATTTTATGTTTGTTACCTCAGAACTTCGTCATTTATGAACCGAATTGGGAAATTATTTTTATATTCGGTTGGTTATATTACAGATTGATCCTATTCTTATCAAAATCCCGTTCTGATGATGGGATCCTTGAGGAATTGAGAGAGCTCCTCAAAAGTTGTAGGCGTAACTAGTAATTACGCCACATGTAGTAATTTTGATATTTTCAGAAGGGTTGTCAGTCGGTCAGTCGGTGCCAGCAATAGTATAGAACCTAGTAGTATAATAGTACAATCGTACACACTATTTCGTTACAGGTTCGTTCAATAGATATACCTATTACTATTCTATCTCACTAAACGTCTGTTCACCTGGCTGGCATCAACTTCAAAAATAACAATTCATTTTAGTGCATTTTTAGTTTGAAGTCGGTTAAATGTTTTTCTTAAAAATGTTTTATTGCATAGCCTATACAACTGCTCAACTGATTTGAATGAAATTTGGCATACATTTACTTTATTTCATATCCTAGATTCAAAAATATATTTTTTAAATAAGCTGAATAAATTTGAATTTAATTGTATAAGTGCATAAAATAATTTTAGCCTAGATGACAAAAAGAATCCTTTTTTTCTAGAGAAGCATATGCAATAAAATTACACCTGACTAAGGTATGCACATAGAGGTTATTTAGGAAATCATAACAATTAATTTTACAATTTTGTTAATTTTGAATTTACATTTGTTGATTTACATAATTGAATACAGTTACATGTACAAAATTGAATACAGTTACACATTAGTATTATTACGACTATCTTTTTTTATCTCGTGTGAAAGAATGTTAGTTTTCGATGTTTTAAAAACCTCCTCCTATTATATACCTCCTCCTATATTATCTAAACGTGGCATGTTTACTGTGACTTTGTCTAGCGACGCTGGGGCGGGTAGACTAATATATTAATAATGTAAAATTGTGGTTAACGCTTCGATCATCTATTATTTAATCTAAAAATTGACGCTAATAATTCATGTGGTAAAGGTTTTACAAAATGACGCATTTTTCTTGTAAAACCAATAGTGACGGCTATGTTCGTAGAATAAAATAGTGACATTGTATTATCCTCGAAACGCTAAACGCGTTGTATGACAAAGATTCAATATTTTCAGGAGTACTTATGTGGGAAATACCAATAATCAATAATACGCGTTTAACTAGAGTATTTTGGGATAACCTCAGTTTGAGCACGTTTCTTGAGCTATTTAAGTATTTTATAACAACGCTTACGGAACAAAGACTCAAATACCAAGAAATAACTAATGTAAATGTAGTTTTATTTTAATAGTTGTATTAATAAAACACCTTTTAGTTGAATATCAATAGTCTTGAATTCTATATTATTATTAATAGACTATAAATGTTGAATCCCCTATAATAAAGATAAAAAAAAAACCTATAACACTCGTGAATAACTTTTAATCAAAGAGTTATTGAATATACTAAATATAGAATAATAATAAATTTATCGCTTTATAATAAAACAGTGTGGGTATGTAATAGATAAGCAAGAAAGACCGGCCTTAAATTGACTGAAATCGATTGATATTCGACAAACTTTTATTCAACTTACAATGTTCTTATATATGTGGAAGTTTTGTTTTAACCTATTATTTCAGCCAACTATTATTCCTAGTATCCGATAGAGCTGAAACTTAACATACGAAAGTAGGGACTGGAAAAACTTGATGATAAATGGGTAATATAGGTAAATGGTAGAATTTGGACTAATGTATTTTGTTATCATAAAAAGTAAAAGCTTGTATTAAATTTTTTTTCTAAATTTGGAATATTTAATATTTCACTTTCGTCTTCATTTCGATCAAAAGTCCTAAAAATCTTGTCAGCGGGCACTATTATAATTATCATATAGATTTGTTTAATGAAATTTACTATGCAACTTACAGTTTTGTTATTTTTTAGTTAACGAAAATATTATAATAAAATATGTATATTAACTACAGAGGTTTGAGGTCTCTCCCCGATAACAAATAAGGACGACAAATTGAAAAAATCCCAGTGAGTAAACCAATGTTTTGACTCATTTATAACTTAAATACTTATAAATGTTATCTCACGATGACTAACTTTGACCTGTATATGGAACGCATCATATTTTCATAAGTAATATTTTTTGCAGAAACCAATTTAATTTTACAGAATTTTTAATTAAATTAGGTACGTTTAAAGTTAAAGTTCCTTTACTCTACTTATCCGTACAATACTTTGATGTTTGAAAGGATCTAGCCGTTTAAGCTTATGAAAATTGGACTCTCGTCTGATGAAGAGAATGAAAAAAATTACGTTGAGGGTTTGTTACCCCTATTATTCCCTTACTATATTATAGGGGTGTGAGATTAGGTATATGGCTATTTTAGATAAAAAACAATAAAAACAATGTAAGAACCCTTCATCAGACTCGACTGCAGTTTTCATACACTTAACCGGCTAAACCCTTTTTATAATTTAGTATAAATACTTATTAAATATTCTAATTCTTATTATATGTGAAGTGTTATATAGGTATGTATTACAATTATTTTTCTGTAGTATAAATATATATTCTCTCAGAATTTTTATCGTTAAAATTAATCGAATGTTTAATTTCTCTTCCAATCAGTAATTATTAATTTTCGAAGTAAATTGATTTAAATAAATTTTCTATAAAATTAAGGAATAAGGTAACTTCATTCAAAAACACTAATAAAAGTGATTGCTTTATTATTTTTGAGATCCCAAAAACACGCAGTGCACAACTTTTTTTGTTATTTTTTTAATAAAATGTTTAGTATAAAAACAATAAAAATAGATTAAACAGTAGGTAGCCTAAATTAAATTAACCCTTATATAATATTAATAATATAACAAGGCAAAATGGCACTCGAAGCATCGGTTTCCTTTAGTTACTTACAACTAACATTAATTAGCTTACTCGTATAAAACTTTGTGTATCGGTGTGGTTAATTATATATTTTTTTTAAATTTTATATATAAGGTGCTGTGTGAAAAATCTTATCCATTATTCAAGCCGGGTCACAGTTTATTAAAAGTTTTGCACAAATACACCATGTTAGGAAGTTTACATCGATTTTAGGATGAGGACTTCCTCCTCCTGAACAAAGAAGTGTTCGGGCACTACATAGAAGTAGGAGTGGTCGAGTTGCAGCGCACGCGTTATCGGTGACGGCGGCCCCGTGCGCGGCGCAGGCGAAGGCGCGCGGGGCTGCGGCGCCTGCTAGCCGCGCACGTTCACCGTCGCGCATCCGAAGATCTCATCGATCTGCCTTGAGGAAAATGTGACCACGACGCGGCGCTCCCCTTGCCGACGTGGAACAAATTTATCCTGATAGTTCACGAACTCACCGGGCTTTACGTCGCGAAATCTTACCTGAAAATATTATAATTTAATTCCCCTAAAATTTTCAAACACTTAACAATTTTATAAAATTGGTCTTCTAATCTATAGAGATATTCGAAATCAATTCACGTAAATGTTTAATTTGCCTTAATATATAAAACAGGCATGCAGGCCTATTAAGCTCACCTGACGTGGTCTCTGGATGCCTGGACCTTCGACGGTGAAATAACAATCAGTTAGATGAACACTTAATGGATTCTGGAAGCTAAACGTTACAGCGCATTCCTGACCTACGCTCGGCTGACTTCTTGCCTGAAACAAAAATTGATTAATGAAAAGAAATTTTCTAAGCTGGAATTGAATGTGTTGATTTCTTACCTGTATCTGTAATCGTGGTTTATGTAATGGGAAATCATCCTCATCTGACCACCCCTGGCGTGTTTGCTTTACATAAGCCATAGCATGCACCTTAACCATAGCATGATCAACTAATTTATCCATATATTCTTGAGGAGTGACATGAAGTTTAAGCACTTCCCGCTGACCCGCCCGAACGATGAATTCTCCTTGAGACCTACGCAGCCGGGATGCTATTGCACCAGTATAATAGCATGAGGATGCCGTTAATACACACCAAATTGTTCGATCTTCGTGAGATTTGTTCTGAAAAACATTTAAACCATTAGTATTAACTAGTCAAGGTAATAATAAACACTAGAGCTGTGCGTAGTTATTAACTTGTATATTCATCGTGCAGTCGAAAGGCTGGCCGTAAGGTATAGTTTCAATATCCATGAGGTCAAATACGACGTCTTCAAAATTGCGATCAGGAAATTCGTAGTATTGTTGCAGGCGTTGATAACCCCTACAAGACGCAATAACGGCGAGACGCTCCGTTGTTGAGTTTTCCACAGCCTTGTATTCATGAGTAATCTCCAACATATCACTATCACCTTCATCATCATCGCGATTTGGGTTCTTGGTTAAAATTTTTCTTCCAACTCTGAAAATCAATTTTATTAATGATATTTAACAATTATACTATAATTTTTTAAATCCACTTTACTCACTGATATTGATTTGATGCCATTCTAATGAAACCCCATTCAGAATTTTCTTCCTCTTGGAAAAGGCATAATTCTGAATTTAACTGAGAATATACGAAAGGTGCATCATATTGAAATCCGACTTCGCCGCGACGAACTGCCTCAACGCTAGCAGGGCCACAGTGATATACTGCTTCGGCCTCTTCTTGAGGAGTAGCATCGATAATCTGCCATCCGCCATAGCCTTAATAAAATATGTGTATATTAGGATCCCCAATTTAAACTTCAATAAATAAATAACTAAATATATAATTATAAATACCTTGCGGTAAATCAGGTCTTTGCATCCAAACATCGTTCCAGGCGTGAAAGTTCCAGCAGGAATCATAGCAGTCTTCATCTGGCCCATTTGGCACCTCGTTTCCATCTCGGTCAAAAAATTTGTCAACAGTAAATGTACGATTTGTATCATGTGCTGATACATAATTTGTAACTGAACGACAAGGAATACCTACACAAAAGTTAAATACATTTTTTATATGTAAATTACACTGTTAATTTAATTAATTAAGATCTCTTGTAAAATATATTTCATACCTAAAGCTCTGCAAATTGTAACCACCAATCCTGAAAATACCCAGCATTGGCCGTATTCAACTGGACGTCCTCCGTCGGTAAGGTAGCGCTCAAGTATAGCAACTGATCCAGTCCAAGCATGTGGCGATACTCCATCTTTATATTCACCATCGTATCGACCGACCATAAGTCCATCATCATCTTCATTTGCATTGATCTAAAAAATAATAATTCGTTTATTATATTAAGCATCAAAGTTATAAATTTTAACGTAATATAATTCTAACATTACTGTAATTGTACCTTTTATAATAACTTACCATCGCAGATATTGCTCTTGTGACGCGTATTGGATTACCACGTTCGGAGTGTTCAAGTCCACTTCGTTCGAGTAAGTAAATACAAGCTGGTAATACCGCATCATCAAATTGTCCAAAAATCCACTTACGGCCTTTGGGTTGACGCCAAGTACCACACCATAACTTGCCCTGTTCATTGAGAATATATTCTTTTCTAGAGGATTCGTTTTCCATATACACTGCATCTTCACGACACCATGGATTAAATAACACATAAATATCTTCATCACATTTGAAATCATGGCGGTTATCCCGCTGCCCGACGCGATGAGTTTGAACCCAGCAATTCCAAACACCCACAGGGGCAGAAGCCGGCACATGAACTTGAAATGTAATAGTATTTCCATCTTGCCTCTGAACACTTAGATCCCATTTATCCATTTCATGTGCTATCGAGGATAAGTTTTGCATAGATCCAGGACGCGATCCACAATTACGAGCAAATGAAGCATGTTGCGTTGTTGCGGTATAGCGTTCAATTACCGGTATTACCGGTCTTTCCACAGCTCCATGTGGACTAAGTGGACTATTCTGCAGAGGTAGAGCATCATTACTGAAAGAACTACGCCGTACGCCATATGTAGTTGTTTCTCTTATGCCACTAATTGGTCCTACAGATACAGATGTGACTGTACTTATCGGAGGCATGGTGGTAGTTGTTGCAGTAGTAGTAGTTGATTCTTGCATACGCGACATTCCCATGCCCATACCGATTACATCACGCGAATGTTGCAACGTTCCCTGTTGAGTATTCAAATTAACGTGCAATACTACTCTAGTCCCTTTAGTGACACTGGGTTTAGGGCCTGTAAACGAATGAAGAACTTAAAATATTAATTTTTCAATGAGAAATATTAGTATTAATAATATAATTATTTATACATTTTATACTTGTTCTTCATATAATTTCATTATAAAAAGTACTTACCGAAACAGAATACTACACGTATAACGTCTTGTTGTTTGTCATAAGTCCTGTCAAAACGAACTGCAAAGAAGAAATTTTGGCCCCTTCTTAGCACTGGATTGGGAAGGATATTGTCATTTACTAGTTCGTATTGATCTGTATGATGGTCTTTTGCATTTTCACGTGAATAGAATTCTGTAAGTTCAACTTTTAAAGGCTGCTGGGAATAATAACTCTGTGGAATCAGCTCCATGGTATCTTGGCGACGCCGACGTTCATTTTGATCAGCCAGCTTGCAGATTAGATTATGAGTGTATTGAGTATTAGGGCTATTCCTTGAAGAATGTTTGAGGCGATGTAAGGCACCAGTACTGTGTGATCGACCAGGTCTATATTGAGCGGTTGGACCAGCTCTTGCGGTAGGCCACCTGCGACTTTGCCCGGGACGTTGGCAGAAGCTTGAAATATTGTAGTTCGCTGATAATCCTGGGACGTAGTTGGACGGCATCCCTCCTATAGTAACTTGCTGTTCCCTCATGCAACTAAGAGTACTAATTCCAGTTGTTAAGCCAGTAATTCCACCAAGTCCCATTCCAGTCATGCTGGATGTCATGCTTGAAGACATTTTATCAATGCATTTATCCATACTTGACTTACGGACTATGGACAGTACAGGTTAATAAATTTATTTTATTTATGTTTCCAATTATAATGAAAACTGTGCTCCGGAACAGAGCCAGAGCAAATGTAAACCCCAGCAATGTCGTTGTGACTTATATACAAAGTACAGTATAAAGGATCATTCACCGCTTCGGTGGCAGCTTCCAGTTAGCGCCTGGTTTTGAATTTAACTATTATGCTAAATCACTGACTTGTATCTTAGACGGTTAGGCGTACTTACAATAGAAAGTGTATGATATTACATACATCCCTATAGGCATTTAATTTACTTATTAATAAAATAAAATAAAAAAAAATAATTTTAAAGTTCTTAATTAAAGATTTTTAGATTGTAGAGCAAAAAGACTTATGTGAACGTTTTTAAAATAATGCGTTAGTAAAAATAAAAGATTTAATACATTGGCTTCATATTAAAAATAAAAATAAAATAAAATAAAAAATTTATTCGGGAACAAGTACATTTGCATAATATTGAATGGAAACGATGATAGTCTACAGAAGTATAAACTGTGTTGTAGCTATCAACGCCCTCCTCCGAAACATTATGTGATCTGTTCCAGGTACTTAAATGTTATATGTTACAAAGGTTTCCAAAAACTTATCTATTTACACTAATAAAAAGAAAAATATAAACAAAGTATGTGTACTTGTGTAGGTTTAATGGTGTGTGTGAGTGTATGTGTGTTTTTGTAATTGTGTGTGTGTGTACATGTATGTGTGTGTGTGTGCCTTGTATGTCATCCCAAAACGTTATTCTTTTATAAGGTCTTCTGTCTGGTCGTAAGATTTTGTTATAAGCCAGTCAATACATTTTCTCTTGCAGACGTTAGATGTTAGTGGGTAGATGTTAAGAATTTTGTTTATCTTGTTATATAATAAGCTACTGATGTATGGGTAATGTCTTTTAATGATAGCCGATCTACATATTATTGATTCGCAAACTGCATAGAATCTACGTTTTGTGTTGATTAATTGCGGGTTATAAGGCAGCTCTGCGTGCTTACGACATATAGTACGGACAATAAATAATTGTCTTACTTCATATTTTATGCCATCTCTAACGATGATAAAATTCTAAACATTTTTGACTTTTCGTGAATATCCTGTAATATTTTCATGTATTTTTAAATCGAGTAAAATATCCAAATGTACCTAATACGCTCAGTAACAGGCGCAACTTCTATTACAGCTTACGTAACAAGAGATGTCTTTGTTCTATAGAAAACACGACACTCGACACTGCTACTGTATCCTAAATCCGCATTTAGTCCACATTACGAAAAGTTGGATTGTAATTCAACAACCACTTGAGTAAACACTAAGTAAAATTATTAACTGTTTCAAATAAAATAACTAAGAATATGTTTATAAGTTATAATTAATTATCTAATATAGTTTTTGAACAAAAAATATACGAACCTAATTAAGTATTTGTCATTTTTTAATGAATTTTGTAAGTAGTTTCTTTATTTTTTTAATACTTAGGTACCTAGTTTTGAGTATGAACTGAAACGCAATTTAATTCCATACAATTCTAATATTACTATTTAATATAGTATATAGTAATATTACTATTTCTTATATTCATAATTTTTAATCATTTTACTCTTTTCAACTTTTATTTTGAATTTTCTCGTCCAAATTAGCCATTTTGATCGCATACGCGGGAAACGTATTGATTGGTTGAAAGATAAACGCGCGTCCATGGTTACTGGTTGACGGTTGTTAATTGACTAATTGTTGTTCAATCAAATATTTACTAATGTTGTCACTAGAAAAATAAAATCATGACACTGTCTAACTGATTTGAAACTTTGACTGCATTTAATGAGCTGTAAAATTTAACCATTATAACTATAAACTTCCTTGCACTGAAGAAAAAACTAAATTCCCAAATTAAATTAGATAATGTATAGATTTAGCTAAAAACCTCTATTGTTAAATGTTTGAAGTACATTTAATAATTAATGTTACGTTTTTTTATTTATGTACTTATAGAACTATGGCAACATTACATTGGTTGCTATTAGCAACGTAATCCACACATTTTGAATTGTGTTTTCATTAGTAATATTAAATAACTGAATATTGTTAGTTAATTAAGAATTTTATTGAATATTTGTTATAAGAATAACTGAGCAATTTTTTATATAATCGTTTATTAATCTCATAAATATGACGTTGTACAAATTGTTTAGTTATAATGCTGAAATCCAATATAAAAATTCTTTACTATCAAAAGCTACATTTTTTACACTAATTACAGGAGCATTGTACATCATTCTGCCATTTTTCGTAGCCAATCGATGTAAAGGTAATCTATATTAATATATAAACCTGAATAGTGTCTGTTTGTTTGCTTGAACACGCTAATCTCAGGAACTGCTGGTCCGATTTAAAAAATCTTTCAGTGTTAGGCTATATATCATCACGCTAAGACCAATAAGAGCGGATGATCACTTGCACGAATTTGCAAGGCTCGGCTAGTGTATATACTCAGATTATTTATATATGTACCTAACCCTAAGGTTTTAATGTTAAATTTAGTATCACGTTTTCCATTTTTCAGGCTTTTGGCTGCAATCGCACTTTTTTTATGAACAGCCTTCAGTTCGTTTTAATTATGACTATTTAATAGTCGCTGAAACTGATGATCCCAGTGTTAGTATTATATGTGGTGAAGTATCTGGCTTATATAAAGAATTAATGGTGAATGAAGAATATTGTGTTGAAATTCAGGTATAGCTTTCGTTTTAATATTTCTTTGTGCTCATAAGTTAGATAAAAAATAGGAAGTAAACCCACGACTTCCGGTGACATAATTTTAATACGATTGGTGTGAGATGAAAAATAAACAGAAAAACTAACGCCGGATATAATCCGATTAATATGTAGTACGAATAATGTACATAGTTTAACTTAGTACATAACGTAGTGTAAAATCGTGTTTTTTCAGGTATATGAAGAAGACTTAGACAAAAACCTAAGGAATGATATTTTACGATTCAAAGTGAATTTGATGATCCCAAATGGTAGAACTTTGGTGTCCGTTTTGATTGTATTAGGTGTTGATTTCCAATTAAAGGTAATTTTCGATAATAAGAGAATATAAAAATTATTGTAGTCAAAAAAAATAACGTAAAATATTTTTTCAGGATACATGTCCATTGCAGATGCAAAGTTTCCTTATTATAAATAAGGATTTCAGTGGATCACCTAATAAGTTTATATACCACGGAGACTTATTTTTACATCAGACTTCACATATACCATGTGTACACAATGTTGTAGATACTAAATATAACAACACAATATATACTCCTTCGAATTACGCTCATACAAATATAGTGGAATTCATTGTAGCAAATTATTTAAGAAGAGAAGGTAATTTTGCCAATTATCATCATACATAGGTTTCGTTATAAAAAACCTGATTTACCTGAACTCAATTACTTTTATAATTTAATTGTGTTCCTTTTGACTTGGATTGTCACTACAAACCAACTCTAGAATATACTAAAACTTAATGTGATAATCAAATTTTACGTTTATGAAATAATTTCTAGAGAATCCATATTTAGAAATGCGAAAACTTTTGTTTGTTTGTTACTTTCATCTTTCACGCTGTAACACTGCAATTGTCGTGAATTTTTATCCCGGAAATATGTAATTCCTGCTGAACAATAAAATATGATTGTCAAAATTTAAGAACCTTACTGTTTTTACATAGCAATATAAAAAAACTGAGGAAAAGTATAAAAAATCTGAAGGAAATACATTTTAATGATTTTGTTAACTTTTAACTTTGACTTTTGTTATCAATATATTAACATCAAAATATTTTAAACAACTATTTAATTTTTCAGTTATCTCAACAGTTACACCAATTTTTTCAAGAACGCAATATGGCCACACAGGGTATATGGATGTGAATGTAATTTTAAGGATTCCAGAAATGCATATAAGATATAGACCAAGTCTTCTACAAGAATTTAAATGGGCGTGGCCTCAATATTTATCACTTGTATTTATATTTTATTATTTATTTAGGAGCATTAAAAAATTTGTTTTTAGCCATCGCTTACTAATGGCTTGGGAGGAAGTCCCTTGGAAAATCAAAAGTAAATAAAATAAAAATTTATTTAAAATTTTTTTAAAATGCCAAATAACTATTTAGATTTAAGCCTTTGATCACTAATAAATACTAAATATACAATCAGCGTCTAGAAATATCCCTAATATTATACCCTAATAAAAATCATACTCCTATGACACTATTAATTAGTTTTAAATATTCTGTACATATTTAGGCAATTTTTATCAAATTGATCTTATGATACTTAAATAGATAGGTAATTCCTTTACACAACAAGAATATAATGCACATAAATATCTTGCAGGCTCTAACTATAACAATGTCTGTCTATAACAACTTATTGTTAACTGCGGACAGTTTTTAGTGAAATTTTGTATGGGACTGTGTATTTCTCATTTAGTGATCAAAGCTTGAAAAGCCCTTTCATAATGTCTTAACATTTAAATATCAAACTTTCATTAAATAAATAGTCTAATTTGTATAATTGATTTTTATTTACATAATCTATCTAAATCTTATCTATATAATATACAATTTTAACAAATCTACATTCAACAATAACATGTATTTACTGTGTAATGGTTAATGGAGTAAGATTAAACTCTGGTTTGACTTGGTCTAAAACTGACCGATTGTCTTCAATAATAAAGGTTTTTCCCGTGTAGTCATCAAGCTGTACCAGCAAATATCTGCATTCATAATTTCCATATTCATTCTGGAAGTATTAAATAAATTAAAGAAAGTACTTTTGTGTTTCAAAAGGCTAAGAATCCCAATGGAACTTTTACTTATAAATAACATATGAGATATAAATATCATTAGAAAGCAACTTAAATTTAAGCTAATTTTAGTCTAAAGCAAGGGCAAGTCGGTATATGACATAACTATGTAAATGTGTAGAAAATAATATCTACCTGTTTCATATCCAACTCAACAATGCCTTTATTTCTGACACCTTTAATGTAAAACCTCATCCTCATGTGCTTAACACCATTTTTCTCATACACAGCATGGCTAACATGTGTTCTCCTTCTTCGTGTTGTTTCTTCTCCATAACCTTTAATAGGAGAACCAAGAGCATCTTCTACTCTGGGATCCTGTAATCAAAAATAAAAATTATAACATGTCTGGCATCTGGTGGTTCGATGATAAAATGGTGAAGCTGGTAAAATATAGTTTGTTTTAATATATCGAATCTTATGCTTTTTTCATATAAATAAATATAGTTCATCAATCTAACATTTGTGCATAATTTAATCTAACCCCAACCACCCCTTTTTACCAACCATCTCCAAAAAAAATGTGGTAAGAATATCTTTAGAAATGTATGTGTAATAAAAGATTGTTTTATCTATAGCTACTCTTTCTAGGAGTTGCAAAACAATTCAAACATGATGATGAAAAATCACTTTCTTCAAAAACAAAATGTTATGTTACGTTAATATTGTATTTTAATTACTATAAACTCAAATAAATTATGACATAATCTCAAATAATTATCATTTTATTATTCTACAGACCTGGGTTACTTTTTATAGGTAAAACAGCATACTTACATTTTTACATTTCTCAAGAGCTACTGAATATATACTGTTAGGACTATTGCTTGAAAAAAGTTCCCGGAACACATAATAGAATATGATACCAGTTACTCCTACACCAATTAGAATAACACCTGTGTATGAAACTGTTTTTGTGGTCTCTTTAATTTTCTCACCAATTGGCCTGACATCTGTTGATACATCACCTCTATCTTGACTTTTAGATAACCCTCTTTCATTTTCAGTAGAGTATAATCGATAGCTATATTTAGAAACACTAGAATAAGTTGTTGGTAAAAAATTAAGAGCTTTATTAGCACGTATAACTGGTAAAAGTTTTGAAAGAAAGGTCATATTTGGTAATCTTACGTAAATTATTATGATGGAAAATTTTAGCCGGTTAAAAATTCATTTGACAAGTTGAAATGTAAATAAAATCAAAAATCAACGCCAATCGCCATAGAAATAGAATACAGATAAAATTTTATCAGCCGTAGTAAAGTGACATTTATAATCAGCTGATCTTACACGTTTAGTCAAAAACAATACCGCATTACCTATTGTATTCCGATATATTTTTATTGATTCATGCAGTAAATCAAAACTGATCTCATTTTATGTCTGCCTTGTTTTTACTTTTAATTTAAAAGTTAAATGCGTAAAGGTAAACGTCACTGACCTCTATTTACTAGTATAATAGAGAACAACGTTTGCTGGGTAAGCTAGTAATTATAAAAACTGATATCGATATTGCTATATACGTAATTACGATACTGATGGCGATAATGAAGGATAATTATCTGTGATATTAACAGCTGTCTTGCAGCTGTCACTGCTGCCTTTTGACACTTCCTGTCTGATATTCTCGTCGTTGACGTCTAATATTTCCAAATTCATAATCGCAATTCATTATTCAGTGATAAATTGATTATTAAGTGATTAGTTACATCTAAAATTTTTTTATACTGATTAATTTCATCTTCAAAGTATACATATTCAATAAATTGAAAATATATAGAGATATAGTTTTATTAAAATACAGTGAAATTTAAAATATGATCGAATATGAATAAATTGGTTTTTTATAAGAATTTAATACCTTTAAAAATAGCTATACCATAATACGTGACACTGGCAGAATGTTTTGTGCATAAGCACATTCAAAGCCATTAATAAAAATAGCTATACAATAAAATAAACTGTTTGAACAGCCTACATCAGAATGGATTGGATAATATCTGATGAGTTGGGGCTCACAGTGGGGCATTTGGTGGGCTGGGGCGCAGCATCTGCTATGATTGTTGGTGGTGTGGCACCATACATTCCACAGTATAGACAAATCAAAAGGACACAAGATGCTGAAGGTTTTTCACTTCATGTTTGTTTGACTTTGTTAGTAGCAAATACTTTACGTATATTGTTTTGGTAAGTTATTAAATTTAATAATTATTACCTGTATTATGTATTGATATAACTATTGAAATACGGCAGACTATCCACAATGGTTGAAAAATCTTCATATGTTTCTGTATGATCTACATTAGATTACTTTAAAAATATCTTGATAATCACTATCATAAATTTATTTTCATCATTCCTCTCCCTAAAGTCATTAAAATGTAGAACAAAGAGTTTTATTGAAGTATTTGTTTGCTTGCAGAACATCTTGTGTCAATATTTGTTTACATTGAAAATTTATTATAAAAGTTAAGTTGAGATATGTGAGTTATTATAATAAACTATTGTTTGAATTCTCAATTGTCTTAAAACATTATAAGTAATTTATAATAAAAGAATTATAAATTCTCACAATAATAGGCCAAAATAAAAATAGTTTTTGGTTTTAAAAATTTTAATTTCATATCATATACTTTTGTATAAGAAATAAATATTGTTTATTTTTATTACCTATTAAAAACATTGACTGACTAATTAGAAGAAAATTATATATTACAGCTTTTATATATATTCATTCAGTAACAGAAATCTAACATCATGAGACAGTCTCATACCCTGAAACCTTTGCTTCAGCACTTTTAGGTCCTAGGTATAACTTCCTAGATTATCTTAAAATGTAAAATGAGAGAAGAAGGGAGAAGTATCTATATGCTCATGTTATTACTTAAGTTTTAAAACCTAGAAAAAATCCAGAACATTCATAATTAAATTCATAAGCTGTGTACTAAAAAATGTATAAATATTACAAACGAGAAATAACTTTTGAAGATATAAAAATAATTAAATCATATAAATTATAGGTTTGGCAAACGCTATGAGTTACCATTGTTAATACAAAGTATTGTAATGAATGCAACAATGTTTGCGATGATCCACCTCTGTGTAACTGTAAGGAAAAAGAACCAAATAATTAGAGCAAGAGAAAGAATTTTTACAGGTGAGTTTTATGTCATTATCATTTATATTTTCAGGAAGAACATCAATAATAAAGTTTAAAAAAATTTGATATATGTGGCTTAAACCCTGTCCTATCTCTAAGTAAAAAAAATTATGATAAAATTAAAAACACAAAAAAATATGTTTTTTTTTTTTTTTTGAGGGATATACCAATTCCTTTTTTTTTTACATTTTGTTTTTTAACATATGACTTTAATTTTTAAAAGAAAAAATCTACTATCTCTTAAAGTGATGCCATATCTTGAAAAATTACTCAATTCAATGGCAAAAACTATACATATATTCAAATATAATAACATATAATAATAGTTAACTTTGAGTATAATGTTTCTAATTTTATTTCTTTAAATATTTGATATGCCTATATGTGCCTATCAGATCAGACAAGGTTTTAAAACCATAACATATAAATACATATTTTTACAATTTTTAACAACAATGATGTTTTTCCTCAAAATGATTGATATTTACAATTTTTCAATGTACACTAAACTGTATATTAACAACTCCCTATAAAAACATAATCTAACATTTATTTAATCTTATTTTATTAGATTTATTGTAGACTGACATTTAATCATTGTATAAATTAAAGTAATATTCTCTAATTTCCTTTTTTTTTTCAATTCTTTTTTTTATGCTTTATTTTTTTTATAAGTTAACCTGTACTGCTATGTTTATGACTTCTTTTTATTTTATAACATTATTTTATGTTTTATTTGGTGGATGGTGTGAATGGTGGCATTAGGTGCAATATTCATGTTATATATAGTATTATGTTGTGTGAATGGCTCAGCTCAGACTGATGAAACCGCGCAGTGGCTAGGACAGCGTAGCGGCATTGTAGGTGGAGAGAAACCTCACCGCTTTTATGGTGAGTGTCTCATCAATGTACATCAAGATAAACACATAAATTGTTTGTTCAATTATCATTTTTTTGTTGCAGTTATGAAACTCATGCAACCTTTGGGCTTGTTTCTCATAGCATTTTTGGTTATTATTGGTGCATTCACATCATAGTATACATAATAGCTTCCCAGTGTTTGTTTCACTTATGTGGCCTCATTGTGTATGGTAGTTTTATGTGTGAAATGGATTTTTGTATTGAAAACATTTCGGTATGCTTTTCTTTTATATTTACAATATGGCTCCAAAGTCACAGACCTATTTAAATTGTTGAAAAAATGTAAATTAATGAGAATCTATTTATTTTTTCTTCAAATAGAAATCACAAGTGTTATCTCCTTATGATATAAGGGATTAAGGATTGCTTGCCACATTGCATTTCCAAAACTCCCACAATAAAAATCTGAATCTGACAGATTGGATGATCTTCAGACAATATAATCAAATGTTATCTGAATTTGGGTAACTGGAGAATAATAACTTTTTTTTAAATAAAAAATACAGTTGTTTTACTTTTTTGGGTCTTGTATTTATTCATAATAAATACAAGACAAAATTTACAGAATATATGGGTCAATGACTTTTATGCTATTCTGTATAAGTTTCCTTGTAATGAATGCAGTTTCTAATTCAATATATTAATAAAGCATGCTTTATAATTATACATCGTAATACAGTTATCACACTTTATAAAAGAGCAATGACCGGGTCACTTGTATTTGTGTTTGATATCTTATCCATACAGGTCAATTAGCATGTTTCCCTAATTTAAAACTATATATTCTAAAATCACTAACTGATATGTTATTTTTCAGTAATATTTAAAATTCTGATTTATATATGAAATGGTTTGAGAACATATTTTTTTTCAAAACCTAATCCTAATATATATTTTAAGCAATTTAGCAGTTGCACAATTAAATTAGTTGTGATCAAAATTTTACCAATTGAAAGTTTGTACGATGAAAAAATTATTGTTTTTAGTTTGCCTTTTTAGGTCAATTAAACTTGCTTTGGTAACTAATATACAATATCTGAAGTATCATACTAATTTTCAAGGGAAACTGTCTTAGGTATAAATCTCCTTGTATTGGTTGCATGCTATTATTTAAAAGCAAATAAATATATTTCTATAAGAACCATGTACCGTGTTTTTTTTAAAGGTGTAAATGTCGGTGACTTACAAAATCTACATAAGAATAGTATGAGAGTAATTTTGAAATATATTTTAAACTGTTTCTAGATATGGACAGAAAGTACTTCTGGGCGTGGACTGATTTCCAAAGCTACGTGGATTGTATGCTGGTGTTCTCGGTCCTGGGTGCAGCTATCACATACCTGTTGATAGAGTTCTCGCCCTTCGTCGAGTTGATAGGTTTCCTCGCTGTCTTCACTGAAGCTATGCTCGGTGCTCCTCAGATTGCGAAGAATCATCAGAACAAGAGTACTGAAGGCATGAGGTAGTACAATAACCTCTAAAAAATATGATCTTTTTTAGATTTTGGATACTCTAAAATAGTTAGTAATAACCCCTCTTCGTTGTTTTTTAAATCATAAATGTCTCAAAGCGTCTCCCTTTTTCAGTGCATACTTCCAGCTCAATAAACTTTTACGCATGACGACATGTTAGAATACAAATTATTGGGTGTTTCGTTTGGCGATATTATTAAACCCGCATTCTCCTATTTTATTGATCTCAAAACTTAAATTTATATAAATAAATAATACTATTTTTAAAAAGATTTTTACTGGTGTTTTGTATGATTTTCAGCTTGAGCATGGTGGTGATGTGGACGTGTGGAGATCTATTCAAGACTGCTTATTTCGTAATTAGAGAAGCTCCTACGCAATTTTGGATGTGTGGAGCTCTACAAGTGTTATTAGATATTGTTATTCTTTTGCAAGTAAGTTCTTGTATTTGAATCCGCATTACCTTACTATATTACATCTCTTGTTCTGTTTAACATTAAGCTCCATTTGTTATCAATTTGGAAAATGCGGTCGTCTGATTTACTTGAAATACAAGCTTTTCCTATGTTAAATTATTTGCCTGAACCATCAGTATGTGTGACTTTTTGTAACTGAAAACATTTTTAAAATCAATCAATTGTTTTACAAAAATAATTCAAACTTGATTGTTGTATTAGGAGAAAAAAATCGCTACTGTTTGCAAAAAAAGCTCCAATGAATGGTCAATTATTATAATCTTTTTCATGCGAATTTTGTAGGCTAGTTTTTTTTATTAATCGTCTATAGCTATGCTACTAAACTTTACTGGAGATCAAACACACGTTCTCTTAATCGTGGATTTTACCTATTGAGCTACAAAATTGATTGAAATTGTCTTATGAAACGTTATCAGTAATTACGCACTCAAAAAATCGTCGTTAACCTTTGTACTTGTTAAGTTAGCGTATTACTCTGCAATCGTAAGTGGCCGACGTTTATCAGTACTTTAAACTGATATGGTTTCTTGAAGTTTATCGTTTAAAAAAATATTTTTTGTTTATGTAACTTCCGTAACATCTCTGCATGTGCACGAATCGGATTTATTTCTGATTTTTGATTTTAATATACAAGATTTATTACCTATTTATTTATTTTATAAATAGGACTACTATTTCATTGCATAAGTTTTGGACTACTAAGATATACCGGGAAAAATAAGGATTCGAAGATCATTTTATTGTAGGAATCTTATGGTATCCTCAGTGGTCATCATTGCTAATTCACTGGTTATCCATGTTTACGTATTCAGTAAACTTATATTAATTATACAATTAACTAAATAACCCCATAACGCAAAATAAGTACCGTGCGTTATATTTTCTGAGGAGTCGTTAGGTTTTTCGAGAATTTTGAATCAAAACAGTTTCAAAATTATTCATTAGAAAAGGTCCAACCGTCAGGAGAAATTTATTATCATATAAAATTACAGAAAAATAATGCATTAGTTTGACGTCTGTTTTCCCAGCGTTTGAGTAAAAAAGCAACGATTGACAAGAACGACAAACAAACTCAGCAGAAGCATTCAGCATTGCTGAAGGGCAGCTTGTTATTGCAGCTTGTTATTGAATTTCCGAAAAAACCATTTGTTAAGTTAATATTGAGGAAATGTGTTACAAAGATTTAATGTTAACATGACTTCATACAAAAATTATATTATAATTAGATTAAATAGTCGATATTAGATAATGAGATTGTAAAATCTTATAAAAATGTAGTACCGGGCAGTGACTTGCAATCATATAAATCGTGTAAGACAATAACTTATAATCTGGGTTTGTAAATACGAGAAATATATATAACTATTCATTTTAAAATAAATATATAATTGTTGATGGAATGAATAATGCGCTGCTTATATGTTATTGCTATTAGTTACTTATTTTTATTAACACTATGTTTTAATATTCATTTGATCCTCAGGTGTGGCTGTACCGAGCCAACACTGCAGCGGCGCGGCGCCTCCGACGCGGCGACTAGCATTGGACAGAGACTGACTTATAGCGCTCACTCCTCTCATGCACCGGCCCCCAGTCATGACGATGAGCACACGCCGCACGGGGTACATGGTTATTACATGGTTTATTTTTCGCTACCGGAGTTGGCTCGCGTATACACGTTGACCCAAGTAGCTCAGAGGACTATAGGATACACTCCTACCAGTAGCACTAATACTGAAAATAATAGGGCTATATAATTGATAAACCGAAACGTTTGACTTCTAGAGAACACTGGTCTACATCAAAATTGCCTTTTAGATGAAGACATACAATTCTTATAGAATTTTACATGCTGGATCTAAATGCCATAGTTAGCTCTTATTTTTTAATATAAGAGAGAATAGCATGAGTGAATTCAATTAATAAAAACTATGATGGACTAAAACTTTGATACAGTATTATAAGGTTTTCGAAAAGTCATTTAAAACAGACATTTAAAGATGTTGGGTATCAACCTGTCAACAGCTTATAATTGTTTAATCTTCAATCGCAGCCACTTAAATATACATTTTAATGTGTATAATGAATATAATAATAGAGTATTTATTTAAAAGGCACACAAAGAGTAAAATTTTGTAGACCAGTGTTTCATCAGTCTGCGTTACGCTTCTGAGTTCTAAACTTAACGGGGCCATATAGAGTTTTTCAAAATTAAGAGCATGCGTATTGTCGAGTCGAGGTGTTGCGTCTATAATGTATTTATTAATAAAATATGCTGTTCAGTACAATATCAGACGCGATGCTTTAATTAACCTGCAGTGTGCCTTGAATGTTTTATAAAATTTGTAGCTCATCGGTCGGTGCATTTTAAAGTTTATATCTCGAAAATTTTATTTACAATTTATTTTAATCGAAATTAATCTAGTTAATATATGTATTATATTATAACTCCTGTTACTTTTGTTCATAAGGTTTAGATTGCTAGACTAGTGATTTTTCTATTATTGGTTCCAAGAGAGAAGTCAAAGGTGCTGACGAATAAGCTTCTATTTTATATAGGCTAAGTATTCAAAATTTTAGGATGATAGCTCATCTTCAGTATCACTTATAAGATTTTTTTTTAAACTTTCTCATTTGACGACATTTCTTGAATACTAATTATTCACTACCTTCTAGTAAATCGCACACTTGTTTTTCCGTACTTCTGTTGTCAAGTGGACAAGTCTATAATAGAGCTATCCCGTGACGATCAGATTTTAATGATTTTATAAAACCTGTAAGTTTCTCCGTGTATATACCTAATAGACATATAAATAATCCCAACTAACCATCGAAACTGTCTGAGAAAACAACTTTTGATTGTTCCTCAAGTGGTTAATATTAATGAATTTAAGGTTGTCTAACAGACGGTTGCAATTGTACTAAGAGTCTGACAATGGACGACGTGGTATCTAATATTATTCCAAATAAAATATATTAGAATTGAGCTTATTATTTTATTGAATTTGAGGTGCAATTTAATATACCTTTGCTACCTTTCAAAGCAATTGTGACCCAAACTTCACACACACTTCATTTTTATAAAATACGAAATTCTGATCGTCGCGGGATTTTGGTCTATAAGATCCCACCACAAAACCATTCTCGGTAACTAATATTAACTTAAAGCACTTAACTTACACTATCCCCTAAATCCGAAGTCTTATAATCTCACTGTTGTATTAGACGCTAGGAATTCAAGCTGTGAAATGCATTATAATGTGATAAACGTATTTCGTGTACAACTATTTGTGGATTATTATTTGAAAATATTTAGATTTTTTATTATTTTTAAAGCAACAACGACTAGTTGTATTTTTAATATTTTGAACGCAGCTAGGGTAGTGTATATAGATTCTTTTTGTGAGTCATAAAATAGTAAAAGACCTTATCTTCTGGAGGAAGCTAGTTTCGAAAGCTTCTATTCCGAGGTTACAATAGCTTATGATTTTTTACTTAATAAAAACGATGTTTTTTCTATTACCCGAAATTCCAATACAACTCGACTTTTATTTTTGTTAAGTTTTCTGATAGACTGATATTAAGAAGAAATTAACCATGTATGAAAAGAAATTTATAACCTGCGAGTCATTTCATGTCTGTTTTTGGAGTAATTACGAGTATGTAATGGATTTTTTCAAGGTAGTAGGAAAAGCTAATTTTAGTGCAGTTGTTTTATGCTGGATTCGCACAATTCAGTATTATACACTTTACCTTACAATAGACGAGTTTACGACTTTTTTAATAGTTTAATACTGTAACTATCCATTTCCTTGCAAACGTTGCTTATTTTTCCGTAATTTATATTACAAAAATATTAAATTATTTGAAAATTAATAATCTTAATCCTAAATAAAATTATAATTTCAAAAGTAACACTTAAGAAACGTAAGATAAACTAAACAAACGATAGTGTGAATATTATACTACTTACGCCATCTATTGACAAACAGAGGCGTCTGTCTGTCTGTTACACTATCAGGCTTAAGTCACTGAACCGAATTTGATGAAATATGATACAGAGACAAAGTAGAGCTTGAGGAAAGACATAAGCTATGTTTAACCGCGACAAAAATACTTAAGAAGACAAACTAAACAAATGATTACGTCATCTATCGACGTGAGGTGAAGTGCATATCGAGTTGTCTGTAAAATATAGTGATCTAGCGATTAAAATGTGAAATTAAAGCTAAATACACGTTGTAAATTGTACCCGGGCGAAGTAGGGGAGGGTCGACTAGTTTTTACATATTTTATTAAACAGGAATGAATTTTGTAACCTCTAAAACATGATAAATGATGACTTACTATTTTCTCAATGTAACTACAGTTAGTTTAGGTCGTGTATCAACTGAGAATCGAACTAACGACTTTTCGATTTGAACATTTCCATTCCATTTAAGGGACTGGGGGTAGTCAAAGACAGGACAGGAAATCATTTATTTTATAAAAATTATAACGTTTTGCCTTGAAGTCACGAAATATTGAAAAAAAAAATTATAATTTTAAAAATTATAGCTGTTTGTGTTGATCCAGTTCCAACAGAAGGGTCCTTGCGATGACCATCATAAGTCCTTGGAGATTCGTCTAAAATCAATCGGACAAGATAAATAGTTTTATAAATAGATAATCTTCTGCCTAATCGAAGATTTAGAAATTTTTTTTTTTTAATTTTTGTGTCTTCAAGTCAAAACATTGTGTAACAATGCCATATTATTAATCTTATAAAATAAAATAATTTAATGGCAAAAAAATACTGAAAATTCTCATTTTTTCATGTCTCCGACTACCCCTAACCCCTTAAGCGTTTCCAGCATAAAACATTTTCATGAATTTTGAGGCTATATTAATGTATATGTAAGTATTACTTGTGATAATTATTATTTAAGTTACAGTTGTATTTTACCAATGTACAAATTAGTTTTCATTTACATTTGTGAATATTATATTTAGGATATTCCAATGGCATGATGATTTTATGCTTAGTAATAAGGTTAGTAAAATAGGAAATAAACATTTCATAGTTACAAAAGCCAAGTAAATATTTTATCTATTATGTTAAGAACTTCTGTTATTTTTTATAAAATTACTAGCAGTTTAACCACTCCGACTTATCTAAATAGTAAGTATTTGTATTATCGGTTTGACGTGAGACAAAATGTAAACAAATCATGAAAAGTTTATGTCTTGATTTTATAAGATTTTAAAAACACATTACATACACAATAATTTAATGCTCATCAAATATATGTACTTTGATATACATTTTAATAATTTAAATAAAGTTTATTAAAGACAACCCTTGCGACTTCATGCCCATGATCATCCGCTCCTATTGGTGTTAGCGTGCTGATATATAGCCTATAGCCTCCCTCGATAAATGGGCTATCTAACACTGAAAGAATTTTTCAAATCGGACCAGTAGTTCCTTAGATAAGCGCGTTCAAGAAAACAAACAAACTTTTCAGCTTTATATATTATAGCATAGATATAAATTGTCTGTCGTTTAATACTATGAAGTTAAATTGTACACACAATTCGTATATATAACGGTAAAGTGAGAAAGACATTTTTTTACGTATCGTGTTATAGTCACTATTGATTTCTTTGTTTACATTTTGTCTCATGTCAAAGTCAATAAAATATTGATATCAATATCAAACACATGACATTTTGACCGTGAAATACATTCCCTGTTCTAATAGACTATTGTCATAAAACTGAGTGATTCGTGTTATTAAAATGTAGTTATTATTTACATAATCTTGCATATAACTAATGTAAATAACATATTGATTGTATCAATATGTTATTTAAAAAAGACATTGTATAAAATACTTCTCAGTATATTTAATCTCGTTTGATTGTGTAAATTTGGTTATACAATAAACATACATTAATCACATATAATTCTGTCATAAATTGTGACATCCTAAAGCTTCCGTTATTTTATTTTATCATGTTGTTAAACGGTTTAAAAAAAATGTTTTTTAACAAAATGACGGAACACAACAAGTTCACCTAATATTTTGTAAGGAATTGATCCAATCCTGATAATAATTTTTATAACCATAATATAGGTAAGTACAATTATTTTTATATGTATATAATTAACTATTTAAATGTATATAAAACCATATCGTTAATTTTAATTACAGTGTGCGAATTATGAGAATAAAACTTTTTACAGTTTTTTTTTAATTAGGTATTAGTAAATTTTGTGAAATTTATAAGTATAGCACAAATAAACAATTATTGTACTTTTACATAAACGACTGTAAGCATTTGTTACAATATCTGCTCCAGTGTAGATTAGACACTAGAAATAACAATTATTAGTCTTTCTTTGACATAATTTCTCAGTGTGTCAGTTTAGTCTTTATTCGATTGGACAGCAAAATGTAAACAAAAAAAATAATTTATTCAAATCTTACCAAAACAATACGATTGACAAATTTTTATATAGATTACGCAGTAGGAAAATTATTGTTGAAAACAACTGATCTAAGAAAATAAGTGGAAATAATATGTTCTTGTCAACAAGTTGATCGGAAGACTTCCGAAAATGTCACATTTAATTAAGTGAACTAGATTCCATAGATTTTGATCTTTTATAAAATCACACAATTACAGTAAATTGAAAATATGAATATTAATGATGATTATATAGAATGATTTAAAGATTTAAATCATTCTATATATTCATTAAAGGAACGTTTGAACTAATATTTTATTCTATCTTAAGCATAACTTTTAAATATATTTATGTTTTGTTTACATTTTGTCTCACGCCCAGTTGAATAAAGAATAAAATTGTTGATACTAAAAATGGCACCTTTGTATATGATACATATCATATTTGATATTCACATATATTATGAAATATGGTATATCTTATGAATTGTAGTTAAATTATAAAATTTGGCCTTGACACGATTTTTGTACAATATATTCATTATTGGGGTAAAATTAGTGTAATTATTAGCGGCAAATGTTATTAGTGCAAAAGTTTTATAAAATAATAATTGGTGCCCACGTTCACATTTTGAAGGAATATTTATGCACATTTGTATGAAGTATATAGGGTAGTAAATATATTGTTATAATCAAATACTAAGTCGAATTATTGTAACATAATTATTCCACTAAAGCAGTTACATAAATTGACTATGTGGTCAATTATATCAATATTGTATTGCGAAACGAAAGTAGAGATGTTGTGATTTATCAATTATTAATAAAGTTATGTTGTTTGTTTAACCGTCTTTTTTATCTAAATCCCAGTCCAAAGATGTATTTTTACGCATAAAAAAGCACTTAATGCAGTTAGTAAAAACATAAATCAGCAATCAGCGTCACTCGAGTTACGTCAGTACCCATTCCCAAGAGACTCCCTCTTGTGAAATGGGAAGATCTTCACAAATATAGATCTTATTCGAATGAGCATACGAGCGTATAGCGGTCGTGTTAGGGATGGGGGTGTTGAAGGGTGGATCGATGGTCTGGAGAGGTAGCCCTCTGGCGGCGCGAGCTGTCTAGTTCGGAGCAGTGTGCCGGGAGCGCCGCCGTGGCTCGGCCGCGTACGTCTTCCCATTGACCGATCGATCAAGCGTCAACCAGGTAGGTAAATATTATCGTAGGCTTGATTGTTGATTGATTTTCCGAAAATTTTATACTTTCCTGAAGGTGAAATATTCCGTTGCTTACACAATTGTGGTTCATTTATGAATCAGTTATCGCTTTTTCTAAATATGTTAATTAATTTTAGTTATCATTTCTTAAAATATTTATATAAGTATAAACATGATATTTATTAAATATATGTTAAGTAATACTAGTACAATACCAGCAGACGTAAAGCTTACCTACACTGATAAAAACGCGTCCACAATTTATCTTCTTTGCACAGAGATGTAAACGTAGCATATATAACTAATAGGTAGTCAGATATTTACCTACTTGTATTTAATGACTGTATTGTATGTACCTACTTGTCTTATATTTTACCATGTTTCGTGTACTTTGAAGGTGACGTAAATTTTGAAATCCAATTGATTTTTAATAACTTACACCTAAATACATAAAACAATTCTTTTTATTTTCCAACGTTGATGATTTAAGATAATTTATAGTCGTTATGCTTCTTATCGTAAAGCTTTACAGACATTCGATGCAGATTTTTACTGTAGGTTTGAGTTATCATCTCAACAACAGCATTTTAGTTTTTATTATCATAAAAATATTTATTTCTATAACTAATTATAATCCCAAAACTATCGATAAAACTCGCTTAATTCTATAACAAAACTTCATAGAAATTACATCAATCAGAAAGTTGTATAGGTACAAATTATATAGCTGATTATAATCAGATTGCAAACATGATAAGATAATTAATTTCGTAACAAAAAAAACAAACAAAAGATAAGAGATAACTTTTCTATTTATAGAACGACTTCGATAGTCCCTTTCTATAGTTTTTATACAAATGGGACCTAAATATTTTTGAGATAAAAGCAGTACCTTTTTGTTGCTTTCTGCGAGGTCTTGTACGAGAAAAATTAGCTTAACCCATTACTAAATTAAACAAAATATTGTTTTTTTCATACATAATAACTATAACTTTTTGAAATTTATTCGTACTTCAATATAGAGAAAGAAAGACTCTAGAATCTTTCTACCAACCTTAGAATATTATATATATGTGGATAAACAAATAACAAAATAAATATTCTACAAATTCTATTTTGTTAAACAAGGTTTTTGGTGGAAAATTTGGCCTTCTAGGAAAATACGTTGATACACCTATGCGATGTTATAGTTTTAAATGTTAATATTTATGTTGATAAACTATTGAGATACTGTTTATTATTAATTATGGATTAATAAAAATTTTAAAAAATATTTCTACTAATAAAGTCGTTCTCGTACAATAAATAAAACATTATTAAAATATTCGACTCCAAAGCGAATATGCGGAAATTTTAACTAAAGATAAAAAAATATCTAGACGACGACAAACTTTATAGTATTAAATTTAATAGTATATTTATGTGATGTTCGCATTCGCTAATTTTTTTTTTTGCCGTCGCTGTATAAACTATAAGTGTCGGAAATTTCATACTCCTTCCGCGCAATTTTCGTAAAAAGGGGTACAAAGTTTTTGCTTCACGTATTAATATAATAATATATTATATTTCATACGTATAATAAAATATTAAATTTAGTACAATCCAGTAATTCTTTTGTACTAAATTTCTATAAGTAGAGAAAAACAGCATGTTGTTAATGCAATACCGAATGTGGCAACTTCAAGGTGACCACGTTATAGTGATGCACTACAACTACGAGTACTGGACTCGTTTCCTATTTGACATTGTATAAATTACTATCCACATTCCTTCCATTATTTTTAATACCCGAAGGCCCTTTGTTGACGTATAGTTGACGTAGACGTATTAAACCCACTTTTCAATTTTCTACTTATATCATATTCATACAATATATTTTATTGAGTTTAATATTATATTAATTATTAATTAATCTATACTATTATATAAAGAGGAAAGATTTGATTGTTTGTATGTTTGTTTGTTGCGAATAGGCTCGAAAAGTATTGAACCGATTTTGAAAATTCTTTCACCGATAGGAAGCTACATCCTTCCCGGGTAACATAGGCTATGTGGTGTTACCATAAATACTCTAATTAAAAAGATATGGCCATTTAAGTGCCATAAGGTGGTCATTTTGTAAATTGAAGAGTTTTTCAGAAACTAAAAATCCGATTTAAAAAATTTTTTCATTAATAGAAAACTACACTATTCGTGAGTGACAAAAGTGATTTAGTGTTGCCATATACATTTTTAATTAACAAATTTGGCCATTTTGTCGTAACTAACCCGATTTTAAAAATTCTTTCGCTAATAGAAAACTATGCTTTTCGTGAGTGATTTTTTTTTTCATTGATTACCTCTCCTTTAAAATTTTGTATGAAAAAAAAATGTTTCACTCATGGTTTCGTATAGAAGACGAAAATTCATTCAGAGGAAAAATATGGAGAGAGCTGATGATTGAGGAATTCGGCGACGGGGGAAGAGTACAGCCAGGATATTTAAGATAGGAGGTCCTCGAACAAATATCAATCAAAACCTCATCCATTTAGCAATGAGCTGAAAACAAATTCCAAAATGGCGGATTTAAGATGGTGGCTATAAAAATTTCATCGGCGTGTATCTCAGAAAGTATACATGATGGAAGAGTTGTTTATTGGCAAAACATGATCAGGGCCTCAAGGTCTATTTAATGACTAGAAAAAAAATTCAAGATGGCGGATTTTTTTTTCATACTAAATATATAGTATGAAAAAATATTGAAGAGACTACAGGTTGAGAACTATGCAAGACTTTGATATGGATCATAGAAGAACTTTCATTTTGACAAATTCATCGTGGGTTTCAGAGATGGGTATGGAGCACGGCCATGTTACTAATGATAGGTGGGCGCTACTCAAACAAAAAATACTCGAAATTTCATCCAATTGGCAGGGAGCTGACAAAAAAATTCCAAACATGAAAGTCAGAAATCAGTCTTTCAAAAAAATCATTTCATAGAGAGAACATTACCTAAAGTAGGTGTGTTGTGCTAATTCTTCCTCATGTACCCTCGTTTGAGTGAGTCTCATTTTAAGTAATTAACTGTGTTACACTCTTTAGTTAGAAGTTAGCGAGCTCGATCAGTATAGGCATGCGTTTTACAAATCGACGTCCCGTAACCCGGTAATTGGAGCACAAGTTTAAGGCACTGTTTGAGCTCCTATTATACAATCAGAAATATACAATTAAATACCAAGACATTTGACATACCAAGACACACAATATTGGTATTGATGGACTTCGAAAAGTATAAAGAAATACCATTAAAATATCCTAAATTTCTGTTTTCGTGGAAGTTTTTATGATATCTTATACTAACTGCGTCCCGCGGTTCCACCCGCTATATTTTGAATAATTCACACTATATCAATATAAATTATAGCCTATATGTTATTCTGATGTGTAAGCTATATTATGGTAAAGTTTCATCAAATCCATTCAGTAGTTCTTTCGTGAAAGAGTAACAAACATCCATACTTTCGCGTTTATAATATTTTTTATTGCTTACTTGCTGCTAAATGGCAATCAAATACAAAACCAATTTTTCCTCAGATATATAATAAATTAATAATGCAAATCAGAGAGATGAGTCCTTTACTTCTTCGTTTGACAAATAACGAAATAAAATAAAATGGTATTTTAATATTAAAAAAATAAGTACCTAACTGAAATCTTACTAGATGCTCTTAAAAACTCGTACATTTTCTTGATCAAAAAGTTAAATCGAATCGGATTATTTGCTATTACATTCTTGCGTGACTCTTTTACATATTATTGTGGACGGCTTTCCTTTGAATCAATCGATAGTACCTAATCGAAGGATTTTTCTTTACTCGTGTTTTACTGCATATAAAGGACGTTATTGGAATAAAAATTTCTTAGATAAAATATAGTCGTCAAGTTATTCATGGTAGTTTCCAAGTCTACTGATCACTTGAGTGAATAAAGAGAGTAAGAAAGATGAACCATACTATGATATTATATTGCACAGTAAAATCCAATAATAACATTAACATCAAATCTAGACGATATGCCGAGCAGTGCTTGGACTCTAGTCTGCACTGCTAGACTCCATTACCCACCATTTAATTAAATCAAGCAACGATTTATTTCTAAATAATAAGGCTAACACTTTACCACAACTATTCAATGTACAAAAGCCTATAAAATCTCGACCGGATTATATAACTTTAAATATGTATGTCATAAATGAGTAAGAAATAATTAATAAACAAGGAATATCACTAACACCAATAAGAAATAGATTCACAATCATTCTGTAAGGGACTGTTTATCTAGTTCGCATTTAATGATCGAAGCATAAAGTTAGGTTATGTTTACAAAGTAACTAACTCAAATAGTAACCATTATAAATTCTTCAAATCAGGCGTTTCTGTTTACTGCCTACTTTCTATTAAGTATTTATTATGTACAAATTATATTTACATTGTATGTTATAAATTAACTTCAGAAGTGTCCCACTTCTGAGATTTCGTTAGCATAGCAAGGTGAGGCAAAGTTGGACATCGAGATGACCCCTGTCATGTCACCAGACACAGCCACACACTCTGACCTAGCTTTCTTTGTGTTGTTTGTCGCGAATAATGTTTGAAAATTTACAACAATCTCTTCTACATAATAGATCACATATTTATGTAAGAACACAGGTACTGTCAGGTTATATTGATTAGAATTTAAATATTATTATCACAAGGTTCCTAAATAATTAAATTACTGTTAGCAGGCCAGACAATTTGAGCAGTGATGGCTAGTCTCGGTCAGGTGACCCTGGTATTATTCCCGCTCCAATCTTTCTATAAGTTAATAAGACAACTATATAAGGGCTAGAAAAAAAGCTGCTTTATATCCTGGAATGATAATGTATCATGAACAAAGTACCCAATCTCTACTTCTTCCCCTATTAGATTATGCTGACGTTTGCTATTTAGATACTACTGAAGGGGTGCTTGACAAACTCGAACGTCTTCAAAATTTGTACATCCGTTTTATTTACGGGTTGCGCAAGTTTGACCATATATCAGATTTCAGACGTCAATTAAAGTGGCTTCCCATCCGACTTCGCCGGAATTCACATATTCTGACTCTGCTTTAGAATGTGTTGAAAAACTCCTCTCCTACATACCTAAGGGAACGCTTTCACCTGGCGCCATCCAGAGACAGACCACTGCGAAAGTGTGTTAGGGCCAGAGTCTTCGATATAACTTTTTCGAAGACGACTTTTTACAAAAAACCTATGGAAATCGCTACCGAGTCACATTTTTGATGACAACCCGTCCATAAATTTATTTAAGTCCAGACTTAAACAGCACTATCTATCTATGCTGCGATCAATATGTGAACATTAAATTATAGATATTATTATAGAGATAGATAAAGTTATCCTATTGTACATTTAAGTTTGTAACAATTGTTTATAAGTTTGTGACTCAGAAATAAATAAATAAATAAAGTAATGAAATATATACCGAACAACGTTATAATTAATAAAAAGAAACAAGAACGGTCAAATGAAGCTTCATCGTTTACCAGTGGGTTGTCAGCTGAACAAGGACGAGACGTGCTCGAAATAGAAACTGTCCGTTATCGACATTTGCGTTTTAGTATAAGGACAAGGACATCGTTAATAACCTTGAAATATCGATACCTTGTTCAGACCTTAATTAGAGTATCTTCATAGTTCAACGTGAAAGACTGATCAAAGGGATCTACCTCATCTATTTTAGATCGCTTTAAGTTTATGATAATGCTGTAGGGCAACTTAATTACAGTTGTTTTCTGTTATGTCGTTATAAAATTATGAATAAATATAGTAAAATTAGCTCTTTGATAGTCCAACATTATTATAATATAAATTAAACTTTAAGTGACACAAAGAAAATTGAAAAGAATTAATTTCAAATTATTGTTATTACTAATTTTAAAAAAACTTAAACAATATATAAATATCTAGTAGAAAACAGTTTTAAATTTACAGAAAAGAGTATTTAATTCGGTAAGACGCCATTGTGAAAAGCGACAAATGTTATTAGTGAATCGTGTTCGCGAGTTTTATTTTATTTTATTTCAATTATACCCACGTAACAATTTAAAACAAGACAATATATAACATTTGTTCCGGTAGATTTGTCAGTTGTCAAACGGAGCTCGCTTGGTGACCACAAAGGGTCTGAAACTTGTGTGGTGTCGTCATGCCGGGATTCCGTAAAGGATTTTTGACTTTTTGTAATTAGGTTTCTTGTGTTTCGTCAAAGTGCATATTATTGTTCTTTTAAGGGTTACTGGCGGTATAGTTTATATAAAGATAACAATATTTATCTTTAAAATTCTCGTGTCGCTGTGTATGTTACCAAACTGCTCCGAAACGGCTCGATCGATTCTTATGAAATATCGGGTAGGTCTGAAAATCAGTAAACATCTATTTTTTATACCCCTAAGGTACCCTAAAGGGCCCACCCTAATTTTCTAAAATTTAGATTTATATTATTATTTTTTTTGGATTTTTTGACATTGTCTAGGTACATTGACCTGAGCCATTAAAAATGTCTCCTTTAATTAGTAAAATCGCGGCAAATACTAGATTTTAGGCCAACAATTATTGATGAAGCGTAATATTTGTATAGGAACACCTACTGAGATTATGATAATTTAATTGTTGTTTAATGTAAGCGGAGTTAGTGAACAAAGTAAGGGCCATTGTCTCTGCTTTTATAGAGGCTAACGACATCGGCGGCGTCTCTCGGATAGCCATCATAAACGCCATTGAGCTTAATGGTGCTGCGTCATATTTAAATGTTTCATTTTAATAATCTGATATGAGACAAATGTATCTAATAACATTATAAGCTACATTATTCTTATGAACTTCCAGTTTCGCTGAGATAAAAAGATATTTAGGTACTTTTTACCTCTATAGCTAAAATCAGATACAACCTAACAAAGAAATTTAATTCGAAATCCAAGAAACCAGTTGGTTAACTACTAATACACCAAGACGGGAATTGTTTAGTTACAAAATATATATTTAATCGATTTTTAAGAATGGTTTCACAAAAAGTATGAAGAAATAGAGCCTAAAAGTATTATTATCCGACTACGGCGAAGAAAGATTTTGACAGTCTCTGTACGTATGTAAGTATGTATCTATGTATGTTCGACCCTAGCGCCTAAACTACTGAAACAATTTTATTGAATGAGATGTAAATAGATTCGTAATATTGGCGCGGGTGACATAAAATATAAATAATTTTTAATTTTTTTATGACGCGGTTCAGTCGTTGCACTCGTTTAAGCAAATAAAAACCAACATTAGATTATACAACATAAGGTTATCTCGATCGGAAAACGGAAAACTATTAAATAAAAAAATTAAGTTTAAAAAAACTATAACCCGACTACGTAAAAAGTGGTCTAAAAAGGACGAAACGAAAATAATTCAGATGGAAACTCAGAAATGCATAGATATAAAAAAGGTCAAGGTAGAATCGTGGTCGCACTCTTTTATGTATTCGGGTTATAGTTTTTTTTATATTCCATACAGACGATGCTTTAGAGAATTCCTTTACTATATCTGTTTCCAAGCTACATTTGTAGTCAAAATTTCCTGATGATTTTCTTTTTTAGAGAAAAACGTGCGTAGAGAGAAAATATACGTTATAGGCAATTAATAAATAAATAGTAAAGTAAATAGCATACTATTCTTTTTAATTATTTTTTTTACAAAATATATTCTTGAGAATAGTAGTCATATAAATTTAGCTTTAGTAATAGCAAAAACAAGTAATTTAATTTCTTTAAGATAGAAAATTTATATTGTAACATACTCGTATTTCTCTACTTAACGACTTTTGATACTATCGTCTCCATAAAACAAATGGGAGGGTTTTATGGGGGTGCAAAGAGTTTTAAGGATTCAGTATAAAAAGCTTGTATTTTAAAATCTCACTCAATCCCGTTTATATTAGCTTGGCTGGTAGTAAAAAGCTTTATTGTTGATGTAGAGCACGCAATCTATATTCTGCACATACAGCAGAAATATTATGTAGGCACTAAGCACGTGAATATATTACAAAGCCGATACTAAGCTTGCATACAATATATATGGTTAACCACCATTCAGCGATATTAATGTATATAGTGAGATATGACCAATGTTTATTGATATTTTGGCATCACCGTAAATGCCAAAATTAAAGTTGATAAACTAAAAAAATTCACGTTTTGAGTTGCCGTGGGCAAGTATAAAAATACTATTCTATGTATAGATGTATTCTCTTAAGTTTTGTGCGGTAAATACTGGAATTATCTCCTCTTGATTATTTACTAAAAGACATGTTTAACTCATATGACATACCTACATACATAGCATAATTCTAAAGTCACCCCAAGATAAAGTGAATTGTTACAAAAGCTCTTATTTTATATTGATATGAAAAATACTCACTCAACGTCCCCAAAGTAATATTCTATTCTCCCTATCAATAAAGTTAACTCATGTTACTAATATCTAAATTCAAACACATATAATATATTTGGTTCAAAACCTACACAGTTGAGCAGAATCATTGAAATACTATTTTTGTTATTCTCGGATAAATTAAAATTTGTAAAATAAGTTAACCAAATTTTAATCAGACTCAAATCGACCAATTTTGTTGTCAAACCACATTGAATGGCATAACTAAATAGGTACTAGGTACCCTAGTTGTGTTGGCATGGCTTTATTAATAGTTATAAATCTGTTTCTGAAATATTATGTAACAAATTAACAGCTCTACTTGCTGTTATTCATATTGATACAACGTAACTCATATGATCGCTATCCATTATGCCAATTTGTTCAGCTTATATAAACCCTATTCACCTCTTACGAGCGTACTAATCGGAAGAGAGGGAAGACTCGAGAAGACATCCGCTCCTAATTCATTGAGTGGAATGACGTGTCCCATTTTATATAACAAACCTTTTTACCTCTTGTAAGAGTATACTCTTAAAACTTTTAAATTACTCTATTAAATATTCTCAGAAATATCTGAAACGAAATTTAAAAAACCACACCAGCACGCGGTTATCCGTCACTGGCCGTCCTCTATGAAATATATCGCTTAAAATATTAAGTAATTTAACTGCTAAACAAATACATTGCAATACGTTTAATGATATGATTTTCCATGTTTCATTTGTACCGTTGTATCGAAATTTTAGACTAGATATTTTTACATATTTGTCCGCCAACTAATGAAACCTTTCGGTCCAAAATTGATATATTAGGGCCAATATACTGAAGACACTATCCACGTCATTTATATGAATCTTTACGTCAGTCATATACAAATCTATGGTTAAAAAATTATGGCAGATTTAAGCTAGGTCTCCTCGTTGTTATTGGAAACGCAAATCAAAATTCAAATTAATACGCACCTTGGCATAAATGAGTTGAATTTAATACTCAATTCACTACGTCAACAAAAATATTATAGGTACTTAACGTAATGCTCATATTAAAAGATTGATTAAAATTACATTTTTGAGGGCTTTCATGTTTTCGTAGTTTTAATGACGGTAGATAGGAAATTGTAGTTGAAAATGTAGCATTTTTAGGGTTTCGTACCTTAAAAGGAAAAAAGGAACCCTTATAGGATCACTTCGTTGTAAGTCTGTCTGTCTGCCTGTCTGTCCGTCTGTCAAGACCTTTTTTCTCAGGATCGCGTGGAGGTATCAAGTTAAAATTAATATTAAATACTCAAACCTGCGACCCCTTGCGGCTGGCAAAAAACAAACTTCTAAGTCCAAAAAAAGAAGGAGGATATTTGACAATATGTTCACCGACTAAAATTATTTTAGTAAAATTATTTTTTATTGCATTTTTTTTGTTAAAAATGTTTTAACATATTTTCTTATATTCTTTTTGTAAGTAATCCCCCCAATATTACTTTTGTTAATATTTTAAGCTGGACACGAAAATCAAAATTTGATAGTGTTTGTTCCTTTATTGAAATTACGGAACTCCCTCAGAGAGTTCCACACGCAATTGGCCGAATTATTTAGTGATGACAAATTGTGCGCGTGTAGGACTTTTACAAGCTCTACTCTCGACGATTACACTTAAATATCAGATCCTCGACAGGCATCCAATCAATATTATTATTGTAGTAATTGGTCCATAAAAATAAGTGTGTGTAGGTGTAATACATAGCAGGAAAAAGTGTTATAAATATAGTAAGTCAAATTCTGCAAAAGTGGTGCAACAAAGTGATGACGTGTATTGAAAAGCACATCGGAAAAATAATACAGTTTAGTAATGATGTTTCAACAAAAGTAATTCAATCAGCCAATGATATAATCTAACATGTTTATTCACAAGAGGTTTTCATAAGAGAACAATAGGAAAACGAAGTGTACACAATCCCTTAGGGATGTAATAGGATCGGGCAATTTGCCAATGTGCGTGGGCTGGAATGTCCTTCATCCCTGTTAAGGACACGCCAAGGTCGATACGGGAAACGGGCTGTATAAAAAGATAGCAATATTAAACCTACCAAAATATCATAAAAAGGTATTGAGGATACAACGTTTCTGATTCATTTCAAAGACATTCTAGTGTTTGTTATAATAATAAGTGATAGAAAGCTTTATAATTTGTTGGTTTGTCCTTTTTTCAAGCAGGTGCGAAGACGAATCGACAATTTTTGACTTGAGAATAATATACATTCCTAAAAAATACATTCGAGTTGTAAATTATACTCGTGCGAACCCGCGATGGGTCCCAAGTTATATATTTTTGTTTATCAAGTCATAAACAATAAGTACAGATAGCCATTACCTAAATTACCAACCCCGCAATTATTGTGTAGGATTGTGAGTTTTTGATATATATACTTTGTTGTTGTAGTATTTCATTCACAACAATAACAGGAACTCATATTCACGGTCAAAGTTAATTACTTGTAATATTGACCTACTAACAAAATAAGTGCATAAATTATACCGTTTCTTTGTTTCAGGGCTAGGCCATTGGTTGAGTTCACGCGAGCAAAATACTAGAGTCGCAATTAAATATCTTTGCTTCGGTTCATTCACACGAGGAACGCAAAGCCGAGTGGAAGTACGATATGCGACGCTTTGTGTCATGAGTGTGACACAACAACGTCCGCCACCGAGCCGCGCATCAGTGCAACGATAACCGACCTCCTCTACTGGATGTGCCAAGTTTCGATTTCATCGGCGTTCTCGTTTTGCCAGTAGATGCACGTGCGCCGCACTACGCACCACACACGAGTAGTGGCAGCTTGCAGACTACTCGACTCTACAATGCACACCAGGCATACAAATAGTGTCCTAGCTTGTTTTTAAATAAACGGATTCGAATTTTAAATTAACGTCCGTTTTGACAGTTTGACAGACGTATATGTGCAGAGTAAATAAACAAATCTAAAGTGTTTTAAAAGTTAAATCATTTAATCGTGATAACTTAGAAGTGTACGATGACGTCGCGATCCAAGGAGAAGGTAGCAGCGGCGTTTCGGAAGCTGTTTCGCTCTCCCGAGAAACTGGACAAAGAAGGAGCAGGGCCGAGCGGGTCTCCAGCCAGGCGCGGTATATTTCGTAGACATAGGTAAGTAGAGCTCAAAAATGCACAAAAACCAGTTTATTAAAGTATATATACGTAATCTAAATTAATAATAAACTAAAAATTTAGTACTCAATGAAAACAGTTCATTCTAAACGCAAATTTATTGTTACAGTTATTGAAAAGTAAGATATAGAGACATTTTTGTATAATATGGACTTAGGGAGTTCACGACTTCATACCTAATAATAACTATTTTAATTATCATCACAAATATTTATTATAAATGATAAGAAATAGGGGACATTACAATCGTTCTGAAGCGATACCATTATAATTACCTATTAATTAATCGAAATTATTTTATAATTTTCATTCAGAGTTGCAGAATGTATTGTTGTGTTGTGTATAATACAGTACCACTAAAAAATAAACAGATAAACTAAAACTGTAATATAATTAAAAGTATAAACATATATACATATTATTTTTTTTCCAACAAAGTATAACTTTTTATATTAAAGTTACCTAACCAATAATTTATGGTAGATTTTTTGTTGTAACGAAAAAAATATTACGTAAGGAAAACTGTGTATTGTGTATGTATAGTATACACAGGTATATATATCGAGGCATTAGAAACTGAAACAATCCACATTCTTTGCGTTTGTTTATTGCAACTCAACGCTGTAATAGGCCTTTCTGTGCCGGGAAACATGATAAATGAATTGTTAAATCAATCAAAATATTAGTTATGGCCTTGTGGTAATCTTGTTATAGTGTACTGTGGTATTTGTGAATGGTAACTGTTCATTAATCATTTAGAATGTACATATGTACTGTATACCATATTCATATTTATTACATCACAATTAAATAATCTATTATAAATTCTCAAAAAATGTCATGATTTTCATTGATTAGAAATTGGATTATGAAAATTTGATAATGTAAAATTATGATAGAGTGCAGTTTTCATTTTCTTTATTACAATATTAATTGATCGCTAATAATTATTATCGTGTAATTTTATTAAAAAAGGTTTGGATTCGAGTTTTACGATATTATCCGTGCTTGACTGTCCAAAATTAACTACATCACTCTAGTCTAGAATATTTAATTTAATTAGATAATTATGCGTGGAATTACTTAATAATTACCAAAGTATACCATAATCATGACCTTTTACCAACTGTATTTTTGTTTTAAATTAAAATACGCTAGTAACAAAGAATGTAACAATTTTAGAAATTTTTCGTCTAAATTTTCACTTGTAAAATTTCATCATTTTCTTTATGTAAATACCTACATATCTCTTTACAACAGACTTCAAAAAAAGGGAGGTTATCAATTCGGTTGTTTTTTTTTTACTTTATAACACGTAATTGATGTGATAATCAAATCAAATCATCGTATAATTTTAGATGAAAATCTTTTGTGTCAAGATATTAAAATATCAAATAATTTTTTTGGGATTTCCTGCTTCACAAAACGTTACACGGGTGGGATTTTTGGATCAAAAGTATACAAAATTGCGTAACTTTTGAATATTCAAGTAATTCGACTACATGTTGTAGGTACTTAGTAGTAGTACTTAATAATTGATATGTACTTGAACTCGGTATTGATCGTTCGCCGTGTCATTTAAAATTTAACTGCTGCCTCCTGCAGAATAATGCAATCAGAAATATTGATCGACAGCTCGTTATTCTTTTTTAAAATCAGTTTAAAACAGTTTCCAGTAGTATGCATTTTAACACATATACTTATACGAAGTAATTAAATATATTATGATACTAGCTGACCCAGCAAACGTTGTTTTGCCATATAAATTTGGGGTGGGCCACCCTTATCACTTAGGGAGTTAAAAATAGATAAGTAGCCGATTCTCAGGCCTACAGGCATATAAAATTTCATAAAAATCTGTCAAACCGGTTCGGAGGAGTATGATAACTAACATTGTGACACGAGAATTTTATATAACAGATTAGGTTTTAAATTTTTATTTAAGAAGTGACTTCGTAAGGAGGATAAGAAAAACATTGAATTATTGAACTATGTAAAATTGGTACAAAATAAAAATTATTTCCTAAACAACACAATATAATAAGCAAAACAATTCTTACTATAATATAGTTCACGTTTAAATAAAGTTATCATAAAAAATAAATATGTTGTGTAAGTTGTCTGTTAGATGAAAGATATAGTCCATTGAAATGTTACATGAGCTTTGCATTTTTTAGAGGACGCAATTTTATTTTTGGGACATGTGTGGGGGTTCAATAGAAGCTTAACCTCAAGTTTGTGGGGTCGCCACCCTTGTCCCCCGGCCGCCATCTTAGAAAAAGGGATGGAAATGTCTTTTTCGCGATATCTCGAAAACTATGCGTCTTACAAAAAATATGTAAAGACATAATTTGTAGCAAATTGTTTTGCCTACAAATATGTTTATATAACTTTTTGCCCTAAATTTAAAATTAAAGAAGTTATGGGCAAAAAAGTGAGAAAATTTTAAAAAAAATTTTCTTTTTTGCTCTATAACTTTTTTTTAATACATTTTACAAAAAAATTACTTTAGACCAATCTTGTAGATGATCTTTTGAAGAAAATTTTTCTCTGTATTTTTTTTTATTTCATTCATTTAAACGCTGTTACAGCGCTCCCAAGTTGATCGGGTTCGTCAATGCTCATAAGAATTCGGTCAAAACGAACAACATCAGCAGCCTTATAATATGGGGAAATTAAAATTTATAAAAATTATGAAGAAACATCCTGAATTAGCTGGTGGTACCTCGCTATTCCTGAGTGAGAAGGTTGATCCATCTTTGCTTTCTCTTGTTGGCGAACGTTTTTTGTAGCTTTATAGCGGTAATAAAGACGACACAGACGACGACGACAGTAACTAAAAATTCATTTATTTTTTCATCGATTTAGCTCGTTTTCACAGTCTCCGAGTATATATATCACTAGGTCCAGTCATGGCTCGGAAGATATCAAAATCCTGAAGATTGGGGCTGAAAAAAGCATGCAAACATTTGGATGCCAATACAAGCTTCCAAGCCTCCAGCACCCCCCGATTTTCTGCAGACGCAAAAGAAAATGTGGAAGCATGTGTGGCTGGAGAAAATCAGGCCTGAAATGAATGCTCTACACTCTACAGTATGCCTCCATTTTTCTGGCGCAACATGCAACACTGAAACACTGAAAAGAAATGTCAAATGAACTTTCACGTTTGACGTTGATTTTGATTCTGAGCCAAAGCCTGGACCATCGAAGAAAAGTTCATTAGAATAGCTAGCTAATAAGTGGTTGAAAATATTATGATGTCGAGGATTACATTATAAGCAAGATGTCTGCGGAGTAGGACTACTCGGGATACCACGTAAAAAAAACGCGCCTACCACATAGGCGGCGGTGAAAAGATTTAACAATGAATAAGTGAAGTTGTACGGATTTAACAAAACATTTTTTAGAATATATTTACAATAAAACAAAAATCAAAAATAAGTTACATTTCGTTTTGACCGGATTCTTATGAGCATTGACGAACCCGGTCAACTTCGGAGCGCTGTAACAGCGTTTTAAATGAATGAAATAAAAAAAAAATTACAGAGAAAAATTTTCCTCGCAAGATCATCTACAAGATTGGTCTAAGGTAATTTTTTTGTAAAATGTATTAAAAAAAAAGTTATAGAGCAAAAAAGAAAATTTTTATAAAAATTTTCTCACTTTTTTGCTTATAACTTCTTTAATTTTAAATTTAGGGCAAAAAGTTATATAAATATATTTGTAGGCAAAACAATTTGCTACAAATTATGTCTTTACGTATTTTTTGTAAGACGCATAGTTTTCGAGATATCGCGAAAAAGACGTTTCCACCCCTTTTTCTAAGATGGCGGCCGGGGGACAAGGGTGGCGACCCCACAAACTTGAGGTTAACCCCCACCATGTCCCAAAAATAAAATTGCGTCCTCTAATAAATGCAATACTCAGTCCTTAAATTGTAACATTTCAATGGACTAATATGATGTTAGTGCGTTTAATTAGTCATGTACCAGCTGCTATGTTTGGGCATTATAAACAGGAAAATAACGTATCTATATGGTTGGCTGTTTAGAAACTAAACTTGTGTACTAAGGGTGGATAAATTAAGGTAAGGTTAGACTCAAACGAACGTCAACGAAAAATTGCTTAGGCACTGTTAAAGTATCGCTCTCTAACAATACAAATGTATTACACAGAAATATTTAGATTCCTTAGAATATAGAAGTCATGAATCTGCAGACAGATCATTGTATCCCTCGGAATGAATAAGAGTTATAAATTGAGAACCTTTTTTGACGTCATTTGAAATTTCTTAAATCAATACTATTGGCATCTGATAATCAAATATAAATCTGTTTCTGTAATTTTCTCACCATTTTGAAATGAGACAGTTAAATTGCAAAGCGAAGAGATGATGTCAAGGTAGCATACGTTTTGATTAGGGTTGCCAGTTGCAGTGTCGAATGCTTTTTAAAATTACAAATACACAGATTTTTTTCTCCCTATTTTTACAACTTCCGCGTTTAGTTTTGAATTTAAAATAGTAAGAAAAAAAAATAGAATATCATAGATGATACGATTAAAATCTAAGGCTTTTTATTTAATATTTAAATCAGGTATTAGAAAAAAGTTAGGGTAATTTAGGTATGCATAAGCGCAGCAAAGCTAAAGCGGGTCGGTTAGACATAAATATGAAATGTATTAATTCACCAAAAGGTGACAATCCTAGTTTACACTGACGTATCAGTTTCAAAATACGACAAAGAAATGTCAGCACATATCACAGTGTGTGAGATATTGTGACGACAACTATACTGCGTCATAAGTCATAACAATGCGGAACAGACTAACATACACCTGTGATATACCAGTCATTATACGGATGCTTTTTTAATATTTAAGAGCGAGCTTACGTAATCGCGTTCATGGTTAACTATTTCATTCATCAAGCCGTAAACAAACTATTATTTTTAATTTATAAAAATGGATGTTTGTCTGTCCGAAATTAATGGACTTTGCCTTTTACTGTCCACCAGATAAAATATTTTTATATTATAGTCATAGACAATATTATTGACTTTTATTTTATGTTTTTACCCGACTACGACGAAGTCAAAGGGAAGGGTTTATTGGGTGTAGTGTAATACAGTGAGTGCGAGCACGATTCTACCTTGACCATTTTTATACCTATGCAATTTTGGGTTTCTATCTGCATTATTTTCTTGTTTCATCATTGAATTTCTAACATTACGAATGACATTCGCATTACGCTGTATGGTGTGTGATCTTCGCGTTTCCCATAAAGTATAAATCAAAAAAATTGTAAAACTGATCAAAAAAGTTTATAATTACTTTATACTAAAAGATTTCGGAATCTATGACAATTTATCTTTTGTGTTTGTAAGATAATATTAGCAAGAAATAATAGAAGCGACATTGCCAATGTATAGAATTACTTTTTTTATAAATATTTCAAGACAAAGGTTCTTGGTACCACATTGTTGTAATTAGCCACCAGATGGCCCCTAGTCTTAAAATCAATTATTTTACTGCGTGCGCATTCTTTACGTTCTTTGTGATTATTTGGAAATTACTTACTGGAAAAAATTGTTTATGTAATCTTTAGACGTCTCCCATGGAACAAAGGAACAAATATAAACTGTGTTATCTATACTAAGTAATATATAAAGCTGAAGAGTTTGTTTATTTGTTTGCTTGACCGCGCTAACCTCAGGAATTACTGGTCTGATTTGAAAAAATTTTTCAGTTTTAGATAGCCCATTTATTGAGGAATGTTATTGGCTATATATCATCACGCTAAGACCAATAGGAGTGGAGCATCACGCGGACTAAGTTGCGCGGGTATAGGTACATGGCTATTAATACCCACCGAAACAAAAAGTAATTTAATACTGAGCGTATGCTGCGTCGATAATGTCACAGAGAAAGCTGCATGTCTTGTAATTTAAAGCGATACACTATCAGTATGGCTATTAACGGAGCGACAGGCCGGCTGCCATGTTGCTATTCTAATAACGAGAAATATTTACATTGGATTGCTTTGCTTTCACTCATATATAAAACTCAATTAACGTTCCCGAATGTATTAAATTTGTTACCGAGCCGTAAGTATTAAGACATTGTTTACATATTGAGCTCATCAGACGTTAAATAAATAATCAAATGATTATTTATTTAACATATCAGACAATAACTCGGTTATCAAAAGCAATGCCGATACGTTGCGTATAGTTTAGGGGCTCTCAGATTTAATTGACCCGTAGACTACTTGACCGTATTCAGAACAGCAAATCATTTGAACAAATACCAAAAAAATCTTTAATTTGTGGTACCTAGAGATTATTAAATTATAAAACCATTGCGGAATCAGGAATACATATCGTGATTATATTGTTTCACTCACGTGGAACCCCTGCTACGTTGTTATTCGTTAACCTTTGGGGTCAATATCCAAGAACACTTTGGAGTAAGTCCGTTTTAGTTCTACAACACTACAATAAACAAAACTACAACACATAACCTACTTTTATGTAAAACAATATGTATCATATAAAGCATTAATCAAGACCAATGACCGCTGATGCGCATTTCGCAATTGGAACTTTAATATAGTGTACTGTTATTACATAGTAATAAGTACTATTTATATTTCATAACATTCTATAAATAATACAAAAAAAAATTTAACAAATGTATTTCAGGAGTTGCCTGGTGTACCTACAGTGTTGCCAACATAGCTACTTTTTTATACAATTTTTGTGTAAAATTATTTGTTATAAAAAAATTATAGGTTAATTCTCAAATTGGTTTAGTTTGATTAATTCGAATAAATATTTGATTCAATTATGGCAACATCATTTTCATTTCTTGTTACTTTTTGCATGATCTGGCTTCAGATATAATGTGTGAGTTGGCAGCACTGTGTACCTATATTCAAAGTTTAGTATCAATAAAGTTAAAATTGGACTATTCTAAAACACGGAATAATTATCAAAATCGGTGCCTAACAAATTCTTGGTATAAGTTATTATAATATTAATCTCTATCACAATCTCAAAACATCAAAGATAAGGAAAAGTGTCCTAGATACAAAAAATAAAAAAATAACTAAATTCTCGTATACTCGTAGTAAACTTTTCATTTTCTAATTACTCATTTGAAATTTCTTATTTATAAAAATGAAACCCTAAACGTGATAAATGATCATTGACAAAAGATGTGTAATTGAAGCAAAACAGCAATGTTGTGATATTTTTTGTAAATGTAAATCGTTTTTACACCCTAACAGCAATGAGTGATACTGCCACTGAAACAATTTTAGATAACCCGAATAAGCACTTGAGTGACCCAATTCTTAAGTGAATCATTTATCCTCGTAGTGTTCATGTAAGTCTATATTTATTACGATAAGATATATTATGTTACTACATGTAAATGAATTGTATTTAAATATGTAGAAAAAAGTTTCCGTTGACATACAAATTGGCAGATTTGAAAATTCCAGTGTATTTTTTATTAATTTTTGAAAATATAGCTGAAACATTGCGAGATGTGTCTGAATGAATGGGGGGCAATTACCTCTCTTTTCGTTGTCAATATTGTGCGCAGATAATGCATCTATATCTTTATGAACATCAGAATATGTAATGTTAATGTTTTTGTTTTTTTTTTTACCTTTCCAGAGATGGGGTAGGCCCGGCAGAAGCGCCTGCGAGTTTGCCATCAAGTCCTACAGCTACATCCCTAGTCAAGAAAAAGGCTGGAGGAGCAAACGATGTACGAGAAAGAGCAGCGGCTGTGCGCACGCGCAGACTCATGAAGGAACTTAAAGAAATACAACGAATACAAGACCACAGATCAGACCCAGTATTTACAGTAAGAAATCCCTTAATATTTTTAACAAAATATTTGACCTCTTCCCTACAGATGTTGCAAATGTGAAAGTGGGTTTGTTTGTTTATTAAATTTTCACACCATAACGCAACACTACCGGTCTGCGATAGGTTTACCTACAGAATGTTGTAACTAAGATTTACATATTAATAAATGACCGATTGAACCTCTGGGGCCTGTATACTTTCTTAGTTTCTTTTTATTTACGAAATGTAGGTATACAAAGAAAGTATTGTACAATATTCCTTAGAAATGTGTACAATTTTAAATACCGGAGGGAAATGTATGAAATATTTTCCTAGGAAACCAAATGAAAAATCAATGACATTTTCTTCTCCCTTTTTTCTTACAGGTTTTTCTGCTACCCCCCTCTTATAACACGTCATTATCAGATTACGTACAATACAATACTGAATTTTCCCTTATTTATGAAGCAAGGACATGTTAGCTAAATTTATTAACGAATATCATGAAACAATGAGAATTTATCTCTTTTTTACAGGTAGAGCTAGTAAATGACAACCTGTTCGAGTGGCATGTCAGACTGCACCAGATAGACCCGGAGAGTGACCTGGCGTCAGATCTGCGCGAGTTGAAGATATCAAACATTCTGCTGCATCTCATTTTCCCAGAAAACTTTCCCTTCGCGCCACCGTTCATGAGAGTTATCGAACCGCGAATAGAGAAAGGATTCGTTATGGAAGGTAATCTATTTTATTGCTCAAAATATAAATAAAGCAATATCACTACATAGTATAAAACAAAGTCGCTTCCCACTGTATGTCTATTACTATGTATTCTTAAATCTTTAAAACTACGCAACGGATTTTGATGCGTTTTTTTTAAAATTGATAGTGATTCAAGAAAGTTTATATGTATAATACAATTTTTATTAAAAGCGATGTCGATAATGATTTTATTTTTTATATGTAGTTTTATTATATAAATACTTGCCGCTGAGATAAAGTATTGTTTTTTTTTCAAATCTTAGAATAGGAAATTTGATAAATTCTGAAATAGGTACCTATTTTCATTACAAATTTTTTGTTTCATTTCAACTTAAAAGATGAAAATTTTGAAATGAGATCTCAAAGATAAAATACAGTTTTATTTTGACAGTATAAGTATTGTTTTAACTAACGTTGCTCGTAATACATAAGTAACTAGAATAAACAGTTTCGAAATGATATTTTAAAATGATTAAATGTACTCATAGGTGGTGCAATATGCATGGAACTGTTAACACCACGCGGCTGGGCCTCCGCGTACACTGTAGAAGCAGTGGTGATGCAGTTCGCAGCATCAGTGGTGAAGGGCCAAGGAAGAGTAGCGCGAGTCCCGCCTCGATCATCTCGCGAGTTCTCACGGCGACGAGCAGAAGAAGCTTTCCGATCACTCGTTAAGACACATGATAAATATGGATGGGTCACACCCGCGCTGTCCGATGGTTGAAATTAGGTGAATATGACTTTATTAAGAATCTTAATAATTTATTTAAACAAGGGACCTAATAGTATGACGACTTGACTAAAATATCTTCCTGAGGGTTAAAACTTTAGAATCAGAGCTTAAATAATTATTCTGTCGTAACGGCGTATTTATTTTTCAATCCCCACTTCTTGATTTGCATCAATCCGTATCAATCCTTCCAACATCAAGTTAAAATGCTACTCATATCTATCCTACCACTATCAAATAACAGGATGTTACTCAAATTATTAGTGTTGCCAATATCATAATTAACAATATCTATGTTAATATAGGTACTCATCCTCTGCAAAAACTCTAAACTTCTAGAACATGATTGATGGTCATAGATTCCTAATATTACACTAGTATGCCTATTAACAAAATATCGAAGCTCAATCGATATCGTTACCGGGAAAAACATTAAATCAAAATGGCGGTCAAGCTGAAGATAAGCACTATAGGCAAAATATTAGGTTGGTAGTAGGCTAGTAGGTAGGATTCTTTTAAATGTTTTTTTTTATTGTTAGTCCCCGCGAACCCTGTGCTATGGCACAGATAATAAAAAATATAGTACTTAAATAATATAAATATGCTTATTTGCTTTTCAGATGAATAAATTCAGCTAATGCAGAAAGGATCTCTTGTAGTTATACTATATTAATTGTAATACTTTAGAAGTAAATAGTAGAGTCTTCGGTGTAATTATTTTTTTTAAACTCTTCTCTAAGTATCAGTTTATTGTACCTACTTAGTTTAGTACAATCACTGTGGGAGCGATGCAATTATATGCTTTTTTAAAGTCAGTGTACCTACGCAATGGGGAATATGCGTGTATTTTTATATAACATTTTTATACTGCACCATAAAACTTAAAAATAAAAGTATTTTAAAAATGTAGTCAGCGGATACGCGTACTACTTAACGCCCGTCATTTTGACGCGCTTAGTGTGACGTCACGGTCTATAATAACATTCAACAGTGATCAGTGAACAATAATGGAGAAGTATTACGCGTTATAATAATAATGCTTTTTGTTATTATACATAATTTGTTGTATTTTAAGACTATTATCATGGAAAAACACAAAAAAATGAATCACAAGCAATATTGTTGCCAACAACACACTTGCCATTGTATTGTACATTGTGACGTCACACTACATAAGACCTGTATATGTAGTAGCGTTTCAATTACCTAAAGTTTTCGCTCAAATACTGCACTTTTTACTAATTATTTTATAGATATTGTTCTATTTGAAAAAATTAAATTACACACAATATTGTTGCCAACAACTTGTCAATTTATTGTATATTGTGACGTTATACTATATATGTAGTAGCGTTTCAATTACCCTAAAGTTTTCGCCCAAATATTGCACTTTTTAATAATTATTTTAGATATTATTAAATGTAAAAATATATTAGATCCTCATTTAAATGAGACGCATATTCCCTATTATTCTAAATACCACGTAGCTTTAATGTCTATACTGTAAATATGGTGTGCCAAACAAAATCATTGTGCTATAAGTATCAATGTTGTGCTTATTATAAAATCTTATATTAAATAAGCTTCTATTTCTCCTTTTCGTCTGCTTTAGATGCTGTAGGCATACAGTATTATTTTTTGTAACCTGAGTCATTTTTAAATATCTAAATTTTATTAAAATATGTCCGTCCCAATGTCATTTAAACATTTTTAATATAATATATAGATCAATTAAAAATATTTGTGGAATGTGGTAGCATTTCAAATTTTTCTAATCAAAATTTTTTAAATCACATGATTTTTTTTATTAAGGCTTCAGTGTTTATCAAATAATGCTCAAAAATACACAAGTTTATTCAAAAATATGCAAAAAGCTTGTGACAATGTCTTAGTGTTTATAATAGGATGTATAATCTAAATTGATGTTGTTGATTTGTTTAGTGAACCAAAGATGTTTATTTTTATGTAAAGCAATTCAGTGAATGTTAAGTATAACTGGATTATATGTACAATGTTATGGGTGTAATAAATTACTTGCTCAATTATATTCAGATTTTTATTTAACCTTATGTCTCCAAAAATATGTAATACTAGCGGCCCGTCCCGGCTTCGCACGAGTGGATAATTTTTTTCTCCCGCATTCGGTGCCCCCTCTCTCACCACGTTGATCGCTGCACTACGTGGCGCACCACACCGGCCCGTGGGGACGTATTGTTTATTTATTTTGACATTTTTAATTTCATAATATCTTTTGAATGGAATGTCCGATTTAAATAAATCAACAGGTATTGAAACAGTCTTGAATACAAAATATTTTTTTTTGGATAAGAATGAATACAAAAGTATGGAAAACAAGGTCTGATTTTGATAGGCTCGATATCAACTTTTAAAATGTAAAAAAGTAGTTACAGTGACATAACTACAATAGTTGGACATATGGTCTCGCGAAGTTTTTAGTAGATATTGATACGTTCTATAATAATGTAGAACATTTTTTTTGTTCTATCATCAATACTTTCTGCATGCAATGTAAGATATTTTATAGTTTTTTGCACCTTGGGTTGGTTTTAGTAAGAAATTCTGAGGATCTTTAATTTTTTCTAGCCATAAATATAGCCTATGTTACTCAGGGGTAACGTAACTTTCTAACTTGAGTAACATAGGCAATTTTTATTACAGCTTTCTGAAGAATTTTTGAAATTGGTCCAGTAGTTTTTAAGTTTATTCGTTACATACAAAAATATGTATCTTTCCTTTTTATAATATTAGTATAGATGTATGTACGGAGAAAGAGAGGGCGATTTGATATCAATTAATTAAAGAATTGATCTATTTTTGGATCACCTAGAAAATCGACATTTAATATTTTCTGTAACAATAGCAAGGCAATATTAAATTTAATATTAACTAAATTAATCAAAAGTTGAGTAATAGGTGACTTTTTCTAGTAGTAGCAAAATAAAAATTTTGTTACTACTAGAAATGTTTAAATTATATTCATTAAGACATCTTCTTCAAAAGAATAGCCCATACTCCTTTATTTAAGATTTAAAAATTTGCAATTAAATAATTGTATAATGCCTGTAGATATCGCAAATAATAATTAGTATTTTTTTATCTATTTTCATCATCATAACTTGTCGTCATTAACAGTAGGCTTATTGTGGTTTTTGCAATTAAAATTATTCCATTCAAAGTCCTTAATGTCCTTTTAATCAGAAAGATGGATTGAGTAGGATAACCTTATCAGATTTGAAACATATTTTCCGCAGTTTAAAGCATTGGAAGGCAATATCTCATACATTAAAGAGAATTAGTGTCTTTAGTGTCGAGAGGTAGCACTTCAAGAAGTAGGATTTGTTATACCAGAACAAGTGTTGTCACTACTCTTATTGAAGTACACAAGAAAAGATGGTTTGATAAGATTTAAGGATTTTGTTTCGGCTACTATTCTTCTTTATAGAGCATTCCGTAAGTGAAATTTTAAAAATTTAATTTTAATAATTAGAAATACTGGACATTTTCTGATGATATAACATTTTTTTCAAATCTCCTGATGGTAAGAGGTCATCATTGATCAATATATTATATAAAAGATTTCCCTTGTTTTGTCCTCTTTCCTCCTCATCATCAGAATGAGCATTAATACTGACCATTTTATTTTTCACTCAAAACGGGACATGGACAATGGGACGGAAGTCTTTCAGACATTATTCTAGACATGGCTCTTACTTAAGCATACACCTTTGCGAAGATAATACAGAACCCTCGGGCAGGTAGATTTAGCCAAGATGTTTTAATTCCCCATTAAAATCGTGTGTGCCCAGGATTGAAGATTTTTTTCAATTCATTTGAAGATAAATCACTTTGTACTTTATATTAGGGTAAAAATTATAAATCAGGTTTGTGATTAATAGTAAGCGTTAAACATTATTTAATCAGTTTTACTTTATAAACAAATGAATAATTAAATTAAGTATTATAAAAATTGAGATGATAATCACAAGAGATCACTTGCCACCTCTTAGCGCTAGAACCAAATGTAGGACAGATCCTCCTTGCACTTTGTAGTCTTGGGCAGTTTTTTCATCATTCCTATAAAAAATAAAATAAAAAAATTGTATTTTATGGAAATTTGCATCAAACTCTCGGGTACTTGGGAACAATATTTATTATATTATAATTCAATGTAATTTGTATAAAAATTTGGTTTATATTTTGGATACATTAGTAAATTTGTGTATTTGAATTCTTTTCTTAGCATTAAATGTGGCTATTCAATGTTCTTTTCTAAGAAATAGTAATCTTACTATATAAAATAATTTGGTATTACTTTCAACCTTAGATTAATAACGCCTTCAACTTACTAAATATCGATAAATATAATATTATACTGGTTTAGTTACTTACATCTGTTTACCGGAAAATATAAGACGTTGTTGCTGTGGTGGAATGCCTTCTTTCTCTTCAACTCTTTCTTTTATGCGTTCCACTTTATCAGTAGGTTCTATATCTATTTCGATCTCCTTGCCTGTTAGTGTCTGGAAATTGAAAATTAGAAGTTATTAGTAATGTGACCATACATCCCTTTCGAAACGGGGCAGTTATTAGGATTGTCCATTTGTCCCAAAAGAAAGCTTGGAGTCATAAAATTGACCTATTTTCCGAAACCGCGTGAAATTTGCCGTATTACCGTTTTATATTTATATTTTTAAACAATTACCGATACCCTACGAACGAAATGGAAAGCTACGGTTAGGTTAGACCTTTTTTTATTGTCTCTGAAATTTGCCTGCTACAAATTCTATTTTGGTTGATTTTGATTTGTTTTTTGAATTGTGAAAGTACGAAAAACCTGATGTTCCATTTTGAGTAAAAAATAAAATGGTCACTTTAGTTTTGAGTAAATTAATATGATTTTCGACAAAACTTATATTATTCTTACCTTCACTTTGATCAACATCTTTAATGTTTCGTAAAGGAACTGATATAGTATAGAAACACTAGCGTTGACTGATATATTGCAGTAACAGTGCCTAAAAATCTCAGTTTTGTGAAGTTTTTATAATTCGGTTATAAAGCACTAAATTTTTGCCGACTCCGACTGACTTTTGATGTTTGATCTGACATATGAATTTTGATAGCTTAAGATTGTCATCTTGACAGTTGCCACCACAGATATTAACTTTTATCCATAGATTTATAATTAATAAAAAAAACGTATAACTATACATAATAAATTAATAACACAAAACGCAACAATACTAGGGATCACTCAGTATCTACATACATACACATAATTTTTTTTAACTGTCCTAAACATTCAAACCCTCTGAATATTTGTGTTTAGTTCTATCATGGACATTTCTATGTAAATGTTTGAAAATTAACAATATTAAATTATAAAAAATCTAATGTTTATTGTTATTTGCCTTAAATTTTTTCAAACGCAATAAAATATGAATAATTTTTTTTATTAGGTTACTTACAATAAAAATATATAAAAATATTAAATATTCTGGCTTCTGTTGTATAATGTCACTGTGTGTACTTTCTCCATCTCGAATGACATTGACAGAGTTAAATGTGCTCAACTGACATGACAAAAACATGAAATTGTGCCATTGTTTTTGCCTCAGATCAATTAGGTACTAAATAATTGATCTGAGCTTTAGTTTGATTGTTTTTTTTTTCGCCTTGCGCTGTTTATGGTGAACGCAGTGTTTGAAATCTTTCTGTTTTGTTTTTAACTTTTAATAGGTGGTGTGGGGTTATACTAACATATATTTGGATTACTAACATATTTGGTAGTGGTAAGTGTTGTTTTATTTATAAGTAAGCCATAAAAATGGGGTCGGAACCGCCTGACCCCGGGGGCCAAAATTTGATCGAAGTTGATTTGGCTTCTCAAAGCTCATCTCGTAAGCGTCATGGAGATGATCCCGATCTAAATAATGCGGCAAAAAAAACTATAGTCGATCCTTCCTCTGCAACTCCATCAATTAATAATATTTTTGTCCACCCCTCTATGACTGACGGACCGAAGTATTACTATGACGATGACAAGGGACCTTTTATTGTTTACGTGTCTCGTGACACTCCAGATCCTGCCGCTGGTACATCAATCCGTGCAATTAAATTTGGCCAATTCTTGCACACCAATAAATTTGTAGGTATAACTGGTGGTGGTGTTAAAAACATTGGACGTAATAAAATCTCAGTGGAATTTACGTCGGCCAAGGCTGCAAACGATTTCCTTATTAATCCCATATTAAGAATATCAAAATATAAAGCGGTAATTCCCACATTTAATGTTACCCGTATGGGTTTGGTCAAGGGTGTGCCTGTGGATTGGTCAATGGAGTTGTTTGCCAGCTCTGTTGAACTCCCTACAGGATGTGGTGAAGTGCTCAAAGCTAGGAGATTAAACCGCAAAATTATTACAGAGGGGAATGTAACATGGGTACCAACCCAGTCAGTTGCAGTAACCTTTCGGGGGCAAATGCTTCCAGAAAGAGTATTTGTATTTTACTCATCCTTATCTGTAGTTCCTTACAAGTTACCCACTATCCAGTGTATGAACTGTTGTCGATTTGGCCATGTAAAATCTCAGTGTCGATCTCAGCCAAGGTGCTACAGGTGTTCTCAGCCACATACTGGGGATTCATGTTCCATATCAGAGCAAAACTCAACATGCTTGTATTGCTCCAACAGACATTTTTCCACTAGTAAGGAGTGTCCAGAATATTCAAGGCAGCAGAGTATCAAAATTGTGATGTCCCAGGACAATATATCATATATGGAAGCAGCTTCCCGTTTCCCCACACTCCATAGATCTTATGCTAATGTAGCCAAGGAGATGTTTGCATCCCCAAGTACTAATCCTCCCCCCTATGTTGTATCACCCCCACAACATTCACTACCTAACAAATCATACAGACAGACAGTTTACCGTTATCCCCGCCCCAGAGCTCCTCCAGCTAAGGGGTATGATAGACAAGCCCTCCAGGAGATTGTGTGTTCTCCTGCTTCTACCCTTCCCAATGGCTGTGCTCTTGATGATAACTCCAATAATATACCTAACAATCATGCAAACTTACTAGTTTCTCTGACTGAAGTACTTGTCAGTATTATATCTGCATGTGATGAAATGCCTTTACCGTCCAACGTTGCCAAAAACTTAAAACACATTTTTGAAATACTCAAAAATGGCCCAAGCCAGATTTCTGCAATGGAATTGCAATAGTATCCGTCCCAAAAAACATGAATTACTCACTTTAATAAACTCACATAAACCTGTTGTTGTTGCCATCTCGGAGACAAGGTTGGGACCTGGATCTCGATTTAGGGTTCCGGGTTTTGCCTGTCTGCGGGATGACAGGAGTGATGGGTTTGCTGGATGTGCCGTTTTAATACGTCACTCCACTCCTTATTCTTTTATTTCCCTTCCTCCTCACTGTGAACAGATTAATGCTGTTGCTGTGAGAGCTTTTAACATCTCTTTTCTATCTCTGTATATCCCCCACCCTTCATCTTCACTCATACCTGAGTTACATTCTCTCTTCTCATCTTTACCTGATCCTTTATTAATTATGGGTGACCTTAATGCCCACCATACTTTGTGGGGCTGCCATTACTCTGATGGTTTTGCCTTGCGACTGTTGGACATTATTGATGAGCTAGGACTCTGCATCCTTAACGATTGCTCCCCTACACGTAGGGTCAATCCATATCAGAATCCCATGACTGCAGTGGACCTAACTATTTCGTCACCATCTCTTGCTTCTCAACTTTCATGGCAAGTACTTCCTTCTACATGCGGAAGTGATCACTTCCCTATTCTCTTAGGCCTAAACAATAGAACATTACCTTCTGTCATTTCTAGTCCAATTTTAAAGTATAACTTAAAAAATGCTAAGTGGATAGACTATGCTGAACTTGTTGATGATATGATTAACTCACTTCCTAGTCTTGTGGATGATAACAGTGTCGATTTTTACTATGAACAGTTTATAGCCGTTATTGTAAACTCAGCTGACCTTTATGTTCCTGCTAAAAATTCCACACGGCGAAAATTACCCCCTAATCTTTGGTGGGACCAAGAATGCACTGATTCTTACAATCAGAGATTTACTGCAGAGCAATCATACTCAATGAACATGACAGAAGAAAACTTCTTGGTGTACCGACAAAAAGATGCCCTTTTTAAAAAACTTATTATTAAAAAGAAACGATGCGGGTGGATAAATTTCTGTGAATCTTTAAACCCTCGTACTCCATCCCCCTTAGTATGGTCTAATGTTAAGAGATTCCGGCGTTCTTTTAATTGTATTGAAAGTCCTAAATCTAATAATCCTTTAGAATGGCTTAACCATTTTGCGGATAGGTTAGCTCCTCCTTTTGTTCCTGAGGAGGAACAGTTTTTAATACTTCCCCCAATTTGTAGCATAGATGACATGGATGCCCCCTTCTCTTTCTCTGAACTTACATATGTGCTAAGTAGCGTTAAAGATACTTCTCCAGGGCAAGATGGCATCCCTTACTCCTTTCTTTATAAACTTAATCATAAGGCTAAACTATATTTTTTAAACTTAGTAAATTTAATATTTAAATATAACCATATACCAGAGTCTTGGAAAACCCAAGTTGTCATTCCTATCCTTAAGCCCAGAAAATGTCCTTCTGACCCAGATTCATACAGACCTATTGCTCTGGCATCCACAGTAGCTAAGGTCACTGAACACCTTATTAAAAATCGTTTGGAGTGGGTAGTGGAAAGCAGGAATATTCTGGCTCCCTCCCAGTTTGGCTTTCGGAAGGGATTCAGTACTATAGATAGTCTCAGCATCTTAACGACAGACATTCGAATCGCCTTTGCTAAGGGAGAGTATTTGGTGGGTGTTTTCCTGGATGTTTCTTCAGCATATGACAATGTCCTTCTTCCGTTGCTCAGGCAGAAAATGCATCAGCTGAGTTTACCGCCGAAGCTGTGCCATTTCATAGGTAATCTTCTTTCAGGAAGAAGCATAACCGTCAAACATCCTCTTCTTTCTACTTTCCCAAGAACTGTCTGGAGGGGAATTCCCCAAGGGTCAGTTTTAAGCCCATTACTATATAGTTTATATACTAGCGATCTTGAATTGTCTGTCAAAAACTTTTGTAATATTCTTCAATATGCTGATGACATTGCCCTCTATTACAGTTCAAATTCAGTAGAGGACATACATTTTCGGATTAACTCTGCTTTGCACTATCTAGGCCGGTGGCTTTCTGATCATGGACTTTCTTTGTCAGTATCTAAATGCCAGGCAGTTGTTTTTACCAAAAAGCGGGTTATTCCAGAGTTTATGTTTTCATTTGAGGATCAACACATTGAACTTGTAAATAAAGTTAAATTTTTAGGTGTTATTCTCGATAACAAACTGAACGGAATTTCTCATATAGATTACATCAAACAAAAATGTGAAAGTGGCATCAATGTAATGCGTGCTGTTTCTGGTGTTTGGTGGGGCGCGCACCCCTATACTCAAAAACTGCTGTACAGTGCTATTGTCCGCAGTCACATTGATTATGGTTTGTTTGTATTAGACCCTTTTAATAAAGCACCTAACGAAAAATTAAACAAGTTACAATATAAATGCCTCAGAATAATCTTAGGGGCAATGAAGTCTTCCCCAGTTAATGCGCTTCAGGTTGAATGTGTCGATCCTCCACTTCCTATACGCCGGCAATACTTGTGTGATCGTTTCATAGCCAAATCTTTACAATTATCATCGCATCCACTTTGGAGCCGCCTGACCTTATTATCTCAACTTTGCCCTGCTAGTAAACCCATTTCCTTTATATTAGACAGTTTTCTAAGGCTTACTAAGCTCCCGCACCCCCTTACAACTTTTCCAAAAAATCCTTTATACACAATTACTTTTAAAGCACTTGTATACTCTCCTGACATAATAACAGATCTAGGTTTAACCAAAGGTGCCCCTGATTGCAATTCTAATTTACAAGCAATAATTCATCAAAATTGGTCAAATCACTTATTAATTTTTACTGATGCCTCTAAATTATCCCCAAATGGTAATGTTGGTGCTGCCTGCTGGATTCCCAAATACAAAACAATATTGCAATTCAAGTGTCCTCCCCAATCATCTGTGTTTACAGGCGAGGCTGTCGCACTGTATGAGGCTATTATTTTCTCCCTATCCCATAATGTAATGCAAACTGTTATTTTGACTGACTCACTTAGCTGTCTGATGGCTATTAAACAAAACCCGTTTCGTAGTAAATCAAGATATTGCATCATTTTGAAGATTCGTGAAGCTTTGTATTCATGTCATCAAAAAGGACTCATAATCCATTTAGCCTGGATCCCTAGCCATTCAGGCATTAGAGGTAACGAAACTGCGGATTCATGTGCTAAAATAGCAACCCAATGTGGTACTCTTGAGCATTACTCTAATTTGTCTCAGGACCTCTGTTGCCTTGCGAAAACTCATTTAGACCAACTGTGGAATGAGCATTGGGAATCTTCAAAATCAACCAAAGGAAAATATTATGCATCCATCCAAACCGAAATACCCCGACGGCCGTGGTTTTTCTCTCAAAGATATACTGATCGATGGATTACCTCTACAATATGCCGTCTACGTCTCGGACATGCATGTACACCTGTGCACTTGGCTAAGATCAGAGTTAGGGATCACTCGCTGTGTGAATGCGGCCTTGACGAAGGTTCTGCCTCGCACATTTTATTTAATTGTCCTAAACTTTTACACCCTCTCTATGACGTTCTCCCACGTAAAGTCCCCCGCCCATTAAGTGTTAAATGTTTGTTAATGTATGTGTTAAGTCCATTATGTACATTCTTATGTAAATATATCAAAATTAATAATATTAAGCTATAAAAACTAATCAATTTATTTGTCCTATTTTTCTTTTATTTTGTATCTGTGTACTTCATTGTGTGATTAAATTTTTTTTTTTTTTTTGGTTTTAGGTTTACTAACAATAAAAAATCCACCTATTTTTAGAGCTTGGAAAAACCAGTTAATGTGTAAAATTCTTTTCTACCGAACATTGTCTCTATACCTGCTTTCTCTATTTCACGTGACATTGGCGGAGTTAAATGTGCTCAACTGGCACGCCTAAAAGCCATTAAACTTAAACTTAATGTTTAGTTTGATTGGGCATTAAACTAGTATTGATTTATTAAACCAAACTAATTGAATAAAATCATAAAAATACAAACAATATTGATCAATATAATTAACCTATTTAAATTTGACACTTCACAATGAACCAAGTTGATAACATATATAAAAACCTCGAGGATTTAACTAAAACGGGTACAGTTTGGTTATATTATTATTTATTAATTTGTGTCTATTAAATATACATTTACTTAATAATAATATTGCTGTAATTTAGGATCTATAATGTTTTTGAATATTGCAGGTAATGAAAACAACTTTATATCAACAATTTTTTCGGAAGCATTTAAGATTAAAAAAACTAAAAGTGATGGACAAGAAATTATTCATCAATATGACCAATTGAAACATTTTTTAAGTAGTGTCATTAAAGAAATTGATAAAATAGGAATAGAGATAAAAAATAATGACATACTTATAAGTGTAAAAAATCAAAGAACCATTCGAACTTGCTATGAGATCATCACTTCTTTTGGTATCTTGCCATGTCTGATACCTGGTTTGGGTATAAGTTTATCAAAGAGGTGTCTGTCAGCACAATTTCTTCCACAAATATTATTATCCGATGAACAAAAATATGAAATTTTAGTTATTTGTACAGATTTTTTACATAGAAGTTATGAAATCCCTAACCTTAAAAATATTATTATAACTTATCATTTGTCTGATTACTTAGCAGCTCTTATACAATTAGCATTTGCTCCACTAAAGAAACCTGGTGTGTATCCCAAGTTTACTATGACAGAAGAAATGTATCAGAAATTAAATAATGATAGAAAAAAATATTTAGAAATTTATGAATATCTTATTAATAACTGTTTTCAACCTAAGCTATTTAAGGAATTATTGATTTTGCAAAGTCTGTCAGAACCTACACCTCCAGTGTTTGCTAAGAAAGTATTATCTAAGGAAATGAGCAGACGTCTTACAGCACCTGGAGGACTGCTAAGTCTAATAAGATGTTTTATTGAAACTCATGACCTAGACACAGGAGTGGAATGGAAAAAGATTGACACCATTTGTAAGATAGTTTCCAGCATACATGGAAATATGAGCGAAAATGATTATGTGAGAAATATGGTATCACAATTGAAACAGATATTGTTACTAAATAATGAACATTACCTAGCAACTGCAGTTTCATGTTTATGGAGTCTTTTTGAAAAATTTAATGGGAATGATGCAATAATTAACTTAACCAATGAAGTATTTAGACCATTTGATTATGATTCTTTAATAAAATGTAATTTACCTGGGACTATAATTTTGACACCTCAAGAGGTTGAACATAATATACAAATATTACATGCCTGTTCATCTTTGACTAGTATAGATTTACCTCCAGTTTTCCGAATGTCTAATTTGTATGTATTGTTCTTGCTTAGAATTAAATCTACTAAAGATATAACAAGTTCTAGATTAACTAACATTATAATAAAAGACTTAGAGACTTTAAGTGGTACTGAAGTCTGTAATGTTGTAGAGGAGTTTTTGTTTGGAAGAAAAAGTAATACAGGACTTGTTATTCAAGAATATGCAGCAGGACTAGTAATAAAGTGCTGTAATTCTATGGATCATCCTACTGACTTAGCATTACCATATTTTTTGGGTCTATTTAATGTAATAACAGATAATTCACTTGTTAGAAAATTATTTGAGTCTTCTTTGAACACATTTATTTCTATAACAAATAAAAGACAAAAATTGGTTAATAATGAAAGATTGCTAAATTTTGGTGAAGAACTATGTGTTGCGTCTGAGGATGAACATTATGCACAAATGCTACATATCCTAGCAGAGCTTTCAGCTTCACAGAAAATAGTAAATGCCTTGAAAGCTGATCCATTAATAGTGTTAAATCTTATAGAAAATATATTTTTGAACTGTATTGGAACTTCTAATGATGAGTGTATAACTATTGCATTAGTTTTACTAAACACAGTTTTATCAAATACTAAATCAAAGGACCTAGAAGAAAGATTGCATAAACTACTACCAACCTTAAAAAGAATATCAGAAAATAATAATGAATATATAAAAATATTGAGTAAGGAAACAATTTCATTGATTTTATCAGAATATCCAAAAACAGACAGTGCATTTGAAAAGGTGATATCCAATGTATTTGATAAACTACTCCCAGTACGAGCTCATGGAATTATAGAACTTTCAAAACTTATAGACAAAGCTGATCCTGAGACTATTTCTAAAAGGCACTACATATTTTGCCTACTTCAGGTATGATTTTAAACTACCCATTGTAAAAAAAAATATTGAATTTTTTTTTTTTTTTAAAAATGCAGTCACATCTTTAAAAAAATACTTTAATTTTTTTAGGAACAACTTAAAGATTCAGATTCTTATATATATTTATCAGCCATCAATGGAATAGCATCATTAGGTACTCATTGTACAAGTGATGTTTTAAGTGTTCTGTGCAAAGAATATCTAGAATTATCGTTACTTAACAATTTAGATACAGTTGAAGAAAAAAATAAATTATCAGAATTGAGAATGAAAATTGGTGATATTATCGTGAAAGTAACTAAAAAATTAGGTGAGTGTACATTTTTTATGTTAAAATTATTGTCAATATTTCTACATTTAGTAATAAGTTAATTATAAAAAATAATTTTCAGGAGAAATGGCTGTTGCACACAAGACTATTTTGTTAAATACAATGCTATGCGCTTGCAAAGACGACGATCCTTTTATAAGAGCTTCAGCATTATCAAATTTAGCAGAAATAGCATTGGTCATAAACTATAATATCGGAACTATTATTTACGAGGTAACCACATATTACACTTTATTTTTTCCAAATATACTTTAGATTTTAGATATTTTATATCGAATTGTCACAATAATGAGCAAAATAGAAAAAAAATTGGATATCCGTTAATTAACTTACAAAATTAAAATAGAATAGTTTCTTTTTTTTTCTTTGTCTAAAATTATTAAAACATCGTCATCATCAGCCCATATTGGCCAAATGCTGAGCCGAGTCTCCTCAGAATGGGATAAGGACATAGTCCACCACACTGGCCAAGTGCAGGTTGGCAGACTTCACACACCTTTGAGAACATGCAGAACTCTCAGGAGTGCAGTTTCCTCACGATGTTTTCCTTCAACGTTAAAGCAAGTGATATTAAATTTCTTAAAACACTCCTAACTCGGAAAAGTCAGAGGTGTGTGTGCCCATGATCGAACTTGGACTTCCTGAGATTAAAACATATTTTGGAGTTAAATAATTTAATTTGATTAATACCTACTTTTTTCTTCATTTTGCCTTAGCTAGCAACTCTAATTCGATTTTAATAACAAAGTATAACTATAAATCAAGTTAATTTTAATAAAAATGAATAAAATTTTATAATATTATTTACAGGTTTTACTGTGTGTCTGGAGTATAATTGAAACAGATAAAGCTATAGAATGTCGAAGAGCCGGTGTAATGGTCATCGCCAATCTGATAAAAGGCCTAGGCAATGAAATGCTGGTTGAGCTCAAAGAAAATTTACTCCCTATATACAGAACACTAAACAGACTATATAAAGATACGAATGAAGACACAATTGTTAAACTACATGCACAAATAGCTCTTGAAGAACTAAATGATATTGTTAAACAATTTCTAACCCCACAGTTACCAATAGAAAAAAATTTTTCAATACTTAACAATTTAAGTGATATTGTTTTTAAATAAAAAATCCGAATAATTTTAAGTGTTTTATTAAAACTCACTTCGTGTATTAACTCTAAAGTATTTCTAAATAACTTATGGCAATCAGTGTTCAGATTGTCTAAGTACTGGCCAGATGTATTAAAACATCCGCATTATAATATATTCAAAATAAATATTTACAGATTAAAAATTCACATCACATTTTGTGCAACTTAATTAGTACAGTCTTTTATAAATCTAACTTAAGGTTGCCAAACGTACTGTTTTCCCAGAACATGTCCTGCTTTATGTTTAGTCCTGGGATGTCCTGGATAGTTTTAAAATTGTATAATTATTTGTTAAGGGCCTAAATTAATAACCATAATAATAAATAGAATTCAAATTCGTGTATATAAAACTCAAATTTGGAATCTATTTTTAATTTATATGTTAAATATGAATTTTCTAGAAAATTTTCAAATTCCGAATTAAGATTGATCATTGATTTAAGCTGTAAACCAACCACTGTTGCTTCTCTGTTACTGCGTCCTGTTTTTAAATCATTTGTCCTAATTTTTCAACGACAAATACTAGTTTTATGAAATTGTGGTCGGCAACCCTAATCTAACTTATAATAGGCATGATGACAATAATTATACAAATAGGATCCATCTTCCATGGAAAAGAATAATTACTTATTCTTATTAGATTTGCTAGATTAATGATATTTTTGTTATAATAAATCTACAACATCTATCAAGTCAAATAAAAACCAACTGAAGAGATGACGTCACGCTTTTGTGCATATCATTTCGATAAACTAAACTAACTTCGCAATTTTATTTTAATATGTTAACGCATGTCCCCAAAATTAAATCAAATTTATACACACGAAATAGCTGTACAATTAAATTTGTACTTAATGTACAATTGTACATCTATGATCTAAGGATCATACAAACTCATTTTGACGTCACAACCAAATTTTAAAATTAATGGTTTAAAACAAAAAATCAGATGGCAACTTGTTATCAACAGTAGATAGTTTCAATTATCGTAAAATAGATTTTCTAAATCAATCATGCCTATTTAACATCTAAGTTAGGTAGGTATATATTTACGCTTCAGACGTATCATCAGTCTCATTGGTCTTTTTAATCGTTCCATCCTTTTCGGATAAAGTAATAGAGTATACGGAGCTTCGGTCGGAGAATCTGTCAATGTTACGCCTGCTGAAGATGCCGCTTCTGGAGAGAGTTGATGTGGCAATAGATACGTTATCGTTGTCTTTACTAGTTTGCGGAACCATTTTCCAAATTAAGAGAGCAACGCCACCGAATGCAGCTACTACCAAAAACATTACTAAAGTTATCTCTCCGAACATACCTGTAAAAATGAAAAAGGTATAGAAAAAGTTACATATTTTTTTGTTATAGTAGGTACCATATAGTATTTTAAATATTTTCTACTAACTTTGCTGAACTTCTTCTTTTCTAGCTTCAAGTCGCGCCGGTCGTAAGCTATTATCATCCAGCTCGTCTTCATCATACGGCTCCACAACGCCATTGGGCCTAGTTTCCATCAATACATCCCCTGGATTCGCTTTAGGCAAATTGATTCCAGCGCGAACAGTCAACGTCTCCGGTTTGTAAGTACATAGTACCAAAAATCTGAAATATAACAATACACAACTTTCACCAATTGACAAGAAAATTTCTATAACAATGTTTCACTTTTTTTGTCGCCGACATCAATGAATTAACAGTATTAATATTAGTTCACTATACAAAGCGGTCTTTTATAAGACCTTGACATTCAAATCATCAATCATTTTGAAAGTGAAAAGATTTCGAGCAGTTTTTGTGCATAACTATTGACTCGCTTACCGGCGGGTACTGTGAGTAAGAATGGGCAGGTTTTCTTGAACGATCACGTAAGTAGCAACCGTTGTATCATTGACCTCAGAACCGCACTCGTCGTGATGTATACGTAGTATATAAGCATCTTGGGCACTATTTGGGTTTCCTTGGAGAGAACATCTTTCTGGACCTCCATCAGCGGCCTCTACAGCTATGCGACCACCGAAATACGGTCCTGTTGACACCTCAACTTCACTAGCGTGAGGCAAACATTGCGTAGCACGAGCAGAAACTGAAAAAGTAATGGTAATTAAAATTGGAATAAATCTAATTAATAAATTCTAAAAATATTTTCATTAAGGCGATTATTGCGATAAAATAAGAGATAAGAGAAAGGATGCTAGTTGCATACGATTGGTCTCGATATGTTATAATATCAGCAATTTTTTTATTACAAAAAAAAATCTAATGAATCCACTATAGAAAAAGAATTGAAAAAAATTAAATATTCATTCAAGATTCACTTGAAGACACGGAAAAGCTCCTAAGCAAACATAGTGTTTGAATACTCCTTAAGATTAAATTTAGAAATCAAATTAAAATTCCGAACATAAATTGAATTTTCCTTACGCACCTGCCAGCGCGTAAAGATTGTATGAGAGAAACTAACATTGCCCTACTTTTTAATCCAATGCCGGATTAAGCTATTTGATAGATAATATTATAATAATAAAAACATATTTTTATATACATATAGTCTAAATATATTTATTAAGTACTTACATCCTTTGGTGGGTACAATGATAATTTTGGATCCAATGGAATGCGGGTCAGCTAAATCCCTAGAATCCTTCTTTACTGGCCGAACTTCGAACGAATATGTAGTAGCCATTCGAAGACCAGTAATATATGCGTTATACGTGCGGCCACGTTTTCCGATGGGTACCTTACTGGTCGTGGTTTCAACCATCATTCTGCCAGATCGTTCTTCTTCAAAATTGTCGACAACCTATGTAATAAAAACCATTAGCTTTTAAATGTGAGGATTTTTTAAAATAAATCAAATTAACTACATCTGTAAAGCTCGTCCTAACTTTATGCAGTACGTTGATTTTAAACTCTAAAAGATTTCTATGTCAAGTTTAAGAACTGTGCTTTAGTTCAAATAATATATTCATAATATTTTGAACTTATGCTTTATTATAAATGTACGCTTCGCGAGCTACGACACGGTCACGGCATAGCGCGCACGTACTGCTATTATTCCCCGTTCGTTGTTGTGTTGGCAGGCACCAGAAACATGGTAGCTGAGACCTTTGTATTTACCTACCATGAAATAGAAGGCAAGTTTCATTCATAATGACAATATTTTTTATACTGGACTTTTTTTATATATTTTTTTATTATTGTGTATCTTATATCTAAAATTCTCGTGTCGCGATGTTTGTTACCAAACTCCTCCGAACTTGGCATGACCAATTTTTATGAAATTTTGTGTGCATATCGGGTAGGTCTGAGAATCGGTCAAAATCTGTTTTTTATGCCCCTATCTGATAAGGGTGGCCCACCCCTATTTTTTAACATTTATATGGCACAAATTTTTCTATAAAATATTATTCCTACCTTAAACTCAAATCAGGGGTCTTTGATTGTCATAAATATTACGTCACTGTTAAAATATCAAAGTTTTCAAATCAGCATGGAGAGCTCTTATTTGTACATCTATATCTATATCTATACTAATATTATAAAGAGGAAAGATTTGTATTTTTGTATGTAACGAATAAACATAAAAACTACTGGACCGATTTCAAAAATTCTTTCACCATTAGAAAGCTACATTATCCCTGAGTAACATAGGCTATATTTATTACAAGAAAAAATTAGAGATCCCCAGAAATTCTCACTAAAACCAACACAAGGTGCAAAAAAATTAGCCATAAAATATCTTTCATCGCATGCACTGCGAAAAGTATTGATGATAGAACAAAAAAATGTTTTACAATATTATAGAACGTATCAATATCTACAAAAAACTCCACGAGACCATATGTCCAACTATTGTAGTTAAGTCACTATAACTACTTTTTTACATTTTAAAAGTTGATAAAAATGCCTATCAAAATCAGACCATGTTTTCCATAACTTTGTATAAATTCTTATCCAAATAAATTATTTCGTAATGAAGACTGTTTCAATACCTGTTAATTACTTTTTGAATTATTGAAATCGGACATTCCAGTCAAAAGATATTACGAAATAAAAATATCAAGATAAATAAAAAATAATCCCAGACGGGCCGCCGGCGCGGTGTGGTGTGCCTCGCAGCGCAGCGAGTAACGCGTCGATAGAGGGAGCGACAGAATGCGGGAGCCAAAATGTTAAAAAAAAATTATCCACCCGTGCGAAGCCGGGACGGGCCCCTAGTATAGAATAATAAACTAACTGATATGACGTCTGTGAGCCTGAGGCTAGGATCGTTAAAACTTTTCATGTGGGGTTTTTTTTTCACTATGTGACCAAGGAAGAATTTCTGGAAATTTAACTGCTGAAACCCTTCTGAAAATGTTAAAATAACTGTATGTGTGCCTATAACTTTTGAGGTGTTCTCTCGATTCCTCAAGGATCATCAAAACTGGATTTTGAAAAAAATTGGACCAATTTTTAAGCATATCCAACTAAATATAAATAAATTTCCAATTCGATTCATAAATTACGGAATTCTAAGGTAACAAACATAAAAAAATACAACCAAATTGATAACCTTTTTTTGATTTTTGAAGTCGGTTGAAAATTTTTAAAAGCAACATGAACATTTGTAGAAAAAAACCGCGAATTTTTTAATCCTAAATCCGGGTAATTTAAAATGCGTTACTTATAAAAACCAGATAATACACATTTTTTAATTACTGTATTATATATTCAGTTATATTTAACTACTTAGAGGAAAATTATTACAGATGAACTCTAATTAATTAAAAGATCGTAACTTACTTTTGTTCTACATCTGTATTGTCCCCAAGCCTGCAATTCACAATAGTGTATTTGGAAAGCCAATATCTTTGTAGGATCTTCATTTTCACTTTTCCCATACTCCCATCTTAGTCGTACATCGCGAAAATCTGGTTCTCCGATAAGATGTAGCACTTCTGTAAAACAATACAATTTTGGTTAATTTAGACATTTTTTTTTCAGTAATAGCCCTGAAATTATGTAGCTTACAGCATTATAGAGCATTTTATGGTAATGCATGCACGTAAAGTAACAGTAATTTGTGAGTGAAAAATCTTGTCATCTGTATACACTACACCGTTACGCTATTAGTGCTTTATTTTCTGTGTCAATTTCTGTAGGTAATTGGTTTTCTTAGCCCCTAAGAATCGAGACGCATGGATGCTTCAGCAATGCAGTGATCCGCGTGTACCATTAACCCAATGACTTGCTCACTGGGCTGTTCCTCATCTAAGTAATATGACCAATGTAATAAGATAGCTCGACTTCTCTTTTAAAAAACTAGATTGAATAGAAACTGTATGGAAATGCAATTATTATTTATGAAGTTGCTTTGATCTAATAAAAGTACCTACACAGATGTGACATTTTTCAAATACTAATAGTATTTGAAATACAAAATATCTATTTCCATTTTGTATTTTATTTTTTTTTAATATTTTGTATTTTATTTGAAATATCTTTTAAGACATATTTCGTATTTGCAAAATGCAAAACACATTTTGACTAATAGATTTTGTCGTCATCAATAAAGGAATGTGATAAACTAGTATCTCTGAACTGATGGGTAATAAATGTTCGTTAATTTAATATCTTATTGTCCGTCCCTAATAAAAAATCCGAAGATATAACTTTTAACCAGCGTCTATGGTGCTTTCGTTTGACAACTCTTTGTTTTTCCCAAACAATATAAGTGAGGGACTGGTTAGAATACAATTCAGGGAGCATCTTGTAAGAGCCGAGTAACCCAGCACCCCTTGGTGGTAGAAGATCTGTTCCCCGAATGGCTTCCACCTGTGGGCCAGATAGAACTTTAGGTTTTTGCTCAGGGTCCACTGAAACCGCAGCAATCTTCTCTTGGCACCCCCTCCTCACTCTATCTTCGAGGCGAACAAACAAATTGTAGAAACAAAACTAATAAAATAAACTTAGCTAAAATGATGGCATTTATATTAACTTAGTAACACAATAAAGGCAAATTCTACCCATAAAGTATTTTATTTGAAAAAAGTATTTTGGAAATATGTATTTTGCATTTAGTATTATAAATACAAGATGAAAAACTATTTTGTATTTAAAATAAAAAATACGAAGCGTATTTAGCATTTGAATTCTTTTTATAAACTATTTTGCACATCTGCCAAAGTATAATACTACTCTACGTGATAAGTAGGACTAATTAATAAGTCGTAATCTCATGACGTTCGTGATCTCCTGACTAGGAAGTTTTACAACAAGGAAGTAACAAAATATAATTTTAAAACTTTACTATTAATAATGCACCTATTTCCCAATTTCCTACATTGGAATTTCCCAATATTCTACAAACGATGTCAAAAAGGTTTTGCAAGATGTCATTATTGACAAATGAGGTATCAGAAGTTGAAGAGAGATAAATTGCGGTATATTTTAAAAGTATTTTTCTCCCTTGTTTGATCAATATTATAATAGATCCTCTTGTTGAGCGATGCTCTCGATTTTCAGTACTTATTTTAAAGATTTTGTTTTAGAATTAATCTAACTATACCCATCATAATAATATGCATCCTGTTGCTCATGTTCTAAAAACAATTTTAGTTGCATAATATATACTAATTATAAGTCATATACTAAACCATTTCACAATCCAAGATATAAGCAATTCAGTGCAATTTATGCTCTACCACTATGTATACCCGCAGGCACATCCATGGCAATACATAAAAGCCCTCTATGCCGTCTAGATATCAGATACATAATAATAGCATGCGACGTAATGAGACATTTATCTATGTAGGACGATAAAGTGTTACTTTCCAACGGATTTTTATAACGTGAAAACAGTTAAATGTGATGGTTACATACGGATGTATAGCGTAGTTTTAAAGATCTAAACATACATAGGGACAGACAGACGGAAAGCGACTTTGTTTTACATTATGTAGTGATGATGATAGTGTAAAATGTAGTCGCTTCCGCTGTTTATTCGCTTAGATCTTTTAAACTTCTCAACGGATTTTAATGCGGTTTTCACCAATAGATAGAGTGAGTGTTTCAAGAGGAAGGTTTTGTATAATACACGCATATTACAGCAGAAGCCGGGGCGGGTAGCTAATATTGTATAATTTAGATAACACTGCAATCAAAAACGATAGATGCTTATTATTATTATTATATAATTTATTTAGCGGAAAGCGTAATAATACAAATGACCGAAACTTTAATTTGCATGGAATTCAAATAGAAATAATAGAGGAGTCGTTAGCATTTTAATGCGATGCGGTCGGTTTGTAGTTTTGTTCGGTACCGGATGTACGAGTAGCGCTCTGCAAGAGGATGTGCGGGAAAACAATTGAAATGACGTGATATGTCATTTAGCATGACGAACTAATTTTAAAATATACCTTTTATACCACATTGCTGATACCCTGAGTGGGTACTCAAGCGAAGCGTGGGTACGCTTCGCTGAGGAGTATTTAAACCGTTCACTTACTCATTACACACACTAATTTATTCATTCATACTCTGCCACCCGCAACTATGAATATACTATTTCCATTGAATTTCAATTCTATAATTCGTAGTAGATATATATATATATATATATCTGACGGACTATCTTCTGTCTCACTCTTTTTTTCCTGACAATAACACAATAAAAAAAATCTGATTTCATGCAGTTTTTCTGAAGTTATGCGCTAACATAAATAGATAGAGGCGATTCATTTTTATTTATATAGGTATAAATATATTTATTTATCCGTTAAAAAGTCAGTTTTCATCGTGTTATTTTTATAACTCGCAACACAGACAGAATGTTTTGAGCACAACCAAAATTAAAAAAATACAAGACTGTACGGTCTATGGATTTAATGAAATTTTAATGAAAAAAAAAAAAAAAATACCACCTATTTTAACACATTTTTCACAGCAATTACCATTCCTTTATTGATTTCTTTTTAAATAAATTTTGGTCCAATATTTAATTATCTATTGATTTTGTATAGTATATTGTATAAAAAATGTCACCGATATTGTTCAATGGTGTTTCATGTCCCATTTAACTTCTAGCGGAAACTTAGACCTGTTATCTTTTGAAAAATTGAACTAAAATCATTTCACCATCCACACAGATTGACCAGTAACGTGGAAAAATAAGTGGGTTTTATAATTTAAATAATTAATTTTATAAATCTTTACACTGAAAGAGTTCATTTAATAGTAGTAGAGTTCTAAGTATCTATCTCTAAAAATCACTGATTATAGCTATCATTTCTTCGATTTTTCTTGAGTTTTAGTTTGTATATCTAAATAAAAATACTTTGTAGGGCAGGTTATGTAGATATTTCGTGCACATTATAACAGTAAACTAACATTGTCCACATTACAGCGCGAACTTCTTTGAAGGTTCCCATTTACATTCAAATTACTTTTAGCGACTATGGATCAATCGTGCATGGTGATGAAGTGCCTTCTGTTACATGGTATAAGTATCTATTTTAATAACTGATGAACTTTTATGAACATAGCTTAAGCTTCAATTTCTTACAGAGAGCAACTGGTGGCATTTGGAGTAGAGATTGGTGGATTTTAGATTATTTCAATATAATATGTGTATTCTTCTCTATAACATGAGTTTTAAAATGAATTTTGTAGAAAAAATGTCACAGTAAAATTATCTATGGTTAATGCGTGAGTTTTATGCGAAGCAATTCGCGCGGAACGGTTATTCGAACAATGAAAGCTTTACGTACGGTGACTTCCTGCCCGTATGGATCATAACACTATAGTCCGTATATAGATATTATTGTAGATTGAATACTGAATATTTCTGAAGCCGACCACTTGCAATAAAAAATTAACGGAATTCAGCATTTGAAGCTTCAGAAAGTTTACACTCGATCTGCTAATCCGCCGAATTGCGAAGATGGAAGACACACGGATATCTATGAATGACACTTTACCGGCTGCAGTAACTTCTTTTTATTTCCGAAAATAAAAAAAAATAACCTTCATTTAAATTATAAAGCTTATGTACAAGTCCTATATTAAAAATGCTTATTTTAAAACGGTGGTTTATGCATATTTATGAACGCTAAATCCACAGCTTCATGGTAATAATGTATGTTCCCCAAAAACAAAAAGTGTATCATAGTTTTAATGTCCGGCCATATAACTTAATAATTATTTTAACAAAAGCTTCCAATGATTTTTTTTGTATGAACGCCCCAGCTTTTCCAACGCAATTGCAAGTAAATGTATCACGCATAGATAAAAACTCAACAACACCAATAAAAAATAGGGGCATTCCGTGACCTTCTCATAAATTCGAAGTGGAGCATAAAATTCGCCTTAATATGTGTTACATCTTCACTTCAATTATAACATGTTAAAAACTGAGAACCGATGTAAATCCAAATCGTATTGTTAAGTTGGGCGTGCGTGTATAATCGCAGTTTTTGCCGCATTCAATTAAAAATTGACCCACTGCCGAAGCTGCGGACAAAACAAATCCCTCATTGTATTCCGTACATCTCGATCAACACAAGTATGAAAATTTGCTTGACAGTTTGATGCTATTTTACGTACTCGTGACGAAATTTAGGGCACTTAACATAGAAACCCGGTTGAATAGATTAACTTTGAGATAGCAATTACCTAATGTAATTGGATTAAACGGATTCAATTGTGTGATATCTATGTCACCAAATTGCCTTGCCTCGTTTGTATACAATCAATCTTTGTTAGAATTAATTTACTTATATATGGTAGTTTTGACAAAAATTATGTTACGAATACTAGCGACCCGCCGCTTCGCACGGGTGCAATGCTAAATATACTACAGAAGTCTATATACAACAACATCAAACATGATTTCGCACGCGCCGCGCAATCGCTATGTCCCTGCATTTTAGATCTTTAATATCTTCGAAAATATTCATTTAAATTTCATGCTGTAAAGGGCCGATCCGATAAAGATTGAAACTGTATTTTTTAAAATCGCTTCGTAAATAAGCCATTATTTCTCTTAAAAAATAAAGTATAAAAAAATGGTGACTGTGGGTTATCCCTAAGAAATAGACATATAACATTGCGGACTTTTTTGTAGACCTTTTTAATGTTTACAATATTGTAGTACATTATTTTGATCTATCTCGTAGAGTTCAGCCAGCGGCGTTTGCGTTTTGCGTTTCGCTCCGAACCGTAGCATCTTCAGGAGTAGTTGACTCTACAAGCGTCACTTGTGAAGTGAAAATTTTGTTGAAACTCCAACTGTCATGAATTTCCGCATGAGGTAACGTCTGATTCAATTCAATATGTGTTTATTTACGACATCACATTAGAAATCTCTAAAATTATCAGTGTTCTCTACTACGTTATGTATGTATTATACATATAAACCTTCCTCTTGAATCAGTCTATCTATTAAAGAAAAACCGCATCAAAACTAACGGAAGTTTTAAAAATCTAAGCATACATTGGGACATACAAACAGACAACGGGAAACGACTTTGTTTTATACTATGTAGTGATTTCAGCACGATGCACTTTAATTTATTTTTAGATCAATTTTTACACAATACTAATTAATTGATTATTATTTTTCTTCAGTATCGCAACATCCAATAACAGTACCTAACGTCGAAATCGGGTTCGAGAAGAATGAAGGTTTATTGTTTAGATAATCATTTATCAAATCGATGTTTATAGATTTATATCTTTGAGAGTTAACCACGAACCAGTATAACGGCTGTTTATAGCGCAAATAATAAGTTTATAGTTGCGCAACTAGACACAAACACAGCCTATACATTACTATGTAGTTGCAAGTAGTTTAAATGCACAACTTCGTCGTAGGTATCGGCACAAAACATAATATATTTTATGATTATTATAACTAATCAGATATGTGCAAAGTAGTTTATAAAAAGTATTGAAATACTAAATGCAAATACTTTCTGCATTTTTATTTTATATACAAAACACAAAATAGTTTTTCTTCTTGTATTAAAAATACTAAATTCATATTAAAATGCTTTATTCAAATAAAATACTTTTAAGGATCTAGAAGAATTTGCTTATATTTTATTACTACGTATTTTGGCACAATCACATTCTTTTTCACGTCAAATAGTATCAATTTTATAGTTTATCACATACTTAATGGATGCCCTCTAATTAAACAGAATTAGGGGGTCCAATAACTTATGATGTTGTCTAAGTAATTATGAAAATATAACAAACACATATTATTCATGATTCTCCAATTTGTTTGTTCCTTGTACATCACTGGTTCCACTATTATATTTGTACGTATGAAAAGCAAAGATTACTTGTGTTGTCAAACGAAATCACCATAGAAGCTCGTTAAAAGTTATATCATAGGATTTTATAGCTATTATATTAGCTGTCATCCGTATCAAGCTATTTTAGACGAAGTATAAAATATTAACGATTATCTCTTAACCACCAGTACAGTGTTGCGATAATGAGAATACTGTATCACATTCATTTTTTGATGATGACCAAATTTATTGTTGTCAAAATGTATTTTGCATTTTGCAAATACAAAATATGTCTTAAAAGGTATTTCAAATAAAATACAAAATGTTTTTAAAACAAAAGTATTTAAATACAAAATGCAAATAGGTATTTTGTATTTACTATTTTGTATTTCAAATTACTAAATAGGAATATTAATTACAGAGATGAGATACATTTTTCATTTGAAAAATGTCACATCTCTGTAACTAATATTCCTGGTAGAGATCCTATGAGGTCATAAAAAATATTCTATGTCGTGTTTATGTGCAAAAGTGGAGTTAATAAAAATATTTTAAAAATTCATCAGGACTCTTTTCGACCTACTGAACTTTTCCTTATACTTTGGCCAATTCACGTCATATTTTTTTCCTACAATATTAAATTGCTATTCATTTCAAATATATTGAGAATGAACCTACGTGACTTTTAATGGAATTTAGCGTTGGTAGGCCATCATAATAGAAAATGGCAAATTCAAATAAGGTTATCGAGCCGTTACAAATCGAGTTTTGATATGCCATTCGATGCTTTTATTGGCGCGAAGCATACTCCAAAGATGGAATTTAGAAAAGACAAAAGGCAAAGTAGCATTGTGAGTGGTTTTAGCCTTTTAGCTAAACGATAAAGAAGGTCCGGTCAGCGACCCGCATATGATCAGGACTTTTGTCCCACTCGGCGACCTACTTGTATCTAGTACGTACCATGTTGGTCGTAACAACATACCTCCTGCTCATCTATTTATAGGAAATTCCTTTTACTTTAAAGCTTGAAAACAATTTCTTACTTAATGTATTAAAAGTTATATATGATACGAAGTTAATCTAAATTAAGCACCTACATTAATTCATCGCTTAGGTTACGTTTCACTAAAACTTGCAAACGGCTTATTGCCGAACGATTTATTGGTTTTTTATTCGCCTCAATGCTAAGGTGAAAAAAAGAAAATTCGGAAATTCCAAAGGAATATAAATTAAATCGGATTGCAATAAGCTAATAATTTAATTACAACCAGAGGTAGAGAAAGAAATAAAATTATTAAAAAGGGTCAGGGATATATTAAGGGTCTCAGAGCTTAGATAATATAATAATTTTCATAAGTTGTTGAATTCGTGAATCGAAATCATTTTTGTATAGAAAGCATCAAAACTAAATGTCTACACGTGACGTCTGAATGATGATGACTATTTTTATTTTTTGTTTTGGAGAAGAAATCCAGTTTTCTTTCGAGTCTATACTTTCAAATTCATTTCTACACACAAAATACAGACTCATTTTTATACCTTTTGATTTGATGTTAATCTGTGATTACTATATCTGAGACAACCGATCAAACATCTATATCTTGTCACAGACCACGCCCACAACAATTACCAACTAATTAAAACGACTAGTCAAACATGTTCAGTGAAAGTAAAATTTCACGTCGCTTCCAACTTTACAATGAGAGCGTACTTAGTCAAAATTTTGTCCACGACATTTATTTGTCTATTGTACTCGTTTGTACTCACTATTACAAGTTAAAATGTTCACATAATTAGAAAAGTCGGGTAGTAAGAATTCAAAACACTTTATTTCGATTTCCTTTCAAACTTTTGAAATCAATAAATGACCTCGTTGTACGTCTGTTTATATTTCTGGAACTCAGGAGCGCGACGAGATATCAAATTGACTTCAATATATACGCCTACAGGTCTACAACTCTACAGCCTCCTATAACTATGAAAAAAAACTTAACTAAGACAATGCAACCAAAAAGTACGGCCGTTTATGTCAATGCTTGCAAAATAATTTAAACCTAAATTTAAAAGATATCCCTTTACTTAGAAGGGAAAAATCTGAAAACTAATTAAAAAAATATTGTTTTTCTTCGTATCTATGTTACAAAATTTGTTTAAAAGGAATATAGCAATAGACGTTACTTTGCGGTGAAGATTGGAGATATGACCAAGCAACAACTTTATAGCCCTCGTCGCATGACCGTTAGCACATGCATAATGCCAACCGCGAATTGCTCCACTGACGTAATGACATGCTCATTCTGACCAGTGACCAGCTACGTGCTATAACCTCAACTTACAAATAAACCAACTGGGTCAAGCACACACTAAACACAGAATAGCAATATTTTATGCACAAGTACCCGTTGTAGCACTTGATAATTGTTTACCCAATTATAGCTACGTGACCGTTTTTGGAGGCTTTAATAAAACGGAGAAAGTTTGTCATACTTGCAAGGATTTTTCTGATTCCGGGAAAATAGTGTATTTCATACTGAGTACAAAGAGAAATATCTTACCCGAGGGAGGAAGCTAAATAAAGAAGCTAAAGAAAACAAGAATCGCCACGTTGATAATGTTGTATTACTAGATGAAGGATAAGGATTGGATACAAGTGGGACACTATCATTCATATGTTTCGATAAATATAAATCGAGTTACATCTATGTGAATGTTTTGACAGTTTTGGTGTTAAATTATAAAGGCTCTATTATAATTATTTGTCGCGACGCAAAGTGGTCAGTAACATTATACCAACTACGCGGTTGCGAAATAGAGAAGAGTTCTACTTTTCAGATATTGAGTACGTAAAACTTTTCATTAGAAGATTTAAGGAAGTAGAAAAAATATTTAGTTCCGAAATAGTGAGTAATTGAAACGCTATCAATCTTCTTACTATTAACCTACTCGTATTGAAGGTCTGGGTTAATCTTATTCAAACGACGGACAAGTTTTTGCGTCAACGTCGGTTTACGGGTGATCCATCAAGTAGCGGGTGACGGAGCGAACTGTATCTGATGGGAGCTGGCAGGGCAGCAGGTGCTCGTTAGGTTCCTATTTGAATTGATCTATTCTAACCTCGTTTCTCTGTAATGTTTATATCATTATATGTGACTTTTTAACCGACTTCAAAAAGGAGGAGGTTCTCAATTCGATTGGTATATTTTTTTTGTGTATGTATATCGATTACGCGAAATTTATGATCCGATTTCCGCGATTTTTCTTTTGTTTGATGCGGAATAGCTGTCATTTGGTCCCATAAAAATTTAACATAGTTTGGTCCAGTAGTTTTAATTTTATAAACATTTTTTCCGTTCCCGTTTCTTGGAATCTATATTGTTTAAGGCGCGCTTCCTTTTTTTATGTATGTACACCGATTACGCTGAAATTTATGAACCGATTTATGTGATTACTCTTTAGTTTGATGCGAAATAGTTACTATTCGGTCCCATAAAAATTTAACATAGTTTGGCCAAGTAGTATTCATTTTATGAACACTTTTTTCGTTCCCGTTTCTTGGGATCTATATTGTATAAGGCACGTGGCATCTTTCGTAGGCCTACCCATAGTTACTTAAAATAAAATTATTATTTAATATCTGACAATAAAAGCAACGGAATGTTATAGTCTACCTGATGTAATCTCGAAAAATCCTACTGTAGTTTATAGAACAACCTATTGACTAACTTAATCTGACACTAAAAAGTAAAAGATAAAAAACCGACTTCAAAAACTAAAAAAAATGGACTAAAAAGTAAGAAAATTCCGTTATTTATTAACCTCCCTTTATTAGGACAATAAAATATAAATATTGTTATTTTTGTAGTCGGTGCCATCAATAGTATAGTTCATACAATCGTACATACTATTTCGTTACAGGTTCGTTCAACAAATATACTTATTACTATTCTTTCTCACTACACATCTGTTCACGTTATACTGTCAATAGTAATGACAGAAATTGTTAATATTAACAATTCAATTGCTAAACTTTATGACTGGAATGATGAGATAAAAGGATAAGAGGAAGGAAGTGCATTGACGAGATATACCTAATGGCCAATTAAAGACGCTTCAAAATTAAAAACGCTTCTTCAGGTTTAATATGCATTATCCGATCTACTCTACTTTCAGTATCTGCCTAAATCTGTTATGAAGAACCAGACCATGTCATAAACAATAACAAAGAAATAGAATACCGGACGATACGCATGGTTCAGTAATCTTTGTTCCAACTTACATGACTAATTCAGTCATAGCAGTACCTACTGTACTTTAATAGTTAGATTTCAGATAAGGCTGCCGCGCTGCCCAATGCGATGACTAGAGTACATAATTAAATTAACCTTTCCTACTTTGCGTCTATTAATCTATACAACAGTGACAGATAGCCCAGTTCTTTAGACGTTGATGTGTAGTAGCCAGGTCCGGGTTCGATCCTGGGCACACACCTCTGACTTTTACGTGTTATGTGTGATTTTAAACAATTAAATATCACTTTACTGCTTTAACGGCGAAGAAACATCGTGAGGAAACCTGCACTACTGAGAGTGCTCCATGTTCTCAAAATATTCTATATCCCAATGACTATAGCCCAATCTCCCTCATTCTGAGGAGGAGACCCGGCTCAGCAGTGGGCCATTAAAGGGTGACAATAATGAATCTTTACATAAATTATAATAAAATCGTAAATAGAAAATACTTTTTAAAACTTTTGTTTGTTTGTCGGTTTGTATTTAATAAGATACTCTAACCAGGATTTCATTATTCTCCTGATTATAATATGTTTATGTTTAAGGGATATAAAAAATTACATATAACTACATATTAAATTAAGTATATTCTGTGGGCCACTGGAAAGAAACAAATGGATAATAACTTATTTTGGATCGAAACAGTAAATGCTTGATTTTAGTGATTGGTTTTTTTTTTTGACGAATTAAGTATTCACTCTTGAAGTTGACTAATAGTTTGATAGAGGTAGGAATTTAAGTTTTACGTGAAAGTATTCTATCATGTAAAACCACTTTAAAGGATCTAGTTAGATGGAAAATCCATCGTGCCTCAAAAACCATGAAGCGATACGGCACGACAGGTTTTATGTTAGTCTTTATAGTGACAGTCATTAGAGTAATACCAGAAAACATACTTCCATCAGCACAATGTAATTGTCGCAGATAAAAACCGGAACAGGTGATACAGAGATTACCTGGGAAGAGTAACCGTTAGCTCACTCCATGGGGAGGAGTGTGAATGACTAATTTGCAATAAATAGCTATTGTTAGTGGACGATTATGTAACGATTAACGTGTGAGATATGTGTAATTATGATTTCCGTTACTGATAATACACAGCTCCGTAATAATGTAAGAAAAGCACACGCGAAGCTCTAAAGTTGATAGGTTAGCATTTTACAAGTTTTTACTAAGGTTCACCTACGGTGCCTGACAGTTTGTCTGTAATCAAGTCTAACAACTTAAGTTCGACCCTATTATTATTACATAAAGGTATCTGGATCATCTAGGGCTGGAAGAGTATCATACTAGTTGAATAGTTCTTAGTAAATTTTTATTAGCAACTAATAAAAAAAATAGTGTCAAAAAAACAATTTACATGTATTTCGTGCATATTTACTCGCACTTGCACTTTTTCAAAAACGTAAATTACATTGCATTGAAATAAGTGTGGGTCAATAAAATTAACTGACTTGGCAAACGTTATTTTGCCATATAAATTTTAAAAAATTGGGGTGCGCCACCCTTATCACTTAGGGGTATAAAAAATAGATGCTGACCAATTCTCAGACTTACCCGATATGAACAGAAAATTTCATCAAAATCGGTTGAGCCGTTTCGGAGGAGTTTGGTAACAAACATAAAAAGTTTGGCGACACGAGAATTTTATATATTAGACTTTATATTTTGTTTTATTCTAATTAACATTTTCATGGTCGTCCGTTTTTTGTGCATTTCAACAACATTTTTTTGAATACATTACAATTCATATCAAATGGTACTTTTTCAAAAAAAATACGCGTAGAAAATGCCTTTATGCCTCTGTTTTAAAATTGAAGCTATTTAATATAGACATTGTTTCTTTATTGTAGAACATCTAAATTTTGTTTAAAAATCTCCGAAAAATCTAGGTATTGACCCTTCAGGAAAGCGATTAGCGATTATTAATTACCACATATTTTTAACGGATATAAATTATTTAGGATAGAATATCCGTGAACTAAAGCGAGAAATAATTATAATATAAAATAATATGCCGACGTTACTTTAAATGTTAATGTATTAATTTTTTACCGCTTTACTATTAAGTTTGTTATTAAGGTGTTAATTTAAAACAGATAACCAGCCTAGTTTATTTGATTGGGACTTTTGAATAATGAGATATTATTTTATATTTATTTATATAAAACTGTATGTAATGTTACTGTTTTCGTATAATAATTTTGATACATAAAGTGATGTATAAGTTGTATTTAATTAATAAATCTCACCATCGTCCGCTTCAATTTCAGCAATCGGGGACACAAACGTAATTTGCAATACAAATCCGATTATAAATATATTCACGGAAAACACCATTATGTTTAAAAAATATCTTTATTCGGTTTTAATCACTATCTTTTTTATCAAATATTTTAATCGATTTTGTATAACGATTGTATATTTTAGCGTATCGATGACCGTTCTCTAGCCGCGAGCAACATGCGCTTGCGCAGCAGTGACTTCTGTACGACTAACAAAACGATAAAATACTGAAAGGTCTAACATACTGTTACGGGGTACGGAATTACCTTTTACTAAAGCACTAAATGGATATAAGCTTTATAGTTACTAATGAAAGCTAATATTGTAACACTTAGTATGTTCGATTCAAAGAAAGTAAAAGTGTACCTATATGTCCGCATAAATTTTTTAGAAATTCTTATTAAAATTATCTATCTACCTATCAAACTGTATTTTAATAGACCCATAATTTTTATATTACAAAGAAAATAATTTGATTTGGTTTTTATTACTTTTAAAAAAATTAGCTTAACCGACTAATGGAATCAGAATATCCTGTTGTAACAAAACTAACATAATACTTCCTATTCCTATTAACTATGTGCCTAAAGCCTTAAATGCTTATGTTTTATCAAATATAAATAAGTATCTATTTAGAAATATATTTCTTGACCTTATTATATTCTTATCAGGCATGTAATTCGAATTACAACGGAAGATCGACAAATAATTTTGAATGGGTAGGAACAGAAAATCATTTAATAGTTGAATAATCCTAAAAGAGCAAAATTATTTCTTTCAAACAAATATTAATTTAATTGATGGTAATAAAAGAGCTTTTAATACTATATTTAAGGGAACTGAGGTCAATTAGACCATGTGGTGTGTATGTATACAACCCTGTGTAATCTCTCTCTCCGTCCTGAATAGCAGAATAACTATTAAAACATTAGAAAATAATAAAAAATGATATTAAAAAATATACATATATATTGATTGTCAACAGTTTAATTAATCTGTAACACAACATTTATTGGTTGTTAGGCGGTACGAAGTTCGCCGGGTCAACAATATATACAACTATCTGATTTTATTATAAGTGACCTATGACCTAATATATTTACAAACAAATGGGTGATGCGAATTGATCGACGCATGCGTTCTGCAGCAGCGCGCGCATTCTGTTATCACCTGATATTTGATAAGCTCATTCATCTCCTTAATCCTAGAACACAAACATATTGCTTGCCAAAACGATTCTATATCTAACATGTAAAACAAACTTCTACAATGGGCAACCAGTTCAAGAACGTAGCTGTTATTGCTTGCCTCAAAACATTACTCTTCGTTTTCAATATTTTATTCTGGGTGAGTACGCAGTATTCATTTATGCATGTAATATACCTACATATTTATTCATTTATTAAAACATGAAAATTAACATTAACATGAAATCAATTTGAATCACTATACATTTATTGCATACTAGTGGTAGCCTAGTGGACAGGATTTAATTAATTCATATTAATTGATTATTTGATTATACAGTTATTCTGATTTTTTAAAAAATCCATTTTTCGAAAGGGTTTAAAAAGACCCTTGTAAAAAATCAGAGCCCCAAATGTTTATTTCCCAAATAGGTAAATTAAACACGGGGCATTTTTTGTACCTACTCTTGAATTGATCTAATAAACTAAGACCTCAACATATGCTTGAAATTTAAGTCTATGCTAAATTCTAGTTATTTAAAGTCATAGTTATGTATATATTATTTGGATCTTCATCATCACCATTATCGCTCTTTAATGGCCCACTGCTGAGCAGGGTCTTCTTCTCAAAATGGCCTAATCCCTAGGCCATAGTCCGCCACGCTGGCGAAATGCGAGTTGGGAGACTTCACACACCCTTGAGAACATGAAGAACTCTTAGGAGTTCCTTCACCGTTAAGCATATGATATTTAATTTTTTAAAACACACAACTGAAAAGACAGAGGTGTGTGCCGAAGATCGAACTTGGACCTCCCGAGAAGACATCAAAGTCTTAATCGCTAAGTTATCACTGCTTGATTTGAATCTGCATGTGCATAACCTATAATAACCCTTTAATTTAAGACGACATACTTTGAGCGGTTTGTTTTGTTTTCGAATATAATGTTACATTAGTATTAAAAACTTAGCCAATAAGAGTACCAGACCAGCGTAATCTGAAAGTTGTAACAGCGTCTTTTGTAATTTCCTCAGCTAACAGGACTGTTAATCCTGATCGTTGGACTATGGGTGGAGTTTGATCTCTACAAGTACATGGAGCTGTCACCAGACTTCTCTGGAACAGCTCCTCATGTTATCATCGGTATTGCGAGCCTTATCGTACTCATCAGCTCAGTTGCTTTCTCCTGCATTATCAAAGGACAACCGGTTCTGCTCTATGTTGTGAGTACAAGTTTTAAAATAATATATATGTTTTTTATTAAGTACTTAAAACTCAATAAAAGTATTACAAATTTGACAGTGACAATATTTTATTACCAACAAACAGAATTCGTGTTAATGTCTCTTTATTTCCTTTCAATTTAAACTACTTAGGCAATTGCTTGTAATTGATCTCAAATTTTGTTAAATTTAACTGTTTATTTCCCTTGTTAAGATAAAGGAATTAAAATTTTGTTTTACATGAGAAATATTATCTCCACTAAATATTTAAAAAATAGCTTTACGATAGAGTCGTCATTTTAAAAATCCTTCTCATATTTAATCAGACTGTAATACTGCAATTTTTGACAACATACAAATTTTACAATTAGAAATAAAGGATTACATACCCTTAATTTAATTACAATTAAATAACTTTGTTACCACGACCAAGAGAGATCTGTAGTCTAATGATCTAAAAAATCCGGTCTTGTTCATTGACATCCTTCCTAATATTATAAATGCGAAAATAACTCTTTCTTTTCTTTCACGCCAAAACCACTGAACCGATTTAAATGGAATTTGGTATACAGATAGTCTAAAGTCTGAGAAAGGATATAGGCTACCCTCAAGGGTGTAAATTAACAATAGTGAAAGACACTATTCCACGTAGACGAAGTCGCGGGCACAGCTAGTATAATATTTATTAAAAAAAAAATAATATACGCAAACGATAATATAAGCATTTCAGTTTGAGTAAAGTATACCTGTGCTGTGTAAATGTTAAGAAATATAAAATGATTAATTATAACTCTAACAATTGCGATTCTAAGGAATTTATGATCCATTAGTCTCGTGGTAAAGTTATAAGCAATAAAACTAAATAGCTCTTAATGCTTTTTAATGTTATAGCTCAACATATTGTACACGTAACAGGTTGAGTTCGTTATTTATAGTTACGAGTACACAACACAAACTGAGTTACGTGAAGTATCAAAATTATAAGATATATATAATTATAAGATGCGCCCCGCGGTTTCACTCGCTATATTTTGGATAATTTCTACTAGGTATATCATTATAAATTATAGCCTATATGTTATTCTGATGTGTAAGCTATGTTATTGTAAGGTTTTATCAAAATCCATTAAGTAGTTTTTGCGTGAAAGAAAATCAAACATATTTATAATATTAGTAGGACTAGTCCCGCCCTCGCCTAGCTGGGGTTTAGGGGTAAGAATTTAAATGAGGATGACTTTTTATATGAAAAGAAGTTTAGCTTTTCAACACCAATATAATTAAAATTGCACTCAATTTCTTGTAGCAGTTTATGTTTAATTCGTATTAAGTTTTATTATATTCTGAATTTGGACTGTATGCGTGAGAAATCCGGTAGATATATTTTTAAATACATAGTAGCTATACCAACAGTATCAACTTGGCTAGAATATGAATCCTCATCCTCAGAGACACAGACACAGCTTCGTCGTTACTGCTTTATTACTCGCGAAGTAATAATAATGATTTCTGTCATAGCGTCGAGGCGTATTTATTTTATTAGCTCTTATCTTTTCCTTGGCAGAACTGATTGATTCAGTTTCTTTTTTACCAATATCATAACTAACACTACATATCTATCTATATCCCTTAACCCAAAATAAATAATATTAGTGTAATCATGTAGGTAAAGAAAATTAGCTATTACATTTTATAGTATTACATTTTACATTTACTAGCTAGCCTGGATTTGCTTCGCTGGGAGATCAATAGGTTATTCTATATTTCCTCCCGGTGGCGTTTAACAAAGAATTTATGCGACAATAATTAACATCAACAAGTATCATGAATTCACAAAAGTATTTTAATATTTAAAGATGTGTGCACACTAATTAAGCAATCAAATTTTATTTTACTGCAGTAGTTATTCATAGTCATATAAATATTTTACAGTACGGTGGTTTTCTGGTGTGCATCTTCATGATGGATGCTGGAGTGGGCGCATCCGTTGTGTGCTACCGAGACACATTCGCGAAAGGCCTACACTCAGGATTGCTACACACGATTACCACCTACGACCCTAAAAAGGCTAACTTCGACTTTGCCCAATCTAAAGTATGTTTTTTTTGTACAATAATAAAAATCATTGCCTCTGTCAATTCAGAACGGCTGCACCATTTTGGTTTCAGCTTTAGCACGTATTGTTATTATTAGCAGTATTAACAATTTGTAATCTACTCGCATCATAGATCTATGACTCTAGTCAAAGAAGGTCAAATCGTTCAATCACTGTTAAAATTTAAACGCTGAGTTACTACTGAAATTGATTTGTTATAAGCCAAGATTACCGTGAAGAAGTTGTTATCATCGAGCTCAAAATATGCAAAATAAATATTAAAATGGAGCGAAACTAATCATCAATCCTTCTCGTTGGAAGAGAAAGTCAGTGCTAATAAAGATGTTCTGTAAATTGTAATAAAAATATAATTTATAACTAGTTGGAAAGTTACACTAATATTTCAATATTGTTGTCAACATCTCGTGTCTTTGAAAAAAAAATATCGTAATAGAAGCAGTAGTATTATTACGAAAGCGTAAATTTCTTTTAGATGACGCTGTACGATAACAGATTGAGAGTTGCTGAAATTCAATAACAACAATTAATTTTAGTATTTATCACAAGATGGGTTGTGTTGTTTTTAGTGTCGCATGGAAACTTTCTGGATCCATTGTTGAATCAGATCTATATTATTATATTTGCACTGATTTACATTTGCATGCAAAATTTCATCTCAGTCGAAAGCGGATTGTGGGTTACATTAACGTGCAAGATTTGATTATAGATAGGATAGGAGGTTGTAAAAAGAATAAGATGCATTATAACATGCAGTTTGATTGCCTTGATATATAGTGGCCTTATTACTTAATAAGTTATATAACTTTTATAATAAAAATTAACAGTTGGAATGCTGCGGAGTTTCTAATTACACGGACTGGATGCGGCTGTCGCCTCAACGCGTCATTCCTATTTCCTGCTGCGTTGATGCAAATCGCTGCGTTACGGCTAACTACAGTGACGTCTACCAACGAGTAAGTTTCTATTGACTTTCAGAAAGAAAACTCACGAGTATACTATAACAATGTTATACTGATTATATATTTTGAACTTTCAGGGCTGCTACGAAGTCATTACTGAATACCTAACTGATAATATGAATATTTTGATTGGAGTTGCCATAGGCACAGCAACACTACCACTTTTCGGAGCCCTGCTGTCTTGCTCTCTCGCCCGGTATATTAAAAAATCCAAGTATGATGCAATCAATTAAAAAATCATGAACATGGCAATCTATACTACTGACCGAGTAAAATTATTTCTTAAATATACTATACTATAATGTTATATTGCATGTGAAATTGTTATTAAGATTTTTGAATTCTATTCTTGTTCTTAAATTATATAAATGTACTTCTACTCAATTTATCTCTTATTATTAAAATAAAATGTGTATGAACATAAAAATTGTTTTATTGAGAACATTATCTTAATTATACCTAAGATTAATTAATCGCTATCAGAACTTTGTTTGTCTTCTTTAGGTGCAGTGGGTGCATCCTGTTTGTAATGTCTATACTCTGGTTTCAATTCCCACATATTTTTGTGAGGGTTTTTCAAATTATAATTGCATACTTCTTTTAATATCTCTTTCAAGTATATAATTGGTTGTCTGGTAATCTGAAACAATTATTGAGAACATTAAATTTTAACTACTAACTAAAAATGACTGAACTGACTTCGATGAAATAATAAGAAATAATTTTAACTTCACATTTTTTTTTAAAACTGTCCATAATAGACAATTACCTTCTGTAGATCTTTAATATTATAATACTGATGCTTTTCAAAAGCTGCAAACAGAACATTGAGCACTGCTTCCTTATCATCACGAGCCTTCTTGCCCTCTGCTTTCTTCCTCTCCTGGTATTCAATCTATAAAAAAGATAAAAGGCATAAATAACGAAGATCAAAGATGCAATAAATACAAGAAACATCAAAATAATACACACATTATGCTTGTGGTCAGCAACTGGTTTAAAGTTTTGAACAATTCTCTCTAGCTGTTGCACTTGTCTCTGAGGCATAGAAGCTTTCCTAATAGACTCAGATTTCAATTTGTAGTAAGTAGGATCTGCATTATATGGCTTACATTCTAACTTCTGTACTATTCTTCCTTCCATATAAAGTTTCTCAGTCTCTGGTACAACAGCGTCAATATTTGAGGCTAAAAAAGATATTGTTAAATTTTAATCAAGCAGAATTTTTTTTATTAAATTTTTTTAACAAAATTATAATTAGCCCTGTAAAATTCTCCACTTCTTCCACCACTTCGTAGTCCTATAAATCCACTTGGAGCCCTATATATGTTGAATGTACAAATATCAGTTAAAATCAAGAAGTTGTGACTTAGCTTTTTAGGAATATAAAAAACCTTAACCAAGAATTTATCGTGATAAAGGAATTATGATAAAGGAATCTAAAAATTTAAATGTAAGATAAAGATGAAACATGAGGGTGACAAAAAAGTAATACCAAATATGATAAGTTTAAAAAGATTTTGCAGCTTTTTTGTTGGTCTGTGCTATTGTTATACTTACGCACGACATGTGAAAATACTCCTAGAGATTGTCTTGTCACATTGGACACGTCAAGAAGGTGTTCTTTGGGAATCTTCTGTTCGCCTGGTTCTAAACATAAAACTGCCTCTGACAGAGATAACTGTACTTGAGCCCGTCCAGGAACACGAGAAATTTTCAACTTTCCCACTTCTATATCACCTGGAGCCTTATCCCATTTGTTAGCGATATATTTTGGAACTTTTACAAGCCAAACACCTCGACCTGTATTTGACAAGTCCAACTCACGGTCGACATGAGGAGCATTATTTGTATTACTCATTAGGGAACTTGTAAATATCTACTATACTTTATACTTGACGTTAATTGAAGTTAATTTTTATCACTAACTAGTACCTAACTTACTTTAAGAAAATATTATAGAAATGATGGAGTAAGGACTAAAGATTAAAAAATACGAAATACGAATAACACAAATAAATACTTTCAACCACAGACTACACAATTCACCATAGAATAAATAATACCTTGTACACAGGTGTTTAAAAATAAGTTATTATTTTTAAGCACATAATATCTTAGTTTAACTAATATATCTTGAACTACATACTTACTACTAATATTTTGAGTTTGATAATATTAAAATATTGATTTTCATTATCATAAAAACCTTTTTATGGGTGTATTATAAACGTTGAAGTGTTGAAGACAATGTTAATGAATAAAATGATTATTTGTTTAGTATAATACGTCCATGCGTATACGTTAGCATTATATCCAACTTTTTGAATGACACCTTATTATACATAGATTGTAAAAAAAAGTTACATAGCTGTCATCAGTTGTATGAATTTTGACATTTAAGTTTGATAAGTCTCCGAGTGATCCAAGACAGAAATTCAGTTGTACAGATTTGTTCAGAATACAATATTGGTCTGAATCTGAATGTCGAGTTATTAGTATTAATTGTATCATTTAAAAATTATATTTAGTTGATAATACGTTGGTGAACAATTGGACAAAATTCTACTTATGATTATATTCCATACAATGTAACATTTAACTTATAGTGCAAACTGCAAAGTAATGCAAAGACATGTTTGGCTACAGCAAAGAAGCAGTTCGAGTGAAAGTCAAGGTATAAACTGTTTAATACATAGCTTTATTTTATTAATGGCTGAATGAAAACATTCTGCCAGATTTTTTGTATAATAATGCAATGTAGAAATCAATACTGGAAATTCCATATGTAGAAAACAATTAATTATCATTCACCATTACAGAAATGCGAAGGGAAACTGCAACCAGAATTAAGAAAGTTTTCTGTGGATCCACAAATAACTTCTTTAGAAGTTTTACAAAGCATTCTAATAAAAGCATTTGATATAAAATCTGATTTCACTTTGTCCTATAGAACTGTTGATGACTATGGACAAGAAATATATTTACCTCTCCTTTCTGATTGGGACTTGGATGCTGCTTTTCTCAAGTAAGTTTGTTAATATTAATGATACTTAAATTTTGTTTCAATCAAATGAAACTCCTTTTTTTGTATGTTGTGTTGCAAATCCCGTATTTATGGAAAACATTTCTTGAGCAACAGTTATTAAACAATGACATAATTGTAGAAAAACTTCTTCAAAACAATATTTTTTTTTATATATTAGAATACGCTTAATAATATTGTGCACTAATATGCACAATATTAGTGTGCCTCAAAATGTTGGCTCAGGAATAATCTTGTAATTTTCTCTTTATCTCATGTATGGAATTACTAATAAAAAAAATTGTTGGGAAAAGTGAAACAAATTTATTACTTGTTATTATATAGTAATATATTGAAACAAATGTTATTATGGCTCTACATTACTCTAATCTTCATAACATTGTTTTAAATTCACACATTTGTTGCTAAATTGTTGTTTAAGCTCTAGTTAAGAGCTTATCTACATCCTGTGATCAACTCTGTGTGCATGTTGACAGCAACTTGCCGATTTGTTGATTTAAATGTGTATATAAAATGTTAACAATGCATATGAAACTCTTGTTATAAACAATAATAAAAAATAATGTATAATAATATACATGTTGCCTTTATTTCTTTTGTGTATATTGTTAAACTTATTCTAAATTTGTTAGGGCTCATAATATAGCTCTAACTCAGAGATCAGAACCATGTGTTCAGTTAAAAGTGGATATGAAACCCTTTGCTGAGGCTTCAGAAGATTGGGAGCCACCTTCCATACCTGCACCTGTTACTCAAGTCTATAAAGAACAACCTGCTGTTCCTCCCACACAAGTAGAGAAGCAGGAATCACAGACTGGATTTCAAGGGCTTATTATGAATCAGGTATTTGTAGTAAATATTTCAAAACAAGCTTTAATAATACATTTCCAGAAAAATAACAAAGTTATAAAATAGTTTTGATATAGGAAGCTATATACAAATACCGAGAAATCCTTTGCAGGTAGAAAAAACTTTCAATATGGTTTCAAGGGCACTAAACCTTTATGACGATCCCAACACTCCACCAAGACCTCCACTCAGTGATATTGAATTCAGGGCTTTCTTAGATACTGTGGGACAAATAAATAATACAACTAAATTACGAGAAGTTATTTATTGTGGAGGGATAGAACCTAGTTTGAGGTATGTTTCAAATCTCAAGTAATCTATTGGTATAAAGCTAATATTATGGTTAACCTAAATAAACTTTTTAGAAAAGTGGTATGGAAACATATTTTGAATGTGTATCCCGATGGTATGACTGGTAAAGAAAGAATGGACTACATTAAAAGAAAAGCAAATGAATATTATTGTTTGAGAGCACAATGGAAGGATTGTATTCAAAAGGGAAAGGTGATTATATCAACTTTTAATATTATTGAACACTTTTAGATTATTGTGTTATAATAAAATATCGCTCATATTCAACCATAGCTACATTGACTCACATGCTCATTCAGTGTATAGATCATCTTTTCGATTCAGTAAATCGACAATCCTATTATCCCTAACCAGCAACAAACTGTATATACAAACTCATTTAAATTGAATAAAAATTGGATTGTTCAGGTCAATGCAGATTTGGCATATGTGACGAGCATGGTCCGTAAAGACGTGCTGCGAACCGATAGACATCACAATTTCTACGCCGGCAGTGACGATAACCAGAATATCGCTTCCCTCTTCAATATCCTTACAACGTATGTATTTGAAGCTCAAATCTACCAATATTTTACGGCTTAGTTATTAGTTAACAAAAAATCGATAGTGACAGTCTAACTTTGTATGTATTCTCGTTAACCCCTTCAACTTATAATGATGTCATGTCTAAAATGCAATGACTAACTATTGAATACTACAACCTTACATGATGGTAGTTTATCAAATAAGTATATAATTAGCATATTAGTTATAATAAGCAAATGGTTTATTTAATTAATAATATTTTTTGTTAAAGGTATGCCTTATATCATCCAACGGTAAGTTATTGCCAAGGCATGTCAGATCTTGCTTCTCCCCTATTAGTAACTATGGGGGACGAAGCCCACGCCTATATTTGTCTATGTGCCCTCATGACTAGACTGTACCCCAACTTCCTTCTCGACGGAGAAGCTATGACGCTCAAATTTTCACATTTAACAGAATCGCTCCAAGTATACGATCCAGATTTTTACAACTACCTAAAATCCCAGCAAGCTGATGATCTACTTTTCTGCTATAGATGGCTGTTATTGGAAATGAAACGCGAATTTGCGTTCGATGATGCTCTCAGAATGTTAGAAGTACTTTGGGCTTCGCTACCACAAAAAGCTCCGGCGGTTGAGTTGTCTTTAAAAGAGAAAGATTTCGAAGCAACAGTTGAAATTAGTGTTGATCCTCCACCTCTAAGCCCTTTAGTGAAAGCTCCGCGGGAAAACGCCTATACAAAAGTATGCGCTATAAGGAGACAGAGTTCCAGTTTTAGCTTGGCGAATGTAAAAGCTCCGAAATTAGCCACCACAAAAAAAACCAATCATAGTTTAGACGAAAACGCAGCACGGAAAGCTTTGAACAATTCGTCCCTTAAACACGCAAAAGAGTTCCAAAGTTTAGATGATGCTGTATTACGAACACAGAAAGTAACAAAAGAGACTCAGGAAAACGATGAAAAGACGGGAGACAATAGTACAAGCAAAGAAATCAAAAGTTCTTCTAGAATGAGAAGTGTACCCGAACATGGTAAGGTTTCAGAAAGTCAAGACACAACAGTTGCTTGGTCGAGTACAGGAAACCTGTCGAATGGAAACACAAATAATGAAATAAAAACAACACCTTTAGGAAGTCAAATAAGACTACTGAGAGATAAAATATCCGTTCACAATAAATTCTTCTCTTCTTTGGACACGCTTGATGATTCTGCTGGAAGTGAAAGTACAAAGCAGCCCAAGGTTAAAATGATAAAAAACTTAAATGAGTTTCTTAATTTTGCCACCGGCAACAAATGTAGTAGTATGATGAAGCAAGAAAAACTACAAAGGACTCATTCGGTCATTGAGCGTACTCATTCGAAAGAGTGTCCCAAAATTATACTAACTAAAACATCTTACGAGGAGAATGATTTATCATCGTCTCAAACACTAAAAACGCAAATGAACAAAATTAGCAAAATGAGTTTTGACACAAACGACGGTAGCAGTCCCGATGACTCGCAAGAATACTACCCAATGACCACTTCAATGACTAGAGAGCTAAGACTAGAAGTAGAACATTTGGATCGTCAAGTGTTCGGTTTACCTTACATCAATAGATGTAGCATGGTATGCGATTCGCCTTCGGATTCGACAAGCACAGAAGATAAACAAGAATACTACACGAACGCTAAAGAAAACTGTATCGTTCCTGACACGGAGGAGCTGCACACTCAGGTCACAGAATCTGTTGAAACCATGAAAAGGTCCCCTTTATTTGATACCATAAAATCTAATGCGAGAAGTGCCGAAGATATTTATTTATGGGAAAATCCACTGCATAGAAATACTCCAACGACGAGAACTACGGCAAGCTGCCCACAGACTCCTGATGAACAAGCGGATTTGGATTTTGACGGTGACACAGGAGAGATATTCGAAGAACACTCTGGTAAAAAATCCATAACACCTATTAGATTATTAAGAAAAAATCATTCCTTGGAACCACAAGAACCTTGTAAGAGACATTCCAATACACATTCCAGTGAGTCCGACTCCTCTGAAAAGGATCCTCTTGAGTCCCTCGACACGGCGACCGTGAAAACTCATGTTCCTCAACAAGAAGGGCCAAACTCTAAATCGCATAAATTTTTTTCCAACATGTCCCACGAGCTTGAGAATGCAAAAAGAAACTGCGAATCCCTTCTTAATGTGAAGCAATCTAACCTACAAAATGTAGCTTCTACTATTAACAATTTTCAGAAAAAATATGAGGTCTTCAAACCACCTCCGCAAAAAAATCCGAGTGTTACTTCAGTTGGCGGAGACAATGTCATTAAAAATAGTATCGGCAGTCTTCCGGCGCCCGCGGTGTTTGGAGGAGGAAATCCATTTTTGATGTACTTATGCCTTACAGTATTACTACAGCATAGAGATTATGTAATGAGGAATCGTATGGACTATAACGAGTTGGCGATGCATTTCGACAAGATGGTACGTAAACATAACGTGAACAGGGTATTGAATCAAGCGCGGCAAATGTACGCTCTTTATTTAAAGCAACACGCTCATAAGACTGGTGACGTTACAACTTAGAGATCTCCGACTAATTCGTTTTATTGCTCACTATTACTACATATAAGTTTATCATAAGTTAAAGAAAATACAATTACATTGATGCATAATAGATATGTTTGGAAGATGCATATGTGATGTCCTAAGTAGTAAGAAATGAGGCCTTATTTTGAGTCTTTTAGTCGGAAGTGTGTAAAAGTTTTGTTTTACCAATGTTTTTATAATGCATTTATTTTACTGCAACTTTATAAGGCTTGATTGTGAGGTTTCTCTGGCAAATCCATTGGATTAGCGATTCGATACATTTAAATTGAAAAAGTAAAGCTAATCTTGCCGTACCTAATAAATTGAAGAACTAAGTTTCGATTTCCTTACATTTTATGTTAATGAGTTAACGTTACATACGTTATATTAGCGGATAATGTAGTCGGGTTTAATAGCAAATTACATGTGAATATGACAAACAGAAGCTGCAACTTTGTCGAAAGCTAATGTATAAGATTATTGGCTTATCAATTCAGATGTCTTCAAAATTTGTGCATTGTCTAGTACTGAAATACCAAAATCGCATAATTACCAAAGTTAAACTAAATTACACTGATGATATATTTTATTTTAATGATTACCGTTATTTCTACTAATGAATAAAGAAGCCTCCTTTTGCCACTTTCGCGCAAATGTTATTGCATTCTGTTTATATTGTATTTATTTTATTCCAAAGATCGGGTAGTACAGACCAACCTGGCTAACAATTGTGATATTATTATTTTTAAGTATTTTAATATGACAGCTTAGAAACTTAATATCGTTGTATGCATTTCTTGACCTGTATGGCTTGTGGGTGATACTAAGTGCACAATGCTCCAAACTTTAACATTAGATATTAAGAACTAAAATCTAATTAAAATTATAGTTCAACTCTTAAATTAATATGTATTTTAATATTGTCACCCCTATTTATAAATTCAACCATCGATCAATAGCTGCGCTTAAAGTATTATTATATGAAAGCTTATTTTTAAAAGCCTGTAAATAAAATATTCAGAGCACTTTTGTTTTCTTTCAACCAATTGGAACCCTATATAGAAACTTAGAATTCTTAGCTACGAGATTTCTTTCACTATATAATATTGTCTACATCGACCCGTCCTATCTTCGGTGAGTTAAAACATTTTTACTCACTCAACCTTTTTCAAGAAAAGACCCATCACATTAAATTCGATTTCGCTTTAAAACGTCCTTAAAAGCCTAAAATGCTGTGGTGGAAAACAGCCTGAATAGTTTCAAATTCAAACTTGTTTGTTTATTGCGAATAGGCTCCACCAATAGAAAGCTACATCCTTTAATAAATTTTGGACAATGAAGGTTTTCTCTGGAACTACAGTTCCGATTTTAATAATTCTTTTATCGCTAGAAAACTACACTATACCATAGTGACATGTGATGTAGTGTTGCCATATACCTATATTTTTTAATTAATAGAATATGGCCATTTTGTTGCTACTGATCCGGTTTTAAAAATTCTTTTACTAATAAACTACACTATTCCTGAATGAAATAGATGTAGTGTTGCCACATATATTTTTAATTTAATAAAATATGGCCTTTTCCTCACTGCGAGAAATCTGTGCTCTTCCCGTTTTTCTTCCTTTTTTATACTTTAATTCTCTCTCGTCCTCTCTCATTTTTATCGTTATATCTATTAATTCTGTCTCTTTTCATTTTCTTGCTCTATTATCTCTCTCTTCCACTTGTAACTGCTTTGTCATTCTTGCTCTTTATTTTCTGTCTCTTTTTTTTTTAAATAATGAAAGGCTAACACAATTACAGAGTGAAAATTTAAGATCAATTATAATATTGCTTCAAATACCCAGACTGAAGCGAGGGCAGGCCGCACGTCATTTATAATGAGAGACAGGAAAGAAGTACATACATATTTACACTGATCCAATTTTATGATTAAAAAAAAAGATTATTTTAGAACTAAACAAAAAACTGGTTACAACAAAAACAACAATATTTATTTCAGTACTTGTTGAATTTATTCATCAAATAAAGAGCTAATTACGTGTTCTTATAAATATCTTATGTTACATTTCAATATCACATTAGCTTCAGCTTTCAAGAATCATAATGAAGCATATTTTCTAAGCTAAGTATGTTATTATAACATTTGCTAATTTATTTAAATAAAACGTTGACTATATTCTATTTATCGTATGTCGTGTTTACTTCCGCCTGTTTCCGCCGCCGCCAGCCAAAATCATTGCAATGCGCATGAAGATGTTGAGCACGTCCAAATATACGGAGATCGCTCTAAAAAACAAAAAGTATGAACATTTCAATTTCTTAATTTTTTTTTATATACGTTTTATTTTATGACAAATTCCCATACTCTATTGCCATATCACAACATCAACATAATTTATATATGACTGATTCCCAAATTCATAAACGATCAACCTCTTTAAACCTATTCCAAATTTCGTCAGAATCGATTCACTCACTCAAAATCAACTCGACTTAGTAATTTTGTAATATGAATTATCAACATTATGAACTATTAGAATCATCATAACAAAATAGATTTAGTTGGATATATATTAAGATATATAAATGAATAACAACAACAACAACTGTTATCTTAAAATATAAATTAAACAAACATATAACTTCTTGGCAGAATTGTATTACTTGGTGTAGTATGTTATCTTTATTATTTAAGTGTCTGTTAGTTGGTTTGTCTTTTTGAACAATTGGACATTTTTTTTTCATAAAGATTGTATAAGGGTCTGAAAATACCATTAAAAACACTTCACAAAAATATTCCAATGTGCAACCTATCGGAATTAGGAATTGTTATTCTTTATGGTGTATTAAGTAAATTATTAATCATCTGTTTTTAAAAACTTAACATAACGGGCCTATAAAATAGTATATAGTACTTACGAGTTGATTGGGTCATATTGTTGTAATCCATACACAGGGTGCATCTCTGCTCGTTTAACTATTGCCTGAGTGTCGTAGAGTAAGAAGCCGCCAAACACAATGAGACCGCCGTACAAGCTCAGAGAATATAGTCCTGAAAGTAAAAAATCGTAAATAATAAATATAATATGCTTATTTCTGATTGTCCTTGTTTCACTAACGGCGAGTATTTGCACAGACATAACCAAGTGGCCAAGATTATGCACCAACAACTTGTTCTTCGATACGGCCTTGTGGAGCACGAGGTTCCGTCGTCAGCAGTCGTGCCGATATCGTAACGGCAAAAGGCCTAATGGGCAAGAGCCTCGATCAACACCTTAAGAGGCTCGTGTTAGATGGCTGGGTCAAAGGACTGATTCAGAAGGCGGTACTCTTGGACACGGCACGTATCACGCGGAGGTCCTCTCTTTGGAGACCTAATCGTCGATAGCTTGGACCGTATTCTCGCTACCGGTTGACCTCTATTTTTATATTTTCAAATCTATGTTGTTTTTTTTAGGATATATTTAAAAATGTAATATATATTAATTTTGGATAAATAAAAAATATAATATCCCATTCTTAAATAGAATTGTACATTTTATTACCATGTTAACTAAAACAACAATAAATTACCAAGTACTTGTTTAATTTTACTTTTTAAATAGTAAGGTTTTTTATCACCTAATTTGGGGTCTCAAGATATTGTCATGTGTCTTTATTGCTATTATTACTATACAAACTAAAAAGATTTGATAGACAATTGCTATACAACCTAAAAAAAGTATAAAATGGAATTTCATATAATATTTCACACCATGATGATCAGTGTGAAATATAGTATTTCTTTTTTTTGAAACTGATTTCGAGTATGTAATGGAACTCATCATTAGAGGTGGTAGAAAAAGTATTTTTAGCAATGTTTTAGCATTTTTACAAGAATTGACATTAAAACTAATCACCTTATAGTATTAAATTATTTTAAACCTAAAAAAGGTTTATCATAAATGTAAACGTACCAGCTCCAAGTGCACTAGTAGGTGGTAAGAACATGCCGGCAAGTGAGGCAGCGAACACTGCACCCAGTCCCATGGCAAGTGGAGCACGCATGTTAAGAAATTCACCAGACGGAGCGCAAACTGCAATCGTACTCAGACCGCCAACAACACCAGCTGTATACCTATTAATATAAAATTTAAGCATAAATATTAAACTTTATTTTTTTAAAAATAAATATGCTTCATTGATGCACAAAGTTTTTACCAAGCTGCACGAACGAGAATTGGTCCCCCAAGGAAACAAATTGGTGCAATTACGGCGCCCATGATACCAGTGTGGACCATCCATGCCAGCTGTTTGGCACCCAGACCTGGTTTGTACTCCATGCTTCTCACCACCATACCAGAGCCGATCATAAGTCCCATGGTTACTATAATTGACTACAATAACAGAAATCATTAGTTATTAAATATTATAGCAAAAGTGAATAAGCCTAATAGGAAAGATTTCAGGGTCCTATCTGGGAGTTCCACACCTCTGATTCTTCAAGGTTATATTTTAAAAATTAATATTAATTGCTTTAAGTAAAACATCATATGGTCACCTGAAATACCTTTATATAGTCCTTAAAGGTTTGTAAAGTCTCTCAACCTGATATATTAAAGGAACTTGTAAAAGAAGATGGCCAACCTGACTCTACTCCACTAATAAAAAAGCTAATTCTCGACGAACTTAAAATTCATATAAATCATCAACTTAGTTTTATTTAATTGTAAATTATAAACAAGCAACCCGTCTTGGCTTCTCACAGATTCTCTACTATATTAATGCATGTATTATGCATATGAACCTTTGTCTCGAATCCCTGTTTATTGCTGAAAACTACATTAAAATCCATTGAGTAGTATAAAAGACCTTTAATTTAAGTATTTAGCCAAATATAACTTACCACCCAAAGGTAAATATAATGAGGTAAATATAACTTACCACCCATCCATTACGAGCCACCAAGTTTAGTAAAGCTGGTGTTCTGAAAACTGTGATGGCACTTCCGGCTGTTAGCAATAGAGACCCAGCTATGTAGCCATATGTAGCTTTAATGCGATCCTTCACATACTGTGGCCACAAACTGTAAAAAATTAAAAGCACTAAAAATCAGTTAAATGGATATGTTTTGGTTTGTTATTTCATCAAGGGGCATATGCAATATCACTTTTTAAATATTAATTGACTATAGCACTCACAACTATGGTTTTTTTATTACTCAAGTGAAATGGATTTTGGAGCATTTTGGGCTGTTATAAATAATACAAAAAAATAAAGGAAAAGCTTAAAGAATTTAACATTAAACTTCATTACTTGTATAGGTAAAATGTGTTTAGATTGAAAAAAAAATGATTTTTTTTGAACTAGTTAAAGATCAAATACAATCAAAATGTCTTTCACAGCAGAAGAATGGATTGAATTCATAATTGAAGTGATGGAAAATTTCAATAATTTTCGTTTCACATATGGGTTGTACGACAATAACGACCATGGCTCATGTGGAATGGCTAAAAAGCATTTTAGGTGTCTTAAACGCTTGACTGCGTCTGCACCATAAACCAGCTTGGCTCTTAAGAACTGTTATGTTGTAGTATTTTAGGGTATTCTGAAAAACTACATATTGGACATGCATAAGATAGGATTTTTTTAAAATTCAATACCATCACATAAAAATTTAAGACAATATGTTTTAAAATAGTGCAAATTAAAGATGGTGATTTAAAAGAAATTGATCTTTGATTCAATCAAATCCAACACCACAACTTCAATAAAATTGAACATTAAAAGAAACTTATAAAATTAATGAAAATCTATTTTTTTAATAATAAACTTCAGATGGATATCTGAATTAATAGTAAAAGAATTCAGTTCTGAAAGCCAAACTCAACATAACTGCCATAAGATTAGATATGCGAATTTTGTAAACAATCATCAATCACTTTAATGATATTTTTTATTGGATGACTCACTGTGCTTCTTGTAATGTGCCAGGTTTGACTCCAGATCCATAATAACATAGTGCCACGAGGCCAACTGCTGAAGCCCCAGCTAGAGCTCCCTTTCCTAAGCTATAAGCTAAAAAAATTATTTTATTTTTATTATTATCAAAGTTACTAACAAAATTATTGAATAACTACTATGAATTTTCTGTAAATATGGATTTGAAAAATACTCCTGGGATGTAAGTTAAACCACTACTATAAGGTATAAATACCATAAACACAAACATTAGACATGTGAAATACTGATTTATGTTTGGATGACTTCAAATCCATCTGTGTCCTAGTCACTAAAAACTTGGGGCAAGTTTCCAGCGACACAATAACCAGACCTTATAATGAAATAGTTAATAACCAAATCTGGTCCAAGTCTGAAAAAAGTTATTATGTTACAAAAATAGACCTTACCATTGGGTCCAGCAGGAGCCATCAATCTTTCCCATACTGAAGGCTGTGATCGTGTAGCGACTTTGGAGCGAGGCTCACGCGCATAATTCCTCACTACATAATTCTTAGGTACAAATCTTTGGGGCACTGGAGTTTTTAAAGTTTGGGAAACGGCGAAAGTAGAGCGGGCGACACACAATCGAGAAAGCATGATGCAACCTATACGAAAATATTGATTGTTTACCCTGTCACGACTGTGACATAATAGAAAATGAAATGAGGATTATAGAATTATTTTAATCAATCATTTTTATTTGTAATAACTTATTACGAACCGAAAATATTTTAAACATTTTTTTAAACAATTGAATGAAGTTTACACTTACCAGTTATAAAAACAGGAAAATTTATTCGAAAAAAGTCTAACTGAAAATAGAGGTTGATTGTTATAATAATTAGCACTTAGCACTGTCAATAGTCAAAAAAAATTCTAATACGTCTGTTTTTCTGTTAATGTCGTTCAATATTTCGATTTTCGCAGTAGGCTGTAGGTACGCAATATTATGCCGATTCTCTGTTGTTCTAGAAATTGGAAAATGACTGCTGACACTTGACAGCTTAGATGGCATAAAATACTCCACCAATGTCACGTACGTTGAGTAAAACACAAAGGAGATTGGCTGGTTATACTAGAATATTGTTTTATACCCAATAATATTATAGAAAATGTATAGATAATAGTTTATCATCATTACCCCTTAATGGCTCATTATAAGCCGGGTATCCTCCTCAAAATGAGGAGAGATTAGGCCATAATCCACCACGCTGGCAGACTTCACACACCCGAACATGGAGAACTCTCAGGAATGCAGGTTTCCTCACAATGTTTTCCTTCACCGTTAAAGAAAGTGATTGTACGGTGCATAGCAACCGTACATATTAGGTATTATATTACATTATAATATTTAGGTCATTTGTGCACGCGCCTCCTCATTTTACATAATTTCGTCAGTTCACGTTTCTACCTCATACATAGAAGGCGCGCAACTCATTATCAAATATCAATATCAATAATATCAGTTTTTTATATTATAATCAATTACTATCATACAGAACTTTCATTTTATATCATCAAATAAGAGTGTCCCGTACATCTCTTTTTGGTCCTTCGAGCCGGATCGAAAATTATACTGTGATTTTAAAAGGACCCGTACTCAGGTCCACTGTGGACTATAACAGTGTTCAGTGTGAGTGGTTCTACCAGCAAAGGATTACAGTACATTTCGAGCATATCAACAGCATACAAGTAAGATCTTTCCTTTTTGTTAACACCATAAGAAAAATATCAAAAAAAAATGGAAGATCCTCTAACGACTCAAAACCAACTCATGTCAGCTATTAATCAACTTTTAGTTAATTTTAAAAAGGATGGAGCCGACCGTAAGACTCCTTCTCACGTCAAACGAAGATTGGAGATTGGAGAATCATAACAAATTAACAGAAAAGGATTATCAGTCTCTTGCATATTTTTTGGAAAATTGCTACGAACGCACCTCAGTATTTTATAAAGAAGCACGTGCCTGCATCACCAGCGCATCAAACAACAATGTTCGAATTTCCCTCGGTATCAAGTAGCTCATGTCCTTCTTCTAGTGGCGTCAGCAATAAACTGGATGAGATGTTACGTCATCAAAAAAGTAATTTTAAAGCTTTTTCACGCACTATTTCATTTAATTATAGCGAAATGACGGAAAATTATGAACTAGAAGACTTTTTACAAACATTAAATCTGAGGTGGTCTGCTATTGACCCTCTACATTGGAAAATCGTATGAAAATCGTATGAACAAACATTTAGTAGATACGAGCAAAAATACATTGAAATAAAGAAGGAGGTCACTATCAAAATTTCATCAGCAAGCCACAGGGAAAGGTTAACTCCTAAAACAGAGGTTCCATCATTTAGTGGCGACTATAATAAATGGATTACTTTCAAAGATTTATATATTGAGGCCATTCATAACAACGGCTCAATGTCCAACTGCCAAAAAATGCAGTTTTTAAAAGCAAAACTCCGGAGTGAAATCGAACAGATTTCATTCCATAACGTTCATCACTACGTGGCCATTTACATCCTGGCTACATGTTTATTCATCGCCATCATCGTGTTCCTGTGGAGGCGTAGGCAGGAGACGTGTACTTGGTGGCCCGAGCCTCGGTCAGCAGTCAACAGCGTCGCGCCTGCACCCGCCCCCGAGTCCGTTCATGCCCACTCTGCTATTCCGGCGTTACAGCGGGATCCTCCGGAACTATCTCAATCTCTCGGTGTATGTGTTTCAGACAATCCTTGTGCAAGTGTTTCAAACAATCCCTCAAAAGTATTCAGTGAAAAACCTCGTGTAATGTCAGTGGTATACAAAAATAAAAAAGTGCAGATGGTGGACAGAAAAGAAACAATTTTTCCTACTTTTAATGAATTATCATAAAACTAATAAACTAACAAAGTTTTAAGAATTATTGTTTATCACTTTGTAACTTAGTTATAGCTCATCTAATTATCATTTGACTAACTCAGTCATTCTATCATTCAGCTTCCCTTCATCTCTCGTCCGGGAGCATGTACGGTTGCTATGCACCGTACATGCAAATGACCTAAATATTATAATGTAATATAATACATATTAGGTATTATATTACATTATAATATTTAGGTCATTTGTGCACGCGCCTCCTCATTTTACATAATTTCATCAGTTCACGTTTCTACCTCAAACATAGTAGGCGCGCAACTCATTATCAAATATCATTATCAATAATATCAGTTTTTTATATTATAATCAATTACTATCAAACAGAACTTTCATTTTATATCATCAAATAAGAGTGTCCCGTACAGTGATATTAAATTTTTTTAAGGCTATTGCTAATCGTCCGTTAAAAGGATGAATAAATTAACTTAATCATCCGATATCATCAATTTACAACCTAACCTTTCTACCTAATTAAAAAAATCCTAACATAACCTAACCTAATCTACCTACCTACCTACCTAAAAAAACCTAACCTAACCTACCTAGCTACCTACTACAAAGGTTATCTGATTATATGAAAATTGAACGATTAAGTTAAATTATTTATCCGATAATCTGACGTTTACTTTACGAACGACTAGACACTTCGTTTCTTAAAACGAGAGAACTCAGAGAAGTCAGAGGTGTGTGCCAGGTTTGAACACGGACCTCCTGAGTAGACATCAACGTCTTAACCACTGGGCTATCACTGCTGTATAGCGAGAATCAGAGGTATAATATTGTGTACTGCGAGATATTGAACGACATAAAGAGAAGGATTTTTTTTTACTAATAACAATGCTAATTATTATAACAACCAACCTTTATTTTCAGTTAGACCTTTTTTCGGATACATTTTTCTGTTTCTATAACTGATAAGTATAAAATAAACTTCATTCATTTGTTTAAAAATATCTTATAAATATTTTCGGTTCGTAATAAGTATTATATTAAAAATAAAAATAATTCTATAATCCTAATTTCTGTTATGTCACAGTCATGACAGTGTAAACCAATCAATATTTTCGCATAGGATGCATCATGCTTTCCCGATTGTGTGTCGCCCGCTCTACTTTCGCCGTTTCACAAACTTTAAAAACTCTAGTACCCCAAAGGTTTTTAGTGAGGAATTATGCGCGTGAGCCTCGCTCCAGAGTTGCTACACGATCACAGCCCACAGTATGGGAAAGATTGGTGGCTCCTGCTGGACCCAATGGTAAGGTCTATTTTTGTAACATAATATCATTTTTCATACTTTGACCAGATTTGGTTTTCAACTATTTTATTATATGGTCTGTTATTGTCTGGTTATTGTGAGTCGCTGGAAACTTGAGGCATGTTAACTTTGTGAAGCAGTGTGATGTCACCCAAACATAAATCAGTATGTCACAAGTCAAATGTTTGTGTTTATGGTATTTATACCTTATAGTAAACACTGTCTTTCACTACAAGCACCCTCTCTTACCAGCGCACGCCCTCTTAAAGCTAAACTGCCAATTATGTAACTGATAAATGGTTTAATTCATATCCCAGGTGAATTTTTCAAATCCATATTTGCAGAAAATTTATTGTATCTATTCAATAATTTTGTTAGCAACTAGTTTGATAATAATAAAAATAAAATTTTCAGCTTATAGCATGGGAGAAGAAGCTCTAGCTGGGGCTTCAGCAGTTGGCCTTGTGTCACTATGTTATTATGGAACTGGAGTCAAACCTGGCACATTACAGGAAACACAGTGAGTCATCCTATAAACAAAATCATTAAAGTGATTGATGATTAACAACAAATCACAACGATTACTTTGCTATAATCCGCGGAGAACACCATTATTTATAAAATTAAACAGATTCTATATGCATGTCAATAAAGAGGTTTATCAATTGTGTTGACCTGGACACATTGGCGTACCAATAGGGTAAGCCGAAAGGGGCTCCCGGTCAGAGTGGGCCATAAGCACAGGTGGATCTTAACATTTATTATTACAATATTTAGTAAAATTTATTAGTTTTATTATTAATTCATTTAAGTTACTAACTTAATTACATACAGATGCAACATGCATTAATAAAAAAAACAGTATTTGTAATACTGATGCTACAGAAATGCCCTGGTAACTCTGATAGCCAGAGAATTTATATTTTGTACGTATAAAAAAGTTATCTATATCATTTGATTGGATCGGCGTCTCGGCTCTTTAGTCCTGCTCCGCTGTCATCTTAAGTCTAATCACTGACTCGCTGAATGATGCTACTGCCTCTCACTGCCCCTGGGCTTATATTCAACCCACGAGGTCGGTTAGCGTGGAAAACATTCCTTATTTCGACACCAAAGAATGTCTTTGCGTTTATCATGCCGTGACCCGACCCGCGTGTACAACGCCGTGTCTACAGCAATACCACACTCGGGACATTCTTCATTCGACTCCCTACCGATTTGGTGTAAATGCATACTGAAGCAGCATTGTCCGATAACTACCTTCGTCGGACGGTATAACTTCACTCAAAATCCTCTATTCAGCTACAATCTAAATTGGAGACGAATGCCATGCCACAGTCCATCTATCTGCGACCTTTTTTTAGTCCGCCGGACTTTCTAACTCTTTGGCCCAACTCGTTTGGACAACGCTTTGCGCCGCTCGCTTTATTCTCTCAGTGGGGATAACTCCGTTGTGTTATTTACGGCCTCCACCCGTGCCGCTCTGTTGTGTCTGAACCCCTCAGCCTACATCTCCCATGGAGGATATTTGCTGATACCCATAAGCTTGCCATCAAGCGAAAGACAGTATGGTAGACACGAACTGCTCTACTAGCATGCTCCCTCAATTTAATTCAATTCAATTTTTAGGTTTATGGCTTTTAGGCGTGCAAGTTGAGCACATTTTACTCCGCCAATGTCACGTGAGATGGAGAAAACAGTCAAATTGAGCTAGAGTACGGTAAAAAATATAATTTAAACATTAATTTGGCTAAGTATATGTACATGATAAATAGGTAGCGATTGTTAGTAAATCTGCAACAAAAAAAAAATCACACACACATCAAATATAAGTAAAAATAATAAAATACTACAGATTGTTATTTATAATTTAATATTGTTAGTTTTAATATATTTACATAAGAATGTGTTGTCGTCAAAGTTTGTTAAGCGTCAAAGCTGTCTAGTACCCACAGAAAAGGAACCTGCATAATACTGTGCTATTTCATTTCTTGTAATATGTCCAGGTCAACACAAAAAATAAACCTTTCTAATAACATACATATAAAATCTGTTTAATTTTATAATAATGGAAATTCTTGTCTTACTAGGAAAATTATTTGTTGGTCATTTATCATAACAACATAAATCCCTTAATTTCACTTTTGATTTAAATTTTAAGGATACGTATAAAAAAACTTCATTAAATGAAAATTAAAAGTGATAAGTAAGAGTACAAATTTTATTACACACATCGGACAAGGGGGAAATCCTGTTCAAGACCCTTTTATTGTTGTTTTCGTTTATGGTTTTCGATTAGATTCGTTGTATTATATAATAAACTATATTATGCCATGTGGATAAAATTCACTTTGTGCATCTAGGTCAGTACTCTGATATAAGCTTAGAGAATTAAAGAGCCATGTGAGATTAAAGTGCAATAAATTTAACCTGTAATTTTCAGTGCAGCATAAACAAAAACTAGTTGCACAGAGTAGTAATTGCACAGCATAGATACCCTGTGATACCAAGATAGACTGTGGTCGCATACTGTTTTGGCGCAAAGTTTAAATTGTAGACTTTGATTCAAATATTTGATAATCAAATGAAGCATAAAAATACTTGCTAAATAGTATAGTCTGTTATAAATTAATAAAATTAAGGTTTTATATCTCAACATAAAAAAAATATAAATCGTGATAAAAAGTTATGTGAAAGTTATTTTGCTGTATCAATAACCATGAAAGCAATCATTGCACATAAAATAATTTTGTTCTAATATTTTAACATGTTTTACGTCAAAAACTGTGTAATAGCAAATAACATGGTTACGTGAAGATGAATGATCTATATGTAAGTGTGTAATACGGAGCATGACCTTTCTACGACATTGCTGTGATGACGTACCTATGTAATATAGCAAAAATCTTGAGAATGAGGTTAAAATGTTACCAGGTTGGCAAAATATTATTTTTTTTGCATTTTCTTAGTTTTTTCACTTTGGACATTAAAATTATGCAACATTTTAAGGAATATTTATTGCAATATTATTATCAAATCGGCCTCTCTTAGCTTAAGAAAAATAGACTTTTCTGTTGCAGCGTTATTTTATTGGGATAAAAACAAAATCGGTTAGACTGTTATAAATATTAGTGTGAAACATCATTAATATTATATTTAAAAATAACTCTATTCTTAAGATACATTCTGTAAAGTTTATGCAAGAATGTATCCTATCGTAAAAATTATCTAATATTTATCACTGAGGATATTCAGAACAAATCAATTAAGCCCAAGATTTATTGTGTTTGCGTCGTTTTATAACATAAGCTCCATAGCTGCCTGCTTTTTTTGCCAACATGCTTTTTTTAAATCTAATTCGCCACGCTTCTCCTTTTGAATCATCATAAGCATTTTAATAAAAAAATTTACGGCCTATAATAAATATTATTAATTGAATAGATTAATTATTGAATAGAAACCCAAATTTCCAGGGACTTGCGACCCAAGTAAAGATTTAGGAGATCTCTTTATAAACACTACTTAAAAATAATAACATTATTAGGTACTCACCTTTTTTGTCGGAGGTTAAAAAGTAAAGGGTTATGGTAATTTATACCTTATAGTAAAATATAGAATATTGCTGGCAACTCTGTTTGCAAGATATTTTATCGAAATCTCTTTGGTGACGGAAGCGAACGGCCCGGTTAGATACTTTGTTGCTAAAGATTAGTTTCAGTTTATAATTAACACAGTAGTGTGAACTCTGATATTGCAGTAAAATGGCGCAAGCTCTAAAAAAATTATCGGTGCAAGCACTGAAAAATAATTATGCTGAGGCTTTTACTACTGGAATAGTTTCCAGAGCTAGCAGGTAATGTACCGGCAATTTACGTAATATTTCTATTCCAATAAAACATTCAAAAACACCTTGATATTTAATTTAACATTAGCTTTTAGATTAATTTTAACGTATTAAACAAAAGAACGTCGAAAATATATTAATAATTCTAGTATTTCTATAGCTTTTATTATTGAGTTAATGTAATGGAGATTGATAATTTAAAACTATTTTTTTTCTGCATTTGTTCCATGATGGAAAATCAAAATAAATTTGGCCATACAGTACTTTCTTGTCTTTAGTAATTAAATTCTTTATTCATTATATACTTTATAGAAAGCTAAATGTCTTGTTTTTATGAACTATCAATTAATGAATTCAGCTAATTTAGCAAAACATATTCTTTTTTTAATCACCTTTGTAGCAAAGTCAAAGATTGAATATATGGTATAGCCTCTGTTTTTTAAATTTTATTATAAATAAAATTCAGAAGGTACTTCAAAATAATGAATCAATATAACTTGAAATACCAATTTCATAATGTTTAATGAAGTTATCGTTCAATTAATTGTCAAGGTTGTTTTCTCTACAGTGAAAAACTTCGAAAGTTTGAAGATAAAAGTCAAAGACTTGACATAAGAACGTCGAAAACAGGACTTTACTCCTGCTAACTTTTCTTAAATATTTTATTGATAGTATTAAGAGTAAAGCACATTTAAGTGATAAAGTTTGTTAAAACTAAGTTTTGTTACGAAACAGCACCTGGTGGAACAATGTGCAGATGGGACCACCTGATGTGATCTTAGGTATAACAGAAGCATACAAAAGAGATACAGACCCTAAAAAAGTAAACCTTGGTGTTGGTGCTTATAGAGATGACCAAGGAAAACCTTTTATTTTGCCATCAGTTAGAAAGGTACAGTCCATTTAAGATTTCGTTTTAAAAATATGAGAATTGTTAATTCTTAATAAAATTATATACTACATGACTATACTATAGTCGCACAATTTTTTCATTTCTTTTATGAGTAATTCAATATTATTTAATCATTTTTTAGGCAGAAGAAGTTATATTCAATAAAAAATTGAATCATGAGTATGCTCCTATCGGTGGTGAAGCAGGATACACAGATGCTGTTGCTAAACTTGCATTTGGAGAAGATAGTCCAGTGCTTAAAAATAAATCCAATTGCACCGTTCAGGTAAGTGCACTATATTTTTTTACTTTGAATGCTGGACAGAAAAGTATCAAAATTAGGAATGAAATTATTTATCTGTCACATGTAATATTATAATTTCTACTGGATTATTGTAATAACCAAAATAACACTGGACATAGATGCATCACTTGTCATAAACTCAAATCTGATAAGTGCAACTGATATCATATAGTATAAGTTTATTTATTGAAGAACATCGAATTATCATAAATATTATCTATAAGAACTCCTCACAAAAAATAATTGTTTTAAATGAAACAATTCATTGTTGTTTGCAGTTTCTATTGACCTCAATAAGTAATTGATAAACTAGTGACAGAGTATGTGAATAAAGTCTAGAAATTTATCAGTAGAGTTAATATTAATTGATGCATTATAGTAGCTTTAACAATTTTGACAGTATATGATCACTATCACTACATAGTATAAAACAAAGTCGTTCCCGTCTGTCTGTCCCTACGTAGATGCTTAGATATTTAATGCTAAAATTTTGCTCATAAAGAATAAATAACTATTACATACCTGTAAACCAACAATTAGTTTACTAAACCAATAATCTGATTGCTAATCTACACTGCTATCTGCAAAAGCCACTATATTACAAAGTATGTTGTATTATGAGGATTAGTATATACTTAGTTATAAAGAATAAATAGTGTAATTTATTTGTAGACATTATCCGGTACCGGCGCTCTCCGTCTTGGTTTAGAATTCATCACAAAGCACTACTCCAAAAACAAAGAGATCTGGCTCTCTACACCCACCTGGGGTAACCACCCACAGATCTGCAACACACTCAACCTACCGCACAAGAAGTACCGCTACTTTGATCCTAAAACCAATGGCTTCGACCTCAAGGGAGCTATTGAAGATATCTGTGTAAGTCACCATATTTTTTATAATCATTATTTGCAACATGCTACTTTTTAATCCAAGAAAAACGTCATTTATGCAGTACATTAGTACATACATTGTAATCTCAATGAATTGTTGGCTACATTTTGATCTCAAAGTATATAATACTTCCTGAAGGATAAAACGGCAATTCATGCCTCATATGTCATATCTTAGATTGAATATTTGTAACCTTTGGCTTGTAATCTGGATTAAGACACAAGATACTTTTATCTCAGAATGAAGTACCTAGAACTATTTTTCATTTTTCGTAGATATAATACATGGTGAGATGTTAATTCTTATCCTTACTAATATTATAAATGCGAAAGTAACTCTGTCTGTCAGTTGCGCTTTCACGCCAAAAACTTCTAAACAAATTTAAATGATATTTCATATACAGATAGTTTAAGAGCCTATGAAAGGACATAGGCTCCTATTTAATGCGAAAAAGGGCTGAAAATGGGGATTAACGCGGCTTGGTACGGCACTCATTGTGTACGGCGCGGTGCTGTGGCATATAATTAAAAATGGTACCCAGACACTGTTCCACGCGGACGAATTCGCCGGCACAGCTAGTCTTTAATAAAACAATAAGATGCAAAACAAAAAAACTATAAACATCGGTCCAGTTATTTGGATCTAAAAGTGTAGTGCTGCTTATATAGAAGCTGTAGTAATCTCATTATCACTTCCCGAAAATATTTTATAACCGTTATATGAAACATAATTGAACGGAAATAACGGTAATTTTTTTCTATGTACACTTGTCATTAGCAAATGTTTACGATCGCAGTAAATATTTATCTATATATAAGTATTTAATGACATGTACGGGTATAAATTAGATATAATAACTTGGTAAACAACTGTATCATTGAGATAAGCAAACACATTTTTATCATCCACAAATAACATAATTAACCTTTCACACTCACAGCAGGATAAAAATTTTGAGTAAAAGAATTTGATGCAATAAGAATGTTTTGTTATACAATAGAAAAGTTTGATGATTTTGATAATCCTATATTTAACTTAATAGAATAGAAATATAGATCGAAACTAATATACCCGTGAAAAAAAGTTTGAAATCCGTCAGCAAATGATTGAGAAACACATTATTTAAGTTTACGTAATTTAGCGCAGACTTCTGACGTCATTTCACCTACAGTCGAGACTGTACTGCTGTTTCTTGATTTTTTGATGAAATATTGTTACAGGCGCATCTTTAAAGTCCTTAAGAGATTATTTAATGATTCTTTGAAATTTTTATTTCATGTTACTTTAATTTTTACATTTAATATATTTAAACAAAAATTATTTATTATACATTATTTATTTGAATATAATTTAAATGAAAGTTGATTAGATTATCTTGTGATATCGTCATTTCTATTGTAGTTATAACTAATTAACGAGTGGGCTACTGTAATTTACGTTGTTAACTCCTTTATCCGGACCAGGGTTACGGTTCGCGATTACTCACATTGCCAACCGTATGTTATATAATCATAAACGATCAATGTTATGCAGCGCTGTCTCAGGAAACATTATTTTTACACAACATCCTAGCATTATTTTCCCTAGTTATAATCTATATTTTGTATTATATATATATAAAAATGAATCCCTATGTCCCTTGGTCACGGCATCACGCATTAATGGCTGGACAGATTTCGCAAATTCTTTTTTTATTGTATTTGTTATTGTCAGAAGGTTCTTATGTAAGAAAAAATTAAGAAAATTGTGCGGAAAATTAGAAAATTCTGCCATATTAACTTTTCTAATGTAAGCTTTTGACAGCCAATTCGAATTCAATATTCATAGTTAAGACAAGACAACGTCTGTCGGGTCAGCTAGTAATATTTACAAAAAACTTTTATTCTTTCGTTTAAATATCCATTTTTTATTATCGTTTCTCCCGTGCCTTAAGACATCGATTATTCCGTGTGCTGTAATATTTTTATTTCAATTTATAGGAGAAATATAATTTGTATGGAAATATGATAATGGTCTAATATTTAAGCCCAGTTTTTATAGAAAATTAAATGCTTTAACACTTTTCCATATATTATCTTATTATTAAATCTATACTAATATATAACACTGAACGAATTTGAAATATTCTTTCAGTGTTAGTTAGCCCATTTATCGAGGAAGGCTATGGGGTATATATCATCACGCTAAGACCAATAGGAGCGGATCATCAAGCGGACGAAGTCACAAGGGTCGACTAGTTATACATGAAGATGATCGAAGTGATTAATGGTATTAAAGCCACACACAAATTGTCAATAAAGGTCAATAAAATGTTGACGTGGACATAATCAACAGATATGACTTGATAAGTAATTTTAGTCCCCTCGTATCTGAACTAGGATACAACGTACGTCACTGATTACAGGCGCACGCGCTCGTCGCGTGATGTTCGAGTTTGAGACAGGTCATTACATAACACAATGTCAAGGTTATTTTATTTTAAGAAAACTTCCATTTCACACGTCATTGTTACTGAAATACGTATACACTTTGTGAAATTTTTATGTAATAAATACATACACTTTTTGAAAGTCTGTACGTAGAAAATATTTAAGACTCGCATCACCCAAAAAGTACTGCACGAAATTAGATACGGTTTTCACAGTTGTATTCCAGGTTTAATTTAAAATCTATGTTTTGTTTCATGCAAATCGGATGTCTGGAAAATCATTATCATTAAAAAATATTTAATCCAAACTAATTTTTATATTTCTTGGTATTAACATGTTTTTGTTAGGGCGCGTTTACATGGGTTTAGAAAGACTGGATTCTAAAGAAAAGTTGGCATAGATTTCGATTAGAATTCTATTATCTGTGCCTCTTGATGAGGTCCGTTAAATAAAACAACTGAATTTGGAATCCAATAGTAACACACAACTATTTATATAGATTTTTAAAAATAAAGCAACATCATATTACGTAACATGGCGCATAGACAGGAAGAGAGACCACAGATAAAAAAATGTTGCCATTCAACACCTAATATAAATTAACGAATAAAATAATTTAGTGAATTGCATGCATTCATTTATAATGTCTATAATAAAAATATTAATTTTTATTTTCAGAAAATTCCAGAAGGCTCAATTATTTTGTTACACGCATGCGCCCACAATCCCACTGGTGTCGATCCAAAACCAGAAGAATGGAAACAACTTTCAGAGGTGAGTCCATAATAAAGCTATAATAGAACTGCTATAGATTAAAACTAGTTATATGATTTGGAGAAAATAGTATTTAGGGTTAAAGTAAAAAAATGAACTAAATTTTTTTCCTTAATAATGGCGTAAGTGGTTAGGGGTAGTCAGAGACATGAAAAAATGAGAATTTTCAGTATTTTTTTGCATACATAATCTTGTGCCTGATCGAAGCTTATTTTTTTTTTCAAAAATTTCGATTTTTTATAAATCTAGAAAAAAAATTTCTATAACCCTAACCGTTTAAGGCAGCAAAATATTTAAATAGTTAATAATAGTGTATTTCTTTTAATTTCTTGTAACTGATTCATTGATAACAAATGTTATATCCAGGTAATCAAACACAGGAAGTTATACCCATTCTTCGATATGGCGTATCAAGGATTTGCGACGGGCTCCGTGGACAACGACGCCTTCGCTGTGCGCCTCTTTGTACAGGAAGGACATCAAGTCACTTTAGCTCAGAGCTTCGCCAAAAATATGGGTAGGTTTGCGCGTTACGTCACACTCTATAAGACTAATATTGTATTTTAACTGCTTTCAATTTCCTGAAATTTTATTCTAAAGTTGTGATTGGTGTGTTGCAGGGTTATACGGCGAACGTGCGGGCGCACTTACATTCCTCTGCGGTGATGAGGAGTCCGCCGCGCGCGTCATGTCCCAGGTCAAGATCATGATCAGAGTCATGTACTCCAACCCACCGCTGTACGGTGCACGTCTCGTGCAGGAGATACTAACAAATTCTGAGCTCAAGAAACAATGGTAAGCTACCTGATACACATCAACTATCGGATATATTATATGACAGTAGATTCAAATAATATTATACTTGCAGGTTAGTTGATGTAAAATTAATGGCAGATCGCATTATTGATATGCGTCAAAAGCTGCGCGCGGGCATTGAAAGCGCTGGAAACAAGAACAGCTGGCAGCACGTCACTGACCAGATCGGCATGTTCTGCTATACCGGCCTTAAACCCGAACAGGTAATTATTTTGAAACAAATATAAATTAGAACAACAGTAAAACAAGTTGACAATAGCATACCTATTTACTATTACAAAAAAATATTTCCGATAAAATTATCACTATTCAAGTGATACAGACGTCAAGTTAAAGTGCATATAAAATTCAAATTTTGGAATCTATTTTCAATCAATAATCCAGATTTTAGATTGAAGATTGGTTATTAATTTCGCCTGTTAGTGCATACTAACAGAGTCATTTTGTTAAACTTTAATTATCTCTATACTACAATTTTATGTACTAAAGTCTTTAACCTCTGCAGAAATAGTATGTTTTTTTCAGCATTAGACACTTTATTATCAAAGTTGTTTTCTTTCATTTTCAGGTTGAGCGTCTTACCAAGGACTTCCACATTTACCTAACCAAGGACGGGCGTATCTCGGTTGCCGGCATTTCTTCTAAGAACGTTGACTACGTCGCCGAAGCCATGCACAAAGTCACCTCCTAATTCCGCACATATCAAGCAGCTGCCATACAAATAGCGAATATTTATCGTTAAGTTACTACAGTACAACTGTAGTTTAAATTTTCTATTTAGTGATCGAAATCGAAATTATCTAAGTATTTATTAATTGATCATATGTCTATCTAATCTTTTTTTTAAATATAAAACTTTACAACACAAAAGGTTTTTATTTCACAACTTTCAATAAAAAACTAAACGTTAATTAACTGTTTATTTTGAATACAAGTAAATAAAATAAACTTAATGCCGAAACACAAACCGTAACACATTTTCAATGATTTAAAACGAAATTAGGACCTACGCAAAATATTTACAGCCAACGAATAAACGTCACTTTACATTTAAAAGATGCAGATCAATAATAAAAATTGTCACTAAAACGTAATTTATTTTTGTATATTTGATAAACCAATCGGAAACCCAGTTTCAACAATTTATTACAAATCAAATATATTATTAACCTGCATGTAATATAAAATGTAACTATAACATTTCACTTAACTTAATTTATTTAACGTACATACACACAACACATCTAAAAATGTGTTTAATTCAATTATCATACAAAATTTAGACATCCTTAACTTATTAATTGATATCGATAAAAACAATATATATGTACAAATTGTCATACTATCCATGGCACTATTTCTTTAGAATGTAACATCTCAACTTTATAGAAACCGTACCATTACGTAACGATTAACCCCATTATTACCTGCAACGAAATAATAGTCGACGGAAAGACAATTTTCGAAAAATTATCCTTGTTGATTTGCCTTTGACAGATTATTACAAATGTAAATTTTAGAAATAGGTGAAAATTACTTTCACCTATTTCTTTAATCTCGAGTGAAAAAAATTTTAGTTTTTCGACGATTTGAAAACCCCCTGCAATAGACAGCTCAAAAAAAATTTTAAGTGGAGCTCCAAATTTTTTAAGATTTCAAAAATCGCCAAAAACTAAAAATTTGACACGTAGCTAATTTTTTAAGTTTACTAGTGCATTTCTTTAGATTTTTGTATTACTAATTTAAAAAAAATATATGCGGCACGACGTTTCAAAATTCAAATTTGGAACTGAATATTCAGAAACTTTTTATTTTTTGGTCTGTATAGAGTAATTTGGAGCGACACTTAAAAAAAATTTTAAGGTCTTTGGAGGAGGTTCTAAAAACATCAAAAACTTATTTTTTCACACAAGATTAAAAAATAGTCAGTTTTATGCGCGACCTTAATGTAAGTTACATATTTCAAGAAATAAATTTTACCATTCAGATTCAGCTGGGTAAGAGACAAAAGGTAAACATAGAAATCAATAGCAGCTATAATCCGACTTACAACAAAAATGCCATTCTTTAAAGTAATACGTTCGATTTATATGTACAATTCAACTTGGTAGCATAACATGCGAAACTCATAAATCTGCGTTTATACTCGACGAAGTTTCGAAGAAATTTCACTTGTTTTACACTTTGTAAAAGTAGACATCTTAAGATTATTTTTGTGTTTTGTTTCTACTTTGTGTCTGCTGTTTTTATGCAGTCATTTTTAATATTGTAGTAGGGGAGGCCATGATGCTAAATGGAGACTTACTCGAGCGTCTTAAGGACATAACATTTTATAAGGAAAAATTACATGAAGATAATAAGCCGACTTGCCACTGATATGACGGTATGTTTATCTACCGACTTGAGTGGACAGATACATAAAATTCGCCACGCCCAAATCGTTACATTGTCAAAATACACTCTTTCTATATAGTAATTAACCCACCTTGCCTTGATCCGACGCGCTCGAGTAAACCCAAAAAATTCCCTCTTGGGCTCCCCTACTATTGCGTAAATAACGCTTAAAAAGTCCAAATATATTACATATATATAATTTTATACATTTTCACAGGTTTTTAATAAGCAATAGCTTGCAAATGTTATCAAGGAAAAACTTGTAATAAATATTGTACTTCTTATTAGTAACATACAGTCCATATGCATATGCATGAATTTAGTAATGCAGACTAGTTTTTTAATTTTAAAGTAAAACATTTTATTTAAATTTTGACAAGCCATTATATATTTCACATTGATATGTTTATGGTTACTTATTAATACATAAATTATAAAGCACTTTGTATTGCTTTACGAGTATTTAAGCTTGCGCATATATTATAACATCTAGTACAACGCATTTTATCATATTAATACTAGTAAGTCCGATTTGACGTTCACTTTTAATCTATTAAAAACCTAAATATATACATATATATAAATAGTTATCTAGTATCCTTATGAGCGTGTAAACAGATGAATATTGCAACAAAACCTATATTTGCCTTAATAATAATGCACCCTTTATTATTACTACGTTTAAGGATTAAGAATATTACATTAGAGATAAGTTAAACTTGAAATAAAGTTAAGTAAGAAAAACACAAGTAAAGAAGCTGTCTATGTGTAGATTATTTATAACTTGAATTTAATAATAGGCTTGTGTCCACTAATAAGAATTTGCTTGGTTTATAGTTTCTATAAATGAAGAGACGTTGATAAGAAAAAACCAGTCTTTCTCATGAAAGGTAAATAAATAAAAAAGTTAAGTAAATTAATATTTTTAGAAAATAACTTCGAAAATAATAGGCATTAAGTCACGTGACAGTGAACACCGATCAAAAAGACGTTTTCATACAACAGAGCAGGTTACTTCGCAGACTGTGACGTCATTCAAGACGCCATGACACTATTCAGCGTTTTCGAAGGAAATCTAAATTACTTTTTTTTAAATACAAAATACGTAATGTAAATATTGCTTTTTCTTTAAAATATAGGTTTTTTAGTATAAAATAGATATTAAAGAATTTATATTAACCAAGTTTTCAAATTTAGTCAACTAGCCTATTTCAGCATTTAATATTAAATACGTCATTAATACAATTATGACCAAATAGTGTCCAAAATCAAATTAAATATTCAATATGTCCGTGAAGTTTACATTTAATCGTATAGTTAACCTAATTCTCTATATTGTAATATTCTTTAACCCATATTGCAATAAACAAAGCTCATATTAATGTTACAATAATTAAAAAATAATAATTACATGTAAATTAAGGTATGACAACAATTTGTGCGTTATGTATACTAAAGGAAAAATAGTATTATACATATTATTCAAGTAAAACTGAAAATATTGACTTTATGTCTCACAAATCTACACAAAAGGTATTTTAATGTTAATTTAACGTATTGTCTCAAACTTAGTTACGAAATAAACGATAACACTGGTCTACTAGAATTGTCGTCACAATGAATATCACTTAGTTCTTAAAGCGAATTTGGATTTCATTTCATCTGTTGTTTCAGACACTAAATACTATAGTGTTAATTTAAAATTGAGACTTATATCACTAATACTGACTTCTGCGCATTCAAGGTCAAACCTATACAAACAAGGTATAACCTACCTATTAAACGAGTTCTATTTAAAAATATATTTTTGAGTAATCTCAAATTATAAATATATAATATAGGATAACTTTAATATAAGCATTTATTTAAAAGGCACACAAAAAGTTAAATATTGTAGACCAGTGCAATCATTTTAACTTTCACATTAAACCCAATAGTAAAAATATACGGCTTATTAAAAAGCCTATTTTTGTAATAAATAATTTTAAGTTTTATTTAGTAAATACGTACAAAAAATGGATTAATTTAGAAAACTTACTCTATTTATTTTAGATGCCAATTTTTACTAACAAGAATTTTTAATTATTAATGTTTGTTTACTTGAGCAATGAACGAGGACTCTTATGTTCGTCTACATTGTCCGTTGTCATTTTTGGTCTTCCATATTGGTAATATGAGGAAGGGGTTCTATATGCACGCGAAATTAGGTAAAACTACAGCTAAGCAGTCTAATTGCCAAAATATAAGTTAATAATTATGAATTCAAATTTTAAGTTTAATTAAGAATTTCAATTAACAATTATAATCCTGGAAATAGTTTCTTTTTCAGTATTACACAAATGCAGAATCTACGAAAACTATCCATAGCATTAAGTTTTTTGGTACAAATAGGACAAAAGACGAGTTGTTTTTGCTACTAATGAAAATTCGTTAACTGTTTTAGTCTAATGAACAATAAGTTAGCGCTAAATTTCATGTACGTAGACAAAAACTGACGAAATAGAATCTATCCCAATAGGAATAGCCATAGGAGGTCTATTCTAATACTAATTCATGATATTTCACTTGTAGGCAGTAAAATATGTACTATCATAAGTGTTATTTTGATTTTGTCTGTACTTATAACTATTATGTAGATTTGATGTATTTTTTAAGTCTCCTTAAGAAGATTTTTTAATACAAATAGAAAAAATAAAAAAATCAAGTTTTATAATCTCTAAATTAGTTGAACAGAAGAAAATAAACTTGTTATAAAATCAAATGATAAATTTTAAAACATTTATTTACATTGTAGCTTGAGAACAGGAAATAAGAAGTATATATATTTATATATGCATCTTCAGATAAAGTAAAATTAAGGGATTTAATTATATATGTTGTGCCATATTGGTTAAAATACGTAATATCTTTGATGTTGTGATTTATTAACTGAATTATTAAATTATTATGCATTTGATATTTTGCCAAAACAATCTCCACAAGTTTTAGCCTCTTTGACACCATGTAGCTAACGTATGAATGAGCGTCATCAAGTATAGTATAAAATCTCCCTCGATAACGTACACCGCAACGCTGAGCCGCGCCGGCCTCGGCACTATTACATTTTAAAGAAATATTTACCCAATATAATAATCACTACTAAATTATTGCTCATTTTTGTCTAAAGGCAAACTTTCAGTCACAGTCTGGTCGTCAGCAAGCAGACGACTGAGATGATCATTTCTTTCCTCGTCGCCTGCCATCAACCCCTCTTCGAGGTACGAGAAAGAGTCAAGGTTGATCTCCGCCGAGATGGCGGTGCTGTACACGTCTATTCGTTTCTGTTGGGACCGCGCCTCCGCTACTTTTTCTGACAGCTTTGCCCGCGCTTTCGATAGCGCCTCGGATTCCGATTTGTCGATTTTAACGTCGACGTCTTTCTGACCAACAATTTTCGACTTGATCGCAAACGACGAATCGTTGCTCGATGACCCATCATCCTGCAACTGGCTGAGTAGTGTACGCGTGGCACGCGAGAGGGCGCTCGATGGGTATCTCTCGTGGTTGTCACCTACAAACAATTGGCGCTTTTAAAACACATATTTTTTGTTTAAACATGATTTTTTGCCTAGAATGCCGCCCAGGACAAGTACTCCTGAGTATTTCAAGTACCTTAAAGCTGAACCTATCAATCAAAATCTAATAACTATGAAAGTGTAGTCTATCTATAAAATTATAGACATAATATAGTTATTAGATAGATTTTGTTAAATCAATTTAAAATTATTTAGGTTCTCTTAAAAAGCACCCTCAATTAAAATACTGGACTTACCGGGCGGGGTCTCATTCTGTATTCTTTCTAGAGGCAGCTGGCTCTTTGACTTGCGACCATCCACCATGAACTCATTTTCACTGTCGCTGGACATACCAAGATCTAAATGTAAAGAATTTAATTTCTCAACTTCGTCTTTACTCTTTCCAGTGACTGTCTCCATTTCCATCTCCCAGTCGGTGACACTAGTTTCCTTGCCACTATCGGATTCCTTTATGAACTCAGATTTTTCTTTCTCGCTCTTATCTATCATATTCAATGTTGATACTTCTAATCTTTCCATTTCTTGTAAACTTGTGCTCGAGTCTAAACTACTTGTGTTGCAGATGTCTGAAGTTATTTGATTTTCAAATAGCACTGGTGTATCCTGGGTAATTTCTTGCTCTAAAGGATTTTTCTCTTCAGTGGGAACAGTTGTACTGGTATGACGACTGCCTAGTATTTCTGACATTGTTGTAGTCCGTCCTGTTTGTTCGTTGTTTAACTCCAAAACGATGACGTTTCCGCTCTTAGTCGGATCTACTTGATCAGATTTAGATGTTTGCAATAATTTGTTGACATTTTTTCCCATTATTATTTTAGACACGTCATTACCGTTTTTTGTAAACGTAAGCGCTTTTCCTAGTGTAGCTCCTTTCTGAACTACTATAATATTGCCTTTTGTGTTTGCAGGTCTTACAATTGGATTAGTGATTTTAGTGCTTATATTGGGGGATATCATGCCTTTAACAGGAACAATATCCGCCATGTTCGCAGTTTTGATGGGCTCCAACCCTACGATTTTTGCGTTAGAGGGTAAAGTACTCACGACCGTGGGTTTTGACATGACGGTAATAGCCGGGGCCTTAGTTGTAGAAGCATTGATTTGAGAGCTGACCGATACCAGTTTCATTGCAGAGGGTATTCCTTTAAAATGAAACATAGGTAGCTGTACGTCTTTATTTGGTTTTGCTGGTAACACAACCATTTTTTGTCCTGATTTAGGGTTCAAGACAAATGTTTTAGCAGACACTTTCAAGTCTGTAGCTGGGATGCCTTTGGGCGTTAAAGTTTCTGAAGTCTTATTTGGTAAACTATTTGTACTAGAGTGTAAGTTGTCTCTGCTTGGCGTGACAATTGCCGAGGATGTGAGTATGATTTTTGAATTTGGTAATCTGTTCTCTATTGATGATTTAGACACCACAATCATTTTGTCAGCATGAATGATAGGAGCTGCAGTAAGAGTTTTAGGCATAGAACTGATAACTTTAGTGGTGACGAGTCTGCTCGCGCCGAGAGGTTTCGACGTCGCAGCACTTGAAGCGGTTACCATTTGCCTGCCTATCATCGGTATGAACTTCATATCTTCAGGTTTCTGTTCAGACATTTGTACTTTTTTATCAATAGCGACGTCACTTCGCTTTTTAGTTACCACTTGGGATGGCTTTGACTGATCGGGAGCAGGGGCAGGGCGAGAACGCACACCATGGTCGATTGGGGCAGAGACTGTGGGTGTTGCCAATTCTTTCGTAACAGCTGCAGATGGCTCTCTACTTGGTGACAGCGTTTTCGAATTCATTTCGTCCATATAATCATTTTTAGTCTTCCCGCCCAGTATTGACTGTGCATAACTTGCTTGAAATGAGCCAGGGGGACCTGTGAGTTCCATCTGAAGAGATTGATTATATTGTTTGCTGGGTGATATGGGTATTTCTGCTTTTTTCTGCGCTTTGGCCTGTGCCTTGGTCTGTCTATGGGCGCGTGGTTTATGCGGAGTAGATCGTGCAAGAGGTTGACTTGATTTACTAGTTGACACTTTGCTAACTTGATTATATGAATGTTTAGAATGTCCTGACGATTTACCTGTTAAAAAGTAAATTAAATATTAAATAATATTTTTTTATACATTTCCTAATATGTTTATATGAGTATTTATCTATATTTTCAAGAATAGTTAAATAAAAATATACACTTACTCGCAGATGGCTGTGAAAATCTTGAATATGCTTGGGATAAATTAAGATGTTTCTGATTAGTGTTCAATGGAACATTTCTCATATTTTTGATAGGGGTAGATACTTCTTCAGGCACAACTCCTCCTTCCGGTAATTTTCTTTTACGACAAATAAGTTCTGTTTCCCAAATCTGAGTGAACATTAAAGTTATTTTAACTTTTTGAATTGATTAGAGTAATAACAGATTTAACTGCTTAGAGTAATTCTACTAATATTATAAACGCGAAAGTTTGTAAGAATATATGCATGTATGTTTGTTACTCTTTCACGCAAAAATTACTGAATGGATTTTGTTGTAACTTGACAATAATATAGCTCACAATTACATGGCTATAATTTATAATGATAGTGTGAATTAAAATATAGCGGGTGAAATCGCGGGGCGCAGCATGAAGAAAATTAATCTGTTTTTTTAATGGTAGCTAAGGTGCAAACGAGTTGACTCGTTATATATATAAATTATATGCATATTATGGTAAGTGGCCACGATCGCTTATGGACATTGGAAAAACAAGAGGTACTTTCGTTTTGTAGATGCGGCAACATCCTCGAAGATAGAGTGGAGAGGGGTCTCCCCGCGTTAGCGGACCCTGAGCAAGAGCCCACTAAATCTGCAGCTTTCATCGAATGGGAGAGGGAGGTGGTAAGTCTGGCCCACATGCGGCTCGACCGGAACACGTATAGTGGTCGCAAGCCAGTCGGGGAAAAGATACTCGCCTCTTACGTGACGCTCTCCCAGCGGCAGAGAGGAATAGTATTCTAAACCGTCCCCTCACGGGTTAAAAATCTTATATATAAAATTCTCGTGTCACGGTGTTTGTTACCAAACTCCTCCGAAATGGCTCGACCGATTTTTATGAAATTTTGTGTGCATATCAAGTAGGTCTGAGAATCAACATCTATTTTTTACACTTTTAAGTGATAAGGGTGGCCTACCCCAAATTTTTTAAACGTAAATGGCAAAACAACGTTTGCCGGGTAAGCTAGTAATAAGTTCGGGTGCATTGGGGTAACCTCAAAAATATGAAAATTCCAAAAATCTATTCTATTCTAGTCACATCGTGTTATCAGAAATTGGGTAGTTATAAGTTTTTATTGCTTTTTTGATAACTTTAACGAACATTCAAAATTAATCCGCGGGGTAATTATGTTTTCAAAATATATATATAGAGTGTAACATAATTAACTCAAATGCAGAAAATAATAAGCTCTAACCCGATTCCGACTACAGCAACTCCTGATTCCATTTTAGTTGTATGAAAATTAAGAAACAAAACTTCTTTTGCAAAGAAAAAATTTGGTCCAGACTGAGTTTTTAATTTTAAAAAAATGACTTTTTTAACAAAAAAACCTTAACCAGTTGATTATTTACTAAAGACAATGACAGACCTATACATTAATTAGGAGTATTTTGAGAATAATTTATAATAAATAATTTTATTTCAGTTAATTAGATTTTTTAGTTAATTTTTTGACCATTATTGAATTTACCCCATCAGTTATCAAAATTATCATTGCAAAATAAATACAGTCAAAATTAAAACTTTGTTTTCTGTGAATTTTCTGAATTGATTGTAATAATACTTTAAAGCATTAAGCAATTTAACAACAATAGCATAAGTGTAGGAGAACATTCAAAGGTATTGAGTATAAACACAAAAGTACGTAATAATGAGTGATCATTATTCCTATAAAAAGGACATATTTGTAGAATTTCCTTTTAAACATGTACTTACTTTTGCACTATGATCTTCCATTGCAATTGGTGGATATAAATCATCTGGTACTTCATTTGATTGAAGGGCACTATCGGCAGTCTCTCCTTCATGATCCAATGTCTCCTCTTCATTTGATTTAGGTGCTATTAACTTTTCAGTCTCAATTCGTTTTCTAATCTCTTTATTTTCAGCTGCTGCCGCTTCTGCTGCTTTGTCTGCTATCTCTGTATACATGGTTTGTGCGACACCACGCGGCATTAGGGGCACACGTCTGCGTCCTTCGCATATCCATGCAAGACCTGTGTTTGGCCCAGCTAGTCTGAAATTAATTTTTTTTTTATTTATTGTAAAGTGTAATTTTATAATATGTTGTGTGAGATAATAAGTCTAAAAATTTAAGACCTTATTAAACAAATTTATTATAATCTTTTTAATGAATATTAAACTTTATATTGAAATAAATTTAATATAGATTTTGAATTTTTTAATTTATTTAAAATAATAAATCCTACATTAGATTTTTATAGATATATGTTTTTTTTGTAAATAAATAGTTACTTTATTAATTTTTACAAAAAATATTAAAAAATGGATGAAATTTAATGAAAGTTATAAATATGTTAAATGTTAAAAATTCACACTATACATAAATGTAAATGTAACTGCTACTTCTACTTTGAATAATTACTATAAAATTTAAATTATTCATTAGCATTTTGTAATTTTATTCCAATTTAAAAATAATGTTGATGATTTAATTTGATGGTATTAGTTATTTCTGATAATTTAGTATCTTTTAGTAAAAAAAAATCTAACATAATGTAAGTAAGAAGGTGAAGCCAAAAATGATATTCTTAAATTTTTCACAGATTTATAATTAAGTAAAATCTAATTAATAGTTTGGCCCTCAAACTAGGTTATTTATATATCACACAATATCTTATCAGTAATGTCCAAAATTAGAAACTTTAATAACAAAATAATACTATCAAAATTAAATGTCAAACAATTGACTTTGAGTCATAAATATATATTTTGCTATAATATAAGCAAATCTATAAGGCTAAGGTATTAATAATGCAAATTATGTCTGATTTTATATTCCATCCAATTAGAATAAGTTTTATTTAGTTATGAGAAATGGTAGTTAAATACAGTAGCTACATAATGTAATTTATAATCTGATTTTCAAAATTAGTAAAAGCTGTTTGAAAGTAAATGTCAAGTATAAAACAAAGTTACTGTTCAGCAATAGTAGCTAGGAGTTCATCATTAGACACGCGACGCGCCTCGGCGCTGTGGCGATCATTGCTTATATGCAAAACGGCGCGGAGTTCCTCAAGCAACTTTTTTCTGTTGTCTTCTAATGCCCCCTGTGCTCTGAATACACTGATCATATTCGAGTAGGCTTCCAATTCTAAAACAAAACACCCAGCTATTATAAAAGACACACCAAATTAAACATAAAATCCAATAATACGAATCGTTTCGCTGTAAGCGTTGTTGAAGAAACTCATAGGAGGGAAAACGAATGCCATTTATAAAACTAAATATATACCGAGTCTCCTAAGCGTCCGACGGCATTCATCCCGTGTCATATTAAGAAGCATAGGCCACATGTTTATTCTATATAATTAAACTCTCTTAAAACACTATATATTTGTATGATTTTAACCATATTTTACTAAATACTCTACTGGCAAATATCCATACTGTTTACTTCAAACTAGGGATAACCGATTCAAGTAAATACAATTTGGAACTCGAAAGTCGATACTTTTAATCGATTAGTTCGTATTGCTGCGTTAGTGAATTATTGGGAGCAAAAAGTTTTAAGACAATAATGTTGCTTTCAATATTAATTCTTAATGTATAAATATTTTGTCTTCATATTATATTTTTAAATATCCAAGGCCATTAATATATATAAATATAAAATTAATAGGTATTATTTTGGTTAGAAAAAAAAAATTGTAACCAAAACAAAATTAATAAACAAGTATGTAATTATCATCATGCCAAATAAATATGTGTAACTATATTTTTTGCTAATATATAAATATAAACGATTTTGTATCGATTCATTATTGCAACAGATACATCGATATTTATTTATATTTTTGAGACAGTTATTTATTTGACATTTAATGTAGAGATGCGATAGATGCGGAAACTCAAGCTGTTGATATGGGTCTATGACAACATTTTACTCATCAAAATATGCAATAATTACAAATGTAATAATAATTTATATAAAGAAATACATATATAAAAAAAATCCTCGTGTGGAAAAATGTGTTAGCAAAAACGAAAAATTATTTGTATGTATAACCAACCCAAACTAAATGCGCTTGTTCATTGTCTTCTGATGACATATGTGGTGAAGATTTTGTATGTATTGGTGTGCGGTCTTTTATTTATCCAGTGGTAACACTGTTTTTTTTGTTTATTGTCTATGGTCTTATGCTATATTAGAAATAATCTGTGATCGTAAATGTCAACTTGTCAAAGTTAAATGCTCAAAGTTCAAACGTATTTTTCTTTTGAATTTGTTTTGATGCATATTGCATGGATTTTGTTTTGAATGTACCAATTATCAAGTATATTAATATTATAAATCGTGGGATATATTTTAAATAAAAATGACAGATGTTGAAGATGTTATAATATACATTAGAGGATTGAAAAAAGGTTTTGACAAGGATTTATTTCAAAGTAAGATTGATGACTTGGGATACCTGGTGGACAACTCTGGCTTAGACTATGACGACTTCCAAACACTTTTTAAAGTTTGGTTAAATTTGAGTATACGTAAGTAGATATACACGATAATATATATATGATATATTATACATGTACGTGTTATATACAATCGTAGCTCCATAATCACAGTTTTCGAATTCGTGTTTTCACTGTACTCGGGCAAAAAAAAGAAACAAAGAATTCGTTGAAATTAATTCTTTCTATTTCTAAAACGCTGCCAACTTTATTTTTTGAATACTGCAAGCACATAGAGAAAATTCTAAATCTGCGTTCCATCTCAGAATCTTTTAGGCTTATAAAAAAGGTGACTTTTTAATTGAAAAATCTGATTGAAGGTTTATGAACTGTAAAATAAATGAGCCTTGAGATCTCCTGTAAATTGACCAGTTTCTGTAAAAAATTAAATAACACTTAGAATAATTTAAAGGGTTTTTTCTTTTGTAATTGAAATCAATAAAAAATTATCTATGTCCATGAATCTTGCTACTTATATTGTTAATAAAACTTGAATTACATTTATTTTATTATGGAACATTATGAACTCTATATTCACTGTTTCTATCTTGAATACAATAATTTTTCACAGCATTACAAATATATCATATGATATCAAGTTAATTAATATAATTTTTCTTCTGTATGTTATAGCAATAAGAAAATGGATGAATCTTGGAACTTGTTTAGTACCTTATGAAAAGGTTAATCAAAATACAATTGAATATGCTTTGCGGTGGATTCTTGCAAATTATGATAATCAGAGTAATTTTTCTAAGATTGGTTTTCTCTTAGATTGGCTAACAGGTAAACTAAATCTAACTATAATTTAAGAAATTGAAAGAAACTTGGAATCCTATAGGACTTATCCTATATTATATTTTTTCTTTTAGCTGCAATGGAGTGCAATTGCATTGACATGCAGGCTTTAGATGCAGGGTATGAATTGTTTTATATAATGCTGACTTATGAAGTAATTGTAAGTAAACATTTATTGTAAGTAAGTAAACATTAAATTTAATCTTTTTATCTTAATCAATTAGCAACAAATTTGTACTAAATTATGATTTCAGACAGTTCATGTCATTAAGCTTGTTTACACATTAACAAAACCCAGTGATGTTACAAGACGAAGAGTGTTGGAATTAATTGATTATGCTAAAAAACGAGAAGGGAAAAAGGTATGAGGATTGGTGATTTTACAATTTTCTTAGAAACTTATTTTTGTTTAATAATAAAAATAAACTTTCCTTCCAGAATATGTATAGACAGATACAAGTTTTACTTGGTCTCTTCAAGTCTTATAAACCTGAATATGTTCCTGAGGATGTGTCATCAATATCAATACATACGGCTTTCAAAAAAATTAATCCAACACTTTTAACCAGATTTAGATATAGCCAAGTATGTTTAACTTTTTTTTACAAAACTTTTATAATAATTTTGATTACTTTAGTAAATTAATCTATACTAATATATAAAGCTGAAGAGTTTGTTTGCTTAAATGGTCTAATCTCAGGAACTACTGGTCTGATTTGAAAAATTCTTTCAGTGTTTGATAGTCCATTTATTATGGAAGGCTATAGGCTATATATTATCACGCTAAGACCAATAGGAGTGGATAATCACGGGCACCAAGTGGCAAGGGTCGGCTATTATTTTATAGGAATGTTTAATCTGACAATTCTTTTAAAACTGAAAAAATATCTATTAGAAAGCTGTATTATTCTACCTATATATCTAACATTTTCCAGTAGTTGTAAATACAGATTTCATATAAAGAATAAATTTAATTATTTCCATGACTTCTTTTAATAACCATTTCATTTTTATTACAGAGCCAAAGAAACAATATAACAAATGATGCTTATCACCTTTTTTGGATTAACCCATTAAACTCAGTGAGTATATATTTATGATAAAATAAAATTTAAAAAAAATATTGTAAGTAATGTTTTTAAAGACTGTTGGTCTTAGAAATGATTTATTAACCTAGTAATTATTTTTCATAGTAAGTATGACAAATCACCATAAATATTCTTTTCAGGAAGGTGGTAGGAACAGAAAGATAGAACCACTCATTCCTAATATGGAATTCACACATATTGGATCTCAACAATATGACAATGATTCTCAAAAAACTTATCTGGATTTTGCAGAGTAAGTGTTAAATATTTATCTTATTTATTTATCCCTTTTTTAAATTTTCTTTTTCCAACCTATTAAGGATGCTTTTCAACTAAACGTGTACAAGGATGCTACTTTAAGCAAAGCTAGGCTAGCTAGGTAAATATATAGATTCTATTGGTTTTTAATAAACACGTCATTTGTAAAGCATCATATCTTTAAATTTTAGTCATTTCTATTGCAAACTTCTTTTCCTGAGTGTTAACTCTACCTCTCTTTATTGATTTTCCCTTACTCCTCTTACCATTCCTGAAATACCAATTAATTACCAATAAAAGTAATGTGTCCAGCCCATGCCCTTCATAGTTTGTTAGTAAAATTCTTTCTCTAAAATTTAGTCCTGGTTCCCAAATTATAAGTAAATGTTAAATATTTAAAATCTCAGAGACTTAATTTATCTATACGAATATTATATAACTGATGACTTTGTTAGTTAGTTTCTTCGATTGAACACGCTAATCTCAGGAACTATTGGTTCAAGTTGAAAAAATATTTTATTGTTTCATAGCCTATTTATTGAGGAAGGTTATCCTTACTTTATATTATAAATCAGAGTATAACTATCTGTCTGTCGCGCTTTCTCGCCAAAACTATTAAACCGATTTAAATGAAATTTGGTATACAGATAATGTAGAGCCTGAAGAAGGATATAGTGTACTTTTTAATGCGAAAAAAGGGTTGTAAGGGTTTAAAATCGTCATTTTTAGAGCTAGAAGCTTGAAACTTATTTTTTAGGCTGTTGATTCGATGTAAATAAATATGACATTCAAAGTTTGTAAAAGTTTTACTCTCAAGGGTGTAAAACAACATTAGGGAAAGACACTATTCAACGCGTTTGAAGTCGCGACCACAGCTAGTAGGCTATTAACATCATTCAGTGACTCATGAGAGGCGAGCATCAATGATACTTGTGGCAAAAAATGATGTAGAGTACAAAATTCCACGCGTACGAAGTCGCGCGGGTCGTTTATATAAACTAAAGTTTATTTATATTATAAAATAATACAAATAATTGATTTCCAGCCCCGTATCCCTTCTACAATATAGCACGCAACGGTCAATGCGTCGACCAGCGCGACTGCGTGCTCTGCTTTGCAACCCAGCGGGGCTGGCGCTCCTCGCACTTGCTGACCCCTCAGACCATGCCTTTATGTCGCATGAACTTCATCATTTATTAACTAATTGTGAGTATTTTATTTATATTTAAATCAAGTTATTATTTTCTGCTGTCATATGCAGTTTATTTATGGGACTAAATTCATTTAAAATCTGGAGATTCCAGAAGGCAAAAGGCCATATAATTGCCCATTTTTGCCCATAGTGTTGTTGATATTTATGTATTTAGTTTACTTACATGAAAGGGAAATTTGTAAATAAATTTCCCTTTCATCTTACTGCTTGATGTCAACCAAGCATCTTTAGAAAATAATGAAAATAGAAAACTTGGAAAAGTATTATTCAGTTATTGTAATCGTAATCCAAAACTTCATTTCGATGAAAAAATCTTATTTTTTCAGAATCAACTCGTAGGGAATTACGCCCTTTTCATTGCAAAATAAGCCTTTGGGTTAAAATTTGACTAAAATAAAAATAAAGTTCATCTTTCATTTATATAATAGTAGTTTTGCAATATCGCCATTAGTTTGCAATGTTTGTTTGCTTTGCATGATGCTTTAATTTAGTTTTAATTTTTGAACATTTGAAGGAAAAACATTGTTAATTAGGTTTTTTAGAATCTTCGGCTCATACATACACGGAGAAGCAAGATATGCTGTGTCGGCTGTCTGTATTCCAGTCTACTCTTATGCAGGGTCTTCCTGTCATCACTAGGTTCTTGGCGCAGTTTCTTCCGTTCTGGAATGAGAAGGACTATTTTGCCGAGGTGGTATTTGTTTTATTAATTTGAGTTTAATAAGTTCCTGTGACTTATATTTAAGTTCTTTATTTTCTAGGGTTGAGTCATTAGTAATTTTGTCCTGTGTCTTCAGATAAGTCCAGTCAATAATAAAAGTATTTTTTAGATTCTTGAACTTGTCGAATGGGTGAATGTGGAGGGGACAGAATATGTGAGCGTCATATTAGATACCCTGTCGAGGGTATTCTATAGAGCTCAACCTATAGAACAGTGTGCCATTTTGAAGAGTCTCACAAACATGTACACAAATCTAGTAAGTTTAACTCATTGTTTAGCTAGTAAATAAAGTAATTATAACACAAGTCAACAAAAAAAAGCTTTTTTTGCGTCTGTTATTTAATGACTATTGTCCGAGTCTGATGTAAACAACATTGAAAAATAACCAAAAACTCAATTTATAAAGAAAAAAATTTGCTTTTGTCTGTTTTATATTAATAATTAAGTTTTAAAGTTCTTAGTGGAGAGTAAAATAATAGTTGGTAGTCGCACACTCTAAGTCTACTGTATCGAGTGTATGTATGTCTATAGCAACTATTTTTGTATATGATTGAGTCGCAAAATAACGTCCAGACTTAATTTATCGAAATACTATGAAGTTTTCTATGAAAACGAAATTTCTAGAAAAACAAACTTTAACCAAAAAAACTATTTTACCCATTATTAATAAGGTAAAAGAAATCAAAATTTGACATTTAGTTGTTAGACTCAAAATCTGTGAAAACTGTTGAAAATCAGTATTTTTAAATATTAATAAGTAAATTCATGTTAAGTAAACATTAGACTTAAAATTTTGACTTCGAACCAAGATATAAATTATTGTTAATTAAAACATTCATTATTTTTTTATTCCAGACACAGACTAGTACGCGAACTCGACGTCATTTTATGAATGTGGAACCTTCTGAATCAGTTTACATGGAAACTATAAATATGATTACCATAAAAATAAGTGATATGTGTAACAAAGGTCTACAAATTGCACCAGGTGAGAAAATATGCTTAGTTAAATTATAGAAAGAAATGAAAAGTTAATTTCTGTTATAGAATATATGTATTTTGTAACAGACAGACGGATATAAATGCTACTTTTTCGTTTTCAGTTCTAATTTTCGTTACCTCATAATTATTCAAATTTCTTTTTTATCTAGGTTTGTTATTAATTAGTAAACAATATTTTATCATTAGGTGATAGTTGTAATATTTGAATATGCACAGATACGATATACAATAATTTATTTTGAAAACTATTTTACGGTTATTATATATCTACCGTCGTTAAAAATATTTATTTTCTGTAAAAATTAAGTCTTGCATATAAAATTGCCATTTTAATTTTTTTTATCATACACCAGTCTTTCCTTTGTCAGATGAGAATGAAATATAAAATTTATTGTTTACTAACCGACCCGCGCGACTTCGTTCGTGTATTGCTCCGCTCCTATGGGTCGTAGCGAGATGTTAAATAGCCTAAGTTACTCAGCTATCTTTTAGTGAAAGCCGTCAAAATTGGTCCAAAGCTATTCCAGCTAAAAATTACAAAATGTTGTTTCGTTATATGTACTGTGTATACATCCATATGCACTTAGTTAAAAGCGGTTATTTTAATATTACAAACAGACACTCCAATTTTATTTATTTGTATGGATGTATGGATAAATGTTATGCAGTCTCGACTGCATATGATATATAAAATACAGTGCAGTTTGTCATGACTATGTTCACTCGATTATCGTTTATGCTATCATGGTGGATTGCTGTGATGTGTAGTTTTTGGGGTCACCGTGCCTTGTTTTATTATGAGTTACACTACTTGTTGCAGATGACATTAGAATAATATACAGTGTGGTTTTATCAAACGGGCAAAGAGTGCGTGCAGCATTGCGAGCGGGGGCGCATTCCCCGCCACCACGATCCCTGTCGCTCTCTTTGCCGCTCATATCAACTTCTGGTGCTGTCCTGGATGCTTTGGCTAGACTTATCATGCTGTGAGTTTAAAGTTTGCTTTATTTATATAACTTTATTGTTCACCACAAAAAGAAACTTAATAAACTAGATATAGTTAACAGTTAAAAATTAATTGTGAAGTTAATGGGCGGTGTTATGGTTAATTAGCCATTTCTTACAGACAAACCTCATTTCAAAACGAAGCTAAAATTGCAGCAGGTGGTGTCGCTTTAATATACTAATTACTAATAACCTACATCTGAATACATAAACATTATACATGTATACAGATAATTTAATATAAAATAAAATCTACATTAAATAAGTAAATGTAATAAATAGAAATTATTATTTCATGTCAAATAAATAATTATGTTATGCCTTGTTATTTTTTGAATTTATGCAATGTATCAGATTGTCTAATATTGAGTGGGAGATCATTCTATAAACTGCCTGAACAGTAGAAGACTTGTCGTAAAATTTAGTTAAGAAGTCAGGTTATTGCAGCTTAAGTTTTTGGCGTTGTTCTCAACCCAGCAGAGTTTTCAAAAAATTTAAATTTTGCCTTCAAATATGAGGATGCATTTGGTCTAAACAAAACACAGTATAAAAGAGAGAGAATATGTAGATTCCGGCATTTACTACAAATTGAAAATTTTTTATCATTTTGAGACAATGTCTTGATGATATTTTATTTCAAAGTTCAACTGATTCTAAACAAAATTTATGTAATGGAACAAATATATTGATTCCTTACGATGGCTGTCTAGATAATATTATTTCTTTTTTCAGATACAAAACTATACTCTCCTCTTTTAAGTCAAAGGTCGGACGGAAAAGTCAACAGTATATAGAGCAGACTCAGGTTCTAAAAGCGTTCACAGTGGATTTCATGAGCTGTTTACTCGAGGAGTTCTTCAGCTCCCACGACAAAGATCAACGCGGCCATATATCCAGCAATTTGCATCCACAGTTGATACACAAATTGACCGAATTGATACCAGACGCGGATGCTAAATTAAGTGTAAGAAACCATTTGGCATTAGCGCCCTACACGTATATGAAGCTGCAGCCCACAGACTATACAGAGGCGGATAATAATTTATGGTTTGAAGCTTTTGTAAAGGAAGAGTTTGTGAGCTTAAGTGAGTTATTGAGCGGAATGATGCTGTAAAATTTATTTACATTTTATTGACATTAATTTTTGTATTATTTTTAACCTGTCTCATAAGTTAATTAAGCAATTTTTATATCTTTATGATAAATGACAATAATGTACAAGTATTTTTACTTTTTCTATGTGAAATAAACGTTTTGAAATAAGATTTTTTTTTAATGTAAAGTTTTTATACTAAGCAAGAATTACACAGATGTATCTTTAAGATATCCCTTACAATATAGATAAATCATATTTTATCAAATAAAACTTGTTTCTGAACATATACCAATAGGGTTGCCATAAAAATATGGTCAAGGCTATAATTACAAGTACAATGTGCCTCAGCTAGGTTGCTTGCATGTATCTGGTCCCTTCTTACCGGTTGCCGTGATCAAAGTGGTAAGTTTATATTAGTAATTGCACTAAATTTATTGCAAATATAGGATTGCCTGCGAAAATCCGGTTCAATATAAGGGTTGCCAGGGCTAAATTAAAAATTGGAGCAAGCAAATATGTATGACAGAGGCATTGCGCCTATTAATACTATGTGCGATACAGGAGAACTAAGATAAGACAAGACAATAATGCGCATTTAAGATTCCTTAATTCATTAGTCAAAAATTCTGCCAAATAACAGTAAATAAGTTAAACTTTATGTATATGAACTTACACTAGCGAAAACATGTATAATTATAATTTATTTTCAGACCAATGTTAAACAAAAATCGATACGACGACTAACAAAAATTTCATACTTTTAAGTGATATCTCTTTGAACCATGATCTCCGGCTAATATTCATAATTTCATAATAGCGAATTGTTTGTTGAGACCATCGATTTTTACGTGTCAAATTAACATTTAGCATCACTATTTATAACTATTTTGCGGGTAGTTATTTTATTTGGTTTCTATCCGCGTGAAGACAATGTTTCTGTGCAGTACAATTCCTATATTGATAATATTAGTAAGAGAATTTCACATGTTATTACGTCGCATTTTATATTTCAATTCAGGTCTGTCTAGCCAGGTTTCCGGACTATACTAACAAATAAAAAAAACTACCCGAATAAGGAAAATTCTCGGAGCTTTTTAAATTCTGCCTGAATTCATTCAATTACCGTGCCATGTTCATCTTTTTATTACGGTATCCGAGTAAAAGAAAACATAAAATCTAAATAAGTTTGCGTGGACCGGTCTCCATTAATTACAGTTTAAAAGAGTGCTCTTGGGGGTATATCACCCTGGGCGGGTGGGTGAAGAGCGTGATATTGATGTTGAAATATCTTTACATCCAAGACATATGTATAGACTAGCGAAACTAATTTATGGACTTTTTTTCTGTGATTTTTTTTCAATTATAAGATCTACGTCAAATATTTTCTCTTTATTACATTACTAGCTGACCCGGCGAACTTCGTACCGCCTAACAGTCAATGAATGTCGTGTTACAGATTAGCTGAACTGTTGACAACCAATATATATATGTCAATCCTTTGTCATTACTGACATAATTCTACATTTTAAAAATCTAAAATACGCCATTATTCGAATATTGTCGATATATCTTGTCGATTCAAAAGCTTTAATTATTCTTTAATTTAAGTATACTCTCCCAGAGTTACGAAACTCATGAAAATTTTGTATGGGAAATTGAAAGTCTAAGAAGAGAATAGAGTATAGCATCACTACAGCTCATTCTTATTGTGAATGTCTACCCTCCACCATTGTCATTGGCAAAATTACTGCTCTTAATAGCGGTACTAGTCCATAAAATATGAAGAAGAATTTTTTTCTTCTGTTTTTTCGGTAATTTTCCAATGTTTTTAATAGTTATTCTGCTATTAGGGACGGAGACAAATACTTTTACTTTGTTTTATATATATAATATAAAATATGTAGATCGTAAGTAATTCTTTTAAAGCCGTAGCCTAATGATTCGACGGGTTAAACGCATAACAAGATTCACTAGGTCTACCTGAGCAAAGTAAAGAATTGGGAGTCTGTGAAATGTAGTTCGTAACTCTAATTCTAAAAATTTCCATAATTGGTATTTGGAATCAAGTTCAATTTTTTTGCTATTTAAATTTCTACAAAAGATTTGCTAAAATTAAATATCAACAGGCAACACATGATCTACCGTTCAATTAAGTTTGAGAATCGCTGGAATAATTTAAACCAAACAAAAACAAAACCCTAAGAGAAGCTATAAAAATACGGTAAAAAAGAAACATATTGCGTTTGGCACGTTTTCTTAAAAGGCAGAAACACGTGTTTAAAAAAATTTGAGTTGTGTTTTTTCGTTAAACAAATTATTAAGAAACTTTCGTGAAACGTGCGCTTGCCATTTGAATATGGCTTCCGTTGTGACACGGCTGAGATTAATAAAATTACTTCCAGTATATAACCTGAAAGCACGTAAAATACTATGGTATATATTGTTGCTAAATAAAATTATTTAAACACTTGAGACAGAAAACGTGTTTTAATATTATCCTAAAGAAACTGGTTTTCTGGAATAAAAAGTAGCCTATGTGTTAATTCAGGTTATAAAGTATCTACATGTTGTTTTTGCGTGATCGAGTAACAAACATCCAAATATTCAAACATGCAAACTTTTACGTTTATATTAATGGGTAAGATAACAATATAACACTAAAAGAGTTAACAAAATAATAGATAGAATGTATCGCCTTTATTCATCTCCAATTGTGCGAAAATTGTGATATTTTTGGGTTAAAAAGTAACCGATAGATTTTGATTAAATACGGTTGATTACGAGGTACTATTATAATAATAATATAATAAATTAGCCATTTATTTCTGAATGTGGTTTTTACATAGTTCATTTATAAGACATGAAAAAATGTATTTTAAAGTATGTCCCTCAATTCAGGGTGCCTTTTGGCATAGGCCTCCTCCAACTTTTTCCATTGGTCTTTGTCAGTTGCTACCCTTGACCATCGAGGCCCCTAAGTCAGGCAAATATCATCTTCCCATCTTTGAGCTGGTCGACCCTGTCTTCTGGGGCCATCTCTTGGGTACCAGAGAGTGACTTCCTTGCTTCACTTATTAGCTTTACAGCGTAGCATATGACCGGTCCATTTCCACTTCAGGTTATCTATCCCAGCAACTATGTCAGTAACTTTGGTTCTTTGTCTTATTACTGTGTTTCTAATTCTGTCTTTAAGTTTCCCGCCCTAAACTAAACGGTAATAGGTTAGACTATGTTCAAGAATATGTTTACCTAGGACAAATCATTGGAACAAGGGATCTCATGTCAAAAGAAATAGACAGAAGAATAGCAAGTGGGTGGAAGAAGTTTTGGTTTCTGAAAGAGATTATGAAATATAAAGAAATCAGTATCCGCATAAAAAACAAAACGTTTAATACTTGTATACTGTCCTGCATCACATATGGTTTTAAGACATGGTCTAAGGGACCACTGAAAACCATAGAATGAAATTAGCAAGATGCCAAAGAGCAATGTAGAGAAGTATGTTGGGCGTGAAACTCAAAGACGAGATACTATAGCTGTCCTTAAATCTACGAGTATCAATAACTCTTCTGGTGTTCTGAAATGTTAATAATAAATTATCATCTTATTCTCTTCTTTATTCTGGGGTTTCTTATGGGAGTAAACCCCCATTTATAAAGTGGTATTAGTGGGTAGATCATTTTATATTATGTCTGTTTTATTTAGTGCGATATATGAAGAGTTAGTCTCTCTGGCGCAGTGTACATGGAAGTTAGTATTATATTGTCATGGTTAAGGTTACTTTTCTTGAGATCCACGTAAGTTTACTTTATTATTATTATTCTTATCATCTATATGCTGACGATCTGCAGATCTATAATGCGGCATCTGTTTACGATATTAATGATGTTATTTATAGACTAAATGGTGAACTCAATAAAATTTGTGCCTGAAACAAATCCTACGGTTTTTATGTAAATGCTTCTAAATCGCAATCAATCATCACCGGTAGTCTTAAAAAATTCCAAAAAATTTTTTTAACTCATTGCCTCCTATCCGATACGGCAATTTTGTGAGTTCCCTCAGTAGATTAGTGAAAAACTCAGGTCTCTTTTTTGATATTTCTTTGTCCTGGTCACCAATCACTGAGATGAGTATGAAGATTTTTGCAGTTATTACCTTAAAACGGTGGAAACATTTTTTACCTATCAAAACCTAGATTGCCTTAGTAAATTCTTTCATACTCCCAATTTTACTTTACGAGGATTGCTGTTATCCTGACTTAACTGACTTAACGGAACAGTAACTTAACAAATTCGAGCGTTTGCTAAATTTTGACCATGTCTCCCAGCATCGAATTAACTTTAAAGCGCTCAAGATCCGACACCGAAGATATTTACATATACTCTCTTTACTTTACAGTATACTTAACAGTGCTCACTTTTTTACTAAAAAAGTGAGCCCTAACTTTTTTAATTTAATTTTTATTTATACAATGGAATACAATAACATGTTTAATAAATGCTAAATGAGTTCATGTTTGACACCTTAAGTTAGCGTGCGTACATTAATAACAAAAAAAAAGAAATCATTACAACTTAACCTCAAATGTTTACGCATTTACATTCGAGGATACTTAATTAATCGAAGGTATATTTTGCACAGTTTATATTAAATTTAAGCGCGTGAAATTGTTAGTAGGCTTATACAGGCAGATTTGATTTTTCTTTACTATAAGGTGTATATTTATGTATGTTTGAGATTTGTATATAATTTTTATAAATATTCCAAATTTAAAACATATGTTTGTAATTTAGAATGTTTTAACTATATGTTGAATTTATGATTTCCTGAAAATATTTGTTTAATTTGTATTTTATGTTTTTGTTTGTTCATTCTTCTTTTAAAGATAATGGTAATTTTAATTAAATTAGGAATAATACATTTCAGAGCTTTTCGCCGTATAAGTTTGTATATTTAGGTGAAATAAGTTTAGATTTTGTATCTATACGCGTCTTCATGGCTCCGGATTTTTTTATAGTGTTTTTAAGAGTTTTATTAAAAAAATATTCTGTTAATAGTGACATTTGATTTTGTTCGTGTGCAGTAGTAGTATTATTTAGCAGACCTTAAATAACTTTCTATTATCATTTTCATATTCTTTTTTATATTATATGGTACTATCGCTTTAAGAATTCGGAGTTGTAATGTGAATATTTGATCTAGATGTGATTAAAAGGTTCTGCCGTAGCTTGATAATCCGTAGCATATTACTGGTTTGGCCAGAGATTTATATAACATTATTAATGTTTCGTAAGGTACTTTGTATTTTATAATGAATACGACCATAACAAGATCGTGATGTTTTTCAGTGATAATATGATTGCTTTTAAAAAAAACTATGAATTTGGCCGCTTAGATATTTTTCAGCTATTTTATCTATAGTAGATAGGATAGTTATAGGTCTGTTAGTTTTCGTAGTTGGTTTGGCTGCCAAGCAATGGTTTTGAACAATTAGGAATTATTTTTCTAATGCTATTACTGAAATGATGCCCAAATTATTACGGAGGATCCTGTTAATAGACATTTTTTAAGTTTCCAGTAATTCGATTTAGTATTCGCTATAAGTGCAAAAAGTTATGTTTATTAACTATAATTTCAACAGTTGCGCGCCGTTAGTCGTCGCGAGCACACGGTGCATTTGTTTAGCGTGGGTTCGTTTTATTCTACCCTCATGCGGAATGATCGTAACAATGGCTAAGGAATATGAAAATACGTCAATATTATTAAAATGTAGTGATAGTGAAGAGAATATATTAATGAATAAGTTGTGAGCAAACAGTAGAATTAGAAGTTCATAGTCAAAGGGGAACAAAACGACAACGTACAAACATATCTAGTAAATCTGAAACGTATGAGATTTGTTTATCTTCTAAAGAGGTTCTGCCCAAACAAATAGGTATGGCTAAGTTAATGAAATCTCTTAGTATCAAAAATATAATAAGCATTAAGTATTTTTTTTTTTATTCGTGACGGGATGGCGAAGTATAAAGGACCTGAGTATTTATTACATTAAATAATAAAAACGATGCAGGAGAATTATTAAAAAATCAAAAATTGATAGAAATAGGATATAGAAATAGGATGCCAATCAACTAATGAAGTTAAGATAAGCTATGGAGTCGTTAAAAAGATTGATTTAGATATTGAAGACAAAGAGATTATTGAAATATTTGAATGTGAATCACAGATTATATCGGTTAAAAGACTGAGAAGGCAAAATGAAAATAATGAATGAATAAAACCTAGTACATCAATTCGAGTGGGCTTCAAAAATTCAACTTTGCCACCGTTTCTTCTAGGATACGGGTGTCAAAGTTGAGCCATATACTTTTCTAGTCTCCCAGTGCTCTGGGTGCTGGAAATTTGGCTACTTTATTAAAACATGTCCATCAAAGAAGATTAAGTGCCCTAAATGTGACCAAGATCACCAGAATTATGACGTAAAAGAATTTAGTTGCATAAACTGCAAAGGTTCGCATATGGCTCTCGATAAGAAATGTCCAATTTTTATTAGAGAAAAAGAAATTCGATCTATTATGTGTAAAGAAAATCTGACTTATAAGAATGCTATTGACCTTTACTATCAGGAACACAATAAAACCCGTGAATTAGTAGCAGGAGACAAAACTCTTACAGAAATACTGGAGCCGATGTCACGTGACGATTCAGAAATCATGGATAGTGAAACTGAAGATACTGCAATCCCCAGTATTTCATGTTCATCCAATATAAATGAAGGCAAAATACGTAAGAAAAAATAGAAAAAATATCAAGAACCCTTACCTAGTATTGACATTAATAATGCAGATGATATAACATATCAAAAATGTGACGACGATAATACACATAGTAGTGAACATAATAGTAAAGACCAAGGTGACAACATTAACAAAAATAAAAAAAATGTTTGTAAGAGTGAAGGCTATTATATTCTCCATATATAATATATTCTCCATATATCCTGTGACATATTGTGGTTAGTTTCAGAAGAAGTGGGTGCTATAATAGGAATGTTTGTAAAAAGAAGTGACGTGGTTAAAAAAATGTTTTCGTTTCTTAATGGCTGACGTTATAACACTTAAAAATATATGTATTAATATAGTGCAGTGGAAAGCGCAAAGTTTAAGGCCAAAACTAGCAGATTTTAAATTTATATTACATAGGGAAAAGATTCACATTGCGTTAATAAGTGAAACTTGGTTACAACCAGGTTCAAGTTTAAATATTAGTCAGTATAACATTTATAGAAATGATAGAGTAGATTCATATGGAGGAGTTGCAATAATTATCCATAAATCTTTAAAATCTGCAGTTGGCTCTATAAAATTAAATAATAGTGGTATTGAAGTCTTACATGTTAAAATTCTTAAAAATATAATTGCTGTTTATTGTCCTTCTAGTGTTAATACAACTCAATCTAAATGGGATAGTTTATTCTCCTTATATTCGAAAAATACTATAATTGCTGGTGATTTTAATGGTAAGCATACCAGTTGGGCTGATAAAATGAATACTAGAGGAAATCAATTATTCGACAGTTTTCTTCAATATGGCTTTATACCTATGAATGATGGTAGTCCAACATGGGCTAAACTTGTTGACGGGTCATTACGACAATGTTCTACGGACGTTACCTTTAGTTCCACAGATATAGTAATTAGTATGCAATGGAAAGTCATAAATGACAATTTAGGGAGTGATCATTTAGTTATAATGTATTCTTTTAATTATGAAGAAAAATTACACGTCGTACAAAAAAGAAATTATAAATTAGCTAATTGGGAAGAATACAAAGAAACTTTATCAAAACAATTTACTAAGTATGTACATGAATCAGATAATATTCAGGAAATGTATGACTTGATTTATAAAACAAGTCAATTTAGCAGCTAAAAAATGTATTCCGTTAATAAAATATTGTGTAAATTCAAATAAAATATTTGTACCAAAACACTACTGGAACCAAACCCTCTCTAAAAGTGTAGCTGAAAGAAGATTGGCATTAAAAAATCTTAGGAGAAATCCTACACCTGAAAATTTAGATTGGAACAAAAGGTAGCTTCCGCTCGTGCACTAATCAAAGAAGCAGACACCAACAGTTGGCATACTTTTTGTAACAGCATAGATGAAAATATTACTATTGCGGAAATGTGGCACAAGATGCGTTTAATTAAAGGAATTTTGTAGGAAGGGCTAGAACTTGTGCATCGGAAGAAGATAAACAAAAACTTTTACAGACTTTAACTCCAGATTTTATTTCATCAGTTAGACCTTCGTTTAAATCTAAAAATGAAATTTTAGAATCTGAATTCTCAATACAAGAATTAGATAACAGCCTAAAGAAAAAAGATAATGCACCTGGTATTGATGAAATTTCATACTCAATGTTGTTTAACTTACCGAATATTGTAAAACTTTATTTATTAAAATTGTTTAATTTGATATTCAAATGTAGTCACATACCGAATCAATGGAGGGATGTACAAGTCATAGCTATTCCTAAGTCTGGTAGTAACAATAGTGATAGTATATTAAGACCTATTTTGCTGATGTCATGTGTTATAAAATCCTTCCATAATATGTTCAATAGACGATTAGAATGGTATCTTGAAAGGAACTATATTTTTTCTCCACAAACAACTGGGTTTAGGAAATCACAATCATGTCTGGATAACGTAATTCGTTTAGTCACTCAGATTCAAGTAGGATTTACAAGAAACGTAGAAACAGTTGCTTGTTTTATTGACATTGAGGGTGCATATAACAACGTGTCGATTGAGAGTATGGTAGTTACTTTAGATAATTTAAATGCTGGTTCTTTAATATGCCAATATCTATGATCGTTTTTAAATAAAATAGACTTAAAAATTAAAAACGATACAGTAAATACATATTATGAAAGATGGACAAATAAAGGTCTTACTCAGGGAGACCCACTGTCTCCTTTACTGTATAATGTAGCAACCGTGGAAATATGTAGAACTATAAAAAATGTCCAAATTAGTCAATACGCTGATGATATTGTATTGTATTCGAGTCGGAATAAAATTCAAGATAGTGCTATGGATATACAAAGAGCTCTAGATAGCCTTATTGTTATATTGAGTGAGTTAGGATTGGAACTTTCAAGTACTAAATCTAAATTGTGTGTCTTTAGTTGAGGTCACAAACGACAAAATGTAACCATACAAGTTAAAGGTTAAAATTTAGAAGCAATCGAAAATGTAAAATATTTAGGCATCTGGTTGGACAGATCTCAACGGTGATAGAAACATATTCATGAAACTTGTGCAAAAGCAAGTAAATTTCTGCAAATGCTCAAGGTTTTGGCGGGTTGTGGATTGGGTATGCATCCTCAATGTCTGTGTCGACTATATACAGCTTTAGTAAGAAGTAGAATAGACTATGGGTCCTTTCTTTACCATAATAGTGCTAACACTCATTTGTATAAACTAGATAAATTACAAAATCAAGCTTTGAGAGTTGTAGGTGGATATATAAGATCCACACCTATTCATGTAATGGAAAATGATCTCTGTGTTCAACCACTTTTAGTGCGAAGACTATATCTCGCGACAAAATATTGTTTAAAAAGTCAATCTTGCTCTAAAAATGACACTGTTAATTCTATCTCAGAACTCGGTTCATTATTCGGAAACAGGTATTGGTCTAAGAAAAAGACACCACTTCTTTCGTATACTTATTTAAAAACAAAAAATGACAATATTGATTCTTCAAATCCTTTAGAGATGTTTAAATTAGAGACGTGGGTTACGAATTTTAGAATAATGGAAATAGTTAAACCTAATTTAGATTTTTTAAATAAGTCAAAAAATAGTTTGGATAGTAATATATTGAAACAACAAACAATTCAAGAAATATGTGATAATTATTCTGATTGATACTCTACCTACACGGATGGGTCAAAAAATGAATCGAGCGTAAGCTGTTCTTACTTTGATATTGCTTGTAATGTTAGTGGAATTTTCAGGATTAATAATGAGATATGTATAATGACTGCTGAGCTTACTGCTATATTTAAAGCACTATCCTACGCTAAATCTGTTACTAAGCAAAAGATTTTTATTTTTTCGGGTAGTAAAAGTGCACTCCTTCATCTTATAAGTTGTGTAAAAGGAAAAAGAGGAATGTCAGTTGCTTACAAAATACTGAATAAATTGAGCGTTTTTTGCTCTAGGGGGATTACATTAAAGTTACAATGGGTTCCATCACACATTGGATTAAAGAGAAATGAGGAGGCTGACTCTTTACCAAAACAGGCATTAATAACAGGAGATATTATAGAAATTAAACCAAATTATTCAGAGATCTTGATAAAATATAAAAAAGAAAGCTACAACACTTGGAAAGAGTATTTCGATGAGAGATCAACATGTAAAGGAATCTGGTTTAAAAGTATACAAAGTGAGCCTTCTCATGTCCCATGGTTTGGAGATGGAAAATTGTCACGTCAACAAGTTGTTATGGGCCTCAGGTTGCGTTCTGGGCATATTCCACTAAATAAATTTGCGTTCATGATGAAGAAAACAAGTTCGCCTAATTGTGACAATTGTGTTGTGATAGAAGATGTGCAACATTTTTTAGTGGAGTGTGCTCGTAATGCAGGGAGAAGTGAGCTAATTAAAATATTTAATATTAATTTATTAGACATTGGAATCTTCCAAAGCATTCTGGCTTTTCCTTCTTCGGAGATAGCCAGAATGCTTTATAATTTTAAATTTAAATGGTACTTACATAAAAGGATGTTATATTTATTGTTTTTGGGAACGATGGGCCTGACATTCACACTTTGTGTAAAAGTCCCAAAATAAATAAAGAAATAATAAAAAAAAAACTATGATTTCAGGTTTAATGTTGTTGTTTTTCGTTTTTTCTTTTATTTTATTTGCATAATTTCTTGCTTTATTATATCTTTGTGTTACTATAATTTAATTGTCATACTATAAAATTTTATTTAAAAGAACGGTTTTGTCATTTAGGCTCCGATCTTCCTGGGGATCGTGATTTAAGATTAAGACACGACAATCGCCTAAAAATTCCTATTAGCCACACCCATTACTATAGAGATTCTTTTACTGTCAAGGCTGTCGTCTTACGGAATGCTCATCCACCGAATATCCGTCATTCAGCATCTTTATGTGTCGTGTTACAGAATATTATCTCAAAATTTAGTAACTTTTATTTGATATAAATGTATATATATATGTGTGTGTACTATAATATTACTTGTTTTTTTATTACCTTTTTTCATTAACATTTTTAAATGGATTTGTGCAATAAAGATTTTATTTATCTATCTTTCTTTCAGCCAATGAGCTCTATGTAAAATAAAAAAAATATAATCGTCGTTAGAGCTGTAAGTTCTTACAAGAATCCCGTAGACAAAGGACAATCAGTTCTTTACAGAAAACTCAGGCAACTTCTTTTTAATATTATTGTTATCTACATGTGATCAACGAAGACCTACCGTAGATTTATTTATCTGATTTTTTCTAGACAAGACTTACATAATTTTTTAAAAAAAACAAGCCTTTATTAGATGTGTATTAAAAGAGCTCAAAAAGTTAATAATTTAGGACATCATTATCATAGAATATTTGTTAAGACGAATCAAGCCTAAATTCGATGGGGTGGGTCGTTTTATCAACCGATTTATAAAGCATGGAAAGTTTGTCAAATTACGCTTGCAACATTTGATTTGATTGTAAAATCACATCGACCTGTCAGTCAGGTACATTTTAGAGAGGGGCAAATATAAAAACACGCTATAGCACATAGTATTTTAATATAGATATTTGATTTGATTTAAAAATTATAATTTCGTTCTTTCATACACTATCATTCTCTTAAACATTAGTATCTTTTCATTTCCTCTTGCTTGTAATGCTCATTTATTTTTTGTGGTCTGCTCAAAAGCATAAATTATGGATACCGTGGCCGGAGAGTGCCACGTAGCAGGGTGTCGCACTGGGACGCGCCCGCCCTCTCCCCCACTCAATGAGATACGTTTCTGGTACTTTTCTACCCTTATGTCGCTTTTTGTGACTGATAAGAATATTGTTCTAATCTCATAAACATTATGACAAAATTATTCTTAATGCATAAATAATTACATGAACCATTGTACTATATTACGTACTACAGACTGAGATTCATATTCTACATCTACAATTTTAGCTTTTTTAAAGAAGTTTAAAGGCAAAGGCTCAGGGTATTAGGCGGATAACTAGTTAATTAAAAGAAGGATAACACAACTTGTATAGAGAGTTGATATATTATTATTTATTAACTATCTTATTCTAATGGTATTTTGGAATATTTTTAATTATCATACTTTCTAATCTCTAGAATTAAATATGTCCTGTATTTAATTAGCATTTTTGTAAAATATTTCATTACTAATAATAGCAGCGGTTTATCCCTACTAAACATATGCGTAACTGGTAACAATTGATAGGGAAAACGAAGGATAAAGTAGTTCATATCTCGAACCCTTTGTTCCCCTACGCTCCTTTTATCCCTACTCAAAAATCGTTTCAAGAGTCGTGTTTTCGATGTGAACTACCCCACTGGTCTCGTTTTTTCACAAATTATGTTATAAGGGTGAAAATAGTAAAATGAAGGTTAGGTACATTGTTTACTTTTTTTTTTGCATCGTATTTGTCCTTTCAAAAATAAAAAAATATACTACTTATGTTTAAAATTTTTTGTTAGAAAAACCTATGGCACGTATGTTTTTTTTTAATATCGACTGAAAGCTTATATTAAAATTTCAGAAATTAAAAAAATAATAAACAGGCTTATTACTCATATCAATACATAATCTGTATAATTTAATGTTCTAATATAATCTAACAATATTGGGATAAAAATATTTCAAATTAATACAAAATATAAATTTCTCAAGCAGATTTGAAAAATTTGTTCATTGCTTATACCATTAAAAATGAAACTCGTTGAAAGTCTTATTATCCTTTATGTTTACTCTACAGCCTGTGAAGATCGTAAATTAAACAAAATGTACGTGTTACAGAATGTCAAAGCTCCCTTAACCTCTAAAATCAGCAAACAAGAGTGGTGAGTCGTGCTAGTGTCGGTTAAAGCTCACCCGGCTGCTGTCTGTATCAAAATCGATAAAATTCGGGTCCGCGCCCCCGTGCGTTGCTATGACGACGCTCCCGCCCGCCCTCCGCATGCCACCCTGCCCCGCCCGCGCCCGCCTCATCTCTGAGAACACCGATGTTGACTTAGACGGATAGGGTAAGAGGCTTATTAATGGTTTTATGTTACTTTGCTTTTGCTCATAAAACGGTTTTCCTTTAAAAAGTGTTTGATCTTATTACGCTTCAAGTTTTATAAAGGGAATATTTTTTAATCATCAAAACTAAACAGATATTCAGTTTCATTATATAGTTATAAATCTTCTTTTGACCTGCGGTGTCTGTGAAAAATGGTATGAGCCTGTAAATAATGTCAGTATATTTTACGTTACGACCACCGCCATCTTGCCAGACCGCGTGACGCCATTTCGAATTGGGTACGTTTACGATTGTACGTCTTCAGAATTATTTACGTTCGTGAGTTTGCACCTTTCTTTGGAGTACGTATATTTGTATATGTATGTTTGAAAGCCAGTTTTGTATCGTTTATAACTTCAGAACGACTCAACAAAATTGCATAGTTCTTTTTTTGTTGTATTAGTTATTGTCAGGACGAGGTTTGTATAAAAGAAAAAGTGAGTGAGACAGAAGACATGAGATGGTGGTGTCCACTGCAAATCAGTGACGCATTATAGAATAGAAATTCAACGGAAATAATAAATTAATAGCTGTGGTTGGCAGAGTATGAATGAATAAATGAGCGAGTGTGTGTGTGACCGGTTTGAATACACCACAGCGAATTGAGGGCGGCTCGGCTAGTAGTTTTATAATTTAGATATTGAGAATGTTAGAATATATTAAAATGTACAGTAACGGCATATTTCGTATAATTCTATGATGTGATTCGACAGCATGGTCAGCGTCCATTCAGTTTATTTAGGGTGAGTTAAAGGGGGTTGTGCAAACCTTCTACTGTTTACCAAGAACCCTCATATTTTTGCAAAATAAGTAAATAGATCTCGAGTATAAAATGATTTTATTCGGGAATGTTTGCATCATGATTTAGAAAGTATACGTCATTTAAATCTGCAAGTCCAGGCAACCACTTGTATCGTAATAGTGGATAACTCTTTATTATTATTCCCTTAGCGCTGTTTTAACTCCTTGGTGTTTCACGGCAGGCAATAAAGAGGCAGACGCCTGGAAATGTGCTGCATTTATACAGGTTCTGAGCGTTTCTAACACAGAGATTGTGTTTTATTTTCAGCGCTCGACGCTCTTTTCCAGAGCCCTCTTATTGCTTTGAGACTAACAAGGTTTTTAATTATTTCCTTTAACGTCACTTTCAGTGGCGTAACACACCGAGTTTTCTTGATATAAATCAAGACCTCAGGGCTTTATAATAAAGAACAAGTTTATTATAAAACTTCTAATTCCCTACCAGCTTTACATTTTACTTCCATCAAAAGCAATGAGAATAAAAGCATTATGTTATTTTTTTTAATTAAAGTAAAGAAAAGCTTCTATTTTATTTTAGTTACTTAAAGCTATCGAGGTATGACTGATTCTTTCAAATTCACAACTCCTATAAAAATATTTGTCACGCATATATAATCACGCATATTAATAAATAAATAGTTGGGAATTATCTCACAAATAATAAGATCTGCCCATATATTTTATTCTAGTAACTCAATGTCAGTTATTTATTTTGTGGTTCAGAAGAACTATATTATAAAGTCAATTTTAACTTTCGGTTTAAGATTTATTTCAAATGTTTGTAAAGATTGAATCATAAATTTTTACTTAGTACTCTTTGTATTTAATGAAGCTCATCCAGAAGGGTAGAAAAATGCAATGAGAGTCGAAAATCGTAATGATTTATAGAACCCTCAGTCCCCCCTCTCCCGCAAGCTTATGTGCAGTCGATGATGGACGTTTCTTTGCTGGGATTATATTAATTATTTCATAACATACAACCCTTAAATACTTGCTTTGAATTATAGCCATCGCGTCTACATAACAATATTGCTGAATCTATATGATAGGTAGTATTGATATGTAGAATTGACATTAATGTTATTTTTGTGCTACGTTTCATAAAACGAACTAGAAATAGAGTACATGTAAATAGAGGTATTTCTTGGTACCATCTCTGCCTCTAGCAGGCATTAATCTCAACAAAGATTTATTGCGTCTCCCGGCCGTAATGTTTGCCGTCACAAAGCTATCAATTCTACCCCTTCTGTTTATTATCTTTTGAAAATGAAGAGCAATTCTTATGCATCTAGAAACAAATATTCATGAATTATTTATTTAGTCAATGTACAATTATTAATTTATAAATTTAAGCTGATAAAAAGATTATTCTATAAAGTAATATATAAGTAGTAGAAAGAATATTGACAATCCTTTACAATATACTACAAAAAAATCGGAGATTTTAGAAGAAGAAGGAGAGAAGAGGAGAATATTAAAAAACACTACAAGGGGTGATGATATTGAATGGACTATTGTGTGAACGCAATGTAGATTGCGAAGAATAACAAGAGGAACCTAAGCAGTGCCTTGGATTTGTGACCAAGGTGTAGGCTTAAAGACGTGTTTTAAGTAATTACAACACTCGCCTTCATTGCCCAGGCCCTCTGTTCAAACCTGAGGTTAGGTAAACCAAAACCTAACTCATACGCCGACAAATATACACTTACTTACCTAATAATCTTGTAAATATAACAATTTCTATTTATCTGGGAGCAAAAAACGGTATATTTATTTTAAAAAGAACCTCTGGATGAATAAGTTATCATAAAATATCACAAATTAATAAATATTTTTAAAGTTTTTTTCCTGTATACTTTATGTGCTCTTGTCAATGTTTTAGTCTCTAACAAGCAGTATTTCCTCTACCGATTTCATGAACCGATGTTCAGTGATAAAAATATTATATATACTGAGACAAATCTTATGTCACTCTCTATAACAACTCCCTGCTATGCGTTTATTCTTAGGTTTTAATTAGACTACCAACTGAGACATCTTCAAATATTTTGTACATCTACTGAGAAAATGACTTAATTTATCTTCATGAATTGATGTGTTCACATTTATATTGCCAGTTTTTTAGAGCATTGCCACCTTAGAAACATTGCGCTTTAAATACGTTAATAATTAATTAAAGACAACGCTAAAGATGAGAATCTGGACTACTTGTATGTTTATCTATTGTCACAGATATGTTTATTTTCATATTTGTGGGATATATTCTAATTATTTTAAAATATTGTTTAAAAATACTGTATTAGGTTCTAAAGTACATAAAGCGCCTTGTACAAACCAACGCATATATCTAAAACTCATCACACGACTGTATAAAGTACATATAGTAGTAGTAGCATCTAATGGCTAGAATTGCTCTCGTCAAAGGACTAACAGACACAAGATTCAAAGCAATCTCACAGCACAAAGGATTTACTACCTTCCTAAACAGATTTACCTGAGGTATATAGATGTAGAATATATTTAATTTCGTTATTAAGACTAAATTTCATATGAAAACAAGCATTATAAAATATGTAACAGTACTAGTAACTGTGGGGTGAAAAACATTTCTTGTAATTACTATTAATTGATTTTCCGTCCTCTACCGTTGTTTGCTGAAAGTTAACCACCAGAAAAAATCTCCTACGTGGGCTCAGTTTGACAAGGACAGGTAAGGACCCAAAGACGTGAAAGATAATAGCAACTTAGATTTGAGTCGGTCGTTTATCGTCTTTGAATTAAATGTATTTGTGGAGTTGTTTAGTTAACTACTCCACAAATGCATTTAATTCAAAGATGATTTATTAACTCTTTATTGGATAAAGTTCGTTTTGATGTATTTTATACTCTTAATAAATATTATCCAGTATTAAAAAATTGGATTTACTTTAGAATGTAAATTTATTTTAAATACCAGTCGTCCCGTGACACTTAGTCCGCGTAGAATCACCTATATGTTAAATTCAGTAGATATGTGTTCCTTATGTGAACAACATTTTCAGCTTTAGCAGTTTTTTTCTGACTACCATACCGTAATTATATATACGGTATAGTAACTCTAATTTCTTTGTTCTGTACCGCAGATTCTTGGAACAAGCTAATTATATAGAGTATTGATCGCATCGCAATTATATGTAATGATACCTATCTGAGTAGTGAGTATATAAGCGAAGTATATAATATTCAATCCAGCTAGAACATGTCGGCCGAGGCCCGGGGCTCGCAGCCCGGATGTAACTATTGGCAACGTCTGGGCGGTTCCCAGTCCCGCGCCCGCTCCCGCGCTCGTGCTCCGCCTCTACGACCCATTTTAGCGAATAAACTCAGCAGAGATACGGACCGAAATTGCATGGTAAACGCACTAAAGTTACGATTGTATCCTGTTGTCAATTGCATCACCTCTCGCCACCTGATTCCCGGCGGTGGAGGGTGAGCCGCTGGCTGTTTGCCGCCTGCTTGCTTTGTGCCCATTTAATAAGTACATTCAGCCATGTTGGCGAGTGCACACGACAGCGTTGATGTGTAGTAATTACTTTCGGAGTAGACGATTGTTCGATACCCATTGTGTTGCCGTAAACGCCTCTAGCTAAATCGGACAGCGGAATTGATTTGGCGTATGACAAAGGAATAATCGTTACAGGGGTTGATTGAGCATAATGTTTTAAACTTTCATTTTTATAAACTTACTAGTCAACCATCACTGGATTTACTGCGCTAAAATTTTTAAATGACAATATTTTTTTAATCTTATTTAAATGAAACAACGTATTTTCAGACCAAAGTTAGACCTGCAGCAAAACAACTATGAAAACCGTATTCAATTTCCTGCAGTGGATCTTGCGATACACGATTGATTTGATATGGACTTATAGGTAGACGGACAGGCAAAAAAAATCTTTTGATGTTTTAAAGACAGAACATATAGAGAAAGAAGATATTAGATAAGTTTAGTTTGTGTACCAAGGCCAAAAATTTATCCATATTAATTCGACTTTAATTATAGGTATATTATCTATTATACGTCATTGATAAAATTAAAAGTTTCTATTCAGGGATCTAGTCTTTGAACGTCCACTAATTAAAAGTTACTGTGAGGAGGCGTGGTTTTTATAAAGTTAAAGTACAAGAAAGAATGTAGGATACAATATAGATAAATTGAAGTCAGATTTTCCAGTTTTATTATAAAATATTATATATTTTACAGATACAAAAAAGTGGAGATATAAGATTTGTTAAATATAATACTACTCGTGATCCAACAATAGTCTTATTTGTCATGTCGATGAATTTATCGGGCTACTGCCTCCTTATTTCTAATAGGAACTACTAATTTTATATAAGCTGTTTTGACAAATATGTCAGCCATGGTAACGGAAATTAGATAGGTATAACTAACAATTTCATCGACTTTTTTACTATATTGGTTTTTCGTTTAAAATAGCTGACTGCACCGCTTCACTAATTAGCTTTGTGAGGTTTTCGCTAGTTCGAATGACATCACAGACATTGACAGCGTGGGGGAGGTTTTTTAATTACGAGTTTTTGGACGCAGACATCGGCGACCTGTCAGACGTGTCCGTCCGAATACAATGCATTTTTTTAGGGAGAGCAAATATTTTTTTAAGCAATTTTAAATTCTGATTGCATCATGTAGCCGGTATTTTGATGAAAATTAAATGAATTTATCAAACATACTTAAGAATATAACTAAGTATCGCATACAATAATACTTAAATGAATATAAATATGTTGGAAACTAATTAAAAAAGTATATACAATCATTTACTAATCATCGTATATGCACAACGGATGGCCTATAATATAAGCTATACGGGCGCAACACAGTCAGGATATAACTAAACGTTACGATCTCTTACTATTAGGACAGGAACTATTATGACAGGAACCCAAGCAGTGCCTTGGACTTGTGACCAAGGTGTAGGCGTAAGGAGCTCCTTTATGTAATTACGACACTCGCCTCCACTACTTAGTTTCCCTGTCTCAACTTAAGATTAGACTACAAACTCAAACCTAACACAAGGCTAACCTAAACCACCTCCGACAAATATAACATTGTAGTAGACGGATTTTTGACATGATATAATAACATAGTATAATATATTTCAATAGTTGGGTTATTAAGTAACTAGATAATAACATTAAATTCTTTTTAAAATAAATATTTTCATGTATTTTTTCGATCAGTTAATGTGAATTTCATGATGTATTAACTCTACATTTAATTTCATTGTTCTCTAGACACAAAGTGGCGCTTACGAGTATTTCTTTGTTCTCAGGGAGAGAAATTTCAGTCAGTTACTTCAACAGTAGATCTTCTTAGGTACCAATTTGCCGCTCCAATGAGAGCGCAAATATATCCGACACGAATATTGAGGAAATAGTTTTTGTGAGGTGAAACTTTGTGTAGAGCAGTTACAGATCGCGTAGCTCCTTGTATACTACGCCTGTAGTAAAGTATGAAAGAATATAGAGGTAGATACTATAATTTAAAATGTACAGAATAAAATATATTATGACCTATTTCTTTCTTTTCTACCTTTGCTACTAGATTAGGTTTAGAGTTATTGGTTTCCGTTAGCATTTTATAAGGATAAGTTATACTAAGAAATGTGTCTCACATTTAGTGTAAAGATTTTTTTGTAATTTGTAAAGAATAGTAGAAATTGAAGAGTATGAGAGACCCAATGGGAAAAACATACTAAATACATAGTGTAAATTACATAGTTACAAGTTTACATATTTTCACTTTTACTTATGTTATTGTATTAAAAATCTTACAAAATCTGGATATTTTAATTTTTACTCTATGTGGATCAAAAATTGTTTAATTAAAGAAATTATAAATAATTAAAACATTTTATTATCAAAGCATAGGTACGTTTTGGTATAATTTTAAATGGAAAGTTATAAGAAAACGACAGGCGGCGCTTCTTTGTATAATGTTGAATAGAATGCAGGACGACTTGAGAAGGGCGTAGCGCGTAACATTATTACATTTTCCGGGAACGCTATTCAAGAAATATGCAAGAGATTCTATTCGCAAGAAATCGTGTTCTCGGAGAGAAATTTCTATTATAATATTATTGTCTGCTCTTTGTAAATTCGTTTTTTAAAAACTGTATCCACTTTTGGTATAATGTTTGTATTTTCGTTATAGGAGTATCTGCACATGACAAGAGTTTTTCAAATTAATCTCACTATAATGTAAGCGTAATTATTTACATAATGTCCTAATTATAAAATTGAATTATCTGCCGTGGTGGTTTCATAATAACTCATATCAGTCATATCGAAAAACAAAATAGTTATATTTTCCTCTAAGTAATCATAAGCTTAAAGCTCTACGTTTACTTTAATTATTATTACTACCTTCACTGAGTACAAATCTACTACTCTATCGAAGAAAACAAAACAAAGAAAAATTGCTTAAATTGGTCGCGAAATTATCAAGTTTATGCAAGATACATACACGGAAACTAAAATTTGATTAAAAAAGTTCTTGTATTTTTTGAGACCCCGTAATTAATTAATAGCTTAGCTTAGCATTAATTAATAGCTAGATAAACGTTTAAATGATGGCGAACTTCTAATTTTCTAAGTTTAATTTTATACTTAATGAATTTAAAGTTTTCATTCGGAATTGATTAATATTCCTTTTGATAAAAAGAATTTAAGAATTTTTAGTTACATTTTACTGGGTTTAATATCAACCAATAAACGGCAAAAAAAATCACCTTTGTTGTATAGGTGCCCCCCCTCAAATATTTATTTTATTCTGTTTTTAGTATTTGTTGTTATAGGGGTAACAGAAATACATCATTTGTGAAAATTTCAACCGTCTAGCTATCACGGTTCATGAGATACAATCTGGTGATAAACAGACACACGGACGGTCGGACAACAGAGTCTTAGTAATGGGGTCCCGTTTTTACTCTTTGGGCACGGAACCCTAAAAAAAACGAATATTAAGTGAAAATTATACACTCGTAAATTACTATAGGAGATATAAAATATAGAGATCCAAAGTTTTCCCTTATAAATGAACCTTGCATTATAAATCTGTGTTTTTAGCGTAAAGATGAAAGTCTGTTTAATGTTACGATAGAGCGGATTTGCATGTAATGTATAAAAGGAGTAGGCGGCGCAAGACGTGCCTTGCAGCGCCTGCTTTGGATGAGCGAGATATGTTCGTCTACTCATAATATTTTCCTAATTATGTTTGCACAGCTTTCGTCTCGGAACCAGTTGGAGTGCTGCCATCGCTACGTCTTTATTAAATTTCCACGCACTTCTTAGTACGCTAAGCAGCGAAAAATAATTTCTTTTGAAAAATCATGGTATATCAAAGAATGTGCGTTTGCTCATTCACCACCGCCACCACAAGGTGTCTAATTGCAGCATAATCCCTTACTGATTGTTTCGGGTGTTCGAATTGAATCATCTCGTTAGCGATTATATCAAAACGATCTTACCTAGAGCGACCTCGAACAAAAACCGTTCCCGGCTCGAGGGTCGGCTGTGCTGCCATCTCGCGCGTTGCTAGGATACGCAGCGATCAATACAGCCTCCGCCGGGCCGCCTAATTACCAGCCCTCGCGTCTGCCCCGCACCCGCCACCCCGCATCCTCCCGCGACCCGCCCGCGCCTTCGCCCACGTCCTCGCCCGCCCGACCGCACCGCTTCTGTCCGATTTAAATATCGGATGATAGAATTCACGTTCAAATGTTTTTACCATTTTACATGAATATTTATTTAAGCGAGCCTTTGTTCTTTAAGATAATGCCGATTCTCGTTCTTTTAACTCAGCGTTGTATTGTTTAAAATTATAATAAAACAATATTCTCTTTTGTATATTTCATCAATTGTCAAATAAAAAATGATTGATATATAAAACATTAATTTTTTTATCTCATATGTTCAGCTTAGTATAAGTATATATAGCTTTTCATTTAATAGTATTTAGGGAAAATATGTAGATGTAAACTTTAATGAGCGTTTGCGTGCTAAGAGAAAGAAGAAACATAATGGTTTCTATCATATAGATAATAAAAATTCGATTCTTGCATATAGATGAGTTTTTTTTTCTAAGGAATATTATTTGTGTTTGGTATCTAAATATCAATTTAATTTTCGAGATCGAAGCACCTTCGTCCTTTATTTTTAATTATATGAAATTAGTTTTGAAGTGCAAAATTCACCTAGAGTAATAAAAATCTAGATAACAATATTCAATGTATAAAATTAAAGCTTACGATCATCTTACCAATACAATATGTCATACAAATCTCGGAAATTTTTGTTCATTACTGCATAAAAGGTTTTCTCAATTCACATTTCATGAAGTTCTGTCCGGCGTTCCTCACTTAACTATGCAAGGACCATATCTTGTTTGATGTCCTTTAGGTAAGTATGCTTTGAGAGCTACAGCGCTAAGTACCACAAAGCACATATATTTCTATAGTTATGTTACACATTCTTTTCCACAACAAAAGAAAATCCCATTCCACCTCCCCGCTAAGTTCCAAATAGGGTTCGAAGTTTTCTTTGCGTGAAAATTTACTTACCTACGTGTGAAGAGAGGTAAAAGCTCTTTTTAGGGTGCTTCATAAAACTTTCGTTGCTTTTGCATTTGAATCATGAAGTTTCAGTGTTAGTACCATTTTTGATGACTCGCAAGATGTTTTATACATATACCTAAACTTGTTCCAAATTATAATTTTATATTTTATAACTAATTCACTTTTGATTTTAGCACTGTTAGTGATATCGATATTGTTGGTGTTTTTAAAGATTATATATTTGCAATGATTTATTATATAAATGTCGGTTAAAAGTATTTTAAAGTGCTTTTGGGCAAAACTATAGTATTATAATTTTGACTGTTATTCCAGTTAAAAAAAGTACTATTGTCCAGAGTCTGTCGTCAAAAGTACTTTGATTGGTAAGAGTTTTGACTAAGACATACATTTTATGCATTAGTAACTATAGATATGAGAGTATCGCTTTTTTTATAAAAAGTAATTACATACAATCACATAGACTAACACCAAAAAACAATATAATATTTGTTTTATAAACCATATATTTAAATTCTAATGTTTCGCGACAAAGGCAACCCTAGGATACGGGTATATTTCCACACCGGTGCCCCTTGACATTTCTAAAGTCTGTTTATCAGACACCGAGCGCACCTACAGCGTATATTAAAATTTTAATTTTCAAAAGAGAATAGACCGCGTGCCTGATTTTATTTACTCTTGTTTCATGAGCGTGTTCTAGTTATACAGCAAAGCTCGATTATAGAAAGTTTCGAAATGTTCGAAATTATTTTCTGTAACAGTCAGTTTTGCAGGGTATTTGAAAGTGTTTCAGAGCTCGTCTATTTGCAATTCCATCCCAGCGCCTTTTGACGCGGAACGGTCCAACGTTGCATTCATTTAAACTCTAGAGTCGTGTCGTAACAAAGTGTAACATAAATAAGCGCTGGAAAAGTTATCTAAAATTGGTTGACTCTTGATTTTCTATTTAAGTTTACAATGTTGTTTGGCCACCCATGTTTCACATTATATTATTCGATTTATACATAACCTCTCGTCTCAGTTGTAAAATTATGTTGAAAATATCTAAAGTAACCTTATTGTGGATTCTTTAGGTATAATGGTAATAATAAATAAGATTTATTGAAGTTTTTCCTAATCCTAAGTTATTTTTTTGGGTTCCGTATCTTAAAAGGAAAAAGGAACCCTTAAATTATTGGATCACTTCGTCGTCCGTCTGTTTGTCTGTCTGCCAAAACCCTTTCTTCTGGAATGCGACAGGCATCAAGTTGAAATTAATAATAGAATAATCATGAAATAAAGTATATATATTTCATGATTATTAAATTATTGATTTCAATATAATATAATAATCATGAAATATAGCATGAAGAAAGATCTCATAGCGCAAGTAAAGGGAAAATTAAAAACTGTAAAATTCTAGTTACATCACTGGAAAGATAACGTTTTGTTCCGCAAAACGTTTTTTGTCAGAAATATGTGAAAGTATCTAGTTCAAATTAATATCAAATATTCCAGTTTCTAGTATTTTGGAGCTGTAAAAAAAGGAGTCTACGTAATGAAAAGATACAACCGCTTATACATATTTCATTTCATGTATTGTTATTTTGAAAAAAAACCATGAAAATCGGTCCAGCCGTTTTCGAGTTATAAGTGTTCGAGCACTTCCGAATTTGTTTTACATATTAGAGAAGATTTATTAAACAGAAAATAAATCTTAATAACTTTAACATTAATTTCAGTCTTTTAACTTTCGTTGTTAATTCTCATAATCACAGATATGTTTTATTATTGAATAATCTAAATATAAATATTAAAAAAGACTTATAAATCAGTCTTTTAAATAATTAACTGACACATTAGTGAGAAATTTTTGCTGACTTAATAAAATAGGCTATTAAAAAAATCAAAGCGTCAACAGCTTTTTCCAACAAACTCTTTCTGATTTTTGCAATACCAAACAAGGAGAACACTCGTTTTCCTTCCATTTTTAATGTTGCTCTTGTTTTTTTTTTCAAAATCTCGGGTACATTTTCTTAAATATTTTTTATTGCTTGTTGTAAAATTTGTAAACGCGTAAAAGAAATTTGACTGACTCAACTAACACAGACACACACAATCATAGTCCAAACGTCACAGAATAATCAATATGGCGGAATGATTGTGTTGTGTACTCAGTAGTTACGTAGTGGACCAAGTAAATACTAAGGTGACCCTAGGCTCCTTCAATTATTTGAAAATAAAAATGATTACATAACAATTCGACAATCTTGTCTCGTCTGGAGTCTCGACTCGAAATACCCGGGACTTCGAGACACGAGACGTCCCGGGACAAACCCTATTCAGCACACATTGAGTAAATAATCCAAAAACCATAAAAATAATTTACTGTAATTAGTAAAGTGACTGAGACCTATGTTGATGAATTGGGAACAGTTTTTCAACGGCATAGTTACCTTTTTATTATGGAAAACATTTAAGAATTTTCCAGCGAAATGTAAAAGTGCGAACTATGAGAATATTGTAAAAAAAGTATTGAAAAATTTGTAGAAATGGTTTTAAACATCCATGAGTTTAAACTTCTCATTTTTGAATTTACACTTCTCTAGGTGAGTAAGGTGAAATAATTAACAGTATTTGAAATAAATTGTTACCTACGTTAAATTTCTTTCAAATTCTGGTGATTCAAATAAGGAAATCTTACAATTGAAGCTGCTATGAAAATTTGCACCCATAGAACTTTCCAAAAAACGGTGGATCACTATTCACTAAAACTGAGTATATATTACGTAATCAGCGCAGCAAAATACCGTTGGGTCTTAATATCATCAAATCGCGGATGGGAGACCTGATTGAAATCTGCAGTCCTGTGTTTTTATTAGAGTTGTGAATGTGTGACATTCATTAGTCAAATGAATTTTAAATATACTGAATAATATGTAATAGATTATTTATTTAATTTGTTAAAGTTTTCGCAATACAAATTGAATAATTGCATACATCGAATTTATTAAATTGATAAATCCTGTGAGATTTAATAGAGGATAATAGGAAACAGGAAATTTTTGATGAAAAAAACACTAGTGCGTTTAACTGCTTACATTATTTTGCCGGTATTATTCTAGTGAATAAAGTCTACTACTGTAGTTCTGTATGAAAATAAAATCTGAGTGAATATACAAATCATAAGGTAGGTATCTGCTGAGACCTTTGCAAGCGAACTCTCGAAGTCTTTTGAAAGATGCAACGGAGCGGAAGTGCGCTCGTGCAAACTTTGAGTCTCTTGCAAGAGCAAGCAAGCATTGATATAATTGGATTGCCCGGGATTCTTAACAAACGGTACTGAGTTTTCATTTAATACATCTACAAGGAATTTAACTTTTTTCAAAATAAATTCTGTTTGTTTGAGAAATAATTCTCACAAAAGAAGCTTATAATAAAATCGCAGGTATGCCGTGTAAGTAGTGGAAGACGCGTGAAATAAGTAATATGAACGTAATAAGTAACGTGAACATAAAAAATAGTTTTTGTAATTTTTGTCGGTTTGTCTGATGTTTGTTTGTACACTCATCGGGTTAAAACGTCTGAACCGATTTGATTAAAATTTGGTACACGGATATTTTATAAGCTGGATAAGAGTTAAAATTGTACTTTTTACCCTGAAAATGCCCGTTTCTGTGGGATTTAAGGGTATTATTACAAAACATACATACGAAAACAGCTATTGAAATATATGTAAAATTCTCAGCACGAATATTGTGTAACTTGATGAAACATATAAAATACTTTCACCCCGGCACAAACTAAAGGTTCTGTGGGATGAATAGTTACCAATGATACACAAAAAGTTTGTAACAAACTTTTTGTGTATCATTGGTAACTATTTAATCTAAACATAGAATTCGTTATTCACGGAAAAATAAAAGTTCCCATAGGATAAGGGATAAAGAACAGCTAAAGGGATATAAATGATATGGTTCACCTTCAACTAAACTTTTCATATTAAGAAATTTTAAAAACGTTTTCGTATGATTTAAAAAAAAGTCAATAGTGTAAAACCATACAATTCTTTAATAGGTTTTAAATAACATTTGGCATTATAAGGTTGATTCTGTTTTCTTATGGTATCGATGCAGCAATAACAATACACACCGTTCTCATGTAACACAGTCGGATAAACGTAGCAATCTACGGAGTTGATAATGAGTGTAACTACCACTCTCTTTGAGTCCACTAGGACGCAAATTGCACTCAGCGCACAGCTCCGATGTCGCTAACAGCCACTTGAGGGCGCTTGGGCGACACAGCGACAGACAAAATATATGTATACTATGAATATATTTTATTTTCTCATTATTTTCAATCTGAATATTGTATAGTTTTATTAGGATTCTTATTAATTTGTTTTTTGATAATAAAAAATATAATCAACGTAATGTATAAGGTTACAAAATTATTATATAAATCAAAGTCGGAGTGCATAAATCAAAGGTATTCAGAAAAACACCAGTTGACTTTATATTCAGGTGTCTTAAAATTGATTTATTTATTAAAATTTTGTTTAAGTAATGATATTCGTTAAACTTATTTTATTTTTAAATAACATAATCTTTACAGTAAATAATAAATTTTATGAGAGTGGTGTTTGAGTGGTTCAGACTTCGGCGGCTTGCTTGAGGGATCCGAGTGCAGTCCCGTACGCAACTCACTTTATTAAAAACAAGCCTTTATTTGCTTTGCAAAATTTAAAGCAGTTATATTCAACCGAATAAGAGAGAGTTATATTCAATCGAGATAAAATTATCCTATTTAGTGATCTGTGTTTATATTGGACAAGCGGCCTGCCCTCGCTTCGCTCCGGGTATTTAGAGCAATATTATAATTGATGTCCTTAAATTGTCACTCTGTAATTGTGTATTTATTCATTATTTGGAAAAAGAGAGTGTGAGAAAAGTTATAAAAAGAAAAAAAAAGCGACTGATAATAAAAGAGGGGAGAAAGCAAAAATAAAATTGAATAGGTAAAGGAGAGAGAAAAATAATCGAAAGAAAGAAAGTGAACAGAAACCGGTCATTCTGAACAGATAAAGATAAAAATTAAAGAGAGAAAAAAGAGAGAGGATGAGAGAGAATGATAGTATATAAGAGGAAGAGAGACGGAATTAATAAAGACTTCTCTCGGTGAAAGAATTTTTAAAATCGGATAAGTAACAGAAAAATGGCCATTTCCTATTAATTAAAAAATGTACGTAGCAACACTAAATCACTTTTGTCATTCAAGAATAGTGTAGTTTTCTATATCAGTGAGAGAATTTTTAAAATTGGATTGGTAACAACAAAATGGCCATATTCTATTAATTAAAAAATGTATATGGCAACACTAAATCACTCTTGTCAGTCACGAATAGTGTAGTTTTCTATATCAGTGAGAGAATTTTTAAAATCGGATTGGTAACAACAAAATGGCCATATTCTATTAATTAAAAAATGTATATGGCAACACTAAATCACTTTTGTCACACAAGAATGGTGTAGTTTTCTCTTAGAGAAAGGTGTAGTTTTCTCTTAGAGAAAGATTTTTTAAAATCGGCTCAGTAGCAACAAAATGGCAAAATTCAAAAATCTAAAATGTTCTCCGTCTAGCTTACGACCACCAGCATGCGAATCCGACCGCTAAGTCAAGTGTCTGACGCGTTCCGGTCACGCCGCATGGCCGCCAGATCTACCTCCTCCCTCTCCCATCCCATTAATGTTGCGGTTCCAGGGAACTCTGTGTTCTTACTCAGGGTCCACTGAAACCGCAGCATTATTCTCATTGCTCCCCCTACTTACTCAACTTTCATGGCGGCTATGCATCGACAAAACTAGAAGGTATCTCTTCTTTTGCCGATGCACGCAGCATGCAACATGGGCGATGGTGGCCACTTGCCATCAGGTGGACCGTCTGCTCGTTTGTCCCATATCTATCATTAAAATAATAATAATGTCCTTAAAGGTGTAAGAAGTCCCCTAACCCGCACTTGGCCAGGATGTAAACTACGCCTAAGCCCCGGCTCAGTAAGGACTTATCAGTTGGCTAAGATGATGATGATGATTAATCGTAATAAATAATAACCGTAACCGTATATTAAAAAGCAACAAATTAATTTAACTGCCAAAAATTATATTAATTTTACTTCAATTCATAATTATTTGTCATATACATACTGGTTTTGTAATTTCTTATAGAATATTCATAGTTTTTAGGGTTCCGTATCTAAAAAGGAAAAAAAGTCTAATAGGTTCACATCGTTGTCCATATATCGGTCAAGACCTTTTTTCTCTGGAACTTAGGTATCAAGTTGAAATTAATATCAAATACTCAAACAACTACAGTAAATTACTAGTTACATCACCAGAAAAATAACTTTTTTGATTGTCCTTCAAGAACTTTTTATTGAGAAATAAAGCAGTTTTCCGACGGTAAAATTAAGTTGGTCCCTTAATTCCAATTGTACGAACGCTCAGTGCGCGAGTTCCATACACTCAATGGCCGATTTTTATTAATTATCGATATCCCACCGTTTGATCGTCGAATTGGAGTTTTTACAAGTACTTTTGACATGTAGAAATAGGCCAGTCAGTTTTTCTAAGGTTAAGAAGAGCAGGCAAGATATTAAAATTGCTATATTTTTATACTATTTGTATTACAATAATTATTTAACCTGAGAGTCAATGTTATTTAGATTCCAAGCATTCTTATCATTTATGTAATAGGTACTATACAGAATAGCATGCTATGTTTATTAATGATTTTTTAATATTTTAATTAAAAAGTACATGATGATTATGAATGCGTAACCATAATACACAATTTTAATAAAATATTAGGTTTACTTATTTTTCGATATATATCGTATATGTAAGGGTTCTTTTAGATTAAAATAAAATAAATCAACTTGAATTTTGACTTTTTATTATAATTAAACTTATTAAGTACTTAAATATACAAATTAAATATAAATCTCAAATAATAATATAGTTTGGCATTCAAAGATTTGTAATAATATTTTTTCACGCAACAATTGTTTATATCAGATGACTTAAAAACCAATATATTTTTAAAAACATAGATTTTATTATTAAAACTAGTTTTAAGAGATCAAAACTTAAATCAGGTAACGACAACTTTGTGGGTTAATTGAAAGGTACATTTTAACACAAGTCAACTCAAATTAAATATCTCTTATATTATTTTAGAATTTTAATTAAATGAAATTACCTTTCCGCTACTATCACCAATCACCATTATCACAATTTCTTAGTTATAAGGGAACTAATGCGATGTTACTTATTAAATAAACATTCATTTTTTAAGATTTACTAACTCCTCTTCAAGATAAAAGGTTATCTTGTGTGTACTCTAAGAGTTACTTTTATATAAGTTTAATATTTAGATTTCTTATTATATTAATTAATAAAAGTAATTCTTATTTACATAGTATATTTGCATCTCTTTCTTTGTTGATATGTTCCCTAAATTACACCTTCTCCATATCACAGCCCTTTAACCATTTACTATTAAATAACAGAATATAAACTATAAACAAGAGATAACTATAAAATATTAGGTTAGCTAAGTACTCAAATTCTCATATAATTGTTAAGTAGATGAAAAATTGGAATATCGTGAATGAAAAATCTATTAGCTATAAATATCAACAGAGCTAGGCTCTTTTTATGTATTAAATATTTAATTACCTATTTATAGATTGTATTTAAGTCTTAAAAAATTATCTATATAGTTTAAATAATTCCGTTGTAATGTTATAATATATTAGCCCGTCACAACTTTAGTGTAAACATTTTTTTACGTAGAATTTCTATGTAGTGTATTGAGACACATTGAGGCTCCGAGAGGTGGGCTTCACCACGGTCCACGACCTTCAGTATCACTAATTTAAAACTATGATCATGACGACTGGCACATAAAGTGGTAAAACTGATCAAAGTTCACCGGTTCCAGCTCGTATTCTTTATCTGATTTGTGAAGTAGTTCGGGATTTCGCTTTAGAAAATTTCTAACCCAATCTTCGCCGGCCATCCTTGTGTTTACGTCAAAAGGATGATTGAGATTATTATCTTCGGCATATTGAAAGGCGAGTTCTCTTATATCTCTTCTAGAAACACCCATGAAATATTTTTCCATACTTTTGATGTATCCGACTAAATCTTTTTCTTGACTTTCTGTAAATACACGTCTATAGTGTCCCATTAAAGGCTTTGGTTCATCAGGTTGTTGATAGCGCACTTTACTGGCACGTCTTTGGAGAGTAGACCGTGGTATGTGAAAGGTTCTGGCGGCAAGCTTGTAGCCCATTTTGCCAGAAACTACAGCTGCCACGGCTTTCGCCATCTCTTCTTCACTCCAGGATTGGCGACCGCTCATTCTTTCGTATTTCCGTACCATGACTGTCTGAAAACATACAGAATAATTTATATTCGTATTAACACAAATGTTAAGTAGTATTACGCGAGTGTGATACATTAAGGCTATTACGATGGTTTAAAATAATATTAATAGTAACCGGAGTCTTTTAGCTAATAAATAATTGAAATATTCATTATGAGTTTCCACGTAACTGGGTAATTTTAGAGAAGAAAAATTAAAAGTAAAGGCGACATCTGTGTTGATCAATGAAGGGTAACCGTGGCCTATCTACCGGTTTAGTAAACTGCGATCAATGTCGGCTCGAGGCAACGCACAGCTAGAGGTACTTTAGAGGCTATCTTCAATGTTACTTTGAATTTATATTTATAAATATGTTAACACAGCTCATCATTATTCACTGTTCGTATGCTGTATAAGTTAATATTTTTTGTAATCATGACTATTTATTTAAATATTTAAAAACCAGTTTTATTTTACGAAAATATAAATAAATATTTCTTACAATCGTATATTATGTATCTGCAGTAGGTGAATTATTACATCATAAATTCTAAGTATGAATGTAAATAAAAAAAAGGGCCTAATAGACAAATAATTATTTTTGTATCCTAACGACGACGACGAGTGTTAAATGTAATTAACTTTTATACTTAACGATAGCATAATCTAATAATATATTCACAACTATTCTTGTGTTGTAAACAATCGGTATATGACTGACGTTGTTTCGGTCAGCTCTCGATTTTTTATATATTCGATTATGGTCACTCTAGCACTGATGCAATAAAGGTTATACTCGCGTAAACAACAATGACTAACCGTGTTGGCGACCGCACATCGCATCGCGAGCAACAGCTGATAGTGAACACAATTCGCGATAAAGTGTGGTGTGTTTTTCCAACGCGATAACTGGGGAAAAGCGCTTGCTAGGCCTCTCACACTAAACACTTTCAACTGGAATAAAATCCGACGGAGTATGACCCACAAGCTACGTGCCTAAAGATACATTAGCGCCGGTAATGACTAGTGTCGTTTGCACGTCATTTGTGTTTCACTCTGGTGCCCGTTAAACGGGAAATACCACTCGATAGTTGTTGACCGTCCTTGAGTGACCGCGTCTTATATTTTTTATTTGTTAAAAGAACAACGTTGACGGTCGGTCAGCTGTTTGTATTCGTTATATTATACACTTCTATCAACATAACCCTCAGCCGGGCGGAGTTCGGAGTTTTAAAAATGTGAATGCGTTGTGGAATCAACGATACATTGCTCGGTAGAGCAGACCTCCTTTGGGCTCCATGCGATTCCCAGAGAGCGGTGTGTAACGTACAACGCAATAGACCGAGATAAAGATAGATATCGAGACGTCACTGTAGCGGCACGAGCACGGCGTGAGCCGAGGTTACTGTGACGCGTGACTTGCAAGGTCCCCGCTGCATTGCACGATGCGCCAAGGTTGCCACGCTCCTCACTACCGATACGAGAAATCTAGGTCCAACACGAATACGAGTAGCTATCAATTAGTAGGTTATTAAAATGGCAAGGAAGAGACAGCATCGGCTAGCAATGGTACCCATCAGGGGTTGCGCCAGAAGTGAAACCTGCAGCAGACGTCACCGTGATCGCGGTGATTCGTCTCGAAAGTAGTTTTCGTGAACGTGTAAATAAAGTAGGAATAAAGGGTGTCGGTACTCACGGGTGGTGTGTCGGGAGCGGAGGGTGAGCGATGGTGTCGAGACGGCAGGCGGCGCAGAGCGGGCGGCGGTGCGGGCGCGGGCAGCGAGGTGGCGTGCGGCCAGACTGACGGCGCGCGCGACACTGGCGCGGGGCCCGTCTTGCCCCGCCGCGGCCCTGGCGCGCTGACGTCACCTGGCCCAGGGCCCGGCTGCACGACTATTTTTGTCCACGACTAATTATCGCCTTCCTTTGTCCAATCATATGTTATGTACTGAAAAGGAAATCTGGTTTTACGTCTACGTGTATCTACAGTACAAAGGACATTACGCTACCCATTACTGATATAGTACGCAATTGAGTGCAAATTGCACAATACTCAGGCATAATTAATTGGTTTGTAAACACAAATATTTTGGTACCTCATCTTTTATATAACAGATCTTCCGATTTTGATGATACGAATTAATTCGGTCATTTGAAAAAAAATAATGCAAATAATACCACTTGCAAATCTAATGTAAGAGTAGGTACATTAAATATAGTACAAAAAGTGAGCACAATATTACTTACACATATAATTCTAAAATCGTGAGAAAACAGTCACCATGTTCGTCCAATTCATAAATAATGAAAATAAATTCATTTTCATATTAGATTAGATGTTTTTAACAATATGACAGAAGTATCACTACTGTCATATTGACATGAATATTTTATCATATAAATTGCAGTTCTTAACAGTTTGTTACAAAAAATTACAAACTGGAATATTTTCCACTTGTTAAAAAAATAAATAATAACAGTATATTTAAAATCACATAAAAAAAAATTAGTAAGAAAATGTATAAGTAATGCAACTACTGCATCAGACTGTAGCAATCATTATTATTGAAATGGGCCCAAAATACAACGAAATGACAATAAAAAAAAATTTCGTGCTAATACCAAATGAGTCACACCGGGTTTATACTTTATACCCTATGTGGCCCGTCGAGATAAAGTTATTTCCTATCAATTGACGTCCAGTGCTCGCTCTCTTTCTGACAAAATGTCTTAATTCTATATTTAAAGCATGTGGTTACAAAGTAATAAAAAACGGGATAACATTAGTTACATTTAGCTAGATTCTATTATATGTTTCTTGCCTAAAACGTAGATAGATTTGCTTCTATGTATAACTAGACCAGTAATCTCGGCTTCTCACGCGTAATGCGCCCATTTCATATCCATGAAGACAGTTAAGCCGTAATGGATTTAAAAATTAAGGATTTTCATACAAGCTTGCATACTTTTTTGTCCCCACCACCTAAGAAGTTAAATTTTCCTCAGGTCTCACTTGTAGTGTCAATGTCAGTAAATCACTTAGTTAATGTTATATAACCTATTAATAGGCTCTCCAGCCTCTCTAATTCTGAGATTAGCGCTTTCATCCAAACAAACAAACTATTCTTTATAATATTAGTACATATAGCGTCCCTCTATTCTTTCATTTCGATATAAATATGTTACTTAGGAATATCCTCGTTAAATATGGGAGGATCAGATATAGAAATGATAGTAAAAATAACTAAAACATAACCATAAAAATGGTTTTTATGACCATAAAAATGGTTCGATTGTACCAAATTATTAGTTAATTTAACTAGTTTCGATCCTATTTTTAAAGAGTAATTAGTAGTTATGAATTTTCAATGCAATGTTTACCGTTTGCTAATTTTATAATTTCTTCTTGCTTACAATCTGTTGATTAACGTATGGAATTATTAGTTTATAATTTCAATCATTAATTATACGAGGGTAGTGGTTATAGGTAAGCATTAAGATATCTGCTTATATTTAAAGCTAGACTATAATGCACTGTAATATTGAGTTAATAAAATTTACTTACTTTGGCAACAGGAAAAATTTAAGTATTATATTAATGATTGTAACGGGAAAGTCCAGCTTTATCGGGTCAGTCCTCAACTCGTCATATAGTAGCTAATACAAATAAATTTTTCCTAACTAACTCTACAAAAATTCGTCTAAACTCTCTATGATTGCAGAAAATTGATTTAGGTACTTATTCCCATAAAATCATTTTCATGAGTAATGATGTACGTAAATCTAAATGAAACCATAAATATTTAAATACTAGTTTCTAAGGAACTTATTCAATCATGAAACTTGAAATTTTAGATACTTAGTTAATAATAATTTAAATCAGAAACCTTTCCTTAATTGGAAATTTAAATATTAATTGGCGCTAAGTAAGGTAACTAATTTTTTGAGTTAAAACAATAATTATGCTTATTTCGAGTATACCTAATGGGAACGTTTCGCGGAATCTGTAGCGTCATCATGATCATTATGATTCATGATTATCTAGACCAAAGGTCAATATTCAAGAATTAATTCTTCTAACTATTTATGTTTTGAGTATTTATATCTATTTTATATATTTTATTTTATAAAAATTAAATGAAAACGTCGTACAAGACCGTATGACGATGATCGTCTAAAATGGTACAGCAAGCTATAATCGACATTTTTCTTTGGGATAGTTAGAAATTATAGATGCGGCTGCTGCTTAGACGGCTTAATAAATTTGCATACTTTTTACTCCTGAACAAAGGCTAGTTCCTGTGAGGCCATGTTTTCTTAACATTCCATTGATTGAGTGAATGAGTGGTTTAAATGAAAATGAATTAATTAACGGTTGAACGTTTAATTATAGTGCAGTGTAATTTCATACATTTCTCAAGCTTTCCTGAATCCATTGACCTAGGTTTCCGCGGGTAAAGTTGCACACCTGCACATGCTAGTAACTTAATATAGTTTTCAGGACTATAAATTCGGTTATGTTTTACTATGGAGTGTGGAGGCTCTCTCAACATACAAATAATTAACAAAATCAAACATTTTTTTGTCTCTTTTTCTATTCTTCCTATATTTAATAACGATAGTACGATTGAGTTACAACTTATTTTATTTACAAATTAATTCCATCGGCTAACAAAGTTCACAGTTTAGTTTCTATAATTAAGGAACTTAGAATGTGGAAAACTTTTTCATGGAAATCCGTTCATTCATTTTCTTGTGAAGAGATTTTCGAAAAACTTTAAATTCTAAATGGCCCTGTACAAAGTTAGGTCCTCTATTTAGATACTTTATTGCAAAAAGTTTATTAGTTGCATTTGATTTATAAAGATACTTCAATAATATGTATAAAAACAAAGCGATATAGGTTCTTAAAAACAGTCGCAAGATAGTGAGCTATCACTCGTCGCCTTTCAAAGATACAAATTTAGACCAAATAATCTATTGTTAAATCAAGATATCAATATTTTTGATTATATATAATTTGTTTTACTGATATTTATACCTGAATAAAAACCAATATGGGTTACAAACTAGTAGTATTTTGAGGCTCTTCAAATAAGCTAAATAATTGCGGTAGCACTGGGTTCACGTACATACGATCCTGTTTCCTGTGCCCTAACCACTGAGCCCTAACCGCTTACATAGTAAAATGTAAACTGTGTATTTAATTAAAGAACACTTTAAAGTCTCTAAGAATAGTTGCAAGATAGAGTACAGTAGAAAGGAGTTTTCTAATTCGATTTCTTACTTAAAAGTTGTTCTGTTCATTTACTTTACGTCCATCCTTGTGCTACAAGCAATCAAAACGTGACCAATATCGTTTAATTAGTAAGGGAATTAGGGAAAATAAAACTCAAGACAATTTTATTACTAATCCACAGCACATACAGCATCTTAAGCATAAATTATAATAATCAATGCATATATTATAATAACAACATAATAACATAATCCGATATAAATTGGAATTAATAAATAATAATTTGTTATTATTATATTCTATTACTATATGTTTTGTGATTTGGTCACATTTTAATATTTATTTTAATTTTATAAAATGTTTTATTCATGACTATAACAAAAAAAATTATAACAATTATTCAAAAGTTCAAGTTTCAGGTTATTGCGTGAAGTAAGCTTTGGTAATAAATAAATACTTTAAAAACTAACGTATCGTTTACACTTTTAGTAATATTTATTTCACGAATTTCAAACAATAATTTGATCATGCATGGTGTAAAATCAGATTTTACATCTGACATATATATTTTCATAACTTGACGAAACTAAATACTTATTTAAACCCATGTTTGAGAAAAGAGAAAATAAATAAATTTCAATATCCTTCAAAGACACCATCACTTAATCTTCACAACAACCAATCGCTACTATCTACCCCTTAAGACGCGTTTTGTTCAGTTTCTGCACCCTAATAAGTTAAGTAAGTTTGAGTGTCCATGGCTTTCTGACTTGTAAAGAATACGTTTTCGGTTGAATTTCATTCAGGTGGAAGTTCAGTTTTTTATCGGATACATTTCGGTGAGTGTGCCCAGGAATTACGTAATCCGATTCCTGCCGCCCCATTTTTCTACAGGACAGCCAGACAAACGCGACCTAAGCGCCATCGGTACATGGTGGACATTCCTCGGATACGGACCAAGCGCTTTGAGGCCACCTTTATTATTCGCACCGCGAAGATGTGGAATAGTCTGGCGGAGTCTATATTTCCTGAAAAGTACTATATTGGTGCTTTCAAATGTAGAGTAAATAGGTATCTTCTAGGAAAGCGTGCTCTATCGTAGGCCATGTCGTTGCTTGTTTCAGGCACGGCATGGTCAAACGCTGACCTATATATTCCATAAAAAAAAACTACTATCTAATATGAGGGTAGCCTAGTGTTAATTATGATGTTGTAAAAACTTATAATTTGAGTAGCATCGTGTTATTTGAGGTTGGTAGGGCTGATACGAGTAGCTTCCTGTTATTTGAGGTTGGGACTGATATGAGTAACATCCTGTTATTTGAGGTTGGTAGGGCTGATATGAGTAGCATTTTTACTTTCTTGAATGTTGGCCAACTGATAAACACAAATCGAGCAAAATAAATACGCCGTCACGACTGAATAATTATTGATTACATCGCGAGTATTTCTAGCAATAACTCTGAAGCTCTGAGTCTAAAGTATGACTCCAGGAGGATATTCTAGTAATACTGTTAGTCTGCGTATAGACTACTACAACTTCTCTTCTCTTTTATTCATTAACACTAGTTTGAAAATATCCAGATATATGAGGGAAACCATAATTTTTTTGCTTTATTTATTCATTTTTGATTTAAATATAAAATCATGTATGAGTGTGAAGAAAAGTCGTATTGCAAAAAAATAAGCAAAACTTTTATTGTATGTTAATCTTTAATTGCTATACGTTTATACGTCAGTTTAATGACCTCGTATTACTTGTATTGCATATCATTGATACTGTACGCCTTGACAACTTTCCAAAATGTACAAGTTTTTATTTTGAACTTAATAAATTAACATTTATTGTAAAGTTATAATGTAAACATAAAATCTTATAAAGTTACTTTAAGTGAATTATAAAACTTTTAGACGCTGTCACACGCATTATGATAATAATTAATAGATATCGTTATCTAAATCAATATTACCAAGAAAAGTCATATCCAATAATTGTTATTCATGTTTTTAACAGTAAATGTTTTTTTTACTAATATGTTAAATTGTTTTTTTAATATTTATCAAGTCTTAATCTTATTTGTTTCCAGGATCTTGGCATTTTCATTTGGGTAATAAGTGGATTAAGAAGTGGTCTAAAAAAATACACGTCTGTTATAACTTTTCTTTATTAAATTAAGTACAAATATAAGCTGTAAATTTTTCAGTATACTTTTACAATGATAAAATAATATTAACTACATATTTATGACTATCGACGATAGTAAAATCAATAATACAAACAAACTACATTCATACAGAGTTTTTATTTATTAATTATGACAAAATTGTAACATTTCACAATAATATGGAATTTAACTGTATAGATTTTATGTCCATCCTCTTGAAGTCGTTTACCATGCTAGAAATGATGTCTTCTGATAAGTTCTTCTTTTTCATGGTGTCATCAGATCCAATCCGTTGTTCCTTAAAAGTAGGCATGTAGTTAGAGTTGCGGTTAGAATTCAGTAATAAGATGCTTTATAGTCCAGTCAAATAAGACCAAAAACTAGGAGTGAAGTTACAATAATTGTATCACTGGCTGTGAATTATTGTATCTGCGGATCTACATTGACTTAACTATTAACAGTAGTTTAATGATAATAAAATAAAATAATAGATAGAGAGACCTTCAAAAAACCGAATTAAAAATGTTCTCTTCGGTATCCTAGAATACTTATTTGGTCAAGATTTACTCAGTTCAGTTTTTATGCAAACTGGAAAGATTGCAGTTGCTATTGAAGTGATTAACAAAAATGGATATACAATTTTTAAATATATTTCATCGCAATCTAGGGATATAATTTTAAGATTCTAGCTATGTATGAAAATAATAGCAATCGATAAATTAGATAAGTATGATTTGTTATATTAACATTTTACAATTAGTGAGATCTTACCTAATCTTCCTTTGTTTATTATTTATGTAAAATAAAAATCTCTTTACATGTTTTTTCTTCTACGCGTTTGTAAACCTCTCCTCCTATTGTGTTGAAAGTTTGGTCAATTTTACTGCATACACCTGTAGAAGTTGTTGGTCAAAAATGTGACTATTCGTGTAACAAGTAGCTTAGAGCAAAAAAAAATATTGGTTTCTGTAAATCTAAAACTGTACAGGAATTCTAATGCTGCACTTTTGTCTATTGTATTTATGAAATACCCTTACTTTATCATACATCTTCTTTTTCAAATTTGTGCCATCTCATTTTTTCTTATACACAATTTCGAAGGCAAGCTAAACATCTAGAGACTACTTTTACCTTTCTATCTCATCGACCTAATTCAGATTTCCTTTTACGTGGACTCTCTGTAACTCATTAATGACGCCATGGAGTCGATATAAAATTCTACAAATATGTTGTCTATATTAATGACAGAATTTCATCGATATCTAAGCGAATATTTCATCAATATTATATTTAAAATAATCTGTTTCGGTAATATTTGAGTATATAAGAAGGAATATTTCTTATAGCACACGTACAGTCGATAGAAGATAAACTTATTGGACCTTGGTCACGAACGGTACGTGACTTCCTATAGTACTTGCATTCAGTTATTATCTCGAGTGCATTCATACAATCTTCATTGATTTCATACTGAAACATTAAGAACATAGAAGTACTTGAATAAATTTGATTGTAATATGGTTTAAGTGTTAAACATAATGTTTTACTCTATTTAGATTTTTTTGTTACTAATATACTAATCAAAACTCTAAAAATTTTTTTGATGAAGACGTTGACTCTCTATTCCACTTTTAATTTTCAGTGTTAAAAATAGACTAACTAGTAAGATATTAAACACATAATTTGTGATTCGTTTCAATGCACTTTAGTTTTATCGGTAGTAGTCCAATGGCGCCTTTTTAATTTTTAATATGTGTATCAGTTTATTACGAGAATATCTAAGAAATAAATTTTTAGTAACCACATTGAATTCTGATGTCGTGGGTCGGTAATAATGCGGTCAATGATACGAGTAGTATTTGCGTTAATGATAAACTGGACTAATATTGTTAATATATAAATTTAATTGTATTATTACAGCGTGTTCTGTTTTTACAGAATTCAGTGTAGCGCAATGACAGTCTTATTAACATAATTGTATAAATTGAGAATTTATTGCATAAATAATTGAATAGATTAATACCTATTCAATACAATTTATTGAAAAAGCATGTCGTTTATGTTAGAAAAAGAAAATAAAGGTTTTCAAACACCATTGTAAAATCGATGTAGGTACCTTAATAGCTTTAGCAGCGATCCAATATTGCTGTCACGAATGTTACAGACGTTGCATATTTCAGTTGCAAATTCGGTTCTTTTATTTGGAACAAGGTAATTGACCGACTTTACGTTGTATAACAATGTTACACACACACGTGTAATACACGCATGTAGTGGATGACGTGGGAGTGACATATCATACGTCACTCTTACCTACATACAATGATACATCAGTGTTAACGTAGATAAGGATACAAACATTAAATTACGGATATAACTTTAGAAATTTGTATTTAACAAGTAAGTATTCAGTGAAACCAAGCTTTATAAGATCTACAGTATTTGATTTGATTTGTTTTAAAAAATAATAACATATTTTACGTTTAAGATCTAATAATAAATTATACATGTTGATGGCCCGTTTGAGCGTATATCATAAAACAATTAATTGCCGTAATTGTTGTTACAATAAGTCTAAACCACAGGAGGTTAAGTAGAAGTATATATTAATTACCTTAATTAATAAAACTATCAATATTAAGACATTTCACAATGATGCTTTACGATGTGACGTCACTAGCCCTTCACTGTTACACTTTGAGTACCATATAATCGAAGGTTGAAGTAAATAATTTATGTTGTTAGTTGTCCCACTTCCAACTACAAGATTTTTAAATAAAATTATCTACTTAATGTTAACTATTGTGCAGAGTTACATACTTTGTTTATAGTTTTCTGGTTTTTAAACCATAAATTCGTTACAAACACACACAATATAGTACCCTAAAACTATTGTTTATATCATTTACTTGAACCAAATAGTAAACAAAAATGACATTTCATAGAGAATGGTCTCTTTGAAAGAACAATGCATGAAAAATTAGAAAGTACTGAAATTTTATATGATTAAATAATAAATGCAAAAAAATAACAGATTAGAATAGATAATGTATAAATATTGTATTTGAATAATAACAAAAATGTCAATTTAACTAAGTTAGTTTACAAAATTTCCAAATCAAACGAGACCACTATACTAAACTGCAGTACAGGCTGTTTTTTTAAATAGTGTCAAAGTGTACCTTTGTCTGTTTAACGAATTTAGGAGTTTCGAGTAGTGATTTTTTCTTAGCCAAATCTTGCGCCATCAGATGTAATCTTACTTGTTTTATTCATCAACTTGCACCAATGAACCCAATTACTCACCATCTTGCTCGTTAACTTATTTATTTATTTGTTCATTTAACTCTTTGCTGATTCTCAATAATTGACAATGGAAATGTTGTTGCAAACTGTAAAGCAATATAAAATCATATATAAATTTTTATTTAAAATAAAAAATTCGGCATCTTTTTACCATTATCACAATATAAAAAAAATTGTAAAAATGATTCTATTTTTATAGAATAAATCGGAAGTAAATAAATAAACCAACACAATTTGAAAGCTTATATATTAGCTAACAAAATTTTATGTATTAATTATCTTAAATGTGTAAAGAATTAAAAGTAGCATGTAGTAGGTATAAAGAATTAAAAAAATGCTTAAATTGTTTTACAAATAATAAGGTAAATTTTATTTAAATACAATCTGTAATCTATTTATTTTAAAGACAATCTGTAATTGACTTGTTGCTTCATTCCTTCCTTCACTTGTTATATCTCTACTAAACAATGTCAAACTAACCTAAGTAGTTTTGCAATCTGTATTCTGCTGTGATCAATTTTTTAAATTTGTAAATTTCTAATTTGCTGTAAAAGTGTTATTTGTAAGGGTTTTTAAAATAATGTCTATTTTAATTGAATGATTTTTCACATAAACTAGTATTTATGTATATGAATTTGCGCGAGTGCATTGAAGAGTGTCGTGATATATAACGTTACTTTATTTACTTAAAGATTCAAGTTTAAGGTAAAACAGAAAAAGCAAACCTTACAATTTAAAACGTAAATCCTGATTAATTATATTCGATGTTTGTCATCAGAATTTATAATGTCGACATATTATGTATTATAAGTACTATAGTCTAGTAAAAGATACAATAAAGTAGAACATATGAACTGCCTCTTCATGAGTCTTCCATAGAATACCCCCTATCTTCTTGGTGATTGAGTCCGCTCTTGGCATTCACCGCGTGCCTTATGATTTATAATAACACATATGGCACGGCAGTGAACGCGAGGAGGAGGACTCTGTTCTTCTTACTTCCTTTTTCATGTGATCTTTAATATCATGTCGTGATCTTTGCTTATAGTAATATATTGTATATAAAATAAATAATTTAAATTTTTGTAGATAGTCTAAAAATATTCTTAAACAATAAAAAAAATTATTCATGTTTCAAAACGCGGTTATTTACATTTTACTCCTGCTCAACTTTATTACTTTTTACAACGTTATATGATATTGCTAGCAAAGAAAAATAGGCGCACAGAAGTAATTGTCGTCATATAATATAAGGACTGTTTTAAAGTTTATCTCAAGCTTAAAGTGACATTTATATATTCAAATACGAAATATTTATCATAGGTTTACACTCAATTGCTCAAAACTTTATTTATAATTAAGTATGGCAGTAGTAGTAATTTACAGATACCTATACAAAGTTAAAAAATATTTTGAAGTAGTCGAAACTCATTGAAGTTAATAAAATGTAACTAATTAATTAATATGTATAAAGGCTAAACATTTTTTAAATATATCATTCGAAAATTATAGTTTAGTCGAATTATAAAGAATGAACTATTCACGAAATATTTGCTTGAAAAGCTTATGATACAAATATAACTTATCGAATGTCTTTACATAGAGATTCTTAATATAGAAAACTTCTGTAATAATAAGTCATATAATAAAACTTAATAAGAGAAACAACTTTTTTTTAATGTATTTGTCTAAGTAGACAAATAGACAAATACATTTTAAAAAATTAAATAAAAAAAATTATATCTTTATAAGTTTTCTAGTAACCATGCTCTATAAAAGTGGTAAACAACACAAAAAGCGCGTAGCGTTTTAGCATAGATCAGGGTGCATTGCTCAGGGGTAAGGGGTGCATTGTCCAACACAACACGACACAATAGGCCCAAGATGCAGCTGGCGCTTTGTCACACGGTCATCTACGCTAGAGGGGTCGTACTCGCACATTTCTCTATTAGAATCTAGTACGATACACCCCCTGGAATTACAACTTAAATTTCAAATTATATGTTTACTAATACTTCAATGATAAATAAAAGAAAATGTATATCGACATCAAATAACACAAGATCCACTCTTGCGAAAAGAGAAGTAGAAGATAATAAAATACAGATTATGAAGAATTTTTGACATTTGCCGGTTGATTTTATTTAAGCTTATTTATTTTTCCACTTTTAGAGTAAAAATGGCATTCCGCTGATAGTTATCTAACGTATACGTCTATCTATTAATTACGAAGTAGCTTCGCATTCATTGAAATACTTTCTTACTCGTTAACAATCTAACTGATTAACGGTAAAGTTCGAATGTATATTTACGTATGTTCACCGGTTTCCAAGTTATCTATGGACCGATTTGAACCCTCGCGGTAGTATCATTGATACTGAGTATAGCTTCGATGAGATCATATAGAAATTAAGGAGAATCTTTATATTTTATAGGTATCATACATCGAACTTATGATTTAGCTGTTAAAGCCTTAGATACATCATTTCTTAATTTTTAGAGTTTTTTTTAAAATGACTTTATTCCCAATAGGAATAGATGAGTTCCGTATTTTCTAGAGATGGCCAGTGCCGCAATTTGATACGCCAAAGTACTGGTAGAAGTAAGGACTTAGTAGATTATAATAGTTACAATAGTAGTATAGTACAAAATAATTTTAAGTTAAATATAATTAGTATTGAAAAAAATTTAATAATGTATAAAACATGTGTTTAATATAATTATAAGTAAGCATAATAAAACGAAAAAAAAATGTTAATGTGTCGGTCATTATTTTTACCAAAATTTTCTGCGCGATTGTTCGATTATAGCTAGGGATTTGTTTTTAGCTCTGGTAGTAAATAATAATTAATATTTTATTTATTTTTATATATTACAACATATTAAACATACGATTTAGCTTTCTACACGTCTTCTCCGTCTAAACCATATAAACTTTAACGATCCTAAATCTCACACGTCTCTGTGCACGTAATAAGCTTAAAAAGGGGTACAATGTTCTGTGTAAAGATAAACATACAACCTGAGGTAAATTTGTTAGTCTATACACTTTGGGTAAAATTAAGTAAGGTTTACGGTGGTGCACTCTCCATGGTGAAAGAATGTAAACATAGGGGCAATTAACCTCCCTCGAGCGAGGGGGCGGCTACTACTTACTACCGTTACGAGGGGCAGCTGATTGTTTAGTGAATCAAGTGTTTTACTTTTAAGGTATTAAGCAAATGTCTTTCGTATTTCTATTAAGTAGATTACAATAAGATGAGATTTTTATTGAATTTGATTGATATTTTTATATTCACAAATACTGACAAAGTAAATTACTAAATACAATTTTTACATTTAATAAACCCGTTGCATTACTTATTTCGATAGATTTAGATGTATTTTAGTCACCTCGTGACTTCCATATTTTGAAGACCATTATCTTAACTATCATAATTTTAAACCTAACAAACCTATCATACAACATTCTAAAATGGTTAAACTTCTTTTTATCTATCGGCCTGACACATTTTTAGGGTTCCTTATCTAAAAAAGGAACCCTTATAGGATCACTTTATTGTCCGTCTGTCTGTCTGTCAAGACCCTTTTTCTCAGGATTGCGTGGAGGTATCAACTTGAAATTAATATCAAATACTCAAGCCTGCGGCCCCTTGAGGCAGTATACGCAACGAAAAGATATGCCCGTTAAAGTGGTTACTCGCAAAATTATAGGGTACTTCCCAATAACCTAATCATTAAGCAAAGTCTCATAGCACAAGTAAAGGAAAAAATTTATAAAAAAACTAATTTTCTACCCAGAGCTGGTCTGTTGAACTAGAAACATGATTTTTGGCAAGAAGCAAGGTCTTACAGAACTAGTATAGTGAAAATCCAAAAACTGAACTGATGAAAATAAATCCTAAATAAATCATCTCCTTCAGAGATAAAGTAAGCGTAAAAAGTTGATATAGAAAATATGGCACATTTTATTAATTTTTATATTTTTTTAGATATTGGTATATATAACAAGAGTTTAGAAAAGTAGGGCAAATATACAAAATTATTATCTATGGTATTAATGTTAATTAGTCTTTACTTATTACTATTATTGTAAAAGTGTATGAAACGTTTTATAATGGTCATAGATTTGTAATAATTGAAATTTAAAAATAGGAGCACATCTAAAGAAGGTATACTTAGTATCATCATGTTTGGTAGAGTCATAAAAAGTAATCTCTAAAATTTTTTGTAAATATGACAGAAGAAAAATGACATAAAAATATAGAAAAGAAGATTATTAGACCAAAATATATGTGGAAGATTAATAAAGCAAGTTATGCGATTACCAGCCTACGTTTGTACGGGGAGGTCGTGAAGAAGGCAAGAGGGTGGAGAGTAGGGGATGGGGGCTGAAGCCTCTCAACGCTTCCGATGACATCACACAAGTGCGTCTACGACCACGTATCCGATCATTGTACTCACACCTTATAACTTGCGTGCTGTTATGACTTTGATGTCAATGTGAATCGATTTATGTTAAGTATTTCAAAACTATCTTTATATTTGAAATTGTAATTGGTCGACGTCAATATATAGAAGATATTTAAAAAAAAAGCGATAGAGAGAAACTCTAACTATATAAGTTATTAATTTAAAAACAAATGTGATATATCAATTAAGTAGTTATCAACTTTCATATACCTACTTATAGGTATTAAATTTACTTAAATAAACTTAAATACAATTTAAAGAAAACAAATTTTATTTAAAAATTCTTAAATATACTTTTGATAAAACTATATAAATAGAATTTTATTAAAAGAAGTTAATTAGTCAACCGAAAAAGGCTTTAATTTAATTATTTAGTAATTTTAATATCATAGCTAAAAGGGTGTCTTTACGAGAGGGATAAGAACTTTATGCCATAATACAGGTTATCCTAATAGGGCAAAAGGGACTACAGGTATCGACAGTGTCGCCAGCATTCAGTTATTGTTAATTTTAAAATACATTTACTTAGTTAAATTAAATATTGTGTTTCTTAAAAAGTACAAAAATATTTAGATTTCTTGGAATAATTAAGACATTAAAAAAAATTATTAATTTAATAACGTTTTTATATGATAAAATTTGATGTAACAACATACTAGTAATACTTAGGGGTCAACGTACTAACGATAACGACACGCGACTTACAACCCCTTTAAGTCAACCCTTTATTTCCAAATAGGATAAAAAAAATTAAGTGTGCTAAGGTCGTCCGGGCTATAAATATAAGGGTTCGATCTTTTTTATTCGCATAAAGTTCGATGTACCCTTTTAAATTTTGGGGTTACTATTTTAAATGGAATTTTAAAAAATAAGAATCTTGAGAATTTAGGTTAGGTTCGTACATACAAATCAATAATTTTGTGACGTAGCTTTCTTATTACAAGTTATTGTGACTATACTTTTGAAAATAATAACTATCATGTGTTAAATAAGATTAATAATAAAATCACATCTATCATGTCAGTGTATTTTTCGGATAACCATTTACTTCCAAAAGTTGTTTTGACAAATATCAATAATGTCACAACAGAACCAACTTTCAAACGCATTTCCGGCGGAAGTTCTATTTTAAAACAAAGTAAGATATAAGTAATAATAAATTTCACGCCCCATAAAAAATGAGACCTTTTCTAAACTGAAGGATGGATAGTAGGAAGAAAGCTTTTAATTCGATAAAAATGTATATCTTTTCTACTATCTGTAACTAATAACTCATCATTTGAAATCAGAATAATTTACAGAAAAAATTTTTTTTTTGGCAAATTAAAGTCTTTCATACTTTTGCAACCTGGGGAAAAGTGGCCGTAGTGGAAGTATAATTTTAGCAATAAGAATCATATCGAGTGTCTAAACAATTGTATACTAAAAAACTTAACCGAGTACGAAATCATTTTAATATAATATTTTTTTGACATAAGGTCCGTTTCTAAAGCTAATAGCGAGTATTTAATGGACATTTTAAATCATGACCGTAGAAAAAATTAAAATGTTATTATAAATTTCCTGCCCATTAAATTTATATCGCGATATTTATACGTGTTTTTGAATAATAGGGAAAGGAGAAATTCAGAAATTTTATTCTATGAAAAGTAAGATCCTACGCTACAATTTGCAGACGTGCGGGGGGAAGGGCGACATAGAGATTTTATCATAACCTTTTTGCATGTACAACTACCGTTCGTCCCTTTATTTTTTAATGGCGCTAAAATGTTAATTTTTGTTAGTTTTATTAAATTAATTTAAATTATAAAATTTCTATGTGCTAAGTCAGATTGTTACTGTTATACGACTAGGTTATCCCAACAGTTGTGAACTTAAATGTTTAGGAACCGGGATGGGTTTCGCACGGGTGAAATTTTTGAACATTTTTATATCTCTTATTTTATTTTCAGTGTATTTTTTGTGTTTTATTTGTGTACAATAAAGAGCAATAAAAAAAAGAAAGAAAAAAAATAGGTGCTTCCGATAAAAAAAACATATTTAGTATTATATTAAATAAATATTAATACATATCAAACCGAAATATTCTTGGGTTAAAAAATAGCCCTATTACCTTAAATACCTATATGGATTCAAAACTATACAATTTCAATATTAAAGAAAATTTATAAAAAATAGCTTGATTTAGTTTGGTTAATAATAAAATTGGATGACATGTTTTGAAATAAAAAGAAACTAGAAATGCATTATATTACTATAACTGGTATTGCAGCTTATCTAACTAGTCTGTCATCTATGTGGACCGAATTTGGGTAATGTGTTTCTATGACAAGAGCCCGAGGGCTGGCAAATACCGTGGGAGATGGGACCCTGCCATACTTTCCCCTACCGCACCCCATACAGCTGTCGCGATAATGCACACTGTTCGATGAATCGATTGTTTGATTCCGACCAGCTTTTGTTCTGTCGATTGTTCGACACACTCTTTGTACTGCATCGAGTTCATTATCTGTTATTATTATTAAATAAATTAATCGTAGTCGTGAATTAACGCAGTTTTTTATTTTTCTTAAATTACCAGAAGACTAAAAATTAAGTGGGATGATACTTGATTCCACTCCCACGCCTTCTGTTTCTATCAAATCTGATATGATATGTGAAAATTTGGACGTTTATCTAACGGGTAAGATTTTTATTTACATGACCATGTTAGTATTTTTAACGTAATACTATATACATCCCATTTAAAGAATATGGAGCCTATATTTTAAGTTAGATCTATAATTGTAACAGTTTTTGCGAGAAAGACAAACAAAAAATTCCAATCCAAAAACCATTATTGTCATAGACTTGTAATAAGTTTAGTTAAATATCTACTACCTAGTAACAATTTTAATATATACATAGATTATTTAGATAGTTTGCTAATGAATGGAATATTTAAATATTGTCCAGTTAAAGGGTATGTTTTTGATTTAATTAAATCTTTGGAACGTTACTATAAACTAATATAGGTACATAAATTAGCTTATATTTGCAACAAAACCGGTTTCTTGGATATGCATTTAACAGTCAGTTGCATGCCGCATGCTTTTAATAAATACATTTATGCAGATAGACAGGCGCGTGCAACGCAAGGACCTAGACAAAGCGAGTTGAATTAATGATCCAAAATATGGGGTGGGTTTTTTGGGAGAATTTCAATTGTCTAGGTTGGGGTCGTTGTACGCAGCTGCGCGGGCGCAGGCGAATCGAATTGATACGCACACATGTTGCGCGTGCGCAGTGACGTCATGCAATATGGCAAACTTGTCCGCTGTCTATTATTGGGTTACATTAGCTTTCAATTATATTTTTTTTCATACATTAATATTAAATTTTAAACCATTATCTGATTCTCATTTTATAAAGAACAAAATTAATTAATATTATAACTATAAATTAAAACCGAGTAAAAAGAGTATTTAATACATAGAATTGTAATTAAATGACACATTTGGTTGATATTATTACAAACATAGTTGTAGAATTAAAAAAATATAATAAAATTAAAGCCGGATTAAATACTTTTTTAAGGCGAAGTTCAATCTATGGATTTAGTATTTTAAAAAAAATTATATGCTTATAGTTGGTCAAAAGATCAACTCTAATAAATTTGGCAACTCTTATAAAATGACCAAACATTCTGTTTAATTAGTAATTCTGTATAATGCTTAATTATATCTATTTTGGCAATATTTTATCAGAAATAGAATCTTGATTAAAAATATTTGATAACAGGCTTTTTTCTCTTCTAAAGTGAATTAATATTTTCGTTATTAGCTACAGCCTCATTTTTAAAGTCGGTTGAAAAGTAGAATCAAAAAATTGTTATCATGTTAATTTATAATTTTAATTTATAAATTGTATTTCAAGTTCTACGTACTCGTAGATCTATTCATGCTGTTTAAATTATTTCAACTAACGTTCAACTGTAGGGACAGAAACGTGTTATAATTCACTACTTCATTTACTTGATATTAACATAAAGTTATTAACATTGCTAATGTCCATGTACCGGTCTAACCCCTTTAGTGTTACCCCATGTCCGCTGCTGTTATCAACTTTATCACTGATAAGTAAACCTAGTATGTCACGAAACGTCATTTGTTATAGATTTTTATTTAATTTAATTTATAAGTAAATCTTTAGGTCATTTTGTTACTCATTTAAATATTAACTGTACAGTTTTGCAGGTATTGAGAAAGACTAATAAGACATGGATTGATAACGATCTTGCTTTGTTTAACTGACTGTCTCTTTTAAGTATATCAATAATAGTAAAAGGACATCAGTCACTTTATTAACAGTTAATGGATATCATTTAAGTAATTTGTGGTCTAGGAAAACTTTACAAATCGACTTTAATTAGCAATAACAATTTAAAACACAATATTAGTGGGGTTCGAAGTATATATGTTTAAAAATGAACCTTTTAATATACCTATATAGATTAAGTATTACTTTACTGTAATCCTGCAATAATATTTAATAACAACTAAAGAAAAGTTTTTATATGACAATAATTGTAATTTTTATTGTATTTGAGTTGTCAAAAGACAAAATGAAAATGAATGACCAGAGATGACTTCAGGTATGAATCAGTATGCTTATCAATTTATATTTTTGATTCTATATTTGATGTTTATCTATACATTGTCCTATTTTATCTAAAACCTAGAGAAGAATACACTTACAGTCTTTATTATATTCATGTTTTGATTTTAAAATAGTTTCGGAATTTATATATCAGTGTAAAACCATTCTGACGGATCTTCTTTTATAGCTATTTTTTTAACAAGTAAAAAGTAACGCCTTTATGTTTAACTTTAAATAGTTCTTGTTCTCGTCAATTTATTATTATGATCTTATTTATTTAGTTACTTCAAAGTTTTAACTAACATAATAATTATTTTGATATTAATTTTGACTTCGTAAAATGCAAAAGTTTTACGGTAAAAAATAAAATGTAAAAGTAACGTTTGATTTCTATTTATGTATTATAAATTTATAATAAAATATAATTTTTTTTTCTAGTCTATTAAGAGTATAAGAGTTTGAAGTGCAATTACCAATTTGTAATATCGTTAGTTGTAGGTATTAGTTTTATCGTGACTGCCATTGATTTCCAGATAAAAGTTGTTTATCGTCAAGAGACCGATTGCTCTAGGAATCTCTATCTGTATTATTTTAAAAATTAATGTATTTTTTTCTTTATACCAAAAAAAGAGCCAAAAGTTTGATAATAAAATGTATTTATCAAGATGAGAGCGCTTAACAAATTATACTCAAACTTAAAGTATATTCTTACACAAAGTAAGTAGTTCTTTGTTAACTCTAATTTCAAGTAAAGAGTTTTATTAAGGCTCGTGAAAAGGCTGGGCGGGTCACTATTATACACGAATTCTTGTTAATTTAAATAACATTAAGTATTTAACTAAAATTAAATAAAACCCATACCCAATACAAAGCTCCGGGGTCATGGCGTTTTAATTTGTTAATTTTTTTAAAATATTTGTAATATATGTGGTATTAGTAATATATTGACAATAAAATTCACTTATTGCCAGTAAAAAAGCAAAAATGAAATTGATAAGGTATTAACGAAACTTCAGGATCGTCACTTCGCGACGCGGAGGGTTTAGCTACGACGAGGCGACTAGGCGGCGCGGCGGTCTCGTAGCGACTGCTACGCGCTACGTCGTGTACGGGTATAATGATATACGTGGGTATACTCGGAGCTATATAGATGTAATAAATTTTGTCTACGCGAGCTTAACCTACGCCAACCATATTATTATCGTTATGATAAAGTACGACTTATTATTTTGATAAAATTAAACGCATCACAAAATGCGCCAGATATTTAGTTCTACTTATTTTTGAATATATACTAGTATCGCTAAGCAAAATATGATAAATTTAATTTCAATTCGTTTCGATTTATTACTATCCTCATAAAGTATTAGATAACCGTTTTCTTGTATTAATACTGCCCTTTGTACACGAAAATCTAGTAAGATTTAAATTTTATACGTAATATATCTGAATATATTATTCTTTTATATATTTTTTTATTAGTAGAGCTTAAATTCCCGCGTAACTTCGTCCGGTATATAAATATAAGTATAAAATATCATACACAGACAACATACATAGAACACAAAGATACATAAAGACGACAAAAAAGCGACATAAAGCTGAACATAAAATGCGCGATGTGTCTCGAAGGCTGCGCTGGCAGCGCGCCAGCCGGCAAGGTGAAGTAGCGGCGCCAGTGAAAGTCTCCCCTTCCTCCCACTTGCTCCAGAACTGTCTTAAATTATAACTCATCTGGGATATCTATCCTATCTTAGTTTCTTTCAGTATTTGTAGGTTTGTGTTTAAAAAAGAAATAAATAGAGAACCATTTACACAGATTTAGGTATTCACTACTGTATATTCATTGTAAATTCTTTTATCAATTTTATAATACTTAGTCATTATGAAATTTTTTACTCATAATCGAAATATAAATTATCTATTACCCATCAATAAAATAATTAACACAGGCCTTAGAAGAATCTTCATCCTTAAAATATTTTTTTAAAAACAAGATAAGAATGTTTAAATTTAAATACCTTTCCTATCTTAAACATTTTTGATATCTTCCAAATCTTCAGAAAAATTTACTTAAGAATCAAGAATTAACTATTTTTGGATTTAAAATTTATTTATCAGGATAAAAACACAAAAAGCATAAAATTTTAAGATAAGTCGACTTACCTTGCGTTGAACTCTCCGCAATCTCTCGAATGATGTTCAAAATATACGTACATTTAACGGATTTACGAAACAAAGAAAGCTTAGACAGATCATGCAAAACATAAAGCGAACATTGTGTAATTTGAATACTTTTAATAATATCGGTTTGCTATATAACCGGCATTATTATACAGTCTCATTTTTATTTAGATTTCTTTTTTAGGCCGTTATATTTAAATTGCGCGTACACACACTTATACTTTTTATTCCAAAATATTTTAGTATATTTTTATGTTATATATTAAACGCGAATTCACAGAGCCATCACTATTAAGAGAATATGTGAAAAGACACAGTCGTGTTCGGGGTAGTTTATCAACGGTCACGTTTGAAATGAGCGTAGAACAGTATGGTGCGACACGGACGGTGCATGCGTACGTACCTCACGGTTCACTCACAGTACTGACACTCGCGGAGCGCACGGACAACGGTACACGACGTCGACGTGCAAACACCAAAAGCAAAATGAACATACCTGAGGGCGGCGGCTGGTACTGGGAGCGCTCGCTACTTGAATGAGCTTCCCGGGCCGAGCGGCGCGCGCAGAGGGCGCGGCCAGCCCGCGTGGCTCCGGCGGCTGTCTCCCCCTCCCTCCCCCTACCGCTCGCTTCGCACCCCCGCCTCTTGCCTCCCAACGCTCAGCTGAGCCCTGATTAGCCCCGGCCGGGCTATTCAATTAGGGGTTGCTCGGTGCATCTCGCGACTCGCGAGGTACCTCGATGGCCGGGCCGCTCGATCTGCTAGCAACGAGATGCCTATAAGCACTTCATTACAACCTCTATAGATTAACTCTCCGTAGATCCAACTTTATATTTGTTCCGGGTAGTAGGTGTTTCCACCTTCCTTTGTTTGCGACACACATTATGTATTAATTACTTTATATTTAATCTAGATGCTTCCTAAAGTTTCTGACGAGAGAACAGATATTGATATCAGATTTATTCTAAGTAATTATTATTATACCAAATAGGCTTAACGTTTGATATTTGATTTAAGTGCTCTCCAGAAACAAAGAGTGAAAATTAGTAAGTATTTAATGACTAATTTAGGTTTCTCTTTATATTATATTTAGCCGGATAGTCAACATCCTACCATGGCGGAAAGTGGTCGCCCGTCTTATTTGAATTGAAAATTAAGAGCAGGCGTTATCGCAAGTGGTCCCCGGACGCAGGCTCGTTACAAGCTACGAGAGTTGCCAACATTGACTTTATTATTTAATTCTATAGTCCAGTAATTGTGTTAAGTCGTAATAGATCTTCCTCTAGTCTGTCTAAGGGAAACTTGTTATGAAAATATTATCATCTTTGTATAATTATATTCTGTACTCGCTATAAACATTTTTTTTTATGCGAAATGATTTTCATAGAATAGAATGAAAAACATTTCGATTGTTTTATCCAGGGTAAGGAAAAATAGCTTAATTTATATTACTGGATAATTTTACTATTTTACCTACAGCTCTAACCGCTAGACTTACGTTATAATATAAAATTTGATAAAAAATTCTCATATGAACATTTTCACTGCTGTAACAATTGGCTATTATTATTATCCAAAAAGGTGTAAAATGGCGTTAAAACATATTACGTATTGTATTATAATTAATACAGGATTTCATAATAATACATCAAGTTTTTAGGATTACTCAAACAGATCTTACTGCTCTGAGTTATGTTTTATTTACAAGTAATATTTTTAACATTAAATATTGCTAATATTAAATAATTTATATGACGAGATTAATAAAGTCCAAGTGATAGTGCAACATTAGTCTGTTTAATCTATCTGGTCTGCTGATTGATTGAAATTTGTATCCTCTTAAAGATTGTAGTAAATTCATTCTTCTTTTTTTACAAGCTTAAATAAAAGCCTTCAATTTATGTGCTATAAAATGGAGAGATATGATACCCATCACTGTACAGCAATACGTATACACATGCAATTTTGACTGTATCGAGCGTTGCCTGTAGGCTTGAGACCCAGGAGCAGGTTTAAAGCGCTCTTTCATAATATATTAACTATCACTCGACCTCGTTAACGACTATAGATAATAAAGTAAACCTACGAGGACCTCGAGAAGGGTAACCTTAACCACGACACTATAACACTAACTTCCATGTTCACTGCACGAAAATAACAGAGTGACTGTGACTAATCTATCGCACTAAAGTTTATATATTGTCTAGACATCGGTATGCTTGTAACGATAAAAAATGACCTACCCGCTAATACTACTTTAGAAACAGTGTTGCTAGCACGACCATCTTGCGGGGCCATTCGCCCCGAATAGTGTATTTATCTGAATGATTCAAAATTCCATTCAACCGTATCGAAATATATTGGGTGAAATCTGGATTACCATTCATTCACACTTTACATAAACGTATCACTCATAGCTTTACATACACTTATAAAATGCATATACTAATCAGCCCAAGATGTGACGGTATATGTGTAAAGTAAGTTTACACCATGGTTTAGAGTAGAGATGTCTGAGGCCAACTCTAAACGTGTATCACCATGTTACCATTAAAGAAGTGTTCACACCAGATATCTACTGCAACAAAATACATAAAATAAAACTATTTAGCTCGGCCTATCCTACTTCAGAATATTAATTATAATTTTAAACTACCTCTGCAACTATGTAATATGATATTATTTCTTCAAACTATTTAGGATTTTTATTCTGTACTACATACTTTAACTTTATCGAAAATTATATTTACTGGCATTGAAACTAAGATAACTGTCAGGATGATTATACGCAAAGAACATTTAAATTGAACTTGTGGGCTTGTGGGGCGAGTTCTTTATCCCACTTCTGATGCTACCATACGAAAGATATATGATACCCATTACTGTACACATATAATTTAGACTGAGGCGAGCGGTGCCCGGGGCTTGAGACCCACCTCCACCACTCGACCTCGCCAACAACAATAGATAATAAAGAAAACTTACGTGGACCTCAAGAAGAGTGGCCTTAATTACGACACTATAACACTTACTTCCATGTACACTGCGCAAAAAGCGACCAGAGGGACTGAGTCTAATCTATCGCGCTAAAGGTATATATTGTTTTCACGTCTGTATACTTGACATAATATAAAATGATCTACCCGCTAATACTACTTTATAAACGGTGTTGCTAACATTTGTATGTATCTTCCAGTCAAATCTTGCGATTGAATTGAAGATGTTCCGATTGAGATGAAATTTTCCATACATGTTTAAATTGCATGGCGTATGAGGGCATTAACGTCACCGAAATCTAATATGGCAGCCCAATGATGACCGACTAGTTAATTGAAGTACTCTCATAATATAGTTATCAAATGAAAGAGTTTGCTGAGAAGAATACAAAAAAAATCTCTGTAATAACAATGTGGCAGATTGCCTAAGAGGACAGATTAGTTATTGCGGCCACTTTCTGCTATCTAATTAAGCAAAAACTTGACATACGGATAAGTATGGGACTAGAACTGCCTGATGGTAAATGGTAGATAATTCTATTTTAGACTAATGCATTTTGTTATCATAAGCTTTAGGTTAACTTTTCAAATTTTTAATAATTATTTTTGGTATCATTAAGAATATAAAAAAAAGGAAGAAAAAACGATTTTATTTTCATAAAAACTTAACGTTCGGCAAGTTTTTTGAATATTCAAAAGTATTGTCATTGACTTCATTATAATGATTAATTAAATGATTAATTAAAAAATAGCAATAAGTAGTAATTTAGTTTATTCAAAATAAAAAAATCTCAGAGCAAAGCATGAAAGAATTTTTAATTACCGCGGATAAAGAGCGATGTTACTGAATGCTATCTACGAGCGCAAGAAAAGATTGATGAGTTTTACAAGTAGGTGCACTTTACTACAGATATTTATAAATTTTTCACTATAAATTAATATACTGATTACACTAGGAGTGTATATTGTGATGAAAATTTAGTACCAAATTATTAACCGTAAACCATTGAAGAATCTGCGAATTGTCGCGGTTTCTGTTAACTTTAAATTTAAGAAATTTGAAATTTAATCAGCAAAATTTACAATGACACACAGATTCCTTTATCTACCTCTCTTTCATTTTTATCTTTGCTCTGTCCTTCTCGCTCTTTTATTATCGGTCGCTTTTCTCTTGTTTTCTATATTTTCTCTTTTAGCACCCTTACTCACTCTCTCTTATTCCAAATAAAGAAAAGCTACTCAATTACAGAGTTAACAATTTAAGGACATCAATTATAATATTGTTTCAAATACCCGGAGCGAAGCGAGGGCAGGCCGCTCGTAAAGTATAAAAATGGACCCAATATGGATCCTTGTGGAACGCTTATTTTTAAGACGGATCCAGGACGGATATCTGTGGTTTAAGATAGTCGTAAAGATTTGAATTTGCTAAGTAAGTTTACTTTTAGTGCTACATTTTTTAAATAAATATTTTTAAAATTAGATTCATAGCAGAAGTGGATATTTTTGCAGACACTAAAAGATAAAAAAGTATTACTCGGCGAAGCCGAGTAATTTCCCTGTTCCCTGATCCTGATCCCTTTTGATTTCCCTGTTCCTACACCAATTTTCATTATGAAGGTACCCTGTTCCTACATCAATTTACGTTATGAGGGACCAATAAAAAGAAACAATCCCCATTATTAAATCCGTACTCTCCACTAAGAGATAATGCATTTTCCCTGCATCACCATAAGGCAAAAGATACTACAATAAGATAGCGTGAAAACCTTTACCATGAAAACAATACCAACTTTTATGACGATTGCCGAAAAAGTGACAAAATCTTTTATTTCAGAAAGACTAACTTCCATAACTCTATATATAAAAGAAATTACAACCATATATGTAGGTACTATAAAATAAGCGACAGCTTTTCAATATTTTTTAACAAGTATTTTAAAAAGAAATAGATTATAGAGTTGATTTTTTATACTACTTGTAAAATTTTTAGTGTCATAAAAAATACACAAGGAAAGTGAGATTCTTAAGGTATTGTAATTTTTTAAGTTGAATTAGATATTTGCAAATTATAATTTTCTATTTATCTATCTATAATAAATGTGAGTCATTAAAGTGATAAAATTTTTATTGCAACAATGTTTAAAAGCATTTTATTGAGATTTAACGACAACATGGACACATACCGAGATGGCACATGGTGAAGTTTTCCACAAATCTGCACAAGTTTCCGCTCACTACACGAGGCGCGGTGAAACGTAAAGTCATTCGAATCGAATTTGCACGTTGCGAACGTGAAGTGCAGTAGGAAAGTAGTGGTAAACGAAAAGGCAAAAACGGGTTAAAATTCCGTACACGAAGGTTGAAGTGATCTGTAAGGTGACGGGTTCGCTTCCGATGCAGTTACTTTACAGTCGGATGCAGCCGGGTCTAACAAGCATATCCAGGACTGATGCCCGGGCCGCGGCTTGCTCGCTGTCGAATGAAAACTGGCAGTTTGTTAAAATGGCTTTCTTGCAAAATGCGATAGAGTTGCAATTTACGTGCTACGTTGTATGCAGGAGGTTGTGTTGTAAGTGCATAATGGCGTATAATGTGTGCGTGAAGGTGGCGCGGCCCGGGGCTTGGGGGCAGGTGCTTATATCTGTGTGTGTACGAAGCAGGTGAATTAGTGGCGCGTGCCGACTCCCCGGGCGGCACGAGCCCGGGCGAGCTCGTCGCTATAGCGACGCTGAAAATCTAATATAGATATCAAATAAGAGAAAAAAATATCCGATACGTTGCTCAAAGGGACGTCTATATCACGACATAGAGACGTCAATTAATTGGTGTATTGCGCAGAGAACCATGTTGCTCGATTTTTTAATTTGTGATGTATTGTATGTAGGAAAATTAAATTTTAGACATAACAGAAACATATACACGTCATTTGCTTATCAGTTTGCTTTTCATTCATTATTATTCATAATAAATGTTTGGCCAAATACGAAAAATTGATTGATATTTAAATTTGAAACATTGCAAGCATGAGTTTATAGATTTAAATAGTTTAAAATATTTAATTTTATTTGAATCTATTAAAAATCTACTAATTTCTTATTAATATTGTAGAAAAAATACTATGCTTACATACTTGTATAAAAAACTTCTGCTACTAAAAGCAACTTGTTTGATGACACTAACATATTATATGCAATCATCTTTTATTACAATATTCTATATGTCACATAATGAGAAACTCTCTAAAGCCAAATTAAATGGACTCGATCCTCATCTGTCTTGAATTTTTGAATAAATGCTTTCAAAGAGGGAGGATATAAGCCGATTATTAACAGATGTCAGCTTTGTCTTACTCGAGAGATGAGATTTTATAAATGAGAAGCACCGGCAATGTTTTCAATGGAAGAATTTTAATTTCATTTCATATTATTACTTTTGATGTTTATTGTTGCTTAAAAATTAAAAATATGATTATTATTCTAAAAACATTATGAGTATTGAAAAGCTCTTCTTTGGTGTATTAAATAATATCACATTTAAAGTATCCAGACATAGTAGACAAGTTATAATAACTTCCAAAATGGTAAATAGACATCAACAACGTTACAAAGAATTAGGCCGGAGCCATTTTACAAAGGCTTTATAATCAATTAATATACAATCTCGCAACGATCACTTTCGTGATTTTATAAAACCTGAAAGTTGTCCCTTATAGAGATATAAACGATCCAACTATTTTTTACTCTTTTACATTTTATTTATTTTACTTCAAATTAGTACGGCATCGCCACTAACACGATGAATAACAATAACAAGTTACAAATAATAAAATATCAAATAATAAAAAAAACATTAAACAATTTAGTAATGATAATGTTAAAAAAATAACGTTAAAGAGAAAATACCCGGGGAATAAAGGAAATGAAAATCATCATCATTATATGTGAAGAAAACCATTTAAAGTTACACCTTGCCCGATATGTACGAACTAAAATTTTCTTTCATACATCGTCGTGATAATTAAAAACAACGAAAAGACTAATACAACATTCAGGATTTGACTTATGTGTTAAAAAAATTTAAATTAGTTAAAATAAAATTAGTAAGTTAAGCTCACTGAAAAGCTGTACAAAGTTGTTTGTTACATAAATATGATTCGAGTCAAAGGGATGGATTGTTCGGTAGTGGGCAGTGGCGCGCGTAACGCGGCTGTCCATCCGCAAACAGACGGCAAAAGCTAACCGCCACAAACAAAATCAACAAGCAAATTTACAGACCGTAAACCCTGCAAAATGTTAAACACGGATATAGCACCTATATTTCTTTTTATATACTTCGTTTATCCATACTTTTTTTATTTAAAAGAAATAAAAAAGCAGTGGCCAGGTGGTTAAGACGTTGATGTCTAATCGGGAGGTCAGAGTTCGATCCTGGTCATACACCTCTAACTTTTCTAAGTTATGTGTGTTTTAGCAATTAAATATTACTTGCTTTAACGGTGAAGGAAAACATCGTGAGGAAACCTGCACTTCTGAAAGTTCTCCATGTTCTAAAAGGTTTGTGAAGTCTGCCAATTCGCGTTTGGCCAGCGTGGTGGACTATGGCCTCAGAATGAGGAGGAGATCCGGCTCAGAAGTGGGCTATTAATGGGTTGTGATGATGATATACTACCGTCATTGGTGCAAGGAGATTAACCCCAGCAATCCTCAATACCGATGTAATCTAAGCTCAACAATCCCCAATACCTATTTAATCTATTACTACCTACAAAAGGTACAGTTTAAATTTATTGAGAGATGAATATCTATCAGTATTTTAAACGATTAGTCGAGCGATGCCTATAAAATTTTCTACTGATCATAAACCCCAAACTTTTTTGCTTTTTCTTGCAAAAATGTATGGTATTATTGCCTTTTATGTGTGCTGTGCAATAGAGATTATATTTAGTCAATATGAATGTATACTATTATACAATTGATTATTAAAATTCATTCACTTCGAAAATCAAAAATACTTCAATATGTACGTACTTATTCTATCTGGCACAAATCAAGCGGAATTGATTCTGGGCTTGTTTGATGTGAAGTGCGTTTAATTTGTTACCCTCACAATATTGGAGCCGGTACAAATATTGGCAGGAGTGTAATTATGCCTAAATATGAGAGCGCTGCCTGAGGCGGGCGTAGCTGAACAGTAGCTGTCTCTTTGTTTGGAGAATCTTTAGATATTCATGAACTTTTACTACGTAATATTATACTAGAAAATTTTTGTTCTGGAAAGAAAGCAAGAAAGCTTTTTGATTAAAACATTATTTCTCTTTTTAAGACATCGTTTTTTAAATTAAATGGGAAAACTAGGCCAAAGGACGTTAGGAAGTAAAACAGAGAACTTTAATAATGAGTATTGCTACCTCATATTCTAAGGGCAAAATGAAAAAGTTGCACACCTTGTATACATTTTTTAGTAAGTACATTTTTCTAGAAACACGTATATTATAAAATATATTAATTTAAATACTAAAAGAATTAATATTTAATAATACTTATGTTCTTTTTGACTACCTATATTTATGCTTTTGAATTGTATGTAATCAAAACACAATTTAATTATTAGGTTAGTTTTTCTTTGTAGCGTTAGTACAGATCTTAAGCCTTACTAGAAAGTTCCTTATAAGACTGGTGTCAGGTGGCACGTAACGGGAAGCTAATACAAAACGTGCCGACTTGCCTTGGGTGGTAACAAACTTCTCCAGTAAAGCCATAGCAAACAGGACGCAACTTTTGAGACAACTCTTCCAAATACATATACATCTCGCAGATTTTATGATCGAATGGGAGGAGGAAGAGGGGGTATTTTGAAGAACAATACAAGGAGTGATGATATTGAATGGACTATTGGGTAAACGCTACGTAGCTTCTGCTACTGAACCAATAAATAATCAAATATAATCTCTTAAAATTACGAGAGAAACCTAAGCAGTGCTTTGGAGTGGTGACCAAGGTGTAAGCTTAAAGACATCTTTTAAGTAATTACAACACTAGCCTCCACAGCTCGATCTCTCTGTTTAAACCCAAAGTTAAACTCACATAAACCTAGTCTAACACAAGACACGGCAACTACATTGTAAGGTACTCACGTGACTTTAATCGGACTACACTCCCAACACTAATACAACACTGCACTTAACACTTTAACTAGCACTACCTAGATATTCAATCTTTGAGAGACCTCGGGTAAGACTAAGGCTGCAGTCCGACTGTCGACGGTATATAAAGAAGCGAGACTGACAAAATGAAGGAAGTGCTACTACCCCACTCCAGGGCCATAAATGCTGATGACGATTCGATTATTTGATATTCGTTTACCATTCTAGTAATCTCCAACATACTTATGCGCAGATTTAGGGGTGCTAAAACTTATTACTCATGAATCATAAAGAGTATGTGGTATATTGTATACTTGTCGAGAACGGCCAGGAATACTGTCATTAAATCACCGTTGATATATAAGGTCTACTTATGAAAGGCAATTTGACTAGTGATGTTGACCGAAAATCAAGTGAGTCAGTTTCTAAGTAATTTTGAACTACAAGATTAGGTTACAATAATTCACCTTATTACTGGATTTTGAGTTTTGACTCAACCAGAAATCCTTTGTCCCGACTTTGGGGCACAACTTTGGTTCATGTTACTACTTAGTTATTAAAGCAGACAAAAAAGCTTTAAACAATTAATATGTAAAATATGAATAGAGCGATAAATATTATACTTTATATATTGTTATGAGAGAAAATTTGTTGTTTCAAAATTAGCCGACGTTCGCTCGGGGCGATGGGAGGTTACATGGGTGATATAAAACAGCCGGCGGCGACGAGCGGTGCGGTGGACGTACACAAAAGTTGACGGACATCCGGCGTGATTGAGTGGATCCCTCCCGATACAGCCTCTAATGGCTCGATGATGTGGGGTGGGGAAGGGAGACATCAATGAGGTTTTGCGTAAGGCTTTGGCCGGGCCTCGTCGATAAACAGCGCCCGGGGATTGCCGGACCACGCCATTAGCGAGTACCGAAAACCAATTTATTTGTGCTACCAATAAAACACCTGGAAACGAATTGCAAAATTATATCTTTGTAAACATGTTGCATATATTCATTTCCATTTAATATTAAGAAAATTTTAGTTAAAATGTTATTTCTATTTGTTTAAAATTAGCAAACTCCCTCACATCTACTGATAATGAAAATCTATCAAGTGTTCCAAATCATCTTTCTAATCAGTTCAAAACTACGTTTTTTATTAAAATTTTATCACAAATATTTGAAGAATGTAGTAATAAATATCGTAGGTATATATAATAATATAAGATGTCGGAGTCATTAATTCTTGAAATGTATTATTTTGAATTTTTTTTAAAAGTATTCAATGTGAGCAACATGATCACTAGGGGACCAAATCCTTTCATAAAACTAAGCGTAAATTAAGTTAAGATTATTATTATCTATGCTATTTCACATAATAATATATTGTGTGCTGAAGCCTATGTTACCAATTGTATATATTATAGATAATGAGTGTTACAACTCGCATTATATATGAGGGACACGTTGATGGCAAAGCAGCCGGCGGAGAGCGGTGAGCGGCGTGGCGGTCACCACTCGCTACATTTTAGCTCAAAGGAAATCTCATTTTGCGGCTGCCCTCGGCCCCTCGCCTCCGCCGCCCACTCGCCGCCCCAGAGAGGACTTCTATTAAAATTATTTGAAAATGCTCAACACTTAACCGTACTCATCTCAATTCTACATCTACACAAGATCATTTATTGTATAATTACATATTAAGATTACTTACTATTAAAAAATAATTATTAATAAAATCTCAAAATTTTGTAGTAATATACGTATATATTTTTAAAATGATATTAACAAAAGGCTTGATTGATTTTGATAACAGTTATGATAACAGAGTTGATCATCTACCAGTACTAAATATTATAAATAGGTGACGTGTGCTAAGACGTGACGTCTTTTACAGTTTATGTTACAAAATATTACATACTTACTAATTTGAGAGTCCTATTTCATTACATAAATTAAAATTATTACTACCGATTGACTACAGGATAACCAATTATATTTTTAATACTCGTATAAGGTTTAACATTTGTTTTTTAGTCAGTATTTTATTTTCACTAGAAATTTTCTCTATATCGTCATATTTTATACGCTATGTAAAATACTGTATTTCTTGGTTGGTAGATTTCAAATTACGGAGCGTGTTGGGGTGTATTACGTCTTATGCTTGAGAGAGTCTTGATAAAGGAACGCCAAACGCCGAATATTTGCATGCTACGGTACTTGCTTCAGACATTCTCTGTACACATTCCATACATGATCTCTTGTGTTAGCTTTAAGTAAGACACGCTTGATCAACCTTAACATCGAAATCGAGCAACATGCCTTATGCACACTTAATACACGTTTGCTACAAAGCTTTTGTTCATAAACATAAAATAACGCTTTAAAACAAATTAAACATATTAAAAGTTTATAGCTAATGACAAAAACTTTAAATTTAACCTTATTTCCACAGGCAACATTTGCCTTTTGTGCTAGTGACTGCGACTTGGTTCTAAGAAAGTCATATTAAAGTAGTATGGCCAAATATTCGTCTTGAAATCTTTATTATTAGTTTAACACTTCTTTCTACGGATTATATAACACTTGGAAAATAAGAAACTTCCACGCTCGTGTCTATTGCCACGATTTGAATTTCCTTATTGTAAATGCCTATGAAGAAAAACCGGCGGAGTCGTAACTCGACACTCGTGCTACACAATAATTAAATATAATCAGTATTACACATAACTTAATTTTCAGTAGTTTAAATACTCTGCATTTAGTGTTAACTTTATATTCTCTAGTAATGAGTATACTTTGCAATGCCAGCTCCCGCATATGGGTTTTATCGTGAAACGACACATTGACACTTTTGATTTTCTGTGTGTGCTAAAGGAAAAAATTTCTTTCTCAAACATAATCTATAACGATTCTATATTTTTAAGTGAAAAGCGAGAGTGAACAATCAATAATATAAAATTAAAAATTTTGACTCCTTTATTAAACGATTACTTTTGCACAATTAGGAACCAAATCAGAGCATACGCTTTGGTCATATACTGATGAACGATTCCAAATTTTCTAAAGGATTTGATTTCTATGAAAATTGATATATGAGTATATTTAAATTGTTTTTTTTATGTCCGATGATATGTAACCTTCCTTTTTTTCTTATTTGTAAGGGTCTTGCAGCTTCCATCCATTAAAGCAAATACTTATTTAACAATAACTCCAGTATCTTTGAATTTTTTCTCAAATAGCTCTGTAAATTTTGTTTTTATCAATAACTAAAGTTAAAAATATTTTATAGACATCATTCAAAATAGCAAAAGCATCAGCAACAGATTCGATAAACCGTATGTGTCTTATACTTTAGTACCAGTTGGCAACAAAACATATCTATAAGTTTTTAGAACACATTCACATACATATTTTTATCTCAATTTGCAACAACAGAATTTATTTCATGAGTAAAAAAGTTGTCCTTCACATATAAAAAAATTAAAGACGTCTCTCATATTTGCTAACTGTCGCTCTGCGGCATTATTCAAAATCAAAATAAAATTTTCAAATTAAAATCTTGTTTCTATCTTTTCAGTTCTTCGATTAATTTAACGAAAACAGGTATCACGAGACAAGTCAACGAAAGGAGCTCGACATAAACTGTTTTGCAAGTTGGTAACCAGCCACAAGTAAATCAAAAAATTGTATACATTTGACACCTTGGTAGATAAAAAAAAAAAAAAAAAATTATATGTAGTTCAGGAGTCAACATTTTTGGTATCGAAATATCACCATGAAAATCATCGTTTTTCAAAACTTTGAGAAGCGGTAGAAGTCTAAAGGTATAGTTTTATTTTATTTTTAAAATTATTTTGGTAATCTTCAGTCAATTTCACAAATTTAAAGAGGTTTTGTGCTAAGTAAAACCAAAAAAAAAATTTTCCGGACACCCTAATGTGCATGTACAGTTATCTTCCCTATATATTTCTATATTTTAACTCTTTCACACCAATATAACAGCTTTCGCTGTACTAAAACCAGAAACAGTTCGTTGTTTCCTACTTAATTCCATACATTTCATTACCACCATTTAATGGCCCATTGCTAAGCCGGGTCTCTTCCATTAGGCCATAGCCCACCACGCTTGCCAAGTTCGGGTTGGCCGACTTCATGCATCTTTTGAGAACGTGGAGAACTCTCAGGAGTACAGGTTTCCTCACAATGTTTTCCTTCACCGTTAAAGCAAGAGTTATTTAATTTCTTAAATCCCACATAACTTAGGCAGAGGTGTGTTCCCTTCACAATTTTTAATTATCATAACTACCACTACGTTAAGTGATTTTAACGACACTACTTTGATTAATTAAAAAAAACTATATGAAAAAAAACCGACTTCAAAAACTAAATAAAAATGGACTAAAGAGTAAGAAATAATTCCGTTATTTATTAACCTCCCTTTATTAGGACAGTAATATACAATAATTGTTATTTTTGAAGTTGGTGCCAGCCAGGTGAACAAACGTGTAGTGAGATAGAATAATAATAAGTATATCTATTGAACGAACTTGTAACAAAATACATAGTATGTACAATTGTACTATAATATGTACGTATAATACTATTACTACTATAATAAAGGGAGGTTAATAAATAACGGAATTATTTCTTACTTTTTAGACCATTTTTTTTAGTTTTGGAAGTCGGTTTTTTTAAACGTAGTGTTCTTTTTTTTGTTACTTTTTAGTGTCTGTAATAGGTTGTTCTGTAAATTACAGTATGATTTGTATGATTTTTCTAGATTACATCAGGTAGACTATAACAATTCGTTGCTTTTTGTTGTCATATATTAAATAGTAATTTTATTTTAAATAACTATTGATAGGCCTACGAAAGGTGCCGTGCGCCTTAAACAATATAGAATCTATGTAACGGGAACGGAAAAAATGCATATAAAATGAAAACTACTTGGCCAACCTATGTTAAATTTTTATGGGACCAAATGGCATCAAACAAAAGAAAAATCACGTGAATCGTAATACATACATAAAAATATAATTGTGAATCTCCTCCTTTTTGAAATTGTTAACTATTCTCGTACTATAAATAAGTTGTTAAATGAGATTTCTCTTTTACCTTCCACCGTATCTAGTGTACATATTCCATCAAGTTCCTAATGTTAGTTTTTTGTTTATTTCTAAGACATATATACCTATTACGGAGTAAATGTTGTAGCTTTGTCTAATACAAAATAAAATCAGGCAACGCTGCGCTAAAAAATTAAAAGTACCTATTGAATAAAAAAATCTAGTTCATCTTTGTTACGAATAACGCAAGATTATCTGTTGAACAGTTTGTGGCGTAACACGTATGTGTGTGCCACAGGTAGTAACAAAGGTGATTTATCTTATTTCCATGATTTGACAAGCCCATTATTCGAAAGCTGTGAAACAAATGATTACAAATGAATCGGGAGGTGCGGGCGGGGAGTGAGTTTCCATGACGACGCGAGACGATCGATCTACCCCGCCCGCGCACCCTGCGCTCCTTCAATTAAATAATGATTCACACGTTAGCTATGATGAATACGCATTATATCAAAATCTGTTTCGAGTAATACACAGGACCGTTACTATACCTCTACTCGAACCTAAATGAGGATTAAAGGGGTGGTTCGTCTGGGATGCTGCCATTTGATACAATGAAGGGAAAATTAATTGGTATATAGGCAGAATGAGTTTGTTGATAAATTATTTGTATGAAGACTTATACGTAAAAAGTCTGTTCCTGAAAAAAAAATTAGTAGAAGCTACCAACAAGATACTTCTTAGAATAAAGAGCATATAAGTTGAGACTAAAGACGGCTGTATCAGTTTTGTCTTAAGAAAGTAGGTCGACTAATTTGCTATAAGATAATTTGTATGTATCGAAAGTAATAAAAAAAATCCTTAAGTAGGACTGCTATAAGTTTTTATATCAACGTGAAAATACCAGTTAGCTATAAAAACTTAATTTCCAATAATATTTAACAAGGTATTAGAATTCTAAAACTTTGCCGCAAGTCGCAATATAGTAAAGTCGTTAACATTGCCATGTTTATTTGAAATTGGTTTCAATATATGAACGAGGTCCGCGCAGTTACATAACATTAAATTGGGATGCCGCTTGGGGTCATCTCTGGAAAGTTTTCTCTCCCAATCCCAATAAGCGATTGGTCAGGCTGCGCTCTGGCTAGCCATATCTACGACAGGTTTATAGGAACACCAACTAAAATAGACCGTTTAAATACGGCGCGCCGAAGCGAGCTCAATGTAAGCTTTTATCGGATCAGACAGGCTAAACTTTTACCCTACCTCCCTTGCTAAAGGGTTCATCGCGATTAAAGTTTGCATTTGCAAATTCATATATATATAAAAGATTGTGTGGTTTTGTAAACACATTGTTCATTGTTTTAATGTAAGTAGGCACTTATTTACTGATAATAACGTAAATCAAGCTTAACAGACTGAGGTGCAAAGAATGGACGACATTAGGACACCCAAGTGTCTTATGACAAGCAATCCTGATGGGCGTAGGAGTCATGGAAAGCCAAAACTTCGTTGATGGTGTGGACCGTGACGCGAGAAGTGTTGAAATCGTAAATTGGCGGACGATGGCCAACGATAGACTGAAGTGGGGGGATTTGCTTGACCAAACCAAGGCCCACAAAGGGCTGTTGCGCTAATGATGATATTCTCTCTTTTCAGAACCACTGTACTGAACTGAACTTTAAAAAACAAACAAATTTTATACAACTTGTAAATCTTTTTCTTGTCTTCTTCTAATATTATTTCATCGCTGCAGCATTTTTACTTTTGAAACCTCTACTAAGTCACTACTGAAGCTTAAAAAATCGGCCATACACGAAATATACTTCAATGAAAATTAATCAAATACAAATAAACGATAGACTCTGAAGCATTTAAATGTTCATAATTTAATTAGAAAGGTTTTCTAGAGTGCTTTTAGTTCAGATCAGTGCTTTGAGAACGAACAGGCAGATGTAAGTGCTGCATTTTAATTAAATTCTCGTAGCGAGAGATAGCGCACGTTGTTGACTTTATTTTTCGTTTTTTTTCAGTGGTTTGCTCGTAGCCTGAAAAATTAAAGGAGCTTGAAGCGAAAACGTTCTTCTCACGATAGCGATAATACTCTCCTATGCATTCACATATAAGTCTCCAGCTTATCTCCTGAACATAACTTCGACATTCTTGTTCAGTTCTAACTTACTAACATTATTGCAAAAGAAAATATTGATTACGTACTCAAAATAAGTTTAAAAAAATAACTTTTTGGTCACGGGGGGAAATGACTGTCAGGTCAAAGCGAAATATTTTAAAAAAATCAATTTGCACTCGGTCAGGTTCTTTTTAATGTAAGATTCAGACACTGAGAAAATGATGAATGTTGAAAAGATGAAAATGATTTTGATATAGTATCGGAACTTTAGATTCAGTAATAGAATAAGTATCCGAATCCGTAAGGAAAAGGATTTTTTTACACTCGGTAGGAAATACTATTGTTGTTAGTTATGTGAGCGTACGCAAGGGTCCTCGTTATAAAGTGTCAACTGCAACACTCTCATTAAGCTGTTTTCGCCATGTGTATACAGGCGTAGCAATTAATACCTATCGAAATCACTTGAATAGGTCGCCAGCTTAATTATTTCCCCTTTAGCTTTGTTCAGTGGAATATAACGACCCTCGGGCTATAATAGCGTGTCTTCTCGCAACGATGTTAATATGTATACCTGTATCAATGTGCCCTAAGTACTTCATATGTTGGAAATGGGGACGGTTCTGATCTCATATTCAATCAATAAAGTCTAGGTAACTTCATGTCCAGAGGTGTACTAGTTTATGTTTTGTTAAAATCATTTTGTACACGATACCCCTTTTCACATTTAACCAAGATTTCTTTTCCATTTACTATCTATACGTGGATTAAAATGATAATTTTATATTTATTGCGTACAAAGCCGGGGCGGGTCGACTTGTTTCTTATAAATTATTATTCAATTGAGACGAATAAAAGCTTTTCAATACTACATAAAATTTACTCTCATTTATTTAAGAACCTTAGATTTCTCCTCGTTATTGTATAAATGTTCTGAAAGGACGTATTTTCTTTTGTGTAAATAAATGATGAAACAAGGCGTTCGCTTTGTTAAACCTACTTCAGCGTATTTTCTTATGTAGAAGCTGACTTCCTTCCAAACTAATTGGTTATATGAAAAGATGAAGTAGCTCTTGCAATCTGCGTGTATGGTGCAAGAGAAATTTCTTCATTGAATTACGTAGAGTGTGCAGTACTAAGTATAATATGTATTTGTATGGGGTGGCGAGGGCGGTGGTCGAACAGATCAAGGGCGCTCTCGGGGAGAAGGGAGGCAGGGGGCGGTAGGGGTGTGTGGGGTGCGCGGGGCGGGATGCTGCGCGAGAGATCGCGCAGATCAATATCTCGCGTTACCGGGGTGACGCTGGGCCAGACCGAGTGCCTCCCGTACTACACCTCCACCCCCCACCCACTACTCGCTTATTTAATACATGCTGTATCTGGGATGCGAACTTTTCATGTTAAATGACAGGGCAGCGTAATACGCTCAAATTCAGAGTCATCGCGATAGTCGTGACTATGGAGTGAGATCCCATGGCGGAATATCGCACCTCTTACGATGACATTGACCCCCATACCGAGGGAGCTACGAAATACTCAGCGCCCATTAGCCTACATTGTGGTGTAAGCAATCGTGGTTCGCGCTTACAACCGAAAAAAAACTGAAAATTATCAACTTGATTATGATTTAAGTATTAAACGTGGCAAAAGTAAGCAAACATTATTTTATTTCATATTTAAAATAACATGTATAAAAAAATTGAAGCTGACTTAATTTTCATTCTTTAAAAATATAAAATGAAGTAAGCCTTTTGTTCTTGAGCAAAGAAAACCTCTCACAAAGACGAAATAAAATTAATGTTAATTAACTTGACCTGCGACAAGCAGTGAATTACGTATTGCCAGCAGCGAGTTTAGAACAAAGGATTTTCTTTTTTGAATACGTTTTACCTATTAAAGGATTTAAAGTTATAAGTATAATTAAATATCTATAAATTTATACACGTTTCGTAATGGAACGTAAATAATTGATTCTAACGAACTTGTTAAATCAGTGCTTTCAAAAATTTTATAATTCGAGATATCGGAGTCGCCAATCTTTTCAATTTTTTTTCTTATTTGATATAATTTTTCAAAATAAGCAGTAGCCCGTTTTTATCCGTGAGGGGATGGGTAAGAATCCAATTCCTCTCGGCCGATGGGTGAGAATCTCTCGGGGTGTACACTTACCATAAGGTGGACCATCGTTTGCGTTTGCGCCTTATCATAAAATCTAGTCATAAAAATCCATAACTAAAAATTACTTTTGCTAAATAAAAATCTAATTGTAACTTAAAAAATATCAGTCCTTAATTAATTTTTAAAAAATTATTACAAGTTCTTATTTTTTAAGATAATAAAACATTGCAATCAAAATTCGTTTGTCCTAATATTTGCCATTAGCTGATACCAGTCTACATCCCAAATCCAACATTACGCGGTTCACTTGTCATAATATTGCATTGTCAAGGTATTTACATAAGAATTTCGGATTCTAATACCAGGGATAGGTTGAAAATTAGTTCGCTAATATTGATGGACAATGTAATATTAATTATTTATATAATAATAATACGTTTATAAAGTAGTATTAGCGGGTAGATCATTTTATATTATGTCAAGTATATCGACGTGTAGACAATATTTAGACCTTTAGTGAGATAGATTAGACTCATTTTCTCTGTTTTCGCGCAGTGTACATGGAAGTTAGTATTAGTGTCGTGGTTAAGGTCAACCTTCTTGAGGTCCATATAAAGTCGAGTGGTGGAGGTGAGAGTTAATACATTATAAAAGAGATCTTCAAAGCTACTCCTGGGTCTCAAGCCTTAGGCACTGCTCGGCTTCGTCTAAATTGCATTTGTATGTGTATTACTGTACTATTGGGTATTATTCCTCTCTCATTATATGGCATATTAGATTTTTATACAGTTAAGTTATTAATTAACGCCCTTTTAAATCCACCTTCAAATTGATAGGGATAAGTTTAGGGTAAGGATGAGATATAAAAGACATTTCAAACCGTAACATATTATCTTTCTCACTATTTATCTACCCACCTAATTTAAGTAGGTATGTTTTATTGTTTTAAGAGAAATAAATATGTTGTATTTTGAGAAAAAAGTATTTATTATTTAAGATAGTTGGTTCATAAATAGCAATGTTAAAAAGGTTAGAAAGGTAATTGCGTGAGCAATGCCACTCCTCGCATGATCCATTGGTCCGGAGGCTGTGCGGTGGGCAGGCGCATGAATAAGATGTAATTGGTGGAGTGTCCCGTGGTGGAAAGCACACCGCGCCGATCGCCCGTTTTATACAGCGGGCAGTTGTAGAATATATCCGTCGGGATATCCTCCCGTTTCAGAGGGATAAGCCACACCTGTACAAACGAACACAACAGTTTATTTGCCAAATAACTTATCTAGCAATTTCAGCTATAATGAAGTTTTCACACAGCAGTTACATTTTGTAAACCAACATAATGCAACACTCAAACTCAAACATAAATTAAGAAAATATAACAATTTAGTAATGTATCGTATCACACCTTCATAGATTTTTAAAGTTTTTTAACATGGCAACATAATATACCAACTTCAAATAACTATTTGCTATTGAAACGTTACTCCGCAAAAAGTTGTTACGATGTGGTGTTGAGTTTTCGTTAGGACGAAAGCTTTGTGCTTGAGGTTAAATATTGACTATTTAACCTAAACCATAGAATGCCATTGTTAGTTCAATTCCATTTTTTAAGACCAATTAATTGAAAAACTAAAATTAAAAATTACTATCATAGGATTGTGATAATGAAAAGTTTTAGAAGTTTGATATTGTACAAGTATATTAATGCCATCAACTTTACTGACCGGTGGAAACTCATCATATAACACTTTAGGGTAGGATTCGTCTACAATATAGTCTTCCATATTCCATCGCGCACCTTCCATAAACAGGCCTCGGATATATACACCTTCATCAGGTGGCACTTCAAGGGTAGTTGTTCGCTGGACCTAGAAGAGTCATTAACTCTCGGTAAAGAGTTCTCGACTCTTGTTTAATAGATCTAAGAGTCTTAACTCATCGTGTCAGATCATAGAGAGATTACGGAATAAATAAGCTTATAGAAATATAAAAATCATATTTAAAATGACAGAAAAGTAGTACTATATACATATATATATAAAAAAAAAATATTGAATAATGTTAAATATTCGTATATTTTGTATCCTCAATACATTTGGTCAGTTTTTTAATTAACAAAAGTATAAATAAAACTGAGCTGAATTCTGATTTAAATTAAAAGTTAATAAATATTTCACATCACAGTACTCTACAATTTTAAACCAATTAAGTGCAGCTAATTGGGATTTTATTGAAATGATTAACAGAGCAAAATAAATTTGCTTATAAAGCTCTCAACAAAAAAGGTTACATGGATTCCAATTATGCGCATGTACGCCGTTCCAAATTAAGTTATTTTATTACGTTTTAATAACGAGATACCAAGGCGTAGGTTTAAATGAAAAATTAATTTTATATTTTAAAAATTTTGGTCTTATACCTCATAATGGAAAGCAAGCTGATCGATGGGTATTCGATACTTTCTAGCGTAACTTTGTTGCGCCGCTGTGAGGAACGCCTGAGGGAAGTAGAAGCCCGACAGCCAAAACACTACTGGAGGTCCATATTGGTGCCAGTGCTGGAAAGCAATGATTTTATTCTCCTTAATGATGTGATTATTATCTATTTTAACAGCTTAACATCTTCCAATTAAAGGCTCCAACAAATGGAATACCGTGAATTTCTTTATTGTTCTAGTGAACTCTGGTCCACTGAAACCGTAGCATTCTTCTCTTCAATCCTCTTCCTCGCTCTTTTCCCGAGGTGGCAACGCATCGGCAAAACAAAATTCACTCTCTTGTATTGTCGATGTCCATTGCCCATGGGCGACGGTGGCCACTTACCATCAGATGAGCCGTCTGCTCGTCCCCTTAACTACTACAAAAAAAACCGACTAACCACTGAAGCGGCTAATTAAGTCACATAAATACTGTATTAAACTGTTATTGATGAGTTTTGCTTGTATAATACAATCAATTTAAGTAAGAAGTTAAAATAAAAATAGTAAACTGCTGATACAATGAATTTCCTTTAAGCAGGTCGTAACAGTCATTATGATTTTGCAGTTACAATTCCCGACTTTTTTTCCCCTTTTGTAGAAATGATGTGTCGTGTAGAAAGGAGGGCGTCTATCCAAAAGCGAAAAACATTGTAAAAATAGTCTATGATCGATTCAACTTGGGGACGTCTGGTCTAACTAAATGTTAAAAATAAAGTTGAACTTTTCGTTTCGAAACAGAACAGAATGATAGAATAGAAATCACTTTGAATATTAAAAAATAGTCTAAATGCATTTTTCTGAAATCTATTAAGAAAATGTTTCTTAAAATACCTCTGTAATTTAAAGTATTATCATTACCACTCAATTAGTAAATATTGTATTGAAATAAAATGAACCTGCAAAAATTCAAGCCTAGCTAACAAATCAGTGAAGTAGGCAGCAAGTGGCTTCAGTGAAGGATAACTCTTGCCGGCCCACAGAGCGGGGATGCGTCCGCGCACCATGCTCGTCAGCACCTCCTCTGTTATATCCGTTAAAACACTCACACCTGTAAATATTTTGCAACTTTTTAGACAATTAATTAATTTCTAATAGTCCAAAGTATAAAATAATATATTACAATAATAATAATAATAATCTTTATTTATTAGCAAACAAAAAACATTGATTACACACATTTTCAATGTATAACTATACATTTTAATAAAATCTGGCTCATGCTATTTAGGACTCTAAGTTCAGTACATGGTTGAGCCCTAACTCCTAACTAGGTTTCCCTGTGTTTAGGATATCAGTTTTCTCCTGCCCTCACTAAAGAGTACTTTTAGTTATAAATTGGCCGCCTTTGTAAAAATAGATAATAAATATAATAATATATACCAAATTGACCCTCCTTACAGCAATAGTATATTAATGAGCTATTACCCAATAGAGTTAAGAACAATAAAGAGATAAGAAAAAGTTTTCTCCCGATCTATGGTAAGAAAAGCCATCTTGTACTCTGTTTTTTACTACTATCTGAAATTCCTATACTGAGCAGTAATCATTCTGCTTACTTATAATATCGAGCCTTTAAAACTGACTTGAAAATAAATTTTAATGCGAAATGAAATTTCATACAACAATTTCGCACCAGGGTTTGTACACGTATACCATAAGTTGTGTTGCTTTTCTGATAAACTTTACCTTGCACAGCGCCAATGACCGCTCTAGAACTTGTACGAACAACATTGACCAGTCTTTCGTACCTTGCTGCTTCTTGTATTACCACTATGGACATAGGAGTCATGTCCGCTGGTTTTATATCGCCTTCATGGGATGGCCCCGTAAGTATTTTACTTGGTAACCGTGCGAGAACATCTTCAGCTATAGCCATGGCTTGTTGCTCTGGAGTCACACCTACGCCACCGGCAGCCATCGTATCCTAATATAAGTAATCGAGAGATGTAGTGATTTATTTGAAAACACGAAATGGAATATTTACATTATCTGTATTTATTTTTTAAAAGTAAAGACTAGCAGTACTATTAACTATTAAAGTAGATTTTTGTTGTCATGTTTTAAAATGTACAGATCCTGTAATAACATAAAAATTCAAGTTTATACCTTTATGAAATAATATTATTTTTTAAAAACATCAATGTCAGTGATTCTACATCACATAAAATTTGCACAAAATCTAATAAATCATTAATTTAGTTTAAAGAAGTATACTACCTTTTTTAATACTCACCAAATATTGTTTCAGACGATCCTTTAAGCAACACAAAATACAAGATGATTAACGAAATGTTTAAAATAATGTGAATTTAATGAAATTATACTAAAAGTTTAACTCACCGTGCGGTCCTTGAGTCCAACGAAGATTGATGAATGAAACAAAATATACGATGATAAATTGTACTAATTATAGTTCAGTATTAGTGAAACATTTATAATACAATTGAATTAAATTATGTGTAATATTTTAAATAACAAGAATTATAAAAACTACGGTAATCATTAACTTCTAATGAAACTAAATTATTTAAATTAAAGTATACATCTGGATAAATGTTGTTTTTCGCTAATATAGTAATATTGAAATACAATTATGTAGAATCCGAACTATTTGATTTCTACTACAAATTTATTATATTATCTAAATTGTTTATACCTGTGTAAGTACAGCTGTATTGAGAAGGTCCTCAGCCTCGCGGAAATGCTTGGTAATGTCTGCGTTGGAGTGGAAGCCGAATACACTCGGCGGAGTCGCCACCGGTAAAGAGCGAGCGAAGGCGATGAAATCAGAGTGTTCGCGAAGTGTTGGTATGTAGTATGTACCTGCATAATTATATATTTTAACAACGAAATCCTGGCAAACTAAAAAAACACTTGGTTGTAAGTTGCTAATATCACCCATTGAAGGAAAATAATATTGCAATTTTACTAGCTTAAGCTAACTATGCCAAAATCCTAACATTTATGAGATAACTGGCTTTTATATAATACATATAAAATACTTTATAATCAAAAGTAATTGGCAATTTGCCTTTTGATATAAATAGTCAACAGACATTTGGTTTATTCCAATCACACTGTTACAATCTAAGCAATAATAAAATTGTTTTGTAAAAACAACACTTACCAGTGGGATCAAGTGAATATTTTTCAGCGCCAATGACATCAGGATTATAAAATTTGTATAGTATAGTATTGAGACATCTACGATCCCAGTCGTCCGTAACCCGGCCGCCGTAGTTACATTCACCGGTAAGGTACCGTAGTGCTACGAATTGTACGTCCTACACAAATATATTAATTCGAAATATATTAATTCGATTTCAATACAAATGTATAAAGGCTATTTGTAACAAAGGACCATTAGAGAGTTGTAAACTAATTAAACTATTCCGTGTATGTACATTAGAGACTTGTGTATATTTGTCAATCGATATCTGATATGCTTTCACCGAAATTGTGACAGTGATACGAGCGAGTCTATTCGATATCCCAATAAACTGATTATATCTAAATATTATAAAAGTACATACATGAGAAGTTTATATTGTGTGTCTGTCAAAATGTTTAACAAGTTGCCAACGGAATTTCAGGAACTGAACTTGAATATGTTTAAAAAAATAATGAATGGCTATTAGAAAAATGTTATTATGAGACATTAATGAATATTTATTGTAATTATTATAATATGAATTAATTGTTATTTTATATTGATTAGGTCTGTTTTGACTTTTTTGACAATTTAATTAATTTGACTTATCTATTCTTTCTTTAAATTGTAATTTAATTAGACAACTGCTTGCACACTATTGTATAGTTAAATGTTTTGATCTCATTATTTTAAATAACAACACCTTTGTACAACATCTTTTTTCTTCTTCTTCTATAATATATATGTTTATTTATTTATTTGAAGGAATATAGAAGGACAATAACAATGTAAGAAAACGTTTTATTCCTATAAATTAGTTTTTTTTGTTTAACCATTTCTTTATTGACTAAATTCTGAAGTATTCGCGGAAATAGTCTAGTCGGTATAAACACACGCTGTTATAGCTAATTCTAAGATAAGTAAACAGTAGTATTTGGCACTGAATATATCATACTTTAACTCTATTATAATATCAGATTTTATCGGATATTAAATAAAATATAAAAAACTGTAAAATTTTTATTGAAAAGTGATGTTCCATCAATGCCGGGCTGTCAACCTTTCAAAGTGATTGAGTGTGATTCGATGTTACATAGGGAGAAGTTATACAATTTATGTTGAAACGTATTTTAGATGAATAGTAATAGTAATATAAAATAATAATATGGTAAAAACGATCGACCAGAAGAAAAACATCTTCAATGTTATAAAAAACTAAATGTGGCACAACCATCTTATATTGTAAAGATTTAATTCTTTCGCCTGTCTTCTCTTATAATTTTTATAAAAAGAAAGATCTTTGTTTGTTTCAATTGCTATATTGTAGTTCAGCTACAGAGTATGTCGGTACGTAGCGACCAGTCTAATTTTGTTTTGTTAACTTACCTCATACTCATTCAAGAACATATACAACTGAGTTACACTGATGCGTAGATCAGTTTCATTGAATTCATATCTAATGTTCCATCCAAGGGGTCCGAACTGTCTTCTTTCTTGAACAACCGCATGGAAGAAGCAGAGGGCGAATAGTAACTTCTTGAATATCTCAGGTTGCTTGTTTCCTTCGAACCATTCTAAGTCGTTGATTGGGTCACTTTGGTAAGACCGTGCGATATTAGCTCTTAACCCTGTTTAATAGGATTTCTTAAGAATCAAATAATATATACACTTTTTAAAAATACTTTATAAACGGTTTTTTTATCGTGTTTTATGTTTTTTCATTTGATTTCCTTACGTTTCGAACACTTTGCAGTATATTTCTGTCGGTCACAGGACAGACAAAAACCGTTTTACAAAGTATTTTGAAAATAATAATAAATATAACAATCGTGAAAACCTAAGAAATCATTAATATATACACTGTATCACAAAAGTATCCATTTTAAGAAAATTATACGGTAGTTTATAAAAAGAAGATTGCAGTAAGCTAAATATTACTTACTGCAATCTTCTTTTTATATATTTATATAATACAAATACATTAATTAAAATAAACAATACATACAATAACACAATATTACACTTACTCATATACTTTTATAATATGTTATTTTGCCTATGGTCAAACTAAGGAGTACCGTTATGTATGTAATGTATTAATAATGAATTAAGATTGACCACTGATATTAATAAATGAATATGAAGATTTGTAAATTTTTACTCTATGCCTCATCGAATCATTCATCCATTTACGAAGGTAAAGGCAGAAAAGAAGGAAAAAAATATTTAGTATTGATTAGTTGTTCTCTATGCACTTAGATGCAATTTTTAACAATGGTGATTAAATTTTAAAATATTAGATTTTCATGAAAGATTTGTATAAATATAATCATTCTAATCGAGGCTCATTTAAATTCCAAACACTCTTATCATTCTTGTGAACGTGTACAGAATTACTAATAACTGTTTAAATCTGTAATTTAAATTCTAAGTGGAAAATCTAATATGTTCTGTGGAAATGTATCACTTCGCATTTTAAAGTATACGCGTGTTTGAAAACCATTGCTTATAAAATTTTATATTCGAATTTGAGCTTGTGATATACTACAAAAATATATCAAATGTAGCTGTATTATTCAATGTGGTACCTTGAGGTGGTTCATTGGTCATCTTGACTCCATTTTGTAGAACGTACACAGGGAAGTGATCAGCTGGGTACGATGTCAACCACAGCCTAAAGTCTGGATGGGTTGAATCTGGCGTCAGACTTTCGCAAATCTAAATATTAAAATTTTAGTTGTAATAAATATAAAACTTTAATTATAGGTTTGGTTTTACAATAAACGAAAGACAATTTTTGCAGTTATTATTTAGAAGTTATAATATTATATAGAAGAATATGAATAAACTTTTGTAATTTTTTTTATATATCTTAATTTTCTTGCCGCTCGCCTTACTGTCAAAATAGTTGGCTTACAGTGAGACGTAGTGGATTGAACAATCTTTATTTAGAATTGCGCTTAACACAACACACACACGCACACACCCATATGCATATATGTACCCACTCATCAATGCACAGCCGAAACTACAGAAGCTTGAAATGAAATTTAACACATGAAGTGAAGTAGAATAAGTGTAGTAAATGGTAAAAAAATACATTATCTCATCGAATTAACAAACATATATGCTGATATAATGCATACAGAATAGTACAATAAAGACTTATTTAAAGTTTAACTACCTTTTCCAACATAGGCATCCAACTCTTGGCCAAGTGACAGTTTTGTAATACAACCCACGTGCCGCTCCGAACGCCCTCGTCTATAAGTTTTACTGCTATAGGGCCTTGGCCTTGTCCCAGAGATAATGAGAAAAGACGTGACGACCCGAAGCCCTGTCATAAAGTAATATTAAACAACAAATAGTAAATTTTCTTTTTTATTCTGTTTAAAATAAGCTACAAAATATAGTTTAATTAAGCTGTTTCTCATGACAATAGATCTGACGCAGGTTCAAGAATATAGGTTCAAGAATATATCAGTTACAAACTGCAATAAAACAATACAAATTCATCCTATTTTAAATTTTTTAAAATGCTTTTTTTAATATTTTATATTACTGAAGGTATAAACCTGATCATCAGCAAACTTGAGAAGTGTCCCCATAGGATCAGAACCCGGAGTTAGAACAAATAGGAGAGGAATGCAACAATGTGAGTCCGAATACGATGATGCAAGGTCGAAAAGGGGTGGCTCAACGAACATACGACCCATTTGAGCTAGAAATCAAATGCATATTATTGTGTGATGTGATTTCCTGCAATAATTATTTGAATTCTTAAAAACTAATTATTGTATTTGGTTGCAAAAAATATAATAGTGTAGTAAATTAAAAGCGGTGATAGCCTAGTGTTTAAGATTTCGGTGTCTTACTTAAGAGGTCCGAGTTTGATTTCAGCCACATACGATGACGAAGACTTTTCTAAATTATGTGTGTTATAAGCAACTAATTTCTTTCACTGAAGTTTTTCGGACGTTTAAAGGAAAATGTAGCGAAAAAACACACCTAATAGTTCTCCATAATATCTTCAAAGGTGTGTAAAATCTGCTAACCTGCACTTAGAATGTAATCTAACATTTCTTATTCAGAGAAAGACGTCCGCACTCAGTAGTGAGCCGTTAATGGTTTCCGGTAATTTATGTATTTAATACTTATTTCATCTTCTACTTTTTAAAATACTCACATTCGACAAAGTTTTGAACTGCAGGTACCATCATGTCTAAGCGCATGCAGCGAAGGACCATCATTTTCTAAAATAAAATGTTGTACACGTGAAATAGGAACTTTTATAAATAATAGTATACAATATGAATTATGCATAAAGGAGTATTTTCGCTAATGGGTGTCAAAGCTAGATTTTATTTATTTACCTCAAACATATCCAATTTCGTATTCCATGGTGCAGGCAGCGGTTGAACATGCGGATCGGGCGTATCACAATATGCTTCCCACTCATTTAAATGTATGGTAAAGTGTTCCAAAATTCCAGAAAAATGATTTATTTCGTTCAACCTTAAATATTTAAAGAGCATATCAGTAAACGAAATGAGTAACAAATAATCTTCTCGCACAGAAAACAGTGCTTTGAATAATACAAAAAGAATCAGATTTTCTCGTTTGCACCTCGATAAATAGGACCTCAAAAATTTTCCTACTAACCCATTGAATTCTGCCCAAGCTTGCGGACTGAGAAAAGATACGGGATTAGGAGGAACGTTTCTTGGTTGAGCTCCGGCCAAAAGAAACATCACATGCGATTGCACCAATCGACCTTCTGCTACCATTATTGTTACTGTCAGCAGTAATGAAAACACCAACTTGTCCTGATGAATATTTACAAATAATTAATGTCTTAAATAAGTATACCTTAAAGTTTCTTGTATATATTAATTATGTCAAATACAATAATGTCATGCAATGCGGGCCAAAACCCAATTCTGAACTACATTACTAAATAAATCAAGAGAAAACATTTATCACTGAATTGTTTTATTTTTAACTAAATTGTTATAATTTATATCTTTTCAGAATTATATTTCCATCCAATTAATTCCATCAGAAAACTCCGAATTGCCAACGTAACTGTTTCCGACTGTTTATGCTCTTTATTCCTACCTTCTCAAAAAGACTTCTGCAGATATTAGCATACAAAGAATATGTAAAATGTTTGCGCAATATGGACAGCCTTGCAGGAATTTCGTCTACTTTCTCCGTATTGTCAATAGACGCAGTAAACAGTCCTTCAAACCAGCCCAGGGAATATTGATACATCGGATCGATATTTGCCAATGACGCTAAAATATTAGTTAAAACATTTATGAGTCTTAAAAAAAATGTAACTTTATTATCTGAGATCTTGCAATAAGCTCATAATTACCAATTAGGAAAAACAAATTTGTGGAATGAACTGCAATTGGCACGTAGTCATTTCTGGCTTCGTCGATTTGTATTTCAGTAGTCATCGCCACTTCTTGTTTTTCTTTAATCTCATTAGCCATATCTTTAGCCGAATTTAAAATCTTAAAACAGACGTGATTTAAATTAAATAGCCCATAAAGTTTTACATAATTATATTTAAGTGATATTCATAACAGGTGTTATAAATATTTGGACAAATTATAAGACTTTAACTTCTACTAAGTTCTTTTTCTACTAAGGTACCTGAACAGCCTCTTCATCCTCCAATAAATGCTCAGAAGTTGACAATACATTAAGAATCTTCTTTTCAATATCTTGTAACAATCGTCTATGTTCAGCTCCTTGAGTAGTCAGATCCGCTTTAGCTTGTTGTAGGTCGGGTCTCTCGCGAGCTACTACTCGAGCTAGCAATTGTGCTTGCAAACCATCTTTAGCGAGCATAAAATTTACTAAAGTAACTCGAACTCCTACTTCTGGTAAATAGTGCGGATTGGCTAGTTTTGTGCTAATGTATAACCTGTGTATGTACAATAATAGAAATGTATGGAGATATTATTGAAATAGATGCATTGAAAATAAATTAATTTCCAGATCAGCTTATTAAATATAGCTTATTAAAAATATTATATATTAATAATATTTTTAGCCCCTAGTATTTGTATCTTTTATCACTCCAGTAATAGGACGTATCTTTCTATATATATTTACAATCAGACACTCACTTGAAATCTTTACTATATTCCACTATCGTATCTCCGATTTTTATACAAAGGGCACCGCCTTGTCTAAATGTTTGCTGCTGTAGAAGAGGTTCCAGCATGGGATCTAGTTCTTCTAATACATTTTCTAATAAAACCTAAAGATATAGTTAAGAACTTGTAAGCTAGTAAATTTTATAAATATAAATTAAATACAGTTTCCATCACGTACAGCTAAGTCATTGACACTAATAATTGTTGTAAACATTTTTTAATTACCGGTTGTCCAAACTGCACTGCGTTTTCTAATACCCGACCAAGATCAGCTTGAGTCATACGTACAACGCTTAAGTTATTAGGTCTCTCCATATTTTTTATCCATCGGTTAGCCTGTCCTTGGGGATCTATCATTAGCGGCCATCGGCGAGCAGTCCTATTATAATTTTTTATAAGTGTAGAAAAGTTTATATGTGAATACATTTTAGACAAAATAGCCTTCATATTCTTACATGATAATAATAGCGCTTTCAATACTAAAGTCATCAGCAGGCAACCCGTCAATGTTCCATTGCTGTATAGTCACAGGCTCGCCGAGAGATTTAATCAGACTGTAATTAACAGTGCACACAATGCCGCAATCATGACATGCATGCGCCCACTTCATTACCTGTGTTTGTTTCATTATTAAATCCTAAGTTTGTATAAACTTTAATCTCTTTTTGTGATAAAAAAGTGAGTGGAATGTTATTAAGTTATGATAAGGAGTTAATATAGCCTTTGAACATTACTACATTTCTATTGCAGGTGAATACAGAGTTAGAATTTTTTTTAAAGAAATCTTAAACTTCGTAAAATGATGACGATGAATGAATGTTGAGGATAATTCTAAATATTAAACAATTAAGAACAAAGAAAAGATATCAATTTAGTGTCAACTTCACCTGTTCGTTTCTAAATGCAGCTGTAAATGGTCCTAAATAAGCTATGACACCAGCTGCGATTAATATATCACCTAAAAATATTAAACAATAAAAATCCTTAATTATTCAAAATAAAAAAATTCAAATAACAAAGCAAATTAGATATTAGTTTAGCTAAACTTAGTAAGTCTATATAAATAAGTATTTTGTATTATTACACTTCTCTTCAATTTTTTTAAATTTCTAAATACATTTCGTAATTACCAAACAGTTTAAAGCAAAATTAAGATTTTATACCAGTAAGTGAATTATACGTCTCTCGTAGGGTCTTAGCAATAAGTGTCCACCTGGTTTTTTCTCCCCCTAAACCAGAAATAAGCATTTCGGCTCGTTTGAGCTTATTACTGCAGTCCATAACTTCATTATCTAGAAGTCTTTGTTGCCGATTTTGTTCGGATAATGCTTCTTCTAAACGACCTAATTTGTCTTGAACCTGGAATATATAACTACTATTGTATACTTTTCAAGAGTAAATATAGATAGTTCAATTCACGACGGCTAGCGACAGACGGCCTGCCTTCTACTTGTACAGTTAGTAGGCGAGTAGCGAGATATTACGTATATTGAACTGTCTATAGTTGCTTACAGTGTTTTATTATAAGAATTACAATAAAGATAATGGTATTCTTCGAAGGTATTAAAAATCTTTTATTAATTCCAGGTAAATACTATAAACAAATAAAACCGCTAACCTCTTTTAACTGAGCTTGTTTAATAGCTAACGCAGCCATAGCCTTATCGTAGACAGCCTGTGCCGCTGCGAGTCGCTGTTTCTTTGGCGCAACCACTTTCGCAACTTTATCATACTTGGTCATTGCTATTACCCACTTGCACATACCTAGTTATTGCGTTATTATTGCATCATCACTTTATACATTAATATACCAAGTTTGACATATAATTATAGATATGTATACCTTCTGCGGCGACTGATACGGCTCGTATTTTCTCAGGGACAAACCCGTCATCTTGCATCACAGTAGCCATGAGCTTTTTCATTACAGGGGGCGGAATATTGTCTTTGTCGTAGTTCTGGAGTGATTCTAGGAACTTTATATCGTTGAGCAACTTCTTTGATGGACCCCAATAATCTTCTATTGTACCTACTCCAGATGGGTGTGGTATTTTATCCGGCTTAACTTCCTTTAGAGAAATCGTAATATATGGTTAATTATTATTTTTCACTTAATTTGTCCCTCGCTTAATTATCTCATTTACGTCATTGTATTCTTTATATCATTTAATTAGAGATATAAATTAAAATATTATTTCAAGTAATTTTATTAATCTGTCTGCGCCTGTTCACATTATCTGGGTGGGTTCTCAAGTAATTTTGTAAAAAAAATAATTATTATAATGTTATGAAAATGGTCTTATTAATGAATATTCTTTGACGCATGTTCTACCAACAAAAACTAATATAGTCATAAGTGAATGATTGGGTATAAAAAGTAATATACTGTTATGTAAAGGACCTTCCTACCTTTATTAAAACTTACCGGATCGTCCTAGGATTGATTGTAATACAGAGTTAATAAATATTTATTAGTCATAATTAATAAAATGCAAATAATAATTATTAATAATGTATAAGATACTAAGATAATAATCAATTTTAATTTTATAATAACTAACATCTTCTCTGATCAACTTTCCATCTTCATCGGGATTTAATCCAGCGAAATAAATACAATATATGCTTATACGAAATTTTTATGATGACTAGCTGACCCAGCAAACGTTGTTTTGCCAGCGGTGACCCACCCTTATAATTTAGGGGGATGAAAAATAGATAGTAGCCGATTCTTATACCTACCCGATATCCAAACAAAATTTCATAAAAATCGGTCGAGACGTTTCGGAGGACTATGGTAACTAACATTGTGACACGAGAATTTTATATATAAGATTTTTGTTAAAATCAAATTCTTGTTATTTTATTGATCATAACAACGAACACAAACCAATAGCAATGATTATCTATTCTAGACTTTCGTCCTGTAGACTAAAACAACAGCGCTTCTTTAAAAATCAGTCAGTCATCAAGTCTGAACAGCAAAAATAAAGTGCATATAAGTTTTGGTTCTTAATTTATTCATTTCCGTAATGTCTACAGTAAGGTTATTTGATGCAGCCAACTGGTGCTGCGCGAATCAAATACTTACTTTCAAAATACAAATAGCTTCCATTACAAGTTTAATGCCTCTCGGAGGACTCTTCATGGTCTTGATAAAAGTGATATCTTGCGGCGTCAATGTGTCCAGCGCAGCTAATGCAGCATTGAGGATAGGCATCGCCTCTGCGAGATCTGCGTCGCACTCGTCTTTGATTGCTTGGGCTTCTTGTGCCTAAGATACAATATTTTTATTTTATTGTTGTTGTTCGTAAACATTTAGTATTTAAATTAAGTAAAACGAATATACTTCAATATCTATTAAAATGATATCTGAAAATAAACATTTATACCTTATCTTAGATCTTAGTTATACAGAGTGGATTTTTGAGACGGGTCAGTAAGGGCAGGTACCTTAACCGTTATAGTTACAGGAAAACGTTCCTACGAGACCATCCATAACTTTTTAAGATATTCTGAACTGCAATCACAGATTTTTGAGAAAATTTACGGTCAGCGAAAAAACTGCTAAAACTTTAAATAAAATTTTTTATGTCTATCGATCCTACTCCGTATGGGGATCAAAAGACTCTATGGGACCATTTTAGGTTTGAGTACTAGAAATGTCAGAAATCGTCAAAAACATTTTCCATACATTTTGTACTGAAAAACGAAAAATCAACTCGTCACATTTTTATTGCCAAACAATCCTATTTCTTACTGTGATTAAAGATTCTTTTAGGCCACAACGACACAACATGTCACACCAACTTCAAAATAGGTGATCTACGAAATAAATTGCTCAAAATGACCGCCGTTTTCTACGTAATTTCATTCCTTTTTGTACTGAGCAAGTAGCAGCGGATAATTGTCTTTGATGGATATTATTTAAAATCCTCGTTAACGCCTCTCTCAGCTCCTGCAAACTGTCGTAATTCCTTTTATTGACTTCGGTGGCCCCACAAAAAAAATCGAGTGGCATTAGATCGGGGTTGTAAGTTGGCCACTCAATTGGACTATGTGTTCCGAATTGTCTATTCAAATTTCGTAGATCAATTTAATTTCGTAGATTACCTATTTTGAAGTTGGTGTGACATGTTGTGTCGTGCTGTAGTTTTTGTATTTAAATTTCAGTTGGCCTAAAACAATCTTTTAATCACAGTAAGAAATAGAATTGTTTGGCAATAAAAATGTGACGAGTTGATTTTTCGTTTTTCAGTACAAAATGTATGGAAAATGTTTTTGGCGATTTCTGACATTTCTAGTACTCAAACCTTAAATGGTTCCATAGAGTCTTTTGATCCCCATATGGAGTAGGATCAATAGACATAAAAAAAATTTTTTTTGGATTTTAGCAGTTTTTTCGCTGACCGTACATTTTCTCAAAAATCTGTGAATGCAGTTTAGAATATATTAAAAAGTTATGGATGGTCTCCTAAAAACGTTTTCCTGTAACTATAACGGTTAAGGTACCTGCCCTTACTGAACCGTCTCAAAAATCCACCCTGTATATAGTTCTTAGTAAATTACCTGCTCTGCAGCTGCCGCCTGATCAACCAACACCTCAGCCTCAACTAAAGCGACCCCTTCCTTTTCCTTTTCCACTTTAGCAGTAGTTTCAGCAACTGCGGCTGCGCCTGCCGCTAACTTTGGTTGTAGTACTTCCAATGCTTCCTGTAAGGCTGCTACAGATTTGGCGGCGATTGCAAGCTGATCTAAACCAGTGAGATACCGCTTTTCACTCGTTAACAACTCACTGAAATAAATTATTAAAATTTTTGTATATAGTCTTTTGAATTTGGGCACACTCAATCCTTTTGTTTAGTAACTCACGTTCGCTTTTTCCCCAACAATGATTTAAACATATTTATAAGTTCCAAGTAAGCTGTAGGCGTCACATAGTTGTATCGTTTTAATCGTAACAAAAATTGTCTCGTCAACTCTTGAGTATCAGTGTGGAACATTTGGCATAATGTGATGGCTGTATTTCGTTCTAATTCAGTCAATTCTACATCTTTGAGAAAACGAGTTGCCACTGCAAGTAAAGCATCTGGTGGCCATTCCTATAAAGTTATAGTAAAAAGTAAATATATTAGTTTTAGCTTGAAGCAAGTTCTGTAAATTTTAATATGAATATTTAATTTTAAATAATTTTAGTAACCAACCTGAAACCAATCAATTGTGCAACAGTTCACAAGCGATGGGAACTTGCGTATACGAGTCCTCAACGAAGTTCCAGCTGGTGACATCGCTAATACTATGTGTAACTGATCGCGTACGATGGAGACGAAATACGCATAAAGAGCAGTTGGACTGCCATCAGTTTGTAGGGACTTATCTCTTTGACGATCTATCTGGTTAAAATAATTCAAAGGTCAAAAGAGTAAGTCGTCTTAATTATATTTATTCATCCTCTCCCCATTAAACAATACTTTTTACAAATTATATTTATAGCTTATTTTTATACTTACTACACGCATTTTTTCACAAAGCTCAGCTTTTTCGTCCGCAACAAAAATATTTGGAACTTCTCCTGAATTTAACATGTTATTTACATCTTCTAAGAATCCTTCTTCTTTTATCTATTTAGTAGTTAATTAAAATAAATAGTTGAAGGGTTTTTTATATTTTTATAAATAGCATAAATATAAATAAAAATGATGAAATAGATACCTGTGATTCAATGAACAAGAACACCATGTGTAAATCCGGAGTGCTTGATTTCCTTAACAATGTTTTTAGATCTTCACGCCATTCAGTTTTGCCATATGTTCGACTCATTTCTACCTGTTTATTAAAATAATAAATACATAATAAATAAACAGCTTATTGTCTCTAAAAAAAACATTTATATTACCTTACCGGTCTATTTTATTAACTTCCATGTTAAGAACATTAATTTGTCCACTTGTTAAACTAACAAACCTGGAAAAGATCATATTCGTTGATGTGTGCAGCGAGACGGGTAAGAGATTGCCGTCCAGATCCACCCAGGCCAACTAGCAGTGCATGGGATCTGGGTTGGGTCAGCACACGACATATTCGTGATACATGCTCGATTGCAAATCTGTTAAATATTCCAATATCTTAATCTTGCTTTCAAATTTAATTTAAAAATATTTCAGATTCAGTTGGGTAACTCTCACATAAATGTGTTGATTTTAATTATTACCTAAACAGTACAAGATTCATAGGCTTCTTGGACATGTTATTGAATTCTACCAAATATGCTTCTACAGTTGAATTTAAATGTTCCATATTTGTCGTTTCCATGTAAAATCGTGTATCTACTTTTGGATTTGCAAAATCGCAATATATCAAATTTCTTAGATGCAAATCAGTAATCTGAAAATAACAAAATAATTTCATAATCTATTTTAGTAAAAAAACATGAGGTCTTAAGAGTTTCGTGTCATAATGTTAGGCACTTGCCTCTTCATCCGGTGTATCGAGCAACCGTCCAAGTAGTTTATCAAACTCGTCGTTTAGATAAAGATGTGTAGCTTCTCTCAAGCACTTTACCAGCCAATGTCTATCACGATCTTCTGTGAGACGATCAGAGAATACCCGGAGACATTCATGGACCCAGAGTCTTTTGATCGATTGTAAGTCTGGAGTTACTTCAGGTACAGATAGTAAAACACCCTAAATGAAGATATTTTTTTGTTAAATTATATATTTTATTCCGGTACATAAAAAATGATTACTTACCAATATTACTTTAGAGAAATCACGTAAGTTGAAAGTGTAATGTGACTTGGAAGGTGTAGGTAATAAGTTCAATCTGCACTGTTTATAAACCTCTAAAGTTGCTGCTACTATTTCTTCTATACAAGGGTCAAAATCCTTTGAAAATCCTCTAAAAATATCAATTATGATAATATGTTCAATAAGATAGGTGAGCAAAGTTTAAAATGGAAAAAGCATAAAGCTTATTAATGTTTTTTAAACTAATTATTTGTTTTTACCTAGTATCCAAATGCCACAACATTATTCTTCCGAAGATAACTTTAAGAGTTTCGTCGTCAAACTCATCGATACAGAAGAATGAGAAGTGTCTAGAAAACCTTGGTGTAACGAGTTTAGCTCCAGGCGTAGGCTTACCCATTGCACACATGAACTGAAAGTATCAAGAATTTTTTTTAAATGATAAATAAGGGACAAACGAGCGGGCGGGACACCTGATGGGAAATGGTCACCGTCAACCATTGACATCGGCACAACTAAAAAATATCTCTTGTTATGCCGATGCCTTGCAACCTCTAAGATAGAGTGAGGAGCGAGAGCAAAGAGAAGAATGGTTCAGTGGACCCTGAGCAAAAACCCGATGTTTACTGGATCCGCAGCGTTAATGGGATGGGACAGGGAGCGAGTAGATCTGGCTAACATGCGGCTCGACTGAAACACGTCAGAGACACTTCGGCGGTCGGATTTGCGTGCCAGCGGTCGCAAGCCAGTCGGGGAACTGATCCCCAACCACCAATAGGAGTGCTGGGTTACTCACCTCTTACGAGATGCTCTCCCAGCGGCAGAGGGGAATTGTATTCTAACCGGTCCCCTCACGGATATAAAATAATAAATTCCCTAGATATTCATAAATAACTGGTCATTAATAATTATAAAACGATATGTTATTTGAGATTGCAATTCGAAAGAGAAATTTTAACTGAACATTTTTTTATTACCTGAACATCAATGAGATGCATAGCGACATTAGTCTTCCGATCGTACCACAGACCTAGATCAATTCCTTGTCTTAATACTTCAATAGGCGGCTGAGCACCGTACGTTTCTGCCTGAGGCATACTAACGTCATCTACAAATACCACGCAATAACAGCCTATCGGAGGACCGAACACGCCTGTTGAAAAATAATTGTATATAAAATAAGAATTAAATATTATTAATATAGATACAATATAGAAAAATAATGTACCTTTTCTTCTTTTATCTAATTTCCCCATAATGATATCCTGAGTTTGATTGCAGTTCGTTTGTGCCGAAAATGCCATAATCAGTGCTTTATATACCTTTGTGTCAACTCTTTTTACTAAATAATCCTTGTAATCAAAAGAAAAACAAATAGGTTATGATAACTTGTAAGACTAAGACATTTAATCAAATTATAGCAACACTTACGATAATATACGAAGACTTGCCAGTACCAGTTGGCCCTACCATCATTACAGCCTTGTGGTGAGTCACCAAAAGTTTAAATAATGCTAAATATCTAACACTATCTAATGTTGTCACTAATATTTGATTGGGAGGCGTGTCTCGACTAATAGGAGGTGCCGCTACGACATCATCATGCCACGGTTTCCATTTTCCTTTACCCTAAATAATAAAGCTTTTTATTCAACTAAGTTTATTAACTACTTAAAAAAAATATCAAAAACAATAGACTGAAAAATAGACAAAATCTTATTTAATTACTAACAACACTAATTCGACGTACCTCTTTAATAAATCGATAGTCATAAACACTTCCTTCTTTAGGAATAGTAAATATATATTGTTTTTCTGGTTTTGCTATATCTTTTGGGTATCCTAATGTTTCTTTGACCTTTTCAGGGAATTCTTTTTCTAACAAACCTCTGAATAATATATCAAATTTAGGTCGACCATCACTTTCTAAAGTCGCTCCAATAGACCAGATTGTTGAAAAGAAAAATACCCCCTAAAATTTACCGAAAATATTTACTCAGCATAACGAGGACCTTTAATTAATTTACATATTTTTTTTACAAAGTATTTCTTAAAAAACAGAGCTTTTTTGGTACAAACAGTATATCAATTCAACTTCATTTTAAGAGAATTTAAGAAAATATACCTCTAGTTGTGCTCTAATATCGAGATCCGATAGCTGTTCAACGTATTTTTCATCATAAAAGTCATCCATAAAAGTATCAAAAAGATTCATACAAGCTTGAACTAAATTGCTACGTGATGTAACATACATTTGCTGAAATAAAATTTCTAATCATAACCTAAATTTATTTAAGTTATAGTATATTCTTTAAATATCCTTGCAAGATATACAATATTATTATTTTTATCGCTAAATATTTATATTATATATCATATCGAAGTAGAAATGAAATACCTTAACTTTTCCAGATAATTCTACAAGCCACAGCAATGGCGACATGAATCTATTGAATAACATTCGAATGTAGTTTCTATTGAAACCATGAAGTGTGGGAGGTAATGTATTTAACCATGACTCAGCAAGACATTTCCAACCAAGACCCTTTGGTTCCAAATAAATCATTCCACAACGTGATACCTGTAATCATTGTTTTCTGATTTTTTTTAAATCTTATAATACGCATTTTAATGCATAAATATCTGTTGGCACTACTTATAATGTTTTAAAATAATTGCAAACACTAAAAAAAAAATAATACATACATATATTTGGTACATTATCTTAACAGGTTTTATTTTGTTATTGTACTTAGACAAATTAAGCGTTTTAATTTGTCGAATGCATAAATTAAAAACTTCGCATTTTTATAGCTTACTGTAGCAGGTGATGCTGCTTCAAGATCCATAGGCTCAAAGATTAGATTAGTAGTTGGTGCGAGTTGGATAATTTCACCACTCATAAGACACAACTTCTTATTGTCATCCAACACAGTGTTTAAATTTTCTATCCAAATAGCATCCACGGGGCCATCGAAAACCAACCACTTTCTACAAAAATAGGAGTTTAGCAAAATCAATATAAAGATATTATATTATAATATATTTCCGCTTCAAGAATTTTTAATACCTATTATCATTAGTCGACACAGCAAAAGCTCTATAGCTGACTGCAAGAATACCATCTGACCATTCGTGGGAAACGGGATCAAACTGCCCGTAGAGCTGTCCCATAGTTATGGACTTTGGATTTATCACCGTCCATTCGACTGGGTTCTCATCCATCAAGCCCTAAGAGTTAAATGAAAATAAAATTAATTATATTTTAATTTTGAATCATATGATAACAGAATTGTTACTTTAGTACTTTACACACCTTTTCTGACACCATTCCCAATGCGTGTCCTAGAGCGTGATAGCATTTTGTTTTACCCGAGAAAGGGTAACCAACCAACATAAGGCCATGTCGTACTAGAATCATTTCGTATAACTGAAGCACCTAAAATTAACATTTTACATTTCATGATGTATTTGATGTAATTTTTACAAAAGAATTTGAAATGTGTTCATTTTATTTATACTTTTGTCGATTTTATTAACAAATTGAAATGTATTCTAGAAGTTTAGTACAGCGGAGCTAATAAGCTAATGAAATAATGAAAGATAATGAAAAAAGTTTCATTGGCAAAGTATATTTTGTCGACTAAATACAATTATTACCAGCTGATACAACAAGTTTAGAAATTAATACAAAGAAAGCAGTGATGGCCCAGTGGTTGAGACTTCAAGTCTTACTCGGGAGGTCCGAGGTTCGATCCTGGGCACACACCTCTGACTCTAAGTTATATGTGTTTTAAGCAATTAAATATCACTTGCTTTAACGGTGAAGGCAAACATCGTGAGGAAACCTGCACTCCTGAGAGTTCCCTAAAAGTTCTCAATGGTGTGTGAAGTCTGCCAACCTGCACTGGGCCGGGGTGGTGGACTATGGCCTAATACCCTCCTCATTCTGAGGAGGAGACCCGGCTCAGCAGTGGGCCATTGAAGGGTCGTGATGATACAACAATGCATAGGGACTTTATAGCTCTACTTTGAAATTTAAAATAAATACAGAGTCATATAAATATACATATAAAATATATTAACACAATAACAATTTTTGTACATACTTTTTCAATAAAGAAATCGTTAGCTTGCAAATTTAGCGGCACGCAGACTTCTTTCAAGCATGCTACTAGATGAGGCAGACCAGCCTGAGGCAGTGGTAGACCAGGGAACAAATCCCCTATTATTCCCTGTTATGTATTTAATTATTTAATTCATTTTGATATTTACTTTAATTTTTCTAGTTAGTAATTAAACTATTAAAATTATTTTTACCATGAAAAGTGGTACGTCATGTTCCAAAAATTTGGGCAGATTGACGTCTTTTATAGAACGCAACAAAATAATATCTTCCACCTCATCCGGATAACGAAGCTTGAGTGCTCCAGCTGCTCTCAAAACAGATTTAACAGCACGCATACCTATTAATATTAATTGAAGTGATTAAAACGATCGAACAAAAATGACATGTATATAATATAAATTATCAAAGCGCTACATGCGAAATAAGTAAAAACAATAAGACTACTTCTTACTATACCGGCTAAGTGTCAGAAATCAATGAAATACCATAATCATAATGACTTTGTGAAGACAACTGTTCGGAGCAGAGTTTATAGGTTGCTACAATCTTAACAGCAAGAGGTTTTGCATTCAAATATCCAAATGCATACAACTCTATCTCCGATATCAAAACGTAATCTGGCACCATCATTGCAACTGATCGGAATAATGCCTAAAAAGGTTAAAATACACTCAATACTATATTTACTTCAATAAAAATAACTAATGATGTTTGTCTTATACCTTCAAATTGTCTGGTAACTCAGATCGTCCAGCGTATCCTGGATTCATAGTGATAAAGACAGCACATGTCTTATCCAAATGTAGCAACGTTCCCTCAAACAACAACTCCGTTGCTCCAGAATTAATTCCTCGCTGAATTGACAATATCTGTTGTGCAACTACTGATAACACTTCTAGATCGATTCTATTGAACTCATCAAAACAAGACCAAGCCCCGCATGATGCCAAGCCCTAGAATATTTATATAAAATATATTTACTTAATATAAATATAAGTTTTCAATAATTATGTGTTTTGTCAATTTTGTTAAAAAATTTACCTTAAAGAATTTTCCAAGAGCAAGATAATCAAGTCCGTCGGAACAGTTAAACACCACACATTGTTTAGCGACTGCTTTTGCCAAATCTTTCGTAGTTTCCGTTTTGCCAGTCCCAGCCGGTCCCTCAGGAGCTCCTCCTGATATTTTGAAAATTTTAAATAAGTACATTCTTTTTTTTTTATTTTTTTATTCCTTTTCAAATTTTCTTTATTTAAATAACGTAAATTCAAGTTCGTACCCAAATTCAAGTGTAAAGCTCCAAACAGCGTACGGAAACATCGATCAGTAAGAGGTGTTACAACCAGACGACCTGTGTTACCGAGATATTCGTATCCGTACATGAGTTGAGAGTTGATCATGCGAGTAGCAATTTGCATGGTGTTGTCCTCTTCTTGATGCTTTCAAGAAATATTTTTTCATTATTGAAGAAAAAGGTAGACGGTAAGACACATTTTTTTATTAAAAATTGCACTTACTTCCCAGTAATACCTAATTTGCGAAAGCCAGTTGAAGTCGTTGTCAAGTTGAACATTAAAGTCTATTAGCTCCATGAGAACATCTCTAGCATGAACATCCAGTACGACGAGCGCCCCTGTTGATTTTAATAATTTATTAGCTACTAGCAACCCACCCTTGCTTTGCTTCGGGGTATTAATGAAAATAAAATTACAATAAATACCCTATAACTGCTATATCTTTTTAAGTATAACGTTTACCCTATACCACCTGTGTTAATTAGAAATAGTGAAGCTTTCTATCAGAAGAATTAATAAAATTGATGAATTAAACTACGAACGAATCCTTTAAATTACATTTATCGACCAATATTTCACCACTCTCTTGTGTGTCTCGGGAAAAGTGTAGCTTTTCTTCAGTTTTTTTTTTAAACTAGATCAATATTTCCAGTTCTGTAATATGTATATGAAATTGGTTCGACGATTTTTGAGTACAATTTGTTACCACAGTACCGTTGCTTGTAACATCGATTTTATGTAAATTTATTATCTTAAATGTACAATAATATACTTATGTGGCGAGTAAGTAATAAAACGAAAAAAATTAAAAAAGAATTGATTAAAACAATTTAAAATTTCAAGTATTTTATTAGCTAAAGTATATCTAACTTTATTAAGGGTATAATTGTTTAGATACCTATATAAATCTCTTTACGAAGCTTTAAATATATCAAAGTATATTAATAGATTGGAAAATTACCTAGTGTTATTCGATTTTGCAGGCTCAGTTTGCCTCGGACTAGATCAACTATTTTGGAAATCTGATAATTGCATTTGTCCCAATAGGCTCTCATGGCCGGTATACTAATATGAATGGCTTCTGTTACTTCGGATGTCCAAAAGGTCATTGCTATACATTGTACCTTAAAAATCAGCGATTTCTTAAAAAATATGAATAGTCAATCAAAATAAACATATATATGTAAAAGAGCCAGTATTTTATTCTAGGTCCCTTATTTTATAAGGCAAAGTATAAAAACAATAATTATGTTGACCATATTACTATTTATAAATTATTGTTTTATAAAGATTGTTTGCCTGATTTAGACTCGACTTTCAATGGCATATGGAAACAATTTTCGTACGGAAATATTTGAACTGCATTTTAATAAAAATATAAAACATCATACAGCCTGTCCCGGCCAAATAAGCACCCACTGCTGCCGCTCTCTTTGTAAGTAGTCATCGTAGGAGAGTGCTACGACGTGGTGGACAGATGCTTTCATTGCTTTCTCCAGTTCAAGTAACCACTTCTCTACCTAAATAAGTAACATAATAAAAATTATTATCAATATTCTTACTGTTTAACTTACTAATTATAAAGACATTTTTTTTAAATAACGTGACTTTTGCTATTTGTATTACGATACACCTGCTTAATAAATTATTTATTATCGAAATACAACCTTTGTAGTACATAAAATATATTGTTTCTCAGTATTAATATCACTCAGTATCAAAAAAAGTTCATTTATCTATGCCAGAATACTTAGAATTATAAATAAAATACAATAATAAATAAAGTTACTTGTCCCCTAGCTGCTGCTGTGTTGATTGTAATTGTGAGTTCCACAATTTCTCCTTCTGAGGACCTCATGTGAGTTACTACGAGATCCTCCGTAAAGTTGAGTTTGGCGATGCCTTCAAAGCATTTCTTTAGATGAGGTTGTACACTGTAATAGAAACAATATTAAATAAAGTATTTTATATTTTTTTCTTTATAAAACTTAAAAAATATGATGAAATATTGCTTGTACACAATTATTAATATTCAGATATAAATCAGTCTGCTTGAATTAAGTTTGAACAAAGCCTTGCCCCGGGAACAATTCATTCAATCAGATAATAGCTACAGACATAACAGGGTCTCGACAATCATGCCGAAATATAAAATATATTTCGCTGTGACTAAAATATTCGTACTTTAGAAACATGTATTTGGTCTTATCCTTCGTCTTTCTTAAGTCATAAGTCACTAATTATATAACCTTAACGAAAAAACATATACGAGTATACACACCGCATAGGATCTTTAGTTTCAGATAGAATTTCAAGTAATTCATCATTCGAAAGGAAGAAGAAGCGTGGGAAGTAGAGTCGCTTCTTCTCCAGATATGCGTTCAAGCCACGTTGGACCATTTCAAGTAGATTGTTAGATTTGCGCAGTCTGTCTAGCATTTTCTCTATAGTAATCACATCTAGCACACGAGACTCCATGTATGCTGCCTTCATTATTTCTCGCCACATCTGAAAGAATAATTTTAATATCAACATTTGATATACGCGCTTGTCAAATTATTTGCAGAAATTCCGAAAACGAGTATTGGTAATCTAACTAGCCTAAACTTGATAAATTCTATAGTCTGATTCTATAGTTTGACAATCCTATAGTTGTTTGCTCCCAGGTTGTGTAATAAATGTATATTAAATGTAACACACTTATTCTTATCACACCTTATCAACAGCACTAAACCTTCGACCCTCTTCTGGAATTTGTTGCTGAATATCTGGGGAAGAAAATATTGGTTCTAAATACATCCAAGTCGCTTGAACTTTTAACCATTCGTCCAATATTTCTTGAAGTAAAATTAGCTTAGCTTCCCAATCCCTGCAAAACATGTGTTTAAATAAATAATAATGATGAAATTATAAAATTAATAATTTTTATTTTTTAGTTTATTATAAAACCAACACTATGATTTCTTCAAAAGGCTTAATATACGGTGAATTTTTCATTGTCTGCGTTTTAACGATATGGTCGTCCAGTAACAGTTGAATTTCATCGACACTTGAGAGAATATATGTTCCAGTATCTCTGAAATAGCGAAATCAAACAATGCATACAAACATATTAAAATGAAATATGTATTATCTTTATAAATTAAATGAATACAAACTTGTATGATAAAATTTCGAATCGTAATTCAGCCCATTCTTTTATCATCTTGTCAAGAGCCTTTTCGAGATTATTCTCCTTTGTGGCCGCTTCTGATATAGTTTCGAATTTCTCAATGTAATCAACCAAATTAAAGTCAATAACTTTTTCAAGTGACAATTCTTCATCTACAACGATCGGAAATCCAACGATTTCGGAGACTTTCTCCCAATGTCTGGCTTTCATACCAGGGTTACCTAAAGTCTGAATTATAGGCATATGTGATTTAAAATCCTCGATCTTTTCACTAAAAATTTAAATAATTATGCAATACATAAAAATTAAAAAAAATATTAAAATATATGCATTGTTATATTTTACACACCGCACTGATTGTGCAAGTTGATATGTATCAGGCACATCTTGGAATGATTTTTCTAATTTATAAACAATCTTATAATAGTAACTGACATCGCCTTCTATGTCTTCCGGATCAAAACTTCCAACCTGTTATTCGGAAAATAATAATTATATAATAAATTTATATAAATAAATATTCACCACTTTATTTTCATTGCGTACCTTTGAAGTCATCCAAGTATTATGCTTTTCAAGAAAATCATATCCAGCGTCGTATAATTTTTTAAAAGGAACAAGTCTATCATAAATTGCTTTCCTTTTAGGATATTGTGATAATTCCCATCCAAAAGCGGTTTCTTCTTCATTAAATTGATCGATTTTTGTTAAAGCATTTGCTAGCCTAATAAATTTAAACAAGTTTAGAAAAGTATTTTAATTAGAGTAAAAACTGATTAATAACTTGAGCTAAACGAAACCAACTTTTCATCGAGGCGACGTGCACGCGTCACGTATTTGGAAAGTTCGTTAATATCACCCCAATACTGAAGTTCATTACATTGAGTTTCATAAATATCTAGATCATCGATGAATTTGGCGATTCGTACCTAAACGTAAAATAAAAAATTTCAATTATTAACAATTTTCTCATTTCTGAGTTTTTCAAATTATAACAACCTTACTTGTAACAATTCTTGGTACTCAATTTTCTTCTGATCGCATATTGTTTTGCATTCCTCAATTACTCCAGGCATACGAGCATACCTGTACAAAAAACAGGAATACTCAGCTATATCTATTTGCAAGATTTTTTCTCTCTTGATTCTCTCTTACGTATAAATGTATAAAAAGGAAAATTACTACAATTTTATACCGCCGACTGTTAGCTTTGTATTCCCGCAAAACTATTGAATTCATACAAATTCAATTGCGGTGAAAACTAAGCGTAATCTATTGTATTGATAAGTATAAGGACAAAACAACACTAAGAAAAAACAAGAAGTTACTGTGGTGTGACTTCTGACTTAAACTTAAGAAAACTTTCAGTTCTAATTATGTTATAGCTTATACATATTACTGTAATCATGTTATTATTTGACCTACCAATGAAACGATTGGTTATTAGCCTTCATTTCTAGTGGAGTAAATGCTGTATAGTCACTCAAGAATATAATATATCTCATAACATTTCTTAATTTGTCTTCCATTTCGTCCATAAGGACTTGTTCTACTTTCATACAATAGTCGATCAGTTCCATTAGAGCTGCTGTGTCTTGAGGAGGAGTAAGCAGTGTATTTGCTATTGCTGAATATTCGTCATAAATGCTAAATAGTGAAAGATAATAACAAAAAGGTTAACTGGATCTTAAAAAAAAATATTAAATAATTAATAGTCAATGTCCGATTATACACATGTAATTCTTAATTTATAACTAACCGAATATTAAGAAGAAATAATAATATCTACTTAAAAAGGGACCTAACCGTAGGTTATATATGTCGCAGTCATCTGGTTGAATCTGCTATTTGATTGAATGACTAGCGCGTTCATTGAATGACAACATTCAATTGAATGACGAAGCCGAATGTTGATTGAACAAGCGTCACTCAACGTCCAACTAGTTAGCAGATTGTAACATAGGCCTTTGAACAGAGCGAATGTAAATCAGTCAGGTGATTGAAATTTAGTTCATTTTTTCACCACTGCGGCGCTAATAGTCACCAATACAAATATGGCGTCAAACAGCTCGCACAGATAGCACTGTGTTGATATTTTTTGATTAAATTTACTTTAAAGTGCGTTATTCTTAACAGATAGTGTGTCAGGATGGATTTATCTATTATTACGCCGCCGCCTGCTACTTTTAAAGAAAAATTTGAGACGAAACTGGCTGAATACGAACAACAAAATCAAGGTAGGTGGTCATGTCATATCCTCGTGTTTGTTATAGCTAAATGACGTTCAGTCAAGACGTTGAACGTTACATTAAACAACTTGACGAGTTGTCCTTTAGTCATTCAATTGAATGTTGTCATTCAATGAACGCGCTAGTCATTCAATCAAATAGCAGATTCAACCAGATGACGGCGACATATATTTATCAGGATAGTCAGGATAGCCTGACTATATTTCTGACGTAGGAATTTAATTTGTAGAATCAAATCTGACTAACACACAAGTATAATTTTTTTGTTTTTAACATGTAGGTATATAATGGTATTTAAAAAAGAAACAAAGAAATAACATCCCTTACGCCTTAATCATATTCTGATAATCCTCAGTCATTCTTCTCAATAACGTATTAGCAAGCCGAGTTGCAGCACCCCGCAAAGAATTGATTAAGTCTCCTCTTTGCATCCGAAACATTCCGATTATTATAGTACCTTCTAAATTAGAAGGAATCTCTTTTGCCAAAACAACATATTTAACAGATTCATTACAATATTCTTCGAATGTCTTCTCGGGGTCGGAATTGATAAAGCTTTCAACTTGCGATTGTGACTGAAAAATTGTTTAGTAAACATATGATGTACATATTTTGAAGGGAGCTATAATATTTAACCATTGAATCCTTAAAATAATTTCTTATTTATTTTAAGTCTCACAATGAACTTACCATCCCATTCAGAAGACATACATAATTGTCAAAGTCTTGTACTCTCAACTCGGGACCTATTCTTTGGTCATTAATTAAATCAGCAATTTTTTTCTTGTAATCTTCTACTAATTCATTGTCAATTATTGGCTGTAATTACAAAATATAGATTTTGTTTAAAGTTTTTGGGTTGGTTGGTTAGTACTATCTTTGTTTTATATATGAAAATTTCATATATACCCGTAATGTAGTTTTTTCCGTTATTATGTAATCCTGGTACAATAATGTTTCTAAACGGGGAGATTGCCTGCATGCGTCAATAATAAAGTCATATAAAAGACAAATTTGATCTCGAAATTGCTTGAACGACGGTTCAAATGCTATAGCATCCTCTTTAAAAACCAAATTTATAACAAATCCCTGGTTCATACCCTAGAAAAGAAAAATATCGCTATGTAGCAATCATGTTATATTTATAATTAAATGTAGAAAAATAACTCTATATTTTACCCCAACATCAAGAACGTATTCAGTAAATTCTTTCATAGATTTTAAACACAATGTCTGTAGATTGTACGTCATGATGCAAGCCAAACAATTGTAAAATCGCTTCATCCGCAACACTTGCTTTGGATCTGGAATCTGTTTCTTTTTGTTACCCTAAAAAAGGGTGTAAAATAATATATGAAATATTTCATAAATTTAACCTTCTTAACCATAATATGATAATCGAAGCGTGCGTAGGCGAGTGTTGTAATTACTGAAAGGACTTCCTTAAGCCTACACCTTGGTCACAAGTCCAAGACTCTGCTTAGGTTTCTCTCGGAATTGTAAGAAATCATAATGTTTGATTATTTATCGATTAAGTAGCAGTATCTACGTTGCGTTTACCCAGTAGTCCATTCAATATCATCACCCCTTGTAGTGTTCTTTAATATGTCCCCTCTCTTCCTCCTTCTCTTCGCTAAATCCGAGTTATATATATTCTCCAACATTATCTAACGTTTATTACATGAGAGAGGTAGTCCGAGAAAAAGCTTGATATAAACACAGGAACATTAAAATTTGTATAGAAATAAAATTGTACTATGTATATGTTAAGCCATCAATGACTCCATTTCATCGTTAGGTCTTAAAAGATCAAGTTTCCCGTGTAATAAATCCCGCATGTAGGTTGATCATTAAAGATATACTGAGAATAGTTTTAAGGTAGTACTTTAGTGAAACATAGATATAACAAAATTCAGTAGACACAGGAACCCATTCTATATAATATCCTTGTAATTATTTTTATCTAAGAAAAGGCACTATAGTCTAAATGAATGATTACTTGTAAGAATACAGCTTGTAAGGTAGGAAGCCATTGTAGAGTCAGGACATTTCCCGCAGCATCGATATGTCGTTTGCACACAAAACTAAAGTCTTGGAGTTCGTATGCTTCATTTGTAGTCATTATATCCTTCATGCTAACCAAACGAAGATCACTAGAATTTTATAAAGTTAAAAGCATTCAGGACGAATACCCGTTTTTCTATGTCAAGTAATTACATAAATGAAATTTTTGCGCTAACAGCTAGCAAATAAACTAGTTTTTTAAGAAGAAAAAGAAGAAGTATCTCTTCGTAATAACAATCAATACATATGTATGTAATATATTCTTAAATTAAATCTTTGTTAAAAACTTACTTATATTGCTTCCACCATATCTGCAACACTTGTGCTATGCAAGGGTTAACACTGTGAAGATTTTTATTTAGATATTTTTTAGCCACGACATATCGATTTCTCCAAGCATCATCTTTCATTGCTAGTTCTAGTTTCAGAGGTGTGTCTTCCTCTTCCAATGACTCTTCCTATAATATAAAGACAATTTGAATTATATATTTTCAATTCTAAATACTATCGTATTTTGATTTTTTCTGTTAGGATGAGCAGCTTATTTCCTATCTGATTTTTTTTCAAATGCAATCAAAAAAGTAAATATAATTTTATTCTACTTGTATTTATATTAAAACAACCGTATTAGGATCCTTAAGAACGAAATCCACAATAGCCTTTTTCATGCTCATCATGAAGTCCTCGCGCATTTCATCCGTGCTTGTGAGCAGGCAGTCTCTCCACTTCTTTAACTTAGGTGATATTAAATTATGAACTCTGCAATACAACAATATTGTGCGTAATAATTAATAATTTTAACTGCAGGTCTCTTCTACTAATTCTCATTGATAATAGCAATTCGTAATGTAACAATTATAGCAACGTCATCAGCAGAGTGCATTTATTGAACAAAAACAAGAAACTTCGCATGACAAAGGAAGCTCGTTTATAACGTGATATATTATAAGATATATACTAACGCAATTTTTATATTGCAAAATTCTGTTAACTGAGTAAACCATCCAACAATATCATAAAATCAAAGTTATATGTTTGTCCTAACAATTGTATAAAAAATATTATGATGAACCAATATATACAATTTTTCTAAAAGTAAATACCTTACCAAAGTAGCTTAAAAGTTATTAAATATTGTCTCGACACAAAAGATAGCTTCACTGATAAATTAATGTAAGTTACATTTATAAGCCCTCACTTTTTTTCTAATTTAAAAGAGATTATATTCCCTACCTAAGTATCATTTTATTATCAAGAGGCGCCACGTGTATAGTATCAATGCCATAGCGAAGGTAGTAATAATATCTCAACATATTCTTTTCCTCCCCAGTGGGAATCATATCACCATCCTCACCCGGGGCAGACTTACAAATCAAATTCATTAACTTTGATCTAAAATCCTCCCTCGCTTTTCTCATCGCCGTAAAACTTTGCATTACTGAAATCATATAATTTTTTATAGTAATATAGTTACTATAGTTAGTGTTATTTAAGACTTCAGTTATTTTTTTCATACCGCTAGATCTCCTTCTAGGAACCGATCTGGAGACTTGCTGTTTAGCAGCCTTGGTCGTAGGAGGGGGCAGTTTCAAAATTTCTTCCGGAAGGGAAAATAACGGTTGTGTCCTAATTTTGAAGTCTTCTGGCATTTGAATTTTAGGTATTTTTGGCAATTTGACATCAGAAGGACCTGGCTGTTCTTTTTTTCTGCTTGGCTTACTTCGTCTCATTTTAATTGCTTATCTAAAACTTTTGAACATAATTTGATTATCAGGCACACAGTGTCCATTCACCTATTTAATTTAATAATATTTTTTGTTACCACTTTCTAAATGTTATTTAACTAGGTATAATATTTGTTTAGCTATATATTTCGAACTGAATATTGAATTGAAAAAATCTCTTTATAGGGTATATATAATTATTTAAATTAAAAAAAAACTATCAAGTGCCATTCGACACAAAGAATACGGAACCCTAAAAATAATATAGAGCGACCACTACGTGAGCGACATGAAGAAAAGTCTATATTAGGTAAAATAAGAATGATCGGGTAATTTGATAAGGAATAAGTAACTACTGTAAAAGAGTGGTAAAAAAGTGGTTTTATTTATAATTTATCAGTATAATTATGTTTAAATGTAAAATTATTTGAATTACTTTTAATTACATTTTAATTATGTCGTGTAAGAAGTCATACTTAAATGTGGGAAACAGGCAATCTAGATTCTTTTACCTGGTGACACTTATAGTGTTTCTGAACGCAGCATTTTTCTATATATAATCTTTGGCAGCATTCCAAAAACCAAAATGTCATGTTGACAACTTGACATTTGACAATTGAGAAAATAATGAAAATGTTTAAATAATTCCTAAGTTAATTAAAATTTGTGTCTAAAATTTAAGCTCCACGTAAATTATCAAAAATATAACATCTAGACTTGTGTACTTTTAAATCATACGTGCACTTTATTTATTATTACTTAATATCGATTAACTAACCTAAGGTAATCCTCTTCTTTAAATTACACAATCCGTAATATTAACTTATTGTAACTTTCATTATTTTTAAAATAACTAAAATAAATTACGTGCTCGGCTTAGATTTCTGAAAATGGATTAACTAGAGTTGTTGATTCTCCATGACAACAGTATCTTTTTATAATCGGCCAGTGTCAATTATGAATTCGTAAAAACTGCTTTATATTTTAAAATTTTGCTAGACATTTGACTAAAAATTATATCATAATTTGTCTTGTTATAGGTGTATCAATATAATAAAGTAATATATATTATAAATGAAACAAAAAGTTAAATCCTTTAAAATGGTAAAAATTTCATCATTCAAGTTTTAAAACTGTTGTTTACTATACATATAAATAGCTAGTGTGCCGTGTTGTGTAGGCTTGTCCTTGATCAGATTTAGCTACTTGCTGATGATGTCATTAGCCAATCCCTAATCAACATCTGTATTGAGGCTTCTATGCAATCATTCTAATTTATATCATAGCATCATTTTGAATGTGTAAATAAAGCATTGCAATTTCATAGTGTTACATTAATATCATTGTGTATGGTACAAAATTGTATATTTCAAATACTAACAATAAACAATCTGATTAAAGTTATGCTTAATATTAATTTTTAACCCTATTAGATGATATTTCAATTAGTGAGGAGATTTCATTCAAGTCCTGGTTGTCGGGCTGCAGAATCTTCACTGCTGGCAAAGCTAAGAAAAAAAACTGGATATACCATTGCAAACTGTAAAAAAGCTCTAGAAATGCATAACAATGATACGGATAAGGTATGTCTAGTTATTCTATAAATATTGTTATGATGTATTTTGAATTTTTACTAAATAGGAAAGCTTTTGAACCTTATAATTTATTTATTTTCAATGATTCCATTCAAACTTATTGACATCCTTGTTATTAAAATGCTAAGTAAAACAATATTTATAAGTTATATCAAACTTTAAAAAGGATTTTGCTATGTTATTCTATTAAGTTATTATGTGTGCTGCCTACTGATGCTCCCAATTGAAACCTTGTACATTATCTATACTTGAAATTGATATGTATAACAAGTAAACAGAATTAATTTTACTAAATCTCTATTTTATAATGTATTGTTGCATTTCTGGATGTATCAATACATCAAATAAAAATAAATCAAATGGCATAAAATTTTATCACTTTTCAAGATGGCCAAGTGTCATTGACAAGTTCTGGTCGAGCCGCATGTGGCCCAGACTTATCCCTCCCCCTCCCATGCCGGTTCTATTGAACTCTGGGTTCTTGTTCAGGGTCTACTGAAACCATAGCATTCTTATCTTCATTCACCTTCCTCACTATATCTTCGAGGTGGCAACGCATCAGCAAAATGAGTCACTCTAATGTATTACCGATGTCCATGGGTGACAATGGCCACTTACCATCAGGTGGGCTATGCCCTTTTGCTCGTTTGACCCTTAAATAAAAAAAAATAGTATGCTAATAACACATGCTATAGTTATGTAACAATGCAACAATTTTCATGGCCAGCTGCCTCAAAGAGGTTTTGTCCTCCTGACATATTTTGTCTAGATGAAAAATAATGTTAATTATTTATAGCACAGCTACAAGTTTTCTCTGCTTTCCTCATAGTGTTTCTTTTGCTGATTTGATACTGCCACCTACAGTTTCTGAATTTCCTGTTCCTATTCTATAGATAATCTTATACCTTATATACTAGGAATAATCTCAAAGTACAATAAATAGCCAACTCTTTTGTATTTCAGGCAGAAGCATGGTTAAATGAACAAGCTCAAGCCATGGGATGGGCAAAAGCTACCAAGCTTGCTGGACGTAAAGCTCTGCAGGGCTTAGTGGCTGTAAAATTCGATAAGAATCATGGGGCACTTGTAGAACTTAACTGTGAAACTGATTTTGTGGCAAAAAATGAAAAATTCCAAAAAATGCTTGAAGATGCTACATTGGCTTGTTACAAGTTTGCCCATACTAATCTGAAATCTAAAGGACCAATAACAAAAGTGAGTTTTTGAATTACAATCTATATAAAACTTTAATTTTATCTACATACAAATTAAAACCAAGTGGCACACTTATAATGCCATATCACTGAAGAACAGGTTAACCAATTTAGCTGACTTTTGTTATGTGCATAATGTTGTCCGTCACAATAATTATGAGTTTTAATATGAATGTAATTTTTTTTATGTACCACACACATAAACATAAAAAGATATGACTATTTGACACAGCACAATTATAATAATATTATAAATATCTTTAAAAAGCGAAGCATTTTTATTATTTACAGTTGGAGCTTGATAGTGAACAGCTTGGAAATCTCTCAATTGAAGGAGGAAAAAAACTTTCTGAAATATTAGCCTTGTTCATTGGATCAGTTGGTGAGAATGCTGTATTACGCAGAGCTGAGTGTTGGAAAGCCAACAATACTGATGTAAAGATCACTGCTTATACTCACCCAACACCCCCATCAGCCAGTGATTATTCAACTGGCAAATATGGAGCATTACTAGCTTATAAGCAACCTAATGATATTGAAGATATAGGTAAACTAATTTGCCAACATATTGTCGGATGCGCCCCACTAAAAGTTGGGGACAAAGAAAAAGACAAGCCAGCTGTTAATTCAGATGATGAAGCTTGTCTCATTTACCAGGAGTATCTATTGGATCCCTCCTATACTGTAGCAGAAGTGCTGGAAACTAATAAAGTTGAAATTGTAGATTATATTAGATTTTCATGCGGTGAGGTTGTGGAAGAAAATATGCCAGGTGTAGAAAAACAACCATTAGATACTGTTCAAACGTTGCAGTAATGTACCAGAAACATGCATTAAAAATATATTAGAGGTTTATCGTTTTGTTTTATTTTAAAGACTTGATCAACAAAATAATTCCTTTGTGGATTATTTCTTTGTTTCTGTTCTTCCCTTCCAAAGAAACTTTCTGCAATCTTTCTTCCAGAACATGGCTATTTGACACGGCTCAAAATTGTATCCATGATAATTTAGTACGTCGGGCGACACAACATGAAGTGTGAGAGTATTTTTTTCTCTAGTTCTGAAGGGTCCTGTTACAGCCGGTCGTAAGAAACACCCACAGGGACAAACTGCACCTAACCGGGGCGCCGACGTCATGTTGGGGCGATTACAAAGATTTAATCTTTTATAGTTATTGCAAAATCTTAGCTCCTCTACTGCGCCGGTGAAAGATTGCGTTGACCGTAATGCCAGGGGTCTCGCATTTTGGTTCTCAGGATTATTTCGAAAACCAACTGTTGAAACTGATTTTTTGATAGCATTGTGATTGTCTTTCGTGACGTTTTCGTCTTTTTCACCATCATTTTCTTCGGTATACATAATAACTACAATAAAAAATTTCGCCTTATAAATTTTACAAATAAAATTTAACAATAAGATGTCATTACGCTTTATTGTCAAAGTATTTTTTTCTTAGAAGTCACATTATCGAACTCTGTGTACTGAAAATAGCTTCAAAATAAATTAAAACAGCAAACTCACCATAAAAAGTGGCTATTTCATTTTTATGATACAGTAAGATGTATAAATATGATTGTTATACCTTAAACAATAAAGGCTGGCGATACACATATATTTTATAAATAGATCTTCTCACTTAGGTATGCACATATATTCTCTTAAGTGATTTTTTCGTTCTAAATTTTTTTTTCTATTGTCATCCATAAAAATAAATAAAATTGGAGTGTCTGTTTGTAATATAAATGTTTTACATTTTTTTTTTTAATTTTGATTAAACATCTCGTAAAAACAAAGTCGTTTCCTGCTGTCTGTCTGTCCCTATGTATGCTTAGATCTTTAAAACTACGAGACGTATTTTGATGCGGGTTTTTTTAATAGATAGACTGATTCAATAGGAAGGTTTATATTATGTATAATACATGCATATTATAGTAAAGATACTAACCTTATATACAAAAATAAATTGAAGTTTGTTGGTCTCGCTAAAATTCGAGAAGGGCTGCAAGTATTTGGTTAATTTTTTGTTTTTAAATATTTGTAGTTGAAGTCCAAGGAAGGTTAAAAGATGAAAAATGCTAAATTGATTTAGATAAAACTTTTAACCGTAGCCGAATACAGTATGTCGTATACGCATACAGTATATCGTAATGTCAGTGTTATACAATGATTATAATCAAAATTGCTTTTGCCGTTAATCTAAATCAAAACTTAAACACTAGGAATTGACGAGCCGTGCATTAGAAAGTTTCCCCTGTGAATAAACTATACCTTTTTTCTTATTGTCTCAGAGAGCCTCATCTCAGCCCCCGGATATTGGAAAATGGAAATGAGTCGAAAACCCGAAGGAGTATTGAAGGCCGCGCGTTCCAAGGAAAAGTAGTTTAGATCAGCGATTCCCAAAGTCTTAATCGACGCGAAGGATCGATGACGAGTAAAAGTGGTCAACGTAAAAACAAAAAATTGGGGATCGGTGAAGAGGTGAGAAAGAGGTTTATAGTCTAGGTACAGGTAGTGTGTAATTTTTGGGATCCAATCTGATTCCGTGCTCAGCATTCAGTCTCTAGATCCTTCCTATTATTTGGCATCGAAATTGTGATTATGAAAGGAGGAGTCCTTTTCTATTTAAAAACTCGTTAATCTACAAAGCGATCAACAGGCAAGTTGTCTTCGGATCAAATAAGTCTAGAAAAATCTGGTTTAAAATATATTCCCGATGAATTCAGGTTATATTGACCGAATTTTTCACCTTGCTCTGACCTTCAATTTAGATACATTGTAAGCCTACGTACTACTTTATATGTACTATAGTACTTACAATACATGTTTTCTAATCTAATCGTGTCACTGCACGGTATTGTGACCAGTTATTGTGAAGCGAACAATGGGGATTTAAATCTAATACATCGTATCAAATGATGACTTACTTCAAATTCACTGAAGCACGTCAAATCATTTTGTAATCCGCGGCCAAATTATAAAACCGCAATTTAATGGATACCTAAAATAAACGTTGAACTACATTGTGATCTGTGATTTAATATTTTATACAGCGTTAATTTCAGGTGACACAATCAATTCTCGGCAAAGATGATATATAAAAATTCTCAGTCAACTTTATTGTTATAATTTATAGATTACTAGCTGTTCCCGCGACTACGTCCGCGTGGAATAATGTCTTTGGGTAGCATTTTTGATTGCTAATTATTTTACAAATACAACATGCATACAAATACTTTATTGAGCTTATATCTGCAGTGTTTCACTGCAAAGACCTTACATATTGCCATACAAAATTTCATTCCTTATTCCATATTGTTATTTACACCCTTGACGATAAAACTTTTACAAACTATGAATGTCATATTTATTTATATCGATTCAACAGCCTAAAAAATAAGTTTCAAGCTTCTAGTTCTTAATATGACGATACTTGAATACAGCTTTTCATCCCCCCTTTACAACTCTTTTTTCGCATTAAAAGTAGCCTATGTCCTTTCTCAGGCTCTAGACTATCTGTATACCAAATTTAATTTAAATCGGTTCAGTAGTTTTGGCGTGAATGCGGGACAGACAGAGTTACTTTCGAATTTATAATATTAAGTAAGGATGTCAATGAGATCAATTATCTGAAACCCACTTATAGTTATATATTTATTGTTTTGGTGGTATATCAATGCAGACTGCTGTTGGATTTCAAAACATTGAGAACATTCAATTAAATATAGTTTGCATGATGCACGCAAAGCGTAAAGAATGGGCTTATGAAACAATACCAATGTACCTTTCAACATAATATTTTGGTCATTATAGCTTTATATCGCGTATCTAACGAACGAAAGTGAACATAAAATCACATTGTGGACACAAAGCGCGCGTCGAACCATGTTTCCTGGGCCAGATGTATCAGCCTGCGAATTTTTACAACTCCTAGTTAGTGAATAGTCTCTGGGGAGTTCTACAGCTTCTATCATCAGATTTAGAGCCACATATTCGTTATAACTTTCTACGTTTAAGAAAGTGTAGCAAAACTCAGAAATAACATTGATGGACACATATCAGGTGCAACAACATGTAACAAATTTATAGTTTTTTTTTCTAGTTTGTGTCTTTCTAGTCGGATTTTTCGCGTTTAATCTCAGCTGTTTAAAAATCTTATTACTTTATATAAAAAAATATATTTACATAACACATAATTAATAATAAAAGAAGAATATTTTATTATTAATTATGTGTAAGTTTATTATTCCGTAAGTATGTAATCTAGGTAGATAAATAAAGATGAAAACACGATATACTGACCGCCGTACCATAGCCATCAATCGATCACACGCCACTCGGACTTTCGCGAACAATAATTTGTTCTAGTGTTTATTAAAATATGCGTGTTCAGTTACCGTGAAAAAAAATTTTCTTTTCTCGTACATCGGTGATCGGTCAGCACAAAGCGGTAATAGTTAGTCTGAAGAGTGTGCCGAACGTCTCGGTCGTCTGTAACAGACTGGGTATTGGGTACTGTGGGCTCTGAGGCTGGAAGTATCGCATCCGTGGTGATGGAACCAGTCCATCCCTGACCACGTAGACCAATATGCATATCTTGGAAATAGGCGCTGAACAAGTAATATTTGTGAATTTTCTGTGTTTGATAAAGTGAAATATTATTATTTTTTTTTCGGTGCATAAGTGGTATACATTAAATTTTATGTGATTTGTCGGTAAATATCGGTAGGTAACACAATTCACAAAATCGTGTGTGATTTCAAATGGAATTCATGTTTCATGAATCTTGAGCGGTCGTGCCCTTACCTCATGTACTTTGATAGCCATTGTTTTTGATATGTTAAATCTTTGTTTAGTGAATAACTAAATTGAATAAATTGATATTACTCATTACGATATTGAATTACAAGTCGATAATAAGAATTGAACGTATTAAAAATATACCGAAGGAAAGCTAGAAAAATAGTCTGAATTTATTTAATTTGATAACATTTATTAAATTTTGCATCATAGTGAATTATATAGGATCCCTCTCATAACGGTCAACAATGTTAATATGTTATGACAATAACATGTAATGTAAATTCTTTTAGCGTAATATATTGATTAACATAGATTTTTCGTAATAACCGATTTAGCATTCACATAAGAGCAGTTAAAATGTCATAACATAGATATTTATCACCTATATCTTTTACAATAGATTTTTGTTTCCATACTTGTGGGTAGTTTGTGCTATTTAATTAAATATTGGATCTCATCTTTCGCGAATATTTTATTTTATATTGTTAAAATAAAAATGGTGATGGTGATTTATAATGAGTTTGATGTCGTGCAGGAAGACGAGGGAGGACAGATTCGCACAGTGCCCCCGGATGCCGCCTTCCGCACCGTGCCACGGGATCACACCACCTTCCTCATATGGAAAGTTACGGTACATAAACTTTTATTTATTTTAAACTTTCTTATCGACTAGCCCCAGCTTCCCTAAGTTATAACATTTTTGAATGACAATACATCTTTTTTTGCTGCTCTCCGTTTTACATGAAAACCTGCATATATTTTAACTTAGACCTACATTAATTAATTGTTAAAATCGTTTTGAATTTCATGGAGTAGTTTTTGCTTGATGCATATGTAAACACGGACAGACAGACAAACAAAAAATTAAATGATTGTTTTGCATCTATTGGATATAAAGATCCTCACATTGAGTTTGTCCCCGCACGACTTTGTTCACGTGTAGTTCCGCTCCTATGGGTCGTAGCGTGATGATATATATAGCCTATAACTTTCCTCGATAAATGGGATATCTAACACTGAAAGAATTTTTCAAATCGGACCAGCAGTTCCTGAGAATAGCGCGTTCAAACTAACAAACTCTTCAGCTGTAACAAGCATTCGAAAACTTAATTTTTATTTTATGTACTTATAGATCAATAATCAATAATCTCCACAAAGTGAGTAATAGCTTCATGGGGCTTGGTGTTCGCATCTATAATAAGATTCCACAGCCTATATTAGACTTGCCACTTCAACAATTTAAAACTCGTATCAAGATGTCATTAATATATAAAGCATACTATAATGTACAGGATTACTTAAATGATGAGAATGCTTGGATTCTAAGTGACGTTGACTCTCAAGTTAAATGATTTGTATAACAGACTATGTAAACATGGCTTTTTGAAAAGAGCGACTGTTGAGTTTCTGGCCGGCTCTTCTCAACAGAAAACTGCTTTCCGAGCTGGTGGTAGCTTCAGACAAACTAACTGACCGACAAATTTTTGACGTTTCAAAAGTACTTTTCAAAAAAGTCTAATTGAAATAAATAATTTTGATTTGATTTGATAATAACAAATACAAGAGACTATCTGTTCTCAGATAACTAGTTTTAAACCACGTAACGAATTTTGATACGGTTTTTTGTGCTTTTAATTTTTGGATATTTTGTATTACAAAATGACTGAACTACGTTACATCTAACGGTATCATCGGTGAAGTAAATAGATTGTAATGAAAAGTAGAGTACACTTGAGACTAGGTCTTGTTCATCTATGTTTGTTAAGTTAGAAAAATATTAGGGGGTAAGAAGATATAAATATACTACACATTATTTTATCCCGTATATGCTAAATGGTTTTTTTATTCTGTAGAATTTAAAATCACCCTTAAAAATACATTACTAATTTTAAAAAAGATCTGCTAAATGGGGCATAACGCCACACGATTCTATTACTAAAATTACAGTCTTCTGTCTCGCCTGTATTGTAATTAATCTTTAACGGTGAAAACGTTAAGGCGCTCACAACTCAGTAAAGAGTATTGCTTATTATGTAGGTTAGAGCAGCTTGTACGATTTCTCTTGCTCTTTTTATTATTTTTAAAATAAATAAAAATCTGTTCAAAGTATGTTTTATTGTATAAACATACGATATATATACATATGTAGATATATTTGCATATGATTAGGTACACAGTTGTTTTATATTTGAAACACTTTTAGTGTGTTTAAAAAACTATGTTACATATTCCTTTGCCAGCCCTTTGGTTTTTCATTCATCTCACCCAACCTCTATAGAAACTGTAAAACACACTTTTCATATTAAGTTTTCATGTCTATGTTTCGCCGTAGTCAGATTCATAGATGTTAGAGTAAATCTGATGCCATGTTTAGTGTGTAAGATTTGTCGTCAATTAACTTCAAAATGAATAATTCAAGATACTTGTCGTAATAAATTGCGCTATTCTAAGCACGATTTATAAATAAAGCTTTTAAATGAGTACAGCACAGACTATAGCGAACTATCACGCATATGTTACACGAGATTTATTCGCGCCGGGTTTTACTTTCACTGTCTTTGACAATTCCATTCCATATAACCGTAACGATCTAATCTCAGAAATTTTCTCATGGTTCTTTTCCCATCGTTTTCCGGAAGTGTAGAGCTATGGCCACTTTACTGTTTGAAGTTATTAGCGTTACATTATATAATAATCGACGAAGTGCAAATAGGATTTGCACGAGTCCAACTTACAAAGCTAACTTTATGTTTGCTATATGTATGTATGATTTAGACGTAATCCATAACATATACTACAGTACAAAAGATAAAGCTATTTGTAGAGAGGAGAAACACATGAACTGAGCTGAGTTGCCTAGAATCCATAATAAGAAGTAACAAATCCTTAAAATTCCATAAAGTTTGGTAGTAAATTAAGTATTTTTTTTATTTCTTCTTATTATTCATGGGAGTTTAGTCATACAGTTGACTATGTCAAATCACATACTTAGACTTAATTACCGTATTAGTGCAACTTCCATACAACATACCGGCAACTAACACGTCGCGAAAAACGTATTAATTATTGCATCTAAACATAATAAGATATAAATTAAATAAACGCAATGAAAACAATAATAATTTATGCTTCGTAGCTTTATTGAAATAAGTTATTTATTTATTATTTGGAAAACAACAAATGAAATAAAATAAAATAAATTAATCAATTTATAAATAATCTATAAAATCACAGACATGCAGTGTGTGTTTATTGGAAATTTATGAAAAATAAGTAGTGGAAGATGCGTGAAATAAATAATAAGACATATACTTTGAAATTTTTGACGAATTGTCTGTTTATCTGTGTGTTTGTGCACGCCAAATTCGTTTACAGGTAATCTGGAAAATGGGATGTTTTTTATCCCGGAAAATAGCGCAGTTCCCGTGGTATTTAAGGGTATTATTCATACAAAAAGAGCTTAAGAGATATAAGTAAAATTCTCAACAAATATTGTGTAACTTACTTAATCATAATATTAAATACTTTTGTCTCGGCACAAACAAAAAGGTTCTGTGGAATACTTATTTTTCCTACAAGAACAGCAAAAGAGATACGAATGACATAGAATTCTTTATTTCCGGAAAAAATTGTTTCTTTGGGATAAGGCTTATTATTCGTACAAGAATAGCTAAAGGGATATGAATGAAATTTTGTACACATAAGTTTGTAACATTAATCGACGCTTAGACCTATCTTTATCTTAGAACAAACTCAGCTCTACATAGACGAAGTCACGCGGCTCGACTAGTTATAGCAATAATATTACGACTCAAACAAAAAAATGTGATATTTATGACATTATACTAAATAGTTCATTAATATACAATACTATTACCACATCAGTGCAATAAACCTTATCAACAATATCGGACATAGAACCTGTATTTTCAATCCAGATTTGGTTTAAGATCTAATTATTTGAGTCACGAACAATTTTTTTGTTTTTATTGACTACGAGTCAATCATTATAAAATTATTTATGAAAATAATAAATTTTATTAGAGTTAAATATAGAACTGTGAGTAATAAAAATTACATTATAGCTTCAAAATGCCTCGTGAGAACTTTTATTCTTTACCTACACAGATATTTCGGCACTGAGATAGTTTTGTGAAAGGCTGACACAAAAATCCCAGATATTCTCACAACCAAGACTTTGTAATAGAGGAATTGTATTTCAACATTACTTTGCGTGACTTTTGTTTGCAATTTAATTAAACGAAAGAGAATAACCTGGCAAACTTTAGGGTTCCGTACCACACGATACAAAATACATACTTAATCATTTTATTTATATTTTATACAAAAAATAATTATATTATAAGCATCTTTAAACTACTAGATCTTTTCAAGAGGTATGAATAGTTATTAATATTTTTTCTTTTTACTCGTAAGACTATTACATTTTTATTACGGCTTACAGACAAGCACGCGCCAAGCATCTTCTGCGCCGTCGTGCCAACTACTTATGAGCGCCTATACTTGATGATTTCTGCCTTAGCTAGCCTACAATAACCTTATTGCCCCCTTAATACTTTTTGTATTACGCCCCTGTCTACAATTATATTTTTTTTTAATTTAACTCAACCATCTTTTTTTTATTCAAATCATATTATATTTTCGTTCTGGCGCTCCACCAATGCTTCAAGGCGCCTTTACCGCCCTGGCGCCGAATGTCCTTGTACATATGGACAGCGCGTTGCTTACAGAATACATAAATTAATAATAAAATTCTGTATCAATTTCCAATAGATATAATAGATGTATCGATCGTAAACATTTCATGACATTCATTTCAACTTTATGAACAAGACTTTGATTCCTTTTTATCTGGTCCACACAACTTATTACTTATATTTTGTAAAAGTTCATCATCACGACCCTTTAATGGCCCACTGCTGAGCCGGGTCTCCTCCTCAGAATGAGGAGGGTATTAGGCCATAGTCCACCGCGCTGGCCCAATGCGGGTTGGCAGACTTCACACACCTTTGAGAACTTTAGGGAACTCTCAGGAGTGCAGGTTTCCTCACGATGTTTTCCTTCACCGCTAAAGCAAGTGATATTTAATTGCTTAAAACACACATAACTCAGAGTCAGAGGTGTGTGCCCATAATCGAACCTCGGACCTCCCGAGTAAGACTTGAAGTCTCAACCACTGGGCCATCACTGCTGTTAAAGTTCAAACTAAAACAATTCAAGGAGCTATTGAAAATACTATATTTGTAATTCATAATCCTAATATTAAATAATAATTATTATTTTATTAATAAATGAATTTTAAGTATCATGATACTTCTGTATTTTGCTTTAGTAACAACCGTATATTTTATAGTTTTAATGAATATATTTAATAGCTTTTCGCTTTTCTTTAATCAGTGGACATTCTTGGAACTCGCAATAATCGATTACAGAGAATAAAGAGAAAGGAAATTACTGTCTCTTATTTATGATGCATATCTAATCTCCGTTTAGTCGTCACTCGTTGTGATATACAAATAATTGAAGTTTTATGCTTACTATCGTTATCTGATCACACTAGAGTTGAAACTTAATTTATCAGAGCTTATAGCTTTTACACGTTACGCATCAAACACTTGATGTTGATAACATATAACATATTGTGATAAAAAAAGGGCTAAAAAATTTAAGTACATTTATCTTATAACATATTGTTAATTATTAAGCATGCTGATATTTGATGTTGGTAGGATTGATGAGTAGCATTTTTACTTTCCTGAATGTTGGACCACTAGTAAAAATCAATCAAAGTAGGAATTGCAATATAAATACGCCGTTTCGACGGAATACTTATTATTGCATAGCGAATATTCTAGAAGTAACGCTGAAGCTTCGGGTCTAAAGTATGATCCCCAGGAGGATATTCTAGTCGAACCGTCATACTGTTAGCCCGTGTGTAGACTACAACACTTTTCTCTTTTTAATTAACAGTGTATTTCCAGTGGTTAAGGTTGTCTGCTTAGCAGAACAGACAAAAACTCTTTTCTGACTTCCCCAGTGGATTTCACTAAAATTTTCTTTCATACAAACCGTGCTTTAACATTTAAGTACACATACGAACATAGATACAAACATTGCAAGTTAAATAAAAAAACAATTGGCGTGTAGGGTGTGCATTGTAAAAGTCAAATCTTGCAAATAAATCTTAATGCAGTTATAGTTACTGATTGAGATGTAATTTTACTTACACGTTGAGATTGTTTTACAATGTTTAGCTAAGTAACGTAATAGTAAATCCAAAATGGCGTACGACCAACAGTAGTTATTTTTTGTGCACGGCAATGATATCGAAAACTAGGGATTTTTTTTTGAAAATAATACGAAAAAAACTTATTTTAATGCCAAATATGAAACTCGCCAACCACAATTAATTTATCTCATTTGATCATCATACGATATGAGGTGATAAAAGAAAAAGCGTGCGGTATTAATTACTATAATGTTTCTCTACAATCATAACTAAGTAGTGTAGCTAACGATAAAAACTTGTTAACAGAAAAACAATAATAATTATCTGTAAATCAGCAATAACTTTTACCGACAATTAATATTGTTATAATTGGCAGTAGTTTTAATAAACAAACCAAGAGAAAGCATGGTACAGTTATCTACAATAAATTGCAGCGAAATGCATGCTCAGCCGACGCGTCGCACGCTCGGTAGCCAACAATGCAGCTGGACGTGATTTACAATCCGCCTCTTATGATTGATAATAACATACGGAACTACATAAATTATCCGCTAAATTATGTGAAAGCTGTAACTAAAGCACACACTTAACTTTGCTGTCATTGAACTTATATTTCCCCAAGAACAAAATTGTATTATAAAGTAAAACAGTGTAATTTTTATTGTGTAACTGTAACCATCATACGCTCGGGTAAGTGCTAAAGGAAAACAAACTATTAGAAGGTATGAAGTAAATTTGAATGGCTTTTTGTATGAAGATCCCATATATGTATAGATAATAATTTAACATATTTATTAGGTAGCCAAATTTCGAGAGCGTTCGCAGTCGTTTTTAAAAAGAATAAATATCTTTATTTTAAAACTTATTACAAAATTGCTTAATTGCGCAGAGTTGTATGCGCTCTAACTTAATCTAGTGAATCGACCGTGCGGAACTGGATGTTCATATCAAACTCTGACTTAACCTAATGAGCCAACCGCACAGAATCGGATGCGCGTGTTAGACTGACTCATTCTGATGGTGTCATCGAGGTAACGTTTTTTGTTTGCTGACAACATAAGAAGGTTTCGAGTACTGCTATATATAAAGAAGAAATGCTCTTGTGACGCATTACTTTTGATATCATCATCAGGACCCGTCAATCAAAAATATCCTCCTCAGAATGAGGAGGGTATTGGACCATAGTTCACCACACTGGCCCAGTGTGGGTTGGCAGACTTCACACACCTTTCAGAACTTTAGGGAACTCTCAGGAGTGCAGGTTTCCTCACGATGTTTTCCTTCACCGTTAAAGCAAGTGATATTTAATTGCTTAAAACACACATAACTCAGAAAAGTCCGAGGTGTGTGCCCAGGACCTCCCGAGTTCGATCTTTATCATTGAATTAGATCTTTAAAACTACGCAACGGATTTTGATGCGGGTTTTTTTAATAGATAGAGTGATTCAATAGGAAGGTTTATATGTATAATACATGTATATAGTAGAGACAGTAACCGTGCGAAGCCGGAGCGGGTCGCTAGTATAACATAATACAAAATTAAACGCAATGATTACAGGCTATTGTAAGTGATAAGCCATTCGTAACGTCAGAGCTCGTGATTCATTGTATATCGAGATACCGCTATCGGAGCCGAGCATCAAACTCCACCAGACCGAGACCAACTTATTTTTAAGGAATCTTCTACTAAATTATTAGAATTAGATACGTTTAAATACAACTTTTTTACTTGCAAAGTAATTAGAGAGCCGAGAGTTTTTATAAAATCCATCACGAAATAAGAAATTAGTTGTTTCATAATATAGTGTTAATAATGATGTTGGCGACACTTATAATTTGAGTAGCATCCTGTTATTTGATGTTGGTAGGATTTATATGAGTAGCATTTTTAGTTTCTTGAATATTAGGCAAATGATAATAATATCATAGATAAAAAACATAACAATTTTTTTCTATGGGGTTTTTGTATTATCTCATTAGTAGTTGAGACTACTGCTGCCTGGCAATAGCTGTTTACAACGCGTGACGACATTATATCTATAATATGGTTAAAAGGAAATTTATATATTGTTATTTTTGTAAATAAAGGTAGAAGAATTTTTGTTTTCAATTTTTGACCAATCATTTTTAATTATCATTTTCGATTTCTTACATTTCTCTTATTTACCTCAGCCAAACGAGACGGGGTCGGATAGTATGATACAAATAAACATATTTTGAATATCCGCCTCGTAAAAGCGAGTATCTCAATCCTTATTGTATTAGTAATAAAGCCTCCCCGATTGCCTCGCGACCACTATCACTATGATGTAATCGCCAAGTGCTCAAAAAACGCTATTCATCCAGTTTTATTTTACGTGCCGTTTCTAACTTTTATGATTTTAATAAAAACGTTAAAACAAATATTTGTGCGTTTACTGGCCGATTAACGTCATCAATTTTACGCATGCCGTTGTAATTGAACCGCTATTATGCATGAATGGCTTGTTATGAAGAGACGTTGCATTTACATTTTACAGACGCACTTTTTTTATCTTTGCATAAATTTTACGCTCAATGGTAGTAAATATATTACTGTTGATGACTGTAAACATCATTTATTCATTACTTTTTTATGTCATTGTTAAGACTCTATTTTTAAATAAATTGAAGCATAAACAATAACATTATATACTAATTTGGATAGAAAATATGTACGTAATTGTGGTGTACTTCTATACGTACCTACAGGTTGCTTTGTAACTCAACTTTGGAGTTAAGGAGATATAAAATGATCATATTGTGTGACAGGATATTTTCCCAAGTTTTTAGAATTTGTTTTATATTTCAATTAGCTACACAGCCCAGTCGATAAAGAACGAACGTGAAATGTTACCACAGCGCCATCTATCGTATGCGTATTGCTTATCCAAAGTAGATAACAATATGTTTCAGTGTGTATACTGACGTCAATATACTGACTGAAAATTCCAACTGAATGAACCTGATTTAAAAATGTTGAGGACGTTAATCGAAATAAAAACTATCTATCTTATCTCTAAAACTAGACAAAATAACACACTTTGTGCTAAAAAAATGTACATGGGATTTAATATAACTTATATACTTAATATGGTTATACCTATAGCCAATAAAAGATGGGTCTCTTTACAGGAAGCGGGCACAGAATTACTTCCGCGATCACACTATGGAACCTTCTACGATGCTGATGCTTATTTGGTTTACTCATGCTCACTTCCAGGCCAACCAGCTGGACCTGATGTTATTGTAAGTATATTCTTGGCTTTGATAATTTTTATTTATTATTATTTATTATTTTATAACTTTTTGTACACAACTAACAAAACTTAATAAACTAGATATAACATATTTTAAAGAGTTAACTGTGAAGTACAACGGGCGGTCTTATGGCTAATTAGCCATCTCTTCCAGACAACCCTCGAAAAGAAAACGAAGATGGGATTGAGGAAGGTGGTGTAGCATCTAATATATACTAATACTAATAATTTACATCTCAATACATAAACATCATACATGTATACAATAATTTATATACATACAAATATAATACACTAATAAATATTGTAAAAAAAAAAATATACTACAACAACATAAGTAAATTTAATAAATAGATGGTAAATAATATGGTAAATAATAATTATTAATTTCACTTATCTTTAACTAATTTCTTGAATTTACCTAATGTAGCCGTTTGTCTAATAGTGAGTGGGAGATCATTCCATAAATTTATAGCCTGAACAGTAAAAGATTTTTCATAGAATTTTGTTGAGAATTTGGGCAATTGTAATTTAAGTTGTTCTCAACCCATCAGGATTTTCAATAAATTAAAATTTTTCTCTCAAATATGAGGGTGCATTTGGGTTAAACAAAACACAGTACAAAAAAGAGAGAATTTGTAGATTCCGGCGACAGCGTATCGGGAGCCACTTGAGCTTTGAACGAAATTCTGATACATGGTCATATTTGCCTAAGCAGAATATGAACTGAATAGCGAGGTTTTGTAAACGCTCAAGCTTATTCATTTGGTCCTCGGTTAAATTACAATAGCATGCATCTGCATAATCGAGTATGGACAGTAAGAGAGAGTTTGCAAGCATTATTTTTGTAGGAATAGGAAGAAAAGATCGGAAACGTCTCAAGGAGCTCAATGCGGCAAATGTTTTTTTTCTAATTTGGTCAATTTGCACCGACCATCATAATGTCTGGTCCAAGTGTACACCTAAATCTTTCACTGCAGTAGTTTGCAGTAGGGAGGGTTTCAAGAGCTGCATGGCTATAAATTTGGATATCATCTGCATACATATGGTAGGGAGAAGAGATACACTGAGAGATCGAATTGATGAAGATTGAAAATAACAAAGGAGACAACACGCCACCCTGAGGTACCCCAGACCGGACATCGCTCCATGATGAGAATTTCTCATCAAGACGTACTCGTTGTCAACGGCCCATAAGGTAACTCCGAAACCAGTCTAACACTGATGGAGATATGTTAAAAGAACACAGTATACAATATATCGTGATCAACGCAGTTAAATGCGTTGCTGAATAGACTTCAGGTCAGGGAGAGTTAAAACTGTCAGCTGTTTATTGTCCATAGTCCATCGAATGTCGTCAGTAATTTTAACAAGCGCTGATGCCGTACTATGACCTGCACGAAAACCCGATTGTAAAGGATTAAGAAGTAAATGATCGTTAATAAAAAGATTTAACTGTTGAAAAACTAATTTTTCAAGAATTTTGGATAAAAAAGGAAGGATAGAGATTGGACGAAAATCAGAATAATTGACTGCACTATTTTTCTTAGGAATTGGTACTATTTGACTATACTTCCAGGTATCAGGAAATTTGCAAGAATTTATGGAATAATTTAATATACCAGTTAAAACGGGAATAATTATATCTAAGATAGTAATAATCATATTACGACTAATAGTGTCACTAGCGACGGCATTCGATGTCACAGACATTATGTTTCTTTTAACATCACATTCAGTGAAAGGAGAGAAGGTAAACGGTGGAAAATTTGGAGCTGGCATCGACGAAAGAATTTGCAGAGTGTGATCTTTCTCAGAACTGTCTATCACGTTAGAAGATGTAAAATGTTATTAAGGATATCGATATCAATATTAATTGAAGTGTTGTGGGAAGATTTACCAACTCCAATAGACTCTAAGATTTTCCAGGTTCCAATTTTTACTTTATTCATGCTATTTTGTAATTTGTGTCTTGAGGCATACCTAATGTTGATTACGCCAAAACTTTTAGAAAAAGACTTAGGTACTATTTTTTATAATTTCTTATTTCGCAAAAGTATTGAAAATATTCTGCCGCCAAAAATGTGATGTCTCAGATATGATAACTTGACAATTGATCGAGCTTATTTTAAATATCTTACATTATGTAGCGTCGTGAAATCAAAGAAAATGGCAATGGTGAATACGCAGAGCGTCACGTACACGCCTGGGTGAGTGAGCGCAGCGCGGAGCTGGCAGCGCTAGCTTTGCGTCGGGCTACACAACTCCTCAGCCACATTGGAATCCCACTGGTGTTACATCGAGAGACTGCTACTAAGGAGTCAGCGAGAATGCTTTCGTATTTTCGTGATGGTATCAGGTATGAATACTCTGTTTTTATTATGGGTTGGTAACTCTCGGCAGATTCAGCGCAATAGTCTAAGTGAAACTTAATTAAATAGATTAAAAAGTCTTGTTGTAATAAACCCTACTCTTTTCAAATCTGACTATTGATCTTTCAAGTTGATCTTTAAGAAGAACTGAAAATTACTTATATAACATTTTTACATATTCAGGATTCTTCGTAGCGGTTCCGTAAACGGCAGTGCTCGTTTATACCGAGTCCGGGGTCACAGGCCAGTGGTGCTACAACTAGAGCCTGTCACATGGGCTCAACTCTCTTCTGATGGCGTTTTTGTGCTGGACACCTCTAGTCTTGTCGTATTGTGGCTCGGTCGCGCTGCTAATTTAATTGAGAAAATATTTGGTGCTAAGGTAAAATAAACATTAAATTTCAAAAATGATTAATTTACTAAGTTTCTCATTGTAAGGCCCTCTTTCACTCTTTAGGATTAAAAATATGAGATGATGAGATATCATGAAAATAAATAATTGTTTTCATAGATCGCCTACCGCATGGCGCGAGGACCGGACAAATGTTTGACAGTTCGACGCATCGCAATTGCACACGATGGATACGAGCAAACTTTGCCAGCAGCTGATCGCCAACTTTTAAATGAACTCTTGGAACTGCGTGCGCGCTCAGTTCGTCCTCCTCCTCCTCTTTCTGAAATTCCTAGGCCTGCAAGATTGTATAAAGTGACACAACCCCAAAGAACTTCTCCTATCACAATGCCATCGCAAAAACCAGCAGCTCGATTGATAGAAGTCAAACGAGCACCTTTATATAGAGAAGATTTAAATGATAATGTAAGTTTTGAAAGCTATATTATAAAAATTTCTATTATAGGGCTATTTAAATCTGTAATATATTTATCAGCTCTTTGTTTTTTTTTTTTGTAAAATTTTATGACATCTTCATACAGAATGTTTACATAGTCGACGGCGGAAACAGGGGTGTATGGGCCTGGGTTGGTTCAAGCGCTCCACCAGCCGACGGACGCGGAGCCTTATCAGCTGCACGTGGACTAGCACGAGCAAAACGACTTCCCGGACCTGTAGCGACGATGGTTTCTGGCCGTGAACCGCTGGAATTTGCTGCACTGTTCCATGGGTGGAACTGGGCAGATGTTCGACGGGATGTGCGTGTTCGTGCTGCTCGGTCGGCAACCACTAAACTTGATGCTGTCAGCCTCTCATCTAATGCATGGCTCGCTGCTGAAGTAAGTTCTCGAAAAATAACGACCTTTCAAGTGAACAACTAAAATTAAATGATAAGGTTTTACAGTTCACACAGAACACCTATGATAGATTCCACGCCTAATCCACGTCTAGGTTAGACGTGTAATCTATCATTTTAATAATATAAACTTTTAACAATACGTATATTTAAAATTACTATTATATACTACTAATATTTCTACCAATAAATTACATTCCTTTTTTAAAGGCCCAACTTCCAGATGACGGTTCAGGGTCACTACGAATGTGGCGCGTTCGTCCTGAAGAAGGCACTCTGCAGGAGCTGGAACGTCCACAACAAGCTGTTTTTTACGACCAGGACTGTTACATTGCACTTTATACCTACCACGCTCCCACTGGAGATCAAACCATTATGTATTACTGGATGGTAAGAATATAATAAATTTAAAACGTACCTTATGGGCTAGTCAGATTCACAAGATAGACGTGTTATTTTTTTGTTTTAATTACAATATTTTAAAATGGATACTTGCAACATTAATCAGAAATGGAACTAAAGTCATTGAATATAATAATCTCACAATTCTTAGGTCTTCAATATGGTTTAAATATAACTTACGTCAATTCATATAATCTCTTTACATTTCAGGGTGGCTCTTCGCCAAATGATCTGAGGAATTTGGGTGCTAAAGAAGCCAAGGATCTTTATACAAAGTTAGGGCGTCTTCCCATCCAGGTTTAGTAACTTTATATAACAAAAACACATCAGCTCGTAATTATTATAACGATGGTGAAATATCAACAAAACAAATATTATAACAACAATAACAAAACAATATTATTCTTGCATAAATATTGCCGGGCTCACTTGTTGTGGCCTAATTAGGTCGAGACATTCCGTACTTATGTATATCAATACTTTTTCAGTGTTGGGTGTATCAAGGCAAGGAGCCGGCACATTTCTTGCAAGTATTTAAAGGCCGAATGATCACCTATATCGGCACTGCAACAGACTACGATCGTAAGTTTAAATAAAGCAAACCGTTCTCGATTCCCGTAGTTTTTCCGATATTTACTAGGCATTTAAATTCCTTGCTGTATGGTAATAATAATGGTTAATCAAAGTTTTAAAGTCTAAATCCCATTCTAATACTACCAATATTTTGTAGCAAGTGGTCGGCGTGTAATACCACCACCTCGGGCTCTGATCCGTGTGTCGGGGCAGTACGCACGAGAAGCGCGTGGCATAGAAGTAGGTCGCTGCACGAGCGCTGTTGCTCTGAATCGTGGTGCTTGTTACGTAGTGCGAGAGGGGGCGCGCGTCTGGGTGTGGTGCGCTGCTACCGCTACGGGAGATGAACGGGAAGTCGCTAAGAATATGGCCGCTGCTGACCATACGCTTGTTATGCAAGGTGAACTACCGTTTGATCAAATAAGAGCTTGTAAAAGAGCAACTATGGTCACTTAAAACTGCTTCTTTTATAGAACAATTGTACATGGATCTACAGCGAAAAAGAAATTATGCCAAGTATCAAAAGATAACTAATTACTTGTTGTGTTCATAGGAAAAGAAAAACCAGATTTTTGGTCTACGTTGGGTGAAAGACGACACCTGTTGGTACCATCGCCTTTGAAAGAAGTAGAACGTCCCTTACCTCCACGCTTATTTTACGTATCTCTTGGAGCTGCTGGACAGTTTTCTTGTGAGTTTTTTATTATCTTTAAAAATATAAAGTTACTGAAATTAGTTGTTTTGAGTTTATTTCTACCACCATTTTTAATTTTTAATTTTTTGTATCACCCACAGTCGAAGAGATAATTTCATTTAGCCAGTACGAGTTAGCACCTGAGATGGCAGCAGTACTAGATGCGCACGCGGCTGTGTTCGTATGGCTCGGGGCGCACTGCGGCACGCGCGCTCGGGATGATGCTCGTGCTCTTGCGTTATCTTATCTTACTCATGGTGAGCTACAGCTTAAGTTTAAACAGTATGAATATTTCTTTCTGTTATGTTGCTTACATACATAGAATTCTAAATTATAATGTAATTGTTTTCTTTTAGATCCAGCCGCAAGAGATCCTGAGACCCCCATTATAGTGATAAATCAGGGCCGTGAACCACCACACTTCACTGGATTCTTTCCGCACTGGAAAAATTCTATGTGGAAGGTAATATACTAAACACTTTTAAACTAAAATGTAATAGAAATCAAAGTTGTCATAATTATAAATTTGAAGAAATTTGTAAGTAAAAATATTCCCTTAAATATTAAAATAATCCTGGTAAAAATCTACAGAGTAAAAAGGGAGCATAGATATCCCTTTGAATTATAAAATAAATTTAATGACCAAAGCAGAAACTCATTCAGCCAACATAAAAATGGTAAATTGTCCAATTAATGTTCATCAACATTTTTCAGGGTCATAAAACATTCAGCGCTATTGTAAGCGCTTTGGAAGGTAAAGCGATTGTGCGCGGCAGCACCAGCTCGTTACAAAGTGGCAACACTGAGAACTGTTTCGACCAACACGAGAAGTATCCACTGTCTGTACTACGAGGACCAAAGGAGCACATGCCGCAAGATGTCGACCCGCTTACAAAAGAGGTAAAATAACTAACGACTTATGACAAAAAAAAGACAAACGTAAAAAGTTCTTTCATTACAAATTATGTCGATATTTTCCTCACGTAGAATTGTTTCAATTTCGATGAATTTAGATCTACATTCAATTATAAAATTGTTAAAAATCGATATTTCTAACGAACTATTGTATCATTCGTCGCATCATATTAATGACAAGACTAAAAAAAAGATACATTGATATAATGCAAATCTCTAATAAGATGTAACTTTTTTTTTATTTAAATGGGAATTAATTAGAATAAAAATATATTTCAATAGGGAATCGAACTATTTAAAATCTGTTTTGGAAAAAAAAATGTATTTACTGTAATTTTACATATTATGGGTACAGTTAATAGTTCTTTTATACTACAATGAAAGTAAAAGACGTTTTTGAAATATTGTGTTAATTTCCAGCTGTATCTCACCCACGACGATTTTGTGTCAACTTTCAACATGACCTACAATGATTTCCGGTCACTGACGTTGTGGAAGCAGAAGGAATTAAAAAAATCGGTGGGGCTGTTTTAAAGGCTTCGCGCGTAACATTCGAAATGCACAAATTAATAATTGCTAATATATTTATAATTGCTAATCTAATTTATATTCTGTAAAGTAAGTTAACACACAAATTTGATGTACTGTAACTTGCATTTAAATATTTATTAATAAATAGCAAAGTTGTAACTTTCGAATTATTTGCTTTAATATGATAAGTAAGTTGTTTATTTGTTAAACTAATAAACAATTATAATAAATAAAACAGTGAGTTTTTAAAATGTTATTTATTTTTTCACAAATGTAGCACTTACGAGCTAACCATTAATTTTATGATAAAATTAATAATATTCTTTACAATATACAAATTCCTTAAAAAATCCATAAAATATTGGTTTATTTGAAAACATATGTACATTATAACTATCAATACATATAACATAGTATGCCTAGATGATATGGGAGTGGGCCAAGTAGCTAAGGCACGTGGTATATTATTGCAATAGAGTCGTACGCCGCTCGTACGGTCGTACAGTCAATCCAAAGCGTGATCGAAGACAAGATTCACCCATATTAATAAGTTATAAAAAATACACCCACTACAAACAGTTATGTTGTATCGTCAGTAGATATTGAGAAGCTAGCTAGTTAGGAACTTACAATTTTAAATTGATAAATAAAAACTTTAAAAATGTATTATAATAAATAATTTACATAATGATTTTACATCGGTCGCCGTCGAGACGACGCGTATGCGGCACTTCGAGAGTATTTCTTGAACCGCCACCGAAACCGTTTCTACTTAATAGAAATACTCCCGAAGATACCACGACTATAGCAAGCGACGCACTAATTATGCATTGTAAAAATATCGTATTACTATTAATTTAGGTACTGTATTAATATTAATGACAAGCATGAATTATTAAAATAACGCTATAGAATTTTAAAAGGATAATAAACTGCAATCGTACTTAAAATCTTCCAAAATTTCTTTGGTTTTCTGTACAGAAAAATCCGAATATAAAAATATTTAGTGGGTACGTGGAATGAAGCCGCGCAAACAAAGCTATAGCTGCCTAACAAAATTAAATTAAAAATGCATCTCAAAAAATAAGCGTACAGCTACGATCAATTGCAATCTATTAAGTACGTAAATTTGAAATTTGCATGAGTGTATGCAAAGAGATTTCGAACTTATATCTAAATATAATAAAAGCGATAACCGGTCGAGCGACACGGCCGAACTCGAGTCGACATACAACTACGCTTAAACCATAGAATACATACAGACGGAGTCGTATTAACAACCTATTAGCCACTAATAACATACAATAATTCAAGTAATAAAAAACAGTAAAACTTTGAAGCTTATAAAAATCTAGCAAGTAGCTAATTGACAAAACTGAAAAAGATATATTAATCAACATTAACAAGGAGGCGCCGCCCATATCTGCAAGGTGTGGCGCACGACGGCGCCATGAAGTTTTTAGAGGGCGCCAGAGCGAAAACATTAAATATAATATGAGCGCCTCAAGCGAAAACCTACTAGAGGTAATCAGGTATTGTTGGCGAGTCACGGTAGAATATCTTTTTTTTAGTCTTAAGTTTAGACGTATAACTCGTCTTTTTAGGAAATGTCATCAAAAATCGGACTCCCTACATTGTAATCAAGACTACGTCCCCTATATTCTATGATTTAAACAACTAAATAAACAAACAACATAGCTTTTGTTGCAGGAATGTTAACAGCACTATAATTATAATACGTTTAACAAGTACAGAACCACTAGTAACAACGTCGGAGGCCTGTTTCGCTTTAGCACCAGGTGTTACGTTACACGTCATATCACAGCTAACCCCCTCATTCTCCACCCTCCCTTTAGGCCAGTATCCCATACAATATTCGTCTTTTCGTTATACCCCATAATGCCTCGTCGCGTCGTCGAAATCAGAAAGGTTAAAAAAAATATTTTGGCGTAGGCCTGTGTACTTTCACATCTAGATTTGTACTTCATCAATCACTACAGGCTGTGTAATATATTATAATTAAACAATGAACAAATAACAGCTCTGTTTTGTAAAAGTCTTATCATGTAAACAAATCCTACTAATATTATAAACGCAAAAGTTTGTAAGAATGGATGTTTGTTACTCTTTCACGCAAAAACTACTAAATGGATTTTAATGAAATTTTACAATAATATAGCTTACATATCAGAATAACACATAGGCTATAATTTATAATGATATAGTGTGAATTATCCAAAATATAGCGGGTGAAACCGCGAGGCGCAGCTAGTATGGTATATTTACAACAAGATACCAGGGGATATGATGTAACAATAAATGTAACAGTAACCGACAGAAAATGCTGTACTTAAACGAGTTTTGAGCAAAAAATTTAACAATATTTCTTTTTGTTTTCAAAATAATACATTTAAGTATATTTTTAATTAAATTGTAAAACGATTTCTAGAAAAAACGTAGAAATGTAAAATTTCTATAACTATATTTTATCTGTACACTTATACATTGAAGTTTCGATTATAATGAAGTTTTTAGTGAATAAAATGTGTCTTTAGAATATCTGTATATTAATTTGTTATAAATGCCGTAAATTTTTGAATCGAGAGATATTGTTTACTATTAAAGACTTTTACAAAAAACGACTATATAATGTTCTATTATGTTTTTTTAATTTGTAAAACATCATGTCACGACAAGGCCCTAGTGTCATTACACAACCATTTAAGCTGACGCACTAAATAATATAAGTTTAACTACCATTTGTACATTAGTGATATTTCAGTAGAGCAAAATTTTGGCACCAAGAAACTAAATCGTATTGAACTATAAAATCAGGTGCCTGCTTGAACACGTTTTATGCCGTTTTAGCATAGTATATACTGCCAGGCCATTTTCAGAACCGTATTACAATTCATCATTTTAACATCAGTGTTCAAAATTGTATGGGAAGTAAAATGTCGAATTAATTCACAGAAATTGTTCTTATACTTATATGTCAAAAACGATTCTTAAATTGACTTAAAAAAATTAAATTTTTTTACTGTGATTACAAATACAATATTTTCGAGTTACTTGAGGAAGCACGATTGAATTAATTATAAGGCAGTATGCGAAGTTTTAATATTATTTCAGTTGAGCAAATACAAAAAATCTACGAAACCTGTATGGCACTATATAGTTAGTAATTGCAATAACGTTACATTTGTTAAATTCGGTCCCTAAAGGGTATTAAGTAAGGTACAGTAACTAGTATTTTTCTATTTAAAATCAATTCCCTCATATGGTGTGTAAATATTTATATAAAAAGTGATTAAATTCAATTGTAAAATAACCACATTAGGCCGCGTCTACTCAATAAATTTTTTGCCTTAAAACAATTGGGCTTTTCAGTGTTTTTTCAATGGAAGTATTTTTTTTATTTTTAATAAAAACATTTTGTATATGTATCTGATTTCGCACATCTCTTTCGAGTCAGACAAAAGCATCGAACGATTTGTTAGTTCCTAACACTCAAGCAACTGCACCAAAGTCACGACGAAACGTCGCCCACGCACTTAAAATACATGTTTCATATTATAATATCAACACAATGTAACTAATATTTACACTAACAATGATTTCAAAATCATAATTCGATGATAGTAGACTAATTTCGATTGCGGGTAGCTAACTGCTATTCATCGACAACATATAGTTTTGGTCACTTAATATCATAAATATCAGAATTCTTCCATGTGTAAATGTTTTTTTTATATTCACTTCAAGTTAAATTTATATATAAAATTAAAGAAAATGATATAAGCAACAAAAATTTGTCACTGATTTGCTCCAAATTAATTTTCAGATCTTTTCATATTTTTCATAAGTACATAATTAAACAAATGAATCATTTCGCAGCAACACCGAGAACGATTAGGACAGAGACAATTTGGTTGAGACCAAATTTAAACAGGACTAGCTAAAGTATAACAATTATTTTAGGTACACTTTTGGATCAGTCAAACATTTTGTAAATTCAACACTTAACAAGATATATATTGGATCGGTTTCTATTTTAGTAGTCACAACCACTAGCGAAATAGAATAAAAAATGACAAACTTGTATTTAACATTAAAGGCATTCTGGTGAAGTCTTAAGAATCGAGTTATTGCGATTTGGGTCCCAGGTATGAGGGCATCTGAACTTCTAAAGGTATCGAGGTATTGTATAATTCAGTAGTAGTAGTATAACCGATCATTGACGCGGTAGTGACGCGTTGGCGGGGAGTGTGGAGCTGCGTTGTGACGCGTTCATGTATGCTGCTTTTAGGTTCGATCGCATCGAATCTCTGGAAAATCGAAATATAGTTAAACTATCAATATAATAATTATCAGTAGTTCAATTCTAGATCGCGACAAAGTAGCTTCGTTCTTCGCTGACAGCATTAATGAAGAGACTATTAATAATTTGTACTTAACCAAAAACACATTTTTTTAATCTCAAACAGAGAGGAAACAAACGGACAGCCAAGTGGTCTACAACAGCAAAATTTGGCCGACATGCGATGCGACCAAAACGCGTCTAAGGTATTTGGCGGTCGGATAAGCAAGCTGGTTTTTGATGAAGCCATTCTGGGAAAGATTCCTTACCACCTTAACTTCTCGCTTTTTACAAGGTACTTTAACAATGACAAAGGGGAATTGTATTCTTACCCGTCCCCACGGGACCCAATCGTTTTATTTATACACAATAATGACATCACCCGCGAATTAAATTAATTACACTTACCTAAAAAGCTGTAATTGATTGTGAAGTGTTATGTGATTGAGTATACCTGGGCGAGAGCTTGGTATGGTCATGGTTAGTGTGTGCGGCGCGGTACCCGTAGCGCTGCACGCGGCGCGCCAGCCTCGCCACCCATCGGCGCTGGTCGGGCGCGGCAGGAGCCAGCAGCAGCAGCTCGCGCGCGCGGTCTGCGTGCAGCTTACAGGCCGCCACGCCGGGCACGCCATCACTCTCCGATACGTGCTCTGCGTGAATCTTCATACGGCAACCTGGTGAACGAATTATTTATATCATTTATATTATATCAACATCAACCATATCATTGCCTTACCAACTTAGGTTTATTTATTCTTAACCAAAATTGAAGACCATAATCTATTTTTACTTGCAAAAACACTTCAGATGATAACATCTAGCTTTACTATTAGTAATTATTAATAAATAAAAATGGCAACTTACGTCGGCACTCATAGGCCTGTGGCGGACGGAACATATGCCAGAGCGGACGCGTGCACACCTCGCAGGCTGTAGGTATGTGGTAGGTGATGCTGACGAGATCATGGCCCTTGTGTTGCACTGTGTTGCCTGCAAGAGGGGCAATTGAGTGTACATTTCGGAAACTTTCACTTAGAAAAAAATTTTACCTTCCATTTGACAATTAAGGGGATCCCACGTGTTAATTTCAAGTTCAAGAATAATTTAATGCAGCTATGTATATATTTAGCGCTATAAAAACGTCGATGTTGTCGATGAAAGTTAATTTGTATTCGGAATAATTGTTTATAATTCATATACTTACCAGCATGGTCTGCCCCATCAGTGGGTTGATCCTGAGCATCGCCAGGTCGCCTCGCTTCGCCTTCCCCAGCGTAAAGCAATTGGAAGATGCGCGGGATATCCTTCGCGTCGGCTCGGATTACGTCTCCCTGCGTTACTGACCTCACGTGGAACACTTTGCTGAAATGGATTTATACAAAAATATAGAAAATTGATAATTTTATAGGTGTTAGGAAAGATAATAATTTGGATTTAGATATTGACTATGTTGTGCATCTATAAAGCATACAAAAGAGATTATAATTTGTTTGCTTAGTAGTATTGAAAGTTAGTAGTTTTGCTGTAGATAAAACTTTTTATTGAGTGGAGTGGTGATTTAAAATAGTAAAAAATGTACCTCAAATCCAATATCATAACGGGATCCGTAGTATTTTGCTTATCGTTCTCGGAGTTATAAAATATAATTTTCTTAGAAGAGACGACGACATATTGTTTTTTCCAGCCGTGTCTACGTATGTTCTGCTTGAAGGGTACAGAGAGCCAGCCTTCGAGGGTTTGTTCCGTCTCGCCGTCTTCCGCGTCGGCGGAGGACTGCGAAGCAGTCTCGCTTGTAAGTGCAGCTAGCTTTTCTTTCAGCTGCTCGATTTCTACGTCCTTGCTGTCCACCTAAAATATTTTATAAAAATTAACGCAACAATACGTAATGATGGTTAGGATTAAAATATAAGATGTAGCATTCAGTTATCGATGCAAATTAATTTAATTTCACAAGTATACGCTCAATGTATGCCTGGTTAGTATTCTTATTAAGACGTCTTAACTAAATATGGATGAGGATCAAACCCACTAGTACTTTACCTCCATAGCGAGCCGAACTCTAGTCTGTTGCTCTTCAAGCAGCTGTTGCTGCGCGTCCTGAAGGTCTCGCTGCAGCTTAGCGATGTGCTGATCAGACTTCTCCTTCTCTCTTGTCAACTCTTGCTGAAGCTTGCGGTAGTCTTTGTCTTTTCGGACCGACATCTTACTCTTGTTCTTTGTTGATGCTGGGTTCATGTCTTTTCTATTATTTAAAAAGAAATGGTTTCAATATTATCATATTTGCTTTGTTTTATAATAGGTTGGGGAAAAAGTCTTTTCGCATTATAGTATGTATGAACTTGTAATAATATCTCTTTGGCTATTTGTATCTGGCTGGTTCTGGTATCATTAAAAGTTTACATTTTAAAGAAGATAATTCCAAATTCAAATTAGGAAAATGTGTGATTGTTATTTGTTTTTCGTACTGTGAAGATGGGTGAATCTAATGAAGAAATTCGATGCATTTTAAAATTTTACTACAAAAAAGGTAAAAATGCAACAAGCCGCCAAAAAAAATTTTTTTTTTTTTTTTATCGTTTATAGGTAAGCGTTTGACCGTAATCTGCCTGATGTTAAGCACGATACGGTCTAGGATGTAACACGCTTGCCTAGAAGGTACCTGTTTACTCTGCTTTTGAAGACACCAACGATGTACGTATCTGGGAACACAAACTCCGGCAAATCGTTCCACAATTTCGCAGTGCAAATAATGAAAGTTCAATTAAAAATTTCCACCATGTACCGATGTCGCTTTGGTCGCGTTTGCCGGAGTGTTCGATAGTAGAATGGGGCAGGTGGGATCAAGTCATGGAGTACTTCAGCGCACTCTCCGAAATTTGCGATGTTTATGTACCTAGTGCAGTGTGTGTGCTACTCACACATTTGGTTTAAGCGTTTTCAATCCGGAAATTTTGATTTCAAAGATGCACCTCGCTTTGGTCGCCCTATTACGAATAAAATGGATGCTATTTTTGAAAAAGTGGAGCAAGATCGGCATATCAGTAGTTACGACGTAGCTGTAGAACTGGGAATTGACCACAAAACAGTATTGGCGTATTTGAAAAAAACTGGGTACACAAAAAAGCTCGATATTTGGGTAGCTCACGAGCTCACTGAAAAAAGCCTAATAAACCGTGTCCTCATTTGTCATTCTTTATTACGACGTAATGAAACCGAACCATTTTTGAAGAAGCTGAACTGGTGATGAAAAGTGGATCACGTACGACAAGAACGTGCGATAAAGGTCGTGGTCAAAGACCGGTCAGGCTTCACAGACTCTGGCGAAATCCGGGTTAACTCGCAACAAGGTGATGCTGTGTGTGTGGTGGGATTGGAAGGGCATTATTCATTATGAGCTGTTACCACCAGGCAGGACCATTGATTCTGAACTCTACTGCGAACAACTGATGAGATTAAAGCAAGAAGTTGAGATAAAGCGGCCGGAATTAATCAACAGAAGGGGTGTGGTTTTTCATCATGATAACGCTAGACCTCGCACATCTTTAGCCACTCAGCAAAAATTAATGCATTCGCCGTATAGTCCTGACCTTCCACCTTCAGATTTCCACCTGTTTCGGTCTCTTCAGAATACTTTAGGCAGTGTCAGGTAAACATTACGAGAGGACTGCCAAAACTACTTGTCGCGGTTTTTTGATCAGAAGTCCCAAACTTTCTATAGCAATGGGATCAGGGGACATGATACCTACAAGATGGCAAAAAGTTATCGAACAAAATGGTACCTACATACTTTAGTTAAATGTAAATAAACTATATTAAAAAATGTTTTGAATTTTCTTAAAAAATGCGAAGAAACTTTTTCGTCAACCTAACAACGACATATAAAATTGATTTATATAATTATTTTATTGTATAAGTAGGTAAAGTGAACAAACCTATTCATAATTTCAGCAAGCTTGTTCACAGCCTGCTGCTTGAGCATAATTTCAGAGTTGAGCTTTTTATTGAGGCGGTCGACGTCGTCCTGCAGTCTGTTGAGCGATGCCACTCGCTCTGCTAGAGCTGTGCCACTACGACGCAACTCATCTACCTCCTGTCGAATATTGTCACATAAAACCGACGAATAACAAAAATGTTAAACTTTATCGTATATATTTTACGAATTATGTGTACAACTAGGTAGTACTCCACACACTACCTTTAACAATTCTAGGTTATTTTTATATGTAAACTTAATTTTAATAAAGTTGTACTTAAATAATATACATTGAAATAATATTCGATACGTAATTGTAATGTTTTAATCCTACAAAAACGAGACACAACGTTTTATGATTTGTTTATTTTTGTCTCACCTTAAACTAAATAGTTAGATCATTTGAAAAGTATTGATATTAAAGTAGATAAATTGAAACATTTCTCCTCTCTCTAAAAAAACAATTATACCAAAATAATAGTTAACCTTTCGCTGTAAGTCAATGGTAGCACGGTTCTCATGGTCACGATCACGCAGGCCCTGTACGAGCGCGTCTCGTGCAGCCAACTCGCCACGGTGTTGCGCCAACGCATCGCGCATCTCTAGCTCCTTCATCGTCTTCTCCTTTTCTAATTCACCAACTGTTTCTTCGGCTATGGACCTGAGGATAATAATATTAATGGATTAATTACATATATCTAAAAGTGAAAGAAATCAGCAAAGGTTACAGGCTACACATAAACCTAGCCAAAACTAAGCTGATATTCGTTGATAGAGCCGGAACAATGACACGCACCCATGAATTGCAAGCTCTCGATGTAGTTCGTCTACTTAGGATCACTGATAAGGAATGACAGAAGCTGTGAAAAGGAAGTCATACGAAGAGCCCAGATAGCAAAAACATCAGTGAAGCGTTTGGAGAAGATATGGAGGAATCGTAGCATCAATTAGAACACCAAGATTATACTCATGCGTACCCTAATCTTCTAAATATTTCAATATGTCTCGGAAACCTGGACGTATAGCAAGCATACTACAAAGAATAGGTGCTTTCGAAATGTGGTGCTGGCTTAAAATGTTGGGTATGCCATGAACAGCGCATCGCAAAATTCCACTATTCTTTCAGAGTTGAAAATCCGAACCCGTCTGTCAACGATCTGTATGCAACGACTCAAATCCTTCGGTCACGTGGCCAGTCTCGAACAGGACAACCTGGAAAAACTAATAGTAGTAGGCCAGGTGGAAGGCAAGAGAAGTCGTGGCAGATCCCAGATTAGATGGACAGGCCGAATGTTGTGAAACTAGGCGAGTGCTCGTGCAGAGATTTGACCTTTGTGGTCACGACCCTCAGACATGATGAAACGACGACTATAAAGAAAAAGAAAACACAACAAAGGATAACCGCTATCTAATATGAGTGTTGTTGACTAAGTATGAAAGGAGACTCGAATTAACTATTACTCGTGTTAACTGACTATATTACTCGTATTAACTGGCTGCTCTAAACTAACTTAATATATTTTTGTTGTTGATAAAAAGAGTTTCGTTTTCGACCCATATCTCCTAGCAAAGAGAACTGGTCGAATTATGATTAAGTTTTTAAAAACATAGCTTACCTCGCAATAGCCTCAGAATCCGCTCGCGCGATGGCCATTTGTAGTTGATGCATAAGGCTCGAGCGCTCCTGCTCTAGATCGCGAGTGGCGCGCGAGCTCTCCTCCAGCTGCGCGCGCGCCTCGTTCGCCTGGTTGCGGTACACCACGCAGTAGTGCTGCTCATTCTCGAGCTGCGAACGCAACTCGTCACTCTGAAGTAAAAATAAAAACATGCTTATTATTTAAATAACTTACTTCTTTCTAATTAGTGATAGCAAACAACTAAACTTCATAAACACTACTCAAACCGATAAGAAAGGAAAAGTGGGTGAAAATTTGTCCAAAAATCTACTATTTTTAAATCTATTATGGTTTAAATGCCGTCATAGTAATCAAAAGCGTGAGCGAAGCCAGTAGAAATGCGGTAGTATTTTTTATACTTAAGAAAGAGTCATTTTTGAAAATTTTAATAAATTACTAAACTATCAGCCGATATCATAAGTCAGATGACCATTTTAGGTAAACTCTAAGGTATTTATTTTATTACAAAATCTTTACGAAAATATTTCCTAAACGCATTAGCAGCTCGTGACCAGCATCGGCGACCATCATCAATCAGACCGACCATATGCACGATTGCTCTCTTTCGCTGATAAAAATACTTAATACACTTAAAAAATATCAATATTTATGAGTCATAATGTAATGCTATGCTAAACAGACATAAATTGTTATATTTACGATTGATAGCCAATTGTAAACGGGAAATAATAAAAGAAATTTTCTCAAATTAAATTGGGAAAAATTAAGAAACGCAAAGCCTCAAATGTCTTAAACCGTTACATTAATACCGCTCCACGAGAAACGCCTGATTTATCGAAGCGTGACCGACGCAAGTAAAATTTAGCATCAAAATGTATTTTTTGTTCTTATGATCGTTGAGATAATGACTTTTATTAATGTTCACTATCTATGAACATTGTGACTCATTATTAATTAAACATTCAACTTATGTCAGACAAAAATAATTATATAATTGTTAGGTTTTATAAAAATATTAATACTATAAAAAATCGATATTAAATATAATTTAAATAATTTGATCAATATCTCGATTATCGAATATTAACTTGGCAACACAGGCCTACGACCCCACTTGTCATTATTGTGGGAATAGATGAGGGATTTTGCTTGAAGTGTTAAATATTAGAGTCAGGATGTCGAGCGGTGAAGGAGAGTGTTTAGAGGTAGTAGAAAGGCCTGTTGCTTCTGCACCTGGGTCGCAAGCCCCTGGCACTACTAGGCTTCCGTCTGGATTGTGTATTATTGTAGTCTTTTAAGTGTAATTGTGTAGTTAAACCAACGTATAGCTTTTAAAGTATACTCCAAACTATTATCTGTCTATAATTCGTGTATATCTCGAAATTTTTAAATAGTGTTTCTAATATGGTATCACAATAACATATACAAGTTTAGATGTTTCCCCATTTTAATGTTAACTATGTTTCATGAGAACAGCTCAAACAATTTTTCAATGATACAAACATGTTGTATAGACGTCATTTTGTAACAAGTTAAATGAATAAATACATCAGAATAAGGAGATCTATCTAGCATTTGTCGAAATAGAGACAATCTAATAAAAATGTTTTTACTTCTACTAAATAATTTTTCGTGTATTATTGGTTACTTTCATGTACCTACTATATGTACGAATTTTAATAATGCAAATTAAGTAACGACCGTAATTTATTACACTGGTTCAATATAACTACATCGATAGAAAACACTAATTGCCTAAAGGAATATAAACTTTGATTTTTAATACTAAGCGAATATCATACAGAAATGTATACATTGAATATTTTAGATCCAATAATATCATAGCCAGTGGAGGACGAGCAGGAAATAAAACAGCATAAGTATGCAATAATGCGTCTGTTTTATGAGCTTATTTGCTTTATTAAACTCGTATGTAAGACGTTTATTAGTAAGTTTTAATGGTGTTGCTTAAGAAAAACATTTATTAGCTAGTAAGTTTCAATACTTCGAAAAGAACTACTGGAAAGCGTTTGTTTATGATGTCCTATTGTCTCAATAAATTAGTAAATAATTTGTGACACATATTTTGAGTGTGTTTTGGATGACGTCATAATTAATCGGACTTTCTATCATCCTTCCACTTTACTGTGACAGACAAATAAAGATACATATAAAGATGTTTCAAATAAATCTATTGATATAATTTTATTGTTACAACAAATGTAATGGAAAGAAACTAACTACTCTCGAATATCGATTCTAAGAATGGTTATCTCTGTTTTCTTGGTGCTCCAACTGAGGTCGTTTATATTTAATAAAGATAAAATACTTATACTTAAAGATTAAATATTTTCATGTTGTTTCTACTTTGAAATAAAAATAGAGCACATTTGTTAATCAGAAAAATATAAATTATATATAATATAAATTGAAATATATTAGTATAAAACAACATCTAGCTATGTATACAATCTGTTTACTTTAAGTAGTAATTAATAAAGAGACAAACAAGAGCTAAGAGTAATAAAAATTAAACGACTATGATACGCAGTTCTCTAATTGAATAGTATTTAGGTTAAATTATATAGGAGCATATCATATGACCTCTACACATCGTTTTCGTCAGCAGAAACACAATATTGATACCCATTCCGATTAGTGCATCTTATTATATTAGACAATGTTGATCAATACAGAGAATTACATTCAAGTAACGAGAAAAATTAACAAGTATATTTTTACTCAACAACGAATACTGTATTATAGACAGCTTTAAAATAACAATCATTTAGTATAAAACAAAGTGATAGTGATTCAAGAAGAAGGTTTATATGTATAATTCATACATAATATAGTAGGGAAACACTGATATTTCAAAAGTTTATAATGTGATGTCGTAAATAAACACATTTTTTTGCGCTTACATTGCAAACGCTCACTGAACCCTACGTGATAGATCAAAATAATGTACTACAGTATTGTACACCTTAAAAAGGTCTACAAAAAAGTCCGCGATGGTATATATGTCTATCTCTTAGGGATAACCTACAATAACAGTTTTTTATCCTTTACTTTTTACGAGAAATAATGGTTTATTTACGAAGCGATTTTAAACAATACAGCATTATCCAATTACCTTAAAAACATTTTGTTTTTAATATAGATCAATATGGCCCTTAACAGCATGAAATTTAAATGAATATTTTCGAAGATATTACAGATTTAAAATGCAGGGACATAGCGGTTATGGCTAAATACACGTGTTAAATTGCACCCGGACGAAGCCGGGACGGGTCGACTAGTAAATTATAAATAGTATATGTATTTTATATAGCCCAACAATAAGCACATGAATCAGAGTTAAAACATAATTGTTTTAGCCAAATAACTTCACAGTTATGTTAAGATAATTGATGTCAGCAATATTCTGCGAAACATACTACGTGCCATTCTATCAATTGTTGCGTTAGTTCATAATAATAACTGTCAGAAAAACCGCTAAGTACGTAATAGTTATGAAGAATGTTTATTTATTTGGAGACGCCTCACACGCAGGTGTATCTTATAAGGCAAAAGTTTTATGTGTGTCTGTTGAGTATTCATAATGAGTCACTGTATCGTAATGTCGAAGGACAGTCTATTTCGGCGTGATGAGACCATGATTAATTAAAAGAATATTATGTAAAGAACTATGAATTCACTTGGAGTGACGTCGTAGGTGCAAACTGTAAAACCTTAATTGAAAGGCTGCATCTGATGATAGGTTTACAATTATGACTATGATGACATTCATCTCATGAGTCACGTTTATATTCTCCTGTGATATTTATTGTCTACGATTTACATAATAACAATATTTCAATTTATCTGTATTCATTGAATTCTCAGAAGAATTTAATATTAAAAATCTTATTTAAATTTATCTATACATATTAATATGAGAACAATTATTGAGTATTTTTATCTATTTTAACACAAGATAAAAGTTAAATTATTGGAATGGTACAATTTTTTAGGTGTATAGAATATGGCTGCAAATTATTATAATCTATAGAATTGGCCAAAATTGTAATAATATATTCGTTTCAAAGGCCTAGATTACTACTCACTACTCCTCTCCCTTCAGAATTAGAAAAGCTTAAAGCAGGTTGTCAAACTGGATATACCTTTGAAATAACTGTTAGACTGTTTGTTTGGATTTGGTTTCTTTTAGTATTTGATATCCCATTTATCGAGGATAGCTCTATGAGTCTATACTAAATAACGTCGTGCTACGACCAATAGGAGCTGAGCAGCATGAAAATTATTCCAAAGAGCAGGTAGAGTACTAAATTCTACACGGACGAAGGCGTGCGGGTCGGCTAATGACAATATAATATCAGTCGTAGGATATACGAATTCGATCATTGTAACAAATAAAAAATAGTGACTTACCCTAGCATAGTGCATATCACGTTCAGCAACAGCTGCGGCAAGTTTCTCTGAAGCATCATGCAAAGCGGCTCGCACTGCCATCAGGTCGCGAGAGCGAGCCTCGCGCTCAGCGTGTGCGGTCCGGCTGGCCGCCTCCGCCGCCGCTGTCTCCGCGCTCGCAGCCAAACGCGCCGCGCGCTCTTGTTCTAGTGCAGCTTGTAGCCCAACCGCCTAACCCAAATAAAGCAGATATTTGTAAAATGCAACGAACTAAAAAATCCAAATAGTATTTTTTTTTGTTTAAGCTGTTATTGAATCCATCAGTATTCTGTTAAATTTTTTTTATAAATTTATTTCTATAATCAGAATATAGATCCATACTTTTTAAAAATATTTAATACATATAATTTAAAAAATGTGTAGGACCTTCTCACTCTCCTGACGATGTTCACCCTCCAATTTTTGTAATCGTTGCTGCATCTGTCGATAATCAACACTGAGCATGGACATCTGGCGATCTTTCTCTTGGGAAGCAGACTCAGCTCTTTGTCGTGCAGTTTTTTCTTCATTTAATTTGCCTTGTAGTGCTATAATTGGTTAATAACAAGCACATTAAAAACTAAACTGTGATATAAAACATCATATTTCAAAAGCTATATAAATATTATTATCATAATTTAAAAACACTATAGCCACAAATCTACAAATTATAATTTATTGCCACAAAAAAAGTGCTACTGAAGACAGAAAACTTTTATTATATATCAACAATAATAATAGAAAAAATGGATTAATTAGCTAAAAGGACAAACCTGTCAAGATTTTTTCCAATGTTCCTGAGGCATGCAAAATATTAACCATGATAATATGATAGAGGTTATTTGGTACATAGCATGAATTGGAATACAAGGATAATAGCATAATCTATCTATAGATATGTAATATTAAGAGGTAACACATACAAAAATTCTCACCCTTGACAAGTTCTAAGTTGGCCTCCTGCTTTGAAAGCAGCTGAGACCGTTGTGTCTCTTGATGTGCCCTTAATTCTTGCTGGTACAAATGTTGTGTTGTCCGTAAGTCATGAGCCATGGACGCACATTCTTTTTCCAGAGATGATACACGCTCTGATAACTGTCTATTATCTGTCATTATTTGACCCAATCTTGTAGATGATCTCTCTAACTCAGCATGGGCTGCTGTTAACCTACTGCTCACTTCATTTACAGAAGCTTCCGCCCTTTGCTTAGCTGCTTTTGCAGATCCCAATTCTTCAGATAAAGTACTACACTCTCTCTCCAGAGCATCTCTCTGTGCACGCAAACTGGCCATAGTACCGTCGCTTACTGCTGCAGCAGCAGCTTGTGCTGCACTGAGTTCAGCTGCTTGTTTTCTTGATTTAGCAGCAGCTTCAGACTCCTGTTTTAATTTTTCCCGCATCTCGGTTAATTGTTTCTCTAAGGCATTGATTTTCTCATTATAAATTTGTAAATTACTTATTTCTTTGACCCGTTTACTCTGCTCTTCTTCTAAACGACGTTTTACTTCACTATAATTTATCTCAACTTTACGTCTAGAATCAGCTTCTATTTCAGCTTTTCGCTGTATTTCTTTAAGATCATGTTTTAGAAGAGCTAACTCTTTATCAGTATCTGCAATAATTTTTTTACTTCTACTTTCTCTTTGTGAAAGTTCTTCCAACTGAGCACAAAGCATCACTTGCCTGTCTTCTAGCTTGCGTCTTCCATCTCTCTCACGTTCTAAAAGTTTTTCTAGTTGCAGAATAGCTTCAGATCCAACATTATTTATGTGATTGTTTGATATTGTATCAACTACATCAGCAGGTTTATGTCTTCCACATAGCTGATAATCTCCATTATAAGTAAACCCTACAAAAGGTAAATGATTACCTACAAATGCTTTTGGGACTGGAAAAGATTCATCTAAAGCATCTGACTTTTCAATGTCATCAAAATTTCGAGTATCATCATCACTGGAAAGTTCTGGTACAACTGGTGGCACTGAATCTCTTAAATTATCAAAACTCCATTGATCATTAATAAAGAAAGGGTGTTGCTTAATTTCATCAACACTATTCTTTCCAAGTCTTTTTACTCTGTCAGTTAAAAGTCCTCTTATTAACAATTTTGCTTCTTTTGATATTTCAACATCATCTGGGAATTGCAATGAATTTCTGTGGTCCATTATTTTTCCGTAGGTGCCCACTAAGCTATCAGCATAGAAAGGTGGATCACCTATTAGCATTTCATATAAAAATATCCCCACTGCCCACCAATCACATTCACGCCCATAAACACCTTCACCATTCTGAGATTGTAATACCTCGGGGGAAATATAATCAGGAGTCCCAACAGCATTACTAGCTCGAACAAGCCCATCTGGCCCCATCCTCATGCATGTCCCAAAGTCTGCCAACTTTAAATGACCATATTTATCAATTAACATATTATCTGGCTTCACATCTCTATGCACAAAGCCCATACCATGTATAACATCTAATGCCAGAACTATTTCCATTGTATAAAACTTTGCCCATTTTTCAGGTATATCATAATTAGACATAAGACTAACGAGATCACCTCCAGGCATATAATCCATTACCATGTACAGATATTTATGGTCTTGAAACGCAAAGTGAAGTTTAAGAATCCATTCTGAATTAGCATGAGCCATAATATGCCTCTCCTCCCAAAAAAATGTTGAATCTGATCGTTTAATCATTTCCACCTTACTAAGAAGTTTCATGGCATAAACATGATGAGTAGATTTATGTCTGACTAGTTGAACTTCTCCAAATGCACCTCTACCTATCACTTTTATTAGGTCAAAATCTGCTGCTTTCATACGTAAATCAATAATATCAGATGCAAATTCTTCATCTGTAAGAAAAAATTATGTAGTGTAACTATTTTTAGGAATGAGAATTAACCGTTGAAAATGTTAAATGGTATATTGTAAAAAAATTATTAAATATTGTATTTAGTTCTTATTTATAAACATTTTTTGGGGAGTAAATTTGGCTATGGGTAATAAATAATTATTAAAAGAATATTATGGACTGAAAACATCCTGCAACATTAAAATTTGCTCCAAATTGAATAATTCTTTCAGTTATTTATATCACAGATACTTAACATCATTTATCTAAAACTTTTACAAAGTAATTAAGATTATAATGACTTAGCATAATATTATTATCTGTACAATGTCAAGGTTAGTTTTGATGAATATATTATAGAAAACAAATTAGCAGATTTCCTATATATACTTAATGTATGTAAAATATCTTTACAGCCTTTATGTTATTATTTTTATACATTTCATAATTTTAAGAGTATACTTTATTTAGATTTCCAAAGTACAGTAAGATTTTCTGCAAATCTACTTAAACGTTAATGAGTGCTACTGTTCTTCTCAAACACTTAACTGAGTGCAAAACAATTAGATAAATTAATTAATTTGCTTACATCGGCTCGTATAGGCTTCGACATTTTTCATACGACGGATGGCCGGGTGATCGCAGTCGGAGACAAGTGCCGTGACAGTGTCGAGCAAACAGTCCACGTTGCCGGTGGATCGAGGGTCGCATAGTTTCTCTTCCAAAACACGTAGGCGCCGCAAGCGCTCCTCGTCCTTCACTATCTCCATACTGAACCCTGGGTTTGAGTGTCTTCCACTAAACCACACCATACATTCTCCCGATAGGCACGACGAATAGTAACACCACTCTCATTACGATACATCAACTTTATTATCGCTTTACTCTCCACTGTCTACATCCAGCACTCATCAATTTACATCAAAGAAACGTATGTTTCATTATCAAAAAATACTCTTGCTACACTTTAAAATGACAGCAGATAAAGGTGGTTCTCACAACAAAGCATATGCACGTTTACAAACATAACCGATATATTGCCGATATTTAACGATTCGGGCTTATATTTAATGGGCTCATATCACATTTTAACTACACTAATTGGCACGACATACAAAATTAATGAAAAAGAACGAATTATTAAAACCGCTTGATTGACGAACGATGAACAAACAATACTCTGAAGTTAGCAAAACATCAAAGGTTCGCAATGGCGACTGGTATGAAACTCTTACAAGTTGCTGTTGCAGAAGAACATAATTTGGCACTGATGACATAAGTATTGTACATTTATTAATCGATTTTGAATTGGTATTGAAATCATATTTTCAATTTAAATTAATATTTTTGCGAGACCGTTTTAATTTTTGAACTGTTTAAGTATTTAATAAACTTCGAAAATCTATTTTTATATGATCTCCTGCACAAATTACACTGAGTGTAGGTGCGCTCCGCTTTGCAGTATGTTGCAGGTCGGTTCATATGACAATGATATGGTAGGTGAAAATTCATTTTACCAGTGAAGAGGCGGGTTAGAATACAATTCCTCTCTGTCGCTGGGATAGTATCTTGTAAAAGGTAACCAAGCATCTCCTTGGTGGTAGGGGATCTTTTCAACGACTGGCTTGTGACCACCAGCATGCGAATTCGACCGCCAAGTGTCATAGAGTAGTCTTGGGTAGTTCGCGAGTGACCTAGTTCAAAAGAGCGCTCCTTTAGGTGAATTATACGAACTTGTTCGTCAAAGATCTCGCTCTTAGTTCTATATAGTTCAAAAAATTTTTTGGCGTCCGCTTCCGGTTCACTAAGCAGTGGCGCTACGTAACGATTAACGATAAACATACTTTTTTCCGTAGTGTTTTATTTCTAATAAATAATCGATATACACTTTATATTTAAATGGTGAAAAAATATGAAGATATCGTTCATAAACATCGATATTTCTTACATCGATGTTTCGCTTTTGAAAATGTCGAATTCCCTTATCCCTTTCCCTATTTACAAATTACAATTTGAATTTACATTTTAGTTTTTAACTTTTTGCAAAGTTAGTATTTTTTTTAGTTATATGATTAATAATATAAATGATTTTATTTCTTACTATATATGTAGTGTAAACTTTTATTCTACAATTTAATACCTTTTAAGTATTCTAATATGGAGAAATGATGAATACCTTTTAAGTATTCATCATTTCTAATACTTAAATAAAAGATTTTATGTGCCATAATGAAAATATCAAGAAAGTATCTCTAAGAATAATATTTATAACATAGTAAAATCTGGATACTTGTTACAAGATAAATTAAAAAAAAAATATAACTAAATAAAACTTTAATGGTAAAAAGCCAAGTTATAAAAATATACAGATTGAAACTACCTAGGTAGGTATTATACTTACCCTAAGCTGTCATTATCGGCCGAAATTGTGGTCAAGGCAGATACTCTGAATAATAGCATATAGCAATCATGACCTTTAAAGAATTTCGTAAAAATGCAGTAGTTTCGGTTTTAGTTTTTAGACTAACGACATATGTCATTCAATCTTAGACTTATTTTTGTTCCTTCATGTGTCTAAATTCCAATACATGAATATTTAAGTAACTGAAAAAAATTTTATTAGGCAACATTGATTTCTTAACTCGCCTTAACAGGGATGTCGAAAATGTCAAAAAGTTATTAAATATCCAAAAAGTACCGATATTCTTTTGAATTTAAAAAATTATATTGATATTGCGAGAATCGATATTTTTTGACTCCACGGAAAACACAGCCTTATTACGTTAATATACAACCCAATCTTATTAATACAGCTATAATATAGTACATAAACTACAGCTTATGTACTATAAGTACTTATGTATTAGAAGTACTCTCCTATTTTTTTATGTCTGGAACTCAAATGATTGATCTTTTCGATACTTTTAATTTTTATACTAATATATCGGAAAATTATACATCGATCAAAACTACATACTGAATCTCCATACATCGATTACTTTTATAATTCTCTAGTATTCTGTGTTGAATATTGATTCTGTGACTTGTTTGTCATCTTTGGTCTGGTGTTCGTTCTCTGTTCTCGTTCAACTACGAATAGAACATGGCGGTGCTAGTCAGGATGTGCAAAACCTTTTGATAATCCCTACGTTATCGAATTGCATTGCTGGTTTGGTTTTTAAAACAATTAACTTGCTCTATGCCCTATTATATGTAATTATTATTGTATCGCTTGAACACTATCAGATGGTTAATGCTCTGGACTAAGTTGCAATGAAAATTATTACTTCATTGGTGGTATAAAAATAATTGTGACAAATATAGCACATAAATTCAGGTAATTCATAGTTTTAAAATTTAATACTTAACATTTTATTACATATGTTTTAATCGAAACTCTCAGATAAAGGAACAATTCATTACAGCATCCGTTGCTTTGTCATTCAGCTTCAGCTGATCCTTCCTTGTTCTTGATATAGTACTATCGTAATATTTTTACTACTATCATTGGGTAAAATTTGTATAAAAAGCTTTATTAATATTTTTGTGTATAGCAAAATTTGGCATGTTTAATTTTAACATTTATTATCTTGTGCTCCCAATCACGTGTGGTATAATCTTTTATTATGGGGTCAATAACTGCTGACTGTAGTCTATTTCTTTTTATCTATACCTGAGGTCATATGCTTTCGTTAATTTCTTTGAATATTATTGAAATAAAAAATAAGTAGCTTTGTTCTTGTAAAACGCACTGTCAGAGGGCAATCGGGTCGCATGGATTTCGTGTGCGGTTTTTTTTTTATTTAAATGGATGCAAGTGCAATCTGTATTATCACCTGGTGTTAGGGCCACGAGAGTAGAGGGTGCGGAGGGAAGCGCGAGGGGCGAGGTTCCGTCCCGTCCGGCAGTCAGCTGTGCGAGTGTTATGTCGCATCTCGTCGTGTCGTGGGAAGTGTCCTAAATTGCTTTAGTTCACATTAAATTTTGACGTTTTTTAGGAAAGGAAATACATAAGGTTTATAATATATGGACTTCAGTTTTATATCATATTGATTAGCTATCCAATGGTGGGTGTTGCCTGTGTGGATTTAGTAACTTTTATCAATTAAAAGATTTATTATTACATACTACACTACATACTAATAATGGATGATTTTACAATTCCTTGATTTACATGTATATAATATTAGCTGTTGACATTATGGGAATTAATTAATTTTATTTTTATTATTATTTTTGGAAATGGGAATTAATTATTTTACTAATTAATATTGAGAAAGCACTCTTTGTCTACAACAACTATGTGAATTTTAGTCAACTTTAATTCAATTTATAGAATTTCAAAAATTTAAATGTTTGGTTTTGGTAGAGAATGTATAAGAGCAATCTGTAATGTAAACTACTGCTTAATGACATAAGTCATAGAGTGTTATTGTTACATGTGTTCGTAAGGTAGCCATTGTTGTGTAATCAAGCATTTTCAATAAAGTTCTTTATGGTTTTGTTACTGAACACAAGCAATAACTGAAACTGCTTAGATTGCATTAAGCTAATCAGTTTTATACTGTTTCTAGTGAATGTTGGTCTGTTTTATTTCTAAATGAGTTTTAACTTTGTATATTGTAAGAATTTTTTTGTATTTGTAACTAACTAATACATATTTTGGATTCAAGTAACATTAGTAATAAATACACATACAAAAGAAAAGTAGTTTAACTAATATATTCAATTTAAGAAAATAGTTAAATTGAGGTTCTAGTATTGTTTGAATTGTAATATTAAATGTGTTTAATAAGATATCTATATTTATAATTTATAGTTTCAGTACGGCGTGGAGGTCATGGCTACGCTCATTCAAGAGAATGGTATAAAACCCAATCATGGCATGACAACTCATGGAGTTCCCAGTCACATGGTACCAGATCATGAGTACTGTGAGCCAGGGAAGCCGGAACAACCACCACAGCAATGCCTCGAGGGTGGAGATGTGGAGAAACAGCCTATGGAAGAAGAAGAGGAAGAAACTCCAGAAATAGACATAATGATAAACAATGTAGTGTGCAGTTTTAGTGTTAAGTGTCACCTGAACTTGAGAGAGATTGCATTAAACGGTATTAACGTAGAGTTCCGACGCGAGAATGGAATGGTAACAATGAAACTCAGACGTCCCTACACCACAGCCTCGATCTGGTCGTCAGGGCGTGTCACGTGTACGGGCGCGACTAGTGAGGACCAAGCAAAGGTGGCTGCGCGGAGATACGCACGCGCCTTACAGAAGCTAGGATTTCAAGTTCGCTTCCGTAACTTTCGCGTAGTCAACGTTCTAGGAACTTGTCGAATGCCTTTTGCTATTCGAATCATAGCTTTTTCCAAAAAATATAAGGAGGCAGAGTAAGTTTATACTTTGATTATTATTATTTAATAGTTTTGCCTTTATTTATTACTTTTGCCATTTTTACTTCTTATGCTTAGCCGTGAGCATGACCATAATATGGTATTATCCTTAAAAATCTATAAAATTAAAGGATAATATGAAAACTATATCTGATAAATTCCTGATTTGTATGCCACTTCAAACATTTTGGGGTTACGTAACTATATATAAAAGTTTACCAGATAAATTTGTTGAAACAGATGGAAAACATTTTAATATTTGTTTCAAATGTTGTTGTTAACATGTGTTTGGTATTAGGCCCAGTGAGAGTCGGCAGACTTCACGCACCTTTGAGAACATGCAGAACTCTTAGAAGTGCAGGTTTCCTCACTACGTTTTCCTTAACCGTTAAAGCAAGTGTTATTTAATTGCTTAAAACACACATAACTGGGAAAAGTCTGTAGTGTGTGCCTAGAATTGAACTTGGAACTCCCGAGTAAGACATTGAAATCTCAACCACTGCAATCAATCATTATATTAAATGAATCAAATGTGCGAAGACTAACACAACCTACTTAAATTAATATATACATTCCTATGGTAATATTATTATAAATGATTTTAAAATTTTACTGTTGAAAGTCAAAACTGACTGTTGTAAAAACTGAATAATTCATGAAATTCTACAACTTATGCAAATGAAAATTTAATTTGCACATCATATTTAGGTGCTAACTGATACTATAAATAACTTCTTATTACCCTGGAGGTTACTACTCTCCTCCTTGCTATATTTTCCTACATTTTAATATCTGTTTCATAACATAAACTTGAAATGGTTTAAATAAAATGTAAGGCATTAATTGTTTGAACAAGTTGCCGTTCAAATAATTCTATTATCAGTTTTTCTAATTAAAATATATCAAATTATGGACATATGAGTATAAAATGTAATTACAATGTTTATTTCGCGGTCCCTTAATCTTATCTGACTCCCTCTTATTTCCTCTTTGTCATCTAAATATATTTGTATATTAACACCCATGTGTGTTTAAAACTGCTTTAAACTTTGATATTACATTTATTTACATTATATTATTTTTAATTATTATTATAATACTTTTTTAGACAATGTAAAGAATCTTGAGTTTGAAGGAATGTTATTTTTGAATCTGTTCTTTGTGTTGTACACATTCTAATTTTTTATCAATTTCTTGCAAATTATGCTAGCAATGTTCCCTTGCTTTGCTTTAATAATCATTATTACATACATAACACTGAGGTGGGATCCTCAAAATGAGAAGGGGGTTAGATCATGGTCTACCTCGCTGGCTCAGTGTGGGTTGACAGACGTCACAGACCTTTGAGAACATTATAGAGAACTCTCAGGAGTGGAGATTTCCTAACGATTTTTTCCTTCACCATTAAAGCAAGTGCAAGCAGAAAATTTGATTGCCAATGTACATTACTCTGAATAGTCAGAAGTGTTTGCGTAGAAACCAACTCGGACTTTGTGAGTAAGACACCGAAGTCTTAGCTACTAGACTACCACCTCTTTTTAGTTTTACTCTTACGATGGTGAATTTTCTAAAACTACAACTAATAAAAATACATTGAAATTTGTTCTCCGAACATTTAGTAACAGCTGTTTTTTTGTTTATCAGTTTTTGGAAAGGCAAAAATTTAAGACCATACAGCCTCGTCACCTGTAAGTCTGTTTTTTGCAGATTTGCTGTTATGTCATTTTGTTTCTTCTATAAATTATTTACGAGTGCGGCTAGAAGGTGAATAGTTATATAATAATTTTTTATGTCTACTTAAAATAGAATAAATGTTGTAGATTTTGATCGTAATAAAAATATTTTACTAATAATTATGATGAAATTCAAATAAAGTATGTGTGAAGTGTGAAATCTGCTAACCCGCACTGAATTAGCGTGGATTATAAGTCCTAAGTGTTGTTGTAATGTTGATACTGACTATGTTCCTATGTCCCAAAAATGGGGAAGAGGGCGTCCACAGTGACTCTTCATTCCGATCGGTCTTGAGCTGTGCTGCGCTTGACCTCACTCCAGATTTTGCCTATTTTCTTCGCTTCGTCTATCACAGTACGTCGCCAGGTTTGTTTAGGACGGCCGCGCTTACGTTTGCCTTGGGGATTTCAGTCCATTGTCTGTTTAGGCATGTGTTCCGGACCTCTTCGTAGTGCGTGGTCTATGCATCTCCACTTATGACGTTTGATCTGCTGGTCGATCCGGTGTTGGGGATGTTAATACAAATGTTATAAAAAAAACTATATGGGTACATGGACATTACAGACTAAATACAGAATCAGTTAGTATCAATACATAGTTTCCTTTTTAATATAAATTACCTACATGAAAAAAGTAGTATTATTTGTAACAATTACTTGTATTTTTTATCCAAAAGCTAATAAAGTAAAAACGTTTGTATTTTTGATATTCCATCTTATATTGTTCTACATAATTGATTGTTTTCAAAATAACTGTTTTATGTAACTCACTGATCATCCTCTCCTTTAAAAAATCTATTTTAAAACCAAAGTACATTGAGACCGACTGTTTCTCATATATAATGAAACAATTTTCATAATATATTCAAGTTATATCTTAGGTTTTTTGCTGCAGTCAGTATTACAAGGTTAACATAAAAAGTTAGGATTTTTAATTGATGTTATCTTATATAGTATATTTAAAAATGTTTATGTAGCTAATACGAAAGGAAAGCAAAATACGACAGACTGACTATCGGTCATGAATCTTTTTCTCAGGAATAAATGCGGAAGTGAACTCAATCAAAATATATAAAGGGCTGTATATACTGCATACCTTAAAAATCCTAAAAATATCAAAACACACCTATAGGACATTTTCCGTTGACTTAGAATCATAAAATTTGGGCAGGAAGGGCTATGTCTTATGGTACAAGTTGGTAGAAAATAAATCGAAAACCAGAAGTTTTCTTAGTGAAAATTAAGTTTGCACCGAACGGAGCGCGATTTCGACTTACACTTGCCTAACGTAACTAAGTTTTAGACCTAGATGGCTCTGTCCTACTTTTAACAGTGCTAGTGTTACGTTCGTAGCGAAAGTGTCAGTATTACAGCATAACTTTCAAGAGATAATCGATTTTACTATATTTTGCAGCTATGAACCAGAATTACATCCTGGAGTGACTTATAAGCTTTACAACCCCAAAGCAACGTTAAAGATTTTCTCCACCGGTGGGGTAACAATTACAGGTAAATATTTTCGTTACTTAGTTTCTTTGGTTGCTAAAGATGCTTAAAGTTTCCGTTAAGAGAAAGTTGATCACGTCTATTAAAGTCAAATATGTTAATGTAAAAGTATTACTTGCGATATGTTAATTTTTTATCTTTAATATTTACTAGTTATGACTTTAAAGAAATATTTCCGTTTTTGATTGAAATGTAAAGTGAGCTTTGACAAAATAAACTATAAATTGCGAAAATTTAGATTTTAACAAAGAAGTAATCCATAGTCTAAATTTTTATTGTATTATGGGATCCCCTTATAACTACACTAACTACACTCATTATTTTCTTTAGTTCACATATTTTATTTCCTCAGGTTATATTCATCATAGTTGGCTCGGTTGAGCTATTGATTTCTAATGTTCGAATAAGATTGTTCCTACTAATATTATAAACGCGAAAGAATGTATGGATGTATGTTTGTTAATTTTTCACACAAAACTACTGCATGGATTTTAATGAAACTTTACAATAATATAGCTTATACATCAGAATAACACATAGGCTATAATTTATAATGATATAGTGTGAATACAAATTACAGCGGGTGAAACCCCGGGGTGTCGCTAGTTTGTATATAAAAGCTTACTTCAATTATTGTACGTGCACTATTTTCAAATTCTTTCCTTAAAAAGATATTTTTACTTTCTTTAAATATACAGATTTAAAACATTATAAATCTTTTTCAGCTCGCAGCGTGAGCGACGTCCAGTCAGCGGTGGAGCGCATTTTCCCATTAGTGTACGAGTTTCGCAAGACACGCACCGCCGCTGACGAGGAGCTGCTTCGGCAAAGACGCGCGGCGCGCAGGCCCCCTGCCAGCGCGGGCCCGGCGCCCCCCAGGGAAGTGTCGGCGCCTGGGCCCGCGAGCGCGCCTGCGCCCACCGATGACCCCATGCGCCTCGTGACAGTGTCCGACGAGGACGCCGACGCCTGGGAATGACGCACCCGCCCTCGCTCCGCGCTATGAAACGACGGACTCCCGTTTGGCATAAAGCAATAACTGTCGGTTGTTAGTGCGATCGCGTGTGAATTGTCAGCGAGCTCTTTTCGGTTCATGCCAAAGATATTTATTAGAGGAGGTGCTTCGCGCTTTCGACGGACGCCGCCGCCTTGCGCCGCGTATACTTGCGACGCTCCCGTGACCTCTTAGTATGCATAGGTACGGTTGATACGTATAACTCGTTTGATTCTAAACCAAGTTGTCGTAATTGATAAAAAATGAGAGAATAAATCTCCTTACCGATACTCAGTCTCGTTTTTTATTTGCCGTTGTGATTGAAGAATTTGTAGTGATTATAGTGTTCACGATAATGTTGTAAGGAAGTAATGACTGAATGTTACTAGACATTAGTGATTGTAAATACGACAGCTTTAGATATTATACATTTAATTAAAAAAACTGTGTTTGTTTTGTTACAACGTTTATTTGTTTTTATGTTTTAATTTTAGAACAAGATGAGATATAATAATTAATAAGTATTTGTATACATTAGTGCTGAATAGTAAATTTCAAGTCAAAATAAATTAGCATATAAATAAGCTATAAAATGGAAGCACTTTCTTAACACAATAAATATGTGATGTGTTATTTGAAGTGGGTAGATAATGTAACTAAGAATCTGAGTCATGCGTATCATATTCGTCGCTGGTGAGCCTGGCTTGTGTGGGGCGTCGAAGTCTTGTGCGCTGCCCTGTTCTACGTCCAACACCATGTTCAGGAAACGAAGACGGCGTACGGATGTAAGCACTCAGGTCCACCACAGCTAGACGAGGGGTTTTAACAGCTTTGCCTTAAAAAAAGAGCCTATCTTCAGTGAGTTTCCTGATGCAATGCAAACATTATATGCAACTATAGGCATTTTGTTTTCTTAAGAAAGAAAGCCATTAACAACATTGTTTCAGTTTAGGATTTCACTGCACTTTTTACAGTGTATAATAGTTTTTTGAATTAGTGTAGAATATAAACAGATAAGAGGGTTGAATTACCAGTAATAATAGGTAGAATATTATCTCCCACGTACACAGTCCGCGGTCTGGCCCTAAGGTTGGCATTTCGAGCAGTTCTCGGAGGAAGTGCACGAAGAGCTGGAGGTGAAGCCAGAGGTAGCGGGGGCGATAATACTCGACCTGCAAGGACTCTCCTTTCGGGTGAAGAACTGGGAGATCTAAAATTGAGAATTTTTTAATATTAAGTAAGATAACTACCGAACTTAATAAAATTGTCAATAATTCCTTTTTGTAACTATTTTGTGTAATAGTCACAAGAACACTTCCATTTTGATTTTAATATAAAGTATTTTTTATCTACGGATCACAGACAGTATGGTTTGTTTAGATGTTGTTTTTATTTGTTAAAATTATTTTAAACGAACGCAACCAAATATAATTTTAATTCAATCGTTAAGCTGGATTTTTCAATTAAGCTTAATGAGAATCGTAATTTAGTGTAAGTTTTATAATAAATTGAATTTTTACCTTTCCCGTTCTTTGACTGGTCTTTTTCGTCTACGCCTTCTCCGCGATTCTTTTTTTTTATTGTTCATACCCTCGCGAGGCGGAATCACTCCAACATGTCTATAGTAATCGCAGAGAGCTTTTACCAGTGACCTTCCTATTTTAAAGTCTACGGTTTAAAGGTTAATAAATTATTTAAAAAAAATTAATTATAATTAAACCGTAAAGCAAATCGATAGATAGTATGAACATTCCGTGCTCCTTTTTCAATCGGTCTCGAGAAGAAGAATTACGAAGGGAAGATATGACTTGTTGTCGATTATTGGTGTTCATGGTAGTCTAGATTAGAGATGCCACGAATAGTGATTTGGCCGAATAACGAATATTCTGCGAGTCTCTTGGCCAAACATTTAGAACTTTCGCGTGTGTTTTACTAAAGTACATATAAATAACGATGCGTCGTGGGCGCTTTTGTTTGTAGATAGGACAGCAAATCCTTATAAGTGGTGGTCAGGAAACGCAAAATAATATCTTAATGTAGTAGAATTTCTTAAGATTTATTTATCATCTCCCGGTAGTAGTGTGTGAGAGTAGTGAGCGGCTGCTTCGGAAGCAGGTATAATTTATGAGAAAAGCTTCAATCATTTGTTATCAACAAATGCTAAAAAAATGTTTCATTCATCATAACTTACCACTGGTACATTTTAGGTATTAATTATTGTCATGTTATTGATAAAATAAAAATATTTATGAGTAACATTATGCATTCTTTTTTATCGTGATTACTATGGTGTACTATTCTATGGTGTACTATGGTATCCGACCGAATAGTCTACAATATTCGGCCGGATACCGAAAAGAAAAAAAAATGGCTGAGTATCTAATATTTGCCAAATATTCGTGGCATCTCTAGCCTAATAAGTAGCTTTGAAGTTTTAAACCGGCGCATTAGTTATTTGTTGTATAGTGTGTAACCCTAATCAGTATAAGTATCAAATACTCGACTTGAGTAATTGTAGTCAAAATTACAGAAAGGATACAAGCATCTTCAGTATAATGTATATATGGCCCTTTGGGAGACAAACGACGCCCCCCAAAGGAAGCAAGTAGGGAGTAGGCGTCAACAGCTCCCGTGGGAAGCGCTCGCCGTGCACTTCCCACTGCGTAATTATCGGTATTGTATAAACAGGATTCCGGCTTCCACGCCTCCACGCGCATCCCGAGAAACTTCGGAAGTACTGCGTGACGTTCAAATCTGTTAAGCAGTTTATTATTTCACTAAAAACAATAGAATTATTAAAATTGTTTTTAACTGTACGTTTCTAAGCTCGGTTGAAGCAATTTTAATTAAATAATTGTAGTTTAATTTTGCAATAGTAAATTTTAGTTAAATAAGTCACGGTTTATTTGAGGTCGTATGTATGACCTCTTAAAAATTTCACAATAACATAATTTGCACAGGATTACTTTGGCAATATTGCTGTTAAGTATAAGTATGCGCAAGGTTTAAATATTTTTTATAGTTATGGATCACAAAACGTAAGGAAGTTACCTATAAACATCGTCATACGAATTTCCCCGCACAAATACACCTTCATGGCTGACGTCAGCGTGAATGTCAATGATGAAATCCAACTGCAGAGACTGAAATATGTACATCAAACATTTTTAAAAATCCGGAAATGTACAGTTTTTTTATTTATAATTTATTGTTATTGATTAATTATACTTTTTCAGTGGATATCTTTTGTATAAGTTCGTTGATCGCGATGAGCGCTGGGTGAGCGAAGGTGGTGGCTCTGTTCCAACAACGATTGAGATCCGATCCGAGTAAATCAGAACGTTGATTGCCCAAAAATACACCATCAGGATTTAACATAGGTACCACCTAAAAATCAAACATGTTTAGCTTATTTTGGAAATAAGAAGATTTTTTATAGATAATTGTTTATAATCATCACCTGTATAACAATTCCGTTTCTCAGAGCTAACGCTTTTTCTGAAGTACTTAATATGTAGTCTAAAAATCCTGAAATACATCGTTATATATTTTAAATATACCTACTTCAATTTAACATTTTTATACTTATTAAATTACCACACTCGCTTATCTGAAGATTTTTTTTGATTTTGCTTCTTTATTTCTACAGTAACAATGCATATACCTCCTTTTTAATTTTTGACCACAGTGCTTACGAGTTATTAATCACGCGCATTAAGGGGTTAAGGGTAGTCGGAGACATGAAAAATGTTCGACTTAGACTTCGTTCAATCATTACGAAACTCCTGTTTGTAAAAAGCTACTTAAATGGTAACTGTGATTTTGCTATAAGAAAATAAAAATGTTACATGGTCAAGCAGCCAGCAGACGTAAATTCCGACACGTTATGGTCAGCTGACTTTATTTTTATTTCAAGATACTAGGTAAACTATAATCCGATAAATTTTCAAACGGGAGGAAATGACTGAAAAAAAAAATGTTTTTTGTATATGTTTGGAAGGTTGTCACTGCTCGCCCCACCCACGGTATCGCAGCTGACGGTCACGAGTTATGCTAATATATATTCCTTATGCAGTATACGAATTTTCACTCGAGAGGAAATGATTGACCGAATTTGAATCTGGCTCTCGTACCACGATTACTAGCCGACCCCTGTGAATTCATGCCCGTGATCATCTGCTCTTATTAGTCTTAGCTTAATGTTATATAGCCTATAGCCTTCCTTAATAAATGAGCTATCTAACAGAGAAAGAAATTTTCAAATAGGACCAGTAGTTCCTTAGATTAGCGGGTTCAAGCAAACAAACAAACTCTTCAGCTTTATATATTAGTATAGATAGATACGAGTACGTTTTATACGTGGACCATATTTTTGTAACATGATGAAAATCTTAGATACTTTGACTTAGGTATGTAGACTTTTGAAAGTTTATTAAAAAACCTTGACAAATAAATGATGCAGGTTGTTCTCCGCCATGTACTCTAGCCAAAATGAGAACCACCCTCTTTTTTGCGTCTCCCAATCTCCCTTTTATATTTATATCCTCTTTAATTTCTTCTTTTGCAATTAAGTCACCAATTGTTATTAGGTCCACTCGTCGCTTTTGCTGAAAGAACACTTAATATGTATTATTAAATTTTAAATTAAAATTACATTTTTATATTATTATTAAAGTTACGTAAATATATGAATTTTAAAATTGCTTGATCAATGGAAGAAATAAGTTAAATAACATTTTTACTTACAGTTGTTTGTGCTATGCTTTCTCTTGTAGCAAAAGCTTGAGCTCTTTTTTCCCACATAGCTAGATACTTTTGCAACCTCGAGTAGGAATATGGAGCACATGCTGCAAACTGGTAAACATCTTCTTCTTTGTCGAATCCAAATGCTATACTCAGGATTTTACGGCCCCGGTGCACTAAAGACCGGTGGTAAAATAGCAGTCGTCGTGGAATTCTCTGCCTATACATTTAATGCGATCATGAAATAAATATATTGTTTAGACTAATTAATATAACATTTAAATAATACTTAACCATTTTTGTCGAGAAGTCGATCGTACTAAAGGAGTCATATCTTCATTAAAAAGAGTATTTTCTTTTCCTAAATTAACTATGTTAAAAATTACCCGCTGGAAAAAAATTGTATAAAAAAGTTACATAAAACTTAAAAGGACAAACAATATGATATAATTAATTCAATTCATAAATTTCTTTACTTAGACACCTAAAATTTAAGTGTATTAATAAACGAAATTCTCCTATGACCTAGTATACTTGCTTCTTCATAGTTAAGACATATTTTGAAACATGGCAACCAAAGCCTACATTATAATACAATTATATAAATATTCGCATTGTTTGTAGGTAAATAGTAACTGTTCAGTTTAATTTTTAAATACCTGATCCTGTTTCACGTTTTCAACTGTAAAATTAAACCAGAACCGCGACCGAGGTCTACACGTATCAGGTCTGATGAATAGATCGTACTCCAGCTCAGTGATGTGGTCAGCACGGCCGAGGTTCCCGCACTCGAAGGCTGCGTCAAAGCATAAGTGACCACGCTTTGCTTTACCGCTATGTCCCGGCGGACGCACAATCAAGCGATTGAGATTACCTAAGCCTCCTTCTCCATCACTTTCCTCACTGTCTATATGAAATACACGGAACATATTAAAAATTCTTCATCATATAGCATGTCTATAAATAAATAAAATATACCGTTACGGGGTCGAAGATAAATAGTAGCATGCTCAAGATCGTCTACAAATGCCATTATAATATTTAAAATTAATTATAACAAGTGCAGTTTTAAATAAGTAAGTTGTAACGTGTTGAGTTGAGGTTTCTACTCTAATGCTCAGAAGAAAGTGCACCTATGGCGTCAATAAGAAAACCGTTTACCTAACACGCTACGAGTAAAAGCAATTGAAAATCTACTCAATTTATAGCATAGTTAAACTAAACACGTTGGATGCACATAAATAGGTACAAGGAAGTAATAGGCAGCTAGTAGGTATTACTCATGTGCTACTGTTCATACGTTATTCCGACTTCAGCTTTTGTTCGTAAAATACGAGGAGCAGGCGAAAAGTTTGAAGGTGAATAAAACTTGAATAAATATTATGATATATTTATGAGAAAACCATATTTTGAAAATTACATGTCGGTGTGTGTGTTCGCATTCTACTCTTCTACGTAAACTCAATTAAAATCTCATTTTAGATCTATGTAATATTTCCACTATTATGTAAAGAGGAAAGATTATATTGTTTGCATTTTTGTATGTTTGTTTGTTGCGAATAGGCTCCAAAACTACTAAACCGATTTTGATAATTATTTCGCATTAAGCTACATTCTTTAACGATTAACATAGGCTATGTAGTGTTGCCATGTTTCTTATAACTAATAAGATATGGTCATTTAAGTGACGTAAAGTGGCCATTTTGTTAATAAATACACTACTACACTTTGCTAGAGTGACATAGTTTATGTAGTGTAGCCATAAATATTGTAATTGCCATAAATATTGAAATGACCACATTGAATAAAGGAATTAATCCCAGGAACCACTGATCCAATTTTGAAAATTCTTTCCCTGATAGAAAGCTACACTATTCCTGAGTAGCATGTTATGTAGAGTTGCCATATAAATATTTTTTGAAATTATTAGGATATAACCATTTTTTCACTGATTGAATTATAGTATTCCATCATTGAAAATACGTATCTCTTGTATATAGTCGTTTTGTTTAAGTCTTGACTTCTGATAGATACTATTTGTTTTAAAGCCATAACTCTACACTATTCTCGTCTATCCTTTTCTTTCTTTATTTCTCTTTCCCTTTAAATCTTATCCCCTCTCTTCTCTCTCTCTTTAATTTTTTGTCTATTCCCTTTTTTTCTCTATTTCCTCTCTCTCTCGCCTTTTCTCTTTTATGACTTCTCTTTCATTATTCTATTTTCTTTCTCTCCTTCTCATTCAGGCGCTTTTTTCTTTTTTTTTAAGTGAAGGAAAGTTACACTATTACCGAGTGACTTTTAAGGAAATCGAATTTTATTTTAAATACATACCCAAAGCGAAGCGAGGGTGGGCCGTTTCACATATATTTACAGAAGTTAAAGAAGAGAAGTAATTCATAGCAAAATATAAAACTTAAAGAAGGCTCTAAGCAAATTTTAAAACCAATAGTCTTCTCCAATTTAACAAAAATCTAACCTAACTAAAAATCAAAAAATTTTGGAAATACATAAAACACTACACTCGTTTGACGCAGTTATTTGATTTTTCGTTTACAATATCATCACTAAGTCAAAATATTGTTTAAGGGATTGCGTTTCTACAATAGACCCAAATAGCTATAAAAATGATATTATAGCTGCCATTTCACAGGAACCCGTGTTACCTCCACGTTGAAATTAATATCAAATACCCACTCAGACCTGCAGACCCTTACGGCTGTCAATAAATCAAATTAATAAAGTCAGTCGATTACTCATAAAATAATAGGATGCTTCCCGATAATATAGAATCATGAAATTTAGCATGAAGCAAGGTGTTGTAGCTAATTAAAGAAAAAAAAATTAAAATCAGCAAATTACTAGTTAGGTCATTAGAAAAATAACTCTTTTTGACTGTCCCCTAAGACTCTTATTCTCAGAAACAAGCGAAGGTATCAAGTTAAATTTAATATCAATATTCAAGTCTCTAGTCTCTTGGAGCTGTAAAATATTTATCGTAATTAAAAGATATAGCCGCATTAATCTCATGTATTATTAAGAATCAAAATTCCTCAAGTTGGTTCATTGACCTAAGACAGAAGGTCTTATAGCACTAGTATAGGGAAAAATCCGACAACTGTAAATTTGAAGTTACATCACGAAAAAAAAACTTTTATACCTGTAGATTAAGACTCATTATTTGAGGAATACGTGAAGTTATCAAGGTTGAAATTAATATTAAAATCTAGTTTCTTAAACCTGTAAAAAAAATCAAACTTCTATGTGTAAGCAATAAAAAAGTACTACCGTTTATATGGTAGTGACCACAAGTAGTTTCGTTTCAGGAAGATCGGACGCGTAGCGTAGTAACGGTTGTTGACGGTGCGCTACGATTGGCTTCTACGTAAAGAAAATTGTACATTTGGTTTCTAACAGCTTGTTATTTATTTTCATATATTCATTTTATAAGTAATTATGAATATGTTAATTGATTTCAAACTTAAGCACATACCTAGAGAATAAATACTACTATACTACGTCTGATGATATTTTAACTCGCACACAAGAATCAAAATAATTATTAAATTGATTGAGATTCCCGGTGACCTGGAATCATGCCCCTGCATCACACTAAATTCTTATAATACATGTAGGTATATGGAATTAAAAATATTTTTTTACAGTTGATACGACCTATATAGATGTATGAGGACATCAGTTTCCCGGCGACAAAGTCAAGTTTACCTAATTCAAATTGTACGGAACCCTTAGAGCTCAAATTCCACACTCGGACTTGGATAAATTTTTTTTCTTTGATATCTTATTAACCTGTTGTAAAATATTTAAAGAGTAGTATTTGCTACGGGTCATGGGTTTGATTAATCCACCACTGTAGAAAACCCTTAAAGTATTGTAAAACCAAGCATCTATTTCAATTTTCAACGGAATCAAATGATATGGTTGCCGATATTTTGGTATCAAGACCTTCAGAATTAAAACGTTCGTTGCCCTAAAATCATGAAATTTGGCATCAAATCTAACTTTGTCAGTTTCGTGTCAGTCAGCAAATCGCACTTTGTCAGTTTAAAAATAGTATCCATAAGGTGTCTATACGTAGTTTCTTTTGAATTGTATCTTGGCGCATGTTGTATGTTGCTTTATTCCAGACGCTTGATGTGCGTTGTTAAGGGGCAATTTTCATGTGTATCGCGTTTCCGTTGGACGCCTTGCGCCATATTTACGAGCAACGCGAGCGAAGGTAACAATTTCTTGAAAGGAACGCTAGTCACGCAAGCTTTCCACTGGGTGTATTATAGATTTAAAAAGAAACAGTCTACGGTACGTTAAATTATAATACTAAAGTGATTTTTTATTATATTTTCCGTACTTCTCAAGCAATTATTTAAAGTTAAATTAAAATATTATAATTATAATTATTAGAAATATAACATATAAGAAAATTTCTAAGTACAATTAAGGAAAATTACAAATTTACTTACCGGACATTTTATTCACACCATCATCATCCTGTGGTTAAATTATTTTGAAATTAGTTTATTTGTATGAAACTAATTGCCATAATAAATCGTGTGGGTCCTTCACTAAAACTGATATAATATGATTGCCGAAAAGTTTCTGTGTCGCGTTGCTTGAGCCTTTCCACTTGTTGCCATGATACGAGACTGCGACATTCTGCTTCATAATAATAACAAAAAATAAAATTTGATTATTTCGATGCGTAGCTGTATCTATTGGTTACTAAGCGACTGAGTTAACTGTTACCAAATCCATAACTAGACTGTAAATATATTCAGTTTAAGCAATCCTTGTAATACTAAACATTACAAATCGGGTAGCTTATGGTGGAATTTGAATTAATAAATTACTTTAAATTAACCTACTTTGTATAATTTTTAATTTATTTTCTATCAACCTTCTTGTATTATTTTTATATATACCAACCAAAAACTATAGATAGTCAAACTCAAACCACGCTATATCGTTTAGTTAGTGAGTCAACATCATTCTATTTTATTTTATTACAGACATTCTAATCAATTATATAATTTTGTCTAGAATAATATATAATTATCAGTTCATACATGCATATGGAATAGGTTTACCCGAGAAAGATTTTAAAGTTTACATATAGTCGTATACTATCCTCATCAGTAGAACTATTTATAAATTACAAGTTAAAAAATACATGAAAATGACGAAATTTTGCCATTTCATATATATTTGTTGATGTTCAAGCATTATTAAGAAAAAATTCGCATTCTTGGGACCTTCCAGGAAATCATCAACAATCAAATAAGTAATGTACCTATAATGATTGAGAGATCCGGTTATAGCAGATAGTAGTTTTTGACAAATAACTAGGGAACCACCCGTTTTGGAATGCGTAGATACTTGATATTTAGATTCGTGTGCGACGTGTGCTTTGCTTTGTGTTAACAAAATCATAAACATGTATCGTTTTTATTAATTGCCAGATAAAATCCGTCAGGCGCTTACGAATCGGTAAACAAATATTTTACTAGCTGCACCCGCTATATTTTGGATAATTCACACTATATCATAATAAATTGCCTGCAAATAAATATAGCCTATGTGTTATTCTGTTGTGTGAGCTATATTATTGTAAAGTTTCATTAAAATCCATTCAGTAGGTTGCGTGAACGAGTAACAAACATACATCATATATTTTACAAACTTTCGCGTTTATAATATTAGTAGGATCTTGTAGGAACTGCCTGCTTTCGTGATAAAAATTAGCCAATGTTACTTTCAGATCTATAAAATATATCTATGCCCAAAATCTTGTCGATCCGCCACTCCTTTGCAGAACGAAAAAAGATCAAACCAAAAAACACGCACACACACACATTCACGCTTAATGTATTTATACATTAAGCATGAATTATTTTAAGCTGCTGCAGTTTAGTGCTGTGTTTATCATAATTTTTCAGTACAAGGTATAAATTATATTTCTTGCGACCTCCCAGGACCATACACATAATACTGAAGTGAGGTTTTTATTGATTGAAGGAACAAACACTGTTTTTTTTTTTGGCTGCCACCCCTCAAGTGCTTGCTTACTACTAGGTACTTGTCTGTGTAGAGTTCGTGGGTTCGATAAGTGCGAAGACACAAAAGCACCTTTGACTTATCAACATTGGCCGCCGCCATTGCAATAAGTCAGAAAATCATTATTATATGAGAATTTCTTTTTTTTTTTTTTTTGTTAAATGGCGTGAGAATTTCTTAATATTACAGGTTAGAAAAACAAGATTATGAATCTTTTTCTTTATTTAACAAATAATATGTATAGGTATTTTAATAATGTTATACACTTTGGCATCACAACGCCTCACGCACCACAAACATTAATAAAGCTCAACGTAATTATAAATAAATAATATTTATATTCGATATAATGGGAACCAATCACTACTATTTACAACTATTCTATATTAGGTATATATATACACATAACATCAAACTTTATGCATAAATTATCATAAATGTTGATGTTACTGTACTTTAAAAGAATTGTATAAACTGAATTAGGAGTTTTGTACCAATAACATGAGTCAGTATATCGAAAAATGGACTTCAATGGCAGTTTCACCAAAATGCAAAAAAAAACTATTTTTTATTTTATTATCGCTTTCAAATATCATCTGTTTCCTATGAAATATTAGAGTAGCAAAATTAAGGCAAACAAAAAATTATTTGCTTTTTTATCAGGAACGTTATAACGGGTAAACTACACATACTTTAGATATACTCGTAGACAATAAGAATTTACCCTACATAACACATATAAGATGGTTTAAATATAATTTATATACATTAAAATAGGTAGAATAAAATAATGTATAACATGTTAAGAAAATATAAATAAAGGTTATATAATTTTTATTTCTAATAACTTATTTTTTTATATTTTTAATCACAATTATTATTTTTTTTGAAAGTTGATTATTTAATACTGAAGATTCCCCACTCAAGACTACATGGTAGTGAACATGTCATGTATCAATAGCTTATAATTTCAAAAACAAACAAAATGTCCTAATTTTATAAAAATATAAATTTTACAATTAAACAGACGATACACCATTTGCCAGGTAAAACTAACATCCTTAACTAGACAACGATATGAAGACATGAAATATAACATGTAAAACGACGAAATAGTATTAAAATACAATATCAATGATTATATTTTAACATAAAACTTTATAAAAACAGAGACCCCGCCCCTTAACACTAAATGTTCAATTCCTTTTTGTAACCATAAAATTAGGTTTATATAACATTTTTAGATACACTTAGCATTTTTCCTAACGTTTTTTTCTTGTGGAAAGCACTTTTATAGTTAAGTGTCCCCTTCGGTATAATGTGACGGGCCTTCCGCAGAGCACACTGAGTCTTCAGGTGTTCTAGAAGCATCTCCCGCTTCACTAGCCTCCACCACACTGGTGCTGCCACCCTTGTTTTTGGCACCGCGTCGAGCTTGAAGAGCCTAATAAAATCGAACAACATAAAAAAAATGCATGAAAAGGTTGACAAACTTGCTGAAAGAGGACAAAAATATATATTTATATTATAAATGGTGTGTAGCTAGAGTTACCTAATACACATTATTAGGGTTATAGCAAATAGGTGCACCATAAGCTGTCGGATAAGATTGATAAAGATTATTCTGACATGTCGTCTAGAGGATAAAAAAAATCAGCTTGAAGGGGACTAGAAAGCTTATCCTTTCAGCGGACAGATTAAATAGCTGAATTAGTTTCCGATATCAATTAAACTTAATAGCTAAAAGTATTTATTTACTTTTCGAATAATTTAGGAGAAGTGTATTCCGCAGAACAGATAAAGCGTTAACTGTGAAATAAGGTAGCAAGACTGGCAACATTTGGTGGTGCGGGTAAAAAGCCCTGTGTAAAAGTTTCCCCATATTTTATGTAGCAAAATCGCCATAGGTAAATTTGTAAATTACACAATATCCCGTTTAAATTTATAAACACTCCTAATTTAAATGGACTTTATAGTGAGTAGGTGTTTGAATTAAAAAATCAATAAGGCGACTTTGCGTCAATAGCTTTATGGGGAATCCCAAAGGCTTAGGGTTTAGGGCTTAGCTCACATCCATAAGGGGCATGCGGGTGCCGTTTTGTGCTCATGCGATATATTCCACATATCCTTACCTTTTCACGGCTGCCCTTTTTCTAAAGTCGGAGTAGAAGATGGAATATGAAACATTAAATTAATGAAAGTGATCTAACATCAAATATAGTTGGGAACTAAAACTAATTTTGTCATATAGTTTCTCAATTTAATAGGTACACAAAACAACATCGAAGGTTATCATTTACATAAATATTGGTCTCGATATTGGGGACATTTCTATAAAATACCTACATTATCCTAAGGAAATAACTTAAAAAGACAACAAAAGGATTTTCATCTATAAAAACAATAATACAATAATTCTAAACATTCTATACAATAAATACAATGAACAAATTCCCCTGCAACAAATAATTCTATATAGGTAGATATTGTTCGCTACACAAAGATCATCCCATTATATTTTTCTTACAAATTTATAAAAGAGCATGCCGAAGGGCGGATCAGGGTTTGGGTAATGAAGAAAGAAGTGATGAATCAAATTACATATTAAACATCATTTTCTGAAGACAAAATATAAAGTACGGATCTTTTTTAGATAGTGTAAAACGAAGTCGCTTCGGCTGTCCGCTTAGATCTTTTAAACTACTCAACTGATTTTAACGCACTTTTCTGCAATAGATATAGTGATTCAAGGGGAAGGCTTATATGTACAATACATGTACATAATACAATACAGAAAAGACAAAAAAATATTTTTTTGTACGTTTAAATCGATAACGCTCGCTAAACCTTACGAGATAGATCAAATTAATGTAGGTACTACGGAACTGTATATTATAAAAAGATCGATTAAAAAGTCCTCGATGGTATATTCATAGTTGCGGGTAGATTATGAATGAATAAATGAGTGAGTGAGTGAGTGGTTGAGACTTCAATGTAAGACATCCGGAGGTCCGAGTTCGAACCTGAGCACACACCTATGACTTTTCTGAGTTATGTGTGTTTTAAGCAATTAAATATCACTTGCTTTAACGGTGAAGGAAAACATCGTGAGGAAACCCGCACTCCTGAGAGTTCTCAAAGGTGTGTGAAGTCTGCCAAGCGTGGTGGACTATGGCCTAATACCCTCCTCACTCTGAGGAGGAGATCCGGTTCAGCAGTGGGCTATTGACAGGTCGTGATGATGAGTGAGTGAACAGTTTGAATTCACCTCAGCGAAGCGAAAGCTGATTTATAAAGGAACGTTTAGTATTTCTTTCTGTGATGTAGTTAGTACAGAAAAGGTGAGTCGATTACTATTATGACTATTTAGATTCTCTAAGAATATTAATATTTAGTCGGTTTATGCTACTAATCAGTTATTGAATTAAAATCTCCTCCTGGACAATACTAAATATATTAAAAAGCTTTGAAAATTTGGAATATACATATATATATATATTTAAATAATAAAAATAACGAAAGATATGAGTAATTGAAAGGTTACATCTATACGAAAGTTTTTCGTTAGTAACAATTTCTAATCCAGATTTCGAACCTCACGTATGAAGTAAGGTATTATGCTCGTTAATTAATTTTGAATCTCAGTAATAAGTACCTGCAAAGAGAAACGTCTATGTGGGGGTTTCCTCCCCCCTCGCCTTTTGCTGATGTGTGGGTTATCTCGCCGCAACGTCTGGTTGCGCATTATCTCCAGCTGCACGTAGAGTCGCTTTAGCTCCGCGCGTACTTCCTCAGAGGTGGGCTCCTCCTCACCCTCAGCGCCGAAACCTTCTGCAGGGCCACGACGTGATACCTGCAATGTAGTAGGTTGATTTCAGTGATATTCAAAAACCAATTAAAACCTAGTGTTTTGCCAGTTCATATAAAATGATTCTTTGTTGTTTGGCTAGATTTGAAATCGTAAGTACTTCGTTTTAATAAATGAAAAAAAAAAAGAAAATTGTAAAGCTTCTTATTTTTTTTATGTGCATGAACAGTCTTAAATATCATACAAATTTACGAAAATAGTCGTCCTTGCAGACGAAGTATCCGCACGAAGTCTCAGGTTTAAGCTGTGTTTTCACTAGTGATGTGCGAGGAAGTTAAGCTGTGCGAGGATGCTTTTTTTATAGATGCGAGCGAGTTCGCGTCCATCTCTAACACACATCCCTCGCTTAGCGGCCTAACACGTCTGTGGTGGAATTTTAATTCAAATTCAGAAAGTGTTTCCTTGCAAATATTACTCGCTTGCTTTGTACATACGAAAACCTAACTCCGTGCGACAGTGTGTCAAACACATGTCAAATGAAGCAATCCTATTAGTTTTCAAACAAATTATACACATTCCTCGTACACATTTCTCACGCTCTTCTCTCTCTCTCTCTCTCTCGCTTTGTACTCTCCTGGCTTGCTTTGTATGTCAGAGTCATGTTCGCTCTATGTCAGAGTTTGTCATATGAAGCGATTGTATTGGTTCTCAAACACATTTCTCGCTACACATCCTCGCACATCTTTGGTGGAAATACAGCCTTACATTACCTCTTGTGCTAGCGAACGTGCTCTGTAGCCGTGCCAGAGACGTGGTGCGAGCACACATGCAAGGGCAGCACCAGCGGAGAGATGTGCACGCGCTGCCGCAGCCAGAGCGGAGCGCTCGGGTGCCGCCCCTGCCAATGCTGCCACACGCCAAGCAGCGCCACATAGCCCTTCCGTCCATAGTGCTGTTGCCAGCCACCCACGTTCCTATATTTATGAATAAGAAATGATTCTTTAATAATAATTTAATAAATTATTTACCCATCTAAGTATATACAGATGGATTTTTGAGACAGGTCAGTAAGGGCAGGTACCTTAACCGTTATAGTTACAGGAAAACGTTTCTAGGAGACCATCCATAACTTTTAAGATATTCTGAACTGAAAAAAGTGCTAAAATAAAAAAATATTTTTGTCTATCGGTCCTACAAAATATACCATACAAAATGGGGATCAAAAGACTCTATGGGACCATTTTAGGTATGAGTACTAGAAATGTCAGAAATCCCCAAAAACATTTTCTACTGAAAAACGATAAATTAATTCGTAATATTTTTATTACCAAAGAATCCTATTTTTTACTGTGGTTATGATTCTTTAAGGCCAACTGAAATATAAATACAATTTAAAAAATTTTAATTTTTCATGTAAATTGTATTCATTTTATTTTATTTTTCATTTAAATGTGAATTGTCATAAACAACTATTATTTTAGTAGCTGATTATACGTATACAATTATAATTTCATTAAGGTGTAACATCTAATTGTTAGCAACAATAGCAACTTAAAACAATTTTTTTATAGCTTATCATCTGAGGCAAGTTAAAAAGTTATCTAAGTCAAAATATGCAAAAAGTTCCAACTAAATTATACAAATCAAATTATTATATTAAATTGCAAGATTCAGTAAATATCTACCTGAAATGGTACATTAGCGTTTCTTGCAGCATGTGCTATTTGCAATCCAGCAAATAAGAGTAACAATTCCGCGGCCGCAGTGACGTGGTGCCAGGCGGCACGCGCGCATCCTCCACTCGCGTCCTCCTCGCACGCAGTCGTGGCTGTAAACGCAGACAAGTAGCATGCCGCTCCTAATACCATAGCCGCTACTATCCTCAATACCTGGAATTAAATTATAGTTCATAATATTATAAGAAACCATAGCTTCCTAAGGAAAGAAGAAATGTCAATTAGTTATTTATTACTATCATGTATTATTTTAATTAGTGCAATCCGAATCCTCAATTAAAAACTAAATTGAGGATTTGGATATGTAAGACGGGTTACATAAGAGATATATAACTGTAGCATATTGAAAATTATTGTTTTTTAAATAACTTGTTCCCCCGATAGTCATTTTATAAAGCTATTGTGAACCTAGCTTTATTTAGAACTATTCAGTGAATATTTCGCTTAGTTCTATTATATATTAATAAATAGTGATTCATTTATTTGAAAGTACATTTTGTATAATCTCATCAAGTTGGAATGATTTAAAAATGATTTTGACTCAATACATTAAAGTTACCACAACAACAATAAATACGCTTTATTGTACACCATAAACCCAAAAATAATTTGGATATAATTAAGTTCAAGTTAGCACCAAAGATTTAAAATAATCTGATATAAATAGATATTTAGGAGTACAAATTAGTCGCTAATTAATCTGGTTTTTAGTGTAATTGTTGAATTTCTCCCTCCGGATCTAGTCTCCCAATTATGGGACGAATGACAAAATTTCAGACCTTACGATTTTTTCTTATATAAGTAATAATCGTAATTATACATCTTTTTCCTTGAATGTTAAAAGTTCTTTCTTAAGCTTAATTACAAATTAAAGATAAATTCTGCATAATAGTTTAAAAAAAACTTTTAATCTCTTTCAGTTGAGATTAAAGAACAAACCAGAGGGGGGGTTCTTAAGAAGCATAAATATAATTAGGGCTGTATCGCTATCAATCTATTGTAAACAGTAACGTATAAATCAATGAACAATTGTTTTTACAAGGCAAGATTGATTGATATACCTCAGAATCTCTCGGCGTCCACCTGTGTGCTTTTCGTGTGCGAAATTCAGCCAGTAGTACCCAGAGTCGTAGCACCACGGAGCCGTAGCACGCTACGAACCCCAACTCGCGTAGCCAAGCGCCCGCCACGCAGCGCCATCGTGCAGCAGATATGTATTGGGAAGCTGCCTGGAGACAAAACACTATACCATTCAAATATCATACAATGTCAGCTCCTCAGCATTTTACATTGCTAATCGAATATCGCCAGTGATCTTAATAGTTTTTCTATTTTTATCTACTAAAAATTTTGTTAAAGGTGGTCTCATTATTTAAAAATTTATTGCCTCACAATCTTACTTGATAATCCTAAGTGTTCTTTTAAATTAGGTGATAGATACAGTTTATTCTGCAATGTGAACTATCGACCTCGAAAGAAGAACTTTTATGCATCTTCAAAATGTTCATTTATTTTATATCATGTCCATAATAGAGAAAAAGCTTTAAAACTTTTTATTCTGTAAAAATTATATTAAAATTACATTAATTCTTGAACTTTCTATTTTCTATCAGCGTTTGTACCAAGTTTGTACCAACCAATAGAATTGGAATTATCTTTGGTTAGGAATCGTTACATCATGAGAAAGATAACGTTCTCAATGTTATTGTACTAGTAAAGGAAGAGATATTACTAATATAGGATTACATAGATGTGATAAAATGAAGTGAGATATCCATGTCCAAGGTACTCTATTCTTTTATTTTAAGGGGGAAAACTGGTCTGATATACAAAAATAAAAACATATTTTTGTAATATTTTTTTTAAAGGGAACCTATCAAATATTAATACTGTCAAATAATAATACTTCTTTAACATTTGTACATTGTTAAGCTTTATTCTAAGCATTTCTGAAATTAAAAAACCAAAAATGTTTATTAGGACAATAGTCTCGAGTTTGAACGATAGTTTGGTAAAGGTGCAAACAAAAAACATCTTTCTTTTTGTTTCATTTAAATAAAGTTGTAATTGAAAAACAAAATCCTGCATTCAGAATCGAGTGCTTAATATATAAAAGGAATATTCAATTGATTGAAATCGGCCCAAAAGTATTCGAAAAAATTTGACTACCATCTCAAAAACAAATTATGCGATTAAAAGAGAGAAACTGATACAAATCTGGTACAAATTATAGGGGAAGTCGACCGACCACCCAGAGACTCTGTAGTCTATAACTCGATAAGTTTTGCTCCTGATAATTACAAATTTTCTGACAATATATTTTAAAGTTGTGGAATTAGAATACATAATTTAATCAAATTAGATCGACCGACCCTTTTCTCCCCTTAAAGGCCACCTACGATGAAAGTTAAGAATTTACTTATCATTAAAATATTTGCCTACTTACGATATGACGCACAATATTATCAACAATATTATGTACTCAATTCTTAAGAATATTTTCATTTTTAAAAACAATAACAATAAGGATTTCAATGTCAAGTTATCATAAAAGTGTTATCACTTTGACAAAGATAAGTGGAGCGGCACTTTATAAATTTTTTAGGAAAAACAATAGTACTGAGATATTTTTTACTACGGGTTTGTCTTAAAACCTTATCCTTTTTTCATCTCGCTCTATATTCGGTATGTAAACCATAATTTTCTACAGTCGGACAGAGGTATACTTTTGCTTGTTTATCCTTAATATATCCGCAATGTTATAAAAAAATCTCATTAAATAATATTTTGTAAAACCTTACCGATGCATATATCAGCATCGCACCGAGCAGAATTACTTCAAGCACTGTCCACATACCCATAGCAACCGCCTGAAAATAAAATAAAAAATGAAATTATTTACAATGTTCATAAATTATTGCTTATCTCACCATTTTTAAGATGAAAAATTTAAATTAGCGTAGCATTGAGTGTTCTCTATTATATATTTGTATATACTATTGTTTCTATTTACCCACCGCGATATTTGCTCTGGTATTAAAAAAAAGTAAGGAAGTAAGATAAATATTAAATATTCAAATTTATTTTATAACATTTGTTTAATTCCGTGTGTGCTGTTAAAATATAAATATATTATTTCATCTAGATTGTAAGAAATATAAAAATATTATCCAAAATTATGTCAGATTTTTCATAATTTTCTCTTATACAAAGCATATTCTGACGGTTGCAAACACATCAAAAAATGGCAGTGCCACCGGAACTGGTGCTCTTATACAAAATTCAGGAATTAACTTTTATAGATTTACGAACTTTTTGTATGACATACGTACATTAAAATATCTCGGAATTGAATATTAAGTTATAACTAAAAAAAATTACAGTAAAAGTAAATTTATATATTCAAAAAGAAACGTAGAAAGTTTGATCCATTGTATAAAATGTATATAATATGTAGTATGTATGTAGGTATTTTAAATAATCCATTAGTTATTTGGTAAGGTTAGCGTAACGTACTTTGCATTTCCTTTTTTTAAATATAATAAAAGCGATGACAAGACAGAGCAGCATGCCAGCAAGGTTGGCAGCAAGAAGCGACGCACGGTAGGCGTCTGCCAAGCAGGCGGCCGGGTTGCTGCCTAAACCGCACGGCGTGCAGTTTAGTTGACCGCTTTCAGACAGAGCCGTTCTGCTGATCCATTCCCCACCACTCGAGTGCCAGTGACCAGAGCTGCATTTGCAATGATACTGAAATATATTAAAAATACTTATTATTCAATTATTATGAGCAAAATTTTAAGGTTTAACGAATCCCTTATGCGCGAACCGCTTTAATGACTTAAAACTTTATTCTTAGTTAAGCTTACGGGATGTTTAATACAAATGCTGCGCTAAGTTCTTATAAGGCCCTTTGAAGTGATTTACTATCACGCTCACTTTTTTTTTTTGTAAAGACAAAGTAATAAGGCTAATATAATATTAGCCATCTGGCCAGTCAAAATACATTGACCCTTGCATAAATTCTCAACAAGTTGACAACAGGCACGTAAGGGATACCACTCTAATAAACACTCTAGTTTAACAGTTCTATTATCAATATTTAATTTTTCACAAACATTTTTTTAAATTTTCTGATGTTAACTGACAGTTATCACTATTTTCGACGTATGTTTTACCAAAAAACCCATATTTGCGACCTTTGACCTTGAATAAATATGTGCTCAAAATGGCACATACGGGATCAATGAGAACTTTTCAAGATTTCATTAGATTATCTCTTAAGTGCCAGTAAATTTTCAGCTTGTTGGGAATTTATGCACGAGTCCCCTATTTTTTGGACTAATTTAACCGGGCTAATAGTAGTAATAAGGCTTTATTTTTTATTTCAGCATAAGTTCTGAGTAACAATAATAAATTATTAAATACGGCAAATTTAAATTAGCTTTGTATGGTAGCGAATCTAGAATTATTAAGATATCTATAATTTAAAATATAACTGAAAATTACCTCTAATTTTTTGTCTGTATTTTCAGAAGGAAAAGCTTCGCAGTCGGTTGTGCCTGGATCACAAAGTGGTTCTCCACCTAACCACGCGTACATCGCTTCTTCACATGGCAAAGCCGGGATCCGTCGAAATAGAGCTGCAGCCGCACGGGATCCACCAGTTCCCCTTGCCGCTGCTGTACCACCCCACCATCCGGGTGTAGTTTCGCATGAATACCATGCATTAGACCAAAGAACGAGGCTATCATTCCAAGCTGAAGCTAATGTGCGCCAAAATTGTTGAAGAGGAGCTGAGTTGTTTTGTTGAAAAACTATAAGTCTTTGGGTTTCTGTAATATACAGTATCCCGAGGTGAAGTTGCGGAGCACCTAAAGCAATGGCTGCGGGTGGAGGGCGGAGTGGCGTTCGTGACGCAGCCCTGGCGAGCGCCGCCACCCTGGCCTCGTCGGCTGCTTTCTGCTCCACCAATTCTGATAATGCACGTGCTGTTTGTACAACTGCTGCTTCATGTTCTCGAACATTCTATAATTGGAAATTTTATAAGTATACTTACATATCATTTTTGATATACTTTTAGAGATACCACTTCAGTATAATATACGTAATGGAAATCGAATGTATATAAATCTAATATATGCACATTCTGTTAGTTAAGGCTTATCATCAGAAACACTATAATATTATAATATTTAAAACTAGTCAAACCATCCTAGCTTCGCTGTGCTAAAACTATTCGAAATGACATTGATTATTTTTCCTAACAACCAATTTAAATGAAACAAAACTCTTATTATAAGTTAAATCTAAAGCAATGCAAATGTGAACTCCTTAACCATTTATACGCATCAGTTTTTACATGCAAAGAAACCGACCGACAAATCTAAATTTAAAACATTTTTTTTTTGGGTCCCATTGGTGATGTAAATACCCCTCATAAGTTTTCTTAAATATGTTGTATTCGATAAGTTACATTTTTATTATAAGTACGTATCTAAAGGAAGATTGAGAAAAGTTAAGTTTAGATAAAAAGTTGATATTTCTTTATTACGACATATTATTTCACTATTAGCAAGTTGCCTGGCAAGAGATCCATATATAGTTTGCCTACGAACAAAATAACATGTCATCATAATGAAAATTACTCATTGAGTTTTAAGTTGATTCTTATGTTGAATTTTGTGCGAGAATTTAAATATCAATATATGCGGTAGAGACGACTGTACTTTCATATTAGGTTGACTTAGAAGTTTGATGTTTTGAGGACTTAACTTCAAAGGACTAGGGTCTTAAGTTTTTTATATTACTTTTAACTTGATACCTTCACGTGTTTCTGATAAAAAGGGATATTGATAGACAGTCAAAAAAAGTAGTTTCTTGTGATGTAACAATAAATTTACCGTTTTTAAATTTTATCTTTCTAATCTGTCTATCTAATCTTTATTTGTGATATGTGACTTTGCTCCATGCTTATTTTCATGATTCTAGGTTAACGAGAAAGACCCTATAATTTTATGAATAATCACATAAATGATCGTATCTTTTGATTGTGTTGACTTAAAAGTTTATTTTTTGCAGCTCTAAGGGGCCGGTGATCTGAATATTATATTAGTTAGTTTCAGCTTGATATTTCCATGCGTTCCTGAGTAAAATGGTCTTGAAAGGGTGTCCGTGATCAGACAATACGCAAAAGGCAAAATGAATTGTTTTCCATTATTGTTATAAATTTAGAAAATTGTAAATAAAATCATCGGTTGCATGATAAAATTTTAGGTGTATGTAATGCCGGATACTTATAATCTAGAAAGCATTACCTGCGGTAGAGGTGGTATTTTTTTGAGTAGTAGAGGGTCACAGTGGAAGTGAGTGGACGGGGGCGCGGGCGGCACTCCGGCAGGCGCGGCGGCGCACGCACACCACGTCAGCGCCAGCGCCGCACACCGCGCCCACCGCGCCCCCATCGCTCATTTGCTCCACACGCTCTGAAAAGAAAATCATTAAAAATGTGACGAACATTTCATTTTTTTTACGTTATAAACATATTAAAACATTGATTTTGAGAATAGGTTTATTTTAAAAAACAAGATAAAGGGATTTCTCACAATAAGGATTTTTATTTTAAAATAATAAAGTCATTTGAATTTAATGTGTTATGGTAAAATTAACCTTGGAATAATGATTCTAAGTAACATTGAGAATATTAAAGCAAATATTAATTAAAAACTAACCGTTTTATTACTCTTCTGATAACAATATAAATTATAGTATTATATATAATACCTATAAATATTTTTAGATTATTCTTAAAAATACTTAAAATTCCATCTTAATATTTGGGCAAGGCTTGATATCAATCACATCTTGAAATGTATATCAGATAACCGAAAACTATATAACAGAAATATTAAATAATCATTCGGCGCTCGATGCAAGATGTGGCTTAAGTTGTATTTACTGTAGGTAGAATCGTATTCAATATTAAATAGGTTTATTTAAATAAATTTTAACCATGTTTTGAATATTTAATTTATAGCCTCGTCATATTATCAGTGGCACTAGGAGGAAAATCGGCAAGTCGAAATGAAGTAAGAAAATTTCCGGATGGGTTCCTATTTGGAACTGCGACCGCATCTTATCAAGTTGAAGGCGCTTGGAATGAAGATGGTATGATTCTATAGATTTATATTGTTTTAGTTTTTTTGATGACCATTTTGTTTGTCCTACTTCTCATAACAATAATTACAAATTAATTTTAAAGGAAAAACTGAAAATATTTGGGATTATTTGACTCACACGAATCCTTGTATAATCCAAGATTGTTCTAATGGAGATATAGCTGACAATTCTTATCACTTGTATAAGACAGATGTTGAAATGATGAGACAACTGGGCATCGACTTCTATAGGTTTTCAATTTCATGGACCCGGATTTTACCAACAAGCTTCCCAGACAAGATAAATTCCGCAGGAGTAGACTATTATAATAACTTGATTGACGAATTATTAAAATACAATATCGAGCCAATGGTAACATTGTATCATTGGGATTTACCCCAACGATTACAAGAACTTGGAGGTTGGACTAACCCATACGTAGTAGAATGGTTTGGTGACTATGCTCGAATTGTTTACGACCTCTTTGGAGATCGGGTAAAATATTGGATAACAATTAATGAGCCTTACCAAATATGTAATCAGGGTTACGGTGATACTTTAAAAGCGCCCATGGTTGATGGCAGAGGTATTGGTGAATATATATGTGCAAAAAATTTATTGTTAGCACATGCAAGAGCTTATCACATTTACGATGAAGAATTTAGACCCAAATATAATGGCCAGATTTTTATCGCATTTAGCGCACAATGGTACGAACCCATGAATGAAAACGAAGTCGAAGCTGCTCATGATGCTAATCAGTTTATGGTAATTCTCTGTTTTTATATAATTTAAGATATATAGTAGCAGTTTTGATATTGTTTTAAAATATATTATGTTACAGTGGGGGCTGTATGTCCATCCTATTTATTCAGAAACCGGTGACTTCCCTCCAGTAACGAAAGAAAGAATAGCGGCTAGGAGCTTGGAACAAGGATTCCCCAGAACTAGATTACCCGAATTTACTTCTGAAGAAATTGAATATATTCGAGGCACCTCTGATATTTTCGGTTTAAATCACTATGTAACTAACTTAGTTTACAGAAACGAATCTGTTTATGGCTATCACCCATCTCCCTCAATGCAAGATGATTTAAGCGTGTTAATGTACACACTTCCAGAATGGCAAATAGGAGAGATTAGTAGACTCGTGGTAAGTAGACGTATGAACTCACAAAAATGAAACATATTTAAAAAAAATACCAATTATTTTTTACTTTTTATTGAATTTTGCAGAGTTTGAAATGAGTAAATTTTTTTTCTTAAATAATGCTAATTTTAAGAGACTTTATAAGTAGAATGTAGGCACAACTTAATGTTACTTGTAATAGCTACATTAAATATTAATAAGTTTCATCATATATTACAACTTACAATTCCGCTAAATGTTAAGGGTTTGTTACAGTATGTTCCCTGGGGATTTTACAATTTGCTTACACAAATAAGGGAAGATTATGGTAATCCTCCAGTACTCATAACAGAAAATGGATTTTCTACTTCTACCGGCTTAAATGACGAGTCCCGTGTAACTTACTATAAAGGCTACTTAGCGGCTTTACTAGATGCAGTCGACGAGGGATCAAACATTGTAGGCTATGCTGCGTGGAGTCTAATGGACAACTTTGAATGGATGTACGGATATGTGTAAGTTAAATCTGTTTCAAAATTTATGTTGTGTTTTTGTTAAAAAAATTACATTCCACTCTTTAATTTATTTAGCTACAGACTCTGTAACAAAATCTGTAAAATGAACTCTTCATAGTTTCTCCATCTACAGACGATACGGTTGCTAATACTGTTACTATTTTTAGTGTGAAGTAACGTAGAAGAGAACATAGCATTAAAGTAATTACCTATTTACTTATAATTTATATCTAAAAAGCGATATCAAAGCTTAAAGTTTCTGTTGGAGGCAAGTTTTTAATTATTATGTTCTTATTGGCAGTGAACGTTTTGGCCTCTACGAAGTGGACTACGAAGTGCCGGAGCGTACACGAACTCCACGCAAATCTGCTTACGTGTATAAAGAGATAGTAAGGACGAGAGCTTTAGATCAGGATTATGAACCTGATATGACGATACCTATGACGATTGATGAAGGAAATTAATGCAAATATAAAAATTGTGTACAATATAAATTTATAATTTAAAGCAATGTTACTTTTATTTTATTTCAAATCCTATTTCAAGAATTTTTGTTTAGTAAGCCAGGAGTATAAAAATCTTACAAAATTATATAAAATCAAAAAACAAACTACAGATATATTTTCCAGGGGTTCCCAAAAATGATTTTATATTGCATTCTAAAGTGTTGATTGAAATGAATACCAGCCAGTTTATCAATTGAATGAAAGAACTGAGTTGAAAGCTCAGCATAAATCGTTTTTCGACTTACCAAATGCAACAAAGCTTTAATGCCAAACTGCGCAACTATAAACGCACCCTCGCCTTAAAAATTCAGACATAGAGACTATAGAATATATCATAATTATAAAAGGATAACAAATTTCACTATATCGAATGGTTATTAATCATTTTAACATAACATAAAGAATAACACAATACGTAAGGCCATTTTATTTATCATTACGATAAATATTACATAATTCAAATCTTCCTTTATCATTGAGATTTAAACTATTATATTGAAGTGGGCATACATTTATATCATAGTATTAAGTTTGAGTGTGTAGAATAAAGCAGAGCGTTATCCAAGCCAGACATATATTAATTAAATTCAGCTCCCCCGCACCATACCTCAACATCCACATAGTGTCCTATACCATACATTTAGATTTAAATTTAATAGTCTTTTAAGCCATTATATTTTCTAGTACATATGAGTAGCCAAAGTAATATTCACGAGTCGTATCTATTTATTTGTTAAATGTCTAATCTTTGTAAAATTCGTTCAGTTTTGCAACATATTTCATTGATGCCCCGCTTCGTATTGGTATTGGCCGTAGCGTGATATTATATAGTCTTCTTCGATAAATGCCGTCGAACCTATCCAATACTAACGAACTAGTAGTTCCTGAGACAAACGCGATCAACCAAATAAACATACTCTTCAGCTTTATTATATTAGTAGGCCTATGCAGATAAAAAGTTACTGTACTATTCTAGTATGTGTCATCGTTACTTTATTAACCGCAGGTTATTTATTACTTAAAGAGACATAGTTTATACCCAGCGCGATTTAATCTAGAGGCACTCGGGGCTAATGCCCAGGATGACAAATATTCTAGCGCGGCGATATTTAGCGGACGAAAAAAAAAATGGTCGTCATCGAAGTTGCTTATAAATAACTAGCTGCCTGCCCTCGCTTCGCTCCAGGTATTTAAAGCAATATTATAATTGATGTCCTTAAATTGTCACTCTGTAATTGTGTAGTTTTTCATTATTTGAAAAAAGAGAGCGAGAAAAAGTTATAAAAAAAAATAATAGAAAGAAAAAGAAAAGTAACAGATAATAAAAGAGGGAGGACAGAGCAAAAATAATATTGAATAGGTAAAGGAGAGAGCGAAAGAGAGAAAAAGAGAGGGGAGAGAGAGAGAGATAATCGAAAGAAGGAAAGTAAAAGGAGAATGATCATTCTAAACAGATAAAGATAAAAAGTAAAGAAAGAAAAAAGAGAGATAATATTATAAGAGGAAGAGAGACGGAAATACTATAGACTTCTATCGGTTCAAGAATTTTTAAAATCGGATTATTAACAACTAAATGGCCATATTCTATTAATTAAAAAATGTATATGGCAACACTAAATCACCTTTGTCACTGACGAAAAGTGTAGTTTTCTATCGGTGAAAGAATTTTTAAAATCGGATTATTAACAACTAAACGGCCATATTCTATTAATTAAAAAATGTATATAGCAACACTAAATCACCTTTGTCACTGACGAAATGTGTAGTTTTCTATCGGTAAAAGAATTTTTAAAATTGGATTAGTAACAACTAAATGGCCATATTCTTTTAATTAAAATATGTATATGGCAACACTAAATCACTTTTGTCACTCACGAATAGTGTAGTTTTCTATCAGTGAAAAAAAATTTTAAATCGGATTTTTAGTTTCTGAAATTTACAAAATGACCACCTTATGGCACTTAAATGGCCATATCTTTTTAATAAGAGTATTAATGGCAACACCACATAGCCTATGTTACCCGGAAAGGATGTAGCTTCCTATTGTTCAGTACTTTTCGAGCCTATTCGCAACAAACAAACATGCAAACATGCAAACATACAAACATACAAACATACAAACATACAAACATACAAACATACAAACATACAAACATACAAACATACAAACATACAAACATACAAACATACAAACATACAAACATACAAACATACAAACATACAAACATACAAACATACAAACATACAAACATACAAACATACAAACATACAAACATACAAACATACAAACATACAAACATACAAACACACAAACACACAAACACACAAACACACAAACACACAAACACACAAACACACAAACACACAAACACACAAACACACAAACACACAAACACACAAACACACAAACACACAAACACACAAACACACAAACACACAAACACACAAACACACAAACACACAAACACACAAACACACAAACACACAAACACACAAACACACAAACACACAAACACACAAACACACAAACACACAAACACACAAACACACAAACACACAAACACACAAACACACAAACACACAAACACACAAACACACAAACACACAAACACACAAACACACAAACACACAAACACACAAACACACAAACACACAAACACACAAACACACAAACATACAAACATACAAACATACAAACATACAAACAATCAAATCTTTCCTCTTTATATAATAGTATAGGAGTATAGATAAGCGTATTAGAATCATCTTCAAATTATAATGAACGAAATAATTTTTAAAAATATGTTTATATAATACTTCACTAAAATATTCTATACTAAAATTGAATAGAACAAAATACGATATTGAGCTTTAGATTATTTTATATATATCCAATAATTTTGTTAATTGATCATTTATTGTCTAATGGAAAACCCAATAAGCTCAAACAATGCATTCAAGATAATGTTATTAATGCATATCCGTAAAAATTAAAACTCATAATAACGTGATTTTTTCTAAAAAATAAACAACTAAAAATGCATGGCTATTTTCCAAAAAAAAATTTGAAAACATTTTCAATAAATCAATAATAAAAAAACGGGTTGTACTCCGGGAGTGCCGGTAGAAGTGAAAACTTGAACATTAACGTTGTGCATTTTTGAATATTTTGGAACTAACCGTTCCTTGTTGTCCCGTAACCGGGAATTGTTTTATTTATCAGTATAAAAATACTATTATTTATATAGTTAAATACAATATTCGTCTATTGCGCTATCGTACACAAATTAAAATTCAGTTCATTTTAAACGTGCAAGCGCCCTCTTACGAATTTTCGATCAGGTCACGTGACCTGACGCGAGTTTACTCCAACGAATTTTCGACCAGGTCATGTGTCCTGACTTGAGATTAACATTTTTTACCTATCATAAGTGCACAACGCTGCTAAAGAAGTTTTAACTTCAAAAAAAACTTTACCCAATTTAAAACGGTGAAAAGCGGTATCTACCGTGCCCAGGGCGGCGCTAATATTAAATTGGTTTAGGTAAAAGTTTAAAAATACATTATAAGAATTATGTATGTGAATTTTTTTTTTGCTGATTGACGTATTACAAACTTATGGTAGTCTCTAACAGGATAACTCTATTACGCCCTCTACGTAACTTAAAACTATTACTGGTAGCCATATCATCCTATAGCTAAATTTTAAAAGTCATCTTAAAATTAATACAAGACTAGACATAATACAATATGACATTTTTCTTTATTTTGCTTGCTGCATTAAAGTGATAACAATACTCAGCGATAGGCAAAGTCTGAGATAAGAACAAAGATGTAATAATATAAATACAATACTATCAATACTTTTCTATCAATTGATCTTTCAAAATGAGCAAATTAACCGAATTCGTGTAAGTATCTTATATATAATATGTAGAATATTAAGCACTTGTAACATTTTAAGGACTAAAACAATATTATTTTCTAGTATTTTCATATTATGTATTGGCATCGGAGTCTCGAAATGTAATTCAATACCACATAAGACCGTGAAGAGCTTTCCGCCTGGGTTTATGTTTGGAACAGCGACAGCCTCTTATCAAATTGAAGCTTGGAATGTTGATGGTAATAAATAAATTAGTTATATTATATTACAAAAATATAAAAGATAAGGTATTTTATTATATTTATATTTTATAACATTTTACAGGCAAATCAGAAAACATTTGGGATTATATGGCCCATAACGAACCCTGCTTAATATTAGATTGTTCTAATGGAGATATTGCAGCTGACTCTTATCACTTATACAAAAGAGATGTCGAGATGTTGCGGGAACTAGGGATCGATTATTATAGATTTTCTATATCTTGGACCAGAATTCTTCCTACTAGTTTTCCAAACAAAATTAATGAAGCAGGAGTTGAATACTATAACAACTTAATCAATGAAATGCTTAAATATAATATACAACCTATGATTACAATTTACCACTGGGATTTACCTCAAAGATTACAAGATCTTGGTGGGTGGACGAATCCGGAAATTGTAAACTGGTTCTCAGACTATGCTCGAACAGTATTTACTCTCTTTGGTGACAGAGTAAAATATTGGATAACTATAAACGAACCCCACATGATATGTTATGAAGGATATGGAGTAAAGCATTTCGCACCCGCAGTTGGCGTTAAAGGAATTGCTGAATATATGTGCGCTAAAAATTTACTGGTAGCTCACGCAAAAGCTTATCATATTTACAATGAAGAATTTAGACCACTACAAAAAGGCTCTATATTTATTTCTTTAGATGCACAATGGTATGAACCAGAGAATGAAAATCAGATAGAGGCTGCAGATGATGCTAATCAGTTCTATGTAAGAATTTATAATAATTTTATTTATACATTTGAAACCGGCCCTTATTATTTTATAAATCATTGTAGAAACCATAACAAATCATATTAAAATTTCTATATATTGTGTTTATAAAATAAGTTGCTTTTAAAATAATGCTGCTTTTGTAATATGTATTCGATTTAAAATATATATTTTTTTAGTGGGGACAATATGCACATCCCATATTCTCGAAATCTGGTGATTTCCCTGCTACAACAAAAGAAAGGATAGCTGCAAAAAGTGCAGCACAAGGCTTTGCCAGATCAAGGCTTCCAGAATTCACACCCGAAGAGATTGAGCTTGTACGCGGCAGCTCTGACTTCTTTGGATTGAACCATTACTTTTCGAATTATGCATACAGGAATAATAGTGTATATAACATCAACGACGTACCTTCGTTTTTAGACGATCTTGAAGTGTCATCATTTACGTTACCTGAATGGATAATTGGAGAATCCACTTTTACAAAGGTTTTTAATTAATATTCTTTTAAAACTAATTAAGCGTAAGTTTTAATCTTTTTACTTTTTAGGTATCCGTATAGAGAAATTATCAAAAAATTCTTCAATAATATACCTAATACCTATTGTTAGTTATAACTTATACTATACACGCAGACCTGCAGTATAAAGGATTGTTGATTAGAGTATTACTACCGAGAGCTACTTTAAATACAGAGACACAGAGCTTCAATAATACAGCTAGAGTACTCGCATTGTAATAATAATGACTTTTCGGCGGCGGGAATCCTGACGGCGTATGAATTATTTAGTTTGAGCCAACTTCTAAAGTCAAATGCTGCTCAGATTAATTTCAGATTGCTAGCATAACTAACACTATGTATAAGTTCTTTGGTATATGTGTTTATACTTATCTATGTTTATATATCTTATCAGGAAAAGGTCTGTCAAGAACAAATATAATGTCAATGTCATATTTTAAGCACTTATTATGAGAGTAATAAAATATGTGATGCTCTTATTTTAACTATAATATATTCCACAATTAAGTATACCTGAGGACTTGTGCATGGGAGATCATAGGTTTGATTGCAACATCAGTGAATGTGTTCTTGTTTTTATTAATCAAGCTGATCACCTGTTTGTATGACTCACATTAATACATGTTTTGGTAGCGGTGGAGTTAATGCCTTAATGGTAAAGATTTATTTAAAATATTTTAAGATTATTCATTAATTCTATGGATTTTAGGTAACACCATGGGGATTTTACAAGGTGTTAACATATATCAAAAACGAATATGGTAACCCTCCAATATACATCACAGAAAATGGTTTCGCATCGCATGGTGGGCTAAACGATGATGATCGCGTCACTTATTACAGAGAGTATCTCTCAGCTATGTTGGATGCTATAGAAGATGGTGCCGACATTAGAGGATATACGGCTTGGAGTTTGTTAGATAATTTTGAATGGCTACAAGGATATACGTGAGTTCATCTATTTATTAAAATTTAAATGATATAAGTTTATTTTTCATCTCGATCATAACGACCTAAATATTTTTCGAACTCATTTTTTTTTAAATGATAGTCTGTCAGACTACATTCAAAAAAATACATAGTATGGCGCGTGGGGCGGCATCGTGAATTAAATTATCTATACCTGCTAATAACTGGAAAGTATAATAAAAAAAACAAAGGTAAACGAACCCGAACGAATTGTGGATTTAATAAATAACACTGTTTACAATACATTTTTATGTAAGTAATTGTTTGTATTCTAGGCAGCAGTTTGGTTTGTACGAAGTGGACTACAGTAACGGTAATCGTACGCGTACGCCGCGCAAGTCCGCTCTCGTCTACAAGGAAATTCTTCGAACTCGCACCCTAGACTTAAACTACGAACCTGACATGAATAGTCCTATCACCATTGATGAAGGGCGCTGATGATAATATTATAATGATGATAAATATATTTTTTTCCACTTTATATTATTGATTTTTTTCAGTCATCCCTTATGAATTCAATATACACAATTTAATATTTTGCCAAATATGAGTTTATGCGAACATTTTCTTTGCCTTATAAGAAATATGTAAAATAGTGAAATAAGTACAAAATATATAAAAATAGTTTCTGAAAAATTTGTCGGTTTCTTTGTGCACGCAGCACGTTAAAACGACTGAACTGATTTGAATTAAATTTGGTACACGCTTATTTATAACCTAGATTAAAAAATAGTACAACTTTTTATCTCGGAAAATAGCATAGTTCCCGTGGGATTGGGCGATGTTAGTGGTGCATACACGGCTGAGGGGATATGAGTGAAATTAATTAATTAATTCATACCTTGAGACAAAAAAAGGAAATATTTAAATCCCAATAAAATAATAAATAATATGAATTAAATTTTGTACACATATAGTCCGTTATTAGAATCAACACATAGAAAATAAAGATAAAAGTGCTTCATTCGTGCAAGAATAGCTAATATCGTAGAACATAATCAAATAGTTTTTAAATAAATAAATTTTTAAATAAATAGTTTTTTAAAATGTTGGTCTGTTTGTCTATATATCTGTTTATTGTGCACGCATCACGTTAAAACAGCTAGAACAATTTAAATGAAATATTGTATACTTTATACATACTTTATAACCTGGATTAAAAATAGGATACTTTTTCTTAATAGGGTTTGATAGGAGTGCTTTATTTGTGTAAAAATTGCTAATATAATAGGAATGAAATTGTGGACACTTAGTTTAATTTCATATCTTGGAATCTACACATAGAATACTTCTATCCAGAGTAGGAGTTTCCATGTGATATTAGAGTAAGAAAAACTAATATGATATGAATGGAATTGTTGTACACAATACACACACATATAGTAAGAAACTTGTCAAATCACCACATAAAACACTTTTTATCCGGATTAGTTCCTGTCGAATAGAAGGGCTTTAGATATGCCGTGTCTTTAAAAAAAATTGGAAGTCGCGCGTAATAAGTAACAGACCATATTAAACAATTTTTAAAATTTTTGTCTTGTTTGTGTGTGTTTATTGATGTTTTCTAATTCCATTGAAGTTTGGCACACGGATACATTGTAAGCTGGATAAAAGCATATGGGGTACTTTAAAAAATGCGGCATAAGAGTTATTATTCTTACAAAAATAGCTAAATAAATGTAAAATATTGAATATTTTTTACTCAATAACACGGATTTGAATTAAATTTGATTCTAATCCCTGCTGGAAAAAACTCATAGAATGTCGTAGGAAAAAAAATATTCAATAAGATTTTATGATATACTTATACACGTATGAGCCAAAGAAATTTTTCTCTCAAATATTTTATGATATTTTATCAGCAGTACACCAACTCATAAAAGTATTACTTCTTTGTCGTTATGAGATGAGTAATTTCATTAATTACTAATATTTATAAGAATTTATAAGAATTTATGCTATATTTATAAGATATAGGTATACTTCGAGATTAAACTTCAACTATCATTTCTACGTGATTTTATGTGGAAAACTGAAAGAAAAAAAAATAGCTTATGAGAAGTTATCGACAATTTATAAGAAATCATGAGCAGTAATACAATTGAAATTCTGAAATGAAATGAAATTATTTATTCGCAAGAAAACATGACAATATATAGTCTGATCTGGCCATCTCTGGCATGCGAAATATTTATACAATAATATGATCATAAACAGGTACTATACAATAAAAGGTTAAACAAATTATAACATTAATGATAAGATATATATTAAATTTTGATTATATAACATTTAGCTACTTAGGAATTTGTCATTTATAAAATGACTATTTATGAGTATTTCCGTGGACAAATACACATCAAAGTGTACTGAAACTTATCATATTCTATAGGTTAAAAAGCATTTTTTCGGATTAATTGACAAGATATTTTAATTTTATGATGTACAATCACTAAAAAAATTTTAATCAGTTATATTTACTTTAAAAAAATTGTCATTTAAAAAAAATGAATCATTTGATTATATAATCGTGTATTAAAATGATAAAATCCAGTATAGTTTACCTATTTTTTACTTTAAAAAAAAAATTTTTTTTCTTGCCATATACTTTTTGACAAACACGGTTAAAAATACAAATCTTTGATCAATATCTCCTTTTAAACATAATTCATCTGGATTGAAAATTAATAGCTCATCAATACAACATAATTTCTAAATTTCTCCGATTGCATCTCTAAATTTCTACGATTTTTTGTTTCACTCATTAAATCTCATAAATATTAATAATCCAAACATGATCTAACATCCATTATAACTCATAAGATTCTAGATTTTTACATAAGATACGGTGATATTCTATGAGATACTGAAGCTACTCATAAGATCTCTCAGGTTCTACATAATTCACTATGACCGTTATGAGTTTTTATGAGTAATTTCGCGGTCAAATACACATAAAATCTTATAGAATATTTTCGTATTATTTCTTTTTATGAGATTGTATGAGTTTTTTCCAGCAGGGCTATTAATCCATTGCGTGTGTTGACTAGTGTTTTTATCCAGAAAAAAGTCCTGTGAAGATTGAAACAATTTACATAAAAATACCTACTTCTACGTACGTGCGTACGATTTACATTCGCACCTTTAATTGATATATCGAATACACATGCTTCATAAGCTGGATTTAGTTTGATTTGAGAGTCTTTCAATTTACTCTAGATCCAACTAAAGATTCCCCTTTGTCGAAGTTGCGTTATATGCACGCTAGTATTTACATAATATTTATGTATACGTTACAGCCAATGTGATAAATTTGCTATTATTTATAATGACTAGCTATTATATATAATTGATTATTGTGCAGACAATGTGATAAATGGATAGCCGGTTTTGAATCCCAACAAATTTAAATTGATATTAATTGGATCACGTAAAAATTTAACTTAAGTAGCAATTAAGGCTAAATGAGACTTTGCAATATGTCGATGATGTCAGAAATCTTGGTGTGATAGTTAGTCTTGATCTTCGGTTTGAGAATTACATACTTGACATTATGCGCTCCTGCTTTTACGGACTCAAAACATTGTACCATATACGTAAGTTTCTAAGCGTAGACGTGCGCGTTAAGGTCTGTGAAACTCTAATTTTGTCTAAGCTCAATTACGCAGATACTTCATACGGGCCCGTCTACTTGTGCATACCCATTGACTGGTGCAGCGTATTCAAAATGCTTGTGCTAGGTTTTGTTTCAAAATTCCGCCTAGAATGCACGTAACACCATTCATTAACGATGCCAAATACTCAATATAAACTCAAGAAAAGAGCTACATTTGGCTAAATTTTAGAATCAAATCAAAAACATTTTATAAACCAGACTATTTGCACGAGAGGATGGAATGGTTGAAAAATAAAGATTCCCGCCATACCAGAACTTGAACGTGTAAAATGCCACAACATTTTGCAGCTACCTTCAGAGTGAGTTTTAGATATGCAGCTAGCAAATGCTGGAATTTACTACCACTGTTTTCTTCACAATAAGTGTAAAAAAATAATTATTACAGAAGCAGTTTGCTAGCTAACATATCCTACTAATATTATAAACGCGAAAGTTTGTAAGAATGTATGGATGTCTGGATGTAGGGATGTTTGTTACTCTTTCACGTAAAAACTACTAAATGGGTTTTAATGAAACTTTACAATTATATAGTTTACACATCAGAATAACATATACGCTATAATTTATAATGATATAGTGTGAATTATCCAAAATATAGCAGGTGAAACCGCGGGGCGCAGCAAGTCTATACTATATCAACATGATTTAGTGTATAAAATATAATATATTTTTATTCAAAATTTGATTTAACATTTCTCAATATTTGTTTTTTTTTAATTTTTTTATTATTCGTATTATATAGATATAGATATATGTACTCCTACTCTGATAATATTTTATATATAACTGCCGCGACCTGCCCTCGCTTCCCTCCGGGTATTTGAAGCAATATTATAATTGATGTACTTAAATTGTCACCTTTAATTGTCTGGCTTTCATTGTTTGAAAAAAGAGAGAGTAAGAAAAGGTGATAAAAATAGAAAATATAGAAAGAAAAATAGAGAAACGAGACAGATAATAAAAAAGCAAAGATAAATTAAAAGTGAAATGGATAAAGGAGAGTGACAGAGATTATAAAGAGAAAGAAAGTGAAAAGAGGAAAAATGAATAGATATAAAGATAAAAATGAAAGAGAGAGGATGAGAGAGAAAGAAAGTATATAAGAGGAAGAGAGACTGATACATTAGTCTTCTCTCAGTGAAAGAATTTTTAAAATCGTTTCAATAGTTTTCGAGTCTATTCGCAACAAAAAACATACAGGTATGATGTATTCAATTCACCCAAATGTTATTTATATTATCTAATCATAGCATAGCAAAGCAAAATATTATCTGATGCTTCTTCTCTCCTATGTTACAGTAAGCATAACTAACTGAAAATATTAATAATTTTCTGTTATCTACATCAACACTATTATAAAAAGAGGTAAGATTTGATTTTTTAAATGTTTGTTTCTTGAGATAAAGTACTACAAAATAACCCGACTCTCTTTTTCTTTCTGCTCCGCTTCCTTCCCCTCCTCCAATTCCCATTCCCACTCCCCCTCCTCCTTTTTCTCCACTTTATTGTCTGAGATCTTTTCTTTTCCCTTCTCCTCCATCTCTACCTTCCCGTACTCCTCCTTCCCCTCCTCTTTCTCATCCTCCTTCCTTTCCTTATCCTTTCCATCATACTCCTTCTGCCTTCTATATATTCTCCTCCTCCTTCACCTCCTGGATTTCTGTGACGTCTCCGGCACTGCGAGGAAGGTGGCCCCTTCGCCCTTGCGTAACACAGTACGAAAACCTATACTCACGTTCCCAGCTTTGGCTGTATTACAGCGAGCGTGGGCGCCCTCCCTCCCCGCCTCCGCTTGTTATAAATGTCACCGTAAAATTGTAAACACCGTTAGATTATTATAATCTATCTCGTGATATTGTGAAAAGAAAGAATGCGAACCGTAAGATACTGCTACTACTGTCTTATGGTAGGCTGTTCTATAAATAATAAATATAAAGTATGTATTTATTAATTAGCGCGAGAGTCTTGCACTAGCAATATAACTATTGAAGTCAACACAAAGGTTTCTCATGCAGTAAACAATAAATACAAGAAGTTCTTTTATGCTTTATTCATTTATTCATACTATCAATTTGTAAAAATAATAAAAATCTAGTGCCTTTGCTTTTTTCCGTACTGTCACGTTGCACCGCGCTTCACCAAACTACCAACCCACACATTTGTAGAGGATTAAGTTAGACATTATATAATATGGCAATTTTATAATCTTGTTGTGATCATATATTAGATAACAATAAACTCGAGTATGTAAATAAGATAAACACAAAATAAATAGATCGCATTTTGAGTTCTTCCGTCAATTGATTTATTTATTCATCTACGCCAAAATGGGTAAATTAGCCGAATTCATGTAAGTATTTTTTATTTATTTGTTAAAGTACTTTAAATATTTTCAATATTTGCATTCTATACAAATCGTAATTCTCGGTTTAATGTTTGATGAAGATAAATTCGAAGGCCTATTTGTATTGGTTTAAGTAGATACGATGTTATAAAAAATGGTTTTTACTTTTTTTTGTCCTGTTCCACAAAAATAAATAATTAATAGGCAATTAAACTGTGGATACTTTTCTATAACACAATTATAATTATTTAAATTTAAATTTATATTAAAAGAAAAAAAAAACAGTTTTCCTTTTTAAAATTAATATTTCAAGCTGTTATTCCTAAGTGTTAAGAGAAAAAAAATGTCATATTTTACTAAATTGTAAAGAAATAAAAATTGAAAAATCCGTTGTTTTTATTCAACTCGTTTAGCTGATTTTTTCCAATCTAAGCGAACAGTATTTTGAATTATAATACTAGAGGCATACTATAAAATACAATTTACGAACGTAATAATATTATTTTTAGATTTTACACATGTTTATGTGTTGTGGTATCGGAGTGCAATTTAATACCACGTCAAAGCACAAAAAACTTTCCACCTGGGTTTATATTCGGAACAGCAACTGCTGCCTACCAGGTTGAAGGTGCATGGAACGTTGATGGTAAATTAACAATTTTTTTTGTGCATTAAAGAAAACGATTATTGTTGACGATTAATATAATAACATTTTACAGGCAAATCTGAAAACATTTGGGATTATATGACACACAGCGATCCGAGTACAATATTAGACTACTCTAATGGAGATATCGCAAGTGACTCTTATCATCTATACAAGAGAGATGTGGAGATGATGCGTGAACTAGGGCTAGATTATTATAGATTCTCTCTTTCTTGGACTAGAATTCTTCCTACTGGCTTTCCAGATAAAATTAACGAAGCAGGCGTGGAGTACTACAACAACTTGATCAATGAAATGCTTAAATATAATATACAACCAATGATTACACTTTATCACTGGGATTTGCCTCAAAAATTACAAGAACTCGGAGGATGGGCAAATTCAGAAATGGAAAACTGGTTCGCAGACTACGCTCGAGTCGCATTCAGTCTATTTGGAGACAGAGTCAAGTACTGGATAACTATAAATGAACCACACTCGGTGTGTTATTATGGATATGGTATTAATTATTTCGCTCCTGCACTTAATATCAAAGGTATTGCAGAATATATGTGCGTTAAAAATTTACTAGTTGCACATGCAAAAGCTTATCATATTTACGACGAAGAATTTAGACCACATCAAAATGGATTCATATTTATATCTATAATTGCCCAATGGCATGAACCCGAAAGTGAAGAGCATATACAGGCGGCATACGACGCTAACCAGTTCTATGTAAGTATTGTACTAATATCTTTTAATGGACCGCATGTGCTAAAACATCACAATAAATATAATTAATCATTTCTTATTTTAAGTGGGGACTATATGCTCATCCCATATTCTCTGAATCCGGCGACTTCCCTCCAGTGATGAAGGAAAGAATAGCAGCAAAAAGTGTCCTACAAGGCTTTGCCAGATCACGGCTTCCTGAATTCACACCGCAGGAAGTAGATCTTATAAGAGGAAGCTCGGACTTCTTTGGACTGAATCATTATTATACATCTTATGTGTACAGGAATGATAGTGTTTATAATACCAACGATGTTCCATCACTTTTAGATGATCGTGATGTAGCCACTTATGAGTTACCTGAATGGGATATTGGAGAATCGACCTTTACAAAGGTGCTGAACGTTTTAAATTCTGGTTGATAATTCTAACATTTTTTTTCTTCTGTGTTGTCTTCTTATCTTCTAATGTTCTAAAGAATATTATAAAAAAACACACACTCTTCCTGTCATGATTCCATTAAAAAACTATTAAATATTAATTTAGAAAAATAAACTTTAAATAATTTTTTTACAATTTGTATGTTTTTAGTTTACACCATGGGGATTTTATAATTTGTTAACACAAATCAAAAACGAATATGGCAACCCTCCAATATACATCACAGAAAATGGCTTCGCGTCTCTTGGGGGGTTAAACGATGACGATCGCGTCACATATTATAAAGGGTTTCTCTCGGCTATGTTGGATGCCATAGAGGATGGTAGCGACATTAGAGGATATACGGCTTGGAGTTTGTTAGATAATTTTGAATGGCTACAAGGATACACGTGAGTTCCTAATCTATTATTTAACCTAATTCTAATATAGTCATAAGCCAAACCAAATTATTTTTTCATATCAGTCATGACAAGTTTAATATTTTTTATGTTATAGCTATTTAAATAATCTATTGTTTGAACAAAGTGCTCGAGGACGGAATGTCTTTTGAATGAACTAAATATATGTAAAAACATTTTCACTTTTTATAATATATATTTTGTTTTTCTTTATAGCCAATGTTTTGGTCTGTATGAAGTAGACTACAGTGACCCGAATCGCACGCGCACTCCACGTAAGTCCGCGTACGTCTACAAGGAGATCCTGCGCACACGTACCCTCGATTTCAACTACGAACCAGACATAAGCGTCCCTATGACCATTGATGAAGGGCACTAATGAATAATATATGTTTTTACTCACTTGTATTGATGTTTTCTTAGTGGTTATTTCACATTTTTTAAAAGTTACATACTTAGTTTAAAAGTTCACTAATCCTGAGTTTAACTGACGCATTTAATAAAGATTTTGCATAAGGAGTGACAACTGGCATAGTGGGATATTATGGTTAAATGCAATTAAAACCATCAGTTAAAAATTAAACGTTAAAGTAATCAGGGCAACATGGCTTGTCAAAACTTATCGCTTGAAATTGTAGAAAGCGAATAGAAACATAACGTTTGCAACTTGGCTAAGCTCCCAGATATCTTCCGGTTTCTGATAATTTCTAATTAACTCTTATATTTGTGTAATATTGAAATGAATTCGAAGTTTCACGCCTATTCTACATTTTATATCTTTGAAGAAATAAGTTGAATTCCTAATAAGGTGAATTGATGGCTACAAACAGTTGGCATACAATATAATCATAATTATTTAATTACACAAGTCAACAAAAAAAAAATTTTTTTTTTGTGTCTTTTATTTAATGACTATTGTCTGAGTGTTTACATTGAAAAATAACCAATAACTCAATTTATGAAGAAATAAGTTTGCTTTTGTATGTTTTATATTGATTATTAAGTTTTAAAGTTCTTAGTGGAGAGTAAAATAATAATTGGTAATACTTTAAAACAAAATGGCGACAAGTCGCGCATTCTATTGTATTGAGTGTATGTATGTCTATTACAAACTGTAGCAACTACTTTTGTATATGACTGAGTCGCAAAATAGCATACAGACTTTACTAGTCGAAATAATATGAAATTTTCTATGAAAACGAAATTGCTAAAAAAGCAAAATTTAACCAAAAAACTTAATTTACCCATTATAAGTAAGGTAGAAAAAATCAAAATTTGACATTTTGTTGTCAGACTCAAAATCCGCGTTGACCGGTGTTATTTTTGTTTCAAATGGTAGACATGCCATGCTACGTATTTTTTTTATTGGCAACCAACTTAATTTAATTACAATTTAATTACAAATGAGACGTCGATGAAATCTTATGTACGAATAAAACAATAGTTAAATTAATTATTTATGTTTTTAAGTGTTTGGCATTATTTTATTCTTTGAATTAAAAAAGTGTTAGCAACATATATAACGTTGTAGACAATATATATAACGTTTAGTGCGATAGATTAGACTCGGTCTCTCTGGTGTTTTCGCGCATAGTGTCGTGTTAGGCCCCTGTTATCGAGGAGCACGTGAGTAATGTACTTTACTATTTTAATATTTGGTAGCGAGGTCGATTGGTGAAGGTGAGAGTTAATATATTATTAAATCTGTCTATAAACCTGCTCCTGGGTCTCAAGCCCCAGGCACTGCTCGGCTTCCATCTAGATTATATTTTAATGTTGTCGTTGAGTGTTACTGCACAGTATAGCTCCCATATTCTTAGCAAAAGGCCTATATTTCTTATTCTATGTTTCCGGGCGGGCGATATGAGATGTGACATATCAGATTTAGTACAATGTTAAGGATTTATGAACATTACTCATAACATACTCGTGATAAGTTTTATTTATGTACCACCAAAACATCGAAAACAATATAGAGATAAAGACTAAAAGCGATATGTATCAATTTACGATAGATTCGATAAACATAAAACACAGTGTGATCATAAACGTGTCAAGATGCTACTACTGACTAGAATGTTGTAAGCAATTTTTTTTTTATATTTAATTATTTAATATTATGTTCATTTTAAACATTAGCATTGATATAGTATGTTTATATTATACTAGTCGGCCCGCCCCAGCTTTACAAGTGTGCAAATTAACAAGTGTATTTAAACAGTTATTTAAAAAGTTTCAAAGTTTCGGGTGTTCAATAAACATATTTTATTATTATCGCGCAGGAACCATGATTTTTCCGGGATAAAAATTCGTCTATGTGTTTTAAGTTATAAAGTATCTGTATGTCAAAATTCATTTGAATTCGTTCAGGCGTTTTTGAATGATTGATTAACAAACACCCAAATACACGAAAACTCAACGTTACAATAAAATATCTTATTTAAGGTGAGATTGTCAGGTGAGATTCTCATATGAAAATACTATCCAAAAGTATAAAGCCTTTTCTGACTTCCAAGTTTCAGTAAATTTTCTAATTTTTACAAACTTTGATTTTTTGTATTTTGTATGTTTCTTAGTTGCGAATAGGCTCAAAAACTACTGAACCAATGTTCACCTACAGAATATATAATTAAAAAGATTAGGCCATTTAAGCGCCATAACGTGGGCATTTTGTAAAATGAAGGTTTTCTCTGGAAGTGCAGATCCAATTTTTTAAAATTCTTTTACTGCAAGAAAGCTACACTAACCTCAGTGATAGAGGTGATGTAGTGTTGCCATATATAATTTTTAGTTATTTTTATTTTATTTCTATTTCTATTTGGGAAACAAACAGTGTTACAATAAATATAAGTATAACTAATACATAACAGAGCAAAGACTGATACAATAAAAAACTAAACAGTAAACAATTATACATGATTTCAAACTACTGACATAAAGAGATTTTAAATAGAAAGATTGGTCCTGGTCTCTTACGTTTCGTCTGTTTTTAAGAGAACTAATAATTGGAAGATCTTTATAGAAGTCTCTGAAGACCATGTATCTTGAGTCAAAAAGTTTCTTACTGTAAATAGTCGTGCAACCAAGTCAAGATTTTGATATTGATATAAGTTAAATAAATTATATTAATATCAAAATATCAAATCCACCTGTATTAAGTTTATAAAGAAAGAATTAGTTTTAGTTCGTAAACTCTGCACATTTTGGTCAAATAATTTTAAGTCGCTATCCAGTACAAATATAAAAAGTAAAATTCTTAATACAAAATATCTTATACTAGCTGCGTCCCGCGGTTTCACCCGCAATATTTTGTATAATTCACACTATATCATTATAAATTATAGCATATGTGTTATTCTGATGTGTAAACTGTATTATTGTAAAGTTTCATCAAAATCCATTCAGTAGTTTTTGCGTGAAAGAGTAACAAACATCCATACATTCTTACAAACTTTCGCGTTTATAATATTAGTAGGATTTTAAAAACTGCAAACAAGTTAACAAGTACTTCAGAAAGTCTAACCAACTGTATAAAATATTTTAAAAAATTAATAAAGCACAAAATTCTGAATAATCACAGTGTGTTTCGAAACGAAGATAAAATAATGATAAAACCGATTAATTAACCGCTGCTAATTAAACGGCAGACGACCAAATTAATAAATATGTAAAACTGTAAAATTTGTAAACATTACAAAACTCAATAATTGTAAAATAAAAAGTAAAAGAACCGAAAAAAACAATTTTAAAATAACAATAAAGATATTCTGTTATTCTTATGCAATTTTTTTAAATCGTTTGGTGTAGAAATAATAATAAAAGGGCTCGTGCTATTGCGACGGACCATTATCGAACAATTCTTTACCCATACGAATTCGTACTTTTTTTCTTTGGCTATTCTCTTAGTATATATCTCTATAAAAGATTCTGAAACAGTTAGCTTACTGGAAACATTAAAACAGCCACTCACTAACTAACTAACCTAACCGAACATCATCCATTGCTGAGTATATACAAATAAACTAAGTATTAATGAAACAATCATTTATTGTAGTTGTAATGAACATTTTGTATAGGGCAATTATTAAAATTCACTTAAATATGATCTTTAACGTTGGAAGGCAAACGCTAATTTTTTTGTAAACAAAACAATAAATATATCAAAGAAAATTGGCGGGGATTCGAATAACATATTATCTTTACAGCGCGGGACGTTCTAGTAGTGAAACGCGCGTGAATTGACTGTTCTTTTTTTGAAATTCATACAGATCGAGCAGCAAGAATGTGGCTATCAGTTGAGTAAACCCTTTGCGCTGAAGGAATCGAGAAAAAAAACAAACAAGTGTTAATATGAAATTCTGTACAACATTATAGTATCCGTTTAGATGATATAATGGTTATTAAAACATTGGGTGTTTTAATGTTGGCAATAAGCTAACTGATTCGGAATCTTTTATAGAGGATTTAAATCATGGGAGTAGATAAAAAAAATTAAATTATTGTTCGTCAACAATCCAATATCGCAACATTTAAGTTTCATTTTACGAATTCTAGACAAAAATTCATCCTTTTTCCAGCGACAAAGAGACCGAACGATAATAGGTTAAGAGGAAATCAGTCGACACTTTTTTCATACAAACGTAGTCCCCTGTTTCCGCCTAGGATACAAGTTACAAAAGAAAAAAAATACCATGCGATATATACGTACCTCTGTCATGACTGTACGTTTTGTTTTTTTTAATATTTGATTAATATAATAGAAAAAAAAAACATTTAAAAGTAAAAAAAACATCCAGCAAACAAATTATTACTAACATAAACCCAAAAAGCAAAACGTACGGGCATAGCTTAGACTCTGTACTGCATTTTAACAAAATAAATATTAAAATTGGTCCAGATTTCGAGGAGGAAACAGATTACGAAAGGACGATTTTCTTAATTTTACGTAGGTAAAATCAGTTCGACCTCTAGTTCTCTCTATCGCACGGTAAGGGGTAAGCTTGGGATTCAGCGCGACAGCAATATTTTTGATAAAAATCTATTTTTCAAAAGTGTCGTTCGTACGAAGACCTCTTAATTAATAGAATATGCCCATTTTGATGCTTTCAATGGGATAAGTCTATAGTGCTCCCGTTTCTCTTTCTCTTTTATACTTTCATTATCTCACACTGTCTCTTTTTTGTCTCCCTTTCATTTTAAATTTTTATTTCTGTTTGTTCCATCTCTTCCTTTCTCTCTATATCTCTCTCACCCTCCTCTCTCTCTCTCTTTTCTTTTATTTCTTTCTATATTTTCTCTTTTTATCACCTATTCACGCTCTCTTTCTTTATTTTCAAATAATGAAAAGCTATACACAATTACTGAGTGACAATTTAAGGGCATCAATTATAATATTGCTTCCAACACCCGGAGCGAAGCGATAGCGTATTATATAATCAAATTTACAAGCTAGTTCCTAAGTCATATCGTAAGACAGCGCCATTATTAGCACCATTTCTGAATTTTGAATACAATATCTTTTTTTTTAAGTGTTAATTGATAAGTATTTTAATGCATCATATTTAAAGGTCGCAGATACTTTTTTTTTTCATTCTTTTGCTATAGGCGGGGAATTCAATCACCTTGTAGGTGTTTCTTATATTGTAACTTTATCTTATTGTATATACTAAATAAAAATAAATAGAATAATACAGGATTGTCATATGAACTGACAAAGAGAAAACATGAGATGGAATGTTTTCACACTCAAACTGATTGTACAATTATACTTTACAGGCTATTACTTTACATGGCTTGTCATATCTTCGCTGAAAGGAAGTATTCGTACGGACACGAAACTAGAAAGTTTCCCGAAGGAATGCAATTTGGCACAGCATCTGCATCTTATCAGACTGAAGGAGCATGGAATGAGGATGGTAATGAGCGATTCATTATATAAATACATAAACTATAATAAAGAAAATGTACCTATTTAACAAATCGACTTTCCAGGTAAATCGGAACACATATGGGATAGTATCACTCATCAAAAACCTTGTGTCATCGCAGAATGTCAAACAGGTGATGTTGCGAATGATTCTTACCATTTGTATAAAAGAGACGTGGAAATGATGAGAGAGCTGGGTCTAGACTTTTATAGATTTTCCATATCATGGACGAGGATTCTTCCATCGAGTTTCCCTGATAAAATAAACGAAAAAGGAGTCACATATTATAATAATCTAATTGATGAAATGTTGAAATATAATATTACACCTATGGTTACATTATATCACTGGGATTTACCGCTGAAATTAAACGAGTTAGGTGGTTGGACTAACCCTTACATCGTTGATTGGTTTGCGGATTATGCAAGAGTCGCTTTTGAATTATTTGGAGACAGAGTTAAATACTGGTTTACCATAAACGAACCGCGGGAAGTTTGCTATCAGGGTTACGGCGACATTCCTTTCCTGAATTCAATATCAGGATATTCTGATTACGTGTGTGCTAAAAACTTATTAATAGCTCACGCAAAAGTTTATCACATTTACGATAAAGAGTTTCGGTCAACTCAACAAGGTTCTATTGGCATCGTTCTTAGTACATCTTGGTACGAACCAGAAACCGAAGATCACGCAGAAGCTGCAGAAGAACTTACTCAATTTGAGGTATACTTTAGTACATATATAAAGCTACAAATAAATGTTGAGTTCATCGGTTTTATAATTTTTTTCTCTTTTAGTGGGGTATCTACGCTAATCCGATTTTTTCCAAAACAGGAGATTTTCCGCAAATTATGAAAGATAAAATTGCTGCTAAAAGCATTGCTCAAGGATTTTACCGTTCAAGGCTACCTGAATTTACCCCTAATGAAATCGAATTAATCAGAGGAAGTTCAGATTTTTTTGCTATTAACCATTATACCACTGAATTGGTATATAGAAACGATTCAGTTTATGGTGTTTATTCATCGCCGTCTTACTATGATGATATTGATGTTGTGTTATATAAAGACAGTGAATGGGAAGGGTCTGCTTCTAATTGGTTGAAGGTAAATTATAAAAAATGTGCAAGAGATATTATTTTCAAACTACTAATTTCTTATGAAATTTAATTAATTTCTTAACTCTTATAAGGTGGTACCGTGGGGATTCTACAAACTATTAACAAAAATACGAGAAGATTATGATAATCCACCCGTTTTTATAACGGAAAACGGATATTCGACGTTGGAAGGTCTACATGATGACGATAGAGTTGATTACTATAGAAAATATCTAAACGCACTCTTAAACGCAATAGAAGATGGTTCTGATATCAGAGTTTATACTGCTTGGAGTCTAATGGATAACTTTCAATGGTTGCAGGGTTACATGTAAGATTTACAGTTCTAAATATTTTAATGAGTAGGTAAATATAGAATCCTACTACGTTTAAAATTTGTACGTCACAGCCATATTCATTTGAAACCTCCACTACTTACATATTAAACTATTAAAAGTAACCTAAATACATATTTAGAAATTTTATCATAATCATAATACCGACATATAGATATATCTACCACTGAACGAGAGGCAAATTGAATCAATGTTGGTAAGCTGTAAAAAATATTGTATTAATTGGGCGACGGCCCATTCTACGTGCCTGCAATAAAAAATGTATTGCAAAGCCTGATTACTTATTTGACAAAAAAGCAATTATACAAATTTTCTATCCTTCGTCATTTAATGTTTTGTTTTCTACTATTCACTTACACAATTTTATCATCTAAAGCTTTGCATATGGATTAAAGAGTTAACTCGATCTATTAATTATTTTCAGAGAACGGTTTGGTTTATACGAAGTGGACTATGAAAGCCCGGAGCGAACACGGACACCACGCAAATCTGCCTACGTTTATAAAGAAATCTTACGCACACGCACTCTTGATTTTAGTTACGAACCTGATATGAGCACTCCCCTAAGTATCGATGATGGACGATAAATTAGTGATTTATAATTACTTTTCTCACATACAGAAGTCTTTAAATATTTATTTCAACATAATAAACATGGTAAATAATCTTCTTTACATAGTATAAATAGCAATAATAATAGTATAAAATAAAGTCGCCTTCCGCTGTCTGTACGCTTTCATCATTTAAACGCAACTGATTTTAATGCGGTTTCCACCAAAACATAGAGTGATTCAAGAACAAGTATGGTATGTAAAATACTTGTATATACATTATAATAAAGAAACCATGCAAAGCTGCTGTGTATCGCTAATGAATTGTAAATGCATTTTACCTAAAAATCAATTTAACTTGTTGATTTGTAATAACATTAAACGTTAATTAATATACAACTTAATGGTACGAACTTTATAATACCGAATTAATAACTCAAATTAATCTTATTCAGCACTAATCTTCACTTAGAAAACCTTTTAAAAGAAACACACAAACGAGGTTAGTTTTTCTGATAATTATTACGTTGAAAGTATAAAAAGTTTTAAAAAATCTATATCTTTAAAAGTGAAGCAAAAAATTATAATCCTCTGATAAAATTACGCTAATCGCGTATCAAATTCGATATTATTGAAGTTGATATGTCAAGTCTAGTCAGTTTGTCTAACTAACCTAATAATGTCCATAATTAATTATCATGTTAAAGAAATATAAAAAAATGATAAATTAAATAAATAATGTAGATGATTATTTGTCTATGGTGTTAGTGAATTCGTCTTCCTAATTTGCTTTTACATTTGCGTCTTTTACTATCTGTAAATCTAATAAATATATTCTGTGTGGTATCTTGTGTAGGTAATAAAAAACCGACCAAGTGCGAGTCGGACTCACGCACGAAAGGTTCCGTACCAATATGTGGCAAAAAAAAATCACGTATGTTTTATGAGAAATACATCATTTGCGAAAATTTCAACTGTATACAGATTCATGAGATACAGCTTGGTGACAAACGGACGGATGGACAGCGGAGTTTTACTAATAGGATTCCATTTTTACCCTAAAAAGAAGCAACATTACTAAAATGCTGATTTCGCTGTTATCCAATACATCTCAACGAAACGATAATCCGCTAGTGTAACTATGAGTGTGTGTCAGTTCTGCCTGTTTACACTAACGCAGTTTGTTTAGTATAGCTAAAGAGCAATATTTGTCAGTGCAATGTTTACAAGATATGAAAAGCGGCGGATATATTTCAGGCCGGCTAGAAGCGGCACGGGCGGGTGAGGTAAACAAACGTAATTTAGCCTCGAGATATTAACATTCTACGGGGCTTTGTTTTGTAAACGTTATTTCAATATTTTTTACAGTCGCTTCCAATTATTGTAACTAATCCCTAATTAATTATTTTTATTAAAATTATTAATGTCATTCGTCTATACGCATTATGCAGCTTACCTAAACACATTAAGCACAAGACATTAAGTACAAAGACTAGCAAAGCAAAAGCATCTTTCAAGGTTTTAAAAAATAAACTTATAAAGAGATTTTTTTAACATACATTTGATTATGCCTTTACATCTATATCTGAAAAAATATTTTAATAATTAAAAATAATTTTTCAGAATTGTTAAAGTGAAAATTGTTCTTTAGTAATAAATAAAACTATTTAAATTTTAAACCTATACTGTAACTATTTACAAAACTCCTGGCGAACGTCCATTTGAATAACTATAATCTTAGATTTTGCTCTATGTATTCACATTGATTTTAATTGTATAATTATGTAATAAATGCAAAAAAAATACAGGTTTTTATTTAACGTACAATGTTTGGCAATAGAACATACATTATAATATAATGTCATCTACATGGGACCGATATCGCACAGTAACAGCCATAATGGTCAGCCAGGCGAGCTCCGTTTGACAACTCGCTTTAGTCTATCGGAACAGAAATTATATACTGTCTTGCAATAAAATATAAAGTACTACCCCAGAATATAAAGTCATCAACGGTGTTGCTAACTATAATAGGTATGTCGGAGTAAAATAAGGGAATCACTCCATAAGCCTAAGGTGAGGCTAACATAAACCTAACCTTAACCTTAATAAGGCTCACCTAACCTAACGTTATGGGAATTAGTTACCACGTGGCAATTACATTGTAAGGTACATTGATCTTAATCGAACTGCACTCTCAGCACTAACAATACTGCACTGCACTTAATACTTTCACTAACACTATCAAGAGACTACTTCACTTCTTGAGAGACCGCGCAAGATTAAAACTACAGTCAGATTGTCGAGGGCATATGAAGAGTCGAGTGACTACTACCCTATTCCAGCGTCATAGATGTCAATGACGATTATTCGATAATCGTTTACTATTCTCCGACAAATATGTACTAATTTAACTAAGTAGGTACTTACTAAAGTATGTTCCGTCATAATGTAATATTGTGGAACATATATAGTTGGCTATGCCTCGCCACTTTTAGGAGTAAGTCCTGGAACATTTAATTTTTACAAAAACCCGATTTGGTAATAATCACTAACATTGACTTAATTTGTTGAAAATAATAATGTGTATTATAAAGTAAATACACTTATAATCTCTTTGACTATAATCAAACATATTTATTCATTTCTTAAGACTACAATCTGAAGTATCACATAATTTTAGCACGTGAAAATAGAACTCAGCGTTCTGAAATATGTAACTTTCAACTTGTTACAAGTAACGACAAAAAAATGTTTTTAAAATAATATCGGTTTCAATTAACTACTTTTAGCTAAACAAAGTAGTTTTAATTGTCAATACTATTACTTATCGCAACAATGTATTATTAACTAACTGCAATGTGCATACTATTAACTAATTGCAACACACTCTTATTTTAATGTAGCTAAAACAATACAGATTCCAAAATAAAGCACTTTTGCTTAATAAATAATTAATAAGCATTCAAATTTACAATATTATTCAAGTGACGCCAAGAGTGGGACTACTGAAAAGAGCAGAGACCTCTTCAGTAACTCTCAGGGTGTTTATCAACAACTCAAGGAGCTCTCCGCCAACGCTCGCTGTGACTAAGCCTCCGAAATAAAGCACTAGCTTCTACCATATTTATTATACTATACCAGCTAATATAAAAAAATGTACCTACATTTTTTGATACTTTTGTCTGTTAGTTTTTCACCAATTTTGAAAAATCCCAACCCTGAGAAAAGATATATAGAATATTCAAAGACAATGATGTGTCTGATATCTAACTTATTGACTATTTATCTTAAAATAAATTTAATCAGGATGGTATTCATCTATCAAAGTGTTTTATAATGAAAATAGCGCATCTATTGTCCAGCCGATTGCTCAGTGATGTGCCTATTTATAATAAATAGTCTGTGAACCATTCAGTGGACATGGAGGACACAGCTAGTGTCGCTCCATTTAACATTCTTGCATGCTTCATAGAACTTAGTCTCGAAGAAAATTAATTCTCAATCTAAGAATGCGTTTTCCCAATGCGTACCTATCGCATTTGCATCTAACTGAACGTCGCGTCGGTGTTAATAATAGGATAGAATATTGATGGACAGGTTATACATATTCATAGATTCATGAAAAAAATGCGAATACCCGTGAGTTAGAAAGGGTTAGAATACTTATTCCTTCTGTCGCTGGGAAAGTATATCGTAAGAGCCGAGTAACCCAGCACCCCCTTGGTGGTAGAGGATCTGTTTCCCTACCGTCTTGCGACCACCGAATCCGACCGCCAAGTATCATAGACGCGTTCCGGTCGTGCTGCCATTGGGCCAGACTTACCCCATTACTCTCCCATCCTATTAATGCTGCGGATCTAGTGCTCTCCACTCTATCTTCAAGGATGCAACGCATAGGCAAAACAAGACTCTCTTATTTTGCCGATGTCCATGGGCGGTGGTGACCACTTACCGCAGAAGATTGGAATTAATGAAATTAACGTGAATGCAACATTAGACAGTTATAATACTCATCAAAACTCGTTATCATAGATTAAAATCAGATAAAATATTATAACAAACAGTACTAGAACACTATATTAATACCAACCAATAAAAAAGTAATGACGTTTGAAATAGAATTCGCTGTATTTCATTTCAGGTCCTAGATCCTTCCCATTTAAATTAATATGTCATTATAGGAACACAAATCATTGAGAAACAAAATATTACAAATAACAAAACATTTTACATTTAGTTAGAATTAAAAGTCTGATAATTTATGGACCATCAAATTGATTGTAAAACTTTACGATAATATGGTTTTATTTTGAGAATCAAGTACTTTTTTATTAGCTAAACACACAAGATTGGAAACCTTATTGAATACAAGGTATAAGAAAATCAAATAAAAATTTTATTTTAGTAATCATGTATGTACGTAATTTTGAGCTTAATTTAAAGTTATGATGATGATAAGGACAATGCATGAATGTATGACAAACAATCGTATAAAATTATCTACATATAAAACCAAATATATCTAAAAATATATCTTATAGTCCTATATCTATACCTACCTATGTTGATGAAACTTGACTGAATAATTCTATGTAGGGATGAATCATTCCGGTATCTTCGAGGGCCATTATGTTACTCAATACATCATTAAACTTGATTACTTTCACAAAACTTATGAGAAACTTAACATATGTAGCTTGTATGAGCGAAAAAATTAGTAATTTTTCTTAGTTGTGATAGTAAAATTTGTCGTTTTAATGGGTTTGAATGACGAGTCCAAAGGGCCTGGAATCGACCAAGCGTCCCGCCGCGCCACTAAGCGATAGCTGCGATCCTCCCGGCCCGCGCTGTTCCACGCATGCGCACTTCACACCTTCCACAACGCCGTCCGCAACGCGTCTCTAGACTTGCCTTTAAATTACTTAGCGTGTAGAGTTCACACTCATCTATGTCTGAGGGCATTTTATCACATTACAGACTGTCCGAGTATTACGAATATACATGTAGGATAGTAGAGCCTTTTTATATGACACCACTTAATATATGCAAGAAATTCATCGCTTCATTTACTAAATTAATTAAAGGCTTAGGATGTAAATGTGCATTTATAAATCTACAAGACTTTTTGCACTTCTGACGCAAAAACGACGAGATGTCATAATGTAGGTATGTAGTATTCCGAGAACTAAAAAATAATGCTTTTCATGGATTTTCTGATCTACTATAATAACTTATGTAACAAAAATAAATCACTGTAATTTATTTCTTTTAATTCTTTACGAGGAAAATAAATAAGTAAATAAATAAAATTACATTATAATATTCATATCGTGTATTATCTATGTCTCTGTATAAAACTTACAAATAAACAGATGCTATCTAGATATATAATGATCGTTTTAAATTTTAGGCCTGGCAAATATATACAAGTTTACACCGACTAAACGATTTAATCAAGTTGAATATCAACAGTTATTCAACGTATAATTTTTTAAATGGTAAGAATCTTATACGGTGAAAATTTTTTTATATGCGCAGACCTACACTGAGCGAATTGGTGAAAAAAAAAACTTATTTACAAAGTTTAATTGATTGAGATCACTTACGTGGATTTAAAAGATGCTTCACGTAAATTATATTTATTTTAAAAAAGGTAACTTTCGTGTATTATATAAAATTTCAATTCTCAACAATAGTATCTTTTATAAACAATAAACGACTTACATACATGTCGAACTAGCAATTCTAGCATCAGCATAAACCGTTAACAGAATATTAAAATTTTCTATCTATCTAAGTTTTGACTTAATTCTAAACAATTCAATCACCACCATTAACCTAATTGACAAAATAATAATCACACAATTATATTGCACACCTAAGTAAAGTTACATTTTTAATTATAATTTATAGCCTGAACATGATGACAAATAACTCCCAATTCCTTTATTTCTAAAATTAAAAAGGTGGCAACGTTATCACAATTAATATTCGTTAGTTAAAAACTATGAGAATTGGCATTACTCAAAAATTGTGATCAACCGGATGGAGCTTAATAGTTAAGATTCACGATCGTGCGGTCGTGGGTTTAATTTCCATTCGTTCCTCTACTGTCGTAAACCCATCTTTAGCACAAGCATTTAACTAAGTTAGAGGGGTTAATAGGAATAATAATCATTAAAAGCATAATTAAAAGTAACATGAAAAAATATATTACTAGAGACAAACAATACGTTCTGTGAAAGCACCAATTATAGTCATATCACTAGAGAGACTTGCACGCATCACCTGTGGACCGACTTCATCCTTTACTCTTAAAGTAAATTCACGACGCGTTGGCGTCGGCAAAGCACCACCCATAGCATTTAGAATCCTTGATCGACCGGCCACATCAAGAGGTGAACCCTCCGCACTATTACCTAACACTTTGCGCACACAAATCGACCTACAAGCTTCTTTTTCAGCTTCGAACAATTCCCTGGCAGCTATATCGAAAGTACGCCTTTTGTCTACACCCCCTATAGTTGAATTTGTAGTCGTAGCTCCTTCAGACATAGCTTTTAGTGCGCCTGCTTTTAGAATAGCTGGCAACAAAAGTTCAGCAACGGCTCCTACTGTTCGTGAACGTAGAAAATGTAATACTTGCTCTGCTTCTCGAGATTCATCAAACAACCTTCGTTGTCGAGCTGCAGGTACGGGTCGTGCCACATTCCAAGCCTCGACCCAAGGATTTCCGGGTAAAAGCATACGGTCACCTAAGGAACCACCGTCATCCGGTTTCCAATCACGAGGGGAGTACCACTGCACAAAATCACACAATTCTGCACCAGGGTTAGCAGCTTTAAAAGCTTCCATGTCAGAAAGAAGAGAAGCGCTCATCATTCTCGCACGAAGCTCAGACGCTTTGGCATCGTCGCCCAATCTCACCATAAGTTCTGCATCTTCTTCCAGCTGATCTTCTGTTTTTGGCGCCGGATCCTATACATGAAACAAAAAAGTAATATAGTTTTGTTAATTTTAAAAAATTGACTATATCTATTATTACTTAAAGTTTTATAAATCGTAAAGCAAAACCAAAAACCTATCAAAAACTTTGATTCGATCAAAAGTTGACACATTAACAACATTCTTTTCTAAAAAGTATGTAAAAAACGAAACTTATACCATATACGAAAATGCTCTGCTTATTTACTAATTTTATATATATTAAATAATTTTAATGTGCCCATGTTAGCTCTTATTTAATACTTTTATATACCTGAGTACGTGGGACATACAGAGGGCCCCCATTTTTAAGAGACGCATTTTCGAGACGATTAAGACGTCCAACGGGCCTGTCCCAAGGTAATTGAGCCTCGGTGTCTTCATCATCAGAGCAATCGAAAAATTCTTCGTCTGATGAATTTCCCGGTGCACTACTAACTTCCTGAGCTTTTTTGATGCAGCAATTAAAGAGCTGTAATTTCTGATGTAATAAACACGTTCGCGCATTTGGTGCACCATCCAGTACCCTGCATTGAAACACAAGTTAACATAAATGAACCATAGTAGTATGAGTCTTAAATAAGGGAAAAAAATAGTTTAACTTTCTCTAAAAACTTTGAAAATAAGTTGAAGATCTTTTTTAAAGCCGAAAAGAAAGCGAATAATTAAAAAGAATGCGCATTGACTAGAACATTTTCTCTTTCGGATAGGTATGCATAAATTTATACATAAATGAATACAATAATAATGAATTAACTGCCAACTATTTCTAACTTGTAAGATTGTAGGACACGACCTACAACCGACGCAAAGTAACTTATACGCGCGAACGCTCTGAGAACCGTTAGCATATTGAATCACAAATATGAAGCGAGACCAGCAGAGGTGTTAGTGAAGCAACTTTTTCAAGATGCTTAATGTCTAATCGGTCGGTGAACCGTTTGTTTACCGGAGCCACCGCGTCCACACTTCGCAGCAGCCGTGTGTAGGTCAGGGCGTGGGGGCGGTGGGGGGAACGTTCGCGGCAGTCCGCAGCCGACGAGTGGCGCGCGCGCATCCATCTCACAGTCATGGGCTAAACCGACTTAACCGAGATTAACACCGTTATCATAAGCTTCCAGTTATCAAACTCCGAAAGTGACCTCTTTCCCACTGTTGTAAGCCAATTATAATCATGACTGATCTTTGTGATTGAACGAAATTTTGACGTGACAGTGTTTGTAAAAAGTGGTCAATTTCTAAGGATATTCATAAAAGTGAAAAGGATTTCCCGCAAAATGGTGAGGATTAAAATTAATTGAAAATTTACAACCATGACGAACTAAATTAAAGATTATAAAGCATTAAAAAAATAAAATGATAAATAAAACGCCGAAAGCTAAAATTAATGTTCGTGAAAAATACAATCGCTTGAATCTAAAAGCTTTAGCTAATATACAGACATGGGCATAATGATATTACGGTGTCCTAAATATTGGTGTTACTAATTATATTGTCACTACATCCGGAAATTTATTTTGCTTTACTTAAGCATAATAGATATTTTAATTAAAAATTCTAAACTATAAATATGTAAGGCTAAAGTTGTATAAAGTTCGGGGCTTCTGAAAGTAAGCTTCACTCTAATTAGTTTTCATTCATAAACGCTATTATTGTTTAGTAGGTAACGTACACTTTATTGATATGATGATGTGCAAGGAACCTTAAAAAATTTCTCTACGTAATTTCAGTTAATTTTGACCATTCTCTATTTTCTTAAGGATATTAAGACAAAGGGATTGATTTAAGCATCGACGCATATTACGATTCAATTTACGTCCTTGTTCTATCAACTCTTTCAAGTTTTGTACATTAATTAACAGAATATGTCAAAGGAATTAAATCACAATAAATAAGAAGCTACAATAACTGCTTATTTTGTAATTAAAACATCTCTTAATATTTTTCACATAATTTCTAAACATTTTATCAAGCATCACTTTTTATATCCAAAAGAACAAGTTAACCTGTTTAAAATCGTATGCAATTAAAATAAATAAAATTAGGTTATAATTTTATAAGATTGATACTAAGATAAACCAATAAACTTTTATAATTTCGAAGTTTTGGGTGTTTGGCGTTAAATACTATTGTTAAATAGATTTTAGTTTGGAGTGTGTGTAATTGTATGAGAGCACGCAGTCTACGTTTAACTCTCTAGTCCCGTATTATGATACAAATAGATTTCATTCATCTATCAATGTCATGTTGTTTCCGTAAATTTCACTGAACTTCCGAACGGACAAAAAGCCTATGGCATCGAACCCGAGACAATGGCCAAAGTAACTGTGCCGTCTAGTACTAAGGCGACGGTGTCGGTGCCGGCACCTGCGTCGTGGGACCGCCATTGTAATTATCATGCATTCCTTTCATAATATATTCAAAGATCATTTAATTTTACTGGTTATATACTTTGCACTTTCTATAAATGAATATTCTTTCTATTTATCCAGATACTCGATATAACTTGCAGCCCCACCGTGTCTGTCATACAGTATAAAAGATATTTTAATTTGACGGGAAATCATTGCGAACATGGCAAATTTTCTCGAAAATGTTTCTGATACAGTTTCGGAATTGCAAATAATAGAATAAATATTTATGGAACAAAAGTTCAAAAGTTTAAACACTAACTTCCATGGGGGTAAGGAAAAGCTTAAGTTTAAACTAGGTACAAGATAATTCTTAATAAATTTTACATGTAAATCAATAATTTCATCAACAACAATAGTTATCTTTTTATTTTAGTCAATTGTTTATCATTAAAATATAAATTATTGTTAGCATTGTGTGCAACGGAGTAATGGATTTTTATATTTATTGAACATGGCAGGTGCGAAGCACAGCAACATTTATTTTCACGTCACGTAACTACTTACAAGATTGATGGACACTGATCATTAGAAGCTGGGGACGCGGAAGGTTTAACGTGGATCTTATTACCTGGGAATTTCTAATAAATTCTAGCAGTATCTCTTATTTTCAAATTTATTTTAATATTTTTTTAATAGTAATGATATATGTTCATCTACTTACTAAAAACTGTTTTCCTTACAAAAGACCAAAATTAAGTCAAAAAGTGTTCTAATAATTACTAGTATCTCTCAGCGACTAGGTTCGCGGGAATTACTTCTTTCTATCAGGCTCATTCACTCTCTCAGCTTATGAAGTATCTACATGCAATATTTCTATCCCACAGAACCTTTGCTTTTTTCAGTGTAAAATAAGTGTTTGAGCAAAAACAGTTTTTGTGTGATTGAGTAAAAATCATCCAAACGTTCAATCTTTTACATTTGTAAGATAAATAGAATAATCATTTTTAAATGAAAATCTTGAATAAAACATCAATGATTTTAAAATTGATACCTAAATCCTCACTGTAACACGGAAACGAATTTTCGACTACATAAATATTTATTCAGCTTTCTTTCAATAACTATGTAGCAGCTTTTAACACGCCAAAGTAAACTAAACACCTAGAACGCAAACTTTAAGTACACGATGTCGTTATCTGTTACAATGTCAATCTTAGTCAATATAACGTTAATGTCAATGCTTAAATAGGCTGTAGAAAGTTATTTTCTTAATTATAACCCTCACTTTCGTATCATCATGCATCGTTTACATTGACACCGTTACAATTATCTTAGCTTTGTTCTTTTATTATAACAATTATGTTAAAATGAAAGATACATTATTTGAAAGGTGAGTATAGGTATAAAAAATAGATATTACAATTTAAATCGAACAGATATTCTAGTAGGTATAAGTTGCTCTATTTTATTTGGCCGAAATTCATCTACATTCAATGAATAAATAGTATTTAGTAAAGTAAAGTTACAATCCTATTACATTGTTGAACGTTGTTTATTATTAAAATATCTCGACTCTCGAGTTACAGCTCATTTAATACATCTTGACAATTTTTATTTCCAGATGATTTACTTTTTTATTCTTTTATAATAAAAACTAATGTTTATATTTTAAAAACTTTTTTCACTAGTAATATTATCGCGTTTATAATATGACTTAAAACATACATACTATTCCGTACAGAAATACTTAAATGCTTGCGCCTTTACGTTCAGTGATTAACGTAATCAATATCTAATTGCCATCTATTCCTTTCTACGTAAACTTTATTTGTATTTGAAAGAAAGAGAGAAAACGCTGCTTAACTAATCAATTGATAATATACTTTTATAAGTAAAGAAGCTAAGTAACGTTTACTCTTAAGTAAAAAGACGTTTTGATAAGATCGACTGTTGAGTTTGTTGTCAGCTTTTCTCAACAGATAACTGCTTTTCGAACTTGGATATTTTGCCAAAAATACTAACCGACTAGCATGTTATATTGAGATAAAATATTTTGAATGAATTTAGTAATATCCACAAGGCAGCACGTCAGCATATCTGCAGCACATCTGGAACGTGCAGCAAGATGGTCGCACGTCTCGCGTCGCTCGGCATCGCGGCCGCGGCTTATACGTTCCCACTCGTCATAATACGCATCACCGCATGCCGCACTTTTTACTCACATACTTCACGAACCTACATAAATTCTGTTTTCATTCTATTACGTTGTACGTCAAATTTTAAACTATAGGAATTTGTTAGAATTTTAACAGTAGACACGATGACTAATTTAAAAAAAAAGTTAATTATATGGTGGGTATGGGTATGGTGTAAAGTGGGTCGAAAATTACTTTTACTAAATGGTGGCTATATTATTCTTCTAACTTCATTTACTCTATTATTTTATCTAAGTTAACATCTCATTTATATTATCTTAATTCCTTATTCCTTACTAATATTATAAATGCGAAACTCTGTCTGTCTGTTTGTCTGTCTGTCGCGCTTTCACGACACACTGAGCCGATTTAATTGAATTTAATAAACAGATAGTCTAGAGCCTACGAAAGGACATAGGCTACTTCAAAAAAGGGTAGTAGGGAGTTGAAAAGGAGGGGAGGGAGGGGAGAAGGAGGTGAAAAGTTGTACGGAAGTATCGTCATTTTTAGAGCTAGAAGCTTGAAACTTGAAACATTTTTAAGGTGTGATTCGATACAAATAAATATGACATTCAAAGTTTGTAAAAATTTTACCCTCAAGGGTGTAAAATAACATTAGGGAAAGACTATTCCACGCGGATGCAGTCGCAGGCCAATTAAAATATTTTTGATTGCTATTACGCGTGCATCATGCCTATTAATCTAGTGTAAATAACCGGTACACTAAACCTATCGCGTGCAAGAAAAAAAAAACAAAAGTTCACGATTAAATAAAAATCTTATTACGTTTTTTTATAATACCACACCTTTTAAAATATACTTGCAATATAATTGGCATATAAAAATCGTATAGGATATGGTTATTGAATTAGCCTTGATGAATTCCGGAAAACTTCCCGACAGTATAATCAGGCAAGATTGCACAAAAAACCACTTTTTGTGTACTATTAGGTATATCTATTAGTTTGATATTTAATACATACAAATAATGATTTTCTAGACTTAGAAAACATTATTTTTATTCCCATCACCATAGGCATGGAACATTTCACAAGCAGCAGTGAAAATTCATATGATTTATGATTGACGTTGCTCCTAATTTGGTTCACCTTAATCTGTTAAAAATCACACGCAATGAAGTTGCTTAGTTTTGATTTCATTCAACGGAAATTAAGGCACAAAACCCGTTTTTGATCTAATTATTAGTGTAGTTACAATTTCTCTTATTACAATAGGAAGTGCGTCACGACTGACAAAAATAATCTGTCTTATTTCCTCCAATAAAAATAAATTAACACCAAAATTTTCTTTTTTTTTGTAATTATACGAATCATTTTTTTACGTGTACTTCATTAAAATTCGAAACATTATGTAAACAAATATTACAACTGGAAAAGCATGTTTGTCGGTTTGTCCTTTTTTCAGACCTTGTTCTTTAATTTTTATATCTACTAAAAATAATTGTAGTTCCTGCAAGTTAATGATACGATTTAGAGTTTATTGAACTTTCCGACTTCAAAAGTGCCTGACTGTTTTTATATAGCAATTTATTAAAAATGAACATACGCGTAAGTTAAGTTATGTTATTCTAACCTTAGATTTAAACAGAGAACCTCAGCACTGGAAGTGAATGTTCACATATGTGGCAAGAACATCCTTAAACCTACACCTTGGTCACGGTGGATGGTACACAAGTCCAAGCCACTACTTTATCGGTTTGAAGCAGTGTCTTATCTACGTAGTTGTAGTTTTTGAATGTTATCCCTCTCCTTCTCTTTCCATTTTCTACGAGATACATATTTTTGATTCGCTGTTATCCCAAACAATGATGAGTGAAAATAGCATATAAAAAGTACGAAGACAAATTGAAAAAAAAGTGTTTAAAAAAAATTAAGCTACAAGTATAGCAGCACAGTTCTACAAGAACGTGGCTGTAAATTATATACAAGTGTCGCGCTTTCTAAGCATTCTTGGAATGGAGTAATAGGTGATAAAAAAGTAAACATATTGTTTATATATAGTAACAGTTATTAAATCATTGTCTAGTTGACAGCTTGGGAAAATTTACAATTTTAATATGCATTTAAAATTTTTTGATACAAAAGTATTCATTTTGCTTCTCGAAATTCAACTTGAGAGTTAGAACCTTATCAAATATTAAAGTAATCTTACTTTCAAATTTTACTTTTAGGCTCATTATTATAATTATGTTATTGTGATTCAAAAAAAATACCATTTATTTATTCCTAATTTCTTTCTCAAAGGTCAAATAAGAAAACTGAATACTACAAAAGTGAAAGTTGAAATACAGCTTTATGCAATTTTACTTAGCTTACTTTCTGATGTTTACCTCAATGAAATTTTATGAGTAAACTTGAAATCTGATACTGCGAACAATAATTTTGCAAAAAAATTGCAAATCAAGCACAACTAAATATATTCAAAATTACCTATCACAACAACTTCATAGAAACAAAATAAAAAATCAGTCTAAAACCAATTATATTTGAATACATTTTAAAATAATTAAAGGAGCACATGATATTTTTAACAATTTTTTTTTATGATCGTGGTTCTGATTAAAATATAAGTAAAACTAGATTTAAGTTAGAAGCTTAATTCATTGAATGTTGAAGTATTTTGAATACATCACGATGCTTAATTTAACTACTAGTCAACAATTTATTGTTTTGGTATCTATTGATGTTATAAAGTTCTATTAAATATCTTCTATTTCCTATGTATAGGTTATAAGTCCAAATAGTAAAACTACTTCTGAATAGAAAAAGAGAAACCACCAGTCAACCAACCTCTTGCCAATAGGTCACTAATTCACTATCGTTTACATGCATAAAATATAAAGATAACTTTGGATGTTTAGCGAGTAAAAGCGCCTACACTTACCATATTTATTATATTTGGATAGATTTTGATTGCGAACGATAATGGACAGAAAAACTAGGACCTTATGCAGAATAAATAAAAGTGCACTTTTGTTAAAAATGTACAGATGCAATGACTAATAAGTAAACACGGAAAGTAATAACGTAAACGGGAGAAAAAGTAAACCTAACCAAAAACGTTGAACATTTCAAATTAAATTTACTTTCTCCATAGATGTCAAAACTGAAATCGTAAAGTAAAGAGCGCCTGAAGTTAGTATACGAAAGTGAATCGTCAACATCTGAGCCTGACTCTCACATTGCATTGTCACTTCTGTGTTTCTGAGCTAGTACCGTTATCGGCGAAATCGGATGGCGATCCGTTGTGGACTCATCTAAATAGGCTAGTGGCACAAACTTTAAAATACCGGTTATAAACGTTAAAATATGTAAGATATTATAGTGAAAAAAAAAAGATAGAACTAATAACTTTTCTTTTCGAATAGAAGTCTCGCTGTTCCTTATGCAAACGGGTGGTATTGAGTAAAAGTAAGTGCAGTTTTCTGTAATAATTTTCTTCAAGAGACGAATATGTCAGCGGATGGGTTTCTTACCAATTTAATCACGTATCTCTTGAACTATTCTTATATGGACAAAATAAAATTTCAGTTAATAATTGACGCAATAATTCAAAGTTGATCGTGAAACCGTTAAAGGGATTGAAAACTGCAATTGAAATTGGCATTCTTATGATTGTTAACGGTCTGCTACACAATAGTCACGTATTAAATTTTGCTCGTGCAGGGAAAGCCTCTTTTCCGGGCTAGTAGCTCGAAGCGGCTGCTATGCACTTCTCTCTAGCACGGTTTGTGCACTGATTGATTGATTGTTTGTTACTACTACTGACAAATATACAAAGTCAAAACATTATTATGTAATATCGATTTGTTCTCTTACAGATTAAACATTCATGTTTGCATTGGGGCCTGCTCGTGGTGATGACATTTATGGCTATAGTACAACAATCGCAAGGACAGTGCCCATGGAAAGATTTGCCAGATTTACAAGCAAGTTGCGTCTGTGCTTTCAACCTAGCCAGAGCATTATCTGTGCAATGCGATCAGGTACGCATACAGAATATGCATATAAATAATTTTTAATCAATTTACACCTATGTTTGTTGAACTGAATGAATTTAATAGAATTTTTCTTAATTTTTTCAGGTTGATTTTCCTACTTTGCTAGCTACATTAAACGCTAACGCCAGAAAAAACCCTATAGATCTCCTGTACATAAATAATTCAACAATTCCTGCACTTACTGATGAAATGTTCTCCAATTTAGCAATACACAATCTACAAATTTCTGGATGTAAAGTCAAGAAGATAGACAAAAATGCATTTAGAGGTCAAGGACCATATCTAAAAAATTTGAACTTGCAAGATAATGAATTATCAGAAGTACCCATAAAGGCGCTCAAAGTTTTGACCAATTTATCTCTCTTGGACATATCGAAAAATAAAATAACATTTATCGAAAGTCACTCATTTTCTTCTCAACAGGAATTAACCACTTTAAAAATATCAGATAATAATGTAACATTAGCACCTGAAGCTCTTTCTGGTTTGGAAAACTCGCTTAAAAACCTAAACCTTAAAGGAACTAAACAAAAAACTGTACCAGAATGTATCAGAGGCCTACGTAGTCTTGCTTTTCTTGATCTCTCTCAAAATAGTATTAGAGAATTACCAGGACCAGACGGTGCTCTTACTTTTGAAGGACTGGATTCCTTGACAGCTCTTAACTTAGAGAGAAATTTATTAGTAAGTTTAAAAAAAGATGCGTTTTCGGGAGTAAAGAGCACGCTTAGCTCATTGAGTCTCCTAAACAATCTATTGTCAGAGTTTCCCACTGAAGCAATATCAACACTATCTGATTTAAGAGTTCTAGATATAGGCTTTAATTTATTAAATCAATTACCTTACGATGCCTTCCTAAAAAACCCTTCGATTACTTTACTTGCCTTGGATGGAAATCCACTACCCACCGTCCCGGAAAAAGCGTTAGCTCACCTTAATCATTCACTTAGAGGATTAAGTCTCGGTGGACGGTTTCTAAACTGCGACTGTCGTTTACGATGGATAATTGAGTGGATTCGGAACGGCGAATTGCAAGTTACTTCACGTGAGAGAAATCCCCAATTTTGCGGTAATCCCTCATATTTTCGAGAGCGTGGTTTTTATAGTTTTGAACCAAATGAGCTTGTTTGTGAAAATAACTCAAGCTCCGATCCACAAACTACCATGTTAAACGAGTTACCTTCAAGTACAGCTACAACATCATCTACTTCACCAACAATAGCTCCATTAACTACTTCTACGTCAACAGCATCAACTGCTTCCGTCAGTAACATTAGTGATATAACAACTTCAAAGGTTTTGACAACTTCTACTATAACAACGACAACAATTTCTAGTAAGACCAGTCGAATCCCATCAGTTCGTCCAGCTGCACCCACTTGGCGCCATGCACCAAACCAGCGACCACCTCTAATAATGAACTTTCCTCAGCAAAAACCAGGACCAGATGATTCTAACGAAGTCATTGTGAAAAATGCTTATCGACAGGATAATTCAGTAATTATTCAATGGGATTCTGATGTTGCAAATATACTAGGTTTTCGAGTAGTATACCGACTTTTTGGTGATAAAAGTTTTAAGCAAGGACCGCCTCTTGAAGCAAGCGAAAGAGAATTCAAAATAAAGAACGTTCCATCCCAGGTATTCCTTATTTTATAAAATGTATAATCATTTTAGTATAGTGAATCGATTATTATATATTTTTCTTAATTTCAGGAATGTATCGTAGTGTGCGTTATTTCGTTAGAAGAAGTAATTGTAAGTCCAGAAACAGTCCCGTATTCACAATGCCGAGAAGTACGCACAGTGTCCGCAGCTGCCACCAATATGGATAAAATAACAATTGCAGCAAGTGCTGCCATATGCGGCACTATAGTCGTTGCTGTACTTGTATTTGCAGCTGCTTCACGGCGTCGATCGCGCACTGTGCACAGATTACACTCACAGTTACCTGAAAAAATGCCAAACCCGTGTTGTGGCGGGCTTACTGGAACGCCCAGCCCTAGTGGACCTTTATCTTCACTAGCAACACTTGGCGCATTTGGAAAACAACGTGAATGGGATCAGGTATCAGCATACAGCGCACGATCAATACCACGTGCACGTTCTTATACTGAGCCCGCTGCACCTGAACCTTTGCCAGGCCGCCCTGGACGGGCTCGATCACTAGCCGATGGTCAATCTCAACATAGCTATGCACATTCTGCACGCTATGCTGCTCCTGGATACTCTGGAAGCTTATTAGGATCAAGAACTGGTAAATTTGTTCGTCTTATTATTGTTAACGACTATTTGCATATTCATATTATATTAACTATACATATAACTTCTTGTTTTTTAGATCTGAGGCAATCTCGACAATCTTTGGGCGCAGCTTCAGAACGAGCATCACGTTTATCACTTAGTGGGGCAGCTGGAGGCGCAACTAGTGGTACTGCTGGGTCAAGAAGAAGGCCGCGATCGCGATCAAGACCTGCCAGTAGATATAGTGCAGGTTCTCTAGGATTAGGCTATTGCGATACGTCTGACAACTGGACAGACCACGATATGGATATTTATATGACGCGTAATGCAACTACAAGGGGTGGTTTGGTACCTTTATAGCGTGCAAGAAACTCAGAGGCGAGTGATAAAGTAGGGCATAGACATTGCTCACCATCTGGGAGAATTAACAACGCAAGCAACAAGTATGCACGCAAGACTCATACTTGCCCACATATGAGGAGAAATACTTTAAACTTGGAACACAGTTTCAATGCAAGAATGCTATATTGAGTTAAGAAGAAGACAAAAAATTAAAACAAAATCTGTTGAACTTATAAATTAAGTTATGCTGACAAAATTTATTATAATCATTAATTTTTAAACCTTTAGGTAATAGCTACATGTGTATATATAGCTAGAGTAAAATTAAACAAATCAGTTTTTCTATTATTTTTCATTCGTGCATTTTAGGACAAAAATAAATGATAATAAAAAATTTAACTATTAATCATTTATGTTGTATATAGTTAAATCCAAGGATTAAAAAAAAGTAATAATAGAACAACCAATTGAATTCAATCCAAAGGGTGCTATTAATTCTATTATGGAAATATCTAAATAGGTAATATAACTATTTGTAAATATAGTATTTAATTTAAATACATATTATTATATAAAACATTAAATAAAATATTTTTTATTTTGTTTTTATTTTTTTTTAATATGATTACTTTATTTTTTGGTAGAAATAAGTTTTTAGAAAGTTGAAGAGTTGGTGTTAAAGAAATTAAGAAATAAGTTGTATAGCTATCCTTGTCAACATACCTTCACCTTAAAAATCAGCTCAAGATTGACTAGAATAACAGTGAAAACCACTAATTTAGCAGTTTTTCATTAGAAATGACTCCAATAAATAAATGTGTTAACTCACCCTGGCACTAATATTCTGTGCTCCCATCGATATTGTAGCTCCTGTGTGAACTCGTACCAAAAATGAGCAAGATATGGCAGCCCACCAGCATCCATCAATCGTGCAGATGTCACAGACAACCTCCAGACCAGGCCATCCTCAGGACTTGTTTTTACATAACTGCATAATTGTGGGCAATTGTTATCCTAAAATTAAATCTTCATTTTACATAAGACAGACTTTTGCTAGTTAAATATATTTCCATGCCTACGAGTGTTAGCAATTTATCGCTCTAGGTCCATATCAAAAATTTGCCTGATTACTAAGAGTAGATCACTTGAATGTATAAATGAATCCTTTTAAAAATTGAATCTTTGCTTTTGTTGACTGTTACTTTGTCATAGCACTTTTTAAATAATATAACTTTTCCCTTCCTTGATAATTAATAGTTTTGAAGAAATTTATTCTCAATAAGACTGTGAGTGTGTAAGTACAGTGAATTGACAACAATGGATACTTATTTAAAAAAAACATATTTAGGTATTTAAAAATGCAAACCTTTTTATTTCCAATATCAAAACTTTCTGCATACAGAAATAAACTATTTTCAATTGCATCAGGAAAAACATAATATAATAATGGCATTAATAAGTCATCAGTTATTGGTCCCTTAAACTCTGAAATATGTGTATTTCTCCCAACCGCTGCCTTTACTAATTTTGAAATTGTTATTGGAGCTTCTGTAATCTTGTTCAATGGATTTACAAGACCCAAACTTCTACTTAATCCTATTATGTCCATTAACAAACTGTTGTTATCTAACAATCCCAGTACTTTTCTAATAATTTCCGATAGCTGGCAGTTAATATTATTTTTTAACTTTATAGTAATAGTCCATGTTGGAGCCATAATAGGATCAATATCAGAATATGTGGAAGAGTCCACAATAGCACTTTCACGAAAATGAGGCCATATTGCATTAAGAAGAGCACTGTGCAAGGGATTATTTTCAGACCCAAAAGGCAGCTCAATCAATTTTTTAACATCAAATCCATCAATTGATAAGAATTCATTTGAATGACTTCTTTTCCTCCATGCAAAAGAATCGGAATCCTTTAGCTCATATGAAAATTTTGTAGATATAACAACTGCATCTAGAGGAACTGGTGATGAAATTTTAGACTTGAATAAACTAACAAGTCCACTAAGGTGAGAACATTGGTTTGATATTCTCTTTAAGTGTATCGTATCAAAACTTATTTTGTAGTCATTATCTTCATAAATTCCTAAGTATGTGTGCTGCCAATGCTCCCTAATTTTAACAAACATTGAAACGGCGCAATCCGCGTTTGAAAACGCAATATTAACAGAACTCATAATAAGTTTGATTAGGCTTCCATCAAGGAGTGGCGATTTAGGGCACAACATTAAATACCTTTTAAGGCCAAACCAGTGTGATACTGCGAAAGGGCTCCCATCTCCATCGTCCATAAAGTTTGAGGTGGCACTCCATAGGCCTTCTTGGATGTCAGCCAGGAGTGACGGATCAGACTCTTTATCGAGACTTGTTGTTTCCTGACTCTTAACAGCTTCTAATGTGTGATATGACAACGTGAAACTTAGACCTCGAAATTTAATATCTTCTGATTTCGTAAGCCACTTCTTTGTATAATCCGAACATGTTTGTACTCTAGATTTAGATAAATGCCATTCACCTATGATCTCTTCTATCCGTGCAATAAGCACTTCCCATTCTGAAGCTGTTGTGAAATCTTGATGATAAATATCATATTCATCTATTTCTTCATTCATTTTATACAATATTTGTTTTCGAAAGTCTCGATCAGATACAGGTCATAGTGACAGCCAGCTGATTGTCACTGACAGTTACAATAGTGATGTGATAAATGTCGATATCGGTGAAACATTGATACCTAGGGTAAAAAAATAATCGATAACCTCAACTTGTACTTATTGAAATATCGATATTAAACTATAGATATCAATATTATCGATATTATTGTTATTAGTTTCTAAAAATATCGCTTAAAAGCATATAACAACAACGCGAGCGTTAACACTTGGGTTAACAATCGTACCCAAGTGAAATGGGTAATTGAGCGTTTTAAGCGTCAAACGTAAATAATTCACATGGCGAATTATAAAGCAATAGTTTCAAGAGGTTAAGTTTATAATTTTTGGATAAATTAATATATATTTATGTTTTATATTGATTGATTTTTTAATTATATAATTTAATTAAAACTAAAATTAATTTTATATAAATATGCGCTGCAGAAACATTCACGTCCATTAATAAATCTCTATCTGTATCAAATAAAGTTATTTACATCGTCGCCATTTTTTTTGTTTTAAAAATGCCGCCAATCTTTGCAACCACAGATCACTAATTTTGCAACGCTCACAACGACACACGACTTGACAGCTCTCATAAGTTGGCGGGGACAATTGACTGTTTTTAAATTTTTTTTTTGCTAATTCGTTTGTTAGTTGTTTGTTCTTGATTTTTCGATCAAATTTATCGTTTGTTCGTTGTTCAATATTTTTTTATTAGGTCTAATAATTATTAGGTCGTAAATTATTTAAATTATTAGTCTATGAAAAGTATCTATTTTATTTATTATCCTGTTTAATGGCTGTGTTCAAGCCTTTTTGAGGCAAAGTACCTAGTTAGTGCAGTATTGTCAATGTTCGGGTAATTACCCATTTTGGAGTGATTTGAAATTCCCGGCTAAATTTCTTATTCGCCATTACTGATTCAGATAATAAATTGTAACATTACAAAATACTTTTTTGTTACTCATACTTATTGATAAGGAAAATAATTTTAAATGAAACATCTAGTTTATCACGCTCTTACTTCTTAAAGTAAAATGCAACTTTTTATAAGATAGTAAAAATCAGAAATATTTTATATTAAACCCACAGTAGCATAGAACCATCTATGTTATCCCATAAGAATAATTTAAGACTATTAAAATAACAGTTAGGGACCATTCAGGTTCGTTTAATAGGAACCAAGGATTTTGTATCATACTGGAACACTCACTTAAAAATATTGTATATTCTCCTTGAAATAACTTGCATAAGGTTGACATTGGTTTCCAACATGTAAAAAGGAAAATCGTTCTTAGCAGGACCGTTGACTAAAGGGGATTTTGTCTCTTTCTTACGGTGTTTTTCTTAGGGTGTTTGTGACAATGTGCCATACAAATAATTTGAAGCAGTTAAATAGACAGAAGTTGATGTTATTAGTAACACATTATTTAACTTTTCTCTATTCCTTGAAGCATGGTCATACTAGTAGAAAGAGATGCAATCCCCCACAGTGGCTGTACTATTTGGAACTTTTTTTGCGTGCATGTGCGTATTCCAGTTTGTATGTGAACTCCTTGTTAGGAACAAAAGAGGTAAGGAACACACTGATGAGTACAAGCCATTATGTTTTGGGAAAACGGGTAATTTAAGTGCACCAATCGGTAAGTGGTAACACTGGTTGTTAACCGCCGTCGTTATTCGTATTTGTATATATGTATTATGTATATCATCTATGTTTGCGTTACCAAGGCAATAAGCTATACAACAACAATATTGAAATAACACTGGAATAATTGTTTAAATTAAATTTAAAATGTTTAGAGGAGACAATTCCCATTCACTTAGCTATGAACAACAGGCTAAGTTTATTCAAGATCGTATTTCTAGCGTAGAGAAACATTTTGGAGATTTATGCGTTGGTTTTGGTGATTACACGAGGAAAACTGCCAGGTTACCATGCTGACATACACATGAACTATTAATTAAGCATTTTATAAGTTAAGGCTTTAAAATTCAATTATTTTGTATGTGGGAGTAGTTATTTCTTAGTAATAATAAAAATAATTTTACGTTTATCAAAGAATAATGAGAAATGCATGATGTGATATGCAAAATAGATACATAAAACTTTAATTTTAACATCTATATATATCCCAATCGATTAAAAGATTAAAATTGCATATCAAAAAAAATAATTTTAAACACCTTCATGTCCGGCTATTTGATAATTAAAAAAAAATATGACTCTTAATTAGATTTATTTTTGCTTACAATATTTTTATATACGAAAAATTAAGTTTAATCTAAAGTCCCCACCACGGGTTTTAGTTATTTATCGCCTATCTCGTTCGAGTATCGCGTTTTTCAATATACCCCCTCTCCGAGTTATATATAAATAAATAATACTTATTTCAGATTACGTGATATGGGCGACGATCTGGCTAAGATAATAAAAGACTATGCCAATAACGAAATCGTTAACAAGTCTTTAAGTGTTGGTCTTGATAATTTGTCCTTAACATTAGTGGCAATAGAAGAATACCGAAACTGTGAAGTACAACGCTTAGAAGCTAAGGTCGATTAACTGTTTAATTAATCATTTGTTTGTTATACCTATACATTATTTTCATTAGAATCGTAAAATTGAGAAGATAGGTACATAATTTCTACCCGAAAACAACCTACGTAGAATCCTTAATATAGTATGTATTATTTTAATACCAACTACCACAATGGTACGATCAAGATAATCTTTATAGGTTTTAGGTGAACTCTGTCAATACGAAAGTATTTGTAAACACGCAAGAGACGAGCTTAAACACACCATGAATGTAAGGGAAAAGGAAATGGCAAGAAAGAAAGTGTTGGACAAAGCCAGGGAACGACAACCGTTTAATAGGCAACAAGTTGTATGTTATCCTTATAAAAATATTTAAAGAAATTAATATTAAAAGTACAACTTACTTATATTTTCGGTACCTACCACTGAAATTAAACTTAAGCTGACTGACGCTGAATTTTTTCACAAGCTTAACTGAAAGTCACAAAAACTATACAAACAATTCGATTTTTAGACTTACGCAGAATCCGAGTTGCTAAAAGCATCAGCGGAAATGTCTCGTACGGCGAAAGGATTGAGCGAACAAACAGAATTTTTTGAAAAACGCAAATTACAGCAATTAAAAACTTTGCTCTCAAATTTTGTAATGATCGAGATGACATTTCATGCAAAAGCCGTGGAACTTTTCTCCGTCGCTTATCAACAAATTGCAGATATCAATGATAAAGCTGATTTAGAGGTAAGTCAGATGTAAAAAAACGGGTTGCACTCCGGGTGCCGGCGGAAGTGAAAACTTTATCATTAACGTTGAGCATTTTTGAATATTTTGGAATGGTTAGGGAATTTCTTTATTTATCAGTATAAAAGTATTATCATTTATGTGGTTAAATACAATATTCATCTTTTGCGCTATCGTACACAAATTGAAATTCAGTTTTGTATGAAACGTGTTACCAATTAAGCGTGCAAGCGCCGTCTTGCGAATTTTCGATCAGGTCACGTGTTCTGACGCGAGTTTAACATTTTTTACCCATCCCAAAAGTGCACAACGCAGCTAAAGAAGTTTTCACTTCAACAATTAACTATATAATTTTTACTAAATCTTATATCAAAAACTACTATTATGTAAGAGAAATAATATTTTATTTATTCATAATTTTTTTAAGATTTTGGTAACAGGTCTTTCTGATCAAGGGGATCATACGGTAACTAAAACAATTTATGAATGACTATAACATTAAGTACGGACAACATTTACTGAAAGCTTTTATTTATTTATGTAGAATTTTAAAAGAAAATTGTTATCTCCGGAAAAACAAGTGAACACGGGAATATCTGTGAGGTCGTCTTCGTTGGCATCTTTGATGAATCCAAAGTCGCCTACAAGAGATGAGGAAGACTCTACGGTGAGAAAACTATCATATATTATACTAGCTGCGTCCCGCGTTTCACCCGCTATATTTTGGATAATCCACACTATATCCTTATAAATTATAGCCTATGTGTTATTCTGATGTGTAACCTTAATTATTGTAAGAGTTTTATCAAAATCATTTTAGTACTTTTTGCGTGAAAGAGTAACAAACATACATTCATACTTCCACACATCTATACATTCTTACAAACTTTCACGTTTATAATATTAGTAGCAATTAGGATAACACTTCGATCTGTATAAAATACAAACAGTAGGACTTTTTTTCGTGATATATTACAACTTCAAAATCTGACGGAATTTACATATTTAACAAGCGATCCGCCTCGGCTTTGCGTACAGATTAGCAATTTTGGAAAATTTATTAATTAAATACTCAAACCATACATTAATCGTTCTTTATATTAAATAAAACCACGGAATACAGATTTCTCTATTCCGTGAATAAAACCATATAAAAAGCGGATAAAATAACGAACAAATTTGGAGGGCTACGTTTTAATACCAGTACCAGGTAAACAAAGATAGTAAAATTACACTGACCATGATGTATAAGCATTTTTAACCAAAAACTAATATATTTTTTTAGAATTATACGCAGTCGTGTTCAAAGAGCGAAAAGTGTCGCACGACGGATTTCGACCGAGCGACCGTTACAAATATTTATTCAAAAAAGTTGAAAAAATTGCAATTATTAAATCACTAACTTGCAACTTCATTACACTTTGCACAATGCACAATATTTTTCATAAACTTTTTATATTATTCTATTGGTATTTAGTTATTTAATATATCTTTTTAATCGTTAAACCATTTAGAGTCTGGGAAGAAAGCGATCTCCAGAGAATTTATCAGCCAAAGCTAGGTCGAGTTCGCTAGCAGCTTTAATGAACAATTCTCCTAAAGATGAGGAGGAAACAACGGTGGGTTTATAAACAACAAATTTTTAAATTGTTGCAAACAAGAAATTATTTAAATAAATATTGAAATATAAAATTTATTATAACAAATACAGTCAAATCAAAGTTATGGAGTTAATATTTAAAATTTTATGTGTCCTATGATTTAATTAAATCATACGATGTTTTTCGTTGTACTTATTTATATACCTAAGTGGAATTTGTTTTGTTTTTCTTTTAATAACCAATAAGACAGGTAATTCGTTAAAATATATTTCGTCAATAAATACCTTCTTTCTATTTCACCAGGAATCTGATGGATCTGAAGATCACAGCACGTCTGAAGAAACTGAATCCCGTTGAAGAAACATGTCTGCGGTGGCGATTTTATGAAGTACTAAAATAGGTTCTGATGTATAAATACTTAATAAAAAATGTAATAAAGTATGATTATTTTTTATTTCAAGGTATTCCTCAGCGCTTTCTCAAAAAACCATTTATTTAATACATAAATAAAGTACCCTCAAAATCGGTCCAGTCATTTCAGAGATTAGCCCGAACAAACAGACAGAACGACAGACAGACAAAAATTGTAAAAAATGTTGTTTTGGTATATGTATACATCCATATGCACTTAGTAAAAAGCGGTTATTGTAATATTGCACACAGACACTCCAATTTTATTTATTTGTATGGATGACAAAAAGCTCGAACTGTCTTCTAGACTTTGTCTAAGATTCAAGAAAAATTACTACGTTATGTCGCTAGTATCCACAACTAGTTTCGTTAATTATTTTGAAGCCTATCCCTAGGGCCACATGATTTGTTATTCATATTTATACTGGTTTTTACTGCGACTGAGGTTATATGATTTAGCGATTTTACGGAAAAACAAAAGAAATGGTATAATAGGCTTGTGTCCTAAAAACCAGTCAATTTCTCATAAAAGTTAAACATTCTTAATATTTTTAAAAAATAAATTCGAAAAATCTAGACATTGAGTCACGTGACAGCGACCACCGATCAGAAAGTGTTACGTCACACTTTCTGATCGGTGGTCGCGCCGCAAAAAACATGATTGTTGTTTTTAACGTTTTCATACAATAGAGCAGGTTACTTCGCAGACTGTGACGTCATTTTTTTTTTTTTTATATTTCAATTAGACTTTTGAAAAGTACTTTTGAAACGTCAAAAATTTGTCGGTCAGTTAGTTTGAAGCTACCACCAGCTCGGAAAGCAGTTTTCTGTTGAGAGGAGCCGGCCAGAAACACAACAGTCGCTCTTTTCAAAAAGCCATGTTTACATAGTCTGTTATACAAATCATTTAACTTGAGAGTCAACGTCACTTAGATTCCAAGCATTCTCATCATTTAAGTAATCCTGTACATTATAGTATGCTTTATATATTAATGACTTCTTGATACGAGTTTTAAATTGTTGAAGTGGCAAGTCTAATATAGGCTGTGGAATCTTATTATAGATGCGAACACCAAGCCCCATGAAGCTATTACTCACTTTGTGGAGACGATAGTAAGGCGTTACATGTTTATTTCTGTTTCTAGTATTAACATTATGTTTTTTCACTGTGTTTTGATTACAAATGAATATTCTGGTAAATGAACAAAATATTACAATATATGTATTGAGATGGGACCGTAAGAACGTCTATTTTTTTATATACATCTCTAAGGGAATCCCGCGCTCTTAAGTTATAAATGGCCCGAACAGCTCTCTTTTGAAGAATAAAAATGGATTCAATGTCCGCGGCCCTACCCCACAGTAAAATGCCATAAGACATAATACTGTGAAAGTAACTGAAGTAAACTAGCCGAGCAGTATTGATATCAGTCATTTGTGTGACTCCTACTGCCTACTGCGTAGGCAGCTGAGTTGAGTCTTCCCGCTAGAGATGATAGATGGGAGTTCCACTGGAGTTTTGAATCTAAAGTTATACCCAGAAATACCGTCGGGTCCGCCACATCTAAAATTTCATTATTTAAACGTAGGTTAAATTTTTGTTTTTTAACATTAGGTAAAGCAAACTCAACGCATTTAGTTTTTTTAGCATTAAGAACTAAGTTATTTACCGTAAACCATTGAAGAACCTGCGATAATGCACTGTTTACATCGTCATAATTATGTTTATTTCTGTTTACTTTAAATATAAGAGATGTATCATCAGCAAAAAGTACAATATCACACAAGTTCTTCACATAGTATGGCAGATCATTAATATAAATCAAAAATAAAAACGGGCCTAAATTGGATCCCTGTGGAACGCTCATTTGTAGCAAAGATCCAGAAGATTTTACACCATTAATAGTAATCCTCTGGACTCTTTGATTTACCCATGTTTCTCTAAACACCACATACATTCAAGACACCATGACACTATTCAGCGTTTTCGAGGGAAATCTAAATTGTTTTTTTTTTTTTTAAATACAAAATACGTAATGTAAACACTGCTTTTTCTTTAAAATATAGGTTTTTTGAGATAAAATAGATATTAAAATATATAATTAAAGTTCCAAATTTCTCATTGTGGGCTTAGAAAAACTCAGATCGAAATAACAAGTATTTTAATCCCTTCTGAAGTTATTATACAAGAAAAAGTTAAAAAGGCAATCTATCAGATTAAATATGATTATTTTACTGTAGGTACTGTACGGTAATACATAATTTATGCGGTTTATTGTCCCCTCAATTTATAATACTGTGACTGTCACGGGCTTGAACCACTTATTGATTTTATATGCAGTATATTTTCGTACCAGTTTGTACCAGTCTTTCGTAATGATTTTTACTCTTGTAACAATAGATGGAACAATAAAATAACATTTTAGAAATTGCTAATGTAGTACACTTTATTCATATAAGTAAACAAAATCAAAAACTGTTTCACATTATGACAAATTTATTTTTATATTTGCGCTTAAAACAAATTCTTTTGAGAATGGAGAAGATTAAAATATTTTTGATCAATACCAATGATAAATTCTAACAGTACCTACTGTTAGTTAATATTGCTGATTCTATATACCAAATTAATAAACTTCTCCATTATAAAATAATAATCATTACATTTAATAAAATTAACATACATGAATAGTGATTTTTGATCTTAAAACTACAGTACAAAAAACATAAAACGGTGATGGATTGTAACAAAATGCTAGCTGCATTTAAAAGTTAGATTGGTGTAATATTTTTATTCTAATTTATAAAACATGACTAAATGTATAGTTAATCATCTTCTCTTTTTATTTACCTATTTCTATGAATATTGCTTATTTTTATCCTATATTAAGTATGAAAATCTGCTCTTAATCACAATTTAAGGCTAGTTTTGGTGTTTAGTCATATAATTGACTATCATAAGTCATAACTCGGAATTTTTTTTTATTGATTTTTATTTTATACTATGATGATTTACAAAATTGCATGTAAAGTATTTTTATATTGTCACATTTTTTAGTTATAAAAAATGCAGTACAAAAAAGTAATAAGATTTGTGTAGTTATGCACCATAAACAAATTAATTAATATCAAATTGATTATATTTAACAATTTTAACTGGTAAATATTCCTATATGAGGCACAAAATTATCATTAAGTGACTATGAAATAAAGCAATAAGCAAACTAAATGATAGTAACCCTTCCCTACTTTTCATTTTCCACTCCTGCCTGTGTCATAAGATCTGTAACATTTTTTTCGAGCTCATCAACTCTTGAACCCATCTCGTCTATTCTATTGATTATCTGGTCCGACATGCTCTGAAATTTATCTTGCATATTTTGTAATAGCGACTGGACCTATAAAAAAATAATAAAATCTTAGTTCTATGAGTGGCAAATGTACATACATTATTACTAGGGTTGCAGCTTTACTATATAGTACTATAACTATATTTTAGTAGATTGTGTTAAATAATATTATAGAAAAAAAGGCAGTCATTTCTTTAATTGGACACATTTATTTATATTTATAGTTATTGGAAAATATATAGATAATTTGAATAAATTGTGAAATAAATATGAAAGATGAAAATATTTCATAATAATATCAATATTTTTTTTAAATCATAGATACAAATTTAACAAGATAAGTATTTTAAATATTATGCTTTTCTCTCTCTGGTCTTCTGCTTTTACTTATACAGAACATCTAGTTATCAAATAGAAAAAAACGATTGCTGATTTTTAATCTGTTTTAATATAGAGGTAAGTAGTTCGGATTTACATTTCTTTTATTTTAATAATAATAAAAAAAAAGTTATGATTTAAAATAATCATGTTAAAAAAATTTATATAATTTATATTTAGTGAACTTCTAAATTTATGGTAGCAACCCTAGTTATAACAATACTTACATATTGCGTTACTTCTTGCATATTCTTTGGATCATTAGCCGGGGTATTGTAATTGCTCTCAACATCAGTAGGTGTTGGTTCTGCATTCTGTTCTGCCATTATCGTTTTTCACACAGAATTTTTTTACAATCCTCTGAAATCTGTGAAAAAGTATTTGTAAACAAAAAATAAACGTTAAAATCTGAGTAATTAAAACATTAACAGTGTCTAAATTTATTATATATTGCGAAGCCAACCTATGCTAAAATTATTGTCACTAAATCACTTGTATTATAATATTGTGTTGTTACTTCTTACTTCGGTAGGAACAAAAATCAGAATGAGAATGACTGAAATCTAATCAAGTAATCATAACATGAAATGTGAATAAGTTTTGACAATGAAAAATATCTATCAAAGTTGACAGCTGTGTGACATTATTTTATGTGGCTAGTGGCTACATTAACTACAAGTATAAATAATGTTTTTGATTTGTCAGTAATACATTTTTTAAATATGTACTTTGTTTACGTGATTATGTTTACGTATTTGATTATGATAACGTGAAAGATAGCCTATTTTATCTATCATGGCAGCACTGGTACGTAAATTTGTTGTATGTATTCTGTGGTCTGTACTTAATTTTTACGTTGACCTTTGAATTATCTCTAAATTAATAATTTTTAATTAAATCATTAAGCATCCTTAATCCGGAAGGTAGAGGAGGAGAGAAACATTGATATGAAGGTTCAGTTCTAGGCTTTAAATAACAATTAAAAAAAATCTCCCAAGAAGGCGCTAGCGTAGATAAAAGATCCTCCGCTAGGAATCATGAGGAATGTACTAGGCATAAAGATATACACGGCAAAGACCTTACATTGATATACGATCAATGCTAATGTTTAATGTATCAATCTATTTAAATAAAAAAAAATATCGTTAAAAATAAATTATTAATATATTACTGATTCCTATTTCGTGTTTATTTTAAAAGTGCTTCTATTTTTGTAACTGACAATTTCTTTTTATTTTACCCTAATTCTAAGTCATTTAGCATACACTAGCGCTAGCCTAACCACCGAAAACATCGCTTCTATGTAATTCTGTTGTAACGACTGTCAATGGTCAACAGATGTATTCTGTGGTCAACTGTTTAACAGTGACAGTCTTGTCAAAAGTAACCGATAGTTTGAAAACAATATTGGTGCAGTTTTCTTTATAAATTCCATATATAAAAAAATATCAATCATTTGTGATCTATTTTTGGTGACACAATAAGTAAATAAACCATGCAACCAATGTTAAATACAAAAGGTGATATCCAAATAGATTTAAATCAAGCTAGAATAGATATTTTGCATGGTATTCGAGAAAGTAACGATCGAGGCCTTACACAAACAGCTAAATGGCTTGCAGAGTTAAATTATGCACTAAAAGATCATAAAATACCTCCAAATGAAATGCTGAATCCGTCAGACGATGGGATCATACTGGAAGAAAAAGAAGCGTATACTTTAGCAAAGAGTTATTTCGATTGTCAAGAATATGATCGAGCTGCACATTTTATTGAAAATTGCACAAGTCCAAAGTGTGTTTTTTTGCATAAGTATTCACAGTATATGTCTAGTGAAAAAAAAAGAATGGACAATGCAACTGATACAGGAACAGAAAATATGGAATCAACTCAAGTGTTATTAGATCTTTTATCATTTTTTAAGGTGAGATTTAGGTTTCTAGACAGAGTTTACCTATTATTGTTAAACAAATTCATTATAGAGAAAAATGCATATTTTAAGATATCAAGATATATATATATATATATTGACTAAAGATTTGCCAAGTACTTATATGTCACTAATTACTCTGCATACTCTGCTACTTTTTTACTACAATTTTTTGACTCTGCTAAAGTACTTTACCCTTTTACCTTCATTAGTTACAATTAACCTTAAGAAATAATACTTAAATCAAAATATAATTAATTTCACTATTTTATTTAAGGCAAATTGTAACACCCTAGATGGGTATCTCTTATACTTAGAAGGAGTGGTTTTAAAAAAGTTAGATTTAAGAAGTCAGGCAGTTACAGTACTTCAAGCTTCTGTAGCTGCTGTACCTACTCTTTGGGCAGCGTGGGTGGAACTTGCTGGTCTTGCTAATGAGTATGAGGCTTTAGACTCTCTAAAACTCCCCAAACATTGGATGATGTATTTCTTTGCTGCTCATGCTTTTGTTGAGCTTAAGTTGTCGGAGCAAGCTCTTGAATCATATATGGCTTTGGCTGCTGTTGGATTTGAAAAGAGTACTTACATAAAAGCTCAAATGGCTATTGCCCATCATGATAGGAGAGGTATGTAACAAATAATACTTCTAGTTTTAAGATAATATGTGATAATTACAAAATCATTTAAATTTTAGTCCATTAGACTCTCTGGATCTGACTTAGAGAGTGAAAGAATAGAGTGCTCCTGTGAGACTTTGCCTGCACATACATTTGGGCACTATAATACTTCAGCATGTGGAACCAATAGTTAAGTTTAATAATATGAAATTATAAATAAGCAGGGGGTCTATCCACAAGTGAAAAACATAAATATACAAGTGTACTTTTATGTAAGTTTTCATATTTTTCATAACATTTACAGATGTGGAATCTTCACTGTCTCTATTTAGAGATTTATATCAAAGTGATCCATACAGGATAGACAATTGGGATGTCTACTCACATTTATTGTATCTAAAAGATAAACGAATGGAATTAGCAAATTTAGCACAAAAGGCTGTTTCTGTAGACAAATATAAGGTTGAAACGTGTTGTGTTATAGGTAAGGATTCACTGGACAATTACCAACTGTAAAACATTAAACAGAACTATATTATTCACTGTATAATTTGCTTCAGTCATATTATGTAAATATAAAAAATAATTTGATAAAAGTTTAAACCTTTGTAATTTTTTTTACATTATTAAATAGGTGTAAATAGGTGTAGTTTGTGCATTTAAGTAAATATTACAGTTAATATGACTTAAATATAAATTTGTAACATCATTGTGGTTTGCCCTGGTTATAAAATTTTTATTTCATTGTTTTCTACATCTTTTGTCTTGTAAACACCCTATCTTCATTACTAAATTTATATAATAATAATAATAATTTCTTTTATTGAAGCAACTAAAGGCTCTAAGTTTATTAGTAACAATATCTTAAAACTATGTTAAATACAAATTATAAAATCTTACAAAACTATGTTAGTATAAAATATTTTAAGACTATGTTAGTATGCTTTAACAATTTCATATTAGCACACACGTTTGCATAGTGTTTAATTATCGGACAATCCAATTTACATGAAATCCATGGAAATGTGTGTAATGTTTTTTTATTGATTTAATGTACTTTTTATGCATAATTTAAAATTAATGATTGATTTTTATTATGTTTTAGGTAATTACTATAGTCTTAGGAGTGAACATCAGAAGGCTGTGTTATATTTTCAGAGAGCTCTATCGTTAGACCCCCAATACTTGTCTGCTTGGATTTTAATGGGCCATGAATTTATAGAATTACAAAATTCTAATGCAGCTATACAATGTTACAGACAAGCAATTGGTAAGTTTTATGTGTATTAATAATACTGGTCTCCACTAAAGGGATCAATAGATATTTGCTAAGAAAAATCAAGATATACAGTAAGGTCTTTTTTATCTTCTATGGGTGTCTAAATAGCTCATTTTAGTAAGTTGTTTTAGTTTAGTAATTAATTCTCGTGAGGGGACGGGTTACAATGCTATTCCCCTCTGCCTCTGGTAGAGCATCTCGTAAAAGACAAGTAACCCAGCACCTCCTTGGTGGTAGGGGATCTGTTCGCCGACTGGCTTACGACAACCAGCATGCGAATCCGACCGCCAAGTGTCATAGACGCGTTCCGGTCGAGTCGCATGTGGGCTTACAGCTCCCACTCCCATCCTATTAATGCTGCGTATCTAGTGGACGCCGGGTCCGCTGAAACCGCAGCATTTTTTCTTCATTCCCCTTGCCCACTATATCTTCGAGGATGCAACGCATCAACAAAATAAGAGATATCTTCTTGTCCCTGGGTGATGGTGGCCACTTACCATAAAAAAAAAAATTATTTAGGCCCATAAACACTTGATGCTCTCAAGCAAACAGAACTTTTTTACAGGATAAAATTAGCTTATCATGTGTCACAATAAGATACATAAACTATAATACTTTCCCACTTGTAATGATTCACAAAACCTTATTTTATAATTTATATAAATAAAACAACAGCAAACACAATATAAAATACACTGAGTGTCCGTTCATAATTAGTACAAACTGGTTGTTGGTGGACCAAGGACAATCCTATTTAAATATTATTCAATATATTGAAATTATCATAATTCTTCTTTTCCAGATGTAAATAGAAATGATTATAGAGCATGGAATGGTCTTGGGCAAGCATATGAAATACTAGGTCTTAACGGTTATTGTATATACTATTATTCAAGAGCTGCACAATTAAAGCCAGACGACTCAAGAATGTTGGTGTCACTTGGAGAGGCTTATGAAAAGATGGATAAAATACCAAATGCACTCAAATGTTATTACAAAGCTCATAGCACTGGAGACATAGAAGGCATGGCACTGTTCAAATTGGCAAGGTTAAAAACAATAACAGTACACTAGATTTGTTTTCATAAGCTTTATTACCTTAAGTAATATTTTTTATTGTTAATTGTTCACTGAGAAAATTTTTAAAAAGCAAAAAGTAATTAATTAGATAATATTAATCATGATTCTGATGGTATGTGACGTCACACATTTATTGATATTGTAAAGCGGTAGTAAAATATACATACTGTATTGAATAGATTGTACGAGAAATCAAACATGCCGAACAGCGCAGCGGCGGCCTACACTGCTGCCTGCCAGGAGCCATCCAATGCAGGCAGCAAGGAACTGCCCTTCGCGCTCAAGTACCTCGCACAGTACTACCTGCACTTCTCTCTACTCGACCACGCCGCACACTATGGCTACAAGTGTCTAGAATATGAAAGTGTAAGTACTTTGCTCAGTCCAAATTCCAAAATGTTTAATAACTTGATTTACCCCTCTCCCACCCCATTCTCATTGGTTTTGCTCAGGTTTTTTATGGTAAGTCCCCACTCTATCTTCCAAAATGCAACCATAGGCGATGATGGCCACTTCCCATCAGGTGGACCATCTGCTCATTTGAACCTTATCTACCATAAAAATAACATGAAGTAACTTTGCTAATGTCATGATTTTCCATGTTTCTTTCATAGTTTTAAATGAAACTATTAATTTACTACTTGATATATATTATACAATCAAATTAAGAACCTTCTCTTTTTTTTGCGTCATTAACAACATAACAAAATGAAAATCTCTTATTGAGACCTACTTTACTTTAATTCAAAAATTCAGATAGTTCGTTCTTTTTCATTACAGACAAAAGAAGTTGGAAAGAACATATTAAAAACAATATCTGAAAAGCGTTTAGCCCCATCGATGTCACAACCAGCCAGCTTGCCAGCAGACTTATCAGAATCCGTGCTCCAGGTATCCACTCCAGTGAGCCAAGTAACCAAGTGCCTGTTTCCGAGCCCAATGTTCTCAAGAAAAGACAGTAAATACAAAATGTGACAGTCAGCCTCATACCATTTTAAAATTTAAGGATTTATTTTATTCCATATCAATTATCAATATTATTTGTAGACTACACACAATCAATATTCAATATTGCATGAGATTTAATTATATATTTCCACAAACAAAATTAAAGGAAAATTATCCTTACTAATGTATTAAACGCGAAAGTAACTATTTGCATGTCACGCATTCACGCCAAAACTACTGAACCGATTTAAATGAAATCTGGTATAGAGATAGTCTAGAGCGTGAGACAAAATATAGGCTACTTTTTAATGCGAAAAAAGAGTTGAACGTAGAAGAATCGTCATTTTTAGAGCTCTTGAAACTTATTTTGTAGGCTGCTACCCAAAGATACTATTCCACGTGGACAAAGTCGCGGGCACAGCTAGTTTTATATAAAGGGAGAAGTCCAGTTTTTAACTTTTGGATAGATAGTTATTTCATAAACTTTTAGCGTGATTTGATTTATCAATAATTACAAGTTCGTATCTCCACTGTCTGTAAATATTGAAGACTATGTAATACATCTGCATATGTAATCTAAAACTCCAATGTAAGACTTCAAGTGTAAGTTGAATTGATAGACTTAATATTTTGTAAATGGTCTGTATAATTTTTTAAATGAGGTAATATTATTAAGTAAATAAATGAAAGTTATAATTAATAGGCATTTATATTATTTCCTTTCCTTATTTTTAAAAAAAATTGTGAGAGGGATACACTACACCATTAAAAATTAAGATGTACTCTGTAAACTAATAATAAAAGGGTTCTTTTTTATTCTGTGATCCCACAAAAAAAAACCGTTATGTATTTTCAAACCGTGCAAATTAAAGATGAATAAAGCCTTTAATAGTACAGAGAGTAGATGCCACAGTACTCGACCATTATTTCAATTAAAAAAGAATGCATATTACTCACAAATATTTTGATTTAATCAATAACTTAACATATTAATACTTAAAATCTACCAGTGGTAAGTTATGATGTATTAAAACATTTTTTTTAGCATTTGTTGATAGCAAACGATTGGACTTTTTCCTCATAAATTATACCTGGTTCCGAAAATAGACGCTCACTACTCTCTCACACTACTACCGGAAGATGATAAATAAATCTTAGTGAATTCTACTAGATTAAGATATTGTTTTGCGTTTGCTGAACACCACTTATAAGGGTTTGCTGTTCTATTAACAAACAAAACTCTATTAAATAGTCAAAACTTGACGTTTCATACAACCAAATAGAATTTTACTTATTATAATATTTTATCCTCACTTTTGTCTCACGTTAAATTAGGTATAGTATAAATACGGCGCGACTCCAAAACGTCACATGTGTTGAATCAGACTAGTATATTAACAACTGTGTTTCAAATACTCTTCCTCGAGATCAGTCTGCTGTAGAGGGTTTTTTTTTCGTATAGAATGGATAGGGGAATAGGATTACAAAAAATCATGCAATTAAATAAAAATATCGATTTAATTTTTACATGTTTTATACAAATTAACAGATCTCAGTGCTCAAAAAGTAAAAATAATCAATTAATAATAACATTAAAATTAATTAATAAATAATCAAGTGCATTGGTGAAGAGAATTGTTCAAGAAATAAGCGTGAAACATTAACTATAAAATCACAGACTAAGCACGAAATTTGAGAGCTTTAAAATCGTGGTTTAAATGAAATGTATTATGTGGACGGCTTAATAGATTCCCAACACTTCACAATTGCTTTTACGTTATTTCATATTTACCATCAAATAACAAATATTAAAAGAATAACTAACAAATTTGTTCTGTAATATTATAGAATTAAGTATTACAAAAATTGACTATACAAGTTTAGTTAAAATTAACAAAAACAATAGGTGATAAGAAAAAAATAGTTAATATTAATACTAGCCTCTCGTGTTGGTTTCGTGCTATTTGCGGCTGATGTCATGATTAGAAAATGGTTTGTACCCTTACACACTTAGGACGTTTACACACATATACATAAAAACGTTACAAAAGAACTGAAGAAATTTTCCAACTTCATCTAATCCAGCAACAGCAGTTTCCATCGGTCCAGGTTTCACCGGATTTATATAACCCGGTCTGGCCAGGGTTTTTGACTTTTTGTATTCCAACTTTTTTATTCTATACTTTGAACCAAAACAAAACGTGATAGCATTCGACAAACTAGTTCTTAAAAATTTAAGAAATTAAATTTAAATTCTCAGTCATCAAAACAATAAAAAAAATACAAAAAGTAATATAGGTTTTAATAAGGAAGAAAATTGTTGGAATTTAAATTTTTAAATCCTTAAAAAAATTAGTAATCAAAACAATAAAAAAAATACAAAAAGTAATACATATAGATTTTAATAAGCAAGGACTGTCATTCTAAATTTTGGATCTGGCCGGAGATTTAAAAAAAATCACATAGTAATGTCACAAGAAAATCATGTTATTTAAAAATTCTCTAACATCGTCACCCTTTTACTCTAAATAATAATAATAGCTCACAGCTGAGCCGAGTCTCCTCGGAATGAGGAGGGATTAGGCCATAGTCCACCACGCTGGCCAAATCCGGGTTGCCAGACTTCACACACCTTTGAGAACAAGGAGGACACTCAGGAATGCAAGTTTCCTCACGATGTTTTCCTTCACCGTTCAAGCGAGTGGTATTTAATTTCTTAAAGACACATGACTTAGAAAAGTCAAGAGGTGTATGCCCAGGATTGAACTCGGACCTCCCAAGTGGACATCAACGTTTAAACCACTGAGATATCACACTTTGTATTAATGAAATATGTGTGTAACCGCCTTCACATACATTGCTTAGCAATTCGTAGTCGCGATGACATCATAACAGCATATGATAATCTACTTACATACTCTGATTCATATTTCAAACTAAAATTACTAGACTTGTTTATCTTAGTAAGCGTCAGCTCATTTGACCATCCTGCAAATAGGTTCACATCGCCCTAAATTCATATTACACTAATCGACTTGAGAGACAAACAAAAAATTATAATAATATTTTTTAATATATTGTTATACTAGTTGAACCATCCTAGCTTCGCTCGGTTAAATATTTTTAAATTGCAATAGAATTTTACTACATGTGGAAACCATATCTCCAAACATAAACAAAAATCTTAGTAGTTATTTTGGTTTGTATTGACTTTATAAAGACCTCACACTATATTTTTCTAAATATTTTCTATGTAGTTTCTATGTTAATTAGGTTTTTATTTACATCTTTAACATATAAGTAAAAATATTCAGGAGTTCAATAAAAATATTTTATTATTCCGCAAGAACTACTTCCAGACATAAACTCGCATACATCATACTATGTTCACTATTCTAACTTATTGCGATCTAATTTGAAATATTTATCTGTTTTTGACATCTTTGTAACAAATAAGAGTTCATAGTAAGGCCCTATATATCCAAGATAACAAAAACATGGATATGATATTTTGTTTCCATTCAAGAAAATTCGACACAAGGAAAACTGTGAAAAATATTTCATATTTTACACAAAATAGATCTTTGTTTCACAAAATAAAGATAATTTATAAACTCGCTCATCACTATTACATGACCTCACTATCATTACATAATATAAAACAAAGTCGCTTCCTGTCTGTCTGTCCCTATTTATGCTTAGATCTTTAAAACCACGCAACGCATTTTGATGCAGTTTTTTTAATACATGTAAATTATAGTAGAGAACGTAACCGTACCATATCATATTGACCAATCCAACACATTATATTATGTTTGATCAAAGATAATTTTAGATATGAATGACAGGGAGATGTGACCCGAGTAAAAGGATGACAAATGAGCGATTACCCTAACGCTTATCACCTAACCAATGTATGCCAAATAAAAATTGTCATGTCCAATTTAAATTAATCCTAACGCCAAGATTACATACGCATTAAATACTAATATTACATTAATAAAGCTAAGACCAGCATTTTATCATACATTATAATTTGTCTATTCTTGCATTTCATTGATTTAAATACTTTTTTAAACATTAACAGCGCATATAAGAATATATTGTTTTAAGATAATGTAAGGCATATTGAGGCACTTAAGTTAACAACCGTACAGTCCAGTCATTACGTCGGAAAAAACGGGGTAGAAAAGCATATGTATGTAACAAGCTAAATTTTTGATATTACGTGGGAGGGTATAGAGAAGCTTAACCTGCAAATTGTTTACCGAAATTTCCTTGAGGATTTTCCGCCATCTTGAAAAAAGGGTTAAATTCAGTTTTTTCATAATAACTCGGTACTCCGTTAAGATAGAAAAAATTTTATGCCATACTTTTTTGTTGCTTTTCTCACGATCTAAAATTGAGGTCCTTTACATTTTTCACATATCCTCCATCGTTATTGAGATATCGGTCGAAAAAACCATAAAACCGTTCTATGGTGGGACGAACGTTGTAGCGTCAGGCACGCTGCAGTCAACTTTGTGACGCGCTACGTCGTAAGTCGTTTTGTCGAAAATAAAAAATTAATTTGTAGGTTTGAACGCGCGGTGAAAAATATAGTTATTATATTAGAAGTTATTATGAAAAAACTGAATTTAACCCTTTTTTCAAGATGGCGGAAAATCCTGAAGGAAATTTCGGTCGACAATTCGAATCAAAAATTAAGCTTTTTACGTTCATATGCTTATCCAAATGTATGTAATGACTGGACTAGTAAGCACATTAGTAACTATGGCAAATGTAAATACTTATACGTACATTTAATAAAAATTAGTTTGTAGCATTGTTTGTGCTTGTTACATTCCCCTTTGTTCGTGAGGTACAGATGCTATCAGAGAAAAGGATTCTTGGAATTCACAAAGGCGCCATTGTTGGCCTGCTAGAAAACAATACAAACACACATTGATATGTTATCTTGAAAACTTTTCATTCATTGAATCATTGTTGGTTTATCCTAAATATGATGTCCAAATAAAAAGTTCTATGAACTGTTGTGATAATGATAAAAATGTATTAGTAATTCAGATAACATTAAAGTAAAATCCCAGTCACTTAGTAATCACGAAATATGAGTAAGGGAATTAAAAATGGAAACTAATAAAATAAATATGAATTTAAATTTATATATTAATAACTATAGGCTCATTGGCCTCAATTTACTTATCATTAGATTTTTCCTATAACAAAATACCAGCAACAATTATCAGACATTTTGCTTGTCTGATAATTGTATCAAACATGTATCAACATTAACTAAACATGTATCAAAACTATTTAAGATTCATTTAAACAAATAATAATATAAACATATTCATCATTATCATCACAACACATTAATGGCCCACTGCTGAGCCGGGTCTCTTCCTCAGAGTGAGGAGGGGCCATAGTCCACCACGCTGGCCCAATGTGGGTTGGCAGACTTCACACACCTTTGAGAACTTTAGGAACTTATAGGAGTGTAGGTTTCCTCGCGATGTTTTCCTTCACCGTTAAATCAAGGTATTTAATTGCTTAAACACACAAAACTCTGTAAAGTCTGAGGTATGTCCCCAGGACTGAACTAGGGCCTCCCGAGTAGACATCAATGTCTTAGAAACTGGGCTATCACTGCTTCATAATTAAAATCACACATTTTCATTTATTCTATATATGTATATATATAGTTGATAAATAGCTCTTAATAATATTAAAAGTTTAATAATAGATATGACTCATTATAGTTTCTATTTTTCTTATTCAAATGTTAAGTAATAATGTTCATTTTAAATTTTATTTTACTGAATCAATTTAGAATTATGATCAATAATTCTGTGCTTTTTTAATTAATTACAAATATCTAAAACTCTTTGATGTTATTTGTCATATGCAAAACTAATCATTTTATAGAGATTTTTAGAGCACAAGTTAAAATAAAATATCTCAAAATATTACCTTAAAAGGGTTTACAGGAACAGAGGCCACATTACTCCAGACTCCGTTAAAGAAAGGATTCTTACTTCCAAACAGATCTGTTGATGGTGGATTTTGAAAGGGATTCTTATTAACAGTATTACCCTCCTCTGTAAAATAAAAACTAATTCAAAAATGGCTCAGAACAATAGTGACGAATAGAATAATTAACACAGTTTAAATATAATTAAAATATGTCTATTTAAAAGTTTGTTACAATTCAGGAAATAGTCTGCTGTTGCTGTAATACTGACCCAATTGTTATAAGTTAATAGATAAATAACACAAGTTCAGAACTTACCCATGTGTTTCATATTTTGTTGTCTCAAAGCTAAATCTAAATCTGCTAATGCAGCATAACGGTCATCTGAAAAAAAGTACATTATGAAGATTTCTTAATTAAAAAAAAAACATAATTAACATTAAAAAAGGCAGTATCCTCACTTGATGCTGTCGATGGAGAACTAAATGCATTGAACACTGGAGTATTTGACGATATTGGTTGAACCATATTATTATTAGTACTGTTCACACTGTTGTTATATTGTGCGCTATTAAATATGTTTGCAGTAGAAAAGTCAACAGGAAAACTAAAAATAAATAACAAAGATATTATTAGAATAAATATGTACTTTATTTCCTCATTAAAGAATTGATAAAAGATTTGCCCAGAATTTGTTCTTTCAATTATTTAAACATACAAACAAATATTAGTAATATTCAAAATTTTTGTAGCAAATAAAAATATTAGTTAAAAATACTTTATAATTAGAATGAGCGCAATCATTTAAACACAATGGCTAAATTACCTATATCTTCGATGTTTAAATAAAATTATATTTATTATCTAAGAATTGATGGCTATATAAATATTTAAAATGTAACTTACTCAGGTACAGGGACAGGATTAGTATTTGTAGCAGGAATTGTCGCTTTGTTCAGTGATGACTGAATAAAGTTATTCACTGGCCTAGGTACTTTGTGGTTAGTTTCACTGCCAGGTGTTATGTTGCTCACCTTAGCAATGTTAACATTATTATTATTATTATTAGGCGATCTAGAAATCTGTGGTGAGATAGATATGAGTGGAGTAGCAACTCCAACATTATTAATAGATTTGCCTTTTGTTTTGTATTTAGCAGAACTACCATTTGTCATAGTAGAACTATTAGGCGCGGCTTCCAAGTAATATCTCTTTTTTTCATACTTATCCGACATAAAATCTTTCACGCTTTGTTCATCGGTGAAGTTTACACTTTCACCCTCATAAAGGCCTAGCCACACGCGTCTGCAGTAGTCGTTTCCTCTTACTTTAATAAATTCTATTTCTTCTGGCGTAAATGTAGCCATCGATATAGATTTTACACGATGAGGAGGTGTTAGACCACGCCTGGAACACGATATGTAAATAATCTCTGTTTGTTGATACAATTTAAGAGTAAATAAAGAACATATACTTACAACATTCCCGAACATTTCGAACACACAAAAGAGCCAATGGTAGTATTAACATACGTAGGCCCTCTCTGATTACAATCTAGGCAGTATTTGTTCCCGTTAAGCGATATAAGTTCACGTAAGATTTCTAAATTTTTATCATCCTGTTTGCGACGGCTCGCAGCCATTTTCGATGTAGTTATTTTATATTTTGCTGTAATTTTGTCTGTTTTGTCACACCACAGATTAGATCACTGATTTAGTAGGGATGTTGACATATTTTGTTACTTTCCAAGTTTTGCTTTGTTTTGTATAAATTGTAGTGTTACCTACAAGTGAGCTCAGTTTTTCCTTTATAAGCAATGTAATTTTTATTTTACTAAAAGTTTCTTAGTCGGAATTTTCGTATTTTTGATAAATGTCGCTTATATTACTGTTCCTTAATTTTATTATAAGTTTAATCTCATTTTTAAATATTCGAAACAAAAACATGAATTACTTAGTTAAATATGGAAGCGCAAAATTTCCCAAAAAACGGGTAATTTCTGTTCGCCAAAAAATATAAAATGTGCTGATTAAACATTAATTTTATGTGATATTTTTTTTTATTGATGCGCATATTTTCTTTTTTTTTGCTTTCTAATATAGAATATGGATATTGGCTCAAATCAAATAAATAGCATTTTCTTGAAGATCTAAAATCAATAAATAATCCGAAGGGTTTCTTTTTTAAATAAAAGGCATTTTAATTGTTTGTAAGTGTAATATCTTCAAATGTTTTAGATATATCACTTCCTTTTTCCTTCTTGTTAGCTATCCTCGATCCAAACTGAAGAGCTCTCTTTGGTAAGGTAACTACATCAGTAAGACCAAGGTGAAGAGCAAGTAGTCTTAATATTAGCTTATCTCCAATTCCGCATTCTAGACTACTACTAGGAAAAGATCTGTAATATCATTTTTATTTTTCAATTTGTCATTTTAATACAATTTTATAAAAAATTATTCTTCTCTGAACTTACTTTAGCCATGGTTTCAGATTTAAGACATAATCAGTAAAGTCTTCATCCAAATAAGGCATTCTTGGTTGTTTACCATGGTCACATATAACTCTGTTGTCCCTTGCAAGATTTCTAAAGGATATCCGTCTCCAATCTAATAATAATTCTTTGGCTAAGCCAGACCAACCATGACGTTTAAGAGCATTTCTGTGTCTTACATATCCTCCAAATAATTCATCAGCACCTGATCCTAGTAAGAGAATCTAAAAGAAATTGATTCTGTTTATTAAAAAATGGCTTAATAAATAAAAATCTATAGTAAATTACTCATGGATTTTTTTTAATAGCACCACTTTTTTATAATTATGCTTATTAGAGATTTTTAATTACCCTACAAGGTGTAACATCAAAGTCACTCTGACCTTCCGCAGCAAACCATAAAGCTGATCCAAGACTCTCATCCAGTATTGTACGCCTTGGATACACCAAGTCTCCAATGATAGTTGACTGACATTCCAGAAGCTTTCCTCTTGGGACATTTATTTCTTGAAAGAGCCATTGCCTTAAAAAATTACATATTAAAAAATAAAGGAACTTTGTGTTAGAAAGGAGTAATTATTTAATCTTACTTACCTCGAACTACAGACTTTTTTAAGCTCTTCAAAAGACTGTCTTCCAGTAATTCTATCTGGGACATTATAAGTATCATTATCTTTTGTCTCAAAAGCAACATTTATTAAATCAATAGGTTGGTTTTTTGGTACAAATTTGTCAGCTAGAAAAGCTAAAATAGTACAATCTAAGCCACCCGAGAAAAGTACACCTGTACTACAATGGTTACAATTAGTTTCAATTATTAAACAATTTTTACATTTGCTGGGTTGTGTCTCAACTCTAACCTTAACACTTCTTTCTAATAAATCTTTCAGTTTCACTATAGTTTTAAATATGGTTTGATTGTCCAACATTTTTTTAAGGAATGTAAGTTTATTCTTACATTTTAGAGATTCATTTTCTATGTATTTTATAATATCATCCTAAAAAGTAAAAAGATCTATAAATTATATTCATACAAACAAATCAAATAATACATAATAACTTTTTGAATACTATATTACATACATTTTCATTAAAGTCAGAATAATCAATATTAAGTAAAAAGTTCTCATCTGGCTGACTTTGTTTCACTCCAACTATCTGTATCCAATCATTTAGTAAATGAGTATCTAGTTCCATTTCAGACTCCCATAAGTAAGAGTTAAGTTTGTTCTCATTAATATTTAACTCATGAATGTGAGTGGCAGGTATTTCAATGCAAGGATATTTTCTACCTTAAACATTTAAATTATATTACTTATAAATACACAAAAATGTATTCAAAAAAGTCATTTTATAATAACCATGCTCAAAGAAAACCCACCAAAAACACTACTTATCACATAATGATCTTCAGCTGCTTTATGCAATAATAACGAGTTTCGACCAATTTTATCTCTTGTAAAATATAGGGTTTGTGTTATTTTATCAAAATAAATTAAACTAAATGGTCCTTTTAGCTTTTTTATTTCTGAAATAACTTGTTGTGATGAAGTGCACTGGAATTAAAAATATACTTTACTGACAGCTGACATCCAATCTATACTAATATTATAAAGAGGAAAGATTTGTATTTTTGTATGTAATGAATAAACATAAAAACTACTGGACCGATTTCAAAAAGCTTCATTATCCCTGAGTAACATAAGCTATATTTATTACAAGAAAAAATTAGAGATCCCCAGAAATTCTCACTAATACCAACACAAGGTGCAAAAAAATTAGCCATAAAATATCTTTCATCGCATGCGCTGCGAAAAGTATTGATGATAGAACAAAAAAATGTTTTACAATATTATAGAATGTATCAATATCTACAAAAAACTCCACGAGACCATATGTCCAACTATTGTAGTTAAGTCACTATAACTACTTTTTTACATTTTAAAAGTTGATAAAAATGCCTATCAAAATCAGACCATGTTTTCCATAACTTTGTATTAATTCTTATCCAAATAAATTATTTCGTAATGAAGACTGTTTGAATAATTGTTAATTACTTTTTGAATTATTGAAATCGGACATTCCAGTCAAAAGATATTACGAAATAAAAATATCAAGATAAATAAAAAATAATCCCAGACGGGCCGCCGGCGCGGTGTGGGGTGCCTCGCAGCGCAGCGAGTAACGCGGCGATAGAGGGAGCGACAGAAAGCGGGAGCCAAAATGTTAAAAAAAAATTATCCACCCGTGCGAAGCCGGGACGGGCCCCTAGTCACTAATATAAACATAAAGTTCAACAAACTTTCCTTCAAGTATATATGTGAAATGTTCATAAAGACCTTTACTTACACTACTCAATTTTTCCATTAAAATATTCGTATCACTCAGTTCTTTGTCCCAAGTGTAGTCGAAAATGTCACCATTAAAGAGAAGAACACCTCGTTCATTTTGTACCGGTTGTGGAGTCAGTTGTAGGCCCTGCATCCACAACACAGAACCACAAAAACAGAGAGTTTTATTTTTCATAATAACCTCAACAGTGTTCAAACTATCAGGGCCTCTGTTTATTAATCGTTGCAGTATACATTTATCCTAGAAATCAAATAAGTTCAAATTTTATTAATTACTTTCAATTACTTACAATAAGCTTTACTTACTTTTAATATTTTATTCTGAGGTTGTTTATTGTAAATTTCACAAAAAATACCGCACATTCTGTACAAATATTTTTAAAATTAATAACACGAATAAAAACTTAGATTTAAAGATTTTCGCAAATAAACGATATTTTTTTTATAAAATAAAATTCAATTCAATTTTAGTTTTATGGCTTTTAGGCGTGCCAGTTGAGCACATTTAACTCCGCCAATGTCACGTGAAATAGAGAAAGCACAGGAATAGAGACAATATTTGATAGAAACGAGAATTTTACAAATTAACTGGTTTTTCCAAGCTCTAGAAATAGGTGGATTTTTTATTGTTAGTAAACCTAAAAAAAAAACAAACAAATAAGACAAATAAATTGATTAGTTTTTATAGCTTAATATTATTAATTTTGATATATGTACATAATAATGTACATAATGTACTAAACACAAACATTTAACACAATAGGCGGGGGACTTTATGAGTGAGAACATCATATCCTCTATATGTAAAAGTTTAGGACAATTAAATAAAATACGTGAGGCAGAACCTTCGTTAAGGCCGCATTCACACAGCGAGTGACCCCTAACTCTGATCTTAGCCAAGTGCATAGATGTACATGTATGTCCGAGACGTAGACGGCATAATGTAGAGGTAATCCATCGATCAGTATATTTTTGAGACAAAAACCAAGAGTTTGAAGAGATCCATAATACTTGCCTACTACCACTACTACGTATGATTTTTATGTGGAGCATATCGCTACTAGTTCCATTGTTGCTACTACTCATGAAACCGATCGCCTGCGGTTGTCTTCTGGGCAATCATTCCAGCTGATGTCTCATAGCAACCTAAATTTACAAATAAATCTATGAATTGATCTATTATCTATTGTACAATAGATGAAAGAGAAAAGAACTTACCCTGACTTTCTGACATTCTAACTACAATTGCATTTGCAACTGCTGTAACTATGTAGTCTGGCCGGTATCTACTATATCTTAACTCAATATTATCAATTTTACACTAAGTTAGAGTAAATTAAAGGCGAAGAAAGATGTTTAAAACGGTAGTAACTACGAAAATGATTAATAATGATAAATTATATCGGATTCTTAGTACCGTCTGGTCCGATGACCACCGACATCACGAGGAGTGTTGTATTTGTTGTAGACCGTGCCGAAAAGATGTCGGCTCGTCGAGATTTTAAATCTCTAGGTGCATTTCGATACTCAACACTTAAGTGATTCGTTCGATCAAAATCATCTATCACGCAGTTTAGTTCGCCGCTTAGAAGTAAAGCACACATCTGAAATTCAACTCAATTAGAATTGAACTTTCGAGTTTAGGTAACTAAAATATTAAAAGTACAAACCATATCGAATGTTGTGTCTAAGTGATCAGAAACTACGTGTTCGTGTAAGGTTGCTTCAGTGAAACCCATCCTGGTACAGTAAGGACAAGTCAGCGATTGAGATTGTTCGAAAACTCGTACCTTCTCCACTGTAGTAAAGTTCTGAAATATATAGATAATTAGATGATAATGAGGATGTAGGTAGAGTTTGGTGGGAGATAATTACCGAAATTAGTTTCAGTTAGTATACATAGCATTGAGTGGTCTGATAAATCTCGCGTTATTATTTATTACTCCAGCTTAACTAATTGGAGTAAATAAAAATAAATAACTAATTAAAAGCATTCATTGTTCTAAACGTATTATCGATATGCTCCACATAAAAATCATACGTAGTAACATTTAATGCACTTATCAGAGAAATAATTATGAGCGTAAATAAGATCGAAGTAACATTTTTTTTGATCGAACGAACGATAACTAGCTTAGATTGATTGAAAAAGAAAAAAAAGCTTAGTTACTTTAATTGTCGGTGCTAGGTTTAAAAATTATTTATAAAAAAATGAACAACGAACTATTATTACTCAAATTTATCGTTTAAATTTGATCGAACAATTATGAATAAACGAATTAACAAAAAAAATAAGAAAAAGGTTATTTTTCCCCAATTTTACTTGCAAGATGAGAGCACAGAGTATAGATCATTAAATACTGTGCTGTGCTCTAGGCTGTGCTTTCAACTGTTTAGCGTTCTGCCAGGGATGTCAGAAATAATAAAAAATATCGATGTATCGATATTTATTAAAATATCAATATCGACGTCGTCGCCGGTAGTGCCAGTAAGAAACTGGTATACATGATCCGCTTTTAGCTAGTACAGTTACTTTTTTCCGTTCGTTCCTATCCTTTACGGTTTTTGATTCCAGTGACTTTAGTTAGATAAATAAAAAATATATATATATAGTTTTTGATACAATTTTCGATATTGGATATTTTGTATCGATATATTAAATTAAAAATATCGATACACTTTCAACAAGCCTTTGCCTAGTTTATTTCATGCTTCTATAAATTGTTAATTGTCTATAGAAATGAATCATTGACCTTTACAAGTTTATACACAATAAATCTATAAATCGATTATTAAGCATAAGTTTGTCAATATATAAATATGTACATTATCTTCTTGTTTCTTTAATTCTGAATAAAATGTCTTCAAATATAAAAGAAGAAGGCAGCGAAGATGTTTCAGCCGATCCTACTGATGAGGCTACGGAAGAAAATGAGAAACTTGCGCTAAATGAATACATATGTAACCTAGAAACAAGAATAAAACTAAAGTCGGACTTACGGAATCAAAATCTAAACTGCGTGCGTCCACCAGACAATTATTTCTCTAAGCTGGATTCTGGCTTAAAGAAAAATACAACATTCGTTAAAAAACTGAAATCTTTTAGTGCAACACAAGTAGATGCACTTTTAAAAGACTTGGGCACTCTCAACCTCACAAAATACATTTCTGAAGTGGCAGCTGCTATTGCTGAAGCAAAACTAAAAATGTCCGACATCTCAGCAGCCATAAATCTTTGTTCAGTTTTACACAAAACATATTCCGAATTTTCCAGCAACTTCTTTGAAAATTGGCAAAAGATTTTGACATTCAAAGTAACTGATAAAATTACAAACTCTTCAAAATTAAGAGTAGATTTAAGATTTTATGCAGAACTTGTAGCTGTGGGAATATTCACTAACAAAACAGGTCTTCCACTGCTAGGAAATGTACTTACAGTTTTAATAAACATGGATAAAGAAGAACACAATAACATACCAATATTGCTGTCATTTTGTAAACACTGTGGAGAAGATTACGCTGGATTAGTGCCAAAGAAGATTAAAGATACAGCTGAGGTATTTAATTTTTTGTAATTAATTTTTAATAACTGTTAAATAATACATTATCATCACAACCCTACAATGGCCCACTGCTGAGCCAGGTCTCTTCCTCAGAATGAGGGAGGTTCGGCTATAGTACACCATGCTGGTCAGTGCGGGTTGGCAGACATAATTCTTAGGGAACTGTCTGGAGTGCAGGTTTCTCCACAATGATTGCCTTTACCATTGATAGCAAGTGATATTTAATTTCTTTAAACACACATAACTCAGAGGAGTCAAAGGTTTTTGCCCAGGATCGGACTCTGACCTCCTTGAGTAAGACACCCATGTCTGATCCACTAGCCTATCACTGCAACTCTGTTAATAGTTTAAATAAATGATAATTTTTTGCAGAAATTTAATATACCTGTCCCAAGGAATACATTTCTACCTGCAGAAAAGCAAACTGCAGTGAGAATGTTACTTAAAGATTATTTCTTGTCACTAACGAAACATTTGCTGGCTGAAAGAAGTCAGTTACAGGCTCTTCATGCTGCAAACCAGAGGACATTACACACTAGAGGTGAACTGTCACAAGAAAGGAAAGATCAGTTAGAACAACACCAGGTAATATTGCAAAATATTTAATTTTAACAATTTATAATTCAACTTTTTTTATCTTCATCAATTTTGAAATAGTAAATGCTGGCTTCTGATATTTTTCATTGTACAAACATAAGGGTTGCGTATAAAAGTTTTATTAAATTCAATATCTTTAAATTCAACATTGTTTTCTTTACTGTCATCATTTACTTTTTCCTATAGATTAAATATAATTTAATCATAGTAACTTATTTTGTCCCTATATTTTAAATAATTTTAACTTTTAGGCAACATATGACAAGTTGCTAGTGGGAGCACAAAACTTTGCTGAAGTTTTAGGTGAGGAGTTGGGTGAGGCTGGAGAACCCCCTACCTTGTCCCTAACTGTTATTGAAACTCAAGGAACAGTGACTATAGGTGGTAATGAGGAGATTATAATGCAAGCTGGTACTGATCCCTGGCAAGATGAAGATACTAGAACATTCTATACAAGTTTACCGGATTTAAAAGTATTCATGCCCAATCATCAAATGAAAGAGGTAAAAATTTAATTTAACATAATCCAATATTAAAAAAATTATAATAATGCAATTTTTTTTATTTTAGACTGTCAAAAGTAAAACTGAAACAGTAACAGAAGAAATGCTAGACGAGGATTTGAAAGAAGATGAACTCAGTGATAGTGAGGAGCCAGTAGTTGCCCCTGAAACAGAACAAGAGGAAGTACAACCTGCAAACATTTCTAATAAGTAATAATAATATTAACAAAATTTCAACTAAAAATGCGTCAATAACAATATTTTAATATTGAATTTGGATTTTAGGTATGCTCTAGATGCCTTCATGAATGAACTGCCAAATTGTATCAACAGGGAATTGATAGATAATGCTGCTGTAGATTTTGTATTAAATCTTAACACAAAGAATAACAGGAAGAAGTTAACAAGAGTTTTGTTCAGTGTTGCTAGAACTAGACTTGATCTACTGCCATTTTATTCAAGATTTGCTGCCATATTGTACCCAGTTCTGCCAGATGTCTGTGTAGATTTATGTGCAATGTTGAAGCAAGATTTTAAGTATCATGTCAGGAAAAAAGATCAAATTAATATCGAGTCTAAGGTCAAATATTTATTTTTAATAACATTTTTTACATTTTTATGCCATCTTGTATTCCATTCTGAGTACATTGTATGTGTGTGCGTATCCCAAACCTCCCTCTACGCAAATAAAAAAAATCCAATCACAACTTACCTACCACATCCATTTACAAATCTAAATCATCTAAAGATACACCTAAACATTAAAATTGGTTATTAAATTATATTTTATGTATTATATTCTATTAAATTGTATCTGAGCTTAATGTAGTCATGCATTTTCAGATTAAAGTGGTTAGATTCATTGGAGAACTTGTAAAATTTGGGCTGTACTCCAAAATAGAAGCATTATTTTGCCTCAAAGTTCTCTTGCATGATTTTAAACACCATCACATTGAAATGGCCTGCAATTTGTTAGAAACATGTGGCAGGTACTTGTACTGCAACCCAGACACACATCAAAGAACTATGATATATTTACAGCAAATGATGAGGAAAAAGGTAAAAGTTTTGCTGAATACAATCAATTACTTTTTAACAAAATATACTAATTTTTATGCCTTGTTTAGACTGTTTCAGCGTTAGACTCACGATATGTCACACAAATAGAGAATGCATTCTATTATGTGTGTCCTCCGGAAGCTCCAGCACAGCCAAAAGAAGAAGAGCCTCCTATGCATCAGTTTATACGTAAAATTCTCCATGAAGATTTGCAGAAGAGTAATGAAGAAAAGATTTTGAGATTAATGCGAAAACTAAATTGGGATGATCCTGAGATTTCAGCTGTCGCTATAACACATTTAGCTGGGGGATGGAGAGTTAGGTATTAATTTATCAGTTTATAATTTAATAAATAAACTTATTCTCATACTACCTTAAGAGTGTGACATGAAAATTAGACATCATAGATTTTGCACTATTTTGAAGATTATTTCTGGTTTATGTTGAATATAATGAAATTAGGTATTTATCAGGTTATTACTTTCTTTCACATTGTGTTAATTTTTTTCTATAGAGCTAGTGCTAGAAGGGCTTTAGCTCGTCTAACAGCAGAGTTAGCAGTGTGGCAAGAGGCAGTAGCACCTGCCGTCGTGGATACCATCCTAGAAGAAATCAGAGTCACTATGGAAGATCCTCATCCAAAATATAATCAAAGAAGAATAGCCACAGTCCGATACCTAGGAGAGTTATACAACTATAAACTCCTAGACTCTCGAGATGTCTTTACAGTTTTATACTCTTTCATAACATTTGGTGTCACAAACGACCATGCTAATGTTTCCATATTAGATCCTCCAGATAATGTTTTTAGGATAAGATTGGTTTGTGCATTGTTAGAAACCTGTGGCGCGTATTTCAACAGTGGGTCCAGTAAGAAGAGATTGGATTATTTCTTAGTATTCTTTCAAAACTATTATTGGTTTAAATATTGTGATCCAATTTGGACAGATGAAAACAAGTTTCCGATATATGTGAAATATATATATCAGGAATGTTTGACAAGTTTAAGACCAAAATTGACATTGTTCACCAATTGGGAACAGTGTAAAGATGCTATTGAGGAAATTAGACAGACATTATATCCAGAGTTAGGTGAAGAACAATTCGAAAATGATGAACAAGGGGAAGATGGTGCTGATGGGCTAAATACTATCATAGAAACGGATGATGAAACTGATAACCCAACTATGCTTGGGGAAAGTTCTGATGAAGATCCTATTACTGAAAATGCTGGTAATGAAGATGATATGCAAACAGACGAAATGGCAGTTGAGGCCAGAAGACCAACACCTAAACCTGTAAGTCTGACAATGTTCTAAAACTTAATCTCAACATGTTTATTTAATGAATTATCTTTTTAGATTTATTATTATTAGGTCGAATTAATATTGTTATTATTAGGTCGAGGATGTAGAGTTTGAGTCAGCATTTGAAAAGATGGTAATGGAAAATATTGCTGAAAGACAAAGAGAGAATAGACCGCAACAGAGAGATATAGCAGTGCCAATGACCTGTCGTCAAACAACTAAGAAAACTTATGAACAATTATTGGTATGTATATTGCAATTATGCATTAGTAACATTTTTAAATGCTGTTGCGGTTTTTGAAAAGACCGAAGATGAGAAAGTGAAAAGGTAAAAAAATTTCTTGGTTGAGCCAATTAAGAAAATGATGCCATAATTTTGCATAGTTTTTTTAAATGATTCTATCATCAAATGGAGTCATAAAATGATAATATAACATTATTTCTTATAGCAAGGCAAAGATGGAGTAGAATTTGTGTTAATGGTTAGAAAAGGTACTAAGCCGCAATACAAATCATTCAATGCACCACCAGAGTTAGCTAGTAACCTGCAACAACAAGCTTTGGCAGATAAACAGGAAATGGAGAGGGTAAAACGGTAAGAGATACAACTTGTTGGATATCCTAAGACAAGCCATGACGAGTTTATCATTCTTCCATGTTTGACATTACCCCTTTTTTCAGATTAACGTTAAATATATCTGAAAGACAAGAAGAAGAAGAATATAGCGCAGAGAGCGGCGGTGGATCCGGAGGCAGCGGCAATCCCAACAGAGGACAGCACGTGCGTCAAAAGTATCAACACCCCAAAGGAGCGCCGGACGCAGATCTTATATTTGGACCTAAAAAGTTTAAATAATTACTATTTATTTTTGTCTTAATATATTTATCTCATTGCAATAAATTTATATGAACTATTTTCATTTTTATAGCCAGCCTGGATTTGGTAAGGTAGCATAAAATAAATTGTAGTTCCAATATAACAGTTGTTTTATTTAAAGAGATAAGTAACACGTTGATTTAACAGTAAAGAATATTGTGTTCCCTCGAACATAATATTTGAATTTCACCGCAATGTATAAATAAAAACAACGTGAAGGTATTAGCAATTCGCTCAATGATTTTAAAATTACTTGAGTCTTGGATTCGATTCAAGATGTTATTAATTTTAGTTTTCTACAGAGGCAAAAAATAATATGTGTGACATATCCTGACCGTCCACAACAAATCAAAAGACAGTTTTTTGGATTACCAGGGCTGATTAGTTAGACTATTTTATCAGAGTGCAAGATAAAAGGGCAATTTATTATATCGACTTAAAAAAAAAAACAAAAAATATAAAAGAAATGTCAGAATGTCACTGTGAAAACAGGGAGAGATCACTTTTTTGGAGTCTGTAAAACAAATTGTTTTGCGTGGTTTGGATGGTGAAGTTGGTGGAGAAATTAGTGGGACAAAAAAGATGATATATATAAAAAATGGGACTTGGGAGTGTAAGGTGGCGGAGGGGAGAAAGAAATAAAGAAGATGAAGAGTTAGGCCGTGTCCTCGGGAAATGTTTTTGGAAGGCCCGCCTTGTTCGGAGTTTCCCACGTTTTTTCTTTCACTTACACAAGGACATCTAGTAATTCTATAACTACAAATATTCAGATAATTATAACGGAAGACATGGCTATAAAGCGTGAATAAAGAATTAACCTACTAAAGACAAGGATGTACTGTGAAATACTTTTGCCTTTTCCATTATGGAATAAAAACAGCAAATAAAAAGAAATGTCAATGTCAGTTGTCATTAATTAATAGTTTCGTTTTTGGTTTGGTCAGTAGTCCCCTACAAATTACCCACAATACAGTGTCTAAATTGCTGTCGTTTTGGACATGTTAAGGCACAGTGTAGATCTCAGCCAAGATGCTACAGGTGTGCTCAACCCCATACTGGTGATTCTTGCAACATTTCCAAAGATAACTCTACTTGTTTATATTGTTCCAGTAGGCATTTTTCTATTGATAAAGTTTGTCCTGAATTTTCGAGACAGCAAAGCATTAAAATTGTAATGTCCCAGGACAACATTTCTTATATTGAGGCAGCATCTCGCTTCCCCACAGTGCAAAGATCTTATGCTAATGTTGCTAAAGAAATGTTTACCACTCCTTCTGTTTCTGGTTCTCCTCAGTCTATTGCATCACCCTCTCCTACTAAACCGACTAAAACTTACAGACAGACTGTTTTCCGATATCCCCGTCCCCGAGCTCCTCCAGCACGGGGATTTGATAGACAAGCTCATCAATCTATTGTTTGCTCCCCCGACTCTTCCTTACCCAATGGCTGTGCTATTGACAACTCAGTAATAAATAATTCCTATAACCTTGTTGATAATCAAAGAAACCTATTAGTATCTCTTACGGAGGTACTTGTTAGCATCATTTCAACAGCCAATGAAATGCCATTACCGTCCAACGTTGCCCATAATTTATCCCAAATTTTTGAAATCCTCAAAAATGGACCCACTCATTTTTCTGCAGTGGAATAGTAAAAGTCTAAGATCCAAAAAAATTGAACTAATCTCATTAATTAACTTTCACAAGCCTGCTATTGTTGCCATCTCGGAGACATGGTTGTTGCCTGGGTCCCAGTTTCGGGTTCCGGGTTTCTCCTGTTTGCGGGATGACAGGAGTGATGGGTTTGCAGGGTGTGCCATTCTTATACGGCACCCTACTCCCTATTCTTCTATCCCCCTTCCTGCTCATAGTGAACAGATTAATGCTGTCGCTGTGAGAGCTTTTAATATTTCTTTTCTATCTTTATACATCCCCTATCCCTCATATTCTCTAATTTCGGAACTACATTATATTTTCTCTTCTTTACCAGATCCTGTTTTGATTATGGGTGATCTCAATGTTCATCACACAATGTGGGGATGTCATGGGTCTGATAATTTTGCTTTGCATCTGTTGGACATCATTGATGATGTAGGTCTCTGCATTCTCAATGACGGTACTCCCACCCGTAGAGTTAATCCTTATCAGAATCCTATGACAGCAGTTGATCTATCTATTTCTTCTCCATCTCTAGCTTCTCAACTGTCCTGGCAAGTGCTTACTTCTACTTGTGGAAGTGATCATTTTCCTGTCATTTTAGAATTTAACAGTAGAATCTTCCCATCCGTGAGACATAAACCCATTCTGAAACATAATTTGAGAAAAGCTAATTGGTCAGCTTATGCTACATCTGTAGACAACATTATTAGTAATGGTCATGATGGTCTGTTTTGTTATGAGAGGTTCCTTAAAGCCATTCTACTATCAGCTGACTTACATATTCCCCTTAAAAACTTGGCTAGAGATCATCTGCCTTCCAATCCTTGGTGGGATCAGGAATGCACTGATCTCTATTACCAGCGCCTTTCCGCTGAGAAGAAATATTCAAAATTTATGTCAGAAGAAAATTTTGTACAATATCTGCATATCAATTCAAAATTTAAAAAGCTTTTAGAAAAGAAAAAAAGATGCAGTTGGATAAGTTTCTGCGAGACCCTGGAACCACGTTCATCATCTTCTTTGGTCTGGACGAAAATTAAAAAATTTCGTCGAGTTTTAAATAGTTCCGAGTGTCCTAGTTACAGCAACCCTTCGGAATGGATTAACGGTTTTGCTGAAAGGCTGGCGCCGCCTTTTGTCCCTTCCGAGGACTTTATTTCAAATTTAACACCCACATCTATCTCGGACGAGATGGATGCCCCTTTTTCATTTTCTGAACTTATGACCGCTCTCAATGGCTTAAAAGATACTTGTCCAGGGGAAGATGGTGTTCCATATTCATTCATTCAAAATCTTAATAATAATGCAAAACAATACTTCTTAAATTTAATTAACCCTCTATTCACATCTAATGTTGTCCCTGAATCTTGGAAATCACAAATTATCCTTCCCATCCTGAAACCAGGTAAATGTCCTTCTGACCCAAACTCCTACAGACCTATTGCTTTATCATCCACCTTAGCCAAGGTTTCCGAACATCTTTTTAAAAATCGATTGGAATGGGTAGTGGAAAGCAGGAATATTCTAGCACCCTCCCAATTTGGCTTTCGGAAGGGTTTAAGCACTCTAGATAGTCTCAGCATTTTTACAACAGACATTCGAGTTGCATTTTCTAGGGGGGAGTATCTAGTTGGTGTTTTTCTAGATGTGTCTTCAGCCTATGATAATGTTCTGCTTCCGTTGCTCAGGCAAAAAATGCACCAGCTGAGTCTACCGCCGAGGCTGACTAATTACATAGCTAAGCTACTTTCTTGTAGGTCCATATCTGTTAAGCATGGGCTACTTACTGTTCCCCCTAGACTTGTCTGGAAGGGCCTTCCCCAAGGGTCAGTCTTGAGCCCCCTGTTATACAGTCTTTATACCCAGGACCTCGAATTGTCTGTTAATAATTTTTGCAATATTCTTCAATATGCTGATGACATCGTCCTCTACTGTAGCTCAAAATCAGTTGAGGACATAACTTTTCGCATCAACTCTGCTTTGCACTACCTAGGCCAGTGGCTATTTGATCACGGATTGTCTTTGTCAGTTACAAAATGTAAGGCAGTATTATTTACTAAAAAACGCCATATTCCTGACATTGATATTGTTTATGAGGATCAACCCATTGAAATTGTTAACAAAGTTAAATTTTTAGGCCTTACCCTCGATAAACAACTGAACGGAATTGCCCATGCTGACTATATCAGTAAAAAATGCGAGGCAGGGGTCAATGCCTTGCGAGCTGTGTCTGGTGTGTGGTGGGGTGCACACCCTTTTACTCAAAAACTACTGTACAGTGCAATTATACGGAGCCATATTGATTATGGTCTTTTTGTCCTAGACCCCTTTAATAAAGCCCCCAATGAAAAATTAAACAAAATTCAAAACAAATGTCTTAGGATAATACTAGGTGCAATGAAGTCTTCCCCAATTAATGCTCTACAAGTTGAATGTGTTGATCCTCCGTTAACAATCCGGCGGCAATATCTATGCGACCGTTTTGTTTGTAAGGCGTTACAGCTATCATCTCATCCACTTTGGCCGCGCCTGTCTTTGTTGTCTCAACTCTGTGACCCAAATAAGCCTGTCTCTTCTCTGTTGGACAGTTTTCTTAGATTTACAAGGCTTCCCCATCCACTCACAGCTTTTCCGATTAATCCATTATACACAGTAGCTTATAAGTCCCTTGTCTATAAACCTGACATAACTACTGACCTAGGTTTAGTTAAAGGTGCCCCCGGTAATAATGTAAAATTGCAGGAACTTATTCATCAAAATTGGCCAAATCATCTATTAATTTATACTGATGCATCCAAACTATCTCTTGATGGTTTTGTTGGTGCAGCTTGTTGGGTGCCCAGGTACAAAATTATTCTGCAATTTAAATGTCCCCCTGAGTCATCTGTGTTTACAGGTGAGGCTGTGGCCTTGTTTGAAGCGATTAAGTACACAGAGTCTCATAACATTAATCAAACACTTATACTGACTGACTCGCTGAGTTGTTTAATGGCTATTAAAGAGAATCCGTTTCGGGCCAAGCGTAGGCATTCTATTATTTTAAAGATTCGGGAAGCACTTTATTCTTGCCATCAGAAAGGGTTTATGATCACTTTAGTTTTTATCCCGAGTCACTCAGGCATTACTGGTAACGAGACTGTTGATTCTTGCGCCAAATTAGCAGTTCATTGCGGTTCTCTCGAACATTTTTCTAACTCATCCCAGGACCTTTGCTCACTCGCTAAAATTCATTTGGACCAATCCTGGAACGAATACTGGAATTCATCGAAGTCGGTTAAAGGCAAATACTATGCCTCACTACAATCTGACATTCCGAGACGACCCTGGTTTTTTGCTCAAAGGTTTGCTGATCGATTTGTTACTACAACTATATGTCGTCTTCGTCTCGGACACGCATGTACCCCTGTGCACTTGGCTAAGATCAGAGTCAGAGACCACTCGTTGTGCGAGTGCGGCTTAGACGAAGGCTCTGCCTCTCACATTATTTTTAACTGTTCAAAGCTTTTACACCCTCTCTATGACATTCTCCCTCGTAAAGTCCCCCGTCCTTTGAGTGTTAAATGTTTGTTAATGTTTGTGTTTAGTCCCTTATGTACATTCTTATGTAAATATATTAAAACTAACAATATTAAATTATAAATAACAATCTGTAGTATTTTATTATTTTTACTTATATGTGATGTGTGTGTGTTTTTTTTTTGTTGCAGATTTACTAACAATCGCTACCTATTTATCATGTACATATAGTCAAATTAATGTTTAAATTATATTTTTTACCGTACTCTAGCTCAATTTGACTGTTTTCTCCATCTCACGTGACATTGGCGGAGTTAAATGTGCTCAACTTGCACGCCTAAAAGCCATAAACCTAAAAATTGAATTGAATTGAATTGGTTTGGTTTGGTTTCGCGCCGCGTACTATTTTAATGATACTTCCTTTTAAATATTAAATAATAATTAAGAGTTAAACCAACATTTATATAAAATCCGTCATCTAATTTAACTGCGTTGAAACCGTCAAACTAATCTAATTAAGTTTCTGAATTGTTTGTATTATTTTGTTTTGATTATAACCTTAACAATGGCAGACGACGATTTTAGTAAACTTTTACAACAAGCAGAACAATTAACAACTGAAATAGAAGGGAACGAAGAATTGCCAAGAGTAGAGCGATCATTAGGGCAGGTGTTGGAAGCGTCGAACGAGTTGTACTCAAGAGTTATTCAGTCTGGCGCAAACGATATTCAAGCGTAAGTAATGATTGATATTCATTCAATTAATACTTCAAAGTTAATTGAAAGACATTCTTATTCTTTCTGGATTCCAGCGTCTAAGAAATCTGTATACAATATTGTGTTTCATTCCGCTGACTTGTTTGTGTATAAAGAACTTTTTATTCCACGGGACCTTTAATTTTTTCGCGAAAAAAACTAATCTATATGTCAATCTAGGTTATATATTATCTTTGTGTAAAGTTTCATTGAAATATTTTGAAGTGTTCTTATGTGATTGAGTGACAAACATCTAAACATACAAATTTTCACATTTATTATATTATTTCTAGTCATCTTCTGTTTGGAACTAAAGGCATAGATTTACAACAAATATCACAGAAGTTGGAAACATTATCATCTAAACGTACATTTGAACCATTACAACCTATAGCGGATTCGGATATTGAAAGTTTTCTTAAGAATGAGAGAGAAAATGCGATATTATCACTTATAGATGAGGTCAATAAAAATGTGAGTACAACTGAATTATAATATCAATGTTTAAATCCTAAATATAGTATTTTATATTTAAATGTATTTATAGTCTTTGCAAACTACAGAAGATCAGAAGTGGGAGCACATGTTGTCTGAATGGAACAAAGAGAAAACTAAGTTAATGAATGCAATGATAGGACCATCACAAAACTGGCTTGATCTGAAGCGAACTCCTGAGCCTCCAAGTATTGCAGATAATCCTAAGAAGTTTGGACATTCTATGTTAGACAGTATTGAAGCAGCATATGCCAGACAAGTACAGCAGTATAATAAGTTTGTATTCCAAGGAGCTAAATCTAGGACAGCATTACATCAGAAATTTTCACAAATTGTAGAAGACTTCAATGATCCAGTAAGAAATAATACTTTTTTGATACTTCATTTTGAATTATTTGTTATTTAACTGATTATTAATATTGATTGAATTTTAGAAAGTCAAAGAAATGTGGGAAATAATAAAGACCATGGCCAATATTCCTGCCCTAGTTAGGGATGAAGATCCACTTAAAGCAAGAGGAAATCCAGCCATCCAGCAATGTCTAATTGCACAGGGAAAGAAGTATTTAGAAAAAAGGTTTGATTGTTTACAATCTATATTATGTTCCTACATTGACTTAGAAAATGATTCATATTAACATAAATAATTTAATTATTTTTTTAGATATAAACAATACATGAGTGATGTAGTGCGAGCTAACCCAGCAGCAGCAATGCGTGGAGGGGAACCTGGTACTTTCCCGTTAGTGCGTGGGTTTGTTGGTCTTCGACTTCAAAATCAAAACATCCAAGGGCTGACAGATGGAGTCATTGAGGACCGTCCATTATGGCCAATGGTTTATTATTGTTTGAGGAGTGGTGATGCTAATGCTGCATTACATTGTTTGAAAAAAACTGGGTTTGTGTATTATATTTTATTAAGTATATTGAAATTGAAATAGGAAGGATATATTTTTTTTATTAAAAAAGCATCCATTTTTATTTATTTATTAAAATTATTGTTCTTTGTTTGTAATGTATATCATGTGTATGCTTTAGGCGAGATCATGAAGAATTTGTAGCAGCTCTAGAGGAACACATAAGAGATCCAGAAAAACCATTGAGTGATAAATTACAGACTGCCATTAATTTCCAATATAGAATACAAGTTCGAAACTCTACTGACCCTTACAAAAGAGCAGTAAGTATTGATACTTGAAAAAAGATAACGAACAAGAAATTTTACATATAAGAATGGATTGTAATAAAATAATTTTTCTAGGTATATAGTGTGATAGGATGCTGTGATGTCAGTGATGAACATTCTGAAGTTGCACGCACTGCAGATGACTACCTCTGGCTTAAGCTGTCAGTTATAAAGTCTCGTGCAAATAATGAATCGGAATCATTCACTTACTCTGATTTACAAAAGATGATTTTGGAGGAATATGGTAAATATATTTTGATAAACAATTTTACTTATACATACTTATTACTCTTTTTTCTTACATTTCAGCTTAATTTTTAGATTGATTAAATTTGATATTATATTATAGGTGAAACACACTACCATGCTTATGAGAAACCACTTGTTTACTTCCAAGTTTTGACTTTAACTGGTCAGTTTGAGCCAGCAATAGAGTTCCTATCAAGAATACCGAGATATCAAGTACATGGTGTTCACATGGCTCTAGCACTTCATGATGTTTATATGTTGGGCACACCAAGGAATGTTCAGGCACCATTACGTAAGTATAGTTTAAATCTAAAGACCAAAATCCATAATTCTCTATTTAGCTACTGTTACACGTAATATTATACAAGAATATTTACATCATTAGGAAATTTTTCCTTGAGTCAATTTCTCCATGTCGACAGAATCACGGGTTGCTGATACTAAATAATTAATTTCTTTTAGTTTCCGTGGACACTGATGACCCGAATCCACTCCGTCGCTTGAACTTGGCGAGGCTTATACTACTATACGTAAGAAAGTTCGAATTATCCGACCCCTCGGATGCTCTACATTACTATTTCTTCTTAAGGTAAATATGAATTAATTATTTTTAAACGAAAAAATTGAACCGACTTCAAAAAATAAATATGAACCCATTAAAAAGTAAAATTAATCAAACTTAGATTTTTAACGCACTACCACACTACATTGCAAGTTAAAGAGTCCTATTACATTTTTTACGCAAATTCAAGATTTTTGACGCATTTTCATTTTTCTTTTCGTGTAATTTACTATAAATGTTTTACGAACTCAGTTTTCAAGCATAACCGTCGGCGATGGAACTTTGACGCTGAAATTCACATTGTTCCATTCAATTTTTTTAAATTACTTGAGTTTTCCCGGAAAAAATCTTAAAGAAAGCCTAATTTAAGCCATAAATATCTTGATTCAGCGTCCATTATATTCCAAATAAATACAATTTTATTTGATAAACTAATATGATATAAAACTTCACTCTACAATTAATACATTTCATGAGTTATCGTTATAATAAGAAAAAATTACAATAAATAAAATTAAAGTACAACCGAACACCACTCAAATTGCAAACGAACACCAGCGCGCGGGTGCGGTGAGCATGTGTTCTCCTCCTCCTTTTTGAAGGAAGTTGGTTGAAAATTAACAATATTGTTTTTGTATATTCTATTAATTTTTCATCTATTAATTTTTTTTCTAAGGAATCTCAAAGACCCCAGTGGAAAGAACCTATTTATGTGTTGCTGCACAGACTTAGCATTAGAAAGCCGGGATTATGATTTGCTGTTTGGTGTGATGGATGCCAACACTGGTTTAAGAAGCTCAGGATTACTTGACCAATTCAATAATCCGCACATAGATAGCAAGGTAAATGAAGTGTTGAAATGAAAATAGAAAATGATTTTATTAACCTTAAATATTAAAAGCGGATTTCCACAACAAAAGTATATTTGTCTGTTCACTAACACAAATATTATTGTTTTATTTTATTGGTATCTATAAATTATATTTCATACAAAAATGTGTTACAAATATTAAAAATTCAAGTAAGTTTTTGATTTTTGTTTCCGATATGTTTATCAAGTTAATGTCAAGAGTTTATTTTTTGAGCACTGCTTTTATATTGTGAATAATAAAAAAAATCCTTTTTTATAGGTTATTGCGTTAAACTTGGCTGAGCAACTGGTCAACAGAGGTCTCTTTGAAGATGCTATAATGGTGTATGATATTGCTGGGGTAAGATTTTCTAACATTTTTGTATTTTGTTACCTTAGTTCCATTACTAGTTTTTCATAGAACTAGAAGATTAGTTTAATACAAATGTTTAAATAGCAATACAACATCAATCTGATATAATAAACTGATCAATGTAAAAACGAAATAATTCAATGTAAAACATTTTGTCATATTTTCTATGAATTGAAATAATACATCTTTTGTATTTCCATAGCATCTAGAAAAAGTCCTGGAGCTGTTCTGCGTATTACTCGCACAAGTGGTAAACAGCGGTGGCGGAGCGGGTGGGCTGCGTTCGCGCCTCGGAGCCCTATCTGAGCGTGTTTCGCGACGGCTCCGTTCTAGCGACGCCTCGCTACCGTCCGCACTGGTGGAAGCCTACACTAAGCTCTGCAAGTTAATGACCTTTTTTGACCAGTTCCATAACGAAAACTATGAAGGAGCACTTGAGGTAATATGTTATTGCATTTATTATTCATATAACAATAGTCTATATTGTAATAAATATTATAATTTAGAAATAGAAATTAATAGAATTTAAGCTGTTTTCTTGAAACAGTTTAAATTATATTGCATTTTTCTCCACAAACAGACTATGCGATCTTGCGATCTAGTGCCTCTCAGCGCTAACGAGATTGAAGCACGTGTGGCCGGCGCCCGCGCTGCCAGGGGTGAACTCCTACGCGCTCTACCCGCCGTGCTCCGCGCGTTGTGTCACATACTCATTGCCCAACGTCAAAAATTACGTGCTGCACAGCCCACGCTACCTGCTCATACTGCTAACAAGGTACAACATTTTTACGCATTCATAAACCTATTTAAAACTTTATTCTATTTATATAGTTATTTAATATTTATTATATTCTTTGATAAATTTTGTTACAGCAACTGGAGTGGTTACGAGAACAAGCAGAAGTTTTAAATACATTTGCTGGTAACATTGCCTATAGAATGCCTGGAGATACATATAGCCAATTAGCACAAATGCAGATTTTAATGCACTGATTAATTATATAAGATGCTAAATAAATCATGTTTTTCATTGATTACTAATTTTATTACCTCTTCATTTATTCTTAATTAATTATCAGAAAATTAAGTGTCCTTGTTTTTTCTTGGCATACGACTGGGGATGCGAATCACGGAATCGGTCAAAAATAGGTCTCAAAAAAATGCAGAAGACTCGATACTCAGTTAAATCGAGCATTAAAAGATCGGTTAACTGCTCAACTTGATTTTTAACTTCCTGAAATTTACATTGATTTTAGTGCCGCAATGCTCCTACAAAAGAGGTTTTTATCTCTCGACTTATGATTTATAGTTAAAAACTGTAATTATTTATCCTTATTGAAAATATTGTGTAGTATTAAAAACATTTTAAGGTCATAATGTGTTATTTAATCGTCATAGATAATTTTAAATTCGTTGTAATAAGTATAATCGATTCATCTGAGTGATTCAGTACTAAGTATCGATCTAAAATCGATTTGATTTAAAGAGTTCCTTGAATAATCGAGCACTTATTGTTATTCAGAAATGAAATATTTATTATGATTGATCATTGAAAGTCTCATAGAAAATATAAATTTTTTAATGTTTTTGTTTTCTTATGCAGTCTAAGTTTTAATTATGTAAATATATAATTATAGTCACTGCGTTTATAGTAACCTAGAAAGCAGCAGTTTTATCTTAGTTAACTCTAAGTTAAAATAAGATTGATAATTCGATTATATTATAATGGATAGTCCAACTAACTTGCACCGTGAATTGTTTTGCGTTCTATTCCCTGCTCTTGTTAAAAATGAAGAAAAAGCAATACAATGTATGGGAGGAATAAAAGGAATTTCACAGGCATGTAAATACATTTCTAATTCTTGGTTTTACTCAAGTTGCATTGTATTTTTTATTTATTTAATTTCAAAATTTATAGCTGTTATTGTATATGGCCCTGAGTTTGCAGTAATTCTACCAATGTTAACAAGGTAAAGAAACAGGGTTGTGATTAACATTCAGTTCAAGACCTAAACAACAACAAAACATCACAGACTCTACCCTTTACATTGTAACATAAATGGCAAGGATGCAAAAAAATATTCTTTGTAATGACAAGTATGATACTATGCCAACTAGAAAGTTCAGTCACTAGATTAGCACCGTTGTGAGCCATGCATATACCATCAATAAATATAGGTGGAAATATTTTGCCGGCGCTGATATGTTCCACTCCCAGAATTATACATAAATGTATAGACGCCGATGGATGGACAACACTCTAATATGCATTTTTAGTACAATTTGACAACAGTCTATCATTTTCAAGCTAGTGTGTACAGATTAAATTAAAAGGCAAAAAAGAAGTTAAACCAAAAGTTATGTCATCATATTTACTGTATTTTTGTTTTAGGTATACTCACAGGCATCCAAAAAGAGACTTGGAATGTCTTTTCAGCCAGATAATCCTTTTATGAAAAAGATTTATGCAGATGTAAAACCTGTGTCTGGAGTTCTTTTAAAATTGAAAGTGCGAAAAACAAAATCCAGCAATGAAGTGAAAAGTGAAATCATTTCCACATCAGTTGTAGGATCTGTCACAAAAATTAATAAATTTGAATGTAAGAAATATATTTAAAGTATTTAAATGATTTAAGTTATCCTATAGTTATCTATGCAACTGTTGTGTAATAAGGGGTATTAGTCAAGTGTGATAATAGTAACACTCACATGATACTATTATCACACTCCGCTTCGCCACGTGTGATAAACCCACATTTGTTTTTTAATACCTAATTATCAATAGTTACATAGTTTACACCCATAATTAAATCCTCTATAAAAGATTCTGAAACAGTTAGTTTACTGCTAACATTAAAACAGTCACTCCTAGTAACCTAACATCATCCATTACTGAGTATGAAAGAATCATTTATTGTAGTTTTAATAAACATTTTGTATAGTGCAATTATTAAAATTCACTTTAATATGTTCTTTAATGTTGGAAGGTAATCACTAATTTTTTGTAAACAAAGCAATAAAAATATCAGAGAAAAATGGTGGGATTCAAATAACAATTTTTTTACGGCGTATGACATTCTAGATAGTGAAACACTGTGATGACTGTTCTTTTTTTGAAACTCGTACATATGTTCTTTTTATGAAATTCATTCAGATGTTCTTTTTTTGAAATTCATTCAGATACCACACATCTAGCAGTAAGAATGTGGCAGTCTGTTGCGTCAACCATTTGCACAGAAGGAATTTGAGTGTTATTATGAAATTCAGTACAACATTATATGATCCATTTGGATGATATAATGGTTATTAGGACAATGGGTGTTTTAATGTTGGCAATGAGCTAACCGTTTCAAAATCTTTTATAGAGGATTTAAAGTGTGGGAGAAGATAAAGGTTATTTAAAATGCAACTTAATATCATTGCATATGTTAAAATGTCTTATATTCAAATTCAATGAATTTAAAAGATTTTTTATTGCAGCTTCATACTGCATTATATTTAATACATTGCTGATATTTTTTTATTGGTTTAATTTGCAATCAGTACTTTACTGAAATAAGATTTGACTTGAGAGAATTAACAAGTACTAGCATAACCCCACAATTATATGACTTATTATTTTTCAGCTATGTGTGACTTTCAGTATTTGCCTCTATCCATATCTGACTCCAGTGAGCCACAATGTATATTAGATGAAATCCTTCCTTCTGGTGTAGATCAGTTCAATTCTATTATGTAAGTTAAAATTAACATTTTACTAATAGAATTGATAATTTGATTAGATATAACTTTATTTACCTAAGTGCAATAAACAATATAAATTTTTCAAATTTAAAAATGCTAATTTATCTATTCCTTGATTGGTTTGGTTTGACCTATAATGTCTTCATAATTGGAAATTTTTTTTTTAATAATTGAGATTTTCCATGATAATTTTGTAGGAGTGGTGCCCTGTATTATTTTATTTATTTATAAATTCTGTTTGTTTGTTTGTATATGTACCTATAACTACAGTTCCTTATAAATTCATTTAAGTGTTCATGAATATACTAAAAGTTTCATATATCTTAAGATATAGGAATTTCAAAAATGTTTGACTAGTAGTACTTTCATTGCAGGAAACCAACACCTCATTTCATCACTCCATTTATATTCACAAGGTCTGATAAACCTATTAGTTATTGTTATTCGGATAAAAGGTACACCACCAAGGATGTTGTTAAAGAAGAGATTGGGAACAGTAAAAGTGATGAGGTCCATAAAAGTAGAACTGAAAGAGGGTTGCCAATCTCTAGATATATTTTTAGTCTATCAGAAGATTTGCCAACAGAACCCAATGAGTATTATTTAAAACAGAAATCGGCAAGGCTCTCAACCTATCCAAAATTAGATGAAGAGTATCAGATTGTTCAAAAGGTAATGTTATATTTTGTAATCTAAACATACAAAATAAATATTCATTGTCATGAAGAATATTTTTAATGCTAATAAAAAATATTTTACACTAAATCCATAATTTTAAATCCTCAAGATTTTTCGAAAATATTGCTAATGTAGTGATAAGGAAACTGATCTTTATCTGTTGCAACTATATAAATTTCGTTAAAAATAAAGAAGATTCTTTGGTTACAGTTATTCGAGGAAAGACCTATTTGTTCACTAAACTTAGTTAAATATCGGACTAAAATAAAGATTGCTTCATTGAAAGTAATTTTACCTTGCTTAGCGATATACATGAGAGAGGGTCCATGGAGAATGTTGTGGGTGAAATACGGATATGATCCAAGAAAAGAACCTGGTGCAAGAATATACCAGACATTAGATTTCAGAATGAGACACTCAGGTATTTATCTAAACACTGGTCGACATTTTTAAATGATAATATTTTTTTCCTGACATGTAAAAATTTTTTTAAGTTAGACCTGGCATACAGTTTTGAGAACTCAGACAGACAGATAAATAAAATTAAAAAAAAATTATAGTTTTGGGTTTTATTGCTGTTTTATAGACTTATTACTTTATTTTTTTTTTAATAATTAAATCTAAAAGTAAATATTATATTTTTTTTCTTTTAGCCGGTGTACATACCATGGTAATGACACGCGATCAAATCGTACATTGTAAGAAATCGGATCGTATTCGTAAGTTAGTAAAAAAGAAAACGAATGATGAACTCTCACAAGATGATATAATCTATGAGGCAGCTGTCTACTTCAAACCTGGCATGAGTCCTACACAACGACAGGTTTATTATCAGGTAGAGTATCAAATATCGTTAAATTCTCTAAATTCGATTATAGTCCCGCAAACTTATCTGGCCCAGTGAGAGAGTCGCTCTTATCATCGCATTTGGTGTCGCCATTAAAAATAAATTTAGCAATCAAGTAGGTAATAATAATAATATTCAGAACATTCTACACAGAACCGTCTACCCCAAAACGAAGCAGAGCTTGTATTATGGGTACTAGACAATAGATATTATATATTGAATTGAATCAGGCGTTACTTTGCGGCAATTCATGGTTTAAAAGGAATCAAAATGTTACCTTGCTATAAACCGCGGCAATCTGAACTACCAAACTCGTATGGTACAACCTAGAAGAGCACCCTGTCCACACAAAAGTGAGACGCGCGAACCCGAACCAAGACACACCACACAAGTAGGTAGCTTGACGTTCTAACAACCAGACTCGTACGGCACAATCCGGAAGAGCACACCGTTGACAGAAAAGTGTAACGCGCGAACCCGAACCAGTACACACCACACAAGTAGATCGCGATCGACAATCGACGTACGTTTCGCTCCGTAACCGAAGCAGCTTCAGGACGTGTTGACTCTACAAGCGTCACTTGCTAAGTGACAATTTTGTTCAAAAAACAGCCTTTTATACCTTAACTCAATACTCGATATTCGAGACGCAATACTCGATACTTAACTCGGTACTCGTGTTTTGTTCTTACAACTAAAGATATCGAGTAGATTTAGACACGTTTATTTGTTCGTTCAGCAACTCAAATGTTTGATGGTATTTTTAATTATTTCTAATTGCTCTAACAAATTAAGTTTAAAACCTTTATCGAAAATGTGTAGTATTTTGTGAGAATGGCCCGTATTGTGGCCACTATCTAAGAGATGTTTAGCAAAATGGGATTTCTCAGGTTTATTGTTCCTAAAAGCAGCTAAGTGTTCTTTATACCGAATATCAAAACTACGACCCGTTTGACCTACATATTTGGCATTGCAGTCAGAACATTGAAGCTCATATACTCCTGATTTTAGGTTGTTACTCAGTTTATCTTTACCGTTACAAGTACGTCTAAGTGAATTATTGGTCTTGAAACCAACATTTACATTATGCGATTTAAGAATTTTCGCTATTCGTTCAGAAAAAAAAATTCTCAAGCTACCTACTTGTGTGGTGTGTCTTGGTTCGGGTTCGCGCGTCTCACTTTTGTGTGGACAGGGTATTCTTCTAGGTTGTACCATACGAGTTTGGTAGTTCAGATTGCCGCGGTTTATAGCAAGGTAACATTTTGATTCCTTTTTAATAGATATTATACTTATATAATATGTGCGATCAATACAGACAGATTGACATTTCAAAATGGCGTCGTAAATTCTTTAGATCTTCTTTTGGCCAACTGGCCAGATAAGTTTGTGGCACTATACTACTAAAATAAAAGCTAAGTGCGAGTCGGACTCCACACTGTTATCTCCAAGCTTAGTTTTTGGGTCGCGATTTGCTTTTTTTTGTTGTGATTTAACAACATTACAGTTTTCTGTTATGTCACTTCACTTGTGTATAGGACCTTGAGTCGATGGGAATTACCATATAGGTTTTGATTCCCTTTTGAAGAAACCTAAAAACTATGAAATGTATACTCTAATTTGAATATTTTTTAGTATTGTGACGTAGAAATACCAGAAGTACAAGAGCTGATATCAGTGGAGCCTCCGCCGGGATACAAGTGCCATGAGAAACGTGGATGGTTACCACCAGACACCGACCAGACATGTCGCGACCACATCTTTCGATATGTGAAGCAGACGCTACTCGCCACACATAAAGCAGACCTTAAGTTCGATGTGAGTATTGAAACAGTATTATAATGTATAAGCAATGCATCTACATATATAGTATAAAACAAAACCTACTGTCTGTACGCTTCATTCTTTGAAACTACGCAACGGATTTTAATGCGGTTTTCACAATTTATAGAAGAGAAATCGTGAGTAATGTCATGTGTTACGTTTATATATATATATTATAATTTATAGGTAAAAATGGAGACCTCACTTCGAATATCTTCTTGAAGCTAACCTATGTATCACTATCTCGTTCTCAGTGGCCAGATTCCTCTCTTTCTAAGTAGAGTAACCTTTATTTATTTTTTCCCAGGACATTGCTATAAGTAGTTGCTTTTTAGTGGTTTATTTATCTACATTTCTGTTTTGTACTAATAAACCTTAAAGATTGTTTACAATAAGATATGTATGCGTATAATAAATTACGACAGAAGCTATTTGTTATAGTATGAAAGTTTGGATGTTTCTGGTTAGTCAGTGAGATCTTTTTATCCAGAGCGCAATTTTTAATATTATTTATTTCTATACTAATATTATAAGGGACTATATTTTTTTTATTATACGAAAGGATAATACTACAACTAAAAGGGAGGTCTGCCCACAATTAGTGAGATAGAGATAAGTAGTTATTAGACTCAAGCCATTGTTCCAAGTGTGGCATCCATTTTTACTTTCTTGCTGATACTACAATTTTCTCTTCTCTCTTTCTCTCAATACTCCCTATATAAATTTTGAACTTGATTTTAATATTTTCTAGCTGTTATATATACGTTTAATACAATAAATATAGCAATATGTAGCATTGAATCACTTATATCTTAAATAGGATTCAAATATATTTAATATTACACATGTTTTAGCAGTGATGGCCCAGTGGTTGAGACTTCAAGTCTTACTCGGGAGGTCCGAGTTCGATCCTGGGCACACACCTCTGACTCTGAGTTATGTGTGTTTTAAGCAATTAAATATCACTTGCTTTAACGGTGAAGGAAAACATCGTGAGGAAACCTGCACTACTGAGAGTTCCCTTAAAGTTCTCAAAGGTGTGTGAAGTCTACCAACCCGCATTTGGCCAGCGTGGTGGACTATGGCCTAATACCCTCCTCATTTTGAGGAGGAGACCCGGCTCAGCAGTGGGCCATTGACGGGTCGTGATGATGACATGTTTTAGGCTCTTTGTTTGAGTGTAATGATACTTTATAAAAAAATAAAATATTTGATTGCAGAATGGTAGCAGTGACAGTTCTAGTTCAGATGAAGATATCTCAACGACAAGTGCGGTAGAAGCGGATGAATCCTTATCCAATATGGAATAATATACTAATATTAAATAAGTCGTTTTGAATACACAAAACCAAGTCAAGCCCATTTTTAATAATAAAATATGTTAATAAAATAATGATAAGTTTTGTTTTATTACGTTTCGTTTATTTGTGTATTAAGTTGAGCAACAAAATCCTGAAACATTAGATGCAAATTGGTTACGTTAGTAAAATTTTTTCATTTATATAACAATAGAACTTGATTCATCAGTGTTGATTATTATAAAAGAAATATTAACAAAATCCAACTAAGAATTAGGCATTAAAAACATCCTTCATACAAGTTCGATAATAGTAGATTACGATACAAGAGTTCAAAGAAAAAAGACGCAGACAAAGTCGCGCGCGTCGATTATATAAAGCCATTACCGTACTTGTGCGGTAATGTAAAGTAAACGCGTACGCGTGTGTCATGGAGCTGTTAACGTTCATAAAAACGATGAAGTAAATGACACTTTATGAGTGAGTGTGTTGAAAAGAATGTTTACCAACAAAGCGTCGCTTAGCAACCACTGCCTAACATTCCAAACCTTTTTTTATTATCATTTTAATTCTTTTTTACGAAAATGTTATTCCTGCTAATATTATGGTAAATAATACATATATAAATTTTAAATGATAATGTATTATATTGTTAATTAGATTACATTAGTAAATTAAAAGGCATTTTTCTGATTCTTTGTTTTAATGTATAAATTGCGATTCTTTTCTTTAAAATATTTTGATTTATAAAGTTTAATTTTGTTTGTTTTACATTAATTAAGTTTAAAAGTTCTTTGAAAATAATGGGTGGTAATAATTTAAAACAAAATGGAGGCAAGTCCCTTATTATATAATTATACCTATTAATTGTTTTCATAGACTAAAAACAATAAAATTACATTTAATACCAAGAATACTTATGCCCTTTCTATTTTAATAAATACAGCGCTATACAAAAGCTGTTAAATTCTTGTCAGCATTTCCGTTGCATCGAAAAAATTTTGATAAGAAATATTAAATTATCAAATCAGGGAAAGGAAGCATCCATCATTTTAAAATGTACTTATGTTAATAATCCGTGTCCTCAATTATAAAGAATTCAGCAAAACCTAATCGCCTTATTGTGTTGTCAATTTGTCGAAGCACTTCGAACTTTGACCTACCACTATGATTCTTCGTCTACGAGTTACCAGTATGACTAATTATAATAAAAAACTTTTCTATTCAAGAAAATATGTAGAGATGTAGCCAGCAACTTATAGACGTAGAAGACCATGGTCATTGTGTTCCTTATCTCATCCTTTCTTGGAATGAATTTTCAAAAAAAACATTCTGCTTATCTTTATATTTGTCATCTTGGTACAGTAACGATAATACGATGGTACACGAAATAATAATTAGCGATAATATTTTAATATATTATACTAATTATTTCATAACAGATAACACGGGGCTTAATATAAAGTTTGCTTGCTTGAACGCGCTAATCTCAGGAACTACTAGTCCGATTTGAAAATTTTTTTCAGTGTTAGATAGCCCATTTAACGAGGAAGACTACAGGCTATATATCATCACGATACGACCCATAGGAGCGGAGCATCACGGGCTTGATTTCGCGCGGGGCGACTAGTGGAATATAAGATTTAAAAAAAGATTTCATTTTAAAGTAATCAAAGCAAAAAATAGTTGAAATACTCTGTCAATTGTTTTGTAAAAAGGTTAATTTGACCATTTGGATGATTTCGAATATTCCAATTTCATTATCTTTTCCGCCCCTTAGCGACCTTTTCATATAGAGTAAAGAGGCGCTAGCTCTCGGAGGCACATTGCGGCGGTGTTATCACTTGTGTATAAAACGAGGAGTGAGCTGCGCGCGCGCACACTCGCTTCGATCTATCCAAGTTGCACGACCGATCTCCCGCCACTTTATCATTTCCATCGGCGCGAATTTCCACTTCGCGAGTGAGGTTAGTGTGTGATTTTCACAATATTCATATGCTTATTTTGTGAGCAAACTGGAGCGTAGCTTTACCAGTTTTGATTGTGTTGTGCCTTGTTTAAGTGCATTTTAATATATCTATTGTAAGTCAACATTTATTTATGCATATTTAAATTCTTTGTTTGTAACGAACTAAGCTTTATATTTTAATATTTATTCAACATGGAAACATTTAAGTATATTCAAGTATATATCTATATAATTAAATAAAAAATCAAGTTGCGTATTGTACCTAGTGTTAGTTTTGATGTAGATTACACTAAGTACGTAGAGGATATTTATCATCTAATAATTATGCATTTTTACTAGCTATGCAATCAACTAATTGCTGTACAAGATAAGGCAGTTATATAATTTAGATTGATTTTTATAAGTACATTCCAGTCAGGCATTCATTAATCAAGCTCTTTAATAGAAAATATCCATAACAATTTTTTAAAACAATTTTAAATTTTCTTTTTTTTTTAATAAGTATTTTTTTTAATTTTAAAGATTTACATTATCTGTACTGATTTATATTATTCGAGCGACCTGATGCTATATTTAAGTTAATTTCAATAAATTTTTGCTTAAAACAGGCAAGCGCTTCTAACTCGATTATATCCTCGCAGGGTATTAATTAAATATCTAGTCTAGGTTATTTCTATCAAGTAGGTTTGTAGCTTTCTTACAGCGTATAAGTAAAGACAAACCAACGAATAACTTTGGCTTTATAAAAGCATGTCCTAAAAAAAGTTTTTTATCTCTTAGATTTCGTAAGGGTTACATAGAAACTAGTTGATTAAATGTTACGTAATAATCCATTAATAACTTTTAATACTGTTTTATCGTAATTAATTATGATAAGATGCGTAAGTTATTATCTTTCTCTGCTATTGGTAGCTTTTCTATTTACTATAACAGGATATTGAAAAATACCTAAGTTTTAGATGCTTTGATAATAGTCAAAACGTTTGTTTTAATGATATAATAAATTAAATACCTATACTAAAAAAAATTAATCATACAGTACAACTTGTATTTACCAATATGTATTTAGTCTTAATACGACGCGCATTGAATATTTAATATTTGAACGTATTTATTAATCAAGTCTCGTGCCTCGTGGATTAGGGTTGCAATGTTTGTAAATTGTTAGCATTACCATTTAAAAATACGAAACGTCCTGATAAAATAATAATATTTAAATAAAACTACTTATATATCTATTTATTTTTAATATAAAAAGCTGAACAAACATAGTAATGGTTTTAATGTCAGTGTACTTTGTTTAGTAACAAAGAAAATGTAGGTATTTGAATTAAATTAAATGTAGGGTAAACAATACAAGATTCTTTGTTATGTATGTCAAATGGATGTTTCGTTTTTTGTGTTGTTTTATTTACATTTAAGTTTTAGTTATCAAACATAATATATTGAAAATTATAAGGGATTTCTTATCACTACTTTTAATATACTAACCACTTTAGAACCATGTAGGTACATATTGGATCAGGTAAACAAAAAACTTCAAGTTATTACTTTGTGGTGTGTTTGTTTTTTTTAGGTACAGCAGCAAAGATGAGTTCCAGTGACTTTAGAATTGAGAGAAATCTAGAATTGTCAGAAGAGACAAAGGCAATCGCCGAGAAAGAATTAAGAGAAACCCCGGAGAGAGTGCGAGAAGCTTTAGAAAGGCTTAAAGAGCTTTTGAAAGAAAATAAAGACATATACTTCGGTGAAGACGATGAGTTGCTGACAATATTTCTACGTCCCTGCAAATGGTATCCAGAAAGCGCGCTGGCACTTGTAAGTTCTTATTGTATAACTAATTTTATGTTTAGGATACAAGACATAACTTTACAATTTTTTTTTCAAATAAATTTGTATTCATACAATATCTGTACTTATATATATTACAGGTACTTATTTATATTATTCGAGCGACCCGAGGTAATTTTTAGGTAATATCAATAAATTTCTGTTTAAAAAGAGGCAAGCGCTTTTAACTCGATAAACATATTATATTATTTCCTCGCAGGGATATTAGTAAAATATCCAGGATGAAAGTAGCCCATGGTTTCCAGGTCTAATGTACCTCTGTCATTGCTTTTCCAGGTCTAAAGTACCTCTGTCATTTGCGTGCTTCTTGCAACGTACTAATCAAAAATATGTTTATAGGCCAGAGAACATTTACGTCGTTGTTACGTTAAGAAAAACGTTATTTCACATTTTATGTCTTATAAAAAAAATTACTTGATTTACCAAACATGAGTCTTAGAATGATTCTGATTTAGCAACCAGGGATAATTATTTTGATATCGTATTAATGTCCTCAGCCTTTAAACTTTTCAAACCTATGTTTGAAAAGTTTAAAGGCTGAGGCTGAGGCTAAAAATAGCTTAAAATAAATTAGATCAAAGCCGCTATGCACCATAAGATACAATTGTAATAACACAATACATAATATTTAGTGGTAACCATAAGTTGTGCAAGTGAGGTAGGAAAGTATACATTTGCGTAACATAAGATGGTACAGTTTGAGCAATGCATCAATTATGAGCAGCTACGGCTCCGTCCTAGACCTCCATCGTTATCTTTACTTTTTAAGTATGCTGTATGACATAATATACAACTAGATTGCCGACTTCATTATAGCGGTGAAATGTATCTTGCCCTCCTAAGTCCAATGACCACGAAGCCGTCTCTTACATAAAACTTGCCTATTGCTTACTTCATCTTTACAGTATTGCTTGTTTTACCGAAAACTCTTTCAAAATCACTGCGACTTTTTGCGTTTTATAAAATTTTAATTCAGTTGTTATCTATGTTAGTTTACATTTATTCATTTATTTTCCGTTAGTTTGATTTAGTTATTTCTTAATTTTTGAAGTGAAAGTTTCTTTAGCGACGTTGTGCACTGTAGGGATGGGTAAAAATGTTAAACTCGCGTCAGGACATGTGACCTGATCGAAAATTCGTAAGACGGCGCTTAATTGCTAACACGTTTCGTACAAAACTGAATTTCAATTTGTGTACGATAGCGCAATAGATGAATATTGTATTTAACCACATAAATGATAGTACTTTTATACTGATATAAGAATGGTTAGGGAACAATTTGTGCGAAATTATTCCCTAACCATTCTTAACCTAGCCAGCACTCCCGGAGTGCAACCCGTTTTTTTTTTTTTGTTAACTTACATATGAAAAATATTTTTGCTAACAACCCGTTACTGTTATGATCTAGGAATAATAGTTGTTTCAACCGAAGTAAATAAATAAATTATACGCAATATTTGAACATCATTAAAACATTTAGAGCTTGTTTTCATAGATGTAGAGATATGCAAACGACTATTTTTATACGCAGCATAGAAAGTTGAAGCTTTCATACTTTCTTGAATATTATAGGGTATGCCAATTGCCGCATGAGTCTTGTTTAAGCCGGACTTAAGATCTCATAGTAGGGTAATATATTATCTTAAACTTAATTATTTTAGAGATTCCAATAAGCACAAAAAGGTCGTTAACCAGTACAGTTACATGATATGATCGTCTTATCATTGTTATTGATAACTTCTTGGTGCACTTGGAAACAGTGACATGAATATTAATTTTTATTAAGAATTATTTATAAAAATATTTTGTTTTCAATAAAAATAAAAGTACAGTAGATATCATACTTAAAGTATTATTTTATCGCCTTTTTTGTGATCAGTCAGGTACTAACTTTTGGTAAACAAATACACATTTCTTATAATAAATTGTTTATTAATACAAATCGCTATAGTAGTAAATGAACCAATAAATTTTTTAATTATTATTTCATTCATATAATTTATTTACTACCATAATTAGTACATTTTACAATACTTGAAAATAGGTGGGTATTGCACCAGTAGATAGTTCAATGTTTAATGTATCCGTTTGGTCCTGAGATAAAAATTTTATTGATATAATATTGCTTTGTTAACGTATTTTATGTAACTTCTAGTAATTCATTCAATTTATTTTTGTCTCGGAGTATAAATTTGATCACAGACAACACGCATTTTTTGTGCCTACTTTTCTATTTTTGGAAAATCCTTTGTTATAGAAAATATTTTCTTACTTTTGATAAGCAATGCCTTGATACAATTCTATGACTCAACTAGGAACTTCAAAACTTATACTTAGTAGAGCTTTTATTATTACAATGATTTAATTTACCGTTTTCGTCGATACTTGTTAGAAAAAGTTTATTCAGCCCTCGGGATAGAAACAAAGGCTCAGTTAATGGGTCAATGTCAAAGGGCACTGCATATCGGTGAGATAAGGCTATCAGCATCGCCCTGGTGCGACATCAGAGAGTATAAATAAATAACTATCGACATTATCTTAGCTCATTCAGTTATAGTTAAATTTTGTACCTACTTCAATTTAGTTTTATTAATAATATTTTTTTTTAATTTGTACATAATTCTTCGCAACCAAAAATTAATAGCAATATTTGATTTAAAATTTAAAATAATTAAAACTAATTAAAAAGGTTAAGTTTATTTACAGAAGTAATATTATGAAAAAAACTATGTTATCGCAAGTGATTGATTAAGATGAACATAGAGCAAGCTTTCTATAACAAATTATTACAAAAAGTGATTATAATGTTATGTACAAGTCACAAACACAGAGTAGTTCCCTGTAGGCGGTGTCGTTACAGTACTATGATTTATGAACACAGGTAATCTTATAAATATAAGTATAATACAAGAGTGTGTACAAGAAAACGTTATTAAAGGTAAATTCCTGACTACAGCAAGTTATGTGTAATAAATTTTATATCGAATTTCTTCTAGTCAACCGCACCAATCATGATCACTAAACCTCATACTTTTTTTACTAATTTGATATAATTGCAGCAGTGATGGCCCAGTGGTTGAGACTTCAAGTCTTACTCGGGAGTTTCGATGTTCGATACTGGGCACACACCTCTGACTCTGAGTTATGTGTGTTTTAAGCAATTAAATATCACTTGCTTTAAAGGTGAAGGCAAACATCGTAAGGAAACCTGCACTCCTGAGAGTTCCCTAAAATGTTCTCAAAGGTGTGTGAAGTCTGCCAACCCGCACTGGGCCAGCGTGGTGGACTATGGCCTAATACCCTCCTCATTCTGAGGAGGAGACCCGGCTCAGCAGTGGGCCATTTAAGGGTCGTGATGATGATATAATTGCAATTTAAATAAAAAAAAGTTTTTAAGTTTTTTAGTTTGTAAATGCAATATAAATTCTTTTAATGTACACATATTCCATACCTAATATAACCATAACTATTCACATAATATTTATTGTTCCGCGCAAAATTCTTAAACAAGTCTTTATTTTTAAAATATTTATAACTATCGAGCCACCCCGGCCTCGAACGGTTTCTGTACTTTAATATGAACATATAAACTATGATTGAGCCTTTAATAAAATTAAGTCAAAAGTTTATCAAGAGTTGTCAAGAGGTTGCACTGTACAAGTCAAGGGTTGTTTTAATACAGAGTTGCCATGGCCTCTTACCGACTAAAAGGTGATATCTGCCCTTGGGTCCTTTTTTACTCATACTTAGGCGTTCATTTAGGTTATAAATAAAAATAATTCTGATAAATTTTCTGCCATTTATATGACACAGATTTCGAGTTTTAAAAAAAAGCTCTTTTTAATATAATTTATTTATTACTTTAGAAATCAAACAGCATATCATATAACACATAAAAATAATATTTATAACTAATACTTATGCCAACAAAGTTTTCACTAACGCTATAAAAAAAAAACAATGAAAAAAATCTAAAAAAATCCTCAGTATAGAGCAAGATGACATTTTCTATCAAAATTGGGTGTAATACTTAAAAAAAAGTATAAAAAAAAACATCCAAATTTTATTTGTTCCGCCAAAAATCGCCTTTTCCTTAAAATGTCATAAATAAAATATTTTTTCATGTCTTTTACTCCTAAGAATTGGGAAAAAAATTACCATTCAGTAGATAATTTTGAATTATACTACGAGCAAAAAAATTAAAGCGAAAAAGACTTTTTTTTGAAAAACTCGAAAGCTCTTTGATATAAATGGCAGAAAATTTGATAGAATGATTTTTATTTATAACCGAATTGAACCCAAAAGTACGAGTAGAAAATAACCTAAGGGCAGATATCCCATAGAAACCCGGCTTTGCCTTTAACTTGTGATTTGATTGTAGCAGTGATAACCCAGTGGTTGAGACTTAAAGTCTTTCTCGGGAGTCCCGAGTTCGATCCTGGGCACACACCTCTGACTCTGTGTTATGTGTGTTTTAAGCAATTAAATATCACTCGCTGTAACGGTGAAGGAAAACATCGTGAGGAAACCTGCACTCCTGAGAGTTCCCTAAAAGTTCTCAAAGGTGTGTGAAGCACTGGGCCAACGTGGTGGACTATGGCCTAATACCCTCCTCATTCTGAGGAGGAGACCCGGCTCAGCAGTGGGCCATTAAAGGGCCGTGATGATGTGATTTGATTACTAACACAACAGATGAAACAGTATGAGATGGTTAATTCCGTTACCGTTTTCATTCACTTGTATACATAAATAATGATCTATTTATTAAACCGTACTTGAAACGTACGGAAGATTCGCAATATACTGCGTCGATTGTATACGTACTTAATGCCGGAGAAAATCACTTTCAAGGTTCTACACAACAATATATTTTTCTAACTTAGACTAAAATAACATAAACGAAATCATTAGCTAGATTAATTTGTGTATGGTAAATAATACTAAATTTTAATTTTTTCTTCCTTAACATTACAATAATATATTGTTATTTTTTAAAATATTTGTTTTATGACTCATGAACAACGATGTTCAATTTATAAAGACTTACTAGTCTTATGTGCAATAAATATGTTTGATAGTCAAGTGATAAGCTTTAATGAAGAAATCTTTTCAAAATAAATAAGATTAGTCTATTGCACTTTGTACGCTTATAATGTTATCTTTTCTGTTTATCGTCGCCGATAATACTTGACCGAGGTTTGTCTGATAACTAGGATCCGGCATCCGGCATTCAAATAGAAACAAGGAAAAAATGTTTTGTTCTAATGTATCCAAATAATCAACAGATATAGATTTTTTGTCTAATCAATGATATTATCGAAATTGCTTGTCTATGATATTATGATTTCTTTAAAATATTTTGATGTTATAGAAATCAAAATAGCAGATATTTCAACAGGAAGAAATTATAATTAAGACTGATTTTTTTTATTCCATTATGTAGGTGTGTCTCCTCTATCTATAAAAAGACTATAAACATTAATTGCTAAATTCTAGTAAATAATGTAACAAAGGTACTAATGAATGTCTTGTTTCATCATGGTATTCGTTATGAACAAGATTAATGGATATATTCTGCTCAGGTAGACTGTCGAAAAGTGTTACTGTGAATATATAATAGTAATCACATTTGTCTATGTCACTTAATTCTTTCTTCATATTATAAGATTTGTTTTCAAAATACTTACAGTAGGTACTTTACTTTTGTGCTACTTTTTATATGTAAATAAAAGTTATTATATTACCACTAGAATTATCGGCTTTATAACATGTAAAAAGAAAAATATACAATTCTTAACTAATAATAACTTAATAAATACTTGGCAAGTAGGTATTTATCTGGTATGTCAATTTGTAATCAGTCCGATTATAATTTTAGGTGAACCTCTTCAATATATTTTACATTTTTGTTTAGATTGTTTTATAGTTTTTAAATGTGATTTAATATTGTAATTGCATTCAAGTTGCATTTACAGGTATATTAATAACAGATAATTACTAGATCAGGTCAAACAAGAGTGCTGGACTAGCTCTACGTGGTGGCCGTTAATCGTTCAACGATTGATAGATTCTCGCAATCAGTCGTTAACCTAACTCTTGAGTAACACATCCATACCGTTAAACACCTCATGAATATCTCACTAAAACAATTATAAAATTTAAATGCATTTGGTCAAGGTCATTTTGATTTCGTGCGAAACGTTTTAAAGTTTTTGACCTATTTAATCCAGTTATTGGATTTTGCCCTTTTTATTTGCTTTTATTTATTACTTTATATTTTGCTCAAAACCTACTTTAATAGACAATTAGTGTAATTAATAAAAGTTGTGTTTGTGTCACTACTTTAATATTGAAACATTGACGAAGTTGTAAAGACGTTTGCAGTAAACAACAGTAAATAATGGCATTTGCATGATGGGCATAAAATTTCATTGTTCACTTAAGTTGATCTTTGTGCACGGTGAGACAAATTACTTTGCAGTAGTTTTGATTATTGCTCAGTTTCCATATTATCGAAAGTAACAAGGAAATGAGGGGCATTATGCATGGCCTGCCAATGTAAACGTTCAGTTGTTATGATAACAACTTTATAATAACATCGGATTGCAGGCTCATACCAGTGTCAATATTTTTCTTCTTAATATAATGTATATATAGAGCAAATAGCTAACATTCTCTTACTATTTATACTTTTGGTTTATTTTTATCGCTACTGTATCTACGCAACTAAGGATTTCTTTTGAAATTCTGATGCACAAAACTAAGAATCAGTAATTTCTACGAAAGAAAAAGCACTTAAATGCAAATTATTTCAATGATTACAGTGATTAGAAACATAGTTTTTGATTTGATAACAATGGAAATAAGACTTTGTTGTAATATTAATCGTATATTATTGCACACTTGAAATTAAACTTACTTAATTTATTTTGTTTCAACTTCCTTTACATGCCTTTCTATCAATGCATGATTAGAATTTTTTATAAGTTTAAGTGCGATTTTTGTGTATTAAAAAAAATTGTTTTTAGATGCGACGTGTTGCAGAGTTCAAAAAAGTCAATGCGTCTCTTCTAGATGGACTATTGCCTGAACACGAGAAGGAAGCTTTTCTTGAACACAAAGTCGTCAACGTAATGAAAGGTCGTGATGATAAGGGACGAAGAGTCCTTATCGTTAGTGTTGGAGGTAAGAACAAATCTATCTCTAATTACTAAATACAACAAGCAAATAGCAACACACAGTTTATTAAAATGGTTCGATAAGTCTGACGTATAACAGAATAATAACCTTCAAAATATAGATAACGATGGTGTCATAAAAATAAAAGGATACTACACTTCTAGTCCAAGAACATAAAATATCTAACTGACATGCTTAAACGAAATAAATTATCGTTAGTAATTACCAATACGATTAAATGGAGTATTTCTTTTATCTTTTCACACATTACTAAAAGTTTATTTTTACTTTGTAATATTTATTTATTAATAACTCGCACTTTAGAATACCTAATGAGATAACAATTACAATAATCTAAGGAAGCGAGGATTCTGTTTATGTTGATAATATTGTTGCAAATTGCAAGTTATTAATATTTATATTCTATTCATTTTATCTCTCAAACACCTCTCAAACACTTTAAGACTGCAAATATTGTTTCTGTTTTATAATTAATAAAAGTTAAAGCACTGGAATTAAGCACAAATTGATTTGCAGGTACTTGGAACCCCAAAAAAGTGACAGCAGATCAGTTGTTTAGGCTGTTCTACCTGATTCACGAGGCGGCCATGTTGGAACCAGAATCGCAAGTGCGAGGCACTGTCGTCATCATGGACTTCCATGACATGGGCTGGAGTCAGGTAAACTAATTCTATTGACGGTTGTAAAACTAATATGTACTTTTACAGAATATTTAGAATATTTAAAAGCAAATAATTTCAATAACAATATAATGTTTACATATTAGTTATCGGTAGATATAAAAATTCTATACACTGTAAATTACCAAAATGTTTAACATTTTCAACAAGAGATTATATACAACTAGTGATCCATTACTGTGGCTGAGGTGTATTCAAACTGTTCACTCACTCGCTCATTCATTAATTTATACTCTACCCGCAAACTTTACTTTACTCTACTTTGCAAATCCAACTACCACGAAAAAGTCTTTTCATTTTTCGGGTGACACACACAAATAATGTGGATTTTTATTGATAAAAGAATTTTCAAAATCGATTCAGTAGATCCAGAGATTACCCCATACAACCTCACAAACATTACCTCTTGATAAAATCGCTAGTTAAACCATAATGGACACAAACCTTCATCCTCTTTTGCCGGAACAAACAGACAGACAGACCGACAGACGGACAAAATTTGTAAAAAATGTTTTTTTGGTATATGTACTGTGAATACATCCATATGCACTTAGTAAAAAGTGGTTATTTTAATATTACAGACACTCCAATTTTATTTATTTGTATGGATTGTTTATTTTTACTTATATAGTTTTGTCACAAATTTCTTGAAGTTAATTAAATTGGATATACTATGTAGGAATTTTTTTTAACAATAATACATGCTCATTGTTTCGGATGTTTGGCACGCTAGTACACAGTAAATACTACGTTCATTGTTTTCAGTAGTACGTTGAAGGTTATTGTTTTCATAACAAAACGCACAAGTAATATAAATAAAATGATAGTTAGTATGGACAGATAATGCTTTTTACATTTCATAGATTTTTGAGGGATGTATTCGAAGGTTATTATATAAAATTAGGATAGCCGTAAAGACAATTGAAATAACAAAAACGTTTGTAATCTATCAACATTGATACATAGTAGGTATCTTGGCACTTTCACTGCACGTGCGCATAACGTGTGCTGATTGCAATATTTTCATGTGTTTGCTAATATATTTCGAATATTTCTTTATCGTAAATTACTTTTGAATATGATATTTCAAAATTCTTGTACTTTGTGTAAAATGTGCTACAGCTTTTATAAATAAAAAAACGCATTTTGTAATGATTCATGGTTGAACAAAGTGTTAGCAGGAGCGAAGTTCAGTAATTACAGAGTAGGTATATTTAAGGACAAAGATACGAAATGTACAAAGACTCTTCATTGTCTCTTTATCATGTTGCGTTGTTACAAAACATTCGTTACATTTATTTCTTTACTAGGACACGTGCCTTGACTTTTCTATCTGAACTACTTTATTATACAAAGCAATTAAAAATAAATATCTTTTTTATATTTAAAGTAGGTATCACCGGCTTCTCGTTACACTATTAAAGTAGATCTCTTTCGTACCCTTTTTCATGCTGAAAATTTTGAAAATTCGCTCGTTATTAAATTTCAATACAAAACGGAACTTCTGTCTAAATTTTGATAGCATCAGCATCGTTGCGTTGATCTGTCAGACAACCACCTTTATGTTACTTATATCAGATGATGAAAACTATAATTAACTTTTAATATAATACACAAATATATGCAGAATATAAGTATTTACGAAAATAGATAGATAGATAAAATCTTTATTGCACACAAATAATAAAGGAAAAAAATATGAATGAACCTAGTTACGACACCACCAATACATATCTACCTATGTTACAAAAAACAAAAGACATGCAAAAGCGGCCTTATTGCTAAAGCAATCTCTTCCAGGCAACCCTTAAACAAAGCAACTTATGAACGTATGCGGGCTAGTACAAAAGATTAAAAATTAATCAAATATATTTTAGTAAAGTAGAGTAAATACATAAACTTCATACTCACTATACTTACATACATGCGCTATATAAAATACTAAATAATATAAAAATAATATAAGATAATTAATATAGCAAATGATAAAGTTAGATATAGAGAGTTACATATTGAGATAATATTCTGTAAGACGACGTTTAAAAATATGAAGAAAAGTCGATTGGCGGATATTCGGAGGAAGAGAGTTCCATAGGATGACATCCTTGTTAGTATAGGAATCTCCATAGTAATGGAGTATCTCCATAAAATAGTAAATATTTCAGTTGTGAGCTGTATAAAAAGTATTTATTAGTATATTTTTATATGCGGTAATTATGACGTAGAAAGTCATCAACCAGGATCTGATAAACATTGACCTTGATTTATCAGTTCAGTAATTTTACCAATAAAAGATTAAAAGATTACTTATCTATAAAGACTTTGAGCTATTTTGTAATTATAACAGTAATATAATTTTTTGCAAAGCTAGTAAGCATTTAATACTATAAAAAATATGTATAATAGTAGGTACTTGATATAGATGAATCTAATCTAAATATCATTAAAGCAATAAATGATGCGCGTATAGATATAGAAGCAGATGTAGTTATTAAGAAAATGTTTAGTTTTTTCTTAACCGATGAGTAATTGATTAGCGCACAATTGACCTTAATAACAATAGGAAAAACATTATAGCAAAGGACCCAACCGTAATAGTACCTATCTTATAAAAAACAAATTTCATTGCGGCTCACGTATCAGATGTCATTGTTCTTTAAACTTTATCAATAGCATTAGTAGCAATAGTGCCTTACTTCCTTATCTTGCTCATTCGGAACAAATTTCCGTAAAAGGATAAGTGTAGAAAATAGAATATATCCATAATATATCGATAAAGGACGGATATTTAGAGGAAAACCGTATAACAAGGTTTCAGCTCAAGGGGCATCACGTTCGAGGCTGCTAAATGGTTTTGTATTCTTGGGCGCGTACACATTTACTTTTATAACTTATCTCGTGGTCATTGGTGATTTGTATTTGTATCATCTTATATTTAATTATTTTGCTCATCGATAGCACTGGTCATTAGTAAAGTTTGCTTCTGTATAAATTTCATTGCCATATAAAATGTCTTTTCATTTCAACAACATTTTCTAATACATCTGTGTATAGGCAGACAACCATTATTTTTTTTTATAATACATGTATAATAGTAGTTTAAGTGGCTTTCCATTTGCTTTTTATATATTGTACCTAGAAGGATTTATGACCAAAAGAGACTAAAAATAATTATTACAAATTTACAATGATCCTAATCATTGTAAATATTAAGAGGTACAACAATCATGTTGTTAATTTAAGTAGTCAAGATAAAACTATTATTTTACTTTGAATATTAATAATTATTTTGTAGGTTGACTAATCCAAGGATTTGATTTATTACTTTTTTAATAGAATACTAAAAATCACAACTGTCAAACATGTAAAGTTAATGTTTCTGCTAACATTACAATAATAAATACAAAATTACTTATAAATGACGACAAATGCTTTGCACTTTACCTACACGCTTATTGTTTTTATAATTTATATATTTATTTATCTTTGACAGGATAATTTTAAAGATGTGTTGTTAAGTTTTCAGTTTACTAATGATAATAGATCAATATTTTAGTTAAACTTCCGTTAGTTGTCAAAACGCAAAAGGATATGGTGTTTCCTTAAAAAGTAAGGACATTGGCAAATAATATACGCAATAGAGTCTGTGAACCTAACCCTTTTCGTCCATCCAATATGCAATGACCTTAACCGACCACAATTAGGATAAGTTTAAGTTAAAAAATAACTATCGTCTTGAATTTAATGTTTTTGTAGAAGAAAAAATTATTATGTGTCCTTTAAATGTAGTCATACACATAAAACGAATAAATTTTATTTTAGGCGATGTTAGATTAGGATATTGATTCCTCTTAGTCTTTAGATTCATTTCTCATAGTTAATTTCTTAATCAATTTATTCAGATAAACTTTATGAAATATTATTTATAATCAGTTTTATTAGACGTAAAGAATACACTTGAACCTTTCCGTTCATCCAATCTGCAATGACCTCTGCTTACCACAATTAGGATAAGTTTCTAGTTACAAAATAAGTAATTCTTAACTACATAGTCGTAATCTAATGTTGTAGAAATATGACACTAGATGATTACTAGGAGGTTATTTGTTGCAATAATAACTATATCAAATTTCATATTACATGTTTACACAGCAGTTGTGTGAATAAAAAATAAAACAGCTATTGCGGGTGCATACAAAATAATTTTGTAATCTTAGTCGAGATCAGTTAATAAGATACTTAAAGACTTTTTTATAATTAAATACCGAAATAAATATTTCTAACAATTTACCGAGTAACCTAATAAGTAGAGTAATAATGAGTACAAAATTTATCTTTAATCGTAATCATGTTATATAATTATTTCGTCATAAAAATTTATCTTTATCAATTGCATCTTATTTGTTTGATTATATTTTTTTTAATATATCTATATTAGTAGAATTTCATTGTGTTACTATTGATTTTTTTATAATTGATAATGATACTTTAAATAGATTTTTGTTTTGGATTTATTATTTTTTGTTATATATATATTTATTATTATAATATTATAAATATTTTTAATATTATTCTAGAAATAAAAGAAGCAAAATAAATTATTTATCGGTCACTGGTATCTTTCTTTAGACTGAGAGTTCGATGTTTTTGCACAAATGTCAACATTATCTGTTATCGCAAAATGCTAAAATGTGATTGCTTCGAGAATGTTTTGTAAAATATTTGTGATGTAGTTATACGCACAAGACCTGTAATTTAATATTTTTTGTTCAGAGTTCAGACCAGGTTTTAGTGCTTCCACGATTTACACTTTTCACTTATACACATTATAAAGCAGTTATTTTTTGGGACCCGGTCCAGAAACTGGTTTCATTATAATTTATACTGGAACCTCTTAAATGTATGAGGAAAGTTGCTTAAAGCTATGTTTTATGGAATCTTAAATTTCATTAGACATCTAACAAAGTTACGACTTTGTATTCCGAATTTTAAAAAAGATTTCCCGTTGCTAAAATATATTTTTTTTACAGACAATGGGTCTCACACCAGCGTTTTCGAAACGCCTGTTGACTTTTATCCAAGACGCTTTGCCTCTTAGATTGAAAGAGGTGCATTTTGTAAAGGAGCCCATGATCTTCAACGTCGTATGGAAAATGTTCAAGCCACTAATCAGAGAAAAACTTAGCACGAGAGTACGTAAAAATAATTTGTAAAGTACATTAAAAGTTGGTTGTTAAAAATTAAACTAATAATTAAATGCGACGTTTCAGATCTTCTTCCACGGAAGCAAAATGGGATCTCTCCACAAGCACATAGCTCCCACTCATCTACCATCAGACTATGGTGGCGAGCTTGGCGCCATCGACTACTCCGCTGCAGACTGGTACCCCGTCATCAACGACGTTCTGCCACATATACAGAACTGGAATACTTACGGGTTTGTCAAGAAGACGTAAACTTCGCTGCAGTTAGAGTAGATCATTATGATTGGCTTTATGATTATGACTAAGTTTATCTTAAACAATCTCAGAGAAAACTATTGTATTATTTCTCCATTTAAATGCAGTCATAATCATAAAACGGATAAATGTTATTGTAAGAAATGGTGAATTGGGGTCTTGATTCCTCTTAGATTAAGTTATACTTTTGCCATAATTGAATTGATTACGAATAACTATTGAAAATTGATGAAGTGTTATTGTTTGTTTTATGTATACTCAGGGTTATAAGACGTAAAGATAATTATACCTATCCTTATTTATACTAGAAACACCTGCTATTTAACTATAATATATTCAAAATATTTTTAAAGATTTTTCTTCAAATGTATGTCTAAATATTTTCTAACATGTTAGAAATCTTATTATGTCTTATAACCCTATGTAAAATGATGATGTGTGAGTTTGATCGGATTCGATACAGATAGCAAATCAGAGTGCCTTAAATCAAAAATATTTTAATAAACGTATTGATTAATAATATTAAGCATATTTAAGATTAGATACGTATTATATGCTATGTACAAATTATATCTTTTAGATATTTTTGATGATGTCAGTTGTTTGTAAGCGTATATATTACGGTGGCAACAACTATCTGTGGTATAGGTCAAACAATGTTTGTCTGTATCTCACAGGTCATATTAAGCCAAAAAAATATTAGTTTATATTCAAGTTTCATTAATATTTTGTAATTATTACATTGCTATGAGATAACCTGCCAAAAATAATTTTCTTCATAAATTTTTCTCTTAAAAATTAAGTGTGTGTATGCCAAAATTTTAGCTTATTATTGTAGTAATGATTCTAAATGATATGTGCCTTATAACTTATAAACATATTCGAAGGAAAAAGAAAATGTGCGTCTTTATAATTAGGAAACATCTGTTTTTATTTAATGGGGCCAAAATGAATCAATTTTCTTTTACTTAAGAATATTATTAAATGTATACTAAATTATAGTCTGTGAACTTCTGGTAAGATTTCATAGTTTCTAAGTGTATTTGTTTTACGTATGTTAATTTTTGAGCTAATTTCATGACATTTTTGTACTTGAAAGAATTTATTTCGCAATTTTATATTTCAATCGATGATTTTGGACAGTCTACAATATGATTAATGATTCTTTATGATACAGCATGACATAACGTAATGACATTGAATTTAAATCAAAACGATATCAAATTAAGTCTTACTTATATAAATATTTAACAAATATACAAGACAAACAGAGTTCTGTACCTTTATTGCAAATTTAAAATAGTTTGGCACGGAAAGAAATAGTTGTTCGTTTGAGAGATTGTTTAAATAATCCATTGTTTATTAGAAATTGTTTCCATTTTTTATAAGATTATGACATTCCAATTAGCTGTTGAATTTTTCATAATTGCTCAAATGAATAGGTATGTAATTTACTAATTTGTCAAAGGCACTGAAACATGTGGGTCTTTTGTATGAATGGTGATTAGGACGTGCGTTGAGTTTAGGTATACTTTATGAATTTTTTAATATGAAATACAGATGATTGCATAAAGTTTTATCTTTTATTCTCTAGATTCTAGAGGTCAAATAAGTTTCAAATACCAAAAATAAGGTTTTAATCTTAACAAATTATATTACATCAGTGGTTGCAGGTCATGTGTTTTATCCTCATGGAGTGTATTAAATATATATAAATTAATACAACTGTTTTGATTACTGCCAAAATAGATCTGGATAAGCTAAAGGACAGTGGTAACTATAAGTACTGAGTGCTGAGTGTGATTACGAGCGAAATACAGCAGCATTTTATTCCTTAGCAATAAAATAGCAAATTCACAATGTGCGTATTTGCTTTTTTCTCACAGTAGGAAATCAACTTATTATTTAATTTGAATTACGTACGTACAAATAAAAACGAATGTTTGTGCTCTCATAAACCACTCTTTATTTTGTGATGGTAAGTTATCGTGCCTACTGGTGAAATTTATTAAATAAGAAAGATGCTGAATTGATATCTATAAAATTTTTATCTTTATCCTAGTATATTAGAAGGATTATTCATCAACGAAGCGAGGACGGGTCAGTTAGTATATACTATAGGTATATATTTTTCCGGTAAACAACGTAAATATTTTCAATATTGCATACATTTTCTGACAAAATGTGATATTTTAATATAGTGACATAAGCGCAGTTTCTTTCCAAAAATCGTGCTCATCTAGAAAATCGACTGGAATTGACAGATAGCCATAATATGGTTAAGAATGTTAAGCAACTATGTATTACCATGAGACAATTTAAATAAATATATATCATGTTGATGTTACCAGTAGATTCTTAGACCTTCCGGCTTCATCTACCACCAGTTGACGATGACACCGGAAGGTATGTACTGAAACAAAGGCATGCGACAACGTGAACTAGTCGTGTTTGAGTTTAACGGAATTATCTTAAACTGCACTTTGGCTGTAAGTATTTTTTTTATGGTAATGTTCGTCTATCTGTCTATATCGTAGCTCGCGAATAACTACCGATTTTGATGCGGATTTTTTTTGTGGAAGCAAATGGGATTAAGATGCTATTGTTTTAAAAGTTTAACAGTGTATATTTGTATCGGTCTGTAACATCACAGCTCTTGAAAGACTGGGCCGATTTTGATGCGGATTTTTCTGTGTCAAAGCAGATGGAGACAAGATTACATTGTTTTACAAATTTAACAGTATCGCAATAACCTGATAAATGAACTCATTTTGGTGCGGTTGTTTATATTCGATATTTCAAGTGATCTAGATGTTTCTTACCTATAATTTATGAATTTTAATTATTTCTTATTCTTTAGTGGATTTTTTAGTTTAAAGTCGGTTAAATTTTTTGTTATAAATTTTTTATTATTCTGTAAAATATTTGTAACTTTTTTATTTACTGTGACAATACACATGTAAGTATTTAACACAGTTAAGTTAAAGTAAAACGTTATGTTAAAATACTTGGTATTTTTTTCAAATGTTTAAATATTTGTGTTTTGTTTGTTATTGATGTAAGTATTAAGTACAAATTACAAAGTGCAATAAGTAGTTCAAGGCTTTTATGTATAACATTTATTCTTTGTGTACCTACTACTTATATTATATATGAGCAATTCGTAGACAAAACAAAGAAGCAATTATTAAATTTATACTTAGCATTAAATATTTTACGTTAATATGGAACTGTCGAAGGAGGAGAGAACATAGGGAGATAATTACATGAAAGGTCATCTTTACTTGCAGCATCGTTGGCGTCCTATTCGCTATGATGACTAATATTAACACAGGGTACTTTTTAACCCGAAAAAATCATGGTTCCAGTGGAAAAAGAGCCAGCAGGAAACTCAACAGTTTAGGTTAAACCTGACTTACAAAAGTATATTCATTTAGCGGAGTATCAACGTCATTTGGATTCCGAGCTTTGTCATCATTTTATTAACCTTGTACAGAGTAGTAAGGTTTATTTATTAAGCTCTTATTAATGTGAGTTTTTAATCGCTTTAGTGGCAAATCCTCCAACTTCACACGTGTGCAAGTATTATACATATAAACCTTCGTCTTGAACAACTATTTATTAAAAACTGCATCAAAATCCGTTGCGTTAAAGATTTAAGCATACATAGGGACAGATAGCGGGAAGCGACTTTGTTTTATACTATGTCGTGATGCGAACACCAAGCCCCATGAAACAATTACTCACTTTGTGGAGACGATAGTATGGCGTTATAAATTTATTTTTGTTTCTTGTATTTATATTGTGTCCGTCACATGTATGTATGGAATATAAATTAATATTTGCTTAATATATATATCGGTGTGAGTTAGGTTTAGGTTATCTAGTGTTAGGTTAGGTTTATGTTTAGACGATGAAACTTAGCAGTGGATGCGAGTGTCTCGATCGAATGAAGGAATTCCTTAAGCCTACACCTTGGTCACAAGCCCAAGGTGCTGTTTGGGTTCCTGTCACAATAGTAAAAGATCCTGACTATAGTATATATGGTATAGTATAGTCCATCCACTATGCCATACGATGCTTATAAATGATTGTTTAGACTTTAGTTTCCGCCATATAAGATATTACAATAAATATATTGTGATGGTACAGTAAAAATACCTATTATATTAAAAACATTTCGTAGAGAGAGATTTCTCTGGAAACGTGGAAATGGCTCAGATTGTTCTTTTTTTGAAGAATAAAAATACATTGAATGTCCACGACCCTACCCCATAGTGAAATACTATAAGACATGATACCGTAAAAGTACCTGAAATATACAAGCCAAGCAGTATCGACGACAGTCATATTTCTTAACCGAAAAGACTTCCGAGCTGAATCTTCCCGCCATAGATGGTAAATGGGAGTTCCACTAAAGTTTTGAGTCTAATGTTATTCCTAAAAGTAAAATATCTAATTGTTCATTACTTACGGTGTTAACATTTGTTTAAGCAAACTCAATAATATTTTGTCTTTTTTGCATTTAGTCCAAAATTATTAACCGTAAATGCACTGTTTACATCATAGGTTTACATCGTCGTGACTGTGTTGGTTTTTCTTAACTTTAAATATAAGAGATGCGTCGTCAGCAAAAAGTACAGTGTCACACAGATTCCTTACGTAGCATGGCAATTCAATCATATAAATCAAAAATAAAAATGGACCGAATATTGATCCTTGTGGAACGCTCATATTTAAGATGGATACAGAATTGGATCTTCCGTATCCATCTTAAAAATGAGCGTTCCAAATTTCGAAACATACAAACTTTCATTTTAATAATATTAGGTAATATAGAATATGGCACCTACAGTAGAGTATTTTTCTATAAGTGTTTTCGTGAGAGGTACTCGTTCTATGATGGTGGTGGTGGGACAATCTCCGTTATGTTGGCGAGCTCGCGCGATGGTCTATTGGTCGAGTAGTCGCTGGTCGCTATCAGTTGCGCTTGAGCTTCACGCATATCTTACTTTTATAATCACTCCGTTACTGCGGTCGGATATTATTTGCGCGATTTATTATATAGTGTAACAAAATAATGTTTTTATTGCCATTCAGTACATTTCCTCAATTTTCATAAAAATTAAAGAATTGCCTAATAATAGTGAAATCTGTGTCGAGTTACTAAACTAGCACAAATCTCAGTGAAGGGTTTCCGCTATTGCTGAGATATACTACTTGCTAGCTGGTTTATGCTCTACAGATATTAATATTGTAAACATCTTCTATTTAATTGAAGAATAAAATGAGTTTACAATTTGGATCAGATGGCACTCCATTCGTTATGTGGGCTGAGCATAAGATCAAACTAGAAAAAATGCCAATTACTGAAGATTTTTACGTGAAAAAAGCTAGGACAGAGCTTCGGGAGACACCGGAAAATATTGAAAATGGTCTTAAAGAACTAAGAGAGCTCCTTAAACGTAAGTGTTTAAATTATTAAAAAGATTTACTTGACAACTAATTATAAATAATAGTAATTATTGTTAATTCATACAAGCTAATCTAGAGAATGATAAATACGTAATTAAAGACGTCTGCATTGATAATATTTTAACTATATAATTTAATAGGTATTTTTAGCCCTCTGTTTGTTAAGAAAAAGAAAACTATTTTCCTGGGTATATAATGTAGTAGGTGTACCTATATAGTTTGCAAAACATCGAAACTCAGTATTTAAATTAAACCGGTTTAAGATAGATATAGGCATATTGAATTAATTCAACTCGTTATTTTAATTAATAATCGGAAAAGATCCAATGAAACTCATCTGTGATTAGTGGAAAATTAAAGATGGTTTTAAAACCAAAAGATATAAAATCTTTTAACAAACCACAACAGTTAAAAGTATACTTAAAGCAATGTTTGTAAAAAATTATATTTAAGTACATTAAATCGCAGACATTATCTATGTGTATATGAATAATTTTAATATGCTAACGCTTTTAATTAGCAAATGTCTTGTCTTCTGTTTAAATAATAATTAAAATGAATGATCTCTCTTTCATATATATAAACTCTTAGTAACTATAACATGAGAAAAGATAGAATACTTGAAAAATACTAGTACTAAGGTAATATCGGCATATCCAGTAAATATCGACGAATATGTGCTCCTTTAAGCCAATAATTTTGATGCTGATTTTTTCTTCGAAAGTACTAAAGATAAAGAGATAATCCTGGAAATTTGATGACGGTATAATTTCATTCCGACACATCTAATATATGATATCAGTATTTGTTTAAGAGACTTTTTTGAAAGGTAGATATTGAAAAACGATACGTTTAATTACTACTGCGCATTAAACCATAACAATACATTTTGCAATGATACCTTAGAATACCTAAGGCACAATAACACAAAATATAATAAATAAATATTTACTGAATTTGATCACTTATCAATAATTATAAAGAAAATTATGATCACAAGTATTAAGTGATCTTAGTGAACAATATAACTAAGAAAAATTAGTTACAGTTAAAATTAGTTAATTTATTGTTTTAATTTTACCTATTTCTAGTAGGTATGTGGATTTGGAAGTACGATTGACAAGGTTTTGGATCGTCGATTTCAAAAAAGAATTTACTTGAATTTAAAGGTCTTTCATTTTATCTTTAAAAATTCCAAATTATTTAGTTATAAGTACCATTTATAATACTATTATTAAAAGATTTACATTTTATATATATTTTTAAAATTTGGTAGCATTCTTGATAGATCAGTTTTATAAACAATTTACGTGTTATAAATAAATGTGGATCTGTTTCTTTTCAGTAACGTATTGATGAGATGTTTAATGTTTTTTTAAAACGTAAGCTTTAAACAAAATACATGTTCTTAGAAAAATACAAACTAATATTTGTTTTGTTATATTATTTTTTTGAAATTCGTAAATTTTATTAGAAAGTGAAAATAATGATCTAAGAGGTCGCACAAGACGAATATGTATATGAGCCTACATTAGCTAACTCTACCTTTCTCTTGCTACAAACAATTTTGTTTATTATAGATTCAACACAGTCATAAAATGACAACAGTAGCAATTGCGAACAGGAAACGACTATTGGTAAATTGTAAAATAATAGATTTGAGCATATGTTCTTTGTGTTGGTAAACAAAATCTATTTTAGATTCGCTTTAATAATATGTAATATTGTATTACAATTACGTTTCTTTTCGATTATGTTTGAAAAAAATATTCGTAAGACATGAAACTAGACGATACAAACTAAGCAATTGTTAAAACTCCAACGAGAAGAAAGAAGTTTTTATAATTTAGAAGTATAATTCTACTGACATTGTCATGAGAAATAAAAGGAAAAAAAACCTGTGACAAAGAAGTCATAAGAAAAATATAAAAAATAATTGCTACGATGTAGAATCATCGTAAGATTATAAATAAATATGAATTTTTATATTATTCTCCATTTGCTGTTTGTGCGTTTTTGCAGAGCGATGATAGTCGATAATTTTTTTAATATAAATAAAAAAAATATATATTTACTATAATAACAGTGGTTATTAAACTACTACATTATTTACTTTTACAAAACTGGTATAGAGTTAAAGATGTATTTTTCCTCTAGAAACTGTTACGTATACAATTAAGCACTTATTTACATCGCGATTATCATTGGAGGGGAAAGGAGGGATACTTGTTCCCTTCGGGATATTTAAAACTAGAAAAAGACTAGCTTTATTTAAAACTAGCGACATTGTTAGTCTATTGTACAAGTAGATGTTGTACCATAAAGCTATCTCTCATTTAAAAGAGTGACATAAATAGAGATTGAAGAGTATAAAATAAACCCCTGAACTGACCCCATTATGCCTGGTTTTTAGTCTATCTGCAACATTTTCAGATGTTAGTAACACCGTTTATTAGTATTGCGGGTATTACCTTTTATACTATTTCATGTATACCGACGTGTAGACAATATACAACCATTAGTGCGATGGATATAAAATATATTTTTTAATATCTAACTAACTGTTGTCTCGCAAATTGGACGAGTATAATTGATAATCAACATCATTTACGAGTAGGGTAAACGTCTTAATTCAAGTATTAAGAATAAATTATAGACGTCATCAACTTGTCAGTCAAAGACTAATAATAATAATAAGATGAGAAACAGACTTCATTGTGCGATATCAATGTTTTGCTTGTGATGAAATGCATTTAGTGCTATATTCAGATAAACATAGTGTGACGGTTATAAACCTTACATAAAGTAAATTTAACATTTAAAATAATAATAATAAATAATATAAAGAAGTAATAAAATAGTAATGAATAAATATTATAATATAATATTTACAAGTAAACATAATAAGTAACTTATTTTATATTTAAAACTTCATGTAATACATTAGAAATAATAATAATAAAATAAAATTAACAATAAAAATATTAAAAATAATGCAAGAAGTTCGTGTACTTCGGAGAAAGTTCGGACTACAGAATTACAACAATATAAAACATGTATATGGGCGATACATGTAATAATAATGAATCTCTTAATTAATGGATATAAATATGTTTTAATCATAATATCTTATGTAGTTATGACGAGATGGTGATGCATGTGTTTAAATCAGCCTCCTTATAAAAGTGTTCAGCGAGAGTAGTCTTGCGGAACCGCCTTATTTCGAACAAGCTTTGGCATGCGGACGGAAGGTGACTCTTAGATGATTTAGATTATCTTTGAGAAGTCCATCTGTCTGTTGCTGGAGCTTTGCGTATCTTGGTGGTACGGAGGCGAGATGCCTCTTAGTGATTAAGTTCTACTTTGAGAATTCTTGTATACGGTGCTTTATTCTTGATGATGCGGTGTGGACTGGTTTGTAGGCTTTGTGGATACATTGGCTGCTAGACTACCCCCATGACAAGTTGTCTTGAATATTTCGTGATTTGATACTCTGAGGTCTCTCATGGCTCAGACAATGTTGTTTGTGACTCTTGCTGTGATTTGATACTTCAACGTCCTAGCGTCTCAGTTGATATCGTTGTGTCTATCACACCATCGTATCCAGCTGCTGAGCGGTGCGGAGGCTGTAAGCTGAAGTGTTACTTTCTAGCAATGCTGGATACAACCACGAACATTGTCCGTGGCTTGCCACGTAAAATAATGATTTGGCGTATAACGTCTCTTTCTTTGCCTCATATGCTCGATGGGAGTGTTGCTTTTTGTAAGCGAGTTGTACATATCTCATATTTCACATTCCACTAAGGTGGACCATAACACATATTTATATCAGCTCCGGCTGCAACGACTTATCCACAGCGGTGGTTTTTACTTATCAGCTACGGCTGCAACGATATCCACTCCAGTGGAAACGATAACACATTTATGTGAAAATGAATATGTGCATTCCTTGCTATCAGCCGCCTAAGTGCTGTAAGTTCTTACGAACTGATGTTTGAACCAGTGATTTATTTATCACATTATTTATAACCAGGGCTCGACCCCTTGTCTTCGGACACCTTGCAGCTTTGCTGTTTTATTGGATTAATTTACATCACAAGGCTCCACGCCTTTTTATTATTACAGCTTCGGCTGATTTACTAAAGCTTTGGCTTTCAACACTGCAGTCTTGACTGTATTACCCGGACTTCGGTCATTGCTAATGTAGTATCAACAGTGTAGTGCGCCTACAAATAGCTCCCACCTTCTGTCCAGGAGGGTTCACGATTTGGTTGGAACCCAACGTCGGTGATGGATGTGGGGCTGCCTCCTCTTTCTTTTATATATAAATATTATAAGAGGAAGAAGAGGAAGGGAGAGACTCCTTCAGCTATGTTCTTTATCACTAACATCCTTCTGATGTAATTATTTATAATAAATTTTACACATTTATGCGTCATCACAAGTCAGTCAATCAGTATTACACTAACTTAATAAAATGCATTTCGATCTTTATTCAGTTTAATTTATCTTTTTCGATGACCTATTGAACTCATGCATCTAATACTCTAAAAGAACTTTGATGGTTATTATTTACACAACGTATTAAGGGTTCTACCAGACTTGACGATCACAAGCCAAATTAAATATTTTATAAATTATGCTTTTTTAACCGTTACAGACCTGCCGTCTTCCTCTTGCGTTATTTATTTATATTTTTATGTATTCTATGTAAATATTTTATAGAGTTAGATCGATATAGTTACAATAGGATTTTAAGAATTTGGGATCTTTTCTATCTTAAAACTCTTGGATTGGCTTTATTTCATATTTTAGAACTACGAAATATCAATATAAAGTATTTTATTTTTAACTGAAATATAAGAGTAATCATTTTTGAAATTTAAATTGGTTCGATTAATCTGACGATTGCAAAACAAAACAGACAATACAATTCATCAAAACGATTGTTACATTGTTTATTTTTAAATGATGATGATGAGTATAGCTAGGGTAGAAATAATTTTAGAAGAATTGTAATATTACTTTTTCATGCAACTTTAAAACTTGAGTTTTAATACATTTTCTTTAAAAATGTTATATTTATTTGTTACAGGTGAAAATAATCTTGTTATACCAATAGAAGACGATGACTTCCTTTTAAAATTTCTAAGGCCTACTAAATTTTATGCAGAAAGCGCTTTTAAAAAGGTAAATATCTAAATAAACTCAATTGTTTTATAGGTATTTCGTAGGTTTTTTATATTTAAATATTTATAATAATTTTATTAAAATAGAAAAATTATAAATTTTACTTCAAGATACTTTTTCTATAATCGTTTAATATTTCAGATTCGAGCATATTATAAATTTCGCCTAAATCATCAAGATTATTGCCGAGATCTATTTCCTAGTAGTGTCCGTCCAGCTTTCGATCACTCCATCATATCCATTCTTTCTCCGCGAGATCAGCATGGGCGTCGTATTATGCTAATTGAATCAGGTGGTAAGGACTTTTTAATAAATCTAATATGCTTAAATTACGAAATATTAATATTTAACTTCTACCTTATGGTAACGGTACACTATTGACATAATAAAACAGGTTTTTAATTTCATACAATCAAACAGTATAAACAATGCGAGTAGTGAATGTTTAAGTCCCAATTTAAGGCTATTCAGATTTTGGATGGACAACAAAGCGAAGGGTTTCGGTTAAGTTCGGTTCGGTTAGGCCTTTTTTTTTAAATCGATTACTAGCAGTATGGATCACATACTACTAGCATTCCCTTTACCCCTCCTATTAAGCTAATAAATAAGTTGTGTCAGGAGTGGGCCACGTCAATAGTCCAATGTCCGGGATTTGAACCCACGACTTGTTGATCGTGAATCCAACGCCCGAACCACTGAGCTACTGACGCTTCAAAGCCTTGGTATCGAATAAGGCACAAAATTATTTATAAAAAAGTTAAATTTATTTATACTATGAGAAATGGATGCGTGATTAAAAATGGGCCATTATTCTGGGACATACGTGTGTTTATCCAGAGAAGCGTCCATATGTGCGAGGATGTGCGGCGTACAACGGCACCAGTGCAGAAAAGGCGCTAGGAATAATACTTCTCGGTGCTCCAGGCCGAAAATATAATATGACATAATTGAATGAAAGAAAAGTTAATATATATATATGTATATATAGGCGCTCATAAGTATTTGGCACACCAGCGTAGAAGATGCTCGGCGCGTGCCTGTCTATATCAATTAGTGATGTTGCAAACTTGCATAGTATACTTGTTTCGCACTATAATCACCCACCATGACCGGACAAAATAAGCGGAAATATTCCCTCCTTTCTTACGCGCTCTATAATAAACAACAAGAAAATAACGTTGTGGTAGAGTATCATTATACACGTAAATTAAGAAATCTGATAAGTACTGTAAACTACCTAAGAAAAAAGTTCTTACTACGTGAATATACAATTTTTTGTCTTCACATCTTCCGTGCCACAATGTTGTAAAGACTTAATAATTTGAGATAATAAAACGGAAAACATTAAAACAAGCCGATTTTTTCTAAAGCTAATAATAAAGTATCAGAATTTGAGGTAGTAGAAAAATTATTGTACGAAAATTCTTATATAGAAAGCTTACTGTGCACAGTGGACCGGCCAGAACAAGTTAGATGAAAAAAATTATGATAAGTTCCGAATTATTTCTTTTCATTATTTTATGAACAAATGTTGCATTTTTTCGTGATTTTAGGGCAATGTAACTAGGGATTTGTTTACTTAGAAAATATATAACGATTAGAAATGGTGGTATTACAAAATAAAATTCAAGAAACTGATCTTTGATTTTTAAATTTTCTAAAAAAATATTAATAAATGATAAACAATTAATTAAATATATTACGATCATTAGACTAATTTAGTTAATTATTTCCTAAAGGGTGGTGTTAAAAGTAAAATTCAGGCAGGTCATTAAGGTATTCTATTTACCAAAAATAAAATGAAACAGTTTAAAAAAAGTAATATAATGAAACATAAATAAAAATAAAATTATTCACAAACTTAATTAAATAATAATTATTAACTGCTAAGTATTTACAATCTTGAAATCTACTTATTGTTAAGGTGACAAACTATTTTTTGTTCAAAAAGGGTACATTTTGCGAGAATTTCATAGGTAAAAAAAAAACGATAAAAAAAATCATTAATTTTTTTTCTTGAACTTGATTCATGCTGCAAAAACTTTGATTATGGATTACTAGCAGCGCCCAGCGGTTTCACCCGCTATAATTCAGATAATTCCCGCTATAATTTAGTATATCATTTTAAATTATAGCCTATGTGTTATTCTGAAGTGTGAGCTGAATTTTATTGTAGTTTCATCAAAATCCATTCAAAGTAGTTTTTGGGTGAAAGAATAACAAACATACATCCAGACATCCGTACATTCTTACAAACTTTCACGTTTATAATATAAGTAGGATTGCGTGAAAAGCGAAAGTACCCTCCATAACTGCCATTTTTTTTTCATTAATTCCAAAAGTATTCTTATTAAAAAATGTTGTCAGTTTGGATGTTGATGCTGTTGTGTCATGATACGTTTTATGTACTTTAGTTTCAATGCACTACATGCACACGTTATTGCACTACGTCCATGAATTGCAATTGAAAATTCCCTATTGGAGATTGTGCATTTAACCAAGGAGTCATCATTTCGATATTTAACTACAATGAACGGAAACTCTTTTTTTAATTTTCGTTTAAACGATTTTTCCTTCTTTTGTAATTGAAAATGAAACTATAATATTACTTACAGTATAATATTAATAGTATATTTTACCAAATAATCTTTTTAACAAACATTTTACATTACAAATTATTTCTTTCTTTCTTCGAATAAATTTATTTAAAGTTTGTAAATTTAAATTTCATTAAATTATACTCGTTAATTGGAGTTAAAACGGTCAAAATATCTTGTATCTGTATCGAGAGGAAGTATATTGTACAACATAGTCGAATATTACTAAAATCGCAAACATCGACTTTTTCATGTCCGCATTATATGTGGATTGTCCTATAGAAAAACTACTTGTTATCACTTGAGCATAAATGGCTATATTTATTGATTGCTTATATCTCGAAGTTTTGTTTTTTTTACAGCTTCAAGATATTATAGACTTTACATGTTTAGTATTAATTTCAACCTAATAACCTCACGTATTTTTCTAATAATGCGTCAAAACCTAAATATATAAAAGATAATTGTTTTCGTAATGTAACAAAAAGTTTGCGTTTTTAGGATTTTTTCCCTTACTAGTGGTATAAGAACTTGCTTCTTGCCAAAAATCAATGTCCTAGGTCAAAAGACAAAGCCTGGGAATTTTTATTTATTTAGAATAAATAGAGAATAAATTAGAATATTTCGTATAAATTTCAACTTGATATCTTCTCGTTTTTCTGAGAAAAAGGGTCTCGCGTAACAGTCAAAAATAGTTAATTTCTAGTGATATAGAATAAAATTTACAGTTTTTTAATTTTATCCTTTATTTGTGCTATGAGATCTTATTTCATGCTAAATTTCACGACGCTAAGTCATTGGGAAGTACCTTATAATTATAGGAGCGACCACATTAACGGTCATATCTTTTCAATGCGTGGACTTAGAAGTTTGGTTTTTTGCCTGCCGCAATTGACCGCAGGTTTGAGTATTTGATATTAATTTCAACTTGATACCTCCACGCAATCCTGAGAAAAAGGGTCTTGACAGACAGACAAACAGACGGACAACGATGTGATCGTATAATTGTTCCTTTCATGGTACGGAACCCTTAAAAAAATAACGCTACATTTCGAGATCAAAAAGTTGTAATACTCGTAATGTCGACATAGATTTTACACAACAGTGCACTGACGTAGTATAAGTAGATATTAAATTCGTAATTATTTGCCATTTATTCGTATTATAAGATTTATATCTCATTATAATTTCAGTAATTTTGTCCGTTCAACACTACATACTATAGTTACCTAATTTTTTATTCTACTGTTAATTTTTGTATATTTCATTGTATTAATTAACTAAAGGCCAAGTACTATATAATAACTATTTGCAAATTCTGCTATGTCACAAGAAGGTAATGAAAATGAGTTTTTGTATTCAAAATAATAAAAACGGTTTTTCAGTTTATTTTTTAATTACAATACGTATTACGTACTCAATACAGCTAACATCAACAAAAAATGCACCTCTGAGCTAATGTTATAAAAGAGAGTTATGACGGTGATTAATTAATTTTTGAAGCGACTTTTGAGACTTGTCGAACAATAGCAATAGCAAAATAATCGGTATAATTTGTATTTAAACAGACAACAAATTGTATTTTATTTCACTGATATTTTCTAGAACGTTGGAATCCCCGAGATGTTCCTTTACGAGAAGTTTTCCGTGGTGTGCAACTGGGCCTCGAGTCGGCGATGGTGGAGCCCCGCACGCAGGTCGCAGGTGTCTGTGTTATAATGAACATGAAGGGGCTCTCGTTTTCGCAAATATTGCCATTTACGCCATCCTTTGCAAAGATGGTTATAGATTGGATTCAGGTATAATAAATGTGTAATAGGTTTTATAATGAGCTTGCCTTTGGTTTACTAAAGTAACGATACATTTTATCCGTGAACTGCACTTTAAAATATACAACGGTTAAGGTTCAAGATCACAAATACTTCACGCTCTATCAACAGCTTAAAATCACAACAAACAGTCAATACGTAATTTTTATAATCGAAGTAAGCGTCCTCAAGTATAAGTAAACTAAGTACGCCTAATAATGTAAATAAACTACATTGCTATATATTAATACATATAAATAAATCTTTTAGCAGTGATAGACCAGTGGGTAAAACTATGCTATTAACGGGTTGTGACGATGATAGTAATATGTGTTTACATTAAATCGACCTTAATAAAAACTACTAACAGACGTATAAATCAATAATTATTATTAATAACCGTTTCGGATTTTTTATGATTCGTTAAGTTAATTTTAAAATTCTAAATTAGCTTTTTATAAATCCTTATTAAAGCTCTTATTAGTATGCATAATTACTCAATTCTTTTGGGGATTTACATTTTAAAATATAATAGAACTAATGAAGTCGATAAATTAGACATGTTAAATTTTTTGATCATATAAATGGTTTGTGTCATTAGGTTACAATTATATAAATATTTTTTATATTTTTGTGTTATCTTACTTATTCAAGGTTTTCTTCGACAGGATTGCATACCGATCCGATTGAAGGCAGTACACATTGTCAACCAGCCGTATATCTTTAATATGTTGTTCGCCATATTCAAACCGTTCATGCGCGAGAAACTTCGCTCCCGTATTTTCTTTCACGGTTCAGACAAAAAGTCCTTATTAAAGCATATTAACGAGGAAGCACTAATGACTAGGTTTGGAGGAGATTTACCCGATGATCAGATATCTGGAGAAACTTTATGGAAAATGTTAAACCATTATGAAGACAATTTGAGACGTAAGATTCCAAAAGAATTACATATTTATATTAGTCGCACATTGATGGGCAACGAACTTATTAGAACTGACGCGCTCCGGCCGAGCCGCATATGGGCCAGATCTACCCCTCCCTCTGCCATCCCATTACTGCTGCGGTTCTAATGAACAGCGGGTTCTTACTCGGGGTCCATTTCAACCGCAGCATTCTTCACTTTGCTCCCCTCTTCACTCTATCTTCGAGGCGACAACGCTTCGACAAAACAAGAGATACCCTCTAGTTTTGTCGATGTCGATGGGAGACGGTGGCCACTTTATTATAAAAAAATTTATAATAGATAAGAGACATTTTCTATTACAATTTTACAACATAGATTCTCTCAATAGAAATTTTATTCGTTTCTATCTTTTTGGAAATTATAAATAAAATTTATTTCCCCAGTTAAAGAATATCCATTTATTAAGGATTATCCATTAACTTATGTAAACCATCATAAGCTAATACTTGTCTTTACTTTCGTAGTAAGAACGTAGTTTTATTTGTTGATTACAGCGAATCGAATGTTACATTAAGTATATTAGAAATATAATATCAATAATACTTGGATGTTTTAACATATCATTTACAACAAAACTGTTATTGAACTGTCCATAATTGCCTGTTTACTATGCTTATTTTTTTATTCTATAGAGATATGAGAAAAACTACAAAACCATTTTGGCCTAATTAACTTCTATAAAAGTTGAAATAATCAACTTAATTTAAGCGAAGTTTTTTTAATGGTATTAAAATTTACATAAATCTGGCTTTTTAAATGTGTATCTTTGCAAATATTAAATTACGTATTTTCTAGAATTCTTATAATGTAATGGAAACTATTTCATCTATTTAGCTATGTATTATAATCGTGAATAAAGCAAGCGACGCAATAAATGTATCTTAATATTAATTCGGTATGTTTTCCTATTAAATTTGTAATGTAAATATCTTTAATATTTTCCAGGAGCTGATTCATTCGGATACATAACTAACAATAACAAATGAAATAATTACTAAATAATTAATTTTATTCATGGATGTGGGTTCCAGTACAATAGAATAGGTACGCTTGATGAAGATGACCTTACCATTCCAGGATAGTGTTATATTCATGGAATTATTTTAAAGTATCATTTAGATAAAAAACCTGCAACTTTACAGAATTCTTCTTTTATTTCAAATGCGTAAGTTACCCAGAAATCGAAATCGTGGAAATAAAGAAAATGTGTACAGTTATTGTTGATTTACGAGTTTGTATAATTACTAATAGTAAAAAAATAGTTTTATATTCTTTATTTTAAAGAATGAATATGAGGAGAAAAAGTCTAGTTGTAATAAAATTTTGAGAGATTTGCAAAAATGACAACAATAGTAAGAAAAAAGATTTTATTATATAATTTTTACAACTAATATATTTGATTGTAGATATTTTATTACAACATTAAAATATATGTTATACTGTACTATAGAAATATGTATTGTGATTTTAACATTCTGGGCAAGATATTAACAATTTTTAATAAAATAATTAAACTATCGTTGACTTTATGACTTATAAAACAAGAAAATTGTACAAAAAGGGAAATGAAATATAATTTATGAATCATAAAATCGGTAAGCACGATGGCGAGTCTTAAGAGTATTATAAAAATTGTGCATATTAATAATATGTGTACCATATTGCTATTTTATATTAAAATTAAAAACTATAGTAAATATGATATAATATGATTACGTATTAATGAAGAACCTTAGATGATAGCTTAAAAGCAATCAACTATGATAACCCTGTTTACATCCTGTTTTATATAAAACTCATTTTATACTCAGTTATACATATATTACGTTATATATTCTATGAGCTATTTTTAATCTACCATGAAATATAGATAATATCAGCGCCATTTTGGATTCAGACAAACTGTATTAAATTTTTATAACTTATCAGAATAGTGATGGATATTATAATACTCAGATATATTTTGCATTATGCCTAGTGTTTAATCATTAAACGTGTAATTTTATTAATCGATTGTTCTTTTCTTTGTCCAACCCGTTAAATGCGTCCTGGTCTTAAATCATGTGCGTATTTTATATGCGTATTTAATATAAAACTAAGACACTAGAACCAAAAAATTTCATTGTCCTAGCCATTTAAAATTTCATTGTCCTAGAGGAAAAACCCGATCAAAAGTTAAGACATCGAGAGATTTAACATAACTTGAATATCACAGCCAATACCAGGAAAAAAACATTCGGAAACAAAAATATTCTAAGAACCTAATTAGATAACATATATTATAAGCAAAAAAATTCCATGAGCAGATAAACGTAATGAATAATGCGAGCCGGTATAATTTAAAAAACACTCTTGATGGAACAAATAAGTTTTTTGTTAGATTTTTTTGTATTTTACTATAATCATTACTCCAATTGTGGCCACTTTTGGTATAATCATATTGTGCATCACAATTACGGAACCAAGATTTTAGAATATATTACATTTGATATTTATCAAACATATATCGTTAACAATTACATAGATTAACTGCCTTAAAAGTAAAATATCACATTTCTTTTCAAATAATAACTATTTAATTTTTATTGAATTACAGGAGCTTTACTTCTTTTTATATCCGTACTTGTTGATAGCTGAAACAAGGCAGAATACTAAGTTAAATTATGTATTATTTTATACTCCTCCAAAAATCATATCGAATTGACGAAAACTAAAAGCGAATATGCGAATAAAAGCCGACTCAACAATTACATCAAATTGCAATATAAATTATATGAATATTATTTATACAACTTAACTTGATAGTATTAAAATGGGTGCAAAATTTTATAACCGGGATAAAATGCCTATATGTTAATCAAGGATATAAAGTATCTGTACTAAATTTCATTGAAATCCGTTCAGCTGTTTTATGTGAGTGAGAAACAAATATTCAAACATCTAAAAACCCAATCATTCAAATAGTTAACCGTTACTTTCACATTTGTCATATTAGTAAGATTCATTTTCTGTAAGCAATCAAATAATGATTATCATCGGATTTTCGTGAAAGGGACAAATAAAACTTTTTTTATAATTCGTTTCCATTTGGCCTGGTTGAATTGAATGAACTTAGGAACTGTATTGAACTATAACTTACCAATAAACTCCATGTCGCATATCAGCAACAATTCCAGCCATTGTTGACCGCTTACATTAGGAATCGTCAAAGATCCGCCATAGCAGTCCGGCAAGCACTTCGGACTTATGTATTTATACAATAATTCTCTGTCGTTACCCATAAATACGATACGGGAACGAAGCTTCTCTTTCAGAAGTGGTTTGAACAGTTGGAAGACCATGTTGAAAATGAAGGGCTGATTGATGATGTAAAATCCTTTGATCCGAAGTGGAATGCTTTCCTATTTGGAAGAAATATATTATAATTTTAATATCGAATAAATAACTAATTTCTTCAATTGTAAAATGAAATACATTGCTGTAGCTTTTAATCACTGTTAAAAAGTAAATTAATGTTATTTTTAATGTTTCTTGCAAGAAAATGAAAAGGTAAAGTGTAAAAATAAACCGGCTCGTGGAAAACTAATATAGTCTATAACTTGTAGTCGAACAGTTAAAATACTATTAACATAAATGTTGTTTAGATTGTGATTTTGTTTTGTATTTTAATTACTTTATTTTAAGATATCGTGTTACATATATTATTTAAAATTATTAAATAATAGTCGAAGACGTTAGCAATGTAACCATAATAAATCGGCTACAGCAATACATATAGACAATTGATTTAAATATATATTTTCTTACAGAGACCAAAAATAGCTCTTATAAAAAATTAAGAGCTATATAGCTATCATACGACGATAAGACAATCCATGTATTAAAACCTTAAAAAAATTTAATATATTAAAGCATCCAGTACTCGTAACTAGGTAGAAAGCTTGCAGTAATAGTTAATAATAATAATAGTATCTAAACTAGCATATTACATATAGCAGGATCTACCTGGAGCCAGTCAACGATCCGCTTAGCGAACTGTGGTGTAAACTGCCAGACTTGCTGCATGGAGAGACCATCCATGTCAAAAATGACCACAGCACCACAGATCTGTGTCTCCGGCTCCAACATGGCGGCCTCCAGGAACAACACGCAACCCTTGAACACCTCGTCCAGTGTACACTTGTTGTGATTCCATTTCTCTGTAAATTTAAAAAGATATAATTTTTGAAATAATTTAATATCTTTCTAATAATAACAATTTTGTCTTATACGTACATATAGTAATATTTTAGCTTCATTGTTAATAATAAATTTGTTTTTATAAAGCCAGAGCAATAATACCATAATATCTGGAGATATAGCGCGTACATTCTGAACGTCGCACTGGACATACCATACAGAATGAAATGTTTTATATTGAATATTAGATAAATTATTAAATCAGTTATTTATTTTTAAACCGTCCAAAGGAGACCATATTATGGCGCAATGAATAGTGAATTTAACTACATTCGTTTAATTTCACAAAAAAGACAAGCCATGTTAATGAACATCGTGATCACTTGGCTTAATTATTACCACTAAAAAAATATAAAACATGAAGGACAAACAGATGAAGGTGAAGCTCAAATCGCGCCAGCGAATATGCACAAAATAAATTGTTGTATTTATGTATACAACAATGGCTGAACATATGGACTTTGATGAAAGGATAAGATAAATTACATACGGTCAAAACATAATAATTATACTAATAATGGCGGAGATGACGTAAAAGAATAAAAAGGGTAATTGGAAAATTACGTAATTACTAGATATATAATTTCCTAGGTAGTGATGCTATGAGCATTATTGTATATGCCCTACTATTTCTTTCGTAATTGCTGATGCCTGAACAATGAATGACTGTAATTTTTGATACAATAACAGTAATGTACGGTTTTGTCATATTTTATATATTTATCGCCGCGTAATTTAGCTTAGGCTATTTCATAGTAAGAATTTGAATTTATATAACATTATTTATTTCTTAGAAGCGGACTCTAAGCACAGGTTATTTTTTTAGGAATGATATGCACTCTGTCTTCGCGAGGGGCTAACAAAAGGGACATATTCTCTTAAATACATGTGAATTTGTCCTTATCGCTAAATAACACATAGGTATTGTATATGGAATGGAATCCTTTCACCAATACGTCAAATGGTTTAACTAGAGGTAAGGAAAGTAGAAAAAATGAAGATGTTAACTTACTGCCTAACTCAAGGACGAGTATTCTTCTACCTAGCTGGTCACGGTTTGGGAGAACTCGTAAAATATTCTGATTGAAGATATTCTGCTCCTTGCTGGGCGTGAGTCCATCATAATGTTTATGGTGCTTTACCTTAAAAGCGTAGTATCTTTTGATCTGGAATTACGAAAATAATTTCATCATTCAAATCCTATATTTTAAGAAAAAATCTCAGACGGTAAAAGTATATTATGCAATAAAAAAGCTTTATTTAAATGTTTTCCATATCATATAGTATATTATAATAATATTAGTGTAGTAAAGAAGCAAGGTCTTAAATATTATAAGCTTACCAAGTCGTATGCACTTTCAGGATAGAATTTGCAAGGTCGAAGGAATCGGACTAGCCACGCGTCGCTCTCTAAAGGCACTGTTAAATCTTTGTCTCCTGTTACAACAATAAAAAATTATATAAATTAATAATATTATTATCCCTAGTTGAATATGGAAAAATAATTCTAAAATCTACGAACCAAAACAAGACGTATGTTTACACTGGGATTTTCCAATGAGTTTGGATCTCTAAACCCGGACATATCAACTTTTAATGATACTCATTAAAATAAAAGTAGTTTGTTTCTACTTTTGATTTTAATGAGTATCATTAAGTATCAGTAGTAGATTATAAATCAACTTCAAGAAATTATTAGATTTTTTTAATATAGGGCGACCGCACGTAGAAGCTTTTACTGTCATCAGATAAATAATAATCCGTGACAAACTGATATAATCAGCCGTTCAGCTTGCAACGTTTTGGCCAAACAACAAAGTTGTTGTTGTCAAAAGAAACGAATCTAAAAAAAGTCCTTCCTTAAAAAAAAAAGGCACGAAGGTTAAAATAAAATGAATATTGATGAAAAGCAATACTTTATTTGGAAAAAAACCTGTTCAATTATAACATTTATTCAACGCGAAGATTTATAATATTATAAACGTATTATGTCTGTCTTTAACAGCCATTTTAAGAACATTTGTACGTGGCATACATATTTATTTATACTTCTTATAATAATTAATATGTTCGACACGGAAGTTTATAATTTATATAATTCAAAAAAATCTGTTTAACAACAAATGTAATGTATGTCGATTATGAGGAAGATAAACTTTGAAACATATCAAAGATGCTGATTTAATTATGATCTGTTTTTATTTACAGAACAAGCAAGTTTGTTGTTAAATTTGAATAAATATCAAAGAGTATAGCAATGACGTTAACAAGTTTATATGCTCATAAGAATAATGGACAAAATAAATGAATCACAATTAGATTTTACATTATTTTGCGGTTGATTTTTTTAAAATATTCGAAATTATTGCTGCAGGCTGGAAAATTATAGATGGGCTAACAGTGACAGAGTGGACACCACGAAAAGGAAAGAGAAAAAAGGGTAGACCAAGAAAAAGGTGGCGCCATATTTTCCTCGAAAGTTGTGGTCCGCTCTAGATGACTATGCCTCGGAACAGAGAAGAATAGAAAAAAATAGGGGAGGCTACCGCAGACGCAACTACTTTGCTTAATTTATAAAATAGGTTTAGTTGAAAAAGGTTTAATAAGTTAAGCTTTTTTTATTATTCGAAATTATTATCAAAATGCGCAAATTTTTTGTATGCTGGTTTATATTCTATACATAAGATATAAGAGTAGGTGTAGGTACCTAATTGCTCGACTTTTGACGCATGTTCTTTTTTATAACGAGCACTCGAGTGATGTAGGTACACTTTGGCCGATTTTTTTTTCAACCCATTGTTTGATTACTAATCAATATAGAGAGTTCAAGTTCACATAAACACTAGTAAATATTAAATTATTCAAGTCCATCGGTGGAATATTTTATTTTTGGATATGACAATATTGTTTTTGTATATCTATTTATTTTTATGTTGTCATTATATTTAATTAGTCATTATATTTTTTTAAAATATAGGCTTTGTTTAATTTAAATGAGATGTCAGGAAATAAGTTATTGTGCTTAAAAAAAGTTTTAGCCCAGCGAGGCATGGACGGGCCGACTAGTGCAGAATGTTAACAATAACATGTTATTTTTAAGTGCACGGAAGATATAACACAATATAAATTTTCCCTTTATGATAAGAAAATGGCAAATTGAAATATTCTTCTATGAAAACGAGCTCGAAAAACCTGTTTTTTTCTCGACTTGATATTTTGTTTCATTCATTTTAATTAAATACATTTTTTATTTGTATGACGAGACACAAACGTTTATAATATACGTACCCTCTAATAGTCTCCTGAGTTCTTCTATGGCTGGTTTAGTAATATCTGGAAGTTCTCGCAACTCTCGTGTCGCAATTTCTTGGACTGATTCTCTGGGTTCCTCCAATTCAATCTGGAGGAGGAAGTCGCCTAACTGGACTGCGGGTAACGTCGACACTTCTGACAGCATATGCTGTGAAACTGAAAATAATTGTAAATATCTTTAGAAAAGAATACATTTTAAATGGATGTGCCTTTTTTGTGACTATAAGTTTTATTGAGCTTCACAAGATAAATTTTCGTGTCACCGCAAAAACTCACCACAAAAACTCACAAAAAATTATAAAATGGTTGCATAATTATGGAATGAAAATAATCATAATGGTAAGCAAAAAATATTATTGCAAACTATTTTATTAGTAGATCTCTTAATAGTTTATAACTACATCACTATACTGATGGGAGAAAATATTATATTCCTCTTTATTTTGTAAATATTACTTTAAGATAAAATAGAGGATTAAGCAGTATAAAATTTCCAAGTAAATTTCCTAGCAATAGCATAATCTAGCGGTTTAATTGTTGCCATGCCGAAAATACTTATCGAAAATAATTCTCATTTAAACCATATTTAGTATGAATCGTTTGAATTAGTGGCTTTGGGAGATATCAGATATTGTTAAGCTGTTGTTCAGAACTTTGAAGGCGTTTGGAAGGTATAACAAAAATTAATTTTAGTTGGAGGTTAAGTCAAGTTTTAGTGGTGGGATATTTTTTAAAGCTCTAAATAGTTATGAAAAGGTTCACAGTTAGATTAAAAGTTTACGCTTCAGATAAAGAGTTAAAGGTTTAAGCTTATTTTTTTAATAATTTCATAGTTATTATTGATTCATCCATTTGAAATTACTGATCGAATAATGACATGGCGGAATTGCAAGTACTTTTCTTACGGTTTTCCCTATAAGTAGTTTAAATAATTTGGAATGTGAAATATTTATACATAATATATAAGTACACTATATAGAATATCATTGATTAATTTTTTACTACGTTTCTTTGTTGTTTATTATATAGTCATGGATATAAAAAATAAATTTTTTTTGTAATTATTTTATACTAAAATTTAAGATTCAAAGGTGTCAAATGAACTACAGTTACATAATTAATATTATCTTCATTATCCAACTGTTTGTAGTGAACTTATCTTAATGAACGAAAATTAATTAGATTTATATGAGATTTCCTTGCCTTTGTTATATCTTTATTTTATAAATTAAAACCGTTCATTAATTCAACAGACATTGAGCAATAAATTTTATTATTAATGACCGATCAACCTAGTCTGGGTAATGCAGAAAACATTGCGTGTTCCGATTTTTACATTATTAAAGTTATCGAATTTCCAGTAGTTGTCTCATTTAGTAAGTCTTAAACTAACAGTATTAATACTGTTTTTTCAATAATAATAATTAATCACTTGATGTCTTTAAAACTTTAATTGTACATATATAATTATTTTACATCCTTACTTAATTTTTATAACATTTATCATTATAAATAGAATCTCATATTTCGTATTAAAGGACTACTAGTTTGAACATGTGCAATTATTAATGATGATACTTAAGAAACTCGTGATAGATTAATCCTTGAAATTAATTTAAATTGTATAATTTAACAATATTTTTTTATTAAATTTTATTTAATTATACTAATTTTAATGACAAATCCCAAATTTTATTATATTTAAAATACTATCGAATTGAAAAGCCGAATATTTAACAAGTTAACGACTTACTTTTTCCCATTTTGAGTGAGGTAAATAGTCACTTTCCCGGTTTCTCTATTGCAAAATCAGACCACTAGCAGAAATGGGTACAGTGGTGCTGGCGTGTACGACCTGACTGCACGCTCCGACGAACATTCGTGTAGATATAGTTAGTATAGTCGGAGAGCTCTGGCTCGCTAGATAAACGTTAAACTATAAATCTCTGATCTAAATACAAATCCCATGGAAACTTACTGCCATAGACAGTAAGAATTGGCTATTATGAATATCCTGCGTGGCGAAGGGAGTTAATAAGGGAAAAGTCCTTCGCCTGGAATAATTGTACGGTAACGCACCACCCTGATTTTTTGAAGTTAAACGAGATAGCGTTTAATTCACTTCCTCTAAAACTAACAACCATTTTTAGATTTGCTAGGTCAAGAAAAACAACCTATGCTAGACTCAGAAGATGCATAAAACTTGGAAACTTGGAAGTTTGGCAGAAGTTTGAAAAAAATCAATATGTCTGGAATTGGTGAATGGCAATAAAAAGCAACTTCAGTTTAGTACCTATGGCAATATCCTTATTGTTTACAATGTTTACTTTAACTTACGTTTGCCTCCCCAGCGATCTTGGACTATTGGGCTGATTAGTATTAGACAGAGTTTAAGCGTTTAACATGTACCCCCCCATTGTATTACGTCGCCGTATAATTACTAGTAGTAACTTCTTCTCAGTTAATTCGTATTGTGATATAATGACAAGATGATGGGTTCAAAATTGTTTACTAATTTAGTATTCATAATTTTTTACTTATACTAATATTATCATTGTACCTAAATAAAACATATTACACAAGTATGAAAGATCATCACTTGACATTGACAACAGTTCAACAGCTTCTGCTGATTTTTTACTGTTTAAACACAACATTTGTAAATTTTATCCAAAAATTTTTTAATGTTAAAATCTAATGTGTATTTTTCTTTATTACCAGTCTACGGCGAAACCAAGAAAAAGGGTTATAGCAGTTTATGTATGTATGTATGTCCCACCGAAGCACCTAAACTACTGAACCAATTTTAATAAATGAGGTGTCAATAGAAAATTTTATATGACGGAAGTTAAACCTCTAACGGTTAGACCTCAAAAAATTAGTCTAAGATAATCATCATGTGTTTGGTATCAATAGAAAGGTCTTGGTGAGCACATCACAAATACGTACACACATATATATATATGTCATATTGCTTAAGTCAAAATATAAGTTTAAAATGCTTCGTACAGTCTGCGCGGTCCAGTCGTTTCAGTTAGTTACTCGTCTAAGTAAATATCAAACCAACATGACCATGTATCCCTACCATGTCTGTTTAATGGAGGTGTGTGCAATAATAAGGATACAGGTAAACGTACAACTTGACTCTACTCATTTTCTTAAAGAAAAATTGCTTATATTCTTTCATATTAAGCCATTGGAAGTGAATAAAACCACAAAGGGCTCTGAATTCCATATATCGTTGGGTCCAAAATATTTTGACGATCGGTTGCAAGGTCAAAATTAGCGTCATTTGATAGGTTAAATAGTCCTGCTTTCCGAAAACGCGCAAAATTTAGCGCGTGATACTACCTAATGTTACAGTAATATAGTTTTAAGCAACCCACCAATGAAATGGAAGGTTATGGTTTGATGAGACTATTTTTATTTGCCTGACACAAATGCTTTTATGTTCAATCTTATTCATCTTTTCTTATTTAATGACTTCTAGTCATATATATTCATAATCAAAGTAGGTATACATGGTTGCGACCACGGTTCTACCTTGAACATTTTCTTGTTTGTTCTCTTTAGACCCCTTTTTTATTTTTTTAAACTAGTTTAGTTAAACTGGTCAGCAATATAAAATAAATATATTACTAAGTTGCAATCCTCTTTTTTTCATCTTCGGGTCCTTAATGATTTGTAAATATAAATGTGTACCATAATTATCTCAGCAGAGTAGGAAGGTTAATTAATTATTCCACAGGTCATTGTCAAAGCTAAAGTAGGTAATAATAATAGCACAAATCGTCATGAAGATCTGCTCTTCGACTGGTGATCCTGATTCTAGATAACCCACAAACAGAGCCACTTATTTTGAATTTAACAATGTGTAGTTTTTAAGTAAACGCATTAAAGGTGTTTTCCGAATTGAAATCGATGACGTTATTGTGTATTTTGATAAACAATTTGTAATTTTTCTAGAAATAAATGGTCTAAATTTTCCACAAATAAAACGTTTCTAAGCTGCCTATTACCTACTCCTAGCTTAGGGAACGTACCCATCCATACGATGTGACCTAATTTTTACAATTTTTTATACTACTTCTCCCCCTACGTGACTAAATGTTGTATCATCTCCTTTTAATTTTTCCATCCTTTTAATTTGTTTTTGCCGACACAAAGTTAAAAAAATTGCCTCATGTACCTACAGCTGATCGTACGACTATAATATCATATTGTCAATTTGCTTAAAAACTACACTGCACTACAAACTGTTGCTTTTCAATCAGCTAACGTCCCGGCTAGGGAATCCAATCCCGCAAACGCGCGATCCCGCAAATGCGGGATCCCGCACCATTTAGCGGGATCAGAAAAGCGGGATTACACATGCGGGATCCCGCAGGCTTGCGAGATTGAAAAAAATATATTTAAGAAAAATGGGCTCAGGCGACTAAGTATATTATTATTTATAAGACACCTCAGCACAGCTCATTAATAAGGATTTAACAACTTTCTCATAGAACTCGTGACTTATATAGAATTTGTATAAAAAATAATTTTGATTCAGTTTTTAACTACAGCAAAATAAGTTTTGAATTTCTATTTTGTGTCATGTGAACCCTGCTGTATCGGACGGAACGGAACGTAATCAATGTCAGTTCGAGTACTCTATGACTAGGGATTCCCCTACGGCGCACGGGGATTTACCTTCGCGTGCGGTCAAGTGTCAAAGAAAGTTATTGCATCATTTGCGTCTTACTTGTGATGTGAAAAGGTTACGTAACTAAATTGTTAAGAGCACGTTTCGACTTTCGAGTGAAAAAATACAATTTATTATTAAAATGAGTGTCAATTTAGTTTATAAAGAGTATAAAAGCTCGAGTAAAGTGTGGAAACATTTTTTAAGAGAAGAAAATGGATTGACCGCTAAATGTAAGTTATGTCCTGCTATCATAAAAATCTCTGCTCGCTCTACTAAAGGTCTTCACACCCACTTGCGAACAAAGCATAACATGAATTTGAACTTGGCTGATAGCGTCAGCAGCAACGTTGAAAATCCAGCTCTGGGAATGGGAACGAGCAGCCCAAGCCAAAGTGGCTCGTTTAGTTCACATTTAGACGAAAGTGTTTCGATTTCGGCCACGTCAGTCCCACCGAAAAAAAAGAAATTAATAGATTATTTCCCACTGGAAAAAAAAGTTTCTATGGAAGAAAGAGTGTGCAGAATGATAGCGAAAGATGGAATCCCATTCGCAAAATTCATCACGTCAATTGATTTGCGCGAATTATTTGAATCAGAGGGCCACAGATTGCCTTCTTCTGCCAGCACGATACAAACAATGTTGATGGCCTACGGAGCGTCAATTCGACAGAAAACTATCGATGAACTTGAAACATTGAAAAAATTGCAAAAGCGTTTCACAATAACTTTTGATGAGTGGACATCTTTAAGAAATCGCCGCTATTTAAATTTAAATCTTCACTTATTTATCGGTGGAGCTGCGAACATTTGGAACCTGGGGCTGACAAGAATTGAAGGACGTTTTCCTGCAGAAGCCTGTGTAACTGCGCTTGAAAAAAAACTACAGGATTTTAAAATTGACCTAAATCTAGATGTGATCGCAGCAACAACCGATGGTGCAGCAGTCATGAAGAAAGTTGGCAGATTATTATCAGCGCACCACCAATTATGCTTTGCACATGGATTGCAACTCGCTGTACTTGAAGTTCTATACAATAAGAGACAAGAACAACAAGAAGAAGAAATACAAGCTGAAGTACTCGAAAATAGACCAGATAATGAGAGTGATAATGAAGGTGAAGATGATAACGACGAGCAAGGCAATTTTTCTATAGAGGAAGAAATTCAAGAGGTAGAGTTGCTACCACAATACAGAGAACTTATTCAAAAAGTGAGAAAAATTGTAAAGGTTTTTAATTCAAAATCTCCAGTAAAAAATGATCTGCTGCAAAAATATATCAAAGCGGAATTTGGCAAAGAATTGCAGCTTATCCTAGATTGCCGAACGCGCTGGAGCAGTCTCGCATCTATGTTGTCGAGGTTCAACGAAGTCAAACATTGTATATCTAAAGCACTTATTGACCTTAAACTGACATCATCTTCATTTTCATTCACTGACGAAGAATCTATAACTTTGACTGATATTGATCGCGCTTTAGAGCCAGTGAAGCTTGCTGTAAACGTTTTATGCCGCGAGGATGCAACGTTAGTTACTGCAGAAACCACATTGCGTTTCATGATAAACAAACTGAATCGACAAAATACCAGGTTAAGCCAGGAACTTGTTGTGTCGCTATCTCGCCGGATAAAAGAACGCCGCACATCAATAACTGGCGTGTTGCTTTACTTGGAAAATCCAAAAAAATATCTAGAAAAAGATTCAATATCTGCAAGTCTGGAGGTCGATCCATTCTTTTATCCAAGTAAAGCTACGCTAAGAGCTGAAATGAAGTGTTTAATCGAGAGACTGCTGTCAGACTCGCAACCTGAAACTGAAAACCAGCAAGTTGATGATAATGAAGAAGACATGCCTTTATCGAGTCTTCGTGATCAGCCTTCACCTACACTAGAAGAAGAATTAGAACGCAGTCTCCATACTGAATGGGTACCCGAGTCTAGACTAGCTGTGCGTGCACCCACTCGAGATAATTCACTTGATCTGATATTGAAACGTGAGATGACACTTTTTGAATGTGGTGGGAATAGAGGGAAGTACTTGGAAGCTGCTTATACTTATGTAAAGTCAATTCCGCCTACAAGTGTGGAAGCCGAGCGCGCTTTTTCCGCCGCTGGCTATTTATGCAACAAGATAAGATCAAATCTAAAAGATGAAACGTTAGATACCTTATCGTTTCTTCGAAAGCATTTTCAGAAAAAATAAGCTAACTTTTTACCCGGCGTTTAATTAAGTTGCCTCTTTATGTCTCTAAAACCAATAAATGTTTAATTTTCAATACAATTTTAAATATGAAACGTTAAATATTGTATTATATCGTTTCTTAAAAGAAGTTGATTATTTATGCTTCTTAAACATTATTATATTCAATTTATAATGAGTAATAACTTTGCTTCAAATTGATAATTATAATAAAAAAAATTGCTTGTCTTTATTTCTTTCATTTAACTACATAAAACCAAAGTAATAATAAATAAAATCAGTCCCGCAAATCCCGCGGATCCGCGGGATTGATGACCTTGATCCCGCAGGCCTGCGGGATCGCGATTTTGATGCGGGATTGGATTCCCTAGTCCCGGCGCATAGATATCCCGGCGTGTGTACGTCAATGTTGTCATATTTGAATTTATCACAAGATTTCCCTGAATATGAAACCAAGCTTTTTTGAACCCTCAGAACTGGTCACGTAGTATGGGTAAGTTCCCTTATGAAGTTATCACGTCTTACGTATACGTAGAGAACTAAAAATGTATTATCTGAATTATATATACACGTGTTGTTATGGAACGTGAATTATAAACGAGAAGCAAAAATTTGGGTTTGTGTACTTGATACTGTATTACTCTTCAATATTGGTTTCAACGCCATCTTTTGATCGATAGCAACACTAAGTAGTAAGTTTATAAAATATAGTAAGTTTCAGCTACTCACAAATAGGCAGCAGCATAATAATCGTAAAATTATACGCTTCGTATATTACAAAATTTTGTTATTTTAATTAATTATACAACTTTAGAAAAGCATATCAGAGATATGTCATAACCCTAATGATGACGTACTTCCATGGGTGGTGGTAACGTTTAGAAACCGCATTCGATAATGGAAATCACAATTCCGCGAATTATAATTTATTCAATTATTGTTCAACTTTAATCAGGAAATAAGATTTTATTTATATATTTTTTATTTCTGTTAGGATTTTTTTCCATACAATAAAACCTACAAAAATATACTTTTGATCTTGATGCTTTCGGCTTTGAAACTGTTGCATTACATAAACAACAACAATACAACACAAAACGTGTTTTGTGAATTATTCTAATCGTTGGGATACCCTTATTCCTTATTGATATGACCTATATGACCTAAACTAAACTAAATATTTAATTAATTTAGAAATCTTTTTGGCTCCGTCTTTAAATATTTGATACAAAACAACAACAAATAACATGTAATAGTCTATAGTTTTAAAGAGCAGATAGAATACAAATGTGCTATTTGCAAGGAAAACATTTTACTAATATTTGCCAGGAAATGACAAAGAATATGTGAATAAATAAAGGTTTATAGAATATACTATGATATAACGTATCTACAGCAATTACAGGTGCTTTCTGCGGTAATTCGAGGTCGTTGTGCTGAATGCCTTACATCTGTTGCCATGACTTGTATGTTGGAATTTTTTAAGAATTTTATCAGGTATTCTATCTTCTAGTTACTCATGTTATAATTATAGTTCAAGGAATAGTTTTATTTGAATTATTTTAGTATTAGATTAATTATAACAAATGTTTACATCCTAGACAGCGCTCTTCAAGTCTTTCATCCTTATCCTTCATGCAGAATGCTGTCTAATTTTCCATTTTTATTACAAAGGAATTCATATTAATTGATATGTAGTAATATCATAATTTATTACGTTTAAATATAAGGTTATTCGGAAAGCTATATCATTTTATCCAATCGAAGATTTAATTGTGTTTTTGACATCCAATTTCACATTTAAGTCACATACTTAATCATTATGTATTTTAGAAGCTTTGATAGCTTGCTTGTGAAAATTGATTGCTTCTATTCAGTAGTTTTTGGTTTGTACCCATTCAAGTATGGATAATGAAAAGAATTTCCGACATAGTACAATTTCCTATTTAGTAGGCGAAGGTATGTAAGGTAAATGCTATTCAATAAAAAAAAAATCTGTTATGTATTAGGAGATGTACCTATTGATTGAACAATAGTGCCAAAGCTGGTATTCGAAATTTCGATCCAGTAATTTGGATGTTGATGACACCACGATCTAGAAGGTTAGTTAAAGCTGATAAAGACACAATGAAGGCACTAACTGGTGCAATATGGCGAATAACAACTCTTGAAATCCCTGATAAGTTATATTTATCGAACAGTTCTTGATCATTAAAACGCGTAGCTTTGATCTCAAAGATCGTCATGTGGGTTCTCATACTACATCAAAAAAGGTGATGCTATCTGTTTGGTGATATTTGAAATCTTTTCGGACCACACAGCGATCAATCACAAAGTGTACTATCATCCGTTGGACAAATTGAAAGATGCATTTATGCAAAAAATACCAGAATTGATACAAATAAAAGGTGTAACATTCTATCAAGACGATGCGAGACTTCGTACAAGTTTGTTAAATTGCCAAAAGTTGAAATTTGGCACACACAAATAGGTACTTTATACCCTGGATTATCATATGGGATACTTTTTATTTTAGAAAAACTTACGAACAAACTCACTCGGTTCCTGCGGGATAATAATAAAATGCTTATTGAAGGCCTGAATATATTTATTACTGCAATACCAACATATTGCAATAATAATAGTAAGATTAAATGTTTTTGGTTAAATGTAAGCATTTACAGGTATTAAAATGGACTCGTGCAAGCCCAAAGATTCTTTGATTATATAGTTCGTGAATACGTGCCATATAATCTAAGGAGTTTATAAGGGAAGACAGAAAATGCGACGTTATTGAAGGTAATTTCTTAAGATTAGAGTGTACACGTGTATATCCTATTTATTTTCTGTGCCAGATCAAGTCCTATTCCGTAATGCTGGCGTCAGTCGGTCACGGCCCTTGTCCGCACTTGGCCGCTCCCATTGCATTTAAATATATAGCAAATCTCTGAGCAACATACATACACTATTAAGATATTATTTCTTAGATAAATGCAGTACATCTCACAAAAATTTAATTACTATCGAATTATTTCCATTTAGAAACAATTTTTTGTATTATAAAGATTGTTGATACACGTTTTTGTAGCAGATACAATTGAACTACTCTGATTTTATAAGATCTTTCCTTTTTAAAGAGGGGCTGTTTACATTTACCTACTAACAAATACTTAGTACTTGTACTTAAATTATTATAATATTGGTTAGCATTATAAACTTGGACTTAGTAGTCCAAGTAGGTATTCTTCATTAAATAATTATAAATTACGTAATTACTAGTTCTTAACAAAATAACGTTTTGTTAATCTGTTATGACATCTGGGAAACTTGATTTTGCCTTCAGTGAATAATTAAAAAAAAATGACGATTTGACGATTTTTGAGCTTGGATGAACCATAATACACTGCCATCTTTAGCAGTTCGTGACGTGACTTCATTCTTCAAATTATTATTAGCAAGCCCTGTTATTTCAAACCCATATTGAGAGAGTGCATTAAAAATCACTAGTTCGACATCTTGTGTGTTCCGCCATGTTGGATTTGAAATGACGTCACACAGCTAATTATGCATTGTCACTGTCATCCAAATCAAATGTGTATACAAAATTTCAGTTCAAAGATATCTGCTATAAAATAGACTTGCAAGATTCCAGACGAACAAAAATACACACAAAAACAACGCCAAATATACACAGCGCCATATATCAAGTCCTAAGATGAACATTAATCATCGAAAGTACAATCCATTCAAAAACACTATTATACTTAATACAACGGTACATTTTAATGTCAAAAAGAACGTGTTTTAGCGAATCATTTTTACACTTTTTTTGAATAAATTTAAAAAAAGCTTGCTTTGCGGTAATAAAAAATTGTAAAGACGTCATTCAAATGACTAGACGAGTGTTAGATATGTACAGAAAAAATAACTTAAAAGTTGTGTTTCCGTTCAGGTATTATAAAACGATGTCTATGGATTCATTGAAGCCCATTAAGATGATCGATTTAATCATAGTAACATATATTTGGTCGTAGGCCAAAATGGAGGTTATTAACCGACTGCACGTGCATACAGGTATAAAACAAATGTTCTATTGTTAACTAAAAATATACACCCACATTGACATCCTTACTAATATGACTCGTCGATGCACGTAACTGTAAGGTTATTTTGAGATTAAAGAAATTAATAATAGGAATGAATAAAAGACCTCCTCCTCCTCCTATTACAATAATAGTAAGATAAATCATTCTTCTTTATATTATAGTATTCCAAAACATTAACTTAAACTTATGGCGTTATTAATCGATATTGTTAAAATATTAATTAACATCGGAACTGATATTAAAAATATCTATATTTTAATAACGATATTCTTATCATGTAACGACTTGTATATCGTTATCAATATTAACATCGTTACGATTTTGTCTATTGTGTGTAACATTTGAAAACTCCAGTAATTTACATATGAAAATCTTAGGCTTTAAAATCATCAGTATAATAGAAGGATTAAATATTTTAAATAAAATATATCGACATTGCTCTTTGTTCGACAGCGCGAAGGCACTGCTGCTCACCATTAACAACAATTTATACGTTACTAGCTAACCCGGCAAACGTTGTTTTATCATATAAATTTTAAAAATTTGGTATGGGCCACCCTTATCACTTCGGGGTATAAAAAATTGATGTCGACCGATTCTCAGAGCTACCCGATGTGCATACAAAATTTCATAAAAGTCGGTTTCGAGTTTCGGAGGAGTTTGGCAACAAACACCGCGATACGAGAATTTTATATATAAGATGATTTATAGCGCCAAAACTCAGTCCTGCCATCATTTGATAAAATGTAATGAAAAAGTTACGTTTACATTTGGTTTTCACCTCTTTATTCAATAATGGTGATGATAATAAATTTTCAAGTTGAAAAATGGTTCTATATCTTTACTGTATAAGTAAAAATAAATTATATGCAAAACATGGTTTCTGCCTACTAAACAAAGCATTCTGAGGGTTTTGTTCACTATAAAAAATATCAGAAGACAGTATTAAGATTGCGTTGAAATATACGATACTGTCAATCATAATAAATATAAAATTGCTTTATTCCTATAGTATGCCAACCATTTATGAATCTATGATTCTATTAACGATAGGTTTTAGTTTTTCATTCTTTATTTCCTGTTACCTATTCTTTATTCACTTTAAGATTGTTATGAAAAATATTACTAATCGATGTGTTTTAATTATTGTAAATAGTAATATTATCATTAATTTCAATAAGAAAGCTATTACTCCAATCTTTAGAAATAAAAAGATCCGAGGTAAACCGAATTTTAACTATAAACCAAACATATAGCCTTAGAAAAAAAAATACGCCAAAAATCGTACAAACTTGAGTCAATCGAGTGATTTCATGAATATGTCCGCAATTGTGTAAAATATATAGATAGAGAGATAATTAGTGTAACATATAATATTTTAGGGGAATGAAATATTCTATTGATCTTTTTTTACGATACGACAATTAAAAGTAGATTAATAAAATTGATTTCCTTTTTAATAGTTTATTAAGTGAAGCTGCTTTAAACGTGATAAAAAGAATAAAATGCTATTATTATCTCGTTTTAATTTAAATTTAATTTAACATTGATTTGTTAGTATGAATAAAATCCAATGATATCCAAACGTGATTTTTCATTGAAACGTGGCTGATAATATTTTCAATATCAATCTTATCTACTATAGGCTGTTATTATTAAAACTGCCGTTATAAAATAAGAGTTTAATGAGTGAAATATTAATTATGCTTATCAAAATAAAATTTAATAAATATTTTTATAGGTATTTATCTTGAAGAATTTATCTAAAGGCTTGTAGGTTAAGAGGCTGGACATACATGTCCCCGTTTTGTAATCTCAATAAAATATAAAATTAAATAATCTGGTATTTTATTTAGTTTATACAATGGTAAAACTATATTCTTTGATTTACATTACAAAATTATTCGCTTCTTCATCGCTTTCATACGTTTTTACAAGCTTTTATTTAGACCTGTCGCGATGTTTGTCATCAGATATTGCAAATTAAATTTGATCCACTTCCCGGTTACCGATTGAGCTCAAATTTTGCATACATGTGTAAATCGCGTGACAATGCAATACTATGATGACATGGTGTTGATCTGATGATGGAGCTGAAAGATGGCCAAAGGAATTTCGCATTGAAACGACACAATCTCATCGAGTTTCGGCTCGTTTGATTCGTCTTGAGGAGTAGTTTGTCTTTCAATGGTAACCAGGGTCTGATGATGGAGGGAACTGTAACGAAACGACGCAACCCCAAGGATACTCGGCTCGTTTGATTCGTCTTGTGATTTCAAAAGAAAAATAATGAAGGTGTAATTATGCTAAATGTTCTTTAACGTTCCATCACAAAGTAACACGCTTTTATTTATAAAAAATTGGGTATGTGATAAAAATTCAAAGATTTAATACAAGGTGTAAAGTTTTAATTATTGTTTTTAAATTTTTAGTTCTTTTTTATTAACAAGAACATAATGAAACCTTGTTTTTAAAAAGTTTTTTTTTTCTTTTATATATGACTACTCTGCTCGAAAGGCTTCAAAAATACAACTGCATAATATTAGTAGATATATTAGTTGCCTATAAATAGCATTAGTAAATAAGTTACACAAAATTTTCAGGGTCATTTAGCATGGTTATGCTAACTAAGCTTTCTTGTTTTTAATTATTTCGTATTACACTCACCTACTTCGAGATTTCTGTAAGAGATTGACTAAACCACTCAATTACAGTTGCTTAATGTGATTTCGTTGTTCACCTATATTTTTTGTTAAATACTCGTTAATTTTTGATGTGATTTTTAGAATTTGGTAGTCATTGTGAAATATCGAGAAACTTATTGCATGATGACTGCTAAATGCTAATAGTATGAAAGCTATAAGCAGTAACAACACTCAAACGGCAATGTAATCTTGATGGAAGTCGAGCAGTGCCTGGGGCCTTAGATCCAGGAGCAGGTTTAAAGTGCTCTCTTATAATACTTTAACGGTCACTTCCACCTCTCGCCCTCGCTAACTACCATAGATAGTAAAGTAAGTACTTCAAAAATGGTAACCATAACACTGTAATACAAACTTCCATGTACACTGCGCGAAAACACCAGAGACTAAATTTAAAGGTAATATTGTCAACACGATAAATACTAACTTATAAACGCTGTAACTAACAATATTATTTACCACAAATAGTCGTTTCTGTTTATGTACATATCAGTGGAAATTTTATACTTATCAACAGCAGCTGAACGAATAAATAGGCCAGATATGATTTATGTAAAAATATGTGCGAACATTTTAATATTTGATACGCTGCCTGCGATTAAATATATTTTATCGGGTCGAAGTTCAAACAGATACAGTCACGCTGGACTTCAAACTTTACAACACAATTACAATGATTCGTACTTGAATATATTACACTTATTCAAAATATAGGTCACTTATAATTTAAATTCACTAAAACACGTCGGAGAGACAAAATTTAAAACGCTTATACTTAACATATATTACAGTAAAAGGATTGTAGGTACTCGAAGATCAAAAAAATTTAATTTCCTTGTAAAATATATATACATACATATTTTTACAACATTAAGGAAATAATCAAAAAAATAATATTTAGTTATTTTTTTCAAAGTTTGATACCGTAATAAATGGAGATGTGCAGAAAGCTATTATCTTCTTAGATATGAAAATCTCGAGTCACATAGTTATCGAACTATTCCGAAACGGCTTGACCGATTTTTATGATTTTTTTGTGTATATTTGGTAGGTTTTGAATAGGTTGTAGTCTATTTTTTATAATCCTAGTTGATAAGTGTAGCCGTTGTTTTGCCATATAATTTAATATCTTTCCAGAAACTTTGCCGGGTCAGCTAGTTTTTATAATTAATTGAAAAAAATAATGTATGTCAATGGACAACTTTTTCTATATCGTCTGGTGTTATGGTTTACTTAAAAAATATATACTATTAGGTATTCTTATTTTAAGTCTTGCATTGCATTACATAAATTCAAATTAGGCTGAGTGGCTGGTAAAAACAGTAAAAGCCTCTCTAGAGAGACGAGCTACGCTGCGGGGCAACAACCGTGACCCTGTTACAAACTCGATCGCCTACTCTCCACACTCCGCACTCCACAGCATTACTGTTCAGTGCTCTTCCTTAATTTACCATCCATTTGCGGCTGTCACACATTCTAATAAAACTTTGCTCCGACACTTGCATAACAACAATCAATATGCGGACCTATTGTGTAAGCGATAACGATTTACAAAATAGAACATTGACTTACTTTAATTTATAAAATTGCTATAAGGTAAATGACCCCTCTATCGGCCAGTTAAGCGGACTTTTCCTTTTAAATTAAATAATTTAAACATAAATTATTATTATATCGTCAAGGTTGTAATGTGGATGAGAAATATATATATTCAGCTTTATATAGAAACAAAAAGATGCTAAATTTATTTATCAGATATTAAATAATTAAAGGAAATAACTTTGATTTCTGATGTCCCCTCTATTGGCCTAATTGTCCCCTCTATCGGCCTAGCTATGTCCCCTCTATCGGCCACTATATTTAAAAAATTTACTCTGAAAAAAATAAATAAATATAAGCTTCAATTAATTCAAAAAGTTATTAGCTTTATTATTATTAAATAACATACAACATAAAACATAAATATTAGAAAAAATTTTAATTTTGCACCGGAATTTTCTTTAATTTTTTCAATTTTCTCTGTTCTTTCTTTTCAACAATATTTCGTTTCCGCTCTTCAGCAGCTAATAGTTTTTGCTTTCTTCTCTCATCGGCAGCTAATTTTTTAGCAGTTGTATTTTCTTTTCTTTTCATTTTTCTTTCTTCAACATCTGCTCTAATTTTCAGTTTTTCTTGTTCCTTGAGTTTGTTCAAGTGCTTCCATTGCAGTGAAGAGATGACAGAAGGCATTTTATCTTTAGGTTTTCTTTTTTTTTGTTTGTCAGTAGCTTTTTCCGGCCAAACTAACGCTTCTCGAAACGACGGCGGAAAATTAGCATTGATATTAGAGTCTTTATTTGTAACATTATCAATAAAATTTTCTTTATTTAAGTTAAACAATTCTACGCTTTAAAATTTTGTATTACTTGAATAATTCTAATTCAAGATGACACTGAGAAATTAGATTTAACATTTTGTATAAATACACTTCTAACCTTTAAATAAGAGACAATAGGCCGGCTGATAATATACACAGAGATAATTTTCATGTACCCATGCTTGGCCGGCCTATTTTTTAATATAAATATATTACATATCATCAAATTATTAATTTCTAACACTATTTGCAATAATGTTTATAAAGTAGAAAATAAATTTGAATTGTTGTGTTTTTATTTTAAAAGTATATAATACCATGTTGAAAAATAAAAAATTCTTAACCTACCTGACAAGAAATCATCAAAATTAAAAACTGTCACTTTATACATTTTTTTTCTATTTGAAAATTAATAGTCAAAATTTTAAAAAAGTATTCTTTTGATACTTTATAAATTAAACTTTTTAATAAAAAAACTTTTCACTTAAATGTTTGCACTCGACCCGTTGTCAACATAATTTTTTAACTAAGTGGCCGATAGAGGGGGCCTGGCCGATAGAGGGGTCACTTACCTTATTAGGTAAATCTTTATTTGTAGTTGTCGTGACGAAACCAGTTAAATTCGGTTTGAACATACTTTCATGTTCAAATGTATACTTTTGTGTGCTTTGTAATTTTTTTTATAATATTATTAAGAAAGTTACGTGTTTAACCTGGCAAAATTTAAATTTCTAAAATTTCTATGGTCAAATATTCTTATTTTTCAATGTAGTTTTAATATTACAATTAGCGACCCGCGACCCGCTTCTGGCTTCGCACGGTTACTTTCTCTACTTTATATGCATGTATTATACGTATAAACCTACCTCTTGAGTCACTCTATCTATTAAAAAACCGCATCAAAATCCGTTGCCGAGTTTTAAAGATCTAAGCATACATATAGACAGTAGAACAGGGAAGCGACTTTATTTTATACTATGTAGTGATAAGTCTCTCTACATAATAGTTCTAAACTGAAAAAGCTCTTCAATTCCTGAATTTCCGGAAAGCTCTTGACACCATAGTACGAAATGGCCGTCTGTGTAATAAAACGTTCAAAATGATGAATTAGTCAGAATTGATAAATATATATATATATATATATATATATATATATATACATTTTGCCAGTATATGTATTATGAATTTGAGGTTTTCATTTGCATATGATGGCAGTATTGATATTTACTTCATTTCTTTACTGATTGTTCTATTTTTAGCATAAAAGATTATCACTAAATTAGTTAATTCGTTCGTGTACCTACTGTCACCTCTAAAGTAAGTAGGTTATTTCGAGATTTTATTTAATTTGCAATATTTGAATGTTCGGGTCAATCTCGCATCTGAATTTTAAAAATAAAAAACAATAAAATGACAGACTGCCCAAGATGGCAGAATAGTTCTTTCAGATATTTCCTGGTATCCGATTGAACTGAAACTTATCACACGGATGTGGAAACTGGAACTGTTTGATAGTAAATGGTAGAACTGTCGAATCTAGGGTAATGTATTTTGTTATCATAAGTAGCAAAGTGCTTGTACATTTGTTTTAATTTCAGAATTTTATTATTATTTATATAAGCTTTATATTAACTGGTAATTATTTGTAATGTTTGTAAGTAAGCTTTTCGTCAAGATTTTTAATCCCTTTTTCGCAGCAATTTCTTTACATAGCCAAATAATTTTTATAGTCACATGATATAATCACATGTAAGATATATAAGCAGAATTTTATTTATAGGTAACTCATTCGATTTCCTTATTTATGCAGGAAATGTCAGCACAACTATTTTTATCTCATTGATTCTAGTAGTAGCCTAACCAGCCGTCCTCTGTAGTCATTTTATCTCGTTGTAGTGGTGGCAAATCTAAAGTTTGGTTGAACGCACTAACATTGGCAACTAATGGTTAGAATTTAAAAAAATATTTATTAGTGGGTTTCCATTTATCAATTGAATAAAATTGATAAATGGCAACCCACCAATCAATTGAATATCAATGGAAGGTTATAAAATCACGCTACGATTAATAAGTGGGCTTCTATTTTTATAAACATAATATTGTATCTAGTATATTTCGCAATAAAGTAATTAACAATAACATTGTCAATAACTTAATGAAATGTTTATAGTGTTCAAATCAATAATTGTTGCCAAAATTGTCTCTCATTTTACTTAGGTACTTATTTTTAAATATTTACATCATTATAGTTATCATATTTAACTATAAGTTATTGTAGTCAATACACTTTATAGATCGTTAAGATTCATTGTTGTTACTGTATTATTAAGAGGAAAGATAAAATATAATTTGCAAATTATCCTTAATTTCAGTAAGTATTAATATAGCAGCAAATCAAAAGGTATGTATTATAAATTTACTTGCAGTCACAGCAAACTTTGTTTTGCCATATTTATTTAATTATGTTTAGTTTACCACCCTTATCACTAAGGGGTATAAAAATAGCCTACAATCTATTCTCAGACCTTTTTTTTTTTTTTTTTTTTTTTTTTTTACCCGGAGGAATCTGCTCGACAGATACCTTCCCAAGCGGGGACTTAGGAAGGTTATGCGAGGTTGGGGCGACTGCCTCTAAAGGAGACAGTTCAAAACTACCTCAGAAGGAGGCAGCCCGACCCGCTAAACCATCCGGGGTGTTCCTGCTCAGCGCCAGGCAGTGGCAAGCCATGGGACCGTAACGCACCACAGCCTGCCGGCGCTTGTCCGCATCCGGACCCTACTCTCGGGGGAACAATAACAAACCCCCTTTTCTCCGCAGAGTGTCGCCCCCGAAACACAAGGGTGCGTGCACCTGCACTGGGCCCTCCCATGAGTGACAGAAACCCCCGTCCGTCACCCATAAGCCCTAGTCGCTCAGCGCAAATACGCTACGGCGGCATTGCCGCAAGGTAAGCGCGACGCCGGCGACCAGCTCGCATTCTGCGCAGTGGTGGAGCCTCAGGGTCAGTTTCCCGGGCTCTCTCCGCCGCCTCCTTCGCAGACATAACGGCCTCGGCGAAATCCGCTACTGCCTGCCATCCCTGCTCGCTACCAACCATTGCTCTCACCAAGGCCGGCAGCGAGAGGTCTCCTCCGATAACCGCTGCTAAGGTAGCACGGCGTTCCTCCCACGCGGAGCATACTCGGCGAGTGTGATCCGCCGAGTCCTCCGCTCCGTCCCCACAGTGGTGGCATGCGGGGGACGATTCTTTCCTAACCACCTGACACAGGTATCGACCAAAACACCCATGGCCGGTCAAAACCTGTGTCATACGGAATGTGAGGGCGCCAAAGCTGAGACCAACCCAGTCCCGCAGAACGGGTCTTATCGCGGCCACCAACTCCCGGCTAGCACACGGGTTCTCCAACCTCTCCCTCCATCTGTTCAGCACTACCAGGCGCTCCTCTTCCCTCCAATAGGCGACCACTCGTAAAGGCGGGTCACCCTCATCCTCCTCACGCTTACGCGTGCGCCTATGGTACACCGCCGCTAGGGCCTCCGCTTCCAGGTCCCACGGCGGCGTTCTCGCAAGCAAACAGGCACCCTCACACGACACCGTGCGGTACGCCCGGGCCACTCTTAGCGCCATGGTCCGCTGAGGGCGTCGCAGTAGAATCACGGCACGTCGGCCGAGAGAACCCGCCCAGACGGGAGCACCGTACATCGCCATTGAGCGTATAACCCCAGTGTAGAGCCGCCTACAAGCAATACTGGGACCACCTACGTTAGGGAGCAGTCGTCCTAAACTCCCTGCAGTCGCTACTAATTTGGGCTCTAATTGGCGAAAATGTTCCACAAAAGTCCATCGGCTGTCGAGGACGAGTCCCAAGTACTTTAACCAGGAACCGACGCTAATGGACGTGTCACCCACCATCAAACTCGCCCCTTCTGGAGGCCCTCTTCTAGGTCTGTGGAAGGACATGGCCTCTGACTTATTCAACGCAACTTCCAAGCCGAGTGCATGTATCCTCCGAACAACTTGTGCAACGCCAGCAGTGGCAAGGATGGCTGCCTCTCCATAACTAAGGCCACGTGCCGTGACCAGGGTGTCGTCTGCGTAGCATGTGATGCAGACACCGGGAAGGGTAGAACACCTCAAGACCCAGTCGTACCCAATGTTCCATAAGAGAGGACCGAGGACAGACCCCTGCGGAACACCGCACGTCATCTCTCTAGTCACCCATTGTCCATCCTTCGTAGGATATGTGATAGCCCTACCTTCAAAATAGCTATCAATCAGCTCTTGCAAGTACTGCGGCACCCCATGAAACATTAGTGCCGCCTTAATCGTCTCCCAGGGAAGTGTATTAAAAGCGTTGGAGATATCCAACGAAACCGCTAACAATACACTCCCCTGGGAAACCGCTTCCTCCGCTAGGGTCTTAACTCTGGCAATGGCGTCGATTGTAGATCGCCCTCTGCGGAATCCGTACTGTGTATCGTGCAGATCCGTTCTCATCGACTGGACGAGGCGAGCAGTAACAATCCGCTCAAACAGTTTACTGACCTCGTCCAGGAGCACAATGGGCCGATATGCCGAGGGATGCCCTTCTTCCCGTCCACTCTTTTTAAGGAGGACCAGTTTCCCGGTCTTCCACCTCCTCGGGAACTGTCTCTGGGTAAGACAAAAGGTAAAAGTTTGACTCATCCATTGATCCATGGCATTGAAGGCCACAGACAGTGCTTGGCTGGGAACTCCATCCAGGCCTGGGGCCGTCTTTTTGCCCCGAAGTTTTGAAACGGCAACTCGCAGCTCTTCTTCCGAGACTGGCAGTATCTCTACCTCGGATCTGGCGCTTAAGCCACTACTTCCAGCCATAGGCGGGGGCACCCAGCGCCCTCTGCGCGGGAACAATGTCCCTACAACTTCTTCCACAAACTGGGGTTGAAGACTGGTCGTAATGGGTGGAGCCGATGGGCGAAGTTTCGATCTAACTGCCCTGTACGGCCTACCCCACGGGTCTCTATCCAACGACTCCAGCCACTCCGTCCAGGAAGCCTTTTTCGCTTCACTAATACCTATATGTAGAGCCTCACACGCTGAACGATACCGTTGGTACAAGACTTCCTCTTCTTCCAAGTCTCGAACCCTCCTACGCCTTGCGCGGGCGTAAGGACGACGAGTGCGAAGACAAGCTCGACGCAGTTCGCGGAGCTCCACCCGCCACCAGTACACCCAACGTCGTGGGACAAATGGTTTGGTTCGTGGCATACTGGCATCGCAAACTCTAGTTAAGGCTTTACTTAACCTCTCAGTCTCTACCTCTACGTCCGCAAGAGCAAAATCAGAAGTGTCATGCACCCATGCCTCCACAATAGCAGCTTCCTTTGCCAACGAAATCTCCAAGTTCTTCAACACCCATTTGCGACCGCCTCCAATGAGGGCGCACCTTATTTCAGTTGGGGACGTAGAAATTCGGAACCGAATGTATCGGTGATCCGAAAGAGTTTCTGCGTCAATCACAACCCTCCAGCCTTTCACTCGATACGCAAGTGGGACTGTTGCGAATGTAATGTCTACTATTGAGCCTCCATTTTTCCGGACACACGTCAGTTCCCGCCCATCTATTCTCAGACCTACCTAAAGATACAAAAAAATATCCTGAAAATCATTAAAACGAGTCGCACGAATTTGGTATAAAGGGGTATGTGGGGAGGTGGGACCTCCCGTATTTAAACCCCTCACCACCATTTTTCCCTGCCGGAAACAAGTAATTTTTTTAAATTGAATTTTTAAAATTTTATTCTTAGCAAAAAATTTAGTAAGTGATTCTGCATGCAGTCTTTACATGACCAAATCGGTGATATTTTAAAATAGAACAGGGTCCAGTCTAGAAAGAAGCCTAACCTAACCTAACCAACCAACACCTATTTTTAAAAATGTTAAATGCTGCATGCAGTCTTTACATGACCAAATCGGTGATATTTTAAAATAGAACAGGGACCAGTCTACGTCGCCTCGCTTCGCGGGGCTCCTACTTCTGAGTGGATAAAGGAAGCCTAACCTAACCTAACCAACCTGCTCCTATTTCTAGGTGGTTAAAGCAAGTAACTAACCTAACCTAACGTATCGTCGTTGAGTTAGGATCGCCGCAAAAAAAAAATTAAATCAACCCTATTCACGTAAACTCGGAAACACCTGAATGACGTAAGCTGTTACACGATGAGGCATAGTCGCGTAATATACGAATTATTATTATTATCTTAGAATCGATATTTTCTGATCTAAAATCGATAATATATTGTAAAAATTTAATAAATATCGATAACAAAAACATATATTTAAATTGATTTTTATTTATTACTATATTCCTCTGAATGAACTAACTTCAGATAAAATTTTAAGAAAATATTTAAAAAATATACTTAACGTTTCGATACTTTTCAACATTGATGTTCTACACTACGCAAAAATCGATGTATCGAACATTTCTAATCTGTAATGTAACCCGTCAGTGTCAAATATCAAATAATCACAGAGTTGAAGTTAAGAGGTTCCGTAGTTTTTAACATCGTGTATTTTTTATTTTAACGTGACTCCGGCAACTAATATTATTGTTTTTAGGTAAGAATGAACCCCCTCTTCAATCCCACATTCACAGTTATAATAAATTCATGCGACTCGTATTAAGATCCTAGTTTCTAAAGATAACCAGCCTCTTTTAAGTAAATTTAGCTTCGTATAGATAAGACAATAAAATAAACATTATATAAACTACACCCATTTTTATGAGGTAGTCTTCCTAAGGTAACAATGGGCACTGTTCAGTTAATGCAGTTAAAATTCTGAAAGACACGCGGTTTTTATTTTAATTTAATGGATTTGACAAATAACATTTTGTTAGAGTTGCCAGAAAAATAATAAATAGTGTGACTACAGACTATTTAGCTTGGCTACAACAATAGTAGAGTGAAACAATAATGTTTCCATGTGGTAGAAAAGATCGAGTCCGAATCAGACTTTGATGATGATGATTTGGGCTGTGAACTATTTTAAGTAGAATAAAAATTGTTTCAAAAATTGTGTTCAATTTTCTTCTGTTTGATTTGTTTGAAACATTCAGTAACTTTAGTTGGAATATCGATAACTTATATCGATTTTATTCTTAGATATATTTATGTCAAAGTGTCATCGATCAAGCTATGATGGACAAACTATAAACTTCCAAATCCAACGTCATTAAACTATCAAACTAATAGCAGTAAAAATATATCTATATTTTTATATTGTTTAGTATTATATTACTGAATTGAAGCATTTTGAAAAAGTAACAAGAAACTATGTTGGCGTAATTCTTATCATTATTTTTTTTAAATGACAATATATCAGGGTAGACCCTGCAGGGATATTGAACTAAAAAGTCCTGTGAACAGATATTATCTAATTAATTTAAAAAAAAACCTAACCAGTTTTGATAAGGAAGTAAGTAAATATAATAATTTTTTTATATTACATCGAAACAAATTCAGCTTTTTTATTATGATTTATACTGTAGTAGCAATAAAAATACTATCTACTATAAATAAATACTTACTTTCAGTAGTAACTGGTCGTAAAAGTACTTTTGTTTGAGCTTGAGCCGGCATCGTGAACTTGACACAAAGCTTTTAACTGAAAATACTATTTCTGTATGAATTCCTCGTAAATAAAATTTCACTGTGTTATTTTTTCACTATTGAATAGTTTTTTGTTATTAATATAACTTTTAAAAAATAGAAAATAAAGACGTGCGTGTTTACGGTGAGTTGTTTGGCGACTGGCGTCTGTTCGATTGTGTTCAGGCTTCCCGGCCTCCGCGTGTTGTTACTGAGATGCGACATCGCCCATTCTAGTTCTGCATTTCATATAAGCTCAACAGATGACGTATTTGCGACAATAATGAAAGTGCACGTACATTACCGCATTGCAACAGCTAGTGAGATTTTGATGTCTCCTTTTAAGAATGCATTGCACATGGAAAGACATCTAAACGTTCATACAGCTAAATAAACGGTAATATTTTTTGTATAGTATTTTAAAAATGATGTGTTTAATGTTTTTAACTTGAAGCGTAGAAATGACTATCATGATTACATCATACCTTTGCCCATAAATTCTGAGTAAAGATTTATATATATACCTATATTTGAAAGATAGAGTTATTCCTATTTGAAGCTCCACTTAAATGTACTAGCCGACCCTTACGATTTTGTGCCCGTAATCATCCGATCCTATTGACCTTAGCGTGATGATATATAATCTATATCCTTCCTCGAAAAATGGGCTATCTAACACTGAAAGAATTTTTCAAATCGAACCAGTACTTCCTGAGATTAGCACGTTCAAGCAAATAAACAAACAAACTCTCCAGCTTTATATTAAAAAGTAAAGATTATTTCTATTTCGTTATGACTTAGGTATATTAAGTAATTATTAATAGTAATAGAGACAATATTCTCTATATTGTGTCTATTTTACAATAACGAGAATACATTGGTTGTTTTGGTAGTTTTATCGCTCAGTGGGCGTTTTCTATAAAACGTATGAAATTTATAGAAATCATTGCAAACGATACAACACCGTAATACTCCGTCTATGATGAAATCTCACCATAAGAGATTGCAACTCCTATAAGGGTTACTTATTTTTTACAAAGTCCCGAAAATAGCGAATTTTCCGGGAATTAATTCAACAGTATATACTATACTGACAAATAATTCTAGTCTTAATAAACAAATGGGGAGCAGAATACATAATTTTAGTGTCTTTACAATGCATAGGTATTAGTATCTGCAACATTGGTGTTTCTTGTAAAGTTTTATTTGTATTCGTACATACATTAATGCCCATTAAATACAAATATAGATGCAATAAAATGATGTATGTTGTTACATGGAGGTTACAAACGCCATATTTCTTATTGATTTTCTGAAAATCTCAAGATAAAATTTAAAAATTATATGAGACTTATTGTTTTTGTGTTTAATTTTTTTTGCAAAATTACCAAGTTTTTTCAGACAGGTTGTACAGATTAACACCCAATGTAAGGAGGTAGAAATTGTGTTCGCTACCAACTCAATATTTTAGCTCTTAAAACGAGTCTCTTGACGATATCCGTGTTCGTGTATCTGTATTGTAAGTTAATACTGGTAATGAAAATGTACAAAAACATTCATAAGTATAAGTTCAATTATGCGTGGCGTTGTTAAAAAAGAAATAAATATAAAATAAAACAAGTCACTATTATTGTAGATTCTCGCTTCACTGTGGTTTATATAAAAACTGAATTAGATAAGTTTTCTTATTTATAAACGATTTCCTTTCTTTAGATATGATACATTTTTATTACTATTGATTAATATTAATTAAAAGGCGCACTATTTAAAATTTTTACTTGCGTCGTTATATCTAATTTCTTGGAAATGGGAAATAGATGAACTTTTTTTTGTATTTTTTCCTTTAGATTTGAATTTAAAACTATCTATAATACTTTTGTTGTTATGAGTCAATGTTGGCGTCACCATTATCTATGTACATTAGTTAGTTCAACTTATTGCGCATATTAATTAAACGTTAGTCATTTTTTTCAAAGTACTTATTGTTAAACAATTCTTTTATGTTTCATATTTTATAAATATTCTAATGTTACGAATAATATATATGTCGGAAACTAATTAAAAGAAGGAATGGAGTGGATGGCCTATAATATATGCTACGGGCGCAACACGGGCAGGATATAACTGAACATTACTATCCCATACTATTCTGACTGGACTTGTGACCAAGGTTAGGCTTAAGGAGCTCCTTTAAGTGATCACGACACTCGCCTCCACTGCTTAGTTTCACCGTCTAAACCTTAGATTAACATTAACCTAACTTAACACAAGGCTAACCTAAACCTAGCTCACACCTCCGACATATATATATAAATTAAATTTTATTACAATTTCATTAATCAGTTTTAAAAACACTCTAGCTGTGTGTGATATAATTCCAATTCTTATTGACATTTAAAATTAAGAACTTCAATAAAGTTCGTATACTTAAAAAATTAAGTGGAGCTGTAGCAGTACCGAATACGTTGCAAGACGTGCGTCGTGCAGGACCGGTACTCAGAATTATTTGTCGTTATTTGCATCACCCATATTTATCCGTTAATGAGAGAGTATACATACGAGTTAACAATTTTGTGTTAATTTTATAGTTCTTATACTAAGCAAATGACAACATATTTTAATTTTATAAAGGATAAAGCATTTGTTTGTTTGACCGCGCCAATGTCAGCAAGTATAAAAAATGAAATATTCTTTTGAATTTGAGAGACTAATGACGAAAAAAGAAAGTATGAAAAGTATACTTATGAATTTTGTTGGTGCCTATTTTACTTCAGTATATTGTATAACGGGTACATACGATACAGTTTTGATACTTAAATGTTAGTTATAATTTTAATTTAGTGACATCTAGTGAGGAGTAGCGTAACTTCGTAGCTGTTTTAGTTATAGTCGCTGTTAAGTCTAGTTGGTTATTTTGTTTTTATACGTAACAATAGATAGCGCTTTTATTTTTTGTAGGTAGTTCGAGTGAGTAGCTCTGCATTTGCAGAGGTTTCAGCTCGCCTGTACAATCGTGTATTGAGTGCTGACTTGCATTTTGCAAAATTAACCTATATTTATACAGAAAGGAAATGCCGCCAGCATTTTTAGGTTAGGATTATATTATAGTATTATTTTTAGTTTGTTTTAATTATTATAGTATTTAATCGATTTAGGCCTTGTATAATTAAGCCACTTTGCATTAAAATCTCGGAAATAACATATTATTAGTAAATAACTTTAAAAAAGTAAAGATAAATATAAAATTTGGATGTAGGTATTATATACCGTTTTATTTTAATTTTTATCAACCACATTTTAAGTCAAAACTGCGTCACATCGCAACTCAAAATCCATCAAAATAGATCAAAATAATTATTTTATGTCGTTGTAGCCTGGTAACATAAAACATATAATGTTGAAACGTAGCTCTGTTTGTGACTGCACATTTAAAAAATAATGAAATCCTGAAATCACCGCCATTTTACATTTTTGAGTCTGTCTATACTCTCTTAAATTTCTCGGGGAAAGCTTGGGCTTTTAGTAAGCAGTTTGCTTTTTTTCTCTTTACGTGTCATCAATACAGCAAACATGCAATTAATTTGTATAAAAGTTAATCAGTGTGTGAAATCAACAGTTTTAATTCTTTATAAATTAAGGCTAAAGTTTGAATAAATTAAATATGACATGACATTTATTACAAAATATATTTAAAGAACTTGTTGAACTTGAGCTGACAGATTCACTTTTTAAGTTTAGAAAAATCAAGCATTATTCTAAACAGGTTTGTTAACACAAAATTGAAAAAAGATAGTTCAATTACTTTAGATAATATTTTAAACCAATTTTAAGTAACTAAAATTTATTCGATGTATTCTTTCTTTAACCCATACTAACATTATAATTGTGAAAGTGTGTTTGTTGACTACTTTGTTTCACACTGCATAGAACTGACGTCAGATAGTTAATTGTGCGCCTGAAAGTAACATAACATAGGCTACTTTTTATCTCGAATAATGGTGTCTGTGAGATAGTAAAGAAATATTTTTAACAAATACGCCTGATATTCGAATCGAATCGAATCTAAAGAATATCGAAATCGAATAATCGAATTGTTATCGCCATCTATGGTGTTGGAGTAGAGTAGTAGTCACTTCCGTCATTTTGACAGTCTCGACCCTTTATATGTCATTGGCAGTCTGGTTGAAGTCTTCGTCGTGCGCGGTCCCTCAAGGAGTGAAAAAGTCCCTGGATAGTGTTAGTGCAGAGAGTTTTATATAACTAGGTCGGCAAACAAGCGTACGGCTCACCTAATGGTAAGCTATTACCGTAGCTTATAGACGTCTGCAACACCAGAAGCATCGCAAGCGCATTGCCGACCCTATCCCCAATTCTCCCCAGGAGCTCTGGTCATCTTACTCACAAACAGAAACACACCACTGCTTTAGAGTAGTGTTATTTAGCTGTGATTTTCTGAAAGGTCGAGGTCCTACCCCAGTTGGGCTGCTCCATATTTGAGCAGGAAATTTCCTGCTGGGCCCTACCTCTGTTCGAAAGGTCCTCACCTTACTATATAGTTGCCATGTCTTGTATTAGGTTAGATTTATGGAAGTTTAACCTTAGGTTTAAACAGAGATATCTAAACAATCACCTATATAGGTAATATTAGTAAGAGAAAATTATGTCTGGAAGAGGTTTCTCACTAAGAAAATTTTGTCGTTTTACTTATATTGTTACTTTCACTTCATTCATGTGTACATAACAAAGTTATAAATAAATATATTATGTATAATGTAATATGTTATAAAATGTATTATAATGGACGTCTTAGCAAATAATAATTAAAACGGGTAAAACTCATAAACTGAAGGCCCTGAACCACACGAGCTCATCACGTAGGTACATAGACATAGGATAAAGTCAAGAATGACTTTTCTTATTGTTGTTACTACTTAGAGACAACTGATTTTCACATTTTATTCTTTAGATGTTTTGTGTAAACTTGCTGCTTAACTCAATTATATTATGATTTATAAACGATTAAAGCAACAATGTTGTCGCACTTTGTAATGTGTCATGATGTGATTTATTATGATTTAAATAATATAAATAAAGATTTTTGCCTCAATTGGTTATCTAAAGAGGTGGAAGAATCTTTTGCCAATTAGTACCAAAATTTCTTTTGCTCAGTCACTTTTTATTCCAATCCTTAACTAGGCCGACACATTTTACACAGATTTATCTCAAGCACTTGTTGATAAGTTGGAGCGACGGCAAAATATGTGTATTCGCTTTGTTTATGGTCTTAAGAAATTTGATCATATAACACAGTATCGCTCCCAATTACAATGGCTTACAATACGATATCGTCGAAATCTCCATACAGTTTCACTTCTTTACACGATATTATACTATCCTCAAGCTCCTAATTACCTGAAAGAGCGTTTTACATAAATTGGATCTGACACACTTCTACATTTCAGTCTTCGTTCCCAAGACGACAACAAATTGAAATTTCCTACTTGTTTCTCTCGGAATTATAAAGAATTTTTTACTTTTAAATCAGTACAGTTGTGGAATGAACTTCCGTTGTCGTGAAGTCCGAACGTTGGGAAGTTCGTGAGGCACCATCGCTATCTGTATTCAAAGCACTCGTCAAAAACATTATTTGTCCTTATGTCCTTTAGTTTATATATATATATATGTCGGAGCATAGTAAAAGATTATCGATTAATCGAATCGTTATCGTTGTCTATGGCGTTGGAGTGGGGTAGTAGTCACTTCCGTTGTTTTGACAGTATCTACCCTCGACCCTTTATATGCGATCGACAGAGTAACTGAAGTCTTAGTCGTGCGCGGTCTCTCAAGAAGTGAACATCATCTAAGTAGTGCTAGTGGTAGTGATAGTGTCAAGTGCAGTGTAGTGTGGAAGTGCTGTCCAACTAAGGTCACGTAAGTCCTTACAATGTAATTGCCACGTGGTTAAGTAAACACAATGTTAGGTTAGGTTAGCCTTAGGTTAGGTTAGCCTTGTGTTAGATTCGGTTTATGTGCGTTTAACCTTGGGTTTAAATAGAGAGCCTAGCAGTGGAGGTGAGTGTCGTAATTACTTAAAGGAATTCCTTAAGCCTACACCTTGGTCACAAGCCCAAGGCACTGCTTAGGTTTCTCTCGTAATTGTTAGAGATCATATTTGATCATTTATCGGTTCAATTGGAGTATTTGCGTTGCGATTAACCAATATTCCATTCAATACCATCACCCCCTTTTAGTGTTCCCCAATATTCCCCATCTTCCTCCTTCTATCTCCTTTCACATCGTTTTAGAATCCCCGACATATATATATATGTCGGATGCTATTAAAAGGGATGGATGACCTATAAATATAAGCTACGGGCGCAACACAGTCAGGATATAACTAAATATTACTATCACGTACTATTCTGATAAGAACTATCATATAAGAATAATAATAACAATTATTATTATTTATATGTTTGCACATATTATATGTGCCAAAAACTTATAATATTGCTTATATAAGTTAATACTCGTTTAAAACTGTTTAGCGCACCACATATATATTTGTTCGCTAAGGTTTCGTACGACCAGCAGGTTGCCTGGAAGAAATCACTTTAAGTGATAAGGCCGCCTTTGCATGCTATAGCATAAGTTACTGTTTGTAATTATTCTCGTCATTGTATTTCACTGTGTGTGCAATTATTATTATTATAAATTAAACTTTATTGTGTTACTGTTAAATTCTATTGGTAAATCCTAGGTTTACAATATGGATATGTCTTAAGATTTATCAAGATGGTTTGGTAAATATATGAATTCTATAAATAAGAGCTATTTTTTCCGGCTATTTTCTTCCCTTAGTTTTATCGATAGCGATAAAACAAGTATATGGATTGATTATTTATTTTAATTAAACGAATCCTTTAATATATTTAATCATCATTATAGTTAATCGTCATGTATAGGTTAGATTAGAATTGTAAAAATAGTCAGATAAAAAAAACTTGTAAATCACGCAGAAATGGATGCGGTTTTCATTATTGTTTGTCGTTGTAACTTAAATCTTAATTTCATTTAAAACGAATGTAATGAAACGAAGTCATGGTGTCAACTAGTACTTTAATAAATCTTATATAAGTATAAATAATGAAACAATATGCTTTAAATATATTTTACATAATTGTGCAGTTGTTATAGAGTTTATAAAGATAACAATTTATTAAACCGGAGGAGCAAGGAGGAGGTGGATCTTGGCAATATAAATGAAAAAATAAGGTACGGGCGCCTTGAAAGGCCCATTTTTTGCAATAATGAAATAATTATAAAAAAGGATTTTTTTTTCCGAAAACACACTTTATCACAATATTGCTAATTTATTTGTAAATAAAATTAACGTACAAATCAACTAATCGAACATAGACGCGAAGTTTAAACTCATTCGACTTATTAACTTGTAAAATTTCGAAAGTGGGCCATCTTAGGAACAGGGCTATCTTAGGCGTACATACCTTATATCAAAAATAGTGAGGTATAATTTTAATACATATAAAAATATAAATTGTGACTTGTCTCCAGACTCCTGAAAATTCAAAGTAGATAATGATTTACAAAATAGTATGTGTAAATTTTTATTAGATTTGTTGGGTTAAAGCAGCAGTACAACTGAAAACCTCGTCCAATTTCGAACAGTACAATTTCTTTCAAATAATTGTTCTGGCTTCTATTTATATTATAAAGACTTTATTTTATTATACATGTTTTTATTAAATTCTGTTCAGTAATTTTTTTTGTTTATGTTTATGTTTTATGTTCAATAATGTAATTTCGCGCGGACGCGCAACGCAGTAGGCATTTTATACAATACTTTCTGGCAATTCATTAATGAACAATATGCGACAGTAGCGTGACTCATGAGTGAGGCGAGTGTGTGATACAGTCCTGTGGAGGCCCTGCGGCTTACATTGTATATAAACAAGTAAATATGTAGAGTCAGAGCTCCGAAGCTAATATTATGGAAATATAGATTCGCGTCGCATTGCGCGGGAGTGCTCCGAACAGAGTAGACGTACTGACATATTATTTGACAGAACGTAAGTATATTTTTCTTAAAACTTTTTATTTAAAGTTATTTTAATATTCTTTAGATAATCTCTAAACAAACTGATTTCTTTGTAATATACTTAAAGGTTTTCAATCAATGACCTTGCTGAAAACATAAAGCTTTGAACTCTTATTGATTAAATAATCGTGTGTGGATATTATTTATTTTATAATAAAATATTAAATTCATATTTGATCCTTTATATTGTTCGCCGGCGAACACAATCAACAATAGGCAAAGAAACAGCACAAAAGCTTTTATCTGATAAATGAATTTCCGTCAAAGTTAGGAATATTTTTTCGGTCATTTTATAAGATTTGCGTGAATATTTATTTTAAAATATTAATTTAGGTAGCACTAAGTTGATAGTCAATAAACAGCATTTTTGATAAGTTTAATACAAATAATGATTTCGATATATTTATGCTCCCAAGAGGCTAAACCAGTTCAGATGGAATAAAGCCGATCGCATGACCTTGACGCCCGCTCTGCACGTGCTATATACTCGTAATATGGTCCATATACAGCATGCGCAGGCCCAGAGTACCGACAGGTCACATTCCATTATGGAATAATCTCTTTATATCAATATATATATTCTTAGACGGATTATAAATAAGTCTAAAGATTCTTTCTTTAAATTTCTTTATATTCTGTTAACAAAAACTTATTTTTGTCTTTCATACAATCTTTGCATTTTTTTCTTAGTAACAGCGTTACTTATTAGTATATATTTCTATGTTAAGAAAAACTTCTGCCCAAACAGCCAGTTTCTTTATATTATAATACGAGCAGCGCCCCGCTATTTCACCCTCTATATTTTGGATAATTCACACGATATCATTATAAATTATAACCTATGTGTTATTCTGATGTGTAAGCTATATTATTGTAAAGTTTCATCAAAATCTGTTATTAGGCCTGACCTAGCTTCGCTAGGCTAAAAGGTCAATCCAAAACCTTTATATAACGTTCCCACCAATATATGAAAGAAAGAAAAAGCCTTTATTTACAGAACACCACAATATTTGATACTTACTACTAGTGAATTAAGTAGGTACTTAAAATATACAAAATTACATAAAATAAATATGACACTTAATTTTATAATTTATAGTATGTGATTCATTAATTTTTTTACCTCTTTATAACAAATTTTAGACCAGCCTGACTTCAATATAACAAACCTCAGTTTGACGAATTACTTGATATAATGAATATTTACTTATCCCTTTCCGATTTGTTATATCGAGGTTGCACTGTATCTACACAATTTAAATGAAACAAATAAAATAACACAAACAAAACAAACCTATATTTTATGTTAGATCTGCGGCAATAGCTACTCTGAACACCGTTTCCTATTTCGTAAACCAGGTTTTGTGTGATGCATCTACATACACAAAATACAGACAAATAAAAATTTAGAAGGTTATTGAATTTAGAAATTTAAAAGTAAATATATTCGTCACCTTACATTTTTATTATATGAATATGTAGATATAGTAATTTGTTATACCTACTTATGTTGTCATGTGTACATGAATCGTATAGGAGGTTTAGAATCAGAAGTATATGCAACATTCGTATACATGTGTCTACCGGTCAGCGCGCATTACCTTGACTCTCAAACCGACTTGTCTGGGCCGGCGCAGACTTTAGAAATTTTTTATCATTTCGTATATCGGATAATAAATTAAATCGTAACAAGTTTATGCCAAGTTCCCTGGACTTACAAAATATTTTAGATATATCATTATTCTATTAAAATAAAAGTGAGTAATTTTTATACCTTCATCCACACATCATGTTGTTGCTGTTCCTGTATTTAAAATTGCACTAAACAGACATGTTGTCTTAAACGACAATTCTTAATATTATGACGCTGTAGGCGGCTAGTGCCTAAAATCCAGTAATGTAATATAGTCGGCACTATTTAAACTCATAATAATAAGAAATGAAACAAGTAAAAGTAAGACGATACAAAAAAATCGTTTAACATCGAACGACTCTCTTGGAATAAGATAAACTTTCCCGTAAAATTTACTAATAAGAAGAAATTTTTAATTGCATTAAAAATGATAGTGGTTTGCCATATGGAATATGGATGTCGGAATTCGATTTTCTTTTTCTACTGATCAAATTCAAAAAATCTATCAGTAAGATTTGCCAGTTAAAATTCTACGACAAAGTTCAGACGACTTGTCGAATATATTCATGGTGTTGTAGAAAGACTGCTGTCCACGCCACACTCCGTTAAACTTGAATTTGTTTTTAATACTTTATATTCTTCGAAAAATACTCATACGTTCATTAGCCAAGATATTTATGCGTACGTGAAACCGTGAAAAATGTCCATGAACTATATTTTATTAATTTCTTACTATAAGAGATAAGCATATCCTTAAAAATATAGATAACTAGCTGTGCCCGCGACTTCGTCGGCGTGGGATAGTGTTTTTGGTTAGCTTTTTAATTATTTAGGCTAATTATTTTACAAATATTAAACAATCTGAATGTCATATTTATTTGTATCGAATCAACAGCCTAATAATAAGTTTCAAGCTTCTAGCTCTATAAATGAGGATACTTCCATACAACTTTTCATCCCCTCCTTTCAACCCTTTTTTCGCGTTTAAAAGTAGCCTATGTCCTTCCTCAGGCTCTAGACTATCTATATACCAAATTTCAATTAAATCGGTTCAGTAGTTTTGGCGTGAAAACGAGACAGACAGACAGACAGTTGTTTTCGCATTTATAATATTAGTTAGGATAAGGATTATGAGGTTTTTCCATTTACAATATTACCTTAAATATATTATAGGGATAGCCAAGGATAAATTAATTAAAATTATATATTCTTCTTTATAATAATAATAATACAGACATATTATCAACGAACATATTAGTTCTCTACATTTTTGTAGATATTAAATTTAATTGACTACGTACAAACAATTTCAACAAACGAGAATAAATTTACTATAAACTATACGGAAAACCTAATTACGTCTTACACAAATAACGCCTAATTTCTTATTTATCTTCTTATAAGTCGTATTCTCAGATGGTGTATCAAAAATAATATTTTATTATTAGTTATCAAGATTTATGGTGTTTTTAGTAAAAGCCATATTATTTTATTATATATTGCATCTAAAACCTAATTGAAGTTATGTGATTTACGTTACTTTACGGTACCTTTGATAATTAAATGAATAATGCTGCTAAAAGACGTATTCTCAGATTTTGTATCAAAAATAACATTTTATTACTAGTGACCGAGATTTACCATTTTTTACCTTAATAAGTTTTATCGCATCGTATGTGTTATTAATGTTAACATCGCAGTGCTATATAGATGTAATATATAACAAAATATTTATTTCGTATAAAACTGATGACTAATACAGAATTAGCGGAATTAATATTATTACTGCTGATATAATTTAAAAAAAAAATTATCTATTGATCTAAAATTTAGACTTTCTGATAAAAAAAATCCTAATGTTTCAATTTACAATGATAATTTATTTTAGTTATATATGTTTTCATCTTGAATACAAACTTGTTGGTAAATATGACAATAAAAATACTAAACAAAAACTCAACGCGGTAGTATACTCAACAAACACCACCATATTTATTTAAGTGTGTAAATTATAAACCTCATATTTGCTGAATTATATAAAATGGTAAAGTTTTCAAAATGCATTTTATTGTGTTGTAGTGTAACGAATACACAATTATTACCTAATTTATATACTTTGTACATTTAGATTTAGCGATTATTTTTTGTAATCGTTAACTTAGGAATCATCATAAAGGAAAATAATTAATATTAGTCAAGATTTTTTATTTCTCAATCGGAAAAATGTATAATAAGTATGAATGTTCATCATGTACCTATGACTTTAATTAATTGAATTTAATTTGTTATAATCTATTGGATAAAATAAAATAAGACGTGTGTGGAAATTGCACCTTAGTATCAATTTAATGATAACTTTGGTCACTCAAGGCGAAGTCCGATTTAACACAAGATATTAATAGGTTCTCGTAATTTTTTTCGTGACTAACAAGTATTGTCATATATCATGTCATGTCATGGTTCTATTTAAGATATTATTATAAATAACAAAACGTTACTTATAATGGCCTTTTGTGATGCTACAAATGAAGGAAAAAACCTTTTAAAAGCCTCAGCTAAAACTATTATTTGTTCCTTTTTTTTCTGATTACTGAACTGTTTATTTAATGTACTGTACGAAATTATAATTTCATTAAACTTTGTAATAAGAAAGCCATATTAACAAGTATAACATTGTCTCAAAATAAATAAAGTAATTACGGACTTTTAAGTTTACACAAAAAAGTGGTGTAAGTATTTTTCTTATTTATCCCGCAACTCGTCGTAGCTTCTCGGGGCCAAAACGTTTTAAATGATAATAACTTTTCTCCTGACATCCGATTTGAATGAAATAAAGCCTCGGGATAATGTTATTGCTGAGCTGATGTGTTGGAAGACACAACTCAACGATTAGGAGTTAGAGGATACTTCTTTAAATATTATGGGGACGCACTGACAACTAATTGTATACTTTGAGGTTATTTAGTTAAGCTGATAAAAAGAGAAAAATAAAATATTTAAAAAAATTTTAACCGACTTTAAAAATAAATAATGAACTCACTAAAAAGTAAAACATAATCAAACTTAGATTTTTAACACACTACCAACTGATCAGTTTTAAGTCGTCGAGTTCATTATTTATTGTTTGAAGTCGGTTCAATTTTTTTAAAAATGTTTTTTGATGTAAGTTATAAACTGCGATGAAGCACTCGTTTATTATTAACACTTTGTTATTAACTCAAATGAACTTTATGAGGCTCATTACTTAATGTTACAAAGTTAAGTCTCGGATTAAATTCATGGACAAATATAATTTGTAAATTGCCTTGAATACTATTTATATTTTGTGGCGCATACATTACAGTCAAAATTATAAAAAAAATTGTTACTGATACAGATTTAAAGAAACAGCGTCATAAAATTCAATTGATGTGTATCAGCATGACAGGATATAGTATATCAATGCTATAGTAATATTAATTCAAAATTAAAGTTGTTAATTATGCATTTAAATCTTATATCGACATTGGTATCAGATCAGTGTTTGTTTTGTTAAGGCGGCGGCGACTGTAATAAAATAGTTTTTTTCGGAATATGTAAATATTCGTACGTTAAACTAAACATACTTTTAAAATTTCACATAAGAAATCAGCTTTTTAATTTTATGGTAAACATCTTTAGTGTATGTTTTATAACTATAAACTCCTATAACGATAACATTGAAAGTTGCTATACAGCGAAATCCTATACTCATTTAATGAGCCGTATTTTATTACATTTGCAGCCTTTTATTGTCTTGCATTACTGTATCCGTTATAAATACGTTGTGTAATATTTTTATTGAATGAAAAGTTTTTAATTCGACTACTATACAATAATTATTTAGAGTTCTTGTGTTAAAATCAAAAATGCAGATAAATTAGGTTCTAAGTAGTTTTTAAAACTAGCGTGTGATAAAACATTGTTCATATCGCGTGTTCCCATTCTAGTTCCGTTTGTTCCTTTATAACAGTTGCTGAACAAAGGCTCTTTTTCATCCTCGTTCATTGTTCCTTGCGAAAAATGAACACGCTCTGTTCTCTGAATGCTCTAAATACCTGACACTGAATATATTATATGTTCCTAAATATATTATATACTCACAGTTACGTATATAGCCTTTATGTTAGTAATTCTGTTGTTAACTTTATATTGGCGCATAAGCCCAATTCGATTAGTTTAAAAATACCTAATTGACTCGACGACTTATAAGAATAGGGTGAATATTTATTAACATAGTGTAGTGTAAAAGTGGTAAAGTTAGTATAGTTTAATTTAATGTTAAATACGAGCAGTAACAGTAGTAGGATGAGTGTTTTGATCATTTCAAAAAGCTCCTTAAAACTGCACCTGTGTCGTAAACCCCAGATAGTGTTCGGCTTTCTGCCTAATGTGAATGTTATTATCTTTTAAACAAAAACTCAAAGATCTTTTAAGTGTTTCTGAGCAGTATATCTAATATATAGTACATATTAACAGAAAAATATCCAAATATACGGAACATTTTCGTGAGTTTGTTCGTGGTTTTAATTGTTTTGTAGCGTTTTAAGAATATAATGTGCCTTTATTATAATATTCTCGCAGTGATATTATAAATGACGCTTGCCGCAACCAATTTGACAGTATTGAAAAACATAATTACAGTCTTTTAATAAAGTAAAGAGATCTCTTAATATTTTAAGTGTTTGTTATTCTCATTTAATTTTCTGGTTCAATAATAAGAAAAAAAAATCACGTATTTTCACGTAGATTCAGTTGGGAGAAAGCTGTTTTCAGTTTATGCTTAAAAAATCATAAAAATAAGAGTATAATAAATTTTATAATAGAAAAAATATTTAAATGTGACCATGACCGGTTTTTTTTATAAATCATATTTCATGCATAATTATTCGATTAGATGTAATATTTATAATTTATTATACGGTTAATCCTTAATATTTATCTTTACTACTCGTCGTCAATATAATTAAGCAACAGTTTGTGCAAAATATTAAGCATGTTTATTACAAAGACAAATCAAATCTAATAATGGAACAGAGACTATCTTTCATAACCTTAAACATTATATTCAGATTATGAAAGTTATCACGTAACTTTTACTTGTACAATTAATATTTAAAATTTAATGTATCGTACCAGTTTAGTATATAAACATAACTATCAAACGGAAACTCTTTGATACCAGCATACTTCCAATACTTACTTATGGTTGCCAAACCTGGGCACTTACTAAAATGCACATTAGAAAGCTAGAAACTTGCCAAAACTCAATGGAAAGAAATATGTTAGGGAAAAGACTAGCAAATAGAATAAGAACTGAATCCATTAAGAAACACACAAAAACAAAGACGTCATAAAAACAATAAAAAAGTTAAAATGGAAATGGTCAAGTCATACAGTTAGAGGGAAGGAAAAATGGTCGAAAGTGATAATGGACTGGTTCACAAGTCATAAGAAAAGGAAAAGAGGTAGACTACTAAGAAGATGGGCAGATGAAATTAAAGGCATAGCAGGAGGTACATGGGCGAGAACTGCTATGGATAGAGAGCAATGGAGAAGGATGGAGGAGGCCTTTGCTAATAAGTGGCACACGGACAGGATTGTCATTGTATAAATGAAGCATAGAATACAGAAATAATATAAGTTTAGAATAGTGTAAAAAAAAGAAGATATTATAAGATTATATAAACTGTAAATGTAACACTGTCTAAAAATAAAGGCTATTATTATTATCTTCTATACTTTTTAAAACTATGCAAAACGGTAACACTCACGTATTATTGTGGTAGATTGGTACTACAGTTTTGATCGCATTGGGCGATTTGCATAGTTTTAAAAATGACTAATTACCACGTTAGTTTCTATAATAAAATCTTCTATACTGTTTGAAATTTTGGTAATTAAAATCATAGTCGCGGGCTTTTGGCCAAACGAAAATGAAGTGTTTGTGTGATAGGAATATATATTTTAAAATGAAATAGATAAAAATTTCCGTACAATTCGGCATGTGTTAAGGATGACAGCTTTTTGCATGAGTATGAATGTAAGTGGATGAATTTGCAAGACTTTTAAATTATCCTGTAATGAAATTGGTATGACTCCTGTGGATGATATTATTATTGGGACCGTCCTAACTGTATTTACTCGCCACTGTGATTTTATTTCTATTGCAAGGTCTTTATATTTTGTAAGTTTTTCTGTATAAGTTGCCTGTAGTTTATGTGTATTTGGTATGGATATATCAATAAGGTAAACGATTTTATTAGATTTATCATATAATGTTATATCTGGTCTATTGCAATGAACTGTTTTATCAGTAATTATGGCACGGTCCCAGTAAATTTTACAATTGGATGTATCTAATATGACTTGGGGTTCGTATTTATAATAGGCAGTTTTTTCTTTAATAAATCCAAGTTAATAGGCGAGGTACTGATGTATTATAGCAGCGACTTGATCATGCCTGTGTTTGTAGTCCGTTTGCGCTATAGCTCTACCGTGATATGCTGAATTGTCTCTGATGCACTATGACACTGACGGCATAGACCCGAATTAGAGTTACGTATAATATGCTTTCTGTAATTATTAGTGTCGATAATTTGATCTTGAATGCTTCAGTTTCAGGGAACAATTCGCCACGCTTTAGCCATGCGTTCGATGCAATCTTGTCGACATTTGGACTTATAAGATCGTGGAAATGCCTTCCATGAAGCGATTTATGTGACCATTCTTGAATCTTTTCTTGTGGTTTCTTTATTGTTTGATTAATTTGGGTAGTGTGATCTTGTAAATTAAGGGGTGCAAGTTTTTTATCAGCTTCGACTATTGCCATATGTAATTCTGAACTATTTGCTTTATTATGGAAAAAATCTCTTAATTTTGTTATGAGTCCATTATGTAAATTTTGAATATCTATAATTCCTCTTCCTCCTTCCCATCTAGAAAGTGTCATTCTCTGAGAGCATGCTCTCGTGTGGTGTTTTCTGTATTTTGTTAAATGTGTGTTTATGGCTCGCTGTAATGTTTTGAGTTCTGTCTGTGACCAATTTATGATCCCAAAAGAATAGGTTAGTATTGGTATGGCAAAAGAATTTATAGATTTAACAGTATTGCGCGAATTAAGATAGGTATTTAATATTTTATGTAATCTTGAATTGAATATTTGTTTTAATGTATTTTTAGTTTCTTTTTGATGAATTTGTCTACTCTGTGCATATCCTAAATATTTATATCCAGTTAAATTATCTATCGGTTCAATAGTTTCATTGTTTTTCATAGTATACGAATTATCTTCTAAAATACCTCCGCAAACTGATTGGATTTTACACTTATCTATTCCAAACTCCATCTTTATACCTATAGAAAATTCTTGAGTTACATCTGCCAAATGATTGATTTCATCTAAGCTACTCCCATAAAATTTGATATCATCATATGGACAATAAATGATTAAGAATGTGGTAACTATTATTGTATTTAATTTGAAAGCCTTTATTTAAATGATTAAGAGTATTTGATAATGGGTTGATAACTAGACAAAACCATAAACGGCTTAAAGAATCGCCTTGGAAAGTTGCTTTCCAATTATGTGTTTTTGCTATAATTGCCTTCAAACAATCTATACTTACATCTTCGAATTCCATATGGCTTAAGTTCAAAAGCAATTTTTTCTCCTCTTTTGCCCAATAACCTTCTGTATGTTTCGTAGGAATTGACCATATATTTTTCCAATATTTATGTAGTTCGTTTTCTCATTATTAAACTGTTATTTTGTGTCTTTCTTAGTGAGGTGACCTTGTAACGCCGTAGACGACTTGACAGTGCATTAAGTTTTTGTTTCAATGTATCTAAAAAGTGTGAAAGTTCTGTATTTTCATTTTCGTGGTTAGTATGAACCTTATATTGTTCTTTTATATTATCCACCCGCTTTTGTAACCTTGTACTGTTATTTCCTTTAATATATTCCGTCAATCTCCCAATTTTGACTCTCAAATCATCTATCCTACCTTTCAAATTCTTTTCCCATCTAGGTAGTTTTTGTTATTTTTAAGCATCGGTTCAGTAAGAATTTTTGAGCCATTAATGACAGCAGCTGTATATGCTGCACAATATATTATAGTTTGCATAGTGTTATAGTCAGTATCAAGCGAAAGATATTTAGGTAATATTTTGCTATTTATATATTCAACTATTAAAGCTAACTTTTTGGACGTTTTTTGTTTCGGTATCATTGGTCTCTTAGTAGGGTCAGTATCTGTGAATTTTACTAGGCTTTGTGAGAACGTTTTATCATAATCAAGTGTGATTTTCTGTGGTATACTAATGTAGTTAGATTGGCGTGTTGGTGTCAGTATGTTTATGTCTTGTATATTATTTAAATTTTGTGTATTACTTTCTGAATCTAATAGTTGACTAGAAGTTCTTTCCTCTTCTATCACACTAAGTCTATCATAATTTTTACTGTTTGTTTTATATTTATTAATTTCCCTACTGATATCTTCTCGTAATTGTAGTAATCGATTTTTATCAATCATTTTATTGCGTATTATTATATTATTACCAGTTTCGGGAATATTCTGAAGGAATCAAATATTTTTTGTGCAATAAATAATCAATCTCAGTTTTTTCTTTTGTTCGAGTATATGAGCAGTAAAGTATTGTTATGCGACCCTACTCCCTTTTAACCTCCTTGACCAAGTACTTGCCAGTAATTTATTCAGATCGATTGTAGAAGTTGAGCGTCGTCCTAGTTCACTCTGTAACTATTGTGTAGTATATATGTAGTAAACTATTTCCGAGACGAACAAAATCTATGCGTTTATTTCAAAATCTTCAGTTTGTATAGTTTACTTTTAAATGTGCAGCCTCTATCTATATATAAAAATGAATCCCTATTTCTCTTGGTCATCACGCGTGAACGGTTTGACTGAAAACTTAACGTAACACTACATTTATAGCGATTTACATAACTGTCAGTCATTGATAGTTAAGACAGGACAACATCTATCGGGTCAGCTATTAATTCCATAAAAATGAAAGTTTAAACCGAAACAGGACAATCAATGACAATTCAGTTAAATTTCATTAAAAAGGAACCTTTCTTAATCATTAGCTGTATGAAAATGGGCATTGGTCATGGTAAGTTATTGTAGTTCCTTATAGCTTGTCTGTTCATATTTAAACGAGCTCAATAGGTTCAAGGTTGTTGGATATATTATACTGTAGAGGTTAAGGTCATTTAAAGTAATTGTTCAATTTCATGTTTAATTTAACTGCAATTACGATAACATTGGAGTTTCAAACTGTAGCCGAATTATTCGGAATATTGTTTTTAAGATTGACTTTCTACGCTGAGAGATCAATAGATCAATAGATTTCTCGCAATTTTATTAAGTTCGCGTAATTTTTGTCTAGTATTAATGAGTTGCTGAGTAAACAAAGTATGGTTCAATATGAAAGCTTAGGGTCGTGGAAAATAGATAGCTCGTGACTGGCCCACACTATCTAGTTGCGCAAACCGGTGGTGACTGGTCCCCTAACTCTTCCACTTTCTCTACGCCCTGCTGCATCCGCCCTATCGATTAATTGCATCGATTACATAGTACGAAGGTATAAGTGAAACAGAATTTCACGCTTTTAACGTAACCATAGAAATGTTCACTCTATGGGAAAGTAATCTTAGGTTCTTATAAAGTTTCACTCGAAAGATTAGCACACAACTTCCAACATTATCTTACACATAGTAACAACAACGTCACAAGTAAACCTGAATTATTAAATAAACGAAAATATAGCCCGTTAATTACTTAATATCAAAGCTTTCTCGAAATTCGTAACAAGTTGATTGAAATATAATTTCGTTCGGTAACGATTTCTTGTTCTCTTTGTATATAAAAATATATTTTTGATCTTTATTTTTGATATTTTCAAGTGTTTTAAATATTTTTTTTTTTGCGCTAGAAGAATTCGTGTTCGCCAAGTTTTATCGCAATTTATTGAATGATATTTAATGAATAATATGCAATGAAACATTTATTTTTATATATCGGTATTAAATAGTTTATTTAAAATTTTGCTACTTTCCAGTCAGTTGTAGGTAATATTTTTCTCATTCAGTTTGTAGCTACAATATATTATAAACATAAGTACACTTTACTAGGAAGTTACTTAATATTATACAAGCATTGAGCTTCTTCGTTTACTTAGAGCTAATAATTCTGTTACGTCGTTTCTCGCTTTCCTTTGCAGGTGGTTTTAGTCAACACTAATGGAAGATGCCGTGAAAATTATTACACCATTGTGGTAAACATTTTAGGTCGAATATTATGTTGATTTTAATTGAGACTTTTTTTACTGTCTATGATTCGAGGTGGCAATGCATCGGCAAAACAAGAGTCACTGTCATGTGTTGCCGTTACCCATGGGTGACGGTGGCCATTTACCATCAGGTGGACCTGTTGTTTGCAGGTGGTTTGCTAGTTTGCCAATTAAATGCCACAAAAAAAGTTATATTAATGAACTGTAATTACATTAAGGTAACAGAATATTTTTTTATTCATTAGGACCTGCAAGCGCTTGTTAACCAAGTAATAAACTTATCTTACACGAATTGAAAATTCGTAAAGCTTTTTGCGTTATTGAATAACATCTAAAAATCAAAACATTCAAATATCCAAACACTCAAATTTTCACATTTATACCTTATATTACATAGTAAGATAAGATCATGACCATTTTAATAACATTTGTTTGTTTTACAAACATAATCTAATAACAATAAATATACGTGTAAAATGAAGAAACAGAATAAAAACTAAATAAAATGTAATTAAACCAGGTTTTTTTTTATTTTTTTTTAATTTTAAAGTCTGTGTCAGGAGTGGGCCATGCCAGTAGATTTGAACCCACGACTTATCGATCGTGAATTCAACGCCTGAACAACTGAGCTATTGACTGAGCTAAGCTATTTCAATTAAAGTTTAAATTTGCAAAATATATTAAAATGGTGTTGGTAGATTTAATATTAATTTTGCATTATACTCGCCGATATTTTTCGCTAGATTTTGTATTATCTTAAAGCTTTCTTTAATTCAAAATACATAATTTTAAGTTCATTAATGTTAAAACAGTTAATTACTGATGAAAATTCAAAGCTTTCGTTGACCAATATATTTATTATTATTTATACTGATTATTTATTTGTTTTATAGAAATTAACCAATGTTATTTTTAAATTATTTGTTTTTTTTTACTTTAGAATTATACAAAAAAAATATCACAAATTAATATTTTTCTGGAAGTTTTAATATTTCCAGCATCTACCAACCTACTAATAATATATAATAATTTACATAATCGAGGGACTATTGTAAGCAATCAAAACTCAATATGGTTGGTACCGGTTTTTCTCTTGTCTACTTATCTGGGTCTGTTACGCTCTCAATTTTTAATTATTAAGTAATACATTTATTTTAATGTTTTTAGCGTTCCGTACCTTAAAAGAAAAAAAGAAATCCTTATAGGAGGATCACTTGATTGTCCGTCTGCCATATCAAGCTGAAATTAATACCAAATACTCAACCTGCGATCCCTTGCGGCTGTCAAAAAATCGAACTTATAAGTCCACGCTTTGAAAAATATGACCGTTAATGTGGTAACTCACAAAATTATAGCGCACTTCCTAATTTCATAATAATTTTTATGCCACTGTCTTATTTATTTACTTTGAAACATGTCTTTTACTAAATTATTTTAATTAATTTAACTAATTGACTGACATTTAAACGCTCCAAACGTTTAAATTATTTTGTAAAAAATCGAATTAAAAACTTCATGTACATGTACTTTTTTGAAATTATTAACATAAAATTATCTTCATCCATTCATTACGTTATCTATATTGCGAGTGATTCTGTATAAAATTATTAATAAAAATAATAAAGTAACTCAGTTTCTTAAGTTTTACAGGGAATAAATATAATTTTAAGTAAAAATATATCAATCTTTGAATTTAATGGTACGGGCAGGATAAAACACCGACTGATTTCATAATTGATATTTTTTTTTTCGCTTTTTGCGTAATACAAATAAACGTTGCACTTTCAAAACAAGTTTTGATCATTGTGTTCGTAGTTTGTAATTAGCCTCCGAAGCAACATCCAAAATAATATTTTTTTCACTTTTTTCGTTATTATTGGGCGATGAAAATTATTAATTAGTAAATATTATTTAATACGTAATTTATTTATGACTACTTATTTGCAGAATATAAATGCCTACTCCAGACTATGACGTGGAAATCGACCTTGGCGAACCACCGCCAGAACTGCAGGAGTACGCTCGTCTGCAGTGTGGGGAGGACCCCAATACGAGACTGCAAGCTATATATGAGCTAAGAGACATGATATATGGTTAGTTTTCTTAATCCTTTTTTATTTTATACTAACACTAGCGCAACTATTTTATACTGATACTATTTTCCACGCGCAATAGTACAACGTAAGTTAATGGATATGGTATCGAAGAAACCTTTAAAACCTTGTTCACGGCTAGAATATTAAGATGACGAGCAAAAATTTGACTATGTAGAATAATTTGTTTCTCAATTTAACAACATAAAAAATCTCCATTTCTGTATTCACATTACTGTGGAACTATAACAAAGTACCTAAATGTATTACATTGCATTTATATCTCTTCAATCTGACTATCTGATTTATGGTAATTTATCTCTATTATTTTTGCAATAAAAGAGTGTTGAGTACTCGTGAATTTAAATACAAATATTTTTCCACTCTTTCTACGCGGATTTGGTTATTATACTTACATACACTATTCAATACATATAGACAGTAAGTATTATTTGAAGATGTTAACTAGCATACATATTATGTGAAAATAACGAAAGTAATAAACTTGTTGCTTTATAAAAATTGTATTTAAAATCATTCGAATGTTTAAAAATAGTACATTGTAAGAATCATTTCCAAGCGAATGCGATCTACGTTTTTAACGACCCCGGAAAAGGAACTTCTAAGGTAAAACCTGTTATCACATACTTACAAATTACTTCTGTTTTAATATTATCTTGAAGTGTTTTTTTAATGTTAGTTATATTTTTTTTTTAGAATAGGAATAACAGCGTCTTCAGTCTACAGGCATTTAATAATGATTACACAACTGCGAATATGTACCGTACAGATCTGAGGTACAATTTCGTAGATATCCTGATCAAGGCCAGTTAGTTTTAAAATGTTATAAATTAGGTAACATCGAAACTAGTTTTTCAAGACATACTTAAAATGCATTGGACATGCAAATTAGATTGAAAGGTTGCTAGATGCAGACTATTGTTTATACAAAATGCACACTGTTCGAGACATAGATATCCATTAGCATCTCAAGGTCAAGTGATTGTTATTAAGATCAAACGTTAAATTAAATTATACATATAGATTTGTAAAAACCTTTATATTTATAATTTGCTGACTGATAAATGAACGGTTATGTAGAAATTAGCATGTTGGTGTCTTAGAAACTGCAAGTGCGCAGTAAAGAATTTTTTTTGGAAATTTGACTCTTAGGGTGATGAAAGGTTGTATGAAAATCTGTAATTTTTTAATCCATTCTGGTCAACTGTCGCCATAGTAACCATTATGGTAAACAAAGTTGACATGGATTTCTACTAATAAAAAATTGAAATCATAAAATTCAGTGGCTAGTTAATCCGTGCAATGCTGAGCCGGGTCTCTTGACCAGATGATAATACTCTGTACTGTGCTACTGATTATTCAAAAAAACTGTTTGGATATTCAAGCTATGGTATTGATGTCAAGGCAAATGTTTTCATGTAGCAAATGAAGTGGAGTCGAAAGCTATGTCTGCAGGTCATGTTGATAATTATAAGGTAACAAACAATGCGTGGGACTTTTCTATCACATTAATTGAAATAATAAAATTGCACCATGTTAAATATACATGCTTCTAAAATTAGTTTTTAATAATGCTACATTATTTAGGTAGAAGAAGAAATTAAAAAATTGGCTAATAGAATACATTTAAATGTCTTAAGTGCAAGAGAATATATACTTAATTACAAAAAATGTGTTTAAATAGCAAAAAATATTGAACACAAAACGAAATTAGTGAATCTAATTGACTGTGACTTTAGATCCTCATTTAAGTCGGAGGTTAAATGAAGTCGGTTAAAAACCAATAACTCTCAATATATAGCACAAACATAAACATAAATAATAAAGTACCGTTGTTGCAACAGCAAATCCGGAATATCTTCATGAATCTTATATTAAAATAGATAGATATAGTTAGACGACCCACGGTCTAAGTTTTGAAACATTAAAATTTTAGCTAAAGGTCATAAACATTCGATGTTAGAAACAGATAGATTTGTTGGAGATAAAAAGTGGCGTACTTATATTATTTATATACGTTGGCATTTTATGAACGTAAAAGTTACACATACTGTTACTGTTAGACTTTACTACTTTATTAGAACAAAGCCTTGAAATGTTCTAAATATTTATCATTAGTATAATCTTTAATGTATCTAATTTTCCTGTTTTTGGTGGAATATAATAGAACTCTAGATATAGTAATTTTTTTATATGATGTTTGGCAATAACAGAAACATTATAATTTTCATATCATAAAAACCTGAGATTTTACATAAATTTAATTGAATATGATATAAATTATATATGATATATTAGATATAATGATATAAAAAAATAAAAATATAATATTATATCTATTTTAATAAAAATCTATTACTTTTTCCAGAGAGAGGTGAATGCACTCCACATCGAATAGATGATGAATTCTTACTGCGATTTCTGCGAGCCCGAAACTTTATTCCCCAGAGAGCACATAGGCTGGTTTGTTTCAAATATTTATATTGAAATTATCGACGTGTATTTGAAATCTAAAGCATAGAATTTATTAAAGTATACTGCTAGCATTTACACATACCTAGGTATGTCGTAATTTTATTTTTTGGCAGACGAGCTCTATTCTTTTGGCTAATCAGAACATTTTCCGCGTAAGAAATCGAGATGTGACCTTTTATCAAATCTGTTTGAGTGAATTCTAAAATTCACATTTGTCAAGTTTGCTTTTCTAAGAAAAGCTGTGATAGATAGAAATACACTCACTACAGTGCACTAAGCAACTTACTGCCTCTATAGGTACAGCACTAATATACCTACTACTACTGGGCAGGTACTATTAGTACGACAAACCTAACTTTACGAGTATGAGTCAAAAACGAATAGTCTGAACCTTATCGATGCAAGGAATCTGAATTTTATGTAATTAAAGAAACTAAAACTACCGACTCGTGTCAGTTTACGATTAAACAGTACAGAAGTACTCTGTATATCATAGTAGTATTATTAACATTGAATCGATGTATAACATCAAAATTCCTTTTGGCATTATGTTTCAGATGGTGAACTATTATCAATTCAAAGACGAAAATCCTGATCTATTCGAAAATGTCTATCCATTGGATTTACGCAGGATAGGCGATGATAATATAATAGCCGTTCCCCCATATCGTGACCAAAGTGGACGTCGACTGCTTATTTATAGAATAGGTAATTGAAATCTCCAACGGTAGCGCGGGGTCCGTAGCAATTTGTTTCGTGGGGCATTACTGGTATAAAGTACAAACATGGTACATGTATTGCAATTCATTTTCCTGGTGCTCCACAGCTAAGAACAAAAACATCACCCAGCCTTAACCATGTTTATTATTGTGTTCTTTTTTAATACATACCTCTGTACGAATCGGACCATTTAAACTGTAGCAAAATAAGTTGCTCAGATAAGTAATTTACGTAAAACTATATTGAGATTAATCACATCATCTTCGACTCATAATTACATACAATTAACAGAAACATTAATATGAAGTTATGATTTCTTTCTTAATAATTTTTAAAATCATACATTTGTTTTCAGGTCGATGGGACCCAAAATCAATTTCCGTGGATGACATTTTCAAAGGCACCATATTTGCATTAGAAGTGGGTATGCTGGAACAACGGAACCAAATCCTTGGTGGGGTGGCGTTGTTTGACTTGGAAGAGTTAGGCACGCAGCACGCTTGGCAGATCACGCCTTCAGTGGCTAGTAAAATTGTTAAACTTTTAGTGGTAAGACTTCTTGAATAATTAGTATCAAAGGTATATGTGACGTCCACGCTAAAATGACAACAAAACTGTGGGGCAATCTCTCTGTAATTCATTCAGGCACACATGCGTTGCACACAATGATTTATCATTTTTAGGGTTCCGTACCTTAAAAGGAAAAAAATAACCCTTATAGGTTAACTTGGTTGTCAGTCTGTCTGCCTGTCAGGATCCTCTTTTTCTCAGGAACGCGTGGATATAGAATTGAATTATTACTCAAAAATTGTAGGATACTTCCCGGTGACCTAGACTTAAAAATTTAGTACGGAGCAAGATCACATAGTACAAGTAAAGGAAAATATTTAAAATCTGTAAATTACTAGTTACATCACCAGAACATTAACTTTTTTTGACTGTCCTTCAAAGAGCACGTCCTTGTCCTTCAGAAACACGTGAAGGTATCAAGTCGCAATTAATATTAAAAATTCAAGTTTTTAGTATTTCCAAGTTATAAAAATCAAACTTCTTAGTCATCGCCAAAAAAGATATAAGCGTCAGTAGTCCAGTGGTTCGGGCGTTGGATTCACAATCGATAAGTCGTGAGTTCAAATCCCGGACATTTGGACTACTGTCGTGGACCACTCCATATAAGCATTTTAGCTTACTAGGAGGGGTAAAGAGATTACTAGTAGTATGGATTACTGCTAGTAATCTTTAAAAAAAAAAAACAAAACAAAAAAGGTACAGCCGCTTATATCTTCATGTACAGTTATTTTAATTTACCGCAAGAATCCAAATTCCTTTAATCAAAATTAAAAGTCCTTTGACCTAGGAACATGATTTTTAGTAAGAAACAAAGTCTTGTGCTATAAGACTTTGCTTCTGTCTGAGTAAAGGGAAAAATTAAAATATGTTTTATCTGTAAATTTTGACTCTCTGAGTTATCTGACGGGTTGTTTGAGGAATACGTGAAGTTATCAAGTTAAAATTAATATTAAACATGTAAGTCAATAATCTCATGAAGCTGTGAAAACAGTGTAAGCAATCAATCAATATGGCCATTTACTTTAGTGATCACAAGTAGTTTCCCTTCTATATAAAGTGGACAAAAGTCGATGTTTGCGATTTTAGTAATATTCGAATATTTTATACATATACATGTCCTCGACAGAGGTACATATTTTAACACTGGTTAAGGTCAAGTTTGAAAAAAGTATAATTAAATAAATATAATTTACTCTGATCCTTTATTTTCGTTCGTTGCCCATTCAGTGTGAAATGAACATAAAGCACATCGGTCCATACTCGTACACGTTACCGTTAACGTTACAACGTACATGACGGCGTGCGGTGTAAAGTATCGTAAAATACAGCTTGCAAAGTATTTGCTATATTTGGTTGTATGTATTTTTTTATGAATAATAATGGTCATTTTTATTTTATTTGAAAGAGTTGTTGCTCCTATTTCAACATATTGAAATCTGATAAGGAGATCCCATGCAAATCAAGGAATTTGCGAAAATTTTAAAATATCATATTTTCAAAATTATTTTAATGTAATTATTTTTTTTTAGTGATTTTTCAGAGTTTGAAGTCGTTTAAATTTCTTGTTGAATGTCAATTATTGTAAACATAAGCTATACCTAAAAAGGCGTTTGATTATATTGAAACACACATTACTGATATGGGAGTATACACCCCACAAAACTGCTTATGATGATATGCTGACTCGCACACGAAAATCTAAATTTTATAGTGTTCTTTTTTTACTTGGGAATTTAGCGTGAAGCTAGGTCATTAGCAAATGTATAGGGCATAATTTGAAAACTATAAATTTGCCACTACATTACATATATTGTATATTTTATAAGATACTGAATATTTGCGTAGGAATCGTAACATATCGGGTACTTATTTTCGACCTAGTTTTATGAAATTTGGCCATAAGGAATTTGTTTCAACACACTTTAAAGAAATAATCCAAAAACGATAAAATTACATTAATTATTTAAATACAATTGGTATTAAATTTTTAGTGTACTTATGTTAGTGTATTTTATTTAATAATGCCATTGAACAGCAACGATTTTATAAATACAATTTCCTTAAAACTTTTAGAAAGTAAAAATTAAAATTATTATATTATAGTATTTATACCAAATAGCAGATGAAATAAGGATAAATATAAGCGAATGAATTAAATAAAAATAGTGAAATGACAAATAAATAAAAAAAGAAAATGGTTGAAAGGGCTTTGATGACAAAGATTAATTCAATGCACGTGGGTGCCTAACCCTGGTCAACGCACGCATATACAAACTGAAATCCTTCAAAGTTTCTATTGTATTTTCTTTTCTTCAGTATATTAATGAATTTGAAATAATCGAAGTATTTGTTTTTTTTTATATTTTATTATATTTATCTTTAAGTACTTTGGTAAATATAGTAATTAATTTAAATTCAGTTTGTTTTACTACAAAAAAATTGATAAAATCAATATTTCCGTACGGGATCACTGTTTACGAATTTCTCCGATTTTTTTACAAATAATTAATTACCATTTATCATAATAAAAATCTCTTTATTTTCTAGTCAAGTTTTCCCGCAACGACACATGCAATCCACGTGATCAACCATTCCTGGATATTCGACAAGATGTACAACATCTTTAAGCCACTTCTGACTTCGGCCATGCGATCAAGAATCTACTTCCATGGCCATGACGTTACATCCCTACATAAGCACATTCACCCCAACCATCTTCCCGAACGATATGGCGGCATCTGGCCTGATTACCCTTACACAATTTGGCTCGAATCTTTAAAAAAAAATTTTACTGTCGCTAAAGAAGTTTTGGCATGCGGATACAAATTTCGAGAGGATGAAATTTGTCCCGATGTGTTGAGGCAGCTCAAGCAGGAAGGTGTAATGTTAGGTTAAAACTCGAACAGTCGTAACTAATATAATTTGTCTCAAACATTTTTAAAAGAGCCAACTTTTTATTAAGAGCACTTTGTAATAATTTGATGTTATAATTACACTTATTAAGAGTGTTTATATTTTAGGATATTTTAATTTTGTAAGTCTATTTTATATGTCCTTTTTTAAAATTATATCACTCGCATGCTTAGTGAAGCTTTTTAGTTAAAGGTACTTTAAGTACCTTTTAGTAGTTTAATATGTAAATTTTTTAGTAAAATAATTAGGTTAGGTTATACTTTTATAATTGCCAAGTTAATATTACGATTATAATTTAAATTAGCTTAGGATTCGTCAAAAGATCTGTGATAATGTATTGAACAATGGTAGAGGTGTCACTTATTTTTAATGGTATTTTATAGTTAAAGTAGTATTTACTTTTAGTAAAAAGACATCAGAGACCATTTTTAAATTAAAATATTACTTTATTTTTAAGGTAATATGAAAATTCATTCGTTTGAACAACTACAACATTAATATTCAAATGATATAGGATACTCCTGACTCTTGTAATCATCGTTCGTTATAAAGTCGAAAAGATCGATTTAAGAGATTAAATACCATTTATCGTATTTTTTTTTCATTAATATAGTAATTTTAATAAATATCTATGTTTTTTATTTAATTCTATTTATTTTCTAGTGTTAGCTACAATAAATCATGCTTTTTATAAAAATAGTAACGTAAAAGTTTTAACAAAATCGGTTTAGCATGTCTTACCTTTTAAACCTTCCCTGAACTTCCACAAATATTTCAAGATCAAAATTAGCCTAATCAGTCCAGCCATTCTCTAGCGAGACAAACGAAAAACAATTTATTTTTATATATAAGGGCATTTTATAAAAATACTAGTTGATCCGCCTTCGCTTCGCGAAGATTAGTATTCAGATAACGAACAAACGAACAGCAATTCATTTTTATATATTTGTTATAGGGGAAGGAAATTACTAAGCTTTAATATTGCCATGAAAATGTTAATAGGTGGAGAATCAATTGGTGAAAAACTCACAAATTAACCTGGATTACAGGAACAGTCAATTGACTCCCTACAAATCTAGAGTACAATATTACGTTAAAATTTACATAAGGTTTCTAATTTTTAAAATATGCATATAGTTCTTATAATTAGCTATATAAACGCATAAAACGATCTATTTGAAGTCTTGAAAAGCTAGACTTGCGTTACATATTGAATATCCACTTTAAGTCCAAATTCCAAGAAAAAATAAGGTTTTATACATACTACCACTTATTTTTGACTGCAATTTAATTTTGAGACGTCTGGCATCAGGAGAAACCATTCAATAGTGTCTGTATCTCAGAGGTCGTCTTAAATTAAACATATTTTATAATTTACCTCTATTTGTTATATATCTTTGCCGCCCGACCGCTTTCAATACCACTATTACTGAATATTCTTAATAGCCGATTATTACTCCTTAAGTAAAGGGTTCTATTTGCATTTTATACTTGAACGTAGATTTTGGATCTTCATTCAGGGCTTTGTTATAAAGAACGAGATAGAAAGCTCAAATATAAAAATAAAAGGAACTACTATTAGATATGTTCAAAGTTAAAGGACGCAATGGTAATTAAAATCATAATACAACATGATTATAATAATATTAGTCAAACATAGATATAATTAATAAACATTATATGTAAACTTATCTTTTAATGTTTTTCAAACTCTGAGATAAACATTCTTCTCTCTCTTTATTTTTCGTGTCCTTTTTTCTCCAAGGTTCAGCCTCGTTCGTCACATCCTCATATATCGCATTTAAGTAAGAGGAATGGCCTCTGAACCGTTCACATCGTGGAAACTTATAATTGGATTTGGTTTTGAGCACTTCTAAGTCATCCGAATTATTGTCTGATATGTTTTGCTTCTTATATTTCCGCAGCGAGTTCATTACACGTGAAACGAAGCTCAGTTTGTTTGACTTTGGAAAAGGTAAAATTTGATGCATCGATAACGAATTTTGTTTTTTATTCAAATGGATTTTATCTTCAGTGGAATTTGTTGAATTTTTTAAATTACAGCAACTCTTTGAAACTGATTGAGATTTTTGTGTACAAAAAGTTTTCTCATGTAATCGTTTTTGCAGGAAATGCAAACTTGCAGTATAAAATAGTTCCACGTCATCTGGTTTCGTTAAAGCTATATCTAGTGAAGGACTCGTATCCTTTTCTGTGTTTTTAGAACACGATGCTAGTGGCTGCCGTTGCATGCCTTATACATCACTGATGATCTAATTTTCATTTTTGAACGTTCTTATTAAGTATTGAAATGAATAAAATCTGAATAAGTGTTACAACTCTAAAATTTATCACATTAAATATTTTGACACTTTCACAATAAATAAAGATTAATTAAACGTCAAAATATACAAATTTTGGTGATATTTGACAAATAATATAAGAAGTTTTTATAATCAAATGATAGGGATTAGAAAATGGAAATCGTTACAAATCCACCATATGGAAATAAGCTAGCTAGTGTTGTAAAAGAAAAATAATATTTAAATCAATTCTATGATGCTTATTATTTAGAGAAATCAGTTTTCTTGAGCTACTAACTAATTTACATCTATATCTATACTAATCCATAATTTTATAAAGAAGAAATGCTATATATATGGAGCGAAATGTGGTACCCATTACTGTACAGCAATACGTATACAATTGCAATTTAGACTGAGGTGAGCGGTGCCTGGGGCTTGAGACCCAGGAGCAGGTTTAAAGAGCTCTTTCATAATATATTAACTCTCACCTCCACCACTCGACCTCGCAAACGACAATAGATAATAAAGTAAACTTACATGGATCTCGAGAAGGGTGACTTTAATCACGACATTATAACACTAACTTCCATGTTCACTGCACGAAAACACCAGAGAGACTGAGACTAATCTATCGCACTAAAATATAATGTCTCCACGTCGGTATACTCGAAATAATATAAAATGATATACCCGCTACTACTACTTTATAAACAGTGTTGCTAACAGAAAGATTTGTATTTATGTATGTAACGAGTAAACTTAAAAACTACTGAACAGATTTCAAAAATTCTTCTGCCGTTACAATGCTGTATTATCACTGAGTAACATAGTCTATATTTATTACTAGAAAAAATTAGAGATCCTCAGAAATGTTTTACTAAAAGCAACCTAAGGTGTAGAAAAATTTGCCATAAAATGTCTTTCTTCGCATGCGTTACGTAAAGTATTGATAATAGATCAAAATAATGTTTTACAATATTATAGAACATATCAAAATCTACAAAAAACCTTGCGAGACTATATGTCCAACTACTGTAGTTGTGTCACTATAACTACGTACTTTTTTTCATTTTAAAAGTTGATAGAAATGCCTTTCAAAATCAGACCATGTTAGCGATGCCTTCGTATTTATTCTTATTCAAATAAATTATTTCGTATTCAAGACTGTTTCAATATCTGTAGATCACTTTTTGAATTATTGAAATCGGACATTCCATTCAAAGGATATTACGAAATTAAAAATGTCAATATAAACAAAAAATGGTCACTGACGGGCCGGTGAGATTCCACGCAGCGCAGCCAACAACGCATCGAGAGGGGGCACCGAAATGTGGGAGAGCCAAAATGTTTTAAAAAATTGTCCACCAGTCGAGACGAAGCCGAGACGGGTGCAAAGCCGTGACGGGCCACTAGTGTGTAATATTTTTGTGACTATTAAAACTCATTGAAGTGAAAATAAGCTGGTTGTTTGTTAATAAAATAAATAACTTCTACCTAATTTGACTAATTTCTGAAATTAATAATTAATCTCTATAGAAATTCAAATCTTATGGAAATTGAAAATCTTTATGAATATTTGTTATACATACTTGAGTGCACGACTGGCAGTAAATAAATATTTAAATATATATGGTCAATTTAGCCCCTACTAATAATAAATAAAATAGGTTTATGTATGAATGAGCATATACGCGGTCAACGTCCTTTCGTATCTAAGTTAGTTTCGAACTCACCCATCATGATTCGATGAGTTTCATAAGACAGTTAAGGGTATAAAGAGACTAAAATAGATAATAATGAATTAATTAAATTCCTAATATCTAGGTTTATTGAGTTATACATAATTTGTTTAATGTTTATATCTAATCAATATATCAGCGAATTATTCTTTTCGGCAGCATCAACAATGGTAGAAGTACAAAAAACCAAACGTTAAACAAGATAAGATAACGTAAGTTACCAGAACATAATTCACATATACCAAACTGTAACAAATATCTTTATGTTCATTTAAGTTGGATCCAGTAAATTGGTTGTTTTATTTAGTTTCATAATGACTTTATACGCAATGATAAAGAAAAACTTAAGAGAAATTATTTTAGCAGTTTTCGTTAAGAAAATTGTTAGTCTTTACTTACAATGAGAAAGTTTACCTGTCAACTTATTATAAACTGGAAATAATATGTGTTAATTAATTAAAATTCGTTGCTTTCGTTCTACTACCTTTTCCATATCGTCCACTTTTAATTTTCGCCGCATTTAAGGTTAAACGTCCACATAACTAATTATAAAAATAATAATTAAATCAAAAAATTAAGTATCTCTAAAAATCATAAAATTCGGTATAAAAGCCAAGCCCGTACGAATTTTTTCAGGAGAGTTAAACGGTTAAGTTAAAAATGAGTGGATAGTCTTCAAACAAATAAAAACCGTATCAAAATCAGTTTATTACCTTGAACGTTGCGATGCCACACACAGGGAGACACTCGTTAAACTTATACCCCCTCGTTTTAGCGTCGTGAAATAAAAATACGACAAAACTATTCTTAAGCTTAAGTGTTTACACTAAGTTAAATTAAAAAAACTTAATAATAAAACATTACTAGAATACCTAACCGTGTTAAATCAGAACCCACGAGTCCTAACGAACAAAAAAGGTAGAAATGTACTGTCGCTTTAAATAATTCGTGAAGTCAAATAAATCCCTTTCCGGATGTTTGCTCGCAAGGACTATGACCTCGTGAATTCTAATCTCGCAGATAGGAGAGGCGTTACAAGTTTTAACTACTCAAATCCTTTAATGAAGAAGATAGCTCTTAATTGAATGGAGAATCTTTGATTACTTTGTAACAGATTAAACTGTTTTTGATCACGAATAAATGTATAGTTTTGTGATAAATTGTTTTAAATCCGAATAAAAGTATTTAAAATGAAAATGCGTAAAACATAAATTTTATATTATTTCTTAAGAATTTAGCTAAATTTTTCATCTGTTAATACGATATCTTTAACGATAAAATGATTTAAATATTTTTAGAAAGAGGTCGTTGAACGAGTCTTGCTTAAAGACCCGATATAATGTGATTGATCTTTACTAATTCAGTATTTTACATACATTTATCCATTTACCATCAATCATTAAGCGAGGCATCTATTAAATTGGAGAATACATTTACTATAACAATAAACTCCCATTAAACGAAAAGAGCTCGTAGAAATTCTGGTAAATGAAAGTATTGTGAAAATAATCACAACCTAAGATGTTTATTAGGTAATTAATAAGTCTAAACAACTATGATACTTAAATTTATATACTTAATTCTTAAAAGTTTTTGGATGGCCTTCCTGAATTTATAATTTGTTTACTTTAAAGTAAGTATTATAATTTATTTAAAATAAGTTTTTATTCTGTTTTATTTAATAAGTTCTTATTCATATGAGCAAGATTATTGGTACGGAAGCCAGATTCAAATTCAGTTAATCATTTCCTCTCAAGTGAAAGTATACTGCATAAGGGTTTAATATTATGATTACTCGTGACCGTTAGCTGCGATTCCGTGGGAGGGGCAAGCAGTGGCAGCCTCCCAAACATGTAGAAAAAAAATTCTTTTTTCAGTCACTTCCTCACATTTGAAAATTTGTCGGATTATAAATAATATACATAACGTGGTGAAATATATGTCAGCTGGCTGCTTGACCATGTAACATTTTGATTTTTTTATAGCAAATCACAGTTTAAGTAGCTTTTTTCATTACTTTCCGTAGAGTGTAATTAAATTGCATTGGTGGTACATCTATCGTTTTATAGAGCAGTTATAGAGAATGTCATTGATCACAACACACATATTTCATCGAATATTTCAGGCTTACGTAACTGACACGTGTATTTGATTGCTCATCCAATTTCAGAGCGTGTAGGCTATCTACCTGCAGTGTGCACGTTCCACAGTGAAATTACCTTTTAATTTAAGTTATGCCTTTGAACTTTGTACACGTGCTGATATCATACGTGCTTATATTGTGGTCATGTTCGAGATTCATAGATGCTTTATTTAAATTTTAAAATTTTGTACCTACCACATTATCTTTTATTTCTTAACTCAATTAGCTTTATGTCTCATTGCGTTGAAATTAATAAATATATTATCAGAATGTTATCGTTTATACATTTATTTCTGATGTACAATATATATACCGTTAATACCACAGGGAAGCATATTAGGTCCATTACGGTTCATTACATATATAAATGATTTTCCTATGGTAACCAATCATCAGATGGTTTTATTTGCTGACGACAGCACAGTGATATTTGTAGGAGAAAATTTGTACAATTTTGAAAATGACATAAATAATACAATTAATAATATTATTGAATGGTTGACAAGTAACAATTTAATTCTAAATATTGACAAAACTAAAGTAATGACATTCATAAATAGACATTCGAAAAATAACTTTGAACATTAATCATTTTGGTAAAAGAATAACAGAAATCACACACACAACATTTTTAGAACTACATATTGACGATCGATTAAATTGGAAAACCCATACTGATAATTTACGTATTAAGCTGAATATATTCTCTTTCGCACTGCACATCTAAAATAGTAAATCAATCAGCAGTCCTAACGGCTTTCAACGCTTATGTGACTTCAAATATTCGATACGGCATCATATTTTAGGGACAATCAACCGATAAAGACAGAATATTTAAATGTCAAAAGAAATGTTTAAGAGCCGTATGTCGTTTGAGACCCACGGATTCATGCAACCCATACTTTGATAAATTGAAAGTTCTCACCTGCCCAAGTCTATATATCTATGAAGTTTTTGTTGGTTTTTATTAAAACAAATGATGAACTATTTAAATATTCACAAAATGAACGCCGGAAGAATAAACTATGTTTTTTGCCGCACACAACTGCATATTTCGGCGATAGCTTTTTTAATATGGCTCCTGAAATTTATAATAGATTACCTGCCTCACTGGCTGACCGAAGTTTAAATTTAATGACTTTTAAGAACAAAATAAAAGAATTGCTGCTAAAAAAGAGGTACTATTCTATAAAAGATTAATTGACAGACAAAAATTTATAATATGAAATTGGAATTATTTTATGAAGCATTGGTATTTTTAATTAGTATTATCTCAATGTCCACTTCCACGTCAAATGTAACGGCAAAGCATGCAGCCGTAAAAATACGTGTCCATTTATTTTTCTTCTAGTTTCATATAACATAATAATATAGATATGTTAAAATATGAAAATCAACTACAAGATCCAATTTGTAATTAGTATGTTGTCAATTATTCATTTGTATATTTATCTAATAATGATAGAAACCATACATACACATAGTTTTGTCATTTTAACTTTCTTTTCGTTTCAGATTTGAAATTCAAAAACCACATTATGAATTATATTTTACAGACCTTTTAATGTTATTTTTAAATGTGTTTGAATGAGAAATATACCTATACATATCGTTATGGAACTTAATAAAAATATTAACGCTCATGATCTTATTTATTTATTCCTTTTAGTTATTCCTTTTATACTCGAATTCATTAAAAAAATAAAATATTATACGAAATAATATTTTTAAACCAAAAATTCGGATCCGTTGCCCTTTCAATTGAACGCAAATGTTTGTAAACAGTACCAAATGTGTTCGACGGTTCAGTTCTTCCTGTTGAACTTCCTTTTGCTAATCATACTTTAATAATATTATATATAAGTTTTTGCTGCGTCATAAGATATACAATGTCACCTTAATGTTACGCCGACACTTAAAAAGCAATGCGTATCATTTTCAGCCTAATATTTGAAGTCCGAAAACCCTTCCAAGAGCAGACCTATGCCAAAGGTTAATGTCATTGTTAGTAACAATTAGTTATAATTTCTTGTGGTGCTGGTCTATAGATAACAAAAAACTTGTGCTTCAGCTGAAATCATTGGATAAAACCAGACTTTATGATATTATCTATATACTTATGGTCTTTATGGGGATATCATTCTAATGTATGGTTAGAACCAACTGTCAGACATAGAAGATTCTCACAATTTTGAATGCTTCTTGGTAGGGATTGGAATTAGAACTATGGAACATTTTTAGTCTTTATGCTTTAACCTAGATCTAGCGGGTCATGGTTATCAAACTACTAAGTATATGTGACACAACAACATATTCGATTATAGATAGTTCACATAACATCAATCGTAGAAGTAAGATAATAAATAAATACGACGTCACGACAGAATTTATTAATATTACATCGAGTAATCAAGCAGTAATTCTGGATCTTTGTCTCTTTTATCTTGATCTCCTTGCACAACTAATTGTGGGACAAATTTTCCTCGTTAATAGGAGCATTTTTGGGTCACTAAACATTTCAAAGAACGTGTACTGTCTGCGAGGCGATGTCTATAATTTTCAATATGGCTACATGTCTTTCACCTTTAATCCTAATGAGTGAGATACAAATTTCGTAAAGCGAAATTTTTAAAATATATATTATATAATCAAATTCTTTGAATAATCAAAGTTCAACGACCTTTTTACGTATTCTATTCAAAACGAAACCAATTTACTTTGAGAATTTTGCTTTGGTAAACCAATTAAAATCGTGAAGAGGTATAAAAGTATACAGCCATTAATTAAGATTTCGCCAAATACTCGTCTTATTAGAAATATAATTATTTTGTATTTTTGAATAAACTTGTATTTAAGTATTTTTAAAATTTGTATTTGCCCTGATTTTTTTTAATCTTCTAAAAATATAATAATTTATAATTAAACAAGTGGATCCATCCCGTTTTCGCACGAGTGCAACTTACTACGTGTACTTTTTTATTTTTTTAGACGGTTTAAAAAAATAATTTTCTATATATTGTTATATATATCTTAAAAAAATATTCATTCGGGTACGACTATAAACATAATTGATTATTTTATATTATGTTTTCGTGAGATTGAGTAACAAACTTAAAACTTTCATATTTATAATATTAGTAAGATAAAATAAACTTAAGCATTGAATTATAAAAGGAAAAATATGCACTAAAACAAAAGTTACAGTGTAAACAAACAAAATTTGCTGAAGATATTATTAATCTACTTAAGATTAAAAGATCCGCCTTAATTTACACACTTAATTTTTCTGAGCTAGGAACTTAACTAACACTCTGTTGAAAAGGATAAGATAAGAATACTAGCCGAAATTTGCAGGCATGACAATTATAATAATTGAATATTTGACGAAATCGATACACAATCTTTTTGTAGTTCTTCGCTACACATAAAAGTAATTGAAAATTTTTGGCTATATTTATTTGATTGATTTCACAAAATCCTTCTTCCTTCCATCTTCCAGTTTCACAGCTTGTCCACAAGGTTCTGCTTGAAAAATAATCTAAACAAATACTATTCAATATCTTTTAGACTTGATGAAACGTTTTCAATATTAATATGTTCAAATCTACTAAAACTAGACAAGAAACTAAAAAGTACACTTATTGTGGATTATAAATTCAATCTAATGTTATGGGTCATCTATAAAAATAATAACATGACAATGTTTATACATCTATTTCAGTGAAAGGAATAAGTATATAAAAAGACAATGCCCTTTGATAGCTTTCCTTGAAGGTGAGCATACATTTTTTACTAGTCTAACCAACAAGGAAAACAATACCATACCGTACCTTTCCATACTTGAAATTCGTAGCGAAAATAATGGCCCAGGTTCATCTAAGTTCACCGCTCTACACTCCAGAGCTCGTGACCTTTGACCCCGTCACTGCATCCGTTAAACACGAGGGTTTCGCAAATACAGGGATTAGAATCTTCAGACGTATTGTCTTTCTTTGAAACATCACAAAATTAACACAAGATATTTGATTAAAGTTTGTGACAAAGATTAAGATTAAAATTCATCAAAGTAAAATTTATGAACAGTTTATAAGATCCTAAAATTTGTTGTTCTTTAGATACATAAAGCGTTAACATTAAGTCCTTACATATGAAATGGGTTTTGTTAAACTGGACTCTTTGATTATAAATTTTGATATAAAAAAAATTTTTGGTGCAAACATTTTCGTTCTGGAAGAATTAAAAGTTATCGCGGAAACTGATCCATCACAAACCACTTCAGAGTGCAGGCTTTAGAGAGTTATAAATAATTTAAATTTAATTGGTACAAATATTAAAAGTAAAAATTGCTTCCTCATATCTGGCCAAATAATTATAGCAGTTAAAAACCAGGCTGGTAAATAGGTCTGGCTCAGTCACTCAATTAGAGGAGCTGTGATTGCAATGTCCTATATTCATGTAATTTAACTTCCGAAAAATTACTTTCATTGAACTTTATTTACGTGATTAACACTCCTTAATTTTTTCAGCTAAGGAATCAATAAAGTGCGTGATAATCCCAAAATGTATCTTTCTAATTTTTATGAAAGACTGTTCTGCAGAGTCAACTGGTTAAGAAAGAGGTAGAGTGAGTAAAAAGAAATACAACAAATTTTATTATAACTGATATAGATATCTAATTAACGAAGGATATAAAATGTTTTTTCGTAAACTAAATTAAGTTTAGTAATAACGTCGGTTTATATTAATTTAATACGCTTTTCCCCTTTGTTAATTAAGATATAGGTCCACTGATATAACTTACTTATATGAGGTTAATATAGTTTAGTAATTTAACTTTGAACGCTCGTGACTCCGTTATGTTCTACGCTTAGATGAATTAGATTAAAGTGCTATTTGCAGTGGTTAAACTTTAGTACCATATACAGATATAAAAAATAAATTAAATATATCTAAATTATGTTAAAAACGTAGAATTAAAACTAATTAATAATACTATACATTGAATTTGATGTATTTGATATCATATAACAAAATTTCTTTATTGTTGTAAATTCAAAGAGTTCAAAGAGTATATAATCATTAAATAAGTAAAAATAACTAATTGACTAACCGCACTAAAGTTCGAATATGTAAACACACTATATTTACATGTTAATCTTAATACTTAAGCACTGAATTGATATACGACTATTATTAGGGATCAAAATCACCCTTGGACTACAGTAGATAACATTAAATTAGGAATTAGGGCATCAACTTCTAACAACCTGCAAAAAATAGGCCAGTATTTTTAAAAATATAAAATGTAATAAATAGCGAGCGATATAATTAAATAAGAATTTTTTATACATCGAGGGAAAATTAATAACATTCGTCACTGTCATTGTACGATTTGGTGTTCTCAACTGCTACTTGATGTACAATAAAGAATATTTATTATTATTGTTATTGTTCTACCCTATTTTCATAAAACTTGATATATAGGGCGACAATATTGGAGGGTTCATAACCTCGAGGAAGGTTCATAAAAACTTTTATCCTTGGATAATAATAAATAAAGTTTTGTCATAAAGTATCTAACTGAAAGATATTAGCTATGCAGAGTACTTCAGTATTGTTTATTTTTGAAACATTAACTAAAATAAAAATATTATTTTAATCATGCATTGCATATTTTTAAAACTATGCCAAAGTAACACTCACGTGTTATTGTGGTAACTTGGTACTACAGTTTCGATCGCATTGGGCGATCTTCTTCAGCCAGTGGACGCGCTCGCGGTGGCCGCTCGGCGAACACATATGCATTTCATAATTAATTTAAAACCTGCAAAGTCATGAATCAGACTTTGTAGGTTTTAAAATAAATATTGATAACTTATAATTTCTTAAAAGTTTTTGTAATCTCGTAAAGTAATAGCCTAAATTGAGTTTCCTCCTCGTCTCTTTTTAGCGAAAACCGCAATAAATCTTTCACTTACTTTAAAATTAGATGACAGAAGCTAAAATTATATATTTAAATCGGGATCAGTGGATAGAGTTTAATTGATTAAAAGTACGCAAATGTGCCGAAATTTTCCGTTCGCTTGTTTGTTTTCTTGGGACGTTTCATTGAATGGGACATTCCGATACGTTGATCATACGAATATTTAGTTTATGGTTATTTTTGATATAAAATATGACGTAAAATATTGTGACTAACTGTTTTATTCATCAACCTTATATTAACAACTGACGATGAATATATGAAGATAAATTAAATGCTATCAGATAAGCTTATTTAGGATTCTATATACGAGTAATAATAACATTGTAATATAAAATTGAGTAGTAACTGCTTGCCTTCAAAGTTTTGAGCTTCAGTATGACTAGTTGTTGCATCTATGTATTATAATTTATATTCCCTAATGTAGCAGATCAAAAATCAGGCGATTTGTAGGCGTCCTGTATTGAACCGTCTGTACCTGTTATTTTCTTAAACCACTTACACAGGAGACTAATTGGCAAACCTATGGCAATGTCTTTTCATGTTTAATCCTTTGTGAATTAAGTCAAATTTTTTTGATTCTATACTTTACCGTAGGTCTGTATAGCCAAATCTCTCGAAAGAATAAACATTTTCAAAAAAACTATGTATTGAAACAGATATTTTAGTAATTTAACCATATTGAGCCACAGTTATCAACAGTTATTTTTAATCATTACAGATATACTCATACAGTGTTAATTGAAAACATAATCTAAATATATAAATTTTAAATAAGCGTAATCATATCCGCGAACATTAAATAGTCAATAACATAGTTATGCCGTTTGATGTCCAAAGTGTAAATAAATTGTGGTACATTTACACATTTTATTAGTGCAACATTAATTTTAATTTGAATTATATCGTTGAAGTGGAGCCATGGATACGTAATACGTCGCCTTAAGATTTTATATTATCAAGCTGGAAGCGAAATATTAGCAAAATTGTATAAAGTTAGGTTAGGTGGTAGGTATAATTAGTCGCTAAAGAATTTATTTTGTTGCTCTTGCCGGTCTTCAAATCACTGTCATTTACATTAAGTTTGCAGCTTAATATCAAAATAGCAGAAAGATTTAAAATACATACACCAAAATTGTAACAAAAGTTATGTAGGTTGTTGCTGTTTTTTTTTGCTCCAAAAAATTAAAAGGAAAATTGGAAAAATAAGAATTTAATACTTCTTTAAATATCTTTTATTAATTTTTATACTGATCGTCGTATTAACTCAATCAAGCCAGCAGTGAAAAATAGCAGGATTTTTTTTAATAATAGATAAGGTGCAAACGAGCAGATGGTCCACCTAATGGTGAGTGGCCACCATCGCCCATGGACATCGGCAAAACAAGAGATACACTCTCGTTTTGTCGATGCGTTGCATCCCCGAAGATAGAGAATGATAGAGGGAGAGTGAAGAAAAAAAATGATGCGGATTCAGCGGACCCTGAGCAAGACTCCAGAGTCCACTGGACCCGCAGCATTAATGGGATGGGAGAGGGAGGGGGTAAGTCTGACCCACATGCGGCTCGACCGGAACGCGTCTATGACACTTGGCGGTCGGATTCGCATGCTGGTGGTCGCAAGCAACAGTCAGGGAAAAGATCCCCTACCACCAAGGGGGTGATGGGTTACTCGGCTCTTACGATATGCTCTCCCAGTGGCAGAGGGGAATAGTATTCTAACCCTCACGGGTATTGAATTAAACTGGTATTGTCTCTAATAATTTAATTAGTAATATTAGTTTCTAATTCTTTACGAAAGATTTGATTTATTTTGCACATGCCGTCTCGATAAATTACTGTCACTGCTAGCTTGATGGCAATATAACAGGAAAATTCATTTGTATCGTTTTTTTTAATTTCCACCCGGTGTTTGAGTGTCAACTTTAAGTTGTATTGTTATGTGAATGTGTGTGTTAGTGACAGGTGAGTGATTGTGTGTGTTCAACTGAGTAGGCGTGAGGGCGAGGCGTGCCGGAGAGTGAGTCAGCATGTAGAATACTAAATTCCATGCGGATTGGATGGTGTGATTGTGAATAATATTTGCCAATAAAGACGGGAGACTAATAAACTTAAAGCAATTAAAAGGTTACCTTGCTATATATCCGCGGCAATCTGAACAACCAAACTTGATGGCATAACCCAAAAGCCCACGTAAAATAGCGGCCATAATATGGGCCATTCTCACAAAATACTATATATTTGCGATAAAGGTTTTAAACTTAATTTGTTAGAGCAATTAGAAATAATTAAAAATACCAATCGAACATTTGAACTGCTGAACGAATGACTAAACGTAAAACGTGTCTAAATCCACTCGATATCATTAGTTGTAAGAACAAAACACGAGTACCGAGTTAAGTATCGAGTATCGCATATCGAATATCGAGTATTAATTAAGTTAAGGTGTAAAAGGTTCTTTTTTCAACAAAATTGTCACTTCGCAAGTGACGCTTGTGGAGTCAGCAATTCCTGAAGATGCTTCGCTTACGGAGCGAAACGTACGTCAATTGTCGATCGCAATCTACTTGTGTGGTATCCTGTTTCCGGTTCGTGCGTCTTACTTTTGATTCCTTTTAAATCATGAATTTCCGCAAAGTAACGCCTGATTCAGTTCCATACTAATAAACTAGTTTCACTAACTGTTTTTTTTTTGGAATTATTTGTATATAGGCTATTTTTCCTATGCTTTTCATTCACAGGTAAATAGACCTAGACAATAAAAACATCGAAGTTCAAAGCACCACACTGAAAATTCAGTCTCAACTTTAAGTTGTTTTGTTAAGTGATAGATAAAATGTGGAATTTGTCAATGAGCTTCCAGTAAATATCATGGTCATTGTCCTTCAAAGTAAAATTACGATTAGTAGAAGTGTTGTGTACACATTTTGACTCAGTTTGCGCAGATATACCAAAATGATTTCTATATATTGATTATCTATTATTAATAATATATAAATATATGAGATGACCTTTTGTATTGATTTATTATTTTAGTTAATATATACTCATTATGAATACTATACCAGACATTAAGATACTTCTAAGAAAACTGCAAAATTTTCTTTTAAAATGATAAGGTATTTTACTTATTATAAAAGGTTAAGTATGAAGCTTTATTTATATACATATAATAAAATATAATAACAGTATTTTTAAGGTGTTTTAACCTTATCTGTAAAGTTTAAAAATGTAAATAAATTTTACAGAGAGTTAAATTCTAAAACATATTTAAAGTGAGAATAGTATAACTTTTATATCACTTCCAAATCATACGTTTCTATCATCTGAAGTACAAACGTGCACGCTTGACTTGTGTAAACAGCCTGCATAAAATCATCTCCTTCAACTTCTGAATGAGATTAAACTTAAAACGATATTTAACTATGGACATCGACGTCAATAACCCTGGAAGATATTTTAAGAGTTTTTCCGCTCGAAAATAAATATTATTAATTCCATGGTATGCGATTGTAATGATCTGTTTAGTACAAATATTTCAGATTTTAAGCAGAGCAATCGAAATTACAATACAAATATCAAATATATTATGATTTAGCAATATATTTTGAAATATCTATAAATATAGATAATTTTTTTTTTCTTAAAATTGTAGTAAAAAATTGGCCAGAACTATAAAGTATATTCTTCTTCTATATAAAAGAGAGAAGGGCTATAAGATAGGAAATTGTTTTGCCAAATGATATCGTTAGGAACTCAAAGCTTTTACATTATGTAAGAAATTATCAGGGTAGAAGTACCCTAAGAACGGCAAGACCTAGAATAATTTAGATCTGATATTTTTTGTACTTCAGTATAATTTTTTTTAAATGAATAGTATGAAAATAAATCATTAATTAACATAATCACGTAATACCGTGATTTAAAATTTAAACTATATAATTGCAATGTAATTTAAGGAATGTCTACCATTTGAACATACTCAACGATTTGCGTTGTAGATGTTATGAACCAATGTGATTCTGTATTTTTTAATTTATAATACATCTAAATAAGTTATGCGTATTAAATTGCTTTTAATTCTCTCTGAAATTAGACTAGAAAACTTAATTCCTTAGATATTTTAACGGTGTGTCTCCTATCTTTCCACTAACTTTATAAATGGAGGATACCCATTAAATTCATTTATTATTTCAAACTTCTAAAGATTTTCATCAGGATTTATATTTCAAAAAATATGCAAGTAATAAAATATAATTTTTAAATGTTTGATGTCAATATATGTTTTTAATTGGTGGACCACATTCTATTTCACGGAACATCTCTTTTTTAATCTTTTACTACCATATATATACTCAATAGTAATATTTATAGTTGCATTTTTATACGTTCTCTTGGCAACTGCAATAATTTAAAATAACTCGATAAAAATATTTAATTTTCTTTACGATTTGTTTATCAAACCGAGTTTTTAGTCGCGCATCTTCAAAGGCAGAGAAAATTTACGATGTTTATTAGACAAATAGGTGCTCAGTCATTATCTTCTGCCGTGAAAAACGCATGCTGAATTAATCAAGGTAGGTATTAAAATTTTGGCCTTGTTTTGTGACCTACAGACGTCAAACGTATCAGCTTTAATATTAAAAGATATATGTGACCTTTTTCCGGAAGTGAACTATGATATGGCGCCAGTCTGGATTAAATAGGCATGGTTAGTCTTAGCCTAAATAAATACACTATATTTTAATCATGTGATATAATTTGTACTCGTTTTAAAGTACAGAATGTAACATTAGATAAATAATATCATTTGAGTTAAATAGTACTTCGAATGTATTATATTTTTCTTATATTATAAAGCAATAAATTGCTATTTACTTATTTCGCAATTAGTAAATTATATGCTCTTCTATTTTCAACCGAACCGTATTTTTTTTTCTTTTTTTTTATGTTTTTTACCTCAAAACTCTGTCATGTATGAACCAAAATGATATTGAATTTTTTTTTTGTATTTGGTAGTATATGCTTACAGTTTGGTCCCTTTTTTTAAATCCAGTCTCATGATGGCATCTTTGAGGAATTGAGAGAACTCCTCACTTCATAAATATCAATTATTGTATATTATTGTCCTAATAAAGGGAGGTTAATAAATAAGCTAATTATTTCTAACTTTTTAAAGTTAGAAGTCGGTTAAATGTTTTGTTATAAATGTTTTATATCCGTCACTTGTTTTATATTCTGGATACAATGATTTTATTTAGAAAATGTCTCTCGTATTTACACGAAGAGATTTCTGAATGTATGGAAAGTTTTATTATAATTAAGTTGTTTTTGAATATCACATTAGGTAGGTAATATAATATACGACTGTTCTAGAGACTTGTTATGTAACATCAACAAGGCGCAGTTTGCCCCAAATACGTGTTGTTAACATGATCAATAAAATTAATTAGGATTACGTATTACATTCAGCAGTGATGCAAATGCATCCAATGCAACAGATCTACCACAAACGTTTGCTCTACTAATACAAACAAAGCCACGTTACATGAGCATGAGTTACGAACCTGATAGTTCAGACATAACGTTCATACATAATACTTGTAACTTGTTGATTGTTCATATAATTAATAAAGAGGTAGCTTTTAACAATATAAACATTACACTATTTTTATTTCACTTTACATCGTTACTAGCATTCAATATAATAATATAATAACTTTAACGATTACTGTTGATAATTTCATATTCTTTTGTGGAGTAGGGTAGTAGTCACTTCCGTCATTTTGACAGTGTCGGCTCTTTATATGCTATCGACAGTCTGACAGTAGTCTTAGTCTTGCGCGATCTCGCAAGGAGTGAAGTAGTCTATGGATAGTGTCAGTGTTGTGCAGTGCAGTGTTTTGTTTGTATTGGGAGTGCTGTCCGATTAAGGTCACTTGAATATCTTACAATGTAGTTGACACGTCTTGTGTTAGGTTAGGTTTATGTTAAGATCCTCACGGATAGTGGGAGGCTCCTAGTGGGCTGGAGTTCAGCTCGGGTCAAGTTGTTGGAGCGGCACCCCATGCGCTGCTACAGATGCATGGAAATTGGTCATACCAGCGCGGTTCGCGTGCACTGGAGTTTTAAGAAGTGCTGTTTGTGCAGAAGCGGGAAAGACACACAAGCACCTGATGGGCTCGAAGGAGTGTACGCCTCCCTCGAAGAAAAGAAAGGTGGTCCAAGGATCTAGAGCCACTGCTATTGCTGGCTGTGGGGAGGAAACTAGTATGTCGTCATAATGTCTAATACGACCAAAACTAGTTTTCTCCAGGCGAATGTCAACCACTGCGCTGGGGCTCAGGATCTGCTTATGCAGTCCAAGGTACAGTGGAACATTGACATTGTCGTAGTAAGTGAGCCTTACTACATCCCCCCACACCAACGATGGGTGGGAGACGCTACGGGAACTGTTGCGGTCCTGGTCGGTAACAACTCAGCCTTCCCTTTTAAGGTATTGGAGAGGGGCTCGGGATTTGTGGTAGTGTAAAGGGGGCAGTACGTCATAATAGGCACTTATTTCTCCCCCAACCAGCCACTGGTGGATTTCGAAGCGTTTCTCGATTCCGTCAGAGAAGTGGTGGGCAGACAGGCGCCGAGACCCACCATCGTTCTCGGTGATTTGAATGCCAAATCCCGAGCCTGGGGCAACCCCGCCTCGGACGCGAGGGGGAATGCCGTCCAAGTATGGGCTCTTCTCTCCGGTCTGGTCCTTCTTAATAGAGGGGACGTCCAGACTTGCGTGCGCCACCAAGAAGGCTCTGTGGTGGATGTCACATTCGCCACCCCCTGCGTCGTGCGTAACTTCCACGACTAGAGAGTCGAGGAGTGGGTGGAGACGCTCTCGGATCACCTCTATATACGGTTCGAGATATCTACCCAGCTGAGGTCAGCGGAACTATTGAGAGGGCCCAGCAAATTTAAACGCTGGGCTCTTGGCCAGCTGGATAAGGAGATGGCTGAAGAGGCGGCCTTTCTAGAACGGTGGTGTTGCGCGGATTGGAGAGAGGGCGCCAGCGTTGACGAACTGGCAAGCCGCATGCAGGACACTCGCCAGAGGGTATGTGATGCGGCTATGCCGAGGGCACGGCGTCCGAAGCGCCGTCGATGCGTGTATTGGTGGTCGCCTGAGATAGCCGATCTTTCGGGCGGGACGTTCCACCATTGACGCCTTAACAGGGCACGCTTAACAGGGTGACGTGGTGTTAGCCGTCTCACTGGACTTTCCCCTTTGAGACGCTTCTTGAGGCACTCCGCTTCCACAGGGTGCCTCAGAAGGCTGCTGCATGCGTACCACAAGGGCAGAGACGTTCTGTGGGAGGGCAGCGATGGACGGCACTACCATCGCCTAGTGGGATGCGGTGTTCCCCAGGGTTCGGTCCTAGGGCCGGTCCCGTGGAGCATCGGGTTCGACTGGCTCCTGCGGGCACCTCTCCATCCCGGCATGGGGGTCATCTGTTATGCAGACGACACACTTGTGACAGCGAGGGGAGGAACCTATCGGGAGGCGGTTCGCTTGGCAGATGTGGGGACTGCACTAATGGTAGAACGCATCGGATGGCTGGGCCTGAGGGTCTCTATAACTAAAATGGAGGCCCTTCTATTCCATGGACCACGCAGGGGCCCCCCGCGAGGGGCGAGGATCACTATCCAAGGTGTGGAGGTGAAGATTAAGGCTCAGGTGAAGTACCTGGGCTTGTACTCTAGATGGAAGGTGGCGCATGGACGCGCACTTCACCCAGCTCGCTCCCCGGCTCATAAGCACCGCCGCTGCGTTGGGGAGGCTGCTGCCTAATGTCGGTGGTCCGGGCTCACTATGCCGACAGCTACACGCCGGCATAATACGTAGTATGGTGCTGTACGGAGCACCGGTATGGGTGGACGCCCTAACCCCACACAGCAGGGCGCTGCTACGAAGGACGCAGAGGATTCTGGCGGTTAGGGCAATACAGGGCTACCGTACGGTTAGTTGGATGGCGGCCACTGTTCTTGCGGGTGACCCGCCCTGGGTACTCCAGGCGGAGGTGCTCGCAGAGATGCATCGCTTCAGGGCGAGCCGGCAAGCAAGTGGAGACTTTCTTCCTGGAGAGGCGGTTGTCCGGATCAGGGCTCAGGCACAGGTTCGGCGATGGGAGAACGACCTCGGATCTCCCTCGGCTGGTCTAGCGACTGTAGAGGCGGTTCGTCCGTACCTGGCTCGTTGGCCGAGTGCGCTGCCTGGGGACCCCAGCGACATGTTCTGATGTCGCTTATAGGTGGAGACCTGTCTCTCCCAAGGGTGGTTGTGGCCATGCTCGGAAGCAAGGCAAGTTGGATGGCAGTCACCTCCTTTTGCGAGACAGTGACATCCCCGAATTAGGAAAGCAGGCCCGCTATAGTGCGGGCCGCCCGTTGAGACGCTGTTGTCGAATGCGAAAGCGATCCAGTAGCGTCTCACTATGACGGAGAGGGTAACCGCGGAGGTTTAGTGGATAGGACGGCGTTTCTCACCGGTGAGTCCCACATAACTCAGCTAGCCCACCCCCTACGGGTTGAACGGGTATAAAAAAAAAAGGTTAGGTTTATGTTAGCCTAACCTTGGGCTTCAGTGATTCCCTTATTTTGCGCTGACAAATATATATTTCCATGAATCGTAGATTTTATTATCTAATATACTTGTAGGTCTAGCTCATCTCAAACACGGATTTCAACAGTGTGACACTTGCAAGACTAACAATTTCGTTTGAGTTCCGCCTTAAACGAACACACGTCAGTCTTTTTAATTAATAATCATTTGAATCTAAATATTATGCTGAAAAACATTATTGTTGTTATCAAAGAAATCGCTCGTTAAGTATATACGAGTGCACGAAATATAAACAACGTTTGTTATTTTTCAGAACCTGCCAAAAGTTATTAAACGGTAATTATTATTTTTAATAATTTGCCTCGTTGAACTGCTGAGAATTCTTAGTATCTCATTTTCCTTCCCAATTCTAACATAGTCTTAAACTAATTGTTTTATAAATCTTTTGATTTAAGTGCTTAATTTATAATTCTCAGAATTTCACTCATAATATATGATGTTGACCTTCCGAAGTCCTATGCGTTAAGGTTTTACCGATATTCATATTAATAAAATGAAATAAATTAATAAAATAAACTTTATTTCATTTCAATTGTAAATCTTTCTCTAGTTGTTGAAACCTCGCTGTAAGCATTATAATACTTGTACATCGGAAAATCTATCGAACTTCCAATGTCGATACTTGCATGGAAATCTTATAATAGTACATAATGATTATTACTTTTGCTATAGATATGAGAGAGATACGATACCCTTTACTGTACAGCAATACGTATACTTATGCAATTTAGACTGAGGTGAGCGGTGCCTGGGGCTTGAGACCCAGGAGCAGGTTTAAAGAGCTCTTTCATAATATACCTCGTTAACGATAATAGATAATAAAGTAAACTTACTTGGACCTCGAAAAGGGTAACCTTAATCATGACCCTATAACACTAACTTCCATGTTCACTGCACGAAAACACCAGAGAGACTGAGACTAATCTATCGCACTAAAGGTTATATATTATTGTCTTCACGTCGGTATACTTGAAACAACATAAAATGATCTACCCGCTGCTACTACTTAATAAACAGTGTTGCTAACACTTTCGTTATTTTCATTTCAGTTACACACTGATTTTCAGTTTTTTATTGCAGTGAAACGACAAACAAACAGACGGTCTACATAATGGTAAATGGTAAGTGGACATCGGTAAAACTAGAGTGTGTCTTTTATTGCCAATGTATTAGAGACAAGAAGATAAAATAATGAGGAGGACTAACGAGAACAATGCTTTCAGAAAAGCTGGATCTGGAACTCTCCACTAGGATTCACTAAAACGCCAGCACGAAAGGGATGGGAGTGGGAAGGAAAAATCTGAGCGAATAGCGTAACCGGAATGCGTCAAACACACTCCGGTTCGGCAGTCGGATTCGCATTCTGGTAGTCGCAAGCCAGCCGAAGATTCAGATCCCCTACCACCAAAGGGTGCTTGATTTACTCGGCTCTTACGAGATGCTCTCCCAGCGGAAGAGGGGAATAGTATTTTAACCCGTCCCCTCACGTGTAGAATTAAAACTGACTATGCTAACATAGTTAATTTTGTTTGTGTATGTGTGCGTGCGTGTGTATGTTCCTGTGTGTGTCTGCGGACTAGCAATCGCAGTTTTAGTTTTTTCTATATGGGTTTAAAATTTTTTTCACCTTTTTTCTAATACTGTTTCTTTATATTTTAAGGTTTGATGAGTTCTTAGTACAGTGTTAAGAATGAAAAGTTTTCTAACTGTTAGCAAATCACTAACTTCATAAAGTGCAATGTCGAAAACCGTTGGTAGAGCTCTTTTTACAGCTAAAAATCTACACAAAAGGAATTGTTCAAATGTTCACTTGATTTTTATGAATATTTATTTCGTTGGTAAATATGTATAGAGATAAAGTAAAGCTTAAAAATATTCTTTCGTACTGAACATGACAAAATATTCTTGCCCTAAATATTTATTTAAAATTATTTAATTAGTTTTTCGCAAAGGTAACAAAATGCTCAAGGGCTTCCATATTGTTATACTCATTTTATCCATTTTTTTGGGATAAAAAGTAGCTCATGTTGAGTTATCTCTGTGCAAAAATCTCTGTTATAGCGGGAAAGAAGGTACTCTAAATACACTTTTGCGTTTATAATATTAGTATCGATTACTTTGTGTCCTGACTTGCCTGTCTTAGTAGTCCAAGACAATCATAACGTTTCAAATGTTATGTTTATGAACTTAGAGCTATACAAATTACATGTTCATAATATGTTCCTAAATATCTATCGACGTCCGAACATTTCTCGCCAGATGCTCTTTTGCCACTCTAATAATATTTATTTTTCCTTTATAAAAACGACATTTGAATTATCAAAGAACGACCTTTTCAAGTTTGTTTGATGATACGGCCTAGAATATGATCGCGTTTGTATCTTCATCGACCATTTATCAGCACTGCCAATGCTAACTATTTTCACAATGAAGGCAATCGCTAAACGTGCAAAATTTTCAACAAATGACATGACATTCAGTGCCTGTGTTTTGAGATAATTCACGAATGGTATTGTATTACTAATTACCGAAATCCTTTTATGACTGCATGTAATAAATTTCTGAAGTATTTGTCTGCAATACGATAATAACTGAACATAATACAGTATCTTGTAATATTGGCGCAGGATTGCAATTATTTTTACTATCTAAATGTCATGTCAAGAAACCCAATTAGTGCCTGAGACTTGTGACTCAGATTCAGGTTTACGAAGCCCTTTAGAATGACAAAAATGGCAGTAGACTTTTTACTTTTTTTTCACTTTTCTGGTCAATCTGATCTGGTCCAGTTTAATTTTAGCTCAGAATTGCCTACAGTATTAAAACGTGTTCAGAATTTTTTCATAGACAAAATATACTTTGTTTCTTGTTCATCTATGCAAAATTATATGACACTAGCTGCGTCCCGCGGTTTCACCCGCTATATTTTGGATAATGCACACTATATCATTCAAAATAATAGCCTATATGTTATTCTGATGTGTTAGCTATATTACTGTATTACTGTACATCAAAATCCATTCAGTTTTAGCGTGAAAGAGTAACAAACAAACATCCATACATTCAGACATCCATACATTCTTACAAACTTTCGCCTTTATAATATTAGTAGGATTACTGGTATAGGTTACAGCTGTTTATTTTGTTTCTATATTCCTCTTTGAAAAAAAAAACTGAACATAAAATGCAAGTAGACTGGCTATAATCTGAAATACTGTTATAAGATTGAATTCGTATGTTGCATATTAAATAATCTAAAAGCTATACAAAATAAAATCGACCAAACTTGTTTCCAACACATGACACCAGAATTCATTTGCATTTGTTTACGTTTCAGTTATGAATGGTTTTCCGACCGAATGAGTCATTTTTCCGTGCAACCCGAAAACACGAGTAGTTCCGCGATAAAAATATGTTTGTTTTGATCTTACGAGCGATATTTTAATTTCATGCAAAACATCTAAATCTTTATCATATTTCCTTGAAACGTTACGTTTTGCGCAATATGTGATTATTTTATCAACAGTAAGTAGCTCCTTTCCTCTACGGCAGGCGAATAATCACAAATAAATCACGTTATTATTGGCAGTTATTACTAGATTACGATAATGCAAGTCAGATTATAATTTTAGTTCCCAATTTCAAATTTAAGTTCGTATAAATTATTGAAGTATTAACGTAGAGGTAAGTATGACGGAGTTTATTAAACAGTAAAAACCATAATTCATATTTATAAAAAATTACAAAACTCTTTAAATTCTAAATAGATTGAGTTTTTAAATTTATTTTTGTTCAATTAACTAAATAGTTTCGACATTTACGTAACGTTACAACGTAATAAAAGCTTAAAACCAAGGATCTTTATCCACGTACATTTTATTTCTGCAATGATAGTTATTCTCAAATCTGACGTGTTTATTCCGTTCCGTTTAAGCAGCATTGAGACATGAATGTAAATGTAATATATTCAGTGTCCAATTCACAAGATTAAATATTTTTTGAAGACAATGATATTTTACATTGAGTCTTAGACATTAACAAATTATTTGCATATACACTCAAGGAGAAAGACGACGTAAGACAATAACAAACGTTAAGGACGTTGAGAAATGTTAAGAAGATAGATCTTAGAATGATCCAATTAATATAATTATGCGTGCGAAGTTAACATGTGTTGTAGATTTACTAACACATACTATCTATTATATCATACTAAACATATTGAAACCACGAATTCAAGAAGTAAATCTGCGATTAATTTTTTCTATGAATTTATATCGATAAACTTAAATTTAAAAAGCTGACAAGACGTTTAAATAAACTTGACCAGTGTAGTTGAGTAGACATCATATAATATTATAATACTGCTTTGTTTCATTGATAAGCTTGAAACTAATTTATAAAATAACGTTTATTCAAATTTCATGTTATTTCCAAATATTAATATAATAACAATATCCGTCAGATGCAGGAATCGAATCGAATTTAATTAGATGTCATCACATACTATGTAGCACAATAGAAACTAGGAAATATGTAACGATTATGTCTCGTTTATTTCAGACGCGAACATTCGTTAGTGATCTCTATGCGGAAATGTCGAAAGAGCTGTCCCGTTTCGACACTCATAAACAGAGAAAAGTATAAAAAATTGCGAGACCAAAATAGTACTTACGAGTACATACACTTTAATTTATACGTAATTGATCTTAAATTAATAACACAATAAAATCAAGATTTTATTATAATTTGTGATAGCGAAGAAATGGGAGTCGTAAAACTAATTTACTATACCCAAAGAGAGTAATTTTGCATAGAAAATTACTTTTATTCTCACTTAATACATACGTAATCAAAATGATACTTGTTAGATGTTTTAAATTCCTATTTTTCGTTATTAATAAAATTTGGTTCCTCTAATAATTCATTCAGTCCAGTCTAGTTTGTTTATGCACCCTCTAAAAATTATTATCTAATTAGTTGTCATATAACATTAATACTGACGTATAGCGTGAAATAGCCAAGACATTATTTTTATTTATTTTTGTATTTTTTATTGGTTTCCCTATTTGATAACTGATCCCTTTGAAGAGAAGCCAACATGAGTCATCAGAACAGTGAAGAGGCGATGAAGGTCACCCTATATATTCATCGCGCCTCAACTTTCAATCAGGTAACCAATAACCATTTGACGGTTTACTAATTGGAACATGAAGCCGGCAATATTAGAAAATAAGCTCGATTATAATAATAACAATCATTTAAGAAATGTGTACGAATTATTTTTAATAGAGGGCTATTGATTTATGTTTTGAATGTACTCTGTACCCCTTTTTACTAAAAATATTATTTTAGGCATTTCTTAAAAGTTATTTAATATTTAAAAGCAACATCTTAATTGTCGAACGATTGTTGTTTTAAGACACACTTGTTGTGTTTTAATATGGTGGCGTGTGTAATACTGACTTAATTAATATTAATCTGTCGTGAGCTTAAGTCTGGTTACCTAGCAATGAAAAAATAACATCCTACTATAATATTATAAACGCGAAAGTTTGTATGAATGTATGGATGTTTGGATGTATGTTTCTTACTCTGACGGAAAAACTACTAAATGTATTTTGATGAAACTTTACAATAATATAGCTTACACATCAGAATAATACATAGGCTATAATTTATAATGATATAGTGTGAATTATTCGAAGTACAGCGGTTAAACCGTGGGGCGCAGTTTGTAGAAAATAAATAATTGAAATTCCATAAAAACTGAATTTGAAATTCTGATTCTGAATAATATAAAATATCCTGAATTCCGTACACGCAGCATAATAAGATTTAGCACAAATTATTTTAAATATTAGGTTGGGGGAAAAGTTTCTTCGCATTTTTTAATAAAATTCAAAACATTTTTTAATATAGTTTATTTACATTTAACTAAAGTATGTAGGTACCATTTTGTTCGATAACTTTTTGCCATCTTGTAGGTAGGGACATGATCCCATTGCTATAGAAATGTTGGGGCTTCTGATCAAAAAACCGCGACAAGTAGTTTTGGCAGTCCTCTCGTGATGTTAACCTGACACTGCCTAAAGAATTCTGAAGAGATCAAAACGGGTGGAAATCTGAAGGTGCAAGGTCAGGACTATACGGCGGATGCATTAACACATCCCACCCTAACTCTCTTAATTTTTGCTGAGTGGCTAAAGTTGTGTGAAGTCTAGCGTTATCATGATGAAAATCCACACCCCTTCTGTTGATTAATTCCGGCCGCTTTTTCTCAACTTCTTGCTTTAATCTCATCAGTTGTTCGCAATAGAGTTCAGAATCGATGGTCATGCCTGGTGGTAACAGCTCATAATGAATAATGCCCTTCCAATCCCACCATACACACCGCATCACCTTGTTGCGAGTTAACTCTGGTTTCGCCACAGTCTGTGAAGCCTGAACGGCCTTTGACCACGAGCTTTTTCGCACGTTCTTGTCCTACGTGATTCACTTTTCATCACCAGTTATCAGATTCTTCAAAAATGGTTCGGTTTTATTACGTCGTAATAAAGAATCACAAATGAGTACACGGTTCATTAGGTTTCTTTCAGGGAGCTCGTGAGGTACCCGAATATCGAGCTTTTTTGTGTACCCAGTTTTTTTCAAATGCGCCAAAACTGTTTTGTGGTCAATTCCCAGTTCTTCAGCTACGTCGTAACTACTAATATGCCGATCTTGTTCCACTTTTTCAAAAATGGCATTCATTTTATCCGTAATAGGGCGACCAGAGTGCGGTGCATCTTTGACATCAAAATTTCCGGATTGAAAAAACGCTTAAACCAAATTTGTGCTACCCTTACAGACACTGCACTAGGTCCATAAACATCGGCTTGCGTTGCATTTTTACCTTTTTTGTAGTAAAATTTTAAAATGTATCGAATTTTGTCATTAGATTCACTCATCTTCACAGTACGAAAAACAAATAAAAATCACACATTTTCCTAATTTGAATTTGGAATTATCTTCTTTAAAATTTAAACTTTTAATGATACCAAAACCAGCCAGATATAAATAGTATAGCCAAAGAGATTTTATTACAAGTTTATACATACTATAATGCGAAAAGACTTTTTCCCCAACCTATTATTTATATTTTATATATTTAACTTTCCGTTGGTATGTGCTTCAAGAGAACGTGCCATGTGAATTTATTTCACGACTCGCGAGATGTCTGAATATCATGTCCGGCATTCTAAGCTTCGCGACTATTTCCTCCTTCCGGGAAATCGTACGTTTATATTTTGTACAAATCCCTGAACTGTTCGACAATATTAAAAAAATATGCATACAGAATTTTACTCCACCTCGGTGTGTTTGTACAACTTTTATCTAAATTGTTGGACCCGACTGAAAATCTTCCGGTAAGCAAACATTACTGTTAGAATATAATATTTCTCTTTCATAAATGTCTAATCACTATTTGACTTTCCATATTTCATTCTATGCTTTTAAAAGTGAGTGGGTAGCGTTTTTAGCTTACTGAATAAATATTATCATAAAAGCAAGAGGCAATGATAGTATTTCATTTTCACAATAATTGTTGATATGCTTTATAGCGTCCTTCTGATTTCTGATGCTACGTTTTCATGTCTGTATTTTTGTTATTACAGAATGTTTGTCCGTTGTTTCATACATACTCTAGTGTGTAAACTTTTGTTGGTTGTCGATCTATGTCAATGCCACACTTTATGTGAAACAAAATGAATAAAATGCTATTAAGAATTATTTTTGATTCGGCACCTAAGTATATCAAGAGGCCACGTAGATTTTCTTTGAACTTCAATGTCAAACAACCGTAAACGATTATTACTCCTTTGACTATTTTAATATTTCGACACGATCAGTAAAACTAGTTGTAAAATGAGCGCAGTCCGGTAGATTCCACAGTATATTAGAGAGCCAGAGTACGTACATAGTTGGCTCGGTGCCAGCTGCACTCGTGCGCGGTGCGCGGTACGGGTGAGCGCTGCGCCGCCGCCGGATGCCGCTCGTGCTCAAGAATTTGAACATCGTTGGCGTCGCCGCTCTGCCATTACGCGGCGACGCGCGGCGCCTCCGCATCTCTAACGCGGATATATACTCGTACCAACAGTCCACCTATCTTCATTAAATTCACAATTTAAACAGATCAAATACATTAATTACAAATATTTTTTTCTACTGCAAAGATCTAAATTTAAAATTTTATTTTTATATAAAATTTATGTTTCATTGATTTTATAAACAAACGTAAAGGAAAATTTTATAACGTCATGTGACTGCAATAAAGACGCCGTAATTCCTGTGCAATTAACGGCTTCTAAGTAAACAGGTTGATGGGTCGCTCGAGGAATATTTGAAATGCACTGCACCCGGGAGCATTGACACAACTTTAATTAGTTTGTATCACATATGTAATTACTTTACTCCATTAAATTTTATCAATATCAGAAGAACCCACACAATCTCTGTGTACCTACTCACATCAAGTAGATTATGTTTGAATTTGAAAGAGTTATGTCTAGAGTGAACTAGATAGTACTTTACTAGTCGTTATTGAATTTCAGAGAAATTAATATTTCTACTATTACTATTTAAACACTGTACATTCTGTATAGTGTTTAAATAATTATTGTATATCCGACTCTTACATCTTTATTAAATATATGTATTATACTTGTAATAATAATTTCGATTATCAAAATACAAGACAATTTATTTTTATCTCTATCTGCTTGAAACAATTTTAGGTTAAATTAAGGTTAACCGTAGATTTAATTTACAAATATATTTATGTTCTGATGACAAACGGAATTAGAGGATTCCAGTCTACTTGAAACTGACGATTGCCGGCTCTGACAGAGGGACGTGCTTAATAACCCGAAACAAGGTTAAATTATAACGCTAATAATTAAATATCTTTCATACTTGTACTCAAGTAACCTTGCACATATCCTTAAAATATTAAGGACATAAACAAAAGCTTTATTTAACAGAAACTGTGTCATTGTGCGTCTTTTTGTTCTGAATTATGAGTATATTTTTTGATCGAAATGTTCTCTTTATAATACAATGTGGTTTAATTTTTATATATGAATACGTAATGATACTATAATTTATATTTTATTGTAATGTTGTTGATAAAGAAAAGTCGCAAATGGGTTACTGGGTTGACCATATTCTGCTGCTATATATTACTCATATTTATTTATTTATTTATTTATTTAAAGGTACACCAACGGCGAGTTTACACATAATATTTTGCTAGAGAGATTTACAAAGGTTTTATATTTCTGTAACCACCAATTAAAGGCGTACATAGCTTTCACAACAATATTAATCTAACCTATAGTCGAGTTTTATTTAGCTTTGAGTCTGTGCATCATATCACTATAAACAAAAATTATATTAATAATAAAAAAAAAGAAAGTACTTAAACCTAGGGTAACAAGATCGTTTATGTTAAATTATTTATATAAAAAAAATTTTGAAACTTTTCAAATTCATACGGAAAATGTCGACGTCATGGTAAGTATTATAAAAATCATTATAAAAACGGATCATACGATTGAGAGGAGAGTTACTTCCTAAATTAGTATTAGACGTATTTATATAAAAGACCTTACGCGAAGGTTTACGTCGTTTCTTACGAGTAGGCTTGTGGGGTAATCTAGGGACAAACAGAGGTATATTAACTAGCAGACTAGGTACTTCTAATTGACTATTAATTATTTTATATAATATTGTCGTGTCTGCAACTAATCTGCGTTTGGACAAGGGTATCATATGTAATCTTTCAAGTCTCTGATTATAGTCTAAATTCCGCGGACTAGGACGATCCTTAAATGCCAAGTATCTTGTAAATCTTCGCTGTATCCTTTCGATTCTATTAATGTGATTATTATATTGAGGGTTCCAGATCGAAGAGGCGTATTCTAATTGAGATCGCACCATGGCATTAAATAGGACTTCCAATGTATCAAGACGCTTAAATAGCTTGCATTGCCTTTTGAGGAATCCTAACGATTTACCTGCCTTACACACAATGTTGCCAATATGATTTCTGTAGTTTAGCTTATTGTCGATCAAAACGCCTAAATCTTTGACAGTTGTGACTTCCTTTAGAATTTCTGATCCCAGAGAATAGCTAGAAGAAAAGACAACCTTTTTACGAGTAAATTTTATGTGTAAACATTTGGACGCATTTAATAATATGTTATTCCCTAAGCACCAAGAGTGAATAGCATTTAGATCAAATTGTAGTTTATCGATATCGTCCCTAGACCGAATCTCTTTGTACACTTTCAAATCGTCAGCAAATAGGGAAAATTTGCTGTACTTCACATATTTCGCGATATCGTTAATAAAGATCAAAAAAAGGATAGGACTCAAATGAGATCCTTGTGGCACTCCCGATGTTGCTAAAGTAGTCTCAGATTTATAACCAGCTACAACTACCCTAAATAATCTTTTGTCTAAGTAAGATCTAAACCATTCTAATAATGTTCCGTGCACTCCTACATTACTTAGCTTACTTAGTAGAATATTATGGTCCACTTTATCGAAAGCATTGCTAAAATCAGTGTAAATGGCGTCCACTTGTATACGGGAGTCTACTGATTTTGTAATATCGGACACGTAAGAGAGTAAGTTTGATACGGTTGATTTTTTGTTCCGAAATCCGTGTTGACCATCACTTAATAAGTTCCGACAGTTCCATGTAAGCACCGGGCATACAATTGACTCGAAAACTTTAGCAAAAATTGATAATAAAGACACTGGTCTATAGTTTGTAACTACTGATTTATCTCCTTTCTTGAAAATGGGAACGACATTGGCCATTTTCCATACAGTAGGAAATTTTCTTGTTTGAAGAGATTGAGTAAATATTATTTAAAGTGTAAAGTATAGTTAAGCTCAAGGATAAAGCAGATTGTTTTATGAATATGGAAGGTATACCGTCCGGCCCCGAACTTTTAACAGGATTGAGTGCTTTAAGCTGTTTAATTATTTGGCGCTCCGTAATCAAAATCGAAGATATTACATTACGTGGAAGCGAAGATCATGGAGCAAGACTACTGAAAGGCCCTACGGAACAATTTGCCGCGAAAACGGATGAAAATTGTTTTAAAAATAAGTTAGCTATGCTTTCTCCGGTATCAGCAACCTCATTAGAAAGTTTCATTCTGGATGGAATATTTGATTTGGAACCCTGTTGGCCTTTGATAAATGTTCAAAACTTCTTAGTGTCGTGTTTAATAGAATTTTCAGTCCTAGATAGATACAGAGAGTAACACCTTTTCATTTGTTTTTCTACTCGCTTGTGAAATTCAAATTCATCACGAGGATTACTAAATTTTTTAAATCTCTTTCTCAATTTATCTCTTTCATTTAACATTTTAATTAATGCACGTGAAAACCAAATAGGATAATTCCTTTTTTTTTTCATGCCTTTGGGAAATAAGGAATCAAGAATTTCTTTCAGTTTACTATAAAATAAATCTACCGTTTCGTCGACATCTTCATATGCGTTCAGTAATGCTTGCCAATCAATTTTATTTAATGACTTATTTATAAGTGAGTAATCTGCTTTATGAAAAGAATGTTCACTGAACTCTTTAGATTTTAACATACCTGGGCTATCGAAAATACAAGTAATTTCTAGTGGCGGATGATAGTTGTCCACCTTACTCAAATAGTCCATACAATCCAAGAAAGTTACATATTACTAAGTCCAAAACTCTATCATTAATGTTAACAATGTTGTAAAGTTGCATCATGTTATTTGAGGAAATAAAATCAAACAATGAATAACCTAACTTACAATTATAATTATTAGGTTCATAAGAGGGATGACTGCTATCACGCATAAGTGACCAACTAATAAAGGGCAGGTTAAAGTCCCCTATTACAATTGTATCCGATTGTAATTGATCAATAACATCTGTAGTATTGTCAAAGAATGATTGCAAGTACTCACTTGAAACAGGAGGTTGAATGTACACTGCACAAATGTTAATAGTTTTAGGTTTACTACCATCCTGAACAACAATAGATACCCATAAATCTTCAGTTTTACCGATGCCGCCAATATACCATCACGTATTCGCACGTTAGGCAGTTTCACCACAATAGCTCTCGGTCTGGAACTTGAAGCATCCATCTTACGGGCCCGTGTACAGTTAATAATGGTAGATTCTTCGATAGGGTACGATATAGTTTTCCCTAGTTGTTGCAGTAGTTTAATTAAATTTTCCGCTTTGTTTTCGGGAACTCCATTCAATTCTATATTTTCTTCTTTTGACTTTTGTTCCAGAATAGATAATCGCGAATTTAAGTCCTGTACCGTACTTTTAAGGCTTTCGTTTTCACCTTCCAGCTGTTTTGTTTCACTCTTTAGAGAAGAATATTCCTTTTTGATTTCATCTAATTCATCCGACATAAAAGTAACGGAACGCTGAATCTTTTTTTTTATTGGATCGAGAGCCTTAGTTATTGCGTCATGAATTGCAGAATTAACGGACTCTTTGATAGTACTGACTCTAAAATAAATCTCTCTGTATCTCCCTTAACATCCTGTGACGGTGTGTCCGAGATTGCCTCGGCTTGAATTTTTGATCGTATAGGTGTATTGCTATTATCACCACCCGAACGAAGTCGTGCTTGGCAACTAGGGCATTTCCATGACATTTTAGCGGTTTTCGATAATCTTTTAAATTGCGAATAGATAGACCGCAATACTGCAGATCATAGTAGTCATCACATAATTGACAGAGCATCATTTTCTTATCTAAAATATCGGCAAGACATCAGTTACGACACCATAACCGAGGGAATCTGCTGACACTCGCGGAATTCGCCCCATTGTTACTACATCGAGTCGACGCAGATATTTGCAACACCGATTTTTGTTTTAAATATTATTTCAGTCTATTTCCAACTTTTGTAATAACTAGTTAGTATTATAAATAAATTTATAATTTTTTAAAAAGCCTTTTTTCTACGACCAATACATAACTGGCGCAGTCGGTAGGATAGAGACAATCTAGGATAAAACTCTTCTAGATTGAACGATATCAATCGTTGGTTATCTCTATCGAAAAGGAACCTAGTTGGTCGTAGAGGCTTAAAAATAGTTAAAAAAGTGGAAGTGGACTCCGGACAGGCGATGCAGAACACTATATGGTAAGTACTCTTGCTTTCCAAGTTCCTGCTATATTTCCTTCCGTATAATATATATATATAAGTGTTTTCGTCTAAGGCTCAAATCGCAATAGATGTCACTTATTTAAATTTAAATATTAAAATAAATGTTTATAAAAGTAAAGTTCTAAGGCTAAAATCGCACTAGATCTTACTTATTCACGTATTAATATAAATAATTATTAAAGTAGGGTTCTAAGGCTAAAATCGCAATAGATCTTACTTATTCTAATATTAATATACATTATTGTTAAAGTATAACTTTGAGGCTAAAATCGCCATATAAGTATACTGTATGGAAACTGATTATTATTTAATAAATGGATGATTTCAATTTTCAATTTCAATTTATTAAGATTAATTTAGTTAAATAAATATCATAATAGCTAAAGCATATCTCTGTGAGTGTTTTATACTTAGATTCTTTTTTAAATAGTATATTATTATAATTCAGTATTAAGATAATAATTTTCATAAACATGTCTTTTGCAAATTGCGATGTTTCAAGCTTCAAACTGATTTCTGAATTTATGCCGCGCTATGATGGAAACCCTAAACAACTTAATCACTATATTAAAGAGGTAGATAATATTTTAAATCTTATAGATGGTTCAGCTAAGAATCATCCTGCTATTTTATGTCTAATCAAAAGTCGATTAAGTGGACCCGCGATTGATGCGATAGCTTACGAAGAAAACTTAAACTCTTGGGAAGTTATAAAATCTGCTCTTTTGCGACGTCTCCGCGATCCTAGAAATGAAATACAACTAATGCAGGAGCTCAGTAGGATGCGTCGTAATAGATCAGAGGATGCAGCATCCTTTGGCTTAAAACTTCGTGAATTATTGGATTCCTTACTTTCAGTAGGTACTCATAATAATAAGACATATTACGAAAATATGGTTATCGAACAATACATTAACAATCTCGATTTCCAAATTTCTATAGGTGTACGTATAGCTAAACCATTAACTCTAGAAACTGCAATTGTTATTGCTAGGCAAGAGGAAGCGAGACTAGCATATAATAAATCATTCAATAATAATAATATTAATTTACCATCCACATCACAAGTTAGCAAAAAGCAAATATTTAGTAACAGAGTTGTGCAACCCTCTCCTTTTAAATTTAATAACCCAGTCTCTCAAATGCATGCTAATAATAATTATAATCAACCTTCAACCAGTTATAACCCAAACATTCCTCATAACAATAACTTTGTTCCTCAACGAAATAATTTGACCCCGGAGCAAAGACAACAATGGATACGCTCCATGCTTCCTTGGAAAAATTCACAGGGTTCAGGTAATTTTAGGCAAACCCCTCAACAGGTTAATCCTCCACAAAAGGTATCTGATGTGACCATGAGGTCAGTTAATAAACCTCAAACGCCACAGTTTGTCTCGGAGGAATTATTCTATGCAGACGAGCACCAACAACCCATCTATGAAGATGAGGAGCAGCTTCATTATCAAGGTGGGTATGAAAATTTTAACACATATAATAATATTAACAGCGAAGAGGAATATGAACAAAACCCTATGGAGCAATCACCCCAGCAGGATTTTATCAAACCTCAAACTACAGGCGACCCGAGTTAGTAAAGATAAATAATCATTACAAAGATCATTTGCCGTACATAGAACTACCAGAATTTCAAGGTAAGTTTCTAATAGACACAGGTGCTTCACGTTCAATGATATCCTCCTCAGTAATTATTGATAATCCTATATTTCAAAACTTAGTAGAGTATGAGCCTTTTGAAGTTAAAACAGCACATGCTACTACACGTCATAATCACGTTGTGTATTTACCTCTTCCCCCGGTCTTTAACTCTGACGTTATACATAAATTTTTATTATTTGAATTTGATCCAAAATATAAAGGACTTATAGGTTTAGATCTACTTAAAATTTTATCTTGTAATATTGATATCAAAAACAAAACTTTACGTACTTCTACTGCTGATCTGCCTATTTATTTTGATTATCCTATAAAACAGCTTAAAGTAGACCCAGAATGTGAAAAGTTTATATTAGTTAAAACCAATTATACTGACGGACACTACATTCATGATGACTATATATGGTGTGAAAACTTAAAATCACCAGGAGCTTTAGTAGAAGTAAAAGACGGTCAATTTATAACCTCTATTATTAATTACGATACTAAAACCAAGACTACTTCTAATTTTCCTAAAATTAAATTAGAACCTTATAGTCAAGATACTGATAAAGAAATATGTAAAATAAATTCTATACAAGTAGATTCCAAAACAGATAAGGAACTCTCCGATAACTTAAATAAAATCCGTATAGATCACATGAACGAGGAAGAACGTCGCGAGATTATAAAGATCTGCTATCAATTTAGAGATTTATTTTATTCCGAAAACATACCACTGTCATTTACATAAGCATGCTGTTAAACATAAGCTAAGACTGACTGACCAAACCCCTATATTCGTGAGAAGTTATAGACAGTCCCCATTACAGCGAAAAGAAATAAACAATCAAATTGATAATCTCTTAAAACAAGGCATTATCCGTGAAAGTATATCTCCTTGGTCCTGCCCTGTTCACATTGTCCCTAAGAAGCCAGATGCTTCTGGAAAAATCAAATGGAGACTTGTTATTGACTATAGACGACTCAATGAACGTACTATTGAAGACAAGTGTCCCCTACCCAATATTCACGATATACTAGACAGATTAGGACTTGCACAATATTTTACCACTTTAGATTTAGCTAGCGGTTACCATCAGGTAGAAATGCACCCAGACGATATAGAAAAGACAGCCTTCACTACAGAACGAGGACATTACGAATTCTTGAGAATGCCCTTTGGATTAAAAAACGCCCCTAGCACTTTCCAACGTTTGATGGATCATATTCTCAGAGGACTCGATAACGTATTTACTTACCTAGACGACGTTATAATAATATCAACTTCGTTACAAGAGCACATAGATAAACTGAGACAAGTATTTAATCGTTTTAAACTACATAATTTAAAAATACAGTTAGATAAATCCGAGTTTTTATGTAAGCAAGTTAATTTTCTAGGACATGAACTGACTGATCAAGGACTAAAGCCAAATAAGGACAAGATAAAAGCTGTGTTAAACTTTCCCTTACCCCATACTCAGAAAGACATTAAAAGTTTTCTCGGACTAGTAGGTTATTATAGAAAATTCATTAAAGACTTTGCCAAATTAACCAAGCCTTTGACTATATGTCTTAAGAAAAAGAATAAAGTTATACATTCCCCAGAGTTCTTAGAAGCTTTTAATAAATGCAAAGAAATATTAACTAACGCCCCATTACTCCAATATCCAAACTTTGATGAACCATTCAACACTGACAACTGACGCTTCAGATGTAGCTTTAGGTGCAGTTTTATCACAGGGTAATATAGGATCAGATAAACCTGTAGCGTACGGATCAAGAACCCTATCAGACACAGAATCTCGTTACTCAACCATAGAAAAGGAACTTTTGGCTATAATATGGGCTGTTAAATATTTTAGACCTTATCTTTATGGACGAAAGTTCACTATTTATACTGACCATAGACCCCTAACCTGGTTAATGTCACTAAAGGATCCTAACTCTAAATTGACTCGATGGAGACTAAAACTTGCAGAATATGACTATAATGTGGTTTACAAGAAGGGTAAACAAAACACTAACGCAGACGCACTATCACGAGCTAAAATCTTTCATAATAGCATAGACTCACTCGCGGTCAACTTAGATGACAATGATGATGACGAAATAATTAATAGAATCTTTGAAGAGGTTAGAAGAGAAGCGGAAACTCAGCCTCCTTCAACGTCACAGGAAATAATCCCCAGCACAAGTAATGAAAATAATCAACCTAATATAGACAATAACGACAGACTTGATCTACCCCAATCGCAACTAGATGTAGAATCTGACAGTATGTCTGTTGTAACTGACCCAGGCAACTTAGTTCCTACGAATCACACACAGCCTGATAATGAAAACAAAGGTATACCCATTCTATCAGACGCAATTGACCGACAACAAAAACAATTTCACATAAGATCGACACCAGGCTCGACTTATAGAGTAGATAATAGATCGACAAATACTAGAACAACTATTAAAGACGTATTTATACCAGTAAACGATACGGAACAACAAATTATTCAGTTTTTAAAGGAACATACTATCGCAGATCGCATATTTTATTGTTATTTTTATAGCGAAGAATTGTATCACGCATTCTCCCGAGTGTATACCACAGTTTTTAACAATAGAGGCCCTAAGCTTTATAGATGCACTTCTCGCATTACTTTAGTAGAAAATAAATCGGAGCAAATTATATCAAAACGAAATCAGGAGGCAGAAGCAATAACCTTCAAGGTAGGTGAAACAGTTTATAAGCAGGTAGCGAAGACAGCAAGGAACGACAAGACAAAACCGGTATTTAAAGGTCCATATAAAATTATTCATTTGCACCCTAACAGTGTAGCTGAGATTGTAGGAAGTCACCCTAACGCTAAGTCTATTAGAGTCCACTATAAGCTCCTACGAAGACCGCATTTTGTTCCAGGACCCTCTTCTTCGGAGCCTTCGTGTTCACAACAACCGCAGAAATAACCATAAATCCTGTAGATAACACTAATGGTATTTTACTTCTTAAACAAGGACAGATCCTTAAACAAATTGATTCTTTTAATCTTGCTTGTGTCTATAATATTACTCATTTACGTTTAGTAACAGTAAAACTTATGTCATTATATGCTAGTACCAAGTTGGCTGAAAATAATACAGCCTCAGATCAGTTGCATAAAACTTTTAAGGATCAGATAGAGCATAATTAAGATTTAATTGATAAGAAACTAATTTTTATATCTCCTAGAATTAGGACTAGGTGAGGCATTATTAATGGTTTAGGTTCTGTAGTTAAGCTTATAACAGGTAATTTAGATTTAGATTACGTTGAAGTTTGAAAACGAAATTAATAAACTTCGTAGTTCAATATCTACTATTAAGAATACACAGAGACATTCTTTGGCAATAGCAAATGATACTATTAATGCATTTTATAATCAAATAAATAAAATTAATAATAATCAAATTAAGTTAAGCTCTTTGTTACGAAACTTTTCATTAAATTCAGAAACAACAATTAATCAATTACATTTTTTCGAAATATACATGCAAATAAGTTTAAGTTTACAGATTATATTGGATAAATTATTGATTTTAGAAGACGCGATGACGTTTTCGCAATTAGGTATTATGCACCCTAGCAGATGTAACTATTAATAATATACATAAAATTGAAAAATCTATAAGTATAAAAGCCTATAGTACGGAACACACTTTAACGTTTATATTCCAGATCCCTTCCGTGGACCGAAATATATATGATTTTATCCATTTATATTCCCTCCCTAATAAACAAAACCTTACCATAATTCCAAAATCCAAATACCTTGCACTTGGAAGCGACGAGTACACTTACCTAGAGGAAGGATGCAGAGAAATAACAGACGACATCCAGCTATGCAAATCGTTAGACACTAGAGCCATCAGCGACTCAGAAGATTGCATCATATCCTTAATTAAACATGAAAAGGCTAATTGCACACATGCACGGATGCAGATGAAGAAAATTAAAATCCATAAACTCCTTAACAGAATGGAGGACATCCAGGAACTAGATGAAGATCCTTGGTATACAGTGATGATCATCCCCAGTTGTTCGACTTTGCTGATCTACCTAATAGGATTTGCATTCGTCATCTGCAAAGGTTTCAAATGGTGGATGAAAAGAAACATCGTTCGCGAGGACGCTTCGGGAAGCTGCGAGACTAGCTTCCATCTTAAGGAGGGAGGAGTTACGACACCATAACCGAGGGAATCTGCTGACACTCGCGGAATTCGCCCCATTGTTACTACATCGAGTCGACGCAGATATTTGCAATACCGATTTTTGTTTTAAATATTAATTCAGTCTATTTCCAACTTTTGTAATAACTAGTTAGTATTATAAATAAATTTATAATTTTTTAAAAAGCCTTTTTTCTACGACCAATACATAACTCATCCCGAACATTTTTTTAATTCTTCGTCGGACATCACGAAGCACGATTTACAACTACCCGCAATTCAAAACAATAGTATGGAATAATTGTCAGCCAGCTTCTTGTTTACATTCAGTGAGTAGTGATACTTGCCGTCCAAAAAGTCTTAAACGCCAGGAAGAATGCGGCGCTTACGCGTTTTCTTCAATGATCCGTAAACAACGTGAAATTAATATAAGATTTTTTTATTTCTTGTTTTATAGCACTTTACACTGAGTTAATAGTTTTGATAACATATTAAACATATAGTAATTAAACTTTTTAGAATATATTTATACTAAAAAACAATGATTTGTCTGTTCAAATGTATATTTAAGTTGCACAGCTCGACGTATTTATGTTTACTAGACTAATACCACCGAATCGAAGGCTTTTTTCTCGTAGTCCACAAACGCTAAGCATAATGGCAGATCATACTCTTCTGTCTTCTGTATAATCTGCCGCAGCAGGATGTGGTCTATGGTGCTGAAGCCTTTACGGAAACCGGCTTGTTCGGGAGGCTGGAATTCATCAAGCCTATCGTCGTTTAAGACGATTCGTAATGACTCTCGAGAACAACTTGTAAAGGTGGCTGAGCAGCGAAATGGGTCTGTAGTTCTTCAATAAGGTATTGTCACCTTTCTTGAAGAACAGAACCACCACACTCCCTCGCCACGCTTCTGGCGTTATACCTTCGTGTATGATGGAATTGAACAATCGCTGAAGGACTTTAAGTATCGGTCTTCCACCCGCTTTCAGGAGTTCTGCCGTGATTCCGTCATCACCTGGTGCCTTGTTGTTCTTTAGTTGTTTGAGAACCATACTAATCTCGTATAGGCTGATGTCTGGGATGTCTTTAGTATAGTGTCGGGTTAATTTGGATCTCGGATCTTTAGCCAAATTTTCAACAAGGGGCTGAGTTGAAGTGTAAAGCTGTCCGTAGAAATTCTCCACTTTGCCTAAGATCTCTGGTTTCGACGTAATTGTCCAATAGATAGATCTCTCTCGAGTACTTTAGAACCTCGGTTTCGCTCTATAGTTTCTTTAATATAGTTAGTATTAAAGTCCCTCAGGTCGCGTTTCTGTGACTTAGAGATCTGCCTATTAATGTCACGAGTTGATGACATATCGGATAAAGACATGCAACCTCATTTCACGTCTTTTCTCCATGAGATTTAGGGTTCTGTCTGAGAATCCTTTGTTTCTTCTAGCGTTTGGCTTTGAGAAAATTAGAAGCAACCGCACAGACAGTTTGAATAATCCTATTGTTTAAATCGTCCACTGATTCGCAGTCCTCTTGGCGATCAAAACTACTATGCAGTTTGAGTTGAAAGTTCTCGGGGTTTTTTTATATGGACGCCAGTGGGACGAAGCGTTGACCTTATCAGCCTTCTTCTCTCCAGCTTAATGTTAAGATTCAATGTGTCTCTTACCATGCGATGATCGATCCCGGTTTTCACCATATTGATAATTGAATATATGCCGTTTAGTAGACATGATAAAGTCAATCTCACTTCTCCTCGAACCGTCGGGATGTATCCAGGTCCATTTCCTCTGTGCTGCCACATAGGTTCCAGGAGAAGTTTCTAAAGAAAGAGTTCATCATAAATACTCTCTTTCTCCATAAAGCTAACCAGCATATGACCTTTATGATTCCGTTGCCCGTACCCAAATTGCCCCACTTTCGATTCTGTGTCACTTCGATCGCCTAGCCTTGCGTTGAAATCCCACGTCACAGCATTTTAAAAGGTCCTCGAGGTATACATGGCTCTGGAGATGTCCTCATACATGACCTCGACGTCTTCGTCAGACTATTTCGAGGTGGGCGCGTAAATTTGTACGACCTTCAAGGAATACCGTTTGTTTACCCTGAGTATCAAGTACGCTACCCTACTCGAAACACTTCCGTCTTCGACAATGTTGTTAACGAATTATTTATGGACAATAAATCCGACACAACTCTGAGACAGTCGGTCACCCTCTCGGTAATAAAAACAAGTTACCGGAATTTAGGATCATCGTGACCTCCCTCTGTCTTCGGACTTCAGACAATCCAATGAAGTTCCAGTTTAGCTTGCTTATGGCTTGTTCCAGCTCAAGTATCTTTTCGTCAGTCCTCAAAGTGCGTGCATTATATGTTGCCAGGTCAAGTCGTCGGGTTTGATAGCGCAAACTCATGCGGAGATTCTTAGTACCCCCTGCCCCACCGTTACCCAGATCGCTGACAGATCCAGGAATAGTGAGGCTGCCGGGCACTGGGGGTCGTGCCTTTGTAATGCAACGCATGTTGGTTAATGCCATTAATCATTATGCTTGACAGGCGGGTTGGGGATCGCAGTGTTTTTAATGAAGCTGCTGCCCGTCATTGGCTAGGTAAATGCGAATGGTTACACCGCCATTATTCAGTCGCCAGAACCTCGTCGGTCTTGTGCAGGGTGCACCACGTGCAGGTGAGGGTGACAATTAAAGTGCCTGACTGGTATTAAACACTCCCTTACACCCCAATTTCTTTTCGGTTTAAACATGGGCTGTGTTAAGATATCTGCAGAGGTGCCGTATTGGCCATCGGTATATCGAAGTGTTGAAAAATCTGTACCAAAACGCTTTTATAACTATCCGCATACAGGACCAAAGTACAAAGCCAATACGACTGCAGCACGGTGTCCGACAGGGAGATGTTACTCCCCGAAACTCTTTACTGCGTTGGAAGACGCTTTTAAGCTTTTGGAGTGGAGCGGATATGGCATCAACATCAATGGCGAGTACATTACTCACCTTCGATTCGCCGACGACGCCGTGGTCATGGCAGAGACTCTGGACGATCTTATGCTCAATGATCTCTGTAGAGCGTCCCAGCAGGTGGGCCTAAAAATGAACATGAGTAAGACGAAAATTATGTCAAATACTCATGTTCCGCTCCACTAAGTGGAATAATGGAAGCGTCAGTAGCTCAGTGGTTCGAGCGTTGGATTCACGATCAACAAGTCGTGTTCAAATCCCGGACATTGGACTACTGGCGTGGCCCACTCCTGACACAAGCTATTTATTAGCTTACTAGGAGGGGTAAAGGGAATACTAGTAGTATGTGATCCATACTGCTAGTAATCTTTAAAAAAAAAAAAAAAACTAAGTAACTGTTGGGAACTGTGCTTGAAGTTGTTGACGAATATATATACCTAGGCAATACGGTCCGTATCCAGCTCGGATGGGCAGCTTTCGGGAAACTACGTTATATCTTCTCGTCCAACATACCTCAGTGCTTAAAAGAAAAGTTTTTGAACAGTGCGTGTTGCCAGTAATGACTTATGGCTCCGAATCTTGGTCGCTTACTATGGGCCTCATAAGAAAGCTCAGTCACTCAGCGGGCGATGGAGAGAGCTATGCTCGAAGTATCTCTATGAGATCAAATCAGAAATGAGGAGATCCGTAGAAGAACCAAGGAACCGACATAGCTCAGAGAATCGCAAAGCTGAAGTGGCAATGGGCGGGGCACATAGCTCGAAGAGCCGATGGGCGTTGGGGAAAAAAGGTGCTGGAATGGCGGCCTCGCACCGGAAAGCGCAGCGTTGGAAGGACCCCACTAGGCGGACCGATGACCTCAAGCGGATCGCAGGCAATCGTTGGATCCAAAGGGCACATGACCGCTCTAGGTGGCAACGCATGGAAGAGGCCTATGTCCAGCAGTGGAAGTCCATCGGCTGAGACGACGACGACGACGACTAATACCATGATTATAACTGAAATCGCGTTTCAGTTATACTATGAGAAGATATCCTATATTATTATCTATCTTATATTAATTTATTCGAATTTTCAGAACGATCAGTACAATGTTCATAATCAAGATTGACAATTATTATTGATGTTTTAATTTTAGACCTTAGATTTTATGTCTTACTTTACCTCGTGGCGACATTGATACGACAAAAACTGACACTAATCTCGGATTATAAGCACCAAGTAGTTTTGTATTGTAGAAGTATGTAAAGTCCGTAATATTTACCAAGATCTTTTCAGGCTAATTGAATAATATGATGCGTATTTAGTATGCCAAATGGTAATGAAAGGTCGCGAGGTGGTGAAACACATCCGCGGTATTGTGTGACAATTAGTGGTATGAGACACAGCTGCTGAGCCGCTGAGCTGCCAGACAAGCCGCCAAGAACGCTGTCACATTCATCCGTTACAAACAAAAATAATACTGAACAAAATAAATAAAAATAACTTACTTCATTCATATTGCATTGTTGTGTATTCACTATACTTATTCATTAGATGAATACTTATCAACGCGACTAGACGCGTTACACACTTAAATTACGAGTATTACACTAAAAAAAAGGGAATATAAAACTATTTATTAGGATCTCTAGAAGGAAAAGGAAAGAATCACCAGAGCTCGTCCACTTACCCATATAAAAGTTATAAATATAACACAATATTTTTATATAATGTTTATCATAATATAAAATTTTTATTATTTACGAATGACATGAATTACGTATGTTTTTCTGCGTTCGCACACAGTAGCAGTGTAATTCAAACATCGTTTATACACATAGAAATGCATTTATCTGCAAACTTTTAAGAATTAATGCTAAACCTAAAATGAAGCTACGACACTGTCTGATGTGTGTGTAATTGAATGTCGCGTAATTAAGCAGGTAACAAATCAATATTGAGAAATCGTTTTTGCCACCTCTGTTTTAAATATATTATTACAGGTAAAGAAAGGTATAAGCTGATAAGTATTAAACGAAAGAAAACTGCAAGTGTACGTCTCGCCGTGTGGCCTTAACCGAGGCCACGCTCGACCTGGATTTGCCACGTTGTGTTGTACTCGGAACGACACGGGTGACTCACAGTGTTTTCATATGTTTCTAGCCAACACAGTTACCCGATCATAATAAACAAACATTGCTATCATATTTGATTGGTACAAAAACATCCAACAATCCATAATTTCTCTTATGTCACAACTTAGTCTGGTTCTAAGTTGTGTTGGACTTAATTATGTACGTCGTGTAGAATATAAAATAAAGCTGTTTTCTAAGAAAACGCATTTTGCACTCGGCACCAACGATTTTTTTTTTATTTTATTACAACAAAATCAACTTCATAAAAATTAGCCATGTTCTCAATGTATTACTGTCCAATTGTAATTACTACCTCTACGCCTGATCTATGGCGCAACGTGGCACGGATAAAGTGGAGCTTTGCAAGTGGATTTAATGCATTTGCCTTGATAGAGCATTATTCATAGTTCCACTACCTAATATCACGGATTTTACAATGCACATTTCCATAATAACACTTTAAATCGGACCAGTTTAAACACTAAACTCGGATGTATCGACGACCTAGTAAATTTATGGTATTTGGAGAAACGTGTGAAATTGAATTTAAATTTTTAAAGTAATATATTATGCTGACTAATGCCTAGTAAATATAATAAAAAAACAACAAAACATAACACAGAAGATATTTAAGAGAACTAATCTGGGGGTCCTCAGCTACACAAAATTCTATTCTGTTATGATTAAAGCATTAGAAAATGTTTTAAAGCAGAAAAACTCCACTTGTTTCACAAATTACAAGATTGTCGTTTAAAGACATGAGCTTTCACATATTTTATTTAATTTCACTAGAACCATTGAAACTTATATACAGGGCTATTATTTCAAATGACAGGACCCTGCTACATTATAAATATTGTTTGATATTTAGTTTGATACAGATTGTGTATATTTGTGTCAGCGTATCTCCAAAGGAGTTGATGTATTTACTTGAAATTTATACAATTTCTAACCTCTATGTAAGAGAATATTACGGCTAATTATGGTTTTCGATTGTTAAAGGAAAATTCTAAGCGCTTAGATAAATTAAGTCATCATGAAAAAGTATTTTCGAAACTTACAACGTAGTGTAAATGTTTTTTTTTTTTATGTAACTAGGTCGGCAAACAAGCGTACGGCTCACCTGATGGTAAGCGATTACCGTAGCTTATAGACGTCTGCAACACCAGAAGCATCGCAAGCGCGTTGCCGACCCTATCCCCAATTCCCCCCAGGAGCTCTGGTCACCTTAAACTACAGGATTCACCTAGGAAACTTTAACCTGTATGGAAGCGTGGAAAGGTTGGTTATTTACAGGTAAACAAGAGCCGAATTCCACTTACATTTGTCATATATCAGATATATCTTAAATATATATTTTTATATTGAACTAAATAAAAGTGGAATTCGGCTTTTGTTTGCCTGTAAATAACCAACTGTTTAATTTTTTTATAAAACAATACCATAATCACGTTTATTTAGACTAAGTTGTTGTTACTGAAAATGTTAAAACATTTTAGTAAATTCACGTGAAATCTTCAAGTGAATCGATTATTGCCCCTTCTATATTTTTGAGTTTTTTCTTGTCTGTATAAATCTAATTTGACAAAAATGAACAATGTAGTCTATCAAAGTATTTGTTGCATTTTAAATATATGGTCAATATATCTTTTTTATGAATAACTAGCCGATCATCGCAATTTCTTCCGCGTGCTGCGCTCGTATCGATCGCGGTGTGTCCAACAATAAAATATTTTTTTTAATACAAACCAGTAAATCCTGAGATTAGCACATTCAACTCAACAAACTAACTTTTCAGCTTTATAATATTTAAAGCTTTACCAATGAACTCAAGTTCGTTAAACTGTATTCGATGTCACGTATTCTACAACAGAATGAGGACGAAGTCAACAGAACTTGCAAAGATCGCGCCACAGGTAAGATTTTAGTCCAAGCCTTTGACATCATCGAGATTCCAGAGTGGCGCCCGACAAATCTGGGTGTTAAGCTTAAGTTGTCAAGATGGAATTCGGATAACACGCCTTACTGCCCAACATTCGCGTTCATGACCAATACTTTTAAAACACTCATAATATGTTAAAACATCTACACTTCCGTAAAAATAAATGGTTTACTGCCAAATGATGCAGACACTTCGTTATAAGAGCATGTTTACAAAACATTAACAACGAGTTACGGAGGACCATAATGGCGTCGATTTAGAACTTTTCCGTATTCAGGATAATTATTACTAATTTTGTTTCACACTAACGTATCAGGGGTTCTGAATTAGTGATGCTTGTACCCCAGAATGTTTGTAAAAATTTAAAGGTAAACATTATCACGCTTGTATAAATTACAGAAACTCTATTCTTTCCTTGCCTTGGAAAATCAAGCAACATATTTTTCATCTTTTACATATTTCTAACTGACAACCTAAGTGCTTCGTTTATTATGAATACTGTAAGAGAGTAGTAATTATGTTGCTAGCGAACACATTCTTGGAAGTGCCATTAATCACCGATGAGCTGGTGATTCACACTGGTGTAAAGTAGTGGGCGACAAATAATCTTGTTTATTTTTATAACTTGACTTGTGATACAATAAGAAAGTAAATTTAGAAAGCTGATTACATCCCAGAGTGTATTTATATCTCTTCCCCTTTTGGTATTGTGCGTATCCTTAATTAAATCTCAAACATGATATACTTTGATCTTTATATAAGTGCAAAGGTCGGAAAAGCTAATGAAAACTAGAGCGTTGACTCTATAAATAAGCGTGCTCTGTTAACTATTAATGAAGATTCGAATTATTTTTTTTAATTTGTCACTACCCTGTATCAATTCCGTTTCAATATTAAGACATTTCTGTAAACGTGTGGCTTCCGTTTGTATATATGTATAAACAAAAATGATTTAAATCGTGAGATAACTGGAAAATGATAATTGAAATAACTTCCTCTTCCACCGCTTATAACGGACAAAGACTTTGTGGTAAACAAAATTGGAGATTGCACAAATTAATGGAAATGTACTCAATCGGTTTAAAACAATCCATATAATATGATCATAACATTAATGAAATTATATTTTAGATACATTAAAATCAGTAAAAGTTATTACCTACACAAAAGGAAAATTTACTATATGAGACTAAATATAACTTAGTATAAATCTTATTGAGATATCCGTCGTTTTCATTTAGTGTTTAATTTTATTACATACTTATCAAGAATAATTAAACATCTTTAAGCATTAGTAGTCTGTTCAAATATAATATAGGCACGTTACAAATAACTGCTCACTGAGTTGACTATTGCGATTAAATCGGAAATATGTCAATTTTTTTATCTTTTTTTCCAACTCCTATGTAATATCTGTATCATTTAATTTAAAACTACAAGAAACGAGAAAAGTGATCTCGATATGAGAAAACAATACATTTACTTTTTTAATGTTTCTTGAGTGGGAATTCAAGGTTATTTTTTTATTTTTATTTTTTAGGTTAAAAGCTTGCGAAGTAAAATGTTACAGGGAGTGGAAAGAAATGTAAAATTTATCATCCAAATTGCGAGTATTTTTTACATTTTACTACTTACTTTATTTGATTCTTACGTAAGCCAAAATACTAAATAAACATTTTTTATCAATAATTAAAACTAAATGTATTATTATTTGATGCACAATTTCTATTTAAATATTAATATTTTTTTCCTGTGTGACAGTTTCTGAAGACAGCCTAAGTCACAGTTATATGTAAAAATTCAAATGTCATTTATCTGAGTGAAATTATCTTTTCAAGAACAGAACAATAAAAATGATCCATCCGGAACTTACTGAAAAGCTTAATTTAATTGTTTTCAAAACCCTATATACGGTTTCATTAAATTTATTTTAGAAGTAATAAAGATAGAGATAAAATTATGTCGAGTGTCGCGTGGGTGAGCGTCAAACACAATACGTACCTACTCATTGTCTATGAACAGACATAGGAACATCGATTATTGAATCAATATAGACAATATATAATACTGTACTGTAATTAATTTTGTACAATTTAAAGAAAAATTTAATGACATTTTGAAGACATAAAATGTATCCATGAAAACAAACAGAAAGAAAAAATAAAAAAGTCGGTCAAGTGCGAGTGAGAAACTCGCGCGCTGAGGGTTCCGTACAACTTGAATTAAGAGGCAAATACTATAAAGTTTAGATTTTGGTGTGTGACCCTCAGAAAAAATCATAAGTAATAGTGTAGTTAGTAATACAATGTTTCAATATAATCAAACGCCTTTCTATGTACAGTTTATGTTTACAATCAAATTATGGAACTTGCGCACTGAGGGTTTTGTATAATTTCATAACACGGACGAACACTATCAAATTTGAATTTTCGTGTGCGGGTTAAAATATCATCAATAGTAGTATGGCGGGGCGTTTACTCCCGATATTAGTATTTTTTTTTAAAGATTACTAGCAGTATGGATCTCATACTACTAGTATTCCCTTTACCACTCGTAGTCAGTTAATAAATAGCTTGTGTCAGGAGTGGGCCACGTCAGTAGTCCAATGTCCGGGATTTGAACCCACGACTTGTTGATCGTGAATCCAACGCCCGAACCACTGAGCTACTGACGCTTCAAATTGTGTGTTTCAATTGAGGTCTTTGCCTATGAAATTGCCGTTCTGTAGTACTGGCTATTTCAAGTCCAATTTTTAATTTTTGCACTGAGAATTCTAAGTTCAAATTATTTTTATTTTAGACATATGGAATTCTTTTTTGAAATTAGTCATTTGATAAATGACTAATTTCAAAAAAGAATTTAATTCTGATAAACGTTAAGCTAGGAAACTTTGAATATAAGAGAATCTGGAAGTGGTGCCTTACTTTTAACATTATTGAACAGTCTAAAAATTAAAAAAAAATTATTTAATTCATTAAATATTAGGTCGGGGAAAAAGTTTCTTCGCATTTTTTAAGAAAATTCTAAACATTTTTTAATATAGTTTATTTAATTCTTACGTAATATAGGTACCATTTTGTTCAATAACTTTTTGCCATCTTGTAGGTAGGGACATGATCCCATTGCTATAGAAATTTTGGGCTTCTGATCAAAAAACAAGTAGTTTCGGCAGTCCTCTCGTGATGTTAACCTGACACTGCTTAAAGAATTCTGAAGATACCGAAACAGGTGGAAATCTGAAGGTGCAAGGTCAGGACTATACGGCGGATGCATTAACACCTCCCAGCCAAACTCTCTTAATTTTTGCTGAGTGGCTAAAGATGTGTGAGGTCTAGCGTTATCATGATGGAAAACCACACCCCTTCTGTTGATTAATTCCGGCCGCTTTCTCTAAACTTCTTGCTTTAATCTCATTAGTTGTTCGCAGTAGAGTTCAGAACCGATGGTCCTGAATGGTGGTAACAGCTCAAAATGAATAATGCCCTTCCAATCCCACCACACACACAGCCTCACCTTGTTGCGAGTTAACCCGGGTTTCGCCACTGTTTGTGAAGCCTGACCGGCCCTTGACCACGACCTTTTTCGCACGTTCTTGTCGTACGTGATCCACTTTTCATTACCAGTTATCAGCTTCTTCAAAAATGGCTCAGTTTCATTACGTCGTAATGTAGAATCACAAATGAGTACACGGTTCATTAGGTTTCTTTCAGTGAGCTCGTGAGGTACCTAAATATCGAGCTTTTTTATGTACCCAGTTTTTTTCAAATGCGCCAAAACTGTTTTGTGGTCAATTCCCAGTTCTTCAGCTACGTCGTAACTACTGATATGCGGATCTTGCTCCACTTCTTCAAAAATAGCATCCATTTTATCCGTAATAGGGCGACCAGAGCGAGGTACATCTTTGACATCAAGATTTCCGGATTAAAAACGCTTAAACCAAATTTGTACTACTCTCACAGACACTGCACTAGGTCCATAAACATCGCAAATTTTTTTCGCAGCTTGCGTTGTATTTTTACCTTTTTTGTAGTAAAATTTTAAAATATATCGAATTTCTTCATTAGATTCACTCATCTTCACAGTACGAAAAACAAATAAAAATCACACATTTTCCTAATTTAAATTTGGAATTATCTTCTTTAAAATGTAAACTTGTAATGATACCAAAACCAGCCAGATACAAATAGTATAGCCAAAGAGATTTTATTACAAGTTCATACATACTATAATGCGAAAAGACTTTTTCCCCAACCTATTATATAAAATAAAAAAAAAATAAAAAAGCCTGTATTTCCTTATCCTTAATTTCCATTTCAAATGTGGTATTTGTATGTTAGTGTTTAGTTAGTTATTAGTGCTTTGCTGATAGTCTAATGTTAGTAAGAGTTAGTTTTTGCTATTAGATATGGATCCCTCCTCGGGTGAAGGCCTCCTCCAGTCCTTTCCAGTCATCTCTGTCCTTACCTATCGTTTCCCAGTCCTTCCCTATTATTTCGGATATATCGTCAGCCCAACGTCTTTTCGGTCTTCCTACCCTTCTTTTTCCGATTGGTCCTTTCCACCTTGTAGTATTGACTGTCCACCTGGTATCTGTGTATCTCGATACGTGACCTGTCCACTGCCACTTCAATTTTAGAGCTTGTATGAGGGCATCTGTTATCTTTGTTTTTTGTCTGATTTCTTCGCTCCTAAATTTTTGTATTTTTCTTGTGTTTAGGATACTTCTCTCCATAGCTCTTTGTGTTGTTGTGATTCTTTGTTTTGCTTTTGTCGTATATATCCAAGTTTGGCATCCATACAGTAGACAAGGCAGTATACAGGTGTCTAATACCGTTTTCTTAAGGTTTATCGAGTAATCTCCTTTTAAAATTTCTTGGAGTGACCAAAATTTCTTCCAGGCTATATTAGTTCTTCTTTCAATTTCATCTTCATTGTTCGTTCTCAAAAATGATATTTGTTTGTCTAGGTAGATGTAACTGCGGACATATTCTATAGGTTTTTCTTTTACATTGATCGCTCCATGCTGTTTGTCATGATTTTGGTTTTTGTTGCATTCATCTCTAATCCTACTTGTGAGCTTGCTTGGGCAAGAGACCGGAGCATATATTCTAATTAATTTGCTGTTACAGACAGTATAACTATGTCATCCGCGAATCTGAGATGGCTCAGATAGTTGTAGTTTATTTTATGCCTCTATTTTTCCAGTCTGTGTCGTTTTTAGCTACATCTTCTAAAACCGCAATAAACAATTTAGGCGACATGGGGTCCCCCTGTCTGACTCCTCTTTCGATTTTAATTGCTTCACCTCTAGTTTCTAGCATGACATTACTTATGCCGTTATCGTATATATATTTTATAATATTTATATATTTCGTATATATGTTTAATTTTTTTAATGATTTCCATATAGAGATGTGGCTTATGCTGTCGAATGCTTTGCTGTAATTTATAAAATAGGTTTTATTTATAGGATGGAGTGGCTTATTAAACTCTTCGTAAGTTTTCTATAACTTGTTCCAAAGCCTGTATATGGTCTAGGGTCCTAAACCCTAATGGTTGTGCATTTTGAATATCGTGTGTTATGCGTTTAAGAATTATAGATGAGAAGATTTTGTATATGTTTGACAGTAAACTAATTGGTCTATAGTTGTTGATATCGAGAGGTTGATATAGTTCCTTTTTTATATAGTAATATTATATCTGACGTGCACCATTGGATTGGTACTACTGCAGCTTCTAGTATGAGATTGAATAATTCTGTGACAGGTTTTAGTAAAACCGGTGCGCCTAATTTCAAAGCTTCATTGGTTATTCCGTCAGGACCAGGACTTTTATCTGATTTTAGTTGTTTAAGCTGGGCGTGTTTAATTCATTAATAGACCATTAATTATATTTCACCAAATAATCTTTTTAAACATATTTTTGCAGTACAAATTATTTTTTTTTGAGAATAAATTTATTTTAAGTTTATAAATTTCAATTTCATAAAATTAAATTCGTTAACAAGAGTAAAAGCACCTCCCAGCATCATGGCTGACGACCACATTGTGTCCTTTATGGAAAAAAAAAATAAGGCGAAATACAGATTTAAGCTAAATGACTCTGATTAAAATCGAGAAAAATATCAGAAAGCGCGTAATCGATGCAACATATCGTGTAGACATACTCTACGACTCCACATATTCCTATCTGTCGAAAACTGCAACACTGCCAAAACATGGAAATTTCTTGAATCACTTGGAGTTGGTAAATTTTCATCTAAAAGTCCCGTCAACTTATATATTGATCTCCTTAACCAACATTTTGATAGCCATAATGGCCGCCTCTTGTTCTGCTACGTTTTACTGTTTTGTATTACATAGTTATATTTTTTCTAACTTAGTTGTTATAATTTTATGTATATGGTATGCAAAAAAGTGTAAAATAAATAAAATAAATTATTATTTTCAAAAGTAATATTTTCTAAAATGAAAATGTTAGGATGATTAAACGAAAGTATATTTAGATATATTGAAATCAATCGTATAATTATAATCATTAGTCTTTACACACTAGTTGTCGAAAATTATAATTTACATTTATCTTTCATTCTCTAAAAATGGTAGAAGTGTACACAATAATGTTTTTGTGGCAATTCTTGGCAATAACAAGAAATTCTAAACTCCCAATAATATCTATAAAGTGAGTCAAGCTTTCTAAGAACCAGAAATGTCATTCGCAAGATTCATATTCAGCGAAGTTTGTATTATTTGAACGTTTATTGTTATTTTTAGTATTACTCAGATTATTACTCGACCTTGATATTAATAACTTATTACTATTTCAAGATTAATGCTACGGTTCCTATAGTTTATACGTTTAGAAAACATAAAATTCTTAGAAATAAACTGTAATAATTGAACAAATATCAAATTTACTTTTGAGAATTCAGCTTAGAGGAGTATTACTAATTGTATACAAATGGTGATGATATACGGAAAAAGTGAATTGCAATACTTTTTTTTAATTTAAGAGTCCTTACTTTTCTTCATCAAAGAGTTACAGGGGTATGAGTTTCATCAACATATGGTTCTTAATTCATCACTATATTTACATTTCTCAAAATTAAAATAGTTAATAGAACATTAGTTATATTTAACGTTTTTAAGTTTCCCCTTTTAATCTGTTTAAAATTTTTATTGAGTAATAAACTGAAATTCCTCCGAACCAAAACTCATGACGGAAGTCATTTTATTTTTAGATGGAATTCTAAAATTAAATGTTGTTAAAGAAGACGCGATGAGTAAAGATTGATTATTTATTGGTTTTAAACAAAATATGAAGTAGGTTAAGATAACTCAAGAGAAGAAATATTTTGTTTGGTTTGTAAACGGACTATTAAAAAAAACAAAGTTGTGATTAAAATGTATTCTCTCCTTGCTAATTGCAATAAACAAAGTAAAGACCTTTGTAAAGACAACCCATGGTTTGGTATGGTATGTCTAAAGATGACCACGAAACGAAGCGACACGGTGTTCAAATGTCGTATGCAGCTGAGTGATTCCGAAAGTCGTTTATATCGACATCAGGAGGTCGACGATTGCTCCGAAAGATCCATTTTAGTGTATTGCTTGTTTGTAATCCAGATTATAAGAATTTCCAAGTAGCATAGTATTTCTTGTGTTCGAAATTGTAGAAATGACTTGCTTTTATCAAGTATGGTGAAGGAATGGGTCAATTGATAAGAAATAACATGGCAAGTAGTCTACGTCGTGTAAGATTGGGAACATCTATTGTAGCTCTTTAATAAACATAAATAATCCCGTCTGAAGCGAGTTTATTACCTACACAGTATCATTACAAAATTTATAACTGTAACGTTATATAGATAAATGCGATCCAAAAATAGCTATACAAATACCGGCAAATAAATATGGACGACGATATTTTTTTAGAAATCTATTGTCGTACAGGTCAAATGAGTTCCCAAAAAATTTAGAATACTCTTCAAAATAGATTTAATATATTTAACTTATATCGTTTCTTTGAAGAATCAAAAACAAAATTCTAACTAAGCTCTAACTATATAAAAATCAAATTAAAATATTCGCTACTCCTAAATCTATGGTAGACATAACGGAAACACAAAAACACGGTTACGTTAGCAATAAACAAAGTTTATTAGATATTGTAATCCCGTTTCTCCACAATAAATTACACAATCTAGATATCCCGAATACGGAGCAGACCTTATGGGACTGCACGCAATCAAGCGTACAAACTTAGTTTTTAGGTTAACAAATTGAAATCCTATCTATCTATCTTAAACTAACAAATTTAATTTAATCTGTCAAACATTGTATAAGCACAACCATAAGATTTTTTTCCTGTCTTAACTATGAATTTTATTAATTTTCTAAAGTTCCACGCATTTTTCTTAATTTTTCTTAACAATCATAACAAAAAAGACTAAACCGAAATCGTTCCAGCAGTTCACGTGTGATGCCGCGACAAAGGGAAATGGGGAACCATTTTTATATGTAGGTAGAAATATAGACTAGCGGCCCGCCCTCACTTTACATAACAATTCAGGTAAAATATAGCCTAAGTGATTCAGGAATAATATAGCTTTCTGTAAGTGAAAGACTAATAAAAATCTAATCAATAGTTCCAGATTTATCCGTACAAATAAACACATGCAATAAATACCATTGAATATTCTAAATCTACTCTTCATCTTCTATCTTTTTCTATACTAATATTATAAAGAAGAAAGATTTGTATTTTTGTATGTAACGAATAAACATAAAAACTAAGGGACCGATTTCAAAAATTCTTTCACCATTAGAAAGCTACATTATCCCTGAGTAACATAGGCTATATTTATTACAAGAAAAAATTAGAGATCCTTAGGAAATCTCACGAAAACCAACCTAAGGTGCCAAAAAAATTAGCCATAAAATATCTTTCATCGCATGCGCTGCAAAAAGTATTGATGATAGAACAAAAAAATGTTCTACAATATTATAGAACGTATCAATATCTACAAAAAAGTCCGCAAGACCATATGTTCAACTATTATAGTTACGTCACTATAACTACTTTTTTACATTTTAAAAGTTGATAAAAATGCCTATCAAAATCAGACCATGTTTTCTATAACTTTGTATTAATCCTTATCCAAATAAATTATTTCATATTCAAGACTATATCAATACCTGTAAATTACTTTTTGAATTATTAAAATCGGACTTTCCATTCAAAAGATATTACGAAATTAAAAATATCAATATACACAAAAAATACACGTCGACGCGACGGGCCAGTATAGCGACGCAGCGCAGCGAGTAAAGCGGCAAGAGAGGGGGCACCGAAATGCGGGAGGGCCTATATATTTTTAAAAATAATATTCCACCCGCGCGAAGCCGAGATGGGCCGCTAGTCTATTATATAAATAAGAAAGATTTGTTTTTTTTCTTATTTATGTATTTTTGTATGTTTGTTTGTTGCAAATAGGCTCGAAAATTACTGAACCGATTTTAAAAATTGTTTCATCGACCGAAAGCTACATCCTTTCCGGGTAACATAGGCTATATGCTGTTGATATCAATATTCTAATTTAAAAGATATGGCCATTCAAGTGCCATTTATGACATGATCATTTTGTACAGTGAAAGTTTTCTCTGGAACTACAGATTTGATTTTAATAATTATTGTACCGCTTGCTTGCTAGCTAGCTAGGCTTTATGCCAGAGAGTGAGAAAATGTAATGTTGTCATATTAAAATTCTTTCACTGATAGAAAGCTATACTATTCCTGGGTGACATAGGTGATGTAGTTTTGCCATATATTTTTTTCATTAATAGACTATATCGATTTTGATGCTACTGATCTGATCTTATAAATTTATTCACCGACAGGTCTATAGTATTCCCGTCTCTCTTCCTCTTTTGTACTTTCATTTTATCTTTATATTTGTTCCTACTTTCTCTTTTCACCCTTTCATCTATCTCTTACCTTTATTTATCTGTCTTGAATTTTTATGTCTGCTCTGTCCTTCTCGCTTTTCTATTATCCAAATTAAACTTTAATTGAAGTTATAGGTAGGATTGATTACGGATTATGGATTCTTAATTATGAATTATCTACATGTACAAGTACATCTACACTATTATATAAAGAGGAAAGATTTGATTCTTTGTATTTTAGTATTTATGTATTTTTGTTTGTTATAGAAATGGTTTCACCGACAGAAAGCTACATCCTTTCCGGGTAACATAGGCTATGTGGTCTTGCTATAAATATTCTAATTAAAAAGTATGGCCATTTATCTTAGCTCTGTCCTTCTCGCTTTTTTGTTATCTATCTCTTTTCTCTTTTTTATCACCTTTTCTAACTCTCTGTCTCTCGTCCTCTTTGTTTCATTTTTCAAAGAATTAAAAGCTACAGAATTACAGAGACAATTTAAGGACATCAATTATAATATTGCTTCAAATACCCGGAGCGAAGCGAGGGCAGGTCGCTCGTATAATAACATAGATAATAGACACTAGCATTTTAAAAACAACACCTCACTTCACTTCTTAGGTTCACTAAATAGACTATATCCTGAGAATGGATTGATTGTGAAGAGTTTATATATTTAAAAAAAAACAGAGGAACATATTGTAAAAGATATAATTATTAGTGACCTAAGTGCAGGCTTATAAGGTCTTTTTGCATGTCAATAATACTCCCCCACCTAAGATTTAACTAAAATAAGTAAAGAAGTTAACTACTCACATGATCCTCAATAATGGTTAAATTACAGAACACACGATCACTATGATGGTTAAGGTTAATTCTATGAAATCATTCATCTAACCGCCGCAATTTATTGATATCGTTTATAAATTGTTAATTCAGTAGCTTCTAGAGAATCACAATGCAAAAAAAGATATTTTATTTTGTTCTTCAACCAGTGTCAGCATAACATAATAATAGGGGCTAAAGTGTGACATTGCCATTTTATTGTAAAAGGTACTTCGAATTGACAGAGAACCTTCATGGTGCGAGATTTTTGAGTGAAATTTTTTTCACATTGTACCTATACAGTTCTTGTTTTTAAAAATGTGCGACATTCGATAATCGACATTCAGTTGTTTTTTTAATTCAGTTTAGACCAGAAAGATGGGTACTTCGAAAATTCGAGTGATTTTTGACTACGAGTTCCGACGCGAACTAACGCGGCAGAAACAGCTCGCAATATAAATGTTGTTTTTGGAGAGGGGACTGTTAATGAACGCACCGTGCGATTTTGGTTTAAACGCTTTCGTGATGGAAACTTTGTTTTGAAGAGCGTACCACGTGGAAGACCGCCCACACAGGTGAATAACAATGAAGCCGATCCGAGCCAAACTACCCAGGAATATCGGCATTGTTTAACGTTACCTTACCAACAATATTGACTTATTTGCGTCAAATTAATAAAATAAAAAAATTTGAAAAATGGTGCCTCATGTTTTGACTGACTGCCTTGTCAGAAATGAAGGATTATTGGATCGAATTGTGACATGTGAGAAATGCTGACCCCAGGTCAAACGCCGCAACAGTGTCCTAAAGTAAAGCTTGCCAATAAAAAGGTAATGGTAACTGTTTGGAGGTCTCAGCATGGTGTTATACACTATATCTTCCTCCGATCTGGTCAAGCAATAACGGCAGATGTCTACTGTGCCGAACCCCGAATAACGATAGCAAAACTAGCAGTGAAACAGCCCCGACTCATGAATCGATCTTCACCATTATTGCTCCATGATAACGCGAGACCTCATACAGCACGAGAAACCGTTGTAACTCTACAGCAACTGCAATTAGAAACCATTCGTCACTCTCCGTATTCGGCAGACCTTGCTCCAACGGACTACCATTTTTTTCGTGATTTGGACAATTTTCTACGTGATAAAAAGTTTTTTTCTCAGGAGGCAGTACAAAATGCTTTCACACAGTTTTTCGAATCTAGATCACCAGAGTTCTTTCGCAAAGGCATAAATGACCTTCCTATTAGATGGCAGCAATGTATTGATAACAATGGTAATTATTTTGATTAAATATGTTAGCAACAATGTTTATAAAGTAGTAGTAGCGGGTAGATCATTTTATATTATTTCGAGTATACCGACGTGGAAACATTATATAACCTTTAGTGCGATAGATTAGTCTCAGTCTTTCTGGTGTTTTCGTGCAGTGAACATGGAAGTTAGTGTTATAGTGTCGTGATTAAGATTACCCTTCTCGAGGTCCATGTAAGTTTACTTTATTATCTATTGTCGTTAGCGAGGTCGAGTTGTGGAGGTGAGAGTTAATATATTATGAAAGAGCTCTTTAAACCTGCTCCTGGGTCTCAAGCCCCAGGCACCGCTCGCCTCAGTCTAAATTGCATGTGTATACGTATTGCTGTACAGTAATGGGTACCACATTTCTCTCCATATCTATGGCATATAAATATTAAAAAAAAAAAAACTAATTGCAATTTTTCAGAGCGAATTTGCAATTTCATGCTTTAACCCCTAGTATTATTATTATTTCTACAGCAGAATTTGTAAAAAAAAACTAACGCAATGCGTTGCAATGCAAAAGATGATACTATTAGAAGAAGCAATATAAACATTAACTTATAAACAAAGCAGACTTTTGCAGTTATGTAACACTGTTGCGTAATTTTCAGTTAATGGAAAAATATAAAATCAGTGTATAGTCAACTCGGCTGAGTGTTTCTCAGTTAGGTAATTTGTTCACTAATTGGATATTTTGTGCTTTGCCGTATGGCTTTTTCTTATTCTATCAGGTTATTAAATTGCTATAAAATATTAAATGAAACCAGAAAATTCTAGACTTTTCAGAATGCCGAGATAGCTTTAGCTTATGTTAATATATTCACCCCTGTTTGTCACATTTCTTGCTAATAAATAAAATTTTATTTACACAATTTTACTGCAGAATATTCTACTTTTATGATATTACATATTTTTTCTTATTTTAACAAATAATAAAACAAACATAGTACTTTAATTTTCAACGATCAACATTTTGGCTCACATGGTTATTTTACAGGGCCTCTGAAAAGGAAAATGTATGTAAATCGTCTGTAATTTTTAAAAGTTTGGATTTTTTCTTACAGCATAAAGTATAGAATACATAATTTTATTTTGAATAAGTACTAAATAAAAAAAAGCGGCTACATTTAAAAACGCAAGTTCCTTCCTTCAGTTCCATCTATTGATTATGTGTATTATGACAATGCAAATGAACAAAAATAATACTTAGCCCTTTGAAAGGCTCAATATAGGATTGCGCTTATAATACTCACTGTATTGGAAAAATTAAAGTACTAAAAAAATATGTTGCAACGGAACGGAATTACAATCAGTAATAACGAGAAAGCCCTGTTAGTCAGGTATTGTAAAATACTAAAACGCTTATGTACAGAAATCAAATTGTTTGTCCTTAAGATTAAACAGATCAGACACTTATATTACAATTGAAGCAGTTATATAATAATATTGTGCTTATACCTAGAATGGTATTCCTTTTGTGAAAGTTTGATCATAAATGACAAAGCATACTTGGAATCGTATTCAAGTTATGTCAATGCGTAGACAATGCCTTCATAACGCTCTACGGCTACGAACAGTTCTACGGCGTAGAGCCTATATAACTTAATTGGATGTTCATAAAATGTAATAACATAAAAATCTTTTTTTATTTCTGAAACACTTTCGTACATAAATAAAAATATATATCCGTTAATCCTGTGTATACAATATTTCTCTATGATAAATTGCTAAATAAATAATAAAATTATATTAAATTAATATATATCGGCGTAAAAGTCTGATTAGAATCACTCCCATTGTAATATGGCAACACTTGACGATTAAACTCGTAGACAGATTCGTGTGCGCAAACATGATAAAAATCATACATATTATAAATAACATTAATTAATAATTTAACTTATCTGTGACTAATTTAATAGTCACCAAGTATCGATACTAACACGACATCGATTAAGAAGAATCGATATTAACTTGTATAAGTCGATCATTTTATATTGTTGAAAACAAAATATGGATACAGCACTCAATACAGACTTAAAAATTATTCATAAAATGTGATAAAAAACAAACTATAGATAAAATATATAATGTTACGTACTTTGCAAAACCTTAACATCCATTTTATTCAATACTTGATATCGAAGGAAAGGTATCCAGAAATATCATTTCAACTCTACTCAGTATAAGCAATGTGAGTGTGTTAAAATGGTCGATTAATTAATGTAATAATGGTCAATTTATAAATAACTGTCACGTAAATCTCAAGCTAGAAATAAGCTAATAGTGTTCAAACGGCTGACCAGGTCTTGACAAACTATAGCTAAGAACCATCTCGATTAAATTACCTTTCAAACTAATAAAACTTCATTAAAATCAGTCCATTATCTTGGGTGCTAAATAACATAGACAGACATACAGATACACACGTTAAACTTATAACACTTCGTCGCTGTAACGTCGGGGGCTAATTAGGTGTTGGCTTCATTGGTTTTAAGAAGATCTATATTTTCATTTTATTAGATTTGTGGCAAGCATCATGTGATCAAGTTATATAATTTTATTACTTAGTTCAGTTCGATGTTATGTAGCGAGAGGGTTAAAAGGCAGCCTTTTTACCCTCTGAAAGTACTCTATAACCCTACAACACCACCACCCAAGGTCACCAAGTTATTATTCTAGCTCATATAATAACTTTTATTCAAATCAAATTCAATAAAATATCCTAACCACGCCTTTAGCTTTCGATATAGGTCATTCCTATGTTACAGGTTCAAATTCTAGGACTAGTTTTTAAAAGCGCTGTAAATCAAACCTGATTTTTTAGTTCGTTAAAACCAGTAAAGTTTTTAGCAAATACTATAACTTTATTTTACAAATTACAGTAGCTCAAGAAATAACATTCCGAGAATCGAACGCGAAACTTTTAGCACAATAAGTCTGTATAGAAACTAATACATTAAATGTTATTTAACAATAATCATGTATCGTATAATATCCATAATTAGTAAAGTTTTGTAAAAAAGGTTGAAACTGTAACAACTGGCTTATAGGGAGAAACTCCTGCTGGAGCACGTGATTCGATACTTTGTGTCGTTCTGACAATTCCATTTGTTTCGCACATTAGACTTAAATACGACTCTGTTTTAGGCATGATATAACTACTCGTAAATTGGACTATACGTATTCAACATTAAGTTTTAATAAAAAGACTAAATTCAATGAAAATTATTATTACATAAAAGAATTAGAGGAAAGGACTAAGGGGGACTAGAGTTCGAGTTTGAGTTGACTTGTTCCCTCCAGGAGATTTTATAGAGTGATTTTACAAAGCTATTGTGATAAGTATAGTAATATTGTGATAATACTGCTAAGTATTTAAAAGTAGCAACATTGTTAGTCTATTGTACAAGTAGTGTCAAAAAAGTGTTTAAATTTGGCGAGTGTGTGATGTTTTTTTCATGGTTGGAGAAAATTTTATAAGTTTGTTATCGAATACTATGATTATTTTATTGAATACACATTAATAAATCGTGATTCATTCGTATAAAAGAACATTTTAAATTGTTAAAAAACATTCAACAGATAATTGGGTTTAAGTTACCCTCAAATTTAAAACAGTTTTATATAAATAGAGATTGAAGAGTACAAAAAGCTAAATAAATAAAAAAATGTGGCCAACAATCGGCTTAATTTTTAGTCTAATTGTTAATTTATTCTCTCTGGATTAAGTCTCCCAGAATGTCAAAAACATGAAACATTTTTAATTTTACAATTTTTACTCATAGGTATACTACAAAATTTATTGATCTATGTTGAAGGTTTTCTCAGGCGATTCCTAGATAATTTCTGCATAAAATCGTAAAAAAATATGTTTAAAAGTTTTTCAGTACTTTGTTAAATATTAAAAACAAAAGGAGGTTTCATGTATCCCCCTTTTCCCGGTACATATTTACTATTAAACTAAATTATATAGCAAAACTAGAAAGCTAAGTACAAGTGATTCACATAATTAAGTGGTAATTTTCAAAACATTTTAACAAATTCTTAAAAATATGAAATATAGATCTATTTAGTATAATAAATCTAAATATTGTCATTACCATAAGTTTATATTTTTGAAATCGGTAGGTACATATAATATCATTTTTTTGGCATTCTTTGTTTTCATTCGCAATTTAATGCCATTAAAGCAAAAAAAAACAAAGCTATATCTATCCTATTTAATATATACACAATGTTATAAATAATACTTTATATACTCATATATAAAAGGATGTAATGAGATAAAATAAAAAAATTGTGTTATTTAAAACTTATATGGCTTTATAGTTCTTCTTTATGCTGAATGATAAATACTTTGTAAATATGTATGATCAAATTTCTTCTTCTTGAGCACACAAATCATTATTTCCATCATCAACTTCTTAAGAGAGCGATCATATCAATAACCGTAAAATTATTGTAATATTTTATTATTATATTTAGAAATCATCAATTTTGTTCAAGTATAAACTTTATCCTTGATCTCATTTCCCTTTTGAAATTCAAATTTGAAAGTTTTGGCCATAACAATACTGTTTACGACCTTGAATACAACGATTATTCAATTTAAATCTTATATTTTGTTTTTTAGATATTAATTTTTATAAAATTATATATTCCTTTATAAATATACATCTATTGTATATGTTCATCGGTTGTAATTATTTGTATGTTGTTGCAACACCTTATTTATACCCCATTCAATATAATATTTCTTTATCTAAAGGTTGATTGAAAGAAATCGCTAATAAGACGTAACACCGCCTCTTGTTCTTTATGTTGTTGTTTTTGTGGTGTGCAAAAAAGCGTTAAATAAATCAATATTACACGGTCCTTTCGACTCGTATATTCTCCCGTATGTAACGAAACTCGTACGTATGACCACTATTTAATCACTCAATGTTTAGATGATTTTAGAGTATTTAGGACAGATTACAAAAAAGCGGTCATCGGAGATTATAAAAATCTGGTCAGCTGTCTCTCAATGCAGGGAGATCAACGCTCCCATTGTGTCGGAGAAGGTAGTGACAGAGAAAATTAGGCTCCGGATTCCTTTGGTATTTTTATGTATGAAAATCGTTCGGAAGGCGGGCAGGAGACAGATGTAGCTTGTTACGGTACGTATATATAGAACGCAGTGAGTGCGCGCCGCCCAGTCGCTTGCAGCCGCTCGTTCTACGCGCACGACTTTCGCGCCGCGTACATTCAATAACATTGTTATCAATACTCTGCCATTGAAGCTGAACTACATTATATCGGGAATAAGTGCTTGATAAACATTGTGTTTAGTGTAAGACTGAACGTATAAGTGCATATAGCTACTAGTTGACCTGAAACTGAAAGCTAGAGCCGTTTCTGTACGTACATATTTAGGTAAGTCTTTCCAACTCAGCATGTTTAATACTTAGCCTATTTTCAGTTCATAAATTGTTGCAAAATCTGTTATTTACAGCATTGTTATTTACTGTATATAACAGATAGAAGTTATTTACTTAATATAACATTTTGAGTCCTTCAACAAAAGCAGTTTCTTTCAATTCCATCATATTGTTTTTTTCTTCATTATTCTATATGTTATAAAATTTTAAATTGTATTTTTTGAATAAATATCGATTCTAATTTGAATGGATGAAAAAATGCTAGAGCAGTCACTGTAATTTTTTTTTTTAATTTTCCTATCAAAGACAAGAAAGGTATCAAAAATTAAACTATATACATTATCCACAGATCATATAATCCTATGATTAAGGTTTTATAAATACTCACATCACCAGTTTAATATTATCTAAAGAATAACGCTATATAATTTCTTAGCCAAAAAGCATAATATACCTTGTTGCCTTAAAACAATTCATTTTTCATGAAAAATACATAGTATGAGGTAACTCGACTGAAATTTAGTAGCACTTGTTGATTAAATCTATACTAACTTAATAATATTCCGCGCATCATAACCCAAATAATATACGGGAGTATTTTTCCAGACATTCCGCTAATTGCTTACAGATGAACGTGTTCTCAATTATCGTACCGGCTCATGTTGCGAGATTCGCTAATACGCCAATATAATTTATATAATAATCTTTAGATACCAATCTCCAGATAATAATCTTCATATTTAAAAATCTCTTTTTTGTATGACATCGAATGCAATAAATCCTTAAGGAACCTGGTGGTTTGATTCATAAGTCCAGGGTGTGAGTTCATAAATCTGTTTAACTAATTTTGATATACATTTTCTCATATATTGATTCCTATGATACACGTGTGCGTACAAATTGGGGATTTCGAGGTATGACCTCTCAAAAAGAGAGTTCTCTCTTTTTAATTTATGTTGTTTAGCCGAACAAAAATCCTATTTCCTCGTAAATATCTTATAATGATATATCAATCACAAATTGGAAAAAATTAATTCATCATAAATCCGAATAAGTGACTTGTAGACAGAATCATAAACACACTTCAAGACCATTGCACTTGACTTTATATACATTTTAGATTTTAGTGAAATGACGTTCATCTCAGTTTCGTACGTCAAAATCTTGAAGCAATATACGTTGACGTAAAATATTGTTTTGCACATTAGGTTAATGTTTTGAAGCTTATGTAGTTTTGTTAACATTACGTTGGCCTTGATTTTACTCGATATTATAAAAAATAGGCATAAACTGCAATTAAATGAGCTTATTTTCACCTTTTCATAACCAATGTCTCTCGGAATTAGTATAGCCGTTTACTCCGGAAAATAAGAATATTTCTAGAAATGTATCTTTCGTCGGAAATGAAGACAAACTATACTGATAAGTCTAAAAATATCACAACTCTCAAGTACATAAAGACAATAAACATGTTTTTCTATTACCGGGAAAAAATGTTGTATTAAACGTTTGAAATTTGTTGCGTAAAACGAACTTTTTCATCATAATGAAAAATTAATCTTAGTGCCAGATATTGTATGAAATTTTTAATGACAATTTGTATGTAATATATAAATGTGGTATTATCGTAGTTGGCAGTGATACTCAGAGACGCGCCGTCTATATACCTATGCGAGGTGTGGAGCACAACGACACCAGGGCAGAAAAGGCGCTAGGAAGATTTCGATAAAAAAAAGTTGATTCAAAGGTCGTAAAGAATTGTAGACAGGGGCGCACAATACATAAAAACTAAACAGGACAGGGCCAACCACATTAATGTAGGCGAGCCTAGACAGAACTCTTTTTTTCTCTTCGAGTATAGGGCACATCAGTATTTAGCACGCCAGTGCAGAAGAAGTTGGTTGGCGAGCCTACACAGAGCTCTTTTTTTGCTTTTCAAGTATAAGGCACATAGGTATTTAGCACGCTGGTGCAGAAGAAGTTTGTTGGCTAGCCTAGACAGAACTCTATTTTTTCTCTCCGAGTATAGGCACACATAAATATTTAGCACGCCGGCGCAGAAGAAGTTGGTTGGCGAGCCCCGACAGAGCTGTTTTTTGCTCTTCAAGTATAGGGCACATAGGTATTTAGCACGCTGGTGCAGAAGAAGTTTGTTGGCTAGCCTAGACAGAATTCTTTTTTTCCTCTCAAGTATAGGCGCACATCAGTATGTATTTAGCACGCCAGCGCAAAAGAAGTTTGTTGGCGAGCATAGATAGAGCTCTTTTTTTGTTCTTTAAGTACCTATAGTATAAGTGGGAACGAACAGGCTGATCGTTTAGCAAAAATAGCGTGCTCTGAAGGGAGCGAAGTGTTCATACAACCGTACTTTTCGGAAATTTTAATACATTATAAGCATAAAGTATACGATATGTGGAAAGAATACTTTGATCAAAGAAGTAAATAAAAAGGCATCTGGTATAAAACTTTACAAAATCAGCCTCCTCAGATGCCCTAGTTTGAAAAAGTTAGATTTGATAGGAATATGATTAAGGTAGCTAATAGATTGCATTCCGGACACATTCCATTTAATGGATTTGCATATCTTATGAAAAAGGCGCCATCTCCAAACTGTCCATCATGTGGGGTAGTGCAGGATGTACAACATTTGTTGATGGAATGTGTTCGTAACGAAAAAGAGAGAAGATTATTAATTGATAAGTTAAATTTAAATCGTTTAGACATAGGAATGTTTCACACCATTTTGTCTTCTCCATATTCTGGGGAAGCCAAGATGGTGTATCAACTTGTAATGAATAGTTTAGAATAGTAGATATTAGGTTAGGGTACAATAGGGCTGGCATATTCGCAAGAATAAAAGCCCTTAAAAATGTAGAAAAAAAAATAAAAAAAATAAGTACCTATAGGCGCTACCGGCGCAGAGAAGCTAAGCGCGTGCCTGGTGATATTGGCGACTTCGCTCCGTGTTGCGACATTATAAAATAAATAACAATATGACAGGAAAACATTGAGAAGATGGTGAATTTTTCTGAAAGTGAATCTGATGAACTTGGAAGTAGAAAAAATATCGTCCGTACCGAGTAAAAAAAGGCTTTGCTTTCTTTCGGAATGAAAGCTCCTTCGTATACGATATACTCGTATGTAGCATTGTTTTGACATAAAGATAATATTTTCTGTTATTACAAAGAATGAGTAACCAGGTTATCATTAAGAAATGAACGTGATATAAACAAGTATTTCATCAAATGTATAAGAAGAAAATTTATTTAGCATTCGTATTATTATTTCGTACACGTTCGAGTAATTAAGAGAATTTAGGGCAATCAAAAATTGAATACTGAGCATAATATTATTATGTAAACGCCTAATTATTTTTTTACACAAAAGAGAGGTCAAAAACACACACTTTAAAATAAGATTATGTCTAAACCCTAAATAAATGTGATTCTAGTACTCTTACAAATGTAATTTGAAATAAAAATGACGACTTTAGTTGTATTTGTTGCTAGTTGACCAGCCCTAGCTTAGCTGGTGTCTTTGAAATTAATGTAATCCAATATTAATGAAAAAAACCTATTTTTTGAGTTAAATCTACCGAAATTAAACTGTGACAACATTATCAAATTTCGTGTAGTAATTTTTTGCGTGAGCGTTACCAACCAACGAACAGATAGACAGAAAAAAAAATAAAAAATACTGTTTTACCTTCTATTGCTATGCCTTTACAGACTGTATTCATATACAGACATAAAAAAAATCTAAAAATGAAAGGTATCAGTTCGGCTGTATTTTTTATAATCACTATGAATTGTTCACTAAAACGATATTTCTACAATATTTTTGCTTTACACTCCAATAATAATCAAAATATGGCCTGTGAACATATTTATTAAAAACGATATTCGAATAAATTGATTAATATATTTAATCCATACGACCGGACGTGAGGCAGGAGTGATAAACACGTTGAAACTGTATTATAAATTTCCATTTATTTACAGTTCGTTTTCATGAGTACATAGCAGAGGTACAGACCTATAAATAAAGACTGAATATATTATCTGTATAAATGATACGAATACTTCCTCACCGCACTAACGCCACTGTTGCTATTTCTTTAAATTACTCGATTCCTAACTTTTAAAAAAGTGATTATGTTTTTATTAATAAAATAAGTTTAAAACTTATGTGTATCGCAATATTCATGTAAGTAATTCTATAGATAATATCTTATTTAGAAAATAAAATTTTATAGCAAATAGGCTAAGGACAGCTGTATGTAATTTATGTATACAAATCCTCATTACCCTAATTTCAACGTTTAACCTCATACGAGTCAGCCAAAACATTGTGCAATTTTCATAACTGGGTTGGATCTTATTGTTAGGAGAATAACTAGGTCAAGTTTACCAAAAACGCCGGTATCGAGTGATGTATAGGGTTAATGTAAAACTACATTTCAAGTTCATCAAGCCCTTTCATCTCGTGAATATAAATAATCTTAACAAATTCCGCCCTTTATATTACGTAAAAATCTTGTAACTATTCCTGCTTCGCGTTTCATTGAACGTTAGCAATGGACATTGAATCTAAACAAATACATAACAGTCGGTGTATATTGCGCACTTGTGATTATACAACCTTCGAATAGTTAATAATGGTAAAAGTATTTTTAGATAGGAAAATATTTGATGTAAAAAAACCTTCAACCTCTGCAGTTGTATATACAAAAGTTTCGTAAGCCGTTAATGGACTGTGTTCAATGACGTTATAAAAATTACATACATTTTTTTTTTACATAGAACCTCTAATAAAACAATGCATTAAAATTAAATGTTTTTGTTTTTTTTCTCTCTATTATATTATACTAGCTTTTACCCGCAACTTCGTATGCGATATTGAGGTAGTTATATTAGCCTACAGTAGATCATCTGTAGACATATTTAATAATTTTGTGGGGTAGTCATACTAACTTTGCACCCTCCTTAAGGGATCATTTTCGAAAAAATAGTTTACACGTATTTCATGACTTTCAATAAAGATCCTTCGCTCTGAATTTCATTTGAATAATTTCAAAAAGGGCAATTTTACTACTAATTTTGCACCCCCGTTTTACCCCTTTATATGACAAATTTTCAAATATCCTTTCTTAGTGCTCCCCTACGTCATAAAAAAAACCACTGTGCAAAATTTCAAGTTTCTAACCTTTATAGTTCAGGCCCTGCGTTGATAAGTCGGTCATTAAGTCAGCTTCTCTTTTTGTATATACATAGATTATCTTATAATGTAGAATTTCAAGGAAGATTTAAAAGTTGATCCGACGCAAGGATAGGTCAGCGAGTTCTATAAAAATGGTTTAAATTTATATTAAAAATATGATGAGATAGAAGTTCGTTGTATTTCAAAATAAACATGTCATTATTAGAATGCAAATAACTGAAGGAATTTACAATAGTGTCCAACATAATGGTTTCAATATATATCTGTCAAGAGATCATAAATAGTTGTCCAGATATCCGTCTTGCTGACTATAACTTCAGGAGCGAGGAGGCATTCACCTCTTGCACTAAATATAATACGATTCACATACCTCTTGCTGATCCCGTACTCTTTGATGAATGATTAACTACTTATTGACTCTATTAAAATATAAATTACACTGTTCATAAAAAATTTACTGACTTGAAAAAAGAATGAAGTTCTATATTGTTTTTTCATTTTTGATCCGGTGCAAACCCTGTCTGTTATTAGAAAAATCATTTTTTCATGATAAAATGTTTCTGTTAAACAAATATATCTTACTACTACTACTACTTACTTAATATACACTAATAAGGTTAAGTATAAAATATTATATGGTTAGCAAGTTAGCAAGCAATATAGTAAGTTATTGATTTTTTTCTCTATATTTATTAAGATTTTACACGTTAATTTCAATTCTGAAAAGGTATATAGTTCACATCCTAAATTTAATACTTATAGTACGAAGTCTTTCAAAGATGACGAATTTTACAAAATCAACCACTGATTGACTTAAAATGGCTGAAAAAGTTCGTAAATCGAATCTAGAATAATTACTACTTTAACTAAAAGGATTTCAATGTTGCCATAAAACCAAATTAGAATATTTCTTTTTCCTCGTAATTAATTTCGTAACTAATGGTTCCGCTTACAGGAAGGCGTTGTTAAATAGAGAAAGATGTAAACACTTCATATTTGGGCTATTAGAGCGCTATAAATCTAAGGTTAATGTAGGTGGCACGAATCGTGGTCCATAATGTGAGCACCTACAAGTATTTAGGTTTGTATGAGTGATTTCATAAATACAAGGAGACCATCTTATGAAATTAGAGCAAAGTGGGATTCCACACATACATAGATGTTTTCTCTACTCGTTTATAGAGAGTATAAAAAGTTATTAAAATGTGGTTGTATCGAAGAAAGTTTAGAATTTCGTAGTTTTGTGCGTTGTCGAATTTCGTGTCGTAATTCAACAGTTACTTGAAGTGTTGAAGACCATAAAGGTTTGAAGCTAGAGTAGATTGTCGTATTATTAAAAAAATACGAACTACCACCTCCTTTAACTCATAATAATAGAGAATTCACTTTTGTATTATGTACCGCTGAGAGACTACCGCAAAACTTATGCTTATAATTAGTAAAAGTATTCTATCCCTATTCCGAGCAACAGCATTAAAAGTACAAGATATCTTTAATGGTTGCTAACCTTCAATAAGTAATCTTCATCTTAAAAGAAGTATAGAGTATTAAAATACCTTGGTAAGACACTACATATTGAATCAAATGACTGGAACTTAGCTAATGAGGTTCATTACTCAGCAAACGACCATAAAAAAACATGTCAACAAATTCTAATGATTTGGCACATAATAATTATTATTTTTTTTCCAAGTACACAATACTCAACATTATATATTTTTAGGATTTACTTAAAGTGCATTTGTATAAAAAGCATGATCACATTTCTGATTTACAGCTGCAGTATAAATGTGATGTAGTTTGAGCGTAAAAACAACGTGCAAGAAAAACAAATAAAGTAGTTTTGGGTTCTTGAAATCTCGTTCAGTAGGTTTATGGTTGTGATTGTTATCTTTTTACGAAAAATATTACTCCACATATCCACAGATCTCTTAAAGTGTAATTGCATAGCTTTGATGTAACCACAAGCTTTCATTCTGACCTGTAACAAAGTTTTATAGAATTAAATATTCCCAATTTTCGAGTCAGTCAATGATTTTTGTGATGAATAATTTCTAGTTGAAAAATTATCTACATATTCTGGTTTTGAGACATGACTTCAATAAAAGAAAAAAGTTTTAATGCTATTTTTTTGGACCAAATGATGCTTTATTTTAGCTTTATAATCACGGATATCCTATGTTTGTAATACTGTGTTCCAAGGGCGTCGCCAAGGGAAAGTAGGTAGGGGCAGCTGCCACCCCCAGAGAAAAAAAAATATATCCTCGAATAAAAGAAATCCTCGAATCTCCTCCTTGTCAATTATTTGCTTTGTTTGAAACCTTGACTAAAAGCTTGGGGAATTGCCATGAAGGCTTTCTCAAGGCCTCGACCTTCCGATCAAGGCACAAGATTAGGGTCTATTGGTGTAATCGATATTGTGTAAACAAGTATTTGATATCAGGATTGTTTATATCAAGGACAAAAATTGAATGGCTTATGAACAAAGAAAAATATTTTTCAGTTTTACGTGATGGTAATAAAACCTTTTGCGTATTTTGTATATCTTTTTTTGCAAATCATATTTGTACTTCCTTCAATGTAAATTTTGTGTACTTGTTTTACAAGATGTTTTTGAACAAAAAGTTATAAATACTTGCAGATGGATATAATTTAAATTTACAATTATGTTATGTATACAAATTTAGAATTAGCACCCACTTATTTCGCATATATCTCCTTTTATCGCTAGAGAGTTCGCCCACGCCCCGTCGCGCTTCGTGACTTTGTGTGTCTATTAATGTTATGTTGCATTAACCTTTAAGTAACTTTTTGTAATAAATGTTAGCATAATAATTACTTAATTATTATGAAAATTTTCTTGTTCAGTCAGATTATACATTAGAAATAGCACTACCCACCACTATGACCTTTAATGGATGTGGAATTTGTAAATAGTCGCCTACTCTACGAAAGCAGAGTTTACAAATATAATATCATGTGATTATTCCTAATAATTTATTGAGCTGAAACAATTACGTAGGCTTCTCTCTCATATTTAATATTGTATCGTAGGTCTGTAGGGGGAATTTCAATGAGAGACATTTATTATACCCGAATATTCGCTTGCACCTCTACAATCACGTGTTTGACCGCGTGCTTTAACCATTATATTTGAGTAGAACTACAATAGAACTTTGCTGTTTACTTTATAATGGTATTACTAAGAATAGGAAGACGAATGCAGACACTTAACACGTGATTATTGTACCAGACACGTTTATTGTTCAATAAATTTTATCTATACTTAGTTATAATATTGTAAACTCATAATTCAGTATGATCTTCAAACTTTCAAACTTTTTAGAGACACATGAACAAAATCTTTTTTGTTCCTGTGTCTTTGTATTCTGTATCCTTTGGAACATAAAATTATAACAGAATTTCTTAATATAAAAAAAGTCTTATAATTTTTTATGTTAAAAGCGATAAATTTTTAATTGAAAATTTACAAAATTGTAAATTTTGTGACATAATAACGTATTACGTCTTGAACACTTTAATATATTCTATTTTACGCAGAAAATTATATTTAAGTCTGCATTTTAAAAGTTTTTATATCGTTTCGCTGCGTCAAAGTAAAATTGGCAGCCCGAATGGTTTTTTTTAGGAAGACCACAAAAATTATTATACCTTGGCGCCAAACATAAATAAGACTTGACATCCGTCGTGACGAACACACTACCGGTGAAGCCGAACCAGTACGAATAAGGTTCAATGCTCATATTTTTCAACCCGAATAAACAAAATTATGTTCCTAAAGGCAATCTTTTTTGACTACAAATAAAAAACAAAGACATTTGTATCCATTAAAATAATTTTAAATTGGTAAACGAACAGTTGTTTTACAATATTAAATTTTGTATTCGAATATAGCTTGCGTATGTTTTAAAAACATATTTGAACCATGAGCACTTAATGAACATTAATATCTCTCACTTCTACTAAATCTCTTATCATAATTATAGTTCTTTTTTAGTGAAAAATTAAATTGGGATGTCGTTTCCGCAGACAAATGGTTTCTGTCCAAAACATAAATTTAGTTATAAAAATATTTGTGCAATAAACCTGATAGTAAAATCCACGTAAGAGTACTAGCTTTAAAGTCGGCATAAAACAATTTTAATTGCGATGTCAAGTGGCGATTTCGCATTCGCGTTAAACCGCTTCGCAAAATTACCTTGATTTATTCACAGTACAAAACGTTTCGAAATTTTATTCTAATGAAGAAAAATTTTTATTATAAATTTACTGGAAAAGGTTAAAATAACTAATAGCAGCAATTTTTAAGTCTACTGTTTTTATATTCCGCCATTTTTTGTTTGTATATCACATATCCGTGTATACTCAGTAATATTATAAATTATAATTTCTTTCTACGTTATTTTATCTAATAATCCCACTCGTGCCCTCTTCACTATTACATAATATTTTTTTAAATCGCTTCTGATTTTATATGCTAAGCTTGCATTCATGCTCCCGTGAATGATGCCAGCTTTGTTTTTCTATTTAATAAATACAAAACATATGAACATGTTTATATGCTGCTTGTAAGATGAATGAACTCGTACTTTGTAACATATAAGAAAGATGTATTATTTCAACAACCTCGAACCAATTACTCCCAAGCTGTCGGAAGTCCTACATATTTTTGTTGTTTGAATTAAGTTTACATAATATTGGGAGCAGATTAATAACATAGTAAAAATAATTCGTTTTCCTGACGCATTGAGAACGAATGGTTAGCATAAAGACGTCATCACTGACATGCACTACCTACTAATGAATGAAGTCCGCCAACCGCGCTTAGGATTTGCGATTTAATACTTGGAAAAGTTTCAAAACAATGAAGTTTCTTTTCATTAACATTCTTAACATGATGTATGAAAAATGACAAAGGCAACGGGTGATTTAACTAAATTGCTGAACTTTGTATAGAAATACGAAATACAGTAATACATAGAACAAGTTTATTTTTCTGAAAGTATTTGTGTTCTGCTGTGGTATCGAAATTTCAGGTAGTCGAAAATATATTATCATTTTGAACTTGTTGTGTCTTGTGTCCTATTGTTTCTTTAGACAAACCTATTTTTTTTGATATTTTCTGAGATTGAAATAAAAAATATAAATCTACATGAAATTGAGAGATTCCTTTCCGGCTTAAAGACTTGTTTATGCTATCATTACGAGGAGCCCATAATGGCTAAGATAATAATCTTGTATATTTTGGGACGTTACGTATTTTACATTATGTAGCGGTCAGTTATAGAAGTTTGTTTTGTTTCAGGTATCTGCGCAACCATGAGGGACGAGCGTGCCTGTCCCCCGCGCGTGCGCATCGCAGTCATTGGCAGCTCTCGCGTTGGCAAATCCGGTAAGAAAATACTATTCTATTTATTTTTGCCAATTACAAAGTGCCCTTACTTTATTTTTGACATACACCAACGTCCGTAAAGTTCGTCACTGGTCATTCATCATTGCATGCTTTAAAGCTATGTATTTTATTGTATAATTCAGAAATTAGGTATTTAATAATTTAAAACAACTGTAACATGTTTTAGAGTTTTATCTTAATACATTAGTAAACAAAACTTTTAAAACATCACGTCTGTATGCAGATTACATCTTTTGACCCAAATGCCTCAGCGCGTCATAATTTAAAGTTTTATGGTCTCAGCGTATTTTGGGTTATATCTACTTTCTCACATGTCAGAAATTTGAAACTGTGCAATTTTCCTCTAGCCCCATATATTTGCTAAAACGTTATAGATACGGCGACATCTTAATGTATGAAAGTGTTGATATGACCTCGTTTATTTTATAAAATAACAACTCATTTAATTTACGTCGTTTTAAAAACTAGCGAATTCTAGTAATATACGATGTAATAATTTGAATATTTCAGTGGCATTCTAAAAAAATTTTACCTCTAATCTTATTTAAAACTAAAAAAAATTATAAAATATATTTATAAATTTCGATTCGAACGCACGACGGAAATATAAAAACAATAGTTTTGTTTGTATTTTATGAAAACATTCAATAGGTATTTACTGAGGTGTGAATTAATTTATTCTGAAATGCACAAATGATCAACGCTCTGAATATTCGTTTTTTCTTCCCACTCCGTCGCCACTTCCACCTCGTCCGTTTATTTTTGAATACTTTACTACCTACTGTGTATGTCTCACATGTGAAAGATAATTTTACTGAAGTTTTTAATTGATATTTTTTGGACATTTCTTTATCGCAAAATACTATAAATAAGAGGACCAATCTGGCTTTGAGCTAGTTTAAATATATTTTTTCCCTTTAAATCTATTGCATTGCATTGGGTCAAAAGGAAAACCTGTAATTACTTCTTTTAAATCCATTTCTTTCCATTAGATCTATATGCAGAACATTACGATGGTCTGTCGCTCTGTTAGAGCATGAAAAAGGACTAACCAACCAAGGCAATTTCGCATTTATAATATTAAATATGGATATCTATTGATATTGTGAACTAATAATAATACAAGGATAACTTCGGGAATGTCATTATTTGTAAAATTATTATTAGCAGGATACAATTACAAGCAAATTGTTTACACTCCTTTCAACACCGGAATATCTTTGATACAAATAGATCGGTTAAAAACCGTCTGTTTCAGTTGCTTATTTTAAAACGTTTAATTCATGAATCTTATAATGTGTATAAGTTTCTGAACTGCTTTAACTCAATTTTTGTAGTATAGTATAGTAGAATTAGTTATACTTGAAATACCTACAGTTATATATAATGTAATATGTAATAATTAAATTAAAAAAATATATTTTTTTTTAAATAATAATTAATTTTTGTTACAGCTCTTATTGTACGATATCTTACAAGAAGATACATTGGAGAATACCATTCAAACACTGGTCAGTATATAAAATTATTTGTTAAATGATTCTTGTGTAAAATTTCATATAAAACTGCAAAACAATTTAATATTATGTAGATATAGATTTTTCAAAGCGCTTAATAAGATATACGAAGATGTAATTTTCCGTACTTAATTTGCATATTTTTGTTCCTCAGATCTGCTGTACAGACAAACTGTACCAATAAACGGTACCCCAGTTGAATTAGAAGTTATAGATGTCTCTGGCTCTAATGCCGACAAATTTCCTACGGAACAGGTAAATTTAGATAATATTTTATTATTTTATATAAAAAACACATTTTACGTTGCTTCAGCATCTATCATCGCATTTCAGTTTTCGTTCTTCAATGGTCACGAAATAACTTTCGTATATAACTATGTCGAATAAGCTATTACGATATCGAATGAACATAAATCATTCCACAATTACAATAAATGTGGTTCGATAAGAGACCTTGTCAAAACTGGATGATATTCACCTTCACACAAACCTATCGTTGAGCGACCTTTGGCACCCCTTAACTAACAGCTACTAAATCACAGAAAGATTAAGGATATTTTTATATTATTTCAAAATAACAAAAATTCCACGAGGCCACTCGTTATAGAGCTGGTCCAGTCGGCGCCATCGTTATGATCACATTAACGGCAACAATATTTTTATTTTCTTCTATTTTACATCGCTACTAATTCATCGCTTCCGTATATCTTGAGTGCTACAGTTTTATGCATCAACATCTCGATTTCCCCGGTGATATATACTGTCTTTTTCACTAACATGTCTGTCATCGGTCCCATTAGAATTGTTATAAATAATATTGGTCAACAAAATCATAGATTACCAGACTGAGAACCCGTTCAGTGTTCCGGCAAGTGGGTTAATCGTCAAATATACAAACGGCATGAAGAGTGAAGCCGTTCCAGTGACCTGCACAACGCGTTCGTATGACTCACTTTGTTTACAGCTCAGTGCTAAATTAATAATTTCTCTTACCTGAGTCTGTATATTTCCGTCGTCTTCAATATAAAAGAGTTACACTGTGAAAAAACTGATAAAAGGTGTCGAACTTTTTTATTGACTCTTTTCTATATAAAGTTATTTTCGTTTTTTTTTCTTCAAAACTATTGCACAGTAAGTCAGAATGTTTCACTTAGTGTGCTTTGATTGTGTGACTCTCTAAGACTTTACAGCACATATTTCTTACCTTAGGAGGTAGAGTGACAGCAAAGCGTACAATTGGATTCAGTAACATTTATCGAAAATTGTCGCAAATATCTAGATATTTTTCATAGTTTTAGGAGGGTTAAGTACCAAGGTAAACGAAATATAAACACCAGCTAGCCACTAAAATATATTAGATTATACTCAAGTTATAAATATGAGTATATTGTATAGGAAAATACATTGACTATTTCTAATACTTTTAATTACTTAATAGTTTAAAAACTTAGTTTCTGTAGAAGAAATAATTATTAAACCAATACTAAAATTACTTTCTCGAAAATATTCATTTATATGCTATGTACATAGTGGGTACTTAGATTTGTAGTCGCCGACATGGCGCTGAGATTTAATCGATAGAACTATGTTATGATGTTTTCAAGGCTGACAAAGCGGTGAAAGGATAACTATAATTTCCAGGTTTCTATAGACTAAAATGTTTTAATTATAAATTTTCATACAGACTTATTACTAAAATAGAGAAAATCGAATTATATATTCAGTATTCTATACTCGAACATCAATCCCACAAACACACTGTCTGCTCTACTTTAGGCGACCTAATTTATTTTGGTTACGTTTTGTTAGAAACACCACATGAAACGTATGTAAATATTGAATAATAAATTAATTCAAAAGCGATGCTTTATTATCTTAGAAAGAAAACAGTCAAACTAAATACTCAAAGTTTAGTTTATGTTACTCGTAAGTCGGTGAAAATGTCTGTCAGCCATCTGCACGAAAGTTATCTTGAACGTTTTTTTACATAATTCTAAGTTTAAAAATATCAAAAGCGATTTCGCAACTTCGCTTTCTAATTAAAACCACAGAAATGTAATAGTGCGCTTTCTTTGTTTCAGATCCAATGGGCCGACGCCTGTCTTCTCGTATACTCAGTAACAGATAGAAGTAGTTTCGAATATGCGACAGAGATATTAAACACATTGAAAAGAACACCCACACACGGTAGCCCGGCCCATGCTCCCACTGGAGCGAGCACAGGGATGCCACTTGCTATGCTAGGAAATAAAACTGACTTGGATCATTTAAGACAAGTAAGTACTCTCGTGTCTCTTATCGCCGTTTTTCACTGCTATATTCAATGTTTTTTGACAGTGATCGTTTTTTTCTCATTTGGGTTCAAGTTCTAGGATATACATAAGTAGCTGTGAACTGCGTGCTCAGAGGATTACGTCTCATTCCATTTAATACCTGTGAGAATTATTATAACACCATTTAGCGTGAAATCTAGGATTCAAGGAGATTTTTTATAATTGCACTCATTTGTTTAAATAATTTTTGACACCTTTTTGCCATTGGTGCACAGTGTGCGCTGAAAATGTTATAGTGTGTATAAAGATTACCAAAAAAAACCAATACATATAAAAATAAATATAATTAATAAAATTGGAAAAACGGCAATATATTAATCATGGATTGATAATATTAATTTTATCTAATAATATTATTAGGTGAGCTTTCGTGCAGGCAATTGGATAAAGTGGCACCTTTTTAATTTTAATTATGTTATAAATTAATGTGGTTTGAGATTGAAGGCTACAAAAACAATACATTTAAATAAAATTAATAAAGTTTTCATAGAAATTTCCATAATTTGTTCGAGGTTATATAATTTGGTTTTATAGTACAAATAACATTTGAAACTAGGCGCTATGAATATTAATCAGTACTCAATTTTCGCATGTGGGACCCAAAATGTAATAGAGGCACAAGGGTTAAAAATAAAAAGGTTTGTTGCCATGCGTAAAATATGATGTAAAATTATATCAAATCAAAAAATGAAACATATAGTTAATAATTGATATGCAAACCATATGTTAAAACAGAAGTGTTTGAAAATATTGATTTTCGGATGAGTTTTCCATGGTTATGTAATAGCCGTGTGGGCTGTATTTGAATTAACAGTTGACATTTATTGAGAAACGGAGGATTGAGCCTACGCAGTACTACTACGAGTAATTGCGCGTAAACTATAAAGTTTTCATTTACAAAGAAAAATTGCGTCGATTTAAAAGATTAAGAGAATTGTTTCTTAAAGATGAAATAGTTAAAGAAATATTAAATAATTTTCATGAAATTTTAAAATACTAGAAATCTCAATTATTGTTCGTGATGATATAAAAATCTTTTGTCTAAATATATCGTAAAGAACATTTATATTTCAAATCAAAGTAAGGACAGACTTAAGAAGTAAGACGTGGCGTAGACAATTTGATGTGGTTTATACAAAGGCGTGTGGGAGGGGCACTTGTCTCGTTTTCAATTGAGCTTTGGAAGAGTGGAGAAGGAAATAGATAATACTTGTAAACAACCAAATGACTGACACATTTTTATCACCATTATTTTTTGGTCATTTACTAATCCTTAATTACACTGTGTATAATCTAAGTTAAAACTAATAAAGTAACAACTATAATATTTATTTATACTTCGATTAAAGGAACTAGAGAGCTAAGACAAAATTTATTTTACATTACGTGTCTGCCGCTAGAAGCTGTTGTTGTGTTGTGAATGAGTCAATGTCGCGCTGAGTAAATTGAAAAGCTTTAAATTTTCTTATTTCGGACTCAGATTTCAGATGAAATGTTTTATTTTAAGATATCAATACTTTATTTGGAATAATTTTCTTTTAAATTTATAACGTAGCTTAATGATATAACTAGACATTTAAGACTAGACAAGACAATATTGAAATAGCCCTAATCGAGTATTTTTATAGAGAAGAAATCATATAAGTAGAATATTTGTAAAACATAGTTGTCCTTTGTCTGCAGGTGCCAACAAAAGAGGGCCAAGCGATGAGTGCAGCGCACGGCGCATCATTCAGTGAAGCGAGCGTTGCCGACAACTCCGGCGACCTCTACCGGTGCGTCGACCGCCTGCTCGCTGAAGTACGCACCCCTCAGCGGACGAGAAAATTCTCCGTCACGAAGATGCTCGGCTCGCTAATAGGTAAACTTCAAACTACATTACAATCATTAATTGACGCCTACGATACGTTTAAAAATGCGTTTTGTGATATATATTATACACAATTTGAAATATTCGTTACGTTAGAAAAGAAAACATTCTTGGAAAGTAATAATAAATCATTAAATTCATACTTATGTCTTCCCGTGTCAATCTTATGAAAAATACCAATTTAATTGTTTTGTTGTTTCAAAAAGAATGCGTAGTTCGACTTGGCACGCGAGCTATAATATTTGCAATGTATAAATTGTACAAGACACTTTCTAATCTTTGAAAAGCTTGGAAAAAAATGTTTATCGTTACATCAATAATAATACAGTACTGACGTAATGTCGCGTCGCATAAAAACTACTAGACGGATTATTACTAAATATTAATAGATAGTCTTTACTTGAAGCACTCTATTAACGACACAAGTGAAATAGACTATATTTTACGCAGCATACAACTGCACATTTTGGCCATAGATTCTTTGGTTAAGTGTCTCAATTTTTCAATTCTAGAATAAAATATAGAAGTTTTTGTTAACGGACACTAATTTGAAATAGAATAGATATTTTTGTAAATTTATAATTTCTTTAATTATATTAAGACTACATATTTGTAAATTAAATACAATCACATTATTTTGCATTCCAGTTCATGCCTAATTATAAGATATTATAGATGTATAAATGTAACTCAATATGTAGAAATATAAAAAATAAATTCAATATGGATCGATAACTATAACTAACAGTAACTTTTTAATTGTAGGTGGGGCACAAAACAACAATCAAATAACCCGCGGGTCCATGGTGGCGTGCCCACGTGTGCCTGCGCCCGCGAGACCCCCGCTAGCGGCAGCCGCACCCTGACCGACGCCCGAGCCCGCGCATCGCGCGCGCTGACGCCTCGGTGCTGTGTGCCTCGTCTGCCTCCCGGTGCCAAGCTTCGCGTCTCCTAAGCCACTGTCCACTATGTAATCCTTCCTTATGTTATCCTTCTTTATCTGACTAATACGAAACTGTAAAGTTGTTCCTGGTAAAGACGCCATGGACTATGGAAATTTGCAGAACTTTAAAGTGAACAGTGGTTTATATTTGAGATTTTTCAGTGTTGGTGCATTTTGTAAGCTTTAAACGCTACTGTATTATTTTGGACTAGATGTGCATCTATTTTTTAATCGGTGTAAATAGTTATATTAAGTAAATTTGTAGGTAAATATGAATGTAATATTAATCTTGACAATAATAATATCTTGGAGTCATCATTGAAGTAACGATACCTGATATATCTATGTGCCAAAGTTATACTATAAATATATTTGTAAATTATAAATTTTTATAGTATGAATACTACAAATTTGCGTCTATGAGTTTCAACACGTTAATTTTATAAAAATCTGGAAATAGATCTTTTTAGATATAAGATATTCAATGTTACTGTACACATAATGACAAATTGTAAATGATATTATAGTAATACCAATTATGAGTTACACTGACAATGATCTATAACGAAACTTAAATATAATGACAATTAATATAATAATTTACAATATATAATTGAAAAAGGAATAAATATAAGACTAAGGTCGCACAAACACTCTATTATATAACATAATATATATATATATATATATATATATATATATATGGATAGATATATATATAGATTCTGCTAGGCCTAAAATTATTTAACTAATTTCATATATTAAAAAATTTCTATACCAAATTAATCAAAGTATTTCGTACACGAATTTTCTACTTTTACACAGTATTAGTATCATAGGTATATTAAACTTGTTGATAAGTTAGCATTTTTTAAGAATTTTGCAATCAAAAACAAATTTGATAAGAATTCAATTTATTAGGTTTTCGATGAAAACTGCCGCACTTTTTATATATACTCGTTTAATCTATACTTGCTAAACATTTGATATATATGTTATTACAAGAAATGTTGTAGATAAAGAAATGGAAAGAGAATCTGAAAGTTGAAATGCCAAAAACAACTTAAGTTGCAATTATTTTGTTTTGCCTAAAAATTAACATTCCTATTAGTTAGAGTGGGATTTTTGGGACACTTAATCGTTTTTGAATGTAACTTTCGAACTGGATGTATGAAAATGTAAAATGTTTCAATGTGTTAGTCACTTCTTTAGGTACAAATGCAGAAAGAATTTGGTGAATTTAGTAATTGTTAAGTATATGTACCATGATAAATAGTTTATTAAAAATTATATAAAACTTGTAACTTCAGAATATTATGTAAAATGTATAATTTGATGTTAAAAATCAATAGATCGTAGTTGATAAATGAAAACTTTTATGATAAAAGATAAAATTTCCAGCGATATAAATGTGTTTATAATATTAAAAAAACTATAATTTTAATATAAATAGTCACTGTCTAGTCATTAGGTTATAGGCTGTGAAAAGACATAGCATGAAACATATTTATGTTGCTTGTTACGCATATAAAATATATCATTATTATCAACGCCGTCTTTATCTTTTCAAAGCTAAATAAATAAAGCAGAAATATTGAAGTGTAATGATGATAATTGTATATTAATGTTAAAAGATTCAAAGTAAATTAATAATTATCGCTGAAATTAGGCACCACTTACACCTACAATAATATTGGGCATTATCGATGACTTCTATTGATCTTCTATCGATTGGAGATTGCATAATAACTGAAAGGAAATTTAAGCTATCTAAGCCTTTTGTGCAATATTTTAGTATTTTGTCATTGTATTATATAGGTTTACTCACTTCAAAATTTCACTGTAAAATTGCTATTAGCTTCAGCCAAAACTTTCTCGTCAGACATGTTGTTGGGACGGAAATATTGATGGAAATTCTCATCAATTTTATTGGCTAAGGGTCTATTCCACAATGTTCAAGTAAAATAACATAATATGTCTTGAATAACTAACAAGTGTCAAGTTAACTTTTAACAGTTTACTGGGCAACTAATTACTGTGCATTATAAAACTCAAAAATTGTCTTTATTCCAGGGTTAAGTTGCGAGTAAATTATTCAGAAGTTTAGGCGGATATTGTAAAACAGACTATAATTTAATAGTAAGATTGAATTCAAGATGTTGAATATTACTGCACAATAAATCTAATGTGCAATATTGTTGTAGATGTGACTTGTGTGTTAGTCAAAACAGCGTTGATTAAATAAATACCAAAAATTACATATATTGTTACGGACAGTCGAATATATGTATATGTGTTGAAGATTACATGTTTATAATTATTTGATGTATCAACAAATAAAATATGAATGAAGTTGGAGCTGTTCGGGAAGTTATGTATTGTTAGAGGTTTAAGAATCTGAACTGACTGGGATAAGTTGTATATAAATTGTATGTTAAAAAATTAAATGTTTACTAAATAATATTTATGTGTTTAACTTTCTAAAAATCTATTTTGTTGATATCATGTAACAATCCTTTTAAAATCTTGTAGTACCGAGATCATTTAAAGACGTAGGTCGTAGTGATTGGTTTTTGATAAAACCGATACAGTATATTAGTATATGTTACATACACTTGTCTGTTACAAATAACGATGTCGAGGACAGAGCGAAGTGGAGGAGCTATATAACGAAAGCTGACCCCACTACCATATGGGACATATAGCTAGGAAGAGAGAGAGTATATGTTACATACACGACAAGAATGATAACTCACTTGTTATTACTAAGAATCAAAAAGAAACACACAAAGATAAGATTTCTTTAATAAGTTCTTTGTTCGATAATTCTCTACTGAGATGTGTATTACAACTGCAGATCGCACTGCTGTATTTAATCCATTAGTACTCATCTATACTGAATCCATTAGTAAGCACAAGATTGATATTTTTTTCGGACAATAAAAGTATTGCATTTTTATTACCTGAAAACGAACGAGTCTCACAAAATTAATTTTATAAAAATAACATTAACACATTTAGGTAGAGCTAAAATTTGAATCTGTTTAATATGTTTACAATACAACAAATACATAATCAAGAGTCAATAGACAAGGAAATACTACTTCCTATCAAATTCAGGTTAATATTGTTGATGTAGCCATACGTAACTCCGAAGTTACTCTCGTATGTTGGTCAAACTATTTAAAACAGTGCATGCAAACTTTATAGAGTTTATTGTGTTCATGGTTTAGTTTCTATAATAACCTATAATTGAAATGTAATTTACCGAATGTTTGCACATAGAAGATATAAATGCGATCAGTAAGGAGATCTCAATAACTATTTCCTACTGCTACTAACAGCTACACGAACTTGAATACATTTTTTACTTTTGTATTGTTTCAGAATTTAAAATAATTTCTTAAACTCTTCTTCGTCTTCTTCTTTTTCTTTGTTTCATTTAAACCTGATGACAGGCAAAAAATGATATCTATATATATAATTATGATGATGGGTTTCATTTTTTATTGGATTTATGGATGACAGAAACAGCTTTAAACCCTAAACAATGATTATGTAAAAATTTAATGAGTATTAGATTTTAGTACTACAAATAAGTATAAAGATAATAATTTTCACGGAAGTATGAATGACTCAACTTATAACACATAAATTACAAACAAAAGCTTCTGCATAATAATCCCTACTTAATAAAAGTGTTCTCCAGACATAAACACATTCTCACAAATCGTCAATACCAATATAGAATCTTATCTTTCAAAACAGAAAGATTTTCCTCAATAGCAGACGTTTGGAAATCCCTCTAATAATAATAAAATGTTTGGCATGATTTAACAATCGACTGATCTGCATTTAACCCACTTGCAGAACTCAATCTATATTATTGAAAACGAATATGAATACTGTTATTATTCTGATAGTTATTATCTGTTGAATGAAATGTAGTTAACAAGCTTCTGCCCGCAAAAAGTTCATAGGTTCAATCTTGCTGCACATTTTTTAATTTTTTTAGGAATTTCATTTCGATTTTAATAAACATTTTTAGACAGTGAGATCCACTATTAATTTGTAAATATGACAAATATAAATATTGAAAACTTATTTATGTATTCCTTTTGTGTAACTGTAGCTTGCTAATAGAACGCTAGTAAAATACTCAAGCATTATTAAAATCGAGTAAGAGTAATTCTTTTTTTTTCTAATTTTAAAAGTACCAGTTGCTATCGCGACCATGTCGCTCTGTTGGGCACCAAACTTACTTAACTTTTAATTATTCTATCTTTAACCAATTTATACATATTTCTGTCTTAATCTTGTCTTGGTGTTGCATTTACATATGTAAGATTTCATTTGGTAAATACCGAAATATATATCAATTTATTTATTCCTTTCTGTTTTTAAACATAAAGTAGATTATCAAAATTCATTATAAATAATTATAAAAGTAAAAAAGGGCATGTTTCTGGTTGCTTAATGTGATATAATATTGTCTGAGCAATAAGATCATATTCTGATCTAGACCCACTTATAAAATCCCCGCATGTATTTTATGAGATTCTATAAAAAAAAAGAATTATTATATTGATATTACTATTATTTTCTAAGTTCAATGTACCTAATAAATTCTGGAATATTTTAAATTATATTTTACTTAAATAAAAGAAAGTATGTTGCTTAATAAAATTAATATTTTTGGATATTAAATCGAATCATCATAATAATTAAAATAATATGTACCAAACTGAACAATGAACATGCATCATGACCGCGATTGTTCGTGCACGCGCTCAAATAAATCACGGTCGCATCTCGAACAATGAGATCAGAGGGGTGCGCACCCCAGCTGCGTCCCTATCGATCTGTGCCGTACTCCGTGGACCGCTACAACTTCTCACTGCTAAGCTTCACTCTGTCAACTCCGTTCCAAATATAAACGTCCACTCACATTTTATTATGCTTTAAACTAAAATAACCAAATTTAAAGCTCAACGTGTAAAAATTAGTGTTATGTGTTAATTTATTAATAATGGAGGGGCGGAGGAACTGGGATGGAGTGCCGGTGGAGTCGCATTCTCCTCCACAGTCAGTGCCAGGGCGACGGACGCCGCTGGGTGCTGTGGGCCTCGGCGGCTTCTATATGCAGGGAGGCCAGCCTCCGCCTCCGCAACATTGCTACCCCACTGACGAGAACCAGCCAGAACCTGGAACTAGTTATGCTCAACGGTAAGTTTCCTATATATTTTATTATATTAATTATCATTTTTTCTTTGTTTCAACAACATTTTTATAGGATTGTATTTGTTACCTAATCTCTAATCTTATCACAAAAATATAAACTTAACTATTGTAATACGTAGCATTTAAATCTATTTCGCCTCTACGTACGCGCATAACTTTAGAACGATTGCACCAAATCGAGTAATTTTTTTTTGTTGTTGTTGTACTCAGCGAAGCAAAGAGGTCGGCTAGTGTTATAATCAATTTAAGTTCAGTAAAGAATAAAAATGTTATATACAAATTTCAAATTAACATTTTACTTACCTATATTTTGATAATTTAATATAGTTAATTTAAAATAAAGTAGATTTATGTATTGAATAAAATTAAACCATTTTTATATAAAATATTTTTGCGGTATAACTTGTAACTAGATATAGGAATAAAAATGTACAGATGTGCTAATAAAATTGCAGTTATACTAAGACTCCCCTAGCAAGTACCGGACACAAAAGCGCTTCCATTGTTATAAGTACAGTCGTAGCACTTGTTACGCTTCGATAAACTCCCAACCCTTCTGTCGGTGCATCATTAAAGCTAAAATGGTAAAAACTAAACTGCAAGAGGTCAAAAATGTGTACTAAAGAGTAAACAAATATTTTAAGTTATCATTGATTTCCTTTTCCAGGCCTATGGGAGAAGGAAAATCGAAGCAGAAAATAAGGCAAGGGAAAAATGTGAGACTGAACATAAACGCACGAGAGCGACGACGAATGCACGATTTAGTAAGTATTTTACTATTAAAATATTCCAGTCTATGGTAATCACTACTATTGTATTTGTTTAATGCTTTTCAATATTATTTCAGAACGATGCCCTAGATGAATTACGTAGCGTTATACCCTATGCACACTCTCCCTCAGTCAGAAAACTATCCAAAATAGCAACGCTTTTGCTCGCCAAAAACTATATTCTCATGCAGGCCAGTGCTCTCGAGGAGTTGCGAAGGTATGAGAAAAATATATTGATTTATGACATCTTGTTAATCCGCAACCTGCTCTTGATAGGTTAATTTAATGTAACTGATACTATACAACAGGATAAAATATAAGATATACTAAATCTACGCTAAAAATTGCCTAAAATATCAGATTCATTCAGATAAAAAGGATCTGAAAAAATTTTGGCAGCGGTCACTTCAATGATACTGGTGAAAACGAATGACAATGATTTTTTTCGTGCCTTTTTTCCCGTAGCATTGAAACAACTGGGTCAGATTTCCTATTAAAATCCAGGCATACCATATTAGATACCTAATATTATTGTTAAATTGCTTTCAGGTTAGTCGCCTACCTTCAAGGAACAGCAACCGCTGCTGGTATAGTTCCTCCACCAGGTTTTGATCTAACAACTCTACCAGCTGCAGCTAAACTTCTGCAACCACCCATTCCTGGTCCACCAGCTCCTCCAGATCCGTCTTCTTGAGAATCAACTATCAAAAGTGAACCATAAAAAGGGATATAATATATCCTTTGGGTATTTTACTAAGTAGTCAATGTTTTGAAGTTTACATTGATAGTTATAATTAAATTACTTGAATTATGGTTAACTAGAGCTTGTTTTAAACAGGTTAGTATTTTGAATTTTATACGTTTGAAAAGACATAATGTTTATAACAGTTGTATAATTTAAAAGATTTCTCAATTGTGAGAAACGCAGCAGCCTACCATTTTTTTTAAGTTAGAAAAATAAATGATAACGTTAATCAGTGTACGATTAGCCATGGAGAAAATCTCTTTAGATCATAAGTAAGTTAATATTAGATTATACTTTGACTAACTTGCAAAATGGAATACTTACAAAACTTTATAATAAGTTCAAGTTAATTTTAGTTTATCTCAAGAGAAGAAAAGGGTTTTTTTAATTAATTAAAGAATTTTTATTACTTTCTTACTAGTATAGTATAATTATATTATAAGGGAGAAATTAGTAAATTATTCTGTTTTGCAAGTAAATCAAACTTTTCACTCTCTGGAAAAGAGAGGACTGTGAATGCACGTGCCAAATAATTTAGATAGTATTTTATTTACAAGTGACTTTGTAAATTATTATGTATGTTGTAAGGTAATTAAATACGATATTGTAACTAAAAATATGTGCTAAACACGATTCTTGTAACAATTATAAGTAATAGTTGTAAAAAATCAAAACTATTCATTTATTTAATTTCAATTGATCTTTCTTAACTGTAACTGGATCCGCTTACACTATAATTTATTTATATTTTTATGTGGTACAGTAATTGAAAACTTGTTTTAATATATCTTGCCAATTCAAGTAAATAATAAGTTCTAGTTATATACTATAAAAATATACTAACTAATAGGATATTAGAATCTGGTTGTTATCTATGTATGAACAGAATTATGTATAATTTAATTTAACTGGCACTAATCAAAATATACGCACACAATACACATTTTTCGAAATGTGCATGTAGTATTTGATTTGACTAGGTCCAAACATTCAAATAAATATTAATATTATATGTTTTTATAAAAAATCTAATAGTTTCTACTATTATAAATGATAACCCAGTATTTAGTTGATTAACCTTAGATTTTAAATTTTAGAAGTACGATAGATTATATTATAATTTATGATTTTTTTATAAGCCAAAGTAAATTGTGATTGTTATTAGCAATAATAATTAGTACTTAATAAATATTAAGGTATGAGTATAATAAATTGTCCTAAAAGAATTAACTGAATTAAAATATGTACAAAAAGTGTTTTCTTTTTTTCAGTAACAATGTAATTTTTGTTATTGTAAATATTCCTGGATTTTTCAGTTTTTAACAAAAATTATGATAAACAACAAAACTATAAAAAAAACAAAGTATGAAATTTTTTTTTACTTTTATGGCTTGATGTTGTTAAGTATGTTTATATGAAAGGCTCCACAAAGCGATTAATTTTTACGTCATACGAATATTTTTTTTTTATTATCAATTACAAAAAGTTGGGTACAATTTTGATTAACAAGCATTACAAAAAACCACTGAGGTTTGCCTTAATGTTAAACATTTTCTTTCATTTACAATGAAGACGGAAGAGCAAGAAATTTTTTTGAGTTAACAAGCGTTTAAGTTGTTGAAAAAATTACTAAAAGTAAAATTTCTATCGGGGGTAAATTTTTTAAAGTGTTCAGAATACACTATAATTTTTTTAATTAAAAAAAACCATTTAATACCTTAAAAAAAATAATCAATGTGTCGTACCCATTTTCAGCGTTAAATTAATATTATAAATAATGAAGATAAAGTTCTGTTAGTCGGTCAGGAGCCAACGAGCAAAGCAAAGTGGAATGTACATACACTTATTTAATTACTACGTTAAAAGTTTGGAAATAATTTAAATTCATGTCAGTAAAATGATTAACTGATACCGTTCAGGTTTCAAATACACTTGTAAACATAATATCTTTGAATATTTTACCCAAACTGCAAAATAATATTTCTAATTAAACGCCATCTACAATAAAAGTTTAAAATCAACGAAATCTTAATTCACCTTACGTTATCCATCTTCTAACATATGCTCATGAAAGTTTTCTAAACTGAAAAGAATACGTTTCCACGAGTTGACGGTAGATGGCATCCTTTATAATAACTATGTAAGGCCACACCCAGACTCTGTGCATATACGTTCATATTAATTATGTATCTGGAAACGTCTATAAATATTCTAACATAACACAGCTGGATTGATATTTGATTGTAACTAGGACGAAAGAATTTTAAATAACCCGATGTTTGTGAATGTCTTAAGAATATATACATTGCTGCATTTACTATTCTGTAAACATTAATGTAATAGCTGGCCGTTATCGCTACCCTGAGCTATATAATAGCAAATCTTTTTCATAAAATCCTATTAACAATTTATAGATACTATCGTCACTCGTAAATAACACGATTATAATTTTAATACAGATTTAATACTAATTTAAAAGAATATTATTTTAGTTAGTGTGTGCTTTAAAATATATTTACTAATAGACGTACCGCGCACGTACCAGAATAAGTAGTATTCAATAGGTTTCGAAGGAAAACAACATTATAGTCTTTGTAATAATGTTTTGTGCTTATGTACGTTTTCTAATAGTAAAAATTCAAAAAAATTAAATAACTTAATTCTACTATTGGGTGTTTTAGGATGAATGTAGCAATGGACTCAAGAATATTATTTTCATGAATTTCATCCTCTTAGTTTTCGTAAAAAAAATGTAAATATTCATTATTATGTATTTACTTAAATTAGGTACTAATTTTTGAATTTTTCACATCACGAGAAAGACATGTTTTTTCCAATGTTCGACGTTCTTGTGAAGTAAGCACTTTCAATGACGAATTTCACCTAACGAATGATTTTGACCCCAAATTATAGGAATTGTAGCTTATTTAAGATTCAAGCTTATAAAAAGTCTTCCTTTATCGGTAGATCCATTAGAAAAATATTTACTTCAAATGTAGAGCGTAAGCATTGAATAACATTACGTGTACGTAGTACTATATAGATAGGAGTACAATTACTGGGCTCTACATGGCAACCTAATCGTTGACACTGTGACCTTTCTCCACAAGGCTGTGACATTTGACCTATCCAACCATAGAACCTACCTTAAAACATTAAAGTGTTAAATGAAATAAAAGCAAGCAAGTTTTAGTTCATAGCTCCATTTAATGGCTTGTTATATTTTTTTAAACTCGTATCTGGTCATTGAATTCAATTGAAGTGTCTAATTCAAATACATAACGCATAATTTTTTTATAATTTCAATATAAATACCCAATAGTATAAATACAAAAACTGAAAATGACCTGAAAAAGTACTACGGCTACTGCTACGGCCACCTTTTCTTGCGCGTCCTGAAGTATTTATCGATTTCTGTAGCAAAAAAAAGGAAATACTGTAAGAAAATTGTAGAAATTTCATGACCTCATTAAGTCTTCAATTTATTAAGACATCGCGAACAAGGCACCAAAGATTTAATATTATTAGTTCTATTAATAACTTATTACGCCTTTGCATCAAAATACCACAATTATTGTATTAACGTCTCTCTGTTTGTGAAGATAAAATGGATTTTTGCTTTAAACCTATTTCATCTGAATCATGAAAATTTTAGGTAGCTAATATTATACTGGTTGTAAACATGTTTTATGTTTCTGTCATTTATTTATATATGTAGGAGAAATTACTAGAATGAGAGGGATGGAGGCGATAGTTTGAATGTACAATCTCTCATCAAGCTTCGCATGTGCACAATGGATGGCCTATCATGAAAGCTACGGACGCAATACCGTCAGGATATAACTAAACATTACTATCTCTTACTATTCTGACAGGAAACCAAGTAGTGCCATGGATTTGTCACCAAAGCGTAGGCTTAAGGGATCCCTTTAAGTAATTACAACACTGGCCTCCACTGCCTAGCCTCTCTGTTTTAACCTAAGTTTAAACACACAAACATAACTTAAAACAAGGCTAACCTAACCTAACTTACATCTCCGATATATATACAAACAAGATGGTTGATTGACTCATTAAAGTATAAATAATATACAAGCATCTGAAGCTATTAACTTGAAATACTGGACAGTAGTATATATTTGTAACCACAGGGTCTTAAATAATTGTATTTTGACGAAATTTACACCATAAATCGGGGAGACAGGATTGTATGGGGACTTTAAATAACTTTATCTGTTGATATAATATTTTAAAATTAAATGAAATAAATACATTACTCTGTATTTTCATCTCCGCTAGATGTGTAAAAAAGGGTAGGTTACAATCAGACAAAATTTGCTTTATCTAAGTGAAGCGAGAAACATGTCGGTTAGTGTTTATGTATTTTGATAAAATGTATAATAGGACATAGGACATTGAGATAAAATACACCGGGAAGCAATTCCAACCCTAACGGTGATGAATACAAGAGAGCCTGAGGCAGCGTAGTTATGTGGTACGAAATTTAATCTACCCCCGTCTGCCTCCCTGTCGGCCCACAACCGCCCGCCCCCTCAGCACTGCGCACCTATGTCTGTTATAAAAATAATTTATTCATGTCAACTAGATCTTTTAATGGATATCCTTCACAAATGACCGGTATTTGAAGAAGTTTGCTTCGCTGTTGCCATGTGAACGTTGAGCTGCCAGGTCAGCGCAGGCTGTATAGTGGCTAGGTACGGAACGATACGGGCGACGTCGGGCGTACATACGTATTACTACAGACCTACAGTGTACACAGGGACTAGTGCTGTCGAGATGCAGGATAAGCAAAAAACGAGATGAGGCTGTGCTACTATCTTAATGAATAATTACATGTAATAACGAACGCAATGATTCTAATCTAAGATTTAATGCAAGGGATTTTATTACAACATGTATATTGTATTAGTAGTGTTATGTTACCTATAGACTGTAGAACCATGCCTTGTCATATTTATAAAATATCAAACAAGCTCTTTGGCGTAGATAACGAAGTACACATTTTTTACAACATTTGATAATTTTCATCAGAAAGATTTAGTACTTTAATTTGCACTACTAATATTTGTATAAATTTAATTATAGTTAAGCGAAATCATGATTTTAGGTGTTCGTTGCAAAAGTATTTATTATTATTAATTCATCAATTGAAGTTCTAACTTACCTTGGTATTTGTCATAACTTACCACGATACGGAGGAAGAGACAAAAAGTACAGTTTCGATAGATTTAGACTTTCTCAGAAACCTAAATATATTCATTAATTTTGATAATTAAACAAAAATTGATTCACTAATTTTAAAGAGCATGATGAAGATTAAAAGATTAGTTTTAGAATCTTTCCACGCTAAAGATTTTTTAAAGTAAAAATTGCTAGAACAGTCCTCGATGTCGCCTCTTGATTAATCATATCTTGTTTAAATTAGCATTATTCTTTTATTTAATAATAAAATATATACACTCATATTACATAAAAGTAAGATTATTTAGGTTGAGATTTTATTTTATTAATAATTAGATATTCAAAGAACTCGAGCCCGAAGGTTTTTTTCAATTGAAACGTCGGAATTTTGTGGGTGTCTGAATCGTAGGCGTTTGCGTAAAGAAAAGAACAAAGTTAACAATAATGTATATATGTGAAACTATTAATAGACGAAATATTAGATCTACCTAGTTCGAGGTACACAACTTTGTTTACTCTCATCTGTTAGTGATAGTAATCTTATTGTATTTGTCATTTCTGTAAAATAATTTAACTTTAGTAAAAAAAGAACCAAATAATAGTGTAATAATTAAGATATAAAAAAAATAATACAAGCTTTTAATACTCATGATGCTAAAACATAGCCCAAAATTGACTGTTCTATTTACTATTAGGAAGTTTCAGGCCCTATATCCCAATCTAATCAGTTCAGCTCGCTGATACCATAATGTTGCATAGTCAGTTATAAGTTTGTCCAGTTTCACCTCTATTGAATATCAGCAAGTGACTAAAAAATAATTTGCAAATTTTTACTGCCAAATTAAATACATATATTAACTTGCAGTTAATAAAGTGTTTTAGATTAACATTTTACCATAATCTTTATGTAAAAACAAGTTCTATTAATACTTACAAAAATAATAATAATAAATATAGGCTTAATCGTAAGTTTTTGATAGGTCTTTGTAAATTACAGGCGAGAGCGAGAGAGCCCTATGCAAGCGTCGCGTTCGCCCTCCGCGAAAGCCTCCTGAAAATATCTATTGATTATCGTATACATACCGCTTGGTACTTATAGCGCTCGCCCTATATTATGTCTACCGCAGAGTGCCAATTTATTTGAAGAACGCTTTCATATTGTAAATAACATTAACGTTAATTAGTGCCGATACCTAAATTTAAAATGAACTTTTTACATATGTGACCTTATACTATATGACGAGACGTTAGAGACGGATAAATTATAGTAAAACCTGAATATCCTTGACGAAGTACCTCTAGCAGTTTCATTGATGCAAGTTGATCAATCCAGATAACCCTTGTTACTTGGATGGTAATCCAATATGTAATAATGGATTACTGGTCAGTTAAATGCTAAACAATGTCTGGGGCTTTCATGAATTGTCAACAAAAATGTGTATTGAAGTGAATCATCACTCTAAAACCGTTTATCTAAAATAGCTATTTAAATCGGTAACAATCTTAAATTAGCTGAGCTCATATTGATAACATTACAGCATTAATTACTACAATTCAGTAGAGTTTATTTCAATAAGATATTAATATTTTAATTCCGATAATCATAATTTTAACCTATAAAATACAATAACAGACCAATGGTAAAAAGTGAATTTTAATCTTGTTTAGTGGAAAAGCTCCTTTTTAATGCAACAACTATCCCAAAGGGAATCCACGCGCGAAAAGCGCCTAGCAACAGTTCGAAGTATGGCAAAACAAGTATAATTAGTTATTGGCTCTCTATAGTTTATTTGATAAGTTGAATAATATATAATTTATCATTTAACAGAAGAAGAAAGCATTTTACTTATACACAGTTCGAGTATAATCGAAGCGAAGCGAGGGCTGTCTCTAGTTTATTATATTATCTATAATATTGAAACAAAATAATGTTTTACATAGGTATATAAGTATAGCTAGATTAAAATTTCTTAAAATAGATTAATGCATACGTCGATTACCTTGAGTAACGAATGTTATTTTTATTATGAATTCATGCTCGGTGCTCGACGTATATCGCTTTACTCACCTTGTCTTCAGAAAAACAAAAAACTCTACTATAATTACAATCTTATAGATTAGTAGTACTTTTAAAAATAAATAAATTATGACAAAGGTGCTTTGAAAGTGCTTTATTATTGATACGTAAGTGATAACTAAATAATGTTTAAAGAGTAGCTGAAAGCAAAGATAGACTATAAATAATCTACGAATACCAACTATCCCGACACAAGGCTCTTCGGAGAGCCTCAATGAAGGGAATATTAACATTAGAAGTAATAAAAGAGGATAAGGATCAAAGCGCTAGGACTTTAGGATCTTATATACACAATATCCCATATAAGAAAAACAGCAAGAAAATTATAATTAAATGATAACAATTGTCTATTTTAATGTATACAACTGTGTTAAAGATCAGATATTTAATAGTACATTATGATACGAGTGTGCTAAGTTAGTCATTACATTCGAGGTGTTTTAGCCCGAGCCGGAAGCGAGCCCGTAACGGAGCCGAGAACTATAATGACCAAAGCGCACGAGTTTCATACGACGTTTTTTATTAAGTACATCAATGTGTTACTATTCGATTAATTATTTATAAAAACAAACATACGGACATCTCATAACAAGTCGCATAGGTAATCGGAACAGATGATGCTTGCTTTAGTATATTAAGATTAGGAGCCTTGTGTAATTTTAAATTTTTGTACTAAATTAGATAATGAGTTACTGAGTTTGTTTATTGTATTGTTAGTGTTAAGTTATATATACTTAAATGTGACAGCGTTTTTCTGCCGATAAACTACTGAGCAGTCTGGCAGAATATATATCCCCTTTTTAATTATCCATTCATTAGCTTTTAAATAAATTAAACACCATACGAATACATACAACACCATACGATACCTTACGAAATGTTACAAAACCATACAATACCTTACAAAACCTTAATAAACCATGCGAAACCATACGAAACCATATAAAACTATACAAAAATATGCGATATACAATCCTGCAAAAAGGAACCATATACATACGAATAAACATTCTAAGAATTTACAAAAGAATTTTTCAAAAAGCAGAGCAGCACGCGGACAAAGTCACGCGAGACCTTTATATAAGACCATTACCGCACTAGTGCCGTAATGTAAAGTAAAAAGCACACGGTGTGTCATGAAGCACTGTTGTTGTTTGAGCGAGATCAGAAAATTTTATAGCGAATTAGCTTTCCGGTACAAAAACTACTATTTTAAAACAAATGTGTGACAGGAAATATTGGAAATGTTTTCTATTATCAGCAGTTTTTGTAGATAGATCAGCTTTGTCCTAACGAAAGTAAATGAAACTTGGCAAAAGGTCGTTAGCGAAACTCGTCAAGAGCGCGATATATTTCGTTTATCTTACGAAACAGGTGTTACCTTCAAATTACTTCACATGACAAATATGAATATACAGATTTTGTTATTATACTAAACTTGCAGTTTTCAACTCACATTCCTTCTACGCGTACTTAGCTGGTTACAAGTTTATCAAAATATAAACTACGAGCGGCCGGCCCTCACTTCTCTTAGGGTATTTAATGCAAAATTATAATCCATAACTTTTACTTATCTTTTGGTTATATTTCCATCACTGATAAAGGAAGAAAAAGAGGGACGGGAATAGCATGATTTGTGGCAGTTAAAAAATTTAAAATCGGAACTAACAAAACGGCCATGCCCTATTAATTACAAATTATATATGGCAACACTAGATGCATCTGTGTCACTCACATAGTTGTAAAGAATTCTTTGCATGAAAAACTAAAGAAACCTATTCAATTTTATGTAATTCGTTTTTGTGGTATGCGCATCCAAAACACACTTTACATAAGTGTGTTTTGGATGCGCATACCACCATAGATATGCAGAGAAACAAAATTATAAGAAAATATTGTTTAGTTAAGTTTTTTAAATAACTTCTTTGTATGTACATGTTCAATAACTTGAATTTACACCAACATATTAGTAAAAATAACAACTCTAATTTTGGTTTGGTGGACTCTGAAATCTTCTCTCTACAACTGCCAAGCGGCTCTAGCTCTGGTGACCAATAAATGGCGGGTAAACATTTGTAGTCTGCTGATCGAAATAACCCTGGCCGATGATAGACAGCAAACGTCATCACTGAGATCACTAACCTGCGTCAAGAAAAGTGGCTATTGCCAAAATCACCTAAATTGGTTTTAGCTATTTTGATAATACTTAAGCTTAACCTAATTTACATCGTAGCGGAAGATCATCGACTTAGGAAAGTTTTTGAGCTTTCCCGGTCATTCCGTACAATTAAAAATATCACAGATTTTGCTATAAGTATGAGAACTATACTGCGCAGTAACACTTAAAGTACGTAAAGTTAAGTAAGAGCAGGTTTGAAGACGTCTTCTACTATGCACAAACTCTTAACTCCACAACTCGACCTCGCTGCCGTATATTAAAATAATAAAGTACACACGTGCTCCTCGATAACGGAGGCCTAACACCATACCACGAAAAAACACTACACTAATAGTTCCTAAAATAAACTACCCGTAAATATTAGTATCAAAAAAAAATTTGTAGAAGTAAAGCAGTAATCATCGGCAAAATACAAGTATTTGAAATGATAACCGGATATACTTAAGTTTGAATAATCCAAAAAACCCCTTTATAGAGCTTACTTATCCTTTATTTAATTTAAATAGATTTTTTATTGGATGTAGACTTCGTATACACTGCTGCCAATCACCATCAAAATGTAGATACCAAATAGTAAAGTATTGTATGTTTTGTTCTTCATTCTGAGAAATATACCTGCGGAGACCATTCACGGACATACCCAGCCTTTGTTACTTGCCACAAAAAACTGAACCCATTAATGTCTTCACTGGCAATTATTATTAGTGTATCTGAGAATCAAGTAGAAAAAGCTATCATAAAATCTGTTTACTTAAGGAAACCCCTATTTTTTAGTTGTTACGTGTGGCTAGTAAAAATGTATACAAACTCGCGTTGGTCCAAAATTTATCTTTTTTTTATATTAATTTTAAACTTTGCTGATTGATTTCAATCCATTACTATTATCAAACCAGTATCTTATTTTGACCAGATAAGACAGTTACGTTACAATCTTCTATCTGAAACTGAATCTGTATCACCTAAAACACAATATTATTTTTTACAACTGCAGTTGCTTTATAAAATGGGAATACATTTAATTTCAGATCACATAAAAAATCTGAATTAATTATTATATTTAATTACAATTTTTCTTGATATAGTGAACATTTTCTCGGATGTATATCAAAAGGTCACTTAATGGGTCAGGGCGACAGATTGTAAATAATTATTAATATGAATGCTAATCATGTTCAAGACTCATGAGGTTTCTTAAAAAAACCACTATAAAAACTAAAAAAAGTCTAAAATACTAACTTCCTTTCCTTTAGTAGAGCAAGGACTAAAGGCTTGGCTACTTTCGTGTCACTCAATTTTTTTAAAAGATTAGAAAAGTAAGACAATATAAGCCAAGCTATTTTTATCACAATATTCTCACGCCAACACAATCAATATGGAAATCAAGATATGCTTGTCCTTGTACAAACTTTTTTTTGGTCTCATTGCCTACTCTACCACAGGATGTTTTATAGTTTGATTTTGACATGATATTACCTAGTCACCATAGTTGCTTCCGTAATCTAAATGCAGAATTGTAATCTAACCCCACTGGTAGCGTCATCATCATCAACACAACTCGTTAATGGCCCACTGCTGAGCCGGGTCTCAGGATGAAGAGGGGGTTAGGCCCATAGTCTATCACGCAGAAGGTGAAGGAACTCTCAAGAGTGCAGGTTTCGTCACAATGTTTTCCTTCGCCGTTAAAGCAAGTGATATTTAATTGCTTAAAACACACATGACTCAGAAGTCATAGGTTTGTGCCCCGGATCGAACTCGGACTCCCGAGTAAGACATTTAAGTCTTAACTACTGGGCTATCACTGCTAACCCCACTGGTAGCGATGAATTATAAATTAATTTAACAATATATTAGATTTATCGCTCAGATATCACTCTACCTACATTGAATAAAAGTTATAAGACAATTTATTTGTTTACAAATGATTACTAAATGTGAAATTAGTTATCAGAGCGGTGTGAACGATAATAACTAAAATGTAGAGTCGCGGTTTTGTTTAGTATTTTGTTGACATCGTCTGAATTATTTATTTAGACGTGTAATTTCCTATTTTATACAAGTGTTATCTCTTAATATTACATCTGTACAGTTATATCTAACTGTACATATTCAAGGTAGTATAAACTTCTGAGATATGCATACAGTAGTCGTGATATGACGTAGAGCTTATGTCGAACAAGACCTGTCGGGGTGTCGAGTTGGCCGGAGAGCAAAAGGTTGTGAACTGTACAGCTTATTAAATTTCCCAGATTTAAGGGAATATTTATGTATTTATATTTAACAAAAGCCCTTATTCAGGAGGCACAAATTACAATTTTGGAACGATAGTATACTTCGGTAGTGAGATTATAGTGAAAATTTATTTTCTATGTAAACAATTAAACTTAAATAATAAGCAAAAAAAATTGAATCTATGATAATAGAGTATTATAATGTCTCATTACACCAATATTATTTAATTATTTTTAACAACTAATTTACTTCCAAATTAATATATGTCTAATTTTACAATTATAATTATATCATAGGGAAAATGTAATACAAGGCAGGTATTATTACACGGCAAGAGACGGATAGCGCTTGCGCGCCTTCGACGGGCAGTCGCGGCGTTGAGGGTCGCAAGGCCGGGGGGAGGAGCGAAGGGGGAGGTAACGTCACGTCGAACAACGCAAGCTTTATGCTACCAAATAGAGAAGTCGCCGCCGCGCGTGCTCTATGCGATGACAGCCGGCTATTACATTTGGTCATATTCGATCTTGCCTGCGTCGCTGTAGTCGTCGTACACGATTACGCGAGTGGGAACGGCGAACTCGGTGTAGTAAAAGTGGGCTCTCTCCGTGCGATTAAATCGCGTTGATGTTATATTTAAAATAATTTTTCGTTAAAACTGTGTCTCAGAGTACATATTACCAGTAAAAACTAGCTGTGATAAATGTGTGCTGACAGGAAATATTTGTAGAATGACTATCAAAATAAAGCAGAAAATAAATAAATAGGGAACGATACGGCGCGTCACAATCGGTTCGCGAGTGATGAAAAAGGACCTTATTGCGTTGGGCAGTAAAGTGATATTGGCTCAGTGCGGAAAACGTTGATAACCAAATTAATAAAAATTATGACTTTAGTTAGTTGTTGACTGCTGATCTGAGTGCATGGTCATGAACAGAATCTTGCCCAGTGACTCACAATGGATTGGAGAATTCGAAGACAGACATACGAATATCGGTGAAGCCCGTTGAGGCCGCCACGGGCTTTTGAAACAGGTACCGGTTTTGTATTATCATTTTGTTTGATTTATAATGCTGCTCCGTTCAAACCCGACGGGCGCGGGCGCCTTGCACCGAACTTTAATGCAACAGTTTTTAAACATTGTTGACCTAAATTTCAAATCAGTCTTTTATTTTTTTTTCCATACCCAAATATATAATTTTGTAAATATGTAATTTTGTACAATTGATGCTGTCAATTTGAATTCTTTATTATAATCCTAATGGTACTTTATAAATGTTTATACCTAAACATTTCTTCTGTACTTTACAGGTCGCAATGGACGCAAGTCTTGTAGATTTGGCTCAAAAGCCAGACGAACCACAAGATTCTCCAAGCAAAAAAGAGTTGGTAACAGGGGAACAAGTCAAGGAATGTGTACTTGTAATAAAAGATGAAAAAAGTAGAGACAGTGACACAAACAGTGTAGATATTAATAGTAGTGATGAACAAAACAATCTGAATAGTAATAGTTCTCCATTCTATGAGAGCAGTGATAGTAAAATAGATTATGCCATTAAGTTAGAAGATAATGACACTTTAAGTGATATAGACGATATAAAAACAGACACTGCTTCGGCAGACAGCGAGGACTCAGCTCTTGGTAGTCTCCCACCTGATAGTGCACTTCATGAACGAGAAGAAGATGGTCAGGATCGGTCCGATGGTAGTGACTCGGGTCTTGGTTCAGAAACACCTGACGAAGCTAAAGTACCCATTTTTCATCTACAACTACCCTGTGTAAACGAAGAAAACAATGCACAAACAGCCACAGAGGAAAATAACGTTAAAATAATTAGTAACTGTAATAACCAAAATGTGGACCAACACTTTGTGTCAGCTATTAATAAACCCTTTAAAAGCACTCTTAAAAGAAAATGTGACATTGAAATTAGTGAAGAACCACAGAATAAGAGAAAAAAGCATAATATACAATTTGATAATGTTACAGTTTTCTATTTTCCTAGAGCGCAAGGCTTTAGCTGTGTGCCATCTCAAGGAGGCTCCACTTTAGGTATGGAATGGGAACATACTCATATACAGAAATTTACTTTAGCTGAACATGCATTAGAACAGAGGCGGTTACATAGACAAGTTTTACAACAACTAAAAAGTGAACGGCATACTTTACAAGGCGTTTCTCTCTCTTCTAGTGAAGATAGTGACACAGAAGAAGAAACGAGTGATATATCTGAATCTGAGTTAGACTTAGACAGTTATTACTTCCTACAGCCAGTACCAACAAGGCAAAGAAGAGCTCTACTAAGAGCGGCTGGTGTACGAAAAATAGAAGGTTATGAAAAAGATGAATGTAGAGATATAAGAACGTCTCGCGAATTCTGCGGCTGCGCTTGTAAAGGCGTTTGTAACCCAAATAATTGCTCGTGTAGTTTGGCTGGCATCAAATGCCAAGTCGACAGATTAAACTTTCCCTGCGGTTGCACAAGGGATGGATGTGGTAACACTACAGGTAGAATAGAGTTCAACCCCATGAGAGTACGAACTCACTTTATTAATACACTTATGCGAGTAAGTCTTGAGAAGAAAAATGAAGAAAATCAAGAAGCTGTTAAAAGGAAATGGGCTGAGACGCATAGTGTTAATGCTTCATGTCTGAACAGTACATATAAAAAAGAAAATAGTCATAACCATGAAGATGTTTCTGTATCCAATATAAACATGCCACAAAGGCTTGCCATGGAATCTTGCATAAACGTAGGTGGTTTTAGTAATATACATCATAACATGAACAATATAAGTAACAATCAAAATGACACATTTAATTTTAGAAGTGACTCTATAGATCATAGCGGTATACAAAATACTGTGTTGACCTTTGAAGAAAAATCCGATCACCGCAGTCACGACCCTTATACATCTAATATACTTCAAGGAAAAGGCCCGCCTTATTCTACAACAAGTGCAATGGAGTTTAATAATACGATGACGAATGATATGCAAAGATATCAATGCGATCTCAATTACTCTTACGACCAACACACCGAAGGTCATCATTTTAAAGGTTTGCAAAGCTTTTCCGCAGCTAGTTTTGAAGAGTTTGCTCATAGCTCACAGATGTCTATGCTTAATCACTATGGTCACATGTACGTGTCAGATTATATACAAAAGCCTAGTACGAGTATTGAACAAAATCAAATGCAGTACCAAAATCATTACATGTATAATAAAAACGCCGTCGAGTGTGCGTCTGAAAACAAAACGGACAATCACTACACAACTCTCATGACAATGCCATATCAACAAAGCAATAAATTGCAGGCTGTAGATAATGATGAGAATTGGTTTAGCCACAATACGCTGTTGAACTTGGATGATTCGGTTCAGATCGACCAAGAAACTCACGCGGTTCAGCCCGAGCCCGCCCCGACGCTGGCTGAGGGTGAAAATAGTGACACCACTGAAAACTTTGGCGAACTTATAAAAAAAACTATGGTAGAGTCTGTTACAGTGTAGTTGAATTATTTGTTGTACTTTATCTTTTAAATCAAGTATCATGTTAATAAGTTTAATTATATCAATTGGGACTTTAATCTTATTTATTTTATTATATTGTTTTGTCTAATTAACGTATAATATAGTTCTTAAAATATAGACCTTGAAATATTTTTTTTCTCTTTACTAAGAAATATATTCTAAAAATTGAAGACTTCAGTTTAAGGAGAATAAATATGGTGTGGATATAGAATAAAGACATTATATTTCTGTCTACAATACGTTGCACCCTCTTCAATAACCTTAGAGTGCATAAACATGAATAAACAAATAATCACAAAATTAATATTCACTTCTAATTTACACGTAATTTCACATCTATTATCACCCTAAAAATATAATCGTTAATTTACTAAAAACTAAAAATAATTAGCTTCGATTAGGTAATAGACTCCGAAACGAGTCTCAGCTGCTCCGAAGTAAGTGTATGAATAGTTGCAAATACACAATAAACAAAATAATGTTTCATCGTTTTATTATTAGTATGTATTTGTCATACTCATATTTTTCTTAGAAACGCGAACGCCAATACCGCAGAAATGAATAAAAAAGGAATAGTTAAAATTATCTTTGGTATAAAGCGCCATCTGTTAGCAACTCATCAAACCAATAGAAAGTATTTTTAGCCCTGAAACTCATCGCGTCGTTTCATCCACGCTCCATCTGGCGCACGCCAAGAAATGACTAAACTTAAAGGCACATTTACATGGTAAAAGTTTATTGACCATTTTGAAGCGATACAAATCAAGTTTAAGCGCAACACATACGCTTTTATACTTTGTCTATACAATATTACTTTTTATTATATACTATACAATACCACTATACAAATTAGAATCCTGTGTAGCATCGAGTAGCTAAAACTTTTAATAATTTATAATTTTTGTTGCCATTAAAAAAATTATTAAATTATACCTCAAAATAAAATCACGATAATCAATACGCAAATTTTAATTTACAATCGTTAAGGCTAATATAGAAAAGTTTATTTTAATGAAAATTAATTTTCTTATATTTCAAAACTTGAGACAAATGTTCATTTTCATAAAACGCATTTAATATGAATGCAATTTATCAGAATAGTCATTACTTTAATTTCTAATTTAATTTTGAATGAAACACGTTTTCAGCTGTTTCTTTAAGTCATGCAGTATTGGTTTGACCTTGATAGCGGTTAGTGCGGAAAGAGAGGAGCGTGTTTGGTTCTTATGCGACGATTCAGTTCCCGCGCTTCTGCTATTTGTCAAAATAGTAAACGTCACGGATGGAACTGCCAATACAGGCACGTAGCACGCTCACAATGCGCAACTTTCCCTCATTATTTTCTCAGACCTAAGGCTATATCAGTAAAGAGAATGTATTTCTTGAATGTTGCCATAACAAAAATTAAAATATTTCAGTATCGTAACTGTTTAAAAGTAAAGGATAGAAGTTGCTTATTCTAGAGAAAAGACTGCGTAAAAATTTTCATAAATGTTTATTTCATCTTTAACTTCTACAGTTCTATAAAACAAGCTTAGAATTTAAAAAATAATAATTTTAATACATTTTCATATGTCCTAATAAACCGATGTTGTAAAAAAGTTCAACACAGTATAAGTAAATATAATTAAAATATAGCAGAAAAAATATTTATTTTAATACTAATGATGATAAAAAAAAATTTGAATTTAATATAGAGATCTTTATACAATAGGTACGGTTCAAATATTTTTTTTATTAAATTTTTCACAGACCCCTGTAGTTCAAATCACTAGTTATAAAATAATACATGGAAATAATACTTTATTATAACAAATTATATAGGGTCAGGATGTCTTAGTCAATCTCCATACTTTGATTGATTTATCATCACTGACTGTTGTTAGGGTACTTGAAGCACTGTCAAAGTAGATGGCCCGAATCAAATCTGAAAATAAACAAGTCAAATAACTTTAATCACGGATATCTGCACTATTTCCGAATAAGTCCAGTTTATGATATAGATAAACTTCATAAGCCTAAAACTTCAAATTATTTAGTCGTAGTATCAGACGTTGAAAACATTTCAACAAGTGACGTGCGCCATGTTTGTGAGTGAATTTTTAACCAAATAACTCAACTAATATTATTAACAAAACACGACATTCATATAAGATTCCAGTGTACTTTGTCCTACACCCATAATTCAAGAGCCAAATATAATGTATTGCAATAAATTTGTAAAACCTAACGTGGTCACGAAAACGGCATATAAAAACTACATATCTGAATTAATCAAACACTGGAATATATGTATCGGCACAGATGGTGGCCACATTGCAGATGATAAACTAAATTTAAATAAAAAATAACTTTTTCATGTATTATTTACAAATTTCGGGTATTTTTTTGACATAGTTTGTACATGTTTAGAAAAACCGTCTAAACGTCAAACGAAATTGAACACACGAAATTGCTAAATAGTATGCTAGCGACCCGCTCTGGCTTCGCACAGTTACTGTACTTTAATATTCATCCTTATGGTACGGGACCCAGATTCAAATTCGGTTAATCGTTTCCTCTCGAGTGAAAATTCGTATAATGCGTAAGGGGTTAATTTTATGATTACTCGTGACTGTCAGCTGCGATTCTGCGGGTGGGGCGAGACGTGACAGCCTTCCAAACATGTAGAATTTTTTTTTTCAGTCATTTCCTCCCGTTTGAAAATTTGTCGGATTATAGTTTACCTGGTATCTTGAAGGAAAAATTAAGTCAGCTGACCATAAAGTGGTGGATAATACGTCAGCTGGCTGCTTGGCCATGTAACATTTTTATTTTTATAGCAAAATCACAGTTACCATTTAAGTAGGTTTTTACAAACAGGAGTTTCGTAAGTGAATGAACGGAGTCGAAGTCGAACTCAGGAGGGACTTGGTCATGAAAATCTGTCACTGGCTCCCGTACCATTACTAATATTATAAATGCGAAAGTAACTCTGTCTGTCGCGCTTTCACGCCAAAACTACTAAACCGATTTAAATGAAATTTGGTATACAGATAGTCTAGACTCTAGAGCCTGAGAAAGGACATAAGATACTTTTTAATGCGAAAAGAAGGTTTGTAAGGGATTGAAAGGAGTATCGTTATTCCATGCAGACGAAGTCGTGGACACAGCTAGTATATATATATTATATATTAAACCTTCTCCTTTAATCAATCTGTTTAGACGTGAAAACTGCATTAAAATCCGTTGCTTAGTTCAAAATATTTATGCGTACAGACAGTGGAAGCGACTGTTCTATACTATGTAAAGATCATCACCAGATGACATTGCAATACTATATGAATATAATGAATATACAAAAAAAAATTACCTTCATGAGCTTGTTGTTTGCTCAGTTGGGCTACACTGATCATGTTCCACTGCAACAAAGACCCTGAACTGCCTCCGAGCCACAGAACTGATACGTCGCAGCACAGCGACGTTATTGTTGACGACACCTGTTTTTGATATACCTGTACAAAAACCTCAAAGTTTAATCCGTTTTCATTGTTATTTATGAAGTATATTTAGTTACAAAGTGCTATAAAAATCCATGGGGCCATTGATTAGTCATGTAAGGAAGCTGAGAGGGGTGTTTGTAATTTTTTTTGATCTCATATAGGTAGAAGAAGAGCACACATTATGAATAATTATGCGGTTTAACAAATAAGAATACGCGTTTTTGTACGTTTTTGTAACTTCAAATATATAAACGCGCTACTCTTAGGATCTACTAGTCCGATTTGAAGAATTCTTTCAGTGTTAGATAGCCCATTTATCGAGGAATGCGTTAAGACTAATAGGAGCGCATCATCACACGAAGTCCCACGGGACGGTCAGTTCGCAATAAAGGAGAAAGATGGAGTTTGGGAAATTTTACGCGACTTTACCGGGGATTAAAAAAATTTAAAGTAACCGTAGAAGTAAAGTAGTGGCTGGTATCATATTCTATCAATCAAGACACAACTTTTAAGGATAACCTATTATAGGGGTTACTAATTCCAGCTATCCTTTAAACTATTTTTTTTGGAAATGTTAACTTATTTGACTTACGGAATTCAAAACATTCAGATCTATAACGCTCAATTCTCCATTCTCACTTGAAGTGACTATCCTGTCTTCACAAAGCAAACAGACGCCGGTGACAGCAGATTCGTGTATCGTCACTTTGTTCAATAACTCCTTGGTAGAGTAGTCCCAGATGAACACTTCACCATCGGAGGTACCCGCCAAGATATCGAGGATATGTCGCCGATATCTAAAATAAATAATTTTATTAAAAAACACATTGCTAAGCTTTGTGTGATGGAAAGGGTGGGAATAAAATATTACGACAATTACCCACCATACTTAAACTAAATAAGTTGTTCTATATATTTTAGTCATATGGTAGGCATAGCTTTTTTAGTGATTTTGAATACACATTTAGTTTACATAACAATATATTCTATAATTCAAAGCTAACAGCATTATTCTAAAGCAATTATAGCATTGAAAAAAAATCAAAGTATACCTAAAGGCAATTGCGGTTATTTTGCCATCGTGATCAAACTCTGCTTTAAGTCCTCTCAAGGACTGTCCAGTTTTACCCACATTTCCCCAGACACGCACTACTCCATCCCATCCACCAGATAAAAGCAAGTGATCTGGAAGAAATTTAAAGAAATATAATTCCAACGATCTAGTAAGATTAAAGAAACCAAGGATATATTCAAAATATCGTTTCTATTTGCCTAAATTGCCAACCATTCACATAACAATAACAACGAAATATTTTCAATTCAAGTATATTTGTTATTGTGTTCTAGCGAAAAGTGTATTGCAATTCATTTAAATTTATTTAATAAATGCAAAACTAACCTTTATGTAGCCATTGCAAACAACTGACAGAATCGTCGTGCGCACGAAAACTTTCCACTATGCGACCATATTCTACGTCATATAAATATCTGTGAAATATAGCAAGAACAAAGTAAATGTTTACACAATAAATATGCGTTTCTTTCTAGAAATGCTTAATGTGTTTTTTTGGTAGTTATTATTTTCAGTTGTAACACATATAGAACATAGAGATATGTTATGAATTAAAGTAATATATGATAATCGTTATCTTTTAAATGCATAACTTATGCTAAATAACAATAAAATATCATTAGTAAATTGTATCTATTTGGAATTATTGGAGGTTGTAAGTCATAACTCATAATATAAAAATTAATCTATACTATTATATAATGTTGAAGAGTTTGTTTGCTTGAACGCTATAATCTAAGGAACTACTGGTCCGATTTGAAAAATTCTTTCAGTGTTAGATAGCCCATTTATCTAGGAAGGTTATAGGCAATATATCATAAAGCTAAGACCAATAGGAGCTAAGCTACACGTGAACAAAGTCGCGCGATCGACATGTTCAATTATAAAATGAAAAACAACCATAGATCAATAATAAGTGTAATGAATTAATTTCTGATTCATTCCTAGCTTAAATACAATTAAGAAACTCACATTTCATTATCCCACGAACCGGCAGCCACTATGTGCTCATCGACCATCACACAAGAACTCAATGGCGTCTTACACAAAATAACGCTCCTGATCTGCTTATTCTGCACCATGTCATATACTTTCAACGTGCCATCCTTACACACAGACACTATCCTATCCCCCGTCCGAAGCACAGAAGATACACCCTCTTTATGCAATCTTATAGTATTCATTAATTCTATACTATATTCCTTACTAATAATGTTTAAAGGCTTTAATATTTTCGGTACAATCTTCCGCACGTGGGGTTTTGTGAATATTTGCTTGGGGACTTGACCGAATTCCATAATTTGGACTTCTAGCGCGTGTCTGTCGTTCATGTCGTATATACATTCTAAATCTACTGAGCCTTCGTAGCATACGTGATGAAATACTGAAAAAAAATAAGTGTACGAATAACATTTTTACACGACTACGGCGAAGCCAAAAGGTTATGATTTTGGCAGTCAGTATGTATGTTTGTATGTTCCACTCTAGCGCCTAAACTACTGAACCAATTTTTATGAGTGAGGTGTCAATAGATTCGTAATAATGGCGCGGGTGACATAGGCTATAAAAAATTTAAGGGTTTTTTTACGACGAAATTTAAACTCGAAAAAAATTAAACTGAGATAATTATCACGTGTTTGGTATCAAAAGAAAGGTCTTGACGAGCACATTACAAATATGTATATATATCTTATTGTTTACATGTATGTTTAAAATGCGGTTGTACAGTTCGCGCGGCTAGTCGTTGTACTTATTCACTCGTTTAAGAAAATAAAAACCAACATTACATTACAATATGAGATTATAAAGGTTATCTCGATCGGGAAACAGAAAACTATTAAACAAAAAAATAAAGTTTAAAAAACTATAACCCGACTACGTAAAAACGTGGTATAAAAAGAACGAAACAAGAAAATAATTAAGATAGAAACCCAGAAATGCATAGGTATAAAAATGGTTAAGGTAGAACCGTGGTCGCGCCCATGTATACCTGATATGATTATATATATGATTAGAGGAACACTACCATGAAACAGACAAGGTTAAAAAAAAATTATATGCTTTAAATAAATATGCTTTAAAGCGAGGGCAGGCCGCTTGTAAATCATAATACTTATTCACCAAATATGACATCAGTCAGGGAAATTCCTGGTATCACTATCTACTGTGCACTAATAATAAAAGAGGCAGTTGGGATTTCCAATTGTTTGTTATTTCTGTAACTACTGATTTAAAATATATATGTTAACCCAACTTTTAGAAATGCGGTTTTTTTAAAATGTTTAATACTTTAAGACTTTATCATTCATAAAGCGGTTTAGAAAATTCTTTTAGAATAACATCACATGTTTTTCAAATTCCAGTTCTAATAATTCCCTTTATTCCATGAGAAACTGAGAAAGCTATTAAATATTTTAATATTATTTAGAATCATTTGTTGTCCTAACATATTTTTTTTAAATCCTAGTACTTTTTTATTACCAAGTCAATTGTTACAAAAATCTTAAATTGGTTTAATCATCATTACCGACATGAAGCAAGAATGGGTCATTAGTATGTAATAAGTGTTATTGAATATAGTATGGATAAAATATTGGAGAAAAGTTGCGCATTGTGAGCGTGCTGCGTGTCTGTATTGGCAGTTCCATCCGTGACATAACAGACGCGCGGGAACTGAAACGTCGCATAAGAACCAATCGCTCTCGCCCTGAATTCCTCTCTAAAAAGGCCACCAAAAGTCAAACCTATACTTACGTATTGGTAGCTATAATTGTCTGTATTAATTTCTTACATTACTGTAATAGATTCATGTTTACATACATATATAAATAATAAATGAAATCAAAACTTACAAACCATTATTAGCTTTCACAGCCTCCTCTCCTCTTTGCTTATAACCAAAAATGAGATCAATCCATAAATGTAAATGTCGGGACACATATTGAGACTCCAGGGCTTGTCTTAATTTCACCACAAAGTCTTCAGGGGATGAAGCCCACGGGGGGAGGTTCACATTATCCACTTTATTGCCATTGTGTCTCTCGCCGAAGTCGATATCATATATGTTCACTAGGAAATCTCCTTTGGCATCTGTATCATAAAATTCTGGAACTAATTCCTAAAAATAAAATCATAATAACTAACAATGCGAAAAACCCAATATGAAACACAATTTCCATATCATGAAAATTTATTCTTACGACTGCTTTTATTTCAGTATTTTTTACACTACCTTGAAATCAGACATATTCTTTAAACAGTTGTTGTAAACATCGTTCACTGAATTAAACATTCTGTCTGGATGATCGAATCTGCCATTTTGCAAACATAACATGTATTGAGGATATTTACGAACCTAAAAACAATGAACAAAAATAATATACCTATCATATTTTCTGAAGAAAACTAATAAGCACATTTATTTAACAAAATTAAAGTTGTAAATTAAAACTAATCAATCAATAATAACTTACTAAATAAAATAAAACAAGACCCGGCGCTGAATAATGAGATCCATATAAAAACTTTGGATCCGACATCTCATGGAATCTTTCTAGTAACTTCTCTAATCTATCCGGATTCAGGGCTCCCATCGGCTTGGAGAGGTCTCGATAAGTGTCTATACTTTCCAGATCTAAGTTATCAGAGGTGTAATCTGCTATTACCCATGGGAACACTGGATATTGTGTGAGATCATTTTTACTTCTATCTGCAAGACTTATTGAAAAACAAAAACACTTAATTTCATAAATAATATATTAAGTGTTTTTAGTCAAATTTGAAAAGACCTATGCTAGAGTTCATTTTATGATCTTATATATTAAATTCTCATGTCAGAATGTCGGTTACCATACTTGCCCGAAACGGCTCGACCAATTTTTATGAAATTTTATATGCATATTCATTAGGTCTGAGAATAGGCTAATATCTATTTTTCAACCCCCCCCAGTGATAAGGGTGGCCCACCCCAAATTTATATGGCAAAACAACGTTTGCCGGGTCAGCTAGTTATTATATGTAAAAATATTTTACTTATTTTGGTGCAAGTTTACATGAACCATACAGTTATTTATATAATGGATGAGGAAAGTCCAAATATAGGATTTGTTGTGATCTGTGGATTTGGGCCAAAATTCATTAATAATCTTGATATGACTATCATATGATTTCAATTTTTACAACTAATATTTACCAATTGAGATATATTAAATAATCATAATTAGAAACAATTCCATTTTGCCATTGTAGCGTCATCTCCTCAATATGAATCCTTTCCAAATTTACATTTGGAGATTCTTCTAGTAACTGGTAAGCATGATCTCGGTCATTTTCACTTTGGAATGTCAAATAAATGTGAGGGATGGAACTTTTTTCAGCACAATAGATTTCAAGACCCTACAATATTTTATACAAAAATTAATGTATATAAATGTAGAACATCTATTAACAATTACAAGCAAATCGTACTCTCCAGTATTTATTTATAAATTAATTAGGATCGTAATGTTTCCCTACCTGCATTAATTTTATATTTTTCATAATATGTATTGGATTAACATGGCTAAACGTTTACATATTATGGGTCCTACATATACTGATAGACCAACAAAATAGGGAAAACTGTTTGTTTAAAATAATTTAATATTTTATATCTTGCAAATTTAATTTAAAAATACCTATTAGTTTCAAAGATACAGACTAGTCATTACATTGGTACAAATGATGGTATTTTTACCACAGAACTGTACTTGTACTAGTATAATTAGGACCTGTCAATAAGATTCCTAGATCGTCTACACTTTGCAACAGAAACAAATTGATATTGAAGGAAAAACTGGTTAATAATTAAGAAATTCTAATGGGTAACTCAAGATATTATTGTATGTATAAACTGGCATTATAAATTTCCTACATAATATATCAAGGGTCACTTAATTAAGAATAGAATATAGAATACAAATCATGCAAAACACTCATCATGCAGACAAAGCAAATAAAACAAGGTATTAAAATTAAAGTAAAATAAAATGAACATCGACTGATACATACAACTTGCCTTAGTAAAAATCTTCTTTTGTATATCCTCTGTATTTGATCCAGTTTTATCTTCAAAATTGGGCTCTGTAATCATTACCAATCAAGTTTAATCTACTATCACTAAATTATAACTACATAATAATATGCAACACATACTTACATTTTCTATATTACTAAATGGCTGGAAATATAGTGATGTTGGTGTTAATGCAAGTTTACCATTATGTTTTACAAGAGGAGAAATTTTTTCACTCTGAAATTCACAAATGATTTTCTCTGTAAAATCATCCATCATAACTGGATCAAAAACCATCCTCATGTATCGAGAATGAAGTATTGTTGCCACCATGCTATTATGTTCTGGAGCATGCAAAGACGAGGCCCTTAACAGCTGTTGCATCTGACTCAAGCAATCATCAGCTGATGCAAAATCAAAGAAAAAAAAGAAATCCTTTGTTTCATATTTAAACTTATATGGAGCCAATATGTTTTCTTCTAACATTTCCGAATGCTGTTTAACTTTAACTCTAATTACATTTCTTTTATCTGCCGCGTTTTCCACTGAATTAACTTCGATACATTCTTTAAAATGTAACTTTATAAGGGGATAGATCCATTCTCTGGGCTCAAAAACAAGTGATTTTGAACAAAGTTTTAAACGACCTTGCTTCAAACTATCTGCCTTCAGCGATTGAGTATCATTCATTGTACAAGAATAATCTTCAAAGTATATTTCGCCAGGTTCTAATAACAACATTGAAAATCTGAAAGTTTATATAAAATACACATGACAAAAATGATGAGCAATTCTTTGTTTCTTTGTTTATATTTAATACATACCTGGCTCTATTCATATTTGCGAATGAATATCTAATAAACAAAAATATAATAACTACAATCTCTGAAAACTTGTTAGCCGCCTAAAATGTATTCTTATCTTTTTTATTCTATATAACAATTCAGTTGATGATTGACAGTCATTAAAATATTAGTGAGTAAGTCAATAAGAAAATGGGATGTAAATAAATTAAATGTTTAATAACAAAATTTAACTCCAATTAAAGTTTTTATTACGATATCGATATATCAAAATATCGATATTTTAAAATAAAATAATCGATACATATCGTCGATATTTTAAATCTCAAAATTTTGATAGTCGATATTAATTTCGAGGTATCAAATTAGTATCAAATTAGAGCCAACTAGAGTAACTGCAACCTCAGCAACATGTATTGATAATATATTTACCAACTTTCAACCCAATTCGTATTCAATTATTAAAAAGTTGAGTTCAGATCATTTTGGGCAATTAGTCTCTTTTAACTGTGAGTTAAAAAAAGAAAATAAAAATAAAAAGATTGTGTTTGTTCCTACAAACTCCAGACGTATGGAGAAATTTAAAGGTAGTATTATAGCAAAACTCACATACTTAAATTTTGACAACAATAACCCTGATATGTTATATAACAAACTATTTAAATTAATAAAATCAGAGTTTACTGCTATATTCACTACCAAGACAGTCAATTCGGGTGGTCTCTTGTCATTTAATGATTGGGCAACTGTTGGTATTCATCGAAGTAGACAAAAACTATATCAACTTTATAATGAGAGATCATACAACCATTCAGAGTCCTTTATAGCCTTTGTTAAATCATATTCAAAGTTATTTAAAAAAGTGTGTTCCATGGCAAAGTCGTTACATATTAAACAAAAAATTTATAATGCACAAAACAAAATAAAAATGACATGGAATATTATCAATTGGGAAACTGGAAGAGTCAGAGATCGTAACTTCAAGTATAATCTCATTTATAATAACATTAATATCAAAACTGATCAGGAAGTAGCATCCACGTTTGAAAAATATTTCTCTGACATTCCAATCTCAACAACTTGTTCTCTCATTTCATCTGCCAGCGTTGCTGAATCATTATTGCTAGAAAATGTTAAAAAATGTGATGTACTGTTCGAATTTAGTACTGTCAACAGTAAAGATATAATTAAAACATTTAAAACCCTAGATATGAAGAAAACAGCTGATATTTGGGGTATTTCTGTTAAAATAATTAACTCCATTATTGATGCCATTGCACCGTATCTAGCTACTATTTTCAATACTTGTATTAAACGTGGCGTGTTTCCTGACCTGATGAAGCATAGTAAAGTCACGCCTTTATTTAATTCTGGATGTATAACTGATCCAAATAATTTTCGACCCATCTCAGTATTGCCAACGCTTAGTAAAATTTTTGAAAAACTAATTTTAAACCAAATGTTAATTCATTTTAATTCACAGAGACTTCTCCATGTGAAACAGTTTGGTTTTACTAAGGGTTGTTCAACAACGGATGCCGGTGTCGAATTAATTAAGAATATCTTCGAGGCCTGGGAGGAATCACAGAATGCACTTGGAATATTCTGTGACTTATCTAAGGCCTTCGATTGTGTACAACATGCGACTCTGGTCAGAAAGCTGCGCCACTATGGCATCAAAGGAACTGCGCTCGACCTTATGAACTCCTATCTAAACAATAGGGTTCAAAGGGTTGACGTGAATGGCAAGAGATCTCCTGGGGCTCGTCTGGATATGGGGGTCCCCCAGGGTTCTATTCTTGGACCATTTCTCTTCCTCATTTATATAAACGACCTGCCAAACCTCGTAGAAAAAAAGAACAAGATAATATTGTTTGCTGATGACACTTCACTAATATTTAAAGTGAAACGCCATCAAACTGAATATGACGATGTAAACAATGCTCTCTCTGATATTGTACATTGGTTCAGTGCTAATAAAAATTGGCGTTTAAAAAATCAAAGATAAAAAAGTAAAATATCCAAAAGAAACAGTCCCGCTGAGTTTCTTGCGCCCATTCTTCTCAGGTCTGGGTTAGGTCGTTTCCGAAAGGGTGGTAGATTCCGACGTTCAATAAGAAAATGTAAATTCCAACATTGAATAAAAAATTTTGACTTTGACTTTGACTTTATCAAATTCGATATTTTTTAAAAGCTCAATAAATATATAAAGCGCGTACTACTGAATCATTCCCTTTTTCTATCTCTCAGAAGCTCTACTATCGTCGCATGTATTCAATTGTGGATTGCATTAAATTCCGATCACATTAACTAAAATATAATCACAGTAAAATATCGATAAATCGAACTATCGATACGATCTATATATATATATTTTTCATTTGCCATCCCTACACCAAGGTTTTTGTCAGTCTTGTATTCTCTAGTAATACCTATCGCATTCTACACTATTGTTTATTTCTAATATTATTCTATTTAATTTAAATAATCATTAGTGGTTAACACATTGAAAGGCAAAATCATATTAATAATTGATTGCGGAAAAACAACAAATTATTTTTCTTAAATAATAATAAAATGTTTATCGAAATTACTATTTGATAACCTGCTGTCAGATAAAATCGGGTAACAATCGTGAAAACCAGATAACTCGGAACTCTGTGTTCTTTTATTGGCAACACTATCTTCCTCTCTCTAATTTTCTATAAAATTATCAACGAATTGCAACGTCGCGCGAGTTTTGAAAATATATAATCTTTGCTGCAAACTATTAATTGTTATAATAATTAAAAACATGCAAGAAGCAACAAATGCTCTATTTCAAATGCGATTTCCACAGAAGCTTTGGTATTTGGTCGAATTAAATACCTCAGCCATTTTATGGGGAGGCACAGGCAAAACAATTTTGTTAAACTATAGAACTCTCCAGAATTATTTACAATGTGATCATTCTATATTCAAAACTACTAATATTTCAAGTTTTATTAGACAATTGAACTTATATGGTTTTCGCAAAGTTACTTCCCATCTGCAGGACCCTCTCTGTAATTCAAGTAATCCGTACATGCATGAGTTTATTCATGATAACTTTCAATATGGTAGACCCGAACTGCTAAATCTAATTTCTAGAAAAGCTTTAACAATGAAAAGAGACGAGAGACGAATAAAACCTAGAGTAAGATTTTTGGTTTTTATATTTACAAATCTATGTTAGGTATAAGTTTGAACTAAATAATATATTTTTAGGGCTTAGAAAATTCTGGCCATTTTATCCATAATATATCCCCGCTGCAAAGAGCACGGCGTGCACTACGCATTGCTTTAAAGAAGGCAGCACAAGATTTGATTATATTAAATTCATCTAACATTGATTGCAGTTCACAAAATGAAGGTAACAAATATAAAAATTTTGTACTATATTTGTTATGTAGCATAATATTAATAATAAAACCTTAGTTGTCTTCAATAGTTTTGTTTCTTTGTAAAATATATATATTTAGATGATTTCATTAGCAAAATGTATCTATTTCTAAAACTATTGATTGTTATAGATTGTCCAGAAGATATTTGTGAAGATGAAGAAAATTTTGAATTAGACTGGAATTCATCTGCTGATTCACAGTTTGTTGCTCAATCAGGTGTTGTCCAACCTTTATACAAATTATCCTTTACTATCTTAATCATATTCTATCCCAATCCTTTTCCTTTCTATTTTGTAACATAATCTATCCTATTTAGGTGTTGTTGAGAATGCAAATACACCTCATTATGGGTATGTTTATATTTTTACTATATTTACTTAAAAGAATTTAAATCTAAATATTGTTTTGCAGTTGAATCAGTATATGCTATATTATATTACAGGGAAATCACACAAGAGAACCCTTTAGACTTTTCTGGCAATAGTCAGCAAAATGATAATTTTACATCTCAGTTTCTAAGCATGCCGGATCTTGAACCTACTGAGGTTAACCCTAGTAACGAATTGTTGAAGGAATTCAATATTAACCAGGAAATTGATGGTGCCAATGTCACAAAAAGAGAATATAATGAATGCAATTCTCTTAATTGTGTTCTACCTTCAGTTAATGACGAGATTGATGATGGAGTCGAGGTAAATATTTCTTGTCAAATTATGATTTTCGTAATAAGCTTGTGTGTCTTAAACTTAATTTAATTAAGTGAACTAAATAAAAGCCAAATATTTTCCTATTATTTTAATTTTTTTTATTGATTGTCATTTTCAGTGTTTTATATGCATTAAAATAAATATTATTAATTTCAGAAAAATTATGAGGTGAACCCCTACAATGGAGAATGGGATCAAATGTTTTATGACATCATGGGTAACAAAAGTTCCAGCCAGGAAGGTGTGTCAAATCTGAGAGACCTCTACTCTCAAATTTCTCAAACTATTGATTTGCTTAACTCATAAATGTGTAATTGAAATAAAAAATAACATATACTTTTTCCAATGTATTAAAGTAGTTATAAAAAAATTATTTCATTTCTTTTGTTTCTTCTTTTCAGCTTCTTCTTCTTTTTCTTTCTCAATAACAGATACATATGAATTGATTGTTTCCAAATCCAACATTTGCATTGGCTGATTACGTCTCATAACAGCTATTTCTAAATTTTTCTGTCCAGACTGAACAACTTCAAGAAGGGCACGAATTGCAAGCTAAAAAAATATAAGCAATTAATAAAATAATCACCTTTTTAGTAATAAACCAATATGTAAACTAATTCTTTTAATTACTAGCTGATCATCTTATCTATCAATTTTTTAATAACCTTTCCCATCCCCTAACTTTTTATCATTTTATTAGAAAGGTAAGGGTTACACTTTAATAATTTATTTTATATACATTTAAACAACTTTTAAATATTTAACATGTTCTAAATACATTATAGGGAGTAACAATAAGTATAGTAACATAGCTTTTGGCATATTTACCTTCACAGCACCCTTTTCATTAGCAACCTCCTCTGCTGTGTAATTCTTTTCTAAAAATTCACGGACCGTCTTAGCTGACCTACCAGTGGCATTAGCTTTCCACTCATAGTAGATACCAGAGGGTTCAGTTTGGAACAAGTGTGGATTACCATCATAATCGAAACCACCAATAAGACACGATATGCCAAATGGACGGCGTCCATTACTTTGTGTGTACTTTTGCTTGAGACTAGCAATATATCTTGTTATATATTCAAGTGTAACAGGATCTTCCACGGTTAGTTTATGAGACTGGCATTCAATTTGGGCGCGATTTATAAGAATTCTTGCATCAGCAGTTAAACCGGCAAAAGCCATAACAACGTGATCATCAAGGAGGCATATCTTCCTTACAGTTCTCTCTTCTTGCAGTTTAGCAACAGATTTCTTTTCAACGCCGAGCACAACTACATCACCACCTCTAACACCAACCTGAAACATTATAAAATCAGATCAATTTTTACTCAGAATCTGATTATAAATATAAAAAGTTTACATCAAGCACATACCGCTGTAGATCCCTTTCGTACGGCTTCTTGGGCGTATTCTACTTGTAATAGATGACCGTCCGGAGAAAATACAGTAATAGCTCTATCGTATCTTGCCGACATTATTTAACTTTTATTTTTAACTTTACAATTAATAAACTTAAATTTGCTTCGTAATCGCCGATTCAAGACAAATGCAAGTTGTAACCACAGATAATTGAATATTATTGTTTTACCACAGATGCACGATTGTGAAATTGTGGTAACAGATTAAATAGTATCTACGATAGATGCCACTTAATAATCTTTGCACAACATGGATAGGGACAAGGTATCGAATAGAAAGTATCGATACTGTACTAATGAGTAGTATCGAAAAAAAATATCGTACTCATAATACTTAAAGGAATCGAGGGCCTAATGCGCAATGCGCATAGAGGATCAGTAATTGTATACGTACATTTATGAAGCTTAATAAAATAATACTTTAAACTAACATTTAATCATTATATATAAATATTGTTTGATAATATTTTTGTTGCTCTGTTTTTGTGTTGTTGTAGATCTTTACTAACATTTTATTCCTCCTATTATGATGTCTCTCAAATGGAAAGTCAAGCAAGCAATATTCTAGTACAACTGGCCAATCTTCTTTGTGTTTTACTCAATACGTGAGATTGGCGGAGTACTTTGTGCACACATGTTGTTGCCATAAAGTAATATGTAAACATAAGACCACACTTCGATTACCTACTTGAAGCTAACCTATGTATCACTATCTCGTTCTCAGTAGGCAGACCCTCTCTTTCTAAGTAGGGTAACCTTTATTTTTTTCCAGGAAATTGCTATAAGTAGTTGCTTTTTAGTGATTTATTTATCTACATATCTGTTTTCTACTAAAATGCCCTATAAATTGTTCACAATCAGATATATGCGTATAATAAATTACGAAAGAAGCTATTTGTTATAGTGTGAAAGTTTGGATGTTTCTGAATTTGTAAATTATCAAACCTAATGAACAGCTGATTCCCTATTCATACAAGTTTTCAGTTCTGCATATATCATCTTTGAGTTCTGCGACCACATGAATTACTAAGTTTTGAGTCTGTGGTTAAAAATATTTAAAAAGATATGTCAACATGGCGGCTGCGGTAGAAGAGTTCCAGCCGTGGTTAATTGATAAATTAAGATCTTTAAAAACAGATGAAAATGTGTTTGGTTCATATATAGCTGGTATTTTGGAAAGTGAAGAATCTATAGATGAAAAAAAGGACGCTTTAGAGGGCATACTATCTGAGATTGTTGTAAGTCATTTTATTTATTGGTTAGAATAGCTTATTTCACCAATTATTTTCTTAGAAATTGCTAAATGTTTCAGGATAAAGACATAACAGTACACGTCAACGAGATATTAGATAAATGGGAGCTATGTAAGCCTAAAGAAGAGACGCGTAGAGCACCGGCGGATGTAGACATTCAATTGGCTAAATTGCTGGAGTCACAGTCATTGGCAACTACAACCCGTCGCGAGTATACAGATGAAGAAAAGAAGATACGGGAAGCCATACTGTCTCAGTATAGTCAGCTTCCAGATAATGAAGTAATTTATTATATTATTTTTTTAACTTCATAAAATCTAGTACCATTATTGAATTTCTTATAATATTATCTCGCTTAAGACATTCTGCATCACTATGATGTACTAAATAAACTCGAAATTAATATCTTGCCTATAATATAACAAAATTCCAAAGAAAATTTAACTTGTTTAAGGTAATGCAGTCAATTTTCACATTTGTTCAATTTACTGAATATGTCTAAAACTGAGTTATCCTTTTACTTTCTGAGGGTAGAGTAGTAATGAATGAATATTCTTTTTATTTTTCTAGGAAAATCAAGAGCTAGAAGAAGAAAATGATTGCCAAGATTTAGTGAGAAATACCAATGTCCTTGATGTAGCCGCAGCAGCTCGTGAACGAAGAGAGCAAGCAAGACAAGATGCTCAACGTAAGAAGGAAAAGGACAAGGAAGATAGGTAAATATTAAATTTAAATCTCACTAAATTATTTGAATTTGAAATACAAATTAAAAATTGTAAATATTATTGAAATACATTCATTTAGCTTGTTTTATGATTTCAGAGATAAACAAAAAGCTTTGAAAGATGAGAAAAGGGAGAAACGTAAAACACAAAAAGGTGAAAGAAAAAGGTAGCAATCTTATAAAGTTGAATATTTATCGGAGCTTTTGTTAAGTATTTGGATCCACAAGCACATTAATAATAATTGTATTCTTTAAATTTTGGTGACATTTTATTTAGTAAAAATATATTTATCCTGGTATAATTGTATTATTTTTTTTACTTGAAGCCGTTTGATTCTATTTTACTAGTTTTCTCCAGGATTATATTTTAATTAAATGAAAAATCATATAAATTATTCAATTGGTGGAATAAAACTATATTTAAAGTATTAAGGATTATAGGTATTAGTTTATATAAATTTAATAAATTTTAATATAATTATTAATAACATAGCATTAATAATAAAGTGCTACATTTTAAGTATTGAATATTATTTTGTCCTTTAATTTAATAAAACTGCTGTAATTTCGTTAATGTATATTGTAATATCTTATGCCTAAAATAAATCATCACAGCACTTTTTAGTCCATGTGTTATGATGATAAGAATTATTAATTAACAGTGAATAAAAATCATCTTTAGAATTAAGTATTTTCTAAAATGTAGCTGTTGGATCAAAAGGTTATTTGAGCATTTTTGGTTTTATTCTTCAAGTCTTGAATCAACTTTGAGGTTTATTTTCTGTAATAACAAAGTTGTGCGCTCCTCCTGCATAAATATTTGTAATTTTTGAATTCACCTCTATTGGTATTCTAGTCGGGCAAAAAACACTGTCTCCTGATAGTGTTCCAGTATTTGCATGTTCATTCCAGCCCCAAGACCATAGTGTGTTGTCGGTTGCTAAGCATAAAGTGTGTTCAGAACCAAGTGCAATATCTTCTACATGCCTATTATCTGAAAACATACAAAAGTTACAAAATTATTAATGAAATAACTGAAATAATGGTATGAATTAATAATTATGTACCTGGTAGTTTAACATGAATAATTTTTCCTGCAAAAGGCAACTCTGTTCCAAGTTGACCATGGTTATTCCTTCCCCATGTTAATAAGGAGCCATCACTTAGCCATAGCAAAACATTAGTCCAACCACACAAAAGCTTTTTAACCTCTTGTTTCACATCTATATCAATCTTTTCAGGTAAAAATATTTTCTTGTATTTATCTGAAGATAATAATAACTGACCATGTTTATTGTCACCCCAAACATATAATGCTCTTTCATTTGAACTCCAAGCTACTGTATGATTTTGTCCACAGGCTATATGTGATATATTACTTAGTTTAGGAACTTTTTGATACCTATCTGATGATAATATATCTTTGCCTAGACCAAGCTGTCCATGCCTGCCACAGCCTGTAGTCCATACTTCACCTTTAGAATTAATAATAGCAGTATGTCTTAATCCCATAGAAATAGAACATGCATTCACTTGAAGCCTAATTGGATTTACATTCTCCGCAAAATGATCTTTTGGTAAACCAAGCTGGCCATAGCTGTTAGAGCCCCATACAAATAGAAAATTGTCATCTGTAACACCACAACTAAAGTCCCAGCCGCATGCTATATTTGTAAATGTTATACCACTTAAACACCAAACTCTATTAAAAGTATATACTTCTTCTTTTTGAGCTAATTGTTTTTTTAAATTCCATCCACACGATAATAGTTTTCCTTCGTTATCTAAAAGAAGAGTATGTCCACCTCCACAAGATATTTGTTTAACTCCATTCAAATATTCATTTGCTACTTTTGTGGGTTTATCTACTTGCTCACAAATTAAATCGAGACCCAACTGTCCATGGGAATTAGCACCCTGCAATAAATTAAAGCATAGTTTATAATAATGTTTAAAATGGTAATGAAAATTTATCACAATTGTTTTCTTACCCATGACCACATATTAAATAATTTTTAAGATCAAAAAAAATTTTATTTATTACAACAATTTAATAAAACCCAAAACGTGTCTATAATAATAATAAACCAAAAAAATCATAAATATATTTTTGAATTACGTGACCAATTGGCGAGAAGATGACATTGACAATGATATTTGACAGGCATATGTGTCAAGTGTCAGCTAAACAGTGTTGCCAGTACAACAATAGTAAGTGCCACAAGTTTTGTACCAAATTTTATAAATAATGGGCATTGACGTATATTACTGGCTAACGCAAGCATTTTATTATTCTATAGGCCCGGTAGGTTGGTCTTAACACCACCACCTCTAGCAATAATGCTGCATCCACGCTTACAAGTGCGTTAGTGTGTTTAGAGGATCCAATCGTGACAGACATACAACTAATGTCGTCTATAATGGGTATAATATGGTTTAATTTTTTTTGTTACAGTAGAAAATTGAAATCATTTAAACAGATAAATTACGCTTATATACAAAATACATTTATAAGTATACTTAACTGAAAAGTAATATAACATTACATATATGTAATTTCAACCTAACGGTTGTTTACTGCTTTGGCAGTGGGCACGTCTTTTTCTAAGCGTTTTTTCCTGAATTAGTTCAGGGACTGTCATTGATTTTCTATACTTTTTATCACTTTTACGACATTAGTTGCGACGAAAAGTAACAAAATTACTAAAACACCTAAATTACTAATGCAAGTTCTTTAAATCTTAATGTTCTGCCACAAACTTAAGAGCAAATTATATGACGTGAACAGTAGACATAAGATTTTTATATTTTTATTATTATTTTAACGTTTGCTAATAAAATATTGTAATTATTTTCTTATTTTTTGAATGCAATTATGTAGGTATATCTATAAGATTCCGCAGATATTATATAATTATAATACTGCTGGTTAGTAATCTTTTGAACTATTTGATTTATTAGAATTTTCTGCACTTAAATGGCAGTGATTGTTTTTTTTTGAAAAATGCCTAATGAAGGAAAGTCGAATGTCTATACTGTCTCTAACTTCATCATTATGCACTGTTTCAGTTACTGAACATAACATACACATAGTTACGCGAGTTGCGAACTTCTAAGCGAGGAAGGAAATACTGAAGTACCTATATTACATATATTCACGCCCATCATGAACAAATCTTAAACTCCATCTCCGTAAAGTAGGTACCTAATATAGCTTACAAGTTTTTTTTCTGGTTTTCAATATGTTTTATATATTTTAATGAGGGTAGGCAACAATATTAATTTTCTTAACTAATTAATTTAATTTACGACATTTAGTATCATTCTATGTAGTCAATCGAGTTTTACCGAAACGGGTTTAGCTTTCTATCAATTTAGGAATTATCATAATAGTAATTTCAGAGATTACATCCTACATGCAAACTCACAAAATTTCAAAATCTTAAAAAAATCTGACTTTTTAAAAATTATTACTAGTATACAGATAATTTAATAAAACTGTACGAGGCAGAACTAAGTGGTAAAATAGACAGTAGGTAATATATGTCGGAGAAAAATGATGAGAAAGAAAGATGTTGAAAACATTAAGAGGGGTTTGATATTGAATGGACTATTGGGTAAACACAACGTAGACACTGCCACTGAACCGATAAATATTCGAACATTATGATCTCTTCCAATTACGAGAGGAACCTAAGCAGTGCCTTGGATTTGTGACCACGGTGAAGGCTTAAGGAATTTCTCTAGTAATTACAACACTCGCCTCCACCGCCCAGGCCCTCTATTCAAACCTAAGATTAGGTTAACATAAGTCTAACTTACGTGCCGAGATGATTTACTATATTATGTTACTTATTATGATTTACTATATTATGTTACATGCCTTATGAAATTGAATGTATGATCATAATTTAAAGTGAGCTAATTTCGCAGTTCCGTTGTGACGTAGCGTTTGATATAACCAACGGTGTAATATTTATGGGTTGGGCGCTTGTAATATTGTATGGGTAAAGTTTACAGGGAGAGCAGACTCATTTGCCTTTATTTTTAAGGTTGCATAAGAAGCCCCAAATTGCCTGCTTTGTTTATTCAGCCGTCTATGTAGGATACTTTGAAAGCTTAAGTCTTTCCAATCTTATAGAAACCTATAGTATATTGTTGTCAATCAACATCAAAACAATTCGCATGCTAGAATTTTCGCGAGTCTTCGATGACTGACATTTGGGAAATGGACGGCATCAACAATTAGGCAAATTTACGTGTTCGACTGAGATGGGTATAACTCTAGATCTTTCAAATTCGTATTAATCTTTTTTTAAATTGTTAGAATTAAGTTTCTAGAAGTTTCTGTATAAAACCCTATATAAAGTGTTGTACGGACGATTGCAAGTCAGTCTAATACTCGAGAGTGAAATAGTGAGTTCGAAGAGATATCGAAGTGCAGAGAAAGTAGTGCATAGTCGAACTAGTTGATCATTGTGAAGTGTATAGCGACGAACAGCGGTGGAAATAGTGATTCGGGCGTAGTGCGCGGAGTAAGTGTGGAATTGTGCAGATTAAAAATAAGGACTGTAAATATCGGAGACGTGTAAATAGTACGTGACCGTAGTTTAGGATTATTTTTGTAAAGATTTAGTTGAACTTTGTGGACATTTGTGAATAAATCCTTTACCAACGAAGCATCTATCAATTTCTTCCAATCCAGAACTCAAGCTCGTAACAATATGAATGCATAAAAAAAAATTTACTAAACACTTTTTTCAGGTTTTGTATAATAGGTTGGGGAAAAGTCTTTTCGTATTTTAGTATGTATGAACTTGTAATAAAATCTCTTTGGCTATACTATTTGTATCTGGCTGGTTTTGGTATCATTAAAAGTTTAAATTTTAAAAGTTTAAATAATTCCAAATTCAAATTAGGAAAATGTGTGATTTTTATTTGTTTTTCGTACTGTGAAGATGAGTGAATATAATAAAGAAATTCGATACATTTTAAAATTTTATTACAAGAACAAGAAAAAAAAACAAGAACAGGCTTCACAGACTGTGGCGAAACCCGGGTTAACTCGCAACAAGGTGATGCTGTGTGTGTGGTGGAATTGGAAGGGCATTATTCATTATGAGCTGTTACCACCAGGCAGGACCATCGATTCTGAACTCTACTGCGAACAACTGATGAGATTAGAGCAAGAAGTTGAGAGAAAGCGGCCGGAATTAATCAACAGAAGGGGTGTGGTTTTTCATCATGATAACGCTACACCTCGCACATCTTTAGCCACTCAGCAAAAATTAAGAGAGTTTGGCAGGGAGGTGTTAATGCATTCGCTGTATAGTCCTGACCCTGCACCGTCAGATTTCCACCTGTTTCGATCTCTTCAGAATTCTTTAGGCTGTGTCAGGTTAACATCACGAGAGGATGGCGCGGTTTTTTGATCAGAAGGCCCAAAATTTCTATAGCAATGGGATCATGTCCCTACCGAAAAGTTATCGAACAAAATGATACCTACATACTTTAGTTAAATGTAAATAAACTATATTAAAAAATGTTTTGAATTTTCTGAAAAAATGCGAAGTAACTTTTTCCCCAACCTATTATTTAGTTTATATCGTAAAATACGAAATAGCGGACCTTCCTCGCTAAGTAGGCTATCTAACACTGAAAGAATTTTTCAAATTGAACTAGTAGATCCTGAGATTGGCGCGTTCAAGTAAACAAACAAAGTCTTGAGCTTTATATATATAGAAGACAAATAAATTTTTCTTTGTATGCTTTTGATACCATACAAAAATATTCACAAAATTTTCTTGTATTCTCAATATTACGATGTACTGTATGTGTAGTAGAGCAGTGAAAGGGCGCGTATAAAGTTGTTATGTCTGGTTGAGCGGTGATGGGCATCGCCAGCGGAGTGTTGATCGATTGTGCGCTCCAATAACTCTTATACGCTTTATATAGCTGGAAGCTGGACGATACTTTGTTAAAAATATAAAATAACAAGGGTGCTTTAAATCTTTCTAAATATAGAATTCCTAGGCACAATAAACGTAACTAAAATTGAGTGCGAAAACAGAATCCCATCTACGATATATTATAATTGCTAAAAGAATATCGCGCACTATAATTGATTCTTAGGATTGCTCTAAAAAACTAGTTTTAGGGTATCCTCAAGAAAAAAACTGGTTGCACTCCGGGAGTGTCAGCAGAAGTGAAAACTTGAACATTAACGTTGGGCATTTTTGAATATTGCAATGGTTAGGGAATAATTTCGCATGAATTGCATTATTTATCATTATAAAAATACTATCATTTATGTGGTTAAATACAATATTCATCTATTGTGCTATCGTGCTACCAATTAAGCGTGAAAGCGCCGTCTTACGAATTTTCGATTAGGTCACGTGTCCTGACGTGAGTTTGACATTTTTTACCCAAACCCAAAAGTGCACAACGCCGCTAAAGAAGTTATCACTTCAAAAACTTGAGAAAGTCGGCTTCTACAAATAAATCGTATATTTTATTGAATACTTGCTATACTCATTTGGGTGACGTCAAACTAAAATATGAAAATCCACCAGAGAGACTTAACTTCCTATTAATTATTATTATCTATATTTATTCTATACTATTATATAAAGAGGAAAGATTTGATTGTTTGTATGTTTGTTTGTTTGTTGCGAATAGGCTCGAAAAGTACTGAACCGATTTTGAAAATTCTTTCACCGAGAGAAACCTACATCCTTTCCGGGTAACATAGGCTATGTGGTGTTGCCATAAATACTCTAATTAAAAAGATATGGCCATTTAAGTGCAATAAGGTGGTCATTTTGTAAATTGAAGAGCTTCTCAGGAACAACAAATCCGATTTAAATAATTTTTCCACTGTTAGAAAACTACACTATTCGCGAGTGTCAAAAGTTATTTAGCGTTGCCATATACATTTCTTAAATAATAGAATGTGGCCATTTTGTTGTTTCTAATCCGATTTTAAAAATTCTTTCACTGAAAGAAAACCACACCATTCGTGAGGGACAAAGGTGATTTAGTGTTGCCATATACATTTTTTAAATAATAGAATATGGCCATTTTGTTGTTTCTAATCCGATTTTAAAAATTCTTTCACCGTTAGAAAACTACACTATTCGTGAGTGACAAAGGTGATTTAGTGTTGCCATATACATTTTTTAATTAATAGAACATGGCCATTTTGTTGCTACTGATTCACTGAGAGAAGTCTATTCCATCTCTCTTTCTCTTATAATACTATCATTGTCTCTCATCCTCTCTCTTTTTTCTCACTTTAATTTTTATTTTTATCTGTTCAGAATGATTAGCCTCTTTTTACTTTCTTTCTTTCGATAATTTCTCTCTTTCTCTCTCTCTCTCTTTCTCTCTCCTTTACCCATTCAATTTTCGTTCTGCTCTGTCCTCCCTCTTTTATCATCTGTCGATTTTCTTTAATTTTGTTTCTATTTTTTTTTATAACTTTTTTTTACTCTCTCTTTGTTCAAATAATGAAAAACTACACAATTACAGAGTGACAATTTAAGGACATCAATTATAATATTGCTTTAAACACCCGGAGCGAAGCGAGGGCAGCCCTCTAGTTAATATATATATATAGCTGTTTGTGCTGATTCACTGACTGACCGATTGATCACCTCTCCTGTAAAATGTTGTATGAAAAAGTTTTTTTTCACTTATGGTTTCGTATAGAGGACGAAAATTAATTCAGAGGAAAAATATGGAGAAAGCTAATGATTGAGGGTTTCAAAGAAGGGGGAAGAGCACAGCCAGGATATTTAAGATAGATGGGAGGTGCTCGAACAAATATCATTCGAAACCTCATCCAATTTGGCAATGAGCTGAAAAAAATCCAAAATGGAGGATTTAAGATGGCGGCCATACATTTCGTCGGCGTCTATCTCAGAAAGTATACAAGATGGAAGAGTGGTAGATGGCAAATACTGTGTACAATAAATTTTATATACATTAAGGCAGATGAGAAAAATAATACATTACAGCAAGGAAGGATCTGCTAAAGTAAGATATACTTCGTCGAAATTACGTAAATATCAGTTAATACAAAAATAACGACTTTGTAAATTCTTAAGCTCTTAAAAGTATTATCTACTTAAAACACTTTCATTTGCATAACACCTTTAGGGCGAGAAATACGATGAAAAAGTTACGATAACTTGAATCTCGAGACAATTTCCAGAGACTACAATTTTAATTACTGGGCCCAAGTGATTACAAGGAGATAAGTAGCTCCAACATAATTAGCATAAACCGGGACCGTGATACTTATACAATTAGTTGAGTGGGAACCATAACGCAACTCCTTAATGCTAATGGTGGTACACGAACAAAGGAGCTAAATCTGCCTCTAGAAAGTTCCAGTTTTAAACTAATGAATTGAAATAATAGTTTGGGGAAAAAGTCTTTTCGCATTATAGTATGTATGAACATGTATATAATCTCTTTGGCTATACTATTTGTATCTGGCTGGTTTTGGTATCATTAAAAGTTTAAATTTTAAAGCAGATAATTCCAAATTCAAATTAGCAAAATGAGTGTTTTTTATTTGTTTTTCGTACTGTGAAGATGAGTTATTCGTAGATGAGAATCCGGAAATTTTGATGTCAAAGATGCACCTCGCTCTGGTCGCCCTATTACGGATAAAATGGAAGCCATTTTTGAAAAAGTGGAGCAAGATCGGCATATCAGTAGTTACGACGTAGCTGAAGAACTGGGAATTGACCATACCTCACGAGAAACCTAATGAACCGTGTACTCATTTGTGATTCTTTATTACGACGTAATGACACCGAACCATTTTTGAAGAAGCTGATAACTGGTGATGAAAAATGGATCACGTACGACAAGAACGTGCGAAAAAGGTCGTGGTCAAAGGCCGGTCAGGCTTCACAGACTGTGGCAAAACCCGGGTTAACTCGCAACAAGGTGATGCTGTGTGTGTGGTGGGATTGGAAGGGTATTATTCATTACGAGCTGTTACCACCAAGCAGAACCATCGATTCTGAATTCTACTGATGAGATTAAAGCAGGAAGTTGGGAGAAAGCGGCCGGAGTTAATCAACAGAAGCGGTGTGGTTTTTCATCATGATAACGATAGACCTCACACATTTTTAGCCACTTAGCAAAAATTAAGGGAGTTTGGCTGGGAGGAGTTAATGTATCCGCCGTATCGTCCTGACCTTGCACCTTCAGATTTCCACCTGTTTCGGTCTCTTCAGAATTCTTTAGGCAGTGGCAGGTTAACATCACGAGAGGACTACCAAAACTACTTGTCACGGTTTTTTGATCAGAAGCCCCAAAATTTCTATAGCAATGGGATCATATCCCTACCTACAGGATGGCAAAAAGTTATCGAACAAAATGGTACCTACATACTTTAGTTAAATGTAAATAAAGTAGATTAAAAAATGTTATGAATTTTCTTTAAAAATGCGAAGAACCTTTTCCCCGACCTAATATATTCCCAAGATAAAAGCGTAAGTATATACTTTAATGTTTTATTTAGAAATTAATAAGACTGATTCATTAAAATTCATCCCCATATGGCATTATGCATAATCCGATTCTGTCTTTTTCTTCCCCAATTCACGTACTTACTAAGGTGTAGCCCTTTTTGGAAATTTTCAAATCTATTAATTTCTTTAGACGTAATTGTGCGAAACACCTTGTCTGCCATAATTAACTGCCAGTTCAACGAACGTGCATGGACCCAAGCTTCCCTGCCAATCCGATATGGAGGCCTTGGCATTCGTAGAATTTCCGATGTAGCTTTTTTGTCCTACCTGCCTGCCTTTTTGTCTTCCGTTTATAGTACAAAACATTTAGTTGAAAAAATTACTAGCAATAAGGACATTTCACTAATCCACGTCGATAATGCCACCACCCTTTGGATATCTATGTGTTCTAATCAAAATTTGCCAGTTAATCCCAAATCTCAAAGACTATGGGATGATCCAGCTTGCAAAATTACTCAGCAAAAATTATTAAATACATGTGGTACACTAATAGAGCGAGCTAGATTTTTAGCTGTTTCAGAGAGGGAGTCAGGATTTTGGCTGCAGGCATTACCATCCACACATGTTGGCACATTGTTAGACAGGAATACATTATCTGTCGCCATAAGCCTGCGCCTTGGTGTTAAGTTAAATGAGCCACATCGTTGTCGGTGCGGAGACTGGGTTGACCATCACGGCCTTCATGGTCTGTCATGTCAGCGTAGTGCCGGCCGCATTTGTCGACACGCCAACTTGAATGACGTCATCAGTCGGACGCTTTCCACCATCAACGTGCTGGCCACTCTGGAGCCGAATGGAATAGCACGTGATGATGGTAAGCGCCCGGATGGTGTGACGCCCATTCCATGGCGGCATGGAAGGTCGCTGGTATGGGACGCCACGTGCGTAGATACCATGGCACCTTCCCATATTTTAGCATCTTCATTATGCGCTGGTACGGCAGCTGCGAACGCTGAAAATGCAAAGCGGCGCAAATATGCTGGCCTTGGCGAAGGCTACATATTTGTGCCGTTTGGCGTAGAGACGATGGGTCCATGGGGGTCGGAGGCGCGCCGCTTTCATAAAGAGGTTTCGGCGCGTCTGTACGATGTGACCCGGGATCGGAGAGCTGGCCTGCATTTTGGCCAAAAAATTAGCATTGCTATCCAAAGAGGGAATGCAGCCAGCATCTTCGGCACCTTCCCATCTGATTGCGATGAGGCCTTAGGTTAGGATTTTAGTTATAGTTTATTTTTAGTTGATATATTGTAGTTTTTATTTTCATTATTATACGGATTTAAATAAGACTGATTCAAAGATATCTAGATAGAAAAAGATTTTTTGTACCATAAATTAAAAGTTCCATTACGTACTAGAAGTTAGTTTTAAATAAACGAAGTTTTTAGCCCCGATTCGAATTACTCTTAGGCCAGTGCGAAATATTGTAGTATATTTTGTTTTGATTATACTCTTTTTTTAATGTCGGTTTCTCAAGACACTATTTTGCTGTAGGTGGCAGAATGATATCGGCCACGCCATGACATTGTAAAAGACCTTATGATTTAATTGGAAAATATTGAGAACGAGGATATTTGTGACAGAATTTCGTAATAGAAAAAAATATCATTCTTATCTCTCACTGCAAAGTGGCTGGTTAATCTCGAAATAAATACTTTCTAGTTTACCGCGGTAGGAAAAGAGTCTTTGGCAATAGGTATGAAGTATCATATTATTACATATGAATAAACTTTTCATTATATGTATCATATTATTAATAAATAAAGATGAAACAATTGTATGAATATCTAGAATATAGATAGATATCGATAGTGTACAGACTTATTTATTTTTATTTATTTTAAACAAAAAGTAATGCTAACAAAGATAATGATAAAAATCTATTCACGATCTGTAAACCTAAAATTTCATTAGAGCAAGCGAATATTTAAAATTCGGCCCTCGTTTTGCCGTGGAAATACAATCAAGCGTGAACTTTGCATTCTGGAGGGCGATGAATTTACATTTTAGGCTGAACTCTTTATCTTGGTGGAAAATTCAAATCACAATATTTAAGCATCATGAAAATAATTCTTCGAACAACTTGATGAATGTTTTATACTCTATTTAGTGTATAAATCATTTAAATATTTTTTGTTCTCGTTTTACAAGATGATTTATAATAATTTCAATCTAAATTATTGTGAAAGATAAGCTTAAAAAGATTTTAATAATTTAAAAGAAGGAGTAGTTTCATGTGGCAAGCTGGCCGCTATGCTGTCTATATTGCCTAATGTTTGTACCTTTCTGTATCTATCATAAAGCATTTACGTATTAATATACATGTCGGGGTTTTTAACAGTATCAAATGAGTAAAAGATTATCGATTAAACGGAGCGCCAGCGCCAAATTTCCGTTTTGTTGATTTACTTCTCCCCGCTAGTGGAGGGGCATTGCTACTATTGTCTAGTCCCTTTATATTCCCCGACTGACGCAGTACACTTTAGTCTCTTGACAAGTGTCTTTGAGTGAACATCACCTGGAGTTGAAGTGTAACAAATAATCCGTCGCTATATCACGGATATTGGACCTCTCGGACTAAGGATCATGTGAATTCTTAGTGTATTTAGATGTGTTAACACAACCTTAGGTTAGTTTTATGTTAGGTTAGGTTAGCCTTATGTTAGCCTAACCTAAGATAACCAGTGAGACCAGGCAGTGGAGGTGAGTGTTATAAGGTAGTTCAAAATCTACAGAATCGTAATATTCGACTTTTTCGTTCAACTAAGTTGGCTCTCTCTTCTGACATACATATTTTGTTAAATAAAGAAGATATTAAATTAAGTTTTTTAAAATAAAAGCACACTTAGTACATAACGTGTGATGCTGGTGAGTTAGGTTGTAACAACTATTATGTCAAATATAAGCCAAACTTTGTAGTTGTATAAATTGTAATTACTAACACTGCACATATTCCGAAAAAGGCATAAGATTTTACTAGATGTATGTTTTTAACTAGTCAGTGCACGGTGCAATTTAGCGCAGGTACTTAGATATAACAAAAAAACATTTAACCTTAAATATATTGCTTTATTTTGTTTCGCAAACAAGTATTTACTTGATGTTCATCTCCTTCCTCGTACATCGACCTGAGCCAGCGGCATCTTAGTTATCCCTTTGAAACCTTTGGCGTAGAGTAAACGTAGATGTAGAGCGAACGTTGACCGGCTAAATTGCAGTGGGCGCGAGCCTTCTGAGGGCCAGTCCGCGTGAAAAATTAATTCCGCTTGGCAGACATGTTTTATTTAAGACTTCGCGCACTGCGGCCTCTTTAAATATTAATTACACTGTGCCACACAATTTGCTCACATAAATAGTTTTAGGTGTTTTGTATTTGGTACTTGCTCAATTGTAATCAAAATCTAACGATATGCTTTTCTGACTGGACAATATTTAGTTCTTATTGCATATTATATTATTATTATATAAAGTACCTACTTCTAAAATCACTGCAGGAGTTAATAGGAAAAAGTAAGTCTAGTAAACTACTCCCCAAACATACTTTGTTAAATCTATCATATTTGTATTAATTATTGTTTGTATTGTGTGACACAAATCATTTATTTCCCCTAACTAAAAAAAAGTGTCACATAGTGTGACCTACAAGGCAACATGAGATAATGAAATTATGCAAAAAGTTTAACTGAAATGAAAATTAAATAAATAATTTTAAAATGCTATCGAACAATTAGTTTAATAAAATATACAAAACATTACTGGTTCACCAGCTTTGGTAAAAGTTATGTTAAAATAAGTCGAGATTAAAAGAGAATTGCTCGTAAACAGGTAACTTCTGTATTATAACTTTATAAATGGTTTCACTAATATTATGTTGAAGTTGGGCTGTACTGCGAAGGTTTCAGAATTCTTTTACTGACTAAATAATTTTGCAAACATTAGTACTAAAGGTATTTTGCACATTTACTTTAAATAAGTCAAGTAAGGTATCAAAAATAAGAAATGCCTCCAAAAACATTTTCATGTAAAATATTCCCAAGACGAGACCATATACCTCGCACTGTCAAAAAGTTTTCAGATCTCATGTAGAGCTAATTTTCTAACTCTAAACTTAAGGTTTTATACTAAAAGCTCTAAGTTTTTACTGAATTAATGGTATAACTATAAGCCAATGTTTAATGCTCTATTTACTGATTGTAAAGTTATATAGTTAGTGTAAATAATGTCATGATTAAAGTAGTAAGATTATAAAATTGACAGGTCCATTATTCGCGGTGAATGCCTGCCCTATTGATTTCAGTGACACATTTATTCGGTGGTTTTATCTGTACACCACAAAGGCGTTACATGGTCGAGCTCAACATAATCGTATATTCCCGGGCTGGTCATGAATCACGGGACTAACGCGATTTATAGCTCAGTATCCACGTGCCGCGTGCGCCCGACTCTTTATTACCTTTGCCACACCGTAGCGATATGTTGTCATGAATATTTAAATAAACACTTACTTAGGAAATTTCTATTACTTTCAAAGTTCAAATCGATCAATAGTTACAATAATTTTTCCCTACTGCCTTTAAAGCCTCCTACGACTTTTAAGTTCTGATGATGGCTTGTGATTTAATAAAATGAATATTGACTAACACAGTGAAATGTGATTGTTGGGAAGAGGAACTTTTATAGAGGATCACGTGACTCGTTGCTTTTAATAATTAATTTAGTTTTGTCGGACAGTGAGAGAAGGCAGTAAAAGTTTGAGTTTGAGTTTCGAGCGTTGATACAAGTAGTAAATATATTCTGTAAACCTTTATCTGGGTCACAAGTTCCTGCTGTAGGTATAAGTTACCTCATTGAATTTTGTGTATTGTCTGCAGATGCTTAACTCCACAAAAGAACATGGTTATTGCAAATTTAATAAGCAATAAATAAAAACAGACAGGCATTGATGTGAAATATATGATCCTTAATCTCATGGGTATGTTCCGGTACAAAAACAGTCGAAGCTAGATTTATGATCGTATTTCTCTTGAGGCCGTCCTGCCCAAAACTTCGCAACGGTATAAAACCAATTACTATTACGGAATAACAGAACGATTATTGTGTTTTTGCTAGAATCGGTATTTATTACTGTTTATTTTTCTAGGTGGGTGCAAATCAGTATTAATGGACGAATAACCAATAAATAATAGATGAAAAAGTATCAATTTTTATTATACTGTCATAAATTAGACATACTCGTAGGTAAACATTAGTTATCGCCTCCTTTAAATTTTATAAACTATGCTATCTACATGGGACCTATTATATCGCACAGTAACAGCTATAATAGTCACCAGGCGAGCTCCGTTTGACAACTGGTTCAAGTCTATCGAAACAGAGGTTATATACAGTCTTGGAGTAACATAAAAGGTACTACCCCCGAATATAGATTTATCAACGGTATTGCTTACTATTAGTATTCGTAGGTAGTTTCTTTTATTTTATTTCAAGTATTCTGACGTGTAGACAATATATACCCTTTAGTGCGATGAATTAGTCTCAGTCTCACGCAGGAAAACACCAGAGAATCATGGAAGTTAGTATTATAGTGTTGTGGTTAAGTTCACCTCTCTTGAGGTCCACGTAAGTTTATTTATTATCTATTGTAGTTGACGAGGATGTATTATAAAAGAGCTCTTTAAGCCTGCTCCTGGGTTCCCAGCCCCAGGCACTGTTTGGCTCCGTCTAAATTACATGTTAGCACTTATTGCTTTACAGTAATGGGTATCATTCTTTTCTCATTCTAGGACATGTCATAATAGAAAATGCCATTTTCATGAAATTATTTTAGTAAGTTTTTGCTTTGTACTAACTCACTCATTAATGCAATTGTTAAAATAAAATTGGTTTTGTTGTTTATGTTTTCGTTATATTGAAACCGACCTAAACGATCGGACCGAAGTATATTTTAACTGAAGTGTTTGTCTAGTATTTTTCTAGAGACGCAGTTATGTAGACTATTTATAATTAAATAATAGACTAAGCAAAAATTACACAAAGAGTTTTTAAAAGTGCATTTGAATTACAGTAGCAATAATAGCACTTACCTGGAAGACTTAAAAAGTTTTTATTATACTGTGCTTGCTCATTAACCTAGTTTTTAGCGTACAGTATACTCTTTTGTTCCTAGTGTAAATAAGACGGGGAAAGAGGTTAATTATTGCGCTTCATAACATCATAGAAGCCAGGTTATATTTTATAACAGCGAATACGAAATTATATGTATACATAAAGCATTAAATTTAACATTTTTCGTAACATATATATAATTATATTTTTCTTATGGGAACTAATTTAATTCGGTTTTTTATCATAATTATTTTAATCTTATATTAATTGTGTTTTTTATGATATGTATAATGTGTACTGCGTCATTTCTATATTTGTAGTCACTATAAATTAACGTATGTATATTATTATTAATTAGTAGTTATATAAATGTAAAAATATATAAAATTATATAAAAGTAAAAATTAATGGTATGTATTAAAAATTATAATATAATATATAAGGGAAAGGGAAAATACGATTTTTGTAATTTTTGTTTTCCGTTTATGAGTTTGATCGTGTAAATATGTATCTGAAATTACTAAAACTATAATTTAATGGTTTTTATGAGTATATACTAACTAGGAGGTTTCTCGCATCATTTGGAGATTTTTTCCTCAACGTAGCGATGGTTACAAAATTATTTAAATTAATCAACTAAAATTGCATCTTCTTTATGCGAAATTCAGAGCATTTCCTAACGACTAGTGGACCGGCGTGCTCGTTGCTATCCTGTATAATACAGGCTGTTATTTTTTCTTCCTTTTTCAAAGCTTTTAGTTAATCGTAAAAGCACCAAGCCAAGCTTCTATTTATTTTTATTATTTCCGGGGTTTTAATGCTGTAGATTCGTTGTGTATATCTTCTTTTAAGACAATTTTGTTATGAATCTTAATTAAAGTCAAATCAGAAATATAAAACAGTAGTCGACCCCCGCCCCGGCTTCGCATGGGTGCATAGATCGCGTATAACTACTTAGATTTATCAAAAACAATTTCATTTTCAATATATTGTTACTAAATTAAAATATTCAAGCCCTTTCAACACACACAAGTAAACATATTGTTACGAGCTTGAGTTCGGGATTGGAAGAAATTGATAAATGCTTCGTTGGTAAAGAATTCATTTAAAATTCCACCTAAATCTTCACGAAAATAACTCTACACTACGTCCTCGCACTATTTAAACGTCTCCGGTATTTACACTTCTTATTTCTAATACATATACTTATTACGCGCACTTCTCACTAAACATTTATTTCCACCGCTATGGTTCATCTTGCCGTCTTATTCTATTTTGACACTTTCCAGCTAGTCCGAAATAAAGCTAGGTCTAAGCATGCAAATTGTTTTGGTGTAGATTCGCAACAATATTTTATTATTATCCCGCTGAAACTCTCTCTTTTTTTCTGGGATTAAAATTAGACTATATTTTAATCGAGGTTGTAAAGTATCTGTGTGGTAAATTTCAATGAAATCCATTCAACTGATTTTGGGTGAGTGAGTAACAAACATCCAAACATTATGCATTAATGCATTCAAATATCAAAATATAAAAACTTACACATTTATAATATTAGTATGATAAGATGATGAAATCGATTCAATTCAAAGTTTTTAAATTATTAATTCTAATAGTTTTTCAGTGGAAGTAATTTCATTTATTGATGCCTAACGTAGGTATCGTTGGTTAATTTATGTACATAAATGATTCATCGAAAGGGCTTAAAATTAATTTATGTCTTTCCCGTATACGTATACGTAACTATATATAATATGAATAATATGAATATGATAGTTTTCATGTACATTATATCATTTGAGTTATCCATTCTTGTTCCAGAAACTCATTGTTTGCTCTTTTCAAACCGTTTTTTAATTTCAAGCCTTCTTGTAATTTAAATGAACCTACACAGAATGTTGTTAATTAATGAATTTTTGATTAATGATACAGCTTATTGAATCCAGTTATAGTTGAAAATATATGACAATAAAAAAAAGCGACCCGTTTCCGTTTTATTGATATTTTCATACAAGAATATCAGCCAACCAATTTTCAAAATGTGCGTAGTTTTCGCATAATTTCCATTACATGCTCAAAGACCTCGACCTTTAATTGCAATCACTAAGAAGTTGATGCCTCCTCGTGTTGAACAAATAGTCTTGACAGATAAACATTTTTCTCTTTTCTTTTTAAGGAACGTAGCCCTAAAAGTAATATAAACTAATATATATTGAAGTAAAAACAAGACGTCGTGTTCAGTGTTTAATTTAAAAGTAAGATGTAAAACGGTATTAGTTATGGAGTGCGGTCACGTCTCGTGGGGCGTCGCGTCGTTCACTGAACGCTGGTGACTGACTCAGCAAATATCCACCACCCCTTGTTATAAGTTCCTTACTTGGCGCCTCGTAATGGATGTCACTTTATGTTCCTTTTTCCTTTCCAACTTCTGTCATCTAAGTGGAACATTTATAGCGGTTAGTGCACGATCGCGGAGAAGCGGTGACCTTTTTGCTCAGGTAGGGGTCATGTTATTTTTAAACGGGGTTTATTGATTTTGTTGTTAGGCTAACGGTATTAAGGTTCGCTATGATAGATACTATTCTTTTTATTTTTTTACCTGTAATGAGGTCATACATAGAAATATGCACTGTAATGTAATGACTCACTTAGTCCTCAATACACTAATTGCTCTACTTTAAACAGTGTTCATTATATGTATAAGATTACTATTTCAGTTCCATCGGATTACATGATTTTGAGGCAATCGTGTAATTTTAAAACAAATTGATAGAAACTACCAACAAAGATAAAAAAATCTATGAAACTAAATGATTTATGTTAATGCCTGATTTGGCATAATTTATTATCACTTCCGCCACCAAACTTTCTAAAGTTTGTTTCACACTCGCGAATAATCATCCTTAAAACTTACGGCAATAGTTAGCACTTTAGAATGAAGGTTCTCATTTAGTTATAATTGTTGCTCAGTACGTACAAGTGAGCCAAACAGTGGCGTAACTACACCGATTGGAGCCCCTGGAAAATATTTTAAAGGCCCCCCTTCCTCCAAAATTGTGAAACTTAACCAATTAAATATTTTTATTTTATAACAAATCACTGTGTTCATACAAAAGCTATTACAATTACTTTATTATATAGTAACCGTTAATTCAGGTCACATTGAACTAAAATTACCATTTTTGGTTAGTAGTTTAAAAGAAAAATATTTAACAAAGAACAACCTTATTTTACAATCTAAAAATTCAACAAAAATCATAAAAATGAGGAAAAGTTGATATTAAACGTATATTTATATATATATAACATAAATATGTTTTTAAACCGAGTAAATTAAAAAAAAATTAAACATGAGTGACACGCGACGGGCTAAAGCGGTATTCAGTGTTTCTCGCTGGGAGCCCTAGACACTTCTCTCCTTCAGTTAGGATGTTTAAAAGCATTTTCCATCGTTAAACAAAATCGGTATCCACGTTACTGCGATATGTTATACACATTATTAAGAAAAGTTGGGAGTCTATTATATGTATTCAGGTGTTTCATGATATTCCCAGGCATTTCGCGTTTTTGCCAATTATAAATCAGCCGACGACATCTATATCATTTCTAGCTTTTACTTCATCATTTATTATTCAATTTCAGGATTCGCAAATCTTGCGAAATTTTGTACGATGAATTGTTTAAATATCTGCTTTAAAATATCTGCTTAAAAATGGCACTACTTTCATCTAGTTAATACTTAGATCCGGGAAATAATATAAGCGTTTCCATTCCCTTTCAATTATTAAAATTAAATTTCCTTTTTTTCAATTTGATCTTTAATCTCAAATCCCAAAGTTTTCAAATGATATAGGTTTTTATACTTATAAAATATAAGGCAGTGATTCCCCTAGTATTACAGATGCTTTTTTGTTTATTTAACGCATATTGCATCTGTATGGAATTGGTAACTTAAATAAATTAAGAATAAAACTAATATGTAGTTTTTACTAAATATTGTAATAATAAATGTTAAGATCCACCTGTGCTCAAAGCCGTCTCTGGCCGGGGCCCCTTTCGACTCGGGGCCCCTGGCATTTTGCCATAATGCCACGCTATTGTTACGCCACTGGAACTAAGTTAGTAATAAGCTATAGGATAACGTGATCCACGGAAGGCCTAAGGGTAACAATTGAACAGCAGTCGAGGACAAGACCCAGTCTCGTCGCTTGAATATAAACGTGAAACGTGTATTTTATTCAAGAACAAAGAGTGGTGGCGGTAATGTGATGAATATTGAAGCCGCAGCCGGTTAAATAAAACATCGAGACTGAAGGCTGAATATTCCAGCGCCTCACAACCTCAGGCCGACCCTACCCGCTAAAACAATGTGATAGTGAATAAATAAAAAAATCACAAAAGACCCGACCGCTTCAAAAAAGCTCTTTTGTAAAGTTAGACAAGGGACTCGATTAATTGGATAATTTTGCAACAATTTATGTAGGTGGCTGTTGTGTATAATATTGATAGTTTTCCGTTACACTTTATCTAAATAACTTCCTTCGTTTGTCATTGTTTCCGCTACACATACATGCAACAATTTACCATATTAATTAACATTTTAGCGACTGCTCCTTTCGTTCAGTTGATGACATTATATTATACTAGCTGTGACCAGCGGTTTCACTCGCGTAGTTCGCTTCCGCAACTCCGTCTTGCCAACGCGACATGTAGTTCGCCGTGTGAAAAACGGCAAGATCGTAAATCTATTCCTACATATTTAAATGTTTGCCTCTGTGATTTATTAATTGTTACGGCAAAAGATAACTTAACTGGAAATTGAACTCTTTTAAAATTGAAAGGTAAATCATTCGGAATCATTGGGATCCGAGGTATAAGTACTGTTAGACCTATTGCTGGACCATTCAAAACTATTGCAACGATCACATTATTGCGTAGAAATTTAACCTGAAGTCCAGTCCCGTTACATAAATTTGGGTGGCACCTATTTTTAGTTTGAGGGAATGTGGGGGAAGGCCACTCGGGTCTAAAGAATTAAGAAACTTCTGTGGGTAATGGACCGCATCTTGATCCATTACATTAGGCAGCGCAGCGTCTTGCCTTGCGCGTCAAGCGCGCGTGTCAATTTTGTTGTGGAGTTAATTTCAAAATGTAAATACTACTCTTGTAAGATCTTAATTGAAATTAACTGATTTGATGATTTCAAGGACAATTTTATTCACAATTAAATACTCTTAATCAACAACACATTTATTTCGATAAATATTAATATTATTATGTTGATAAAACTCTTTGGCAAATAACTCATTATTAGGTACCAATTCTTTGCGTTTTTATACTCGTGATAATTTCTCAACGAAATGTGCAATTGGAAAAAATGCTTAATTTGGAAAAGGATTAATATTACGATATACATTAAACGTAGTTTCTTTCTTCAGACGATTTAATATTTCTTATGAACATAAAAGCGATTATTGTGACTAAACTATGATAGCTGGATATGTGCTCTCGCGGACTTTTTTGTAGATCTTAATAAGACCTACAAACCCGTAGTACATCATTTTGTTCTATTGTCAATAGTTTTTGCAGCGCACGCATAATTAGTTTTTCGGGTTACAAAATCGAAATTTTCTTAAGGATCCCTATTTTTTTTGAAAATAAAATATAGCCTTTAACCTTCCTCGATAAATGGACTATCCAACACTAAAAGATTTTTTGAAATCGGACCTGTAGTTCCTGAGATTAGCGCATTCAAACAAACAGACAAACAACCTCTGCAGATTTATAATATTATATAGTAAAGATTACATTTTTAACTTTTATTTTATTTGTATTTTAACGTGTATTTGCTAGCTGTTCTTTAGCCATCTTCTGTTATCTGATAGAGTTGAATTTTGGCATACGTACTTATGTTAATTCCGTTACAATGCAATGCAACATTATGGTAATCTTTAGGTGATGGAGCCGGGAGATAAGGATTAGTACTTCTTGATAACAAACGATTGGATAGTCAAATTTGTAAATTTATGAATAACTTTTAGTGGTTCGATGTTCCTAATAAGACAAATGATTAATGAATAGTTCGATAACTTTAAACTTATTTTCTACACAGAGCGAGGAAACAAACGTTATTAATAAAATTAAACTGCTCCTGGTAAAATTAAATTCATTAGAATAAAACAATTAATCAATCCAATTATAAACTTTTAATACAGATTGTTCCTGAAATCCAACAATTATATTTAAATCCATGTTCTATTTGGAACAGCGGTCGAAATCCAGATGCTATTGAAGTATTGACGGATGGCATTTAAATGTGTTCCGAATTCAAACTATATTGATGCAGTACACACTTGTGTTCTAAATTTGAATTTAATAAATTGAAATATTTTTTAAATATATATAACCACACTTCACGTAAAAGATAATTGTGCTATGGACATACACCAAAGGGTGTTGTTCTACTTTTCACTCTAATACTAAGCCACTCATTTTCAAGCAGTGTCCAATTTCAATGATCATAAATACTCATCTTCTTTCCATACTATTTGGTCTACGATGCGAAGAAAGGTCCGTTTTCAGCTGTTTGCTTACAAGACAAAAAATACGTCTGAATTATTTACCTGACCTTGACTGCTCACACATGTCAGTTCATCATAGCATCTGTCAATCTCACAGAATAGTAATAATAATGTTGTCAATCTGAAATTCGTCTTTGAATAAAATGTTGCCAATAACTGTCAACGGTATACATACTGTTAATTAAAAATAAGAGTATTGGTTTGTAGTCTATAAGCAGACTAAGAGTATGACAGCTTGACTAGAATATCCTCCTGGGGGTTAAACTTTAGACTCAGTGGTTCAGAGTTACAGCTAGAATACTTACGATGTAATCATAATTATTCTGTCGTGACGCCATATTTATTTTGCAATCACCACTTACTTGATTTGCGTTTATCACTTGGCCAACACGGAAGAACGAACAAACATAAAATAAAAGGATTCTACTCAAATTATAACCATTGCCAACATTATAATTAACATGTATTACACAATAAAATTAAAGCAGATCGATTTGGTTTAAAAACAAAACATTATTAGCATGTCAAAAAGAAATATAAAACAAAACGTTTGAATCTTTTGGCAATCAATTGGAATCCAGGCTAAGTGTATATACAGAAGCGATTGGTCAAAAGAAAGGCGGAATAAGCTCGAACACCTTTATGAGAGAACATCAAAGCCCGATCCGGAGTGAGGCACGCGTGATTACTTTTGACACCATGCAACGTACTGTCGCAATATACACGTATTTTTCGAAAAGGGAAAATGGAATTTTCGAGTTTAGCTTTCAAATAAAATTTTCATTTGGACATTCTTGTTCAAATCTGTTCTAAAATCTAATAGTGTCATAGAATGGGAGAGGAATGCCGAATGATACCCATTACTGTACAGCAATACAATTTAGACATGGGGCTTGAGATCTAGAAGCAAGTTTAAAGAGCTTTCCTTATATTTTAACTCTCACCTCCAACACTCGAACTCGCCAACTACAATAGATAATAAAGTAAATTTACGTGGATCTCAAGAAGGGTGACCTTAACCACACTTCGCATTTATGCATCGCACTAAAGGTTTTATATTGTCTAAACGTAGGTATACTTGAATAAATATAATAGGACCTAGCCGCGAATACTACTTTATAAACGGTGTTACTAACAATAATATTTAAATTTAACGTTGGAAGATTTAAATGTGGAGAATAAGTTTAACGCTCTTAAAATTGATCTACAAAAAAACTTCTGAATTTAATGTTAATAATAATATTTTAAAAACATATAAATTAAAGATGATAACTATCAATCTATCAAAAAGTCTTATTAGAGAGATAGAAAGCATTACAGAGAAAATTTTGTGATTGACGAAACTTTCAAGGTCAAACTGTTTTGCCAAGAACAAAAGAATAAACGGAGACTCTTCTACACGATATATAGTGATAAATAGACGTGTTATACACTTACATAACAACACCAATATCGGCGACTATAAAACTATAGTTACGTATCAAAGTTGAGCTTTCGTCTCTCTAACTCTGTATCTTTGTCGCTAGTAAGAATAAGAATACTAGCATAAAATACAATGAAAACAAATAATTTTCATTCTAATATACTAATTACAGTATTTTAATACCAATTGAGTTGAGAGAGTTCCTTGAATCCCCTCAAAGTAGACATGTAAGAGAGAAACAAGGGGAGGCCTTTTTTCAAACATATGACTACGGGATTTACTGGTGTTACTGATGGATTGTCGGGTAACTACCTTACTTTTTAGTTGCTATTTTAATTAGTTTCTTTGTCTTTTATTCTTAACTTTTACTTGTCGACATACTTATACTTAATCAGTGATAGCCTAGTGGTTAAGTCGTTGATGTCTACTCGGGAGGTCCGAGTTCGATTCTGGCCACACACCTCTGACTTTTCTGAGTTATGTGTGTTTTAAGCAATTAAATATGTCTTGCTTTAACTGTGAAGGAAAACATCGTGAGGAAACCTGCACTCCTAAGAGTTCTCCATGTTCTTCATTAGTAAGTTGAATGACAAAATTTGAACTATGAACTTTTTATTTTTTGTAATGGACTGGATATTAAATTTTGTATGTTTATATTTTTAATTTGATTTGATGGACTAATATTATGTATCTAATTTTATTATGACTAAATTATTTAATACCAATTTTGTACCTATCACTAATTATAATAACAATTATATTTTTATAATTTTGTATAGTATGGACAACTGTAAACATTGCACGCCTAAAGACCGAATATAGTTGGTCACATTAATTGTATATGTTTATATCTGTATAATACATATATTCGCAATAAAGAAAATTTAAATTTGAAAAATCCCGAAAAATATCTATAATGGTACATCCATTATAGATATTTTATTGAATCAAAACAAAACGTAACTTGTACTTGTATTACATTCCTAGCAGGCTTAGCAGCCGCATCATATGAATGTTGATGAAACGACATCAATCATAGTTTGACGTTTTGCCTTGATTCCTTTTTTATTGCGTGAACTTGTTTTCTGGATCCATTTACGAGAGAAATTTTTCCTTGGTCTGGTTTCGAAGTGGAATATATAACATGATATATGTTCTATGCATGCTTTACTCATGAATCAGGTCACTTACACGATTTATTGCACTAGATCCACGTGCGCTCTTTATTACCTTTTCCATACTGAAGTGACATTTTTAATATTTACTCTTCAAACAGATGTTATTATATTAGGTACTGGTCATTATGTATGGAGGTTTGTTGGTGAACAAACTTCATGCACAATGACATAAGGATGTCAGTCGATAAGAAAATAATATGATTTCAAATATTTTAAAGATATCGAATATGATATACAACGTAATTCAGATAGTGGATTACTTATAGTATTAAAATGTAAAATATTATGTAATTAAACCAAATAAAGAAGAATATAAAAAAGCAGTGATGGCCCAGTGGTTGAGACTTCAAGTCTTACTCGGGAGGTCTGAGTTCGATCCTGGGCGAACACCTCTGCTTGTGGCACATTCTGAAGAGGAGACCCGGCTCAGCAGTGGGCCATTGACGGGTCTTGATGATAGAAGAATGTAAAAGAAGTTACGCCCTATGTATTTATTAAATCGATCCCGACACTGGGAGGTGTCACAGTTCTCATATATTAAATAACTTTCTTATTAATATTTTCATATACTTCATGAGGGTATGTAAGATATTATAATCAAATACCAGCGTTAATAATGGAAACAGCTTGAGAGAACATAATATGTAGCACCGAGAATAATATTTTCATATTTTGCAGACTCTATCATACATCACTGTCAATGTTATGTAGTAATAATATACCACAAAGTTAGTAAAAAAGTATTAAACTCATATTACTATAATATTCCTGTTTAATTTATTAAACATTTACATTATAAATGCGACGTTAATGCTTTTTAATCCTGAAAAACTGTAAAGGTAGTGAGATAACAGGCGAGGGTCGCGGGTCAACACTAATCTGTTTAAGTTTCCCTCCAACTCGCATAAATCCTGTTAAAATAACCGTAAAACTGTCCACGTGCTTAATCCTCCTGAAATGGATCGTGTCATGTCTGAAAACCCTTAAACTTTTTATCTGGAATAGAAAACAATCTTAAAATATATTTACGAAATTCTAACTTCAGGTTATTTGTGTTTCATTTCTTTATTATATAGAATAAGCGGTAATCCCGTTAGCTTGAATACTAATCAATTAAGGTAATAAAAGAAAAATCCCAACTAATCCCTCTTTAAGCAAATTATCAGTATTTCTCGAGACATTCGACTGAAAAGATACTTCAATCAGCATAACAAAGGCTTTGGAATAAAAAAATACTGAAAAACTTGGATCTGGAGACAATTACCCGAGACTACAGCTGTAATTACTGGGCCCGAGGGATTACATAGAGATAAGCGGATCGCATACAATCTACATAAAGTGCTGGCAGGGTTGCTTATGTAATTATTGGAGTGAGAATCATTCTAGTGATGTGAACCGAATCATTTGCATATTTATATTGGATGTATATAATGTACGAATATATTAGTAGTCTTAAAAGTTTATGTATATATGCTTTGTCTGCTTACAAAATGGCTGCGAAAAAGGGTGATAATCACTTCGCATTCGTTCAAAGTAACCAATCAGGAACGGTTAGAAGGACTTACGTTATACTTTTATTCTTAAAAGTTTTTAGCTAAAGTTTGTGTGCCTAAATAGACCTGTTTGGTACTGATTGTGTAATATCCATTAAAATCACAAAATAAGATGCGGACATTGATATCAAAATGGTCTTCACCGCATGCAGTGGATATCTCAATAATTAACATTTTTTTAATAATTAAAAAGGAAAGGAATTTCGTTCCTGAAGGAGGTTCCCGACCGCACACTATTTAAAATTTATTATGACAGTAATAATTTGTTTTTGTTGTTTTATTTGAGTCTTTTAGTTGTTGCTTCTAGCCTAGATAGATTAAAGGAAAAGCTGGATAATAGAGTAGTGTTGTAATTGAACTATTCACGTATAGAGGTTCACATCTTACATTACTCAATGTGAGTTTTCGTCACAACATCCATCATAAGATGTGATTGCACGATCGTTCGGTGTCAAGATTGGACTCGCACATCGAAGTTGAGAGTTCTCGGCCCGACCCAGTTCGACCCCAGTCCGTTTTTCTCAAACGGAAATGAGATTTCCCGGCAGATATAATAGCTTTCCGCGGATTAAGTCATGCTCGTTTTCAAATAAGATTTTCTTCAAGAATTCATCTTTTGAACAATCACATTTTATCATCTTTAATGGAAAGTTATGAATTGTTTAACTTTAGCATCTTACGTACCATAATAATTATTTTTCTACTTCTTTAAACGTAAAGTTTTATTAAATGTTTGAAATTAGTTTTGAAAATAAATTGTTATAAAATGAAACTATACTTTCATTATTTTACATCAGTCTGTGTGATATTGTAAAAAAAATATTAATTTAACAGGAAATATAAAAAAAATGTATATTTAATGTTTCTGAAAATGATGTTATGTAGTATTTTTTGGGATTGATAAAATGGTTTTTTCCCTAGTAATGGATTCTTTTTCCTAGCTTCGGGTAAGAAATTATTAAATAAATAAGCGTCTTCTCTTAACTTAATATTACTTCCCATTATGTTAAATTAATAACAATTAAATTGAGGCATTATAAATATTCATGATCTCTAAAATGATTATTTTAGGTGTTGGTTTAATTTTGAATGATAAACAATATAAACGCAAACGCTATTTAAACTGAAGCGTTCTTAAATCCATTTCTGCCAAAGCCGTGTGACGGCGGCGTGCGCGAATAAAATTAGGGCGCCTACATTCAATCATGCAAGCTGAACAACGCCGAGCAGTCACTGACGCTTATAGCAACACTAACATGACATTATGATTTAAAAATACGTGAAGTTCGTAGAAAACTACTTTTATAACACACTTCAGCTTTAGTTGGACGTGAAACTAAAAATTTTGTCATATTCTGTAAGACAATTTTAACCTACTTTCAAATTGTCGATGAAACTTATAGTTCTGTAGCTTCTAATAAAACAATACTATCATTTTATATTTTGTTGCCCATTTAATGATCGTAACAAGACGTGTCTACTGGAACTCTTCAATGGTTAGGTTAGTTAGTCTTATAAGTTATACTACACTAGTTGTCGAAGTTTAACCGACTTTTATTATTTATTATTTATTTTATTTAATCTCTTTATTGTACACAAACACACATTCTACAATTTTATAACAAAAGGAAAAAAAAATACTATAAGAAACAAATAGGTGCTTAGTAATAATACATGCGTGATGAATTCATGTACAAAGGCGGACTTATTCCGCTTGGGAATCTCTACCAGTCAACCTTAGAATAACTGAGAGGATAATTAATTTATTATGGGCAGATCGTAAATACGATATGATACACTACAAACATAAACTTTACACATACATACATACATACATACATACAAACATACACATAAATTTATTAATATAGACATATAAACATACACATAAATTTATTTATACAATAATATATTTGTATTTATAATCATACCAAAAATGACAATACAACCTACATATTAGAGTAAAACTTTTTTAGTTTGCACTTAAATGATCCTACTGAGGGTGATTTGCGAATTTCAGTAGGCAGACTATTCCAAAGCTTAACCGCCAAAGAGGTAAACGACCTAGCATATGCACGCGAACTGCAAACTGGTGAAGCCAACGTAAGATTATTAGCCGATCTTAGTCGTTCGTCGCTGGATTGGGCCAGGTATCTAAATCTTTCGCGGAGATATAAAGGAGAGTGCGGGTTGAATAGTACGTTGAAGAGAAGAGTCAGAATATGTATATTTCTTCTAAATCGAATAGGCAACCATTTTAACTTTTTGCGGTACTCCGATACATGTTCAAACTTACGCAATCCATAGATATATCGAATTGCAACGTTCTGTAACCTTTCGAGCTTATTTATAAGTTCCTCTGAAGCGTCAAGAAACACAACATCCCCATAGTCTAAAAGGGGTATTAAAAGAGACTGAGCTAGTAAAATCTTGGTTTCCTGTGGTAAAAAGTTCTGCATACGTCGTAAAGCGTGCATAGATGAGAAGAGCTTATTACCGATGTAAGACACATGGGGAGCCCATGACAAGGTTTGATCCATGATTAAGCCTAAATTTTTTACCGTGGTGGAATATGATATCGTGACTCCGTTGAAAGCTATATATGGTATGTCAGTAAATTTAAGTAATGCAATAAAGTGGTGACTTCCAATAATGATTGCCTGAGATTTGGAAGGATTTACAGATAGACCAAACTTGCTACACCACTCTGAGATTTCGAATAAGTCACGATTTAATTTATCTGTAGCTATTGCAAGGTTTATAGTTTTTTACCACATAATATTATGTAAAGCTCAACACAACAAAATAAATACATATATAATGCGAGAAAGACTTCATTAAAAGTTAATGAATTTTAAATGTGAAAATATTTGTGCAAACACTTCCTCAAAATCAAACAAATTTTCATGATGGGGCAACACTACGACCACCATATAGTATTTATGGCTTCCTTTATTTACGTTATTAAGTCATCGCTCGATAGATGCCATGTTATGTTGCCAAGAGAATTTTAATGTCAACCTATCTAATATTGTTTAAAGGTATTTTTTACTTTTTATTTAAAATCCCAACTTATATAATACTTTTTACCCGTGAGGGGACGGGATAGAATATAATTCCCCTCTGTCACTGGGAGAGCATCTCGTAAGAGGCGATTAACCCAGCACCCCTTGGTGGTAGGGGATCTGTTCCCCGACTGGCATGCTACCATCGAGCGAGTATGTGAATCTGACTCGTACCAATAAAATACCAAAGGTATGTATTGATATTAATTATGCTTAATTATTATTTTTACGCTACTAAACTGTGATAATTCACACGATTTCTTGTGATTAATAACCTACACCTACTTTTTGTAGTAGAAATTATTTTTCTTTTGTTTTTTATACTTAACGTGGGTAAACTAAAACCAAAACGTGAGAATAAACAGAAAAAATAAAAAAAGGCTTTTGATAAGAGTATGCCAAAAAGTTTTCTCTTAGAAAGTCATCTGAAGTCTATAACGTACCAAAAATTACCCTGTGGTACTGGTATCACATTAAAACGAGGATAATTTTTAATTAGATTAATTTACCACTCAAATAAAGGTAGATTTTACCTAACTTTTACTGTGGAGTACGAAGAATATCTAAATGCGCCATTGGTAAATACGGCCAAAAGGCAATCTGACCTTCGATCTCACAGAGAAATTGAAACTGAACCTTGGATGCAACGGCGCCAAGCAAAATCCTACTGAATATTTTTTCTATGATTTTATGAAAAGGTCAAGCTTTGTGATCTTATAAAAAAACAGAAGCCTTTTAACAAAGTTTATTTTTAAAATTTTTGAATTGTTCCATTGTAATTAATTTCGTTATGAATTTATTGTATGTTTAAATAATAAAGAAAAAAAAGATTTTCCGATAGAAGGGGGGCTTTTTGACAATGTTATTTTTACTCTATGAGATGTTTCGTAGTATCTACTATATTTAAATTGATGTTTGAGACTGCTTAATTATCTGTGATGATTACTTTTATGGTTGAGAGTTCTCTATATCTAAATAAAGAACTTTCACTATTACATGTATTTTTATTATTTCTTAAGTGTCGTTAAGTTTATATAATTAATCTATATAAATGACGTTGGTGTTGAAAATTAAAATGTAAAATATAGTGTTAATTAATAAAGAGAGACAGAGAGAGAGAGACGTGTAGTAGTAGTAGTAGTCTATACGCAGACTAACATTATGACGGCTTGACTATAATATCAATCGTACCAACTTCAAGATCAAGTAACAGGATGCTACTCAAATTATAAGTGTTGTCATCATAATTAACAATAGCCATAAGTGATATAGTGACATGGCAATTGAAATGTGAAATTAAACCTAAATACACGTGGTAAAATGCACCCGGGCGAAGCCGCAAGTGATTATATATATCAGGGTATAGTTGGGGTAGGATAATAATGCCGACCGTGTCGGGCTAAAATTTGGGTAGAATTATGATAAAGAAAATTAATTGTCACTTTCGTCGCGATTTTTATATTCAAAGATTTTTGACAGCCTCAAACGATTATCGAATAATAGCGACGCCAGCGCCATATTTCCGTTTTGTAGATTTACTTCTCCCCACTAGTGGAGGGGCATTGCTACCATTGCCAAGTCCTTTTTCATTCCCCGATTTACGCAGTACACTTTAGTCTTTCGACAAGTCTCTTTGAGTGAACATCACCTGGAGTTGAAGTGTAGCAAATAGTCTGTCGCTATATCACGGATATTGGACCTCTCGGACTAAGGATCATGTGAGTTCTTACGTCTTATTTATTTTGAGTCCTTACATTGTATTCAGATGTGTTAACACAACCTTAGGTTAGGTTTAGGTTAGGTTTATGTTTATATAACCTAAGAAAGACAGTGAGACCGGGCAGTGGAGGTGAGTGTCGTAATTACATAAAGGGATCCCTTAAGCCAAGGCACTGCCTGGATTCCTGTCCAAAGACTACAGAATCGTGATATTCGGTCACTTTATTCATTCAAATCGTCTCTTTGTTCTGACATATATAATCGTCGTTATATCATATAATAATATGTTTACGGATAGAACAGGGTTTTAAAAATAGTTTGAAGCGCATATGTTCGCCAAAGGATAATTGAGACGAGCGGAGAAGGAAGTCTGAGTGTTTTCAAAATAAACAAAGCTACAAAAGCGGTATCACAGGCTGCAGTATATAAACTTATTAAAGTGCACCAAACTCAATCACGCGTACGGACTGTGCCGTGGTTAGGCAATAACATAGCTTCTAACACGTGCTACGAGTACCTATAGCAATATATTTTGGTTCATACATAGCACTTTGTAGATATTTTCTTTAAAATTAGTATTTGATATATGGCTTCGAATAGTTAGTTATAATAAATTCCATCTTTTTCTGGTAAGAAGTTGTCAGTATAAGGGTATGTCCGTTAACATAGTGAAGTGGCATCAGAAAGATATTTATAGATACTTAGAAAATATAACAATAACTTCCTGAATCTTTCGGGTTGGTTTTTGAGAAAATATAAAAAACAAAAACTACAATTTTTCGGAAACGACATTTCCATTTTCCCTTCTTTCTAACAATCATCGTATTAAATTTTCAGCCATTCTAATCATCTCTTACAACATCTTTCATGCATCCTTTCATACTATTAATTTTAAATACAATAAATACACAATATCTCAACCTTTAATTCCCCATCCCACACATGTATTTATAATTTTTACTTTAAAATTGAATTATTCTGAGAGAACTAATTTCCACCAACTTGACCTAAGGAAATAAGTTTAAAGTTCCTCATCAATCTTAATTAATATTTTTACTTTAACAATGAAAACTGATGGAACTGTTACTCCATCATAAATTCAGAAAAACAGAATAGTGCAATTAATTGTTATTAATAGTCAATATACCTATTTACTACAAAAATATAAAATTGATTTAATCTTATCACTATAAGATGTTAATATAATACATTACTTTTAATCAGCCGTATCGACAGCATTATGGTATATTAGAGGAAAGTTTTATAAGCTGCATTGTAAACATAAGAGCAGTGTGAATAAGAGCACACTTATGTATGAAAAAATGTGTTATCTAAGTAACATTTTTTTCTTTTTTAAGTCGATTAAAAAGTCAAACGGCCACTCATTGTCGGCTTCAGTTCTTAGTTAAGTATCTCAAAGCAGCTTATAGGGGACACTAACTTTTCCTTTCAAGGAATAAAATAGAAGCTCACGTAAAAGCATAACAGGCTAACTTTTACACTTTAACTTTCAGATGGGTTTCACTTTTTACACTAGAATTATGAAGCTAAATTCTGTTGCGCTAAAGTAAAAATATGTTTACATTTTATGAGTGCCTACAAAAAAAAATCAGAATTTGTGATGTTTTGATTGATTTGTTTCATTATCTAAACGTCTGGTAGAATATGCTCAAAACTTTGTAGGTGTTTCGCAGAGGGTAGGGACAATGCAAAGTTTCTGATATTAGAGGACATGAATTATAAGTGATTACTGTATCTGTATCAATAAATTAGATTTTATACTATGAACCGCTCATAACTACTTATGGTAATGCCCTTTCATAGAATTTTCATTAGATTTCATAGTTAAACGTTAGTTTGGTTGACCAGGGCTCTTGGACTAAAAGGTTTACAACAAAACATGTAGCACTATGTTAGCTATGTCATAATTCGATGAAGCTCCATGCAAACTTGACTAATGGAATCAGCTAGGTTGACTGGTCCGATCTGATTTCCCGCCGGCGCTAATTTTGTACACGGTGCAGTATCTACATTACTATACATAACATAATAATAAGCAATATAATAGATAGACTTATGTATAAAATACTTCGATGAATTTCGAGAACAGCCGTGATGACGAATCATCTTATCTTGATGGAATTTTAATGACGTTGGCTCTCGACTATCTGTTAAGTCAGATCATAATTTACACATAGAACTTTAGCAATAAAATAACAAAGATGTCTGTCATGTCAGTGTATTTATCTGGCTACTTATTACCTAACTCTTAATGCACGTTTTATTAAAAGCTATTATAATTATTAAAAGCAAATTTAAAATTTTGAAAACAATGCCATTTACGAAAAACTAGTCGACCCGCCTCGGCTTCGCTCGGTTGTATTTTATCATGTATGTTTATGTTTAATTTTAAATTTTCTACATATTACTCTATTTGTATATGACGAACTCCCATAAAAACTTTCATCCCGAGATTTTTTCGGGATAAAGGTAAAGTAGTGTATTTCTGTACCAAATTCCGACTTTGTTTTATATATACATGTAATATTGCTTTAGCTATTGTGCGGACAAAATTGATTCCAAATAATTAAGTTACCTCGGACTCAGAGTTCACTCTCCATGCACTCTGAACCTTTCCATTTCGTTACATATCACTGTACTAATAGTAACAACCCTTGACGGTTTTAGAGTAACACCAGCTAGCAAGTATGCGTTTTTTAAAACAAATATTTGCCTTTGTAAACGTTGTTAGTTATAATTTTGAGTTTTTGTTTCCAAATTTGGGCAATTGTTAATTGATGAATGATAATAAAAACAAAAGTTATCAAGAGTGTTGCTTGAACTCTAATTAATAGAAACCCTTGAAGGTATCGATATATAGGAAAAATTAATAACAAATATTCAAATCTACGTTCTCTTCGAGCTGAAAATAATCAAGTTTCTAAGTCAAGGCAATCAAAAGATACGGCCGTTAATGTTTATATTTTTATATTCGCATTGAGTACTTCTCGTTTACCTAGAATCGAATGAAATTCGGTAAAAAGCAATATATTTCAGAACGCGTAAATAATCAGAAAACCTTAAAAATTACATAAATCATATTATTTGTAGTTGGTAAACTGTCTGCGACCTATGTTAATATATGTTGAGCCGCAATAAAACAAGAATAAATGTATTTTAATGTTTCTTATTTATTTAATTTTTTTATATTTTTAAATAATAGTACTAAAATGGTTTAAATATAAAATCTATCAAATCCTATGTATAGTCTACACATTTGAATAATGGACATTTGACAGATTGTCCATAGCATACCCCCATAAGGCCATCTATAAACAAATTGTAAATCTGCAGATATATCCTCGGTATTCAAGTCTACACTGATTCTATCAAAGCGAATAGTGCCTGCACTGCACAACAATAGAAAAAGAACCGTTCGTTGCCAGCTAAAAACTAAAACAAGTATCTAGGTAGATGGATGGTAGGCACGAGGCACTCAAATTTGATCCAGCGAGAATTGCTTTATAAAAGTCAAGTGTTGTTGATGCAGCGATATGAAACGAAATGGAAGGGTGCAGTGGGCGTGCGCGCTGGGAAATTGCAATATCCGAGCCAACAGCCAACTGAATTACTGGCTTAGCTGGATACGTCTTACAGTATTACTTATATCATTTTTTATCGTAGAAACTAGCGCGATTTACACACATTTTTATGATAACTTAAAGGTTAACGACTAATGTTTCTACTACGTTAGGTAGCAATCACCCGAGTCTTTATTTTACGGGTTACTTTAGTCGGATATTCTTTACAAGTAACCGTTAAAAAGTGTCATAAAAAACATACTATCATTTTCTTACACTATTAGCCTTTTTTCAGGTCGTTGCAACGATTATTAATTACAAATCGGATACAACGTTCACGGGAGTTTTTTTATTTAAAACCGAATACTTAAATTATAACAAAAAGAAAGTCTTTCTGTGATTTATCACTAGTCTCTTTAACTATCTTTTTTATAAGCAGTTATGAACGAGATACTACAGTCTAATACTGAACAGTTATGCGTAAAAGATTAAAGTTTACAAAGTTGATTTATAAGTTCGTCTCTTTATACAAGTCTATACACATTCTATGAAATTATTCCTCAAGTCAAAAATTAAAAGAAACTACTGTCAATCAAAAATAATTCAAACAACATCGGGTCTTAGACTAACATCACATATTATGCCATCATATCTAACGTGACCACAAAGTATTTATTATTTTGGGGTTTTACAAAAAGATTCTGGCATATTTAGTCATTTTTATATCACAGGAATTAGGCCTAGCAGGAGATTGGATCGCACGAGTCGGCTTAACTAAACTTCATTAGTCAAGTTTGCATAACAGAGCTTCATTGAATTACGACATCGCTCGTATGGACAACATGTTTTGTTTTGTTATTTAATATGTTCATTTATTTGGTTGGAAAAAATGTTTACTCTATCAATACGGACGTGGAATTGAAAATATATTTTTGTACCTTCCAAATCTAGTAATGTTTTTTTATAAAGATTATAATACGCATTTTAAAAACAATCCAATTATTTGAAGACATGATTTCTCTCCAAACTCTTTTTAGGGTAATTGAAATAATTCGAAAATATTAAAAAAAAAATACTTTAATGCTTGTTACGCATATTTTCCCTTTACATATATATTTCAAATATTCTTTTTCCATTATATTTGTATCAGATTATGGTCAGGTTTACCTACTATTAAAATTAAAGCTTCTATTTCGTGTATTTCTTCTTTTATAATATATTGCTTGTCTAAAAAGACTAATAAAGTGAATGAACCTTTGTATTTTAAAACTCCCAATATAACGGCAAGTGATTAACCACACAGCTACTTTTTTCCATTTTTTACAGCCCAATATCGCAATAGATACAATCTATAGAAATAACAATTTGAAATTAATTAAGCGAGAAATGGAACAAAAACATCTCTTTTAAAAAGTTATTGATAAAATAAACCTGGAGTAAATATTTCCTTTGATTTCCTAAATTAAAGGTAAACGGAGATTCTTTATTAATTTTGCAGATTTTGTTAAATCTGACCTTAATTTAGAATTTGGCAATGCGACGTCGGCATTGGTACTGCCATCCGTTTATCTGACGAAGGGCTCTTCTAATTATTTCGCTTCGTGATTTATGGCGTTTTATCGACATTCGACAGAATGCTTTCACTCAATTACTCTTGTTTCAGTTATAATTGAAATTTCAATTATTTTTGTTATCAAAATTTCAAATTGCTTCTTATACATAAACAGGCGGATAGCTAGACAGTTGAAATTTTAACAGATGATGTATGATTTTTTTGCCAAATATTGGTACAGAACCCTTCGTGCGCTCCGACTCGCACTTGGCCGGTTTCTATCATAGGGTCGTATCAACTTATATATTTCAAAAAGTTATAAGCAGCGATTTCGATGGAACCTCCCAGGCGTCTTAACTTTTACAAATATTTGAAACAACACTTGGTTTTCTCTGTAAGATGCCTTTTATTAATTAAATATATTCTGTAAAAAATTCAAGCACTATGTCGACTGGCTTCACTTTAAAATAACATCTTATTTTTATTTAGGAAAACACTTCGTGGGATATATTGCCACTCAAGCTTCTAGTATAGCGCCACGGGAACGTCTAAGAAACAACGTTTTGGTGAAATAGGTCGCGGAATATTTGAAATCTTCGTTCATTCATTTCGCAAGTATTTTATCTCTGTATTTTTTTTCTTCTTATTTTCCGAAGTAGAGGCACTGCAGCTTCCCTGAAATAAATGAATAAAAAATGAAATCCCCTAGGACTAAATGAATAATGACTACTATATTCATATCGTTTGATGATTGTAAATATTTAGTTTACACTATTATTGCTGTAAATAATTGGTTTAATGACTTAGCAGGAAATCTTTAGACGTGACTCCGTATCAAATAGCGGTTCACATCTATAGCAAATACATTTAACAGTACGAATTGCGACATAATATTAACATAAGTTGAATCAAATCAAACAAAAAAAAATTCATATCTTAATCTATGGAAATACAGCAACGTGAAATACTTAATATTTGCTATAATTTTTTGTAAGGAGCGAAGTCGTCTCGTAGATAAATTAGCTAAATTTATGGAGATTTCGTTCAAGGTAAAATATTTATTATTATAATTATAATTAAGTAATAATGACTGTGAATAAATTTCATAGAATAATTTGATTTGAATTCATTAATTTTATTGATATTAACATAATTCTGTGTCATTCAGTTGTTGGAGGACTTTTTAAATGATGATCATTAATATAAATGATTGATTCTAGCCTAATACACTACAGTGTTATTATGTGGTGATGATGATAAAAAAAAATCAAAATTGCTGTTTTAAATATATATTTATAAATTAGCTCACATTTACCTGCGGAGTTATTATTTTAATGAATTAACTACGTTTGCATTTGTAAACTTCGTTAGTAAACAGTATTGTTGTTGAACTAAATGTTTGACGTATTCATATTTCTGTGGTATCAGCATATTTGCGCAAACACAACATATGCTATAATTTAGTATATGGGACTAAATATTTCAATAGATATAAACACGTCATAACGAAATCATAATGATGCTAATGACCCTAGTAGACCAAGTAAAACAAATGTTACATAATAAAGGTTTTATAATTGATGATATGTATAAAAAATGTTATCGGATTCCTTTATCTTTGTTTGATAATATGGTATTTTAACAATCAATAATCATCTTCTCATACATACTATATAACTTAGTAAGTGAATAATTGCACTGCAGAAAAAAATAAATAAAATGTAATAATAATGTGAAATTGAACAGACTCTTAATAAAATAAAAAATATAATTTTGAATAATAAAAACACAATTGGGCTCGTCCGGGATTTGAACCCGGGACCTCTCGCACCCTAAGCGAAAATCATACCCCTAGACCAACGAGCCAACTGACGTGTTAACTGAAACACTAAAACAATTTTTTTATATAAGTAGATAATATTTAAGGAAATAGAAAGGAATGCTTTTACTTTCATTTAAAACAACATACTTGTTATAATAACAACAAACTTAGATTGTTCAAAACTAAAATAAGAAGTTATTATAGGAGAAAATAATCTACAAAACAAAACTAGAAGAAACATTCGTGTAAATAAAAAAGGAAAAATATTGTACGATAGTATAATTTATTAGTATTAGTTTGATACTTACATCTTTTCCTGTATGTTGGATTAATAATAAATATTAAGTAAAAAAGCATAGATCACAATCAGCAAATTATTTTATTAACTATTCTTTGTCGTTATATTATTAGTTTATTTAATTTTTATAAAAAAAGCCGGGCTCGTCCGGGATTTGAACCCGGGACCTCTCGCACCCAAAGCGAGAATCATACCCCTAGACCAACGAGCCGCTTGTATCATATGTTTAAATTTTAATTCAGATTACTATCACTTCTCGGTATAATAAGTTATACCGTTCATCGGCCTCATAATGACGTCATCCAACCGGATTTCACATGTGAATGTCTACTGATAACATACAAACTAAATATTTCGTATGCATTTCTAAGTTCATTTTTATGAAATAATGATTAAAATATTATATGATACAAAGATGCGCAAGGGCGTCCTTATCACTAATAGCGATCTTTTACGGGCAACCATTCTGTAGGGATCTATTGAGCGACACAGGAGGCAAAATTGTTGTTTTCTTCGACATAAACTTACAAATTAATATTCTACTTACTAATTACATATAAATTTTATAACCTACATTTTTAATGGTAATGCTTTAATATGGTACCTTAGAACTGATCTCAAGAGGGGGCCAGAAGGCAGGAACGAGGTGTGTGACTACGTCAGTTAGTTAGGGTTTTATTTGCTGATATTTTTATATAAATAAAATTTTAAGTGGAAAATAGTCATTTAATATTGGATGGCGCAGTGTTATCGCTAAGCCTTTAGTATCGTACTCGAGACACGCTGCGTTTTCAATTTGCTAAAATACAAACATAGAATTTATTTAAAAAAAAAATTAATAAAACATTGTCAGTAATCATACTTTTCTTAAATCTAGCAAAATTCTACTTGATTGGAAACTAAAGAATTGGAATTATGAAAGATTATGTTCTTTTAAGAGGTCAATTATTCGGGCATATTTTATATAAAAAAAAATATTTGATTGACAGTGTATTTAACATTTGATATATTAAGGACAAATTAATTTTCGCTGAGTATATTTACCCATTATCGTCAATCACATGCCACAGGATTATGTATTTATATTGTCCATATTCGCGCAATCATATAAATTCACCAAACACTCACTGTTAGGCGATTTAATAACAATTTCAATTTTTATAGTGATAGCTTGTGATAAAATATACATCACATATTAAATACTAATACAATTTAGTTCGTATTGTTCATCTTTATGTTTGGATATAATAATCTCTTGAATCAAAAGTCCAGTCAGCAATAAAAATATTACAAAGCTTACAATATAGGATCAAGAGCTATAAAGTGGAATAGAACGGCAGATACATATAAAAACTGTAATGAAATAAATTTTCAACATAAAATGGTACGAGTAGAGTGGTTCTGTCAGATCTCTTGAATGCCGCAAATGAAATAAACCAGCCCTGCGTCGAGTATCAATACTCAACTCTAGGCAATGCATTGAGTTTTTATTTCCAATCCACTAGAATTTAATGAACACGAGATCGGTTATATTTAGATCTACCATATCCATTATCAGTTGATTTTAGGGTACTAAATAATGTAAAATTAATTAGTAAATTATCCTCTGTTTAAGCATTAATTTTACTTAAGACATTAAGATGCCCAAGAAGTTCTATTATAATTACGAAAGATAATCAACTAATCGTATACAAACAAACACTTAATAATTAACTACTCATGAAGGCTGACTTTTTATAGTAAAAAGACATTTATTGCATAATCTATATTAAAGCTTATATACAAAATTCTCGTGTCGCGCTGTTTGTTACCAAACTTCCCCGAAACGGCTCGACCGATTTGTGCTTATCTGGTCAGGTCTTAGATTCGGTCAACATCTTTTTTTTATACCCCTAAATGATAAGAGTGGTCCACCCTAAATTTTTTAAATTTATATGACAAAACAACATTTACCGGGTCAATTAGTTACGTATAATAATATGTATACGTATGAAATGCTGAATATACGTAGCAATACTCAGTGTTAGACAAAAATAAATTATCAGTGTTGTGTTGAGTTTCGATTAAATTCAAAAATAAATTCGTTTCTCATGCAGCACTAACTCGAGCTGTTAAATGTGAAACAAATTGATTGACAGATTATAAAATAATTGTATAGCATGGGTGAATTCGTATAACAAATTATTTCATATACTTACCTAAATTTTGAACTAAATACAATAACTTTAACTATATTTTCTAACCCTATATTTCTAAGTCGAAACAATAACACATAGTTGTACAAAACAAACATTAAGTCCCGTATATCCAGATTATAATAACAATCGGCATTGTTGGGATCAGATGAACTTTATACCTTAATTAATTATTCGCATTAAACCGTATTTATCTAAGCTGGATTCATATTCGTTTATAACATACTAGCGGCCCATCCCGGCTTCGCGCGGGTGGAATATTATTTTTAAAAATATATTGGCCCTCCCGCATTTCGGTGCCCACTCTCTTGCCGCTTTACTCGCTGCGCTGCGTCGCTATACTGGCCCGTCGTGTATTTTTTGTTTATATTGATATTTTTAATTTCGCAATATCTTTTGAATGGAAAGTCCGATTTTAATAATTCAAAAAGTAATTTACAGGTATTGAAATAGTCTTGAATACGTAATAATTTATTTGGATAAGGATTAATACAAAGTTATAGAAAACATGGTCTGATTTTGATAGGCATTTTTATCAACTTTTAAAATATAAAAAAAGTAGTTATAGTGACGTAACTATAATAGTTGGACATATGGTCTCGCGGACTTTTTTGTAGATATTGATACGTTCTATAATATTGTACAACATTTTTTTGTTCTATCATCAATACTTTTTGCAGCGTATGCGATGAAAGATATTTTATGGCAAATTTTTTGGCACCTTGGGTTGGTTTTCGTGAGATTTCCTAAGGATCTCTAATTTTTTCTTGTAATAAATATAGCCTATGTTACTCAGGGGTATTGTAGCTTCCTAATGGTGAAAGAATTTTTGAAATCGGTCCAGTAGTTTTTATGTTTATTCGTTACATACAAAAATACAAAAATACAAATCTTACTTCTTTATAATATTAGTATAGAGTATAGATTTAAATTAATAATTGTAGAGTCTGTGATCAGTGAAAACAGGTGAAGTTTTTAAATAACTTCGGGTGTAATTAATATTTTTATATGAGTCTCAATACAAACACATATTAATAACAATATTACTTTCCTTATAATCTAATATTAAAATCAATAAAAATAGGAAATCTAAATTCTTAAGCATTTTTTCTTTCCTCTCCGAAATATTTGAAATCTCGAAACGTCACAAATCGATCGTTTACGCGGGAAACGTTCTGATTGGCCAAAAGATAGTATATGTTCGTTTATCATTTACCAATTCTGTTACCACTAGAGAAAATATTAAATTATTTTTACATTTGAATTATTTCCATTAGATGTATTTTTACCTTTTATGGACAGCCATGTTTTACGACAGTAATTAATATCTACGGGTAGAAAAAGAATTTATAGATCTAGTATGAAAAGTTGTTTAATTATGTAGTATATCAATATAACTTTATATATATGCAGAAATTGGGCATGAAAACAGCATTAAAAACAGCATTTCCATTGCAAATGTTTGTGCAGGTCTTTAATTCCATAGCACGATTCCACAAGCCGCGCTAACTGACATATTTACTCAGCACGGAAAATTGATTTGCAAAAATAGCCTTGCAGTAGTTAACAGCAGTATTGCCTACTCCGTTTTAATTGAAAAATTATACCAGTTAATGGATTTTTATCCGTATACGTTATTACGTTTTTATTTATAAGAAGATAAGGTAAAAAGTAAATATAATACGAAAACTAATGGTTGAATGAATTGATTATGGTCGAATTACATGATTTAAGTAACAAAACTTGGCGAAGTTTGTGCCGCCTAACAGTCAACAAACGTCCTGTTACAGATTAACTGAACAGTTGACTACCAATGTATTTGTCGGAGAATAATAAAGGATTATTGAATAATCGAATCGTTATCGATATCTATGGAATTGGAGTAGGATTGTGGTCACTTCCGTCGTTTTGACAGTCTCGACCCTTTATATGTCATCGACAGTCTGACTGAAGTCTTAGTCGTGCGCGGCCAAGACAAGACGTGGCAACTAAATTGTTAGGTACACACGTGACCTTAATCGGACAGCACTCCTAGCACTTACACTGCATTTCACAACACTAACACTATCCAGAGACTATTTCACTCCTTGAGAGACAGCGCACGACGGTAGTGACAACTACACCACTCCAACGCCATAGACAGCAATGACGATTCGATTACTCGATAATCTTTTACTATTCTCCGACATATATATGTCAATCCTTTTACATTACTGAAATTATTCTCCATATTTTTTAATATCTAAAATACGCCATTATCCGAATAGTGTGGATATATCTTGTCGATTCGAAATCTTTTATTAAATACGTTCTTTAATTTGAGGGGAGAGTTTACCGTATCGACGGGTTGAACATTAAATGTTTGACAGTTATGAAATTCATCAACATTGTGTATAGAAAATGGGTTTTTGCTTTTATTTTATTTATTTCAACAATTTTCCAATGTTTCTAATAGTTATTCTGCTATTCGGAACGGAGACAATCACAACCAATTACCATGAAAATCGATCCAGCCGATTTCGAGTTTTAAGTGTTCGAACAAACTCGACTTTGTTTCATATATAGATATAATACATAATTTGTATCAATTAATATATGTCGGGGATTTTAAAACGATGTGAAAGGAGATGGAAGGAGGAAGATGGGGAATATTGGGGAACACTAAAAGGGGGTGATGGTAATGAATGGAATATTGGGTAAACGCGACGCAGATACTTCTACTGAACCGATAAATTATCAAATATGATCTTTAAAAATTACGAGAGAGACCTAAGCAGTGCCTTGGACTTGTGACCAAGGTGTAGGCTTAAGGAATTCCTTTAAATGATCATAACACTCACCTCCACTCCTCAGGCTCTCTGTTTAAACCCAAGGTTAAACGCACATAAACCGAATCTAACACAAGGCTAACCTAACCTAAGGCTAACCTAACCTAACATTGTGTTTACTTAACCACGTGGCAATTACATTGTAAGGACTTACGTGACCTTAGTTGGACAGCACTTCCACACTACACTGCACTTGACACTATCACTATCACTAGCACTACTTAGATGATGTTCACTTCTTGAGAGACCGCGCACGACTAAGACTTCAGTTATACTGTCGATCGCATATAAAGGGTGGAGGGTAGAGACTGTCAAAACAACGGAAGTGACTACTACCCCACTCCAACGCCATAGACAACGATAACGATTCGATTAATCGATAATCTTTTACTATGCTCCGACATATATAATATATGTCAAAACACAATCAATGACAAAAAAAAATTGCTTCCTTCTCTATAAACTGAAGAAAAGAAACAGTATACCAGTCATTATGGCGTATAATAATTGTTGAAATAACAAAAAACATGAATTTATCATTGTAATATCGTACCTTGTAAGCAGCAACATGTCGATTTGTCAGTGTCAATCTTGAAGGCAATAAGGAGACTTCAGATTGATGGTATCGCATAATGAGAGAGAATTTTTGAATGTGTAAGGTATATTGCGTACGATGATGTACTGGTATCTACTTTTCAAACTTATACCTAAATTGTATATATTATTCTTTATTATAACTTTTGAAATATTTATGAAAATTTTATTTAGATAAAAGGCAAAGGTACTTACAGTAACATGATGACAGACGACGACATGCTAAGACGATTTTGTCGTTGACGGTTAGGACGATTGTATATGTCGGAAGTGTAAGTTAGCCTTAGGTTAGGTTGTCCTTGTGTTACGTTAGCCTTGTGTTAGGTCAGGTTAGGTTAGATTTATGTGAGTTTAACCTTAGGTTTAAACAGAGAACCTGGGCAGATTGTATATCATGTGGAAAGATTGTATATCCTTTTTAATAAGTTTCCGACATATATATTTAATTCGTTATTAAACAATACTACTTAATCGATTCCTTAAAAAGTGTTTCGATGTTAAAAATTGTAATAGTAATTTATTTTATTAAACAGCTAGCATTTATATTTGATCTTGGGAGTTAATTAATATCTTTTTTAACATAACAAATGAATTAAAGAAAGTAAGATAAAAGAAAAATAAGGTATAAACGATTTTTACGCTACATAAATGAGAATTTATGTGTGGGCTAGTTCGTGGGCAGAGACATCTTAATTTGTCAGTTTCAATGAACGGGCTAACAAGGGGTACTGAATTGATGGTCCGATATAAGTAATCTTCAGTATTTCCGAACTTAATTAGTAAATAAATAAATTGTATTAAGTAATAAAAATAACATATAATAATTATTTTTTAATATAAAATTTAAATAATAGGTTGGGGAAAAAGTCTTTTCGCATTACAGTATGTACGAACTTGTAATAAAATCTTTTTGGCTATACTATTTGTATCTGGCTGGTTTTAGTATCATTAATAGTTATCGTAGTTCAAATTTTAAAGAAGATAATTCCAAATTCAAATTAGGAAAATGTGTGATTTTTATTTGTTTTTGTACTGTGGAGATGAGTGAATCTAATGAAGAAATTCGATACATTTTAAAATTTTACTACAAAAAAAGGTAAAAATGCAACGCAAGCCGCGAAAAAAATTTGCGATGTTTATAGACCTAGTGCAGTGTCTGTGAGAGTAGCACAAATTTGGTTTAAGCGTTTTCAATCCGGAAATTTTGATGTCAAAGACATGCACCTCGCTCTGGTCGCCCTATTATGGATGAAATGGATGCCATTTTTTGAAAAAGCGGACCAAGATCGGCATATCAGTAGTTACGACGTAGCTGACGAACTGGGAATTGACCACAGAACAGTTTTGGCGCTTTTAAAAAAACTGGGTACACAAAAAAGCTCGATATATTGGTACCTCACGAGCTCACTGTTAGAAACATAATGAACCGTGTACTCATTTGTGAATCTTTATTACGACGTAATGAAACCGAACCATTTTTGAAGAAGCTGATAACTAGTGATGAAAAGTGGGTCACGTACGACCAGAACGTGCGAAAAAGGTCGTGGTCAAAGGCCGGTCAGGCTTCACAGACTGTGGCGAAGCCCGGGTTAACTCGCAACAAGGTGATGCTGTGTGTGTGGTGGGATTGGAAGGGCATTATTCATTATGAGCTGTTACCACCCGCCAGAACCATGGATTATGAACTCTACTGCGAACAACTTATGAGATTAAAGCAAGAAGTTGAGAGAAAGCGGCCGGAATTAATCAATAGAAGGGGTGCGGTTTTTCATCATGTTAACGCTAGACCTCACACATCTTTAGCCACTCAGCATAAATTAAGAGAGTTTGGCTGGGAGGTGTTAATGCATCCGCCGTATAGTTCTGACCTTGTACCTTCAGATTTCCACCTGTTTCGGTCTCTTCAGAATTCTTTAGGCAGTGTCAGGTTGACATCACGAGAGGACTGCCAAAACTACTTGTCGCGGTTTTTTGATCAGAAGCCCCAAAATTTCTAAAGCAATGGGATCATGTCTCTAGCTATAAGATGGTAAAAAGTTATCGAATAAAATGATACCTATATACTTTAGTTAAATGTGAATAAACTATATAAAAAAATTGTTTTGAATTTTCTTAAAAAATGCGAAAAGACTTTTTCCCCAACCTAATATATAGTAATTATGTTATTTTAAAAAAAATAATAATTTAAGTCTATAAAATCTGAAATTTGAGTTGAAGTTTTATTTCTATATAGAATATTGTGTATGTATGACTGTATACTCTGTACTTGTTGTGTATATCAGGCTTAACTTGCACCCGCTGTCTCTACAAGTTGCATTGTGACAAATACGAGTAACATAGCAATGTCGGCGACACCCGTTATCCTTCTAAATTAAAGGCAAGAATATTACTGAAAATAAGGAAGTCTTAGGTGATATGAAGAAATCTCTCTGATAAAAATTACATGTATATCGAAATTTAACTTTAAATTTTTGTGAGCTTACGTAAAGTTATTAAATTATCTGTATTATATTAATGCCATTACATTTAATGTCGATGCAATCTCAATACTATTTATTTTGCATAACATGAGTACTTTAAAAGTGAAGTTCGTCAAAAACGTATCTTAAAACAGGAGAATAGAGTCGTGAATGTAATTATAAATAAAAGCATACTTTCGGTTATATTTTTTTTATACTAGATGAGTGACAAACTAGCTGACAGTCCACCTGATGGAATGTGGCTACCGTCGCTCATTTACATCGGCTATACTAGATTTTTTTTGCCTGATAGATAGTGTGGGTAGCTCTGGCATTCATTCGGCGGCGACCGGAATCGACACATGATGGTTGGATTCGCATGCTGGTGGTCAAAAGCCGAACCAGAGAACAGATCCCCTACCACCAATGGAGGTGCTGGGTTATTCACTTCTTACGAAATGCTCTGCCAGCGGCAGAGAGGAATTGTATTCCAACCCGTCCCCTCAGGAATAACATCCAGAACGCTTCATATAATTTACTTGCAACAACAGTACTACTTAATTTTAAGTTAATTTTGTCTACAAAAAAACTATACCCAAAAGATTTTAAATAATGGAAGTTTTCACAAGTTATTGCGACTTTAGTATGGATGTATATTTTTCAATATATACGTTTTTTATAAATTCACAAAAACTATTGCTATAATATTTTATGTTATACTGATTATTAGATTTTAAATTCTTTTTTTTATAGTAATTTATTGCAATACTAGCGAACAGCTCTGGATTCGTACAGGTCAAAATGCAGCGTTTTCAATTAAAGCTGCCATCAGCAGAAAATTAGTTTAGCAATTTTTGAGTTTATAGCGAATAGACGCAGGTAGTTTTGACATCAGATTTTGTTTTAAATATGTATTTTGAATTATGAAATATAATATGTCGGAGAACAGTAAAAGATTATCGAATAATCGAATCGTAATCGCTATCTATGGCATTGGAGTAGGGTAGTAGTCACTTCCATCGGTTTGACAGTCTCGACCCTTTATATGTGTTCGACAGTCTGACTGTGGTCTTACTCTTGCGCGATCTCTCAAGAAGTGAAGTAGTCTCTAAATAGTGCTAGTGCTGGAAGAGTGGTCCGATTAAGGTCAGGTGAGTACGCCTTCTGTAGGGTTAGGTTTATGTGAGTTTAACCTTGGGTTTAAACAGAGATCCTGAGCAGTAGAGGCGAGTGTCGCAATTGCTTAAAGTACGGCATTAAGCCTACACCTTGGTTACAAGTCCGAGGCACTGCTTAGGTTTCTCTCGTAATTATTAGAGATCGTATTTGATTATTTACCCAAAAGTCCACTCAATATCATCACCCCTTATAGTGTTTTCCGATATTGTCCTCATCTCCTTCGTTCTCATCATTAAAATCGTCGACATATAATTAAGCGTTGTTCTGTATTTTGTTATAAAATGATTCTTCTGATAATTGGAAGAGACAAACAATTTAAAACAATTATTTGTGTCTGGGAGAACCGTAAAGGACAATTAATATTGGTTTCCAACAATGTTTGGGATTGTATAATGAATATTTCACGGTAATTTTTGTTATTGTATGGAGTTTCATATATAATCATTATTTCGTACTTGCTCAACATTTATTGAGACGAATAAACTAGTACATTATTATACATCAGAATACCTAATTCTGAAAGACATATTAATATTCTTACTATTTCGTTACTATATGTAACTGATGATGAATATTATGAAAAGCTTTGCATTTTGATTAGGATTTTTTGTTACTTACTCGTATACTCATAAACATATTGAAAATAATATGATTTTCTATACACTTGGTAGAAATCTCTCCGACTCTCATATTTTATAAATGTAATAAACAAAACGACTTGAATATTGCTGTATCAAGAATTTAATATCATGTTGAAGCTTCTGATAATTTTATGCGGAATGTGTATAAAATATCTTAGGGTTGAACAATATTAAACAACCCCAAAACCAACACGCGACCGATATTCAAGATGAGTAAACTTTTATAAATTGCTTTTCAATTAATTAAAATATTTTATTGCACAAAAGAGAATCCAAAAACCGTAAACGTAGACCTAAAATCAAGACTGACAATAATGCTGATGTAAAATCTAGTCGAGTTTTTCTACTCATTTTGCAAAGGTTGGTCGTAATTTCCGTAGGAAGTTTCGGTCTAACTACCTTATATTTTTATTTGAAATGTGATATTCACTCTATAAAATTAATTGTCGTACTACCCTCTGATCTAATGGAATAGATGTTTAAGGAAGCAAACCAGTGCTACAATTCAACAACAGGTTTAAGGAGCTCTTTCAGTAAAACTCTTTTACATAAACTAATATCCACTGATCAACATCGTTACGTCTTCTTCTTCACACATGCACTATGATAGTATCGTCAAATTGTTGAGGAGCTTATAAATTTCAATTAAAGTTTATACTTTATATAAGTTTCCAATTCCAGTTTAGTTACCCAATAGGAATTACTAGCCAATAAATCACCAATATACAAACAAATGTTAATAGTTGTATCAGAATAAAGATATGTGTAGGATTGCGAATGTAACGCCCATAAATATTAGTCTCATATAAAACCTAAACAAGTTTTAAACATACATTTATAATCTAAATGGCCGAAATAAATCCTCCTAGAAGCTTTTCGTAATATCTCATGAAAACGCTACGGTCCCCCCTAAGTAACAAATGCGGTCATATAATTTTATTAGTGAAGCGGCCATAATAGCGGCGGCGGACATCGTTTACACATATGTTAATTTGCTTTCAGAATTTATCATCATGAAATATGGATTAGGCTATAGGAAAATTTGAAATGTATGTACGGGTTACGATATTTAATGGATCCCTAGGGAGTTTTAAATCTATTTATTTGACTTTCCGTTTGTTCGTCTATCCTTTCGGCAGAATCTTTTTTTTACTTTTCAGATCAAAAATTCCCTTCAATTTCAAGTTTTATAATAAAAATTTGTTTAATAGAAGATCAGCCAAAATGTCTCTAGTTAAATTCCTCGTAATGCTAACTTCCTAACTAACATTATAATTTCGAAAGTACATAAGAAACATAGGAAATACTTAAGAATACAAACTAAGCAAACGAAAGTGCGTTTTGATCAATTACTTACGGCATCTATTGAGGCGTCTATTTGTCTGCGTGGCCTGCCGTGTGGCCGTTATGTCTTTGAGTCATAAGTGAAGTTAAACCTATGTACAAGTGGTAAATTGTACCCGGGCGAAGCCGGAACGGGTCGATTAGTAGGTTTCGTAAAACGATACATTCTAATATCCATAAATATATAAAAGGTGCCTGCATATATATCATAAATCATTTTTTTTAACAAGAATAAAAATATATATTAAATTGTTTTTAGATATAGTTAAAATATAATAAACGATTTAAGAATTTGGATCAGTAGTTCTCTATGGTCTGCCACTTTCATTTTGACTTGTGTTAGCATCCGTTTTAATTTTATCTAAATTGTTGTTATATGTTATAATTTAAATGTACACGCACTCGGTATGTTCTGCGCTTAACATATAAAGTAAAGAAATACCCCTTTATTAATAATCTGTGTTAGCATCCGTTTTAATTTTATATAAATGGTTGTTATATGTCCGTACAATGCTTGAATATTATCTATGGTATATGATAAATTGTTTACCGTACAGGAAATTAATTGTCTATGAGGTAGATCATATTAGTGATGAATTGTCAGCATTGATACTATTTCCGTTATTTTTTTAGGCTAAGGTAGGATATAAAAAGATGATGCAAGGTGACAGAGTGCAGTATTTCTTTGATTTTTGATGTAATAAGTGTTATTAAAGTGGTTATGTGTGAAAGTGCTGGTGTTTTTCTTACGAAATATCTGTGTTAATAGTTCTAGAGCTAACACTTGTGACTAAAAAATACTTAATTTTATACTTAACTAAAAGGGTGGTTCGACTCCCTGCTTGGCACGGGTACGATTTACCAAAAAAAATATTTTTGATACATTGTTGTTAAATTAAAACATTCAGGCGCTTACGACAGTGAACAAATTTTATTATCATCCAAGCTTTCACATTTATAATATTAGTAAAATAACCATCCTCACTCGTCACTAATATAATTATTACGATTAATGTCAACGCGCCTTACATAATTTGGATGTCCTTCTGTTTGAAAATGTTCTCTTATAAATATGTGTGTGTGTCGGAGAATAGTAAACGATTATCAAATAATCGAATAGCTATCGCTATCTAAGGCGCTGGAGTAGGGTAGTATTCACTTCCGTCATTTTGACAGTTTCGACTCTTTATATATCGACGACAGTCTTAAGAGTCTGGATTGGATATCTGGGTAGTGGTAGTGAAATGCTAAGTGCAGTGTTGTGGAGTGCTTGGGATTAAACAAAGAGCCTGAGCGGTGGCGGAGGCACTACTTAGGTTTCTCTCGTAATTGTAAGATATATATTTGATTATTGATCGGTTCAGCAGCAGTATCTACGTTGCTTTTACCCAATAGTCTATTCAATATAAACACCCTTGTAGTGTTCTTCAATATTCCCCTCTCTTCCTTCGTTCTCATCATAAAATGAGTACAAATAAAAAAACTGCAGAAAATTCGTTTTTTAGCTCTCTATTTTTTAGATGTGATATTATAACATGTAAATATAACTTTTATATGAACTTTTGCCCTAGTTTCATTTTCAATTAATCTAATGGCGGTATTGTCGGAGTAAACGAGTTTATAGCTTGATCCGTGGTTAGGTTAATGAGTTTGTTGGATATGGGATATGGAATCATTAGCGGGTCGGGTGTCAAAGGTCTGTTTATGATCCAAATGAGTTTAAATGTATTTTTTTAATGGAGAAAGAATAAAAGTCGCCAGAACCAAATTTGCTGCTCATATTTGTCAATCGGTCAAATCAAACTTATTCTTGCTCTGAAATAAGGTGGAAGTGTAATCATAATTAATGATTAACTTAAAAATATAATAATATGACCAACAGTAACGACAAAACTACATTCACAGTCAAAAAGAACAGACATAAGCCACCATTTGAATACATTTTAAGACGTAAAATATAATGTTTTTAAAAAGCACCTATTTTCCAAGTTAGGAATAAATAACAATGGAACTCTTATCCCATCTGGAAATCTAATAATTCTAATGGCATTATTATCGTAGCAAACAAGTTTATTGCTCGATTCGTAGTTAATGAGCATGTTGGATAGAAAACTGGAGGCACTAAGGGGCTTTATTTTATTATATTAAGTTTTTATACCCAGTCGCAGCTTAAGTACGCTTTTATTGCCACTATAGAAAATATAAAAATTATCACAGATATCATAACGCAAAATAAAAGCATGTCGACTTGACATACTTTTGCTGAAATATAATTATTTCATCTTTTACTTACATTTTTTAAATAATATTTTTAAAAGCCATACTATAAATATAGCCTAGTGTTGGAAGTTTATTTATTTTGCCCGGCGGCTTAAGGCGGCTGTAGTTGCATACTGATTGAGATTTGGGGTGGAGAAAGCCTCTCGTATTATTTGAGAGTAAACAAGAAATCGTGATCTTAAACTTATATATCATATATTCAAAATTATTATGAGAGAGAATATGAGTAGAGAGAAATTTTAATCAAAAGTAAAGTCGTATTTATTGCTACGTATACTAAATTCAGAAATCTATTAATAGTATATTTGAATGGCACTCTGTCTGAATTAAGGATTTTGAGAGGATTAAACTGCATCGTTGAGTTGCGGTCTGCAACAGCAGAATGTCAAATGTCTTTGATATTGCTGGTGACCGCAACTTGAAGAGTTTCGTTGCTTTCAAATTGCCATTATAGATAAGTCCTAAGTTTCAGAAACTCGTTTGCGATCTAAACTTTCCACTCGTAACTTAAGTTCGTATGAGAGCGCGGCAACTATAAGCCACAATTACGCGTTGGAGTTATTATTAATCACGAAGCTATGAAATATACAAGTTTGTTATCAGTATGACAATTTCGTTATTTGTATGGTTGATGTTAGTAGAACATTGTCATTTGGTAAAATATTGACATCGTATGGACATTGTGACTTCAATAATAATTAATAAAAGACCATATCAGTAAATTCAATATTTTTAAATTTTTAAAATATACACATAAAATAATTACATTCAATTTAAATGTACAGAAATAAATTTAAAACCCTCGTCGACATAGTCGACATATATGGTCGTACAAGATGATGAAAGCAAGGGCGGAGGGCGAAGGGCGTAGGACAAACGCTAACGCGGCGTGACGGAGTGCACCTAAGTGCTGCGCTAAATTGCTCGTAGCCACGCCGCGCTGCGCCGTGAGACATCTAGGTAGTAAATACTATAATATATTCAGTTATCGCTATATCCGTACTTAAATAAGGCTCCACTAGGAATTTAGGTTTATTTTGTATATTATGTTAACACGAAAAGCATACCATATTTACTCTATAATTTTATATAGACAGTCGAATTATCGCACGGCCTGCATATTATTTTGAGATATAGTATGCTCGACATGCGCGTCATGGATTTAACTATCTATACTTAGCACTGATAGTACTACTCAGTTTTTATAGCCGCAATGATTGTATGTTTGCCTTATCATCTATTATGTCTGTATTTTTATATTTTTTGTTAGATATTTTTTTAGTTATTAGAAATCTTTCAATCCTTCGCTGAAGGGAGAGTTAATGTTTTGATATTCAACTAAACTGTCTTCTAAAAATCTTCTTTCTCTTGTTTGAATAATCCGTTGAGATCATAAAAGATACCACATTTTAAACGTAATATCTTGATAATACTAAGTTTATTGACCATAATATAAAAACATTATCGGGTAGGCCATATAGCACTACTTACCGAGTCCACTATCACCCCAATCCATAGCCCAGCGATAGAAGATTCCATATATTGCTATAGTCTTACACAAGCCGAGGATTATCCTTGGGTGCATTCTCATAGTACATACAGGGATAATTGCCGGTTTGTGTCATATCACATTTTAAATTAGATTTCAAAGGGCTTCTGTGCGTTGGCTACGACTCCGCGCACGCCTTTCAAAGGTCACTGTTGACCTGTGATTGGAAAAGACATACAAAATAATAAGTTTATTGGTCAAAAATAAAGTTACAAAGATGTCGCTTAAACTAAGTACAACTGTAGTTTTGACAGCATTGATTTGAATAGCCTTTTAGTTTCAAAGGTTGGTTCGAATTTTACTTGTTTTATTTTCCTATATGTATGGTAAAATAAAACAATATTTATAATATTAAAAAGTTGTTGCACGGTTTTCTGTTAAAACCAATTACTGTCTCCAAGCACCAAGCATATTATAGTAATTACTCGGAACACTTATGCCCGCTTGAGATTGCTTGCTAAATTAATTAGTCAACACGACCAGCGTGCTGCACTAATAATAATTAAGTCTTAACTATGCAAAAGATGCGAGGAATACGTTGCTGGAGTTTTCAGAAACCCTAATGAAATCAAGCTTGAAATATATAACTCCAGGAATAATATTGATTTAATTTAACTGTCTAGAATCGCACCTTTCTAAATATTTATTAGTTATTTTCTTTAATAATGTTCACTCCGTAAAATTTTAAATAAAATTTAATTCGACAATCTCATGATTTTAACAAAGATCAGAAAATCAAATAATTTACCAAAATTAATTAAAAAAATTATTACTACAAATTGATATATCTTGAAACAATGAAAATCTTCATATATGAATATGAACTACATATTAGAGATGTACCGACTTTAAGACTTTGGCCGACTTGCCGATTAGTCCGTTGTAAAGAGACCGACTAATCGGCCAAGCCGTGACACGTTCGGTAGCGCGTCGCAACATGTTTTTTCCCATAGTTTTTTGAGTTTTATTAATGCATGGGTCAGAGTGGTGTATTTACGTAAAAAATAAAGACACCCCCCTTAAATGCCATAAAAAAAGTCAGCTTAACCGACTAATCGCCGACTGATCGGTACTTCTCTACTACATTCTTCATTATTATAAAATACGCCGCTTTCTATTCGCATTGAACTAAAAATCTACTGAAGAGATTTTCATGCGGTTTTAACCAATAGACAGAGTGATTTAAGAGACAGGTTTAGGTGTACAATTTGTTAAGGTTTGTGTAAATTGGTTCAAAAAGTCAAGACGACTGAGAGCTTCTATCGAAAACGCTACCTAATCCATTTTGAGCTATAACAAAATAAAGTCTTCTTATTTGTAATAATTCATTTCTAAAGAAAAGGTAAAGAGTGTGTGAGAAAGTGTCTTAGTGAAGCAAGGACGGGTCGCCTTTTTATTAAAAATATGAAAGGCATTAAAACCAAGTCTAACCATATTACACAAAGTTTTCAAAAGAATTCACATGTCAGAAATTGCCAGAAAAAATTATAACGGTGAATTTAATTTTCAATTACTACGTAAACCCTCGTCAAGATGTCCTGTCCAAAAGTGTAATACGCCCTTTGGTTACATTCAAGAACGGCTCTATACGAGTTCATAATATGAATAAATTGCTTTTACAATACTAGCGATCCGACCCGGATTCGCACGAAAAAACGTACGTTTCTTCCAATATCCTTTTAATATTAAACCGCAAGAATTATCCATTGTTCTGAGACAGAACATATAAATCCCCACCCCCCAATTCACCCCAAATCAACAATATTCATATTATAATAGCAGGGACGTCAAAAAATAATATAACCCGCTTAAACTGCTAAATGTGGGCAACACTATCTGCCTTATATTAGTCGTGCTACAGTAAATCTCTTCTACTAAGATGGTGTTTAAGGCCGGCCTTAGCATTATCTGTGGTATAATATATTAATATTCAAAAATATGATAAAATGTTGTAAATTATGTATTATTGTCATAAAAGGTATTTTAAAAGAGAAAATCCAATTTTTGTAGCAAAAACTTTAAATTTTCTTAAAAACATGCTTGATCGTGTTGAGCTTCGCAGGGTGGCGTAGAGTAGGCATTACTTCAAACTTCCTAACTTTACCAAAATGGAGTTACAAGTTTTAAGATTGATGAATCGCAACTTCGTCGTATTTTTATCGTTAAGAAGAAACTTTCGTCGTGTCCATGATATGAAATTAATGACGCATATTTAATTTTTGCGAGGGTAAGAAATTTGAGAAATGCTTCCAGATGAAAGAAAAACAGAACTAAATTGAAATGTAGTCGCGTGCCGGAGTAAAATCCTTATAAACTCTAATTAATATCTAATGATTCTAGCCTTTTTTTTATTTGTTATTTAGTTTTCAAACAAACAAACTTTACAAAGTTTCTGCTACAGTAAAGAATGAAAAACAATGAAAATACGTAAAATACAGATATGGTAATGTGTAACTTAAATTATTTTATTACCCGACTACGGCGAAGCCAAAAGGAAGGATTATGATTTTGGCAGTATATATATATGTAGGTACCTATGTATGTATGTTTGTATGTTCCACTCCAGCGCCTAAACTACTGAACCAATTTATATGAGTGAGGTATCAATAGATTCGTAATAATGGCGCGGGTGACATAGGCTATAAAAATTTTATGATATTTTTATTTAAACCCCAGATTCTAACCTCGAAAAAAATTAAATTGAGATAATAATCACGTGTTTAGTATCAAAAGAAAGGTAATGACGAGCACATTACAAATATGTATATATATCTTATTGTTTAAGTCAACATATATGTTTAAATGTCGTATGGTCGTATAGTTCGCGCGGCCAGTCGTTGCAGTTATTTACTCGTTAAGGCAAATAATAAAAACCAACATTACGTTACAATATTAGATTATAAAGGTTATCTCGATCAGGAAACGGAAAACTATTAAATAATAAAATAAAGTTTAAAAAACTATAACCCGACTACGTTAACAAGTGGTCTAAAAAGGTCGAAATAAGAAAAAAAACAGATAGAAACTAAGAAATGCATCGGTATAAAAATGGTCAAGGTGGAACCGTGGTCGCACCCACTGTATACCAATGTATACTTACTACGATTATGTATATGATTAGAGGAACACTACCATCTGTTTTTTTTCTTGTTTCGACCTTTTTAGACCACTTTTTAACGTAGTCGGGTTATAGTTTTTTAAACTTTATTTTTTTATTGTCAATTAAAGTTGTTAAATCAGTATATAGTCATATAAATGTCTCAGAATAAAAAAAACAAGACTACGATTAAGAACGACTCTATTAATATAGGCCTGATGGTAAAAAAAATTGATTCAAAAGACAACTGGGACATGAATTGACGTTGCAAGACTTCCTTTTTCTTTTTGTACTGATCAAACTACCAGATTTTTTATAATGATATTACATTGACTTTAAAATAAATGTTCTAGTTAAAGACTGGCAGACAAGTGATTTACAGCTTACTATTTAATATCATGTTCATACTCCTCCATATATATATACATATATGTATATGTCGGAGGTGTGAGTTAGGTTTAGGTTAGGTTAGGTTAGGTTAATGTTTCTAATCTTGGGCTTAAACAGTGAAACTAAGCAGTGGAGGTGAGTGTTATGATCATTTAAAGGATATCCTTAAGCCTACACCTTGGTCACAAGTCCAAGGCACTGCTTAGGTTCCTGTCATAATAGTAAGAGATCGTGACGTTTAGTTATATCCTGACCGTATTGCGGCCATATAGCTTTTGAGATAGGCCATCCATCCATATTCTTTTTAATAGTTTCCGACATATATATTCATATCACCAACATATTTTGACATCACCCATAGATATTACTTTTAAATATTACTATCATATTTCGTCATTAATTTGAATTAAAACTTGAATAAGTTTTGGTTTGCTTGCTTCTAGTATGTTAACTTTACTACATAGTCGTAGTTTAAACACGAAAATTTACTAACTTTAACTTTAAAATATCCAATTTATATTAAAAGAACGAGCTCGTTGTTAGTACCTAGTAGTTAATTATTTTTACCTGCATTATATTAAGCTTCAGCCAGTAGACTTCGCATTCTGCTGGAGTTTAACAATATAAAAAACGAAAAATGCAGTTTAAAATTATTTATTATTTTTAGTTTAGCCATTAGTTAATGTGAGTTCAGTTAAATAAACTATACTATTTAAGGGATCAGCTTTGTTAAATGCTGATTATTTTTTTAAATGTTACTCGTGTTTTTCATTTCTATAGCAAAATATACACTTAAATACACTTTTCTTTTAATTTCAAAATCTGGAGAGGTACTTTGAGAATATCGGAATATTGCCGGAAGCAGTTCAAGCGAGCGATCGACGTTATAATACTTTATATTATGTTTAACGTAAATAACAATGTACACATTTATAATATCGATTTAAATGTTGTTTCGATTTAAAAGACAGATTTTCTACACGTGGAAGCGGAAAGTCTACAATAATATTTGGAAAAACTACTAAGTATATTCCGAATTGTATACATGGTATAGATTTAAGTTTAAATATTCATTGCCAGAAATGCTTAATATAATAATATTTATATAATATAATAGTTACAGTTTAAAATTGTGGTTAAGAAATCTGTAAAGCCTCCGTAAATGTAACTCATGTGTATTTACGCTCCAGTTACAATTAGAGCTGACTTAGAGCGGAAGGATACACGCAAAAAAGATCTTTTAACCGAAACGCTTCAAAAGATTTATCAGAGGTCAGAACGTAAAGAAATGGGAATATTCCACACATTTTGAGAATAATGTACAGACGTGTGTTTTTTTTTACATTTTATACAGATATTTCTTTCCGAGCCTTGGCATTTTTAATTGGAACCATAATAATTAATGAGCAAGAATTGTTTTCGAAGACAACTCTACTAATTCAGAAAGAAACTTGCTACTTAGATTATCTCTAACTTTCCAAATAATCAATTTAGAAAACTTTAGACGAACTTTGAACTTAGAAATAGGGTCGTTCTTCGCCACCTAAGCACCCTGGGCGATATGTTTGTTGTCCTGGTGTCATCATAAGCCAAGCTGTTTATAAGATATACTACAAATAAACGAAGGTATTTTCTACTGATTTCCCTAGCTTCGTTGGGCCAAAACAATTTTAAATGATTTATTTTTCTGCTATTCAATTTATGAAACACAGTGTAGATTTTGAGTTAGACCTACTGAAAAAACCCTATCCAATTTAATTCAGTAGCTTTTGCGTGATGCGGGTAAAAATATACTAATAAATAGCCTCACATTAAGTTTTATTAAATATCTTCTGTGTACAGATATTCGATAAGTTACATTTTTATAATATGTATAAAAATTGTTTTGTAAGTTCAGGATATGCTGTATTTTACCTCAAAATTACGGTGGACTGATAACGAGAACTTTGTAACGGAATACCAAAGCCCCGTCGAGCGTAAGTGCCTGTGGACTGTCGACTGTGGTATGTGGTATCGTGTTTTTAACGAATTCAATTTTATTTTGGATTCGTTTTGTGAAATTTTTAAATGCAGTCTGCTGACAACATACCTTTTTTATTTTTATACTAGCTGACCCGACAGACGTTGTCCTGTCTTAACTATGAATATTTAATTAAACAAAATGTCTGTCAAAAGCTTACACTATAAAAGTTAATATGGTCGTTAAGCTTTCTTAAATTTTCTAAAAACCTTCTCCTGACAATAACAAACACAACAAAAAAAGTATTAGCGAAATCGATCCAACCGTTTACGCGTGATGCCGTGACCAAGGGAAATAGGGATTCATTTTTATACATAAGATTACAGTATGATTGGACTTCGTTAATTTACTCTAATCAATTCATTCGACGTAATATACTTAGTTGCGTTTCATTCATATTTTGACTAAACTAACTATACTTTATTAAGTCTAAGATAGAGGCTTGTAAATATTAACCAATGTAGATAGAAAACTCTTTAAATAAACTCCTTAATAAGTTTAAAATAAGATTAACAAATTAAAACGTGTTGTAATGTTAATATTATTAGTTTTGTACCGTTATTTTATGATTAAAAGTTTTTATTTATGATACGCTTTAAATGAATCAAAAAGCTAAATATTATGCTATATATATATTTCTCAACAGAAAACTGCTTTCCGAGCTGGTGGTAGCTTCAGACAAACTGACTGACCGACCAATTTTTGACGTATCAAAAGTACTATTATACAGAAGTCTAATTGAAATAAAATATTTTGAGTTTGAGTTTAAGTTAAGCTGCAGCTTTCTTCAGATGTTTATTCATTTCATTCTGTGGGTCGAGGAATTTGTTAAGAGTATAGCAGCACGGCATACTGATTAGAGTAGTTGGGCTTTGCTGGTAGCATTAAGTGGTTTGAGTTTGTGTTGTTTGAGACAGGATCTAAGTAAACCTAAGTAGCTAATATTTTAAATTGCATAGTGATATCTGTATTAGATTTATATAATATAGTCTACTTAAACACCATACCACGCAAAACATTCAGCGGTTTAGAACAGAGCAACGATTGTTTGAAACTGCCAACATGGCAATCCAATGTTTATATTCACGTTTGCAGTGATTTTCGCAAATCTATGAGGTACACTTTCTAGAGAAATATCATTCCAAATCTTTTTTTTATAGATCTTACACTATAATATAAATTTTAATAAAGTATAATAACTTAAATCCTATAAAGAGTTTTATTTCATACCTAAATGTATGGTACGAGCAATCTATTCAAATTGTACAAAAAAAATGAGACTAGTGAGATTAAATTAAACTACTAGTTTTAATCAAAAATTATTAATTTCATTTTTTGACATATAAAAAATTTAACTTAGCACTGTTTAGACATGTTGTTGAACGTTACAGCTATATTTATATGGCGTTAACGCTCTAGCTGAATGACAAAATAATATAAACAACTCTGTTGTAACATAATATCTATATAATTTATTGAGGAGTTTACATACTCAGAATTTAATACATTTTCAAAACAAGGGACTTCTGAACTTATGAAGTCGTGAGCTTTTGGTTGACTAGAAAAAGTAAAGATCTATATGATAATATAATGTTTATACTCCCAGTAAGTTGGTTGGGAAGTTGATTGCGGAGCATAAGTCGATGTTTGTGTCAATATTTGTGACCGGGCGCAAACAGGGCGGCGGCTGCAAACATTCCACCTCCCTAAGACGACTTATGGCTAAAGTGAATTACGCTTCGTCTACAGTACAGACCTGTTATTTGAAGATAAAGTACCTAAACCTGGTAACACTAAAAGGTTTAATATGAAAAATTTAGTCTTAAATTGATAAAATTGTATTGATATTCTTTCATGTTAAAATAAAACGTCAGGAATGTTTTTATTTAGATTTAGGATATAAACCTGAACATATTAACATTATAATATTGAAATAGTAAGTTTTTAGTCGTAAACTAGTTTTTTAAATAGTGTAGTTTAGAATCGAGATGAGATGGGAACTAACGTGATTCTCGATAAGGAAGCTCAAGTCCTTATCGAGAATCACGTTAGTTCATATAATCGGGGTAAATGGTGAATGGTCCAAAACGTTTTTAGATCATCTACTTGATCACAAGTTCCAGGCACTATAAGTGCAGAGCAGTATTTCCAGTTTTAAATACAGGTTTATAAGTTTCCCTGTACAGTAATGGACATCATCCTCTTATAAATTGCACCCGTGTGAGCATGAGGCGAGTTCCTAGTGATTATTAATTTGATAAGCCTTTGGTGGTAATTAAACCATCCTTGATTTTGCTTGGGCAAAATTACTTGTTCGTAGTTATTGGTTAACAAGATCATTTCACACAGCAGTACGATGTATCATCGATCATAAGCGAACGTTAATTGCTCCTCTTACCAGTCGACCTCTCAGTCACGAACGTTGATTGTTTTGCCTCCCTATATTTCAGCCCAACCCTATCTCACTCATATGCAGACATGTCAGTATAAACTAGACTATTAGGACAACTGTATATTACTGGCTAATGAACGCTTCATAACTCTTAATTTTGTTTTATATTTTATATCTAACGCAAGTATCCTTGAACCATGATTGATTAACAAAATCATAGGGCCTCCACAAGTTTGAATTTTTTTGTATTAATTTCTCTTTTATAACAATAAATAAAACCAAAACCAAGTATTCGCCATATTCTTAATATTTTCTTAAAAAATTCTAAAGCCTTTTACAATATCACGGCAAATAAACTGATGTATCAGAGCCAGAAAATTAGTTTTCAAAACTTATTTCGAGTAGGTATATTGTAATTAAAAGAACTTTAGAGAATCATATGTTTTTACATAAAATTTCTTACAACCTTGTAAGTTTATGAACCTAAAGCTTACTAGTACAAACACAAAATAAAACCAACAGAATTATTATTTATTGGAAATCATTAATCAATTCTGTTTCAAGAGTCTGAATAGTTTTAGAAGTATTGCTATAACACAATTTACTAACCTTAGCTTCCATTCCCAGATACCTTCGATTTGAAGGACCAACTCAATTATTGGAAATAAGAGCGCTGTGTAGTTACGATACTTGGAACTTACTTAGATACTAAATACAAAGTTAAAAAGTAACTTTACATCGTATATTTTCAGGAGATACTAAAATAGTAGAAACTCAAAAGTTTGTTGAAATTATTGAGATTATCTACAAAATTACGATCTGAATTTACGACTATCCCAGTAGATTTTCCGAGAATGTTCTTACCACAGTAACACGCATAAGACTATAATAATATGAACTAAAAAAAAGTAAAGCGAGTAATCAATATTAAAATCTTACTCCATACCTTAGTAATGGAGACCCAGCATCACGACACTATACCATAGCATAGCCATAATCATCACCAGGTGAGCTCCCTTAAACTACTGGTTCAAGTCTATCGGAAATGAGGTTACATATTGCTTTAAAATAAATATATTGATTGGAAAAAACGTGCTACCAGCGATATAAAGTTTATAACTTTTAACGGTGTTGCTAACTAATAAATATTCAATTTAAAATTAAAAATATAAGGTTCATTAAATAAGATAAAACGCGTATATTTTTAAAAGTCATTGGGATAAGTTGTTTAGTATAAAATTGAAATCGTCCTTGCTTTTATTAAGACTCAACTATATTAAAACATACACGTATATTTAACTCACAGTTTTAATCCGTTTAATCCCAAAGTTTAGGGTAGTTTGCTACTCTTAATTGCTAAATATTTTATCCGTCCATTTCCTATAATACCGTTGTGATCACAGATACTTAGTTCAGGCAGATAACCGTAAAGGAGAATTAATCCCGGCGTAGTAGCCCCCGGAATCCTCTGGCGTAACGCAAAGTGATTTGTGTTTGACACAGGGCGGAATGTCTTGTGCCGCAGGTGATCTCGGTATTTGCATAATGCGTGTTGTTACATGTTTTAAGTGCTTTACAATTTACGGAATTACGGCCATTTAGTGGATGTGCCCGTACATTTTTGATCCTATATATTATGTACGTACTTGATTTTTGGGATCCTTTATGAAATGCATACCATAATGTCACAGTTATCTCGAGATAAGTAACATACCGATTATACACAAACTGGTCTAAAACAATTTAAAGAATAGACATATTACTATGATAAAGTCACTTATTGAATAGATAACGCTTACGTTTAGAAAATTGTATGTCGGAGAATTTTTTTTAAAAATTGTTATCGCCATCTATGGCGCTGTAGTAGGGTAGTAGTCACTTCCGCCATTTTGACAGTATCAACTCTTTATATACGTTGCATTTACCCAATAGTCCATTCAATATCATCCTTGTAGTGTTTTTCAATATTCCCCTCTCCTCCTTCCTTCTTATTTTTCTTAAAATCTCCGGCAGGGGGTAGATCTGGCCCACTGGTCGCAAGCTGGTCGGGGAACTGAACTCTAACCACCAATGGAGGTGTTGGGTTACTCGGCTTTTACGAGATACTCTCCTCACGGGTGATATTAGGTTTGTCTTGTAATATTATATTTATTTTCCAGATTGTATCCGAGTCTTTACATGTGCAGCAGTATTTTAGATAGTTTGTGTATCGATAATTGGTTATTTTAAAAATTATTTACTTATTTCTGAAATATTTTTCTAGAATTTATAATAAGTGTTCGTTAAATACTGTATTATGAAGGTTATATACAGAAACCAAACTTCTTACCCACGTAAAGCAAGATAAAAATAAATATAGTTAAAACTGTATTTATTTTATAAAAATTATTTAGAATAATAATATGAACAAATTATGAACTTTTTAAATAAATATTGTTTTTTAAAATTGGGATGAAAAGAGGTCAGTTTAATATTTGATTATGTTATCTATAAAATTTACGGAATTAAATAAAAATAAAGAGTTATCAAATAAGGTGAAATAAGTTTATTTGATTAAAAATAATTATGAAGAGATAATAAGAAAGAGTCATTTGTGTTGACGTATAAGTAAATATTCAATTTCAGTGTTTCAAAGTTGGTGTGGGATTAAATATTGTTTGAAAACGATCTCGATGAAAACTTAGCGTAATGAGAAAGTTGCTAGTAAAAATAGAGACAAAGACACATTTTTTACGGTAAGCTCTCCGTTATATTGTTGTAGGTTTAGGGTGAAATTAATCTCGGTATAGAGCAACGGCTTCCGGAATCCTGTGAAGCAACGCAAAGTGATTTGTGTTTGACTCGGCGTACATTTCCTCGAGGCAGGTGATCTCGGTATTTGCATAATGCGCGTTGTTTGGTGATATGAGTTTGGAACGTAGGGCATGAAGGAAATATAATATGTAGGCATATCAGAGAACTATATTTATACTGTAAATACATGTTTTACAACTAAAATTAATTCACTGTTATTAGAAGTTTTATATGTATATCATACTCCTAAATCCTATATATTCATATGAATGTATAGGTTTTTGGTGACGTTTTTACCATCAGAGCTGATGTTTAACTTTTTAATTTTGTTAGATATTGGCAATAATTTTTGTCCTGTAACTGTTTCAGTGCTATACAGTTTATACTTTGGTTTTTAATTAGACCTCAATGACATTTGGTGGTACAAAAAATACCGTACCGTGATCGATTAAATTATTCAAAATTAAAAATCTTTTTTTTAATTGTGTTAATTAATAATATGTCTATTAAATTAAAAATTTAAATTACCGTCGATAGAAACTAATTTAATATAGTCACCAAGTATCAATACCCACACGACATTGATTTAGAAGAATTGATATTAGCTAAGTATAAGCCGATCTTTTTGTAAAGCTGATAACAAAATATAAAAACAGCAGTCAATACAGACAAAATATTTTGTCTGTATTGACTGCTGTTCGTCCGCAGTACTGTTCTCATCTCTGGGCTGGCGCTCCTCAATATCAATTGCTCCCACTTGACTCTATCCAACGCCGGGCGATTCGTATTATCGACAATCCAATGCTTATAGACGGTCTAGATAACTTAAGTCTCCGGAGAGATGTTGGCTCTCTATGTGTCTTCTACCGTCTGTACAATGGGGAATGTTCTGTAGAACTATTCGATTTAGTGCCCCCAACTCTTTTCCGCCATCGCACTCTCCGCCGCTGGGACAAATTCCACCCCTCACCATTTGGACGCCTGGCGTCCTAGTAATGTACGTGCGTCAATATCCTTTCTCCCGCGCACGTGCAAGCTATGGAATGATCTTCCCCCAGAGGTATTCCCAGAGGACTGCAACATGAGGGTCTTCAAATGGCGTGTGTACAAGTTTCTCAGAGGTCGGCAACGCATCCTCGCGTGTTGCAGATGTCCATGGGCGACTATGACCACTTACCATCAGGTGGACCTTCTGCTCGCTTGCCCCTTATTAATTATAAAAAATAAAAAAAATATTAGCAAATATTCATATAATTAAAAAAAAATAAGGATAAAATATATACTTATGCACCTTTAAAAAGCTTAGGTAATACTCGAATCTATTCGATACTTGATATCCAAAGAAAGGTATATCGTTTCATTTCTACTCAGTATAAGCAATGTCAGTTGGTTACCATGGTTACAAAACTGTTATAATGGTCAACATATTAATATCGTCACTCAGTTCTCAAGTTAGAAATGAGCTGATATTCTTTTAACGGTTTAACAGATCTTCACAAATTGTAGCTTTGAATAAAACTTCAGCATAATCGGTCTACGATGCCACTGACATGCATACAGATGCACAGATACTCACGTTAAACTCATGACACCCCGTCCGTATAGTGTCGGGGATTAATAAGTGAAACGAATTAAAAATAAACTTGTTATATTTTTAAAATATACATTCAGTATACAAACAATTACACTTGATAGTCCAGTAGCTGTTAATATAAATAGTAATTACAACAAATACAAACAGTCCGTACAATTGTTAACATGTTAAAGTACATTCAATTTTATTGTTGATTTAACTTTTATTTATACAATTGAGTGAAATTAAATCGAGGAGTCATGTCACAACAGTTCGATTTATCCCATACAGGTTCCACATTAATTACTTATACTCAACACAATACTAACATTATTAAGTTTCGGTTATTAAAAACTATAACCTTTATTATCACAGATTTTGCACTGAAAATTGGCACTGAATTTTCATACTCCGTCTGCATAAATTTCTTTAAAAGTGGTACAAAGTTTTTCCTTTACATATTAATATACATTATTATTATGATATAGAATAATAAAGCGTTACTGAAAATTTAAAGTTAATTAGATAAAACTCAGTATAAGTAATGTTTATGTGGGCCCACAGGTGTGCAAAGTAACCCTCTTTGTTTAAAGAACGGTTTATCCCCGCTACATTACGTTTATGGGCTTTCGGTGTACCTTTTTATAATGAAAGCTTATACCGTTACCCCGAATAATCATGAAAAACTCGATATGTGATTTTTTGCTTAGCATTTTCGTAATACGAATTTTATACCGCGACCATAACGAGTTGTGCTATATCAGCGTTTTAAAAGTAATATCCTTTTTTACGTGTATTTAAGCTTTGTAATAGAAAATTAAACACTGATGACGTGACACATTTTGGTGTGTATTAAAATAAAGTAAATAACCTACACGTTTTAAAATAAGTTAGAAGCGCTCACCACTTAAACTTAATACTTAATGAGTTAGTAGTTTCCATTAGCTTATTTACAACTTAAAAGTACTCACTTCAAATACCGTTCTATTTGAGATAGGGCACAGCAGGAAATTTCCTGCTCAAATATTGAGCAGCCCGACTGGGTTAGTACCTCGACCTTACAGAAGATCACAGCTAAATAACACTACTCTAACGCAGTGTTGTGTTCCTGTTGGTGAGTAAGGTGACCAGATCTCCTGGGGGGAATTGGTGATAGGGTCGGCAACGCGCTTGCGATGCTTCTGGTGTTGCTAAGCTACGGTACGGTGATAATAAGCTACGGTAATCGCTTACCATCAGGTGAGCCGTACGCTTGTTTGCCGACCTAGTTATATAAAAAAAAATTATGAAATGAAATTTGACAGTTAATTTCATGGAATAAATATAGTCTGTCATAGTACAAGTGTAATTCTTAAATCTTTTAATTTTTTTTTCTTTCTTAATTCTTCATTTAATAAAAATACTGAGACTCAGCCTCATTTATAATAGATGTTTTTTAAAATTAAGATTACACGCAATATGGATCACATACTACTAGTAAGTAGTACTAGTGTTAGCGACACTGTTTATAAAGTAGTAGTATCGGGTAGATAATTTTATATTATTTTAAGTATACCGACGTGAAGACAATATATAACCTTCAGTGCGATAGTGTAGTCTCAGTCTCTCTGGTGTTTTCGTGCAGTGAACATGGAAGTTAGTGTTATAGTGTCGTGATTAAGGTTACCCTTCTCGAGGTCCATGTAAGTTTACTTTATTATCTATTGTCGTTAGCGAGGTCGAGTGGTGGGGGTGAGAGTTAATATATTATGAAAGAGCTCTTTAAACCTGCTCCTGGGTCTCAAGCCCCAGGCACCGCTCGTCTAAATTGCATGTGTATACGTATTGCTGTACAGTAATGGGTACCACATTTCTCTCTATATTTATAGCACTAGTTTTGGGGACCGAGTCACCTTCGTCCGTGGGAGAAAACCCCGATTTCTGAAACCCTACAAGTGGTCCCTGGGTGTTGCCAATCTCTGTTGTATTCCGGTATGTTGACCGGTGACACCATATAGAGAGTCAGGTCAGAACAATTGCGTGTCTGCAGTGGAACGAGTACGATGGATGTTGGAATTATCACATCGGGAGACTAGACGTGGAGGGTAGCGGGATCCGAGGCACGGTGCACCGCTGGCTGACCGCAGGTAGTTGGGGGCTCAATTAGTGATCTGGCCTCTCACGAAAGGTTGCCCCGCCAATTGACGATGCGCCATCGTGCCGGTTGGCGACCGGATGAGAGAGCCCGATGGACATCTTTGGGGGGGCTCGGGCGTCCCCACAGTCTCCAGTCTAGTTCCCTACTTTGTGTTTGATTGATGTATGCTTCTCTGTGTCCACGCAGCAATCACCTCGTTCTACTTCTGACCCTCTACCTTTTTTACTCACAATGATATGGGAAAAACAAACAAGAGGGAAGCATCACAGCGGTTGCACTCCCTCTCACTTAAAAAGCACCTTAGTAATATCATAGGGTTGCACTCTAATATCACACCAGTCCACTATCATCTGGAGACTCAGAAACCCCACCTCTTGTTTCTCACAGAGACGCAGATTGGTTGTCAGTCCGACGTGTCGTACCTTAATTACCTAGGGTACACCCTGGAGAACAAATTTAAATCACGTCCGGGCGTATGCGTTTACGCTCGGGACGACATCTGCTCTCGGTGTCTCCGTCAATTTGAAAGCACCACGTTCTCTGTACTTTGGGGCCTGGTGGATACAGGAATAGAAAAAATTCTTTATGCCTGTGTCTACCGTTCGCACACTGGAGACCAAGAGACAACCAGGCTTACTGAATATCTCAGCGAGGCGGCCGATGCGGCTCAACACAAGTACCTAACTGCTCCATTAGTCCATTAGTGCTTCTGGACTTCAATAGCCACCACAAGGATTGGCTATACCCATACCGGGACACTGACTATTAGAGACACGTAAGCTCGCGTTAGCGTTAGATCTAACCCAGCTAGTCCAAGGTGCAACTCGAGTACCTGATGTTGATTCGCATACAGCCCTTTGTTTGGATCTCCTGCTGACAACTGATCCGGACCGTTATTCAGTGTCGATTTCTTCACCAATAGGTAATTCCGACCACTGTCTGGTGAAATCTGTATCAGTCTACTCGCCGCCTAACGCCAGTCCTATAGGTACCAGGCGGGTATGGCGATACAAGTCAGCAGATTGGGATGGGATGCGGACTTTTCTTGCTTCCTATCCATGGCGACCTGTATGCTTCTCTTCTAGTGATCCCTCAATTTGCGCAGATGCTGTGACGACGACAGGCCTACCTAGCTTGGGTTGATGCTCGGAACCGCAAAGCAAGTGATATTCACGAAAAGAAGACAGAGTTTGGCATGACAGCCTTATAAGCAAACTTCCATCATATGGCCTGCCCGTTAGTCTCTGCGCGTGGATATCGGACTTTCTGAGAAACCGATCATTACGAGTGCTACTTGATGGCTACACATCAGATGAAAAGGCCATCAATGACGGAGTTCAGTACAGTACAGTTCAGGGGTCAGTACTCTCTGCAACGCTATTTTTGCTGCACATCAACGATCTGCTGAAGCCCGGTATTTTTGGGTACACAGATGACAGCGCACCGTTGTTGAGAGTTACACATCCAGTGCAAGAGCTAGCGAGACCGAAATCCGGACTCAAAGAGAGACCATGGTTGAGCGTTTGAACCTTGCCCTTAAGGCGGTCTACGATTGGGGGAATGCCAATCTTGTCAAGTTCAACGCCACCAAAACGCAAGCGTGTTTATTTTCCACAAAAAAGAGGCCATTTCAACTGACACCATCTTTTCGAGACGTATCCGTGCCGATAACTGATCACCTAGAGCTTCTAGGCGTTACTTTCACTCCGGCTCTTAACTTTGGCTCACATATTGAGTCAAAAGCCCAGTTATCAGCAAAGAAACTTGGTATCCTCTCAAATGTGAGACATTATTTCACTCCAGAACACCTGCTCAGGTTGTACAAAGCGCAAACCAGGCCGTGCATGGAGTATTTTTCTCATCTTTGGGACGGCTCTGCCAAATATCAACTTCAGGCACTGCAGCTGTGCTCAAGTCTCGGCTGCATAGCCTCGAGCATCGACGCAGGGTTGCCTCCCTTTTGGTTTTTTATCAGATACATTTCGGTGAGTGTGCCCGGGAATTACATAATCAAATTCCTGCCGCCCGTTTTTTTACAGGACTCCCAGACAAACCCGACCGAAGCGCCATCGGTGTATGGTGGACATCCCTCGGATACGTACCAAGCGCTTTGAGTCCACCTTTGTTATTCGCACTGTGAAGATGTGGAACGATCTGCCAGAGTCTGTATTTCCTGAAAAGTATAATGTTGGTGCTTTCAAATGTAGAGTAAATAGGTACCTTCTAGGAAAGCGTACTCCATCCTAGACCGTGTCGTACTTTCAGGCAAGTCATGTCAAACGCTGACCTATATACCGTACAAAAAAAAGTAGTATTCCTTATCCTCTCCAACTAAGCTAAATAATTGTGTTAAGAGTGGGCCACGTCAGAATCCAATGACTGCGATTTGAACCCACGACTTATCGATCGTGAACCCAACGCCTGAACCACTACTGCCTATTTTCTGTTATTAAAGGTTAGGTAGAGAGATCTAGCAATAGTGGCGAGTTTATCTACATCTATATCTATACTAATATTATAAAGAGGAAAGATTTGTATTTTTGGATTTTTGTATTTTTGTATGTAACGAATAAACATAAAAACTACTGGACCGATTTCCAAAATTCTTTCACCATTAGAAAGCTACATTATCCCTGAGTAACATAGGCTATATTTATTACAAGAAAAAATTAGAGATCCCCAGAAATTCTCACTAAAACCAACACAAGGTGCAAAAAAATTAGCCATAAAATATCTTTCATCGCATGCGCTGCGAAAAGTATTGATGATAGAACAAAAAAAATGTTTTACAATATTATAGAACGTATCAATATCTACAAAAAACTCCGCGAGACCATATGTCCAACTATTGTAGTTAAGTCACTATAACTACTTTTTTACATTTTAAAAGTTGATAAAAATGCCTATCAAAATCAGACCATGTTTTCCATAACTTGGTATTAATTCTTATCCAAATAAATTATTTCGTAATGAAGACTGTTTCAATACCTGTTAATTACTTTTTGAATTATTGAAATCGGACATTCCTGTCAAAAGATATTACGAAATAAAAATATCAAGATAAATAAAAAATAATCCCAGACGGGCCGCCGGCGCGGTGTGGAGTGCTTTATGTATGCGCGGTGTGTATTATCAGCTTTCCGTATTACTCATTATTATTAGTAAATTGTAATAAATAATAAATTCTTTTTTAATTTATTTCCAAAATTTCTTGCTAAGTTTTAGACACCTGAGTCAGACTTTTCACTTCACCGTAATTCTTTCTTAAACTTTTTTGAATAAAAGGCGTAAAGTTTTTCAACTAGTTTCGAGAATTCTCGAAGAAAAGAGGTTTTCTTAAAAAGTTATCAAATGGAAAATTGAGTTGGTGTTGCGGCTTCTGCAGAAACTTTGTTGAGTACGGAACTATTCTTGAGGTATTGATTGGTATAAATTTAGTTGTTGCAAACATTTTATAGATTGGAAATGTTAAAAGGAATTTAGTTTAACTACAGACATATTTTATAACGACTAATTTTTTTTTTTTTTTTTTAAAGATTACTAGCAGTATGGATCACATACTATTAGTATTCCCTTTACCCCTCCTAGTAAGCTTGCATGCTTGTGTGAGGAGTGGGCCACGCCAGTAGTCCAATGTCCGGGATTTGAACCCACGACTTGTCGATCGTGAATCCAACGCCCAAACCACTGAGCTACTGACGCTTTAAATAAAAAATAAGTTTAAAATCTTACTTATTAGTAATATTATAAATGTGAAAGTTTGTATGTTTAAGTGTTTATTATTCAAACGCGCAATATCGGCTGACCAGATTTCATTGTAATAAGCCACACAGATACTTTATTCGCTACTTTATTAAAATATAGGCTATGTTTTATAATATAAATAATATATAAAAATATGTATACAATCGTAAGCGGCTGACTATTTTATTTACTAACTATATATTGAAAATGAAATGTTAAGTATACGTGGTAAATTGTATCCGAGAGAAATCGGGACGGGTTGACTAGTAGCTGTATAAAATAGGTCACAAGATCAAGTAGATCAAGTAGTGTCAAGTAAAGGAAGCAAGAAATACTCGTGATTATACTTTGATGAATTTTAGGAATATTAATAATTTGTTAAATTTTAATCAATTTTAGTAAAAAAAACGGATGGAATAAAATTTATCTCATGTCGTTCTAAGTGCTTTGTTAGCTTCAGTAGAAGTTATATTCTTATAAAAAATATGTATCTATAGCTGAATATCAACCAGCAAGTCTAGTAACCTAACTAGGTTGTGGTCATCACAATCCAAGTAGAGCATGAAACCTGTTCCAATTAAATTGAACCACAAGCTTCAACTTGGGAATTCACGAATACTTTACTATCGAATTTAATATGCATAGAAATTGGTAAACTGTAAACTGTCTCTTAACTCTTGAAACATTTGTAATTACATTTGTTAATACTAGTCAGTTCAAGGTAAGGTTTACAGTTTGTCATTTAATATAATACGCGTAATTCAATTTGTTTTATCCTACTAATATTATAAACGCAAAAGTTTGTAAGAATGTATGGACGTATAGATGTATGGATGTATGTTTGTTACTGTTTCACACAAAAACTACTGAATGGATTTTGATGAAACTTTACAATAATATAGCTTACACATCATAAGAACACATAGGCTCTAATTTGTAATGATAGCATGTGACATATCCAAAATATAGCGGGTGAAACCGCGGGGCGCAGCTAGTAGTACATATAACTTATACATCAATCTTAATTGTTATTGTAAACCGTGACGTCACATTGACGTCACTTATCATAATCAATGTTCGTTTATGTCCGTATCTGTTAACCTACTATTTCAAATTCCAATATTTTTTTTAGTTTGTTGACAAAATATTTTTTTTTCGTTTATGTAACATCGTTATTGTAATGTCATCTTAAAAATATAATATTAACATACAGTAATGGGATTGACTACATTGTTGGGCATTTTGGCCCTGAGCGTGCAAGCAGTAAGGATAATATAAATATGTAAAATTGTTAGGGCTACTAACAGGGTATTAGAAAAATAATATACTTTAGTACCCAGTAGTTTCAAAAAAAATATATAGAATATTTTAGAACCTTACTTTTGAACTATAAAAATCTAAGTAATTAAATTTTCTTTATTAATCTGTTATATAATGTAATAGATATATTAGTTAGGAATAAGGTAGTAGCATAAATGAATTAAACCATCTCAGAAGCTAGATACCAATGACAAAATAGAATAAACTATTAATTACTGTCCGTTAAGTGTTAACTCAGTCCGTGATCCGTCTCATATCGTGATCTCCTCCATCTTGTTTATTTGATTAAAATAAAATACACACAATACATATATAAACATTAAAAAATAAATAGATCATTCTTAAAAAATAAATAATTGGTTAATTTATATTAATTATATTAATAATTGGTAAATTTACAAAAAAGCTACAAAGTTTAATCACAATGAAAGCGAAATGAAATGTGATTTGGACAATTGAAAAAACAAATAGCCGGCACTGCTCCATAGATTAAATAAGATAATGTATCGACTTAAGAATCAATTCCAAATAAATCGATTGTTTTTTTATAATATTGAACTTAATGCAATTATTATGGTTGATAATATTGCTTGTTTATTTATATTATATTTACTTAAAATAATGTTTATTATTGGCATATATTTTTTCTATTTATTAAATTATTATTATTATTTTATTTACGAATGTTTTTTATTAAAGTAATTAAGAATAATCTTGGTAAGAAATCATTCTTAAAATGTCAATTACAAACCAAAAATTTATTAACATACTCATTAAATTAATTAAATATTTCATTTCTGTATATTGATACTACGAAAAATCGACTCGAAGCGTTATTTATTCAGACATAATTTTAGGTATAATTGTTTTTAGCTGAGCGTCCTGCACAAAAAGAGCCAGAAATGGATATTCCCCTTTTGGTACAAAAGGACTAATAGATAGTTCTCAGCATCTAAATACTAATTTATTAGATAAAATAGTACCCGTAAACAATATTTCTAATCTAACTAATATTATGAAAAGTTTGGATATTTGGATGTATAAGTAGATGTTTGAATGTTTGTTACTTAATAACAAATAAAATGCTAAAAGAATTTTACTAAAATTTGGCACAGAAATACTTTATAAACCGGATTATATATTACGGATTATATAACCGAACACATAGGCTATGTTTCATCCCTTAAAAATCTAGAGCTCCCGTGGTATAATCTATAAAAATATTAAAGCTTTTTATCCGATGGAATAAAATCAGATTTTGTAAGTATGTCAGAAGTTAGATAACTTAAATAATGTTATACCAATTTCGGTATACTCAACTACAATTACTAGAAGAGACATAAAGGTAGCAGGTGATCTCGACCAACTACGAGTATTTGCATAATGCGCGTTGTTACATACAGAGCAATTCAGTGGATATTCAGTCGGTTAACGGAAATGTCAGTACCGCTTTACTAGAGGTATTCAAAGCGGTGAATTGCTTTAGCGCTGACAATAGTAACGATTATCTCTGTAATCTAAATGTTATCTTGATTGCAATACATTATATAAGTTTTCTATGACTTTTTAATTTGTTAATTATAACGAGGGAGGAAGGAGAAAATGCGGAGAGTATTTACTATGGTTATTTATACAATAAAATGTATATGCAACTCGTTGGATTGATCTTCAATGTTTCAATTTCAAGCATACTATATTAAACAGTTAAAATCCAAAATAATATTTTAAACGTTTATATATAAGAATTCTTTGATACTTATTTACACAAAGACTACTAAACGGTTATGAATAAAATTTGGCTTTTGAAATTGAATCTACACAGAATAATTTTTTCACTAAAAATGAAAATTTATATTTGATCATACATTAACATACAAACTACCATCTCAGAAATGTTTCATGTCACATCTGGTACACGGATATTTTAGAAAGTAAGTTAACACAGGGTATTTTTATTATCCCAAAAAAGAAAAAGGCACCGTTCCTGGAGGATATAAGCGTAGGGAGGTAAAAAACCTAAAATTGAAAATTTTGAACAAAAATATACTCGTACACACCTACTTTTTTAATTTAATATATGAGCAAGCAAGCAAGCAAGTGACGTCTGACGTCATTACAAATTCCCGTGCATTTTCTATGACGTAGTCAATATTTAACTATTTATTAATATAATCAGAATCAGAATATAATTTATTGCATAACTGTAAGTACATTTTCAGATCGTATAAATAATTGTTAGTTTTTAACAGTTTGCCATATCAGGCGTGCAATATTATTATTTAAAAATTACAGTATTAAATTTAATATAATTACAGAACAGTATAATATAATTAGAAACAACATAAATTTACCAAAAATAATATTAATAATTGAAACATTATTATTCACTGTTTAAAAACTGGTTAATAGTGTAGAAGCATTTAGATAAAAGATGTTCGTTTAGCTTGCTTTTAAAAGTATTAAAATCATTTATTCTAATAATCTCATTTGGCAATGCATTGTACAGTTTAGGTATCATAATAATTATACTGTTACTCAATTTCGTAGTTTTAAAGGAAGGAACTTGTTGTCTTATAAATAATGTGTTGTCTTAATTTCAATTCAGACCACGTAGTAGAATTCGAACGGCTCTCACTATGATTACGATATGACCTTATTTTTATTAGTATTATATTTATAGATATAGTCATTTTACTACCTTATGCGTGGCAAACTCGCTGTAAATATTTAATGATACACAGGTGGCGTCGTAAAATGTTAACATACCATCAACTATGCGATATGAGTGACATCAAAATGGAAATTTAATGTTTTATCTACATATATATATTTTTCTATTAGATTGAGCCATCCTTGCATAATAAGAGTATGGGAGCTGTACTGCACAGGAACACACAAATGACAACATTAACATGTAATCTAGATGGAAGCCGAGCCGTACCTGGCGCTCAAGACCCAGAAGCAGGTTTAATAACGTCTTTTATAACTTTCGCGTTTACCGCTCGACCTTGCTACCAAATATTAAAATAATAAAATACATTACTCACGTGCTCCTCTATAACGGAGACACCACGCCAACAAACAACACTACACTACTAGTCTCACTACTTTAATATGTACTGCGTGATATCACTCGACAAACTAACTCAATCTTATCGAAATAAAAGTTATGTAGACTACCCACGAGTACTAATTTACCAACAGTGTTGTTAACATGAAGAATGTTAACTTTGAATAGATAAATTTAAAAGTTTTAAAGTGATAAGTTTTTACAATAAGAGATATAATCAATCTGTAATTTCAAAAAGATCAAGTTACTAATAGCATTAGCAGAGGACAAGAAATACATTTATACTGAAAATCTATAATACTACATATCTGCCATCAAGAATATGACATCGTAAAATAAAATTTGTCAACGTAAAATTACAATGCTGATGGAAAGTGCCATTTGCTTTCTTGTCATAAAAAATACAATAAGAATAAGAGCAACATCTCTTGAACTAAATAACCATCTAATTTATTACTTAAAATTATGTGTGAGTTGTTTATGTAGGTCAAACATTTGCGCCTTGCGGAAAACGGAGGAAATTTTCTATTTAAAGTACTAATACTAACCTCATATACTATTAAGATAATATATCCGTAAATCCTACTTATATAATAATTGCGAAAGTTTGTAAGAATGTATGGATGTGTAGATCTATAAATGTATGGATATATGGATGTATGTTTGTTACTCTTTCACGCAAAAACTACTGAATGGATTTTGATGAAAATTTACAATAATATAGCTTACACATCAGAATAACATATAGGCTATAATTTATAATGATATAGTGTGAATTATCCAAAATATTGCGGGTGAAACCGCCGGGCGCAGCTAGTATAGTATAATACTAAATTGGATAACGAGGTGTACAAAAATTTTGACTTTCCTTCATATAATAAAAAAATCAATAAGTATAAAAAGTACTGTATTACGTAAAATACTCATATAAAGTAATGTGTTTATGTCAGGTTATATAGAACAAACATTAATATAAGCCACACCTGACATCAAATAACCATAATCCTTGGGGTGAGCGAAGTCATAGTAATAAAATCTGCACTTCGCGCTTTTATTCTACAACATAGTAAAAATATAAATTTTAGAAATCCAAAAAATATTTTACCATGTATCTTAGGTATTTCTCTCTCCTTACTCTGGTCTGCCCGAATTAGCATTGTTTAGTTTTCTCTTGAAAACTTAATTTAATAGTATTTTCCATTGCAAGTCTAATAAAAATATTGTTAAAAATGAAATTAATATTTGGTTATTAAATCAAAGTTATCAGGAAACGTAAAATCCCATCCAAGTTTTAACGTGAAATAATATAAACAAAACACACACGAACACACACACATACGTACATACACTAACATATTTATTTCTCTTGTTTTATTATTTTACTCCGACAAATTCATGTAAAAACTTGTAAAGGGAATTCACTAACTTCTAATACTTTTACTTTTCTAGAGGATAGGTACTTAAAAATGTCTAATTAAAAATTTATTTATTTATAGATTTTTGGCGTTTGAGATTATTATTTTTTTTTTTAAATAGTTGACGTTTTTAAATCTATTCAAAAAATCCTGAATTATGTTAAATAAAATTGAAAAAAAAAATAGATGGGAATGAGCTCTAAATGAAGGTCGAACAAACCTACAACTACTATCTAGTCGTTATGTCCACATGAATAAAGTTACGGGTAAAGTCAGTAATAATAAAATGGGTAATGAGGAAAAACGTCCGCTGCCGGCAGATGCTTCATCAAATTTACGGAGATGAGAAAAAAGCTTTATTTACCCACGAATAGGGTTACCATGAATTTCTAGTGTAGAATTCTTGTGAATTACAATTAAGTCAATAAATGGCTATCCGATCCTATGTTCTTTTATTTGATACTCTTAATATACTTTGAGATCATAAAATACTGCAAAATATGAATTGTTATTTCATTATAAACTTTCTGTTCAAAAATTTCATTCAATACCTACGTAAAGAAATTTTCATCCCAAATACACTTTTTGACATCACGCTTATCACCTTAAAATTGGAAAATAACTTAGATCGATGTGTCAGGGATCAAATTAAAGGGCGTCACTTTTACGTACTTTTCTTTACTCTCTTTATATACTTTATTTTATATTATTTAATATATAAGATAAGAGGTGAAAGGGATAGTGCCATTTTTGAAAGACGTCGAAATGACTGAACGACTGACTGGCTGAAGTTATGTATTGTGTTTTTCTAGCAAAGATATCAAAGTGAAACTAAAGTAGCAAAATCTAGAACAAAAGATAGTAACGAAACTTAAGTAATTCTTCAGTTTCGTAAATTTCCATTAAATAAAAAAAACGAAATGTTCAAAATATTTGGTTATTCTACTGAATAACAATGAACGACTTAGCCCATTTTACTTTTTATTGTTACTTTTTACGACAATGGAATGGACGGACTGTTTTTCCCGTCAACCTCTTAATTATAAGATGACAGTTAATATGATCTTTTTAGACATTTTTAAGCTACATTTTCTATAGCAAAATAAAAACAGTATTGATCTAAGTTTAGCTTGAGTATCTCTTATTATCCAAACGGATAACAATCCCTATTAACCAGTGAAAAATCCTTTTTTTAAATTAATTAATACTTCGAAGAAAGTATAACTTGGGTAATTTATCGAAGCGTTGCGTGCAAATTTTTTTAAAGGATTATTATTAATGAAAACATAATTTGAGGGAGAACCATTAATAATAAAACTAACGAGCGACTACCCATCGTCTAAATTAGCATTAATCTAATTTTTATGTATATCGATATCACATTAAGAATAACGTTGTAAAATACCTGTTCAAAGTTTAATGTAAGTAAAAAAATGTACAGATATTTAAAAAGGGTATTTTTCTTACATCTCTAGCATGAATTTGAAAGGCTGCCTTTTAAAGTGTTCCGCAAATATTAGCAACTCAAAATGTTTTAAAACTAGTTTATTCGTAGAAAATCTGAGTTAAATAAAGTTTGACCGACGCTATAAAAGTTACGAGTAAACTAGCCAAACTTAACCTTTAAGCTTTAATTTGTAATGGACGATTTATTTGAAATTTAAAGTTTGTTTAAATTATATCTACTACTTTTTTTATAAGTCAGTTTTACACCAAAAAAAATATTAATAAAATACAAAATGGAATCTGATATTCAGATAGAAGAAATGCTATTTTGTACTCGGTACGAACGGTGTTTTTAACTGTTGGAATGAAAGCTTTCGAGATTCGCCTTCAGCTCACGCCGAATCTCGTTTCCTGTGTTATTAAAATATACCATTAAATTTGATAAAACTAACAGAATTTAAAATTTTATTTAAGATGAAGATATATTTTATATTATATTTGGGCGTTTCTCTGTAAACTGGGCAACTCATTGTCCCAGGCTAATTTTGTTTAATAAATAAAATATCGTAAATATTTCGTGATTAATTCCAAAAATCAATACCTTAATCTACCGCTGCTCAACATTAAAAATCCATTAAAATAAACTTTATTATATTAAAAGCGTCTTTATAGTTCTTAAAAACCAGTCCCCTGGCATGTCACCAAGACAATATAGTAACTTCAGACTAAATTAATCGAGACAGTATCTATTGGAATTAATCGAATTGTTGTGTTATTAAATCAATATTGTTTGATTGTTAATGAGACCTATTTATTTTACATAAATATTATTTTACATTTTAAATAAAGGCAATGAAACTTTGTCTTCGCATTTAGTGAACAGTGCCCCTGTCAATATTTTAAATTACGTGTCTCGTACCGGAAAGGTTAAACAACGCCTTTTATACGTGTAACGAATCGCACCACGTCAGAAGTTTGCACGGTTGGCGCCATGACGACTCGGACGCCATCTTATTAAGTAATGTGCGAGACTCCTTCCGTGAAAGGCGCGTTGTAACCTGACAGCCAACAGTCCTCTGGTAAGGATTATTTTACTTCTATTTACGTATTTGAACGATTCCTTCATATATTTAAATTGTTACAATAGATACATATTTCCTATGTGCAGCAAAATAGCATTTAATTGCATTTCGTACTATTCATCAATGAAATCAAATTAAACAGTTCCCTGGCAACAGTCCCCTGTCTCTCTACAGGACTTTATTGTTTTAGATTTGTTTTGAGAATAGCGTCAAAGAAAAAAATCCACTAAAGAAGAGATTCTACAAAAAAAAAGGGAAGCAGAGCGAAAGAGATATAAGAAGATTAAAAAGGACCCTTGGAGAAGGGAAGAACTTAAGGAAAAAGAATGCCTTAAGTACCTTAAGAAAAAAGAAAACGGAACTTGAAAACTTGTTGAGAATATGACTCCACGAGTACACCGAGATGCCAAGAAGAAGTGGAAAGAGAATTGCACCAAGTAGCGCAATAAGAAATAAGGATTAGCAAATATTACTAACTCATTTATTAAAGAAAATACTTCAGATTCTGATGTATTTACTTCAGGTCAAATGTCAACACCTGAAGTTGCTAAAATAATTATTAAATATTAGAGATATAAAAAGATGAAGTAATTAAAGAACTGCAGAAGAAAGTATTAAAGTACAAAAAACGTTTGTCGCGACCAAAAATGATAATTATTTAGATACGATGATGACGATGTGGCAGACATTACAATGGACCTAGTGGTACAGAAGCTGTCTAACCCAAATATAGTTTTAAAAGGCAATAGAATATTTTACAAGTTTGATTCACCTGTTTTCGAGAAAAAATAAGACTAAATAATATTTTTTTACCTATTTTTGCTATATTTTAGAAATAACTTATTATTTTGTGAGACTGATTCTGTAGTGTAAGTTTCAAAGTATTGAAAGTCCTTTCAATATATGTGATTTTAATTATTAATAAGTAAATATTAAGATTACAGTGCTAAGTACAATATTACATGAAAATAGTTGATTCTTTAATTTTTTATTGTTCAGTTACTTAATTCTTAAGCTCCAAAGGTTGTAATAATAAAAAAAAACATTTAATTTCGGTACTTAAATTGTATTTTTCATTTAAGTTCACAGTCCCCTGGCTTTGCCAACAGTCCCCTGTATAACTTTTTCAGAAAATGCTTAATATTTTCTAAAGTAATGGGAATATTTGTGGTTCATCTGCCGTATATTAATAAATAGACGGATACTTGTAACCTAAATAAAATTTATTATATTATGAGCAAAAAAGTTGCCGAGACAGTTTCCTTAGAACGAGTTGCCCAGTTTACAGAGAAACGCCCATTTACTATTTCGTTAAATTTTCTGATTATTGGTTGTAAAGAAAATTGTAAAGAAAATGAAAATATACAAAATGTGATGACAAATGTAATGATATATTTATTATCATAAACATCTCAGTGGCACTAATGATCTTATATTCTAAATGGCATCAAATTCTCCTTTCTGTTGTATAAAAATTAAACAAATATCCGAAGCCTTATCAACCCGTAGAATCTCGTAATACTGTAAAAAACAACTAACTACAGCAGTATCAATATCATTTATTGTCAATGTCTGGCCTTAAAGAGATTCTATTAGAACTGTTCCTAAAAATAATATTTAAGTAGAAATTCTAATTCTGTATTTACTTTTATTAAATAAGACTTTTATCTTTTAACAAATATTATCATTTGCTGCAAATTTAATTTCACAAATATTCCTTACAGGTTGGGGTCATTAAAAATAAAAAGGGTCTAATGTAAATCCTTATGGATCGTCCATTTCTAAAACGAATTAAGAAAATTACTCTCACTCTGGATCTGGATTAGGTTTTTTAAATGCTTAAATAATGAAGATATTTTTGGCCTTAATTAAAAGTGTAAATATTATAAGCATGGTAGAGCTTTTATTGACATTATATCATTAGACTGCGGTTCTAGCACAATTACTCATTCTGCATTTTGTCGAACATTTGATTAAAAAAAATACATTTTCTGTCTAAAATTTTATTTATAAATTCTTAACCTAGACTACAACATATGTGATAAATATAATTATTTGCCCAACTGCATCGTATCGATCGTACCAGTTGTTTATCTTGCTTCACAGTTGTTGCTAAATGTGTAGGAATGGTTGTAATTTTAGTAACCTTCTTAAATTATTTTATAAAACATGTAAGACTTATCCTAAAATGATATGATTCATGAATTACATTTACTTGATAACTTTAAATAGAGCTATAAAACGTACTTGTTAATTTATTAGCTACGGTATTCTTCCTACTTTTATATTCCAATAAAATTGGCCAGTAATTCTACCATAGGTATCCACCAAAGATTAAATGCATTTATTTTGAATTATAATCATTTCGCATTTAGTTTTGGTCTTCTAGGCGAAGAAAGGAATAAATGTAGTAATTAATTTTGATAGATACCTCCCAAATCACTTCATTTAACTAGAACTTTTCGATATTTAAATTCATAGTCGTAAGTAGATATTATAGCTATGCTATTTTCCAAATTTAAGAATTGACTACTTTATTTTATCATAATATACTAAACCGATCAGAGATAGTAAATTATAATTATAACTTTGTGAAATGATGTAGTGCAAATATAAGTAAAAATATTATTATTATTCCATTATAATATATGATCTAATCACTATAAACATTGATAATATGAAAATCATCTAAGTGCACTGTGCCGTCACAATATCTGTGACTGTTAAATACTTGCTAGGTAGATGTTTCGTTTGGTTCAGTCATTTATGTTTCTATTTAAATTATAATAGTTCCTCGTATGGCAGTCAAAATACAGGAAGTTAGTAATTAAATTTAACCTAATATACGAAATGGATTAAATTTAGTTGCTCGATTTTGTGATTGAGGTCGCCTGGACCTGTTAGGTTTATGTAAAGGTTCACTTGCCGCGGATAGTAATGGTGAATTTAAATCATCAATCTCGGGTGTTTGGCTTGTATCATTTATTTCCAGATGCTCAATCAAATCAGTGTCATTCATAGAATCGTTTGTCTCTTTTATTGAAATATTAGAAGACAAGTCATCTTCGAAAACATTTCTGCCCGTATCATCAAATATTGAATCATTCGAGGAATCAACATTTAAATCGGTTATTACCGTTATTAATGATCTTTCGGTAGACTTACCATCTTCTAATTTATTCATATTTTCAGTAACAGAATTACGGATTGATGCAGTAATTAAGTCATTTACAGATGAAGATGTCGAATCATTCTGTGTCGTTGGTTTAAATGTGGTAGGCATTGTAATAAAATCGTGTTGAGAAATGTTCAAATTTATACTTTCATTTATATTTGGGTTATCTTTTAGAACGGGAATTTTGGTCGTCACTTCGTACACTGTTATATCAATGTCTGAATGATTATTTCCTTTTTCGTTAATAATTTCTATTTTAATTACTTCATCATTCATTATAACATGACGACCTATTGGTACCGACGATACACTCTTTTTAATATTCATTGACTTTTGATGCATTTCACTTATATTAAAATTAGGACCTATTCTGGTCTTATTTATGTCAATGCTATGTGCTGGTTCTTTTATTATAACAGTAAGCTCCAGAGAAGAATCATTATCTGATTTTTGATCGTCATAAGCATATTTTTTTTGGGTAATTGTTTTTATGGTGTCTTTTAAATCGCTGTTATCTGCAGTCAAATTGGATTGCGTAGAAGTTTCAATGTTACTTATTTTAATAGAAACAGGGGACTTTTGATTTTGCTTTGCAGTTTTTAATTTTATATCATCGTGTTTATTATATTTTTTTGGTACTCCGTACTTCACATCACTTGTTTTAGTTGAAGACAAAACGTTTATCAGTGGATTTTCAGTCATCATTTCTTTTAAAACTGTTTCGGCAGATCCAGTATGTGTATCATTATTCATCTCAGCAGAATCACTTTGCAAGTTATTATGTCTCATAAATTGACGTTCAGCTAATTGTTGAGCCAACTTCTCTTCAATGGATAAAGCTGTCATATCATCACTTATTTTAGCCTTGGCCATAACAAGAGGTGGGACAAAATGATCTGTGGGTTGGCTAAATATTGTTTCAAAATTACCAAGACGAGCAAGTTCATCGTGCAATTTTTTATGTTGCATATTTTTTTCATCTTCTAATATTTCTGTTTGTTCATTGGAAAAAAAATCATCACTACCGGCTGGATTAGGAATGTCATTGCTATGTAAATTATTATCAGTTATTATATTAAAGTTGACATTTTTCTGTAATGGCACTTTAAAAAGTTGTTTTACCGTTACTGATTGTTTTGGTAAATTTTTTTCTGTAGTACTAAGAACAAAGTCAGTAGATGGCAACAGTTTTGTAGACGTGGATTGATTTATGTCATCTTCATGCTCAGTTGTGCTGTTATCGTCTGAGGTAACTTCATTAATATATTCTTGATCAGGTATAACTCTATCTGTAGTAGTTTGCCAATATGTTGCCGGCGATGTTGGCATAGATAATGTGGATGTCTGATCATCATCAGTGCAGGAAAGGTCCTTAAGCAAATTTTCACGCTTCTGTAAACAAAGATTTAATTTTAAATATTATCCGAGGTTATTTATTCCTATGTCATAAATTTAAAGTAGATATCGTACCATATTTCCGGTGCATTGAACACGTTTCACGCCGGCGAGACCGCAGTCTGCAGTAAGCTGTACAGCCGCGCTCTCAGGTAGGTATAGTATGGTTAGGGCCGGCAAAGCTCGAACCATGCAACCTTCGTTGCCAAGTGCCCATTGCGGTACTGTAGATAATAATAATTATATATCGTTAGCATTGAAACTGTATATATTTTGTTGGACACAGTATTTTATTTTAGTGGATTGGTTACTCCCGTAGAGAATGAACTCGGAATTGTGTGAATACCCCTTTCATCATCGCGTGTTATCGTTTTAAATTATAACAAAAATGTGTTAATCGTAAATTTCGATAATAAGACTTTTTTAGATCTTTAATTTACCTAAGATTTTTTAAAAATTTTTTATTCGATCATGAAACCTATAAAAATATAACCATAAGGCTACGTTTAACTAATATGAATATGAAAAAAAAAATGTTTACCTTGAAAGAACAAAAATAAAATATTACCGGGTAGTTCACAAATAAACGATGCAACCGACGGTCCCCCACAAGCTCGAGCCTCCCATCGATAGTCTGCGGTGGGGTCAGCGGCAGCACACAGAGGAGCGGAGCGGGCGTCAGGTGCAGAGCTCCAGTAACCGTCGCTGCTTAAACCACGATAGTCCCTAACGGTGAAATAAATAAATTAAATAATTTCCAGCTACATTTCGTTTTAGCGTAGTTTTTCCTTTAATTTAGAGCTGAACACTTACGTCCAAGTGAAGTCGCCGTCGGGGTTACTGCGGATGAGACCTACCCACACCGCGCTCGAAATGTCCAATTCCTTGAGATAGGCACGAACTGCGTCATACTGCGCAGTTGTATCCACTAAAACAAAGGAAATTATTTAACTTGATATCTCAATAATACAATAATTTTCGATTTTTTACTATATTTAGTTTAGTTTAACGTATCAACTTAGTCGGATACCAGGAAGTGACTGAAATAACTAATCATTCGTCTTGGAACGTCCGCCATATTGCATTTAGAATGAAGTTATCAAGTGTAATGCAACATTTCATATCAATCAATATTATATACTAATATTTAAAATGTTAGTATATAATAGATTTGATAATAGTAAGTAATAGATTTCACTCGCACACACATACAAACATTACTTACCTGTAAAAAAAAACAAGTTAAAATAATTATCAACAGTTATGGAGCTTAAAAATAAATAATTATTAGAACAATACATAATAACTGACCCTTTTCACTTATAACAACAATAAAACAAGTAGTATTTTATGTATAATAATCAAGAATAGTAAATAACTACTATTAATTCATTTCCCAACCAGTTTCCTTTATGTCAGCTAATAACTTGCTCCAAAAGCTTACATAATGGAGGTTGATTGACATTACAATTAAGACCCTAAATTAACAATAATAGGAAAATGGCACTCAATATTCGCTAAAAGGAAATTAATGTTATTACGATTGTTATATTACATACGTAGGTTTCGGCATTAATTATACTTGATGATTGTCGACGTTGTATTGTATTTGAGTAGCGCCACCCTAAACCACATTGCAGAAGAACATCCTTAATTAAGGGAATATAAATAGCACGTAAAGAAATAATAATATTTTAATAAAATATTATAATTAAAATTTTAAATATTTAATTATGATATCCATTAGACATATATTATAAAAATTACATGTCGGAGTATAAGTTAGGGTTAGGATAATAATAAAGAAAATTTAATATTACTTCCATTTCGTCATTACAACACAGCGAGCTTAATAGATTTTGATTAGCTAGCGGTTTGTATTGGTTGATTTTTATTTCGAATGGAGGGGTATTTCTGCCACAGTCCTGTCCCTTTATATTCCCTCCGATGGATAGAGTTTAGTCTGAATCGTGGTTTCTTGGAGGGGTTATTATCTGGTATAGTGGTAGTTGAAGTGTGATAGTGTAGTGTATGGTTGTAATGCTTGTGCTAGGCATCTCCGGTTAAGGTCACGTATCCTTGATCGTAATTGCTCTATAGATATGTCAACATAACGTTGGGTTAGGCCGACGTATATAATATGTATTAATCTTTTACCTGTGAGGGGACGGGTTAGAATACAATTCCCCTCTGCCGCTGTGATAGCATCTCGTAAGAGTCGAGTAACCCAGAACCCCTTGGTGGTAGAGGATCTGTCCCCCGACTGGCTTGCGACCACTAGCATGTGAATCCGACCGCCGAGTGTCTTTGACGCGTTACAGTCGCGCTGCATGGGGTCCAGATCTACCCTGTCCCTCTCCCATCCCATTAATGCTGCGATTCCGGTGAACCCTGGGTTCTTTCTCAGGGTTCACTGAAACTAACTCAACTTTCGAGGCGGCAACGCATCGGCAGAACAAGAAATACTCTCTACTTATACCGATGTCCATGGGGCATTTTCCATCAGGTGGACCGTCTGCTCGTATGTCCCTTATCTGTCATCATAAAAAATCTTTCGTCTAAGTCAAACTGCAGTCTGAGTCTGAGATAAATACACATTAAACTATAATATGTATTAATATATTATAAAACAACGCTCCTCTCTACTGCCCAACATCTAACTTTAATATTTACAGAGTATAAAAAAAGTAGCTTTCCGCCGTCGGTACGCTTAGATCTTTATCTGCGCAATGGATTTTTCATGAATTCATTGAGTGATCAAGAGAAAGGTTCGTAGTATAATGAAGTGAAGTTACGTGAACCTCAAAATGGGAAACATAGCAGCACAACACTAAACCACACCACCTGTACTAATTTAAATAAGGCTTTTTGCCAAACCCTGGCGACGATCCGGTGAAATGAATACCAGTAAAAGTTCGAATTACCACCAAGTCAATATTATGTTTGGAAGTCTAGAAAAAAAACATTTATTTATATATTTAATTCAACTTTTATTTCGCATGCTAAAAAACATATTAGCAGAAATTCAACTGCCCTACTCTTTATTATAAATCAGTTTCACCCTCAATATTCTTGCTCCATTATCAGATCATTTCAATAGTGTCAAAGCATTGCATGGTTACCGTATTTCCACATAACTGTGCCAAAATTCTCCTCAATCGTATACTAAGTGACTCAAAAATGTTTGCAAATTTTACATCGACATTGCAAGTAAACGATTCAGTTATAATTTCAATTATCCATAAATTATTATGAATAAATTTCCGATTTTCAGTATTAATAAAAAAAACCGTTCTCTAATGCGGGAAACTTAGTTAAAATTATTTTTTGTATCTTAAAATGCTTTCTAAATTAAATCATAAAAAGAAGCCTTCATAACAAAAACTGCCAACGATAATTGCCGGCATCAATTTATAAATTCTAAGTTCCAATCACCAATCACTTTATAGTAATAACATAAAATATTTCAAAGTACTTAAATGAAGCCATTAAGAGATTATTACCTCCTTCAGAATTTCACGACGTGAATAGTAACTTTATCGTCAAAGTGGGTGCCTATATAGATTGCTTCTATCAATTTCTTTGACGGCGTAGACTGTAGAGGGCTTAGTAACGATTATACGGATTCAAGAAACAAATTACGCTAGTTAATACAAATTAGTTTTTAATAAAAAATCATCTCAGACACTAAGTGATTAATGTCCAACACTGTTAAGATATCTTAATCAGTTTTGTAGATTTAAAGATCCTTAGACCGATTGAGGGAATCGGCATTAGTGTAAACTACATATAAGCTATTTTTTCCAGTGATACGTTTCATATTTAAACAAAAAGTTAAGCAGTATCTAGAGTTCGAGATTCAGAAGTAGATTTACGGAGCTTCTTAAGATGCATTAACTTTTGCTTTTTCTGTTCGGACTCTTTATCTAACATTTAAATATGTTAGAAGCTACGTAAATCACTCATAAGATCCTCATTAAGGTTAATCACTACACAGTATAAAACAAAGTCGCTTTCCGTCTGTCTGTCCCTATGTATGTTTAGATCTTTAAAACTACGCAACGAATTTTTATATGGTTTTTTTTAATAGATAGAATGATTCAAGAGGAAGTTTTATATGTATAATACATGGATATTATAGTAGAGAAAGTAACCACACGAAGCCGGAGCGGCGATAATATTCCTAAAACTACCTGACTATGAGAGCAAAGCTTATAGGTTATCGAGGCAAAAATTACAAACAGTGTTGCTAGCAAAAATGGCCTTTGGTAACCAGTACTAAATACTGGTAGATCAGCAAGGAAAAGTTACCAAATCTCAGACAAGAAACTCTTCTACCATCAAAAAGATTTAGTCTTTTGGTGTAAAACGTAAACTTGTGATTCTCTTATTCATGTTTCCGTCAAATGCTTTGTTTTCTGTCTCTGCACTAATAATGTCATTTGGCACCGATTTATAAAGCTCTACAGACAACTGACAAGCTCAATTTGCCTACTAAATTATGTACGGAACTAACGCCCTTAGCGTTTGCCCGGAGGAAATATAAGATATGACATTTGACAGACATAATATTCTCTTACATCTTATTATAAATATTTATTAACACTACGACTAATTCTTACGCCGTGTCTGTCTCTGTTCGCGAGTAACTCAAAACCTACTTAACGGATTTTCATGCAAGTTTCCCCAACAGATGTGATGAGGTGATGAGGAAGGAAGAAAATGTGATGTGTTTATGTGTGAGATGTGTGTTATGTGTATAAAATTGCTTAAAATTGGTTGAAATATGATGACGATAACACCGGGAAGATTTCATCTTGATTGTTACTTAATCCCTTTTGAGAAATAACTAAATGATATATATATATATATATATAGATATAGGAGTAATGTGATCTACTATCCGTGTGAAGCCGGACCCGCTTCGACTTACTAGTTAAATAATAATACAAAATATAACAAGCAGCTAAGTCTCAGACAAGCATTGTACTCTGAGAAAAGAACCTCGATGAATCCCCTAAGTCTCTCAACAAAAGAGATTACTTTAAGTTATAATAACATGGTAGGGGCAAAATGGTGAACAAAACTGCCCTTATAGAAGAGTAATTTACCAATTTTTAATTTCATATTGTATATTATTGGCTCTGATGATGTAATATAGATATAGAAATCTTGCTTTTAAAATATTTTAGCTAAAAAAGTCTATTTTTTGGTTTGTATTAGAATACATGGTTAGCTCAAGAAACTCTCAAAGGTGGTGGATAAAAAACTATATTGCGTATAAATTACAGTATATTATAACAATTGCTAACGAAATTACATAAGCCAAAATATGAATTTAAGGACTACCTTATCACTGAATTAGAAGCGTCAATAGCTCAGTGGTTCGGGCGTTGGATTCACGATCAACAAGTCGTAGGTTCAAATCCCGGACATTGGACTACTGACGTGGCCCACTCCTGACACAAGCTATTTATTAGCTTACTAGGAGGGGTAAAGGGTACTAGCAGTATGGCTCACAGATTACTAGCAGTATGGATCACATACTAGTAGTATGTGATCCATACTGCTAGTAATCTGCTAGAAAAAAAAAACAAAAAAAACGACAAAACGACTGAGAACTAATCTCTTCCAGGTAACTCTTTAGGAAGTGAAATGCATTACAAGAAGGTGAGAAATTGACAAAATGTCATACGTTACTAATGATAACTACATAGCAGTACATAGCAAACTATTTATTGAAAACAAAAAGTAAATAAAGGTACTTTTCTTATGTATTATTTGAATTATCTGGAAGTCTTTTTACATTAGCACGAAGCGAGAGTATAAACTGAAATATTCATAAAATTTTACTTAAAGTATTTTGTAATCGGAATGAAAGTATTATGTAATCGGAACGGAACGAAGATTATACAATAAAAAGTTGGCAACCCCAGATAGTACTTATCCTGTAGTGAAACTCGCTGATAAAACTATTTTAACAAAATTATCAATAGTAAGATAAAATTTTGTGGACATGTTTTCACGAATATTCTAGTTAATTAAGTAAATTGAAACAAAATGTTTTCACCAATTTTAAAAGCCATTCCATAGACAGCTAAGCCAAGTACAGATACACTTGAAAATTTTTATTTGTTTAAAATTTGCATGAATACGAGCGAACAGCGAGTTTTATTTATAACGGTGCGAATAATGTTGGTTGGCAGCGAGCCAACTATGGCGACGCGCGACGATCCGTGGGACTAGGAACTAAACAAAAAAACCATAAACGCGATATTCCAACAACTGTTTTCAGCTTACAATTTTTCTTTATCCAATTTCTCGCAAGAACGTCATCAACGTTTAACTGAATGGTAATTTCTCTACAGTCATTTAAAAATTCCTTGACCGGCTCGACTAATTATAAGCACTATTCCTATATCAACAACGGTTTGACGAGTTTCATGTAGTGATAATCTTAACTAATATTATTATTAGTAAAAATAAATGTAACACTTAAAAATAAAACCAAACAAATGCGCCATCTATCGACGGATATATGTTCTGTCTGCCTATACACTTTCACGCTTAAATCATTGATCCGAATTTGCTGAAATTTGGTACATGCACTATTTTTACGTACGTCTAATTGTAGTGTAGGTACTACTAATAATATTTTGTTAGAATAATATGTAGTTAGGTTAGCAATACGTTTGTTATTTTGGAGTTGATTTGATAATGGAATCGAAAAGCGGATAATAGAAATCATTCGTTATTTTAAGTGTCGAGGATCTAGAGACAAAGCAATGATGTGAATGATTTTTCAGTGGCTAATAGAAATTTTCTTAACTTTTAGTTTTTTTTTAATGTTTAGTTCCATTTGTTTAGATACTGTTACGAATAAATAAATAAAAACGGGTTGCAATAGGGGAATGCCGGCAGAAGTGAAAATTTGAACATTAACGTTGTGCATTTTTTAATATTTTGGAATGGTTAGAGAATAATTTCGCACGAATTGCTTTATTCATCTGTATAAAAGAACTAACATTTATGTGGTTAAATACAATATTCAAAATTTTTTTTTGATAGCAGAGGGGAAATCCTCGAAATCGATACCCAATCCTTGTTTTTTACCAATCCCAAAAGTGCACAACGCCGCTAAAGAAGTTTTCTCCCAAAAAATCTTAAAAAATAATCTTAATAAACGAGTTTTCAGTTGAACAATATTTTCTCTATAAACTTCTTTAATTATGAAACTTTTAGGTACATTTCAGAAATGTAAACTTTCGCTTACACAAACATTGAGAAATTCATGATGCAAATAATTTCATATTAACCATTATGAAAATAATCTGTATAAAATTAATGGTTAGATAATAAATGAAAATAGCCCGAAGCATAAACTTCGTGGAGAGGAGTTTAAAGCAGGGATAATAGTGTTTACCTAATTAAAATTTTTAATGAAATAAGTTTACTTTGAAGATACCTTTATTTGAATTATCTCAAAAGGTAATTTCATTTTTATTCTCTTTATCTATTTAAAACTTTACAGATTGAGAGTTTTCTTTTATAATGATTTAATTAAATTTGGCAAAATATTTCAGATCTTTTGATTAATGATCTCTTAGTTTTATGTTAACAAGCAGCTAAGTCTCAGACAAGCATTGTACTCTGAGAAAAGAACCTCGATGAATCCCCTAAGTCTCTCAACAAAAGAGATTACTTTAAGTTATAATAACATGGTAGGGGCAAAATGGTGAACAAAACTGCCCTTATAGAAGAGTAATTTACCAATTTTTAATTTCATATTGTATATTATTGGCTCTGATGATGTAATATAGATATAGAAATCTTGCTTTTAAAATATTTTAGCTAAAAAAGTCTATTTTTTGGTTTGTATTAGAATACATGGTTAGCTCAAGAAACTCTCAAAGGTGGTGGATAAAAAACTATATTGCGTATAAATTACAGTATATTATAACAATTGCTAACGAAATTACATAAGCCAAAATATGAATTTAAGGACTACCTTATCACTGAATTAGAAGCGTCAATAGCTCAGTGGTTCGGGCGTTGGATTCACGATCAACAAGTCGTAGGTTCAAATCCCGGACATTGGACTACTGACGTGGCCCACTCCTGACACAAGCTATTTATTAGCTTACTAGGAGGGGTAAAGGGTACTAGCAGTATGGCTCACAGATTACTAGCAGTATGGATCACATACTAGTAGTATGTGATCCATACTGCTAGTAATCTGCTAGAAAAAAAAAACAAAAAAAACGACAAAACGACTGAGAACTAATCTCTTCCAGGTAACTCTTTAGGAAGTGAAATGCATTACAAGAAGGTGAGAAATTGACAAAATGTCATACGTTACTAATGATAACTACATAGCAGTACATAGCAAACTATTTATTGAAAACAAAAAGTAAATAAAGGTACTTTTCTTATGTATTATTTGAATTATCTGGAAGTCTTTTTACATTAGCACGAAGCGAGAGTATAAACTGAAATATTCATAAAATTTTACTTAAAGTATTTTGTAATCGGAATGAAAGTATTATGTAATCGGAACGGAACGAAGATTATACAATAAAAAGTTGGCAACCCCAGATAGTACTTATCCTGTAGTGAAACTCGCTGATAAAACTATTTTAACAAAATTATCAATAGTAAGATAAAATTTTGTGGACATGTTTTCACGAATATTCTAGTTAATTAAGTAAATTGAAACAAAATGTTTTCACCAATTTTAAAAGCCATTCCATAGACAGCTAAGCCAAGTACAGATACACTTGAAAATTTTTATTTGTTTAAAATTTGCATGAATACGAGCGAACAGCGAGTTTTATTTATAACGGTGCGAATAATGTTGGTTGGCAGCGAGCCAACTATGGCGACGCGCGACGATCCGTGGGACTAGGAACTAAACAAAAAAACCATAAACGCGATATTCCAACAACTGTTTTCAGCTTACAATTTTTCTTTATCCAATTTCTCGCAAGAACGTCATCAACGTTTAACTGAATGGTAATTTCTCTACAGTCATTTAAAAATTCCTTGACCGGCTCGACTAATTATAAGCACTATTCCTATATCAACAACGGTTTGACGAGTTTCATGTAGTGATAATCTTAACTAATATTATTATTAGTAAAAATAAATGTAACACTTAAAAATAAAACCAAACAAATGCGCCATCTATCGACGGATATATGTTCTGTCTGCCTATACACTTTCACGCTTAAATCATTGATCCGAATTTGCTGAAATTTGGTACATGCACTATTTTTACGTACGTCTAATTGTAGTGTAGGTACTACTAATAATATTTTGTTAGAATAATATGTAGTTAGGTTAGCAATACGTTTGTTATTTTGGAGTTGATTTGATAATGGAATCGAAAAGCGGATAATAGAAATCATTCGTTATTTTAAGTGTCGAGGATCTAGAGACAAAGCAATGATGTGAATGATTTTTCAGTGGCTAATAGAAATTTTCTTAACTTTTAGTTTTTTTTTAATGTTTAGTTCCATTTGTTTAGATACTGTTACGAATAAATAAATAAAAACGGGTTGCAATAGGGGAATGCCGGCAGAAGTGAAAATTTGAACATTAACGTTGTGCATTTTTTAATATTTTGGAATGGTTAGAGAATAATTTCGCACGAATTGCTTTATTCATCTGTATAAAAGAACTAACATTTATGTGGTTAAATACAATATTCAAAATTTTTTTTTGATAGCAGAGGGGAAATCCTCGAAATCGATACCCAATCCTTGTTTTTTACCAATCCCAAAAGTGCACAACGCCGCTAAAGAAGTTTTCTCCCAAAAAATCTTAAAAAATAATCTTAATAAACGAGTTTTCAGTTGAACAATATTTTCTCTATAAACTTCTTTAATTATGAAACTTTTAGGTACATTTCAGAAATGTAAACTTTCGCTTACACAAACATTGAGAAATTCATGATGCAAATAATTTCATATTAACCATTATGAAAATAATCTGTATAAAATTAATGGTTAGATAATAAATGAAAATAGCCCGAAGCATAAACTTCGTGGAGAGGAGTTTAAAGCAGGGATAATAGTGTTTACCTAATTAAAATTTTTAATGAAATAAGTTTACTTTGAAGATACCTTTATTTGAATTATCTCAAAAGGTAATTTCATTTTTATTCTCTTTATCTATTTAAAACTTTACAGATTGAGAGTTTTCTTTTATAATGATTTAATTAAATTTGGCAAAATATTTCAGATCTTTTGATTAATGATCTCTTAGTTTTATGTTTGGTAATTAATAAAAAACTTTGTATTGTTATTAAAAATGTTTCGTAATGTTATATTATACGAATATCAATAACATGATCAGTTGATAACGTAATATCTACCCTTTGTGTGGGACACCGGATATTAGAAACGGATTTTAACTAAAATAGATGTTGAAAAGTAGCAGTTTCTAAAAACCATATTTTAAAAACGACTATTTTGTTCGATGTAACCATTAAAAGAATAAAAACCCTAAAAACTAATTTTTATAGTGAACTAAGTTGATTACTTTGAGAATTAGAATTAGAAGAATTAGTTTTACTTGTTTGTTGTTTTTTCTGATATATGCGCAACTTTGCTTAGTTTGCGAAACTGATCAAGAAGTTATAGAAAGGAAGGAAGGCCTTTGTAAACATGAGGGAATTATCTATACTTATATTATAGATCCTACATCTCTTTGGCATTAACGAAGTTAAATATCCTTTAAGTTATATATCCGAAAGCTTCTTGAAAATGTTTTAAGTTTTAAGAAGTATCAATAGAAAGAGAAATAGTAGATAAAATCTTTACATGATATGTAAGAAAAAATACTTATTACTGAATAGTTCAAACCACGACGTCGCACTGCTCAAATATTATTATGACATATAGTACGAGTACCATGGATTGAAGTATATATACAGCAATACTCGCAATAGAATAAGAACATGCACTTTAGACACGAAGTCTACTAGTGATTGAACTTCTGATCTAAGTACTAATTTGAGTTTATGAGGCCTTTTAACCGTCCACTGCTTAGGCCAACCCCCTTATAAAAGTAGTTAATAAACTCACATGATTTAAGGGGAACGTAGAAAAACACTAAACTATAAAATAACTTGTTCTATTAAAACAGAGGTAACATATTGTCAAGGATAACAAATGTGTTGCTATCATCTATAAAATTAACATTCACATGTTAACATCACACAACTTTAACGTTTATTTTTACAAAAAATAGAATTTATATGATATTGATCTATCTGCGTAGATACGCGCACGATGCTTAACCTTCAATTATTACCTAAGTTGGAGGTAAATGGAGTAGCTACTAAATACAATAAAACACTTAACGAACCCAGGAACATTCTTAATCAAACGTCAGCTTACTAAGTGCCGTGCCAGAATTACGTTGGGGCTTTTAACACGTCAAGAGCTAAAGTTACGTAATCGGTAAATTAGGTCAAATTATTTATTCAAACTGATACAAAGACCTGATTGACAGGCAATTCAGGTGGCAAATAATACTGAGGAACTACGGCACTCAACGATCGCTGGAAATTTGCATTACCGCCACGAGATGTCACCCCCGTGTCAGGCTTATTCAAATTGAGTCTATTAAATGGAACACGCGCCACGCCGCACCGCCGCGTCGTGAAGACGAACGTCGTTGTCGTAATATGAGAATGTTCTCCAAATTGTTGTATAAAGAGGTCGGAGTTTAATTAAAATTATAGAATTATATTGGGTCCATAGAGAAATAAAGAAGTAACATTATAAACTTTTATTTTAGGGATATATTTTTATCTTTTACTCATATGTATAGTAGATAATAATAGTAAAATAGTTTGCAATTCTACTATATAAAAAGAATAAAAAGTATTTTATTTAAAGCTCGAAAACAAGCTTAACATAAAGAGCTAAATTTTTTTTCTTTATGTCTTTATTAATTTAATCTTCATGTTTTAACGGAGTGCCAAATCAATATGATATTTTGCATAAACATAAATTAAGTACATTATTTAATATTATGTTGCTTAATAGAGAACTTTTTATCCCGAAACAAAAGGGATAGTCACTTCAGAATAATAATAATATATGTTCAGTAATACTTGTTTTACATATCAATATATTAAAAATGATATTTTAGTGTTAAAATGCACCTGTGCAATGCCGCGGCATATTCCTAGTTAAGTACATGTAATACAATTTTGTTATAGTTGTTATGTAGAGCTCAAATGAAAGGCTCGGTAAATCCTTTCAGTCTCGCGACAAAGGAAGATTGAGACACTGAAATATAGCATTATCTCTAAAACCACTCTTTATTTTAGAGAAAGGGCAATTTATCATCTCTATGGAATTTCTAACAAAGATATTTTTTGATATAAAAATTTTCACCTTTAAAAATATTAGGTAACGTTAATTAATGTCACAATACAATACTTTCTCTTCCCTACCTTGCACAATATATATGTATGAAATATCAATAATTGTTACTTGATAGCTTCTAGCCTCTCAACTGACGATTGTGAAGGTGTATGTATGTATTTGACTTATAAGTATTAGAAGAATTAATCGACTTAGAGTGATTAGTCAGGGAAACTGATAAAAATAACGTCCAGTATTCTTTAAAAAGGGATAATGTAGGAATTAAGCCTAACAGTCTGAAAAACTTAGTTTCTATGGGATAAAAAAAGCATTAAATCGGGTACGTCTGAAATTTTTTCCTTTCAAACTTTGCAGGAGATTCATTTTTATTTGTAATTATTTACTCTAAGTACAGTTTTAATGATAGATTACACTGCCGGGGCAGATCCCCAGCTTGTGGATATATATGGAAATAGCTAATAAAATTGTGACAATTACGACATCTTTTAATATAGCTTTAATTAAAATAAATTCCGTTTTACTATTGATAACCAAGCTTCTTGTATATCTGACTGTAAATATTTGCAGTTCAAGAGTATTGCTGCAAATAAATAATAGGGTAGAACGAAGTTTTTATTTCGTATGGGATGAATGTCAGTTGGGCGAGCGCCAAACATCGCAACCCACGGGACTGGCGACCAGCAAAAGTGCAGTCTGACGACGCCAAGTCAATATTTGTGACACTATTTAACTGTCTACCTTACTGGTGAGCTCTCTATTTTGAAAATATGTTTTAAAATAGAGCAATACAAACTAAGTTGTAGTCTGAAAACAGAAGAACAATCCTTTTGTTTGTGACGTAAAGATATAACAATCAATATTTAAAAAAAAAGAGAGAAACTCAAGTGTGGTTTGGGGCTTATAACCCAATTACTGATTCAAGAGACATCTCATACAATTATTAGAGACTTATTATAGGCTTCATTTGGCCTCTGAATAAAGTGTTGCCAATATACGGAGGCATAGTATTATAGTACAAAAGAATATAAATAAATTAACTTCATAAACCTACACGTTTCTTAATATGTTTAGCTTATTCGACTTTGAAGAGTTCTCTAATGTATCTTCGAAATTCAATATTTATAAAATTAATTGGCGATACCTGAAGAATACTTAAAGTATTGCCTTACACAAAAACAGTGTAAATTACATCGGTCTATAAACAGAGGAGTTTTGCCAGAATATGAATAGAAATCGAATACTATCTATCCAAGAACTGCTTCATTTTTGGAAGAATAATATCAAACAGAAAATATTGTGGTTATAACTTTCAAAATCGAATTAAAAAACTAATTTCATAGCATCAAGCTTATCATAACCTATTTAAAAAAAATCATAGTTCACTACTATAGTTCATAAACAACATTTCACTATAAAGATAAATAAGAAAACAACAAGCACTCTACATTACACTGCGAAAAGCAAGAACGCTGAAATACGGCCTCAAGAGACTAAACAACTACATTTACTGTAGATGTGGGTACTTTTGCTAGGATCTAACTACTTTTCTCATTCGTGTTGTTTTATATAAGTTTATATAATAAAAGCCTCGCATTCGACTGCAGCTTGCGCTCCAGGGGGAATACTTGGTTTTCCCATATATTAAAGACAACGGTTTTATCACAATAGTAGGTAGATAAATGAGGTCAGGTTTAGCAATATTTTTTTGCATTGAGAATTCCAAATCCTTCCACAAATATTGTCTTAATAGCAAGATAATCAGAATCAGAATAAGAGCCAAAACGAATAGTGTGGCCAAAACCAAGACAATATTTTGATAAAGCACAGCCTACGTACGGTAAAACTGGATGAATAAAGTGTAATAGTTTTTTTTTAAATTCCATCCTAAATTTAAACCACCTTTCTAATATTATAAACTAGTCGACTTACCACGACTTCGCGCAGTTGTATTTTATCACTTGTATTTATGTTTAATTTAGATATGTATAATTATGACAAACCCCATACAAACTTTCATCCCCTATTTCAGCCCCTTCAAGATTTTTTTCGGGATAAACAGTTAGTGGAAGTACGTTGGATTATTGGTTAGTTCTTTTGTCACGTTCTAATGGTTTATGATAAAATATATGCCAATTGGAACATAAATTGTAAAAGTAGCCAAGATTTTGCTGACTTGGTTTTACATAACAACTCACAACCTTTTACTGTCATTGAAAGACTTAATTGCGAGAGTTGGCTTGTTTTACAGTTTATGTTTTTATTAGGACTTTTGGTATTAACCCGTAATAAACCGCTTTTCCCGTGAGGGGTTAGAATACTATTCCCCTCTGCCGCTGGGAGAGCATCTCGTGCCGAGTAACCCATGACCCCCTTGATGGTAGGGGATCTATTCCCCGACTGGCTTGCGACCACCAGCATGCGAATCCGATCGCCAAGTATCATTGATGCGTTTCGGTCGAGCCGCATGTGGGCCAGACTTACCCCCTCCCTCTCCCATCCCATTAATGCTGCGGATCAAGTGGACTCAGGGTTCGTGCTTTGAGTCCGCTGAAATCGCAGTATTTTTTTTTCTTCACTCCCTCTCCCCACTCTATCTTCGAGGATGCAACGCAAGACAAGATGTTCTCTTGTTTTGCCGATGTCTATGGGCGATGGTGGCCACCTACCATCAGATGGATCATCTGCTCGTTTGCACCTTATCTACCATAAAAAAAAAATTAGCGGTGGGTCGCTAGTTATACGTAAATATTTATAGTTCTAGACTTGTTTCGTTTATGCCATTATGTAGGTTGGTAGTAAATAAAGATTCTGAGTTTGTATTAACTATAGATACATTTTATTATCCAGCTATTTTCTTACCATCACAAAACATTTTTAAAAGAGCGTTCGCATATTATTATCAGTAAGGAGTATGTAGGCCCGCATGAATAGGCTTTGTGTAAGGAGTTCGCTTAGGGCGCGATGTGAGGCTTCTATTGAGCGGAGTAATGTAAATCGAAGCATCTACATTGAATAAGACCGAAGACAATCTTACTGTCAAGCCAATCCTTTTACCAAAATTACATACGTTAATTAAAGATGCAGTCAATGCGATTAAAATAGTAGTTCTTATTAATTTATTTCATCTAGCGCATTAATGTATACACTTACGGTTAAAATTAATAACTAATCTCAATCCCCAATCTTTCCATTACGGATAGAAAATATGTCAAATACAATTTCGATTCTATTTTTAATCCATAATTCAAAAACTTTGAATAATAAATGGAAATAGATTTCAAATTTTAATTTTCTAGACACAAAATTGAATTCGAAGTCTGTTTTTAATACATAATCCACAGATTTCGGATTTAATAGATTTTACATTGGCTGTCATAATTAATATGTAAAACATAGATCACAACTAAAAGTAATAATCTGTAGAACATTGGTCATAACGATAGTCGACAAATTTATCACATTTATGTAAACTATACCTAAATGTTATATAACAGTATCGAGCTGCTAAATGGTGAGTGTAGTAATTATGTGAAAGACCTTGTAAACCTGCACCTGAGTCATGAGCTTCTGACATTGTACTGTCTTTCTTTATTATATTTCTTATTGGGCAATATATCGTATCTTCAACTTGTTGTTTACAATAATAACTAAATAGTTATTTTTTATCAGTCATTTTCAAGTTTACATAAGTACATAGCCACACTTATAATTTTAAGGAAGAATATACACATGATATCACTTTCATTGATTGGCTTAGTAATAATAAATTAGTTCATATTGTATTGATATTTCATTGATTGATTTGTTTAATAATAAATGATGGTTAATTAATACAAATTCATTACTTGATTGTCTTCTATGATTACAATTTGTAATTACCTTTAAATTATATAACTATGAACTTTTCTATAAGGCACTTAAAAATATTCCTCATTCTTTGAGTAAGCGGTGATTATTTAATAATACATATTTGGTTTATATAGGATGTGTGTCTAAAGATAACTACCCAAATTCTAAATAGTTTCGAAGTTTCATGTCGATGTCGTTCAGTGTATTCCCTAGTGTCTAATTCGGGATTTCCTTTAGCTATTATTTAAATTATTAGGATTATCTTTATCGAGTTACATTCCTTGCCGAGGCCTCTAATGTAATGTCGTAAAGGAGGTTTCGTGATTTCCACGGAAATTGAAATGAAATTGGATCCCCTAAATTACAAACTATATTGAATCAGTAACGCGACCCGTATAATTTAAATATTTCAAAAGGGCTAAAGATCCATTGTCATTAATAGGATTTTTAGACAGCTGTATTATATAGGAATCATGTTACATTGCTTTGAAGATTATCATAGACGTGAAAGTAGTGTTAATTGGTAATGATTTTACATATATAGAGTTTATTATAAAAATTATAACTTGTATTCGATGCTAGATAAATAGCATTCCTCCTAGCTTTTTTTGTAAAATTTTGCTATCCTAAAAGATATATTATAGCCAAAGAATATTGAGAATAAATGTTTAGACGCTTTTTGACTTCGTGACATGCAGAGACACTTGGTGCAGCAGTAATAGACAGACATACAGTTTCTATATTGCATTACGTAAGTTCAAAAATAAAAATTAATAAACTTACTTAATCTACATCTACACTATTATATAAAAAGAAAAGATTTTATTGTTTGTTTGTTGCGAATAGGGTCGAAAACTACTGAACCGATTTTGAAAATTATTTCACCAATAGAAAGCTGCATCCTTTCCGGGTAACATAGGCTATGTGGTGTTGCCATAAATAATTCAAATTAAAAAGATATGGCCATTTAAGTCCCATAACGTGGTCATTTTGTAAATTGATAGGGTTTCTCAGGAACTACTAAACCGATTTTAAAAATTATTTCACTGATAAAAAGCAAACACTATTAGTGAGTGACAATAGTGATTTAGTGTTGCCATATATATTTTTTAATGAATAGAATATGGCCATTTTGTTACTACTGATCCGATTTTTAAAATTCTTTCACTAATAGAAAACTACGCTATTCCTGTGTGACATAGGTGATCTAATGTTGCCATATACATTTTTTAATTAAAATAGGATATGGCTATTAAAAATTCTTTTACTGAGAAAATTCTATAGTATTCCCGTCTCTCTTCCTCTTTTATGATTTCGTTCTCTCTCATCACCTTTCTCTTTCTACTCTCTTCTTCAATTTTTATCTTTATCACTGCTCATTCTGTTTCTTTTCACTTCCTTTCTCTCTACTATATCTCTCTCTCGCCTTGCTCTCTCTTTCCTTTATCAATATCTTTCATTTTTATCTTTGCTCTGTCTTTCTCGCTAATTTATTATCTGTCGCTTTTCTCTTTTTCTCTTTTAGCACCCTTTCTCAATCTCTCTCTTATTTCAAATAATAAAAAGCTACACAATTACGGTGACAATTTAAGGCAATTTAATTATAATATTCCTTGAAATACTCGGAGCGAAGCGAGGGCAGGCCGCTCGTCATTTATAAAAAAGATATTTACATAGTGAGCGAATATATCCTTTCGATGTGCGAAACTTATACAAAATTGTGTTTTCATTTTGTGTACGAGCTTAGCTCTATAATATGTTTGTTATTGTTAGCAAATGTGAATAAAAAATAGTTATTACAGTTAAAATAACAAAGGGGGTGAGTCTGACGTGTTTGACAGCAATTAAGGGGTTTTCGTCCAGTGTCATGTGTCACTGAACCAGAGGCAGTTTAACGAGCTAGCGCACGAGGAATTCGCAAACAAATTTTCTTATACATACTATTATGTATAATTCAATGATCGTAATATTTAAACCAATTTACAAAAATTACAATAACATTAAGAGGGGCTTTAAAAGTATAAACTTGAGCGAGTTAAGCGCTATTAGATTTAATCAAAAGCAAAAAGATTTGCAAAAAGAAATAATTTTCTTACAAATGACAACAAATAATTGAATGTTTCATAAAAATATCTTGCTAACACTTGACCTGAATAAAACTATTGTTTTATTTTACTATAGGTATATTTTAACAAACATATTATTGTGACAAAGGTGATGGAGTGTTGCCATATACATTTTTTAAAATTAATAGGATATGGCCATTTTGTTACTAATGAACCGATTTAAAAAATTCTTACACTCATAGAAAACTACACTATTCCTGAGTGATAAAGGTGATGTAGTATTGCCATATACATTTTTTAAAATTAATAAAATATGGCCATTTTGTTACTAATGAACCAATTTTAAAAATTCTTACACTCATAGAAAACTACGCTATTCTTGAGTGACAAAGGTGATGTAGTGTTGCCATATACATTTTTTAAAATTAATAAAATATGGCCATTTTGTTACTAATGAACCGATTTTAAAAATTCTTACACTCAAAGAAAACTACGCTATTCTTGAGTGACAAAGGTGATGTAGTGTTGCCATATAAATATTTTTAAATTAATAGAATATGGCCATTTTGTTACTAATGAACCGATTTTAAAAATTCTTTCACTGATAGAAAACTACACTATTCCTGAGTGACAAAGGTGATGTAGTGTCGCCATATACATTTTTTAAAATTAATAGAATATGGCCATTTTGTTACTGATGAACCGATTTTAAAAATTCTTTCACTCATAGAAAACTACACTAAGCCTGAGTGACATAGGTGATGTAGTGTTGCCATATACGTTTTTTAATTAATAGAATATGACCATTTTGTTACTCCTTATCCGATTTTTTAAATCCTTATACTCAGAGAAGTCTGCAGTATTTCCGTGTCTTTTTCTTATACTTTCATTCTCTCTCATTCTATCACTGTCTTTTTTCCCTTTTTAATTTTATCTTTATCTCTGTTTACTTTGTTTATCTCTATTATCTCTCTCTCTCTCTCCTTTATCTATCTCTCTTTAATTTTTTTTCTACTCCTCACTATTTTATTATCTGTTACTTTTCTCTTTTTGTTCTTACTACATTTTCTCTCTTCATAACTTTTCTCATTCTCTCTTTGTTTTTTCAATTAATGAAAAGCGACACAATTACACATTGACAATTTAAGGACATCAATTATAAAATTGCTTGAAATACACGGAGCGAAACGAGGGCAGGTCGCTCGTATTTTATAAATACAATAATTTTCTTTTGACTATTTATATTATGACTATTTATATTATGACTATTTATATAATATGAATTTTATCGTCCAAATTATTTAGCATCCATAAAATTCAACTCGTAATTTAGAGGACTTATATAGCTATTAGCGGAATTATTTTATTGCGGTCCCAAATCACATTACAGCTGCCATGATGGATCCCAAACCCAAACAATCAAATATGAAATTCAGTGCATGTGGGTCAATGACGTGATATGATTTTATGGCACGAATCCCTGGCTCCGTTACCGTATTATCATAATAAAACAACACGCAAAATATCCATTATTAATAAATCTATATTATCAGTCTGTCTCTGATACGTCTACACCGTTTAAGGTTCTCATTCTTTTAAAATAGAGTATTTCCACATAGCATACCATACGTCTTGTTTTGCTCTAAATTAAAAGCTGTTTTTTCATTATTTTGAATAATAAAAACCTACGTGTTAATTGAGTTCGTTTAATGTTATCTAAACTAGTACTCTTTGTTCTGAAACTTTTTCTAAAACCTAATTTTTAGTTTAGGTTTTACGACCCAATAGCCAATAGCTATTACAGTTTCATGAAGCCAATAAATCACACGTATTTGAGTTTCAGTAGTTTAATAAAAACTCGGGCTTGTGTGGGTTAAATTTAAATTGGATTGGTTTTCTAGTTAAACGCAACCGTGTGTCGTTTGTATGAACTATTTACTTTGAAAGAGCTGAAGTTTTAAATTGTAACACGTACTCTATGCAGCAATGCAGCATATATAGAAATAGCTAAATTGAGTTTACTTGCACAGTTTAAATAAATAAAAAAAGACCCAAAAATAGAACAGGCATACTTTAAAAATAAAAAATGATAATTCCACAAAGAGATCATTTATTCACACGGATCCTTTTTAATTTATTCTGTTTAAGGGAACAGAATTATGCGAAACAAAAAGTATGCAGAGCTTTTTCGGTCGGCGAACTAATTTAGCTTTAACATAGTCTACGTGTTAAGCGTTGCGATTTCACTTAAACTCCGCCCTAATTGCTTTATAAGGCAGTGGTTTCCAAACGTTGCTATGAGATGGCAGCTTGGAAACTGGCTACTGGCTGAAAGTTTTTTGTTTGTGAATTTTGATAGAGGAAATATTGACTATTTTATCCAAGTGTAAATGTAAAGAAGAATTGTCGTTATTGAAGGCACTTTAGTATATAAAAATAGCATTATTTCACCGGAGATTTTGATATTATTACTTCAACATAATTACTAACTTAGATACATGTTAGGTAACAAGATCAAGAAGTGGATGCGAGAGTGTTATACTTACTTAAGGATATACCGGGTCAGTTTGGCTTACCTGACTACGAGTCTTAGGTCTCCAGCAACAGGCAACGCTCGTCTTCCTCTTTAAGGTGCAGAATTGCTCATATTAATATACTATTCATATAATTCTATCTGCTTCAAATAACGTGAGAACTGACCTTCAATGAATTTGTTTCACTTCTCCGCCTTATAACTAAAAGGTTGGAAAAGGCTTTTAAAAGCGACATTTAATGTACCCTCGATTCATGGCTTAGAATTAATGGACTTGAATAAGTCTCACGGTGAGGTCCCAATGTCTCAGCAGATAAATTATAACACCATCACTGTAAATGGAAGGGTTGGACGTTATGTTTGTCGTTCTAGTTAGTTAGAAAGGGTTACAAATTACGAAACTGTCTTACTTATTGATGATTGATTAAAGTGAAGGTTAAGAAATTATTATCCGCTAGCTATTACCCGCAACTACGTTTGCGATATTGAGGTATTTAGTTATATTAGCCTACAGTATATCGTCTGTAGACATATTAATAATTTCATGAGGTAGTCATACTAACTTTGACCCCCTTTTTACCCCCTTAAGGGATGATTTTCGAAAAAATATTTTACACGTGTTTCATGACTTTCAATGAAGAACCTTCATACTAAATTTAATTTGAATAACTTCAAAACGGGAAAGTTTTATACTAACTTTGCACCCCCATTTTACCCCCTTGGGGGTGAATTTTCAAAAATCCTTTGCAAAATTTCAAGTTTCTAACCCTTATAGTTTAGACCCTGCGTTATGTCATATATATATGTCAGTCAGTCAGCTTCTCCTTTTATATATATAAATTATGTAAAATACAAAAATTTGAGGTGGAGAGATATAGAACGATGAGGTTAGATTTTAAAAAAATCGTGTTCAGAAATTTGTATATGAAATTGGTTTCAAAATGCGTCTTTTTAAAAGTTTTTGTAAGTCTTATGTTATTATTATCCGCAACCATATTATAAGCTAATCTGATGATGGAACCGAGTTGAAGGGACTATAACTGCCTGATGGCAAATGATGTCGAATTGTTGATAATATATTTTGTAATCATAAGTTTTTAGAGAGTACTGAAAGCTTGTATTGTTTTTTTTAAAACGATGATGAATTTATATTTTATTCTTTTTGTTTGTTGATTACCTATACGTAGTAACTATAATTAATATAGATTTCTTTAGCAAAAATCACATATCAGTCGACAAATTCGTACGTACTTAATATATTAAAAGATAAGCACCTTGAACAAAAATAGCAAAGGCGATCAATACCGGCACACCTAGTTGAACAATCGCCAGCACACGTACTACACTAATAACGCCACTCCTCGTGGCTCGTATCCTGCCCTAATAACTGGACATAATAGCCAAAATTGATTTTTGTGTATCAAGTAATTACACGCACTAGGGATTTTCTTTTTTAGATTCTACATATATTTTTGAAAACTTCAGTTTTTTCAATTATGGTCCGTTGAAAAAAAAACTTTCGATTCCCCAGTAATCCCCATATTGTGTAAATTTAGCTTCAAAGGATATCAATTCTGAAGATAAATGTGAACCTGATACGTCCACACATCGCCACCCGTTTCCAAGAAGGAGTCTTCACAGATATCCAGAAAAACTACAAAGTGATCCAATGCAATTTTCTTTATTTAATTTTTAATAATGTAGAGGTTAAAATTTTATTTGTGGCTAAAAACAAATTTTACAGGAGTTAACGTCCAATCAAATGCTAACTTAAAATTTATGATATTTTCTAAATGAATGGAGTGATACTACGCACTAACAATCTAACGACAATATCAAATTGTAATCTATGGATGGACGCCTAGCAGTGCCTGTGGCTTGAGACCCAGGGGCAGGTATGAAGATGTTTATATTAGTCGATAGAGAGATAGGATCGATTGTCTATTATATAATAATTTATGAACGGTGTTGCTTACAGCCGACATACTAAATATCGAATATTTTTAACGAAGTATACGAAAGATGAAATCACCACGTTTATTTTTAAACGTACATCGCCGCTATTGGAAAACCGTATCGCCAATAGGTGGTTCCATTAAAATACCTAAATATAAACGACGAGAAGCCCGTACAAATTGAAAAAGCTTTCAAGCTTTTCCTGGTATTTTTATATTTACACCGAGTCAATGAAATGGTTTTGTAATAGCAAAAAATAAATGTACTATATTTATATAGTACTTCATAGGTGAAAGGTTTTGCTGCAAATATTCTGCTCCAATCTGGATAGCAATTTAGTGGCGTCAATATTTTAACGAAATTTTAGTTGCCAAGTTTTAGTTTCGTAATTTTATATTTTTTTCCCGTTTTTCACACTTTTAATAAATTAGAAAGCCTAACTTTAATTGATTTGCAGTTTTGCTGATATTCAGTTTCTGCGCTGAATCTGAAGTGAATACTTAACTTTAAATTTTTCTTTTATATTTAAATAATATTATTGATAGCTGGAATAGTAACTTTGGTATTAAAAAGTGCGTGTTTTTGATTTTATGTATGGCCGAAATCCTAGCTTGACTTTCCTTATTAGTGACCGTTGAGAGTAAAGAGAATTTTAAAAAACTTTTGAAAAAACGTCATTCTTTGTAATATCTCGCTTAACTCGCGCTGCTGTATTCAAAAATATTGAAGTAACTCAATGGAACAAGATTGAAAAGGTAAAATTTACAGAACATATTAAACGCACAATTCTCTTTCAGACGACAAAAATATAGAATGGTCCCAAGTGGTATCGTTTAGCTTCTACAGAACATTAATATAAATGTCAGTATTATTTTTTATAAATGGTATAATGTAAATATGTATTCAACTCACGCACGTAATGGGTACGTTTACACAACTTACGAAAACATGTCGTTTTCCATATTTTTAGGTCGCATATTTGAGTATAATAGCCATTTGAAGATATGTAGGAAAAGTATAGTTACAACGAAAACAAAGGGCATGGTTGTAAAATTTGTTGCCGCTTGATGAAGTTAGGATATGAGGCTAGGATGGGCCTGAATACTCTATTCAACACAATTCCTAATTACGTAACATCTAAATCATAAAATTCATTAACTTATAAGAGTAAAGAAATAAAATTAACATTATTACAAATCATGAAATCCTTGTTCTCCTTAATTAATTAAAATCGAGATATTTATAAATTAATAAAACCTTTATACGTTTCTCAAACAAGGTAATAGCCGCCATTTGTATCGGCAAACGATCGCACAGATTATCGAAAGTTAACAATCTTATTGGCATTCGATAATAAAACGTGATACAGATATGCTGATATTATATTTCTTATCAAATATGTTATACAATTTTTTTGAATGGAAGTTGCATTCCGTAAAATATTTTCTCAGCTTCATTTCATTTTATTCTCACTATTTTCGCACAGACACTGAGCTCTATAACAACGAGATTTAGCACCAGTAAATTGCGTTGTTTTGTAAAATAAAACGTCTGGTTCAAAATAAACTTTACAGGTTTCTGAAAATCGTCGGTCCGGTGAAACATACAATGGGAGGATTCGCTACTTGACTTGTAATATGCCTCGGGTCATACGAACATGTCGCTTAGCCAGTAACGAGCGTTAAGGCTTACAATCAGCACTATTGTTCATGCTCAGCTTTTTATTCACAAAGACATTTTAAAATATTCTCTTCTCCTTCTCTTCAGAAGCATGACTTGACTCGCACACAGGCACTGAGCATTGAGCTCTGTTTAATATTTCATACTAGGTTTAAATATTCTTGTCTGTTTTAAAGAGAATAAGACGCTTTTTGTCTAAAAGGTGAATGAACTGAATTAGCTTATTACAGTACTAATGACTCCACAGTGAATAGAAAGTCTTTCACTCATGCAAAGATATATTTTATGTTATCCCAAAATATAAATTTCCAATCCGTTCAGCCGATTAAGTAACAAACATCCAAACTTTCTCATTTATAATATTATTAGGATTTCTCATGAAATTTTAGTTAAACCTTCCGCTTGGTAACACGGCCGGTAATGAGGTTGTTAAGCCGTTAAGGCATATGATACACCTAATTAACAAAATTAGTGTAATTCCTGACATGTTTTGACTACTGTTGTTATTTATTAACGTATATTTTGCATATATTGATATTTAAAAACGATTCGACTATTTGCTACAACATAAATGATAAAAATTTAAAACCACAGTTTGAGATAAAAATTTACGCAACCTTTTAAATTCATAGTCTTACTTCTCTTGGTTGAATATAGTTGTCTAAAAACAAAGGCTCAGTTAAACTGAATTTAATTAACGAAAGCACTAAGACGTCGCTTCCGAAAGACTTAAAGTTTTGTTTCCAAAGAAACAACAGTTATAAAACTAGTTCAACAATTTTTTGTTACAAATACAGTGAAATTTTAATTTTACGAATATACTTGTGAATGAATTAATTTAAACGGGTTGTTATCTCAAGACTACTTTACTATTGAAATTATTCATTACGTTTTACTAAAAAAAAAGTTAAAACTGACTTCTTTTTTCGGATAAGATAAAACTTCTTTTTGTAGTCGATTCAAGTATTATTATGTGTTTTAAACGCAACAATAAAGTAAAGAGTTACAATATACAGAATTCTCGATCGACCTACGGCATTGAAAACTTATCGTCTCTTACATTAGCTACACAAAGTTATTTATAATAAAAAAAACTAGACTAAACATTAATGATTTATATAGTACAGCAGGTATAGAAATGAAATTCGACTATGAATCTTACTTTGTATATTAAACAGCTCCATTGAAATAGTTTAAAGCTTCAAATATCCAGGATCACTGTAAATCGAAACCAATACATTATCGAATATTAAGCTACAAATTCGAAATATCCAAATGACTATCTCATTGCACAATCACTATTCAAATCCATTAATTAAAGCTGCCAAACTCCCCAGTAATGATATCGTTATCTCCAGATTTTATCTTGTTTAATGCCATTGAAAGCTTTCGGCTATTAGTGATATTTTTATAATATTTTTCTTACTGGCTATATTTTTATTATGGCGAAGCAATAGACAAGCGCATGGCTGTATCTCACCTGATGGAAAGTGAAGATGCAGCCTAAGATGTAACGCGCATCTCTAGAAGATGCCTATTCACCTTTCTTTTAAAGATACCCAAATTGTACGTATTCGGAAAAACTGACGCCGGTAAGTCATTCCACTCCTGAGTTGTCCGCAATAGAAAAGAGGAACCAAATCTCTTCGTACGAACAGGCGGTATGTCAACTACAAAGGGGTGGAGACCCTCACGGCGTCTGGTGGTTCGATGGTAAAATGGTGAAGCTGGTATTAAGTCATGCAGTTCCTGGGCACACTCTCCGAAATAAATTCTGTAATAGACAGGCACGCAACTTTGCGTCGATGCTCCAGATGGAATAAGCCCATTTTTATTTGGGTAAGCAACACAGAGATTCACTGCACAGTGACACTCAAAAGAGTACAATAGTATACAATCTAGACGGGAGGTGAATAATGCCTGGGGCTTGAGACCCAGGAGTAGGATTAAAGAGCCGTTCTACAATGCATAAACAATTAAACACTTTCGTCCATGGATAAAGGAACACCTCTTAAATAATTCCGACAGCAATTACATTAATTATTTAATCATTCAGCGAGATACACAGCATTTTGAAGCCACACAAGTTCCAAGAGTAAATATCCCTTCGTGCGTTAAAATCATCTTTTGTATATTACAAAATACCCCCACATCTCTCCACTGTAACAAACAAAAATGGTTTCCGTAGGCCTGTGATATATTTTTTTACATAAAATTTTCATAGCAATAATTAGTTGAAAGGTAAACAAACTTTCTACTTGAACTTCTAAAAATAAAATCTCTAAAAAAACAGTTAAATTATTTTTTGAATGCTTGTTATTTAAGTCATTTTATAAGATATAATGATGATGGAAGCAAAATTGGGGGGTTTGACAATATGATTAAAACTAATTACTTTCCGGTGTGGTTTGGCTATTATTGAATGAGTGAATGAACTTTATTGCACATAAAATACAGAATCTTAAAACTAATTAAAATACAATATGACACAAAGATGCACAAGGGCGGCCTTATCATTAATAGCGATCTCTTACATGCAACCATTCTATGGAGATCTATTGAACAGGAGGTAAAATTGTTGCAAAAATTTTGACATAAACTTACACACATAGATACGTTATATCTTATTAAACAAAATTAATATTTCAAATTATTGAATATTTTTCTATATAACTAAGTATTTATATAATACAAAGACATCGTAAAGTAATAAAACTAATAAAATTACTTTTTATACACAAATTATTTAGATCTAGAATTAGATGGCAAAACAAATTGAGTGGATAAAGTTGATATTTGATAAAAAAAAATAATTTTTCTAAAGTAAATTGCCGGAATAAATCGAAGTTAGTCGGAGCCAACTAAAATATGAATACTTGAATCCACGATTTCATTTTTCTAATAACATTTATCCTATACCAATATTTATCCTATAACCAGAGGTTTTATATTTTCTTATACATTCTTATTACCATAATATTTTCGCCCCAGGATCGTTTTACTTTAACTTTTGTTGATTTTCTATTCGCGTTTAGATTATTATTTTTGTATTAATTTATATACCTCTTAATTTAATAATAATTATTTATATATTAAACAATATTTTATGATAAAAAATTAGCATTATTAAGAGTTTCTTTACTCGTTAAAATTAATTTAAACATTAAACTCTGTAAAAGATTTCTATGAAATTATCACAATATAACTTTAGGGATCTCAAGACAAAGTTGATTCCAAAACTTGATATTCAAAGTTTGAGTAGCAATTTACACAAGAGTTCCATCAGAAAGCCGAAACGTTGACTTCATAAATAATAGAAGCGATAAGGGAAACGATGTAAGAAATACAACAAATTACCATTAGAATTAAAAAACTTTTTTAATGACTAATAGATTTGTGTGGAAGGTTTTGATTGAGCCACTTTGTCAAGTGGTGTCACGCCGTACATATTAAAGTAAGACTAATAGTGTAGTGTTGTTTGGGGGTGTGGTGTTATGCCTCCGTTATCGAGGAGCACGTCAGTAATGTACTTTATTATTTTATTACTCGGTAGCGAGGTCGACTGATGGAGGTGAGAGTTTGTGCTCCAGGCACTGCTCGGCTTCCATCTAAATCACATTTTAATATTGTCGTTGAGTTTTACTTCGCAGTACACCTCCCATATCTTATATCCTAAAGCTGAAGAGTTTGTCTGTTTGTTTGCTTGAACGCGGTAAAAATTCATAATATAAGATGCTTAAAAGTATTCAAATTTAAATAAATTAAAATCTCTTCACAATTTCTATTTTCATATACAAAAATTAAAGTGAAAATAAATTTTGTTAATTGTACATCAGAGACACGGAAAGTAATTTCTAAAAAGGAATGTAGAAACAAAACAAAAAATATTTTTAATCTACATGAATATTAAAAATGTTTTAATGACGATCTTTGTTTTCAGTCGGTGGATGAAATTAGGACATCGTACTGTACGAACGTTTTCATAATTAAAACGAGCACTGGATTTTTGCTCCGCACGAACCTTGATTGCTGCTATTGTAAAATGACAAAAGTAACTTATTAACAGTCGGCTGTATTAATTTCATGATCATGTTGCATAATTTTATTTTTCCAGAGCCGTAATTGGTACTAACGAAACGAAATATGCTAATCAAATTAACAAAGACAAGAAATTAGCATTGGATTAAAAAAAAATATAGAATAAGGGCAAGTATCAGTTTCTATTTTTAACCGACTTCAAAAAAGGAGGAGGTTCTCAATTCCTCGGAATCTTTTTTTATGTATGTTACCCGATTTCTCGAAGACGCCTAGACCGATTTTCAAAATTCTTTTTTTTTCAAAAGAGTGCACTTCCGAGGTGGTCCCATTGGAACCAAGTCAGGATCTGATGGTGGAATCCGGAGAAAATGAGGGAAACCCCCAAAGTTGTTTCAAAGGCACTTACAATGTTTATCACATATTTTGATCTATAAAATAATCAGTTAATGTGTATAATGTTATTGCTGAGCTGATATGATGGAAGACACAACTCCTCAACTGTTAGACGTTAGAGGATACTTCTTTAAATATTATGCGGACGTACTGACAAATTATATACTTTTAAGTTATTTAGGTGAGCTGATAAAAAGAGAAAAATAAAATATTTAAAAAAAAAATTGAACCGATTTCAAAACATAAATAGTAAACTTTTATCTAGTAAACTTAATTTGATTATTTTTTACTTTTTATTAAGTTCATTATTTATTTTCCGAAGTCGGGTCAATTTTTTTTTTAAACCTATGATAACTTTCGTAATATCAATTATCAAACTATGTATATATTGCTAAGATATGGGGGGGTACCATCGTCTTAATAGTATTAAGACGATGGGGTCGCATGAGGGGTGCAAGTACGTGTCAAAATTGTTGAAAAAGAAAAAAATAATTACTATATTTAAACTACATGATGAGGTTTTGTAGAAAATTAGGACGATAACATAGTCTATTACTTCAGAGAGGTCGTTTTTCTGTTATTTTGCGTATGTCTATTACTAGCGCACTAAAGTTATAAAAAAGATTCTCGTAATGGACAAGTATTAAAACATGTATTTTTGAAAATGTGAAAGCCGCATTAAATTGTGTTCTAATTTTGGTAAATTGGAGGACTAAATAATAAATTACTCAACGAAGTGAGAAATTATAAACACGATGAAGATAACACGAGCTTATTTAACAAATGTAATTGGATCGTAAATTAAAAAGCTCATATTATTATTACATTTTCTCTGGACACTCGTTATATTTACTCTGCGAGTAACGTAAATTTCTCTTATTTATATAGCACTGCTCTCATTTCTTTTAAAAGAATTTAATTTATATTAAAACGTTCAGTAATTACTCGGGACGCAAAGGATTTTATTCAGGCATTGATATTAAGTAACTGCAGATGTTTTTTTATATAAAATTCTTTTTAACTAACCTATTCATAAAGAATTACTTGTATTATTAAACATTATTTTATTATTTTAAAGTGGTTTATTTAGGACACAATACATTACTTGCCAGACTTTGTTTGTAAGAGAAGTTATAGAGTAGTAATTCCAAAAGTGGCCTATATCGACATAATAAAACGTCTACGGTCCAGTATCACTTGCTTGTAATTAATTCAGATCAGATATAATTTTACAATTGCGCTTCTTTTCTTTTTGTTCTTTTTTTTGCTTTAAAAATATAAAGATTTCAAAATTTATATCGCTATAGTATGAGAAGACTATCTACAAGTGACTAACATACCAAGTGGCTCTAAAAGTCAATTAAGACTGGGAATTTTTGTTCTAGAATATTCTCATAGCCAGATCAGCTAGTATAGCCAGTTTACGAAATAGCTGTTCTAGGTTAATATCTATTAAAAATGTATATAAAACAATATTCCACACTTCCACACAATATATTGTACAAAGCAAAGACAAACATTAAATATAATAAAGTAGGAATTTTAACAAAATAATTTTCTTAGTAAAGATATTAAATTAGCTATGATCAATTATAGCGTACTTATAAATTACCCTTCTGCTGAAAGTTTGCTTTGAACATAATTTCGCAAAGTTGCGGAATTCGAGATCGGCGTATAAATCTCCGGCGGCATTTCGAGACTAATTTAAGTTTCCATTTACAGCGGGCGTTTTATGTTTCAAAGGATTTGTTCGACAATATCTTTGAAGCAGCCCACAACAAGGCGTCAAGGCCGTGACTGAGGACTAACGCTGAGGAGTGGCTTTTGTTTTGTTTTCAATGCTTCAAATACGCTTCAGTGCGAGAAAACGAAATTAATTTTACGCTTGTTGACGTCTTGCTTTTTATAAGTAAAAATCCTAATTGTATTTTAAATCAAAATGACTGCTTAAGACTGGTTAGTGTACCGAAAACTAGCTTAAACAAAAACAATAAATTCTAAGAATATCATATTATAATAAATATATAATTTATGAAATGTACAAAGCCAAAACAATCATAAATAATTAATTCCATTTTAGTCCAGCGAAGCTAGAACAGGTCGATTAGTATTTAAAAAAAATTAGAAGGCTTTCAAAATTTTGCTATATAAAAATATATAATTCTAATCATAACGTCCTCGCCTCAGGCTCGGGCTCCAACACCCCTCCGCCTCGACTGTAATAACCAACTTAGAACACTTTTATGATAATGTACTATTAATCTCTGGACCCAATGACCATCCATTCCATGTATATAAGAAACTTTTTAATAATAGAAAGATTTACTATATACATATTATTTTCCAAATTTATTAATGTGGCCTACTATTTAAATTAAAGCCCAAAACAAACGTCTTTATAAATAGCAATAAGTCGGTACATTATATATGTACAGTATGTTATATGATATTCTGCCTAGTCGTAATTACTGAGGATGCCGGCTCATTTATGGTTGGGCTAATTGGTTTCGCTTAGGAAAGATTATATTATGTTGTCTCTGAGTCTACAGACAAAAAATACCAAGTAAATGTCCTGAGGAAGAAAATTATTTACGCAGAGTAACTTAATTGAAATTAGAAACCAAATTTAGCGTTATTATAGGTATTAACTATTTTCAAATATTAATTACGCTAGTATTGTATAAGTATGATGATGATGATGTTATATGGATAATTGATATACTTTGTGAAACTACAAAATAACTAATTTCTATAACTTATCTAACTGATATTGCTTTTCTGTAAGAGTGCCGGAGCTTGATAAACTTGGGCATTTAATATGGGTGGAGGTTTAGTGGGTTGACTACGACAACTTTTTACCCACCCTCAGAACATAGTAGATTCCGAAGTAGTGTATTATTCTTATTAAAACTAATATGAAAATGAATAATCCTGAATCGTATATATTTCTATAAACTCTTACAAATGTTTTCAGTCACACTTAATGAATGAAAAAGACCACACACATTTTCAATATTTATTCTGTATTTGCTTATGAATCTAATTTAGGAGAACTTTTATATTTATATTATCTTATCGAGAGGCACATTTATTTGTAAACGCTATCGGGCAGGGTCGGGGACATCAACGGTAATGGAGGTCGCGGGCTTCGATTACTGCTAACAAGGGTTCATTACTATATACTGAACGTATATAATGATTATTCATACCACAAGGATAATGTCATAAATGCTGAAATATTATGCTAATAAAACCCTTTAAAAGATTTAATCCTGGACTCGAAATAGCCAGATTTTTTATTAAATACAAGATACATTATTCTCTTTATAAGTTAGAAAAATAAATCTCCAACCTCCTACAAAACATCAATTTTTGTGGAATGAATTTATGAGTCAAGCAGGTGATTTAACATATATAGGGCATTCTAATAAGCTAGTAAAAAAAGAATGATATTTTTCGAAATAAACTAAAGTACAACCAGAAACTGTTTATTTATTTATTTTTTCCTTTAAGTGAAATATTTTGATATAATTTTACTAAAATGGTGTGCTCAAGTGATTTCGATTTTTCAGAATTGTCAACGCTGCTCATAAGTGCAACAAATACTGTGATATATATAACAATTGATTTTTTGGTAATCTGTAGGTAAATGTTATCTAGATATCAAAATTCAAAACCATGTTTGCGAACAAAGCTCAAATCTCTAATCTACAGATATTTGTTACAACCTTTATCCCGAACGTAACGATAGGTTATTACTGTAATGACCCAAACTCGTCCCATTTTCTTATCTTTCTTAAGATACTTTAATTACGAATGCTTTTTTAACATCTTTCATGAAATATTTTCTTTTTTGTAGAAAGCTTTTAAGAAAATTTGGGGCGTTTGTAACAATTATAAATTCTGCGCTTCTTATAAATTAATGATGGAGATCTTCATCATTTTTGGTAATTTACGCCATTCAGTCGTCGTCGGTGAGAAAAAAAATGAATGATATAATATTTTTGGAATAATTTTAATCAATAAAACTTTGTTAGAAGCAAAGTATAACTAGTGGTGGACCAAAGCCATATCAGTGACACAAGGAAGGTATATGGTTGTTAACCAATTTTAAAAGAATGGAAATGGAGATAGGGAAAGTTTATGTCTTCACTCTTTCCTCTTTTATTAAGTTTTATACTGTTTTCGTTTCTCTGTCAAATCCTTTAAGTAACCTTTTTAATCTAATTTATATACAATAATATTAATATAAACTTACCAGTAACAAGATTAGCGTGATGGAACTGGCAGACAGCATCAGCCTCGTACCATGATATGCGGTCCCTGAAGTAGCGGTAGAACACAGGGAAGCCCTCTTCTGGCAAAACCCATGTGTTGCTGATGTTTACCTATTTAGACAATATAGAAATATTTTTAAATTTAAGAAACACTAGAAAACACTATGAGAAAGTTATTTAAGGATCCATTTCAATAAGACTTCTACTCAAAGGGCCTTTGATTATTTTATTAATCATTTTGGAAATCTAGACTCCTTAAAAACAAAATAATTGTATTCAAAAGGTTGAATCTACTAAAATGAAGGTTAAGTTGCGTATTGAAGTAATCGAGGGTTTATATATAATGCATTAAAAGTAATATTTAAACAAAAAATTATGATGATTTTAAAGATAAGTAGTTTTATTGCCATTAGAATACGTATCTAACAACCATGAACCATAAGTAATAACTAATAAATATATTACTATCTATAATAAAGCAATTCTACGATTTTACTTCTCAAAACTATATTCAACTGAAAGTAAAACTATCGAAATGAACTTTAATATTCAGTAGTGTAATTAACTGCACTTGGTAATAAAGTTTAATAAAAGTTTGAATTGGTATCTGAGCAGTTTTATCAATTCGTCGCTGTTCGTAATTTCCTGTTTGCTATCATCTGTATCATCTCCTTTCGATTGATAAAAGGCGTAAGAAATCATGGTAGGTACTTAAATTAGAATGTTTCATTAAAAATCTATTTAGATTTCTACCTACTTTTACAGTTAAAACTAAATTTTATTCAGAATAGGAGTTTGATTGGAAGCGTTATACAAAAATATTTTCCATGATGGACACGGATCTCACGTTATAATATTTCAACACCTGTATTTAAGAAAAGTTTGTTTATTTCACTGATGTTTTGTACTTAAATTATTTTATCTCTTAATTTTATACAAAAGCAAGAGTCAAGCTGATATTTTTTATATACTGAGAGGAGGATATTTGACAATTACTGAACTAGGTTTATTTCATAAAGTTAATATACCTAGCGGAATAGAGGAACAGAAGACTGAGCGAGCGAGATGTCACTAGCAGCAACACCGTGTGATAAAAAGAGATGCGTAATGCGACCTAAACAAAACCGTTTTTTGCAACTGTTTGACAGTTCGTCGGCACTTATCGGCACGCTGATAATTTCACCTTTGTGAATTTTTCTGATTTTAAGTGAAATCGTGCATATTTTTGAGAAGTAGTGCTTCAGAAACATGGTGACTTGTTCAGTGATTGATTGTTGTACAACACAGCGCAATAATACCGAGAAATGTTCATTTCACAGGTAAATTATTCCAAATCGACACCTCCTAACTTAGGACTTATTTTTGCCAATGCGCTTCGTATTTTAATTACTAATTATGATAATTCTCGTTGTTATAATAATGGTTTCGTTTGACAGCTCGTGTTTGTTGCTCTATTCCGCTAGGTATATTAACTTTATGGTTTATTTATTTTCTTTATGAAGTTTTTAGTCTAGAAATTAATAGGTGAGTTGTAATTTCATTCCATTCTCATTTACCTCGTTTAAGGGTTAAATTTTCAATAGTAGCTTGAGTTTCAACATTACCTGAAGAAAGTACTGTCCAAATTTTTTTTAACTCTAGTAAGTAATGTAAGACTCATCATTGAATCTATTTTAAAGACTTAGATACACATAACTTTAGCTAATTTATGTGTTGTTATATTATTGAACCAAGACACACTTTACCAATTCCGATAGCGCTTCCAACAATAAATAACTTTATATCTTAATATGTAAAGTAGAATCGATATTCGACTGCTTCCTAACTAACAGTTTGCATAGTCGAGACAAGCTGTGCCGATAACATAATTAACTAGCTATTCTCTCGACTCGCTATTTGACTTGCTGATTCGAATAATCGCTCGCCATTGTAACGATTCCCAGACATTGATTAAAATAGGAAAAAACGATACAATCTCAGATATTCTGCGTGATAGAGGGAGAAAATGTTTTGAATAAACTTTGCCAGCGCTGTTCGGGTACCGATTAAAATAAAAGTAATACAAGCAGTTATTGGTTTTGAACCTGTTTTTTATTTATTGGTAAGAACTCCATCATTATTTATCCTTTTTTTTTTGTAATATTTATTCTACATTATAATTAGATATCTTTTGTGAATGATGTTTATTAATTAAATTTCACTACTTTGTTTCGGAACTTTTACATATTAAGATTTCTCTCTTTTATAAGGGCGATCAGCATACAATCAAATTTACTAAGACTACAAATTTGAAATTTGGACAGAAATTTCCTTTTTAAGTCAGCGAGATAAACTTCAATATGAATAAGAGAAATATAAACTTTAAAATACTGTGTAATAAATATCAAACTTTTTAATATTTTATTCCACGACAAACCATTTATTACGAAGCATCTAGAAAAATGTCATGCTTGCTCAAGTTTAAGCTTTCCATTCATAAATCAATCAAAAATAATAGATAGAAATTCAAATACGCCTGTCAGTGCATTCCTAATACGTTTTATATAAAAGATAAAATATACAGGGAATTTGTATTCGTTGTATGTTCCATATTTCTGTTTGACATGTGCTGAAATACAAAGATTTCAAAAATATCGCATTACTTATTTATGCAGTATTCAAGAGACAATTTTCTAAGTAAAGAATAAAAATATCTACACTTTTACATAAAACAATAGCATATTTTCTACAAAAAATTGCTTTAAAAAGAATCTAAAAACTATTAACTTTTTAATTATAAGAAGTCTTTCTGGATAAGCGTAGAAACGTAGTTTGTTGGAAATATTAAAGTTCTCTGCACAAAGGTAGAATAATTGCTTTTTAAATATTACACTATTTTGTTATTACCCGTCGTCTCAAGATTTTAAACTCACTAAGAACTTTAATAACTTACGAATGCAAAGTCACTTTTATTTATTTCTATATTCTTTTTCTTTTCCATAATATTAATCACTCATTCAGTCAACCAGGTCGTTGCTCTTATTATTCTCCTTTATTTTTTCAAAATATTATTCTACAGTAAATATGTTGATTGATACATAGTTCTTATAGATTTATTTATGGATTACTTTACTTGCTCGACGCTATTTTTTTATGGTAGATAAGATGCAAACGAGCAGATGATCCACCTTATGGTAAGTGGCCACCATCGCTCATGGACATCGATAAAATAAGAGATATCTACTTGATTTTTCGACGCGTTGCATCCTCGAAGATAGAGCGGGGAGGGAGAGTGAAGAAAAAAAGCTGCGGTTTCAGCAGACCCTGAGCAAGAGCCCAGACTCCGCAGCATTAATAGGATGGGAGGAGAGGGGGTAAGTCTGGCCCGCATGCGGCTCGACCGGAACGCATCTATGATACTTGGTGGTCGGTCGAATTTGCATGCTGGTGCTCTACCACCTCATAAGGGGTGCTGGATTACTCGGCTCTTACAAGATGCTCTCGCAACGGCAGAGGGGAATAGTATTCTAACCCGTCCCTCACGGGGGATATATTACCTTTTAATACAACTGACAAAATATTACAAGAGATTTCGTATAGTCAATGTTACAATTATTGAAATGGTCTTGTAATTCTACACTTTAGTCATAATTCCGAGATGACTCGTCTATCTGTCTAAAATCCAATCCGTATTGCCCTACAGTAATAGGTATCAAAAACCCTTTGTTCCCAGAAATCAAAGAATATTACATTTCTGACTACTAGTTCATTTTCTTCAAGTGGAAATGTAATTAGGCATATGTGGAACATTCGGATGTCGGAATTAACCCCCGGGCGGAGATTCCCCGAGGAGCTTAGAATGGTTCGTTACAGATACAAGACAGGCAAGTATTTAGCGTTTCGAATTTATAATTCAAATATTAACTTTATACTTATTAACATTCACCTTAAAACATAAAAAAAATGATTATACCTAATTCGAGATTCTTTTTTAATAAAAATTAAGTGTTTTGAAGTAAAGAAGCAAAAAACTAATCATTAGAAATTTAAGTAACCTTTCAGTTTTAATCTTTCTTATCTTTTTATTTTTTTACAAATAATTAATGATAATCAATACTGTATTTCAATATCAAAGTTTTTAATTCAACAGTCTGAATATTCTCAAGACATATCATAATATGTCTTTATATTATTAATTTTATTAATCTACGTAGTTTTAATCATTGTTAGCTACCCCGTTTATAAATTTGTGTTCTCGGGTAGTTCCTTTTATATTATTTCAATTATACCCACGTGTAGACAATTATAACCTTTAGTGCGATAAAGTCTCTCTGGTGTTTTTTGTAATGTACATGGAAGTTAGTAATATAGTGTCGTGGCTAAAAAGGTCACCGTTCACCGGTCCAAATAAATTAATTTTATTTAACCCTGCTCCTCGGTCGCATGTCCAAGACGCTGCCCGGCTTTCTGTCTAAATTACATGTGTATTCGTATTGTTATACAGTAAAGGGCATCATTCATCTCTCATTCCATGACATAATATAATATCCTATCTTGTTATGACGGGTAAATACCCTCAAATAAGGTGAACGTTTCCGATCGATTATATAGACACGCTTGGACAAAAATAAATCAGTCAAGTGCTCGGTATTTATTCAATATGACGTTCAGATAGGCTTACTCAATTACATTGTTTAATACTACCATTCTTTTATCAAGTTATTTGCTTTTAATAATGTACATTTTGGAAATAGACTATTGGGTGTAAAGTAATTGACCTATCAACTGCAAAAATACTTTCTAAACTGAAAGATTAAGCGCAAGAGGACCTATAAAACTTAAATAAATAGCAATAGTTACATTAAATTACTATTTGCATACACACGTTTGCTGAAATCTAATATTTCTCTTTGTATTTATTCTTAAAATATATAGAAATACTAGCTGACCCGACAAACGTTGTTTTGTCATATTAATTTTTTTAAAATGGGGTGGGACACCCTTAGGGGTATAAAATATAGATGACCGAATGAGGACCTATCCAATATGCGCACAAAATTTCATAAAAATCGGTCGAGCCGTTTCGGAGGAGTTTGGTAACAAACACCGCGACACATATATTTCATATATAAGACAATTAATAAATCACAGAAATTATGACTTAAGAAAATATTTTATTGACATTGACATTAAAAATAAATTTATTTTATATCTAAATACTTTCTGAATAATAGACATTTTACATAGAATAAAAATAGTATATGAAGTCTTTTTCATAAAATGTTTAATTTTAAAGTTCACAACGAAAAGGAAATGGTAAATTCTTTTAGGTGATAAATTACGTCTACACGACTCCAATTGTAGACACCAGAAAGTTATCTCTGTCCGCGCACAGAGTGTAAAGAATTAATGTTCCAGCAATTTTAAAAAGACAAGACCTTATAAAATATTTTAATATTATGACAGCCTTAAATAAGAGTTTTTTTATTTATTAAAAGAGAAAAAAAGAAAATGTGATAAAGTTTTTCTCAATATAGACATTGTTCATCGTAAAATATCTATGAAAGAAAAAGAAAGTCATTCTTACCGCGCGTCCTTGGACTGTGACGAAGAGAGTCAAAAGTAGAAAACACCACATTACGTAGCCGTAGCGTAGCCGTGGCGCGTAGCACTGACGTAGCTCGTAGCGACCGTAGAGGTCAGCCGCGCTCGCGTGACTGCCGCGCGCTGAGGCTCGCGTGCCCCGCCGCCGCATATTATATAAACAAATAGACAATAACATGGATAAGGATAGCCCACTTTTGTTATACACTTACTTGTACCTACTGTTTTTGTTAGGGTCAGGGTCGCTCCAGGATATATGTAGATCTGTATCTTAATGTAGAGCAGGGTATTTCCGTAATTTTATGGTTGTTTGCTGTATAAAGGTTATTATAATTTAAAAAAAGCAATTTTAATTCCTTTCTTAATTAAAACTATATTCAGTAGCTTTTTAGCAAACTTTGGACACAGTACATTAAAACTTTTAAATTTTATGTTGTGAAATGTTAAAAAAATACTGCATGAATACCATGAAAATATTAATACCATATAAAAGGAAAAGGTTGGACAATTTCACGTCACTATAACAAAGGTTCACATGTCGCTAGACTTGCTGACATGGATGAGTCAACTAAAAGCGGGAATTTCAACATCAGAGAAGAGTCAAGCTAGCTAAAATTATTTAGATCCCAACATATCAAAAATTTAGTTATCAAAGGTTGAGACCTTAAAATGTCTACTAGTACTAATTCTATTTTAAAAGTCGAAGAAACATAAAATATTGGATTTTTAATTTGAACTGTAATTACAAAAATAGTATCGGTGTAGTACTGACAGTTATTAATAGAGGCTTTACTATTTAATTATTTTAAATGTATGTCAATTAGCTAGTAGCTAATAATGTGAAATAAAATTCTATCGTTCAATTTAAGCGGTATGAGATGTTTACAATAATAACAATGGCTAAAATGTTCGGAATGGCCTAAGTTAAATATTTGTGTATTGGGCCCATCCCTTGTTATTACTAGACTCTCCCGGTAAATAATATCGGTCGCGTAAAATTGGGGACAAAATACATGAGTCAATGTTCAATCTTCGGAAAATGTACAATATTATATAAAAAGTGGTGCAATTTACCACCCGAGCGTATTATTTTTATAATTTTGTTACGTAATAATGTTCAGGCTCTTCCGCCTTGTTAAGCATATTTTATTATTATCCCGCTAGGAATATCAGCTGTTTAGGTGTGTGTGTGTAAAAAATAGCATATGTTACTTTCAGGTATGTAACATACACAACGTGTGAAAAAATGATAAACCTGGTTGGTTTCGAACAACATATCAGTAATATGAGTATGAAAGTATGAGTTCCGTTTTTTAGTAATTTATTTAACGTTTAAGTGTTAAAGTAAGACTTTAAAAATACATAGTTTCAACAGAGACAACTTTTAAATATTGATATCCTTCGGTTTTGGTATTTTTTATTGTAGGGAGGATGCGAAAAAAAGTTAATAAAGCTAAACACTTTTTAATTTATTATGTAGAATATTCTATTGAAGTAGTTTTAGTGAATTGCTTTATAAAGCTTTTTATTTTGTATAAATAAAATTATGTTGCTGATATAGAATTGTGTATATGTGATAAACAAATGTTTATTACTCTCGGCGAATGAATATCCATCTCGTTAAATTAAAATATAAAGAATATAAAATTGGCGCATTGCAGAGTAGCAAATTGATTGGTCGGAGCTGAATAACACATAACTTACACTGACAAATGAAAACGTACAGACAAATTTGCTTATTCTGAACTGCATCTATCTAATCTAATTTTTCAGCATCTTCCATTAAGATTTTTATTAAAAATTACAAGCATTATATTAATTTTACACGCTTTTATATAACTTGCAATGTTTCTATTGAATTTTAAAGCAGTTATCGTCAACCGCTTAATGAAATATTGCATAAACCTTTGGATAAGGACAATGCAAATTTAAGTAAAGTAAGGTTAGCTAAGTAATGGTATTCTAAATCCAATATGACGGATGATCCATGATGGTGAACTACTTATTTCAGCCGCTCGATATAGTGACTGGAACGGACTGACGGTAAATGGTAGGATTCCGAACTATGTATGAACAAGTCAAATTTAAAAGTATGTATTGTTAAAAATAAAATAAGTTTTTAAAAGATATTAATAGTATTTACACTTTAGATATTCCACATGAAATTAACATTCTTAAGTTGGCTTTACCTGTAACACAATAATCTTTAAAAGTCAACTTGAACTTGTTCTTGGATATATGTATATATATCTCTCGGAACTGATTTGATTTTTTTGGAATAATATGTTTTTTGAGGAGACTCATTTTGAGGCGTCCAAACTTGATTTCCTTATTGTCGTCTAATGATGGAATCAGAAAGTGGTTAGTTTAAATCTTCTTGGTCTCTTTGACTATTGTGTTGAGAACTAAAAAATTGCTGGTTTGCATTAGAATTCGCCATTTTGAATCCATTGATCCATTGATTGATCAATTCATTTGTTCATATCAGTGTTCCGTCATGGAAAGAGTAACTATAATAAAATATCTTGGGGTACTATTAGATCAAAATCTCACTTGGATTCCGCAAATAGCTGCTTTGTCAGAACGAACTAGAAAACTTATTTATATATTTAAAAAACTACGACATATTGCTGATCAAAAGCTACTGAAAATTATCTATTATGCTAAGGCACAGTCAATATTATCTTACTGTGTGAGATCTTGGGGAGGCGCGAAAAAAACCCATCTACTTAAAATTGAAAGGGTACAGCGAGCTTTACTCAAGGTTATATATTTTAAACCCTTCAGATTATATAACTTATGTGATGTGCACACAGTACGATCTATGTTTATAATTGACACTATATTAAATCAACACAAAAAAATTGTATTTAAACCTGACAAACCCCATAAACGTAGAAATTACAATATATGTCCCAGTAATAGTTACAGAACCTCATTTATAAAAAAAATCCAGTGTTATCTTGCACCTTTTCTTTATAACAAAATTAATAATTTTCTAAATATATATCCACTTAATAATTTTGAGTGTAAAATTAAACTAATGGTTTGGTTAAAATCTTTGACATATGATGAAGTAGAAAGTATTTTTGTTTTAAAATGATATTGAAAAAATATATAATTTAAATGTATAATAAACTAAATACAATGTTTTGTTTAAAATTTTTAGTATAGATGAATTATAAAATATACTGTTTGAAAATAAAATAAAATTAGATTGAATAAAGAAGATGATTTAAAGGTTTTTTGAGTAAAAAAAGCAATTCGTTAAATTAAATAATGCAATAAAATATTAAACTAACTATCTGACATTCTATGTGTTAACTTTTGAACATCAATTTTAATAGGTTTTTGAATCATACATATGGAAGAGACTAGTATTCTAAGATACAGGCTCGGCCTAGTTTAGATACTAGATAAAACTCTAAACCACTTTTGAAAATAATCCAATAAAAATTGTTTGTTAAAATTATTTAGGTCCATAGTGTATGTGGTTAAACTTGTAAGTTGCTTATTTATTTTATCATTCGTGTTTGTTTTAAGTTCTACCCACATTGCTATTAATAAATTACCTTAAGACTTAGATGTATAATTTGTTATTAAGGAGTTATTGTAAAGTGTTTTTTGATTTTTACACAATAAAGTTTATTTATTACGGCTTAACAGTCACCACATCCACTGTTGTCATGGTAACTAAAGCTCAACTATGATGCGAGCGAAGCTGCGAGTAATACTACATTTAATAAACACTGTTATATATATATACATTTTGTAGAATGGTTTAGCTCTAGGAAACCTTCGAGATCATACCGCAGACGAAGTCGCTTGCTTGTTAACTCTTATACTAAAGTAAATAGAAACTTAAAGCTATGATGTGAGTGAAATATTCATAACTATGTTTTGAATTTCAACTACCCAATTCAATATTTATGTGTAGTAAACTATGCTTTTGAATAAAATCACCTGTTAGAAAATGGAGCAAATTTGTATATAGATCCTTCTTTACAAGAGGCTTAATGTATTAAAACAATTATTCCATAATCTATTGATATTTATTTGTAATGTTATTAGTAATTTGGTATAAATATATTTGGGTAAAATTCTTATTTAACTCTGCAGGTTAGTCAAATGGTTTTGGTAATAGGACTCTATAAATTTAAAACCTAATCCAACAGATTTTATCTCGAAAGGCAAAATACAAACTTCAAATTTGTTTTTTTTTGAACTTTCACCGTTTACGCAGTGTATTGACATGGAAAGTGACAATGACACAATGTTGAGTCTTAAAATGTTATAACCTAATCAGAACCATTTTTTTTGTTTAAATTGTATATTAAAATTTATATAAGATTTTAATATTCATCATTTTGTTTCCAAAAACAATCAGCTTGGACTTTTACAGTATATAATACTCATCTATTGCTCAGGCAATCCAAATAGTGTCGCTTTCAAATGACTACCCAGAAAACGATTTTAATATAGAGTCAATAAGCTTTAAAGGAAATAGCTACTCTCTGGGTGATTACATGTCGCTCCTTTCATGCTCAAAGTGCCAAAGTAAATCTATTCCTTAGACTTCCCTTCCCAGACGTGATGTGAATGTACAACCTTTGCGATACGACTTGTAACATCTGACAAACTTATTCTCACAAATAAAACATCTTAACTTAGCAATAGCGACTGTAATACGTTATATCAAGAGCTATTTTATTATAACTCAAGTGTAAAGTGTAAGATAAAAATTGCAATAAATATTTTCCTTTAGTAAAACAGCAATAACTCTGTATCGGGTGCACAGCTAACGCGGTATGATCGAAAATTTAATACACAATATCGCGACCGCTTTATGGTGCCGATAGCTGTTTCTTTGTTTATCGTTTTCAGTTATTGCTTAATCTGAGGTTTTACTGTTTCAAATAAAAAGTTTAATATTTGACCTGATCAAAAAACTGCTAAAGGTAATACTGAGTTTTATTAATTGTATTATATGCACAAGTAATGGACACACAAGTGTGGATACAAACCAGTCTTTGTTTTTATTATATTGACATTAGTTTTGACATAAACATGTTATCAGGCCTCTTACTTTGATCTTTAGGCCATATCCATCATCTGGATATGAAATGAAACAAACAACAATTTTAATATTAATGTATTGATAATATATTTAAACTAGAATGTGTTTTGTTAGGTTAATCAGTAACAATACCAATACAGTGACAATACAGTGTGTTATTCATAGACGTTGAGTCTCTTGATATTTTGCCTTTACTTATTAATAGTTCTAGTAATGGACAAATATGCAAACTTGTATTTATTATTGAGATAATCACACTAAAATCTAGTTATTATTTTTAAACGAACGACAAGCAATATTTCCGTCTCCGTTTTTGACACACTTTATACATACCTATATATTTTTAACTGATTTTAGAGCCATTTTTAATCTCTTTCGTTTTTATTTTCGAATAAAAATTCTTTATGGATTTATTGTACAACTAAATTATGGTTTATTATTTTGTTCATGACTAAGTTCATTTCCATTTCTGTTACTGGGTATCCATTAGTCCGCCAAAATGGCGGTCGACTTTCCGCCGCTTCCACTCTTAAATCCGTTATACTTCATTTTGCCCGAGAATCGAGTATTACCAGCACTATTCATATTGCAAAACAAATTCCTTGGCAAGCGTCTGGGATTTTGTTATCTTGCTAATCTCCAGAACTGAGTAACACATTTGCATACTATTACATTATGAATCCGTCCGAGATTTGTATGGATTAAAAATTGTCATAGCCCTTATTGGCAAGTATTATTCATTATGAGGAATCAGTTGAAAATTTTTAAGGTTCTACTCATATTAATAAGCATTTATTAATAACAAAATGTACAATTCGTCATAAAACCTGGCTACTATGACAATAAAAAATTACCTCTCTTTCATTTACAAAAATCTAACGATGATTCAATATAAACATTTCATGATCTTCTTATTTATATTGTAGGTATTAGACGACCGGTATTATATTTCCATTTTAACATAAATGCAGACCGTTTTATTAATACTTGTACGTGTACGTGGGTGAATATTAACTGCATTGCAGACGTGCACTACATACTAATGCGCTTTGAAAACAGGATAAAAAACTAAAACAGCATTTCGCAAGCTCAACTATGGAAATCGTATAATAGAGCATGGTCAAGTGAGTTTTTAAAAGGCTCCTATTTAAAATTGTTGAGGTAACTCGTAATTTCATAATGTAAACTGGCATTTTATATTTAGAAGTTGGAAATTTATTTTTCTATAAAATATTATATATTATATGTTTTATACTTTATTCGTAGTTTAATGCTAGCACACTATAAAAAGCATACTTTTGATTCTAAAATTGTATATAAAATCAATCCTTTACTAGATTGACACATCATACAAAAAATTAAGTCACGTTTGAATAGATATAAAATATTTTATTAGTATAGAGCAGTTAATATTATATTTTTTTTAAGTTACGTTTAACACGGATTTTGACTCTGATTTACTAAAAAAGGGTAAAATAGTTTTTTTGATTAAACTTTGCTTTTCTCAAAAATTCATGTTCATAGAATTTTCATAGTACTTCGATGAGTAATTTTTGGATGCCATTTTGTAATGTAGCTATAATAAACAGACAACACTCAAGAAAGTGAACTATGTGCGTCAAGACGCCATTTTGTTACTAACACCCATTGTTATATTTATAACTTCATAAAATGAAGTACAACGGGTGGTCTTATGACTAGTTAGCCATCTCTTCCAGACAACCCTGCCTAGTGGGGAGCGGAGGTTGAAATAAAGATGGTGATGTAGCTTAAATAAACTGATAATAATAAATTACAGCTGAATACAGACACACTTACACTATAATATGTATTCATACAATATAAATAAACTAATAAATATTCTTAGGTTACTATATAAAATATATATAGATATAATAAAAAAAAATTAATTGATACGCTTTTTCTTATACTATCTAATAAGAACTTTGAAATTTTAAATTATTGTAACACAGATAAAAGCAACCATTTTAATTCTAAAACGAATAACCTGATATTTTTCGATGTTTAGAAGCAGAATCATAGACCGTGTGATTGCTTACCATCAGGCAAGGCACGGTCAAACGCCAACCTATAGTATGTAAAAAGAATATATGTAAGTACTAGCTGACCCGACAGACGTTGTCCTGTCTTATATAGCAGGGGAGGCCATGATGCTAAATGGGGATTTACTCAAGCGTCTTAGGGACATATAACATTTTGTAGATTAGATGATAGTAAGAATAAAAGGTTATTTAACGTTTCCCATTTCAATGTTCCGAAAAACATCTATAGCTTTTCAAAAATTGTAAAATTAAAAAATTACATGAAGATAATTAGCCTGATGTCAGATATTGTTTGTTAAGATGGTTCGACTTACCACTGATATGTCGGTATATTCATCTATCGACTTGAGTTGTGGGGGTGGCCATCTAAAGGGTAGAAAAAAAATGTATTCAAGCGCCGTCAGATATTCAGAGGGGATATTAAGTGACACATGCATACATAAAATGACATGAATGCGTCGTTTTGTGATTATCTGTGACGATGTTATGACGTCGGAAAGCGTTGTGCTGATGGTACGAGCTCGTCCGCGGTGCGCCACGCCCAAATCGTCAGATTTTCAAAATACACGCATTCTATCATGCAATTAACCCACCTTACCTTAATCAGACGCGCTCGAGTAAATGCAAAAAATTCCCTCTTGGGCTCCCATACTAATATACTTAACTATGAATATTGAATTCGAATTGGCTATCAAAAGCTTACATTAGAAAAGTTAATTAAAGTCGTTAAGTTTTCTAAATTTCCGCACATTTATCTCAATTTTTTCTTCCATAAGAACCTTCTCCCGACAGTGAAAAACACAACAAAAAGGATTATCGAAATCGGTCCAGCCGTTTACGCGTGATGCCGTGACCAAGGGAAATAGAAATTCATTTTTATATATAAGAGACTAGCTGACCCGACAGACGTTGTCCTGTCTTAACTATTAATATTGGTTAAACGACTGACAGTTATGTCAAATGTCATAAACGTTACATTACAAAAGTTTATATGTTCGTTAAGTTTTCTTAAATTTTCTAATTTTCCGCTTACCTTTTTTAATTTTTTCTTACATAAGAACCTTCTCCTGACAATTAAAACAGATAATCAAAAAAATGCAAGATTTTATTTTTAAAAAAATACTATACAATTAAATTACTGTATTTTTTTTAGTGAAGGACATATTTGTTTTTTAATCTGTTTGTCAATTTCAGGTTACTAATTTTCTTATATCTTCTCCAACAAACACTAGCATACCGTTATTTGCCAGAGCAAGAAATTGCAAGTAACTTGCTAACTTTTAACAAAAACCCAGTTATTGAAGTTATAGATGCTCCATATCATGTACTTATAGTATACGGATCTAGATATTGTTCAGGCAGTTTGATTGGAAGCAGGACGGTGGTGACGGTAGCCAGTTGCTTCGATAAGAACAAGGGAGAATTTGTTATTGTTAAAGTTGGTTCAAGTACTATGGTTGGAGAGGGGTCTGTTGTTTGACTTGTAGTTATTATTAATTATAAGTTTTAAGCTATAACTTTCTCTGAAACATTAGAACGATTTATCAAAACTGTACCCCTTAGATCTTCTGCAGATAAAACGATTTCAGATCTCACGGGTCTCTTTAACGCAGTTTCAAAATAATACAAAAATAGAATATAATGTTGGACTTGAACAAAACGATACCAATTAATATTATACTTTTGTCCTCGCGAACAAAACTAATTCACCTGCTATTTCTGCAGTTATTTCACTACATATGAATGTGATTACTATGAGGCTTAAAAATTAGAACAGTTTACTAATAATTTAATTTATCTGAAATAATTGGTGGAGTTTCCTTAAATAAAAACAAATAGGTACACACAAATATTTGCTTTCCACCTTTTTTTTATGATAGATAAAGCACAAACGAGCAGACAGTCCACCTGATGGAAAGTGGCCACAGTCGCCCATGGACATCGACCAAACTAGAGGGTATCTCTTGTTTTGTCGATGCGTTCCCACCTCGAAGATGGAGTGAGGAAGGGGAATGAAGAGAATAATGCTGCGGCTTCACTAGAACCGTAGCATTAAAGAGATCGGGAGGGGGGGATAAGTCAATGGTTAAAATTATTTTTAGACAAGTAATCTCCGTCGCAGAATACAAAATTCATGAGTACTATAAGTATCTGAGTGATATGGACAACGACATTGCTTTATTAATGCTACAGGTAATAAAAATTTTCTATTATTGTCTTCAAATCTTTTATATAAAACAAAGTTAAGTATAATGATTTTTTTTATTTAGGATCACGTAGTTTTTGGAGCTAACGTTATCAAAGCACTTCTCATAGAGCCAGAGATAGCTCTACGCTTGGGCGCTACGGTACATGTTACTGGTTGGGGTGGAACGGTTAGTATTAAAATTCATATCATCAACATTAACCATAACCAAAAAATTCTGCTTTAATATGTGGAATCTGATGAGATGAGATAAAATCTTTATTACATAATTAGTATAAAACAAAGTCGCAAACTACGCAACAGATTTAATACACTTTTCACCAATGTATGTAATTTGTATATGTCGGAAGTGTAAGTTAGCCTTAGGTTAGATTAGCCTTGTATTAGGTTAGGATTATGTTAGTCTAATCTTAGGTTTAGACAGTAAAACTTAAGCAGTGGAGGCGAGTGTCTCGATCAAATAAAGAATATCTTTAAGCCTACACCGTGGTCACAAGTCCAAGGCACTGCTTGGGTTCCTGTCAGAATAATAAGAGATCGTAATGTTTAGTTATATCCTGACCGTATTGTCCCCGTAGCTTTCATGATAGGCCATCCGTTGTGCACATACGATGCTTATAAAAGATTATACATTCTAGTATCTGACATATGTATGTAGATAATATTATAACAGAGAAGCCATGCAAAGCCGGGTGGGTTGCTTGTAAATAATAAAAGACAATTAATTATTATGCTGTGACACTGTAATTCTTATTTACAGTGTCACAGCATATTTATTGCAATTAATACAAGTAAAATAAAGTAAAAACTTTTTTATTATAAGAATACATTAGTAACTAAATCAAGGCAAAATATTAAAATTTTACTAAATAATGTCAATCAGAGCCATCTATGTATCACTTGTGTAGTTACACAACACTCAACTGGCGTTGTAACTTCTTTATATGAACGTAACTAAAATTGTGAACGTTTTTCTTCGACGTAATTTTGATAAGTATATAAAGATGGCGCTTTAGCTATAAAGTGCAATATTTATATTTATAAAAAAATAAGATAAAAATGCATAATTTCTTTACATTCATCTCAACATTATTATTATTATTAAGCTTAGAACATAAGGAATAAAGTCCTACAGATTACTTTTAAAAGTATATGATAGATATTAAGCAATTACTTATGGTTGCAATTTAAACCGTAGGTACCATATAATTTCAAAATATTAATAAATTACAATTTATTTTTTATATCAAAATGTTTTAAATCTAAGGATCTGCCAGTCAAATACGTGAATTTACTTCTCCAATCAGAGATGGTTGTAATTGATAAAGTGGATTGTCGGAAGCAATTTGGCGGCCTGATTACTCCTTCAAACTTCTGTGTTAAATATCATTTAGTAAGCAATTTATTTATTAAGAAAAGATTGGTTAAATATTTCCTAACAAGATAAATTATTAGGTATCAAATGCTTGTAGTTGTTGTAGATTTTATCTACAACTCTACAGCCACACTATTATTATAGAGAAAAGATTTGTTTTTTTTTTTCTATATTTTTTGTTGCGTATAGGTTCGAAAACTACTGAACCGATTTTAAAAACTATTTCTACGATAGAAAGCTACATCCTTTCCGGGTAACATAGCCTATGTGGTGTTGCTATAAATATTCTAATTAAAAATATATGGCCATTTTGTATAGTGAAGGTTTTTTACAACTACACTATTTGTGAGTGACAGAGATAATGTAGTGTTGCCATATTATATATTTTTAAATTAATAGAATATGGTCATATTATTACGATCGACCTGATTTCAAAAATTCTTTTACTGAGAGAAGTCTGTACCTGTTTTATACTTTAATTCTCTCTCCCTTTTTTCTCTCTTTCATTTTCATCTTAATATCTGCCATTCTGTCTCTATTATATCTTTCTCTCTCGATCTATCTCTCTTTATCATTTCTAACTTTGCTCGGTGCTTCTCGCTCTTTGTTATAGCTCTCTTTTTTTCTCACTCATTTTTTTAAATAATAAAAAGCTACACAAAAACAAGGTGACAATTTAAGAACATCAATTGTGATCTTGCTTTAGATAACCGGAGCGAAGCGAGGGCAGGCCGCTCGTAAAATAACATACACAAATATGCATCTATGATAATGCCTACCTCCACATGTAAAGAAAACAATATAAATCATTAAAAATATGTTTCATGACATGAAACAAAATATGTTTCATGTTATGAAACGGGTACTAAATATGGGAAAGGAAATTACTAAAACTATTTACTTTTCAGGAAACACGTTTAAGTGATAACGGAGGAGGTGCCATATTTCAAGATCTGTTAGTTGGAATCTTATCATCTGGAGCTGGAAAACACAAATCTAATATTGCTATCCTTACAAATGTTTCCTACTTTCATCGGTAAGTTTTATTTATTTAAAAAATAACTCTTGATTTTGAAAAGTTACTTCATTTTTTTTTATAAAACAAAGTATGTTACATTAATTTGCTATGTAACTATTTTTATTTTCATAAAAAATGATACAATTATTTTATATAGATGTAAAATATTTTTTTATATCATTTTTCAATCAAAATTTCCATTACTTAGACTAGATTGCCTATAAATTATATCAGACCCGACAACGTCATGAATCTTACTTTCGTTCAAATTATATTTCAATTTCACTTAAACGGTTATCTTACGAATTTAATACTGAATGTAGGTAAAAATAGCAGAAAAATATTCCATTTCTTGAGACCATAACTAGATACATATTCATATTCGTAATATACAAGAATGGTTGATTGTTGATGATATCATATTTGATTTCGATGTATTAAATTAGGAAATAGTTTTAAATTGATAATATAAAAAACGTAACTAACACGAAACACATGTTTAATTTAATGTTAAAAAAATATAGTTACGAGTATAAAACAAACATAATGCATGTATAATTAAACGTTAATAGCAATTTCACAGGTGGATAATGCTGAACACTAACAGATTCCTGAACAAATATTGCGTCATGAAAAACGATGAGATAAAAAATGGCGGTTCCATGGAATACAATGAAACATAATCTTATTGTATATCATAGATAATACACAAGGAATTAAATCTGAATTAGCTTTTTTTTTCGTTTACTTATTTATTTTTTATTGTTTTTGACGGTTTTATAAATTACTTTATGTTGAATCTAGTTCTTCTAATAATTCGCAATAATTATGAAAGAAGCTCATCACATTCCGCCTGATCCACTTCCGATGGTAATACACGCTAATATACATACTAGGTTTATCTTTTTTAGCACATCCATCACCGTGGGAAACGATACCAATAACAGTACTGAAACAACATGTTCTTCAAAATATTCTCTTTTATTATACGGTGATTGATTTGTGGATTACCATATAAAGGTTAAGGACTTAACATGATGATATATAGCCTATAGCTTTCCTTGATAAATGGGCTATCTAACACTGAAAGAATTTTTCAAATCGAACCAGTAGTTCCTGAGATTAGCTCGTTCAAACAAACAAACTCATCAGCTTTATAGCTAATAGTCGACCCGCGCGACTTTGTCCGCGTGTAGCTCCGCTCCTATTGGTCGTAGCATGATGATATATAGCCTATAGCCTACCTTGATAAATGGTCTATCTAACATTGAAAGAATTTTTCAAATCGGAAAAGTAGTTCCTGAGATAGATTTATGTGCCCTAATATACTATATCTTAGATAATTTATATCGAATATGTATAATAATGGAAATATTAAATACCAATCATTAAGAAATATTTACGATCTAAAAATTATAAAAAAAAATATAAAACATTTCTAACATAGTAGATTTAATGCTGAATTGTCTTGTTTTAATGCCGAACGATTTATAAATAAAAAACATTAATTAATTAATATTGACCAAGTCTGAGTAATTTATCTTTTGCTTACCCATTCCATATAACAGCTCCCCCTGAATCACCCTTACAAGTATCTCTGGCGCCATCCCCATACAAACAAAACATGTCATCCGTCAAGGTTATGTTGTGTAATTTTTCACATTTACGTTTATTAACAAACCGTAAATCGGTACGTCTTAACCCACTCTCCGATAATGGTCCTCCAACCTAAAAGTCACAAGTAAAACTAAGTCTCAAAATCCCGTGTAAATATTTATTTAATATCTTCGAATTACATTGGTACAAAATCTATTAAAAAACAAAAAAAAGAAATTTTCTAAAATTTTAGGCCAATTTAAAAAGGTTATATATGAAAGGGCCAAACTTTAATTATATTATAAAATAAATTTAAATTTAAAATTTCTTATGTGTTTAATTGATTTAAATATTCCGGCTGCCTTTAACACATAGTATCATTAAAAAACTGCTAAAGAAGATGGAGTAAAGTTATTTATATTACATATTTGAAATGGTTAAGGATCATTTTAAATATAAAGAATAACTTACCTTCGTCCATCCCCAACCGATAGCAATAATATTGTTATTTTTGCTTTTCATCCAACGATTATTATCCACCAGTATAGCTTTTTTGCTATTTTTAAATCTTATTGGTTCTTTTATAAACACAAGACCAATATCTGCATGAAATTGCATTATCTCATTATATCTTTCATGTATTGAAAAACTTAGTACATCAAATAATTCAGCATTAGGATCTTGTATGTATTCGCCTAGGAAGCAATACTAAATATTAATTTGTTTCTTTGGTAAAATCTTAGAGACCTCAACAAAACTTACCTATTTGAATTAACATATTGCTTTCATTTTGATTATTATCAAAACAATGTGCAGCAGTAAGTATGCTGTAGCTATTTAGTATTGTACCAGAACAAATAGTTCCCAAGTTAAAAAACATAACAGCGAATGGAAAGCTTTTAACTTTAACAGGATATCCGCCAATTATTTTACTTTCAATATCATTTAGTTGCTTATTTTTATTTTCACAGTATATACTGCTTAAAAATGTAATGGTTATTAAATAAATAATAATTACTATTGAGTATTTAAATTTTGAATGGGTATCCATTTTCAATTTCAATGATGCAAAATCAAAAATAATTAATTGAAATTTATTGCCACAATAAAATTTTTATAACTTCTTACTAAGCTCTAATTAACTTAATATTAATTTTACTTGTTTTTATTTCGTTATTAATTTTAATTCTTTACGTTATGTGTAATAAAAATTGGTGTCTACCCATAAGGCAATAGCAATAGTATTTCTTATAATCATTTGCAACTTGACTAATTCAAAGTTAATATTAAAAAGAAAGAAAATTAAAATCTTTCTGTGCAGGAATTCATGAAACTTCAAATTCGTTGATTAAGTTAAATTTATTTATTTATTTATTTATTGAAAGAAAACATACAGTTATAATTAATACAAATAGATGAACAAAATAAAACCATACAAAAACCAATCAAGTTTTCAAAACTTATCACAATACATATGGATTTTGTAGCAGACCGTGTACAAGTAAAAAAAAAGAAGAAACTTATTAAATATTAACTAACTAAAAACCAATAAAAATAAATCACTTACGTTTATTACCTTTAATTTCATTTTTATAAGTTTGCAATGACAAATGAAATAAGTCCATATTATCAAACTTTACGTTATGACTTTGGCAAGAACGATATAGGAAACAATTACGCGCATAATTAGTCCTTGTTTTAGGTAAATGAAATAAAGACAACACGAGCTTTTAAACGAGGACATTTAAAATAAATATTACTTAAAAGATAACTAGAATTAATATAGTTCCTAATTATTTTAAAAAGATAGATTTCGTCCCTAACTATACGACGTTCATATAAAGATACTGAAATAGGTGGTTCTTCGTTACTATACTTAAATTTAAACCTAAAATGTAAATGTTTAATAAATTTATTCTGAGTATTGCCAATTCTATTAATATGATACATCGGACTCCAAACCGTCGATGCATATTCCAGAACAGAGCGAACATAAGCGTTATACAAAATAATAAGTGTTGAACAATTACGAAAGTCCTTTCCCACCCTCAGTATAGAGCCGAGCATACGGTAAGCTTTACCAGCAATATGGTCTATATGTTTGTTAAACATAAGCTTCGAATCTAAATAAATATATGTTTGTTAAACATAAGCTTCGAATCTAAATAAACCCCCAAATCTCTCACCTCAGTTACCCGTTCAATTATTTTGTTACTTAAATTATAATTAAATATAAAGTTAAAGTTATGTTTCTTACGAGAAAAAGTAATTATACTACATTTTTTTATGTTAAAAGAAAGTCCATATTCATCACAAAATTTGCATAACTAGTTAAGATCATTTTGTAATAATATACAATCATCAAAATAGTCAATTATTTTAAAGATTTTCATGTCGTCGGCATACAATAAAATTTCAGAATTTTTAAATATTGAGTTAATGCTATTTATGAATAAATTAAAAAGAAGTGGACCGAGGTGAGAGCCTTGCGGTACTCCAGAGGTAACAGGCATAAAAGATGAACAAAAACCTTTAGCAGTAACGGCCTGGCTTCTATCGCGTAAATAAGATATTAACCAACGCAAGAGATCGCCGTGTATACCAACCTCCAGAAGTCTGCGAATAAGAACGGAATGTGATATTTTATCAAATGCTTTGGAATAATCGGTATACACGACGTCCACCTGGTGAACATTATCCATATCTGAGGAAACACGGTGTACAAATTCATTAAGATTAGATTCCGTAGATTTTTTACAAACAAAACCATGCTGTTGTTCTATAATATGAGGACACAGGATAGGAAAGATATGGTCGAATATAATTTTCTCAAAGAGCTTAGCAATAACACACAGTTTAGAGATTGGCCTGTAATTTTCCACATTATGTCTACTACCCGATTTGAATATAGGAACAACGAATGAGCGTTTCCAAACTAATGGCATCGTACCAGTTACAAGAGATTAATGGTCACTTATTTGTAAAAGAGTGTAGTAGTAGAAGAAGATTATTAGTAAAACAAACTGACTCTTCTCAACAGATAACTAACTTCTGTGCTGGTCCAGCGTCAGACAAACACATTGACTAATGTATTAGTGTAAATAAAGTAAATCTCGAATAACTACTGAAATAAGCTATTTTTCAAGGTAAGGTAAATGTGATTATAAAAATGTTATCACTTTATATCTTTATTTCCATGATGAAAATCACAAAACTTATTATAAATCTTCCGAACATTTTCATAAATCCACGATCTGAGGTAGTAAACGTTAATATACATTCCTGGTGTTTTGGCACAGCCTCGTCCATGTGATACAATTCCAACTATAGTTCTGAAAAAGGAAACTATTTATAACGTCTCTAGTTAATTAACTTAAAATTTTTTACTCTGTAGTTGTACGGGAAATGGGTACTTGCTATAAGCAACTTTTTATTTCTTATTTTCTAAAGCTTAACGTAAAAAGTTAAGTTTAAAATTTTAGTATGATATGAAACTACAATGTGTAATGTCTGTCCATGTCCATTAACCATCAAATATAACACTTATTATACTAACTTAACATATATACAAGTAGTGACTTCTTTGACGGCCACTACAATTACATGATTAAAATTTTTTCATATATTGGGCTTTAATAAGGCTAAAAAGTGGCTACAAGAAAATATTCTTACAATCAATGTAGAAAAAACTAAATATATAACTTATTCAATACTCCAACCCATAAGACTCAGGGATAGGAAACTTATGTATCTGTTTAGGAATCTTAGACATCTTGCTGATGCGAAGATTCTTAAACAAATATATTATGCCTTATGTCAATCATTGATAAGTTATTGTATTACGGCCTGGGGTGGGGTTCCTAAAACCACACTTAAAACTTTAGAAATAGCTCAACGCGCATTATTGAAAGTAAGCTCTTGTAAACCTATTAGATTTCCTACCATTACGCTTTACGAATTATGTGAAGTACTTACAATTAGACAAATTTTCATCCTTAAAACTATATTAAAACAACACAGTGATTTAAAATTATACCCTAATTTAGTGAATCAACGTAGGAGAGACAAAGTTTGTAGGTGGAATTCAAAATTACATCAATTATAAAAAGATTTTATAGTTTTATCGGACCATAATAAATTAAACAAAATATTAAACATATATCCTGAAAATAAAATCATTTCGAAAAAAATAATTTACAATAACTTAATCAAACTTACGTATAATAAATGTGAGGAGCTTCTGCATGTGGATAGCTAATTCATTGAATTCACATAACCAATACAATCGCACACTAATACACACATAAACACACACACATATATATATACATCCATCCAGCCACATACACACATATACACAAATATGTGCAATCATAAAAATTGTGTAAATATAAATAAACTACTTAAGATAATCTAAAAGTATAAACTAATCAGAGATAATATGCATGTAATGGATACATTATAACATAATTATTGTCTTCGTAGAAATGATGGGCAATGGCGCTGTGTACCGAAATACAGTTTTTACTAGTTCGGTAGCAGATGATCATATTCTATATTTGTGAAAACTGTTATATGTGTCTAAACAAAGAATTTTGAATTTGAAAGTTTCCGTTGTCACTTTGCCTGTCCTCATTATCACCCTTTAATGACCTGCTGCTGAGCCAGGTCTCCTCCTCAGAATGAGGAAGGATTAGGCTATAGTCCACCATGCTGGCTCAGTGCGGGTTGGCAGACTCCACACACCTTTGAGAACATACAGAGATCTCAGGAATGCAGAATTTATCACGATGTTTTCCTTCAACGTTTAAGCAAGTGATATTTAATTGCATAAAACACACATAACTCAGAAAGGTCAGAGGTGTGTGCCCAGGATCGAACCCGGACCTCCCGAGTAGACATCAACATCTTAACCACTAGGCTATCACTGCTTGTTTTCTATCAATCCTTGCCTATCTTATCTACTTCAAAATGTTATTATTAATATGTAGTCCAGAAAAAAAAAGTACAGTTTTATCACTTACCCATTCCACAGAACCCCTCCACCAGAATCTCCACGACATGTATCCCTTTTACCGTCGCCGAACAAGCAAAACATTTCTGGACCTAATTCAATCCTATTTTCTGCAATACACCTTTCTTTACTTATATAATACAAACTAACACTCTTCAACTCATTATCTTTTAATCCTGCACCGTACTGAAAAAAATATAATGAAATTGATGATCCTATTTCATTCAAATGTTATCATCTTTCGACTTCGACTTTGTCTGCGGAAACTTAAGAGTCTGAAGGGAATTAATGTCTTATATATTCTCACTCTTTTAACCACCCTCCCAATAACTGACTCACTCACTGTCACTTTATTCCGGAAAAATATCTTCTATACCACCAAGAGTAAGAACAAGTTAAAAAGTATATGATTTATTTTTAAGGCTATAAGGTATCTGTATACAAAATAAATTAAAAATCTGTTGAAATTTTTTGTGCGAATAACTCTATTCTATTGAACAGGACTTTTGCTTTTTTTTTGGGTAAATAAAACTATAGAATCCAGATCATATAGTATCCAGATCATATAGTATCTGTGTGCCAAATATCGTAACGATCCATCAAACGTCCAAATATACAGACTTTCACATCTAAAATATTAGTAGGATCAAAAATAACAAACCGACGTCTCACCCCATCCAGTAACAAAGAAGGTCATGTTTTCTCTCATCCATTTATCGGTATTAACGATTGAAGCTTTCTGAACCCACGGGCCAAATATAAAATTATCATGTATTATAATAACCGCAATGTCGTTTGAAAATATCATTGGTTCTCCATAACTTTCATGAATTTCGAAATGCCAAACATCATGCGTTATTGCTTGGACATCAAATAGGAAACGTGGGTCTAAAAAAGGGTGTTCATATTATAAATTATCAGAAATCAAAGATATCAGATGGCCTATCCAAAATTTTATCTCGAAAAGGTTTTTTTATTAAACAAAATCGAGATTGGTTCCTCACAGAAACGTCTTCAATAAATAAAAGAGTCACTTAATATATACATTGTTACTATAAAAGTGTAAGCAAGTCAAGTACGATGTATTTATCAGAAAAATAAAGAATAAACAGCCTTGTTATTTAAGTTCGTTCATTTTGCAACTTGCAATATTATAAAAATCTAATTAAAACAAATTATTTCTATATGCACGCAACTTGCTTACACTCGTTCAAAGTTAAAGATAGTACTTGAAAATATCTTCATCTCAGCTATGTTTTTATTGTGATCAAAACAATGTGCTGCCGTTAACACTATTTTACTCGTCAATATAGTACCACCACAGAGTCCACCAAAATTAAAAAATTGTACACAATATGGATAATCCTTATTCGTTGCATTAGTGCCCCCAATAATTCTTTTCTCAAGATGTTCTAAAACATTTGTCCAGTTTTTTGTTAATTCACCCATATCTTTTAAATGGCACACCACTACATGTAATAATGAATATACTAATGTATTTTTAATTACTGCACCGTATAGCATTTTATTACTAACTTAAGTGCAAGTACAGAGAAATGATCCTAGTCACTGTTTTATAGTGCTTTTTATTGTACCTGATAACATCGTTAACTGAGTCTATAATTTCATGATATTCCTCGAAGAATAATAAATAATATAAAACATAGTTATTTGTAGTCTTCCGTCCTAGATACACAGTATTAAACTATTTTTAATACTTTGTATACAAGACGAAATACGGCGTTGTGTATACTTAAGCTAAAATAATCATTGCGACACCTGTTTTGCAGGAAAGGAAATTTAATTGTGCCGAACATATTATAAGCGGAAAATAACATTTCATGCCTGAAGTTCAGGCGTCTCGTTTCTACCTGAAAGGTTTCTATTTACATTTGAGATAGAGTATTTGCGGTAGCGTGAAAGTTACGAAAGCACGAATGTCCGCCCGCCTTCGCCTCCGAAGCGCGCAGTCAGTCGCCCAGCGCCGGCCGCCGACAGCGCCGCGCGCGGCCTCTCCTTGCACTACACATAACCTAGCACGGCCTAATCGGATTACGACAATATAAACATTACTATTACAAATTATATTGGACACACCATTGACAATTTAAGAACAATAAGTATTTCTTATAAATATATTTAATACATTTTCCATTTTAAATTCCACTTAAAATTAGGACAGCGATCTAAACAAAGGTGTTTATCGATTCTGTGGTTTTCTTTGAGAGGGAAAGTAAATATTTTCAACTTCCGTCAACTAAAAGAAGATAACGATGGTGAGTACTTTAAAATAAAATTATAATATTTAATTGTTTAATATTAAATTGCGTTCGCAAAGACACCTGTTAGCACGACTTGTTCAGTTTTACGACAACAGTGATTTTATAGCCTACAATAAAAGTATACCTAATCAAACATTTATCCAATAAAAATCGACTTTATGATTCGTGTCCATAAATTGATTACCAATTAAACGAATCGAAACTCAATTTAATACAAAAAAATTATATCGGTAACTATTAGAAAACCTATATAGAACATACTTGTTGAAAATATGTATAAATATTAATATATTTGATTACTAAATATTAAAAGAAATTATCAACTACTAACACGATAAATAATTAACTCCACACCACAATAAATAATAAAAAAAAAACACAATCATAAAGCTGATAGAATTTAAGATTTTCTTCTTAATTATCAGTACTTAAATGCTGCGAATTCCCCTCATATTTACACTTTCACATTCGTATCACATTGTATAAGCAGATTATGATTAGTTTATGTTTATTGACTTAAAGGTTGCATTCTATAAATAGTACACACGTTTTGTATAAAGTGTACTTCTTGTCAGTGTATTGTGTAAGTTCTTAGACTTAAATAATAAAACTCCTAATTTCAGTCCAATTATAACAAGTACATTGTAATTCTACATATAATATAAACATGTTTATAAGCAGTAGATTAATATTAATGTGCCTTTTAGTTACAATTTTGAATTTAAAGCGAAAGGTTACATTATTAAAAAGATTAGACCATTTGCCTAATTGTATTCAATGATATTGTATAAAAAAAATTGATATAAAATAGTCATAGAATTTTGCTCCATAAACAAGTAAACGCACAGATAAACTGAAAGGAAAACGTATTCGTTAAATCAGATTATTCAATAAACAGAAAAGTAATTATTCCCCTGCTATTTGCGTTTCATCAATCGCAATCATAAAACGATTACTTCCAAGAACGTGGATCGTACACGTGCGAATATATATAGTATAATATTCTCACATGAATTATGAAAGTAATCAGTTTTCATGTCGAATCAGTTTCCCCTTTAACCATAAGATAAATTAAGATAATATAATATCTTTTTCCTCATCTACAAACTTATAATTATTCGCTTGCAAAATTTAATTAAATTTAAAACAGTTTGCTTAATGTTAATATAAGTTAATGTTGTTATGGTTTACCCCGGAGGTGGAAAAAAATGTGTAGTAAAGGGAAAAATTCTCTACCATCACTTGCCAAATTTCATCACCTGAATGTGTAAAATAGGAGTTATGATTTATCTCTAAACTACAAAAGGTCTAACCAGAAAAGTCCTTATCGAAGCGAGGACATATCAGCTTTTCTTTAAATTTATATAAAGCAATTGTGTGTAAAATTCGTAAATAAACGATAGAACGAGAGAATTGAGTTCAGTTAATCGAGCGTTGTAATCGCGTTACTGTTGCGACAGAAAGGTAGGGTTACAAAGTTGTTACTCCATACCTATATTAATATATAATAAATACGAAAGTGTGTTGGTTGGTTTTAACCTTCTTTCACGTAATAATAAAAACAAATTGAACATATATTATTCATTGATTGTACTTCAACAACAAGCGATGCACAATAAGTCCACAGCTGTTTTTATTACATAAATCTATAAATGTAAACATTAAACAAACTTAGTAATATATTCGATAACAGAAGGTTAAAGGTAAATTGATATGAAATAATTGGTATCAAACAATAATATGTAACTAAGACAATCTTTTTAATATATTATGATTCGTCTACACTACAGTTACTTTTTGTGGAGAAACGTTTCCATTATTAGTGGGCAATATTCAATAACAAATGATTAAAAAAAACAGTCAACATAATATAATTGCAATTTTTGTTGCACTTAGAAGTTTGTGAACATGTGTTTTGTAAATTGATATTTGTTGAGCAACATCCAACAAATAGCAACAAGTGATCGCAAAATTAAAAAAATATCACTTAATGTTGTCATGCTGCATTATTTTGATTCATAAAAAGTAGCTGCAGTGAGGAAAACGTATAATTCCTTGCGCAGGTTTGTCAACCCTACTAAATAGAGTCGTTCGCGCCTAAATTGCCTGAGCGCTACTGCCACGATGAACATCGGATTTTCTTTAGGTTTTTGTTAAGGCCTAATTCTGTAAACGAATTAAAGTGAACTTAGATGTTATTTAGATTTCACTATTTATTTATTATTTCTTTTAACAGCCGTCAGAATCTACCTAATAATTTTTTATAAATTTTTCATTACTGGAGGATAGATACACTTTTAAAAATAAAACAATATATATAGCTATTGCTGCCTTAGAAACTTGTGGAAGTGAGCTAATTTTGTATTTTTAAGTTTTCATACATTAAAAGGAAAAATGAACCCTTCTAGGATCATTTCGTTGTTCGTCTGTCTGTCTGTCAGAAAAACATGAAGATATCAAGTTGAAATTTATATCAAATATATAAGTATCTAGTCTCTCAGATATATCAAAAAAATCAAACTGCTAAGTCAATTTAAAAAGAAACAGCCGCTTTTATCTCATGTATAGTAATATTGATTTTTGACAAGAATCAAAATACGCAGGTTTGGTCCTTTGAACTAGGAACATGGTTTTTGGTAAGAAGCAAGGTATTTACATCGCGAAAATGATCTTTTATACATTTAGATTTTAACGAATTATATGAAAAATACATGACGTTGTCAAGTTGAAATTAATACTAAACATGTAAGTATCTTGAAGTTGTTAAAAATTCAAACTTCTAAGTGTAAGCAATCAATAAATATGGCCCTTTTTACTGAAATGATTACAATTAGTTTTTCTGTAAGGCATTCCACATATGCGGACATGAAAAAGTCAATGCTTACGCTTTTATTAATATTCGAATATGTTACACAATATACCTGCCCTCGATACAGATACAAAATATTTTTATCGTAAGAAATCTGGTTAACGAGTTTAATTTTATGAAATTGAAATTCAAAATCTTTTAATAAATTTATTCCAACAAATAAAGATTAATTTGTAATGCATAATGTATGTAAAAAAGATTATTTCGTAAATTATAAATTCCATTAAATAATTTATTAAATTTTAATTTTTAAACTGCTCAATAAGGTTTAAAGAAAAACACCTCTTCCAAATACTCAAATTTTCAAAGCTCTTTACGTTCATCAGGGTTTAAATCTGTACCGGAGACGTGTATATGTATTACATATTCGAATATTAGAAAAATCGCAAACATTGACGTTTTTGTTGTCGTATCGTGTGAAATGAATCTAAAGGTATTTTAGAGAATATCCTAGCAACTGTTGACGACATGACATGTTGTTAAATAACAACTTGTAAAATATTTTAATCGACTCCAAAAAAAAGAAGGTTCTATATTTATATATTTGTTATTAATATATTATGTTCACCGACTTCAAAATTATTTTAATCTAATATTTTTTTACTTTTTATTGCATTTTCATTTTGAAGTCGGTTAATTTTTTTTGGTAAATATTTTATCATGTTTTCTTATATTATTTTTGTAATTAAGTAGTTTTTTTTTATAGATTACTAGCAGTATGGGTCCCAAACTACTAGTATTCTCTTTACCCCTCCTAGTAAGGTAAAATGCTTGTGTCAGGAGTGGGCCACACCAGTAGTCCAATGTCCGGGATATGAACCCGCGACTTATCGATCGTGAATCCAACGCCTGAACCACTCAACTACGAACGCTTCTAAATTATAAATATGTCAATTGAAATACGCATAACTAATATCGGGAGTGAACGCCCCATAGTACTACTTTTGATCATATTTTATCAAAATAAAATTTCATTGTGTGTTATTTAAATTGTACGGAACCCTCAGTGCGCATCATTTTAAATAGTTGGAAATCTCACTGTAAGGAAGGAACCAACATAATATTTAGTAATTTTTTTACATACAGGCTGATTACATAAACTGTTAAAATGATAGCATTGTGTTGAAAAGAAAATGACATACAATACTTATACATATTTAAACAAAGCAAAAAATTATACACAGTACACGAAAGAGTAGTGAAGCTATCGATTAGAAATGCTAAATACTAATGTCTGGTTCCATGGAAATTTAAACATATTAAGCTTTTAAGTCGATGCTGTTAAAACATTCGGTCGTTCATGGTAGGTTATAAAAATTTATACGAAACATCCCATTGACCTACAATCATTAAATATGGGGAAATACTTGCAAACGTAAAGTGGAAATTTCTTCCCTTCATTAATCCTTTAATTTAAAATATGAAGGTATATAATAACAGTGAATAATAAAAGACGTTATACCAATTATTTCCCGTATTTTATTATCTTAAGTCTTTATAAAATAAAGATCAAAATAAATATTACACTTCAATATATTTTAAAGGACAGATAAGATGATCACTATCCTTCTAACTATATATTACAAACACGAATTATCCTATAAAGTAAACCTCGTCCGCATTTTGAGTTACCAGTTGACCTCACAAAGATTATAAATTAACATGCCGTAGTCATAATGCGCCAATTGAAGGGGACTCCATTATATTGACGCAGAACAAGCAAATAGTAACCTATATAATACATATAAGCAAATAATACATCTTATTAATACAAGAAATAAGTAATATGTATGAAAATTGTGCAATAGTTATTCGTTTTAAATTGCCACTAAATATTATAAATTTAAATGAAAACTATTATGTAAGCAACTTTAAACCCTTTTTAACCAGAAATATCATTCCGAGTTATTGTTTTTTATTTTTTTTATGAGTCAAAAAAAACTACTAGAAAAATTTTTTGTAAAAAAGAAATTCAGCACTATATAAACAAAATAGAGGATGAAATAGATACACATATGTATACATGTACATACATATAACGTTTGCAGAGGTGTAGGGTAAACCTTTTAATGTTACTTTTTACCATGATCATTATAAATAGGTTAAAGGTTTTGGACGCTGATCTGAATTTTGCTGAATCACAGCTTTAGCGTCTATGTTACATCACTGATATTAACTTATGAGTATTACACTCCTCACTTCAAATAATTTTGATGCCATTGATATATTGTTCATACGAGGGGAGGTCCAAAAGTTCGTGGAATGGAAGGGTTTGAAATAAAATGAAACAACAAAACTATTTTTCCTTTTCAATATAATCACCCTGAAGTTAAATACATTTATTAGATCTATGAATTAATTTTTCTAAACCGTCGTAAAAATATTTTTTATCTTTTGCCGCAAAATGAGCCAAAATTGCCCCCTTTACTTCATTGTCGTCGGAAAATTTCCTTCCCCTTAGGTCTTTTTTTAAATTAGGGAACAAATAAAAATCACTTGGGGCCAGATCTGGACTGTAGGGTGGGTGGACTAGCGATTCGAAGCCATGTGTGTGCAGAGCAGCCATTGCAACTCTGCTCTTGTGAACCGGTGAGTTGTCTTGCAAAAGCAACACACCTTTGGTCAGTTTTCCTTGACGTTTTTCCTTGATGGACTCCTTTAATTTTTCTAGAATCGTTGCGTAGTATTCTCCTGTTATAGTCCTTCCCTTTTCTTCATAATCAATCAGTAGTATCCCTTCACAATCCCAAAAAACAGTTGCCATCAACTTTCCAGCCGATTCCGACACTTTGAACTTCTTTGGGGGTGGTGTCCCCTTTTTGTGCCATTGCATGGACTCTTGTTTGGACTCAGGCTCAAAGTGATGAACCCATGTTTCATCTCCGGTAACAATTCGCTCCAAAATCTGTGCAGGCTCATCTCCACACAACTCCAAAAATTGTTTTGAAGCATCGACGCGTTGCTGTCTCTGAAGCGGCGTGAGCATTCTCGGTACCCATCTTGCACTGACTTTTGTATGTAGGATTCGCAAAATGGTGGTATTTGATACTCCAACTAATGCAGATATCTGTTTTTTCTTAAAACGGGTATCTTCCAGTACAATTTTTTCCACTTTTTCGATGATGTTTGATGTGGTGGCCTCAACTGGCCTTCCTGAGCGAGGGTCGTCTTCAATCGACTCCCGACCATGTTTAAAAAGACCATGCCACTTGTAAATCATTGATTTACTAGGGCACTGGTCCCCATAAACGGTTCCCATTTCATTCAAAATGGTTTGAGCGGTCTTTCCTTGCTTGGTAAGGAATTTTATTACAGCACGGTGTTCAATTTTCTCCATAGTTTAAGTGTTCTTCCGGATTGACTTGTTTATCAGGCGAGTATTCGTAAACGAATGACGCAATTAGGCTGAAACTCAGCTTATATACTAATGATGAGTTTGCAATTAGTATGACACTAAGCAAGCATCCCTATCCCCACTCCATCCCCTCCATTCCACCAACTTTTGGACCTCCCCGTGTAATATAGTCAAAGTAATATTTCATCTAGTAAATATTTTATATATAATAACAGAATTAGTAAACAAATTAGACATAAATAGGTAAATGCCGGTCAACAGCATGCGTACTTGCAGAGCGCACTCAAGAACAAATCGGTCGTGGCGAGATAAATACGAGTAGATGCGTGATAAACTCCATATGCAGCTGATAAACAAACTAACAGTAATGACCTATTATACTAATTATGAATATGTTCAATAAAGGAAGTTAATTTTATAGATGAAATACACTTTTATATTTATTGGTTTTTTTCGGTAGTTGGTTTAAAAAAAAATATTTTATATTAACAAACATTGTTTTTTTTTATCTCAAAAAAAATAGTTTTAGCAGGATAATGTGATAAAATTAAAATTTCCTGACTGTTTAAATAGCGAAAAAGTAACAAAATATAAAAATCGGGAGAGACCTCTAGTTTCTAATATATTTTAATACCACTCAGTAACTTATTATAATCTCATTTTGTGTCTGCAGACTGATAATTTAATTAATTTCTTGGATTTATAACATTCATTACTAAAGAAACAGTTTATAAATAAATCCTGAATTTGTTATACCTAAGGTAGGTAGTTATATAATGAAGAAAAATCATCATAGAATACCACGCAAATAGAAACACAAACATAATATTCACAATGGATAACGAAAACGAATCAGATATTATTCAATGCTATAAACATAAATAAAACCAAGCATGGAAATTTTATTGCGCATGACCTTATAACTGTAAGTATCTGGGTCTCATGCCTTAATAAGTAATAACCTAAAGGTTAAAACGAACAAATAATCGATTTTATTGAATTTATTTTTTTGACCTGTGCTGAAGACGAACGAGTGAAAATATAAGCTTTTATTGGCATCATAATGTTTTTTTGCATACAACGTCCACTCACATTTTTTATATTAATGTAATAAAAGAAAGACATTCCACGTATAACAGATTTTTGTACTATATTACACTGTCTGATTTATCGGTAAATTAAAATAAAATATCAATTAATATTACTTAATTGAAAGAGTTATTTTTTAAATCTTTTTTACTTAAAGATGAGCGTTATCATGTAAAGGAGCATGTTGAGGAGGGTCACAATCCCCTGGAACTGCACGATTTCCTGTCTTATATTCTTATTATACTACTATAATTTATTAATTTATAAAATAACACAATTCTATATTTGTTTTGATTACAAGAAACGTGAGATACCTTAAGAATCATATTTTACAAAACAGTTGATTGCAAAATTTTGCACTTGACCTCAATATCATCCGCGACGATATATAATAGAATGAAATTCTTTATTAATTAATAGTATACATTGTAATGTAATATTCTTCTATATTTATAAAGACAAAAAGATGAACAATGAATCTTTTTCTTTTGTCCAATATTTTGGCAAAAGAACATAATGTTGATTGATATTGTAAGTATCTTGGCGATGGTATCGTTTGGTTTTGTTTCCACGAGAAACTAAAAAGAGTGAAATATAATTTAATCGGTAAAATCATTCATCAGCCAAAACTGGATTTTTTTTTGAGGAACGAATAATCTACAAATATACTTTTGACTATAAATACTACCCTACCATATTTTTGTTGATACTGATAAAACTTTAAAGAGTGCTCTAGTGAACATTCCTGGCACAAAAAATCCAATGTTCCTTTCTATGTTTGTCCACGGGAATCTATTAATCCTACAGGTAAATAATATCTAATATTAAAAACACCTCAGCAAGCAGTATTATGAATTCGCTTTTTATAATGTCCTTACTGTCACAATCTGCGGAACAAAAGCGGTTATTGGAAATCTGAACACACATCAAAGATGTCTTTCCATCCAACATGGTATCTCCGTTATCTGCTATTTTTGTTGTCAGTGAGAGAACGGCAGCGCGTGTGATACAACGCGACGCTCGAGTACTTAGTGCGATAAATCGTATTTAGTTTTATTCACGTGGTACAAAGTGTAAGAAATATATTAAACAGAAAGCACACGTAATTGAACATAAAAGGTATGTGTTTATGAATATTTTCACGTTGCATATTTTTATATTAGTAAATTAAAACATTCGTTTCACCGCCAAAACATTTTTGGCGCCTGAATATTGCACGTTTTCTGTAATTTAATTTAAAGTTAAAGTAAAGCTGTTGTTCAGTTATAATTACTTAACAAATGATTTTAGGATTAAGCAAATAATTATGGTTAGTAAACATAATTTAATTACGTAGGATTTTCAATAATATTTGTGTAATATAAATGTATAACGATGCATAATGGCTTTGTTTAGTGATGATCAGAGCATTACACTTTGATTCGCGATGTTTGACACAAGCTGAGTCACTGCACTGCGCAAACGATTCATTATTTTGATGCCTGGCCTGAGCCGCCTCCGAACTCTCGATTCATTTAAGAAGCACGTGGACAACTCTTTTTAACTAGCTCTGACGAGATCCCGGCCGCCGATAACTGTAATAAATTTATTTTATAACATTCATTTACTTCAAATAACTCTTGCTTGTATTTCTAACAAATGGAACTAGTAAAATACTTTTACAAATCTAAACGCATCAGAAACATCGTAATAAGTAGGAATAAAGATGAACTAAAATTTTCTAAACCTACCTTAAACTTTCTATGTTATGCCTTCTTAAAATTAAATTATCGTACTTATCATGAACTCTTTAGGAAACGTTATAATTTCTAAAGATAAACAATAAAATGTATATAATCTAAATTTCTGAGCTTTACTAGGTCAGAAGACCTGGGGGTCAATTATTTCATGATTATACTGCACTTCTGCCCTATAGAGATAAAATAAGATTATTTTTAATCTTGTTCAAGGAAGCTAATGGTGAAATACAAAAGGAATATTTATTAGAAATTAAAATCAGTGTTAAAAATGTTATCACGAACGCCATTTGGTACGATAATATGCTGTAATATCCGTCACATATGCAAGATATTTATGAAGACTGTTACTTTATTAATTAAAACTTCTTTAGACAAACTGATTAATTATATTATTTATTATAATTATAATCTGGTAAAGCCTATTAAAGTAAATAAATAAAAATGTTGAAATTCTACTTTAACAAACTTTGTCTTACACCACTTAAACTTTATTTACTTGCAATAATAAAATCCTTATGTTGAAACATAGATGATATTATTTTAATATTTAAAACCTTTGTCAAGATTCTGGGTCGTTACAAAAGAGATTTATCATTGAGACGAAAGAGAGATTGTTTAACAATTTATAGCTTCAGATTTCCATTGTACAGAAAGAACTTTTAAGTGCCGCCCATAGTAAGTATTGACGGTTTTTGAATGGAAATGTTTCAATAACATTTAGGTCATATTCATTTTTAACATCGACCTCATTTGACAAGCTTAAATAATATATCTAAAAATATTTTATATCTAAGTTATAATGGCTCTGCTATATATAAAAACAGCTTAAGCTTATGGATAACATGTTATCTCTATCTCATTATATTTCCACGATATAGACCTTGAACAGTAGTATCCTAACAAAATAAACGATCCTCCAGAGCAGATTGCGTATATGCAATCATAAATATCGATCTTTTATCGGATAGCAAACACTGATAGAAGCGGTTAAATATTTGATATATTCATAAATTGTAAGCGAATGAAAATATTTAAGGTAAATTAATAAAAACAATATTATATGTCAGCTGAAATTGATGGAATTTCTAGCTATGTAAGTGTCATAAAAATTCTCATCAGAGACATACTGTCTATAAAATACAAAATCAAATAATTAAAAAAAAATATTAATAAGTTGATACTTTTAAAATTCTGATTCTGATTGTAAGTTATCAGATACATATTAATAAACATACCTATCAGTAAATCACTTATTTATCTAGTAATCAATGCTACCAATAAGTTGCGATAATAACTATCGATCGTATATTTTTGGCCAGATGGTAACGAGTTTTCGTAACAAATATCAAGAGCAAAATTGAAAGATATGTTAAAGCCACACCTAGATATTTTATAACTGATAAACATGTCACAAAAAGTCGGATGTTATCCTATTATATATTAAGATAAACCACACAGAGACATATTTTACAAAATCCGCAAGCATATAAATATAGAAATACTTTATAGTTGTCGCCAAGAAGTATAAATTGATATTCTCTATAACATTTTTTTATATTCTGTTCTGTTAAATCAGCTGATGTGACATTGGCAGAATGAACGTAAATAATGTTTTATTTAATTTAAATTTATGTATCTACTCGTAAAACTCCGCCGTGCTCGCAATATGTGTATGTTTAAAAATAAAGATATAAATTGAGACTTTTACTGGACTGAAGCACTTATTCAAGAGAGATGATAGTAAGTTAAGCAGCAGATTAGTATGAACACAGTATGTTTATTTCAGGTCTTTTTGTTGTTTCAGATACCAAGCCAAAAATGTTCTTCCGAATCCACAGACAGCTGACGAATCTGGATCTCATATTATTGAATCGAAGATAGGTGGAATCATCATGATCTAGAATAGATCATGCGAGATACAATAACTTTATGATTCACTCTCCCTCCGTAATATTGCTTCCTTTTCTCACTGAAATAAAGTGCCTCTATTAAATAGTACCAAATATAAACAGATCATATCGTCTTGTATCTAACTGCCTTAAGAGTAGCAAATAAGTGCCAAGTAATAATAGTTTTGAATAAAGATGTCTCACGGTGCGGTTAAGAGCACGAAGAATGGTAGCAGCTCGCAGGCCGCCGAGACGTCGAGGGAGGGCTCCGAGAGCCTGCCACCCCCGCCAGACGGAGGCTGGGGGTGGATGGTGGTCTTAGCATCCTTTATGATTCACATAGTCAGTGAGTACTCTACACTATTTTTTCAAGTCTAAATACAAAGATTTTGTTTCCTTTCGTACATATTTCATATCAGTCGCCCCGCCGAGCGTAACAAGAATTTTTCCCTGACATCAGATCTATTCGTAAATTAAACAAAGCCTTTTATTTTATTATAACTAATGTAGTACAGTTCAGCGTGACGCGCGTACAAATATAAAAATCAAAAAACACAATAAACAAAAACTGATAGTTTTGCTTCTTTTGTTCTTTACTGACGTTTCGATAAATTATATTTTCATTATATCGGTCTGTATAAATAGTTTGTGTAATTATATATACTACAGAAAATATTTGAAGATTCGTCTTAAAATATTACCTATTCTTAGCTGTGTGACAGTTATACGGAATAAATGCTGATGACGGTCATAGACCTCTTATAAAAATAATTGTGTGTTGTTATATTGGCTTGTACATTTACCTACCAGATTTTTCACTCGAATTAATGTTTTTGTCTTTACATTTGTTCGTTATGATAATGTATTTCTTTTGTTAACAATCTTTATACTATTATATTATTTCAATCTAAAGTATATTTACATAACGAAATCGTTAAGATCAGTTCATAACTGAGATTGGCCTTTGTTTGCAATCGTCATTACTAATTGTATCAGGTCGCAAGAATATGATAATTGACGGAATTCTCATATATAGTCTGATTTCCCAGTAATTGAATGGTTGTAATGTTACAATAACAAAGAGTAATTAAATAAAAGGCGGAAGCATACACAAATAAGCAATATACGTAAACACAATATATTAGCAAGTTTTCAGATAATGTGTGCAAACTGCTCGACTTATCGCAGCGTTGGGACGAGGTCACATTTGTACTTGTTTATTGACATACATTGACCCTGCATCACTATGTTTTGGATGAATTAACAAACAAAGAACAAACTGAAAGAAAAGATAGTCACGGTCGTCAAGGCTAGCGTACTAAAATGTTAATTTCGTCGCATTATCTTTAGGGCCAAGGTTATATGTGATAGCATGGCATTAATCTTTATTAATGGAAACCCGCTTTTCCGAATTTCTATTTCCGAAATATAATAGATATCAAACATTTTTACTCATTCTAAGTCCAGAAAAAAAATTTTCATGCAAAAAGTATGTGAGATTGTAGGTTTGTAGCGTTGGTTGTGAATGAGGATGATTGATTGCTTAGGAAAATTATAAAATAGTAAAATACCAATTTAATATTTTACTTTTTGTCTAGCAATAGGATTATCGGGATTTGACTCAGAACAGGTTCTGATTAATAACAGTGAACTTGTAACAAATGATGTAACTAATCTTATGGACATGTTCATTGGGATATCCTACTTTTTCAATTCTCTTCCATCCTTTTTATGAAATTTGATTTTTACGCAACGAAAAACACAAAAATATGTAATATGTGTTATGTCATGTTAATGTATCTGATAAAAAACATTAATATTAAATTATAAATTCTGATATTTAAACAGTACGAGTTAACTTTTCCGGACAAACGCCCATTTTAAAACATTAGTATAGATTAGTAGGATACCTACAATGTAAATGAAACAATACAATAAAATTGACTTAATGATTCATTGTTTACATACACATGTCATGTATAATCCATGAATAATGTATATTGATTTTACAGTGTATACTGATTTTAACTTATCACTATAATAAATAATATATGTCGGGGTATAGTTGGGATAGGATAGTAATGAAGGCCGTGCCGGGCTATAGTTACGGTAGGATAGTAATAAAGAGGACTTGTTGTTAGTCCTTACATTGTATTTAGATGTGTTAACACAACCTTAGGTTTATGTTAGGTTAGGTTAGCCTTAGGTTAGGTTTATGTTAGGTTAGCCTTATGTTAACCTAACCTATGAAAGATAGTGAGCCCGGGCAGTGGAGGTGAGTGTCGTAATTACATAAAGGAGCTCCTTAAGCCTACACCTTGGTCACAAGTCCAAGGCACTGCCTGGGTTCCTGTCTACGGAATCGTGATATTCGGATCACTTCATTCATTTAAATCATCTCTCTGTTCTGACATATAGTATGTATAATTCAGTTTGTTCATAAAAATCTAATTGTGCTATAACAATTGTATAACAGCGTTTAGTAAAATATTTATTTTATGTGTGTTGTGTGTGTGTGTATGTGTGTGTTTGTGTTTGTAAAGTAAAACTTAGAATACTATTCACATAAGCTACGAGTAGCTTAACTGCACAACTACACTCAAAAGATTACAATAATACACAATCCAGACGGAAGTCGAGCAGTGCCTGGGGTTTGCGACCCAGGTGCTGGATCAAAAGGACTTTTTACTTTAATAAACACTGTCCTTAGCCGCTCAACCTGACTTTAATATTTAAATATACAGCAAACTATCTTTACATACACAACACTCAAATCACACGAGCTCCGAGAACAACTGAACCTCATTGCGTAAAAGTTATCCTTTTTATAATAAGGCCCGTCTTGATCAAAGCATTGAAAAGTTAGTTGGATTACGGGTACGCTGCCAGCGCGTCAATGATCGCAATTTATCAAAATTGTAATTTAATAAATATATATAAGATATATAACGATGATAGGTATTCTAGGTTTTTATGAACCTTTATATCATAATTTTTACAATCTTGATAAATTAACGTTTTGACTGCTGTCTGTAGAATCTAAGCGATGACTGATACACGTTAGCCCTAAATTCCTACGTTACCCGTACACCATTAATATATAATCCAATGATATTAATTAATATATATGAGTGGTAATATTTACTAACCTATTATAATTAAATAGAACGTCAAGGAACATTCTAGCAATAACTATTACTGCAGTGATTAGGGTAATTGAATAGCCTTGCTGCCCATATGCGTGTGTTGTTGATACGATTCGTAATTATTATCCTTATAAATTATATTACCATTTGGCGCATACTATATCTTAAACATGCATGATTAAGTTCATTTTTCTTGTTCTATTTGGATATGTGATTAGGATTTGTATATTCCCTAATAAGGATTTTAAAAAATACACTCGAAACGGTCCATACCGACCCCCAAAGATCGATAACGAATTATATAAAAGAGAAAACGAATTGGGCGTCTCTAAGATGGCAAATGGCTCTATAAAGATATGGAATGATTCACATTTTGAAATCTAAAATCATAATTCCGTAACGATTTAACTTTTCAAGAGTCTCTTAATATATCAAGTTTTCAATTTTTTCTTTATCTGGTAATATGACATATGAGAATAATTATCTTAAAGCTAATAACATGCTATTGGTCTACGGGTTAAAGAAGTTAGAAGTTTTGGAAATACCGGCGGTATATAACCGAATGAGTGCGTATGTACCTGTCTCAGCTTACATGCTGGGACTTATAAGTTAATTAACTGAAGTGCTTGTCGTACACGAAGGCGAGATAATAGCCACTCAATTCGAATAAGCCAACCCATCCGGGATGAATCGCGTGACTACCTCTAGCGGTCTGCATCCATCCATTAAGCGTTTGTTAAGAGGACGTCGAGGGACTGAATAAACCAGAATACAATGCAAATGTTAAATGTTCTGTTTTCCGTTAACTTATATGACGAGCAAAAAGCAGCACTGTTGATTGGCTAGCAGTTCCTTTTGGTTTATTTCGAAAATAACCTACGGGCTAGAAAACTTTATCATCATCAACCGTTAACTGCCTACTGCTAAGCCGGGTCTCCTTCTCAGGATGAGGAGGGATTAGGCCATAGTCTACCACGCTGACACAGTGCGGATTGGCAGACTTCACACACCTTTGAGAACATGGAGAACTCTCAGGAGTGAGGGCTTCCTTAAAACACTCATAACTCAGAAAAGTCAGAGATGTATGCTCAGGCTCGAACTCGCACCTCCCGAGTAGACATCAGCGTCGTAACCACTAGGCTATTACTGCTTACTGCGAAAACTTTATACTTAATCTATATTCTAATAGATCAAAGGTGGTTTGAGAATGTCTTTAATAGAGTGTAAATTGACTATCATGTTGAAACTGGAGTCTTTCAAAGAGATTTTTTAAAGGTTTTTAAATTTTACCAAGATGATATTATCATATATACCTAGAATCTCAATCTCTAAAAAATCTAATCACAACAGCTTCCTATAGTGACATTTAGATAGTATTATAGAAGTTACGTAATAACATCGTAAACCGATATTATTACGTATTATATTTCGTGTGTTACAATGCAATGTAGCAAAGAATGTGTAATGTAAACAGACAAATTCCAATTTGTCATGTACCATAATTTCTATCCTTTTCAAAAATTGTTATATCATTGAAATCAAAGATGTAAACTATTATTATAATATAATAAATAGGACCACAAATATACCAGTTTAGAAAAAAAAACCTTTAAATGTATCAAGAAAATTTATACCTTTTTGTTGTTTTTACAGTCAAATTAAAAACCTTCTACTTTTTAAAGTTGGTTAAAAAAAGGTAAATAAAATAACTCTTTGTATGATAATTCCGTTTCCTTTAACCAAATATTTTCTTTCAATACAGTACAGTTTTAATTAGTATTGCATTAACATATTTTTTAATGTAAAAAACGTTTACCTACTATGAATTTGATGCCATTTTTAAATTGAAGTTATACTCTAATACTTTGACCCGGTTACAAACATCACATCCCGCTGGGATAACGCGGTGATGGAGTTTATCTGAGGAGATTAGGTAGTTCTGCTTCATCAAATGCAATTCAAGCTCGTATTTTCTGGAAATTGGACAGCAGAGCTCGCTAATCCTAGATACAATTATTTAGACGATGACGCGTGAACAACGTTTGTGTAGCATTTACGAAACAATTTAATTATGTTTGATATTAAGCTTGATTTCCCATCAAAACCAAACTATAATAATAAATTAATATTAAAATACCCGTATTATCATTATGCTTAAAAATTACTATTTTGTCTTGGGTGGTCAGCCATATTGGGTTTAGTTCATTTTATAGGTCATATATTTCTCAGCTAACCTTCATTTATATCGATGGGCTTGCATAAAAAACCAGGCTGACATCTTGGGCTGTCCACCATATGGAATAAGAATTAATTACGTTATCTAGCCAACAATTCATTGTCATGCAATTTAAACGTGTATGCAAAATTCACCTCAGTCGGTTGAGGATAACAGCTCTTAAACATAGTTGCAGTATTTGAAAGTTGAATAAAACCTTGTACACCATTACTAATTTTCTTTGTTTTGTTTATTTTGAGTGATAGTGAGTTTAATGATCTTATTTATAAAATTATTTCCCTGATAAAAGCTAGAATATTCGCTAGTGACAAAGACCGAAGAATGACATAAATGTTCTATTTGAGTATATCTTTTGTATTCGTAATTCTACTTCACAATATATTTAATTTTAAAGCTGTGGCTTAAGGTTTCTACATAACAAAACACTACTTTTAAACCAAATATGAAATAAAACCTTACATAGGAAGGAAGCTTACAAATTACTATTTCGTACAAGGTTTTTTATATCATTAACATTTCATGATATCAGCCACTAAATTTGATGGTTATAAACGTCGGATATAACATGTAATTTATACATGTGAAGCTCTCTAAAGTGCTCGGGTGTCGACATATATCCCTTAATGAAACCTAGAATAAATTAAGATTGACCCAGAATATATTACACGTCTTCCTGTCGGCTTAAGTGATGTACAAACATTTTTCCTTTCGTGGCTTTATATGCTTTTAAATTTTCCGTCTAAATATATCATGAAAAATCTTATAAGTGTGGGAGGTATACATGTGGTATTAGACTATACATATATGGTATGCAGTTTATTAGAAGTAATGCAAGGATAAATATTTGTTAAAAGTTGTATATTCGTCCCTCCTTACAAGTCCCTGTAAGAAGGGACGAATATATAATTTTAACAAATATTCGTCCCTACTAACAAACAAGTCTAAAAAATTAATAAAATGCTCTCTATCTAAAAATAAAGTCTTTTTGTTGTTACTGAAAATAATCTAAGGAAAATTATTTTTATTTAAACTATGTATGAATGTATCAATAATTTGTTTTTATAGTCTGTAAAGAATTTAAATTCTACGGATAACTCAACAGAATTGTTGTTGCTGACATAGATCCAAGTTGATTGATATGTCATAACACAAGGCCACATAGTTGCCCGACCAATGAGTCAATATGGTATGTTCTATTAATTTTTACGGTCATACTTTATCAATCAATTTTTTGGTCCATAACAAGTAGCGATTTATCAATATTTGTGTTGTCTACATATGACCGATACCGCACAGTAACATATGCACTTAAAACGGAAACCAAGTAAACCCTTTATGGTCCCTATATGTGTATGACCAGGCAAGCTCCGTTTGACAACTAGCACAAATTTATCGGAACAGAAGTTATATACAATCTTGGAATAAAATAAAAAGTACTACCCGCGAATATAAAGTTATCAACGGTGTTGCTAACTTGTGAAAGTTGTTTTGCTTTGTTTAAATATTTTGACAAGAAACACTCCTTTTTGAGTTAATGAAACGAGTAATAGTATAATTATCTACTCTGTAATTTAATGCCTCATTAAAATTAATTATATGTAATGCTGCCAGACAATAGAAATTAGAAAACAAATAAGACAGACGACTTTATTTTTATTGATCTTAATTTGTGATAAGGCCCACACATTCACTTGAAAAATTATATCAAACGTCGCTTCACTAATTTATTTGGGACAGCACTATAAAACTTCATCAAAATTGTTTTATTCTTTTATACTCGTCGCGAGAAAAAGTTTTATAAAGATCTATTAGTTAACAGGATGTTAATCCTTTCATATTAATAAATTTTAATGAAATTAAACTGTATTATTGAATATCATTATATTTGTTAAAGGAAAAACTATTTGGATAAAATTGCTTTAAAAAATAGTTTTTTTTTAACAAGCAAATGAAATATACAGGATGGATTTTTGAGACGGGTCAGTAAGGGCAGGTACCTTAACCGTTATAGTTATAGGAAAACGTTCCTAGGAGACCATCCATTATCTTTTTATATGAGATATTTTGAACTGCATTCACGGATTTACGGACCTGTAGTAATATTCAGAACGCGTTTAAAAATAAGGTACACAAATCTTTATCGAGTTCTTGACACTTTATTTTAATAAACAATCACTCCAAACTGGAGATTGTTTTATCTAAAATATATTATTTTTATTTTATATCTAGTTTTATATAACAGCTGCTTTATATGTTGTATAACTAAGCCAGATGAGATTTTGTTTAAAATTATAAATTCTTCTGGTGCGAACGTAACTATGCAGATGATTCTTGTTAATACGTCTCTATATTTAACTGTAAAACCGATGTGCAATAAATAAAATATGTAATGTGTATGTTATAAATATCTCATCTTAATCGTAGACCTTAGTGTCTTTACACAAAAGATAAATATTGCTCCGCACTTGACTTTGGCTAGTATTTATAGAAGTAACGTCACACACATTTATTTTAAAACTGCAGTAGGTCAATGTTATTAGTTCTACGTTCATAATAATATTGTTTTATCAATACAAAACAGATTAGAATACTTTTACTGCGTTTATTTATTAATTACTAAACTATATACATTTATATGAAATTCTCGTACCGAACATTCTTTACTTTACTTAACTTTTTTTACTTCATTTCTCTTTTATATGCAATTCGCAAACCTGTAATCACAAATTTCACAAATGTTGAATTATGTGTTTATATTTATTTTCATTTCCAAGTTTTTATGCTAAATATCAAGCCAGCAAATGAATTTTAACAGGGATTATCCGAGTTAAATTACGAAAAATCATTTTCTGGTGACTCTTTGCGTTACAAAATGGAACTTTTCCAAATTTCATGTGTCTCAGTTCAGTAGTTCCGTTTGTGCAATAATAAGTCAGTCAGCTCGACTATTTTTTTTCAAAGTCAAAGTCAAAATTTTTTATTCAATGTTGGAATTTACATTCTCTTATTGAACGTCGGAATCTACCACCCTTTCGGAAACGACCTAACCCAGACCTGAGAAGAATGGGCGCAAGAAACTCAGCGGGACTGTTTCTTTTGGATATTTTTTATCTTTGATTTTTTAAACGCCAATTTTTATAACAAGTATATTTATACATTGAGAAAGCCTGGAGCGAACGCATCATTCCCAAGGCGTGACATCTTCCAAAAAATCTTTAATGTTATAATAGCCTTTGTCACACAAACGTTTTTTAACTAACTTTTTAAATTTTCCTATAGAACAATTTTGAACGTTTTCTGGGATCCTGTTGTAAAAGCATACACATCGCCCAACAAAAGAATTACTAATTCTACTCAATCGAGTAGTAGGAGTAACAAGTTTGTGTTTGTTCCTAGTATTGATGTCATGCAAGTCACTATTTCTAATAAAATCATTAATATTTTTACGCACATACATAACATTTTCAAAAATATATTGTGAAGCAACAGTCAATATATTAATTTCTTTGAATTTATCTCTTAAAGATATTTTAGGGCCGAGACCATAGATTGCGCGAATAGCCCTCTTCTGCAGTATGAAAATCGTGTTTATGTCGGCTGCGTTACCCCAAAGTAGAATGCCGTAAGACATTATACTATGGAAGTAGCTAAAGTAAACTAAACGAGCCGTGTCTATATCAGTTAATTGGCGTATTTTTTTAACCGCGTATGCTGCAGAGCTGAGTCTATTGGCCAACCTCTCAATATGGGGGCCCCATTGCAATTTAGAGTCGACAGTGATGCCCAAAAATACGGTAGATTCCACCGGTTCCAACTCCTCTCCATTTATAAATACACCACTCTCTATTTTCTTAACATTGGGTGTCGTAAATTTTATATATTTAGTTTTCTTACTATTTAACATTAGATTATTAGCACTGAACCAATGTACAATATCAGAGAGAGCATTGTTTACATCGTCATATTCAGTTTGATAGCGTTTCACTTTAAATATTAGTGAAGTGTCATCAGCAAACAATACTATCTTGTTCTTTTTTTCTACAAGGTTTGGCAGGTCGTTTATATAAATGAGGAAGAGAAATGGTCCAAGAATAGAACCCTGGGGGACCCCCATATCCAGACGAGCCCCAGGAGATCTCTTGCCATTCACGTCAACCCTTTGAACCCTATTGTTTAGATAGGAGTTCATAAGGTCGAGCGCAGTTCCTTTGATGCCGATTGAGATGATCCTCGTAGATTTATTTTTAAATAAAATCAACCCTATTTTCTGATAATGATATTTACTGTACTCATTTCAAAATAGTCTAATTTGCGCAGTTAAAATATTAAAATTACATAGTTAAAAATATTTAGTTTGATTTTTTATCTAATCATTTATATCTTAGAATCTTTTATCTCGAAACGTTAATTAACTTTACATAAGTAGTCTGTGCGTTGCAATCACAAATATTTATAATATAATTAATTTTAATACTCTACTTTGTAGGCTTGAGCTAACATAACAACTTATTGGGCAATATTTGATTATCTCTTCAGCTAGTGTAGCAATCGATCAATATATTTTATATCAACAGATTGATTGATTTTATCAACTAGATATTAATCATAGCAGGACTAAACTTCTGTAAAGATTACAATCTGTCATGAGAAATTGTTATTTATAGATGAAACATTTTATATCTAGCGCGTTGTAATTTTAATATAAAAAATAATATTCCAGGGTTTCAAAATTTTTTTGGTAATACACACTAATAGGTACCTACGGAGATTCCTTCAAAAAGTATACTTACACAATTATTTTTACCATTTTTTCTCCATACTATATTTTTGTCATTGCTTTTAATTTAGGCAATCAAAATTAAATTATTTTTAAAATAAGTTTTTTATGTTCCTGTGATTTTAAATAAGCATTTCTCATTTACATCAACGAATATTTAAAGAAACAACAACAATACATATACAAAAGTAACATTAAAATATGAATAAATTTTTGTTTATATTGCTATAAATTGATATGTAGTTATTATTCGAAATAATATTGTACTTGGATGAAAAACAAATTTCAAACTTGACCCGTAAAAGGTTATCTAATATAAGCTTTCCTCGCAACAACATGTGTTTATGACATTCATACTTCATCCTATCCTGTGATAAATATGTCTATTCCAATCTCTAGTAAACAATTAAGTTTCATCAGACTTTGTTTAATTAAGATATTTAATTTAACATTAAAAGTTGAATATTTACAATGCATATCTTATCTTATACTAATATATACAGCTGAAGAGTTTGTTTGTTTGCTTGAACGCGCTAGTCTCAGGAACTACTGGCCCGATTTGAAAAATTCTTTCAATGTTAAATAGCCCATTTATCGAGGAAGGCTATAGGCTATATATCATCACGCTAAGACCAACAGGAGCAAAGCATCACGTGGACAAAGTCGCGCGGATCGACTAGTGTAATATATAATTATGTGATACCGGTAAAATCTATACATATAATAAAAAATTCACTTGCCTATTGTCTGTACATAGAAGATCTTTTGTCTTTAAAACATCAATAGAAGCCGAAACTCATTTTAGAATTGTCTGTTTGCATATATCTGTCTGTTTGCACTTAATATGCATATAGGTTTTGTTTGTCTAAAAATGTTTTTTACCCCGTGGACTAGAGCAGGCCAACTAGTAATTGAAATAAATCAAATCAAATCAAAATTATTTATTTCAATTAGACTTTTTTGAAAAGTACTTTTGAAACGTCAAAAATTTGTCGGTCAGTTAGTTTGTCTGAAGCTACCACCAGCTCGGAAAGCAGTTTTCTGTTGAGAAGAGCCGGCCAGAAACTCAACAGTCGCTCTTTTCAAAAAGCCATGTTTACATAGTCTGTTATACAAATCATTTAACTTGAGAGTCAACGTCACTTAGATTCCAAGCATTCTCATCATTTAAGTAATCCTGTACATTATAGTATGCTTTATATATTAATGACTTCTTGATACGAGTTTTAAATTGTTGAAGTGGCAAGTCTAATATAGGCTGTGGAATCTTATTATAGATGCGAACACCAAGCCCCATGAAGCTATTACTCACTTTGTGGAGACGATAGTAAGGCGTTACAAGTTTATTTCTGTTTCTAGTATTAACATTATGTTTGTCACTGTGTTTTGAATACAAATGAATATTCTGGTAAATGAACAAAATATTACAATATATGTATTGAGATGGGACTGTAAGAACGTCTATTTTTTTATATACATCTCTAAGGGAATCCCGCGCTCTTAAGTTATAAATGGATAAATGGTAAAATATTAAGGGACCTAGAATTAAAGATGAGAAAGAGCTTGCTTCTTCTTTACACATACTACGAGTATTAATAAGGTATATAAGTGGATACTTTGTCAATATTTAAACACGATTTAGTGGTATTACGCAGCAAGTGCACTTATCATAGCACTTGAGCTGTAACATACTTATATTGTAACAATTGTCTAAATTGTACGACATTTGACAGCTGCTATCTATAAATAATACGAGACGTGGTCGATACGTGTGAGGTCAAGAATCTTACGTGTATGTCGTGTGTTTGTGTCCGGATATTGGTAAAAATCAACCATTAAAATTCATTATGCATAAACAACAGATAACCTTAAGGATACACTTTCTACTGTTAGCGCAGTTTGTTTTGTTTTGAAAAAAAGAAATAAAGTCTTTAAATCGCTCGCTCCTAACCATGGTACGGCCTGAGGGTTAAAATAGGATTTATTTCTAAACAAATTAGGCCCAGACTCAAACATTTTTGAGACACCTTTCCGGAATAAGTTCTTGTATTTTCCAAATGCTCGTTAAAATTATACCGATTATTTTTACATAGTATAAAATGAAGTCACTTCCGCTGTCTGTTCGCTTAGATCTTTTAAACTACTCAATGGATTTTAATGCACTATACAGCAATAGATGTAGTGATTCAAGAGGAAGGTTTATATGTATAATACATGCATATCATAGCAGAGAAACCGTGCCAAGCCGGGGCGGATCGCAAGTAATAAATAATAAAAAAAACTAAATAAATGTTTAATTGTAATCCACAAAAGTATGTATGAATAAACGTCACCTTGAAATCTTAAAAAGCGAGAAATAGGAGATTATGAATAAATATTCCTGATTATGAATAATAGTCCTAAAGACCAAAATCAACTTAAATAATCACAGGAAATTAACATTCGCTTACTTAACAATGATTAAAAAAAATTTTATTGACCTGAAATTGTTATAGTAATTGTTACAAAATGTACATTTACACTTATCTGAAGTAGGTGGATAAGTACTGCATATACTACACATGACCTATAAGCATTCTAATGAACATAGGGAACGGACATATAAATAACTCAATCATGTCAAATAATAAAGTATTATTGTAAAGGACATTGCTCAAAATTACTAGATGTTATTATTGAACAGTGATGTAAAAACCAGAAGGCGTTTAAAGAAGCGCCTGAAGATCAAAATAGAATTTCAACTATACAAAAATAGAGCTGAAACTTTAAAACTACAAGTAATTTGATAATAATGAAATGTAGAAAATTCCTTTGATCCAGTGTGCTAAAACATTATTAAAATTACAAAAATACAGTACTTCACAACATGTACTATAATATGAATACTCCTTAAACTTTCAGAATCCGGAAATGATTTATTTTTTTATAAACAGTTACATTATTTACCGTAATCAAAAAATAAATAAAATTAATTGGTTTTATCGATGAATAATATTTTTAACTGTAAGCGAACTATTACCGTTGTAATATAATTAATGTGTATGAAATTATAGCTTATGGCTTTGAAAGCTCATATTGCCATTCGCCAGATATTATTTTATCTTTATTGTTCGCGTTTGAATAGAAAACCCTTTGAAGCGGCCTCTTTTAAATGAAAAGGCCAGCTATTGTTCATTAGCACGTGGTCTGCCATGATGGTGGTGGCGGTGTGTCGCCGTGTAGTGTCTATCATGTTAACCTACTTAGAATACGAGTTGATAACAACATACAATTCAGATCGAATGTCACTGTTACGCTTATGGAATCATTTCGCTCCACATCTCTATTTGCGTCACTTATTTGTTCTAACACTCGAGTATGTAATTGGCTGGGTAATTATTAGCTAATTTCGGCAAATTATAGTGCCCTAATTTCTAATTGGATTCGTGTTATTATTGAATCTTAATAATTATACGCTTTTCCCTACCCAATTTTCTTTACTTATACTCTATTATAATTTATATTTATATATAATTTGTTTATATTACTTAATTACCTACTAATGTACACAAAATAATCAAATTATAATAGAATTTAATCATTTAAGTATTTTTTAAATGTCTATAAATTTTTACATGTTACTTTTTATACTTCCAAGATGAATTCGCACGTATTTATTACACTTTACTTTTAAGTTAGATACTTCTATTATTAGTCTAATTTTGTTTTACGTCAAGCTAATTTAGCTTAGCAGAGTATACGTATAATGATGCTTATTACATACTATTCAAATATTACAAGACAATATTAAAAGTTTAAATAAATAATTTCAATTATTATCTTAATATTCTGCTTTATCATGGTTTCGAACAAATACACACGCAAAAAAAATCTAAGGCCATCTAAAGTTTATCAAAATCCTCTTAATTTCGGTGGTCGTAAGGACAAATTAGTTTTAACCACTTAACGGTTTTTTGTGGTTTATACTTCAAATATTTTCAGAATCACTCTTCCTTCAAACTTTTTGCAAGTAACAACACAAATAAGATCACATTGCTCTTTGTTAATTTAGTTGATTTGTTACTTATAATGTGATAAATATATAATAATGAATTTTATGTGTCATTTCTAACATTTTTTAAAAAGTATTTATAGTTTATAACACTAAATACCAGTTTGCTGTAACACATTAAGGTTGGGGTTATGTTCATATTCTGGTCTTTCAATAAATGAGCTGGGTTTGTTGTTATACAAATATATAGTAGTTTAAGTTTTTATCGTCTATAGGGTAAATAGGCCTTAAAATGTAAATGTATATATAATATAGTAAACAATACCTGACAGGCAATTCTTCGAACAGTCCAAACTCGAAGGGGAAGGACCGTGAATATGCATTTATTAAAAATGATTTATTAATAAAAAGTGAGTGCTAGGTTTTTAGAAAAATAATTGCTAACTAAAATTCGAAATAAAGGGGAGAAAAGTTTCTGTAAAAATAATTTTTAGGTTACATAAAAATGTCCAAAAACATAGGACATAAAACCGCGGATAATACTCAATGTCCAAGTAAAATATGAAATGGTTATTTCAACTGATACAGTATATTTTATTTTGATGGTTTACTTGGTACCCTCTTTAACAGTTATGTAATGTTCTGTAAAGCATGCTATGACTTTATTCAATGTTTAAGTTACAAATAGCTTTTTCGCAAGTTTACTTGGACTTGTGAGTCAAACCCAACATGTCTTGTCTTGTAAAACTAAATTCTATATTCCGCATACCGCTCTGTAATAAATAAATGGCCAACCTTTAACGGAATAATCATTTTGCAGCTGATGGCATGACCTATTCGTTCGGCGTGTTCTACACGGAGTTCCTGACCTACTTCAACGAGGGCAACAGCAAGACTGCGTGGATCGTATCCATCCTCGTTGGGGTCACGTTAAGTTCAGGTATGTTGTTAAACGTGGCACCCTTTTGCTAGAAAATGCTTTTGTTCTAACTTGAACTTCTCTTTTCTACATAAATTTTTAATTTTTCCAAAATAAAAATAGTTGTTAATTTGCAATAAATATAAAATTTGGCACTCTAAAATGGACGAGAAACGTTTTTTTTTAGTAAAATGTAATAAATATTAAGTACTCTATGAATAAACTTATAACCATTTTCTATTTTCTGGAAGTCGTGATAACCTATTTTAATTTTCATTATTTTTGCCCGTGAGGTGATAGGTTAGAAAACTATTCCCCTCTGCCGCTAGAATAGCTATCTCGTAAGAAGCGAGTAACCAAGCATCCTTTAATGGTAGGGGATCTGTCCCCGACTGGCTTGCGACCACCAGCATGCTGCATGTCTTTGACGGGTTCCGGTCGAACTGCATGTGAGCCAGCCTTCCTCCTTCCTATGTCATCCCATTAATGCTGCAGATCTATTGGACTCTGGGCTCATGCTGAATGTCCACTGAAACCCCAGCATTTTTCTCCCCCTCCTCACTCTATCTTCGAGGTTGCACCGTTTGCACCTTATTAAAAAAAATATCTTGCTCGTTTCATATAAGCTTTTAATTTTCTATTTTGGTATTATAAATAATCCGATTAGAAGATTAAACTAGTCTTTAGCTTTTAGAAATGCTTGTCTGGGTTGCTTTGAAATTTTCTTAGTCTGCGTCTAAATCAAAGAGCTTTTGTATTTCAGTTAAGTAAATGTAACTATTACTTAAGATAATACTGAAAAGAAAGCATTATTATTATTTTTTATAACAACTTTCAAGAATTAAAAATAACTTTTTTTTTAAATTTTGATTTTAAGAATCTTTTAATTTTACATTATAGTATGATAAAATTCCATTATCATCTTACAGGTCCAATATCAAGTTCTTTTGTGAATCGATGGGGATGTAAGACGGTAACAGTAGCAGGTGCGTTACTATCCGCCACGTGCGTCGTACTCTCAGCCACTGCGAACAATGTGACTACCCTCATCTTCACGATTGGTGTGGGCACCGGCATGGGCTTCGGCCTTATCTACCTACCTGCTATTGTCAGTGTCACTGTATGGTTCGAGCGGTATAGAAGTCTCGCTACAGGTTCGTAAACATCCTTCGAAAAATATGACTTAATCGATAATAAATATCTCAATGTAGTCAAACACGAGTACTAATTTACTCTATTTAAATGCCTCAGGTATTGCGGTATGTGGATCTGGACTTGGTACATTCCTATTTGCTCCAATAACCTCAGCTTTAATATCAGAATATGGATGGCGAGGAGCCATGGCAATCATTGGAGCTTTTATATTAAATTGTATTCCACTAGGACTTCTGTTTCGACCGGTACCCGAACGCCCCAGAACACCTATTACTGAGCCAATGTTACCCAAACAAAATAAATCCCCGCTAAAGAGATCACGGAGTACCGAACAGATTGTGCGGGCAAATGGGAAAATTGACGATGATGTAGCAAGACTGACACTCTCACAACCTGCTTTAAATAAGCCACACGAACCAAAACATCACTCACATTCGCGTCACGGTAGCGGAATTATGCAACGGCCAGATGTATTGTATCAAGGAAGTATGACAAGTCTATCAAAGTTTAGAGGCGCATCTCCTGACAGAATTCAGATTACGATTAAAAAAGAAGAACGTAAACAAAGATGTGGATGGTTACCATGTTCAGAAGAATATAAAGCAGCGTTAGCAGAAATGTTAGACCTCTCGCTTTTAGTTGATCCTGTATTTATTCTCTTTTCAGTATCAAACTTTTTAACCAGTATTGGATTTTATATACCATACGTATATACATTGCCTATGAGTGAGAAATTAGGTGTGGCGAACTCACCTTATTTAATATCTATAATTGGTGCGTCAAATGTAGTAGGAAGGATTATTCTCGGGTACATCAGCGACAAGCCTTGGGTCAATCGCTTATTAGCGTATAATTTATGTCTTACTATTGCCGGAATAAGTGAGTGTTATTTTTAATAATATCGTTAGATGTATAATAATACTTAAAAATTTAAACACTATTTTTTCTTCTAGGTACTGCATTAGCAACAGTTTGTTGGGAGTTTTGGGGACTAGCCTTATTTGCAACAACTTTTGGTTTTACTATTGGTGCTTATGTCGGACTGACATCAGTGGTGCTAGTTGATCTTCTTGGTATTGAAAGATTAACGAATGCGTTTGGTCTTCTTTTATTATTTCAAGGAATAGCTTCTCTCATTGGCCCACCCTTTGCAGGTATGACTCATGTTTTTATCATCAATCACGCTGAAGAGCTTACATGTATTTATTCAAATCACATGACAGTAGTATTATTTATTATCCTTCAGTTTTTAAGCACATATTTGCAATATGATTATAAAAACAAATTTATGCATAATGTATGTACATTATGTTTATGTTGCCTCTTAAGTTATCAGTTATCACACAATAATTCATTTTTTGTTTAATTTTATTGACGTCATGCTTTGTTTCAAATATTCAAATTACAAATATAATTATTATTTTTAGGTTGGCTGTATGATTCACTAAAATCATACGCACCAGGATTCTACGTAGCGGGTGGCACTATTTCTCTAAGTGGGCTGATTCTTTTCTTCATTCCTATTTTGGAAAGACGCAGTGGCAATCGGGATACAATGTTAGAGCAGATTTAGCAGGAAGCAGCGCGAGGGGCGCAAGGGGCGCAACGCGACTACCCAGTTATCGTGCTCAATAGCCCCTCCACCCCCTCCTACACAGGGTCCACAGAGGACACCTACAGCAACAGGGTATATACGACTACTATCATAGAAGAATACGTTACCGATAGTTGCAACGGAGATAATAATGAATATGAATGTCTTACAGATGATAGAGTAGAGAAATTTTATAGTCATTAATAATAATAATAATTCAAGCTCATTCCAAAGATGTGAGAAGCGCGAGTGTTTATATTAAATCCAAAGAACTTCAACAAATTAATACACTTAAAGTGTTATAGATAATTATTATAATAAGTATACGTAAATATGAATTATATATAATGTGGTTAACAATAACGAACCATTGTATTTATAAGATATTTAATTTAGTAATTACCTACAATAAGATAATAAAAGCTCGATACACTATTTTTATTCATAAAATATCAAAAAATTAAACATTATGACTTATAATGTAATATATTATGTTCCTTCTAATATAAGATCTTGTACTTTCATTGAAAATAATTAATATACAAAACTGTATCACATATTATCTATAAAGCTCTTTTACATTTGTATATAAATGTTTTTACTGTAAATATCTACATATAAAGGCCTTATTGTGGACCAAATGTGGTTTGTATTATATAGATGTACAATTCTGACCGGTATAAATAATTATTATTGAATCATATTATACTTTTTGTTAAACATTTTCTAATTAAAATGGATTTCTCCATAATCTTTGTTAACTATTTAATCTTCCAGATATAGTTGAAACGTGATAAAGGAATAAATATGCTTCACTTAACTTAAGTATACCATTTCAGACTGACTTATGACTTCGGTACAAGTTAAACTACACAATCAGGGCCTTTCATAACTTTAAGCAAATATTTTTTGTTGATAACGAGTAAGCTATTTATTGTTCTAGATCTAATAAACATGTTTTATATTTTTTAACACAAAATGCATATTTCTATAGCACATATATTTATTTCTTCTTTTTTGCTAACACAATTGCTATTAAATTCATGGAAGGCCCATAGCATGAACTTTCGTACAAATTATACTTCCTTAAAATATATGATTTATGCAAATAATAATGCAGTGTCAATGACTCTGATTAAAGTTACCACGGAAAAACACAGTTTTTTTTCTTTCCCTAAGATGATTAAAATATAACTAGTAATATATGTAGTAGTATTAAATATAATAAATAATAAACTTCATACGTTACCTACATTTTGAGTAGAGCCAGCTTTGTATAAAAAAATCATGACTGCTATTCTAATGTATTTAATTTTGTCATTTTTCTTCTTAAATCAAAACATTATTAAATTTTTTTGAATGACCAAGAGTTACTCTTGTGTCTATTGCTATGTATATAGAATGTTAACCAAATGAAGCTTTTATTATATTTGTAATATATAATAATAGTAGTGTTAATATAGTATACGAGTAGTACAATAATTTCATTTCGCGTTATCTAACTTCCATAAGCATTGGCTATATAAAATGATACAAGTTTTCATATAATAGGCTTTGCGAAGCTGAAAAGTTACACAACGAGAACTTTGCTCAAACTCTTAACTAGTTTATACACCTTACTATTAAGTAATTGCTAAAACTTATGAAGGGAGAGTCCCTCAGCGAAAAGGAAGTATCTCCATTCTCCATCCAAGCCATATATCCATACATACAAATAAATAAAATTGTAGTGTCTGTTATATAAAAATAACCGCTTTTACTAAGTGCATATGGATGGATACACGGTACACATACTAAAACAATTTGTTTTACAATTTTTGTATGTCTGTTTGTTCCGGCTAATCTCTGAAATGGCTGGACCGATTTTGACGGGAATTTTACTGGCAGATAGCTGACGTAACAAAGAGTAACTTAGGCTATTTAACATCTCGTTACGACCCATAGGAGCGGAGCAACACGCGAACGAAGTCGCGCGGGTCTGCTAGTAATATATATTATAATATTTATATTCTAATATAAATGTTGCAAACTTTAATTGTGGGATATAGTTCTCGTTAGTATAATTAATTCTTATACATAGGATATCTCTGCATTATAATTATAATTATTTTCTGCCAAAGGTAATTTTAGTATAGTTATCTAATTTTGGTAAATTAGAACAGAAAGCTTTCAGCTCTTTAAAACCTGAACCATGGCGCATGACAAATTAAAGACAAATCCGTCAATCTTAAAATAATTATAGTATAAGTGTATATTTGAAAACAATAATAATTAATCTTGCTTCTCAATTTTTTTGCGGTTTTCGTCACTTTTCCAAAGATTTATCATTTTATCATGTGTTCTTTCGTCCACCATAAACATTGCTATTGCAGTTAGCGCAGGCGACATCTGTCACAAAATAAACGATGTATTATAGGTAAACATAATAATATCAATCATAAAATTATACACTGGCTGCGCCCCGCGGTTTCACCCGCTTTATTTTGGATAATTCACACTATATCATTATAAATTATAGTCTATATGTTATTCTGATGTGTAAGCTATATTATTGTAAAGTTCCACCAAAATCGATTCAGTAGTTTTTGCGTGAAAGAGTTACAAACATCCATACATTCTTACAAACTTTCGCGTTTGTAAGAATTAATAGAATTTAAATGAACTTCAATACACCTATATTATGCCTTTACCAGTGGTTGACTGGTAACATAAGGAAAATTGCTATAAACTAAAAATATATTAAAAATTCGCGGTTATACTCACCCAATGAATCCAAAAAGCCCACTGGATAGAAGAAGCAGATGGACTCACTTGCACATCATTAGATAATAAGTAGGAAAACACAACCCAACCGCGTATCATTGCTACTGGTAACCAGCAGACTACGTTTAAGATGGTTATGGTAATCACACTCTGAAATGATTAATATGTATTAGAAGTAGATAAAAACAGATTTTAAATCTCAATAAATATCGCTATAATAATAAAAACATGTGAAAAAAATAAAATTTTTGCCCATACAAAGAAAGTACAATTTTTATAATTTTTATTTTTAAATACATATTAATTTATAAATTTCTGTTAGGTATATTTCTTTATCTAATAGGTATTAAAAGAAAACCATTACAAAACTTTTTTACATTATTTTTTCTTTCAAAATTATAGTATTGAAAACAAATTGTGACGGTTATAAACCTTACATAAAGTAAATTCAACATTTAAAATAATAGTAATAATAATAAATAATATAAAGAGGTAATAAAATAGTAATTAATAAATATTATAACAGTATGTACAAATAAACATAATAAGTAAATTATTTTATATTTAAAACGTCATTTAATACATTAGAAATAATAATCGATCATAATTTTCAACATTAAATATATTAAAAATAATGCAGAAGGTTCGTGTATTATGGAGACGGTTCGTGTATTAGTTAGTATGAGAAAGTATGAAACTGTCGATAGTCTGACCGATCGCCCAGCATAAAAGTATTTATCATAGATGGTTTGTGGGTGACCATCTATAGAATTATAAAAATACAATACATGTATAGGGGCGATGCATGTAATAATAATGAACCTCTCAAATAATGAATATAAATATGTTTTTCTTATGTAGTTACAAAACGTTTTGATTTGTAATACTTACATTTGTAAACTTCACTTCTTTCACATTTTTATCTGAATCATCGTAACTCGATTCAAGATTTCGGGCCCATATTAACATGGTAATCCTGTTGTAATATAAATTTCAATAAATAAATTACAGAAAATTAAGCTTTAATATGTATTTTGTTAATTAAAGGTTTACGTACATAAATCCCGTAGATTTAACGCTACGTAATAAAAATATGGCGACAACAATGTATCTATCCCATGTACTTGGTAGAATCATATCCAGAACACAGGAATGGCATGTAAAGTCTAAATCGTATTGGCCAATACCAAAGAGAGGAGGAAAAGAATAGAGAGCAGCGAAGAAAATACATAAACATTGATACAGTATGTAATGGTTCTTTTCTATCGGCCATCCTGAAAAATCAAAAATGATTAATTGATAAATTTTTAATGTGTGACAAAGTGCTAATATTGATACGCAGATATTAAATTTACCTCTAGTAGTGTATTTGGCGATCACATATCGTTCTATACATACATGTGTAAGGCACTCCACTTCATATACTGACAAAAAAGAATCCCAAAAACCAAAGAAATCGCACGATACATTATACTTTGCATTCTCTATGCTAAAAAAATATAATATATTATTGTCGAAAAGTTATAGTATAAATGTAATATTAAAACTAGTAATCAGTAACAGGTTAATTTAAAACCAGTGTGAATAGGCTTTTTTATGTTTTTACGACATAAAAAGATTAAAAACCGATTGACAAAGACCGTTTTTGCTAAAAACTACAAACTCGTGAAATTGTATTGTCTTTACTGTGACGTCACACTCCATGAGATTTTCGTTCAATTTTCCAGCTCCATTTTTTAATAAAAATACTTTTTTAAATAGTCTAAAAATAATTTACAGTAAAAATATTCATACATATGAAGATTATTAAAAAAAAATTTTATGTCGCACCACGGATTTCTTTCCGTGAACGGTTTATTTATGTTTATCTATAACCGTTCAACGTATACAAAGTAGCGAAAAAGTGTGCCCGCATATTTATATATTTAAATTTATTGTTATTTTGCCATATAAATTTAAAATTTGAGCCCTTATCACTTGGGGTATAAAAATAGATGTTGACCGATTCTCAGACCTATATGCACACAAAATTTCATTGAAATCGGTCGAGCCGTTTTGTAGGAGTTTGGTAACACACACCGCCATAAGAGAGTTTTATATGTACGATAATATTGTATCTTAGAACCACAAATTCATGTGGATTACCGTAGTCTAGACTGAGGGTTATTTGAATCACAAGCAATTTCCCTATTATTTATTACAATTGACTAAACCAGTTCAAATTGGGTGTCAGTCATATCCAATTCCGTCTTGCAGCTCTCAACTGTGCACAAAAGGAATTTATAATCATACTGAGTGCTTAGTTGCTCCTTTATACTCACCTTCCGGAGTAATTAAGCGGGAGGTGGGAGAAGACAGACACAGCTCGTCTGATGCAGGCGATAAACGTAAAAAAGATTAGATTACGGTAGCTCAAGTCTGATCGTAGATTTGTAAATAACAAAGCTGAATTCAACCAAGCTCCCAGCAACGCAGAAATTGCTCCTGCAAAAATAAAAAAGTCTTAAGACAATTCTTTATTATCTTGATTTAATCTTTTCTAAATTCTTTGAAAAGGAAAGCAACTAATGGTAGAAACTCACTTAATTGTAAACTCAGAACTGATAGTACGTCCTAGATAAAATCTTAGAACTGATATTAATAGTAATTTAACTTCACTAAAAGTTTACATTATTTTAGTGGAATTTTTGTCAGGCTATATTTTGATTTTAAAAAATGTATTGAGTCTTTTTGGAGAATGTCTGGGAGCGTTTAAAAACAACATATTGTTGTTTTTCTAGTTATTAAGTCAGAGAGACGGAAAACAAAACATAACAATTAACAATATTTTCTAACATCGTTTATTCATTTAACCCTCACGCTTATTAGTAGATAAATTACTTTTAGTGTAATTAAAAAACAAAATTATCTTACCTATTGTAACGATGCCAGTTTCCAAAGTGGCTCTTGACTGATCGTCAAATATATCACTCCACGCGCAGTTTTGATCCATCCTTACTGATTAACCTTTGATCCGTGCAGCATCAATGAAGTGCCTCTATCCACTACGTATCTAACGCCAAATGAATTGTACAGATTCTAGTATATTATCAGATCTAATTACTGAGTATCAGGTTGCTTTCTTGTATTACAGGCTCAGTTCCGCTCTGTTTGTCCAATACACGGTTAGAACCACGTGAAAACTACACGTCGTTTAAACAAAAGGACAGTTTCGAGATTTTAATCTTAACATAACCGTACTGTATAACTTGAGCTGTTTCAAAAAAATATTTACTTACATTAAGTGTAAGTAACCTAATTAGTGTAATTACCTAACTCTTGAAATAATATTAGTAACGGAATTCCAAAAAGGACCGATATATTTCTCTAAATTTTGCATAAAAACATCAGAATATAATTTTACATTACATTAAATATGAAAAAAATTGATGCCTGGCAGCCCGTTAACTAAGGAGAACCGTGCGAGAAGTGTTTATTTCAAATTACCGCCATCAAATGTCTTATAAAAAAAATAAACGTAAAAAAGTGATCTCAAAAGGACGAAACAAGAAAATAATTCAGTTAGAAACCCAGAAATGCATAGGTATAAAAATGGTCAAGGTAGAACCGTGGTCGCACCAACGAAACTGTAGCTAACACAATGTTATATCATAATGTTCGATACGATAAAGCTATGAAAAAACGTTACGCAGTCGCTATGAAATTTCACGATTGCTTTAGCTCTGGACGGCCTTGACTCTAATAAAAACAAATGACAATTCGATATATGAATAGACATAGAATAATATAACGTAAACCGCAGAAACATAAGAGAAACCAACAAATATAGTAAAGGATTAACTACACCTATAAAATTACTAAGTTAAAGACATATGTTGCATAAAGATTTTTAATTTCCGTTTGCTTAGTTCAGACGGAGACTGAATTATCCGTTTAATTAACTTGATAAATGTTTAATAAAAGACGACATAATTTAAATTAATTTAATTATTATAGCGTAATTACAAACTTCACCACAATTCTGGTACGCTGACGCGTCATCAAGGGCTTTACCCTACGTAGAAGCTCATTCTCAACTAAATGACTCTCTGACCGTCATCATGACTGGCCGTATACATCAGTGTCACATTTGTTCAGTCATATTTGCTTTGGTTTTAGTAAATGCTTCGTCTGTATCGCTTAGCCCGGTCCGGATGTAATAAGGCGTAGTGCTTCCTCATGCGACCTAGTAACGCTGCTCTGAGTCTTTCGTCTCCGGTTAGGTAACACAAAACTGGTACACTGGTCGCCGCCTGTGTAATTTATAATACTTACTTATTATTGTAAATATGATGATATTTCCTAAATTTTTATAATAAAGGTTTCGACTGTATGAGTAAGAAGACAGATCTTGCTTTCTACTTTTTTTTAGATCACATTCTACGCAATCATGTTAATAGGAATATACGAACGCATACGCTGATATTTATGATTCTCCTTCTCTTCTTTTCTGGACTAGCAGACAGACTATTAATATTAGATAGTCGACAGAAGAGATGAATCCAATACTAATTTCTTTTAAGGATGAATCAATTCAGCATTAGATCCCGCAGTTAAATAACTTACCTCAGCAGCTATAGGTGCAAGTAAAGCCAAAACTTGGGGGACATGAGGTCGATAGCCATACAAGAGCAGCGGCAGCCATTGCCATATAGCCAACACAGCCGCTGGGACCCATAGCGCCAATGTTATGATGCACAGGATATGGATACACTAAACAAGTTTGATTTCTATCATTTATGTAATAAATTCGCATTTCTAAAGAATTAAAGCAGAAGTACATTAGTATTGTTTAAAACTTTATTATTATTAATATACAACTGTTTGTGCTGATTCACTGACTGATTGATTGATCACCGCTCCTGTAAAATTTTGTATGAAAAAATTTTTTTCACTTATGGTTTCGTATAAAAGACAAAAATCATTCAGAGGAAAAATATGGAGAAAGCTGATGATTGAGGGTTTCAGAGACGGGGGAATGTGGTGCTCGAATAAATATCATTCGAAACCTCATTTAATTGGCAATGAGCTGAAAAAAAATCCAAAATAGCGCATTTAAGATGGGGGCCATACAAATTTCGTCGGCGTCTATCTCAAAAAGTATACAAGACGGAAGATTGGTTTACTGGAAAAAGTTGATCAGGGCCTCAAGGTCTATTTGAAAAATCAAGATGGCGGAATTTATTTTTCCATACAAAATGTATGGGAAATATTCAAGAGACTAAAAGTTGGAAACTATGCAAGACTTTGATACGGTTCATAGAAGAACATTCATTCTGACAAATTCATCAAGGATTTTAGAGATGGGTATGGAGCACAGCCAGGTTATTAAAATAGGCAGGCGCTACCCAAATAAAAAATACTAAAAATGTCATCTAATTGGCAGGGAGCTGAATAACTATTTCCAAATTGTCAGATTCCGTATGGCGGTTTTGTAGAGAATGGTAGACAGTGGTAGAAAGTAGTAGAAAAATGGTAGTCAGTGATGGCAGTAGTCTACTATTTTACATTCATTAACTTCTATTGTGCGCTGAAGTGATTTTCATGTCCTGTATTTTTACATCTTATAGCTCTGGTAGATATTAAAGAAGGTCTCTCTAAAAGAGATTCCACTGTACTGTGCTCGATAGCATATCAATCTAATATTCGCTTTAGAACATTTAGGCAGTCAACAGTGGACAGTTGACAGAGCTATAGATAGTAGAAAAGTAAGTTACAGACAGTGCACAGTAGAGGTTAATGAACGTAAAATAGTAGACCACTGTCTAACACTGCCTATCACTGACTACCATTTTCTTCCGCCGCGCCGTCTACAACTCACTACCTTTTTCTACTACTTTCTACCATTTTCTACATAACTGCCATCATGAATCCGACAATTTGTTATTCATTCCTTCACGCAGCCACACGTCATACTAGTTTTTATATATAGCTTAACTTGAAGCTATTGCACTGACATTCATATATAAAATTAATCAAAAAAAATATTAAACAAATATTAATGTCAATATTTACAAATAAGTCAGCCAGCCAAGAAAATACAAACACAATAAAATTTTCTTTCTCAATGAAATCACATTATATTAAATTGTTCATGAAAATAACTTCCCTTCAAAACATTTCTATTAAACAATAAATCAAATAAATTACCTTTGTCAACCGCCTCTCTTCTCTCTGTTGCTCGTTTCTGTAATATATTCTTTCCAGCCGAATGGATTTTCCCATAAAGAAAAATCTACAACATTGTTAAAGCGATCAAAGAAAATATACGTAAGTGCTATTTACAATATGTTAGCTACATATATTATGAGAAATACAATTTAACAACATCAGATCATAAAATATTATGGAAAAAGGACTTATTAGTTAACTATACTTTCAATTATTAATAGTTTTGTAGCGAAGAAAGAATAAATCAAATGTAAATATTGAAATGCCTATTTTTTCAAATTTATTAATAATTTTTATGATAAAATAATAATGTTTTTGGTATTCTCTAAGCATTTCTTAGATTGATAGTTTAGAAATAACGTAGGCTTGAATGTAGAAACCGTCACCCATTTGATATATTAGTATTACTTACATTCCTACGACTGGTATTATCCCGCACATTATTACATAAGGCACACTGAACCCCAATTGTCTTGCACCAGAGTTGAGTGACGGCCAGAGCAGGGCACAGACCGTACCAGTTGCATCACACGAGTACATTCCGTACCCAAATAGAGGAGGAATGGCGAAAATCACCGCCACCATCCAACAAACACCGATAAGTGTCCAATAATACCTAAAGTACACAGTTCGTTCTGAAATACAACGAGTAATAAATAATATCTTCAAGATAAAACGAATAATTGTATCATAATATTTCCAACCTCGCCTGAAGTATCTCGCTAGCAAATATCTTTCCAGTACGATTGCAAATAAAGCAATCATTTGAAAGACACCAAAAAATTGATTCATAAAAGCGAAAAGCTGACAACTTGCTGGACCAAACAGCCATCTGAAATTATTTGTTACAAGTAGTTCAGTGTTATAATTATTTTACTTTAGATAAACATCGGTTATTTATAACATACAAATTTCAATTTTGCAAAGTACGAAATGTATCTTTTATTCAGTGGTTTCGAGTCAAATTAAAGATCTTTAACCGTCACCGTGATCAGTATTATTTTGTCAACTATTGCAGAACCGTCGGAAAACGTAACCTAAGGGTGCGAAATAAGATATCGTACAAGATTTAGCACTGAGTTAGAAATAATTTCGTACAAGAACTCAGAAAAACGTTTTCCAAAAATTTGTAGTATACACTAAATTTTTTAATTTAAGTTGAAAATAGTATTTTCATGATATAAATAAATTTATTATAACTTAATTTTTACCTCTTTGCTAATGCGGATGATCCCGAGAATGGAAACCCGAGTAGGTTTCTGCCCAGCGAAGCTGAGCAGAGATTGAGTACCAGCACATGACTTTTGAATATAACCAGGTGACTGTGGATGAACGTGGCATACAGCCAAGCGTTAAGCAGCACCCCAAATACACCTGACACAGAACAATTCTCGAACAATAATAATAATGTTAATAATAAAACGTCAAAACCTAACGACATAATTATTCTACGTATACATATAAAAGAAACTGACTGACATGTCATGGCACAGCACAAACTCCTGAGGCTAGTTAGGGTGAACACAAAGATTTGTTAGAAAGTTTACTCCTAAAGTGGTACACAAGTGGTTGATAGTTTGTATGAAAAGCTTAACTGTCATAGCAATGTGATAGCAATTAAAAACATAATATGTTAATAGGACATTACTACTACACAAACAGAGCCACGGGTAATGTGCTAGTTTTTTAATAAACATTTATTATAAAGCACATTACCCGCATTTAAACAGTACGTTATATTAGATATTTTTGCCCGAATATAACGAAGCAAAAAAGGTATCTATCTAGATTGATTAACATGTACAAATGTTCACTCCGCGCCTACTATCTTCAGAAATAAAAGGCGCCCGTTGACGTGGATTGAACTATCTTTGGGTATAGCTATGTACTTTTGTTCCCTCGTTGTGTTACGTGTTCTTAAATTTTTAATATAATTTCATATATAATTCCAATAAGGCATTAATTACACTAAATGCAATATGCATTCTGGGTGACAATAAAAAAAATAGTTATGATACTGTGTTGGAAATCAATCAAAAAGGCTTAATTAGGACATTTCAAATAATAGATCTTTACCTACGAAATTGCCGTTCTGCCGTACTGGTTATTTGTCTAATTTTTTCTTTTTTCGCTAAGTTCAATATATTTTTATTTTTGAAATACGGAATTCTTTTTTGAAAATTAGTCATTTGTTTAACGGTTAGCGTCCTGTTTTCATCGAATTTGTACGTTTTTCGACATTGAGAATTAAGGAACGTCAAAAATTCGATTGATTATGGAGTATGAGTAATGCCGTGGTAGCAAAATAGAAAAAGCGGCACCGTTATTGGTTTGCCCGCTTCCGTTCTGAAAATTTCGACCTAAGACTTTAACCCCGTGGGCGACCTAAAACTTTAGTCGACAATGACGATTAAAGGCGATTGTGGAGGCTGCAAGCAGATTCTCAATCTACAGCTGAATTAGCAGCAGCTTTCGACGTTAGCATCAAAACAATATTGAATCGCATTATAACTTGCGACGAAAAATGGATTCTGTTTGACAAGTGCAAGCGCTCTGCAAATCCTAACGAAAATTGACACGTCCTGAACACAATGATGGAGAAGCTCGCACATCTCCAACCAGCTTTGATAAATCGTTTGGCTCCGCTGCTCCTGCACGACAACGCGCGAACTCATACTGAACTGCAGATATCCAAGTAATAAGATCTGGGGTTGGAAGTTCTCTGTCGTCCACCGTACTCACCAGACCTTGCACCTACAGACTTCTACTTTTCCAGAATTTGAATAACTTCTTGGCGGGGAAAAAATTCAATAACCGAGAGAGAGGTAGTTCAAAATGCCTTTGAAGAATTCGTTGCCACCCATCTAGCAGACTTTTTAAAAAACGGCATGAATAAGCTTACACTACGTTGGCAAAAATGCATTGATTGCATGGGTAATTACTTTAATCAATAAAAATAAAAAATATAGAGGGAAAAAAGGGCGTTATCTTATTTCATGAAAAACGGCAATTTCATAGGTAAAGACCTAATTTCAACTATTGCTCGTTGCTTTATCGAGAAAATTATTCGTTATGAAGTGCTACCAGTATTACAATACATTGTAACATTGTAAGTGATCCTTAGGAAATATGAGATGCGTGGTGGCGACCACAAATAAATTATAAAATGATGACAACTAGAGTACACAATTAAATTTATATGTTTTAGAGTTAACCAGTGTTATCCATATAACTTCACGGAGTATAATAAAGTTTACTTACCAAATACAATAAGGCATGCTCCAAGTAGCGTTTTATACGAACTGTCGAAGTAATACCATGGACACTCATCCTCATTATAATCGAACAATGATTGCATTGCCACGTCACGTCAGGCAAATCACTTTAGGCACCAAATGAAAAGGGACCGAAAACTTAATTTTGAAATATCACAAACGTCCACATAGGAGAGGTGGTCACAAAGACTGGTCAGGTTGACGAACCAACAGGCTCTTGCTGGACAAAGGAGATATCATATTACTGCCCTGGAGCCATTTTGCGTGCAACATTTCTAACGAATACGCTGTTTCGGTTTGTTAGGGAAAATAGATTCTTTTAAAGAAAATATCTTTATATGTCTTACTTCTAATGTGCTAAGTTAATTACACAAAATTTTGAAACACAAAGAGTCGTCTTTAAAATTTAATAAACAATTTTATAACTTTAATTTTTCGTAATTTTCATTTCATTACACTTTTCTTATTATCAATTAATTTAATTATTAAAAAATCTTTATTACTATGTACCTACAGAATTTCCATAAATTTACTGAATTAAATTAATTAAGTACCTACATAGATATTATGTTTAATCTTGCAGACTTATAATCAATACCTTTTGATGATTGAAATTGAAAATTAAATTAAGTTCCTTATTATTTTTAAAACATATCGTGTATCTTACCTTGCTTCTTGTCAAATGATGTCAATATAATTTATATGGTAATTTAATTGGAAAGTGTGATCTTTATTTGGTGGAACATAAATAGACTTACATAAGGCATGTATCGGGATATATTTAAATCGTTAACCAGTTGGCGACGAACTTCATTCGTTTCTTGGCTATGATCAATAAGATATTTTTGGAGAGTTCTATTTATCAGTATAAAATGAATAAAAAAATCATTGTAACACCAAGATAATATCTAAACCTGATACCCATACCTTGTAAAAATATGTTTGTATAAAAGTATTGAGATTCGATAAATAAGTAGGACATTTTTATACCAGATGTATTTTTTTTTATCGATTTAAATTGCTATTGGTTTTTTTAAACTAAATAAAGAAAAAAACATTTATCCGGGATCCTTTTATCACGTAGAAATTCTACAAAAATAAGTATAACAATTGCCTTTTAATATTTTATTTTTAATAAAATTATTTAAATATTGCAATGAATTAAGAACATTAACATTTAACAATGTTAAAATAAATTTAAGAAAACAATTAAATCATCGTTTGACAGTATTATTATGAATGTTAAAGAGTGCATCAGTTGAGTTTCTTGCCGGCTCCTTCAAAAGACGACCAACCTATTTTGAAATTTTGAAAGTACTTTATAAAAAATATCTAACTGAAATAAGTTGTTTTGGGTTAAGTTTCTATTTAAGCGATCACCGAAACCACTTTCTCATGAACCCATTACAAACTGCTGTTACCGGGTAAGGTAGGAAAATTATATTAATATTTTTGATTACTTAATCTTATTATATTAATATTTTTGATTACTTAATCGTACTAAAATTATAAACGCGATAGTTTGTAAGAATGTATGGATGTCTGGATGTATGGAAGTATGCTTGTTACTCTTTCATGCAAAAACTACAGAATGGATTTTGATGAAACTTTACAATAATATCGCTTACACATCAGTATAACACATAGGCTATAATTTATGATGATATAGTGTGAATTATCTAAAATATAGCGGGTGAAACCGCAGGACGCACTAATGTATTAAATGTATGTTATTTTAGAATAAAATTTGTAATTAGATAGGTAGTAGATGCTATAATTTTTAAAGATTTAAGATGAAAATTTATAAGATTATATTTATAAATACACAACAATTTATAAATATCATCATTCTATACTCGATACTAACAGGAACCAATCCATTTCATTTGAAAATACAAAACAACTGGTTGACAATTACAATGATGGCGGCCACATAATTATCAAACCACTTGCTTCCACTAGTTGCGGCTCTATGTGATTAATCGTTGTTTCCTTGAAAATATATATTTATAATATCGAGAAATATCTTTCAGCAGCTAAAATATTTTTACTTGTCTAACTCACTCCTATTTTAAAATATCGAGTAACCAACTTATATAATCTAATCTGAAGCAAAAATATTTCTCGATTACATAGTTTGGTAGGCGGCCAGGCTAACCGCTTCTAAAGTATTAAGGTCGACATAGTTTAACGCAAATTACCTGATAATATAGACTAAACCGAGATAACTAAATTGGCAGCCGATGAGAGAAAAACGTCAGGTACGCTAACACTTAACACGCACGGCAGGCGCTCGTCTATCGAACTCAGTTAATTACCGAGAGGATCGCACATGTTTTTGGCGATGTATGTATATCTGAACACTGCCTAGCCGGTGTTATCAAACTCAGTGGTGTGTATAATCGCTGCGAGTACGCAGTGCAGTGCCGACACCGGACGTGTAGCGAGTAGCGAGTTGCGAGTTGCGACAGGAAGATGTCGATAGAACAATTGTCCCTAATGGTCAGACAACATCTCGATCTTCTCACTCGTATGGAGGACGTTCTATACCCAATGAAATGGACGATCTATGAGTCCCCTCTGGGAGGCCGCGGTCTTGTTGCTACAGAGGATATCAAAGCTGGTGAAGTGTTGTTCGTTGATCACCCACTCGTTCATGGACCACGATCTGGAACTATTATACAACGTGGGTGTACAGTTTGTAGAAACCTCGTTAGCGAATCATTATTCAAGTGTCCAAAATGTACTTTGTTATTATGTTCTGAACAATGTCAAAACAGCGGTGTCCATTTAAGTGACTGTAGTGTAATTTCCTGTTGGCCTAACAAAGTGCCCATTGAGGAAGTCGATGACACACTATTGCGTGCATTAACGGCTATTCGCGCATTGTTATTAAATGAAGGAGAAAAAAAACTTCTGACTTCTCTCAAAGCGCATGTTTCAGAGCAACATGGGAGTGAAATAAGAAAACTGAAAAAATATTTTGATATTCCCTCAGAAGAAGAACAATTTATGAATTATGTATCGTGTGTTCTTGATGCGAATGCTTTTCAAATAGCAACGCCATATGGACTGAAAGAGACGAGTTCGCGTGGTCTGTATCCTGTCTCGGCAATTATGAATCATAATTGTGTATCAAACACGAGGTATAGCTTTAACACTGAATTCCAAATGACAGTTAAAGCTGTTAAACCTATACGAAAAGGGATGGAAATTTTTACCTGTTACTCTGGAATGTTATGGGGAACTCCTGCGCGACGTCTTCATCTCAATAAGACGAAACATTTTTTGTGTGCCTGTGAACGATGTGCCGATCCTACTGAGCGCGGTACTCTCTTAGCGGCTCTGAGGTGCTTTTCAAGCGAGTGTACTGGTTCTCTCTTGCCAATAGAACCGTTAAACAATTTTACGGCATGGCGATGCTTAGAGTGCGACTTGAGAGTCCCACATAACAGCATATGTGCAATACAGAGTGCTTTAGGGAGCCTTGTCGGATCTTTAGACTTTGAAAATATTTATGAAATCGAAAAAATTTTCTTAAATAGGATTACCAAATATATTCCAAAAACAAACCAAATTGTCGTAGATCTACAGTGCCGACTTATATGGGAATTTGGAGAAGCTGAAGGACTCCGTTGGAATGGTAAGTGTCTACTTATATTTTAATAAATATGTTAAAAATATCAAGAACTATATTTTCGGAATGGAGACGATGTTTTTAATGCATACCATTTTCTAGGATATTGAGTGTTTGATAACAACTTCATATGTCAGAGATATAAAAATCTTTCTTCTACATAAAGCGAGCGATAAGGCAAATATATTCATATTTTTTTACATTATGTTTTTTTTTACATTTAAACAGCTAAATCGACTCCTTCTTACAAGCTTAAAGAAATAAAGAGTTCATAAATAGAATAAAAATATTAATATTCAATAATCGTTCTTGTTTTGGTTAATAACGTTACATTAAATACCTTCAAATTCACGTTTGCTTGATAAAATAAATTTGTATGGACAGTTCTCAATTACTAACTATATTTACAGTTTAAAGATTATAGAGTATAACTACTACGTGAGTTATTGTAAACTGTAAGCAGTAGCGTCTCTATTTTTAGGACTTTCAATAGTTAATTTTTGATTGAAAATTGCCTCTGAAATAATGGTTTTTGAGTGGATTTTGCATTATTTAGAAGGTTCTTTTCGGATTGTTATATTTATTCAGTTGTAATTTACTACCCCAACTAAAAATTTAGAAATTATCAATTGAGGCAGATATTAAAAAGAAATAAATAACAAAATGTTCTCTAGTTATTTGCGGTATACAATATACGAATATGAAATAATATATAATTCATTAGTAAATTAAACTTATATATATAATAAACCAATTTTGCATTAAGTTTTTGTCCAAACAATACTTAATAAACTAATTTTTAAAAAATACGTCAGGTGAGTGGGGCGTCAGTTTGCTGTGCTAATGCAAGAAAATTTCTTTTGTTTTTATTTCGAATATTCTTGATAAATCTGATAAAATTCTAGCTGCCTATAAGAATTCACGAAGTATGCGGTAACAACATCTAAGATAATATCATTACACATTAATGTGAAATTATCTAAATTATACCTGTTCAAAAAATATTATTTAAGATAGATCATATGTCACATACTTACAAGCATACTTATTTTTTTATTTCTATAATATATTTTACAAAATAATAGAAAGTTAAAACCAAAGTGAAATGTAATAAAAAAACACAAACAAAGAAATAAATGATAATATAAAATATGTGACACGACATCTTAAAACCAGAGTAAAAAAGCAAAAATCTAAACTTAATCTATATTAACTGCAAGACTTAGATGAGTACACAATTTTATTTTGATATAATACAGTGATATAAATGTTTGCATTTAACTGCAAATCACCGTCTATGTTTTAGCGAGAAAAATGTTAACTTGCAATTTTGATATTTTTTTTAGAACAAAAGTGCTCTAACTAAAATCGACATCAAACATAAAGTGCGATACAAAGTTAAAACTTAATATAACAGTATACAAAATTATAATTTAAGGATACGTCCTCGTTGTAAATGAATTAAACTCATCTTAATTCAGCATTACGTCATATTCGACACGCCTGTTTGCTCCATGAATCAGTAAGTATGTTAATTCCAGTAGCTATTTTCATAATAGGTTAAATGTAGATCGACATCGTAGGTCGAAGCGATATATCTTGTCAGTCAAATTCAAATATTGCTGACTTGACTATCTCGCGCGCCGATATGGGAGAAGCAACCATAGAGACCTTGCACCCATTTTTATCTGATATTCCGCTACTAATATCTAATGTGACAATTTCGAAATCTAAACTGAGTGGAAGGGGGTTATTTGCTACAAAATTTCTAAAGAAAGGATCACTTCTGTTCATCAATAAACCAACAGTGTTTGGTCCTAGAGCCAATTGTGAAGTTGAAAAATTTTGTTCAATTTGTTATCGTATTAATGATTTGTGTTATCCGTGTGACAAGTGTTATGCTTTTGTTTGTTCTAAAGAATGCAACAATTTGCCAAGTCATACGGAAATGTGTATCTTTTTATGTGAAAATTGGAAAATAAAGAAAACACCTGACGCAATTGAAGCGATTTCAATAACACTTACGCGTGTACTAATCTATTTACGATTCATGTTACTTCCCGTAGAACAAAAATGTTTGTTGAAATTATTCCAAAGAAGTGAATCTAAATCCAGATTTGAAGAATTAGAAACATTGCAAAGTAAATTTTATGTTCCTGAAGAACACATAAATTTTCTCAAAGCAGTTTATTCTATATTGAAAATAAATTCGTTTCGAATAAGTAATTCGTTTCGAATAAGTAATTCGTCAAAGTCTGAAACTGTGGAGTTGAGAGGTTTTTACCCCTTGTCGTCATTCATGAACCATAATTGTCTCCCAAATACTAGAAATATTTTTAGAAAAGACTATACTATGGCAATTTTTGCCAGTCAAGACATAAAGCAGGGAGATGAGATTACTTGTTGTTATACGGGCCTTTTATGGTGCAGTCCCGCTCGACGTTACCAACTTTATAAATCAAAGAATTTCTGGTGCAGATGTAATAGATGTAACGATAAGACCGAGATGGGTACAAATTTGTCTGCGTTAAAATGCTTCAATAAAAACTGTAAGGGAAATATTTTATCTCAACACCCTCTAGATCCTCAAACAATGTGGTATTGTGATACTTGCTACGTAATTCTGTCGAGAGAAAAAATAAACATACTTCATAGTGTGCTAGGAAGCCTTGTTGGAACCCTTAAATTAGACAAGGAATTTTGCATGGACAATGATGTTTTAAAAAGACTAGCAACTTTCATTCCCTATTCGAATCATATATTCGTTGATATACGTCTAAGGCAGGCGATTAAAATTGGATTTACGGATGGCACTGGACTTTATGGTATAAATGAACGAAGCATTAATATTCTTTTAACAAAACTAACTGAATAAGTAAAAAGTTGGAACTTATGATTAGGTAAGACAACTGAAGTAATAATTGACATTATACCTATAGGGTATTATCATCAACCCTCTCACTATTGAGCGACCATAGCCCTTAGGTATCTCGCTGGCCAAATGCGTCTTGGTTGACTTTACACACTTTTGCGAACTTTACATTCAATTCTATGGTGTGCAGGTATCCTCACAGTGATATTATGTTATTTCCCGAGCACGACAATGAAGTCTTAACCACTAGGCTATCACCGCTATATATTATGTGATATTTTTTAAATTCTTGTTCTTGAGAATGTATAAAAAAGTAGATAGGTACGCGGGTTTCGTCGATAATAAGATTTTAATAAAATAAGAAAAAAAAATATTATTAATAAATTTATATTAAATTCTTAATATTTTTCTCAGAAAAAACTAGAAACTAAAGATTTTAATTATCACTAGCCAACCCGCGCGATTACGTTCGCGTGTTACTCCGCTCCTATGGGTGTTACAACTGCTATCTGCCAGTGAAAGTCCCGTCAAATGGGTCCAGCAATTTCAGAGATTACCCGGAACCAACAAACAGACAGGCAGACCGACGTACAAAAATTGTAAAAAATGTTATATTGCCATATATACCGTATACCATATGCACTTTTATTTTAATACTACAAACAGACACTCCAATTTTATTTATTTGTATGGATTTTTATCGTTTAGGTATGTATATCTGTTGAATTAGGTGAATTTAATTTTTACTTCTGTATTATTTAGTATTCTTTTAAAGTTAGTTTAGTATAAATATCAGTACAAAGTTACAAACTGTACGAACACTACAAAAGCGACTATTATATTAACATGCACAGTGTTGAGTTTCTAGGACATGATGCGGTTTACAATATGTCAAGGTTTTTCTGTACATCTAATGTCAAATAATAAAACTGTGAGCATCTACGTACGTATAATTTAAATAATAAAGATGAGGTAATCGCCAATCTTAGTATTAATATATTCTTCCTTCCGTCGTAAACAAATGGTGTCAAATTACATGTACATTTACAATCTATATATTATTATGTTTAACTAACTAGCGATCCTTCGTCAATCGTCATATAATTAATTATAGGAAATGTTAATCGTAGGCCTCTCTTATCGGGTATATTTTTATTATTCCGACAATTTGATTCGTTTTTAATTCCAATACTTTAACGGAATGGTCAACAATTAGAAAAAAAATAAAATAAATTTCCGTGTTATTATAGTGCAAATAGTTATTTTCTTGGAGGAAATAAAATTTTTTATATTGAATCTCAGAACACTAACTTCAACATAGCAAATACAGCGCATGCACAAAATATTCTAAATCATTTTACTGTTATTGGTATATTTTATAAAATCAAATAAATTCGAATTCGTCCGCGTGATGGTTCGCTCCTATTGGTCTTAGCGTGATGATATATAGCCTATAGATTTCCGCGTGATGATAAATTCCTCTATAAATAGGCTATCTAACGCTAAAAGAATTTCTCAAATCGAACCAGTGGTTCCTGAGATTAAAGCGTTCAAGCAAACAAAGAAACTCTTCTGCTTTATATATGTTTTTATGATAATTAATAATGTTTATGAGATACTTTTGCTCAAAGAATTTATGATAAATTTGTATTTACCATCATTGCATTTTATTATTTTCGCATATGAGTAACTTGCATAAGCATTAATTATTGTAATCATTAATATTTGGATGCGTCTCGCATAGTAGATAAGTAGGTCAGTGTTTACAACCAAAGCAATTTCTACATCGGATCAAATATTATTTCAGTTTTACTTTTACTTAATAATACTAAGGTCATTAATAAAATTAATTAATAAATTTGATTTAAAAATTTAATAAATTTAAGAGAAACGCGCAATTTTAAAAAGTGTCGAAATTATATAATACATATTAATTTATTAATTGATTAGTTTTAAATATTTTTATATATAAGACAAATGAGGGTAATTTGCAAAAGTGAAACAGTCAATGTTAAAACTATTTGATTATGAAAGTTGAATGTCAAAAATAACCACAATTGAAAAGTATTACATTAGTTTAAAGCGTGAGTAAATTTTAGTCTCATTTACGGCGTTTAGTTCAGAGTGTCCTGACATACTCGTACCTACAAAGTCAGAAAAGTGAATCAAATAGTCAGTGACCAATTATTCTCCAACTCGCGTGGATACCGACATCCTTTTGAGTTTATGAAATGGGTGCATCTTCAAAAAATCCACGTCTCCATGTGATTACCAGGTGGATCTGTGAACCAATACCGTTAGTATAACATTAACTATCAGTCGTTACGATAATTCAGTCTAAACATAAAACTTTAATTACTATTGCGTAGACTAATAACTAATTTGGCATCAATAGTAATTATAGTATGCTTTTAGAGAGAAATAAAAAAAATGCCAATCGTTACAGAAATGTTTGAAATTTGTTGACATCAATTAGTATAACAGTATTGTCGTTATAGATATATATTTGACGAGAGAAATAGAAAATCTGTGACTAACATCATTCTGCCAACTGTATGTCCCTACAGATTGGAACATCCAACGGTTTTCGATTACATTATTTGTATTCATAACTAAATACATAGATTACAGTTATAAATGTGTTACTATTTTTTAATCTAACATATGATTCAGCGTACTACATAATGTTCACACAATGCATATATTATGATACTAGCTAGAAAGTTTCCTCGTTTGTTACCATTAGTTTAAACTTTATCAGCATAGTGTGTTAGGAGGAATATAATTGTATAATTATGTTATCGAAATGTGCACAATTCCCAGAACATATTATTTTAATTTACACGTGACCAAAGAAATATGTGTATTAATTTCGCAATATGTGTATTTAAACAGTAGTCATAGCGGGGAGAAATCTATTTTCTATTGCAGTTAAAAAAGTTACCACATTTTTATTTGAATCGAAAAGATAGACTTTCATAATAAATAGAAAAACTATTCTTTGTAGCAGTTAAAAAAAATAAAAATATATTATTAACCGAACCCATAATTATATGTTCGAGTCTAAAACCATTTTGTCAAGTTCAAAAACAATAAAGCTCTATCAATATAGCAGTGCTGAATTCCGTGATATTCCATCGAGAAACAAATTCCACCTATCCTCTGAAGCCTTAGAAAGTGGAAGCTTTATAAGTAAAGAACGAAAAAATTCCTCAGCGATAAAAAAATTATTTTAAATTCAGCTAATAAGGCCAAAGACCAGATATTTGAAATGCTATCTTGATAGAGCTAAAACATAATGTGTTTATATTTTTATATGCACAGATGTTCTATGGTAGATTATAGTCAAAAAATGCATTTTTTAATATTATAGATGACTAATTGTAGATTTCTTTGTATACATTCCCTAGAATAATTTTGCATTATAAAATCCTTATGATATTAGTTATCACATTTCATTAACATATACCTTATTAACGAAATTTACATTACTTTACTTTAAAATGAACTACAAAATACGTACTATGAAAAATCAAAAATCTTATAGCAAACAGTTGTAATGAACTATATAGGTGTTTTAAAATTATTTATATATTATTTCAGAGCTCTCAGAGTTCCGGCTGCAGTTGAAAGAGAGCCTGTGCCGCGTAACGCTGCGCACGGTGGCGGCGCTAGGAGCTGGAGACGCTCACCTCCGTGGTCTATTGCTCTACCACTTGCACGCCACGCTGGCAGAACGCGCTCGCCGATCGCCAGAACTGTATGATGTTAGTATCAGATACTTACAGGAAGGGACAAGTTACAGACAGACACATATACACAATAAATGATATCAAACAAAACAGACCATTTACTAAAAAAATAAAAAATCAGTACACGACATACATTGTTTTATCGTCTCTGTAACGAAAAAATATCAATTGTTCGTTAATTTAATACAAAAAAAATGTTAGTTGCAAGGTTTGATTACAGACACACACCGCAGGTAAAAATAAAATTACCAATGACTTTCCTCGCCATGACCTCGCTTCGGTAAAATAGACACACAACAAATATTATCAAAATCGATCTCAAATTCCAAACTTATGGTTCCAAATACTTAAATGTCTTACTCAGGAGGTCCGAGCTCGATCGTATGCACACATCTCTGACTTTTCTAAGTGATGTGTGTTTTAAGCAATTAAATATCATTTGCCTTAATGGTGAATGAAAACATCGTGAAGAAACCTGAACTCCTGAAAGTTATCCATGTTCTCTGTCAATGAGTGAAGTCTGCTAACCCGAACTGGCCAGCGGTGTGGACATGGCCTAACACTCTCCTCATTCTGAGGAAGAATGTTGTGAATGATGTTAATAAAATATGATATAACATTTCTTTCAGGAACTGAAATCTGAAATCGAGAGTAGTATAGAGCAAGCATACAATATACTTCATGGCGATTTGTCCGCTCCGCCAGATTTAGAATTACGAAGACAATATCTTGGACCAGGCTGTGACAAGACTCATGAAGAACGATTCTTCATTCTCGATACTTCTGATTAATTTTAAATTTTAAGCGATTTATTTATGAAATAATTTTAGTGCAATGTTAATTTATATAATATTCCTCAGGAATGATATTATCCAACCGACTGGTATAACATTCTTGCTTATAAAAATATGTATATGTATTCTTGCTTATAAAAAATATGTATATTAATTTCCAACTGTTATCGGATTTATTGTCAAAATCAAAAATAAATTATTATTTCCATGTCATTGTATTAATTATCTTCAATATATTTATATTAAAAGAAAATATGTGTCGGAGAAATCTGAAAGGTACTAAATTTAAATTTAATACTAAAAAGGAGATTAGAATGAAGAGAAGATAGTTAGGATATACAATCTTTATAATAAGCATCGTATGTGCACAATGGATGGCCTATCTTGAAAGCTAAGCTTACAAAAGGGTTCCCTAACACTAATCTAAACAGCCTAAGTTACGGTTCCGACATGTTGAATAATTTTAAATACAGGTACAGTTTGTCTATAAAGTCGTGACATTAAATGATGGCGCTGCCGACATACGTGTTGCAACCCTGTATAGTGTGACCAAAACGATTTTGATACTAGCAGTTTGTTTAAGTAAAATGAGTAAATAAATAAGGCACATTAGTCATATTTTGTTTGTTTGATTTACAGTACCGCTTATCAAAGTAGTTTTAATTAAACCAAAATAAAATTATTAGTTATAAAAACTGACATTAATTTCTTTCACTCATCATCGGATTCTAAATATTCAACATCAAAAAACGTTTCGCTGCCTCTTTCATCAGCAGCACTGTCATCACTACAGCTGCTGTCACCACTGCTACTATCATCGCCTAAGCGAATAATCAACTCGTCTATGTCTCGATACAAACTACGTCCTCGCTCGTAGTACTCTTTTTCGAGTGTCTCAACATGATGGCAGCAGTTTTTCCATGTTTCAGGTGTGATGCTGCTGCAGGCCTCTTCAGCAAGTTGCTTTACATCACGTGATCCTACATTTTGTGCTGCTACTTTTTGTTTTAGGTTAGCCCAAATGAGCTCAATAGGATTCAAATCACAGTGATACGGCGGAAGCCGTACTACTGTGTGCCCGTATTCTCCTAAAAGTTTATCAATGGCATAGATGGGGCGGGGTTTGTTTTTTTTTACTAAACTCATTAAATTTGGCTTCCTGAGCGAGTGATCAAAATCAATATTATTCTCTAATAGCCAAAGTTTTATCTCATCTACGCGGGAACTAGAGGTGGGCGTCTTATTTGTCAGGACGGAGTGGTATGGCGCGTTATCCATAACTATGATTGAAGGATCGCGAAGATTTGGTATAAGCTTTTCTTTAACCCACTTGGAAATATAAGGAGGCAGTTTGGCACAAACCCCTTTTCACTTCCAGCATGGACTATGATGTAACGCTTTCCTTTGGTTATGTCTTTTGTGACACCTTCGATGTTCAGAGATTGCCAACATTTTGTGACCTGGTGGGAAAATAAGTTCTTATTTATTGTGAACTGGCATTCATTCACCCACGGCTTTGCCATGTACTTGGGACAAGTATTTAATGTTATGTTAAAATGATTATTAATAAAACAATGCTATCATACTGATTTATAGCGACTGTTTCTAATCAATAAGAATTGTATTGTATGATTTTTGACTTATAGAATTAACATGGATGAATTACCTACGGTGTGTAATTTTTTCACTTTGGTATAATTATATGTATATTTATTTTGGTACTATTGTTTTATTGTTGATGTTTTATATAATATATTTTTCAATAATTATATATTTTTTAGTTTGTGATTATATGCATTTTAGATTTTTTAAAACCGTCACTGCTTCTTACTAAATCACATCCAGCCATTCAGGATCGTCTGGAAGAAACGCCCAATTCGGACGTCAGACCATATCGGCCCGGTTACCCGATTGCGTCGGCTATAAGTTGGCGGCACTGCTTGTCAAGGGGGTCAACACACAGGGTTCCCATCCGGTTCCCCCAAATCTAGGGCGTAAATAGGGTTTTTTAGACATAACATATTATCTTATTCTTACATTTTTACTTAATACTAAAACTAAAGGAAGCGAGTGCGCTGCGCAAATTGGGGGCAGACACTGACTTGTCGATGCTCCACGTTCCTCGTCGATCGTCATGCCGGCTGCGGATGCAGCAGATTCTATAGGGTGAATGAACTCAAACTAGATAGGCAGCGCTTTTGTCTTCAGGTTATGTAGCAAGCATTGTACATTTATAATATTCTCAAAAATAAGCTGCGAAATATAAGTTCACAATCTATCGACAGTTCCCAATATCGCGAGATAGATTGTAATCTAACAGTGTTGACAATTCACGGTGACATATACATTTACATATATTACAGAATATTATTTATAATTTTTTTAGGCTGCGGGCATAATTTATAAATTTACATATATTACAGAATATAATTTGTAAATTTTTTGGGGTATTTTCAAGTAATTATTGTGGTTTTATGGATTTTTGACTTAAGCATTAGGGAGAAATATTTTTAGGATTGGTAACACTGTTATAAAGTGTTAAATGTCAATAATTTTAAGGGTTTATCCATCAAAATTGGCCAAATCACTTAATTATTTTTACAGACGCTTCTAAACTATCACCAGACGGCAATGTTGGCGCAGCCTGCTGGGTCCCCAGATTCAAAATTGTCCTTCAATTCAAGTGCCCTCCTCAATCATCCATTTTTACAGGCGAGGCTGTTGCTTTGTATGAAGCTATACTGTTTTCGCTCTCCCATAATCTTAAACAGACAGTTATTTTTACTGACTCACTAAGTTGTTTGCTTGCTATCAAAGATAACCCTTTTCGTAGTAAGTCGAAGTTTTTCCACATTTTAAAGATTCGGGAAGCTCTTTTTTCTTGCTACCAAAAAGGATTTGATATTCTTTTAGTCTGGATCCCGAGTCATTCGGGCATTAAGGGTAATGAAACTGCAGATACATGCGCGAAATTAGCTATCCAAACTGGCACTCTTGAGCATTTTTCTAATTCGTCCCAAGATCTGTGTTGCCTTGCTAAAACTCATTTGGATAAATCCTGGAACGAGCAATGGGAATTATCGAAATCTTGCAAAGGCAAATTTTACGCCTCTTTTCAGCCTGAAATACCGAGACGACCATGGTTTTTTACTCAAAAATCTACTGATCGATGGGTTATTACTACAATATGTCGTCTACGTCTCGGACATGCATGTACACCTGTGCACTTGGCTAAGATCAGAGTTAGGGATCACTCGTTGTGTGAATGCGGACTTGACGAAGGTTCTGCCTCTCACATCCTTTTTAATTGTAATAAACTTCTACACCCTCTCTATGATGTTCTCCCTTGTAAAGTCCCCCGTCCATTAAGTGTTAAATGTTTATTGATGTTTGTGTTTAGTCCCTTATGTACATTTCTATGTAAATATGTGAAAATTAACAATATTAAACTATAAAACTAATTATTTATATTAATATCATTTTATTTTTTATATTATTATTGTTACTTTATTTATGTATATTTCACTGTGTTGTCCATTTTGTTTTAGGTACTAACAATAAATACCACATACTCCTAAGGTTTGGCTATACAAGTTTAAGTGTGAAATTCTTTCCTCTACCGAACACGGTCTCTTTGGCTGCTTTCTCCATTTCACGTGACATTGGCGGAGTTAAATGTGATCTACTGGCACGCCTAAAAGCCATACACCTAAAATTGAATTGAATTGATAGGTATCTTTGTATTACTTATTAAAACTTATCAAATTATCAATATTTTTACGTTTGATTTGGCTTGTTCGATTAATGATTAATTTTAGCTGTATATCATAGGAAAGACATAAAATTTCATTAGTATAGATTTAGCTGTAGCTTTCCACCTACTTTAGTTGAAAAACTAATGTATCAATTTCCGAAGAAATCAATTGAATACACAATTTAGGCAATAATAAGAACTCGACGACAGAACTAGATAAATAATTTGATAACAGACTATATTTATATACGAGAGATTAGGGTATACATACAAGCGCGCGATTAATGCCCGGCACTACTCGGTTTTATTATCTCTTCCAATATTGTACGTTAATCAATCCTATCAGAAACGGTCCACGTTTCATAAATCATACGAGAACCATGAAATCTTACCGACAAGCTCTACTTTTATCATCTTCCAATTGTCACGGTTATCCTTTGTTAGAATTTGCAAAAGAAGAAATCTGCTCATTCTTAAAAAAGTAAGTTATACAGGTACTCCTTTTTTAACATTAGCAGTGATTTAACATTATTTGTCATATTGCAGAAACAAAGTAACTGATCTAATATTTGTACCATATGCTCAAAAAGGATATGATGAATATACCAAGAAAATTAAAGATGTAATTGATCCCTGGGGATTTACTGTACATGGTCTCCATAGCTTCCTAGATCCATCTGAGGCTATAGCTTCATCCAAAGCAATTTTTGTTGGGGGAGGAAATACTTTTCTTCTTTTAAAAACACTTTATGATAACAACTTAGTTGAACTTATTAGAGAAAAAGTGAATGAAGGGAATCTTATATATATAGGCAGTAGTGCGGGAACTAATGTAGCTACACAGAGTATTCATACAACTAATGATATGCCTATAATTTTCCCACCTACATTTGATGCTATTGGCATAGTACCCTTTAACATTAATCCTCATTATATTGATAAAATAGAGAGCGAAACTCATAAGGGTGAAACAAGGGATCAAAGAATAGGAGAATATATGGAAATGCCACATGCCAACTCTGTACTTGGACTGAAAGAAGGCTGTATTTTGCATGTTAATGAAGACTCCTTAATTCTTAAAGGTGTAGCTGGTGCAGTGCTGTTTAGAAAGTAAGTATAAAGGACCAATGTATAAATGAATCATATCAGTCAGTTTCATCATATTTCCTAGAACCTCTGGGTTCTAAAGTTATAAAAATAATATTATTATAATTTTTGCAGGGGAGAAAATAAAACAGAATATCCAGTTGGTGCTGATGTATCATTTCTATTGGAAAGTCTTAAAGAAAACATTTAAATTTATATTGAGATAAAAAGAATGGGAGAAATAATATTCTTGTTTTAAATATATTAAAAGTGTGACTTATAAATATTTTTCATATTAAATATTTAAATTTTATTAATTTCAACCCTAATGAATTTACACCATTCATAACAAAGCCAATAACTTCCAAACAATACTACCCAATAGTAAAATCTCACGTTCAAACATAATTTTAGGGGTTCCTTGTTTTACTATATCATTAATCACATATATGTCGGGGATTTTAAAACGATGTAAAATGGAGATGGAAGGAGGAAGTTGGGGAATATTGGGGAACACTAAAAGGGGGTGATGGTATTGAATGGAATATTGGGTAAACGCGACGTAGATACTCCTATTGAACCGATAAATGATCAAATATGATCTCCAACAATTACGAGAGAAACCTAAGCAGTGCCTTGGACTTGTGACCAAGGTGTAGGCTTAAGGACATCCTTTAAGTGATCACGACACTCGCCTCCACTGCTCAGGCTCTCTGTTTAAACCCAAGGTTAAACGCACATAAACCGAATCTAATACAAGGCTAACCTAACCTAACATTGTGTTTACTTAACCACGTGGCAATTACATTGTAAGGACTTACGTGACCCTAGTTGGACAGCACTTCCACACTACACTGCACTTGACACTATCACTAGCACTACTTAGATGATGTTCACTTCTTGAGAGACCGCGCACGACTAAGACTTCAGTTAGACTGTCGATCGCATATAAAGGGTCGAGGGTAGATACTGTCAAAACAACGGAAGTGACTACTACCCCACTCCAACGCCATAGACAACGATAACGATTCGATTAATCGATAATCTTTTACTATGCTCCGACATATATAAGTTAAATTTACAAACAAATATTACGAAGGTTTAATAATACAACAATTTTTCAAAAGTTTATTATTAAAGGTCCAGTGGAAACACTACACAAGTTTAAAATAAAACATTGTTTCATTCATTTAAAAAGAATTTCTTCTTCATAATATAATATAGTTTTGACCATTCATTTACTTACACCAACATACTATTTGTTAAAATAATATAACCTTTATTAATAGATGTCACAAAAACAATGATCTACAAATATTGACCTATCTCAGTGAACTATAAAATTGTGCGACTTTGTTTGTTCATCCAAATTTCAGAGGATAATTTAGATGACATGATATTTTGCAAAGCTAAACAAATTTAACCAAACCTAGCATTGTTTTAGTCATACTTTCATTCTAATAATAATTACCAAGGAAACTTTCATTCTTAGTTTGTATATGTGTATATATTTACTAAATTTATTTTAATTTTACTTATACTATATTTCTAATAACAAGAAAATAATTTGATATTTCCATCATAATATAATAAACAAAACTATTCTGATGATAAAGTAAAAATTGAGAAATGTGAATGTACTTTCAGATAAATTGATAATAAAAAATAAATACTATAAATTAAGTCTATAAGTATTTACTTAATATATTAATAATGTTCATAAATGACTTAGCATTTGTGAACTTGTGGATCTTCAAATATTTAATTTGAAGATCAGAGATTAAAAGCTGAAATTAATCTAATTATTCTGTAATTGCTGTCATAAATCTCATACTTATTATTAAGGTCAGTTCAATCCACTCCACATTTGGCAAAATAGTTCGCACAACTTGTGGTGTCTATACCTGTACTGTCTTTATAATTAATTCAATACTGACTAGAAATGCCAAAATTAAACATTACCAGTCAATTGCATTGAAATAACTCATTGTGAGTTTGTGTGTGAAAGTGTATGTCAGCCAGTCACAGGTGCTTGCATGAGTAATGAGCGAGCCGCATGGAACAATGAAGGCTGTGGAGCCACTCGAGACTGCCCAGTTCGCTCTGCAACAGGTAAATTACACAGATATCGCCGCAATGCCAAATCCCGTCTCGCACTAAGCCCTCGAGTGATTTCACATCCTGACCCAAACAGTACAGCTCGCTGACGCTTTCTTTTTTCCACTGCCACCTACAAAAATAAAATTACACCTATTAATTCTATTACAGAACAGATTTTTCGTATTAATCTAGTCCATAAAATTTAACTCACGCAACTGAATAATATTGAATTTTGCAAACCACATTCGCATGTCACAGCCTTAGAATGAAACTAACGTTATCTCAAATATTTAGATTTGTAAAAAATGAGCAAAACAGATATAGAGTTGAGTAAATATATCCTCTCCCATATTCCTTGGAAATTATTGATCCATGGTATAATTATAAACTATTAATCCAAGGCTCTTAAATATGGAAAAAGTTGACAACTTTAGCAGCTATTGCTTAGAATAGAAACATGAAACATTTTTCACATACATAACACAAAAACCTAAAAATTAAGTCACTTCATAATGAACAAAAAAAAGTACACGAAATCTGACCTGAATAGCAGCTACTGGATGCAATGCATCCACTTCTGACTGATCATCTTTTTTTTCTGTGGTTTCATGCTTCCCATTGACTAAATTAGATTTATCCTCAGTTTTCTCCATTGGAAGTGACTTATTGTTTTGCTCCAGGATGTTTTGTACTGTGTTCTTGCCAGCCATTTGAATGGAGAGGCCCAGTCTTGAGAGTACGCGTTCAGGTTTCCATCTATCTCTGGCACCACCTGCGGGTGCGACTTGCTCTCGTCGATGAACATCTGCTACTAAACTGGCCCAGTCCACCCCAAGCGCATCGCCCAACCCGGCTGAAAAAAAGAAATATTTTTAGTAGGTTCAGGAATTTCCGATAGAAAGTTGGATTGCTGGTTCTGATCCTCATTAATCAAATTACTGACATGAATTCCACTTTTTTGTTGACGCAGGAGGTTTACTAAAATTTATGAGACCAGAAGAGGTACATGATTATATAGGACTAGCCGATCCTTGCGACTTCGTGCCCGTGATCATCCACTCCTATAGGTCTTAACGTGATGATATATATCCTATAACCTTCCTCAATAAAAAAACTATCTAACACTGAAAGAATTTTTCAATTCAAGCAGACTAACTCTTCAGTTTCCTATATTAGTATAGCTACATACCAACTAAAATTTTCTCAATGACCTCTACAATTATGTTTCCATTACATGAAACTATAAGATGTGGAAGAGTTTACCTCGAGTTCTTTCTTCTTCAAGTTCACCATCAGATATTTCTTCGAAATCCAAATTAGTAACGTCTTCATCATCCTTACTCTCTTGCGACTCTTTTTCTTCACCTGCTCCACTTGTATCCTATAACACAGAGTAAAAAGTTGTTTCATAAAATATAATATTTTTTATGAAATCAATAACATCTAGTTATTAAATTAGATTTTATGAAAATGTTTCCGAACACGCAATTCCTTGTATTTTATGTTTTGTATACCCACCTGTGTAGATTCTTTTTCAGATGCATCTAATTTAGAAATGTTTTCTTCAGCTGTTTGTTCAGTTTGGCTGGTTTCGTCCATGTTTTGGTCAACCATCTGATAAAAAAATAAAAATAACAAGATTAAATTGTAAAAAAATTATATAATAGCATAGTATATAAATGGCTCAAAAATATTTGTAAAACCTTACATCATCTCTATCAAGGATGTCATCGGGATCATCACTGATCTCGCTAAGGTCGTCGGGGATGGGCTTGTCGTCCATCTCCTGCTCATCTGGAGGGGCAGCAGCTGTAGATGTCTGTGTGCTAGGTGGGGCTTCTTTAGTTTCTGTTTCATTTCTCGGAGCACGTCTTTTGTTCGTTTCATTTCTTCCATGATCAAGTCGTCCACGGTTATAATCATCTAAAAAAAGTTGATCTAAATATAAATTTAACAAATTGGAAACAGTTCATATGCTAATTATTATTGATTATATAACCAACCATGTATACGACCACGATGAGGACCAGGGCCGTGTCCACGATGATGCCACCCCTCCACATCCTGATCTTTATCACCCCATTCGTTCATCTACAAAAACGTGGTATCTTCATGAAATATGAATATTGTTATAATTAAAAACAAAACACAGTTTTTAAAGCATACCAAAATGAGGATAAGGACATCCAAGGAATATATGGGATAGGATAAAACATGATTTTAGGAATCTCTTGCGATAATCTATTGGTTCATTCCAGTATAGATATTGGTGATACAAACTCACCTAGATAAAAATTAAAAAGGATTAATAAAAGATATGATTAATAATTACTAAACGACACAAAGCTTTATCCAATCTACATCTATTGGTTATTTATTACCTGGGAATCATGCATCGGCCAATGACGATCTCTACCCCAATCGCCTGGCCCACGGTAATCTTCATTGTCCCACTCTTTATGAGAATGCATATACCGCTCACGATCCATCGAACCTGACCGCCCCTCCCAGGAGCGATCTCGATGTGGTCGACGATCATCATAACCTATACATAAAAAAACATAAGTCAAAATATATTCAGTCAAAACTTTGATTTTAATCAACTAATTCCACACCTCTTGGGTCTCCCAATGATTCTCCATACATTCTATCATCATCCTCAGGATAACCTCTCGGCGGCCCAGGCATGTCGTAACCTGCATCATAATGTCTATCCCTCCCCGGCATATTATAACCAGGCGAACGTTCACCTTCTCTAGCCCCACCATCATAACGATCATCCATTCTATCATAATGTTCAATGTTATGCCCATGTTCATATTGATGATCCAAACCAATTTCATAATCACCTTGGTCTCGCTCCATACTGTCAATCCTTTCTCTCTTATTTGATCGATCCCTGTCGATTCTTTCTTGCTTACGTCCCCCTCTTTCAGAGTGAGAATCTGGTCGATCTTTTGAATTAGTTGAATTTTTATCAGGTTCTAAAGCTCTATTTGAAATTGCAGCAAGTGCAGCTAACCGTTCTTCTGGTCGTGGAAGTAATCTTTGCATGGGTTTATTTGGTTTTTCTAATCCCTTATCGCCTCTTCCGCCACCCAAACCACGATCTCGACCCCGTCTTTTCGAATCGTCTCTCTTATTGTCTTTGTTTCTATCCCGTCCTCGGTCTTTCCTATCGTGCCTCTCTTTTTCATCATGTTTGTCTTTCTTTCGTTCTAACGATCTGTCTTTATGCTCACGACCTCGATCTCTGTCTCTACTTTGAGAACGTTTTCGATGTCTTTCTGGGCTTCCATCTCGCCTCACCTGTTTCTTGGGCGACACAGGTCTGCTTCTTTCAGAACTATCCTTTCTTCTAGGATCCTTTGGATGTGAACCATGTCTACGCGGAGATCTAGACCTTCCCTTTTTAGGTGACCGACTTCGTACTCTCACTCTTTCTCTTTCTTTATCACGATCTTTATCTCTCTCCTTATCGCGGTCCTTATCTTTAACGCGATCCCTTTCCTTATCCTTCTCTTTAGTTGTATGAGGTGAAGCACTTTTATTTCTCTCTTTTCTTGGTGGAGATTTAACATTTTTTGCAGCAGTCTTTGTTGTCACACTTTTTGTTGTAATAGGAGGTGTTCCACCAGATTTTTTACCTGGTGACAGTGATTTTTTTCCAATTGCTTTAGAAAGGTTTTTCTTTTTATTAGCATCATTTTTTTTAACTAATTTATCATCCTTTTTAATGATTTTCTTTGACTCACTCTTATCTCTTTTAAGGGAATCTGTTTTAATCAATTTTTTTTTAGGTGGGATATCACATTCTGATGATGAACTGGAGTTTCTTTTTAATTTTCCTTTTTTCAGTCTTCGTTTTGTATCCCTTAAATTGAAAATGCACTTTATTAACATGTAAGAAAATAAGAAAATATTATAAAATATATGCCCAATTATTAAGATTTTTTAAGACTTATTAAGACCTAGATAAATTTAAACCAATACAAAACGTAAAAAAAAAGAGTTCTGGTGTACATTTTCTATTGTAATAAAGTAATAATATAATCAGTGTAGTTGAAAAATACATATGCGTTTCTCTGTAAACTGGGCAACTCATTGTCCCAGGCTAATTTTGATTAATAAAATAAAAGATAGTAAATATAAGATCATAGATAATTTTAAAAATCAATAGTTCATATAAACCAGTCACCAAAGCAGTATAGTTACTTCAGACTAAATTAATGGAAACAGTATCTATTAGAATTAATCGAATTGTTGTATTATTAAATCAATATTGTTTGATTGTTAATGAGACCTATTTATTTTACATAAATATTATTTTAAATTTTTCAAAAATGCAATGAAACTTTGTCTTCGCATTTAGTGAACAGTCCTCCTGTCTATATTTTGTCGTGTCGTGTCACGTAGCCGAAAGGTTAAACAACACCTTTTATGCGTGTAACGAAACGCAACAAGTCTGAAGTTTGCGCGGTTGAAGCCATGACGACCCGGACGCCATCTTATTTAGTAGTATAATTTGCCTTCTAACTGCCCTCCTATCGCAAGACATACAACAGACAAGTTTGACAAACCCTTTTCTCTCTCTGAACTTGAGATTGCTTTGCATGGTCTTAAGGATACAGCTCCAGGGGAAGATGGTATCCCATATTCTTTCTCGAAGAACTTGAGCAATAGTAGTAAAACCTTTCTCCTGGATGTTTTTAACAGAATTTTTATAACCGGATGCATTCCAGAATCATGGAAGATGCAGATAATAATTCCTGTTTGCAAGCCTGGTAAGAGTCCATGCAAAGCCTCTTCCTATCGTCCCATTGCCCTCTCATCTACTCTATGTAAAATATTTGAACACATGGTTAAAAACAGGCTGGAATGGTTTGCAGAAAGTAGGCAAATTCTAGCCAATTCTCAGTTTGGCTTCAGAAAGGGAAAGGGTACTCTTGACAGTCTTTGCATCCTGACCACTGAGATTCGACTAGCCTTTTCAGATGGAGACTACCTTGTTGGAGCTTTTCTGGATATTGCATCGGCCTATGATAGTGTTCTTCTTTCGGTACTCAGGCAGAAACTGCATAAGCTGAGTGTCCCTGTGAGGATAGTCCACTTCATTATGAACCTTCTTATCCAAAGAGTAATCAAAGTCCGGTTAAATGGAGAATATCTCCCACCTAGAAGCGCTTGGAAAGGCCTCCCACAAGGTTCAGTGCTTAGCCCACTGCTCTTTAACCTGTATACATTCGATCTGGAATTAGCTGTTAACCCCTTTTGTAAAACACTACAGTATACTGATGACCTTGCTCAATATGTTTCATCCAAATCCATCATTGAGGCAGCAGCCCGGCTAAATTCTGCTCTATACTATCTGTTTATCTTTTTAGCCGATCATGGTTTAACTCTCTCTATATCTAAAAGCAGGTCAATTATTTTTAGTCGTAAGTACAATATCCCTCAGATAGTATTAGTTTGCAATAACCAGCAAATCCCAAATGAATCTAATGTAAAAATTTTTGGGACTATATTAGATTCAAGAATGACGGGGGCGAGTCACTTTAGCTATATTGCACAAAAATGCGAGAAAGGCGTTAATATCCTAAGGGGGTCTCACCCATACTGCCAAAAACTGCTGTACAATGCAATTGTAAGGAGTCACCTTGATTATGCTGCGTTTATCTTTGAACCATGCAATAGGGTGGGTCTTGAGAAGCTTAATTTGATTCAAGCCAAGTGCTTGCGCATTATCATGGGAGCGATGAAATCATCCCCTAACATTGCCCTACAAGTTGAATGTGCAGACCCTCCTTTGGATCTTCGTAGGCAGTATTTGTCAGACAGATTTATAGGCAGAATAATCCAAATCGGTTCCCACCCTCTCTTACCTCTTCTACAAATGCTGTCTGCAAAGGTCATTAATGATAACTACTGGTCCCATAAGACGCTCCCAAGGGCTATCAGTAGTTATAAAAAGTATATAAATTTACAACACCCCATTTATCAAAATTCCAAATTTCCCATTTTTGAAATTAATTACGACGCTCTTGTTTTTAGACCAAATGTTATTCTCGATTCTGGCATTAATAAGGGCGATATTGCAGCCAATGCAAAATTCTTAAATTTTTTAGATAGTAGGCGGAATTGGCTTGCAGTGTACACAGACGCCTCTAAATTAAGTGGACAAAGCGAAGTGGGTGCGGCAGTGTGGATTCCCAACTATAATATTGTTTTAGGATTTAAGTGTCCTCCTGAGGCGACTGTATTTACAGGAGAAGCAGTGGCGATTCTAGAAGCGGTATGCTATGTAGAGTCCCATAACTTAAATAAGGTTTTAATTTTTTCGGACTCTAAGAGCTGTTTGGATGCAATATTAGGTAACTTTTTCAAAAAAAACGAAATTCAAAATTCTGCTTTAATTCTTAAAATTAAAGAAAAGCTCTTTAACTGTCACATTAAAGGAGTAGAGGTCACCATCACATGGATTCCTGGGCACAGTGGCATATCCGGTAAAGAACTAGCTGACAGGTGGGCTAGGTCAGCAGCTGAGTCCGGGCCAGTACTTCATATGATTAATTACTCAAGGGATATTGTGTTAAATGCTAAGCGTGATCTCTTAAATTCCTGGAGTGAACGTTGGAATGTGAAAGATCAACAAAAAGCTAGGCACTACAGGTCAATTCAACCAGTAATTCCCCAAAAGCCCTGGTTCTTTAAGCACAAGAAAGCCTGCAAGTGGGTGACTTCAACCATTTGCAGATTAAGATTAGGTCACTCATGTACCCCTGTTCACTTAGCCAAGATAAAGGTGCGTGACCACTCCCTTTGTGAGTGTGGCCTAGACAAAGGAACCCCGGATCATATCTTTTTCGGCTGTAAAAAATTCCCTTCTTCCCTGTATGATATATTACCTACTAAAATCCCGCGCCCTACTAACTTTCAATTTCTCCTTTCATTCCCTGATCCTTGTATTATTAATATTTTATTAATATTTGTAAATATATTAAGTTGTACAGTATTAAGCTATAAGTTACTAACATAAAGTAGTTTTAAGTTTCTAAAGTAAGCTATTAAGTATTTTTAAGATTAACATAAGTTTATTAATTGCTTTTTTTTTTTTTTTTTTAACTAACAAAAGTAGTGGGTTAGTTTAACACTCAGATAGTTTTTATGTGTGGTTGCAGGTATAACAAAGGCACCAAACAATCTGTTTTAATTACATTTATTAAAGTCATCCGAGATCCAATCACACTGCATTTTTTAACGTCCACACTTGACAGAACCAAAAAAGCGGTATAGCCACAGTACCGAACAGTCTCTTCAGAAAGTCCAAGCAGAGAAGAGAGTACAGCGTCACTACCACCCATTCTTATCATCTCTCACACTCTAACATTGACATTGGCAAAATTACTGCTTGTAATAGCGGTACAAGTCCACATAATATAAAAAAAAAAAAAAGTGTCCTTCCGTGGAAGCCGCGTTGTAACTTGACAGCCAACAGTCCTCTAGTAAGGATTATTTTACTTCTATTTATGTATTATAATAATTCCTTCAAATATTTACATTGTTACAATAGATACATATTTCCTATGCGCAGCAAAATAGCATAGATCAATTACATTTTGTACTACTCATCAATGAAGTCAAATTAAGCAGTCTCCTGGCATCAGTCCCCTGTCTCTCTACATGACAGGGGGCTGATTCAGCATCCAGGGGACTGTCTAAATTATATTTGTTATTGTTTTAGATTTGTTTTGAGAATGGCGCCAAAGAAAAAATGAAGCCACTAAACAAGAGATTCTACAAAAAAAAAAGAGAAGCAGAGCGAAAAAGATATGAGAAGATTAAAAACGACCCTCAGAAAAGGGAAGAACTTAGAGAAAAAGAACGCCTTAGGTACCTTAAGAAAAAAGGAGCTAGAAAGCTGGTTGAGAATACGACTCCACGACAACACCGAGATGCCAACAAGAAGTGGAAAGAGCATTACACCAAGTATCACAATAAGAAAAACGTATTAGCAAATATTACTAACTCATTTATTAAAGAAAATACTCCAGATTCTTATGTATCTACTTCATGTCAAATGTCAACACCTGAAGTTGCTCAAATAATTAATAAAAATAAAGAAAAGATGCTTAGATATAAAATAAAGAAAGATGAAGAAATCAAAGAACTGCAGAAGAAAGTACAAAAAACGTTTATTGCGACTAAAAAAGAGAATAAAGCTCTGTAATAATAAAGTCCAATTATTTAAATAATATTTATTTTCTTTTTTTAGAAATAACTAATTATTTTTTGAGGCTGATTCTGTAGTGTAAGTTTCAAAGTGAAAGTCCTTTCAATATATGTGATTTTAATTAATAATAAGTAAATATTAAGATTACAGTGCTAAGTACAATATTACATAAAGATAGTTGATTATTTAATTTTTTTATTGTTCTGTCACTTAATTTAAGACTTTAAATATTATTTTTGTAATATTTTGAAATAACCAATTACTTCTCGAGACTGATTCTGTAATGTAAGTTTCAAAGTACTGAAAGTCCTTTCAACATATGTGATTTTAATTAATAATAAGTAAATATTAAGATTTCAGTGCTAAGTACAATATTACATAAAGATAGTTGATTCTTTAATGTGTTTATTGTTTAGTTACTTAATTCTTAAGCTCCTAAGCTTATAATGATAAAAAAACATTTAATTTCGGTACATAAATTTTGTATTTTTTTATTTAAATTCACAGTCCCCTGGCTTTGGCTAAAGTCCCCTGTATAATTTTTTCAGAAAATGCTTAATATTTTCTAAAATAAAGGAAATATTTTAGGTTCACCTGCCATATATTAATAAATAGACGGATACTTGTACCCTAAATAAAATTTATTATATTATGGGCAAAAAAGTTGCCTAGACAATTTTCTTAGAATGAGTTGCCCAGTTTACAGAGAAATGCCCATAAACACATAATAAAAAGGCACTTTAATTTTTTATTACCAAAGCTATTTGCTTTGCATTCCATTCTTCCTGTAATATGGCTATAAAATTATATGGTGGCCCTATGGTTAGTATGATCATGTAGTATCTCCATACCATCATACTAACTGTAGGGCCGCCCAGGGGACTAGATGTCACAGAAGTCCAGGAGGAAGGGACTTTATGTTAAATTTTCTACTTTGAACCATCATAACTTTTGAATGGGATGTGACTATCCTTTCACCTATTGACTGGTTTGAAAGTTGGCCTTAAACAGGAAGATTGGAAAGCAAATTTGTTTTATACTATATGCTATGTATATGTAACTATTCATAAAATGTAATAAATTATGAAACATTTTACCTGCCAGATGATGATGATGAAGAGCTTCCATCTGATGAAGATGATGAGACACTTGAAGAACTAGAGCTTCTCGATGAAGAAGAGCTTGACACTGTTTTCTTTTTATCTTTCCGAGTATCTTTAGTTGATTCCATTTTCATTTGCAACTCTAATTCACGTTGCAACTGTTGTCTTCTTTTTTCAAGTACATCTGTGTCCACATATTCTAAGTCATTTTGATCCCAATTGTCTATTTCTCCGTCGGGGCTACGACCAGACCTGACGACTACAGTGGAATGCAGACGATTTTTAGCATCATCTTTTGCAAGACGTTTATTCTCAGTGTCCTTATTAGCGGCACGTTGTTTGGATGGACTTATCAAAGTGTGTGTTGAGGCGAACTTACAACTCTTCCCGTAGGCACAGCTGCCGTGTTGTGCCCACTGTCTGCAGCATTCACTCAACTTTTTACCGCTCGACTTCTTAGTTCCGAGGCGTTCAAACACACTCGGTCTATTAGAAAGGTCTTTGGTTTTCGGCAACTCGACGGTAATTTTCCTTTTTCCTTGTTTTGACATTATAATGAAGCAACATTGGCCTTAACGAAATAAATTATTAAAAAAAACCATTTCTTAGAAAAGAAAATAAATAGTCTAATATATAGTTTGCGTATATTAAAATATCGAGGAAGCTCTCTCGTTTATTATTTATTGACAGAGCCACAAAAAATTATTAATAAACCAATCTCAAGCTTAATAAGAATAATGAATATACTTTATTAAATATAATATGATGGAAAAAACAAATAATTGAAGAGCGTATTATTAATTGATTGCAATTGCAAATTGATCAAAAACAAAAATTGATTTAATACTTAATAGCAATGAACAGAGTATAAATTATAAAACAAATATTACAGCATATAAAACAGAAGCTGATTAAGGAGACATGTTTTGAAACATCGATGTATCGATCAAAAATTCAAAAGTTACTTGTATTTTGGTTAAAACTACCCTAAGCAACGACGATACTATTGCTATTCAGCAGGGCTGGGCAGTATTTGAATTACTTGTAATTGAAATACGTATTTGAAATACAAATAAGTAATTGGTATTTGTATTTCAATTACTTTCTAAAAATGTATTTTGCAAATTGAATTTTAAATACTTATAGCTTAAAAATACTTTTTCACAAAATACATTTAGTGACCTCATTGATAGTTAATCAATTTTGTTAAACAACGTTGCAAGTCCATTGAAATAAAATTATTATAGGGATCTTGAAAAATGCCACAATTAGATGATAGTACTGAATGTCAATTGTCATTTTGATTCGTGGTATCTTCTTGTTTGATCCCAGTTAGTTTTTACGTAATTTGTGATTTTTACGAAACTTTTGCACACTTATTATGAAATAAATTAAATTTGTTTGCAAAAATTAAACTTGCGTAAATTTTGTATTTGGGACCCTAAAGAAGAGTGTCTCAAAGTTACATCAAAATCTAAAATTGGTCAACGACAATTTCTTTAATGATGGAATGACCTTTTAAGAATTTCACTTTATATTTTAGCATGAAAATACTTAAAATACTGTATTTTGTATTTTAAATACATTTTAAATCAATGAATAAGTATTTTGTAATTTGAATTTCAATTACTGCAAATCATGTATTTTACCCAGTACTGCTATTCAGTATCTCTATTTTGTAATCTAACCACACTAACAGGGCTAAAATACATGGGAAAACTCACCATTTAACTACTGTAGCTACCATTAATAATTCCTGAATTTATTTTATTGATATGCGAACATATTTCATTCGTTGTCTCAAGTCAAGCTATATATATATATATACATATATTATGTTATACGTAACTAAGAAGTGTTAAATTAAGAATAATTTAATATTTTATTTCGTCATCCTCATGCACGCAATATCTCACATAGCCATAGTCATACTCATCTCACATCCAATTTGGTGCAGTAATTCGGCATTCAAAGTAATGTATCAATGAAGTATTAGGTTTTAGGCGACATTTCGGGGGTTCATTTTTATAGTTACAACCGTCACAGAAAAATCAAGTCGATTTTTTAAGGTCCAAGATCGAGTTTTCGATAAGTCGATCTTTTTCTAGCAAGTAGTATTATTTCTGTGGTATTATTAACTTGTTATTAGTTTGCTACCTAGTACCTATATAAGTAATCTGTGCTTGTTATTAACGTAACCACAACTTTTGTAATAAATAATTTATTATAATTGTTTAATAAATCCCTCTGTCTGCGGTTTAAACCGAATTGCGGTTATTATACAATTATTGATGAGTGAAAGAAAAAAAAAATCTATTTACTACTATTACTAAAAACTAATAATGCCTTTACTAGACGGGAAAGAAATTGATATATTTTTCGTAAGTAAAATATAAATAAAAAAGTATTTATATAGTTGCTTTTTATTATTAAAATTCAATCTACTTTCCCAATTATAATTAAGTGTATTTTAATTCTACATTACTGTTTTTCATAACCTAACGAGCGTCAACAATTATTAATGTGTACTAAACTGAAATTGCTTGTTTTTTCTATATCCCGCTGGCAAGCATTATAATTATTAATTAAATGAACTGATATTAAAGATGATTTTATATTTACAGAGTGAAGAAGACCTACCTTATGAAGAGGAAATATTAAGAAATCCATATTCAGTTAAACATTGGCTACGATATATAGAACATAAAAAAGGAGCACCAAAAAATGAAATTAACATGATTTATGAAAGAGCACTTAAAGAGTTACCAGGTTCATTTAAACTATGGTACAATTATCTTAAATTACGAAGATCACAAACCAAAGGCAAATGTGTTATTGATCCTGTTATTGAAGATGTTAATAATTGTTTTGAAAGATCACTCGTCTTTATGCACAAAATGCCTAGAATATGGATGGATTACTGCATATTTTTAACTGACCAATACAAAATAACTACTACTAGAAAAGCATTTGACAGTGCATTAAGGGCTTTGCCCATTACTCAACATCATAGGATTTGGCCAATTTACCTTGCTTTCTTAAAAAAACATAATATTCCAGAAACAGCTGTACGAGTATTTCGGAGATATCTTAAACTATGTCCCGAAGACACTGAAGAATATATAGATTATTTAATATCAATAGAAAAGTTAGATGAGGCAGCAGTTAAATTAGCCCAACTTGTAAACAATGAGAATTTCCAATCAAAACATGGAAAATCCAATCATCAATTATGGAATGAGCTATGTGAATTAATATCTAAAAACCCAGATAAAATTCATTCACTTAATGTAGATGCTATAATAAGAGGAGGACTTAGACGCTACACTGATCAACTAGGACACTTATGGAACTCATTGGCAGATTACTATGTTAGAAGTGGTTTATTTGAGAGAGCAAGAGATATCTATGAAGAAGCAATTCAAACAATTACTACAGTTAGGGATTTTACTCAAGTTTTTGATGCATATGCCCAATTTGAGGAACTAAGTTTAAGTAAAAAAATGGAAGAAGTTGCTAAAAAAACAAATCCTTCAGAAGATGATGATATAGACTTAGAACTTAGACTTGCTAGATTTGAATATTTAATGGAGAGAAGGCTACTTCTTTTGAATTCTGTACTTTTGAGACAAAATCCACATAATATTGCTGAGTGGCATAAAAGAGTAAAACTATATGAAGGTAAACCACATGAAATCATTGATACATATACAGAAGCCGTGCAAACTGTTGATCCTAAATTGGCTGTTGGTAAACTTTACACATTATGGGTTGGATTTGCCAAATTTTATGAAAGCAATGATCAAATTGATGATGCAAGATTGGTATTTGAAAAAGCCACACAAGTTAACTATGCTAAAGTTGATGACCTTGCTTCAGTTTGGTGTGAATGGGCAGAAATGGAAATAAAACATGAAAATTATGAAGAAGCACTAAAATTAATGCAAAGAGCGACTGTATTACCTAGTAGAAAAGTAGCTTATCATGATGATAAGGAGACTGTACAAATGCGTCTATATAAATCTTTAAAGGTTTGGTCAATGTATGCAGATTTAGAAGAAAGTTTTGGAAGTTACAAATCATGTAAGGCTGTCTATGATCATATTATTGATTTAAAAATAGCAACACCACAAATAATTATAAATTATGGTCTCTTTTTGGAAGAACATAATTATTTTGAGGAAGCTTTTAGAGCCTATGAAAAAGGAATAGCTCTTTTCAAGTGGCCTAATGTTTATGATATTTGGAACACATATTTGACCAAGTTTTTAAAGAGATATGGTGGATCAAAACTTGAAAGGGCCAGGGATCTGTTTGAGCAGTGCCTTGAAAATTGCCCAGCTGAATATGCAAAATCAATATTTTTATTATATGCTAAGTTAGAAGAAGAACATGGCCTAGCAAGACATGCAATGTCAGTTTATGAACGTGCAACTACAGCTGTTCTTCCAGAGCAGATGTTTGAAATGTTTAATATCTATATTAAAAAAGCAGCAGAGATTTATGGTGTTCCAAAAACAAGACAAATATATGAAAAAGCTATAGAAACTCTGCAAGATGGAAAATCAAGGGAAATGTGTGTGAGGTTTGCAGAAATGGAAACGAGACTTGGTGAAATAGACAGAGCCCGTGCCATTTATGCACATTGTAGTCAGATGTGTGACCCACGAATAACAGCTGAATTTTGGAATACTTGGAAAGAATTTGAAGTTAGACATGGAAATGAGGATACTATGCGTGAAATGCTTAGAATAAAAAGAAGTGTACAAGCTACATATAATACTCAAGTGAATATGATGTCAGCTCAAATGTTAAGTTCAGCAGCCCAAGCTGCTGGTACAGTATCTGATCTAGCTCCAGGAATGAAGGATGGTATGAGAATGTTAGAGGCAAAAGCTGCAGAAATGGCTGTCCAAAGCAAAGGTAATATTATGTTTGTCAGAGGTGAAACTCAAGGTCTTAAAGAGAGTGGAGATAAGGTGGTTAATCCAGATGAAATAGATATTGATCAGGAAGAATCAGAAAACAGTGCTGATGAAGAGGAGGAAGTTGCGCCCGTTCAGAAAAAGGAGATCCCTGCAGCTGTTTTTGGAGGTTTAATCCCTGAAAAGGAGTAAAGAACTATGTAATGTAAAAAATAAATGTGTTATGTAATAAAACAAGTTTTATTGAGATAATCAAGCTTAGCAAACTTTTTTTATACAAAAGAAAATTAATATATTTACTACAAAATCACAGAAAAAATTATATTGGATCAAAGATACAATTATTTTTTATATTATCTCTAGAATACAATACATATTTAAAATTTAGCGGCTAATTATTTATTGGCAGTTTAAGAATTTTGAAATATACTTATTATCACATTTATCATATGTCTAACAATATAATAGATTATAAATTAAAAATGATTGTTGGACACAAACACAAGGTATTAAGTTTGTTATTCAAAAGCAGATAAATACTATGACCTCTGGTTTTTCCAGAATTAGCTTCTTATACACACTAGCTGGCAAACATGATGTTTCTTCTGTAATAGTTACCTAAGACTGATTTCCTGTCATAGTAAATGTGAGGCTAAGTAAAAGAATGTAGGTAGGCATTTTTTAGTAAAAATCTCTACATATGTTAAGTTTTTTATTATAGAAAAGTCAAGTAAAATATAAACTTTATTAACTGATTTCCAGGTTAATTTAAAATACTTTCAAACTATCATTGTAAGTGCAAAAGTGAGTTTGTCTTCTTTTTTATTTTTTGCTTAAAAATATCTATAGTACCTACCTAATTTTAGTAGCCTTTTTACCTTTCAAAAAGAATTAATCATTTATAAACGGTTCTGGGCAAAATACATGATTTTCTTTAATTGAATTACAAAATACTTTCAAGTCATGTATTTAAAATACAAATTACAGTACTTTAAGTATTTTTATTATAAAATAATTAAATAAAATTCATAAAAGTCAATCCCTAAGAAATCATCTGAAAATTTAAAAAATTGTTGCCGACCCATTTTAGGTTATGATGCAACTTTGAGACACTCTTCTTTAGGTTCTTTAGATCCCAAAAAACAAAATTACGCAATTTTCATTTTTACAAACGCTCGTATCCGTCATCATTTAAGCTTTTTAAAATTTGGTTCTAAAATTTTTCCTTTTCAAGATCATAAAAAATGCGCGCTTCTATACCATTGAATAATATGGCTGCGTGCGAAATTTTAGTCGACTCTGACGGCTTAATAGCTAAAGGCCTTTGAGCAAGCAGCTGACGTTACTCAAGAATTAAGTCTACACACCAGTCTAAACAGTACAGCCGCAAGTTGACCCGAACAGCGAAGCTATCTCCTTATAGACGAAAATTTGAAGATTGCTTCAAGTTTCGAAGTTTATTAAATTAGCAACATTTTTGGCTGTAACGATTAAATTTTTATTTCAATGGTCTTACAACATTGTTAGTGTAAGTAAGTGGACTTAAAAAATACTAAATACGTATTTGTATTTCAGTTATGAGTAATTCAAATACTGGCCAGGCCTGTTTATAAACAAATATGAAAATTATTTGAATAAAACAAGTATAACTAATATTCTAGCAGTAAAGATTTTTTTATTCAATAAAATAACTGAAGTCCAGTCTGCATACTTTTTGAGAAATTAACCAATGAGTCCTTAATCGTCTTACTTATAAAAATTACTTCAAGATTGCAATAATTATAAGCTTTCTCAGTGCCACTCTTTTTTCTCAATATTCTATTATACAGCAAGATCTAATAATCCGACACTATGAAGAAACATGTGGGAAAAGTGTACAGAAGTTAAGAGTTGTGGAGGCAGGTATACGTTATAACACTATAATATGCCATCAATTACATAGAGAATATATGTTGAGAATTTCAACCACAATATATATTATGCTATAATGGAGCAGGGGTTGTATTTTTATTAAATCTGTGGTAAACCTTATTTAGAAGACTACTTAACTGCCATTGTTGGGCTTACTTGGGAACAACATTAAAATTGGGAAATGATCATCAGCTAAATGTCATATGTCTATAAGCAAATTTGATATTGGCATATTTTTATATATCAAAATATACATTTACTTGAATGAAAATATGCATTAAGTCTTAATGTAGTCACAACACATTATGGAAAAGTATGAATATTCTCAGGAGTAAAAAGCAGAATTTTCAGTAATTTAAATAATATCTCTAGGTGGAATAATAAAATGTAATGAATTTGAATACATATCTTGTTGTTCAGAGTAATTTAGAACACTTATATCATTATGAACACCACCAAACATTATCAATTCCCCATTTCCTTTAACTAAAGAGTACATGACCAATTCTTCCGGGGCACCATGCATTTCTCCAAGACGTGGACATAACCAAGAGACATAATTCATAGAATTTCCATTGACTACTGTAGCAATATCTAAAACATGCATAGTTAGAGTATTCCGTTTTATTTTTTTCACAGCTGGTGGTCTTTGCTGAGGAACTTCTGCAGGAGGGTCTAATCTATTTTCTAGATGTGCTATTTGTCTTTGATTGATAAGATCATTTTCTGGTGATGCATTCAAACCAGTTGAATCACACGCAAAAGCAGCCATTCTGTATTTATTAGCTTCTTGTAATTGCCTCACAATTTTCATACCTTTATTCTATAAAAATGAAATATATTTCATTAATGTAACGAAAATAAAATGATTGTTCATACAAAATAGATAAAGAATGAAGTACAAACCTTAGTCTTATTTCTTCTTAGTATTGATTCTTTTTTAGACATATCTAGACTATTATTACATTGTCGGTTATCTCCATCATTCATACTAGATACACCTACTTGATTGGAATTAGAATTTAATGATGCATTGTTTTGATTACTTTCATTTTCATGACTAGGCCCAGCAACTGGTTCATTATTTTGGATCCTTTGCCTTGGTAAAACCCCACGTCTTCCATTAATATTATGATCTCTATCTAATGGTCTTTGTAAACTTTGTTCCACTCTAACTGACACAGGAGCTCCTTCAGCTCTGCTTAATCTGACAGCTGAAGTTACTAGTGGTTTTGCACTATTCCATCCATTTCTGCTTCTACTCAGACTAACTACTTTGTCACCAACTCTACAGGCAGGATTGCACCATATATTTGCAGCTGCCCACTCTTTATTTTTCACAGCAATTTCTTTCCATGTCCATATTGGACCTTTCATTGTTAAAATCCAACAATCACTATAAACAAAACGATTTTGCAAGGTTTGTACACCCCCCAAAAGCATTAATCTCTCAGAATCTAATCTCACAAGAGACTGAGCGTAGCGTGGAGATGGTCTTGGTTTTGTTGTAGGTTGTTTCCTCCAATTGAGATTAGATATGTTAAGAACCCAAACATCATTGGAACATTGAATTTGATAATTCTGTGCAGCTGACATGATTAAGCCACCAAAGACAACCATTTCATCGTCTTTGACACATGCAGAGTGACCTGCCATAGGAGGTGGAGGATTTGTAGCATTAATTAATATCCATTTATTAGTTTTAACACAGTAAAAATGTATGTCATTAAACATAGTGACATTTTGATATAATTGTGATAGAGAGGGATATGTCCAGCCTCCAAAAACAATTAAACAATCTTTATAATCAACCATTGTTGTATATGCTTTGGGTACAGGATATGTGCCAGTGGCAAGAGGTCTTATCCATTGCCTTCTAGACAAATCAAATTTCCACAAATCATTGAATGAAGTTGCGTTGGTAGTGCAGCCTCCAAATATGTACATATTATTTTCAAGAATACATGCTGCATGGGAGAATCTCTTAGTTATCGTAGGCACAATTTGTGCTGGGGCAATATTTGTCCATAGTATTTTAAATTCTCCAACTGCCTTTATTAGTTTTGTTGATGTTTTATGTAAGACATCTGAAAATATAAATTTATAAATGATATTATGACATACATTTAAATATAGTTTCTACCTCTAGTGAATGTTTCTCTATTCCCAAAAACTTTGTATTGATTTGTAAAAGATATATTTTAATAAGAGGTTGACTTCTAAACTCATTTAACATAAGACTATTCAAGCTAGAAGAACCACTAATAATAGTTTTAACTGTTAATTCCAGACACATTTCATTAAATAAATATGTAAGCAAAATGTTGAGAAAAAATGTTATTAAAAGACTATTTTTGAAGGATATTTTATATGTCTTAAAGTTAAAATATAAGTAGTGGTGGGCTGGTCTTTACTATTGCTCAAAGCTGTATAAATTTGCTAAAGTGTATTTAAACCTATAATTGTATTCTTTCCTGTCTCCAGCTCAACCTAATCTTTAAAATATGTAGAAAGGATTACAGAGCCCTGTGACAAATCACTTAAAAGATAATTTATAATTGATTCTATATTTGATACAATTATTAGTAACTAGCTGCGCCCCGCGGTTTCACCCGCTATATTTTGGATAATTCACACTATATAATTATAAATTATAGCCTATGTGTTATTCTGATGTGTAAGCTATATTATTGTAAAGTTTCATCAAAATCCATTCAGTAGTTTTTACGTGAAAGAGTAGCAAATATACATCCATACATTCTTACAAACTTTCGCGTTTATTATTATAAATATATTAGTAGGATGCAGGTATAGTGATAAAAATATTATTAAAAATTACTTACTATGAGCACAACCACACCACCTTTTGCAAACACTCATACAATTTTGTAAATCTTTATACGGCGGTAGAAATCCTAAAATAAATTCCAATACTTCATCAGGCAGGTCTTCAATGGTTACTTGCAAAGTTTGGTGCATGGATTCCATGTCTATTCTTTCATAAAATTACATTTATCTAGCGAACAGTTCTAACCTCCCCATTCTCCAATGAATTGTACATGCTAGCTATTTACTTCAAAAAGACAAATTACTGAAATTCAGATAATTTGCTATATCTAAAGAAATCTTTTTCGTCAACAAATAATATTAAATAGCAAAAATCCAGTTTAATGACAATTCACAATATAATTAATTGTCAAAGTCAGATGTATGCTAAATGGAAACTTCAATGAGTCAATATGACAGTTAAAATTAATTAAATGTCATATATAGGTAAAAAAAGTATAACGTGTACCTCAAAAAATGTATAACGTGTTGTTTCAGGTATATAAATGTTCTAAGAATTTGTGTATATTTATAATATTTTTCGTTCATTTACGCTCATAGTACGCATTACGCATATGGAATAGCAACTTCTACCGATATTTTATTTTTAGTTTGGCAACACAGAACACCTAGTATAGAAACCGGGAATATTTAAGTTTTCTGTAGAAATGTTGTGATGTATGTTTATTCAAAGTGAAATGTATTGACTGTCTTAAAATCTTACTTTTCAGAACAATATTAGTAATATGTTTGCCGTACGGATTGTTCTAAAGTTTCTAGCACTTCTATTTGTATAGTGAATGACACATAACCTCAGTGATTTCAGTTTGTAGTTACAAAATAATAAATAATTTAATTTGTAGTTATATTAAGTGAAATTTTAGCAAAATGCAACATTTATTACAAGTTAGTCCTATCATGGAAAAATTAAAACATTTCCAGCAAGCACTGTCATACAGAATACAGCTAACAACATCACAAAAGGTTAGGATTGTTATTATTATTAATTTATTTCTTTAGTTAAAAACAAATTTTTGGTATACATTTCCTCTATGTGATTTCATGAAGCAGTTGTAAACAACACTTAGAAAATAAATTCTTTTAAAAAAATGTTATTCTGATTACAGATATAATTCTTGTATAAAAGTATTAATTAAGTTCATTCCTGAAATTATGAATCCTCTTTTACTTTTTCATAATTACTAATTGGTGGGCACATCAGTAATTGTGTACCCAGATACAGATTTTCGCAATTATGATGTTATTGTTTGTGATCAGACGGTAGTATTCATAACAGAAATATTTTATTGTTTTTAAAGCTTTTCAATGGCTATTCCTCCTCAGTCCTACTTTCCTTTTACTCCTACTTACTTCAATAAGATGATAGGTTAAAAAAGGATCTGAGGTAACAGATTGGTGAATTTCAAAGTATATGTAAATAAAATATGAAGAGTAACATTTATAAAATCCCTTTTCATTTAATTAAATTCTGTTTACAATTATAAAAAAATTTCTTCTCCCAGGTAATGTTGTGGAGTTTAGGTGTAGTTGGAACAAGTGCAGTGGTGGTCGGAGTTTTATCAAAGTATCTTGCCAGGAGACGAGCAAAACCTATATTTAATCCGAGGATTCAAAGGGCTATTAACAAAAGATTATCTAGGATGAGAAGTCCTAATGGAGGTATGAAATACAAATTTGTTAATTGTTTATACTTACAATAAATAAAGCATTGTAAATGTAAAAAGACTTTCACAATAATGAAATTGTAGGTATGGGATCTGTTGCAAGTAGTGGAGGTCGGAGTAGTCCTCTTGGCTTCAGTGAGAGGATGTCTCTTGCATCTGGCTCTATCGGTTCTGGTGGAGGTGATGCTGCACCACTTTCACCTCAACAGCTTGGAGTTATGGGTAAGTAAGATTTGCCATATAGCGCCATCTGACGTTGAGAGGCTGATATATCGATTTTGTATATCAAGGTTATACATAATAAAATTTAATAGGTGGAAGTATATTTAAAATTTTACAGCGCCATCTCTTGATGGATAGCTGAACAAGTTACTAAAAAGTATTGTAATAGTTCTTAATGTTGTTATAAGATGGCATAAGTGAACGGAATACTCATTTGTTTCAATTAAATAATATTGATTTTTCATTAAATTATAATTCTGCGATACAACATACTATGCCACATGAGTCTCGGCATCTTTAAATTAAAATAAAAAAAATGCACAATAATACTACAATCGAAAATGAAATAGTAGTACATCTTTTATATAACTTTTCGGTTTACAATATTAAATGCATATTTATTAAAACATTACTAATATTTATATTCAATTCAAACCTCGTTAATGTGACCAATAGAATGGTTTTATTCGATTATATGTAGTGTGGCTCGTTGGTCTAGGGGTATGATTCTCGCTTTGGGTGCGAGAGGTCCCGGGTTCAAATCCCGGACGAGCCCAACTTTTATTTTAAGGCAATAAATAAATAAGTACTTTTACATTTTTCCTATATTTATTTAAATTTATAAATTTTCGATTAAAAATTAATTTTTTCATCATCTTTTTTGTATTAGCACATAGTATTGACATAAAAAGCAATTTAAGATCGAATCAACATCAAAGCTTTCAAGTCAATACGTATGACTAGTAGTTAAAGTATTTGACACGTATGTTAGGGGCCACAAATGTTATGTAATGTCATTGATCTTGAACTTTTTGTCACTTCAACTCCCACACATACTTCATTCGTTACAAAAAGGCAGGTTTTTGCGACTTATACTTGCTAGCTATGCGACTACCTTTATGATATGGTCTTAAAAAGTAAATAGGTTGTAAATACTGATTTACGGCAAGCGTATGACATCAGTTTTACTATTGGCCTACTTTTTACGTCGTAGGAATATTGAATTTCATTTGTTGTTTCTCAGTAATGAATTGCAAACAAAAAGAAATCAATAATTATATCCCCTGAGAGTGCCTCCTGGGATACGATCCAATTTAATCTTCGTTGCACGTTCGACCTACTGACAATGATAGGACGCTTTTGTACAAGTTAATAACGACTCAACGCTAAGGATTAAAATTTATTGCTGTTGTTATATTTAGAATGATAATCTACGAAATACTAGATTTATAACTGAGTATGGTATGAATGCTAGCTATAGTTTTATTCGTATTGCTAAATAAATGTTTCAGGCGCTTACAACACATAATTTGCTATGGTTTTTTTAAGAATTTATAATCCTATGTTTAAATGCAGGTTATAAAGTATCTTTATGCCAAATTTCAATGAAATCAGTTCAGCCGGTTTTGTGTTATTATGATTGAGTTAAATATCATAGCAATTGATGGCCGTTACTAAAACAATGATTGAGTTTACAATAAAATTAAGGTTGGGTTCAAGTGTTTACTAACGAAGCACTACATGACGATTGACGAGACGTGGAAAAAATTGAGTTGATTTAATAATCTCATACAATAACCAAAACCTGAATCTTGAAAATATGAAAAAAATATTAATTCAGATTAATAAAAATGTTAAAATTAAAAAGTTATTTAAAAAAATAATTACTGTTGGTGGTCCTCCAATCATAAAATCTTGCATGTAAAAAGCACTTTATTTCTTTGGTAATTTAAAATCCTTATCGTTTTTAAAGTTTAAAAACATACATATAAAATTTCTCTTTTAAAATACCAAGACGCCTGCGAAATTGCAGACGGATAATTTGCCTTTTAAGTTCTTCGCACGTTCATACCCCCATTAGTGCGATAGGTATAATGTATGCGAGACAAGAAAAGGACTAGATAAATTTTTAGATAAATGAATTGACCATTTTATTGGGTATAAGTGGCCATCATCACTTGGGCTCTGAAGACGTCAAATTGCTAAGAGAAAAATTAGCTAACTAAACCCACCTAATTTATGTTTATGTCCTACAGTTTGTTTTTGAGTTGTTATTAGGATGCAAAACGTCATGTAATGTCAGAAAAAATATAATTTTATTATAGATATATTAAATCCACCCCACCTTGTAGTAAAAATTGATTCGCAACCTTTAATGCCGCACCTCTTACTTTTAACGTATCTACAAATTTTCTTGCCGAGTAAATTTTATGTTCAGGACGTGACTTAAATATTGTAAAGAAAAGAAATAGATTTACTTAATATATTCTTACTTTAGTTTTATATTAATACATTTTATACTTTTCACTTGGTAGGCTCACTAGTATTCTATTTTGTCAAATATATTTTGTTTCTTTGTAACTTTTTCTGTTTTGTACATTATAAGAATGTATTTCTTTAACCTAACCTTAGTTTAAATGTGTTTGTTAAGCTATAATTTTATTGATTCCTCAGTGTAGCGAGGCTAATTAGAAAGTTTCATGTTGCGTGTAATCTTGTCTACTGGTCGGTAGAGGGCGTTATTTTAGAGGCGTTTATAGCACTATTAAGATAACAAAAACAGATTTACGAAATTATTAAGGATAATATTTTTATAATATAAATTAAAATAGGTCAATTTATTTAAAAAAAATTTTGAATTGGAGTATTAAATAGTAGGTACGCCGCTTCAATACGTTATTTTCGATAGATTATTAACCGGCTCGTTGGTCTAGGGGTATGATTTTCGCTTAGGGTGCGAGAGGTCCCGGGTTCAAATCCCGGACGAGCCCTAATACATTTTTGGTTTTTTTAAATATGAATTTTAAATTTTCGAATGAATTATATTTAAATTATACTTTTGACATTTTTATGTGTCTTTATTTTTAATTGCTTTAGCAAAGTTTTTAAATGTAATTTTATTCAGTGTTGTTTTTTAACGTCAATAAAAGTTATAGGCACACAAGCTGACCCGGCAAATGTTGTTTTGCCCTTATCATCAAGGATTTAAAAAGTAGCCTACGACCTACTCTCAGACCTACCAAAATTACATTTAGTGTATTATCGATGTTAGACTAGCTTTTACCCGCAACTTCGTTTGCTGTACTAACTTTGCACTCCCGTTTTACCGCCTTAGGGGGTGAATTTTCAAAAATCCTTTCTTAGTGCTCCCCTACGTTATAAAAGATACCCCTGTGCAAAATTTCAAGTTTCTAAACCTTACAGTTTAGGCCTTGCAATCCCTTTTATATATATAGATTTGTTTGTTATAGGCAACTAAAAAAATTATAATATCCAATTTAAACCGAATTTTCAGTTTTAGCTACCTTTTCTTTGAATGTAACGCTTTGTAAATACGTAAGGGAGGCACGAAGGTATTTCGCCCTTTCTCTGCGACCATTTCCCTCGGTAGGCTGTAATAATTAAAGAGCCTGCAGCCCTAGCTGTGCTAGCCCTAGCACAAATGTCTCCACAAAGGGATCTGAATGCGCCGCGGGTGAAAAGGATTGCCCGCTATTTACCAACGCTTTCCTTGCAACTTGCACGAATTCACGGCTCGGAAAATTTTTAAATCCTCGTAAACTGACGTAGAAACTTCGAGGCGGATTCTGATTAAAAATGCACTTTGCAAACATTTATGTTGGTACCTAGCTATATGTATTTCTCTTAAAACTTTATAGACGTTATTTATCGACTATCGTACATCATTTGAGTCTTTTTTTTTACTTATAGTTATGATTAGGTAGGTTGTAAACAATTTATTAGGTATTACGAAATATTACAACTTTATTAAAATATTAAATATAAATATTGCGCAGTTAAAAAACAATAATAACTTAGCAGCAGAACCTGCGCTTTGTGACTCGTAATCAAGTTTAAAAGGCCTTTCTGTAACAAAGCTAGTAATAAATTGAAAGTCACATGATAGTCGGTAGTCACTGCCGCTGATCTATCATGAAATAAATTAATAGCAACTACTAGATTCAAGAGTTATCAACAGTGTTGCTAAAACAAATTTATTTATTAGTTTATGCTCGTGAGCGGTAAATAATTCATAGAATCGAACGGTTTGTAAACACTCTTCTGGTCTCCCGCATTGACACCTGGCGATGGATATAAATTGCCCTTGGGACGATAGGGACATACATTTACTATATACTATAGTCAATCTCATTACTACGAGTGCACTGTTTGCCGAGTTGGTATTATTAAACTCATGCCGCTTATATTTTAACTGAGCTCAAATAAATTTGCAGTTTCCATTCCAAAGCGTTGTTCCTGTTTATTATTTGGATACAGTATACAGTTTGGTCTTTCTTTGTTAGGTAACTAAAAACAAAAAAAATCAGTTTTTGTGATATCTTAAAATAGCCCACATTATCATATTATGGACCATTAGTCCATCTTTGGGACCTCTTCATAAATCAATATAAAAAAGTTATGACATTTCTAGTTTTTCATTTTTTCATATAACTTTCTTGTTCTATACATGCTATGTAATTCATTAAATGACAATAGTTTTTAGGGTTCCGTACCCAAATGGTAAAAACAGCGGTCTGTCTGTCGCCGAGCTGTATCTCACGAACCGTGATAGCTAGACAATTGAAATTTTCACAAATGATTTATTTCTGTTGCCCCTGTAACAACAAATACTAAAAACAGAATAAAATAAATATTTCCCAAACAATAGTCGTGTTTTTACGATACATATGAACGGTCTATATGGAATGCACTTCAAAACATGAATCATTTTTTTTGTTTCTATTTTTTAATCTTGTGTAACAGTTACACAGCAGCCAGCAAAAGATAGGAGTACGAATCCAACGTATATATGTAAAAACATCCAAGTACAGAATACTTACAACCATCCGGGTTCACTGTATCTAACACTGTGTCGCATTGCGAATACCTAATTACGCCCAAATATTTTATGTACATTTGCGCCACAATGTTGTGGCGAAACTATAATCAAGATTATATTTATTTTGTTACAGTTATTTTGCAGAGATATAAAAAGATTTTAGCCATTTATAGTTCAATGAACTACAACTGTCAATCCTAAACATGATTTCATTAGATACGCCATTCCAACGTACCAAGTGCTATCTAAATGATATCTTACTTTCGCGAACCCTCTATTTGCAAAGCTTCGTACAGTTTATATAGGCAATAGGCATATCAGGCCGCTGCAAAATGATTTATTTTATAGCTGGCTGCGGACCATGAAACGTTTGAGACGCACCCAACTTTACGCCTGGAAATGCCACTGCCATGAACTTTAGATGGACTCTGACATTATTTCTATTGGAATACTATATACCTAGTTTATTTGTGTTTATTAATGTATCATAAAATATACATACTTTCCTCTCCCTTTTCACCGTCTTAATGTTTACCTACAATGTCGACTTACAAATTTTTACGGTTCTAGCTCCAAAAGTTTCTGTAGTGCAGATGATATATCAGTAAATTATTCTTTTATATATGCCGGCGCGTAAGTTAGGCTTAGGTTAACCTAACCTTAGGTTTAAACAGAGAGCCTGGGCAGTGCTTCATTTGAATAAAAGACGTCTTGAAGCCTACACCTCGATCACAAGTCCAAGACACAGCTTGTGTTACTATCGTAATTGCAAGATAGCTTAATATTCAGTTATTTATCGATTCAGTATCCACGTTGCGTTTACCTAATAGTTCATTCAATATCGGATGGATTCTTAGTATTTTCAATATACCCCCTCTTCTGCTTCCCATCTTCTTATTATTAATCTCCAAGTTATAAATTTAGATTAATAGTTATCTAACAAACATTATCTCTTAATACATTTAGATATAAACAAACGCACGGTTTTTTACTTATCATAATTATAACTGCGGCATCTTATTTCACGCGTGTAATATTTACATTGCAATTATTTTAAACAACATTGAAATTAATTGCTTTAGGATTTTGCAATTGATGATTGCTTCCTCATTATATTTTTTTACCAATATTAATTTTTTTTCAAGGAAAATATACATAAGACTTGATAATCCTAATAAGTATATTACTTTAAAATCTTGTGTGTGTGGCCTTTTTTGTTGTGTAATATGAATAGGATGGTAATATTTACACACTTTTAACAAAAGCAAACAGGAGAGGTTCTTTATCGCATTTCATACATAGTTGAGGATATATTGAGCGTAGTAAACCCGCCCCACTCGTTGAAACACGCTGAAATGGCTGGGCAGGGGAGTTTCAGAAACGATGCTTCAATGCTTACATACATAAGTATTTTTCATATAATAAGCTCTCTTTATTTTGTTGCTTTTATTCTTGCTCAGTTTTCAAGGTAAACAAGTACGTAATATAATAATTGTATTGTTTATAGGTATTTGTTTGATCATAATTAATTCCCTCGATTAACATATTGCCACAATGTTGGCATTGAATGCATTTTTATATCGCAATTATTGTTTATGTGAGACTATTTGCTAGACAATAGTCTTATATAATAAAGCCATGCTTTTTGTTATTTTTAATGTTCTCTTTAACAAGTAGCCGGCGCCTAAAAAGGAGGTCAATTGGTCACTCATTCTGTCGTGTAGAGACGGCGGTGCGTACTATTCGTAGATAGTGCGTTGGCTTCTAATGTGTTTGTTATTTTCTCTACCTACGCCTTATTTTTTCCTATAATTTACTCATAGGCTGTGATTGGTTGAGAGTCTACAATTGGTTCACTAAAAATGAGCTGCTGTAATTTTTCATCGCTATATTCGGTCACTAGGACGAAATACTTACTACATTTAGTTGATTCAGAAGTGAGCGTTCTTTGTACTTCATTGAGATTGATTACGAACTTATTTAATTATTGCTTTAATTACATATAAATTAATTAGTTTGTTATGTTTAAAATTACTTATTTTTACAAGCATTTATTTAGTTCCCGATTAAGCTAAACCTTTCATACATAAATCACACAACTAATACCTACAAACTTTTTTAAAAATATTATTCTTGTTTATCAATGTTATAGTTTTTAAGGAATACTGGTAGATGAACTTACTATAGGAATATAATAAATAGGGTTTAAAAGTAAGTTTAATGAGATAGGCGTATCAATTATTTATAACTAGTAGTCATATGCATGTCATGTCAAATACATGGTAGTGTGTGTAATGATTTTTTTTATTGATTTAATGTATTTTTATGCATAATTAAAATTAAAAAAAATATTAGCACTCTGTACTCCTTCTCTATATAAACTACTAGCGGCCCGTCCCAGCTTCGCATGGTGGACATTTTTTTTTAAACATTTTGGCTCTCCAACATTACGGTGCCTCTCTCTCGCTGCGCTGCGTGGAGCGACACCGGCACGTCGCGTCGGCGCGTATTTTTTATTTATATTGACATTTTTAATTTCGTAATATCTTTTGAATGGAATGTCCGATTTCAATATATAATTCAAAAAGTACTCAACAGGTATTGAAACAGTTTTGAATACGAAATAATTAATTTTGATAAAAATTAATACAAAGGTATTGAAAACACCATGTTGGATTTGATTTTAATAGGCATTTCTATCAACTTTTAAAATGTAAAAAAGTATTATAGTAACATAACTATAAATATTGTCTCGCGAAGTTTTTTGTAAATGCTGATACGTTCCATAAAATTGTAGAACATTTTTTCGTTCTATCATCAATACTAAGGTTGGTTTTAGTAAGAGTTTCTGAGGATCTCTAATTTTTTCTAGTATTAAATATAGCCTATGTTTCTTAATGATAATGTAGCTTTCTAACAGCAAAAGAATTTTTGAAATCCATCCAGTAGTTTTTAAGTTTATAAGTGGGGAATTTCATACTCCTCTGTCCGCGCATTTTCGTAAAAAGGGGTACTAAGTTTTTGCTTCACGTATATATTAAAGTCATAATAGAAGTGAAATAAAAAGCAATAGTATAATTACACTTTAATGATTAAAACAAAACTTACATAGAACATCACAATAATGCTTCGCAAACAATCTTGATGTTGAGATTCATGAGTAATTCTAAATGTTAAGGAGAGTCACGTTGTATAAAAAACAGGCGCAGTTTCCATATTTATTGAAACATTTATCTACCTATGTTGAATACAAAACACTGTAAATGTAAAAAGATTGTAATCTTTGCACGGCCTTGAATTTTAATATAAAAAATGGAAAATTTGTGGTTACATTAAGTCATACATATTACATACTGACTGCTTTCGCAAGCATTATGGTAATCGATAAGCCTTATTTCTTTACATTTATCGATTCATGAAATTCTAAAACTATTGCAACAATAATAACATGATAAATAATTTAATAAATGGTATTCAAAATAATAGCATTTACCTATTTACATCTTCGTGGCTATAAAAAATTGTTTCCACTACACAAAGTTTTATAATTTTTATTATCCTCTATGGCTTGAAAAGTAATGAAAAAAGCACTGCGAGTCAAAGGGGCGACGACAATACATAAGTTATGGAGATAAAAACGCTTACGTTCCTTTTAGGAGAGCTTTTTAACTAATTTGCTGAAACGCTCACGGATAAAAATATTGTTGTTTTACAGGCAAAATTTGTCGTCAGTGTATATTGGACTATTTAATTTTTTTCATGAAACTTGTAATATTATTTCTTTATTTGGTAAGACATTAGTAACTATGGTATTTATTAAATAATTATAACAACGGGCGTTTAATTCTGCCTGTAAGTCAACATCTTAGTTTTTCAAAAACAATAAAGATTATTTGTAATATTTCTAACTCTTACATAATAATGTTATACTAGGTGGGATATTGATCTTTACACATTATGTTATTAATGAGATTCGATTGATGAATAGCTTCTCGAACTAAAGCACTTAAAATATAACTTTTTTTAATAAATGTGTGTAATTTGACATGAATGACACTGTAACATATGAATGAAATCTTATTCAGAGGTGTACACTAATTACAAACATTTAATAACATTGATTCTATAAGGCAGGCGCGCACACTCTTTTGGACAAGTAAAGTCTGCGCGTCTACCTAGTTCTAAGGGTATGCCATACAAAAATATTATTCATTCTGTCCACTTTCACAAAAAAACGGCTAAGCATTACACATTATTTATAACACTTATCGTAATATATTTTGTGGATTATAATAATGATATAATTATATAGGTGATAACTTACTTAACAGGAAGCTACTGTAATTCATAATCATTTACACTTACTATATATTATAGCTATTATATAAGGTAGACTTTAAAGAAAATGTAACTTTGGTAATAACAAAGTTATAGTATTTTAAACGTTCTCAATAATACATGTTCGGAGCTTAGCTTACCTCGCGTAATTAACCTAAAACAAATAAATTAAATATCTTCTACTAAATTGTTTAAAATATTAATATCTTTCATTCTGGATTTAAACTCTTACAACTAAAACATATTACAACAAATTAATAGAAAATACACGAAATTATAAAAAGAGGTACTGACAGATATGTTAAAAACGTAATATTGGAATCGCTGTAAAAATATTTATACCTTTTCACTCGATCAAAACTTGACAAATCGATTTTTTTTCACAATTAATACTTTATATAATTTACGATGCGAAGCGGTTATGATAATTAAGAACAATATTATTTACCTATAATACATTATACAGGCATATTTCTTTCTATATTACGTTTCTGAATAATTTCAATCTGCTATATTTTTTTTATAATATAATTTATATAATAATTAAATAAGTGTTAGCCATCATTGAAGTGTATTAGTATCATGTTAACTTTTCAAATTATTAATCGAATTAATTTTTGTGGAGCGGTAACAGTGCTATATTTTTCTTATGAGTCCAACGAACAAACCTAACCGATATAACGTTCGTCATGAAAAGACAGTAATAATTGATGTCGCTCTGCGACTCATATTTTTAAGTATTTACAAAATCTATATACAATTAGATGCCTGGGTCTTTCAATTTATACAATTGGAATGATAATATTCAACAGGAATGTTTTGTAAACAAAGGAGTTATTTACAAAGGATGCCTAGAAAGATACCGGTCTCGTAAATCAAACAACTGCGTAAAGCCTAGTACATCCTATAACGACAAGCTTCTATTACATCAGTGATATATATTTTTTATTTACACGAAAAGCTATCTGTCCCAATATTTATAGAAATAGGGCAATCATAGGCACAAGCGATATTAAGAAAACTACTTTTTCGCGATTGGCATTGCTAGGTGTGCTACCGAGGCCTCCAACAACAGAACGATTTATATCTTCCTTTACTGGAGGGGCTTTTACCATATCTTCGCTACTATCACTTAAGATGTCGTTGCTGTCCATTATCATACCAACGTCATTCTTTTCTACTGATGGCGGTATTGTAATCGTAGCTTGAGTTGTAGTCGTCGTGGTTGTGGTTGTAGTAGTGGTAGTCGTCGTCGTTGTTGGTACAAGGGTATTATTGGAGGTGTAGTAAATTTCACCATATACAGCTTCAAATTCAACTGTATTTTCAATTCGCTCACCCCTCATTTCTCTCGTTCGTGGACTATTGTCTTTATAAAAGGTTACTAATTTTCCTGTATACTGCACATCACGATCTGTATTGTTTCCTCTAAAAGTCACATTACAAGCGGTACCGGGTTCAAGGTATTTGTCCAATTTGTATAAATCTTTTCTTTCTTCGGAGAATGGATTAGCCCATTCTATTTGTGGAAATGAGACACCATCGCTCATTTCTATAGTTGTATTTAAACCAATAGCGATTCCATGTCCATGGCCCCATGACAACGTATAATTATATTTGTACTCTATCTCGGTTGTGACAGTTGCACCGACATCATCGTCATTTCTCAAAACTCGTTCTTCATACACTTGAGGATCCATTTGTCGTTCATGTTGCGTTACCAAGTCTAATTGTACGTTTTCTAACCTGTAGCTGACTGGTACTATTTCTACTAATATCTCTCCTTTACTTTCTTGTAACTCACTGTTTTTTTCATCAAAAGTAATCAATTGACCAACACTACTTTCATAAATAATCCTTCCAATATTATGTGAGATCCCGTTTTCTGCTTTAATGCGACCAATGAAAACAGAATCCGACGATGAATCTACAGCTACTGCACCACTAGGTTTTGAATTGAATTTATGCCAAGGATTCCATATTATTAATGAAGCATTTTCAATATTTTCCAATACTTCAAACACTGTATAACTTTTGCTACCGGACACGGCACAAGAAGTGTAATCTGGTCTTAATTGACCCAATAGCATATCGCCTTCGTGACGGGTTCTGCACAAATAAATTGGACCTAAAACATTAAAGAGTATAATAGTAATACATATTTTTGTTGTTGGTGATCGGTATGTAGTATTAATTTTGGGAAAATATAGTTAAAAATTTTACCTTCTTGAGATTCTGCTCCAACAACGTAGTTTTCCATAGCTTCTTTCTTTAGATTAGCCCATTTAAGGGTGCTGGAGGTGATGACTTGTTTAAGTCTAGCATTAAAGAGACCAACTCCAGCGTCTGCTAGAACACCAACTGCAAGTGTTGCAGTTAATAATACCACCCACCAACCACTCGTACAACTTTTACTGTTCTTCATAGTAGGCATCTGTGAACAATAGAAAACTGTCATTATTCATTATGAAGACAATGTTCTTTTTATAAACAATATGTATATAATATGTCTATACATATATTATCATATTTATGCTTATAAAAAAGGTTGCAAATATTGATATGAAAAGCGCCATTTTGGATTTAGGCCAAAGTCTCATATACCATTATAAATTTGAACATGAATTTTAATAATTAATAAAAACATGAAAATAGCTCTTGTGTTGATGTACACGGGCGACGGTAATACGTAATGATGGTGATTAAGTAAGACGTCCCTTTGCGATTTTAACAAGATTTTTCTGTAAATTTATCAGTAGATAACAAAAAATTATTAAGTATATGATATATTCTATTTGATGATTTTATAAAAAACATAATCATAATGCTGAAGTGTCTTTAGGGTGACCGGATTAAATAAAGTAAAAGCTGTGTTACGAGCTACGACGGTCGCTGCAAAACTCAATTTTCCAAACAAATTTATCTAAGTGATTCTCTTACGTACAATATTTTTGAGCTTTATATTCATGCCACTATACTATGAACATTTAAAAACATGGTACATAGTATAGTGGCACAGACGTAAAGGCGCCAACTGCATCGATTGAAGGTAACTAGTATTTGAACTATTGCTTTTCACCCCAATCCTCGTTTAATTTGATGTAATATTATTCTGAACTTGGTTAAAAATTATATATAACAACTTTATTTTCAATTTATCAATGAATTTAACAACGAAAAAGCTATTGACACTTATTATTGGGTATTATTACGTACCTACCTACTCCTAAAAAATATAGTAACTGGTATAGTACCAATGTCAACGTGCTCTACCAAGCTAATTTTCCTAACTGAAAATACTATAATACCTACAACAAAATAACTTTGTTGCGCAAATTAAAATGGAAAGATTCTTTACGTAAAAATTTACGCAAGGTCCGTTTCCTATCTACCCCATCTTTTTGTATCTGGCGTAAATCAAGAGGGTACGATTGAGTTTCACATAAATTCTTAAAGTTAATAGAAAAAGCACTTCCGCATCCAGAATTTTTATTTCTTTGATAAAGAGTATGTATTTTCGTATCGTGAAGTCATCGCTAAGTATTCTGGTATATTTAATTACATTTTATCAATACGTAGAGTACTTGTATGTTTTTTATCGACATAAAACCTGTTTTAAACTGTAATTGACTCTACACTTTAGTGTTAATTCATTATATCTTTTTACAAATGTATAAAAACTAGACGTAATAAAATAAAGAGGTGGGATTAAATAATCTTGACTGACAGTAGGACAAATTTAAAATATAATACATGCTATTATAATTTGATATATAAAAAATAAGGGGTTCTAAACAATAATATAGAGATTAACATCTATAGACAATATTTTACAACTAACACCGTAACCAATGGAATAAATTTAATTGAATAAGTTCAATTGAGGATTGACACGGCCCATTTATTCTGACACAAATCCTAACGCTCTGTTTGTTATTTGATTAAAGTGATATATGGCCCTTGTAGACGCCATAAACTGACATAACTGTAATGAAAGTAACTATTAAAAATAAAAGTACGAAGCATATCAGAAATGAAATCAATATAGTAGAAATTTCAACTAATATACACTGAGAGTACATAAAAAGTTTTTGTGTTGCTATGTGGTAACAATTTTATCTTTTTTAGGTCACAAATGATTAATAAAAAAATATTTCCAAGGCAAAGGTTATCTTGGTAATCACTATCGTCATATTCACTGTGTAGGTGGACCTGTTATGTTACAACTAAGTTGTTATGTTAGAAATTAATGGAAACTATTGAGGCTACAGATATGCTATAATATAAGCTATTGTTAACGGACAAGGCATCTTTGCAACTAGTTATGATAATCTCCATTACATATTAATATAGATATGGAACAGAATCTAATATTACGAAGTGATTGTGTGAGAAAGCTTTTATAAGTTAATTTTTTTATTTGTGACGGTTGGATTTTTATTGCTGAACAAAATTGCGTGCACCATCTTATAATATATACTTTTAATTGAATTTTTCATATAATTATTATATTCGCTTTTATATTCATATTTAGCTTTCTTAGAATTTAAAATATCTGTTCTTTCCATAACACTCACTTACAACCTGACAAAACTATTACTAAACTCAGGGAAAATTCCTGTGGTTGGTATTAAGTAATAAAATCGTATTATTGTTGTAGCGGTTGTAATGATCCCCAAATGATTCCCGAAAACGATTATATTTGTCAAATGTTTGTAAAGATTCCAGTTTGTAATACAATGTTCGAGCTCCGTCTGCTTGTATAACACCCGACGTGACGAGGGGAAACACCACTTCCAATAAAACAAGGAAATCTCTCGTTTGAGTCCTCCTCACTTGTTACGAACAATTGTTTCATTCAGAGGTACCTTAAGATATATGCATAAGTAAACATAGTATTTTGCTCAATGTTAATAAGTGTGACTCAGTGATCCCTCGTAAACAATTCAATTAATCTATACATAATACTATAAAGCTAAAGAGTTATTTGTTTCAAACAGCTAAACTCAGGAACTACTGGTTTAAATAGAAAAATAATTTCAGTGTTCGGTAGCCCATTTATCTAGGAAGTCTATTACAACATTTTATAAAATTTATTTTGTAAGTCATTGAATTACAGAATAGGTGAATGAAGAAATAAAATTTCTTTACATATATTACGTATGAATTATACATTTTGAAATGATGATACCTCATAATGTATGCTGTCATGGTTTTGACGATTATCTACACACATACGTGATCAGCCTGAGGTCATTTAAATGATTATTTTTAAACGTTAATAACTGAGTACTCGTAATTTTCAATGCCGACGTTATTTGTTGACAGTATTTAATTAAATATAAAATAATGTTAATTTTTGGGAAGAAATCTTCTAACTTTGATCTCCAGATATTTAATAATTCGAATATAAAACAAGAATATTCAATACTAGCTGCACCCCGCGGTTTCACCCGCTATAATTTGGATGACTCACACTATATCATTATAAATTATAGCCTATGTGTTATTCTGATGTGTAAGCTATATTATTGTAAAGTTTCATCAAAATCCATTCACTAGTTTTTGCGTGAAAGAGCAAACATACATCCATACATCCAGACATCCATACATTCTTACAAACTTTCGTGTTTATAATATTAGCAGGATAGAGTTGTCCTATTTTTTATATTATTTAATTGCAAATAGAGTAGTATTTCATCTCATTCATTTCTGAATAGTTTAATCTAAGATTACAGTTTTTTGTCTGTCTGGGTGCCTGTTTATTTATAGTTGTAAATATTATGTTCTGTATATTTTCATCACAGTCTAGTAAAAATATTTTTCATGTAATATTTAACTTGGACTCTGTCCAGCTTTTTCCTAGTGCTGATTTTTAGAAATGTTTGTATTATTGTAATTAATAATACAATAATTATATACTGGATATGCTTTGATGCCTTGTACATTATAACTAATAAAACTTCTAATACCTCTAAGTTTAACATCTGCAAAAGTAAAACATCTATGAAAATGTAATCAATAAAAGCATAGACTTTTATCCACAGTTAATTTATTATATAATGGAGTCACTTTTGTCTCACAGAAAGTAAACTGTAATTGAAAGCCTTACAAGTCGATTCTTTACGTCAACTGAATACATATAAAGCAACTTATCTTTGTTGCTTTTGCAAAGAGCAAAGGCTTTACTTTATTACTAAGCTTTTACTCCTTTATTCCATTAACGGTGGGACTAGAAGAATTGAAGGTGACATTGGCCATTCAGCTTAACGCTAATGGAAACAAGCAATTTAAAATTATACTTCAATTATATAAGAATTAATACGAAAGAAAACACTGTATGAGCATTATCTCTTTACAAGCTAAATGTTTCGCATTTATTTAAAGTGCACTGAGTTTTATTTAGCGTAATGGGAAAAATTTGATATTTCTTTTAAACTGTTGATCACGTAATGTCACGAGTCTACTTAACTCCTGAATAAGTCAATATTAGATCTAATATTGTTTACACGTTTCTACGTGAAGAATTGTGTCAATAAGAGTGAGTAAATCGATCTATTAACTATTTACCGGATCTCGTGATACTTTGTTTAATTTTTTTACATAACTGTTTTTAACATGTACAATGTACAGTACCACACTGACATACCTATATATAAAACACTGTTCTGAGTATAAGTGCGCTTTAAAATAACTAGTTAGCAATATGCAAAACTTGAAAAAGATTTAAAATTCAGTTGCAAGATTAGACCCGAACATACAAAGTGCAAACATTACCAATTAAATAAAATTCTTTAAAAAATCGTTAAGCGACTGGCGTTAAGGTTTTGTAGCAATTGACAGTGGCAATGGTTTCATTATCAGTTGCCTCCACATCTCAAATCTTGATAGCAAATGCTTTTCTTTGACATGCTTTTTCTAATTATCACATTAGAAAGGCCACTATGATTTAGAAACGATTATAAATGAATTCTATATATGATAGAATTCCATAATTAAAATAGAAAATACGGAACTAGAATAGAATTATAGAGATTAAAAGGTAATCTACAGTCTACAATATCTATTTTGCAGTGTGTAACACTAAGGAAGTATATTTAAAATTGGGAAGTTTTTTTTAAGTAATACATAATGGAAATTGCTCTCCAGGCCCCGCTGTGGCGCGCCGCTGCCCTCTGGCTATCAATAAATCATTTTCTGTATTGTTCTCTTTATTATTGTTTACGTCTACCGTTGGGCAATCGTATATGGTGGCTATAATAATATTTGATATGAAACAATAATATCGATATTATTGTTGATTCGTTTTAAAAATTAATATTTTGGATTAATAAATAGAATATAATAAAAGCACTATCCGGTGTTAAATATATAAAATCTCATGTCACTGTTTTGTAATTACAGATTTTTACAAAAAAATTTGTATATAGGTCTGAGAATAGATCGTAGGCAATTTTTTATACCCCTAGGTAATAAGGGTGGCCTCTCCAGAAATTAATTTATATGCCAACACAACGTTTGCTGGCACAGCTAGTTTTTATATAAAAGCGTTATTGCGGTTCAATTTCCTAACTTGTTCTATCAGAACATAAAAGATCTAGTACATGATGGTAAGGCTCCAGCTCGTTTTATTAAGCTGCAATTTCTGTTAAATTTTTAAACTAAAACTCGTAGAAGAAGTTAAAGCTTTGCAGTTATCAGGCGCCGGCTTGCCCCGTGCTGAATGACGTGTCGGTTGCGGACTGTTGCGCTTGCGCGTGCACACTGGTGCGTAAACCAGCTGATAGCGTGGGAATAACACTATTATAATAAACATTCTATATGCACCAGAATGCTGACTGTTATGCTCTAATAATATTGTTTTGCTATGTAAATACTAAACTTAACAAAGTATAGATTTGCCTAAAAATACTGAATAGATTTTCCTTTTTATATTGGAGTTCTATGACATTAGTTTAATTTATAAAAAGACCAGTAAGTGTATGTGTTTACACATCTAACTACAGTACAAACACGATAAGTATAGACAGCTTAGGGTAAACTGACTCATTCATAATAGTCAGTCTTGTGTCATCTCAAAGCTCTTAAAACAATAGGATGCGGGTTTGTCTCGCACTATGACAACTCACGCTCTAGACATACTCGACAGTTTGTTTTATTACTGCTCAATGTAAGCCAATTCAGGGCCTGCGTTTTATCTCTTTTATAATCTTGTAAGGAATTACAATATTATTAGTAAATAGATAGTACAAGTCGCTATTTTGATGTCAAACTCTAATAAGTAGTCAGTTTGCAACGAGTACTAAAGATACTTGCTGGCAGTCACGCAATCGATTTCACGTACCCTGAATACCTGTGTCAGAATCCTATCCATTAAGTTAATTGAAACAATTATTGAGATGCAACGAGTATTTATAATCTATATCTACCGCATACAACACATACTTCAATTTATTATTTATTGCAATCACGTTCAGTTTACAGTTTGCTCTCAAAATATACAATCACTCAGAAATAACCAACAACAACAGCCAGATGTTTCGATGCATGACAGCGATGTGAGTTTTGCGAAATAAAAGGGCATACGTTTTCAAACAAATACATTTCCGTTTTAAAAAGCGTGACAAAAAATGCAGAGATATATTGTATTAGATATGTTTAGAGCGAACTCAGTTTCATTATTTAACGTAGCACGCTTGTAGGCGCTATAGAAATGCTTTAATGTGTCGACGACCGCAATCCGATATCGATAAATGGCGACTGTCGATTCGATGGCAAAGTTGAGCGATAAATCAAGCTTTCGACTAATTACATCGTCAAGAATAAATCTTGTATCATTATCTTTTTATGATCAATCTATGTACCTTAGATTTCGTAACATATAATATGAAATATAATTGATAGTATAATGATATTTTGAGGACATTGTATAATGCAATGTTGAGACAGACCCAGTAATAGGCAATAATTTTTTGTTTTATCTTTCTGAATAAGTTTTGTTATCATTTAAATTAATTATTAAGAAACTGTTGATTGAAATATTTCATAAGTGTTTCATCAGTTATAAAAGTTGCAAAAGAAATGTGTCACGCAGAATGACATAATAAAAATGCACGTAAGGCGGATGCCGGAATGGAGGATGACAATCTGGCTCCCCACGATTTGCGACAACGAGCTGCAAGGTCGTCTGATTGTCGATAATAGGCTCACTTATGATATGTCACACTGACACTGACGCTGACGACAGAAGCCCCAGTTATATAACACTATTTGAGCATTTCTCTAAATCGTTATTACGCGCAGTAAATACGTTGATTGACGTATACACAAACAATGTGGTAAGATTTGTATCATCATACGACGAGATTATCTTACAAAGACCGATACAGTACAGTACCGTACCCCATAGGTTCCGTACCGATTTTTAATGATAATAAATCTTTAAATTGTTTGTAATTTGCAAATCATTTTTCAGCCGCATGCTTGTATCCGATTGAATTGATACTCGTCATTCCTACTTAGGTAATATCCCATGACAATTAAATGTATTACTTATGATACTGTATATGATCTGATTATAGAGATTGGAAATGCCTGATAACAAGTGGTAGCCTGGGTATTATTGTATTGTATAAGTAGTTTGGGTATGCATACCTAAAACTTGTATCTAAATTTCTAAATCAATGTCTATAATATTACAAACTCTTTTCGTTGAGTTGATATAAAAAATAATATTCAATTGGTATGACTTTAAGAGCAAGTGCATTCGTAGGATAGTTGGTTGTTTATTTCATCCTGTTTTTCGGCAGGATAACAGTGGGCACACGCTTGCGAGTTGCGATCTCGAACCAGTTGTGAAACATTCTATTTTTAGATGAATGACGATATCACTGGAGAATTCCATTGAAATTCTTAATCACTTTTGGTCATGTCAAGAAATAGAGTAAATAACTAAATAAAACTGATAACCTATAAGCTTAACAGTGTAATAGTATTTTATTAAATTAAAGTAAACAATGTTTGATCATTTAGTTACCTTTTCGTTGAATTGTTATAAGAATTCCAGTTTTGATGTTGTAGTGGAATTTTAAATCTGTAACAACAAACAAAATAATAATTAATATTATTCTATTATATTATCAGTTAACTGTTTAATTAGCGTTTCCCGTTTTGTTAGTCCTCTCTACTCCCTAGTCTATTTTAATCCTTAGAATAATAACGAGTTAGGTCCCTTTCAAGGATTAAACAATTTAAACCTGTCGTTTCCTTCATGCCATCTGTATCTTAATAAATATGAACAAGATGTTCTATTAAGCGATTGCGGTTAACCAAATGTAATAGAATAAAACTGACGTCGGTTCTTTGGTTACCGCACAATTAGTTAAGTAGATGGACTGAAACCGCAACTGGTTTACCGTCCATTGTAAGTTTCTTATATTATGTATTTATACATTGCGATTATACTATGTATGTATTATATGACATACTCTAAATAATATTGTTTGTAAAACAATATACTAAGTAAGTAAAAAATAATTAACAACTATCAAAAATGATAATCGTTTGTGCGAGTGCATCACATTACAGTGAGTGGTCAATGCAGTCGTTATGCAGCGGTGGTTCGACCTTCGCTACGGCAACGGACCCATTGTGACTTGTTACAATGAACACTTAGAAACCAGATATCATCGTCTTTGTATACAACGTCTCCAGTGTAATAATTGTCACACAAACTGAAGCTCATATAATAATGGGACATTATTAGAATCCATTTCTTGAACAAAATTTCAAAATAATGTAACAAATCGTTTCTTCTGCTTTAAAATATGGAAGAACACAAACAGGACTAAACAAACGAAGTTACATTTTGCGGTACACATTACTGTCCTGCAAAATTGTTCAATTAACCACGAAAGCTCACATAGGGATTTCCAATAGGGGAATCCGATCACAACACCGCACACTGGCTGGGTTCAAATAACTGAGGGGGCACAATGTATTTCAGGCGAATCGCTAACGAATTACATTGTTTTACGTTAAAAACCGATTCTTACTTTAGATAGTGCCTTTATTATTCCAAAAATAAATTCCCAATGTGGATAACAATTTGATCCAACCCATAACGTATGTCATGTGTAGTAAGATAAGGTCGCACATAACCAGTTTCACCCTTCAAATCCCAAATTGCCCGGCATAATCCCGCAGCCCTTTTGTCCAATAGAGTTATTATTTCAGGTCACTGATTTGAAAAGCTTGTGAAAATATATTACATAAATCAGGGTTTTTAATGTTAACGTCATTCCCATTTTACTATATTCACTGATGTCAGTTGGTATTATTGAAAGATAGTCTTTTTAAAATTATAAAGAAATAGCGAGTGTAGATTTCATTTGATACTGTAGTAACCAATCTAAGTATAATTTTCAATCGATATTTAATATATAACATATACTACATGTAAAACGTATACATGATTACGTCAGTACGGTTCGAAAACGTTAGGGGATGTAAACGACGTAGTTTCTCCGGTTGCCATAGAAACTCCCCCGCACGTGGCATTTTGTTCAGTGGTTACTTATCACTAACAAATCGAAGTAATAGACTAATTTTTAGCTTTATAGCATTTTTCTGTAATATTTCTATTCATTTGTTTAAGTAACTTACTTGATTCTCTTCATACCTAGTGTGCCCCAAAATGAAAAAAATACAATTGTATGATTCTTTACAATTTTCATAGAGTATGTGCCTACTCTTATGTCGAGGGCGTGGTTGCATCCCTAGTTTTAATTGCATTTTATTTATTCAGAATCTCGGTACCCTAACGCTAACCTACCAGCCCAGAGGGTCGCTTACTTGCTCATTAGTTTATCCTCGTCTCAAAAAGATTCAATTAGAAAACTATTGTCAATGTCACCCTAACTGCGATGATAATTGATAATTTAGAGTAGTTTTAGTTTAAACATAGTATTTTAATGTAGGATTGTAATGCTAAAGGTCATTTTATACCTATATATGGACTACGCATTAGGGACACCTTTTTTTATAATATGTTGCCAAATAGAATAAATAATCAAATTTGATGGCTTCTTATTAATCGCATATATATGGTAATTTATGACGTAATTCTTCCCTTCTATCCGCCGGAATTTATGTCAAGAGCAGACTGTAATTTTGCTGATGTCATAGTTGCTAATAAAACTCCCCTCCTTACCCTACAAATCGATACTGGAAGCATTACGTATTTATTGATGCCAGAGACCCAAAACGGTTGGAATAAATGGAAATAAGCCGCAAACCAATATTTATTTTGTGTTAATGTTAATAATGTATATTTTACTGATAAATCATTTAATTTATTTCGCTCTTTTAAAATGAATCACTTGAATTGCATACATTCCATAATACGATAAAATAATCATATTTCGTCCTTAATTATTAAATAGAGAGCTTAAGTTTCAAATATTCAATATTTCAGAAATTCCTATTCTGTATAGGTATACCCTCAACTTAAGTCTGACTCTTTAGTACTATTCAGAACCTTTCAGAGCCGGCGTTAATTACTGTCGCCTAACTTCATCCAAACAGACTGCTCTAATAAACACCGCAATATCGCACTAATTAACTTCCCAACTCTGCAAAGTTAGCGTCAACAAACTATAAACCTACAGTATAGTAAACATTTTGTAGTCTTTAAACTCTCTAGCAATAACGTTTATTAATTTTTCCTAATAATATTCTATATCTAAAAGTTTGTAGTTCTGTTACTCAATCACACAAAACAGCTGAATGCATCTATTTCGAAAAAAGTACATTCTGTGTGAATTTTCTCTAAACTTTCTTTAATTTTAACAGTGATATAGTGAATGCCGATGAGTGAGTGAGTGATTGGATGATTGACTCAATGTTTGATCATATTACAATCAATCTCCTCTGGAACAATTCTAAAAATGTCCCGCGCTTTGCATCTGATAACGATTTTCAGATTTATCATTATATTTTTCTGTACTGGTTTAAAAAAATTGACTCCAAAAATCTTTAGTTAATACGGAGTTAGTAGTTAAAGTACCAAGAATGGTATAATTAAATTTTGCAAATAAGATAATAGTGACTAAGCCTGGTCTATGTGCCCACTTGCCTTATATCAACTTGTACTATTATTTTGAGTTCATGACTCATCTGCACTGTACCAGTTAAGAGTTACGTATATTATACTCTACTTATTTCATACTAAAATCCTTTATTTGGTGACGTCATTAGCAATATTGCAGTGAATCAGAATAAGGAATGAAATAAATAAATCTATATTTACTGTTATTTTAATAAAACGTAATATTTAAGTGTCACTATGAGTCACAAATGCAATTAAAGTTTTATAATCTAGAACTACAATTAACGGTACCGTAAGTACTTAGGTATTTGTACATTGCTCATTTTGGGACTGGTTGCAAAAATACGGTAACACCAAGTTAACGATAACGGCTCCAAGTCGTGAGGGTGGGTCAATGAACGCAGTTCATTGTGATGACTCATCGGTCACCACCGCATCTTCCATTCTTAATACATTTGCAAACCTTTAGTGCCGAGCGTTGAGTAGAGAAACACAAATAAAGAAATAAATCTTACTCCTCGGTACCTTAGAGGAATGTTACCTATTGTTAGTTTTCCATTAAGCTTTCCTGCATCTACGTCGTGGCACTTATAAAATTCCTCAGATACATCATAAGACGTTTGGAGAGAGTTTAATTAAAGCTCTCAAACTATTATTAGTCAACAGCTATGATAAAGGAACAATGAACACGTTTAATGTATTCATTTGTAAAGGCTGTGATCGTGTCATTAATGTAGAGCGGAGTGCATGAATCCTATAAGAAGAGATGTGAGAGAGTTAAAATGAGCCCCGTATGCGACATTAATTGAAGACATAAAGTTCAAGAGAAACTATCAATAATTTTTGAAACGGCACTATAGCTATATTTATTTTGCATACATCGGTCTGCAACAATCATCGCTATTGCTCATATTTCATTAATATTATATAAAAATGCATAATAAGAAAATACTTAAATTGGAAACTCTTAAAATGTCTTACATAGAAATCATATAGCTACTATGTAATAACGTATGGTTGACTGGTGATGCATGCGCTAACGGGAGTCACAGTCGCAAGTGTATTCGTTATATGATATACCAAAATAAGAATGTTTGTAATTTCATATTCTTCTTATGATTTCCTTATATTGCATTGATGGATTGCATTTCATTAGACAAATTATGCAATTGAAGTTTTTAAATATGTGGTAATCAAAGTAATGTGAATATTGGATAGCAATAAATCTTATGCTTCTCTGTTTTGTAAATATGTATTAGCTTATTACTACAGTAATAATAATAAAGATGTTGAGTTTACGGTTGCGTACGCAGCGTGGGTCGCTTTTACGCTGTTTTAAACTCCAAGTGGATGGTTTATAATCAAATAACCAGTATTCATTTCACTTTTATTAATTCTGGAGGTATTGATATCATATAACTTTTTTTTACTAAAGAAAAAAATAGTTTCTTAAAACATACACGTTCTAAGGATGAGTAAAATTTGTGGTAATGAAAATTGCATTGATGGTTTTGCATTGCAGTAAACTTTTTGGATCCACACCTCAAGTTTCAAGCGCAATGTTTGTAGTTTGTGCTCATCTGCAGAAAGTAAAGTACACTTTGGCCAAGTCAGTGCACGCGTACGACCCTTGCGGTGGCGCACAAGTCAAGAGCTTGTTACACTCAACACGTCTACAGTGGAGATGTCGTTCTGTGAGCGAGCTATTTACCTGTATTTACAGCCACCTTTACATCTCTTTGTTCAGAATTCTAAATTGTAATAACTAAGTTCATATGGCTTATTGCTCTAATATTTAATATACTGCAAGTATTAAATCTTCTAACGTATTACCTTTTAATTTAAGCAACATTTTAATATATCTACATATTTGTTTAACCTATAGTTCTTGTATGATCATTATAATTATTGAGTATATTACTGAAAACTTGGTATGATAGAAGTTTTCAGAGGTTTGGAAAGTTAATATGGCCTTCTGAGAGAAATTATTTCCCGTAGAAGAAATTTTATTGGACACAATAATTTAAAGTTTTCTAATAACTTAGCTGTAATGCCAAAATCCTTGCCTCTGCATACGGTACAGAGGGATAAAAAATTACCACTTTGCATAAACTCCACTTACTTAAACAAAAATAGCACAGTAGTTAAGTCTTATCTTATAAATACATAAATTTAAATTTAATTGACTTCATCATATTAATATAACACATTACGTTGACAAATATAAAAACTACGTGTTATGTTCCCGGACCGTGAGCAGAATAAATAATTGGCTTACCTTTGCAATTTATATTTCTAACACGTTTATTTCAAGTTATACGCGCGCCTATATTGAATGCTCTAGTTCGAATTAAACCTCCATTGTTAGTGAATGGTAATAATCAACAAGTGGAAAGTTGTGCCACTTATACGTAATATTACAACCATTATTATGGTATTTAAGTATTGCAATTTTTCCTATTTAAAATTATTTTTATGTTCTTTGCCATTAGTTGTGATAGTTTTAACATTAAAAAATAATAGTTATGTTTGAAGATTATCCAAGTAATAAAATCCAACCTAAAGAAAACCCAGTGGGTTATTTACAAATTTCATCCGATGTTAAGCACCGTTAGCCGAGTGACGGAGACTGAATTCAAACAGAATTGAGCTTTCAAAAGCACGCCGTTCTTTTGTCAGGCCCAACAACAAACCATTGGATCCAGGTCAGTCAACTGATTGTTGTTCAGTTGATTCCGATCAAGAAATCCAATAAGAACAAAGTTAACTATTAAAAATTATAATTACCAAGTGATAAAATTGTAAACTTGGAAGTACTTTTATAAATAGAAGTAGATAGAAAAACTGAAGCCGATTTAGAAAGTAAAGCAATTTTGCAGTCAATTAAAGTCCCGCTAGTACATATGCTGCTGTATAAAATAAAATGCTCTTAGAATTTAACCGGTACCACCTGTTATGAACTTTTTTGTAATATTCTTAGAAACATAGGCGAGGCTCATAACATAGTATGATAGAGCATCATTTAAGTGGTTCACGCTATTTGAGACTTTTTAATAGCACTGGCATGTCAGTTCTCGGGAGAGTGTTATGGCCTATGGCACGACATCGACAGTGCAGCGGGTAACGGAAGAGCTTGGTTCTCGGCTCACAATTAGTGCCTTGTCCCGTTAGCGTCGCTTTGTTCGCCACAATACTCGACTAGGTCGGCTAGTAATATTCCTTTGTTTACTTCAAATAAAAGGTTCTCTAATTGACTGTTTAGTGTTGTTTTGCTGAAAACCGAACCGTTGCTAAGATGTATATAATTTATAAACTTTGATTACCATAACATTTTTGGCATGTGTTGATGAAATAATTAGATATGATTTAGTATTTTATTTTTTTAGTAATAAAAATAATTTACTATTTGATTTAGATTGTGTATCTGAAATATCCGCATTTATACCTAATATAATGACAGTAATTAAAGCTATTAACTACCGTTAACGAACGGTGCGGCTGCATAAAGGGACCCGCAGGAAGTGGATCACTATGAATCGCAATGGCATCCGGATTTTTTTATCATACATTTACATAGTATAGATAAATTCTGCTCTAATATGATGATAAATAGATATGGCTGATATTGGTGTTTAACCGATTAGATTCAATTTCGTATTTATAATCTGACAACGTATACGAAGAAGTAGTAATGGTAGGAAGTTTTAGTACCACATCATTTAATGTGTTTTTAAATATAATGAAAGAAGATAGAGATGAAAATAAATACAGTTCAAATAAATAGAAAACTCAATGTATCCTAACGGGTTAAATATAGATTGCTAGGTAAACAAGGGAACAAAAGACGAGAAGAGATAGCGAAGGTTATTCGCTACCGCCGGGCTTGTCCTTGGCAAGGTTACTTGGACCTTGAATTTATTTAGACTAAATGTTCGTCTAAAAACCTTCAATATTCTAAAAAATATTAAATCTATCATCAAACTACTAGTGCTTATTAATTTAACGACTAGTTCCTCTAACATCATTTCGAACGGATCTACAAGAAAACTATACTTCTAGGTGCACTCAATTCCTTCAAGAGACTAGACCGGTTCCCGCGTATAAGGAACCATAATCTTCGCTCGCATACATTGCATGGTCGAAACCAAATATCGCAGGTGGGCGGCTTTCACTTAATTGCCCAGCTCATATTTCAGTTAACATCTAAGGAACTTCACACTCCTATATATACAATATAGTATTAACATTGAGGAAATGGGATTATTTTTCGAACGGAAATTAAATTATAGCTAGAGTACAACGGTGCGGGTTCTTTTGTGACAATATTTACTATCAATTAAGGTATTTGTGATAGTTTAAAATCTAAACCCATATGTTTTATGCTTTCTATCTAATACCGTCACATGAATTTATTGAAGCGTTTACAAACCATTAATATGACGTTGTCAACTACAGCAATTTAACATGATAATGACTATTAAAGGTACAAAGCTAGTTAAACGGTTGAACAGCATTGAACACGTGGATGCGCACGCGTCGACAATAATACTATAGTAACGGGAGGGAACTTGTACTCCAGTACTCCAGTAGCACCGGACCTTTTTATATTCTCGGATGTCCTCGCGATACACCTGCTATAACCACCTGTGACCACCTTTCGGAAGCTTAACCGCAATGTTAATTTACACATTAACGAATAATATTATACATATAAAGTTTATTGTATTTAAACATTCGCGAATCATAAAACAATTTGAAGATTATTTATATAGTATTCACTGAATTTTATCGGTTTTACGCGAATTCCCGCCGCAATACCTGCACGCTTTGAGCTCATGATTAAAAATGCCAAATAGGCTTGAAACTAGTTGGGAAAATCCAATAAAAAAAATCAGTGTATACTGCTTATTGAAGCTTTGTAATCAGTCTGGTAAGGTAGTAAAGATAGGCCAAACAGAAGAATGTAGAACAAGTAAAATTAAAGCTTGTAGGTTCTCTTCCTGTTAAATTCTATATACATGATTCAGCACTCATAAAGATTACTGTAAAGCCCAGGTTAATAATAGTCGAATAATTATTAGAACGATAATATGATTCATATTCAAGAGCATAAAAGTAAAAGCGTCAGAAGCTGATTTAATTTCCTCGAAGTGACCACGGCAAGCGCTTGTTGGTTTATACAGTAATTAATTTTACTGAGCTACGAGCTTCCTGAACTACACAGCATATTCACTTTATACCTTATCAAATACTGACAATCATGAATCTTTCATATTCAAATTAAATCAGAACTTTTAAATGTTTATATAAATTATGCAAGAGTTGTATATGAATGGTGCATAATTTACCTCAGGCACTGTAAACACGAAGTTTCATATTCCAAAAAGCAAAGCGTGCAAATTCAGAGCAATCGATTATTTCGCTGACCATGAACTCAAACCGCCGCTCTCGCAGCGTTCAGCGTTTCGTGGAAATCTCGGAAACTAAGTAAAAACAAGATTTATACCAATATGGAACCGAAAGCGATACGACGGCGGCGCTAAATGTTCATCTAGTTTTAGATATCTGCACATATATGTACAAATCTAGTTATAAGCTATTAATTGCGCACTAGAATTTATTCACTAAAAATATTTTTTAGATTGCCTAATAAATATAATATATATGTCGCGCGAAAGTTAGGCTTAGGTTATCGATTCAGTAGCAGTATCTACGTTGCTTTTATCCAATCTTGCGTCTTCTCATATCTCCGAGTTGTATATACTAATAAATATAGGTCAAGCGCCGTAACATGATAATTTATTAATATATGGTATTATAGGCGTTATTACATTACTCTTCGTAAGTTCGTTACTATCAAATAGAATATTTCTGTTTGTGTTTAGAAATTTCTTTTCGAGATCGTAAAATTATATATTACATCGGGAAGTATAAAAATTTCACAAACCGAGTTATCACTAATAATAGTAGTTTGAATCTTCAAAAGAAAAGACAGCTGCACGTTGATCCCCTCTCCAATTATTGTTAGGCCAAGGGTCGTTCTATACGGGGAGCAATGGCCGGGTTACAAAAAAACCATAAAGGACGGTATCCAGGTACCCACGCACTATAACTATTGTGTTTTTTCTATTCATCATCTGATTAGGTTTAGGAGCATGTATCTACAATTTTTTTCTTTCAATTTCTTATAACAACAAGGGAAAAAGAATGGAGTTTCTTTGAAGTTTTCTATTAAGTAGAGTTATTGTTTAGTCTTAGATATTATCAAATAGTTTCAATCTAAACTAAGATCTGCGCATCATGTTTCTTATTCCGATTACAAATTGTATTCTTTTTTTAATATACATATTATGCCAATGCAAGGAACTAAGTACACGGATCACGTCTGGAATAATAAAAAGCACAGTAATATTTTAGAGAATTAATATACATTGAGATAGTTACAAAGTATGTTTTTATAGGTACTATTTGTAAAGTCCTTCTCGTATACTAAAAAGACTATTAATAATTAAACTAGTATTGGACCATACGAATTGTTATCTATACGAGTATAGATGTGCGAAACGATGTCAGTTTATATGTAGAGGCACCCCTAACTAAGTTGTCCGTCGTACAGCCATTGGAAGTGCATTAAGCTATTAGCAAACAGTTTGTACTCCCTCTTTCGAAGAGAATATCCAATATCAATATATTATTCCTATGAGTTAGGTTCCCCATACTGTGCCCTTCTTACATACTTCGACTGGCGGGTTTGTAATTTGGACCTCATACATTGTTTTGTTTAAATTAAATTTTACCTTGTACTTAGTCAAAAGAATAATTATAGTAAATATAATTGCAATAAAACAAGGTCTACGAAATTGCGAGAAAATCTTGTCATATATTAAGCAGTTTCCTTTGCCTACCTTATTATTCGTCTTTTGCGAAGATCAGGGCCACGCGGTCACCGGCCGAGTTGTTTCTTGCTCAATAGTTACTTGGCGTAAGTAAACTACTTTTTTTGTCTCGGTTGACGACAGTGATGATATCATCCGAAGCACTGAATCCCATAAATCATCTTACTACTCTCTGGTAATGATATTCCACATCCGTTCACTTTGTTTAAAGATGGGTATTAATCAATTTAGGCTCATTGCTTCTTTGCTTAATAAGGTTCATGTTTTTTTTCTAGTTTTTATAACAATAGCTCACATGAAGGTAATGTTTACGTCCACGAGAGTGAATATAAATATTTCAGCGCCAGTTCTTATCTGTTGGATGATTTTAGACATATTTATGGGCATCGAACTGCATTAATCTAAGAAAGTATTTAAGCGCATCAAGTACCGTGATACTTGTTACTGAAATATGGGTCATTAACTGTTGAAGATTATTTAAATATACCATTGTTTATAAATTCTTTAAACCTATAAATGATATTAAAACTACAGCAGTTCTAATTTAATGCGTATTTAATAACTATGCTTTTTATGATGAAATAATGCTGTCTGATGATGATGTCTAAGTGATTAATATAAATAAGTAAACTAGGCAGGTTAAATTAGATATCAAGAAAGGTAAAAATATAAGAAAACGTTTAATATATTGTACAAGATTCATAATTTCTCGAAAGCGTATTGGTAGGACTAGAAACATTGGCGGCAGGAGGCACCGTCGTCGCGCGGGCGCGTATCGATCGCGTTCGCCGCACCGCCACCGCCGCGGCCTGCATACGAATACGAGAATCTCTCTTCGTCCAATCTCTTATCAGAACACTACACAAGGGTAGACTATAAGCCCTTGTTAGCATTTGACCTTGTTGATTCCCATATCAACGCTTTATACTGTCTGTATTATTCACGGTTATTATTCCTTGCCATTTCACAACCCTTCATAAAAATACAAAACCTTGATTTTATGATACCCAATGAATATAGTCCAAGGTAAGCTTAATAGGTAGTGTTTCAGGGGAAGTTTAATTTAGTGCTAAAGTTTTAAAAAACGTAATTCTCCAAATACGTTTTTAGTTAAGATTCTACAGTAAAATTCTTGTTGTGGTATTAAGTTTTCTATGTTCATATTAAAGCTTAATTTTATGTGAAAAAGTAATTTAAATACTAATCTAGCGAATTTCTTTTTATACAAAATAAACGTAATATTTCAGAAAATAGTACATATTTCCCTGAAAAGAATTTTCAGTCGAGGACGCCGCTTTACGGAAGTGTTTACACCATGACCTCTGCTCTCTTAAGCTGTACGGTCAAATATGTATTTAATAAAAATACATATTGCTTAAGGAGAAATCAATTGCCCTTGTACAAAATCAATAACCTAGTTTGTTGGTTAATCATAAGCTTCAAGTAGTTAATCAATGGCGGAATCGGCTAATCAAAGAAACGGAAATAGGTTAGTAGTCATTGACCGGTAGCGCTTATTATTTGGGTATTTTCCGTTCTCAATAATTGCAAATAGTTTTCTTATTCGGTAACATCCAGTAAAACGAATAAAATAATACATAATACAAACTTGTGTCGGGCGGCTTTCTAGATGGAAAATAACTAACCAGACACCGTACATAGAAGGAAAAATCAACTAATAATACCTGTTTCTTGGAAATCAACCAGAAGAATGTATAAATTATAGTTTTTTCTCGTAATTAGTATAAGCTAATAGATAACTTCCTCTTTCACCAAAATTTGATGTTAATACTATGTTTGTAGATCAATACGTTGACGCCAGCTTGTCGGTAGCCTGACTACTTAATGGGTGACCGATCGTATTTTTACAATCGAAATTTTATTTTTTGTCTATCCTCATGAAATGTAGCATGATATCTTCGCGCGCTTGCGTGCTCTAGTACAATTACAGATAGGGCAATGGTCTAAATGAAATTTATCAAAATGTCTTTAAAAAGTTATAGGTACTTAATTTTAAGTTTACGTTGAACTCCACCGGATATCAACTATTTATTTGTAAGATGTGATTCACAAAAATAGTTTTAAGGTTACATCACGTTCCTATGAATTTAAATTAATTTCTTTGTAATTTTATTGCTCATTCATCGTATAGTGTCGATCTGCGGTGATCCGTGTACGTGATTATTTACAATTATTTGTATGGACGCGTGAATTAATCGCAGCTGCTACTGACACAGCGATATCCCAAGTTTTTTTTGCCAGCAGATGCTTCACGCTCTGTGATTTGGCTGTAGCAATTCAGGGATTACGGTCTCCTCGAATTAATATTATTTCTGTTTATTATAAATTTGTTCTGTTGTATTACCTCCGTTACATTAAGAAGATATGATTAAATTTTAACATTTAACTTGTAATACATATGAGTAAATAATCAAACATTACATTCACAATTATTATAAATACTATTACCTAGATATTAATGACTATAGTAGTAGTACTATTAAGACATAGAAATCTGGATGAGATAATAGGTAGGTCGCTGGACGAGGGTTTGTTCATTGCATAAGACTTGGTGGATGGCGGCCAACCAACGTGCATGAACCGGTTTATAAGAAACGTGTTAGGAGGTCCTTGTGTTTTTAATATGAACGTTACCTATTTTAAAATCTACTAGCAGTATTTTATTCGATTACGTTTTAAGTTTTCTTATCACACACACAGCGCCTATTCTATAATTTATTGTAAATACTGTTTAAAACTTTTCTCTCATAAATAAAAAGTATAGCATATAATATTAACTCGTTACTATATAGAAATAGGAAGGAACTTGTTTTAATGTTCATTCCAGTATTTTTATTAATTACAAATATTTGATACTAACATGTTACCGTTGTTTTGTCACCAATCAACATAAAATTAATTTATGTATCTTCAATGTAAATAACAAAATTAATTAAACATTTTTTTAATTAGAAGATTGTACATTTCATCTTTAATAATTTTTCTTACCTGTTGTTGTAAAAGACCGGCGTCAATAACGCGGTATGAATAAAGAAGCCTTTAAGAATCACAAGTATCTTATCCTCCTAGAAACACACAATCACTGAGAATGTAAACACTGGTTTATCGATGGGTTAACCACTAACGAACGATGTACCAAAGTGAAATCGTGTAAATGAGCTAGTGTGTCGATAGGGCACCGCTGCAGTGCAGAGCCTCGAGCGGACTGACGCGCGAACGAGCGGTGCGGTATCCCAGATCGTAGAATGTGCTCACGCTCAGCGCTCACTTGCTCAGCAATGCTAGTGAGCCGGTGAGCGGTGCGAGTTGTGAGTTGCGAGTTGCGGCACTACGACGCCATACCTCCACGGTCTTATAAAACCGTCGTCGTTAATTTTAAATTTAATAATCGACTATTATACTTAACTCTTGAATTCCCATGTCCTAGTCTCTAAAGATAACCAGCCTCTTAAAATTAATCAAATTTAGATTCATTAAGATAAGACAAAAAAATAAAAATTATATAAACTACCCCCATTTTTATGAGGTAGTCTTCCAAAGGTAAAAATGGGCATTGTGCAGTTAATATTTTCATTTAATGAATTTCACAAATAACGTTTGGTTAGTGTTAGAAAAAAATAATAAATAGTGTGACTATTTAGCTTTTCTACAATAGTAGAGTTAAACAATAATGTTACCATGTCGTAGAAATATTAAACTTCTCTCACCTACAAGTGACACTGGGAATTAATGAGTTAATATTGCTTATCATATAATATTGTTTTTCGCTTCATTGAGTTTTTACCCTTTTTTACAAACTTTGAGCAAGAAATTTGGCAAAATATGCTGAATTAGGTGGTTGAATTTATTTTCATTATGTATATAGAAATTTTGTCCCAAATTCCGGGTGAAAGTGGGTGGTTTTTCTTCAAAACTGTTTATAAAGAAAAAAGAATTAAATCACTGAAATTAACCACAAAAAGTTAATTAAATTATATTAACGCCTTTTAAACTTTAGCTAAAAGTTTAACTGTATAAAAAACAAAAAAAAAACTATATATTTTCCATAACGAAATCATGACAAATAGCAATTTCAAAAGTTTCTTATAACTTTTTACATAATATATGATATAAAAATACTTAAGTAGTGATTTTGTTTATAAATTTACAAAATTTAGGTAGATTATAATGTTTTGTAATTGCAATCCGAAAACGATACTGGACTAAATTTCCGGTACAATGTATATTGTTACGCAGTTCCAAGAGAAAAGCAAGGCGGTGGTTGAAAATTCGGGGTAGATGAATTAATTACGGGTAACAGTAAGCTGACACCCGCTCGACTGCCCCGCCTTCCGCTATTAAATTAGCATGTGCTGTATACAATTAGAGTAACGCGCTTAATAACTTGATATTCATTACATTATTAGTTACGATATTATGCGCTCCAAGTTTACGAACTCATTACGAGTACTATTCTGCCGCCATAAGTAAAAAGGGCGTAAGTAATTGCCTGAATGTTTATTTTCATGCGGAAACTAAGTGCGAAATGAAAGTTCGCGTATTATTAAACAGACTTGATCAATTACAATACCTGAAATATACTTTTACACAATTTCTATTTTTATATTTATTTATTTATTCTTTTTCATATAAGTAAAATAAAAATATAAATATCAACAATTTTACGGCAAAAAATTCTGCCTGAATTCAGACAATATATGTAATTTCATTATAAAAAAAGTCAGTTACGCCCTTTCTTCATATGACAGCAATATTGAAACTATGGGTTTATTTATTTAATTAAAAATGAGTTCTCTCTCGCGTTGACTTAATACTAATAAGTCAAAGCGAGAGTGAACTCATTTTTAATTCAATTATTATATAATAAGTATTTGTAATTGTTTCTTTTTCTTTTGTTGCCCTTGCAATTGTGGCTTGACTAAATTAATACAGTAAAAGTAAGTATGATCTAATAAGAAACTGTTGTTTTAAGATATAAAAGATAGTTGATTATTCCGTCATTTGTATTTGTGAACGTAGTGTAATCATTTTGTTGTTTCCGTTCCGTAAATATTTTTTCCGTTTTGGTTCAAAGGTTTGTTGCGGTGATCTGCGTGATCAGTAAATTTTTATTACAAACAACACAATATAAATCTCGTCAGTAGAATTATTAATATGCCTTAGAAGCGTCTTCTCGTAAAAAAAAGTACTTGTCATTTTAGTGATGTTTTTTTCTTAGGGGATAGTTTAAAATTAAGGATTTAATACAAATGTAAGCACCTATTTTACTGTACGGTTAACACAGTCTCACACACACTTGTCTTATAATTATATTCCCAACTGAAACTGTATTAAAGTACCGCTATTAGGCACTAGATGGCGCTGTATACTTTTAAATTCTTAGCGCGGCTTTTGACAAAAGTTAAGGAATTAAAAATTGAATTGCATATTCTGGAATGCTATAGTTTAAAACAATAAAAAAATTATTTATTTATTATCTAATTACGTATATTTATTCTATTAGCAATGACATCTGACGACTTATTTAATCGTTTTTTGAGGTGTCCTCAGTGTAGTACAGTACAAGTTATGAGAATATTCTCCAGAGTGCGCTACTAACATGACGCTGCCACTTGCATATCGACTCAAATTATTTGAAGTCCTGCGAGCATCGAGCGCCCAACAAATTGTCATCACAACAGCAGTCGCCATTACATATCACCTTAGTAGATATCGTATTCGTGAAAGAAATTGGTTATGTCAAACAATAGCGCGCCATTTGTTATAATTCAAGTGTTACACTGAAAGAATATTATTTTAATCTTAAAGATTTGAGTTGAGGTGAGTTTTATTAACACATTTTATACAAAATTAGCTATACTTATTTAACTTTTACTAATTTTATCAACAAATAAAATACTTTTCATAGCGTTGCTGTAAATAGTTTTATATAAATTTCGGTTGTACTAAAATATTATCAAAATTATTTTTTATAGATGGCTCCTCCAAGAAAAATATTAAGACGACAATTAGAAATTTTGGTGGAGTATCTTGAAGAAAATAATGATATTTCGAGGGGTACACCATTTTCACCGGTCGGTCATGAGGCCGCTAAAGTTAAATGGACCGTTCTTGCGCAGAAATTAAATGCCGTGGAGGATGGGGCTCATAAATCACCCGAGGGTTGGAAAAAGGTGGGATTATTGTAGGTAAAAGTTTCTTCATCCGCAATTAATAAGAGTTGTTTAAAATATAAAATAGGACCGTGCACTAGGTACCTATATGCTATTTTAAATAGGTATCTAGTTCATTTATTTTCCTAAATCACTGTACATTTAAGGATTTTAAAATCAGTAATAAAATAATAAATACGGATGCTTGTCAGTTTTATTCAACTCATAAATTTAGTATTTTACTCATTCAATTAATTTTTTTATTGGCAGTATTGGTTTGAATGGAGACATAGATGTAGAAAAAAAGCTGCTAATGTTCGCCAAGCTCAGTCAAATTCGGGGGGATCTCAAAAAACTTCATTAAATGATGTTGAAGTAAGGGCATTAAACATAAATGGAAAAGGGGTTATAGATCCCATAAAGCCATTGACGAAAAAGCTAGAAGTTTTTATATCTGAAGAATCTGATTCCGAACAAATATTCAAAGATAATGAACAAACGAATTCCGAAGATGTTAAGATGACAGAAAATAGAAGATTAACTATGGGTAAAAAGTAAAAATTAATAATTATTTAAAAAGTCAACGGAATATTAATAAAAGTTTATTTTCAGAAAATTCAACAAGAAATTCGACACCGCCACCAGAATGGGCTATAATGTTAGAAGAGCGTAGAATAGCAGCAGAGGAAAGGATTGCTAAATCACTAGAGAATATTGTCACTTTAATGCAATTGCAAGAAGAGAGAAAAGCAATGATTGAGGATAAAATAGCAAATGCTTTAGCGGCCATTGGTGGCAATCTAAAGGAGTTGCTTAGTGAAAATAGAAAGTGCTTGCAATTACAACAAAACAATCATGAGGAAACTGAAAATTCAATGAAAGATGTTATATTTCTTTAATTATTGTATAAAGCCATATTGATAAAACAACAAACGACAGTGTCGTTCTAGTGTGTAGTAGATATATTTTAATTACTTTACATAGTAATACTTATACATAGTTGATATTGTTGTATTTAAAGCCCTTCTTTATTCATTAATTGCCATACTGTAATTATTATTATCCATTCAATGTCAGTAGACAGATGATAATAATGTGTGATAAATAATAATAGAACCATGTATTAATAGTAATATTTGATTATATTACAACAACAATTTTAGTTTCATTGTATGTATTTTATCTTATTTCAATAAAACCTACTTGGTACAATAAATTCTGCTAAAGTGATAGCCCAGTGGTTCAGATATGGGTGTCTTACTCGGGAGGTCCGATTTCGATCCACCACACAGGCATACACCTCTGACTTTTTTAAGTTATGTGTGTTTTAAGAAATTAAATATCACTTGCTTTAACAGTAATGGAAAACATCGTGAGCAAACTTGCACTCTTGAGAGTTCCTTAGAACTTCTCAAAGCGTGGTGGACTATGGCTAATCTAGCCCCCTCGTCATACTGAGGAGGACACCCGGCTCAGTAGTGGTACATACATGATTTGTGATGAGGGTATAATAAAATGTTTATGAATAACAACAATGTCATAACGCATTACCTTATTGTTAGGTTAACTTAGGATTCATTGTAAATATATGAATAAAAGGTTAATATTGATATTTTGTTGTTCTTATTGTTTTATTTTAATTTTTAAATTTCCAGTTCATATTCAAACATAACCTATTAGTAGTTTCGTGTAAAAAATACGTTACATTTTGAATCATGCATGATTGGTTTAAAACTAATCCATTTAAACATCTATTAAGCGGTAGTTTATATTGATGGGAAAGGCTAAATAATTATGATTTTATTATTAAGGTATGGAAGCGTTAGAAACCAGTATAAATTATTGGGAAGACGCACTGGCTGCGTTCTCAATAGGCGCACGCGGTGGAGTGACTGGCACTCTTGCTCTAACATCACCAGAAGAAGCAGAATTTTGTCGTGAGATACAGGATTTACTACAAAATGCATATTTACTACAGGTAAAGACATACTTTTATTTGAACACATTTAAGTCGGGTCCTACTAATGAAATGTCCACTTTATGTTACTTAAATAACCATATAATTTTAATTGTAATAGGTATGGTAACGCTACATAATTTATGATTTATGTTACCCGGAAAAGATGCAGCTTTTTATTGGTGAAAAATTGTATTGGCAGCAAACAAAAATGCAAATATACAAACATACAAAAAAAAAGTGTAGATAAACTATGACAATACCTAAAAAGTGTTTGAACATTATTGGATAAGATGAAACAAAATGTCCTAATACAAATATGTATATGTAATATATGGCAATATCTAGTCTAACATTTGTTAAAACACTTAATAGAGAATAACGAAGGGTTTATCACTAGTACAATAATTGACTTTCATAAAGATTTAATTAAAGTCTTAGTCAACAGTTAACGTCGACGGAGTCCGTAAGTACTCAAACTTCGTCTGACATAATCCATACAAAGTCACTAGAATCTGTTTACCAAACGCTAACTTTAGAGACGGGACTTAACAATAAAACGATTATTTTTTTCTTTTAGGAACGATGTGAGCTACTCTTTCTCGATCAGCGATCGGTGCTCTTTAGATCAGAAAGCGGCGGAGGCGCGGGTGAAGACTCCGTGGGGCGGCGTACCAGGCTGCTCTCCTCACATACTGCATCAGAACACACTAGGAAGGAGCACCACTCTAGTGCAGAGTCGTTTGCTTCTGCAGAGGATCAGGTTCTTTGTCTTTTTAGTTTTTTGTGGATACCTATTAAAAAAATATTTTAATTTACTACTTCCATGTATAAAATTTTTTTTTCGTCTCCAGGTAGCAGATTTACGAGAATTTGATGATCTAGCAGAAAGCATAGCTGAAATAGAAAATTTAGAATTATATCAAGCTGCTGTAAAACAATTCGAAATGGGTATACCGTACAGGTAAGTTTTTGTACTACCTAATTACTCGTAAAAAAAAAACAGTGATGGCCCAGTGGTTGAGACTTCAAGTCTTACTCGGGAGGTTCGAGTTCGATCCTGGACACACACCTCTGACTCTCAGTTATGTGTGTTTTAAGCAATTAAATATCACTTGCTTTAACGGTGAAGGAAAACATAGTGAGGAAACCTGCACTCCTGAGAGTTTCCAAAAAGTTCTCAAAGGTGTGTGAAGTCTGCCAACCCGCACTGGGCCGCCGTGGTGGACTATAGCCTAATACCCTTTTCATTCTGAGGAGGAGACCCGGCTCAGCAGTGGGCCATTGAAGGGTCGTGATGATGATAAATTTCTCGTATATTAATTTAATTTATTTTAATTTTAAAAGGGGTTAAATATGATGGTGTTAAATAATGTCCCAGCGGCGACAGATATGTTATATAACATAGTGAATTAATTACAGAACACTTCGGACAAAAATAGTGGGATGTTCATCAGATACGGAGTTCCTTTGCAAGTTGCACTGTCTACGCGGTGGCTTCGAGCACGCGTTACGAGACAATTCGCTGCGAGCCTGGTATGTGGATGCTGGGAGACAAGTGCTGACCGATCTGCTATTATTCGCTGATAAGGTAACTTACCCCACTATAGGTATCTACTGTAAAAAAAACGCAACAGATAATATCCAACATGTATTACATGGTAGATCCTGTTTCGTATTACCTTTCTCATGATTTATTTATTTTAATGTAGATAATTTCTATTAAATAAATATTGTTGGTAGTTCTAGGACTTAAAACAGTTTTTGGGGTCTATCTATCTCAAATTAAGATCCGGAGTCTTAATTGCTAAAATAACCAAATGAAGGTTAAATATTTTTGCTTACTTGATCTATATGGTTTTAGGAACCAAAGGAGTTTTTAGTTGCGTATGAAGAAATGGTATCATGGACCAGCGACCTCGCTAACTGGCATACGATTGAAAGTGAACTTAAAAGTAAAGGTGTTAAGGTATGGTTTATATTATCTTCATATATAGATTAAATTCTAAATAATATTACATTTCTATAAATAAGACAGATGAGTACTGATTATTTGTTTTAATCGCGATATTTTTGATGATGGCAGGTTGTGTCTTTCTACGACGTGGTGTTGGATTATATCCTGCTAGACGCGTTTGAGGACCTCGCCGCACCCCCCGCCTCGGTGCTCGCCGTCGTGCGTAACCGCTGGCTTTCCGATGGATTTAAAGAAAGTGTAAGTATACAATAGGAAGTGTAGGCATATGGACAAAATAATCGGGTTGCATATGCTTTACTAGGTTATCGAGGAAATAAAATAAAAACAAGGGTATACTCACTCATAACAATTGTACTTTAGTTTTACAAACTACAACACCTTTTCTCACTTTACTTTATTATAACGTTATAATTATCTATAATGTCAGTTTAGAAATAAAAAAACCACACCCTTCGACAAGTAATGGCCCTTTTTATATTCTTTTGCTGCAACACAATCAAATGCAAAAACGCTCTCCCGCCATCTTGCTTTTCCCGCCATTACTTGTAGTCAATAAAACAACTAAATAAAAAATATGCTTACAATAATCAAAGAAAAATACAAAATTATTTAATTATTTATTTAATATATAATAATTATTATTATTGTTGATGACAAAAATAAAACATTGCAACTAATCCTAACTCTCGGCTCTATCAGTAGACTTGGACTAGGTAACTTAGACTACTTTCTGTCTAGATTTTTATTACGATATGATGATGATGAAATTTATTATCTAACTCTATAATATTTAATTGTTTCTGTAACTGTAAAACTTCTTTCAGGCATTAACAACAGCAGTGTGGTCAGTTATAAAAGCAAAACGACGCTACCTGCAATACCCGGACGGCTTCATGGCACACTTCTATTCTATATCTGAACATCTACTCCCAGTCCTTGTATGGGGCTTCCTAGGTCCTCGAGAAAGGTTAAAAGACGTCTGTGAAACTTTCCAAGCGGAAATAGTAGGTTTTATAAACGATTTGTTTAGTTTTCACAAATGTAGATACACTACGGTTGAAGATCTGGCGGTGGACATCATGCAGCACGCGCGCACTAGAGCCGCGAATATTACTGATAAATTAAGGTGCTAAGCATTGTTTTTTTTAATCGTATGCATTTATGCGTCGCTTTTAATTATTTTAGCACATCATACTTCAGACTATTTAGAGTCCGATATTATATATAACCCTATTTCTCTGTAATTAACTGTATTTTGCGCTCAATAATTATATAATATGGCCAATTTGACAATTTGTTAATTTGTAATCATAGAGTGCATTCCACTAAGCGTTTACAACGCCCAAAACGCTGTTTTAGCCGTTCCACTTGACGCCTACGGTCGTTGTAATCGCAGCGAAAACGTCACTAATGACGTCATGGCATTTTTTACAACGTCATGACTTATTTACAACGACCCATGTCAAGTTATGGGTCGTTGTCAGCGTATTAAAAAATCGGCAGCATTTTTAAAATAACAAAAATGGCGACGATATAAATAACTATTTCATACAGATAGAGAAATATTAGTGGAATGACTTTTTATCTAAAATTAATCATTAATATAAAAAATCAATCAATAAAAAAATGAATATAAATTAATTTAACCAATAATTATTGAAAAAGACTTACAAATTATATCTTTAACCTCTTGAAACTATTTCTTTATAACTCGCCATTGAATTATTTTCGTTAACGCTTGACACTCAATAATCCATTCCACTTGGGTTAACGATCGTAACGCGCGCGAATAAGTAGAATGGGAAAAATCGTGGTTGTTGAACGTGGTCGTAGTGAACGCTTAGTAGAACGCACTCTATGATTACAATTAAACAGATTGTCAAATATAATCTGTATAGAATATTTTCATTTGCTTCGCCATCTTCGCGCCATCTCTTTCTCACGCACGGAAGAGAGCAAGAGGCAAATATATTATGGTTGCCACGCCATTCTTGTGTAATTTTTTAAGAACATCGTTTCGAAAAACGAATCTATTATATTAATCGTATTTTAGTTATGAGCCACATTTAAATGCAATTAAATAGATTTACGCTTAAAGATTTTTATAAGTATATTATCTATAAAGAAACTAATGTTTTCTGGCGAACAATTAGTATTCATTAAATATTTATTTATAGAATTGACTACTGTACCCCACTTTCTAAGTTTATTCAAACAACACATAATGGAGAAGTTTCATGATGTGTTGATAAGGCTATATTTAACTTAATAGAATTCAAATATAGATCGAAACTAATATACCCGTAAAGAAAATTTTTGAAATCCGTCAATAAATGATTGAGAGAAAGAGATTAAAGTTTACGTATTTTAGTGCGGAACGATTGTGGGCCTCTGACGTCATCTCACCTATAGTCGCACCAGAGCGCTTGTAGATATTTTACGTACATCTGTTTGTTGATTATTCATAAGTAGTGTAGTTTTTATTTTAGCATAATGAAAGAAGATTTCGTAAAAAGTCGAAGTGATAATTTACCTAAAATTGATATATACGCTGTGATGGAATGGCTTTCTTTTTGACCGTCGTGATTTGACGCAGGGTATACAATATTTGTAGGCATCTTTTTAGCCTCTGCCATTATTATAATAAACAAATCACGACACGAGCGGCCTAATAAGAGCAAAGTGTATACGCGTCGCGTGTCGAGTAGGTGAAATGACGTCACACGCTAGCCTGCTGCATGAAACGAAATTATTGTTACAGGCGCAACTTTAAAGTTACATAACTTTTTCATTTGTAGAGATATTTTAATGATTCTTTCAAATTATTGTTTCATTCTACTTTAATTTTTACAATTAATATATATAAAAAAAATGGAAACTTCTTCATTAAGTATTAAATAGTAATTTATTTTATTTGCGATGTTTGACATTCCGAATGCAGTTAAAGATCTTATATCTTGTTAATGTTATTGTAAGATAAAGTGACTTCTTCTCTAGGCCAGTATTATATACCCGGAATAAACTCAATTATTGTAGAGTACTTTGTAATTTAATAATTAATTAACGGGTATTCAATGACTTACATCCAATTGATAACATTTCATATTTTTATCATATCTATATTATTATGTTATATGAAACTAGAAGAAAAATAAATGGACACGTATTTTTTGTTTTTTCATATTATGAGTAATGATTAAAATCAATTTTGGAATTTAATCTATTCTAAAAAGACGTAAACTCCAAATGACGTCATATATATGGTTGAATAGCGATGTCTACTTTAAAAAATAAGGCTTATCTTATTCAGCCGTATATGTGACGTCATCACCAGAGATGTGCATAATAGTTTATAAAAAGTATTCAAATACTACATGCAAATACTTTTCGTATTTTTTATTTTAAAAACAAAATGCAAAATACTTTATTCAAATAAAATACTTTTATGGGTTAAAGACAATTTGCCATTATTTTATTACTAAGTTATTTTACACAATCACGTCATATACTATCAAGTATAATATCATTACACGTAATTAATGGATGGAATTAAACAGAATTAGGGGGCCCGACAACTTAATTATATCAAAGTAATTATGAAAATAGATTAAACACTGATATTAGACCTGACTCTACAATTTGTTTGTTCCTTGTCCATCACTGTTTCCACTACTATATTTTTATGCACGAAAAACAAAGATATGTGTTGTTAAACGAAAACACCATAGAAGCTGGTTAAAAGATATCATCGGAATTTCTATTAGCTGACATCCGCATCAAGCTATTTTAGACGGACTATAAAATATTAAATTAACGTATTTTTATTACCATTAAATTCAGTGTTGCCATAGTGAGAATAGTTTACCACCTTCATTTATTTATGATGACAAAATTTATCAATGTCAAAATGTATTTTGCATTTTACAAATACAAAATATGTCTTAAAAGGTATTTGTAAATAAAATATAAAATGTTTTTAAAACAAAAGTATTTAAATACAAAATGGAAATAGATATTTTGTATTTCAAATACTAGTATTTGAAATACTAGTACATATTTGAAAAATGTCACATCTCTGGTCATCACATATATTTTATTTTCATATTTCTTTCTCTAAACGAATGAACAAATAAATCAAAGGTTTAAAAACTCATGGCAGATAAGTAAAGTTTTGAAATGTTGTCAGTTATAAAAAAATAGAATGAACTACTGATGAGATTTACATTTAGATATGGAATTATCGTATGTATACGAAATTCAGCATTTATTGCGATATTATTTAAACAGTTTTATGCGTTATAAAAACTTAGTTCATGGTAGTGGTATTAGCTTTTATGTAACTTACGGTTGTTATATAATAGAAATGATTAGTGGTTTGGTAATATTATACATGTGTTTAGGGTTAACAAAAAATATAAAAATGTATCTTCAAATTTTTAATATTAACCCACAAAGAATCTTTCAGGCCCATTAGCTATTGTATGCAAAAAAACACGTTAAAATAATTACAGTAGAACGTCAATTATCCGAATTATATAAATAAATAATAAGGTAATTAAGACCCACTTTGTTAGTAATAATCGGACATAGACTGGTAATAAAGAAAAATCAACACAAACTTTATTAAGTTTAACAAAACAGTTCTACAAATACGCTCACTTGAAAATCTCGATCAGGGTAAGTTGCAACCCCATCAGGCATTAACAACAATACAAAGTATAAATATTCACAACAATAATAGTACCTCTGTAGTAGCAAAAAAAAAACAAAAAAATCTGGACTGGACTCCAGGAAGTTCCAAATTGTTACAACAAAAATTACTTGGTTTTAATTTTTTCTATTAAGCTTAGGACTTATTCGGTTAATCGGCGTTCTACTGTACTAGTTTTAGAAGTTTATCTCTTAAGGCCACATTTAGTCGTACAGATACAATTTCCTAACATTAAAACATACAGAATGTTTATATTGAAGTTGTTAGAATATCTAAGGGCTCGGCATAAGTTAGAAAAACATTGTCACATCTCACGGATATGGTTCAGCTATTGCGCTTTATTTATAAATTACATTTCAAATATAAATATGTTCAATATGGCAGCAATTATGTACAGCCTAAATATTTATTTGTAAATATATTTATCAATGACGTCTCATTTGAAGTTTTATTTATTAAAAAAAATATTATCGACCTAAGATTACCTAGTACTCTAACGATTCCAATATATCTAAAAACTAGAATTAAACGCAATCCAGACGGAAGTCGAGAAGTGCTTGGCACTTGCGACCCAGGTGCAGGATTAAAGGGCCCTTCTACTCCAGTAAACGCTTTCCTGCACCGCTCGACCCACTGCCTCTAATATTTAACTGCTTCCGCAAACTATCTTTAAATACACAACACTTTGTCATCAATCTAATTATATTTAATATCGATATTTTATATTGATTTAATACTATATTAATATTTATTTGTGTTAAATTATCGTTGATTATATAAAAATAGAATTTGAAGAAAACACCTTGACCTTTAAAAAAAATCAGTCAAAGTATTATACTTAAACTACCTCTTACCTATTTTAGAAATTACTAGCCGACCCGCACGACTTCATTCGTGTGTTGCTCCGCCCCTTTGGGTCGTAGTAAGATGTTTAAGTCTAAGTTACATCAGCTATCTGCCAGTGAAAGTCCCGTCAAAATCGGTCCAGCTATTTGAGAGATTAGCCGTAACAAACAGACAAACAAAAATTGTAAAATTGTTGTTTTGGTATATGTACCGTGAATACATCTATATGTACATGCATGAATGGATGTATTTAATTTAAGGTTTATTAATAAAACTCTCAATAATTAGAAAATTTAGTATATATCATAAAATTTTACAATATAGCCTTGCTTTAAATTTGAACATAAACTGTAAATAATGTAAACGAAACATAAAAATTCAATGATAATACTTGACGTGAGCACCAAACGGTAATTTTGCCTCAAGCAATAACCGATCCGTTCAGAACCAATAATATCAACTTCATTTATATACACTCAATTATAATTTATAATAATATTGTAAAAAGTACAAAAATACAACTCAGTTTTTATTGCTTGTACATTATTTAAAGTTTCGACTTAAGATTTTAAGTAAAGGCTTTAAAATGAATAAAACTTTAACAGTCTTACAGTAACGCTTGATATAAATTTTCCGTTATAGTTATCCAAGATATATAAATAGAACAAAAGAGAAAGCCTGACAACAATAACGTTAGTATAAATAATTCCATATCATAGACAACGACTACATAAACTTATTTGGTTTAGCGCACAGCAATTTAAAGATCTACAATTACAACAACGTACTATAAACATTGCATTATTTTAAATTATTTCTTCTCAAATAAACTCTAGATTGGCAGGCTTTCTCAGAAACAAAAGCTTACGACATAAATAGAATCGACACTTTCCCCACAGGACTAGACACTAGTTACGATCTGAATGAGTATACAAACACACAAAGAAATGCATGCATTCTTCTTAAAATAAATGGAATCACTCTGTGACGTTCGAAACTAAATGTTCCTTAGTCAATATATACAACAATAGTTAACTAACTCGGGACGCTCGAATGGATCTCGACAAAATTGCGGTTAGTTCTACACTTTGTTCTATTGGAGGTTTAAATAAAATAAATCAGTAAAGAGATCATTCGCGGCAGACTAAAACATATAAAATCTGTCTTTAAATAGGAATTTATATTCGAAATGTCTATCACAATTATCATCATTTAGATCCACACTCGTAGTTGCGATAAAGAAGTCGTAAAAAGCTTCGGCCAGGCCAAGCCAGGCTCGGTACGGGGCGCGCCGTTAAATAAATAAATATTTTGGTGAGCTAATACTTTTAGTAGGTAAAAAGTCCGCTAAATTAGTCACAAGCAAATAAAAAGTGTAATAGAGACGGACGGCTCTAAACAACAATATTCTAATGATATATGACCCAAGTAAATTCGAGTAGGGGCACTCGCCCAGTGAGTAAACGTGTAAAAATCGTTCGAACTCTACATCAAAATTAAGCATCGAGGAGCTTCACAAGCTGCGGGGGAGCTGCTCTACAAGCTGCACGGACGTGAAGGTGAGATCGCTCGCCTTATTCTTATTTAAGAATAAAAGTGCAAGTTGCTGGAATCGACGTATTCGAGTAGTATGTGCGAGTGTGTGCGTGAGGACGAGCGACAGTAGCGGTGTGAGGGTGCGGGGGTGTGGTGTAGGGGCGAGGGCGCGGTTGGAAGGGCATCACTCGGGCTCAGGCGAGTCGGGAGCGTCGAGGAAGACGGTGACTCCGCCGGAGGCGCGCACCTTCTTCAAGTAGCTGACACTGTCGAACTCCAGGCAAGTCTGCAGATAGCAATGACGCTAAGTTAGCGCTCTTCTCGACTCCTCCTCTTAATTTTACTTAAATTAGATACATTTATATAATATTTTATAAACCGTTTTAGGTATATAAAAATCTACAGCTTTAATTAAAAATAATATTTTTTTAAACCCCGCGTGAGTTAACGTTACTTTTTCCTGAGTAATGTTTTTGTCAAGTATTTTAATGAATAAAAAGAATTAAAATCAGTTCACAATTGTCGGAGAAATAGGTGAACATAAATAGAAGAAAAAATCATACAGCCGAATATACAACACTTCATTTCCTTAAGTGGGTTAAAAAATGGAAAGGCGTTTCAAAAGTATTTTATCTCAACCAATCAAAATTTTTTTCAAAAAGATAGTATATAATACTACTGAAACAACTTCAAAACAATTTTCTGAAAACAATAACAATAATTATGATTGATATTAGAATATTATTATTAATTAAATTTATGTGCATAGTTTTGTGTAATAGTAGATTTTAATAACTTGTAACCATTAAGATCTTTATGACACCAGCTCAGAAGACTTTATTTCAGGTTAGTTATATTGACAGAAAAAGCAAATGAGATTAGTAGGATTAAAGCATCAGTGCAAGCAAAGACAGGTTGCGTTTTAAAACTTTATTTATAAAATCAAAAATCACAATGTAAATCAACACGGGTAATTTTTAACAAAGCAACAATTAAAAACAAAAACAAGATCTAAAAATAAGTCTAGATCGATATTGAAAAATATTATTTCAAAGCGGATCGCCTACCTGTACTGAACCCCTCTCGAGTATCCGTTCTATGCGGCGTAAACATTTAAATTTTTAAAACAATAAACACATTCAAAATATTCATAGTAAAGCTTTACGAATAATCAACAGAGAATATTTCTGTAACACTACAACCTAAAAAATAAACAATCAACATCCAGTCTTATTGGATTTACATCAGTCTTAAGTCATTTATTAAAATATTTTAATTTGGTTAGGATTTATTATATCACGTTGTCATCACAAACTAGCGTCAGTCTTACGGTCAATGAGCTATTCTAAATTTACTTACAAGATAATTTTTGCTTAATATTAAATCTAAATAAACTTCTATAATATTGGCTCGGCCAAAGAATGAGATCTACAGTTCCTATCACAAAGATTTTAAGTTTTATCAAAAATAATAACATCTGTATAATATAGATTGTAGACGAGTATGAGTAATAAAGCTGTTAAATTGCGTGCTGTTGGATTGGTGCATTGGAATGCAATTAACAAGTTGATGGTTAATCGCGGCTGCAGTAAAGAGTCGGAAAACAATCAAACAATCGGTATAAGTTTCTTACATGAAATCTTAACACGATTACGAGTTAGTCACAGAGCAGGTAACAAGCGATAGGGTACATTTAAGCAAAAGTTTAACTTTTGCTTAAATGTACGGGAAACAAAACAAAACAAGGGGAACACACTATGTGGACTATTTGTAGATTGAAATTATGAATTCGTAATCAATTATTTTTTTCACAAATTAAAATAAAAAATTACAAATTGAAATACGCATTGGTCTGCGAGTCGGGACGTTTGTTAATGTCAAAGTAGATCAGTAGAAATTGCGACAGAGGAGCGCCGCGAGATAGTTGGGGTGTTGCAGCGGCGGCCATGGGCGGCAGGCGTGGTAGGGGTGCGGGTGCGGGTGCGTAACGTGCGGGAAGGGCGTGGGGTGCAGGGTGTGCGGGGGGCGCTGCGCCAACGTTACCTTGCGCGCCAGCTCTGCCGGGAAGGCGGCGATGCCGGTGGGCGGTAGCTTGCTGAGCGGCGAGTCGGCGTACTGCACCAGCGTCTCGTACGAGTAAGTCTGCCTTGAGCCCGCCCCTGTCAACACAATGCACTTATTTATGACCACTTTCACTGTTGTAACTAGAGTAATTCCCCTTATAACACGGTATTCTTTAACGCGTTTTCATATTACGCAATTTGAGTCCCTCGTATAACACGGGTATTCCCCTATATAACGAGGGGATTTTCCACAGTATATTTCTGCACTGTGAATTTTATAATGATTTGTACAGTTCATGATTAATTTCGCGTACCTTTGCACATTATGTCAATTGTGTTGTTATTAAAATTAAATTAAATTATTACATTTGTGTACTAGGATAGTTTTTGAATTGTAAAAATATTGGTTAAACAAATATTTATTTTTAAGCCATGACAAGTGAAAAGGAAACAAAACTTAAGTATTTTGGATCATCTAAATAATGGTAAGAAATCAACAGTAATAAAAAGGATCTGGAGGTAAATGAGTCAACAATTCGAACAATTAAACAAAATGAAAATAAAATAAGGAGTGCTGTAATGTCTAGATCGTTGCAGATAATTGTGAATCATTTGTACATTACGCGTTATACGGCGTCATACAAGCGCGTTATACGAGAATACTTTTATAACGCAGAACGAATCCCCCGTGTTATAATAGGCGGGATTACTGTATCTCAGTATTACTTACATCCAAAATAGTGCTAAATATTCTATTGAATCATACAAAATTACCAATTTATAGCATCGGTTATATTAAGTTACAAAAAGGAATTTACAAAGAAACATTCACGTGCAAGTTTTTAATTTCAAGTGTGCACTAAGATTGAAAATAAGACTGACCTTTTTAACTATTATTTTTTATCATGAAATAAAGATGATCAAGACAGTTATAAAAGTCATAATAAACGATAAAAAGCTTCTTCACCAAAACAACATATGTTAATTTTGTTATAAACATGGTGCAATGTTATGAAAAATAATGCATTGGTTAAAGACATTTGTTATAATGGATTGACTGATACATACATACATAAAATATTTATTGCACACAGATCACACAGAAAAGTATTAACCAATAATATAGAGTATACAGGAAGCATGCAAAGGCGGTCTCATTGCTAAAAGCAATCTCTCCCAAACATGACTTATTTATTATGACGACTTGCAAAACCCGTCAAGCTCATGCCAATACTTTCCTTAATGATTGATCTGTCAAAAGTTAGAACAATTTTAAAAATACAGACAAACTCTTCAGTTAAATTATTAATAAGCAGACATAGCTGTTAATGCACAACACTACACTAGAATACAGTCTTCGACTGTCGCATATTTCTGGAAAAGACCTTTATGAGGAACTGGAATTATCATATCCCATATGCGCAGGATTAATTTTTTTTTTTCACATATTACGGAATACATATATACAAGTCAATAAGAGTGATAAATGCAAAATGGGATTAATGTAGGGTGACAACAATAAGTGAATATGAACAATAATGATGATGACAGTGCTTATTGGTATGACCACTTTTATAAGTTTTGGCTTCAATAGTGCGTCGATGTAACTTATAAAAGTGATAGTACTCGTGATGGGTGGTGGTTACCTGTGGTCTTGTCGGTGGAGGTGGCGCGCGAGAAGCGGGGGCGGCGCGGCGCAGTCTCGCCCTCCGCCGCTGCACACAACGCACGCTCAGCGTTCAGCGCTCACCGACTACGGCCCTAACCTTCACCAGGGACCCTAACTAACTGCCAATCGCTTCACACTCAACTATAAATAACGCTACATCTTTGTGATAAAAGTTATAGATTTCCATGAGAACTATTGAATATAGAATATAAGGAACAAAATGTATAACTAAATCAAAGTAGTGTCCATCACTCCATTTTTCAGAAAATGGCTTTTATATTCCCCTCTTTGGGTAGGAATTTATTAAATTTCTTTGAAGTAGCAAAATAGTGTGGTATATTTAATAACTTTCGCCCTTACTTATAAATGTCTAATTAAGATCTATTCCTTTCTATGTCAACATTATTTGCATTTGAAAGAAAGAGACAAACACTGCTTAACTAAGCAATTGATAAAATACTTCTGTAAGTAAACCTCTTTGTGTTTAACTGAACCAATACAACTTAGCTTTTAAATCTATTCAAACAATGATATGTGAAGCATTATTTATAATTGATTATGAAACAATTGTCACTTTGCTAGGACCCCAGTGTGCAAAATTAACCAACACATCTTTGGGTTTTACATTTGAACATTAACAATATCGAAAGATATGATAGTTAATTCTACAACGGTGACTTGAAGATTCAGGCAGATGAATTGTATTTAATAATGGCCGAATAATGTATATTAATTTGGAAAACTGCCATGACCGTGGTATAAAATGTTCAATGAATTACATTAATTTGTAATAAATATAATAAGTCGTCAATGTAGATAAAATAATGATGTTACTGAGACTTATTTAGATAATTTAATTTTACTGTAGTCAGTCTCTACATAGTAGTGATATAAACCTCACGCATGTTTTAGTTAACTCTAAATCCATGCTCTGAAGATCAGCTTCAAACTTGGTTAGTAATTTTTATACTCGTCTAATTATAAATGTAATAATACATTAAATATGTTGAAGTACTACCACCTAACATGCACATGTAATAATTTTGCACATACTTTTTGAATAAACATTGCACCTCTTACTAAAGTATTAAAACTTGTATATAAATTCTTTGTTAAGAAATGATGGCCCAGTGGTCCGAGTATGAGTGTTTTAAGCAATTATATATCACTTGCTTTAACGGTGAAGGAAAACGTCGTGAGGAAACCTACAATCCTGATAGTTCCTTAAAAGTTCTCAAAGGTGTGTGAAGTTTGCCAACCTGCACTGGGCCAGCGTGGTATACTAATACTCTCCTCATTCTGAGGAGGTCTTAACTCAGCAGTGGGTCATTGACAGGTTGTAAAGATGATAAATTCTTTAACAAATCTATCCTTTTGTGTTTTATTTTTCTGTTTGCTGTCTAAATCAATGTCTAAAAATTAAAGTAATTTAATTATTAATTACTTTCAGATCACACAAATAAACGCTGCTAGGACACTTTAGTTATTATATAATATGGCTATAACAACTTTATAACACTGACTAATTACTAAGATATACTTTAAGCTGTTGAGTAATTTAACCTTTATTATCATTTTTAAGTTCTATAAAATCTGGTGTGGTTTTATAGTGCCTCAATAAATTGATAGCGAGGCTTTATCTACTGTTCTAAGGTATTAATGTAGCAGTAGTTTTACCGGCAGCGTCCTCAGCATTGTTAGCGTTGGCGGGACCAGTAGGACCAGAAGACACGAACACATCGTCGTCAGCCCCGTTCAGAGCGGCATCGTCGCGCAACAGCAATGCAGCAGCCGGTCGCTGAGATAGCGTGAAGAAGTCGCCGGAGCCCAGCCCCATAGCTTCTAAAGCACCCGCACTCTCAAAATACTCGTCGAGCACTAGTTTTGCCGTCTGCAAGTACATTTGTAACTTTCAAACTTATGCTACAAATGTGAAGCATAAGATGAACAAAACCCTGTTAATGCAGATGATAAATGAAATAATTCAAAAGCATAAAACCATCATTTAAATACCTTGACAAGATCTAGATTGTTGCCTGTGATCTTGATGGAATGTTGGCCGAAAGTCACCGTGTACTTGTACTCTCCTAATGCAGCATCGTTTGTAGAGAAACTATGCAAGAGAGCTCTGGAATTGTTGTGAGGTGACTTCTGTAATACATTATACCCAAATTTTAGAAGAATTTCTGAAATATTTTGTTTTTACTACATTCATATGAAATTCCATTATGTATCTCACCTCTCTAGGACGCTCATCGGATTCAATGGAGTCGAGAGAGCCATGTGAGGCGGCTAGGGCTCCGCCTTCCATCTCAAGCCGCACGGGTGACGCATTGCGCCGAATCGTATCGCCGATCAGATGTTTTGCATGACTAAAAAATTTCTACATATTAATTTATGAGAACGCAAAACATTGTTGAATTCCAATTTTTAAGGAAATACCGTTGTTGTTTAAATGTTACCAGATTTTAATTAATATTTTTACTTTCAGTATTTTCGTTCGGAAACGTAAGTAACATATATTAAATTTATTATAAAAATTAGTTAGCTACAGTTTTATACATATTATATTCATATGCACTTTGTACATTTGTGTTATTGACAATAATAAATATAATAATATAATAATATAATAAACAAGATAACATGTTTTGCAAGTAATAAGATTTTGATTATTGTATCTAGGTAGCGATATGCTCACTTTACATTCTCCTCATTTGGCCCAGTGATCTGCACGAGACGCTCTTTTGCTCCAGGACTCACTGGAATTATATCAAGTAACATGTTACCATCAGATAAATAGAGTGTTGGTTGTTAGTTATTAATATAATTTATAGGTTCAAAAAGCTCTCAGCTGGATGCTATAATATTAGTCAGGCAAATTGTAATGTTATTAAAACCACAACCAGGGTTAATAAATATTATTTAAAAATATGTGTAATGGTAATAAATAGGGTGTTTTATTTTTTTCAATTAGTTCTTTTAGAAATAGTTATATAAGTAATAAACTTAAACCATAGAATATACTTATCATTGAACCATGAAACAACACGAATTTTAGTCATTAATATCTTAATTACTATGCGTCATCATATTCTATGATCTAAGGAATATAACTTTAATAATTCGATGATTAAAGACATGGAATAAGATTGTTGCTGGGAAGGTCATCAAGTATGCAAGTGAAGACACCATGCGCAAGCCCGCGCCCGCCGTGCTCATACCTCGCTGAAACGATATGATCGTGTCGCTTAGCTCCTCGATCATGTGCACCCGCCTGCCCTTGATACCCATCACTGGAACACCATAATACGACAGAGTTCAGATCTCCGATACACCATCCATTACGTTACTTATTATAAGTGTACACAACACAATCACATAATAATAATCATTACAATACAAACTACTATTTTCATTTTTAAGTTACTAAACATGTATTCTTAAATAAAATTGTTCTACTATTATTTAAATTGGGCCAGGTCAATGTACAGTATCTCAAAATATCAAGAAAAATCCAAAAAATTCTGTAAACACATCAATAATTTGTTATAATGACATTTTATTTCCAAATAATTCAATTGATTTTCAAAATTGCGTCTCAACAATTACTCTATTCTATATCTATACTATATCTGTATCATCTATGACAGTGTAAACTATAAACTATTTAGATACAGTGCCACAAACATATCTGGCCCGGTGGCTAAATGAGGAACTAATATACGACGCAATTTTGAAATGTCAATCTGCCTGTATTTATTGTATATAATATATAAGTATCATATATATTGTCTAGTACCCATAATACGAGCTCTGCTTCGTTTTGGGGTAGACGGTTCTGTGTAGAATGTTCTGAATATTAGTATTATTACCTATTTGATTGCAAAATTTATTTTTACTGGCGACACCAAATGCGATAACAGCGACTCACCGGGGAAGATAACTTTGTGGGACTTTAGTGAATTGTCAGATGTCATAGATCTTAGAATTCGGAAACAGACAAACATATGCATTTAATAACATTATGTAATGCCTTTGTCTCAGACAAATTTTTATATAGTGAAATAGATAGTTAAATAACCAACTCAATAAAATTATTTATTAAATTTCTACTTAAACTTTGAGCCTACTTTTAATCTACAATTCTTTGTTCTACAGGCCAGTGGATGATACATAATATGGGAGCAATGTCGTAAAAAGTTTTAGAGCATTATTTATTATTTTGCTGACAACCTGATTAAAAACTATTGGTAAACTTGTAATCCAAGTAAAGGCTATCATCAAAACTTCATGCAAATATTTTCTCTATTCTCGTAAAACTGTACTACTAAACCATGCATTGTAAATCCTACTAAAAATATTTCCATAACAATAATAATCAATTACCAAGCTATCCCATATTAAAAAAAAATATTATCTAGATTCATATCAATTAAAAAAGAGTTAATTATTTTCTTACAAATTGAATATAGATTTAAATTAAAATCATAGGTTTTTAAAAATTTAGATTTTGCATATCCTGACTATGGAAAAGTCATGTAAAAATAAAAAATAGGTAATAATTGCAAGTTCTGTTTTTCTTTTACACACCAAAAAAATAAAAAAATATGTTTCTAATTACAATTAAATTTTACTTATTCTCTCTATGCAAGTAGTCTGGATTATCATGGACTCAATATCATTTATACTATGTAGTCGAGTCTAAGACAACTAAAACAAATGCAAAATATTATAAGTATACAAAAGTTATACATAAATTGTGAAGTACTTATTTATTCTCTTACTAGGCAGGCATAGAAAGAAAACAAAGTTCATTAAAAGTCTACATGGAGTGTTAGACATTTATTGAACTGACTCGGCACTCCTTACCCAGTTTTCTGAGTCTGTCCTGTTGTCAACGGTTCTTGCTCTCAGAGACCAATAAAACAGCTGAATAACCTACATGAATATTATTAAAACAACTCAATTTACCTTTTCCAGAATCAGCGTTGCGTATAACAACCTCATCCTTGGAGTAGTTTTTGCCAGGTATCTTGGTAGGCTTTGGAAATTTGCCAGAGGGCTTGATGACTTCTCCGGGGGCAAGCATAGCGGGCGGCTCGGCGGGCGCAGCCAGCGTGGGTGATGAGCCACCCGACCCAATTCCCTCCATTGTAGGTACTAGTAAAGGCTGGAAGATAAATAATATATATAGTGATTAAATTAAATGTTTTGGAAAGTTTGTTGAGCAATTGTGTTCTAATAGAGAACAACTGGTTCTAACTCTATTACCTCAGCATGTGTGCCACGGTGCCTGTAGTATTGACTCATATAATCAGAACCCTGCCATTGCTTAGCTCGCAACTCTATTAGCTCAAGAAGATGAAGTCTTGTTTTTTTGTCCAGCCGCTCATCTTGGGATCCATTGCGGAAAACAACAAAATATCTAGAAAAATAAAAGCAATTAATTAAATTACTTAGTAATTTCCAATTACTACATTAGTTAAGTAAAAATAAAAGTACTTGTAACACAAAACATCTAATTAAATCAAATATAAAATAAATCTAGACTTGTAAGAAGAGAAAATAAATAATCTTGACTGAGCCTATATAAAATTAATAAAATTTTTAATAAACTGTAACACAAAAAAAATCCTTGGTATAAATTATTGTGGGATTTGTTTACTTACCTATCAAGAAAGTCCTTATAGAGTGCTTCAAGTTGGGCACCATAAAGCTTTAGATTAGAATACATAGTGGAGACATTGCTTTGAAGTGCTCGGTCAATATTCCCCTGCATCATTTGGTATGCTACTGCCTCAGTCAAAACTATTAAGTCATCAACTGAAAAAATTTCAAATATACTTAAATAAATTGATTAATAAAGATTGCATGTAAAACATTATTAACATATTACTACATGTATAAAAATGATGTCAAGAGCAAAACTAGAATAAACATTGAAAAATATGAATTTTAGGTAGGTATTGAGTATTCTTACCAGAATTAATTTTCACATCTAAAACAGAGTTACGGTTGTGTGCGGAACTGGTTGTTGATTTCAAGGGTCTGGGCACTTCAAGTTTCTTAACGGTGCGGGTCATTTTCGTTAGGGTCGACATGGTGCTGTCAAAAAATAAATAATCATAACAAAACAATGAAGATATTATGGCAACAAACTTCACGCGATCTATATCTTTACATTAACAGCGAAGTAACGTGATGAATGATGATGGATAAGTGTTTATTAGTGTCATAATTTATTCATATTGAAACAATGGAAAACAGGAACAGTCTTATTAGAAAAATAAGCAACTTACTCATCCATGGCGATTACTTCACGATGTAAACTAGAACCACTAGTATAACAAAACGCGTAAAAAGTGAAAGTGATGACAATGATCCTAGCGAATAAATTCTGAACAAACCCGATACGTGTTCATTACTCTTTATGTTAGTTTATTTTCATGTAAAGTAAGGGGTTATGTGAAAAAATTTTGACTTTTAAGAAAATCTAATACGTAACTCGACGAAAGACATTTAGACAAAACAATTGAAAATCATGGAACACTATGAAATAAACAAAATAACTCACCTGGCTACGCCATTAATTCGCAATAAAAATAAATTTAGTGCAGTGACAAGTCATACAAAAAGTATTTACTGTTAGAAAAATTACTTATTTGTAATACCTACTCCTTTTTTAAAAGAGTTTTATAAATAAATAATTGCCTTAATGAAATATGTTTTTAATTATTTTTATAGAATAGAATTTTGCAAATTTTTTTAATAATATTTATTTTATAAAATAAATGAAATGAAATATAGCTGTATACACATATACTTATTATGTTGTTAGATAGTTATATTAAATAATAAAGCAATAACGTTAAGAAACAAAAGATTATTCATAAATCTCTCTTCCAACTAATAAATATCACAAAAATATCTATAATTCATATTTTAAATTATCCATCTCAATAAGGACTACGAATTTTTTTATGCGGCAATTTTTTAATTCTTATGCGTTAAGTATACTTAGCGCACCCACACAACACAGGAGGAGGAGGAGACCTCACTCGAGTGAACAAAACATGTAAAAACTCAGAATATTGGCGCTATCGACAAGCTTGCAAGCAAGACATTGCTTGAGTATGAAGGTAAAAAAATGCAACAAGCCAAAGAAATAAAAACAATCTCACAAATAATAAACTATGAGGCATAATTAATATTTATATCTGGTAATTTCGAAAAATAAGTCTATGTAAGAAATAGTTGTCAATTGTCGCTGTCACTGTCAAGTTGCTGTCAAGTGTCATTCCGGTTCGTGCAGGAGGCGGTCGTGTTTTTGTTTCGATTTTTTGATTAAAATGAACGGAAAGTACGAAAGTTTATTTTATCAAAAACTTTTAAATTAAGGAACGTATATTAAGTTCTGATATTTTAAGTAGTGATAGTGTGTATATAGTTATAAGTTTTGTGTGTAACATGGACATTTTATTTTAAAGTAAGTTACGTACCAATAACACGTATTTTTAGGACAGTTCAACTTTCATAGTACCCGCAAAATTATACAGAAAATAATAAGATATTTTATCTTTTCAGACAATGCATAAATACTATATTTCGTTACTACTGGTTCGCTTGGTTCTGCCAGCATCACTGCTTCTAAGTAAGTTTTACAATATTTGAATTTTAGAATTCAGATCTTTTAATTAAATTTTTATGTTATTAATTGAAATTAGATTTAAATTAATAAGAAGCAATTATTGTTATATTTTGTTAATGTAATAAAGTAGTATCACATGCTATAAATATGTATTTCAAATATAATATGATGTATATCAATGGTGAACATTTTTTATATACTAATAAGAAATTGTGTTCATGATTGAAAATATGATTCATAAATATAGTAAACTTTCTGATATGTATAATTTTGGGAGTTTTTATGGGATATTTATAAAATTTGTTTATCATGTCTATTGTGTAAATAATTTTATTGTTTTATACATAATAATTTAAATTTAAACATTATATGTGAGTGTATATATGAGTAATTTTAATGATTTAATTGGATTGAATGAATCAAATATTTAAATAACCTAATTTACAACAAAGATTATGCTTAAATAGATTATGTCTAGAATTTATCTAAATTGATTTTGCCATCATTTATTTTTATATAATTTTTTAAATGATATTTTTCATTTTTATTATTTTTAGAATTAAATTGTGACGTATTTAACTAATTACACCTCAATTAAACTCTTACAATTTCAAAGAATTATGTTGGCTGTTTCCAATTTTTACTGCCACATCCAAACAAGAATTTAGGACATCATTTTTCTTAATAAGGCTTGGAATATAAATTATCTCAACTCTTCAAGTTGAGTGAAAGTTCTTGACAACTCTTCTCTACAAATAACAATCTTCCAATCTGGTGATAGCTGCACAAACTGATTGAATGGACTGAATTATGTCCAGTGCTTTTGTAAAAAGTCTAATTAGATATTTATTACTTACCATAATGCCATAATTTACTTTACCACATTTATAGATAACTCCTAGTATATTTAATTTTCACTATGGATCCATATAATTGGTTGACAATAAAAATGTAATTGTATATCTTAAAATAAATGGAATTATAATCTCTTTTATTAAAAGTATGCAATGGTATGTACCTATATGATATTTTCTTAAAACTATAATCTGAAGTGTCACATAATCTATGCAAAGGAAAATAGATTTCGCGTTTTGAAACAATCAATTCTATGTAGAAAAGAAATTTAAAAAAATCATATTATATTTTCAAGGCGGCAAGTGTGACGTAATCGGCCAAAATCGGCCGGTCACCGATGCCCCGTGCTGACCGTCGGCGTCCATTCGTTGAATGTTTACAACTCAATACTTATCATTATTATTTTTGTTTGCTACAGTTTCATTGTATCTATTATCATTACAAATCTTATTTAAACACGAGATACCTAAATATATTTCTATTTATAAAAATATATGTAATCGTTTTGTTGTTAAGTAATTTTGTAAAAGTAATGAAATATAATTATTATATTAAATTAATATAATTATAATGAATACTAGATTTGTATAGGACCGAAAATTCTATTAGCTTTGTGCCGAATAGTCGAATATTTGGCAGAATATTAGGTCAACGCGTGGCGGGAAAACTTGCGTAGGTATACGTATTTGTTTTTTGCTCGTTTATTAATTATTCAGGAGCACATAAAGAATAAGGAAGCAACCGACGATGCTGTAATACAATAGTATTCCTTCATCATAATGTTATACTTTCAAAATTTTTATTCACAGATATCCACTAAACTGTGATCTGTGTTTTTTATTATAATAATTTATGGGCATAGACATTTATTTTGACAGTTAATTTTTGTTGTATAGGTAACAGTTGACCTTTGAGTTCTCTAAATACTATAATGAAAACATATTATCATAAAATTAAATGATGCTATTTTGGTTAAAATAGTACCTAGATACCTGGACGATAAAATAAATGAATTCGAATAGAATAGAAACTGTTACATTCGATGTAATAGCGATATTCGTTTTAAGTATAATTAATATCAAAAATGCATTGTTATTGCAGAAATTAAAATTTTATCAACGCATCATGTATCTAAAACTGTTTGTTTGAACGGCGAGTTTATTTATATTTTTTGAATGCCTTTGTCCTAATACTTTATTAAAACTAAAAGAATTCCATGTTCATATAAGTTTACCAAAAGAGAAATGAAAGATTTTTCAAGAGTTTAAAATTTTCGCTTAAACAAACTGTTCATAAGCCGAATACGTCTTATACAATTAAATAAGTAAATATAAAAATCACGAGTTCAATCTAAGGTTTATCGTCGCATTGCAGGGAAGGAGTAATGTATCCTCTAGGTGCGCCACACTGGGCGCGTCCTCGGGTTCGCACTCTGACCTCTTGACCGAATTGACATTCTTGCTTAGGAAGCCCTTTGACTCTCTTTTTCCATAATATAACATATATTATAGTATTTTTAAGTGCCATATGTCAAAATGATAAATGACGGAAACAACAAAGTGGTCCCCTTCTGTTTTTCAGTCAAGACCGTCTGTAGGAAAAAATAAAGTTTTAAAACTACAACCTGACTACGTAAAAAAGTGGTCTAAAAAGGACGAAACAAGAAAATTATTCAGATAAAAACCCAGAAATGCATAGGTATAAAAATGGTCAAGGTAGGTCAACCATGTCTGTTTCATAAAGATGTTCCTCTAATCACATATATAATCATAGTAGGTATACATCGGTTCTACCTTGACCATCTCAATTTATATTGAGAAAAAATACCAAGATATTAATTGCATCAACTTTTTTTTACATAAAACGTTACGGTACTTAAGTTTTAAATACCTATAACTATATGTAATATCTGTAATCTGCAATGTTAGAAATAAAAGAAAGTAACAAATAAATCCCCAATTCAATGTAATTATGTGCTTTGATGTAATTTCGAAGCAGAGTTGTTTGCGCTGATAATGGACCGCACCTTACTGTACCGTTAATTGAACTTTGCACCATCTCTGGGATTTATATTATTGTCTAGCTATACATTACGTAATACGACTTATCGGGCTATAGGGAACGGTATTTTCTTATTTATTACTTGCTTTCACCCGCAACTTCGTTTGCGATATTGAGGTTGTCTCTAGACATATTAAATAATTTTATGAGGTAGTCATCCTAACTTTGCACCCCCCTTTTGCCCCCTGAAGGGATGAAATACGAAAAAATATCTTACACGTTTCAATGAAGAACCTTCATACTGAATTTCATTAGAATAACTTCAAAAACGGCAAAGTTTCATACTAACATTGCACCCCCGTTTTATCCCCTTAAGGGGTGAATTTTCAAAAATCCTTTCTTAGTCATCCTCTACGTAATAAAAGCAACCCGTTTGCAAAATTTCAAGTTTCTAACCCTTATAGTTTAGGCCCTGCGTTGATATGTCAGTCATTAAGTTAGTCAGCTTCTCCTTTTATATATATAGATTAATAACTATTAAGAGATATTTTGCCGAATTTATTTTAATTTGAGCCAGATAATTCTTCAAATCCAATTTTTTAATATCTTCAATAATAAAGAGAAAACAAACGTGAGAATGTTTTATTTTAATTATGACCTTGTAAGTTATACACATTTTTTAAATAATTCTTGCCTTCCGTGTTATGGAATCATAAAGCCTAAAAATAGCCTGTATTTGGCCAATATTACGAATTTAACTGCTAACTGCGTGCTGCCGTTTCTCTATGAGACCAAATGATCACTTATGTTTTCTTTTTCATTTTTAATATATTCCCCGGAATCGTCCAGTACAGTCGACGGCTTATAACTTGATCATTTTAGCAATACCAGTTTGGTATCGTATTATAAGGTTTTGAATTTAATCTATAATCTCAATGGCTTCGTAGTAGAGTTACCTAACATATGAGCTATAGGTTTAAAAGAATATTTACGTTCCGATTAATAAGAAAATATATATTTTATAAAATATAATTGGCAACCTAGAAAGGTTAAATGGAGTCAACATAAAATTGAATTATATCATCAAGAGCATTTCAATTAATGAAGTAGCTAGACGAGATTGACTCGTGTCATTCACTTCATTTCAGTCTTAGACACGTCTAGTAATAAATTGAAACATACCTACTATTATTTTATGTTTCCATCTACTTTTAATGGTAGCATAAAATAACCACCAGCTAATAGTTTCAGGAATTTACTGAATTAATTAATATGACGCTTTTAAAGTAATGAAATGGTGAAACACGCAAAGCTAGATTGACAATACATATTATATAGGTAAGTAGGGTCGCAAAAGTTTGTTGAATGTCAGGACAAGCATTGTATTTGAGTATATGGACTATTCTATATCTATCTATTTTAACATGTAACAGCACTGTTTAATTAAAACACAAGATAAAACATATATTATACAAATTATAAAATTTATCTGCTTCCAAATATTTTTAGAAGTACTAGGTTTTAGCACTATAAAATATTATATCTTCTTAATATTTAACTTTTTATATGTTACTAGTCGATCCATCCTGGCTTCGCCTGGGTGTAATTTAACACGTGTATTTAGTCATAACCGCTATGTCCCTGCATTTTAAATCTGTAATATCTTCGAAAATATTCATTTAAATTTCATGCTGTAAAGGGTCATATTGATGTATATTAAATGCACAATGTATTTAAGGTACCTAATTGGATGAGGATTAATGCTGTAAATGCTTAAAATCACTTCTTAAATAAGCCATTATTTCTCGTAAAAAGTAAAGGATAAAAAATGGTTATTGTGGGTTATCTCTAAGAGATAGACACATACCATCGTGAACTTTTTTCCAATACTGTAGTACATTATTTTGATCTATCTCGTAGGGTTCAGCCAACGTTTGCAATGTAAGCGCAAAAAAGTGTTTATTTACTTCATCACATTAGAAACCTCTAAAATCAGTATTTCTCTACTATATTATGTATGTTTCATGCATATAAATCTTTCTCTTGAATCAGTCTATCTATTAAAAAAACCGCATCAAAATCCGTTGCGTAGATTTAAAGATCTAAGCATACATAGGGACAGAAGGACAGTGAGAAGCGACTTTGAGCTAGTTAGCTTCCACAATCACTACTTAGTAGATGTAGATTGTGGAAGAATACAATGGACTCCATTAAAATATTAATTTGTTGTAGTCCTGTTATTTGATTAGAGCTATCGCTTTACCTATGTTGTGGTTAATATATGCATAGGTGAGTCAATTAGTATTTAATATAGAGTTGAGTAAGACAGACAGTTCACACTGTATTGTAGATTGTGTGTACGTAATAATTATTTAGTTCCTGTAGTGACAACAAGATACTAAAGTATGATGATATGTGGAACACTATATATTAGGCTTACCGAATATCCTTGTTCATCGAATATATTATTATATAATTATTTAATTTCAGTCAAACAATTTTTTTTCTATTAGGAACTTATTTATGAGCGTACGTATGACGATGAATATTGTTTGTATGAATGTACGCTCTTCACATTAAATATACTATACAACATATATGCAATATATAATATTATGTAAGGTTGTTTAGCACCAATTAGTATTCGATATTGGGTAATCAGCATGCCAAGCTAGGCAGGCATATTCTCACAGCAAATACGTTACCTTATCAAGCGTCTGATTCACAAGGTCACTTCGCAGTTCAACTGGTTAACCGGCAACCTACATTTAAAATGATCTCATCGTCAAGTTGAATCCATCACTGTGCCGAAAAACTAATTTACGATATTCACTTCATTAAAACAGTTTTTTTTATGAAATATACTGTGAAACTCCTATAGATTACGTAATTGTCTGCGTCACCTTATAATTATTATATATTGTTTTTATAGGACTAGTATCACATGTTGTAGACATTTTATTTTAAATTTACCTGTATTATAAAGAATAAACGTTCTCATTTTCCCTTCAATATTACTTTAAATTTATATCTCGGAATTTATACCTCAGATTCTAACTTCGAAAAAAATTGAACTGAGCTAATTATCACATGTTTGGTATCAAAAGAAAGGTCTTTTACAAATATGTATATATATCTTATTGTTTATGCCAACATATGTGTTTAAAATGCGGTCGTACAGTTCGCGCGGTCCTGTCGTTGCAGTTATTCACTCGTTTAAGCAAATAAAAACCAACATTACGTTACAATATAAGATTAAAAAGGTTATCTCGATCGGGAAACGGAAAACTATTAAATGAAATAGTAAAGTTTAAAAAACTATAACCCGACTACGTAAAAAAGTGCTAAAAAGGACGAAACAGAAGTTCTGGGTTTCTATCTGAATTATTTTCTTGTCAGTCGGGTTTTAGTTTTTAAACTTTATTTTTTTATAAACAAAAATAGCTGAATGCATGCCCTGAATTTTGGCACTCAGATATTCATAACATACTAGACGACCCGTGCGAATGTTTTACCGTTCCTATGGGTCGTAGTAAGATATTGAATAGCCTAAATTACTCCTTGTTACATTAGCTATCTGCCAGTGAAAGTCAGGGACAGATACAGATAATTTTTATGTAGATATAAAGAACCCTATTAGCTCCTGTCTAACATTCTTGAGTATAAATCTCAATACAAAAATAGGAATAAAAATATCACCTCAGGCAGTCATCATTATCAGTTAGTCACTGTTTAAAATACACATATACCAATATTAAATTATTAGTTATTGCTGAATATTATTCGAACCAAGTACCGTGACTGTTTTGTATTGTTTTTGTTAGGAAATTCCCACAATGTTGTGCAGAGATAACAACTGTACCTAAGGTCTTTTAGAGGCGTTAAAATTATTTGATTGTATGATATGGTATAACGCGGTGTCTCCTAATCAGGATTGCGAAAATAAACGTTAAAAATCTTCCTGGTTACCACAGCCTACTATTAGTATTAGTATCTAACAGAGCTCGGATTATTTTGTATATTTGAAATGCATCCTTATTTCAGCATTAAATCCCCATTGACATTATTTAAATATCAGAAAATAAGTGATAAAAAAAGTTTCGATTTGCCCGTGGTTTTAAAACTAAGGAAACATTATTTCAGCAATCTAATGGAGCTTGCGAGTTGATATAGAGTGATATTAAAATATTCAATAATGTAAACACGATAAAACTCAGTCGTAACGTCGTCCAGGATCTATATCGAGAAGCAGATTTTTAAACTCATGTTGAGTAGGTATTAGCACTGATATCATCATATTTTGCTTATTTAGTGTTAATGATGTTACTTCACTATATAGTATAAAACAAAGTCTGTCTGCTGTCCCTATGTGTGCTTAAATCCGCCACGGATTTTGTTGCGGTTTTTTTAAAATATATAAAGTGATTCATGAAGAAGGTTTATATGTATAATACATACATAATATAGTAGAGAAACATGGATAATTTTTGAAGTTTCTGATGTTGTGTCGTAAATAAACACATTTTTTCGCAATTACATTGCAAACGCTGCTGGTTGAATCCTACGAGATAGATCAAAATAAAGTACTACAGTACTGTACACCTCAAAAAGGTCTACAAAAAAGTCCGCGGTGGTATATGTCTATCTCTTAGGGATAACCCACAATAACCATTTTTTATCCTTTACTTTTTACGAGAAATAATGGCTGAATTACGAAGGGATTTTAAGCAATTACAGCATTAATCCTTATCCAATTAAGTACCTTAAATACATTGTGCATTTTATATAGATCAATATGGCCCTTTACAGCATGAAATTAAAATGAATATTTTCGAAGATATTACAGAATTAAAATGCAGTGACATAGCCAAGCCGGGACGGGTCGACTAGTATTAATATAAATTTTATTTTCCTTCAACGTCTCTGCTGCATACAAATTTGATGAGTGAAGTAATCGTTCAAAATATTCTATGTTTTATGAATAGTGGTTAAGTCAGTTTTATTTTGTGAGTAATTACTTTTACACATGAGTTCTGAAATCGTGAACCGGAGCATTGCCCCGTTTATGACTTATCGCGTCGCGATTGACACCATTTCGTATGGGTTTGGCAAGGTTTTGTGAAACGGGCAATTGTCGAAATAAAACACCATTATTTTACTTATATTATTAATTTCAATCTTATACTCAGAACAATTTGATATAGATTTACAAATGCTATAATAGTTTAAAAATTCCGCCAAGTACGAATCGGACTTTCTCATCAAGGATTAGGTAGGTAGGCTTTAAAGTCTGTTGTCCAAATATGCCACGATCAATTCATCAGCTGCAAAGAAGTATTATTTTAATACAAATTATCAGTTTTCTTACTCTCCTGTTACTTTGCTTCTCATCAAATAGTAAGGTCTTAATAAGGACATCTAATTCCATTGTAAAAAATGGTCTTGACACAGACGGACATCATTATATAATGGTTGCTTTTTTCAAATTAAGGTAAGCTTTTAAGGAAAAAACTATTAAAACCGCATTAAAATTTGTCCATTAGGTACCTAGGACGCTACGATGCCACAGACAGACATACACACGTTAAACAGTACACCCTCATTTTAGTGTCGGGGGTTAAAAATAGATATAATTTGAATTAATAAAATAATTAAACATTATGATCCCTTACAATTACCAGAGGAACCTAAGCAGTGCCTTAGACTTGTGACCAAGGTGTACACTTAAGGACGTCTTTTAAGTAATTACAACACTCGCCTCCACTGCCCAGGTCCCCTGTTCAAACCTAAGGTTAGGTTAACCTAAGTCTAACTTACGCGTCGACATGTATGTAGCTAACAAAAATATGCAGGTGCCTAGTAAGTTTTTTTTTCATTCAGGAGGTTTTATCTTCCAATTTCGCTGTATAACTGTCGCTAGTCAGGGGGTTTCCCGGAAACAGCGATGAATAATTGACCGACAGATTGATTTTTGGGACGACAGCTACAATATCCGCCACGGGCGCCACTCATGCTTCTACGCCACTATGAACGTGGCATAGTTTTCTTAACATAAAATGATAGTTTTTGATGTTAGATTTTAAAAATTTCTAATGATTTACATATACTACATGCTTAGTATATGTAAATCATTAGAAACTACCTTAAACTAAGTTGAATGTTTAGAAGTTCATTAGAGGATAGCGGGTACCGAACCTACGACGTCTTAATTATTATTTTAACTATTTATCAAACAAATTTAAAAAAAGCTTTGCTGAGGTATGTTGTAATCTTTTACTCACTCATTTTCTTACACTCTCATTAACCTCTCATTGGACATCAATTATTTGAAATAAAAAGAGATTTAGCAGATTACGACGACTTAACCTGAACTTTCCTCATGATCATGAATCACTCCGTCTATTAGTAAAAACCGCATGAAAATCCTTTCATAGTTTTTGAGTGTATCGCGAACAGGCAGAAAGACGCGGCGTTGGACTTTGTTTTATGTAGTGATTCTTCTAATGCCACTAAATCATATATCATGGAGGTAAAGTGCAATCCATTATACTATCTCAACAATTCCCTAAGTGATATTTACTAACCATCTAACACAATACTACGAGATATTCTAAAAGGGGTTGGTACTCGAAATGTGTTATATTTCAAAAGGTTATGTCATTTATTTCATAGAAATGGCATAAAAGCTAATTTTTATTGTATTCCGGTTTGTGTTTCTATTTTTGTACTCGTGAACATGTTTAACCTATTTACATATGAAGTTTTTATACAGACATTGAAACTCATTTTAATTATATTTCTGAGTAAGGACGGGTCGCTAATAGCAATAGTTAAGTAATTAAATTGTAAAGTATATATTTTTTATAATGTGAATAGTTATATCATTTCTTCATACTAGCTTACTGCTACATAATACTCTTAGATTTACAGCTTTTTCGGACTATTAATTTTGATGTATTGAGCAATAAACATTAAATATAATATATATTTTTTTATTTATTCTTGTACCTTAAACTATATAAAAAATTGGTAGATATAAAAACTAGTATACAAAGGATTGCTTATCTCTTTGAACAGATCTCTTCCAGTTTCCCCTTAATATAGGAGAGGATTATTAGAAAAAGCATTAAATTATATGTCAGGAAAATCGTTATTGTCATTTAAACATGTTTAAGCCCGGCGAAGTCGACTTTTAAATATATTAATACTAAAGGCTACTTATCTTAAGTAGATATCATAATAGTGTTAATTAAGTGTCATAATATTGCGAATTGTGTTACATTCACAAAAAGGTATGTTCATTCTGCCGTGAATCATTTTTCTTATGAATGAAATTTTATAATGGTTCACTCACGACACATTAAAATTACTAAATATCACGGATATTTATGTTTCACTTAGAACATCAAAGAGAATCGTTCAAATGGTCTTTATAATAATAAAAGCACATTTTCAGAGGTTGAAAGTAGGGCGAAGTATATCGCATTATATGTTTCATAATATACCGGCCCAATAATACCGCAAGTAAATGTTACTTTGGCATTTGTCGACCAATGTTATGGTACCATTCGTCTACATTGTTGAATATTAATATTATTAAGCCGAATATTCATATATACATTCATTTGTCTATTGAATTAATTTAAGAAATCATTTATTTATAAATTCGATAGTATATAATGAAATGTTACTACTACTTTCCTGGAGGGTCTTTTATAAATAAACATATTTATATACCGCTTGTGTTTCAGCTTTCAACGGATAAGAATATTTTTATTCTACTACAGTATTGAATGAAATAAAATTTTAGAGATTAGTAAAACATCTGCAAAAATAAACATTAAAGGGCTGTGTAGTGTACTTGAGACGTACGGCCTTCTTACTAGCTACTGACTGATATGAGACGTCTGTTGCGCTAGGACAGGTTTCTTGATTTATAAACATCGTAAAAATCATTGATCATTTGTAAACAAACAATCGTATTCTAGTACATTGCATGTAACTTCGGTTTGCGTCATGTGACAAATAATAATAAGCTAAATCAAGCAATAAAATAATGTCGGTTTTCCTTACGTGTTATTTTTAATTTCCTTACAAATATTGATTGCAAAACAATAACAAGGTACTGTTTACATTTTCGGGAAATGAGCGCGTTATCACTTGCGCCCTTATCTAAGCTTACCTACTTGATAGCAAAACATAATATAATAATTCAATGCATACAGATAAGATTATAACCAAATATTTAACGCTCTCACGAAAATTTTTCTTTACAGGTATCGCACTAAGACCTTTTGGTCTCTCACTGATATATTTGCTACTATACCTAATAGCACCGTTTCCCCAAGTACCAGATTCCAAAACATTTCGAGGTGAGCACTGAGCTATAAAAGTGGACGTACTTACGAGTTCTATATTTACACAATCTAATTGTTTACATTTGATCTAAAAATGAAACATTTCACTTACTTCGTTTGTGTACTTATCAGGGTTTCGAGGGAAATATCTCCAACTGAATCTAGTAGTATCTATACTGCTTCTATTAGTACATGCAGCATGGCACAGCGTACTGGCGGGATTTGCCCCATACGGCTCTCTTCTGGACGATTATCCGATAATTCGAACAATCGGATACAATCTCGGTCTCGTATCGTACTTAGGAATCGAACCCCTAATGGCGGTACATTATCTAGCACCCGAGGTAAAATTATTGGTATTTAAAAATATAAATCATTAAAATAAAAAAATTTTCAAATAATTATCATTATTTTTATTGCAGCTAAATGTTTGAGTATTTTTGATTTCAGTTAATTGTAATGGGTACATCGTTAGTGGTTTACTTTATAGTGCGCACACTTCTTATAGGATCTCCTAATGATGAAGTCGTGAGGAAAGAATCAAAACATCAACGATATCCTCTTTTAACTAGTGCAGGTAAACATGTGCGCTTGCATTATTACCCGTTAATATCACTAAACAAACACACTTACATAATTTGTTTTTCTTTCGTCAAAACTACATCATGATGGTTTTCTCTTCCAATTTCAGGAAAATACATGGCCTTATTCCTTTTAATGTTTTCTGGAATCATGCGGCCTAGCGTCACTTCAGGAATATATTTTCTAGTATTCATGGGAACGGCCACAGCGTGGGCCGTCGGAAGACCTTTAGAACGTGGATTCGCTGTAGTAAGCCGCTGCGTTATGGCCATTATGGGTGTCCATGTTGCTATACTTCTTGTATACCAAAGCACTTGGATCATCGATATTTTTCCACCTGAAACAGATATGGCCAGGTCCGTTACGTGAAGTTTGCAAAACTAAAATGTTGGAAGAATAATCTGGATATTTTTACTATTAAGAATTTTCTTGATAATGTTTTCTATTTATCTCTTTAGGTACTTTGGTCTAACAAAATTGGTTATACTCAACGAAACTGACTCCTCGAATTTTTCATACGAAGTCACAGATGATCACATGTGGGCTACTCTAGCTAGTCCCTTTGTTATATTATTCTCATACTTTTTCATCGCCATTGAAACGCGGGAGCTCTTCAAACCCAAGGTGCGTATGCTTGTGCTATGAAATCATTTTAATGTATGAATACCTAATTAAAACTTTACCCAGACTAATATTATCTTGCTTTTTAATATCGGATTTTGCCATGGCTAACGCCGTAGACTAATGCCGATCTAGCGCTGAGTAGTTCGAATACATTTGCAATTTTTAAATTTTGCTAATGGGTCGGATAGGCGAAGAGAAAGAGTGCCTTAACCGGCATCGAAGCCGGTAAAGTGAACGGTTCGCTGGTGAGAGGGGTGTCGTTCCACAGAAGACAACCAAGGGACAAGTGGAAAAACGCAACGAAGAAAGTCCGCGTAAGCCGGCCCAACGATAATGCACTATTCTTCATTTCTCACTAGTTTTATATTTGTTTTGGCACACATTTTGTGTTTTATTGTAGGCTCATATGCGGACTGGAAAGTTGAAAATCAAGTTGATTAAAAAAAATTAATAAGACTCCCGTTTACTCGATTTTTATTCAAACCAAATCAAACAACTAGCAATTCTTATTGTTACGGATTTCTGTTGAAAAGTGCTTTTATAAAGACATTTCTTACCTTACTTTGCATTAAAGTAGGAATACTGCGGTTGTTTTCTTAATTTCACACCATTCCCCTAACCATGTCCGTATATGATTATTAATCACTTTTGGTTATTTGTAAATAGGAGTAACAAAAATCATCTTTTTATTATTAGAATAGTGCATATTAGAAAGTAATAACTATAAGGTCTGTTAGGTATTAGGTTGCTTTTAAATATTCCGTTAAAAATGATAGATTATCGGTTCATGTAATTAAGGGAATTAATGCATTATATTCTTATTTACGCAATCATTCGACATTTCACCTAAAATATTTTTTTACTAACTTTTTAACAGAACTAAAAAAGCATGGTTGCTTGTGGTAATATTTTAAAATTTCTTTTAATTAATTTTGGCGTTTTTTGGATGATATTTTATTTTTGCAACCCGCTTTCGTTCTTTTGTAGGTTGCATATTCATACATAAATTCCAAAGCTCTGCGCGGGAACACCGATGAAAATGATCCTGTAGGTATTTTTATTTTTGTTTTTCGCTTCTAAAAAATGTTTGGCTTAAACGGGGTGTTCATTTCCGGAAAACAAAATATTGCAGTTATTGGCACAGGTTTTACAATTTACAACTTTGTGAGGAGCTTTTGATATAGTTTTATGAATTAATCCTCTTGTAAATTAAGGGGTTAGGGGTAGTCAGAGACATGAAAAAATTATAACTTTCGGAAACTATTTTTTGCCATTAAATCATTTTATTTTTTTATATTTATATTTCAATTAATAATATGACATCATTACACAATGTTTTGACTTGAGGTCACGAAAATTTGAAAAAACATTTTATAATTTCAAAAGTTATAGCTGTTTGTGTAATACCCCTACCTCCTTAAGGTACACGATAAAAACGTTTTTTGTTGAATATTAATCTGTGTCGGCAACTATAGTATACATCTTGCACTGTTTTTGCACTTGGGAGTCTATTTTGTGTGTTAATGTCTTGTCTAAAACAGCTGTTTAAGGTTCATATCGTTCACTCATTCAGCACTTCATTGCTTTTTATGTTAGCTCAATAAATATTTATAAAGATAGTTTATTGCAATCATAAAAATAAATAACTAGATAGTCATAACGATTTAAATAATTTTTTAATTTTTAAAATTAAGTTTATTTATAAATTGTTTATCTTTATCGCTAAAATAAAATTGAAGTGGCGATTTCTTTAATTTAATACATGCATTATCAAGATATATGTCAATTTGATTGTTTGTGTAAGCATTGTTAACAAACTCCAGCTACTCCGAAACATGAGCCCGAGCAAACGATGGTCGAGTGTGCGCGGCGGATCCGTCACACGGCAGCTGCATCAAGATTCCACTGGTTCTGTTGTCGTACCTGATGAAGGTAACTTGCTTGTTTCAAATGAAAATTTCAAAATAATTTTTCTTGTATAAAGAGTGTTATAAAAACTTTTTTCTCTTTCAGAATCAGTTTTGGAATTAGAAGAACCAACCTTAATGGACGACATTTTAGCAGCTATCGTCGACTTTTTCCAAGTACTAGTCAGGTACAGCAAACATTTTTAAAAATTGTGAAAAGCAGAGCAAAATCTTTTTTTTTCATCAGAAAGTTTGAATCTGATTCGATAATTAATTAGACAACATCTTAAGCTGGGTACTGACCAACGTTACGAGGTGTAATATAACAAGGTACACAGCGAGCATTCATGCAGTCAGTGATACGGGGAAACATACGAGCAACGAGCCGCTCGTTACTCGCTTTGAGTGCTCCACCCGGCTGTCGATTTTTGGCGAATCCTTCGAGTGGTACGTGGTTCAGTCAGTACGCTGTTACAAGTCCTCACGTGTTCTTCAAAATCAATCGGAGACATGCCTACAAAGTTTTTATACCATCCAGTAATCATTTGGTTTTTTAATATTGCTATCAATGACAAACCACCAGATTGTTTCTGTTTTTAAATAAGTTTGATGTCCAATTTTAATTTGGATTAAACAATTATTCAGTAAGTAGAATTAAAGATCCCCATCTCGATGTCGAACATCTTGATTGAGAGTGGCTGGCGAATATGAAGCACAGAGTTCAAACGAGCATGTTATGCCGATTTTAGAACACAGCGTAACATGCTCGATGCGAATTTTACATTACAGCTCGTAACGTTAGTCAGCACCTAGCTTTATACTTTATCTATCTATGGCTAATTTCCATGATGTGGTTTTTTTCAGGTCTTCCTATATAGCTACCACTATAACCATGATGGCATGGAGTATAATGTTCCACTCTTGGCTAACCTTTGTTTTCTTGATGTGGGCTAATATTGTTTGGCTCTGTCAAGATCAGCGCTCTTTTATGTTAAAGACTAGTCCCATACTAGTGTGTTACGCCATGCTGTTACTTATCGCACAGTATATATACGGCATGAACCTCACGGAGAGTGAGTTGCCTTCAAATATAACGGTAAGTTTTATCTATTAAACCATCGATTTAGATAATATTTTCCGAAATTCTAATTGGGTACTATATTTCATTTCATTCTCTAGGAAGTAAACCTTCCACAAATAGGTCTAGGGCGAGCAGATGGTGAGCCCTGTGTGCCATTGCTCATAAAGTCCCTATTCACATGCATGTTTTGGGTGACACTTCGTCAGCGAATTCAAGAACTGCGCCAACGGCGCCAGTCCACTGTTATTACGGATATGGCTGCTCCTTTACATCTTACTGTATCGACTGCTGCGAGTGGTAAGTTATGGATTTATTTGAGTTAATACAATGTTTAATTAAGATATAATATTATATAACACAGTGTATAACTATAAAATAGGAAACTAATCATTTTTGCATTCTAATGCAGGTTTCATGAATGGTAAATAAATGCAATTATTCTTCTATTTTAAATTATTAACGCACAATTTTAATATAAAATAATTATTTTTTGATTTCAAATGATCTTTTACTTTGACATATTTTTCAATTTGAATTTTATTAATAAACTGAACATACTGGATTTTCGTGCACCATAATTATCTACAACTTTTTACTTGTAAGGACATTTTTTCAATTATAAAAAGTTTTGAATGATTATATTGTTTTGGTTAATCGAACAATTTCTGTAGCGGTAGGTGCCGAAGGTACACGTGAAGAGGAAAATCGTTCCCGTCTTCTAGTTGCGTTGGGGGAATGGTTGCGCGCTGCGTGTGCGCGCTACTGGATCTATGTGGTGGTCATTATGCTGTTCGTCATCGGTATCACTGGCGATCGGATGACCATTTTTAGAATCATCTACATGTTCCTGTTCCTTGTTTTTATACTTATGTTCCAGGTGCGTTTTAATTTCAAGATTGCAATAAAGTCTTTTAAGTGTTTTAGATCTAGTTTATTAAATTTTTGGTTACAGATAAGCTGGTATTGGTGGAGGCGTTTAATGTACATCTTTTGGATAACAGTGATTATCTATTCAATGATAAATCTTATTTTGATATACATATACCAGTTCGAGAATTTCTCCAAAACTATAGAAACATATCTATTGATCAACGAAAGACTGTAAGCGTAATTCAGTGATCAATAATTTTATTTATATCGCAATTAAAAATGATTCTGTTAAATAATTGTTTTATTATTACTTTCAGGCAACACGACTTAGGTTTAGAATCGTATCATCCAGCTGATCTATTCGTGAAGCTGTTAACACCTACCTTATTCCTCATAATAACAATAATGCAGGTGCATTACTTCCATAAAGATTTTATGGCTCTTTCCTCTCCGAAAACTAGGTGAGTCACATTATTGGGTCAGAAAATTGAATCAGCATTTAGTGAGACGTTGTCGAAAGAACGTTTGTACTTGTACAATAAATGATGATTCAACTACATGTAATGTTTGTATATTTTTACTTACTAATGTTTTATGCAAAGATACATTTAAAAAAGTATGTTAGAATCGTTTGTTCGTTTAACATTTCCCTAAAACTTATAAAGAAGAAACTATAATATCAAGTCAACATATTATATCTAACAAAATAAGTTTCTTACAGAACAAATAGCGCCGCAAGGGAGGCAGAATCTAGTAGACCTAGTCAAGGAGGTGCTTCCACTATGAAAGATGATGTAAGTTCATTTAAGATAACATCAATGTTTTATATGATATATACACTTGTAAATATTTTGACTATTGTAAACCATATGCGTATATTGAGATTTTAATTTATTTAATATTTTATAATCTCGAGTCATATCTTACATGAATATTTCAGCTTCCACCACTGCCTCTTGAAGGTCGACCTGAACAGCAGTCCGACAGCGACACAGAGGCTGATCAGTCTATGGGAACGACTTCATACAACACTGCAGCTAGGAGATCTTTGTATAGGTAAAGTAGTATTAGTTTTCATAACCTGTATTATACTTTAAAAAAATGTTTAAATGTAAAACAAGAAAAAAATCTTGTCTCAAAATTGAAAATCTCCGTAGGAAGTAATAATTGTTTTAGATGAAATTATTACATAGTTTTTTTAATTGTCTTTATAGGAAATCATCTCGAAGTCGTTCATATGCGCCGACACTAACGGAGCGCATGTCAACGTTGGGCGCCATTCGTGCGTTCCTATCCGACAAGTTGGGTGCACTTCGTCGCAAACTCAACGATTGGACGGATAAGATATTCATATTGCTGGATATCCATCTCACCAAGATTATTTTCATATCTCTCATGCTTCTCTGTGTGTTTAATGTAAGTTAGTACTTGTAAATCCAAGAAAGAAATTCAAATCAAAAATTCAAATGTCATGGTCATGCCTATTTCATAATTTTGTCTATGAATATGTACATTTATTACAGGTGTGTGCAATGCATGTCCCCATAATGATACTGATCTCGCCCGCTCTCCTCCTAAGCTCCCGTAAGCAACGAATCTGCATCCTCTTCATATCAACTCTAATTAGCATCTACTTCATGGCGAAGATGGTTTATCAAATAGAATATATTAAACATTCTTATTTTGAAGTTAACTGCACAAGAGTAAGTATTCAGTTAATAATATTACTTTGGTTTGTCGTTTTGGATGTTTTCTTTTGAAAATTAATAAATTGCTGTAGATGGGAGAAAACAACACAGAAAATATTACCACGTACAATAATGCCGAATGGATCGGTTTTCGAAAAACCTCTGCAACTCGTCCATTGGTAGTTTTGTTAAAGGGATATATTGGACTGATAGTCGTCTTCACGTTCTATTCATTGGTTACTTATCGACAACAAGCCATCAGGTAAAGACAAGTACATATGTAAAAAAATAATTTTATAAAAAATATAAAGAATCCATATCCATAGATAGATATATTTTATTTCATATTTTTTATATTTTGTTTAATTTTAGGGAATTGGATAATTTACCAGGTAACAAAGAGAAGATAATGTATCCTGATATTACTCGTAAGGAAGCAGATAAAGACCTATTACATTGTCTTAAATATTTAATCAATTATGGTTTTTACAAATTCGGGGTTGAGGTAATTTTTTTATTTTTTTTTACTATACGAACTCTCTAAGAATAAAAAAAAATATTATTAATGGATGATCATTTGAAAACCTATTTCTTTATAAATAATATACTACATACATATTTATATTTTTTTAGATATCACTTATATGTCTTATGGGCGTAATCGGTTCCCGTATGGACGTGTACGCGGTAATATACTCGGGTTGGCTGTTGGCTCTAGTAGCTGCACGTCGACCGCGCCTGGCTCGTCTATGGCCCGCCTTCACAGCCTGTGTCACTTTCTTAGTACCACTGCAATACATAATAGCAGTGGGATTCATGCCTCTGCTGTGCATCGATTTCCCTTGGAGTGGGGTTTCTGAGGTAAACACTATGAATTGTTTGAAATTAGATACATTTATATTATAAGCTACCTAATACTTTGGCGATAGTAAATTTCGATTGCCTTTAAACATATTAATAATTAATTTATATTAAAACTTAAATGTATATATCTGCAGCAAATGAAACACATACGAACATGGCTATTTCTACCATATAATGACGAGCCACCTCACGCTGTGAAGCTAATTTTCGATTTCTTCTTGCTCTTATTTGCCGCGCGGCAATTAAGAGTATTCCAAATTGAAAAAAGTCAAGCTGATGCATACCCAGGAGGATCTAATAGTGAAAATATTGGCAAAGATTGGGAGACACCAAATTTTTTGAACCCTGTACCAGATTTCTTAGGATACGTTGGGTAAGAAAATACATTAATGTTTTTGTTTCAGTCTCTAAATCACTCTACTCTCACTAAATCACTAAATCTCAATACTTTTTATGTACTATGTAAAATACTCTATATTATATAGGAAATATATATAATTCTAAGCTTGATCTTTTATACACAGGTCGTGGCTAGATGTATTGAAACGTATGGTGTTTTTGGGCATGTTATGGGTGACGCTCGCTATAATGTTCATGACAGGCACTAACAGAGTTAATCTATTCTCTATGGGGTATCTTATAGGATCATTCATATTCCTCTGGCAAGGAACTGACTTTTATTTACGACCAAAAGAAGCTATTTTGCAATGGTAAGTTTTTTGGTTTTACATATGTCCACAGTAGTTTTTACATTGTCTTTTATTTTAAATAACAGAAACAGAAACAAAATTTAATAATTTTTGAAGACAGCACATGTTGTGTGGAAATTGCATTGAGGTGGGTTCAAAGTCTTTATATTATATTAGTACTTTATAAATTAGTTTATCTTATGTGTGTATATTGTGTAGGTGGTCTTGGCTCCTTCGCTACAACGTGTCTGTAGTGGTAATTAAGGCGCTTCTCCAGATCCCCGGTTGCATATTCAGCGAAGTACTGCAGACTCACGCTTGTTGGCTCGTGCAGTTGCTCGGCATTGGGTGTGTGGACAAATTCGCGGGCGGTAACATTGCTAGATTCATCAAGATGCAGAGTTATAAAACAGTGAGGAGGCTGTGATATTATTTTTATTATTTTGATAATAGTATACTTGAAACTTAGGTTTAAAAACTTTGGGTAATATAAAAGAAGATCCACTAGATAATTATAATATCTTAAAAGTTATTAAAATCTGATATCGAGAATGTAACTATAAGACAAGTATTATTATAAATATATCAAAAAATAAACGCATAAAGATTTATTTAAATATTTCAAAATAAAAAACGTAGTAAAAAATGTGACATGCATACTTAGAAAGTAAATAAAGTGTATATTTTAGGATTCAGTATGTTCTGTACCTCAAGAAGATATTGGACTAGCCTGGGATGGAGTTTGTTTTGCATTCCTTATCTTGCAGAGAAGATTGTTCTATAGTTACTATTTCTACCGCGTGATCGATGAAAGCAAAGCAACTACTGTACTCGCTTCAAGGTAAGCAAAACTGTTTTAATGTTATTTTAAATTAATTACCAACATATTTATATATGTATTAATTTTAACCATTTAGAGGAGCAGAACTTATTGAAGAATTACGTCAAAAACAAATGAAAATTCAAGAAGACCAGGAAGTAAAGATATTAGAGAAGATAAAAGTGAAGATGGAAAGGATTAAGGCGAATCAAAAAAAGATTCAAGGTGTTATGTCTAAGGAGCCTGTGCACCATGATGCAGGTAAATCTCATATTTACTTAGAATATAAAGTTATTCAGAAAAATTAAGACTGAAGTTTCATATTGGACAAGATGTTTTCCTAGTTTTATTAACTGATAAGCTGTCATTTTAATTAGCTGATAAACTACTAAGAGTTTTATACTTCATGTCTATCATAAAAATAGAAGAGGAGGATGATGAGGAAGAAGAGACCCAACCGGGAGAATCGGAACGAGTGCCACTCGTGCGTGGAGACTCTGAGGAGTCCCGTCGCGGATACCACACTCCTGCCTCTCCTACATCGCCTACCGCTCCTTCATCCCCCGCTTCACATCGAGGCTTTCACACACCTCTAAGTGAAGCCTCCGCTCCACCTTCCCCTGTTCGTCCAGCTCCCCCCGCACCATTACCTCTGACAGCTCCCACGTCACAAGGCGGACCACCCTCTCCCTCATCAGCTTTAATGACAGTTTCTCTCGAAGCATATCTGGAACCTCGTCGTATATCCTTTGAATCTCCTCCGTCTTCTGATCTGCTTCCTCGAGGTCATAGTCCTGAAGAGTCTTATCCTGTTTTCTCTCCTCCACCTATAAGAAGACGACATACAGTAGCCAGTCCCAGCCTGTTGCAACGGACTTCAATAATTTCGCATTCGAGTCGAGCTGAACCAAACTCTCATCATACATGTAATCAACCACAAAATTTTATTGTTAATGCAAATTCTAGTATACATAATTTTCTAAATAATAACGAAAAAATTTTAAATAATTTATATCACCATGATATACCTTCGTTATTATTTAAAAATACTCACCTTTTAAAAAAAATCTGTATGTTTCCACAGGTGTATATAATGTAAAGCAATTTTTTTGTAATTTTTTTTATTTGTGTATAGGAAGCGGTTCTTATTCCGCGCCGGCCACATACAGACATAAAGGTATAGTTCAAAATGTAATTTGGTGTCGGACGAAGATTATTCTCCTCATAAATACAGAATTTCATTTAGTTAGAGTTATAATTCACTTTAATCAAAGTCGCACAAAAACTAGCATACTCCCGGTTTTTGTCTTAACCAACTCCCATAGGGTTTCCTACATGACTGAACATACCGAATGTTTTGATCATCGAAAATTAATAACGTATGTCTGAACATCCGCTTAAGTAATTAACTGTCTTCGTCCGGGTGAATCCAAGTTGCTAACAGAATGAAGCGATAGTCTTGTCTGTAAACTGAACCTAAGCTTATCTGTGGTGTGAGAGTGGTGTTGAGTTGTGCGTTTCTTTATAGCACGCGCGAGGCTGCCGTATAAACCGCCCGCCAGTCATCAGAAGGGTAACGTTGAGTAATCTTTCAGCTGCCCTAACCTCCGTGTGTCTATTTAATAACTCTAACAGCTTTTTGGTGATGGTATTTTGGCAATTGTTTGGCAGGACTGTATTTCGTTTGGTCTGATTTATGTAAAAAATTATGTAAATAGCCAATCCTTTTTAACACAAAATGCACCATCGTACAATTATCTTTTTCACGTTTTTTGTTTTGCGGATTTTGCTAACAAATATTTGCTTGCATGTGCTTAATTTATGTATATCTATATTTAATCGTCTATGTTATTATTATTATTTATTTATAATAAGTTATTGATTTTTCACAAACCTGTATGATTTTTTGATATATTTCTGCAATTACTATTATTTAATATGAATTAAATTACTAGTAGCATGCAATAAAATTTTTAAGTTATTTAGTAACAAGTTATAAATTCTGTAATATTAAATATATAAATATGTAATTTGTATTCTGTATATAAAAAAAATTAATAAAAAATTACTGCAATTTAATGATTAAATATTAGCTGCATGCTATTTTTGAATTTAATATTTTATATCTCTCGCACACAAGTTCTCAAGTCTGAGGAAATTTTATACAACTAAGCTGTTAACTGTCTAAAGTTAAGAAATTTTAAATATAAACCGGTTTGGATTCCTTGGACTTTAAATGATCTCGTGTGCAATATGGTGTTTATATTCTTTAATTATATTTTTTCTATACAGCTGTTCGTTCTGGCGACTACTACATGTTTGATGAGTTCGACGATACCGATGTTCATCTGAAAGATGATGAGTCGAGCGAAGACGAAGATGCTCCAAAATCTATGGGCTTTGGCAAGGTAAGTTTTTTGGCTTTAACCGTTATATATGTAAAGTATGGTGAGTGTTTTGGAAAATATGGAAAAGGGTAGTCATGGTTAATAGTCTCTATATCCACGTTTTGTAGTGGTGGTATAATGAAAAAAATGGTTTATGCATGATATCATTGGAAAAATAATGTTGTGTTTGTTATCTATATCTAACCTAATAAGTGTCTTTAACATATGTGGATGATTGTTTAAAATTTAATATATCCTATTGGTAGATTATGGTGACTAACAAACAAGCTTTGCAATAACGTTGCTCTACGTAATGTATATTGTGCTTTTTAAGTTCAATTGACGAAATTAACAAAGCAGTCTCACTGCAATCTTTATCTACACTGTTTGATAATTAAATGAAGGAAAGCAAAAATAAAAATTAAAGTCGTTTTTGAAAAGCACTTTATACTTTACGTGTGGGATGTGTATGACAGCTGGTGTCGACGGCTATCAAGACCGACGTAAAACGCGCGGTCTCGTTGCGTCGTGCCTCCGCGCCCGCAGTGCGTATGCGGACGCGAGCGTCTTCACTCACATATCCTTTCTCTTATTCGCATCAGGTATGTTTTGCAAGTACAGTGGGTGTTAGAAAATTTTATGAAATCTTATTTATACCAAAGCGATAAGTTTATTTATATGTGTATTTACACTTTTTATTGGCGTACCTAGAAAAAATGTATTTCGTATATTTTTATATGTAATTTCCTACATATCACAGTTATGTCCGAAAAAATAATAATTTTTTCTTCAATTTACTTTATTTCCTGTATTTTGTATTTATATTATACTATAAATATTGAAGTTCGTAAGTCACTATCCTTAACGTTTTAAACACACACGTGTTAAACGTCCCTATTTGTTCTTATAAAACAAACGTCAATAGCTCAGTGGTTCAGGCGTTGGATTCACGTTCGATCGATCGTGGGTTCAAATCCTAGTCATAGTCAGGACTCCTTGTGTGACCCACTCCTAACACAAACATTTTATAGCTTAGTTGAAGGGGTTAAGGAATACTAGTAGTATGTGATCCATACTGCCAGAAAAAAATGTTTGATGAGTATATGTATATAAATATATTGTGTACACTTATATATTATTTGTTATGTATTTTATATATATATGTGTTATTATAGTATATTAAATCTCATTATTGTATTTAATTTTTTGATGTTATTACGTAGGTTATCTTTTGTGCACTACCACGATATAATTGTTTCTAAGGTTTCCTACGACGAGGTTGGCTGGAAGAAATCGCTTTTAGTGATAAGACCGCCTTTGCATACTATTTTAATTTTAAGATTTTAATTCTGTAACTGTAAAATGTTTAGTATGCTTTTGTTATGCATTTTATGAAGCTTTTAGTGCTGTCTAATTGTGGTTTAAATAATATTTTATAGCATTATATTTGGATTTGTTTTTTATTACATTATATTATAAGGCTTTTAATGATAATAAAATGTTACGCATTTATTAGTCTCGAGATAGATCTCCACGTGCAGAAGGCGTACGAGAAACGGAAGTAGATGCGAAGATATCCGACCGAGAACGACCTGGACCAGCATCGGAATTAGATGATATTGCACCGCCACCAGGTTACTTTATTTTTAATAAACATATAAAATAAGCATTCAATATACACATTAAGTAAGACACACAGATCTACATACCTTAAACTTGGTTATTGAGTATTAAGAAAAGTTAAAACAATATCATACAATTAATATTATGTCGTTACAGAAGCCGAAACTATCATAGACAAAATAAAAGGATTTTTGGATACTGCGTGGGCGTTTATATCTAGTATTCTCGTGTCACTGACGCGCCACCTCATGAAGTACTCGAGGGATTACAGATATGTGTCCCGTACACTATCAGTTGAGAAGAAACATCTTAAGGTATGGAATTATTAGAAGTTATAGTTACGTCAAAATTATCATTAAAACTCTGAATACAATGATTTATTTTTATACAGGAAAAGGAAGGATTTGGTATTGGTTTGCGTGAAGGCTCACAAATGATATGGGAGCCGTTACCTGAAACTTTACTGCACCAGTGAGTGTTTAAACTTTCTATAATCTTGTGAAAACTTAAATCTGAGCATTTTATGTTACGCTTTTTGGTACTGGGTTGGGCTTCGCATAGTTTGTGGAGTGGTGGTTGGGATTATAACCAAATAGAAATGTAGACATTTTATATTGAAAAAAGTATTGCCATTAGACAATATTATAGTAGGCATAAACAAAACATATTTTTAAAAAGTAAGTAGTTACTAGTGTTTTTTTTTTTGCATGCTGCCTTAATTATTAGGGAATTGGAACATTCCAACAATAATCTACTTCAGCCTCCTGAGGATGTCTGGTAGGTGTTACCAGATATATAATCGGATAATAATATGCTTGTAATACTTAAAAGATTGCACAACATAGAAGAGTATTCAAATTTTTATTAGTCTTAGAGCATTCGTCTAACACAAATAGCTAGAACTAATCTTAAAATTATAGTAGTTATTACTATCGTAGAATTGAAATTAGTTTTCATTTGCACCAATCATTAGAAGCTCGCACTTGGCGGCGTTTGTAAAGAAATAATAATTAGCGTTTTTATTTGTCAAGAAATAGCAAATTTTTAATTTTGCAAAAGAAGTTGAAATCGTGATTTTGGAAACTGATTCAGAGGGAAAGGTTTATAAGACAAACAATTTGGAAATGGGTTACAAAATTTTTGGGGGTTTTGCAGCCGTAAATTAAGCGAACTTAGTGTACCGGAGATCCGTATCTTGGCTGCGAGTATGGAGCGCGGGCTCGACGTGTCTCCCGCTGCGACCCCGGCGCCTGCGACGGCGTCTCCCGACCTCAGCGATACCGATGACACTTCGGAACACGAGAGCGCCTTTAGCTTACAGACTACTGGAAGGTTTAGTGCACTGCATCCATCTAAAGTTTATATTGCAATGGATAGATCTATAACTTTGGAATTATTTCGACACTATAAAACAGGGATGTTATGGATATGAAATTTTGGTCTTGGTGACGAACTGTTTTGACTTAACATAATGACTGTCCATGGCTAAGATAAGCAAGGATATAATAAAGAGGAAAACGAGGACTACTATGTTGACTCCGTAACATCCCTGCTAAAGAACATAATATTAGTTTTAAATATTTTATTTTTATTACACGTGTTACTTCCATTACAATATAATGTCTAGACGTAAGATGTTTTACGTGGCTTTTAAATGGGCTTTGCTACATATATGTGTGAATGTTATATTTTTGTATAATTTATATTGGTATTGATTTGTAATTTATAAACTGCAAACGGGTAAGTACTTCCGCTGATTTAATGTTACACTTCTCATATATCTTTTTTCTTCTGTATTTACGATTGTAAATGTTGTTATAATTAATAGTTTATTTTTTTATTATAAAGAAATTAATAAATCACATATCAGTTCGTTCAACCTTGATAAATTTAAAAATTTAAAAAATTGTTTTAGTAATTTATTTTATATATCTGATGTTTATCGTATTTACTTTCTTTTTTTTATTTCCTAAATGTATAACGTAGTAAATAACATTTGATAAATAAATTTCAGCAAGGATATAACAACGTTAGAAGAGCAGGACGATTCTATGTTTAAACAAGAAAAGTCTCCATTTGTGCACCTCGCTTATGCACTGTGGTATGCAGTTTTGGCACATACAGATATTGTGTGCTATATTATGGTATTTATTAATCAGGTGAGAGAATAATTAACCCCTAAAATAATAATTAAAACATAAATTGTATTTAAGAAGCTTTATTTCTATTGTTGTTGGTAGATTGAAGAGTAGCACAATATTTTAGTTTTGAGATTGTTAGTTTTATATTTTGCTTTAGATTCAATCGGCTACCATTCTGTCAATACCATTACCACTTATGGTTTTTCTATGGGGAACGTTGACGATACCTCGTCCAACTAAAACGTTTTGGGTGACCCTTATTGCGTATACAGAGGTAAGGGATATTTATTTCTTTTTGTTTGATTGTGTTTTAAGAACTGTTATAATGGTATTTTATTTTATGGTATTTTAGGTAATCGTGCTTATTAAGAGCATGTTCCAATTTGAAATTCTGCCGTGGAACCAACATGAATTCCCAGCTAATATGCCTTTTACTGCACCGAGAATTATTGGCATTGAAAGGAAATTTAATTATGCTCTCTACGACTTGTTGCTCTTGCTTATCATATTTTTACACAGGTAAAACTTCATTGATTGTAAATAGGGCTAAATTCCATATTCTATCAATAAAATTTGTATATCCTGGTCTATAGTATGTAAAGGCATTTGTTTCAAGTTGTGATTACTTGTAGATTTATGTTAAAATCCCTTGGCCTATGGAAGGAGTCATCGCCAGAAGTGGAATTGAAAGAAGATATGGAATATCCTCTAAGTTCCTCTGATACACAATTACTCATCGAGGGTCATGGTACGGAAGTCGGTCGCAAATATCTAGAAATACACCAACGATCCAGTCCGTGAGTAGAGTATTATAGCTTTTATTTCATACTTTGTTTTTATTTCAAAATTCGAGTGCTAAGGCGATAGTATGCGCCATATAGTTAAAAGTTTGAAGGTATATTTATAATACCTTTCAAATATAAAGTGCTCTCAAGTATGTTGTATGCGGGCAGACAGTGGTGCGCGGCCGGTAGAAATAATACGAAAGAATGAAAAACCCACTTTAGTACGACACACAAGTGAAACTCTTCCAACTCCAACCCCTGGTCAACCTGAACCTTCCACGTCTGAACCCGAGCACACATCATCACCCGGATTTTTCAGTCGTCTGACAGGATTCATTCGTTCATTTTCTCCCTGGCAGTCGCACTCACAGTACCTGTTTTGTTATTTTTTTTATATAAAATGTTTGGTATTTACAATATCGGTGTATCGGTTTACATAAACGAACTTGTCCGTATTTATAATATAAAATCTTCAATTAATTTATCTAATTAAAGAAAAAGTTTTTGATTTAACCGATTCATATATCAAACGTTTTATATAGCTTGAGCAGCGAGTATTATTAGGTAGTAGTTAGGTTTAAACTACACATTTTGTATTATAGTATTATATAGTACTACATGATAATTAAAATAATATATAACCACGGGCAATTAAAAATTATAGAACGAACCGAGCTGCTGCTCTTTTCCAAAAGTTGGACTTTCATTATATTGTTGTTAAATGTCGCGATCATATTGCTACGTTTTCTAGGAATTAAATGAGAACATAGAGTGAGTAGTTATAACTGTATTATGGATAGCAAATATATTTGAAATCCAGTGGTAGTTTTCGTAGATAGTATTTAAAGTATTCAGGTACACCCTAGACTGATTTTCATTTTATTTTTGAATCGACAGACCTCAAGAAGTTGAAACAAATGGTACTGTAGCAATCCCTAAGAAGACGGTTGAAATAGAAGAACCTCCTCCTCCATTAGAAGATCCGGAACCTGGACCATCTAAAGCCATAGATGATGATCATTACAAGTAAATTATTTTTTTAAATATTAGTAGGACAATTGTCTTGTTTCGCTATTTCTATACGATTTTATAAAGTCACAACTTTTAAACTTCGGATCTTTTCAGAGTAAATGATGATCAAGAACCAATTATTGCAGTTGCGACAACCTTAGAAGATACTTACAGCCACTATCCTCAAATGATTGTTTTATCGTAAGTATTTGTTATGTTTAACAAGTATTTCCTCTTAATTTAAAGGAACAAGTTAATAAATTCCTATATAATAAAGAAAAAATGTTTATACTGTTGTTTTGTTCTTGCAGTATTAAGCGGTATTTGGGACCAACACGAGAATTCTTTGCACGCATGCTGGCCCCTGGCGCTCGCGTCACTGCCGATATTTACGCTTATATGTTTCTGTGTGATTTTTTCAACTTTTTGGTCGTTATATTTGGATTTGCAGCCTTTGGGGTAAGATTTTATTGTCTTTATAAAATTTAATAAGTTTTTGTTTGTAACAGAAACAAAATATTGTTACTAAAATGACAAAAATTTCCTGTCAATTTATTAACTACATATAAAGCTTTCATACGTGTAGGAATCAATCCGAGAAACGAATATTAATTTTAATAATGTCAGACAAATGCAAAAAAGACAATATATAAAATTATAATGTTAATTTTCAGACGCATCAAGGTGATGGAGGCGTACAAGCATATCTCGAAGAAAATAAAGTTCCTATACCTTTTCTAGTCATGTTAATTCTGCAATTTGGATTGATTGTCACTGATAGAGCGCTTTACCTGCGCAAATTTATGTTAGGCAAAATCCTCTTCCAGTATGGGCTTATTATTGGTGTACATATTTGGATGTTCTTTGTTTTGCCATTTATCACGGAAAGGTAAGTTCTGTTTACATTACACGATTTGAATACTCCAATAATTAAAAATAGAAATCCCGATTTAGAGGTTCGAGTTTGATCCCCACTTATTAGAGCACTGGTGTCAACCCATTTATGAGACTAACGAGAACTAGAGAGATAAGTGTTACTTAATCTAAAATCATTATTAAGCAAAATTTTATCGTTTTTATAGGGCGTTCAATGCTCTCGTCCCACCTCCAATGTGGTATATGGTGAAGTGTATCTACTTACTACTCTCCGCGTACCAGATCCGCTGTGGATACCCGCGACGTATTATCGGCAACTTTTTATGCAAATCGTACCACTTCCTCAACATGGTCTGCTTTAGAGGGTAAGTAGTCATCTTGGTAGAGTAATGATAATTTAGTTTTCCAGCGTGAGCGTAAATTATAACGTATAAAAATTCTTAATAGATTCATGGCAGTACCGTTTCTTTTCGAGTTGCGTACTCTTATGGACTGGATTTGGACGGACACATCAATGACGCTCATGGACTGGCTCAAAATGGAAGATATATTTGCTAGCGTATTCCTGCTAAAGGTAAGATTGCTAATAGTAATCGATTTTTCGTCGATAAAAATTAATAATGCACAAAACTAATCTTGGTTGTATTTTTCCTAGTGTTCAAGATACGTTGAAGATGAATTTCCGCAACCTCGTGGTATGAAAAAATCAACAACATCCAAATACTTATTAGGCGGTGGAGTACTTGCTTTTGTAATCGCCATTATATGGTTCCCTTTGGTTTTCTTCGCATTCGGAAATTCTGTAAGTAATGTAACAAGTTTTTAATAAGTAGAGAGATATTTTTTTTAATGTATCAATCAGCCAAAAGTGAGTTCAATATTTTATTGAGTACGTCACGACTGAATATTATCTTTTTTTAGGTTGGCCAACCAAACCCTCCAACTGATGTTACGGTGAAAATTAGAATCGGACCCTTCCTACCTGTCTATCAGATGTCTGCTCAGTCACATAATATAGACAGGTAATTGTTTTTGACATCGTCTATATTTAAAGAAGTATAAAAAAGATTATTTTATTAAATAACATTCTATTATGTGAAATTGAAATGGAGTATGTTTCATATTAAATATTTTACTGGGGTTGTTGTTGGCAAACTTGTTCAACAGTTTCACCGAACGAGATTACACGCAGCTGATCAACCAATACGCACGCGACCGCACTGCTCAGACATTCCTCTCTAACTACATGTATAACGACGTGGCAGTCATCACCATCAACCCTAACTCCACGATGAAATGGGTGATATCCCCACCTGAGTTGGCACGCCTTGAAAGAGAAGCTATGTCAAGTAAGTGATTACTTTTTAATGATATTTTATAAATAAACGTGTTATATACTGACATAACTTCACTAAACAACAGTGAATATATGGTATTCGGAAAAATACCTAATCATCAGCCTAAGTTATTAGAAAGAGTTATAATACTAAAACATGGATGTCAACCCCGCTCTCTCTTACATCTACATTAAAACATTTTTGTTGTAATTAATTAATTTTATCACTTAAGTATGAAGTTAAAGTCTTTTTTCTCTTTTACATTAGCATTGTCTATAAAAACAACAAGAAATTTTATCCACAAACTTTCAAATGAATCCTAAAACAAACATGACGTGTAGTGTGGTTCAATTACCGTACTTTTTCATTAACACTTTATTGCGCTAGTTTTGTACTATATATTTGATAACACAATAATTTTCCACAGATTCGTCGTTAACGGTCAAATTTACATATATAATCACTCACCCAAGCAACAATGCACAGAACCCGCCCACCATCGAGAACAATCGTGAGGTGCCGCTTGAGGCGTTTATTGATGGCAAAGCTAACCCCGAGAGAGAGACGCTGCTCAAGCTGCTGACTAATAACAGCCAGCCTGATGATTGGTATGCATCTAAATTATAACAATTGATTTGAATAACAAAGTAAGGTTGCGGTAAAAACTTGTAGACTGTTGCAAATGATACTTGATCCTTTGAAAAACTGGTATTATGCAACCTCCCTTCTTCACTCCTCTACAACATCGGTTCATCTCTCGTTTTTGCTTTAGATAATGTAGTTTATAGTTCTAATAATAGACCATTTACATGTAATCTATAACTATCCAGAGAGGTTGTTATAGTGTTTGTTACTTTTTAGACCATCCCTAAATCCTGAATTTTCTGCACTACATGTTTTTTCTGTACACGTTTAATTAAAATTGTCAATTTTGTAACAAATAATCATTATATAAACAGGTTGAACGTGAAATTGCTTTTCCCGAAGTTTGTCAAGGTGTTTAATAAAGGAACTACGAAACCTGCGTATCAACTGATGCCTCCAATATCTGATACAGGTATGAGTGGATATTATTATTTTTGGTTTTAACAAAACAGCATCTTATTTTATGACATTGTATACCGATTTGCGCAATTAATATATTTTCTATTTTATTATCCGTAGAGAACGACGATGCTCGTTACTATCGCGATGTTAAGTTGCGACTGGAACGGGAAAACGACACTATGTACTGGCGCGTACACGAAACTTGTCTTGAGTCTCATGTAAGATAATCAATTAACTTTCATCGCTTTCATACGTTTTTATGATATACATGTTTAGGAGTTTAGACTAACTACGATGTTATGTTACACAGGATTTTCTAGCACCGATACCAATGAACAACTGCGACATGCTTGTCATGTACACGTTTAACGATAAGCTATTCCCAGAAACGCTTAACTTTATTTCGGGAGGCGGGTAAGTCGTTTTTTTACAAGCTTTTATTTAACTGGCAATGTATGTATGTTTTTTCGGGTGAAATCTCGTAACTCAATATTGAAGCAGATATCTTCAATCAATTGAGCTGAAATTGTGTATACAAGTTCAATTTGGATGACTATGCATGGTTGACTTTATGACGTCATTCTAAATCCAACATGGCGTCATATCCAAGGTGGCGGACTAGTTATTTTTAATGCATTAAAATATGGATATCAAATGCAAGTGCTTGCTAAGAATAATTCGAAAAATAAAGTGACGTCAGTCTAAATCGAATATGGCGGACTAACTACCATCCGTCTATAGACTTCAGTAAAGACGGTGTTCACTTCATTCAACCCAAGAGTGTGCAATTTCCAGCAATTATATTATGTTGGGCTTGCACAGTACAAGTAAATAGTAAAAGTTTTAAGGTAAAAAAATATTTTTATCGTTTTAGCGCATTCAAATAAAAGCTTGTTTTTTACTTTAAATTTTTTTATTGTGCTCAACAACATCCACCTTAAAAATTTACTTTATATTAGTATGTTTAACCATAATTGCAGTATAATCGGCTTATACACGACATTCGTCTTCCTGGCGTCACGTGTACTACGTGGCTTCTTCTCGGGCATCTACACCAAGATCATGTTCGATGACCTACCTAACGTGGACCGAGTACTACAGCTATGCCTGGATATTTATTTGGTAATTCACCCGTTTTATTTATATTACTAACCACTTGCTGTCTATTCGATAAAATTGCTATACACTTTTGCTTACGTCACCACTACCGTAACAATCTACGTGCAAATTTTCGAAATGTAAGTTTTTCTTAAAATATTTTATTGGTCCCTTTCAGGTTCGGGAAGCATTAGAACTGTCTCTAGAAGAAGACTTATTCGCGAAACTGGTGTTCTTGTATCGGTCGCCAGAGACCATGATTAAATGGAGTCGTCCCAAGGAAGAAGACGACCGCGAACAGAGGGCTCTACCGGCACCAAATTGAGCTTTAGCTTTCACTTGCTTGAATTTGAGACGTATATAATTCTTATCAATTTCTTCCTACTAGGAAACTTTATCGTTTCAAAAGCCTTTTAATCTGAATAATGAAGGAGATCGTGACTACATACATGAGACTATATATTTGAACTTATTCAGAAACAATACTGTCAGAAAATAGTAATAATGTACATGGACAAATGAGTTAGGAGAATTGTAATACTAAACGTGCAATTATAAAGTGTGATGTAAGTCTTAGCTTTTTTCAAAATATAAACATCATAAAGTAAATAAGTACTTATAATTTTGAAAGATTTAATCATATTATAATAAGACTATTCGAAATTTACAAAGAATATAATATTAAACAAGAGATTATTTTATCACATTGGTAAGGGCACTGAGGATGAGCTAGAATAGAAGATGCGTTAGTTGTACAGCAAAAAGTTTATTACCTTAAGAATAATTGCGGTGCTTCAATATTTCTGTTTGCATAAAGGTTTGGGGGGGGGGGAAATTTATTTATGTGGGTAGGTATAAAAGTACAATAAGGCTCTGACTCTAGAACGATTTATATAAGACGATGCCAACCTTTTCTTATACGTCGATTTAACGACTAATGAATTAAATAGGTTATTAAATCCATAAAATTTGAATACGCACAATATTTTTCAACCTATATTTTTATTTATTATTATTAAAAAAAAAATAACTATATTAAAAACCAAACTGAAATAAATAATAGTGTCCTAAACCTCTCGGTATTGAAGTCTGTTTCTGAGAACAAATGAGAAAAATTTATACTTTCTTCTTGTTGAGGTAAGATTATGAAATAACTTTTACGTAAACACGTAGATATCTTACTCTGTCCAGCACTCTTGTATTTGCACTGTGTGTTCAACTAGTACTTACATCATCAATGCAAAACATGTAGTGTTTTTACGCTCTCTAAATGTTAATAGTACATAACGTTTTATTCGCTATTTATTTAAGATCATTTGTTTTCATTCTATATTGTATTAGTCTACTCAAAGTAGCACAGTATATGTATATTTCAAAATTTGCATGATGGAAAAAATATCAAGGATCCGAAACTATTGTTTATTTATTTGTTTAATTTTTACAAATATACGCTTACTATTACGTAGTAAAAGAATGTTATATAATAATTGTTACTTTAAAAAATGTTGAAACAATATTAGTTATTGTTTTCATACTAGCATAGCTATTATATTTATATTTTATAGATCATTGCTATAATGTTCTGTTAAATTTTATTATGGTTATATTTAATTAATATCTGCCTTAAAAATAATCTATACCTCAATCGTGTCGATGCATTTTTGATATTATGATTTATTAAATTATTGAGCATTAGGATTTTGTGTACATTTTGTAATATGTTATACTTAAGCTGCATTTAATGTTGTCGTTTGTGGTACGAAATAAAAGTCTTATGGTTATTTATGTATTTATTTATCAAAAATTTCCTTTCAAATTATTCTTATTTCGAAACCTTTATAAACTTAATTTTAAAATTAAAAGCTAAATTTTAGTTTAAAGGAGTTAATAAATTGTTAACATTAATGATTCATTCAAATACAAAGTGAAATGAAAATAATTAATTCACTACCATAAGTCGAGGTGCAATATTCATAGACATGAGTTCCTGGAAAAGCAATTTAGCGGCGTACGGAAGTCGCACTTGAGATATCTGTGTTTTATTTTTACATCCCTTACATTCAAATGTGTTATTTCTTAAATTAGCTATGGCTATTAATCCGCAGAAATTGCAAACATGAATACGATAAGGATCCGATACTTCGAAAAGACGCTCTCTCAAAAACTGAGCAGCGCCATGGGCTATTTGACAATCACGCTCCATTTCTCCAAAACGTAAACCTCCATCTCGAGCTCTTCCTTCCATAGGTTGTCGTACCAAAATTTGCACAGGTCCTCGGGCCCGTGAGTGAATTTTGTCGTCCACCATGTGCTTGAGACGCTGATAATAAGTTGGTCCCAAGAACACTTGAGCGTTAATTTTCCGTCCAGTGTGTCCGTTATACATCACCTCATTACCTCGGAGATGATAACCATATTCTTGAAGTAAAGATGAAATTTTCTGCACGTTAACTGCATCGTTAAATGGTGTTGCATCACCGATTTCGCCTTTGTTTGAAGACACTTTTCCTTGAATACATTCAATCAAGTGACCAATCGTCATACGAGACGGGATAGCATGCGGATTAATTATAATATCGGGAGTTAAGCCCTCACATGTAAACGGCATGTCTTCTTGTCGGTACTGAATTCCGCAAGTTCCTTTTTGACCGTGCCGAGAAGCAAACTTGTCACCAATTTGTGGAATTCGAACAGATCTAACGCGGATTTTGCAAAATTTATATCCTTCACTGTTCAATGTCAACATGACTTGATCTACTATACCAGTTTCACTGTTTCGTAAGAATGTTGAAGCGTCTCGTTTGCTGTAACGCTTAGTTGTGCCTTCGAGTTCGTCATCGTTTTCTGGTAAAGTAATTGTTTTGCCAATTACAACGTCATCACCAGACACTCTTATGCCAGGTGCGATAATGCCGTCATCGTCTAACTTATCGTAAAGAGCATTTCTCATTCCTTGACACGTCTGTCTGGTCGGTTTCTCAAATTGTTCTTCCTGATCACCAATTCTTTTAGATTCTGAATCTTTATACGACCGATAAAACACAGACCTAAAGAATCCTCTTTCTACAGCAGAAGCATTTAAGATGACACTGTCTTCCTGATTGTATCCAGTGTAACACAAAATGGCTACAATAGAATTAATCCCAGCTGGCAATTCTCTAAAACGCAGATATTCCATAGACCTGGTAGTTACCAATGGTTTGTGTGGATAATACAGCACATGAGCCAGTGTATCCATTCTGACATGGAAATTTGTTATATAGACTCCCATAGCTTGTTTTCCCATAGCACTTTGATATGTATTTCTGGGACTCTGATTATGATCAGGGAATGGAATGATTGAAGCACAGACACCTAATATCATAGCTGGATGAATTTCGCAGTGTGTATATGTTGAACAATAAGCATATTCCTTCACTTGTGCTAAATCATCTGGACTCATAGCAATCATGACAGTTTCTTCTTCCAGTGTATCTATATATTCCACAACTCCACTTGCTACCAAATTTTGCCACCCATAGTTATTGTAATCTCTTTCTTTTAGTTGGTCTATGTGTTTTTTCTTCAACAACAAAGATCCATTCTCCACAATCAGTAAGGGGCGACAAATTCTTCCAGCATCAGTGTAAATTCTTATTTCTCTGTCTCTTATGTCACGAATCATGCTGACTTCTGAGACTATGATATCCATTTGGCGTCGTAATTTACGTAACGTAGCCATAAGTTGTTCAGGATCTCTGTGAATACCAACCCAACAACCATTTACAAAAATTTTGGTTGCATCAGCTATGGCCGACGGTGCAATTTCTTCCAAGTTCTCCATAGACCACTCTTCCAAGAACTCCAATATTGGTGAGGGTTGACTTCCTACTGATATATAAGCCATGAGAGCTAAGTTTTTGACTAATCCTACAGCAGCACCCTCTGGTGTTTCTGCAGGGCAAATCATACCCCAAAGAGTATTATGTAATTGACGAGGTTTAGCCAATTTACCATCTCGACCTATGGGAGAATTTACACGTCGTAGATGAGAGAGAGTTGATGCAAAAGTTAAACGGTTCAATACTTGCGACACCCCAGCTCTAGCTTGATGGGCTTTCTTTTGATCACCCCAATTTCCTGTAGCCAATGAGTATCTCAAGCCATCAGTAATAATTTTTGTTTTAATTGCTAGTTCTAGATTAAAATCTTTTCCTTTATCAATAAATTTCTGGGCATACATTCTTACTTCTTTAAGCAAATTCTTAAATAGTCCTCTAAATAAGAAAGCCAGTAGAGGGCCGGCCAAGTCGAGTCTTTTGTTCCCATAATGATCTCTGTCATCAAGTTCACGACGACCTAAGGCTGCAAGTAATAATCTATGTACCATATAGCCTAAAAAGTAAGCCTTCTTTGTCTCACAAAAATCAGAAACACCAACATGAGGCAACATTTCTTTTTGCAAAATTTCTCTTGCATATTTTATACGCCTTTCTTTTGTAACTCCGGGACGTGCTCCACGAGCACCAATGAAACTAAGCGCAACATTCTGTTCTTGAATGACAAATGCCTCATCTAATGAAGGCTTGACCATTTCCATCATTTCAGGATCATCAAAATCATAAATAATGTGTTCCAAAATGTCTCTGTCCGCCACAAAACCTAACGCTCTAAATACAATCATAATAGGAATTTCTTGTTTAATGTAGGGCACAATTGCTACAATTCTTTGACCAATTGCGGATTTCTTAATACTCTGTCCTCCTCTTGCCATCATATTGACCCATAGTGTTGATGTAGGCCTGGAACTATGTTCTAGACATGAACGTATTTCTGTTTTATATGCAAATTTACCTCCTTGCATACTGAATACATATACTGTATTAGTAGCCATTTTTTCTTGAGCAATCAAAACTTTCTCAGAACCGTTTATAATGAAGTAACCACCTGGATCTAGAGGGCACTCATTTAATTCAGTCAAATCACGATCTGTTAAATTGCTAAGCAAACAATATGTGGACCTAAGCATAATGGGTATTTTTCCAATAAATGTTTTTTGATGTTGAGTTTCAATTGGGTCTTCATTTTCTTTTACTATTGTTTTTGTAATATCTACATAAAGAGGTGCAGAATAAGTTAAATTCCGTAGACGCGCTTCGTTAGGCATCATAGGAGAGGGTGCACCATCCTTTTCCCAGTGAGTTGGTTTTGAGAGATAAATTTGGTCAAATTTGAGATGATATTTTGGCGGTGTTTCGATTTCACCTGAAGAATGTTGAGCTTCGGCTTGTAGTTCTATAGGGGGAGAATCTTCTACAATTCTTTGCACAGACATTTGTATGAATTCATCAAAACTGTCTAATTGTTGTCTTACTAGGCCTTTCTCATCGAAATAGGCGTTAATTACAATCCAACAAGCTTCTTGCCAAAGTTCGGATGAAATCTCTTCGACTTCTTCCTCTTCATACTGATCATCCTCCATGTCATACATGTTGTAGGTTGTTTTAGCTCTTCAACAACGTGAATTAGTAAAATAAGAATTAAATTAAAAACACAATGTTGTAACTTCACAAATTATAGTTTTATTTTAGTATAGGTAAAAGAAATATAATCAGCAAAACCAATAGCGTCGGCTCTTCAATTCAATTCAATTTTTAGGTTTATGGCTTTTAGGCGTGCAAGTTGAGCACATTTAACTCCGCCAATGTCACGTGAGATGGAGAAAACAGTCAAATTGAGCTAGAGTACGGTAAAAAATATAATTTAAACATTAATTTGACTATATGTACATGATAAATAGGTAGCGATTGTTAGTAAATCTGCAACAAAAAAAAAACACACACACATCACATATAAGTAAAAATAATAAAATACTACAGATTGTTATTTATAATTTAATATTGTTAGTTTTAATATATTTACATAAGAATGTACATAAGGGACTAAACACAAACATTAACAAACATTTAACACTCAAAGGACGGGGGACTTTACGAGGGAGAACGTCATAGAGAGGGTGTAAAAGCTTTGAACAGTTAAAAATAATGTGAGAGGCAGAGCCTTCGTCTAAGCCGCACTCGCACAACGAGTGGTCTCTGACTCTGATCTTAGCCAAGTGCACAGGTGTACATGCGTGTCCGAGACGAAGACGACATATAGTTGTAGTAACAAATCGATCAGCAAACCTTTGAGCAAAAAACCAGGGTCGTCTCGGAATGTCAGATTGTAGTGAGGCATAGTATTTGCCTTTAACCGACTTCGATGAATTCCAGTATTCGTTCCAGGATTGGTCCAAATGAATTTTAGCGAGTGAGCAAAGGTCCTGGGATGAGTTAGAAAAATGTTCGAGAGAACCGCAATGAACTGCTAATTTGGCGCAAGAATCAACAGTCTCGTTACCAGTAATGCCTGAGTGACTCGGGATAAAAACTAAAGTGATCATAAACCCTTTCTGATGGCAAGAATAAAGTGCTTCCCGAATCTTTAAAATAATAGAATGCCTACGCTTGGCCCGAAACGGATTCTCTTTAATAGCCATTAAACAACTCAGCGAGTCAGTCAGTATAAGTGTTTGATTAATGTTATGAGACTCTGTGTACTTAATCGCTTCAAACAAGGCCACAGCCTCACCTGTAAACACAGATGACTCAGGGGGACATTTAAATTGCAGAATAATTTTGTACCTGGGCACCCAACAAGCTGCACCAACAAAACCATCAAGAGATAGTTTGGATGCATCAGTATAAATTAATAGATGATTTGGCCAATTTTGATGAATAAGTTCCTGCAATTTTACATTATTACCGGGGGCACCTTTAACTAAACCTAGGTCAGTAGTTATGTCAGGTTTATAGACAAGGGACTTATAAGCTACTGTGTATAATGGATTAATCGGAAAAGCTGTGAGTGGATGGGGAAGCCTTGTAAATCTAAGAAAACTGTCCAACAGAGAAGAGACAGGCTTATTTGGGTCACAGAGTTGAGACAACAAAGACAGGCGCGGCCAAAGTGGATGAGATGATAGCTGTAACGCCTTACAAACAAAACGGTCGCATAGATATTGCCGCCGGATTGTTAACGGAGGATCAACACATTCAACTTGTAGAGCATTAATTGGGGAAGACTTCATTGCACCTAGTATTATCCTAAGACATTTGTTTTGAATTTTGTTTAATTTTTCATTGGGGGCTTTATTAAAGGGGTCTAGGACAAAAAAACCATAATCAATATGGCTCCGTATAATTGCACTGTACAGTAGTTTTTGAGTATAAGGGTGTGCACCCCACCACACACCAGACACAGCTCGCAAGGCATTGACCCCTGCCTCGCATTTTTTACTGATATAGTCAGCATGGGCAATTCCGTTCAGTTGTTTATCGAGGGTAAGGCCTAAAAATTTAACTTTGTTAACAATTTCAATGGGTTGATCCTCATAAACAATATCAATGTCAGGAATATGGCGTTTTTTAGTAAATAATACTGCCTTACATTTTGTAACTGATAAAGACAATCCGTGATCAAATAGCCACTGGCCTAGGTAGTGCAAAGCAGAGTTGATGCGAAAAGTTATGTCCTCAACTGATTTTGAGCTACAGTAGAGGACGATGTCATCAGCATATTGAAGAATATTGCAAAAATTATTAACAGACAATTCGAGGTCCTGGGTATAAAGACTGTATAACAGGGGGCTCAAGACTGACCCTTGGGGAAGGCCCTTCCAGACAAGTCTAGGGGGAACAGTAAGTAGCCCATGCTTAACAGATATGGACCTACAAGAAAGTAGCTTAGCTATGTAATTAGTCAGCCTCGGCGGTAGACTCAGCTGGTGCATTTTTTGCCTGAGCAACGGAAGCAGAACATTATCATAGGCTGAAGACACATCTAGAAAAACACCAACTAGATACTCCCCCCTAGAAAATGCAACTCGAATGTCTGTTGTAAAAATGCTGAGACTATCTAGAGTGCTTAAACCCTTCCGAAAGCCAAATTGGGAGGGTGCTAGAATATTCCTGCTTTCCACTACCCATTCCAATCGATTTTTAAAAAGATGTTCGGAAACCTTGGCTAAGGTGGATGATAAAGCAATAGGTCTGTAGGAGTTTGGGTCAGAAGGACATTTACCTGGTTTCAGGATGGGAAGGATAATTTGTGATTTCCAAGATTCAGGGACAACATTAGATGTGAATAGAGTGTTAATTAAATTTAAGAAGTATTGTTTTGCATTATTAATATTCATTTATAATTAATAACAAATTGACAGTTGCCACTGCCAAATACTTGTAATAATAGTGATGCGCCCATTGTCGACACAGATTAAAGTTGTTGGTATTAAAATATTTAAAATACTATATATATCATAATAATATCATAATAATAACACCACATAATATTACTGTATGCTATTATTACTATACTAATTTAAAAAATCTGAATAAAGAAACAGAGAAAATATTATTGTGATTCCCTGTACTAAGGAAATTCTATATGAAATAATTATCTGCTGTCGGAGATAATTATTTCATATAGAATTCATAAAATGAAGTATATTGCTGTATATTTATCAGTTAACTTATGGGCCGCTTTATGTAAAATCAAATCAAAATCTCAAACAAAAGCACTGATTTCATTTAAATTATCGTTTGTTTCTTACCACAGAGTAAACACACGATATCAACAGATATTTTGTACATGGTACAAGCAAGTATTAACTACTTAAGTACTTATCATCACTATTATGTTTTTTTAGCTCATATTTTTAGTGATGTTTTGTTGAATTGAATTGATTGAAGATTACATTAGATCACAATGAATCATTTACGTTTTTCGTGTTATTATTAAATTTTTACTGTAAGAGTTATAATATTTTATATTATTATGGATTCTTCAAGGAGAGGTGGTTCTGAAGAGCAACGGTGCATATTGGGCTTGCAAGATTTGAAAATATCCAACAAAGACGAAAATGATACTGAGCAAGCGCACTCTGCTTCTACATCTAACAATAGTTCTCAAGCAAAAGTTAGAGCCATTGGTGCAATAGAGAGTTTTACTTTAGACAATGCTAATGTTAATCGGCAGGATTACAGTTTTTATGAACGATCAAATGTTATAGCAGCGTCAAAATTTGCTACCCCTAAGCGAGTGGAGACAATCGCGTCAATCAATAAACGTGACCTGAACACTACAGCGCTACCTGCCAGCCCAACTCGATCCATTGATTCTATATCGCAGAGATCGCTAAGTTACCAAACTGAGGACTTGTATGAGATACCTGGAAACACAAACAGTCAGTATCCACCTCCAGTATACGAAAACATAGATTACTACGGGGAGCAACAGCTCCCACAACCACCCTATTACCACCAGCTGTATCAGAGTCAACCACTACCCACTGACGGGTACTACAATACTCGGTATAGTAAAGCTCAACCTCAAGTGCCAGTGAATAACAAATCTAAAGTAAATCCCTTGGTATACGAAAATATGCTTTGTCCAGATAGTGAAAAGAAAAATGATTTTAAATTACAACCCAAACAGGATCAGCAATATATTCAACAAAGCTCTGCGCCTGGGCCACAAGTACCTAATACTACGCTTAACAGAAACAACTCACAAAAGTTACTTATTGAAAAAAGTAAACTAGACAAAGTTCCTCCACCACCACCATACAATTCATCATCAGATAATTCTAGTAGTGACTATACTGTAATGAAATCTGCACCTCCTAAATACACAGATGTTAGTGCACTTTTGAAAAACAATAATTCTGTTAGTTTTGATGACAAGGTTGTGACAATTCCTTCCACAGCCATATATGCCTCAATTGCACCTAGTGCTCAAAGGCCCAAAGCAAACATAGCTACAGAGGTTCAAGGACCTGTATCTGCACCTAAATATTTTCACCCCAAACCACCAGTTATTGGGAATGGTTTAGGAAAAGTAAAGTCTTCACCAGTAAATGGAAATTATGGTATTAGTCCAAAGCCTTTACCTAATAGAATGCAAATAATTGAGGATACCAATGGTTCTGATTATGTATGCATGACAGGAGGGTCCCCTGCTGCAGCTGTAGCAGCTGCAAATAAAGACAATGTGTCATTGGCTTCAGAGTCAATTAGTTCTCGTAATATGGTGTCTGGACTAACATTATGTTCACCAGCTCAGTCTCCTGCACCAAGTCCCACTCCCAGTTCAGTGTCACAAGTATCAGGCGGTTCTCGTGGATCTGGAGGACGTGGGAAAAGCCTACTTCCTTACAGTATAACACCTCCTCGACCACCTGGACCTAGTGAAGCTCAACGTAAAATTGAGGAACTTACTCGGCAACTTGAAGAGGAAATGGAAAGACAGGATGAAGAAGGAGAATATTTTGGTAAGTAATATATCTTAGTTGTGTCAATTCTATAATTTTTTTAAAATAGCTATAATTTTTTATACTTCATTAGAGTGATATATAATAATTCTTAAATTCTAATAATTTGTTGTCTTTATTATTACTTATTCCAGGTATATGCCATACATGTGGTGCAGGAGTGACAGGAGCTGGTCAAGCATGCCAAGCTATGGGTAACTTGTATCATACAAATTGTTTCATCTGTTGCTCCTGTGGGCGAGCTCTGAGGGGCAAAGCCTTCTACAATGTCCATGGCAAAGTGTATTGTGAAGAGGATTATTTAGTAAGTTACTCATCCTTTTATACTTTGTTTGAAATTGTATTTATAAATGTGATTTTAGTACTATTCTAATATCTATAAATTTTTATTAATTCTAAATAAGGAAAATAGAAAAATTGATTTTTTTATATTTAAATAATTGAATTTAAATAATATATTTTCCAGTATTCTGGATTTCAACAGACAGCAGAGAAGTGTGCAATATGTGGTCATCTAATAATGGAAATGGTTAGTAGAATCATAATTTATCTATTGGTGACAACTTATCTAATATATGTACTTTGCTGTAGATAAATTCCAGGTCACTTGTCACTTTTAAAGCAAAGAAAGTAAAGTATTACTTTTCCAGATATTACAAGCCATGGGCAAATCATACCATCCTGGATGTTTCCGTTGCTGCATCTGCAATGAGTGTCTGGATGGAGTTCCTTTCACTGTGGATGTGGATAACAAAATCTATTGTGTGAATGATTACCATCGCATGTTTGCACCTAAGTGTGCTAGTTGTGGGAAAGGTAGTCATTATTTTTATTATATTTTTTTTGTTGGCCTCCATATTGTATTATGACGTATTGTGATCTATTGAGTATGGTGAATCTCATGCAGCATTTATTACAATATTTTTCGAAATTCCACTTTTGAAACATGACTTAAGAATCATTTCAAGCTTTTCAAAAGACAGTTTAAATAAACTTTTGAACACACTTAAAAGTTATCTCTCATCTTGAGATCTGTTGTAAGAAAATTGACAAGACTTAGTTATTATCTTTATATTACAGGCATTACACCAGTGGAAGGCACAGATGAGACAGTACGAGTAGTGTCCATGGACCGTGACTTCCATGTGGACTGCTACATGTGCTGTATGTGTGGGATGCAACTCACTGATGAACCAGACAAGAGATGCTATCCTTTGGCAGGTAATCATATTTATATATTAAGATGCCATCAATTGTTAGTTAGCATGGTCTGTAATACACTACACATACAATAAATCTAATTATTTTTTCAGGGAAACTAATGTGTAGAGCATGTCACTTGACAGCTATCGGAGCCCCTACAGGACCAGGCATGCCGCCGGCGCCGCATCTCTCGCCTGCATCCTACCAGTATATGGGATAAACATCACACCTACTTCAAGGATATAATCAAGCTATGGTGTACTCCATCTTAGTTATTGTTGGTCAACTATATATATGTTGATTACTGGGTTGGTTAAGTATATAGTGATATCAGATATAAGAATATTCATGACACTGCCAAGGACAATATACAATATTGTAAACATGGTAAAGACTTATCAAATCTAATTTTAAAAGAAAACTTTAAAGTTGGTAAATTGTTGCATTATATTTAATGTAATAAAGAAATGACAAAATATCAAATTTTATGAACAAACAAATATTTCACATTATATACAATAATAGTAGCAATGTGCTGTGTAATTTTGAGATTGTTCCAGATATAGATAACCCCCACTGGATACCTGTTAGAAAGTTAAAGTTATGTTATAATTTAAAGCTCAGAAAGATATGACAATTGTAGTTGAAAGTCAACAAATCATACATATATAAAAATAAATGAAAAATTTAACCAAGCTCTTAGTGAGCTTTTCGTAAAAAGCTCTCAAAATGTAGATGTGATGTAAGATATAATTTTATTTTGTTTTCAATTTCAGAAAATGGAAAATGTTTTTTTTTATTATGAAATGTATAATGGAATGGAATGGGATAAAAAAAAATATAAATGACAGATGACAGCTAAGATGTCATTGTACATGTCATCAAACATTATCAAGTCATAATTTAATCCTTTCTGTATAGACATTTCGTTATCTTACTTCATTGATTCTTTCTTAATATTTTTTTCCAAATTCAGGGGATTTCAAGGGATGAAATTTTCATAAGGGGGTGGTTTTGCATAGGTTCTTGGGTGTATTAATGGACACTAGGAAAGACTATTTTGCCATAGAGAAGTTATGACAGGTCAGCTAGTAATTATATAAACAAAATATTAGTGTATAACTGACGGATAGGTGAATATTTGCAAATTAATACTTACTTACATACTCTCTAAGAACTTCTTAACGCAATCTCCGTAACACACAGAACGGAGTTTTCATCTAACATCACTTTTTTCTCCACCTTCAACATAAAAAAAGAATTGTTCTTAGCAAAGTAAGGGTGGGTTGACTAGTTACAAAAGACATGGAATTGCATTTTGCTCAAGTAATAATGAATGCTCATCATGCGGTATCAATTGGGGGCTATCTTTTCCATCTTTGTTAACGAATTTATAAATGTTCATCGGTTCTATAAATTAAGATATAAGCATTAGTAAATAATGTGATATCCATATTAATTGCAGTCAATATATAATATTATTATTGCAGTCAATGTTTTGTCAAATATAATTAGAATGCCATGTTGCCAGGTTACAAGGAGAGTGATTGTAATGTTTTGTGAAGTGAGGGTCAGAAGAATTAATCATCAGTACAAAAATAAAGGTTGAGTATCACTATCCTAAATTAATACTATTTTATATTTAGTCATCTTTAAAACAGAGGCCATAATATTAATGATTTAAAGAGTAAGGAGTCATTCAAATATTAGGAACCAAAGACCCCACCTCACCCCGTCTTTGCTTTGCTTATTTTTGATGACGAAGTCTATGTCAAATGGTCAGAATAAAGATTGTTTTATTTTGCAGACAACGGAAAACTAGGGCGTACAAAACTGCTTTAAAAATTATAAACAATACTTGAATGACCTTTTTGTTAGTGATCCTTATTAATTCTTCTAAGGCCTACAATAAAATTGAAAATAAAATATTTCAATTTTATTTTCACTATGATCGTTAGATTTATGCATTAAATTAAACTTGCTTTAAAAACATTCAAGTACTATAGAACAGAAAATTAATACTGAATGTGAAGTAGTGAAGTTAGCTTTAATATATGACAGCTTGCTATTTAGTGAAATAATAGAAAATATTAGTATTTAGAGTTGAATTTATATAGACAAAACTTGATGAGAAATACTATCGGGATATAAAGCAATGTTTACATTGCATACTTAGATTGCTTTGAATATTTATTTTTAAAAAAATTACATTTCAGTTTTCCTGTTAATAAACTTTATACATTTTCCTTCTCAAGGAAATTAGAATTGGTTTAGTTGTGTTTCTTAAAGAACTCTATAAATATTTTCTGTATAAGGCTGGGTACAGATTGACGCAATGTAACATGCATGTAATGTCTCATTAAAAATTAACCTATAAAAATTACTATTACATACAATAATCATGATAATAATTATGGTCAAAGGTATGAAAAATTTAATGTATATTATTTTCAAACAAAAAGTTTACATATAAAATTATCAAATTGGGTATATTACCATATCTCTTTATATTTATCAAAAAAGATTGAAAAGCTCAAACCATGACAATATTAAGTGTGAGGCACAAAACTATTCGGGTTTGTTACAACATATACTGCACGCAATGCAATGTTGCAGCGATCTGTACCCAGCATAAATGTCACAAATTATTTAACCAAGTGACTGAAACCATAGCATTTTTGTAGGTATTAAGTTAATAAAATTAAGATAAATGGAGCCAGAGAAGGTTTTTGCCTACATTTTTTGTGATATAACAATAGATTGGATTTTATTTGGAAATTACATTTGATATGCCAAAAACTATTGAGAGCTCAAATTCATTTCTTTGTTAGGGGTAACAGTATTATTCAGTTATTTTTTTTTACATATTTAAAAAGACCATTTTAGTACTTTTATTAGTCAAGAGCCTCTTTAAAATATATATAATCGGGTATTGGGATAAGGTTTATCAGGATATGTATAACTGCTGAGGCTGAATTCACAGAATTTTGTTTATAAAGAAAAAAAGTAATACATGTTCTTCAAATTGCCATTTTCAACATAATATAATGAGCAATTAATATTAGCATGTGATTTCGGCCTAATGATGTACAAGCCATTTGTTATAAGGTAAAATAAAGAAGTTTTGTGTACATTTTTTGATGCATTTACTAATAATTATAGTGTTTTAGATGTGACAGCACACCTGGCCCTGATAACCTTACTTTATTTATGCTTGTGATTGATTACAAAACTATAAGAAGTAATAGCACCATTGAAACATTCCAGTAATGTGCTGTCAAGCAGTATAGGTACTTAATTATAATATAGTTTATGATATCTGTACATTTTGGTAATAAAAAATGTTGTCATCATAATTCCTTTCACTAGTTATAAATTTGTTAAATAATACTTTTGTATTTATAATACTTTAACAATAAATAAATTAATATTAACTATGTATTTAATATTTTCTACCCCATATTATACATATAAATATACAGAATTCATGTTAGTAAACATTGTTTAAGTTGGGATAATTAATACATATAAATAAATTTGGACTTTAATACAATGTTTGATTTTTTACATTTTCTTTACTTTATTTTTTATATTTCTCATTTCTGTTTTATACCTCTCCATTTCATCCATAACTTGTGTCTTTTTTTCTTTTAGTTGAGACTGATAGTGTTGCTTACTCTCATTGAATTTGTCTTGAATATTATCTTTTTTCTCTTGAAGCATTTCTTTGAGGCGTTCCCTTGAAGGAACTGGTTTGATCCAACCAATAGTTGTCAGCCTCTTTATGGCAAATGTGGTTGCACCTGAACAATGGAAATAATAATAATTTTTGTTTGTAATTAGTAAATGGATATCAATATAAATTTTATTACCAACAGTGACTGCATATCTCAAGGGAGTCACAAGTTTGTAGAGAGCCAAAGCAAGAGCAAAGTATCCTGCATTTGATTCCTTGAGAGGTGTCAATAATCTATCACTGATACCGATTGATTCCAACAAGCTTATAACATCTACACCACTAAAACAAAAAAGATATATTTTAATAATTATATATTTAATATACCTAGTCAAGAAATTTTATGTTTTTACTATCAAAACAATCTTATGTATGAAAAAATATTAATACAAAAACAATTAAATTAAACTTTAACAATTGTAAATATAACTTAAACTTAAATTTACAAACTTATAGACTTAATTTTTTTTAATTTATTGCTTTATACCACCTATCTCATTAAGGAAAATTGCAATATAATTTTATGATGCAAGACAATGCAATGTTTTTATCTTTTCTTAATATATTACTATGAAAAGATATTAAAATAACATTTAAACATATGAAGCTATACTGACCTTCTTACAGCATAATAAAAACCACCGAACCATATCGCACATGTTGTCATATGTACAGGCAATAGAACATACCAATAGTCTTTATACATTTGTTTAAAACGTTGTATAAGACCAGGCTTTTTCTCAGGCTCCTGTGGTGGTTTGCATGCATTACCGCTGTTTTGCGTCGTACATAGTCGTAGAGGTTGAAGTGAGGATGTATGGTTCTTTGAAACAATTAAAGGTCTTCCTAAAACCCCATAATGATAACTACCATTGCATAAGAATCTTAATGGATAATTCTTTCTTGCATACCAATTTACCGGTTTGGTTATGTTTTGGATAAGTATGTTACTTCTGTATATAGCTCTAAAAGGGAGAGCCATTTTAAACTCTTTGATTACTTAACACAGAAAAAACTCAAACTGTACACATTTTATAAAAAATATTTTCATATTTAATTTCACACTATGAAAATGACAATATTTTTGAGACTTCAATTGAATTCTGAATTATCAATAATCTGTCAATGTCAAGTAGGGATGTCGTTTTGAGACCGATTAATTAAAGAATCGATTTCTCAGACAAATATAGATCTTTTTATCGCTATATACGTCACCGTAAAATTGTAAAGAACGTTAGATTATCTCGCGATATTGCCCTGTCGATAGATCGTGAACAGTAACGTACTACTTACAATTTAATATATTAAGGTATAAAATATATAGCAAAATATGTTAAAAAAATAACATGTAAAATTAAAATTGGTAAATTGCACCTGGAGAAGCCAGGGGGTCGACTAGTAATAAAAAATATTTAAATAAGAAGAGAAGAACAAACATATACAGGCGTTAATTGCTTTAGGCTTCAATTATGTATATGGGTTAATCAACTTTTAAGTGACCACAATTTAAAAATTGCAATTATAAAGTAACATTATTTTTAAAAAAAAACCGATATAATTTAAGTAAAAATTATTATTTTTTAGGTATCCACAGGGAGCAGCGCATTTTTTTTAAAAATATGTGAAATATAACGGAAAAATTCGAGTAGACTCATTGGATCTTTGTGTGATAAAAAATATTTAGTAGTCAGTACTTATTGTGAAAACAAAGTTCTACGCCGTATTAGTCGGTTTCAGACAAACAGTCGCTAGTTAAAAAAATATATGTAATTAATCTTAAATGTACAGTTAAGTTCTGTTTCTGTCCTATTTGTAATTAAATAATCAATACATAGTATAAAACAAAGTCACTTCCCGTCTGTCTATCCCTATGTATGCTTAGATATTTAAACTCTGCTACGGATTTTGATACGGTTTTTTAATAGATAGAGTGATTCAAGAGGAAAGTTTATATGTAACTATATAATACATTCATATTAAAGTAGAGAAAGTAACCGTGCGAAGCCGGAGCGGGTCGCTAGTGATGATATGTATAATCGTTAATTTTCTACAAGAACTAGAAATAACATTTCCAGTTTTCTGTACTTAATATATTTATATTATCTAAAATTAAAATTGTGTAAGAACAAGGATGAACTAGCATGATAAACTTTTAGGATAAAATACAATATATCACAATGTATGAGAAGGGCTTGCTTTGAACTTTCAATGACAAAAACAATACAATTTAAGTAAGTAGTTATGGATACATAGACTTTGACCACCGTAAAGATTAAGACGACTAATTGTTCCCGCCAGCGACCACTCATGACCGTCATATCGGATAGTACCCTCGAACACTCCATTGCCTGGCGCAGTTCTTATCATTATCATGTATTCTTGCCACTCAATTTTATCGTCTTCAGGTGAACTTATTTCCATTTGTGTAATTTCAAGTATTTCTATGAGTTTTAATTTAGCACATTGTCTGTAATCATGTAGCAACATATTTAAGTAATAAACTAATTTTTCGGCCAGCTCTAAAGCCTTATTGGTTTTAGTTGAAATTCGGAATCCTTTGTGGCAACTGCACCAGTGATCGTCAATAGACGCTTGAGCACATGTTCGATTTTCTGGTACGGGCAAAAATAAACTGTTACCCTTTCCTCTAGAAACTAATTTATAATTACGTAGATTAATAATTTCATTTTTAATTAATTGAAGATCTAATAAGTCTAATAAGGTAGCATGTATATCATATGGTGTTGTAAGACGTCGACTATTTAATTGAAGATTACTAAACGCTTTATTGTAGTTCTCCCGAAATTTTTGAGGAGTTAAAATGTAAACGAAAGGTAGACGTTCCTCTAAACGACCTTGATTAGTTGATCTTATTTTGCCCCATCTGATTCCGTGGTCACTGACTAGAATTATGACGGTATTCTCTAAATAATTGTTAGCATCTAATCTTTTTAAAAAATTTGCATAATCCCTATCCATCAACATCGGGTAATTTACGTAATCATGACTCATTGTTACTTCCCAAAAAACTCCAAATAGTTTTAATGATCGCAATGTCATAGTAAGATTTTCTATATAATCTAATAATACAGAAAAAAATAGTTTATCATTCATGCACAAAAATGAGTTAAAATCTTTTATTCTCCCAACGTTACTTTCGGCTTCATTAATGAAAGTGTGGATGTAATAATCAGTAGGACTTCGTATGAATCCGGGTTTGAGATAATTAAAAGTACCAAGACTGGAGCTGTCTTCACCGAACGCCGTGTAGAAACCAGCTTCTTTAAACCGATCCCATATAAACGGACAGTTATCAAATGTAGAATATTTATTTGGTAAACACGTTGTTTTCAATTCTTCTACGGATTTTCCTATCAGCATAGGTATTAGATTTGGGAATGTATTGTCTCCTACTTTGTTGTAACCTAGTAGTTCAACAGCTCCCTTTCTTTTTAAGATTTTTAAAGTTTCAGGCATTGTTCTGTGAAAATTAAGTCTTGAAACAGCATCGACACCCATTATAACTACGTTATAATTTGATTTATTTTGTGGAACATCATTCTTGAATTCCTTTTTTGGTGCAAATAAATAATATTGCTGATAAATTTTATTATCATCAGCTTGACAATAAACAGTCACAAATTCATCTGAAACTTCAACGAAATCAGAAAATATTGTACATTCACTGTATTTAACTCGATCATCAATTGTAGATGATGTGACATCCTGCACTGCTTGGGGACGGTAAAACGATTTATAACAGCAATTGAATGTTTTATAACGTGTTACATTATAATATTCTTTGTTTTCGTTTCTCACCCAAATGTGAGTTCTGTTGTTGTCTAACAAAGAAAGCTTAGCATCCGGGCATGTTTTTATATTGTTTGGATATTTTACGAACTTTTTAATTTCTTCACCCAAAGGTTTTAATGCAGGAATAGTGCAGCCTTCCGTTCTAATTGTGAAACTTTCTTCAGTAAATCTTTCGACTTCTTTATAATTGAAGTTTTGAAAATGAATAATATCACTGCTAATAAATACGATGTCGGATATGTTGAGTATAGTTATTATAAGAAAGCTTCCTCCAAAAATGGTTGCACAAAGAAACCAGTAACGTAGACGAATAAGTGTGGTGCATGACTTAACTTCAGCTGCTCCAGTGACTCGACTCATACTGAAAGAGACACAGACATTTGTTATTTTACATTTAAAAAGATATTTTCATGCTTCTCAATTCAATGGACATCAAATTATGCACACCCCAGTGTATCCTTTCAGTGTTTTATGTACATTATATCGAGATAAAGGCGGTTTGCTATTATTATAACAACAATTTGCAAGATTACTAGTAAACATCGCTACGCTGAGTATAGCACAGTACTAGTCGCCGTGCCGTTAATTTTATATTTATTAGATAGTTATACATATTCCTTGAGAGGTATGTAAAGATTTGAATATTTTATTACCTATAGAAATTTACGCTTGCCGAGTCGACCGCCGAATGCGGTTGAAACTATAGCACCAAGTTACCGTAACAATACGTGAATATCACCATTTTACAAAGATTTAAATAGTTTTAAAGTCGTTGCGTACACTAATCATATCAAAATTAATTCTTTGTATAATAATCTAAATATATTACGTGGTTTAGAAGGAGTAAGGGACTGCGATTTATTTTTGGGCTATTTAAAACAAAATGATAGAATAATAAAGGTCTGAATTATAGTCAGGATAATATTATCTAATAGGTAATGTATTTTTTTTTCAAATTGAGTTAAATGTATTAACAATATTTTGAAAGAGAAAATTAAGTTTAGTCTTATCGAACTTTAAACGTTAGGGAAAAGAAGCTTATTTGAAATGGAGACTTGGCTGATTTTAACAACAAGTAATGTTAGTAACACCTTTTATAAAGTAGTATCAGCGGGTAAGTATTTTTATATTATGTCAAGTATACCGACGTGTAGACAATATATAACCTTTAGTGCGATAGATTAGACAGTCTCTGGAGTTTTCGCGCAGTATAAATAGATGTTGGTTGAAATTATAGTGTCGTGGTTAAGGTTATCTTTCTTGAGGTCCACGTGGGTTTACTTTGTTATCTATTGTAGTTTGCGAGGTCGAGTGGTGGAGGTGAGAGTTAATATATTATAAAAGAGCTCTTTAAACCTGCTCCTGGGTCTCAAGCCCCAGGCACTGCTCGGCTCTGTCTAAATTACATGTGTGCTGTACAGTAATGGGTATCATTCCTCTCTCATTCTATGACAGCAGCAATTGAAATAAACTTCAAAGAAATAAAACTCATTAATTAGAACAGTTTAACACATAAATATATTTTATTGTATTTTGTATACGAGTAGTTCTTGCAATTTATGATTGCGTGTGAAACGTATTAGTCTCGTATCGTCGGTTTTACTTTAGTTTTTATTAGTTTTTATATTCTTTTCCTTTTTTAGAAACCATTTCGATATTTATTTTAAAGTTAAATTACAAGAACTACATTTTTACCATATATAGAGTTAAACGATTAAGTTAGTATGAAAAAAAAACAATGTTATTATAACATATCATCAAATACTAAACTATATTCTAAATTCCCTCCATATATTTAACTAATATTTAAGTACAATATTGTAAGTTTTTTATTTCAAGCTTTTATTTATTTTCGAAATATTATGAAAAAGCAATAACTTAATATGAACTATATTATTTACAATTTAATAAATTAAATTTTAAATTAGCTGACCCCGCAAAAGTTGTTTTGCCATATAAATTTAAAAAATTGGCGTGGACGACCTTTATTACTTAGTGGTATAAAAAATAGATTTTGAACGATTCTGAGACCTACCCGATATGCACACAAAATTTCATAAAAATCGGTCGAGCCGTTTCGAATTTTATATATTAGACGTAAAACAGGTATAAATAAAAGCCTGTAATAAAAATATGTAATTTATCTATAACTAAATCATATAATTAAAATATTGCGATATGTTCGGTTCTTCATTCTACACAACCATGATATTTGAAATCTTATACTGTACCTATATTTACTATTAAAAGCGAGTGTGTGGCCATACCATGTGGCAATAGACACGCGTTAAATTATTACACACTTCTGAGCCGGGTCTCATCCTCAGAATGAGGAAGGGGTTATGCCATAGTCCACCACGCTGGCCCAGTGCGGGTTGGCAGACTTCACACATCTTTGAGAACATGGAGAACTCTCAGGAGTGCAAGTTTCCTCACGATGTTTTCCATCACTGTTAAAGCTTAAAACACACATAACTCAGAAAAGTCAGAGGTGGGTAGTAGAGGGGTAAGACATCATTGTCTTAACCACTAGGCCATTACTGCTTAGAGCATTTAAATTTGGGAATTCAAAAATCTTTGATACGTATATCGCACCTCATTTTCCGATTGAGCCTTTTCCTTAGGATTACTAGATGATAGATCGCATCATTCTTTTCTTTAGTTCACTTATTTGTATTTTTAAAGCTGGTGAGATCAATCGGCTATACCAAAACCATAGAGAAAACTTAAAACTAAAACCTTACTCTTATTTTACTGATATCTATGGAAGACGGTGACTAAGTATTTACAAAAAGGTGCTTCATTGACCTTTCTGTAATAAAAATATATGTTACTGGCAGTTTGTATTATTTACACAGGTAACGTGTAGAATATCTGGGCCATCTCGGCAATGTATGAAATATTATGAATATTAATATCTATTACATACTTTACTTAGGTAAAGTTGATATTAATGAAATCGGAGTCTCCATCGGATTTATGAATTAAAATATAATAAATGGTCTTGAATGAATAATTACAGTATTTTTCCGATAGCAAAAGTATAAAATTAGCAAATTTATTTCGACGATGACTATGATCATATTTTTTTATTTCTCTCTCCGAATCATAACACTTTGCCGGTAATTTACATTTAATTATTTTTTACACTTTCCTGCTTTTGTGAAAGTAATATATGTATTCTTAGTAGAATATTATTCAGAATTTAAAACATAAATATTCATTAACATGTTATATAACCTACAAAACTAACTTATTAATAAATACAAACGAATTTTATTATAAGTAAATAACTAATAAATTACTTATTTATTTACAAAAATGATAAGTGTTAGAAACAGAATAATTATAATTTCTTTTGTTAATAAATAATAAATAATCGACTATTATTACATAGTCAAGTTCACTATTCTATATATTATAATCTATGACTGATGTTTGTATCGTATATACAATCATCATTAATCTGTGTATGTCTGTTTGTGTCACAGAAAATAATGAATACATGAATTGTGAAATGACGCCATTTGCAAATGTGATAAAAATCATAAATCCTTAGTTCAGAATTAGAGATATAAAAAACAATGATTAATTCATATGAACGCGTATCTACTGCTACATAATATTAGTAAATATCCGTGGTACGTTACTAACTATTTATAAACTATTTATTAGGCATTAATACTTGAATCTATTGTCGTTAACAGTATAACACTACAAAACTAATTAAACATTTGATAAGATATAAGAAGTTAAAATTCCACATGGCTTAGTTAGGCTTGTAAATGTGCATATTTAAAAATTGCTACATAACTACATAATTTTCATTAATTAATAACGTAAAAAAAATTGTTTGTTTATATGATGATGGATTTGGATTTTCTAAAACCTCTACATTTACTCGAAAATTAAATAACATTCACCAATTTCAAATTTAAACTCATAATGCTCTTACTTAGTACTTATAAAACATAATTTCTTGTAAATATATCTAGAAATAATTAATAAATTACTTAAGAATAAGAATTAATAACATAAATAGGCCTGACATTATATAACGTTGAGCAATTCCTATAGTTTCATTCGGTCGATGGTTAGATAGGCCCAATTGTAATTATCACAGATTTTTACGTTCCTGGATATTTTAATTTTTTTATATGGAATTACAGACAGTAGCAATACAATTTGAGCTGATAATGATGCATACAGCGACCCTGATCACCGTACATGTTGAGACGGCTGACTGTTCCTGCCAACGACCACTCTCGAGAGTCACGGCGCAATGTTGCTTCAAAAACGCCTTTACCGGGGATTGTGCGTATCACAACAAAATACTCTCGCCATCCAACCTCTTTATCATTTGGAGTTCCGACAATCATTTCTGTAACTTCTATAATTTTTTCCAGAAACAGGCGTGCACACTTTGCATGCCCACTGACCATTGAATTCAAATGCCATAAAAGTTTCTCTGCAGCTTCGTGTGCTTCCAAACTATTTATTTGTATCTTTTGTCCTTTGCGGCATGTGCACCAGTGATCGTCGATCCCGGCAGTGCTGCAGGTGCGATTGTTTGGTACAGGTACAAACAAACTAATACCTCTATCAATAGCGTAATTTGTTGTACTTCGTATTTTGATATTTTCGTTCGAAACTCTCTCTAAGTTTACAAGATCTAGTAAAGTAGTATAAATATCAAACGGTGTCGTTAGACGGTGGCTATTTAATTGTATATTTCTGTACGCCAAAGAAAAGTTATCACGAAATGAATTCGGCAGCATGATATGCATGAGAGGTAAACGTTCCTCTAAACGACCTTGCTTGGTAAACCGAATATCACCCCATCTTATACCGTGATCGCTTAAAATTATTAAAATTGTATCATCCAAATAACGTGTATAATCAAGATGCTTCAAAAACATTTCGTAATCATCGTCTATAGCCATGGGATAATTTAAGTAATCATGACTCATTGTCACTTCCCAAAAGAAGCCAAAAAGTTTGGAAGACTTTAGTGCTAGAGTTAAGTTTTCAATGTAATCTAAAAGTACCTTATAAAAATATTTACTTCCCATGCATATGAATGAGTTGAAATCTCTGTTATTTCCAGTATGTCGCTCCGCTTCATGCATGAAGGTATGCAAGTAATAGTCAGTAGGAGTTCTGCTAAATCCAAACTTTTCGAAATTAAACGTTCCCAGGGTGGCAGTATCTTCACCGAGAGCCGTATAGTATCCGGCCTCTTTAAATAAATCCCATATAAAAGGGCAGTTATCGAAAGTCGCTCTAATACTAGGCCAACAAGTTTTCTTTAGCTCCGTGTCTTTCATTCCGAGAAGAATAGGGGTTAAGTTGGGAAAAGTATTGTCTCCGACTTTATTATAGCCGTAAAATTCTATAGCACCTTTCTTTTTTAAATAAGCCAAGGTTTTAGGCATTGTTCTATAAAAATTTAGCCTCGAAATAGCGTCAATTCCCATAATAATAATATTGTAGCCAGTTTGATTTAATGGAGTTTCTAAAAATTCATCCTTAAATGATACGAATGGTTTCTTTGGCGTATAAAGGAAAAACTGGTCGTAAATTACCTTTTCTTTGGAACTGCAAGTGACTCTTACAAATTCATTCATAACTTCGATGTAATCAGTAAACTCAATGCAGGCTTCATATTTTACTCTATCATCGACATCCATAGAATAAATATCAGCAATCGCCAAAGGTCTATAAAATGAGCGGTAACAGCAAGATACGTTATGTTTTGGCACATCATAATGTTGCAAATTGTTTTCATTTATCCATATATGCGTTTCATTATTAGTTAGTAACGTAATATTTGATTGGTAACATGGTTTGATATTTTTGGGGCGGTCCACAAACTTTTTTATATCCTCAGCGAATGGATTTAGACCGGGTATAGTGCATCCTTCTGTTTTAATAGTAAATGTGTTATCAGCATTTGTAAAGTCAAAGCTGTGTGTATTCCATGGGGAATTACCAATTTCATTTTTAATGAAAGATGTGTCCATTCTATTGTTGACTAAGACGAGTAGAAAACTGGTACCAAATATAATAGCAAACAGGAAAATGTAACGTATTGCTGAACGAGTATTCCCCACGATACTCTTCATGGGTTGATGGTACGCCATTCTGAAAATTATAAATAATGATAGCTATAATGATTATAAAAAAATGTATACCATACTGTATTTTTTGTTACCGTAAAATCATCTTAATTGTATTTAACCTTAATTATGAAAATAACATTGACGGATTACGTTAGAACTTTGTCAGGGTAGGATAAACTACTTTACAACATAATTTACTATTCGTTACGGGTACGATCATTTTAAATTCATCATTACGCCAGAAAATTATGATTTCTGAAGTAATACCTTAGATTTATCGAATCGTAGAAAGTGATAAGCTGGTAAGTGGTAAGAAGTAAGTTCATTTACGATATCTTGGATTTTCAGTAACATATACAACAATAATGGTAGAATTTTAGATAATATGGTAATATCTTACTATAACAATTCAATGTGAGTTGAACATTGGTATTCAAAAGAAATAAATTAACATAATGTATGTTAATATTATATTATTATAGTTTGTAATAGTAAGTGGAACTAAACTTACCTAATTTGTATTAGTTAATTCGTTGCACCAAATACAGTATTTATGTAACAAAGTAAGAAACATCACATATTATTATCAACCGATTTTTAACACTGTAAACCATGTTAATGTTCTAAGCGTGACATAATTTTTAGAAAAACGATAATAAATATTTAATATAATATCCGAGGATGAGTTTAAGTGTTGGTATGTTTTTCGGAGACATGACGAGCCCGTTCTCGCAAACTGAGTGCAGGAGGCTTGGACCGATCGGACTCCGGAGGCTGTGAGCATGCGCGCTGTTCTACAGCTCTATATCAACTAAGATATTCGGTTTGTCTTTTGTTGCCATCTCATTGCCAAGTATTTTTTTTGTTACATTCAATAATACTAAACTTTAGTTTACTAACACTAGTGCTAGTGCCTTCTTGTGTCTCACTTAGTAGAGAAAAAGGTTTTCATAAATGTAACAGCTCAGCGAGTGTTTACGAGAAACTTCTGAAATCTAATCTTATACTCGTATATAAAATTCTCGTGTCACAATGTTAGTTACCATTCTTCTCCGAAACGGCTCGAACGATTTTGATGAAATTTTGTGTGCTTATCGGGTAGTTCTGAGAATAGGTTAACATCTATTTTTTATACCTCTAAGTGACAAGGGTAGTCCACTCCAATTTTTTAAAATTTATATGGTAAAACGACGTATGCCGGGGCAGCTAGTCTAATATATAAAATTCTCGTGTCACGGTGTTTGTAACCAAACTCCTCCGAAGCGGCTGGATCAATTTTTATGAAATTTTGGGTGCATATCGGGTAGGTCTGAGAATCGGTCAACATATATTTATATACCCATAAACGATAAGGGTAGATCACCGCTAATTTTTAACTAAAGAAATACTGTTTTTACTAAAGAAATACTGGGTGATTTAGGTGAGATGGTAGTGATCACTGCAAATTAGTGACATACTTACTATGCAGTATAGCATATAAATTCAATCTAACTATGCGAATAAGTGTGTGAGTGAGTATTTGAGGAAGTAAGTGAACGATTTAAATATCGATATATCTTAGCGAAGCGGTAGTAATTTCTTTGAATATGAGAACAGAAGTATACACTAAATATATTTAAATATATAAATAGTTTTAACTCATACATTGAATTTTAGCAATATAAAATAAAGTCAATTTTATACCTTGTATTGTAAGTATAACGGTACAGAATATAATCTAATAACGTTTTGTCGTTAATCTTGACACTGAAGAACTTAAGGCTCGCGTGTAGTGCACAAATCTGTATTTTAATACTCTATCATACTGTAACAGATTAAAATTGTACAATTTAATTGACGTTAATTTAATTTTTGCATCAAAAAAAATCTATTTAAATTTTATAAATTCATTAGAAGATTTTACTGTTGATAAGGTTTAATTTATGATTAAAAAGAGATTATTAAATTAGAGTCTTTAAATCCTGTATTTTAAATTATTAGGTTGATTTAAAAATAACATTTTATGATATTTAATTTAAAGATCATACTAAAGTCTTTTAAAGTATTCTTTCAATAGTCTTGTTGTGTCGTGTTTTGGTAAATTATATAGTAAATAGACTTAAAATAAATAATGTAACTGACCTGTATGTAATCAAATTTGAGTTGATAGTAAATACAGGCGGTGCACATTACTCTAAAGTTTGCGCCCCTCTGGTCATTTGTTATCAAACACCAATTGTTTTCACTCGTTAATTGCTTTTTATCGGTTACCTTGTTTTACAGTTTATAAATATAGCTGACTTATGCAACTGAATGTTAGGTAATGTTCTTTCCAAAATCTCTTAAAATTAATGTCTTATGTCTTAGTAAAATAATTATAGTAATTATTATTTATGATAATGGTGTAAACTAAAAAGTAATTAAATGTCAGAGTATTAAAACTCAATCAAAATTAAAATTGTGGAGTTTAAATAGCTGAACCGATTTTAATAAAAAAACTTTCGTCGACCTAAACCTTAGAACTCACATGCGTATATTAGTAAATTTTCATAACTTTGAAAGTGAAAATTCATATATTATTTAATACGAGCGGCCTGCCCTCGCTTCGCTCCGGGTATTTAAAGCCATATTATAATTGATGTCGTTAAATTGTCACTCTGTATTGTTTTTCATTATTTAAAAAGAGAGAGAGACCTAGTGAGAAAAATTTATAAAAATAAAAATGATAGAAAGAAAAAGAAAAGAAAACCGACAGATAATATAAGAGGGAGCAAAAATAAAATTGAATAGAAAAAAGAGGGAGAGAGATAATTGAAACACGAAAAGTGAAAAGAGACTGATCATTCTAAAGATAAAAATTAAAGAGAGAATGATAGTATATCATCAGTTTCAATGAAAGAATTTTTAAAATCGGATTAGTAACAACAAAATGGCCATATTCTATTAATTAAAAAATGTATATGGCAACACTAAATCACCTTTGTCACTCACGAATAGTATAGTTTTCTATCAGTGAAAGAATTTTAAAAATCGGATTAGTATGTCCTGAGAAACCCTTCATTTTACAAAAATGGCCACGTTATGGCACTTAAATGGCCATATCTTTTTAATAAGAATATTTATGGCAACACCACATAGCCTATGTTACCCGGAAAGGATGTAGCTTTCTATCGGTGAAAGAATTTACAAAATCAGTTCTGTAGTTTCCGAGCCTATTCACAACAAACACACAAAAATACAATTAAATTTTTCCTCTTTATATAATAGTGTAGATGTAGATTTGTTCGCTGCACAATAAAAATTTAAATTTTTGCAATACCCTTATAAAAAGGTATAAAATTTTCCTTTCACGTAATACGATAAAGTTTCGTAGGTAATCTAGCTAATTTGGAAGAAACGAAAATGTTCGTTTCACATGCTATGGGACAGGGGACTATCCCTCTGGCGAACATACCTACCTACACCTAAGCTTCGTATTTCACGACATTATCCAATATATTCATATGTTAGATTTAACTAGAATTTTAAATACCTCGTCCGCGTGGAATAGTGTTATTTTACACCCTTGAGGGTAAAACTTTAACACTTGGAATGTCATATTTGTTTATATAGGATCAAACAGCCTACAAAATAAGTTTCAAGCTTCTAGCTCTTTTTAGAACTAAAAGCTAGAAACGAATATTAATGAATATTTTTTGACGATATTTGACGACATTTCCATACAACTTTTTATCCCCCCCCCACCTTTCTTACAACCTATTTTTCCCATTAAAAAGTTACCTATATTCTTTCTCAGGCTCTAGACTATCTGTATACCAAATTTCATTTAAATCGGTTGAGTAGTTTTGGCGTGAAAGCGCGACAGACAGACACAGTTTTTTTTACGCATTTATAATATTATAGTAAGGATAAACTATATTTTTAATTTTCATTCTATATTATACAGACTATCTATTAAAGATTTGTTGATATTCATAGTCATTATATTATAACAATACTAAAATGCAATTACATGATCTCGTAGCGCATCTACGAAGGTGCTACGAGAATCATAAAACACTATTAAACATTAAATGTTATTAAAATTGAAAATAAAATTCTGTTTTTATTTAATAATTAAAATACTTTAAACACTGAATGGGAAAGTCATTAACTGAGTGCGTACAGATATTTCAATGACTAGTTTCTCAAATAATACCTGTTAAATTCCTATCGTGATATAAACCATTCTGCCTATAAAGGTTTGAATATATTAACGTGTTTCAATCGAGGGGAAAGGTATTCATATACGCATGCGTAAGTCGCAACCCTCTGACAGGCTTTAGGGTTAATCTCCTATAAACTTACAAGTATTTCTATTCTACAAGTATTAGGTTAAACAAGTTTTATCAATTATTTGCTCATTAAAAGATATGAATGAGGACCACGTCGTACACTCTCCAGGTAAGGCTTATTAATTACATTCCTGAAACGTTTACTCAAACCATGCAAAAATCAATAATTTAATAACACAAGCATAACCTACAAAAGGATATTACTTCCGTGAGCATATTAAGTCTTACAATATGTTTAATTTATATGTATGTTTGTAAATTACGAGGTGACACTGAATTTATACTCTTATTCAATGAGAAATAAGAAAACTTACCTTAAAACATTTGAGTGTTCAGTAAATTATTAAATTTGTGTTTCAGGTTTTAGTCCTTTTCCTTACACTGATCCCGTGGCCGGGACCCTCGGTCTTCAAAATAACTTGTTCTCGTGACAACTCCAAAATAGTGAGAAAGGTTATACAGAGCAAGTGGCTACCGGTTTTAGAAAGATTCCAGGTATTTTATCTAGCATTTTGCTTGAACGATAAATTCCTTTCAAGAAATTTCTAAGTTTTATGCTGAGAAAGTTATTTGTAATAAATACAGAAAAATGTAGAGAATTGGTCAGTCTTTATAAACTTTAATATTATTATAGCGTCGTTTCACGCAATCAAAGAAATGTTATTCAATACATCATTCATGAGTTATGTGAGCTTAAGAAATGTTTAGAAATTTAATACAAGAAAGAGGAGAGATTTTGTTAAAATATTTTTTTTACAAATAATGTTGTATAACCTAATGTTTAAAGACCTATCGAACAGGCAAGGACGGACAATTGCCACTAAGCAAGATTATTCATACGGAATAATTATTTTTTGTAGCCAAGCTAAATGTTATAGTTGTGAATCGTTTTTTTATTGACATTAGGTGCAGCTGCCGTTAGAATGTCCATTCCACCCGGCGCGCGACATCTTTGCCCCGCAGCACGCTGCCAAGCTGCAGCACCGCTCCTCGCAGTGGACCTGCGCCTTCTGCGGGAAATCCTTCTACGAGGAACGACACCTCGACACGCACTTCGACCACCGACACAAGAACCAGATTAATAAGGTAATAATAAAGAGCTGCAGTAAATGTTTTACTTTTCAGAAAATAGTTTTGTGTTAGGTGGCAAATAACAAAGTTTAAAGACTATTCGAAATAAGATAACCAAGCTAGCTTTTTATAAAAATACCTGCTAGCTAAAATTTATCTCAGGAAAAGGAAAATTTAATAATATATAAAGTATTTTAGATATTGTATGAGATTCTTCGTATTAGATCGTAAAGGAAAGGATGATCAATTTTGACGACGTATATAATAGTTAGGAAGTAGAGGGCAGTATGTGTATCATAAGATATCCATAGTAGCATCCTTTGAGTGACACGTTTTGAACGATTGTATATATTACAGGCAGAAGACGCAGTATGTCTGGCAGACTACTGCGACATAATGCGCTGCCAGGTGCTGGTTGCGCACGGTCTACTGAGCGGCGGCAGTGGACCAAGTACTGATATTGAATTATGGCAGGATGCTGAAGCCGCACGTAAAGCTCTCGCGCCTGCTGCGACTAGAAGCGTCGCAAGAGTACCGCCAAGACGGCGCCATAAAACAAAGTCACCGCCTCCGATACCTGTAGCGGACTGTCCTAAGACTGATTCTGATGATCCAGGTGAGACAGTTTTTTGTTTCAAGGCCAGAGCTAAAGTAATTGTTTCCGTGTCCATATGATGACTTTGAACTAACATCTTCTTCTTTCTTATATATAAAAATGAACTGCTGTTCGTTAGTCTTGCTAAAACTCGAGAACGGCTGGACCGATTTGGCTAATTTCGTTTTCGATTTATTTATGGAAGTCCAGGGAAGGTTTAAACGGTGAAAAATGCTTGAAACGAGGATTAGAAATATGAAAAAAAATGCGTATAATATAGTAAAAACAACAATTTAGCTTTCCCTTAGAAACTATTCCTACCTATGAAACATTTGATGTTCGCCCCATCATTTAGAAATTGGTTGGTTTCGATTGTTAGGTTAGATCTGCAATTATCATTTAGCTTTTGTTTTATCGATTCTGAGGCGGAACGAAGTTTGCCGAGTCAGCTAGTAATTAATATATAACTGCATAGCTCTATTTAGTTAGGTATATAATAAAATTTTAGTAATACCTTAAAATTCTATTCTATACCTGTTTCTATGGTAAAGATTAACGATAAATATGCACTAAACTCATAAAAAACTAATGTATTTTTTTTTAATTTTACTATTTATGTAGAAATTGAAGAAAAGAAGCGAGAAGAAAATGAAGGAGACACTAACCAAACGGCTGAGCTGTGCGATGCTGATACAGTTGAATCATCACTACCACCAGATAGCCGTCAGAAGAGGTTGGCGGACCTGCAGGCTGAGCGCGCTGCGTGTGACCCAGCACATTTACAAGGACTTAAGGCAAGAACTTTAACAAAATATTTTAAACTTGTTTAAGTCTTTTTTTAAATTACTTATATCTCAATTTTAGTTTTATTATTCGGAAATTGCTAAATTTTATTTCATTTTTCAGGTGCGCTGTGAAATAGTCGTCCACTCCTGCATCGCGACTCTGCTTTTACACCTAACACAACATCAATTTACGGAATTAGAAGGTTTTTTTTTATTATAGTTTTATTGATCAACAAAATTAACCCAATCTGGGTTGATTTTGCTTTAAGGGGTTAGGGGTAGTCAGAGACATGAAAAAATTAGAATTATTTTTTTGCCATTAAATCATTTAATTTGACTTGAAGTCACGAAGATTTTGAGTTCTGACTTGAAGTCACGAAACTTTGAAAAAAAAAATTATAGCTGTTTGTGTTGACCCAGTTCCACCAGAAGGGTCCTTGCGGTGACCATCATAAGGAGATTCATCTAAAATCAATCAGACAAAAAATAGTTTTATAAATAAATAATCTTCTGCCTCATCGAAGCTTTTTTTTTCAAAATTTTAGATTTTTTCCCCAAAAAAATTTTTTCTAGATTTTTTCCCCAAAATCTAGAAAAAATTTCCTGAGACCATTTTGTTAATTTTTGAAGAAAAAAAAGCTTTTGAAAAAAAATTATAATTTTAATTTTATACAATAAAATGATTTAATGGTAAAAAAAAATACTGAAAATTCTAATTTTTTCATGTCTCTGACTACCCCTAATACCTTAATTTATAATTACTAATACAATTATACAGATTTTATGTAAAATTGACAAAATATACTTAATTAACGAAAATGAGTATAGGAAATTTTACTATTATGTCAATTCAACAATTCGAACTGCTATAAGCTAATTTAAGTTCTAATTAAGTTCAAATTTATTTTAAAATTATAAGCTAATTTAAGTTCAAATTTAATTCAATAATAATGTTCTATTTTATAATTTCATTTATAATAAAATGATTTGATTTCTAAAGAAGAGATGCAGCGTGCTGTGTGCTGGTACCTCAGCTGCGACCGCTACTGGGAGGACACGGCTCCGGCTGCACGTGCGTTTCCTTGGCCGTTGCTGCTGGCGTTGGCCACTGGCCTCGCCCTTGCTCTCTGCATGTGTTATTATATCATTTGGATTGTTTTCGAGTAGGTACACAATTACAGCATAAAAGCATTGTATCTTAATATGTAATTAACAAATATTGTAGCTGCAGTAGCTCATTAGTATGGTGTCATGTCATGTGTGGTGTAAAGTCAACAGTGTCATTCCAGTATAGCTGCTAATCCATATCTAGTTTGAAGTTTGAAACATAAATTGCTTACTTAATAATAGTAATCCTGACTTGTCCCATTTTTACAACACTAAGGTATTCGCTCGTTTTTATATTTCCTATGTCATGCTCTTTGTAGCTCTGAAGAAGGTAGTGTTGCCGGTAGTGGTTCAGTCTCCATGACAACGCACTCGTCCCCCGCTCGCGAGCGCCTGGCCCCAGAGGACGGGCTGGATGAGGACCACGACGACCACTACATCTACGTGACGTACCCGCCAGACCTGAAGCGTCGTCTGCTCGAGAGGTACCGCAATCAACTCACGCTCATACTTCTTACACCTTTTATTAGGCAAACACGCGTTGATTGATAAAGATAAATGTCATAAAGCTACTACTTAAGACTTAGAAAAATCTTTTTTTCTTAAATAGTTAAATATATTGTAGACGGCAGCTAGCTTTAGGTATGAGAAAAAGTAGTGGGGGAAATTTGCGCATTGTGAGCGTGCTGCGTGCCTGTATTGGCAGTTCCATCCATTTCGACAAATAAAGGACGCGCGGGAAATGAAACGTCGCATAACAAACAATCGCGTGTGATGCGCTGCTCTCGCTCCGCGCTTCCCGTTAAAAAGTCCCTGAGAGTGACTTCTGAGCATTCAAGATCAAACCTATACTTACGTGCCTGTAGCTATACCTATAGGTAAAATTTATTTGGAGTTAAAGATTTTAGGCCTTTACTGCATATTTTTAATAGAAAAATGGTTTACAATATTAAAGATTAACAAGTTAATATTAGTACCTATACCTGTAAAATACTTCTCCTTTTTTATTAAGTATGTAATTGTAGTGTCGTATAACTCCTCTCTGGTAAATTAATTAGTATTTAGGTTATTTAGAATCGTATTGAACACGTTTATGTTGACTGTTATACTTTACTATTAGATTAGATGTCATGACAGCCGACAGGTTTCCTTTGACGACGATCATGGACACTCACATTTACCACTTGTGTTTCTCTTCTCAACCTAATTCTAAATAATGCAGTAATCGACTTACCAGAAAGGAGATACATACACTACAATATTTTTATTAAACTCCTTTACGTAGAAATAGAATATTTAAATATTCCAAGTACTGAATGAAGTGCCCGTAGCTGTCTTATATTAACTAAATAACATTTTTGTTTTAGCTGCTACAATAGAACAACCCGACTTTGAAAATCATCCTGGGTCGTGCATGACTTCTATAGTTACCTTAACTTTTTAAAATGCGACAGTCTGATATAGCCAAATATACTGTCAGTGACAATATATTGTACCTTGTATCTACTCGTAGCCATTATATATCAACTGTTGTAAATCTTGTAATGTTTTATAGTTGAGCAGAACGGATTTTAATAAACAAACCAAAAGTTTAGTACAAATTATAATTACTTTCTTTAAAATAAGGGAGCTTCTATTATAGCCAATATTATAGACTAGCCGACCCTTGCGACTTTGTGCTCGTGATCATCCGCTCCTGTTGGTCGTAGCGTGATGATATATAGTCTATAGCCTTCCTAGATAAATGGGCTATCTAACACTGAAAGAATTTTTCGAATCGGACCCAGTAGTTCCTGAGATTAGCGCGTTCAAACAAACAAACTCTTCAGCTTTATATATTAGTATACTTATAGTTGAATGTAAAATGAAGAAAAGTGGCTTTAATTTGCTTTAATATTTTTCTTTAAAATTTAATTAATTTGCGTTTTGATTTCCAAATTATATTCTTCGTAGATAGGATAGAAATAGTTAATAAATCCAATGACCTAGCCAATAAATTAATTTTAGTTTTTAAGCCACAATGGGAAGGCGATTAGGATTAAACATGTTTCTGTTCTGCTTCCTTAAATATGTACAAAAATAAACAAAATTTTCAATATATGAAACCAAATGGTTCTGTTGATATAAGGTACTTTATTGTTCTTCGAAATACTTTCAGCACTTACTCATTAGATTACTAAAATAGATAGATGTAAAATTTTAGTCATATAATTCTTTAAAATATACGGTTTGGTTTGTCTCCTACATTAAAACTATTTTAAAGTTAAAATTAAATAGAAGTAGTTTGCTTAAAACATCGGTGCCTATTTTTATATTTAGTTGTAAGTAATTCGTTTTATAGATAATGTAAGCGTTTCTGTAAGAATTTATTTTGAAAAGTTGTTCTACTATGAACCTTTACAAGACTAGAGTAGACATTTTTTTATCGTTCGTGTTATTTTAATCCCCTACAAATATGTAGAATTAATTAAATACTGGTAGTTAAATTCTGCATTAACGCTTAATTGGGTTTGCTAGTGATAATACGCTGTTTGTTGGACAGAATATGTTCAAATAAATAGACACTAAAGTGTGCTTTGTTGTCGAAAAAACCGAATTATATTGAGGTCCTTTTTAATTAATTTCTATTACGTCAGCTTCGAGGGCGTCCAAATACATCATTGTGTTTGATATTGTCAGTACTATTAATATTTAAACTATTTAATTGAACACCGTCAGACAAACAGCGTGTTCTACTAAAATTTTAAAAGGTGAAAATCATTGAACGTTGATAACTAATTAACTTGTATTTTTTGGACCACTCAATGTATATGTACCATTTTAAGACAAGTTAAAAAAGCTGTTGCTTGAAAGATTTCAATAAAATCGATTTGAAAGTTTTCATATTTTTGTCTTTGCCGTTCGAATGAAAATTAAAAACAAAAAATTGTCTATTTTATCTCTTTATGTATGTTGATTAAAAAAAAAGAGAACAGATTCAACGAAAATATTGTAACGCATATAGTATATTTGACGAGTATAAAGTAACGCCTTATCTACAATAAGGAGCAACCTAGTTTAGTCTTAGACATGTGTTTCAAGCGAACGTCGAAAGCTTGTAATCATAGGACTAGGAAACCATTTTGTACTCGGTACGAAAAAAATCATGATCTCAGTTTTCAGTAGTTTCAGTAATTACGCGAAGTGACCAGTCTACCAACTATAAAAAATTTTGATGTAACCAACCTCAAAGAACCTAGAACTTAACCGAGTGGGAAATTAAGTATATAATAATAATTCGCACTGAATTGATATTATTTCGAATATTAACCAGAAAGTTCGTTATTCGAAGCAAGTCTCGAGTATTTTAAAAATTAAATATTTTTATTATACTTTTCATTAAAGGTAGTCTAAAAAATATTAGTCTCTTCTATACCAATACTAGAGAAAGAGCTTTTTAAGCATATTTTTATTATTAACGTTATTTTGGTTAGGTGCTACAAAAATACATTGTCATTACTAACAAGATTTATTCATGTCAGTATGTAAAGAATAAAATTTTATTTAGAGGTTTGGATATGAGAAGAAGAGAAGAACATCTCGCTGTATAGTGTATTATATTGATTTATATAATTAAATTGCTTTAAATAATCATCATCATCACCCGTTAATGGCCCATTGCTGAGCCGGCTGCTGCTGCTCCTCAGAATAAGGAGGGATAAGGCCATAGTCCACCACGCTGACCCAGTGCGGGTTGGCAGACTTCACACACCTTTAACAACTGGAGAACTCTCAGGAGTGCAGGTTTCCTCACGATGTTTTTTCTTCATTGTTAAAGCAAGTGATATTAAATTTCTTAAAACACACATAACTCAGAAAAGTCAGAGGTGTGTTCCCACTACCCAGGATCGAACTCGGACCTCCCTAATAGACATTAACGTCTTAACCGCTAGGCTGCTACTACTACTATTATACACACTGTTATATACATAATGCGTACGAGGTGTATATTACGAAAAAATGTAGTTTCCGGGTAAGCCTATCTCATTTTAATTGGACTCGTTATATCAAAAATCCTTTAAAAAAAATTTTACTTTGTATTTCTTAAGAAATTCGTAAATTTTTGTATTTGTTATATCATGTTCAAAGAGTGATAACTGATAACAAAGATTTGAAAGTCATTTGCTTCTATTATCGAATAAAAATATGAAAATATTACGCAGAAGTGATAACGTATGGCATGTATTATAAGAGAGGTTATCAAAAATCACGATTTAACAAATCATTTAATGATATTCATTCAATGAACTTATTGAATTATCATAACGTTAGTGGCTTCAAATTACAAGTATTGATGCCTATATATTTATTATAATTATAAATCTAATGAGTCTGTATGTTTGGAAGCACTAATCTAAAAAAATAGAGATTCGATTTGGCTTTTCTAACTTCATGGGTTCTTTATATTTGAAAGTTCTAATATTTATTTTTTTCGAAACAAGTACGAGTCGTTTTCACCTACTGTATAAAGAGTGTTAAATTGTAAAACTTGTAGATTTAAAGCTGAACTGAATTATGCACAATCACACATTTTTCATAGTCATGAATACTTCAAAGAGACTGAAGTAACTAACCCTAATATAAAACATTTACTTGTATAATAAGTTAACATTTTAATTCACTACGATATTCTTGCGCACTGTTACCTTTATTTAATATAAGATGTGATTTAAGGATGTTTGTTAAATAAAGCTATGTAAAATGTTTCATTGTATTTATTTCTGTACGTAAAAAAGCGGCAGTCTTCGTAATTATATTATCTATGTATATGCCATAGCAATGTATAGTAAGAGTAGTCCGTGTTTCATACATATTTGGAACCTTTCCACAGGGAGTTGCCTTCGATAACGCATTTGCAGCCGCAACCAGTTGGGCAGGTGTCATGTTCCGCGAACCTACAATAAATTATATTTTAATAACCTTACTCGAAATTTGAAAGAGATCCCCAAAAATAATAACGAATAAGTTTTGAATGTATAAGATTTGAAAGGAGTTAGTGTAGAAAGATTTATATATCATGCTGAAACCGCAGCATTTTTTTCTCCACTCCCCCTCCCCACACTATCTTCGAGGATGCAACGCATCGATAAAAAAGAGAGCATCTCTTGTTTTGCCTATATCTATGGTGGCCAATAATCATCAGGTGGACCATCTGCTCGATGCACCATATCTACAATAAAAAAATATCAAACTAGCTAACCCGGCAAACGATGATTTGCCATATAAATTTAAAAAATTTGGGGTGGGCCACCCTTATCACTTACGAGTATGACAAATAGAATGATTTTGGAGAGGTTTGGTAACATACACTACACACGAGAATTTTATATATTAGATTATATTAAATTTTTAAAATTCTTTTTAATAACTTTATTCAATATTTTATAAAATGATTATTTTTAACAATTATTATGTGGTTTCTTTACCAAAAAAATAAAACCGCCCAAAAAAATAAGGGGGTGATGTTGTTTGCGTCCGTAGGATTTACCACCTTTCCTAGGCCCACCCTACACGTGCCCCCCGGGTGGTGCTAAAGAACAACAACGCTGGTACATAGGTGGCGGTAAAATAACTTATATTAGGCTACCATGAGCTTAGAGGAGTTAAATGCTCTCTAAAAGTATGTGTGATGGCAAGGCTTGGAAAAGTGTTATATGTATCTTCCAACCCCAACTAATATGAAAATGTTGTATAATAATGAGAGAGATATGTCATGCGCTCCGGCTAACCCCCGGTGCTCGTGGGTACCCGGGCCTGCGAGTGTGAAATCAGTTGCCGAAGACTCCACAGAGGTAGGCGACCAAGCCTCTGTGTCAGTAAATGCTTCTGGCAGCAGTAACAAGAAATTCATTCAACAAGTTTTCCACTAGAGCTTGTTTAAACCAAAACCTAGATCTTCGTCAGTAAGAAATATTCCTGTACAGATAACTACAGAAAAGGAACCTGAAAAAAGAGAAAGAGACTGTCAAAATCGGAAACTGTAATGAGAACCAAGCCTCCTCCGTTCTTCATTGATAAGGTTAGCAACATCCAACCCCTCACAGAAATGTTAGAGAAAGTGGCGCATGGAACTATGAAATAAAAATCCTTCAAAATGAGCGAGTAAAAATACAAAGTAAAGCCCACGAAGCATACTCTACTATATACAAAGAATTAAAATGCAGAGATACTGAATTTTTCGCCTACAAAACAAAGCAGGAAAGGAGCTTTAGAGTAGTACTAAAACACATCCACCCCTCAACTGAAACTAACTCCCTGAAAGAGGCACTAGAAAACCTAGAACACAAGCCTACCAACATCTGGAATATCAAAAATAATAAAACTAAACTGACATTGCCGATGTTTTTTATTGACCTACAGCCTAACCATAATAACAAAGATGTTTATAACATAAAAACTGTACTCAATTGTCGTATCGAAATTGAACCACCAAGACCGAAACGTATTATCCCACAGTATACTAACTGTCGACAATATGGACATACACAAAACTTTTGTCACAGACAGCCCAAATGTGTTAATTGCGCAGGATCTCACCATAAATCAAAATATCCCAGAAAAGAACGCTCTGACAAAGTGAAATGCATACTCTGTGAGGGAAGTCATCCAGCCAATTATAAAGGATGTATTGTGTATAAAGAGTTACAAAAAAATAAAGTTCCCAACACCTCGCCCTAAAGGACAGCAGTCAGCCAAACATAAATTGAGGCAAAGAAAAACCACAAACGAAAGTGTTAACGAAACGATCCGGACAAAACATATGCAGCAGCAGCAAAAAAATCTGAACCAAAACCACAACTTTATAATGACAATTCCACAACTAATGAACACAGTATATCTAAAGCCCTTTGAACATTTAACGCATCAATGCAGACCCTCATGAACCAAATGCTAAAGATGACCCAAACCTTAGTAGACCTCGTGACCAGCCAATAAATTCGATGCCCTAAAGCTATGCGTATGGAATGCTAATGGGCTAATCAAACACTTGAACGAGTTAAAAAAAATCTTAAAATAAATAAAATTGACATAATGGTAACATCGGAAACTCACTTCACATTTAAAAGTTATTTCAAAATTCCTGAGTATAACCTATACCATACCATGCATCCTGATGAAAAGCATGTGAAGGCTCAGCATCAAACATCACCAATGTCAGTCATATTGTAAGGACTACATCCAAGCCACAAAAGTAGTAGTGTATGTTTGGAATACCAGTGTCAGCTCTGTACTGTCCTCCAAGACATACAATTAAAGAAAGTCAATTTTGCGAATACTTTAACACACTAGGCCATTGCCAAATAGGTAATATATCGTGTAATAGCTGCTGGCATTTATCGTCAGATCCCTCACCTATTATTATAAATATGAATATGAATCTAAGGTAAAAGTGACCGTAAAAAATGTACATTGCACAATAAGAAAACTAACTGGACTCTTTTTCGCTACTTCATAGAAGAAGCATTTAAAGTACCCGAACAGTACAGTTTTTTCAACCACACCCATATAAGGGTTCACCCGAACATGGAAAAGAAGTTATCGGATTTATTGATAACTCAGACCAGGAAGATATTTTACTAAAAGTGAAGTGAAAATAATTAAAAATAGCTAACTCTAAGAAAGCCCCTGGATATGACCTAATTACCAACAGTCTTACAGGCACTACCAAACTCTGGGATAACACTACTCACAGCAATCTATAATGCCATCACCAAACTAAAACTCATCCCGCCGCAATGGAAAGTCGCACAAATAATTATGCTGTTGAAATCAAACAAGCAACCAGAGGACCCGAAATCATACAGGCCGATTAGCTTATTACCCATACCCGCGAAAATATACGAATCTCTAATATCGCACCGATTGACACCATTGATAGAAAAGATTCCCAAACACCAATTTGAATATCGTCGTAAGCACGCCACCACCAAACAAGTCCACAGGCTAATAAGCGAAATTGACAAGGCCTTTGAAACTAAAAAGAATTGTGCAAGTGCTTTTTTTTACATATCACAAGCCTTTGATAGGGTATGGCATGAAGGCCTGTTATTTAAACTAAAATCTCTACTCCCGACCTACATGAAACAAAATCCTAAAATCTTTTTTGGAAAACAGACCCTTCCTAGTCCAAAACGGCGAAGCGCTCTCAAGACTCTGCCCTATTGAAGCAGGAGTTCCACAAGGCTGCGTGCTAGGTCCGACGTTGTATCTCATCTACACATCTGACTTACCAACTTCAGAGAGTATCATCACCGGTACTTTTGCTGACGACACCGCAATCTTAGCAGTCCACTCAGACGCAGTTGAAGCGGCCAAACTCTTGCAGTGTAGGCTTAATGAAATGTTGAGGACGATAACCAATGGTTCGTCACAAATGAACAACTTCATCACGACCTGCACATGACCACAGTCAAACAGGAAATACTCTTCCATACAAACAAGTACAAAAAAGAATGAAAGACCATCCGAACAGTCTGGCCAATGTCTTGATGGAAGACAACACAACAATCCGTAGATTGAAACGGAAGATGCCCCAAGACACACTTAAATCGCAACAGTGAAGTAAAGTAGGATGCGACACAGGTCGCATACCGAGCATGCCAATAACAAACCCAACCAACCCACTGATAAATGTCCCTGTCCCGGGACAGATCGCAGTGTAATGAGACAAAAAAATGTAGTTTCTTTACCAAAAAATAAACCGCAATCATGAAAAATAATCTAATAAATAGTTGACTAACCAGGCTAGCATATGTTGCGCATGCGCCGCATGAGAGCATAGCGCACACGCCACAGCGAGTCCGCGCACTCCGCGACCGCATACGGCGCAGCGCAGAGCCAGCCGCCTGCACGCAGTACACGCCGCGCTACGCACAGTGCGGCCGCAACGCGCGCACTCCCAGGCCGCTTCACCGGCACTGTTGTCTGACTTACTCTTGACTAGTTTCATTACCTATGATAAACAAAATATAGTGTAGGAACAGAACCGCACACAAGCGGAAGCTTTCTGGGCCCGGTTTAAGCAGTATAGTGATTAAAAAAACATTCTATTTACAGGGGGTCCAGTTCACAAAGCACGATCACTATAGTTCTTCACTTCATCACCAGTCAGTTGGTTTAAATAAAGGGTCAATTTTCGGAGAAAGCCCACAAAAACAAGGGATTACTAATATTTAAAGGTCAGCCGCTTGCTCGCCATCTCAGTCACCAACTTGTTATATAAAGCGAAGGGTAATTGAATATAGTAAACAATAGTTTTGATAATTCTTCGACAGATATCTGAGCATAAGCAATACATCTTATTGTCACAAAGTGAACTTCTTCGTCACTTTAATATTATATTTTTTTTATTGTGTTAAATTCGGTTTTCCGTCGAGATTCGTCAACATCTTTGTGTTCCTGGAACTTTCGCAATCGATGCAAGTTTTCTATGTATTGCTTTACTCTTAATAAAATAGAAAACATTGTAATAGGATTACATAATTTTATTTAACGTTATAATCTATTATTGTAAAACAAGACATATGTAAAATATTTTTTCTTTTTAACACTGTATAACAGATATATGAGTAAAGTAACCTATAATAATTATTTATCAGGTATCTGATCCCTAATTAAGGACACCAAAACCTTTAACGTTGCCAAATATTATATTAAAACATCCGTAGTCTCATATTTAGTGTTCGATCAAGTATTCACGGTTTTAAGTCACTGTAATGCAATGGACAGACGTAGAACCACTTCTAACCAAATTAAGCAAGGGTTCAGCTGAAATGGAGAGCTTAATAAGTATTCTAATAGCAACATATATTTATTACCTCGGTCCTTTTATATAGAAGCTGCCATCTATGCAACACGTCTGCATAAGCTCGTTTAAAGCAATGGTAGAGGTGGACCGTCGCCTCGTCGATGACACAGGATGATACTGGCTCGGACTTAGTGGCGCTATACTCTGTGTTCAGGTTTTCTGCTTCAGAGCACGAATTGCTGCGAATTATTGGCAATGTCCATCCATCTGCGCTTATCTCGCTGTATTGATTCACTGTGCTGTATGGTGAAGTACTATTGCCCTATGAAAGAAAACTATCATCATATTAGTCCTTTAGTACCTCACTACTGGGAACAGCTCTACTTCTCAAAATGTGAAGGGTTTAAGCAGCTGGGTTTGTGGAAATGCAGATTGACAGATTTCATCCACCGACAGAGAACATGTTCCTCATGTTGTTCTGCTTAATAATTAAAACACATGATAATTAATTGCTTAAAACATAAATAACTCCGGAAAGTCAGGGATCTTAGCTACTAGGCTAACATCGTATGTTAAGAAGAATACAATATGTCGGTGTGTATGTTAGGCTCATGCTGACATAAGGCTTGTAGAGTAATGTTAAACTTACTTAAGCTTAACCTTAAGCTGAGACAGAGAACCTAGGCAGTGAAGGCGAGTGTTGCAATTGCGTGAAGGATATCCTTAAACTTACACCTTGCTCACAAGTCATAGCCACTGCTTACGTTCCTGTCGTAATTGTAAGAGATCATAATGTTTAATTATTTATCGGTTCAGTGGCAGTATCTACGTAGCGTTTACTCAATAGTCCATTCAATATCACACACCCAGCCTTTTAGTGTTTTTCAATACATCCCCTCCTTCTCTTTCTCCGAGTTACATGTATAATAATAACATGAGTATCTAAAAGAAATGAAATATTTCTTACGCAGCTTGATGTGCTGATGATAGATTGTGAGCTAGAGTTGTTTGTGTCGTTAAAGACTGAGAAGGCACAAGTTAACATCGCTGCCATCTGTAGGTCCGAAGATTTCGCATAATGTGATATTCTGTAAACAGTTCAAAATAGGATTAACCTAAGTAAAATAATATACTTTGATGTCTAAAATAATAATATCTACATACAAAGCTTGTATGAGGTTGCAGCATAGTGGATGTCCAGCCCAGCCCATACTTTCTTCACTGGATATAAGATGATCCACTGGTTTAGCTGGTAACGACTTGGCTGCTAACGCTGCGAGACCCCATGCGTGTGACAATTCCCCTTCTCCCTCTTCAGATGCTACTTTAGCGTTTCTTTCACACATATCTGCAAAATTTAAAACATTTGTACATGCAATTTTTTATTTGTACTGCTTATAAAAAGTTTTCATGCAATGAACGTACCAACAGGATTATCAGCATTGATAACATATTTTTCAGCGAGAGTTCTATTCAATGGAAAGAGATTATTGGCTGCATACAAAACAACTCTAGGTGGCGTACAACCTGATATACTTCCACGACTTCTCATACTTCCTGTTCGACGACTCTGTGCTTTCTTTATAAAAATAAATTAAATTGGTTAAGAGCAAAATAAACACACTTCAATTATATGATATATCAATCTTTCGTAAGTATTCTTTCATGTACTAAGAGGTCCCACACGCAAACAAAAAAGAATAACATTTCTCCTACTGCTCATTAAATATTTGATAAAATTGATATCTCACCCATCTATCTTGAAAATAAAATGTTGTGATCGATGTGGACGCATGCCTGTGATGTAATTGCGGAAATCCAGATACATTTGTTGGAGACGGAGTCGTCGTAGCGTGCGGCGACACAGACGTATAATTAGTACAGAATAGCCCTGGTGTCAAAGATAAAGAAGACATTGATCTAGGAGTTCCGGTTTCATGTTTTAAAGACAATCTTCTAGTGTTTTGGGGTCTGTTGAAAACAACCAATGTGCTGACTGCACACCATTTAGCACCACAAGTTCGTGGAAAGGGAATGCAAGAGTCACCTGCATTCTCACTCTCTGAATGACTTCTTTGACTTGATTTCATAGAATCCGAGTCTTCACTTGATTTTACAGGAATCTGAATAAAAAATATGGTTTACAAACAGACAAAAGAATTGAAAGATCTAGATTCTAGATTATTACTAAGACTCAATATAGGAATAGAAAAACAAAATTAAAGCAAAATACATGTAAAGAAATGAAAATAAAATGACCTCATCTATTGAAGTTGCTAAAGTTTTAAGGCAGTGTAGCAAACATCTATGTCCCTCTTTTTTCTTTTTATATGCTGTTCTATTAATAGATTGTAAAATTTTAATAGTGGTAGCACTATCTACATTAGTTCCTGCTAACCAAGAAAATTTTGGGATAGTTTGTTCTGTGACATTTCTTGGGAAGGTCACTTGTAAGTTGGCAGTGTAACCGTTGCGTTCAGAATGTATCTGGCAGGTTCTTGTTTCAATATTCATATCTGTCACTTCTATATTGGCCATCTCTCTAATTGATTCAAATTCTTCATCTATTGAGGTAGTTGTTTTGTGAACTATTTTATTCTAAAAACACAAATTTTCATGAAACTGTATGTAATGTTATTATTATAAATAACACAGAAGAGTCAAAAGCATACCATTAGAATATCTTGTCCTTTTTCACTAACTGAGAGATCATTCATTGAGCTTACAGTGGAACTTACTGCTGAAACCAACAAATAATCAAGTAACGTAAAATGACTTACATATATTATATACCAATGGTTTCTATACATAAAAGAGTACTTGGACTTACTATCACTATTATTATCTTCACTTTCTGAGCAATCTGGTAAATAGTGTAAACACATTTTAAGTAATGATGGGTGCATAGTCCATAATCTGAGAGTCTGGTCTCTTCCCCAAGTGACTAGTTGATAGTTAGAAGGCAGTGTATTTGGTCTCCATACCATTGTTTGCACTGTATCTGTATGTCCTACTAATCTGTGAGCCAGAGATCCACTAACCCAGATTCCTATGACTCCTGCTTGCTCTGCTCTGGGCAATCCTCCCCATCCCACTCCTATAGTTAGAAGGCCACTACCAAAAGGGGTGTATATAGCCCTCCATACAGGAAAGTTTGTCATAATCACATTTTCTGGCCTCCTTGCATTATTAATATCAAAGTACTTTATGCTGCCGTCATGGCTGGAGGTAACTAGCTGATACTCATGATGAGGGCTCCAATCAACTCCATGTATTTTACAAAGGTGTGCTGATATGTAATGGAGAGGAGTTGAATTTTTACGATAATCCCATATCTTTATATCACCATCGTGGGCAGTAGCAACTAAATGAGACGCTACTTTGTTCCATTGCACTTGTGAAGCTCCAGCTGAAAATATTTACATAGTTATATGTAAAACTTGAGACCTTAAACTTATTCTTTATAATTTATTTATTACAATTTTTTTTTTTCAAAAGTTAAAGATACTCACCTACAGCACTCAAAGAGCAAACAGGTTTTCTAGTGTCCCGTAAATCCCAAAGATATGTGAAGGTGTCTATAGAGCATGTTGCTATTAAGTTGTGGTCCTGTCTGTGAAAGTGAGTGTCACTGACGACTCGTGTGTGCCCTCGAAGTGAACTTAAACATGTCAAATCGTTTCCAGCGCGCCATTCGTACACATCAACATGTTGATTGCTCTAAAATAGAATAATTATAAAAATTAAGGATATTTAAATTTATAGTGAATAGATAATATATAATTTATTTACTTACTGCGATTGCGCAAAGTTTTTGTCCTGGATACGTTTGACACCACTCGGCTCCAGCAGCGTCATATTTGCTGTGGCGTGGATATTTTTTTACTATATCTCCTCCATCATCGTCCAGGCTGATGGACTTAATAGCTAACCACCTGCGCCCAGCTAACAGCACATTATTACCTGAATAATCCACTGACATTGCCGTTGCCTGCAATTCTCTGTACTCCCACTTCATGATCTCCGAACTCCAGTGGACCGACATTTTAAATATATTACTTAACCTCACATAACAAAAATATTAATTTTTCGAGTTTTATTTGTAAATTATTTTTTTTGTTCGACAAAGAATAACAAAAACAATAGATGACATTAAATTGACATTCCAAGCTTGAGAGTGACAATCAGCTGATAAATTACACAAAAATACCACAGATAAGATGCTTTTACGGATGCAATATTAGCTTACAAATAACATTTATGTTCGAACATCGATTTTATTCAAAAGTAAGACATCGATGTTAAAAACTTACATTTATAACCCAACTAGTCGACCTGCCCCGGCTTCGCAAGGGTGCAATTCAAACACCTAGATTTCATAAAAACATTTAATTTACAATATATTGTTATATAATAATATTTATACGTTTAATAAACATTTTATTAATATCCCGTAGGACTAGACTAGTTTTAATTCAGCTTATAAAGTTAATATTTATCTGCAAAATTTCAAAGAAATTATTTTTCTGTGATTGCATAACAAACAGCCATACACAAAATAGAAAGAACGAAGGAGGGAAGTGAAAAATGTAACTGTCCACTAATAACAAATCGCTTGGTTTATAGTTTCTAATTATAAATGAAGACACGTAGATAAGAAAAAACCAGTCTTAATTCTTATAAAAGTTAGAGGAAAAAGGTGTTAAGTCACGTGACAGCAGACACCGATCAGAAAGTGAAACGTCACGAATCGCAAAGACATCATTGTTGTTTTTGATGTTTTCATACAACAGAGCAGGTTACTTCGCAGACGCTGACGTCATTCAAGAAATAATGCTTTTTTTAATACAAAATACATAATGTAAATATTGATTTTTCTATAAAATATAGGTTGTTTGGGATAAATAGATATTAAAGTATATAATTAACCAAGTTTTCATAACACCGCGTACTGAAATTAATGATGATTGGGATGTTCTGTTTTAATAATATAATTTTATTGCTAAAAAAGTCTTAAATTACGTATTTTTTATTTGACGGTTTTTTTTACGGACAAATTTACAAAATTGACGGATTTTTGACGGGAAATACCAACTTGCATAACGGAATTTTGAATTTATTGTTGGCAACACTGATTGATTTATGATTATTGATTTTAAAATTTAAATGGCTTCACAGTGGTGAAATTTACGGCCTTTATAAATTACTTAATTTGAGAATTGCGATGCAGGCCTGTACGGGAGCTGAGCATAAGATGAGAAATCATCATCGCTTTATCAATAACAGTGTCCTTGTCCGACTGGCTTTAGGCGTTGCAATTATTTATTGCTATTCTGAATATGGCACTCATTATGTGACTCAAATGCAGGTAATTTAAAATTTTTTAAAACTGTCCATCACTTACAACTATGTAAAATAACACATAAATTTTAATTAAAGCTTAAAACATTTAAGACAAAGGAATTATGCACGATCTTATTAAAAGTTTTATTTCTTTAAGACTGGATAGATTTTTAATATTCATGCATTTAAAAATTAATATTATAAATGTGAAATTTCATATTTTTGGATCAGTGGTGTAACTATACTGTTAATAATTTCAATCAATAAATTCTTCCGTTGCGCAGGGCGCCCTCTTATATTAAGAAGCTTAACGAATTACATAGTTTTAGTGTTTTTTATTTTGTAATAAATAATAAATTACTACTTAAATTAAGTAGCTTACTAAAGCTACCAACAGTTCGGAAAGTAATCTTCTGATAAGAAGAAAGGACTTTTTAATAGGTGACATAACGAAGGTTGGAGAGGGGGTAGTGTGGGTGGACGAAGAGTGAGGAGGGGTGGGGGTCTAGGGAAGCCTAGCCCCTTCGCGCTTGCGTAACAAATCACAGGCACATCTGCCCACTTCCGCAGCCAGCCTCGGCTGCTCCAGCTCGCAGGGCGCCTGCGATTCGTTACGAGTAGTCTTGGGCCTAATAGGTCACTAAAAAGAGCGCTCATTTTAGTTCGTTTTCCAATGGCTAACTAGTTCGTTAGTATGAACGAACGAACAAAATCGTTTTTTTTTTTAATAATTTAGTAACCATAATAAATAAAAGAAAAACAAATATTTAAAATATAAAAAATAATATTATTTATATTAGTAATCAGATAAAAACTACTACTAACTTTGTAAAAAGTTAAAAACTAAAATGTAAATTCAAATTGTAATTTTTAAATAGGGAAAAGGATAAGGGAATATTGAATAGGGATGCAACATCGCTCATAGAAAAGTCGGAACACTACAAAAAAAAGTATGTTTATCGTTACGTAGTGCCACTGCTTAGTCTTTTCTTAGCAGTGGCACTACGTACGTAAAGCGGTGTGCGGACGCCAAAAAAATTTTTTTAACTATAAAGAACTAAGAGCGAGATCTTTAACGAACTAGTTCGTATAGTTCACCTAAAGGAGCGCTCTTTTGAACTAGGTCCTTCGCGAACTACCCCAGACTAGTTCGCTTCCGCTTTTAAAAAAACACACTCCTGGACCCGTAGGCCAAAAGACTAGATGGCGTCAGGGTTAATAAATTTTGAAAATGTAAGAACATACAACGTTGTTCTACCAATAACAACGATGTCTGATTTTCTCATTTTAAGTGTTGCCGATTACGAAAGTCTATAATACCCGAAATCTGAGTAAGAAATCCTCGATTACGGGAAATGATTTTTATATAAAATCCTACTTTTTGTACCGGTTAAATTTAAAAAAAAAACAATGTTAATTAATGGTATAACGGCATTAAAAAAGGTTTTTTGGAAATATCTGATAAAAACAGTTTTTCAAAAAAAAATAAAAAAAAATACATATTAATAGTGCTTCTCTGTGGCCTCTTCAAACCATAATATATATTTTTTATTTTTTCTGGTGCAAAACCAGTCAATACTGTGGTAAATCTTTAAACGCTTATACAAAAAAAACAGCTTTGTATATTATCACTCTTCTTGTCAATGTGCGATATGTCTTTCAGTAAAGGCAAATAATAAAATATTATTAAATTTATTTTTTTTAGTGTTGGTGGCCCGATCTCAAAAAGAAACCAGCTGCTAATGTTCAACCCGTACATGCAATGGTTTTAGCCGATATTCATTTGCAGGGCACTTTAAATGGTCACTGGTTTGATAAATGGCGAAGGGAATTTCAGATGCATCGAACATTTCAGACTGCGATGACTTTACACAAACCTGAAGTTGTTTTTGTGTTAGGTGTGTTGTATATCTAAACCTTTAATGCATACAAATTAACTAAAAAATTTTACTAGTATTTTTATAATTAAAATAATTTAGAGTTGTCTTTAAGTAACAGGGGGCATTGTGCAGTCAAATTTCTGAGTTACCTACTTTAAAGAATATGGAAAATAATGTTTGGTTAGTGTTGCTAGAAAAACATAATAAATAGTGTTACTATTTATATTTGCTACTGTAGTAGTAGAGTGAAAAAATAATGTTACCATATGGTAGAAAAAATATTTAACTTCTGTCCCACCCAGGACTCTGGGAATTAGAAAAAATATTCTGACAGGTTTTTAGGTATGGATCAAGGAATTTACATACAAACTGCAACGCGCACATGCACTCAAAAAACGTTCCGAAGAGTACAGCCACTATAGGGGATTGCATCTCTTTCTACTAGTATTACCATACTTCAAGGAATAGAGAAAAATTATATTTAAAATAAGTTAACGAAATTGTTATATAATATATTAAATTATTTAACTGCTTAAGATTATTTATATGGCACAGTGTCACCCTAAAAAACACCGTAAGAGACAAAATCTCCTTTAGTTGACGGTTTTGCTCAGTTTTTCCGTTTTACATGTTGGAAACAAATGTCAACCTAATGACATTTATTTCAAAGTGCATATTTGAATATACAATATTGTGTTCCAGTTATGATATAAATTCCTTGGTATAGATAAAGAGAAAAATAATTTATTCAATGTTAAATCTAAGTATATTCTTTATTTTATTAAATATACCAAAAGTATAAGTTTTACAAAAATATTTTAACAGTAGAACATGTTTTAAATATATTCCTTACCACAAGTTAATCAAATTGGTATGAAATTGATCACAATAAATGAGTATCTAATTAGAAGTGAAGAAAAACCAGTTACAATGTTTTATTTAAACTTCAATAATTGTAAATTGATATTGAATGAGTAGAAAATGGTAATATTAATGAGCTTTCCAGGTGATCTATTCGATGAAGGTAAACGAAGTACTCAAACTGAATTTGATGAATATGTAAACAGATTCAAATCTCTATTTAAAGTTCCCGAAGGCACAGAAATGTATACTGTAGTCGGAAGTAATGATATTGGCTTTCATTATAGGTATTTCAAAACTATCATAGTTGCTATTGTTTAAATTAATTAAATGTATTTTGGTGTTTTAGAAAATTACTATAATTTTTGTTGCTGCATTTTGAGATTTGCTTAGTCTTTTTTTTATGTTAAAACAAACAAATGAAGATGACTTGCTCTTACTACTTTAACAAACTGTAAGCATTCATTATAGTGGTAAGTAAATATTTATTTATTTAAAAACTCATAACTAAATTGTCAAAAAATACATTACATACCCTGCGTTCCACTAAGCGATCTCAACGCCCATGCTCACGACCGCGATTTTTCCCGTTCCACTTGTCCGCGAGCGTTACGATCGTTAGCCCAAGTGGAACGGGTAATTGAGCGTTTTGAGCGTTAACGTAAATAATTCAAATGACGAGTTATAAAGCAATAGTTAAATTAAATTATATTCATATTTTTTTATTGATTGATTTTTTTATATTTATAATTTAACTAGCTGACCCGACGGACGTTGTCCTGCCTTAACTATGAATATTGAATTCGAATTGGCTGTCAAAAGCTTACATTAGAAAAGTTAATATGGTTGTTAAGTTTTCTTAAATTTTCTAATTTTCCGCGCAAGTTTTTTAATTTTTTCTTCTATAAGAACCTTGTCCTGACAATAACAAACGCAACAAAAAAAGAATTAGCGAAATCGGTCAAGTCATTCACGCGTGATGCCGTGAACCAAGGGAAATAGGGATTCATTTTTATATATAAGTATTAAATTCATTCATTTTTATATATAAGTATAATAATTACTAAAATTAATTTTATATAAGTATGCGCTGCAGAAAAAAATCATGTCCACTAATAAATATTTATCTGTATCAAATAAAGTTATTTACATCGTCGCCATTTTTGTTTTAAAAATGCCGCCAATTTTACAAACACAGATCGCTAATTTTGCAACGCTCACAACGATCCACGATTTGAGATGGGTCGTCGTGAGCTTCCAGTGAGGACAAGTCATGACGTGATTAATGACGTTTTCGCCGCGACCACAACGCCTGCCATCGTCAAGTGGAACGGCTAAATGAGCGTTTGGGGCGTTAAGATCGCTAAGTGGAACGGGCCTATAATGTAGAGTAAAGCGTATGACATGTCTTTTATAATAAATTTCAACTTTATGACAAATTTTATTGATATATAATATGTAAATAAATGAAGTTAAAAATGTTATGGTGAATTAACAATTAAAATTTTCTTTATAAGTAAGGAGATTGTAATGGGACTGAAGAAGGCTGGCGTGACTATAGGAAAAGATGATTTTTATAGGTAATAAAATCAAGTTGGTGGGTATTACATATAATTTTTGTGACAATTAGTGAGCTATGACAGCTTTTCGATTAATAAAAAGTATGCTTTTGTTGCTTTATCTCAGAAATAATATTAAAAATAAATTAAAAATTAATTCTTTAACACAAGCATCTACATTTTTTAATATTTTTATTGTTTTTTTTACTATAGATCAAGTAAAACTGATATCAAAATGTTGAAAATCCTAAAAATGAAAATTGTAATTTTAGAAAAATAGATTTTGAATTATACTGAAAATAAAAAATTGGTTAATCCAAATTTGATATCAGTATAGTAGTTTCAACAAATTAATGAGGTCAAGTTATAGTTAATGCAAATAAAATATATTATCTTGCATAAGGATAACAGCAAGGGTGACAAACAGATTTGAGCACAATATGAATTCATCAATAGTGCAACTGATCAGTATCCGAGGAAACCATTTCGTGCTTATAAACTCTATGGCTATGCAAGGAGATGGATGCTCTCTTTGTTCTCGAGCTGAGGATAAGCTTAAAGAAATCAAAGGTTGGTGGATTTTTGTATGTTTTTGATAAGTATATTTGCCACTCCAACCACAAACGTTTAGCTGAATTAAGATTGACAACAATGTTCGTTATGTGCAGCTCAATTTCTAGTGATTTAAAAAAAAAATGGGTTGCCCTCCGAGAGAGCCGGCAGAAGTTAACCCAAAAAACAAAATTCAAAAAAAAAACAACTGTATTTTTGAGGTCTGGCTTACATACCGCGAGACCAGAACGTGTCACGGGACTTTGGAAAGAAAATATAATTCTACGGTTTAAGTAAACCGACGAACAAAATTCAAAAAAAAGTACACAACTGCTACTCTCCCCGCGTCTTACGAATTTTCGATCAGATCACGTGTCCTGACGCGAGTAACAATTTTTACCAATCCCAAAAGTGCACAACGCCGCTAAAGAAGTTTTCACTTCAAAAAATAAAAAAATAGTATGTAGTAATAGTTTGGTATTGACAAAAGATTGTATAACTATATATATTTACAGATATTTTGACATGCAGCAAGAGACATTGCAAGGAGGAGACTGCTAAAGATTTTTTACCATACAGCAGACCTATAATAATGCAGGCAAGTACATTTTAGATATTTTTTTTCTTAATGGGGAGGTTAATAAGTAGACTACTAATTTTGTCCTGAAGGCGGAGAAAGAGAATTGTTTTAACCATCTCTACCATATGAGGTAGAGAAAACTTATCAAGGCTTGACTTCCATAAAAATGACCTAACCTTTATTAATACTTCCAGCATTTTCCGCTCTACAGACGTTCAGACAACATCTGTAAAGATCCAGACAGTGCCCCCCTACCTACGCGCAGAAGGCTATTCAGGGAACGCTGGGATTGCCTTTCCGCGGAATCCACAGATTATTTAGTAGAGAATTTGGACCCGAGGGCTGCTTTTGATGGCCACACGCACTACAGCTGCACGGTTAAACATACTTTTGAACCGACTAAGGAACATAAAATTCAATTAATTGAGTACACTGTACCGTCGTTTAATTGGCGACACCAAGTAGATCCGAAGTATTATTTGGTACGTATAACACCTCCAAGAAGTATACTTTAATTTTTTAAAAGATTTTGACTGACATATCAATGCAGGGCCTGAACTATAAGGGTTAGGTTAGGTTCCTTTTATAACGTTTGAAAATTCATCCCATAAAGGGGTAAAACGGAAGTTCAAAATTAGTATGAAACTGCCTGAAATGAAGTTATTCAAATGAAATTCACTATGAAGGTTCTTCATTGAAAGTCATAAAATATGTGTAAAATATTTTTTCGAAAATCATCCCTTAAGGAGTTAAAAAGGGGGGAAGAGCTAGTATGACTCATAAAATTATTAAATATGTTTACAGACGATCTACTGTAAAAATATTTAAAATATTTATATTATCTTTTGTGCCTGCACCGTTTTTTCTAATAATCCTCTCCTATATTCAGGCGTTACTGGAAGAGATCTCTTCTAAGAGATAAGCAATCCTTTGTACACTTGCTCTCATACCTACCAATTTTGTATATAGTTCAAGGTACCTACAATAATAAAAATCCTATTTTAAAGTCCATTACCTTAATGGTGGTGGTATTGAAGAGTCTGGTTTTGAAAAATATCTATCCAGGGCTCTGAATCCTACCTTTTATTCATTAAATTTTTCTTTAATCAGGTGACCATAACTCCGGACGAGATACAGGTAGCTAAATGTGAGATGATAACAGAGGGCATGTTGATCATGAACGCCATCTTCTTGTTTGTCGTTCTGCTCCTCTACCTGTGGATCTACTGCCGTGCCAAGAACGCTATCCATTATAAGAACTTGTGAGTTTTCCTTTTTTTTTTAAAAACTGGGGTTACTTTTAAATATATTTCTAAGTAATACCTTTTGTAATGTATCTTATCATAAGTTGATAAAAAATATCAATTAAATAAATAATGCCTAAATGGTAAGATTATTGGATTAATAAAGTATATATAAGTACAAAAACAGCTATTGCCAAGAATTGAAATTAATTAGGGATGTGGATAATCTTAGTGAGCGTCCATTAATTACGTAAGATGTTCAAGAATTAGCTAATAGCTTCTCATTTAGCAGAAAACGGTGAGAATAAAATATGGCTAAATCTGACTCTATGGACTGAATTAGACTAAATCTTTTCTAAATTTTTGTTTAATATTTACTATTTAATTGAGGAAACTGATGGATGAGTTGAGGAAAATCTTACGAAATCTCATCAAAGGGAAAAGGGGAGTCGAAAAATTCTCAAAAATGCCTCACGTATTTAATGGACGCCCCTTTATTAACTTCTAGAGAAAGAAAAGGGTTTTCTGTACATAAAAAATATTTAGACTGATTTACTTCACCGGCAATGTGCATTAACTAGTAGATACAACGACGTCGTAAAATAGTTCGCGGAATTATTTCACGTGAGCGAAGATTTTTGTGACATTTATCTAAAACAAGTCTGTGTCACTTCATTTAAATATGAAATGTCGTTAATCGCTATGTCATCTAACGAACTTATTCTATGTTTCGTGGAAGTTACTTAAGTTTTCTTCTAGAAGTCTAATCAACAAATGCTTATTACCCCTATTACAATAAAATGTCGCCCTAGAACAATGTAGTAGTAGTGTAGTATATAAATAAATGTATTTTAAAATCCAATACGTAATTCTAGAAAATCTTAAGGTTAAGGTTTGTTATGTTATAATTTATATAATACAATTGTGAAAACCACATCCAAGTTTGCGCAGTAGTTTTTGCGTGATGCGCGTACAAGCATACTGTCATACGGACAAAAGTTAAAACAAAATAATTTTTTGGATTATGTTCCAAAAGTTTAATATTTTTAATGTTCATCTTATTTAATTAAGAAAAAAATTTATTGTAAATTATTAGTTGAAAAAACACGACTAACTTGCAAGTTTAGTTAATATATAATATGTGTGATAAATCTTGTTTGTTGTATCTAATTTATAAATTTTATCTTTTTTCAGGTCTGAAAAGCAAGTTTAGATTATCGAATGACACATGTATTAATCAAGTCATTCTGTATTACTGTATTACCCAATCAATATTCTTCAAATATACTTATAATACTTCTTCAAATATAATCATATAGAAGATTTAATGTCGTTTTCTTTACATCTTGTATTTGCCGATATTATCAAGTAAGAGCATAGGAAATTAAAAAAAAATAAAATTATTAATAAAATTTATTAAATACCACTTAAATATTATAGGAACTTAGAAATTCAATACAAAGGTTAAACATACAATGCTATTTGACAATGAAAAATATTTAACATAATACTGTGAAACGAAACTTAATAAATGTTTAAATAAATGCAAAACATGATACCTTAATGATAATATACCAGATAATACTGGTGGAATAATAGTTATTAATATTTATCAACCTAAAGAAGATACCGCTGTATCATTTAATACCTACTTAATAGTCATTTAAGTTATTGTGAAAGTTTACACTAGGGATGGTTCTCAATAAAAAATAGATTCGATTAAATTGAGTTAAAACATCGATCTATTAAGGTTAACTTATTGTACAACTGTTTAATTCCTAATGAAAGAAATAAAATCGAATATTGATTTTTAGGTTAGATTTGGCAAAGTTGCAAAATCGTCTCACTGATTAATCGATTTCAGATCGCCATCCTTAGTTTACAGTTTACACTATAAAACGTGTTGAACGATAACATAGCTTAGCAACAATTTAATATAAATAAATGTCTTTCTATAATAATAAATACTCAGGATAGTGCTAAGTATGTAATATCGTTTAATAAAACTGCAATAAACATTAATTTAATCTATTCTGGTATATCACTAAGACGAATGCCACCTGGTCGTCTGTACATACGTTCGTGCATGGGCAGCTCTCCCACCACGAAGCGTTCTAAAGCTTTCGTCGCCATTTTCGTATGCCCTGAACTCCTGAAAGCAGTACTTGCATCACGACCAGCATATTCTAGCATGATTTCGTCTCCACCGGGATGCTGTTGAAAGAAAAAGAAACTTAGAATAAAATATTTATAAACAACTAAATTTTTTAAACTTAATTTCAAATCAATGATTTACAATTATAAAACAAAATAAATATCTTTACTTACTTCATCAAGAAAGTCGGTGATATCGTAGACTCGGTCATAAATTACAACCCAGCAGTCATCACGCATGTCATGAAGAGAGACCTCAGCGAGGGAAATGACACGATCCTTAGCTTCAGGGGTCCCGGGTTCAATACGGCTTGCCCACTGACTGGGTTTGTTTTCCACAGACCAGGGGTTAACTAAACGTAGAGCAGCCATCGTTAATGCCATCAGGTCTATCTCGGTATCTTGCTGCACGGGCATGGGCGCAGGCAGGCTCATTTCAGGAGGAGACTGTACGGTAGCCATCTCTCAATAAACTCTTTAGTCTCCTAGTAAAATTCAAAAATTGAAGCTAATATCTTCCAAGTGACTTCTGTTAACCGCAGAAGGCGAACAACTGTAAGGAACGAGAAAACCTTGTTTAGTAACACTCATTTTGTAAAAATATCAAAAATTTATTTAGAAAAATAATTTAAAACGTCTACTTAATATTACCTGTTTTATCTAACAATATATTACGATAAACCTTGAAGCTTTATATGTTACATATAAATGTAGTTCACGGTCAATAACTACAATATCGTATCCATTTAAGTAAACCATCCTAGTATATATATTTTACGATTAAGTAGTTTAGTCTAAATTAATGTAATCGCGAAAAATTGACGCAAATGAAATCGAAAAGATAATTGTCCAAATAATGACCTCTTTGTAGAGTTCACTCTATCTGCAACCTTTTTAACTCTTAATTTTAAATGATAACTTTTAATTGGACTTTATAAAATATATCTTAAATATTCTATTGTATCTATGAAATGATAATAATTGAAAAAAATAATTTAAATAATTTACCTTTTTGTTAGTCCAAAAATCCGGAAAGCTTGGGTTACCTCTGCTGGTATTCAAAGTTCGGGGAATGACTATCACACCAATTGTCACTGTACCACCACTGTTCGTTTTCAAAGTAATTCACTGATTCAGGTAGATGCATGAGATCGTAGATCATTGCCACAACTTAGTATAGACTGTTCATTTATTGGAATGCGATGTGAATGAGACGCCGGGGCAGCGGACGGTGGTTATATACTGCCGGTGCGGGCACGCGCCAAGCGTGATCCGAAACTGAATTCTGATGTAATCGACGCTTATCTTGCGAGCTCGTGCCGCCAAAACGCGCCACACACACACATACGATTGTGTATAACAATATGACTTTTGATATTAAAAAAAGAGTAAGATGGTTTTTGAAAATTCACATTGTAAGTCATTTAAAAGTATAAAAATACATATATTTATTTAGGGAAATTGACTTGAAATTACCTACTTATTTTACACTAGCTGTGCCCCGTGGTTTCACCCACTATATTTTTGGATAAATTACACTATATCATTCTAAATTATAGCCTAAGTGTTATTCTGAAAGTAATAGTAACAAACATACATTCTTACAGACTTTCGCGTCTATAATATTAGTAGGATTTGTTTTTCTCCATCTATAAATTTACATATGTTAATAACATATGAAATTGGTACATTTTGTTATGTTATAATATGGATAGATAAAGTTCCAGATATCCAGAATTGTTTTGTTATAGATTGCTCTATCGCGAGGGTCGTATGAGGTTTGTGACGCGTAGGGCGAGGGCGGTGAATAAACTCACCGATCTTGTAAGATAACACAAACAGACACGTTTCGTTATTCATATTTAGTATTTAATTCATTACATTAAACATTAGAATTTTACAGGATTAAACTGTTCAAATTCAAATAGTGATTGGAAGTTCGTATAGGGAAAATATTAACAAATCTAAAGTTAATAAATTAGGTCTTTCTGTTGCAATATATCTAATCATAAAGCTTGATCATTATTTCACGTAAAAAACATAGTTACGTATAACAAGAAGTAAGCTATAATTTATTCAAACCTATTTCGAGTAGGTAATTCCAACGGGAAACAGCTATTTTACCGCAGCTAGGGGAAACCCTTTGAATGAATTTAATAACAATTTAATAATTAACTCGAAATTTATTTTATTTAAATTAACGGTTTTCGAATAGTCGTTAGAATACATATAATTTAAAAAAAAAAATATAATAATCCATAAAAATAAATAAAATTGGAGTGTCTGTTTGCAATATTAAAATAACCGCTTTTTACTAAGTGAATATGGATACGTACACGGTACATATACCAAAACAACATTTTTTACAATTTTTGTCTGTCTGTCTGTTTGACGTGGCTAATCTCTGAAATAGCTGGACCGATTTTGACGGGACTCTCACTAGTAGATAGCTGATGTAACAAGAAGTAATTTAGGCTATTTAAAATCTCGCTACGACCCATAGGATCGGAGCAACACGCGAACGAAGTCATGCGGGTTCGCTAGTAATAAATGCAAAAGTTGTAACTCTGGTTTTCGGTATATAAGAATAGTCTGACTAATCTGAAATTACTATTGCTATAATTTCTTTTTGTAACTTACTAAAAAGTCATGGGGACAAAAAACCTGTAGCTATGAAATAGCAGTTTAGCACAAAAACAAGCAAAAAGCTTTATCTCAATAAATAAGCATCTTTTTCTGGACAGGCCAAAATTTTTTATCTGTGTAAAAAATAAGTAAAAAAAACTTATCTAACGAATCGATAAATATTTTTTTACCGATTGTTGGTATTGTTTGTGCGTGGAAAACAATGTTTTCAAAGTCAATGTCAATTGCGCATTCTACCATTAGAGCTGATGAAATATTTTCGTCAGTTGCGATTTAAAATTTATTTTACGTCTATTATTGTTATTTTTCGCAGATTTTTTTGCCATAGATGATGAAATATTCGTATTGTTTTAACATGCCTTTACCTAAGAACGTAGTTATTGTATTTTGCTCATGTTTACATTTTCACGTAACTACTTAATTTAGTTCTTATTTTCTTTAAATGAATAAGTCACATCAGCCTCTTCTCAATTAAAAACAGAAAGAAATGCAAAATGTGTGATAGACTATCCCTCTGACGAATTTTACTCCAACCGGTTCAGCAGTTCAAACAGTATTAGAAGAGTAAGCATTTTCTTAATGCAAAGAGTGAGTTTGTAAACAATATATTAATTTCCTGAGTTTTCTTTTCAATAGGTCCGATCAACATTATCAAAAAACTTTTTTTAGCTAAAGTTTTGAATTTGCTTAAAAAAAGTACTGAAACGGAACTGATGATCAATAATTCTTATTTTCTTCTGCTTTTTTTCCATTATTGGTAATACTGACAGAATGTTTTGACCCCATTCAAAGCCCAAAAAATCAGTTATTTTTTTTAATTTCGGGCATGCAACATTAATTTTTCTTAAGACTGAATTACAATTATACAATGTTTATAAAATAATTTATTTAGCATTATATTTTTAAATGTAACACTAGGTCTTCGTCCTTAATTTGATAATAAAAACTCCTTAACTGAATAAAAAGCATGATCAGCAAGCCAATTTTTAAGTGTCATTTTATATTTATTCCCTTGAAGTTTTTTAATATCTGCTGGTAAAAAATTAAATATTTATATTCTGTTAACATTAGAAATCCTCACTTTAAAAAACTGTTCTAAAATTTAAACTGTTTTAATATAAAGGATTTTAATAGTAGGTAAATAACTGACGTATGAACGCAATGTTATTGAGTCTATTTAGCGTTATTTCAAAACAAGCCTATCAAAGCAATAAATCTTAACGCAAATCGTCTTTATGCGATTGTATTCCAATCATCAAAATATTATGGTCCAGTCTCCAGTTACTACGTCAATTATGACAAAATATTGTAATAACAATAATTTTGTTCAATCTCACAAATATTTTTTATTGACGTCATTATAGTAAAACAGTGAAACGTCATTGCTGATACTTAAACACATAAATTTTCCTTGATATCTTGAAGCATCATAATTACCCCAATTATAATTATCTAGCTGCGCCCCGCGGTTTCACCCGCTATATTTTGGATAATTCACACTATATCATTATATATTATAGCCTATGTGTTATTCTGATATGTAAGCTATAGTATTGTAAAGTTTTATCAAAATCCATTCAGTATTTTTTGCGTGAAAGAGTAACAAACATACATCCGTATATTCTTAGAAACTTTTGCCTTTATAATATTAGTGAGAAAGTAGGATATCTTACCTGCTCTACCTGCCTTCGCAAAATACAAAAATATGTAAAACTTTTCCTGACATCCAATCTTCCTAATATAATAAATATAAAAGTTTGTATATTTGGATTTTTGTTTCTCAATTACGTAAAAACTCCTGAACGGATTTCGTAGAAGTTTGTCACACAAATACTTTATAACCTGTATTAACATATAGGCTTTATCCCGGAAAATGTTAAAGCTCCTGCGGGATAATAATAGAAAATGTTTATCGTCGTAAGCGTCTCAATATTATTAATTTAGCAAATTAATTTTGTTAAATATCTCCTATGTACTTATATAACAGTTATTTCCTTGTTTGTTAGTAAATATAAATATTAGGAAAGAAAGTAAATACGCTATTTTGTTATCGATACGTTTATTAAATACTATGGTTAGTTAAATAATTGCATAAAAGAACCATTATTTCAGCACATTCATTTATATTCTATTTTCTATGCTAATTTTAGATATATATTAAAATATTCACTGTGTATATAAAAATATTTCCATTATACGTTGTGTAGAAAATTATTTTCTTAACAGTGAGGGCAAAAGGCGTTATCATGTGTTTCCTAGAAATTAAAAATACCTAATTATAAAGATAAATCTTTGCAATGCGTAGATGTAGATGGAAGATTTTTTCGTATGCCCCCGCATCGTAACGATGATACATATTTAATGAATGAAATTATCAAGAAAGATCCGGTTATAATTAGTTGAGTTCACACTCTGACCTATCTATACGCAGAGGATGTAAATTATACGGAAGTTGTCAGTTAAATACAACAAATATATCTTCGTTATTATGTACAAATTAAACTTTGAAATTTGGTTCACAGATAGTCTAGAGCCTGAGAAAGGACATAGGCTACTTTTTAATGTGAAAGAAGGGGTGTAAGGGGTTGAGAGGGGGATGTTTGGAAGTGTATGGAAGTATCATTTTGGAAGTGTATGGAAGTATCAGAGCTACATTCTTGACATTTTTAGGCTGCTCATTCGATATAAATAAATATGACATTCAAAGTTTGTAAAGTAATTAGCCTAAAAAATTTCAAAATGCTACCCAAAGAAATTTTTCCACGCGGACGAAGTCGCGGGCACAGCTAGTTGTGTATAAAATATTTTTTATTTTAATACTAAGGTTCCTTAAAATACAAATTTATGTAATAAAATAAAGTTAGTAAGTAAACAGTGAATCGGAATTATTTTTTAATAGTCATGTAATACGAATCTATTAAAAATAAGAATATAATGATAACCTAAGTAAGTAATTTTATTCATATCATAATAGTGAAAGCTAATATAATTAAAACATTGTATTTGTTTATATTTATTACTAGCGGCCCATCCCGGCTTCGCGCGGGTGGAATATTATTTTTAAAAATATATTGGCCCTCCCGCATTTCGGTGCCCCCTCTCTTGCTTCTTTACTCGCTGCGCTGCGTCGCTATACTGGCCCGTCGCGTCGTCGTGTATTTTTTGTTTATATTGATATTTTTAATTTCGTAATATCTTTTGAATGGAAAGTCCGATTTTAATAATTCAAAAAGTAATTTACAGGTATTGAAATAGTCTTGAATACGAAATAATTTATTTGGATAAGGATTAATACAAAGTTATAGAAAACATGGTCTAATTTTGATAGGCATTTTTATCAACTTTTAAAATGTAAAAAAGTAGTTATAGTGACGTAACTATAATAGTTAGACATATGGTCTCGCGGACTTTTTTGTAGATATTGATACGTTCTATAATATTGTAGAACATTTTTTTGTTCTATCATCAATACTTTTTGCAGCGCATGCGATGAAAGATATTTTATGGCTAATTTTTTGGCACCTTGGGTTGGTTTTCGTGAGATTTCCTAAGGATCTCTAACTTTTTCTTGTAATAAATATAGCCTATGTTACTCAGAGATAATGTAGCTTTCTAATGGTGAAAGAATTTTTGAAATCGGTCCAGTAGTTTTTATGTTTATTCGTTACATACAAAAATACAAAAATACAAAAATACAAATCTTTCCTCTTTATAATATTAGTATAGATTAAAAATGTATTAGATCGGGGTGAAATTGGAACATAATATCTTTAACTAGTAAGGTTGAAAGATCATACTGCCGCTTCAAGTTGAGGAATAAACCGGTTTAATCATAAGTTACACTTTAAAAAACTTATTTAGTTTTCACCTGTGGTGTCTGTCATCAAATCTAGCAAGTTCATTTTGTAGTAGAGAGAGTAAATAAAAATAATGGTTAAATACATACATAATCAATACATATTTATTTTATTTTTTGTATCATTGAATTAATGAATATAGAGATCATCGATCTCTTTGAAACGTCTACCTATTTAAAATTCGATCCGGTATTTTAGATTTTTCAATTCTAATAAAGTTTTTAGCTACACACTAAGCAGTAATTATATTGATTAATGACCAGGGCTTGACTACTTCACTATAATATATAGGTAATAATATTATAAATTGATAGTCAATATTCTCCTAATTAAATTACTCGTCAAGCTATCGATAAACAGCTTAGAAGCTATGGGGTCATCAATCAATAGTTATCAAATGTTGCTAAAAAACTACACTAGCGACTAATTTTGCTTGGCACTTAGCTATTTTTATTTCTATTACTTAAATGATGTAGGTAATTAAGGGATTTTTTCTTTATGATATTAAATTAGTACAGATAATATTAGCACATTATGTTATAATTAGAGTTAATGTGATAATAGAAAGCTAATAAACCGTTGACCTATGAACATTATTGATTCAATGTCATGTGAATTAGAAAATGAAGTAGGCTGATGCAATTTGTAACGCGTTAACGTGAGCCGAAGCCGATGTGCCTCCGCTACACCTGCGCGTGCGAGGCGCGCGTGGCGTGGCGGCGCGGCGCGGCGGCGTGGCGTGCCTTCGCGGGGGATCGGGGCTCACGCTCCATTGATGCCTATCAACGAATAGATGACACGCGGTCGGAAACTGTTGCGTCAGACGGAACTATAATGTGACCTATACTTGATTTGGGCTACAATTTGTTTTGTTTGTTTAAACATTAGAGTGATATAGTAAAGGACGCATTACATTTTGTATTTTAGTTTACGCACTTTCAACAAATATGTGAAAAATGGATGGATGAGCTGACCCGCGCGACTTCGTTCACGTATTGCTCCGGTCCTATGGGTCGTGGCGAGATGTTAAATAACCTAAGTTACTCCTTATTACATCAGCTATCAGCCAGTGAAAGTCCCGTCAATATCGGTCTAGCCATTTTAGAGATTAGCCGGAACAAACAGACAGACAGACGGACAGACAAAATTTGTAAAAAATGTTGCTTTAGTATATGTACCGTGTATACATCCATATACACTTAGTAAAAAGCGGTTATTTTAATATTACAAACAGACATTACAATTTTATTTATTTGTATGGATGAACTCCTACGATCGGTTTCAATACAATTAACAAATCAAATACAATTTTTTGATCAAGTAATGAGCAAGAGTAAGTATAGTCATAATAATAAACACGAGCTCATAGACTTATTAAAATCTGTGAATTAATACCATTATGTTGGTGATATATTAAAAGAACGCCACACATTTTGTATACTGTTATCACTGAAAAAGATTTGTGAAACTAAAATATATCTTTGTTTTATCTTAGAAATTTTATTTCCATGATTCGTTGTTGCCACGTTATTTTAAGGTAAGCTTCCGCCAGCTTTACAATTTTTACACTTTAAGGCTTTTATGCATGGAGAATAAGTTTTACCTCGAAAGAAATTTAAAAAATAACCAGCTTATATTTTAATAATTACATTTGCAGCAATAATAGAAGTTAAAATCATGGAAAGCTAGCTTATGTAAAACTAAAACTAAGTGAAGTCAAACTAAAATATGTGATGTCATTTTATCATCGTTAACATATTTTATAACAAATACTGTTATAAAATATTTTAACGATGATAAAAAAACTGACTGAGCTGGTTTCATTTAATTTGCTTCATTAATTTTTCTAATTCGATTAATTTACATATTATTTGAGTAACTAGTTATTGCTTGCATGGAATTTGTTTTTTTTTAGTTCACATATTTTCTATCACGAGTAATAGGTAGATAACCTTTAAAATTTGCCAATTAGTTAATTTCGCTTTGTACTATCCATTTCTCTATTTAAAGTTGAAAATTGTATATTATCATGGATAACAGTAATAATAATTGATCTCATCTTGATAGACGTTTCATTATTTTGCACGTTACTTAAGAACATACACATAGATTAAAATAAGTACCTATCTAACTAACACATTTTATAGTTTTCTTTCATTATACTATAATTAATACCTAACAAATAAACTATTTCCATTAAAATACATCGAAGGTCCGTTGTATTTTTAAAAGCAATTGGCTTTTTCTAATTTTATTCTAATAGATTTTTTGTTTAGCTATTTTTAACATAAAAAACTAACAATCTTGCAAGTTTGCGTTCAACAATTTTAACCTACTTCTTCAACATGAAACTGTTTATATCTTTAATGTACTTTGGATAACAATACTAGAATGACGCATCTAGAAACTGCATTGATGGTGGAGCTAAGAGGTGTTACCTCTTCAATGTAAACTCCGTCCTCGAGTTTTGGAGTATTGGATTCGATTTGATCAGTGAGTGATACATCCTATTTTTAGCACCGAACTGGATGTTATTGAGAGCGTGTTCGGATGTTACATGTTTCTTTATAATTCTAATTACGTACAGGGATGCGCCGTTCATATGTGCGAGGACGTGCGGCGCACGACGGCGCCAGGGCAAAAAAGCGCTACGAATCTTTCTGGGAGCAGCGGATCCAAAATATAATATGACATGACACGATCAAAATGAAAGTTGGTTCAAAGGTACAAATAATTGTAGATAGGGGCGCAATACAAAAATTACTGGAGGGGGCTAATCTCATTATTGTGGGCAAGACAGTATTCCTTTTTTTTGCTCTTCAAGTATAGGCTCTCATAAGTATTTGGCACGCCGCCGCCGGTGCAGAAGATGTTTAGCGCGTGCCTGATTACGTAATACATTGATAATTAATAAGTAGAGTACATTGCTCTCTTCTATTCATTATATTTAAGGATAGGAAAATTTGATTTAAAATTTTTTACGCTAATTTTAAATGAAGTATAATATCAGTACTGCTTTTTAAGTCGATCAATCTTGCTATAAAAGACGTTATACTTCGTTTCCCCTTGAGAACCAGACATCTTTACATAGTATAAAGTGATGTCACTTCCGTTGTCTGTTCGCTTAGATCTTTTAAACTAGTCAACGGGTTTTAATGCGGTTTTCAGCAATAGATAGAGTGATTCAAGAGGAAGGTTTATATGTATAATACATGCATATTATACAGAAAAACCGGGGGAGCTGGGGCGGGTCGCTACGCGTACTAATATTATAAATGCGAAAGTAACTGTCTGTCTGTCGCGCTTTCACGCCAAAACTACTGAAACGATTTAAAGTAGTAATTTGGTATACAGATAGCCTAAATGCTGCGAAAAGACTTTGGTGAAAAAAGGGTTAAAAGGGAGGGATAAAAAGTTATATGGAAGTATCGTCATTTTTAGAGCTAGAAACTTAAAATTTATTTTTAGGCTGTTGATTCGATATAAATAAATATGACATACAAAGTTTGTAAAAGTTTTACCCTCAAGTGTGTAAAATAGGGGATAAGGAATGAAAGTTTCTATGGAAATATGTAAGGTTTATGTAAATGTTTTAAAAAATTGCGACATGAGATACGTATGTGTCTTATTTGTAAAATAATTAACTCAAAGACATTATTCTACGCGGACTAAGTCGCGTGCATAGCTAGTTAATTATAAAATCTAAAAATGTCCTATGACAGACTATTGCCATACGTAAATATTAACAATTCTATGATGTCAAGTAAAAAAGGTAAGTATTGTTGAACTGAAAGTCTTGGCTAAGTTTTTTTAATAATTAATTTTTTCAGCTTAAAGGGACTGCAAACCTGAGTATTTGTTTTTATTTTAAACGTGATTCGTCCTCACGATTCTGAACAAAAACGTCTTGACGGAGAACGAAATGATCCTATAAGGGTATATTTTTTTCTTTATGCCCTAAAATAGTACAAGTATTTAAGCACTGTTATTTTATTGACAATGGAAAAATTGTAAGATTTTACTGGAAGGTCAAGTCAAGTATATTGTTGATATGTTACGGTTGAGATGCAGTTGATAACGCCTTATTGTATCATTGGTCGAAACTTTTGACACTTGGAAAAATAAGATGAATAAGTATTAAAGATAATATAAATATTGCGCACATTTTACACTAATTCTGTATGTTAATAGCTATTGTTAATTAATAAGAAGAGAGAAGAGAATTGTAGTAGTCTATACGCAGAGTAACATTATGAAGGCTTGACTATAATATCCTCCTGGCCGTTACTTTACTCAGATCTTCAGAGTTACTGCTAAGAATACTCGAGATCTAATCCCTAATTATTCTGTCATGACAGCGTATTTATTTTGCAATCACCACTTCTGGTACGGGAGCCTGTGACAGATTATCATGACCAAGTAAAAATTCGTGAAATTGTATAAGGGGTTAATATTATGATTACTTGTGACCGTCAGCTGCGATTCCATGGGTGAGGCGAGCAGTGGCAACCTCCCAAACATGTCCAAAAAAATTTTTTTTCAGTTATTTCCTCCCGTTTGAAAATTTCTCGGATTATAGTTTACTTAGCATTTTGAAGGAAAAATAAAGTCAGCTGACCATAACGTGGTGGAATATACGTCAGCTGGCTGCTTGACCATGTAACATTTTGATTTTTTATAGCAAAATCACAGTTACCATTTAAGTTGCTTTTTACAAACAGGAGTCAATGAACGGAGTCGAAGACGAAAATATTTCAAGCGAATTTTTTAAGTATTATGCACTAAGTAAACGGATATATTACTATTAAATCAAAATTAAATATATATTCCTTATGCAGTATACGAATTTTGACTCGAGAGGAAATGATTGACCGAATTTGAATCTGGCTCCCGTACCATTCCTTGATTTGTGTTTATCAGTTGGCCAACATTCAAGTAACAGGATGCTACGCATATCAGTCGTACCAACATCAAGATCAAGTAACAGGATGCTACTCTAATTATAAGTGTTGCCAACATCATAATTAACACTAAATAAAACTTTTATTCGGAATAAATAAATTTGAATTTTAAATAATATGGTTTATAATTACAATTCAAGGAAGGGAGGAGAAAGGGGAGAGTTTACCATATCAACGATTTTTTGTCAATTTTCCAATGTTTGTAATAGTTATTCTGCTATTCGAGACGAAGAAAAATACAACTAATCAAAAACAATGAAAACCGGTCTAGCCGTTCTCGAGTTATAAGTGTTCGAACAAACCTGACTTTGTTTTATATATTAAGATGTGAAAGATAGTACGTTTGTGCGTTATTAATATTATAAATGTCAAAATTTGTATACTATAAATGCTATACTATTTATTTCTCAGTCACACAAAAACGGCTGAACGGATCCCGTAGACATGTGGTATACAAATACTTTATGATCTGGATTAATAGAAAGGCCCTTGTTATCCCGGAAAAAATCATAGTTCCTGCGGGATGGTAAAAAAATGTTTATTGAACTCCTGAATATTTTTATATAGCAACTCTAGGACTAGAATATTACAAGAAAAGTATATATGCATAAGATAATAGAATATAACTAAAATTGCAAACATTGACTTGTTCATGTACCTACGCTTCATGTATAGGAAAACTATTTGTGATCACCACAGTATAAATGGTCGTATTTATTGATTGCTTATACTTAGAAGTGCAATGCAAGTCTATAGTCTTGATAATTTCACGTACCTATTCCTCACGTAATGGGTCATAACCTTAACATATAAAAGATCAATATTTTTCATGATGTAACAACAAATTTCCAGGTTTAAGTTTTATTTTTCCCTATACTAGTGCTAAAAGGTCTTGCTTTTTGCAATACCTTTTCACTACGCTGACTTAGAAGTTTGACTAGGGACTTCAATATTTGATATTAATTTCAACTTGACCACCACGACTTTTTGACAAAAAAAAAGGTCTTGAGTTTTGCCAGGAAGATAGAGAGACAGGCAGAACGGAACCCTAAAAATGTTGAATGACAAGTAAAAGACGAGAAAGAAGAAGATCAGAGGATCTGATCTTATACGCATAGGCATACGAACATATAAAAAAGTTAAGAAATATTACATTAAGCTCATATCATGGCCATATGTTTGTACAAAGACTGAAATATACATTATAATACTATTTGATCAAGAACATCTTTTTTTTAAATTCGCAACAGGCGGTTCAATCATCAACTCATCAGACCATCGTACGATATTGTTTAGGGAAAAAACGAAAGGAACATTTTGTGAATCTCATTGTGTTTATTATTTTGATATCATATTCATTGTTCTTTTGAGATAACAGAACTGACGTCAATAGTTGAATGTTTTTGGTCGGGTTTTATAATATTTATTATTATTGTAAGTGTTTGTGATATACGAGAGTACCCAATTGTGATCAAATCAAAACTTTCATATAAGGTTGATAAACAAATTTTATCTTCATATTATACTTAAAGAGTGAAAGGTCACCTACATAGGTGGAGTAACTGGAATTAAAATTCTTTGTGACCTTTTGCTTTGTACAAATAAATTATTAGAAGTTTTGGAATATTCTAGATAATGTATGTATTTAAAGTTTATATTAATCTATTCGCTATATGAAAACAATATCGGCTGAGCATGAGAACACTGAAAGCAATACTAATGCATGATTACAAATTCGAAAGTTGGTTTGCTGGTTTGTTCTTCTTTTACACTGTCATAGACTGATGAATCAATAGGATTTTTTTGAATAGAGATAGAAGTCAAAATAAATCAATAGATATTATTCAAACATGAAGGGTTCGGATGTTCAATAATAAATTTATATTAAAACAAATTACGCACTTTGAATGTTTATTTTTTTAGTAACTTAAACATCTAATATATGGTATATATTATTTGGTTATGAGAAATAGTTTATTAATCCTACCAGAAAAGTAATTTTGTAATTATCTTCGAAAACTTAACAAAAAATAAATGTGTTTTTTAATGTTATGCAATCAATTGAAACATTCAGTAAATTTTATGTAGATAAATTTTAATTCGATATATCATGAAATTATCGCTTCTAGAAAATTCTTCGTATTAATTAGGTTTGAAAAACTTAAGCGACTTCGTAATTTAATTTATAGATAACATTTGTGTTATTATCATTTTATTTAAGATCCATAAGGCAAGCAAACTTATACAATTTCAAGTCTTCTCTTTCTGCTTTGCCTTCTGTGGTTTATCTAAGCAGTAATTATTATGCTAGAGTTAATGTCAATAGGAAGGTAAATTAATAAAACACGCAAATTACATTATCTAGGTAACAATATATTTTGTTGTCAACTGCAAACTTAACAACAGACTACAACATAGATGTTTCAACAGAATAATAGCACGGAGTACATGTTGAGTTTAAAATATAGTGAGTTGTACCAAATTCTAGCTAAGGTTATATATAACAATAATGTCTTAGCTAAACTGTAGCATAGCGCCGAGGACAAAATAACAAAATCAAATTGGACGGCATAGAATAATTAGGAATATCACGTTGTTGAGATAAAGGGTTACTTTCCAGCTCAAGTTTTTAACAACATATTTTAATAATTGGATGGGGTAAATTGAAGATGTTAAAAGTAAATACGTAACTCAAAAATAATTTAAAAGTAATGTTTTATTTAAATTAAATAAAAATATATTTATAATATAACGTCCAACTTTGGTAGTAATCGAAATCGAAAATAATTTAAAAATATATTAGTCCGACAGCACTGGCCAACCAGAACGACAGTAGTGTAGAAATATGAAAAAATCATATGGAAGGATATTGCTATAGGCAGTTTATAGTACATAGAATATTATAAATAACCAGTGGTGGTGGCTTTGGGATATATGGTAAAAAATGATTCTTTTTTTTTAAATGTTGTTTGTTCGACGAGATGATAAGAAATCTGATTTTTTAAATAGATGCCGCAGAAATAGACAACTTCAAAGTTCAAGTCCTTCAAAGTCATGCAAAATATCTGATATTGGAGGACGTGAATTCTGATGATAACACTATCCCAAAATCTACATAGTATCACTACTGGATATTCATAGTAGCTTATTGTATAACTACTTATAAAAATGTCATTCAATAGTTTTTTTTAGATCTTATTCTTTAGGGTAGGTCCAGCAGGCCAATGCTCTCAAACTTTATGTATTTCAATACAATATCTATAAAATTTTATACCAAAAACGTATGATTGGTTACATTAAATATAAACGATGTGAAGTTGTGTTGACCTTGACCGATGGATTGATACTCTGATATTATCAAATTCTAACTTTTAAGCGTAAGTCGAAATGAGCGTAGATGTGTACATATCAATAAATTATTCACACGCATAAACGAGTAGTTGATTGAAAAGCCTGAATTTTTGTTACGAGCAATGGTAACACTTATGGATTGCGTTATTATAAATATAATTTTTATTGTTGTTATAAGTATGTCGAATGTCGTTTGAATATCTACTAAAATATATTATTATATTTTGCCACACGTTTTTCAGTCACCTACATATTTACAATTAATTTATACTCTCTCTTTTGAGAAAATCTGAACCTATTATGAATTTCAAAAACTACAGACGTATAGTAAGTTTTGCGCCACCTATATAATATACTAGCCGACCCTTGCAACTTCGTGCCCGTGATCATCCGCTTCTATTGGTCTTAGCGCGATGATATATAGCCTATAGCCTTCCTCGATAAATGGACTATCTAACACTGAAAGAATTTTCCAAATCGGACCAGTAGTTCTGTTTGTTTGTTCCAGTTAATCTCTGAAATGGCTGGACTGATTTTGGCGGGACTTTCACTGGCAGATAGCTGATGTAACAAGGAGTAACTTGGGCTACTCAACATGTCGCTATGACCCATGGGAGCGGAGCAACACGAGAACGAAGTCGCGCGGTTCGGCTATAGTATACAAGTATAATGTATATGCTTATGAGATTGAGAGTTCAGATGAGAATGTTATTGATATGTACACACTTAAATGCAATAGAAAACTTTATGTTGGTATCTGCCGTTATTTTCACACTGTACATAAATTGAGGGACTGTACGCTTTTGGCACTAACTTCATGAATCTTTTTACAATACATTCAAATATTATATTTACAACTTACGGTTATATAATATTTACAACATTAAATGCTTTTAGGTAAAACAATTAGAAGAGGTTACATTTTAATATTTTACAATAACAGTATATCTACAGCAGCTGTACAGAGTTAAAAGCTTTAGCGAAACACACTGATATCTATATGTATGACATATATTATTTAAAATCACGTTAAACATACAAGTATCTGAATTATTTAGCTCATCCACTACTAAAATAAATAGACTACTAAACAGTTAATATTTGATACGTATGCAGACTAATAAAACAAGTCGAATGGTATAAGATGATTTTGGTTTATAAATATTTTCAAATAGCAATAGCAATGTAACGAATGCGTGTTATTGCTATTTTAATACGACTAACTATTAGATATCGAAATACTCGTAGTGGATGAATTAACTAATTATATAATACTGCTATAATAATCAGTTTATTAGTAACTCGTACAATAATAATATGACAGAAGCATCTAATTAAATTTTGAACAGAATAATTTGTGATAACACTATAAGTCAGTCAGACTAAAGCTAACATAAAATTGATATACTGCAAACATTCACTTATAATCTACATATTATGTAATTCAAGAGTGGGCTAAAATCCCTCTCCGCCATAAATCCCTTAAACTCACCGTTTTATCTACCAATGGAATGACATGTTGGCGCAACTTGTAATAAAACTAAGCAAACTAAATCATACAAATAATGAAATTTACATTTTTTTCTTGTAAATATTAATTGTAAGGGTTAATTATTATAAAAATAATAAAAATAATTAAATGTTTTATAAAGTCTGATGTTTTATAAAGTGAAAATTAGACTTGCAACGATTATTTGTATTTTTGCTCAATCGGGTACCTTACTTTTAATTAATTTAAGTCAAACACAGAATCCTAAGGAATATATTTTGTTGTAATTAGAGAATTAGTAAGACGAAATATTTTAATGTATATTATAAAATTTGCAACAATAAACATTATTTAACTTTTGTGTTCAAATATTAAAGTCATAGTCACTCAAATCATTAATTAATATTTAGAATAGGAAGATAATGATGATGCAGAAACACAGAATAATTAATTTTAACAAGTCTTGTACTCGCAGACAATTCGAGTGGCAGAGAAGAGTAATCTCTTTGAATTCAAAATTGATATTTTAATTTTTTTTTAAATGAGAGAGAATCAATTATGCCTAATATTCGGTTATTCGTATAGAAAGCTCACTAAAAATTTGTTATTCAGCTCAATATTGGCTATTATCTGTTTATACTATATTCGTTGCAAGTCTAGTAAATATATATCTAGCATATAATGATTCAAATAATGTTAGAAATATATGAATAGGTTGCTTAGTAATGCGCCATACTGCAAGCGCTGCTCTACTGATGACGAGATGATTGCCGCTAGGGCTCCTACTGACCGACACACAACGACCCGATGAGATGACAGTGCTCCAAACCAAACGCAACTTTGATGGCACATGGACCGCTTAACTGATATGATTTATTTAAATTTTAAACGTGCTTTAAAGCCTCATTATCAAAATTTTAAGGGTGACCTAGACGGTAATTTGAAGTGATGGATTGCAAAACTGCAGTAAGTACTTCATCGTAGTGAAATATCATTAAGATTAAAAACAAATGACAATTGCATTACAGTAAAATTACAGCAGCATTGCTATCCTGGTTTTATTTTGAACAATAGAGTCTTGAATTTGTAATGACGCAAGTGAAACGGTGACATCACATGACATGCAATGTACGCGCCGAAGCTCTAATTGAACTCTAGTGAACCACTACTATGTTGAGAACGTTCGAGAACCGTTCGTGAATTTGTATCATAGCACCAATGCCAATCTATATGATATCAGCACATCTATTTACCTTCAATTTTACAACTCTAGTTCTATTGAAATTGAGGATTGTATCAAATATGCCTACCTGCAGTTTTACTTGTGACTTATTCAAAATGATTTATTAATGTTACAAATTACAATTTTTAAAAGTATGAGATTCTTATAAAATTCAGTCACAGACTACCGGTAAAATTGGTAATACTACATTCTAGAAAAGAATTTCAAAAATTTTGATACTACCCGTAAAATCCCGGTGACAAAATGGGACGTTTTAATTAGAAGAACCGTTTAATTTTGGGCAGTGCACTTGGATATAAGTTTATCAAGTTTCTGCGTTGTTTTGTCAAGATTTTTATTGTTAAAAGTTTATATGCCTCCCTTGTGCCATTAATTTTGTATAGCCTACATTAAAATACCTGCGTCTCATTTCAGTCCGTTGCAACGTCAGGATAGGAATAGGTATGTTATACATCATCTATATCGACGTGATCCTCTATTGTATCTTTAACTTCTTTATTAATCGCTAGACACTTTTATCTGATATTAGAGACACTGAATTATTATCTTGTATTTCTTCATCACTATTAATAATCCAGTTATTTTATAGTTCATATAAATTTGATCGTGATTTGATTAAAATCCAAAAGTAGTCAAGCCCTAAAGCTGGTACGAATTTCAATAATATCAAATTCAGTGTCATGTCGATGCATAAAGTCGAATTTACATAGAGGTCATTCAGAAGAGCATGTGGCAGCGCAGGTTCGAATTGGCTATTCCGTGGTGTGCGCGGTGAGGTCGACCTCCGACATCGCGGTGCCCAGCGCGGACGGAGGGTCGCTGGCGGGGAGGGAAAGTAGATGTTAGGCCTCCAAAAAAATTAGCGCGGTTGGCTTTGGTTCCAGGTTTGATTTTTTTGCCTCCACCACCAAGAATTCTATTTCCTGTAATAATAATAAAAAAGATAAAGTAAAATAACATTACCAGTAGATTTGAAATATATTCGTTGTAAATCAATATAAATCTCATATAAGTTTAGAGTTTTTAATTAAAGTAACTTTACCGATTTATCCCTTTGCGCGAATGACTCCGCTATTAGCCTAGCGACTTCTTGGTGTTGCATCCCTTCTACTCGATGTCCGTCAACCGCCAGAATTAATTGTCCTACTTCTAACCCTCCCGCCTCGAACGCTGAACCATGCTCCTGAAATTTATAATTATAATGAAAATTTATGAAAAATATAGTAAAGTAATATTAACTATTCAAAGAATTGCTTAATCTTTCGCTAGGGAATTATGGACGTGGTAGCTTAACCATTTTCTGATTGAAGGTAGGTTATTTCAATGCTTTCAATTACTTAGTTGGCCAATCTTACTAATATTATACACGTGAAACTTTGTAAGAATGTATGGATGTATGGATATCTGGATGTATGGATTTATGTTTGTTACTCTTTCACGCAAAAACGACTGAATGGATATTGATGAAACTTTACAATAATATAGCTTACATATCAGAATAACACATAGGCTATAATTTATAAATTGTATATTGCTCAACTAAGTAATCGAACAATTATTAGAATTTTGTGAATATTATAAAATATTTACGTGAATGTTGATTATCCTAGGCAACGGATGTTTAGTGTTGGCACCACCTTCGATCGCGATGCCAAGGATAGGTTTCGTCTTCTTCACTGTGATATGCAGGTTTCCATGATGGTCGGGAACGACCCGCGCTGCTCTGCCTTCGTCGATCGTCGTATCCCCATGTTGCAGGCGCTGCATAGACTGGTGCCTGCGGATCCCACCTCGATCCTCAAGTAAAGCACCACCTTCTTCTTTCATGTCGAAGCTACGTGACAACTTGTGGGCCAATTCCTGTCGATATGACTTACTTACTCTTTATAAGAATTTGGATTGGTGGTTTAACTTTTAGCAGTTACTTTACAGAGGTTCTTAGTTTCGATCCTTGAAATTTATATAATTCTTATAAATAATATATCCTACGTCTATTTACCACATCCACAGTCCATACTAATATCGCTACGCTAAGACAGCAACATTGTATCAGCCTCTACTTACAACTGAGTGCTCTAACTAAGGCAGTGTAGCTGGGCGGCATAGGGCGGTAGCTCGCTTATCTGGACAGCTTACTAGCACTTAACATTGCTCACTCGTACAACCTTGTGCCTCTCAGTTACCAGAATGTCAATGAATCGTACGTCAAATGTATCGAGAAGCTGTTAGTGAGATGTGAGCTGGAGGCTTGGTAACATGCGTTTCGATCACTCGGTGGCGTGGTACAAAGGTTATTACACAAGTGTAAGTATGTTTTATGAGAAGTATTTAATTCCAATTAGCGCACCTATACAGCGACTCCATTTCATATAAATAAATTGCAATTCAAATATCACAAATAAAAATTAAAGCATTCTCGTTTGATATTTTTTAATAATAAGTGACTTAAAATAATAAGTGAATAAAGAATCGAAATGACTCTGCTCCATGCACTAAATAAAACAAAATTATGAAACGTTTGAAATATATTTACAATGTGCCGACGTATAATAAAATTTAATCTTGACGATTATCTAAACCGTACTATGAATCGTAGAAACTATCTGTATTGATTTTTTCTAAATTCGTCATGCATTTTTACTCATTCAATATATTACTTCTACTAACTAATAATGAAAGATAACCGATAAGTAAAAGTGCGCATCTACTCTGCATTTAATGATCAAAGGATAAAATAAAATATATGATTAAGGAAAATTAGACACCGAAATGAAGTGCAACGATAATATTAAGTGAAAACATATATGTCGAACTTCTAATACCAAGCATCGTTCCGTTTATAAAGCGAGAATTTTGAATAGAAGATTTAATTTTTAATATCGTGCAAGGAAAGATTTGTTAATGTGCTAGGACAGTTTGCCGACTGTTTCGTCGGCGGGAGGCCGGGCCACTTACTAGAGGTCGTCCCCAGTACCATGATTTTACTTTCTGCGTCCAGCCACCGAGTGATGAGCGCAGTCCCTCGAGATAGCCGCACTGAAACATCACACTCACTCAGCGCCTGATGCTCTCCATCACTGGCGGAACCTGAGCCCCATACTCACAACGGTACCACTACCAACCCCAGTACCAACTATCCATGACTTAACAAACTCTATACTCTACGATTCAGGCCCTATTCAAATGCAGGAATTTTACGGGAAACTATAATATTCAATCTAACTTATAAGTAATGTTTTAAATGAGTATATAATATTAATGAAATAGTTAGCACTCGCATACAACCCAATGACATTGCACACATAGCGAGATCTACTTCTATAAAATTTGTAATATAGTCACAGCTGGTCAAGCTTTAACATAACATTTAAACTTGTCATCAATATTAAGTAGAATATCGTACTAAGTAAACAGAAAATAATTTCTAGATTATGTTAAAGATATGCGTACCTGATCCTTTTTAATTAACGGGATTGCATGAAACAAAGAAAAGAAATGAATGAATTTTATTGTACGAATATATTGTAATTATAAATAAAAGAAGTAATAAATTGACATTGCTTCATAGCGTGAAGTAAGATTTTCTAACTTTCAAGTCATGCAACATTTTAGCGCATTGTGTTTGGCTGTCATCTTGATTTTCACCGATTGTTCTGTCTTGTTTTTGTTATATATTTTGTTCTCAGTATAAGGACTACTTATTTTAAAACATGCTTGTTTATGAAAAATAAATATCTAATAGAAGTCAGTAACCATGAGAAATTATGTTTCAAAGAGCGAAAAATATAGCTGCGTCAATTCGAAAAGTCTTATTATCCGATCAAGAGCAATATATTTTTTTCACTTCAATAATTGCGAGGAATGTTGACATGACTAGATAGTTATTTCATCCAATATCTGATTATGATCCTGTGCGACGGACTCGCGGATGGTGCGCCTCGTTAGTCTCTGCTACGAGTATAAACAAAGTGATAGTATCGCAACACGCGCCTGCTGCGATCTCATGCAGCTCGCAATTGCCAGGTGTGTCTATTTTATTCCCACAGCAAGCGCACATACGAGTATGCGAGTACTGGATTGGATACTACATGAATTGCTTCCAATAATTTATAGCAGAGAAAAATAGCTTTTTCTTGTTTGAGTGGTGATCGGTGGTAGTGGTATTGTATCTATCTTATTTGGGAGGTGCTGAGTTCTATATACGAAACTCTTAATTTTCGATCGCTGTATTTTGCGTTCTAAGTAATTAAATATTGCTCGCTTTGTTGAAGGAAAACTCTGTGAGAGAAGCTGAATGTAAAAGAAAAATCCATCGTGGTAAAATATGGTCTAAATTCTTATCATTCTGCGAGGAAATTCGTATTCAGGTGTGAGACGTTACCGGGTTGAGATGATAATGATGACATTGTTAAAGCAGATCTTTAAGATTGAATACAGCTAAGATACTCAAAATTCAATTTTGGTGAAACGAGAATAAATAATATAAAATGTATTAACGGTTGCTTTATATTAATTTTATTGGTAACTGTGTATCAGGCAATTCTGTCCTAGTTCCCAGGATCCTTTCGAAGTTCAAGTTGCGCTTAACAAGACGTTCGCGACTCGGAGAGTAACGGTAATCTGCTATAATTTACAGACTCGTGGAATTTATATTTTACTTTCATATAAATGAAAGGCTATAATTGTTAGTGGAAACTCAAACTTACAATAGGTTTATTTCATAGAAACATTTTTATAAAGGTACTTATAATTGAAAATGAAATAATTTCATTTTGAAACATCAATGAACCGTTTATATTGTCAATAAGATTAATTGTAAATACTTAATAAATTAGTTTTTTAGCAAAATCTTAATTTACACTGTTAATAAAATAGGGTTGAGACTTGTGTAATAATACGACATTTAATACGACGAGTGATATTATCTAGGTAATTAAAAAAAGTTGTCTTACGAAAGCAAATAAATGCTGTGCTAAACAAGTTTTGTATATAAATTAAAATGCAGAGTAAATGATACAACTCTTTGATGCTAAAGTTTGTTTTGTACTTGTTTAAAAAGTATAATAACAAAAAGGTTATTAACATGGAAGTGTCTGGTATTTATCTCTATGTTTGTCTGTTTTTTAAGTTCTAAACTACATTATTTTGAAGATGTATATTCAACTGGAATAAACGATACAAGTTTTCGCTCTACCACTGACCGATTATTTTGCCTGATATTCGGCTATTTGGCCACAAATCCAATCGCCAAAAATAGTATTGAAATTATTGTGTTATTTTAATCAGATCAAAACATTAAAACTGAAAACTTTATCATGTGTAAAAAACATGTATTGCGCCGTTAAAAAGTATTTAGTTTGTTTAAAAGATCAGAATGACTCCTAAAATTAATGAATAATTAAGAATATACCTTGTCATTAGTTATCAAAACTTCGGAACCGTTACTGTATAGATAACCTCGAACGTGATTTGCCTTTGTATGAAATTCAAATAACGTTATCTTTCAACCACAATACGTAGACATCATTATAAATGATATCACTAAATTTTATCTTTGTATTGAATCACAATACTTATCCGTTACTTAAGGCACTTATTTTTGCACTAAGCCTTAAAAAAATGCAGTCAGACTAATCACTTCATAATATTACTCAGAAACGACTGAACAGATTTTCATGTCGTTTTCATCAAGACAGAGGGATAAATTAAGTGATATTGATAGAAATATAACGATAGTTGATGATGTCGGAAAAAGGTAAGCCGTCATATAAAATGAAATAAAGTAAATGTTACCAAACTAATATTTTTTAGCGCAACGTAAGTGTAATTATAAACTACGCAATAGTTATGATGTATTTAACGCGTTATGGTATAATCTTTTTAGCGAAATCCGTGTATTTTTGTAAGAAAATTATACTCGTAATGTCACAGATTAATAGGTAACCGGCTTTCAAAATATGTTTGTATACTAATGAATTAATATGTAAAAATTTACCTAAAAATCTACTTTTTTTGCTATTATCTATACTAATATTATAAAGAGGAAAGATTTGTATTTTTGTATTTTTGTATGTAACGAATAAACATAAAAACTACTGGACCGATTTCAAAAATTCTTTCACCATTAGAAAACTACATTATCCCTGAGTAACATAGGCTATATTTATTACAAGAAAAAATTAGAGATCCCCAGAAATTCTCACTAAAACCAACACAAGGTGAAAAAAATTAGCCATAAAATATCTTTCATTGCATGCGCTGCGAAAAGTATTGATGATAGAACAAAGAAATGTTCTACAATATTATAGAACGTATCAATATCTACAAAAAACTCCGCGATACCATATGTCCAACTATTGTAGTTAAGTCACCATAACTACTTTTTTACATTTTAAAAGTTGATAAAAATGCCTATCAAAATCAGACCATGTTTTCCATAACTTTGTATTAATTCTTATTCAAATAAATTATCCAAATAAATTATTTCGTAATGAAGACTGTTTCAATACCTGTTAATTACTTTTTGAATTATTGAAATCGGACATTCCAGTCAAAAGATATTACGATATAAAAATATCAAGATAAATAAAAAATAATCCCAGACGGGCCGCCGGCGCGGTGTGCAGTGCCTCGCAGCGCAGCGAATAACGCGGCGATAGAGGGAGCGACAGAATGCGGGAGCCAAAATGTTAAAAAAAAATTATCCACCCGTGCGAAGCCGGGACGGGCCCCTAGTTAAAGTAATAATTTGATACAGGTTGTAATATTCTTAGAAAAGTTATTGTTCACATAAAACACACATTGAAAAGTCTAAACAAGTTAAGGATTTGAGACGCATCAAAGCACTCATCAAGTTATATTATCCGGTATATCCAGTTTTAGATGGAAATATCCGTGGGAATATTCGGACACTTTAACCTAGTGAATATAACCAAGTGTTCTGAGTATTAGTAAATATAACTTCGTTGAGAAAAAATATGGCTTCTATTTAATTCTTTTGTGCCCAACGAAGAATACCGTAATAATATCAAAATATGTTACGGAATAACGGAACCTAGAGATGATATTTAAGACAAGCACTGGGGCATGATATTTTTTACAATATCTTTTTAATTCTAGAATCTTTTACCACGCTTATGTTAGCTTCATTTGTAACAAACTAACAAATATGAAAAAAAAAATCTTAAAAGTCAATATATACGTCAAATTTTCGTATAGGTACTATAAATGAAACTATCCAAATTTTAATTAATCATTATAATATTACAATTTGTTATTAGATTAGTACGTACCGGAAATAGATTGCGCACCATAATATATTAAAGACGTTTTCGTCATCTCGACTTAAAGTCGGAAGTTCAATATATATCTCGTCCTGAAACCTTCCGGAAAAAAGGCATATAATATATTAGCCTACAACTATTTTTTTTTATTTTTATTTTTTTTGTTTTTAATATTTTATTGATTTGTGAATGGTCATGTGTGCAATAAGTGTTGAGTCTCATTTATGTTTGATGTTGAGTATGTGTCTATTGACTGAGGTATTGACGAACTCGCATGAAGTTGTGTATGATCTGATGAGAGTGCGTCTGTTTGAGAATTTAATAATTGTTGTGTGTTAGTTACAAATACTGAATCACCGAGAACTTTACTGAGTATGGATGCTGTGTGAATGGCTGCTTGTTTCTGTAAAATGTTAATGTTAATTATTGGCCCTAATTTGTCACAATGCCTTCTGATACTCTTTGCTACAATCCCGGTTGCACCAATTACGATAGGTATGACAGTCGCTTGTGTATTCCACAGGCGACTGATTTCGGTCTTGAGGAGGTGATATTTACTGAGTTTTTCAATCTCTTTACCGCCTATGTGGTAATCAGAAGGCACTGTGACATCTATTAAAAATGTTTTATTATTTGATTTGTCAATGTATATTATATCTGGTCTATTATGAACTACGGTTACATCTGTTTGAACTGGTACCTCCCACATTAATTTGGCTGTATCATTTTCTAATACCTGGGGATTTTTTAATGATTCCTTCCACCAAATACTGTTAACTGCAAAATTAGCACCATAATATATTATAAAGATGGAAGTTTTTCTTTATAATTCTATAGTTTGAAGATTATTATATTATATTCTGATGAAGAAAATAATCAAAACTTAAGTGCCATAATACATTCCTACTTATCTATGCGGGTTCTTCTTTCTTTTCGGAAAATATTTATCAATTTCATATCTTTATTCTCCATACTTTAATTATTTGTTAAAACGTAATGCTTTAAAAATTATCAATGAATTTATGTGAATTTTTATCTTAAATCGATTCTTGTCTTATCCTACTAATATTATAAACGTAAGTAAGTATGGATGGTTATTAGGTAAGTATGGTTGTAAGAATGGATGGATGTCTGGATGAATGGATGTATGTTTGTTACTCTTTCACGCTAAAACTACTGAATGGATTTTTATGAAACTTTATAATAATATAGCTTACACATCAGAATAACACATAGGCTATAATTTATAATGATATAGTATGAATTATCTACAATATAGCGGGTGAAACCGCGGGGCGCAGCTAGTTTTTAATAAAGTTACAATAACTAATAATATCAAAAATTATTTTGATTTGTATTTTACTTGTATACTCGCGCTACAATTTGACATTAATTTTTCAAATAAAAATAAACCATCAAATTATTGTGTTGTTGTGAAAAAGTGAGACGGAGTTGATCTAATAATGATGGAATTTGAAGTCGGATATTGAAAGATTTCAGTGGTTACTATAAAACCCCCCGAGTTTGGGATTATAGGTTTCGTTTTGAAGTTCAATATATGGTGGAATTAGGGTCTGCTTTTTAGTGGCTAAAAGAGTTTGTAAGAGGTTATTAAGTTACTTGATCTTGTAGAGGTTTATATTGTATTTAATATTGTAACTCTGGGGAGTTCTGTCGAAAGACATTTTAAAAACATTTACTTAAGCAAAACGGTAACGAAACATTTAAATAATAGGATATTACGCCGGTCTAGTGGATTAGTCAGAGCTTTGCGAAACCAGCCAACCAGTCAAGCAGCCACTAGCCAGTATTACTTGCAATATTCCGATACTGTGACACGTTAATATTCAGTTACTCTGACCGCACTGTTTACATAACAACCACTTTCACACTTTACTCGTCCGCAAAATCTAGATACAACTTTTACAGGATGGTTAGTATCAATGAATCATAATGAGAATAGTTTTATTTCCTTGCAACGAATATTCGGTTATTACACCTGAATACTGAAAATTAAGTATTCATTCACTTGTTGTCATGCAAATTTACTTGGATTTAATTCTACTGGGATAGCGTGGATAGACTTGCCAACATTTAATGGTAAAATGTTAATCAAACACATTTTTCTATCCCCTAACACATTTTTTAAACAAACAAATTCATACTTCGTTTTATTTTTGTTAATTTTTTTTTTGATTATTCACATATTAAAGAATCTGAATTTAAAAAAAAAATGTTTTTTTTTACATATATTTGTACGCTTATAATCATCAATAAATAGTTCAGTGACTGACCATCATAGTGTTTCATCTTATACATTGTTATAACTTTATTTTTTATATGTGTAAGTATATAAAATTTAATTATATGGAAAATATACTGAGATATATAATGTGAGATATTATAAAGTACAGCTGACAACCCAAGTGTTAATCGTATTAGTTAATAGGTGATAGCAGTAATATACAGGTACTTATTGTATTTGTTTATTATGTTATCTGATAATTATCACAAAGTATAACTTATCTTATAAACTGTGTATTATAGTTTCACATTATCAGTTGAAAGTAGTCTAATCGATGTTAGTTTTCTGCATCATCAACACGAACTTGCGATCGTATTAAAAATTAAACTTTCATTGCAAATTCTGTCAAATATACTCAATTATAAGAGAGAAAAAATAAATTCTTATTGAATATCATGAATACCTTAAAACTAAAAAAAGAATGAGTAATATATAGAAAAGTCAAGACTTTCTTGAAGTATTGGCTGCAGGAGGTCTTAGCATTTATCTAGTTCATAAAATAAAATTATTAAAAAAAATTTGATACATCATAGATAACCCCCGACCCAAACGGCTGATTGATATAGTATTGCTAGGATTAATTAAAAAAGAAAGTGGTTTTTAAAAGAGAGTCCGTCCTTCTTCTTACAAGATTTTGGAGATTTATTGTTCCAAATTGTCAGTTCCGATGTATTGAAGCAGTATATAAAAAAAAACTAAAAGATATACTAAAAATATGCGAATACTTTTTGAGACTATGGTCCAATCATTTTAAAAGATACGATATCTTTGTATTATCTTCTTTGTCATGACAATCATCCCCTTTCATCTATTATTATCTACTGATTTGTACGTGTTTGAAATATTTACGAAATACCTAATGTATTTTAAATAAAAAAAGGATCAAAAATCAATTAAGACATTACTATGTCAGCTGTTCCTCAATTATAATAACACTAAATTGAGATTGCACTATGATATTAATTTTATATTAGACTAGCCGACCTACGCGACTTCGAACGCGTGTTGCTCCGCTCTTATGGGTCGTAACGAGATGTTAAATAGCCTAAGTTACTCCTTGTTACATCAGCTATCTGCTAGTGAAAGTCCCGTCAAAATCCGTCCAGCCATTTCAGAGATTAGCCGGAACAAACATACAGACCGCCAAAAAAAATTTTGTTTTGGTATGTGTACCATGTATATGCACTTAGTAAAAAGCGGTTGTTTTAATATTACAAACAGACACTACAATTTTATGGATAATCTTAACAAATGTTGAAATACGTAAGAAATAACATAAAACGAAAGAAAACATTACGTTCAGTGTGTAAGTGGGTGGTAATATTTCCTTATAACTGCTATAACTTGAAGTTCTTCGCGCTCGACAACACATGGCTATTGAATAGCCAGTTCAAGACTTGAGAGACCATTATAAACTCGATTCGCATAGCCTTGTTCCGTTGTCGTTGTCCACAGCGACCAGCGTCCACAGTCGCGTACCGGTCGTCGAACGATACGCACGTATCTATAATATTAAACACTTTAATTTGTTTACAAATAAAAGCCAGTGAACTATCAGGATAGCCGTGACAGGTAAGTCTTACGAGGTTAAGGTTTTGGTGATTGTCTACCTGATCCTTTACGCTTTGTTTTGTAAACAATACTGCTACGGTCAACTTTTGTTTGATTCATGTTACCTGGAACTACGGTACATTAAACGTGGATTAAAAGTTTGTTGATGTTATTTTCATATTCAAGTTAGATTCTTTTTCCTCTAAATTCGGTTACATATACGTCGGTTAGTTTGGTTTTATTTGGAGCAACGTATCGGTTCATTCGGTATTGAGTAACGACCTGTATTTCTAAAGCTCGTGTATTGACTATTGAGGATACATATCTGTGATCTAGAAATTTTCGGATCACGATAAAAAGTTAATTACCAAACTTTTTATTTAATTAGCTGTTTGTTGTGATTTTAACTTATTTTATGATTATCTCATTAAGTTAGGATGTAGGGTAATTGCATAATTAGCTATTCTATTTACCTATTTTATACGCTTGATTGTATTTCATGCCTAGCTCATTGTTAATTACGATAGCAATTCCTATTGTATACATTTTGATGCAAGATTTGAAAATTCGTTTCTACGAAATTTTGACATTAAATTACAATTAACAGATTTCAATAAAATGATGTTAATTATAATAAATTTTATAGGAAGTCGGTTGATAAGTAATGATATAACCATTAGTAATTTGATACTTGGTTTTTGATATCTCAATTACTTTATCAGATGCTATAAAGTGTAATCAACTATCTGCTGTTTGCAGATTGTTTATCAGTATGTTTGTATTAATGATTCGTGGCCGGACCACGTGATATGGTTGCGACAGAGTCCGGGTAATGGTAGTGTCCCACGGCTATCGAGGTTAATGTTACATACTAAATTATTCCCTATGTAGGTGGTTCTTCTGATGCAGAGGCCGCAGGCCGTCAGCCTTCCGGCCCTTTTAGGAAAGTGTCATTGATAGAAACTACATTACTGATTGATATTATTAAAGTAATTAACTATAATAGAAATGAAATAAATTTGTTAGAACTACATATTTCTAGTTGGAAATGGAATACAAATAAGTTAGCATGGTTAGAGGCCATTATAACTTAACTTTAATACTAATTATGTACTATGTTTAGTAATAGATAATGTAAACCAATTAAATTCAGTCTAAATCCGATTGGCAAAGTTACCTTGAGAGTGATTCATATGTTATATCTAGTTTTAGTTCTTAATGTGGTGTTACCTTTTCTAGTAGTCTAATCTATTCTATATATACAGTCATATATAATAAAAATGTAATTGACCGATATCTGTATTTATGTGATACTTAACATGACAAATTATGACAGGTCCTATACCATTTTTAAAAAAATTGGCTGTCTGTATGTGACCACACACACGTACAAATACTATTTGGATACGATTTACACATAGTATGTACTTTAATAGATCTCAATTAAAATTTCATTTAAATTGGATGTCAAGGAAAAAGTCACACAGCCACACTCAAGTGGACATGTTATTAATATTATGAAAGCATTGTAAATAGATTTTCTTTAACTATATTACTTGAGGTATTGTTTGATCAACAAATAAATTGTGATTATATATTCTAAAATAGAGTGCAGAAATAAGAAAACGAATCGACTCGATGAATCAAAGAGAGACTCCGTGTAGAATCAATTTGTAAACGAGTTTCTTTCGGGCGATCGTGTAATTAGCGCTGTAACATGAGACTCGGAACGGGTTAAGGCCGTTCCTCACCGGAGGCTATGTCGAACGAGATATATGACACTCGTGCGCGCGATACTATGAGATGTAATGTGACTCTTGAGTCTTGACCGAAACCGTTTTCAGCCGATAAGGACCTACTTATACTATAGGTATATTTGTTTTTTTTTCCTTTTCTCACCCGATTAGAGACAATCGAATTTATAACGTTATGCATGTAAAATAATGTTGTATTCATAAAACCACAAAATATGTTTATTAATTTAAGGTATATCTATTGCGAAAACATGTATTATACTCTGATAACAAAGTTACATTTTATTTAATTTCTTAAAAACATGTAATAAAATTGTAAGTACATACATGTACATAAAGGAGTATCACCCTTAGAAGACAAAACATTTTAAATTACATATTTTGTTTTCGTATCACGCAAATACTATTGCACGAAAATAGATATGGTATCACAGCTGTATTTCTGAAGGTGTGACTTAAAGTCCAAGCTGTATTTCGTAAATTTTATTGCTATTTAAAAATATTTTTACACCAGCGAAGCTATAGCGGGTCGAGTAATATTATAATATTTTTGGTATCGCATAGCAAATTTCATGCATGGCTTGATGTGCTTCTACCTTAGATCGCACACAGCGTTGGCGTCTGTAATCCCGCTACTCAAACAGTATGTCCGTTCACATGTTCTGATGTACTCGTCCAGCGTCCTATGTCTACAATAATACGATCTCTTAAGTATAAATCAATAGGCAGTCAATAACCAATCATTACGGGACCAGATATCTGATTTCAACCCAATTATTTGTCGTTGAACGGTCTGTTAAAGTTAAGTTAATAAAGAAGAATGAAATAAACATAAAACATGAAACCTGTCATTTACCACTGTTTGATTACAAATGAGAATGAAAAGAAATATCACGATACCAATTCTTAACTGTTGAAACAGATAATATCGAAAAAATGAAAGTGGCGCAACGCGCAACTGAGGCGGGAAAATCGCAGAGTCAGGAAATATCAAGTTACGCCAAAGGCGCATTACATATAATATTACATGGTTTGGTCGGATTCCTTTCTTCCTGATTTATAATGTGATAACCAGGGTGGTCTTATCAAGTCAAGTGCCAAGTAAGAACGTTTTAAACAACCAGATCAAAATATAAAAGCGAACACAAAAACCTTATTACTTATAAGATTCGGCATTATTCTTTTCATATAACTTTAAGGGCTTATTAAATAATAGTCTAGAATTAGTGTTTCATGATTCTACTTTTTATGTCAATAATTTCCACATTTTTTTTTTACAAAATAAACTTGGACTGAGAAGAAGGAAAAATAATTAAATAAAGACATGAAATATCAAATAAATAAATTCAATAATGTTATTAATATGGAATTGTTATGGTTCATAGAAAATTATATTTAAATTTGTCATTTTCAATTACTCATCTACTTATTTTCTAGACTTTAGTCTATACATACAACTATAGAAATTATGCTCATTATTTTAATGAGTATTTTTCGATGTTTAATTGTTTTGATTGTCCCGAAATAGTTCATAGTTTTAGTTTATTACGAAAATAATAAACGTATTTAGGTCCTAAAACATAAACTAGTAAGAACATATACCAGTGTAGTGTTCATTATCACCGGCAGCGCAATTATCGCGACGAGTGCTGCTCGCCGTCATTTTACCTGCTGCCAGCTTGCTAAGTGCCACCATATAAATATTGCACCACATTATCTTTTACTACAGACTCGACTGACATAATTCATTAAAGAATTGAAATAACGTGAGAAATAAAACAAGGCCTAACTTTGTGTATGTCTCATTAGTTCATTGTCATATAAATGTACACAAACAAAACTTACAACGTTCTGTTCTATATCAAGGTTTATCTTAGCTCTACATTAAAAACTATAAAATAATAAGAAGCGTTAGTAGAACACGATAAAGCGTAGAAATTAGGTTGGAATTTTTTCAACCGCAACAGAGACTATTTTTAGTTTTTGGTTCCTTAAAAGTACACAATATATAAGTTTCTCTAGCCATGTATTGTACGGCCAGTCAGGACATGGTTCATAATTCCATGGATGATAAAATGTCTGTGCTATGATTGGTCACCATAAAGCAAGTTTGTTTATGATTTGACAGTTGAAGATTGATAGAGTATACACTACCCAATAGAGCAATATACGAAAATAACATGATAGATTCTCCAATAAATAGATAAGTAGATAAATCTATAATCCGACTAGTATTTATAATTTATTATACGAATTCTTGTTATTTTAAGCTGACATATTGATTATTACAATTATGTCAGTATTACTTCAAACAATATTATAAGAATCATTGTACTTAAATAAAACATAAGTAATTGGGAGACAAACTTTATTTATCTTTACATAAAAGTATGAAATACAATCGATTGTAAATGTTAGATATTGTGAAGATAATATTTTAAGCTCTAAGGGTGTTAGCGCGGTGACCCCGGAACTCGAGTCTTGGGAACAACGAGCTTTAACTAGGACCGCTGACTCTAGTGACGACTCTAAGATCATCTAGCTATTATTTATAGCCTGACGCTTGACACAGAAAGATATTGATGGCCTTTTCTATCTAATGGGTTTTAAAATGTGTCAATATTTTAATATTGTGATGACCAATGACGTACTGTTTTCTTTTCATAGTATACTTATAATAAATGTGGGCTTTATAAACAAGACTTTCATCGGACGGCATTATTGTGGGTGCTTCATAATATTCCAAAACGTTTAAATGCACCGAAAATCTAAATGACTCTCAAACATAATTATGCGATTATCAGTTTTTTTATAAATCTTATTGTTAGTAATCTATATACCTTTACAAAGATTACATACCTTTACAAGATCACAATACAGTCAAATTAATTGTAGAGTGAAAGAAGCTTTTGTCAGATGTTAAGCGATCATTTTATTAAACGTTTAATAAATTACTGCATCAAATTTATAATTAAAACGAATCTGAAAGTATTTACAACTTATATTAGTGTCTTAAATTGTAAAGTGAAAGTGGAAAGGAGCTTTAATTGGAAGGAGCTCCTGTCACGTGCCGCGGTCTGCGGGCCATTAGAAAGGCCACAATGCTATGGACCTGTCTTATTGTTATGGGCCCTGTAACTGCTCTGGTTGAACATTTGCATATCAACGCGGTTAAATTGTTTGCTCTAAATGGAAAGAAGTAATAAAAACTATGCATAGACTTATAATATTACTCATTGCATCACAGTTTTACAAAATTGGGATTTCTCTTTACTGTATTTATGTCTTCAAACAAACATGATGTAGTGCGGCATTAAATTTGTTAAAAAATAATAAATTATAAGCTTCATATATATTATGGGTATGACATGAATGTAATATGTTATTTAATTAAAGACTATGAAGGCACTGCATTAGTCTAGATTACACTACAGCAAAGGGCGTAGAGTGCAAGTCATGTGTTAATTTAGATAGTAGATTGTAATTTGTATTGCATTTATTTTACTAAGCTTTTACGTTATCACGTTAACATAATTACCAAATGAATATGTAAACCTGTAGTCTAATTTTATATATTATTGAAGTTATAACTTATAGTAATATATCTCGTAGATGTGTAGAATATAAAAAACATATATGTGTTAGCGTGAAGGTAAAGTCGAATGAAAATCCCCTAAGCTCATATTTGAAACGAATTATGGTTGAGGTTTAACCAACTTAATTAAAAATAATAAATTAAATATTGTGCTATTTAAAATTTAAAAAATAAATTACCTCTACCTGACAATATTTTTGTTAATAATCTCGTTAAAATCGATCACTCAATTTTAAATCAGAAACAATTTTATAAACAACTAGTCGACCCGTGCGACTTTGTTCACGTGTAGTTCAGCTCCTATTGGTCGTTGCGTGACGATACAAAGCCTATGGCCTTCCTCGATAAAAGAACTATCTAACACTAAAAGAATTTTCCAAATCGGACCAGTAGTTCCTGAGATTAGCACACTCAAGCAAACAAACAAATAAATCTACAGCATTGTGAGAATACCTATGCCATTAAATTTCTGCATTAGAATTATATATCTCGACTACCAGCTAGGTATACTAGTACTTAGTACAAGTGGTGTCCCCTTGTTTTAGTATGAAAGAGATCTCATATCGAAGCGAGGGCAAGTTTCTAGAATAATATACTTTCTAATATGAAAATTTTCTCATTGTCAACGGAAGCGTTAATGTCGTGCACGCGATTTCTGGCAAATCATGCGAGAGAATACGAGAGGTACACATACACAACCTATCCCATATAAACAAATGATATCAGTTTGATGATTTAATAAATAATTCAACAAAATCGCTCAGAAAAATGACTTAGGTTGCTGTTTCGACAGTAAATAAGAATTATAATCGCATCCAATGCTTTCTTTGTTCTAAAATAACATTGCTATAATAATATTAACGGTATAAGTAATTAAATACTACTACTATGCGGATTATTATTATTAATACGATATTTATTACGGAAGGAAACGTGAGCAACAGATATTATGAACAATGAATATAAGCATGAATTCATTTCTGTGTTTTGATTTGCTTTCACCCCTTTCGTTATGTTTTTAATCGACCTAAAAAAGAACAGTCATGGAGGATATTTTAGTATTACTTGTGGAGTTTAAGTATCTGCGTAAAGTAGTAAATACCTACTAATCTTTATGTTAAATTTTGTGTTTGGTTCGACTCTGCCACGTAATCTCGGATATACGACAGATAACTAATTCGGAAGGTAAGTGGAGTCCGTAAACTCACTAAATTACCTCTATTAATTTACGGGAGACGTAGACAATTAGTAAAGTTACTTAGATCCTATCACGAAATAGAGGGATTTGATAGTATAAAGTTAAACAATTAATTATATTGGACATACTTCAAAATATTTAAGTTTTAACATTGTCAATAATATGGACTACAGTACAGTACTAAATTAATAAAAAAATATGATAAGCCAAGATTCTCTCTCTCTTATACAACAATTATCTACGTATAAATGTTCCATTCAATAATTCTATCCTATGGCATAATTAGTATAATGAGTATAATTAAACTCATTTACATGACAAAAGATCACAGTGATTGTTCTCGTAAAGAGGTTGAAACGACATCGACCCTGAGTCACGCGTCACGCCGCGGCTGTACCAAACTGGTACAAATAAATATTACAGTTACGATTCAAAAGGGTTTTTATATAAGAATAGGTCCTAAAATATATAATTGATTCCTCGTTATATTTTCTGTACCTTATCTACTCAATGAAAAAACTGACGTACATACTTATTTTTATATAAGAATAGGTCCTAAAATATATAATTGATTCCTCGTTATATTTTCTGTACCTTATCTACTCATTGAAAAAACTGACGTACATACTTATTTTTCTATAAGAATAGGTCCTAAAATATATAATTGATTCCTCGTTATATTTTCTGTACCTTATCTACTCAATGGAAAAACTGACGTACATACTTATTTTTCTATAAGAATAGGTCCTAAAATATATAATTGATTCCTCGTTATATTCTCTGTACCTTATCTACTCAATGAAAAAACTGACGTACATACTTAGGTATAGCATTGGCTTTCTTTATTTAACTTTCGGGGCTTACAAGTGCGTAAAATTGAGTAATATATAAAAATCTTTGTTGACGATGACGTAACAATTAACTATAATAGGTTACATGCCAAATGTTAAAAATAGAAATTCAGTAATTTAATAAATAATGAAATACTTGAAATAGCTGATTTAACAATCTTTTCAGCTCGATACCAGCGTTCATCTCAGAGACTTATTTATCATCGTTGGAAGAAAGACTAACTCAGAAAAGCAATTGACAAACATTGATACTACTAGGCTGGTCTGTACGACTGTTCTGATTTTCTGAGTATTACAAATAAGAAATTCTAACAAATACCTAGGACTAAGAAAACTGAAATAGAGAATCGGATAAGTAGGTTATATAGAATATTAAAAAAATATAATAGTTGTTTTTCTTACGTAATTCTTTCAAAAACAAATAAATTATTTTTAGATACCTAAATTAGTAATGATGTAGACACACCTTTAGATTCTCTCACCGATACGATACCGCGACAGTTCGCTTTCTCGATTGCAATATGAGAATTATTTTAGCTCCTGATCTGGATATTATGAAGTCATCGCATAACACACGCACTAATCATAAAACGTCTACGTTAAATTGCTTTTGTTCACAACTTTTCTTTTGTACCTATATAAAAATGGTTACTCTGTTTAGTCTACAAATTATGATATATTTATTATATTCCAAAAAATAATCCATCGTTTTTATTATCTTTAAATATTATTCTTTGGCTCAGTTATGATGGTAAAATCTATTTAATTTTATTAATTCACTTAATATATCTCGTATAAATCGCGTGATCCACTTTGTTTACAAATTCGGAAATAAAACAATAGATTGACTATGGAATCTATTATAAGTTATATTATATATTATATTTATATTCATTTCAACTCTTCTAAAAACCACGGGCAACTTTATTAGCATCGTATAAAACTTATTCTTGCACTTGCCAAATAGATAAGATATTCAGATTCAAAATTTAAATTTATATTCAAACAATATTAGGTATATTTAACTTAGTGCCAAATTCGTAAATAGCGATTTTCGAAAGCATCAAATGAAATAATGCTAGCACATTTAGCTACACTTTCGCTGGAGAAAGTCAATCGTGCATTAAACATCTTTGTTTTAGTGACTGCGATGCCAGACCAGTAATAAATTAGAGGCAATTAATTTGTTAGTGACTGATTTACAACAATATCCATTGCGTATTACGTTATAAATGTAATACCTATTCTTTAGCTGCGAATTTCATAAGACTATTCCATTAAAATAGTTTAGTATATCATTTCACCTAAATAAAGAGACAAGATCTGTAGAAACAATCGCCTGTTCATTGTAGCAACGCATTGGCTACATTGACATTGGCACCCACGCGGTTGCGCGTGCGCTGGAGACTTCGTAACGGTATAATTTTTATTTAGCAGTGTCAATAAAAATTTCACAATAATATAACCGATTTCACAATTTCAAACAATTATAAACACATCAAAATTTCTTATAACTTAAGTATTTACTCACAACTGACTGAAATATAACAAATATCTAAACTACTGCATGAGTGTAATAAAACATTAATTAACACGTATGATTTTTTAATTTAATATTAACACGCAGAATAAATTTTTCAGCCGAAATCGCGGGTTAGGCAATATTCATGATATTAGAGTTCAATTATTCATGTAATATAACCCTACTAGAATATTAATCCTCCAGAGAAACGAAGTTGTTGTATAGGTATACCCTAATGAAAACTATGATAAACAAATCAAATCTTCTGTAAGTATATTGAAATAATGTTTTATTTTATTTACAGGCTGCTGACTATCCCTTCAAAGAAGAAGAAATTTATAAATTTACAAATATGGAAAGCTGGTTAGGCGACGTTAAACGTGTGAGAATACCGCGGCCAAAGTTTGAACGCAAATATCCTGCCGAACCTCCAAAAGACTACCTTGAGGACTGCGGTGACCTCAGCGGGAAGCGACATCATCATGACAATAAAGATCTGGCGAAGGCTACAGAAGAGCTCAGGCGGACATTACAGGATAAACTATGACTGCTTCACTAATACTTAAGTTTACTTTAAGAAAATAATTTATATTACCATAAATTTTAAGTCTTATTAAACATTGCAATAGAAGAATTTATTACTTCATCAATGTGTCACTAGCTTACTCTCGAGCATACATAAAGAGCATGGGAAATAAATCAGCAAAAAGAATAATTATTTCTCTAATACTTTGATGGATATTGGAATTTTCTTGTCAAATATCAGTCAGTTAATGTCTTAACGTTGTTAAAATTCTTCTTCAATAGTAAAGTTTTCTTACTTCTTAAGTATGAATTTTCTTTTATCAATATCTGTGTTACAGTTAAAGTTATGGGTTTTCTGTTACAAATATGTTGTGCCTTTTAAAATATTTACTATTTGTCAACATATTAACTATATTTACCAATAAGTATTGTTAGGGTTATGTGAGAACTTATAAGTATTATAATAATATAAGTTTCGTAGTTTAATCAGAACTAATTTAAAATTTACTTATTTAACAAGAAAACAACACCATCAAATAATATAATAATGAAATCTAACGAAGAATAAGTGTTAAAAAGAGACAGTTCAGTTTTTCCAATTCTCTACCGTTTGGGATAATGATGGCGTATCATATATCTAATATTGATGAAATTACCCCAATACAGGAGACCATGGTCATCCTGTACTTCTCACTTTGATGATGGCAAAACACTAAGAATGATTCTGATTGAAGTAAAGAGTAGTTCTTAAGACTGACAATAAATATTATAAGATATAATTTTATGAATGTCTTTCATTAAAAGAAATGTTTTGATATTTTCTTTTATTATTAGATATCTTCCTTTGTTATCGACCTTGTGCCCGGATATCTCTTTGTATTGTAAATGGTTCCGCTATAATGATATCGTGTAATCAAAAAATTAACTTAGACTGGAGCTTATTTCGAGATACAACAAAATAAAGTCAGTTAAGATCTAAATACTTTTTACAGATACACTTTTTTATTAATAATAAAAATAAACATAGTTTCATGCCGCAATTGCCCCTTTTGGTCAGGCTTAATTTATAACTATGAATCACGAAAACACTTTTATGTTTCGCCTTTTTTATTCGAAGGTCGAATGACCTACAGAGGTACCAAAAAGTGAACGTTTGTCGATAAAACCTACAAAGATAAACACAAAGAAAATATATAATTGCGTTAAAAATAGCATTAATTTATCATCTCAAATCAAGCCTTCGTAGTGTAATATTTTATATATTTTATTTCATGAATCAAGTAATTGTTATTGAATTTCTTTCCCTTTTATATTTAAATTATCCTTTGAAATCTTGTTTTTCCATAATAAGTATTCATAATAAATTAACTGGTGATTCATTTCTTACTTATCTCGTATCGTTCTCATAGAAGTTATGAGAATAATAATATTATGCAGAGATGAATCTAGTAACAGTCATTTGAAAAACTCTGGAACTGGCAAAATGAGAGTGAATGTATTAGACAGTTGGCGCACTGCCAAGCCAACGTATTCTGTTGGGTAGATGAACAACATGAGTGGCATCAATATCTACCATAATGTCACTCTTATGGCGTTGTACTAAGAACTGCGCTGTGGTTACGGATGCTCCCTAATAGGGGAAATATCAGTGCGACTTGCGATCCAATATTCATCATTTTTCTCTCTCAGATTCTTTAGAAATGACATTTCACATTTGCAGAAAATGGTATCAAATTATTCACTCTACCTAACACTAATTTTAAACAACATCAGTATAATGTAATTATAATATTACAGATAGATTTAGATGTAAGAAGAAATTAATTCCAAGATATACTTACGGTCTCGTCGAAATGTTGCGTGTGCAGTGCAGTTGTACTGCCCTCTCTGGAATTACATGGTGATGAATGTCTTCTAGAACGCCGGCCCTCCTCCTCGTACTCCTTAGCATAGAAAACATTGGTTATTATAAAATTATAAAAAGAACCAGCAACAATGGCTACTCTTTAAATAACCATACGTGCATACATAAAGACATTAGATACACCGTACACGTCTCATGCAGGAAAGAAAATTAATAAGCACTCGAGGATAGGACAAAACGTTCAAGAAGGCTAGGACGTTCTAAGACTTACACTTACTTTTGAGTGCCCTATACACAAAAATGACTAAAACTATGAAAATTTTAAAGGTGAACAACAGTGTGAAGCAGCGGGACACCGCGATCAGACTGAAGGGTGAGGGATGATCAAGAGTCTCGACCGTTCAATTGATTTTTGCAGCTATTTTTGTATGGCATAGTTTTCGTGGTCTCATAATATCTATTTTAAAAGTTCATCGACATCTTAAAATCTGCATTTTATATGTTGGAGCGTCTGGTAAAAAGATTATGAAATACAATGCAGAAAAGTTAAAAAGCTATAGATACAACAGCAAAGCATTCAGTGTAGTCTACTCATGTATCTACTCTTTATAGATTAGAGATATATTAAATTATAATAGACTAGATTTTTTACTAGGATATCACAAAAGAAAAAAAAATGATATTTGTATTACAATAGAAATAATCTTTCCTATTCCTATATAGAATTTTAATTTATCTAAACACAGTCCATCTTTCAAAATAAATGACGAACAGATTGTATTTCAAGGTTATTTCTTAAAAAATATATAGTCCGCAATTAGGTCCATTATTGCGCCTTTTATGAATAGACTCAGCTTAAATATATCCGCAAATTGAATAGGGATCTATATTACTAGTTAGCCAAATTTAACTAGGCTGTTAGATATTACGATAAGATTACAGAAAAGGTGCAGAATAGTTAACTTATCGTCTAAATCTCCCCAGTCTATAACCTGGTAATTAAAAGTACTTTATGATAGAAAAGAGTACTTTATTTCCTATCAATATGAAGGAAATCTGAAGTATTTGTTACTCTGAACGTATATATATTATATAAGTTCTCATACGCATTTAATTCGTTTTACAGAAATATGAAACGATTTAACATCATTGATATAATTTTATCAATGTATAAAGCTATCTAAATATGTATACATAAAAAATAAGTAAAAGAGTGAGAAGCTGAAGCTTCACAATAGTTTTCTGTTTCATTCATGTCGAGTTAAGTGAAGGAACTTCAGTTAATAAGGCGTTTGCATTATCAGATTTAATATTCCTTTAAGACAAATTAACCTGATATTTAATAGGAATTACTAAGATTTAATTAATCTTAGAGAATATGAATTTCTGTTTAAAAAGCGTGTTACATAAAAAAAATAATTATGCCAGTATACACAATATTAAAACAAACTGCAAACAAAATTCAAAGTATCTAGATTCATATTCAATGCACAATAGACGTAATAAATAGTACGTTAAATTGATTTGCTCTGTATACTTTTAAAGAAATAAAAGCTATTTTTAGAAGCTGCACAATTGCAGTTCTACAGCAAACAGGCACTTGACAGCGATATCGGGTCTTTCAAAATCCAAATTAAAATTTGTATCACTCGTACCTTCAACGATACGTTCTTCTATTATTTCGTATAATACAAATATCTACTGTTCTGGTAATTATTGTCTTTATTAAACAAAGTCTAGAAACAACGAACCAATTACAAAAGTTTTTATAATATAATACATATACTTTCGTTATTAAGAAAGAAAACTTGGTACAACTTCATTGCGGACGATGTGTAAATAGGACAATAAACGCGTACATCGCAATAAACAACAAATCATACATAGTTCTTGAAGATGGGAATCAGTGGGCCAAATTGTTATAATTTTTTTTAATCACTCAGATTCACAACAGGAAGGCAATATAATTAAAAAATTTCATCCGAAAAAAACTTCTACTACATTTTTTGTTACTAAAGAAAAACTTATTTTACGATTTTCACTGAGATGTCGTTTTATTAATAGTAATTATTAAGCAATGTATTTTTTAATCAGACAGTGACAGTCAATTTTTATAAATAATCTGTAGTTTAAAGAAAAAAAAATAACTCGACTAACATTTCAAACTTCGTTGTGGAATACTTGTTGGTATAGTTTGTATGAATTCACTTTTAAAAAAATCTCTTATTCCTGATAATAATTTATAAGCAAATAATTAACACTACTTTCATCTTTTACAGCCTAGACCGAGAATAATTAAAAAATCATCTGTTCTTTCTAGAAAAAATTGTTATGCTAATTTATTTTTTTATAGAGAAAAGTAATAGATAATGCATGGCTACCTTTGCCATAGCATGTATGTCCAGAGGTATGTAGTCGCGGAAGGCGACGCGACGCCGTCGCCGCGACATACCGTCCGACCGGTCGCAGCCGTCCGGCGCGCGGCGTGCCGAGCAGGCGAGCACTGACGTCTACACCCTACACTAACAGCACCCCATCACGCTAACTTACGCGCAAAAACAAAAAAAAGTTCCCGCGCATATGTGCTTTTATTTTTCATTTGAATTAGAAATGATTTAGACACAATGTTCGTGCTATAATATAACTCGGACAGTAATATAATATATGAAGAGTAATCATTTGATAAATATAGAGAATTATATAAGACTAGTCGACTTTCATGACTTCGTCCGCATAGAAATATATATTAAATATATGCAGACGAATAAAATTATAATCAAAAATAAAATATTAATGTAAAATTATGTCTACAATATTTTCAACTTTAGCTTTTTTTTGTATACCAAATTTTATTCATATTGATTCAGCCGTTTTAACATGATGTGTGGACAAACAATGCAATTCTAAACTGCGATTTTTAGATAGTAGATAGATGCATAAAGCAGTGAGAGATGATTGATAACTTCTTTATATATTTATTAATGCAATTATTCATTCTATATAGAATAATTGACTGACATATTAATGCACAGCCTAAACTACTGGGAGCTAGGAATAAGGAAAGAATTTTAGAAATTATTTCTCAGGTTTCACCAAAAAGGTATCTTCACCTTTTTTCGGAAGAGGGATGAAAGTTTGTACGAAAATCCGTAACTTTTAAATTTATTTGATTATTATAACTATATTTATAATAAGCGTAGGATTTTTTTACGGTAATTAAAATGGATTCTAATTATGATTTAAAGAATGTAATTGAGATTTGTTTAATGTAATCAGATTTCTGTTTCCTCATAAAATATAAGGCTATGACAGAGCGAGCGAGCCAATCGGGTTAAAAGCGAGGGGACTAAAAAAATAAACAAAATAATATGGAAATTATTGTGTATAAAACCTCGGTAAGTATGGTATACAGGGTAATTTCATTACAAAAGTCTTTTGTCCTAAAGAAAAAAGGCTATTAGTTTAATAAGGGCGCACCTCTGCGTTCGTTAACCCTTAAAATAAGGGAGTAAGCCCACTTATCTTAATGACACATCAAAGTCGTGACCCGAGCCTCGATTCTTAACGTTATTTGGAAAAGCTAAATTCTTGTTCAATAAGTTAAAGTTTTTATTACATGTTGTAATATTTTCCAATAAATGATTGAAAATTATTAATATAATATAAATGATTAATATAATAATTTTAATTCTACACTTTTACTAATGATGATGAATAAAACTTGTTTTTTTTTTAATATTCCTTCATTACATCAGAAGCGTCAGAAGCTCAGTGGTTCAGGTTATGGATACAAATTAGGTAGTGGGTTCAAATCCCAGTCATTGGACTACTGACGTGGCCCCCTCCTTAGTTGCAGGGATTAAGGAATACTAGTCACTTAAAATAGAACTAAACATCCAATGCAAAAACTAGAAATTGAATTGTTTAGGAAACACAATCTTATCCCGACATTTACAGAAAAAATGGCGCTGCTCAGAACTTTAGCTTATAGTTTTTTTTTTTTCAAATGTTTTATGCGATGCGAAGCGTAATAACTTAGTGACTCTTCTAAGCCTCTGTCGCTCTACGAAGCGAAACGCTTAAAACTACTTTATTTTTAAAAACGTTTATTTTACAAATACGTTTTACTTAGCCGCACTTTCTTATGATAAATTAATTGTAATGAATAAAATCAGATTTTTTTTTTTAATAAATTCGGAAATAAAATCTACGTAATATTATAAATTAATTTTACATATTTACACTTTTGTTTCCGAAGTAAATTTTGACTATAATTAGTCATTAATAATTTTTAACGTTACTCATTAAAATCAATAGTTTAAACTGGATCTGATATGGAGATTAATTTTGCAAATTTATCGCATCTTTTAATTTTTTTGTTATAACACTTTAAGAAAATAATTAGAGGGTATTATTGTAGTAGTTTTCTATACCACAAAAACATAGCGATTGGGCTCGTCCGGGATTTGAACCCGGGACCTCTCGCACCCGAAGCGAGAATCATACCCCTAGACCAACGAGCCGATGCAAGGGGGATGGAAAATAAAGATCTTATCCAACGACAACCTCAATTCCAATATAGTTTTATGAAGTTGTTAGAATTACTATTTGAGAATGACGGTAAAACTTCATTAATATTTAAAATATTGGTCAGATAATTATGGAATCTGAATAAAGAGATAGTTTATAAAAGTAGCTGGAAATAAAGCTAATTCTATTCTAATAAGTAGTTAAAGAAGAAGAAAGTATTGTTGGCCGCTATTACCGGTTAAGAGTTTTCAATAGTGCCAATTTGATATAAATTATAACATGTATTAAATTAAATGTCTACGAAGAAAATACAAAATTTTGCCAGATTTACCTCTTTAGTCTCTATGCGAATGGAAATAACGGCCACGATTGCAAGTTTAATGAAATACTACATCTAGCCGTTATAAACTCATGCAAAATATGTGAATTACACAAATTCAGTGGTTGTGTCGAGTTGCCACTCATCTACATATTATAAGAAGGCACTTAAAACCAAGACGAGGAAAATTTTAAGTGCAAATAGGCGTTAACGATTATTTAAAAACGATGTGAGAAGTATGTACTCATTGCATAATTCTGATCGTGGTGAGCACGATTAAGATTAATATTACGTAAAAAAAAGCAGCCATTTTAATCTAAAGGAAAATGTGTGTTGGGTTGTAAGTGACCCCAGGACACTGGTGGAAACAAGGAATATAAAATGTGTCACAGATAGAATGATAAAGTGAAGGTAATTCTGGCAAAATCACCTCGGGCGGAGGGTCCAGCTCGTCGTCCGGCGGTGGCGGGTCCCCAGCGCGCCACGCGCGCCCGCTCCTGCCCCACACAACACTTGGTCATATATTATACATCAACGATCAAACATAAACAAAATACCTATGTTAATATACGAAACAAGCATCCTCAGCATATCAAAAGTGTATCCTAACGAAGTGCTGAACCTAAAAATAATACAGTATGGGATTGTATAATAATATTTTAAAAACTGCTCTATCTCATTACTTATTTTTGATGACTTGGTATAAAACAATGAAACCATAATAATGGTTGAATTGTCTTATACAGACAATTGAGTAACGGCTTTACGGGCAGTTAATTCAAAAGAACCCTTACGGATGCAGAATAACCGTATTAACCGCTGGTGACAATAAATGTGATCGTTTATGTGGCTGTAAAGCAATCGATTCCGTCGCTGAATATAAGCTTTGGCGATAAGCCAATAAGAGACATGTCACGTGGTCCACTACAGCCAACCCAGATGTAATAAATACTGCTAATACTCTTATTTTGGACCTAAATGTGCGATAGGCTACTCGAATTTATATGTTTATGTCTAATCGATGAAGGGCCACATTGTTAGTAATAAAATTTATCTATAGACGCGTAAAGAGGTCCCTAAATGTTTGTGGTCACCTGTAAGCTTGGTCGTGGGGCGGGAGGCCCAAGCCGGAGTCTTCGGAGGGCGAGCGATGGTCGACCACGAGAGGCGCTTCTGCCGGCACCTCCTACAACAACAATCTCTACCTCACCCTAATATTTATAGTAAAGCGTCGTTACAATACGTAAAAATGCCGTAATATTATAGAAGTACTTATCTCCTAATTCGTAAAATTATATTCGTTTACACATAAGTACAAACGACGTATCATATTTTTATGACATTAAATTAATAAAAAGAACAGTTTTTTTATATTTCGTCCCGTCGAAGATTTGTTTTATGTCATGATGAATTTAGAAATATCTACAAACTTCACCTAACATCTATGATTACACAAAGCTTTTAACAACAACATGATTATACACAATTACACATCAAATTACGCTTTATATGCAACAGAATTTAAATTTCTAATATTATAAGGCTAAAGTAACACTTGAAATACGATACGATGTAATAATATTATGAAAAACAAAAGAATTATATATTCAACTCAATAAAAAAATTTTTGTAAATGAATTTGGATTATATGATACGTCCATTAGTCAAGAGTATTTAAGAATGAAGAACTTTAATGCAACTAGGTTCTCGAGTAAAATATGTATTATATAGTATAATATAAGTATGTGCTTAATAAACGTGAGAGTTCCCTTTGCATTTCAGAAACATAAATTGTATGAAAACTTTAAAATTAAAGTACTAAAATTACAGTTAAACTCTTTATTCCTTTTTAATATGAGATTTAACAGAGTTTACTGCTCAGGCTTAAGTTACTCTAACTTACTACTCAACGTGTAATTAGGATTAAAAATACGTAATAAATACATCCCTTTAAAAGTGAATCAATCAACAAGCCATTCCTAGGTAAAAAAGACCTCTGATGCAAAAAAATCACGTCGATCCATCGCACCGTTACAACGCGAAAAAGGATATACCTACAAAGTTTCCCATTTATATTAGAATTAAAAAATATAATTTACATTCAATGAAATTTTGTCGGTTAATAGAAATGAAATGATTATAATATAAGGTATTCTATGAATAAATTAATTTTAATTACGTGAATCTTAGAATTTTAACCTTTAAGTTTGAGATTTAAATTAGCTACTGTATATTATTTTGTCAATTACATCGTATCGTATTAGTATACAACATGCAACATATATAGAGAAATGCGTGTAAAAAGCACTTACCGGATCGTGAAGCTCGTGCATAGTAGAGGACGGCAGCATGTGTCTCTCACTCCCGCGCTACGAACAATTCCAAGCCTCAGGTATTTACACGCCTTTATAAAACTATACTTCAGGTTTTAATCTCGAGTAAGAGTCCCAGTTGTCTTTTCTACCATGTTTTCTAGTGCACATTGTGGTTTATTGTTTTTACATCTCAGCTATTTCAATCAAGATAAAACTTGCTTTGAAAGCTGGTAAAATTTTTTAATAATGTGCTATATGTGAAAAATTTAAATGTGTTTAAACCTCAAATTGTAAAATTAATACTTCAGTCATGTTTTTTATAAAATTAAAAAAAATGAAGAAGTAAAATTTGCCATGTCTAAATAGTCTAAATTTTATTAACCTACAATAGCTACGGTAGAATTTTTTACCATAAGTGTAAGGAAACGCAAATAATATTATTAAAAAAAATTAAGCTTCTCATAGCTTGGTAGCTTGTGAGGTGCAATTTTCAATAAATACATATAATTTGAAAATATAATATATTTACGATTATTAATTGTTCTAACTTAGCTTTATCTTATAAATTCATAGATGGCAATTACAAATGTTAATTCAAAGTAAAAAGGGGAAAACCGCCTAATTTATGTGAAGACTCTCCAATAATCAAAAAACAAAAAATTTTTAATAAAACATTAGGCTATTTGTCTATTTTATTGTTTCTTTAATTAGAAGGGGATCTATAATCATTTTTACCCCCCATACAAGAAACTTTACGTGTAAGTACGAAAAAACTTTCGTTTTTTGTTCATTCATTTTTCCATTCAGTGCTGTGAGATATGATAATTATATTATGTAAATTAACAACTACTGTTACATGAAACAACGTACATTATTAAGATTGATATTTTTTACCTTTATGTGGTGGTCAGGTCCGTCCTCAGGGCGTCGGTACACAAGTTCGTCGAAGCGCGGCCGGTCCTCCGGAAGCAGAAACTCTCTGATCTCCGTCAGAAGGGAATACTGCAAACAATATTTTTTTATCACAATATGTACTGAAACATATGTAAATAAATAAAAGAAAATAACAATAAACATTTTGTGGTAACTTTTAAGGTAACCATACGTTAATTTCTTTTTAATTGGTTCAAAATATCTTTTATATGCTTCTTACATTTAATGAAATATAATCAATTTTGTTTCTAAAGTATTAAACCTTTTTAAATATTGCAGCCATTTCAGTTGATTAACTGTAATTTATCTTTTAAGGTAACCTATTTAAAAGATTATCTTCAAGCCTAACGATCTTCATCAGGCTGAGGCAACGAGCAAAAACTGTTTAACAAAATGGTAGCAGCTGTTCTACAGCATAAGTTATAAAGTTGTGGCCGCATTATTTAAAACCCATTTCCATTCTAATGAATGTTTAAGGAAAAGAAAACAATACACTAGAAAATCAAACTCTGATTCTGTATATTCATTTGTAAATGTAATTTTTCGCCGTCAACTGTAATTAAGTAGCAATAAACGGAAAAGGGAGTGGTAATTCCTTTTTTCCGCGGGTTCAGAATGTTTACGACGGCAAATCAACGTAATTGAGGGTAAATTGCCTATTCATAATTCGCAAAAGATTAATGCACAAACATTATCATAATGCGCGTCATTTCTCTATTTCATACCTAGTAACGTTGGGTTACAATTATATTAATTATATAATTACTACTTATATAGATGTACACTGTACATGTATAAATAAATACCATACAATTAATTACATAGTTAGAAAATGTTCAATTATTTTGTATTCAAGCTCAAAGTAAGTGTTATGACACAAAAACATTTCATCCCTTTTCAGTTTCTACATGGCGACATTATTTACATACAGTTAACATACTTATAATGCTAAAAATGGATAATATTAATCGGGTTGTCGTGATATAGCGTCGCAAAAATTTCTGAATACCAAACTTTATCTTAAACTAGTCGACCTGCGCGACTTCGTCCACGTGTAGCTCCGCCTCTATTGGTCTTAGCGTGATGATATATAGCCTATAGCCTTCCTCGATAAATGTGCTATGTGCTAACACTGAAAGAATTTTTCAAATCGGACCAGTAGTTCCTGAGATTAGCGCGTTCAAACCAACCCGCGGTTTCATCCGCTATATTTTGTATAATTCACACTATATCATTATAAATTATAGCCTATGCTATTCTGTCTAGCCTATTCTGATGTGTAAGCTATAATATTGTAAAGTTTCATCAAAATCTATTCAGTAGTTTTTGTGTGAAAGAGTAATAAACATCCATACATTCTTACAAACTTTATCGTTTATAATATTAGCATATCACCTTAACGACTGCCATCGTTATATAAAATAGTTATACTGTGGAAGGGCGGAGTGTGTTTGCAGTATCTGATGGAAATACTATTAAGGTCTATCTTAGCTCTTTTAAAACATATTTCAATAAGAAATCTTATGAGAATATAATAGAACCTCACAATTTGGAAGAATCATATTATCATTTTGGTATAGTCATAATCATTATTACTACATATTTTGATATATAGTAGGCGCGTTATATTTCATCGTGAATTGAGATATTTAATATTAAGGTAGAAGAAAATAAACTTACTTTCTGAGGAGTATCCAACAAATCCCTTAATACCGTAAGAAAGGCATCAGGTGTAAGACGTCTCGATGCGTACTCTTCCATGTAGTATGCTAGTGCAGGAATATCACTCTGAGGTAGCAACGACTTTGCTTTTTGTTCCACTGCAGTTGCTGCTGCTCCTCTCCGTTTACCCCACCCGCTTATTCTGTGGTAATTAAAACAAGAAAATTATGTTTTATTTAAATCAATAAAAAACACTAAAATACTTAAACATTTTGCAGTAACATTATATATAAAATTGCATATTTTAATATCACAAATATGATTTTCTAAGATTTTCATCTCCTGCTATTTTAACTATAACTACTAACTAATATTTTTAAGCCGAAACTAAAACTTAGTACGGTAAGTAGTCATAATTATGGACAGTTTTAAAAAAAATCTGTTGCATCTTTGATGTACGTATCTAAAACAGAGAAATGTAAAAGAAAGATAATAGAATACAACACAGAAAACGAAATAGAACAAAAAAACTTAATTTTTCTTCGTCTGTCTGTGTTTCTTTGTGTGTTTACTCTGAACCAAAAACATCCCTACTAATATTATACCCTACTAAAATTATAAATGTGAATGTAAGTTTGTTTGTTACGCTTTCACGCGAATACTACATAACCGATCATCATGAAACTTTGTACACATATTCTTGAGGATATTAGAAGTAACAGTTTGAAAAAGCGATGCTTTTAAGATTAAACGATTTTATTAAAAAACATAATCTAATATCAAAAAGTCAATATGCGTTCCAAAAATTTAAGTCGACTACAGACGCATGTTACGACCTCACTAATGAGATAGTCACTCTATTAGATTCATCAGTTTCACCAATAGTTATATTTTTTGACATGACTAAAGCATTCGACTTTGTATCACACGAAATACTGTTACGTAAACTAAATAATTTTGGCATCCGTGGTCCAGCACTAGAATGGATATCGACATATCTAAAAGGCAGAAAGCAGTGCGTACAAATTACTAAAGTTAACAATGAGTCAGTACTAACAAACTTTCAATCGAAGTCAAAAATCAACGAGTCAGGTGTACCTCAAGGAAGTATACTTGGGCCTCTTTTATTTTTACTTTATATTAATGACATCACTCACGTAGTTCCTGACAAATGTATTTTATATGCTGACGATATCTCTCTAATATTGACATACAAAAATGACTATAATAAAATCGATAATGAATTTGACATGAATAATAAAATTAATCTAGTAATACAATATCTTAATAATAATAATTTATCCATAAATTTGACTAAAACTAATTATATTCAATTTTGTAAAAACAATAGTATTCCTAAAGTATCACATTTAAATCATAAATATCTAAACGAACCTATAAATGAGAGCCATGAGGTAACGTTCTTAGGATTTCAACTAGATAAATACTTTAACTGGAAATCACATATTGAAAACGTGTGCAATAAAGTAAACAAATTTGTTTTTGTTCTAAGCAAATTAAGACAAACTGCTTCCCCAAAAACAGTAATGATGGCATATTATGCATATGTATACTCAACTTTAAAATACGGAATAATTATCTGGGGCAACTCGACAGACTTCCAAAGAGCATTTATTGCACAAAAGAAATGCATCCGTGCAATATGTGGTATACCGCCGTATGAATCTTGTAAACCTATATTTAAAAAACTAGGTATACTAACACTACCAAGCATTTATATATTTGAATTGGCATTGTTCGTTAAATTAAATAATAGCCTATTTATAAAGGCACGAGAAATGCATTTGGGAAACACAAGAAATCCTGAGAGATTAATACATCAAAAAAAAACAAAAACGGCTCTATACTTAAGGAATTGTAATGCAATGTGTGTTAAAATATTCAACTCCTTACCGACAAAAATTAAAGAGCTTTCTGGGCAAAAATTTAAAATAACTTTAAAAACCTGGCTTACAGATGGGGTCAAAGAAATGATTGATTATAAATATTCTTAAATCATTATATTCTAGATTATCATTATATTATAGATTATCATTATGTTCCTGACATATGTATTTAATTTAGTTTTAAGACTTTAAATGTTGCATGCCAGAAATGGTTGAATTAATGTAAAATTCAGTGCAATTAAATAAATAAATAAATAAATAAACATGGGATACTTTTAATGAAAAAAAATATATTTCATTTGAATATACTATGTATACTAATTTTCTTTGCAAAAACTGCAAAAAATTTTCATTGAGCACATGGTGCTTTACTTAATTTTGTATCAAAACGAAAATGTAACTTGTTTATATCCAAATAATGAGAGTGTAATAAAAACTAATGCTTGCCCGTATCAGTCTAATTATTTTGCTCATTATCGGTTCCTTGTCCATTACTCTTATAGAAATGCTCTATATAAACATTAATCGTTACGTAATGCTAGCCAAATGGTATCTCCCCTTTAATTCTAAATTATGTAAATAGATTCGGTGATACGTACGAAGTACGAACATCAAAGGCGATATCTAGAGTCTCGACATGATCATAAATACCGTACAGATCTGAAAGAATATTTTATAACAACATACTTATAAATACCATGTAATTCATTCAATATTTTTAGGAAATTCATGTATATTAATATAAAATGAACTTCGACTTCGACACCATTAGATCGAATAACTTGAAAATTATTGCATAATATAATACGTATGTTTACACGAAGATTTTTATGGTATCTAATTTTTGTTTCCTTGACATCAGGACTTGTAAGAAAAAGTATTTTCAAACTCTTAATAATATTATTTGGGATAAGTATGTTTTTATTTATTATTTAATAAAAAAACAACTTTTGAAACTCTTAAATATGTCTAAAAATGTCACAAATATTTTGTTCGCTATTGCAAATTCATTTTCCTCTTTACTTTTTATATCTTCAATATTTTTCTAAAGACAAGAGCTTTACATAATGGGTTAATAGCAGACTCAACAGGTGGTCTACGAAGATGCTGACGTCCATAGTTCTTTACCAGATAATAGTTATTTTTTATATGACGTGAATATGGTGCCTATTTACTAAGAAAGAGTTTTACCTTGGTGCAGCTTCTCTCTCTCCAAATGCTGTACAAGCATGAGGCACTTTCCCGACGTCCCGAACGAGTAAAGACATTCGTTTATGATACTTCAATTGCGCGACGGCTTCATCGTGTGTCACATCTACAAACGACTGCCCATTTACTTCAAGGATTTGATCCCCAACCTGATGAAAAGGAAAATTTTGTAAACACGTAGTACCCGCTAACACTGATATATACAGAAGTTGAGAACATCACGTAGTTCCAAAACTAATAAACAAATAGTTTTAATTCTCCTAACAAAACAAGTAAAACAATTATTTATGATACGTATCTTTATATCGAACTTTGTTTAAGTTCGATATAATATGTACACGTTGAAATAATACTAAAAACTAAATATGCTCTAAAACACTATAATATATTGTAATTCTCTATTAATTGTAAATAGACCTGTTTAGAAATATTATATACTAGCGGCCCGTCCCGGCTTCGCACGGGTGGACATTTAATACACCGGCGCGTCGGCGAGTATTTTTTGTTTATATTGACATTTTTAATTTTGTAATATCTTTTGAATGGAATGTCCGATTTCAATAATTCAAAAAATAATCAACAGTCTTGAACACAAAATAATTTATTTGATTAACATTTAATACAAAGGTATAGAAAACATGGTCTGATTTTGATAGGCATTTCTATCAACTTTTAAAATTAAAAAATGTAGTTATAGTGATTTAACTATAATAGTTGGACATATGGTCTCGCGGAGTTTTTTGTAGATATTGATACGTTCTATAATATTGTAGAACATTTTTTTTTGATAAAAATGCCAATTAAAATCAGACCATGTTTTCCATACCTTTGTATTAATCCTTATCCAAATAAATTATTTCATATTCAAGACTGTTTCAATACCTGTAAATTACTTTTTGAATTATTAAAATCGGACTTTCCATTCAAAAGATATTACGAAATTAAAAATATCAATATAAACAAAAAATACACGACGACGCGACGGGCCAGTGTAGCGACGCAGCGCAGCGAGTAAGGCGGCACGAGAGGGGGCACCGAAATGCGGGAGGGCCAATATACATATTTTTAAAAATAATATTTCACCCGCGCGAAGCCGGGATGGGCCGCTAGTCATCAATACTTTCCGCAGCGCATGCGATGAAAGACATTTTATTACTAATTTTTTTACACCTTGGGTTGGCTTTAGTAAGAATTTCTAAGGATCTCTATATTTTTCTAGTAACAAATATAGCCTATGTTACTCAGTGCCAATGTAGCATTTTAACGGCAAAATAATTTTTGAAATCGGTCCAGTAGTTTTTAAGTTTATTTGTTACATACAAACATACAAATCGTTCCTCTTTATAATATTAGTGTAGATGTACATATAAAACAAAGTCAGGTTTGTTCGAATACTTATAATTTGAGATCGGCTGGACCGATTTTCATGATTTTTGATTTGTTGTATTTGTCTCTGTTCCAAATAGCAGACTAACTATTAAAAACATAGTTGACATATAACATTGACAAAAAAAATAAAAGAAAAGAAAATGTTTATCCCGTCCATACGGTAAACTCTCTTCGCAAATAAAAAAACGTATTTCATTAAAGGTTTTGAATCAACCAAATATATCCACTATATTCGGATAATGGCGTACTTAAGATTTTAGAAATGTAGAATAATGTCAGTAATGACAAAGGACTGTTAGGCGGTACTAGAGTTCGCTGGGTCAGCTAGTTATGAATTAAATGAAAATAAATATATCCCGTAACAATTATGTAAAATAATAAGATATTTTTATCATAGGCTTATTTTATGCTTAATAAAATAAGAAAGGTTAATTTTATAGTTTTTCATTGAGTAGCGAAGCTCTAAAAATTTTAAAAGTCTCATAAATAAAAGAATATATAAAAATAAAACATGATACGGCCTTGCAGTTTTCTAAATGGCACGAAGGTAGTAAATCTTGTTACATAAGAAATCAAAATGAAACTACGAACAAAGCGGAAAATATCCGAAAGAAATAGTAAATTTCGCGCGTGTTGCGGCCAACTGGGCGTTATCGAACTAACAATATAAATCTCCTGCCGCACCTCGCCGTTACCTTTGAAAGAAAGATGGCCAATATTCTTCCAGAACTTATGTTTACTTTTTTATTTATGGAAAGGTTAGGCATCCAGTCTTTACCTAATTTATTATACAAAACAAGGTAAAGTAAAGGCATTATTAATGTGTTAACTTACGTAAACAAAAGAGGAATATTGTTAATCAATATAAAATTAAGTTAAAACGCAAATCAATATAGCGCATTATTATTGATAATTCAAAAATATTATATTTCGTGCATTTTCGGGTCTTTTATGTACAAAGTTTACTAAAATAAAATTAAATATTTCATGCGGTGGTTTGTTTATGACGTTGAAAGGGTTATGCCCGAGAGAATATTGTATGATGTATTTTCTGGCCGCAACGGACCTTTATCTGACCGGCTCGCCGTTGGCATGCCAAACCTAAATAAAATGCTTTGGCATGATTCATCTACCCTCGTGACAAAAAAATTAGCTTATCAAATTCCGATAACCTTTGCTGACCTAGATTCACATAGAGGATAAAAGAAACTTTATGTCATTTAAACGAGCTACAACTATTTATATATAACTTTTTTTTTTTTTTGTTTTAGCATCGTAACTTTATTATATACCAAACTCTACCATTATTTAAAATTAAAGTATTTCGTTATCTACTTAAATTAAAATTAAAAATTAAGTAAAAATTTTATGAAATTATTAAAATTTAAATGTTCACGTTAGGTAGGTGCGTGACAAACTCACATTAACGTAAAGTTCTACAACCCTAAAATAAAGCAAAACAGTATTTATCGATTTCGTATGACATAATCATTAAGTATATCCAAACTAAAGTTTTGAATGTTTGGTGATGGTATTATAAGATATTTAAATTTCTATTTTTTTAGTTTGGTTTAACGCGTCCATAGTTGTGATCGTAATTTATTTTATAATTTTCATTTTAAATAGCAACTCTATTTTATTTTACACATAATTTAAGACTGTAAGTATTATAAAAACTATTAAACAATTTAAAGTATTTCGAATATATTAATTAAACATACCATAAGGCCAGACCGCTCCGCAACCGAATCTTTATCCACACCCGTAATGTAGATACCAAGATTGTACTCCAGTCCTCCGCGAATCATTAAGCCCAAGGACTGCCCAGGTTCTATACACAGGTCCACCTTTGCGAATTAAAAAGAAATAGAATTATAAAAATCAATAAGATCAAATGTCTCAATAAGAAATAAATTACCGAAAACTATGCTGAGCTACAGTTCCGATCCAAAAAGTGCTTTCGCGAAAAGTTTAACGGTTTTCTAACGTACAGATTTACTAATTTGATTCTATTTTTCACTGTTCGCTTTTAATGCAATATAATAGGTCGGGGAAAAAAAAAACTTGTAATAAAATCTCTTTGGCTATACTATTTGTATCTGGCTGGTTTTGGTAAAATTAAAAGTTTACATTTTAAAGAAGATAATTCCAAATTCAAATTAGGAAAATGTGTGATTTTTATTTGTTTTTCGTACTGTGTAGATGAATGAATCTAATGAAGAAATTCGATACATTTTAAAATTTTACGATGTTTATGGACCTAGTGCAGTGTGTGTGAGAGTAGCACAAATTTGGTTGAAGCGTTTTCAATCCGGAAATTTTGATGTCCAAGATGCACCTCGCTCTGGTCGCCCTATTAGGGATAAAAGGGATGCCATTTTTGAAAAAGTGGAGCAAGTTCGGCATATTTTAACTTTAATCCGGGTTAATTCAATAGATATTCTCAAAATAAATTTTATAGTATAAATTAGATTAGATTTTTCTGGGTGTAACGTTAGTGGATCCACGCAGCCGTTTGTGGTAATATAACTATGATCAAACGACTGTAACTGACTAAGTAATTGCCATTATATTCCTTCCTCAATTTGTACATTTAACCACGCCTAGAACTCCAAAGATTAAACCAGAAATACAAATAATATAAGATCATGCTAAAAGAATTATTTAAAGATCCCGATTTCATGTGAAAGAATAGATGAAGAATTGTTGTTCAAAAAATAGTAATCTGCAATAAAGACAAATTTTAAATACGTCTCAGGCCTCTGTAATATTATTCTAAATACAAATATTTACGAAGTGTGAAACTTTCTTTTATAAAATCTGTTAATAATTTGTTACATATTGAAGCCTACTCATAAGTTTATTGCGTAATGGTGCGGGCATGACAATGTAATCCTTCAACCACAAATGACTGAACCTTCCTGTATAAATATAAGCATATTTCATATTTTCGTCGGTTTTTAAGTAGCATGATCGTGAAGCCATATTTTTGACACGCAATTAATTTTTTATACATCAATTTGATCAAAGAGATCATTGGAAACTGATTTTGACATAAAGTATACTGTAAGTTCTGTTTGTTTCCATAAAAGCTAATAAAAAAAGTCTTTGACTTAGTACCAACTTATTTTCATGATTAATTTTACTTTAAATATATATATAATATGTCGGAGGTGTGAGTTAAGTTTAGGTTAGGTTAGCCTTAGGTTAGGTTAGCCTTGTGTTAGATTAGGTTAATGTTAGTCTAATCTTAAGGTTAAACAGTGAAGCTAAGCAGTGGAGGTAAGTATTATGATCATTTAAAGGATATTCTTAAGCCTACAACTTGGTCACAAGTCCAAGGCACTGCTTAGGTTCCTGTCAGAATAGTAAGTGATAGTAATGTTTAGTTATATCCTGACCGTGTTGCCCCCGTATAGCTTTTATGATAGGCCATCCGTTCTGCACATACGATGCTTATTGAAAGATTGTATATCCATTCAATTCTCTTAGTTTCCGACATATATATATGTCGGGGATTTTAAAACGATGTGAAAGGAGATGGAAGGAGGAAGATGGGGAATATTGGGGAACATTACAAAAGGGGTGATGGTATTGAATGGAATATTGGGTAAACGCAACGTAGATACTTCTACTGAACCGATAAATTATCAAATTATCTCTAACAATTACGAGAGAAACCTAAGCAGTGCCTTGGACTTGTGACCAAGGTGTAGGCTTAAGGATATCCTTTAAGTAATTACAACACTCGCCTCCACTGCTAGGCTCTCTATTTAAACCCAAGGTTAAACGCACATAAACCGAATCTAACACAAGGCTAACCTAACCTAAGGCTAACCTAACCTAACATTGTGTTTACTTAACCACGTGGCAATTACATTGTAAGGACTTAGGTGACCTTAGTTGGACAGCACTTCCACACTACACTGCACTTGTCACTATCACTATCACTAGCACTAGCACTACTTAGATGATGTTCACTTCTTGAGAGACCGCGCACGACTAAGACTTCAGTTAGACTGTCGATCGCATGTAAAGGGTCGAGGGTAGAGACTGTCAAAATAACGGAAGTGACTACTACCCCACTCCAACGCCATAGACAACGATAACGATTCGATTAATCGATAATCTTTTACTATGCTCCGACATATATATATATATATATATATTTATTATTATCTGAAAACTAAAACTTATAACATTTTAAAATTCTTTACATTATATGACCTGTTTTATTTCACTATGAATTTCAGTATATAAGCTTTTTCTTACAAGAAAATTCCTGTGTAAGATAGTGGCATAGTAAATAAAAGGAAGAAGAATAGAGTCACGTATTCTGAACAACTTATATGAGGTCTTATTAGAGAATAAACCTCTCTTACAAATATTTCTATTTAATAGATCAAGTGATGTAAGCCTTATCACTGATCAATATTACATTCCAAAATTTAATATTAATTTTAAATTAATTTAAGAAAAAATTAAATATGTAATGTATGTAATAATTATAATTAAATAATTTGAATTGACTTATAATAGCAAACTATTCCAATTTATCACCTCAATATGTAGACAATGTTCTCACACTGCATACTAAACGGGGATATGCAAATTATTTTAGAGACGGAATTTTAGTTCTTTGACGAAAATTTCCAATAACTTGCATAGTTTTGGCAAAGGTCCTTTTGTGTACGCCCTACATAACCGCTAAATTATTTAGATACTAGTAAATAGGCATAGAAGGATTTTAAAAAAAGATAACATTAAGTAAGGAATTATATTTATAGTGACATCTATTAAAATTTCTCTTTTATTTTTACATTCAATGAATTGTTACAGCAATGCAAAACTTTTTACATCACGGAGCTTTGTTCAAACTTTATTGGTGATATTTTTAAAGGGAAAATACTGGAACGTTTCAGAATGATTTTAATACTATTTCAACAGTAGAATATATTTTTATACATACATTTTTTATTTTGTAACCACAATTTAAAGTGCAATATATTTTTGCGTGTAAATTTTGTAACAATAGTTATAGTTAGTTTTTCTCTTTCTTTAAGACTTTGAAGCTAATCTTAAAACTACAAAATATATTATAGGTACTGAGATTAAAATAGAATTTACCCTTCTTATGCGATCTTTACTCGTAGACCTCAGCGGTCGTTGTGGTGGTGGTGACGCTGGTCTTCCATAGCGATCCATCCATGAGCAAGAAGCTCTTCCAACCAATGCTCCCGCTGTTCTTACTACCATTGTTAACTGACGACAGGACTTAAGCATCTGTTAACAATAAAATATTTGTACACGTCATTAAAAAAAATATTCAATCTTAGAAAAAAAAAAAGAAGTTAAAAGTACCTAATATAAATTACGGTTTAAGTGTTAAATATAAACCTAGCTCTAATTTCCTTTGTTTCTTAATTTGTTTGTATTACAATCTCGATTTTTAGTAATCTATACTATTATATAAAGAGGAAAGATTTGATTGTTTGTATGTTCGTTTGTTTGTTGCTTATAGGCTCGAAAAATACTGAACCGATTTTGAAAATTTTTTCACCGATGGAAAGCTACATCCTTTACGGGTAACATAGGCTACGTGGTGTTGCCATAAATACTCTAATTAAAAAGATATGGCCATTTAAATGCCATAAGGTGGTTATTTTGTAAATTGAAGAGTTTCTCAGGAACTACAAATCCGATTTTTAAAAAAATTTCACAGATACAAAACTACACTATTCGTGTGTGACAAAGGTGATCTACTGTTGCCATATACTTTTTTAAATTAATAGAATATGGCCATTTTGTTGTTTCTAATCCGATTTTAATAAATCTTTCACTGAGAGAAAACTACACTATTCGTGAGTGACAAAGGTGATTTAGTGTTGCCATGTACATTTTTTAAATAATAGAATATGGCCATTTTGTTGACATTATTCCGATTTTAAAAATTTTTTCACTGTTAGACAACTACACTATTCGTGAGTGACAAAGGTGATTTAGTGTTGCCATGTACATTTTTTAATTAATAGAATTCGGCAATTTTGTTGTTACTAATCCGATTTTAAAACTTATTTCACTGCGAGAAGTTTATAGTATTTCCGTCTCTCTTTTATAATAATATCATTAAGAATGATTACCCTCTTTTCACTTTCTTTCTTTCGATTTTTTCTGTCTTTCTCTCTCCTTTACCCATTCAATTTTAGTTCTGCTCTGCCCTCCCTCTTTTATCATCTGTCGCTTTTCTTTAATTTTGTTTCTATTATTTTTCTTTTTATAACTTTTTCTTACTCTCTCTAATTTTTCAAATAATTAAAAACTTTACAGTTACAGAGTGACAATTTAAGGACATCAATTATAATATTGCTTTAAATACCCGGAGCGAAGCGAGGGCAGCCCTAGTATATAATAATTTTATTAATATTTTGTAGTCGTAAGATTCTTCTGCAAAAAGTAGAGTAGTATTAAATGTTTTTTTATTAAAGTTAATAATAATCTCGCTCTCATTTGCTTGTAAGGAAAGAATATGTGTAAAATTTTAGATATACTAAAAGTAAGTTTATTTTTCCTTAAAGAATTGTATCTATTAGTCTTTCACAGTTTGATAGCTGAATATTCGTTACCATGAATGTATCATACAATTCATATGGCAGTGATGAAATACAATCCTTAATTTATAGGTACTTGTCATCATCTCTTATTATCCTTTTATCATTATGAACGTAAACAATAAATACATATTTGATTTTATTTATTTAAACCTATCTACCCATAAATTTGTTTTCCTATACAATCATTAACAATATATAGATGTATAATTTTATTGTATGAAATTGATATCTGATAGTAATAAATCGATAAACCTATACTTCAAGTTAAAATTATACGTAAAAAGTACTGAAAGGTTGTTTTTATGTAGCATACAGGTAATAAAATAACATAGACGTATCATAAATGTTTATATCCATATCATAAAATTATTGAAGCTATTCGACTACCGTTAAACTAATTTTATACCGACGTAACGAATAAAATTACGCGACACGTTGACCGCCATTAAGTATATAATTGTTTACCTAAACGGTGTTATTTACTTGATGCTTAACTTTTATTTCCCCTATAACTCATGTTTTGTTTATTTTATTTAACTCCATGATAATGTTTCGATTAGCAAAAATATGCATAGATTTATGCGGTTCTAGTGAATTCTGGGTTCTCGTATAGGGTCCACTGAAACCGTTGCATTCTTCCTTCCATGCCCTTCCTCACTCTATTTTCGAGGTGGCAACGCATCATCCATAGGCGACGGTGGCCACTTACCATCAGGTAGGCCGTCTGCTCGTTTACCACTTAACTGCCATAAAAAGAAAATTCCTAAACCTCTCTCTGCGCTTAATGCCAATAAGTTAATATCAAAATACACGCACAGAAGTTTAAACCAGATAAGATATTTCTTCTAATAGTCTAAATCTTATTACGTGACAAGAAAATATAAAAAATACGGTGAATGTAAATTATTTTCACCCACAAGAGCACAAAAGTGAAGTAAATTGTAAGGCGTTAGTTAAATTAACGATGTGCCGACTATGCGTCATAGCAGCACCGTTCGAACAAAGCCACCTGCAATTGTATTTTCTAACTAGCCGACCCGCGCGACTTCGTTCGCGTGTTGCTCCGCTCCTATATGTCGTAGCGAGATGTTAAATAGACTAAGTTACTCCTTTTTACATCAGCTTTCTGCCAGTAAAAGTCCCGTCAAAATCGGTCTAGCCATTTCAGAGATTAGGTGGAACAAACAGACAGACACAAATTGTAAAAAAATGTTTTGGTATATGCACCGTGTCACTTAGTAATTATTTTAATATTTAATAGTATTTTACTTTACCTAAAATAAAAATTATACTTTATGTACTTTATCACTAAAACTTTCTCTCTATCTATTGTATTTGATGGTCTTTAAAATGGCGTATATGCGCAAACTCCTGCATTTAGAAAACTTTCGTCGCTTAAACGTAAGGTAAAATCCACATCGCTTGATTAATGATGCGTAGACAATGCAGCGTTCCAGTATTTTTGCACAAAAGCAAAAACTATTCTAATTTTTATATTTGTGGAACTGCCTTTAAGGGTCTATATAGATAGAAAACACTTTAGTTGTTACAATTTTAATTCATTATTAAATGCACAATTTCATATGTAAATGTTAAACGAATTTTTTACCTTTCAAGCCATTAAGATTGTTGAATAGTATTTTTATAATAGGTTTAGAAGTTTTTTATCTCAGAGAAATGCACATTTTCAATAAAATATATATATTTATTATATTTCCTTATATGTATATTCTATAATGAAGAAGACATCAATGAATTTGAAGATTTTATTTTATGTTTTTTACATATTGCTTTCATTGTTAGTTATATCAAAGAGTAGGTTTAGGATTTCATCACATTATAGAAATGGCAGATAGAAAAACATACTAGACACAAACAGATTAATTATTTATTGTCTTGTTATGTAAGATAGTATTTCCATCCCCTACCCGAACCTTCCTATAATATGTTGTTTTACATACCATATTCCAATACGTAGCACTAAATTTCTTTTCGCGTCGGGTCGGTCATGTGTAGCAAGAAAATTGCCTGACGAAGAAATACCACACAGAACGCAAAATAAAAATGCAAATTCGCGACAAAACTCCTATTTATTTAAATTTATATTACATCTATTTGATTCTGGGCCGAATACTAATATCTAATACAATCGCCTAAAAGCTAACAGCACCTAGCTTTTAACAAAATTAGATTCTATATTTAGATTAGCTTACATATTGAATAGATTTGTTTTTGCTGAAAAAATGTTATTATTATTAGTGGGTCTGTTTGTCTTCTTGAAATTAATAAATATCTTTGAGGTTTTAATGATAAGAAGGAGGAGAAGAGGGGGAATATTGGAGAACATAGGAGGTAATCGCAACGTAGATACTGCTACTGATAAATAATCAAATATGATCTCTTTCAATACTCATACGAGAGAAACCTAAGCAGTGCCTTGGCGTTGTAACCGAGGTGTTGACTTAAGGAATTCCTTTATGTAATTACAACACTCGCCTCCACTGCTCAGGCTCTCTTAATACCAAGGTCAAACAAACAACATAACTCTAATCGGACAGCATTCCATACACTGCACTTAACACTATCTAGACACTACTCCACTCTTTAAGAGACCACGCAAGACAGACTACAGTCAGACTGTCGAGGGCATATAAAGAGTCGAGACTGTCAAAATGACGGAAGTGACTACTACCCCACTCCATCGCCATAGATGGCGATGACGACGATTCGATTATTCGATAATCGTTTACTATTCTCCGACAAATATATGTTGGAAAAACGCTTACACGTTCGCTTATTTTATGAGTTCCTAAACTATTCATACTGTTGTGATTAATTTTTGTTGGTTAAAAAATCTATTGACTCCAACAAAGCGAATATGAGAAGATTTTTTCAATTAAATTAATTTATAGATGAATTGCAAATACCTAAAATATAGGCTTTTATTTTTAACACAAGAAAAAGATTCTGAATAAAATACATTAAAAAGTATTTCACAAATTCTATAGCTTAAATCGTATCTCGTATGTACACTATTTTTAAAAATCCAATTTAATAGTTATGAGTGAAGTCAATCTTCATTTCCTCTCCCCATTCATTCAAGTATAGATAGTGTGTAAGTCGTAAATCAGGCAATATCGTCGGGAACGGAAGGAAAGGCCTAGCGTCGGTCCCTCCTATATTACATTCTTACACAGCCAGTACTCACGTATTATATTGCGTCTCATAAAATATAAGAAATGACCTTCAAATGGTAAAATACTACGAAATAAAATAACGTTACAGCTGACATTACTGTTTTATTGACTTTAACTTTGTCATGTTTGGTACAATTTAGACTACACAATGCAGTATGTTTAAAAGTTTGCGTCATGCATATTACGTGAAATTCCCCGCGGGTTTAATGGATGTGTAGTATGGTAAATGCGAGTATGTAGCTTCATTATAAGTAGAGAAGTTGTCTTTTGTAGAAATAAAAATAACGCAACCTAACATATATCCCACCAAGTAAATAATTTTGTTTTGTCAAAAAACTTTAAATCTACTAAGCAACATTGTAGCTTCCAAGAGGCTCGGCCACTTATATTGCTGATATCCATTAACAAAAGATATAATTACTTGTGGCACTCCTGGATTAATTTTATAAAACATTAAAAATCTTTTTATAATAAATGTAGCGTAGTGACTCATTGGTTAGGGCGTTGGATATACGAGTGAATGATCGTAGATTCGAATCTCGATTACTGCTCTAGTAGTGACAAGCTAAGCAAGTTGGAGTTTGTAATCCTAATTGCTAGTCTAGTTTTTTTAAATCAAGAAATCACTGAATTTACCATTTGTCAATTTAAATATTTATATAATTTAATTTAAAGTAGTTATTTAACTCACACGCACACATAGCATTATTTCACTTATTATTATTTTATCGGATAGTAGACATACAGACATACGGATAAGGTTTTCACTTATAAGTTTATTGATTAATACACTAACTCTCTCATATATGCATTCACCTACAATTCAAGTTACAAACTATACATGTAAGTAATGTCACGAATAATGCCCGCCTATTCCACAGGTACTCCTCTATACCGGGATAAAATAATTAAATGTGTACACATATTACGAATTCTTGTGGAATAAAAGGGATTTGCACGAACAAAACCCTTTCATTCCACACGAATTTTACTCATATCCCTTCAACTGTGTATGCACCACTAACACTGAATCTCAGAGAAACTGTGCTTTTTCTGGGATAAAAGTATCCAACTTGTTAATCCACGTTATAAAGTATCCGTGCTAACAAATTTTATTCAAAACGATTCATTCGTTTTAACGTGATGCGTACACAAACAAACAGACAAATATTTTTAATTGTCTATTACTTTTTTCACGCGTCTTCCACCCCTTTTTTTGCAAAAATCTATAATGTATAGATACGGCAGGTCTAAGATTTTATAATAAGTATTTTTATGCTCATGAAAGTAAAGCTTGAAACGTTTAAATGTTTTATAATTTTAAATATCTATTAATTTTTATGTTCTCGAATTCATATTAAATACATTAGCTTTGAAAAAATAGATCAGATACAATAGAAAACTATGGAAAATTGTAATTGGACACAAGGGTAACTCACACGTGATGGCCTTACGTAGGTATATATTGACTCATCCGCGATCAAAGAAACTCTAGGTTGAAGTTATTGAAGCGAAAAATGAAAGAGTAGCGAATTCATTCGAACTTTTTCCGTATTTTCCGGGAAAAGAAAGTATCTTCCTTGATTGCCAATACAAACAGGATCCCTTCTTAATAAAAATACTTTCATATCTCAAACTTGACGTGGCATAACTTATACTTTTAAGAAGTACTTTTATGTTACTTCTTTTACTAAATTTAGATGTATGGGATACGATACCCTTTACGACCGCAGACAAAAATAATAACTACTCAATTTTCTTTTTTTTTTTCATTGAAATATTTTTATTTGGTATGATATAAACAATTGTATAACATCAAACTCTTAGTTTAAGTTCTTAAAACCTTATGGTCTTTACAGGGTTAAGGATCTAAGAAGTCAAATATAATTGTGAACATATATGAAAAATATTATGTCTTGTTACCAAAAACTTTTGAATGTCTATATTTAATTGATTCTAAAGCGTAAAAATATTAATAATAAAAATACCTATAGACTTAGATCGCTTAAGTCATATAATTTTATTCGTTTCTGAAATTTCTTAGAATATTTTTAGGTCAATTTTCCTAAAAATAAAAACAAAAGCCAAGAGAACCGTCGATGCTTGTTAGCCTTAACGGAGCTTGGTCACGAAATAATTACAATGGCGGCTGCAATTGACTTTGTTTAATTCGCACCACACAGTTAAACCAATTTTAGCTGAGCAATTCAGTAAACTAACACATGATAAACATGTAAGGACTTATAAAGACGTTACCTTCTCTCTAACTACCTTACTTAACTTGAATTTAAGTTTTAAGTGTACCTTTATCTCTTAGTTCCTTTCCAATAAATTCTAATATTTTTTATTGAAAAAACAACAAATATTTATTTCTTAATATGCTCGTCCAAAAAAAACACAGGTCTACAATGATTTTGGTGCCGCTGAAAGTAAAACTGGTTTCAAGTACATTCGGTATACTGTATAATAACTGGATACTTACTTTTTTAAAGCTACGTGTAGTTTTAAGCGTCAGTAGCTCAGTGGTTCGGACATGGGACTACTGGCGTGGCCCACTCCCCACACAAGCATTTAGCTTAGTTGGTGGGTTAAATGGAATACTAGTAGTATGTGATCCATACTGCTAGTAATCTTTATTTAAAAAAAAAAAAAGTTTGCGGGATTTCATTTATTAAAAAACATTTTAATTTAGAGGTTAGAAGCTTCTTTTTTTATTTTTTCCGTTGCATGTCATCAGGATATTCCCGTACAATACTCCAATAGTAACCTGCCATCATATGCACATCCTAGTAACCTTGGTATCTATCTTACATCAGCTTTAAATCTTAATGGAAACGTTCTCCTTGTTCTTTGTTAAACGCTCCAAGATTTTTAGGAAACTTGTCTAAATGTTTGTCCAGATAGAACGAGACAAACCTGAACGTAGCTTCAAGATTTCGACATCTTGCGGGCTAATTAACCAAATTATATCATAGAAATAGCGGCACTAAACAATTTTTTTTTGTAGACCTGTGTAATATAAATAAAAGTTTTTCAAAATCTGATTACAGTAAACTTTTCCAACACAAAATATATAGTCAGACGCTACGATTGTAACACCTTATAACCCATCGTCATTTTTTCGAGACTTAAAAATTAATTTTTATCGTTTATCGCTATGACATATTTTAAAATCAACCGCGCTACGAACGGGCTACAGGGCTACGTGGCTACAAGAATATATTGGAATATGGAAAACGTCATTTCCGTGTCCGGACATCATTTCCGACCCACACGTTATATTTTAGCATATCAATTTCCTTGATTAAATAATAAATTGAATTGAATAGTATATGACATATTCGTTTCATGAACAAAATACATATCTTACTTTGCAAAATTTGAAGATTTATTACCTCGCTACTCTTCGATATTAATACCATAATTCTTACACACTTAAAAAAACATTATCTCTTTACAGTTATAATGGTATGGTAGAGTAATAATATTAAACTATTGCCAGTTTCTTTTTATCATGTGCAGAGTCAATAAAAACAACTTCGAATAAATTTGGCAACGTAGGATGGCAAGGGTTGTATGAAGAATGAACATTGGCTTGAAATTTATAATGAAAATAAATAAACAAAAAAATGCTGAATTAGTTCAGTATTTGCCAGAATTTTTTACCCTAAGTGTATAAAAAGCGAAGCGAATATAAGTCAGTTAGTTTATGTATAAAAATTTTATTTTGCTACTCTCTTCCCCTGTCTCTTTATCAATAATTACCTATTTTATGATCGCATTCAGTCACACGCATTTGAAGTTGCGCTCATAATTACCGGAGATAGTATTCAGAAGGCTTAGAGCGCCTCCGCGCTAAGTGGAGTCATTTGGCCTTGCCTCAGAAAAACATGCCAACGGCAACAGGTTTTAAATATTCTATAAGTACTTTTATTATGTATTTGCAGCAAAACATTTTAAAATAGAAAATAATATTAAATGGTGACAAACTAATATTAAAGATGAGCGATACTTATTACTCCTAAGTTTACATGGAATTAGCAAGAGAAATCCAAATGTACCTCAGCGATGCGAAGGACGGGACAGGTAGTAAATTATAAATATTATAAATAATAATTGTTGTGTAAAAGAGTAGAAATATAAAATTATTACACTAGTAATCATTTTTATTATTAACTGTATGTAATCGTAATAGTAACGAATACAAACTGTAATCACTTGTCACCGTATTTATTAATTTTTTTGATTTTCTGATTCCAATATCTAAAGAAGACCAAATTAGGTCAATCATAAGTCAAAGAAAATGGAACATTGAATAGAATTGTGACCAAAAAATAATTATTTCACTACAATCTTAAAATGAAATCAATTTCATGATTTTCGTGTTAAGTTCGGTATAACCTTCGTACCAGTCCCAATATGCTTATTTGGATACATTATCAGTATAAATTATTTACAACGCCACAAATAGGTATGAAACACAAATAGCCGGGTTAAGGTCAAATGTCAAACAAAACAAGGAAATTGTATTGGATATTCAAAGACACGAATTTAATATCGAATTGCACGCGAAATGATTTAACCGTGCCTGCAAATCTTTTGGGTCAATCCTATTTATAATCACAGGTAACTTTAAACAGAAAAAAACTATCATTTTGGAGAATACGATAGTATTAGCCTTTTTTTCCGACTGCCACACATTTACTTTTATAGCTTTTTTTACTGAAAATATGACAACAAAAATAGTCTGACATTATTCCTTTTCAAAATATATTATTACATTCAAAATATAATTAAATTCTTACCTTAAGAGCATCCTCGTGAGATATCCCTGAGAAAGGGGTGCCGTTGACCTGAAGGATAGAATCTCCAGGACGAAGTCCTGCCCGTTCCGCAACTGAACCTTCCTCTACCCGCGATATATATACACCTACACCTACAAAAATTAGTCTAATTATTATAGAAGAAAGATTAAAGTTACCCTTTTCGAGGTCCACGTAAGTTTACTTTATCATTTATTGTCGTTAGCGAGGTCGAGTGGTGGAGATGAGAGTTAATATATTATGAAAGAGCTCTTTAAACCTGCTCCTGGGTCTCAAGCCCCAGGCACCCCTCGCCTCAGTCTACATTTCATGTGTATACGTATTGCTGTACAGTAATGGGTATCATATCTCTCTCATATTCTTAGCATTATTTTAATTTTTACTATACTGTACCTATTTCCGCGTGTTTAACTATTCAAAACTATCTCACCATCAAGGGTTGCTGGAAAAGATCTCTATTAGAGGTAAGTCATCCTTTGTGCACGTAATTCTTATGTCAGTGAGTAAAATTTATTGGTACATAAATCTATATCTATATCTATACAGAAATAATATAAAGAAGTAAGATTTGTATTTTTGTATGTAACGAATAAACATAAAAACTACTGGACCGATTTCAAAAATTCTTTCACCATTAGAAAGCTACATTTTCCCTGAGTAACATAGGCTATATTTATTACAAGAAAAAATTAGAGATCCTTAGGAAATCTCACGAAAACCAACCCAAGGTGCCAAAAAATTAGCCATAAAATATCTTTCATCGCATGCGCTGCAAAAAGTATTGATGATAGAACAAAAAAATGTTCTACAATATTATAGAACGTATCAATATCTACAAAAAAGTCCGCAAGACCATATGTTCAACTATTATAGTTACGTCACTATAACTACTTTTTTACATTTTAAAAGTTGATAAAAATGCCTATCAAAATCAGACCATGTTTTCTATAACTTTGTATTAATCCTTATCCAAATAAATTATTTCGTATTCAAGACTATTTCAATACCTGTAAATTACTTTTTGAATTATTAAAATCGGACTTTCCATTCAAAAGATATTACGAAATTAAAAATATCAATATAAACAAAAAATACACGACGACGCGACGGGCCAGTATAGCGACGCAGCGCAGCGAGTAAAGCGGCAAGAGAGGGGGCACCGAAATGCGGGAGGGCCAATATATTTTTAAAAATAATATTCCACCCGCGCGAAGCCGGGATGGGCCGCTATAAATAAATAAAAAAGTAATGTGTAATCATTAAAGACAAATTTTAAAAATATTTTTTTTTCTAGTAAAAACTTTCAATAATTGGAATCCGTGCACTACAAAAAATAAAAAGAGACTTAAAAAGAAAATATGCCGAGATATTGAAACCTTTTGAACGACGTAATTCTTTCTACATATCCCTTGAAGGCGGATAGAGATTAGAGTTTGTGGAGAGTCGTAGATCACTGATTACAAAGCTCTGTTAGCCGTCCGACTACTATTTATATAGCTCTTATATGAGCACCAATCGATAATAATCAAAGTTATTTTATGTAGTACGACCCACGCATATCCAGTATTGATGTTTTATAACTTTACTTAGATTAGTGTATTGTTGTGACAATATTTAGTGACACTTTTATCACAAAAGTTTGTAATATTCAATTTCGATTTACTCTTAGAATAGAATTATCATTTACAATATTTAAAAGAAAAATTTATCTGCAGCATTTTGACTAAAGAAACAATAGTTTATTTAAAAAAGTGAGCTTTTATTGATTGTTAATAAAAATAACTAACAAATAATCATCCAGGATCTATCACAGAGTACTTGTCCAGATAAGTAAAATAAGCCCAACCCAAACTCCATGTGGTTGAACCGTCATAATCCTACTAATATTATAAACGAAAGTTTGTATTAGTGTATGGATGTCTTTTTGTATGGATGTATGGATGTATGTTTGTTACTCTTTCACGAAAATTACTGAATGGATTTTGATGAAACTTTACAATAATATAGCTTATACATCAGAATAACACATGGGCTTTAATTTATAATGATATAGTGGGAATTATCTAAAATATAGCGGGTGAAAACGCGGGGCGCAGCTAGTAACATTATATTGTCATCTAATTTACATATATACCTTTGGAAAATTTCCGAAAACTGGATAGTGGGTCAAATTTAACTTGAAGGATCTTATTACAGACAGAAATCGAAGTTGAAAATAAATTAAAGCTCCTAAAAAGGTACATATGGACACTAAACATAGAAGAAGATTCTTAGCGTCATATAACGAATTGTTTGTTAATCTTTTGCATTACGTTTACCTGCTTCCTTTCCACCCTTCACGCAGATTCCGAAGCCATGAGAGTCTGCAGGGTCACGGCTCATGGTGACGGTCCTCGTGGAGGGCTCAACCGGCGGCGGGGCCGCTCCGCCCGATGAGTATGGACGCTCCCTCTCTCTCTCGCCCCGGTATATGGCCTATGAATTACATCTATTTAAAACATCTTTAGATGTACTTACATACAAAATCAACTAATCCCTACCAATATTTTATTTTATAAATACGTTAGTGTGTCTGTTGGTGTTTCAATTTGTTGGTTTTTCTCCTTTTGCTATAACAAATCGACTAATCGATACGACTAGCATGACTAATTTGTTATAACGGAAAAAATCATCATTGAAAATTAATAAAAATCTTAGTAGCGCCTGCCTGTTAAAATGTACTAGTCGACCCGTCCTGGCATCGCCCAGTTGCATTTTAACACGTGTATTTAGCCGTAACCGCTATGTCTCTACATTTTAAATCGTATTATACATATAAAACTGCCTCTTGAATCACTCTATCTATTAAAAAACCGCATCAAAATCCGTTGCTTAGTTTTAAAGATATTTTTATTTCTATTTTATTTTGATGGAGCTGTTATTTCTAACGGAGCTGTTGTCTTTTTATTATGAAGATCATCAGTTGTGAAGTTTCTCCATTGGATCTGTGAAGATTCCACTGTCTGGAAGATTGTTGAGTCTTCTGTGATGCCGTTCTTCTCTATGCGGTCTCACCCAGAAGTTTCCTGTTGTCCGAAGACCTAATTTCTTCGTTGAGAGGGCTGTGTTAACCACACCCTTTGCTCTGTGCTTGCTGCCGATACTGATATCCCAAAAGACTGGGTTTGCTTATTTTTTCCTTAATTTTTAACTTTTCCTTTTCTTTAAACACACACATACTCACATTTTACTAAACAATTTAAATTAATTGTAAGCGTAAATAATATTGAAATAATGTATAATTGAGAACAGCTGACGAGGACTGTTGATCCTACGTTGATTGTTCACCAATTATGTTTGTGACCAGGTTTCGTCAAAGTAGGGGGTACTTTGGTTGGTTTATCTTTTTGTATAAAAATCTTTCTGTATAAAAAGGGAAAACAGAGTAATGTATGTTTTTATATAAATAGAGGTTGTGTGATGTTAGTAGTAAATTTCTTTTTCTTTTCACTCAACATTTAAAGTTTCTCTGTTATATAGCCCCCACCAATACAATACATAGGGAAGGACAGACAGACAGCGTGAAGCGACTTTGTTTTATACTATGTAGTGATATATTAATGAAAATAAATAAGTTATTGAAACTTTGAGAGATATGTTTTTTTTACCCTAAGTGCACATTGAGTGAAAAATGCGCCCGTGCTTACCTTATACTTCTGATTTGCACGAATTTTAAGCTTATTTATAAATATAATTCTTTAACCAGCAATAAGATGTGTTTCTATTTCGCTTTAGAGTAAAATAAATATGTAGCTTAAACTTAAAGCTTCTCATTTAAAATCAAATAAAAATCCTCTTATGCCGCTCGGACCAAATTAAACCGAAATAAAACAATAAAATGAACTAAGCATGCATATTGCTTTCTATCGTATACTGTAAAATAATGCCAAGACTTTCTCAGTGCCAGATAGTAACTTTAAGAACACAGAACTCTAACTAAAACACGCTTCTATTTATTTATAAAGTCCCAGATGAAACAGTTCTAAATCTCTTCTGCGACGGAAATCGCAAACAATATCGTGAAGTGAAAATTGCTATCTGGCACCAGCATCTGAAAATAGCGCAGCAACTTTAAGAATGTTTAGAAAGCTATTTACTCAAATGTTCCTGTTTTAACTGAATTTCCAAGTAAAATTCCAACTCAATTCTGTTTGACTTCTCAATATCTTTATATACCTAATACCCGGAAATAGCTCTCCATATTGCTAAGTTGCTCTAGAATAGTAACTCGTATAGACTTATATTATAAGAAGGTAGATAATTGCCTAGTTATTTATTTGTTACAGAGGTAACCGCTAAACAGATTTGAAGACCATAAAAGTTAGTTTACTAACAGCTAGTGTTACTCTATTCTTAAAAAATAGACCTTTTAGGGTATCTTTTGATCTTCAGGCAAAGTAATACCTATGTTTATTTAATCATATTACAATAATTTAATTAACACTAACAGTTTTATAAATATTTAGAAGTACTTTCGTTCTGACTGAAATTATTTCTTGTCTTAATGAGAGAAATTGATTCAATTTCATTATTTTTTGGCTCACTACCAACTATGAAGGAGTTGTTACTGTTTCATTTATGTAGTCAAATTTACCAGATCAACAGAGTACTCCATAAAAAGATTGAAGAAACCGTATAATACTGAGTAATCTTAAAAAGACTAGAATTTTGCCAGGAGTTTATCGCCAATAATACAGACTAAATCTATACTTTGATCAACAAGTGAGTTCTCACAGTTATCTTCATCAATCACTGAGGAGGTTGGCTTAGCTGTCAGCTTTCACGAACTTCACGGCCTACGTCGATCGCGCCTTAAAGCTAAAAACTTCCCTTATCGTGTTTATTGTGCCACTGCCTTTGAAGAACTACTAATAGAATTGAACTTGACACTAACAAGAATATCCGGAAGTCATTCAAAGTAGAATCACGGCTTACGATAAGCGCAACAGGTTGTGAAATATTAATATAAAAACTAGGTCACTATTTACTGAAATTCTATATAAAATTTTATTCAACTTATTATATTCAACATATTCAATTACAATGAGATTAATACTTTGTGATTTACATTAGTGATAAATATATCCTTTTTCTCAGAAAGTATTTTCACTTATTACATAAAACTTTTTATTGATTGCATGATTTAATTAAAGTAATATCTTTTCCCAAAACGCAAAATAAATATAAATGAAGGACTGATAAAACAAGGTTACTGCCCTTGATCTTATTAGTGAGTCCTTTAAAAGCTCTCACGTATTCTGAGTTATGGCTTACTTCTAATACCTATCTTGCTATTTTCAGCTTACTGAATTACAGTAAATTTCTTAATACTGAAATGAAATTCCAAACTTTTCGTATATACTTGTACATTTCCATAAGAATTTCTGTATAATACATTACAAGGAAAAATTTATTACCTCATAATTTTCGTTTGAATCCAATTTGGTAACGAAACAAGGCACACAACAGTAGTAAACCGCTCAATACATAAGCACATCACGCACTGTTTTATTTCCTCTAAGCATTCATTGCCGTTACACTTTTATTTTAGTCAGTATTGATTAGGTAATTTCAAGAAAATTTTTCAATACAACTATATTGGTCACTAAAATAAAATGCAGATTGCGGGAACATGAGCAGATGTCCTTTTAACGTGCCTTTTGGCACACACTAACAATATTTTACTGCAACCAGTTTGCAATCCTACTCCGAGATTAGATAAGATAATTTTTTTTGTAAAAATACGGAGATTTAAAAAATATTGTTAAGAACTTTATCGTACTGTAGTTCACAGTCAACTGACAGTAACGTTTGTTTTTAGCGTGACCATGGCATGACAAGCCTGTAACGGACACACCCTCACCAACCATAGATATACATTTTAACTTATGTATGTCTTTTCCAATCACGAGTCAATAGTGACTCGGACCTATGGAAGGAATGCGTGGAGCCGTAGCCAACGCGTAGAAGCCCTCGACAATTTAATTATCACTATGATTATTATTATTATTATTTAAAAAATGTGTGATAGAGTAGATTGTTTAGTAAGCACTTAGCGAATACCTTTTATATCCATATTATTTACAGAAATAAATAGGACTATAAGAAATTAAGCCATCATAATTTGAATATTTTTATAGGTGTTATGTGGGCAATAAATATACTCGATGTTGGTAATCGAGTCCAATTTCACTACTCTTAAACGTTGGTCGCCGCGGTCATGAATAACTTAGTACTATTGACTGCAGCCGCTCGCCTCAAATTATTTACTCATGACAGCCCTCACTGAGCCACTACGTTCCACAATTCAGCTATTTTTAGAACGCCATTAGGCTGATGACACAGAAATAAACAATATTGCGGATACTCAATGCAGATTAGCATTTGATATTCATGCTTATATTTACCAACTTTCTATAAACCAAACAGTTCAGATGAATTATGAAAAACAAGAAGGAAGTTCTTATATCATCGAGGTCGGAGAATGTTTTCGTGCTAAAAGTTTAGGTTTGCAGCACGAGTACTACTCGTTCTTGGCTAATTGTTTTTATTATTTACTTACATGATGTGTGGTACTGCTCGGACTACTTGCTGGTGAGTGCCGCCTTGCTGGCAACGGTGCCGGCAGCGGAGCAGGCAGCGGCGCTGGTGGATGCGACGGCGGCAACGCCTTGCCTAACGCCGCTGCGCCTCCTTGCCCGAACAGCCGGAGTACTTGTTCCGGTGATATTGGACGCTTCTTGCCATTCGCACTCAGATGGTTTGTACTGTTTCTTAGACTAGTTGCTCCTGCTAAATAATTTTAAATTTTCAAAAAATGGATTTGCAAATATTCTAGACTCATTTTGGTGGATTTCATTTAAATAGAAAAGAGAAAATTCTTATTTCCAATTTATTTCATCTTTCTAAAATAAATTAGGCCGTTCAACCGTTGGTAGGTTCTTTAAATGAATATATAAAACCAAGAAAAAGGGAAGATAAATGCTCGCACGTAAAACATCCGTACAACCATACTCAATTCACTCATAACATTTTTTTCAACACCAATTTTGAGCCTTATGTATGTAATAAAAGTTAAATATCTTTCATTTAGTGAAATATTTTTTTAAGAATACGTCAAACTACTGAACAAGGAAAAACTTGTAAAAAAAATATCAAAATTAAGTCCAAAACGGAAGTAGTATCGAACAGCGGGCTATTTAAAATTAAACGTAAAAAAATATTATTTTAAAAACTTCAACAACCTTTTTATTTTAAGACTACAAACAAATTTAATAAAAGTTGCATTGCTAAGTATCTTCCTAGATGTGATAAACGTGGATATTTTTAAAAGATAGCATATTTAAATATATTATACTCATATAGCAAAATAACAAAATATATTATATCAAAAATGCGTCTCGACATAAGTGTACCATATAGACTACTTTGTTGTTTAAGGACGATATATCTTGCTGTCATTTCTTTTGTAAAGAAACAAAAATGGTTTTCTTTCTGTTGGAAATTGAAACCTCTTTAGTACTTTGCTTTAGAAATGAAAATAAAAATATATGTAAAGAAACGAAAAGTGTCTTATCGTAGTTGATACTTAAGAAAATAATGCTTCTTCACAAATTTAAATAACTTTATGAAGCATATATAACGGCTAAATTCAAATGTGGATGTATAACGGACCCAAATAATTTTCGACCCATCTCATTCATGACAACGCTTAGAAAATTTTTGAAAAACTAATTTTAAACGAAATGTTAATTCATTTTAATTTACATACTAAGGGTTGTTTAACGACGGATGCTGGTGTTGAATTAATTAAGATTATCTTCGATGCCTGGAAGGAATCAGAGAATGTACTTGGAATATTCTGTGACTTATCTAAGGCCTTCGATCGAGTACAACATGCAACTCTGGTCAGAAAGCTTCGCCACTATGGCATCAAAGGAACTGCGCTCGACCTTATGAACTCGTATCTAAACAATAGAGTTCAAAGGGTTGACGTGAATGGCAAGAGATCTCCTGGGGCTTTTCTGGATAAGGGGGTCTCCCATGGTTCTATTCTGGGACCATTTCTCTTCCTCATTTATATAAACGATCTGCCAAACCTTGTAGAAAAAAAGAACAGTCTGAATTGTCTGCTGATAACATTCATGTCTTGTTTATGCGGTATGGTAACTAACCACTCACCGTATTTGTGGACTCCTTGTAAATTGACTTGACAAACTATGAATATATTCGAATTTCTAAACTATTGATTTTACTATGATTTTTTGCATCGCTATTACTTTTATTGGTATTTATCTTGAAAACTATTTTTTTAGTAACTTAATCGTAAAGACATTAACGTTAAATTAACCTATATTTATCAAGAAAAATAACATTTGCTAATTGGATGTAACAGATTTGCTTTCAAAATGTTATCAGGGTAAATCACAAAAACTAGACTATAGACTACATTCATTTTAATACACTTAAATTAATAGAAAACCATAATAGCAACCGCTTTTGTAATTATATATATGATCTGATATTTAAAGTGAAACGGTATCAAAACGCATATGACGATGTAAACAATGCTCTCTCTGATATTGTACTGGTTATTGGTTCTAATAATCTAATGTTAAATAGTAATAAAACTAAATATATAAAATGAGAGATTGTCTAATAGACTCAGCTCTGCAGCATACGCGGGTAAGGAAATTCGCCAATTAACTGATATAGACACGCCACGATTAATTTACTTTAGATACTTCCATAGTATATTGTCTTACGGCATTCGACTTTGGGGTAAGGTAACGCAGCCGACTTAAACACGATTTTTGATTCGCGTAATTTATGGTCTCCGCCCCTAAATATCTTTAAGAGAAAAATTCAAAGAAATTAATATATTGACAATACATTCTTGAAAATGTTATGTATGTACGTAAAACTATTAATGATTTAATTAGAGATAGTGACTTGCATGACATCAATACTAGGAACAGACACCAACTTGTTATTCCTACTACTCGAATGAGTAGAATTCTTTTGTTGGGCGATGTGTGTGCTTTTACAACAGGAGCCCAGAAAACGTTCAAAATTATTCTATACGAAAATTTAGAAAGTTAGTTAAAAAACGTTTGTGTGACAAAGGATATTATAAAATTAAAGATTTTTTGGAAGATATCACGCCTTGGGAATGATGCGTTCGCTCCAGGCTTTCTCTAGTTATAAAATATATTTGTTATAGAAATTATCAAAGATAAAGTAAAGTATCCAAAAGAAATAGTCCCGCTGAGTTTCTTGCGCCCATTCTTCTCAGATCTGGGTTAGGTCATTTTCGAAAGGGTGGTAGATTCTGACTTTCAATAAGAGAATGTAAATTCCAATTTTGATTAAAAAATTTTGACTTTGATTTTTCATTTTTATGTAAAACTCTGATCCGCTCTAGCTTCGCTTAAAGAAATAGCGTTTTTTAGGCAATTAAAAAAAATAAATAAAAAAGGTTTGATATTCCCCATTAGTAACAAACACTCAAAGAGCCAACTTTCTCCGGAGACATAAGTCATCCGGAGAAAATCCGTCTGCAAGCATTGGATCGTCGATGATATAAGTTGACCGGCGATGGCTGAAGTCAAATGGGAGCAATTAATATCTAGGTGAGCCAACCCAAAGATGAGAATAATACGCCTTGTGTGGACAAACGTGGACTTCATAGAGTAAAAACCTTAAGAATTAATAATTCACTAATTTAATTAAAAGTTTTACAAATTTTATTTTACTCCTCACTTGCCCCTATATCACCATTTTTTCGTGGCACTTGTCACACCTTAATAATAAGACTAGATAACCCATAATAATAAGAGATTATTATGATTTAGTTTTGAATATTCACCTGCATTGTTAGCTATTGTGGAAGATCCTAGATATGGTGCTCGTGACAGTTTTGCTGGATAATGGTGTTGTGAATACGGCGCATGGTGACCGTGGGAGGAGGCCGGGCGCTCCACTATCGTGTAAGAGGTGCCGGGTGGCGAGTAGTAGACGCCGCCGCGCGCCCGCGCCCGCGCATCCTCCGCCTCGTAGCTCGTGTGCCGGTTGTCCTGCAACCACTGGTTGTATCCAACATTTCTATAAATATTACTTCCCTAAAGGTAATAACACCTATTTTGGTGTTTCCAATGCAATGCTGGTGCTAGTCACATTACCTTAATATTACTGGAACATTTATTTTCGTCGAATTCCCGACTATTGTAACGCTGGGTTGGAATTGAGAAATAAAAAAGTATGACGCTAATCTCGAATCTCTTAGCTCTAATCTAACTTGCAAAATAATTTTTGTTATTATTTTTTCATACAGATCTACCTCCACCTTATAAATTTTATCCTTTCAACTTGCAATCTTGCAGTAAAGTTAAAAGTCTCCTAGCATAATCAAATGAATATTCATGATTGAGTTTTCCCAGACAATAATGACCATCGCTGTTTTTATGCAAATCTTTTGGAAAATGGTGCAATTTAAGGTTAATTCTTACCTGCTGCGAGCGCGAATGTCTCGCAAGGTGGTGCGCGGGTGGGTGCTGGGGGGTGGCGGAGCGCCAGCCGTAGCTCTGCGCGTAGGGCGGCGGCCAACGCGCACCGAACTCCGCCAGCTCGGAACCCTCGCCCTCCCCCGACCTCATGTCGGGGGTCACCTATCACTCTACGACAATAAGAATAAAATATTATTTACTAGAAATTAGGTACTGGAAAACGAAGAAAATAAATCTAATTATAATTCTATTTATTTTGAAAGACTCATGTCTAAAAAGTTTTCTATTTTCAAGTTTGTTTCAACAAGATTTTTTACAAAAAATTATTTAGAGGACATTTTGAAACTTAAAATAAAGATTTAAATAAAATAAGATATAAAAATCGTAAAATGCTAAGAAGGAATATTTACAAATAAACAACGAAAGGGGTTTCAACTTTCTATATTATTTAAACACCTTGTATCTTCATTTTGTTTACTTATATACAAATTTGAATGTTTAATACGCTATAAATTGTAAGTAATAAGTAATGTACAAGAAAAGCAATTGCGAAGGCGCGTAGCACCTGGGCGCTGAGTGCCCTCCAATTTATAGACCCGTTGACTAGAGCCAACCTGATTACAAAACATCTAAATCATGTTTAAAATGTTACATTTTACTCATAACTTAGATTACCGTCTTTCTTTCTTTTAAAATACTCTTTTAAATTAGAAAAAAGTAAAATTTTCGAAATAGATTTTAAATGAACTGAAAATAAACATTACTTATACAGCAAGGTTTCATTAATATATTACTAAAACGAAAGGTTAAATGATCGGTTAGAGTTGGGGAATTTGATGATAATATTGTTAACTTTATAATTGACCAGATTTAATTGTATTTATGCTTCTTCATTTTACGTTTATGTAGTTCCAAACAGTTCTCATAAGAGATTTAAAAGTTTCAGTCATTAAAGGGAAGGTATTAGGAAGTTTATCATGTACAAGTTCGTGGCTGTACAACGACCACCACACGTTTACTTCCGCTCGTTTCGCTAATGAGTTCAAGTTTCAAGGTACTTCAAGTTTGCCGACTTCCCTTGACATGCTAACAAAGCACGTTGGTTTATAATATGCAGCGTGTTGTTACTAGTGCAGCCTCATTCAGCCTCGTATATTGTGAAGCGTAGACCGCTCAATCGGACGTTAAAAGATGTAACACCTAATCTACATAACATTATATAAAAAAATAACTAATAGACTGACTTATCAACGCCTAATCTGAATCCTGGGACTAGAAATTTTGCAATTGACTCAGGTGGATTGGTAGAATTTTAACAATTAAGATGAAGAAATATTTGCGGCAATATAAAAGTTCCTTATTTTGAATCCACTATCGTTTATAGCAGCTAGATATTAAGCAGTGAAAGGCGATAGCCTAGTGGTTAAGACGTTGGTGTCTTGCTCGAGAGGTCCGAATTCAATCCTGGGCACACACCTCTGATTTTTCTGAGTTATGTGTGTTTTAAACTATTAAATATCACTTGCTATAACGGTGAAGGAAAACATCGTGAGGAAACCTGCACTCCTGAGAGTTTCCTAAAAGTTCTCAAAGGTATGTAGTCTGCCAATCTGCACTGAGCCAGCGTGGTGGACTATAGCCTAACCCGCTCAATATTCTGAGGAGGAGACCCGGTTCAGTAGTGTGCCATTAATAGGATGTGATGATGATAATAATGATTGTTTATATGTGGTCATGGTTACCGCTGTTATGATAACTGAAGGGCAACAAAGGCCAAATTCCTTTATATTGGTATAGACTGACCGAAAAAGTGTATGGTGTAGTTCTATTTGGGACCAGAAGATTTTAAACGCAACTAAAAAAAACAAATCAAGTCGATTGATGCTACCTTGCCTCTTATTGAACAAGGTTCATAACCTCAGTAAAAGCTTTTTGATATTAACGTTTTTTTAAGAAATCGTTTTGGCAACTAGTTCTCAAATGGTGCCGATTACATGTACATTAAGCTACGTATATGAATTATGTTTCATGTAAAAATATCATGACAGCCTTTTTGCTAATTTACTCTAAACACGTTTCACACACCTTGTGGATCATGCTTACTGCAGACAAATACATTAGAGGTCGTTTCTGTGATTGCGGTTTACAAATACTGAGTCGGTACCTGAACACCCGTGCACTGTTCCAGATTAGTTCCGGATTATTTATTTACTAAAATACTATATTTCATTTCATTTTAAGTATTGTTTATTGCTGTTTATTGAACTTTAATTATAATGCCTTGAAATACTATGTCTGAAGTAGAGTTAAGCCTCTCAAGTTATCTTAACGAGAATAAAATCGGTCAAGAACGTGCGGAAAAGCGCTTCATTTTTAGTATCACATTTTTTCTCTATTTTAATTTTTTTTTAATTATTGTCTTTAATCTTGTATATAAGAATATCATTGACACTATTTTAATGTCACTCACAGCTAACATTTAAGCATCAGCCAATTATTGTTTTTTAAATTAAGATAACATATAAAATACAAAGGCCATTTAGAAAACATGTTTGTTTTATATACGTAACGTAATTTAGAAGAACCTCGAACTTTATAATTAATCAGTATAATGATAACACCGGCACACAAAAAGAAAGTTGACTATTTTACATGGTTTTCGATGCACGGAATCTGAATCCGAAGACCGTTTTGCTCCATCGAGCTTGAGTTTCGAGTAAATTAAACGTAGAAACCTACATATTCTATCTCTCCTTTACACTATCCTTAACTGTTCGCACTCCCCCTCATATTTAATTAATCGGTTTTGCTATCTAGGTTGTAATGTTCCTGGAGACCATGACCTAAGATCAAGGTATGACAACCGTATTATATAATTAATATATGTAGTATAAGTAAATAAATGTATACTCGATACAAAGTTTTGCTATGTATTCAGAATAAACGTAATTGTAGTAAGTTAATGACAAATGATTGACGAATTTGTGCACCCAGGGCAAAAGTCCGCACTGCGGTTTATGTAACTTTAGGCAATAATCGAATATCAATCAATAACATAAATTAACTTTTAACGACGTGAAGATTTCAAAAAATTATTGACAAAACATTATTTAATATCTAAAATATAAAAATATATATGTTGATACTATGTAGGTAATACAGAATTTTGTAATATTGTACATGTTTACGTAGACCCTAAAAGAAACTACGGACTGCTACGATTCACGTAAACATTATTCTGTTATGTAATTCAATTTCCTATAACAATAATCTTTTAGATATAAGGAGATCGTGTAAATAAGATAATTTATTTTCGTTATTTTTGCTTTGTCATTGCATGGGAATTCACTCCGTTTTGATATAAGCATTTATTAAATAAAACAATAGTAACCAAAATATTTGACGATGTCCTAAGTTTTCTATTAAGTTTATTAGGTAAGATATACATTCCATAATAACCATAAATACTCGTACACATAGCAAACAAATTAACGATACTAACTACAACAATAGATATTATTTTTCATCAAGTACACCCAACGAACTATAAAGGGTAAACCTGGACTATCGCAGGGGAATGCATTTACGCATACCACCCGATCCTTTGGGGGGATCGAATGATTATGTGGGACTCGCCAGCGGTAAACGCCGTCCTACCCACTAAACCTACTGCGATACCCTCTCCGTCGAAAATGAGGCGCCACAGCGCCTTCAAAGTACTTAGCATACGTTATTTATAATACAGGATATTTATAAAGCTTAATTGTGACAATGCAATTAACAGATGCAATCTATAATTCATATGGCCTAAAGCGATGAACACATTGTCCGCTAACAATGCTTGTATATAAGATTTTATTCTTCAATGTAGGTCTGGCTTGCCGTGGATCGCGGACTATACTTCAAATACCGCCGCAGAAGATAAGTTCACTAAGCGCAGCAGCAAGCAAGTAAGATATTAATTGACGATAATAATTCATGTTGATAAGCCAGCAATATACGTATGTGTACATCTGGCTCGGCGCCAATCAGACTCCGCTCGTCGCCCAACTCGCATCCTTGTTTAACAAGTTTTGACGTCATTATCTTTCTAATGTTCATAGAGTAATTGTGTACTACTTCTAGTTCAATTTTAGTAAAATCAGTTACTGTTTGTTGTCAATATCTTAAATATCTTTGGCTATAATTTTGTATCTTGTTTCTGTAATTTGGTTTATAACTAGCTAACCCGACAGATGTTGTCCTTTCTGAGCTAGGAATATTCAATTCGAACTAGAATACACGCGAACTGTCAAACATGCGAAGATTCAATGGTGGTTTAGTTTTCTCCAATTTTCCAATTTTATTAATATTTTTCCGAGAAGAACCTTCTACAAAATATTAGAAAATATTTTTCATTAACTTAAAAGTAAATACGAATACTTTATAGTATTTATATATGTATTGACTATTTTTAACTTTCATCAAATAGTAAATATAATGAACCCAGTATTATAAAGCTACACGAGTTTTTGTTGTATACCTTTTTTAAAGAGACATGTGAAACTTTTATTTAATATAGAATAACATAAAGAGATTATAAATATAATTTCAAATACGCTTTATTTCACAATGTCTTCTTTGTTTTGCAAATAGAGTGAACAAAGGATTTCATGAATAACTATGACCTCATTTCTAAATTTAATAATTAATTACAAAAAAGATAAGAATGAGACAATATGTGTTGAATTGGACATTTTGTAACACTTCGTTTACTCTAAAAGATGATTAATAGTGAAATATTTTTTTCTAAATTTAATATAGCTCTGTGAATATGTAATTCAGAATAGCTAGCAATATAAATTATGTTATTTTACGCTTAAAATCCAATATATTCAAGGGATGTGAGAAAATTAACTATATATAAAATATTTCTTATTACTTATCATTTATGTTGTTATGCTATTATTTTGTTCTAACTTCCAGCATTCATGGTTGGTTGCCATTTGTGAATGCCAATACTAAAACCATCGCATCATGCTTATCCACTAATATTACGCCGACTTTGACAAGGAGTACAAAGTGTCTGTGCTTAATATGTTATAATTACACACATTCCTAGCAATTTACGTTGTTATTATGCTTGTTTAGTTTACATTATATTTACATTAAAGTACTAAAAGGTTTATACTCTGTTCTAAGATTTAAAAAAAACTGTTACTTCCAATTGAAATATAATTATTAATTTTTTTGACATAACTTTAATAAAGAAACAAAAAATAATTAACATATTTAGCATACCCTACTTTATTAAATTCTTACCAGTAGTTAATTAAATATAAAAAAACTTTATCAATTAAGACTAAATTTGGAATGTAAAAGTCAAACCAAGCATTAATAAAAGAATAATTGATGTCTAGCAAGTAGTTTCATGACAAAGAGAAATTCTATGACGTCACGGGAGCCTCAGGGGTAGGGGTTCAAGGCCGGGAAAGTAGGCCAGTGGGACACGGACGGAGTTGGGCTAAAATACTACGACGCTACATCTGCAACACATAATATGCCTATATTATGGCGCCTTACTCAGTAATTGGGCTTTACTTTCTTTTAAATTTAGCCACTTGTTACATTAACTTATCTATCTATACTTATAATAAAATCGTAGAAATGCTCTGTCTGTACATTGGAGATTTTAGACAAAAAAAAAGACGCGTCAGTTTGTCTGTATATCTCTTGTTTATGCAGACATCACGTTAAAACAGCTGACCAGATTTAAATGACATCTAGAGATACTTTATAACTTGGATTAACAAAAGGGATACTTTTTATCTCGAAAGAAAACACAGTCCCTGTGGGATTGATAAAAGTACATACACAGCTGATTGGATATGTGTGAAATGAATTAATTAATTTGTAGCTAGTATCAACAAATAGAATACATTTATCCAAATATCCGAGTTCCAGTGAGGCAAACATGAGTGACCCGTGAGGGGATGGGTTAGAATACAATTGTCCTCTGCCGCTGGGAGAGCATTTCGTAAGAGCCGAGTAACCCAGCACCCCCTTGGTAGTAGGGGATCTGTTCCCCGACTGGTTTGCGACCACCTGCATGCGAATCATGTGTCTCTGACGCGTTCCGGCCGAGCCGATGTGGGCCAAATCTAACCCTCCCTCTCCCATCCCATTACTGCTGCGGTTCTAATGAACACCGATTTCCTGCTAGGGGTCCATTGAAACCGTAGCATTCTTGTCTTTGCTCCCCTCCTCCTCCTTACTCTATTTTCGAGGCGGCAACGCATAGACAAAACAAGAGATACCCTCTAGATTTATCCCGTTTGTCCCTTATTTATTATTAAAAAAAGGGGGATGAAATTATGTACAAATATGGTTTGTAACATGAATCGACACTTAGAATTCCATTATCTTAGAAAAACTTACTACTAATACGTGGACAAAGTCGCGCGGGTCGACTAGTTAGGTTGATTTTAATCCTTTTTTAACCCTAAAATATTCAAATTAGACGTATTCATTCAAACTGTTTATAATTATTGCCTATAAGTACTCATATTGAAGCGTAAAATGTATCTACAACCTCAAAATATTAACTAAATCGAGACTTGTTTGAGACAATCAGCCGTGTGTAAGTAACGTAACGAAGATGAGAGCAATCTCTCGAATGACTGCTTTTCACCCTAATATCTTCCGCGCGATCGGCTACACGGCTCCACATACCTATAACATCAAAGCTACTGTGCCCTTTACATTAAACTTTATAATAACCACATAAATAACAATCAATTATAAATCATCTTATACTCCTACTGAAATACTTATTTCCCCCTCCTGACAACCCGGCAAACGTTGTATTGCCATTACAAATTTAAAAAATTTGGGGTGGGTATCCCGTATCGCTTAGGGGTATAAAAAATAGATGTTGATCGATTCTTAAATCTGCCCGATATACACGATTTCATAAAAATCGGTCGAGCCGTTTCGGAGGAATTTGGTAACAAACACCGCGACACGAGAATTTTATATATTAGATATAGCCCTTTTAAAGAGCCTGACAAAATGATAATGGCACTCCTTAAGTTTCTGCCCTCACAGCATCGCCCTGCTACTAAGGAAAATATTATGATTTTTTTTGAAGTTAGTTGAGAAGAGCCGGCAAGAAACATAACAGTCGTTCTTTTCAAAAAGCCATGTTTATATAATCTGTTATACAAATCATTTAGCTCGAAAGTCAACGTCACTTACATTGCAAGCATTCACATTATTTAAGGAATCCTGTATACTATATATAGTATACTTTATTTTTCAATGTTTTTTATCCAAATTTAAAGTGTCGAATTGGCAAATTTAATATAAGCTGTGGAATCTTACTATAGTAACCATGCGAACACCAAGCCCTACAAAAGAATTACTCACTTTGAAAAGACGATAGAGTAAACGTATAAGATTGTGTATTTATTATCTGTTTATACTATTAACATTATGTTTGTCACCCTGCTTTAAGCTTCACCTCAACCAAACATATTGTATAACTTGTGAGATTTTTATTCAAAAAATACCATTCATATCTTCGCGTTTACCAAATATTCTAGTAAATGTCCTAAACTAAAAACATCCCTGAAAATTTGAGCCCTTACTATTAATTAATATTAACATGAACATGAACATGACTTACAATGATTTCCTGTTTTTTCATTCAATTCTGAAGAAATAGAAAAAAAAAGCGTCTGAAATGTAGAATTTTGAAAAAAAAATCAAAGTTTTCGTGTTTATACGAGAAATTGTTATCGACATGGGACCGATACAATAATAATATACACTTAAAACGGAGACCGAGTAACCAATAGTACTAATAAACTCTACTCCAAACCTTAATAATTGAGACCCAGCATCACGACACCACATCACAGCCACAAATATCTTTTGTTTTATACCAAGATTATATAGTCTTAGTATAAAACAAAAGATACTAACTAAATAAAGGTGTTGCTAACTAAATCATTGTACGCCTTGTTCGAGCCCTTAATAATAGAGGTTAAAGAAAGAAATTGCCAATTTGCACTGAAATTTGAAATTCGTTTTTTTTTAATTTAACATATTTATTTAATCAAAATTATTTCCATTATTATCTATGGCAACTTTTAAGTGTCCACAATTTGAAAATTGCAATTTTAAAGTAACATGCCTTATTTTTCAAAAAAACAATATAATTTAAAGTAAAAATTATTATTTTTTAGGTATCCAGTACCATACAGTGAACAGTGAAATTTTTTGAAAAATATGTGAATTATAACGGAAAAACTCATTGGATCTTTGTGTGATAAAAAATACTAAGAGCTAATCGATTATTTTGTGTACTATTTAGAATTAGAAGTAAAGTGATTTATTTTCAATAGAAAATGGAAAATATAAAGGATAATATGCTTTTCAGATACGGGGACAGCTTGGTTGCTCAGTAGACATTATTTGGTTATCCAAAAGAAATGGTTTTGTATCTCAAAATTTATCAAAATACAAGAACACAACCACCATTTAGTTGTCCAAGTGAACATTTTGGAATTTGAAATGCTTGATCAAAAGTCGTAAACTTTTTTTAATGATGTAACCCTCATCGGAACTAAGATTAAAAACTATACGGTACACTATAATTAAGCACAAAATAGCAATTACTTATGTTTTTCTGCTGGTTGTCCTACGGACACACAATGAAGCCACCCACTCTCTTCAAACCAAGTCGGCTGACGGACGCCGTGGTTATTGCGAAAATAATATGGTGGCTACATGCATGTGACTCACAAAAAGATTAACTTATTGATACCGTACTAGCGCGCCTTCTATATTTTAATTCTACACATTGTTTGCGGTCGCCCAACGGACAACATGAGTGAAAGGTTTTTTGGGGACATAGATAAATGAGAAATAATATATATAAAGTTGACAAAGAAAAAGTAATTGATTATATGCTTTGTATTATGAAGAGAAAGTCTTCTTATTGTTAGAATACTAATTTCTTTATATATCACTTCTTTTCTACGAAAAATTGAGTTTAATAAATTCGTCTATATTACGGTACAAGTTAGTAAGTTAAGAAAGTACAGGACAAGTCCTTTGAACAACCAGAAAAAAACAAATAAATACGCATTTTTTAAAATAATTTCTTAAAAGTTTTGTAATAATAGGCTATATAATGATATGAATACAATACTGAATAATTATATTACAGACAGAGTAGTGTTACCGTCGGACAAATAAAAGTTGATTGACCCCTATACATTGATGCCATCTAATGGGAAGGTCATTTATGCCTTTGTGATAGAACTCTGGTGATCTAGACTCGACAAACTGTATGAAAGCATTTTGTACTGCCTTTGAGAATAAAACTTTATAACGTAGAAAATTGTCCAAATCACGAAAAAAATGGTAGTCCGTTGAAGCAAGGTCTGGCGAATACGGAGGGTGACAAATGGATTCTAGTTGCAGTTCTTGCAGAGTTAAAACGGTTTCTCGTATTGTATGAGGTATATTGGCTTAAATTTTCAGGGAAATTTAGTTTAGGTATTTCCCACAAAATTTTGAAGTGGTAGTGAAAATGAAAAATAGGCAATAAACAAAAGCATCCTAAAACTTATACATAAATTTAAACATCAGCTTAGTGATTGTTGGCAAAATTTAATTAGAATATTGATAACTAATAATAATTACTAATCAAAATTTCAAGTAATTATTACAAGAATATTATAAAACTATAATCGAGATAATAATAAAAATAGTATTTAAATTCTGACATGTAAATTTAAAACGTTCCTATAACCCGGTTAAAGCGAGCGCAATCGGTATAACTTAATAACCCAATTTAACTCAATTGATTCTGAACGAGAGATCGATAAGTAAAAAAGTTTATATAAGTGCAATCAAAAGTATAGCAGCAGTAGATTAACAAAGATGTCGGATATATTATTAATATTCTGTCACAATATGTTATTACTACTAGTTATGATGTTGGCAACATTGATCTGTGTAGCATTTGTCTTTTGAAGTTATCACAAACTGAATCGGTCATTTGTGCCAACTAAAAAATTAGATGTAACCAAATAAAAACGTGACAGAAATCATTATTAAATCATCATTATTATTAGATCGCCAGTAATTAGGCAGTAATAGTTGTCCAATATACGTTTATCTACTCCCATGATTTAAATCCTCTATAAAAGATTCCGAATCAGTTTGTTTTTTTTTTTTATTCCTTCTGTGCAAAGGTTTACTCAACAGACAGCCACATTCTTACCACTCGATGCGTGGTATCTGTAGAATTTCAAAAAAAGAACAGTCATTCACGCGCGTTTCACTAGCAAACCGCCGCGCGCCGTAAAGAAAAAAATAATATTCAAATCCCCGCCATTTTTCTTTGATATATTTATTGTTTTGTTTACAAAAAAATTAGCGATTACCTTCCAACATTAAAGAACATATTCAAGTGAATTTTAATAATTGCACTGTACAAAATGTTCATTACAACTACAATAAATGATTGTTTCATTAATACTTCGTTTATTTGAATATACTCAGTAATAGATGATGTTAGGTTATTAGGAGTGGCTGTTTTTATGTTAGCAGTAAGCTGTTTCAAAATCTTTTATAGAGGATTTATGTGTAGATAAAGTCTTGTATGCACCTATTGATAATTAGGTATTAAAACACTCATGTGATACTATTACCACATTCATGTTTTAATACCCCTCACACAACAGTTGCATAACGCCACGTGTGCGTGCGTAGTGTGCATACGCTGGATATACGCCAGTGTAAATGCGCTGCTAATGTTACTTTCGTTTGACAGAACGAGACATCTCTAATGTTCACAAACAATAAAAGGTTAATAGTTATTTGTTGTAAAAGAGTGCAAAATTGCTTTTTAACCGCGTGCTCAATTTTGATGAGCAAGTAAGCGAAGAATTCAAAGAAGAATCTTAAGCATTAGTGAGGGAATCAAAAGAGCAGGAGGTGATAAATCTTTGCACTCGAGTGCAACACGTAACTTTTCATCCCACGAGCGAGGAAATGAATAAATGCAAAAAAAATATTTACAATCACAATATACTTAACTACTACGTTATGTATAGGTAAGTATTACAGAATAATATTTGCATTATTAACAGTTTCAGTCAACTTTGTTGGCGTGAAATAAACTTCCTCGTCGCTAGAATCACTCATTTCCGGTTTTTCACTTGTTTTCAAGTTTTTTGTTTTTAACCTAAGGTTTTAAAAATATGACGTGAAAAGAAAATGGCGCGCGAAAAGCAAATAAAAAAAAAGCTTACCAAGAAGTTTCTGAGTCTGATTTTTAACAACTTAAAAAAGGGTTGTATGATGAATACGGCATGGAGGTTGAAGTAAATAGGTTTAATGATGTATGAATTCACAAACTTAGTGCACACGATGTTCTAAATGCAAAAGTCGTTTTTATCCTCTAGAGGATAAAAACGACTTTTGCATTCAGAAATCGAAGAGCAAAAATATTCTTTCCCAGATGGGGGGATGAAAAACTATTTCTCAACATATTTGCTCGAAAAGTGTCCCGTATTTTATTGTTTTTATGAACGTAAACAGCTCCACAACACACGCCTCCTTTTTACTTTCCATTACAGCAATAGTGCGGTAATGAAATCCATTACGATATGAACGATCCGCGCAACTTTGTCTTCGTGTGCTACGATTTTTTTTTTAAATCTTTGTACGTAATGTACGTTAATATGGTTGTTGATCTGTATGCTTGTATATACGTATGTTCATTTATATAGTAATTTCTATGTAGTATAGATAGTTCAACCCATGAAGGCGCTGGCGCGTCTACTATTTGAGAAAATAATAAGTAGACCGTGCGTCGTCGTGAATTGAACTATCTACACGTATGTTTATTTTTAGTTATTTCTATGTATGTATAGATAGCTAAATCCATGACGGCGCTAACGCGTCTAATCTGTACGTGTTTGTTTATATAGTTATTTCTGTGTATGTATAGATAAGTACGTATGTATATGTAAGTACACAACGATACAAATTTCGTACAAATGATTGATTTATGTGTGTAATCTTGATATGTAAATATGGTTAAGACATTAATAGTCGTACAATGTAAGTAATAATTAAAATCCCTCAAGAAATCACTAGCAAGTTATTATTAAAGAGCCTTTCTAAGAAACCTCAACACAGTGGTATATTAATGTATTAATGAAGTTACATAATGAAGATTGAGTTCTTATTATTCTCAGTTAGACTGTATACACTAGACAGCGGATTGTGCAAGTAACGATACTGTAGCAAGACTGCAAAAGCCAAGCTATTGATTAATTATTTATATCACTTTAGTTGATAGCATTTCTCTTTATTATAATATTAAAATGACGTTTTCCCGTTTCACGTCTTCTTCACATTAATGGCCCACTGCTGAGGAGGGGGTTAGGTCATAGTCTGGCCCGCTGGCCCAGTGCGGGTTGGCAGACTTCACACACCTTTGAGATCTTTTAGGGAACTCTCAGGAGTGCAGGTTTCCTCACGCTGTTTTCCTTCACCGTTAAGACAAGTGATATTTAATTGAATAAGATACTGATGTCTTAACCACTGGGCTATCACTGCTTACTGTTTCACTTAAATAAAAATTGTTATTCAAAATAATTACGTAGGTACAATAGAGCATTTCGGATTTTTATTAAGCGTACTAGTCGACCCGCGCGACTTTGTATACATGTAGCTCCTATTGGTCGTAGCGTGTTTTATATATAGACTATAGCCTTCCTCGATAAGTGGTCTATCTAACACTGAAAGAATTTTTCAAATCTGACTACTAGTTCCTGAGATTTATATTATTTTATTAAATCATTTTATAATATAAAAGTTCAGTTATACTGTGTATGACTCACATAAAAGTAGTTAAAAGTCTACAATATTTTGTGCTATCGAAAAATGTAATTGTTAATTTTAGTAATAATTTTACGAGCATATTAGAACTAATTTTTATCAAATAAACCATATATAAAAAAAATAATAAACAATATGAAAAATATAATTGTTATGAATTTATACCGAGTATCAATTTACATAGTAAAAAGCATACAAAGAAACCCTTTTAAAATATGCATTGTAAACTAACTTCAACTTTGCGTGATACTTTAACACTATGTTTTGCTGATTTTATTAACATGAACTGGTGATTACTTTAAAGTCTACCTATTATATAACTTTAACTTCATAAATTTTTATAGTAAGTCACGGCATTAAAATTCACAGTGAATTACAATTGTTACAATTGTTGGGCATGACGGTTTAATTAAAATATCCAATAAAAAAATAATTCGGCCAAGTGCGAGTGTGCAACTCGCGCACTGAGGATTGTACGTAATCCTCAGTGCGCGAGTTTCAATTAAGGGACAATTACTTAGTCTGTAGCATAGATATCCCGTGGTCTTTAGTCTTAAATTTAGATTAGTATCAAGTTTACATTAAGAAGACATTAGTAGACTTCAGAATCTATAATTGTTCTTTGAGTAGAATTTTCTAAAATTATTTTAAATTATTAAATTGGTATTAATTTCACCTTTATGTATTTAATAGTTTTCGATGAAAATATTGTTTATATCCATTCATAACGTAACGTAGTGTATAGCGTAATAATAAACCTTCCTCTTGAATCAATCTATCTATTAAAAAAACGCATCAAAATCCGTTGCGTAGTTTTAGAGATCTAAGCATACATTGGGACAGACAGACGGAAAGGGACTTTGTAGTGATTTTACACATTGTAGTGATTTAGGTCTAAGCATACATTGGAACAGACAGACGGGAAGCGACTTTGTAGTGATTTTACACATTGCAGTGATTTAGATCTAAGCATACATTGGGACAGACAGACGGGAAGCAACTTTGTAGTCAATTTACACATTTAGATTTAAGCATACATTAGGACAGACAGATGGGAAACGACTTTATAGTGATTTTTGTAAGCTCCTAGGACAGCTTAAAGACGCGTAACAATTTTCTAAATGTGAGCCTTGAGGTGTCTAGTGCAATGAAATTAAAAGGAATCTAACTATACGATGTAACTAGTTAAAAGAATAAAAATTCCGCCACTTTTGGCGCAAAATCAAAAGCAGGACATACGTACAAGCAATTCAAGCTTCTATTAGAAACAAGCACGTTTCGGAATTAAAAATTTAAACTTTTTAAAATAAGATTCCGTAAAAATGTTCGATACTCGTTACTGTATACATTTATAAGTCTAATATCTGAAACTTTTTCAAGTAAAACATAACGCATGTGGATACCTAAACATATTATTCTTTTCTACAACATCTGAAATTTCACTTAGCCTACGATATTCAAGAACTTACTATCTACATGAAGCCATGCAATTCAATAAGACTAGTTACTTAAACGGATACATTTTATTCCAAGGATATTCTTAGTAAATATTATAATTTCAATTCTTAGCAAACTTACATATGGGAAAGAAGGAAGACTTGATCGTTCTTTATTGATTTTTCTTTAACTTTTTCATGCAGATTAAAGGAAGAAAAGAATCTTTAACATTCAGGAAAAAATGATGTAGTATATATAAGTTAAAATCGAAGTTCTGAAAATATATCATGTGTCCCATGTGGTGGAAGACTTGATCCAGAGGAGAAAAAAATCACAATTAGATTGAAAACCAGCTATCATGAGGTCAGTTTTTGTAATGTCTATTTATATCAGACTGTCTCAAATCTTTGGAGCTAACTTAAAATTAATTGTATCTGAATCAGTTTTCCTCAAATGATTAGCAAAACAGGCAATCGTTAAGTACAATATGAAATCTTCGTTACGTACAATATGAAGCTTCTAAGCTTTCAAGTGGGAGGATTATAATCCTTTTAAAGATGATTTCACTATTTGGCAGCCATTCGGAAGATTTTAGCTGGGGATCGAGTCGTCCATAAAAATATTCCAAATATAGCCGCACACGTAGAGATTAGAGAGTACATACTATTTAATAATCTTTGTAACTTAATCTTATTAACTTGTAATATTTTAAAACGAATTAAAATATTCCTTTAAATAAATTAACTAATTTATTAATGTGTGACATAACTAGGCAAAATCTTCACTCCAAAACTTATGAAAAATTTCTCTAACCACGATAAAAATTTCTCACACTTGCCATATTTAAACTGCTCGAATACGAGAAATATCTTTGACACAAAATCTACTTGTGCAATAGATTACCAATATTGCTAGTTTTAAATATACTAGGTTCACAATTGCTTGGTAAAATGACTGTGCCAAGTTTCCCGGAGAGAACTAGTATCTAAGATACAAAAGATTAAAATTGTATCTAATACTCTTCTATTCCACTATTATTAATGGCGAAAGCCTTTATGGATAATTGGTTAAATGAATTGTTATCCTTTTGATTTTGGATTAAAACAAGAACAGTAGGAACGTATGATTTTCGTTGCTTTGAATTTTCAGCAAAGTAATACATTTTTTACGAATTAAATAACTAAAAAAAAGAGGAACTTTCACGCACACGTCTATCGATCGGATCTATCCAGAGATGTCCAAAATAGTTTATAAAAAGTATTCAAATACAAAATGCAAACACTTTTTATATTTTTAGTTTACAAAATAGTTTTTCATTTTATAGTTAAAATACTAAATGCAAAATACATATCTCCAAAATACTATATTCAAATAAAATACTTTTATAGGTTTAAAAGAATTTGCCTTCATTTTATTTTAAAGTTTTTTAATTTAAATAAGTCAACATTTTAGCTAAGTTCGAAAACATTCTTCTTTCTTCTGTGCGTCTCATAATCATACCAACGCACCATAAGGAAAAAAGTTTTCTACCGTTGCAGGTATTATATTTTAAGAAGACCATCTTTACTGTAGAGTATTTATATAGCAGTTATAAGGTGTCAAGTTCTGGTTAACACTGCTAACAATTTGCTTTACGAAAACACGTTCATTTTTACGTTATATAATATCGAGTCTAATATCCCGTAATTAACGCCCCCTAACTAAATAGAATTCATCAACAATTAACTTTTAATTTTTTTTATGTCAAAGTAATTAAGAAAATATAATAAACACTGATATTATATTGTACAATTTGTTTTTTCCTTGTCCATCACTGGTTACTATATTTATAAACTTGTACGTAAAAGCTTACCTTCGACTTATTGTTTGCGAAAAACAAAGATTGTCTTGTGTTAAACGAACGCACCATAGACGTAGGTTAAAAGTTTTATCATCGGATTTTCTATTAACTGTCATCCGTATCAAGGTATTTTGGATATACTAGAAAATGAACATCGTGTTGAATGAACACCCATCAGTTCAGTGTTACCATAGTGAGAAAGTCACATCTCTGGATCTGTCAGTAAATCAAGCGCATGACTTTGACATAGGTACATATAAAGTCTATACCACAAAACTCTTGAGGGGAAATATCGAAACGGGACGAAGGGTTCGTTAGTACTAAAAATAAATTATCAGATCTTATTACTGATTCGGAAGTTCCGCAGTGAAAATTCAGTTTTGGTTTTATAGCTTTGTTTACGATATCTCAACCCCTTTTAGAAGCCTAATTTCTATTCGCAAAGACACTAACCTTTTCTGGCAGTCGTAAACATGCCTTACCCTAAACTAATAAAAATAACGTTTTAAAGTTATAATACATGTAAGTATCATTTATTTCCAATGGAAAATCTTACTTGATATATCAATAAATTCTATAAAAAATTTGTAATTCAGTAGAAATACCCTTTAATAATTCGCTGCAATTGTCTAAAATAAAAGATATTTTTTTATAATTTAGTTATAAAATTTAAAAAATAAACTTTTTTGCACAATAAAATCTTCAACCAGATAATAAAAAAACAAAAACGTCCTAAAACGCTTTAAATAATTTACACAAAAATACAAATTCTACTACTTGGTTCTACGCAACCGCTACGATTACTACGAGTACGGAGTATGTCATCTCATAGTTTTTGAATGATTAACTCAATGAAAATAACAAACACCTTCTGATATTTACAATAATGCCAAAAGAAGATTATGTTTTATCATATCTTATATTTCAGTGGGTGTGCCATAATCAGATTGCGGCACTCGTAGAGCTTCGTCGTAGACATCGGCCGCTCCCACCAACTAGCCGATTTCGCTATACTATGTACATAGCACGTATGAATGAATGTCAAAAAATTGCAAAAAAAAAAACATTAAAGAAAGCAAGATATGTACTAATATTTTTTGACAATCTAGGTCGTTAAGGTAATTGAAAAATATTAATGTTATCAATATTTGTATTACATTTAATTCACAGTGTAGTTGAACGTAAACTCACCTAACTATTTCATTTTGCGCGCTCCGATACGCGACATATCTCCAGCGGGAGGTCACAAAGACTTTGTTATTCACACATCGGTCCCGAGGACAGTTCACGTGGTAGCACAGTACACGCAGCCGGCACTAGAGAGGATCGCGCGCGTGTTGTTGTTGTGAGAGCCCCCTCACAGTGGCGCGACGAGCACTAGGCGGTGGCGCGGTGCGACTGCGCGCTCGCCGACACTCTCGGTTCGATACGCCGGCCATGAAATTTTCAGGCAGCTGTCAACCGGTGGCGAGTTGACGACTGGCGGCACGCAGGTGCGTCACGTCACATCTAAAAGTTACCGTTTACAGCTTATAGATAATTGTGTTATTATATGTTACAAAAATACGCTGCTCAAGCTCCTCTTTCCTGATTAGTTATTTGAAATTAAAATGAATTTCGATAAAAGGCAATTGCAACTAAATACTTAAATTCATTTAATTTAATATAACATTCAAATATTACTTTTATTTCCGTAACCTCAAAAGCTTTCTGGACACGAACCGTAAAGAAACTATCCAAACTTTCTAACAACTTTTTACGCTAGATGGCGCTTGAAGGCGCGCGCTTCATGGAAATCGAAGTTTAATCTTAATTAACAACCTACGTAAATTTTAGCAGCGAAACGAAACGCATGCGAGATGAATTCTATAATCATTATCAAAGCAACTTAACAAAACCATTATACAAAGTTAATAATCTGTGTTAAATAGATTTTAGCCATGTAGACTGTTTATATGAACAATAGGATGCGCTTTGGCTTTTCTTAACACAACCTCTTCAAATTTGTGAAATTGACAGTAGATTACCAAAATAATTTTAAATATAAAATAAAACTATATCTTTAGGGTTCTACCGCTTCTCAAAATTTTGAAAAATTATGATTTTCATGGTGATATTTCAATACCAAAAATTTTGACAACGAACGACGGGACACCCTAATGAACATGTCGATACTTGTTAATGTTAAGTGTTAATCTTCAAAGCAATGCTTTCGACCACCATGAAGTTTTAATTCATAAAGTGAAGTAAAAATGGTTTTTTAATTTAAATAAAAGTATCAAGTTATATTATCATATTATTTTATTACACAAAATATATAACCATACGACGTTACGTGGGGACACTGGTAAGGACTACATTACACTGAAACTATTATTTACAACTGCATCCTATGAAATTGTACAAACTGCAAAAGTGATGTAACCAAAATTATAATACATACATATTTCTTACAATATACATACATATTTATTCATATTATTATGGCAAATTTATATACTAATTTATATCCATTGTTTTTTATTAAATGACACAGTTTAAATAAATTATAAACATAAAACAAGTTAAACCACTTTTGCAGTCACTACATTTTATGAACTATTACAACTGCAGGTAACATGAACACATTAATCTAAAGAGTATTTATTATGTATAAATGTCCCAAATCAGCGATAAATATAAAATATTAAGAATAGTAGTATAGGCACATTGTATATTTAAAAATGCAGTAAAGTGTACACAATATGTGTACAAATATTTTAGTTGGTTATTAGTCTTTCTTTGCAGTTTTATTATAAATACATTAACCCTACTCTTCACTGATTTCTCCGACTTCATTTTTAATATCAATTATTATGAGCTATTAAATTATTAAGTATCATTCGAAATTCGGTTTCGACGTATTAAATTTTAAAGCTTCTAAATTTATCGTTCAAGAGGGAGACAGCACCTTGCTATTACATATCATATAGCCTTTGGCTTATTATTATTGTTACTAGAATAAACTTAGTTTACGAGATTCTAATTTATAGATATATCAATATATACAAATACGACGATCACAATAAAACTTCGAAATATACTCACATAACACTTAACTTAGAGGTGGCATTGAGAGCATGGTATTTACAGTTAGGTACATTTGTTACATTATTATTAAATTAAAACTGTATGATACATCTGTTATCTTCTCATCGGTTCGCGAAAAATTACTTATCAGTATAGTCACATTCGAAAAAAGATGAATTTTCATAATTAATTGCATTATGTAACATTTTCTTGTATTATGAGGTGGGCAGATAAAACATGTAAGTCTTCGAAGAAGCTTTAAGCGTAACTTTTCATATGTGACTCATACCTAACAATTATACGAGCAGATATTGTTTAACAATATCTTCACGAAGCACGTTTAATTAAAATAGAAAAATGGACTAATGAAGATGATTTTGTACAATTGCCTGATGAAAATGTGTCAGTTCATTGTTCTACGTTTGTTCACCATTTAATAAAATTTAGTTAACACAGTGCTATGATGTAAATGGGCAACAAAATATAGAAGGAATGCTGAGGTTTAATCAAGTTCTTTTGTTTCTAGCTTTCCCGTTGACAATCAGCTCCTCTTGCTGGTTCTTTCGCGGTCGCAGTATGAAGTTTAAGTTGTAGGCAGTGTTCACAGCGTAGTAAACGTTGGCGTTCGCCGGTAGAACCATTTCTGTAAAGAAGTAAGTTATATATAAGTTTTCTATTTTCTATATTCAAATACTACTACTAGTACGTATATATATAACAGTGATAACCCAGTGATGTCCGAGTTGGATCCTGGGCACACACAAAGTCAGAGACTTTTCAGTTATGTGTATTTTTTTTTCAATTAAATATCACTTTCTTTAACGGTGACGGAAAACATCGTGAGGTAACCTGCACTCCTGAGAGTTCCCTAAAAAGATCTGAAAGGTGTGTGAAGTCTGCCAACCCGCACTAGGCCAGAATGGTGAAATATTGCCTATCCCCCTCTTCACTCTGAGGAGGAGACCCGGCTCAGCAGTGGGCCATTAATGGGACTAGTACATATACCCATACAAGTTCGAAAGACAATATTTACCAACAATGCGTCGCTTAGCAACCAATAACAGCCAGATGTTCCAAACCTATTTTATCATACATTTTAAAGATTTTTTACGGAATTATTATTCCTGCTAATATTAATTTTCCGCTGAGTATCGATTGAGAATCGAAAATATTTTGAGTTTTGAAGTAGTCTTTATAAATAGTAAAATGTAGGTGATAAATATTTTATAACAAAATGGAGGCAAATCACATTTTCAGTAAGATAAAATAAATCTAAATTTCACATTAAGAAATCAGACTCAAAATTCGTGTTGACCGGCTCGAATAGCTCGTAGTAAACCTTTTATTCAACTAAACTTTTTTAGGGTTTCGACTTTCTAAAAACTTTAAAATAATAAGAAAATCAAAATTATAATGTTGAATAACGATACCAAAACTATAACTAAATTACCTCTTTCGGGCAAAACTTGGGCTAGGGTGTACCCATCAGGATCACCGTCGAGATTTAGTTTAAGCATCGCATTCCGTATAACCTGCGGCGTACGTTCGTTGTTGCTCAGCATTATTGACTTGTAGAGCACTACACCCTCCGTTTCTACACAGTCTGATTCATATGTTACTCGAATAATATAGAAATCTGGACCGCTACCGCGTGCACCAGCGTGGGCCGGACTGTTCGCCGTTATTTTGCCATTAGATTGCTTCTGACCACTATTAGCACTTGATAAAGATACATCAAGCGAAGGCAACGACGATGAAGATGAACCATGAGACAGCCTAGTAGGTGACACCCGCCGTTCTAAGCTATCTCTTTTCCACGCATTTGCAGCTCCATCAGTCTCACAGTAAAATTGAGAGCTATTACTAGAACTAGTGCTAGCTATTGAATCGTTCTTTCTGTGTCCGTGATTATTATTATCATTAATTTTTTTTGTTCGTCGTTCTTTCGGAACATCAGTCCGCGGTTCGATCTGACAGGACAACTGGAATGCCTCTCTATCATCTAATACGATAACGGAATCAAACCATCGGTCGAACATTGGGTCGGGGGGTAAATGGTATGCATTTGCAGCTCCTTGCAGTAACTTGATTTGTGCGAGCACCTCGAACTCTTTCCTTCTCTTATCAAAATTTATCAAACCGTCGGCCACAGTATCACTAATAGCCGTATCAATCATTGTAAGATCGGTTAAAAAAGTCCCCAGGTATGGTATTGTTCCATGACTAACGCCAGGTGAGCCTCGCTCGTGTAATAATTTTTGCAAGTGTCTATCATTTTCACCGACCGTATCCGCAAATTTTGCAGTCCCTTCTCGCATTAACAATTCACGTTGTGCCCACCTGTTATTGTCTTCACTAAATATCCTCGCTAGTTCGTCAAAAAGTTCAGTTTTTTCTTTAGACAGAAGCGCCCATGTTTTTCTCAATCTATACACGTTGTTGCTTTGCAACCCCGAAATGATGGCTTTTAAAGAGGAAAAATTTTTGAGCACTCTCAGCTCTCGGGCAATATCCAACCATGCAGCCAGGATATCACATCTGTCGATAGGCCTGAGGTTGGGTTCGACGAGAACGGTAGATATAACTCTAAAGGAGACAGCATTGAATTGGTTCACAGTGGCCAGCACGGTCGCGGCGTCGTGTGACCTGTCTTTATCGCGGCGGGACCAGACTGCACCGAGGCACTGGTGAGGGACGACTTTTTTAAAAAGCTCCATATCCATGCGCGTGAGTTGTTCCGCGAAGTGTCGGTGCGGCACGTGCGGCAGGCGGTAGGCGCTGGTGTGGTGCGCCGGCACGCGCATTCCGGGCGCGAGACACACCCCGCCTGACGCAGAGCCGTTTCGTTCCGCACTGAATACTGCTAGCTTCTGTAACACCTGAAAACAAAATAGAAATTAGTTTTTGTTGTTTATTTTGTTTTGTTAGTTTAAACTTCATGAAGCAAAGTTGTTTTCTCTTGCATAATCCATTAAAAAAAGAAAAAAAATATTCTTAGCAACCACTTCTTCTTCAAACGCTTTATAATTTATTGATTGTTGAAAATGCTTTGTTATAGTTAAAGTTAATCAAATCAAAAATATTAAGAGGAAAATCAAGAATAAAAGCAACCTTCGAATGTAGCTCAGAGCCAGGCAAATGAAGCTGTGTGAAGGCGAGAAGCTGCTGCAGTGCGGGGTGGTGCGGTGGTTGACGAAAGTCCTCCGGGTAGGTATCCAGCCACACGTGGAGACATGCCACCAGAGTCCTACAACAATACCAAATGGTACTTATAGTTGGCCTTTTTCGAGAAATTCATGACGCCATTTGTATTTGTCATCGAAAGGAAGTTGTAACAAAGTCAATTTATTTTTATATTTATTTAAATCATAGGTATAGGAAGAATAGCTGAGGAAGAGTGCATATAGATGTATCAGTGTTATTTATAATTAGAAAAACTAACTTTCTATGTTGTTGAGAGGTGTCGATAACTGTAGGGAGTAGATCGTCCGCTGCCAGAGCTTCATATCGCCGCAGTAAAAGATCCAATACTTGACTGCACTCCGCAAATGATCTACACAACAAAACATAAAATTAGCGACTTTAAAGCAACAATAGCCTTATCTTTCACTCAACCATGAAGGTGCAAGTAAAGACGTTTATAGCAATTAGACAAAAAAATCTTCTAATTTATTATAAATGGAACCGGAAATTATTTTTAATACAAAAGTGATCGAAGTTTTGATAATTTTATTATAAAACTAAACATTTATTTAGTTTTATAATAAAATTTGAATAAATTAATAAAAATCTATCATAACGAACAAATAAGTAATAATAAAAGATATGAAAAAACCAAACTTCTAAATATAAGCAATCAATAAATATAGCCATTTATACTGAAGTGATAATAAGTAGTTTTTCTATAGGGTAATTCCACGTGCGGACATGAAAAAATCGATGTTTGCGATTTTAGTAATATTAAAATATGTTGTACAATATAAAGATCGATACAGATATAAAATATTTTATCGTTTTAAATGTAGTTAATGAGTTTAATTTTATGAAATTGAAATTTACAAACTTTAGATAAATTTATGCCAAGAAAAAAAGAAATAATTTGTAATGTAAAATGTATGTTAAAACGATTATTTGGTAAAATATAAATTCCATTAATCAATTTATTAATTTTTAGACTGGGGACAAGGTTTAAAGTAAGGCACCTCTTCCATTTACTCAAATTTTTAAGGACTTTAAAGCTTAACGTTCATCAGAGCTTAAATCTGTGCAGAAGACATTTATATCTATAACATACTAGTCGACCCGTCCGGCTTCGCCCGGGTGCAAGATAACACGTGTATTTAGCCGTAACCGCTATGTCCCTGCATTTTGAATCTGTAATATCTTCAAAAATAATTGCTTAAATTTCATGCTGTAAAGGGCCATATTGATCTATATTAAATGTACAATTTAAGGTACCTAATTGGATAAGGATTAATGCTGTATTGTTTAAAATCCCTTCGTAAATAAACCATTATTTTTTGTAAAAAGTAAAGGATAATAAATGGTTATTGTGGGTTATCCCTAAGAGGTAGACATATACCATCGCGGACTTTTTTGTAGACTTTTTTAAGGTGTACAATACTGTAGTAAATTATTTTGATCTATCTCGAAGGGTTCAGCCTTTGCAATGTAAGCGCAAAAAATGTGTTTATTTACGACATCACATTAGAAACCTCTACAATTATCAGTGTCTCTCTACTATATTATATATGTATTACATATAAACCTTCCTCTTGAATCACTCTATCTATTTAAAAAAAACCGCATCAAAATCCGATGCGTAAGTAGTTTTAAAGATTTAAGCATACATAGGGATATAGGGACAGAGAAAGCGACTTTGTTTTATACTATGTAGTGATTCGAATGTTAGTAAAATCGCAAACGTGAACGTTTTTGTCGTCGTACCGTGTGAAATGAATCTAAAGCTAAATTTATGCGAAACTTAGCAACGGCTGTCGACGATATGACATGTTGTTAAATGACAACTTGTAAAATATTTTAATTAACTCCAAAAAAAAGGAGGTTCTATATTTGACAAATAAATTTTATTGATCACCGACTTTAAAATTATTTAAGTGAAATTATTATTATTGCATTTTTTTTATTAAAAATGTTTTATCATATTTTCTTATATTCTTTTTGCAAGTAATTATAAATATGTCAAGTAAAATACGCATTACTATTGTCGGGAATGAATGCCTCCCAATACTATTTTTGATAATATTTTAACCCGCTTTTTTTTTTTTTTTTTTTTGTGCGGTGGAAAATGCATTTACGCATTCCCTCTTTGAGGGGTATGTGGGGCTCATAGCAATCAAGTGCTATACTACCCACTAAAAACCACCGGGACCATCGCCGTCTGCAAGGGACGCCGCGGGATCGCTGAGTTGCATTCGACCGCAACGTTCCGACGGATCGATATTTTAACCCGCACACGAAAATCAAAATTTGATAGTGTTTGTCTCTTTATTGAAATTTTGCGGAACCCTCATCGGAACTTGATCGAATTATTTATAATAACATATTTAAATATTTTACTAAAATTTCATATGTTATAGTTAACGTAATCAAGTTTATTATACGTTTCAAGCAGACTGTAACAATTAACGAAATTATATTAAAAAGTTAATTGTTAAATAAGTATATGGAGATAAAAAATATTATGTTTTATTAAGATTAGGTGTGGGCATAGTTTATTTAAACAAGTTAATATAAGGCAAGTGCTCACCGGTACGTTGCAAGGAATACGTTAACGTAAGTGGACTCGAGCTCCCCATCGTCGGTAGCCAGAGCCTCCACCAACCGTTCCACAGTGCCAGCCTTCACAAACCGCACCCGCACCGTCTCCCACTCCAAATGTGAGATTTCATCGTCTGATTCCTGAAAAAAATAATTTTATTATGTATTCATTCAATTATAAGTTTTTTAATACGACATTAAAAATTTTATTACATTCTAAAAATTAGTTTCGAAAAAGAAAATAGTTCTCAAATAAATTCGAAATATTGTATGAATTGGCAAAATTATGCTGGCTACTTCTCTCTCCCTCTCTCTCTCTCTCTCAATCGATTAAAAAGGGCACATTTTTTTACTTGGCAAAGACGTATTATTTTTTTCTATCAAATACATATCTAGATATGGTCTAAACATAAACTTTCACACAGTAAAAGCAAAATAAGCAGTAGCGATATCAGGAATGAAACTCTCCAACGAAATGATGATGAAATAAAAATTTTATATTATTTAATAAGTAATACCTACATTTTTTCAATCGAGTAAAGACGACCTTCCTAACAGGTAGGTTATAACTCCACCTCCCCTAAACTACGGTCGCACCCATTTTCATGGGCTTTACGCTTAGGTGAAGCACCAAAGGAAGTATTAGTAATGCCTCAAAAGCTTTGCTCTTCACAAAATCCACTCATCAGACTTAATGACGAGTATTGAAGTTGTATAATTTCAAAATGGAAAGCACTATCTAACTACAACATCTTATAATATGTAGTTTAAATATGCTTTTAAAAGTAAAAGCTCATAACACTAGCTTTAGATGTATTAATTATATTTATTGTTAAACTTTAATTTAAATACAAGAATACAATTCATCTCCTAAAGAGATGAAAACAAATAATTGGTTTTTTATTTTAAATAGATAAACTTTTATCACTCAGTGAAACACATTACAAGCGAGGGTCGGTTGGCGGAAAGATTATGACCCGGGGTTTTTACATTAAAATGTTTATTTTATTGTATTACATATAAGTTTAAACATAAAAAATATAGAGCAGTTATAAATCCTCTGTAGACGTGGTCATGATCATGAATAACAAACAATGTTATCAAACTAAACTGATTCATCAAGTTATTCCAACCGTTTAAACTGAATTAGCATACTTATTAGTCATAAATATTTTTCAATGTATGTACTTTTTTACTCTACTGCGGTTATGGGAAATATTTGTCATAGAATATCACGCTAATATATGACGTTATTTTCAAATAAAATATTTATATTGAAATGACAAATGTAATGATTAGTATTTTTACATACTAATCATTACAATTGGCTGCATCAAGATGTCGTTTGATTCATCTTTACAAGTACTCTTTGATAGGTCCTAAATGATTGTATCTTATTTTTTATTCACTTTTTTAATATAATCTTATTTGACGAAACTGAATTTTTATTGTTATAATAAATACTTACACTAGAAGCGGAACGCGTAGGCCGATGATAGCGCACCTTCTTGAGGTAGACTGTGTATACTGCTCCATCCACCCTCTCTTCGCCCCACAATCGCCATGTTGGCTGCTGGAACATATCACAAGTTCCTTAATACTACTTAAAATACACAAAACTCACTTCACCTACATTTAACACAACATTTCTGAGACATTTAAAATGATAATATACCTAATGTATTACTTTAAAATAATTAATATTTACTACATAACTAGCTGCGCCCCGCGGTCTCACCCACTATATTTTGGATAATTCACACTTTATCATTATAAATTATAGCCTATATGTTATTATAGTAAAGTTTCATCAAAATCCATTCAGTAGTTTTTGCGTAAAAGAGTAACAAACATACATCCATACATTCTTATAAACTTAATTTTCGTTTATAATATTTGTAGGATATGTCAACAATTAAGTAATGTACACACGTATTTGTATACTATACACAATATGATGTAATTCTTACATAATCGTCATCAATGCCATTAGAGAACAACACCGGTTCAGCCTTACTGACGCCGCATATCCTCCACATGGCCCATCGCGACGTCACGCCGCTCAGCTGAGCGCGGGCATTGCGATCACTTTCACTATCACACCGTGCACGATAGGATACAATAGGGTTCATGCAAGTATTGTTATACTCGTAGTTGTATCAAACGCCCGCAAAAGATGCGACTATGCGAACTCGAACGTGCGTGACGCTGGTGAAATCGTAGTTGCTCGCAGCGGCACACTTGTGGAAGCTATCCGGCACAGCCCGTTTCCTAACTAACTCACTTACACAAAAAACACACTCATTAATAAATTTTTGATGATAAAGTTTCGCTACCCTGCTTACAAATTTCATTATCAAATAACACAATATTTTCACTGTATCTTTGTAATAAAATCATGATAAAAAGTTGCACTAAACTTCATTAAAGTAAGATAAACTATGTTATCACATTTACAGTACAGAAGTAGAACTGAAACACGTGGCTTTATTTAAGAGTTTTCAATTAATTTTCTATTAAATGATAACTGGAAATACGAGACGATGGCACAGTGGCGTGGACGCAGACGACTGCTCTCTCGTTGAGAGATCGCGTGAAAACTGCGAGCACATGAATGACGCCTGCATCTTTGAGGTGGTAAACATCATAATAAGAGGAAATCAAGCTAGTGTGTGTGTATTAAATCATCGTTCCATCATCGTTTTGATTACTGACTTGTTGAGCATGGAACTGCAAAATCTTTTATTAATTAGCAAGAGAAATGACGATTAATTGATTAATCTTAGTTACTCTTTTATCTTTAAAAAATTGGGATTAAGGCGTATTATGTTGCAATCTTACTTAGATTTATAAATACGTAACGTCCGGCAACCACAACCACTTGCTTAATGACTACCGTGGTGTACATTAAACCAATAATAATAACAAATCAATAAGTATAAATCCCATTACATGTTGTTTATTTCAATAATAAAACTTGTACTATTGATTGACATCCCATTATTTGATTATTGATACGAAATGTGGATGCCCTATTTTTATACAACAAATAATGTTTCTAAAGCAGGTTAAGAGAACATTACATACTTAAAATGTAAACCTGAACCCATTCCCGAGACACTCAAAGAACATGAAGAATATATATATGTATATATCCTATGCACATAATTGGTGACCCAGTACGTTTGTAGAAACAGAAACGGGTCGAGTATGAAATGGGGCTGAACGCAGCTGCTCGGTGTACCTAGTACCTACATTGTTCAGTACTCTTCTCGTGCGAATTAATTTCCTTCTCATTACCTCTGCTATGAAATAGACTATGTCGCAATTTATTTTGAACTATATACCTACCTAAAAATATATGTTATTTCCTCTTTAATTCCATCATAATACATCATACCTTATGGCTTAATACTTAATACGACAAATGTCTATGTAATTTCGACGTGTAATCAGGTTACCTATATATTTACAGGGTATTTATAAATCTAAAATTTCACCTTTTTATCTTTAGCAGTTGTAAATCTGTCAGTGAATTAATAAATAATAAATTGTGTCAAATACCTAATTACTAAGTAGCAGTTTAAATTTAAAAAAATATTATTTCAGTATATTAGTAGTCTCCAGAATTATAGTATTCCCACACAGATGGCATCCCATGTAATTGGATTGTCATCCGTTTGGGGTTCCCCGTTCCACCATATTTTTAAAATCAAAACCATCACAGATCGTGTATAAGTTGTTATAAAAGTTATTGATTAATAATTATTATTATTTATTTAAACAAAATGAAAATATTGAAGGTTAAAGAAGTTAAACTCGTAACTTAAAATTTTAAGAAAATATTTAGTTTCTTTAAAAAATTAAAGTAAAACTATCTTATTAAAGAAAAAAACATTTTGATAATAACCAGGTCTAGTCTTAGGTTTTCACATGTTTTGGCACGGTTCGCAGATTCTAAAGTTGGCAACACTTATTTATTATCTAGTAAAATATAAAATCTACTACCTTACAATAAACAATTTTTTGGCATATTAGTATTACTTAGTTTGTCACTTCGTTATTTGTTAAGCAGGATAAAAACGTGGTAGACATTAATTGCCAATGCAATTTATTTGTGAGACATAAATGTATGGCTTCAAGTTACTATTAACGCTTACTCATTCGAGATCTAATTGATTAAAACGATCGACACACTATTCTACTTTTATCAATCAATAAATGGTTTTCAGGCTTCGTCGTTACAGCTGTATTTATAAACTTTGTTTCGCTACACACAAAGTAATTTATTTTTAATCAACTGTAACTTTAATTTATTTTGTTATATTCGTAAGTGAAGAGTTCAGATTTCGGAAGTGAGAATTAAACTATATTTTTGTTTCTCACCGAATTAAGGGAATTTTCAGTAAATTTTTTTTTGCCATTGTTAATTTTTGAAAAAAAAAAAAAGCCTCGACCAGGCACAACATTATCTATTTATAAAGTCATTTTTTTTGTCTTATTGATTTTAAATGAATCTCCAAGGACTTATGGTGGTCACCGCAAGGACCTTCTGTTGGAACTGGATCAAATCAAACAGCTATAACTTTTGAAATTATAAATAATTTTTATTAAAATTTTCGTGAATTCAAGTCTAAACATTGTGTAATGATACCATTGTGATATGTTATTAATTTTATGAAACAAAACGATTTAATGGCAAAAAAATTACTGGAAATTCTCATTTTTTCATGTTGCTGACTACCCCTTACTCATTAATAACTAACGCGTAAGCCCTATTTTGACCGAGACCGTCTCTTTTTCGGTTATTTTTTTATAACAGATAAGGGACAAACCAGCAGACGGTCCACCTGATGGAAAGTAGCCACCGTTACCCATCGGCTTCGATAAAACAAGAGATAAGTTGCCGAAGATAGAGAGAGGAGGGGGAGCGAAGAGAAGAATACTGTGGTTTCAGTGAAACCTGAGCATTAATGGGATGGGAGATGGAGGGGGTAGATCTGACTCACATGCGGCTCGACCGGAAAGCTTTAATATGAATTTTCAAAAACTGCACGAAATTGACGTAGTATCTAATTAACAATAATATAAGATTTTTTAAATGGTTTTTCCATAATAATTATTAATCTCTCGAATTAATTTTTATGAAGGTTTAACCAGTTTCTACATGTTTTAATTTATAAACCTCGAAATTTAACTTTGTTAGGGAACGGATAGACTATTTGCGTTACGAAAAATACTTCTTAGTGTTTATTTTAGTTATCAATATAGATTAGATATACATTATACAAACTATAAATAATATTATTATTATATCTAATAACTTACAATAATTCAATTATATGAATTCTGACAATAAATCTTTTATTAAATAAAATAGTTAATAAAACGATAAAATAATAGCAGATACATAAAGATTTCGAAGTAACAATTTGATACAGCGCCAGGAGAACTTGTGACGCCAAGCATTCAAACTCGTATGACCCGGCGCACTACGCAGTCACATTTAAATGAAGGGAAAAACAACCACTACATTTGATAACTCCAGAATTTTCCTAACAACTAGTATATTAGACATTTCTAGAAGCAATTCGTTTAAGGACTCGACTATGGTAACAAATAAACAGTTTCAGGTAGTTCAGATTCACTAAGACCTGATCTTTTGGATTGGGTTTATCTATAGCTGATTATGAGTATAGGTTCTGTGACACTATCTGAACTACAGTTGCACAAACGAATTCAAAATGAGCTAACGAATTCTCAGACTTGTTTATCAAGAATATCTACTAACGCTACTGCATTTTTTAAATATTTTAAATTATATGTTTATTCCGCAACATTAAAACTTTCTAACAACTCTTATAACTGGTTCTCATAGTTGTCGACTTGACGAGGTGTTCGCGAAAGTTTTTTGCCACATATCTGTTTAATTTACGGTTGTATACCACATACCCAGGATTGTAACAATGCCGTCAAGTTCTGTTACAAACCTGGTTGAAATCTGTTAAAGGAATAATATACAATGATATTATTATGTTACAAATATAAATGTAGTGAGAGAAGTTGATTTAAGTTTAATAAACACAAAATTTTAAGTATGCAATTATTTTAACTAAATTAAATAAAACGTATATTATATTACCTAGCTCGAAATTGTTATTTTTAAATTTCAGGTCATTTTAATTAGTATGCAAAATACTTAGTGCGCGACAATTAATCCGATATCAAATTAAAGCAAGGTCAATTCTATTTGAATGGAATATAACAGTGTAGGTACTAATACTACCGGCAAATATCACAATGAGCAGAACCCGGCACGGAAATATCGTAGACATCTATCTATAGACTACCTATAGATCTACCTATGAACGTTGATAGACAGTAAATGCATACAAATAAATTTGATACAACTGTACCTACTTGTAACAAGACCTTGCTTCAGGTGTCATTAGAATATAAACCCAGTAGCTTAACTTTTGGATAAGTGAATGGTAGCTTTTATAAATTAGTTTAGTCGCATAGTCAGTCGCAAGTCCCAGGCGCTGCTCTGTTTCCTTTCTAAAGTACGATCTTTTGTGTGTGTATTACGGTGCAGTGTTAGGCTATGTTTCTGTCTATAAATTTTTTTTTATATAATTAGGCGGCAAACAAGCGTATCGCTCACCTGATGGTAAGCGATTATCGTAGCTTAAGTCTGCAACACCAAAAGCATCGCAAGCGCGTTGCCGACTCTATCCCCAATTCCCCCCCAGGAGCCCTAGTCACCTTACTCAGCAACAGGAACACAACATTGCTTTAGAGTATTGTTTAGCTTATGTTTAGCGAGTGTTGCTGTGATCTTCTGTAAGGTCGAGGTACTACCCTAGTCGGGCTGCTCCATATTTGAGTAGGAAATTTCCTGCTGTGCCCGATCTCAGTTATGACGAAACCCAAATTTTATGTGAACTCATTCTATAGTTTATGTTTTATCTAAATTATATTATACATATACTAGATGACCCGGTAAACGTTGTTTTGCCATAAATATTTGGGGTTGTCCACCCTTAACACTTAGGGGGATGAAAAATAGATAGTAGCCGATTCTTAGACCTATTGAATATGCATATAAAATTTCATAAAAATTGTTCAAACCGTTTCAGAGGAGTTTGGTAACTAACATTGTGACACAAGAATTTTGTATAATAGAAGATATAATATCGTACACCGACACCGACCGACACCTTTTAATTAGTACCCATTAGGTATAAAACAAGGTTACATCCAACATTTATAACAAATGTTCTATATTTAGCTACCAGTGAACATATTGTGACGATATACAATCCATGTGATCATGACTACCCAGGGTGACTTTAAAGGTCAACATACATAAAAGAATTTCCATAACAAGGACAAAATATATCGATCAGCAATGATGGGTTCTATAAAAAGAAGATTCTACGAAAGGCAATCTCCGCCCACTTCCCCCCATTGCCTCCTCTGAAGCTCTCTGCAAATACCTCCTTTTGCAATTGCCAAAACAACAAAATATGCTAAACAATTTTTTGTTAGCAACACCGTTTATAAAGTTGTATTAGCGGGTAGGTCAATTTATACCATGTCAAGTATACCAACAATATATAACCTGTAGCGAGATAGATTAGAGTCAGTATCTCTGGTGTTCTCTGGTGTGTAGTGTACATGGAAGTTAATATTATGTGTCGTGGTTAAGGTCACTCTTGTTGAGGTCCACGCAAGTTTATTTTATTATCTATTGTAGTTGGCGAGGTCGAGTGGTGGAGGTGGGAGTTAATATATTATGAAAAGATTCTTGAAACCTGCTCCTGGGTCTCAAGTCCCAGGCACTGCTCGGCTTCGTCTAAATTACATGTATCATTCCTCTCATTTTATGACATTTTATACGATCCTTAAACGCTCATTGGTTAGCAACACCATTGATAACTATATTCGTACTTTTTAATTTATTCCAAGACTATATAATCTCTGTTCCGATAGACTTGAGCCAGTTGTCAATAGGAGCTCGCCTGGTGATTATTATGGGTGTTATCCATAATAGTCACCAAATCGGGTATGCTCTTATCTACTTTTGAGTTATTTCATTTTGAAATTATTTAGAAAAAATCACTCGTCACTGATTGATTGCAAAACTTTTATTACTTTTTAAATTCTTCTAGAAATACAAGAACCATGTCGCATACAAACAATCACTCATTATTCAAATACTCTTGTGGGTGTATACAATACTTTACATAATTTTTGACAAACAAAACACATATGTGTATTTTTTAACATATATTATAAAATTCGGAAGAGTTATGTTTCAGTAACGTGCTAAGATAAATAGAAGATGTATGATAACTGCCTATAACAAATCTCCCAGAAAGATATAATCATGATTGATAACTGTACATTCACTGTTTTTCATTAGAATTTACCTAAAAATAAAAAATCAAACAATTCACAATAATTAAACCTTACATTTGTTAGTATGACGATAACTTTGTAAGTCAAGTAGATAGATGTAATTTCTATTGTTTACACCAAATGCCTTGTAATTTCCGCAAAGAAAGCATGATAAATCAATTTTCTACAGATTGTATAAGACTCGGCTGGTTTTCGAGTAGATACTCGAAAACTGACCTTTTATTTATTTCTATTATACCTAGGTAACAATTTATAACGAGACAATATATAACCTCTGTTCCGATAGGCTTGTGTCAGTTGTCAAACGGAGCTTGCTTGGTGACCATAATGGCTGTGGAACTTATGTGGTGTGTGTATGTGTGTGATTTTGTGACTGGAGATTATATTTCTCAGTGTCCGTCTAAAGTGCATATTATTATTGTCTTTTACGAGTTACTGTACTGTATAGCTTCCATTTAGATAATAATTTTGTAGAAAGAAAGACCGAAACGTTATCATTACTTAATGTTTAAGATTTAGCTAAGTTATTATTCCGTATTATTTAGGTTATTTGTCGTTTTCGGGTAGATAGACAGCCGCTTGGATTCATAGTTGCAAAAGGTATTAGTGTTAATTTATAAACTAGAGGCACGAATAGTGATATCGCCGAATAACGAATTTTCGGCGAGACTCATGGCCGATGCGCCGGCTATTCGGGAGCCAAATACAACAACACTTATAATCTTTCGCGTGTGTTTTTCGTACATGTAATGACTAATGACGATGCGTCGTGGGCGCTTTTGATTGTTGATAGATCAGCAGTCCCTTATAAGTGGTGTTCAGCAAACGCAAAACAATATCTTAATCTTGTAGAATTTACTAAGATTTATTTATCATCTTCCTATTTTCGGAAGAAAGTATGATTTATGAGGAAAAGTTCAATCGTTTGCTATCAACAATAACAAGTCTCCAATATTCGAATACCGAATTGTGAAAAAAAAATGTCCGAATAGCCGAATACCGAATATTCGTGGCATCTCTATTATAAACGACTCAGTGGTCACACTGCCGTAAAATAAGTATCTTATCATTATGATTCATGATACACCGAATTAAATAGGTGAGCAAGTCAAAAGAATTCATGTTATAAGTAGTATTAGGAATATTAATAGGTAAAATATTGGTGTCTTCTAGGAAGGCGTGTTCCATCCTAGACCGTGTGTTTGTACTAACATCATACAAGCCACGCTCCAAGGAAAAAATATAACTATCATGCCTAGAAAATCATGGACATGTTTGTGTATTTAATAAAATATTGTAGAAAGAAGATCGGGATCGAGTATCTAAGTCAATTTGAAAATATATCTATTTTGTTCCTCTGTATAGGATATAACCGTATTAAAGGGTACAAAATGTAAATCAGAACAAGGTTATTTATTAACTATGCTTTTATAAGTACGTAAGTACGCATCAGGCTCGTCCAGTGTTCGACTTTCGGTGGTATTCATAAAATTAACACAGTTTTTCCATAAATAATGAATAATTACAACACTTCGATAAACTATTACAATAGATAATTCTTAGAATATTAGGTACACTAAAGCTTTCTCTCCAGTTTTTAATGTATTGATGAGTTTTGTTATGAAATAGTATGAACAATCACAAATGACAGCAAAGATAGTCGAGGATATAGGCGACAAGCGTGACCGACGCGCTCGAACAAACTTGATAGTGGCGGGTTCTAACTACCTACAGAGTACAGACTACACAACAACCGCCAATAAACAGACATACCCTTTCTTTTAGCAGTTTTATATCAAATTAAAAATAATACTTTTATATCAGCACTACTCCTCTCGTCGGTCATTTCATTGCGAGGGTTAAGTGTGTGTTACCACTACAGATAAACGAACATATATAGCGAAGAATGTGTTTGTTAAAAACTAATAATTCAGCGTCTTTAGGCACGCTTTCGCACATCTCTGGTGACAATGCGGCCTAAAGATTTCAGGTTCATTTAAATGTCATAACATTATTATTCATAACATTAATCATAAGACTAGTGTAAGACGGATTACAAACAAAACGATTATCTTGAAAAGATCTTATCATCAGCTTTCCTACAAAACATCACTGTTTACATATAAATAGCCTCAATAAGACTTGGTATCCTTAATCGTTTAACAAGGTACATACTATATACTTCTGTATTTTATAAACAGTTTCTAACAACAGCTCGCTTTATTTAAATAGATTCACATCAATTTAATGAGTACAACTTTTGTAAAACAATGAAATTAGCTGAGCTGAAGCTGAACTCAGGTCATCGCCCTCTACACCTCGCAATCGATAGCGCAGAGATCATCGTCCGGGTTACAAGTTCACTCCTAGAAAAATCATATTAACTGGATTATTACAATATGCTCCTTAATGTCTTATTTCAAACAAATAAAATTAAGTTCATTCAGTCTTATTTCAAAATCCAATATTATGTTCTGCATTACCGCCAACTTACATGACTCTTATACTACTATGTAGTGCATAGTATAAAACAAAGTCTCTTCTGGCTGTCTGTATGTCCCTATGTATGCTTACATCTTTAAAACTACGCAACGGATTTTGATGCGGTTTTAATAGATAGAATGATTCAAGAGGAAGGTTTATATGTATAATACATGCATAATATAGTAGGGAAACACTGATAATTTGAGATTTGAGAGTTTTCTAATGTGATGTCGTAAATAAACTATTTTGCGCTTGCATTGTAAACGCTGGCTGAGCCCTACAAGATAGATCAAAATAATTTATAACAGTATTGTACACCTTAAAAATTTCTACAAAAAAGTCCATGATGTCCATGCCTGTCTCTTAGGGAAATCCACAATAACCATTTTTTATCCTAAACTTTTTACGAGAAATAATGGATTCTAAGCAATACAGCATTAATCTTTATCCAATAAGCACATTAGATCAATTTGGCCCTTTACAGCATGTAATTTAAATGAATATTTTCGAAGATATTACAGATTTAAAAAATATTTAGTATCAGCATTGCACCCGTGCGAAGCTGGGACGAATCGCTAGTACTAATATATAAAGCTGAAGAGTTTGTTTGTTTGCTTGAACGCACTAATCTCATGAACTACTAGGTCCGAATTGAAAACTTATTTCAGTGTTAGATAGCCCATTTATCAAGGAAGGCTATAGGCTATATATCATCACGCTAAGACCAATAGGAGCGGATGATCACGGGCACGAAGTGGCAAGGGCCGGCTGGTCACTTTTTATTTCTGTAATATTATTATCGAATGATTTACTTTCAGTTTGAAATGTTTTAATAATGTTGTAAAAGAAAATAGCATAATTTTTTTTAATATTTAAAGGTTTACTATAATGTACTAATTTAGTATACTGGTATTATGTAGAGCCATTATTTAATTTTGTTATTAACTGACGCAGTAAATGCGGTTCGTAATTAGTAAGACTACCTTGTATCACAGATGACACGGTGCGGTGATTCATAACATAATTTACGAGTAAGAACAACGAAACTGTTTACAATACCTACTTCATTGTGTATGAATCGTTAGTGATTAAATTGTATTATAGTCATTATGCCTTCGCTTGCAAAAACAAAATGTTCCCAATAAAAACAACATGTTGTTGCAAAAATAAAAAATCGTATTTGATGCCAATTTCTCTCATGAAATTAAAATGTAGTAGTTATATTTAAACGGCGGAGATTTTCCACTGCTGAGCACCCGTAATATAAAATACCCTTGAGCACGACCTGCGTAGTATTTAGTCTGGTCTAGCCCACTTAGTTGTCTCCCGACAATTTACTCGATTTAATTATCCAAACATACACAGATGTACCAAAGCGTAAAATCATCATAAATTTCATAAAATATGTCCCTTGGGGCGCCGAAGTATACCCACTACAAAAAAAATATCACAATATGTTAATGCTTTTTATGATAGATAAGGAACAAACGAGCAGACGGTCCACGTGATGGAAAATGGCCACCGTCGCCCATAGACATCGGCAATACTTAGAGAGTATCTCTTGTTTTCGCCGATGCGTTGTCGTCTCGAAAGTTAAGTTAGGAGGGAGAGCGAAGAGAAGAATGAGGCGGTTTGAGCACGTATTTCCCCTTACATCAATAACGTCGCACTTGACCCTTGAAGACGACGTGCTGTTAGTCTAATGACAATCTATAATGGGATAGGTCCAGTCTGCCGGCACTAATTAATATTTGTTTGAACATTCTTTAAAAAAAGTAGTATGTTTAAATATAATTTTTGTAATCAAAATTTATAAGTATACGGAACTTAGTATTCTTAAGCGTAGAAACGAGCAAGAACATAATTTATGCCTTGACCTGCATCACTAACGAAGCCTACAGCAGACACTTAACTCTAAATACTCGAACAATTGGCAAACGTACACTATGCTATGTGTACACTATATGATTTGTTTATTTTCACATGGAACTTGGTATGCAAATGTTGTAAGTTTGTTAATGTAGTTTTAAATGAAAAATCGAAAAGAATGATATTATTACCAAATACTGTGTACGAAAAGATTATTGACGTAATAAATCTATAAAATTCCGATTATTCATGAGTAATCGAATACAGCAAGTTTTCATCCCTACAAATAAATAAAATTGGAGTGTCATGGCTGGACCGATTTTGAAGGGACTTTCACTGGCAGATAGCTGATTTAACAAGGAGTAACTTAGGCTATTTAACATCTCGCTACGACACAAAGAATCGGAGCAACACGCGAACGAAGTCGAACGGGTCGGCTTGTGCTTATATAACTTTCTATTACTTTTTAATGCGAAAAAAGGGTTGTAAAGGGTTGAAAGGGGAGGGATGAAAAGTTGTAAGGATGTATATGTCTTTTTAGATCTAGAAGCTTGAAAATTAATTGTAGGCTGTTGATTCGATATAAATAAATATGACATTCAAAGTTTGTAAAATATTTGTAAAATAATTAAAAAATTCTACCCAGACCCCATTCTACGCGGATGAAATCGCGTACACAGCTAGTTTGTCATAATATCGGTGTGATGAATGTATCCTGTATTGATTTTTTATTGTTTATTGAAATGAGACTGCATCAGTTTTAATATGCCACTCTGCTGTTCTTTTTATACTCGTGTATAATATGAAATTTAATTTAAAGCAACTTTTTGATTATTCATTCTTGAAAAGATCCGAATGTGTCTATGCGATCGGTTTCCTTGACGTATCAAAAAAGTTTATTGATCCAGTAACAAATGCACAACGAAAGAAAAATATGAATCACAGCCATAATTACAACTAAAGTAAAATTACACAAATTGAAACTAAATATCGTGGATCGCAACTAACCTTGACGTACCATCGCGTTTGAGATTTGCGATTCCTGGTGCGGCGGCGTTCTTGACTACGCGATTCGCGCTGATGAGCCGGAGAGCGCAAAGCGTGGCATTTGGCCGCCAGCGCCTTCGTGCGCTCTGCCAGCGAGTGCCGGAACTCGCCCCCAGCACACCCCCGCACCAGCATCGCTCAATCTACCACTTCACCACCACTGAATGTCCCCCGAGTTAAATCGCTCATACTTTTTACAAAATTGTCACTTATTTCTCACTGCTTTAACTCGCTCTGTCGAATCCAATGTCAAAGCCAAGTGTAAATAGCCTCTACGTTATACATTCATGAGTCATTGTAATGATTTTTATTTTTATTTTAAATCCCAATTATGAATTTTTCTCACACTGTGTTAAAATTTATTAATTCTTGTCTACTTTTGCCAAGGATGGTTTAATTATACCTCATAACAAATACACTGGTTTAAATTAACATCAAATATAACTATGTTATATTATAGTTAATTATAATTGGATTCATTCGAATAAATTGCAATATCAATTACAACTTAAGTCATGGTCTAGGTCGAGAGCACGGAGATAACATTGGAAATACCACTCCAATATATACGTCACAATGATAACGTGCTCTCAAATAACATACTCATCATATCAGTCTCGGCGACTTAATCCAATCATCAACACAAACACCCGTTATATTATGTTATACCCATATTTTGGATATAAAAAAACTAAACCTATAAGTATCTTTGTATGTACCTTTTTTTAATGGTAGATAACCTTACCTGATGGTAAGTGGCCACCATCGCCCAAGGACGCCGGCAAAACAATAGATACCTATTGTTTTGTCGCTGCGTTGCATCCTCGAAGATAAAGTGGGGAGCACAGCTCAATACGTCAAAGTAAAGTTCTTCCCTCAAATCAAATCGTTCTGACCAAAGAAGCAAGTTTTAATTCAAAACAAACCACAAAACATAGCACAGCTGATGAGGAGTTGATTAATTACAAAAAGGATTGCCACCCGGACTATAATATAATTAATATTTTTTGTAATATGCTTTCGTCAATTATACTAACTTTATATACAATACAAATACAGCGAAAAAATCAATTTAATATAATAAAAAACTAATAGCTATTTATTTTAATATAGATCTAAATTGTTTAGATTCCTATAAATATTTTAAAACAAATACAGCTTGGCAAATTAATAATGATTCTTATAATAGAAAGGTGGCAACCCTACCTGCGACTAAAGTCATAAAAAGGGGATATCCTCATTGTGTTATTATTGACGTCTCTCATTTGTAGTAGATAGATTACAGGCTATGTGGGTAGAAGGTAGGTATTAAGTAAAAACTATTTCAGGTCTTATAACTCAAAATTACCATATCTAAAGAACGGTTTGGAAAGAAAATTATCTTTTTAGTCCAGGTCAAATTACTAATCGATTTTTAATAAAACACTCTTTTTTTTGAAGATGTATTTGTACCTGTATACTAAATTTGTAATTCAAGAAATGTACAAATAATAACAAGTAGGTCGACAACCGAAGAGGAAATTGGGTAATTGAGGAAGGGAGCGGCCAACTAGTTACCTTGCCTCTTACACTAACAGATCTACTTATTTCAAAACTTCTATCGAATATGTATCAATCTAACGTAACATTCCTATTTCCTCTAATAATAAAATAATTACACATATCAACGCCACGCTGTCTTCCTTTTGAACACTTTATTTTCGTCAGCTTTGTAAATACTAAATCTTTAAATATCGTAATAAAAAAATTGTCACTACATCCGTTAGTGATCGTGAAACATCAAAAAGAGTTCATCTATTGATATGATGATACCAGTGTCAAGTATCTTTGAGAAGTTGGAGTTAGTTTAAGATTATTATTTGATATCCTAGGAAGTCAAGCGTTAGTATATTGATAGAAACAATAATAAATAACTACTATAAATGAGTCTACTTGTGACAATCAAGTTGACAACAAAAAATTGAATATGACTCCATCAAAACGATGATACCAAAAAATATTATAGAACTGATAGATGCATATGAAATTAACTTGAACATGCTTTATGCAGATAGCTATTACACACCTGGCGTGCCAGATGCACATTTAACTAAAGTACCTGTCACACAATTTTGGGACGTAATACAATACATAAAAGCTCTTTCGATAAAAATGAGTCGACAGGTGGCACCTACAAATTGTCAGGTGCGAGTTTTTTTTGCTCCTTTCTACCTGAATTATTCCTTAAATCCTCTCCCATGTGTTTTATAGGTCTCGATACACATAACCAACATATCGTTGGTTATGTATCGTCAACATTATTTCTCTCAAAATAACACAAAAAGTGATATTTATATTATCTAGATGGGACATTTGGATTTAAACTATGATTTAACTTTACATCTATAAAACATTTACGTAAGAAATATTTTAGATCAGTCCCGTAAAATTCAACTTAATAGAAGAAAATAGGGAATCTGAGGTATAATTAATTATAAAATTAAATTATTAACTTAAGTTGGCATTAAGTAAAAGGCGTTTCGATTAATTATTATTAATCACCATATGCTTTTTAAGTAAATATTGGTGATATCAATATAAACCGGTGAAACCTGATCTCTTATCAGACTAGCTTGTACGACTTTACAACAAAATACAAAATATACACTATTTATACTTGGCATTGACTGTTCTTTTTGATATTTGAACCTAATTATGTTATTACCGTATACTTCAACAACTCTTCCAAGAACAGCTTCAGAAAGATATCAACAATCCAATCACACTTATCCACTTATACTCACAAAGATTTAATACGATATAAAAAAATAGTTAATGTATTTGTTTTAAGTCATGAAACCGGATTATATCAGACCGAAAGCGATGAATAAGCCCTACAATAGACCGTGGCCACGGGGCGGCGCGCGACGTCTGATACAGCTCCACTGCTTCTGCCTTGTATTCTGTCGCTGTCGCACATGACGCGCCACGCCGCGCCGCACCGGGGTATGATAGGGTATGATACGCATGTGCGGTACAAGGCTTTTCCGAAACATCACTCACTCATCAGTGATGTCACATTACTACGTTTTTACGTGACACTAGTAAGTGAGAAACTTACGATAAGGTGACGTTATCCAAATAAAAACAAACCAATTTTGCAATAATTGTTAATATAAATTAATAAAATGCAAATAGAATCATGGTTTTTAAGAGAAACACATTGTATAGCTTTTGCTCATCGATAGTGAATAACCTGTCAATGTGGTGACGATGAACAGTGTTCTGAAAACAACTAAATTTTTCAGGTACCAACCACTACGTTAAAATAATCTATACTGATATTGTAATAGCGAAACAGTTTTTATTCCCCTTTAACGCTGTAACTCAACTCAACTCAAACTCAAAATAGTTTATTTCAAATAGACTTTTTACATAGTACTTTTGACACGTCTAAAATGGGTTAGTCAGTCAGTCTGTCTGAAACTATCACCAGTTCGGAAAGCAGTTTTCTGATGAGAAGAACTGGCAAGAAACTCATCAGTCGCTTTTTTCATAACGCCATTGTATACATCAAATTTGTTTTACAATTGTATTATCAATCAGCTGAGTATCAACATTACTTGGATTCCAAGCTTTGTCATCGTTCAAGTAATCATTTACAGAATAGTAAAACTTAGAGGCAATTCTAAAATAGGCTGTGGAATCTTGTTATAGAGGCGAACACCAAGCCTCATGAAACAATTACTCATTTTGTGGAGACGATAGTATGGCGTAACAAGTTTATTTCTGTTTCTTGTATTTATATTGTGACCGTTACTATGTTTTGAGTATAAATGAATATTCTGCCTAATGTACAAAATATTACAATAAATATATTGTGACGGCACCGTAAGAATACCTATTTTATTAAACACACCTCGAAGGGAATCTGGCTCTTAGATTGTAAATGGCCCCAACTGCTCTTTTGTGAAAAATAAAAATAGATTCAATGTCCGCGGCCCTACCCCACAGTAAAATTCCATAAGATATAATACTGTGAAAGTAACTGAAACAAACAAGTCTAGCTGTATCGATATCAGTTAGTCACTTTACTTTTCTCACTGCGTAAGCGGCCGAGCTGAGTATTCCCGCCAGAGATGATAAATGGGAGTTCCACTGAAGTTTTGAATCTAAAGTTATTCCTAAAAAGACTGTTGAGTCAGCTACATTAAATACTTCATTATTTAATAAAAGAGTGAATTGTTGTTTATTAACGTTCGGTAACGCAAATTCGATACATTTAGGTAATGCACAATAAATAATGCACTGATTACATAGTCGCAACTGTATTGGTATCTCTTAACTTTAAATATAAGAGATGTGTCGTCAGCAAAAAGTACAATGTCACGCAGATTCCTCACGTAGTATGGTATCTACCATTAATATAAATCAAGAATAGATATGGACCCAATATGGAACCTTGTGGAAAGCCCATTTTTAAAACAGATCCAGAAGATTGTTCACCATTATAACTAATATTCTGGCTCCTTTGGGAAAGGTAAGAAGCAATCAGATCAAACTATTAATACCATAATAATTAAGTTTTTGTAAAAGAGTTTCATGTTCTACACAATCAAAGGCTTTGGACAAATCACAAAATACACCGATTGCATTTTGCAATTTCCCCTACGTTTGGGCGTCATAGATATGCTTGAGGAGCGCAAATCCAGCATCAGTTGTTGACCTACCTTTAGTAAAACCATATTGCTCACTCTGAAAAATATTATATATTTCAAAATGTTCTAAAAATTGAATTAATATAATTTTTTCAAAAACCTTACTTAGTGATGGTAATATAGAGATAGGTCTGTAGTTAACAGGATCGTTTATATCACCATTTTTAAAAAGTGGTATACTTTATTATATTTCATTAAATTAGAAACCGATCCTGTATCCACACACATGTTAAAAATAAGAGCTAGATGTGAAGCAACATCATGAATAATTTCAGTAAGTAGTTTCACAGAAATATCCCATAAATCACCAGTTTACCAGTTCGCTTTAGATTAAGCGTCTTAAATGTTTTAATTATATCAATTAAAACATTTAAGACGCTTATGATGATGAAAAATACTTGAAGTTGAAACTATTGTTGCAACCTAAGTGGTTACTTTTAAACAATGCAATAGCTAGATGATTAAATTGCTTCTCCCCATATAGTTCATATAGCTTTTCTCTACTTCTAAATATCCCTACAGTTGTCCAGTGACTAAATTTTAATTTGAAGCTTTTATACAAAGTTTTTATTTTAAAACTATTATGAAACTAAAATAAAATTAACTTAAACAGTCTATTATACAATTCATCAGGATTCTTCGAATTTATGTTTAAATCGCGCACTTTTTCTGAAACACTATCCATAAACAATTTATTCTGCTAACAGTCTTAGGGCGACAAATATTTTTTTGTCTATTTTCAATTATTGTGTCCATTAAAGTAAACTTTTGACCATAATGATCGGATCTCAAGTTAAGAGAACGACAATGATTACTGCAGAAGTATAGACTTTGGGCATGAAAATAATTTGGGCTTATATACTTTGTACATGTAGGAGAGAAAAACTTACAAACAAAAAAATCTTAAACTTGCACTTTAAGTGATATAAGCAACTTCAAGCTTTCCCTGTCAATTGATACACTAATTTCTAGCAAAAATATGCAATATTTCTCAGTTGCCTCATGCCTGGCTTTTTCTCACTGCGTAAGTTGTCCAGCTGAGTCTTCACGCCAGAGATGATTAAAGTTTTGATTTCAGTGAAGTTTGAAAAAAAATTAATAAAAGGTTGAATGCACGCTTTTTAATATTAGCTAAAGTAAACTCAACGATTTTTTTTTGCATGAATAACCAATTAGTTACCACGTAAGATTGACATATTGTTTATTTTAAATATAATGTGAAGTACATGTTATGCTATACACGTTGACATACAGCATCACGGCTTGTTGACTAGAATATTACTTCCCATTGGTTATACTTTATCTTCAGCATTACGGGTTGATTACTCGCGTTGTGCCACCTTTAAAAGCAAAATACTACTCGAATTAATTCTGCCAACATCATGACTAACAGCCTCAAATTTATCAGATGTGCCATCTTCAAAAATAAAATGCTACTGAAATCAATGTTGCCAATATCAAAACTGACAATAAAGTATATGTTATAAAAAGTTTAAATAGTACACATGCATTATAAATGGATCATTTACTTATGTGTGTGTACTATCATCATCACAACTCATTAATGGCCTACTGCTGAGCCGGGTCTCCTCCGCAGAGTGAGGCCGTAATCCACCACGCTGCCCAGTGTGGATTGGTAGACTTCACACACCTTCAAGAACTTTAGGGAACTTTCAGGAGTGCAGGTTTCATCACGATGTTTTCCTTCACCGTTAAAGCAAGTGATATTTAATTGCTTAAAACATTTAATTTATATAAAATATTTAATTGATATTTAATTGCTGAGTTATGTACTCAGAAGGTGTGCCCAGGATCGTACTCGAACCTCCAGAGTCAGACACCACACTGGGATATCACTGCAGTTCAATTATGTACTATGTAGGTCTTCAATTGTCAGTCCAGATTATGTTTTTTTTCTCATAACACAAATTGGTCGTGCGTAATAACTTAAAAAAATATATCAGCTAAATGACGTAAAATTTAAAAACAATGACAAAGAATCTTATAGTTTTTTCCTATATCTGTTCGATTCGTTAATTGATAATAGATAGTTTGTCTAGTACACTAATTACCAGTTATTCGATACATCTACACTATTATATAAAGAGGAAAGATTTGATTGTTTGTACGTTTGTTTGTTGCGAATAGGCTCGAAAACTACGGAACCGATTTTGAAAATTGTTGCACCGATAGAAAGCTACATCCTTTCCGGGTAACATAGGCTACGTGGTGTTGCCATAAATATTCTAATTAAAAAGATATGGCCATTTAAGTGCCATAACGTGGCCATTTTGTAAATTGAAGAGTTTCTCAGGAACTACTAATCCGTTTTAAAATTTTGTTCACTGATAGAAAACTACACTTTTCGAGAGTGACAAAGGTGATTTAGTGTTGCCATATACATTTTTTTATTGTTGTTACTACTGATTAGTAGCAATTTTAAAAATTCTTTAACTGAGGAAAGCCTATAATATTTCCGTCTCTCTTTCTCTTATATACTATCATTCTCTCTCATCCTCTCTCTTTTTTCTTCTTTTCGATCTCTCTCTCTCCTTTATCTACTCAATTTTATTTTTGCTTTGTACTCTCTCTTTTATTATCTGTCGCTTTTCTTTTCTTTTTCTTTCTATCATTTTTCTTTTTCTCACTCTCTCTCTTTTTTCAAATAATGAATTGAGGACATTAATTATAATATTGCTTTAAATACCCGTAGCGAAGCGAGGGCAGGCCGCTCGTATAAAATATTTTTGTAAATAATATAAAATACATAATTATGTTACAAACAAAGAAAATTTTCCAAATGCGCAAACTAAGTGTTATGTAATTTGAGAACGCATTTTTGTGTAGAAAGCATAAGTGAATGGAAAAGACCTTCAACACTCATAACGTTGAGCTACGAATCTCAAATGTAAACTAATAATAAGTTTAAAAAATCCGGCCAAGTGCGAGTGGGACTCGTGTATTGAGGGTTCCGTAAAATTTTAATTAATTTACAAATTTAGCTGTTCAAAACTGTTGTCCGCTTATATTGATATATAAAAAGAATAATTTAACCAACCGCAAAAAACGCTTATATTTAGAGGAAACTAAAATTTAGGAACTTCGTATTAAAGGTTAACTTAAAGTACCAAATGCGTTAAAATTTCTAAATGCGAATCAAATCTGTATCAAACTGTACATACAGATAATAAAAGAGCGAGAAGAACAGAGCAAAAGTAAAAATAAAAAAGAGAGAATGAAAGTATAAAAAAAGGGAAGAGAGGCGGGACCTCTCTGTAAAAGATTTTTTTTAAATCAGGTCAGTAGCATCAAAATGGAAATATTCGATTACATAATCAAAAAGTATGTATTACAGCAACACCCCATCATGTAAGTCACTCAAGAATAGTGACGCTTTTTATAAGTGACGGAATTATTAAAATCGGATCTGTAGTTTCAGAGAAAACCTTCAACAACTGTACAAAATGGCCACTTTATGGCATTTAAATGGCCATATCATTTTAATTATTAATGGCAACACCACATAGCCTATGTTGCCCGGAAAGGATGTAGCTTTCTATGGGTGGAAGTATTTCAAAAATCGCTTTAGTAGTTTTCGAGCCTATTCGTAACATACACAAATACAAATAATGAATTTTTTCCTCCTTATATAATAAGTGTTGATTAATGTCAAAATAATAATGTTGTATCCTTATGATTTAATTCCTTTCAAAGTTTGATTTTCACTCATTTTCTAAATAATGGACCTACAGACATAAAATATATTTTTTTCATGGTGTAATTTAAAATTTCCAGTTTTCGGATTTATACTATACTTGTGCTTTTTTGTTCTTGGGATTTTTCTCACTGCTCTAAGGGCCCGCAGACCTGACTATTTGATATTTGTTTCATCCTGATAGGTTCTCACCACCCGCGTTCCTGAGAAATACGTTTAACAGACAACCAGATGATGACGATATTTCCTTCAAAGGTAAGGGAGCCTAAAAATAAATATTATCAACTACAAATATTTATTCAGTCACTAAAACGACATTTGGATCATCACCGACAAATTATTAAATAATAGGTTTTATTTTTGTACCGAGTTAAAATAACGCTTTTACCTACCTGAGGGAGGAAACTAATGAAAGCTTTCGACATTCAACAACTAATTCTCTCTCTTCTTCTTTGGAACAAATAGTGTTTCGACTAAAGAGCTACGGAAAGTGCGTTCAATTATGTGGATTGATTCTTTTAGACGATTTTTAAGAGTCGCGTATAAAAAATTTGCATTGATAAAATGCTTTAAAATGCCTACTGTTTGTTATGATGTTGGCAACATTGATCTAAGTAGCATTCTGCTTTAGAAAATTGTATTGCATTAATTTGGCTGTCGAAGTTGGAACAAACATAATCATTTAGTCGTAAACGTAATCACTTCATCATCAAATAAATACGCTACAATGACAGATTGTTATTATAACATCGCGAGTATTCTAGCTGTAAAGCTCTGTCTCAAGTATAACCTTCAGAAGTAATACAGTTTAAGCCATCCTGCAGAGTATAAGACCCATAAATAACACTACTTAGTTATTATTAAACAAAATACGTACCCTAATATAAACTCTTACTTGAGTACTGTACTCGTATATACATCATTACTTATTAAATAATAATTAATAAGTAACAAGGCATTTACTCGTTGATCGACTACCGTGAAGCAACACGCAAGTCCCACGAATAGTTTCAACACTGTTCTCGGAATAACTTCAAAATGTTGCAATTCAATTGCATTTAAGGTGTTAACTATGTTATTATAAGTGTTATTTAATTGAAATATGTAGATAGGTTTAATGTAACACTCAAAATTTATCACTGGGATTTCAAGAAAGATAGTAGTAATAAGATTAAATTGCTTAAAAATATGTATAGGAGAATAAACAATTTTCGATCTCTCCCCTTTAGGTATAATAAAATTACACAAACCTTTTAACTTTACTGCACCAGATCTACGATTTTTTTATTATTTAAATAGCTAAAATAATTAAAAAAAAACTAAATAAGTTAGGTATTTATTTTTTAATTTATTTATATATCATATCGAATTCAAGTAAAGACCTTAAACATAGAATTATAACGACCTTAAATAAATAACAATAGCAGGTTAAAAAATAACTTAACAAAAACTTAGAAGCATCAATTTAGTAACACAAATAGATCACGTAACCTTGATTTTACTTTTGTCCAATATATTGATAATGTTTGCTATCATATCATCATTTAAAAATAGCTTTACTGAAAACGCTTTGACTCTATTCATTTTTGTTAATAGTGACTCAATACTCGTCGCAGATAGTCGCATTCCAGTGACCAGCGTCTGCTTCTGTACGAAATATAAGAGCTACTCGAAGGACACCAATCTTAAAAATAATACAATACAAAAATGATATTACCAAGCTCTCAGCATCCTGGCTCATCTTTTTCTACGCATGGTTCCCGTGAAGAACTCGCGCCTTGGCGGCGCTACAGCAGGCCAGGTAAACAAAGCCACTGTACCATTGCACGTCACCACAATACCCCACATTCCATCACTGCATCCGTGTTCAACATATGATCGCTCCGACCGGTCCCTATGACGTCACACGCTTTCTCGCACTACAAGGTTGTATTGCAGCCGTATCACAACACTTCCCGCAAATTCTAAAGTCGCGCACTTCAAGAAACTAAGTGTCTTCAGCACCTAAACCAATTCGATTCATCCAATCGTACAAAAAAGAGTTCTAGTGTTAAAGAAATTCGATCGTGTGACGCAGGTAATGACTTTCGCGCACGAACTGAGTGAAGCACGTCCGCTTCGTGGCACCACCGCCGTCGCGCGTGCACCACGTAACGGCACAGAGGCCCCCGCCGCGTCGCCCCCGTATCCCCAGACCTCCGAACCAGCCCTGTCTCACGGTTCAACATCGCCTGTCCGTGTCCACTACTCCACTTGCGCTTGCGATTACAAAAACAGCTTTAGAACACATGTTCATACACTATTACACTGGTTGGATTTCTTTGATTATAGGATACAACATAAACAATTTACCTTCCTCAATCGTGCGCTAAAACCAATTTTTGTTAATACCGCATTTATTATCATTTGAATATATATTATTATTACACACGTTTGGATAAATATAATTATTTACTGAGCTTCTGGATAACTATCAGAATGTTCCTTGATATAATTTTGGTATGGTTGGTTTTTTGCCGACTATAACAACGTATGTACGTAGGTGGACTCCGCGACCATGACGCATATTATGCCTCGGTAAATTGGTTGGATTCGTTGCCGTAACCATGATAAATATATAAATTAACCATGATAAATAAATAGATAAAGTGAGAGCTTTGGAGCCTCGCGATGAAGAGCAAAAAAAAAGGATCAAGGGAAAAATCTTTTTACAACATCCTGCATGAAGGCTCCCCGCATGCAGTTTCTGCTTTAAGACGCCTCTAAGATCCCGTTTGCGCCGAACAATTCTTATTGGCGCCTCGAGCGACAGCTCCACGCGCTCTACCCTTGGGCCGGCGCTATTTGCACTTAATTTGTCCCGAGCTTAGTGAATGAAACTATTTTCTATTCATTATCTATACCAATAATATTCGTTTTATTATAGAAAGTAACGAGGCTATCACGCATTTTTATGATATAGATACTTCAGAATTTTCCAACTAAAGTTACGACCACGTTAGGTGGTCATCGTTCTTCTTATTAGAGCCTATTCTAGACAGACCAGGATTCCTAGCTTGTTCTCGACTACGTCACTCTTTACGTCCTGGTTCCATCGACTATCAAACAAATTGCGCACACGCATGTTATAATGATATTATATTTTCTGCATCATATTTTTCGTCTACACGTAATAATGAATAAACATTAAAACTTTAACACATTTTTCTTATATTTATTAAAAAAAGGAAATTAAAAATATAGAAATTATGTTATTTAACATTAACCTTTACAGTGTAAAGGATGCTTGTATTAATATATGAAATACTTCTTGTAACATATTATAACAAGTGAGATTTTAATTGTACAACCCATTACATAATATATTATTATCATTTTACAATTTTATTATTATAAGTTTTAAAAAATTATGCATATACATATTCAAATTGCACTTTAAGAATATATTTTTTTAATTTTGAGTAATAAATGCATTCTTAAGACGCTTATGAATTCCCTTGTCTCAGCTGCGGCGCCTGTACCGAACACATTCTTCCTGACATGAATCGAGACCAGTATATATAATGTCAACCATATTGATTCAACACAAGTAGTGTTCCACAAAATGCCCTGTCCCTTTCCCAAAGCACAAGCCTTGGAAACCATCAGGTCTCATGCCATCATCATGGCTTATTCATGACGATTTAATAAGAGCTAGAACGTCAATAGTAGAAAGATTCAAGAGTTCTTTTAATAGTATCATTCAGAGAGCCATGGTGAGAAAGTCTACCCGAAGTTCTTCGGCAAGAGAGTTATTATCGTAACTTATTAATGTGAAACTACTGTAATGGGTAACAATATAATTTTCTATTATTTTCACAATTCTTTATCAACTATAAGCATTTCAGTGAATATTAAATTATCTAAACAGCTGTCCAGGTTGTAGAACCAATATGTAAAATTCAAATTTCATTGTATGTCCATCAATAACTTGCATAGAAGAAGCAGGATCTATTGAAATAAGGATTTGAAATCTTTTTAATATGAATTAATATTTTCATTATCACTATACAAATATGAATGTTTTACATAAAAGTTTTACAAAAATAGGACAGCAGTAAACTAATGCTATAATATACTACAGCTACATCACAGCTATTTTTGTGTAGATGATGAGCTTCTCTTATCTGAAGTTATGTAACAGGGTTTTCCATTAGCATCCCATGTTGACTTGCATTTCTTAAATGCAAAGGCCAAGTAAACAGCTGTAAAGAAAATTATACTAATTACTGTTTATTTTTCACAATAGCTCATTCAAATTAACAAATTTTTAATCAAAATTGGAAAAAAGAATAGTAGAGCTAAATATAATAAATATAGTTTGAATGAAGTTTATCTTAAAAAGGACTGAAATTAGAAGAAGTATTAACTTATATTAATGATATAAAGATAAAAAAAGATCATATAACAATAATGCTATGTTCCCTTATTATGTATTTTACTAGTCAATCTATTATACAAATATGATCTTGTCTATGGCCAAAAAAATGTAGGTATATTTTGGTTCTTTAGAGTAAATATCTTATAGTAATGATCATTTAACTTACTTGCTACATCCCATTCACATTGACTCATTGTCCCTAGAGGATTTGTTTTATTGGTCATACTTTCCCAATATTTTTGTGCATGTTCATATTCTTTTTCATCTCCTATTAGCTCTTTGCCTGAAGATGAAGGGTAACTCTCAAAGCATTTAATTGTTTGCAATAAATCTTTGTATTTGCCCGAAAATTCCTTAAAAAAGTCGGCAAATCCAGCCTTGTATACTAATTCTAGACCAAAATCTTTAGCTAATATTTCAAACAACTCAAAATTTAATAAGAATTCTGGACAGTCCACAACACCCTCCAAATGAAAATCATACTTTCCCCCAAATAAAGGATAACCATTTTGATAGTCAAATAATAATTTTATATTAAATATTCTATTTCCGAATGTACCATTTTTGGATTTTTTTGATCTTGAGATTATTTCATATGCATCTGGTATTGTTCCAAAAAAATATCCATCTGGTTTTAGACAATCTGATATATTAGACAGCATGCGACGTGCTTGTCCCAAACTCTCGAAACTGTAATGCAAACCAAATTGACAACTTGTTAAATCAAGCTTTATTGATGGATCTTTGTATTTATCCCTTAAAGTGTTTTTTGTACAATCCGTAGCAATAAATTCTGCTGTAAATAATCTATCAGAACGATAACGCAAGTCATTATAACGACTTTTACATTGTTCTATTGATACCTCAGCTATGTCAGCAAAAATAACATGCTCAACTCTTGCTTTTTTCCATTTATTTAGGTCTCCTCCTTTACCACAACATACATCTAAGATTCTTAGTGGTCTACCATAATCTTTTTCTCGTATTTTATCTGTATATTCTTGAATAAGAACACTTTTGACCCAATTATTAAAGTTTCTAAGATAAAAAATGGGGGAGTTGAATCTTTCCTTTAACCCTTTTTCTTCCAAGTGATTATAATGTGCAGCCACTACATTAGCATGAGAGTCAGGGTTATTGACTGAAGGATTATCATTACTATCATCTTTTTTTACATCTCTGAGAGTTTCTTCACCATTATTTATTTCTTTATGATTTTCAGCCATATCAGTCATGTATATTAAATGAGTAGATTTACTTTATGAATTTTATCTCGGGTGCTCCTTTAGTACTTATTATCAAAAATTGTGTGCTGAAAGTATAATACAGTTATGTTAGCAATAAACTCAAAAGTTTGAAAATGACCATAACACTCAGAACAAAATCTATGTTACACGAACATTACTATTTATTTTACTTCTTATAAAAGTTATAAGTTAAACGATTTCGACTGCAAACATTTAAATTAAATTACGATTGATGAACTAGAAAATGAACTTAACATTAGCAAAAACAACCTATAACTAATTCTATAACAAGCTCTTACTCTATGATATTTTGACAATAACTAATTGACATATGACACTTTATTTTTTTATTTATAATTTTTTTAAGTTATTATTTATATAGTACCTAGTAGTCGACTGATTCGACGACCGAGCCGGGGCGAGTCGAGTCGGCTTCACTTGGGTGAATTATATCAGGTGTATTATTTATTTTTAATTTTACTTATTTGTTATAAACTTAATTACCCTTATTTTAACCCTTTTTTTGGAATAAATATCATTTCCCATGCTGTAGTGTATCTCAGTACCAAATTTCATCAAAATCGGTCCAGCAGTTCTTAAGATTATAAATAGTATAAGTAACTCGTCTTTGTTTTATATACAGATTAATGAAGTGGCAAATGTAATTGGAAGGATGGAATATGGAAAAGACTGGTTATTGTGAATAGTAATATAGTATTATCTATTATATTCTCCGTTCTTATGTTTAAAATTCTATGTAAGTAATAGTCCACAGATAATGTGAGTAAATAATTTTGAATTCTGTTAGGTCTGTGATCCGATGTCTATGACTAGAGGGATCATTGAACTAATTCACCTGAAGTTGTTGCGAATTGCTACCGACGCATGCGCTCTCGTCACATTGCAGCACTTAGAAAATTTCGTTCGAGGTTCGGTCCAGTTCGGTGATCGGTCGACCGGCCTCATGTAATCTTCAACAAACGACGTTATACGTAGGCAAAATGAGCGTTGAAAATCCAGCCAGTGATAATGATTGCAATTCAGTAAGTATTTAGATTAATTACAATCTTTTCTTTGCATTCTTTAGTATAATAATCTTGTACAAATACCATGTGTATTTTTCTGTCTATTAGTGTTCGTTCAGACTACAAAGCGGAAATTTTCTAAGTCCCAATATGGCGTCTGCTATAGTTTCTCGCTAAAAGGAGCTAAGCGTCGCTTCATAGTAACATTGAGTTATTTATGAATAATTTATTACGTAGTTAAAATGCGACTTTGTGATAAGTTAATAGATTAAATTGATATAACTCATTTCTTGAAAATATGTTATTTGATGATATTATTCACAGGGAAAGGTAAATGGGAATAAAAGTGAACACGTGAACGGTATCCACAACGGATATAGCAGCTCTGAGAAGCACAAGAGCCATAAGTCGTCGAGCAAGGACAAGCATCGTGATAAAGATCGAGACAGAGACCATAAGAGTTCTTCCAAACATAGCAGCAGTTCAAGCAGGTAAATGTTCTAGAAATTTCTTATAATACAAAACCTACCTAGTCAGTAGGTTTTGTATTGTACTACTCAGAAAATATGGTATTTTCCATTGAATTAATTTATTTTTTAAACCTGTAACTGATGACGTGTGGTCTATAAGACCGCGCGACAGGCGTTAGTGTAAAAATGTGTCGTATTCTGAGAGTATTCGATTTTTTCCAAATTTTAATTTTCATTAAATATTTATTCTACACAACTATACTTGAAAGGGAACGAAAATTGATTTTAATTTACTAAAATTATGACTTATACAGTTACATAAAATAAAATTTGATTTTTGTGTGTTGTCCTAACAAAAAATATATTTTTTTATATTAAATCTCATATAGAAATAGTTGGTCATACGCTGTGTGCATTCTTTAGAATTTATTTAATTAATAATGTAAATCAAAATTAAATACTATATTATTTTTTATGAAACTATTATTTCTAATGAGTTATTATAAATGCAGTATCCTATTTATGGATTTCCCCTAGCTAACTACTACAATTTGTAATTAAAATTGACTATGTGTAATTGTTTATGTTTAGCTATGTAAAGATAATCTTGATACATTGACATAACATATTGGTGAATGGAGACCACACTTTAGTGTTTGGTTGAAAATTATGAAGCACTAGTTTAGGGTTGATTATTAAAAAAATTATTACTAATTTGATACAATGTTTATTTTCTTTATAACAGGGACAAAGATAAGGATAGACATTCTAGCAGTAAAAATCATAGCAGTTCTCATAAATCTTCTAGTAAAGATAAAGAGCGTGATAGAGAACACAAGGATCGTGATAAAAACAGAGAGAAAAGCCGTTCAGATAGGGAAAAGGATAGAAGTGATAGAGACAAACATCGTAGTGACAAAGACAAACATAGGGATAAGGAAAGAGACAAGGATAGGGATAAGGATAAAGAGAGAAGCGACAGAGACAAGCATAGGTCCAGTGATGGAGACAAAAAGTCATCCAAGGATTCATCTTCAAAGGACAAGGAACATAAGTCCAAGGATAGAGATAAAGTACGAGATGAAAAAGATCGCCACAGGAGTGATAAAGACAAACATCGAAGTGATAAAGACAGGCACTCTAGTTCTAAAGACAAACACAGGTAATTTACTTAGTGTTTAAATATGTATAATACTTATCTTTTAGTTTTTTTTAAATAAAATAAAACCATTAGAATAGTTACACTGAAAAATAGATTAATTAAGAATTTTAACTAGTAGTACCACACTTACTTAGTATGCCACAACAAATATCAGATTACAAATCTTAACTGCTTTTACATATTATTGAAAAAACTACATCTTCAAATCTAATATATAAGCTTTAAACGTGATACAATGTTGCAATATGATACAAGTGTAGTCTCCACTATAATATGCATGTATAAACCTTCCACTTCAATCACTGCCTGTTGATTATAACCATATTAAAATCCATTGTGTAGTATAAGTCCTAGGGCTTTAGCAAAGTGTCACGTGTAGTACAGTGACCTTTTTTTGATAGTTGTTAACACGACGATGTTGACAATTGTGGTGATTTCAATCATTAGGTGTAAGATATATTTGCTGTCAATTTTTTTTTATGATTGATGATGCGATTACAACTTAAGATATAGTCTTTTCAAAGCGATTGTCACTTTGCTAAGCACCCTGAGCATACAGACTACTAGTGATGGGACCAAATCACATTTGGTTTGAATAATTCAAATGATGACAGTGACAACTTGATTCAAATGAGATTCAATGTTGATTCGAATTGTCTTTGTCAAGTTGATTTGAATAACGATAATTTTTTAATTTTATCAAGATTTTCTCATATAAATAAATATATTAGTAATAATTATTCTTCAAAAGTATCTGCAGTGAAAACTAAAAAGTGATGTTAGGTAGATTATAATTGTTTTGAACTCTGTCCGTAGTTTCTTATAATGTATTTTTGGTGTAAATAATTCATAAATAATACAAGTAAATGTAGGGTAAGCGTGTAAATAAAGAATCAAGGGTTTATTCGAGTCTTCGCTGGGATGAATATGGAATGGAATGAATAATCGAATTAATTTGAATATTCATTTTTGATTTGAACCCATAACTACAGGCAATGGGCAGCAACTTGTTTTATACTATGAAAAGTTGACAGTGTAATTGGTTCTATGCAAAGTGTAGACAGTGTAGTTGGTGTAATTGACATAGAAATGTGTAAAAATAAAATTGCCACATCAAATAGGGTTGTTTATATATAATATCTGTTCAGTAGCTCCAGTAAGAGTAAGGAAAAAAGCAGCAGTAGCAGTGAGAAACAACCGAAAATCAAATTTGAAGAAGAAGAAGAAATTAAACAGGAGCCTATGGAGGTATATAGTAGTATAGGACATAAAGTATTTAATATATTTTATTGAATAATTTTATTTATGTCTGTAAGTTACAAATATATTGTTTTAATGCAGACAGAAGACATGAAAGTGAAAGAGGAAATCAAAATGGAAGAAGAATATGATGGATATGGTGGCCCCAATGCTACTATGTCTTCATGTGACTATTCAATGTCGCAGTTTAAAGATGAGCCCCTCTCTGAATTACCTCCTGAAGAAGAAAGTGCTTCTGAAGAAGGGGAAGAAGATGTATCTCTGGTATAAGATTTTTTTAATTTGCCTCATAAAAAACTTTCATATACTAAACATAATTAAGTACAATATCCATTCTAAAGTTATTAATTAATTCATTTTTTTTAAATTACTGAAGAAAAAATTATAATTCCATTAGTAAATTTTTAAACCGAAAAAAAAAAATTCTCTATATATTAATATTACAAAAATGATCATATAGTTGGAACGCAAGTCATCAAAGAAGAGAGCTGCTAGTGAAAGTGAAGAAGATATACCCTTACTACAGAGAAAAAAACCTAAGAAGAAAATAAAGAAAGGTAAATAAAATTAGGTAAATATGCAGTTTATTCGTTGTCCCGGTATTTAAGGTGTAATAAAAAATTAATGTATTATTTTTAGAATTTTATGAAGAAGATGATGATGATGAAGAAATTCCGAAAAAAAAGAAAAAGAAACCGGAAAAAACTAAATCTAGTAAAAGTTTAAAAACTGAACCTGATGATGGTCCCAGTCCAACGAAACGCAAGAAAAAGGAGGAGGAAGAAGGAGAAGTTTGGAAGTGGTAAGTTTGTGTACAAGAACGAACCCTACATGTAAGGGTATCAAATATTAAAATTCTTCATGTTCTTCCCTTCATCCTGTAAGTAACAATAATACTCATTTGAATAAAAATTATAGTTTCTTTTTAAAAAATCAAATAATTGTTGTTACAATAAAAAAATCTTTAACATTTTAATAATATGGTAACACTGTGAGTTCTTAAACGTGGCAATAGATGGCGCTTTCGAACATAATGATTCTTGTCAAATGTCAAAGATAAAATGACAGATGAAAGAGAGGTTAAGTTTCACTAAATTCTGAATTGATTATGGTTTTTTTGGCTAGATATTTAATTCAGTCCAAATCAATTCTAAAAATAGTGACATCGGAAAATATTCAATTGGTTAGGCAGTTGCGGGTTCGACGAAAAAAGTAATATTGGTTAGATATGAATAATTGAACATGCTCGCGACTAGTATCGCGCGCGTTAGGGATTAAGGAGTTGTTAGTGTTGAGTTAAAGCCATAATATTTTCAAGTGATAAAGGAAAAATTGAGTTTATTCTAACTAGAGCTCGAATTTCAAACATTATTAATTTAAATTACTTTAACAATAAACAAACGAGTACATGTGTGTGTGTTTCAAATACATGGTAGTGTGTGTAATGTTTTTTTATTGATTTAATTTATTTTATATTCATAATTTTTTAAAAATATTTGTATTCTGCACTCCTCTATATAAAGTACTAGCAACCAGCTAAGGCTTTGCATGGTTACTTTCTTTTCTATGATATGCACATATTATACATATAATAAACCTGCCTCTTGAATCAGTCTATTATTAAAAAAACTACATCAAAATCCGTTGTGTAGTTTTATAGTCTAAGCATACATAGGGTCAGACGGAAGGGAAGTGACTTTGTTTTATACTATGTAGTGATAAGTGTGAAAATTTTTTACTACTCTGTCCATGTAATTTTTGTAAAAAGGGGTTCAAAATTTTTGCTTCACATATAGATTTCCCTCTCTAATGGAATATTTGTATATTAGAATATTTAAAAAATCTTTTGAGTTTTCTTACTAAAAGGCACCAAAAAACGTACAGTCATACTAAATTAAACAAAAGTATATAGAAAGAACATGTATCTGTTACTATTTGTGGACTGCTAAATGTAATTATGGATTGAGAGGTAGTAAGAATTTAAGCTAGTTTAAGAAAAACTGACTGACCAACCTAATTTCATGTGCCAGAAGTGCTTTGTGGAAAAAATTAATTGAATAAACTGTTTGGAGCTTGAAATCTTGAAAATGTTATCATTTTATTAATTTTTATAGGTGGGAAGAGACTAAAAAAGAAGATGGTACCAAGTGGTATTTTCTCGAACACAAAGGACCTTTGTTTGCTCCACCTTATGAACCCCTGCCTGAAAATGTTAAGTTCCGGTATGATGGTAAAGTTGTTAAACTATCCCAGGACAGTGAAGAAGTTGCAGGCTTTTATGCACGGATGTTGGATCATGATTATACAACAAAATCAACATTTAATAATAACTTTTTTAATGACTGGCGAAAAGTTATGACTCATGAGGAAACAAAACTTATAAAAGATCTTTCTAAATGTAACTTTAAGGAAATGCAAGCCTACTTCCAAAGTCTGTCTGAAAAGAATAAGAATCGTTCAAAAGAGGAAAAGGCTGCATTAAAAGCTAAAAATGAAGAAATTCAAAAAGAATATGGCTTTTGTTTAATAGATGGACATAAAGAAAAAATAGGTAACTTCAGAATAGAACCTCCCGGTCTTTTTAGAGGCAGAGGAGAACATCCTAAAATGGGTATGTTGAAAAAACGTGTTATGCCTGAGGATGTCCTTATAAACTGTTCAAAAGATAGTAAAATACCAAAACCACCACCAGGTCACAAATGGAAAGAAGTCAGACATGACAACACAGTCACATGGCTGGCATCTTGGACAGAAAATGTTCAAAGCCAAGCAAAATATGTTATGTTAAATCCTAGTTCTAAATTAAAAGGAGAAAAAGATTGGCAAAAATATGAAACTGCTAGACAATTACATAAAAGTATTGTTAAAATAAGAGAAACATATCGAGCTGACTGGAAAGCTAAAGAGATGCGTGTCCGTCAACGTGCTGTAGCTCTTTACTTTATTGATAAGTTAGCCTTGAGAGCCGGTAATGAGAAAGATGATGATCAAGCTGATACCGTGGGCTGCTGTTCTCTCAGAGTCGAACATATTGAGTTGCATAAGGAGAAGGATGGTAAAGAATATGTGGTTGTGTTTGATTTCCCTGGTAAAGATTCTATTAGGTATTACAATGAGGTGCCAGTAGAGAAGCGGGTGTTTAAGAATCTCGAGCTGTTTATGGAAAACAAAAAAGGAAGTGATGACCTATTTGACAGGTTGAATACTCAAACATTGAATGAACATTTGAAGGAGTTGATGCCAGGATTGACTGCTAAAGTTTTCCGTACCTATAATGCATCTATAACATTACAAAACCAACTAGATGAACTGACAGATCCGGATGCCACAGTGCCTGAGAAAATCTTAGCATACAACAGAGCAAATCGAGCTGTTGCTATCCTTTGCAACCATCAACGTGCTGTGCCTAAAGGTATGCCTATAAAAATATATTTATTCTTGATGATATAGCTGCCGGCACGTAAGTGTAGGTTTGACCTTGAATGAGTAGAAGTCACTATTAATGCAACTATTTTTACCTAAAGTTAGCTGCCGGCTACTATATCTTTGATCATTTTTTTATTAATTTACATCCAACTTCAATTGTAATTTATCTTAACAGGTCATTCAAAATCCATGGATGCTTTAAAAGAAAAAATTCAAGCCAAGAGAGATCAAGTGGAAGAGGCTGAGGCGGATCTTATAGATGCATCAAAAGCTGCTAAGAGAGGTTCAGTAAAGGAAAAATTAGCATGTGATAAAAAGAAAAAGGCTCTAGAACGTCTAAAAGAGCAACTGAAAAAATTAGAGCTGCAGGAGACAGATCGTGATGAAAACAAAACAATTGCTCTCGGCACCTCCAAGCTCAATTATCTCGATCCCCGTATTTCAGTTGCATGGTCAGTAATAATACCTCAATTAATAATTTATATATAACTTATTAGCTGCACAAATATTTTTTTACGTAATTGAAACTTAATATTTTTCGGCAGGTGTAAAAAATATGGCGTGCCTCTTGAAAAAATTTACAACAAAACACAACGCGATAAATTTCGATGGGCGATCGACATGGCCGGACCGGACTACGTTTTTTAAGTTCAACTTAGCATTAGCTATAACTTTATATATTATATACATGCGTTTTTATTTATCTGGAAACGTTCCACGTACCAATATACAATTTTCTATACTTTCCCATATGTATTATTTTATGAATTTCTTGATCACTCAAAATTCTTATCAATTTTTTATATTCATGATTTTGATTGTACAAAAATGTTCCTCAGTCCTTTCATGTTTAGGATCGAAATTAGAAGTCTGATTCTAATTTATTAAGGCTATTTTCTTTCTCTCCCCTACTAGTTTAGTGGCTTTAGTGTTACTTGAAATGCTAGTATAAGACTGTACAAATTTTGCAATTATTTTAATTATTGCACATTTTATTATACGGACCTTAAAGAGTAAAGAGAACCATTTGTTAAGCTCTTACTTTGTAAGCTAGGATATGCTAGTTATACTTTTAGGTTACAAAAATGACAGTGCTGAATAATATTAAGATCAACATAGTCATTACTGCAAATGAGAATCAACCTAAATTTTGTACATAATAAATAAAATGGCTGCTCTTGTCCGTGCGCACCGGTTAGCTGCAGTGTCAAAATTTGCCGGTGCTCTGTAACTTGTGCAGAAATTTGCAATGTCTCAGGCTCACACCGACTAGAATAATGTAAATTTATATCGTATTTTTGTGCACAATGTGCAGTAGCAAATGTTGTAAATTAAGATAGATAATGTTATTTTATTTTTATAAATATAGGACCGAAAAGTATGTCAAAATGAAGAAGTCAGTGTTACTAAGGTACAACATAGGTAAAATTTGTATTGTTACAGTGATCATCTTGTAAATAGTCAATTTTTACCATGTCATATTGTGAGATTATCCCAATTAAAACATTGACACTAGATTTATGTGTTTTATTTTAAATAAATCAATACAAAAATACTTTAATATAATAACAACAATCCAAAGAAAGTTTGCAATAACAGTAGCAGTCTACGATATCCCGCTACTTCATTCCGTAGGTATGATTTGGAATTTGTGGTACACGTCACCATAGACAATGAGATGACATCCATACAGATGGTATTTATGGTATTTCTTCATCTTGGAAATAATTAACATTCTCTAAACCTTCAGGCATATAAGTTAAACCAGAATTATCTCGATGTTGTGTATTATATCCTTTGCCATACCCTGAAAAACGATTAGATCAATGTTAACATAATGTTGAATTGTTTATAAAAACAATCTTCATCATCTTACAATATTCATAACTCAAATAAAATAAAATAACATTCAGTGATTTCAAATGCCATGACAAATTTTCCAGATTAATACTAACAGCATTCCTATAGTTTGTGCAGAGCTTACAACCAAAGATATGTTTTATTTAATCTTTTATCTATAAATAATAATAAAATTTTTCATTAGGAGTTTTATAGTACCAACAAGATCATGTAAAAAGTACTGTATGAAATCCTTACTTAACATTATAAATGCGAAAGTAACTGTCTGTCGCTCTTTCACGCCAAAACTACGGGACCGATTTAAATGAAATTTGGTATACAGATAGTCTAGGGCATGAGAAAGGACATAGGCTACTTTTTAATGCGAAAAACGGGTTGTAAGGGGATTAAAAGTTGCATGGACGTATCGACATTTTTAAAGCTAGAAGCTTGAAACATATTTTGTAGGCTGTTGATTCGAAATAAATATGACATTCAAAGTATAAAAGTTTTACCCTCAGGGGGGTAAAATAACAATAGGGAAAAACACTAGTACATGCGGACGAAGTCGCGAACACAGCTAGTTGGACATACATCTTATTCTTAGGATTTGTTTCGTTTAATTCAAACATTTTAGCCCAGCGAAGATAGGGTTCGTTAGCTCATCTTTATGCATATATTTCAAAATCAATTGTTAATGTTGTACCTAAATCCTTCATAAGTTTAGTGGGAGCGTTTCTTAAATGTAACGGCACAGGTGGCAAAGGTCCTCTAGCTTCTGTTAGTGACCTTTGCACCCTCTTCATTGCGTGATACACCTCATGGCTCTTCTCCGCGCGAGCAAGGCGCACTGCACACTGAGCCAATAATACGTCACTCTCTGGCATGCCTATGTGTTGACAGCCTTGCAGACATGCTACTGCCTCGACTAGTGCATTTGGATCACCTAAACCTGAAATATGCGATATATTAAATTAATTCGTTTTAGATTAAACTTAATAATGAACCGTAACAAAGCTACCGTTATTTATCGTATGCTAGAAATACCACCATCACAGAAGTAGGTAATGATTACATTAAGCAAGACACCAAAAAAGAGAGATTTGAAGAAAAGAAGTCATTTGTTAGCTACAAAGTTCACGAAATTAAATTTCTTATAGAAATTTTCTGCCAATCAGTCGTCGGCTGTAGGTCCGGGAAAAGTGGACAACCAGGGCGCAGTGAGTGTTTGAGTTTGTCCTTCGTCATCTCCGCAGATGAACGTATGTATATATGTCACCGCGAAATTGTCAACAACGTTAGATTACAATCTACCTCGCGATATTAAGAACTGTCGATAGATTGTAAACAGTAAGATACTGCTGTCCGACGGCGGTCCCTTATTGGTCGGTAGTAGGCTGTTCTGTGTCCACAGAGTTAAGAATGAAACACAGGTGTCAGTCAAATAAAATAAATGCACTTCAAGAATTGTGATATAAAGTATGTATTTATTACTAAGTACACAGTACACTTACAGTGGGCATAATGAAAATAGTCAAAAAAAATAGAATAGGCAAATAAAAGAATTTTATTCATCCCAACCTTCACGCCACCTATACCTACTTGCCTGTCCTACCCCTAGAGTGTATATAATACGAGGAGGCAGGGGAACCCCGCTGTAATAGTTTTGTAACTCTATGGTAAATTAATCCTGATTCACGATTTGACGGTTTCTTTTCGATAGATTACAATGTACCGAAAATGAATTCGTCAAATTGTAAGCAATACTGTACAGTTCACGATCTGGCGACAGATTGCAATATCGCGGAATAGATTACAATCTATAGGTGTTGACATTTTTAATATACAATTATTTAGACATCATGTTTGCCCATGTAACAGCAATTTATTAGGTGACCAGTATTTTTAATAAAGGGGCGCTGGAAACAAAACTCGCCTGGAGCGTATACATAGTGTAATTTTCTGATGTTTATATTAATTAAAATAGCGCAATCCTCTTTAAATGTTAAAGCAAAGGTAGCTGGATGATTACCAACATCCTCTGCAGCAGTCCTTATAAGCCTGCGCGCGATGTACAGCGGGTCCTCTCCGCCGTGTAGCGCGCGCGTGGTCCAGTACAGGGCGGCGTTGTCGTCGCTCGCGCGGATCGACTTCTGTATGGCTGACACGATGTTGTAGTGCTCTTCGCCTTGCCGGTCGTATAGCATGTGTGAACGCTGAAAAAAGTACATACACTCAAAACTGTACTTTATCAAATGTGCAAGTTGATTTTGATATACTTTCCATGTATTCTTCTACTGAAGAGTATTAAATTTAACTTGACTATGAACCTTAATTCCATTCTTTAAATCTTCCAAACTTATTAATTTCCCTGACGATTTTGTCTCTGAAGATGATGGGCCAGCATTGAGGACCAACTCTAGGGCTCCAAGAGCGACCCGTGCATCGCCGTCACATATTTCAGCAAGCCATCTTAATGATTTCCTTTCTATTATATACCTGATTGTTCAAAAAATAAATTTAACATCTCTGTTGAGTTGAATATTGACACTGAAATTATTTATACATATCACTGAAATTAATTATATAATTTAAAATTTACTTAAATTACTATGATTGTCTGTTTAAAAATAGATTATTCAATTCTTTAGTGGTGTACATAAAACAAAGGACATGTTCGAAATCTTGACTTGACTGAAAATACTTACTTATCCTTATCACATTCACTTTTAATTTTATCATCCAAATTATCAACAACTACAGCTAAGTTATTCCTTAAAACAGCCCGTTCCAATATTTGCCATACATCATCAACTAATAATTTACTGAGTAAGACAACTCTACAGCGACTTAGGAGAGCATTATTTAAACTAAATGACGGGTTTTCTGTTGTCGCTCCTATTAGGGTTATTGTTCCATTTTCAACATGTGGTAGAAAAGTGTCTTGCTGTAGTTTATTGAACCTAGTAAATAAAATACATAATACATAAGGTAAACAGTTTTGTTTTTCATAAAACAACTTTAAATTTACAATAAAAATACTCCGGATTATTTTTCTAAGTGACTAAAAATCAAGATAAACAGTGTTTAATTTAACAAGTACCTATGTATCTCATCCATAAACATAACAGTTTGTCTTTTATATTGGGCCTCATTTTTTGCTATCTTTACTGCTTCTTTTACATCATTTATACCACATGTAGTAGCAGATAACTTTACAAAACGCAAGTTACCTTGTTCTTTGCAAATGTGTGATATTACATTTGCTAGTGAAGTCTGTAAAAAGTAGTAGTCTTATTCTGCCGTGCTTGTGATATATACAGTAAGTGCCTTGTAGACACTTTCGAGAAAAAGGCGGTAAAAGATTTTTTTTGAACTTTTGACATTTCTCCCGAAATATGATTTAAACCTAAGTCTTTTAAAATGTTTAACATAAACATAGGTTGGTTTTATAATTTGTATATTTTTATTTTATTTTAGAAATAATAATTGAGTTGTAAAGTTTGAAAAAGTATTTATCCTAAGGGATGAGTAATTAAAAAATAAAGCTTTCCTTAGTATTGGTACAGTAAATGTGTGACTTACTGTAACAATCTTTAGTTTAAAGTACATGCTGCAACAATGATTAGGAAATTAGGTAATTGTTTAAATAGAATAACAAACATTGCACAATTTGCTTAATATAACTTAATCACTTACTGTATTTATAGGTAGGAGTGTAAAGTGTAATTATGGCATCTACCATAACGCACCGGACAGAGGACATAATCATCGAAATCATACACTTTATTTTTACCTAACATTTTCTCAACCTGGTGATGAAAATGGTCAGCTGACATAAAAGTATGTCCTGGCTCGAAATATCGTATCTCGATAGTATTCGCAGATATAAGGAACTATTAATAATCTCTACTAAAAACGACATCAAAGCCCAATTTTTATTTTGGGATGCGCAGTTATCAGTCCACAAAATAACATGTTCGGCATCTCGTTTGTGAAGCAAAAAAGCCCTAAATGTCGAAATTATGTCATGTTGATGGCGACCTGATATCGACTAACTGCAAATGGCATTACTTCTTTGGATGTCTTTCCCAATGGTACAAAACTTTCATTAAAGGCAATTATTCTGGGGCCAAAAGATTGAGGCTTTATATTGGTCTAATCTTGGCAACATGATCACTTTTTGTAAATCTAGAGAATAACGAATAGTAGTTTTATCAACAATGGCATTATCTACATCTTCTTTATATTTTATTCGGCTTTCTGTATATCTTACTTTATGAGCATTATACTTGGTACAAACATCACAGGTAATATCAGGATTTATATTATGTTCTGAATTATGTAATTTGAATATTGCACATAATTCACATTCTTCATTTCCTAGATGTGTAAAAGATATGTTTAATTCATTTTTTACTACTGTGCGGTAAATTTCTAGAGATACTTTCAGATCGGGAAACTTTTTACAAAAGTTTTTGTACATGATTAGCACATTAATATCACTGGGCAGATACAGTTCATTAGGAGCATGCTCTCTTCGGTAGTGGGATATTGCAGGATTGTAGCCCGAAACATGATCCTTTATCATCTTTCTGTCTATTTTATTGGCTCTTTCGTAGACTCTTTCGTAGACCCTGCGATCTTTTTGCTGATCGACGGGTTTCTTTAGGGCAGCAAGAACTCTCTGATCATTTCTTGGGTGATACCCCAAAGTTGTTAGAAAGAATTGTTTGCCAACTTCTATTCTAATATCATCACTTTTTGTTAGAAAATATGCATATGTCACTTTCCTTTTTGGTATTTATCTGCTTGTTTGTTTTCTTCTTTCACCAGCTTTGATTTCAACCATACCTTTAATTAATATACCCTGGGATTCTTTGCTCAGTTTACTATAATAATTGTTTATTACCTTTCTTTGGTCTTCATTAATGCTCGTCGAACATTTTCGTCTACAATTTTCTAAGCATGCCCTTTTAAGTGAAAGCTTTTTGATCAGTAATTGTTATTTTATTTTCTTTCTTTCTGTTAATGACTCTACAAACACCTGTCTTTTCCGTGGTAAACCAGTCTTAGTCAATCCTTTTTCTTCTTGTACGGGATTATTAATTACATTTAATGGTTCCGAATCATTCAAATTAACTATACTGTCACCATTAACTTGAATTGAATTTTTTTCTAGAAAGGAGTCGTTTATATTAATATAGTGGGGGTTATTAGTTTCAATTGCTGTAATATCTTGCTCTGGAATAAATGTCTTAACACGAGATATCAATAAATCTTCGCAATCAGTGTCTGTTGTGTCAGAGGCAGGTATAAGCTTTGTTTATTATTAATTTGTGAGTTTTCAATTTCTTCATCCGAACATGTTAAATTTTCATTACATTTGAGAAAATGTTCATCAAAAGGCTCTTTCTCAAAAAGCAACCTATCAAAGTCACTCATATCATTTGCTATTACAGCACTGTGTGAATTTTGGTACTCATTATCAAAATTAATTTTTTTGGATGATCATTAAAATTTACGTACCGCTGCCATATTTTATTAATGTCGGTAACTTCACGTTGTTCATACATATCGGTGTGCTAAGAGGATAAAGGTATGGAAGAGACACCGGTGCTGCTGCTGCTGGCACAATCAGTTGCTGGTAAATTTGAATGATGCCCACTTGAAGTATAATATAACGGTGCTGTTTTTCTAGCCAAAGTCATAATTCGATCTCTTCTGGACGTCATCTTGCCTGTAAAACAAATTAATACAAGCAACACCTTCACACAAACAGCTAAGGCCATAAGCTCAGTACACCAATATATTTGTGGCGATGTTAAAAAATACAACACAAGTTCGGCAATTAATCAACGATTTGTAACGACAATATTTTATAAAACTAACTTTACACACTTTTAAGCTTCAAGCCCTCTTGTATTTTTTTATTATATTTTTGGTTAATATAATTACAATTAATATTCGTATTCGTTAAAGTAGTATTCGTTGCATCACTAATAACTTGTATATTAAAAATATAAATTTACTGACGTGATAAAATTAAATAATGTACCTAAAACTAGTGCCAAACTTACTATTAAGCTGTTAATAATATTTTATGATTGCACCATAATAACTGCCCAAATGTTATAGCTCCGAATACAAAAGCTAGTGATTTTGGCGCCAATTTTATTCTTCGACGAACGTCAGCCTCTAGTATTGCGTGGTTCCCGACTGCAATTTTACGTACTTGCTCCACCCCGCACACCCGTCCGGGCCCAAAACGCCTTAGAATATTTGCAGTAAGTAACGTGTTTACCTTACTTTTTCCAGACCAGTCTCCGCATATTACGAAGCATTTCTAAACATATTACAGTAGGTAATCTTGCTGTCACTACGTCTACGCATATAAATAAATATTTTAACTCGCTGACTTATCATAAACACAGTAAGTTCCACATACTGTACTTATGCTAAGATAATGTAATAATACATTGCGAAACTCTTAAGCATTAATATAGCATATACTCTTACTGTAAATATGTTAAGGTTTCGTATACCAATGTTTTATTTCCATCATTTAATATAATAACAGCAAGTACCACTTACTGTTAATATATTTCAGTGATACTTGGTAAAAAATACTCACAATTTAAAAATAATAATAGCAAGATTACTTACTGTAGCAATACCTAGGAAATGGTTTTAAATTTATAAAAAAATCTACCGCATGTACCCATACTGCATTCATATTAAGTATGCCTTGGCGCAACATGTGTCTTACTGTAGTTATGCTTAAGCTTATTTGATTTTCTATGCCACATCTTCAAATTTTAAAAATACAGAAATGTAGATCTCAATCTCTACATTCCAAATATGTACTTAACTCAATATCGGCAAAAATGTGACTTACTGTAATTATCATAAGCGCGGCAGCATTAATGAAATCATTTTTCTCCAACTACTGCTGTGCTTCAAGATATTAAAGATATAGCTATTAAGAAATCTTATACGCAGATATTCTAAATAAATCAATTAAATAGCAAGGTATATAACAAAACATTACATGCACTTTCTACTTACATGACTCTTTATTATATTACATTGTATATTATAATTGAATACATAGCATACTTAAACAATTTAATTTCTTATTTTCATTATAATAGTGTGATAAGAGTATAAAGGTGCAAAGTTAAATTTACCTTACCTTTCCACATCCAGGAGGTCCCCATAATATCATATTTGGTATCTTTTTCTTTAATAGCATAGAGTATAACATAGATCCAGGTCCAAAGGATTCTCTTTGGCCGACAATATCATCAAGGCAAGTTGGCCTCATTGATTCTGCTAAGGGAATACATTTTGTTTGTTGCTCGATAGGTTCTGGACGGGTAACTGGTTGCAAAACCTTATTCATATTTATTCTAGAAGTATTGCTTACTGGACTAGTATTTACTTTAATTTTTTTTTGAAATGCATTTTCAGGTAAATGAGATGCATTTCTTTTGCAAGTATTCTCAGATGGGGTATTTAAAAAAATACATTTATTAACATGTTTTTCTATCACCTCTTTTTCAAACTCCTTAGAGCATACGGGACATGGCAATAACTTTTGGTTTTCCATTTCACTACATACAAGAAGTATGTAAACACTCCGTAACTTTTTGTATAATTTGTTTATTTCATTAAATTAACGGTTTTATCATACTCTTTAGCCTTAGGAATTTTACCTAATTCTTTATTTTCTTAATTAATAATTTGTATTTATCTATAATAGTATAAAAATTTTATTGTGATGCAAAGATTATATACAGAAATGATGATTGTGATATCAAAGAGAATATAATCACTACGTCTTATGTGATATAATGGTGCATATATATCAATTCAAAGATGATTTATGTCCAATTAATTACAATAGCGCGAAAAGTGAAAACTGAAAAGATTAGCTAGTTGCCAGTAGTATATAAGGAATGATTATAAATGAAAAAAATCAGTTAAAAATTCTGTAATTTGGAAAAAAAATTCGTTTATTTTTTTTCTTAGCTTTAAATAAATACAACTAGGTAGTATTTTTAATAGGTATTTGTCGCGTGTATTAAAAAATCACAGACATGTGACTACAGTATTTGGTTTTACCTAGTACGACCAGCTAATTGTGAACAAAGATTTTAGATGCGTGCTACGCATCTAAAATCAGTTCACTACCTAGTTAGTCCATTGGTCCATGGTCTAAATACAAACATTCAATGCAAATTGCAAACCAAGGAATTTATGATATAAAGATAGATGATATAAATTCCTTGATGCCAACATTAAACAGCACACACGAGCTGTTATGACTGGATGCCGACTTTCGATATGACCATCACCTATAACAGATGTTTCGTCTACACCATCCTGAATGGACGGAAGGTGTGGCTAGGTAAAAAGCAATGTTATAATAGAAGACATTAAACCAAGAAGAAGAAAATGTTTACAGATTTTTAAATTAATTCCAGGAAAAACATGCGTTGGCAACACTAAACATTGGTCAGTCTGTATAATGTATATAATCTTTGGGTCAGTCAACTGAGTTAATAGACTAATAGTAATAGACTATAGAGATGTTAAGGTCAATCCAATTCAAATGGCTGTATTTAAGCTGCATTCAAAAGTTTGAAACTTCAAGTTTTGTACAATAATTTGAAAGTAAAATATATAAATGGTTGGACGGATGTAATTTGAATTATTCATTTTCACGAAATTATGAACTTGAGAGTGAAGAGACTGCGCATTAATGGATAAAATAAAGTGTTTATTGATGATGGATATAAAAAAAACAATTAAAAATCGTAAGTCACCTAAAAACTTAAACGAGGTCAGTGAACTTTCTGAACAAGAAAAATGTTATTTAAACAAATCATTGACTATTCCAACAAAAAGAGAAGTGGTAAGATTTTTATTTACTTAACAATTTTAAGTTCTGAAATTATAAAATTTTATTTCTGTAACTGAACTCCTTTTTTTCACATATAAAAAATCAATTCATTAAACTAATTTTCTATAAACAGGGTGATGGAGCACCAGCAGAAAATCAAGTAGATCTAAAGGAAACAGATCAAGACTTGAAAGGCATAGAACCAATAATTCAAAGTATATATTTACGAATCGAAATTGATGTGGTATTTATTGGATTATTGTTACTAGCACTTTGTACTAGACTTTACAATTTAGAAGACCCCAAATTTATTGTGTATGTATATTTGTATACACACTTGTTTATTTTATTGTGGATACTGATAATGTTAAAATATTATTAATTTTACATTATAATATTTTTAGATTTGATGAATTACACTATGGAAGATATGTGAGTCTCTATACAAAGGGAGTTTTTTTCTTTGACGCCCATCCTCCATTGGGTAAACAGATGCTATATCTAGCTGGTCAAGTTGCAGGATATAATGGCAATTTTACCTTTGATAAAATTGGCTCACCTTATAGTGATTCAATACCTATTAAAGCTTTGCGTTTGGTCCCTGCCATTAGCGGAAGTTTAATTGTTCCTCTTGCATACCAACTGATGTTAGAACTGTCCATGTATCAGTGGACTGCAATTCTTGGGGCACTTTTAGTTTTATTTGGTAAGACTTTATACTTTAAATTAATAGTTTGTGTTATATTTGAATGAAAATCAATGTTAATCTCTTTACAGAGAATTGCTTTTTAGCACAATCAAGATTCATGTTACTCGAAAGTATTCAAATATTATTTGGTCTTCTGGGCATATTATGTATTATTAAGAGTACTCGCAAAACTGGAACTTCTTCAGTACTTTTGTTATTTTTTGCTGCATTTGTTCTTGGCTGCTGTTTTTCGTAAGTTATAAATATATATGATTTTATTAAACAATTGAAGTAGTTCAATATATATAATATTTGATTAATTAATTTTCTAGTGTAAAATACTCGGGCCTGTATACATATTATTTAGCTATGTTTTTGGTTGGTCGACAAATATGGAAACGCATTGGCCACACTGAGTCCGCCTTTAAACTGTGTACTTCAATTTTTTGGAGGTGCTTTGTATTAACTGCCATACCAATAACGGTTTACATAAGTGTATTTTATGCTCATTTATTAATGTTGCCTAAAGCTGGTCCTCATGACAGTATAATGACAAGTGCATTTCAAGCATCATTAAAGGGAGGCCTAGCAAGCATCACTGAGGGACAACCATTGCATGTTTCCCATGGATCACAAATAACTCTCAGGTAATCTTTCTCAATAATTTCAATTGTACCAATTAATATCTGATCAATAATATGTGATGTTGGCAAATTAAATATGCTTTAGAATTGAAAAAAATTGTATGTATTCATTATCCGGTAGACAAAGCCTCACTTTCTTTTTCCAGTTATAAAAGGCACTATTTCAACATAGAATGAACTTCCTAAAATTATCAAAACAAACTATTACTGTTAGTGTTGATAAAAAATCTAAAGATTTTATTTTAAAAAGATTAAAATAAATACATAAACTTATATAAACAGTGCATAGATTTAAACCAATAATTTGAAGGTTGATTCTAACAAATGTACCTATATTTGTTGATTGATATTATTGATCAGGCACTCTCATGGACGTACGTGTTGGCTGCACTCGCACGCGCACGTATACCCTGTCCGCTACACAGATGGTCGAGGGTCATCCCACCAGCAGCAGGTCACATGCTACAGTTTCAAAGACGTTAACAACTGGTGGATCGTGAAACGTCCGGAGAAATCCTCACTAGCAGTTTCTAGCCCCCCGGATGTTATCAGACATGGAGATACAGTGCAGCTGCTGCATGGCATAACAAGCCGCGCCTTGAATTCCCATGATGTTGCCGCACCTGTTTCCCCACAATCACAGGTAAAACGTGGTTGGTTCTGACAGTTTTATATTTGTAGGTCACTTGTCTTTGCATAACCCATTCAGTTGATAAAATAGTTTTTCAGCACTAGAGAAGAGAATAATAAATTTATGAATTAAAAGGAATCAAAATGTTACCTTGCTATAAACCGCGGCAATCTGAACTACCAAACTCGTATGGTACAACCTAGAAGAGCACCCTGTCCACACAAAAGTGAGACGCGCGAACCCGAACCAAGACACACCACACTAGTAGGTAGCTTGACGATCTAACAACCAGACTCGTACGGCACAATCCGGAAGAGCACACCGTTGACAGAAAAGTGTAACGCGCGAACCCGAACCAGTACACACCACACAAGTAGATCGCGAACGACAATCGACGTACGTTTCGCTCCGTAACCGAAGCATCTTCAGGACGTGTTGACTCTACAAGCGTCACTTGTTAGCAAGTTTTCACTTTTCTGTCAACGGTGTGCTCTTCCGGATTGTGCCGTACGAGTCTGGTTGTTAGATCGTCAAGCTACCTACTTGTGTGGTGTGTCTTGGTTCGGGTTCGCGCGTCTCACTTTTGTGTGGACAGGGTGCTCTTCTAGGTTGTACCATACGAGTTTGGTAGTTCAGATTGCTGCGGTTTATAGCAAGGTAACATTTTGATTCCTTTTAAACCATGAATTTCCGCAAAGTAACGCCTGATTCAATTCAAAATTTATGAATTAACTGAAAGATTTCTATTATTACGGATTGGCTCTTGATTAAGTTATTAGGGAGGCTTCCATTAATTACGTGAGGTAGTTTTGAGAATTTTTCGCCCCTCCAAGGCGGGACTTGGTGAGAACTGAGATTTCGTAAGATTTTCTTCAACTCCTCCCTCCCCTAATATCAAGCGAGATTCTTCAAAATTTATATTTTGGCTCTAAACGTGTTGGATTATTGAGAAAAAACACAACTTGTTCTATAGGTCATAAAATTAAATAATAAATATTAAACAACAAAACAAATTAGAAAATATGTATTTATTCTAATTCAGTCCATGGAGTCAGATTTAGCCAAATTTTATTTTAGAAATAATTTTTTTGCAATTTTACATTGTCTTCAGCTAGAAAAAAAATCACGTGATATTTGATAAGACCCTCTTTAGCTTGATCCTCTCCCCCCTAGAACACCTCAAGTTATTATGGACGTCCCCTTGAAAAATTTAATAGTTTAGAAATACTGTTATAATACACTATTTCGTTATATATATTTTTAGGAGGTATCTTGCTACATCGACTACAACGTGTCGATGCCAGCACAGAACCTCTGGCGGGTGGACATCGTCAACCGTGAGAGTGAAAGATCTACATGGGACAGTATAAGATCCCAAGTGAGACTAATTCATGTCGAATCGGGATCTGCGTTGCGTTTCAGCGGTCGCCAACTGCCAGCTTGGGGATTTCACCAACATGAAGTGGTAGCTGACAAAGTCATCACACATCAAGACACTTATTGGAATGTTGAGGAACATAGATATACCAAAGGTAAAAAGGTAGTTTAATTAAATGTTTAAAATAAAAAGTGATGACTGATGTAGCGCACTTCGCATATGTGATTATGGGCATTAGATTTGAATAAAAATGAAAATGTCAAATACAAATCCAGAAAGAAAAATTTGAGACTTAATACAACCCAAGTCCGCCAAATTTGTCGCACCCTTAGAATGATAGTAACTAGACATAAAATTACTATTAGATATGATTTTGTTATTTATTAACTCTAAAAAGTTCTTCTCCTAAACTCGGTTGTAAAAAAGACATTATGAATAAGTCATTTCCAATGAAACACAATATACGTAACTCACGTTTCAAGACTTTCTTGTTGTTCATTCCCACAAATTGACAATTTTAATTAGCCCATTCTCTTCTCATTCTTGGAGTGCGTAATAACGATCTTCTACATATATGTTTAAAGCTGAGGACCGGCGTGAACGTGAGCGTGAACTTGTGTCCGCTGAGATGATCCCTACTGCGGTGACGCAACTATCCTTCTGGGATAAATTCTTAGAACTGCAATTTAAGATGGCGGCGCACGCGGCCGACGCCCCGCACGGGCACATGTTCGCTAGTGAGCCTTCCGAGTGGCCGATCCTTGCGCGCTCCATCGCCTACTGGCACTCCTCGAACACCAATGTGAGTTTCATATTTTACTTATAATTGTTACACTAGGTATAGTTGCCTGCACGTAAGTATAGGTTTGACCTTAAATGCACAGAAGTCACTATTAGGGTCTTTTTAGCAAGGAGCGCGGGGCAACAACTTCAACCCCACTATTTTTGCTCAGACCTAATGTTAGCTGCCGGCTACCATAACTTTGCGAATTATTTATAAATTCATGAAAATACTTTAGAATTTGTATTATAGTTGTACATATTCATTTAATCCATAAAATAACAAATAAATTATATTATCTTCATCAATCAATTTCTGCTCAACAGTCACAAATGTATAAATCTGTTTAATATATTTGTATGATTGCAGGCCCAAGTACACTTGATTGGTAATTTAGTGACGTGGTACGCTGGCACAATATCCGTGCTGCTATATGGCGCTTTGGTCGGAGTGTACGCAATGCGGCAGCGGCGCGCTCACAACGATCTCCCTCCTCTAGTCTCCAAAAAGTTTTACGATGCAGGCTGCATACTTTTCTTAGGTTATTGGTTACATTACTTGCCATATTTCTTCATGGACCGCACTTTATTCCTTCACCACTATTTACCGGCCTATATCTACAAAATTCTACTCCTAGCTTATGTTATCGATCATATTTATTATATCTTATGTTTTCGCCAAAAGACTAAAGTATTTAGCTATGCTTTTATAATCTTTGTAGCAATATGGCTGGCATATGTAATTATTACTTTTAAAAGATTCAGTGTTTTGAGCTATGGTAATGCGGGTTTAACTGAATCTGATCTTTTAAGCCTCAGATGGAAAGATACATGGGATTTTATTCTCCACAAAAAGATTTAATAATTTATTTTTTAATGAATAGAATACTCACTATGATTAAGGAAAATATATTCTCATATTTATGTTAAAAGTAATTTTATAGCTGCATGCTTAATGTAATCACTATGAAGAAAGTTTTTAGTTTAAGAAATGTTTTGACTATTTTCAGTTTTATGACAACTTGATGGCCATTCCATAAAGCATATCATTATATATTTATTCAATACCTTTAGTATTAATAATATATTATTAGTCTTAAGTAATTTATATAATGAATGACTGATGTTGTTAACATATCCGTCCAAAATAATATATTTTAAGACATTAAATTATTTTTTGTTGTTAATTAATCCATCCCAGAAAATTTTATTAAGAAAATAAATTATTTCTAAGTATTCAAAATTTTTGTATAATTATATAAGTAAGTAATTAATATAATTATTGACTAATGTTTTTTTACATAACTTTAAATGATAAAATTGTATTTGGAAAATAAATTATTTACATATACATTTTTTATTATTAAAAATAGAGTTTACGGTACTAAAAAGAATTAAAAGATAATTATGTAGTTATAAAAATCATTTATTGATGTGTTAGAATTACAATATAAATCAACGGCGACTTGGTGATGGTTCAACTTCCATGGGTTGTACTGGGTGAACTGATACAGACTCAACTTCCAAAGGAATAACTCTTTGTTTTAAAATTGATGTTGTCCCTATAGGATATCTATATGAACCTTGTTTTTTACCCTGAAAGAAATTCAAAAATCAGATTTAGCAAATTTTATTATGATAAAAATATATTTGTTCTGTAATCATTTTTTATCTGTTGATTGTTTTTTAATATAACCTTATAAAAATCAATCATTTATTAAAAAAGCATTCAATGTAAAATAATAAAAATCCTAAAAATTAAATTACAATATAACACATTAAGAATGCTATACCTAGCTTTGGCAGACTCAGTAATTAACTATGGACTGAGTAGTTATAGTAGATTGTACATACTTGGATAAAACATAATACAAATTGCAATTGAGGTTATTGAAAACTAGTTCCAGATGAATAACACACTTTAACATTAGAAAAAACCCAACAAATAGCGGCACTTAGAAATTTGAATTGACTGACTTGATACATTCACAGTACTGAGCACACAAAACACATACAGTAAAAGACAAGCACACTATACCACCCAAAATACTAAATAGTTTGCCAAAGTGCATACAGGATTTATACCTCGCCAATCCCAAACATATCATCTTTATTCTAGTATTTGTATAGTGTATTTTAATATTTAATTTAAGCTTATTACAAACTCACTAGCCATATTTAAGCCAATGCCTGGCTTTTGTGGCTTTTAAAAACCATCCTCAAATTGTAAGCAATATTTGTATTGATCATCTTAATGATAATAAAATGAATCAACTTTATAAAATCTTAACAGATTCCTGACCTTGACATTAGCTTCTTCATAAGTTCTCAAATATTGTGCAGGTCCAGTGTTACGAATGACACACAGGTCAACATTGGAGCCAGAACCAAGATCATTAAAAATACCAGCTGCAATTCCATCTCTTACTAGTTTTTTTCCCTCCTCTTCAGTCATATTGGGCTTCCAGTTTGCTTCAAACACTGCCATGGCTGCTAAAGAACCAGATCCTTAAAGAAAAATAATCAACATTTCAATATAGAATTAGAAGATTTGTAAATCACCAAATAATATTCTTCCTCTACTACTCACCCATGGTAGCATAAGGTAGTTTATCAACAGACCCATGAGGATAGATACAATAAATGTGAGGGCCCATGGTGTCAACCCCACCAAGGACCAGAGCAGCACCAATATGACCTTGGTAGCGGAACAACATGCGCTTGAGTAGAGTTGCTGCAGTCACAACGGGAACAGTGCGACCTGTATGAAGCCGTTGCAATTCCAATTGAGACGCTACTGTTTGCGTCGTCATCTCAGTATCAGCAGCAGTCCCTGCTCCACAACAGTACATATTTCCGGCCAAATAATGAATTTTTTCACAGTTTTTATCAGAAACTACGGTATTTTCTGTAGCTCTTGTATCGGCACCCAAAATGACGCCGTCAGCGTAAATAATACCAACAATGGTAGTACCGGTCTTTGTTGCCTTAGGAGCAGGAAATCCATTTTGAGCAAGGCGAGCATTTCTGAAATTTCAGAACATTTATTTATATAAAGCTTTTCTATAATACATGTATGAGAACCAAACAATCTTGTATATAATATTATTAAATACCGTTGGCAATTCTCAAAAGAAAATCCAGGCGCGGGAACCTCTGGTACAAGTACGGAAGCCATTATTGGTAATTAAACTAAAATGGTAAATAAATTTGTTTAATGAACTTTTATTTAAATGATTTTACAGAAATGCAAATGACAGTAATGAATCGGCGTTCTCAACAAGTTCTGTCAAGTGTCAATTATGAGCAAACTGCAAAGACATTTGAGTTGATAAACCCATCCAAATTCCACAGATAAGTAGTGTTTCTTTTAGTATAATCTTTTTGTGGTTTCAACTTTGACGCTGATTTCATGTTAGACACCACGGATTTCTTTCTATATATTATACTACACTTAATAATACGACGATTATCTAAATTATACGAAATTAATATTTTTAGAAGCTTACATATGGTTGCAGCGTTTTTTACTTATATTTTATATATATATGAGTAAAAACCACTGCAAAAATATTTTATTGATTTCGATCGTAAAGTATTATTGTACACACCATAGTCCAAACACTTGTTGCATGAACTCATAGATCGGTTTTTAATTCTATTCACGTCCACCATAATTGTAGGCTGGACGTAGAAGTATCTTTAGAATGTGGATACATATATAGGCAGATTTGTGATATTTTTTTAACAAATGTCACAATTCGGTATTTAGGTACCTACCTACACTACAGGATACAATTAGAATAAAACCTAAGACCTTACACCGTGTAAGGTCCTAGAATAAAACGCAGTTAATGCACCATATCTTGATATAAAACATCTGACGGCATACATTTGCAATTTCCTGGCAACTCTCATATGGATGTGGCAGACGGCTATTCACGATAGGCAAATGGCAATTTAGTAGCACCACTCCTACGAGGCTTCATACGATTGGGTGTTATAAATTGAAATTTATATTTAAAAAATGTATCTTATTACAATGTATCAACGCATATAACGTCATCCATTATTATGTTACATTTGACTTTTTTGACTTAATAGTTGTTGATTGTTTTTAGCCAATAGCAGCAGGACGAATTGTCTTTTTATGGCTGTCAGAGATTTTGTCAAAAGACAAAATGTTTCGCAGATTTGATACGGCAATTGACTTCTAAAATTTAAAATAATTTTATTAAAATAGGTTCCTTCATGATAGACTTTTCAATATGTTAATCAATACGGTGTATTTGAGTGTGTTATGTTTATTATCATCATTGATCCTAGCCCTCGCCGGGCGAGACTTCTATCAGATACTAGGGGTGTCGCGTTCGGCTAATACCAATGAAATTAAAAAAGCTTACAGAAAACTAGCAAAATCATTACATCCAGATAAAAATCAAGATGACCCGGAGGCTTCACAAAAGTTTCAAGACCTTGGAGCCGCTTACGAGGCTTTGTCGGATCCTGAAAAGAGAGAAATGTACGATAAGTGTGGAGAGGAGTGTCTCAAGAAGGATGGCATGATGAACAATAACGACCCTTTTGCAAGTTTCTTTGGAGATTTTGGATTTCACTTTGGTGGTGAACCGCAACACCACGAAACTCCGAGAGGGGCGGATGTCATCATGGAATTAAGCGTTTCACTGGAAGAACTTTATAATGGTAACTTCATTGAAGTAAGTAAATCATGATTATTACTTGCAACAACATTAAATAGGAATTGCATGATAATGTATTTATATTTTGTAATTGAGTTTTACTATAAGATTTAAATTATAAATTACATTTATAGATTACTCGTAATAAGCCAGTTATCAAGCCAGCATCAGGCACAAGGAAATGTAACTGCCGACAAGAGATGGTTACCAGGAACCTGGGCCCTGGACGCTTCCAAATGATGCAGCAAACAGTTTGTGATGAATGCCCAAATGTAAAGCTAGTCAATGAAGAAAGACTTCTAGAAGTAGAGGTTAGTCAACATAGTTGAAGTACAAAGTATCTAAATTATAATTAAACCCGGAAAAAAATTCATTATTTAATATAAAAAGTCTTCTTTGATTTATTATTAATCATAATACATAAAAAATAAATAAACCAAGATAAAAAAGTAATGTAAATAGATGATTAAAAAAAGTAGATCTAATCCAAAGAAGCATTTGTGAGTGTTGAAGAAAAATGTATATTAATGTCAATAATTTAGTAATCAAGATTTTAATTTGTGATAGGTAGAAGTTGGTGCTCCAGACAACCACAAATCAAGATTAAGAGGAGAGGGAGAACCACATATGGATGGAGATCCAGGAGATCTTATTTTTGTGTTTAAAACAGAGAAGCATCCACAGTTTACTCGCAAGGGGGATGATCTTTACACAAATGTCACAATATCATTGCAGGTTAGGACCTTATAAAATATTTAATAATCATCAAATTTAAGCAGGATTATTTAAAATGTAGAAATGAAATATTTGTTATTATTAGTAAACTATATTCAAATATTTTAATAATATCATGTTTGCAGGATGCTTTAACAGGTTTCACATTAGAAATACAGCATCTAGATGGCCATAAAGTTAGTGTGTCTCGAGACAAAGTAACATGGGCTGGAGCCCGTGTGCGTAAGAAGGGAGAAGGCATGCCTAACTTTGAGAATAACAATCTACATGGTAACTTGTATGTCACTTTCGACATTGAATTCCCAAAGAAAGACTTTAGTGATGAGGAGAAAGAAGGTAATGTTAAGTTAACATGTATATTATTATTGTTAAAAAAAATCCTATGAGTAATAAATATGATTATTCTTGTTTGGTTTGAATGGACTAATCTCAGGAACTATTGGTCCGATTAGAAAAATTCTTTTAGTTATATAGCCTATTTATCGAGGAAGGCTATAGGCTATATATCGGAGCGGATGATCACGAGCACGAAGTCGCAAGAGTCGGTTAGTGTTACTATCACAACCCTTCAATGGCCCACTCCTGAGCCGGGTCTCCTCCTCAGAATGAGGAGGGTATTAGGCCATAGTCCACCACGTTGGCCCAGTGCGGGTTGGCAGACTTCACACACCTTTGAGAACTTTTTGGGAACTCTCAGGAGTGCCGGTTTCCTCACGATGTTTTTCTTCACCGTTAAAGCAAGTGATATTTAATTGCTTAAAACACACATAACTCAGAGTCAGAGGTGTGTGCCCAGGATCGAACCTCGGACCTCCCGAGTAAGACTTGAAGTCTCAACCACTGGGCCATCACTGCTTATTTGTGTTGTGTTACTATATTTGACACTAATTTATTAAAAGTATTGTTATAAAAAAAATTTAAATAAGAACTAGTAATGACATTCAAAAAGTTAATCTAAATTAGTATTTTGTTATATGACTTTTGTTTAACTATTTAGTTATTTAATTTATATTCTTTATTTCAGCTTTGAGAAAGATATTACAACAGTCACCTAACAATAAAATATACAATGGACTTTAGTAATAACTGCCAATTTTATTTATTTAAGTAGTGAAATGAGTGTGTGGACAAAGTGAATGTGGAAACAAGAAACATTTGTGTTGCTGATAAGTTTTTACAGAATAAAACAATCTTTATTTGAAAAATATTTTTTATTAATATATTTCGAAAGGTTGACCCTTCCTTCATTGAATTTTTTACCAAAACTTTTACAATAATATAGAATAAGTAATAATATATCATATTAATAACTCTTCATAACTTGATTTAATACATAAAAAGTATACTTACAAATATTATAAAGTTTTAATTTCATAAATTATTTTCTATAACATATTATATTAAAACTAAATTCTATCACAACAATTGGCATTTTTGAAGAACAAGGTAAAATTATTGTAACAAATGATATCTGTAATAGATACCTATAATGAGATAATTCATTTTATAGTATAACAAATGTTAAAAAGATCAAATAATAATACCACTACTGATAAACAGGCTGATAATATTATTATAATGAATCCAACTAAATATAAAATATGTAATAATAATATTATGAAACAAAAGATGAATCTAATTTGTATGGGACCCCTTTCTCCTCACGATCCAACAGATTAAAAAAACACTAGCAGTTTGTGTTACAAACCACTTATTCCCTTCAACTAAGCTGGATGGTTTAGATTTGTTCACGTCAATAGAAACGAATCAAGAATCCAACGCCTTACTGCATCGTTACATAGTATAAAACAAAGCCTTTTTAATAGATAGAGTGATTCAAGAGAAAGATGTATAATTCAAGCATATTATAGTAGAGCAAGAAACGTGAGAAGCCGGAAGCGGGTCGCATAAAATATAAAAATATATCACCTTTATTTCAAACTAAAAGCTAAAACGTTTTGACTAAACCAAATTTAAAAGTTGGTATTTAGGAAGAAGTTTAAGTGATGACGCAATGTTGAACAATCATGTTCTATAATTTTATCTTTGATATTAAAGTCAAAAATTTGTGTTACCCATTTGGTTATAGTTGTAGTTGTAATGATTACGGGTCTAAGATACAAGACAAGAGTCGTGATCGTGCGATGCAGTGGGAGTGTGCGAGGCGGCCTGCAGGACGGAGTTGACCACAGCGCGCGCCAGGTACCTCAGCGACACGCCCGTCGCCGCAGCGCTCAGTGCGCCGACAACTGATCCACTGTCCTGTTAATGTATATTTTATTACACAATGTCTTTATTGCACACACAGTATGTCAAGGCCTTACTGCACGTTTGAAGAGTAATTTGAAAATTATCACGTTCTTTCTGTAGTATAAAATTTCATTTTAACACTTTTAAAACATAAGAGTCAGTGTTTGTCTACGTAAAAATGTATAACATTAAAATAAGCCATATATACATACAAACTATACGTATTATCTATATATATTTATTGTTAACTAGCTGACCCGACAGACGTCGTCCTGTCTTAAGTATGAATATTGAATTCGAATTGGCTGACAAAAGCTTACATTAGAAAAGTTAATATGGTCGTTGGTTTTTTTTATTTTTCTAATTTTCACCGCAACTTTTTAAATTTTTTCTTCCATAAGAACCTTCTCCTGACAATAAAAAAAAAATAATGGGGATTGCAAAATAAATACGTTGTCACGACAGAATAATTGTTGAATTACATCGCGAGTAATCTACGAGCAACTCTGAAGCCCCGAGTCTAAAATATATCCTTCAGGAGGTTGCTAGTCAAGCCGTCATACTGTTAGTCTGCGTATAAACTACAACTTATTTTCGTTCTCTTTTATTTAATATATACATACAATGTATGAGATGGGTAAATGTATGTGACATTCATCCATCGTTTCTAAGTAGAGTACTCTCTCTAAAAAGTTCTGGAAAACATCCAAGTCGGCAGACTACCTGATAGTAGTCGCGAGCGAATACTATAGTATACTTACCTCTGCGTAAGTATTTTCGGCGTCATCCAATAAGCGATCGAGATTCAAAGCTTGTGGCAGATACAACTCAGGGTTTCTCCTCAATATTGTGGCAAGTACGCACAGTAATTCAACACACAGCTGGCGTCGCTCAGCGGAGGGGATTCTGACAAGTGCTTCCTCAACTAACAGTGAAAATGATAGTTCCGATCGCGACATATTCACTAGTGTGGGTTGAGCAGGGATTGGGTGACCCTGAAACCAGATTATTTATTTTATTAGTTACTACTAATAAAAGAGCGCAGATAATATATAATATAATAGTACAACTATATATAATACAATATAATAGTACCTGTACAATAATTCCTTTAGGTGTGCGCAGTAAGATATCCCAAACCTGGACATAGAAATTTTTTGGAACTCTACACAGACAACCTTCTAACTTTCGCCGCTGGAGAGGAGTCAAGCTGCAATAAAATGAGAAAGTATTGAGTCCATTTTTAAAGCCAATTAATAAAAGAAATTTATATTTTTTACTTTTTTTTTAAATCCTCAAGATAAATTACTTCTAGGTAGGTGACATTTTTCAAATACTTGTATTTGAAATACAAAATATCTATTTCCATTTTGTATTTAAATACATTTGTTTTAAAAACATTTTGTTTTTATTTGAAGTACCTTTTAAGACATATTTTGTATTCGCAAAATGCAAAATATATTTTGACAACAATAAATTTGTCATCATCAATAAATAAATGTGAAAAACTATTCTCACTATGGCAACACTAAATTGAATGGTAATAAATGTCTGTTAATTTAATATTTTATAGACCGTCTAAAATAACTTGGCACGGATGTCAGGTAATAGAAATTCCGATGATATCTTTTAACCAGCTTCTATGGTGCTTTTGTTTGACTACACAAGTAATCTTTGTTTTTTGTACGTACAAATATAGTAGTGGAACCAGTGATGGACAAGGAACAAACAAACTGTAGAATCAGGACCAAAATCAGTGTTTAATTTATTTTCATAATTATTTTTATATAATCATAAGTTGTCGGGCCCCCTATTTCTGTTTAATTGTAGGCGTCCATTAATTACGTGAATAATATACTTGATACTATATGACATAAAATGAACGTGATTATGTCAAAAAAAACTTAGTAATAAAATAAGGGCACATTCTCTTAAACCCACAAAAGTATTTTATTTGAATAAAGTATTTTGAAAATATGAATTTTGCATTTAGTATTTTAAATACAAAATGAATGAATGATTGAAAAAGTATTTTTATTTGGTATTTGAATACTTTTTATAAACTATTTTGCACATCTTTGGTAGTAAGTATAGTATAGTAGTGGTATATACAGTACCCTTTTTCCTCCGCCCAATCTGATACTGTAAGCACATTCTGTAATAAGGATCGCAACTTGAACGGCGACAGACTCTCCAAGGTGGCATCTACTCGCTTCTCAGAGGGAAACATCTCCAGATAGATGCGGATAGCCTCGAGCACCCAGCCGACCCGAATTTTAAGGATCCCGCGAAACATATCCGGATAGGTACCGATTAGACGACCACAGTAGAGCACTATCTCCTGTTATATATGAAAATGAAATCCTAAAATCTTTTGAATTTCAGATAAAGCTTAATATTACCATCAACTTGCTTTATTAATTAGAATTTTTTTTTAAAGATTACTTACAGCAGTATGGATTACATACTACTAGAATTCACTTTACCCCTCCTAGTAAGCTAAAATGTTTGTGTCAAGAGTGGGCCACGGCAGTAGTCCAATGTCCGCGATTTGAACCCACGACTTAGCGATCGTGAATCCAACGCCTTAACCCACTGAGCAAAGTATATATAGTATTGTGAGAATAGACATCCATACAAATAAATAAAATTGTATTGTCTGTTTGTAATATTAAGACAACCGCTTTTTACTATGTAGGATGTATACACGGCACATATACCAAAATAACATTTTTACAATTTTTGTCTGTCTGTTTGTTGCTAATCTCTCAAATGGCTGGACCGACTTTGACGGGACTTTCACTGGCAGATAGTTGATGTAAGAAGGAGTAACTTAGGCTATTTAAAATCTCGCTACGACCCATCAGAGCGGAGCAACACGCGAACGAAGTCGCGCGGGTCGGCTTATTTGATTATATAGATTGGTATAAAAGTTGAGAGTTAACCTGTTGTAGTACAGCTCCAATGATATCATACGGTTGTATAGTGGAGTACATGACTGACTGTATCTCGCTGGGCGTCATGGGCTTATCGAACACCGTCTCCTTCCGTCCGATCACACCGACTGTCAACTAGAAACAATATTTTATAATAACTTAAAATACTATTACAATAAAACATTTGTATCCTCGAGTAGGAGCAACATAATACATCTCAGTAGAAACATCTTATACAGTAAAACCTGGTTAAGTGAGACATCAAGGGACCTGCAAATTGGTTTGACTTATAGAGGTATTCCATTTACAGAGGGTTCCATTAATAGAGGTCAGAATACAGGTTATTTCAGTTATAGAGTTGCGATTATTAAATAAAATAACGTGTTATGTAAACATTATAAATGAGTTTTAATAAATAAAATAATAACAAAGGTAATACACATACTACATATGTATGTGTATTCTGAATTATTCTACAAAGAGTAGATTTTGGCACATTAAATTCGACACAGTTCCTTCCATTTCCTACTTTCATAAACAGATATTAACTTCAGTTTTTCTCGTACTGATAAAGATTTTAGCCTTCGTTTTGACATTTTTCAAATAAACATTCGTATGATAGTAAAGAACTGAACTGTCTAAAACTGAAAGTCATTGAAGCTCAAAAATACTAACGAAGTTAAGTGCGGAATTTGCAGCTAGAATAAAAATATGTAAACAAACAGACAAAACGATATTATCTCAGTTACAGAGGTTTATGCATATAAAATTCACTCGCTGTCTCAGTTATAGAGGTAACTATTATGATAAATCGAAAGAACGAATCCCAGATATAGAGGTTTGCTTCGTCCCACTAACAGAGGTAATTCAGTGTCAAAGTGTTGGGACCTCAGCATGAGTTCCAGTTATGGAGGTTTCTCACTTATCCAGGTCCCACTCAACCAGGTTTCACTGTACTAATATATACAGCTAAAGAGTTTGTTTGTTTGCTTGAACGCGCTAATCTCAGGATCTACTGATCTGATTTGAAAACTTATTTCAGTATTAGATAGCCCATTTATCGAGGAAGGCTATATAAAATCACGCTACGATCAATAGGAGCGGAGTTACACGCGGACGAAGTCGCGCGGGTCGACTAGTATAAGGATTAAGGTGATATTCAGAGAAAAAAACATATTATTATTGCATGCATGCATTCCTAAATCAATAAAAATAAACATCAATGATATTCTATCGTTACTTCATCTTATCATATGTATCAATTTGGTATTTTTGTTTAACCATAACAAAATAGGCAAAGGCTTTTTATCAACCTATTTTACCTATATTATTAGTCTAGTTTCCGTACCTGTTTCCCACTAACAAGCACAGTGGTAATGAAAGGACTAATGGAGTCCACGGTGTGGTTGAGCAGGGACGAGCAGTAGCGCACGGCGCGCCAGTGCCGCAACACGCCGGCGCTGCCGTATAAACCCTTTAACGCTTCTAGGGCGCTAGTTCCATTTATCTGTACAATAAAATATAATGTTTCAAATACAAATATCAACAAACACAAACATTATTTTAACTACCAGTTGAATCTTGCATGTTTTTAATTATCTTCTTCCCCGCTTTGCACGTGTATATTTTGTTTATATTGACATTTTTAATTTCGTAATATCTTTTGAATGGAATGTCCGATTACAAAAATTCAAAAAGTAATCTACAGGTATTGAAACAGTCTTGAACACAAAATAATTTATTTGATTAACAATTTATACAAAGGTATAGAAAACATAGTCTGATTTTGATAGGCATTACTATCAACTTTTAAAATTTTAAAAAGTAGTTACAGTGACATAACTGCAATAGTTGGACATATGGTCTCGCAAAGTTTTTTGTAGATATTGATACGTTCTAATATTGTAGAACATTTTTTTATTTATCATCCATATTTCTGCAGCGCATGCGATGAAAAACATTTTATCGCTAATTTTTTTACACCTAGGGTTGGTTTTAGTAAGAATTTCTGAGGATCTCTAATTTTTTCTGGTAATAAATATAGCGTATATTACTCAGGTATAATGTAGCTTTCTAATGGTGAAAGAATTTTTGAAATCGGTCCAGTAGTTTTTAAGTTTATTCATTACATACAAAAATACAAATCTTTCCTCTTTATAATATTAGTGTTGATGACATTAAGTTGGAGCTTTTAAAATTGGAATAGTCATATCCGTTTAATTAAAAAAAAACTCTTTATTCTTCAACAAAACTTATATCCGAGTGCAAACAAGCTTTGCCGATATTCCAAGATCCCAGGGCCGAATAAAAAATAATGTAATTTTACTTACAATCTTAGTCTATTCTAGTCTAGATTTTATATATGATACTCAAGAAACTAATTCAATAATTTTTGTAAGCAGCTAGACCAATTGGAGGGGCCTAACATCCCCCTAGACACACACAAAGGCTCGCTATGTGTATTAGCGCGAGTAATAAAATTTGTTATTATTAATCTAATGGGTTTTTTTAGTTTTTTTTTTTAAATAATGTTACAGGAATAGTATTTGTATTCGTACCTCATACATCGGCCCCTCTCTCTCCATCAATATGCCCCACAGTTGACATTGCGCGAATATATTATCTGTTTCGCGTATAGCGGCGACCACGTCTGGAGTCGAGCGATGTTTATACGCATGTAAGTCTATGTATTCTTCTTTGTATGTGAGAGTACGTGGGACGTCTGTGAGGGACTGGTACCCGATGTAGTCGTGTTGTAACTGCTTAAACTGGGTAAACATTTCCGAAGGGAACTCTCCTTGACTCATGAAGTCCAAATGTTCTAAAAAATAAGTCTAGTTACAACAACATTTACTTAATTTACTACACTTCAAGTTATAACTACATACCTATACAAATAATAAAAAATATGTATTCAATCTATATATATAAAGGGAGAAGCTGAATGACTGTCATATCAACGCAGGGCCTAAACTTAAAGGGTTAGAAACTTGAAATTTTGCACAAGGCTTCCTTTTATAACGTATGGGAGCACTAAGAAAGGATTTTTAAAAATTCACGCCTTAAGGGGGTAAAATAGGGGGGTGTAAAGTTAGTATGAAACTTTACTGTTTTTGAAGTGATTCAAATAAAATTCAGTATGAAGGTTCTTCATTAAAAGTCATGAAACACGTGTAAAATATTTTTTCGAAAATCATCCCTCAAAGGGCTAAAAGGGGGGTTCAAAGTTAGTACTACCTCATAAAATTATTAAATATGTCTATAGACGATCTACTGTACCTCAATATCGCAAACGAAGTGGCGGGTAGAAGCTAGTTATACATATACTAGAATCTACAGACTTATCTTGTTTCACTCTTCCGGGATAAAAAGTGTAATTCTAAGTTATAAAGTATCTGTATACTATATTTCATATAAATCCGTTAACCTGCTTTTGCGTGAATAATGTTTTCTTCTAAATATTATTATAGTAATAGTTCATTTTATTTTATGACAGATAAGGGACAAACAAGCAGACGGTCAATCTGGTGGAAAGTTGCCACCGTCGCCCATGATCTCTTGTTTTGCCGATACGTTGCCGCTTCGAAGATAGAGTGAGGAGGGGGAGCGAAGAGAAGAATGCTGGAGTTTGGGTGGACCCTGAGCAAAAACCCGGTGTTCACAGGAACCGCAGCATTAATGGGATGGGAGAGGGAGGAGAGGGGGCAGATAGTGTGCAGTTCATTCATTCATAAACGTGGAGAAAGTGGATAGACCAAGGCAAGGCCCACAAAGCGTTAAAGAGCTACTAAAGAAAATGTGTCGTCAATCCAGGTTTTAAAGTATCTGCGTGCCAAATTTAACTGAAATCCATTCAGTTTTTATGTGTGATTGAATAACAAACATACAAACTTTCACAATTATAATATTAGTAATCATAAATGTATCTTATTTGAACTGGAGATATTTTTATCTTACCGATACAAGAGCTTGAAATAAGATTCTGCAATCTGCCCAGACGCACTTTAACACCGTCACAGTGACCTTTCTTAAGCATAGCAAATAGATCCAGCATTTGCTTGAAGTGTGGATCTCTCATGTGTTCTTCTCTTATTAAAAGACACACTGTTGGTCTTCCAGATAAGCGCCAATATCTAAAATACACAAATATATCATTATTATGAAATTAAAAAATTATATACTATAGACTTGTTGACAAAATTACTATTTCAAAACTCGTTAGAAACCAAAATACAGTCATGTTAAGCTGGGTTGAGAGGTATCAACGTTACGAGGTATAATGTAACATTCGCATCGAACATGTTACACAGTGTTCTAAAATCGGCGTGACATGCTCGTTTGAACTCTGTGCTCCGTATTCGCCAGCCACTCTCAGTCAAGATGTCCGACAGCGAGGTTGTGCTGAAATCTAGTAACGACTTGTACACAGCGTACTGACTGAACTACGTAACACTCAAGCTCTAGCTGTGTAACATGTTACAACGTAAAGTTGGTCAGTACCCAGCTTTAGTTACGCACACTTTTAAGTTAAAAGAAAATATAAAAAATAGTATTACATGCTTTATAGGTGCAGTTTAAAACTTACTTTCCAACAAACTGCAACTCAGTCTTAATATCGTCGATGAGTAACGCCATGTCTCTGTACAAGTAGAATTCCGATACCTCAAATATGAGAGGGTAACAGAGCACCGTCATGCCACACACCCGGTAAATCTGAAAATTATCTATTATGAAGAGAGATATAAGCATAGAGATATTATAATAATTTATTATCTTTACCCAAATTTTAATAGATACTTAAGTTTTGCAGTTTCCCCAAGTTAAGGAAGTTATATTTACCTTACTTGTACCAAGAGCTCCAACAGGTCTGATAGGTCTTCCTGTTAGTTTCAATTTGCCACACACTCCCAATTCTCGGTATACATGCACCAATTGAGTAGAACTGCATATCTATCAAATACATATCAATGTTTTATTTTTACCAACTTAATTTTATTATTTAGAATAAAATATAGCAATATTGTAATATGCTTGATATCGAAAAAATATATTAAGTTTCATTATTTATATGCTTACCTGGACTGGTTCAACTTCGTGTGGAGTTTGTGTTTGGATCCCATATGTGCCCATCATAGCCTGGAGTCGCATCGACTCTGCGATCAGAACTACTTGGACTACTAAATCCGTCGCTATACCCTGCATACAAAATATGGGTTTAATTTCAAAAATTACTCAACAAAATAACATCCAATAGCCAAGCACTTTCAGCGCTCAAAAAATCGATCTTCTGACAACTTTGCATAAAAGCGCATCTTTTACAGTATTTATAATATTATGGTACTATAAATATATACATATTGATCATCCAAAAGCTTAGTGTGTTTTAAAAAGAGTCGTGTTATATTCTTAAAGAAGTTAGAAAACAGTGCCGTTGAAAAGAGGATTCACATTTGCAATCTTGCGCATGCTAAATTCAATCGAGGATTACCTAATACTTACAAAAGCCGGTTTTGCCTGCAATTTGTGCATGAAAAGAAAATATTTTTTAAATTCCTAAAATTATTTAAAAACAATAAAAAGTCAACAGTTGTTTATGTTACTTCAAAATCGAAAACCAAATATTACAATTCTTTATACAAGCTAATATTTTTTTTTTTTTGGTAAATGGCTTTGAATACAAGCTAATATTATAATAAATACAAGTGTGTTTGTTGGTTTGTCCTTAACTTTTTCGAATACTTTATGCGGACATGACATAATGAAGCGACACAATGATATATTTTTTTCATAGAATTAGTTTATGGGGGAAATAATTATTTGTATTGTTTAAACAATATGTAAATTATTTAAATAAGGAAAAAAGGTTTTAGCTTTCCAATGTTTTATTAACACGAAAAAATAATACTAAACAAGTAGTTATGTGAATTTTTTCTATTATTTTCAATAAAAACATTCGATTGGTATTTTTTTTTGTATGTACACTGATTACTATATTAAACTTTCAAAATAATTTATCTAAAAATAAAAATCAAAAATCAAAAGAATCTGACATTATATCACAATCAATACAAATCTGACATTATAACAAAAAGAATTTCTCTATTATAATATCTCTCTATATAACTCTATTTAGATGGGTCTTTTAAATAGCTTAATTGTAAAATTACCTGAAAAGCCGAATACCTTCCAGCGCGTCTAGGTCGATTATACGATGGAAGATATCTTCTTATCGGGTCCAATTCGTTCACGTGCAACAAACCGCCCGTTAACAATTGAGAGAGGACGAATAGCGATTGCGCCCACAGAAAGAGGCCACCTGTATCTGAATTCAAAATATGAAGCCAGTTATTTTTTACTTAAATAAATGGTAAGATTTACAAAAGACGTTACTATGCGGAAAATCAAGATATAAAAGTAATTAAAAGGTTACCTTGCTATAATCCGCGGAAATCCGATGATCCGTATGGTGTCCACCGGAGTGCACAACCTTACAAAGAAGATAAATACAAACAGCAACGAGAACACACCTGACTCGCACGGCACAACCCAGAAGAGCACACCGCCCACAGAAAAGTGAGACGCGCGATCCCGAACCAAGGCACACCACACAAGCAGGTCACCCGACAATCGCCGTGCGTTTCGCTCCGTAACCGAAGCATCCTCAGGCCGTACAAGTCGTCGTAGTGGATTAGTGTTGTGTTCTGGTTGCGGTCTATATTTTTCGCGGTTTGTTCGCGAGCTGTACACTCTCCAGTGCTACACCATACGGATCATTGAATTTTCGGGGATTATAGCAAGATAACCTTTTGATTCCTGTTTGACAAATGTTTTAGTCACTTGTAGCAATCAACAATACTAATGTAAAGGTGTTTACGTGAGCCTTTTTTTCTGATCTACTGAATTTATTTGATAAAGGTTAAGTATATAACTAATGGTAACATAGACTATTTAAATTCTGGAAATGTAGGTGGTAAGGAATACGAGTATATATTTTTATATAATAATATACAACGATAAACATCAATAACTACTTTCTATCAACTTCTTTGAGTTTCGTGTTGTATATATATATTTAAAAAATGCTTCTAAAAATTATTTTCGTAAACAAAAACAATGTTATTCTAAAACAAATAATATTATGGAGATAGAAAATTGATGACAACATTCCCTGTTCCTGCGGGATAATAATAAAATATAAATTTGAAACTATATACTCAAACTGCTTATTCTTATTTAATAGCGACAAATAATTGCTATATCATCCCTAATAAAACTTGCAAGTTTTATAAAATTAAGTTTGTCTTAATTATATTATTGAACTAAAACCAACACCAAAGGCATATAATTACAAAAATCAAATGTCTGCTTTTTATGTACCTATTTACTACATAAAATAAAAAAAGAACATTGTCATAAAAGCTATGTTATGTGCATGTACAAAGAAGAAGTAGGTTAGAGATTTTTGGATTTGATCAAGTTTAATATCAAAGGTTTCAAGAGTCATGCAATAGTTTATAGTGTTGCTATATTATTCACACATGAGTGAGGTACAATTCCATTGCAACAAATATTTTTCAGTACAATCACGTCAGTTAAGAACAAAGATATTTTAGTTCTTTCAACCATTATTATAACAGGATTAAAAAAATCGTTAATTATCATAATAAATATTAAAATAATGGTGTTTCACTTGAATTTGTGCTAAAGCATAAATGATTTGCTATTCTATCATATTTAGGATATTGAACTTTTATCAAAATTATAATAAGTTTTGGATCGACGCGATTTGTATAGAAAAACAGATGTTTAGGAGATTTATATACTCTTTGTAACAAAAAGTTTGCATAATATTCTTATTCATAAAAGAAAAGAAAGACTTGTTAATTAGCTAAAAAGGCACAGAAAATTAGCACAAAAAACAGTACATTCAGACTCCATAAATTTTACCTTTGCCATCTTCATCACCTGGCTGGTCTGTAAACATATTACACCTTTACAATTTCACGTTTTTTCACAAAAACCTTTTGTATAATATTTAAGATTGACTTACTAGCTGGTATTCTTCGTACAGAGTAAGGTTCGCCGCGTTCATTGTCGATACCATCTCGTGGTACATAATAATACCATGGAATGACTGGATCTGAAAAAAAGACAAATACCCAGGCAATGATATTGAAATTTAAATTATTTCATACTTTCCGTCTATCTCCTGACTTTACCCCATGTTACATAAAATGCCTTTATACCTAGAACTTAAAATATTTTATTTCAATTAGACTTTTGTATAAAAGTACTTTTAATATGTCAAAAATTGGCCGGTGAGTCAGTTTGTCTGAAGCTACCACCAGCTCGGCAAGCAGTTTTCTGTTGAGAAGAGTCGGCCAGAAACTCTTTTCAAAAAGCCATATTTACATAATTTGTTATACAAATCATTTAGCTTTACAGTCAACGTCACTTAGATTCCAAACAATCTCATCATTTAAGTAATCCTGTACATTATAGTATGCTTTATTTATTAAAGTATTCTTGATACAAGTTTTAAATTGTTGAATTGGCAAATCTAATATAGGCTGTGGAATCTTATTATAGATGCGAACACCAAGAGCCCCATGAAACTATTACTCACTTTGTGGAGACGATAGTAAGCCGTTACAAATATATTTCTGTTTCTAGTATTAACATTATGTTTGTCACTGTGTTTTGAATACAAATCGATATTCTGGTAAATGAACAAAATATTACAATATATGAACAAAATATTGAGATGGACGTCTATTTTTTTATAAACATCTAAGATTATAATATTATAAATGGCCCGAACAGCTTTCTTTGGAAGTACAAAAATGGATTCAATGTCCGCGGCCCTACCCCACAGCAAAATGCCATAATACCGTGAAAGTAACTGAAGTAAACTAGCCTAGCTGTATTAATATCGGTAATTTGTCTGACTCACCTCACTGCATAGGCAGCTGAGCTGAGTCTGCCCGCTAGAGATAATAAATTTAACTTTTCCTTGAACAGTTTTTATTTTTTTGAGAAAAAATGATCGTGATTACCTCCATATTCGTCCATGTATATCCTAGATTTCAACAATCGCTGGTACTCTTCAACTTGGTCAGGCAATGTACGAAAAACACCATCTATAATCATCATCACATAGAACAAAGGCCATTCTGACTCTATTCCCTCAAACTCTTTTAATTCTCCCTCCTTATAATATCTTCTATTAGGATCTTCTAGAACAGACTTGTAACCATCTCGACTAAATCTTTTAAAGCCATATTTGCCTTGCAAGCGATTCAAAATGTTATTTTTCGTTAGTTGCAATAATAGTTCTTCATGAGTAGCAAATGCTGGGAATGATATGGTTGGCAGAAGTGCTGCATCGACACCCTTCAAGAAAAGAAAATATATATAGTTGATAGATACACTTACACACAACTACTCTAACTTCTAAATAAAAGTACTGTTTAGTTCCTTTGCTTATTAAATGTTAATTTGTCTGAAACAAGTTTATAACAGTTACAAAATTGAAAAATCTTTTTGCACCTGTTTTATTTATGTTCAAAATAAAAATTCTTGAAATTGATTATCTCACTTAAACAGAATAAATAATAAAAACTACCTTGGAACTAGATTCTCTTGGCAACATAGTTTCGAAAATACTTCTGTTGCGGTTGTGTGCGTCAATGTCTACATATACCACACTCCATGAAGCACCTTTGTCACCAAAGAGATTACACCCATTGATGGCTTCAAGTGCTGCCTTAGCCATCCCTGATAATAAAACACATTTTGTTTAGCTCTTTATTGTTACAGTTTATATTGAACATTGGTATGCAATAAATAAATTATAGCATAATATTTTTCAAATTGTAGATCAATGGAAAAAGCTACATCACCAGTTAACAAAACAAAATAATAATAATATTTAAAAACATCTTAAGTCCAACCTATAGAAGAAGCATGGATTTCTGGTTTCCCATCATTGTATTTTGTGCCTCTCTCCCACATTCCATAATCAGGTGTTCTATATGCACGTTCCACATAGTACACCAAGTTTTGTATAAATGCCACTTCATCCTACAAAATTTTAAAAACAATATTATAAGTAGATGTAAAAAAACTTAATAATTAATAGGTTGTCTAATTGATGAGTACTAACAAACTTTATGAAATTTGTTTTGCAAACAATTTTTGTTCACCTTGATGACTTACATAGCTTGAATAGATAAAAGAAACAAACCTGTGTATATATAATTTGCAGTCCGGATGTGATCATTTGAACAAGAAAAAGCAGATACAATGATATCACATCAATCTGCAAGTGATGGTACTGGTCATCACTCAGTACAGGCTGTCCAGTAGTCAAATGGAACTTAACATGGAGAGCATGAGCCGCACTTTGCCTTGTTTTAAAAGCTTCTACTCGAGCTGCTTGCTTGATCCAACATTCAAGTATGCCACGCATACATTTTACAGTACTTTGGCCAAGTTCATGAGATTTTCCTCTATCATCATCAATTCTCCTAGAAGCATTTTACAATATATTATAATAATAAAATAATACTTAGAATTCTGTAAGCCCTTCTGTAATGGATAGGGTATGTGGCTTTTGTATATACCTATATGCTTGATATAGCCCCCATACAGCAGCAGCACAATATATGCTGTCTCTTACACTTCCAATATGCAAATCGGATGAAAGAACAGGAAACAAACCAGTTATAGGACTTTGAAACCTTAATAATTGTCTTTTAACTGAAAAAAAAATTAGTGTAATAATTAAATTAACTATTCTTACAAGAAAAAATTGACTTTTGTTTAGTAAAGTTTTTTATGTTTAATTGTAGTGACTATGAATCAATTACATTTTTGAAAATTATTTTAATAAATATATTACTAACCTATAGCATAATATATATCCAACTGTCTGACAGTATCTTCGTAGTTGGATATCTTAAGAAACTGTTGTGCATTTATGTCATCAATGCTCCCTTGGCGAATCATTATATCTGGGATGGCCTATAATTTAATATGTTTTAAGTTTCAGTATAGAACTTAAGTCTTATTAAAATTGTTAATGTTATTTAGATAATTTGTTACTAGACCAGTAATATCACAAGAATTAAGTATAAATTGGATACATAAACTGATTTTTATTTAACTTTTAATTGACGCATTTACCAAGTATACGTAAGACCTAATATTTTAGTATATATTTAAATTATAATATAATAATAATAAAGAATTACATTGATATATACGTATATCTTATTTGACTCACTTTGATATTATAACTATTTGGAATTTAACAAGTCAGAAAATGTTAGGAATTGATTACTGTACACAAGTCACAATAAGTTCCATAATCCAATCGTGATCTACTTAATCATTATGTCCTATTATTAAAAGTATACAATAGAAAATTTGAAAATAACAAATATCAACATAAATGTTATGATAAGGGTCAACTTCAAGGACGAATTAATAGTATCATATTTTTTTCTAAAGGCAAACTGGCATTTAAAAAATGCAGCCTAATCATTCGTAATGTCGAATAAATGTAAAATGATATAACACTAAAGAGACTGCGCGGTTTTTTTTTTCAAAAGGTCGATGGAGATAACCCGAATCGATAGATTTTTAAATATACCTTTGAATAGCACAAAATGGATAATACTTAAAAAAAGATATTAATATATTATATAGAATAGAAATAGAATGATACTAATGCACTGTAACGAGGGATGAATGGACTTATGGATATTGTTAAAAGGAAGTTATGTAAGCCAAAGGTGCCAGCGGTAACAAGTGGATGTGCTATCTTTGCAACGGAATTGGCTGCATATAACAAGAATTTAGGAGAGTATCTGAAGTTGGAAAGTACTTCTCTTTTGTTGATTGCGAACAATATCACGAATGAAGGATTAGACAAGGTAGGTAAATAAGGTTCACAAATCCGAAATCTCCAAGGAACATAATTGATGCGTGTTAAGATCTTCTGGTGAAGCACTGATGGTTAACAACAATAAGAAAATTGTTAAGAAAAGAACCAAAACTTTTAAATGTCATTACTGTGAAAAAGTCAGATATTTGAAAAAGGAAGAGAACGTAGTAAAAAACTTGAAATAAGAGAAAACCAAGGCGTTATTCAGACTCCTGTAACCAGCAGTGATGAAGCAGTTTGAAGATGCATTGCCAGAGTTATTACAACATGACCAATCCAATGAATTGAAGAGGGAGAATGAGGAGATGCAACTAAGATCATCCTCCCTCCTCAAACGTCCGGCCATATCATACAGATATGTATATTTGTTCTAGGTATAAAGAAGCGATAGCTTGCAATGATAAGGAATTGTAGAATATAGATATGGATACTGAAATTGAATCCTTAAAGAACACTACCAAAAAATAGAAAAGCATATAAATGGGTATACAAATGGGTATACTGTGTCGAGCTGAATCCAGTCGGAACAGTTGACAAATATAAAGCACGTCTTGTAGTAAAAGGCTTGCGACAAAGAAAAGGAGAGGACTATGACCAGACTTTTAGCCGTGTAGCCAAGATGGCAAAAGTTCAAGATGTGTTGAGTATAGCAGCTAATGAAGGAATGAAATAACCATCAAGACCATATAGATGTAGAAGAAGAAGAAGGAGGCTGTCCGCTTGGCTGAAAACCCTGAGTTCCATAAAAAAAACGAAGCACATACGTATTCGTCATTTTTTTGTTTGAGAGTTAGTGACGGATGGAAGTCTGATTGTTGAAAATGAAAGAGAATTGGCACTGAACAACAGTTGGCAGACATATTTACGAAGCCACTTGCTAGACCAAGATTTATGCAGCTAGTCAAAGAGATAGGTCTATACATCGAAAGAAAGTGTTAGGGTGAAACCTCTTTGGTTATTGTTGTTCGACATATATTGAATTTAAAAAGTGTAATTGTCTAGTTTGTATTAATACATGGTTGTCAAATTGTCTTTAAAATAAATATTGTATAATTTACTTTGTGCTTCTTAATTATAAATGGAAATTACTTCAACACTGCAAAAACTACACATTCCAATAATATATGGGAAAATATAAAAATAAAGAAATTGTTGCCGATCCATTGTAGATTTAATTTATTGGATTTAATTAACCAATTTGGATGCAACGCTTTAATTTAAAGAAACCATCAAAAGATTAAAATCTAAAATAGTTCAGCGTTTTCAATTAGTCGATTTCATATGAAATAACGATATCATAAAATGTTCACAGACAATTATATAATATGTATCACAGTCCACAGATAAATTATGTTCACCCCAAAGTCCAAATCCTTTTGTAACATTAACTGTCAGTCATATCATCATATGTCACAGTATAAAAATATATACAATAAAATAAACTTATAAACATTATCTCGACTCATATCTGCAATTTGTTTGTCTACGAGTGCAATAATCAATTTGATAGTACATTTTAATTATTAAAAATATATTATTTTTGTTTTCAAATATTTTGCTATGGATATAGTATAGATACCGCCAATTGTGATTTCTGATCAAAATTCTGTTGTTTATATATTAATAGTTATTATTACGGGTAAGATTTATATTATTTATTTTTAAGCTGTATAGATTCAGTGACTTAGAATAGATTAGATCATTTTTGTGATTACACGAGTTTATTTACGAATATCTACAGAATATGAGTGAAAGTCAACAACTGGAGCAGGAACTTAATAGTAATAGCAGCAGAGATGCTCAGGTTTTTAGGATATCTTTGAATTTTTCCATTCTAATTTCATAACACTCACAAATTAATAAATCAAAAATGCACTTTCCTTATTTAATATTTTGTTTTTAAGCATGTACACTAATTGTATTGCTTATTGGTGCTATAACACTAATAATAAATAATTACAATTAACTGTATAATATTACTAAATTTACACTTAACATGTGTGTACTAAACAATTATGAAAATAATGTAGGCATGTGGTGACGCTCAAAGTGCATAATTTAATTACTATAATTTGTTTGTTATATTTAACAAGTTATTGCACTACAAAAAAAATGTTGACAAAAGTTACAGAAATATTGAATATTTTCACAGCTTGATCTGTTTAACTTAATTGGGGGAAGTTGGCCACCAGCACCCAAGGAGCCAGAACATTCTGAGTATGGGTCTGTACCCCGAAGCCCAAAACGCAATATGCAGCATACAAGTAAAGAACGTGTGAAGTCAGCGAATCTGATTAACCATTTAGCACCAGAAAGACGAAGGTATAAATCATCAACAACAACTGCTAACACACAATCTTGTGATACAGTCAACAACAAGATGGTTCAAGACACAAAAAAAATTGAAACTGGACTTCTAGTGGGTATGTTTTATTGAAGGAAATAAGATTCCTATTCAATTTGAATTAATTTACAATTAAATTTGAGCACTTATAATATTTGTAACTTTCTTTTTGTTAATAAGGTAAGTCAGTTGCTCAATCATACAAAAACAGTTAAATAGATTTTGCATACATATGCTTTTTAACCCAAAATATGTTATTTTGGGTCAATTTTATGAAGCAAATGTATTTCACTTAACTCATAGCCATATTTCAAAAGCTTATGTGAATGAAGTCAGAAGCAGATATTAGTAAACAATAAATGTTCAGCAAATAAAAAAGAAAAGTCAAACATGATTTCTACAATTTTTGATTTTTAGAATTAGTAGTTAGTTGAAAATTAATTAAAAGAAATAAACAATATTAAAACAAAAAATACTTTGTTTTTTATAAATTTTGAAATCATTTAAAAATATCTTTAAAAATAATATCCAATCAATTCTCATGCCCTCTAATGTACAAATGTCATTTAAGAAATAAACAACTTATTTAGTGCACATCATGCATTTGTGTATAATAAAATCTTCTATTAATTGGATAAATAAGAAATTACCATTTTTGCTGTCTAATATTGCACTTTTCACATAATTAAAAACTACACAACTTTACTTAATTAAATTTGAACACAAAGCATTATACTAACTAGACTACAAAGTGCCAGAACGCGTGTAGCGTTCTATTTTAGTTTTCTATTTTCTAATTTTAGCCATTTGACCTGAGTAAGTAGGAGGTAAGACTGTTCTCTGTATTGTGCGCTTCGACATGTCTCGCGCGTATTATCTCCAAGAGCTTTCTATAGATGAAATACCATTATGTGTTCTTCAATATGAGCAGAGTATGTGAAACCAATATGTTTAGATAAAACAATGTTCATAAAATAGATTCGGTAGCATTTTTATTGTTGCTAGATGTGTGCAGTGGGGAAGGTCAAGAAGAGTTTTATGATTCTCCTTCCTTAGCATCGCCGCGAGCAGTAGCTTCGAAGTCTTCGAACCAGTCGCCTCAGCATTTACAAGATGATATTGGTGTTGGTTCTCTTGTGGAAGTGGCGACCGATGTGGATCAAAATTATTATGGAGTGGTCAGGTGGATTGGTCTCATAGATGGTGAGTTAGGGGTTATTAATAAAAGTATTTAAACAATTAAATAGTTAAGCAGTGTTTTGTCTCTTTCATTCAAATACAAATTAAGTTAACATAGAAAAGAATAGTAATCACTGTTTATGAGTAAGGCGTTAATATTTAGCTAATATGATTTTCAGTAAACGCAAGGGTTATAATTATAAAATAATATTTTCTAATATTTTTGATATTGTTTTTGTCAGCCAATTTAGCACATTTTTATTCTATTTGTCATCAGACATAGCAACAGCAGGCGTAGAACTGGAACAGAGTGTGTGTGGTTTAGGGGACGGCATGCACAAGGGAGCGCGTTTCTTCACTTGCGGATCTGGTCGTGCGCTGTTTGTTCCTTTACCGCTATGTCGGCGGGATGCACGATTCCGTGATACACCTCCGCTGGAACCACATCAAAATGAGCATAACGATCAGGTAAAATCTGAGCAAATAAATTATCTTGTTCCAACACCGTGGTTCATTCACTCATCCTCTTTCAATATGCAAAAATAATAATTCATGACTGTAGTCCACAATTGTTATATTTTTATTTACAGCCAGATTGTCCGGTTGTGCCTGGAGTAGTTCCCCCACTCAATTCATTAGGAGAGCTTGCAGGAAAGAATCGTGGTATTCAGGGACACCACAACTCATGCTATTTGGATGCCACACTCTTTGCCATGTTCACATTCACCAGCGTGTTTGATACATTGTTGTATAGACCACCAGAGCCTGAGGTTAGAAATAAGTCTCTTACGAGTGTCCCATTCAAATACAAGTATAATATTATGAGTAGGTAACTTTTTAGGAACCCTTTATTAAACTACATTGTACCTATATTATTCTGCTTATGATATACTAGATTTTCTTATGGGTAAAAGTTTAATTCATAATACAATCCATTTGAAGGATTCTCCGCACTATGCGGAGGTGCAACGCGTACTTCGTGAAGAGGTCGTGAACCCACTGCGTCGCCACGGCTACGTGCGCGCAGATCGCGTGATGAAGCTACGTACGCTGCTCGAGCGTCTCTCCGACGTGCCTGGACTGACTTCTGAAGAAAAGGTTGGTATTTTACTAATCGCTCCTTAATATACACTTTTGCTACACTAACATCTCAATTCTGATTTACAAACTGATCGAACAATAGGGAATATGTGTGTCGTGTGTCTGATTTTGATAGTAATCCCAAAAATGTATCTAAATCAATCATCAAATCTCAACAGAGCAAACCAATGTTTTAAAAATATTGTGACGTCACACCAAGGTGATGGGTATTAAAATTAGGCTTATTCTCTGAATTTCAATGTAAACTATTATTACTTATAGTGAGTAGAATAAATTTCTTTTAAGTATTTTTTTTATTTAATAAAAAATGTCATTTATATTAATATTGTGACAAATTAGGATCCAGAAGAATTCCTAAACGGGCTAGTAGCACAGCTTCTTCGAGCCGAACCATTTCTCAAATTGTCATCTGGACAAGAAGCATACTGCTATCAGCTATTTGTGGAAAAAGACGAGCACATCACGCTGCCGAGTGTACAACAATTACTTGAACAGTCTTTTGCTACATCAGGAGTAAAGCTAAGTGAAGTAAGGAAAATACCTTTTATTTAAAACTCATACAGACAGAATTTATTATTCACAGTATTTATATTTAATAATATTAACTTCTTAAATTGGCTTCTCTGAATATTTAATATTGAATTACTAATTAATTATGATTTTTAAGACTGGGAAATTTCCATGCATTCCTTATCTCTGTGCCCTACAATTTTTTATCGTTTTAGCATCTTACACCTTCCTTTAAAATAATTATATATTTTTTGTTTATTTCAGGTTCCAGCTGCTTTCATAATACAAATGCCAAGATTTGGTAAACAATATAAGCTGTACCAGAGAGTGCAACCCTCCCCATTGTTAGATGTCACTGATCTTATTGAAGGATGTAAGCGAATTATTTTTTTTTGAAGTGAAAACTTCTTTAGCGGTGTTGTGCACTTTTGGAATGGGTAAAAATGTTAAACTCGCGTCAGGACACGTGACCTGATCACGTGAAAATTCGTAAGACAGCGCTTGCACGCTTAATTGGTAGCAAGTTTTATACAAAACATTTAAATTTGTGCATGTTAGCGTAATAGATGAATATTGTATTTAGCCACATAAATGATTCTCTAACCATTCCAAAATATTAAAAACTGCACAACGTTAATGTTCAAGTTTTCACTTCTGCCGGAACTCCCCCAGCGTAACACGTTTTTTTTAGTTATATGGTACTTCGAGCACGATTACGAAGTCTTAGCTAATTTATTATATAATAATTATTTCTAGAAGAAGTTCAAGTCAGTGATTTATTATATTAAAAAGTATTACAGTATGTATTAAATATTTCAGTGCCCCGTCAGTGTACAGTATGCGGGTCACTGGCGCGTTGGGAGTGCAACGCATGTGCAGCGGGCGCGCTCGACGCGGGGGCTCTCTGTGCTTCTTGTTTGCGTTTGGCACATGCCACGAGACCCACGCATAAGGTAAGCTTAGCTAAATCGTATGAATACCGCACGGTGGATGTTATTTCTCGTATGTTATAAAAGGTACATAGGATGATAGTTATTTTTCATTACCGTCTATAAATTCTTTCATCTTAGGCAACACCCCTCTCTATATGCGAAGAATACGCAAACATTCTGGAATCATGTCCCATCCCGCGTGTCTACATGGAACTGTTTGCGGTGCTCTGCATAGAGACCAGCCACTACGTCGCCTTCGTTAAGACTGGAGCAGGTCACGATGCACCTTGGTGCTTCTTTGATTCCATGGCTGACAGGAAAGGTTTGGAATTTGGTTAAATAATTCAAAGTCTAGAAAGAATTTCAAAGAATAGAATTGAAATAGATATAAAAGAACAAATTTCGAGTAATCTCAAATCTTAGATACATGTATCTTGCAATATTAAAATGACGTAAATTAACAGCTTTTATTTAATAATTTTACTTAACCATTTTACATTTCAGGTGAACGTAACGGCTACAACATCCCTGAAATAGTCGAGATAGCGGAGTTAAGTGCGTGGCTTAGCGAGGAGGGGCGAGCGCTCCACGCCGCCGCGCCGCTCGACCGCCACCTGCCCGCGCCGGCCAAGCGTCTGCTCGCCGACGCGTACATGTGCTTCTATCGTAGCCCTGACCTCGCAATGTACAGATAATGTAACAACAGAGATATGGCTGAATATATGCTGCCTTAAATCCATCTACGTCAATCGAAGATGTATTATATTATGTAAAGTATGAAAAGACTTTATGAAAGTTGTAACGCCTAGGGAATGAGGCGATAGTTTCATTCAAGAGCTAAATTACGAGAGTATTAAATGTCAAATAGAGTAACAATACTCTATTTGACATTAAAATATATATATATATATATGTTATTATAAGAAATGAGTAAAGCTAAATTTTCTTGCACATGTTCTACTTAAGATCTTTCTTTTTCAAATGATTAGTGGACCCTTACTTTCAATAGAATACGATTATTGAAATATGAAAAAACAAGATGATGATTTTCAATAATATTAATTTGAAAAAAAATTTACTTGGACATTACATAAACATGTCATTTTGATTCGGCCACGAAAAAAAATTATTAAGCACATAGACGCTTTAAATTTTTATTTCAACTGAATAAATTTAAGTAAGTACTAGAAGTACAGTTTCTGTAGATTGTAGATCATATTTATTTACATTACAATTATGAGTATTAGATAGAATATTTATCATTCCATTGAAATTATGTGTGTTAGATTTATTATTCAAGTGTGCAATTTATGTAAATTGAGAATATTTTCAGAGGTGATTTGTTAAGAATGCTGTAGTAATTTTATTATTTACTCGTGAGATTCTGTAGTAACAGACTAACCGTCACCCACCCACACACAGTATTTAGTGTTAAATTATACATATTTTATAACAGGTTAATAAATTAATCAGATTTAGTAATATACTTTTATTTATGACTTTAGTTTATTTCTTATGCACTTTAATAGACTAGTGGAGCTATCACTACTATTAGTAGCAATCTAGGGACTATTCTGCAAACTTTTCTTCTACAATTGTAAAACGTTTTTGGTCCCATAATAGTTATTTATGCAACTGTTGTATAATAAGGGGTATTAGAACATGAATGTGGGTTGTTTTAATACCTAATTATCAATAGTTGCATACAAGACTTCTTCACTCATGATATGAATCCTCTATAAAACATTCTGAAACAGTTAGTTTACTGCTAACATTAAAACAGCCACTTATAGCAACCTAACATCATCCATTACTGACTAAATACAAATTAATAACGAAAAAATTATTTCTGTAGTTGTAATGAACATATTGTACAGTGCAATTATTAAAATTAACTTGAATATGTTCTTTAATGTCGGAAGGCTCATATTTTTTTAAAAATATCAAAGAAAAATGGAGGGGATTCGAATAATTTACTTTCCTTTTTACGGCGCGCGACGTTCTAAACGCGCGTGAATGACTGTTCTTTTTTTGAAATTCATAGATACCACGCATCGAGCAGTAAGAATGTGGCTGTCTGTTGAGTAAACCCTTTGCACAGAAAGATTCGAAAAAAAAGTCAGTATAACATTATATGATCTGTTTGGATGATATAATGGTTTTTAGGACATTGGGAGTTTTAATGTTGGCAATAAGTTTTAGAATAGAGGATTTAAAGCATGGGAGTAGATAAAGCCTTTTATTTAACCTAATATTTATAACTAAAAATTACGAACACAACAGCTTATGAAATAAACGATTACAAACAGATCTACATAATAATGTACTTATTATTTGGAGTTAAATTTCATATTCTATTAATATTTTATATTAAGTTTGGAACAATTTAATTAACGGAAACATTAATTACTCATAAAAAATATTTTTTTTTCATTCCAATAATATAATAAAATCTAGTCTCTCTGTTTGGCTAGAATATGGATGCCAGACATCGACAGATCAGTATCAGATTAAAAAAAGATTGTACATATGTTTTATGTATACCACTATAAAAAATTGTTCAAATTAGATTCTTCTCACGATTGAATTGGTGCATACTCACAGTCAGTTGTCAGTTTAGACTATTTTTAAAATAGTGCTTCAATTATTAAAATTTGCATTCAAAATTATAAATACAGCCTAAAGATCTTCATGGACGTCAAAATCACCGGAGTCACATCGACATTCAAAATGTGGTTGTGGTACATGTGTCATACCTTTATACACTTTTACTTCACCATCCATTTTTTTGCTCCATTCCTGAAAACATTTTAATAAAATAAATATTATCTAACGCCCTGCGGTTTCTCCCGCTATATTTTGGATAATTTACACTATTATTATTATAGCCTTCATTCAACACAAACTTGAAACAAATGATATAGGAAACAACAACTGAATTAAAAACTACTCAAGTTACTCTTACAAACTTTTTTGTTATTTTTTGTGTGTCTGTTTGCCCATTGGCAAAGGCCTCCAACCGTTTCCATTCTTGTCTACCCTTCGCAACTGTATCCCATGTTACTCCAGCAAATGGTTTTATGGCATTGTCCCATCTTAATAAAGGTCTGTCTCTTTTCCTTTTTCCATGTTTTGGATACCATTCAGTCACTCTTTGGCTCCATTTGTTTTTTCTTCTTATTAGATGACCAGCCCACTTCCATTTGAGTCTTTTTATTTTGATTGTTATGTTCTGTAGCTTGGTTAATCGATTCACACTATATCATTATAAATTATAGCCTATGTGTTATTCTGATTTGTAAGCTATATTATTGTAAAGTTTCACAAAATCCATTCAGTAGTTTTTGTGTGAAAGAGTAACAAACATACATCCATACATTCTTACAAAGTTTCTTGTTTATAATATATTTGTAGGATAGGATTTGTAGGAAGTAAGATATTGTGATTGTACCTTGAACAATACAGCATGATAACAAATGATATGTTGCGGCAACAAATTGTCATTAGCAAATTGTTTTGCAGTTTTAGCAATTTTGTATGCATCGTCATCATGTTCCCGCGCCCACTTGATTAGGTCTGGTAAGTCAGTGAGATTTCTCCTGATTGGTATATAATGTACACCAGGTTGCATTTGATTATAGAAATGTTCATAGTAAGGCGAATCTTGCTTGAAGACCAAACCACCTCCCGACAACAGATATGGAAACCTGTAAGCTGCTACTGTACCATCTACATTAATTTGATACTTATACTGAAAATAATAAAATATTACTAAACACACAATAGGCTTGTGTCCACTAATAACAAATTGCTTGGTTTATGGTTTCTAATTAATAATAAAGAAACATAGATAAGAAAAAACCAGTCTATTTCTCATAAAAGTTAAACACTATTAATATTTAGAATACTAAATTCTAAACAAATAGGCATATAGACACGTGACAGCGAACATCGATCAGAAAGTGTTACGTCACGCCACGCAAAATCATCATTGTTACTTCGCAGACTGTGACGTTATTCAAGACGCCATGACACTATTCAGCGTTTTCGAGGGAAATGTAAATTGTTTTTTTTTTTCAAACGTACGTAATGTAAATATTACTTTTTCTTTAAAATATAGGTTTTTTGAGATGAAATAGATATTATATTATATTAGTCAACCAGCATATTGTAATGAAATAAGTAAAGACATCAAAAAATGAGTACTCACGTCAAAAAACTTAAAAAATGATATATGAGGCAGTTTTGGACCATATTCTGCTTCTTTTTCTCGAAAGAAGAAAAAGTTTGTAAGAGAAGCATTAATTAATTCTGGATGGGCTCGAGATATGTCGATAAGTTGAAGACGTTCCAGACGAGAATCTCGGCCACGCCAGAAGGCCCTATCTTCCCGGTCCTTCCAATTTCGTTCAACACTACCTTGGACTGATAGTGTATCTAGAGTTACTCTGCAATAATATAAATAAATTTTTATTTTGATAAATATTAACTTGCATAGTATTTGTGCATGTTTTTGATTTACCTTCCCATATTTTCTAGAGCAGATTCAGTTATGTCATATGTAGGCATCACAATATCATAAGTTTCATCGCTGCCACACCATGAAAAGATTGGTAGTAATTCAGTTCCTTGCTTCACTAAAGGCCAATCTCCAAGATTTATCACTAACTCCATATCAGGCATTATTACTTTTCTTGTTAACGATAACAAAATGTTGTCAGCAAACATATTAAAACCAACATGTTTTCCATAGCAATCTCTGTATATTTTATTGTCTTTGATAACATAATGACAGAAACTTGTACTTTCAGGTTTATGATATTTTTCAATAATCTTTCCAACTTGCAACTTCATGTTTAAACTATTAAAACGCTCAAGATCTTCAGAAATTTGATCGTAAGATATAGGGCATTGATATTGATTTAACCAGGTCTCTAAATCCTTTTGAGGACAATCACACTGATCTGGATGTATAGGGCCTGCAGTAATGAAAATAATAATTTAGTTAACTTGATATCTATTATCAACAATATTTTTTGGTTACAAATGTAATCACTTTATTCTAAAGAGAAACTGACACCTAAACTAACTAATATATAAAACAAAGTCAGGTTAGATACACCATATATAACTCAAGAATTGCTAAACCGATTTTGATGAAATTTGATACAGAGGTAGACTAGACCTTGGGGAATGTCATAGGCTACCTATATCCCGAAAAAAATTCTAGATGTTTTTGAAATAGGGAATTGAAGTGTGTATGGAAATTCGTGCTATACATATAGATAAATAATAATATGTTGAAAATTAAAATGTAATAAAATTAACCATAAATACATGTGATAAAATTCATCTGAGTGAAGCCGGGTCGGCTAGTTATAGTTATAAATTAGAACAGTGATTACAGGCCATTGAAAGTGGCACTACCCTGACAAATTGTCATAACTTAAAATTTAACACAATTATTGTTGTAGTTTAGATGTAAAAATGAGTACACAAATATGATTTTAGGCAATGCGTCTTAGATGTTACACATTTAATCATAGTGTCTATACATAATCTGTATGTTTGAAGAATAGTAGCTAGTCATTCTATAGACCAGTGTTTTTCAATCTTTTTAAGTATGCAACCTAAGTTACAAACCAATTCCAAGTTTAAAATTCTTGTGTACTCATAGGTCCATAAAGAAACAAAAGTTTATTTATATGATTTGAAAGACTGACATAGTACATGTGCACTAATCTTTACATAGTAGGGGTGGGTAGCTAGTTATAAATAAAATAACTGATAAGGTAAAGCTATAATACAAAATACTTATTACAGTGTAATACTGAATTAAAACTAAATAACTTTTATTATTACTTACCTTTGATTTTAAAAGGTGAATTATGAACATGTTTATTCTTATAATAAATACTTATAGATAATTCAGCGCAAGTCTCATATAATTTATAACGAACAATAAATGATCCATCCTTGCGATCCAAAACATTGACCCAAACTCGACAATGGTCAGTCTTAAATGATTTCCCGGTAATTTCAACGGCAAATTTATGAGCAAAGTCTTTAGAATATCTGCAAAATTAAAACGAACCTTTTTACAGATTATAGTAGAGTAATTAATATAACTAAACAAAACTTTGGAACTCTTATCTTACGTGTTTTCATCGACGGAAATAAAATTAACAAAAAAGTATCTAGCCGGCATTACTATGTGTTCAGGTTGTAAGCCAGGGCCGAAAATTCTTATATCATAACCAAAGTATGTTGGTAAAAATGTTAAAAACATTATAATAAGTTTTGCCACCATAATTGCACATCAACCTAATATTTTAAAACGATAATATAACGTTATATTAAAATGTAATATAATTTCTGTTGATTTTTCGGTTTATATCTTGCAAATGCAAAGTAGTCTTTCGTAATTATTTGTTTACTTTTGACGACTGAATTTGACGTTTAAAATTTAACGGCGTAACAGACAAACCATAATCATGATTCGCAACAGACGGAAACTCATGGACAGTGCGTTCTGCTTATCGATCACAACGCTCAAAACGTCATTTAGCCGTTCCACTTGACAACTGCGGGCGTTGTGGTCGCGGCGAACACATCACTAATGACGTCACGACTTGTACTCACGACGAGTCATCATTCTAACAATCTATATCTCTTCAAATTTATCGAACATCAGAAGTGGGATGGACCTTCGCTTTATATGGAGTCCATCAGCCATCTCGGTAGGCATCATTTTTGCCGTTGAATTCCTTAGTTTCCAAAATGTACACAATTAATGCATAATAGAATATTTATTTGATATCTGAATTCTGCTAGCCACTTACTAAAAGATACCTAATAATAAACTGATAGCAGAAGCAGATGGACATAGCAAGCTCTCTTAAGTTGCCGGGGAAAATGAATTTTTTAAATTTTTTTTGCTAATTCGTGCTTTAAATCACTCATAATACCACATCTCACCAGAACGGTAAGGTTTGGTTTGGCACGTCAGAGGTGTCTTTATCCTCAATTATTTCCATAATAACATTTATAACTTTTTGTAGTGTTATAGTTTTTGGATTAATTAAATTAATGCTGATAAGTGCATTACATGTTACTACGTATGATTTTTATGTAGAGATTGAAAAAAAATCTTAGTTACTATAATTATGGGGGGTAGAGCTGTTCGCGTCCGCAGGCTTTGACCATCTTAGCCTTCTTCAATAAAACCACCCTGCACGTGCCCCTCGGGTGGTGCCAAATGAACAGCAACGCCGAAACATGGGCGGCGGTCAAGTAACCCATACCTAGGGTACCATACCCACCCTGAGGGACTAAATCACCTCAAAAAAAAAAAAAAGAAAAGAGTGTCCATGGTGCCTTGGGGAAGTATCATGAGTATATCCCAACTCTTTAGTAAAATGGAAAAGTCTGATAATATGAATGCGATGTCATGCGATCCGGCTAACCTCCGACGCTCGCAGGTACCCGGGCCTGCGAGTGGGAAATATGTTACCGAAGACTGCATGGGAGTGGGCGACTAGGCCCCTGTGACAGTGAATGCTTCTGGAAGCAATAACAACAACAACAACAAAAAACTTGTTCAACAAGCTTTTCATCCCAGCTTGTTCCTATCTAGACCAAGATCTGCATCTGTAGGAAACAAACCAGTTCCTACATCTCCACCCGCTGAGAAACTTGTTCAGCCCCTGCCTGGCAGCAGCTGTAAAAGCACTGACCCCAGCCCACCATCTTGGCAGAGAGTCCCCACAAATAGAAACCCCAAGAAGAGGAAAATGCTGAAGAGCCCGTCTCCAGACCCAGTCAAAACAACTAACCGTTTTAGTGGATTATCTATTGACTTGACTCAGAGTGAACCAAAAACCAAAAAGCAGAACAAACCTCCACCAATCATCCTGTATGGAGTGGAAGACCTCATTAAGCTCACCGAACTCCTGGAAACTGTTGCTGAAAGAAACGAATTTAACTATAAAATTGTTAACAGAAACCAATTGCGAATCAGTGCCCTAGATATAGAGGTCTACAAAAAATTAATAACCCTAGTGAGGAATAATGGTCTCATCGGTCACACCTTCAACAGGAAAGACAATAGGTGCTTTAGAATTGTTATTAGGAACTTACACCTAACAACACCAACTGATATAATTCAGAAAGAAATAGAGGCAACAGGGAACAAAGTCACAGGAGAAATAATAAATGCGAAATTTGGTCCTGAAAAGAAACCCACCTCTACCTTCTTCGTAAACCTGGTGGCAGGTCCTAACAACAAGGCTGCAAAAGAACTAAAATATATATACCACCAAGCTGTCACTATAGAGGACCCTAGGAAGAGAACATCAATAGTCCAGTGTCAGAGATGCCAACAATACGGCCACTCAAAAAACTATTGCATGCGACCCTACCGATGCGTAAAATGTGGACAGTCTCACAAAACTTCAGAATGTCAGAAACAGGACAGAAACACACCAGCCCAGTGCGCACTCTGTAGTGGACGCCACCCAGCCAATTACAAAGGCTGTGAGGTATACAAAGAGATCTTTGCCAGGCGTAATAGAATCAACACACACAGAAAGCCAGAGACACCAGCGCAAGTTCCAGATTCCAGGCAGAATGATATGCTACACAACAATAATCAAAGACATAAAAAGGACAACGACCAAACAAAACAAAAAACTTACTCTGCAATCCTACAACAAAATGCAGATAACAGTACCACATTCACTCAACAAATGGGATTGGAAGCCATACAAATGACTTTAAAACAGACTGAAAAATTGGATGCAATCTTACAACAAATGAGTACCCTAATGAGTCTCATAACCAAACTCGTAGACAGACTAACAAAATGGCAATGCTGAGAATAGCAACCTGGAACATAAACGGACTTACTCCAAATAAATCTGAAGTTGAACTCTTAATGAAAGAACTAAAGCTGGATATCATGCTCATTTCTGAGGCCCACTGCACTTCCAGAAGTAGAGTGACTTTTAGGGGCTACAAATGTTACACAACAAACCACCCTGATGGAACTGGACATGCTGGAACAGCTTTAAATGTCAGAAACTCTATTAAACACCATGAAATGCCAGAATACCAAACTGACCACCTACAGGCAACAACAATAGCAGTCAAAGACAATGCTGGCCACCTTAATGTGTCGGCGGTATATTGCCCACCGAAACACAAAATAGACGAAAATATGTTCTCTCAGTTCTTCAAGACACTTGGCAACCGGTTTGTGGCAGGCGGAGACTGGAACAGTAAGAATACTTACTGGGGGTCCCGACTAACTACTACAAGAGGCAGGCAATTGATTCTAAGCATAGAACACAATCACTTATCTGCAATTTCCAGTTCAGAACCTACATACTGGCCTAGTGACCCCAACAAAATTCCGGATCTTCTTGATTTTTTCATCACAAAAGGACTTGCAAGACACTACATGAAACCAGAACCTTGTTACGATAGCTCCTCTGATCATTCTCCTGTAATACTCAATATTAGTACTATGTTGATTGAGAATAGGAAACCAGAGGCACTCTATAACAAATATACTGACTGGAAGTCCTTTAATGAATATGTAGATAGGAATATTGAACTCAAAGTAGCCCTTAAAACACCAGAAGATATAGAAAACGCCGCAAAACAGTTTACGTCATTAATCCAAGCTGGATGTTGGACTAACACTCCAGAAAGCGAACACAAAATCCAAACCACCAATTACCCTATCGAAATAAAAACATCCATCCGTGAAAAGCGCAGACTGCGACGAATCTGGCACCAAACAAGACATATTGATGACAAGAGTAAGTTCAACAAGGCGACAAGAAATTTGAAGGAAAAGCTAAGAGACTGGCGTAATAGCACTCTCCAAGCCCAGATAGAATCCCTTACTGCAACTGCTTCGACCAACTACTCCCTCTGGAAGTTCACCAAAGAATATGACAGACCTCTACCCACAAAACCCCCATTAAGGAATAGCCATGGCTGGGCACGAACACCGGAAGAAAAAGCTGAAGCATTTGCTGGACACTTAGTGAATGTATTCTGTCCAAACGGACCAACTGAAGAGGAGTTTGAGGGAAAAGTCGATCAAGTCTTTAATGAAGACTACCAAATGTCTCCTCCACCAACCCCAATAACAGTCAGGGAAGTTTGGAGAAACATTAAGGCTTTGAAAGACAAAAAGGCACCCGGCTTTGATCTTATCACAAAGGAAATATTACTACAACTTCCAAAAAAGGCAATAGTTTTCCTCACAACATTATTTGATGGTATACTAAGAGTACAGTATTTTCCCCACTTGTGGAAGGTGTCACAAATTATAATGGTACTAAAAGCAGGGAAAGCACCTAACGAAATTTCTTCATACAGGCCTATCAGCTTGCTACCAATCCTATCAAAGCTATTTGAAAAGTTGCTTCGACACAGAATACTACCTATCCTGGAAGAAAATAAAGTAATACCTCACCATCAATTTGGATTTAGGAAACAGCACTCCACAACCGAACAGGTGCATAGAGTTTGCGACAGGATAAGACAATCACTAGAACACAAAGAGTACTGTGCCTCTGTCTTTTTGGATGTACAGCAGGCTTTTGATCGAGTCTAGCACAAGGGTCTTCTTTATAAAATTAAAACTAGCCTTCCCCACAGCCTACACTTATTACTAAGCACTTACCTATCAGAGCGTCTGTTCCAGGTTACGGAGGGTGAAAGTACATCCAAATTATATAAGATTAATGCTGGTGTCCCCCAGGGCTCTGTGTTGGGGCCTGTACTGTATACAATGTACACGGCTGACCTACCAAGCACAGATGACATTACCACAGCTACATTTGCTGATGATACCGCCATACTAGCAAGTCATAGAGACCCAATTGTAGCATCACAAATTTTACAAAAAGGGCTAGATATCATCACCAAATGGTTTCAAAACTGGAGGATAAAAGCTAGTGCATCCAAGTCGGTACAAGTTACCTTTACTCTGCGGAAAGACAACTGCCCATCAGTGAAGTTGGGTAACATAATACTACCCCACCACAATTTCGTCAGATACCTTGGTGTGCACCTTGATCGCTGCCTAACGTGGACCCAACACATTAAAACAAAAAGAGAAGAACTTTGCATCCGCTATAAATCCCTCCACTGGATACTGGGACGTAGAAGCATACTTAGCGTAGATAACAAGCTGCTGATCTACAAAACAATTTTAAAACCAGTCTGGACCTACTGTTGCCAGCTGTGGGGGAGTGCTAGTAACTCAAATATATTAATCTTGCAGAGAGTGCAGAATATAATCCTACGAAAAGTGGCCAATGTGCCATGGTATGTCACAAATGCTGAAATCCACTATTACTTAGGGATGGAAACTGTGAAGGAGGAAATCTTAAATAACACACAGAAGTACCATGACAGACTGAAAAGTCACCCTAATAAACTAGCTGCTAAGCTAACATCCCTTAGCTACCAAAAACGACTGAAAAGGAAAGATATCCTTAATGTCTAATAAAGAGGAGTAGTGCCCTCGCTGGAGGACTCACTTGACCTGTCAAAATAGAAGACAAAACATCTGATTATGGTAGCACACTACTGATTGCAGATCTCTTGAACACAAAAAAAAAAAAAAAAAACTATAATTATGGGCACTAAGTTCAAATCGAATTTTTAAAAATTATTTATAAAAAAATTAACAACGAACAAACGATAAATTTGATTGAACAACCGAGAACAACCAACGCAATAGCAAAAAAAAATATTTTTCCCCGCCAACTTAAGAAAGCTGACATAGCATCGTTGTGAGCGTTGCAAAATTATCTGTGGTTGCCAAAATTTGGCGGCCTTTTTAAAACAAAAAAAAAATGGCGACGATGTAAATAACTTTATTTGATACGGATAGAGATTTATTAGTGGACGTGAATTTTTCTGCAGCGCATATTTATAAAAAATAATTTTAGTTTTAATTAAATTACAAATATAAAAAATCAATCAATAAAAATATGAATATAAATTAATTTGACCAATAATTATAAACTTAACCTCTTAATACTATTGATTTATAACTCGCCATTTGAATTATTTGCGTTAATGCTCAATTACCCGTTCCACTTGGGTTAACGATTTGTTAGGAACCTGGTCAAATGTATTATGGATAATAAAATTAAAGTTTAAGTAATTGTTTGTTTGTACCTATTTGCATAACTACTACGTTTCTCTCTCTTATTGTTTATCTTGTGTATAACTGCTATATTTCATTTTATTGTTTTAGGTTGTTCCTGTATCGTAGCATCCATCAACATTTTATCATAACCACCTATAATCTCATTAACTTGGCACGATTTACCGCGCAGTCTCCTCCGTGTTTTTTTCATTATACGTGACACTGGCAGAATGCTTTGTGCATAAGCACATTCAAAGCCATATAATTATAAAAAAAAAAAAAAATTATGATCTCTCTTCATTGATATAACCATAAGTATTTTGTATTAAGAAATTAACTAAAACTCATTATAAATCTTGTTACAATGTTTTCAACAAATAACAAATTGTTGAGCAGTTTGCTTACGATTTATAGGTTTGTAATGATTTTGTTAACCTCACAATTTTATTTCACATTTTACAAAAGATCATTTATACGAAGAATTAATCTCATAAATAATCAAAGTTATATATCTTACTTTACTTACCATTATTTCCAGTTCAATAAAAATGTGTGTAATTTTAAATGAAAAACTTCCAATTTATACTACTTTATCATTATAACAAAAGTAATTTAAATAAATGTATTTTTAATATTTTCCTTAGGTAGAAATTTCAACACTATCACTATTTAGGCTATGTACTTATAAAACTAGAAAATTATCACCAAAGTATATAAACAGTTTCAACTAAAATATTATTAATATTGTTGCAAGTCATAAAAAACAGAACATTCTTAATTTTGTTTCTTCTTTTTGCTCAAATTTGAAATTGTTTCAGAATGGACCATTTGGCAATAAGATCTTTTAAAGATAAACCTAGGTTTCGCCCACCTTATTGGTATTTTCCCAAAGAAAGAGTGGTATGTCCTTTATTCTTTTTCTGAGCAGTCATTGTGCCACTAGCACTGTGGCTATTTAAAAGAAAACCTCTCCGTTATAAAAAAAAATTTTCTTCTTACAGAGAAGTGAGGATATGCTTACACAAGAAAATAGGGATTTTATAGAGGAAGTAAAACAAGATAAATTGAGCCATCAAGCCATATTGGAGTCTCCAATCTTAAAAACTGATCAGGTAGAAAAAGTTGAATGGCATCCACATACTCGCCGTGTAGGCTTGATTGCTCGTAAAATAGGAAACTATCCATTATGGTCAAAAGAGGGCAAAAAGTTACAAACTACTTTACTCCAAGTATGTAACATTTATATTTTTACTATTTTAATATATTTACTTAATGAGTATGAAATAATTGATGACTCCTTAATTTTTTAGATTGTTGACAACCACATTATAAAATACATACCTCCTGAGGAATATAAACCTATGATTACTAAAGCTAAATGGATAGAAAAGCCCAGATTAGGTTGTTTGTTAGTTGGATCGGAAACCATTGATCCAAGCACAGTCACAAAAGAGTACAGTGGACTATTTGATAGTGTCGGAATGTTGCCAAAGAGGCATTTATGTAGATTTATGGTTTCACCGCATGCTCAGCTGCCCTCTGGGACTCCATTATTTGCTACGCACTTTAGAGTTGGTGACTACATAGATGTAAGAGCTAAGACGTAAGTAAAATAACTACTTTTATACTCATTTTTCAAAAATTTATAGTTAAAATTATTAAAAAATAATAATTAAAAAAATTTTCTTTGTTATTTAACTAAAAAAAAACAAATCTAATAAAATATGATAGATGAAAGTCTTTTCCTTAGGTTTGTCTGTTTCTTATAAAATTTATTTATTGTAGAATAGATAGAGGTTTTCAAGGAGTGATGAAGAGGTGGGGTTTTAAAGGAATGCCTGCATCTCATGGTGTTACCAAGACCCACAGACGACCGGGAAATATTGGTGCAGGTGGAAATAAAGCAAGGGTTTGGCCTGGCACTAAAATGCCAGGTCATATGGGAAATAGGTTTGTTCTTACATTAATTATTTAGATACTATAAAAAATGTTTTACATACCAGATGCAATAATGAAGAGAGTAAAATCAACTCGATAGTTTAGAAATATTTAGTGTACTAATTATTTTTCTGAATATACAAACTTTTTTATTTCTAATTCCTTTCTTATATTTTTAGATGGCGTATGCTACGTGGAGTAAAAATTCTCCGTATGAATACTAAACACAATATCATTTGGGCCTTAGGAGTAGGGATACCTGGAGAAACTGGAGCAATGTGTTATTTATATGATACAATATTGCCATTAAAGAAATTAAAAACATCACCACCCTTCCCAACACAGCCATTTGTTGAAGATTTACCGTTAGAATATTATGATGACTCTATACATCCGTTTGAAGAATCTACTATTACCTACGAAGAGTCTTAAGACTGCAAAATTTATAAAACATGTATGAAAAATGTTGACTTCATTCAAATAAATAAATTAAACAAATTATTAAGTGAAGCAAAAAGCAGGCTATGTGGATGTATTTTCTGGAAAAAATAAACGACCATAATTTCTATTTGAAATGTGTACTGTGTAGTTTAGTTTTTAGATGTTAATAATAAAAAGTAACAAGACAATGTGATTTAATAATTTTTATTCTTAATGAAAATTCAAATTACATTAAACTAATCTACCTACATGTTAACATACTTTTGTTCTACTAAGCAAACTATGTTACTTTAATTTAATTCATATTCTACATTTTCATAATACTAACCTAATTCTAATTTCTTATTAAATAATGTATACTATGTCGGTATTGAAATTAAATATATTTTATTTAAAGGTCCTGATATTTTGGGAAATTTTAGCAAACACTTCCTAACCTTATAATAATTTGATTTTATTGGAAAAAATTTCCTTGGCTTTAGTAGGTGTTAAATCTAATAATCTATTTCGGAATTATTGATCATAAGATTCTTTCAAAAATTGTAAAATATAATTAAAGCAAAAATAATAAGCTTAATATTCTGCAATTGATAAAACATGTACAGTTATCACCTAAATGGTATGACTACATCGGACCATATATTCATTCTATAACATTTAGCGACCATAATCACATATATAGAAAAATTGTTAAAAGGTAAGTATGGATAAATCCATTTCAAATATTTACAGCTTGTATTATAAATGTCTCCAGTCACCTCACAAACACAAACTATGTTTTCTCAACTGGATCATTTGAAAGATTTTTTTCAATATAAAGATGCGGTAAAGCTTAATTATAGTAGCTTATGCATATGTTGCATCAACTGAGATCAAGCAAAGTCACACTGAAATTATAAAGTACTGTAATTGAGTTTTAATTCTACTGCTGATTAGGTGGTTGAAAGCCATATCCTGGATATGGTTGTGGAGCACCTGGCGGAGGAGCACCCGGAGCTGGAGCCCTTGTGTAAGGATAAGGTGATGGTGGATACTGAGCAGGAGGATAACCTTGTTGGTAAGCGTGAGGTGGATAAGTTCCTCCAGCTGGTGCATAATTCTGTGGATTCTGTTGGTATGAGGACTGAGGTGGTGGTGCAGTAGATACAGATGGAGCTGGACTTCCAGGTTGTGATGATGGATTTGAGTAGGGTGGTTGTGCAGCTGGAGGATAAGGGGATGGTTGACCAGTAGGAGGATATTGTTGCCCAGGGGGACCACTTTGTGGAGGAGCTCCAGATGGTACAGTTGAAGGTGGAACACTATTCCCATGCGAACTAGAGTTATATGTAGGAGATTGAGCTGATGGAGATCCATATCCTGTACTAGGAGGATTCTGAGAAGTGTAACCACTAGGAGGAGGCTGAGGAGAACGGTTTGGTTGAGAGACAGGTGTTGAGCTATATGTTGGTGTTGTGTTAGGGAAGGGTTGTGATTGATAAGGTTGAGGCTGGGATGTAGTAGAATTGTATGAACTGACACCAACATTAGAATAGTTAGGACCAGATTGTGGTGGTGGATAGCCAGAGTTTCCAGTGTATGGGGGCTGACTTGAACCACGAACTGGATAAGGTGCTCCTGCTGCAGCTGGACTGCCCGGTGGAGGTGCATATGGCTGTTGATTTGAGGCTGGGGGATATCCGGGACCAGGATGTGTAGATGGAGGATAATTACTAGGAGCCGTGGTAATGGGTGGACCATATGTTGAATTAGGAGGATATCCTTGTGGTTGCTGTGGAGGGTTTGGTGGTCCATAACCTTGTCCTGGAGGGCCATAACCAGCCTGCCCTGGAGGGCCATAAACACTAGGGGAACCCTGATATTGTCCTTGATATTGATTTTGTGGGTAAGGCCTTTGACCTGAATATGATTGTGTTGGTCTTGTAGGAGTAGAAGAGACCCCTGATGGTGGTCTGTAAGGTTGTTGTGGTGATCCAGGTCCTTCAGCTCCACTTGTTGGTGGATTGACAGGCCCTTGCTGTGCATTTCCTGGGTTTAATGGGTGGGGTGGCTGAAATATTAAAAAAAACAATAATTTTTCTAAATACACAAATATACTGTAATATATCAATAAAATATGTGTTAGTTTGATTATCTATGAATTTAGGATAACAGCAGTGTTTTATAACTTAAAAAGAGATATTTCTTGCTATTTTAATACTGTTTATTACTTGTAAGTTGAATGGTAGCATTAATGAACAAATATACAAACTTGTATTTAAAATTGAGGGGTTTACTCTACTAAGCTGTTTAAGGGGATCGTCTAATGTGTCAGGTCAAAAAAAAGCGTTTTTTTTTTCATAAACCACATCTGAGATATCTGTAGAAGACGTGTGTAAAAGCATTTTTTTTAAAATTCAAAGCCGAAAGAGGTTGTCTAGTGTGTCATTAAAAAAAAAACATCTTTTCAATAGAGCACGTTCGTCTATAAGCGTAACGATTCTCGCATCGGCCGCTCAGAGCGATGCTTGAGCGATTTCCGTGAATTACCATGCTGCATGATTGACCAAAAAAACTAAATCATACACGCACTTTCAGTACAGCCGCAGTTCGCTAATAATTTTAATTTTAGCATGTTCTCTGTTAAAATTTTAACGCAAATTCATTTTCCGCTTCAATTTATCCACTGTGAAATCTTTATCGATTTTTTTAAAGTTGTTTGATATTTTGTTTAATAAAATATATCGCTTGTTTTTTCCATATATATTTTTCTTTTCGAGTCCCATAGTCGACGCTGCCGTGAAACAAACTGAGCTGTTGCATGTAGCGCTCCAAACGATCATGCGTGCATATCAGTCATACTTTGCAGGATTAAAAATAAAAGGAATTATCAATCAACTGCCAGCACATAGTTTGCATGTCATTCTCATCAATCAATGCAATTAAACGGTCATGCATGCATGCATGCATGGCAGCATGTAACCCATGTCATGCTGCATGGTCGTGTAGGGACCGCTCTGTTAGTTTTTTTTACCAGCTGAATAACCCCTTAAAAAAATTGCAAGAAAATATTTTTTTTCTTCAAAAGTTTAAAAAAAATATTATTCTGACTTTATTTTACTTCCATGTAGAGCCTCATCTCTCACAATTAAAATGGTGTTTGGTTTTTTGATTTCAGATAAGCAGAACGGCCAGAATCATGAGAGCAGTGGAGCATTTTTTTTTTAAATGTGTTACTGTTGCACAATATATCTCCAATTGTATTAAATATGTATTTTTACTTCACAAAATACACAAAGTTTGTTCAAATGTTAATTAACATAACATACAATTTATCCAAAAAAAGGTTTGTCCAAAAAATCCTCAAAAAAGCATTTAAAAAATAGCTTTCACACTAGACAACCCACTTAATCTATTCAAATATTCGGCCTAATCTTCACTTAACATCAGGTGAGATTTAGGCCAATTGCAATCCCGTCACAAATAAAAAAAAAATATATGACACGGTAAAATTGTCAACACCATTACATTGTAATTAATCTCATGATAATGCAATCAGTCGAAAGATTGTGAACTGTACTTATTTCAGGTATTTTTATCATTACCAGAGGGTTTCATCAGTTTTATTAATCATGTTTTCATCATATGTAGTTCATATGCTTTCCATATGTACATTAAATATATGAAAAATTTAGAATAAACTGGGCATTTACTTTTATCACATTTAGGAATGAAATAACTACAAGTAAAAATGAAAATTTAAAAATACATTTGTTATATTGTCCACAATTATTAGTGTATTTACTAAAATAAAATATTATGTTCTTGACTTATTGTATGAGAAAGCGAAATATTTTTAACTAATTATAGAAATCATAAGATATTTACCGGCAGTAATATGTTCAGATTTTGATTAGCATCAGCCACAGTTGCTAGGTATATTAAGTTTCTATGCAGCATCTGCTGATACTGATAGCATTCCATAAGTTGACCTTTAGCTTGATATTCTTGAATTGTCTGGATTAGATGAGCATTTTCATCTAACATTTTTTGAATCTGAGCTGGAGTCAATTGAGGTCGATTACCTCGAGGCGCAAAAGCTACAGACATATTGTCTATTTATCAGAATGATTTAATTATAATCTCTAAAGTATCCTTATGCCGCACTCCAAGGCATATACAATTACAAATGCACAGTAAAAATAAAAAAATATTTCATATATTCGATACTAATGTCGAAAGGAGTTCGTTCCTTCGTAAATACAAAAAAAGCGTCCGACGTCCAACCACAGACTTATTAGAGATGTTTAGAGCTGTGGCAAACCGTATGTATTCGGTACTGAGTAACGAATACTTGACAACAATCAAAGTAACGAAATGTTACTCACGAATAGATGTCGTTACTCGCATTTTTCGCACTGACGACGTTTGAACCGATATACTTGGCGCAAGTACGGTAATACGGTTGCTCGGTTGGAATCGGTTTGCTCGTCGTTCTAATCACGCGCGCTTATTTAATGATTTTAACGTATGTTGTAAATATAAAGAACAATGTTTGTTTACTTATGGAAACAAATACCTATTTATAAACAAGTAGTGTGACAGGATAACTTATATTTTTGTAATCATACAATAAAAGGCTAAAGCGTAAAAATTGTTTAAACAATTATATATAGTTGTCGGTTACATATTTCACTATAAATATCATTTTTTTAAAGTTTAGTTGATGTGTGATGAATTGCAATGTTATTGTATATATTACATATTGTCACCGGTAAAATACAGTGCATCCATTGTAAATTCAGTAGGTTTTCGTCAGATCGCTTCGCGGTCGAGCGCTATACGAATATACGCACTTAGATACGTAGGTATTTAGTGTTGTAATGAGTAGTTTTTGCAGTGTTGAAGTAATTTCCATTTATAATTAAGAAGCACAAAATAAATAATACAATATTTATTTTAAAGACAATTTGACAACCATATATTTTATAACAAATAAACAATCATACGTTTTCCTAATTTAAATAAAGGTCGAACATCGCTAATCAAAGAGGTTTCACCTTAACACCTTCTCTCGATGTATAGACCTATCCCATTGACTATTTGCATAAATCTTGGTCTAGCAAGTGGCTTCGTAAATATGTCTGGCAACTAATGTTCAGTGTCGATCCTCTTCACAATCAGGCTTCCATTCGTCACTAGCTCTCGAACAAAGAAATGACGAATACGTATGTGCTTCGTTCTTCTGTGGAACTCAGGGTTTTCAGCCAAACGTACAGTCACCTCATTATCTACATGTAGTATTGGTAAACCATTTAATTTTACCAATCCGCCAATAAGACGAGTAAGCCAAATAGATTCCCTTGCTGCTTCACTGGCTGCCACTATCTCTGCTTCTGTGGTAGATATAGCTACACTTTGCTGTCTTTGACTGAGCCATGATACAGGTCCACCAGCATATAAACTTAGCACACCAGAAGTCGATCTTTCCCTAAACTATACCCAAATCTGGAGTATACTGCAAATATCTCAGAATGCGCTTTAACCTTATGCAATCTGCTTGAGTTGGTCTCTCCAAACTTCTAGATACCACACTCACAGCATAGGCGATATCAGTTCTCGTTCCAACCATTAAATATGCTAGAGCTCCAACAATCTGTCTGTAATTAGACATGAAGAAGTCTTCAACCTTCTCTGCTTTTATAGGTACATCTTCTTTTATAATTAGAGTGGTTACTGGTCTACACTCCTGCATTCCAAATCTTTTTAAAACCTTATTTACATAAGCTGATTGATGAATTCGTACATCACCACCTTCTCTGGTTTCTATCTCTATACCTAGGTAGTAGGAGATCGGTTTTGCAGTTATTTTGAATCTTTCTTGTAGTTCCTCAAGAAATTCCTTAATTACATTTTCATCTGAACCAGCAATAAGGCCGTCATCGACATAGAAAGCTACAATTAGTTTCCCATTTATATTCTCTCTCTTGAATAGGCATGGGTCAGCCTCACTGACTTCGAGTCCAATTTCCTTGAAGAAATCTAGTATAGTCTTGTTCCAACAACGAGGAGCTTGCTTTAAACCGTAAAGACTTTTCTTAAGAAGACAAACTCGACCCGTTCCATCATCAAAAGCTTCCGGTTGCTTCATATAGATCTCTTCGTCAGACAGAGAGCCATATAAGAAAGCTGTTGAGACATCAAACTGACTTAATTTCATACCCTCATTAGCTGCTATACTCAACACTGCTCGAACTGTAGCCATCTTGGCTACGGGGCTAAAAGTCTGGTCATAGTCCTCTCCTTTTCTTTGATGAAAGCCTTTTGCTACAAGCCGTGCTTTATATTTGTCATCTATTCCGTCTGGATTCAGCTTGACACGATATACCCATTTGCATGGAATTGCTTTCTTATTCTTTGGTAATTTTTCTAGAATCCAAGTGCCATTCTTCTTTAAGGATTCAATCTCAGTATTCATAGCTTTATTCCACAATTCCTTATCATTGCAAGCTATCGCTTCTTTATACGTAGAAGGTTCTATATACATATCTGTACCAACATAAGAAACATAATCTTTGAATTTGGCCGGACGTTTGAGGAGGGAGGGTTCTCTTAGTTGCATACCATGCCTTGCTAACTGGTCAATCATCTCAATCTCCTCATTCTCCCCCTCCAATTCAATAGATTGGTCATGTTGTAATAACTCTGGCAATGAATCTTCAAACTCTGCCTCATCACTGCTGGTTACAGGAACCTGGATAACGCCTTGATTTTCTCTTATTCCAAGTTCACAGCGTTTTTCCTCCAGTTTCTCTGTACTCATTCTTACAGCTACAGAATTAGGCGTCTCTTGATATTCCTTTCTAATGTATAGTGGAACTTCCATTTCAGTCACTTCTTTGATGCCATTGATGTCATCATTTTCTATTTTTGAGTCTAAAGGTGTTTCTTTAAATGTGACATACCTAGATCTTACTAACGAGTTTGATGCTTTGTGCCATAGTCTATAACCATCATCATTGTCATAACCAATTAAAATGCACTTCATTGCCTTTTTTTGCATTTTTGTTCTTTTCTGTTTAGGAACATGCACGTAGCAAACTGAACCGATTATCCTTAGGTGTTTTATTTGTGGTTTCTTACCAAACCATAACTCAAACGGAGATTTATCTTCTATAGAGGTAGGGACAGTTCTGTTTAATATGTAAACAGCAGTCTGTACTAACTCTGCCCATAAAACTTGAGGAAGATCTTCGTGTGCATGCATCATTGCTCTCACCATTTCTACAATGGTGCGATTCTCCCTTTCGCTATAACCATTCTGTTCAGGCGTATAGGGCATACCTAAGCGTTGATGTATTCCATATTTGTCCAATGCTTTCCGTACTTTCTCGTTATCAAATTCACCGCCATTATCGCTTAGAAATTCCTTAATTCGATGACCAGCTGTTCTTGCTTCTTCTAGCATTCTACGCAATAACTCAGGTACTTCCGATTTATTTTTCATAATATAGACGTAACGATATCGAGAAAACTCATCCTTGGAAAAAACAAAGTATCGAGACTTCGAGCAGCTTAGTGGGAAAGGACCACAAACATCCGAATGTATGCGTTCTCCTGGATAGGTAGCTTTTTCCTTAGGTTTTGATAGGTAGCTTTAAACAGACTATCTGAATCAATAACATGTGCTGAAAGCACCGAAAAAAGGTTCCTTGTGACTTTTGGAACAAGCCACACATCATTCATTAAGAAAGTTCTTTTCTTCGTTTTCATCAGAATAGAACCCTTTCCAAATGCTTCGATTGTCTTACCATCTGCGGTAGTCACCATATGGGTTTCTTGAAATTTTTCAAAATCCTGATACAGATCATCTCTCATCGTGACGTGGTGTGTAGCTCCGTTGTCAACATACCACCCATCTCGATCTATGCCGCAATCTGTAACATTAAACAACACAGACATGATGTTAGTTATATCAGGTTTTTTACCATGTTTCCTCCTAGGACAGTCCTTCTTGAAATGACCGACTTCTCCACAGGTATGACATTTAAAAGCTTTGGTTCTTTTCTTGACAGTTTTCTCATTGTCGTTAACCATCAGTGCTTCACCAGAAGATCTTGACACGCATCCATTATCTTCCTTGGAGGTTGTCGTCAAGGCTCTTTCATGAGCACACAGCTGACTGGTCAAATTGTCCACGGTTCTTTCCTTCTTTGACATCATTATCCAACTCGACTTGAAAGAAAAGTATTCTTCCGGCAATGTATCTAAAATCTTACAGATCAAAAGAAACTCAGGTAATTCCTGCCCTTCGTCCGCTTTTATCAGCTCTTGATTTAGTTTATGCCACAAATTCTTTGTTTTCGAGATGTGAGTCGCCATGTCATCAGAAATGTCCATCTTGAATGTAAATAATTCCATACATGCATTGTACAAGCGATCATCATTTACGCCGTCATACAATCTATGCAGTTCATCCCAGACATCTTTCGGATTTGTGAACCTTATTACCTTGTCTAGTGCTTCATCCGTAATATTGTTCGTAATCAATAAAAGAGCAGTACTTTCCAACTTCAGATACTCTCCTAAATTCTTGTTATATACAGCCAATTCCGTTGCAGAGGTAGCACCTCCACTAGTTACCGCTGGCACCTTTGGCTTACATAACTTCCCTTGAACAATATCCATAAGTCCATCCATCCCTCGTAACAGTGCAGTCATTCTATATCTCCACTGAACCCAGTTGGTTCCGTCCAACTTTGAGATTTGGATTTTACTTAATTCCGTGGTTAATTTATTTACTTCTTACGTGTGGTGACCATAATCTGTTGTAATGAGTAGTTTTTGCAGTGTTGAAGTAATTTCCATTTATAATTAAGAAGCACAAAATAAATAATACAATATTTATTTAAAAGACAATTTGACAACCATATATTTTATAACAACTAAACAATCATACTTTTTCCTAATTTAAATAAAGGTCGAACATCGCTAATCAAAGAGGTTTCACCTTAACATTTAGTCTTATATTAGTATAGTAATATCATAAAGAGGTAATGTTTGTGAGGTCGTAGGGGAGGTAATCTCTGAATCTACTGAACCGATTTTGAAAATTCTTTTACTAATAGAAAGCCACATTATTTGTGAGTGTCATAGGCTATATAGGTATTAACTTGAAATATCAAAAGACTTTTTAATATTTAAACAAACGGAACTGTTTCTGAACATGTGAACGAAAATGTTTCTTACGAACTCTGTTTTAATGATCAGAGATATATAATTGAGTTCTAAAGAAAAGTTGTAGACCTTAATATTTCCTATAAAAAAATCAACAACGGTGTTTTTCCAATTTTATATTATTTAGTCACAAAAAAGTAGTTTTTTATATTAATAAAATGCTTAATTTAAATCGTTAAGCCATATTTATTGGTCATATTATCAACATCTATGAATTCTTATCAAAACTAATCAAATAACTTAAAACAAGACGTTTCCCTTTTACTGCATATAATCACGATAATGGTGTCGTACGAACGACGCGATCTCATAACAAACCGTGCCGCAGTCGTACGAAACGCGGCTCAATAATGCTTTGTGTTAGTATCAAAAAGTAACGAGTAAAGTAACGATGCGATAGTAACTGGTTCTAACTGGTAAAGTACCGAATACATAAGGGTACCCTATTTTTCGTTACTTTTACAGCTCTAGAGATGTTAAACTAAACATAGACTATAAATTACCAGTTAACCAAGAGTGCGTTTCATTAGCACTCACGACGATCATGATGGAGCAAAAGTATCAAGAGTTTATAGTTACGATTTGTAAGTTTACTAAAACTTTTTCTAAATATTATTACACTGTTATTAAAATCTTTTAAGTAAATGTGGTCTTTAATTTTTTTTAATCCTAAAAATTTCATTTATTAGTAGGTTGTGCTATTAATAATCAAGGAAAATATATATATCTTGTCATAGTAGGGTCACTGCACTAATAAAAGTCACAGACGACATTCGCTGGTCTGTGGACAACAAACAGCTCAAAGTTTTAACACTTTTAGACTTCAGCAACGCGTTTAATTGCGTTGATCATGGTATTCTGTTGAGCTTATTGTGTACCCTTAACATGAGATATGTTTAGTGAAAGGTTGGTTTCAAAGTTACCTCAAGGGACGTCGCCAGGGTGTACGGATTGACAAGACATTCTCATTATGATGTGGGTACCTCAAGGTAGCGTGTTGTCTCCCTTATTCTTCTCTATTTTCATCAATTCAATCTCTCATGTAATTTCTTCTCTTTACCATATGTATGAGAACTTACACAAGTTTTATTAATCTGACTGAGGATCAACTTAATACGCTTGAACGGCTTCAAATATTTCAATTCGGTTCTAGACATTTATCTCCTATCCGAAAATCGATGATGACAATTAACTTATTTATGTATGTATCTGATCTTTAAGTATATTTAATTTGTTTATTTTTATTGATATTTATTAGTGTATTATAAATATTTATGATATCTATAATATATATATGCAGTTATGTTTATGTATTAGAATTTAGTTATTTGTATGTAGTTTATGCTTGCACCACCCTATACCCTTCTCTAGTAAAATTTACCTAATCCAAGTCTGTCTGGAACAAATGGCTATTTAGCCATAAGACCACCTTTTGTTTAGCCACTATAAAATTTTAGTTGTAAGATTATTATTTTTTCCTGTATTATGTGGTGTACAATAAAGAGTAAAAATATTAGGTTGGGGAAAAATTTTCTTCGCTTTTTTTAAGAAAATCAAAACATCTTTTAACATAGTTTATTTACATTTAACTAAAGTATGTAGGTACCATTTTGTTCGATAACTTTTTTCCATCTTGTAGGTAGGGATATGATCCCATTGCTATAGAAATTTTGGGGCTTCAGGTCAAAAAACCGTAGCTTTGGGAGTCCTCTCGTGATGTTAACCTAACACTGCCTAAAGAATTCTGAAGAGACCGAAACAGGTGGAAATCTGAAGGGGCAAGGTCTGGACTATAAGGCAGATGCATTAACACCTCCCAGCCAAACTGTCTTAATTTTTGCTGAGTGGCTAAATATGTGTGAGGTCATGATGAAAAACCACACCCTTTCTGTTGATTAATTCCGGCCGCTTTCTCTCAACTTCTTGCTTTAATCTCATCAGTCGTTCACAGTAGAGTTCAAAATCGATGGTCCTGCCTGGTGGTAACAGCTCATAATGAATAATGCCATTTCAATCCCACCACACACACAACATCACCTTGTTGTGAAATAAACCCGGTTTCGCCACAATCTGTGAAACCTGATCGGCCTTTAACCACAACCTTTTTCGCACGTTCGTGTCGTACGAGATCCACTTTTCATCACCAGTTATCAGCTTCTTCAAAAATGGTTCGGTTTCATTACGACATAATAAAGAATCACAACTGAGTACACGGGGCATTAGGTTTCTTTAAGTGAGCTCATGAGGTACCCAAATATCGAGCTTTTTTGTGTACCCAGTTTTTTTAAATGCGCCAAAACTGTTTTGTGGTCAATTCCCAGTTAGCTACGTCGTAACTACTGATATGCCGATCTTGCTCCACTATTTCAAAAATGGCATCCATTTTATCCGTAATAGGGCGACCAGAGCGAGGTGCATCTTTGACATCAAAATTTCCGGATTGAAAACGCTTAAACCAAATTTGTGCCTCTCTCACAAACACTGCGCTAGGTTCATAAACATCGCAAATTTTTTTCGCAGCTTGTGTTGCATTTTACCTTTTTTGTAGTAATATTTTAAAATATATCGAATTTCTTCATTAGATTCACTCATCTTCACAGTACGAAAAACAAATTCATCACACATTTTCCTAATTTGAATTTGGAATTATCTTCTTTAGAATTGAAACTTTTAAAGATACCAAAACCAGCCAGATACAAATAGTATAGCCAGAGATTTTATTACAAGTTCATACATACCATAATGCGAAAAAATTTTTTCCCCGACCTATTCGATAAATATATAAATGTAAAAAAATATAATTATATTTATATAATGAGGAACGTTGAGCATCCGCTGCAGAAACTAACTTATTATTAAATAAAGTTATTTTCAAAGATGACGTCTTTCTTGTTTTAAATATGCCGCCAATTTTTTTAAAACGCTTACAATGACCCACATTTTGAGATGGGTCGTGAGCTTCGCGTTAGCACAGGTCATGACGTCATTTGTGACGTTTCTGCCGCGACCACAACGACCATAGTCGTTATGAGGAACGGCTAAATAAGCAATTTGGACATTGGGAACGCTTAGTGGAACACACTCCACAATCAATGTCAAACCACAGATTAATGATCTCATTCTCAAAGCAATAACCACACACAACTCAAACAATCAATATAAAAAGCTTAGGTGATTCATAAAAAGAGTTTTCAATTAAAATGTATAGAACAATTCTTAGATAACCCCGACTACAACACAAAAATGGTCAAGAATCAAAATAGAGCCGTTGTCCGAGTAGATCAAAGATGATATATAAAAGTAGATTATCTCTTTGTTATCCCTACCTAGTCAAGTAAAGAAAGAGTTGCCAATTTAAAAGCATGTAACTTTAATTTAATAAATAATAACATCAACTTGATGATTGATCAAAGTTCATTTATCATCTTTGATCAAAGTTTACTTTGTTGACACTTTGTAGTTATTTAATATATGTACATTGTACTGCACATAACAGTCGAATATATATAATATTCTTATTTACTTTTTGCAGTGTTGACTGATTTCACTAATTTAGTTTTATTTTAATTCAATACTTATTAGGATTTTTTGTGTTTACTACTTAAATAGTTGAATGGCAGTACAAAATTTTGAGTAAATAACCTGAATTTGAATATCTTATAAAATGGCTTTAAAAGGACTAAAAGTTATAGAAATGATGGGGCTTGCACCAGGTCCTTTTTGTGGATCATTATTAGCAGATTTTGGGGCAACTGTTACAGTTGTTCAAAAGGTATCTATTAGATCTACTAACTTCACTATTATGACATGAAAAAATCCTTTTCATAATTTGAATTGCTTTTATTATTTCTTTATAGTTGGGACCTTCATTTCTAGATATAATGAACAATGGGAAAAAGATAATTTCTCTAGATTTAAAATGCAAAGAAGGGATAGCAATATTTAAGAAACTTTGTGGTGTATCAGATGTATTAATTGATACTTACAGACCAGGCGTGTTAGAAAAGTTAGGAGTTGGTCCTGATATACTTTTAAAGGAGAATAAAAAACTTATATATGCAAGACTTACAGGATATGGACAAAATGGTTTAAATAGTGATAAAGGTGGACATGATATTAATTATGTTGCTATGTCTGGTGTACTTGCAATGCTCTCTAAAAATAGACAACCTCCACATCCTCCAATCAACATCATTGCTGACTTTGCTGGAGGAAGTGTTATGTGTGCTCTGGGAATTTTATTAGCTTTGATTGAGCGCACAAAATCTGGTAAAGGACAAGTAGTAGATGCTAGTATGACGGAAGGAGCTGCATATATCGCTACATGGTTGTTTAAGTCAAAGAATTTACCGATTTGGAGAGGGGAACCTGGTACCAACATTTTAGATGGAGGTGTTCCATACTATGCAACATATTTAACTAAAGATAATAAATATATGGCAGTTGGACCTTTAGAGCCTCAATTCTATTTGAATTTATTAAAAGGATTGAACCTTTCTGACGAGGTATATACACAAGATGAAGAAGAATTATGTAAAAAAAAATTTAAAGAAGTATTTTTAACCAAGACCCAAGATGAATGGTGTACAATTTTTAAAGATTTAGATGCTTGCGTTACACCAGTTTTAGAAACTAATATGTTGGATACAGAAAATGGTTCTTTTTACATAAATGAAGAAAATCTTATTGTGCCTGAACCTGCTCCTAAACTGTCTAGTACTCCTGGAATAGCAAGTGGTAAACAAAGCAAACCTAAAGCAGGGGAGCACACAATAGAAATATTGAAAGAATTGGGATACTCTAATTTAAAAATTAAAGAATTTATTGATAACAATTATGTATACACCTACAAAAAATCAAATTTATAAACAGTTTTTATTTAATTGCTTTTGTAATATCATGATAAATATCAACAAACTTTTGTGCAATATCAGGTGGTATCTCTTTTAAAAAGAAGTGGTGGGTTTGGATTTGTTGAAATATTTTTAATAACATGTAAAGGTCAAACATTATGTGGTTTTTTTGGAGATAATAAATATTAAACAATAAAAATTCTTCTCCTTTTAAATAATTCAACCTTTTTTGAGCTATATGTATAACAAACTTTATAAATGACTCAAAATCAATACCAAATACAGATTTCAGTATAAGTTGACATTGTGAAGGAAATTCTTCAGTTTCTCGAAACTCTTCAATTTCATGTTCAACTGAAACTAAGTTTTGTAGTAAAGCTTTCCATACAATCTCAATATTGCTTGCATTTATAAAGTTATGATTTATTGAAATAGTGTCAAGCATGTTAAAAACTTGATGATGCCAGCCAGAAGGAACAAAAATACCATCCCCCTTCTCTTGAATAACTTCAAAATATTTAACATTTTTGTAACTCTCTGCTTTGAATAATACAGGTAAATTCCCCAGTTGATCTCTTAATTTTTCTTCTTCTCCAGGTGGCAATAATATCCATTTTTTTCTACCAACTATATTAACTGACCAACTATAGGAGGTATAGACATCAGCATGAAAAGGTGTCCTAAAATCATAATAAATATTATATTCTGAAAAACTTAATAAATTTAATAATGAATGATTACTAACCAAGTATCTTTAGGCCCTATATAAACAAACATAAAATCATCATCGTTATGATCAAGAGCAAATTCATTTAGCCAATCAGATGCAAATATTTTTGGAACCTCGTAAAAGTTATGTTTAGGTAACAATCTTTTCAGGTGCCAATCTTTTAAATATAAAAGTTCATCTTTATTTGTACTTTTAAGGTAGTACATATAATCTTTAACTTTCATTTGACTTTTACATTGTGCATTAAAATTAATTTTATCACAGTCAGCAATAGGTGCCTCCATATCTCCAAACTGAGTGATAAAATGATCATAATTAATAGTGTCATTTACAACCCACTGATATGTGCAATGCCACGACGAAGATATATTTTTTATAATACATGGTAAATTTCGTATCATATGTTCCTTGAAAAAATAATCATACGGTATTTCAGAATTATCGTAACATTTTATTTCGTCTATAGAAAAATCTTTTTGTGTGAATACTTCACAGTTCTTTACAATTACATCAATAGCAACTTTTGTTGAATCCATAAATAAAAATGGATTTGAGTAACAAATTATAGTTGCAAATTCCCAATCATTGCCTATACTTATCCCAATACAAATATTTACATAATTAAAATTTCCAACTTATTTGAGTTATATTAGGTTCCATAGACCAAAGATGATATATAAAACCATAGACTAAGTTTCAGATTAATCAAAGAAGATGAATATGATAGTGAATAGATACCCAAGAACACTTGTGCTAATGAGAATAAAGGAACGTATCAAAAAAACAGACATCGTTTAGAAGCGAAATAATCGTCACAAGAAAACTGAAGACACAAATCAATTTTATGCGAAGCTGATCAAATCTGTTTTACGGCCGAACCATTCTGACCTGCCTGGTGATACAATGTGTTGTTTTATTATGAAATATGGCTGAATTTGAGTTAATAATACAAACAAAAAAATATGAAATTACTAGAATGTAAAGTAAGAAAACATACAAAGGGTTTTTAAACCACATTAATTCTAAAAAGTCTTAAAGAGCCTAATGGGGAACTGGAACTACTTCATATCGGTATACCGAAATATTTGAAATCAATTAATTGCCAAAATAGCGCTACTGTAGTTAAAGGATGATATTAAAAGAGAAAATAACGGCAAAATATCATTTGTGGACTTACAATGCGGGTCATCTGTGGAAGTGTGGACTAAATTTTTTCTGTAATCTGTGCTAAACAGTGGATGGCGGTGCTTGGGGAACTACGTCAAGTTAATTGTTTCATAAAACATACGATTATTTTAATAATTTTATGATATTTTATTGGTATCGTACTTATTTTTGTTTATAAACTCATTAATAATATGTTGTACGATGATAATCGATATGCGTTTCTGTGAGATTGTTAAATTCTATCCCATAACATTTCTTGGCGGTAAGAATATCATGAATAACAACAAAAATATTGTGCTTATAAGAAACTTATTAGTTAATGGATATTAATTTACTTTTTTTTAATTTTCTTGCACAAGAGGTTTGTTTAAATCGTTTTTGTAAATTTAATCTGGAAAAAGTGTCGATATGAATGATGTTCGAGACAAAGTTGTTGCTGGATCCTCTTCGTGGGAGACTACTCCAACCCTCAGCGACTCTTCTCCAGAGATTCAGTCGTCACCTGGGGGCAGTGGCGACACCCCACAGACTCCTGGTGCTCCTGCACCTCTGGCACCGCATCTTGCAGCCGAGTTGCATCCTGATTTGTTGCAGCAGGGTTGGCGTAAATATTGGTCAAGGCGAGAAAACAGACCGTATTTTTGGAATAAAGTTTCTGGTGAATCTATGTGGGAATTACCAGCAGTTAAAACAGATTTCGATCCTTTAACTGATCCTCTAGGAATTTGTCATGGTCCCCCCAATGCTGGCAATGTCACTCCAAGTGCCACCAAAAGACGACCTTCAGATGATAATGGTCCTCCACCAAAAAAGTTTGTGCTTGCAGGACCTTGGGATATTGAAGTACCTACTAATGTGGTAATTTATGAACGGCCACCAACTATATGTCCACATCCTCATCCTGATATAGAAGGATTTCGATTTACTTTAGCAAATAAATTGAGGCAATGTTATCAAGAATTGTGTCACACAAGAGAGAGTATAGATGCTCCTAAGGATTCCTTTAATAGATGGTTAATGGAAAGAAAAGTAAATGACCAAGGCGGTTCAGATCCACTGCTTCCTAGTCATTGCTTTCCAGAAATATCTCGATCAATGTATGAGGAAATTATGAATGACATTCCAATAAAGTTGACACATCCTAAATTTACTGGTGATGCTAGAAAACAATTGTCAAGATATGCGGAGGCAGCAAAAAAAATGATCGAATCAAGAAATGCATCTCCAGAAAGTCGTAAGGTAGTTAAATGGAATGCTGAAGACACATTTCAGTGGCTGCGGCGAACAGTAGGTGCTACTTATGATGATTTTCAAGACAGATTAGCACATTTAAGAGTAAGTTTTACTTTAGTTTAGCTAATTCTAAAATATTTTTACAAAAAACAATTGATAAGTCGTGGGTTCAAATCCCAGACATTGGACTACTGGCGTGGTCTATTCCTGACACGAGCAGTTGAGCTTACTACGAGGGGTAAAGAGAATACTAGTAGTGTGTGATCCATACTGCTAGTAATCTTTTTTAAAACAAAAAAAAATATCAATTTTGTTTGTTAACTGTAACTTTTTAAAGGCTTAAATTTATGAAACAACTTATAGGTAGGCACTGTGAGTAATATATTACATGTTTTTAATAGAGGCAATGTCAACCTCATTTGGCTGAGACGGCAAAAGCTTCAGTGGAAGGGATATGTCTTAAAATATATCATTTGTCTGCTGAATATGCTCGGAAAATAAGAGAAAAACATGGTGTGCTCTTAAAGGAAAATGGAATTCAGGTATGTATTTATAATTATGACGATTTATAATTAAAAAATATCATAGTTGTGAATATACCCATACTACATATCCCGTTCTGAAGGGGGAAATGGGGGGCCTTAATAATACCACGCTAGGTCACAGGGGGTGGGAGATTTGTTTTTTGTCACATAGTTAATATATTCTTCTAGGGAAATCTCGCGTTTTTTCAAGATGGCAACACTGACATACATCACCGGGACGTTAGTTGATTGAGAACTAACAGTTTGTACTACAGTGCAGTTTTCAAGCAATTTTACCTGAGTTCGTTCCGATATTATATTTATTTTAACTTTCTTCTTCTTTGTCCTCGCCGTTTTTCCCGTTATGCGAGGTCGGCTTTTTCAATCATGCGGCGTCATTTTTACCGAAGCCAGGCGTCTTCTTCATCGCTTCCCTTTTCTTCATCCTTTCCCTTGAGGTCCCTTTAGACAATTGACAGCCATGTCGCTTGTGGTCTTCCTCTTCCCCTTTTGCTATTTATTGCATGGAAAGGCATTTTTTCGGGCCTACGTATAATGTGACATGACATCGTTTTCGGGCCTACGTATAATATGTCCGTACCATCTCAACCTTGACTCCCTTATTTGGTCATATATAAGAGCAACTTTAAAACTTCCCCTAACGTATTCGTTGCGCACCTTGTCTTTTAAAGTAACTCCACCTGACCATCGCAGTATTCTCATCTCGGTAATGTGCAACTTTTGCTCGCGAGTCTTCTTTATCGCCCAAGTTTCACAACCGTCCACCAAAGCAGGTTTTATGGCTATTCTGTATACTTTGCCTTTGGTCTTTAGGGGGCGTTCATAAAATACGTGAGATATTTAAGGGGGGGAAGGGGTCGAGTCAAATCTTATCTAATCTTACGTTGGAGAGGGGGGGGGGTCTCGGCAAATATCACGCAATTTTTTTTCTGATTGAAACACAAAAAATTATACTATTTTGGTCCAGCTTTTATTACATTGCACCAGCTAAGCAAGCGCGTATGTTCCGCAAAGTGCGACCCTCACGGATTGTTACAAGACGAGCTAATGAGTTACCGTGCGCAAGCGCCAACGGCTTAGAGTGGCTAGATCAGAACGAAGTTGAAGGAGCTGATGATTTTACTGAAAATCATATGGACATGTTGGTTCCAACAGTCTCTCTTGAGCAATGATTCTCCTCCTCCTCATGATTCTCCATTATAGGCATTTTGGGGTCGCAGAGAACACCAGTAAGAGTGTGCCACTTATTCCATCCTGATGTTACTCGATAAGTAATGTCTACTTTAATGGATATAACTGAATCCAAATATTCAAAGGTGTTGGCTTTCGGTACAATGTACCATCGATACTGTTATTTCGGAGTTAAAGTTACAAGTAATATAATCAGTTTTTGTTCGACTGTTGCGCAATCCATTTGTTTCAAGTGTAGCCCTTCACTGTTCAAGATTTGTTTGGATTTCATCTTTGTTATCTCTACATAATATAAAACAATCTGTCTGTCTGTCCTTATGATATGATATAGATAGAGTGTTTTAAGAGGAAGGTTTATATATATAATGCATATTATTGTGGAGAAAGAAACCGTGCGAAGCCGGAAGCGGGTCGCTAGTCGGATATAAGAACAATGTCGTCAGCATACAAAAGGTTCCATGGTGTTGGTTTTTGTATGTGAGCAGTAAGATAATCCATGACGATGTTAAATATCAGTGGGCTAAGAGCGCTGCCTTGATTTACAACCACGTTTATACAAAAGCTTTGTGTGTACCTACTGAACATCTTACGCACGTTTGGACGCTATTGTAAATATCCATAATTGGGAGCATTCTGGTACATCATGTGCTCTTAAGGCTTGCTGTATTAGCGATCTAGGTACACGGTCAAAAGCTTTTACCAATTCTATGAAGACTATTCATAAATAATCGCATGGATTGCATCGGTGGTCCCTTTGCCCGCTGTGAATCCGATTTGATTCTCAGAAATTAATGTGAAATCTAAAAAGCGGTAACTTATGAGCCTTTCTCAAATTTGTAGAGTGTGAGGTGTTAACTTAATACCTCGAAAATTACCACAACTTCGTTCGTCTCCTTTGTTTTTACACTTTTTCTCCAAGAAGAATGCCTGACGCATTCTTTCAGTGCGACATCCTCTTTGAGTCTTTTTAACTTTCTGTTATCAAAAAAAAAAAAATTAAAACTAATGGCATATATTACGTGTAGTTACCGAGGTGACGGAAGGATTCCTTATAAAAATTGTATATGTACAAAAATTGATAGTATGGGTACGTTCCATAAGCACGATGTACTAGATTGTGAAACACAAAATATTAAAGTTTCATTATCTCATATACATTAAAGTAAAAAAATAGTATCGGAGTAAAAAAACATCTTATCTTTGGATTGTAGATTAAAAATAAATTCCAAATTTGAATTTTCCCTAGACAAATTTGAATTTGGAATGTATTTTCAATCCTTATGGATTCAAGCTAAATTCTGGGTAGAAAAAATGGCAATCACATAAGGCCTACGTCTACTATACTAAAAGGTACACGGTAGCTTAACTGCACAATTACGCTCAAAATAATACAATAATACACAATACAGACGGAAGCCGAGCAGTGCCTGGGGCTTGCGACCCAGGTGCAAGATTAAAAGGCCTTTCGACTATCAGTAAACAATCCTTCACCGCTCGACCTCCAGACTCAAATATTTAACACTTCTTAAGCAAAGTAACCATTACACTAATAATTTAAATATTCAGCAAACTATCTTTAAATGCACAACACTGAAGTCGCACGAAATCCGAAAGCAACTAAACTATATTTCGTAAAAGTCATCCGTATTATATTACTAAATACCCCCCTCACCTATTCCCACTATAATGATAGTTGGGGTCGTAGGCCTGTGTTGATCAATTTAATATGTTATACGCGAAAGTGCTGGTCGGTGACAGAACGGTTTAGTGGGCATAGTCACTTTTGCCCGACACGTTCTTATTACGGTCATATAATGATATGTTGCCGTAGGCAAAGTAATTTAAAATGAAAATAATGGCTGCAGTGTTCAGAAGCTTAGTAGATCAGTGTAAAAACATAAAAAGTGATTTTGACAGGAACTTGCCGCACCCTTACAACAGGCGGCGCTACGCAAGGTGTGGTGCTATCCCGTGCAGTTCGCGCTGCCGGCGCCGCGACCCCCACTCGTGGAACACTTTCTAGACCGCGATCAAGCGCTGTTAAGATATCTTGGCGAGACACAAGTCCTCAATGCAACGTATTTACAAAAACTTGTAAGTTAACTTCTTATTGAATTTCCAAATTAACTGATTAAACGTTCCTCGACCTCTTTGTCACATCTTTCTTCCCTCCTTTATAATGATGGGTCTTTTTTTTTTCAGGAGCATCTCTACAGGCACAGCTGCTTTGACGATAAAAAGTTTGAGCTGTTTCTTTCCCGAGTTTGGTGTGTCCTTCGACGATATGCGGCGTGGGTGGGGGGATGCGCCGCGGGGGCAGGCGACTCGCACGTTGCGCAGATGGCTTTACCTGTACCCGTATTGGAATGTTTGCATCGATGCTTTGGAGTGACTTTTGAATGTTTTGCGAGTCCGCTTGATTGCTACTTTAAGCAGTATTGCTCGGCATTTGCTGATACGGACTCTTATTTTGGTTCGCGAGGGTGAGTGGAAATACGTTATATTTTAATATAAATAATTATATTTTATTCTCAGCTAAAACGCAACAGTAACATAAAAAAGGTACAATTATTTCATTAGTAAGTTTTTCAAAAGCTTTTCACTTGGTTGATTCATTAGTCGATTTTCTTTAAATATCTTTACGTCACCTTCGTAATGATCTTTTTGTATTATTGAAGTTTATGGGCGCTGGTGCACTGATGATGAATTTTAAGATATAATATTTTCCTTTGCTCTACAAGTTTTAAATGATTATATCTCGTTGTTAGGCCATTCTTGGAGTTGCGTCCAGTGGCCGGATCTTTGGTGGCGCACCCACCCTACTGTGAAGATTTACTAGAGGCGGCGCTGCGGCACATGGAGAGACTGTTACAGGACTCTGCCGAGCCGCTCAGCTTCGTGGTGGTGTTGCCAGAGTGGCCTGATAGACATACACATGCGTTGCACAAACTGCAGGCTAGCCACTTTAAGAGAAAACAGGTGAAATTCTTTCATTAACTAAACAATTCGTTTATTCCAAATATATTTTTTCTATGTAATTACTGTAACTTCTATAGAGGAACACATAAAAGAGTTTTCTCATTTATTGCATGGTAGAGCTTAAGTATTTCAAATATGTTTGTATGGTTCAGGTTTGCTATATAAATTTATTTATAACATATACATTTCCTATTAGGCCGCCGATATGTATGTTTATCTGAATCCTTTCACATATTTTTTTGCTGTTGCAGGTAGTGATACCAGCTTTTGAACATGAATACCGCCATGGCTTTCAACATGTACTTCCAAAGTAAGTCGTTATAATTTTTGGTATGTTTTTGACTATACTGAAGCTATATACAGCAACGAAAATGTGATAATATTGCCAATAATATCTACTTTTTTGAACATTTCAGTATAGATTATATATTGCAATAAAAAGAATGTTATGTTTATTTAAAGCTTCTAAATAAAAACAATATTTAGGAACGACGTGTACTTCCGATGGGGCGGCGGTACTGTCGTAGTGTGGCTACAGAACGCAGCGGGATTTGCGCGTTGGGGGCCCACCGACGACCGCGTGGAGGCGCTGCTGGACGCGTGGCGGCCCCGCGCCAAGCTACGCACGGAGCCCCCGCCAGCGCCCGAGGAACCCCAGCCTCCCGGTGACAAACGCCCGCAGTGATCTATACAAACGGTGATATTTACGTGCTTTACCTATTATGGACTATTCGACAAAAACTAGAAATTATTTACTATAATTGAAGGAGCTGACAAAAATCGATTACTTTTATGAATTTTATTTAATTTATTTTAATATGCATCATATAAAAGTACAGAAAATTTATTATTATGAACTTAGTGTATACAATATAAAGCAATAAGCAAGAAACGTCACATCTCAGCTTAGACTTAATTAGTTTGCAGTCACATCACAAAAATTAACAAATTGTGGTAAAATAATAGTAGGTTTTATAAGTCAAATCGCCTTTTATAGTATATTTTTTTATAAGTGTGACTTGAACTCTACAAAATGCTTTATTTGCATGAATGATTAAGTTCACGTTATATGCATTTGTGATAAAGTAATTGAAATATTTGATTAATCACACGGTTATAGGGGAGGCGGGAGTTTATATTAAATAGTATACGAAAATTGAAAGATATACATTGTGTTTTGAACAATTCCAGGATTAATTCGCTTCGGATATATCTAATCGTATTTGCATTGCTTTGCAGTGCATCTTTACCTGTCTCCGGCTTTATGTCTGAGCCGAATGAAGTTTGAATGCTACCAAACGTGCGTTTAATTACAAAACGTTAAGCTCTTCTGCTCCTTCGTGCCTTTCGTTCGCACTCATGGGCGCCTATATTTTTTAACCCTGATTATGAAAAAAAATGGAACTGCTATCTTAGTCTGCCTACAATCATCTCATTGGCCCCTTCCTGAAGTTTTGGGCGCCCCAGTCTAGAATTACTTTGAGTCACAAATATATAAATAACGAGGTGTGAGCAAATAAAAACGGAGATGGAGTCTTTAAAGTATATGCCACTTTTGAGCAGATTTTTTTTATTCGAATCCTGAGAACCCACATATGAACGACGCATCCCTGCGTAGGTACGGGGGTACAAATGGAAAATAGTTGTTCAAAAAAGTTCTAATAAGGCTGGTAGCAAAAAAGGTAAATTTAATAAATTTTAGTATGTGGCATAATAAATGTATAAACTTACTACCTCCTCCTTAAACACCATTTATACAAAATTAGAACTACATGAAAATTTAGATAAATCAAAAATTTTATGACTTTCTTCCAGTTCAGAGACAATATGGCTGTAGATACTTGAGTGTGAATGCGTTAGCGGTAGCCGCTGTTGTCGTTATTGAGTTTACGAACAATAAATTATAAGTAGTTAAATGAATTTATATAGTAGTTTTTGCTACTTTGTTTAAATCACGACGTTGTAGCCAAGGTAGCCGATATGTCCATCCATTACAAATTTATATTATAATACAGTGCAACCTCGGGGAACAAGTAAATATTCGTTATATAAAGTAATTCGTTAAATTGAGGTTAGGTTGGTCAAAATTTGTTAGAAGTAAAAAAATAAAATAAAAATACCACTCGCGACATACTATGGGATTAAGGGTCGTCATATATTGGTAGGGACGTATATAAAGGTTTTGTTGATAAAATTCTTTTGAGGTATTTACACTTTTTTTGATAGTTGAAAATTCTTTATAAAGAGGTTGTAGGTTGAGGTGGAGATATATTTTAACATTGACTCTTATGGACAATGGAAGTTTCCTATTTCTTTTTATATATTAATTGTAAAAATTAAACAATAATTTAAAAGAATCAATAAAATATCTCTACAAATGAAAAAGTTATGGGACCTTAAAGTTGCGCCTGTAACAATTACATCGTTTCATACGGCTGGCCAGCGTGTGACGTCACTTCACCTAGTCGACGCAGCGCGTATAACATTCATTGGCGTGCTGTTATTTGCGCCGCTCGTATCGTGTTTTCTAGTATAATAATGGCTAAGGCTAAAAATATTCCCTAACATCGAAAAAATTTTGACGAGTATATTAGTTTCGATCGATATTTCAATTCTATTTACCATTTTCAACATGAAAAAAGGAAAAGTCTGTGAAGTGAATGGAGAAGTCCATTCAAGGGGATTACGAAGAATTTGTTAAATAGAGGTTGCACTGTATTGCCTGAATTGGCTGCTTTTATTTACAGAAAAATCATATTTATTTTGAATCTCTCATATTTATTAACTTGTTTTATAATGAAATTATCAAATCAATGGACTTTATTTTATATCAATGTTTGAATGGCTATGATCGAATATTTACTTTGACGTTATCATGTCTTTTACGAGTGAGCTCCACTCCGTATTGCATATTTTGTATATAATATAGTATATATAGATAGGAGCGCGTAATGTACATAGATTTGGAAAAGATTTTGGTTATTTACTTAATGTAAGTTCTTTTTAAGGATCCCTTTTTACTGTTGTATAGTTCGATAAAGATTATATTTTGATTGTTTAATTATTATATTTTTCTGAAAAAAATGTGTTTTATTGTATTCGGAGTAATGAATACTTCACACACAAAAAAGGTTTTATATTAATGCATAATAAATATTGGCCAGAAAAAATAGTTGAATCATAAACCATCAACAACTAATGAGTCCCAGAATAACACAATTCAAAGATTGAAAAAACAAAAATTATGGCTAAAACAGGAAGATATACTCTATAGTGAAGTCGTGAAAAATCCAATCCCTCAAAAACATGACTCAACAAGAAAGTATAATACTATGGAAAACGATAATCCTAAAATCTCAAACTTCAATATAAAAACTAAAATTATTTATAATTGAATATAATGATCCACAGCCCACACATAAGCTAGAAAAACTTATTATAAAGCAAGCTGCAAAATAGATCAGCTTATTCAACAGACGGGTACACTCCTATCCTTGATAACTACACTGTTAAGCAAATTACCCTAAAACGTCATTAAGATGACCTGGAATATAAATGGTATTTTGCCAAATAAACAAGAGCTAGAAATGCTCTTAAAAGTAAACAAAATAGACGTTATGCTTATCTCGGAAACGCATCTTAATAAAAGAAAGGCTATTAAATTGAATGATTACTCTGTGTACACAACAAACCATTCCGAAGCGGATAGCGCAATTCACAGAAAATCCCATGGAGGTACGGCAGTGATCATTAAAAATAATATCATTTACATAGCGAATATAAAGAAACCTTCTTGCAAGCCACAATAAACGATAAAATGGGTCCCATTAATTTAAGTGCTTTATACTTACCGCCCCCGAACGCTGTTAAAGAAGAACACTTCTAATTTCTTAAAAAGCCTTGGTAATAGATATAAATGTAGCGGAGACTGGAATAGCAAACATATCTTTTGGGGCTCCAGACTCACAACAACACGTGGTCATGAACTTAAAAAATGTATAGATAGTCTGAAGCTTACCACCATTTCCACAGGAGATCTAACCTATTGGCCAACAGACCCTTTTAAGATTCCTGATTTAATAGACTTTTTCGTTATAAAGGTACATTACACATGAATTTTGCCCTGGAAACTTGCCTCGATACTTCATCTGATCACACCCCAATTATAGCAACTTTGAGTACTAGTGCAATAATGAAAGAAGAACCAATGAAGAAAACAGATTTCGTTCTCAGAATTTCTTGAGCATGAACTGGAACTTAAAGTTTGCCTAAAGTCAGATGCAGACATCGATGATGTCACATTTTACATCACAAATAAAATACTGGCGCTCAACTCCTAATTTGTCGACAAGTAAAGTAAAAGTTAACATACCTCTCGTAATCCGTAAAAAGATTGAAGAAAAAAGGAAACTTCGTAGACGTTGGCAGACTAGCCGGATTCCTGAAGACAAAACACTGTTTAACAGAGCGGCTAGAGAACTTAAAACTAAGACTCTGAGAATGATGCGTTCCAACAAAAACTATCTAAGTTATCAACAAGTGGAAGGGATGGCTACTCTAGAAAATTACAAAAAGTTTTAAAAGCCCACAGAAAGCAATACTACCTTTAAGACAATCATGCGATTGATGGGCTCGTACATCTAAAGAAAAAGCTGAAATATTTGCCCAAAATCTTAATGATGTATTTAAACCAAACCTACATAACAATGAAGAATTTGATACCGAAGTGCAGTCATAAATTCTGACCAACAAATATCATTACCCCTTAAATCTATAGTTAAGAAGAACCGTAAAATACTTGGGCCTCCCTCTGGACAGATGACTCACGTGGGCAACACATATCAAATCCAAGAGAAGAGAGGCAAATCAGCATCTTCATATTTTGAACTGGCTTATGAGATTACAGTTCACCCCTTTCAATTAATAACAAATTATTAATATACAAATGCATCATCAGACCTATCTTGACCTAAGGCATAGTTGTGGGGGTCAGCTAGCAATTCTAACCTTAAAATTCGTCAAAGATTCCAAAATACTGCCCTAAGAATATTAGCTAAGGCGCCTTGGTTCTCACGTAACAGTGAAATCCACGAGTACTTAGGTATTCCAACAGTAAGGGAAGAAGTCAATTACTTCTGAAAGACTACAAAGCCACCCTAACGTTCTCGCAAGGAAACCAATAGACTGAAGAGTTGGCGTATTTTGATTTGGAGACCAGATAGCTCCATTGGTTGAGACGAGCGAGGAGGATGCTCAAAGGTGCGCCCCTCTCATGTAACAGCACTTACGATTACGGATTTCTTTAAAAAAAAAAATATTAAAGAAATATTTCGCTAGTGACTAAATTTGAAAAACTCTTGTAATTATATACTTCAATATCCATTTTATCCCAAAAAAACCCTTTATTTTAATGAAAAAGCAATATTTACATTACGTATCTAGTATTTAAGAAAACAATTTATATTGCCCTCGAAATTGCTGAATAGTGTCATGGCATCTTTGAGTGACGTCACAGTGCGAAATAAAACTGTTTACATCTGTGGCAAGTGACGACTGTGTATGAAAACGTCAACAATGTTTTGGGTGGAGTGACGTAATACTTTCTGATTGGTGTTCGCTGTCTCGTGACTTAATGCCAATTTTTTCGAGTTTATTTTCTAATGATATTTATTAATAATTTTGAGAAATGGACTGGTTTTTTCCTATCTACCTCTCTTTATTTATAATTAGAAACAATAAACCAAGCAATTTGTTATTGATTTTAAACTGAGGATTTACTAAAAAAGAAAAAAAAAGACAATTTGTGAACTGAAGAAAATATCTATTCAACATTTCCACTAATACTAATAAATTTAGTTACATAATTTCGTAGCAAAATTTCTGATGTTATAAACCTTTACATTTTCATATAATTAATGAGAAATATAATAAAATTACAATTTCTATATTTGCTACGAGATTGGTAACTGAAATATATAAACGTGAAGCCCAAAACAATAGGCGGATTTAAGTGACATTAAAAATTTCTATAACCTACAAACTCTAGACTTTTCAGAAAAAATCAGTTTTCCTCAAAACCTTTATATTATGTTAATGTCAATACAATTAAAGAGATTATTCACATTGATGACAATTGACAACTCGAAGAAAAATAATTATATCTAATAGCACTCAGAAAAAACTAATTACAGTTGTAATACGCAGAACTGCCATTATCATTATTCTGCCGTAATAAGTAAAAAGGACGTAATTGCTTAAAAAAAGATTCCGAAAAAAAAAATTCTTGTCCGAAATGAAATGAAGTATTACAAACGAAAGATGCTTGGTTTGTATGTATTACAAACGAAAGACGCTTGGTTTGTATGTATTACAAACGAAAGACGCTTGTTTTGTATGTATTACAAACGAAAGACACTTGGTTTGTATGTATTACAAACGAAAGACGCTTGGTTTGTATGTATTACAAACGAAAGACGCTTGGTTTGTATGTATTACAAACGAAAGACGCTTGGTTTGTATGTATTACAAACGAAAGACGCTTGTTTTGTATGTATTACAAACGAAAGACGCTTGGTTTGTATGTATTACAAACGAAAGACGCTTGGTTTGTATGTATTACAAACGAAAGACGCTTGGTTTGTATGTATTACAAACGAAAGATGCTTGGTTTGTATGTATTATAAATTTCCCTTTCATCATTGCAAAAGAAAAAATGAGTTATGACCTTTTGTCTTCAGTCATTTTATAGACTGGAATGCAGTTACGTCATTTCATCTTATAACGGCAGTATTAATATATAATACTTAAATTAATTGAAGAAAAAAAATTAACTTGGTCATAGTTTAAATTGTTATTTGTGCAAAGGTATTGAGATCTTAGACTTAATACACACATCATAAGGCGGTTTAGTACGTACTAATTTATAAATTCTTGTAAATTTAGTAATATACATTTGTACTATTAAGGCTAGTCATATAGCACATATACAATAACAATGTTATGTTGCAAAATTTGTTTATTTAAAAAAGTCTCCGATTGAGACATAATTTGTATGTAAATGTCTTGCCCTCATGTTATTTATGTTAATTTTATTGAAATATATAAAATCAGTGGTTAAAAACATATATTATCCAACTGATCTCTATCAATTATTATATTGTATGTCTAAATATAAATATTTATAAAATTATAATACGAATGATTAAGTTCAAAGAAATTAATAATATCTATAGAAAAAATAAATCTAAATAATTAGAGCACTAAAACAATATAGTCGAATAAGAAAAGATATTTAGTTATATTCTTCATCTTCATCCATAGCAAAGTCCACACCAGAGTCAGCACAAACAGGGCTGTGAAACAAAATATTTTTTTAATAAATGATAAGGATCAGTTTTTTTTTTTTTTTTTTGGGTGCTATGATCGGCAATCAGTCCTAGGACTATAAGCAGATGTGATGCTTCATGGTACATAACGGTGAAGGAAAACATCATGAGGAGGATCACCTAAAAGTTCTCAAAGGTGTGTTAAGACTGCCAACCCGCACTGGGCCAGAATGGTGGACTATGGCCTAACCCCCTGCTCTTACTGAGGAGACCCGGTTGTGATGATGTATATAAATGCATCCTCCTTCAAGTCATTGTGATAAAAAATTTATAAATTATGACAACTATTTTTGATATTCGAAATAATGTTCATATTGTGCTCGATAGGTAACCATGGTAACGAATATAAAATATAAAAAAAGTGCTCATTATATATTAATATACAGTGAAAATTCTTTTTAACGATAATCTCTTTATAACATAGAAAAAAGCGTAATTTGGTTGGTTTACCTTAAGAAAAAATGTTTTCATATTTAGACACTGAAATTATTCATTATTTGTGTTATTGTTTATGATATCTAAGACGCCGACTAAACCTTTGAGGCCCCTAACTTCTGAGATTGTAAACAACTGTCTTGCTTTTGTTATTGATAATCACCTTGAACACTTGCAAGAACTAAACACCAAGCACCTATCACATATCAAGAGATGGATAGAATACATGAGAAAATACAAAATAAGACTATATGTACTAATTTTATCAAATACATATTAAAAATTATTGTGAATTTGGTTGTATTTCATTCTTCATTCATATAACGGTAACTCTATAACAATAAAAAATGCTCGGTCCCTTGAGTTTCATTATAAAGAGTTTACACTCTATTTATAGTCCGCTATTTCTCAAATTGAAAAAAACATAATTATTATACTGTAACGTTAAATTTACGTTTTTACTAGTAATAGAATAGAATATGTGGTTTTTATTATGTGATCTTATTAGTTGTAGAATATATGGTTATTTTTATAAGCATACTTTTCTATAAAAAAAACATAAATATAACTAAAATATGACAAAAAAGAATTGTTGTAACCTCATAGCTCTGCATGTAAAGAAAACAATCCGTTTAAGCTTCTTGTTGTAAAAGAAGTAATTGAATGTCCAGAGACACCCAGGCTCCCCAAAGGGATCGCTGGCTAAGTCTGGATTATAGCTGTAAATTCTGCACTCTGGTAAATTAATTTCTTCCTCCAACGCAGCCCATAGAGCTGGTCTTAATTGTCTCCAACGGTAGCCACCAACAGCAGACAATGCCGCATCAACAGCTCCCTGCACCCACGTAAGTGATGGTTCAGCACTGAATTCGCTGCTCTGTTTATTAAAACAAAGATTATTTAACTTGTGAATACATTATTGACGCCTAGAGTTACAGGCAGATAAATGTTAAAGTAACTATTTCCACAAATGTAATAGAAATAACAGTCGTACTAAGAATATTTTGAGCTTAGGTAGTTATTCAAGAATAATATACAACGATGACAAATCATAAAAGGATTTCTACTGGCAAGCAAAACATTTTGTGATTCTATTACTCTCATTACATACAGAATACTCTTTAAAGAAGCTGAATAATAAACATTTAATAATAATTACACCGGCCCACAAAAAAGTGTTTTGTCTTTTGACCAGATCTACCTACCTTTATGTATTTCAATGCTCTGAATCCATATCTGAAGTCAGTTTTGCAGTTGTTGAATTATAGACCAAAATCATATTGATTTTTATGTATATTTACAAATCTGAACTTTACTCAAACATAAGCCTTTTAAAATTTAAGTAAATTAAATAAAAAACTGACTTCAGGATTCAGCTAGTTGAAATACATAAAGATAGGTAGGTTCGGTCAAAAGTACAGAAACTTTTTTTTTCGTGGGCTGGTGATATTATTTTTACTCTTGTCAGATTCGTATATGCTACATCATTTAAAGCAAAAACATTTGTTTTCATTTGCTCATAAATTGGTCTAGATATAACTTGTAGATATTAATTATTTATTTACTTTTTTCCATACAATAACAAGATAATTTAAAAGTAATTAAATTAAGTAGTTTATTATCAAAACTAACAGCAAATAGAAAAGTGATAACAGCTTAATTTGTTGTTCAAAGATAACAGGACAATTACCTTCGCCATTGAAAAGTCATAATCAGGAAAAGCAGCATTCAGTGTAGCTATCAAGTAAAACAGTGTCTTCCGGGATATCGTGTCACACAGAACGCCTTCATCATCACCCGACAAGCTTTGGCTGAAAAATAAATGACAATCTATAAAATTACATTATTATAAACTACCTACCCTCCACGGCATTGCATAGTTACTCTACTACAATATGATAAACCTTCTTCTTGAATCCCACACATCTCCCACAGTTTACTCATCAATACTCATAATTTGGATAGACTAAACATTGCATTACAATCTATTAGACTATAAATTTGAATAAATTGGGTACTCTTTTTAAAATAACCAAATATGATTTAATTTTTGAATGACTAAAAATAGTCTTGGAAACAATCTTGTTGCAATATATGAAGACAGTATAATATAAACTATTTTACTCAATTTGATATGGGCCGAAAGTATTATCCAATGTTTAATAATCGAGAAAACATAAGAAATCAGCAGACATAATATCACCTGTAAGGGACACCTTCTGGTGGGGACAATGCCTGGAGGCTGTGAGTAGTTTCTCCATCTGCTGTGAACCGTTTGTAGAAAGCTTTCTCCGTGCCTGCCATCTTGCAGCTGTAGCTCTCCACTCGGCCTTGCACTGCGCTGTCTCCGTTCAGGATAGACAGGTCGCTACTGAGCGCCTCCAGGCGTCCACTCTCTAACAGTTTCATCTTTAAATCTTCTGATGCTTTCTTATCCAAACAGACTTCTTGTTATAACAATCGAATTAGTAAACTTGCAAAATGCACTACTTCTGTACATAGCAGAGGGGTGTATGAATATTCCTTTCCTTTTAGAATGAAGCAGATTCACGCTCGGTATCAAATTCGTCTTCTTTTCTTCCGCGCTGATGGGATGCGGGTACATCACAAATAAGAAGGAAGAGTTGGACTTGTAAATTGCTTTGGAAGATAGCAAGTGGAATATAGCTCGTATTTGGCTGCAACAACAATGGCGTCACTTTACTGGCTGTCTTACAAAACGAACACTAGCACTGCTCTTTTAAGTTAGACGTCAAAATCCATATAATACATCGTTAAAAATTAATCGAATACACATAAAATAACACTTCTAAGTTTTGTAGAATACACAAAAACGAGAAGAGAAATAACAAATTATACAATGAACACAGACATACAATAGACAGGTCAATGCAAGAGACAAACAAAATGTAAAACGTCTAAACAAGGAACCATAGACAAAGACAAGGAACTAGTAAGTAGTAAAGTGCTGCAGTTAGTGCAGTAGTTATTTAAATAATCGATTTTTAAAATCTTGATATATCGGAATTTATTTTAAAAAATATGTCACACATAGAGTAAAAAAGCAAAAACATTAACTGCAATATTTAGGTGCAATACTCGGGTGTACACAGATGTGTACTTACCTAAACATTACATTGTAGGTTTTACCCGCAGGGAATGGTGACAAGAATGCTAGTTGGCTCCTTGAAATGAGACGGGCCCAGTGTGTCAACGCATGTGGCGTCCCTCAAAAGGACACGTCCCCTTATCCACCGCAAAACCATCAGGTCTTTTGCCATCATCATGACTGATTACTGGTGCCTCAATAAGAGCTGTAACGTCAGTAGTGGCAAGAATCCGCGTAGTCCAAACGATTAAACTTCTTTCCACACGGACATCTATGCTCTAAGCATCCCGGTAGGAGACCAATAGCAATTCGGAATTATTTATTGTCTAGAAGTGTGCTGAGGCTCGTTGACGGTATATATGGGGTGAATAGCCAGTGATCGGACTCTTCTGCTATGGCTTAAGTCACTCGTGAGATGTTGGACAGTTCTATGTACCATTTGTGTATCCCAAACAGCTAAATATATTGTAAATGCATTATAATCTTACAATAATATCTACTGTCGTACAATATGTAAAGTTCAAATAGTGCAAATTTACAATATGTACTGCATATTTGGATTATTGCTTTTCGCTTGTCATACTTTTAGTAAAGTAGTTGGCAATAATATTATTGACATATTTATTGTATAATTTTTATTAGTAAAGTTTGAAACATTCAATTGAATTTTATTTACTATGAATAATCTCTACACATCCGTCCGAGACTACATCGCAAGCCTTTACTAGTATTTAAAAATCGACAGTTGATCGGATCGGCTACATGCTTGTCCAACATACGCATCACACACATCACATGTAATTAATAATTATTCTGAAATCAATGCTTTTATTCTTGTCAGATTTATTAAATATTTTTTTAAACAATTTATTATATATATAATCTTTGGTCTTACCACAGACAAAATAGGTCTTAAAAAATTGTCAAAGTAAACACGGCTTACTTTTATATTTATGTATTAAATTTTTTCTTGTGGCTGAATTATAAGTTTAATAATAGATTCACATTCAAAGCTATATATAATAATAATAAAGATTTATTTAAAATTATTTATTAGATAGAGGCCTACCTTAGTTATCCTTTACTTTGTAATGTGATAGAAAGTTGATGAATGTTAACAATATAAAGGAATTCAAAAATGTTTAATTTATTAAAAAACATTTCCTCAAACGCTTTAAAAAACCCACATTGTAATTGTTACAACTACCGACGTTATGGTAAAATGTTTTTATTTTTTAACTATTTAGCTAATTTTATCCAATCTGTTATAATTTTATTTTTCATGTCAATTTTTAGCAACTCTTAAACGTTTTTATCGGCGTACTGATATTGTACAAAATGAAAAAAAATGGGAGATTACGTTGGACCATCGGCGTCTGAAAACTCCGAATGGGTCGGCATTGACCGTTAATACAGAGCCTTTAGCGCGGGCCATTGCTGCTGAATGGGATGCTCAACAAGAACATATAGCTCAACCTATAATGCATTTGGTAAATAAATGTATTTCGTTATGATTTGTATGCACTGAAATAACCTAACAAATATATTATAAAATATCCCAATTTTTCTATATTTAAACTAAAAAATTACTTTAAATATATGTTGCTAGTCATCAAATGTAAGCCCGTAGGAAAACAATATAGTATTATATTAATACAGTATCCTTCAGTGGCTGGAAAAGCATCATGTAAAAGGCGAGTAACTCAGCCCTTAATAATTTAAAGGGATCATTTGATTGGCTTGTCTCCAATGACCAAAACAGTACCACAACATTATTTTGTTGTTTTACTTATTTGCTGTCATTCTGTCATAAAAAAGTTTTTATTTGTTTTGCAGACATCTTTGTGTAACACAGCTTTGGATAATCCAGGAAAACAATCATGTCATGATATAGCCAGCTATTTACTTGATTATATTGCAACGGACACCTTGCTTTTTTATTCAGAGGTATTGTAATTATTGGTTGGTATATAGTCTTATATTTATAGCTAGTCACTATATAACAAAGTGAAAATTAATGAGATATTTCTTTACCTGAATTAAAAAATCTATATCTATACTAATATATAAAGGTGAAGAGTTTGTTTGCTTGAATGCGCTAATCTCAGGAACTACTGGTCCGATTTGAAAAATTTTTTCAATGTTAGATAACCCATTTATCGAAGAAGGCTATTTATTATAGGCTTAAGAACAGTAGGAGCGGAGCATCACGTAGACGAAGTTGTGCAGGTTGACTAGTATTCTAATATAGCTTGCCTTGACTGATTGCTAGTTTAACCTAATATATTGGTGCAAAAAAAAGTGTTGCAGCAACAAGTTTTAGAACTATATAATGATCTGGGGCACCATGTTAGATATGTTTGTGGAGTTATGATTATAAAAATATTCTTACAAATTTGTTTTTTATCTATTGACAATAGATTGAATATGGCATGGAAAAAAAGGTCCATTATAAAACTATCCCAAAACTAGTCCTAGAAGCAGAGTGCACTTAGGAAAAATTTCGATTTACATTGCATAGGGCTTTCAAAGGCATTTCTTTTAATATAGGAAGATGAACTAAGAGCATTACAAGAAAAGAAATGGGATCCTGTACTAGAATGGTTTAATAAAAGGTTTGGTGTGAAACAGGAGGTGTCAAAGAACTTGGAACCACCACCAGTAGCAACAGATACAAGAGCTATTTTAGCAAGGCACTTTTTGTCCTATGATTTTCCTGCTCTAAACGGTTTGTAAACTTAGTTTTATTATTTTACAAGATCAAAACATTATAACAGAAACAGTTGTAAGAAAAATTATTTATTGTGGTCAATTCAAGAACTTCTAAAAATATTTTTAAGCTATTTCTTTAATTGTATAATTATAGTTTTGTAACACCACAGTGACACTGCCAAAATTCATGTAATATAAATATGCAAACTATTAATTTTATTTGTCAAAAAAATAACATACAAGATTTAAAAAAATTAATAGATTGAAAAAAATTTGTTTAGTTGTCTAAGAAATTTTGTAATAGAATGCAATTAGTTTCAAGTGAGGTTTTTAATGAAAAGCATTTTTTTTCATCACGACCCGTCAATGGCTCACTGCTGAGCTGGGTCTCCTTTCCCAGAATGAGGATGGTATTAGGCCATAGTCCATCACACTAGCCCAGTGCCGGTAGGCAGACTTCACTCATCTTTGAGAACATGGTGAACTCTCAGGAGTGCAGGTTTCCTCACGATGTTTTCCTTCACCGATGAAGCAAGCAATATTTACACAGAAAAGTCAGAGGTGTGTGCTCAGGATCAAACTCGGATCTCCCGAGTAAGACATTGAAGTCTCAACCACTGAAAGAAAGCATAAGTTAGACAAAATATTGATTCTCATGTATATTGTATCAATTTTGGTTTACAGCAATTTGTTTTGGTGTGGAAGCTTTGAAGTCCCCTATATTAATGTTAGCCTGTGTAGATCGATATTTGGTGCCCAAGGATGCTGTGATGCTAGCACGACTAGAGGAAGAATTCCAGGTTGGTATACTTATTTTCTATTTAAATTTTGTTTTCATCTAAAGGTTCTTTCTTGATGGTAGTAGAAATAGGCAATATATCTTTCCTATACGAATATATGATAGTCGAAAAGTATTTTACATATACCATATAAATTTCTCTCAGGTACTTTTGTTCTAATTGCTTAGGAAGGTCTTTTGTGGCTAAGTCATCTGTTTATAAAAATTCTGAAGGATTCGATCATTAGAATATCTTATATACAAGAATTTGTCCGGCCATAGGTTTAACAATTTGTTATGTTTGTCGTAGTTACTACGCTGGGGTAAGGTTCCATGGGCACATGAACTCAACCAGGCGGATCTGACTGCGCGTGTCGCCGCCGCCCTACTCGTAGTTGAAAGTTCCAGCGAACGACATTCTGCAGCGACCAAACAATCGAAAGCAGATCAAATACAGTGATATTTATAGACATTTGTATTATATAATTTTGTTAATAGTTTTGTAGGCTTATTAAATTAAAAACTTAATTCATAAAATATTATCTCATTTCAACTACAATAGGCTTGTGCCCGCTAATAACAAATCGCTTAGTTTATAGTTTATAATTATAAATTAAGACACGTAGATAAGAAAATACCAGTCTATTTTCTCATAAAAGTTAAACATTATTCATTTGTTCATCAACATCATTGTTTTTGACTTTTTCATACAACAGAGCAGGTTACTTCGCAGACTGTGACGTCATTCAAGACGCCATAACACTATTCAGCGTTTTCGAGGGAAATCTAAATTGCTTTTTTTAAATACAAAATAGGTAATGTAAATATTGCACTTTCTTTAAAATACTATAATTGTTTTTTTGGGATAAAATAGATATTTAACCTAATTTTCAAATTTAGTATTATTATCAGTATTAGTAGTTAATAATAATCTTTATTATTAATTTCGTGCATGATTTAATTGCGTTGCTTTTAAATATGATGAAATAAATTTCGGTGTTTCTGCGTTAGTTTTTACTATAAAATTTATATAGTCATTGTGGTTACCTACGCTCAACAAACAAAAGGAAGTCGTCCATTTAACGCAATTTGCAATACTCGAGTGACCTACAAGGACAATCGAGCAAGACATTACGCACACTTTCTTAAAATATAATGGTGATTGCAATTAGTTTTGCTTGAGTATAACGGTTCAGTTTTTCTTAATTTGTGAGTGGCTAGTCATATTAAGAGAAGCGGGAGTCCAAATTTAAGTGAGGTCAGGTGAATAAGAATGAATAGAAATAGCAAAATCTGTATCGCGAAGTTCTGCTAAATTTAGATGGGCGGGCGGAGAGCGGCGCGCCAGTGAGACACGGAGCGCGACCTCGCTTTGTATTCCGCGCCGTCTAATGACTCGTTCCTTAGTGACAATAAACACGTTAAAACACATTTATATTTTGATATACTTTAAAATCCACGTACAATGATGCAAGTGAAGATGAAATTATAAACAATCTAGCAAAAATCGTCAGTGCTTATTTATAGGTGAAGATTAATATTATGTTCTAGTTTCGTAGCGACCCTTGCTCAATCATCCTTTACGACAGTGTGTAAGTATATAAGGTAAATATTTATAAGTATTGTTAATAAGTAGGTTATTGTTGTTCTGTCATTTAGCTAAATTTAGCTGAATGAATCATTAATAAAATTAAAAAACCATTTTATGACCTTATCGGAATTGAGACATTATTTTATTTACATTTCGAAATAGATTCCTGATCTTATTAATTATTTGCACATTTTATTTTAATTATCATAATAATATGTATACTTGTTAGACATATAACAATTCATGTTTTTAGTGCTCAATATGTTTAGTAATATACTCGGAACTTGCCAATAGTGAATACACTAATTTTCCAAAAATTTATTTCGTAATAACGTGAAATATTGCGGCAAAATAACCTTCTTCTTATATATAAATTAATGTAGTGATAGATATGATATAATTGTCTTTGAAATATCAGTAGAATTCCTTGCTTGGAATTGGGTTTTGGTAAAACTTTATCCTGTTGTCCAATACATCTTCGCGAAGTGAGGATGGGTCAGCTTGTTGGAAATAAAAATTATCAAACAAACACTGTCTTTTGCAGGGGTGATGAAAGGCGACGTAGAGGAAGAGGCACCGCGTCCTCGGCCACTGTCCGCCGGGCTTTGGACGCTTTTCTCCTGGTTGCGACGTACAGAGCGCTCTTCATCCAGCGAGAGCATTAGCAGTGTGGGCTCCGATCGTACCGCGGCAAGCTTCGACTTCCTAGCCCCTCTTCATTATAAACATATCGACCGCCATCTCGTTCTGCCACATACTCCTATTACTGATACGTATAGGAAGAGACTACAAGAACGAAATATACGACGACAGAACGACCGAGATCTAACATTGCGTCGAAAGTACGGCTTGTACACTGAAGAAGAACTGGGGTACGACGCTTTCAGCCTTCCTCCGGCTAGAAAGGTATCGAAAGATTCTGCTAGACAACGACGGGCAACAAGTGAGATTATACAACGGCGTGCCGCCTACGTCCCGGGAAAGCGGCGAGCTCCGCTACCACCCATTGTTATTTCAACCTCATTACCTCGCAACTATAAACGAAAGAGGCCAGCACCAAAACCACCCCTAAAACTAGAGCAAGATAATAAAGAAAATATTAAAGTAACAAAAGACATACAAATGAATTCGAAGCCAGTGCATGATAAACATTCGCTCGATGCGAATAATTCATTGGAAAATAAAATTGAGAAATCTATCAAGCATGATACAAGTAAAGATGTTAAATTACGAACAGAAAAAAGCTTTCTTAAGCAAATATTTGACAGCAGAAAACGAAATTCAGCTATCGATACATCTCACGTGAAACTTCTACCTAGTATTAGTGAATTAGATAAACAAGCGAATGAAATAATTGAGACCAATAGGTCGCTATATGCTAACAGAATTAATAATAATGACAGTGCAACTCAGAATGCCGATGTCGCATCTTCTTCTGAGGGTAATTGGATATGTACAATTTGTTTAAGGAAATATAAGTCAACTGTTATAGCTTGTGTATATTGTGTTAGGACGGATGCTAAGGGCAAGATTAATAACGTAACGTTTTCGAGTACTGCTACTAATACAAGCTTACACTCAGACAGAAATCGAAACAGTGATGATAATGAAAAGAAAAAACTCCGAGAAATGTTAAAAGAAATGAAAGATTCTTTACCTAAAAGACCTAAGCATGATAAAGGAAAAAAGGATATCATATTACCTGAAACAGAAGCACCAACGCTTAGAATAGGTTCAACATTCAAAGATAAAACTGTTTCTAACCAAATTTTATCAAACGGCAACACGAGTAATGAAACTCAAGTTCCTTCTTCAAAAGGAAAAGATTCTTTCTTAACGCCTCAGCCAAGTTCGTCTAAACAAATAGTTAGTGACATTATTCTTAGTAATATGATATCAGGAAAAAAAGAAAAGCCTAAACTTCATCTTGATATTAGTAATCGTCAACATAATTTAATAAATGTAGGTAAAATAAGCAATAATTCAAATGAAGAAATTGTTAAACGTGATTCGAAGATTTTTAATAATTCTGTGAAGCATGAATCTCTAGATACTATCAAAGAGTCTAGCTTATTGAATAATAATAATACGAATGAAATTGGTAGGGTAACCCAAAGACACGATATATCTCTTAAAATCAAAGATGCGAGTAAAATATCAAACGTTTCAACCCAAAGCACCGGAGTCATAAGTGGTATATCAATATACAAGCCAAAAGAGATAATAAAAGATCATAACAGTGTCACTATTGCAGTGAAACAACCAAATACAAACAATTTACTAGCAACAAATAAACTTCAGAATAGTGCTGATGATAAGGTAAAAATTATTCAAGAAAATTCGATCAGGCATTCAGTTTCAATTCCAACAAGTAAAGAAACTAATCAAAAGAATGATCAAACTATAAATAACAAAATTGAAACCATCCGAATAGGTGACATAATTTCACCTAACATGGTACAAAAATTAGAAAGCAATACAAGTGTATCAAACGTAGGTTCTAGTACTGCTGACCTGCATGTTCCTTTAAAAATATCATCTCTGTTGAACCCATTGTATTGCCCTAAAAACCAAAGTTTAGGTGATACTAAAAAAGTTTCAAATTCCAACGATAAAAATATTGAATTAGTAGCAAGTACAAAACCATGCACTGCTGACGTAACAAGTCCGTTTGTACCATTGATCAAACAAGAAAATAGTGAAAACCAATCAACCAAATTTGATCTTAATCCTAACACAATTGAAAATAACTCACTGGATCATCATGCAAGACGAAGAGATTTAGTCAATCAACTGGAACAAGCAATTGCTAGGGGAGATGAACAAGCAGCTGCAGAAGCTGCTGCCCAGCTAGCTAAACTTAAATTGACATGCTCAGTTCTGTCATTCTCTTCACAAATCGTCGGTGAACCCCTTATAGTGTCAAAAAATAAAGCCCTTGTTATACAAACTAATAGGCTAAAAGGAGATAATCCCACAAACCTACAACAACAACAGCATGAAAAAACCATTTCAAAGTCAAATATAAAAACTGAAATTAAAATAAATATATTGCCGAAGGAAAAATCTGAAACTTCAAAAGCTGTTAATAATGAAAATAAATCTATCGTGGGAATACAAAATCCGATTCCTACAACATCTAAACAGATTGTTTCGAATCCGGAAGAAAATGTCCTGTGAGTAGATTCATTGATATTAATAGAATTTTAGTCCTTATACTTATATGAACTATTGATCATGTTTACAAGTAATTCCAGAATACATGCAATATTGTAATGATTTACTTTTAAATTGAGTGTTCCTTTCAGAATTGAAGTGTGGGTCGAAGACAAAGAGGCAGCCAGAGGTCCTATTGGTTTACGCGTGCCAAGAAAAGCTGTTGTAGGAGACTTGAAGAGACAGGCTGAAAAAACCTTAGGTATAGAAATTCGTCTACAACGCTGGATTATAGGAAGATCGTTATGTTCTAGAGATAACACGCCACTTATTGCACTTGCTGGACCAGACCTTAGTGCGCCATTTTATTTATGTTTGGTAGAATCTGGTAAATTTCAATTTCTTTCCTTTCAGTCCCTCCGAATTGTTTTTTTTAATTTTATAGCAATCTTGAACATTTTCTTTATAATTGGTTTCTATGTTTTTCAGAAAAAAATAAGGATAACATTAGCGAAGGTAAGCATATCATAGATAAGAATACAGATAATAACGAAACGAAAAACGTAAAGAACGGGGATTTTTATAGTGAACTGATGAAATTAGAACAGCAAGCACTTGTTCCCAACACGCAAGAGTTCGAGTGTGGAGTTTGTATTGAACAAATCCCGGTCGGCGCAGGCGCAATACTTAGAGAGTGCATCCACTCGTTCTGCAAAGAATGCCTTTGTGATGTTGTTAGACACTGTGAGGAACCAATTGTTACATGCCCTGCTATTGGTTGTCCTGGAGTGTTGCAGGAGCGTGAAATAAGAGCGCTTCTTGCCCCTGAGGAATACGAGAGGTGGCTAGCTCGAGGGTTAGCTGCAGCAGAAAGTGGGACCCGAAACACGTTTCATTGTCGTACTAAAGATTGTACTGGCTGGGCGTTTTGTGAGCCTGGCGTTCGACGATTTCCGTGCCCTGTTTGTAAACATACCAATTGTTTACCATGTCAGGTAATTTTTATTTTCATTAAGACAATAGTAATTACTTTTTATCTCACATCAGTTGCAAAAAATTTCTGTAATGATGATGGGCTCAAATTTAATTTTATTATCTTTCAGGCTGTTCATGAAGATGAAACTTGTGAAAAATACCAAACCAAATTGCGTGAGGCAGTTACCGCCGTTGAATCTAATCAAAATGATGAAGGAACAAAAGCATTAATAAAATCTTTAATAGATAAGGGTGAAGCTCTTGAGTGCCCAGAGTGTAAGGCTATAATCACAAAAAAATGGGGCTGTGACTGGATTAAATGTTCTGCTTGCAAGACAGAGATATGTTGGGTGACAAGAGGACGACGTTGGGGTCCTGGAGGGAAGGGCGATACAAGTGGAGGTTGTCGCTGTGGAGTCGACGGGAAACGTTGTCATCCCTCTTGTGGTTATTGCCATTAAAATTTAAGACAGCCAAGTTAACAATTTACTATAATTAACTTTTGCCCTTGATATTACGACATTGGTTGTAATACCGTCTACTATATATAGATAATTCAATCCACGTCAACAGTTTAATATTAGAGGGTGAAATTTTAATTAATAGAACCAGTAGTATGGGCAATAGATGCATTGTTTAATTCAGTCAGTAATTTTATTGGTATGCTTAAAAAAAATTATAAAAACATATTAACTGAAGCCACTGGTCAGATGATAACAGAAACTTATTCTTGTACTTTATGGAATAATGTTAATGGCGTCAGGTATTATATTGTAAGTAAGCTCCTGTTTCCACACTTAAGACTCAAATTCAGTTTATTGCATGTGCAAGGATGTTAAGCTATACAAGTCAGCCCACCTCCTTCCAGAAGCGAAGATGTTTCCTGGGAACTTTGCAGGATTTGTACCTGTTGTGTGGAGAGGCTCACAAATTACAGGACAATATGGGCAGTTGTCTCTTCTGCCTGCAGACAACCCCTATGATGTCAGCTAATTAAACAGTTCACATGATAGCAAGTGGGTCATGGACAATAATACAAGATATGAATAAAGACAGATGATGTCTTATTCAGAGTACTTGTGTGTGTATCACTTGTTCTGCTATATATGCCTTTATATTCTTATTAGAATAACTTTTTCTTGTTTAAAAATATTATAGACTAGAAAAGTTGATACAGAATATCTATAAAGTAGAATGTAGTGAAATGCAACCTATAAATTTATTTTTAATCTGACATGGTTTTATATTACCAATATATTTTTTGGAGCCAATATATATATTGAATGGTTTTTTATAGCACAATAAATATTATATTGTGATGATTAATACAAAAATATTTTCAGGAAATTAACAAGATTTTGTAAATCACCCAATTTTTTAAAAATTAAAACAAATTGTAATTTTTATGTCAAGTGGTTTTTTTTTATACCAAATCTTGAAATGAATTTTATTAATTAGTAGTAATTTTATTTCTACTTTTCACCTAATCAGAGATGACATTCAAATGCTAGTATTTGAAATACAAAAATTACCTATTTCCATTTTGTATTTAAATACTTTTGTTTTAAATTCATTTGGTATTTTATTTGAAATACCTTTTAAAACATATTTTGTATTTGCAAAATACATTTTGACAAAAATGAATTTTGTCATCATCAATAAATGAATGTGATAAACTATTCACACTATCGCAACACCGTCCAAAATTGCTTGATACAGAAGACAGCTAATAAAAAATCCAATGATATAGTTACTGAGCCTCCTAATTCTGTTTAATCAGGGGGCAAGCCTCCTAATTTAGTTTAATTAACATTCATTAATTATGTGATATAATATACTTGATACTATATTATGATATCAAAAGAAAGTGATTTTCAAAAAAACTAGTAATTAAACGGCAAATTCTTTAAAACCCAAAAAAGTATTTTATTTTAATAAAGTATTTTAGAAATATGTATTTTGAATTTAGTATTTCAAAAACATCATGAAAAACTATTTTGTATTTAATATAAACTATTTTGTACTTCTTCTTATTTATTTCATAATTGTATTGAACTATACAATTTCTAGTTTTCTAAATAAAAAGTAAAATACGATTTATAAAAATGTTATTAAGCAAAATTAGATAATTTAATGTTTACCCTAAATTTTTTTTTTACTAAAATTGTGCAAATTTGTTTTTAAACACTTTTTCCTTATTTTCATGTATTTCAACCAAAATTCTAAAGGCATCAAGCCTTATTTTATCTATATATGACTATGATGAAAAACAAAAACAAATGAGCCAGGAAACTTATTATAATTAATCATAGTCTTACCAGAGAATTCTTTCTTTAAACCATAAAATTAAAAATATTAGAATGTTCCGTACATTTCTGTTTCAACCCAAGTGGTTAAAAACTCTATACAAGTCTAATACAAATACTGAAGTTTGATATACTATCCAAGTGTGTTGCATTCTGCATTACATATTATGAATTAATTGTATTTTAATAGTTTCATTGAATATGGGTTTACAAAGCACAACAGAGTTTAATAATCACTTGAGTTAACTTAGATTGGGTTTATGATTTACACATTAACTTATCACAATATCTATAAACTAGTGACTTTATAAAAACACTTCACAAGACACTAGTAGCGCCGCATTGGCGGCCCACGACCTCCAGGCCCGCCTCTGCCCATTCCTGGGGGTGCACCCATCATGCCTGGAGGTGGGCCTCCCATCATTGGACCACCGCGCATTTGAGGAGGTGCTGACAATTGCCCTCGAACTCCAGGAGCCATGTGTTGTTGTGACGGACCTCCAACCCCTCTAGCGGGCCCCTGCAGCCCTGGTGGAACTCCACCGATACCAGCACCTCGACCCGCTGCCCTTCCACCGCCAGGGCCGCCCATAGCACCTGGCAATGGGACGCGCGGTAATCCTTCTTCAGGTGGCGGAGGACCTTCTATTGTCAAGGATACAATAGTCTCGCCGCGCAAAAGTACAAAACCTAGAGTACGCTTCTCCTCACGATCCGGGGTTTTGTTGTTTTTGGATTTAATTTTTCTGAATTCTTCACAGTCGCCCAAAATTAGATTCATATGCTTATCAAAAGCTTTGAAAGTACCAATAAATGTACGTGAATCTTGTAAAATTACACGTACCCGGTAATTTATATGCTGCTGCATCTTATTATTCTTTCCGATAGTCTGAAAATAAAGTTATACAAGTACATTTTAAAATCACACAAACAATAACAACTATCATCAAATAACAATTGTCTTTAATTTATAAAATTAAAATATATTGTTCAGGAAGTTCAGTAACTATTATTATTTTGGATTATTACGTAACTTACCATTTTTGCAAGCTGATTATTGACAGAATTAAAGATATAATATTTGGTATTTTTATAGAAACAAAGATTAACAGACGCCGATCGCCGGCGTAGAAAATGTCAGATTCTATCAAAATTAAAGCTGGGACTCAATTGTCAAAGTCAGTTTAGTTGTCAAATAAATAGATAGATCTTTGCTAGTGTAAAAAAATAAAATTCATAGACAAGCAAGCCTGTTATTCATTCACAGGCTGAGATAGCGATTCACTTCGAAAAAGATCGATTTGACTCGCAACAACGCAAAGCAATCGAACTACTAAAAAAACTGAGTCCAACATGATCGATTCGTCCAAAATCGATTTTTTTTGTCGTGTTTGCATTTAGAATGTAAATATTGTGTCATATAAGTTGAAAAGGAAAAAAAATCATTTTCGTCAACGGACCCTTAGATCGAGATAAAGGGAGATTGGTTTTTGCACCTGCTGATGTGAAGAGCAAACAAAAAGGATTATTGTCGCTAAAACTCATTTCATAATATCGGCAATCGAATGGTGATTTTCTAGAATGAAATATTGATTTACTGGATCGATTCAGTGCTTATATATCAATTTGTGATTTTTTTCCCAAACCAATTCTCCGATTAATCGATCTTGATCGTCATCCCTACTACTTGAGTCTAACGATTGATCGACACCTAAAACTATCGACCACAAAAGAAAAAGATACAAAATCTTTTATACATACAGATTTTTAAGGGTACTAATTTATTTCTTTTAATAATAACTTTATAATATATAACTAACAGCTGTTAGTTATATGATTAAAAATTGAAAGTAAAATATGACAATTATAAACCAATATCAATTAGTAATGTGAAAATAATAATAATTAATCAAATACCCAATGGATATACTAGTACAACAGAAAACATTTGTGATTGTTTTATCCGGAATTTCATTTATCTACATATATATAAACGAATGTTTGTTCTCTATGCTTGTATCGATGTTTGTCAAAACCGCTTTGCCGTTTGCGATTAAGCTTTTTTATAAAACGTAGCAGTAAAAAAAGCAGATGGTCCACCTGATGGTAAGTGGCCTTTATCCACGGTCGTTACGTCACCACTTTGAAGACTGTGCGAACTGTGAAGTGAAGAATGCTGTAGTTCCAGTTAATTCCAAGTAAAAATGTAGTCTACCTGAGCTGCAACAGGGAGAGGGAAAGAGGAAATCAAAGACACTTGGCGGATGGATTCACATACTGGTGAACGCAAGCCAATCGCCTCTTACGAGATGTCACTCATATTAGGAAAAAAATATTTTTCCCCAGATTTCCTTTAACTTTTAGGAAATTTACTTTAAAAATTAAGTTCGTAAGATGAAAATTCAATTCTTTTAATCTCTCTCCGGCTCTTTTCTTCTTTCTTTTAAACTTTTTCTAATAAGAACTGTGATATACATATTACATATCATGATGTGTTATTGCAAGTGGAATAATTTAATATTTTCTCTAGTGGCAATATTAATTCGTATTTGATTGACCAATGACATACGACTAAAGACGCATTTTTGGCCAATCAAAACATTTCCCGCGAAAATAATTTTTAACGTCTTGATGATCATCGACGCCGTTTTACAAATTGGCAACTGCCTTGACTGACTTATGTTCCTGTGTCCCCTACATAGGGCAGAGGGCGTCCACAGTGCATCGCCATCCCACTCGGTCTTGAGCTTGGCGCTTTATTTCGCTCTAAGTTTTAGCTTCATCAATGACAGTCCGCCGCCAGGTTTGTTTAGGACGGCCATGTTTGCGTCTTCCTTGGGGATTCCATTCTAGGGCTTACCTGAATTCAGCTGAAACTGAAATAAGTTTGGCCTTACAAATTGGAAATTCGGCTGGACACATGAGTAGCAATTGTCGATAAAATAACAATTGTAATTAATGAAATAAACATGTATCTTATTTGTCACTGGGTTTGATTTAAAAAATACTAGAATATGTAAAGATAGTAATTTGTAAATTTCTAAGATATTAGATACTTCATATTTTGTAAAGCCGGTTTACTTTTTTAAAATTAATTTTCGTAGTACTTTTTTGTTAATTTTTATATGCGCACAAACTACAAAAGTCTGTTTCTCTTTCACGTTTGAACCACTGAACTAATTTTGAGGAAGCATGGGATAGGAGATCGTTTTATCGCGATAAATGAATTTTAATTTTCAACATTAACATAATATATATACGAATAATCCATAAGGATATTAGTAAAATATACTACTAATATTTAAAGCTGAAGAGTTTGTTTGTTTGGTAATCTCAGGATCTAATAAATAAAAAATAGGTCGGATTTTAAAAATTCTTTTAGTGTTAGATAGCCCATTTATCAAGACGGCTATAGGTTTATATATAAATATATGTCATTACGCTATAACCAAGAGGAGCGGAGCTACACACGGACGAAGTCGCGCGGGTCGACTAGTTAGTGATATAGAAGCGCAGTGATGAAGCGATATAGCAACAGGAGAAGTAAGTTTGTATGAAAGTTCATCATAATATAAGTATAGCAATATATATTGAAAATTAAATTGCACCCAGACGTTGCCGGCTGGTCTTTTAGTATGTTTAATATATGGCAAATATCATCAAAAAATATTTTTGAAATTAAATATCACACTTGTACGATCTTTACAAAAAATACATTTTGGAGTGCGTGGATAAATAGTGTATTTTCACATCTTGCGTATTCATTGACTCAACTGAGTAAGTAAGTTTATTTTACTTTTTTAACTGTTGCAATTTTATGCAGTACTTATGTCGGATTAGAAAATAGTATTAAAAGCTGCACGGGTATTTTAACTGCACAATTACACTCAAAAGACTACAATAATACACAAGTGCAAGATTAAAGGGCCCTTCTACCACCAGTAAACGTTCTCTTTCACCAGTCGACCAATTGACTAATATTTAACACTGCTTCAGCAATTACACTAATTATTTAAATAATCGGCAAACTATTTTTAAATACACAATACTTTGAAGTCACATGAGAAGCGAGAACAACTGAACCTTATTGCGTAAAAGTAATCCTTTTTATAATACAAAAAACCCCCTCATCTATTCCCACTTTAAGGAAAGGTGAGATGGTAGGCCTGTGTTTCCAAGTTAATATTCGATAATCGAGATATAGATCAAATTATTCTAATTATATTTAAAATCGATATTTTAATAAAACCTAACAGTATGTTGTATATTATTTTAAATCATTTTTTATATTAAGTTTCTTTTAGATATAGAGAGTAGATAGTTAAATTTTCACGAAAGTGATTATACGTGTGATGTGAATGGCTGGAAATAAACTGGTTAACTGTTGAATTTGAAATATGACATAGACACAAAACGTAAAGGCGAAATTTTTCAAGTCGATGTTTGTCTACTTGCACAATATATAAAGACTAGCTACGCTCAGTCTCCCTCGTTTTCTTCTTTTATATATCATTTTTGTTTCTTCATTAGAGGCGACACTGGCAGAATGTTTTGTGCTTAAGCACATTCAAAGCCATTAAACAAAAAAAATAAAGACTAGCTGTGACCGCGACTTCGTCCCCGTGGAATAGTCTTTCCCTACTGTTATTTTACACCCTTGAGGGTAAAACATTTGCTAATTTTGAATGTCATTTTTTTATATCGAATCAACAGCTTAAAAAATAAGTTTTAAGCTTCTAGCTCTGAAAATGATGATACTTCCATACAAATTTTCATCCCCTCTTTCACCCTTTTTTCGCATTAAGAAGTAGCCTACGTCCTATCCCAAACTCTAGACTATCTGTATAGGTACCAAATTTATTTAAATCGGGTTAGTAGCTTTAACGTAAAAGAGCGAGAGAAAGAGTTACTTTCGCATTTATAATATTAGTAAGGATATTTCACAAAAACGCTCAAAGATTCGATTCAAGCGCGGTTCAGATTCCAAGTTCATTGTTAAACTACAACTAACAAAACAACACTTGTTAAGCGGCTAAGGATATAAATGTGGTAATTTTGATCACTACGGGTATCACATTACAGTTAGTAGAATAGCTCGCTTATGCTTTTTTTATGAATATTGGTAAGCCTCAAATATAAAAAAATGGTGATTAAATTTTTTAACGAATATTGTCGATGCTATTTGTGCATCATACATAATGAAAAAAAGCGATTTGGGCATAAACATACAGGATTTGTAGATTGGTGAGATTTGTATATTAAATGTACTCATTGTTAGGAGGCAAATGAAATCACCATTACTAACTTAAATTCTTTATAACACATAGTAGATAAATACAAAACTTAGTCTAAAAATTTTGACAGCACAGATACGTTTAAACATCTAATTAGTCTTTTTCAAGATAAAAAATAACACAATACGTCATTGCAGCAGTACAAAAAAACTTCAAACCTAGCTCAAGTTTACTTATTCACTAATAATAGTCACGATCATTGTTCACTACAGACTCGACTAACGCTACAGAATACAGACCCATGCTACTTGCACGATGCAGTCATCTTACAGCCTTCGATTAGAATTAAGCCTTATCACTAACTTGAACATTTATAAATTATTATTTATTAAAAGCTCTAAAACAAATGCTACAAAGAGTCCGTCGCCGCCGGGGCGAACTGTATAACAGACGTGTGACGCACTATCGGCTCCGAGGGCGCTGACTCCACGTGAGGGACCAGTTTGCGTTTCCGGGGAGGCAAGGAAGAGGGAGCGAGAGTCATTACAGTCATGCTCACCGCCGCTGGTGGAGAAGGTGTCGGTGAAGGAAGGCTCGGTACAGGCGTAACTGGAACGACCTGTATCGGAGTTGGTAGCGGGCATGGTGGGGACGGTGGGGAGCTCGGGGGCGTGGGAGGTAACTGCTGTAACGCTGCCTCTACGATGTCACACATAACATTGCCGTTCATCACTAGCGGCACAGAATACTGCGTCGAAGGCGGAGCCCTCGGCGTCTCTGCCCCATGTTCTTTGTATATGTGGGCCTCCATCTGTTTCTTAGTATTAAATGTTCCATCACAGACCGTGCAGCGGTAACAACGCTCACCAAAATGCTGGAAACGATGTAGCTTTAATACATGATTGTAACCGAAGTCACGAAGACAAATCTCGCAAGTGTATGGTCGTTCTCCGGTGTGGGTGCGCGAATGCACTTTTAGTTGTTTCGAGCAAGTGAAGCCCTTTCCGCAGCCGGGGGCGGGACAGCGGTAGGGCTTTTCCCCAGTGTGCGTGCGAAGATGGATTACCAATTGTCCCGACTGAATGAAAGTTTTGTGGCAGTGCGGGCAAGCATGCGGCCTCTCACCAGTGTGTATTCTGGCGTGACGATGCAGTTTGCCGGAGTGCTCGAAGGCAGCTCCGCACACGGCGCAACGGTACGGCCGCTCCTTAGTATGTATGCGGCGATGCACCTGAAGATTCTCCTTCACGCTAAACATCTTGTGGCAGTAGTCGCACTCGAATGGGCGCTCGCCGGTGTGGGTTCTATAGTGACGCACCAGTCGAGCAGGCACGGCGAAGGTCTTGTGGCATACGTCGCAGCGATGAGCGTCGGCGGCGGCACGGTGAGAGCGCGTGTGCGCGGTCAGGGCGCTGCGGGTCGAGAGCCTCAGCCCGCATTCCTTGCACTGGTGCTCGCGTTCCTCTTCACCTGTTGGATAAGACAAAGCGAATTCTACATTTGGCGAATTATTGTTCATATTTAAATGAACCTGTCGTGGTAATTAGAGGTGGGTTTAATTGTCCACGTATTAACGCGACGACCGTCCACAGTACAATGTCAGTTGTGGATGGTATGCGTGATCAGGAATATCAGGATGCACATATACTATGGCCACATAGGGGTGCGGACGAGAAGGGGGAGCGCGGAACGAGGCGAAGTGAATGTCCTCTGGCAGCACGTGGAGGCCGGCACCGCGGTTTCGAACCGATAGTGCCGCGGTGGGCCTCCACGTGTTTGGGACACCGACCCCGTATCCGCACTGTACCGCGCCCCGCGCTCACCCGCACACCCGCTCTGTCCCCACTTTCGTTATATCCTCAACAATGTATATAAATATTTTATACTTCACTTTCAATAATGAACATCGCAAAAATCAGAGAAGAAATAAAAATATGTATTTAGATTAGTGACGAGTCTACAATATTCCAAAATAATTATATTCCGTTTTACCAAATCTATATCATTTTCTAAAATAATATAACTAATGAAACATAATAAATATAATTATTAATGTAGATGTGTCACATCTATATTACAGTTATTTGGAACGAAATTAGATTATTTATTAGTTAGCTTTATCAATGATATCAAAATATAATAAATAAAAAGATAAAAGGCATTCTTCAGTAAAGTAAATAATTAATTCTTACCTATCATATTGAATGACGATGATTTGTAACAGGCGGTTCAATGGCGTCAGTGTTGGTGTAGGTTGTGCTAGGCGCGGAACTGTGTGTCACAGACGCGGGCTCCTCGCAGACGATCCGCGGCTGAATGCGGAATCCGCGAGTGGCGAGCAACGAGCACCAAGCTCTTGCTACGTAGCGCAGAGCCGCCCGACCGCCCGCCAGCGCGTTTGTCCTCCGCTCTCCTCTACGTAGAGTCACCATTCGTTTAGATGCAGGAGGAAATCCGACATCACATAATACAATATTATTGATTATAAACAAACTATGCTACTTATGTACATAAAAAGCGAACGCTCTTTTTACGTGTATAAAATATTTATAAGTATTTTTTTTTTGTTGTTTTTTTTATTTATTATATATATATATAAGGGCCATTCAGTATTACATAAGCACTAATAGGGGGTGGAGGGGTCTTTACTTTGCTTATTTTTCATCATTAAAAATGTAATCAGGAACAAGGAAACTTGTAAGCTATGCAGTGTTGCCATAAATAAATAATATATGACCATTTAAGTGCATTAAAATGAATTTTGTAATTAGGAGATAATCTCAGAAATTAATAATGTTTTTAAATATTCATTGATATAAATCTAAACTCGATAATTGGTGCCCATGAATCAATAGAGAAACAAGAACAGATTGAAAAATACATGTACTACCAATGTTAACGTCAATATGAGGTTAGAATTTTGATTACATTTGCTGACATGTTAACTACTGATATAATACTTCTACTGTAAGTTTCTGCTTTAAAAAAGTGTTAATTGGACTACGGAATGTTTCGAGAGTACCGTAATGAAGTTTAATCTTATGGCGTTAAAGGAATTTCCTTGGTCCACTTTCCACTACATCTTTGTAGTATCGAATATTTTAGACTATCTAAGTATTTGTTTGTAAAAAAGCTAATTCAACTGACTCGTAAACGTTTAGCCGATGAATACTACTAAAACTACAAACATGAAAATGGTTTGTCCATTTTAGCTTCGATTTTACGATATTTATCTCGCATAGAGGTAAATGGAGGTGGTAAAGATACGTAAGCAGGGAAAGAGTTGGCTACTATAACATATTAGTATATTTTGTTTCACTATTTTGAGTTCAGTTAGATTTTTCTAATAAACTGTTAGGTCAAGTTTAACTTTATACACAGAACTATATTAAGCGCCAGTTGATTGCAGGTCGTACTAGGGGTAAAGAGCGGGAGAATCTCCCCTCGCCGTCCCCCCGCGTTTCCTTATTCGCCTTTACAGTAGTGTTGTCCTTTACAGTTAGCGAACAGATGAGCGTTATAAATATTGGGCACCTCACATATAACTGATATATATGTCGGAAGCAAATTAAAAATAATGGCCTATGGGTTCAACACGGTTGGGTTATAACTAAACATTACGATCTCATACTATTCGGACAGAAACCCAAGCAGTGCCTTGGACTTGTGACCAAGGTGTAGGCTTAAGAGATCCCTTTAAGTAATTACAACACTCGCCTCCATTGCCCAGGTTCTCTGTTTAAATCTACGGTTAGGCTAACAAAAGGCTAACCTAAACCTAACTAACACTTCCGACATATATATATATAAAATTTTCGAACACTTTCTTACAACGCTAGATTGTATAAATAATAGTAAATATCCATTAAAATATAAAATTAAGAAATATCCAAGTAAATAACATCCAAGAATATTAAAATTTTACGATTTTAAACATCTTGTTTTGTAGTTTCATAATTTGATCAAAGTAAGACCGATTCCTGAAATTATTGGTATGATATGGATAGCCTACTTTACATGATACACACTAGCATAATACAAAATAAATGCTACTGTTTGTGTGAGTGTAATGACATTACTGTATGACAAACAGAGCCACAACATAAATTGTTAACAATAATATTATATGTAATGATGTATGTTTACTATCAGTTACTATTTAGAGTATAAGTTACTTTTTCACTTGTAGAGTAGGGTATTTCTAATTAACTTTAAGTTATCAAATAAGTTCCATGATCAGGTAGATGCGCAAGTTGTTGTGCATATTCATCAAATAATAATAGTCATTTGAATGCATGTGTGTTGTATAATGCGTATAATATGTACATGTGTAGTATAGTGTATACGATAAACGACCGCGGCTTTGTTGAAGGTTGGCGAGGGCACCGAGGCGCGGGCGCGGCGCGGAAGGGGAAACACGTGGAGGCCCACCGCGGTTTCGATACGCGTGTGAACTCTCAGGCCGAGTGCGCGTGCGTACCTTACCTCACCCGCACCCGCTCCCCTCCCCGCACTCCTCTATTTTGTCTGTCTAGGACAATATGTTAGGAAGTTTAATTTTGTAATACTTTTATATGACTACAATGTTCGACGCAAAATTTTTCTAGAATATTTCGTATTATAATACAACAAAAGTGTACAAGTAAATCATCAATATGCAATTACATTATGTATTATTTACATTTAGGTATATAATACTTTATATTCTTTTATCAACTATTTTCAATGAGCATATAATTGTTCAGGAATAACGATGCAATAATATTCCTATCATAGCTACAGAAAAGACATGTTCATTTGATCAGCTTAGACTTGATGGATCGATAGTAAACAAAAGTTACATAATTTTCACTTTTCAGGATTTTTCACGTTAAACGAATATTCTGTGAGCATGAAAAAGTATTTTGCATCCAAGGCCATTTCAATACGTATATTTTATTTTAGGCTAATCTCTAAAGTCTAAGTTATATCTGCGATATAAGCATCTATCCATACATACTTATATATAAATAAGAAATAAAATTGGAGTGTCTGTTTGTAATATTAAAATAACTGCTTTTTACTAAGTACACATGGATACACGGTACATATACCAAAACAACAATTTTTTTTTTACAATTTTTGTCTGTCTGTTTGTTACGGCTAATCTCTGAAATGGATGAACCGATTTATACGGGACTTTCACTGGCAGATAGCTGATGTAACAAGAAGTAACTTAGATTATTTAACATCTTGCTACGACCCATAGGAGCGGAGAAACACGCGAACGAAGTCGCGCGGGTCAGCTAGTACATAATAAACATGTCACTCATCGATATTTAATAAGTTTTAATTTTAGGGGTCTTTCTAAAATACCAGTAGAAACTGTAGCATTGTTAATTTTTTTCTGTCTGTATGTTTACACGAGGTTTTCAATTTTTTTTAATTTTATTGCTATGTCTAACCTAACATATAGTTTCATTTAAATTGGATTAGGTTGTTATTTAATAAAGGAAGGATTTAACAAAATTTTAATTAGCTATTATTGAGCACCATGTACTTCATTTTGTAAAGATATTTTTTACTACCTGACTAATCTCTGAAGATTTTATAGAGGCGGCAGCAGTCATAATTATATATTTGAACTTTAAAAAACTATGACACATTATAGTTTTGACAAGTAAATATTTTGGTGTATGTCTTCAATCTGTATCTCGAAAACTAAAGGATCGATTTTGTCACCTAGTCTTTGTAATATTTATTTATTATATTTATAGAGCGTTGTTCGCAATTTTTATTTTAAGTAATTAGCTGACCCGACTCCTTGTTTTACCATATAAATTAATTCTAGAACTGTGACACAAGATTGAATAGCCGACCCGGCAAACGTTGTTTTGCCATATAAATTTGGGGTGGGCCACCCTTATCACTTAGGGGGATGAAAAATAATGATATTAGCCGATTCTCAGACCTACTGAATATGCATATAAAATTTCATAAAAATCGGTCGAGCCGTTTCGGAGGAGTATGGTAATATTGAGATATTTTACTTTTAAAAATAAATTCTAAGCGCGTTATTGGACTTAAGTTGTTGAACACATGAACGGGTGACATAATTTCAGGGTAACGAGGACAGATGGGTAGCCTATGCTCTACCGCAATATTTTACTATTGTCAATGGTTCAGATTGAATTGGGTTGTGTGTTCTACTATGTTTATTTACTTTTTTATTACTGCATACAGAGATGAAACATTTAGAGATGAAATATCTATTACCATTTTGTATTTTATTTGAAATACCTTTTAAGACATATTTTATATTAGCTGCGCCCCGTGGTTTTTCCCTTAATATTTTGGATAATATACACTATATCGTCATAAATAATGCTATTAGCCTATATGTTATTCTGATGTATCCATACATTCTTACAAAATAATAAAATGTAATATTTCCTAGTCCGTCCAAAGTAGCTCGATACGGATGAAAACTTAATAGAACCTTTGGTGCTTTCGTTTGATAAGAAACAACACAACCTTAAAAAAATGTATTTGCCTTTTCTATTTATTATTCTGTATAATAAAAGTAAAATGCCCATATTCCTTAAAATGTCTGCTTTTGTGGTAATAATAATAATCTGCTTTTGTAGTAATAATTCTTTTTGGACTGCATTTGGGGTTAAGTGAGAAGAAGTGCTTATAAACGTGAAAGAAAAAGTTATTGGATTCACTTATTTTGATCTACTATTTTATTTATAATTTGATATGTTAGTAAAAGTTAATAAAAATTATATAGGTACAGGATGGATTTTTGAGACGGGTCAGTAGGGGCAGGCCTTAACCGTTATAGTTACAGGAAAACGTTCCTAGGAGACCATCCATAATAACTTTTTAAGATATTCTGAACTGCATTTACAGATTTTTGAGAAAATGTAAGGCTAGCGAAAAAAATTTATTCTTATGTCTATCGATCCTACTACGTATGGGGATCAAAAGACTCTATGGGACCATTTAAGGTATGAGTACTAGAAATGTCAGAAATCGCCAAAAACATTTTCCATATATTTTGTACTGAAAAACGATAAATCAACTCGTAATATTTTTTTTGCCGAACAATCCTATTTCTTACTGTGATTAAAAGATTCTTTAACGCCAACTGTAATTTAAATACAAAAACTACGGGACGACACAACATGTCACAAAAACTTAAAAATAGGTAATCTACGAAATTAAATCTTATATATACATATAGGTACATTTATTTGTTTCGATTAAAGAGCAAACTTAAATTTGCTGTCGGAATTGTTGTTCCCATTCAACAACATAGGTCGCAAAGAAAAGTATGATTTATAGTTTAAGTTTATAAAATACTAACCGACCCGCTCTTATGGGTCGTAGTGACATGTTAAATAGCCTAAGTTACTCCTTGTTCCATCAGCTATCTGCCACTGAAAGTTCCGTCTAAATCGGTCTAGTCATTTCAGAGATTAGCCTGAACAAACGAGAGACATACATAAGTTGTAAAAAATGTGGCTTTTGTATTATATGTACCGTGTGCGTGTATACATCCATATGCTTTTAGTAAAAAGCGGTTATTTTAATATTACAAACAGACACTACAATTTTATTTATTTAGGTATATGGATTAAGTAATTTAATTTTTTTTTTAAATAATACTAGGAGAATGGATCACACACTACTACAAGTATTCTTCAACCCCTCCAAGTAAGCTAAAATGCATGTGAAAGAAGGAGGCCACGTCAGTTCAATCACTGATATTTGAGCCCACTTACTTCCAATGGCTCAACCACTGAGCTACTGACGGCGATGATATTTGCTTATAGAAAGTTTTCGTTTTGTTGCAAAAACGCCGGGAATAATCTTAATTCTACCTTATAGTAACGTCATAGTTATTTTGTGTAGTGTGTACATTTGGGCGCTGTGAACCTGTGATATCTACAATATATGAACCTGTCTGTAATTTTAATTTCATTTATATTCTAAAAATTTCAAAATATAAAAAAAAAGTTTTTGGGCTTAAAAATAATAATTTTAACAGTAACGCAGAGTTAGTAAAGAATAATGATCTATCTCACATGAACATATAATTATATTATTAAACAAGGTGTTATATGATTATCGTGTATAACTGTCAGTGGCATCGTAGCGTCCTTTTACACGAAAGCGTATTTAATCGAGATAGCTCTTAGCTATATTTCGAAGATATAGTGAAGAAGTTTTCACCCGTGAGGGGACGAGTTAGAATACTATTCCCCTCTGCCGCTGGGAGAGCATCTCGTAAGAGCCGAGTAACCCAGCACCCCTTGGTGGTGGCATCTGTTCCGCCAAGTGTCATAGATGCGTTCCGGTCTAGCCGCATGTGGGCTAGACTTACCCCCTCCCTTACCCATACCATCAATGTTGCGGATCTAGTGGATTCTGGGCTCTTACTCAGGTTCCGATGAATTTTTTTCTTCTCTCCTCTCCCTACTCTATCTTCGAGGATTTAACGCATCGATAAAACAAGGGAGTGTCTCTTGTTATGCCAATGTCCATGAGCGATGGTGGCCATTCACCATCAGGTGGACCATCTGCTTCTTTGCACCTTATGTACCATAAAAAAGATGTGGTGATTATCAGAATTTAATAATAAGTATTATACATATAAACCTTCCTGTTGAATCAGTCTATCTATTAAAAAAACCGCATCAAAAACCTTTGCGTAGTTTAAGATCTAAGACCCTCTAATTGAACAGTTTTAATTAGAAAATTTTATGTTGTTAATATTATTCATTCTATCACATTTTTGGAAAACCACATAATTTCTTTGTCTACTTTTTATATTCGTTTAGTGTAAATATTCATATTAATTATAATATTTTCAATATGCACTAGCCATTTCTTTCAACTTTAGCTGCATATTAAAATCCTCAACAACATCCATTTACTAATGATGACAAAATTTATTGTTGTCAATTGTGTATTTTGCATTTTACAAATACAAAATATGCCTTAAAAGGTATTTCAAATAAAATACAAAATGGTTTTAAAAAAAAGGTATTTAAATACTTAATGGAAATAGACATTTTGTATTTAGTATTATATATTTTAAATAGTATTTGAAATATGTCACATCTCTGCAGATCTTTTAGTGTAATGTTACTTTAAGTTTATAACGCATGGCAACCTTGAGATGATGTTTTAAAATCAAGAAGCCTGCTTGATGCTTAACACTTCTGAAACTAACAGCGGCACTTGCAATATATAAAATGTGTGTTTAAATAGAACATTTTATAATATTAATAACTTTATGAATCAAAAAATAATAAAAAGTAAAAACATCAAACAAAAACATAGTAAAGATAGAGTTTGTCGTACCTCGACTCTATATGTCTTCCCATACACTTTTTATTTTTCAACTTATTAGTTTTTTTGACACAAAAAATTATTTAAATATTTAATTAAATTATAAAAATCAAATCCTTAACTAAAAAAAATATTATATATGATCTAGGCAGTTTTCTAATATAATAAGAATTTCCTTCCAAATTTGATAGCCAATATTATAATCACAAGGAATAAAATCGTCGAGATAAACAAAAATTATTCGTCTAGCTAGCAATACATCTTCAATAACTATATTGTAACAATAACAAACAAATTGTCCCTACGAGATAACCGTGGATTCCTGTGGTAAATATGAACTTCTGTTACCATCTTCTCATCATCATCAGATTTCTCCTCAAATACCTAATTATAGTATTATTTAAAAAAAAACAAACACTGAAATGTTTATTATGTAGGTAGGTAAAATATATTATTTTGCATCGCTAAAAATCTAATTTCTTGGTTACAGCAGATAAGATAAAATAAAGTGAAAATACATATGTAGTTACCAAGACTGATAAATAGTTGTTGTTGTTATAGTATGATATTTAATCGAAACCGGAAGTGGTTAGATTAAAGCAATTATATTGTCACGCGATGACGCGCTGGATTGATTTCGGTGAGATTTTCTAATTGAGGCAGGTTAGTACATGCGTTCTAACCTATTAAAACATCTATTGAATTCGTTTCCCCTTTGAAGGATGTGAGCGTCATGTCGAACTCGAAACCAAATCGACTTGTTCGTTGCTTTTGTGGGAGAATAGAGGGTGCAAGCGGGGGGTGGGCGGCCGACGAGTGGTGCGCGGCATAGGGGCGCGGGGCGCGACGCGAGCGGCGAGGTGTCGACACGAGCTGCACGCGGTCAGCGAACGTTCGAAACCGCGGTGCTGAGGCCACCGGCGCGTGCGGCTCGCGCCCGATTCAACCTTCCTCAATGCGACCGCAACTGACCCGCGCCACGCCGCGCTCAAGCTCAACATGGTGAGCGCCGAGCCGTCGTCGGTCGGTACCTTTTTCCTTCACACGAACATTACCACTAAAAATACAATTATATTTTTCTTATTATCTTACAAAAGGTTCGTCGATCCGTCAGTAATTATTTCACAGCTACTAATGACTATAGATAAGACTATATGGTTGGATTAGTTGAGGAGGCATCCTCTAACATATTTCTTGTTTGGGGTAAATTACGGCAAACTTGAAACTTAACCAGAACAAATATTTTATTACGCAAAAAAATAAATGTTAAGGGTAGAATTTCTATAACTTCTGTGGCCATATTTTAACAGTAACATTTAAATGTCTGAAAAGACTAAAAGTTGTTCACTTCAATGTTCACTATAATTCAATATAGGTATAATAAAAGTCTTCTGAAATTATTGTTACTTTTTTAACATAAATAAATATTCGCTTGAAGATACCGTTTTAAAAAGGTGGAGGGCATTTAAGAGTATTATTAGGTATTATATGGTCAGCTAAATTCCCAAATTTTTACCTGATATTAATATGTTCATAATATTCAAATTACCTTTGGATAATTTTTTTATAGATTATATTTTAACGTAGTTCTGGCTATCTAGAGTTCTAAGGACTAAAATTATTTTTTCTAAAAAATTTTAAAAGTACGAGGTGGACTCGAAAACCAAGGATTCCGTACAATTCGTATGTTTTTCACTTCGTGTGCTATAAATTATTCAAATTGCATGATTCTAGGTCAACGGGAAATATGCCTACACTTAGAGTTAGATGTTCGATGTTGTCGCAGCTCTAAAGTGATTATAGACTTGAGTTTTTAAAATAAATTTCAACATCATACCCCGTAAAAAAAGATCTTAACTGACAGACGGCCAAAGGATAATGGTTCTTATATCCAAATACTATAAACTTTTAGACTTATATCATAAGCCCTTTTATACTTAGGTAAATGTACAAATTTACTAAGCGCATAACTCGAGAATGGCTTGACCAACTCGGCTAATGTATGTTCCTTAACGCCCACGGAAGGTTTTGATCACGGATAGATCTATGGTTTTGATAAAAAAAAATTGACAGAACGAAGTCCAATAAATATAAGACTGTAAAGTGTAACGTAAGACTTAATGCAAGGGGTCTTCTTAAAACATATAATAATAATTAAAAAAAAATTAAAATGAATTTGTAAAAATTTGTAAATGTACTTGTTACCTACAAGTATGACGGTTTTATATATAATAATATTGTTATACATAGTATTTTTACATATATTTATATGTACTAGCGACCCGCCCCGGCTTCGCAAGATTTCTTCACTACTATAATATGTATATTATATTATACATATAAACCTTCCTCTTGATTCACTCTATCTATTAAAAAAATCGCATCAAAATCCGTTGCATATTTTTAAAGATCTTAGCATACATAGGGACAGACAGACGGTAAGAGACTTTGTTTTAAACTATGTAGTGAAGTAGCCTATTTAAGCAGCAATAATCTCTATTTTCTTTTTACACCTACGAGTATTCTTTTATTTCTTAATACAACTCCAGCTTAAGGTTGCCTGGAAGAGATCGCTTTAAGCGATAAGGTCGCCTATTGTACGATTTTATATTGTAATTTGTGTTCTCAACTACTACTAAGCGCATCACTACTTCACGAAATTCGATAAGCTTTTCACAGTATGACATTTCGGAGACTAACTTAAAATCTAGGCCTTGTTTCATTTTTAATCGGATCTCTGAAAAATATAATCGTAAAATTAGCTAATATTGTAATAAGAAAAAGTACTTATTTAATTATTCTCAAATATACCTAAACCACACGTGTTTAACGATAAAATGTGAATTATAAATAATCGATTGATACGCGTAGCCATGTTGCGCTTACGAAATCGACAGTTAGTAATTATGTTATAGTTATAGCCAGAAAATGTTTTAGTGAGGCTAAAATTAATTATACTAGCCGAGCTGCGCGACTTCGTTTGCATGTTGCTCCGCTCCTTTGGGTCGTAGCGAGATGTTCAATAGCCTAAGTTACTCCTTGTCACATCAGCTATCTCAAAACAATAGTTCGGATTTGTATCACAAATATACAATTATAATTTATACACTAATATTGCTTAGTATATTAATTAAGCGATTGCAAGGTCGCTTCATAGAAGCAAAATTGACAAAAAAACTTTTGAGAATAGCGTAAAAAAATTATGACGTTCATTCGAATTATTCCTATATTTACTTTAAGTAAAATAGCTAGTTAAATACTATAAAAGAAGATAAAAATATATATATCTGTGGTGAGCTTATTATTTATTATCAATAGTAGAAAGTAATCTCGGTAAATAAGAGCGTAGCGCAAGCGCTCGTGTTTAGTTGTCGTGTTAAATTATTTATTAATAGACAATAATATGATACAATGTAGGAAAATTATATAAGTAAAGGGTCGCCGACCCGATACCGACGCATGGAGCATGTTGCCTTTGCTGTGCTTTGAAGAAGAGCCAAGCGGTGAACGACCGACCTCGGGATCGCGCTGCTTTACAAGGAAATCATTTTTACACGTGCATCCACCATCGCCCATCAAGGAGTTCTTTCAAACTTTTTTTACATCTAGTGTCATGACTTTATTTTGTGATATGGCAACCGCAATGATTTAATATTTTTTCTAATGTCTACATTAGTTACTAACCAAGAAATTTACATATAAACTGGAATGCACATATTCAATCAAAAAAACGTTATGAAGAGTACAGCCACTTTAGGGGATTGCATCTCTTTCTATTAGTATGACCATGCTTCCAGAAAATAGACAAAAATTAAATTTAAAATAAGTTGATGAAATTTTTATATAATATATTAAATTATTTTAAATCATTTGCATAGCACATTGTCACAAACACCCTAAGAAAAACACCGTAAGCAACAGACAAAATTCCCTTTAGTGCTGCTTGGAACGGTTTTTTTCCTTTTTACATGTTGGAAACAAATGTCAACCTTATGAAAGTTAAATCAAGGTGCATATTTGAATATACAATATTTTTAAGTGAGTGTTCTAGTTATGATATAAATTCCTTGTTAGTATCTGATTAGCCATTGACAAACGACCGCGGACGCGCGCTATTAGCACCAATTATAACATTTCCCGCCGAAAATGATCAATGTGACGTTTTCGAACATAAAAGTATTTTTGTAACAGTTTTCAAAATGGAAATTTTGAAAAATAAAGATGTCCTTTGAAAGTTTAAGGTCCTGATGATTGATAATAACGAGTACCAATAGCACAGCATTGTGTAATGTATGGAATAAACATGTATTTGAGCTGACAATGAGTTTGATTTATAAAAACAGGTATTTTATAAGAGAAAACTTGGCTATAAATTTTATCTTATTTACCCGACTGCGTTTAAATTAAGTTATTACAAAATATGTATAATATCCAAAAGGAACATAACAATGCATACAATGATACATTCATAAAAAGCAAAAATACTAAACGGAAATTCGAATATTTGGCAACGACAAAGTCATCACCAGAATTACTAATTCATTTATTAATTCATAAGAAGATAATTGAATTTTAAAATAGCTTTTGTTAGTTACTATAATGACCCGGCGTACTTTGTACTACCTCACAGTTAATGAATCAAAGATGATTTTTATAAAAAATGAATGTCGTAACTTATTTTAGTTTGTGGCAACCCCATTTTCACTGTTGACATATTTTTGACGTTGACGGTTGATAGGTGTCCTCATCTCTATTAAAGTCTGTGGGTGTCCCAGAGAGAATGTAATCTTGGCAGAGCGATAGAAAGGCTTGCAAAATTTACCTAATACCTATGTATCGATTAAGTTTTAAATATATAAGTTTATGATTATCAGTTGACGTGTTTGTAATGTTTGACAGTTACAACACCCATAAACATTTTGTACGGGAAAATGTTTTTTTCTTTTATTTCATTCTTTTGTTAATTTTTTAATGTTTTTTATAGTTATTCTGCTATTCGGGACGGAGGCAAATACAACAAATCAAAAACCATGAAAATCGGTTCAGCCGTTCTCGAGTCATGTGTTAGAACAAACCCGACTTGTTTTATATATTAAAAGATTAATCTTTAACTAATTCTTGTCAAGACGGTACAAAAAGATTTGATTACAGACAGACAGGCGAGCACTGCAGGACCTTATTATCTGTGACTGTTTTTATCACGAATCTTTGTTACATCTGTATATTACTGTAGTTTAGTTTTTACTCTTTGATCAATTTGGATTGAGGTTTGAAAGGATTTTAACATCGATTTCTTAAAAATCAATCTGAACCGAACGCATTAGAATCGATTCTCAACTAAATCGATCTTTAAATGATTAATTCTGGATTACTTGATTAAAGAATTTGGTTTGGTTTATATTTTTTAATTATAAGTGTACAGTCATTTATTAATTCTCATTCCACTGCGATAACATCTAAAAAATTTAATCCATCTCTTAGTTTTTAACGTGGATAGCCAAAAGTTCCAAATATCGATTTTCAAATTTAAAAAGTTGATTTTTCGATTAGTCTCTCAGAATGAAATCCTTTTACATAATCATTGGTGTTCCGTTATCTATATCAGCTTTACAAAAGATTTTTACGTTATCTGTAATCTGCATCTTTCTCTTTCATATTTTTACCTTTTAGTGTTTTTGTTTATAAAATATTTATTAATATTCTTGGCGATATTATGTATGTTTTGTTCATAATGTAATACGTGGAATAGTTATGTGGAAGTAATAGTCGTATTTATTAATAATAAAGTAACATCAATTGGCGACATGGGAGGTGGTGATTTGGTATGCTGATTTTTTGAAAATTTTTTGAAATGTTATATATAGAATCATTTTAATTATATATTTTAACCATGGTTTGATAGAATACAAAGAAGACGTGGCATCCTAGCACATTAAAAAATCAAGAGCGAGTATGGAAAGCGGAACAAGCTGCAGCAGAAGAGAAAAAGCGAATTTTGGAATTACAACGGGAACGAGCTCAGGAGAGAGATCGCGAGGAACTGAATGAGTTGAACAGGCAAAACACAAGCTTTGCGTCTGGCTCTAATGATAGCCGCTTGCATTGGATGTATGATGTAAATATTTTAAACATTTTGTGAATTATACATTAGGCCTTTGTACAGTCTGAACCATGTATATATTCTAGTTTTTTTTCGTTTATGTTTATTATGGCTTTAAAGTAGGGTAGTCTAGGAGGGTTTGGGGGTCCTCTTAAGTGTGGCACCTGTGGCTAACACATCTGCTTCATAACTAATCCAGCACTCATTCTATACTTTAATCAGATTAGAAGTGACACAAAATATAAAAAGACTGTTAAATTTACTACTATAACAAGAACTAGAGTTATAAGTTGAGTTATAGCTGCCATTAATTTCTGTTTGCCTTTCGTCTTGCACAAAGCTGAGTAGAGTATTCAGTAGTCATCATTTTTTTGCATGGTTAACCAAATAGAACTAAACCACATCAGGAGACTTTCATGGATATATTTCAGTGATTTAAACTCCTTTCCATAAATCATCCTCAAAAATGCACACAGGCAACAGACATTAAAAGAGAGAAAACAAACTATTATTGAATCTGCAGACTTGAAATTTGAATTATATTAAATTTAATCTCAGGTACAGGCACTTATTTTTTTTTCTCGTGCTAGTCTGCAATCAGTTGTCCACTATAAGCAGATATGAAGTGAGATTCTATCAGATCAAGTGCATTTTCCAGCAACTCTAGACTAGAGTATGTCTTTTCTCTTGAGAGCTGTGTGGCAAGTTTGTTCTTATCTTACATAAAAGTCCCTCATGCCAGATTCTATCGAATGCTTGTTGGATATCTAAGAATGCAGAAGAACAGTACTCTTTTTCTTCTTATCGAATGCTTGTTGGATATCTAAGAATGCAGAAGAACAGTACTCTTTTTCTTCTAGAGATTTTCTTCGAAAACTCTGTGTACTATGTGTGTGTAATAGTAGAATGTTGCTGCCTAAAGCCAAATTGATGGTTTGTGATGATATTGCTATTTTCTAGTATAGGGAAAATTCTACGAAGGATCAATTTTTCACAGATAGGCAATAAGCTGATTGGCCTGCATGAGGTAGTTTGGTTAGCAGGCACTTATTTAAATTTCTTTTATTTATTTTCTTATTAAATTAATTTCCAGAAACCAGATAAGAAGGTTCAACAAGAGGACTACTTGTTAGGAAAAGTAATTGATAAAAATTATGATCAAAGTAATAAATCTGAGAATGAGATACCAGCAGTATCTAGGCGAGTTGTGGGCTCCAGTATGCTCACAGCAGGGTGTGATGTACAAGTAGACTTGGCACGAAAATTAAGAGAGGATCCATTACTTATGGTAAAGGAAAGAGAGAGGGCAGCAAGAGCTGCACTTCTCAATAATCCGGTGCAAAGACGGAGGCTGGCAGAGTTGTTACGAAAAGAACAGGTAAATTATAAGCTTTATTTAGTTGCCTCTTTGAAATAAAATGGATTTAACATACATTTTCTATAAAATGAGTGAATTATAAATTTTCTCCCATAGTACACAATATAAAATACCAAAAAATCTTTTTTTTTTTTGTAACCTTTTCTTATCTTCACACTTATTAAAATGCAAAAACGGAAATAAATCAATTTTGTATCTTTTATTTGTGCTGGTGTTGTATGTATAGAAAATAGGCAATTGTCATAAACAATTAGATTGTCATTATTATGTTCTTTGTAAGTGCTAAGTTTCCTATAGGATACCAAGTTTTGTTGATAGTAGGAGAGAGCCGAAGCCTCATCATCACAACCCATCAATGGCCCGCTGCTGAGTCAGGTCTCCTCCTCAGAAAGAGGAGGGGTTTAGGCCATAGTCTACCACGCCCAGAGCAGGTTGTCAGACTTCACATTGAGAACTTTTAGGGAACTCTACGGAGTGCAGGTTTCCTCACGATGTTTTCCTTTACCGTTAAAGCAAGTGATATTTAATTTCTTAAAACAAACATAACTCAGTTTCCAAGTCAGAGGTGTGTCCGCAGGATCAAACCCAGACCTACCGAGTAAGAAACAGATGTCTTAATCTCTGGGCTATCACTGCTTGTTGTCAAAGCCTAATTTATGTATAAATTATTACAGGAGCAGAACAATGTGCATAAAAGTGAAAAAAAAGCAAAGAAAAAGGGAAGAGACCTAGACGATTTACTAGCAGCCAAGTTAAATGCCTTAAGTGGAGAAAAAGGAATGAATATAGCAAAGTTACTTGAATCAGATGATTCTTCATCAGATAGTTCCTCTGATGAGAAAAGCAAAAAGAAAAAAAAGAAGAAAAAAAAATCAAAAAAGAAATCTAAAGATGACAGTAGTGATGCATTACATAAAAATAAGAAGAAAGTTAAATGTAGTGAGAAAAGTGACATTAATAAAAGTAATTCAGAACATGCAGCAAAAAGAAAATCTACTAATGATGATACAGATGATGAAGAGTATTATAGAAAAAAATCCAGAAGAGAAAATTCTCCAAATAAAAAAAGATCTTTAAGAGATAATGAAAAACATTCTCAATACTCTAGTAAAGATAAGTATATTGAAAAAAACAGGACAAATTATCATAACAGAACTAGTAAAGACAGTCATAATTCAGGAAAAAGAGGTAGTCTCTCTGCAGAAGAGAAAGCTGCTAAATTGGCAGAAATGGCTACGGCTGGGAAGGAGAGAGAAGTACAGAGAAGTATGCGCGTGGCTGAGCAACGGAGAGAGAATGCGACGGAAAAAGTTTTACCGAAACATTCTTCAAGAAACGAAGCTCGGATGTTACCAGATTCACTTGAGAGCCGAATCCATTCCAATAGACACTATATTCAACGTGGACAGCGACACATGAATGAAAACTTTGCTCGCCGGTAGACTAACCAATTTTTTAAATAATAATCCAGCTCATTTAATATTCGTTTTATTTGCAAAACCATTAATATGTTTTTATTTATATAAATATACACTTTATTTTACGTTATGAAATGAATACATAAAATATGTTATTTATTTTAAAATTGAAGTAAGAAAAATTTAACTGATCTTGAAGTTTATTCCTATATTCTATATATATTTCCACAGAGTTTTGCTAAAAGTAATTAAATTACTGTAATATTTAAACATGACATCAGATGTACTTCACTAAGTTTCGTATATTCAGTCCAATGGAATTTTCTCCCTGACGATCTGTAATAAGATAAGATATTTTTATATTTAACACTGAATTAAAAAATTATTCTTTTAAATAAGTATTAGTACCATTATCTTGGGCGCTACACGTTAAACCTATAACTTCCCGTCTATGTAGCGTCGGAGGTAATATAATATTTATTTAAACGAAAATGTACTTGGAAAAGTAATACATAATTAGTTGCTAAGTTGTATGTTCGGACTGTGATATCTTGGAACATTCACAAAAATTTCAATATAGTTATGATTCTCCTCAAACATATTGTTGTAAGTATATTTGTGCATTGTAGTAGAGTATTGTTTTATAAATTGCTTATATCATAGTATTTGTATACCTCTGCACACATCCCGGCGTATATAGGATCAGTGTCCCATGGTCCGCGCTCGGGCAATGGCAAGGCGCGACGGCGCAGTTCTGCCACGAGCTCGCTCACCTCCATGATGGGGATAGGGTCAAGCGCTCGCGCCAGACCCGCCAAGTACTCAACGTAGTGCATCCTGGAAGAAAACATCGTGTAAACACACCTCGGTAAGCGCCCGTCTGTAGAGGCCATCGAGCGAGCCGTAGGGGCGTGGCGGCAGGCGCAACGCAGCTCGACGCACTAGCGTTTCTAAGTCGTCCACTCCCAAGACCGGCAGCGGGTCGATGTGCTTCCCTCGCACCAGTCTGCTCAAATACTCCAAATAATGGTTCCTGGAACAACACGCCGCACTGACCACCGCCTAATCTTCTATTGTGTTTGCATTTAGCGTCCCTTGTAGGTACACCGCAGTCGGCGCAGTATATTAAATAAAAAGCAGCATACTATTGGGAACGTGTCTTGAAGCATTTCATAATTATGTACTTAAATATTTTTGAGAGCTGCGATTTTTAGTTGTTTTATACTTACTTGCACAGGCCTGCTTGCTTCGGTTGGACTTCATTGCCGCACGTGGTGTCGACAAGTCCTGTAGGAGTTTCTTTTTGCAATTGTATCGGACATCGGTTGTTGCTGCCTTCCTGTGCTTCTGTTTCGTACGTCACATTGTTCATCTAAAGCAATTTAACTATAAGAGTTTTGAAACAATTTTTTTGGAAGCTTTGTACCTATTGACTATTTTTTTATAGCTAGAGCAGCGGCCTTTTTCAGTTTCAGTTTTAAATTTACAGCTCAGACACAATTATCATCCTTCCTTAAAACTTAACCCTATTAGCAATAATTTTACTATCTTTAATCTAAATATGATCGAATTACCATTAAAATATTGTAATTTTCAGTATAGATAGATCAATACAAGACGGCTCACGGCCCGCCTACTGTTTTGACGTGTCAAGTGAGTATCCGTGCAATGAGACTTCGTGAATCATAAAGAAAGTATCTGTACCTGTAGTAAGGTTTGCAGTTCATGTGGTTCCTTATCGCGAAGATAAAAGAGGCAATTGCGTGGATGGTGCGCATGTAGGCCGAGTTTCGCGCAGTACTCGCTGAGGCCACATCGCGCTCCCATCATAAAGGGTTTTCCGCATCCGTAACAAAATTCATATTTGCATTGAGTGCATGTAAAATGCATGCAACCCCCTCTAAAAATAATTCTTTAAATTATCATTTGTTCTGTGAGTTACTATCTAAATAAAGATTAAGCAAATATTATAGATATAACCGAAAATAAGTAGATCGAATGTATATACCTTGATAAAGAATATTTAAAATGACATCTTGGACAATCCAGACCATTTTCTTTTAGATGTTGTTGAACCGCCACAATAGAGCGTTCAGGATCGTTGTCTTCTAACCAGGCTGTGTATTGGTCACACGTTAAACCGTCATGGTTTGCGGTCCACTAATATATAAAAAAGACTAATTATTAATTAAATTTGCTATTTTTATTATACTATACGAGACAAGTGTCATTATTTTTTCATACCGGTTTTCTACAGTTTGCACAGGTTACTGACTTGCACTCAGGACAACGTAATTTTTTGTGTTTTGGATGGACGAAGAATCCGGATGAACATTCAACACACCATCTAAAATTGGGATCTCTCGCTAAAGTCCGGTCTCGTAACTAAAACAAAGATAATATTTGTTAGATAGCTGATTAAAGGACTAAAAGGAAAAATAATAATTGAAAAAACAATGAACGGTGAACGAACACTTTACTAATCTATATTACTTAAACATTTCCAATATCAACCTTAATTAAAACGCATCAGTGTATTGCCATTTATTTATATAATTTATTTATTAATTTCTAAAATAACTCGCCTTTCTTTGAAAAAGTTCATGTATTTCCGTTTCTAATAACGTCTTGAGTAATATATCCATATGCGCAAAATAATCAAGCCAATCATCTTCAGGGAGATTCTCCAATTCTGGCTCCTTGCAATATGGGCAAACACAGTCTACGATACTGCGTTCAGTGATTTGTACCATGAAGTAATGGCTGGCACATTCACGGCAACACCTGTGTGTGCATCTTAACATAGACACCATCTGAAAATAGTCATCAAAATAAAAGATAGTTAAACGTGGCACAAAATATCATTTCACCCGTGAGCGTACGGGATAGAATACAATTCCCCTCTGCCGCTGGGAGATCATCTCGTAAGAAACGTCACTTGCTTGCAACCACCAGCATGCGAATCCGACCGCCAAGTATCACTGACGCGTTCTGGTCGAGCCGCATGTGAGCAAGATTATCTCCCCCTCCCATCCCATTAATGCTGCGGTTTTAGTGAACTCTGTGTTCTCGTTCGGGGTCCACTGAAACCGTAGCATTCTACACTACTCCTATTCCTCACTCTATCTTCAAGGTCATCGGCAAAACAAGAGGGTATCTTTTGCATTGCCGATGTTCATGGGCGACGGTGGCCACTTACCAATAGATTGACCGGCTGCTCGTTTGCTCCTTAACTGCCATAAAAAAGAATACTTAGTGTTTTACCTCATGTTCTGCAAATTTTGAGGCACACAATTCACAGTCTTGATGAAGATACACAAGAGCTGATTTTAAATCGGTGCATTCTAAGGCAGCCAAGAGAGCAGCTGGTGGATCTGTCCCTTGTGAAATCAATTCAACTGCTAATTGTGCTTGATCCCAAGTCTCTGTAACCCCTTCCGCCAGTAGCATTCGTGCTTGTCTCTAAGGAAGATAATTTCTCAATTTAGACTTAAAATTACTTTAAAAAACATGTATCTATATATATAACAAGTAATACCTCCGGTGAACCTTCAGGAAGGCGAACATGGGCTAAATCAATTAATTGACCCGCAACCTGACGCACAGTAACTGGTTGTGGAGTTGATTGAATCATTGGAATTAATTCTTCTTCTGTATTAGTAATCGATTGAATATTTTGTTCTTCTGTGTCACTTTCTGTCCATTCATCTTCGGTACGACAAGTTTCTCGAAAATATTCATTCTTTTTTTTAAGAGATGGCGGGGACGCATTTTCGGGAGACATTTCTTTCGTTTTGTTAATAGGTGGAGGAGGTGCTGGCTTTTTCTTGATTATTGTTGATGTCGATGCTTTAGCCTCGGGAACCGGAAGGGTTTGTGTATTAACTTTGACTTCTTTGTCGTTAAATAGTTTAGTTTGTAGTTGTTTAACGTGACCGCTTTGTACATTACCGAAATGAGTTTTAGGAGGACTGGGCGCGGGGTACTGTTTTAGACTGCCTCTCCGAATTGGTACTTTTGATGTTATTACTTTTGGTAAATTTTTATGTTCATTTTTTTGTTTATTACTTTGAATGGTTTTTATTAATTTAGGAATATTTGATTTATTGGGTGAAGATAGATTTTTTATTTTACTAACAGCTTTTGCATTTACGTTTTGGGAATCAGTAGAGTTCATGTTATTTTTGGAAATTGTAACTATATCTTTCGCATTAGAAGTATTACCAATAAATACTGGCAATGTTTCAACATGGTTATGTTCATTATTCATTGTGTTTTCTTCATTTTTTTTCTCTATATTTACAATATGGTTTGATAGTAAGGATGGTACAGTTGTTATATTATTTAAAATGTCTTTATCGTTAGAACCAGTTGTTCTGTTTTCATCTATAATTTGGTTATTGGTAATATTATTATTTTCAGCTAAGGTATTTAAATTTTCCAAAGGATCTTCATGCTCTTTTATTATAATTTCATTGCCATTTTTGTGTAAGGTTTCTTCTACATTTTCTATGCTCGCTCTGAAGAGCTTGTTTTCATTTTCATGAAATACCAATTTAATTGGAGAATTTTCTTTAAAATAACGTACAATTATAGTCTCTTTATTATAAATTGAATTGTGAGTTGGCGTATTTGAAGAATTTTGGTCATTTGTCAAGTTTTCTATTTTATTTTTATTCGGTTGATTGGTTGAAGAATGTTTGCGTTCCCTCGTATTACTATCATTATCAAGCTGTGCATAAATTTCTTCAAAAGTATCCACTTCGGCGAATAAATTGTTATTCATATCTTGGTTTTTCTCGTTACTTTTTCTTAACTCTTGATTATCATTTAACTCTATTGTAATACTATGCTCTTCTTGTAAACTCTTTGCTATTGAATTTAATATTTCTATATTTGTTTCTTTAAAATTTTCTAGCTCATTTTCGACATGATCCATTGCTTCCTCAAAATTTTCATTATCCTCAGAACTAGTTCTATTTATTGATAGCCGGTTTCTGGAGTGATCATTAGATTCTTCTTCGCTACTGGAAACCTCTTTTTCGTCAGACGATAAATCATCCGACTCCTGTTCTGTGTCACTATAGCTCGATTCTTTTTCTGACGATGAATGAGACTCTTTACTGCTGCCATCAGGTTCACTTTGGGTATCACTTTTGTCATGCATAAATTTTATGTCAGAATTTATTTCTTTTTTCATTTGCTGGATCAGTTTTTGTGTATTATCAACTATGTCACTAAGGTTGTTAGGTTTATCCTCTTTTAAATCCATTACGTCTAAGTTGGTGTTATTCCTAATGCTTTCTTGAATATTATGAGAGTCAATTTCATCAACATGAAATATTTCGTCTTTTGCTGCACTCTTTGGCTCGTCTCGTAATTTTCCCACGTTTTCAACTGTTGATACTGAAGGTTTTAATTCAGTTATTATTACAGTTGTGTTTGATGATTTGTTAATAGAAGCAGTATCCTCATTATTTTTTTGATTCTGTTCAATTCTGACCTCAGTGTTATTAATTTCGGAATGATTATTTTTATTCAAATTAGGCAGTGGACTTAATCTTGTCAATGCGTTATACGCATCAATGAAATCATTCTCAGACTGAATAAAATCTGCAACATTAAGCTTATTTGCTTCAATTTTATCACCACTTGAACTTCTATCTTCCGGATTTGTTAATTGTTTATTTGATAATCCCTTTAAAAGCAACTTTTCATCAATCAAAGGAATGCCTGCTTCAATCAGTAAATCTTTTAATTTTTCTACTAAATCTGCATTGTTACTAATAGTTTTATCAGAGTCTTTTATTGTCACCGGCCGTTCTGATTCTCTGATATTTTTTGTATTTAAATCTAAGGGTAAGTACATCCAGTCATCGTCTTGAAATCTGTTTGTTGACACTTCAAATTCATCTGAACTGTCGTCTGCTGAAATGTAAACGTTAATGTTATGATGACATTGTATGATGATATGGTGATTCTTATGTAATTTTTACTGGTTTTTGTTTTGCATTAGATTACCGCGAATGCGGTGAGAGCGACCAGAAACAGCAGATGGAGGCGCGGAATCATCATCTGCTCCAGTCGGTGGACCCCATACATGACCTCGCAATCTGCCTTCTTCGCCTAAAACTTCTGTCTGAAACAACAAACAATTTACAAAATATTATATCATACCCTACGGTTTTACTTGTACAATGAATTGTCATAATTATTTCTTAAAACGAAAGTACCTGCCGGCGACATCTTTCAACGCATTCGTTAACTGCTGGCCACATTGCACCTCTGTGCCTAGCTAGTGCCGCTCGTGCCTCAAGTTCAGTAACATTAACTCCCGGCGCAAGTCTTGCTGCAGCCGCACGCACACCCGCACACAAGCTGGGCCATCTCTCACTTAGCCAAGCTAATGGTGCTACCGGATTTTGTGCCAAAGCTGCATGAACCTCTGCAGCACTAAAGCCCAGTCTTTCAGCGTCAGTCATCAAGCGAGCAAGCTCCAAGCCTCTTTCTGCTTCCCGTTTCGATCCAGCGCCAGCTAGTGCTTCGAGTGATATGGCTCGATTACTTGATAATGGTTCTGGGGACGGAGCCTAGAATATTCAATGTCTAATTAAAATAATAACATATATATTATATCTTTGAATGTTTCATTATGTATTTTATTTTAGATCTACATATTTTCATTTTCATTTTAGAACACCTCTGATCCATAGATGCTGGAGCGTCGCACAGGTCGTCTCCGAATGTCCAGATGAGAGGCTCTCCTTGTAAGTCTATTTGTTCGTCGTCGTTCAGATTCACTCCAGTCCCCACTGGGGCTGCTATCTCGGGGTTCCTTCCATTCCCATCGTCCGCCACTAGTGTGAACACTCCTTTCACTATCCTGATTAAAAAAATATTTTTAAAATAATGCGACAGAGAACTGTAGCAATATGTTAATAACGCTGTTTTTGTTTTAGTCAACGTTTAATTATTTTTTTAATTAATTTTAATTTTATTTTTAATTAATTTAAACATAGGGTAAACCGACAGTCATTGGACAGTTAAGCGAATAAAATCATTTAATATTTTTTTTTTCGCTGCTTATTATAGTGTCTTAGATACTCTATACATATTTTGAAACAAGATGAGATGAGCAATCTTATGAATGATTTTAAACTTTGATATCTTGTAAATAATTATAAGATATTAAAGTTATAAAAAATATGAACAAAAAACATAGTTATTGGACAAAATTCATATTTATTGGACAGTCTAAATCAGTTATTGGACAGTCGATAAATATAGAAAAGTAATACCTAGTTAAGTAATAAAACACCATAAAACCATTTAGTTTTTTATTATAACTGCACATTAAAATGTAATAATACTCATAACCCCAAACAGTTAGCAAATTATCACCACTAAACTCTAATCAGTTTCATCATTAGAGATCATGAAAAATTAAAGAAAAGAAGATCTCAAAAAATATTAAAAATAATCATAAACTTTGGAAACGAAACAACTTAATAATATTATTTGGAACCTTTTGGTCTTAAAAGAAAATAAAAAAGTAGGTAAGTTGTAATGAAAAATTACGAATTTTGAGATTTCCCTTTTTGGTACATATCAAATAGCATCTGTGCCTCTATGTCTTCGACGGTATTGTTGTCTTCATCGTCAGTACGTTCCAAGCTTATATCATCGACATCATCATTATTGTTCACTTCGCTATAACAAATATGGCACACATATAGATCTATTGATATATCCTCTGGTACATGTTGTTGGTGTTTGTTTGGTACACATTTAACGTGAAATATCGAAGAGCACATATCACAACACAAACGATTACTCGTTTTCGTTGGTTTTGAACATTTTTTGCACATATTTGTAGTTTCCTTAATTTTCTTTCTACATGGCTTTACATTTTCTTTTTTTTCATTTTCTTTTTTTATTTTTATTTCTTCTCTTACTCTCTTTCGTTCTTCTTTCATCTTCAACGCCGATTCTTTTTTCTTTTTTTGTTCAGTAAACATTGCTCTGTACTTGTCAGATGTTATTGCGTACGGAAATCTCACCGTATTCCTTTTACCCTTTCGTTCAGGCGTTTTAGGCATTGTCAAAAACGGTGCGAATTGGCTGTTAGATATAATTTTAAAAGCCGGGCTTTTTTCCAGTAAACTTGTGTTGTTCTTGTATAATAGGGGTAATTGTAACGTCTCCTTTTACTGGTGTACTGACTATTGGTATACTTGGTTGAAAATCCTGTGAATATTGTTTGGTAACTGAATTATTATTGCAGATAGTTACTTGAGCATTCTGTTGTCTCTGACAATCTGGTCTTAGTTTATAGTTTTCGGTAGCCAGCTTTGAAGGAATATCTTGAAAGTCCTTGTTAGTGATAGCATTGGATGCTATTGGAGATAAGTCTAAATCGACTAGATCTGAAATTTGTATCAAATCGTCCTGTGGGACCACTAGATCAATTTCAGGTACTTGATGAGTATTCTGTCCATAAATGGATGTCTCAGGTTCTGTTATTCGAGGTCTCTCAGATCTAGAAGAAGCAGATGTGTCCTGTGGTACGCCCTCTTGGACCACTGAAACAGTTTCAGGGGCTTGATGAGTATCCAGTGCTGAAATAGATGTCTCAGGTGGTCGAAGTCCTTCAGATCTGCCAGATATAAATGTTTTGTAAATATTATGCAACAGTTGGAAATCTTCATTAATACCCTCTACGTGTTTGTATGTTTCCAACTGCGTAAGTTTTGTTAATCCAACTATTTGACTGAATTCAGAAAACGTTAAAAGGCGTTCTTGATTTTGGTTTTTCTCGGCCTGTTTATATTTAACGCTTCCCAAACATTTATCGTAATCTATTGCATCAGGATTAAATGAATTCGTTTATTAAAGTTTCTGGCTTAATAGATCTTTTGAGAACTTCGTCAAGTATACCAGCGAAGTTCGCTTTTGTTATTGACTCGCCTGGATTATTCATAAGCCAGGTTCTTGCTGTATCTTTCCAAGCTGCCTTAACGGGTCGGAAAACACCTACGTCAGCTGGTTGTAGAATACGTGTTGCATTCGGGTACAATGCTATAAGTTCAATTCCCAATTCCTTGCATAATTTGCTGACACTGTATGTAAGATGGGTTTTATGTCCATCAAGAAAATATATAATTGGCAGTGTTACGCCTTTTTGGAGTAAATAAGGGTAAAAAACATTTCCAATATACTCAAAAAACAGTTCTGAAGTCATCCATCCATTATCACTTCGACCTACACCCCACTCTTCTGGAATCCCGTCAGAAATTTTTTGTGGGATTCTCTGATAATTATAGACAACCATGGGCGGACAGGCTTCTCCAGAAGCTGAGAACGTAAACATTACCGTAATTGACTCTTTAGAATTATTGGTATCTATGTTGAATACATTTTTAGCTCCTTTAACAGCCAGTACTTTGCCTGTTTTTGGACATAACTGAAACCCACTTTCATCGCCATTAAATACTCTAGAAGGATCATCCAACAAATGCAAAAGACCGATTTCTTCTAAGTACTGGTGTATCTCTGTAAACCATTTCCTTATGTCTTGTTCTGAGACGTTTGCACTGGACTGCGTGATTCCCTCACTAGTCCGTTGAACAATATCAGGGTGTCTTTTCAAAAATGCTTTAACCCACCCATCTCCAGGATAATTATCCTTAAAAGGATTTGGCCGAGGATTTTCCTCAAGAAATTTGGACACACTTCGTTGCAAATTTTCAACCTTTAAAGGGAAACCCTTCCTCATTACCCTCTTAATCCAAAGCTCTAATACAGACTCTTCTTCTTCTGTTAAAACAGGTCTCGGTCCAAAGGAAGTTCTATGTTCAGGATTATTGAACTTAAAATGTAAAGTGGATTTAGGAATATCATATTTTCGAGCAAGCTCTCTTAACTTTGGATTTTGCGTTTCACGTAATTCCCTGAGTGCTAAATTCATATTATTTACGTCATAATTTTTCTTTTTTCCCTTAGGCATTTTTGGGAGTCCTGCGAACAAACAGTTATTGGGCACTTGAATTGACAGTTATTAGACACTGTCCAATAACTGACAGAGTATTCCGTAATATCTGAGATCGAAAGTGTGGTTAACAGATCTAATTGCTATTACAACTAAGGTGAAAAAATCGTAAAAACTCAAATCTTTGTAAAAGTATAATTATTGGACACTGTCCAATAACAGTTTTTTTTCAAATGTTGCCATACAGTCACTGGACAGAGTAAAATAACCTCAAAACATAACATTTATGAGTTAGAAGTCAATTAATCGTGCAAATTGTATGATATCTTACCACACTCCAAACAGCCAAAGCAATAACATTCACCACTATGTCAATATCGTAACAAAACACTCGACCAAACCTTGTAAAAACAATATTTTTTCAAGACAATTGTTGTGTTCTGACGCCGTCGCCGGGAAATAATTTTTTTGACACTTTGTTACTACCCTCTGTTGTGAAACGTATGAACTAAAACAATCTTGAATATTAAGAGATTTTGCCAATAATCCTAGATGACGTTGTTTGTTTCAAGTTACGTTATTTTTCGAAATTCCAAAGTGAGTGTCCAATAAATATCCGGTGTCCAATAACTGTCGGTTTACCCTATATTAAATTATAATAAGTATTTAGTTGTTTGCCTTACTCGGGTATCACTAGACAGGGACACTCTGCTATGGGATCTCTCTCGGCGACTTTCGTCGCGTAAGCGGCGTCGTGGTCGAGACCGGGATGCGGATTGAGCTCGCTCCCAATTACTCGGCACTTCGTAAGTCTGAAATTATGGAAATAATTTGAAAAATCAATGAATTTATTACATACCTATGTAATGTATGTAAAGTAGTCAATTATTATGTTTAAGTCCAAAATTTTATTATTTAAACTTCAATGAGCTATGGCAAAAACAGAAGTGATCTGATATATTCAGACCAGTTAGGTTGAGATTTTAAAGGAAGGCCTTCAACTTTATAAAGAACAATAAAATTCAAATTTTGTACTTACTTGTGTAGAAATGCTTTGAGGTGGAGGAGATGTTCCAGTGTTAGTATGACTGGATCTGGATAAAGGTCGCGCGTCAAGACTTTCGCGAGGAGGCGAGCTTCCAACGGACTTTTTTTGAAAATTTGAATTATTATTTGAAAGGGTTGTCCGTAGTGGACTATCACGAGGAGGGGAGGGACCTACTGAAACACTGTGTACAATCTTTGATTCACGCAAGGGACTAACAGGCTTAGGGGAAGACCTTATATCTTTAACCTCATGGGTTGAAGATCGAACCGAAAGAGAATTTCTAGATGCCGAATTATTTTGTGTATCTTGTAATTCCCTAGGCGGAGAGGGTCCTACGGCTATGTCATGATGAATTTGCTTTAGTTCTATTCGTTCATGACTATGTTCTCTATTTGGAGGAGTAGCTAGTCTAGTTATAGCTTTTAAAACATGCTTTTTTTCGTCTCGAGGTGGAGATGGGCCGCACCCTGTTGAAGTTCGCTCCTTATTGGATTTTGTCTTATTATTTCTATCGTCTGAAATACAAATACATTTCTTGACATTTATAAAAAAAAAATATGTACCTTCGCGTACGAATATGAGATGGTAAATCAAATGTTGCAGTTTTAATCTTAACTAGTCGACGCATGATGTTGTCTGCGTAGAAGTACATGGTAAACTAAGTTTAATTATGTGTACATAATTTGTAGCTACAGCTTTTTGTGTAATGATCTAGCATTCGGTCCCACGGGTCCGGTGCTTTTTTTTTCAAAAAGCTCTAGGGAAAAGGTAGGTTCTCTTTTTGAAAAAAAAGTACCACTTTCTAAAACAGCCGTGTTTTCATTCAAATCGGTTCAGCCGTTTTAACATGACATGACATGTGCCTGCATACACATCGCAATTCTATAGATATAAGATAAAATTAAGCGAAAATATTTTAGTGTACTTTTTATTATTTGCTATGTTCAAGTATTGCTGTCAATTAAAAGTCGTTGACTTGGTAGCGAATATAGCGAATAATTAATTTAAATGACACATAGTTTAAAAACTATCCTTCCAAACATTTTGTAAATTATAAAAATTAATTAACGAATTAGAAGTTTACCATATTTTAGACGAGTTTGTTCTATCGTTGTGGTTACGGGCACAGAGGGCGATCGTGAAGATTTCTCGGCCACTTTTAGTCTCGCTACACCATTGTTGATAGCATCTGTTACAATTTTTGGCTTCACTGTAGGTGTTCGACAGCACACTACGCATACTCTTACTCCAGGTTCATTTACAAAAGTACAATGTTCGCATTGCCAGCTAGCACTTGGCGGTGGGGGAGGAGGGCCTAGAGAATCTTCTTGTTCTTTGATTGCATCGGCATGGTCACTCTCAATTTCACTTTCAGAGTCCGCGTCACTTGATGGTAATGGAGGTGAGGGGGTTCGATGTTTGGATCTTCGAGAAGCTCGTGATCTCATGCTCATGGCCGGCGAAGGAGCTCGGGATCCAGCTCGTGATGCAACTCGTGAGACGGCTCGACTTTCAGCTAAATAAAAATGATTCCTCGATAAGTAAATTGAATTTGTTTTTTTTTGTAAAGAAAAATTCCTGGTTATGTGTGTAAATAAAAGAATATATTAGTTGAATAAAATAATTTTATCACCTCTACGGTATGGCTGTGGAGTTTGAGATGGATGAACGTGAGGATGTGGCATCAAGCGAGGGTCGTGAGTTGCCGGATGTGGTCCACAATACCCTTGCGGCCATGGACCGGTTCCTGGTCCAAACCATTGATGTTCCAGGTTGGCACAACTTCCATACCGCCAAGGATTAGAAGAGCAATGTGCGCAACCAGAACAAGTTGGACCTCCACCAAGCTCCATAACAGAGGTACCTCGTCTTAAGGGACGACCCCAACTTTGAGTAGATATGTTGTCATGAGCATCCCAGGGCTCTAACGTCTGTTGTGCAACCTATCCAGAAAAAAAAGTAATTTATAAAAGTGTTAAGATACTGTGTTACGTTAATAATCTAATAAGAAGCTATATTCAGTCACTGTTTAAATAACGGACATGTTTTCGCAAGGACTTATATGTAATATGTATATATAATATTATAATATATATACTAGTATTATACAAAACTAATTTGTCAGAGAATAATAACCATATTTGGAGGCATGTTAAATCCTTGCAGAGATCCCCGAGGTCGACCCCACGACGAAAAATGACCAAGCGTATTTGAATGATCTTGACTTGGTACAGGAGCATTAGAATGATGAACAACATTAGGCAAGTATGGCATGCTCCCCATGTGTTGTGTCATTGTCGACACAGGTTGAGGATGTTGGATTTGAGGTCGTTGAGTTGCGAAGTGATTGGTATTGGTTATTGCAGCCATGTGGTTCACTTGGGATTGACCTCCCATAGGTGCAGTGAGAGTTGCTCGACGGTGGTCTACCGCAGGGGGAAGAGGACTAGCACTTGATCTGTCACCGCTCATCTAGTCAAAATATTAAACATTATTATATATTTAGTATTAAGTATCAATTCAAATTATACAAAATTTATTTATCTTACCTTATGTCTTCGTGGTGGAGGAACTGGTGGAGCAGCTTTTGGAGGCAGTGGGGGTCTTTCGTCGCGGAGTTGAGTAGAAGAAAGGGCCTGAATAATTTCGTCAAATTTTAGTAGACTGCCAAACTCTGAGGGTGCGGTGAAACAATTTTTAATAAACAAAATGGACCTTTCTTAACCCATAACATCAAAAAATAACATCCTTTTTTTGAAGTCGGATGAAAATAAAAACAAAAGACGACAAATTTGAAATTAAAAAAAATGGTTATTTAAATAGTTGCAGGATTTATTAATTGGATAATAAGCTTCCGCTACTTATAAATTATTACTTTTCTTCTCTGCTTATTTATATCTAAAGTTTTTGATCTGTAACACGTAGTTAAAACACTCGTGTCTCTTAATAGAGACGATTAGTCCTAAATAAATACTCGCGTCATAATACTGGCGACATGCCCACGATCTAACAAGTGATGTTTACAACTTGATATTGTATGTGACAAGTTAAAAACATTAGAAACATCGAAAACGTAGAGTTCGTTGCCGATTCGACATGCTTGTTAGTTTGAAATATAATTTAATCTTCATAACTTTAACAAAAAAATGCGAGATTGTTTTAATTTTAGTTATGATTTTTATAGAAAACTTGTCGACTTGCCTATATTCGTGGTCTAGAACATTTTTATATAACAAAAAATTTTTTTCCTGAAAACCGATTTAAAGAAACAAAGCCTTCTTGTTATATATATAATATAGTATCCACATTATATATATATATATATATAGTAAAGGTAAACAAGGTAGTATATAAATGAAGTTGTAACTAAATTAATTATTTGAGTTGCTGCCACTCGCCTCGTTTTCGCTATTAAGGGTCATTATTTTGTTAGGCTGGGTGAATTTTATTGCGGATTTAATATTCAAGATCTGATTCAGATTAGACTTACTAGACGCTGATGATGCCTTCGTTTAGGATGTCGATGGTACATATCATCACAGGAAGCACAGAGGGCGCGGCGACCGCATTCTGTGCATCGTACCCTGGCGCCACCTCCGCCGCACAGCCCACAAGATGCACCTGCGTCTTGAGGATGACCTAGAACAATATGCGAGTATTGTGTATTGAAAGTATATTGCTGGCTAATCTAGGTTCTATTTCCTCTGACTGCATGAGACAGAAGACCTAAATGGATCATCTTTTTAATGTCTTTTTACACCCGTGCTATCTATTTTAATGTTTCTTTGCTTTCCTTATTTTAATATGTTTAATATTATAAGTTTTGAAAATTTGATTGAGAATGGTGAGTTCATGAGTTAGTTAACCGAATAAAATTTCTTTCACATCCTCAATGGTCATTAAAAATGCAAAAAAAGTGAAAGAAATTAAGAGATTTTAACTCATTTGATTTATTTCATTGACGTCGTCCTTATTTGCACTAATTTAATACCTACCTTTTAAGTTGTTAAGTCCAACATTCATGGACGTCGAAACCACTTGACTGAACACCATGAAAGTTTGTATATTCAATATTCATAAAGAAGGTTCAGATGTATCAACTTTGTTGTAAGTTGTGGACAGATGGCGTTTAGCTATGTATCCTCATTAAAGTAAGAGCAAAACATAGTTTTGATAACATTACCGGTAGGTGGTCTAGGTGGGGGCGGAGGCGGTGGCTGCAGCTTTGCGTTGACGTATTGTTCAGAAGGGAATTCTACCACTTCGTAGTCTGGTTCTGGCTTGGCCATCGGTGCACGAGGGGCGAAGGACCGCACTGACATGGTCGGAGTGTTCGGCACCGCCGACCGTGGGTCTCGACCTCGGTTTTTTAACATCTATGGACAATATAATAATACAAAACAAAAGTCTTATTATGTATTTTTTAAAATTTTAAATATTTGTTGTTGATAAGTTTTATTTCTATATATCACCGATTGTTTTGATTGTTGTTGTTTGCTTTATATTTATTTATTTAGACATGACACAAACTACTATCACTGTTGTGTATACCAACTATAAAAAATGTTAAAAATATAGCTAAGTCGGTACTATCAAATTGGAGATTTAGCTTTTAAAGTAATTTCAGAAAGTAGATACTTATATGACACATCAAATTGTATGACATTATCAAATTAAAAGTTTTAGACGTAAGAATAAGAAATTTCTATAGAATTATTGGAGCTGAAAAGTAACATAGTTCCGTAACCTATTTAAAAGTATTTGTGTCATGGTGCTTCGGAATAAGATTATTAATGAAACAACTTTTTTCTGTTATTACAAAATTGTCCATTTCTACTAAATTTTAGGTAGTATTTAGATTTTAAACAATTAGTGACTGGTGAAAAACAATTTTATTTATTTGTCATAGCTATTTTAAATATAGGTTAGTCGATAGATAATTTAATGACTGTAGAAGATTTAAGACTCTAAATAAAGTTAAACAGATCAAAGAAGAAAATTAGGATCTGTAAATAAATTGTTAAAAATTACGACTCTACAGTGAAAGTTGTAATAAAGTTTCTTAAGCTGACACTGATGTATTTTATTGTTATTTGTAAACGATACAAACTCTATTCTTTTTAGTTATTTTGGTCATGAATCAAAGTAATCTGAATCATAAAATAGTTGAATGACTTCTTATAACATAAGTTTGTTTTTGACTTAAAATAAAGCAGACTTCTTTTTCCTTCATTATTCTTTACATATCATAACAATACATTGGTCATTAGGTATACAAATAACGTGATTCTCACTTGTACATTGTACAGGAGCTTTTAAATTCTCAGAAACAGTCTAGGTAAGTCTTAAAATACTGTAAAGCGAAGTAATGTAAACTATTGAAATTCAATACAATATAAATTCAATTTCGTCAAATTATTTTCTAGAACAACATATACGACTCAAAATGGATTTTGTTCGTATTAAATTACAATTATCCATTTTATTTTAATTTTTTTATCATTGTTTATAGTTAAGGTCATTAGATGATATTATTATAATTGTTTTATTTTTAGTGATATATTAATTTTAATAATAGAAAATAATCCATGCAAAGTGAGCGGCAGCTGTGACCGGGATAGAGCGGGCGTTGCCGCGTCGCAAGCGCTCGTCGACCCATTTATTCCGCCTCTCATATCCCAAAATATCGAAAGCATTTACATACTCAGTGCAATATATACGTGCATATTACAAAATCCTTCCATTATTAGATAATCATGTAGAAATATTGCCGGGTAAAATACGATATTAATACTTGCCGTGTGTAAATCCTCTCAAACGACACTTAAACTAACAACACTTTGGACAACATGGAGGCACAATATAACTACGAACAGATGGAGGTGTTAGTTCAGCACTCGCGACGGGTACACTGGAGACCGGTGGCAAGACTCTACTGGCGTGCCGATGCCGGTGCTAATCTTGCGCCCTATCCGGATGAAATTGACAGCGCGAAGACGCGTGCGCCACCATCGTCTCTATTTCTGTCCGTGGCCGCGTTGCCCTGATTCTACTAAAATTACTACGCGCTGCTATTTCCGCACTCTCCTGAATGCGCTCGTTGAGCACCTCGTCTATTTGTTTTTATTAGAGGTCATCGTCTTGCACAATTTTTAGCGGTTATGTCATCATTTAGTGATTTTTAAAACATTTCAATATTTCGTAATTATTACTCTATTTACTTAATATTAATATTATTTAAAAAAAATATTATCAAAGTATAGACAGAAATGACAGAATTATTTTTTGTCTTTCTATGCTTTTTTCTTCCTCTTTCTGCATGGTGAGTGAAATAACAGAAATTACCAAATTATAGGCTTTAATCAACAAAATTTCATTACATATTTTTAGACAGATTAAGGCATTAATGACATAGAATATTATAACATTATTTTATATTTAAATAGTATGCTATATATAAAAGAGGTTTTATGTCATTCTCCCCGACCAAGATGATAATCTTTAAGATAATGTGGTTGTTGACAAATTCTTGTAGACCGCCGATACTGAACTGGTGTTTGAGTAGGAGTTGACCAATTTTCAGAAACTGGAGAATGAATGTCTGTATCCTTAATAGATGTATCATTACTTTGGTCATGGTTTGAAACAGTCATTTGACTCTCATCTGTGCTGATATCCAGATTGAGACTTTCTATATCAGGGATATCTGCATCACCATCTCCTAGTGGTGCTAGGTGTCTATTGGAGACAGTCGTCTCCCTCCCGTTGGAAAGACGAATATGAGAGTAATTCGGATTAGCTTCTAAAAGTGTCACTTCCTCAGTGATTGGCTGATACTTATTTGTACGATTAAACTTTTTCATCAAAACTTGCCCAGAATTAGTAAGCCACGATGGGATTGAATCCCCATTGGTAGAGCGTCTTGTATGCTTGAACATTCTCTCGTGTGGTGTACAGTTTGTACTCGTGCAAAGAAGTGACCTGATAGAGTGAAGAGCCTGTGGTAAAACTTTTTCCCAGTCTTCTATTGGGTAATTATTTGTCCGCAAAGCCAACTGAACAGCTTTCCAAATGGTCGAGTTGAGTTTTTCGACCTGACCATTGCACCTTGGATTGTATGGAGTAGTCTTGCTAGTAGCAATACCTCTTGAATGCAAGAAATTCCTTACTTCTTGAGACATGAAAGAAGTCCCTCGATCAGAGTGAATATAAGCGGGCATGCCAAATAACATAAAAAGATTATTAAGATGTTTGATTACGGTATTAGCGCTTATGTCAGAACATGGATATGCAAAAGGAAATCTTGAGAATTCGTCAATCATTGTTAAAATGTATTTATTAGCAGTTCTAGACGGAATTGGACCTTTGAAATCAATACTAATACGTTCAAAAGGAGCGAGAGCCTTTATTAGTTTAGGTTGATCAAAATCTTGTTGCTTAAAGTATTTTGGTTTAATTTCTGCGCAGACTCGACAGAAACTCGTTATTTTCCGAACATCTTCGACAGAATAAGGTAAGTTTTTGGATTTAACCCAATGGAACATTCTGGTAACGCCAGGATGGCATAGAGCTTCGTGTAAAGAGATTAATTTCGATGTTGAAGATTCTAACGAAGCACAAACACGCGACAATGCATCTGCAGCATGGTTTTGACTTCCAGGTCTATATACAATGTCATATTTATATGGTGATAACTCAAGACGCCATCTTTGGATTTTTTCATTTTTAATTTTACTTGAGTGCTTTGTATTGAACATAAACGCCACTGACTGTTGATCCGTAATTAACTCAAAATGTCTTCCAATTAGAAAGAGGCGCCATTTCTTCAAAGACTCTACGATTGCATAGGCTTCCTTTTCTATTGCAGAGTGTTTCTGCTCACTATGATTGAGCATTCTAGAGAAGAATGCAATAGGTCTAGAAGCTTGTGATAACGTTGCTGCTATTGAATGTTCAGAGACGTCAGTCTCTACAGTAAAAGGAATGTTGTCTTGGATAGCATGAACTGTTGAGTTTAGAATGTCGGATTTAAGTTTTTCAAAGGCTTCTATCAAATCAGACGTTAAGGGAAAATTTTCAACTTTCGATAAATCATAGATTTTCTTCGAAAAGTTAGGGATCCATTTCGCATAGTGTGCGAACATCCCAAGGACTCGTTTTAAAGAGGCAATATTATTAGGCGGTGGTAATTTTAAAAAAGGTTCTAAGCGTTCTTTATCGGGTTTTATGGTATTATTACAGATAGTGTATCCTAAAATGTTTATATTATGCAACGAAAATTTTGACTTTTCTTTATTCAGAGTCAAATTGTATTTATTAGCGGCTTCCAAAAATTTACTTACGTTAATATCATGTTCTTCTTTTGTACTTCCGCAAATAGTGATATCATCGAGATAAGCAAATGTTCCATTTAATTTTTCAGTTCTGATTATCCAATCAATGGTCCTTTGGAAGCTTGAAACGCCATTCGTAACACCAAACGGGATACGCTTAAAATGATAGAGATTGCCATTAGCTTCAAAGGCTGTGTATAAACGTTCTTTCGGCAATATCGGTACTTGGTGATACGCGCTTTTTAAATCGATTGCACTGAAAATTAAATATTTCTGTATATTTATTAATTGTTTGCGAGTAATCTATGACAAGTAGCCTCTTGTGGTTAGAAGAATTTGTAATAAGTACCTGAGTTCGCCAAGGTGATTTACTTTCTTCAATCACGTTATTTGTTAGAAGTTGCGCAATTTCTTCGTCAATAAATTTCTTGTCGACTTCAGAAAACTTTCGTGACTTGATCGCAACAGGCTTACAATCTGGAGTAACATTGGAGAAAAGCGAAACAGCCGGAACTGATGACTCGGCTACATTACAAACTTTAAAAGGTTCTTTCGTGCCACCAAATATAAACTCGATTGAAGAATGCTCTTCGAGGACATTATGACCAATTATAATGTCAGCACATAAATTTTTGACAACCAATAATTTTACGTTGTACGAAAATTTGCCGATTTGTATAATTTGTAACGTTTGTCCTAATACTTGTGAAGTATGATTTAATGAGGACATAAATATTTGTTGACAGCATGGTTGTATTTCTAATTGGCACAATTTAGTAAAAGATTCATTTATAAAACTGGCTGAACTACCTGTATCCAAAAGAACTTCTGCTTTAATTCCTTTAATGAAGGCTTGTACAGTTGCCTTTTTTAGTGATTTTGGTGCAGCTGCAACAATGGAGGCTGTATTCAATTTAGTAGTTACTGCGTTAGTCTGATTTTTACTTCGGCATACATTCGCGAAATGACCTTTTTTAGTACAGAGTTGGCAAATTTCATTCAAAGCAGGGCAATTAACACGTCGGTGTACCCGTCCTCCACAGAAAAAACATTTACGGTCAGAATTTTCTCTTACCTCCTCTTTAACATTCGGTTTATTAATGTTTTTACGAGGTGAATTAGAAATAGCGTTAACTGTAGTACTAGTTTGAAAGCTTAAGCTATTGATTTCTGCTCTTTCCATTGCTATGGCTTGGTGATAAGCCTCGTCTAAAGTAAGAGATAGATTCTCTAGTAAACGTTGGCGAATTTTGTCAGATATGATTCCAGAAATAAATGCGTCTCGTATATTATCGTTTCGGATGGTTTCAGCATCCACAGCAGTAAGTTCGCAATTCTTTGATAGTTCTTTCAGGTTTTGTAGATATGTATCAATATTTTCGTCAATATTTTGTTTTCTTATAGACAAAATATGTCTTGCATAAATAACGTTACGTGGTTTTATGTAGATTTTGTCCAAAATTTGAATAGCTTCATCGAATGATGTGGTTTCGTTTATAAAAGTATATACAGTAGGAGATATGTGATTAATCAGGAGTTGTAATTTAATCCGTGGCCATTCTTCTTTATTAGATACAGCCTCTACGGGTTGAGCTGAAAGAAAATTACCAAACGTCTTCTTCCAGTGCTCCCATACCTTCGATGCATTAGAATTATTTGGTTCTAAATCGAACCTGTCTGGACGCAAATATTTTTCCATTGTTCTTTTATTTTGTTGATTAAATTGAAATAACAGAAATTACCAAATTATAGGCTTTAATCAACAAAATTTCATTACATATTTTTAGACAGATTAAGACATTAATGACATAGAATATTATAACATTATTTTATATTTAAATAGTATGCTATATATAAAAGAGGTTTTATGTCAGTGAGCAACATAACTGAATGGATTAGGTGAAAGACCGATTTTTTTAGAGGTTGATCTTATGTATGAGAATGACAATCGTTCTGAGCGTACATTACTAGTTCCATTTATCTACTGTGGCTACTAAATCGTAAGGATTAAGGTTTTTCCCATATAATATAAAAATTAAAAGATCATTGGATTTTTTTTGTTTCCTTTCGTCAATGTTGTAAAACTTAATACTTCATACTGATTATTTGATAATCGAATCAATTTGAACTTATAGTTTTGTTAGTCTATGACAACAGTTATTGTCATGCAGTTATCAATAAAAAACAATAACTAATGGAGATATTGAACAAGTTTAAGCAATATGGATATTTTACGGCTGATCTGTATCATTTATTGGCTAAGAAAAAGCTTACAGATTCATCTGATGAGGTAACACGATGAATAAAAGCTATGTGGATAAATTCTAGTATAAGTAATTATAATGTATGTCTTTTCCAATCACGGGTCAACATTGACCCGGATTTTTGGAAAGCTTGCGCAGAACCGTAGCCAACGCGTAGAGGCTAATTTATAGGCTAAGGCTTTAGACAATTTATATTATAATAATTCACAAAAACCGCCGATTCTCCCTCTATGCAATATGAGAATGCGCCCAAGGACAATCTATGGAACCAAATAATAATAGGTCACGGCCAGTTTACTAACTCAAAACCTTTTTAGTTATTTGTAGTTTAACGATATTTTCCATTATCTGAGTTATAAGACGTGGTTTAAAAACTAATAATTCTGGACTATGAATCACACCAGTGATAGTGGACTCGGTAACTACTGCTATGGATGAAACTATGGCGTCCACCCGACAATGTTTTTATACATTGAAAAATGGGTAGACGGAGACTCGTCAACTCATCTATGGCCCCCCGTGAAACGTCGCTTGTACGTTGCAAATAGGGGGTAACATTTGCTGAGCGGCTTAAGGGTAGGGATTTTACCCGATCATTGGTCTCTCCCAAGGGGAACCTCGTGTGCCAACTAACCACTTACGTGACACATGTACCCATAGAACGTAAAATTCTCGCGGCTCCACTCTGATCGGCCAGTTAAGGCAAGTCAGAGGTAGGGGATCCGTTTCTCGTCAGTGGTCACTCCAACCAGCCAATAAAAGTCAGCTCAGGTCCGTTGGGTTATTACTCCCTAGCAGCGCGATTCAAGCTGCCCCGCGAATGACTGACTTTAGTAGGCATGTAACTTGCTGGAACACAGGTCGATGCAAGTTACACGTCGATGGGGTCGTCAATTCTCTACGCACATGACTAATTATATTATTATTATTTTAGATCATTCCATCCTATTACAAAAAGGAAATGAAGTTAACAACTGCCGAGCGCCTGCAAACCTTAAACAATATTGTTGTAGACAATATTGTTCATTGTGGCAACAAGAATTGTACAGTTATTCTTTCATTTACTCCCAGAATAATTGTTTTTCAGAATTTTAAACCAAACGATAAGATTGTTGCCAAATTCTCTGTGAAGAATATAAGCAAGGTATTTTTTATTTTCTTATGTACTTACATAAAATCAAACGTCCCACATTACAGTGCGTTTATTTGATAATTTTATTTGCAACTCAAAGCTATAATTTATAATTTGTGTACCTTAAATTTATCTTCTATTTGTTTTGACTTCTATTTTCTATTTGATTCATTGCATTTGATTTTTTAAAGAAGTCGTCCTTTTTTTTAAGTTAACATATATGTTTAAAATGCGGTCGTATTGTCCGCGCGGTCAGTCGATGCAGTTATTTACTCGTTTAAACAAATAAAAACCAACATTACGTTACAATATGGGATTATAAAGGTTATCTCGATCGGGAAACGGAAAATACTTAAAAAATAATATATAAAATAATTAATAAACTATAACCCGACTACGTAAAAAAGTGGTCTAAAAAGGAGAAAACAAGAAAATGATTCGGATAAAGACCCAGAAAAGTATAAAAATGGTCAAGGGTCGCAGCCACTGTATACCTACTATGTTTATATTTATGTGATTAGAGGTGTAGTTTTTAATTTAATAAAGTTTTTACATAAGCAGCTGAAACATGATTTTTGAGTTACGTAAAGTGACAAAGAATTTTTCTTTACATACCATTAAATAAAAAAAAATTGGAGTAGGGCACTCTTAGCACTTAGAGGTATAAAAAATAGATACCGACCGATATGTACAAAATTTTATAAAAATCGGTCGAGCCGTTTCAGAGGAGTTTGGTTATTACGTATTAGTACTTTTATCCGCGATAAAAATTATCCTATTTTCTAAGTCAAGCTATAAAGTATCTGTATGCATAATTTAATTCAAATCGGTCCAGTTATTGTGTATTTTTAATTTCATATGATGAAAATTAAAAATGTTTAAATGATTTTTTAATTTAAGAGTCCCACGTATTTAAACATGGTTTGTAAGGAGTCGTCGTATTTTTCAATAAAACCCTGCGGAGGACAACTGTTATCACGCTTAGCTCCTGGCATTAGCGTGACGTTTGCGATTACATTCCAGCCAATTCAATATGAAGATTATACTCATAGAGTTACATTTTATACTGATGTAGATCAATATGTATTACCATTAATCGGTAAGATGTCTTTTTTACCAGTATTTAAGTAAGATAATTGTTTTAACTAAATTCGTATGAAAAATATTTGTTGTCAGAAGACTCAGAACCATTATAAGGAGTTATTAAAATCTGTAAAAATTAAAACATAGTTTAATACACTGTACAATTAAATTGTTTTTTCCTGCTAATACAATATTTGAAAGTAAGAAAAAATTTTTAGCAATGGGTCCAAGGCCTGTGTTTGATTTTCCTGATCAAGTTGTTGTACCGGAAATCCCACTTAAAATTGAGAATCATGTAGTTTTGGGCATTCATAATCTAGGAATGGTACCTGCTGGATTTACACTAAATACTAAAAGGTGATTTTTTTATTCAAAAATTGAATTACTTCATACTAAATAATAAACATCCAGAACATGGGACATAATTAAATTAATTTTTTTAAGCAGTGAATGTCTTAATATGTCAGCCATTCCAGCACACGGAGATCTTAAAAAGTATTAAGAAAAAAAAATGTTAAAAAGATGCATTTATTAATATGTTTACTTATCTTTTTTAGTCCCTTTTCCGTTCATCCGAAATCTGCTTACTTAAATCCTAATCAAAAAGTTGATATTCGAGTTGGGTTTAAAACTATGCATCTTGGTGAAACAAAAGGAATTATGAGCGCTACATTCGAAACTGGTAAATTTTCACATTTTCTTTCATAGCTGTGTAGTATATAATTAATTGTGTAAATTGTATATGAAATTATTAAATATTTCCTAGGTGAAAACTTTATAATTAAACTGTATGGCTCTACTTATACTGTAAATGTTGAGTTAGAGAAACAAGTGGTGCGATTTCTCGACACATACAACACAATGGGGAGACAACAGTTGTTTAAAATAACCAATAGATCCAACCATGTTCTTACTTATATGTGTATGAAGAATAACTGTGTGTATAAAGGTTAGCTTTGACTAAATAAATTAATCAACCTTCGCCATGAAGTGGACCTCATATGTTACTCTAAAATTTTTAAAATAAATTAAAACGTATTTTTAAAATAAATTATTTCAATATAAGTAATTGAATCAAATGTATCAGATTTCGAGGATAAAGTTACACTAGCAACAATACTTTACGATTTTAAACAACACGAATCTGCTAAGTGCAATAAGTTAGTCTACTACGACGTTTTAAGTAGTGATGAACATGAAAGAGTGTACACGAGGATATTTTTTGATGAGATTCAAGCTTTGGTGGCAGATGAAACTCTTCTGTTTCAAAATACACATATGTCTGTAACACCTACAGTAAGTTTTTCAACTTAGCTTAGTTAAATCAAAATAATTTTGTATATAAAATTTGAGCTTCACTTTTAAGTTTAAAATAGATAAACCGTTCTACTGTTGTATCAATTGCTTAGAAATACATAGAGGGAAAACTTTGATTTTTTTACCGGGTACAAATTAGTCTTTTTTCAATTTGTAAATTATTTCCAGTCAGGTAAGTTGTGGCCAAACAAAGCAACAGAACTTACAATAACATTTGCTCCTAAAGAAATAGGAGAGTTCGAAGCGACTGTGTACTTGGATGTGGATGGTGTAACTGACCGAGTTCCTTTGAAAATAGTTGGAACGTCTCTACCACCTCTTATCACATTGAATTTGGAAACATTAGATATGGACCGCGTATATATAAATAAAACTTATAAATATGAAATACTTGCTATGAATAAAGGTTTGAACATAAAATTTTTAAATTAGTGAGAGTAAAAAAAAATAAATGATGACTATTTTGTTTTATTTTTTTATGATAGATAAAGGATAAACGAGCAGCCGGTTTACCTGATGGAAAGTGGCCACCGTCGTCCATGGACGTCGACAAAACTAGAAGGTATCTATTGTCTTATCAATGCGTTATCGCCTCGAAGATATAGTGAGGAGGGGGAGCGATGAGAAGACTGCGGTGGTTTTAATGGATCCCGAGCAAGAACCCGGTGTTCATTGGAACCGCAGCAGTAATGGGATGGGAGAGGGAGGGGTAGATCTGGCCCACATGCGGCTCGGCTGGAACGCGTCAGAGACACTCGGCGATCGGATTCGCATGCCTGTGGTAAAAGCCAGTCGTTAAACAGATCCCCTACTACCAAGGGGGTGCTGGGTTACTCGGCTCTTACGAGATGCTCTCGCAGCAGCAGAAGGGATTTGTATTCTAACCCGTCCCCTCACGGGACAAAACTGGTGACTATTCCCGTTTTAATTCAGCTTGTTGTAAACACGGATTAATGTGAGATACACCGTAATTAAAGGTATTACTTTCTACTCTTGCTTCTCTGAGCGAACATTAGTTTTTCCTAAAACTATTGCACCGACACCTATTGCGTCATTTGGGGATCCAAAAGATGTATTAATGTAATAAAAAAACTTTATTAATTCCAGGTCATATAAACGGTGTTATATTATATAAACACGTGCCTCCCTTATTCGGTAGTATTATATCTTGTAATCCTGAATTGCACTGCCTTAGACCCGGGGATAAAGACGTATTTATTATATCCTTTTGTAACTCCAACCAGGGACCATTCTTTGAAGAAGTTCATTTTAGTATACGAGAGACAAATGTTGTTATTAAATTGTACTTGAAGTAAGTATATACTTAAAATATAGAGAAACAATAACTTTTTCTGTGATCTATAATTTTTATATACGTGCTTCTATTATTTGTTTTATTAAAATAATCTTGTAAATAATTATGATCTATCGGATTTTAATCTTACAAAAATTATGAGTTCTTCAGACAATTCTTGTGACGAGCTTTGATAAGAAAACCGTAGAAGAAATTCAAACGTTTTTATAAATCAGAATTACAGCAATAATATAACGCTGACTACTACTGAAGGTTATAAAGATAATCCGGACCAAAAATAATACAGAATAATCAATACATAAATAACTTGAGTTAAAGCAACAATAATATTTATATTTATATGAATGAATTTAATTTTCAGAGGGGTCGTGGTTTATCCTTCACTTATGTTCAGCATACCATGTTTAGATTTTGGCATGGTTAGTGTAGGTAAGTTTTATCTTCTCTTCTTCTATATAAATAAAAATGAATGTTGCTAAACGCAAACCTCGAGAATGGCTCGGCAAATTCGGCTATTTTTTTTTGTATGTTCGTTAAGACCCACGGAACGTTTTGATAATAAACAAAAAATAACTTTTGACAGAACGAAGTGAGTCCGGGCCCCTAGTTAATTTATATAAAGGATTTTTTTAAGAATAGTCTAGGTTTACATGTAGATGTTTCGTTACGGACTGAATATATTTTGTATTAATGACTTGATTTTAATCAGGAGTTCCAAAAACTTTAGAGCTGGATGTAATAAATGAATCTCTTGTTCACGTGAATGCGAGTGTAAAGATATCCTCAGATGGTCCGGAGATGCGCTCTATTACCTTAACCGATTTCGCAGTAGCGGATAAACCGAAACCTCCAGTGCCTCAGTGGCCGAGAGAGTTCACTATTGAACCTTATAAAATAAATATAGGACCGGAATCTAGGATATCGTTAAAAGTATGATTTTACCTGTTATTTATTTATATTACATCAAATATAATTTTAATTCCTTTTATATCAGTTTTTGAATTTTGGTGTCTTTATCGATAATCGAAGAGAATAATTTAAAAGAAATTATTGGCTATACAAAGGTTATCTAAAGTTTGTTTTATAGGTAACTTTGACAGCGAATTTAATACGAGCGAATCAAACTTCCTTAGAACTAGAGCTTGACAAATCAGATAGTCCGCCCATAATACTACCAGTAACATTTAATGCTATGGTTCCCTGTATTACTCCTGCACCGGATATTAAATTACGTGCATGTTTCCTGGACTTTGCATATAAGCAGCATATTTCTATTGAATGTAAAGATTTTTGGGGATATTTCAGCTTAGAAGAACCTGAGGTAATCTGCTGTCAAGGATCATCTCGTAATATTTTTAAGCATGTATATTCAACAGAACGTAACGCCTTTGTTTATTTACGCTAAATCACATCTAATGTTCAGCTTAAGTAACTCAAACTCTGTCATTAATTTTTTTATTGCTTTTGGTTCAGATTTAGAATTAGTAACTAAATTCCTCCTGAAAATAGAACATTTTACAGATTAAATGCTGTAGAAACATAAACCGAATGTCTGCAGCAATTACCGTAACATTTAAGTATCGTTATCTATATATTTAGTGTTGCACATTTATTTTTTTGTATAATATTGGTCTGACCACTTCTTGTACAAACGATTTTTCATCATTATTTTATATATTAAATATTATTTCTGTCGACATGTTCGTTTACCAATGTTCCATACCTACATATTATTATGCTTCTTCTTATTTTGGCCACGTCATACTGAATGAGACAGGTAAAGCCGTATTGTAACATTTAATTTGTTCCATAAATGTTAGTCAACTTGACATTTGCTACGCTAAAGTTAGATTAGTCGAGTATTTTAAAGTCCATTTCTAATCTTGTCAATAACGATAATTATAAAATGATTCACAAATTGTTACCGCGCCAATTATCTGCGCTCTTATGTAGAAATTTATACAGTATTTATCGTATAATTGTAAAGGTTCAATGATCTGTTATAAAAAAAACTTATCGTCTTTCTATAAATATAGACAGAATCATCGTTAGAAGTGGATGTGGCACTGAAGGAGGGACTAATAAAACCGAACAGCACAATTATACTACCAGTAACTATAAAGACAAGTGTTCTTGGGGTACACGAATATGTTATCCGGTATTAAATATTTAATTATAGAATTTTTTATATGTTTGTTCACCAACATCTAGCTCCTAGTACATTTATTTTACTATCTAACGCTTTTCAGAATCTTTGTCTGATTAGGTATTTCTCTTCCAGCTTAAATCTATTTGGTTTGACCAAGTCAGTGGAGGTGTGCCATATAACCGGATGTGGAGTTCGTCCGATTGTGACTTGTAACCCAACTGCATTACACTGGGGACAAGTGAAGTTATTGACGCGCACACAAAAAATACTAACTCTTTGCAATGATTCTCCGGTTGTTGTTAATTTTAAAATATTTTTGGTAGGTATAACAATAATTTTTTTTTCTAGTATACGGGTGCAAACGAGCAGAAGGTCCACCTGATGGTAAGTGGTCACCGTCACCCATGGACATCTACAATACACGGAGAATTGCAAATGCGTTGCCAACCCGGAATTTCAGGACTATAACGTGTATTGGTTATACTTATGTTGCATTATCATCTGCTTATGAATATTGCAATTTACAGTTGAACCGCGATGGGAGATGGCAGATCTCTCCAATGGAAGGTCACATAGAACCAGAATCGGAGACCGAACTGTATGTCAGTCTGTTTTTAATTGACGCGGACAGCTATACCAATAAAATAGTTATTCAATTGGAGAAAGTTAAAGATATTGTAAGTTATTTTTAGTTTATAATAACATTGATCCACCTTAAATCTACTTTATCCTAAATGATTTTCTAGCTGGTGCCACTATCTGCAACTGGAGTTGGAACAAGCATATTAGTTGGAGAGTTAAAAGACAAAGTACCGTTAGGACGGCATTTTACCAAGATACCTTTAGAATGTAAAGTTATTATGGAAAATTGTGGTACTCGTATGCATGCTTTAGAATGGAGTGAGCATTATAAGGCACCTAAAACAAAACAACATACTACGTTAGTAATAGTTTTTTATTTAAATCTCTTATGCAATATTATGTTTTCTGATATCAAATAATATATTAGTTTAAGTTAATATTGTATAACATTTTAGTGGATTTTTTAACATGGATCCGAGAGTGTTCAAAATGGCAGCAGGAGAGAAATTAGAATTATCCATAACTGGTTTATCACACAAAGTGGCCACTATTAAAGAGATGTGGTACTTAGTGGGAAGTGTTGAGGGTATCAATAAAAAAGAATTACTGTTGGAATGTCAAGTAGTAGCTGAATTTGTTGATCCAAAGATCGAAGTATCGTCATCGGTTATAGAATTTCAATATGATTTTGGTCCCTATAGTGAATTTTATAAATTAACTGGTATATAGCAAAATACTTCAATAAGAGATATATAATATTGCTAATATGAACAAGAACATTATATTGATTTTTATGTATTTTAGATCTTGTGACAATTAAAAACGTCTCCAAACTGCCTTTGGACTTCGAAATAAGTGTAAAACTTCCCTTTGCAATAATACAGAAACGAAGTAGTTATAAAGTTCCACTCAATGAAGAACATCTTTGTGGTTGTGTGTGTTATAATGAGTCCGATTTAAATATCCCTAGTATATTAAATGAAAGTGGAAAACAATCTAGATTTTTCATCGATTATTTAACATTAAAACCAGTGGATCCATTACGAAAAGGTCCATTACACTTTTTTCAAGATATTAATAAAATTAAATGGGCATTTAATCTTACTCATGTAGTGGAAGAAAGGTTAGAAGATCAAGAAGTTATGAAGATACAAATATTGTTTGATACTACTAAGCATTTGTCACTAAAATCTAGAATTTATTGTGATTTGTTGCGTATAAAATTTAAAGGCCATAAAAACAAAGTAAGATAAATGTCTCCGCTAGTTTTAAAGAATTAAAGTTAATTTAATTTTATATTCGTATATTTTATCTAGGATGCAATCAAACTTATTGGTCAAGTTAATTTTCCTAATTTACTGGTTCTATCTCCAAAAGTTGACTTCCAGTGCATATTAAATGGTAGTATCGAGAGTAAGACTATCAAAATCCAAAACGTCACACCCTTGTTTGTCTGCTACAGATTGAATTGGAAAAAATGTTTCATAACTGTAACGAATGTAAGTATTTTTTATATTAATATTATTTCATATATCATAATAATGAAGTCTATAACAATTTGAATTCGTTTTTTATTAACAGCATGATATTTGTAAGTCTCAGAGTAAGACAAGCTATTACGGAGTATCTACGACGGAAACATTACCTAGCCGTAAGTTTAATTAATTTTCATTAAGCGATAAAAATATTATAAATCTTATATTTTTTAAATCACAAGGAAATTTCAATATAACAAATAAATTAAAACATTTTTATTTGTAGCTGGAGGAGAACTGCATGAAATTCTAAGATGTCGAACACCAGTGGGTTCGGTTGTAGGTTTATCCATTGAAAATGTAGACCCCATCTTGCCAATTAATCAAGATACTTTGGGGGTATACTCGACAACCTTACAAAACGTAGATGATACAGAATTGACAGAATATAAAGTCATGAAGAAAGTATCTCCGATGCTTGATGCTGATTATGATTCAGAGTTTGAGTGGATATACAAATTTTCTAAGCTCCCTAAAAAAATTGATATTTCAATAAATGACGTATTTCAACTTATTCCTCATTGTGGATTATTAAAACCCAACGAAGTACAATACGTTAATGTTATTTTTAGACCAACACCTAATATAAATGTGAGAGCATTGTTGGAATGTGAAGTACTAGGAGGACCGCCAGAGACGATAATAGTATCTGGACAAAGTTCTGATTTGTTATTTAAGATAAATACTCATAGAGTTAACTTTAAAATAAGATCGTTTCATGAGAACACATCTGAAGAATTGATTATCTCAAATATTGCACAGTTACCGTTTGAATTTAAGACATACTTGAATGAAATGCGATTAAAAAATGATCTACACGGTACTATTCTTGATTTAGTACCTTCTGAGAAAGTATTAGAACCAGAAGAACAAATCGAAATGAAAATTGAAGTATGGCCAGGTGCTATGGGATATTTCCACAGAACATTTCTTTTGGAGATCGGACATCTTCCCTTTTTACCAATAGAAGTCTTTGGATGGGGTGTTATACCCCAAATATATTTATCTTTACCAAGACCGGGAATAGTAGAGGTATGAATTATAAAGTAAATCAAATGTAACTTGAATTAGTTTTAAAAAGCTATTTAATATTTTATTTGGCATTTTTAGATTGATTCATTGTTGGGTTATCAAGCAATACCGACTCTTACATCCGAATATCTAGAAGCAGTAAATGAAATGTTCTCTTGTGGAGTTAAATCAGAACATTTGAATTCACCATTGGTGGAAAAATGTTTTGAAGATCCAATCTTTCAACAAGATTGGCATATTTGTTCTTCTTGGGTAAAATGATCGTAGAATTCTTCAATTAGATTAATATTAGTCTACTTAAGTTTCATCATTATAATCAGTGTATGGCCCACTGCTGAGCCAGGTTTCCTCATCAGTATAAAGAGGATTTTAGGCTACGCTGACGTTGCGGCTTTGCAGATTTCACAAGCCTTTGAGAGCTTTAGGGATCTCTTAGAAGTGTAGGTTCCCTCACGATGTTTTCTTTCACTATTACAGCAAATTAAATTAAATTTCTTAAAACACACATTACTTGGAAATTCAGACGTGTGTGTTGCCGAGTAAAACATCAACTTAAGTTTATAATAAACGACTCATTTCATTTTTATAGGATGGTTATCCGACAATTATGGACATTGAATTGGCAATAGAGAGGACGCTCGTAACCGCTTATATTTCAGTGCATCCCGAAATATTGACTTCATACTTTTCTGGTTCAAAAGTTGGTCCTATACCTGGTTTTAGTACTATACCATATGTAATCGATTTTGGGGTTGTAATAACTGGAAGTACGGTAAAGTCTCATTTAGTAACTTTACGACAAAATTTATAGAGAGTCATATACATCTCAGTCATAATTGATACATGTTTTAGATACAATGTACTGTTGACATAATTAATTATGGTCCGATAATTACTAAATTACATTTCGCAAAAGGTACTCATATACCATCGTGGTTAGGATTAAAACTATGCGGTAAATTAGCTCCAGGAGAAAGTGGAAAACTTGAAGCAACATTTGCACCTACTTCTGTTGATTTTACTGAATTAGAACAAGATGTAGAAACATTTTTTAATATAGAGGTTAGTAAAATTACCATTAGTTCGTTTCTTACTAAACATGTAGATTGTACTATTAAATAGTAAGATTTGCTTTATAGAGCGTAGTATAATCGTTTTTTTATTACCAAAGGTACCCTATGGCGTTACAATTCCTGTGCAAATTAAAGCATTGTGTGCAGTGCCATATTTAGTGTCCAATGTTGCAGAAATAAATTTTGGTTCCGTACGATGTGGGGATAAAATTATGTGCTCAATACCATTAAAAAACGTGTAAGTAGATGTAACTAAAGCGGAGTACTTATTATTATACTAGTTATAAATTATTTTGTTATATATAGGGGAAAGCCTACTTGCATTTGGTTTGTTGCATTGAGATTGAAATCTCCTGGATCAAATGCTATGACAGTTCTTGATACTTCTGGAAGATATGAACCTGATGAAGGAGGGTGGCTTAGTATAGCGTTTAAGCCTACAATAGATGTAAGTTTATAAAAATAAATATGTTATCTACGAAATACTTTATTAAAATTAATTTTTTATAGTTAGTAATATGGATAAGGAGTGACTCTATTTTTCTTTAATAAAAACTAATAAATAGAAAGTGAACAATTTATATTTTGAATTTGGTTGCTCTTCTAGATGGTATATGAAGGCATGTTGATATTCAAGTTTCATATGAATCCTATTAAAATGGTTATACCTATAATTGGACAAGGAATTTTACCACAAGTGCACATCATTGGACCAAACGTCAGCTTCCCGCCGACACTTCCATGGGCTGAGACTTCAGAAATTTATTTTGGTCTATCAAATCCTTGCCCGTTTCCGATTGAACTTATAATTGCTCATAGTGATAAGTAAGGGTTTTATTTTGTGAAGACATACACAAAATTTAATTTGTTCAAGGTATTAATAGTTTCTAATTTGTAGGCAATGGAGGATTGAGGATGAAATTTATCAACTGTTATACAAGTACTACAATAAACCTGAAGAAATGTTGTTACCGGCTACGGAGCCTGGTTCTGGAATACCCTCAGAAATTATAAATTTTTATAATACGTTTAAGGAAAAAGTAAAAAAGTTATTATCAATTTCTTTATTTGTAAATAATTTATAGTTTTGCGGCATAACTGTGGTACAAATTAAAAAAATAGCCTTTTAAAATCATATATACTAATAATATATGCAATTAATGAATGACCTGAATTATTTAGATGCAAGGAGGAAGAACTTCATCAAACAACTAAAGCATCGACGGTTCGAGCATCAGCTGTCTCCAGGTTGTTTTCAATTACAAAATAAATTTAAAAAAAAACTTTTTTTAAATTTTTTTCATAAAAAATTTATCGCTTCATCAGAATAAAGTAAACAATTATAATTATAACGATTTAAAATGACAGAAAAGCAAAAAGTCCGAAAAGTGTACCGAAATCAGCCGCTGCAAAAGAACCACTCACACCCAAAGTATATAGAAGTGAAGCTGAAATAATAACTGGTAACTTGGCTTCCTCTATTAAATTAAAATTATAAAGTAACCACGTATAAATTCAAATGATTATTTCAGATGTTATTCTTGAAATGCGTGGAGCTAATATAGATCCGCTACAAGAATGTCTTAAAGTATTTGAAAGTTCTGATTCAAATAGCACTACCGAGAAACATTCAAACGGAATGTTAATTTTTATGCACGGATCTCCCAATGAAGGTAAACATCTCGTTCTAATTGGTAATAAATAAGTCTGGTTTTTAAATATTGTGTGTGAGTATAAGGACGGCAAAGTCTACACATACTTTGCAGAAACTGTGATCATTTAGTTTTATAGAAAATACCAATATTCCAGAGTAAGAATAATACATATTTGTAAAACGTTTTCAGAAGTGCACTGTCAAGAAATGGCTTATTCTCTTGGAAAATCTCTTTGCCTGCCTACAATTAACATAGATTTATGCATCGTTGAAGCTCTATGTATTTGCAATTGTGATGCCAGGTTTGTGCTACTACATGCTATCAACGAAATGTATATCATGTCGAAGAAATCGACAAAAGATATAGATGTAAATGAAGCCGAGGATGAAGGTAATAAATTTTCGATACCAAACCATATTACGTATTGTTATAATATTGTTTCTAACATCAACTAATGGATCTAATGCACTTTCAACATTAAACTATCTTCTAACAAAACACTAACTCTCTTGATCCAAACGCACACATGTTATTCGTAAAACCTAAGTTTCTATATATATAAATAGTATATATATATTAACTAAAGATAAACAACACCTAGAGTAACGTCAAACAAAAGACAAGCTTTATTTCTATTAAATCGCAACTACATGTATATCTAAAATTAATTTTGTTTAACCTCTTTATTGGAATATACAATATATTTTTTTATATAAAACTTTAATTAAGAAATATTGTAGATTATTTGATTTATATTCAGATTATCCATTAGATTGAAATAGATATTAGATTTTATTATTTTTTTTATATAGCGCTATCAGGAGAGATGGAAGACAATTTTGACACAATACTTAAAAAGATAGAATTTCTTGCTAGTAGTAAAAATGTTGGTACTCCTCGGTCTAAAGTTAGCGACAAAAAGAAAAAAGCATCTCCTAATCCCTCCATCGTGGGTCATTCCGTTCTTGGTGCCATAGGATCTACGACTATGTTTCAAATGGTATTACAATTAATAAAAATTTAAAATATTTTAAAAATATCTTTGGTTTTACATTAACATCAATTTATTAGGATTTGATGCAAGAACTGCTATCTGAATACTTTAAACTACCGAAATTCGACCGAGGATTTATAGTAGATACATTGACAAGTATAGTAATGAGAAATCCACCACTAGCTCTAACAACTCTAATAAAATGTAAACACACAATTTGGAATATTCATCTGGTTTTGTGTCAATCGGATTTTAATAAATGGGCTCAAAGCTACGAAGAAAATCAGAGGGAGAGCGAATTAGTCGACGAGTAAGAAGTCTTGTATCTGAATGTATAATTATTATATATTGTTATTTTATTTATTCAAGTAGTTAAAAAACTTAAAAAAAAGTGATGAGCAAGATTACTGTTAAGGTATCAGATAAAAACAGTTCTAGTCAAATTGATTTCCATGATTTAACAAAATCTAACTTTTTAAATCTATATTTCTATATTTGTCTAGTACGACATCCAAAGTTTACGATGAGACTGAAATAGCTGACATAGTGCAAACTTTTGATGATATGGATGATGAAGAGTATGAGAAAGCAAGTCCTGAGTTAAAATCTGTTTACATTAATTACGGATTAGAAGAGCGACGTATTAGATATTTCGACCATTTCAGGTTAATATTCTACTAAATCCTGACAACGTCTAGTGCAAAATTAATAATCATTATTTCTACATTTTTTCTTTTCTTTTTAGTGCACCTACTGAAGCTATATCCAAAGAAAGAAGTGCGCGAGGTAGATTTTTTTTTGATATAATTTTAATACTATAAAACAAGAATTTTTCAATAAAGGTTTTATTAATATTTCAGATCATAGTGATAAATTACTTCTAGTAGCAGAAAAATCTGAAACTCAAAAGAAAATTAAGAAAGAAGACATTAAAGGTTAGTGAAGTCTACTCGCACTATTTTAAATGACTTGATTTTAACTAAAAATTTATTCCAGCAAAACCTACAAGTGAATATATAATGATGAATACTAGATATAACGAGTACTTGAAGAATACTTACGAAGCTCTGATAAATATAGCTAATAACTGGGTGTTAGAACAAGCAGATATAGGAAGTCCTTTGTACGGTTTTAATGGACATGTTATTAGTTCTGCTCAGAAGAAAGCTAAGAGAAAGTCTGAAATGCAGATACAGGTGATGAGATAATTGCTTTGGTAATTTAATTTGCATAATTAATATTTTTTATTAATGTTTGATTAATATTCCTTAGATTTCCGAAGTGAGTTTTTCGGAAAGAGGTTTTCCACTCACAATTATATCATGTCCGTGTCTGCAATATAAACAGGCACTACTCAATATGTTCTCTGAGTCGGCTTTGGTTCGAGAAGCTTTAAAAGAAGAGGAGAAGTGTGATATCTTAAAGTTTCCTGTCAGCAAGAAGGAGTATTCAGTATTACTTCCCAAGACATTCCCTGTGATCAATTATGAAAAACCGTTAGAGTGGCGATATTTGGATGAACCACCGGTATAATAATGAAGATCAATTTAAAGAACAATTTTTTAATTGATTCCTTATATTTTCTGTTTATTATGTGTTTTTTAATTCTAATTATGTGATAAACGCGTAAATGTAAATGTGTGGGATGGGGTTAAAAATGATTTTAATTTTTTCCGCAGATTAAAAAATGTGAATGTAATCAACTAACTGATTTAAATTTGTTGGATGATACGACTCAAGATAACGTTCTATATATTCTTTCTAAATGGCATTGTACATGTGGCAAAAAGGTAAATATGGCAAATATAATTTTTATTAAAGTCAATTTTAGTTAATTAATTTTAAATAAACCATATTTTCTCGGCATAAATCCGCTATTGGAATTTATTGTTACTAATGTTTTTTTATTTAGCGACCGATTATTCATTACCACGCTAATATTAGCTACCCTAATATTCACGCTCGTTATAACTTATAAAGAGTTTTTGAAGTACACAAGCATAAATTCTATTACTTGTTAGTTATTGAACATTTTTTTAACCAATCAGGTAACTTCATCTCAAACATCAACTAGCGAAATACCGTCTACTTCCATAGAAAAAGTTCCTACAGAAGAGACAGAAATTGAAACTTATCCTTTACCTTTACATAGTCTTAAATCTAAATCTGGTATGGTTTAATGAAAAATTATCATTGATATATATAGTTTCATCATCATCATCATCGTCACCCTTTAATGGTCCACTACTAAGCTGCCAAGTGCGGGTTGCCAGACTTCACACACCTTTGAGATCATGGAGAACTCAGGAGTGCAGGTTTAATCGTATTATTTTCAAAATTTGATACAATTCTAGATATTGAATCACGCATTGTGCTCCAGTCGGGGGATCTCGTAAGATGTAAATATACGTTTAATCCCCAAGTCGAAGGCAATTTCAACGTTAAGAGATTTGTTGAAGTTAGCGGATGGCCGGAGTCGCGTGTTGAGGTTGTTGTAACGGGCATTTGCGATATACCAAGGTACTTTTATTTTTATCCGACTTTAAAGCATGAGTTTATCAATCTCGAAATGTTCTGCGATCATGAAAGGAAAAAAATGTTTTTTCCTTTTTATGTATATAATAAAAACTCAAGTAAATCCAATAATTATGTTAAAGCAATCTAAATAAAAGAAAAATTTACTATTCTTCTTATAGTCGTTTATATCTTCAAAGGTTAGATAGTCGACCAAAAAAAATGTTTGAGAATTTTGTTAGAAGAACCGTGGAAGATAAAGTTTATAAAGGAACGTATTTAGACGATCAAAAGCTCTTCGAGTTTGGCCCCATCTTTATTGGAATCAATAGGTTAGTTTTAAATTACATTAACAAACTTTTATACATTTTGAATAAATAAAATTAAAATTATAAGTTATCCTTCGAAAATAATGGATAATATTGTAATTTCTGTAGAATTTACGAAGAAAGAAACGTAATCGATCTGAGAAATTCATCGCTAATAACTACGGATATCGATGTTGAGTTTTTTGAGGACACAACTATTTTTCAACTCGATAAATCTTTCATAAGACTAGAGGTAAGCAACAATAATATCAAAAATTACAACCATTAGACTTTTCTATTGATATCATATCAGATGGTAATAATATGATCCACCTTAAGGGGTTAGGGGTAGTCAGACACATGAAAAAATGAGAATTTTCAGTAATGTTTTTTTGCCATTAAATCATTTTATTTTGTAAAATTAATAACATGGTATTATTACACAATGTTTTGACGAAAATTTGAAAAAAAAAAATTATAATTTCAAAAGATATAGCTGTTTGTGTTGACCCAGTTCCGGTGAGGTGACCATCATAAGTCTTTGGAGATTAATTTTAAATCAATCGGTCAAAAAACTAGTTTTATAGAAAATATTGATAATCTTGTGTCTCTTCGTGTAAGCTTAAAGAAAAAAAGAAATGACGTGGTGAATAAAACAGAGAATTTCTGAAGTTGAGAAGATGAATTATGTCATGGAAATACATAGTAAAATATTATTTGCATAAATTAATTCAGGATAATATGTGAAGGACAAGACGTGACAAGTCTTTATTTTCTAATAACAAAATATAATTATTTTTAAATACAACAAAGAGTCCGTATGGCCAGCGTTCATATTTCAAGATCCTCCCTTGAACGTACCTTCGGTTTAGCCAACGCTTTAGTCAAGCAGTCAGCTAACATTAAGCTTGTCGAAATGTATTCAATTCAAATGTCACCAGAGTTGACTTTATCCCGTATATAATGATGACGTATATCAATGTGCTTGCTCCTAGCATGGTATGCAGAATTACCTGTAAGATTAATAGCACTCTGAATAATTATTTTTAAATACAACAAAGAGTCCGTATGGCCAGCGTTCATATTTCAAGATTATGAGCGGATGCTCGGATAAAGATAAAAGGGTATCTTATGAGCGAAGGGAGCTAAACCCTATATTTCCCTTTTCAGCCTGGATGTCGTGGAAAGCTGACAGTTTCAGCAGCCCCCACTGAAGTTGGTGTTCATACTACCGTTTTGGTTCTGTGCATTAAAGATAACCCAGAAGTAGTCACTATCACAATTGCTTGTAGCGGTGTTGTGCCTGCAGTTGAAATACTTCCACCTACTAAGATGATTGGTAATTAAACGATTGAACTAATTATTATTAACTTAAAACAATTCTACGTAGCTCAATAAAATTAAAAGACATTATTTTACAGAATACGGTAAACATTTGCTTTACCGTCGTGAAGATGATAGATTTATTGTTAAAAACGATTCAATACTTTCAATTAAATGGCAAATTCGCAATGCGGAGGATTTCATAGAGGATTTTATTATCTCTGAAACAACTGGCGTGGTGTGTAGGAACGACAATCAGGTCGTCTCAGTGACCTATATTGCTAGCAGAGTGGGCGTTATATCAAACAAAGCACTCACTATTGATGTTAGTTAAATTTATCTCATACATTTTGATTGTTTTATTAGAAGAATGAAAGCTGCAGAACGAAGTTTTCGTTAGAATGAAATATATATTGTATATTATGTTCACTAATATTATATTTGCTCTATTTTCAAAAATTTCTAAACTTCTAGATATATGACGCTGAAGGTCGTGGAGATCCAATGTTAACAGACACACTATTCCTATCTGCTGAATGTTACGATGTTATGGTCGAATGTGCTCATGAGAACCCGAGCGAAAACGTCCTAAATTACGGCAATGTTAAAGTTAACTCGACCGTTGCTCGAGAAATGTATTTACTAAATCGGGGAAGATATCATGTATATTTTAAGTTAGCTATCATGTTACTATTTTTTTATCCAACTAAACGACCAATCTTATTTCATGTTTAGGTTATAGCCTATAAGGTCATTTATATGGGCAATGATATGGGTTACGTTGTAATCGATGTCAAATTGAAACTGCTAATCTAAAATGGTGACTAGTATATAGCATACAAAAACATTTTTTTTAATAAAATTTCGGATAATTCTATTTTTTTAATGAAGTATTGATTATTAAATCTTAATCTTTCAGGTTGAAAAAAGTGAAAAACTTTCCCGAACCGTCTTTGCTACGTTCATTTGAAGTTGTACCAGTGTGTGGAATGATACCTGCGTCAATAAAGCTAGTCACAATAGAGTTCACCTGTACCCCGACTACATCTATGAATTTGGTGAACGTACCTGCATATATCTGCTCTTTATTGGATGGTAGCAAAAACCAAGTGGTTGTTGCTAAATTCCCCGTGTGTGTCACTATTGCATCATTTTACAATACGTAAGTCGCAACATTTTTATCCTCTTAATTTAACTACTTAGATGTATGACGACCGTAATATTTTATTTCCAAATTATTTAGCTTCACCCTATTTCCTCTTGGTGAATTAAATTTCCATATAATCCCGGTTGGAAGTGGAGTAGTAAGAGAGGTAATTTTAAACAATACGAGCAAATGTCCTGTAACCTACGAAATTGTGCTTCCACTCAAATATCGACCTGACCCAGAAGAACCACAACCACAAGCCAAAATCAAGGATAATAAGTAAGTTTCATTTATCTATTATAAAGATTGAATTCCTAAACAAAGGTAACTTAAGTTTGTACTTGAAAAACTTATAGGTTAAAAAATCCACCACTGAAATGTGGCAATTTTCTCATCATGAACGACGACAATTTATTAGCACCAGGAACAAGTAGAACTCTTCAGATACAGTTTCTAGCAACAGCAGCAGCTACATTTGAGGAGACTATTCATTTTATAATCAGTGATACTTGTCCTGCTGAGAGTCAGGGGGTCCCGCTTAAGCTGGTCGGTACCGGAGCAATGCCGACTTTAGATTTTTGGAATCTGGAAACAACTTTCCGCGAACATTTGATCGTTAGAAATCTTTCTGAATATAAAGTTCCAGAGGTGCCGCATTTTAAATTATATTATAGTAAAATTAACCAATATGGAATATAATTTAAAATATTGTTGTATACTTTTAATATTTTTAGTCATCTGCGCATTGTGTATTTGTGGAAGACTCTGTAACGCTACATTTCTTTTGCGTAACAGTAAACACTAAATATGTAGGCATCATAGATCTCTATAATAGCGGGCTGGTAGCGAGTGCGTTGACCATGTCCCTGCATTATCAATCCAATTCAAATCAAGAAATATTTTCCTTGGACAAGTATCAAACTCACATAGAACCGCTGTTGCATAAAAATCTCGGCATAATATTTACTCCCAAAGCTCTTCAGGTAAGCTTGAAATCTCTCTAAAGTGAATGAAATGGTAAATAATAATTTAACTTCTAAAAATTTTACTTCTGAATTTTAGGAATACAGAGCGGTTTTGGAAATACGATTAAAGTTATTACAAAGTCAAGAACAAACATTTAAAATTTGTTTGATTGGAGAAGGGGTTATACCCAGATTATGTTTGATTACACCGATTTTAAGGCACCAGCGAATAGCTGTGCTTAATTTTCCTGTAACGTGTCTGGGATCTATTTCTTATAAAGAACTTAGTTATAAAAACGTGAGCTCAGTACAGGCTGTAGTTTTGGTGGAGGTTTTAGATCCTATTAAAGAACAAAGACCTGTATTTTGGCTCACTTCCGCGCAAGAAAATGATCATATGATCTTAGCTGGTAATAACGGTGAGGATTATTCGCGGATAATTGTTTTTAAGTTATATTTATTATAATTATGAACTATAAACATACACATTTGCTTTACAGATGACATGAACGTAACAATGAAAGTTATTTTAAAACCTGATGAAATAGCGCATTTATTCATTCATTATAATCCTCTTAAGAAAGGAAGAACGTCGTGTGATGTAAAAATAACAATATTTGAAAATCCTTACGAATATTATACGGTATGTAAGTTGTTGTTTTTAACTTCTTAAGTTTCAAAATTATTAACTGTTATTGGTATTAGATTCTTTGTGAAGCGGAAGCGTTTATGGAAGATGTTATATTACTTGGCCTTGAAATGCTTTCTATGGATATTGATTTGGAAGCTTACAAAACCTCCGCAGAAGGGTAATTATTCCATTCTGTTAATAAATGAATTATTAAATATTTGAAACCAAATATTAGACCGATTTATCTCCTGGTCTTATTCATTTCCAATTCTCGATATTAAAATATTGTCTAATTTTTTTTAAATTAAATATCATGTAATGATGCAAATTCAATTACATCTTACTCATTTTTTATATTTATGAAAAAATAGGACTATGTCAACGGTATCAACAGTCGATAGTAGGAAGAAAAGCAAAAGCGCTCCTATAGATAAGAAAAAATCTCGACAGTTGGAGAGTAAACGAACAAAAAAAATGTCACAAGCATCGATAAGGGCGAGCGACACCATTACTAGCGTGGAGCATTCAGTTCTCAAATATATTTTGAATTATGGTTGGTTTGGTTGCTTCTTTAGAGCTTTTTTTAATCATAATTTAAAGAACTTTCTCGTAAATACACGAAAGAAAGAAAGAAATGCTTTATTAACTGACCTTAATATCTAAAGGTACAATATGTTATAAGTACTAAATTAAATATACATCGGCGTCTGTCAATGGGATAACCTCAGTATTTTAGAGGGAAGGAGTGTATCCCCCAACTGATTTTCAGTGGTTTCCTTGTATGCTGCGTGAGGCGCGGTGTGAGCTGAAGGCCTAAATATACATTGTAATAATTATTTAGCTTTAGCTTTTAGCCTATACGTATATATATGATTAAAATAATAATGATAATAAATGATAAAACAATAATGATAAATGTACATACTTAAAAAATGGCTAATAGGTATATAAATAGTAAATTTGTATGGTATATGATATTTGTAGTTGTAATTTTTATATAAAAAAATAATAAAAAATGAGTGAAGGCCATACAAAACCTATTAAAATGTATGAGTTATTAATGCAAGTTAAAAATATATTGTGTTTACCCTGCCTGCTTTTGAGATTTTAACAGATATTCCTTAAATTACACGACTATGTCGCTCTTTAAGACCTCCCGAAAGTTTTTGGTTATTTTGAACTGAAGACAGGGCAGAATCCCTATCTCAGCTTCTTATATGCAGATTTTCATTTTGTTGCATAAATTAAATGACATCATTTAAAGACTTAAGCGTCAATAGCTTAGTGGTTCAGGAGTTAAATTCACGATCGATCAGTCGTGGGTTCGATTTCCAGTCATTGCACTACTAGCGTGGTCCACTTCTAACACGAGCGTTTTAGCTTATTTGGACCTCTCTCCTCTTTAAGAAATACTAGTGTTTATATGTCATCCATACTGCTAGTAATCTCTTTTAAAAAAAAGATTGCGCAAGACGTACATACATATCAATATGGGATTGTGTGACGAATCCTTGTTTTATTTAGTTTATTAAGAAAACTCGTAGTTAAAAACAACACATTAATTTAAAATCATTGTAAACAGGTGGTTGTGAATTATGTACCATGCACAGACGTTCAGTTATCATGGTCAATAATTCAGAAAAGGTGTACAAGTTTAAATGGGATGACCTCGAACATATACTCGTGAAACCGTCCATGGGTTACATATCACCTGGAGAAGAAAAAGATATTGAAATAATATTCTTTTGCCAACAACCAGTGGTTGTTAAAAAGGTACTTGCTAGTGTTGCTATATTTGTACTTGTCATGTTTATACCATAGAATAGAATATTATATTGATAACTCTTAAAATATTATGAACTTACTTTAAACTAGTATTTTTATTCATGTTGAGAACTGATAGAAAATTTTCTTTAGACAAGAAACAATAATAATAATCAAGTCTCACAACTAAAATGGATTTTTGGATATTCTTAGCATAACTATTCAATTTACAGGAATTTCTAAATCTCATACTGATTGCCATAAATGATGATTATCTAACATTAGATATGAGAGCAACTACTTGGGATAACAGACAGACGGTAACCGTGTACGATCATAATACGTAAGTTATTTCCTTTTAATTTGGATTCTGAATAATGAATATATATTTGCCTCGAATAAATAAATATTGTATTAAATAGAGACGCAGATCTAAATGAAAGGTATGAGGAAATTGTTAACGAACAAATGAAACAAATCCCCGAAATTTTGTCGGATATTATCAACATGGTCATTGTCTATTCCGCTACTACGGAGTATACGAAATATATATGCGATTTGGACGAAGAAATGTTTTTACAGGATACTTTTATTTATCAAGTAATTTCATTTACGATATTTAAACTTTGGATTAAAATTTGTATTTTCAAGGATTTTTATTGTTTTCATTTGTTTAACTATGTTATATTTTCAGGTTAGGCATTTTACTTTTAAAGTAGATAATACGGGTAAAGTTCCTATGAAAATATTATGGAACTTTGTAATAGACGACGAGTTTCCAGTTAGAATTGATAAATATACTATGAAAGAAGTAAGTACTTTTATAAAACTTTATATAATAATTCATCTATTCAATATCAAACGTGATAAAAACATTTACAGGAAGCTGTTAAAGAAGAAACCGAGAAGATGACACAGGAAGAACAGGAAAATGGTAAAATAATATTTATCATTTAAGTTTACCTTCTTATACAATTTTAATTTTTTTAAATATATTTACTGATTAATAAATATCTGTTTAAATATAATTACTGATTAATAAATATCTGTTTAATAATACTCCACTACAGTTAGTTTTTGTAGAGCAAAATAGGAAACTATCAGGTGAGATGTTTTGACTTTCCCACTTGTTGCTATTTGTTTTATATGCTTAACGTACCCATAAAGCCAACTACGTAAATTACCGACATACAATAGAGGATTATATTGCCTACTAACACTATGTATCGCTGCTCAACAAAAAGTAACTACGGTCTACGTAATTGCATGATATATAGCCATTTTACCAGAGATGTACAAAATAGTTTATAAAAAGTATTCAAATACTAAACACAAATACTTTTTATATTTTTTTTTAAATACAAAAAGCAAAATAGTTTTTCAATTTTGTATATAAAATACTAAATGCAAAATATATATTTCCAAAATTGTTTATTCAAATAAAATACTTTTATGGGTTAAAAGAATTTGCCTTTATTTTAAGTAAGTTTTTTTGACATATGTTCTTTTTCACGTCATATAGTATCAAATATATTATATCACGTAATTAATAGAAGACCCCCTAACTAACTAGAAATAGGAGGACCAATAACTTATGATGTAATTACGAAAATATAATAAACACTGATATTAGTCCCGATTCTGCAATGTGATATCAAACGAAAAGACCATAGAAGCTAGTTAAGCTGTTCCGTATCAAACTATTTTGGCTATAAAATATTAAATTAACGGACATCTCTTAACCCATTAATTCAGTGTTGTCATAGTGAGAATAGTTTATCATATTCATTTATTGATGATGATAAAATTTATTGATGTCAAAATGTATTTTGTATTTAAATAAAAAATCTTGTTAAAACAGAAATATTTAAATACAAAATGGAAATACATATTTTGTATTTCAAATACTAGTATTCGAATATGTCACATCTCTGCATTTTACAGCGTACATCAAACTATTTAAAGTTTGTTACTCTTTTAGATCCGAGTAAACTTACTCTATTCAGTGGGAGTCCATCAAGAACTAGTGTAGACACGTGGTTTGAAATGGATCTACCGTTTGTAATAGAACCTGTCAAGGAATGCATTAAACCTAATCAAAGCAAAGTATTCAAAGTTACTTTTGCTCCTTTAGAGGCTTTCATATTTAATGTTAAATTAAAGAGCACAATAGGTAATTCAAGCATTACTTTTTTATTACATTTATAAATACTAAGCGTTTAAGTAAACCTTTGTTGGATTCTAATATGTTTTTCATTTACAGATAATTTAGATCCATATGATCAAAACATATCTTGTAAAATACAGGCTAAAGCTCTAGTTCCGTATGTTCATCTTGATATCGAAGAGAGTGATTATTTAACATCAGGTAGAAGAAAAGTAACTGGAATCGCACTTCCTGCTCACACTACTGTCTTAGAATTTAATGTCCTTGGATCAGGATGTTACAAAAAGTAAGTTAAATAAATCTAAGTCTAAATTGAACGTAAAGTTTTACCTTTATTAAAAGTAAAAAATCATCATCATCTGACGTGCTATATTGCTATCGTATTTACTTTTTGTGATAATAATATTTTTTATAAGGGCTTTCAATGTAATAAACCCAACAAGTGAAGGCTATGAGTTCATATTTGAAATGACAATGTCGAATAATCCTGAATTAGTTCCAATGCACTGTGACATGCTAAAAGGCTTTGTGGAGGGAGGCACGTCTGTTGAAGTTGTATTTACTTTTGCTCCTACTGCGCCTGGAGTGAGTATTTAGTGTATGATTACAATAAAATTATAAAAAGCTAATTTTAACAATAACTTTTAAAACAGTTACGTAACAATGTCATTTTATTTAAAGACAACTAAAATTTTATAGAGTGGACAAGTGACTAACTAAAAAATATATTTTTAAAATTACTTATTTTACTAAATATTACAATAATTCTGCACCCAACAATATTTGTTTAAAAGATTTCCTTTAAATTGTAACTTAACATTGCATTCTCAATAAAATGAAAATGACTTTATTAGGCCATTAAAGGTGAATAAAAAAAAGTAATTCAATGTCATATTTTTATTTCACAGACTTATGAATCCCAATGGAAATTCATAATACCAGTCTACTCACTAGTAATGAATTTGTTAGTGGTAGGCATAGTGCGGGAACCTGAAGTAGTATTTATACCTACCATTTTAATTATAAGAAACTCCTTAGTGGGATTCACAACAACAAACGAAGTTATCTTAAAGAATAATGAAAGTGAAAGTCTAAATTTCGAATTTAAAGGAAATTCTCTTTGTAATGAATCGGGGAAGACCCCTGTTATAGTTGAACCTGAAACTGGAGTACTTCGACCACGATCAGACACTAAAATTAAGTTAGTATCAGTATGTGTTTTCCTCTTGAGGGGACGGGTAACCCTGCACCCCCTTGGTGGCAGAGGATCTGTTCCCCTACTGGCTTGTGACTGCCAACATGCTAATCCGACCGCCATGTGTCTCTGACGCGTTCCGATCGAGACGCATGTGGGCCAGATCTACCTCCTCTCTCTCCCATACCATTAATGCTGCGATTCCAGTGTACATCGGGTTCTTGCTCAGGGTCCACTGAAACCGTAGCATTCTTCTTTTTGATCGCCCTTCTCTATTTTCGAGGTGGCAACGCTTCGGCAAACCAGAGATACTCTCTAGTTTTGCCAATGTCCATGAGCGACGGTGGCCACTTTCTATCAAGTGGACCATCTGCTCGTTTGTCCCTTATCTAGAATAAAAAAAATGTAAAGATAAAAGTATATTATATATAGTATATTTCATAGATGTGAAAGCATTTAATACTTAAAAAATACTTATTTTATTCTAGAATAATTTATACTCCAATTCAAGATGGACCGCTATCTTTCAAGATATTTTGCAGCGTTACTTATTTAACAAAACTCATCACTTTGTGTGTTAATGCTTTGAGTTACTCAATAAAGCCAAAGATCACATATTACTTAATTGGAAATGAACATATTTTGTGTAGTGAAGCAGTGACTAATATTCATTTGGATCAGGTAAAAATTATTTTGATATTTTATCGCTTTAAGCATAAATTAAAAACCCTGACGCCCAGCATTATTATTTAAGGGATACTTAGTTGATTTTTATTTACAATACATAAAAAAGAGGTATGGAACGAAGCAGAGGCGCATAGCTATTATTAAAAAGCTCGTATGTTTGAAACTAATCATGACTTTACCTTCTTGTTAAAGTTATTGATGTCTAGTTGAATGCCATATGTCATAAAGAGTATGTCGATAAAAAAATCAACTTGTTTTTAAGTAACATTTTATTTCTTGTAAAATGTAAATTAAGACTCCTCTAATTATGGGTTTTAAGACAAGAAAGTAAAAACTATACTATATATATTTGAATCACTTTTATGAATGAACTTACATCAAAATATGCACACTGCTTAAAAAGTAACAAATTATTATCCAAAATGTCATTAAAAAATACGATTTCGAATGTTAAATTTAATTTTATGAATGTTGTGATGGTACGGCTATGTGATCGTCTATTTAATTATGCATTATAGTAATCGAGTACTTTAGAGAAATCTCCCGTCTTTCATCCCTTTTGAGAAACACTGCAGTTAGAGCACATCTGTCTAAACAATGACTATTGTTGATTTTAGAGTTAACTGTGTAGCGAATACATTTCACTGGACAGACAATGAGCCATTCAAGCAATCATTCTACCTGCTTATCCGAAGCCCGACCTTTCGTGCTTTATTACGGTTGTTTGTACAATAAGTTTAAATCTTTACTCACAATATTAACAAAGTTAAAATAAGATGGGTGATCATACTAGAATGGTTAAATGAATGGTGACATGTATGGGCAAATTTGCTCCATCATTAACCGACCGATATCACTCTGACACGGGGAAGCCCTACGCCAGTGTCTGGCCCTGTTATCAGATTATTGGGGGACAGCATGACCTCCTTTTGCTACGAAGCATTTACAATTCCTCTAGTCCGAAGACGAGTACTTTATTATTTTGGGCTTTAAGCCCCCCCCTGAACCATGGTTTTATATATATTTGTATTTCAAGTGATAGGTTTTATTTGGTTTGGCCAAACCAAGGTCGGAGGTCACCTGTAAGACATGGCGTGTATCGGGTGTCCAGTTATCGCCGCCGGAATGCTGTCGAGTCATGTATTGCATATTTACTAATTTTATTTAAATTTAAATGGAATTAGTTCGTCTTAAACCTCACTGTCTCATACGCTGCAATGTTTCCCAAGCTTGCCTTAGCAGATAGTGATATTACCTACCTTGCTCAAAATACCTACTCAGGATTCCTCACAGCTTTTCTCCCCTTCAGCAAACTCCTTCAATATCAGTGATTCAACTAAACTGGATAACACTAGCTATAGTCTAGTATTATTTGCACTCTCATTTCTAGTATCATTTTATGCACCTCAAATTTAGATAAATAGTTAACGGAATGATAATTAATAATAAATCTATTTAACTGTAATTATGATTAAACTCTCTTATGTCTGAATCTAGTTCGGAAGGAAATCTACTCTACTTTGGTGCTAGCTTGACTATTGTCTCTTAGTTAAGTTTAGATTTTTCGATCTAAGTTAAGTTCATAGCAAATTATTAATTTAATATCCAATCATGAGTATAGAGATCGTGATTGATCTTATATGAGGGGGAATTCAGTATTGAAGATTTGGTCTAATCGGTTATACTAATAATCTTAATGCCAAAACTCGGGGCTAAACTACAGTTAATGCTGAATCTAGGGAAAATCTTCAATATCAAATACCCTAAGGTATGCCTAATTTTAATTGGGATAAAAGTAAAAGAAGCATTAGTTTAAAATAAATTTATTAACTGATTTAAAAAAAGAAGAAACTGTGTTATTATTTAGATCTTAATAAACGCGGTTAACGCTTATCAGAGACCGAGCGTTCCATTCCTAAACTAGCCATACTAATCAGGGGAAAATGGTACACTCAAACGAAAAACCCCTCTGGCATTATTGTATATTTACACACATGCACATAGGAAATACAATTTTAATCTTAATAATTATATAGATATATTTACACTAAGTTTTCTACATAAATCTCTAAATAAGGATAAGAGACACGCACAACTTCTTATACAATTTAAGGCATAAATTTACAGCTAGTCACAATAGGTTCAAGAACCTTTTTAATTTAATTACTTCTCATTCTTAGCTCTCCCAACTCAATGTTAGCGCGGTAAATCCCATTTTATTATTAAGAAATTTATATATTTAGAAAGTTACATTTCAACTGTGAATCTATCGTGACTTAGTTTCGTGTATAAATCAGTGTACATTACCCAGTCAGGAATCACACCAAACTCGTACCACTCCTAATTTAATCTATCGTTAAATTATTTATTTACATTATTACTTTCAATTATTTACTTTATATATTTCAATTACAAAATATTACAATTAACAATCGACACTGAACCCGGGAATTAATGAGATGCGACTTGTCACCGTGGACGCTGGACGAAGACTCCCCGTAGTTACCCCTTGTCCCGCTCCTCTCGTCATTTGTGCACACTCCCCCTATTTCTCTCTAGCCACACCCTGTAACAGAAAAGGCGGCGCACGAGTAAATCTGTATTTAGCTCATTGGTTAAGATCGGGTCATTTTTTCATGTTTCCCCGACCTCGCCTCCAACTTTTTGGTTTAGACGTCGTTATTGTTGCAAAAAATTATGAATTGTTTCAAAATTCCAATCCCGTAACATCTGTAAACAATTTAGTTACTCTAACTCTGAGAAAAGATTGCACAAAGCAATTAACGTCACCCATAATTTGTCTAAAATAGCCATACTCCTATTTGTTTCAAATAAACTTTAATTTTAATGATACTTTCTTTAGCGTCAATAAGTCTCAAGTAGTTTTTTTCATTGAATTTGTATATTGTTAGTTCTGTTATTTTTTTGTTTTGCCCTTAAAATATTTGTATAAGATCCTACAATCTGTCATCCTTTATTTCGATTTATTGCGAGCAATTGTTCATACACTGGCCAGTTTCTCACGCATTGAAATAATAAAATAAAATAGATGTTAACCATCTCAATGTGTTTGGACATATATGTATAACACGTAAGAAAACTATAACATGCATCTGTTAGCTAAAAAAGATGCTAAATACCTTTTTATCAATACAATACCACGGTACGATAACTTTTAAGGACAACTGCGATCAACTGCGCGCTTAAGCTTATTATTAATTTATAATATAGGTATTATAATAAATAATACTTTATACCAGACTGCATCAACATACGAAAGAACGATTCCATTTACTATAAAGAACGATGGTTCAGCAACGTTTTTCTTTGATTGGCGTTATAACACAAGTGGTGTTAAGAAATATTTGCAACTCTACGTAGAGCCCAGTGCTGGACATGTGTCACCCGCGAATGAAGTAGAATGTGTTCTTCATTTTTTATTGAAGAAAGTTCCTGTACAAGCTTTTCCAGTTACATTATCGGTTAGTATTTTTGTTTACTTATTAATTACTGCTACATACAAGTACCGATTGCTATTTTTGCCGTAAATCACAAGACAGAATGGATGACGGTTGTCTGATTTAAATGTTTTTAGAAATTGTAATTTTATTTTTAACCACTGCACAATTTTTAATTTTTATGTAACGTTTCGTTTTACACATACTAAAGACAAACACAACCACTATATACACTTTGATAATCCACACATCCTTGCCAAAGAATATCGCTATATACGAGAAGATGGTTAACGAATATCACCTGTTTGGATCCCTTTATCTATTGAAAGACAAAAAGATACTGTGAGCACTGAGCAGTTGCTGTTGTGCAAAACGAAACATTACATAAGAATTGTACGGTAGTTAAAAATAAAATAACAACAAAAATCAGGAGATAAAAAAAAACCTTATAGAAACCGTTTTATAAAGTATTATTTCAGAAAGACCACTTATTATTTCAGTTATTACCATAACATGTCTAGAGACATTGAATATATAGTCAATAATATTTCTACTCATCATGTCTAGAAGAGAAACTTGGTTCAGTAGCTCAGATCAGTCAAGAAATTGATCGATATAGATACAGTGGGCTTATTTAATTCATTTACACACATAACAATGTATTTTATAGCTTTTTAGTATAGGGTAGGCTTGCGGAAATTGAATCCGTTCATATGCTGGAGAAAAGGTCAGTGTTGGCCATTTACAATCCCTTGAAGATTCCTTTAGAGAAATCTATCACATATATTACTTTATTCAAAACATAGCGAAACACCTACTGTATATGCGTATCTACTAAAAAAAAATTTATTAACTAAAAACTTTAACGTTACGCGTCAGAAGCACCTTTGTAAAAGTTTGTTTAAAACTATTTTTAGTTTGATGTATTTTCTTTTATTGTTTAATTAGATTTCTGATGGCCCAGACTATGAAATACATCTTCACGCGGAAATAGAGAAGCCATTATATCATTTCAGTTGCATGGAGTATAACTTCGGTAGATGTATCGTTAACGCTCCCGACGCTACCTACAAGAAAACCATTGGTTTTGAAAATGATGACAAAGTTCCTATTAAGTATGAACGATAATTAGATTTTTTATAACGTAAAGGCTACAGTAAATATTTCTTCTAAAAATCTGTTTAAATATTTTTAAAATTTCTAGCTTGGACTTAAACTTTTCAAATTTACCCGAATTGGTTGTAAGTTTTCATCAGGAGAATACAATCGAACCCAGTAAAAGATTAAAAATAGCCATTTTCTTCCGACCCAAGCAAGTTAAGGAATATGAATTTAAACTTCAATTTTGGGTGAATTCACTCTGTGAAGAAATTGTCACAATTAAAGGAGAAGGTTTGATTCAACTAGTTATATAACCGACACATGACTCTTACACTTTAACAAAATTTATGTTACTAATCAAAGTACCTAATTTTGAATTTTCACAACATTCAGGTATCCCACTCCTTTTTGACTTATATGAAGGCTGTCAAAAGAGTTTTGATCTCGGACCTGTTAAAGTTGGTAAAAAGATAGTTCGTGAGATAGAAGTAATGAATCACAGCAAAGTATCAATTGATGCCAGTTTCATATTCCGAGTGATGTATCAAAATGTGGAGGATAACGTGAATTCCGAAGCTACCAGTGTTTGCCTTAGTCCTGGCACTGCAAATCTTCATGCGACAGACGTTGGTCCCTCGAGGTAATACATCATTACTAATTTAGTATTATAAGCGAGTATGTTCAAGTTTTAAATTATTTCGTAATACTTGTAGGGGTGAAATGCTACAACAATATAAAAAGAATAAGATACAGGAACAAATAACAATGGATTCCCAAAACGCTTTATCCTCTTTAAAGGCGGTACCGAGCAAATGTATTATAAGACCATACATGAAAGTTCCTTTGAAAATACAATTCAAACCTGTAGGAATGATAAGCAATTTGGATGTTCAGGCTAGTATTTCTTGTATAAAAACAACATAAAACAAAACGTCTATATAAAATTAACAAAATATTGTTTACAGTTAAATATGAAAGTATTCCAATTCGAGCGACCATTAGTTCGATTGAGTGGCAGTGCAACTGGGATGCAACTCTGCTTCTCACAGAACTCATTGCAATTTGGTCGTGTAAGGAAACGCGGCTGTAAAATATTGAAAGTTATGCTTTTTAATAAAGGAGATTTTGGGGCCAGGTAAACCAGAAACTAAGTACTATTGAGCAAATTTCTGAATCAGTACCCAAGTTTTTCTTCCCACAACATCTGATAATACATTTTTTTTGGCAGATTTTGGTGGCAACCATTGGTGTCTAATGAGTTTATAATATCGCCAATGCAAGGCACAATTGCCGCGCATACTAACGTGACGTTTACTATTACTTTCCGACCTATTAATCATAATCCATTTATTAAAGTTTGGGTTAGTAGACATTCCATAACAGTACTGGTTTTTATTATAGTGAAAGTGCGCGAAAATCTCATCATTATATATTACATTTTAAAGTTTGTTTAATTCAAAATCCTATTAATTTACTTTGTAGGCATGCTGTAATATTGAAAACTATAGACCTCTTGAACTAGCACTTTATGCGACCTGTATTGATACGGGAAATGTTACAAATAAAACTCTATACTTTGAATGTCCTGTTAGAGAAGTTAACACGGAGTATGTTGTTGTTACGAATCCGTAAGTACACTACATATAGAAAAAAAAAGGAAGAGAAACAGAGAAATAAAATAAGAGCAAAGATATAATAGACAAACAATTTTTTTTAAACTAATTATTTATATTTCAGTTCAGATGATTTGTGGCTTGTTCTGTCAGAAATTTCTGGTGGACCTTTCGAGACTTTAAAAGAGTTTCACATTGAACCAAACTCTACGTTTGAGATCCCAATATATTTTAAACCTAAAACTATTGGAAAACATGAGGTATGTTACTAAGTTTGGTTAAAATAATATGTTATCACTATAGATCAAAAGCATCTTGCCTTGTGTTGATAAGATAAATAAATTATAACTAAGTTATTATTTGGAATAAGAATGTAAAATTTAGTCGTAAGTTTTTTAATTAGAATTATTTATAAAATAAGAAATGCATCAGTAAAGTTATTAACTTAATATACTCAATATAACATAGTCCTGCGTCGTTTCGTATGAGATAAAAATATCGTTAAATGAAGAGAAAATTTTCCTGTTATTTGTCTTTTTTTGGTCATTTGTCTCAAATGAAATAAAAAAATTCAGTGGTATTTTACTTCTATAAATATATACGTTTTGTTTTTTGTTTACAGAGCCAAGTGTTGTTTTCTCCATTAGGAGAAAGCGCTTTATTTGTAACATTAGTTGGTTCCGCCAATCATCCCAATCCTAACGGCACTGTTAATATTACTGTACCGGCTAAAGAGTTTCACACTCAGGAATTACTTGTTTATAATATAACTGAGGTATAAGTATAATTATATTAAGCATGTTATATTATTTATTTTATAGGATAGTAGCCTGTAATATGTAATATGTGGCCGTACAACAACAAATCCACCTTATTTATATATTTATTTAGGTACTAACAAAAAATATAGTTACACAATCTATTACATAAAATTTATAGCACACAGGATAACTTATCTCTAAACAGATACCCTCAAGTATAGGAGAAATATTATTTTTAAATGTGATGTAGGTACAAAAAAGTATAAATACTAAAATACTATACATAGACTATAGGAACTATAATATAACTTATGTAGAGTTTGAAACCAATATTATGAATCCTAATAGATTTTAAAAAATTTTGTTGGTAAAATTTTATGGAAAATAATTTGAAAATCGGTATGTCAAACATATTTTATTATTACATAATGTATCTTAACAAAAATTAGAAGGACCAACTCTAAAAGTATATAAAAGGAACGCGTAGAGGTCGCGTAGAGTTGCTACGAAACCTCTACGCAATTACTACGTATTATGACAATATCACGTAAAACCGATATATGTACTGCTTTTAGAAACTGAATATCTTTTTGATTTAGTTTCCTGAATCGTATGCTGTATCTACGGAGATTTTGAAAATAATACCCGATAAGTTCGAAGGTTACTACGAAATAAAGCACCCGGAAACAATCAAAACTTGGGGAGAGGCGGCTGCCACTTGTCGGTGGTCATTTGTGTGTTACGAGGAGTGTGAAATATATGTTAAAGTAGGTTTAGAATTACATTTAATGTCCACATAGTATTATCCGAATAGATGTTTGTGCTGAATAAGTAGCTTATGAGCATGTAATACTGATACATGTCTCATGTCCAGAATACACGGACTAGTTGAGAAATAAATTATCTACTATCAGTTACGGGTCGGAACTCTGTATATATTTTCCACATGCGTCGAAAAACGTGTTGAAATATTGTTAAAAAAAAATCATTCATTCAAATCGGTTCATTTATTTTGTGTAATATAAATTTCCACACCATTAAGCAGAAATAAAGTGTAAATACAATATTGCAGGTAATGTTTATAAACGAATTGAGTCGGGAATATCAATTCTACAACGTAGAAATAGTCGTAACGGAGAGTCAAATCGTGGACACCCTCACATTCACATCACGAGCAAGAGAATCTGTACAGAAAGAATTAGTCGTTAAGAACCCTCTTGAAACTGATGCTGAATTTTTAATCAATTGCGATAGACTCGAATGTCCTGATACGCTTAAAATAAGTAGGAATTCTGAGGTAAGTAGGTACATGATATATTATGTTAATGTTGACTATTTTTATGTCTAAATGTACTGTTTTATTGAATTAAAAGTGAATTTTTCATATTATATACATTGTATGAAATTATTAAGATCTACAGATTAAAAATAATATGTTTTCCTATATATTTTTTCATAAATATTCAGATTAGATTTTTTTCTAAATAAAATGAGTCCCAAAAAAAAAGTCTTTTGACCCAAATTCTTTAGGCAATTTATATTTCCAGTATTTAATGTTTCTTTTCAGGCGATCTTGGTAATGATATATTCTCCTCTTGTGGTTGGAGAGACCCATGATATTCTCGTAGTTAGCAACCCGCTGGTAGGTTGTTACATGTACAGTATAGAACTGAAATGCTTGCCAGCTAAAGTGAAGAATTTGGAGTTCACCACGCCTTTGGGTACTTGTATACTACTGAGACTGAGAGTGCAAAATAGAACTGATGTTCGGACGGATTTTATAGCATCGGTAAATAACATGATTATTATTTTATTTAACAGGATTTTTCTAACTAGTATTTAAATAAACGTTCAGTTATTTTTATTTTTTAAGAGACTGAATGTAAAAATAAATTTTTCTAAAAGCAAAATGCCCTCTTTCATATAATATGAGAAGTTACAGAGTATGAACATGATGAAATCTTAGTTTAATACTATTAAATTAGTCGTATAATGATAAGTTAAAAAACTATTTAAAGGAGATGGATAGTAGCCTCCGTTGTCGAGTGGTGTGACCGCATGATTATTGACAAAAACTTTAAAATTGTTGTTTCTACTGGCTATCACCTAATTGCCTGATAAGAAAGATGATCCATGAGTCGGACGGGCATGTGTAAATCCGATCGTGTTGGCCAACCATCCCATCGGACTTCAAGAGTGCTGTTGTGAGGCTTTGCCTCCGCGTACACATGGGGAGTATAATATCTTCAGCGTGTTTGGCTGATCTCTTAATACGGGAGTGGCCGCTGTTGCCGATATCGGTCAGGAGCTTATTGTTATTATATAAATAATAGTTTTATTGTTACCTGTATTATTGAATTTCAGGTTACCCATCCGTCTATTATAACAGAAAGGGAGTATGCCCTAGGTCCTTTTGAAAAGGGGAAATTTCAAGCATGGTTTGAACCAACAGAACTAGGGATTCAAAATTGTAATGTTTCATTTAATTCACCAGTTGCTGGAGAATTTGTGTGCGTAAAACTTTGTTCTTAGATAATAAAATAATAATCTTTTATTACATAGATAAGATTACTTAAGCTTCTTAATGAGCCAATGTTACGAATGTTATTTTTCAAAATTTGTGCTATTTCTCACCCGCGAGGGGGGACGTGTTAGAATACAATTCGTCTCTGCCGCTGGAAGAGAATCTCGTAAGAGCCGAGTAACCCGGCACCCCCTTGATGGTAGGAATCTGTTTTCCGTGACTGGCTTGCGAGCACCACCTCTTGCGAATCGGTTCGGTCGAGGCGCATGTGGGCCAGATTCCTCTCACATCCCATTAATGATGCGCTTTCAGTGGACTCAGGGTTCATCCTCAGGGTCCCCTGAAATCGAAGCATTCTCGTCTTCATTCCCCCTCCTCACTCTATCTCCGAGGTGGCAACGCAACGGCAGTATAGACAGTAGAGACACTCTAGTTTTACCGATCTCCATGGCCACTTATCATCAGGTGGACCGCCTACTCGCTTGTCCCTTAACTGTCATAAAATTTTAAAAAATATTCGAAAATGGACTTCAATTCTCTTATTATTAGTTATACACCTTTGCTTCTGAAGATTAGAATTTTGTTTGATTAACTGTAATTATTTCATCCTCAGTTTCAACATCAAAGGAATAGCAAGGGAACCAAAACCGCAAGGGCCCTTTGAAATAAAAGTTGGCGGCTTCACCACCATCACGTTTAAAAATATTTTCGAGGAGACACGCATGTTTAAACTATACGTAGACCGTGAGGAGTTTCATATCAAGAGTTTATATGAACCTGTTAGACCTAAAAAGGTACAACCAGCTTCTTTATTTACCTGGATATAATTTATGTCAACGTTAAATTGTTAACATTGACATAAATTAGATTGTATGTAATGTAGACATTGTTAGATTATTATCTATCTCGCGATATTGTAAATTATCGATAGATTGTGAACCGTAACGGAGGTACTTACAATCGTGAATCAGGATAAATTAACCATAGAGTTACAAATCTATTACAGTGGGCATAATGAAAATAGTAATCAGTTTCACTTAGGTAGATTTTATTGATTATCTGATCATCATCACGACCCTTCAATGGCCCACTGCTGAGCCGGGTCTCCTCCTCAGAATGAGGAGGGTATTAGGCCATAGTCCATCACGCTGGCCCAGTGCGGGTTGGCAGACTACACACACCTTTGAGAACATGGAGAACTCTCAGGAGTGCAGGTTTCCTTACGATGTTTTCCTTCACCGTTAAAGCAAGTGATATTTAATTGCTTAAAGCACACATAACTCAGAGTCAGAGGTGTGTGTGCAGGATCGAACTCGGACCTCCCGAGTAAGACTTGAAGTCTCAACCACTGGGCCATCACTGCTTTTTTTTTATTATCTACTAATAATAAATACCTACATCCTTTGTATCGCCATTCTTGAAGTGCATTTATTTTATTTGACTGATACAGTGAAGGAAAAAAGCATAGAAGGATAATTACAAAATAAATCTACTGCGCTTTCGGACAAAACTCTAAATTGCGACAGGTAATAATAAAATGCGTCTGTCTCATGCTAAATAGCACTCAGGTTTTTTTAGAGGAACAATAATAAATATTAAATAGTACGTCATAGAGTTTATATTGTATTGTAGGCTCGTTACTTACTCGACAGAATTCGGGAATCTACGGGCGCTCATTTACGACAGCCGTTTTAATTAATTAAATGTCAAAGCCAAAATAATCTTCACAGCGTCAAAAATATGACTTAAGTTAATCATTAAAAAATATATTTTGCCAGTATTACAATGCGTTTAAAAAATAAACTTAAATCTTATAATAGTTTATAAAATCCAAAAGTGCCTCATAATCTTCAAAAGAACACAAATTTAAATTTTTTAAAAATATTCAAAGGCATTAATTGAGTGATCATGTATATTAATAAAAAAATTACAAATTCAAAATATATCCGGTCACTCGGGAAGACAAAAGATTTTAAAGATATTCTTTCTGTAATCTGTTCAGACATAAAAATTAAATTTGAGAATCAGAAATCGAAACCGAGTACTTGCACACCAATCATGAATAAATAAAAATATTCCAACAGTGGACGTCCCATGGCTGATGCGACGACGACATATTTTATTTACTGAGTAATTATTTTTATGTTTGTTTGACTGACATCTATTGCATAACATCATTCCCATACTGATATTTATAAATTTTATAATGATAATTTGTTAATGTTCGATGTATTTACTTGTGAGATATTATTCCTTGAGACTTATTATTGCTTATACTGTTGTTCTTGCACCAAATGACCACACAAGATGGTATTTTTAAACGATTTTGTTAACCTATAAGGAGTACTATGCGTGAAGGCGTTCACATGAATACTGACAGCGGACGCGTCACGCGGCATACTTTTTTAGCTCCGCCCCTCTCGGCATACTTTTCGTTTGGCCAGTTTGGAACATTAGTTATACTTCTATGCTTTTTTCGTTCACTGGACTGATACCTATATTTCATTCTCAACTCTGTGGATACAGATGAGCCTACTGTAAGACTGACTAATCAGGGGCCGCCTTCGGACAACGGTATTTTACGGTTCACAATCAATCGACAGTTAACAATATCACGAGATAATGTTGTTCACAATTTCACGATGTCATTTATATTTCACTTAAAAATGTCCACCCAGACTGAAACTCACTTTTAACCAAGCTCAATTTCCTTTACATTTTAGAAAGGCAATTTCACTTCTTTAGAGATTCCATAATATGATTAAATATAACTATTTTTATTAAAATGTATTTATTAAAAATCATAGGGGGCTAGGGGCCATCTCTATGATTTCGATAAGTTATGTGACACGAATTATATATGATTTTACTTCAAACGATTTGCTAGTACATATCGAAAAATTGAGTCTTGCATACAATTTATCACACTATTATTTTATAGATCTTCGTTTTAATTTATAATTTTAATATTCATTATAATTTTAGGAATTAAAAGTAACGGTGTATCTAAATGACTTACCACCATATAAGTTATCGTCACTGCCCACTGGCTGCCTGACTATAGAAACATACGAGCCTCCGGAACCAAGAGTGCAATGGACATACTTCTTGAAAGGAGTTATGTAATTTAAATGTTTTAGAAATTATTTTATTCAATAAATATTTTATGTTTCGTAAAAAATTTTTCTTATAACATTTATGTGAGATCTCCTTAAAAAAAAACAAGTAATGTAAAAAAAGGTTTTATTCAAATTTGCATTTCATCACCAGTCACTGACACTAAAATCTTGCACTACATCGCCTTTATCAGGTATAACAACTTCTGCTACATCCTTTTTCTGTTCTTTTTTCTTATTAACCTTCTTTACTTTCTTCTTTTTTGGTTTCTCATCCTCTTCATCTAGTTTAAAATGATCTTCCTCACCCTCGCTATCTGAAGGGAAAAGCACTAAAGGCCCTTTATGCTCAGCTTTAGATACTTGGTTTTCCGTTTCAGCTATTTTAGGCCTCTTAATGATTGGTAATACACCAGCTATTTCATCATTCTTAGTAATCTTTTTACGTTTCTGTATCTTGTTAACTTTGTTCCAACTTTCAAAGAATAAGAGTAATGGTGTCCCCTTGGCCTTGATACTTGCCTCCCATGCTGCTACCATTTTTTCTTCAGTTAAAGCAAAACTAATTTTAGCTCTCTCTTTCTCAATGAATTTTGAATTTTCTTCAATTTTCTCCAACAATTGACGCATTTTCTTTGTGTAATTGGAAACTGAACAGGATTTTAAAAACTGTTTTATCTGAAAAATAAAATAAAATAATATTTTTTATGGCCTTTAAACTTTGTTGTTTCTTCTTAACGCAATAGGAACCCAAATGATGTACATAAAAAGAACTAATGACATCTTATAACAAAGGGACAAAACAAAAGTTACTGGAACTGTAAAGAAATTTTAATTAACCCTTTAACTGCCAAGGTCTACTTACGGCCAAATACCATAACATAAGTTAATCTGCCTTTTTTGTTTCATACCACTGTATTATATTAAAATAATGTTTATACTTGGTAAAAAGTTGATGAAGTAATCATTTACAAAGTGTAATCAACGCTTTAGTTATTTAATTAGAAGGCCTAAAAATAATGTCTAAAGTTAGATAAATTACTGATATTATTCTTAGAAGAGTGTATTGATGTTGAATGCCAGTGACGAATAAATCCGACTCAAATCTGACAGTAGGGACGGGACATATACGATGATTTACTGATAAAAAAATCCACATAAATTAAAATATTTCTGTTTATACTGACTAGTTAACGTTTATACTGAGTATGTGATCTTATTAGGCTGTTGAAAATTGTGTAGTTATTGTTAAAATCTGTAAGGGTTATTCGATAAATTGATATTGATATTGTCAAAATATAATCATGTTTGTTAAAAAACTGACCAATGTTGCTAACTGTTGTTTTAACATAAAGATTACCTAGTCTAGTCAACAAGTGCTTTTTAGGTCGAAACCTTTTTTAGTTCTCCAAAAATTATGATTTTTGTATTTTTAAATACCTGCATAACAGCCAGTAGTGATATATCAGGGAAAGCAATAGAATGTGACTCATTTGCAGTATATTCCAATAAAAGGCCATAAACTCTGTCGATAACAGTATCTTTAAACCCATTCTCCATTAACTGTGACTTAGCTAAGCGTAGTATACATGAGAAATCTAAGGGTTTCATAGACACTTTCTTGTTTTTCTTGTTAAAATCATAATTTGTTAAAACCTGTAAAAAAAAGAATGAACGAAAATCATTATGTTTATTTTAAATTAAATATTATATTCTAGCCATTTTTTACAGTACTTACCTCTACAAGAAATGGTAATATAGGTATGAAAGTGTTAGTTTCTTTAGATAAACTTATTAAAATCTCTACACAATGGAATCTGAGGGGATAATATTGATGAGTGGGCACCAGCTTGATAGTATTTGTAATCACCATCACCAAAGGATACAACAATGGCTGTAACTGAGGCTTATTAGATGATGCACATATTAAATCTGCCCATAAATGTAATGAATTTACAAATTGCCAGTTATATACTGCTTGTCTGTTTTCTATCTTCTGTAGAACAATAGCATTTCTCAAATGAATAGCAAGTTGCCTTATATATAAAAATACATGGTGGTATGAAGCATTTAAATCCAATGTAAACATCTCAACTAGTGATCTCCTCATAAAGTTTATTCCGGGCCATGTAGAGGGACTAACAAATTTACAATTCTTTACATATGTCAAATACATGGCTTTCAAAACCAAATCCAAGAGAGCTGATTGCTGGTTTCTTGTTATTCTTAAAATACATAGAAACGCTAAAACCCTAACTGTCTCCTCACTTTTACTCCATAATGAAATTAATCTCTTCAAAGCTTGCTTAGATATACTACTAAAGCATGCTACATATACAGACATTTGATGTAAATGTTTGAGAAGTACTGTTAGAATGTTGTCTGAAGTCACTCCACTGAGGAGTTTTAGTAAATCTTTGAGGTATGTTACTAGAGGTCCCTTGATTTTAATAAAATGTTTACACTTCTGTGGCTCTTTACCGGAGTGTTCCATACCCAAATACTTTTTAATAGCAGGAGGCAAATAAAGAACACACATTTGAATGACTGCATTGAAGACAGATGAACCTGAAAACCAAATTGTATTGTCAATTAAATTACATTAGAAAATGTAAAATTTTAAATTTAAACATGTTTTTTACTCATTCCTTTTAATTTAACATTTTCTGCATCAATCATAAACAATTGTGTATTCAACCATATAAAATATCAAATGATGTATATGTCGCAGTCACCTGGTTGAATCTGCTATTTCATTGAATGAATAGCGCGTTCATTGAATGACAACATTCAATTGAGTGACTAGGCCAAACGTTGATTGAACAAGCGTTACTCAACATCCAACTAGTTAGAGGATTGTAACATAGGACATTGAACAGAGCGGACGTAAAATCAGTCAGGTGATTGAAATTTAGTTCATTTTTTCCCACTGCGTAATTAAATTTACTTTCAAGTGCGTTATTCGTAATAAAATAGCGTGTAAGAATGGATTTACCTATTATTACGCCGCCGCCGGCTACTTTTTAAGAAAAAAATATCAGTATTGCCTATCGTAAGACTTAAAATACAATATAAAATTATAATAAGGTGTGTCATGTCATGTCCTCATTTTTGTTATCTTAAGTTGCGAACTTATGGTCACCCTAACCGAACATTACAAAGTCTGCTATATCCCATTCAACGACTACGCTATATGACGTTCAGTCAAGATGTTGAATGTTACATTAAACAATTTGACGAGTTGTCCTTTAGTCATTCAATTGAATGTTGTTATTCAATGAATGCGCTAATCATTCAATCAAATATCAGATTCAACCAGATGATTGCGACATATATATTTGTATATATATTAACCTACCTTAATTTTCTCATTTTTAATCTAACAGGTATTATTTATTTCAAAATATGATATTTATATCAAAATACTGAATATCTACTGAACTATGAAACTGAGTGCCGAGTATATCAAAATAACATCTGTATTGAAACGAGAATGAGAAGTCACACTGTTAAACATTCTTAACTATAAATAATACTTTAAGCTTTACAGCAATAATAACTTCAGGATTACCTTCAACTTTAAACTCTCCCACAGAAGCTCCATCCTCACTAGTAGCTCTGATCATTGCAGCATTGAAGACTTTAATGACAGTAGTCAATGTAGCTAATTTAACTTTGCCTTCAGCTTGTAAATCTGATTGCCACTGAGCCACCATTTTAAGAGTAACTCTACCTTTTACAACTTTAGCATCCTCATCCTAACAACAAATAATGACAAGATTAAAATAAAATTATAACTTTTTAATTATAAAAAAACTTTGTGCTTAATATTTTTTTATTTTATTACTACAATAATTAATTTTGACAGTGTAATTACCTCAAAATCACTCTCATCACTATCCCCGGTAAGAGGTCCAGGCTTATGGAGTTGTTCTTCATCATCATTGTCTTTGTCAGAACCATCATCAGCTGAATCAGTATCAAAATTCAATAAATTCTCATCATTTTCTTCAAGGAAGTTGTAAAAGTCAGGGTCAATTTTCTTTAATTTTTCTAAAGACTTTTTATGAACCTCTGGCGACAATTCTTCTTCTGAATCTGAAAAAGCCAATTTTAATTTGTAGCATAAAAATTAAATTAATTTTTGAATTTAGAGTTAAAGCACTTCTCTTCTTTATGTTACTAACCTGAAGCCGCTTCTGGAGGTGGATTCGAGGGTTTCTTCGGCTTCATAATTGACTGAGTTTATTGTTATAAGTAACAATAATCTTCACGTTTCGGAAACAGCTTCTTACAAGTATATTATACGAAATTATTAATTTATTATCACGTTTAAACCTCGTGGTTATGTTTTTGTAGAATTTAAGATTGACTGTTGACATTGACATTTTATTCAAGTTTTTTTCCATAATGGAAAAGGCAAAGGTATTACACCGTTCAGCTACTAGTAGGTAGCTAAATTCTTTATTCATTGATTCCCTTTTATTATATTTTATTTATTTTAATATTTATAAATATTGATTTGCAAATTAAGAATATATTAATGTGAGTTTTACGAAACAGGTCAGCTTTAAATAGATTGATTATTAGTTTTTACTAATTAATCTGTGGACTGTGGCGATAAACCGGAATGTCAAAATTATTATGACGTTTTCTTTTTCGTTCTAAGAAAGAAGTGACGAATAAGTGTTTATTTGCTGTTAAAATCCAAAATATGGCTGCTGAAATAAAACCTGCACCTAGGACACCTAACGATAGATTTTCCACAACTAAAAAACCAGCGCTATTAAATAAGTTGGAAGGTTGCACCGATGATGTTAACGCAGCGGTTGTGATTCCTGGCGAGGACGGAGTTATTAGTGTTTGCGATGATAAGTAAGGGTGTTTTGTTATTGGCTTTAGATTCTCTACCTATTTAACAACTTTTATAACATCACACATTACGTTGTAATGCTTTAAATGTATGTGTCTAATTGTAATGGCGTAATAAAATATTATGCGAATATTTTATAGCCATTCTCTTGTACAATTTGTTTAGGTACTTCCCACTTCTTCCTACTAATCCTACAAATATTATACGGGAAGCTTTGTATATTTGAATATTTAGATGTTTGTTTTAACATTTTTTAATAAAACTTGACACAGAGATAACTTATAAACTGGACTAACATTTACATAGGATTTTTGCTAAAAAAGGCACAGTTAATTTTGGTTAAAGGAATAACACAAATGGCTGGATGATTTTAAGCAAAATAAGTTTTTAGAACAAAAATTGCCAAAACCAATTTAGAAGTAACAGCTGCTATAAATAGGGCCATCAATTCTTATAATTCCCTTCTTATAGATACTCCTATTGATATATTTTGGTTTTCTGAGAAACAATTTAAAAGTAATATATAGAATATTACCAAAATTTAGTTTAATCTTTTTTTTATTAGTTTGTTTTAGTTTTTTTTACTATATCTTCTAATTAAGTTTTTTTACTGTTACTATTTGTTTTTAGCATTGTCCCCTAAGTTTAGCATTCTTGCTGTTGTAATTAAACATAACAAACCGTAATTAAACACAACCTAGCAAAACTAGATAATACAGTAAAAGTGATGTGTCCAAATGTAGCGTGGTTAGTTGAGCAGTCCTTCTACAGTTATAATGAATTTTTAAATATTGACATTATATAAAACTTTGATATTTAATTGATTATTCTTTTTTAAAATATTATGTTCCAAAAATTATGTATCTGACCTGTAAAGATTATTTACCAAATAAATTATGATTATGATAATTTTAAGTTTCCTAATTTAACTTATGTTTTTTTTTTAATATCATTTGCATATCATGTTAGCCTATAAGTGGATGTATGCAATGTGAATGTGAGAAGTAAATGTGTAAAGTAGTTTTAAGAAACATGCTATGCTATCTTGACTTCCTAAACAAATAGTATATTGCAACCATATATTATAAGCTGTGTGCTATCTATATAGTATGTGTGTAAGATATGTATCATGAATTGGTTAGCAAATGGGATGGTGATCGAGCTTCATGATGCATGTATGGTTGAGTGCACATATCCACTTCTGTAGAGCAAAACCAAATTATTTAAAAAATGTTCTTGCCAGAATATAATTTACACAAAATAAAAGATTATTTATTATCATAAAATTTAAGGACAGTCCGGGTATGGCTGAAAAGGGACTCTGGGCAGTACTGGCCCAGTATTTGCCAGTACATGCCATCAGGCTGCACATCAATGTTCTACACTCCTGAAACACGCCAGCTGTTCATTGGCCAGGAAAATGGTACCATTTCAGAGTTCACATTAGCCACTGATTGCAATAGAATAAATCCTGTAAGTACATGAACATATTATTGTGCTGTTTTATTGAAAAACACAAATTCGACCTATAATAAATTATAGCTGTTATTATATTTTTGTCCTTGTATGGTGTGTTATCCTAATAATTAAAGTAAAACCCTTAGGGAGTAATTTTAAGAACATATACTTTGTCCCTTTTAATTAATATGAAGTAATTATTATAATTAAAATATTTCTGTGTCACTTTAGCCTTGGAATATTGATTAAATTTGCATGACAACAAGGCTAAATTTATTTCTATCTTCAGATGACCTTCAAAAGTAATATAAATTAAATATTATTTTGAAGGAGAATAATCAAATTTTAGGATTTGTAAAAACAGTTTTTAAATTTTAGGTCCAAAGTAATTGTATATTGTATTTGTCTAGGTTTTTGTATATCTATCAAGATATTGAAATGTAAGTAATTCTTAAATATATGTTTTACATTAGATTAATTATATAAGTATGTAGTCCAGTGATTAGGAAATTGGCTTGACAACTCTTAATCTTCTCATTGGACTACTCTCTAAAAGTAACTTTTTGTTTAGACACGAGAATATTTAGCGCATACGGCGCGCGTTTCGGCGGTGGTATTCTCCTTGAGCTGTGAATGGGTGTTGTCAGTTAGTCGGGATAAACTATTCTCCTACCACTGTAGCGAGACAGGAAGAAGAATTGGTGGATATTCGTTCGAGGCTTGGTGCACCGCATTGCAGTATCCTTTTTAAAATTATATAGTTGTCTTAAAGCATGGTAAGCCTTGATGATTGTTGGTAAGATTCTATCAGGAAGATAGTAATGTATGAGTAGGTAAAATTTAATCCTGGAACTTTTTATAATTATGCCACTAACATTTGTGTTTTATAATGTTAGCAGTTCACTTATCTCGAGAGGAAATAGCGAATGAAAATTTTTGATTAGAGCATTTTGGTAATTATATTATACTAGCGACCCGCCCCGTCTTCTCAAGGTTTCTCTACTATAATATGCTTGTATTATGCATATAAAACTTCCTCTTGGATCACTCGATCTATTGGTTAGTTGTAAAAATGCATTAAAATCTGTTGAGTAGTTTAAAAGATCTAAGAGAGCAGACAGCGTAAGCTACTTCATTTTATACTATGTAAAGATATTACTAATAGAATCTTATAAAGATGTTGTTACCAATAGACTCAATTTCAATCTCCATAAAATTATTGACATAGTTTTTTAACCTTGAAACATTCATTTTGTTTTATTATTAACAGTTTAAGATAGTGTAAATAAATGTTTGAATTTTTATCAACCGTTTAGTGCTCCTAACAATGTGTTACATATTATGTTACGATACTTAGAAACAAAAATTAATTTGTAGGGTAATGGAGAAGTTGAACAGAATAGGTTTATATAATTATTTATTCATACATTAAAAAGCACTATGTAAGTAATAGGGCTTCAACTATATTTATTTGAGAAGCCAGAGAAGACTCACAAATCAATGATTCTATTTTTGTCTTTGAAATTAATTTGTACTATATTGTTCCATATTTATTTAATAATTTATAATATTTCTTAAACTGTTATCAACAGATTTGACTCTCAATCTAAGTACGCATTTATTGGTGATTATAGTGGGCAGATAACTATGTTAAAATTAGATAACAATGGAGCAACCCTAGTCACAACGTTAAAAGGACACACTGGGTAAGACAATTTTTAATTTTCTTTAAGATATATTAAGATTAATATGTTCATGGTTTACCCTGTTGGACATAATATTTTACATAGTACAGTGCGACCTCCATATAATAAATCGGTAGGGAGCAAGTAAATATTCGTTATATCAAGTAATTCGTTGAACTGAGGTATATTTAGGTTATGTTGCTCTACTTGTTCGCAATGTAAAGGTATATTTTTCATTAACTCTTATGGACAATTCAATGGGATTACGAAGAATTTGTTAAATTGAGGATGTCATTATATTGAGGTTCGTTATATTGAGGTTGCACTGTAATAGCTGATAAGTCTGAAAATAGACGCTACGTTTCATCCTGAAAAATTACATAATTCCTGCAGAGTAATAATATAATATACCATAGCACTTATGTAAACATATTTTTCGATCGAATTTCCAATCCAAAGGCCGAAACCTTTGACAGAAAACAGAATTTGATTATTTATGTCTCACCTATCTCTAGTAAAAGACAGGGTGTCCGTTTGATAAGGAGTAACATAACACTAAAGGATTACCTGTCAGCTCAGACTAACAATTAACTATTGTCTAACATATTATGCTATATGTTATTTTGTCTCTTGTTACACAATGCTTCGTAAAATGTAGGCTTGGAGTTAAAAGCAATTATGAGTGAGTCATTCTCTAATAGGTTGACGTAATACATGCGAAATATCACTAAAACACTAAAATTCTATTGTCGGATAGAATGCTGTATTTCAATGTTTATAAGTTGTAATTACTTAGAAGTAATTATCCAAGCCATTTAAATAAAAAACTAATTATGTCCCTGTCAAAGTTTTTCGAATTTATTTTAAAAATAAATGGTTTAATTTTATTTCCAAATCATAAACAATCTCGACACAAAATTCTATAATATTTGTAAATTTTTTTTTCTAGTTCGGTCAGGGTATTAAATTGGGCACCTATACCTCAGTTGCTCTTCAGTGGATCCTTTGACCAAACTATCATCGTATGGGACATTGGAGGTCAAAAAGGAACAGCTTATGAACTTCAAGGTCATAGGTAAGTTTTTTATCTCATGCAATTACTTAATATTTACAATCATACGCGCCAAGCATCTTACGAGCGCCTATAGTTGAACACTTATGACCGCCTATAGTTGAACACCAAAAAAAAAAGAAATTCTGTCTTAGCCCGTCTAAAATAATCTGATTGGCCCCCACTAGTTTTTGTATTGCGCGTGTCTAGAATTTTTTTAAAAATCTTGTTAACCTTCGCTCGATGTGCTCTAACAGCCAACTGTATTTTAATCGAATCTTAATATATTTCCATTCTGGCGCCCCCTGAAACCTTCACGGCGCCTTATCCTTCCTGGCGACATATGGACGGCGCGTCCCTGATCGTACTTTATTGGCCGGGACGTACTTATTATTTATTGTTTGAGATTTGATTTATTCAAAAATATTTCAGTAACAAAGTGACTGGCCTGTGGTATGTTGGTGGTTGCCAACGACTTGTTTCTTGTGGAGAAGATGGAGCGCTTGGTGTGTGGGAAATGGGAGTCCAACGTCGTGAAACACCGGCGTGGCGTGAAGCAGACTTGTGTCAGCTGTGCAGAGCGCCTTTTATTTGGAATGTGAGAGCAATGATGGAAAAGAAGCAGCTTGGTGAGTTATAGGTGACCACATATACCTGTGCACTTAAATGACCATATATTTCTTAATCATAGTCTATCATTCAGTAATTGTGTAGCTTTTGTTTTAAAGTATTAGTATAGTTAGTACTTATGTGAGTGTTCCGTGATAAGGTTCAATGTATTCTTGTTCTAGGACTCCGGCAACACCATTGCCGCTGGTGTGGTGCAGCTGTGTGCGGTGCTTGCTCCCCCCACCGTCTGCCTCTGCCCGTGATGGGATTCGAGTTCCCTCAACGCGTCTGTGCAGCTTGTTATGATACATTGCGCCATGAACCGTAAGTAAAAATAATCAATTAACATTCTCAAACTCAAAATAGTTTATTTCAGTTAAACAAAAAAAAAAAATACTTTGATACATTCTTAACATTCAAATGATCAGGACTGTGTAGTATAATATTTTGTTCAACAATGATTTTTTTAAATCCAAGTTTTGAATTGTTGGAGTGGCATTTCTAATGTACTCTATATTTATATCTGAGTTTATTCGTAGATAATTTTCAATCAATATATAATCACTTCTAGACAATACTAAAAATGTGTATTAGTAAGAAGATTTACGTCATTAATGAAATCAGTGGGGATCAAAGAAACAAAACTTCTATCTCAGGATATAAATGCAATAAGGCATGCGACGGTTTCGCATTTATACTTACTAGAATCCATGAATATAAAAATCCAGAAGGTGTTGTCACCCGCATGCGTCTACCACATATTATATTATTTATTATAGACAAATTTTAGTATATTTCCCAATGTCATTGAATACCATATCATAATCTAAGAGTCTAGCCAGGCTGGATTTCGTCTCTGTTTCATCTCCTTATCGTTGAAATCATTATTACGACCCGTCAATGGCCCACTGCTGAGCCAGGTCTCCTCCTCAGCAGGAGGTATTAGGTCATAGTCCACCATGCTGGCCCAGAGCGGGTTGGTAGACCTCACACACCTTTGAGAACATGGAGGACTCTCAGGAGTGCAGGTTTCCTCACGATGTTTTTCCTTCATTGTTAAAGCAAGTGATATTTAATTTCTTAAAACACACATAACTCCTGTGTGTGGGATCGAACTGGGCCCTTGGACATTGAAGTCACAAGCAATGGGCCATCACTGCTTTTCAATGAAATACATTTTAATGATTATTATATTGTAGCCGCGAATCCCTGGCCTCATTCCACGACATGAAGCACGCGGTGGCATCCCTGTTCGTGGACGAGGCGACGGGGCGCATGTGCACGGCAGGGAAAGATCGAGTTATTAAGGTATATATATATATCATTATTTCTTGAAACTTGAGACAACTTACGATTTAGAGATATTATAGAAATGTATTTAGAAAATGTAAATGTTTAGAGTTAATTGTAGATTAGTATAATTTTAGATTAGTATTTTGAATGTACGTTTTCTGGTATCTATTTAAATAAATTATTACAAATAAATACAATTTTATAGGAATACAATTCGGAATATTCAAAGCATGAAAATTGAGACAAATTTTCAATTTCTATAAATATTATGTTCGGGAAATAAGTTATCAATGATAGTCTCGGTTTGGTTTAAAGTCGATTTAAAGAATTTATCGGTTTTATTCCACAATATAAAAAATATATCCGTTATAAAAGATTTTGAAAATGTACCAATTACATTTAATGTATGTATACTATAAGTTTGAATAACTTGGCGTTTTGGTAGTGATAAGTACTAAAATAAGGTAATTTGTTAAGGTATGGGATATCAGTGTGCTGCTGGCCCCAGCACCCAAGCCCGGCACCAGCGATCAATAGCTAACCACTAGACCCACGCGATCACTCCGTCAACGATTCTGTCTATATTATATTGTCTGTACTGTTTAAATATTATATTGTATGAAAGGTGGTTAGATATTAAAATATTAATTTATTATTAAGTTATAATATTATTACACACTTTTACGATTTAGTATTGTTTTTTAAGAATGACAGATCTCAACGTTAAAATGTTCGTTTAGTTTTGTAGAAAATATTTATTCTATAAGAGTAGCAGTCTTTTCACTACTGATGTAAATCAACTCCGACTAAGTTGGAGTTATCTTATTAAAATAGACATGATGACCTTTAAAAAACATTTCTGTGATCATCGAGAATTACTCTCTAAATAGTTTGAAATGTTTGGGTTGAAATTAACAGGAAAAAGCTCGCCGATGTTTTAACATGATGTCGTCACGTCACTCTTTCATTTTAAGTATTGTATGGTCTCACAATATGATACTAAGAAACAATATTTCATTATTACGATTGGCGTTCAGGCTTTGCGGTCATCATGTCTATTAAAAAAAAAGCTGAATATTAACCGTTTTGATCTGTCAATGTTCTAGGTAATTCAATAACGAAAGTTAATTTATTTACTTATGATGCATTTGGAATGTTTCCCGTTGTTTTATATAGCTGAATAGGTTAGTTAAAGAAAATTCCAAAAAAAAAATAAACGTTAATCGATGTTTTATTATTACTATTTAATAATCAAATGTATTATGTAACGTCAAAGGTCCAACGAATGTTTAAGGTTTAGTTTCTTCAGCTATCTTGATGTAAGACTGAATCTTTCTGGATAATAATTTAAAAAGAGGTCTTGGATACTAGTTGTGTGTATCTAGAGTAGGTTTTACAGTAAATATTTAAAGGTTTATAGCCTTAGAATCTTTTTTTAATAGAGGAATCTTATAGAAATGGTTGTTGCATTTTCTACATGTATGTTAATTGTTAACGGTCTTTCATTCAACTTCAATTCAACCAGTTAAAGGGCAACACTATTCAAAAATAACTGCTATAGTAATCTATGTAGTGTAAACACAGCCATATCGTTTATTAATATAATCGGTACAGGTAGAAAGAGTGAAAGAATATTATATTAATGTGTTCATAAATACTATTTAATCAGTGTCTCGGGCACTTGTTTTGACCATGAAATATGGTCCCTTGTTTATTGTAAGGAGATTACAGACAATTTAAGCGTCATGTTAAAATTTCATATTAAATAAAATTTCTTTGAATCCAGTGAAAAGGAAGGGGGAAGGAAGAAGAGATTCTATAAATTGGATTGATTCTTTCCTTTCACCGGTAATATGGCGTTGAACTGTGTGTTTTTTTATTTAAAGTCGAAAAAAAAATATTTACAATGTTGTAAAATTCCAATTTACTTTTATGATTGGCGAGAAATAAAATATTTTTTGACAATTGTGGTAAAATAAATAAAAATTTAACAATTTAATATTAAAGTCCCAATTACTTATTAAGAAAAATAATACAATCTATTTGTTTTGCAATTAAATTTTTTTGCAAAATATAGTATTGTGAGACGATATAATTATATCAAAATATTTAAACTAAGATGGTCAATACAAACAACTAAACACTAATATTACCTATACTATGTACGTACATATATAATTTAATTTCCAAATAAAAATTCGAAATGAAACTAATTTAGAGCTTCTTTCTTTAAAATTTTATTTCATAAAAATATTTTTACCTTTGAAATAAATGTATGTATGTATGTAATCACGTACATTTACGTGATCTAATTCATTTTCAGAAAGCATTTTTGCCAAAAATATTTTTTTGAGATTATTTTGCATTTTCATGAATAAATTTTAAAATTTCTCTTATTCATCCTTATTTTTAACCTCGAAAATATAGGTAATACAAATTATAGCACTTTGAAAACGACTTACAATTATTTTCTGACGTAAATAATAATTTAATTAATAACTATTATATCTAAAGACATTTATGTAACATTTACGAGTCAATCAAAAGCTAATTTCCGGTGTGGACCAAATTATTAATCAAAGGATATAAAAAATAACGTGTCATTAGTTGTTCTATTTTCAAACCACACCCGGAAGCCTGTGCTCGATTTAACCTATATATTAAATGTTAAGCTCGGTCTACATCCGTTTGGCATTTGCGCCACGATTTCGAAGCGTGACGTTTTTGAAAAGCATTAGAAAGGTGTAAACTCAGCTTTATTTAAGAGCATGTTCATCAGCAGTTAATACTAGCAGCTATTATGTAATTGTATATTGGAAGTTTAGTAATCGGTTGCCAAACATGGTGTGTCTGGTGGGACTAGTCTTACTCGTAGTTTGGTCATTATGTATACTGGAACTATATTATTGTGCTATATTCTTATATGTATAAAATTTTCATAGTATTTAATGTACTATATTCGTAGGTCTTACCTACTCTGTTTTCGTTTTGTAAGGTTCGGATTAAAGATATATTTAAAATAAATTACATTTACGTTATTAATTATAATATAAATATTTTTTTATTCACGGAGCTTATTTGTGTTTGTAATTAACACTGTAAGTTAAAAGTCACTGTGTAATTATTGGATATATTATGTTAACTCTACTACATAGATCGCTTAAAATTTTTATGCCAATAAAATGATGAATAAATTATGTCTATTTTTTATATTCTGAGGTAGGTCGATCGAAATAAACAAACATAAAGAAGGCAGTGAACGGTTTAAACAGTTATTCTAATTCTTAAATATTAATAAATACTTAATACTCTATAAATGTCATTGACATGGTCAGTCTTTCTAGTCAGGTACGTCGTGGTCTCTTCAGAATCTCCCTTTTTAATCTTACTTGATTCTCCGCCGATCACCGGCTTAAGCTTTGGGTCAGCAATCAGTAGCTAACATTCAGCCGGGACAGGTATACTGTTCCTTAGGCACACAAACTTGCCCGTTAAAAACTTGCTCCTTTGGGCAAGTAAGATAAGTTCTTACGCCCGTTACACAGAAATAGTACTTTTTACATTCTGTTCCTTGTTGAACGTAGAAACCATCGCGTTCGCAATATTTCCCACCATTTTCTATGATACTTTTCCTCGGAGATCCACAAATGTGATTCGTAGATTCTACGCAGGCGTGTCCGTCAAAAATTTTCCCGCCTAGACAGGATAGAGTTGTTAATCTGTCACCGCCCTCACAGTAAAAATATCTGTCAACAAAATGTTATCATTCATGAAAGTGTCAAAAAAATATATTACTATAAATAAACAAAAAGAATTTATTTAAATACCTGTGGCAGTCAGAGTCTAATTCGGCGTGATATCCATCACTGAGGATCGAACATGAGTAGTCCTCGTTTGGACAAACATTCGGGTGCGTAGCGACGCAAGACTCGCCATCGAAAACGTGTCCTTCGGGACACGCGTACACTGCCTTTTCACCGTTGACGCATGCGAAGAAACCTCTGCATCCAGCATCCGTTGCACGATAGCGTCCGTCACTTCGCCCGTAACAGGAATCACGTTCTAAACTAGGGCACAAATATTGCGACATCGGTGAACATCGTACCCCGTCGTATACTTGCCCCGCTGGGCAAGATAGTGTAATTTTCAGAAGACCTACGCAGTGAAAATATTTAGTACAATTTGAATCTAAATCCTGATACGTTCCACTCGGCATTCCCACGCATTCGACAGACCGCTCGGGGCCCTCGCAGTAGAATGACGCCTTGCGTACACATCCGACGCCGTCGAAAACGAAACCGGAATCACATGATCCGCGAGTTATTACTCTCTCCCGACGACACTCGTACCAGGAATAACAGTCTCTCCAATCTCTGTATAGTCCATCCTGACGATTAAAACAAGGGCTCCTTGCGGGTGGTGGGCAATGAGTACGGGCCGCAGGTTCGCAACCACTTCCGGAAAAGAGTAATCCTGGCTCGCATACACCGCGTCGAGTAACCCTGTGGTCTTCACATACAAAATATTCACGACAGCCAGTAGAACGATCGGTGTAGGCACCGTCAGGAGCCTTCTGACATAAGGACGAGCAAGCTTCGTCCGAACAAAAATCGGCGTCGCCTGCAGGGAGTGGCACGGCAGCGGAGCGGGGTGGCGGACATGTCTTCACGCATACCCCGCCACAGGATACCACTGCGCGTAACTCTGCACCGTTGCACTCGAGCGTACGTCGACATTCGTGCGAGGAGTCCGGATAATTACCGTCAGGCAAGCCCGCGCATACAGGCTCATAGCAGGTGCCGGCGCCGCGAGAACATGCCTGTCTGGCTAAATCAAACCATGAGCCTGACGGGCAAGCGTGGTCGATGACAGTTCCATTCGTGCAGCGATAATAATGGCGACAAGCGGTCCCAGGTGTAGCATAGGCGAGGGTATCTCCTGGCGCACACACGCGGCGCGTACAGGGTGCACTGCCTCGCGGAACACAAGCGGCAGACGATTCGCTGAACACGCGCCCCGGGGCGCACGCGTAGCGTCCCCTCACTGTCCCGCCCGAGCATCGTACATATTCTTGACAACCTGTATCGTAATCCGCGTAGAGACCGTTCTTGTTGCAAATGACGTTGTTTCCACCTATAAGTAAAAAATTAACTTAAGTACTTTCTAGTTGAAATTTAATAAGTAAACTCTAACTTTAAAGTAATATACAAATAATTAAATAAACAAACTACTAACTATATTTTATAATACTTAAAAAATAATATTATTTGTTATTTATTTATACGTGACTAAAAAAAGTAAAATAATAATAAAATGTAATATAAAGGTTTTCCCTTATCGGCCGTAATTATTTTGTTATATAGCCATATAACCTTCCTCAATAAACCGAACATTTAAACGAAAATTATTTTTTTAACAATATTTGGGATTAGCACATTCAGTTTTACATAATACAGCCTTATAATATTAATCTGATTGAGATGTATTATCAAGAAACATGTTAGAGATATATTATGTTCAGAAAGAAGAACTCACTTGAATGTACAGCAGCGGCCGCGGCGAGTATGTTAGCGGCGAGCGCGAAGCAATGCGTGCGAGCAAGCGCGCGCGCAGACATGTCGGCTGCGACTGAGCGGCTCAGCGGTCGCGTCGCGCGAGACTCGCGACCGCGAGTGTTGCTGTGACGCACCGGAGGGTTCCTTGACATTCGCACGCCCCCGCCGTAACTTGATCCCTGCGGTGGCCCGGATGCAGCCTTCGAGCTAAGAATCTAGACACGCCTTGTTTTGTGTCGCCTGCTGCCACCACCGCCGCTATCGCTATAGAAAACTCCTGCGAACCTTCCATACCTACTACCTCCACTCCGTACTTGTTAGGCGCTACGTCCGTGACCTTTGCTTCGTATTATGTAATATTGCCGAATAATTTTCACTTCTTTCTTAACATTTTCGTACGTCAACGACCAATTTTTGTCTAATAATAGTTAATAACTTCGAAAAATGATGTAGATTTATGTTATTAATATATTTGATTAAACCTTTTTATCGTAAACAATAATTTTATCTTAACAAGACTTCCATTAATTTTTTTATTATTTCAATTGCCCAGTTATCATTCTACGATCGTATCCGTGGGAAACTCTTATATAAAAATTATAAGTAAAAAAATTACGTCTGAACGTAATGAAATAATGAATACTTGGTATTGAAGCAGATTCTCTTAGAAATTGTAGTTGCATAGCAATGAGTCGTCGTCTATAATATTAAAATATGGAGATTGCGTGGCCATCGTAATTATATATGCATTAATAGGACTACTCGATCTGCTCTAAAATAGTAAACAAATGGTGGGAATAACATAGCTATGGCCTTGAATTTCTCTCGACTTTTAATGGAACGGCATTGGATATTCGCTGACGGAGAAGAATGTTTGGAATGTTATCTAAATGCGAATCACCACAGGGCGTCCTCTGCGGGTGTCGGGTGTCGGTCGTCGGTGTAATCAATTCTTATCGGTCGATCGTTATTTCGCGCCTCCGACCTCCGTGAAGATCTTTGTGATTCGTGTGCTCGTTGTGGTATAAGAATACAATTTGTTTTTAAACAAAATAATAAAATTGCTTAACTGTCACTGTCATATGAGTGTCTTACTTTGATCTTAGATTAATTCGTCGCATTGGTCCATTATATTCTGTACAAGTGTTAAACATTTTTTTTGTAGTCTGACGCAACTAGATAACAGGCAAACTGAGTGCTTCGTCTAGAATTTAATTACATTAACATAATTATCTTATTTTTGGTTTATCCGATGACGATTCAAAGTTGTTATTTATAGAAAAAGGAGGATGACTTCAATTAATCTTTTGTTAGAAGTTCAGTGGCACATGACTTATGTAAAAGTAAAGGCGACCACAAATCACGCGCGCAAAATAAATATTATGGACCATTAGCCATTTTGATGGAAATCCCGATCATGGAAAATCCTAAGTAGTTTGGTAATCAAAGCAACTTGAATGTGAAAATATTTGCGAAACGTTTTTTTTTAATAATTATGAAAAAGGATCTTTTTTTGTTCCCGTTTACGTTCTTGCGGTTTACTTCTCTTTGCACTCACGTATGTAAATGTTTGTGGTATTTGATTACGGAGGTGATGAATGAAAAAAATTAATGTACCTATGATACTCAACATGTCTTTAAACGTTAAGAGCCAATTATGGAAAAATGAAAATGTCCAAATAAAATGTCATTGATTTCAAGAAGATAACGTATTATGTTTGACTTGTTATACACCCTTCATTCTGATCATTAACGAGTTTTTGACAAACCAGAAATTAAAAAGATTTGAGTATATCTTAATAGCCTTATTCAAAACTGTGAAAGGTTTCTTTTTTTTCGTGTCGCAATTTTGTTATCGAAGTCTTCTGAAACGTCTCGATCGATTTTTATGAAATTTTGTGAGCATATCGGGTAGGTCTGAGAATGCGTCAACATCTATTTTTTATACCCCTAAGTAATAACGATCGCCCACCCCTAATTTTTTAAATTTATAAGGCAAAACAACTTTAGCCGGATTAGTTAGTTGGTCGATAAATTTGTTCTTACTAAGAGAAAATAGTGCGGGTAGAAAATAGATATAGGTTACAAGATATAGAGTTTCAGTCGACGATATTTCAACAACGACCTCGAGGTTGCTGTTATTACAATCGAGTTATGCGATTCTAAATGAATTGCATATATGCAACTAATATGCGGACCGGATCAACTCGGCGTAAGCACAGGTACAAGGTCGTTAAACTCACGTAACACGTGATGCTCAATCATATATGATTAGTTTCTGCATTGACGCTGTGACAATGTTCCATATCTACTGGTATCTGACAGCTATAACGGATCTATTAGTTTGTTCCGAAAAAAGTTGTCTTTGGCACCTTAAAGTGTTTAGTAACAAAAAAGATGGATAGGAAAAAGTTGATAATATTTTACTCAGCAATGTAATTTTTTATGCGTAAACCGCACCTGGTGGGTCTGCAAAACATGATGATCAAATCAGTTACAATCTAATATAATTTGGTTTAAAAGAAAAAAAACTTAAAATAAATTGTGCTATATGTATATATAATAGGTAGGTATTACAAGGCGGAATATCGTAATATTAGGATCGACTACGCGTATAATTATAAATCATTAGGCACATGGTCAATAAGATAGAGACAATTAAAATGAGTATAATTTGCCATAATTCCAATACACGTGGAATCGATACAAAGCGCAAAATAATTTATGTTGTAAACAAAGTATTTAAAAGGATCTCTGATTGTATCTCAATCACTTGACACTGGTTCATCGATGAACATAAAACGTTACAGAAAATCATAGTTGGGTTGTCCGGTATTAATTACTGGACACGAAATTATATATATATTTTTGGAATTTATCTATACGTACGTTGTTGTTCATGTGTCCAAAAGAGAAGAGGATAAAAAAACTATAGAGTTGCGAAACCATCGTATCTGATTGTGTTAAGAATGCTTGACTGTCAGAATTGCTCTACCATAATATTTACCACGTTCTTTGATGTCAGCATGTGTAATCGAGTAGATTATAACTAAAACTTATACAAATGTTGATTAATGTTCTCAGTTGTTGTATCTAAGTTCAAATATAATTGTAGTCGAGTATACGGTTAGTCGAAATATCGCGGATGTGGTGTTTTTATGCGCATTCCTAACTCATAAATATTGATGTAGCGCGGTTCCGCGGTCCGAGGCGTCTGCTGTTGCTGCTCTGATCCGGGTGCCATCATTATGTACTTGAGGCGTACGTTATACACTGCCTAAAACATGTTCAAAAGTCATCAGAAATAGGAAATATTTGACTGCTAGAGTTGAGTAATATTCACATACTATTACATACGACTCGCGTGGTAGCGACTAGCGGTAGCTGTACTACCTGAGTATAGGAATTAGGTAGAGAAGGATAGTAGGCTTATTTTTATTTAAGGCACTTTAATAGATATTAAAAATTGGTACTGGTGGATTAGCGCTACAAAAGTATTTGTAATTAGTCGACTCGTGCGACTTTGTTCACTTATAGCTCCGCTCCTATTGGTCATAGCGTGATGATATATAGCCTATAGCCTTACTCGATAAATGGGCTATCTAACACTGAAAGAATTTTTTAAATCGGATAAGTAGTTTCTGAGATTAGCGCGTTCAAGCAAACAAACTCTTAAAAGTGAAGGAAACAATGACGACAACTTTAGCGTTGCTTTGTTATTAGGTAATAATTACTACCCTGTATTTAAATACTCATATCTCATAGTTTTATCATTTTTGTCTATATCATAAATTAGATAAGCATCAGAGAAAATATAATCTACATTGGAATAGTAGATCTGTGGATTTATTTTCTTTTACATAATAAAACCTTTAGCTTTTTATAACATCCAAGTCGGTTCCAAAATATCGTTAAAATAATTAACAAGAGGTTGATTTAATAAAATCACAAGGATATACAAAATCAACACTCAATTACATAACAAAATATTGAAAGTCCGATCCGACATCCGATGAAGTGACCTTTTATCTTCAAATACGTTTCAACACGGATTTAAGAAGCGACGTGCTGTCTAGTTTATTTATTCGATTTTATTGATTCCATTCTGATTCTTATCTAATTTAGTATAATTATATACCGTATAAACTTGCACAGATTACCCAATTTAATAAATAGACAATCAATTCAGGAGACTTATCTACGTGTATTAGTAATAAATAATCGTGATATAATATAATGTTTAAATCATATTAAATAAGATGTTATGTTTTGATCTGTATAAATAATATAAATTTCATATAGAGTTAATCTTCTATGCTCATCTATATCCTGTATGTAGGTACTGTTCCATAACGTTGTACAATAAAGTATTTTTATTTTAAAACTAGCGACTTACCCGGCCTCACACGGGTTGTAGAGCATATTATCCCATCATACATCGTTTTGTTGTATCTCAAAAAGGGAAAGGTACTGTTTTCAAAGTTAACTCCCAGACAAGGTGGTTTGACTTTCCGACATTTTCAACTATTATCGTCATATTTCAACCATAATAATAATAATAGCCTTTAGTTTCAGACAGTGTTACATTTACAGTTTATATAATCTTACATTATCTTTTTTTTTTGTATTCTATGCTTCATCCTTCCCCATTGCTCTCTATCCATAGCAGTTCTCGTCCATGTACCTCCTGCTATGCCTTTAATTTCATCTGCCCATCTTCTTAGTGGTCTACCTCTTTTCCTTTTCTTATGACTTGTGAACCAGTTCATTATCACTTTTGACCATTTTTCCTTCCCTCTAATTGTATGACCTGACCATTTCCATGTTAACTTTTTTATTGTTTTTGTGACGTCTTTTGTTTTTGTGTGTTTCTTAATGGATTCAGTTCTTATTCTATCTGATAGTCTTTTCCTTAACATACTTCTGGGTATACTTCAGGTAAAAGACATATTTCAACCAATTTACAAAAAATCTTAAACAAATTATAAACCTAAATCTTTCTTATAAATCACTCTATCTATTAGTAATAACCACATGGAAATCCGCTCAGTTGTTTTGGCATTACAATATTTAGAGATATATACATTGAGATAAAGGTAATACAAATTAAATTTTAATTACAAACCTTTTCCCCGTCTAATTAAAAAACTTCCTGTCTAGATAAACCACGTCTAATCAGCCAAATATGTTGTTTTAAATCCTTCCAAAATGTCCAAAATTTATCAGTGTTACTAATAAAATTAATTTAAAAAAACCGGATTACGCGATGCTTATATCAAAAAGTTAGTAAAAATATGCGATAATTAATTATGAGAATGAAAAAACTGTACCTTTCTGTAAAAACAATAAGAGCTCCTTTTTGTTTAGAATAATGTTATTTCACTTATAATATTTATTACTTATAGCTTGTAGTGAGATGTCATAGATTACAATTTTTTTACATTATTTAATTATTCAAAGATGCTAAAGTTATTCTGCTTCCAACAGGGATAACTAGCAATCTTACTTTAATTTATTGAGTATCAGTTAATTTAGGAGACTCGGCTTTCTGTAGATCTATTCGTTTTCTGAGATGTATCAAAAGGGTTTTATTTTAAAAGTTACCGTACCTTAAAAGGAAAAAATACCCTTATAAGATCACTTCTGTCTGTCAAGACCCTTTTTCTCTGTGTGGAGGTATCAAGTTGAAATTGATATTAAATACTCAAGCCTGCGGTCCCTTGCGGGTGGCAAAAAATCCAACTTCTAAATCCACGCATTGAAAAGATATGACCGTTTATGTGATTACTGATTACTCATAAATGTCCCGATGACCCAAATTTAGCACGAAATAAAGTCTTATAGCACAAGTACAAGAAAAAATAAATAAACTATCATTTTTTTCCTACATCAATAGAAAATTAACTTTTTTAGGACTATCACACTAGACCCCTTTTTCTCAGAAAATCGAGTTGAAATTTATTTCAAATATTTAAGTCTCTGTTAGTCTGAGTTGTATAAATCAAACTTCTAAGTCTATGCAATGAAAAGATACGCCTCTATCTTTTGTTTTGTTTTCATATATAAGATTTTTCACAAAAATCAAAATTCCCAGGGTTGGTCCTTTGATCTAGAAACATGATTTTTGGCAAGAAGCAACATCTTATAGCACTATTATGTGGAAAAATGAAATAGAAATTTGTTGTTACATCACGAAAAAAATGATTTTTATATATTTAGGTTTTGGCGCATTATTTGAGGAATACGAGAAATTTTCAAGTTGAAATTAATATTGAACATGTAAATCTACAGTTATTGGTGACATCACTACAACCAACATATTAAAATGTCGAAATATGTATGTATGCATGTATGTATGTGGGTATGTATGTATATATGTAGGTATGTGTGTGAATGTATTAATATATGTAAAATATTAATGTATAACATATATATAATATGGTTTTTCTATGTTTAATGTTATATATTTCTTTTTGTTTTGTATTTCAAATGTACACAAACGTTTTTGTGTAGTATTCACTGATCCTACCCTAATTTATTAATTTTGTTATTCCTTTCAATCAATTCAAGGTTGACTGGAAGAGATTCCTAATTGGAATAAGTCCGCCATTGTACTCGTCTTAGTTTAGTTTTATTTTCAGTGTATTTTTTTGTGTTTTATTTGTGTACAATAAAGAGCAATAAAAAAAAAATCTATGCAAGGAACTAATAAATATGGCCATTTATACTGTAGTGATTACAAGTAGTTTTTCTATAGGGCATTCCACATATAGCGGAAATGGAAAATGTCGATTTTTGTGACTTTAGTAATATTCGAATATGTTTTAAATATACACTCGACACAGATAAAAAAAATTAAATTTAAAAACTTTCAATAATTTTATTCTAAGAAAGAAAGAATTCATTTGTAATACAAAAATGTATTTAAAAATATTATTTAGTAAAATATAAATCCCATTAATTAATTTATTACATTTTTAATTTTTAGACTGGTCAATAAGGTTTGAAATTAGGCACCTCTTCCAGTTTCTTAAATTTTCAAAGTCCTCTATCTTAACTTTAATTAGGGTTTAAATCTGTACCGACGACATGTATATGTATAATGTATTCTAATGTGTGTAAAATCGCAAACATCGACGTTTTTGTCGTCGTATCGTGTGAAATTCATCTAAAGCGGGCGCGTATACTAGCAACGACTGTTGACGACATGACATGTTCTTAAATGACTTGTAAAATATTTTAAGCTACCCCAAAAAAGATTTTATATTGGACAAAATGTATTTTATTAATATATGTTCACCGACTTTTAAATTATTTAAGTGTAATTACTTTTTACTTTAAGTTGCATTTATCAGTTTGAAGTTGGTTAATTTTTTTTTGTTAAAATGTTTTAACATGTTTTTTTATATTCTTTTTGTATGTAATTATAAATATGTCAATTTAAACACGCATTACTAATTTCGGGTGTCAACGCCCTACAATATACGGTTAATATTACGGTTAAGTTTTGTCCCTTTATTGAAATTGTACGGAACCCTCAGTGCGCGAGTTCCACACTCGCACTTGGCCGAATTATTAAATAAAATAATACTTTACAATTTCACGTTTCTATCTCAAGCGGTTTGGCTGGTGAGTCACGATATTGCTTTTTATAGATCCTATCATCTTATTGTAGAACAAAAATAAAACTTCCACATTTCCACAATAAAAAACAGGATCTTCGTTTTTGTAAGCGACCTAGCCTACCATATAAGCTGAAGTATCAATAACTGCTCTTCCATACGCGGTTATACAAATTAATACAGTAGCGCGACATGTAAATATACTGGCAGAAGAGTAGGCAGAATTAATAAACAACATAAAACGCGGTTGCAAAAATTAAATGTTGCTAAATTTCGTCTATTGTCTTTGTATTATGTAGGAAAAAGTACAAGGAAATAATTCGACCAAGTGCGAGTGTGGAACTCGCGCTCTGAGGATTCCGTACAATTTCAATAATTTATAACATTATTAAATTTTGATTTTCGTGCGCGGGTTAAAATATTATCAAAAATAGTATTGGTAGGCATTTATTTCAGACAATAGTAATGTGTATTTCAATTGACATATTTATAATTATCTATAAAAAGAATATAAGAAAATATGATAAAACATTTTTCACTAATATAATTTTTAAGTCGGTGAACATATATCAATAAAATATAATTGTCAAATATAGAACCTTCTTTTTCTGGAGTCAATTAAAATATTTAAGAAGTTGTTATTTAACAACATGTGATATCGTCAATAGCCGTTGGTAAGTTTCGCGGCCCACAACTTTAGATTCATTTTACACGATACGACGACAAAAACGTCTATGTTAGTGATTTTACTAACATTCGAATATGTTATACATATGTCTTCGGCATAGATTTAAGCTCTGATGAACGTTAAGCTAGAGGCTTTGAAAGTTTGAGTAAATGGAAGAGGAGCTTTACCTTAAACCTTATTCCCCAGTCTAAAAATTAAAAATTTAATAAATTATTTAATGGAATTTATATTTTACCAAATAATTTTTTGAAATATACTTTACATTACAAATTATTTCTTTCTTTTTTGGAATAAATTTATTTAAAGTTTTTAAATTTCATAAAATTAAACTCATTAACTAGAGTTAAAACGGTAGAAATATTTTATATCTGTATCGAGCGGAAGTATATTGTATAACATATTCGAATAACACTAAAATCGCAAACATCAACTTTTTCCATATCCGCATATCATGTGGATTGCCCTTTAAAAAAACTACTTGTTATGGCTTCAGAATAAATGGCTATAATTATTGATTGCTTATATTTAGAAGTTTGATTTTTTCGCAGCTTCAAGATATTATAGACTTGCATGTTTAGTATTAATTTCAACTTGATAACTTCACGTATTCTTCAAATAATACGTCAAAACCTAAATATATAAATGATCTTTTTTTCGTGATGTAAATAAAAATTGATATTTTCAGGATTTTTCCCATACTAGTTCTATAAATCCTTGCTTCTTTTCAAAAATTATGTTCCTATGTCAAAAGACAAAGCCTGGGAATTTTAATTTATCTCGAAAATCAAAATTACACTACATGAGATAAAAGCGGTTTCTGGTTTTCATTAAATTGACTTAGCAATTTGATATTTTTACATATTTGAGGAACTAGAGATTAGAAAATTTTGTATAAATTTGAACTTTATATGTTTACGTCTGAGAAAAATGGTCTTTCGTGACAGTCAAAAAAAGTTAATTTTCTAGTGATGTAAAAAAAATTTATAGTTTTTAAAATTTTATCCTTTATTTGTGCTAAGAGACCTTACTTCATGCTTAATTTCACGACGCTAGGTCATTAAGAAGTACCTTATAATTATAAGACTGACCACATAAACGGTCATATCTTTTCAATGCGTGGACTTAGAAGTTTGATTTTTTGCCACCCACAAGGAACCGCAGGCTTGAGTATTTGATATTAATTTCAACTTGGTACCTCCGCGCGCGACGCGATCCTGAGAAAAAGGGTCTTGACAGACGGACAGACAAACGGACAACGAAGTGATCCTATAAGTGTTCCTTTTTTCCTTTTAAGGTACGGAACGCTAAAAATGCACTTTTCATAGTCAAGTTTAATTCATAATTCAGTAAGATATTAAAGTATACATTTTAACTTGGGCGACCACATTTTGCTATCTGTTTCGAAGCTTCTAGTTGACTCCAGCAAAACTGCTGGACTAACACATTTTTAAATGACAGTATTTTTCTTCCTTGATATCCGATTTAAAGGAACGAAGCTTATATTTTAAGAAATAGCAATACAACTGTGAAAGGCGTACCCAATTTAGTGCAGTAGTTCTATTGCTGTGATAAAGGCAATCTGAAAATAAGTCTTCTTAAACATCTATGTCCGGACTTTCTTTAAGTTATTCATATGTTAAATATTGCTCAGCGACCGACCAACAAAGAGTAATTTTAAGCAGTAAGTTAGTTGCATACTTTCGTAATCTTGTAGGTACATATAACGGATGCTGTTACAACTTGATGACAGTTCAGCCGTTCATGGATCATTGTAATATTAAATAATTAAATGTTGCCTCACAATATCTTGAAAATGTTGCTCCATTTAAAGTAAGTAGGGTATGGATCCACCATTAAAGGTCTTTTTTTAATAACCGCGAACTGATTTCTCTCTGGAAAGAATTTTATTAGGTCCCTGAAATCAAAATTCTTTTAGTCATTTGTTTATTTTGTATTTGTTTAGGTAATGCAGATAATTTGAATAGATTCAACGCGGATTATAAAGGGATCCTTTAAGTCAGCCATTAGGTAGGAAGCTTTAAGCACTAATTTTTGAGCGTGTGTGAGCTTTAATTTGTAGCTCAACATTATCACTGATTAAGTCTACCACAAATGAATGAAGATATAGTTAAACTATACAGAAGTTGAATAATGTAAATTCTAGGAATATGGTTCATCTTGCGACTCATCGTTGTGGTATTTACCAGTAGTTCATTGCCATTATATCAGATTGTTAGATAATGAGCACATGCAAGAAAGTTCACATCCGCAAACGATGGCGAGGCTGGGTAAATGCCATACTTGATAAACAAATAATTATGAATGAAAACAAAATTTTTCAATTTCATAGAAGTCAAATTGCCCTTGTTTGTAGGCACACTGGAAAACCTTGTATTACGATTTTTTTGCTTAGCTTTGGATGGCTATTTAAAAAATTGCTCTTGAATTTGATCTCTTCCTGATTGTTTCCTGCATTTGGTACAGCCTGGAAATGTGGAGCAAGTTACGGTAAAGGGATGAATAAAATAGCAATAGCAAGTTGCTAACGCTGCTCTTTACCTAATCATCCGTCTTGCTCTATTAACAAAACAATCTATACGTCTTTATCTATACTATTATATAAAGAGGAAAGATTTGATTGTTTGTATGTTTGTTTGTTTGTTGCGAATAGGCTCGAAAAGTACTGAACCGATTTTGAAAATTCTTTCACCGATAGGAAGCTACATCCTTTCCGGGTAACATACGCTATGTGGTGTTGCCATAAATACTCTAATTAAAAAGATATGGCCATTTAAGTGCCATAAGGTGGCCATTTTGTAAATTGAAGGGACTAATTCTCAGGAACTACTAATCCGATTTTAATTTTATTTTCACTGATAGAAAAATGCACTTTTCGTGAGTGACAAAGGTGATTCAGTGTTGCCATATACATTTTTTAATTCACGAACTTGGCCATTTTGACGTAACTAACCCGATTTTAAAAATTCTTTCGCTAATAGAAAACTATACTTTTCGTGAGTGACAAAGGTGATTCAGTGTTGCCATATACATTTTTAGTTAAACGAATTTGGACATTTTGTCGTAACTAATCCGGTTTTAAAAATTCTTTCGCTAATAGAAAACTATACTTTTCGTGAGTGACAAAGGTGATTTAGTGTTGCCATATACATTTTTTTAATTAATAGAACACGGCCGTTTTGTTACTACTGATCCGATTTTAAAAATTCTTTTACTGAGGAAGTCTACAGTATTTCTGTCTTTCTTCCTCTTATATACTATCATTTTCTCTTATCCTGTCTCTTTTTTCTCTCTTTAATATTTATCTTTATCTCTGTTCAGAATGGTCAGTCTCTGTTCGGTTTTTTTTTTCGAGAGTCTCTCTGTCCTTTATTTTTATTTTCGTACATATATTCTTAATTTAACATAATATACTTTAACGTGGACGAAGTCACGGTAGTCGACTAGTCATTCATAAGAATAAGCAGAGTTATATAAACACTAGTCGACCCTTGCGTCTTCGTCCTTATATAACTCCGCTCCTATTGGTCGTAGAGTGATGATATATAGCCTATAGCCTTCCTCGATAAATGGCTTATCCAACAGTGAAAGAATTTTTTACATCGGACCAGTCGTTCCTGAGATTAACGCGTTCAAACAAACAAACTCTTTAGCTTTATATATTTAAAATTAGTATAAGATATTAAAAAATATATTTAATTTAATATTTTAAGCACAGTATTAATTTGAAATGAATATATGCACTAGAATAAACTTTGTTTTAATATTAATTAACATTTATGATTGATTGTTTTTTTAATAATTAACAAAATATTTAGCATCAGATAATCAAAGATTCAGCAAACTAAAATACATCTAAATATAATCGTTGCAAAAGAATTTCTTTATCTATACTAATATTATAAAGAAGTAAGATTTGTATTTTTGTATGTAACGAATAAACATAAAAACTACTGGACCGATTTCAAAAATTCTTTCACCATTAGAAAGCTACATTATCCCTGAGTAACATAGGTTATATTTATTACAAGAAAAAATTAGAGATCCTCAGGAAATCTCACTAAAACCAACCCAAGGTGCAAAAAAATTAGCCATAAAATATCTTTCATCGCATGCGCTGTAAAAAGTATTGATGATAGAACAAAGAAATGTTGTACAATATTATAGAACGTATCAATATCTACAAAAAACTCCGCGAGACCATATGTCCAACTATTATGTCACTATATGTCACTATAACTACTTTTTTACATTTTAAAAGTTGATAAAAATGCCAATCAAAATCAGACCATGTTTTCTATAACTTTGTATTAATCCTTATCCAAATAAATTATTTCGTATTCAAGACTGTTTCAATACCTGTAAAATACTTTTTGAATTATTAAAATCGGACATTCCAGTCAAAAGATATTACGAAATAAAAATATCAAGATAAATAAAAAATAAGCCCTGACGGGTCGCGGACGCGGTGTGGAGTGCCTCGCAGCGCAGTGAGTAACGCGGCGATAGAGGAGCGACAGAATACGGGAGCCAAAATGTTAAAAAAAATTATCCACCCGTGCGAAGCCGGGACGGGCCCCTAGTTAATAATATAATAAAATATATTATTTATTATTCCAGTTGTCCAAAATGATGATGCCCATAACATTTTAGTTGTGCCATAAAATTCGATAAATACCTAAATATCAATATTTTATCAGATGCTACGCAGCTTGTAATATTTCAACTATTTTGCATCAGTCGATGCGGATGTATGACTAATATTGAAACTATTGTTTAAATTGTATTTTATTATTACAATAATAACTAATAACAGACTTATTTTGCTTGAACCATTATTATATTCTAAGAATATCGTAGCAAGGTAAATTTCATTTAGTAAATGTATTTTATCTATTGTTACTAGTATACACATTAGAATTTAGACTTATAAGAAGCATACTAATTTAAATTTCACTGTTGAATCTTCATCGGAGAGATATCCACGTGAATAATGTCAGAGCGAAGCGAGGGCGGATCATTCACTTATAATATCTTTTATATAAAAAAATCTCGTGTCACAGTGTTTGTTATTGAACTCATCCGAAAAGGCTTGACCGATTTTTATGACTTTATGCGTATATTTCTGAGAATAGGTCATAGGCTATTGCCAGAAATTAATGTATATGGCAAAACAACGTATTCCTGGTCAGCTAATAATATTTATACTTTATATCCACGCCATCCCGTAAACTTTTCGTGCAACACGAAGCCAGAGTGATAGTATCGATCTAGTACCTAACAAATCCGTGAGACGGCATTATGTTCTTTGATATATCTATAGTTGATACTCGAAATTTTAACTATCTATAGCTGAATATTCATTAACTATCCTACAAACTTATAGGGATGAATGTTTGTATTTAAACCCATAATTTTTCAATTCATTATGGTTTTACACCTCATGGTAACCTATGTTATGGTAAACAAAGCGATAACGCGAAAGAAGCCACGATACGTTAAACATTTTTGTTTATTTATACCAAATACAAAGTAACTTATATCACGTCGTCACAAACTAACAAAATTTCGCATTTAAGATACTCATATTAGTATGGATAATCGAGTTAAAATCTACTTTACACATAAATAATATACGTTCTTGACACTTCAACCTCAACCCGGTTCCTCACGGTGCTCCACACAATACAACTCATATTATTTATTGCATAAATCTGCATAACGCTCGTATATTTCGTGACTAATCACATGGGCACGGACCGGTTCATTCTTTGTTTTTCTTGCGACAAAATATAATCTTCTCCATAGTAAATATGCTTAAAATACAAGGATGTTAAGTAGCCAGCAAGTCTGGCAACACCTTGTTAACAGGACGGACACCCATTTTATACAGAATATAAACAAAATCTAAATTTAAAAAACAACCACACTATCTTAGTTTATCCTAATCAACTATGTAAGTTTGAGTTTTAAAAGCAAATCAATGTCCTTAATTATAACATTTGACAACAATAATAGATTGCTAATAACCAAATCTATTATATTTTGTACTCGAATATATAATTTGTTTTCTAAAAAACAGTTTTCCTATAACGAAATAAATCAAATTATACAATATCCTAGTATGTACGTTACATAATAAATAATTATGTAAAGATATAAAATACATGTTATCTTAATTGAGACTATGACGTATCTGTACATCCTAGAACACTTAAAAACGATAAATTTATGTTAGAAAAAAGTTTCTCCGTTCTAACCTAATGAGTATTTACCTATTCTACACTTCTAGTTTTCAAAGAATAGCGTAACTACCATCGCCTGGCTAAGTTAAAATAACTTTTTATATGAGAAATCTATATAAATGGAATCGATGATTGTTTTGCCATATAAGTTTTAAAAAATTGGTGTGGGTCACCCTTATCATTTAGGAGTATAAAAAATAGATGTTGACCGATTCTCAGACCTACCCGATATGCACACAACATTTCATAAAAATCGATCGAGCCGTTTCGGAGGAATTTGGTAACAAATGCCGCGACACAATATTTTTTATATATTAGACTAGCTACTCGACAAAGGTTGTTTTGCCATATACATTTAAAAAGATTGTGGTGGACCACCCTTATCACTTAGAGGTATAAAAAAAAGGTTGACCTATTCTCAGACCTACCCGAAATGCACACATTTCATAAAAATCTATCGAGCCGTTTCGGAGGAATTTGGTAACAAATGCCGCGACACAATAATTTTTATATATTAGACTAGCTACTCGACAAAGGTTGTTTTTCCATATACATTTAAAAAGATTGTGGTGGACCACCCTTATCACTTAGAGGTATAAAAAAAAGGTTGACCTATTCTCAGACCTACCCGATATGCACACAACATTTTATAAAAATCGGTAACTAACATTGTGTCACGAGAATTTTATATATAAGATGTGCTATAAATGAATTTATAAAATTTTACTGTTTGCAGATCCCTAGAAAACTGGTTTTTGTTAAAGAATGGTAATAATTCAGTGGTATACATAGTATTTACATATGAAAATGACTTCAAGGCGTCAGCTTAATTTGGTAACATCCTGTTTCTCAGATACTAATTTAGTCTTTTTGGAACAGGTGTTTAAAATATCTATACATCGAGTAAGCATTGGTTTTATGAGGTAAGTAATAGAGGAGTACCCGCGCGACTTCGTTCGCGTGTTGCTGCGGTCCTATGGGTCGTAGCGAGATGTGAAATAGCCTATATTACTCCTTGTTACATCAGCTTTCTGCCAGTGAAAGTCCAGTCAAAATCGGTCCAGCCATTTGAGAGATTAGCCAGAACAAACAGACAGACAAAAATAGTAACAAATGTTGTTTTTGTATATGTACCGTGTATATGCACTTAGTAAAAAGCGGTTATCTATTTTAATATTACAAACAGAACCTCAAATTCTATTTAGTTGTATGGATAATACTACAAAACTGATGTTTTCGTCTTGGGGGGTATTTCGAAGAAAACACATTTATGATTAATTGATTATATTAGATTCTTTTTCATAATAAAAACGTCTCTTTATATTGCACATGCAGTGTCTCCAAAAAGTTTTTTCAATTATATTATCATTATAACTGTAACTGAGAAGATTATCATCTAAACTGGATATTAAGTTAACATTCTTCCTATATCATTAATTACGTGAGGTGTTCTAGGGGGGTTCGAAAAATTCTCAAAAATGTCTCACGTAATTAATGAATTTAGCTGCATGTCTGCAATAAGTTTAAAACATATTTTTTTCGCAACGTTTTTAATCATTTTTTGTCATATAAGGCGAGAATTCATGAAAAAGGTCCAGATATACGAGACCTATTATGACATCTCGTAACCACAAGTATTTAATAAAATTTCCTGTATTCAATGGAAACTAACTTCGTCACCTATAATTGTTGCCTTAAATGCGGATCTAACTCTTCCGAGTATTCTTGGTCACCGCCAGGGCCTTAATTACGATATACAACACTTAAAATTAGATACGGATGTGTATATGGTAATAAAAATCATGTGATAATCATTTATATGTTGTCGTAAATCTAATGATGTAGTCGTAAATCGTCACATGCGTCGCAGCAAAGAATTTAAAATAGTTAAAGAATGTAAACAGTGTGGCAATGGCGCCAATCAAAGGCTATTTATTTCTATTGATTATTTTAAGTGTCACCATCTTATGGAAAATTCCGATACTACGTCGATAACTTGTAGGCTTTGCAGGAGATTGCTTACTAAAAAGTTCTTAGTAATTAACATTACAAAAGTTATCAACGAAAACTTAAAACATGATTTAATAAGTAATGTAATTTAAATCTAGTTACTGTAACTAATAAATTAAATCTAATTTATTGTAACTTTTAGTTTAACTTAACTATGTTACCTATATTATGTTCTCTGTCTTCAACAGATGGCGCTGCGAAGATCGGTAAAACAGTTTAAGGCTTTTGTCATTTTATCGCAATAATAACTTACTGAAAATAAAACCTATGCATGATATATTTTAATGTTAAAATTTCTAGGAAACTAATGGCTGTTTTATTGCAGTGATGTATTGAATAAAATACCATATGTAAGGTTATTTTAAGTATGACGGCGCAGACGGCGCAAACGGTCGGTCGGTAAAGCAGTTGCGCCGGTCCGGTAGGCCGACGGGCGGACGGGCGACACGCAAGCGCTACAGGTAGGTTAACGTTCACGCTCCGTCGCATTTGGTTGTCCTGTGCGTTCTCGCCGCGTCCCCAGCATCGAGCTCGTGGACGACGATGCTCGAGGATCTGTGACTGGTGGCTGTGTGTGATACCCAGTGTTCGTTCTTTCGTGTGATTGTGATATGACGACGGGCGCTGGCGTTTGATCGCGACTCAGCGGATCTTAACGGTAAATTTTGTTAACCAACACTATGACCTGCCGCTGTTTACTCTGCGGTCAGGTGACTGACCATATATTACAGCTGTGCTTAATCTTTTACAGAAATGTTGTAAATGTCATAAAGTATATGTATAACTTTATATGTATATACAAGTAAAGAATCGAAATTCCATCCACGTAGAACGTAGCGGTGTTTACACGTGAATTATGACACCGATAGTTGATGCGCGTGAGGCTGTAACTCGTAAGTCAACAGAGATTTCTCGTGTAACGTGAGTTTGTCGAGCTAGCGAAATATTAGAACTGCTTTTTACCGTTGCCATGGAAAGTTTAGAACGCATGGAAGGTAAAACTGTTCACGTTCTAAAATTTCACTCGTTTAAGAATCCTATTAGAATTTAATTGACTTATTCTAGTTAGTGAAGTGCCAGGTACATCCATACATCACTCTTGAATATTGTAAAAAGTGCGATACGTTAATTGGTTGTGAACAACTCGGCACAATACGCCGTTTCTGAGAACCTCAATTTATATTACAAAATTGACATTCGCATTCGAATGACTTAGCTATCTATAATAATAAAATCATGTTACTTAAGTAGCTTGCACATTGGGGTTTGATATCTACGGGAATTCCACTGAATGTGTATCTCACGAAGAAATGAGCTTTACTTAATACTCTTCTCTTTTGCGTGAATGCGAAGTGGAGAGTACCCAACAACCCAATTCGTGGCAAAAAATCTTGCATAAATATCCCCGGCTAAAAGTTCTGTACGTGCCGTAGAAAGACCAGATTTCCTTCACCTATAAGGCAAGATATGCTCTCTTAAGTTGTCTAAAATTATTAACTATTTCGTCAAACTTTATTATTTCATTTACCAAAAATAGACAAAATTCCTTTACAAGTATAGATAAAATAAGGCTGACAAAAACTTAATATAAATTGTATTCGTAGATTTCAAGTATTACTAGCGCTTTTACGTGTTGCTAAGTCAAGAAGTTTTTTTTTGCATTTCAAGTACTTTGTTACGTTATATAATTTAAATTTTTAATGCATTTTTCTTATTAATTCAAATATAAACATGCCATGAAATATGTATGTATATCGTATAGTCGTACATACCTATATAAATGAATCCCTATATTCCTAAGTCACAAATTCACGGGTGAACAGTTGGACCGATTTCGGTTAATCTTTTTTTGTTGTGTTAGTTATTGTCAGGAGAAGGTTCTTATGTCAGAAAAAATGAAGAAAGTTGCGTGGAAGTTTAGAGAATTTTCGAAAACTTAAAGACCATATTAACTTTTCTAATATAACATCGCTTTTGAGACTATAACACTTTTGTGATGGAACTTTATGACGTTTGACTAATCATAGTCAAGACAGGACAAGGTCTGTTGGGTCAGCTAGTAATATATAATTTTCTGAATTCTCATATAAAAGACTTCAACGCGCACTGATAAGACGACTTTGGAGTATTTCCATTGGGACAATACGCATGGTACCAAATTATTATTAAGAATTTATATGTTTTTACATTTTGCTAATCCAAAACATACAACGAATGACATTACTTTCCATCATTAACCTTAGTTAATTTAACCAGTAGCAGGGCCTTGAATATTTTTGATTTTTTTATTTATCTGGTTAAAACAGAACCCTAGCAGGGTATAAAAAAATCATTTATATATTTATATTTGTTAGGATTTCTTATGGACTACGTATACATGCAGAATAAAATTTACGTTAAATTCCTCTCACAATTAAGTACCCATATATTTTTAATAAAAACGCGTGTTCAATGGGCAACATAACAATGGCCATTGAAACCAAAGAATACCTCCGATGAATAGTGATGGGAATTGATAAATTGTATTGATCAGAATGCAACTCTACTTTCACTGGAAAAGGGTCGCGGGGTCAAATATGCATCGACGATTGTCCAACGAGGAATGACTTGAATTTTTATTAGGCGACTGAATGACTTTCAGAGATTTAATGAAATCAAATTCAGACATTATTTAAATGTATAAGATTCTTTTCAGCTTCAATAGTAATAACTGTTTTAAAACTATTATAGTTTAGCAAGTCTTCTATAAGAAAGAAAAGAGTAGATACCTAAATAAAATGATTATGAATAAGTACGAAACTCAAAAAGTAATGATATTGGGATAACTCAGTATACTAAAATAAATTTCAATCGTTTAAATAACTTAGGGAGTATACTTATCATCAGATGGAAATCTTGTAATAATTGAAAAAAACTTGGAAAAAAAATCTGCTAAAACGGGTTGAAATTTAAATCAACTTTTTTTTTAATATTTTTAAAGTGCAATGAAATATATTTATACTGGAACCATTGTGATTACCATTGAAACGAAGAAAAGAGTTTTTCCAACGTTTTATATGAGACGTTAATAAATTTAGTAAATCTAAACGTACATTTTGTAAGGTATCCATAAATACCTTTTTAAGACAATTTTTAAAATTGCCGATATTAAATCATAAAATAAACATAACTTGAAATATGTACGTAATGACTAATGACAGGCTCAAAACCAACGTTATATTTAACGGTAGTACACTTAATGATTTTAATTACGTTAATTGTTAATATTATGAAATTGTTTACGAAACAAGATTTATAATAGATGATTCTATATGATACTAAATAAAACGATAAAAAATGCAACCGATTTAGAGAACCTGGTTCAACATAATATGTGAAATCTAGGTTTTTGAAAAAGGACTTTATCATAACAATTGTCTGATTACTTAGAAATCACTATAATGGTCTCGAGCGGTCTGAAGAATTATTTATATTATATCAATAGAAAACGTAAGTAAGACTGGGTGGAATACTAATCATTTAATGAAAGCTTGTGAAGTTGCGAATTATTTGTTGTAAATAGTTTAAATAAAGTCGATATATTTGTAAAATGTATATTTAAATTAGGTAGTTAAATAGTCACAATGCATTGCGGTTTTAGATTCTAGGAATCAGCCTCGGATAGGTATTGATTCTATATCGTAAGGTTTCTCCGAGTATCGTGTTCACTATAGATTAATACGACATATTACACATACAGAGCTAGTTAAGAATTACTAGTAAAATTATAAACTACTTTATTTCGAATATACGTTTTTATTTTTTTGAACTGCTAAATTATTGATTAAATAATAACTCACATTGGTCATAAGTTTAATTGAAAATATTCGCCTAGGACTATTATCAGATTTTACATCCTTTTTAAGTTGTGCCAACCATAGTTAATGTCCTCCAAAAGTGCCTTTAAAAATTCGGATCAAAGGTCTCGGATCTGGTCGTCAAATATTAAAAGAGACCTCAAGATAACCCTATAGATTGATTTGAAAACTCAACTCAAATTAATGGGAACTTAAGCAAAGAAAGAGAGTATTTTTGCCCTTCATTTTAAGATACGATTTAGTCTTAATAATTGAATGACTTCAATTTTTCTAATACATTATGAATATTGATATTACAGATTCATGAAATGCACCATCGATCATCCACAAGTATACTAACACGAATCTCTAAAGTGGAACAAAATACTCTACATGTCTATATTTCCTCTTTATAATGGGGCTATAAATTATGATTATGATATCTAAAGTGACTCGTATGGAAGACATTGCAAAAAATTAACGAAGCTTCGTAGCCTCGGGTAACAACGGGTACGAAATGATGGGTGTATAGAAATTATTTATTTAAGTTATTAATTCGAGCAATTTATCGATCATTTACTTTTGTGGATGTTTGAATATAAAGGCGTAGCGAATTTAAAGATAAACTTTTCTAAAATTTGGACTAGATAAATTACTAGTGTTTGTAGTCATATGTAGCTATATCACTGCTAGAGAATGACCCTCTACTTCTTATGATAATATAATCATGATCATTATTGATTATATGTCATATCATCGTTACGACATATAATCAATAATGGTTTCAAAAATAACGGACTTCTTTAGAAGTTAGATTTCCAAAAATCTTTACTTAGTGCTCATTTATAGATTCGAGAAACTCATTAAAAAAATCATGGTCCTGCAAAGCTAACTGCCTCTCCCTGATTTTGGGATGTTTTTATTCTTATTCTGTTATAAAATACACTTCTTTTAAACCGCTTTTTTCTAGGACAAAAGTAACAGGAAAGTAGCCTATGGTATTTTCGGGCCATTACACTATAAGCATATAGCATGCCAATTCTATGCAAATGATCATGTCGATCCGTCGCTCCTTACATACAAACTAATAAACACAGATTATAATATTCCTCTTTCTTTATATATTTTTTAAAGGTAAAGTGAACGTCCTTATAGCTAGTCGAATTAACACAAGATATAGCTATATAAGATTCGTATTACAATGATACCTCATACATACATACATGTTACGCACTATTTGCTTTAATAAATTCAAGAACTCCAAACTAACATTATGCGCGTTGTTTTGTATAATTGATTTGTTTCAAATTGTGTAATATTTCATATATATATACTGTCAGTAATACAATTAATATCTAATATTTTTTACGTAATATAAATACTATTTAAATTGATTCCTGTCAAGGACAGGAGTAGTGGTCGACCTTGTGACCTAGGTGCAAGTTTGAGGGGTCCCTTTACAATGATCTCAATTCACCCAACTCACCATACACTATACCACTTTAAATGAATCATAAATTAAGTAATAACTAAGCTATAGAAATAAATATAAAATCTAGCGCGCCCAACCAGCGGAGTCAAACATTTTAGTTATGACGTCTGTCAAACTTAATTTAGGCCGCGGTTAGTGTTGCAAACAATGTTTATCACAAATTGTGTGAAATTGAATTTTTTAAGAATATTGTAACGATTCCTAAGGCCTTCTAATGAAAAGATTTTAAATTTATTCTTACAGTTTATTTCAATTCAATAACATAATATTCTAATTTTTTTCTTCAATGCTAAACAGAAATACCTTATTGGTAATTCCAGTGTTTTAAGATTTTGTTCTTTTTAAAAAATATTTACTTTTTTAATGCAATTATTGGATATACTTCTCACGTCTGCTTGCGAAATCTACTTTCACAAAACATTTTAAACAACAAATTAAACATTAATTCAAAAGATAAATTCAGAAGCCGTGTTGCATTCAAACCGGTAATCTCAAGTTACGACGTAAGTATCGTGTTCGTTTGCAAACCGTTATAATCTACGTGACGCGAAAATTAATACATTGAGATAAATATTATACGTACTGATAAAGAAACTTTCATTTATATTAATTCTTATATCGATAAAACTGGATATAACGATCGGATACATCTTTAAGATTAAGAGAGCGATGAAGGCTTCAATTTAAATTCAACAAATGAAGTAATTGTTAATAATATGTTACTCATGTCTGATTCTCTAATAATTTTGGGTATCCCATAAATAATAGATAACGGTATGGAAAACAACTATATCGGCACTAAAATAGAGAGGAAGAAGAAAGTGTGAGGACGTCTCAGTTTAATTAGGTAAAAACCTTGAGATCAATTCCTAACATGCAAAGTACAATTGTACACACAGTTTCTTCCCAAATGTATAAGAAAAAGAAGTATAAGATAATTGGTATGATGACGGCGACAAATAACCACTAACCTTAACAGTGTGTTACTAAACTTTTAAGGATATTCGAAATAAGGTTAACTCAGATTAATAGTATGATCGATAAATTAATGCAATAATACTTATTATTTCATATGTATTTGATTCTGCAATTATGCTGAATAGCTAAAAATAAATATAAAATATCATATTGTTTGATAGTACTATATTATTACAGAGGGAAGTGTCAAATAACAATATGCATAATTCAATTGCAAAATTTTGGGAAAAAGCTATAAATTAACTAGTCGACCCGAGCGACTTCGTCCGCGTGATGCTCCGCTCCTATTGGTCTTAGCGTAATGATATATTGCCTATAGCCTTTCTCGATAAATGGCCTATCTCACACTGAAAGATTTTTTTAAATCAGACAAGTAGTTCCTGAGATTAGCGCGTTCAACCAAACAAACAAACTTCAGCTTTATTTATTAAAGTATAGATTATCTTGACTTGTAAACAAGTAGATTATGGGCATAAAATTATTTTAATGGCTCGTTTACTATATGATTAGGTGAAAGTTAAATTACTGTAGGCCAAAATGTGGAGATGATATAAACAGTAGTTTTTTAATCTCAAGACTGATTGTTAGTAGTAGTACTTATGCAATGTATAAAGTTACTGTGGTTTAACTGAAGGTCGTGGGTTGGATTCAGAGACAGCTTTTTGTGTTAATATTTTTAATTAAAATTATTAATTACGACAATGCAAGCTAATATGAAAGATTAATTAACCAATTCGTTAACCATGCGCAGAATGAGCATATTGCAAAAAAACGTTATATCTTTAGCATATAACTAGTAATACGTAAAAGATAATAATGTTACTAATACTTCATTATCTAAACGTCATGATTGGAACCCAAAGTGCCTGGGGTTTATGACCCAGGTACACATTTTTAAAATAACAGTACTTACACTAATCAGGTATATAATTTTATATTGTGTATTGCGAGTGAATCTAAGATGAGGGCTATTTTTGTAACAAAAATGGCTTGATATCATTCAAAATCAACGATCTTCGCGATTGAGGTGTTTAACATATGCCAGAGGAGAATGAGGTCATTCTTAACATTTGTACATAGTATTTATAAAGGTACATAGTTGTATAATATGTAGGTAATGTTCTGCAGTTGTCATGTACTCGTAACGTGTTGACATAACTCATTTACACCGCCGCACTTACAAAAGGTGTTTAGACTGTAAACCCATGATAAAGTTTAATTCTGTAGATATTCTGTAGTCGTAAAGAGTTTCTTATCAAGATTATGTCGTTTATCTCACAATGTTTAGATGATGACATATTAACTCCGCAAAGATGTTATCTTTTCTGTTGAATAGTTAGAAACGTTTGGATGGTGATAAGTACTTTATATGTGAGGTGTTAAATAGTGAAAGTGCAAAATAAATATTTTATATTTTTTTGTGGAATTCTGAATTTTTTATAAAATATACGAGTATAGTAGTAAGGTAAATAAAATTAACTAAAAACCATAACTAAACGTCAATTATCCGAGTGACTAAACACAAGTCCTTAGCTAAAAATTAGAAAAATGAAATAGCTATAAGTAAGTGCTTATTGAAGTTTATAATTCTAACCAAACTTTGTTTATTAAAGTAGTTTATGTTGTAATTTAAAATAAAAGTTATTAGTTTATTTTAATAGGTGCTTTTCGATGCAAAAACTCCATTATTTATGATTTACAAAGAACACTGACTAATTATGTTTTTCACGACAAAGAAACACGCAAATATCAAGAATCTTGATTTATCCATGAGCCTACCGCTTCGCTGGGTGATACAAAATGTTTTAAATTCGATTTATTGACTTAATTAACAAACAAATATAAAACCAAGATTGTTTATACATCACAGTTCACTAAAATCACTTTCGTAACTAATAATATTGCCTTCAAGAGTTAAATAAATATCTCAATTACTTTTCATTGGATGGTTTTCAAATTAGGTTAAAAAAAAATAAATAGTAAAATGAATTACAACTAATTGAAAATAATTTATCTTTTAAACAAATAAATAAAGAATATAATAGTATTAGAATATAATAGTAAAGAATATAATTTTAAACAAATAAATAAAGAATATAATAGTATTAGTAATTTAATAATTTTAAGTTAAATATTCAAAACAATGTTCACTTTACAAAAATATAGATTGCCCTAAAATTTTATAAACAACTGGACAGCCAATTTTTGACTTCTAAAAAGGAACAAATGCCTTAAGCCTGTCATTGGCTGCTAGGTAACGTCTAGGTGGTAAATATTCTCTTTTCAACTTGGATGAGGTATAAATCTTAAAATCATTTTGTCAAAGAAAGTGACATAAAGAAAAATATTTAAATTAATCTTAGTTGATCACTTTGAATGCTTGAATTTGTTTTAACACTAAGTTATATGCATATAAGACGTCCAATAAATGCTCTAGCTGTGCGATAAATCAACAAGTTTAATCCCCTAGCTGGCTCTATGCACATTATACTTAATGTATAAATTACTGGAAAATAATATAATATTGGTTTTAGAACGCAATGTTGACCTTCACATTAAAATTTAAATGCTTCACGTGTTGTAATACTTATAAATATATTTGTAATCATTATTTTATTTCTAGAAACATAATTACATTTATTATGATGCGACATAAAATAAGTATTAGTTTTCTAATTTCACGTGAAGGTTGTTAAAGAAAATTTTTGCTTGCTTTCGGAATAACGAACAAATATCAAAATTAGACAAACGTTTTTAATGACAAATAACGAAATTACTTATTTAAGCGTTGTTCAGAGTTGATTATATTATTTTTTTGCGAATTCTAATAGACAGACAATTCAATTACATTTTTCTCTTTACAATTTTGAATGATATATAAGATTCATTATATTATGATAAGACATTATCATTACCGAGGTACTTTTCTACGAATTTGTTTGAATACTTCTCAGATCTGAATTTTTAATCGGATTACCCGTGAGGGGACGGGTTAGAATACTATTCCCCTCTGCCGCTGGGAGAGCATCTCGTAAGAGCTAAATAACCCAGCACCCCCTTGGTGGTAGGGGATTTGTTCCCCGACTGGCTTGCGACCACCAACATGCGAATCCGATCGCCAAGTGTCATAGACGCGTTCCGGTTGAGCCGCATGTGGGCCAGACTTACCCCCTCCCTCTCCCATCCCATTAATGCTGTGGGTCTAGTGGACTCTGGGCTCTTGCCTAGGGTCCGCTGAATCCGCATCATTTTTCTTCTTCATTCCCCCTTCCCACTCTATCTTCGGGGATGCAACGCATCGACAAAACGAGAGAGTGTTTCTTGCCTTTCCGATGTCCATGGGCAATGGTTGCCACTTACCATCAGGTGGACCATCTGCTCGTTTGCACCTTATCTATTATTATAAAAAACAAAAAAAAATTAGTTGGCATTTTTGAGTAACTATATAAATTGTGAGAAGATCGCTAGTTATATATATGTCGGAGCGTAAGTTAGACTTGGGTTAATCTAACCTTAAGTTTAGACAGTGAAACTAAGCAGTGGAGGCGGGTGTTGAAATTCTGTTAAAAGACGTCCTTAAGCCTATACCTTCGTCACAAGTCCAAGGCACTGCTTAGGTTTCTCTCGTAATTGTAAGGGATCAGTAGCAGTATCTACGTTGCGCTTACCCTTGGAGTGTTCTTCTATATTCCTCTCCTCTTCCTTCTCATTCTTAAAATCTCCGAAATATTTTATCATTTTTTGATGCATAAGCCATATATAATTAACAACTTTTGATAGCTAGTAGTGTGTATTGGTTTATTTTAAGCAGTTTTATAAGTAATTTCATAGAGCTAATATTGAGCTCACTAAGTCTTTTTAAAGATCATCAGATCTGTATTTCTAACTCTATTACTTAGTTTAGTTAATAATAATAATATTGTTTTTTTTATCTTTTAAATCTGTCTTTTATTTTTGTACTTGTATAGTTTCTCTCTATTCATTTGACATGTTTACAAGATTTTTTAAGCGACCATGTTTGACACACATATGTCAGGCAAGGAGCTAAACAAATATTCAGTGATTTTGTTTTCAGTCTTAGTGGAAGGGATCATTGAAATATTTCCTTCATCGACCAATGTTTGTTCCATGTACTCTTTATTCTTCGGTCTATTTCTTTTTCTGTGCTTTTTCTGTGTATTAAATGATTTTTCATGTCCAAGGTATACGTAGTCTTTAACATAATCTATGGGGTAGTGAGTGGATAGATATTGTTTTTTTAATTCGCTATGATAGTAAAAGATTCTATCATTGATTGTAATTATTCTGGTTTTTCAGATAAATTCCATAGATGCTTATTGACTTAGTTTAGTTACATGTAAGGTAATAAATTCAAGCAGTGGAGGTGAGAGTTAAAGCGAATAGTACCTTCTTATGTCTTTATCATAAGTACATATTTTCAACACAGGATAAAGTAGATTTTACGTCGAAATTGCGTAGTAATATTGTCGGAGGAAATACCTCGCACGCACGCATGAGCCCAACCGGTCACCCGCGACCGACATTACCGACAGGTGGTTCTGAGCTCGGCACCCCGACATCGACAGAATATTTTACCTTATTTCTTGTACTTAATTTCAGCGTATTTCATCAGTAATACACAATATAGTAAACTATAAGGCTATAATATAGCTAGCTTAGTTTAACAACCACACAACTAAACGTCGATTAGCTGAGTGACTGAACACAATAACCAATAGTATAACAAAACAACGCTTAGCTACATACTTAACAACAAAAACTAATACACTTTACTGTACACCATGAAATACAAACATGCATCAATATAAACAAATAAGAGCGATCTCTTCCAGGCAACATGGTAGAATATCAATCCACGGAAATATGGCAGGTGGTGCACTTGCTTAGAAAAATAATACATTTAATACTATTGTAAATATATATCAAGTTATTCACTACATATACTAAATATAGTATTATATACACATACATACATATACTACACTAGTAAATAATATACTTAATATATAAATACAATACGATCTATTACCTTAAATACAAATTAAAAATACATCCAAGTAAATCCTACTAATATTATAAACGCGAAAGTTTGGAAGAATGTATGTTTGTTACTGTTTCACGCAATAACTACTGAATGGAATTTTATGAAACTTTACAATAATATAGCTTACACATCAGAATAACAATTTATAATGATATAGTGTGAAGTATCCAAAATACAGCGGAGAAACCACGGGGCGCAGCTAATAATTTATATTTGCGAAAGATAACAATCTTTTAAAACACTTTTAAAATTGTTAATATTATTTACACATTTTGAGGAAGAGAGTTCCATAGACGTGCAGCTTCAACTGTAAAAAATTGTAAAAAAGTGAGACGAATGGATTGGAAGGTTTTAGTAAAAAATTATCGTTAGACCGGAGTGCACGACTATGAGAATTAGTGATGGGACTCGAATCGAAAATGAATATATGAATAACCCGGCGAAAATTCGAACCATGATTCAAATAAACTCTTGATTCTTTATTTACACGCTTACGCTACACACACTTCTATTTTTATGACTTGTTTACACCCAAAAAAAAACAGCCTCTCCACTATCATCGTACCGTGTCACGTCACCGTCTTCAAATTACTTCTGAAAAAGTAACTAACAAAACTCTTTTAAACCACCGTCTAAAAAGACCACGGACGGAGTTAGATAAATTATAATATACCTAACATCACTTTTTAATTTTCACTACAAGTACTTTTGAAGAATAATTATTACTTATATATTTATACGAGAAAAGCAAAAATAATCGTGATTTTAATCAACTCGACAATTCGAATAAACATTGAATCTCATTCGAATCATGATTTCACCGCCGTCATTCGAATCATTCGAACCAAATGTGATTCAAGTCCCATCACTAATGAGAATCCCTCAAAAGCTCAAATCGTTCTCTCAGGTAATTCGGTGAACATGGATTGTACCTACAGTACGTAGTGTTGAAGGTGAAGTATATGAGAATTCTAATAAAAAAATCCTAGTGGTAAAAACTAATAATTTATTATAGTAGTAGGTATTTGTTAATTAATTAATTAAATTAATAAAACTATTAAATTATTTAATTTGATAGGTTGCAAATAATAACTACGTACTATTCATTTTACCTTGTTCTCCAAGGCATAATATTGACATAAAAATATATTATTGTTGTTGGTTACCATGTTAATTAGTTTTTTTTGGCTCAATAAGTTTTCTTATTTACTGTATGAAATACGCAAAAAACTTCATAATTTATTTGCAGTTAAGTTCCTGGTTTTATATATCATTCATTTTCATAATGCGTTTTTATAACGGTATATTTATAAAATTAAATTCTCTGTCTGTTTTATTATGTAGTATAAGTCTTATGTAGTAAGTCTATTGTAGGATAAGTACCAACTCGTATATAGGAGTAGGAGAGGGGTGTATAATGAAAAAACACAACAAAGGGGTGTGATAATGAATGGTCTATTGGGTAAACACAACGTAGATACTACTACTGAAACGATAAATAACTACATTATGGTATCTTACAATTACGAGAGGAACCTAAGTAGTACCTTGGACTTGTGACCAAGGTGTAGGCTTGATCCCTAAAATCTAAGGTTAGGTGATTCTAAACCTAACTTACGCGCCGACTCGACGTATTATTAGCTATTACACATTGTATTACATTTACTTAGTAGTTTTTATATATCACAGTATTTTAATCTTAATGTACTATCACGTACTGCTACGACCTTGGCACAGTAAATCCTATACAAGATTTTCCCGCATTGTCATGGCATTGTTTACTCTGAACACGATAAGGAACGGTAACGATAACGAGCTATTTGAACAACCTGTCGTCTTGCTACGAGTAGCTCAACTCGTCTCGCCGTTATATAGCGGCGTATGACAAATATGGAACATCTGGGTACTACTGAGCGGTATATTCAAGACTTGTTTTTAATTAAATAAGTATTAAAAAGCTTTTAAAGCTAAATTGGTATGAAACACTAACTAAAAATAGCCTCGACTCACTGCTTTGACTCAGGTAGATTTCCAGTCATATTTACAGAACATCCGCCACTACACTAAGCGTTTTAAAAAAAAAATTAACACATGAATTTCTCTATTATAGGTACTCCTCTACAAATTTATTTTTACATTACACTTTATTCCGCTTCAAAATAAATCTACCACGCAATTAAATAAATTAGCAAAATATGAAAATTTTATGACAGATTAGATTTACGAATTAATTTCAATATCGATTTATATTTTCAATACGATCATTCTTATTTATATTTTTTACTTTATTATTACCATAACCGAGAAAAATATGTGAAAAACTCCTTTGGATATAAATGGGGGCAACAATGTTTTTAAATGAGTTTTACGCTCTATATTCTTGTATCTATCATCGTAATTCTACTCGGTTAAAATTATTATTAGTTTGTTTTTCTATTAACATACAATATTATCTATTTACAAATAAAACTTTCTGTTTATCGTGGCCATTAAGAATTAAATAATTTATATAAGAATTTAAGAAAAATGCGTTTTAAAGGGACACGTTTTATATAGAGGGGGGTTTCCAATTTCATTGAAGCGTCAACGCCTCGCCCGCGCCGAGTGAATGGCCGATGAAAGGACTTCCGATACGATTAGTTCCGGTCACACTACTATTACACGCATAGTCAAAGATACAATATACTTTAGAGTTACGACGCTGATGGTGAATGCGTATGCGCATCGAGCATTAATGCTCGTAAGCCTTTCACGTTCTACACATTGCTTTTGTTCTGTATGAAATATTTATTGATGAACATTCTCTACTGTCTGCTTCATGCTTATAGATATTGAATTCATACTTAAGAAAAGAAATTTAGAGGTGTTTAAACTTCTATAGGAGAGTTTTGTAATATAACTTTAAACGTATGAACTCCTGTTTTGCCTACGTAAGTAAATATCGTAACGTTTCACATAACTGATATTTAAACGGAATATGCGAATATAAATACGTACGGGTGATCGAAATCAGCAATCGCGATCGGTGAATCGGGATTCTTACCACCTATCCCTTTCTTACCGCCCGTCTTAACGGATTTATACTTGTATAAGCTCGGTAAGGTTTACCTTTGTACAATAGGCTTGTGTCCACTAATAACAAATTGCTTGGTTTATGGTTTCTAATTATAAATGAAGAGACGTAGATAAGAAAAAAACCGTCTATTTCTCATAAAAGTTAAACATATTTTTAGAAAATCAATTCGAAAAAATAGGTATTATGTCACATGACAGCGAACACCAATCAAAAATATCATTGTAGTTCTTGACGTTTTCATACAACAGAGCAGGTTACTTCGCGGGCTGTGACGTCATTCAAGATGCCATGTCACTATTCAGCGTTTTCGAGGGAAATCTAAATTGCTTTTTTTAAAATACGTAATATAAACATTGCTTTTTCTTTAAAATATATAGGTTTTTTGGAATAAAATAGATATTAAAGTGTATAATTAACCAAGTTTTCAAATTTAGTCAACTAGCCTATTATGAATGGTTGCAGTGACTTTAATAAGCTCAGATTAATATTATATTACCTATGTTTGTGTATTTATTTTTGTACACTTACATTGCAACGCAACTGTTTGTGATGGTTAAGAACGATATTTAATGAAGAATCGTTCTATTGATCTTGAAGTGTTCTTACTATAAATTCCCTTGTGTTTGGATACAATTCCATGGACGCATCATTGAATGCCTAACAAGTATATACAAGTAGTGCGTGCCTTCAGTTGCAACAGAAACAAAACGATTGGTAGTTAACTAACATCGTGTGCAAATCCGTACCAACGTATTCTTTTCATTGTTGTGAAAACAAACACGGCGGAATTACTCCCGCATTGTGTTGTTGAAAGGAAGCGTGTAGTGTTTTTGAGCATTACCCAGAAGGTAGAAACAAAACAATTGAGGGCTTAACACCTGCATCGTTACACAAATGTATACCCGCCTTGACATGCCTTTTACTTTCATTGCATTTGTAATCATGCGAACGTAAAATAATCCTTTTATCCTTGTCAACTGCTGCGTGGACTTTATTATGTAAACGAGTAAAAGTTATGACTTTAAATCTTTAATATTTAAATGTTTAATACTTCGAAATATATTATAAAATCTTTTAAAAATTATTTATAATATTAGATTAATTAATCCCCTCACTTGGTGTCTGAGAAATAGGGATTTAAGCCACAACTATAAAGTCGATTTTCTATTAAATTATTATTATACTCGCACTGTGATTTTTTCCATAATTTTTTCAATTAAGAGGAAATCAGTCGACACTTTTTTCATACAAACGTAGTCCCCTGTTTCCTCCTAGGTTAATGAAGTTACAGAAGAAAAAAAAATACCATGCGATATATATGTATCTCTGCCATTACTGTACGTCTGGTTTTTTTAATCATTTGATTAATATAATAGAAAAAAAACTTTTAAAATAAAATAAAAACGACTTTTTTATTAACATTTGCAAACATCCAGCAAACTAATTATTACTAACATAAACCAAAAAAGCAACACGTACGGGCATAGCTTAGACCCTATACTGCATTTTAACGAAATAAATATTAAAATCAGTCCAGATTTGTCCTTGTCGTTCGTACGAAGTCCTCTTAAGGAGTTGAGGAAGGTGTATTTTGATCTACGCTCTAGAAAGAAGTTCCTTTTATAGGAGAATGTTAGTAGATATGTAAAGATTTGTACTGGACACACTCCTTTGAATAAATTGGCATACTTGATGGGCAAAGTTAACTCCCCTAATTGTTCTGCGTGCGACATGGTGGAAGGATACATACCACATTTCATTTAAGTGTGTTCGGAACGAATCCTACGATGGTAGATATTTTCTCGATTACCAATATTACGGGAATTGGGTGGGTATTTAGTCTGAGGAGTCAATGCATTATTACGGCTGGCCGGAAAATGTGTCCCACGAAGATGAACTTCACAAAATAAGTTTTAGGAAAGATTTTTTGTAATGTTAAAATTATTGTTTGTTCGTTTACGGAGCGACGTAGTTTTTAACAATACCAAGCTCCTTATTTAAGAGAGAAAAAACTGTAATGCAGAAAAAAAATATTTAAAAAATGAAGAATAACCTAATTTTCGTGACTATTTTTGAGCTAATTATCTATTCTAATGATTTATAGGTAAATTGCAAGACCGATCGCGACATTGTAAATAGATGTGATGTAATGATGATCAAAGGCGGTGATTCAAACATAAAATAATCTAAACATCTAAATTATTTTTAACCTATTACTTATTCTTCTTAGTCCATTACATATCGGTCCATATAAGTGCATTATTTATCTTGAAATTACATACTTAGGTAATAATAGATGACACACGACAGCACGAATACTTCACAAATTGCGTGTTCAGAATCTTTATTTGTTCATATTATCATAGATGCAGTGAATAGCCAAGCTATATGTGGTAAAAAAGCAATACTTACATTTAAATCTTAAAACGTCTAACCATTCAATACAATCACTATGACTTAACATTTTATAATTCACGTTTAGTGTCAGCTGTTTTCTAAAATGCTTTGCAATAAAATATTTAAATAAATAAATAAATTCAGGATTCTTATTATATAATTTTAACTTATTAAATATTCTCTCTGTAATGGTTGTATGTTGTCATGTAAAAATATTTTTGACATTTCAGATCAGGCCGGTGACCACATGTCGGCGCCATCATGGTGATCGTTACCAGAGTAAGTATACTTCTTTATATATCGAAGATTAAACGTTTTAAAATGTATAAAACATTAATTGCGACACAAAATTTGATTATGTAAAGCTTAAAATTTAATACTTCGTTTGTATTTGTATTAGAAATTCTGATTACGTATTTAAATAAGATTTAGACAAAAAACAAGTATCAATTTGGCGAATGACATCATTGATGTTAGTCTTTAAAAACAAGCTGTACCCACGTTATTATACGAACCTACACTTTTTAAAGTTAAGACGCCATTTTTTTATACCACCCTCATGCCAATTTGCTTAAAAATCTTACAATTAAAAGAACTTGCTGAAGATTATATTAAATTTTTAATTTTTTTCAAAAAATGAATATTACAATCATTAATTTTGAGTACTGAAAATCTGGAGACCCAGAATTACGTTAATATATAAAACCTGAAAAAGCCCTTTCGCAAGAACATGTGGAAAATTTGTTGACCCACATAACCTGATTTCTTGGCATTTATATGGCATACTAATATAACAAAAAAAATTAACATGATGGAGACACCATTTCAATTTTTTCAGATTTCCATAGCTCTTTACATTAGCTGTAAGCTTGTATAAAATACGTCATTGTATTTGACATTGGTAAACGTAAACAATGAGTGTGATATTTTACTTCTTTTAACGTATTAACAACTCCTTTTCTAACTATAGTTTTGTCAAATCTACTACAATTTACTAAACCATGAGAAAAAGTTTTCTCTTTACATTCGTAATTTTATATTGAAGATTAAATAATAATCATAAGTTCTTTAACAACTGAAACATCTATGAATACGATAATCTAAAGATGTGTTTGAAAAGCAACTTCATTTAAATACTAGTGTTTATATGAACTCAAGATCAAAGTTCAAGGCTCCGAACCGACTCGCCTTGAATAACATTAACCCTTTTGAATGAGTCGTCGTGAAGTACGTGCGAAACTCACGAGAACTTGTGAGAAAAGTGTTTTATACTTTTTCAAACATTCCATTTTTTCATATTTATGATCAAGTTTGAAGTTTTGTAGAGTTCTATATTTTTATTCTCGAACTTTATTATTTACCTACTGCAATAAAATTGTAAACTGTATAAAATTCCAAATATGATTAAACTAATTAATGTAAATATTGTTAATTATAATGTTGGCATCACTTTTAATTTGAGTAACATCCTGTTATTTAGTGTTGGTAGGATTGATATGAGCAGCATTTTTACTTGATTGAAATTTGGACAACTGATAAACACAAATCAAAGAAGTGGGGATTGCAAAATAAATACGCCGTCACGACAGAATAATAATGATTACATCGCGAGTATTCTAGCGGTAACTCTGAAGCTCTGAGTCTAAAGTATAGGTTATATAGGAGTATATTGTAGTCGAACCGACTAGAACTTTTTCTATGTAATTAAAATATGTTTTGGCGCCCAATAACAGTTCTAAGAAAGAAAGAAAGGCAAAGGTCCTTTACATTTTCAAGTCTTTGTAGATTTATGTTGCCTATGTGCCAATTTTTCAAGGAACATTTTACTTTTTGAGATTTCGTTAACAATGAAAAAAGTACTTGAGTACAACTTTATTAAGCATAAAATATATTTGACTGATATTACTGAACGATTTAATTGCCATTACGATTTTTCGTAATTATTTATGCAAAAAGATTCTGTAATTAATTGATACGAACGACAGATGACTGATTACTTCATGTGGGTTTGACCCGCTTTAAACGAAACCTCCCAAACTTCAAAAATCAGTAGAAAGTGAAACACGAGAAGCGGGTTCCGATCAATGCGTTTGGCAAGCACATTCCGGCAGAATCTAGCACTAGAGGGCGTTCACCTTACACACAGACACACTTAGTTTATATTACTGTGGATTAAAAATGCGGAAAATGCTTTATTGATAGTGCACATTGGCTTTTTAAGCGCGAAGCTAAATCTGTTCTTGTTTGATAGATTTATTGTTGTTCAGCTGCATAAAAATATTAGCTGTGTGTTCAATTTGTTAGTTCTCACTGTTGGGTCTATTAACTACCAACTGTAACTTAAATTTATATGTTTAACGTTTGCCGGGTCAGCTAGTATCCTATATGTATATTCCTTGGACAAATCTATGCTGACTCTTTGTAAAATTTTTAGACTTATTTTAGGGAATTTGAAATATTTACACAAAAAATCGTATTGCGGCGCTTACTACTCTATACGGCGCCTATTAATTTACCATAAAACCAGCACCATAATTTCGTTGTTAACCTGGTTTTATTCTTTAATTAATGCTGTACGACAACTTATTCTGGAAACCGGAGCAAAGGAGATGCTTTTTGGACTACTACAACTTACTAAAAGCTAGATTGGAAGACAGATCTACTAATAGATAAAATCAGTTATTATTAACTTATAAATTAAAAACCATCTACTTTTGATACGGATCTCTATGTGATACACGTAATGGAGCAGGACATACCATAACGAGAGCGAGAGTAGCAGCATATTTGGACTGTACGTAGCGTTGCATTAAAGGCTGGCGTGGGAGGACTCCAGTTTCAAAATCAAACTAGTTTTATTAGTGGTCAGTCTCTTGAGAAATAGTTGGCATATCCATATCTTATTTATTATAATATATAGGCCCAGTTTTTAGTTATTATAGATCAAATTCTTAAATACCTATAAATTCTGTTTATTAAATTCGTAGAAGTTTAATAGAGACTACTTTTCGTCTGCTTTTAGAGCTTTTAATGGCTTTAATTTGTGAAGACCCCTTTCCTATTTTATACAATGCGGAAGTGTTTTCAGTGTGTTCTAGATTCTAACTTCATACAGCCTTCCTTTCGCAATTTTTAAGGCGACAACGAATCAGCAAAATTACACTACGTAATAACGATGTTCACTTAACATCAGGTGAACGTTTGCTCATTTTCCACCCTTTCGCCTTATAAATAATCTCCAATGGTCAGCGGTAATCTCCAAAACTTCGTCAGTTACTTATAAACTCAGACTGATTATTATTTATTTATGCCCAATTCAGTGTTAAATTGAGATCGGACTTGAGGTATAAAAATACTTTCTATACTTTATTATTGTATAATTTTAAATAGTAATAGGTTAGAAAGTTAATAACAACTTAGCTCAAAACAGGTTTAGGTGACCGGTATAATTATGCTGTAAGTACATTGTACTTGTATTGAGATTGTTATAAGGTTTAAGTTAATAATAGAATCCGACAAAATAATCACGCATAAATATTAAAGAAGTGGGTCTACTAGTTGTAAGAGGCACGCGACCGACTTTTTGTTAACTACTTGGTAACATTCACCTACTTTACTGTCTATAAATCGCTGACTCAGCATAACACACAGACCAGTTAACTAAGGTTTCATTACAAAAACCATTTCGCTTTAGCGGATTTCCGGCAAAATAATAACTATAATTTGCATTTTTTGGGTTTGTAATACCAGGGTTTAGAAAGTGATTGACGAAAACGTGACAACTATAAAGTTATAGAGGAAGTAAACTAAAGTATTAACATTTGCGGCACAAAATTTTAACTACTAATAGTAATGAAAAAATAAATAAATAAAAATGTCTTTTAGTCATGTATTAGTCTATATATGTATGGATATGTATATTTATTCATATTTGTGTATATATCTATAACGGTGCTATATTGCTATAACGGTGGAGGAAAACATCGTTGCACTCCTGAGAGTTCCCTAAAAGATAGGCTAGGCTAGCTAGGTGGACTATGGCCTAATACCCTCCTCATTCCTCATTCTGAGGAGGAGACCCGGCTCAGCAGTGGGCCATTGACGGGTCGTGATGATAATGATACTTTAATATTTTTGTATTTTTTAATATTTTCATTATACCCAATGTAATAGTTTTGCAACTCAATAGTAAATTCATCCTGATTCATAATTTGATGGTTTCACTTCGATAGATCATAGACCGAAAATTAATGCGTTAAATTGTAAGCAGTTTCTTACCGTTCACAATCTATCGACAGTTTACAATATCGTGACATAGATTATAATCACACAATCAAGTTAAATTGTAAATATGTTATTTACAATTTAACGGTGACATATACAAGAAGAAAAACTATTCACGGTAAACCTATCGGTACCGCCGCAGTCGCGCATCGCGTCCTGGGGGTTCGCGGGATAGCATTCTACCTCAGCACTCCTACCTACCTGCTTGGGGTTCCAAGCTTATCTGAGGCCCAGTCAGCTCGCTATCTAGCAGCAAGCAGCTTGATCTTGTACAGGTACTGTTTAAAGGAATAGAATTTAGATATATGTGTGTATGTGTGTAGTATGGTTGCACCTAGAGAAGGCTCTAGTAAAATTTTTCTAATCTAAAGGTTGTCTGAAAGAAATGGCTATTTAGTCATAAGACCGCCTTTTGTTTAGCCACTATAAAATTACTTTTTTCCTGTAGTATGTGGTGTACAATAAAGAGTAAAATGAATAAATAAATAAGGGAGCTGAAGCTGGTATGTACGATAGCTAAGACTATTCCAGCGAAACGACGACCGCTAGTATATTAATATAATATATCTTCGTGGACGTGAACAAGTATACTGGATATTGCGTGCAATGCGATCATTTCCAACAGTATCATAGCGTAGCGACAGACGCTTCCGACGTCAACTCCAATAACCAACTTTTTCTCACCTTCTTGTATTATAGTATCGCATAAATTGATTAACAAAAGCTATTTCGTACTGATAACAAATAATACATTTTTACCCGAAGGAATGACTTTTGCAGTAGGAAATGGAAAGCTAACGTCAAAAGCTTTCTCTCGATACGAATTATATCCTTTCGAATAGATTCCAAATATTCTTAATTTTGCTTTCTTCATACTTTTCATTTTAATGCAATAATTCAGGAATTTCGACTACCCTTTCCTGTCAAATTGAAAGCAATTTGAGTGTCTGGAAAAAATAACGTCCAAAAGAACATAACCAAGTGCGAAATGGAATTTCACATTCCCAAATGTGCTCATAAACTTTTTTGATCACGACTTTATAGAAATTTTAATCGTTATTGCAATTTTAAAAGCTAGTGATGAGATTGATGACTTCCCAAATATAAAAGATAATTATAATATTAAATAAATACAGATAACAATTATATTAATTTAACCAAATCAATAGCCGACCTCCGACAGACGCGGTCATGATAAACTTATCGATATTAAGTTACAAGTAGTTGATTCTGCGCCAGTCACATTAATTGTATTCACGAAGATATAAAAGTAGTTAATATTTACTATGGTGGCCTTAATATAATTATACAATGAAATATGAAATAGAAACTGTATTCGAGGTATGTAATAATTCATTTGCATTGCATGAATTTAACTGAGATGTAATAAAATTATAATTCTAAATAAAATAACCTATGTGAAATATCTACAAAATATTATGCAAATAATATTTATTAACGATGGAAGTTAAATGCTTAAAATGTTTCATTGATCATTTTGATCTTTTGCCTTACCATTAAGTAAATTTTATAGTGTCAAAGAGAAGTTTATATTGACAAATATTAAAAATTATTTATTAAAACTGATGTCTGTTGCGGTCAAAATCAAAAAGTTCTTTATATTAGAACTAATCCAACATTGTAATTTTTATAAACTTATATATAAAAATGTATTTACGTTTGTTAGTCTCTCTAAAAGTATTTACAGTTACATATGTATTTATTGTATTAAACTCAAACAAGGATCTATTAAAGAGTGAATGTTGATTAGTTTCGCCAAAACTTAGATAATAATGATTGGTCTTCAAGTAACGTGATACGTCGGTAGCTTATACGAATAAGGAGGGACACTTTCTATTGAATTCGACAATATCTACTTACAAGTATTGCTTCCGCTTACTTTCAGTGACAAGCATAGATGCTCTATGCATTCGTAATGAAACTTATTGTTTGGTTGTATATGAGAATGTTTTTGGAAGTATACAGATCTTTTGCATAATTATTAATGAGATCTGTTGCTTTTGTCTGAAATTAAATTACATCATTATACTTTATTTTTATAGAAATTCTTATTATTTTTTAGAAACTTATTAATTATTGACAAATCATACGTCAAACTCGACACCCTGTTTAGGGGTCGTTTTTTTCACAGCGTAGTGCGCATCTAAAAGAGACAATCATAGTCTATAACGATAACGATAATATAAAAAAAATATGTGGACTAAACAATAGAACGTAGTAGAAGTTTGTCTTAGTATGATGTTATAGTTATTTACGTATGACATTATTATGTTAGTATTGGTAATTTTATATTACTTCTAATTTTCTAGTTAGACTGAAAATACTGAAATGTAAAAGTTTAAATATTAAAAAAAATTTAATTTAATTGTTTTAATTTTTCCAGGGAGATTACATATGGATCGAGCCGGTGTCCGGTCGAGAGTTCGACGTCGCCATCGGCGCGCGCGTCCTCGCCGCGGAAGGGCGGCGCATACGCGTGCGCGATGACGACGGGCAGGAGCAATGGCTGCCTCCGGAGCGCCGCATCAAGGCGATGCACGCCACCTCCGTGCACGGCGTCGAGGATATGATCTCCCTCGGCGACCTGCACGAGGCTGGTATACTGAGGAACCTGCTCATTCGGTACAATGACAACCTCATCTATGTAAGTGTTATACCTACTTATTAATGAAGACAGATTTAATTAGCGATCGGATTCTTGCTCCAAAAATATATCGTTTTTGTTATCATAGAAATGGCCTATTTGTCGTTTTTTTTATTTCTCAATCACAGAAGTTTCAGTACGTTGGTGGTTTTGGTTGGAAGTATTTATCGGAAATCTCTTATCTTGAATCGTCATCAACATTTTGGTATCTTTTAAATAAAATGAAATAATTTTATATGCAACATTAACCTATATTTTCTTTACTTTCAGACATATACGGGTTCGATATTGGTAGCTGTAAATCCCTACCAAATATTACCAATTTACACAGCTGACCAAATCAAATTATATAAAGAAAGGAAAATAGGAGAATTGCCACCGCATATATTTGCTATAGGAGACAATGCATATGCGCATATGCGTAGATATGGTCAGGACCAATGTATTGTAATTAGTGGAGAATCGGGGGCGGGAAAGACTGAATCAACTAAGTTAATTTTGCAGTATCTTGCAGCGATTAGTGGAAAACATTCTTGGATTGAACAGCAGGTACTTGTTATTTTTATCTTGAGCTTTTATTGATAGCTAATCCTAATAACAAATTTATAAAATGTTAGTTGTGTAAAATGAATCTTTGCAATCCATGTATGATCAGTTCCAAGAACTACTATCGTAAAAAGTTTTAGTAGAGCACCTCAGTAGGTATACTGAGAGAATAAATAGGATAATGGTCTAGATTAAATATTCATTTGATTTTTTAAAGGTGTTAATATTAAACAATAGAATTAAGCTTATTTAAACCCAAAATAACAGATGATTTAGGTCCGAAATTGATTTATTTAAACTCAAAAATTTATACAAACGCTTTATAAATTTCAGATTTTGGAAGCAAATCCGATCTTAGAAGCATTTGGTAACGCCAAAACCGTTCGTAATGATAACTCATCGCGATTCGGTAAATACATTGATATACATTTTAATAGCAACGGTGTTATTGAAGGGGCTAAAATAGAACAATATTTACTGGAAAAGTCTCGAATAGTTTCTCAAGGCACCGATGAGAGAAATTATCATGTTTTCTACTGTTTATTGGCGGGGTTGTCTAAAGATGAGAAAAAGAAGTTGGAGTTAACGGAGCCTTCGGAGTATCGGTATTTATCCGGGGTAAGTTATCATATTTTGTATAAAACTCTCGTTTTAAGTAAATTTCATTATTCTTATAGCTATTTCCATTACAAAAGAAATAACATTACTTCCACTGCCGACACCTATGTGATAAATAATCAGGCCACTTTGTCGTTATTCAGCACCTCAGTTTTCACTGAACCTCGTTACTTTAATCATGAAGTAAATTTATGTTGAGAATTCGACTATATGTAACAAATAAATATATTGTAATATTTTCCAGGGAGGAAGTTTTACATGTGAAGGTAGAGACGATGCGGCAGAATTTGCGGACATTCGATCTGCAATGAAAGTCCTATTGTTTACTGAAGCTGAAATATGGGAGATATTAAAACTATTAGCAGCAGTATTACATTGTGGCAATATAAAATATGAAGCAACTGTAGTAGATAACTTAGACGCAACAGAAATTATAGAACAAGCAAATGTAAGAAGAGTCGCCAACTTGTTGGGAGTTCCAACACAGTCCCTCATAGGTGCATTAACGAGAAAAACATTGTTTGCTCACGGAGAAACAGTTGTATCGACTCTAAGCAAAACTCAATCCGTTGATATAAGAGATGCTTTCGTTAAAGGAATTTATGGACGCCTATTCGTGACAATTGTTAGGAAAATAAATGCTGCTATTTATAGACCAAAATCAACAATGCGAACAGCTATTGGAGTACTTGACATATTTGGTTTTGAGAACTTCGATCACAATAGCTTTGAACAGTTCTGCATTAATTTTGCAAATGAAAATCTTCAACAGTTCTTTGTGAGACATATTTTCAAGTTGGAGCAGGAGGAATACAATCACGAGGGAATTAATTGGCAACATATCGAATTTGTTGATAACCAAGATGCTTTGGATCTCATTGCTCTTAAACAGTTAAACATAATGGCTTTAATCGATGAGGAATCTAAATTTCCGAAAGGTACAGATCAAACCATGTTGGCAAAATTGCACAAAACACACGGTCTACACAGAAATTACCTAAAACCAAAGTCTGATATCAATACTAGTTTTGGCTTAAACCACTTTGCTGGAATCGTATTTTACGATACTCGAGGATTTCTAGAAAAGAATCGAGATACATTCAGTGCAGACTTGCTACAATTAATTCACATTTCAACAAATAAATTCTTACAACACATTTTCCAAGAGGACATAGTTATGGGTTCAGAAACAAGAAAACGAACTCCTACTCTTTCAACGCAATTCAAAAAGTCCTTGGATCTTCTCATGAGAACATTAGGGACCTGTCAACCGTTCTTCATTCGTTGTATCAAACCTAACGAATTCAAAAAGCCCATGATGTTCGATCGAGGACTGTGTTGTAGACAACTTAGGTATTCCGGAATGATGGAAACAATCAGAATTCGAAGAGCCGGATATCCAATAAGACACAGTTTCAAGGAATTTGTTGAAAGATATAGATTTTTGATATCAGGAGTGCCACCCGCTCACAAGACAGATTGCAGGTCAGCCACTGCTAAAATATGCGCCACCGTTTTAGGTAAATCTGATTACCAATTAGGTCATACTAAAGTGTTTTTGAAAGACGCTCATGATCTGTTCCTAGAACAAGAAAGAGATAGGGTGTTGACAAGAAAAATATTGATATTGCAAAGATCTATTCGTGGATGGGTTTATAGAAGACGATTTTTGAAGATGCGAGCTGCAGCGATATTGATACAGCGCCATTGGCGAGGAAAGTTACAGAGGATTCGATATAATAAAATGAAAGTGGGATATGCGAGATTGCAGGCATTGATACGTGCGAGAGTGTTAGCTCATCGTTTTAGACATTTACGCGGCCATATTGTTTCGTTGCAAGTAAGTATTAGGGTAATTTTTATTTATAGGCTATAATTAATAATGATTCTTAAATTAATAATGCTATTTATTTTTCAGGCTGCCGCTCGGGGCTATCTAGTTCGACGGTCTTACGGCCACAAAATGTGGGCTATTGTGAAAATACAAAGTCACGCGCGACGATTGATAGCCATGAGAAAATACAGACGGCTGAAGCAGGAAGCGATTGCTCATAATGAAGCGTTGCGGTTAAGAAGACAAGAGGAGCAAAGGTTGCAACACCAGGGCAATACGAGGGCTAAGGAAATTGCGGAACAGAATTATCGGGTGAATAATTAAAAACACTTTACCTATAAGTTACATAATTATACATTTAAAAATTTAAGTAATTTTTTAAAGAATTGAGTCAATTCATTAAATCACTCATATTTTACAAAAAATATCTTAAACAGTTGATGTGACACATCATAAAATTTAGACATTACTAGCTGACCCGCAAACCTTGTTTTACCATAAAAATTTAAAAAAATTGGAGTGGGCCACCCTTATCACCTAGAGGTATAAAAAATAGATGTTGACCTATTTTCAAACCTACCCGATATGCACACAAAATTTTATAAAATTCGGTAAAGGCGTTTCAGAGGAGTTTGGTAACTAACATTGTGACACGAGAATTTTAAATATAAGATGAGACGTAAGACTTAAAATCATTTTTAGAATTAATATGTTTAATTAATGAGACGGTATTAAGATAGTCGTGCTCTATTTTTTTGTTGATTAACATTGAGAATATTCTTAAAATAAATTATATTTTAATATACATAACCATTAACCTGAATAAAGGAGTATTTGTACGTTTAGTTAGTTAATAAAAAATTACAAATATTTAGACAGTTTTACAGCACTTTACATTATCAGTGGAAGTGTATATTTTGTTGATAAATAATCCATTATATGTTGTATATTATTATCATATTAGATGTTAACGATAAAATCTTTAGTCGAGTATTATATTTGTAAATTCCAACGGTAGGTGTGTTTGTTTATTTAAAAAAATATTATTTTTTGCGAGATTCCTAACCGATGAAAAAGACATTTTCATTTATTCTTAATTAATTATAACGATACAATAGAAGTCTGTCTCAATAGGTCTAAAATAAATATAATTCAATGATTGATTTAATATACGTACATAGTGGAGTAGTAAATTGTATATTTTTTTTAATTCATTAGGGAAAGTAATCAGAGATTTTAAAGATTATCAAGTTGATTGCAGCAATCAGATGATAATTAATTCAAACTTAATTGATCTTGATTATAGCGTTACAAGAAGTAATGCATAAAATTATGCAGTTCATTGTGATACTCTTGTTATACAGAGAATGGATTGTTTCTGATTTTTTAAACCCAATTTTAAGGTAGGTTATGTTATTCGTATTATTTTTGTTTCCTCTAAAAAATCGTCTATTTTTGAATTCATACTGTAATGTTTTCAATTCGATGTTAAATAACTATTTTCTTTAGAGACAAGACAATTTCAAGACAACATAAAAATTAGTGTCCATTCCGAGAGTAAGATGAGTCATTCTGTACTCGGTATAAAATTGTATATTTCGTACCGCATACAAATAAAACTCTTTTTCTTACCAGGGAGGAAGCTAGAACGTGAGTTGAATGCGAACGTCGAAAGCTTTTATCCCGAGGATAAGAAAATCCGTTCTGTGTCGGTGCGAACGATATTTTATCTATTACCTCAAAGAAAGATAAAGAATAAGGAGAGAAAAAATATAGTAGATTTCTATCAATGAAAGATTTTTTTAAAATTAGAACAGTACAATCAAAATGGCGATGTTAAAATATGGCAATATTATTTAAATTATGGGAATAAAGTAGCTTTCCATCAGCGGAAATATTTTTTTAATCAAATCAGTACACAAAAAATGTTAACACAAAAAATCCTGTTAAATAATGACTCTATCTTCGATAGTAATGCACACTTATTAGTGTCATTATGTAACGGCACGAGAAAGTTCCCTTTGCGAAATTAAAATCGACTATGCAATGCTATTTTTTATTCAAGATACTAGAAAAAATATTTAATTATTATTGAATTATCCAATTTTCAAATTAATTTCGGATAGTATCAGATTTAGGGCAGTTTTTCTATTAAATATTTATCGCAACCAGTGTTATACATTACCTAAAACCTAACACCTGATATCCTTATGCAATGGCCGATCTTAATCGACCATGCAGCTCGTTATACAATTACGTACGACCTGGATGCGGTTGGATAACGCTCTGAAACTGACCAAACCTTACTTAGTTTATACTTTAACATTATTGGCACCGGTCGTGCTTATCGAATTTAATATGTGGCTCAACACACACGATATCGATTATGGATTCATACTTCATAAAAGGCAACCAGATAACTGGGCAAGTATACGCGTCAATATGTCGGCCCTTACTTTCTCCGTTTATCTAATATGTGTAATGTAAGTTAAAACTATTGAGCAGCTTATCGTAATAGGATAAATAGCGTCAACACATTGTTAATATAAAAGGCAGCTTAAACGTAAATTTCTAGCTTTTTTATAGAACTCGTTGTCCTTCCTTGCTCAAAAACAGATGTATTACTTTTTTTATATTTCAAAAATTGTCTTTGCTATTAAAACCATGTAAAGGATATTTAAAAAAATCACGTTTCTTACTTCAAAAATAATGCATTTTCTAGACAAATTTTCAGCTTAATTTTCTTATAGCTTTTCAAAAAATTCTTTCTCAGCTTGTTCGTCCGCACTTTTTTTCCGACTAAGTTTGTTTACGTTGAGCACTGTTGTGGGAAAACAACGATCCCTCAGGATATTTCAAATAATTTTTTCTAGCATCTTCCTCGGTTCTTTTGTCGTCAACTAAAGTTTTGTTAAGGGGCTTAAAACAAACCTTCCTTTACAAAAAACAGTGCGCTTGTAAGCGTAATGTCAAAAATATTTAAGGTTGTCTACAGTACCTATATAAGTTTTATAACTTTGTTGGTTTATTACGTCACTTAAATTAAAAATAATGGTTAATAAAATATTTTGTTATCAGGAACGCATGTATGAATTAGAAAGGCGTGATGCAGAATTAGCTCTAGAAGAGAAGCGGCAGTTAGAAGCGAAGAGAACGTTACTACAAGAAGCTGCAAGGAAACAGGATGAGCCCGTTGATGATAGTAAATTAGTGGAAGCCATGTTTGACTTTCTTCCTGATTCAAGTAGTGAAGCACCGGCACCTAAAGATACGTCTGTATTCAGTGATCTTCCACAACAAAGAGCTGATCAGCAAGAGGTACATATTTATTGTTTATTTATTAACCATAAAAATCACAATATTCCAAGAAGCAAACAGAATACGGATACCAGACTTCGTTTTTCTTTTTCTTACTGTTCGAACTCCATTTAATATCGTTATAAGTACGTTAAGGATAGATAGTATTATAAATATAAATAATTATTGTCTCAACATCGTAATGTAAGTTTATTTTTACAGATGGTAACACCAATGCAAACAACTTCAGAAGACGAGGAGGATCTCTCAGAGTTTAAATTCCAAAAGTTTGCTGCGACATACTTCCAAGGCAATGTTACACACCAGTATTCGAGGAAACCTTTAAAACACCCGTTACTACCTTTACATACACAAGGAGATCAATTGGTAAGTTTATGTATAGATATATATTGTTATCGTATCTTTCCAAACATCAAACCTTACTAAGCTATTTTCTTCATAATTCAAATATAGTTTAATTAAAATTATAGTATTTGTAGAAAAATTGGTAGATTTCACATCAAATTACTATGTTTAAACTATTTAATCGCCAGATGAATTCAAATTAAAATAGCTAAAAATTGTATAGCATAAATTAGGTTAGATTAGAGCAGTTAATCTTGGCATAATTGCTTTATAATAACAACATAGGAAATTACGTGATTTGCGCGAGAAATAATTTTGTAATTTAGTTTTCTGAGATCGCTCTTTTGCTTTTAGGCTGCTCAAGCATTATGGATCACAATTTTAAGATTCACTGGAGATTTAGCGGAACCAAGATATCAAACTATGGACAGAGACAATACGTCTGTTATGTCCAAAGTGACTGCAACTCTTGGAAGAAATTTCATAAGGTCCAAGGAGTTCCAGGAAGCACAAATGATGGGAGTGGACCCTGATGCTTATTTAAATAAACCGAAACCCAGGTCCATTAGACATAAACTAGTCTCGTTGACATTAAAACGAAAGAATAAACTTGGAGAAGATGTTAGAAGAAAACTTCAGGTACAAATATTAAATTACTATAAATATTCTGCCACAAAAACATCTTGAACCATTAAGTTTGTTATTATGATATTCTTAAAATTAAATTAATAAAAAAAAATATAGCATAGTATTTGCCATTTTTATTATTATTATAGGTTGACTTATCTCGAAAATTGTGTTTTACAGGATGAGGAATATACTGCTGATAGTTATCAGTCCTGGTTAGAATCCCGACCAACATCGAATTTAGAAAAATTGCATTTCATAATTGGACATGGGATTTTGCGGGCGGAATTACGAGACGAGATATACTGCCAAATATGCAAACAGTTAACAAATAACCCATCAAAATCGTCGCATGCTCGAGGTTGGATTTTACTTTCATTGTGTGTCGGGTGTTTCGCTCCCAGTGAAAAGTTCGTGAATTACCTTCGAGCTTTTATAAGAGAAGGACCACCCGGTTATGCGCCATATTGTGAAGATCGTCTTAAAAGAACATTTAATAATGGTACAAGGAATCAACCGCCATCGTGGCTAGAACTTCAAGCAACAAAGTCTAAAAAACCTATAATGTTACCGATCACATTTATGGATGGCAACACAAAAACTTTATTAGCCGATTCAGCGACTACAGCAAGAGAGTTATGTAATCAGTTATCAGATAAAATCGGCTTACGAGATCAGTTCGGTTTTTCATTATATATTGCGTTATTCGATAAAGTCAGCTCATTAGGTAGTGGCGGAGATCACGTCATGGACGCGATATCTCAATGCGAACAATATGCAAAAGAACAAGGGGCTCAAGAGAGGAATGCACCATGGAGATTATTTTTCAGAAAAGAAATTTTCGCACCTTGGCATGATCCTACTGAAGATCAAGTAGCGACAAATCTCATTTATCAACAAGTAGTTCGAGGCGTGAAGTTTGGTGAATACAGATGTGATAAAGAAGAAGACTTAGCCATGATTGCTGCACAACAATACTATATCGAATATGGCCAAGATATGAATACCGAACGACTTTACACATTGTTACCTAATTATATACCAGATTACTGTCTAACTGGTGTCGAAAAAGCAGTAGACAGATGGGGCGCGCTTGTAGTTCAAGCCTATAAAAAGAGCTATTACGTAAAAGAAAAAGTTCCCGCATACAGAGTCAAAGAAGATGTAGTAAGTTACGCAAAGTTCAAATGGCCATTACTGTTTTCTAGATTCTACGAAGCATATAGAAATTCTGGTCCAAATTTACCTAAAAATGATGTCATTATCGCCGTCAATTGGACTGGCGTTTATGTCGTTGATGACCAGGAGCAAGTTTTACTGGAACTCTCATTCCCAGAAATAACCACTGTCTCGAGTCAAAAAACTAATAAAGTTTTTACACAAACGTTCAGTTTATCAACTGTTCGTGGTGAAGAGTTTACATTCCAAAGTCCAAACGCCGAGGACATTCGAGACTTAGTTGTGTATTTCTTAGAAGGACTAAAGAAAAGATCAAAGTTCGTTATCGCGTTACAAGATTATAAAGCCCCGGGAGAAGGTTCCAGTTTCTTGACATTCTTAAAAGGAGATCTGATAATTTTAGAAGAAGACAGTACGGGAGAATCTGTGCTAAATAACGGCTGGTGTATCGGTCGTTGTGAAAGATCAATGGAAAGAGGCGATTTTCCCTCTGAAACCGTTTACGTGTTACCAGCGTTAACAAAGCCACCTCCTGATATATTAACTTTATTCTGCCAAGAAGGTGCTCAACATGGAAGAAGAGCCCCTACAAGCACATTCAATGGTACAGAAACCAGAGACAAACCACACAACCTATTAGAATACGCCTTAGATCACTTTAGACTACCACCAAAACGAACAACATCCAAAGCTTTAACTCTATCTACAGCAAAACGAGGTGCAGAAGAATTATGGCGACATTCAAGAGAACCTATAAAGCTGCCACTACTAAAAAAGTTACAGGCCAAAGAAGAATTAGCTGAGGAAGCATGTTTTGCATTTACGGCTATACTTAAGTATATGGGAGATTTGCCTTCAAAACGTCCTCGTATAGGGAATGAATACACGGATCATATTTTTGATGGTCCACTGAAACATGAAATTTTACGAGACGAAATATACTGTCAAATAATGAAGCAATTAACGGATAATAGAAACCGAATGTCTGAAGAACGAGGTTGGGAATTGATGTGGTTAGCAACTGGTTTATTTGCGTGTAGTCAAGGTTTGCTGAGAGAGTTGACGTTATTCCTAAGAACAAGGAGGTATCCAATAGCCCAAGATTCATTACAGAGATTACAGAAGACTTTACGTAACGGACAAAGAAAGTATCCTCCACATCAAGTGGAAGTAGAGGCAATCCAACATAAAACTACTCAAATATTTCACAAGGTGTACTTCCCGGATGATACAGACGAAGCATTTGAAGTTGATTCTTCGACAAGGGCCAAAGACTTTTGCCAGAATATTGCGCAAAGACTGAATCTCAGATCTAGTGAAGGGTTTAGTTTGTTTGTTAAGATAGCTGATAAGGTAATATCGGTGCCAGAGGGAGATTTCTTCTTTGATTTTGTTCGACATTTAACGGATTGGATCAAGAAAGCGCGACCAACGAGGGATGGAATTACACCACAATTTACATATCAGGTAAAAAAGTCTGCTTTTAGTCATGAAATATGAAATGAAATGAAATATTTATTAATTTCCGTAAGCTTGGTGTACATTTGTCTTTAATTTTTGGATAATGGCCGCATGCTTAGCCATTACAAGGGCGTGGAAATATTAATCTTTAATTAAATAAGAGTGTCATGATGATTTTAATTTTATTTTGCATATTAAGAATTGTCATTGCGACAATATATGTACTGACTACTCAATGTTACGATTCTCGTCATACAGGTGTTCTTTATGAAAAAGCTTTGGACAAACACCGTTCCTGGTAAAGATCGAGCCGCAGACGTGATTTTCCATTTTCATCAAGAATTACCCAAATTATTACGTGGTTATCACCGATGTGGTCGTGAAGAAGCCGCAAGACTTGCCGCTTTAGCATATAGAGCGAGATTTGGTGATAACAAACAGGAATTACAAGCCATTCCGTAAGTGTGGTAATTTAATATAAAAATAATTATCAAGATAAATCCTAGATGTTACAAACGTGAAAGTTTGTATTTTTGGATATTACTGAACACACAAAAACGCCTGGACGGATTTAAAAAAAAATTACTTACTGATAGTTATAACCTTTAATTAACATGTAGGCCACTTTTTGTAAAATAAAAACAATGATCCTGTGGGAAACAGAGAGTTATACACACTAGAACAGTTCAATGGATTTATATGATTTAAGATTGCATACAGATATTTTAAAATCTAGAATAACATACAGAATAGTGTTAACCAAAGAAACTCTGGACTTAATTAAAAAATTTTCTTGCAAAGAAGAAAGACAATAATTCTTTACAATTTTTCAGACAAATGCTTCGTGAACTGATACCAGCCGACCTAATTAAACTCCAAAGCTCGGCAGATTGGAAACGAGCGATAGTAGCATCATATAATCAAGATGCGGGGATGACCCCGGAAGACGCCAAAATCACTTTCCTCAAAGTCATATACAGATGGCCAACATTTGGCTCTGCGTTCTTTGAAGTTAAACAGACAACGGAGCCTAATTATCCAGAGTTGTTGCTGATAGCTATCAACAAACATGGAGTTAGTTTGATTCATCCACAATCAAAGGTAAAATATTAATTTTATACTTAATTATAAGAAATCAAAAATTATACAAAGGTTTAATTAAAATATATACAAGGGTTGAAATTTGACTGAGACTACAAAGTTTTGGAAAATTAAAAATACAACTCGTTTCAGGATATTCTGGTCACACATCCCTTCACAAGGATCTCCAACTGGTCATCAGGTAATACATACTTCCACATGACCATCGGCAACCTCGTACGGGGGTCCAAACTCCTTTGTGAGACCTCTTTAGGATATAAAATGGACGATCTACTTACGTCGTACATCTCTCTTATGCTAACAAATATGAATAAACAAAGATCTATGAGAGTGAAATAAAATTGGCATGTAATTTTATAAATTGCATAGATAAACTTTATATGGAGTAGACAATTCAGGCTTCAATCATAATTGGTTTTTTCCGCGTATAGTCAACTAGATGTGCCCGCAACTTCGTCCGTGTTTCATCCCCTAGGTAAAACTTTTACAAACATTGAATGTCATATTTATTTATATCGAATCAACAACGTAAAAAATAAGTTTCAAGCTTCTAGCTCTAAAAATGACGATACTTCCATACAACTTTTCATCCCCCCTTTCAACCCCTTACAACCATTTTTTCGCTTTAAAAAGTAGCCTACGTCATTCCTCAGGCTCTAGACTATCTGTATACGAAATTTAATTTAAATCGGTTCAGTAATTTTGGCGTGAAAGCGCGACACACAGACAGAGTTACTGTCGCATTTATGATATTCGTAAGGATAATTGATCATATCATCAACTTCATACGCACACTAATATTATTTGGAATCAATTAAAGAGAAATAGTAAGAAATATATTCGCAATTTTATTTTTTAAATTACATAATAATCAATTCTCATTCGATTTGTATACTCCATATTAATTATTGTAATATGACCTCTATGACATATAATCATAAGGATTGTTTTTAACATAATGGTAAGTTTTAACGCTTTTTGGCGGAATATTTAAATGAGTATGCTTGAATTAAATAATAGTGGTGTGATTGCGTCTAAAAAATACTAAATTTAATTTTTTTATATATTTACATCACATTTTATAGTGTTTTGTAAAAAAATGTGAACTGAATTTTTTATGAATGAATTAAAAAATATATACCGTTTTGAAAATTCCGTCCAAAGTTATCAATGTAGTTAATATATAAAGACTCAAATCTTATGAAAATGCCTTAAAATTACAATTTTAAGTACAATAAATTCGATATAAACGACGTAAAATAGATAATATTTTAATGATTTGATGTAGGAAACAGAATGCAGTGATAAAAACCAATCCTATAACTGGAGTACATAATAGAAAGTAACGCAGCATCTTCTCATATTATATGATATTGTTTATAGTAATATAAGTAAAGATCTGTTATTATACTCTATATTGGTTATGGTTGATGCGAATAGAATTTCTTTGTGAAGTTCCTGTTACACGAGCGTTAGGATTTTACAACATGAATCCAAACGCTAGTGTCATAGGAATCTAAAATGGTGTCTGTTAATTGAAGACGCGAATGTTTATGTAAATTATTTTATTTTAAAACGCTTTAGAGATTTAACAAGCTCAATAATTACAGCATAAAATTATAGTAAATTAGACTTTTTTGCGTAAATGTATAAACCGCTTGAATGTAAGCGTAAGCAATTATATGACACATTTTGTAGGGTAGCTAAAAACATAATTGATTCGGCATTTTCTGTGTCTATTTTCTTTATCCATTATTCGTAAATCTGGTTTTTAATCTTTTCTTCTGATCGATTCGATTTATCGATTCATGCCAAATCGATTATGCAATAGCAGCTCTATAGTTTTGTAACGCTATACTAGAATATACCAGCAACAAACTGTATTTATTTTAAGATATATATTGTATAATTATCGTTATGCCATGAGTTCGGAGAAAATATTCCTTTGTTTTTATTTGCTTTCAAATAAAAGTGGTATTTGTGAGTGGTTGTAAACATGAGTCACAATGATATAATGTCTTTTATTTATTACTAGTCGACCCGTGCGACTTTGTCCGTGTTGCTCAGCTCCTATTGGTCTAAGCGTGATATATCCTTCCTCGATAAATGGGCACCTAACACTGAAAGAGTTGTTTAAATCGGAACCGTGCCTGAGATTAGCGCGTTCAATCAAACACACAAACTCTTCAGCTTTATATTAGTATAGATATACATTTACTACGTAGAAAAAGCAAGTATCAATGATACAAAAGAAAAATATCAAATATACAAAATATTAAACGCCATCTTACAATTTACTTAATTAGATATTTACTGTAGAGTCAGAATTTCTTAAGCGGGCCACTAAAAATTGATTATTCGATTTTAATATATTTATGAGCATATTATGGTAGCTTTATAAGTTGAAAGTAAAACCCTAAAACGATTTTTGAAAATTTCAATTTTTCAAAATTTTATGAGCGAGTAAAAATTTCGAGTTCTTTTTTTTTAAATAATAATATATCACTGAATAATTACTGGATTCTAATGAAACTCGGTTTGTATACTAAGTAATAGTAGATGAATAGGAAAAAAAATAATTTACGTAAAAAAAAAAAATTGTTTATTATTAATTAGTTTTCTAATAAACAAATGCAAATTTAACTAACTTCTCGGTGTTGTAGAAAACAAATTTTTTTTTTAAATATTCGTTGGAGTATTAACTAAAAGATGACACAAGAAAATTTTAGTGCTCTCTTACCAGAAAAAAGATATGAACAATTGAATGTGCGAGACAGCGATCGAGGTAGATGCGCGACGCCAAGCGCTACGCCTACATCGGGCTCCCGAGAACATACTTCTACCTTTTGCAGTTTTCCAGGCTAAATAAAACTTAAAAAATAAATGACTAATCTGAATATTTATTAATATTTAGAATTTATTTCTTTACTAATTTTGTAACCTATTTATATAGCTTATTGCAAAAGTTCTGTCATGAGGGTTACAAAATTAATAAAGAAATAAATTCTAAATATTAATAAATATTCAGATTAGTCATTTATTTTTTAAGTTTTATTTAGCCTGGAAAACTGCAAAAGGTAGAAGTATGTTCTCGGGAGCCCGATGTAGGCGTAGCGCTTGGCGTCGCGCATCTACCTCGATCGCTGTCTCGCACATTCAATTGTTCATATCTTTTTTCTGGTAAGAGAGCACTAAAATTTTCTTGTGTCATCTTTTAGTTAATACTCCAACGAATATTTAAAAAAAAAAATTTGTTTTCTACAACACCGAGAAGTTAGTTAAATTTGCATTTGTTTATTAGAAAACTAATTAATAATAAACAATTTTTTTTTTTTACGTAAATTATTTTTTTTCCTATTCATCTACTATTACTTAGTATACAAACCGAGTTTCATTAGAATCCAGTAATTATTCAGTGATATATTATTATTTAAAAAAAAAGAACTCGAAATTTTTACTCGCTCATAAAATTTTGAAAAATTGAAATTTTCAAAAATCGTTTTAGGGTTTTACTTTCAACTTATAAAGCTACCATAATATGCTCATAAATATATTAAAATCGAATAGTCAATTTTTAGTGGCCCGCTTAAGAAATTCTGACTGTAGAAATTTTTACTAATGTAACTAATGCTTTAATGTTAGTTAGATAATACATATTTTTGAACGGGACACCCTCTTTAATATTTTAATATTAACCGCCATATTTTTGCAAGTCACTCTGTCACAGATTATTAATATATCATCATCACCTTTTAATGACTCACCGCTGAGCCGGGTCTGTTCCTCAGAATGATGAGGGATTAGGCAGCAGTTGCAGTTTTCCTCACAATGTTTTCCTTCACCGTTAAAACAAGTGTTATTAAATTTCTAAAAACACACATAACTCTCACTTTACTAGACAGTAAAGTTAAAGGTGTGTGCCCAGGATCGAACTCAGACTTCCAGAGTAGATATCAACGTCTTAGCCTGGGCCATCACTACTATTAAAAATAAAGTAATATATAAATAACGAAATTATTCATATCAATTTAGACTATTTTTCTTTTTATATTATTTTGTCTATATTACGCCTCCTGCTAGCGAAGCTATGTCAAGTAATCTTTTTTTATGACACATAAGGGACAAACGAGTAGACGGTCCACCTGATAGAAAGTGGCCACCGTCGCCCATGAACATCGAGAGTATCTCTTGTTTTGCCGAAGCGTTGCCGCCTCGGAAGTTGAGTTAGGACGGGGAGCAAAGCGAAGAATGCTGCGGTTTCAGTGGACCCAACATCGAGATCGCGGCATAAATGGGATGGAAAAGTGAGGGGGAGGTCTGGCCCACATGCAGCGCAACCGGAGCGCGTCAAAGACACTTGGTGGTCGGATTCGCATGCCGGTGGCCGCAAGCTAGTCGGGGAACAGATCCTCTACCACCAATGAAGGTACTGTTGGTTGGGTTCCTCGGCATTCTAACTCGTCCCGTCACGTTGATATTCTTTAACACTTATTAGCCAGATTCGCTAAATCCAAATAATTTGTGGTACAATTAAGGTAAAAGCTGCAACAAAAAGCATTAATTAGAACAAACAAAAAATATATATCCGCAATAAAGTCGTGAGAGACTCCCACGGCAGCGTTCTGAGTCGCGAAGAATAATGATGCCTCCATTGTCGCAAGCAGCAGGAAGTCGTTTATCTAACATCAGAATATGACTGTTTAAAACAATTTGGTGTCTCATTTCTTGTTAAACGTTCAATTTTGGGGCAGCCACCTTTTACTAGTGCATTTTGTGTCAATCAACTTTATAGCCCAGGCCGACCGTATTTTTTGGATGTTAATGAAAGCTGTGTGGGTTTTTTATATAGTCAAAGAAATTACTTAAAAAATAATTTTAAAATGTATATGAAGGTGTAAGTTAGCCTTAGGTTAGGTTAGCCTTGTGTTAGGTTAGGTCTATGTTAGTTTAACCTTAGGTTTAAGCAGAGAACCTGGGCAGTGGAGGCAAGTGTCGTGATTACTTAAAGGAGCTCCTTAAGCCTACACCTAGGTCACAAGTCGAAGGTACTGCTGGAGTTCCTGTCATAATAGTAAGAGATCTTAACGTTGAGTTATTCTGACCGTGTTGCGCCCGTAGCTTATATTATATGCCATTCCTTTTAATTTGTTTCCGACATATACATAAGGCGTATGATTTTTTTTAATCAAAAGAAAAGACGATCCACCTGAGGGTAAGCGGGCGCCGTCACCCGTAGTCATCGGCGGTACAAGAGGTCCGTATTGAAAACTGAGTGATAAGGAGTAGGGATGAGAACAAAAGTCTACTGAAACCGTAGCATTAATGGGTTGGGGAGAGAGAGAGGGTGCTGGTCTTCGTCGTCAACTCAGACATTTGGCAATAGCATTCGCATACTGATGCATTCGTAAGCCGATTCGCAGAAAAGATCTCCTACCACAAAGAGGCCGCCTCATACAAGATGCTCTCAAAGCGCTAGGGGAAATATATGAATCCGTTCCCCTTAGGGGAAAATAATACTTGGACAGGTTAGTTAAAATATCAAATTGTATTGGTATATTTACAATTAAAAATCCCTTATGAGAGATATTACTTTCACATTTCTGAAACTCTCACCATAGAAAGAAACATTAATAAAGGTAATAAATTTTCAAAGAAACGCGGATACACTGCGACGTTAGCGCGGCATTATAATACAAACATAATTACTTGTATAACAATGATCTCTCATTCAACTATAAAGGAAACGGACTTAATCGCCTATTACAATGATAATCTTGACAGAAAAATCACTTCCATATCCGTATTAGATAAATGTGAAAAACCTTGGTATTCTGGGTTTTCTGAATTTTTAGAACTAAGAAAAAAAAATTTTTTTCTAAATTCTGCCATTAAATTTTTTTTATAAATGTTATAAAATTAAGAATAATTTTTTTTATATTTGTATATAAGTCGTATCAATGATTGACGCACGTTATGGGCTCTAAAATCATTTTGATGTTTCTGCGGTTTTAAGGGAAAGGGAAAGAAATAAAACTTTACTAGAAAATGTATAGTTTTATTCAAATTATTCATGAAAATCACTTCCATTAATTCCTATAAAGTTTCCTTTAGTTGATGGGATTATACATTAAAATATATAGTAATAAGTAAGTTGATCAGCTTAACTTGAACCGTTCATTAGAAATTTTGAATAGCTTTAATACGCCTTAAGGTCAAAAGAAAATAAAAGCAATTTAATGTACGTATATAATTATACATATACAGTTACGTTACCGTAGTAACTAAGTAAAATTATTAGTTCCCACGACCAGAGATGACATGTTGGAAAACACGAGCACTCTTTTCCCACACTCTGCATATCTTGCCTTCGTATATCAGAGCCAAATGTAAAAACCATAGACAATGATTCAATTGTGTGCACATTGCTTTCTCACAGCCCCCCTTAGATCTAATCATTGGTTTAATTGCTGCGGGTAAATGACCACTAACTGTTCCGGGTACTCAACCTAGCAACATCTCTTTTAGAAGTTGCTCCTGAAGGATTATACTGTTGGAAGCAGAATAAATCATTAAAAACAAAATGTTATTTATCTTTACTCTTTAGTTCACCTCGTCTTCACTTAACATGTTCGTACCCATAGAGTGCGTAATAAGTATAGTAAAGTGTAAATAAGATTGTTTTGGTTGTTAGCGTGATGATTTTTTAAAATAATATGCACTAGTGTTTACAATATTTGAGAATTGTAGCTAATTCTTCAAAATAAAGATAGCTCATACCTGACAAAATAGATTAGATTAGATTGTGTTTACTACCATTGAATGAAAAGTTCGATTACACATTCCATATTATTTTCGAAAAAGTAACGAAATATCTACTTAAGGTAAATCCATATGGACACTCAATATTATCTTCCAGAATAATACTGACCCGTCTTATGCCGCCTAATTATAAAAACCTTACGATTTTTTCTGAAAGTACATAATGGCTTTTCATAACCTTAAGCTTCATCGTCATCATCACTACCCATTAATGGCCCACGGTGAGCCGGTACACACATAACTCGGTCAGGATCTCAAGCTTAATAAACTTTCGAATTTATTTAGCTTCCCTCCTGGGTAAAGAAAAATTGTGTCTTCTTGTGCACGGTACGAAATATATTTTTCCAGAAAATTATTTCATATACATTCATAATTATACTATAGGAACTCCAATAAAAAGTTTTTGTTTCTAGATTTTGGAATCAATCATTAAGTTATTTGTCATATGAAACTAAACTATTTAAAATCATTGAGTTACCTTCTCAAAATATGGGAGAAAATCGCAGACATTTTTCCCATAGGCATGGGAAAGAACCAATAATTATCTCATTATTTTCAGTTTAGTCCTATTTAAAAAAATATATGATATCTGATCACTTGACTGGCTGACTTAGGGAATTTATATAGTAAATGATTTTTACCTTACGAACCAGGATGTAAAGCAGATCCTTAATTTCTTTAACACAATAGGTTTTTACTGAGCAATGCATTTTTTGCAATGATGTAGAAAATTATTGAATGAATAGGCAAAGCCAGTTGCGTCATTGTTTCCTTCACGTCATCGATTTAATAATAGTTTCCATGAGAGCTAAACTAATTAAAGTGTACTTCATTGATAACCTCATTGATTAAATGGAATTATTTTTTAAATATTTCGGAAAATACAATTCTACAATTGGAATAAAGAGGAGGGATAGTTATCGATATACAATCCAATGTCCAATAGATGGCCTATCTTGTGAGCTACGGGAATTCATGCAGTGCCTTGGACATGTGATCAAGGTGTAGGCTTAAGGACATCCTTTAAGTAATTACAACACTCACCTCTACTGCCCAGGCTATCTGTTTAAACCTAAGGTCAGGCTAACCCAACAGAAGTCTTATTTTTTTCGAAGGTTATGTGTGGGGCTCACCGACGGGCAAAATCACCGTAATACTCACTAAACCATCCGCGGTTAGCCTCATCGTTATTGTAAGATGTTGCAGGATCCGCAGCCTCCTTCTGCAATATAACAGACTCGCAAAAGGAGGCAACTGCCAACCAATCCGCCTTACTCCCGAGCATGGCTCCCACTACACTCGGAAAACTTAACAGAAGTCTAACCTAACTTAGCTTTCGACTTATGTGTAGATGACTAGGCAATAGCTACGCCGAAAAACTTTAGTTCGAAATGTATAAAAATTGTTCTTCTTCGTTCTATTTTTTAAGACAATTCAGTCATTAATTTGTTGGTAAGGGTTAGGTAGAGAATGAGTAAAACGCTGAATAGATTTTGATAAAACTTTTATCTGTAGTCTTTGTTGTTATTAAAGTGCTACGTCGTAGAAGCACGTGAATAGAGGGGTTCTACGTCTACACTGTTTAACTAATCTAAGTCTGTGGGATGTATGTTTGCCAGTATAAATATAATTTAAATTTTAAAGCAATAGAGCACTTCACTTTTCGGGACAAACATTTATAAATGGCAATGCCTTTCTTCCATCCAATTGAAATGAAACTAAGTTAGCAAGCAGCAAGTTGCTATTGTGACCGCATTTAATTGCGTGCAGTAGCATAACAGACGGACGAACAACAATTTTTAAACTGATTGTTGTGTTATTAAATATCTTCTATGTTTAGAAATTCAATAAGCAACATTTATATTTTTTTTGGTATATTTGGATGTTTGTTACTCAAACATAATAACCGCTGAATTGATTTTAATGAAATTTAGCACAAACATACTTTATAGCCTGGATTAACTATAGGCTGCTTTTTATCCCGGAAAAATTTAGAGTCCCCGCGGGATAATATTAAAAACTGTTTACTATCGTAAGCGTCTGAAAACTTTTATTTGGCAACAATATATTGAAAATTAAATAATTGAAAAAAAATCTAAGTATTGTATTTAATAAATTGCACCCGCGCAAAACCGGGGCGGGTCGACTAGTCAGTTAATAAGACATCAACGCGAACAGAGCTTCACTCCAACACTAGTGTAGATTTTATTTCCGAATGAATCATGTTTCGCAAAAAGTATTATGACAATGGATTTGTGAGTACAGTTTTTATCACTTAATTCTGTAATAGAAGTTTCGAGTGCTGTCGCGCGTTATGACTTATAAAATAATTTAAGTTCGTGGGAAAATTGCGGCACATCGACATACGAACGTAATGGCGCTGTTATTTACATTTTTGTTATATTTATTTAACATGGTAAAGGCAAGCTTGGTTATAAAAATATTTATTAATCTAATAGGTTGGGGATATAGTTTCTTCGCATTTTTTAAGAAAATTCAAAACATTTTATAGAAATTTTGGGGCTTCTGATCAAAAAACCGCGACAAGTAGTTTTGGCAGTCCTCTCGTGATGTTAACCGGACACTGCCTAAAGAATTCTGAAGAGACCGAAACAGGTGGAAGTCTGAAGGTGCAAGGTCAGGACTATACGGGGGATGCATTAACTAATCTAAGTCAAACATCAAAAATTATTTAATTTTTGCTGAGTCGCTAACGATGTGTGAGGTCTAGCGTTATCATGATGAAAAACCACACCCCTTCTGTTGATTAATTCCGGCCGCTTTCTCTCAACTTCTTGCTTTAATCTCATCAGTTGTTCGCAGTAGAGTTCAGAATCGATGGTCCTGCCTGGTGGTAACAGCTCATAATGAATTCCAATCCCACCACACACACAGCATCACCTTGTTGCGAGTTAACCCGGGTTTCGCCACAGTCTGTGAAGCCTGATCGGCCTTTGACCACGATCTTTTCGTACTTAATCCACTTTTCATCACCAGTTATCAGCTTCTTCAAAAAAGGTTCGGTTTCATTACGTCTCAATAAAGAATCACAAATGAGTACACGGTTCATTAGGTTTCTTTCAGTGAGCTCGTGAGGTACCCAAATATCGAGCTTTTTTGTGTATCCAGTTTTTTTCAAATGCGCCAAAACTGTTCTGTGCTCAATTCCCAGTTCTTCGGGTACGTCGTAACTACTGATATGGCGATCTTGCTCCACTTTTTCAAAAATGGCATCCATTTTGTAGGGCGAGGTGCATCTTTGACATCAAAATTTCCGGATTTAAAACGCTTAAACCAAATTTGTGCTACTCTCACAGACACTGCACTAGGTCCATAATAAACATCGCAAATTTTTTTCGCGGCTAACGTTGCATTTTTACTTTTTTTGTAGTAAAATTTTAAAATGTATCGAATTTCTTCATTAGATTCCCTCATCTTCATTAGATTCCCTCGTACAGAATTAAACTCCGATATATGTAAGGCTTTGAAAATATGAGTAACTGGAAAAGATGCCTTTCTTTAAACCTTATTGAGCAGTCTAAAAATTTATGATTTATTAAGGCTTTCCTTTTAAGGTACAGAAAGAACCCTAAAAACATGAAACTTGGCCCTGAGCAAAAAAAAAGGCGCTGCAGAAAAAAAAATATATTTTCTCTCAAGGAAACGGTGACGAATAATTTCTATAAAAAAAGAAATAACTTTTTTTAAAATTAAAAATATCAAGAATAATTTGTCTGTTCTATATAAAAACTGATAAGTATTAAAAAATCATTAATTTGCAAAGGTATAACTTTATCGGCCTATAAATAATTAACTCGTTTTAAATGTATCAGATGCATAAAAATAATTTATAGCCATAATTACTAAACTACCGAGTAAAACAGGATATGAAAAGCCCATTATAGGTAATAAGTTATTAACGTGTTTGCATGTTTGCATGCATTTACTGATTCTGTATTCCAAGTTAAATGTATTTTGTATATAAAATCCAAATTAGTACAAAGTCTTTTACTATTTTAGCTATACCTGTAATTACTTTATTCTGTTTCCTTTTACAAAAAAAAAATAGGTCTAAAACCAAGTATTCTACATACCCTAATATGTGTGTCTGCGGATTCGATCCCACTTCTGAGTTTTTATAAATCGAACTCATTGTCAGCTCAAGTACATGTTTATTCCATACACTACACAATGCTCTGCTATTGCACACGATATTATCAATCATCAGGACTTTAAATACATTATTTATCACTTAATTTTCCAAGGACATCTTTCTTTTTCCAAATTTCCAATTTCAATACCCTTACAAAAACACTTTCATATTCCAAAACATCACATTGCTATAATTGATCATTTTCGTGCGATGGCGGTCGTTTGTCATTGGCCAATCAGATTTTTTTTTAATTATCTTGTTTAACGGCTCTGGGTCAATCAGATACTAACTAATGTTGACATAAGAAGAAATATTAAATCATTGCGGTTGCCATACCATAAAACAAATCATGACAAACCAAATTCGTTCAATCCAGTTTTCTAAATGAAACTATGGACCTATAGATCTACCATAGATGATGTTCTTAGATATTTCCAGAAAAAAAATTTTTGGATTTAGTATGATGATATTCTAATAAACATTGCTGTTGTCAAATTGTATTTTGAATATCATATGTTTGATGAATAAGATAATTATTGTAGAGTTGCTATAATGGATTTCTAAATGTTTCTTAAAATAATCATTATCAATATTGTTAATATTTTAATCAATATAATTTGGTATTATTAATGGTCAAATCGAATATGTTTGGGTTTCTTCAGGTTAGTTCGATTTATGCCTCCTCCTTCTGTATAAATTAACTTCTGAACTAAATTATAATGATGTCCTATAAAATAATATTACAGTAACTCACACTTTTTACTTGTATTTTACAATATCACTATCGTATACTCGTGAATAATAATAATAACAAATCGTTGTACGTAATCATATCTTTAATCCAGTTCATGACATTTTTAAATTTTGTTTACCATATTTGAATTTCGAACAACGAATTGATAGGCATTATAGTTATTGGTAAGTCTCCTTGGACATATTTAATGTTTTAGCGAAAAAATCCCTCAACGATGCTAGGTGCAATTTATTGATAAATGTAATGAGAAATTGTACCTTTTTTAGCTGAAATATTAATTTATATTCCATATTAGTTATTTATGAATCTCAGCAAACAATGTGTGACGATTAAGTTGATTATCTGAGGTCAGGCTCAGCGGTGCGGAACCTGCGAGGGGAATCGTACTTACGGCGCCACAAGTTCTTAATAGATCTTATTGCTTTAAAATAAGAACGAAATTGTATAAGATTGTGCACATGTTGCCCACCGTTCATGTGAAGATGCTCTGAAGACGTTCCCACAGTGATTCCTCGTTCGACTCAGATTCGTAATCAGCTAATTACTTCACTTGATAATTCAAATTTATATGATTTTATTATTAATATCGTGGGAACCATTTTTAACTTAAACTTTGTATGTAAATAATAAATAAATGTATTTAAAATTATAATTTAATTGTCATGTGCAACTTAATTATTAAGTACATACAAGTTTTGAAAACAAAATATTTGGTCATTTACTGACCAGTGGCCATGAAAGTTAAAATTAAATTTGATTGACTGATTTTTGTTTAAAATTCATACAAATAAAAAAATTTGGAGCCAAAATACCAAAACAATTTTTTTTTACATTGTTTGTCTGTCTGTCTGTTTGTTCCGTCTAATTTCTGAAATGGTTGGACGGATTTTGACAGGACTTTCACTGGCAGATAGGAGATGTAATAAGGAGTAACTTAGGCTATTTAACATCTCGCTACGATCCATAAGAGCGGAGCAACACGCGAACGAAGCCTCGCGAAACGGCTAGTAATACAATATTATATGGTTTTATTTAAAAATATTATTAAAATTCTTGATAAGTAATAATGATATAATTATTACTTATCTGTGGAGTTTTCTGTTCTCAGAAGATAAGTGTTCTGAATTTAAAAAGCAGAATATTAATGTCATATAATCTCCGAAAAATATTTCTTCGTTTTCAACGTAGATGTGAAAGAGGAGGTGGTTATCAATAAAAGAAATAAATTATTGAAATTCAGTTTTACTAAAATATTCATGTTTTAGAATTAATTACTCTTCCATAATATCACATTATCGTAATTACAAGTTGAAACAATAAATTCTTAAACATGATGTTTATACGTAGAAATACCAAATGTAAAATGATAAAAAATCATCCAACAGAAAAGTCGCTTATGTTACAAATTGACGGCGTACTCTTGATCTCTAATACTAATTTACGTAATACTGTCACGACCAATCTCATAAACATTGTTATCCAAAGATTTTTTTATAAAAATATTATATTTTTTGTACTTACAACACTTTCCACATGGAATGTTCGAAATCACACTTCATAAATACACAATATCGCGAATTGTACAAAGAAATACAATGTATTAAATAAATATAATTTCAAATTTTGTTATATAAAAATTATAGCAACTAGATCTAGCTATCTTTCTACATTGTTCATTAGATTGTCTGTAATGTACATACATACATACAGATACGGCGTCTTCACGCTGCGCCGAAAAATCTGAGGTAATTAAATGTTAGTAGAAAGGATGCAAACAGCAGGATCTTTTAAGGAAACGTTACTTATTTAATATTTTTAACCCAAAAAAAATATTATAAATTTGAAGTACAATATATACGAATTAATTAAAAATAAATAATATCGATATTTTCTGTTATAAAGTACAAAATCATGACGTTGTATCTGAGCTGAAATTACGTATCAAAAAGTAGAATAATATGACTTACATCCTTTCTACTCACATCAAATAGAACAAACAAATCATTCCCCGGTTATCACAACTAAATTGGTTAAAAACATTACAATTAAATTAAAATTTTAAATACAATGGTACGAATACATCTTTTTTGACATGAGAAAATCCCACGCGCGAATAAAATAACTGCCACTTTTTTTATGACAACCGGATAATAAAATGTTTTTATTTTAATATATTTTATAAAATTACCTATCATCTAAATTCGTCTTTTTATAATCTCTAGATGCCTTAATTCCACACGCGATTCGTACGACTCAAAGTCCACTAAAATAACCTACAGATAATAGCAATATAATAAACACAATGACTCGTCATGGATTTTACAGCTATTTGGCCCCGATGAAATAAATTCAAGAGCAGAGATTTCTTTTTAATATACATAGAGTATTAACCGCCATTTTTTAAATTCAACAGCTGATTAAAGTTAACAAGTTATGTTGGTACACCGTACAAACTGGATGGACAAACTTATCTTTGTAGTTGGATAACTGTTATCCACATACATAGAAACAGGTCGCGGTCTGTTTACCAACTGCAAAAACATATACAGCTTCTTGTCAAATTTCAAGTTTCATTATTTATCGATACCAATATCGAATAAATAATCGATTGTAACAAGAATTTGTAACGCATTAGGACATCATAATTGTTCGTAATTCTATGCATTTGAATTTTGAATTTCGATTGATTTTACTTTCAATATGAACAAAGAATTGTTTGGGCTTCTATACTCTATGGATATTAACTTTAACAGTCCAGTAATTCGAAATTTTAAATTTCTTTAATTCCAGAAATTTAAAAAATAGTAATTGAACTACATTTTTATTAATATTTATTTTTAATTTCAACTTGGCATTTAAAGGCAACCAAGTTTTTATGCCAGTCTTAAACTAAATTTTTCAGTATTTGACAACGGGTACAGATAATATATTAAAACTAAAATATAAAGCATATAATAGTTGCTACCATAACCTTAATTAGCATTTTGGTGTTATAATCTCGACAAAACATACTCGTATCGACTTAATTAATTAGGCACACTTGTATTTTACAACATTATTCGTTATGCCGCCATTTATTGACATTATTACATGCAATTTCTTTAATATTTAATTAACCAACCAAACTAAGTTGTCCAACGCCAGGTCTGATTAAATTTGTAAGCACTATCATCAGAATTTTCGAGAAAGTTTCAGTTTAGTCTAGAGTTTTTGAGAATCTAGTGAAACTTATGAATTCTGTTGACTTTAAAGAACATTTATATAATTTTATCAATTATAAAATAATATTGGCAAAGCATGTGGTAGTGTATGAACAACGAGACAACTGATTAATTGAGGCAAATTAACCCGTCTTCTCATACTTGTTACTGACGTATGACGTCACAACTCACAGTATTGACTCCACGTAACTTTGTATTACTTTCAGTAAGTGATTGATATTGCATGTAAATCCAGTCACGTGATCCACATTTCTCTTTACGTCATAACTTCGTTTTGCTATTGCAATGCATCAGGTAGGCGGTGTGCATCGTGCCAGGCATCAGGCCGCATGACGTCATCGACAGGAGGACACGTGGGCCTCGGCCCGGGCTCCGGAGTGTATGTAAAGGTGAGCCCCGTTGCATATATGATGCCATCGTTCCTAACTAGTGATACTGGGACCTGGGAATAATAATTTCTAATTATAGTTCTTATTACTTAATATTTTTAGAGATTGAAAGAGAACAGCGGTCATAACTAAAAATTATGTCTTTAAAACATCATCAGTTCCCAACTACACTTTTGTATAGTATAACTGATTCTGTTAGAAAATTGTACTTTATAAATAACTTATTGAGAAAACATAAGAAACTAAAATTTAGCTCTAAGACTTATGATAAAAAAAAAGAAATAGGAATGTTGCTCCTATTGAAAGTACAAAAACTGTATTTGTAGTCAAACAGTTCGAGATACAGTCTGCGCATCTTTATAATAAAATTTATAAGTTACTTTAGTTATATCATGATTTCTGATACAAGTATTGTCATGCTTACTAGAAGGTCCCGATGTAAATAACTATGTAAATATGTAACTTGTTAAATAAATAAACGATTATTATTATTATTATTACTTAATATCTTCCAGACAATCTTGATCGAACGTAATAGTTTTTAGGAATAGTGAAAGAATGCTAGAAAACTACGATATTTAAGATATATATGTAGGCTACCATAGTCATAGATATAATTATTCTTGCAGAGGTAGATGATATGATACTAAAAATTTCATTCCACAGAACTAACACAGTGACGTCTATATATGTATCTCCCCCACTCCGAAGCAATGGAACTTTGTAGTTTTCATATTTGAACAAGGCGATAAGATTATTATTTTTCACACAGTTATTTACATTCGATAATGATGTACTGCTTCATAGCAGACGTGTGAACCTACACAAACGCACTCTTGCCAAATCTGAACTGTTATCTCACATCGAATTGAATAACATCTATAAAACACATAATATCAGACCTGAGCAATGTAAGAAATAGTAATGAGTCTATTTACAAATATAAATAGAGTAATTGACCCTCCCCTAGCTTCGCAGTACAATCACTTTTCCTTGACATCCATTTTGAGTTTTTAAATTAGCCTTCATATCATTATCCTTGATACCCACTACAATACATTATAACCCCGTTAATCCGGTCCCCCCCTGTAATCCGACAGGTCTATTATTGAATATATTTCTTTAAATCTTCGCTAATGTAGATAATGCAAGATTGAACAATGTTATCAAAAAATAATTGAATATTTAAAAAAAATGATTTTTATTCATAGTTATTGATTACTTTATTCTTAGGTATTTCAGTACATATGTACATTTATTTGTACACTATTATTTCCTAATGTAAAGTTATTATTTTTTATAAGTTTTATCTATACTAATATTATAAAGAAGTAAGATTTGTATTTTTGTATTTTTGTATGTAACGAATAAACATAAAAACTACTGGACCGATTTCAAAAATTTTTTCACCATTAGGAAGCTACATTATCCCTGAGTAACATAGGCTATATTTATTACAAGAAAAAATTAGAGATCCTTAGGAAATCTTACGAAAACCAACCCAAGGTGCCAAAAAATTTGCCATAAAATATCTTTCATCGCTTGCGCTGCAAAAAGTATTGATGATAGAACAAAACAATGTTGTACAATATTATAGAACGTATCAATATCTACAAAAAAGTCCGCGAGACCATATGTCTAACTATTATAGTTACGTCACTATAACTACTTTTTTACATTTTAAAAGTTGATAAAAATGCCTATCAAAATCAGACCATGTTTTCTATAACTTTTTATTAATCCTTATCCAAATAAATTATTTCGTATTCAAGACTGTTTCAATACCTGTAAATTACTTTTTGAATTATTAAAATCGGACTTTCCATTCAAAAGATATTACGAAATTAAAAATATCAATATAAACAAAAAATACACGACGACGCGACGGGCCAGTATAGCGACGCAGCGCAGCGAGTAAAGCGGCAAGAGAGGGGGCACCGAAATGCGGGAGGGCCAATATATTTTTAAAAATAATATTCCACCCGCGCGAAGCCGGGATGGGCCGCTAGTACATTAATATAATGAAGTACTCTTTTGTAAAAAAATCTTGACTATAGGGGGTCTTAGGCAGTACATTATAACCCGACAAATTTGATAGTTCGACACTGCCTTGCAAAATGTTTGTCGGATTACCGGGGGTCCACTATTACCTAATAATAAACTACGTTTGAAGAGTAAATCAGTCCCCCCACTCAATCTAACAACAAATTTCTATCAATGATATGATTGTTATTCAAATTGGCAAAGTGTGTGACGTATTATTTTTTCTCATAGATACTAGGGGATAAGTAGATTCTACAATAAAAGTGTCAAACTTACCTGAGTAGGCTGTCGGACCCATAACCATTGACCCCTAAACTGCGTAATATCAGGCACCACACACAACATGGACTCCGCACATCTGTACATGGTTTCCGCTTCTACATCACCAAACCACACTTGCAGCGAGGGAGTGAAGTTGTCCCCAGCCAATTCCAACATGGCGACGTCACCACCACCGTTGAGATTCAGGGAGTGGACCAGAGGTACAGGTGTTACAGGTGATCTAGGGACAAATACGTTATATAGATCGGATTCCTAGGTTTTACACTACCTGTGATTAGAAGTAAAACTTAACAAGATAATAATTACAAGCCTAATTGCGAGTTTCAAAATGGAATACCTGTTACCAAATATCCATTTTATGGCAACACTACATAGTTTATGACCCGTAAATAATGTAATAGTAAAAGAATTAGCAAAATCGGTTCTATAGTCTTCGAACCGAATCACAACACACAAACATGCAAAAAAACAATCAAATTTTTCCTATTTTTATACGACCGCCCTTCGCGACTTCCTTCGCGTGTTGCTCTTATGGGTCGTAGCAAGATGTTAAATAGCCTAAGTTACTCCTTGTTACATCAGCTATCTGCCAGTGAAAGTCCCGTCAAAATCGGTCCAGCCATTTCTGAGATTAGCCGGGACAAACAGACGGACAAAAATTGTAAAAAAAAAAAATTGTTGTTTTGGTATATGTATACATCCATATGCACTTAGTAAAAAAACGGTTATTTTAATATTACAAACAGACACTCCAACATATTCATCCAATGGATAAATATGTTATAGACTATATAATTTTAAAGGACATTACCTCCATACATAGTTAAATAGGACTTCTTAAAATATGTGCGAAATCCTGGAGTGTCCGTCAGTTTCGGAATATTGATTAGTATTTTCGTTATTACATGTTATTCCGTTCGTAGGCCAATTTGAACATAGTCCTTTTTGAACTAACCATCTTGTTAACAAGAAAGTATCAAAAGGCAATCTTTACTTATACTAATATATAAAGCTGAAGAGTTTGTTTGCTTTAACGCGCTAATCTCAGGAACTACTGGCGGTACGATTTGAAAAATTCTTTCAGTGTTAAATAGCCCATGTATCGAGGAAGGCTATAGCATACATAACATCATTCTAAGACCAATAGGAGCGGAGCATCACGCGGGTCGACTAGTATTATATAAAGTTTAAGAATTCGTTTGTTTAGTTTGTTGAACGCTTTTATCTCAAGAACTACTGGTTCGAGTTGAAACATTATTTTAGTGGTGGATGGCTATGTTGTTTCATATAACTTAGATAAACACTGTTACAATAGTAATGTAATATTAGTGATGTTGGCAACACTTATAATTTAAGTAGCATCCTGCTATTTAATGTTGATAGGATTGATATAAGTAGCATTTTTACATTCTTGAATGTTGGACAACTGATAAACACAAATCAATGAAGTAGACAGAATAATGAGGATTACATCGCGAGTATTCTGGTGGTAACTCTGAAGTTCTGAGTCTAAAATATATCCCTCAGGATATTCTAGTCTATGGGATATATATAGATAATTTATATAGATGAGTTTCTCGGAAAAATTGTATAAGAGAATTTTTTGTTTTAGTTATTTATTCGTAATAGATATATCTAGTAGGTAAATAAAACAAATAGACCAAAGCCAGTATTGAAATGATCTAATAATTGGACGAGTCCCCACATCAGTTGGCTCCCAGCTCCCCTCATTCTCATCATTACACATCATTATAACTGACAGTCAACATGTTTGTTTCATACGATCGTTATGTAAGTAGTAAACTATATAAGACACCCCCCTCCCTCCCCCAAGGCTTTGCACGGATGCAGTTTACCACGTACAGTGCTTATTATTTCATTGCTAAATAATATTATTCGAGTGTTTGCAACAGTAAACCTATTTTATAATTGTCCCGAAGGAACACTTAATTATTTCGGGATAAAAAGTTGCCCACATAATAAACATAGGTTTATAAAGTACCAATGCAAATTTCATTGAAATCCGTTCAACCGATTTTGCGTGATTGAGTAACAAACATCTAAACATACACTTTCATATTTAGATTAGATATCTAGGCTAAATAAAAAATTATCTAGATTTTTGTATTCTTATTTACTTTATCATACTTGAGTTTTAGTGTTGCATTTTTTCATCTATACTAATATATACAGCTGAAGAGTTTGTTTGTTTGCTTGAACGCGCTAAACTCAGGAACTATTGGTCCGATTTGAAAAATTCTTTCAGTGTTAAATAGTCTATTTATCAAGGAAGGCTAAAGGCTATATATCATTACGCTAAGACCAATAAATAGGAGCTGAGCTACACATGAACAAAGTCACGCGGGTCGACTAGTATAAGTATAATATATGATCTTTTTATTTGTTTTTCTCTTTAGCTACACGATTGGTTGGCGTATTTTTTTAAATGTTTTGTTTTTAAGAATATTTTTTTCCCTGATATTCGATTCAAATGAAACACAACTGTAATCCGCATCCATTTCGTTCAGTAGTTTTAACTTGAAGCAAATTGGTATTATAAAGACCTTTCCCAATAAGTTTTGATATAGATACTTCTACATTTAGATTCTTTGATTAGATATTACTTATTTTTGCTCCACCCATAGAGGCGGAGCTTCGTAAAATTCGAAAAGTCCGTCAAACAATGCAGTAGGTATCTGTCTTATTGTCAACAACGCCGTAATTTTTTTTTTGCAAAATTAATTGATAAAGACGCTAATGTTGCATGTACCCAAATCAACAAATTGTGTTAGATCCTGGGTACACACAGCCTTTGCTAAAAGTTTTTCTTTACATTATGAGTTTAATTTTATGTAGGAGACGGTTTTGTTAAAAAGTGTGAGAGTATGGTAGGTGGACGTAGTGGCTTATGCGATTTGATACAATGTACTATTAGGTCCAACCTGCCGGCAAATGAGGATGAATGAAATACGATGAAAATGATAATGACGATGAAACGTATATTCGTATGTTATGTTGGGTGACTAAAGTAATGATAGAAACCAGATAACAATTGACTGTCATATAGGTAATAATTAGAAGCAATAAGAAAAAATATTTACATAAAGTCAATTTTGACCATAGAATTATAAGATATGCTATAAACTTTAAAATAATAAAATATTAACAGACAAATAAGAGCAAAATTTAAACACTTTTATACAACGCGGTATTTATTGCGCGATTTCAGAAAACGGGACAGTTTGAAGAGCTGACTTACTTTCGGGACAACGGGACAGACAACCGAATAACAGGACTGTCCCGTTCAAAGCGGGACGTATGGTCACTTTATTCCCTTGCGAGTGTCCAAATATATCAAAATAAAAGGCAGTTTTATTATTTCGTTTACTTAGAAGGTTAATTTTAGTAGACAAAGGGACAACGAAGTGTTCCTTATTTACTAGTATTTTTTAAAATACATAAATTAACATTAATTTTATTAAAAAAAAAATTGTTTTGTCACGATGAAATAAGGGTTTAAAAATGTATATTTTTTTATAGTAAATTTTGTTTTTTCTTAATCTTTTCAAGCGGATTCGTGAAATTTTAACTAATTTTTCATCTCATCTATTCGAAAAGGACGACTTGATTCGCCTTTAAGTGCACCCAAAGGACCACCTTTCAAACACCAGTTTTCTATAAGAAACTTTTAGCGGGCAGTAATGAGTTTTTAATCCTCTTTTTTACTCGTATCATTGCCGCGCTGTTTTTGAATTTGGAACAACTTAGTGTTCAGTGCCAAAGAAATCAAACGATTGAAATCAAAATACTGTCCATAGTCGCGCCGCCGGCTGAATAAATCAAATATAAAATCTACAGCAATCTCTATTCCTAATAAAACTAACAATAAATTTTCATAATTACGAAATTTTCATAATGTCTCAAATGTTAATATAAGTTTTTAGTTGTCTTATTATTAGATAGAATCTTAATTTCAATTTAGTTGATACTCTATGTTTTATTAAATAATAATATTACAATAAAATATGATGCGCGTTTTATTTCCTCATAGTGGGTGATGAAAAGTAGAGTGTATGACCCGGGCGCAAAAGCATGTTTTTGGCTCGGGCGGCGTACTTCGAAACCCTCGCTACATTCAGGATTCTACTTAAGAATCTAGTCTAAGAATTTAAAATAATTCTACTCTAGAATCCCTTACTTTGCTTTGGATTCAAAAAAGCACCCTCGCCGTAAAAATATTATTATGCTCCCTTATGTAATCCTTATACAATCTACTATTAAATTATGAAGGACTGACCTAAGCCCTAACAAAGTAATTAATAGATATAATATAAAAAAAATACCGATATCATCAACAGCATATCAGCAGAATACTATAACAGTTTAAGCGTTTCAGGAAATTGCGGTTTCGTATTCCGTAGATATAACATAGTTTTGATATGAGATTGGATTTATATTTTTTATTTCATATTTTATTTGTGATAAGTAAAATTTTGGTTACAACCACCACCCCACAACCATTCTATTTTCATTTTGTATTTATTATTTAAAAAGGATAATTCCATTACATTCCCAAAACTAGTTTCGAAAAACATACATTAGATCTCGTTGCAAAACGACTCACAAACTGTGACAGTATGACAAATTTTTCTAAAAGTTTCTGATGTTGTATAAGGATATCAGGTAGATATATAATAATATTTGAAGCGAGTACGAAATGGCTTTAAAGCATTATCAGTATGAGCATTATTGTAGTTTTTAATAGTGAAGAAAAAGATAAAAAAAAAGGTTTCCAATATCCCAGAATTGTATGATTGTTATTTATAGAGAATAATAATATATATTTTGATATTTCTGATTTCTGAAATATTTTCATATTTTATTTTAGTATAAACGGTTTAAGAATTAGTTTTAGTTTGGTTTGGTTCAAGATATTATTTTTACATACATTAAAATATCTTTAATTATTATTTTTTGTAAATATTTCTTGTATAAATGAAACATTTGGCTCTTAAAAACAAGTCCTAGCATAAGTCATAGGAAGCTATGGCATAACTTGATTAGGGCAGTACTCTACGTCGGTTTCCAAGATTTAACAAGAATACTAGAGATTTGTAACTCAGGTTACATTTGTTTCTTACCTGACAGGTCCCATTCCTTCATAAAACTGATATTCTGCCTTATCCGTAGATATAATAGTCCAACAGGCTCCATCATTGATCATTTCCTTATTTGGCTCTTTAGGACATGGTGTGGCTTGAAACTGAATAATTCTCTCTTGTGATAAACATAGATACATTCTTTCAGTGTCCTTCATATAAAATGCACATTTATGAAGTTGAGAGACAGGATCGTCAGCTTCTAGGAGTGCCATTTGTTTGTCAACCTGTATTAATAGAAAATCGCTTTATAACACAATTTACATATAGTGGTACTTTTGTACAAATTAAAATTAAGAAGTGATTTAACTATCGAGGTTATATAAAGATATTTAAAATATGGTTTCTAGGTCTTAATTTAATTATTTTAATAACTACATTTTTGAAATTTTTAAGAATTTAAATAATTTTATTTTACCTTTCTGATAATGAGTCTAGGCAGTGCCATCCCCGTCACAGAGCAGACTAGCTTTACGGTAGATCCATAGTGGACATACCCATCTCTCACTGCAAACTCTTCTGATTCACTCTCATTATCATCAAGCAAATGAATTGTAAATGCTCCCCATTGTGTAGATGATGCATGGAAGTTACCATTTTCTACATGGAGGTATCTCGTTGATACTGTTTGAGATCTGAGTCTATTGAATAGAGCTACCTTTGTTCCACTAGCGATACATAAATCTGCATTTTTTAAGGACTGTTTCTTTTTTGATGGCTTAGATATTACTTTTATTCTTTTACTATTAAAAATACCAATGTCATGACCATTACCATAAAACATCTTAACTGAGAGCATGAAATGTTTACGTTTATCTGAATCTGATATGTACAAAGTTTTAGCAGCACAATATTGCTTTCCATTATTTAAGTCCAGTTGCTGCATATCTTGGTCAGAATTACCTATACCTATGAATGCACACAACTGAGATGCCTGCTCGGTCTCACCTTCGCGTAGCATGCGCTCGCGACGAAGCCGCCACCCATCACCAAATAGATAAATACATGGAGGCGGACAAAAGAAACGTTTCTCGTTACCATAAGACTTTTGAGCAACTTTGGCGTGAAGTATGACTACAACCATATCAGAACGATCTCGCAGGTAACGTTCCATAGCTTCGCGTGTGAGGCGACGCTCCTCTGGACGGTAGGCGCCAGCGCCGGGGCCCGCGGCGGCGGCGTAGCGCGGGTACAGCGCGCCGTGCTGCGGCGGCGGCGACGGAGGCCCTCCGCCCAGGCCGCCCGCACCCGCGCCAGCGCCGTACTGGTGAGGCATGCTCTCCACGGCTTACTCTCACCTCCGCCCGATCATAATAATGTATCAGCTATGAGAACATCTGCGTATCATACTGTCTCTATGTCATCATCGTGTATTTACACTAAACCTGCTGCTGGAATACATCGTGTAAACAATATCCACTAATCGTTAGTGTTCTGCTTAAAGTGAACTTTAAAGTATCCTAGCTGATAGACGACTATACAAGTCTTTTATTTGGAGTATCTTGCGATTGATTAATCAATTCACTTTTATTATTCACTACACCATAAATAAATAATTACGATGGGAACCGTAACACACACTCATTCAATAACACCTGTTCCACGGAATAATTTTCAGATGGCCCTTTAAACAGTTCTTAGCGTCATTTTATTTGTGAAATATTTGTCATATAATGTTATCTTGTGATTAAATTATAGGACTAAATGTTTTTAAAGTTTTAATTATAAAATTGTCAAAAAGCTTATGTTTATTCGAGTATAAATACGGCAACGCTAAAAATACGAACTGTCAAGGCAAAGGCATTAGGATAACCATAGACACTGAGGGAAGGGCTGCGCGACGAACAAGCGTGTTCTCGATTACACGCGCGAGAATATATAATCGAGTAGCACGGCGGAGTGCGCTGGGCGGCACGTCTAGCCGAGACGAGACGACAAACAGACAGCCGGTCATAGGATGTGGGGTTACGCATGGGGCGTGAGAAAATAAAGTGTGGGAAAGAGTGGGCGTCGCGACTCGCGGTGTAGTAAAACATTTGATATTGTATGTAGTGAACCGAACACTTACGAATGCATGCGCCAGTCGCCAGTAGCAGGCATCATTTCGTATTGTTGTTGTGTGTGTGATAAATAAGTCGAGTTCACGGAGCGAAAAGGTTGCGATGTGTGAGGAAGAGACCGACGATTGACCGGAGATCTCGTGGGAAACGACCTTTGTTATGTACATTGCTATATAGATTAGTTAAAACAAAAAATCAGTTCAGGAATTTGATCACACGCGATGGGAGTCACTGGGCTGTGGAGACTGATCGAGCCCGCCGGCAAGCCGGTGCCCGTGGAAACTCTTGAAAACAAAGTTCTCGCCGTGGGTAGGGATTTCGGATGTTCTTATAATTAATCAATAATGCATTGTTGAATAGTAAATTAAATCTAATTGATATTTGTTTATGTAAACAGATATTTCCATATGGTTGCATCAGATGGTGAAAGGCTATCAAGATGCTAAAGGTGCACCACTTCCAAATGCACATCTTATGGGGCTCTTCCAACGACTTTGTAAATTGCTTTACTTCAGAATAAAGCCTGTTTTTGTTTTTGATGGAGGATTTCCAGATTTAAAAAGAGAAACAATTGTAAGTGGTGCAGAAAAACATGGAGAATTTTTAATTTTTTGTTCTCTGTGATTTTGATGAGTTGTTTGTTTTTAGGCTAAAAGACAAGATAATAAATCTAAATACAACTCGCAATCAGAGAAATTGAAAAGAGAAATTGCGCTTCTTTTAGGAAAAAAGACTGCTGTTGGTGCTTTATTAGGCAAACAAATTTCACCAAAGAAAAATAAACAAGTGGAAAGTAATGATGATATTTTTAAACTACCTGCATTGCCTGAAATCGATGTGGAATCTGAATCTGAGTATGTAATTGAATTTAGAATTATAAAGAGTATGTATCAAAATATCATATGAGACATCAAAATATCAAAAACAAAATAAATAATTTTCAGATCGGATGAGGAGCACAGTTCAAGTGCTTCTTCCATAGATTTACATTCAGTTGATCTGGAATCTGATAAGTTTAAACATATGCCCTTGAAAGAAAAGTATGATTTACTTGTGGAGTTAAAAGAAACAAGAAAAATGAATTCATGGGGAAAAATACATACTTTACCTAAAAAAAGTGATAACTTCTCAGATTTCCAGGTAAGTTCTTATATAATTAACTAGCCGACCCTTGCAACTTCGTGCCCTTGATCATCCGCTCCTATTTATCTTAGCATGATGACATATAGCTTATAGACTTCTTGGTAAATGGGCTATCTAACACTGAAAGAATTTTTCAAATCGGACCAGCAGTTCCTGAGAACAGCATGTTCAAGCAAACAAACAAACTCTTCAGCTTTATATATTAGAAATAAAGTTATGGGATAAATAAAATCTATTAAAATTTTTTTTTAATAAGTCAATAGGTTTTTAAATCAGTCAATAGGTTTTCTGGGTATAATAATATAACAAAATTCATAAATAATACATTTAAATAATAATATGTAGAATGTATTTCAACAAATACTATTGCAAAATGCATTTTGATTATATATTTTGTCTGTTGCAGATGCAGAGATTATTAAAAAGAAGAAAGCTTCAAGAGTGTCTGGAAGAAACTGAAAAAGAAATAGGTGATGGATGCATGTCCTTGAATGAACTTGAATCACTACTTAATGAAGAGGGTATAGACACAAAAATAGAAAGCTTACCAAGTCGGCGCATTGCTTCCAATGACACAACAAGATATTTACTTATAAGCAATGTTAAACAAGCATTAGCAGATGCCAAACAAAGAGAAAAAGAAGTAGCTATGCAAAAAGAAATAAAAGAGACTGAAATTTCTAATGACAATGATAATAAAGAATCACCAAAACATGATGAATTAGAAGACGATTTACAAAAGGCTATTAAAATGTCATTGGAGTGTATGGATGAAACAGAAACAAGTGCCAGTACATCTAAAGCTAATGATTCATGGACATCATGTTTAACCGATTCTGATTATAGTGAAGATGATGATGGATTTGAATCACCTGACATATCTTCAGCTAAAGCTTATATCATGCAGTACAGTGATTTCACACATCAGACTATTGATAATATAGTTACAGTAAAACAAAAAGAGAAACGTAAACATAAAGAACCAAAAGTTAATAAGATCATAGAAGAACTCAATCAAGAAAAAACTATTATTGAAGATAATATTAATTTATTGTCCAGTGATGATGAAAGTGCACAAGATGATGTTAAAGATTTAGAGAGCAAAGTAGAAAATAAAGATGTTGAGGATGAAAATGAAAATTTAGATGTTGATATTAATACTCAAGCATCTATTATTTGCATTGGAAGTCCAGCGGATGAAGTCATATCTCTAGATACAAGTACAGACAATGTACCAAATATACAATCAGATACAAAATCTACACCTGAGAATGAAGAAGAATTAAACAAAGGATCAAGCTCCAGTGAAGATGAATTTGAAGAAGTCTCAGATAATGATCAAAAATGTAAGCCAGGTATTCAGCTAACTCTTAATATGGGTGGAAAAATAGAAGAAGAAGATGACATTTTTGCAGACGTTTTTGATCAAAAAATTGATAAAAAAGAAACTTCAGATATGTCAGTTGAAATTACACCTAGCAATAAAGATACTCAGATTACTGCTGATAATAATAAATTTTTTGGTAAAGTTAAGTCAGTAGAAGAAAAAACAAATAATAAAATCGTGAATGTAATTGAAAATTCAGTAATCGAAAAAGCTAAGGATAATAAAATTATAGAAGTGACATCAAATGCTAAAAAAGTCGAAATTCCTAATATTAATGAAAGCCCAAGCGTTTGTGATACAATTGAAATAAATCCTGAAACTGTAACTAGAGAAATTGAAAAACCTGATCCACCTCAAAGAGAAATCATATCTGAAGAAAAACTAAAATCAATGGCCACAGAAATAGAAGTTGAAGAAAAAGAGTTACTCCAAGAAAAGGGTCGATTAGACAGAATTGGTAGAAACATAACAGAACAAATGACTAAAGAAGCCCAAGAGTTGCTCCAAGTTTTTGGTATTCCATACATTATAGCACCGATGGAAGCAGAAGCTCAATGTGCTTTTCTAGAAAGTGTGAAGTTAACAGATGGCACAATCACAGATGATAGTGATATATGGTTGTTTGGTGGTAAAACAGTTTATAAAAACTTCTTCAATCAAAAGAAACATGTTCTACAATTCTTGAGTGAGAGAATTGAAAGGTCCTTTAGTAAGTTAGTTTTATATCTGAAATACAAAATTCTGAGAAATGTTTTGTATTCACTTTAGTTATTTTTTACTTATTAATGTTCACAGACTTGAGTCGTGAGCAGTTAGTTCTGTTAGCTCTCCTGGTTGGGAGTGATTATACAACTGGAGTAACTGGTGTTGGTCCTGTAACTGCTTTAGAAATTTTAGCATCTTTTCCACTTAATAAGAAAAAACTGCTTAGTGAAAATGTTAATAAACAAGCACTTTACCAGGAGATGGTCACTGGATTGCAGGAATTCAAAAAATGGGTCAGGGCTGGCAGAAGAACAGATAATGTTAGTTTAAAGAAGAAACTTAAGAACGTCACGCTAACTGATGACTTTCCTAGTGTTAGAGTAAGTACACTATACTTTAAATCAATATTTACATTTGATAAAATCGGCATAAAATTTGAATAACCTATTTTGCACAATAAAATCTAATTCCATATATTTTTGTAATGTGTAGGTTGTTCAAGCATACTTAGAGCCAAATGTTGAAAAAAGTGAAGACAAATTTACATGGGGTGAAATAGACATCACAATATTGAGAGATTATACTAAATCCAAGTTTGGTTGGTCTCAACACAAGTTAGACGAAATCATTAAACCTGTCCTGAAGAGATTGCTTGAGCGTAAAACTCAAAGAACAGTGCATGATTACTTTAAAAGAAAAATAGATTTCGATAGTTTGGAAGATCAAATGAGTAAAAGAGTAAAGGCAGCAGTTCAAAAAATGGGCCCTGAGATGTTACCAGAAGCTAATGCAGAATCAGAAGTCCCAAATAAAAAGAAAAGAAAACCAGGGACATCAAACATCAAAAATAAGAAAAAGAAGAATGAAGTATCGCTGATAAATGAAGTTGTAAAATCTTCCCCCGTCAATGTTTCAGTTGAAAACAAAATAGATATAGTTGTTCCAAAAACAGATCGCGTACAAGAAATAATACCACAGAGAGAAAAAGATAAACAACATTTATTGGAAAATAAATTAAAGGCTATAGAACTATTCAGGAAAACTAAAATCGATCGTAAAAAGAAAGCTACTAAAAGAAAACTTCCAGTGCCAAAAGAAAAGGCTGAATTATCAGAAAGTGACAGTGATTGAAAATATAATAATGTTCGTAAGGTTTTTGTTTGTTCAAGAGAAAGATTTTTTTCATACTGCAAACAACAGAAAGTTGTTTTATTGTGGTTAGTGCATGGAATTCACGATCATAAAAAAGTATGTTGGAGTCGCAATGGGAATTATCAAGTATTGTAGGAATGTGTTTCCCAAATTGCTAGCATATTTAAAATAAAATGAATATTTAAAATAGTCAATTTATTGTTTACATTCAAGTATTTTGAACAAAGCCCAGTTTAAAATATACATTATTAATAATAAAATAACACTCAAAATACAGTAAATAATGAAATCACATGGGGATTAGCATAATTATGAGCGTACATTGAATCTAATTATGGGTCTAAATAAGAGTGTGTTACAAGCTACAAGCCGGCAAAAATATACTTTGTAGATAATCTCAAACTACTTAATTCGATTTGTCCTTCTTTCAGGCATTAACAGATAGATTATTGGCTGAACGTAAAATCCTCTTTATCCCGAAAAAAATTATACTATATAAGCGCCTTTTCTTTATATCGATATATAAAACTCCATAGCACACGTCGAATGGCAATTACAATCGAAAATGGCCGCAGGTTTTTAATTTTTATAAATTATTTCATAATAAAAAAAAACTGCGTTATAACTAAGTATTCCAAATTTCAATGTAGAATAATGTTACTGTTACACATGGTGATTACTAGCACAAAAGCATGCTATTATTGAGCAAATCCTTCCGACTAGCGTGTGTCTACAGGACATGTTAATATTAAGCACGCTTTTTAGTGGCATGATGGATAATAGCACGCCCTACTATCTTTAAGCATGCTAGTTGATGCGGGGGCGGAAGGAGGAAAGGTAACAGCTAGTGTAAACACGTTTGCTTAATGAGCATGCTAGTATCCGATCCCATTTTTCCTCTTCCTAGCTGAGAGAAGTCAACAAAAGTATATTTTATTCAGCTCTATGCGGATAACTGTTTGGTTTGAACTGGTAGAGAGCACGCTATCAAATGGCATGTGTATTGGAGTGTTTGCTTTGAGCATATATAAAACAAGCATCCTTATTGCTAGCAAATGTAAACAGTTCGTAAGCATGCTCATAATAAGCATACTTGTTGCACGCTTTTACAGTTTATATAAGGTTTTCCAAATTTATAAATGTTTTTAGGCGGCAACATATTCCTTGATTTTAAAAGCAGCTGTTTTGACGAATTGTAGCTTATAGACTGTGATGTGAATACTACGAAATTTAAATATTCTCTTACTATTATAATTCAATTAAAATTCCTTATCTATAGCAACTCCTGTGAACATTATAACATCTGTCTGTCGCATGCTTAATACAAATTATTATCACTAAACTTTTCAAACGGTAAATTAATAACAGCAAGAAATGCAGGTAAAAAACAATGTACATAGTTAGCAAAGCTTATTTAGTATAAAATTTGAAAAACGTAATCTAAAACTAATGAAAATAGGATAACTGCTAAATTATAGTCATTAAATTACAGATAAAACTCAAAATGCGATGCGAAGTTAGTTTGATAGTGATGCTTCACAAGCATGTAAATTAGTTTATTTACATATTACGAATTAATTATCGATTTTGTGCTATCTTCATAATGGTTGGTCCAATAAGGATTCAATGATTTTAAGTTTTCACTCTCTTTAGTAGTGTTTTCCTTGATTAGCGCTGTATTAAAAATTTTTTAGAGTAATATGAAATGAACCATACTGAAGTTACAATTAGTTGCTATATGGCAACATTGTAAATCGCATCGTATTTTTGAGTTTTGAGTCTCATCTTACATTTAAATATTAACATGCATCTAACTACAAATTGATTTATACTCGAAAAGGTGGTATGGAAACCCTAAGGGCATTAACACCAACAACACAATATTGTCAACTTTGAAGTCCACACTAATTTTGGATTAAGTACCTATAAAATTGTAATTCACAGTTCAGACGATAAAGTTTATTCAATTGTGCATACACACGACTATAAATATATTTAGAACTAATAGGCATAGAAGCTCAGTGTCCGTCTTGCTGTAATTAACAAATTATCTAAAATGAAAGATAAGACGGACAATCATCTTCAATTACTGCCAATTATTTACATGAGAAACTAAATGTCTCAATGGGAAAGTATAATTTAAAATAGGTAAACATAATATATGCCTCTGGTATTTAATAACTTATTAATTTACTCGATTTGGTTAAGCATGACGTCACATTTTACGCTTTAGATATTGCCATAATGACTAAAAATACTCCAGTCTATGGGTAACATGTTAAATTATGACATTCCCATTAAGACTTACTAACTATAGGGCTAAAATAAATGAACATTGAAACATTTGTATGACTAAAAGTTTTATTTATGATGGAAATATACAATCACATTGTGTAGCAATCCCACAATCAGCAATGTCAGGTTGCAACACCTCAACTCGTCTATTAATATATCTTGAGAATTGCACACATATAATATGCTTTCCAATTAAAAACTTACATACATATTCTTTACATTAAAATTATATTATGTAATTAATACATAGAAATCTCTCCAATCATTACCACTGTACCAATTATATAAATTAATCAACTTTAACCACACTGTATATTTTCCTTACAAACCAAAAGCAGGCCATGAATCCGATGGTGCCGGTAAGCAAAAAGAATAGGAACACCATGATGATAGTGTATCCAAAGTAGAGGAAGGTTGAAGCCGCATCATCAATGTTGAGTTTAGTGACGAAGTAGTGGCAGCAGTATATGAAGAGGTAACCGGCGGTAGAACCTGAGCTTAAGAATGCTCGCCACCACCAATGATAGTCTTCAGCGCAGAGGTGGAAGTAGCAAAGGAGGATAGTCGTCTCAGAGCATGTGATCACGAGGATCACAAATACCAGAAACAGGAATCCGAACATGTAGTACATCTGAAAAAATAATTTTCAGTCTCAAATTAGCTGTAGAAGCCATAAAAAACTTAAAATGCCTTTTTACATTAATTAACAGATTTGTTTTTAACACAACAGGCGACCCGCCCCGGCTTCGTACGGGTGCCATTTACCATGTGTATATAGTTTTAATTTTTTTCGTTCCCTACGCAGCCAATACAACGTGACCCGTTCTGAGGTGAAGGAGGGGTCTTCAAATATCACGTTTGGTCACAGTGGTGGAAGAGGAAGTTTTCGGTTTCCACATAGTCAATATCTTCTAGAGAAATTTTGTGCTATATTCAATGTTGTCATTGACGTACACATGCTCCCGGCGTTAGCTGATTGAGAATTCTTGGCACGTAGGGTTATAAAAATAGTAAAAAATGATTCACGTGGTATGGGTACTTATTGCCGTATGACGAACTTTCATGCCTTATTGCTATATCGCTATACATTAGGGTGAGCAAAAAAAAAAAAAAAATTTTTTCCCTTAGTTATGAAAATAATGTCTGAGTATTTTTTTGACTATTTTTTTTTTTTATATAACTAGGTCGGCAAACAAGCGTACGGCTCACCTGATGGTAAGCGATTACCGTAGCTTATAGACGTCTGCAACACCAGAAGCATCGCAAGCGCGTTGCCGACCCTATCCCCAATTCCCCCCAGGAGCTCTGGTCACCTTACTCACCAACAGGAACACAACACTGCTTTATAGTAGTGTTATTTAGCTGTGATCTTCTGTAAGGTCGAGGTACTACCCCAGTCGGGCTGCTCCATATTTGAGCAGGAAACTTCTTATAATTTATCAAAAAATAATGATTCCAAAACATGAAATATCCGAGTTTTTGTAAAACATATGAAGTGTTTTTTGGTAACACAATAAAATTGGTAAAAAAAAAACAACAAAATTTACCATAATTTTTTTTTCGTCATATTTTCATGGTGGTTCATAAAGTTTTTTTTGGCCCACCCTAATATACATAGTCTCTGTACCAAATTTCATTAAAACTTTCATCCCTTATTGTTATATCAGTTTGCTATATTGCTATGTTCTAGGTTTATGTCGCTTTTTTTCGCGAAAGACGTAGCATAGTAAACCTGTCCTTTCCCAAGCTCTAGTCATCAAAATCGGTTCAGTGGTTTAAACGCAAAAGCGTAAAAGATAGAATTAGGTTTTTATAATATTAATAATTTAGTTAGGATAATGTAGTAGGGATCATAAAGAAATTGAATTACCTGACTAGACCACAGGGAGTTAAGGATAAAGAAGAGCTGAATAAAGATACATCCAAACGGTAGCACTCCTCCCATAACAATGCCAGGGACAGGTTGAGTGTAAAGGGACTGTTCGGGGATTTGCCGAGGGATCTGGTTTGTGCGTACTGGGTGCTCCAAGATCTGGAAAAAGCAAATAAATAACTTACATAGTTAAATTGATATTTTAAAAATAATCCAGTTACTTTTTTTAATTTTCTAACAAGTGGCTTTTTATTAATTAGAAAGCTTACCCGTTTCCTGAATCCAAAGTAAGCTCCAACAAATGTCAAAGGTACAGAGACACCAAACCATAGAGCCAAAAGTGCCACGAGAGTTGAGAATGGTACTGCAGCAGAGGATCCCTTGCCCCACAACACCAGGTTCATTATGAAGAACAGGGAGAACACCACACTGTGAATATGATTTTGATATATGGTTTAAGATTTATTTATTTCTCAAAAGAATAGGTACATTATTCACTTAAAGAGAAACAACTTACTTTCTATTATATAAACATACAATCACAAGCGAGTGTACAGAAAATATCACATCTTTATTATTTTAGTTTTACTTATTAAATACATTTAACTTATTTAAAACTTAGTATTAGTAAATAGTATAGGGTAGAACTAAATTATTTTTATCAAACAAATAACAAAAATGAAAAGTTATTAATCGTTTAAAAATGTAGATTTTAATAGAAAATGTTTGCAATATATTTAAGATTCTATTTAATTCATTTTAGTGATTGTTGTGTACATGTATAATACATATATATTATTGTTTCAGTTTTGTATGTATGTAAATTTTAGGTATATATGTTTACGAGATAGATGAATCTATGTATTTCTGTATGTTTGTGTATATTTACGTATGTAAATACGAGTTTACTGAATTTTAATCTTGTATTTGATGTATTTTGATGAGTGACTTGTTATTATTCCATATGATCATTTATTATAATATGTTTCTTTAGTCTACTTTTAAATTGTGGTAACGATGTCGATTCTTTGATTGGATAGGTGGTTATATAGTTTTGGTCCTTCAAATAGTATACTTTTCTTACCATAGTTTGTTCTTGGTGTTCAGAAAAAAATATCACATAATATTTTCTGAGAGTTCTTTTTCGAGTAAGGGCCTTCTTAGTGAATGATATTCGGGAATGTATGGCATTATTCAGTATTTTATATACTAGTAGACAAGTATTATATATTTGTGTTAGTGTCATAAGTTTAGTTTTTTTATAGACTGTTATTGTTGGTGTGAGATAGTTAAAATTAAATAGTAGTTTTATTATTTTATTTTGTGTAGTTTGTAGTTTTTTTAGTTTGTTTTAGTAGCACATCCCCAAACTTCAATCAAATAGTCTAGGTATGATTTTACAAGCGAATTATAAATAACGTATCTTACAGAATTAGGGGAAACATTTTACCGTGGAGCGAAGGGCTCCGATTAAACGCGATAGTTTTGATCGTACTTTTTCAATTTGAGGTTTCCAGGAAAGGTGACTGTCCAAAATAACACCTAGATATTTTTCAGTTTTAACTTGGGTTAGGGGTATATTGTTTATTTTAAGAGGTTTATTTTTGTACGGTTTTGATTAAAATACATATCACATAATATCATTGTAGTATATTAAATATAAAGTAGTATACATACCCCGGGCAAACCATAGAAGTTAGCAATATGTTACTCTTCCAGCGTCTTCCTCCAAAGCTCTTGTAGACCCTGGCGCTGACGTACCCAGCAGCCGCGCCGAGGAGCACCCATGCGACCAGCGCACATGTCATCAAAGCTCCCCTGTTAGCTGGCGATAGGAAGCCGAGACACGCGAAGGCTAGAGTCACTAATGTCATGCCAAACACCTAGAATCAAAATATAAATTATTTAAAAAAAAAGCAAAAAAAGATTCAATCTAGAATCCTAGCACAGCATCATGCATGCAATGTCCAAACATTACATTCATGACCAAACTTGTGAGTTTAATACCTACACATAACATTTAAGATAAGTTGGAAAAAATTACTGGTTATCTTATCTATCTACAAGAATAAAAAAGTAATAAACTTTTTTTTATGTGTGAAATTTGCTGCTTTGAGCTTGCTTTTTGTATTATAATTAATTCAAACCTGAGATCCAGATCCAAGGAACACTGCCAGCAGCATACCACGACGCGGTGGTCTGAACACATCTCCATGTACAAGTTTCCAACCAAATTCCTCCTGTAATTATCACCAAATAATATAACACAATTTTCACATTATATATTACTAATAGCCAACCCTTGCATGATGCTTCGCTCCTATTGGTCACCTATAGCCTTCCTCGATAAATAGGCTATCTAACACTGGAAACATTTTTCAAATCGGACCAGTAGTACCTGATATTAGCCCGTTCAAGCAAACAAACAAATAAACTCTTCAGCTTTATATATTAGTATGTATATATAAGAGATATAATTTTTAGAAACAAGGCTGCTGGTTATATAGGCTACATTTGATCTAAATAAATGGACAGCAAAAGAAATATAATATTCTTCCACTGTTTATGTTAGACACAACACTAAAAATATATTTAAAAGAATTATATTCTTTTAAATGTATTTTCTTTTTCTTTTAAATAATATCTATAAAATGAAACAACTGTAGTTGTAAATGTAAGTTTGTATGTTATGTTTCTAGTTTATATTTGTTATAAAGTTTTATTCTTATTTTTGAGTAAAGAGGACATACAAATAACTATAATTTAAATGCATTCTTTAATTTAATATGAGCAATATTGAGTCAAGCTTTAGGCAAGTAAACTTGTGACAGAAACAGAATGACATATTTTGATAAATAAATATGAACAGTAAGATCAACTAACTAGAAATAAAGAAGCCTACAAATAGAACACTGTATATATTTTCTACACTAAATTTCCTAAATGTATTTTTAAAAATTTAAAGATGGCCCCAAAAGTTGCTTCATTAGATTAACAATGTCTATTGACTGATTTATGTTGTTAATAAAAAAAATTAATGGTTGATCAAACTAGTAATTAAAAAGGGATAGGGTTTGTCTGATTTGTTTGAACTTCAATAATTTTTTCAGTATTTGGAAATAATAAATGCATGATGAAATTTTTTGTGTTGTTTTTAAAATCTGTGACCTTTATTGCTTGTATGCTTTATTCTAATCATTCAGCAAAAATATACATGCAGCTGAAAAAAATTTTTTTCAGAAACAATATAAATACCTGAGCATCTTCTCCACACTCCATTTGATTGTATCTTGCTATATCTTTATGTAAAGTCCTCAGCAAAATCATAGCCACCATACCACTAAGGAAAAGCACTATCACAAGTGAATTCAATATTGAAAACCACTGGATGTTGGTCTGCGGCATGGATTCCAGAATATAATCCCATCTTGAAGACCACTTGATGGTATTATTCTTAATGTATATAACTCGATATGTGTAAGTTATTTCGAAAGTTTGATCTCCCATTAAAGTGTCAGGTATTTTCAGAGGGTTATTGCGAACATTGCAGTCCGGGTTGTCTTTACGATGATTAATACTAGCGGGTTTAACCTAGAATAAAATAAATTACTCATTTTTCTGTTACCTTTAGTAAATTCTACAGAAGGTCATTATAATGGTTTTGCAAATTGTAAAATTTAACTTGTAACAAAACAACCTTCCATTATCATAATTTTATTCATTGAATACAAGTATTACACATCAGTTGTAAAATTAAATGCATAAGTAATTTTTTGTTGATAGATAAAAATTCATCAACAATCGAAAAGAAGTGCCAAATGATAATCTTTTATATCATGAAAGAAATCATCATCACTCTTAATGTTATTTTGTTTCTAAAATTTGTCAATACCTTAGCTGATATAATCCTCCCACCATTTTCTTTAAAACCAACTCCCCATTCCTCTTCTCCTCCACTATGGTAAGTGATTTCCAAATCAACATGATTGAAAAGGTAGTAAGTTCCAAATTTACTTGATGCTGTATTCACTATTGGTGTGCAAGTATCCTTTGAACAAAATTCTATCATATTAACGATTTTTCATTCAACGGCTTTTGTATTTTGATACAAGATTAAATGATAATATTGATTTAACAATTCCATTAGAAAATCCTGATGAACTTAAATTAAATACAAACAAACTGTTATCAAGAATGTTAACAAATACATATTTTGTCCTTATCATAATTATTACTTACTACATTGTGTTACTAATTTACTATTCTATTAAGGATATCCAATCATATATGTTATAAGAAAAGTATTTTTAGGAATTTAAATCAAACTCACCAAATCTTTCCTCACTTGACAGCCCATAGGGAATCCAGTGCTACAATATGTTTTTCCTCCTTCATTTACTAAATAACACCAAGTTACTGGCATGTTATCAAGTATCCAATGGTGTTGATAATATAGAGCCATTCCCATTTTAAGCAGATTCAACTTTTTATTCGATTCCGGATCAGCGCCTTTATATACTTTGGTACATGCAACTTTACAGCTTTCATCATGTAAGAAATTGAGTTTATACGGACTTGGTCTTATTCTTTCTCCAAACACAACTTGGCCGAGATTCTCAACAGGTGAATTAGTTTCATCGGATAGGCAAAAGTCAAAGTGATGATACTCAAATGGTATTACTGATTCTTCTGTATTCAGCCTATTTACATACAGAGGTATCTCATTCTGAAAACAAAAATGGTAAATTATATTGTAACAATGTCATTGACTATTATTTAAGCAAATTGTAAGGATAATGACACAATATATTTTCAATATGATGTTATAAAACGTCGTGACTGAAAACACAATAGCATGGCCTCATAATAATAATCCACAGAATGTTTAAATGAAGCAATAAAACAATACATTATTTCATGAGATATAAGTTATATGATAACTGTTTTACCAAAATCATTTGACAATAAAAGTTAAATTAACTATCACAAAAGCAAACGTTATCCGGTATTATCTGACTACGCAAGGAGTAATAGTGCGCATGAATACTATAGTTAAACTTACTTTGCATGATGTTCGGCCAGGATCTTCTCCAGCTTTACAATAGTTCACAGGAGCCAAGCCTGGCAAATAAAAAGCCGTAATAGGCGACAACAGCAGTAATGCGCAAACCATATACGAGTATAAAGACATGGTGTTGTAATTTTTTACTTGTGTTCGGGAAAACAATTATAAAGCATACACATACGATAGTAGAATCCACATAATCGTATCACTTAATAGCCTAGCACAATACCGGGTAATTTGCCCGGTTTTTCAACAAATTACAGTAAGTTTTTTCTGTCGGACTCGTACATATACCGAAAACGTCACCACCATTTGACAGATTAAATTATACTATAGAAAACGCACATACAGATAAAAAATGAATAATGATTCTACTCGATATTTATATCGAATAAGATTACGATTATGAAAAGTATCGTAAAATCAAAGGAATATGAAATAAATAAATAAATAAGGCACGAATACAAATAAAAACTAATATTAAAACTCGATTATAAAACTAAAGATTCGTTAGACTCAATTTTTTTTTATTACACATCATCACATCTTTTTTTGTTATATTCTAATTGTCTTGTTTAATATAAATAACTAAGTAAGTATTATGAAACTATTTAGTTTCAGGTGCCCTTAAATATTTTAAACATATTTGTGAAAACCCACATACTTGATTTTTATTCAAACGTGAAATTTGGAACATTTTTTAAATACTGTAAATACAACGTAGACTTTTTACAAAGTACTTTTGACACGTCAAAAATTGGTTAATCAGTCAGTTGGTCTGAAGCTATCACCAGTTCGTAAAGCGGTTTTCTGATGAAAATAACTGGCAAGAAACTCAACAGTCGCTCTTTTCAAAACGCCATTGTTTATATGAATTTGTTTTACACTGTATTATCATTCAGCTGAGTTTCAACGTTTGAGATTCCAAGCTTTGTAATCGTTCAAGTAATCATTTACAGAATAGTAAGGCTTTGTTTATTAAACACTTTTTAATATGAATTGTAAATCGCTTAAATGGCAATAGGCTGTGGAATCTTGTTATAGATGCGAACACCAAGCCGAATGAAGCAATTACTCACTTTGTGGAGACGATAGTATGGCGTTATATGGCCATAGTTTATATCTATTTCTTGTATTTATATTGTGACCGTCACTATGTTTGAGTATAAATTAATATTCTGTGTAATGTACAAAATATTACAATAAATATATTGTGACGGCACTGTAAGAATACCAATTTTATTAAAAACATCTCGAAGGCAATCTCTGGCTCTTAGATAAAAATAGATTCAATGTCCGCGGCCCTACCCCACAGTAAAATGCCATAGTACATAATACTGTGAAATTAACTGAAATAAACAAGTATATATGTATCAATATCTGTTAGTGGATTTACTTTTCTCACTGCGTAAGCTGCCGAGCTGAGTGTTCCCGCCAGAGATGATAAATGGGAGTTCATGGGAATGGATGATAAAAGTTATTCCTAAATAGACTGTTGAGGCAGCTACATATAGAATTGTTGTTTTTTAACGTTCGGTATCGCAAATTTGATACATTTAGTTTTTTTTGCGTTTAATACCAAATTATTAGCCGTAAACCATTGAAGAACCTGCGACTACGTCAAAAATATTTTTAGTGATAACTTTTTTATCGGTGTTGTGTATTTTTGGGATGGGTAAAAAATTTTAAATTTGCGTCAGGAAACTTGACCTGACAGCGCTTGCACGTTTAATTGGTAGCGCGTTTCATAAAAACCGAATCAAAATTTGTGTACGATAGCGCAATAGATGAATATTGTATTTAACCACATAAATGGTAGTACATTTATACTAATAATTAAAGCAATTATCTAACCATTCCAAAATTTCCATTCATTCAAATATTCAAAAATGTACATTAATATTCAAGTTTTCACTTCTGCCGGCACTCCCGGCACACACTTGCAACCCATTTGTTTTTTTTTCATTAATTTTAATGTTCTGAATGTCAATTTAAATTAATATTTTATTATGATTTCTTTTTATAATAGATTTGTAATAAATACCTATTATGTCAACGCGCCAACACACGAGCGTTAATGTTCTTGTAATTTTGGGCTTTAACAATACTGAAATGAAACAATGTTTTTTTTACATATACCCACATAGGTATAACTATTGTCATTCGCGACTAAAAAATTATGTAAATAATATAAAAATCACCAATAGGTAGAATCGCGTATAAAGAAAACGTGTATCAATAATCCTAATAATATTTATACCAAAAAGTTAGAAGAAAATAAATATTCACAGGGATATTTATTAGATAAAATTATTTTTATTCCAACTATTTACATACTAAAGTCTACATTACAGATATAATCCTAACCACATTTAACATTATTGTTGTACGCAAGATATTGTTTTTATTTATTTTGGCAGCTGACGAAACCGCAAGTTTTTTTCTACGTCTAATAGTGATCCTGTATCCTCTTCAAGAGAAAAGTCTCGGGCGAATGCCGAGATGAGACCTAAGGCTACTGCTGGTTTATCGGCAGGTACCATATGTCCAGCACCACGTATCATAACTTCTGTAAGGTTTCCAGCTTTTTTGTAATACCTGTTAAAAAAATTAAATGTAGAAAATCTTAACAATTTTATTAACAATGTTATCAGTGATTCCTGATCTCGACATTCAAACAAAGTGTGATATATTATATAGTTATAGCTACGCTCCTATGGGTCGTAGCGAGATATTAAATAGCCTATAACCTTCCTCGATAAATGGGCTATCTAACACTGAAAGAATTTTTCAAATTGGACCAGTAGTTCCTGATATTAGCGCGTTCAAGCAAGCAAACAATCAAACTCTTCAGCTTTATATATCAGTATAGATAAGCTACTAATAAAATATATTTCTTACCCAACTAAATTTCCATCATGGTACCATGGACGACGTTTTGCCGTTTTGAATTCTGTCGTACCGGTGAATGAGAGGTTGTCGTACGTATTAACTGACGGATGATAAGCTACAATAATATCCAAATGGCCACTAAAACATAAAAGGATACGAAAATAAATTAAAAACAAATAACAGGAACATTATTCTGAAAACGCAATTGATGGGGTTTAAGAACTTACTTGTAAAGCATGACTCTATAATTCTCGAGCAGTTCTTCTAGCAAGGGTTTAGCACTAGCCATGAAGTCAGGTACTAGTTTTCTATACACAACTCCAATTGATGTGAAGTTGGTGTTGCCAACATGGAGAGCGCGTCTCACTTCATCCCTTTGAATGTAGTCGAGATAAGCTCCGTTCAAGTCTATATCATCTTGGAGATAATTGTAAAGATTATTCAGTTTTGATTCAGAGAGAAATAGTTGTAGGAGGTAGTTATAATACTGAAAGAAAAAATAATATTTAATTTGCAGTTAGTCGCGACAAATGTCCGATGACGACAAAATATAATAAAAAGTAAACTTACAGCGTATGCTTTCAGCATTTCCCCTGAATTAATAAACTGTACTACAGCAGTTTCCAGTTGTACCATAAAATTTGCTACTTTATCATCCACGAGACCAGCTTCTCTTACAAAATAACTATATCTTTGAAGTGATAGAGGATCGATGAATCCATTACCGATAGCGAGACCCTGTAAGAATACGGAGTATTACCTAGAATGAAAAGTCCCGTAACAATGTCTCAGGTCAGTACAAAATCACCACTAAATAATCGGCAAAAAGCTTTCAAAAATTTAGGGACTGCGAGATATTATTGAAAGTACCGACAAACTGACATAACTGAGTGACGAAATAAAATTTCATACAATATTTCGCACGGAGCTGAGAATCATTTGGCACCTAAGCCCGAGGATAGAAAAAGAAATGGAGCTTTTTTCTATCATTTAATAGAGCTTTTCATCAAAAGTCGTAAAAATATATTTTTTCCTGATTAACCTTGTGATACTAACCTGTAAATTAACAGGTTCATCGTTATGTTTATTCCATAGAATTTGTACACCAAGTGATGGTATGTGCTTCCCAGCGTAGGACTCTCCTGCGATGGTAAGTGGTGCCTTGCGAAGCTCGGGGAACATTGTTAGGAACTGTTGTAATGCCGTATACAGATTTTCTCCAATCTAGACACAAAATAAATATTTAAAATTTTTAGTGCAATGGTGTAATTTCATCTCTGATCTATAAGGTTTTTAAGTTAACGTTAGTACTAATATTTACAGTATTTGCTGCAATAAAAAAATTAAATACATTTTTGTTTAACGAATTTGTACACTTTCTGGTATTTTTATGGCAGTTAAAAGGCAAACAAGCTGACGGCCCACCTGATGGTAAGTGGCCACCGTCGCCCATGGACATCGGCAATACATGTGAGTGACTCTGGTTTTGCCGATGCGTTGCCACCTCGAAGATAGAGGAAGAGGAAAGAAGAGAAGAATGCTACGGTTTCAGCGAAGCCTGGACGGAAATCCAGAGTTCACTAAAACCGCAGCATTAACGGAATAGGAGGGGTAGGGGTGAGTCTCAAAAGGGAACAGATCCCCTACCACCATGGTAACCAATAATACTGATTAATATGTTTCTGGTAATTCAAATCATATCAAGAGTTATGCTTGAAGTATGTAAATATAAAATGTACCGTTGTCTGATTAGTCGCGAATCCGCGATCGTCATCTGTAAAACTAAACCCAGTCCCCACTGGGTTGTCGATGAAGAGTAGAGAGTGGTTCTTCCCCCAAGAGTATTTTATCTCTGAAATTAATTAACAGAACAATTAATGTAAATATTTACTATATGTAATTAGAGTTTGCGACATACTATTATTTGAAATTATTAAAATTTGAAATATTTCTTCGCGTAAAGATTACCTTCCAATTGGTCTTCAGAAACAACAAAAGGTCCTATTTCTGTAAAAAGCCCGTATAATGAGGATGCTCCTGGTCCACCTTGAAGCCAGATTATCCATGGTGTCTCTTCTATAGACTGTTCTGCCACCGGAAAGTACCAGAACCACAGGTTGGCATTGTATTCTTTGTTTACCTGGAAAATATTGAGATAATATTATAAAAGCAAAAGTGTCTGAGGATGTAAATCTATCGAAACTATATTTTAAACGCTACTTTTTCTAATGAGAAAAATAACATTCCTGTAGGAAAATTTAGCATTGTATTAAAAATGAACTACATAACATTTTCTATCTAAACTTGTTCACATTGTCGAAACAAAACGCGGTCGAATTAAAATTATGTATATCCTATAGAATGAAATCCATCAGTATTAAATATTAAAAAAATAGCCAGTATAAGGAAAATTTACCTAAAATTCTATGACGTCTTTAAGAGGAACTCGCTGTACGAGTACATTATTCATGACCACACACTTATCATCTTCGAATTTAAATGACTTTGGTAATTTGTCATATTATGTCTACGTACGAATTTATGAATAGAAAGTATTATTTTATCTTTATTACATCTACGTTAAATAATTTCTTAGCCATTGCATTATAAAAGTTGCAAAAATTGAAGTAAATATATCTTTTCAGGAAATTATAAATGTCGATAATTTTTTCGTTAATACATCAAGCATGTCGCTAAGAATCCATTTTAAAATATTTAACCACTTTGTCGTTTTAAATAACTTCATTTTGTTAATTAATAACTTTTAGTATAAGTTTCAAAAAAATTACTAAACTTACTGTTAAATATCCTGCATAGCTGGTCATTCCCGGCAACAGATAGTCCGGATCTACGTACGCTGCTTTTCTTGCCTCTTCCAACTTATTTTGTTCAATTAGCGGAGTTAGGAGCAAAGGTTCCCCAGCATCATATGCAGCACGACCGCGTCCTGGTTGATAAGTCCGTTCCATGAAAGTTACAATGGGTTCCGGTGCCTCTCCTGGAGGTAGTTCCGGGAGAGAGTACTGGTCTAAACATAGTATGTGCTGGATGCATCTGTAAGTATTTATTATTATATAATGTAATTTATATAAATAAATCATTTAATTTAAATCTTAGAAGAAAATATAAGTATTTAGGTGTTTGGTTTATGGTAAAGATAGATTACATTACGTAGCGAAGATTTCAACGCGAAGCGAACTCTACTTTCCCACGGTAGCAAGTAGGTACATCGTTTAATGTTACCGGCTTACGGCTTACTGTTTTATTTCTTTGCTCTATTTTAATTTTTTTTAAATGCTACCAACTTTAATTAACGAACAATAGACTATGCTTTTTTATAAAATGATTATTTATGTAATTTAAAAATTATTTAATTTTATTCAATTAATTTTTAAAAATTTAATAATTTATATTTTTATTTTATTTAAAAAAGTAACAGTTGACGATAGTTTAACAAATTATTATTACTGGCTGTTTTCTTATTTAAATAAAAAAATCTTTTTAAAAATCGAACACAGAAGAGAGTTTAGAAATTTGGCAATTTGACACTTGACCTCACAATTAAAATGTACTTACGTTAAAAATAGTAATTTGAGGATCATCTTAGTCTTGTGAAATCCAAAGTACTGTTCGTCCTGGGGGATGGCGGTGGAATGGAACCGTAGTACTCGCGACAGGAACCTTGTATACCGGCGTCTCTCGCTCTATACTTGTGCCTTGAACTTGGATTTATCTCGATCTTCTGTACAGCGTGTCCGGTGAAACTTGTTTAGGCATTTATTTGCTAATATTATTACTGCTATCCTACAAATGGTATCGAGAATGATAACTATTATTTATATGCAGTGTTTTAATTAAAGACTAAGAAACTTTAAAGTTTAATAACTTGATGGATCCTTCCATCCTTCTATTGTTCAAACGATTTGACCGAATCGTTAAGATAGCCGTACATTTAACTGAATAAGCCATTACGACAGACAAAGAAATGTTTGCTAAGGAGATAAAATTATTTATTTTGTATATTTATGATTTCTTTACAAAATGTTTTAGTATTTAGAATAGAAGACAGAAGAGAAATGGGAAAATATTTATAAAATGTTGTATAAAAATGTCATTATTAGAATTTGAGTACTCTTTCTTGTATTTTCTTTATTACGAAAACAGACATCTATAAAAAAAAAAAATTCTAATGCATTCTGCATACGTCATCACGTTTTCCTTTCGCTCATAATGCAGGTTTTATTGTTATTTAAAACCGTTATATTTTATATTTTTTGCAGTTTTTATTTTATTTACTGTCCGAAAAAAGAACTAATATCTTAAATAGAGTTTTGTTTTAAAAAAATAAGATGAATCTTCTCTCCCAAATATAACAGCCTGTATACAAGTATCGAACAAGTATAGGGTACCAATGACCTGTTTAGCATAAAACGGCTCCCACGCTCCCGACATTCGCGATAGATTCTTGCACGCTCTTAAAATGTGATTTGCTCTATATTTAGGATGCTCATAGTAAAACAAACATCGATGCGTTACACTTGCTACGTGCAAGTAGTAATAATGGCCGGTAATGGCCGGCAGGTTAGCGCGGCCCGTACCGAGATATTCCCACGCTACGGGTTTTTTTCTGATCATAAATTTTACATTCAAATTATGTTTCCGAGATATCGGTGATCATCTCGGCGATATGAGTAGGCGCTGATGAGGGTTCTCTTTAGATGGAAAAAATATTCTGTCTTACTCCTTACTGAATTTAATTTATCAATACATAGTATAGAACAAAGTCGCTTTCCGCTGTTTGTCCCTATGTATGCTTATATCATTAAAACTAACCAACGGATTTTGATGTGGTTTTTTTAGTAGATAGAGTGATTCAAGAGGAAGGTTTATATAATACATACATAATATAGTAGAGAAACACTGATAATTTTAGAGGTTTCTAATGTGATGTCGTAAATAAACCCATTTTTGCGCTTACATTGCAAACGCTGGCTGAACCCTACGAGATAGATCAAAATAATGTACTACAGAATTGTACACCTTAAAAAAGTCTACAAAAAAGTCCGCCATGGTATATGTCTATCTTTTAGGGATAACCCTCAATAACCATTGTTTATCCTTTACTTTTTACGAGGAATAATGACTTATTTACGAAGCAATTTTAAACAATACAGCATTAATCCTTATCCAATTAGGTACCTTAAATACATTTTGCATTTTATATAGATCAATATGGCCCTTTACAACATGAAATTTAAATGAATATTTTCAAAAATATTACAGATTTAGAATGCAGGGAAATAGTGGTTACGGCTAGATTCACGTGTTAAACTGCACCCGGGCGCAAACTGGACAGGTCGACTAATATTTTTAAATTATAAAGCTGAAGAGTTTGTTTGTTTGATTGAACGCGCTCATCTCAGGAGCAACTGGTTCGTATTGAAATATTCTTTCAGTGTTAGGTAGCCTCGATATCATTTATCGCAGAAGGCTACAGGCTATGTAACATTAGGTTACAACCACAAATAGAAGTAGAGAATCAATAAATTTTTTTTTCAAAGAGTGTGCTCACTCTTTGCAAAAAAATTTATTGATTAGTAGAGTACTAAATTCCATGCGGACGAAGACGCGAGGTTCAGCTAGTATAAAGATTAAGCTAAGATTTAATTTGTGTTGACTTTAAATATTATATAGTAATACATATTTTTTTGGCGAGTTCTAATCGGATTTTTACGCTAAAATTCCAACACAGGAACAGAATTTCCTATAAAAAGAGGAGTTAGATAGGGACACCCACTCTCTCTTTAATTTTTTTTCTGTAGTGGTCGAATTTGTCTTCCGACGTCTGAAGTGGGAAACTAAAGGAGAGTAGAAGGAGAATTGCTGAATTATTTGCATTTTGCTGAAGACATTGTTGTATTTGTGGAAAATGCTGCAGATCTAGAATGCATGGTAAGAGAATTGGCATTAGAAAGAAAAAAGGGAGATTGTCATTAAATGCTAAAAAAACCAAAATTCTAACCAATGGTGAACACCAAGATATTACAGTAGCAGGAGATAAATAGAGTACGTAAATGTTTATTTAGGACAGTTAGTATACTTCGATAATAATACTCAAAAAGAAATACAATGAAGGATTACATTAACGTGGAGGAAATATTGAGGTCTAAAGGAGGCAATAAAAAATAAGACGTACTGTGTAGTTTAATATGAAGAAAAAAATTATACGAAGTTACAATACTACCATGCTTAACATATGGCTGCCAGGCGTGGTCATTGAGAAAAGAGGATGAGAAGAAAAAATAGCAGTCTGTCAACGTAAAATGGAAAGGAGTTTCCTTGGAATAAAAGTATCGGAAAAAATTAGTAAAGATCATGATAGAAATAAAACAAAAGTAATAGATTTTCGAATTAGAATGCTAAACTTCTTAATTAATAAAAATCTGGGTAATGCAAACAACAACCAAGATACCAAAAACATGAACATATAACAACTATGCAAATAGCAAATGCATAGCAAAAGCAGTGATGGCCCAGTGGTTACGACTTCAAGTCTTACTCGGGAGGTCCGAGTTCGATCCTGGGCACACGCGTCTGACTCTGAGTTATGTGTGTTTTCAACAATTAAATATCACTTGCTATAACGGTGAAGGAAAACATCGTGAGGAAACCTGCACTCCTGAGAGTTCCCTAAAAGTTCTCAAAGGTGTGTGAAGTCTGCCAACCCGCACTGGGCCAGCGAGGTGGACTATGGCCTAATAACCTCCTCATTCTGAGGAGGAGACCCGGCTCAGCAGTGGGCCATTGACGGGTCGGGATGATGATGATGATGATGATAGCAACTATGCCCCTCCTACAACACAGATGCCACAAACAAACAAATAAAAGTAAAAAACATAAATAATCTTTCAACCCGGTTGGTCACCGTGGAAGATTACAACCATGACCCTCCAAAGAGTACACCAGCCAGGAGCAGCAACATGAAACAACATCATAAATTATGGTTGCAACTTATAACGTAAGGACTTTATCATCGTATGATCGCTTAATTGAACTAGAATACGCTTTGAGTGAATTAAATATGATATAATCGGAATTTCAGAAGTGAGGAGACTTGGCCACAAAATAGATGAATACGAAAATTTCATACTCTGGTACATAGGACAAACACCAGGCAAATAGATTCATAATTAAAAAATCCCTCACAAGCAACATAATAAGTTTCAAAGGAATAACTGAACGTGTTGCATTACTAAATATAAATATTCAAGGTTATATGATTTCTCTCATATATGCACCAACAGATTCGGCTCGCGATTCAGAAATAGGCGATTTTTACAAGACAATTGAACAAGTTCTAGAAACAACATATAATACCACTATATTAATGGGAGACTTTAATGCTAAGATTGGTTTTCCTAAAGAAGAAGAATATCTAGTTATGGAAAAGCATGGATATGGCGTAAGGAATGACAGAGGTCAAAGACTCGTAGATTTTGCACTTGAACATAAGCTAACGGTCATAAATACATACTTCAAGAAAAAATCAAGTCGTAGATGGACCTGGCGATCTCACCCATCAGATCACAGAATAATTAGAGCAACAAGTAAACTTGCCAAACAAAAGAAATGTAGAACCAAATTTACAAATAACCAAATTAGTCAATTAAAAAGCAAGGAAGAAACAATAAAGTACAATGACACCTTATCGTTACAGCTGTTTAACACCTATAGTCCCATGAAATTTAGCTCTGTACAAACCTGCTACGACACAATAACAAATGCTATCTAACCTATAGCTTAAAACACGCTCGAATAAAGTCAGCAGAATCTAAGCATCATAAAGTATTATCTACGCGTACAGAATTGTTATTAAATAGAAGAAAGGACCTGCAGAAATCTAAAAACAAAAGTTGAAGTATGAAAAACTAACTATCCGCACTCTATAAATTAGTCAATAAATACATAAAAATAGATTATGCAAAACACAGACAAAACGTAATAGAAAACCACTTAAACCACACCGGAAGTACAAAAAAGGCATACAAGCAACTAAAAACAAACATAACATGGATAGAAGGACTGAAAAGTCACACGAAGAACTATACAAAAGAATTGACATCATTTCTGCTGCAACTAAATTTTATTCTGGCCACACCATTAGCTCAACTGTTCAACATGGTTCTACAATATTCTGAGGTTCCGTCCCAATGGTCTGAATCAAATATTGTACTGTTATACAAAAAAGGCGACCCAAAGGATATCAGCAACTATAGACCAATTAGCTTGCTCCCATGTCTATATAAACTATTCTCCATAATTGTAAGCACAAGAATCAGTACTGTATTAGAAAGAAAGCAACCGGTAGAGGAAGCAGGTTTCAGGAAAGATTTTTCAACTGTTGATCACATACACACTTTGGAATCGATCATAGAAAAGTACCAAGAACAACAAAGACCTCTATATGTTGCTTTCATTGACTACCAAAAAGCCTTTGATACAGTGGAGGATGTGTATATGAACGTCATAAAAAGTATATCATAATAATACAGGAAAAATTAAGTTAGAAACCTTAGGACCTAGTTTTCCAATTGAAAAGGGAGTAAAACAAGGGGACCCGATGTCTCCAAAAATATTCATAGCCATCCTTCAGTCCGTCATTAAAAATAACAAATTAGAGGTAGAAAACAGAGTACAAAAAACATGGAATAAGTACTGGAGCCTTAAAAAAAAATTTTAAAAGTAACATACCAACAGTCATTAAAACGAAAGTTATGAACTCGAGTCTTCTGCCGTGCTTGAGTTATGGATGCCAGACGTTGAAATTCACTGCCGATACAAGACGTAAAATCAATACATGCCAACGAGGCCTAGAGCGTAGTATGCTAAATATAAAGAAGCTTGATAAGATACGACACATGAAAATAAGAAAAATAACTAAAGCATCGCTTTGAACTATGCACTAAAATTATAATGGAAATGGGCAGGCCATGTGGCAAGACTCAGAGACAAGAGATTGACGGGGCAGGTGACATTCTGGAACGGTCCACAAGGCAAAAGAGCCAGAGGTAGACCTTTGTCACGCTGGGAATACGATATTAAACGAATAGCTGGCTCAAACTGGCAAAAAATAGCACAAGACAAAGACAAATGGGCATCTTTGGAGGAGGCCTTCACCCTTCCTGGGGTTCTTACAAATTAAGTTTTCATACTATTAAAAAAAAATTGTAAAACAAAGCTCAAAAATGTTAAATTAAAAATAAGAATTATAAAAAATACTAACACATTAGATATAAGATTACTAACATATTGATTAAGTAAAATTGTAAACGATGTCACTGTAAAATTTGTAAGTAATAAAAGGCTTTTTATTTTATTTTATTAATAGATTTTCGAAAAAAAAATCGGATACTCAAATTGCACTGGGTAGGACATATTTGTACGATAAATAATTAATATATGGACAAAACGGTTAACAGCGGAGTGGAGGGATAGGAAAAGTAGAAAAGGAAGACCATGGAAAAGATGGAAAGACATTTTCAGTCACAGACGTGGAGTTGATTGGATTAAAAAGGCTCGGGAGAGGCATGTATGGAGGGGAGGGCTATGCCGCAGAAGCGACTAGTACAAACTTTCTCTAATACATACTTTTATAAATAAACTACATATTAATATTAACATAGATAAAAGCCTAGCATTTAACTATTTAAATAAGTTATTATGCAAAAGTTCACAGTTTAAGGCTATTTTTATTTTTTATACGTAATTTTAGACAAAAATCTCAGAAAATTCCTAAGTGAGGATGGACGGTATTAGGTAAAAGAAACGTGTGGATCAATTGATATTATGATCTGGTCTTATAATATGATGAAGTAGACCACACTGTTGTTTACCTACTACTTATAATGCGATGTTCAAACGTAGGATTTTTCCAAATTTTAACAGGTCTAGGTCACAGGGCACTTGCCATCAATATGGTTATTTATTGCAGAGCCGAGCGAGTTTTATTTTTGGCGCCCTTTTCTGGAAACATTGACGACAAAAAAGGGTCATAAACTTGAAAATCTTTAATTTAAAGTAATGCAAATAGTTTAGTGTATTTAAACACTTTTTATGGCTAAAACTATAAGATAATTTTATGAGTAATATTAATAGAATTAAGTTTTTCAAAGGAACATTCCACCTATAATTTAAGTACTTAAATAAATTAGCAATTAGCAATTAAGTTAATAAAATTGCTAATAGTTTCCAATCATTTGGCGCTCACGTTTTTGCAGTGTCTGTGTTTAAATTGATTATCATAAAGAATTCGAGTAAAAAATTATGTAAAGAAACGATAAACGATTTTAACAAAAAGTTATTACCAGATAAGATATCATTTTATCTTACATGCATTTATTTGTATTGTTAAATCCAACACTTGTTATAAAAAATCGTAATATTGATAGAAGTTGATCTGCCATTGTGTCGCTTCGCCTGAGTTGGATTTATGACAGGGGCGTAGCTACCGCCGTATCACCCGTATCTATGATCGCTGCCCCCGGGCTACAGAGGCCCCTAACTTAGTAAAATTTTATCCACAAAGTCACGTAATCTCGCGCTTCCCGGAAAAAACATATAACAAAAACTATCATACATGCCTATAGAGTTTTCACTTGAGAAATTACAAAAGTCAAAAAAGCAATCTTTTGTTTTTCCGGGGTAGGTAAGCTTGCGCCCAAAAGTTGGCGACATCCTACATCGGTTATCGGGGGATTCATCAAGTAATTTTGATACAGGATCCTAAAGCGCACGCTACGCCACTGATATATGACTTTAGTAATATTATTCTGCATTTTTGTCTTATTTGTATAATTTTAAAGATACTTTAAATTCCCTGCTATCAATTTTACTTTATTTATCATATTTTTTTTATTACTACATTTACATTTCTCGAAACTACATTACACACATTAGGACAAACAATTGCTTTTATATATATGTATGTTTTATTTTTATGATATTTTATTTCATAAGCATCAATTATCAAACCACCAAAGAAGTTTTTATCTATATAGAGATAACGAAAATATATTTACGAATATTATGGCGCCGACTTTAAATCGTATATATGATAATTTATAACACTTAAAATGTGAGAATATTCCTTGGAATGGAATATTCAGCTTCAGCTCAAGTCGAAACTAGCTTCCTCCCTCCGGTAAAAAAGCGGTATTTTATTTTTTACAGATTTTAAGCGATTTATTTATTTATGTCTGTGTCATCGTAGCGCCCAATTTAATGGACCGATTATGATGAAGTTTTCTTTAATTGAAAGGTAATTTAATCAAGATGGTTCTTAGCTACAATTTGTGAAGATATGGTCAGCCGTTTGAAGACTATCAGCTCATTTTTAACTTGAGAGCTGCGTGACTGTATTGATATATTGGCCATTATGACTTGATCTAATTGCTTCTTACCTTACCCAGAGGATCCAGAACAAAAATGGGCGTTCCACAAAGTTCCATATTGGGTCCATTTCTATTCTTGATTAATGATCTGCCATACTACGTGAGGAATTTGTAAGACATTGTACTTTTTGCTGACTTCTCTTATATTTAAAGTTAAGAGAAACCAACACAGTTACGACAATGTAAACAGTGCCTTGTCGCAGGTTCTTCAATGGTGTACGATTAATAATTTAGTAGTTAACGCAAAAAAGACAAAATGCGTGGAATTTGCTTTACCGAATGTTCAAAATAGTAATTTACCCTTTTATTAAATATTGAATATATTGAGTCAACAATCTTTTAGCCATAACTTTAGTCTCAAAACTTCAGTGGAACTCCCATTTATATTTCTTTCAAGTTTTACAGTATTATGTCTTACGGTATTTTGTACGGTTGTTTAAGGCAGGGCAGCGGACATAGAATCCATTTTTATCATTCCAAAAAAAGAACAGCTCGGGCCATCTACAATCTAAGAGCTAGAGATTCCCTTCTAGATTTATTTAATAAAATAGGTACTCTTACGGTGCCGTCACAATACATTTATTTGTAACATTTTATACATTAGGCAGAACGTTACTTTATTTTCCAAACATAGTGACACACACTGTATAAATACTAGAAATAAAAACAAACTTGTAACGCCATACTATCGTCTCCACAAAGTGAGTAATTTTTTCATAGGACTTGGTGTTCGCATCTATAACAAGATTCCACAGCCTATATTAGATTTTCAGAGATTTAAAACTCAAATAAAAACGTTTTTAGTAAATAAAGCTTACTACTCTGTACAATTTTACTTGAACGATGACAAAGCTTGGAATTAAAATTACTTTAATATTCAGATGAATGATGATTCCTTTGTAAAACAGACTTATGTAAACAATGGCGTGGCGTTTATGAAAAATCGAGCAAGCAATAATACCTATTAATATATTTTTTTAAATTATTATGACTAGGTGACCCTCGCTTCGCGAAGATGTCTTGGACAACTGGTTTGCCTTTATCACATTTTTAACCATTCTTGGAGTTCTACAAATATTTTAAAATCCAAATTTTCCCTATTGGTTCAGCCGAGTTTCAGCGAGAACAAATCGCAGCGAAAAAACATACTTTTGGGGAGCCGTACAAAGTTTTGTTATATTTTACCAAAGTAACTATTATAGGTCATAGATAAGATTATTGCATATCTTTATGTATATTCAATGTTTAATTTACTTTATTTGTACATGTTTTATTATGAGATATTTTTGAGCCATGAAAACTAAATTAAAAACACAGTAAGGTATCTAACTTACTTAATTTTAACTTATCAATATTTAAATATTTCTGCTGTGAAATAAGTAGTAAAAATGGGTAATTGAGCATTACAATCCCCGAATGAAAAACCCAGAAAGCCCCAATTCCCAACAAACACAAACACAGTAAGTACATGCGACTTGCTGTGTTTAGTAATTGCAACTGACCCTCTTTTTGAAAAAGGGCCTTTGCATATTGTGGGTAATTACTTGGTAGGAAGCATAGTGCGAATATCTCGGTTTTGAAAAAAATGTCCCTTATTGTGTTTATTTTTAGGCCAGCCGAAATATCATATTATCTACACTATTATATAAAGAGGAAAGATTTGATTGTTTGTATGTTTGTTAGTCGCGAATAGGCTCGAAAACTACTGAACCTATTTTGAAAATTCTTTCACCGGTAGGAAGCTATATTCTTTCCTGGTAACATAGGGTATGTGGTGTTGCCATAAATACTCTAATTAAAAAGATATGGCTACTTAAGTGCCATAACGTGGCTATTTTGTAAATTGAAAAGTTTCTCAGGAACTAAAAATCCGATGTAAAAATTTTCTTCCCTGATAGAAAATTACACAATTTGTGAGTGACAAAAGTGATTTAGTGTTGCCATATACATTTTTAAATTAATATGGCCATTTTGTTGCTACTGATCCAATTTTAAAAATTGTTTCACTGTTAGAAAACTACACTATTCGTGAGGGACAAAAGTGATTTAGTGTTGCCAGGTACATTTTTTAAATAATACAATATGGCCATTTTGTTGCTACTAATCCGATTTAAAAAATTCTTTCAATGTTAGAAAACTACACTATTCGTGAGTGAAAAAGGTGATTTAGTGTTGCCATATACATTTTTTAATTAATATGGCCATTTTGTTGCTATTGATCCGATTTTAAAAATTCTTTCACTGAGAGAAGTCTATAGTATTTCCGTCTCTCTTCCTCTTATAATACTAACATTGTCCTCCTCCTCTTTTTTCTCTCTTTAATTTTTATCTGTTCAGAATGATTAGCCTCTTTTCACTTTCTTTCTTTCGATTATCTCTCTCTCTCCTTTACCTATTCAATTTTATTTTTGCTCTGACCTCCTTCTTTTATCATCTGTAGCTTTTCTTTTATTTTTGTTTCTATTATTTTTCTTTTTATAACATTTTCTTACTCTCTCTTTTTTCAAATAATAAAAAACTACACAATTGCACAGTGACAATTTAAGGCCATCAATTATAATATTGCTTTAAATACCCGGAGCGAAACGAGAGCAGCCCGCTAGTAATTTATACAGATATAAATAACTTTTACAAATTTTTAATAAAATCGGCTATAGAGATAAATGTAAATGAACATCACGGAAGGTTATTTTAAATAAAAGTAATATTTGTTTTATAAATATTTAATGGTAAATAAAAAAGTACAAAAATAAAAATTTGGACTTTCACCTTTACAAAGGTACCTAATTTATTTAAGACTAGTATAATTTGTTTTGTTATATTTTTAACAATTAATTTGATTCTTAATTGGATTTACAACTTTATATATGTACATAATCATTAATTAGTGCTGACGATAAATTGAATAGTACTGTGCTTTAGACATTTAAGATAAAAAAGTAAGCAGATTTGATTCAATATTGGTATATAAATAGGTAATATAATCTTTTAGTTATCCAATGTTTTTCTAATCATTAAATATTTTAATTGGTTATCATTAATAGGTCTTAAAGTTTGCGTGTTCCACTAAGCGATCTCAACGCCACAAACGCTCATTTAGCCGTTCCACTTGACGATCGCGGGCGATGTTTTCGCGGCGAAAACGTCATTAATGACGTCATGACTTGTGCTCACACACACATGTCAAATCGTGGGTCGTTGTGAGCGTTGCTAAATTACCGATCTGTGGTTGCAAAATTTGGCGGCATTTTTAAAACAACAAAAATGGCCACGATGTAAATAACTTTATTTGATACGGATAGACATTTTTTAGTGGACGTCAATGTTTCTGCAGCGCATATTGATATAAAATTAATTTTAGTTTTAATTAAATTATAATTATAAAAAAAATTATGGACTATACTTGGATTAACAATCGTGGCGTGAGCGTTGCGATCGCTTAGTGGAACGCAGGGATTATGATTATAATAATTGTTCTCACACTGACAGTTTAAGACAGTAAAAATAAAATATATGAACGTTACATAAATGTAATAAGTGTTTGTTTGCGTACTTTATAGTGCAATTTATACTGAAGAAAATTATGCAAGCACAAAACCTTGTTACATATATTTAAAATTTAATTTCTGAACGTTTGGCTTCCACTGGCCTGACGTTGCTGCTATTGTACGTAACTGAAACCAATTGCATTTGCAAGAACGTCATAGCGCAAATAACTTATTCGCAAAAAATTCAGAGCGTAGCATATAAAAGGACAAGCGGTTGCTCACACACCTCTCTCTTTAACAAATTATCGTTAGCACACAATACCTGGGCAGATCGAGACCTGGACAGAGGGTACCCCAACAAGAAGTCCGGAGGTCAAAATTAAGGACAGTGGAACCATTTCTTTAAACAAACGAGTGAATTTCCGATACAGAGTGTAAAGACTATAGCGGTAGAATTTTCTTTTAATTGATTTAATGTACTTCTATTGTATATTATAAAAAATATCAGCTTATCGGACCCTTTTCTTAAAGATAGGATAAACCTTAATTCATACTAAATTAGCCTTTTTAGAGTCCTTTTTTTTACACCTTACGTTCCATTATCACGTTAAACTGAGTACGCTATCACTAAAAGGCACAATATCGTAATGTCTTCTCCACTTAACAAATATTAAAACACCTAAAAATATACCAATAACTAACAAAACATTCACAACAATGCTAACTACCAATCCCGTTTTATAGTCTGGGCTAGTGCGATGATTCAGATCTTCTTCTTCATAGCTGACTTCTTCGTGACGCTGGAATGCAGGGGGTTTGTTTAAATCCACCCCACGGATGAAACTTGAGACGAGGAGCTTTGTTTCAGCTGGCCTGTCTATTGGGACCATGTGGCCAGCTCGAGTTACTAAAACTTCCGTGAAATTCCCTCCAGACTTGACGTATCTGGAAAATTTAAGCCATTTAAGACCTAAAGGACTGGTTTTTGAAATGTCAAATTAATTTGCTTGTCTGAAGCTATCTAGCATTAGCTCTGAAAGCGAGTATTTGTTGAGCCCAAAAACTAGACCGTTGCTGTAAAAAGAAAACTAAAAAATTAAGGCTACATGACAGCAACTTCTAGATGCTTTTTTATAGCCTAAGTCATTGCGTTACTTAAGCTTTTTCGAATTGGGCGATATCTTACCCAGCCACGGTGTTATTAAACCACCATGGATAACGCTGTGCTTTCAAGAACGAGTCTCGGCCGCTCCATTGCCACCTTTTACGACGTCCCTCTGCGTTAAGAACACATGGCGTTGTTAGATCTAACTGTCCACTGAAATAAGTATAACAATAAGCTTTACCTTAAACTAAAATAGTTAGTTTGTTAACAGAACTTAATGACTACGGGTTACAACGTTTAGATGGAACTTTCTGAAAACAAATACTTGAAGGAATCTTATCTAAATAACTAGTCGACCCTTGTGACTTAGTCCGCATATAGCTTCGCTCTTATTGGTAGTAGCGTGATGATATATAGCCTTTAGCCTTCCTCGATAAATGGCCTATCCAACACTGAAAGAATTTTTTACATCGGCCGAGTAGTTCCTGAGATTAGCGCGTTCAAACTAACAAAATCTTCAGCTTTATATATTAGTATAAGATAAAGAACTATAGACATTAGGAGTAAAATTAGCTTACAGTGGGATGATAATTTATTTTATAATTAACTTTTCGTAGATAATCTTACCAATATATTAAAACTTTGTAATTTTCCAGCAACATCTCAACTTTCTTTGACACTGCAGCTAAGTAATCCCCTGAAAGGTATCTCTGTGTTTTCTTCCTATTAACAAATGAAAATGGTTGGTACCCAACATGGATTGCTTGTCTAATGGCTGCTTTTTCTATGTGCGGTATAAACTTTTTTATTCCCAAAGTAATATCAACATCACTAAGTACATTATAAAACTCATCATGATTTGATATTTCATTTAGCTTTGTGAAGATCTCGTCGTGTAGCTGAAACAATAAAATTTAATTTTTATGACTCACTACTATTTAATTTTAATCTTTAGACATATTTCTAATTTATACTATATATTAGTCGACCTGCGAGATTTGGTTCGCGTGATGCTCCGCTCCTATGGGTCGTAACGAGATGTTAAATAACCTAAGTTACTCCTTGTTACATCAGCTATCTGCCAGTGAAAATCCGGTCAAAATCACAGACAGAAAAAAAATGTTGTCTTGGTACATGTACCGTGTATACGTCCATATGCACTTAGTAAAGAGTGGTTATTTTGATATTACAAACAAACTTCCCAATTTTATTTATTTGTATGGATATAGAGACTAAAGAGGCTGGCTGTTATGTTGTGTGTGTGTATATGAATTTTTGTTCGAATCACTCATTGTCAAAGCGTGAAAAAGAAAAGACAAAATACATTTTGCTAAATATTATTACATAATTTTGTACTTTCTTTATTCTACTTATACTTATTATAAAAGCGAAAGTTTGTAAGAATGTATGGATGTCTGGATGTATGGATGTATGTTTGTTACTATTTCACGCTGAATGGATTTTGATGAAATTTTACAATAATATAGCTTACACATCAGAATAAGAGAGATATAATTTATAATGATATAGTGTGAATTTTCCAAAATATAGCGGGCGGATAGTCCCCTATGATTTGGAGAAAAAGTCTATTCCAAAAATAATTTCATATTAAGCATCTATTGCTATCTGGTTAAGATAATATTATCGTTTCAAATTCATGTTTAGCTAACATTCTATGAATAAATTAAAGGCGCCTACTTACAAAGGCATTTGCCTTTGTACTAAGAGAAACAAGAAAAGATTAAAAATTAATTTAAAACCGCATCAATGCTCTGTTCCAAAAAAACTTCAATTCGAGAGTTGGCTTCTTTTAACGTTTATCTTTTTAGCTTACTTTGTTTGCTTTTTCAACGTCACCGCTATTCACTGCTTGTTCAAAATCTTCCTGAAGTGGTTCAACAGCAAGTGCTCCTTGTGAATCAATGAGGCCCCAATGATAGAAGACACGCGTATAATCCAATAGGCTTTTGCGGTCCAAAACTGGGTTGCCCAGCATGATACCCTGGGAATTGTTATTTTATAACTTATCACCGATATTAGTCTTTTCTGTTAAAGGAAAGTATGACTTGATTAATAGGAGTTTTTTACGTTGTGGTTTGTAATACTAATAGTGACTGTGTTTATTAGTAAGACTATTTTTGCGCAATAACGAAGAAGACGTAGGCGTTGTTTTTATTGTACAATTAGAAATATTTATATTACTTCTGCTCTATTTTTAGTTTTATACGAAGAATTTATTAAAAATTCTGTTTATGAAATTTACAAAATAATTTACCAACGTTTCATCAAAACGAGAGATTTTGAAAGAACAGAACTCACACGTTTTGAATTCATTATCATCATCATCACAACCCATTAATGGCCCACTGCTGTGCCGAGTTTCATCCTCAGAATGAGGAGGGGTTAGGCCACCACGCTGGCCCAGTGCGGGTTGGCATACTTTAAACACCTTTGAGAACTTTTAAGTAACTCTCAGGAGTGCAGGTCTCCTCACGATGTTTTCCTTCACCGATAAAGCAAGTGATATTAAATTGCTTAAACATACATAATTCAGAAGAGTCAGAGGTGTGTGCCTAGAATCGAACCCGGACCTCACAAGAATTACCTACATATTGAATTGAAATATGAATTTAAAGCCGCACTAACGTTTTTCTCGGTGTACGAGTGGTGGGGGTTTGCAATATTTTTACACAACTCATGGGGAAATATTAGCTACCTGCAAATTAATGCTGTTGTCAGTATATCTTCCTTCAGCTATCTTCGCAGCTAAGGCTGGTACGTATCGGCCGGCGTACGATTCTCCAGCAATGTATAAAGGCGCATGTCCCAGTTCCGGATAAAGTGAAGTCAATTGCTTTACGGCATTGTACAAATTGTTCGTATACTAAAATATAAAATAAATTATTAGCCAAAATAAAATCAATGCAGTAAGGTATTGGATACTAAGGAGAGAGTTGGAAAGAAGACATGTTTGTGATAATATTTGCTATACAAGAGCAATAATATTGCACTTATTTAAGTGTACCTATGGTATGCAGTAATTAAAATTATTAAATCAAAATTTTTTTGGGTCTTGCTAAGAGCAAATCATTAGAGCTTTACTGGCGTAAAAAATAAGTATAAAGGCGCTTTTATATATTTGTGTAAACTGACAGTTTCAGTAACTAACCGAAATTCATAATCGACCCCCTTTCTAAAATCTTTGGATCACATACTGAAAATATTTTCAAAAATTTGGATTGAGACTGATGAATAACATCAGCCGAAAATAAACGCTTGACAATAAAACCGGCTGCCTCTCTTCGGCGACACTCATTAGGCTGCGTTTCATAAGTACTGAGGCATGTGTTTGATTAGAAAAAATAGAATCCCTAGCCTCGCTCAGAGCCTTACATCCGATTCATCGTGGTGAATGGATCGTTAGTCTGAGCTGCAATCTGCCTATTAAAATTAATCTGGTTGTAAATTGCATGTATCGCTTCGAAAGTATTACAAACTGTGCTACAGAAATATGGAGCTCAATTTAAAACATTGTTTCTAATACTAGTCAAATATTGGTATTGGTAAAGAAATCGAAACCATACCATGTCCATGTTTTTTGAGTAGCCATCTTCATAGTCCGTGAAACTAAAACCCGCTCCAACAGGATTGTCGATGAAAACCATTGAGTATTCGCTGCACCAACTATATTCCCTTACTAAAAGAAAATGAAACGAATCGTCACACACCTCTGACATTTTCTGAGTTATGTGTGTTTTAAGCAATTAAATATCACTTGCTTTAACGGTGAAGGAAAACATCGTGAGGAAAGCTGCACTACTGAGAGTTCTGCGTGATGTTCTCAGAGCTGTGTGTCAAGTCAGCCAACCTGCACTGAGCTACCGTGGTAGGCTAACAACCTCATTCTCTTTCAATCCATACTTATTTTATCATTAGGATTTAGGAATGAACTTTTTGATTTTGTCATGTACATAGTTGTGATTTAAAAAAAATAAAGCTTGTCTTTGGTTTGACTTTAGTCTAGGTATTGTTTATCTTTAGTAGTTTAGTACTATATATATATAGAAACTTAGGTCTTTCGAATAACATGTGTGGCGTTGAGACAAGTGATTTAGTGTTATGTTTGGAAATAATTCAATGTTGAAAGTGCATTAGAATCATTGGTTATTAACTAGAAACTGTATTATAACAGATTTGTCCTTCTTTCATGTTGTAATGGAAAAACAGATCGATGTAATTTAACATAGTCTGCAGTAAAAATAAATTATTTCCCTCTTATTTTTATGTCTAAAACAATCTTTTAAGGATGCGTCGTGTTTTTTAATAATTATTCATATAAAAAAATTGATTTTTTTTTAGTCACTATTCGGAATGAAACTCGTGTTATCTTATCTTATTGTTTACGATAACATAATATTCAAAAGATATCAATCACTCTGCAGTATTGAATGTTGTATTAGAAACTATTAACTATATTGTAGTTAATAGAAATCGTAATTTCACATCATTATTAAATTGTTATGCTGAAATATTTAGGAATTTTTCATGGATGAAAAGAATCGATATTACTTTCAGATTCAGACTAAAAGCGATCTCTGTGCGAAATCACGTTAATCCGTACTACTTTATATTTTTTCTACGTACGATTTTATATTTTTTGTTTATTAAAGTAATGCTTACCATATTAAACCTTATACTTACATTTCAATGTATCGTTAACATATTCAAAAGGCCCCATCTCTCCAAAGAGTCCAACTAGACTGGTCCCACCTGGTCCTCCTTGCAACCAGATTATCCATGGAGTTTGTGTAACATTCTTTGCAACATTGGGGAAGTACCAGAAGAATAAGTTGGAGTTGTATCTTTTATCTACTGTCAGAAAACCTGAGTAACTGGTCACATTCAGGAAAATATCTGGATTCACTGAAGAGGCTTGTCTTGCTTCTTCGATATTGTCTCTTTCTATATATGGAGTAAGGAGTAAAGGACTTGACATCTGGGCTGGGTCGGCTTTGGTGATACTAAAATATTTTAAATATTTTGTTAATTAATTAAAAACCCTTCTTATATCTCTGCTAATTTACTAAATCACTATCCACGATTATATAGTATAACCATTGTATGTGATTATTAAATAAATTAATTTAAAAAAGTATAGCTGTTTCACCCGCTATATTATCCAAAATATAGCGGGTGAAACCGCGGGGCGCAGCTAGTAGGCTATATTTTATCCAGGGGGGAGGGGCACACTTAGATAACCAGGGCTAAATGTATAGAAACCAGTGCCATCTAATGGAAGAACGAACACATTAAAAAGCAAAAAGTTTATTATATTAACAATAGATGCCTTCTGGCAAAATGTCGATAAAACAGGAATAGTCTGTTTTACTGACGTATCCTAATTCCGCAATTTATTTTGTAGTTAGTAGTGTAGCCAGCTATGGAAATTTCCCATATTTTAGTCAAAATATAACCCTACAAAGCAATCTAATTTTTCAGCGTTTTTGTGAAAGAAAAAATATTTTTTTTATGAAACCAATATCTATATGCTAAAAAACTGAGTTTAAAAAAATTGTAAAAAAAAAACAATGATCTATATCACGCCGTTCAGGGAGCTTGCTTATATGTTAAAAGCTATAGAAAAAACCCGCAACGTCACACATCAACGCCAAATGTATACTCTCCCAACGCAAGGTAAACTACGCAATAATAATACGAATCCATAAGAGAAAATTAATTAAGAACTTACTGATTTGAGACAAAGTAGAAATTATTTTGGCATTTATAACACCGTTTTCATAACCCTCTGTCCGTTGACATATTATTAACCTAAACACGTTTTGTAAAGCTATTAATCGGATAAGTAATAAAAAAGTGTTTTTTGTTTAGATAAATACATAGAGAAATATAACTATACCTAAAAATAAATAATACTATAATGACTAACACAGGGTTTAATAAAAAATAACGGTGTAAACAGATTTTGGGGAAATAAAATTTAAGGCTGATAATTATTTAAAGTAGGCAATTAAATTCCCAGAAAACACGGCTACCAACTTAGGGATTTTCCCCCCAGATTTAGGGGGTAAATAAGTGAGATGGGATTTTTTTAGGGGTCTAAAATTTTTAAGGGTATTTTCAGGAATTTTTTGACTCTAATATTTTTAAATTGATAATATTAATATATATTTCTTGACCTAGCTACTTATAACGACATCTAGTACGTAATTCTACAAGCACTCTGTGGTGACTGGCGGCAATACTGGCGCCACTGGCGGTTATTTTATTTTCTGTCCATATGGCGATTATTATTGTGCATAAATTGAACGTATGTTTGATATTAGCTTATGTAAGATAAAAAGCCAAAAAAATAAATTTCTTATGACGATTGTTATTTCGATTTTGGTTTGTACTGTGTGTCTTTAAGAAATGCGTTAATGATGCCTAAAAATTTCAAAAAATCTGAATTTTCAGATGAAGACGAAATATTTTATGTATTAAATAACTTACAATAAAAAAACTTTTGAAACATATTATTTCTAAATCATTATGAATTTATATTTTTTAGGGGTTTTTGACACAAACTTTAGGGATAAATATTTTTGAGAGTTGGTAACACTGCCGGAAAATATCATTGAAAGTCAAAACAAATGTTTATTGTTTCCGTTGGACGTTGAACTTGAATTCGAAGTTTTTGAAAATTCTGTTATTCCCTTGTTAATAATATTTGTTTCTTTGTTTTAATTGTTACGTATTATTTTTAATTTGTTATTACATTCATAAGAACTTGTTCAAGTTTAAAGTGGCATGGATTACCGTACACGCCCTTGTGTTTTTGACTGTGATGTTTTTGGTAATTAAAACATTTCATTTGTATAATTTTGCTCACACCCCTGCATTTAATTTTCTTTGGTATTCCTGGCCCCGTCTCTTTGGGAGTTTGTGCAGATTAAAAAGAAAATTAAAACCTGTAGTAGCAGTACCTGTTTCTCTATATAGAAATATACTAAATAAATCAATGTGTGACTCTAAAATGTATTAGGCATATTTCTCTTCACTATATCACTGTTAACTAAATTTTCAGTAGGTATTAGAGCCAAAAAAAGAAAATGTGTTAATCTAAAGAAAATGTAGATTTTGTAATGAAATTCCTGCTTGTTCTATGCAATTTGATGTATTAAAAGTGTATTTGATTTTATTTTCATGTTCATTCAAGGGTACTGAGGAGAAAAATCCACAAACCCTGCAAAAATAAAGCAAAATACTCTTTGTAATGACAACATTTCATCACAGGTTTTTATCTTCATACATTTCCAAACCCCGAAACCCGAGCTGAGACATTCACAGCTTGGCTGTCCATTGTTAGGGATAAATTGAAAGAGAGATCCTGCAAAAATGTATGCAAATAAATGTATGTGATCGGCACTTCAAACCTGAAGACAAAACTACTGGTTATCATTTATCTTATTCTGCTTTACCAACAAATAATCTGCAGGGTCAATGTTTAATCTACTTCTGTTTTTTTTTTAAGAAGATGGCTTGTGTTTGTCAGCAACTTGCCTGATGGTAAGCAATGAAGCGGTCTATGATGGAACATGCTTGCCCAGAAGGTACCTATTGACCATACAGAAATATAACTATACCTAAACTATTCACTCTGTTTTTGATAAAGAGAAAATATTGTGTTACAGCCATTACAAACATGGATTTAGAGCACAAAGGGAATTTTTAATTAACTTGGTTCATAATAATAAACGGTCCTAATAAACTGTAATAATATTAATTTATCATTAAAATTTATTAAGATTGTGTACTCAAAGAAATTTGTTTGAGTAAGGCATCTTAAATGCAATTTATGAGTAGGTACTTAAAATCGTAGTAAATTATTGATTAGATGACTTATTATAATTTGAAAATAAATTCATGTGCTTCTAAATTTGCCTTTTGACATTTAGATGAAGACCTTTATAAGGTTTCTAGATGAAGATTCTGTGAAACGACAGACATAATAAACTGACATGAATATAGTAATGCAATAATTGTGTTTTTGTTGATTGTATAGACCGATCTTGTTCATGTTCCCAAAAGATTGTATTAGTACTTAAGAAGTGTTTATACTGTATACATAGTACATAATAAATTCCTGATAGTATAATAATAAAATATATTGTAAACAGACAATATAACCATTCCAAGTTTTCAATAAATGATATTAAAATTACTCCTGTTTTATTTTACAGCTATTTTTTTCATCTACTTACAAGGGTGCTAATAAATTCATTGATTGTACTTTGCAGGGTGCCTGTATTCATGAAACAAGTTTTGTTGATTGATCTATTTCATATATTATTTAGTCGTCTGAGTAATGAATCTAAATAAACCGTTAAAGTTGTTAAATGATTGATGATTGAAGACTGCAATGAATCAATGAATTTATTATCACCCGAAAAACAATCATTACACTATCAAATAAAAGGCCCGTTTTGGCGGTTCACGCACATTAAGTTCTTTATTTTTTACTTATCGAAATATTTTTAAGGTATTTACATTTTTCATTGATGTGTTCCGCCCACTAAGTGATGGGCATAATGATTTTTTCATATTGTCCACAAATAATCGGTTAAAGAAAAAAATTTAGATAATAATTTTATGATACGAAAATGATATCAACTATCTTTCGGTGCCCTTTTATTATAAATGGCAAAATTTGAAACGCTCTTGCGTTTCACTCTTTTCCTTTAGGTATAGTTAAATCTTAGATTATAATCTAAGAGTTACATATATTTCCCTATGGTTTTATCGCGAAAAAAGGCATGAATGAGTTGAAATAGGGCATGAACTGCAATATAAGCTATTTTCGTTTGCCTTTGGAAATTAGTGATGTATAAATTATTTTGTTGTTGGAAATTATAATATTTATAGCGATATTATGATGAAATAGAGGATGAAAGTTTATATACGAGTTCGTCATAATTGATATAATAAATATTATGACGTAATGTAGTTTTTCCTAGTCCTTTTCAATAAACATATTTCCTAGTATTAAATACCTCATTGTTACAAAAATTAGTCTCTGTCGCAGTTTAAAAAGTTCTAATCTAATCCTAATTCAATAGTAGTGTGCAATATTTTTTTACATTTCGTAGTAGATATAATTCCGAAATTGCATACAAAATTATTTCATGGCAAATAGAACACAACATTGATTCTAAACTATTGTAATAAATGTCGTATACAGTATTTTTAATAAAATTATATTAGGTTAACAATTTATTTCTAGTATTTTTAATAAATTACATAATAATGAGGTCAATTTTAAAATACTTACCTTATTACAGAAACTAATATAAAAAAATAAAACATTTTGAATAAAAAACACTATCCGGCTAAGTAACTTTCATGATTAACTTGTGAAAGTTGTATGTTGTTATGTACGATTTGTTGCTTACTGTTTATTATGCGGTACAGGGTTTCTCGATACAGTGACATCTGATTCTACCATTTATTAATTAAATGTAGAAATAATAGTAATATCCTTGTATAAAGTTTTACATATAGGTACCTACTGATATATTTGTAACTAGCTGCACCACGCGGTTTCACCCGCTATATTTTGGATAATTTACACTATATCATCATAAATTATAGCCTGTGTGTTATTCTAATGTGTAAGCTATATTGTTGTAAAATTTCATCAAAATCTATTCAGTAGTTTTTGCGTGAAAGAGTAACAAACATACTTTCGCGTTTGTAATATTAGTAGAACTATTTCCTTTAAAATACCTTTAAATATTGTAGGTGATGATAGAAATATCTAAAGATATATTAAACATATAAAAAAGTTTGTCTGATTCCAACTTCTCTGTGTACAAAGATCGATTCTTAAATATAAATATAGTTTTTATTTAAGAATCGATCTTAAGTTTAAAATATTATACACCTTCATTTTAATTAGCAATAATATTCTTATCTCATATAATGTGTTTTGTATGTTATTGTTATTTGCTACCAATTTAGTAGTATGTAAAAGCTGGCAACATTATCGTAAAGATAACACGCTGTTTGTATAACAATTGTCGAGCTTGAGATGAGAGTTTAGAGGTGAATCACACATAACATGACGCAATATTGCAGCAGTAGCTTGTATTTAATACTTACCTCCTCTGTATATTTATATTTTATACACAGACATGTGTAACATGTTATAAATTCTGTAGTCTTTGGGATGGCCGGGATTTTTTAGACAATATATTATACGAAATTAAACAAGATTTTTTATTTAGAAGAAATAAGGGCTAAAAACAGATTTGCAAAAAGGATTTTTGTATGGAACAACTGATTTTTTCGTGATTTCAGGATTGGTTCCATCGTAAAAGATGTGTTAATTGATTCGAATTCTTACAATTTGGCTACATTTTTTTTCTCTAGCTGCTGCCACTACCTGTTCCTTGACGCTCTTGCTTGGAGGTCTGGTAGTGAGAAGCAGGAAGAGATATTTTCAATACTAAAACACTATTTAATTTTGTTGATTTTTATATCTTAAAAGTTTAAATTAGACGCAAGAACTAAAGTAGGTACCTAATGTTAGCAACACCGTTTAAAAAAGTACGAGTAGATCATTTTATATTATGTCTAGTATACCGACGGGTAGACAATATATAAACCTTTAGTGCGATAGACATTAGTCTGTCTATCTAGTGTTCTCGCGCTGTGTACATGGAAGTTAGTGTTATAGTGTCGTGGTTAAGGTCACCCTTCTTGAGATCCTCATAAGTTTACTTTAATATCTATTGGAATTGGCGAGGTCGAGTAATTGAGATGAGAGTAAATATATTATGAAAGTGCTCTTTAAACCTGCTCCTGGATTTCATGCCCCAGGCACTGCTCGCCTCAGTCTTAATTGCATGTGTATACGTATTGCTGCACAATAATGGGTATAATTTCTCTCTCAGTCTATGACACTGATTTCAATAAATTCTAAGTGTATAATTATATCTTAAAAGTACGAGACATGGTAATATGGCCGCTGACTACAAGAACTACCATCTTCTTACTAGTTTGACCTAAGAGTAATTATTGAATCATTTATTTCTATTCTAAAATTGTACGTAATAACAAACAGACTGTACGAGAAAACTTCATTGTTGATAAAATTATAATGAGCTTCCGAAACAAAGTTACGGATTATTATTAAAACTATACCAATAGATATCATATTTTCGATATTTATACATTATATACTATATTTGAAGATTTATATTGTAGTGGAGACTTATTATTAAATGTCAGTAAGGTCAGTGGATCGGGCGTTGAATTCATGATCGATATGTCGTGAGTTCAAATCCCAGTCAGTGGCTCACTCCTAATGCAAGCATTTAGCTCTTTTGGAGGGATTAAGAATACTAGTAGTAAGTATATGATACATACTGCCAGTATTCTTTTTTAGAAAAAAAAACATGGTATTGTGAGAATTTGACAGCGATAGTCAGGATGCTTGAACGTCTTCTGAATATGTATCAAAAAATATATAATGTATTCAGAGTTGGCATGATTAAAACGAGTTGTTTAAATTAGTGTTTTAAATAGTCTAAATTAAAACCATCTTTTTTATAACCTACTAGCTGCGGCCCGCGGTAACAAACATACCTCCATACATTCTTACAAACTATCGCGTTTATAATATTATTAGGATTAAAATTTAAAGCAAATGTATGTCGGCACGCGCCCCTTCAAAAGAAAGTAACTGAAGGGACTAGTGGATATACCTCTTATTTAAATATAAGATATTGGGGTTTCCCCAATTAATTAGTCAGAATACAAAGAATGAATTAGGACGGATTAGAGATAGGTACGCACGCAACATACAATAAATGTTTATTCATTGATCGATTTTTGTGTAAATATTTAACTATGGCGAATTTGAAAATACCTTATCGAGTAATGAATTTTTACCAATGCCCTTCCTGCTATATCATCACGACCCTTCAATGGCCCACTGCTGAGCCGGGTCTCCTCCTCAGAATGAGGAGGCCATAGTCCACCAAGCTGGCTCAGTGCGGGTTGGCAGACTTCACACACCTTTGAGAACTTTTTGGGAACACTCAGGAGTGCAGGTTTCCTCACGATGTTTTCCTTCACCGTTAAAGCAAGTGATATTTAATTGCTTAAAACACACATAACTCAGAGTCAGAGGTGAGTGCCCAGGATCGAATCTCGGACCTCCCGAGAGACAAGCAGCAGTGATGGCCCAGTGGTTGAGACTTCAAGTCCTGCTATATAACAGAATTAAATAAATATTTAGCAATGTAACTTTTAATAGTTTGCAAATTGCATACTCCGTCTTCAGGTAATTTAAGGAGCGCTAACGGTTGTTTTATATAATTATCTGGGTTTTAAATAGAAACATTTTAAAATGCAATTTCGCGTAGTGAATATTAATATAGCTTAACTAAACATGTAATTAAAAGTGTTAGCTTCAATTTCAAACATTTGCGACGGTAATTTATCTGACACAGTTTAGGATACCAAATCCATACCATCCCCAATATAATTTTATCAAAAAAAAAAGGACTACAAATAACACTACAATGTTTACTATATCTTTAATCAATTTTACTACAAGTGTTTTACAAGATAAGACAAAACATTTCGAACAGGTCCTGGTTCAGCTGGTTTACCAATAAGTGTGCTTCCATCCATTCTTTCTAAAACTCTCAAAGGATTGATATTATTGTCCTTATCTTCAGTATCTCCTCCATTATTTCCTTTAGGTTTAAATTCATTTAAAATTGTGTGTACCATAGGAATTTGAAAATCCTGCGTTGATATTAAGTAACTGTGAAAGTAGAATTCAAAATAGTGTAAGTCTCATCAAATCAGATATAACCTTTTTTAAACTATACTGGAATAAAAAGTCTTTTAAATGAGAATAAATTTTTGCCTGACACCCAATACAAATCAAGTCTATATAGCAGATGGTCCCCTGATGGTAAGTGGCCACCATCGCCCATGAACATCGGCAAAACAAGAGATACTCCCTTGCTTTGTCGATGCGTTGCATCCTCGAATAAAGAGTGAGGAGGGGGAGTGAAGAAAAAAATGCTACTGTTTCAGCGGACCCTGAGCAAAAGTCCAGAGTCCACCGAATCCGCTGTAATAATGGGATGGGAGAGGGAGTGGGTAAGTCTGGCCCACATGCGGCTCTACCGGAACGCGTCTTTGACACTTGGCAGTCGGATTCGCATGCTGGTGGTCGCAAGCCAGTCGGGGAACAGATCCCCTACCACCAAGGGGGTGCTGGGTTACTCGGCTCTTACGAGGTGCTCTCCCAGCGGCAGAGCCACCACTTAGGAGTAAAAGCATGTAAGTAAATGATTTTAAATTAGATCTGCATCTACTTTATTTTTACGTACAAACATACAAACTCTGTTAACACAATTATATTCACAACAAATATAATTCTAAAAATGTTCTCCAAGTATTTAAAATACGTTTAAAAACAAATAGCTGAAGCTTAAATTTTACTCAATTAGTACGAAAATTTTTTTTTTTTTAAAAATAATTACCTTGTCTGCAATATTATTAAGACTACAAATATCATGATTTTCTTATGTTTTTGTTTTGAAGTGGTTAGATTAAAGTTGTTATTACAAATGCCATCTAGACGTTATTTATCCTGTAACATAATTATTAACGCATATTGTATTTGACTAATTAGAATTCTGTATATAACATTCAGATTTAGTTTCCGTTCATTACAATATCCTATAAAAACTTGAATTTCACAACTTCGTTTGCGATATTGAGGTATGTAGTTATATTAGCCTACAGTAGATCGCCTGTAGACATATTTAATAATTTTATGAGGTAATCATACTAATTGGCACCCTCCTTTTACCCCCTTAAGGGATGATTTTCAAAAAATATTTTACTGTTGACTTTCAATGAAAACCCTTCACACTGAATGCATCGGCGTAGCTAGGAGGGGGCAGGGGTGGGCACGGCCCCCCCCAGAAAGCCTGGTGCCCCCTCCTAGAAAAAGCGATCCAAAATATTTAAATTCAAATAATTTAAGTTAATATTTTAATTATATATAAGAAATAAAAGCGTCAACTGCAAATGGTTGATACATGTATACGGACGAGAAGTACAAAGAGGCCGCGAATCGCGATAAAAGATTTATTTGTGATTAAAGCAAAGCATTCATATTTTGTCTATTACGTGTTTATTTATTACTAGCAGTCCCGCGCGGTTTCACCCCCGCTGTTCCCGTTCCCGTAGGAATATGGGGATGAAATATAGCCTATGACACTCACAAATAATGTGGCTTTCTATTGGTGAAAGAATTTTTAAAATCGGTTCAGTAGATCCAGAGATTATCCCCAAAAACGTCACAAACACACAAACTTTTTTATTATGTAAATTTTATTAAAAATAACATGACTATGAATAAGAGCAGTTTTATTCTCCAGCCGGCCCCTCCTGGGCCCCCCCCAGAAAAAAATACTGACTACGCCCCTGACTGAATGTCATTTGCATAACTGCAAAAACGGCAAAGTTTCATACTAACTTTAGGGGGTGAATTTACAAAAATCCTTTCTTAGTGCTCCCCTACGTTATAAAAAAAAATTTAAGTATCTAACCCTTATAGTACGGGTCCTGCGTTGATATGTCAGTCAGTCAGCATCTCCTTTTATATATATAGTAATATAACTAAAACTTTTTTTTCGCTATATAGATAAAAATTATATATATTTTAATGTCTATTAGATTTAGCTGATCTTTTATTATTTTTTAAAATAAATTAAATACTAAATTTTTTTTAAACATTTTTCACTAAAAAGTAACGACACAAACTCATATTAGAAATATTAACCAAATTTTCAGTATTACCTGTAAGTCTAAACCGAACCTACATCAGTTGGCTCAACTAAACTAGATTAGTTCATTCTCGCTAAAAAGCGTAGCATATACTAGGCATTAACCGAATGGATGACAGTTTCTTATAAAATTTTCAATTCGGTTCATAAATGACGTAGTTCTGAAGTAACAAACATAAAAAAAAAAAAAAATACAACCGAATTGATAACCTCTTTTTTTTTGAAGTCGGTTAAAAAGACAATTTGATATCATGCTTTGCAGTTCTATTGTTGTCGTCATTTTTGTGCAGCAATGAGCAAATCAACAATTATCACTACGTCCGTACGAACGATGGTTCTACATTAAAACTAATAAAATATAATTTTATGTCTGGAAATATTTAAAGTTACAGATATATTGTATTGGAATGATTTTTAACATATTCTTGTAAAAAGGAACCTTCTAAAAAGCCGATACGACGGCTTAAGGTACGGTTGTGGGTCCAACGGGTCACTAGATATTGTATGGGGGCAGGCTCGTCAACAGGCACCATGTGGCCTGCTCCTCTTACAACCACTTCTGTGAGATGACCACCAGTTTTATGGTATCTGTAAAAAATCAAATTAAAATGAAAGTATTGCGAATTAAAAATGTTTTGCCCAGTGATGCTAGGGCGGACCGACTAGTATATGCTAAATTTAATTAACATTTTAAACTTAATTAGATAAGCAAGTTAGCTATATTTTTTTATAATTACTGTAACAAATTTTCTTCTTTACTTGAAAATATGTCTTAAAATAATTATTATTATGTGAATTAAAAACAATTCCTTTTAATAAAAAATAGCACCCATAATAGAAAGAAAAACAGAACAGAAAGATTTATATTATCTTTTAGCTTTATTTTCTTTGTCAGAATAAGTCTGTGTAAGAATCTTTCCTTTCGCTTGTCTTTTTTTTTGTTAAATAGTAATAAAAATTATTGTAATTTATTTATTTATTATAATTCAAATTATTTTTTATTACTTTAAGAATTCTATTAATAAATTATTTTTATTTTTGAAATATGAAATTTTTATTTGAAAATTAGTCATTTGTTTAGAGTTTAATGGTTAGAGTTCTGTTTTCATATCATTTGTACGTTTTTCGTCATCTGGATACGTGAAGAATTCGAGTGATTATGCGAGAGTACCGTCGTGGTAGCTAAGCGTCAGTAGTGGCACGCAAAATCAAAGACGTATACGGAGCGAATACTACTAACGACCCCACCACCCGTTATTGGTTTGCCTGCTTCCGTTCTGGAAATTTCGATCGAAGAAATGAACCCCGTGGTCGAACGAAAACTTTAGTCGACAATGACGAATTAATTGGCGATTCTCAATTTACACCTGAATTAGCAGCAGCTTTCGATGTTAGCATCAAAACAATATTGGTTCACTTGCGTCTAATTGGCAAGGTAAAAAAAACTTTATAAGTGCCCCACGAATTGAATGATCGCCAGCATGAAGCACGCCTCAAGTGGGATGAGCTTTACTGCAGAAGTATACTGTGAAGAACTGCACACAATGATGGAGAAGCTCGTCAATCGTTCGGCTCCGCTGCCCTGCACCACAAATCTACCACATACTGCACAGCAGACGTCTAGTTCACAAGTTACAAGAGCTGGGGTTGGGCCGATATCCAAATCGGAGAACTTCCAACTGTGGACCGTACTCACCGGACCTTGTCCCTATAGACTACTACTTTTTCCAGAATTTGGATAACTCCTTGGCGGGGAAAAGATTCAATAACCGAGAGGCAGTTCATAATACCTTTGAGAATTTGTTGCCTCCCATCCAGCTAAATTTTTCAAAAAGGTCATCAATAAGCTACCACAAAAATGCATTGATTGCATGGGTAATTACTTTGATTAATAAAAATAAAAAATATAGAAAAAAAAAGGACGTAACTTAATAAACAATTTCATAGGTAAATATTATATTTTAAAATTTCTTCTTTGAACACGTACAGTGGATTTGAAGTACCCGGTACTTAAGAAATCTTGTGAGTTCTTTCAAGTATTAAAACAGAAATAATAGTTATTCATTTCCCCGTATTAATCTGTTAATTACTGACGAACTTGTTCTCCTTACCTTCCATCCATACCATAATACCAAAAATAACGCATTGTAACATTCTAGGCATTCTAGCTTTTTAAGAAAGCCTCAGCATGAGCAAATCTTGTAAGCCAACCAACTGCTTGTACAATATACTCACCCAGCCAGTTTCGAGTTAAAGATATATGGATGTCTAGTCGCTTGAATAAATTCAGATGTGCCATTCCATTTCCATGTCCGATAATTTTGAGTTGTGAACACGCATGGTAACATTTGGTCTAACTGGCCACTGCAATATACACAGATGATTTTTCACTTACCCTAAACTTTTTCAAGTAAAAATACTACTATTAGTAAAAAAATTGTTTGTAATCGTCTTAGAATTTTTTCCTAACATTCTCAATGAATAAATTACTATAGCTTTTTTTAGAATAAAGACGCTTAAAAAATAAAAAAGAGATATAGAGTTGAAGTTTTATAATGACAACAATCAGCTTAATAACATTATATAGTGCCGGTAATTTTAATACAAGATTTGTAATACATACCAATATGCCAAAACCCTGTAGTCTTCTAATAATCTTTCATACAACTGCTTTGAGCTGCTCAAAAAATCAGGCGACATTTTCACATTAACAGTAAAATTGACAAATGAGAAACTTATATCTCCTACATGTAATGCCCTCTTTACTTCTGATTTTTTAAGAAAATTAATGTAATGACCCACACCCAGGTCATCTTTCAGGAAGTTGTATCCATGTTTCTGATGCGTCAACATTAGTAATATAGCAATTATGCTGTTCCATTTCTGAAATGATCAAATATTGAATTATACTAAGCTGTGTACTTTACGTAAAAACCTAGTAAAAATATCAGCAGTATCAGGGAAGACATCTTTACTCCGAATAAAGATTGCAGCACTAAAATCTGAGAACTAGGACAAATATACTTATTTATACCCGTGAACGACGGGTTAGAATACAATTCCTCTCTGCCGCTGGGAAAGCATCTTTTAAGAGGCGAGTAACCCAGCACCCCCATTGGTAATTGGGGATCTGATCCTCGACTGGCTTGCGACTACCAGTATGTGAATCCGACCGCCAAGTGCTTCTGACGCGTTCCGGTCAAGCTGTCAGATCTACCCCTCTCTTTCCCATCCCATTATGCTTCAGTTCCAGTGTACACCGGGTCCTTGCTCAGGGTCCACTGACACCACAGCATTCTTCTCTACGCTCCCCCTCCTCACTCTATCTTTAAGGCGGCAACACATAGGCTAAATAAGAGATATTCTCAAGTTTTGCCGATGTCCATGGACGACGGTGGCCATTTTCCATCAGGTGGACCGTCTGCTCTTTTGTCCCTTATATATTACTAGTGGCCCATCCCGGGTTCGCACGGGTGGAATATTTTTTTTAAAAACATTTTGGCTCTCCCGCATTTCGGTGCCCCCTCTATCGCCGCGTTGCTCGCAGCACTGCATGGCGGTCACCGCACCGGCCCGTGTCGAGAATTATTTTTTGTTTATCTTGATATTTTTATTTCGTAATATCTTTTGACTGGAATGTCCGATTTCAATACTTCAAAAAGTAATCAACAGGTATTGAAACATTCTTGAATACGAAATAATTTATTTGGATAAGAATTAATACAAAGTTATGGAAAACATGGTCTGATTTTGATAGGCATTTTTATCAACTTTTAAAATGTAAAAAAATAGTTATAGTGTCATAACTACAATAGTTGGACATATGGTCTCGCGGAGTTTTTTGTAAATATAGATACGTTCTATAATATTGTAGAACATTTTTTTGTTCTATCATCAATACTTTCTGCAGCGCATGCGATGAAAGATATTTTATGGCTAATTTTTTTGCACCTTGGGTTGGTTTTAGTGAGAATTTCTGGGGATCTCTAAATTTTTCTTGTAATAAATATAGCCTATGTTACTCAGGGATAATGTAGCTTTCTAATGGTGAAAGAATTTTTGAAATCGGTCCAGTAGTTTTTATTTTTATTCGTTACATACAAAAATACAAATCTTTCCTCTTTATAATATTAGTATAGATATAGATAAAAAAAGTGTGAAAACCAGATTTTGAAGCTTTTAATATCTATGACAACGGAACCCATAAGAATGGCAACTCGGGTAGAGTTACCATTCTTACGGTTTCCGACCAAGGATATTAGTCGAAAGCCTTCTTCCCTCCTTTCCCTACCACCTTCCTGCCCAATCAAGACTACTTGCACCACATATTTATTTATCCCACTTCTAACAACAAAAAGACTTACTGTTTTCGCTGCAATACTATTATTCGATGCAATGTCGCGCTGAAAGGATTTTAACAAGGGATCCACAATTTCCAACTGTTCATTATTGACAAGTCCAAAGTAGTAAAACGAATGCGAGATGTTCGATATCATCGATGGGTCAATGTATGCGTTACCTATGATCAAACCCTGAAAACGTATTCTAAAAATATTAAAAGAGAAGAAAATTAAACAAAACGTTAGTTCGATATAAATTACTTCAACATTTTGGCATATCGTTTTAGCCTTAAAAATAAAAGATATTCTAATAAAATCAGTAGTCAGTAGCTGTTCTATGACTCAAATAAATGGAGAATATATTTTCTAAAATTTTTTTACAATTTCTTTCACACGTTTCCGGTAACGTATATAAATCTTCCTTAAAATAGATTAATCTTGCTAAATGCTTTTTATTACACTCACTATAAAGTTCACAACTTCTTAGACTTTACCTGTAAGTTAATATCAAATTCACTTTTATGTTCATGTATTGCCATTGCAAGAGCTGGGACATATTTTCCTGCATATGATTCCCCAGCAACATACAAAGGCGCAGACTTCAACTCGGGGAATACTTGAAGTATTTGATGCAGTGCTTTATATAGATTAGCACCATACTAAAAAGTAATAAAAATTCTGAAATTTCCAACTTTAAGTTATATAATTTAAAAAAAATGGTACTCGGACTTTTCTGAGTTATGTGTGTTTTAAGCATTTAAATATCACTTGCTTTAACGGTGAAGGAAAACATAGTGAGGAAACCTGCACTCCTGAGAGTTCCCAAAAAGTTCTCAAAGGTGTGTGGAGTCTTCCAACCCGCTCTGGGCCAGCGTGGTGGCCTAACCTCCTCCTCTTTCTTAGGAGGAGACCGGCTCAGCAATGGGATGAATTGTGATGATGAAAGAAAGGGATTTTGATGGAAATGATTTTAGGTAGAATATAAATAAAATATTCAGCATTACGGGTAAAAAATAACGACTAATTATTAAGAAGAGCTGGTAACATTTTATAGCCATTTAAGCTAGGTAAATATTAGAACGTTGTCATTTTAATAACTTTATGGTAAACATTTGCTTATAAATGGAGTAAATTAACGTGTTGTAAAGTTGCTGTCAACACTGAGACTTGCAATTTATAACAGCATGTTTATTGCAGAACGTGCAACTCAAATTGGTTGTCATATGACTTGTTATAAATTATATTAGGTACTATTATTAAATATATTACCGACGCCATATCCGATGAGTATCCATCCTCATGTTTAGTGAAACTGTAACCAGTACCCACTGGATTGTCTATGAATATCAACGAATGGTTCTGCAGCCATGTGTGTGGATTCTCTGTAAATAACAACGTTTACCATCAAAACCATATTCGAACTGTCTATTTGTTGCTTATTTGTCACTAACGACTTACTTTTTAATACACCCTCAGCAAGATTAAATTTAAACGGTCCTATTTCATCAAACAGACCCGTGAGACTCGAAGCACCGGGACCTCCTTGCAACCAAACAATCAACGGGGTTTCATTCACGGGCTTTTTTTCTACTGGAAAGTACCAGAAGAAAAGATTGGAATCGTAGGCCTTGTTCACAGTAACAAATCCAGAATAACTTTCAAATCCTAGAAATATATCTGGGTTCACTCTAGAAGCGTTACGAGCTTCCTGTAACTCCCCTTTTTCTATGTAAGAAGTTAAAATCAGAGCTGTTCCGTTATCTATGGGCTCGGGAACTTCACAGGGTTCTCTTTCGTCTGAATCTATGATATTAACTAATATATCATTTTTATTACTCGAATTGCATTTTTGCGGTTTTTCTTCAACTGCTTGAACTTTTAGGGTAATATTTTCCTTATTTCCTATATTTTCTACTATCACTTTATTTGGAGGAATAATTTTTGATAATATCTGTTTGACAATAGGTAATTTTATGTGAACTGGCGGATCTTTGTGAATGAAATTATCAGTGACATCCGGCAATTTTGCTTCATTTAAAACTACCTTGCACTGAACACTGAAACACATATTAAAAGTTTTTGTGACTTAAAATTAATAAGAATATTTTTAGGGTACCTTAAAAGGAAGTTGTTTTTAGGGTTCCGTACTTTAAAAGGAAAAAAGGAACCCTTATAGAATCACTACGTTGTCCGTCTGTCTGTCTGTCCGTCTGTCAAGACCATTTTTCTCAGGATCACGTGGAGGTATCAACTTGAAATTAATGTTAAATACTCAAGCCTGCGGTCCCTTGCGGCTGTCAAAAAATCAAACTTTTAAGTCCACGCATTGAAAAGATATGACCGTTAATGTGGTCACTCATATAATTATAATGTACTTTCCAATGACGTAGCGTCGTGAAATTTACCATGAAGTAAGGTCTCATAGCACAAATAAAGGATAAAATTTAAAAAACTATAAATTTTTTTCTACATCACTACAAAATTAACTTTTTTTGACAATCACGAAAAACCCTTTTTCTCAGAAAAACATGAAGATATCAAGTTGAAATTCATACAATATATTCTAATCTCTAGTTCCTCAAATATGTAAAAATATCAAACTGATAAGTCGATTTAATGAAAACCCGCAGCCGCTTTTATCTCATGTATTGTAATTTTGATGTTCGAGATAAATCAAAATTCCCAGGCTTCGTCTTGTGACATAGGAACATGATTTTTGGCCAGAAGTAAGGTCTTATAGCACTAGTATAGGGAAAAATCCTAAAAATGCCAATTTGTTGTTACATCACGAAAAAAATAATATTTTATAGATTTAGGTTTTGATGCATTATCTAAAGAACACGTGAAGTTATCAAGTTGAAATTAATAGTAAACATGTAAGTCTATAGTATTTTAAAGCTGTGAAAAAATCAAACATCTAAGTGTAAGCAATCAATAAATATAGCCATTTATTCTTAAATGACAACTAGTAGTTTTCTATAGGGCATTCTACAGATGCGGACATGAAAAAGTCGATGTTTAACATTTAAGTAATTTTCAAATATGTTACATAATATACCTGGCACGATACAGATACAAAATATTTTTACCGTTTAAACTCCGGTTAACGAGTTTCAATTTTATGACATTGAAATTTAAAAACTTTAAATAAGTTTATTCCAAGAAAGAAAGAAATAATTTGTAATGCAAGAATGTATTTAAAAAGATTATTTGGTAAAATATAAATTTCATTAAATAATTTATTAAATTTTTAACTTTCACACTGGGGAATAAGGTTTAAAATATGGCACCTCTTCCATTTACTCAAATTTTCAAAGCCCTCTAGCTTAACTTTCATCAGGGCTTAAATCTGTGCCGAAGACGTGTGTATGTATAACATATTCGAATGTTAGTAAAATCGCAAATATGGACGTTTTTATCGTCGTATCGTGTGAAATGAATCTAAAGCTAATGGGCCGCGAATCTTAGTAACGGCTTTTGACGATATGACATTTTGTTAAATGACAACTTGTAAAATATTTTAATAGACTCGAAAAAAAGAAGGTTCTACATTTGACAATTCATATTTTATTAATATAATATGTTCATCGACTTTAAAATTATTTTTGTAGAATTATTTTTTATTGTATTTTTGTTGTTAAAAATGTTTTATCATATTTTCTTATATTTTTATTAATGACTACTCAAGTTGTGCTTAATTGAAAATATAAAACGCGATGATTAAAGTGGGACAACCACAATAGATAGATTGCCTGAAATTATAACTCTGTATGAGTTCATAATACACAAAATGAAATTGTTATCATTCAAGACCCAATTTGGCGTTTTTCTTTATTAGATAAACCAACCAATCGCAACAAAATTTAATTTTGCATTTCTTTATATAATGGAGTACAGAAATGAGACTTACCTGCACACTAAAGCTAAAACAAATATCACAGACTTCCCCATCATTAAATTTTAAACATTTAAAAAGACATTAGTCGTAATACGAGTTGACCTAACTAGCTACTACGACTTTGTTATATCTATATCAATGTGAACTGTTGATCCCTCCACATTTCAACAATATTTGATACGCTTAATCACACAAACATGCTTCAGTTAATATTACGTCATAACTGGAATCGATCTCTATTATATTTTGCTTTAAACTCAAAAATACCGTTAGGTTTTAGGAATTTAAGGCCCTTGAGATCGATTCAAATTTTGATAGTATAATGTATTCATTACTACGCTCATAAATTCAAATTTCACATAATAGGGAAAATCACATCGAAGAAGTGAGAAAAATCTTATTTTCCCACCCTGAATTTTTCGGGATTAGTAATCTAGGTTTAAGTTAATCCAGACTACAAAGTATCTGTGTGCCAAATATTATTGAAATCCGTTTCGCCGATTTCGAGAGATTGAGTAACAAACTTCTAAACATACAAACTTTCACATTTATAATATTAGTAACATTTACATTTATATATAGGTATTACTGGTCGTCCCGCGCGACTTCATCCGCGTGTAGCTCAGCTCCTATTGATCGTAGAGTGGTGATATATGGCTTTCCTCAATAAATGGGCTATCTAACACAAAAAGAATTTTTCAAATCGGACCAGTAGATCCTGAGATTAGAGCGTTCAAACAAACAAACTCTTCAGCTTTATATATCAGTATAGATATATTTAAAAAGAATATATTTAAATCTAATAGGAGGGGAAAAAGTTTCATCGTATTTTTTAAGAAAAGTCAAAATATTTTTTATATAGTTTATTTACATTTAACTAAAGTATGTAGGTACCATTTTGTTCGATAACTTTTTGCCATCTTGTAGGTAGGGACATGATCCCATTGCTATAGAAATTTTGTAGCTTCTGATCAAAACTCCGCGACAAGTAGTTTTGGAAGTCCTCTTGTGATGTTAACCTGACACTGCCTAAAGAATTCTGAAGAGACCGAAACAGGTGGAAATCTGAAGGTGCAAGGTCAGGACTATACGGCGGATGCATTAACACCTCCTAGCCAAACTCTCTTAATTTTTGCTGAGTTTTTTGTAGTAAAATTTTAAAATGTTTCGAATTTCTTCATTAGATTAACTTACCTTCACAGTACGAAAAACAAATAAAAAATCACACATTTTCCTAATTTAAATTTGGAATTATCTCCTTTAAAATTTAAACTTGTAATGATACCAAAACCAGCCAGATACAAATAGTATAGCCAAAGAGATTTTATTACAAGTTCATACATATTATAATGCGAAAAGACTTTTTCCCCGACCTATTATAAAGAAATAAAGTATATAAATCATCTGTAGTGTTTGCGTCCCGCAAAAGAATTTTTCATGGTGTAGTGCGTCGAAGAAGAAAAAATAGAAATTGGTAAGTACTAAATTTCAGAGCCTATTTTAATAGACACATTATACTAGCTGTGTCCCCCGATTTCACCCGCTACATTTTGGATAATTCACACTATATCATTATAAATTATAGCCTATGTGTTATTCTGATGTGTAAGCTCTATTATTGTAAAGTTTCATCAAAATCCACTCAGTAGTTTTTGCGTGAAAGAGTAACAAACATCCATACATCCATATATTCTTACAAACTTTCGCGTTTATAATATTAGTAGGATATCTGATAGGTTAACGTAATAAAGATTGTTTTGGTAAAAGGTTAGTATGATAATGTTATATGATGATATAGTTTAAAACATGTCATTAATTAGGTTTTTTTTTACATTGCTAGGTTGCCATGGGAAATCTCTTCTTGAGGGTTTTTATTTTTACTTTGTAATTTATCTTTCTTTATTATTAAAAACTAAATATGTTCTACGTTTCACATATTTAGGGTATTTAATAAGTATATATTTCATATTTTTTTGAATTACGAATAAGTAATAATGGATCTACATTTTGGACACTATCGTCACAATCCTCGGTAGTATAGTGGTAAGTATCCCCGCCTGTCACGCGGGAGACCGGGGTTCGATTCCCCGCCGGGGAGAGGATACTTTTTTATATTTTAATTTTGTAATATTTTAAAATTTTTTATAATTATACATTATATAAAATTTACATTACATAAGTATGATAATAATTTACTTAATTTATTAAATAATCATACCTATGTTATTATCAGGAATTTATATAGATGACTCAATATTAAGTTTTGTATTCATTAATGCCTTGGACGTGAACCTGGAAATAATAGGGGTTAAGGTATGAAATTGCCGTTTTATTGTAATAGGTACTTCGAATTGACATAAAACCTTCATGGTTTGAGATTTTTAAGTGAAACTTTTTCACATGGTACCTATGTACTTCTTTAAAAAAATGTGCAACATTCGATTATCGACTTTCAGTTGTTTTTAGGGTTCCGTACTTTAAAAGGAAAAAAGGAACCCTTATAGGATCACTTCGTTGACCGTCTGTCTGTCTGCTTGCCTGTCTGTCCGTCTGTCAAGACCCTTTTTCTCAGGATCGCGTGGAGGTATCAAGTTGAGGAAGTATCAGGCCTGCGGTCTCTTGCGGCTGGCAAAAAAGCAAACTTCTGTCCACGCATTGCAAAGATTGTTAATGTAAAGAGACTGTTAATGTCATAAGGATATGACTGTCACTTTCATAATTGTAATGTACTTCCCGATAATCTAGCATCGCGAAATTTAGCATGAAGCATGGTCTCATACAAGTACAGGATAAAATTAGAAAACTGTAATTTTTTTCCTACATCACTTTTTTTGACTGCCAATTTGGAGCAATGCAGGAAATCTTTAGAAAATAACGGATTTCGTATAAGCAAGACCAAGACAAAGTACATGGTATGCAACTTCAACCCCGAGGAATTTATACCATCAAGCGCGGAAGACAAATTGGATGGCGTAGCCTTACCTAGAGTAAATAAATTTAAATACCTAGGATCAGTACTAGCGGAAGACGGATCGATAACAGCCGACATTACGCACAGAACAATGTAGGGGTGGGTTTAAGTGGCGTACACTAACAGGAGTCCTCTGCCGATAAAAATGCCGATAAGAACCAAAGGCAAGGTCTACAAAACAGCTGTGAAACCTGTTTTACTCTATGGTAGTGAAACGTGGGCATCGTAGAAAGTCCATTAACAAAAACTTCATACCACTGAAATGCGCATGTTACGTTGGGCGGGTGGAGTCACTCTTAAAGATAAAGTGCGTAACGAACGCGTAAGCGGGAGTTTCAAAGTAACGCCTATTACTGAGAAGATTACACAGTCGAGGCTAAGGTGGTACGGAAAGTGCCTTTCCGTGGCTACAAAAAGGAGAGGTAGAGGTAGACCGCAAGTTACCTGGATGACTAATGTCCGGAAAGACATGCAAAAACTTGGCCTTAGAGATGACGATGCTTACCAGCGAAGTGAATGGCGCCGAATGATTAAGAAAGGCGACCCCGCGTAACGGGTAGAGGCGAGGGTAAAGAAGAAGAAGTTTTTTTTGACTGCCACTCAAGACCCTTTTTCTCAAAAAAACGTAAAGATATCAAATTGAAATTTATATATAATATTCTAATATCTTGTTTCTCAAATATGTAAAAAGATCAAACTTCTAAGTCAATTTAATAAAAATATACAGCCGCTTTTATTTTATGTATTGTAAAGATTTTCAAGATAGATCAAAATTCCCAGGCTTCGTAGTTGTTAATTTTCTGATATTGAAATTTAAAAACTTTAAATAAATCTATTCCAAGAAAGAAAGAAATAATTAATGCAAAAATGTATTTAAAATGATTATTTTTTTAAATATAAATTCTAATTAATTTATAAATTTTTTAATTTTTAGACTTGCCAATAAATTTTAAAGAAATTTTTTATTGTATTTTCTTATATTCTTTTTGTAAGTAATATGTCAATTGAAATACGCATTACTAATGTCGGGAATAATTGCCTCCCAATACTATTTTTGTTTATATCTTAAAGCCGGACACGAAAATCAAAATTTGATAGTGTTTGTGCCTTTACTGAAATTGTACGGAACTCTCAGAGCGCGAGTTTCACACTCGCACTTGGCCAAATTTTTATTTCTAATCAGCTTAGTTTTAATTTTATATATTTGTAAGATAAAACTATATATTTTTTAGAATATTCTGCATTATAGCTTAAGTATCGTTGTCTGTATAGTAAAATAAGTTTTCTCTAGATATACTTGTTTAAATTGTAAAATAGAATAAATTGTAAGATATTTTTTAATTTATATTGTTATTAAAAAAATTAACAACTGTTTCTGTTCGTCCATCCATCAAAAATTTAGAAAGCATTAATTTTCTATTAAATCATCTAAACTTAAATTTACAATAAATACACTCAAAAACATTAATTTAAAAATATTTTCAGAATAAATGAGAAAGAAAAAAAATTATAATCTATGTTCTAAACAAAATTGTAACTTTAAAATAAATGTCAAATTTATATCAACCTACTAAAGACAAGACTGTAAGATTTTGCCTTTTCCATTATTGAATAAAAACAAATTTACATCACTGTCAGTTGCAAGAACAGAAATAAGAAAGTTTCATCATTAAAATGGGATTCACAATATTTACTATAAAGCCTTTCAAAATTATTTAGATGGTTATTAAGAAAGCTCTTTTGTATTTTTTGTTTTTTGTTATTATGTGAATTAATCATAATAAAATTTTTGTATACTTTCTATAAGATATTATATAGACATGAAATGATAAACGGAACGTAATGTCAACATCGTCCAAATGCGCGCGCACGTGTGCTAGATTTAAGTAAAGAAAAGCTCTTGCTATTTCCGCTTTTCTTTTAGCGCCATAATAAATTTTGTTTCAGACACAAATAAACACTAGAATAGAAATATTAAAAAATATTTCTATTCTAGTTTTAATAACGTTAAATAATTAAATAACATTTTAAATTTTCTCACATGTATCTTATTATGGTAATACATCCTAATGTTAGGCTTTACAGCGCTTTTTGCGCTGTAGTTTTATCTGGTCATATAATCACAACGCGCAATATAAAGGTATCACAGCAAATATTTACGTAAACACTCATACCTAAAATATAATACGACTATAGGAAATGTTCAGCAATAGATAAGAGATAGCTTTAACGCAGTCATGTTTAATTTATTCGTATAATATTCATTTATGGGAATGGGGTTTCAACGACTAAATTCTGTGATATCGACGTTTCTATCAAATATGTAGTTTATGTATTGACAGTGTTTAAATGGGTGGAGACTAGAAATAGAAAGCTTGAAATTTAGGCAAATCTTCTAAAATGGTTTACATAAGATTCCTGGTGCTGAAAAAAGTAAGTATAAATGCTTATAATCTTTTTAGATATTAAGATTAATTAGAGAACTAGGTAACTAAATACTGTGATTTATTTGTTCATGTCTGACACCTAAACTTCAATAAATCTACTTCAATGGATTCTTGTACTTATTACGCTTATTATGATGTTGTTATTAATGACATTTTTTGTTATTAAATTTCTTTATACTTTATAGCACTTTTGAAAAATTGTGATATATTTCTTTAGTTTTTATTATAAAGAAAAGTGAATATAATGAATCATACACACATACTCAGCTGACAGTTACATTAACTTAACAATAACTTAAGATTGGCATTTTGGAAATGGCTACGGGTTCATTTTCCTCATTTAACAACAGAAACAATAAGTTTTATTCTTCAATTCCAAATCAGCCTACACCACAATGCTCTATCGTATCTATTATAAATATAGGTACTATAGAGCTTAGGCTTTGTTAGGGCTACCACTTTGCTTTAAACTTACCTTTTAACTAGGTATATTTTTCACCTACATGAAATTCTATAGGTCCATCTATTTAGCTATCTTGCAATATTCTTTGATTTCTCCTACTGCCAGCAGAAGTGAAAACTTGTACATTAACGTTGTGCATTTTTAAATATTTTGGAATGGTTAGGGAATTGCTTTATTTTGCTGCCGTCTTACGGATTTTAGATCAGGTCACGTGTCCTGACGCGAGTTTACCATTTTTACCCCTACAAATAGTGCACCACCACCTGCTCTTATAATGTATGTAAAAATATTGTTATGTAGGTCATGGTTGGGTGCGACCTTTTTTCCATCGCTATAGTGAGGCAAAATACCAATCACCGAAATTACATTCTTCGTTTATAGATACATCGATATAAAAATGTTTGTTTAGTCGGGAAATAACAATTTGTTTGGTTCTCGCTGTGGGGCATCAGATGCCGTGCCGCCATGAGAACCTGGCTGTGCTCGCGACTTCGTCCGCGTTTGAGTCAATGTACAGTCTAAAAGATAAGTTTCAAGTTTCTAGCTCTAAAAATGACGATACTTCCAAACAACTTTTCATCCCCCCTTTCAACCCTTTACAACCCTTTTTTCACATTAAAAAGTAACCTATGTCCTTTCTCAGGCTCTAGACTGTCTGTATACTTTATTTTATTTAAATCGGTTCTGTAGTTTTGGCGTGAAAGCGCGACAGACAGATAGATAGACAGACAGAGTTACTTTCGCATTTATAATATTAGTAAAGATTTTACCCTTTGATAGTAAAGGATCTGTCATCACTTTATGTCAATCAAGTGGGTCAGATCAGAGTGGTTCTCGTGGTACTCCGTACTAGTTCTTGCTCAGGGTCCACTTAAACCGTGGCATTTGTCTCTTCAGTTCCCCTCCTCAGTCTATCATTAAGGTAGCAACAGCAATACAAGTGAAACTTTCTATATCCTTGGATCACTTGCTGCCACTTACTATCAGGTGGATCGTCTGCAAGTTCGCCCCTTATAAGGGGCGCTTTTTTTTAATAGGAAAGCAAAGAGTAACAACCCTAGCCACGGCTATTGTGTACACTTAGTTTTCCTTACGGGACAGTCAAGTGGTAGGGCGCCGCGGTTACTGGTCGCACGTGTTCGGAAAGTTTGGAATATTTTCATATTTCATGTCGTTTTATAGATAGTTGTCAAAAATTTTAAGTTTAATACGTGTTTAAAATGTAACTCGTTATGGAAATAAAAGTTGAAGTGGTAAGTCTTTAAAATGACTTTCCTGTATAAATATGTTAAACAATAAAATATACTTTAAATTAAAATAGTGAAACTTGTAATTTAACTAATATTTTAAATGGGGGAGTCTATTTATTATGTTTAAATTAAAACAAGAAAGTGGTATTAATAAATAAAATTTATTACAAAATATTAGTAATGATTACAGTACGAGTAGATCTATTTATTTATGTGAGAAACTTTGGAGGTAATGAATATTTACTAATAATTTGCCTTTGCTGAGATAAAGTAGATATTTTTATAGGCTTTTTTACACAATCTAGACAAAGTGTATTTTGGTTTTTATTTGTTAGTTCCTTATACAGATAAATTGATTAGATTAATTACGTTCTGCTCTAATGATATCGTGTTTACTGTTAAACAGGGGATCTGTTTAAATAAAACACTTAAGTAATCAGTATTTAACATTGTGTTGGGTCGCAGCTCGCAATTAAGCTCGATTGTTCTATACGGAGCTACGGGCGCGTAGCACGCGATTTCAATACTAGCACTAATTGCTAATTATAATCTATTCTATTCTAGATTATATTAGAACCTATTTTTTCTGTTTAGCGTTTTGGTTTCGAAGGTTGCACAAATATTTCCTCACTATTACACAATCACGTAAAAACGGCTAAACGGATTTCATTAAAATTTGCCACACAGATACTTAAATAGCTAGGCCACTTTTTATCCCTGAAATATTTAGAGTTCCTGCGGGATATAATAATAATAAAATATGATTACTCTTGTAAGTGCCTCAATATTTTAATTCAGCAGCAATATACCGATTAGAAATTTAATGTTGAAAAAATCTAAGTTTACGTCGTAAATAGTACGTGCGAAGTCAGGTCGGGTCGATTAGTATTATAATTTACATTTACAATAATATTTTACATTTCTAATATATAAAATAAAATTTTAGTGTTTGTTTATAAACGCTATTCTCTGATACTACCATCAATAACTGAGGAATGTCATAATTATAGCTAATATGTTTTTGATATGTGTCATTTTACCTCAGCTAAGCGAGAGGAGGTCGCCTACTTTTACTCAGCATAGACAGACAGATTCATCATAAAGTTTTAGGTATATAATTTCTTAAGATTTTCTGTAAATTAGTCGAAATATAACGATAATTGTTTTAAATGTCGGAAAAAGTGAAGGCCGTGTTGGAACAATAATTGAAAACCCTTTTCGAGATAAAGCTAACAAAACAACATATGAAATATATAAGAATATATGCTGTACTACCCACGCAAAGCCGTGGTAGGTCGCTAGTTTTATTACTGAAATAATAAGTAATTAATAGCTCAAGTGTTACTGTTAGTCGATCTTATTAATTACTTAGACGGATATAGGGCGGGGCAGGTCAAATTACTTATTACCTAAATAGGTTCATACCATCGTCTCATCGTCATACACTATTCATATTTTAATAACAGACTATTGTTAAATTATTAATTACTAGCTGCGTCCCGCGGTTTCACCCGCTACAGTTTGTATAATTCACACTATATCATTATAAATTATAGTCTATGTGTTATTCTGATGTGTAAGCTATTATATTGTAAAGTTTCATCAAAATCCATTCATTAGTTTTTGCGTGAAAGCGTAACAAACATCCAAGCATTCTTACAAACTTTCGCGTTTATAATATTAGTAGGATACTGAAAAAGAAATGCTTTTTGCAAAAAGTTTTTACGCAGCCTTTAAAATAAATATGATAGTGTCATCAACAATAATAATAATAATAATTATTATTATTATTTAATTATATAACATATTTTTCGTAAGCATATTCGATTATTGTATGTACGATTATTGTAAGCATATTTTTAATTTAGTTGTTCTATTGACTACAAGTAATGGCGGCAAAACAAGATGGCGGGAGAGCGTTGTTGCATTTGATTGTGCTGCAGAAAAAGAATATAAAAAGGGCCATTACTTATCGAATAGTGCGGTTTTCTTATTTCTAATATGAAATTATAGATAATTATAACCTAATAATAAAGTAAAGTGAGAAAAGGTGTTGCAGTATGTAAAAATAAAGTGCAATTGTTATGAGTGAGTATACCTGTATTCTTATTTATTTCTTCGATAACCTAGTAAAGCATATGCAAGCCGATGAATTCAGCCAGAATCCTAAAGTAGTAATAAGCTTGTAAATACAATATATTCGATTGTGAAAAAATACGAGTACCAATACGAAAAATACTTCCCAATTTAATTATCACAAAGCGAAATGACAAAATAAAAATGGCGTATTCAAATCAGCAATCGAGATATCGGATATTGAGTAATGTGGGTAGGTACCTAGCGCACAAACTAGCAAGGTCGACCCATTAACCTCCGAGCTGTGTGATTTGAATACTAAACTACCCACTTACCTATTGCGGCGTAAACAATGTTCTTTTACCTATCACTTACCCGTGATCATTTTACAAATAATAATTGGATTGGCTGCTCAAAATTTTAAAACAGTTTTTACTTACAATTCAAATAGGGATATTCGTTTCTCTTAAAACAGTTAGAATCAACCTTTATCTATTAACAGCCGAAATTAATATAATCAGTCTTAATCCAAAATCTTTGAATCATGGTTTGAAAATAGATTCCAAATTCAAAATTAGTATTATATATTTTATAAAAATTTTAAACTAGTGTCACAATGACATCTACAAAACAAATATCTCGGATTTTTTAGTAAAAACCATGTTGGTTTTTATTTTAAGTTCTTACTAGACAATAGATGCAAATTTTGATGATGAAATGTTTTTTTTTTTTCAAAATTGGAATTCACATTCTTTTATTGAACGTCGGAATCTACCACCCTTTCGGTAACGACCTAACCCAGACCTGAGAAGAATTATATACTTTACTTTTTTAACAAATATATTTTATAACTTGAGAAAGTCTGGAGCGAACGCATCATTCCCAAGGCGTCGTCGTCACATCTTCCAACGCAATAGAAGATTCCAACGGAACTGCCTTTAAAATAGGTTTTTACCTGTTTCTGGTAAAAAGCAACTTCCAGAATGAACCTACATACTTATATTGCACCTGTAACGATTACCAACCGAAATTAATAGAAATAAATTTTCTTCTTAACCCAAAATCTTTATATTATGGTTTGAAAATAGATTCCAAATTTAAATATTTGTACATAAATTCAAATTTGGAATTATTTATTTCATTAAAAATTTAAATCTAGTGTTGCTACTGCAACACCTCTGATTTAAATCTCAGATTTATCTGTATATCTCAGAATTATTAGTCAAAAACCGTCATTGCTTTTTACTCAAATCAAATTCATTTCAAATTTCATTCAACAAAATCGATTTTTGTATTATAAAAATCCGATTCGATTATTCGACCTCAGATCACGGCGCTATTTTAGAGTCAGCATAAAAAAATCTCGTATAACAGAATATTCTAACAATAGATCTCTGATCAAAATTATCCTATTTTTGTTTTTAATCTGTTCTTAGACAATATAGTCTAGTCAACAAGTGCTTTTTAGGCTCGCAAAAAAAAAATTAATTAAATTTATATATACGTCATATGTGTGAGTTATGTTTAGGTTTACCTTAGGTTAGGTTAGCCTAGTGTTAGGTTAGGTTTATGCTAGTCTTATCTTAGGCTTAAACAGTGAAACTAAGCAGTGGAGGTGAGTGTTGTAATTACTTAAAGGGATTCTTAAGTCTACACCTTGGTCACAAGTCCATGGCACTGCTTGGGTTCCTGTCATAATAGTAAGAGATCGTAACGTTTAGTTATATCTTGACCGTATTGCGCCCATATAGCTTTTGAGATAGGCCATCCATCCATTTCCTTATTTTAGTTTCCGACATATATTTATAATCGTGATAAAAAATTTTTGGACCGCGGATCATTCTTCATTGATCGATCCTATAATCGCCTGAATCTTTTCGCTTTTTAATTTTCATATTTTATAAGTTAAAATAATATTTATTTATTAAATGTCCAAAGTGGCGTGGCTTGCGCAAGCCGGAGTACCCGTTTTCGATCGTATTTTTAACCCTCTGAGAAAATTATAAATATTGGTCCTAATGTTCCAGAAGTACGGACTTTTCTTTGGGAAATTTCCTGCTCTCTTTGAATCTTTTCAAATTTCAAAAATCTCAAATAGTTTTCGAGATATTTGTAAAAAACCAAACCCCCTTTTTTCACTTAATTGATTTTCTTTTGCAGTTTTTGCGAGCGGCCCTTCTATTTTCTTAAAACAGTTTCTACATGCCATTCCGAATCGAATGACACCTAAATCATTGTTTTTGGAGAATTAGAAAAAGTTTATGAGACCTATTAAAGTCTTTTTAACTAATAATTGTGAGATATCGTAACACAGGATATGAATTCCTACGAAATTTGTCCAGAACTTACGATAGAGAATCAAATGGCCACTCTGACACTTTACGATTCTTTTATAGAAGCCGTAAAACTATAAACGATGCCCGCGCCTTAACTTTTATATTGTTTAGTAATAGCGTGAAATATTAGATATAAACTAACTTGAAATAAAAGAAACTTAAACATCTTATCACAGAGTTTGAGTTTGCTAAAGTGTTGTGTCAATAAATTTACTTACAACGTGTATAATTATATTAAGTAGATAAATTAATAAATATGTTTTTTTTCAGCACTCTGTTCACCCTACAACGCCTTACAAGAAAAAGCAGGGCGGAAAACCTATAATCACTGGTCCTTATGGCTCCTGGTGCACCCCCGAGGGTACACCAAAGCATGTTGTGTTAGTCACAAGTTGTTATATTAATAAAATATATAGCATTATCTTACTTTAAGTTTGATGATTGTTACACAATCACGCGGAAACGGTTGAACGGATTTTATTGAAAATTGGCTGACAGATACTTTATAACCTAGATTACCACAGACAACTTTTTATCCCGGAAAAAATCAGATAACAGATCGCAATAATATATTCTAAATCGATTTTTTTGTTTAACTATCATTTTTTTTCAGAATAACAAAAACTCATTCGAATATCGAATCCAAAACTGATGTACAAAATGATTTTGCACAGATTAAAAGGTAAGTAATATTTCATCATCATCATCATCACAAGCCATTAATGGTTGTGCAGGGTTGTTGAGCAGGGTCTCCTTCTCAGAAAGAGGAGGGGGTTAGGCCATAGTCCACCACGCTGGCCCAGAGCGGGTTGGCAGACTTCACACACCTTTGAGAACTTTAGGTAACTCTCAGGAGTTAAAGCAAGTAGACATCAACTAGACTCCCGAATAGACATCAACGTCTTAACAACTTGGACATCGCTGCTTATTAAATATTTATTTATTATTTCATAGTTTAGAAGCGTCTATATGTTTGCGGTTTTTGTCTGTATAATGCAAGATTATTATAACTTTTTTTTACTTTAGGCTTGAACCAATCCGAAGAGTACGTTTGTACAAAAGTCCGTATACTCCTAAACATGTTAGATTGGATAAATCTATAAATATAACTGATTCTGTGACGGAATTACAAGATATTGATAAATTACCACAGGCTGAGTAAGTGTTGTTATCCAATTTTGAGGTACAAAAATTAGATTATTAATTTTGTGTTTAAATAACTGAAAATGTATTGCAGGACAAAAAAAGCAGTGTCGATAGAAAAACCTCAAAGTCCAGTACCGTGCTCCAAAAATTACAAAAGATGGAATGTGTTTCCTACTTTCTGCGATCCGTATATGCCTATTGATCCTCATGGTAAGATTTGTACCTAGATTTTTTACAGATCTCAAAATAATGGAAGCAGTTCTTTAAAATCTATTACGTTTTTCTCATACGCCATATTTTTATCGACGAACCAAAACATCATTCTGCATAAATTAGTTGTTTATGAATTGACCTCTATGGATGAAATTTCAAAAAGATATATTTTAATATAATTTTTGTACAAGTGTGATTGAACTGACAAATAACATCGTTACTGTCACCGCTGGGCGCCTGTTAAGATATAAACAGATCGTTAAACAGCTTTTATTTGATTAAACGAGTGTAGTGTAAGCTGTAAGCCGTTTAAATTGTTATTTAGTTGTCACCCCTTATTATATAAAAAAATATATCGTATCAATCGTACTAAACAACGAGCAGGGACTCGCCGAGCATATTCTGCGCCGTCGTGCCAAATACTCATTAGCGCTTATTTTTTTTAACCCTGATTTTTAAAAAGACAAAAAATGCAATTGCTGTCTACAGCCCGCCTTTAATCTGATTGCGCTCCCTCCAGTCTAGATTTACTTTAAGTCACAAACATACAATGAGGGGAGAGTGAAAAAAGTCAATATCCAATTATTGAGCAGCCGCTTCGCTCGACTCGCTTGAATCTATCCGTGAGGGGACGGGTTAGAATACAATTCCTCTCTGCCGCTGGGAGAGCATCTCGTAAGAGCCGAGTAACCCAGCACCCCCTTGGTGGTATCTTTTCCCCTACTGGCTTGCGACCACCAGCATGTGAAACCGACCGCCAAGTGTCTCAGACACGTTCCGGCCAAGTCGCATGTGGGCCAGATCTATCCCTTCCTCTCCCATCCCATTACTGCTGCGATTCCAATGAACACCGGGTTCTTGCCCGGGGTCCATTGAAACCGCAGCAGTCTTCTCTTCGCTCCCCCTCCTCACCCTACCTTCGCGGCGGCATCGCATCGACAAAGCAAGATACAGAGGTTATCTACAGGGTTTCGTCGATGTGTATGGGCGACGGTGACCATTTTCCATCAGATGGTTCCCTCTGCTCGTTTGTCCCTTAACTATCATAAAAAAACCTTGCATGTATGGACGGCGCGTCCCTGGCTATGAGTTTTTCCAATTATTTATTAATATATTTCGTTATTTTTTTGTGTACAGAATCATTTTGTAACTTTATTTGAACGAAATTGACTTAAAATAGATTATGTTACTGATTTTCATTGATTTCATAAAACTTATAAACAAACTCCATAATTTTAATGATGGATGGTATTATCATACTAAAATTTAAAATAAAAAATCCTATTCGCCCTCGTTTCAATGAGGAAAAATGGATTTTCCTCTGCAAGGCATGTAGTGGTGCTTTTTATTGAAAATATTTGTACAAACGACAATTTACATAAATAAACAAACATACAGTGAGTTTAAAATCTGTCCTTTCAATAAATGTAGTATATTTTTTCGATGATAACTAAATAAATCTTTAATTTATTTCTGTTTACTACTAGTGTTGTCTGATTTTTAAAATTTGAAATTCACTAACATAATGTATTGTTTCTGATCTTGTGATTAGTGTATATATAAGACAATGTAAAAAAAATTCTCCAGGTCGTCTCTACATATCCTGGCTGTTCCTCGTAACATTCTGCTACAGCTACAACGCTTGGTGCATCGCCCTCCGCGCCACATTCCCATACCAAACAACAGAAAACACACCCATCTGGATGTCCGTTGATTATTTCTGCGATATCGTATACTTGTGGGATGTATTCTTCGTGAAACCCAGGCTTATGTATGTGGATGAGGGGTTTTGGGTTGATGACCCGGTTGACACCAGACGTCATTATAAGAAGAAACTTCAGTATAAAGTAAGAATACGCTGACATAGCCAAATATAAAATTACGTTCAAAACTGTCCTCAGTCAATATCTAGTCTATATTTTTTTTAATATTTGATAGTTGGCAGATGACTCCACTCAACCTGATGGTAAGTGGCAGTAGAGTCGAAACGCAAGGGCGGCCAATAAAGGGTATAAATAGATATTTCCAGTTCTTATTTGTGATCTGTTTGTTTTCTTCAAATAAAATTGGTGCCTATTTATCATGAGTTTTGTGCCTATTTATTGTTTTTTCAGTTTGATCTCATATCGCTTCTACCTTTGGACATATTATACTTGTACTTCGGATCTGATAAAGTAATTTTACGCTTTCCGAGATTATTGAAATTGCAAACGTTTTGGGAATTTCATCGAGCTATGGATCGAGTACTATCTTCTCCTTATGTTGTAAGTATAAGGCAGATAAGCCGAGGGTAACATAACTTTTAAATTTAGTTGATTTTCCATTACCTATATTATTCAGAACTAGCCGACCTGCGCTACTTCGTTCGCGTGTTGCTCCGCTCTTATGAGTCGTAGCAAGATGTTAAATAGCCTAAATTACTCCTTGTTACATCAGCTATCTGCTAGTGAAAGTCGCGTCAAAATCGGTCCAGCCATTTCAGAGATTAGTCGGAACAAACAGACAGACCGACCGACAGACAGACAAAAATTGTAAAAAAATGTTGTTTTGGTATATGTACCGTGTATATATGTCGGGGATTTTAAAACGATGTGAAGGGAAATGGAAGGACGGAGATGGAGAATATTGGGGAACACTAAAAGGGGGTGATGGTAATGAGTGGAATATTGGGTAAACGCAACGTAGATACTCCTATTGAACCGATAAATGATCAAATATGATCTCCAACAATTACGAGAGAAACCTTAGCAGTGCCTTGGACTTGTGACCAAGGTGTAGGCTTAAGGACGTCCTTTAAGTAATTAAAACACTCGCCTCCACTGCTCAGGCTCTCTATTTAAACCCAAGGTTAAACGCACATAAACCGAGTCTAACACAAGGCTAACCTAACCTAACATTGTGTTTACTTAACCACGTGGCAATTACATTGTAAGGACTTACGTGACCTTAGTTGGACAGCACTTCCACACTACACTGCACTTGACACTATCACTATCACTTGCACTTGCACTACTTAGATGATGTTCACTTCTTGAGAGACCGCGCACGACTAAGACTTCAGTTAGACTGTCGATCGCATATAAAGGGTCGAGGGTAGAGACTGTCAAAACAACGGAAGTGACTACTACCCCACTCCAACGCCATAGACAACGATAACGATTCGATTAATCGATAATCTTTTACTATGCTCCGACATATATATCCATATGCACGAAGGGGCATTCATAATTACGTAAGACGATTAAGGGGGGGAGGGGGTCGACCGTGTCTTATTTTTTCTTACAAGGGCGTGGAAGGGAGTCTCGATAGTTCTTACGTAAAATTAAAGATGCTTAAAGTCAAAATTATACTTTAAAAAAGCGCGGGGATACTTTAATTTTTTCCTTTAGATTCTTACGTAATAAATATTAAACAGCGGGGAGGGGGTCGGCCTATTCTTATTTTTTCATATAGTAGGGGGGAGGGGGTCAAAAACTAGCGAAAATTTTAACCTTAGTAAAAAGCGGTTATTTTAATATAACAAACAGACACTCCAATTTTATTTATTTGTATGGATTCAATTACACTAATTCCCAAAATATTTTTTCTAAGTGGACCCTGAGTGGTCGCCATTTTAAGATCCTGCACTACTACTTCCATTTCAAAGCACTTCTATTATTCTATATTTGTGTCCTAATAATAAACAGATGAAAAAGTTGTGAAATAAATTATTATTATTATTTATACTATGATGTTAGTTTCATGTTTCAATCATCAGCTGTTATCAAGGTCTGGATCTGGATCTAGGACAGTGTAAAACATAGCTTTTCTTTATTTGTTACTTCGCAGGTGCGTATAGGAAAGACCTTATTTTACATTTTCTACCTAATCCACCTGAACGCGTGCGCGTACTACGCCATGAGCAATCACACCGGTCTAGCCTCCAACAGCTGGGTGTACGATAACATGGGAAATGCGTACATACGATGTTTTTATTTTGCTACCAAAACCGCTACATCTATAGGTAAGTAGGTTTTAATTTAAAGCGTTTTTTTTTATTTTGCCTAAAATTATTTTTTATTTTAATTGTACTATTTTAACTCTCATCAATGAGAAATCAAGTATAGTGTAACAATATCTCAATATTCTTTATTTATGTCTTTTATATAATTATATACTGTGATGTTTTGTAACATCATAAATATGTCTATATATTTATATTCTTATGTTTTTTATCGTTCAATAAGTCTGCTATGGATAGTTTTCAAAATGGCCCTAAATCTTAAAAAGTTACTTAAGTATTTGGAAAAGAGTCCTTTTAAAATAAAGTCATTTGAATAGTTGTTTTTTTATTTTATCAGTTTTTATTATTTGTGTATTTTTATTTATGCTTCATTTTAATTTGCTTTTCTAATATAGTACCTAGGTCAGACAACAGCAAGGATTCGACTTCTTTTCTAGGCAAGAATCCGAAACCGGAGAATACAGCGGAATATCTTTTTATGACGGCGGCTTGGCTGATGGGTGTGTTCGTGTTTGCGTTGCTTATAGGACAGATTCGGGATATTATTGCTACGGCTACTAGAGCTAAAGTAAGTACACAAGTAACTTAGCATGTTTAAATTGATTTATGTTTAAAATAAAAACAAACTTTTCATATTCAAACTTCGGCAAATGACTGTTAGACCTGATAATCATACAAGTTTTCATCCTACTCCCACAATTTTAAACTTAACTGTATTAAACTTTTTTTACTTTTTTAAATCATAATTTAATTATTATACAGACAGAATACCGCAAAACTATTGATGGATGTTCTCAATTTATGCGTAAATTGAATATGCCGGCTGATCTACAACACCGAGTCGCTTGCTGGTTCGATTACACCTGGAATCAACAACGATGCTTTGGTAATATACTAACTAATTTATATCTTTTGTATAAACAAGATTCTCAAAAAAATATGTTAGTGTGTTTAACTACCCCATGTTGGGCGCCAAAAAATATTATATTACAGAATATTTCAAATACATAATACTTTTTATTGCCAGATGAAGCAAAGATATTGAACTCTCTACCTTACAACATGAAGCGAGATGTTGCTCTTGAAGTGCACATGTCGACATTAAGCAAGGTATAATTAATAACATTTGTTAAATAATATCGAAATATTAAAATGTATCTACTGATATATTTTTTTTTCATAGGTCCAGCTATTTCGAGATTGTTCAGATTCTTTACTACGAGACTTAGTTCTGCAATTGCGACCGGTTTCATACTTACCAGGAGATGTTGTAGTGCGGAGAGGAGATGTGGGACATCAGATGTATATCATTAAAAGTGGAGAGTGCCATGTAAGTAGATTACAGAAACTTATAAACAAGATACCTTATATTATTATTGATGAGTTTTTAACTTACCGTCTATCCACTTTTTCATATATACAAAAATTAATCAGTTAGACACCATAGCTATCTCAGTTATGTTTAGTCCGGTGAGGGGACGGGTGGTGGATCTGTTCCCCGACTGGCTTGCGAATCCCACCGCCAAGTATCTCTGACGCGTTCCGATCCCTCCTTCTCCCATCCCTTTAATTCTGCGGTTCCAATGAATACTGGGTTCTATCTCAGGATTCACTGAAAATGAAGCATTCTTCTCTTCGCTCCCCCACCCCACTTTATCTTCGAGGCGGCAACGCATCGGCAAAATAAGAGATACTCTCTAGTTTTGCGGATGTCCATCGGTGACAGTGGCCAATTTCCAATGTTTTATTTGCCCTGTGTATTACCACCTCGATATCTAGCACTAATCCGGGATTGTCTTATGTTTAATTGAATTGATCATTTTGTCCATAGGTTTTGTCACATGATGGTAGAGATGTATTGGCTACATTACGCGAAGGTTCAGTCTTCGGCGAAATTAGTTTACTTGGTATTGATGGACTTCGACGTCGTACTGCTACTGTTCGGTATGACTTATAAATCCTTCATTGGTATTCCAAAATATACCACATGTAATGATATATTTTTATATATTTTTATAGATCCCGCGGCTACTCGAGCCTTTTCGCTCTGTCACGTAATGATCTTGAAATCGCCTTGAAATATCACAAAGAAGCCGCACAAATATTACGCTTACGAGCTGATCAAGTCATTAAAGAAAACGCGGCTAGACAGGCTAGGCAAAAGATAGATAAGCAGAGTGAGAAAAAAGAGACTCGTGAGAGAGAAAGAAGGAGGAAGAGTGCTGTGAGTGGTGATATACTGGAAGAGAGAAGGAGACTAAGATCCACTAGTTCCCAATCTAAGCGCAAGTTATCAGCTGTTTCTGAAGACGAAGTAAGTTGTTACGTATAACTAGGTATTTTACTAGACTAATAGTAAATTCTTTGATTGGAGGTCAATCATCACGACCCATCAATGGCCCACTGCTGAGCCGGGTCTCCTCCTCAGAATGAGGAGGGTATTAGGCCATAGTCCACCACGCTGGCACAGTGCGGGTTGGCAGACTTCACACACATTTGAGAACTTTTTGGGAACACTCAGAAGTGCAGGTTTCCTCACGATGTTTGCCTTCACCGTTAAAGCAGGTGATATTTAATTGCTTAAAACACACATAACTCAGAGTCAGAGGTGTGTGCCCAGGATCGAACCTCGGACCTCCCGAGTAAGACTTGAAGTCTCAACCACTGGGCCATCACTGCTTGGAGGTCAACATAAGTCTCTTTTTGGTAATTTAAACCAATATATATGTTGTACTTTTAATCGTATATATACCTATAATAACTATATAATAATATATGTCGCGGATTCAAATGGATTCAATGTCTTGGGCTTATCTGTGTCCGCCATGTTGCCGGTATTTGACTGAACTGACTTACGCAACAGACTGATGAAAACTGTCTAAGTCGTACCATCGACAATCAACCATCTGACACTGACATTGTATCTAACACTGTACTCTCTATTAATCTGTGACATTGCAGTGTTGCTATTCAAATAAATTAAATTACCACCATTATATCTATCTATCTAGAAAAAGTTCATGTGCCAACGAAAAATGTGAATTGAAAATGTGTTTCTGTTTAGTATAATCAGTGCTGTAGAAATCTTAAATAATTGATATTTTCCTTTAAGCAGCTATGCAAATTATTTTTATAATATATATTTTGTCATCAGTCACTTTCAGTAGTGTTATATGAAGATCGGAACGTGGTACCCAAGATAATTATCTCCAGCGACTAATTGCGGCCAAAATTCACTAACCTGACAAATTTTGAAAAATTTATAAAATAAAAAAAATGTCTATCTATTTAAATATCTTTGTCATAATATAATAAATGGCTAGTCTGTCATAAAAATAAAATGAAAAAAAAATATTAGAATTAAGTATTTTATTTTATTTTAACTTTTTACAACATATTAATATATTGTGAATTTCATTTATAAAAAAATTAAAATAACGTTTTAAGAACTAAAACAACTTTTTTTATTTTATGATTTCATTAAAAGTAAAATAAGTATTTACTATGATTTTGATAAAAAGCTCAACTAAATGTAGTATGTAGGAAATTATTTCATTTAAAACTAAAATTATTCTCGATTACAAAATATTTTTTAATTCGCTTCGGCGTTCTATATTTAAAAGGCACCAAGGAATTTATATCATAACTAGAACACTCACTTAAAAATATTGTATATTCAAATATGCACCTTGAATTAACTAGCATAAGGTTGACATTTGTTTCTATCATGTAAAGGCTTTCTTACGGTTTAAATGCACAGTGCGCATTTCAGTTTGTATGTAAATTCTTTGGGCTACACAGACTATATAGTAAACTTAAAGTAATTTACCACAGATGAAAAACTATATAATTGTATTTATTTTTAAATTTATTATTATTGGAAACAATATTTTAATAATAAAATATTTTACAAAAATTAAATGGATTATTTAAATTGAAATCCGATTTTATTATTGTGTAAGGTAGACTGCAGTACCGCATCGTGCTCAGTTATTATATAATCTATATTTAATAAATGTTTTGAATGAGTGTACTTTGTTTTATTTAAATTGATACTTTTTCGATTAAGTTCTTTGTTCTGTCGTTCACAATTGAGAAGCTTTCCCCTAATGCCATCTAATACTATAATTACAGTTATGTCAAAATTGCGTGCACAAACAACAGTTTGTAGCAAAATTATATTTCAGTTGACTTAACGGACTTTAGTCTTTATTCTCTGAACATTAAGGATTTATAAAAGTACGACATGGAAAGCTGTCTCGAAACTTTTAAATCAAATAAGTGCAGTTTTAAGTTTTGACAAAAACGTGACGTGATTTCATGATATAGAGATGTAAGAAAGTTTATCCGCATAAAAAATCTTATTTATTTTTATAAAAGACTAGACGGCACTAGCGTCTTAATCCACGTGATATTCCGCTCCTATTGGTCTTAGCGTGATGATATATATTATATAGCCTATAGCCTTCCTCGATAATTGGGCTATCTATCGGATCAGTAACCCCTCAAAATGGCCATATTCTATTAATTAAAAAATATAGGCCTATATGGCAACACTTTATCACCTATGTCACTCATCTTTCTATCACTGAAAGAATTTTTAAAATCGGATCTGTTGTTCCTGAGAAAACCTTCACTGTACAAAATGGCCACGTTATATGGTCCTTAATTGGTCATATCTTTTTAGTTAGAATATTTATGGCAACACCATATAGCCTATGTTACTCGGAAAGAATTTAGCTTTCAGTCGGTGAAAGAATTTTCAAAATCGGTTCAGTAGTTTTCGAGCCTATTCGCAACAAACAAACAAATCTTTCCTCTTTATATAGTCTAAATGTAATGTTTGTAATCAGTGATACACTACGCATTTTAGAATTATTTTAACGGGTGTGTGTGAAAGATTTTATCACACATCAGCGGAGCGAGGGCGGGAGGGTCGGCTAGTAGTTTATAAAAGTTCCATATGGACATAAGTAAGGGCTATTCTGTATTAATTCCTTAAGGATTCCTTAGGAGTGACAAAGTTTGTGACACGATTTTTTTTTATTCATAAATTCAAATATCAGAGTCCAATTTTCGCTTCGCTGAGTTAAAATTTTTATCACACCATAATCTTTATTTTAATTTTGTTGCTCTTGTTTATATAAATAAATTTGTCATTATTATCCCTCGATGAAATAAAGTATTTTTATCTAATATATAAAATTCTCGTGTCGCGGTTTTGTTACCAAACTCCTCCGAAACGGCTCGACCGATTTTTATGAAATTTTGTGTGCATATCGGGTAGGTTTAAGAATCGGTCAATATCTATTTTTTATACCTCTAAGTGATAAGGGTGACCCACACCATTTTTTTAAAATTTATATGGCAAAACATCGTTTGCCGGGTCAGCTAGTTAATAATATAAAAACTCATTTCATATCACAAAATTATTTACTGGAACGACAGTGCGTGATCGTTATCGTTTTATATTTGAGGGAAAAATTAGTTGTTGGCCCAAAAAAATAAACAAAACTGTAATTTTCTGAAACTTTTCATGAAAATCGTTTTTCTATTACATTCAAATTATAAGTTACTAGCGGCCCATCCCGGCTTCGCGCGGGTGGAATATTATTTTAAAAAATATATTGGCCCTCCCGCATTTCGGTGCCCCCTCTCTTGCCGCGTTACTCGCTGCGCTGCGTCGCTATACTGGCCCGTCGCGTCGTCGTGTATTTTTTGTTTATATTGATATTTTTAATTTCGTAATATCTTTTGAATGGAAAGTCCGATTTTAATAATTCAAAAAGTAATTTACAGGTATTGAAATAGACTTAAATACGAAATAATTTATTTGGATAAGGATTAATACAAAGTTATAGAAAACATGGTCTGATTTTGATTGGCATTTTTATCAACTTTTAAAATGTAAAAAAGTAGTTATAGTGACGTAACTATAATAGTTGAACATATGGTCTCGCGGAGTTTTTTGTAGATATTGATACGTTCTATAATATTGTATAACATTTTTTTGTTCTATTATCAATACTTTTTGCAGCGCATGCGATGAAAGATATTTTATGGCTAATTTTTTGGCACCTTGGGTTGGTTTTCGTGAGATTTCCTAAGGATCTCTAATTTTTTCTTGTAATAAATATAGCCTATGTTACTCAGGGATAATGTAGCTTTCTAATGGTGAAAGAATTTTTGAAATCGGTCCAGTAGTTTTTATGTTTATTCGTTACATACAAAAATACAAAAATACAAAAATACAAAAATACAAAAATACAAAAATACAAAAATACAAAAATACAAAAATACAAAAATACAAAAATACAAAAATACAAAAATACAAAAATACAAAAATACAAAAATACAAAAATACAAAAATACAAAAATACAAAAATACAAAAATACAAAAATACAAAAATACAAAAATACAAAAATACAAAAATACAAAAATACAAAAATACAAAAATACAAAAATACAAAAATACAAAAATACAAAAATACAAAAATACAAAAATACAAAAATACAAAAATACAAAAATACAAAAATACAAAAATACAAAAATACAAAAATACAAAAATACAAAAATACAAAAATACAAAAATACAAAAATACAAAAATACAAAAATACAAAAATACAAAAATACAAAAATACAAAAATACAAAAATACAAAAATACAAAAATACAAAAATACAAAAATACAAAAATACAAAAATACAAAAATACAAAAATACAAAAATACAAAAATACAAAAATACAAAAATACAAAAATACAAAAATACAAAAATACAAAAATACAAAAATACAAAAATACAAAAATACAAAAATACAAAAATACAAAAATACAAAAATACAAAAATACAAAAATACAAAAATACAAAAATACAAAAATACAAAAATACAAAAATACAAAAATACAAAAATACAAAAATACAAAAATACAAAAATACAAAAATACAAAAATACAAAAATACAAAAATACAAAAATACAAAAATACAAAAATACAAAAATACAAAAATACAAAAATACAAAAATACAAAAATACAAAAATACAAAAATACAAAAATACAAATCTTTCCTCTTTATAATATTAGTATAGATATAGATATAGACTAGAGGGCTGCCCTCGCTTCGCTCCGGGTATTTAAAGCAATATTATAATTGATGTCCTTAAATTGTCATTCTGTAATTGTGTAGTTTTTAATTATTTGAAAAATTAGAAAGAGTAAGAAAAAGTTATAAAAAGAAAAATAATAGAAACAAAATTAAAGAAAAGCGACAGATGATAAAAGAGGGAGGACAGAGCAGAACTAAAATTGAACGGGTAAAGGAGAGAGAAAGAGAGAAATTATCGAAAGAAAGAAAGTGAAAAGAGGATAATCATTCTGAACAGATAAAAATAAAAATTAAAGTGAGAAAAAAGAGAGAGGATGAGAGACAATGATAGTATTATAAGAGAAAGAGAGACGGAAATACTATAGACTTCTATCAGTGAAAGAATTTTTAAAATCGGATCAGTAGCAACAAATGGCCATATTCTATTAATTAAAAAATGTATATGGCAACACTAAATCACCTTTGTCACTCACGAATAGTGTACTTTTCTAACAGTGAAAGAATTTTTAAAATCGTATTAGAAACAACAAAATGGCCATATTCTATTAATTAAAAAATGTATATGGCAACACTAAATCACCTTTGTCACTCACGAATAGTGTACTTTTCTAACAGTGAAAGAATTTTTAAAATCGTATTAGAAACAACAAAATGGCCATATTCTATTAATTAAAAAATGTATATGGCAACACTAAATCACCTTTGTCACTCACGAATTGTGTAGATTTCTAACAGTAAAAGAATTTTTAAAATCGGATTAGAAACGACAAAGGGGCCATATTCTATTATTTAAAAAATGTATATGGCAACACTAAATCACTTTTGTCACTCGCGAATAGTGTATTTTTCTAACAGTGAAAAATTTTTTTAAAACGGATTTGTTGTTCCTGAGAAGCTTTTCAATTTACCTTATGGCACTTAAATGACCAAATCTTTTTAATTAGAGTATTTATGGCAACACCACATAGCCTATGTTACCCGGAAAGGATGTAGCTTCCTATCGGTGAAAGAATTTTCAAAATCGGTTCAGTACTTTTCGAGCCTATTCGCAACAAACAAACAAACATACAAATATACAAACATACAAACAATCAAATCTTTTCTCTTTATATAATAGTATAGATAAGACATTTAAACTCGCTTCGATTTAATATTCATAATAGGAAGTTAAACTACATTAAATAATTCCTTTATTTACATTATAATATTTATTGAAATACCACATAGCCACATATGGTTACATGGAACGAATGTAGCTTCCGATGGGCGAAAGAATTATCAAAATCAGTTCAGTAGTTTTAAACCTATTCGTATCAATGAATCAAATGTTTGCTTTTTAAATAATTTTTAAAGTTTTCTATTCTGAAAGATGAGATTGGAAATATAAAATTATTAAATACACACTTAAGAGATCCACGACTACGACAAGTAAATAATAAACAAAAATTTATATTACCCACATACCAAAATAAATACGGCACTAGAACTTGTAATTATATGTTACCCAATATATTTAACACTCTACCTTCGGAAATTCAATATATATACCTTAATGATCCTAAACGCATATGTAGGCTCAAGGAGTATTTTAGGAATGCTCCTTGAACCTACAAATGCTATATACTGATATAGTAAATAATTTTATTATATATATACTGATATAGTAAATAGTCTTATTATATAAATAACATTACTATGTAACATTATAATTATTCTTAAGGAACTAACTATCCACGCAGAAACCAAAATGGCTTTTGTGGATAGGTGTAACTTTTTATAAAATATGTATATTTTTTGTTTTGGTCAATAAAAAAAAAAAAAAAAAATAATAGTGTAGATGTGGACATTGCTAGAAGTAAGTAATTTTTAAAATAAAAAACCAAACTTTAGGTCACAAACAAACGAACAAAATAAACCTTTTAGTAAAACATACTGAACCTAAGCTAAGAAATAAATAGTAAAAAATACCGTAAAACTTAAAAAATAAATAGTAAAATTAATTGTTAAAGGAAAATTTCTGTTTATACAAAGACAATGGAGTGTTAATTAAAAATACGTAAAAAAATGTTGATCGACGACGTTTTTTATAAGTAAAGTTGCGTTTCGTAGTTATTGCAGCATAATTAGATTCGGTTTACGTTACTCAAGACTCCGCAAAACAAACTCAACCCGTGCAGTATAAACAACCCTTTGATTGGGACGGTCGCCGATCGTAATGTAACTTGCGACTCGAAGAATATTCCTATAGCAAGTTATTTACATTTGGAAATAATTAAATGAACCATTTCTAATGAATTTGTGTGTAAAAGTTGAAAGTGGTTGTACACGAATATTTTTGGGATACTTTAATATTTAAGGTAAATTTTAATATTTACTGCTAAAAAATATTTCTTTAAAGTAGATACATTTTTGATGTTTTACATTCAATTAGACAAAACAATATACTTTAATGAAAAAAATAATACAAAACAATTTCTAGGAACTACTAAATTAGATTTAAATAATTTACGCATTTTATTGAATCTTAGTTCTTTAACATTAATTAATTTGATATGAGTTTATATGTTTAAAAGTTAAAAAAGTGAAGTGTTTTTCATTATAAATCAGAAAACAAAATAACGGTAAAATTAAAAAAAAATTAAAAAATTAGAAAATATATAATAAAGCGGGTGTATCGTAGCTCAGGTTACGCTTTACTAAAATCACATTTTTTTATCTATTCATCATATTTTTATCTAAGACTAGTTAACCCCGCCCGGGTTCGTACTGATGCAGTTTAACACGTGAACCTCTTAAATTAAAAATATATTTAATTTTTAAGTATATCTTTGCTATATATATAAAATATTCGTTTATAGCATTAGTTTGCGTTCAATAATATTTTATTAAAATTCCGAAAGAACTTAGACTTTTTCAGAATAAAAAGTAGCGTATGTGTTAATTCATGGTATTAAGTATCTGTGTGCTAAATTTCAACGACATCCGTTCAACCGCTTGTGTGATTTAGTGCCAAAAACATCCAAAAATTTAAAACATCCAAATATACAAACTTTCACATTTATGATTTTAATTATATTTAAGATAGAGTCTTTAAAGAGAAAGATACGTTAAGAAGCCAAGGCTAGGTTCTACAGAAGCTTCCAGACTTTAATACGGTTCGTAGTAATCCGTATAACAAATTATCGAAGATATGCTCGAAATTTTAAAGACATTTCCATATTATATTTGCGAAAGTGAAAGTCGTAAAATTGTTTTCTATCGTGAAAACTTCAAACTTCAGTAGTTTCGGCCGTACACTGATGAGTCAGGTAACCAGCTTCTTCGAAAACGATTAATTAAATGCCCTAAGGATGGACGGTTTTAAAATTTCACTATTCCATGTAAAAGTTTCAATCCTTACTTAACGTAATTGATTGGTTGATATGATTAACAAATATTGAATTGAAACGTTACCTTGCTATAATCCACGGCAATCTGAACAACCAGACTCGTATGGCACAACCCATAAGAGCACTCTGCCCACATAAAAGTGAGACGCGCGAACCCGAACCAAGACACACCACACAAGTAGGCTCGACAATCGACGTACGTTTCGCCCCGTAACCGAAGCATCTTCAGGATTTGTTGACTCTACAAGCGTCTCTTGCGAAGTAAATAAGAAAAAGCTCGTATTTTGGATAATTCCGACTACTTATATCATTATTAGTTATAGCCTATATGTTATTCTGATGTATAAGCTATTTATTGTAAAGTTTCATCAAAATCCATTCAGTAGTTTTTGCGTGAAAGAGTAACAAACATACATCCATACATTCTTACAAACTTTCGCGTTTATATTGTTATAAATTATATTGTATTTTGTTTGATATAAACTTTCATAGTTATTTGTTTAGACAGTATATAGTGGTATAAACTCAATATCCCGGAAGTATATAAAGTGTTTTATTTATGCGTTTAAGAAGGGCGGGTCATCGATTAATACCAAGTACATAAAATCGCAAAATGATTACAAACATTCACCGAAACGACGCGACGTCTATCTCAGTACGGACGACATAAAAGATTTTACCATCGAAATATCTAATTTCATTATTTTTGTGGTCTTGAGTCACGCTCGCAGAACGATCGCGTGCTTCGTATCCAATGTGGCATCGACTAATATTGCCCATATTTCATCATTTCGATGATGATGTGATTAATCGTCTTAAGAATCGAATAATATGGCTCCTTAAATAGAACTGTTTATACTATAGCTATAGCGTGACTGTATTTAATACTAGTCGACTCTCCCTCGCTTCTTTGCTGATCTCCATCTCTCACTTCTTCTTTTATACAAACCTGAACTGAACCTTCATAAAATTATGAACAATAAAATCGATTGTCCTTATTTACTTACTAAAATACCTTTTACAATACGCTAGACTGCCTGTTCGCTCTTGTCGTAAATTTAATGGTTTTGTTGTTGTTGTTGTGCCACCCCGTTACACGAAAAATTTTATACTTCATAAGTAGTTATGTACCAAGATGCTTAAATTCCTAAAATAAGCAGTTCTCTGATTTAGATATTTTTGGGTCTTCCTATAAAATTTTTAAAAAGAAACTATTACACACACACACACACACACGCACACGCACACACACATATAATATTTAACCTTATTTAAATTTTTTTTTTGCTTTTGTTGAACTATAAATGTTTTTGTCCTGCCAATCTATAATCCATAGTCTTATATATATATATATAATATAAGTGACTTTTAATTGGACCTAATTTTAAGCTTAGAACCTTTTAAATTACTATATACACATAAAACTGTAAAATATTTTAGCTTTTAATACAATCTGTGTAATTTTCGGCACTATTGGTCTTCTTTAATTGTAATATTGTTTGTAATGCAAAATGTATGACTGTTTGTTGCCAAAATAAACGAAATAAATAAATAAACCTTCTCCTCATAATAACTAACACAACCAAAAATAATTATCTGATTTACTGCAGTCGTTCTGAAGTTATGCGCTTACATATATAGAGGCTCTAAAACCTTTTTTAAATGACTATTTCCTGTCCTAAAATCCGATGAACCAAGGCCAAGATATTGATCTTAAGTTACATCTGCAGCAATACTATTGGAAAAACAAAGTTTGCAATTTTAGTGTAGTCGTAGCAGCAGTTTTAGCAAAAAATATTTAAATAAAGCCGACCTGCGCGACTTCGTTCGCGTGTTTCTCCGATCCTATAGGCCGTAGCTAGATGTTATATAGCCTAAGTTACTCCTTGTTACATCAGCTATCTGCCAGTGAAAGTCACTTCAAAATCAGTCCAGCCATTTCATAGATTAGTCGGAACAAACAGACAAAAAGACAGACAGGCAAAAATTGTAAAAAATGTTGTTTTGATATATGTACCGTGTATATATCCATATGCTTTTTGTAAAATGCGGTTATTTTAATATTACAAACAGACACTATAATTTTGTTTATTTGTATGGATTTCAACGAGAATCTCAAAGAATCAATTAATCCTTTTGTTTATAGATTATTATAATAGTGATGTTTAAAATATGCATTAAAATTCTCATTCCAAGTCTCCTCATAGAGTGTGATGCATAACTAGATATTTTTTTTAGGAAACGAATCTATTTAGAACTTCAGGAAAGGAAACGTCAGGAAATCTAAATAAAAAACCTTAACACGATAGAAACCGTTTTATAAAGTACTAGCAGCGTCCCGCGGTTTCACACGCTATATTGTGGATAACACACTATATCATTATAAATTATAGCCTATGTGTTATTCTGATCTGTAAGCTATATTATTGTAAAGTTTCATCAATTTCCATTCAGTAGTTTTTGCGTGAAAGAGTAACAAACATCCTGACATCCGTACAATCTTACAAAGTCATTAAATAGAACTTTCATACTCTGTCGCCTAGTAACAGTCTATCCGACTACTAAAGTACGAATCTGTTTTTTAAGGAATATAAACATAAAAAGAGGGATATCATGTTCAAATAATCTTGATCTAAAATCGTCGCTAAAAAAATTACCTATTAGAGCATTTTTTAAAATCGTTACAGCTTTTCAAAAATAGGAGCATAAAAAGAAATTTTATATTTTTATTACAATGCTGTCTAACGAATACTTTTTACTTCTTTCTGTAGCTTTTCAAAGTTTAGCTAACTAGATTTTAAAACAAGTAATGCACCAATCCGGTCTGCATTATGATAAAAAAGTTGCAACAATTTTTCATAAGCTGAAAGGTTGCATGAATAATTTAGCTATAACAAGCTCCAGCTCGGGCCAATGCCAAAGTTATGGCCCCCTACCCCTTACCTTACCCTTACCCGTTACCAGAGCAAATTGTTTATTAGCTTCGTGATGTAACTACATCAAACCGTCGTGGTTAAAATAACTAGATTAGCAGCGATGGTATAATTAAAAATATAGTATTAGTTTTGAACCAACTTCGAAAAAGGAGAGGAAAACTTCTCAGTTCGGTGTTTTTAGATGTAACAGAAATACTTATTATCATAAATAGGTAGCAGTACTTGAAGCTCGTCACATCGCAGCCTCATATTAATAAAACTTTCCGAGTTGGTGGTAACTTACTGTCCGACATAATTTTCACTTGTCCAAAAAGCTGTTGTTAAAAAGTATAATTGAAGTAAAATATTTTGTGTATGTCATGATCTTTAATAAGAAAGACCTCTGGTCCATGAATTGGTCTAAAGTACACTACTCTAATACACATTGTATTGTATGATATTACTCAACAACCTGCTTTAGAAAGAGGAAAGGGAAAGAGGTTATATATTGAAGAGACAATGGGTATACTTTGAAATAAATTGAAAGGAACCCTCGCCAATACAAAATCAACAGTATTTATAAATATAAGTTGTATCAATTCATTGATTTTGATCAAGGGATTTTTACAAATTACACGTCGTTCATGTCCCTTAAAGTTGATTGTAATTCACTTTAAAAGTTTTTGATAACACTTAGTTATGTACGTGTTTTTGATTATGAACTACATAATTTAGAATACCTTCTAAATATAATTTAGAATAATTTTTCAATGGAAAGAATAGACAGGATACTACTAGTAGTACTACTTTGACAGTTAGTAGGCATGAGGAGAGATAGACATCGCAAATTAAACGAACTATAAATCCCTTGTACTGTTTAGAAGGCCGCTAGTGACTTATGTGTCAATTCATGGCAAGTTTCGCGAACATACCTATACAAAAAATACTTACATTATCACAATAGTGTCACAAAGAAACATTAATTTCTTCTTTTTAAATATAAACTGAATAATTTAAATAACAACTCCAATTAACAATATTATTTTAAGTTTTGATTAATAAATATACTTTATAAGCTAATATATATAAATTGTTTAAAGGTTTTGTTTTAATCTTTGCCACCGTAACATAACTTTCCCTCAGGGAAGCGAAGGCCGGTCAGGTTATTATAAAATGTCTAACAAATTCCAAACTCAAAAGGTTGTCCAAGTTTTAAACAAGCAAATGATAGCAATCTCATGTTAACTTATATTGCCAATGTCTCAGCGATCCCGCGATAACAAACGAGAAATCGTACTTGCTCACGAAACCCTATCAGTTTGTGTACAGCAGTTAACATTATCAGATCATAAGCATGGCAGAAATAGTAAGATTTATTGGTAGTACAGAGGTTCCCAAACGGGTCTCGATTACCGTGTTATTCGCTTGTAGATTAACCTCCCTTCCAGGCACGCACCAAGCATCTTCTGGGCCGGTGTGCGAAATACATATGAGCGCCTATACTTGAAAAGTAAAAAAAAAATCTGCGCCTGTGTGTAAACGCTGTCTACAATTATTTGCGCCCATTTTTTTTTCATTTCGAATCATGTCTTATTATATTTTCGGTTTGGCGCCTCCAAAAAGGTTCTTAGCGAGTTTTCTGCTCTGGCTCCGTCTTGCACCGCACGACCTCGCACATATGGACGGCGCCTCCCTGCTCCTCTCTCCGCTCCTGAGTTCTCATATTGTTGCTTTCTTCTGTTTCATAATATTGTTTTCAAAAAAGAAGTCAATCCTGGTCAACCTGAGGTTACATCATACATCACACATCCATACGTCCAGACATCCATACATTCTTACAAACTTTCGCGAATATATTAGTACGATAAAAAGAAAGCTGTGCGTCGTAGTGGATTGAACTATCTACATATATGTTTGTTTATATAGTTATTTTTATGTATGTATAGATAGTTCAATCCATGACAGCACCCACGCGTCTTCTAAAAAAAAATAGTAATTGAAGCGTGCGTCGTGGTTGATTGAACTATCTATACATATGTTTGTTTCTTTGTATGTCTGTAATTTTGTATATTTTAGTAAATCAGCAAGGTTTTTTTTTTCTCGCAAATGTATTGAAAAACGCTTTGGTCCGCCTCGACTGTAATGACCAACTTAGCACCCTTGAATCATAATGTACTATTTTTAAACAGATTTAGAATACTAGCAGAATGGGTCACATACTACTAGTAGTCCTTAACCCCTCCAAGTAAGCTAAATGCTTGTGTTAGGAGTGGGCCACGCCAGTAGTCCAATGACTGGGATTTGAACCCACGATCATAGATCCAACGCCTAAACCACTGACACTTATAGATAAGAATCATATTGTTCTTTTACATGGACAGTGGAACTTTTTACTATTAACTACCGAGTCGTTATAGAGCACTTTGGGAATCACTGGTATAGCACGTCTGTGGCGGAACACCATTCATCACTGTAAGGTCGGTCATGCAAATATTTACAAGAAATTCTGGTAAAATATTTGACAATACGAAAAAAGCACTATCAATCAATTTTATGTGAAAATATGAGCCATTCCACTATCGATAGTACTTTGTTACTGCTTAATGCTTAAGTAAAGAACATAAAGCTAATGGTCTCTACTTAGTTGTTTTATCGTAATCAAATAAACCTTAAAGTTAATCCATACAAATAAATAAAATTGGAGTGTCTTTTTGTAATATTAAAATGACCGCTTTTTACTAAGTGCGTATGGATGTATACACGCACACACCACATATACCAACAACATTTTTAACAAATTTTTGTCTGTCTGTTTGTTCCGACTAATCTCTGAAATGGCTGGACCGATTTTGACGGGACATTCACTGGCAGATAGCTGATGTAACAATGAGTAACTTAGGCTATATAACATCTCGCTACGACCCATAGGAGCGGAGCAACACGCGAACGAAGTTGCGCAGGTCGGCTAGTATTTAATAATTATTTTCTTTCGCATAAGTACTGTTAAAATAATATGTGGGTATTTTTAGTGTTAATTAGGTTTTACTACACAGAAAGAACTCCGCTGTCCGTCCGTTCTTCTGTCTGTCACCAGGCTGTATCTCATGAAGCGTGATAGCTAGACTGTTGTGATTTTCACAAATGATGTATTTCTATTGCCCCTATAGAAACAAATACGAAAAACAGATTAACATAAATATTTAAGGGGGGTTCTGATACAACAAACGTGATTTTTTTGCGCAATACTAGTATGGACGGTTTCGAGTGCGAGCACGAGTCGCACTTGACCTGTTTTATTATAAGCTGTCGATGTACTCGTATTTTTACAACTATCACCTACATCTGTTAGGTGTAGGTTACATGTTTTATTTATGTAATGGCCCACTGCTGAGCCAGGTCTCCTCCTCAGAATGAGGAGGGGGTTAGGCCATAATCCATCATGCTGGCACAGTGCGGGTTGGCAGACTTCACACACCTTTGAGAACTTTTAGGGAACTCTACGGAGTGCAGGTTTCCTCACGATGTTTTCCTTCACCGTTAGAGCAAGTGATATTTAATTGCCTTAAACACACTCACACATTTGAATTAGACTTAGATTCAACTTAGTTAGATTTTATCATTTTTCACTTGAAGTTTTAACCACACTTAACAAATATGGTATAATTAAAGTTCATGACTTTAATTGTTTTTTCCTAAAATGAAGTTAATATAAGTAAATCTTCCTTTATTTAATATTATTGAACTTAAAGACCTAATCATCTCAATAATTTGAGATGTAGTGGTAGAAATATTTTATTTATTATTCCAGGCGTCGTAAATGACAAAAATGGGTCGTGGCAAAGAACCAGAGCAGCAAAGCAGTAACCCGATAGAGTCTAAGAAATTCCGAGATGAAGCCACTGGACATTTTAAGAGTGGTCACTATGAACGAGCGCTAGTTTCTCTTAATAAGGTAAATCATTTTTTCTTAATATATATATATGTCGGAGCATAGTAAAAGATTATCGATTAATCGAATCGTTATCGTTGTCTATGGCGTTGGAGTGGGGTAGTAGTCACTTCCGTTGTTTTGACAGTCTCTACCCTGGACCCTTTATATGCGATCGACAGTCTAACTGAAGTCTTAGTCGTGCGCGGTCTCTCAAGAAGTGAACAACATCTAAGTAGTGCTAGTGATAGTGATAGTGTCAAGTGCAGTGTAGTGTGGAAGTGCTGTCCAACTAAGGTCACGTAAGTCCTTACAATGTAATTGCCACGTGGTTAAGTAAACACAATGTTAGGTTAGGTTAGCCTTAGGTTAGGTTAGCCTTACATTAGGTTAGCCTTGTATTAGATTCGGTTTATGTGCGTTTAACCTTGGGTTTAAACAGAGAGCCTGAGCAGTGGAGGCAAGTGTCGTGATCACTTAAAAGATATCATTAAGTCTACACTTTGGTCACAAGTCCAAGGCACTGTTTAGGTTTCTCTCGTAATTGTTAGAGATCATTTGATAATTTATCGGTTCAGTAGAAGTATCTACGTTGCGTTTACCCAATATTCCACTCATTACCATCACCCCCTTTTAGTGTTCCCCAATATTCCCCATCTTCCTCCTTCCATTTCCTTTCACATCGTTTTAAAATCCCCGACATATATATATTCCTTATAAACATTCCTTAGTATTTGAACAGGAACCCAGCCAGTGCCTTAGACTTTCGTCCAAGGTGTAGGATTAAGGGATTCCTTTATGTAATTACGACACTCTCCTCCACTGCCCGGTCTGACTGTTTGTCTTAGGTTAACATTAGGCTTTTTTTTGACGCTGGAAATGCATTTACGCATAACCCCCGCTGATAACGGGGGGTTATGTGGGGCTCGGCCCTGCGCTGCCGTAACTGCAGCTGCAGGGGAATACTCACTAAAACCCGCGGTACCCTCCACCGCCTTAATGGGACGCCGCGGTCGATATTCCCATTAATAGATAATCGATTACTTTGGTATTGGTTTGAAGCTATCAAAAATCGTTGAATAAAGTGCCGTAGATGTCGCTCGTATTCCGAAAGTAATTTTTGAAAACAAAACATGAGAAGATTTGAGATCAGTTCAAACTAACCTAAATAATCTGTTAAACCATCTACAAACTTTTACGTAATAACCTAAATTTAAAAAATCTATGTTTTGAAATAATACATGTATGTATTAGATACTTGTTATTAGATATTTGTTACTAAATGTTGTACGGAAAATTATCGTAAGTACAATGCATATTTAAAAAGATAGCGTGCAATTTAGTATTAGCAAATACTTGAGCTACACGACACGTGTTTCTCAAGAACATTCGTATACACTACTAGCACGCGGCGTGGTGGTAAGAGGGTGCGAAAACACATTCAGTCACCATGGTGACCACAGCTCGGGCGTCGATATCGATGCCTCTTCATACACCTACATGTTACGTAACAAGCATACGCTCTAAACATGTCCTACCTCTCTGTGCTGAAAACTTTGGATAGCGAGGATAACGCTAAAGCTCAAGTGCGGTCAATTCTCGGACCGACCAAAGACGCGGAATTCCTGCAAAGTTTCGTACGAGTTGGTGTCGGAGATGACGAAGATGAGCTACCAGTTCAAAAGGCCTCTATCAGCAAGAGAGGTCCCGCTGAAAAAGCCGATTCCATTACGGAAGATGAAAAGTTTTCTGTCACGGGACGAAAGGAATCTGTCAAGCCTGAAAAAAGAAGGATTCGACGTAAACCAAAGCGCGAGCGACGTCGACGTGAAGAAGAATTATACACGGATAAAGACAGAGCTGCAGCGGTGTTAATGGGATATAGGGATATTAAATTATCCCTCAATATGAAGGATAAAGCGGAAAGAAGTAGTGCGCTGCAGATACCTGCTGAAGCTGATGCTAGTACTCTACTGGCTTTAGCGCGAGCTGAGATGATGAGGGAGAGGTATCGAACAGCTTTGACATTCGTTGATAAGGTACGAATAAAAGCGACTGGACAGTTTTACAATAACTGTTCTTCATAATTTAGATCTTAATAATAATGTAAATGTGAATATTTGTATGTTTCGATGTCATAAATATTAAAAATTTAATATTTTTTGATAAGTCTAAGTATTACATGGTAAATTGCACCCGAGCAAAGCCGAGGCGGGGTGGGTTTAGTCGTCTATAAAAATGTGATAAATTTTCCTCATATTTAAAATAAAGAAAATAAAAAATGTTTAAATCAATAAAATTATATGTACAATTAAAACTGACGTGACGTCACGACCAAAAATAACAGTATGTATTACATGTATTTTATTTTCAGGCAATTGAACTAGCGCCAGAAGAGAAAGCAGCTTTCGTATCTCGCAGCAGATGTTACCTTCTCCTCGGTGAGCCGCGTAAAGCATTAGCTGATGCTGAGACGGCACTCAAGCTGGATCCCAAGCATGCAAAGGCTTTGCTTCAGAAAGCAGAAGCATTGTACTATTGTGGAGAGTTTGAGCTCAGTTTGGTCCATTACCATCGAGGGCTGCGCGCGCGACCTGATCTGAACGAGTTTAGACTTGGAGTACAGAAGGCACAGGTATATAAAGTAAAAGTTAATGACGCTTTACCGATTTAAAAATTAAATGGATAATAATTCTTAGATGCTAATTTAATTTATCTTTCTTACTCTATTATTAATTCGTATTATATTTATTTATACCTATTGGAACTAAAGCAACGCGCCAAATAAATATGAATACATAAAAAAATATAAACTATTATTTATTTATTTTATTTTATAACTTTATTGTATACCAGTAATAAGAATTAACAAACTAGATATATAACATGTTATAAAGAGTTAACTGTGAAGTACTATGGGCGGTCTTATGGCTAATTAGCCGTGTCTTAAAGACAACCCCTGTTTCGAAAATAAAACGAAGATAGGAATCAGGAAGGTGGTGTAGCATCTAATATTTACTAATACTAATTTACATCTGAATACATAAACATCAAACATACATATGTCGGAAATATAAGTTAGCCTTAGGTTAGGTTAGTCTTGTGTTAGGTTAGGTTTATGTGAGTTTAACCATAGGTTTAACAAGAGAACCTGGGCATTGGAGGACCGTGTTGTAATTACTTAAAGGGATCCCTTAAGCCTACACCTTGGTCAGAAGTCAAAGGCACTGCTTAGGTTCCTGTCTGAATAGTAAGAGATCGTAACGATTAGTCACTCCTGACCGTATTGCGCCCGCAGCTTTCATGATAGACCTAAGACCGTTCTTTGTGAACATACAATGCTTATAAATGATTGTACATTTAGTTTTCGACATATACAATGATTTATATACATACAAATATAATACAGTAATAAAAATCGTAAAGAAATAATTCACTATATTAACATAAGTTTTTTTTAATAAATAGATATTATTCTATGGTAAATAATACACTAATCAATGTAGTAATATTTAAGTAATTTCTTGAATTTACGTAATGTAGTCGATTGTCTAATAGTGAGTAGGAGATCATTCCATAAATTTATAACCTGAACAGTAAAAGATTTTTCATAAAATTTCGTTGAGAATTCAGGCAATTGTAACTTAACTCTCCGCGTTGTTCTCAACCCAGCAGGATATTATCCAACTACCAACAAATAAATTAATTTTATCTGATTTCAAACCTACTTCATAAAGTGAACATAACAATATTAAATATTTCAGGAGGCTATCGAGAACACTATCGGGGCAGTAAAACCAGTCAAAAAAACAGCAAAACGTAAATCCATAAAATCATCCAGACCAGTATTAGGTCAGCTTATGTCCGACAAGATTTATCTAGAAAATCTCCTCAAAAACCCAGACTTGGCCATAGCTGATAAGAAAAATGATGTTGTGATGAAACAGGCTGAAGAGGCGATACGATTTTTGGAAAACAGGGAGGAGTTCTGGAGACAACAACAAACTGCTAAACGACACTAATATTATTTACACACTAGGAATTTATAACTTCTTAGCACTAGTTAAAGTATAGATGTACTTCGATCACTAAAGTAAATACATAGCTACATACAATTTTCACTCAAAACTCTTCCTTGGTCATCTATTTATTATACTTTATAGCACAAATTTAGTACCGTCAGCTGGGGTAAGATTGGCCCTAATCTATAGCTTTGTAATAGTTTTATCAGATGGTATCTACAAAGGGGAACTTAATGCACTTTTCATTGTTGACATAGTTATGATGACGTGCACAGATACGTTCTGAGAAAATAATTATTTGTTTCGTTGAACGTTGAAAATAATTATTGAATTTCACTACATTAGACTTTAATTTACAAATTAATTTATTATTCATAATAATAAAATATTATTGCATTTGTAGTCTGCCAACTCGCACTGGGCCAGCGTGGAGGACTATGGACTAATACTCTCCTCATTCTGAGGAAAAGACCCGGCTCAGCAGTGGGCCATTGAAGGGTGATGATGACTGCATTTGTACTATACATATTATATTTTTTTTTGGTTAACTTTATAAATAAAGCCCGTTATTTACATTTCTTTGATTTGAAAATGTTATAAATAAATTATTCATAAAATGCACTAAATAATGTGTTTTTGTGCCTTAAAAACCGTTTTAATCGTATTAAAGTAAATGATCTTTGGTGGATAATGTACAAACGAGCAGACAGAACATCTGATAGAAAGTGGTCAACGTCAACCATAGACTATATCTGGGCAAAACAAGAGTGTTGTTTTGCCGATCCTTTCGTCTTGAAAGGGAAGGGAGGAAGGGTACGAAGAAGCAAAGGGAATGCTGCAGTTTCAGCGGATTTTGAGCAGGAATCCAGTCTACTGGAACCGCAGCATTAATGGGGTGGGAAACGGAGGGAATAAGGCTCATGACACTTGACGGTCGGATTCGCATGCTGGTGGTCGCAAGCTAGTCGGGGAATAGATCCCCTGCCACCAATAGGGTTGCTGGGTTTAGAGGCAGATGAGGATTCGATTCTAACCCGTTCCCTCACACATTTATGCCAAGCGAAACGAGGACGTCTACTAATCCTATACGCTTCGCCATGTTATTGAAATTTGACATTGAACATTTCAATGCACAAACGGTTTAAATCCCGAAATATTATCATTACGTGCATTTAGCACTATCATTACTACACTATGCGAGCACACGTAACTAAATAGCATAATTTATGTGACCCATGTGAATGGCTATTATCGCATCATCACCTCCGGGAAACTCTTTTGTGTGAGCGAATATAAATATGGCGGTATTGTAGATCACGGCAGTATAGCGAGTGCTGCATCATGGTCGCCATGAGTTACTTATTGGTCGGCATTTTGTTCTTGGTCATAGAACAAGTGAGTATCATTGTTGCAATATATTTATCCCTATTAATTTATTTAAACTTTCGGGACGTCTTAATTTGTATTTCTTTTTAAGCATAAATATTCTGCGCACAAAGGTGTGTGAGATTGGACATAATCATTTATAATACTGATGTTATATAGCTGAAGAGATTGTTTGAATGGTTAAACACACTAATCCCAAGCGAAAATTTGTAAAATGCATTAGGTAATTAATAATATGATTACTCGTGAACGTCTGTTAGGATTGCTGTGCTCTGCTTCTCGACGACTGTGGGTAGTCGAGCAGTGGCAGCCTCCCAAAACATGGAGAGAAAGAAAGTTTTTTTTAGTCATTTCCTCCCATTTGAAAATTTGTCAGATTATAGTTTATCTTGAAGGAAAAATAAAATCAGCTGACCATAACATGGTGGATTTTACTAGATAGATTATTAACATGAAAAAAAATAGATATTATCAGTGATTTCCTCTCAACTAAATAGCTGGTGAGAGTTTTTATGCTATGAATGAAAATTACTGTCAGCTTGCTGTATCTCAGTGGAAAGTTTATTAGCTGATACCTTGAAAAGTGTAACGCAGCAGCGCCTAAGACCTACTGAATCTTATCAGCTGACGACTTTTCCCTTGGCTTAGAGCTAACGGATTTTTTTTAAATAAGGGACAAACGAGCAGACGGTCCACCTGATAGACAGTGGCCACTATCGATCGTGTACATCGGCAAAACTAGAGTTTATCTCTTGTTTTGTTAATGCGTTGCCGCCTTGAAGATAGATTGAAAAGGTGGAGCGAGGCATGGGTAAAACTTACCCCCTCCAAGTGCACCTTTCGCAATATATGCTTTACTATAGCATAGCATCTGGAGAAGGTAATTTTAATATACAATCTAGTTCCAATACATAGCTTAAGAAAAGAGATTTCCTCCCGGATCAAAGTTTGTAAGAGGGTTGCTAACATTCTCTAGTAAATAATGGAAAAAATCAGCTAGCTGTAAATCTAGAGAAAATTCCTAAGCTGATCAAGATTCAGTAGTAGATAGACGCTGCTGCGTTACACTTTTCAAGGTATCAGCTAATAAACTTTCCACTGAGATACAGCAAGCTGACATTAATTTTCATTCACAGTACCATATAAACTATCACTAGCTAAATTTTTAGTTGAGAGGAAATCATTGAAAATGTATTATTTTTTCATGTTCAAGCAGCCAGCTGACGTACAATCCACCGTGTTATGGTCAACTGACTCTATTTTTCGTTCAAGATATTAGCTAAACTATAATCCTACAAATCTTCAAATGGGAGGAAATGACTTAAAAATTTTCCATGTTTCGGGGGGCTGCCACTGCTCGCCCCACCCACGGAATCACAACTGACGGTTACGATCAATCAGAATATAAATCCCTAAATGCATTATACTAATTTTCACTGGAGAAGAAATAATTGACCGAATTTGAATCTGGTTCCAGTACCAGTAGTTATGTAGAAAAGTAAAATAACGTATTGTTAATTATCGCGAGTATGCTAGCAGTAACTCTGAAGCTCCGAGTCGAAACTTTAATATATTACTTTTATAATAATCTTATCTTAATAAAATAAAAAGTCTAATCTAATCTAAAGTTCCCCAGGATGATATTCTAGTCAAGCCGTCAACTGTAAGACTGCGTATAAAGTCTAGTCGACAAGTTAAAAATGGTCTAAAATAGAGATACTGCTCTTTAAAATAATGTGTGATAGCTCATTGTATCCGGAATGACGCCCAGAAAAATATGCTAAAATCGTTATAAATAATGGTGATAGATTAAATTAAATACAAGGACCACTATACGACCACTGGTGTTTATAGGACAGTGGTGTTTAGTTTATTCACCTACTATTATTAAGTTAAACATTTTTTTAAGGTACTTGGCCTTGAGGATGACATCGTGTCTTGTATGCAAATCTTCAATCCTGAGGTAAATAAATTCAGGTATTAGGAGTGTCTTTCACATAGAAAAACTTCATCTATTTTAAAAGAAATTAAAAGGTTACCTTGCTATAATCCTCGGAAATCTGAACAACTAGACTCGTATGGCACAAGCCAGAAGAGAGAACAAGAGGATCGCGACCGACAATGACGTACGTTTCGCTCCGTAAACGAAGCATCTTCAGGAGTTGTTGACTCTACTTCGCTAGTGACGCTTGTAGAGTACCTACTTGTGTGGTGTGTCTTGGTTCGGGTTAGCGCGTCTCACTGTTATGTGGGCACGGTGCTCTTCTGGGTTGTGCCATACGAGCCTGGTTGTTCAGATTTCCGCGGATTATAGCAAGTAACCTTTTGATTCCTTTTAAATCATGAATTTCCGCAGAGTAACGCCTGTTTTAATTAATAATTAAACTAAATATTCATCTATTTTTTTTTCGAATTGTTATGAGGTAACTTAAGACAGTTGTCTACAACATTAATAACTAAGATATTTAGTACATTTTTAAATTATTTAAATGTTCCAGGCCGTTGATAGAAATTGCTGCGAAATCTTGAATAGCTTAGACAAAATATATGAGAAAGGCGAAACGAAATGTGACAAACTAGACCCGAAGGATACAATGGTACGGTTTATAAATTATAACTAAAATTTCATTTTATACACAAATATATTCTAAGATATTCAGTATAAAAATTAAATGTCTCTTTGTAATATATCTATGATACCCGGTGTCAATTTATCCCTATCCAAGCGCCAAGTAGTAAGGAGCGCCTATACTTGAAAAAAAAAAGGAATTCTTATGAGCATCATACATGAAGAGCAAAAAAAGAAATATTTGTCTAGGCTCGCCTACTTTAATGTGGTTGGCCCTCTCCCGTAGTTTTTCTATTGTGCGCCCAAGTCTACAATTATTTGTGCCCTTTGAATCAACTTTTTTTCATTGAATCATGTTATATTTGTGGTCTGACGCCCACAAAAAAATTCCTAGCGCCTTTTCCGCCCTGGCGCCGTTGTGCATTATTTTTTTGCAAGTTTGTTTTTGTAACATGCTCCCAAAACTTCTAATTAAATGATTATAAATCTAATAAAATGCTTATAAATATTTTTTAATGAATTTATACTTAAGTATTAATCAATCTATATTTTTTAAGTGCGGCTATTTTGAATGCATGCTCACTGAAGAGGGGCTTCTTAAAGATGGTAAAGTAGACGAAGAAGAAGCTAACAAGCATTTGGATAAATTGGCAATCGACTTCCCGAAAGATAAGACCATGATCGAGACATTGAGAGGCGCGTGTCTCGGCGGGAAATATGAGATGTACCCGTCGGAGGATGACTGTCCTGCTGTGAAATACTTTTTCTGCACGTACATCAATATATACCTGGTAAAAATCTAATCTCCTCCGAAACTGCTCGACCGATTTTTGTGAAATTTTGTGTGCATATGGGGTAGATCTGAGAGTCGATCAACATCTATTTTTTATACCCCTAAGTTATAGGGGGGGCCAAATTTTTAAAATGTGTATGACAAAATAACGTTTGCTGGGTCAGCTATTAACTCATACAATTTTCAAATTTATTTAACTATTGTATCTATTCGAATTGTGAGAGACTTATAAACCTTTTCCGTAATTTTTATATTTTATTTCAGAGCTGTGATTCTTGGAAAGTAGACGAATTCTGTACTGCAATATCTGAAGATGTAAAAAAATGCAAAGCCGCTTTGGAAAAATCTTAACCTGACAAACAGATAGCGATATATTTGATATAATTGTGTATAATTGTTAAATAAAATAGATTTCGTTATTTTATGGTTTAAGGGTATTATTACACATGTAATTTTTTAGTATACCATAATTAAATATGAATATCATGACGTATTATTTTGCAATTTTATTTATTGGTTTTGACATTGGAAACAAACTATTATATGAAAAAACAATTTTCGTCTAAGTTTTAATTATAGTAATGGCAAAAGAATTTTTGTAATCGGTCCAGTAGTTTTTAAGTTTATTCGTTACATATACAAAAATACAATTCTTTTCTCTTTATAATATTAGTATAGATTTAGATAATAATTTAATATTACTTTATTTATGATTGAAATACTCTAAATTTTGTCAAATTAATAACATTTTTAAAACTATGCAAAACGGTAACACTCACGTATTATTGTGGTAGATTGGTACTACAGTTTCGATCGCAGTGGGCGTGTTCGCCGAGCGGCCACCGCGAGCGCGTCCACTGGCTGAAGAAGATCGCCCAATGCGATCGAAACTGTAGTACCAATCTACCACAATAATACGTGAGTGTTACCGTTTTGCATAGTTTTAAAAATGACTAATTACCACGTTAGTTTCTATAATAAAATTAATAACATGTCATCATAACGAAAATTATTCATTTATTTTTCCGACCGACAACCGACTTCAAAAAGGAGGAGGTTCTCAATCAATCAATTCGATTGGTATATTTTTAAATTTAAGAATCAATTTTCAGTAACTGACGGACAATCCAGGATTTCGCACATTTTATTAGAAAGTACTTGTTATAGTTTACTCTAAACCAGACTATTGCCATGGCTGAAATAATAACCCCAACTGTACTCAAAACGAACGTGTATTTTGCGCATGAACGAGATTAAATATATACCCTGCGTTCCACTGAGCGATCTCAACGCCCACGCTCACGACCGTGGTTTTTCCCGTTCCACCTGTCCGCGAGCGTTACGATCGTTAACCCAACTAGAACGGGTAATTGAGCGTTTTGAGCGTTAACGTAAATAATTCAAATGGCGAGTTATAAAACAATAGTTTCAAGAGGTTAAGTGTATAATTATTGGTTAAATTAATATATATTCATATTTTTTATTGATTGATTCTTTTATATTTATAATTTAATTGAAACTAAAACTAATTTTATATAAATATGCGCTGCAAGAAAAATCACTAATAAATCTCCACTCGTATGTAATAAAGTTATTTATATCGTCGCCATTTTTTAATTTTTTTAAATGCCGCCAAATTTTGCAACGCTCACAACGACCCACGATTTGACATGGATCGTCGTAAGCTTGAGCACCAGTAATGACGTCATCAATGACGTCTTTGCCGCAACCACAACGCCAGCGTTCGTCAAGTGGAACGGCTAAATGAGCGTTGAGATCGCTTAGTGGAACGTGCCTATTGTGATGAAAATTGCACAAATTATCAATTTGAACATCAATAGAGTAGCATGTAGAAAAAAAAATTAATAGGCCAACTAAGAATGGAGGGGTGGTCTTGTCCCTTTGATAGAAAAACATAACCCAACAGATTGTATTTGGAAAGTATAATAAAACAAAGTAATATTAAAAGAAATATATTTAATTTGTTCTGACGGCATCGATCTCATCGCCACACAAACAGCTTACGCTACACTTCATACACTACATATAACCTAACATATGCATATTTACAATATTTACAATTCGCGTGACAACTGCATTACATGTGAAAATAGTGAATTGCAAACTTCATATTCATATAAATAAGACAAAAACGTTTCACATTGTATCTATTACAAAATATATGCAATTTGCCTAATAATACAGCCTTCATGAAGCTTAAGAATTCGGGTTGGTTTCATTACTTGCTGATAAAGTCCCTGATAGACTATTCGAAAGATAAATTCCAAATTATTACGAAACTCCATTATCTACAAGAACTTGGTTATAAAATATTTTCAGCGACAAATAACAAGTAGCATTGCATTCACTAAACATTTGATGGAACCTTCAACTATCTCTTATTCATTGAGTACATAATTACTATTTATATAAAACAAATTACATATAATAATTCCATTATAGAAAACGTTATTCATGACTTAGTTATTCTACAATACTGTACTTAGTCATTCGTATTCGAGAGATAGTAATCAATTCATTCCCATAGAGATCCTGAATAAATAACTTAGTGCTTATATACTAAAATACATCTATATGAGGAATCATTTATAATTTTGTGTATATTTACAAACTTATTTAAAGTATACTAAATATTACTTTGAAAAGTAATCTTAACATTACCAGCAGCATTTTTTAATATAAAATGTGTAGTCGTCAACAAAAAGTGTCTTTTTAGTGACTTTAGTGTACCGTCTGGTTTTGCTTTACAAAAGCAAATTTTAATCTAATTTTTTTCCAAATTTCACATTTAGAAGTCATAGTCTAAACTTATTTTGACTGTAATATGTATATAAATATTTTAAAAAGAGGTTTTTAACACTAGATTCACCAGAGCAGACATTTTAACTGATCGTGCAATTTCAATTCAAATTTTCTTCTGCATGACTTTAAAAAAAAACAAATTATGACTTTTTTAGATATAAGTAGAACATACATTTTATGAACTTATATATTCGTAACAAATATATTTTTTGTTATTGACACTTATACCGACAACAGTCAAAATGACTGGTGTATGTTTTGATGAAATGTTGTGATGAAAAGACATTGAAACAGATATAACAAAAATATGACGTATATTACTCAGAGATTAGGCCACAAAGGTTTCCTTGTTTCACAGCTATTACTTGCCCACTCGGCTATCAGTAAATGCGAACTTGATACTAGATGATTCTATTGTTAAGTTTCATAGGAAATAGATTTTACAAAGAAAGAACAGTATATCCTTCATCATCGGCTTCACTGTAAGCTAAAGCTACGGAGTAAAGTACGAAGTAAATTTATAATAAAAAACATTTTATTGAAATTTTATAGTAATAAATGTTTAATTGGAATTTTATAATAATAAACGTTTTATTAAAATTTTATAATAATAAACTTTTAATTGAAATTTTATAATAATAAACGTCTAATTTTAATTAATAATAATATACGTTTGAGTAGGCTGGAAACTTTCTGGACATTCTGATTGGTTTTGGAAATAGATATATCTAAAAAGCTGGTAAATCTAATGTTAATAAATAAATCCATAAAATGTGAAAACATTCAACACTGAACAATTATGTTATTTTAGTTCAATTACCTCATTTCCATTTAAATATACATTAAAAATTCTTAACTCTAACACTTCATTACACAACATCAAACACTTCACTGTAATGTTGAGTTAAAGCAGTAGCATGGTGGGTGAAGCCCTAACAGCACAGTCGAGTTATACACTAACTTTAAGTGTCACATCGCAATAGCGTCAGTTAATCAACTTGGAACAAGTTTATAAGATCAATTTAGCTATAAGAAATGTCGTATGGCAGCCTTTAGCTGGCTGACCTGATGTTATTCAACCTCCTCAGCAGGTCTCTTGTACACTGGACCAAACTTGGCCATGTACTTCCTGACGAACATCTTGGCCTTCGACCTCACTGAGTCTGTCACTACCAGTTCTTCTACCGAGCGGCAGTGCTTCAGTTCTTTGAGCATCACGAAATGAGTTAGCTGTGGATATGAATACTTTATTGAATATTTTGTGAACAACACTAACTTAATTACACAGGTCAGCATGAAAGTGTGCGGAAAAATCAATTATAAGTTTTCGTTTTTTTTGTTATAAAATTTCTTGAATAATAACACAAATTGTATAACATATGTCCAAAACTAAATTATTTTGAATAAAACAATGGTGTCGAATATTATTTACTCATACTGTAAGAAAATATCATTTTGTCTGTACAAAATTAACATTATTAGTTATATTATGGAAATTTTACCCGTGAGGGGACGGGTTAGAATACTATTCTCCTCTGCTGCTGGGAGAGCATCTCGTAAGAGCCGAGTAACCCAGCACCCCCTTGGTGGTAGGGGATCTATTCCCCGACTGGTTTGCGACCACCAGCATGCAAATCCGACCGCCAAGTGTCATAGACGCGTTCCGGTCGAGCCCCGTGTGGGCCAAACTTACCCCCTCCCACTCCCATCCCATTAATACTGCGGATCTAGTGAATTCTGGGCTATGGCTCAGGATCCGCTGAAACCGCAGCATCGTTTTCTTCACTCCCCCTCCCCACTCTATCTTCGAGGATGCAACGCATCGGCCAAACAAGAGGTTATCTCTTAATAATATTTCCCTTAAAGCATTCCTAAATAATTTGGAAAATAATCTTTATTATTTAACAACTCACCTTCCTAGCCAAATGCTTAAAATCCGCTGTGCAAGTAATCCTCCCAGCCGGAGCATCAGAATGTCTGTAGGGATTGAGATGATGAACCATGACCCTAGCCATGCTGCTGCGGAACTGTTCCTTGATCCTTCTCGCGGTCTCTTCCGGGTCTGGAGCGGGAGGAGCGGGGGCAGGGGCGGGAGCAGGTGCAGGCACGGGCACTGGCACTGGAGACGACTCGGCGGGAGAAGTGATAAGAGAAATTTTTTCGACGCCCTCGTCGGAATCTCCGTCAGTTTCGGTGTCTGTTTCATCGAGCTCAACAAACTATAAATAAATAATTAACTTTACTAATAGAATAGCCACAAAATAATGTTTTAATAAAAAAAAAACAATAATTAAAGTGTAATCAATTGGAACATATTATGAAAATTATTTATTTATCCAGATCCAGAATAATGAATGCAAAGTTGCATCTCCAATTTTTTTCAATTTATATACAGACATATGCTGATGAACTGCTTACCTTGACTTTTAATCAAGTTAAGGTCAAGGGCCTTTAGTCAAGTTAAGGTTAGTAAAAATTCATTTAATAAAACTTCGATAACATTGTTATTTACTTTAACACCTGAAAATCTTGTGATTATCAAACTTATCCTTGAAAATTTCTAAACAAAAAATAATAGGCTAATTTTCCAAATGTACAAAAAACACTAAAACTTTGAAAGGGATCAAATATTCTCCATTTTCTATTAGACGTATATATCATTAATAAATAATTAAAGTTAAACTAATCCTTAAATAATAAACATACCTTAAGATCCTTATGTGTGATATCCTTCCCTTTCTTCCTAAAAGCAGACAACAAGCGCAGTTTCTCCTGCAGCTTCTCTTTCCGTTTGCGCAACTTCTCCTTTGTCTGTTTGTATCGCTTCACTTCCATACGACCAGCCAGCTTGTCTTCTTCAGTGCGTGGCTGCAATATTTTAATTTAGACAATTTTTAAATGCGAATTTTTATTGCACTTAGGAAATTCTGCAAAATTTGCCATCATAAAATACATTTGAACTCAATTATCATTTATGGTTAAGATATTGGTGTCGATCTCCCACACAGGCACACACCTCTGAGTTATCCGAGTTATGTGTGTTTTAAGCAATTAAACATAGCTTGCTATAACGGTGAAGGAACACATCGTGAGGAAACCTGCACTCCTGAGAGTTCCCTTAGGTTCTCAAAGGTTTGTTAAGTCCGACAACACGTGGTACCCCGATATGATAGACTATGGCCCCTACTCATTCTAAGGGAGACACCCAGCGCAGCAGTGGGCCATTAATGGGTTGACAATGATGATGATGATGATGATTGTTTATAAGGCTCTGAGAAGATTTTTTGTTTACGATGATTTGTTATTGCCTTTCAGAACATATCATATTCCGAAAACTTTAACTATGCTGACCCAAAAACATAGAGATAGAAATACGATTTTCTCTCTGGTTTGGTATAATTATACTTACACTTATCGGCCTTTCCGACACGAGTCCCGGTCTTCGTTTTCTTGGTTTTATGTTAACGAGCGCGTGATCCGGAATCAAACCATTTTGTGATTCTTCTTTCATCACTGAAAATATTATATAACATATAAAAAATTTAATTTTAATTTAGAAATGTTACAAAAATTATATCTACATATCTAAACACGCGACTCAGCACCACTAATGGTAATACCACTAGACCGAGAAGGATTAACATTTAATATTTATTACTAATAAGAAATACTGCCAAGCCCCACTCACGGACCACTGGCTCGGCAAAGATATACCTTCATAAATTCCATTGACTCCCTCAATAAGCTTCCCTTTCATCGGTCGTCCAATGACAGCTGACTCTAGCGCCGTCATTGGTTCAGCTTCTTCTTCAGAAGAACTCTCATCTATAAATCAAATAACATAATTAAAGGTCACTATTTCTAATAAGAGGAACCTATACTAACTAAGTCCTTCTGTTTGGTTGTGAAGGGTGCTTGATGATACCACTACCTTGAATGCTAAGAATACTTGTCAGTTGTTATACAAAACTTAGACAGTAAAATTATTAGAACTGTTCAAAAACAGCATTATTCTCTCCTCTCTCTACGAGGCAGGTAACAGTCACTATTTACGTACTATAATAGTGTAACAAAATTTAAGAGTAAATAGACTTTGTTACCTGGTGAAGCCACTGGTGCAGCTGGAGGTAACCACTGCGGCTGTCGCTGTTTAACATGGTAGTAATACCGTCTTCCGCGACCATCAGTAGCGCTCCGCCACATCGACGGTAGGACTGGCTCCTTGCCTTCTTGAATTGGTTCAATCTACAATCACATATTACAACAATAAAAAAACGAGACATGTGTAATTATAGGAAGAGGTGTAATGTTGTATTTGTATATTACCGTATGCTGCGACGGAATCGGATTGGGCGGTTGCTGTTGCGGCGGCGCCTGCGGAGGGAAAGGCAGTTGTTGGCCAAACATAAAGCCACCCATGCCTCCCATACCAGTCATACCTCCTATACCGAACCCGCCTATGCCCATCATGCTGAAACGGGAGAATATAGTTCACGTTCAAAGGCATAATAGAATATTCTTTGTCAGACTAAATAATATTTAACAACACTTACTTAGGCTGTGGCATACAAAATTGTGGTCCAGGGAACGGCTGACAAAATCCAGGAGGACCCTGAAATTCTCCATTAGGCCCCACCCACTCTGGCGGCATATCTGACATTACGCCAGGCATCAAACCAGGGACACCGGGTACTCCAGGAGGTACCATGGGTACCATGTTACCCCCACCCAATATGTTCGGGCCGTTCATCATATTCTGAGGACCGTTCATCATATTTGGAGCACCGGGAATCATGTTCGGTGCTCCAGGTATCATGCCTTGTGGGAACATCTGTAATTAAATATTCACTCAAACCAACTCACTTAAATTTAAGTAGTTTTCAAATGTGAACTAAATGAACTTTCTAAAATACCTGAGCAAAAGCATCCTGAGGCCAGTGCGGAAAATGCGGGTGTCCCCACTGATCCCGGTCTCGTTGGCGACGACTCTCATCCGCCGCGGCAGCAGCTTCCGCAAACGCCCGTCGACGCTCTTCTTTACTCATCGGTGGGACGGCTGCGAGGACACGCTCGCTTAGCCTAAACCATATAAAGAAAATGAGGTTTTATTTCTCATTGTCTTCTGATGTTCAAAAAAGTAAATATTTAAAAACAAAATTATGAAAGAATTTATATTACCTTATGCTCCGCCTTCCTTCTGGACTGGGCCTCCGTTTTCTCCTGTCCCGATCATCTCTTTCACGCTCTCTTTCCCTATATCTATCTCGTTCTCTCTCACGTTCTCGCTCTCGTTCTCTCTCCCTCTCACGTTCACGTTCGCGTTCACGTTCACGTTCCCTTTCTCTCTGATCTCGTTCATCGCGACGGTCACGTTCCCGGTCACGATCATCTCTGCGATCACGATCTCGTTCTCGATCTCTTGTGCCACTGGAATCCGCCGCCCTCCTCTCAACATTAGCTTGACGTTCGTGTTCTTTCATTTGTTGTATGCGTTCTTTCTTTGGAATTTTAAATACCTCCTAAATAAATAAAAAATAAATGATTACAACAATTACCCACTTTTTCAATAATTTAGATCAAAATAAATTACGTACCTTTAAACTAGACCATCTTTCTAATAACTGATTACAAAGATCCTTCACTTTTTCTGATATAGCTGCATGTTCTTTGGTCTTATCTGCCAAAGCAGCGTCATCTTGGGCTGTTCGGTTTGGAAGTTCTATAGATAAACCTATAAAAACATATTTAATAATTATTTTAAATGATTACTTGAACGCTGACAAAGCTTGGAATCCAAGTAGCATTGATACTCAGCTGAATGATAACACAATTGTAAATAAATTCATGTAAACAATGGTGTTTGCGACTTGGAAAAGAGCGACTGTTGAGTTTCCTGCCAGTTCTTCTCATCAGAAAACCGCTTTCCGAACTGGTGGTAGCTTCAGACAAACTAACCCATTTTTGACGTGTCAAAAGTACTTTGTAAAAAGTTTACTTGAAGTAAACTATTTTGAGTTTGATTGACTTTTTAAAATATGTTGATACATATGGAAAGAGTGGCCTAAAGGTTTAACTTGACAGTTGGCTAACAATGTAGTTACTTTTTATTTCTCCCATTTAAACAACCGAGTAGTAATATAATGTAATGAAATTAATCAAATCAAATCTTTTATTTGTGAATACAGTAAAATAGATTTTAAATATATATAGTTTACTTTAGAAGCTGTATTCTATCAAAGTGGTGTACAAATATTATACAGACATTATGTTAACAAAAAAAAATTATAAAATAATGAATACAAATTAAATGTCACAAATTAAAATAAACTGATTATAATTTGTCAATGCTTATCATAATGGTATTGATATGTTGTAAATTATTTAATGAGATTATGTACCAGTTATATAATTATGTTATTTTGACTTCATCATCTAGATATTTTTTAATAGAATAGTAAGCTTTATTGATGAGATATATCTTTAGCTCTCGCTTAAAGCTGTGGACACATTCTATTTTCTTTATTTTTGTAGGTAGCTTATTATATATTTTTACAGCTGAACAAAATATGCTATTTTGAAATTCAGCAGTTTTAGATGCTGGAGTTAATAGTGTCAAAGGATTTCTCTTACTGTTACATTTGTCAAAATTATGCAGATTGAGATGAACAAAAACTGCTGTTTCATAAATAAATAAAGGGGCAAATGTTAATTTTCTTACATATTGATCGACTTGTAATTTCCATTTTAAATTTTTGTCCTTCTAAAAATTTAGTTTTATCTGTCTCTTCAATTTGTATGTATTTGATTTATATTGAATATTAATGCTATTTAAATCATATTTTGTCAAACTTAATTTCATTATTTTAGTTTTTTTAGTTTATTATTTTAGTATAGTTAATATAACATACCTGTAGCCTCGTCAATGAACACAGGATCTTGTGGGGGCATATCCACAGCACTGAGCCACCGCTCGACTATGGTGAAGAATCTACTCTCTTGCACCATAGTTTTGTTGGTAATTGGTAGTCGATCTACTGTTTGAAGCATTTCCAATCTGAAAAATTAATAAATATTACTTAAAATTGATTTGTACCACTAATAAATAAACTCAAATGCTATATTCAGCCTAAAATAGTCCAAGTCAAACTTGATTTGTAGGTGACAGTTTTTATTGATCGCTAAATTATTCTACTCGCGTTTTTGAAATTATCGATTCAAGTGAAATAATGACACTTATTACTGTTTTAGTAGTAATATAGTTGCTGGCTCATGCCAACATACCAGTTTTTATTAGTAAATACAGATGTTAAATACATAGTTTTGACGATATATTCTACCAAACTGGTGTAAAAACATTTTTACAAACATGAAGTTTAAAAAAAATCACATTAAATGTCGTTTGTCATACATAACAATATTGAAAAGCCATAAACTATTATATTAGATTATATACTAGGTATATTAGATTAATCATTGAATTATAAACTCTATTTAAAAGATATGTCTTTAGTTCTCGCTTCAAAATGTAGACACTTTTTATTTTTTATATCTTCGTATGCACTTTATATTATTACTGATGATCAAAATACAGTATCTTAATAAAAATGTACATCTTGGAAAAACGTTTATGTAATTGAGCTTTCCAAAACATAAAAGAATCACGTACTTAAAGTTCAAAGGTGCATCGGCACACCAAGGCGCCAGCAATCTCAACCCACGGTAGTCCAAGAACAGTCTTCTGCAAGGGAGATGTGCATCTCGTAATAGACGAAGCAAGGCGGCCTGAGCTCGTCGCGTCTTAGCACGGACCACTGTACGAGACAAGCGGAGAGTGTGTGCTTGATTCTTGACTCCTGTTCTACTTAGGGCTTCTAAGTCATCTTCAATCTGTGGAAAAATAAGTCCAATAATCTAAAAAGTATTTTTTATAGATAATAACATAAAAGTTCACTTCTATACAAGATAAGCCAAACTTGTTTCTCAATTTGCCAAAAGATAAAAATTTTTAATAAAACTTTTAACAAAGTTATAGACTGAAATTTCGTAAATGGTGAAATGGATGACAAGTCAAGATTAAGGATTAATGTATTTATGAGTATAGTCTTGATAAAACTTTATATAAACTCTAAAATAGTAGCATATTTTAATCAAATAATATTAAATGACTCACATCAGCGTCTTGCACCAGGTCTGGAGCTTTAGGTTTGTACTTCCTTTCTCTCTTGGGTTTGCGTACACGTGGCCTCGTGGGCTCTGCACCAGCATCTGATGCTCTGGTTTCTTCAGAAGACTCAGTTGCACCTGACTTCGATGTTGATACATCTTCCTCCTCCTATATTAAAATATATAATTACTTAAGACTACAAAACACGATTAACTTTCTAAAAGGTTTCATTTTCCAAATTTAATCACGAAATAGCTCTAATTTAATAGAATGATAGCAAACCTCTTCATCATAATCATCATCAGAGTCTGGTTCAGCCCCAATCCATCCTCGACAGTTTTCAGCGCCACAATAGCAACGCTGAGCTATTTTACTGTGGACAATGTAATTCAAGTATTCTAAAAAGATCCTTTATAATCATTTTACTACCTCACAGAATTTCAACACTTGATATTAATACAACACTGTTTAATAAATATACATTTAAATTTTAGCTTGAGTCTCCCTGTGATGATAAAAATAAAAAAAAATATTCAATTTTATATCTCTTTACTAGTCAACACGCGAGACACCGTTCGCGTAGAAGTGTGTATATGTTAATTTAATTAGGTATAAAAAAAATTTCAGCTTCTTTTGTACCGCCTTGCCATTCTATCCCACGAGATCGGTTTTTTTTCGGTCTAAATCTAAAGTATCCACATATAAGATTTTATTATATCTATATAGATCAGGGTATGCATGAATATAGACAAATGGTCGAAATTAGTGATACACGGGTAACAGGAGAAGAAAACGAGGCAGATCACTTAGGGGATGGGTTGACGAAATTGAGGCAGTGGCAGGCGGTACTTGGAAATCACTAGCCAGAAAAAGAGAAATGTGAAGTCAGTTGGAGGAGGCCTTTGCTATAACAAAACACACAGATATTGCAACTAATGAAACAACTAAAGAACATAACCAATTGGCAAATATCTGATAGAAGGCTTATAATGATAATAATATAGATTAGGGAATTGATATTCAAATTTGTTAGCTAAACTTCAATCTATCTTATTCTAATCCACTTCTAATATATTTTTTAGTACTACCATACATTAAGGTATGTAACAATATAAATATAAGAAAATATTTCTATTTATAAATTATACTGCCTTTAAATCAATAACTTACCCAAACCGCTGAAACTGGTAATCAAAGGTGATCTCTTCTCCAACCGGAATGTCCCTTTTACTGAAGAATCCTATTCTAAGTTCTCCATTCACTGTCCACTTCTGGGTCTCAGCATTAGGTTCGCATGAATGGTTAATGAACCTCGATATGTTGCCTTTCAGTGTAGCATCAATCACTGTATCGCCTTTCAACGACATGAAATAGTGATGCAGGTTGTTTTCATCAGAATAAGTCTGAGCGCGTTTGAAAAACTGCTCGTAATCTAGCACTTCGCCTACATATTCCATTAAAAATTCGCCTCTGCAAAAGAAAGAAAAAAAATTAAATGAATGTAAACACTAATTTCTTCTTAATTCTTCATTACAATAAGCATAGATGATTTCAGCCACATTTAGTATTTGCCACAAAGGGCGAATATTTTAATGCCTAATTTTGTGATTTTTTAAAATTATTGTCAAGAATCAATCATCCTCAAGATAAACTCAAAAAGTACTCAACAGATTTAAATTTATAAGTTAAAAAATGGGTAAATTGATGGAAATCTGATGATATAGGCATAATATGTTCTAGCATGCCCATGCAAAGTTGGGTCTCTAGTATTATAACATAGTAAAGCCACAAATAATATTCGCACTGCTAGTCTTTGAAAATAAAATCATTCGCATTAAATATAAATAATTTCATTATGTTTTTAAAAGAATAACAAAACTGTTTTATAAATAGGAATAACAATTTGAAAAACTACTAATATAAATGTGAACTTACGCTGCAATGTCTGAACAAGCTTCCACACCACAGCCCTTCTTGTCAGCATAAAATACTTTTAAGGGACCATTATCTCTCTTTTGAAACCTTCTGTTTGTACACCGCTCACCAACAGGACATCTTGAGTTACTGAAAAATTTTTATACTCTGTATCAAATTACTAATGAACAATCCTAAAATAATTCTGTAGAAGATTCAATTATTTAAATCTGTATTAACTGGTTTGACTTTAGTCATAGTTTATATTAAAACTAAACCTAAATTACATATTTTAGGATTTGCTCTTTCTGTTCCGGAACAGAGCAAGCACTCAATTAAACCATGCTGAATTTAGTCAACTATTATCAATTATAAAACTTTTATAATAAATCTTACCATTCAATCATAAGCAATCTGTTCAAGCAGTCTTCACCACAAGCCAACTCCCCCCTCTCAAGTTCATCCCTAGTCATAAAACAATCACATATCATTTTCTTTGTCTCTTTACTGATCATGCGCTCGCACAAATATTCATTCTCCTCTAAATGTTGATACTGGCTCAGCCTCTCTTCAATAATTCTATCATAAGCCTCTTTTGAAAGTGGTGTTGTGACTCTCTCCTCTTCTAACTCCTTTGGGTCTTCATCAAGTGCTGGTAATTTTTGAGGCAAACCAGGGCTTGCTAACGGAGAGTTTACTGGAGAATTCGCTACCATCTCCAATTCACTGGATCTCCTCCAACGAGATTTTACTTTAACTGGCATTTCTGATGGCACAGGAAATGTTAATGAGTTTGGAGGATTACTTTGCATGCTATCAGACCTTTCTTGACTGTCTGATCCCATTTCCTCTAATTTTAACTTTGTCTGTGTAATCAAGGCTTTCTTCAGAGGAGTTTTAACTAAACCATAGCCTTTAGTCTTTTGTTTCATTGTACTTATTGTTTTAATGCGACTAGATCTTCGTACACCAGTAGGTGAGGATTCTGAAGAATCATTGTTTTCTATGATTCTTGAGGAGTTACTATCGTCAGACAGCGTGGAACTAGGTGTTAAACTAGGGTCCGGTCTCATCAGAGCATCAGCTATCATTTGAGGATCAGGAACATTATAATGTGGAGTGTTAAATTCGTTTTGCTCTATACAATCCATTGGTGACATAGGATTTGATTCCATTTGGACAAGATTGAGTTTAGCAAAATCTTTCTGAAAATCAACATCTTTGTCTTTTTCTTGAACTGCTTCTTGAGGACTTCCCATATTAATGTTATAATAAAGTTCTTGATTGTCATCCTCCACAATTTGTACAATAGTAATAACATCATCATCATCACCATATTCTAAATGCTCTTCTAATGTTGTCTGTCTTTCTTGCTTGAGATTCTCACTTTCGCTAGTATCATTAAGTAAAGGTTGCTCTAATGATTGATTTTCAATATTTTGTTCAATTTCACTTTTAACTAGTGCTTCAGGTTCATTATCTTTATGGTTAATACTCACAATATTCACTCCTTCATTTACCTCATTTTCATTAACATTTTCATGCATAGTTACAATGTCTTTTTGAGTTTCATTAACTGGTGACATTTCTCTAGAATTTAGTTGTGAAGTCTTAACAGATATTGTTAAAGGGCTAGAAGAAACACCACTATATGTATCAGACTGATTGTCTATAGCAGCATCAGACTCTGAACTAGCACAGGGATCCACAACTCTTATCTCTACGCTGCTGTTAGTTTCACTATCACTCCCAACATCATATTTCTTATTCATAGGGTCATCACTATTAAACAAACAACGATATTTGCCAAACTTTTTATGTAAAGCTACAATTGGGATACTATTACTATAGTCAGTTTTTAATTTTTGTATATCTGACATTGACCCAATCATTACATTAGAAGAGGGCTCTTTGGTTTCAAGTTCAGAAGGTGGTTTATCTTCAGATGCTGAAGACTCCGGAACTGGCTCAATGGAAGTGGAAGTTTCGCCCTGAGTATTATTTTCTCCCTCCGGTTGTTTCCCGCGCCGTGTTGACCGACGAGATGGAGCTTTGGAGGCTGGTTTTCTTCTTTTTGCCATTGTTGGCAAACAACCTACAAATTTGAGCAACTATGACAACTGAATAGAAACATGGGTATATAAAACACGGTGACCTCTTTCGATCGTTATTCGTTATGTCAAAGCCATATTGTTATGATGCATGTAGCGCAGCATCAGTTACTGTTGCATTACAAATTCAATATTCCTATATTAATCAATGCAGCAATAACTAAAAAAACAAGCCAATAGATGATTTCTTACAACATAGCGTAAGCCACCGGTTCGATGGTCTCAAATACAAAAATTGTTACAAACATACCATCACTATCTCACCCAGAGATACTCTTAATTAAATTTCAGTCGTATATTTAATAAAACGAGAAATTCTTCACTAAAAAATAAAAACACTCATATATAATCCATTTTTATTAGGTCCAGTGCAAGTTCATTTATTTGGCATCCATCATTAAATTTGTTGTGCTGTGTGCAAATTGTCACTGAAAATGTGAACATATTATAAAAAATATTTTTTAATCCACTATATCAAACAATAAGTTCCTTTAAATGATTTTTATTTATTAAAAATTATTTTCTTATTAATTTTGAGGTAGTTTTAATATAATTTTGTAATAAAAGTCAAGCAATTGATTACAATTATAAAAATCAGAATCAATGATCGATTTCTTTCTATACATAGAGCAAGAAGCATACATAGAGTATGTGCGCCTCAAGTCTTTACATTACATTTTTACGTGAGCCCGCAAATTAAAACACACGTGTTATTATTTTTGTCAGGGTTTTCTGGTGAAGTAATCACATGGCATCCGTCTTTATTCATCAATATTTATTAAAATGGACAATAACTTCTTGTTAGCAATGAGTGAAGCACACTGAGTGCGACATTACCACTAAGGCAAGTTAACACTTATAAACCGCAAAATTTTCTAATAGTCATATAGATATATACAATATAAAAGATAAACTACAATGGCTTACAATACGATATCGTTGAAATCTCCATACTGTTTCACTTCTTTACACGATATTATACAATCCTCAAACTCCTAATTACCTGAAAGAGCGTTTTACATACCTTGGATCCGATACACTTCTACATTTCAGACTTCGTTCCCAAGACGACAACAAATTGAAGTTTCCTACTTGTTTCTCTCAGAATTATAAAGAATCTTTTACTTTTAAATCAGTACAGTTGTGGAATGAACTTCCTAGGGAAGTTCGTGAGGCACCATCGCTATCTGTATTCAAGGCACTCGTCAAAAAACATTATTTGTCCTTACAAAATTTATAGTATAGTTTATATATGTGTATATATAGTATAGTTTATATATATATATATATATGTATTTATAATATGTATTTATGTAACATGTACAATTTATGTATGTAGTATAATAAAAGTTATTATTATTTATATGTTTACACATATTATATGTACCAAAAACTTTTTATTGGTTTTATAAGTTAATACAGGTTTAAAACTGTTTTGCGCACCACCTATATTTTTGTTTGCTAAGGTTTCGTACGACCAGCAGGTTACCTGGAAGAAATCACTTTAAGTGATAAGGCCGCCTTTGCATGCTATAGCTTAAGTTACTGCTTGTAATTATTTTCGTCATTGTATTTCACTGTGTGTGCAATAAAGTATTTTATTATTATTATTTTTTTATTTCTCTACTATTCCTACAATTTACATTTTTAAATATATCTAAAAAAAACCAAAATACATTTAAAAATATAAAAAATAGAGGCCAACCGGCAGCGGGAACACGGTCCAAGCTACCGACAGTCAGGGCTCCAGAGAGAGGAACTTCCGCACGATACGTGCCGTGTCCAGTAGTACCGCTTTCTGCATCAGGCCCTTGACCCATCCATCCAACGCGAGCCTCTTAAGATGTTGATCGAGGCTCTTGGCTATTAGGCCATTGGCCGTCACGACAATCGGCACAAGAGCATGCTGAGTCCACATCCCACATGTCGACAATCTCATGAGCTAAATCAAGATATTTCATTTGTTTATCTTTCTCAGCTTTCACGAGATTCCCGTCATGCGGGATGGTGACGTCAACAATCATTGTGCAGCGCTCCGATCGATCTATCACCACTATATCAGGCTTATTGGCAATAATAGTCCTGTCAGTGATGATAGTTCGATCCCAGTACAACGTGACATGACCATTTTCGAGAACTGGGTCGGGCGCATACCTATAGTACGGCACCTCAGACTCCACAAGGCCGTATCGAAGAGCAAGTTGTTGGTGGATAATCTTGGCCACTTGGTTGTGTCTGTGCAAATACTCGCCGTTAGCAAGACGAGGACAACCGGAAATAATATGTCTGAGTGATTCGCCCGAACTGTGACATGCCCGACATATGTCCACCGTGCCATCCCTCACAATATACCTCCGGTAGTTTCTCGTCATGATAACTTCGTCCATAATTGCACAGACAAAACCTTCGGTTTCCCCAAATAGGTTACCGAACCGTAGCCAAGATACGGATGCTTTAAAGTCGACCTCGTCCCCGTGAAGGTTATTATTATTATTATTAAACCTGTATTTTTCTTTTAATAAAATTAAATTAAATAGCAATATATATAGATAGACTTGAATGCAGTTAAGGAATGTGTCCGTCAAGTGACAGTGATTTCGATGTCTATTTCTCTCTCGATAAAGATTCAACTTTGTTTTATAGATATATTTTATTTTATATCACTAGCCTCATCTGATTATTGGTCTAAGACATGGAAGATATACAAAAAACTGTTTATAACATGTTGGATTTAAAATATTGTTTACTGTATTGTAAACACCGAACTACGACACTCGACAGTACACATTAAACACTTGTCGAAGGTAATTTCGAATGGTACTATTGTCGTATAGAAAAGATGCTAAATCCCTTTTTATCAATACAATATTATATGGTGTCGCAATTTAGGTATTAAATGGCGTACGATAACTGTTAAGAACAACATTATTTTAAATGCGAGTGAGGCGAGGCGTGCGCAAGTGCTCCCGCTTTTCACATCATGGCCCGACTGCATCATCAACAGGCGCGTTTAATATAATAATAATGATAAGTTGAATATGATATATATTAGACAGGTTTCCATAAATATTTGATTTCTTTACCAGCTTATAATACGCAATTTTTTTAATATTTGAAACCTTTTCTTTTAACGTGCAACATCGGTCAGAAAACGAGAACTGTCATCTGTCAATTTGTCATTTTGTCAAGTGCGTCGGCAATTGGCATTTTGGCAAGTCGCACAATTTTGTTTCGGTGCTTATATATATTTTAATTAATTTTAAAGAAGTTATTATAGAAGAAAAACTGATTTGAAAATTAATTGTATACCCGAATTAATTAAGGAGAGAAAATGACGAATGATAAATCAGAGGTAATACTAATATGGTTACTATATAATGAAGAGACACGTCATTCATGCCGACGCTAAACATTTTTGTTCAAAAATTGTTTCTCTTGCGTGAAAATCATATGAAATGAAAAAATATTTGCTAAAGAATTAATCTAATGCAAGTTATAATTTCAGTAAATTAAAGTAATAATAGAAATAACTTCATTCCATTTTGGTCTATTAAGTTTATTTATTTTTAAATTCTATTGTTACTGTGAGTTTTGGTTAAAAATTATAGTATCAAATTTTCTGTTTGTGCAAGTGTAACAATTATTATTGAAATAAATTCAATTTATCATGTTTATTTTTTTGTTAATGCTTACTTATCATGTTTCAGGTTGTAAAAATTAATAAATGGGATGGAGCTGCTGCTAAAAATGCTATTGATGATGCGATAAGAGAGGTATTATACCTTTTTCATAAATGATAAATGAGTTTTTTAATATAGTAGCATAGTAAGCTCGATTACAAACTAAGCTACACCAGTTAATGTGACTGTAGTGTTGCTATCAACTTTTCCATTAGTATCAGTATAACAATTTAATTATTTATATTATGTTGTAGGTGTTCACTGGAGAGTTGAAGTGCAAAGAGAGTTTTGTTTTAATTGATGGGCGTTTATTCCTTTGTGCATTAGCAGTTGGAGTTGCTCTCTATGCTCTTCTTTGGGATTATTTGTATCCTTTCCCCCAATCCAGGTAATTAACAAATACTATAAATTCATCAATACATATAATTTAGTTAAGCTTATATGTATGTCAATCAAAATTTTAAATTGCTTTCCATACTTTGTAGTAGTAATTGATAAAAAATTCTCTTTAATATTTTTATGTTTCAGATTGGTACTTATAATTTGCGTCTCATCCTATTTCATCCTCATGAGTATTTTAACTCTGTATACTACATTCAAGGAAAAAGGCATATTTGTTGTAGCAAAGGAAAAAGTGGGAAATAATGATAGGGTTTGGGAAGCCAGCTCTTATGTTAAAAAGTAAGTAGATTAATATGAAAAAACATTATTAGATAGGATCGTAACTTATTCACTCTCAGTTTTAATCCATTTTTTTTTTCAATAAATGTGTATACTCTGTTAAAGGAGCATTTTCCAGGGGTCATATGTCAATTTTAAACAGGAATCTGTAACATAATTATTGACACTAAAATGGCCATAATAATATCTATTTAAATTAAATTAATGTACACCATACATAGTAGAGAGATACAGAAATAGTAAAGTTTTCGTTAGTAGTTTTTTATAAAAGAAAAATCTAAATTAAATGGTCAGTTGCTCACTATCTGAAATTTTTAAAAAGGCAATGTTTTTATAAATATTTAAATTGTTTGTGGTTTTATAGTGTTAAAAAATAGCCACAAAAATCTTAAAAGTATGATTTAGTTAACAATATATATTTTATAAATTTATTTATTTTTTGTAGGCATGATGACAAATACAAGTTAGTGTTAGTGATGCGCAACTCCAACGGAAAGACAAGAGAGACTACAATCATCAAATCATTCGCCAACTTTATTGACACTAACGGCACAGTGGTCCAAACTCTCCTTGTCAACGAAATCACCAAGCTCTACAACTCACTTTCTTCTGAGAAGAAGGAGAAGTGATCTTTTGCACAAATTTATGTAATTTAATCTCAATAAATGATAAGTTACAATTCTTTTTATTTTATTGTAAAAATATCAAAAATCTTTAATAGGATGAAGTCAAGATTTTTTTGTAATAATAATAACTACCTAATATGACTATAATAAACCTTATAGAGTAACAAAAAATTTTAAGTAATTGTTTCATTCATTTATTTCGTCCAAGTTTCATCCCTTATTGTTATTTTACACCATTGAGGATAAAACTTGCAAACTGAATGTCATATTTATTTATCAAATAAAAAATGTTTTAAGCTTCTTGCTCTAAAAATGACGATACTTTCATACAACTTTTCATCCTCCCTTTCAACCCTTTTTTGCATTAAAAAATAGCCTAAGTCCTTTCTCAAGGTCTAGACTATCTGTATATAAAATTTCATATAAGTCGGTTCAGCAGTTTTGGCGTTAAAGTGTAAGTTAGACAGTCAGAGTTATTTTCGCATTTATAATATTAGGAAGGATGTTTAAGCCCTACGAATCTAGGGCGGGTCGGGTAATATTTAATTTAAGTAACATCAGGATTTTCTATCCGACTCAAGAGGAAGGTTTATATGTATAATACATTCATTAGAGAAACCATGCGAAGCCGGGACGGACGGGTCGCTACAGTTAAAAATCTAAAGTTGATTCGAAACAACTGTTGTGTAAAACTGCCCTAGTTTTTAATAGGAGTAGCTCTACATAGAATCAATGTCACAGAGGAACGATAGCGATTAGCCGCTAGAGGGCTTTTAACTGTGAAGTTGCTCCGCTTGATCTGTTACTAACTTCACATTTCCAGCCTTAAATCGAAGGGAGTTGCAGCATAGATTATGCACGATTTTACTCAGTGAATCCCTTCTCCGTGGGTGGGTCGGGTTAGGTAGGGCACTGTGATGCCTTGCCGTAGAATACGATTAATATAGTTAAACTTATTAATAGTGAAGTATCTAATAATTGTAACATACAAGTGATGTGAAAATAGCACACCTATGTGTACATTTCATTCTGCTATAAATCGGAAACATTAAAACCTTCAGTGCCCTTGTGAACTAAAATTAGGTTTTTTATATAATAAATCAATGTATTGTTAAATTAATCTAGTAAGAAAAGAATAAAAGGTAAGTGTTGGTAGTGTTATGTTTATTATTAATATTAAGTTAAAATTGTGAATACTTTGTGCATATCATTAACTTTATTAAAATGTAAATGCCTTTTTATTTAATTCAAAATTTAGAATTAAATAAAAATAATGAATTTGATGAAATCTGTAGAGTAGAAAATATAAATTATGTGGTAGAGCAAAGAATTAATTAGTACATTTAGTCTTCATTTTTTTTTATAGATATGTTATTATTTGTAAAATATGTACACTATAATATTCTATTCGTATAGGTTTTCTTTATAATATAAGAATATAGAGGCAGCAACTAACGTTATGACATCATTACGGCTCCTATCCAAGGTCATTACTACGGTAGATGCAGGTTAACCTTTGTCATAAAATTGCTTTTGAAGCTTTTCTTTCTTAAATTAATTAAATCTCATTTAATATTTTAAACATATATATGATATGTTATTTGTTTATTAATATAATATTTATAACTCATACGTGTTATCGTCGTAATTATCTTCCGACTGCAGTGTTAATAGAGTTCTTAACGGTCAAGTGTAATTATGTAATTAAATCATATTACATTTGATTAGGAATTTTACGGATTAAATATAAATGAGATTAATTTAAGAGAATACGAAGTGTGAGAATTGTCACCTGATTGCGTTCTCAGGCCTTGCAATACTGTCGTATTACTATTATCTTAGGCTCAGTCTATTTCGGTTTTGGCTCGACTATCATGCCTTGTTATTTAGAATAGATGTACTACATTTATACTTTTTATCAATTTGATACCTGAAAACTATAGGAGCTATATTATATTTTTAAATAGGCAGATCAGAACTCTCTTATGTTGCGTTTGGTTCTAAGAACTCTACATACCACGATGTACGTACGATACGTGCTTCGCGTTATTTATTAAGTGTGAAAGATAATAAATTAATGTATTTCCTCATTAAATATGTTTATTTCATTGTGCTATAGTTGCCTGCAGCCTGTTAGGTTCTAAAAATATACAAATAATATGTAGTTATTTGTATCGAACTCAAAATGTAGAATTAGCTAAAAGTATTACGATTTCTAGTTACTAGTGAACATGTAAAACTGTACGGCCTTGACATCGTAGAGTTCATTGGTTTTGGCTTTAAAGATGAGTTAGGTGATGCACGAGTAGTGATAGCTTATAATTGGAACCTAATCTGAGACCCCTGCCAAAAAATACATTTGTATTGTTCTGGATTCCTGGCATAGATAGCATACTAAAAACATTGTATCAAACGATGGCAACGTCTTATGAACCGCCCTTGGTTTAGCTTTATCCCTCATTTTGTAAGAATTAATATATTTTTAGATGCATATTATACCTGCTCTTTAAACTAAAGAATTCTCTACCTATTGAATATTGATAAATTATAATCTCAATAATTATTATTTTAGATCTAAAAATATGTGTATCTTGTTTGTGGGAAAAATCAAAATATTTTGCTTAAAATATTACAAATAAGAAATTCTAATTGAAATCGTAAGAATGATTGCTGTCCAGATCCAAGAAAACTATCCTGTATACTTAAATAAGAATTACGTATATCTACAAAAACTATTAACATATCGATTTAGATATTACATGATGGCAAAATTAACAAAATTGACGTATTCGAGGTAGGACGTCACAATCAGTCTGAAATCAAGTTTATCAAGAACGATCAATATCTAACATCGGGAAATCAGTTTATGATATGACCAAAATCATAAGGGAAATGATGCTAACGTTTAACTAAAAATAATTTGATATTATTAATTTTTTTAATGGTAAATAAGGTGCAAACGAGTAGATGGTACACCTGATCGCCCATGGACATTGGCAAAATAAGAGATACTCTCTTGTTTTGTCGATGCGTTGCATCCTCGAAGATAGAGTGAGGAGGGGGAGTGAAGAAAAAAAAATGCTGCGGATCTAGTGGACTCTGAGCTCTTGCTCAAGAGTTAATGGGATGAGAGAGGGAGGGGATAAGTCTGGCCCACATGTGGCTCGACCGGAACGCGTCTATGACACATGGCAGTCGGATTCGCATCTACTCCCTACTCTACATTTAAGCTCATTTATGAAAGAGACAGAAACAGTGATATTAATTTCAAAAAAATTAAATACAATTTCAAATTTCATGGTAGGGTTGCTAATTATAATAATTAAAAGATGTAATTAATCATTACGTTATTTGCAAAGTTGTTTCCCATGTAATCAAGTCAATGTATCTCTTATCGCGTGGTTGTCATGTAGGAAATGATGATCAATTTAATTAAGAGACGCGTTATTACTTCCATTATCTTTAGATAACAGGATAACGTTGTTTGCTGATAACAAACCTATCTGTCATTGAAGTTTAAAAACGGTGTAGACTCGTCTACGAATATTTTCGGCAACCTAATAGAATGAATTACACAATGTTTTTAAATTTCTATTAGTATAGAGATAACGTCTCATGTACGAGTACATCGGTAGTTACGTAAAACTTGCCAATAGATAAGTACGCTAATTAGTTGATGTTTCCTTTTGCATCATAATCTCGGTTGTATAATCCGTTAAACCATTTTATTACATTTGAATTAAAAGGAATCAAAAAAGTTACCTTGCTATAATTCGCGGAAATCTAAAGAACCAGACCCTCCCTGCCCATATAAAAATGAGACGCGCGAACTCGAACCAAGACACAACACACAAGTAGGAACGACGATCGAACATTCAGACTCGTACGGCACAATGCAGAACAGCACACCGTCCACAGAAAAGTGAGAAGTTACGCTTGTAGAGTCAACAACTCCTGAAGATGCTTCGGTTACGGAGCGAAACGTACGTCGATTGTCGATTGCGATCTACTTGTGTGATGTGTCCTGGTTCGGGTTCGCGCGTCTCGCAAACCTTTTTGATTCCTTTTAAATCATGAATTTCCGCAAAGTAACGCCTGATTCAATTCAATACATTTGGATTAAATAATGGCGTTTAAGGTAGAAAAAGGGGGGTTACTGGTCACTGTAGATAAAATTGATGCATAGACAAATTCCGTAACTTTAGTAGCAAAACTCTGTGTAAAATTTTAAAACGAATCGACTAAGTGTCAATATAATCTCCACATTTTCTGTTCTGTAAAGAATAAGACAATGTTATCTAAATACATATTATATACGACGTCTAGTGTAAACTCTACAATACATTTTTATTGACTATCCATAATATTTTCCTTATCAGTCTCTTGGGGTTTGATGATGCCGATCGTGATAAAACCGTGATTCGGTGACAAAAATTATGCAATTCCGCACATGTACTTTTAACTATTTAATACATTGTAAAATAATTCTTATGAATTAATACTTAAGTATAATATTCGCCACTTCACTATGGTACATATTTCATGAAGATAAATCCATTCGGCAATTACGTGTCACTTAAGACTTACTCACTGATAAAACAAACTATTTATTCGGTGCATTGGGACAATTTCCAAAGTATTTTTTCCAAATTTTTATTTGCAATCTTACATTGAAAAGACTTCGGTATATTCATTCAGATACAGTACAATTTTTAACGATATTTAACAGTAATATCGAGTGAAACAACGTTTTTATGTCACTAACGTTCGTTAACGACATATTTGACGATTACGAGTTGATGCAACCGGCCCCTAATGTTAGTTGGTTTTCGTTAATAACTAATTTGAACGATGAGTTAGAAGCTAGTTCACATAAATAAAGAGGTCTCCCAATATCATACGAATTCAATTTCGAAATGTATATGACTTTTTCTTTTGCATATATATTGTATGTTACCTGGTAACCCCTGGATTTCACCTCATGATCGAAGTTCTTTCTTTCAGGAAGGTAACAGTCTCTTATAATTATAATAATTTCCTAGTTTAAAATTTTGTTGATGGATTGTTCTGTATGTACGTAAGCGAACTAATTAACATAATAACCACCTAAATTATTGTGAAATATGATAAATAATAAAAACAATTTCCTTATTCCACATCCAATAATAGCTGCGCAATATTTATGGGCATCGTATAATTTATTAAAACAAAGTAGTCTTTGCATTAGTTGAAGAATAAATATATGTTTATGGGGTATATCAAAATTTTAAAAATACTATCACTTAAGATATTAGAAACTGAGTTTGAGTTGTTATTTCAATATTACCAACCAGTGTTAATGAATTAAAAACTTTAAAAATTTACGCGTCTGAACTTGCCTACTTTCTTTAAGATTTTTTAGTTCTTTTAACTTTTCAATAACCTATAGACAAAAAACCGAAACTTATTGTATTCTTTTATATTTTCAGACAATGTCTCGAAGAAAATTATTGATAGGCGGAGCAGGAGTCGCGGGTGCAGTGGTGGCTGGCTGGGCGCTCTATGCTGACGACAAACCAGTATGTATCACATTTCATTCAATTCATTGAGGAAATAAGAGCATGCTTTGTATTTGTTCATATTTTATACATACACTATAAAACCTATTTAATAACAAACTCCTCAAAAAACCGTACAGTCATATACCGTAACACTACCATTATTATATCCTTTTAAGTCCTAATATTTAATCACTTCAGTGTGCTTGCGTTACTAAATTAGTTAAAAAGAGGTTTTAAATATTAACATGACAACACAGACCAACGACCCCACCTGTTATTAGTGGGAAAAGATGAGGAGGTAGTTTAGAGATAGTTTGCTGTATATTTGAATAATTAGTGTAATTGCTGTTTTGCTGAAGAAGTGTTAAATATTAGTCGGAAGGTCGAGCGGTGAAGTCTAGAGAATGTTGATGCATTGTAGAAAGGCTTCAATTGCAGGATGCACCTGGGCCGCAAGCACCGGGCACTGTCTAGATTGTATATTATTGTAGTCTTTTGAGTATTATTGTGCGGTTAAGTTTTTTAAGTTGTTTACATTCAATAAATTTTATTTATTTTGCAAATAGGAATGATTCAAATGTTTACACTTTACGCAATAACACTAATTAATGCCGTATGCAGATAAACAGCTTAAGACAAAGACATAATTTCTTAATCACAGCCAGACACTCCGAATGTGTTTATCAGTGTATATTTTATAACCCTATAAATAATCTTTGATCAGTTCTAAAGTACATCGATTATGATAAAGTGAACGTTACTACTTCTACGTATTTGTATAGAAGTGGTTGGCGCTACTGAAATAGATACGACTTAGATACTGAATCTATACCACCGCATATAGTAATTGCATTTTCAAACAGTAAAATTAGTTAACATATTTACATAGTTTAGGGTCTAGGCATTTTTGAGGTACATATATGTAACTTTATAAAATTTTCGCTCTTATATTCCTTTAGTAACTTGAAACTAAAGAAACTTTTGAACTTGAACCTTTGAATGTAATTTTAATGGTGTTTCTTTTATAGTTAATAATATCTTGATCTGCTACTAAAACAAACTTAAAACAAATCCAAATATCACAAAATAAATTTGTAATAACTTTATTCCATTTAGACTTTTTTTAAACAAACGTGCAGATGGTCCACCTGATGGTAAGCGTCGCCCAATGGATATCGGCGAAACAAGCGATACCCTCTTGCACTGAGCCTGAGCAAGAGCCCATAGCCTACTAGATCCGCGTGCTGGTGGTTGCAAGCCAGTCTACCAAGGGGGTGCAAAGCATCTCGTAAGAGCCGAGTAACCGGCTCTAACGAGATGCTCTCCCAGCGGCCGAGAGGAATAGTATTCAAACCCGTCCCCCTCACGGGGAAAAGACTACCGAACACCTACTAAAAAGTTTACGAAATCACTGAAATCGTATAATTTATTTAAATCTTATTTAAACAGAAATCACATAAATATACAACACGAAATATATCCAATTTATGATGTTCTTGAATAAAGAAATACGGTAATAAAACCACTACTATAAAATAGTTTACCTAAAGATATTCTTACCAATAACTACATCTTTTTGAATTTTCAAAAACAAACTGAAAAAACATATTTTATATCATTCATCAAGTCTGTTAGAATAGATCTACTGACGCCACTACTTTTATATTAAAAAAAATTATATTTAATCTAATATAATAAGTGAACATTGTTCTTCTTATTAGAAAATAAAGGTCTTTAACCTTGTTTTTAGGTACTTTAGCTTATAACCCATAGTTTCGTCACCAATAACATAGTTAAGCTTAGCGGACGCCAACTATAAATAAAATAATCGATATTTCATGGAAGCGTCGATGTCACGATAACAAAAACCATTTATAGTCTATCAAGCCTAGGGCACTCTTAAAAATGACATTAGGAAAGTGAAATGTAGTTTTGCAGAAAATTTTTATACTATGAATGAATATTGCTAACCAATTGATAGCATCTCATTGTCAAACTGTTAACAAGAACGATGAATGCTTGCCAAGATCAAGTTGGCACGAAGATCTTCAGATACCAGTGAACCAATTTATGTTAATCAATTGGCATTGTTATAATGTTTATCGATACAAGTTATAATATCACTAGCTATGCTCCTGTGTTTCTTATACATAAACTATCATTTTTACGTACTATATCTTTCTTAAATGACGATCTGGTTTTATCCCAAAACTTCGGTCTAAAATCAATGTTATTTAACACAAAATTATATGCAACAGTAATAGAGTTACCTGTACTTTTTGACATGTTTAACAAATTGTGGTCAAATTTCGACCTTTGTGCTGTCATTAATCTTAATAAATTACTAAATAAAAAAAACATGTCAGTGTTATTGAAGAATTTTATTATAGTAAATCACAAGACACACTTTTTATGTCTAGCTAAAAGACCAGTCTAGATGAAATAAGATTATATTCATGATTAAAAATTAATTGGTACCAATTTACTTAAAATGTAAAGTCGGTTTGATTTAGTCTTTAATAATTATTTTTAAAAAATAGGTATTACTATTTCCAGCACTGGTACAATCCAGCAACAGTGGCCGCAAAGACCGAGCGCAAAAAGAGACCGTTGCCCTCTCGAGCCGATCAGATTAACAACCTTCAAGCTGGTCACACTTTTGACATACTTATCATTGGTGGAGGGGCTACTGGTGCGGGGTGTGCCCTTGATGCCACTACAAGAGGTATGATAAGAACTAAATAAGCGTATAACTATCAACGTCAGAAATAAAGTTGAGCATGTATGTTAATTCCTGAAACTATCGACGAGTCTTTAAAGATTTTATCAGCGACAAAACGATGCATTATTCAAAACTAACACAAACCAACATTCTTAAAAAATGTTTGAAGCAATCTTCAGTTATTATTTTATTAATATTAAAATTGGATCCTTAGTAGCCAGTCGGGGCTGTTCCCCGACTGATTACCAAGATGCTCTCCCAGCGGCAAATGGAAATTGTATTGTACCCCTCATGGGCAATTAATTTGCTGCTTTTAAAAATCATACAAATACACTGCAAAGTTTAAAATCTGAAACCTATAACTTTATGATTGTATTAGAGATGGTAAACTTTTAAACATATTTTGTATAATGCCCCGTTTTATTTGCTTTATACTATTTTTTTTTTCTTTTACGTAAATATGGTTGACCTTGAATTTATATACGTATAATAGGAATATTGCTATATAAATATTTTATACTTAAGTGAAGCAAATAACTAACGAATTAGTTTCGGTATTTATACAAACCATTTAAGCCTTTGTTGCTAAGTCTAACTAATGCTAAAACCAAAAGTAGTTAAATTAGTTGTTTTGCTTTATACGTGGCCTTGAAACAATTTCTTGACATTCAAACAGAATTGTAAAATATTTCAATTCTTTTCCCATTTTCCAATTTCAATGAAAATTGATTTTTGAACCAACGTAATGAGTATGATAAATTGAAGTTTCTTTCCATCCTTAACATTTTCTTGATAAGTATTTCCTTTTTTCAGGTCTCCGGACAGCCCTGGTCGAGGCAGATGACTTCGCCAGTGGAACATCGAGTAGAAGCACCAAGCTTATTCACGGTGGTGTGCGATATTTGCAAAAGGCCATATTGCAACTGGACTACGATCAGTACAAAATGGTGAAAGAAGCGTTACATGAACGTGCAAATATGCTTGAAGTGGCCCCGCACTTGACGAGGCCGCTACCTATATTGTTGCCAGTGTATAAGTGAGTTTAAACCATTAAACATGAAATTAGACAACAAGCATAAAATATGACATACTAAGAAAGAATGCCGATATATTATTTTATGCCGATTTTTTTCATTTTCAGGTGGTGGCAAGTACCATACTACTGGTTCGGTATCAAGATGTACGATTTAGTGGCCGGAGACAGGAATCTGAAAAGTTCATACTACTTATCTAAAAGGAATACTCTAGAATTGTTCCCTATGTTGAAATCTGATAACTTATGTGGTGGCATTGTGTATTATGACGGTATGTCCTTTATTAATAATAATAACAGCAAAAAAGCAACGTAGTTTTCTTTAATTAACTATCATATTTTGATAAGTTGTAATCCAGTGTATCAGATAAATTATATAGTAAAAATGTTTTTCTCGTGTCCAGGACAACAAGATGATGCACGTATGAATCTCGCCATAGCACTAACAGCGGCTCGGCATGGGGCAACTGTCGCTAACCATGTCAGCTGTACGCGTTTGTACAAGACTAATGGAAAACTCAGTGGTGCAAGATTGAGGGTTAGTGTCTCGTTGCCAAAGCTGCCTTATTTTATTTCTACTATTATATAAAGAGGAAAGATTTGATTGTTTTTATATTTGTTGCGAATAGGCTCGAAAAGTACTAAACCGATTTTGAAAATTCTTTCACCAATAAGAAGCTACATCCTTTCCGGGTAACATAGGCTATGTGGTGTTGCCATAAATACTCTAATTAAAAAGATATGGCCATTTAAGTGCCATAAGGTGGTCATTTTGTAAATTGAAGAGTTTCTCAGGAACTACAAATCCGATTTAAATATTTTTTTTACTGATAGAAAACTACAATATTCGTGAGTGACAAAAGTGATTTAGTGTTGCCATGTACATTTTTTAAATAATAGAATATGTCCATTTTGTTGTTACTAATCCTATTTTAAAAATTCTATCACTGTTAGAAAACTACACTATTCGTGAGTGACAAAAGTGATTTAGTGTTGCCATGTACATTTTTTAAATAATAGAATATGTCCATTTTGTTGTTTCTAATCCTATTTTAAAAATTCATCACTGTTAGAAAACTACACTATTCGTGAGTGACAAAAGTGATTTCGTGTTGCCATGTACATTTTTTAAATAATAGAATATGGACATTTTGTTGTTCCTAATCCGATTTTAAAAATTCTATCACTGTTATAGTAGAAAACTACACTATTCGTGAGGGACAAAAGTGATTTAGTGTTGCCATATACATTTTTTAATTAATGGAATATGGCCATTTTGTTGCTACTGATCAGATTTTAAAAATTCTTTCACTGAGAGTTGTCTATAGTATTTCCGTCTCTCTTCCTTTTATAATACTATCAGTCTCTCATCCTCTCTCTTTAATTTTTATCTGTTCAGAATGATTTGTCTCTTTTCACTTTCTTTCTTTCGATTATCTCTCTTTCTTTCTCTCTCTGTCTTTCCTTCACCTATTCAATATTATTTTTGCTCTATCCTTCCTCTTCTACTATCTGTCGCTTTGCTTTTATTTTTGTTTCTATAATTTTTCTTCTGATAACTTTTTCTTACTATCTCTTTTTTCAAATAATGAAAAACTACACGATTACAGAGTGACAATTTAATGTCATCAATTATAATATTTCTTTAAATACCCGGAGCGAAGCGAGGGCAGGCCGCTAGTTGTTATATATATTGAATATCTATTATTGTCTTACTAGAAGAGTTAGCGATTATCTACGCTTATTTTAGGTTTATATTTTTACCAAGTCAAGTTATTAAAACTAATTCACTGAGTTTTCCAAGTGAAAATTAGTATAAGTTAGAAATTTAAATTGTTTTTACAAATACCATCATATTGGCACGCCGGTTTTATTATAATTATAAACAATTTCAGGACGAGATGACAGGTAAAGAATGGGATATAAAAGCGAAGAGCATTATCAACGCCACCGGACCCTTCACCGATTCTATCAGGAAAATGGACGACCAAACTGTAAAAGAAATCTGTTGTCCTTCTTCTGGAGTCCACATTGTGTTACCAGGATATTACAGGTTAATTTATTACTAATTTTTCAAACATTGTAATCTTATATTAGTCTTTGCTTGTCACTAGCTTTAAAACTTAAAATACTATTTTTCAGTCCCGAACACATGGGTCTTCTTGATCCTTCAACATCTGATGGTCGTGTCATTTTCTTCTTGCCTTGGCTGAAAGGAACTATTGCTGGAACCACAGATTTACCTTGCCAGGTCACACATAACCCCAAACCCACGGAGGACGAGATTCTTTTTATTCTTACTGAAGTTAAGAACTACCTTAATCCCGACGTTGAAGGTACGGAAAGTTACCTTTGCCTAAACAAACTTTTTATAAATAAAAATTTCATTTTCGTTAAAAGATTGACATTGCCTTTAACCATAGTCATTATATTCCAGTACGTCGTGGTGACGTCTTATCGGCATGGTCAGGTATTAGACCGCTTGTGTCAGATCCCAACAAGCCGGACACTCAGTCACTTGCTCGCAACCACATCGTGCATGTTTCTCCATCAGGCCTTGTTACAATTGCGGGTGGAAAGTGGACCACATATAGAGCTATGGCTGCCGAGACTATTGACGCGGCTATTGAAAGTGAGGATGACTTTAAACACTTTTGTTCCATATACTCTCCATCGAAGAAAAATCTAATTTAAAGTACTATGATATAATTTCAGGTGCAAACCTAAAGCCTCTATTCAAGGAATGTCAAACAGACGGTTTCCTGATAGAAGGCGCTCACGGCTGGACTCCTACCATGTATATCAGGCTGGTGCAGGACTTCGGTCTTGAAATGGAAGTACGTTTTTATTTAAAGTAATATTGATATTAACAAACTTTGTATTAAGCAAGTCAATTTCAATATAAAATACTTGAAGAAATAGTATTATTCCCTGTAAGTTTTTATTAATATAACAAAGAATAATTTCAGGCTGCTCAACATTTGGCAAAATCTTATGGCGATCGTGCATTCGCAGTAGCTAAACTGGCCTCTATGACTGGCAAAAGATGGCCCATCATTGGAAAGAAAATTCACCCTGAATTCCCGTACATTGATGCTGAAATTAGGTAATATCGCTAATATTGTTAAAAATACGCAGTTGACTTAATTTAAAAATTTACATAAGAGACGTAGTCTCATCCTATTATTGCTGTGCATAAACCAACTCCTAGTAATACAATAAAATAATTGACATATTATGTTGAGACATAAAAGACAACTAGGAAATAGGTATATTTGCAATATTTTAGCTTATTTGAAAATTTTAATGCCTTTTAGATACGGGTGTCGCGAATATGCATGCACAGCAATAGACATGATTGCACGCCGGTTGCGCCTTGCATTCCTCAACGTTCAGGCAGCTGCGGAAGCCCTGCCTAGCATTGTAGACATTATGGCTGAAGAACTTAAATGGTCCGAAGCAGAGAAACAGGTAACGCAGATGAAATTAGGAACTAAAAAGCTCTAGTAACCCTTTCTCTCCAATTACTTATCGTGATATTGTTATAATACTTTAAAAAGTTTATATGATACTATCCGCTAAAGTGGACCGCGTAATGAACAGTTCAAAAGTCATGCATAATTTCCAACTTGTAGTCGCTTCAATATTCCCCATATATTTTATATGAAAAAATTAATTCCGCCATTTTGAATTTTTATTCTATTTATCTAATAGACCTTGAGGCCCTGATCATATTTTTCTAAACCACTCTTTTGTTGTACATATTATAGTGCACATGTATGACTGATAAAAATGATTACAGTTGTAAACAAGAATAAAAAAATGCTGACCATAATGAATTCCAGAAACAAACTAAGGAAGCTGCCAATTTTCTCGCCACTGAAATGGGACAGATGGTGAACCGCGCCAGCCGAGATAAGATACCTATCAATCTCAGCAAGGACGAGATCCAGACATACATCAAACGCTTCCAGATCATTGATAAGGATAGGAAAGGATTTGTCTCCATCAATGACATTAGGAGGAGTTTAAAGGTATTATACTATTCCAAATTATATATATACAGAATCAAATCAATTATATTGACTTTTTTACAACATTTACTATAAATAAAGAAGAAAAGAGTACAATACAAGCTTTCGTATTTTAATAACTCTACTATCCAAAACTTTCTAATCATTGTTCTCAATATTTGTGATATCAAGTCTAAATCTATTTTGATTACAATAAATTCTATTTCTTAATTGCTTACCAAACAATGTTATAGAGTATGGGTGTGAAGCCATCGGATGATGAAATAAGTGCGATTTTGTCTGAAATAGACGTCACATATCACGGGCAATTGGAATTACAAGATTATCTTCAGGTAGAATTGAAGGAATGTTCTTCGGAGGACGGTCTATGTTGCACTTTGTGGTGTCTATACCAAGTGGGGAAAGGTTTTAACGCAAATATATGTAGGGTCTATGTTTAGGCTTTAATTTATACTAAAAATTATTCATAGAGATAAAATATGGTATACGCAAGTCAATAATAAAAACAAGTACCAATACCTTGGGTTTCATAATTATATGTTTCATAATGTGTTCAATGTTTCATAATTATAATGACGCTTGAATGTTCCGCGATTCCACAGAACTATGGCGAGGACGTGACAGGCGAACAGTTGCACGAAATATTGAAGGAGATCGACACTAACATGAACGGACAAGTCGAACTCGACGAGTATTTACAGGTCCATACCTCATACACGATTACGCATGACATATAAGCACTGGGTGCCATTAATAACAGAAAACATGCATGATTATATAACTGCTATTATGGAGTGTAGGGAGAGGAGAGACATTAACTTTATATTAAAATTGATTTTATGATCTCTAAGCATTCTTTATTGACAATCTCTCCACACTCCATAATTGGTATCAGAGTTTCGATATAGATTCATTTGATATTCCAACTGTGCATGTTACAGCATGTAAGAGATGAGGTGTACAAATGGACGATGGTATTACAAACAATGTAATCAAAACGGACAAAGAATCATGGCAGATTTTGTACCAAAAAATATGAGAATTTGAAATAAGTTTAGTACTGATTTTTGATGCCTAAATAATATCAGCGGTTTAATCAGCCTATAGGAATATTTTTAGGATATGGAAATATATAAAAAGTATAAGTCTTAAACCTATTTCGGAACGCAACAGATTGCTATAAATGTTATTTGTCATGTATTTTACTAAACTGTCAGCGTTTAATTTAACGATAATAAATGGCTTAATATTTAATACGACAATTTATATTGCTGTAAGATAAAAAGAAGAAAGTTATGTTATTTTAATATTAATCATAAAAAACGCAGCGTGATCGCTGGCTGATATTATTTCACTTAATGTTATATTATACAATTATTTACAAAAAACATTAAATTTTTTTTTAATATATGGCTTTTTTCACATATAAATATATAAAATTGTATAATGACAGTTGAGTTTGAGTATTGACAGATGAAAGTGTAACTATGCCAGTTGACATTTTTATTTTTTAAATACCAAATAATTTAGAATATTTTATGTTTACTACCTGATAAAAATATATAATACATATTACCATTATTACTATAGTATAATCTAAGCAATGGAAAAAATGGATCACTTTAAAAATTTTCTGTACAAATCAATGTAGGAAACTTGCCATGATTATTTCATATGTTCAGCATTATTTTAACAAAACTGATTTGCGATCATTATCAAGCTAATAAAAGTAGTAGGCTTTTTAATAGGTTCATTTCTATAATTAAAATGCTATTTTATATGAAATTTCAAGTTTAATTTGTAAAATATGAAAAGTAAGATCTCTTTGTGAATCGCGATTCTAAATATTTTGATTAATTTAATATTTATGCTTATTTTGCTAATATAAAATGAAAAAGTGGAAAATAACTTTCTGAAAAAAAAAAAGATCTCTTATCTCTTCTAATATTTTAGCATGTCAATAATCTATGCTTTTGTTTGTTTTGTGATGTTTGCTTGTACTGTTTATAACCACTAAATGTATGATTTTATTATATATTTTTTTGATTTTATTATTATATAAACCTAAGTAAAAAAAAAAATTAAATAATTTAATCAATATGTAAACTAATAATTTTTTATCTATTTTTCATACATATAGATGATGTCAGCTATCAAATCAGGCCACGTGGCATACTCCAGGTTTGCACGAATGGCTGAGATGGAAGAGCAACACCATGAGAGGGAAGTACTCAAGAAACAAATTACTGTTGAGAGGAGTGGCGGTGGCTTGTAATCAATGTTGGTATTATAGTATTCATTTTAAAAGGCTTTAAGATAAAAAAAAATGTGTCACATGGACTAAAGTAAGAACCAATAAGCATTTTCTTCTCTTCCATAAGCGTAACTTTTTAGGACAGCCTCGACATTCAAAAATTAATAAAACAAGAATAAATACACAGAACTCAGCATACTAATGCAATCATAAGAAAAAATCAAAATTACAAATACAAGCATAAAATAAAAAAGAATATAGCAAAGCTCTTTCTAAACAACAGTACAGAAACATAATAAACAAACATTAATACAAAATTGAAAGAATATAAATTAAAAGGTTGTCTGCCATATTGAATTTAAATTGTCTTTACTTAATATACATTAAGCTTCAGTAGCTCAGTGGTTCGGGCGTTGGATTCACGATCAACAAGTCGTGTACAAATCAATGTAGGAAACTATTGTACTACTGGCGTGGCCCACTCCTGACACAAGCTATTTATTAGCTTACTAGGAGGGGTAAAGGGAATACTAGTAGTATGTGATCCATATTGCTGGTAATCTTTTAAAAAAAAAAAAACTTTGCTTGGTTACTGCATTGTAATTCAAATGGGAGACAAGTTATTAAACCAGTCCAGTCTAGATTAGATTATTTGTCAAATTATATTCAGAAAGATATCTACACTATTATATAAAGAGGAAAGATTTGATAGTATTTTTGTGTTTGTTTTTTGCTAATACACTCGAAAACTACTGAACCGATTTTTTAATTTTTTCACTGGTTAAAAGCTACATCCTTTACGGGTAACATTGACTTTGTGGTGTTGCCATAAATATTCTAATTAAAAAAATAAGTGAAAGATTTCTCAGCAACTACTAATCGAGTTTTGAAAATTCTTTCACGGATATAAAACTACAATATTCCCGAGTGACATAGGTGGTGCAGTGTTGCCATTTTTTTTTTAATTATTATCCATTTTGTTGCTACTGATCCTATTTTAAAAATTCTTTGACTGAGAGAAATCAATAGTATTCCTGTCTCTCTTCCACTATTATGCTTTCATTCTCTGTCCTTGTCACTGTTTTATTATCTGTATTTTTTCTTCTTTTTATCACCTTTTCTCTCTCTCTCTTTTTCCAAATAATGAAAAGCTACACAATTACAGAGTGACATTTAAGGAAATCAATAGGCTAGTTGACTCATGTTAAAATACATTAAAAAAATATTTATTTCATTAAGTGTTTCGTTCAAGAAAAATAAAAGTATTAGTATTAATACATAAAATTGGAGGATTGCAGCCAAAATTCAATTTAAAAATAATTTTTTTAATCTATATTTTCATACGCCGAAAACGCTATCCGCTATGATCGTGACGTCATACAAATTGAAAACAAGTAAATGTCATTCCACTTCACTTGTGGTCTGTCATATTATTTAATATCTCTAAATCTCTTTAAAGCTAAATGAAAAGTTACTTAGGGGGCGTCCATAAATTACGTGAGGTGTTTTTTTAGTTTTCTGTAACTCCCTCCCCCCCTGGTGAGATTTTATTCAACCCCCTCCCCCAATCTCACGTGAGATTTTTCAAAATGTGGGTTTCTTACGTTGGATTGTTATTGGAAAGAAAAAAAAAATTGCTTCGTGCTTTTATTTACGACTAGTAATCAATATTGCTGAGAGTTTAATTATTAGTGTAATAAAAATTTAACAATAGAATACTTAAATCGTAACTACTGTGATTAAAAAAAGAATATCTACTCTAATTCAGTCCATGGAGAATCATGCGCGGTCTCAAGAGAGACTGTTGGAACCAACATGTCCTTATGATTATCAGTAAAATCATCTGCTCCTTCAACTTCGTTCTGATCTAGCTACTCTAAGCCGTTGGCGCTTGCGCACAGTAACTCATCAGTTCGTCTTGTGACAATCCGTGAGGGTCGCACTTTGCGGAACATACGCGCTTGCTTAGCTGGTGCAATGTATAATAGCTGGACAAAAATAGTATAATTTTTTTTTGTTTCAATCAAAAAAAAAAATTGCGTGACATTTGCCGAGACCCTCCCTCTCTCCAACGTAAGATTAGACTCGACCCCCTCCCCCCCTTAAACATCTCACGTAATTTATGGACGCCCCCTTAGTTCTTTTTTGCTCTTTTAACAAAAACAATCATTTCTAAGAGATTGAAAGTAAAAAAATTGCAGAGAATCTATAAATTGATGATTGGTAAATTCTTTGCATCAAACTTGCATTTCTGCGCTGCCAACAGAGTATCTAACAAGTTACATAAATGAAAGGAATAATTGCAAAGTAGGTGTGTGATCAAAAGTACTTATAAAATGATCAAGTGTCTCTTCCGATATTAAATAATATTTGTTTGTTTGCAAGCTCAATGACGTCATGGCACAAACAATAATATAAAGAACATGGCCGATAGCGTTTTTGTCATATCAGAAATAGTTTATTTGAAAATTTATGTTTTGTGGTTTTCTAAATGCCAAAAAAATACAATATATTTTTTTATGGTATACTTGATTAAATATCTATAACTTAAGAACTATTTCAAAAAAGAGTCAACTAGCCTATTATAACATTGCTTCAAATACCCGGAGTGAGAAAAGAGATGGCAGACTGCTTCTGAGATATAATTTTAACATGTTTCCTTTAACAAGTCATTTTAATAATACTTAAATATATAAGATTTATATGAAACATTTGCCGATTGACATTTGTCACTTGTGTTCTAAAATATTATTTTTGTTTCAGATAAAACATCAACTGTCACAACATAGTCCTAAGTGTAAAACAATAAGTTTTACTTATGAAACTTAAATCACTTATTATTTATATAATTTATTTGAATAGTTACTAAACTTGTCCAACAATCGTTTAAATTAATTTATTGTATTCCAAATATTGGTTACGTTAAGATTTGTTGTAAATACAAACAATACTTTATTGAAAACGTTACTGTATAAAAAAGTTAATAAAATAGCATTATATTGCTCTTATAATTTGTGACTTATTTATTATACTATGAAACAAATGTGATTTTTTTTGATATCCAATATTTACTTTGTGAAGACTTACAATACAATGTTTACAATTTGTGTAATTTTTTAACTTGTTACTTACTGTGTATAATTTGTCATTGCAAGTTCGTGCAATATGCAAATGACACAGAAAGACCTCAATTAATGGGATTAAATGGTGTTGATAACCATTCAGATGAAGGAAAGTGATTTATGTATCTATTATTATCTCAAAATAGTATTTAGGTCACTTGTAAAGCTATTCTCTAAGAGTATATTCCATGAGGCTATATTCTATGAGTACTTTTGTTGGTTATCTGTTGAAATAGTAAAAATTAACTAAACAGATGCATTGCTTAATGCTATGCCATCATTATGAAAGAACAAAATCACACAAAACAGTAAAACTAATTTGGTAATCTATATTTGATGAAAACTTCAATTATCTCAAATAGCTTTAGAATTATATACTCAGGATTCTAGACTACCTATAAATAATTTTGTAAAAAGCTGCAGTTTAATCCAGGGAAGAGTGTTCCTGCATTATTATACAAGTTCCAATAAATAATAGATTACTGTAACTTTGAAGTCTTAATTTTTCTAGTATGCCTCTTAAAATGTGTATGCACACATTTTCAATTTGTAATTTAACAGTAGTTACATAACATGTAAATTAGCTGATGACCAATATAGGTTTTATTGTAATATTCACTATGTAATTTTGTTGTGCAATAAAGCTATTGAACCTTTTATGTTGTTTAATTTTATCAGTACATACTGTAGAATAACAATTCATTACTTTGCCTTTCTCATACTGCTAAATAAAAAAATCTTTACTATATTCTTTGGTGTAAGTAAATCAATACAAGAGCATACCTTTAAGATGGAATCTCTAAATAGTAGTCCCATATAATTTATAAACGATGAGATAATAATTTGTGAAAATAAACACAGAATTTATATAAGTAGTGTTTTTTAAATTTAATTACGGCTTTAAATGTGCTTATGCACAAAACATTCTGCTAGTGTTGCGTATAGCTTATACTGAAGAAAAGAGAAAAAAAATTAATCAATGTATTTTTATTTAATTATATGGCATCAATGTATTTAAGATTAATAATGCAATTAAATTTTGACATAAACCATAGACAAAAAAAGGATGAAGGAAAGATGAATGAATGAATTCCTAAGTATCAGTAAAGAATTAACCTACTAGACGAGGCTGTACGGTGTTAATACCTTTACATTTTCCATTATGAAATAAAAACAGAGGAATGTCAATTATACATTACAATTACCATGGAACAAATTTTGCTTTGAACAAATTTTCTAAACTATCACGTTTATTAAAAAATAAAAATTATATTTTACTCACCAAAGAACAATTGCAAGATTATTTTGGTTTGGTTGTCTTAAAAAAACACTTAATATATAATATTCTTTATTTATAGTAAGTTTTTCTGTTTTTTCTTAAAATCCTTCAAATATTTCGTGAATTTTACTTGGAAGAAAGTTATATTGTAACTTACTTGGATCGGACGTAGGGCGGTGGTTACGCCCCCGCGAACTGATACCGCGGGCGGGCGGTGGGTGGGCGCGACTGTACTTTGTTTATGAATTTTTGAAACTCTACACTTGCAGGTGAATTTGATTCAAGTGTTGTGATAAATATTTTCTTTGGTAATATGCCTCATAGTAAATATAAAGTGGTATAAAATCACACATATTTTGAATCATTAGATTGTTTTTATGCATACTGGAAATAAACACAGAAATTCCTGCCCTTAATGTTGGATTGGGTTTCCTGTAGCATAATACGCAAATATCATTATAGAATACAAAACTAAAATCTTAATTTGTAATTAATAGCTATTCGTGTAAATTAGCTAAGTATATTAATTATTATAATTTCGATTTTTTTAATAAACAGGTATTTTATATTAACTTTATGTCTATTTCCTTTTTTTTTAGAATGTTTTTTGGTTTATTTCTAATATCTGTTTATTACTTACTTGAATCTGGTAAAATATGCTTATGGTAAATATTTTATCTTATGTATAAACAGATAGATACAATAAATCTCAAAATCTCATACCCACCCATAAATTTTAAGTTAGGTACATCTAAAGGAACTACTTAATTCAATAAACCCGCATTAGTCCAATCATCTAGAAACGTAAAACATCGAACTGCCCTCGAAATCCGAGGAGGGTCCCGAGCGCGTCCCTTCTGTTCCCTTCATAAATCGGTTTTTCTACATCGAGACAGGTTCGTATCGATGACCTACCTAACCGTTTATAGGATTTTGGAGCTATAAGATTGGTTTAATGGTTTAGTAGGGACTTTGTTCATCTAAAGGGTTTTTCGAAGTCTTATAGTTTGTTACCTATCTTTTATCACTGCGATACGTCAGTGCGATATGAATGTCTAGTTACCCTACTGGATTAAGGGACTTACCCTAAGCATAGGCACAGTCCGTTAATGATACAACGAATGGGCAATTTATTGATGTAGGGATTAACTTACACGTATTTGATGATTTTTAGTTTCATGTACTAATTAGTGATGAGCTGGAGCGTGATTCTAGCTAGGGCGTGTCAGGCGGGGGGCGGGTGGCGCGGTTGGTCCGGCCCGCCCACCATCACTTCCGCTTCCGTCATTGTACTGCAACCTTGTACCTCAGAATGCATCACAAATTGACAATCAACTGTCCTTGCCCTATTTGAATCATCATTCAATTCAAACAAATATGCCACTCTGCTGTTTAACTTACAAATCTATTCCCCTCTAAGTAGACAGGTACTAAGAAATCTGACTAAGCATTAAGGATTTTTGTATTGAAAGCTGTAACTTGTTATTACGATTAAATCCTGGAAACGTTTATAATTCCATTAATATTAAGTATAGGTACTTTAATACAACCATAGGTAAATAATCAGATACGAAACTAAGTGTCAAGACTAAATATTTCTTGTAGATGGTAGTGCCAAATCAAACGGTAATAATCTGCTTTTATATTACTAGACGACCACTTACGTCAAGACCATTTTTGTTTAATTCTGAATTCCTGAATAAGTTAATAATATTTAAATTTTTATAAAAGAGATCTTTTTGAAGTAATTAGTTACAATAAGGTAATTATTGTAAGAAAAAATGTATTCGGTGCCTTAAATCAATGCAATGATTATTTCATCGGTTCTGTTGATCAATTAATTAAGTACCTGCATATATGTAAGCACTACTACGTCATTTAACTACTGCATACCGTGCCACACAACATAGAGGTACACCCATAATAGAATTAGTTAACAAAGCATTATAATCTCAATAGAAAACAATGCAATTTAATATTTAAAATACATTGTTCTAAGATCTAAAGTCCAATGTAAAATTATAGATCAGTGTTGACTAGGAAATTTGTGCTTACGTTACCAGTTACAATCAAAAATAGTCACTAGAACTATATTTTACGACTTAAAATGCCTTGCTAAACTTGGAGATAATTAAACCGGAGACACGCGCTCTCTCGGGGCGGCTGCTCATTCGTGCATAATGGACTTGGGGCAAACTCGTCTGACGCTTGACAAAACGTGGCTCAACTTTCACTCTCACTTCAAGCAAGTCTGCACTATAAATTTTAATGTAAGATCATTAATGATTATCTTATTTTAAATAAACAAAAATCACATTAAATATAAAATGTATATTTTAAAATTATGGTAATATACTTAAATAAAAAATATTTCTATATCTATAATTAAATACATGTTTGATATAGACATAAGCGAATGATTCCTTAAATATGCATTTGCTTGCAATTAAACAAGGCTAGTTTAACATATGAAGTAGTCAAGATACTAACTATCTTTAATAGTTTTGTCCTTGTAAGTAGCTATTGAGTAGTAGGAGTTAAGTCATGACGGCATGTTGATAGCTCTTAACATTTGTTTACTAGTTACAGTATGATGTGGCGCGGAAACGTTACGACACATGTGTATTTTTTACCCGCCCAAGGAGGCCGCGGACGAGAGGTTATACACCCATTATTACCGTCCTTCCTACTTTCAATTATTATTATCGGGCGGTGGCGCCGCACCCGCCGCGGGGAGGAGAAGAGAGGCGCAGCTGCTGCCTACCAATAATCAAGACCTGTCTTAGTACGAGTGAGATAGAGCTAAAGACCCTCAAGTTATTAAAAAATAATTTAGGAAGTATTGCGCCTGATGACCACAAAGAAGATTAGAGATACATTTCAGAACATTGTAAAATCATATAGATTTTACTTTCGTGACTACTATAATAGAATTTTATCACAAAACTGACTAATAACTTGATCAACACGACCGCGATAGGAGGCGGATCTCCGAAGTTTGACGATTGCATTCGTACTCAATCGTCAGTTTGCTCGCCGCAGTTTGGCGGCCGGTCGTGAGAATGGTGCGTACCGTATGTGAACAAAGCAAAATAATTGTTAGCAAGTGTCAAGTGGATAATGTCTTCTGAGCCCTCAAAAGTGGCAGTGGAATATATAAGTGAAGAGAAAATTATCAAGGTAAAGAAGAAGCCATCAGAATTATAGTGTTATTGTGTAACAGATTGGACGCCAGCGGGCAGCGTTCTCGTGTGTCAGTCGGTGCAGGGGGAGGGCGGGGCGAGTGCGGCCCCGGCCGTGTGGGGCCCGTCAGGCCACACGCAGGAGGTTGTGACCGCTTTGTGAGCTACTCCCTTGACGAAATAGCATCAACATCCTTCTTTAGATGTGTCTTCAAAATACTATATATGTAATGGAATCGTTTACTATAATAAAACACATTCAATTGCAAATATCGAGACATTGTCTGTCTTCTCGCCATTTCAAGCGTCGTACATATTTTTAGAAACTTTTTAATCCTAATAATCGAATTCCAATTATCAATATTTTGAAAAACTAAATACAGCGTTATGATATTAAGAATTAAGCTAACCTAGTTATAAATGTGTGAAATCACAGTCACGCGATCCAAGGTGGGTGGATCAAAGGGCGGCGGCGGCCTTGAGTACGACGACTCCCGACTCACGGCACTTGTTAGGAAAAGGCGTGTCGTCCCGGACAACTACGATTGCACAAAATATATATTTTTTAAATTAACTATTATCTATGAAAATAATAATTTAAAAAACAACAAACTTCAAATAAAACCACAAATTTAATTTAAAAAATAATCATTAATTTTAATAATTTCCATTACATGCTCTAGCAACTGTCAAATAGTTGACATTTAATTAGTAGTCATTAACAGACAGAATGAATGGTAGAATAATTTTTAATTTATTAATCATTCACTCTTTGTTAATTATCTTTGGTACCGGTCAATGAGCCATTTTCAAAATGTATTAAATCAAATCAAACGGTTTTTATTCATCATAATAGATTGAGTATAAGTGGTAAACAAGACAAGTATTTGATTAGTAGGATTATAACAGAATAAGAATAAAACTTGTGCATGTGAAAGTGAAGGTTTGGTGCAACTGCAATATAAATCACCCCTGTGTTCGCGCCTTTTCTCATCTTTTTGTTCCAGCTGATGTCTATTGATTTGTGCGAGACTTCCCCTATACAAAGTGCAAACTGCAAGTGATTAAATGCTATGAATTTAATAGGAAACGTTATTTTTTTTTTATTTAAAAAGGTTGCTTAGTATTTTATAATTTTTTTTAAAAGTATGTAGGTTCTTATAAAAAATAAGTAAATATGCATAATAAACTAAAATTAGGGCCAATTTAAAAAAAAAATCTACATTTATAAATAATATTTTTCAAGTTTATTTATGGAAAAACTCAGTTCAATAATCATAAATCAAGTCAATCAAAAATCCATAAATTTTTTACATAAACAACAAAAATATGAACAAATTAATTTGTAATATGAACATATATTTTACAATAATATAGTATAATGAACAATATTAAAACTATGCTATTTAATCTTTGTATATATAAATAATCTCACCGCAGGCCCAATTCAAAGTGAGTACAGGATAATGTTATTTCATTCTGGTATTACTACAAAGTAATAGCAGATATTTTAATTGGCACCAGTTGTAAGTATTCTTAGATTTTATATAAAACAAGTCAATTTAATTACTTATATAATATTTTAAGCTGAATTTTCAAAAGTTTCTTGTTGAGTATTCAGAGAACCCTGTAGGGCTAGATCTGTTTAGTTATTTATTTCTGTACCACAGTCTTTAAAACAAACAATTGTCTTAACCTAACAAAATATATGCAACTGTACAACTTATCTTTAACAAATTACTTCCTGGAAACCATTTTATTTGTGAGAGATATAGAAGTAACTAGAACGAGAAATAGGTACAATCAAATGTTCCTACATAATAAAATTTTTAAACTATAACATAATGGTGGCTGTCCATTATTCACTAAATACGAATTAATGTTTTATGACAAATTCCCAAAAATAATTATTTTAAAAATATTTGTTCAATCTGATAATTTTTTTGCAAAATTTCATGTATTTAATAACGTTTTTCAGCAGGAGGGTAGCGGCACCCAGTCGCCCCTAGCTTTATTGGCTGCCACTTGCAGTCGCTTTGGCCCTGCAATCATGCAGCCTGAACAGCAGGATAAGGACCAACAGCAGCAGCATTTCAGTAAGTGTAATACATTAATTATATATGAATATACATAATTAAGTACATAAGAGATTTGATAATTATGAAATCTAAACTCAGATTTGTCATATGAAGTAGCAAGTTCACAATAAGGTAATGTTAATAATAATTGCAGGCCCTCAGCAACAGCAGCAAGTGCAACAGCAACAACAACAGCAGCAGCAGCAGCAGCAGCAGCAACAACAACAACAGCAGCAACAACAGCAGCAGCAGCAACAACAGCAGCAGCAGCAGCAGCAACAACAACAACAGCAGCAGCAGCAACAGCAAGTCCAAGCTCAGCTTGTCCAACAGCAAGTGCAAGGCGATGCGGCCACGCTTGCGGCTTTACAGCAACAGTATTTGCAACAACAGCCCCAGCTGAGAGTTGTCAGCACTGCTGTTGTGCAGCAACTAAGAGCTCAAGGACTATCGGTAAGTTGTTTACTTAGGTTTTGTTGTTCCATATATAGTAATATGTTAGTTCTTAGGTATTAATAAGTATTTTTTATTTTTTTTGACATGACATGAGAAAATACCTAAAATATTATACAATAGACAAAACTGAAACGAGAAAAAAATATATAATTGTCATAAGTTACATTGTGTTCTAGTTATATTTAAATTGGTAGTATTGGTTAGTTAGCTCATTTTTTTTAATGACGAAAATGAGTTTTCACTTCTTATATATAAGGGTTGTAGAACTGAGATCCGTTAAAAGTTATTACTTTTTTGCAATAATTTGTTTTATTACATCTAAGCAGAATTTCTCTTGAGAATATAATTTGGAAGTAACATAAATTATTTGAAGTATATTTATCATAATGTTGTCAATAGGAAAAATTAACAAGCACACTGGCACACAGTTAAAGTATAATAAATTAGTAATTATATGAGTAAATTAACAAATTAGTAGAAATAAATCAAGTATTATTTAAATATATTTACTTCAAGGTTACAACTACATGCACCAAAGTGTAAATGGACAATAATTTATATTGTTTAATTATACATTCATGGAACTGTGATATAATTTATTTTACAAATGATATAAACTAGTTTTTATATATAAATAAATACAATAAATCTATTATTTATTAGCAATTTACTAATATTTTGTCATTGTCTTATTTAAGCTTAACTTTGCAATTATTAGGGATTAAATTAATTGTGTAAATATTTTGGAATTTTATTAAATATTTGTTAGAAATAAAAATATATATTCATTCCTAAAAATGTAAATATTTTGTAAGAGAGGATGCATAAGTTTTGCATGATGTGATTGTGTTTGATGCATAAAATAAATATTCCTTGTATAAGTAGTTTAAGTGGCATTACAAGGATCGCTTTATAAGTTCAACAAGACCTTTAAACTTTAGAATTTAACAAAATTGATAAAGTATTAAATACTGATTAATACATTGGGTGCAATTTAATAGATAGGTTTCTCAATATTTTTTTAGATAGTAGTAATTGTTTCTAAGTTCGATAAAGTTGTGATACATTCAATAGATGGCGCCATGTTAATATTTCAAATGTTTATAACACTATTTCCCTTGGTCACGCATCACGCCTGAACGGCTGGACCGATTTCGCTAATTCTTTTTTTGTTGCGTATGATATTGTCAGGAAAAGGTTCTTATGTAAGAAAACATTAAGAAAGTGGAGCGAAAAATTAGAGATTTTAATGACCAAATTGTAATGTAAGCTTTTTTTTTTCAAATTCAATATTCACAGTCGGGTCAGCTAGTTAATAATATAATTGGTAAATTATATCCGTGAAAATCCGGGGCGAAACACCAGTATATATAAATTATAAAGTTCAACATTTTTGTACTGTACAATCTTACTATAATGACAAGGCAGTTCACCATATTTGGTAGCGTAATAGGAAAAAAGTTTCAAGGATATACAACATTGTTAGTGGAAATAAGGCTGATGTCATACTGTACTATATTTTTTGTAACTTGTACAAGATTGTTATGAAATCTTAACCTTTGGTCTTCTATTGGTGATTAATATTATATTAAGTCTTCTTAAAGAAAATTTAAATTGAACTAAAATTCATTTAAGCTAAGATGAATTATTATTGATTTTTAAATATTTTTTTATGTAAGTAACTCTATTAGCTATAAGACATCTATACTAATATATAAAGCTGAAGAATTTGGTTGCTTGAACACACTAATCTCAGGAATTACTGGTCTGATTTGAAAAATTCTTTCAGTGTTAGATCGCCCATTTACCGAGGATGGCTATAGGCTATATATCATCACACTAAGACGTCGCAAGGGTCGGCTAGTTATTAATAAATATAAATTGTATACATTTTTGTTTTCAGGGGAATGAATTAACTGCAGCTATAGTAAATGCAGCTGGTGGGGGTGTTCCAAATGGCTTACAAGTGCAGCAGCCACAGGTGATATTTTATTCAAGAGTAAAATATATTTTTGTTATAAATAGTAAATATATAGATTTATCTCTTTTGTTGTATAATTGAAAGATTGAAGAATCTCCTTTCAATCTATAACATGAATCCATTGTTAAAACAAGCATAGAAAAGTTGAAAGGAGAAGCTGACTTAATGACTGACATATCAATGCATGGCCTAAACTATAAGGGTTAGAAACTTGAAACTTTGCACATGGGTTCCTTTTATAACGTAGAGCATTAAGAAAGGAGTTTTGAAAATTCACCCCATAAGGGGTTAAAACGGGGGTGCAAAGTAAGCATGAAATTTTGCCGTTTTTGAAATTATTCAAATGAAATTCAGTATGAAGGTTCTTCATTGAAAGTCATGAAACACGTAAAATATTTTTTCGAAAATCATCCCAAAAGGGCGGTGCATACTTAGTAAGACTACGTCATAAAATTATTAAATACTGTCTACAGACGATCTACTGTAGGCTAATATAACTACCTCAATATCACAAAAAAGTTTCGGGTAAAAGCTAGTTTATAATATAACTCTATAACATTTCAGGTTATTTCTATGCAACAATTGCAATCGCTGCTCGGTGGAGGAGTAGTGTCTAGTGGAGATGGCACCACATATCAAAATGCCCCTCAACAATTACTTCAGATACATCCGCAGCTATTACAGGTAGAACACTTTAGAAATTGTTTTAATTACAATAACGTAAAATAATTATCAAGTATAGTGTACGAGTGAAAGAGTCGTAATGTCGTTTGTTGATATAGGAGTGAGTTAGGGGGAATTACGATACTTATTATATTCATTTCTTTAATAAGTTTGGTACATGATAAGTTTACTCTTTTCTTTCTTTTGTAATTGTATAATGCGTCAATTTAAAAATGTCATTATTATTGTATCAGGCTCACTTACAATCATATAGGTACTACATAAAAGATAGCTTGATCTTTGCGACATATGTCAAACTGACACCTAGGGTTGTCAGGATATAATAAATTGACGATAGAAATTATCGACGTTTCTTACTATTATCGATGCTAATGTAACATATAATTGGGTTTAATTTAATTACAAACGTCACTAAATTAAACGAATATTTTAATATTAAATATCCAATATATAAATAATATAATAAATCCATATCTGAATCGCTAGAGCAATCTTGTAAATTTATTATAAACTCTTGTTCGCAAATATTATCAAATCGGATGTCCCGCTTCCAATCTTCTTTCATTAGTTTTCTGCATTTGGTTACCATCTTCTTCTAGTCTTCTGCAGATACATTGTCGACTGCACCTTTTTAATAACTGCAATATTTTATTTGCCTTAAAAGGCGGTGTTGTGTTATGTCTGGAAGCGTAACCATAAAAGAAAACAAAGCTCGATCGGATTATACTAGCAGTGGTACGGGGGTAGTCTTATGACGGTACGATCATCTAAGACATACATTGGAGTTTGTGCAGACCAACGAGTCTTAATAATTCTTTTTTCATTGACCTCTATTCCTGTTTCTTGAACCCATGCAATGATTTCTAATTTTCTTCACATTGCATTATCCATAATAATAATATCTAATAATTTTTAAAACCACTCCTTAAATTATTCAGTAGTTTTAGTTGATTTGAATGCCAATAGACAATTAGGCACAAAACCAGATGACGTGACCGACATGAGTGATGATTAATCTTTGACGTTTACCTTTGGATACTTTGGTGGTGCAGTATCATCGGTCCAAGCTTTGAATATGGTATGATTGGCGTTTAGTCATGTCTCGTCTAGAAGTACTACTTTGTCCCAATTTGTGATTTTTTGACTTTTCGGAGAAAATTTATTCGAGCTAGAGCAATGTCGGTTCTTTCCATAATAATTTTTTTTGTAGGGGACAAATTTTATAGGAAAAACCAATATTTTCGATATCTTCGTTAAAGATAGCAAGCTTTCTTTGAACAAGTCTGCGGCTCCGAAGGACGCGGCAAGTTTTTTCAATAAGGGCAATTCGCCCCGGGTATAGTAACCATATACATGGTTGTAAATTGCAGCTGCGTCAAAGTGTTAATATCAAACATGGTGGAGTATCTCTTTTTTGAGTTTATGGTCTGGTAACACGGTCTTTGAGCCAACCGCCGCTCTCCCGAAACCGAAGGATAAGATGTTGACGGATGGAATGTTACATGAGTAGGTGAGAAATTGGATTTTATTTACTCACTGTTATTTTAGATCATGTATGTACAAATATATAAAGGATAAATCAATTTTAAATTAAGATTTATTTAAAATATCGATAATAGTCTGTGGTCACGATGATTAATCGCCCATGACTAATTAGGTTGGTATAACAACCCTAGGAATGTCAGTTTGACATATGAGCAGAGATCAAGCTATCTTTGATAAGTGTAATGATTATTTAAGTAAACAGTAAACACGATACTATTATTGGTTTTGATTGTAGTACTGAGATACTGTTAAGAGATTGAATTTTTCGAGTAGGGAACTTGGGTGTAATGGCAAAAATCTGCTTTTAAAGTGTATTTTAAAATGTGATGATATATTTTCCAGCAACAAGGTGGTGTAAGCAATGTAGGTGGAGTGTACGGCGGGTGTATGGTGGGCGGCATGGCGCCCCTGCAGACAGTTACTGTAGATGGACAGGATGCTCTGTTCATTCCTGCACATCATACACAGGTACTTTAGTGAGACGAATCGTTTTACATGATGATATACTTTTTCTAACTGTTGTCTGTCTTTACCTTATCCGAGTGAGATTTAGTATTAATTAATAAGAAACCCACTAAAAAACTGTTTCCAAATTTTATCCACTAATGGAGTAAACTGGGGTAACTATTGACTTAACCTAAGTGTGACTAGCTCTATTAGTTGATGAATTAGTTTGGCCAAATTTACATTAATTTCAACTTTTTTACAGAACTTCTCTGGAATGAACCAAGTCAGTTTAGTTAACGGCCAACTCGTAAGGACACCAGTCCTTCCTGCAGGGTTTCTTCAAAATGTGATGCATTTACCTACAGGTAAATGACATAATATTAATAAATAAAAAATATAGTTTTACCTATAATTTAGCTGCTTGGGATCTAATTTCACTATTCTTTGGGCTCTTTGATATTTGCTTCCAGCTTCATTCACATTTAAGGGTAATTTATCGTACTAGCTCCATGTTGGTCAATAAGTGGAAACTTTATTTTTGCAACAATTAAACATAGAAATACCAGTATTGAGTTTATTATAATTTTTGATTTCAATAAATATTTAATTGGTTTATCATTAGTATATAAAGACAAAAAGAAAAATGTTATTTTTTTTTACGCTTATTTAGTTTTATTTTTGTTAAAATAGTTGTATGCAAATGTGAATTTTGAAAAAGACATAATTTCAAGTAATTAAATTCTAAAAACACTTTTAAGGAATATTTGAACCCAAACGAAACATTTAATTCAAAACATATATGAGTAGTTGCTATATAGAGACCCTCTACATTTTCATACTTATAACATTCTTACTTCATAATTTTCATTACATACATTTTTATTAAATTATCAGTCAATGAAAACTTTATTCGCTGTCATTGATAATGTCTATTAATTGTAGACAATAGGAAATACACGTTTATATTTTATTATTTTGTAAAAAAATATTCTGTGTTATACACATTATCTAAATTAAATATGTAAGATTATAGATAGAGTTTAGCGTGACGTCATGAGACAAGCAATAATGTAACATTCATTTAGAGTTTTTTATCGTTTTATTATTAAACCATAGAACAAAATAAATAAAGAAATTTTAAGTATTGTTTTTGTTTAAAATTATCATTTATTGATATTTTATACCTGAATATCGTTTTCTCTAAGATATCATCAAAGCATTATAAAGCAAAAAAATAAAAATATCTGACCCTTTTATTTCACGCATATTCTCTATTTTGAATGAAATATATTGAGTGCATATGTTCGATACAAGAGAGTCAGGAGAACAATCGATACAAGAGAAAGTAGAGTATAGTTTTCATTGACAGATATAAGGAGTCCGCACGCTTAACCATTTCTATCATACTAACTGTTCTGTTTCCCCGCTCGCTAACAGAGCAGCAGGCCACCGTCACCATCCCCGGTACTAACCTTACCATCCCCCTGAGCGCCCTCACGGGCAATCAGATGATCACCATCCCGGGTACCAATGTCTCAATCCCGGGGAATATATCGCTCTCGGGCGGGATTCAGATCCCGACCAGTCAGGCGATATCCATACCGAGCTCCACGAGTGTACAGCTGCCGGTCAGCGTGGCCAATGTGGCCAATGGGAATGTCACCTTGGCGAATGGGGAGGCCAAAAATGGGAACACGAAGGAAGAGAAATCCTCCCCGCCGCCTGCTGGTCAAGGTTCGTTTCACCAACAAGAGAATTTTGATATCGTTTTCCTGGAATTTAATAATTTAGGTCGTGATATGGAACGTCATTCCTACAAGGCAATAAGTTTATAAAGTTAAACATGGCTACATGAAATTCGCGAAGTTTTTATTAGAGATATAAAACATGGCAGTTTTCAAAATAGGTTTTTTAACTTCACGAGTTTTATGTCCTCCTATGGACGCCATATTGAATTTGATAGCGTCATGTCACGATGAAAATAATTATTGTCAATATTTATTTTACTAATATATTTAATAATATAAAAATTCTCTAAATGTTTTAATTCCTCGCTTTTTCTGTATCTCGCTTGGTTTTCATTTCGTTCTATCACTGCAATTCACTCACACTAACGGATCACTTGATGTCATTGTGTATCATAAATCATAATATTTAAATATTTTATTTTTAGTCTATAGCAATATGTGTAGGTTAAGTCTTATAAGTAAAAAAGTATAAGTTGATTATTATTTTGCTGATTGGATTTATGTAATTTTTATTTTTTTCTATTTGTTGAAAAAAATATTGGTTGCTTATTTGGTTTTTTCTCAATAAGTAGAAGTTTATACAAACTTAATTAACACTGAAGGTAGTACATAATGTAATGAGTATTGAATATTCTTTGAAGTCCAAAATCAGAATGGGCTTACAAATTATTATAATACTGATAATAAATTAAAATTTAAAAACTTGTTGAGTACCAGAGTATTTTTTGAAATGGATGAAAGTACTAAATTGTAAGTTACTCTTCAGGTGGAGGCGTGGCCGTCCGCGGGGGAGTGGGGAGCGTAGGCGGCATGGGCATGGTGCCTGTGCAAGTGCCAGTGAGTGTAGCTAATGGACACACAGTGTACCAGACCGTGCACCTTCCTGTACACGCACCACACTTGCAGATAATACCGCAGTTGCAACAGGTATGCGATAAAAGATTGGTCTCATGTTAACTGACTAAAGATATAAATATTTCACTGGACTGCTAGCTGTAGTTCTTTTGATTTTTTTTCTGATTTTGGTACAGTTCCATCGCTTTTTTTTCACAGGTGATAATAAAATAAACTTGTACAATTCTTCTCTTTAAAGAAAATACATTGCATTTTAGTTTAAATGTTTTCGATACTATCTTATTTGAACATTTATTACTCGAGAACGGCTGGATCGATTTTCATGGTTTTTGTCTCCGTCCCGAATAGCATAATATGTATTAAAACATTGGAAAATTGACGAAAAAATAAATAAAGGAAAAAACATTTTCCTATACAAAACATTCATGGGTTTCGTAACTGTCAAATACTTAATGTTCATCCCATTGATACGGTAAACTCTTCCCTCAAATTGAAGTACGTATTTAATTAAAGGTTTCGAATCGATAAGATATATCAACAATATTCGTTTATATCGTCTCGTATCGTCGTTCTATATTTTGAAAATGTAGAATAACGTGAGTAATGAAAAAAGATTAGCATATATATTGGTTGTGAACAGTTCAGCTAATCTGTAACACGACATTCATTGACTGTTAGGCTCTACGAATGTTCGTCAGGTCAATTAGTATCGAATAATGAGTATACATGATTTAAAACGAATAATTTGTATAGCTTTATGTTTTTATTAGATGCAAGCTCAACCTCAAGTGGCTAACGTACTGACACCATCAGGACAAATTCAACAGATACAAATTGCGTCGCTTGGAAATGTACAGGTTAGTATTTAAAATATTTTAGGTTATACGTATTTTTATACACTTGTACTTTCTGTACACGAAAACTTAACCCCTCCCTTTCGCATTCCATGAATGCTGCGGATTTAATGGGCTCTGGGCTCTTGTTCAGGGTCCGCTGAAACGTTGCATTTTTTTTTCACTCCCCCTCCCCACTCTATCTTCGAGGATGCAACGCATCCTGATGTCCATGGGCGATGGTGGCCACTTACCATCAGGTGGACCATCTGCTTGTTTACACCTTATCTACCATAAAAAAAAACAATATAAGTCGAGAAGTTCAAATATTATATTATTATAAAAATATCTGATTTTAAGGATATTTTGCTTGGCAATCGCTTTTTCTTTGCTGTATTATTATCTTTATTACGTGTTATACTTTTTTATGTTATTATCTTTCTTTATGTAATATTTGAGCATGTTCTCTACAGAAAGACTTTATTATCTTTAACAAGTGTAACATGTAAGTGACGTAGTTTTTAATACAGATTTTAATAGATAGCTTAATCAAGCACTTAAATAATCTGCATTAAGGATAATTATTTTCAAATGTCAATAATTCGCAATCCAAATCCACAATTTTTAATACATGATAAATTATGTACTATCGTAATTTTTTAAATTCTTTTAATTTGAATTGTAATTTAGCTTCTTGTAATAGAAGTTAGTAGTACAAAAAAAAATTTTAAGGAAAAGTATGCATATTCTGGGGTAAAAAATAGTCTTATGTTACTTTTAGCCTCATAAGCGATGTGAAAGGATAAATAACCAAATACTTTCACATTTATGATATTAGTATTGATTCAGACTCTCATATTTGAAGTGGTGGTGAACTAATAACATTGTGTCTATTAAGTCTGAGAACCTCTTCTTTAGGTAACTGTTGAGCAAAAACTTAACCATGAAGAAGGTTTTAGATTATTTATGTAATATGATTATGTAATTTACTCTGTAGTTTCCATAAAGCTTACGTTTTTTACATTGTGAGCTACGTCACTTAATATATTATATATAATGTAGTATGGTATGGTATAACGTATGGGTTGCTTTGGTACAGCAGAGCGCGGCGCAGAACAATGGCGCGGCGCAAGGGCAGCCCACCATCACGTTGCAAGTGAGGATACTGCTATTTTATTTTATATATCATAACTGTCATATATAGTTACTTTTAAACGGTACAAAATGAATTCCAAAGCATTAAGAATAATTTTGACAAATATTAGATTGCCATTCCTAATTTAAGGTATCAAGTCATAATTCAGTCCCCTCTTTTTTGATCCAGTGTCAAGTCTTACGTCTCGTGTCATACACTTTTCCTCAATTTCTTTTTTTTTACTAGATTCACGTGTTTTATTATTTCCTTTCTATCATTTAAAGCTTTGGTATTCAATTTAAGAGTAGTTATTGCATTACTCATAAAGTATATAAAATAGTAATCATGCTAACAATACTAACATTTAAATACATGCTTATATAACTAACAAAGTCCACGCTTTTAACGCTGCTCGGAAGGCGGTATCGAATCCAATCCAAGAGACAAATGCTCAGGTGCAGTCCTCACAGGCCATCATCACCAGCACTCCTACTGGCCAACAAGTCACCGTGATACCCTCTAGCAATGTGAGGACAGCTAATGTTGTACAGGTATCCGATTGGATGGGCCTTGTTGGCTGAAAATCTGACTGACCTATCTATATATATAAAAGGGGAAGCTGACTGACTGACATATCAACGCAGGGCCTAAACTATAAGGGTTAGAAACTTGAAATTTTGCACAGGGGTTCCTTTTATAACGTAGGGGAGTACTAGGGATTTTTGAAAAGGGGTGCAAAGTTAGTATGAAACTTTGCCGTTTTTGAAGTTATTCAAATGAAATTCAGTATGACGGTTCTTCATTGAAAGTCATGAAACCCGTGTAAAATATTTTTTCGGAAATCATCCCGATTAAGAAGGTAAAAGGGGGGTTCAAAGTTAGTATGACTACCTCAAAAAATTATTAACTACCTGATGATCGCAAACGCTAACGCTAAAAGCTAGTTTGTACATATAGTTTGTATAGATGGAAGAGATGAGAGGAGTGGAAGAGAAGAAAAGTAGTGGTGTATCATAGTGTACCATAGTAGGACCATAGTTTGTAGAATATAATCACTAGATTGACAAACTAGATATTCGTTATTTAGGTGCCATAGAGAAATATTAGGTGGCTTATAAATATATCGATTGAGTGAGGCATCTTGTTGGTGGTAATAACAACGTTTAGTTATCAATCTCATTTGAGTGAATTTATTAATACTCAAGTTATCATATCACTACTTTTAACCGACAGTCATATCTTTAGGTATGATACCTAATGTTTGATGGATATATGTCATTAATCTAATTTGAGTAAATTTATTTAAACAAAAGTTGTCATTAAGCAGACTGTATTACTTTTAAATAATTTATAGTTTGGGTTTCTTAGGGAAACAAGTCTCAAGCCAAAATGTAGAAGTTTTAGATAATTTGACGAAAATTTTGGTCTATTCAGATGCCAACTTTGGGCGTGGGCGGCCTCAGTGGGGCGGTACAGCTAGTACCAACTGTGGGATTGCAGGGTGCGGTCCAGCTAGCACAGATTCCTCAAGGTCAACCGCAAGGTCAACCACAAACTATTATAGGTGAGTTACTATAATTTAAATATTAGGGTAAACCACCATTATTGAACTACGACGTTGATGTCTACTCGGTAGGTCTGAGTTTGATCCTGGACACTTCTGAATTTTCTGAGTTATGTGATTTTTAAGCAATTAAATATAGCTTGCTTTAACGGTGAAGGAAACATACTTTTTTTAAATACCCATAAAGTGAACGGCGACAGCGTAGCGAAGGCCATTGTCTCCATCAAAATTATGTCTTTTTATGCCGTGACTAGGAATTTTTAGTTACTTTTTAAACTTTATTAAAAACATAACAATATATATCCTCATAAATTAAATCCATTAAAAAGTAGCGATAAAGTGTAAAAAAATATTTTTCTGTGTGTATTCGTCTAAGTGTCGTATAGTATGTGTTTCACCTTACCTAAAAGTTTAATTGTTTATTGATTAAAAAAAAAAATTGTATTTCAGAAACACCGTTTCCTGGTCAACAAATCCAACAGGATCCTAACGATCCAGGTAAATGGCAAGTGGTGACAGTCAGTACTGGTAACACTACGACAACTGAATGTGAGGCTAATAAGATCAGGCCAACGAGTCCTAATGGTGCGAAAAGGATGATGAAGCGAGTAGCATGCACATGTCCTAATTGTGATCAAGGAGAAAAGTAAGTTTTGATTTTCCATATATTATAAGACAATAAATATGATTTACTTGAAAGATTTTTATTCAAAATAGAAATTTATGTATGATGATGCATCGTATGTTACTTCTTTTTCTGTTTATTTTGACGTGGAATGTGAGGAGTTTATTTAGTGACGAAAAATTAGACAATGCTGTATTGACGCCAGTGGTTCAGGAAGAGTAATCCCTAATTGTTCTGATCAGCAGCGTCCAAAATTCTACTGTCCTTAATGATTGCCAACCTCCAATAGGAGAAGGCACTAGAAGAAGAACTTATTTTGATGCTCATGCAAGACTATGCACGGGTATCCAAGATGAAGAAGAATGATATCATCATTCTAAATCCAATATGGCTGAACATCCAAAATGGCTTGCTAGTTATTTTTTTAAAATTTATTTTGTTATCTCTTAGACTTTTTCGAGTAGTTTAGTTTCTTAATATATTCATGACACCATGTTTTTCCCAGCAGCAGACTATTGGATAGGAAAAAACAGCATGTATGTCATATACCGGGCTGCAACAAAGTGTACGGGAAGACGTCGCATCTTAGGGCTCATTTACGATGGCATTCAGGCGAGAGGCCCTTCCACTGTAATTGGCTTTTCTGTGGCAAGAGGTATGAAAAAAGGAGTTTTTCATAAACATATCTCTAAAAATTTATTACAGAATTTTATTGAAGTCAGAATTGAAATTTTATCTTCTTTCTTTTCTTCTGTATATAATTTTTGTGCGGAAAACAAAACTTCTAAATTAAAGTTCTAATTAGTTCTTTATACAGGATTGGACATAGCTATGTAAATTAAAACGAATCTACATTATGCTACCTTAGAAATAAGTAGATTTTAAAATTAGTCGATGATTTTTTTTTAATTTTAGTATTTTGTCTGTATCATGGATGATTTATGGAAGTGTTTATATTACTAAAAATAATCTAATTTTCACGTACGTGTCGTTAAAGTCCGTTAGTGAGTAGAGGTAGTTCTAGTTTGCATAACTTTTTCCAAATGTCCAGGAACTAGGGGTGGCCCATTGAGTTATAGATGTGAGAACATATAAACACATAATCTTAATATTGCCACCTCCAATATATATTTGTAACATTTAGCGAAATTATTTATTTTTAGGTTCACAAGATCAGATGAGTTGCAAAGGCATCGTCGGACGCACACTGGGGAGAAACGGTTCGAGTGTCCAGAGTGCAGTAAACGTTTCATGCGCTCTGACCATCTCGCCAAGCATGTTCGAATACACACTAAAAATAGGATTACGGTATGTTGGAAAAACTGTCTGTCCCTCCGTCTGTCTGTCAACAGCCTGTATCTCATGAACCGTGATAACTAGACAGATGAAAGGGGAATATCCATTTCTGGCTCTTTTTGTGCAGAACGCTTAGCTATAAACAATTATACCTAAAATTATGTTTGAATAAATAACGCCTCTAGTCGATTTTTCGTAGTATCTCATACTCATTAATTAAATATATTATCTACAGAAATAAAATATTTAATTAATGAGTATGTTAATTAATTTATATTTATTGACATTTTAAGATTGATTTCTTACCAACATTAGGATAAAAAGATAAACTATTCGATCATCCTAAAATCGATTTCGTTTATTCTTAATTACTTTAATAAAAACATTCGTTAATAAAATAAAAATTATTTAATAAATGGAAAAAATATATGCCGATAATAAACATTATTTTAAGTAAATATAATATAAATAAACAAGCAATATTATCATACCATAATAATTGTATTAAGTTCAGTATTGTAAAAAAGCAATCGATTTATTTGAAATCGATTCTTAAGTCGATACATTATCTTATTTTATCTATGGAGCAGTGACGGCTATTTGTTTTTTCAATTGTCCAAATCAGTAATCACATTTCATTTCGCTTTCATTGTGATTGGAACTTTGTAGCTTTTTTATGTAAATTAACCAACTAATTATTTTTAATTAACCAACTATTTATTTTTTAAGAATTATCTATTTATTTTTCAATATTTAAACATATATTGTGTGTATTTTATTTTAATTAAATAAACAAGATGGAGGTTGTATGAGACTGATCATGGACTGAGTTAAGACATAACGGATAGTAATTAATATTTTATTCTATTTCGTCATTGGTATCTTGTTTCTGAGTTAGTTTAATTCATTTATGCTACTATCTTATTCCTAAATAATATATCTATTACATTATATAACGGATTAATAAAGAAAAGTTAATTACTTAGATTTTTATAGTTCAAAAGTAAGGTTTTAAAAAATTGAGCAATTCTACATTTGCTGTCAATTTTCGTTTTCCGATTGTAAGTCACGTGACCTTTTTCTTAATCTTACGTTAATCTCACACATTTTTAATTTTTCAAAAAGCGTTATTGAATATTGATTTGACATTTTGCTAAAGCCTTTAATTTTTTTTTAAATATAAGAAGTATGCCAGTTTTCGATTTAGTTTAAAAATTGTAGACAATTTATATAAAACGATTACTTCTCTTTCTATTTTTTAATGTAAATTAATTCTTATAGGAAGTGGCAACATCAACACAGTCAATGTACTCCGACTCTGGAGATGACAGTTGTGATGAAAAAATGATGTTGACGATAGAAACCATGCAACAAGGAGAAAATGACGAGAAACTCGTCATGATACGACCAACTACTAAAATAGATCCAGAACAAATTGACAGCTAGATTTGTTGGCTATCTGTCTATAAAGTGAAGTGAATAGTTTATATTTATGAAGAACATCGAAATAGTTTAGACGTTAAGGTCTGTGTGACGTCACACTTTTTATCATTTGACATACTAATATTTGAAGTTTTAAACATTGATGTTGTTAAAGGAGATATTTCAAAATGGATGACATACGTCATTCATCAATTAAATGACAGTCATGACCAGTGTTGCCAGCTGAACTTATTATCGCTGGTTAAAAGTAGCCAGTGTCTCTTGAAATGAAAAATAGCACGAAATAATGATTAAATATTTAGGAATTTTTGTGACAAATATTTTTTTTTTACAAAAATAATTATCACCCATTAAAAAGGTAAAAGGTAAAAAGTAGCAAAGAAATTGGAGTTGGCAACACTGTCCATGACGAATGTGTGTTGTGTGTCCGATAGGTATTTATCGAACGTCTCCTTTAGTCGAAATAGTATAAGATAGTGTTAGGCATCGATGTGTCGTCAAAATCCGTCTAATATAATTATTATTAATAATTTGTAAACAATTATATAAATATATAGTGTAAGGAGTGGCCAGATTAAGTATATTATATAAGGAATGTATACACTAGTGCAATGTTTATTTTATACATTATGGAATCTAACTTTATGCAGTGTGAAACAACGCAGAATATTCTAGAATTTTTTTATAGATGTGGTTTCAAACTAGAGTTGCCATATCTATTTAAAAAATCGATTTTCAAATTTCATCTTATTGTTGAGCGTCTGTATTCGTGTTTCATGCACTCTGTATGTTATACGTATTAATAAATTGAAAAAATACCTGAAAATATAAAAGACCTGTCTGCCTTGTAGCTCCTAAAAAATGAACCGATTTTGATGCGGTTTGCAAGCTAATTTATTTCATATTATACGTAAGCACAAATTATTACTATATTTGTCGCATAATTCTAGTTTTTTGAGATTAATGTCAATTTAAGAGAACAATTCCATTATATGTAAATATATTTATTATAATAATCGCTTGTATTATAGAAATTTGAGTTTTTTTAGTGATAGAGAAAAATATCGAAAAATTGTGGAGTAAGTTGATCTGTGATCAAAGTAATTTTTGTAATGTCTGTCTATATGTAAATGTGTTTATAAGATCTTTTTGTGTAAATGAGCTTTTAAAAATCAATTAGTAAGAAATTTATAATAAATTTTTTTATGCTTTTTTCCCATTAATTTTTTTTCTAATATAAAGATCATGTTTTCCGCTAGTTGTTTGTAATATTTTTTACATTTATAATTTACTAGTCGACCCGCGCGACTTTGTTCATGCAGCTCCGCTCCTATGGGTCGTAGCGTGATGATATATAGCCTATAGCCTTCCTTGATAAATGAGTTATCTTACACTAAAAGAATTTTTTAAATCGGACCCTTTTGATAAGAGTAGAAAAAGAATGCAATAAAATCGATTATTGATTGAATCGAGTAATAAAAAATTGATTTTTTTGATTATTCGATTCATTACTCGATTTGTTAATAATTCTAATTTATTTTTAACTTCATATCTTTAATAAGATGACGTCATTCGTAAGTAGCGCCATCTAGAGGTATATTTGCCGCCATTTATAGATAGCTTGTGTGAAGTAATTTAAATAAAAGACACATGTATAAAGTATGTATTGTTTATTTCTGTATTTGTTTATTATTTATATAGTACAATATGAAATCATCTAAATTGTATATTTTTTTGTTGCAACATTTTTGTCACAATTTTCAGGCTGTAAAAGAAAATCTGGAGACACTTTAGACCAGGGATTCCCAAACTATTTCGCACAAGAGACCATAACGATACCCATCATCAAATTACTTACAATCTCTAGTTTTTTCCTATTGATACAAAATACTTACCAATTTAAAAACATTGCGGTCGGTTAAAATACTTAAGTAGGTAGTTTAAAAAAAACATAGTTAAGTACTTGTGTTAATTAATTGGGGTCGATTTTTATACATCCTCGACCTCCAAAATTAGTTTTCGAAAATCCGATATATTAGGAATCCCTGTTTTAGACAATAGTATTTAGTATATAGCATTATTAAATCTGCTACCCTCATATTATTTGTAACATTTTATGTCAGGCCTAACATTCATTTGTTTCTTTTTTTTACACTTTTTTACAAGTCTGTATGTGAAAGTCACATGAGTTGAATTTTTTGGTTTACGAAGGACAAATGAGTGTTGACCCTTAGACGTTTAAATTAAATGTGTTATTCATAATTATATACTAGTAGTGAAACTATGTGCTTAAATATATTATATTATGTTGATAAACATACGTACAAACATGCACATTAAAGCACAAGTGGGTCCAAGATAGGCTTGCTAGCTGTAAATATTATGGTGTACAGTGTAAATAATTGTAAATGTTGTTGAAATGTTAAATAAAAATATTTTATATTTTACTTACTCATTGCTAATAAATGTCCTCAAAGAAATGAGTCTGATGCGCTTTAGTCGCGCCGCATTTAGGCCAGCGTTCCGTCCAGTTTTTCACATGAATGTAGAGCTTTACATTACCTTTTGCCTTAAACTTACTAATTAAATGAGCAAATGGTCCACCTGGTATGTGGCCACCATCGCCCATGGACATTGACAAAACAAGAGATACTTTCTTGTTTTGTCGATGCGTTGTATCCTCGAAGATAAGAGTGGGGAGGGGGAGTGAAGAAAAAATGCTGCGGTTTCAGTCTGAGCAAGAGCTCAGAGTCCATTAGTTCCGCAGCGTTAATGGTAAGGGAGGGGGAGGGGATAAGTATGGTCGACATGTGGCTTGACCGGAACGCGTCAAAGACACTTGGCGGTCGGATTTGCATGGAGGTCGCAACCCGAACAGGGAACCCTTCTACCACCAAGGGGTACTGAGTTACTCGCCTCTTTTACACATAGTTTAGAGCTTTAGAGTAGTGAGTAGAGAGAGGGGGAAGCGTCTGTCCGAAATACGGCTAGCGCTGTGGGTTAAAGCGAGAGAGGAGCAGCCTGCCTACTGCTGCCGTATGCGTGAGAGGAAGGGAAGCCAGATACAGTGGCGCCGTAACGCGTTACGTTACGAAGTAAAGTTCAGTTTACCCTCCCACAAGAAGTTATTACTTCAAAAACTTTAATTCTATGAATATGAAAGTTTGTATGTTTTGACATTTGAATCTGATCAATATTTGTTACACATAGACACATACATAACCTGGATTAAAATTTAGTCTACATTTTTATTCGGAAAGTTTAAAAAAACAGTAAAAGCTTATTCTTCGTGATATATCAGTTTTTCTTGGAATAAAGCACAATTATTGTGCGTAATCTTCTTATATATAAAATTCTCGTGTCACAATGTTAGTTACCATACTCCTCCGAAACGGCTCGACTGATATTTATGAAATTTTATATGCATGTTCAGTAGGTCTGAGAATCGGCTACTATCTATTTTTCATCCCCCTAAGTGATAAGGGTGGCCCTCCCCAAATCTATATGGCAAAGCAACGTTTGCCGGGTATTTTCATAAAATTTTATAGAATTAATGAGTGATTCTGATTCTGTTATTGGGAGATTGGAGAATGAATGAGCCGGCCAGAGTGGCGCTCATCATCATCATCGGTGATGCGCGGATTTATTTGTCACAAGTGGATAGTTATAACATTATTGAGGGTTTATTAAATATCTAAGACAGCCGACAGGTACTAAGTATGCCTACCCGACAAGTATAATGATTATGATATCATTGATTTTAATTAGTCGTGTTTTAGAGCGTGTCCAGTGGCACGCGGGAGGAGATGGGAGGCGATCACGAAGCAGACATGCTCAGCGGCTCGGCGGCGTTATCGTGATGAACCATTTTCAACCGACTTCCTTCAAAAAAGGAGGAGGTTATATATTCGTCTGTATATTTTTTTATGTATGTTCACCGATTTCTCCGTCAGTTGTGGACCGATTTACAAAATTCTTTTTTTATTTGAAAGAGTGCACTTCAGAGGTGGTCCCATTGGAACCAAGTCAGGATCTGATGGTGGAATCCGGAGAAAACCACAAATTTCAAAGGCACAATGTTTTTCATATATTTTTATCTTTACTTCTAAGCAGCGATTACCTGAACATATGTGTTTTTGGTTTTCAGATGAATGGTCACAAACAAAATGGCCACATCCTTTAAATCACACCCAGAAATAAGTAGTTCAAGAGATTGCGTCTAACTTACTTTTATTATATGTTTAATGGTCACTTTACGGTAGTTATATGACCATATTTTTTTCATTATAATATTTTTAGCTACATAACATAATGTTGTAATTTTGTAAACTTTGTAAAAGAATTATCAAAAATTAAATGTTTTCTCTTTATAATAGTAGTGTAGATAAATAAGACGGTTTTGAATATTCTATGGAACTTTCAAAACAGAAATCAGATAGGTTGTGAAAGTTTTCATATAATTTAAAAACAATTGATAATATTTATAAAAGTATCTTGTTCAAAGATAATGAAACAGTATAGTACCGACGACCGATAGTGATCACAGCAAGCAGAAAGCAAGACAAAGGTAATCGGTCCGCTGCCTCCGTTACCTCCGCTACGACTCTACGAGCCTTCTAATGATAGATGGACGATACATTAATTGCATATAACTTACTCACTAATTACGGACATTGTAGTTCTTGTGCTCTAAGTTCTATCAGTAGGTTTATAGGATTGAGAATTTAATTCAATTCAATTCAATCTTTGATTTATGGCTTTTAATCGTGCAAGTTTTTTTTAAAACTCCGCCAATGTCACGTGAGATGGAGAAAGCAGTTGAAATTAATCTAGAGTACAGTAAAAAGTAAAAATTAATTTGACTATATATGCATGAAAAATAAGAAGAGGTTGTTAGTCAATTATCTGCAATAAACAAAAAACAAATGGGTTGCACTCCGGGAGTGCCGGCATTTTTGAATATTTCCAAAGAACAAAACTAAAATAAAACGAACTGTATTATTGATATCTGGCTTAAATACGGCAAGACCAGAACATGTCACGGGACTTTGGCGAGTTTAACATTTTTTACCCATCCCAAAAGTGCCCGACGCCGCTAAAGAAGTTCAAACTTCACTTCAAAAAACACATGATAATATAATTAAAAATAATAAAATATTACAGATTGTTATTATATATTTACATAGGCGACTAAATACAAACATTTAACATTTAAAGGACTGGGGACTTTACGAGGAACAACGTCATGGAGAGAGAGGGTGTAAGAGCAGTTAAAAATGATGTGAGAGGCAGAACCCTCGTCTAAGCCACACTCGCACAACGTGACTGACTTGACTGATGACTGATCATCTCCAAGTGCTCTGTGCAATTTTAGAATTCAATTATTAATGATGGCTTTTAGCTGTGACAGTAAACTTCTTCAATGTCGAATGGAAAAAGCAGCCGAAAGATACTAATTACAGTCGTACAGTGTTTATTGTATTAAAAAAATATTAACAAACATTTTAAACTTAATGGTCAAGGGGACAATAGAAAAATTTGTGTTGAATATATATTTTCTTTACATAGTATAAAAAGAAGTCGCTTCTGCTGTCTGTTCGCTTAAATCTTTAAAACTACTCAATGGATTTTAATGCAGTTAGCAATAATAGACAGAGTGATTCTAGAGGAAGGTTTATAAAATTATATCTTACTATCCAGCTATAGGAAAAAAATCAAGGTAGAGGATTCTTTCACTCCATTTTCGTCGTCTAATCAACATAATAATGACTTGCTACTTTCTTAAAATTGATTACAAAATTATATAACCACACACGATGAAAATATAGACTCATTGGGCTGAATATACATTTTGTTTAAATTAAAAGGAAAGCGTGAAATTAAAGTTATTAAAGATATTTTGTCGCTCCCAACAAAAAATAATAACGATTCGATTTTTATTTTTCACAACCCAATGTTGAATTTTATTTAACAAAAACAATTTTGAAATTTAATAATTACTGCTTATTAACGGAGGTAATTATTAAAAATGAATATTTACTATTCTCTTAGATGACATCTGTCTTATATATAAAATTCTCGTGTCACAATGTTAGTTACCATACTCCTCCGAAACGGCTCGACCGATTTTTATGAAATTTTATATGCATCAGTAGGTCTGAGAATCGGTCAACATCTATTTTTTATATCCCTAAGTGATAAGGGTGGCCCACCCTAATTTTTTTAAATTTATATGGCAAAACAACGTTTGCCGGGGTAGGTATAAATATAAAAAACACGACTGTATGTTGTAGTTATAAAACTTCAGCTTGTGAGTAAGAGAGCGAACGATTCAAATATACCTCAGCGAAACGAGGGCGGGTCGGCTAGTTTGAAATATATTTTGTTGTTTCCTGACACAGTAACTATGGAAAAAAATTAATGTAGGTGATTGATATTTTGCTAAATTAGATCAACCAACCATAACCTTCCATCATAACAATAGTCTTACTAATATTATAAACGCGAAAGTTTGTAAGAATGTATGGATGTATGTTTGTTGCTCTTTTACTCAAAGACTACTGAATGGATTTTGATGAAACTTTACAATAATATAACTTACACATCAGAATAATATATATGCTATAATTTATAATGATATAGTGTGAATTATCGGTATATAGCGGGTGAAACCGCGGAGCGCAGCTAATTTTAAATAATTTGCTAAATACCGGTATACCGTAATATTTATTATAAATAGAGATATTGGGCCAACTATCGTATGCTAGGGTCTGCCAGGAAGATTCAAGGGAAGGCCAAGCCTACCTGCCCTCTCCCATTTCTACGTTTAAGAGACCAGTAATCCAGTAGATGTGAAAACACGAGCTCATTAGTGACATAAACTTTGTGTTCATAATGAATAGATATGGTTATAAGGCAGCCGGAGCCTGAGGCAGGTGGTGTAGTATGCGCACGCGGCGCCACCTGCCGGCGCTGGATGTCATGCACCTTACATTTTCCACAGCGGATGCGCGCGCGCCGGCGCGTGTCAGGTCGTCGGCTTCTTCACGCGCCGCGCACTCGTACCTAACTTATACTTTGAACTTATAAGTTGCAAGTGTATCAAATATTATTTCTGTCTCCACAGTCTCCATAGTGCTATGAAAATACTCGTTTGTTAAGCACCTGCATTTTGTCTCTGAGACGTTGTTTATCGATAGTTTACTAGCATAATGTTACCATGATAAAAAAAATCTATTTAATTGTGTGTTTTTTAGATTTATTGCTTTATATGTAATTTTATCACTTAATAAATTCTTTAGCTATTCTAGACAACATATCTTAACGCTGTTTTATTTTGTGTATTTATATTATGACAGAATAATTAGAAGACACCAATTAATTTAAACGAGTAACTTAAATAGGTTTCTCCTCTGTCTCTCCAAAGGTCCAAATAATCTATTATACTAGAAAAGTAGACCTTCAACATTTAAAATATGGTAAAAACTATGCTGATTTAAGATATTTTATTTGTTTATAATTTTGTCAATAGACAGACACATTTACGGTTTTATTATATAATGTAATTAATAGACGAGGAATTCTTAAAAGACCAACTCGTGGTGATCATCAATAAAATAATGAAAATACAACGCTTGATCACATGGGTGGAGGAGGGCTTAGGTTTTCGTCACGTAGATATCTTCTAGGGAAATCTCGTGCTTTTTAAAGCTATATTCTAATATGGCAACACTGACGTACGATCCGGCTGTACATGAACCAAATGATTTTTATTAAGCTATCGGTCAAAAATGGTTTAAAACTATATTTATAAATTACTACGTGAAAACTAGAGGGGGAGGTGTTTTGTCATATAATATTGGTGGTTATAGATGGGAAGGGGTATAAAAGAGGGGATGGGGGGATCACGTAGTACGGGTACGTTCCTTTTACGTTAACATATAGATTACATATGATAATTATGAACATAATTAGCAATATTTAGCATATATTTTATGCACCAGTCGTTAACAACGGTACAACACCATTACACCAAGTGATGCACGTCGAGCTCATCAAACTCAAAGCTGTTAATAAATTAATAACGTTTAACGAATAACGCTTTAAGTACTTATTGGATTTGTAGCTGTAAATTATAACAGAAGCTTACTGCATATACAATACTAGCTGTATCTTGTAGTTGTTCTCGCGTATTTGAGTACAGTTTTTTAAGTTGTCGGCTATTAAAAATGTTTATAAAATTTCTGAAGTTTTTTATCATCACATAATCTATATATATACTAATATATAACTTAGCTGAAGAGTTTATTTGTTTGAACGCGCTAATCTCAGGAACTACTGGTCCGATTTGAAAAATTCTTTCAGTTTTAGATAGCCCATTTATTGAGGAAGGCTATAGATATATTATCACGCTAAGACCCATAGGAGCGGAGCATCACGCGGACGAAATTGCGCAGGTCGACTAGTATGATAATAAGCGTGGATAAACAAAAAAAAGATATTTTTTCCTCTTTCACGCAAAAACTACTGAATGGATTTTAATGAAACTTAACAATAACATAGGGTATATATCAGAATATCATATAGGCTATAAGTTATAATGATATAGTGTCAATTATCCAAAATATAGCAGGTGAAACTACGGGGCGCAGCTAGTATCAAATAAATAAAACAATTGTTCCTAAAGATAAAAATAGTAAAAAAGATTTTCAATTTATAGTTTGTAAGGTTTGACGGCTTGATGACTAGATATCCTCCTGTGGGTTATAATTTAGACCCAGAGCTACAGCATTACTGCTAGAATACTCGCGATGAATACAGGCTGCCACTCAAATTAATGCTGCCAACATAATAACTAACAGCATGTCACACAAATCCGAGTTGCTAAATCATAATTAACAATAAGTTATGTAAAATATCCGAAAATATTCAATTTATATTAAAGGACGGACGGATCATTTTAGTTTAATATATTGGTCAATCAGTGGAGGAAATCTTATATATTTTTAACACCATTTTAATGACACTTTATTCCGGATATTTCCTCAATATATCGACTTTATAACTTTTAACGTTAAATTTAATTAATAAAGTAAATGTTATGAGGAAATAACGAGGAACCGTAACATTTGCGATATTTATTTTGTAAAAAAGACATTATTATTATAACCAGTGGATGGCCCAATGCTGAGCCCGGTTTCCTACTCAGAGTGAGGAGGGTGTTAGGCCATAATCCACCATACTTACAGATTGTGTGTTTGACTTCTCACACCGATAGAGAACTTTATGAGAGTTCCCTAAAGTTCTCAAAGGTGTGAAGTCTGCCAACTCGCACTTGGCCAGCGTGGTGGACTATGGCCTAACCCCTCCTCATACTGAGGTCACCCGGCTCAGCAGTGGGCTATTCACGGGTTGTGATGATGATCATAAGTGATATTTATTTTATTTTAATCGAATGCCCAGGATCGAACTCCAAGCAGCCGTGTAAGACATCAAACATGAAAGTAATCTTAATCATTAGGCTATCATTGCTAATCAAAAGAACAGAGTTAAGTGAAAGTAAAAAGTTCAGAAATATAGTCGGATACCATAGTTTGTAATACATTAAAACGTTTAACACAGTTACTGACCTTTGTAAGGTAATTAACTTTACAGCTGCTAACTTAAAGACAAAAACATAAAAATGGCAACAACCTACACTAGTCCTTCTCTTTCATCTTTTCCATACGTTTTTTATTGAGATTAGGGCTCTTTTTATTTGAAAGGTAGTCTGTTTTAAATGTGTACATGCTATATCTACTGTAAAGCATTCAAATTATTCATCAAAATAGGTAAAAAACAGCATGAGCTATTGATCTGGATCCTGATTTTGAGTTTCTAAAACTACGGCATTCCCCTTTTTTAGACAAAAAATTATATATATTCCCCAAAATACGGAGAGTTCATAAAGGTTATATCTAAAAAGACATAGCTATTTAAGAGCAACTTGTGGAGGTAAACTAATTCCAATGCATCACTGATTGGTATTAAAAAAACTACAAATATCTTTCCATATCTTTTATCGTTTAATTAAATTACGTTATCCGTTTCAAACTATTATTATTTTCTTTACTAAATGTTTCTAATTACAAACATAACATTTTATAATATATCCTATAAGCCAGTGACCTTTAGAAGGCAGTCAACCTGCATCTGTAAAAAAGATATTTCTGAAATGCCAACAACACTATTATTATCGATCGTCACGCAACTAGAACATATTATGCACCCTCCTACTAATAACCTTTTAGTTACTAGTAATTATAAAAAAATATGGAGCACATCCTTATTCCTTGTTATATCTATTTTTTACTACGGGACAAGTCTTCGTTAGTAATAAAAAGTTACATCAAAATGTTATCATGGAGTTTTCAGAAGTACAGAAGTTTTTTACAATCATTAGAGTCTGTCTCCCAAAAACTCAATCACTTAGGGGGTTGAAAAATAGATAGTAGCTGATTCTCAGACCTGCTGAATATGCATAAAAAAGTTTCATAAAAATCGGTCGAGGCGTTTCGGAGGAGTATGGTAACTAACATTGTGAACCTAACACAAGACTAACCTAACCTAAACCTAACTCACACCGACATATATAAGATAAGTATTAAATTTAAAAAAAAATCTTTCTTTTATCCGATTAATCCTTAAAATGTCTCATTTCGATCGTGTAGGTGCGAAACATCATGTTTGGCTATTTTTTCCACTTTTTTTTTCCATAATGGAAAAGGCGAAGGTATAACACCGTACAGCGTGTCTTTAGTAAGTTTATTCTATATTAATTTTATAGTAAGTCCGATGCTTCTTCAGTTATAATTATCTTAATCCATGTAGTTGTAAAATTTCTTGTGGTAGGACATCTAGTCCTTGTATTCATAAGTCAAAAAAAAGTGCGGGAATATAGCGAGCGAGCTCTCCAAAAACATCTTCTGAGTACACGCTCCACATCTCCTTTTTTTCTTTCCCTCCTCCGCCTCCTTTAATCCCACTCGTTTCACCAATCAACAAACCACACAACACAATTCACTCTACAGGAACGCTCCTAAAAAGCCCGCCCCGCTTGGAGACTCCCGCGCTTTTTCTCATGTTTGGATAGAAGAAAAGTACGAGTCCGCAGACTTTTTTCATTTGCCAATTATATACGATATAATGTTGCCAGTAGAAAATTATTAAATTAGCGAGCTTGCCATAGCAGAAAATAAAATCATAACAGGCGGAAACCATATTGATTGGCTAATATAAAACCTAGCTCCAGTAATTTCCCATTGAGAGACGAGCTAATGTTGCCACTAGAAAAAAATTAAATAATAGTGCTATACCACAAAATAAAATCATGAAAAATATTTACGAGAATTTCTCACTTGAAAAGAGATGGAGATAGATTAAGCAGCTGCAATCAACTTCTATTTCCTTTATTAAGAAATTGTTGATGTTAAAAATGGTAGGCTGTTTTAAAATAACAATAATTTATTAAAAAAACCACCTGCCGTTAGTATTCACGGTCGGGCAACTCGTTAAACAATCAATCTAGTGATCTTAACCGGAATAATTGCCTAGTCCTCTAATCTATGCACGGATGCGTGGAAATGCCTTACAAGTATGCTTCAAAAAACTGTTTACGTTTATTTTATTAGAAAATGTGATTTATAACGTTCTTTATGTGTACAACAATCACTTTGCTACTTTTTATATACATACTTAGATACTGCAATTTAAAGCGTATGATAAAAATACACATTATTGTATCTATATTTACTGTTAGTTATTAATGTTTATACCTTACACGCAGACCAGCAGTATCACGGCTTTGTTGACAAGAATGTTACTCCTGAGGATTATACTTAAGACACAGCCGTCCAGATTCCTGTCATGGCAGCGTACCTATTTATTTGGTTATTTCTTATCTTGTCGTTGGCCAATTTCGAAAGTCAAATGCTACGCAAGATTGTACAATATAATAAAAGAGTTGTGCAACTTTTTTTAATTAATTGCTACTCAGATCTATGTTGCCAATATCATAACTAACACTACTTATTATTACCGTAAGAACTTTCTCTGGATCTTTTTACTTATTTGAGAGAATATATAAAGCTACCAAAATGCCAGAGACGCCATACGTGTACGTGAAAGTTACTTGATTTTATAACGTCTTTTAAGCAAACTTTTAGCTGTCAAATAGTGATAACTATAATGCTTTTAAATGGCGCTTATTACCACAATATATTGACTGACATTTACTTTTAACAAGCAAATGATATCACAACAGAATTAATCTTCTATCCAGTGTTGGTTGAATAGGAAAAAATAATTATTTTATTAATGATTTCCACGCATGTGACAAGCGTGCCAAATCATTATGAGCGAATATTCTTAAAGAAAAGAAAAAGAAATTCTGTCTAGGCTTTCCTACATTAATGTGATTGGCCCTCTCCAGGAGTTATTGTATTGTGCGACCATGTCTACATTTATTTGCACCCTTTGAATCAACTTTTTTTTATCGAATCATGTCATATTTTCGGCCTGACGCCCCCACCCTCAGAAAGCTTCTTAGCGTCTTTTTTGCTCTGGCGCCTCCGACTTCGCAAGTATGGACGGCGTGGCGTGTCCCTGATGATTTCATATTTTAGAATAGTCTTTCGTCGTCGGTCGTTATTGTCAAATACATTATGCGTTAGTAGTTAAAAAGAATCAAGCAAAGTGAGGACAAGTCGATAGTAAAATAAAAAAAAATTTAGTTCTTATTATTCTTTAAAGTTAACATGCAATTATTTTCAAATAACCGGAATCACAAACAAAGACGTAGATAGAAAAATCACCTTGCACACTTTTTGCGTGTTTCAGTAAAAATTTAAGATCCACGTAGTGAAACGTGATTCCACGTAATGTTCCCAAAATTAGAGCTCAAGAGTATCGTGGTGCGGTCAACAACCGACGCCGTCATGGGCCACCGACTACCGCTCCAATGCGCTTTACCTACTCTTCACGGAAACTTTTAGCTTTTATACCTCAAAGATGAAGCATACTATTGTAAACAGGATTTCTTAAATGATGAGAATGCTTGCAATCATAATCTTGCACTTTTGCCTGTGAGAGGACGGGTTAAAATACAATTCTCCTCAGTCGCTGGGAGAGCATTACGTAAGAGGCGAGTAATCCAACACCCTTATTGGTAGAAGGGGATCCGTGTGTGGGCCAGACTTACTTCTCCCCTCCCACCCCGTTAATGTTGCGGTTCTCGCTCAGGGTCCAATGAAACCTTCGCTCCCCTCACTCTATCTTCGAGACGGCAACGTATCGGCAAAATCAGTTTTTCCTATGTCCATGGGCGACACTTGCCACTTACCATCAGGTGGGTCGTTTGCACGTTTGCCATAAAAAGGACTCTCAAGCTAATGATGGCTTTTTGAATAGAGCGATGTTGAGTTTCGGGTGGTCTCTTCGCAACAGATAACTGCTTGCCAAGCTGAGGGTAGCTTCAGACAAACTTACTGATCGAGCAATTTTTGATGTACCAAAAGTACTTTTGGAAAATAATTGAAGTAAAATATTTTAAGTTTGATGCCTTACTTAACATTACATGCAATCTAAAATTATACTAGAAAACAAAAATTTTGATTCTTTAACTAATTGATTCTGTGTCACTTGTAGATGACAGAAGGTTAATATTTTTTTTCTACCACATGGCAAATTATTGTTTCACTTTACTATTATTGTAGCAAGGATAAATAGTAACACAATGTTTTTTTCTGGCAACACTGACAAACGCTATTTGTCAAATTCATTAATGTAAAATAGTAACCGCGTGTCTTTCAGAATCTTAACTGCACATGTCCACTGTTACGTTTGGAAGACTCCCCTCATAAAAGGACCCTTAAGGAAGAAGGAAGAAAGGGGGGGGGGGCCTTTTATACTTTATATTTTTTATAGTTCATATATTTTTTGTTTTATCTAAATATTCTACACTTAATTTATTTAAAGAAAAATCGTTATCTTGGAAACTTGAAATTTCTTTATTAAGTCTGAGACTACCCTATTAAATAATACTGATAAAATCTTACATTTTTCACTGTAATTTGGTAGACTTTTTATTTCGATTTTAGTTTGCAAATTAAGTGTATATTATAATTGATAGTGGGCTTGGGTATGTTATCATCCAATAGATGGCGTTGTGTTAAGCTTTCAATCTTGCGTAAAATTATTTAATTACAATATGCTTGGTTAATTTCACCCGAGCGAAACCTGGACAAGTCATAGTTAATACGTTTTATAAAACAAAGTCCCAAGCCGCGTCTGTCTATATGTCTGTTCACAACGCTGACTAATCCTTTTTTTGTGATATAAATAAACAATGTATGGCGGGACATATGAAAGCATAATATGCTCTACTACCCGTGCAAACCCAGAGCGGGTCGCTAGTTAAATTTAAAATTAAATTTTTGATGTAAACTCGTTTTTGAAAATCTTAGCCTCTACGACCTCTACACACGCTCTCTGTTACGCACGAATTAATCTTAATTGTAACTGACTGGTAAATTGATGAGATGGTCATCGTTTTTTGATATAAATGAAATTTTATAATTATCGTGTAATAATTAGTGTGAATTTCATCTTATCTCACTAATATTATAAAACTGAAAGTTTGTCTGTTTGGATGTTATCCAATCGAAAACGAATTTCAAAATGGCTCACAGATACTTTTTAACATAGATTAACACATAGGCTATTTTTTATCCCGCAAAATTCACAGACCATGCGGGATCATAATAAAATATGTTTATAGAACGCTGAAATATTTTTTAACCCGCGACGCTACAACGACGGGGTGTGTATCTGTAAATCTGTGGCGTTGCGCCCAAGATAATAAACCAATTGTGATGAAGTTTTATTACTTTGAAAGTTAATTTAATCGAGAAGGTTTTAGCTATAATTTGTGAAGTTTCGGTCAGCCGTTTGAAGACTGTCAGCTCATTTCTAATTTGAGAGCTGCGTGGCAATATTAATATATTGACCATTATAACAATCTTGTTACCATGGTAACACACTGACATTGCTTACACTAAGGAAAGAAAGACGGTATTTCTCGATACATTTCTTTCGATATCAAGTATGTAATAGAATCAAGTATATAGCCTTTTTAAAATTACCTAACAGTATATATTTTATTAATCATTTGTTTTTTTTTGCATTTTATGAATATAACAAATATTAAGACTTTATATTTTATTTTATAATTATTGACTAATATCGATTCTTCTAAATCGACGGCTTGTAGGTATCGATACTTGGTGATTGTATTAAATTAGTTTCAGTCGGTTTTTATTTAAATTAATTAGTTATATATACAATTAGCAATATATTATAAATTGAATCGTATTTTGAAGTAAACGTAATATAAATTTCATTAAGTAATCGTCCGAAACTCAGAGATCATAATTATGTCATATTTATTTATAAATTCAGATTCAAATTATACAGAACAATTAAAGATCTCATAATGTTATGGAAATGTATAGACAAACAAACAAAAGAAAATAGCGGTAAGCTTAGTATTAACATCGTTTATGAATTAAATAAACTGGCTTATATATTAGGCAAGATTTTTTTTAATGTCTAGAAGGAAAGATAAAATATAAACCAATAAAATATAGAATTAATTACTTTAATAATATTTAATCAGTTAAAGAATGTAATTTGGGTTATTTAAGTCACAGGTTTCCAAAATGTCTCTCTATTTCTATTTCTAGAAATTCAAATGTGTTCAACTTATTAAAACAGAAACTAATAAAACAACTTTAGTCAATATTAAAGCAAAAAAGAAAGTCCCGAAAACTCAGTAATGATCTAAGATTCACGTTTAGGCTCCCAAGTACCTCTAATTCTATTTTTTTGTTTTTTAAGAAAATAAAATAACTAAGGCAAAGCAAAGGTATATTTTTTAGTATAGTATTCCAATAAAAAATCGTGTGTGTGCGATTCACACACGATAGAAGTGAAACTTCAGTAAATCGACAAAAGAATGAGATGAATATGTATAATAATATAAAATAGTATGTATATTTCTGTCTCATTCTTTCCTACACATTTTTGTATTTGTGTCTCTTACCTGTCGTTTTTTCCGTTGCATCCGGTTTGAAATCACAACGTTTCTAAAGAAGTTTCACTTCAAAAATATAATAATATAGAATACAACCTAACTTGACCATTCGTAATAATGTTGCAAGTAAACCCAGATAACAGTTTTCATGATTTTATAAGTGGCCTTTCCTTTTTTGTAATCTTTAGTGTTCAAAAAACTGTCGTAGAATTCTGTAACCCGGGACGATGTAATTGTATGCTGGTTACTTTCATCAAAATTGCACAAACCATAGACAAGAAATGTCAAAATAAAATATGTTTTTGTCTATGGACTTTCACGTTCTAATACCTAAGTGAAATATAGATAAATACGATTCATTTTTTTTCATATAAAGTGCCCAATTATTATCTTATCTTACTTATATTATAAATGTGAAAGTTTGTATGTTAGGATGTTTATATTTTATAACTTTTATGCTGGAAAAATTCAGAGTTCCTGGGGGTAATATTTTTTTTTAAGGATCACATACTACTAGTATTTTTTAACCTCTACAAGTAAGCTAATATGTTTGTGTTAGGAGTGGGCCACGTCAGTAGTCCAACAACTGGGATTTGAACCCACTTATCGATTGTGGATCCAACGCCTCAACCACTGAGCTACACTGATGCTTCAAAATTATATATGTTATTTATAAAATTAAGTATAGTGGTAAATTGCAAGCCGGGGCGAGTTGACTATCAATAATTTTTCAGATTGAAAATCAGCTAAAGTAGATAAATTCAACATTCACATTCAATCCTAATACCACCGAAAATCAAAATAAAATATTCTCAAACTTACTTGACCTTATAGCATGTTTGTCGCTAGTAGATATTTTATAATATATATGAAATCATATCCACAATTTGAAAAAATATTATTTATTTATTTTATTTATGCACCTTCAAATCTAATACAAGTATTTTATACTAAGAAATATTGTGTACACAGGATGACTTATCTCTTTAAGTCATCCTGTGTACACAATATTTCTGTACACAGGATGACTTAAATTATGTACTATTCATAAAGGAATATTGGAATTATATTCATAATTATATTACATTTTACTAACCCCTAATATTTTATATTTACGTAGAACCGTTGTAAATAAACGGGCACGATGCGTCGTCGTGCCAAATACTTATGAATGCTCTATATTTGAAAAAAGTATGTCTTGCCTACAATAATCTGATTCTTCCCCTTTTTTATGGGAAACACATTATTATTTTAGTTACTACTACTACTCCACGGCGCCTTTTCTCCCCTGGCGCCATCGTGCACGATGTTTTTACATGGAAAGTAGAAGTAATGTTTTTTTAATTAAGTTCCGTGGGACTTACCGAAATAAGCATTATATATGCATTAAAATCCAGTTTAAAAGCTTTTAAAAGGAAAAAGAGCATTACTTCATCTTGTGACCGCAATCTTGAAGGCTAAATATTCAGAAACCGCGAAATTATCATTAGCAGGGGAAACGAGAGCGTTTAAGTCGTTCGTTGGGCGTGAAGCCCTACATTCTGCCTATTTGATTACCCTTATCTAATCTATGAGATCTTTGCATGCAAGCAACTTCATTTAATTAAACCATAAAGAGTATGGAAGGGTAATTATCAATTATTGTTTCTTATTAGTGTCAGAAAATGAGAGAGGAATGATACCCATTTTTTTTTAAAGATTACTAGCAGTATGGATCGCATACTAGATCAGAGATAAGATTGACAAGAGTGTTTGGTTAACTAAATACAATAGATAATAAAGTTAACTTACGTATACCTCAAGAAGGGTGACCTTAACCACGACACTATAATACTAACTTCCATGTACACTGCGCGAGAACACCAGAGAGACTGACTCTATCGCAACAAAGGTAGTATATTGTTTAAATGTAGGTATACTTGAAATAAATTAAAATAAAAGTTTTTTGTTATAAATATTAATAAGCGATGTCTCACTACTCTGTTTCGACATCGGAGAGAATAAAGTAAAAACCAGAAAGTTGGAGTTTCAAGAGATTAGAAATTATGGAAGACAACGAAGTTAATCGTGACGTAGGCAATCATGACGTCACTCCTTCAAAAAATAATTTGTAGAGATACCTATACTCTACCATATTTTTGATCATACTTTTGGGATTTGACTAAATATTCTATACTAGCTGCGTCCCGCGGTTTCACCCGTTATATTTTGGATAATTTACACTATATCATTATAAATTATAGCCTATATATTATTCTGATGTGTAAGCTATATTATTGTAAAGTTTTATAAAAATCCATTCAGTACTTTTTGCGTGAAAGAGTAACAAACATCAATACATTCTTAGAAACTTTCGAGTTTATAATATTAGTAGGACTGTATTGTTTTTTTTTTAATAATTACAGATAGCTGATTTATTGTTCTAAAACACGAGCTAAAAAAGTGAAAATATTGCTAAGCCTTTGAATGATACTTTATAAAACGGTTTCTATCGTGTGTAGGACAGACTGTCTGTTTTGTGACCACGAGCACTGAAAAGCCAACATGAAATCAAATAAAAAACCTTAACAACCTAAGAAATCATTAACGTAATCATATTTAAAATCTTTTGAATTTACGATATTAATTATACAAAAGATATGAGTAATAAAGTTCATATACACTCCTAAACACGCGATATTGCTGGCACAGTACTTGTTTTAATTATTAAGACTGTCATATCTCATTAGCTTATCTCAAATGGGGACGAAATGAGAAACAAGAACACGATACTCCAATACTCTGAACTTTATGGACGATTAAAGATAAAACTTGTCATCTTGTAAAAGATTATCGAATAATCGAATCGTCATCGCTATCTATGGCGTTGGAGTAGGGTAGTAGTCACTTCTATCGTTTTGACAGTCTCGACGCTTTATGCCTTGAACAGTCTGACTGTTTTACGCTTGCGCGGTCTCTCGAGGAGTGAAGTAGTCCCTGGATAGTGTTAGTGTTGTGCAGCACAGTGTTGGTGCTGGGAGTGATGTCCGATTAAGGTCACGTGAGTAGGTACGTCACGTCTAGTGTTGAGTTAGGTTTATGTGAGTTCAACCACACAGTTTGGTTTAAACAGAGAGCTTGAGCAGTGGAGGCGAGGGTTGGAATTCTGATAAAAGAGCTCCTTAAGCCTACACCTTGGTCACCAGTCCAAGACACTGCTACGGTTTCTCACGAAATTATTAGAGATCATCATTCAATATCATCCCCCTTGTTAGTGTTCTTCAATATTCTACCCTCCTCCTTCCTTTTCATTATTAAAATCCCCGACATATATATTTGGATGGTTTTTCCCCACACAAAAACAACAATGTTTGCAGAACGAGATCCAGCGACGATCAGACTTTTGTGATTTTATAAAACCTGAAGTTTCTCTGTGTATGTAATGTGTCAGACATATGTATGTCGGGAACGAGTAAACGATTATCGAATTGTCATCGCCATTTATGGCGCTAGAGTAAAATAATAATCACTTCCGTCGTTTTGACAGTCTCGACTCTTTATATTTCCTGACAGTCAGACTGCAGTCTTAGTATAGATTAGGTAAGGTGCAAACGAGTAAATGGAACACCTGATGATAAGTGACCACCATCGCCCATGGACATCAGCAAAACAAGATCTAGATCTCTTGTTTTGCCGATGCGTTGCATCCTCGAAGATAGAGTGGGGAGGGAGAGAAGAACAAGAGCCCAGAGTCCACTAGATGCTGGATGCATGGTCGCAAGCCAGTCGGGGAACAGATCCCCTACCACCAAGGGGTGCTGGGTTACTCGTCTCTTACGAGATGCTCTCCCAGCGGCAGAGGGGAATAGTATTCTAACCCATCCATCTCACGGGTACAACCGGAAAAAATAGCCGGAAAAGTGTATTGATCTTAGCAAGATGTTAAATAGCCTAAGTTACTCCTTGTTACATCAGCTATCTACCAGTGAAGTCCCGTCAAAATTGGTCCAGCCATTTCAGAGATTTGCCGGAACAAGCAGACAGACCGACCGACAGACACTCCAATTTTAATTATTTGTATGGATATGGATAAATGTCAGGTGTTATCTAAGGAACCTGCATCTGGGTCATAATTTCAAGGCATTGATCGGGTGTCAAGACTGCAGTAAAAGTCTATATATTATAATAGTTAATAAAATTATTCACTTATAATATAATTCGCCTGAGAAGAGAGATAAAGACTTTATGGGATATATATAGTTTCAAACGTAAAGGCAGTAAATTGTAAATTACATTTAATTTTTATTTTAATTTACATAATGGCGTTTTAAACAAAGTAGTAAACTTTTAATACTTTTAACTCAAATAATTATGTTTGGTTGTTTGAATTTTAAATTAAATTATTATTTTTAATCGCATTTACCAAAATATATTTTGCAAAATTAAACCAAGTAAAAAATGTAGTTATCTTATTTTGGTAAAGTTGTATAAAATTTAAATTTAGTTTAATAAACTTGTTTACTTAAAATACAGGATTATTACGATTTATTAGCATATTTAAATAAAGTTGGTATATCATAATAATGTTTGTTACTCGCTAAATAGTAGGTAAATAATCTGTTGATTTTATCTTGAATTTATATATTCAAAAAATCTTTAATTCTATGGACACCATCTCACTCTCTGTCTCCTGTCTAACTCACTTTTTATTTTATACAAACCATTATCAAATTTGGTATAGTCGTTCTTAAGTTATGCGCTTACATACATACATAGAGGCGATTCATTTTTATTTATATAGATTATTTTATTGTTTTAGATCTTTTTATTCAACTGAAACTAAGAATTCTGTTTTTTTTATGACCTAGTCACATTCTAAATAGCAACACAAATGTATGTTGTGAGGTAAAAGAAGAAAGAGAAAGAGAAACCTCATATGTGGGGTCCCATAATATTTTACAGGTATTATATAATTTTTTTGCTAGTCGATTTCCCTGGCTGTGCACGGGTACAGTTCCATACGTGTAAAAAAAATAATATATTGCTGTATAAAAATATTCAGGCGCTCAATTAATATTTCATTATACCATACCCCTTAAGAATTATGATTTTTTCCGAAATAAAAAATAGTCTATCAGTTAATCTAGGTTATATAAAATATCAGTGTGCAAAATTCATCAAAATCCGTTCAGCCGTCCTTGTGTGATTGAGTAAGAAACATCATAATATCTAATCATAGAAACTTTCACACCTTACTAATATTATAAATATTCATATTTATAATATTAGTAAAATAGTAAGAATTTGTGTTTATTAATCTAAGTTCAGATCAGAATTAAAGAGAAGAAATTAGTAAATTTCTTAGAATTATTTCAAGGGGAACAAAGTTTAAAACAAGTAAAATAAATCAAAATAATTTAAAGAATTAAATATACATTGTAAAAATAAAGTTTAATATTTTTATCTCAGACTTAGTAAATTATTATTTCAGTTTATTTCCAAGCCAAAAACTACCTTTTTATTCAACTAAGTAAGTATTTACTATTACAAACTATATGTAAAATAAATGCTATCAATTTCTTATTTTTTACTAACTTTGTTTAAATTGTTGATGTTTGAAATTGACTTAAATCTAATCGTTACAATCCATTATTATTGTGCTAACAACCTCAAGTGTATAAAATGACGGCTTTTATGTAATCAATCGGTAAATAACTCGAGATTATTTTCTCACATTAAATATGGTTCATAAGCATAAAGCAACAAAATCAAAATTAAATATCACCACCGCTAGAAAGGCAATATAAAATGTTTTCAAACCGAGATTATCCTGATTCGCTACGATCAAGGTGCAATACACTGGGCAACACAGAGTACACACTATTTCTAAATATTAGGACCTTTGTGTAGAATTAACCTGACCTAAACTATTCAAAATATTATAATCATCATCATAAACCATTCATGGCTCACTGCTGAGCTGAGTATCTTCCTCAAGTGAAGGTGGGTGTTCGTCCACAATCCACCACGGTGGCTCAGTGAGGGTTGGCAGACTTCATTCAACTTTGAGAACTCTCAGGAGTGTAGGTGCAGGAGTCCTCACGATATTTTCCTTCACCGTTACGACAAGTGATATTTAATTGCACATAAATCAGAAAAGCTGAAAAGAGGTGTGTGCCCAGGATCGAACTCGGACCTCCCGAGTAAGACACCCATGTCTGAACCACTAGGCCATCACTACTGGATAATCAAAATATAAAACTACGACAGGTTTTGTGGATGCATAGTGGCCAATTATGACATGATAATGGTTGAAAGACAATTAGAAATATTTCTTAATATTTTTGTAACTTGCTATTGATTGGAAAATTGGAACTATTTAAAGATATATTTAATAGAAACTTACGTAAATAATTTAGGTTATCAAAATAATTAGCTAGCAGTCTAGTAAGCGTGACTTACTTTACATAATAAATGAGAGGATGACTTACTATTTGAATGAGTAAGTTACACTTGCGTCTTTTTACATCGCCTCATCCTTGCTGTATGAGTTACTAGCTGTGTCCCGCGGTATCACCCGCTATATTTTGGATAATTCACACTATATCATTATAAAATATAGCCTATGTGATAATCTGATGTGTAAGCTATATTATTGTAAAATTTCATCAAAATCCATTCAGTAGTTTATGCGTGAAAGAGTAACAAACATCCATACATTCTTATAAACTTTCGCGTTTATAATATTATTAGGATTTTACAGAATTAACAGCATAAATGATAAAATAACTATTTAAGATATCATTATTAATCTGTAATGTCAAATTATGTTTATATCCTTCATATTATTTAGTGTTGTAAATATGACTTACTCATCAGAATAAATATTATAATAAACTATTCTACCCGGTGCGGATTCGCACGGGTCTAATTTATTACATACAATAATTGGATTTATCAATAAACTTTTAATTTTTTATATATCCTTGCTAAATAAAAATATTTAAGCGCTTACGACGGTAAACATACTCTATTATTATCCTACAGGAACACTGAAATATCCGGGTATAATAAAGAGTAGCCTTTGTGTTAATCTAGGTTATAATGTCTATGTGTGCCAAATTTCACTGAAATCCGTTCAAAGGTTTTGGAGTGATTGAGTAACAAACATCTAAGCATACATTCATAATTGTCGCCATAACTTGTAATGCCAAAATGCCACTATATGAATTAGCCTCACTTTCCTTACTTTCTTCCCTTTTTCATCCTTAATGTTTTACTAGTATGTATGATATACTTATCAGAATAAATATTTAAGATGTATATCGGCTGTCATCATCTTTCTTATCCTCTTGTACGTTGTATGTATGACTTACGTAGAATAAATGATATAATGATGAGTTGTGTTAACTTGTATTGCCAGGTATACAAACTGTTTCGATCATAGAATCAATTCGTCGCGAAGTCGTCGCGCTGGAACGGGTTCGTTCAACTCGATGATGGCTAGGTTTTTTGTTTCAACGCTTCATGAAGGCTGTTGAGTCAATATTTTGAAGATTCTTATCGCCCTTATCCAATGCTCTTTCTAATGGAATTCTATTGAGTGCTGTCTTAAGTTGTTAGTATGTTTGAATTAAATGCTTTGAAAATATTTTATAAACGATCTTTCAACAGAAATGTGAAGTTTTCAGGAAACGAATTTGTTTAAACTTGCCTTTGTTGTTCTGAGTTAGAAGTAATGTCGAAATTTCTTTTTATATCAAAGGATTGAGTAAACTGACTGAATTGCAGATTTAATATATGGAATATTATTGTTGAAATTGCACATTACATATATTATAGATAAAGAAATATACTGACTATTATAATAGTCTTAACCAGAGATTGCGGAAATAATTCTAAGAATAGCGAGCAAGAAATTATAATTTTCTTTTTTTACATGATTCACATAATGAATAAGTAAAATTAAGCTTTAACACATTCTATTGTGATGATGATTGTGTTATTTTAGCATTTTAAAAGGACTTAACAAATAAGTTTTTGTATCATTTATGCAGACAAGTAAGTCATCAATAATCACAATCTAATTTATTTGAGGACTTAAATCGTGTTATGTGTGTTTTAACATATCTATTGAGCTAGATATTTTTTTCTTGCAACAACTCTCACGTCATAAAGTAAGCTTAGACAAGAGCTATTTGTTTAGGATAGGAAAGCAATATAAATTCAGTTACTACTCGTATGTACAACACGATCGATACTATGATGGCGCATTACATTACTTAAATCGGAATGTGTCGCAGGTAATATATGTGTGATGAGCTGCCATCATCGGAAATGCGGATGGATTATACTGATAGATAGAACTTACGTACCGTTTAAATTCTATTTAACGAAAAACTCTCTTTGAAGAATATACTTGACTTTGTACAAGGGATGATAGTGAAGAATGATAGTTTTATCAACACATTAAATTATAATTAGTTAGCACAAACTTAGTCAATGGCAAAAGCCATTTATTTGTTTTATTAGGAAAGAAAACAATACGATTCAAGTTACTACTCGTATGAGAATGACATAACGACCGATATCGCACATCGATGGCGTATTACATCACTAAAAGCGGAATGTGTCACAGGTGATTATGAATGATGAGTCGCCATCATCGCAAATGTGGCGATGGATTATATTGATGAATGGAACTCGGAAGCATTGCTATTAGTTTCATTTATAATACTTTTCATCTGTTTCTATATCTCATTCATACTGAAAAAATTGTATAAAGTCACTGGATTTAAGGAAAAAAATTGACACAAAGTCAATTTTTTTTTGTAGAATCAGAGATAGATAAGAAAGGAATGAACGAACTTTATCAAAATATTAAAATTATTTTTATTTTATAGAAACTTCAACAATGACAAAAGCTATTTGTTTTATTACGTAGGAAAGCAATACAATTTCAGTTACTACTCGTATAATAATGACATCACGATCGATATTGATGATGGCGCATTACATCACTTAAATCGGAATGTGTCGCGCATGCGCCGCACCGGCCGGTGAGCGCAGGTGATATATGAGTGATGAGCCGCCATTATCGGATATGCGGAATGTGGCGATGGATTTTATTGATGGATGGAACTTGGAAGCTGGTATCATTTGTAATACTCTGCACCTGTGCTCTATCCTACGTTCAGTATGAACTCCTTTTAACAACAAACAATGTTGATTATTCTACTCTCTATTTCAGCTCTCAATAACGTCATAAACATTTTGCACCTAGTATCTACTTGTAACTACATACATACATATAGTGAAAATATATAGTGTTTTCAGACGCCACTCGATTTACACTTAACAAAATATGAAAATTAATAATATTTTATAAAATAAAATTAAAACTGAAAATTGACTTTTACATGCAATTTACTTGAAGAAAATAAAAAAATAATAAAAAAGATTCTAATTTGCATATAATCAAAAATAATAAGAAAGCTAAACAATAATGACATACCGATTATCAACAGCACATCACTATCTTTGAGTGATGTACCACTGGAAATGTTAGCCAATGTGAATGTCAATGTTCTAATAATATTACTAGTTTAACGTACTGCTATTGCTTTTTATTAAAACTTTTAAATAACATACATTTGTTATTGAATGAACTTTGCAATTACATACAATTATAGTCTACTGTGGTCTTTTACTTATGTATATCGACTTGTAAAAACATTCTAGAATGACTTGAATAGAAGATACGTCAGGGAAACCTAGTAATAAACTTCAGCCTAGTCATAAAGCTTATAATGAGTTCATAAGAGGAAATGTTAAAGAAAATATTTCTAGAACACAAAACACCGATTTTTTGTGTTGTCTGTCTTGTCTTAGTGGAGAAATTTGGAGTATCTTATATTAATGACAACAGAAATAAAAAAATACACAGAGAACATTGAACTTTAGCATATTTAAGGTTGAAACATGTACAGGTAATATTGAAATTTCAAAAATACAACAAAACTATTTCTACTCTACCAGTAAGTAATGCTCTAGCTATAGAAATTTCTAGCTTGCTAATTTCTACTATTAATTAAAAAAAACGTATTGCCTACTAATGCACATACCCTTATACGACAAAACGGCAGTTACAGTTTGTCTAAATTACATCAGGTGTGAAATTCCTTAAAGGAAAATTAACATTTCATCCTTACATAAGATATATTACTTCGTATATCTTTTAAAAGGCTATTAGTTCCTATTTTGTGTTAAAAATTACAGGAAACTATCGATAACTACTGTTTGTTGAAAATACATAACGTCATATAATTTAGAAAAAATATTAGTCTACATTTATAAAGCGCCAAACCTGAGGTAATACTTTTATACTATAGTAGTATTTCTCAGGGATTTTTCCTACAGATACAGACAAGATCCAGAAAAATAAACTACAAAAAAAATATCTCATTTAATCAATATTTCATCACAATTGGTTCAATAACAGTATTTTGTTAGAACCCTCTCTGTTCCATAAAGCAAAAGATTTTGTAACCATGTCACTCGCAAATGTTCATTATTGTACTTGTCGATAACGATGTGGGTTGTACAATAAGAATATTTTAGATCTAAAACTAATTTATGTAAGTAATATTGTACTGTATATCTGTTAGTTGTTCCAAATAAAGACCCCGTGAGTCGTCCCGGGTTAGAATACTATTCCCCTCTGCCACTGGGAGAGCATCTCTTAAGAGCCGAGTAACCCAGCTCCCCCTTGGTGGTAGGGATCTGTTCCCCGACTGACATGCGACCACCAGCATGCGAATCCGACTGCCAAGTGTCATAGACGCGTTCCGGTCGAGCCGCATGTTGCGATACGGCCATATGCCATGGGCCAGACTTACCTCTCCCATCCCATTAATGCTGGGGATCCAGTGGAGTCTAGGTTTTTGCTGAGGGACCGCTGAAACCGCAGTATTTTTTTCTTCACTCCCCTTCCCCATTCTATCTTCGATGATGCAACGCATCGACAAAACAAGAGGATATCTCTGTCCATGAGCGATGGTGGCAACTTATCATCAGGTGGACCATCTGCTCGTTTGCACCTTATCTACCATAAAAAAAATAATGAAAATAAAATAAAAGCGTCGTCAGCCGAGGTATCTAGGGGGTAGGGTGGCAAATTGATATAAATGGAAGAATGAATTCTTGACAATCGAGTCCTTGACATTTTTGTATGAAACAATTGATTTCAGGATTAGTCCCGTAATAAAAGTTCGTAAAGTTGAGCGAATATATTCAAAATTCTGAGGGATGGGCGGATAGCTGCCCTAGTTGCCCCTCCTTGGCGATGCCCTTGCCATTAAAGTAATATTATATTTACAGAGCTGATTATTTATCAGAAGGTAGGCGTGGAACTCAAGAAGATATTGCTTCTCGTTTGGATATTTTCCTTAATTTTGGGGAAAGTTTGACGTAAAAATAATGCATATTTGCTATTTTTCGACCAGGAAAAGGATTTATAAACCACAACGAAAGTAATTTCAATTTATTTGCATACAGGATTTCTAATTAGTGTTGTATATAATTTAAGTTATAACTGATCGTGTGAAAATCCTTATAATGAAGGTTTCGTCAGCACAAGCGCAGGCGCAATAGTGTCCACGAGATGAGCTGCTAGATTGGCTTACGTGCCTACGCCGTGGGATCGATGTAATTTATTTCCTTATCAATGAAATAGGAGAAATCTGTGGAAGCTAAAGTGGCACAATTTGTGTTTGCGTCACTTCAAATTATGTATATGTCGACGGTTGGGTCGGTAATTCAACTAATCTACATGATTAGTCGCCTTGTACTGAATAACTATATTCAAGCTAATGCTCAATCTTAATATTTTTACATATTTAATGTACTGGGTATCCATTTAAATATCAAGAAATAGCGCCCGAAAAACACACACCAATATCGTACCAGTTCGTGGATGTTTGTAATGATCTAAACCATGTTAGCAACACTTTATAAAGTAGTATTAGCGGGTAGATTAGATGTAATGACAAGTATACCGGCGGGTAGACAATATATAACCCTTAGTGCGAGAGATTAGTCTCAGTCTTTCTGGTGTTGTCGCGCAGTGTACATGGAAGTTGGTGTTATAGTGTCGTGGTTAAGGTCACCCTTCTTGAAGTCCACGTAAGTTTACTTTATTATCTATTGTATTTGGCGAGGTCGAATGGTGGAGGTGAGAGTTAATATATTATGAAAGAGCTCTTTCAACCTATGTGTTTGCTGTACAGTAATGGGTATCGTTCTCTCTTTCATTCTATGACAACCAGGAATTTATAAAGCAACCCCTCGGGGTCGATATCCTAGGAGTCGACGAGGTTAAAAAATCGATCTACTCCTATCAATTAAAACAAATTATTTGACATTTTCAAGGCACTGTATAAATTGTTTATTGAATTTATAACTTTTTTATTTTTACTTTGCGAATATTTAAATGTTTATTTTTTTATATGTTTGCTGAATTTTATGTCTTTATTATGTTACACTTTGATGAGAAAATAATATCAAGTTTACTTACTTACCCAAAGAAGAAGAAGGAGAAGACGAAGACAAAAAATGTTTGGGAATATAAACGAATGTAATTTGTATATTTATCACTTTCTAACAATAGTAATATTAAGTTTAACGACAAGGGCAAATATACAGTTTTGTTGGATATGGCGAGATTTTTAGATTGTTATGTTTTTTAATAACATAAAAATATTTTAAATGGTACTATACCCATTTACGTGTTGATGGTGAGTGCATATTATTATAAGGTTAATGCTAGATGCGCAGTGATGGCCCAGTGGTTGAGACTTCAAGTCTTACTCGGGAGGTCCGAGGTTCGATCCTGGGCACACACCTCTGACTCTGAGTTATGTGTGTTTTAAGCATTTAAATATCACTTGCTTTAACGGTGAAGGAAAACATCGTGAGGAAACCTGCACTCCTGAGAGTTACCAAAAAGTTCTCAAAGGTGTGTGAAGTCTACCAACCCGCACTGGGCCAGCGTGGTGGACTATGGCCTGATACCCTCCTCATTCTGAGGAGGAGACCCGGCTCAGCAGTGGGCCATTGAAGGGTCGTGATGATGAATGCTTGAAAGTCAATTTTATCGGATTTAGTATTTGGAGCTGATCTTATGATTGATCAAGGAGTGGGATAGCGAAACTCTTCAATCGACACAAAACTTTGGGTATTTGATTGATATATAATGTAACTAAATAAATCTTGGTACAATATCGTAGCTGTTTAACTATAAAATAGTATTATCTAATAGTTCCATATTAAATTTTAGATTAAGGATCAAGTTATTATTGGTTATGCAATATACGAGTTTATGAGATTGATTGCTTCGATCAACGCCTCTACTATAAATTTACTCGATACTCACAATCGAGACAGTTTTATATAACAATCAAAGACATTTATTTTTTACATTTTAGTGACACATTGGATGTGATTTTAAAATTAATTTAGATTTAATTTTAGCCCTGTAATTACTGGCTAGCTTAAAAAGAGAGACTATTCAGTTTCATGCCGATTCTTCTCTCACGAAAGCTAATGTTAGCTTTAAACTAACTTACTGACTGACCAATTTTAACGTGTTTAAAATACTTTTGTATAAGTCTAATTCAAAGTCATTATTTATTGTTTGACAGAGTTTGAGTTTACATGACATTAGCAAATATGTAGCTTCCAATAAAGCTTGTCGTAACCTAAGCAAGAGTAACAGAATTAATATCTCATTGTTAAATTTTTTGTGATTGTTATAGAATTATCGCAAATATATTAAAATGATAAAAAAATAACTGTGTATAGACAAACTGACCATAATAATAGTAGAATGCATGGCATTTCTAAAAATGAATAAGAATTTTGGATAATTATGGCGGCTGGAACATTAACCCTCCGTAAACTTTAAGCAAACGTTAGCGAGTATAGTAAAGCAGCAAAAATAATTGGTAGAGACCAGATAGATATGGCGGGATACTGCGGTCGGTTATCGAAGCCTATTATTTGTTGGGAGATTCTCGCTACTTCATCTGATAGTGTCGACAGATTCCTTTTGCGATTGGATAAGCTGCGTTTATGTAGGGTTACCACATCTACAAATTATGTATTGCCAACATTTTATTGTCAATAATTTTACTTTTCATATTTAACGTGCAAATAGATATGACCCTCCCATGCCTGACTTTTTTTAACATTTTCAATAATTATCGTCATATTTTAACTTATTTACAATAAACATTAAATTACAAACCTAAATATTTCTCATTAATCATTCTCAATATTAATGAAAACCGCATAAAAATCCGTTCAGTAGTTGTTAAGTATATCGCGAACATACATAACTTAGGACTTTGTTTTATATATTGTCGGTTTAAGGAATCTGTTTAGAATACTTAGAATGCTACTTACTTACGTCTACCATGACTATTCAAACTTTTAGCCCGACATTAGTAACTTGATTAGGTAAGAAACTTGACTCATCAATGACAACACTGATTACAAAGGGCGTGGCAACAAATTGATTAAATTTGAGAATAAAATCGATATAAAACATTTTTGAAATTATTTCTCGATCACTATATTTATTTTTAAAATACCACTTGCTTGACTTAAAAAAAAATCCTTAAGAGTAAGGCAGTCTGACCAGTAATTTCAAACAGGTAGGATTTTCTAAAGAATTATTAAGATTTTTGAGTAGGACCGCGTTACGATACTAACTACTTTGATTTTATTGTTATGTATGGAGGACCGAGCGATGAATGGTGAGTTCTCTGAAAGATTCTTGTAAACCTACATCTGGGTTACAAGCTCCAAGCATATTAATGTTATATTTCGCTTATTACTGTACAGTAATAGATATCCCTCCCAACATAGTCGTAAACTTAACAATTTGTTAGTAAAGTGCAGTTTTTGGATGAAAAGCATTCTCCATTGTATCATTTTCCCAATTTACTTCGTAACAATATAAATTGGGTAATGATAGTCATTACAAAAACTCAGCTTTTTGTACTTTTATACGAGATTGCCGTAAACATAAAAACTGCTAACTTGTTGACAGGTTTTTTGTTCTCACGCCTGCGCCTGCGCAACGGTTTACCAAAAAAATTCATTACGTGATTTAAATGTTTCCAAACTTTCTTACAAAGGAAATAAAAAGGGCGACTACCATTTTGTATGCTTGTTAAAGAAGCAAAACGAAAACTAAATAACGAATTGAATTTTCTTTGAAATGAATAGCGTCGCGCTAGTTTAACGGTTTCTTGTTTAAATTTACAGAATTCTCAGTTATTTAAGTTTTATGTCTGATTTTTCTAAGTTAGAAGAATAAGAAAAATATTAAATTATTTTAATGTTTGCTTCTATAATGGCTCTTTTTAAGGAGATAAAATTAAAATATGAGATAACGTTGTAAAATTATAAAAGATTTTATTTCTAGTATCTAATATCTTTCGTAGGAGTACAGCTGTATCTTCTTGGGTTCAAATGTAAAGCGTAATCTCAGTGAGAATACCTAGTATCTACCAAAAAGTTCCTCTGCGGAAACATAAGAGACGATTAAATGTGTAGGATAATACTCTAGTCTGAACAAATACTAATTATGATCATAAATTCAAATTCTTTCATTCGTTCAACACGTAATTGAAATGTTAAGCAAGGATGATCATTCTCTTAGAAGAAACTATACTTTATCTTGGGGGTAATGAATATCCTAAGTGAAAAATTGAGTCAGAATTTATCACCCCCTAAAGTTTCGGCCAGGTTGGTCATCAAATCTTTAGTCTTTAGTGTAGTTTTATTAAAAAATCTGTGAAAATCGCGTTAATTTCAATGTCCAAAATTTTATTTGAGTGATCCAGTCTGAGATTCAAAGGTAAAAACTTTTACATAATATTAGTAGATAAAGAAAGCTACAATTCCTAGATGTTAGACAGCCCTACGAATAATAAACGATTGTCCATAGTCCAGAGCGATGTGGCGATGCGGTGAGTAAATGACATTCTTGAGGTGTTTTTTGGTCGAGAGCGGAACGGATGAAAGGTATTCCCATCTGGAGTGCTCTGAAACTAATGAACTAGGAATGAATGAACGCTCGTGCCTCCTCTCCCTCCAGCCTCCTTCCCATCGGTCACTGAATGGTGAGGAATGTTAATTTATGTTATCTGTGTCCTGTTTCCGGTAAAAAGTGATTGTAATTAGGAATTATGTTCATATTTAGTACCTAAGATGTTCCATAAGGGTACTAGCTGTGTCCCGCGGTTTCACCCGCTTTAATTTGGATAATTCACACTATATCATTATAAATTATAGCCTATGTGTTATTCTGATGTGTAAGCTATAATATTGTAAAGTTTCATCAAAATCCATTCAGTAGTTTGTGCGTGAAAGAGTAACAAACATCCATACATTATTACGAACTTTCGCATTCCTCACTAGCGCTACACGTAACGAAACATAGTCTTGTAGAATTAATTCTTAAAACTTTGTGGACAAAATATTTTGCTTTTATTGTGGTTTATTTAAGTTTTCTTATTTTGGCGAACGAAAGTTTTGTACATAGGGGTAAACGAGAGCGGATGATGATTACCTATCATTAGACATTTTTTCTTTTTCTGTCCGAATAGTCTAACTACTACATGTGTTAGGATGTACTGTTTTTAGCGCAGTAATGATAATGTATAATGAGTCTTTTTTATTTTATAAAATGTTAAGTACTTAATACTGGAATTTTTTCATTGCTCTAAGGATCAACTGAAGTTCTATGTTGATAATGATTTAAGAAAATATAATTATTAATGATCAAGAAAATGGATGGCGAGGAATATTGATTTTTATAAAATAAAAGTGTAAATAATTTTTGTAATATCTATATACATATATATTTGCTTAAGAGAATATTAAATTATTTTAAATTATTATGGAGCTTCTAAAGTAAAGTTTTGTGTATTTGGTAGGACTTTAAAAGAAGCGTAATTTTTCGAAATTTTAGCAGCGAGCTATTGGCAACCAAATTTTATTAATTTTCATCAATAATTAGTAATATAGATTCTAAATAGCAATAAATAATTATATGAGTATCTTGTTGTATTCTTGGTAATTGTCGTTCAGTAAAAAAGTTTAAAGTTCCATATAAGTTGTCAAAACAATATATTTTTTTAAAATAAAGGAAATGAGATGAAGAATGTACTCGTATGTCGTGCAGGTTAGATAGTTCATAGTTATTATCATTCTTTCCTTGGTTCCCAAATATTTTGTCGTACCGTGGGAAGGGCCAGACCTCTGTCTTCAGGGTAATTAAGACACCAGTTACTTTTATTTCATTTTTAACACGCTTATTTTACATTACTACACATTTGAAATTGTTAAATTACTCATTTCTGAGAAATAAGTTCAAAAGACTTGACTAGACATTAACTTTTATTATTTAATGATTGTTGTTCTCACCTTATCATTATTGATTCAAATTTTGAAAATTATCTATCACATCTATACTGCTTTTAGCATTATTTTGAAGTTTTTTTTTATAATTCGAAATGCACATATTTATTTCAATTAAATAATTTTTAAATACTTAATCTTCTATTAAAAATTTAAAAGAAAACCATGCCTTATATTTATCATCATCACAACCCATTAATGGCCTACTACTGAGCAGAATCTCATCCTCTGAATAAGGAAGGATATAGGATATAATCCACCACGCTGACTTCGTGCGGGCAGACTTCACACACCTTTGAGAACTTTAGGGAACTATCGGGAGTGCAGGTTTCCTCACGATGTTTTCCTTCACCGTTAAAGCAAGTGATATTTAAGGGTTTGGTTTAGGCATTTTTTTCTAAATGCAATTTGAATTTATAATAAAATTAGATTCGGTTAAAATTTATATCTGATTTAGTATCTTTACTTACTATTTTTTAAAATAAGGTATATAGGTAGTCAAGTTAAAAAACTACACTTTTTGAACATCTGACCCAAATAAAAAGTGTTAGAAACACTTAACCTCTGTTCTGATAAATCTGGGAAAGTCTATCAAGTAATTTTAAAAAGTGAACATTGTCTAAAATAGTGCAAGTGCATGTTTTTTTAATGGTAGATAAGGTGCAAACGAGCAGATGGTCCAACATCGACAAAATAAGAGGGTATGCGTTGCATTCGCATGCTGGTGGTCGCAAGGGGGTGCTGGGTTACTCGGCTCTTACAAGCTGGTCTCCCAGCGGTAGAGGGGAATTTTATCTAAACATTTCACACAAACACGCATGTTTCGATGTAAATTCTTCTTAATTGAACATCATGTAAGTACCTTTATTTTAATATCTAGTAATTAGATAATAGGCAGAAGAGGCGTGCGTTAATATTAAACCATGTTATATTTAGGTCATATTTATGTCATTTAAGTAATAACTTAAATGAATAGTCGTCTAGAGGTGGTGAATGGTGATGCATCGACCGTACGATATTATCTTTTATGCCACATTTGACGGTTAAAAGGTTTCGGCACGGATTCGTAACACAATCCGATTTCGATTCGTGACGCCATTTTTGTGCACGTTTCATTCGACTTGTGAGCGCTTTGTTTTAACGATAATTGTTAAAAAAGGGCTTGTTCGCGTTGTTGTGTGACTCAGTTTATTAACAGGGTGTTTTATTAGGTAATTATATTACAATACTAGTCGATCGGCCCCGGCCTCCCATTCGTTCAATTTAGCACGTTTAACCAAAAAAATATTTTATTTTGTCGGGCGTTCAATAAACATATTTTAATTTTATTCCAGTGGAACTATGAATTTTTCAGGAATAAAAAGTATCTTATATGATAATTCAAATAATAAAGTATCTGTGTGCATAATTTCATTTAAATCCATTCAGCCATTGATTAACATTTCACACAAACTTGCATTACTCATATTTGTTGTATTTAATATTGTAATTGTTCACTCACATACTCACTTTATTACAAACTCTTTACCCTCTCATCATACAGTAATTAATTTTAACCTTATAAATATACACTTGAACCTTTATCATGAATCACTGTCTATTGGTGAAAATCGCATGAATATCCGTTCAGTAGTTTTAGTATTTAATGCGGGTGCAATTTAACACGTGTATTTAGCCGTAACCGCCATGTCAGGGACATCTTAAATCTGTAATATCTTCGAAAATATGCATTTAAATGTCATGGTGTAAAGGGCCATATTAATCCATATAAAATGCACAATGTATTTAAGGTACCTAATTGGATAAGGATTAATGCTGTATTTCTTTAAAATCGCTTCGTAAATGAACCATTCTTTCATCTTTATTCCTGGTAAAAGGAAAGGATAAAAAATGGTTATTGTGGGTTATCCCTAACAGATAGACATATACCATCGCGGACTTTTTGGTAGATCTTTTTAAGGTGTACAATACTGTAGTACATTATTTCGATCTATCTCGAAGGGTTCAGTCAGAGTTTGCAATGTAAGCGCAAAAAATGTGTTAATTTACGACATCACATTAGAAACCTCTAAAATTATCAGTGTTTCTCTACTATATTATGTATGTATTATATATATAAACCTTCCTCTTGAATCACTCTATCTATAAAAAAAACCGCATCAAAATCCGTTGCGTAGTTTTAAAGATCTAAGCATAGATAGGGACAGAAGGACAGCGGGAAGGACTTTGTTTTATTCAGTAGTGATTAACATACAGACGCGGTGTGGGATTCTACTTTTTATTGATTAACATTTTTTAGACATTTCATGAAGTAAGACGGATGTTTAAACCCTTATTTAAAGCCACAAATAACAAATAATTCAAAATGAAGTAATATCCACAAAATATGTCTAATTTAAAGTTAGGTATTAGAAGTAACATTAGCCGAGTTCAACGAACTGAATCGCTACGAAATTACGTTGAAATATGACAGTCTCGGTTAAATTCGAGTTTAGCTGTAATGAGTTCACTAACTTACTATTATTCGGAGCGTTTTTTACTGTTTTTTGAATAACAATTACTTTACCTGAGGTAAAGGTTGTTTTTAACGTCATAATTTTGTGTCCTGTTCAAGTTAGTTTTTGTTACATATAAAGTTTTTACTATTTAATTTAAACTATCGCTTTAATATGAAATTCTTTGGTAAAATATAGATTTATATGTTGCTAAAGTAGATACATGCATTAATAATATTATTTTTTTGGTTACAAAAAAAAAAATAAGAAGATGCTCTTGCATACAAATTATTAAAATTGGAGTGTCTGTTTGTAATATTAAAATAACCGCTATTTACTAAGTGCATATGGATGTATACACGGTATATATACCAAAACCAATTTTTTTTTTAAATTTATTGTTATTTATTTATTTATTTTTTTTTTTTGTTTTACAGTTTTTGTTTGTCTGTCTGTTTGTTCCGGTTAATCTCTGAAATGGCTGGACCGATTGTGACGGGACTTTCACTGGCAGATAGCTGATGTGACAAGGAGTAACTTAGGCTATTGAACATCTCGCTACGACCCATAGGAGCGGAGCAACACGCGAACGAAGTCGCGCGAGTCGGCTAGTAGAAAATAAATGGAAATTTAATAAAAAATAACAATATTTTCCAAAATATCGTTAAAAAATAATAATATTAATAGATTTTAACATAATTACGTTACAAGTAGTACTAACTTTAAAACTTAACGTTACTTACATATAATATAATAAGATTGTCCGTCTATGGTTTTGAAATAACTTTTATGAATTTTAATATTTTATTTTATTAACTTTAGCTGTAATATTTAGATTTCCAAAACTTAGACAAACTTAATAAATTTTATTTCTTTACTTAGTCAATAATTGTTATTGTTATTCTACTTTTAGAGATGATATGGAAGTTTTGGATCAACTTGTTGAATTGGTGTGATAGACTACTACAGTCATGAAATAAAATTAATTCTAAAATTAGTGCAGAGCTAGACAGAAATAGTTATATATTATAAGAATTCACGGCAAAAAATTTAAGATTTACAGATATTGACACTTACCAAATATCAAAATCTAGGGTTAATTGGTATAAAAAGTAACCCGACTTAAAGTGATTTGTTTCTCTGGATACTTTGTGTAAAGGAAATGTTCAATGACGGATTTCTACTACTTTATGATGAGAAAATATATTAATAGAAGTGAATAAATACAAAGTGTTAATATGTTGATGTGATACTCCGTTCGTTTAAATTGATGTTAAGGTATATTTTATTGTGTTTTAGTAGATTTATTTAATAAAATGTGTTTGGAAATCCTAAAACACGCAAAAGATCCTGAATCTCTCTTTACAAAAGATCTCTCAAATAATTCAAATAATAATATAATGAACAGAAAATTTCCCTTTAGGGATAAGTTTTTCGACATTCCTAAAAACGCTATATTTTTTGTGGCCTTAAAATATTATTAAAACAATAGATCCAAATAGATACAACCTTAAGAAACTTTAGAAAAAAGAAATAAAAAAATTTCAATTATTTTCTTTGTTAATTATTAAAATAAAGGCTTAATTTGAAACAAAAATCATAAAAATAAATAAAACAGGACATTTAATATTTGTTCCTTAGAACTAAAATTTAACTGTTGATTGTAATTAAAATGCAGTTCTGTTAAATACAATTGAGTTCAGTATTACTGTGCCATATGCCATAAACCATGGTGCACAGATCTAGATAAAATAATTTATTCCACGTACAGTTAGTTTATCTAGACAACACGATAAATCTATTTAATTATCATTTTTCAATATTATAAAGCATAAAGTAATTGGTAAAGCTGCTGTATTTCCGCATACTGCTGAGTAATGTAACGGAACTATATTGCTACAGTTTTAAACTACCATTACTTTCTAGAATTCTTACGAGTAAGCTAGATATTATTGCTTCACAATTTCAGAGAATAATCTTAGTTATTCTGTTAATCTTTACAAATCGAATCATATGAGTATAACCCCGAGGGGTTTTTACTATTAGCTACTGAAGTCTACTCTTCATACCTCCTGGTTCCATCATCAAATCTGATTTAAAATACCAAATAATATTATTGTCATTCAAGCTACACATAGCACACAAAATATCATTTCGATATAACAAATAATAATAAGATAAAATTGATTTCCAAAAAATGTTAAATAATGTTAGAAATAAGAGAGACCATTTTCTTATTCTATACTAATATTATAAAGAGGTAAAGTTTGCGAGGTTGTAGGGGGTAATCTCTGGATCTACAGAATTGATTTTGAAAATTCCTCTACCAATAGAAAGCCACATTACTTGTGAGTGTCATAAACTATATATTAACCCGAAAAATTAAAAAACTTTTTCGGGGTAGTCGGATTTGCAAAATAAGTCGGAGAAAAAACGGTCGAACGAAAACGTTTCATACGAACACTGCCTTAACGATGACAGATACGTGTATATGATCCACTAGCAGCGCCCCGCGCCACTCGCTACATTTTGGATATTTCACACTATATCATTATAAATTATAGCCTATATGTTATTCTGAGGTCTAAGCTATATTATTGTAAAGTTTCATCAAAATCCATTCAGTAGTTTTTTCGTCAAAGAGTAACAAACATACATCCAGACATCCATACATTCTTACAAACTTTCGCGTTTATAATGTTAGTAGATAGTTGCGGGCAGAGTAAGAATGAATAAATGAGTGTGTGAGAGAGTGAGTGAACCGTTTGATTAAACCTCACCGAAGCGAGAGCGGGTCGACTATTATTTTATAAATCCATGGCAAATATACATTAAAAAATATGTAATGAAAAATTGTTTCTTGTATCGATAGATCACACTTTTTCTATCTGTAATGAAAAGCAGATTTATAAAATATGAACAAACAATTGTTTATTGTATAACATATACTCGTAACACCACTATATCTTTAGAGCATAAAATGTAGCTTATTGTGTCTCTTAAGTCTACTCAAAATATATCTATAGGGTAAAATATAACGATAATGTATTAGTCTGTTTATGTGTAAAAAGTATATTGAAAAATTTGCTAATATTTGTGATGAAAGAAATATTTTATAGTGTAATTGTAATATTTCAGCGACAGAGATGAGCGAAAAGTTTCACTTGGACATAGTTTAGATTTTAATGAGGTTTAAATCAGGCATTTTACTTTTACTTCTTTAAATAATTTTATCAACTGACGTAGTTTTGTAAAATTGGTAATCGTTGTATACGAGTTACTAATATTAAAAACATTAGTAATGGAGACCCAGAATCACAGCCATAATGGTCACCAGGCCACGAATATAAAGTTATCAACGGTGTTACTAACTACTGTATATTTTATTTAGAAATTGTAGCTATCTAATTACCTACAATATACAAGTAGAGGTTAACATGATACCAAAGCAAGAATAGGATAGTTAGGACCAGGATAGATAACTTAGTATTCACGGGTTCGAGCCAGTAGTCAAGGTGCTCTGGTAACCATTAAAGTGTTTTGTCGTGATGCCGGGACTCTCTTTGATATTATTTGATCGGATTTCCATATGTGTTACTATCCAGTATAGTTCCTATAACAGGATCTGATATAATAAAATGTAGTTTTTAAAGAAATAACACAAAAAATCTGCGTGATACAGTCTGATCTGATTCCATACCGCACCGCACTTGCTTGAGTAATTAAGCTTGCTCGAGCTCCGTGAAAAGCTTCGGTCACTCAACCCTATGTTACTATATTAATCTTTACTTTGTACTATTGTTACACTGAAGCCCATAGTCATCCTATTGATATTTATTTTTATTTAAAAATATATATACCCAATTATACGATTTATCATTCCATATTGATAGGTATAATTTAATTTACTATTTTCGAAAAAGCTGGTCGAGGTCGTATTGATGCATTCGAGATGTGGTGCTGACGAAAGATGCTGGGGATTCCCTGGACAGCACATCGCACTAACATGTCTCTTCCAAGAACTTAGGATACAGACAAGGCTTTCTACGATCTGCTTGCCTATTCTGGAATACTTTGGCCACATTGCCAGAAACGACGACGGCAACTAGGAGAAGTTTATGGTCACTGGCAAAGTGGATGGAAAAGACCTCGATTGCGTCGAGTAATTTATCAAAAACTATTGTTGCGAGGAGGTGGCCACGACCCTCACCGAACCCGAAAGCGAAAACCGAAGCGAAGAGAGAGATACGATTTATCAATCCGTATTGATAGGTATGATTCAATTTACTATTTTTCGAAAAGTCCATTCAATTTGTGCAAACAAAGACAAAAATTTATAGACGTCGAAATTATTTGAGTGTCAGTTGATTGTTGTTTTAAGTCTCCACTAGATGGCGCTTCAGGGTAAATTTAGCAAATATTTTGTAAGACATAATCTTAAGGATTCATGAATTTTTGACTTCAACAAACTTTACGTTTTATTGATAAGAATAGACAAATATTATGTTGGTTTGTTTTATGTTAATTTATGAATTAATTATTTTAGTTTAAAAGATAATTGAGATTGTTATTTATATTGAAAATTGCTGCAAATGTGATGCCAAATAAGTATGATGATGATGAATTTGGAAGGATTAAAAAATTACATAGTATGATGTGAAATATGAAATGAATAAAATAATTTTACATACCTTATTTTGTATATTAAAAAAATAGTAGCTAACATCATGGTCACACCATTTTCCATAGATTCCATAGAGGTCTATACTCTGTTCACCTGCTTGAGTAATTAAGCTTGCTCGAGACCCGTGAAAAGCTCCGGTCACTCACCGCTTCAAATGAATAATACTTCACTTTACATCAGATATGGAACTTACCAAGTTAAGGTACATACTAACTAGATACCTATTAATATATACGCTAAGGATTTTTTTTTGTATAAAGCGTATATATTAAAAGCTATAAAAAAATATACGAAGAGACAATTAGGCATTTTTACAAGATTCTACTTAGTTTTACCTACCCAAATAAAACAATCTGATGATGGAACCAAAAGGTGAATCTGAGAACTAACTGAATTAATCGAGTTTTTAAAAGACAAGATTATCTATTTTTAATTTTCTTGCAATGATTCGTTTTACTCTTATTTTATTTTTACTCTGAGTCACTCCGAAACTTTCTAGAATGATATTAGTTTCAGTCAGTTTTAAACTATACACCTTATAAAATTAAATTAATTTTATTTAAATATGGCATAAAATGTTTGTATAGGTATTGACGAAAATGAGGATATACGTAGGCAGCGTAATTGCTTAATGTGACCTGTCTCAAAAGTTTACAAATAATGATGTCATCTGTCCAATTTAGTAGTGCAGATTGCAAAAGCATTAAAGGAAATTACAAACAATCTTTGGTTGCTCAGCATTTTAAATTTTCAAGCAGAAGTAGGTCATAATGTTGTAGATATATATTTTCTAGATTTTTGATCTCAATTATAAATAATTATTAACAGTAATAACGGAAAATATTTAAAGATTAGGTATATGAGTAAAGCTTAAATCACACTGGCTGGAGATAACATCTACAGAAAGATATGATAATATGACATTTCATAATGACATAGAAAATATTAGCACTGTTAAGAACATTACCATTTTTTGCAATTTAGAATAGACAAAAAGAAAAAAAATTGACGACCAAGAACAATGGTACTGGAGTCAATTTCAAATTCGGTCAATCATTTGAATCGGGTGAAAATTCGTATACTGCATAAGGAATATATATTATGATTACTCGTGACCGTCAGCTGCGATTCCGTGGGTGGGGCGAGCAGCACCGACATTGACTTGATTGATTGACGAGCATTTTTGGAATTTGAAATTAAAAAAAATTTCAGTAATTTCCTCCCTTTTGAAAATTTGTCGGATTATAGTTTACCTAGTATCTTTTCGGAAAAATAAAGTCAGCTGACCATAACGTGGTGGATTATACGTGAGCTGGCTGCTTGACCATGTAACATTTTGATTTTTTATAGTAACATCACAGTTACCATTTAAGTAGCTTTTTACAAACAGGAGTGAATGAACGAAGTCGAACTAAGATTAAACAGAGAAATCAAGGATATAAAGAAGTGGCGGTAATCGGAAAGAAGAGAAGGAAGAAATTAGAAGAAGTCTGCTTCAGTTTACAGTACAGTTACGTGTAATCGATACTTAATAAACGAATGTGGAAAAATTAAACATCGCTAATAAATATCGATGTGGTAAATATTGACACTTCTTACTCTTCCTCGACGAGTACGTTTAAAAGATGACTAATAATTTTTATTAATATTAATGGTTGTTAACTATCATATATATGAAACTGGCCAACCTGCCATCGCTTCGTTTAGGTGTATTTAAACAAATTCACTATGTATATACCCTGCTTATTACCATTGAATTCTATTCTACATGTCACAAATTTTGTATCTTCTTCACCATTTCACTGACTGTGTTCTGTCTCACTCACTTTTTCTTTTATACAAACATTGTCCTGATAATAACTAACAGGTTGTGCTGTAGCAGTCGTTCTGAAGCTTATGCGCTTATTGTATTTAAAGAAGCGATCCATTTTCATTTATCGAATAATTAATAATCGAGTAGGAATAGAAAGAAAAGAGAAAAGAAGAAATTAATATATAACATTAATATTTCGCAGAAGCAAAATATAATAGCGCACTCAAAGGCGTCAAGCAAGATGTTTTACGTTGGAAATACTTTTAAACAGTACACAATATTACTGTTAACCTGTAATTATAGTGAGGCATCCGAGTAAAAAGTGACGGCGTCAATAATTGAAGAATGCAAATAGCTTGTGCATATTCCGGTCGGATTGAATCATTATTATTGGTTGCGTACTGCGCGTGCGCAACGTCTTTAGAGAGATTACTCATGAGATGCATATCTCTCATGTATAGACGAGACACCTATTGTAGATACTGAAATAGCTACTGATAAAACATTTCATTATAAAGAAGAGAATGCATTATTTGCAATGTCACAATTAACACTGACAATAACAAAGAGAATAGATTTCAATAAAACGAAACCAATTCTCGCAATGAAATCAATCCTACAGAAGTCTTTTGATTTGCTAACTTCTAAATATTTTTTTATTTTTATGGTAGATTGCACCTTGCAAACGAGCAGATGGTCCACCTGATGGTAAGTGGCCACCATCGCTCATGGACATAGGCCAAACAAGAGATACTCTATTGTTTTGTCAATGCGTTACATCCTCCAAGATAGAGTGGGTAAGGGGAGTGAAGAAAAAAATGCGTACGTTTCAGCGAACCCTGAGCAAAAGCCCAGCATCCATTAGATCCGCAGCATTAATGGGATGGGAGAGGGAGGTGGTAAGTCTGACCCACATGCATTTCCTAAACGTAGCATGGCCTATTAATCACAATCACAAGATCAATCATAATTGATCTTGATTGATCAAGCTTACTTGGTCCAAAACGAAGCACGGGGGTAAAATAGCCTGAATTGCTTTGCTTTACTTGGCGGAGATACTGTCATGCACTTAAATATTTAAATAAGTGTCTCATGCCTTTAAAATCTTTGTTTAAATCATTTGATAATTTTCCCTAATTTTTTTATACCCAGTAAACAAGACGAGAGATACATATGAATTTAATAAGTCACCAAAGTTATTAAATTATGTATTAAATTAAGTACATCCTACTAATATTATAAACGCGAAAATTTGTAAGAATGCATGGATGTGTGGATGTCTGGATGTATGTTTGTTACTCTTTCACGCAAAAACTACTGAATGGATTTTGATGAAACTTTACAATAAGATAGCTTACACATCAGAATAACACATAGGATATAATTTATAATGATATAGAGTGAATTATCCAAAAAATAGCGGGTGAAACCGCGGGGCGCGGGTACGTCTATATAATATTGAGTAGGATTTTTGTCCTGCCTAAGATTTGCAATTGAAAATTATTAAGTCTTTATTATAATCTGTTTATTAATCACATTTTATCTAAGTAGTCATATGTTATATATTTACCACTAAGGCCATTAATCATTCGGTTATATAATATCGTGTTGTACAGAAATATTCTAACCCAAAATTTCTGAATCAGCAACTGTATTTTTGGGTTTGCTTACGTAGCTTTATTACGGATTGTGAAATAATATAACACTATATAAATCACTGGTTATCGAATTAAGTTATTTTATACTTTTAGCTAAATTTACACACGTTTTTTGTGATTATTTAAACATCACGGTCTAGAGATATAACACGAAGAAAGCTTCTTCTAGCTTCTATTTATGTAAATTATTGTTTTTAGGTATCTAACGAAGTTCCTTGTAACAAATCTTAAGTGTAAGGCTTTAATTAAAGTTTTAAGCTAGGATACCCTAAAAAATTAAACGTTTAGAACAAATAAAACTCGTTATTTAACTTGTTTACATTTTAACAATCTTGCTCTACTTTGTGTAACTGTTTATTTATGTACCTAGCAATAATTGTGTAAAATTATAATCAAATTGAATAGCTCATGAATAGGAGCACTAAGAAATTACACTAATGGGGCAATTAAAAGAGAGCTATTAGTGTAGTGCATCCAGCGGATACTGGAAATAAAGTCTCTGGTAGGATTTATAACAGTAATACAGAATATCTGTCCTCGTACTTAATGTCAGGTTTGTTATTACATACATTGTTTTGTTAACTGTATATAACAACTAGTATCTGCTTGTGATTTTGTTTGGGGACTATGGATTTTTACAGACAATAGTGTTCTATATTTTCCAATTTCTCTCTCAGTTTTTTCAGCTTATAAAGTACATATTTGTATTCTATACGTAAGCTTATTCTTGTTGAAACTCTTCGATTCCACTTACTCGATACACTGTTAGAATTAACAATACCAAACATACAAATGTACTAAACCTAATGATATTTTTTTTTCTTATTATTACTACAAAATGAGTAATGATAATTTTTTTGTTCAATCCGAATGAAGTAAGCCATCTTAAAATTGTAAATCTGTAATTTTTTTTACATTAGTCGTCATATTTTTAAAGCTAACAAATTATTCGCAATCTAACACTGAATATTTACTAAGCTGGACCGTGAATTTGTTTGTTTACTTTCCAAAAAACCTTTCAGAAAATATTAAGTTTTAAATTTACAGTCGAATAAAATGCAAAATTTGCTTTCACCCATCAAGTAGGTCGTCTCTACATCAAGCTTATAAAGTTTAATTTCTGCATAGTATAAAACAATAAAAAGAACGTTAAAGAAGACTGAACTATAGCAATTTCATATAACTTTGAGCTCTCCATTTATTTATTTTTTTAAAATAAGTACAGCTTTAGATATTAAGTTAGGCGTTAAACAATTTATCACTCTAAACATATGATCAATATTAAAAATGGCTCAAAGATCTATTATAGACGTGTATGAACAGAGTGTCCATTATAGATAAATCGATGGCAAAAAGGTAAAAGATAGCAATAAAATGTATTTATGCTGGGCATCTGTCGCCGCAGCTGCCTGCGCATGCGCCTGCGCACGCGCTGCTCGCTTACACGAGAAATAATATTCGTTCGTTATAGGTTGACATTTTGTTAAAATTCTTTGTATGTTCTAAATTCCTTTAAAATAATAGGCAAATTAGTTGTGACAATTCTAGTAAATTTTAACCGGCGTTATTAGTATTAGATAATGGACCGATTCAGATGAAGTTTTATTTATTTGAAAGGTTATTTAATCGAGATAGTTCGTTGCTATAATGTATGAAGATCTGGTCACCCGTCTGAAGACTATCACTTTAAAATATTTGATGAATCACGAAAATCATAAGAATTGTGATATTTTATGTTTTGGAATCATTATTTTGTGATAAATTATAAGAAATAGGCAAAGTTATCCTTTACGATTTAAGGTTGGTCTTTAACCTCGAATAACTTCTAAATGAGTCAACTTAGCGAAAACTATCAGACCATTTTTATAGATCGTTAAATTTCGTACAAGAATATGTTTTGATTTTTACAAGACATTCATTCGTTTAAGTGCATTAAAATCCAAACAAAAAAATCAAAATTCCTATGTTATTTAAATGGAAAATAAAAAAGTACGATGAGTCAACTCTTAACATTAAGGGCTCAAAATTTACCAGAACTTTGTTTCATCTCAGACGATATTTTCATGGTAACTATGGAAAAATAATTAAAAGTTTTTTTGGCCCACCCTAATCAATATATTAAACATTACAAAATGTAACCATGGTATATCTCGATACCTTTTTTTCTATATCAAGTATCGAATAGAATAGAGTATCAAGCTTTTTTAAAGTACGTAAGAGTACATATTTTATCTGTCATTTGTTTTTTTTGCATTTTATGAATATAGGCTTTTTTATATTTTGTTATTAACAATACAAATAATCGATACTAATTTATACCGATTATACTAATTTATCGATATTAGTTAGTTTTGTCATACCTTTGATCATTGTGACATTAAGTGTTGAGATATTTGGTTGCTTTTCTATAACTAAAATCACTTATAGATTTGACCATCACCATTGCGCCATAAAAACATGAACATAATAATAAATATTTTATTGTACTCTGTTAAATTAATTAAATACATGTTTCATACTTACATAATTGCAAATATTCTCAAACAATAGTAATATATACTATGTCGGATATTTCAGATCCCAAGCAGTGCCTTGGACTTGTGACCAAGTATGCAGGTTTAAGTGCTGCCCTGTCGCATATGTGAATAGGTTCTCCGTCTAAGCTTAAGGATAGGCTTACCTGATTCGAGGCTATCCTCTTAACAAAGCCTAACTCTCAATCTTATTAAAACACTTGCTAAGCAAACGCTGTTTTCCCATATAGATTATTTCTAGTGGGCTACCCTTATCACCTTAGAGTCGGTCAAGCCCTTTTGGAAGAGTTTGATAACAAAAACTGTGGCGCAAGATTTTTTAGTAGCACAAATTGCAGTAAGTATTGTAATATTTTATCCATAATCAATTATTACCTATAATCGATGGTAGAAAAACTAATTTATGCACGCCCATTTATACAACTCTACGGTTGGCAATCCAAGGTTTTTTATATGATTTACATAATAAAACATGTGTATATTATGTATGTTGTATCATTATGTGGAAAAACGGATAGGAGTGAAAAACCTAGAATAAATAAGATCTTTCTCTAAGAACACTCTATTTTAATGCCATGTTATAAAATTAGTAATTAGATATATATTAAGAAGAAAAACATACCATTTTACAATACAGTAATACTAAACAATACATTTTCTACTTCTTCACAATCTCGTTGATGCGCAAAACTTTGCTGGCGCACGCCATGAGTACAATGGGGGGTATTATTACAGCCTTGGCAACGATGATATCTTAGATTAAAATAAAGACTGGTTTGGAGGAAATTATAATTCCTGGAGTGTTCATCATCATCATAATCACAACCCATTAATAACCCACTGCTGAGTCGGGTCTCCTCCTCAGAATGAGGAGAGGGGTTAGGCCATGTCCACGCTGGCTCAGAGCGGGTTGGCAGACTTCACACACCTTTGAGATCTTTTGCAGGTTTCTTCACGAGGTTTTGCTTCACCGTTAAAGCAAGAGATATCCAATTGCTTAAAACACACATAACTCAGAAAAGTCAGAGGAATGTGCCCAGGATAGAACCCAGACCTCCCGAGTAAGACACCGATGTCTCAACCACTCGACTAACACTGGTTTTTTGGAGTGTCCGTCAGTTGCTAAAAAAAATTGTTATGATGACATGTTATCCCGTACGTGGGCCAATTAAAACATTGTCCTTTCTGGCCAAATCTAGAATATTGAATTGAATCAGGCGTTACCTTGCGGAAATTCACGATTTAAAAGGAATCAAAAGTTTACCTTGATTGGTGTTTGATCGTGAGTCTTGGTTACACCACACAAGTAGGTAGTTCGACGATCTAACAACCAGACTCGTACAGCACAATCTAGAAGAGCACACCGTTCACAGAAAAGTGAGACGCGCGAACCCACACAAGTAGATAGCGAAGTCTTCGCAAGTGGCGCTTGTAGAGTCAACAACTACTGAAGATGCTTCGGTTACGGAGCGAAACGTACGTCGATTGTCGATCGCAAACTAATTGTATTGGTTGTTCAGATTGCCGCAGATTATAGCAAGGTAACCTTTTGATTCCTTTTAAAATCTAGAATTACATAGTTCTAATATTTTTATAATCTATCTGCGACTTAGTAGTGTACATAAAAACCAGCTTCTAATATTTTTATTAATATTCTACAATTTTAATGTTACTTTAGTAAATCATGTAGCGGAAGAAAGACAATTTTATTTGCATATATAATTAAAATATATTCAATAATAGACCAAAGCGTATTTATATAGAAATAAATTCTTACATTAGTTGATAAAATGTAAGAGATGTAATGTAAGAGTATATTATGAAAATGTTATTTTTCATAACAAACTCAAACTCAAAATATTTTATTTCAATTAGACTTTTGTATAAAAGTACTTTTGATACGTCAAAAATTGGTCGGTCAGTCAGTTTGTCTGAAGCTACCACCAGCTCGGAAAGCAGTTTTCTGTTGAGAAGAGCCGGCCAGAAACTCAACAGTCGCTCTTTTCCAAAAGCCATGTTTACATAAATTATTGATATACAAATGATTTAGCTTGAGAGTCAACGTCACTTAGATTCCAAGCATTCTCATCATTTAAGTAATCCTGTACATTATAGTATGCTTTATATATTAATGACTTCTTGATACGAGTTTTAAATTGTTGAAGTGGCAAGTATAATATAGGCTGTGGAATCTTATTATAGATGCGAACACCAAGCCCCATGAAGCTATTACTGACTTTGTGGAGACGATAGTAAGGCGTTACAAGTTTATTTCTGTTGTACAATAGTAGGAAAACAAATAATATTATTAAAAAAAAATGGAGAGAAGTATATATTTCTTTATCTTGTACAATTAGGTATTTTTAATGCTTTGATTCAACTTATTTTAAATTTAATTCAATGTTAAGTATATTTGCTAGAAAGTTTGTTTGCTTAACTTAACAAAGCAATAATTTACAGCGAAATAATAATAAAAGGTTAATTAAACTAAATATTTATACATTTTAAGCTTACTAATAAAACTAAAATATAAACTGTAGTTGTAATGTTTTACCTACCCATATGAAAAAACTATAATTGTATAGAAAATCTGTCAAATATTGAAGCTGTGGAAAAGAAAAGACAATTCTGGTTTATTACTCATATGTAATTATACAAATATTATAAAGAGGTAAAGTTTGTTACATTCTTTTACTAATATAAAGCCACATTAAATAGTGTCATGGGTTATTTATTAAACCAAAAAATGATAAGACTTTTTCGTGGTAGTTGGATTTGTAAAGAGAAAAAACGATCGAACGAAAACGTTTCTTACGAACGTTGCCTTGACGATGAGATATATATGATAAATAGTTGCAGGTAGAGTATGAATGAATAAATGAGTGAGTGTGAGAGTGGTTGGCTAGTGTTTAATATTTTAGTTTACTTCGTACAATGACATTGTATTCAGTGAATCACCCTAGAACGTCTACCTAAGTATTGTACATGAGACTTTCAAGTGCTCTATTATCTTTCCTATCATAATAGTTTAGTAAATTTTGTAATCAAACTATATAAATACAAAGCTTATCATTATTCAATAATTAGTAGATCGGCTTCAACAGCTTCGCTGTGGTTTCTGCAACTTTTACAGTGGTTTCTGCGACATACCGAACGAGTAATTGAGAGACGAAACATTTTACATGACACCTATTAGTGTTATTAAGATCTCCTGTCATACATAGAAGAATATTTAATATTCTTCTATGTATGACAGGAAATTCCAGGCGAGTCTCCTTTATGATCAGACAAGAACAAGTAATCGATTAGTGGTTTTCCTGTATACGATCTACAACATCATTATTTTTATTTTACAAGATTTATTAGAAGCAACACTTCATTTGGTGGTGGTAGTAATATCTATTAAATTTAAAAGATGCCATGTAAGCGGGGAATGGTCGCTGGACGTCATAGGTCACAAACCTCAGGCAAGTTTCTGTCGTCATATTTAGCTAATGAAGCGATTAGAGGAACATCTTGCATTAAATATATTTCTGACATTATGTATTTTAAAATTTGATCTAAATCAAAATATTTACACATAATTATAGCGAATACATGTCTTTTTATTAGAGCATTATTGTCTCGATAGATATAGAGTGTGTTATGCAAATAGAACCGTAAATCTGTTAATTTTATAAGAAAACGTTGTTTTGCCATATAAATTTGGGGTGGGCCACCTTTGACACGGATAGATAGTAGCCGATTCTCAGACCTACTGAATATGCATATAAAATTATATAAAAATCGGTCGAGCCGTTTCGGAGGAGTATGGTAACTAACATTTTATATAAGAACATAAACTAACAATTCTTTCATAATTAAAGTATTTGTAAATAAGATTTATCTGTTATAATTTCTTTTATTTAAACTCCGTGTTTAATAGCCTTTTTTTGTTATTGAAACCTTCTGGAAACGTTTATTTGATAAAAATAAGCAGCATATATATCAAACTATATTTATATACGTATAGCATTAAAAGATGTTATATTATAAGGTGGCTAGAAGAATTTTTTGTATCGATCCCGTCGGATATGGCGTCCCATCCGGCGTAGTGTCGCATTTCTTGACTGATGACTTGACATTGACGCTCTTGGATACTCTATCTGCACCTTGGTTATAAAATGTTAGTATAGAGCCTCCAATTTTGTCTGTATATTACTTTAAATGGCCATTTTCTATCAAAAATAATAATAATTATCACTCTATATTACGTACCAAAAACTAAATGACTCTACATATTAAACAAACACTCAAATCTTACTTTTTGATAATATATAAATTATCTAATATAATATTTTCAATTAAGTAGAAAACCAATAAATTAACAAAAAATGTAAATTAGCAAAAAAAATTGCGCCATGAGGATATGTTAAGATATCGTTTGAAAATAAAATGTACAACTTAATATTTTTAACGATCTCGAAATTTTAACAAAATTATTCAATTTTAGTCATCTTTTGACTCTATGAAATAAATAGAAAAAAACTTCCACCCATAGAGATTGAAGAATGTCCTTGATGTTGCCATTTACACCAAACATCTGCACATTTTTTTACCCAAAATTCCAAAAACAATTTGCCAAATTTCATATAAGTAAGTAAATTTTTTTTAGTAAGAATCTATTGTACAGTTGTGATGTAGAAAATATGGAAAACGTATATTTAATCTAATCTCAACAAACTCTATATGGAATATTACAAAAAATCTATCAACAATCGGATAAAATATCTATGACGACTTACATCATTTGAAATAAAATTGTAATAAAAGGTATAATCGCTGATAATGTAGCGATAACAAAATTATACATTGAAGTGCATTGTAAATAAAATTTAATAACAACTGAAAATTCAGTTTTAGTTTTCTTATCGGAACTATACGCAATATCGACGCCGACGCGTCACATGTTTTATTATAAAACTTAGAAATACCTTTTCTAAAATTAATTTTAAGAAATACTTAAATGTTAATTTAAGAAATAACAACATAAAGACAAAAAAGAAATAAAATTGAAATGATAGAGAAAGGAAACGCCAGTGAAGCTATCATATCAGTAAAAGGTATATTAGATAACGGCACGGCTGCAGCTCTAGACGCATATTCGTAGCGCAAAGTCCACTGAAAATTCAAATAAACAAATACCAATAAAAACGGATTCGGTAACAGCTCGGATGTGCAATCCGCATACAATTGTTTGTTTACAAGTACTTGAGTGACAATTAGTTGAGCAATCATTATTATTTTCCAGTTCAGTATGCTCAGCAGTTGACAAATGTTTTCTGTGTCAACAATCGCTTTGTATTTTTGTGTAACGCTTGCCTCATTTGCATTTTCGATTAACTTCTCGTCATCATAATCTACTGTGCCAATTATTCGTCCGAGTAAGAGAACAATCGAGCAGTCAGCAGCGTTACATAGTCGGGTGATCGGCGCGAATAAGTCAGGTGTTGTATAATCGGAAAGAGTCCCGGAGCAGCCCCTCGACCCTTCGTGAAGACCGGTGCGGTGCGGTGGCGAACATTCGTGGCACGTCCTTTGTTGACCGTTTTGTTTTGGAGTGCCATCCGGTTCCTGGTCGGGGGGAGGGGACAGGTGAGGCGGCGCAGGTATCGCTCGCGTCGGCAGTCAGTCCACCTCGACGCGTTGGGCTGCGCGCGCGCCTCTACCATAAATACTTTACAATATGGAAATGGCGAGACAGTCCGCGACAGGTGCGCGGCCGCGGCGTTCGTGCACGTGTGCTGTTAGTGAGTGCGCCAGCGCTGCTTTCTCCGCAACCCTCAGCACCGGTAAGTTTTCCACGTTTTGGTGAAAATTTCACCCGTCCGCCGCACTAACCAGCGTTTCGTTTCCTCACCGGCGTCGGTTAGCATGCATCTGCCGTTTCGATGCAGCTGCTATCTTTTCAATAGGTAGGTGTAATATTATTTATTTTTTCACGATGTGACATTTAATAGAATGAGTTCGCCCTTCGATTACGTCTTAGGGTTCTAACACAATTAGTGGAGGCCGCCGCACCGGTCTCATTCACACGAATAGATCGTTTCGCGTGTTGCTGTTACTTTGGTAAATATTTGTTGGTTCGATAAGGTCCGCGAGCTCTGAGCCGCGAGTGCGTGCGTGTACACAGACTGTTATCGATTCCACACATGCGTCACTTCGATTCTTATCATTGGCGGATCTGGGTCATTGTTCTTTTGTATTTCATGAGTTGTTAACTGATAATACTTACTGTAATAGTTTTCCATTTTTATGGAAATAGAATGTCAGGACTCGGACAAAATCAGTAGCTTAAAATGCGGCAAAAGTTTCAATGACTATAAGAATTAGCAAAAAATTAAGTTAAGTAAAAAAACGTCTCTACGTCTTGAGCAAGCTACAAGTTTTACGTGCGCCCACATAATACTTGCTAGCTTGGAGTCGTAATAACCAACTTGTTAAACTCATTGTTCTGTTCTGATAAATGTGTTTTAAACATGTATTTTTGTTTCAAATTAACTTTATTGGGTCGATGTTATTTGTTTTATTAGTTAACTCTATATTTTTAATCCTAAATTTATTAATATGAAATTTTTACTTAGATGAACTCTGAACTCTAATTTTCATAATCTGGATTTTTTTATTGTAGAAATTAACTTTTTGTATAATAAAGATAAACTAGAAAGTTTAATAAGGAAAATTATTGAAAAGAACTAAAAATTACAATCGATGTGATATTTACAGCATGACGAATATTTCAGGCGCCTAGATATGAGATATCGCTTGCACAACATTCTTATCAACATTTTTTTTATTAATCAAAATCAACTGTAGCAAAACCTATTCAGTATATAATAGTTACAAATCTGAACGTGGTGGTTAAATAAAATGTAGAGTCATTGACCACATTATTTTATAGTCTGTATTAATGCAGACAGAACTTATTTTCAATAGGTTTTTATTATGACTCACTCAATCTATTCAGTATCAGTAACCTATCAAGTGTCAACCATGTTTGATTTGTTGTCTAGACTTTACGAAAATTTTGTTCAATCTTCTCACTCGAGGTCACGTTATATTTAATTTATTGTTAGTTTTTGGGTCACATGAAAACTGATCAACCTGGGATTTCTAAGGATAACTCGCTTAAAATTTTATTTACTCTCTTGGCTCTTTTCTCCCGGGCCTGATAATCACAACCTTAAAATTATTTCAATGACATTTTTTGGGTAAAGATAATGAAAATTGGAATATATAGCCATTACTGGACATCTTGCTCTTTCAAACTCTATCATTGCTTAACTAACAAGCGAATGTTAGTGACTCAAATAGTCTTATAAGAGTCAAAGTCACTGGATCCATTATCGTACACAAATGTCAACCTTGCAATCAAAAGTACCTGCTGTAATGATCTTCCGCCATTAGACCTTCCCGATATAGCAATAAGAAAATGCCTTGCCTTTTCAAATACATCGTGTAAATGTTGCCACCACATTAAATAAGATTCACTACTTTCTTGGTTTTACTTTTAAATCTATGTTTATATTTTATTTTTTCCTGTTTTAAACTGCTTCTAAATTTTCAAAGTCTTTTTCGAAATTATAATTGTCTCAATTTTACGCAAATTCAGATTGAATCAAACTAAAATTTTTTGCTCTATGATTATTTAAAAAGCCTGTATCATAATCAATAGCATAATAGCATCACAATTGTATAATATTTTGATTTATTCATATTTATTTAATAATCAAGGTGCTCTATATTGTGTTGCAATTGAAGCATAATAAACGATAAAAATTATGAGTTATACGTGGTTAAAAGACAAGAATAATTTGCTGGGAAATATTTATATTTTGATTCAGGAAATATACAATATATAAAATAAAGGTATTTCGGGCTTCAAAAGACTTTTATTGCCAAATTATCAAAGTGAATCAGAAATAGTACAAAATTATCTTTGAGATTCTTACACAGAACTAATAGCAATAATTATAATAATAAATAATCTTTGTATTAATGACTAAACATAAATAGTAAAGGTCTATGACATAGTTCTATTTTGGAGTGAAGAACTCTACATTACCGATCAATCTCCGGTGTATTCGCCATTTGACGTAGCATTCGTAAAGTAATTATTACCTAACTAGCACAAAAAGCCACAAATGCATTGAATTTAGGATAATTTATCGTTTTATTATATTAAACTAGACATAATAGTATATTTAAATATATATAATAAAAATGTAATTTATCGAATGTCCACTTACTGAAGATGTTTAAAAAGATTTAATGTGAATCATGAAAAAAGTTATTGTCATTTATCATTTAGCCCAGCTTAAACACTTGTCTAACTCGGAGAAATGAGAAAGAGAAGAGGAGGGGGATATTGGAAAACACTACAAGGGGTGATGATATTGAATGGACTATTGGGTAAACGCAACGTATATACTGCTATTAAATAATCAAACATTATTATCTCTTACAATTACGACAGAAACTTCATCAGTGTCTTAGTATATGACTAAGATGTAGGAGTGCTGCCTTTCATTCAATTGAAGCACTCGCCTCCACTGCTCAGGTTCTCTGTTTAAACCTAACGTTTGGTCTACCTAAGCCTAACATACGCGCCGACATATATGATAATGATAATATTCAAGTTATTCTTCCAAGTTGATTCACAAGTATCGAGGTATCTTTTATATTTTCCTGTTGTCCGACGCGACTCACGCTTGACTGCTCGACCGGAACAATGCGGTTTTTGGCATTAAAATATACTTTCCTATTATTTTTTTATTACGAAGTTTCTAAAACTATCGAGTTTCGGAATTAGATCTCTTTTTATAATGTCTAGTTATTGCTGTGGCTTCTTTTTTTACTCTACTCAGTAATGTAATACGAAAAGATAATAATAATATGCTCTTTAGTTTTTAGTAAGGATACCGAGCAGTGTCTAGGGCTGGTGACCCAGGTGTAAGTTTACTTTATAAAAACCTTTTCACATTACACAAAACACCTTTACGCGACTCTCAAAAAATTTTACATTTATCACTACAGTCAATATTTAATTTATAAAATCACTCGTTAAACTGCCGCTAGTTAAACAGAGCTTAATAAATTGTTTAGTTAGAAGCAAATTATCAACGGTGTTGCTATCATTTAGAAAAAATGTTGTTGATATGTTTTAGAAGTTAAAGAAACTCAGATGAGCGAGAGCTGGTCAATCTTAAGTTTTCAACTTAATTATTTTTTTGTTATAACTGTTTTAGTAAGTAATTTATTTTGAACCCATCCATTATATGTTTAAATTATTTACTTTAGTATTTCTTACGTTGACATTGGTAAAGATGAATGTCTTTTTGGACCTTTGAACTCGTGAATAACCAAACCAAGGCCGTTGGCATTATGTGCCGCTACTCATTTACGTTATTTAAAATAGCAGAAGCATTCATTTCAATGTGTTGCTACTAGATTTCTCTATAACTTACAAATATTTAAAATTATGTTCAAAGTGTAGATCGAATTCGGGACAGAATACAGAAATTTTGTAGTATTTGAAAGATCACTGATTTATACATCCGATTTAAATGACACTAAGCCCAGATGTTAGACATATTAGACGGGTAATATAACTGTAATGCGTATTAAACATATGAACAGACAGGCAGATAGATAAATGATTTAAAAATTATAGTTTTAGCTTTTTTTAACACAAAAATAGCCAAATATGTGGAGTCGTTCTGAAGTAATGCGCTTACATAGATGATGTAGATTTTCTTTTTTTTAAACATGGTTATGAAAAAAAAATCAAGGTTGTTTGATTTACGTCGTGTGTACTATATGCCGGAACTGGTAATTATCAAATATTATTGAGTTTTAACTCACAATTAATATTCAAACTTTCCGGAAAATTTTTGTCATATGAACAACATATCATTGATTTGATCAAAAATCAATGAGCTATATGATTGCATCTGCGAAATGGGTGATAAAAAAAGAAAATAAGACTTTGACTATTTCATTGAGATTTTCAGACAAAAAATATATTATATTACATCTTTTACTTCCCCAATAGATTTTTCAATAATTTCAATACACTCAAATCTTGTCCTGACAATTACACACACAACAAAAAAGAATTAGCCAAGTCGGTGTAGTCGTTCTGAAACGATTTGCTTACATGCATAGATGTTTTAGAACATTCTTTCAAAAAAATCAAAAGAATACATAGGCTGTATGATTCCACTCTTAGATTGCGTCTGCGAAACGGATGATGAAAAAAAGAAAATAAAAGAAGAGTTGTGCGTTTAATAGAGACCGCCAATCGACAGCACGTCGAGTTGCGGCATCCGACCAGATTTCTAATGGACGTGCGTCACGCGCCGTCCTCCGTCCGGAACGAATCGCCGGAGATAAGCATCGACTGGCTATGGACATTGCTAGGGCTGTTCGGCTCTGAACTTAGCTTTATACAGACATATCGATTCACTTTTACCAACAATCAATTTACCTCTATACAGTTTAAAACTTTCTATAAGCATCTGCGAAAAATATAAAGGTTTGAACTCCGGTGCTTCAATTAAGTCTGATTAAATCTGTTAAGAAAATATGAACTAAGTCCCTAAAATGATGTCAATCGAAATTAGCAGACAGTTTTTCAACCATCCGACCGTTGATATCCTATAGAATCGCCTCAACTGGATTAGAGATACGTAATCGTAAATGATATGACAGTCAATTTTAGATTAATATGATTTCTTATCTACTATTACTAATAAACATCTTTACTTACCAGACTTTATAATTGACCATAATACTATAAAGGAGTAATTTCCAATATTTTTATTTTGTTAAAAATATCGATAGTAATATTCATTTGAAGTCTGAAAACACGGCCCTATTGTATACGAATAATATACAAAAAAGCTATCATGCTCCGCGACAAATGGAACCTGCGATGACTTGCCGATCTACAGCCACTCCGAGCCCGCCGGGAGCAGACACAAAACTCGATTATTGTACTTAACTAAACATAAATCCAATTTTATGATCTTCAAGATCTAAAATTAAGTTGATGTACTCCGTACATCGAAGTAAACGGATTTATGGTTTTATAACAGCAATAAATTTATTATTATAATCAAATAACACAGCGCTAACCTAAAAGAGTCTCAACAACGAGATCGCTGTCATTGTCATGTTAACTACCACCGAACCAATTATGACTCGTAAAAGGCAATAACGATATAATTCAATGAAAGCCGTCTAGGAGATTAATCGACTCCAACAAAGCGATGGCAATTAACTCCAGCTATAAATTGATCTTCGCAATTTTTCGGTTTCGGTTTTCTAATTCCTAACACGTCTTATTTCGTGTGTTTTGAAATATGACGAATCCAGATTGTTCTTTAAAGCCGGAGCATGAAATTGTGTGCACGAGGCGTATCGGCAATTTGCGTCAGTTTTTTTATCACAGTCACGACAGGCCGGATTCTTCGTGGCGCGGCCAATCGCCGGCTAGAGACGGTGTAATTGGGAGAAACTACGGCCACCACAAATGCTTGAGATTTAACGGTGACCACTCGACTTAGACCCCTGAAAAGACAACTCCGAGAATAGAGGTTCACGAATACAGAAAAACATAAAACATTCACTGCCTTATTTATTTTATGAAGCTGATAGACCACGATTTAAAGGAATTTTGCACTTAACTTGTTTCAAATTTCGGACTTATAATTCATATCTCCCAGATTTTACAATATATTAATGAATTTTTGTGATTATTAGAATTATATTTTCTAATTAACGTTCTTTCCTATTTATCAAAACACTTTCTGGGCATCCTAAGCAATTGAACCATGGTTGATATCTTTGTCTACTCTTTTAATTTACTTTGGTTATAGAATGAAGTTTCAAAATTATTCATGTTCCTTCAAAAAACACTAAATCCTATTTCTCTGCCTTCAAGACGATTCTGTAACGATTAGGACAGGTTCAAGCGGTCTCAGTTAACTGGTCCTCTATAATGACACGCCGCTCGCCGTCCAGCAATACCAGATCTAACTGTTTCGGCCCTTTTGTCCACTGATGATTGTTTGAGCGATGGGTTATCATTTCCTCGATGGATTTTTGAACCATTGCAGGTAATACCAGTTTTTGTAACCGCTTTACGAAAGTATATTGTTAGACTGATCGATCCTAATAACAATTATTGCACTTTTATGTATTTGCCTGTTTTTTCTATACATCACAAAATTAGTTAAATAGCTTCTTCAGATAATGTTATTGTATAATAAGGGGTCCTTTGGATCCTTTTTATAATTATATTACCAAATAGATGTTTTTCTGTTCTTGTATGTGTATGTCATTATACTAACGGAATCAATTTACTGACTGAATTAATTATCAATATCAATAGCATCGACGCCTTTTTGCTCTATTGTAAAATAAACGTTCATAAATATTCAAACAATAATTATTTTACATACAACTTTAGTTAAATATAAATAAGTAATCTCTCTAAAATCAAGAAAATTCCTAAAAATTTTAGTAAAAACATATTTATTGTCTCTATTTAATTTTAATCTTACCGAGTTAGATGTACCTTGACCTTGATTTACCCAAATATCTTTTTTTTTATTAATTTTTTTCTACGTTTTATGCAATGAAAACGATATTTATTCCTTTCAATTTTCACAGATTTCAATATTAATTAAAATGATGACCGCTATGATTAATTTTTTGTTTTCAACCAAATATTGATCTTTTACAATCAAATAATGCAATTATAGAATAACTAGATAGTAGAAAATTATTTTATAGTTATTTATCTATTTTCCAGTGTAACTTACAGGTACCTAGGCTACACCTAGTAATAGTGACGTACGAGTAATGTAGAACGTACTCGGTTATCAGCGATCAGGGCTTACTAAACTAATAGTGTACCTTAAACTGATTTCAACGTTAACAAAATTAAATTAACGCTGGTTTCTCGGGTAATTGTAAAGGATTTATATGTGAGTACAATCAGCGGTGTAGTACAGGCTTTCTAATCACGAGAACAATAAAATGGCGGCGATGTGCGGTATACGGTATATACGCTACAGCGGATCTTATCGAACTGGAACGCCTACGGTGGTTCAAGCATTTGGCTGTAATGTTCAAGAAACCTACATGATAATGGAGGGTTAATTTACAGTATTTTGTTGGTTACACACTTTTATTCTATTACTAGCTAACCCGGCGATTGATCGTGCTGCGTAACAGTCAATGAATGTCGTGTTACAGATTAGCTGAACTGTTGACAACCAATATATATGTCAAACCTTTTTCATTACTCACGTTATTCTACATTTTTAATATCTAAAATACGCCATTATCTGAATATTGTGGATATATCTTGTCGATTCGAAACCATTAATTAAAAACGTTCTTTAATTTGAGGGGAGAGTTTACCGTATCGACGGGATGAACATTAAAATGTTTGACAGTTACGAATCAAAATTTTGTATTGGAAAATGTTTTTCTTTTATTTATTTTTTTGCAAATTTTCCGGAGACGGAGACAGATACAACAAATTAAAAACCATGAAAATCGGTCCAGCCGTTCTATAGTTATAAGTGTTCAAACAAACACGACTTTGTTTTCTACATATAATATACTAGTCCATACTTGTTACGCTGGGCTAAAACATGGTTGTAGCAATTGTGAAAACTATATCCAATTTCGTGCAGCAGTTTTTAAATAATACGCGTACAAACATATGGAGACTCAAAAGAAAGAAAAAATGTTAGTTATATAGACCTCTCCCATTTACATTCAATAAATTACTAGTTGCTAGAAATTACTAGAAGTCTTCATTGAAATATTGTCATTCAATTATAGTTTATAGATATATATTAAATATGATAATCTATTATCAAATATCTTATCATATCACTAATTTCTGATTTCAACACAAGTGCGAGACCCAGATTTATAGATATAATATCAAAAATAAATATTCTTTTGATTGTATTGAATAGTATTGCTACTAGTTTATTTTAAAATTGACGTTATTGTGTTTTTTCTGCATGCTTGTTTACAATGTTTTGATTTATTTTACACAAAAACAAGTAGACACAAAAGACTTAGGAAAGAAAGACAGAAGTGGAAAAAAAATTTTATTTTATACTACAACGCACTCTTCCCCTTTTACTCCCTTTATCTTTTGGGAATTATGATTTCTTCTGGGATAAATGTAGTCTATATATCTTTAAAATCGAATCAGTAATGGCCCAGTGGTTGAGACTTCAAGTCTTACTCGGGAGGTCCGAGGTTCGATTCCCCACACTGGCACACATCTCTGACTCTGAGTTATGTGTGTTTTAAGCAATTAAATATCACTTGCTGTAACGGTGAAGGAAAACATCGTGAGGAAACCTGCACTCCTGAGAGTTCCCAAAAAGTTCTCAAAGGTGTGTGTAGTCTTCCAACCCGCACTCCGCCAGCGTGGTGGACTATGGCCTAATACCCTCCTCATTCTGAGGAGGAGACCCGGCTCAGCAGTGGGCCACTGAAGGGTCGTGATGATGATATATCTTTAACTAAAAATGATGTTAATCCATCGCTTTGTTACAGTGTTAGTTGTATGTATAACTAATTATGTATTTAGGCCTAAAATAAACGAATGTATAAATGATATTACTCCTATTAACATAGTTCCGTTACATAAATTAGTATTACAAGGATAAGAGTACAAGTAACGAAGGTGTAGGTTGGTGCTAGGGACCCACCGGGCTGGTTCCTCGTGGCTAATGACAAGTGATAGCATCTGATAACAATTACAACGGTTATTATCTGCTAACCTAGCTAATACATTATTATACACAGCCAGCTATCGTTAATACTACGATTATGTGATAAACGTAGAAACTTTAGCATAAACTTCATTTTTCCTCGCCTGTGAGTTCAGGATATTTTAGAGGCAGTCTGATAAGTGATTTCTAGGTGTACATCGTCTAAAGTAGTGCTTTTAGAAGTGTTATAGTCTACATGTCTCTGTAAATCTTACACCTTTGTCATAAGTACAAGGTACTGTAAGTGGGTTACTATCAACGAGATACATAGAGAGTTTGACTATCGGCAGCTTCAAAATAATAATCAAAAACAAATTCGAAAAATTATCTATTTGATAATTTTAAATGCTTTACACAGTTGATTCTCTTTGAATTTTGCTTATATTTCAATATTTAGTTGTCGAATGTTTTTTCTGCATTCCGGACTTAGATTATTTTAGTTAAAAATAATATTCAAGGCTTAAATTACCTTAAAAATGACTGTATGTTATTTAAGTTTCCAAGAAATTACCTTATAAATAGAAATAAATAAAACTTTGACATCCATGGTGAAACCTTTAATTTAGATAGGAATCTATATAATAACCTTAAAAGGTTTATTTAAAAGAAATACAACTTTTCTTTAAACATCTCACTTAAAACATATTTCACATAAAACATATAAAGACATAAAAAAATAGTACAACATCAATGATTGATTCGCGTTGCGGACGATGCATTTGACATTCAACGACGACCATAAAAGAGTTTAAGGTCCGCGTCCGAGGTAGTGATTTACTGCCCATAGTGGTTATTACGATTTTATCGTGCCTCGTTTTACAGAAGTAGTCGCTAATGTTTGTACCCAAGCGTGTTATTTAGAGAAATGGACGGCGAGACCTTTTGAGAACTATAGATAGCGACAACGATTGAATTGGTTAATAATGATTCTTATAGATTTACAGGTTTATTTTGACTCGTGGACCTTGATATTTTTGGAAAGAGAAAAGATATAAATATGTTAAACTGTTGAAGAGCAATTGCTTGTTTCAAATTTTAAGCAAATTTTTGCAATGCCATGTATTTTTGTGTTTAATACCAGCACATTACCACCGGTTACGCTTGCGTGACAACAGTTAATCATAATAAATTTTTATATAAACTTTCTAACTTTTCGCCTTTGTGCCACCCTTTTTTCAGAAAATCATATATTTTTCCAAAAATTCTTCATTAGTCTCAAACTACAGTGTCAAAAAAAGAGTTTGGTCTATATTTTGTTGTCAGTCAAGTTATTTTAACTGTAAGTTTGTAACAAAGAAACCTTACTGCGAGAATGTTCTATTAAAACATTTCAGAGCGCTACCGCTTGAAATATAACGTGGGAGCCGATTGACAATTACCTGTTGAATTTGTCTATTTACATCTCCCTCTATAACTTAGCATTCAAATGAGACAACAGACCATATCTAAATTATGAGTAGTACCAAATAATTTGTTTGAATTCACCTGCGTTTTTGGTATGATTCATCGTTACATGACCGGCTGTAATTGGTGCTTGAGTTGGTTGAAACTTGGATCTAGTAGGGTGTATTCACATTGGTCGTATTGCGGTTAGCCTTGACTACGCCGGACGGAAACTCGTGGCTCTCACGCTGTTATACAATACTTCATGACCAAACAGGTTTCGTTTTACCTAATGCACATTAAAAGTTTATAGGGAAGTGGCCGGCTGCTTCTTCGTTATGGTGCATCCTAGATAGTGGTAATAATATTTTATAAGCCTCTGTCTAGCTAGTTTTTTGTAGAGTTCTTGGAAATGGAATTCAGGATTATATAAATTTTGCAAATTTTGTAGAATTATGCTGTTTTATGATAACTCGTATTGAAGATATACTTGAATCTTTTGTATAAAATTCGGATTTAAGTTAAGACTACGATGTTACGACTTCGCAACTCTTAAACCTGTGGTTATGGTTAATAATACTAAAAGAATGTATCCTTTTAATTTTTTTCACGTTTACAATGATTAACATATGTCATTAAAATTACGTACTTTTCCGAGACAAAATGTTGCGTATTTTGCCTTCAGGTCCATAAGCTATGCAAATCATGACGATCAACGAACTAATAAATCGACAACTACATTTTCGAAATCATAATATTAATAATCGCGATTAAATTTTAATAAAAAATGTAGATAAATATTATCTTTTTTATCTGTTTAATACTTATTAAAATTATATACAAGTTTTATTCGATAAAAAAATATCTACATCGACCAATGAAAACGTTGTTGTAAACGGTTAATCATTTCTCAGTAGAAATTTTAATATAGAATAATTAAAATTTATGTCCGAAATTCCTCTTCAACCACTTGAAATATAAAATAAATCGATTATTATTAAATATCCCAAAAATATTGTGCAAGCCGAAGCGGAAATATCTGAAAATATCAATTTGGCGTATTAGCATTCACCCGTATAAGCCATTTAGCGTGTCTGGGGGCGTTTCTATTATTCGAGGCGAAAGATTGAACTCGTAAACATTAATGCGAATATTTCACGAGTCTAGGCAATCATTTCGTGAGGTGATGAAATGTTTTATAAACATGGTAAATTCGTATTCGTAACAGTAGTGAAGTATAGGTTATTTTTATTTTACTAAAACATTATTACGTACTAAGTGGCAATCCAACTCGTATCATAAAGAGATTTTCTTGTCATGAAATTTTTAACATTTACACTTATTCAAATTCCATCACATACATACATTTTTCCGTCAGCTAACATAAATAGAAACTTTTTATCAATTTCTTCGACACGTGAGATGCAAATAAGATTTTCCATTTCATTTCCATGTTATATATATCTTCAGTAAATTACATAAACATTTAATTCCTCCAGGCTAACTTGAACGAAAGCTCTAATAGTTTATCTGTTATTGTAATCATTTCACAATAAATATGTTTTATGCTAAATATCTTTCCTAAGGCTGTATTTTGAGTATTAGTATTAAAGGAAATGTAAATGGTTTACTCTTAGGCTGCGTTTCCATCAGTACTTAGCCTCTTTCAGTGTGTCAAATCAAGCGATTCTCGTGAACACATCTCTGGTGGAAACGCAGCAGTTATATCATATTATTTCTCTTCACTGAACAAAAAATGAATAAAGAAGGATTTTAAGATTCGTAAATAAACCGTAGCCGAAGCTTGTTTAATATTTGTTAAATACTTTTATATGTTAATATATATGTATATAAAATATATGTGTAATATATCTTTATCTTTCTATTTGTTTAGGAATGCAAATAAACCATATTAATATTGTTGAAGTGCTTGCAATTATCATATAACGGGGAAATACTGATTCTACGTCAGAGTGACTCACTATGACTTATAGCAACAATATCTTAATAATTTTCCATATATTTTAACTAGCAACCTACCGCAGCTATATATGGGTGCAATTTACCCATCATAATCTTAACACAACGCCATCTATGGGTTTCTTAAACAACCTAGTTGTGCACAAGTTGTGAAGAGTAAATTCAATTACCTAACTTACACCGCCATCTATTAGAAACTTAGGGAAACTACAAATAAGTAACTAAACTAAACTAACTAAAACTAGACCTATTTTTTAATATGTTTATTTATTTACTTATTTTTATTAATTCGTTGTAAACATTATTTTCGAAACATTATTTTTATTTATTTTATGGTTTGATTAACTAAAAGGTTAGAAGGAAATACTGGCTTCTCATAGTAAAAACTAGATTTAAAAGTATAGATAGATAAAGATCAGAGATATATGTATAGTCAGTAGATACCCTTTGAAACAAAAAATATTGAGGTTATTAATGGAGATAAAAACCATCCTTTCTCTCAAGGTTTGGAGTTCATCGCGGAGAAACAAAGTTTTTGTTGACATTTACGCAATATTTAACATTTTTAGCAACTTTATATGCAATTGTATGGCATACAGTTTAATATAATACCATAGACTATAGAGTATAGTATATAGATGATAGCGTGTTGGTAACTATCGGTTTGTAGTCGGGACGGACTGTCATTGCAGTAACGGTAATGCAATGGATGGTATGACTCTGCATGATTCCATCGAAATTGACGCACGCCTCCAATACCTCTGTAATTTATATATACTTGATTGTACTTTCAAATTTAGATATATGTTAAATAGTGTTGTAACTATATATAAAGATACTAAGTCAGTTATCTATGTAGGGATTACAAAAATTGACAAACAGATTTGTTGAGTTTGTCGTTAAATCGAATAACGTTATTTTATTATAATTATATTTAAATTTGCTGAGCGAAGTGTGGACGTAATGTTAGTAGTTTTAAATGTACAAGAGTTAGACCAAAACATGATAAATTAATAAATATTTTTTGGTCATTGCTATCGTCACCTTTTCCATAAAAATACTCATCAAATCTAACCCTCATTCACATATACAAATTCCGATGCAGAAAATGAAAATAAAATGTTTTAGCTGAATCAAAACCATTAGCAGGGCTAAATATACGAATGCGACACACGTCAACAATGAGTAAAATTTCGGGGACATTCCAGAATATTCGTCAGCGTCTGCAATCATCGCAATTATATGGACAATGTGCCTCAGAATATTTCCACGCAATTAAATATTCATTAGACAACCAAACGCGACTATTTTCTGTCATTGAGGTTACTTTTTGATACGAAATCGTGTAAGCTTTCGGCTATGAAACGATTTGGGAGTTGAGACTAGAATTGTCTATGTTATTATGGTGTTCACATGAAATATATAATGGAAAAATATCTGCTGTTTTTTCTACACATTTAAATGTTAACTTTATTTAACAGTACTCGATTTAACGACACTCCCATCTCGAAATAATTTAATTTAGTTGGGAATCTTATAAATTATTGTTGATTTTTTATACTTTTCATTTAACGACTGTTGCTAATAATGCAATAAATTAATGTGATCTTTAGGTTAGCGTATAAACTTATTTAACACCATTCATTTTAACGTCAAACTGCCTTCTCAGAATCAAGACTTGTTTAACCATATTACCTATTTTTAATTATTTATTTCTCCATTTAACCACTGCTCCTAATAATATAATAAATTAGTATGTCCTTTAAGTGTTCCTTTTATAGTATGGAGATTTTACTACGAAGGTATTTGACTTGTTTTAAAATATTTTTTGCTTTCGGTAATCGAAAATATTACATAAAATATACATACAAAATATACATTTATTGTTTTTAAGTGGATTAGAAGAGTTTTATTACCATAGTAACTAAACAATACTGTTAAAAGTATCTCCGTGTGAAAGATACGTTGAAACATCAGACAGACAGAAATATAACTTTCCCACGATTGACCGATCAAATTATGACGCAAATTTCATGCTAATTGACGCTCAGAATCAGTACCAGGTATATAATAAAACATTTTTACTTGATTTTATTATTAATTTATAGATATGTAATAATATATTTCTGTCTAATTAATTTGAAATTTGTTATCTACATTTGGCTTAGCAAAGGGGAGATTCGCAGACTTGGCCCCCTCCCTATAGTATTAAAAATAATAATCAAGATATATTTTATTTATTTGCCGAAATTATAAATAAGTAAAATGATATTAATAATTATTATATTAATATTTAATGTAATTTATTTTAATCGTCAAATATGAAAAATACTTTTTTCGTTGAGTCGGGCATTAAAAAATGGCTCCTAAAATTTTTTCTTTGCAGCTCAACGAGTATATCCATTTCTTATAATCTACACAGTAATAGGCTTCAACTTGAAGATGAACATTCATTTATTAAGACCGTTTGAATGATATTGACTCCCATACCAAAGGACGGGTTTACGTCCAGTTTATAATTGCCATAATAGTATAATCATAATCAAATAGAATTACTGGCGTATTGAGGTTTTTATATGGCATTGTGCGCGGGAGCGATGATTACTAATCAACTTTTGTGTACTCGTAGACGATACAATAGACACCTAATTGTTTCTCAAATGGACTGTGTGAAATTAGTTTCGTGGGATCCAACGCAACATTTAAAACTGTAAAATGACTAATATTAAATTATAGAATTATCTGAAATAGATAAAACCAGTCAGACCTATTCAGTCTCGTCTGAGAGGAAACGTTAATTAATATGAATTATAAGCAGATGTTACGATTACTTTTTTTCTTTATTGGCAAAATTACTAATTATTATTACGCCAATGTAATAATTCTTAGTAATATCTGTTGTATGTGTGAATATTCATGATATTATAAAGGAGAAGGAATCGTTTTAACTACTGATCAAATTTTGGTAATTTTTTGACTAAAAAAAGCCATTACACACACGAATTATACAGCCTATATGGGATGCCCATAAATTAAATATATTCCATGTAATAACTTCTTTAATTATGCCTAAAATAGTTAGTGGTTTGGAAAAGCTTTGATTTAAAACCTTACATTATGTAAAAAAGTAAATATAAATGTCAATTTCATAGACAAAGCAAGTCTTAGCTCGTAAGGGTAACGACCTTTATCCCCCACTACACCCCCTAATTATTCCTACCGACTCCTGCGCATTAACCGGCTTGCGGTTTGGCTTGAGAAAAACGACCATTACCATTACGATTATCTACAGAGAATTCTAGTATAAAAACATTATTTATTTGACAAATTGTTCTACAATAATTTAATGATGTTATTTTTGATTCAAAATATATGTAATTAGATGTATATAATACAAAACACTTTTAACTGTCCAATTACGTTAAAATCACTTTGTTTAATTGCGAAAATAAAAATATATATTTGCAACCACCAAAAAAATTCGTCATGGCGGCCATAAGTGTCACTTTGATTGATTAATGACGTTTGACAATTGATATATTTATTTCTGTGGAGGACGGAGGAGGATTCTTTGGATAGATTTTAATATAATACGTATTTAATTACGACCAGTTTCAATTCAAGTTTTTATGAGAAAATCCCGGAAAAAATGTAATATTTAACCACGAATGACCTCGAAGTAGGAAGTGACAGCTGTCAATTAATAATCTATGGTTTACGTCGTTATGGTGTAGAGTATCTGTATCAGTGTGGCGTCATTTTGAAAATAGCTACAAAATTTTATGAATATGAATTAAATATAATAAATATAGTTAAGTTTAAAAAAATATATTTCAAGTTGTAGAGTGGAATTTAAGATATTTTATAGGATTCAAAGCGTAAAATTTAATCAAAGATTCTCTTCCCATGGCTCCTGTGTCCGTGGGAAAGATTCTATCCTCGGCCGCCATTCATTTTCGAGAAAAAAAGAGGACACACGAGAAATTGCAGTTTCAACTAAATTGATAACATTTTTAGTAATTAAGCTTTAAATTTTTTAGTCTTTGAATATTATCGTACTGCCAAAGAGTTAAATTAAGGCTTTTGTTTTTTGCTTTTTACTTTTAATTTACTTTGATATATATTAACATGTAGATAATCAGTTATATTTCATCTAGTACTATGGACTCACTATCAGCATCCAAGCTAAATTAGTACCAAAAAGACATATAATGGCGTTTTAGTCACTTCGCGACCGTCTTGAAATCTTGCACTAAATTCTAAACAGTGGTAGAGTAACATGGGAAAAGTTATATTTTTAAAATGGCGTCTCTCTTGTTTGATGGCTATCACTGCTGACACCGAATAAATTTTATAAAAAAAAAATACTTTTGTCCTTGCAACTTAATACTGCAATCGTTATCGAAAGAGACTAACAATAGTTTAGTTTTTTTTTTTCTTTTTTTGTTTTTTTTTTAAAAGATTACTAGCAATATGGATCACATACTACTAGTATTACCCCTCCAACTAAGCTAAATGTTAGATTATTAATAACTCCAGAAATGATCAGAAAGCAAAACAAAAATATTTATCTGTGCGGGCTTTAGACTTTTTTGATCCTGCGGCCAATTTTAATTATAATAAAAATGTGAGATCAAAATAAAATTAAGTTACTTAATTAATAATTAAGTATCAATGAGCAGATAATCAAAAGGTCTTTATAAACGATGATTGATACAGATTGAATTAATGAACCGAAGGCGCCATGCTTCCATAATCTTATTACCTTTAAAGAGGTTATTACACCCTCTGCTTTTAAGTTTTTTTTAAACCATTGTCAGTGAAATAACGGATATTAATACGGTTGAAATAATTTATATTGATTTTAGAAATGTAACCTAGTGAAAAATGTTTTTAATTTTTGTTTCTTAATTAAGCAAAAACGGTTTAACGAATCTGAATGAAATTTGTGCACAGACAGTTTGTAACTAGGATTAATATTTTTTCTCTTTGGATTCAGTGGATTGGATGAAGTAGTGGCCAGAAAGATTTCCTCTGTTTAGAATAATAACTCTTATTCCCTTTTATTACTTAAAATATAAATACTCGTAAGTCGTAACATCATTTTAATCTTTTGTGTTAATTATTTAATAATGATGAATAAAAACTATATTATTCCAATAAGAAATCTTTGGTATCGTTCAACTGAAAGCATTATAGTTATTAATTTAATATAAATTAAAAACAGTTATTCTTTTATATAATTTGATATCAAAAGCAGTCATCACAGCTTTGCCGCCGCGGGACAACGCGGCCAGGATTTATAGCGATTTTCATACGATGTATAAACTGCTTTGTTTAATGATACTAAGGCATAAATCAACTTCAGTTTATTACGATATTTGTATAGAAACATAGTTAAATTGCTAATGTGATAAATATATATTTCGTTTATATTACAAGAATTGCTCAAATTAAGTTATTGGTTAAAGTTGGTGGTTGGTTTTACCTCATGTCATTAGACTTATATATTTTTATTGAAATAAAATAAATAGAATAACTTTATAGACCCTAAAAGTACCGAGCAAGGTGCTAAATCATAAAACCCAAGACAATAGATAGACAGGAACCGTAATACTGTCGATATCTGTGGATCAGAAAATACTCGTAGTTCAACTCTAGGTGGTGACTGCACAATAGCTACACTTTAAATTACGACTTGTTCACAGGAACTAGTACAAGACAATCTATACTATTGTATATCTGTCTGTAATTTAAATAAAATTCTTGTTAACAAAATTCTTTAGCATCAATCTCTACTACTTGGCATTAATGTTGTTACGGACATTGGCTATAAAAGTATATATAAAATATTAAAACAATGTAAAATATATTATTTAATTTAATATATTAATACATGTTATACAAACATTTAGGCTTACTGCATAGAGAAGTGCTCTATATAAACTTTATCTATTTAATTATCGTATTTCTTCATTTTTTTGTTTAGTTTTTAAAAAAGAACAAAATGTTGTCTTTACCTATTGATATATAAATGCTAAAATAAAGATGTCTTGTTGTTGTTCATTATATTGCTAATATTAACATAGCTGCCTTTTTTTAAAGAACGAGAGTGTTGAAGCTTTGGAGTTAAGTGCCATTAGGAAGGCTCACAAAAACTATTTTTACTTTAATTATAAATAACTGCCAATTTAGGTGCCAAGTAAATTAAAGGTCTATCTGACCACTAATTTACTTTACCAAGATGTGCCAAATAATAAGTTTATGTGACGATTAAGTTGACATAACGTATCAGTAGCGTTTTATTAATCGTGTGAACAATCATTAGATGGACTGTTTCACCTAAACCCAGGTGTACCGGTTTAGTTTTGCTCACGACAATCGACTAATGGGTCGATAAATTATAATTTCGAATGAAGCACAAAATATTGTTTGAACTGGTCCGATCATATCAATTACTGAGAAATTGCCTTTAACAATAGCTTTTGTAGCAAAGGAACCTGAATACTGAACAAACTTTCTTTTATTAAGTTATATATTTTTTGTTACAGATTTAGTGCAACGACTCATCAATAGTAAAAGGTATTTTTTTTCTTTTTATTAACACTCTTCTACTAGCCGACACGCTCTCGCTTAGCTGAGACTTACTCACTCATTCCCTTACTCTTTCTTTCTTTCATACTCTCTCCCTGCAACTATTTTACGTTTAATTAATGTTCTTTAATGCGAAGTATATTAGTGATTTGCAGTGAACTCCAGCATCTCACTATCTTGTGTCACACTCACTTTTCCTTTTATACAAACACAACAAAAAGAATTATCCTATGTACAGGCAATTCATTTTTATTTATATACATGTAGTAAATGATATAACCTCAAACAAATCCAATAGCCGCAGTAAACCTGACCTTTATGACATCTGTCAAATAGAGTGTTACCAACTCTCAAAAATATTTATCTCCTTATTTATTTAGTCGTCCCCCTAAAAAATATATAAATATAAATTCATAATGATTTAGAAATAATATGCTGTAATATGTTTCAAAAGTCTTTTTATTATAAGTTATTTAATACATAAAATATTTCGTCTTCATCTGAAGATTCAGATTTTTTGAAATTTTTAGGCATCATTAACACATTTCTTATCGACACACAGTACAAACCAAAATCGAAATAACAATCGTCGTAAGAATATTCTTAATCTATTTTTTGGCGGTATCCTATCTGACATAAGCTAATATCAAACATACGTTCAATTTATACACAACAATAATCGCCATCTAATCTGGGGGGAAAACCCCTAAGTTGGTAACCGTGGTCAAACATTACTGAATAAAGTGTTGCCATTTTGTTTTGCACATTTTTTGTCTCTTTCTTAACTATTTCTAATATTGTTTACTGTTTCATTTAAATATCTGATCATACTTGCTCAAGCTGGAATTTAAAGTCTTCTACCTATTGAAACTCTTTTGCCGCGGACACATTTAAGCGCTGATTGGGTGTTTATTGTATTATAGGTTAATATTTGAGACAAAATAATTCGGTCTACATCGTGCATTAGCCTTACATCGGTATGATTCGTTATATAACTTATAAAACTCTTCAGTAGCTAAGTTCTTCTGTCAGAGTTTGTTTTAATAAAAGCTTTTTAATATCAATTTGCAAAGAAATAATACTAAATAATTTAAAATCCCAAGTCTGTATATCAAAATGAGTTATCAGAGTTAGATAAAACTGTCTGATACATTAATTATTTTGAATCTGTAATTTAAAAGTGTCTGCACTTGTTCCGATAAACTGAAACGTAAAGACAACAAGACATCATCTAATACCGTGGGAATGGAGTCGATTACTTATCTCACACTATTTAAATATAATTTTAATCAAACTACTACAACTATTTTAATAAACAATTAAATCGTTGCTATGGTTACTATACTAATATCAATTGAAAAGTATATATAAGTATATTATTGAAGTTACACATGTTAACAAACTAAATTTAGCTGAAGCTAATGGAGTTTCTGTTGCGAGTGCTAAGTCTGTGGGAGCTATACTGCTTAGTAACACGACAACATTAACATATTATCTAGATAGAAGCCGAGCAGTGCCTGGGGCTTGAGACCCAGGAGCAGGACCTTCACCGCTCGACCTCGCTACCAACTATTACAATAATAAAGTACATTACTCACGTTTTCCTCGATAATCGGAGGCCTAACCACTAAACGAAAACACCAGAGAGACTGAGTCTAATCTATCGTACTAAACGTTATATATATTGTCTACACGTCGGTATACTTGACATAACAAAAAATTGATATTTAAAACATACAAAAAAAAAATTAACATCTCTTGTTGTTTAGTAGAAGATCGATTTAATAAAGTAAAGAAAAGTTTTAAGCGAATGTCCTATGATTTATTGACTAGCGCATTAACCGCGGCTTCGTTTGTGTCATAATAAATAGAGTTTTATACGCGTTTTGATTATCATAATGACAATTAAACTATAGCTAATAATTAATCAAAAAATAACGATTTTATATATATAACGACAGACTTCGTTCTCATCTACATCACTATACTTAGACTTTTATATATATAAAAGACAAGCATCCCTTTATAGACTTTAAAGACTTAAAACTATAAATATTAACATCAGTTCTACATCGCGCTATCAACATTTTCTAGTTACCTGAAAAAAAAAAACAAAAAAAAAACCACTAATGTAGAGAATTTTCCTTCCTTTTTGTATTTTTTACACTATTGATCTGAATTTCGCTTCTGTATCTAATACTTTGTTACATTATGACTCGCTTCGTTAAGGCAAAACCAACTACACCACATAAAGGAAACATTAAACTAAAAATTACTATGATTTAGACACAATACAAAGTATTTTAAAGGGGGTATAGTTTTAGTCCCCCTAAAAGGGGAAAATCCAGTAATTTGGCACCAGAGTTAAACACGATTTTCGTGAATTTAGTGTATTATCATGTCTAATCAATAATATGAAATCATGGGATTCATATTATGAGCGGCTTGCCCTCGCTTCGCTCTGGGTATTTAAAGTAATATTATAATTGATGTCCTTAAACTGTCACTCTGTAAATGTGTAGTTTTTCGTTATTAGAAAAAAAAAACGTGTGGTGTCGTGGGACACCGCGAAATGTCCTAATAGAATTACTGCGTAGGGGGGGTAGGGGGGGCCAATAACTACGATACGGATGTTTTGTCCCGGTTAGGGTACCTCCGCATCGTCCTATAAGGAACTTCGTTCCAAAAGAGAGTAAGAAAAATTTATAAACAAAAATATTAGAAAGAAAAAGATTAGAAAAGCGACAGATAATAAAAGAGGGAGGACAGAGCAAAAATAAAATTGAATAGGTAAAAGAGAGAGAGAGAGAGAGAGAAAGAGATAATCGAAAGAAAGTAAAGCGAGATGATCATTCTGAACAGATAAATATAAAAATTAAAGGGAGAAAAAAGAGAGAGGATGATAGTATACAAGAGGAAGTGATACGGAAATTCTATAGACTTCTCTCAGTGAAAGAATTTTTAAAATCAGATTAATTAAAAAATGCACCTATATGGCAACACTAAATCACCTTTGTTACTCACGAATAGTGTAGTTTTCTATCAGTGAAAAAAAAATTAAAATCAGATTAGTAGTTCCTGAGAAACTCTTCAATATACAAAATGGCCACGTATCTTTTTAATTAGAATATTTATGGCAACACCACGTAGCCTATGTTACCCGGAAAGGATGTATAATCAATTAAGTAGTTTTCGAGCCTATTCGCAACAAACAAACATACAAATAATCAAATCTTTCCTCGTGTATAATAATGTAAATTATAGTCGAGAGAATTCAGGAAGATGGTAATTGCCATGACGTACTTGTTTATAACTAGCCGTCACGCGACGTCGACTCTACCATAAAAATCCAGTTTTAACTATTGTTTTATATCACTTTACATTGTTTTTTTTATTATACAACTATCATATAATGTACTATAGCGATGGATTTTAAATAAATCAACGTTCACAGTAATATACGTAGATTCTAAAGTCCAAAGTACCTACACGTGTCGGTTATTTCAGGTTATTAAAATAGTTATATATCGTTTTGTTATACATATAACAATATTTCTTTCTAATAAAAGTAGTAGAAAATATAGAATAGAAAGTCTTTTAAACCCTACACATCAAAGAAATAAAATATACCATAGATATAGATTACAAAGATGAAAGAGGTATATATGCAAAGGCGGTCTTATTGCTACCAACAATCACCCTTAAATTACGGACAACCCTTGTCAGTTAAAAATTCTTTATACCTACCTACACACTACATACATACATAATATGTATATTAATTATATATATATCGTAAAATTGTAAATAATAATTTGATTGTTTGATGTTTGTGCTCGTCTAATTAAATTATAAATAATTACAAATAAATACATAAATCATAACAGCATTTATTGTAAACTTTCAAATTACAAAAAATAATCTCTCTCTCTCCGTGGCATTTATTATTCCCATCTGATGGTGGGGTCTGCCTTTCTCATATTTCTTCTCCACTTCGCTCTATCGGACGTGTCCTCGTCGGAGACCATGCAGGAACTAAGGTCTTTCCTGACCACATCTATCCATCTCGTCTTTGGTCGCCCTATGGGTCTAGATCCAGTGATGTTTAGATTGGCCACAATATTACCCACATAATCAGGAGATCTTCTTCTGACGTACCCATACCAACGTAGCCATCAAAAAATAATCTGTGTTATATAATTTAAATTATAATAACTTAACGAACATTCCTGTAACTTTTATTTTTCAAAGGAATATAAATCAATATTTACGTTAAAATTTAACTTGAAGTTAATATATTTTCACACAAAATTAAATAGCAGAATTTAATAGCTTATAGCAACAGGTTTTGCTTATCACACTTGTTTTTAGCTGGCTAATGTTCGCCGTAGAACGGTCAAAGTACATTATTTCTCATAAAATGGCTGAATTAACAATAAAACTGTGAATCACTTGAAAAATTGTTGTGGTACTTATTTAAATGTCACGCACTCATAGTGTGATAAATTATATGAGTATACATTTTATTTTTTTATGCAATCTGTAATATCTTGTGTATCTTATATATAAAATTCTCGTGTCAAAATGTTAGTTACCATACTCCTCCGAAACGGCTCGACCAATTTTTATGAAATTTTATATGCATATTCAGTAGGTCTGAGAATCGGCTACTATCTGTTTTTCATCCCCCTAAGTGATAAGGGCGGCCCACCCCAAATTTATATAGCAAAACAACATTTGTCGGGTCAGCTAGTATATCTATACGAATATTATAAAATTGAAGACTTTGTTTGTCTATTTAGTTGAATACTCTGAGCTCAGGAACTACTGGTTTGAATGGAATAATACTTGTAGCTTTGGATAGCCTGGAAGAATATATAACAACACGCTACGATCCATAGGAGCGGAGCATAATGCGGACGTAATTGCGAGGGCTAAATTTAATAAATATATTATACTAGCGGCCCATCCCGGCTTCGCGCGGGTGGAATATTATTTTTAAAAATATATTGTCCCTCCCGCATTTCGGTGCCCCCTCTCTTGCCGCTTTACTCGCTGCGCTGCGTCGCTATACTGGCCCGTCGCGTCGTCGTGTATTTTTTGTTTATGTTGATATTTTTAATTTCATAATATCTTTTGAATGGAAAGTCCGATTTTAATAATTCAAAAAGTAATTTACAGGTATTGAAATAGTCTTGAATACGAAATAATTTATTTGGATAAGGATTAATACAAAGTTATAGAAAACATGGTCTGATTTTGATAGGCATTTTTATCAACTTTTAAAATGTAAAAAAGTAGTTATAGTGACGTAACTATAATAGTTGGACATATGGTCTCGCGGACTTTTTTGTAGATATTGATACGTTCTATAATATTGTATAACATTATTTTGTTCTATCATCAATACTTTTTGCAGCGCATGCGATGAAAGATATTTTATGGCAAATTTTTTGGCACCTTGGGTTGGTTTTCGTGAGATTTCCTAAGGATCTCTAATTTTTTCTTGTAATAAATATAGCCTATGTTACTCAGGGATAATGTAGCTTCCTAATGGTGAAAGAATTTTTGAAATCGGTCCGGTAGTTTTTATGTTTATTCGTTACATACAAAAATACAAAAATACAAATCTTACTTCTTTATAATATTAGTATAGATTACTGTAAAAACACTGTTTATAGCCTTTGATTGGAAAGTAATTTGACCAGTAATTTTATATTTATTTTATTCTGTGTTTAGTATTTGTTGTGTTAGGTTTTATTAAGATATTTATACTATACAATATCGATATTAAATGTAATTAGAATAATTTCATCAATATGTCGATTATCGAATATTAACTTGGCAACACAGGCCCACGACCCCACCTGTCCTTAAAGTGGGAATAGATGAGGAGGGTATTTTGTATTATAAAAAGGATGACTTTTACGTAATAATGTTTAGTTGTTCTCGGATCTCGTGTGGCTTTTTGTGATTATTTAAATAATTAGTGTATTTTGCTGAAGCAGTGTTAAATATTAGAATCAGTGGGACGAGCGGTGTAGGAGAGCGTTTACTGGCACCTGTGTGCAAGCGCCAGGCACTGCTCGGCTTCCGTCTGCATTGTGTTCCGTTTTTAGTATTTGTTGTTATAGGGGCAATAGAATCATTTGAGAAAATTTCAACTGTCTAGCTATCAAGGTTCATGAAATACAGCCTGGTGACAGACAGACGAACGGACAGACATCGGAGTCTTAGTAATAACGTCCCGTTTTTACCCTTTTGGTACGGAACCCTAAAACGATTATTTAAACAAGTAATGGTAATAAATTAAACTTGCTAAGTGGAACGGAATCCTTGATCCACGATTTTGCTCATTACCTGATTTTTGAAATATAAGTCCAAGTAATTTAATAAGGTTTTTTTTATCTTCGACGCTTAAACTTGTCTCGATATTCGATCTTAACCTTTTTATGAGCTGGTAAGTCCGTAAGGTCAATTCTCCATACCTCTTTCCACTATTATTATTATTTATCACTTTTTGTTACTATGTTTAAATGAGAATAATTATTATAGTTAATTGTTTTTATTGTTTGTATAAGAACTTTCACCACCTTAGGGGGTGAATTTCCAAAAATTCTTTTAGAGCTCGTCTTTGTAAAAGGTACCTGCCTGTTCCAGCCTTTCTGTAGTTTTTTGTGTAATTTATTTTTAAATTATAAAATAATACTTTAAAAGTCCAACAATTCTGTGAAAATTTCAAAGCTGAAACCCAAAATCTTGTCTTATAGAGTGACGTCACAATACACAATACAATGTCAACAAGGTAGGCGTCGTTTTTAGCAACAATAGTACTAGTCACTTGTTTTTCATGTGGTAATATTGTGAAATAGCAAAGTGCATAATAACTAAGTATATATTCTAGAGCTTAATAGTTTTATATCACTGAACTGTTAGTTATTATACTTGTAGATTGTGACGTCACACAAAGTGCGGCAAAATGAATAGGAAAGAAAGTGCTTATTATTTTGAATATTATTTACTTTATTTGCCCTTACGGCCTTATCTATGTAAATAAATTTCGAAAAATAAAAATGTTACTTTGAGGCTTTAATGAGCAATATTATGGGTTCATTTGGTTTTGTAGTTGTTAGGTAAAACATACTTTAAATAAGACAATATTTGCAATCAATAAGTATGCCGACACGCTATCACCAGAATTTTAAGTTCTATGGATTTCGATTTTGATCGAAAGCGGTTTTAATTATATTAAATTAATCATGCTTATTAGTTTCACTTTTTTGCCATATTTCACTGGTTTAATAGGCATTAGAGAGTTTTATCATAATATGAAGTTGTTACTTGTTATTTACTTGATAGGATAATGTTTTAGTACCAGGACTTTCTATTCGTATTACTTATTATTTTCTTACAATATAAATGTTGTATTTACATTGATTTATATAAACTAACCTAAAAACGGACTTCATTTTATAAAGTATTTTGAAAACTAAAATTACAAAACTTTAACTCACTGGTCAAAAATGAGTTGGTGAACATTAGTTTATTTAAAATTATGAAATTAAATCACAATATTTGTGAGTGTTAAAATATTATTAAATATTTTACTATCTCATACTAAAATTTCCTTTCACTCATTAATGTAACGTCAAAATAATGGAATATCAAAAATATTTACATTATTACTTTATTGACGCCTATTTTTTTTTTAATTAAATAAAGCCATATACAGAAGTATGTTCTATACATTACCAACAACCGCCATGTTTAGGTAGTACCAACATAACAACAAGTAGACTGCATCGGTGTAGACTGTAGGGACCACCCTGTTCATTAACATTAACTTTAAAATCAAATATGCACCTTGAAATAACAAGCATAAGGTTGACATTTGTTTCCAATATGTAACACGGAAAAATCATTCCGACCAGAATCGTCGATTAAAGGGGATTTTGTCTCTTTCTTACGGTGTTTTTCTTAGGGTGTTTGTGACAATGTGCTATACAAATAATTTTAAGCAATTAAATAAGTTAATAGATTATATAACAATTTCGTTAACGTATTTTATATAAATATAATTTTTCTCTATTCCTTGAAGCATGGTCATACTAGTGTAGTAGAAAGAGATGCAATCCCCTATTGTGGTAGTACTCTACGGAACGTTTTTTGAGTACTTGTGCGCATTCCAGTTTGTATGTAATTTCCTTGGTTTTTCCCTAAATGTTAATGAACCATAGAATACAAATATGTTCTATACATAAACAACAACCGCTATATTTACATAGTACCAACATGACAACACAAAATAGAATCCAAATGTTCTCAAAATTTCAATTTAATTTCCAGTCATAACTATAATGTCAAAAAAAAGTATTAAATAATAATGGATTACATTATTACTTGTTTATCTCCAAATGTCAATGAACCACAAAGTACAAATATGTTCTATACATAAACAACAACCGCCATGTACGTAGTACCAGCATAACAACACAACAAGTAGAGTGTAGAGACCACCCTGTTCATAATTAGCTTTGATTACTTGCACGCAGCGCTTGCCAAGCGACACGAAGACCTCTCGATAAAATCTCCATTTGTATAATTTCACTAATTTTACACTTTCACGAGCATGTCTGATATCAGCTTCTTAAATTTTACTTAAATTTAAATACCATTAAACGGTAAATGGTCTTATAAATAAAATATACGTTCCGTTATAATTTGACCAAGAACTTGCTGTGTTAAATTAATAAACTTTTTATAAGCAGGAACATTACAATGTTTTTATAATAAAGTATAAGTTTATAGTCTGATTTGTATAAGGGTGTCAAAGTTTCTATTTAATGAATCCTCAAAAGGCTCTACAAATTTTTATGAAATTCTGCAACTGTAAATAACTAACTGGCTAGTCTTAGATCAGTCATTTAATATTACTATTAATGTACTACATATTTGTTTTAACCTGCACTTGAGTTACAAACCCCAGGCAGGCAATACTCATCTTTTTTAAGTAATTCAAATGTTACAAATAAACTACTGGAAATGTAGAGTTTACATTCACTTAAATTGAAGAAACTTTTTGCTATCAATGTTTGATTTATACATTAATACAGATAAAAAACATCTTATTTATAATTGTATTTATACTATAAAAAGCATTGTATATCATAAAAGTAATGCCACGAGTCGAGTGCTACCGAGTTCCCTGTCTAATAAATTAGTGAGTCAATAAAACAGGTGCGCTATCCACTAGTTAGGCGGGTTTTTGCTACTTTCCTTGTTTTTATAGACTGCATGTCACTATACACCACCTACTTATTATGTATGTCAGTTAACGTGTTGACAGCGGAGTTCATGCTGTGAGCGGAAGCGATTCACGCATAAACTATAGAGTAAGTTTTTTTGCTTAAATAAATAATACGATCTGGTCTTAAAATTATTTATTTTATAACAACAAAAACGTGTGAAACTTAGATTATTTTTTGGAAATTATTCCCTCTTTTTGATTCGGAGGAATGCCTTTACACATACCCAGCTAGCCTGGGTGTTCCAGCTAAGTTATGTGGAGTTCTCCGACGGGTAGAACCGCCGTAATACCCACTAAACCATCCGCGGTTACCCTCACCGTCATTATGAGACGTTGCAGGATCACTATGCGCACTCGACTACAAAAATAAATATCCAATTGCTCAGATTTGAACAACACAGTCCCATTAAAATAATTTCTCGTAGTCTACAACGTTCTCAATCACACGACCACTCTCGTAAGAGCCGAGTAACCCAGCACCCCCTTGGTGCGACTGAATGCGACTACCAGCATGCGAATCCGATCGCCAAGTGTCATAGACGCGTTCCGGTTGGGCCGCATGTGGGCCAGACTTACCCCCTCCCTCTCCCATCCAATTAATGCTGTGGGTCTAGTGGACTCTGAGCTCTTGCCTAGGGTCCGCTGAATCCGCATCATATTTCTTCTTCATTCCCCCTTCCCACTATATCTTCGGGGATGCAACGCATCGACAAAACGAGAGAGTTTTTCCGATGTCCATGGGCGATAGTTGCCACTAGTTGAGGTTAGGATAACAGTTTATTTTACCTACTCCATGGTCAAACTCAAAATAGACTTTTGTGACGTCAAAATAGATCAGTCAGTCTGTTTGTCTGAAGCTACCGTCAGCTCGGAAAGCAGGTATCTGTTCAGAAGAGCCAACCAGAAACTCGATAGTTGTAATTTTTAAAATCATCATTGTCAAATGTAGAGGGCTTGTTAAGTAGAATATTTCTCACGAGGTTTATACTTTAGACACGAGCTACAGAATTACGGGTAGATTACTCTCGATACAATACTAATGATTTCTATTATAGCGGCGTATTTATTTGGTTACCTTTTAGTTGGCACAATTGATTCAGTTTGTGCCAACTTCGAAATTAAATACTACTCAGATCAATGATGCCAACATCATAACTAATACTTTATTTTATACTTTGCTGTCAAACTTTCTAGATGTTTTTATTTCACTCCGCTTTCTCGTTGTCAGTGTGAACAGGTTAAGTTTGGTAACTCGTTTCCATATCACAAGTAATATGTCACTACCATATTGATAACTTACCGGTAACGTATTTAAAATTAAAAACACCTATTTCTTGTAAAAGGAATGAATTATTTTGTTACTAATTATTATACAATTACCTAAAACGTCAGTTTTCAATCAGGTCAATCAATAAGTTTAGTAGGTTAAATTTAAAAAAAAAATTGCTTTCAGTCATCCAATCTATCAGTATTAAAGGAAATATTTATGGAGCAAAAATTTTTTTTTAAATTATTATTATTCTGTTTTTATTTTTTTATGTTTCTCTACTTATCTCTCTATTAAAATATATCATTAATATTTTTAATTAAATAATAGTTTTAAATAAAATGCTTAGTTTTTTTCTTCTCATGTTATACTAATATATAAAGCTAACCTAACCTAACCTAACCTAAAACGTCAGTTTTCAATAAGGCAATCAATAAGTTTAGTAGGTTAAATTTTTAAAAAAAATTGCTTTCAGTCATCCAATCTATCAGTATTAAAGGAAATATTTATGGAGCAAAAATTTTTTTTTAAATTATTATTATTCTGTTTTTATTTTTTTATGTTTCTCTACTTATCTCTCTATTAAAATATATCATTAATATTTTTAATTAAATAATAGTTTTAAATAAAATGCTTAGTTTTTTTCTTCTCATGTTATACTAATATATAAAGCTGAAGAGTTAGTTTGTTGCTTGAATACGCTAATCTCAGGAAATACTGGTCCGAGTTAAAAATTATTTCAGTGTTAGATAGTCCATTAATCGAGGAAGACTATAGGCCATATATCATCACGCTAAGACCAATAGGAGCGGAGCTACACATGAACAAAGTCGCGCGGGTCGACTAATTATTTTATATTCATAAGTTAAAGGAAGTTTCACAAGCAAACGAATAATAAACTATTTTTTTAAATTTGTATTATGTTTTATAATAGAAAAGAAAAATATATTTAATAGAGAAGAGGGAGATGTATAATAATTATATTCCGAGTAAGGATGGCAATACTATTCAATAGACTTTTGTATACAAGTTCAAAAAGACTTGAACCCAGAGCCGTTAAATAAAATTAAAAAAGGCCTTGTATAAGTATCGAAGATAATAAAATAATTCGGTGACATAAAGATAACAATAGTTTCTAGATAAACGATAAAATCTAATAAGGAAGTAATTATTTGCTTTTCTTCTAACTTTAATCTAGTTTATTTCTTTAGTCTATTGACGTTATTTTGAGATACAGTTGTAGTTTCAAGAAATGGTTGGACTAGAATGCTATTGTTGTGTCAGCTGTCTATTCACTTGAGAAAGGTTTTATCAGATTTTTTAAATTAAACCTTAATGGTTGTATCTATAGCTTTTTAATAAGTTATCAATATTCAATTTTTATATTTTTTTAACATTAAAAATTGAAAAGCCATATTTTCTTTCCATTTTACGTCAATCTAAAACCTATAGAACATTCATTAGTTATGGACAAAAATATTACTTTTTTTTTTGTACAATTTTGTACTTTAATTTATTCACTTCATTGGTGTTTAACATAAAAATTTGAAAGTGATCTCATTCAGTTATTATTGTTTAAAATACCTTCAACAAGAGGTTTGATTTAATGTCGAGATCCTAAGTTTTCGCTTTTTGAGGTTCACGTAAGTTTACTTTATAATTTTCTAGCCAATTCACCTTCGCTTCGCTGAGGTGTATTTAAATCATTCACACACATTCATACCCTAACTCTGTTGCCAATCTACTCGGTTGCAAACTCATTCCCTTACCCGTTCATTCATTCACATAATGCGTAGTATGTTATTGATTTGAAATGGACACTATCTATCTCACTCACTCACATTTTCTTTTGTGCAAATATTATGAGCGTAGATACAAAAAAGCGATTCAATTTATTTATATATGCTATAGTTTAAGGTCGTCAAGCGGAGGGAAGCTTTGTTAATGTAAAGGAACTATGGAACCCTACACCATAGTCGCAATTCCAAATCACTACTAGACTTCCAATTTAAAATGCACGTTTATACGTATTGCTGTACAGTAATGGGTATCATTCCGTACTTTATAAAATTGACCATCATTGGGGTATACACCATACTTTTGTACTATGATGTGTTGAAATAAAAATATTACAAAGAATAGTTTTTAAGTTTAATCAGAAGATGTAACTCAAACAAGATGTAGTTCCGTTAGCACGTGCAAGAACATGTGCGGGCGCAGGTGTGCGCCGGGTGTACGTACAACTGTTCACCCTTAGCTTCTGCCCCATTAATGTATATCGGATATTATTTTATCCATACGTACGGTTTCCAAAAAAAGACGACATTACTTAAAAAAGACGAAAGTCTAATTTATCAGAGGGTCACAGCTCAATTAATAACGAGAATGTCAATTCTTTTTTAGATACAAAGAGATTATTAATATGAAATTATTATTTATGGAAAATTCACACTTATAAGGGTTAGTATTATTATTAATAATATTAGAATGTCTATAATTAAGTCAACAGGTAGCTAATACAGTGTAAATCTTAAAAAGCTAAATGAACTATTTTCACGCTTTGCTACGCTTAAAGCGCTGTAACGATGTTGAACACAAAACATTGTCTAATGGTAGTAAGTGCTTGAAGCATTGAAAACGCTGTAAATTGTCAATGACAACGAATTTATAAATTGAGGAGAAGCAAAAATATGACCCAACTCTTATTTTCACTCATGCGATCTAATCTGTGGTTTACCTGACAGTTTACCGTACACGTTTGTATTTTGACACTTCTTGTCACTTTTGACATTTGATATTAATTTTGACAGTAAGATGATTTTGATTATTAATAATTATTTTATTTCTCCTCTAACCCATTTTTTTCATATTTTATCTGTAGCTCTATTTTTTTTAGTCTATATATATAAGTATATGGTTATCGATAATTAATGTTTTTTCTCTTTCTTTCCAGGACATTCAACATAAATCTGACTGTTAAACACATCTATAATATAAAGGTAAGTTGTAATATATAAAAATGATATGTGTATATAGTATATATGTACATAATGGCGTCGCTCTGTCTGAAGGCAACACGTAAATTAAATATATAAAACTGGTTTTAGAATGTCATAGTTCCTCAACCTACTTTAGGCATTTGACTCATTATTTTCGTAAAAACACAACGAAATTAGTATTAAATATATTATTTAATTTGTTTTAAAACGCCGACCATGATCTGGCAACTTTAATAGAGTAAAGAAAAACGACCAATTCGTTTGATGCGATCGCCATCCTCATCGATCTTCTGCGCACTGTATTGCTTCGGAGACCTTTATGTCTAGGTGTTCGGACACTTGATCAGACCAGCGCTTTGGACTTCGACCTTAGGACTTTACCCACAACCATGAGTTTCTCTGAGTTGTCAGGGTTTTTCCGAGCAACGTGGCTGAAGTATTATAGCACCCTTTGCATGCATGTCAGGAGACGTGATTTGATGTTAAGTTCTTGCAAGATGGATACATTAATTCAGTGAGCTCTCCGTCTGTCTGTCGCTTTGAGCGTCCAGGTTTCTGGACCATATAAAAAGATAAGCATAACTAGGGTATTGATAACGCGTCATTTGGTTTTTTTCGTGATGCTGCCATTTCTTCAGAGCGTTTAGTTGGGTCATTGCAGATGAAGCCATACCAATCCTTCTTCTGATTTCAGATTCAAGACCGGTTTCTTATGCTAGATCCTAGATGAACAAAGTCATTGACTATTTCGAAATTCTTGTAACCTTGTCCTCGATGTAGGTTTTGAAGTGTCTGGGCCAAACTGATCACGATTTATATCTTCAGTTTTAAGCAATAGATTAAAGAGCTTTGTCGCTAGAATAAAGAAGATCATAAACAGTATAAAGATATATAGGAAGCTTAACTATAACTTGGTAGCGCATTTGTTCTAGTTTTAGACTGGGATTTTGATAGGGTTTTCCCATGCAGTATTATAGATTTAGACATGATATTATATTGGTTATACCAACTTCCGTCTTTAACTAGAGATCTTAATCTTAGAATAATGTATTAAGTATATAGGACTTATACTGCGCAGTGACACTCTAAATACAGAAATCAACTTAAACCCAGGAGCAGGATTAAAAAGCTCTTTTGGTTAGTAGTAGTAGAGTTTACTCTCACCTAACATTTAAGTAACATTATTAATGTTTCAAAGATTTATTGATACTTAGTGTAGTACTTTACCTCGTGAAATCATTTGACAGACTGGCTAAATTCTATCGGAACAGAGATTATATATTGTATATACGCGGGTATATTTAAAATAAAATAAAAGAAACTCGCGAATATAATGTTATCTACATTGTTGTTAACAAATCTGATTAAGTGTATGTGAGCTATACTGCGCAGTAACACTCAAACGACAATATTGACATGTAATCTTGATGTAAGCCAAACAGTACCTGGGGCTTGAGACCCAGGAGCATGTTTAGATAGTTGGTAAACTCTCACTTTCATCTATCGACCTCACTACCGAATATTAAAATAATACACTACACTATTAGTCTCACTACTTCAATATGTACTGCTCAGTATCACATGATAGACTAATTCAATCCTTTCGGAACGAAAATTATATATTGTCTACTAGATATTGTTGCTAATAATGGAATAAGTCATCAACGTGTTAAGTATCTCTCTAAAGTTTAATAATACGTATGTATATTAAGTTTGTAAAGAATGTTTCGTTTGTTTAAAGCGTATTGTGCTGGATCTCGTCACAAAGTATTTTATTTGTACTACGAATCTGGTGTGCTTTATTAGAGCATTAGGGTGTGTTTACACTTACGTCACAACGTCACTTGTAAATATCAAAATAAGTATTTAAAGTAATCAGGAATTACGATGTCGAATTTGAGTCAAATAATAAATATCATTAAAAAACTGATCAATAATTTCACGTCATACTATTGAAGTCTCTAACTTTTGAGCTAGGTTTATGATTGTAGTGTAGATGTTTCATATTCCATTAAATACAGCAAAGTAAAGTGTAATACACTAACTAGTTATAACAATAAATTATGGACAGTTAGGTTTAAAACAAAAGTAAAGTTAGAAAACAAAATTGAGGTAGAGGTTGGGGGGAGAGGTCGCCTGAAACGTCTTTTGTAACGCGTACGCGAGTTTGTAAGAATGTTAATGGATGTCTGGATGTTTGTTACTCTTTCACGCAAAAACTACTGAATGGATTTTAATGATACTTTACAATAATATAGCTTACACATCAGAATAATACATAGGCTATAATTTATAATGATATAGTGTGAGTTATCCAAAATATAGCGGGTGAAACAGATACGATATTATGAATACGCCTTTAGTTTATTCTCCATAAACGCCTTAGTTTACTTCTGTATAAACATTTCTTATTGCCATTAAATAAAACTGAATTTACTTTTACGTTATTTTACATCGAAGTTTATACAACAATTAACACATTTATCTGTAAAGTCGTTTGTACTGACCGAATGTTTGTTCGTGTCGGAATTTGTGTATTGAAGTTAAAATACTCGAGTCTTATTGGTTATTTTATCGATATTTGGTGTCTTAACATTCTCAAATAGGAATCCTTTAAAACAAAATGGCGGCATAATTAATAGTGCACTGATTTTTATTGAGATAATATTGAGTTATGAAAATGTTGCTTATTTGTAGTAAGAATAAATTATATTTACCAAAATACTTTCTAGAAAATTTAATGATTTTGACAATTTAGAAAGTTATAAAAGCTATCCCAACCAAAGTCGAGTTTAATCCATGTTATGTGAAGTTTGTCGTAAAACCGAGTCATGTTATATAGAGTTTTCACAGTATTATAAAATTTAAAAGAAATAAACAATATTGTTTAACAAAAATATTTATTAAAATCATTAAAGTTCAAATAATTTTTAATTTCTAAAAAATCTTATTAACATAGTAATTTATAACTTTATAAATTTATACTAGTCAACCCGTCTTGGCTTTGCACGGGTGCAGTTTTATACTTATAATTAGATTTAGTAAAATAATAAGACTTTCAATGAACATATTTTATTATTATCATGCAGGAACTATATACATATGTCGGAGAATAGTAAAAGATTATCGAATAATCGAATCGTTACCGTCATCTATGGCGTTGGAGTAGGGTAGTAGACACTTCCGTCGTCCCTTTATATGTCATCGACAGTCTGACTGAAGTCTTAGTCGTGCCCGGTCTCTGAAGGAGTGAAGTAGTCTCTGGACAGTGTTAGTGCAGTGCAGTGTTAATGCTAGGAGTGATGTCCGATTAAGGTCACGTGAGTACCTTACAATTTAGTTGCCACGTCTTGTGCAGGGTTAGGTTTAGGTTTATGTGAGTTTAACCTTGGGTTTAAACAGAGAGCCTGAGCAGTGGAGGCGAGTGTTGGAATTCTGTTAAAAGATGTCTTTAAGCCTACAAGTCCAAGGCGCTGCTTAGGTTTCTCTCGTAATTGTTAGAGATTATATTTGATTGATCGGTTCAGTAGAAGTATCTACGTTGCGATATATATATGTCGGAGCATAGTAAAAGATTATCGATTAATCGAATCGTTATCGTTGTCTATGGCGTTGGAGTGGGGTAGTAGTCACTTCCGTTGTTTTGACAGTCTCTACCCTCGACCCTTTATATGCGATCGACAGTCTAACTGAAGTCTTAGTCGTGCGTGGTCTCTCAAGAAGTGAACATCATCTAAGTAGTGCTAGTGATAGTGATAGTGTCAAGTGCAGTGTAGTGTGGAAGTGCTGTCCAACTAAGGTCACGTAAGTCCTTACAATGTAATTGCCATTTGGTTAAGTAAACACAATGTTAGGTTAAGTTAGCCTTGTGTTAGATTCGGTTTATGTGCGTTTAACCTTAGGTTTAAATAGAGAGCCTAGCAGTGGAGGCGAGTGTCGTGATCACTTAAAGGAGCTCCTTAAGCCTACACCTTGGTCACAAGTCCAAGGCACTGCTTAGGTTTCTCTCGTTATTGTTAGAGATCATATTTGATCATTTATCGGTTCGATAGGAGTATGTATCTACGGTGCGTTTACCCAATATTCCACTCATTACCATCACCCCCTTTTAATATTCCCCAATATTCCTTCCATTTCCTTTTACATCATTTTAAAATCTCCGACATATATATGTTCGGTAGCTTATGTGTTAGTCCTGGTTATAAAGTATATTTGAGTCAAATTTAATTGAAATCCGTTCATCCGTCTTTGTGTGATTGAGTAACAAACTTTTACATTTATAATATTAGTAAGATTAAAGCAGTTCTGTATGTATATATAATCCCAAGAAAAATTCCAGTTAACTGTTTATCAAGCAAACAAATTCTAAGTATACGTACTTACTTTATTTTCTAAGAAACAACGATTATTGGATACCATTTTTATTTGGAAATTCTCAAGTTTAAGTATCGATTACACAACCAATATAGATAATATAGATATTTGATTACATGAATGATGGCATGGTTTTCGTATTATAATAGAGGATATGGTAAATATAATATAGATAAAATATTGATATTACTTATTGGCAATTATAAACTTAGACTTTGCAAAATGTGTTTGACTTAATAAAATTTGTATTTTGAAATTGATGAAATTTAGAATAGCCATTGAACATACATTACTAACTGCTACTTGTGCGAGTTAGTTGTTAGTGTGTTGATTTACATCCTAAAAATAATACAATAAGCTAATTTTCTGTCTGTGTTCGCATCTCAGAAACATACCGAGTCGAGTAAGAGAATAAGTCAGAATCCCGATTTATTTAATCAGTTCGTCTTATTGCTGACGCCTAACATTAATTGCAATTTGAATAAAAACATGGAAATAATTCAGTATGCAAGCCATCATAGTTTGAATACCATATACAAATCTGTCGTGTGACAGACAGAGAGAAAGATACAAAAACCGACTTAGTTTTATACTATTTGTAGATAATCAAAGTATGACCTTAATCGTTAGGGTCTTTTAGAAGTTACACGACAGATAAACACATTATTTTTATGTATAAAGAAGCTATGGGAGCTTCCACGGATTTCTCGGTTCTTATCCTCCTCTGGTGAGATGTCGTAAAGTTTAGCTCTACCCTCCTCCATCCCCATCTAAATAAATATTTAGTAAAGAAACAGGTTTTACTTAATCTAACCCAATTTTCTCGCAATTTAATTCTGTTTCATGAGGAAGAAAAATTACATGAGATTCAGCGTTACCCCCTATTTCCCTTATAGGCCTCACGTAATTAATGAACGCCCTTGTCAAGTAATTAAAGTAAATTTAAACATAGGTAACTCTTTGTATGTTAAAGAGTGTAACAAGAAAGTGTATAGTCCTAACAGTTTCTCCCAAACAAAAACTCCAAGTAGTAACAATAATTAAAAGAAAATATTAATAAATCGTTTAGAAGTTTCTCATCGTTACCGTGGGAATGCAATACAATGGCGATCTCGTGTCTCCTGCTGCTTAAGAAATCGTGAGACCTGTGGGATGGCTCGTAAATAGGAGCAGTACCTCGAATTACAAGAACTCTTGGTACTCGTGACTTTTGTTACTCATATTCATAGATTAATTTAACTAGACAATAAAAAACTGTATTTTGTTGCTGACATTGAAGTTATGTTTTTTTTGTATATAAGGACAGTGACACTTAAATTATAACGACATGCTTTAGTTTACGAATTTAATGAGGTGTTTCTCTATTTACAAACTCTCGCCTCTACAGCTTGAGTTCATTACCCAAACTTGACATTCGCATTTCATGAAAATAGCCAATATTTAAAAAATCTAATATTTCACGTATAAATAGTTGAAAATGTTAGTATTAAAAAATGATAAAAAAAATTAATTATTTAGTTTTTTTTAGGAGTATTTTTACGTCGTAATTCAAGATCATCGTATATTTTTTGGTTTCAATTTTGAATTAAATTCTAGCGATTTATTACTTTTATTTCACTATTAAATGTCTTATGCGACAGTCAATAAAACATATCTAGAATAGATTGTGAAATATGTTATAATTAGAAATACAGTGAGGAAGGATATAAATCAAGTACTCTACAATACACTAAGGATAATAAATTAAATTTCAGAAAGTTTGAAGTTGTAACGTGTGAAATAAATGATATTCAAAGTGAAACAAACGTCTTGTCGCTAATCTTATGACGGGATATCTCGTTAACCTGATTCGTGGCGTATATTCATGAAAATGTCTCCATTCTGACTTCTCACAGAGATCTTAACTTTATAGCTTATTCTGTCGAAACCTAATAGTGTTCTTCTGTTTAAATAGATTAATGTTAGTAAGTGTCTCCAGTTAATGGGTCATAAAATAGCAATTTAGGGCCAAATGCGAGAAAATGCTTAATTGCGTTATAAAAGATTGCAAAAATTAAAATACAAAGGTTCAAAAGAAACATGAGATAACATGTCATCGTTTAGAAATTAAATTAATTATTTTTTATTAAAGTCATAATTTTCATAGAGTCGAAGGCAATTGACGCGCTGTATTCATACGTGATGTTCAATAAACTTTTCATTACTTTACTCAGTAGTTCATTGGAGTTCTAATAGATGGAGCTGCTATATGTTTGTTTATTTATTTACTAATACATATTTATAACAATAAATTAGTAAAGTGTAATTATTAATAAAAAAAAAATTCTTTCATTGCTATCTGGTTTTTTTTATTATTAAATAAAAAGTTAATTTTATGTAGTAATTCTTAAGATGGCCTCAATGCTTTAATACTCAGATTAAAAATTGACAAGTAAATTTTATTACGTGCATTAAATTTCTACTAGCTTAAAATAGTTACTGATAAGTACGATTTTTCATGAGATAATAATGAAACTTATGGACAGAATAACCTGGAAGCACCTTTGGCGTGCGAAACAGTTCCAGGTCTACAAGACCCCTTCCCTTTATTGAACCTTGTATCGCAACCAAACTAGACAAGTTATCATAAAGATATTTTATTTTATTTGTACCTCCAAATATCTCAAACATTCGAATGCTATCTTTTGTTTATATAATATAATATTTAACTAAAAAGGGTTATAGTCTATACGCAGACTAACAGTATGACGGCTTGACTAGAATATCCTCCTGGGGGTTATATTTTAGACTCAGACCTCAAAGTTACGGCTAGAATACTCGCGATCCAATCATAAATATTTCCTTCAAAGCGGCGTATTTATATGCTTTGCTTTTATCTTTACGTTGGCACAACCGAATAATATTCAGTTTGTACCAACTTCTAAAATGTTACTCAGATTGATGTTGCCGACATCATAAGTAACAGGCTGACACACAAATCAGTGTTGCCGATATCATAATTAACACTATATATTAAGTTTACTTATTTGTTTGCAACTTTTGGATCGGTATGGAAAATCATGCTTGCGAGCGACGAGCAGTATTTTTTATAAGTTTAAAGTATTACAAATTACAAGTGTTTGTCTACATATCTGCCCACATCCAATGTACATACATTAGCATCATAAGTAGTAAAGACCATGAACTTGGTGTGAACGAACTCATTTAGGAGTTAAAATGGTTGCTAGGACGTGACTCTTCGTAGTCAATATTTTCTCGCTGAATCGTATATCGGGATTCGACAGATCGTACTTCAGCTGGAACAGCTGGTCACGAATGTTTGACTGGTAACGAATGTCACACTTGTATATTAATATCAAGCCTTTCTTCGTAAATATCTAAAAAAATATATGTGATTGATCGGAGAAATCGTTTAGGATACATAAGGCGTTTTCCAAGATGGCGGCTAATACACATCCTTCCGTGCTGCGACACCTAAGAGTTGTATTAAAGATTGTTCGCTTCATTTTGTAGTATAGTTGAGATGGTAAAAAAATTGTGTCAAAAGTAAATCGTGATTCTTTAATATTCATACTGGTCATTATTATTAGTATGAGTTAGTCCGTCCTTCGTCATTTTTCTTCATATGTTTACGAAAGAACTGAGGATTCATTATTTGTATGACACGATTATCCAAATTGTTTTTCAGAGCTTCAACTAAACCTCCAATATTTTTAGTATTTTTTTTTTTATTTTCAAATTGTCACTATATTTTGCCAGTTGTCCGAACAGTACGATGTTTCAAACAAGACTAACGCAAAACATTGCTCGTTAGAATTTATAACAAAATTAGTGTTAATAAATGTAGGTATAACTAAATTGTTTCTTAGTTTACAAAGTAGTTGAAGCAACTAATTGTTTCAAAATGGTTATAGTTGAGGTTAAATTGTTTTTAAAAGCTTCAACTAAAACTCCAAAATTTTAGTTTCAGAATTTTTACTATATTTTGCCATACGTCCGAACGATACGATGTTTTGAACAAGACTGACGCAAAACATTGCTCGTTAGAATTTATAACAAAATTAGTGTTAATAAATGTAGGTATAACTAAATTGTTTCTTAGTTTACAAAGTAGTTGAAGCAACTAATTTTTTCAAAATGGTTATAGTTGAGGTTAAAGATGCTTTTGCTATTAAATTACATGGACATTAACCTAACCGAGCTCAGCAAATTGCACCTACTGGCAACACTACAACACTTAGGAGTAAATCTAAGCAGCAAAGACATTAAATTATATTTGAAAATCGAATGCCTTTCCCATAGGATTGCAAAAGCGTAAGATATAGACCATTCGCGTACATCTGACCGCGTTCACACGCTCGGGAAGATTACGGCCATTGATTCCGCCGCGTGATTGATCGTCCAAATGTGAAAGAACTTTAGTCTATTCTCGTATAAAAGAAATGGACTACTGTCTAACGTTTTAATTAATGAATTAAGCGACGTGATTGTATTGCTCGGTTACTCATAAGACACTTGAAATCCTACTAATCTTATAACTAATGTTACAAATGTGATAGTTTCTGTTTCTAAGTTACGTAAAAATGGCTTAAGAACACAGGTTTCTTTTGTCAGGAATAAAATTAAAGTTGTGTGAAATAGAAAGAACTTATCCATACAAAAAGAGTTCAAGAATTCAATTTAATATTGAAAGAAAAAATTATATAGGATAGTTTTTATCCTAAACAAGATGTTGGTAGGAAGTTCGTTAAGTGAGTGACTGGATGGACTCGATCATAAAGTTTCGCGCGTTCAAATAACGCGCTAATCTCAGGAACTACTGGTCCGATTTGAAAAATTCTTGCAGTGTTAGATAGCCCGTTTATTGAGGAAGGCTATAGATTATATATCACCACGCTACGACTAATAGGAGCGGAGCTACACGCGGACGAAGTCGCGCGGACCGACTAGTGAATAATATTTATAGTCGCCCTATTATGTGTATTCTATATATAATATTAATATGAAAAAGACAACAAGTATAACATGCATAAATCTATATATAATTCATGTATAAATGATGTATTTTAAGTTTTAAAATTAATTTTCATGTTATTGGGAAATTGAAAGTGACGTGAAAATCGTGTTTTTATATTTATAATGTTTCTAACCGTAACCTACTAAGTAAGTGAATTTGACTACTTTCAATTACCGTTTACGAAACATTATTCGTTGTTTAAACCTGTGTTTTCCAAAACGGTCTACATCGACCACTAAAGGTCGATGATGAGTTCCAGATCTTTCACCTAAAAGAATAAATTGGTTTCATTATACAACAGTCTTCGAAAATGTTTGGTGTAGGTGTGTTATGACCAGCTTAGACTAAATTGACCATTTTATATTTTTCACTGAAAATAAGGACAACTTTTCCTGTCCTGATAAACGATTGAATATGGGAACAGTCTCGTTCAGAACGGGATAAATGTTTACATGGTGTTAACTGGGTCTAACGCTTAAATAATTGTCTTTGTATGTGATAATTCCTTTTATTTCTTGCAACTATCTGTCCACGTGAATCACGTGGGAAAAACCAGGTCAATCAAGTTTCAATGTCAAAACTTAAGGAAGTCAACAGAAGACAAGTTCAGAGACAATAGCTGGATTTATTATATACTTTTTACGAGCTCTTTGAATCGTAATGTTGACGGTTAAATTAATTTGATAACTTGTGGAGAACTTGTATTAAATTATTAATATAATAAGTATATACTTATATTACAAATGGATGTTGTAGTGTTATTTGATGTCTGGGCACACACCTCTGACTTTTCTGATTTATGTGTGTTTTAAGCAATTAAATATCACTTGCTTTAACGGTGAAGGAAAACATCGTGAGGAAACCTGCACTCCTGAGAGTTCTCCATGTTCTCAAAGGTGTGTGAAGTCTGCCAAACCGCACTGGGCCAACGAGGTGAACAACGGCATATTCCCTCCTCATTCTGAGTAAAGATGTTGTGTTAACTATATATCGCGACGTTTAAAGAAGTGAGTAGTAAGAGTGATTGAGAGTTGTCGGTAAAAGGAGGGTAGAAAACACCATTAAAATGGAATTGTCCTAGTTCAAAGTTTCTGTTACATCAAAACCTTATTTCTGCTGAGCTTTTCAAATTAGATGTAACAGGTAAATCACTAGAATGGAGTAAAAAAGGAAAAGTTAAAATTATTTTGATAGTTTCGTAAAACACATTATGAAAAACCTTTAATATTTTAAGAAATAATAATTTTATAATATTAAAATTATAAAATATTGGAGCTGTGTGTGTTTTATGACTTTCCATAATTTGTTTGGTTTATCATTTTAATAAAATAAATAATTGAATTTTTTGCTTTACTATCATATATATTAATTTATTTCAAGTTAAAGCTTGGATGAGATCTTCTTTATATGATCCAAATAATTTATCAATAATAATTTCTTTAACTCGCTTTCAAGATTTACTGTCTCATTTTCTATAAAATGCATATTTTGAGTTAAGTTACTTCAATTTTAAGAGTATGAGGAGTTAATATAATAGTTTATATTCTAAAGATATAATTCAAGACGATATTATATTAGCTAGATTTGATTTATACAAGTAATTAGAGATTTGAATGGCGGTTAACGGCTATCGGCTGTAAAGTTCCTATTAACCAATGACGTGTTAAACTGTTGAGGTTCATGACCTTGATTTGCATTACATTACATTCGGTTAGAATGATTTCTAAGTAGTTTTGATTTATAAATATTATTAGGTGTGAATATATTATTTTAATTTCGCATTTACACTTGCGGCAAGGACTTTTAAGATATAGTAAGTAAATGACAAGCGATTTAACAAACTTATTTTTAATTACAATAAAAATGTGTAAGGTGACAAATATTTTTTGGCCAAATCCTGCTATACCGTATACCGTAATAAATAGAGCAAAATCCTTCCAACTTTTTATAAGACAAATACAACAATAAAACCATCTTTCTACCTAAATCTCTAGCTCGGAAGGAATTATTTTTGGATAAGATCTGTAGTGTAGAGAAGCAAATTTAAAGTGTCTCGGCATTTTATTGATAACGTCAGATCCGTATCCGCGGTTCTTTGAAACCCTACGACATTGAATTGCGGATAGGGCTTTGTTACAGTTAGTATGCAAATGTTCAGGAATCTATTATAAATGCAATCTGCATACTAAGTGCGTTGGAATCCGTTTTCCCGGTCACAACAATAAATATTATAAAAGTAGAGCTACTCTAGCCTTGGTTACTCGTGAATCTTTTATACTGGGTACCAGTACTACAAATTTAATTCTATAATTCAGATTAAAACCAAACAATTTTTTTTTATGATAGATAAACGAGCAGACGGTCCACCTGATGGAAAGTGGCCATCGTCGCTCATGGACCAGAGGTTATCTCTTGTTTTGTCGATGTTTTGCGGCCTCGAAGATAGGGTGAGGAGGAGGAGCAAAGAATAAAATGCTGCGATCTCAATGGACCCCGAGTAATAACCCGGTGTTCATTGGAACCGCAACAGCAATGGGATGGGAGAGGTAGGGGTAGATCTGGCCCACATGCGGCTCGGCCGGAACGCGTCAGAGACACTTGGCGGTCGGATTCGCACGCTGGTGGTCGCAAGCCAGTCGGAGAACAGATTCCTTACCACCAATGGGGGTGCTGGGTTACTCGGCTCTTACGAGATGCTCTCCCAGCGGCATTTGGGAATTGTATTCTAACCCGTCCCCTCACGGGTAGAGTCTCTAGACTTTTACTAATTGATGCATAGAAATATCAGTGAAAAATCGGAGAGAAGTTTGTTTTTTATCCATCTGTTATTTAATCAAGCATAAGTAATTTATTAAAAAAAATAAATATTTTTATGTATAATATATTAAATGATGACCCTATATACAAAGGAAGTCCTGTTGTATTTTATATAGATTTACTCTTACCCATTAGGAGGACTTTGATCAAGTAAATAGAGTCTTATTTAAAAATAATTTGATCTTTAATTAACGCCATCTACTAAATCAAACTACAGCTAATAACTATAAAAATATTGCTTTATAGATAAACTAGGTCTTAACTTTTGATTGCCTTCACTAAGAAGTTTGATTTATTTCACAGCTTCAAAAGATTTAAAGCAAATTAATAATAAGTATGTTTTTAATTACTGAAACATTATTTTAATAGCATATTACGCGTTAAGAAAAGATACAAAAGTGATAATAAAGATCCAGATGTAAAATACGCAAGCTGCATATTAAACAGTGGCTCTACTGCAATAAATATTTGGCCTTTTCCTACTTAAAGTGAAATACTGGCTATTCTAGTCCTTTGTTTGTTACTTCATTACATACATAGCTCTGGTTAATAAATGATAATGGGTACATTACGTTTGTTCTTGTTTCAATAGCTTAATTCATTTCTTCGATTCTACATAGAAGATAGATATTTTTGTTTGTGTTTGTTTCTTCGAGCTACTCCTTTTTTATACAAAAACCACTGCACCAAATTCGAAGCAGTTTTCACACTTGTATTGCTGCATATTATTTAAATTGAATGTCAGGAAAAATGTTATTGTAGTTTTAAAATCTTTAGGTTCCGCCAGGTTAGGAAAGGTCATACTATAACTAAAGAAAATCGAATTTATCGGTATTTTTTTGAAAAACAGCTCTGCTTAGATAATATGTTTTAACTTGTGTAATCTGTTATGTAATCTTGATATGTAGATACACGACAGAATATACTTCCTTTAAAGTTTTACTATATTTTGTTCATTATTATACAGGAATTATACATTTGTTTTGGGATAAAACGCGCCAAGTGTTGTCTAATGAAACATAAATGTTTTAACACCAATTCTTCTGATTTATAATGGTTTTACCATAGCTTACAAAGCGAAGCGAGGGCTGGTTGATAACATAAATAATTATACCGCTGTTACTGTTTCCTATATATGGTTTAGCGCAAGAAATACAATTCGTTAGCGCGTTTCAGACACTTCGAGATTAATGTCTTGCTTAAGTTACAAACTAGTGTTTTCATTTAACTCACTTCCTTTAACATTATTCAGAATATTGTATGATATAGCTAATATTTTTATTATTTTTATTTTTATGAAAAATGTCACTGAGACTACACCATATTATTTATTACATGATATAACTACATGATAAAATATTCATTCATTTATTAATTCTATTATTGACTCACTCACTCATACACATACTCACGTACCATTTTAAAGCTTTTTTAAATAAATATTTATGCATTTGTCCTAACTAAAAGTGAATTAAATACAAATAGCCGAAGTCTTCTGACATAACATCTAATTTCTAGAGCTTTTCACCTCCAATTATTCGGAAAATAGTCTACCCACCCTTTTTATTGATCTCCCTAGCTTCTTTTTTTTCATCTATCATTTATCATTTTCATCAAGTATATAGTCCACATAATATTTGTTTTTTTTTCACACATTTTCTGCTTTAATAATTTTTACTAATAAGTTATCTGTCCTCATCTAGTCTTTTAATTTAACACTAATTTTCATTGTTTCCCATGTTTAGAGTGTTTGATGTCTTATCACTGAGAGAGACCACGTCTAATATACTTCGTGTATTTATTTTTGTTGCCTAAAAAATAAACCTCATATTAATGGGGTCCGATTCCGGGTTGACGGGAACTGTGCTTTGTTTCGTGATAAAAGTATAATATATATAAATCTAAGTAATAGTGTCCATCTATTGACTAGAAAAATGCCTTAACTAATTAAAATTATTTATTTTACATTATTTAATATATAGTATATAAGTGGTATAAATAAATCGTATATCTTAATCACGAGTCGTCGCTACGGGAACGTGCCGGAGCGTGAGGGTATCTAACCATGGGTATAAAATATGCACTTTGTATACGGTATATAAAAAATAAAAGAAAGAAAGCACAGAAAATAAGTGGAGTAATATATTTTCGCTTTTTTACACTGACTTTACTGTCCACTATTAATCAGAAAAAGCTACAAGACTCAAATAAAAGCTAGTGTTATGGTTATGATGGTTATATATAGATTTCTACACTCTGAGTTCAGGTAAGTCAAGTTTATTAACTGATTAAGTTATTGTTATTAAATTAGATTTATAAAGGCATCTCTACTCGTAGGTCACATGTCCCAGGCACTATTTTGGGTCCAGCCATAGCAATAAATTAACCTAACATCGAATATTAAACTTGATGGTTGGACCAACCGTAACTGGCGGACAAATCTAACACTAAGTTCTTAACAAGAACTGAACTCACGACTCAGGGTGATCAAATCATTTGCTCAATATACTAAAGAGTTAATATAAAATAAATAGCAATTATAAAAGGATAATGTGAAGAAATTCTATATCTTAAGCACGAAGTCCTCGTGCCAGTACATGTCGAGTATGCGAGGAGCGACGTGAGGGCATTCAGTGTTTGTTTAACGATGGGATAAATAGGTTAACGGGTTTTGTTTTACCATTATAAGATATTTATACAATAAAACCTTAAAAATACTTCATATATATAAGAACTACTTGAGAAATTAACTCTTTTAAATACTCCACTATAACAAATGAAAAAAGTTTTAGTTATATCAAAAAACTGGTGTTACATGTTAATAAAAAAAATTCTAGAATGAATAAAAAACATGTAATGTACGACGAGATTCCAGAAAGTAACAGAATTAGGCAATGCAAGTGTAAAAAATAAGGGAAACTCGATTGAATCCAAATACTAGGTAAAAACTCCAGGTAAGACTAGAGGTTTCTGAACCTAAATCTTTCATTGCATAATATTTCATAATTTTAAATATATAAACAATGAGAACCTCCTCCTTTTTGAAGTCGGAAAAATATACGATAAATAAGTATACGGAAAATTTATCTAGAATATGTCAGGATTTGGTAACAGACATGATGTTAAAAATACTTTTAGGGTGGTCCTTTAGATTCTCTGTATACTTGATGGTTTTTTATAGAAAAAAACATTTGTAATCCCTAACACGTTTAAGATTTCAAAACAACAGTTATTAATGTTATATTTATTCAAAGTGAGACACAGAACACACGGATAATGTGATGTTAACACCATCATGTTCCAGGAAACCATCGGGTGTGAACATCGCGTTATTTTACTAACTTTAACGGCTTCTGTTGGTTATTTGCGTATTTTGATTTATGTGTTTGTTTTTGTCATAGCTAATAAAATAGTTTTTTTCTACTACCTTGAATGCAAAAGATCAATGCCTCATGTATTAAATTTTATTTCGCAATATGTCAGATTCTTCCTAATATCGTAGTAGACATTAAAAAAACCTTATTATGTTGGCAATACTTTATTCAGAGACCAATTATGTAAAAAAAGGAAAGTTAGACACTGATGTCTACTTAGGGATTCTTCCCCTAAATTAGGGTGAAAAAATCAATACTATAGTATATAATAGAGGTTTTTTAGGTGGCAAAATTTTTGGATTTATATTAATATGTTAATGTTAATTTCAGGTAGTGGAAAAGATATCGTCGGAATGAACAGAAAACCAGATCTATCCCTCAGGTAAGAAGAAGCGCAATTTCTTATTAAACAAAGTATATAATTTTAAAAATACACCAAACATTTTTTCAGTTTGATCAGATTTATCTTCTTAAAATCCAAAAATCCTCCCCGGCGGGGAATTGAACCCCGGTCTCCCGCGTGACAGGCGGGACTATACTACCGAGGATTGTGATGGCAAAGTTTAAATATTTGACTGAGTAACACTTCTCAAAAACATTATACAATTTATAATCCACCCCGACTTCGCTATGTAAACGGTAATGCATTGGGATTATATTCATTAAAACTAACAATCTTATGTAAAATCATTGATTAAACAACTTTTACTCAGGAAACAATATTAATAAATATCATAAAATATAAATGATAAATGACAAGACAAATCGTTACATTTGTTTAATCTAAGGAGTTTGAGTAATGTTAGAATATTTGCTTACTTTGTGAATATATTAGCGCAAGAACCCCACGGGCAGCGCTAAGGATGCCTAGAGGCTGACACTTCATGAGGCAGATAAAACGTAATGATCGATAATTAAACGATTCTTAGTGTAAATTGTACATAGAAAAGTATTTGTAGAACCTCTAACAATTGTCTAGTATTATAAACAATCCAAAATTAAAGGTTTTATTAACGCCGTTGTGAATTTAAAGCAAGACTTTAATGTTCATCAAAGTATTTTTTTCTACTTACGTATATTAGTACAGTAATGGTCGCGCCGTATTTAGGCCTACAAGCCCTATGAATTAGCTGTTTTTTTTTATCCTCTCTAATACTTCATAGTTTGTTTTATTCGTGTGGTAATCATTTAGCGATTTTGTACCATTACGTATTCATACATAAATCTCCAAAAATGTAAATCTAAGAGGTATGATTTTTCGCACCAAAACCAGATAATCCAAAGAAGTATAGAAGCAGTTACTGGTAACTGAAACCCTGTAGTACGTTAAGGTCTTTTTGCCATCCATAAACTCTCGCCTCAACTTACTATAATTTTAAAACAAGCAGTGAGTGTCCTTATCGCTTTCCTCTTGCAAAAATGAGCCTCTAGACACTTTCTACATTTTCTATGAGATATATTAATAGAATATGGATGCCTTAAGGCCCACACTTCCTTTATGAGCCAGATAAAATAATTATGGACAATTAAGCGATTCTAATGATTGAAACCTCGCTTTACTACGCAATAATCTCTTGCCCGCTAGTTAGCCATTTCAAATGTGTCTGAAATTGATACTTAGTACAAACTATTAACGGCTGTAAATGTTCAATTGATATAATATGAATATTTAACTGTACTTGAAGTGTTGCTGTATTTTATTATGCCTATTAAATGATCAAAATATATGAATGTTAAAACTTGCTGTTTAACCTCTACTTCAAATAAAAAATGAATTTTTAACGAACAAAGGGAATTTTTACTCAGATATCATAATATTAGTTTTTGGTAATTTCTAAACAAATGTCTTTAGATTTAAAAAATTGGCTGGAAAGTTTAAATCCAGTTTTATTAACTTTTTATATTGATTTGTAAATCTAAAATGAAAAATAATTTTAATATTTAATAATCTTTATATAGTAGGTAAATAATAATCATTATCTTATATATAAAATTCTCGTGTCACAATGTTAGTTACCATACTCCTCCGAAACGGCTTGACCGATTTTTATGAAATTTTATATGCATATTCAGTAGGTCTGAGAATCGGCTACTATCTATTTTTCATCCCCCTAAGTGATAAAGGTGGCCCACCCCATATAAAATGCCAAAACAACGTGTGCCGGGTCAGCTAGTATTTTATATTTAAATAAATCCTAGTTGTAGCACTGTAGATTTTTTTATCAAAAAAAAATAAGTTTCTTTTTTCTTGTCCATCAATTATAATGTAATATTGAATCAGTTTTTCATTTTTGTTTCCTTGGATGAAACGTCTGTTAGAAATTATTCTAACTTTACTCAAGAACCACACTAGCTATAAAGTCTGTGTTTTCAGAGAAATTTTGTTAACAAAATACGTTGTAAGCATTTACTTGTTTATCATCTCACAATTATAATATTGATCTTTAACATAAAATGGCCGATAAATGGGTGATAATTACATACAGAGTTTACGCCTCGAGCGCTATTGACGTCTTCATTAACTGCACGAAGAACTTTTTATGATCGTTAAAACTAAAGTTAATATGCAAATGCATTTTCTATAATATTATGATATAACGTAGTCTGTCTGTTTGTGTAAAATTGTAGTTTTTTTTGTTTTATCTGTTGTCTGGCTTAGTAAGAATAAGTAAATAAATAGAAAGATAAAAGAAGGAGGAAAGCGACAATTTTTATATAGAGATTTTTAAGGCTTTTTGTGTTTAAAAAGAATGTACACCTAACACATACGTCGTCAAACTTACATGTTTTTTTCACTTACCACAGGCGCGAGTTACAATATATTGCAATGTAAAAACAGTCAGGCGCTTCCTACTTAATTAACATATTTTATTATTATCCAGTAAAAAGCCTCATGTCACTTACAGACCTATAAAACTACGAAGATCTATCGTTCTGTTAGAGAGATTAATAATATGTATAATGTACAAATCGTAAACAAAGCCAGTGTATAAGTCTTAACTACACTAATTACGTATTCATTAATAGTGATAATTTCAACACATTGAGCACTATACAGACGTAAACATGGTATTTATTATATTAAACATATCGGCATTCGAATAGAGTCGTGAGGTGGTTAATGTTGTCTTGATTATTCGGTGCCAGCCATTTCTCGCATCTCAGTGTGAAATTTACATACAAATTTCTTATAAATTTCGATTCATAAGTCCAGTTAATGTCCTAGCCCTTATACAGCAGACACTTAGTGGGATTAAATTGCGCATTTTCAATTTGAATTCGAGTTATGCTACAGTAAAAGTATTCAAATGTATTCAGTCACTTATCTTTATATGGTATAGGAAATGTTAATATGAAAGGAGTTTAAAATTAAATACTTAAGTAGAATTACATTAATATGGTAAGCCAAAAACAAATCATCAACAGCTTCTTTAATTATATATTATTAAAAGTATTGCATTATAAATATAGATGTTTAATTTTGATGCAGTCAAAGATGTTGAATAGATACTTCCATAGATACTAAAATAACAGACTTGGCTTAACATTACTTCTTACTACTTTTTCAGCCAAAAGAATGGATTGCTAGAGTTGTCTGTTTTTACTGCTTGTATTTTTATTAGGAATTTAATAAATAAATGTGGGTGTTGTGTGTATTAGTGAGATGAGCTCACATAGATAATTGTTTTCCTGAGAAATTCACTTCCTTCTTTTTTGACTACTTAATATTAGTTTGTAGGATTAATTTGGAAGGAGTTTGCAATAATCACTTGTGTTAGAATGTGAAAATAAAATAATAACTTGTTTGTACTATTTATTCTGGTAGAAGTTAGCTAAATCTTATGTAGTAAAATTTAGGCTGATATTTAAAAGAAAAAGATGGTGCAAGCTAATTCTTCTCACCCGATTTTGTTTCTAAGTTATGGAATTTCAGACATCTTCTGTCTAAATTGCCGCCATACCATGAGAAAAAAAAGGGATAAGCTCGAAAAATTATGCTCGATGATTTATTGTCATTTGTATCACTTACTATATGTAGAATTTTCTTTCATTTATAAAAACATTAATATCATAAAGTATAGTCTTGAATGTAAGAAAATATTATTATAACATTTTTTTTATTAACTCGAACAGTAGGTATGACATACCTTCATCAAAATTCAATACCCTTTTAAGCTCTTCCGCAATGTTAGGAACAATATCTAGGAATTGTTACAATTTAATAAAACACATTGAAACTGTAAAGTATGAGGTTGTTATTGGAATTTAATATCTAACGTCTAGTTCATACTACGACAGGTTATAAAAATTATTATGACAAGGAATTTGATCTACTACCCCTAACCTCTGGAGCCTTGCGTCCTTTATCATTATAATTATTTCAGTTACAAAATATAGTCGCTTCAGTAAGGAGGAGCAATCTTAGTCAGTTGACCAACGAAATTTGAAATGAATTTTATAGACTACCCTTACACAACAGTTATTTGAGCAGTTTTTGTGTAATTCGTTTTTTAAGTGGACAGTAATGGCAGCGCATCACACATCAAGTAAGAAAAATGGTTTTATTATCATAGTTTAAAGATAACTAACTCCAAATTTAGTTTAATATTTTAGACAATAGTATACTACTTAAAAATACGACAGTAGTTTTTAATGAAATTTGAGATAGTCAAAGCAATTTTCATCAGAATGTTCAGCCATATTAAAGTCATTTGAGACATTGCTTAGAACTCTTGAGTATATATTTCTAAATTAAATATTTCTCTTTATTAGTTGGTTGGTAGCTTCAAAAGGTTAATAATCATTTATTATAGCAAAAAAAAATATTAAAAGAATCTACTGTTAAAGATAAAAAATTGAAAGAATTTATATTTATTGTGTTTCCAGATCATTAATTATAAATTGTTTTTACTTTACTTCCCTTCTATTGTATATAGGTCTAGAATTTAATTAACCTATAAACTTTAATGTTCTGTGTTTTTTTTAATAGATATCATTGAAATATCTATATGGACATATAAAGATAAAAAAGTAAGAAAATATATAAACTTAAGAAAATGAAAAGTCAAGTTTTACATTATTACTAGTTAAAAGAAACTTCTTAACTGTATCACAAAAACTCAAAAATAGATTCCTTGGCATATATTTATGCATACAAATAAATAAAATTGGAGTGTCTGTTTGTAATATTAAAATAACCGCTTTTTACTAAGTTTATATGGATGTATACACGCACACGGTACATATACCAACAACATTTTTTTCAATTTTTGTCTGTCTGTTTATTCCGGTTAATCTCTGAAATGGCTGGACCGATTTTTACTGGCAGATAGCTGATGTAACAAGAAGTAACTTAGGCTATTTAACATCTCGCTACGACCCATAGGAGCGGAGCAACACGCGATCGAAGTCGCACGGGTCGGCTAGTAGATGAATAATTCTAGTGCAACTCTCATTTATCATCTCCAGCTGGAAGACTTGGTTCAGTAATCTACTTTATGATGCAGTAAGTTTTGTTTATTACAGTTACTTTCACAAGAGGTTTTCATGTTAAATTTATTTTTTAAATTATGTTTAAAACAGAACATTTTTCTCACGTGCATTTTATTATTCCGTTCACATGTGGCATGTGCAGCGCGTGGGCAGTAATTGTTTGTAAGCCCACGACTTTTTATTTGATTGACCTGACCTTTATAAAAATTGATAGCTACACTTTAAAAACATTCTTTTTTGAATTATTCCTCATAATTTCATCATTATATTAGGACTTTATTAAAAAGAAAAGGGCTGTAAATCTTTCTGAGGAGCTTTGATTCTAGTATTTGTAGCTTGATGCTGTATATCCATAGTAAGATTTTTTTAAATTAATCTCATCATCTCATCCTCGCTTTTCTAAAGTCCTAATAATACATTAAAAACAGTTGTTTCTATTTCATATTATTTTTGATTAACTAGCTTCAATAATATAAGTTCTTCAACGACTTAGCTTTACTTTACACGTTTTTTCATTGTATGTACATATTTTATTATATTTAATGGATAAAGTATTTGAATTTAGTGACATAAAATAGCAACAATATAACGCTGTATGGTAGAGTTATGTAGTACTAACTTGCATTATTCTAAAAGTATCTCAAACATTAAGGAAATGCAAATAGCTTACATAAACTTATAAAATATTAATCTAAGATGGTCGAGAGAATAAAAAAAATGTGAGCAAGGTTTTTAAGTAGAGCAAAGCGGAAATACAGTAAAAGTAATCTTAAATTAGCCACATATAATGCACTTACGACAAATTCAAATTGCTTGACACTTTGAATTGTGATATAATTCCTGTTATAATACAGTATCCTGTCAGGAAGTCTGTCATTACTTTTCCAAGAACGAGTTAGAGCTATGTAGTTCGGAAATGAGTTGAAGTAGTTTGACGGGCGAGGTATAAGGCTTTTTATGTACGAATATACTAAAAAATAAATTTATAAAAATTATATCATTTATCTAGAAGATCTCGAATTCAATAATGATGATTATATTTTTGGGAAAAAACGCTCTATTTTTATTTTCTGATACAAGAAAGACTACTATTTAAAACTTCTACTTGTTATATATTTTTTTAACTCTAGTATATCTTTTAAAAAATAATTTAGTGTTGCCACTTCTCTATGGGCTATGTTGAGATACCACAGTATAACATATAACAAGGGTATGATTTTCAAAAAAGCAATATATAGGTAAATTTTTTTAAAATAAGTAGAGTAAATTAATTTTCTGTATATGAATATCCAATGAAACTGTTAGTAAGTACTACAAAGATTTACGAGATAGCGTTATAATAGAAGTAAAATGTTTTTTTAAATATAAAAATTGATCTAAAACGTTACAGCCGTAAATTATTAGATTAGATAGATATAGAGTATCGTTGTGTGAAAGCCCTAACATTATTCCAAGGCACGGCTTCCGAACGGATGCGGGCTTTCTTAGCCCTGTTACATTATCAATAATTACGGACTGATAACAGGTATGTAATGATAAGGAAACTTGAATAAGTTCACTGTTTATGCAGAATAATATGCAGACTTACCTGCTTGCAGAACCTACTGGTTTAAATTCTAACTACGCCTATGAATGGAATGTTGGATGTTTATACTTTTTCTACTAGTTTCTATTCATAATAGCAAGTTTAATTGAACAATGTTTATTGGAGAAATTCTATGAAAACTGAAGTATCTATAAGTCCTACTGACCTTGAGATCGTATCAAGAGAGAAAACATTTTTTAAAGAGCGATCAATTTCTAGGTCTTATACCTAAATATCACAGTAAAATTTATCTTCGAGAAATGTGCTTAGAAAAACAGATTTTTTGGATTCAAATTTCTCCTCCTTTCTCCAATTTCTTTGTCGATAACACGCAGCTAAACGTTTTTAAATTTTATATTACCGATTAGTTACAATTGATTGTTCCTTGGTTATCCCTTTTCTCCTATCTTTGCGTAAAATTTTAAAAAGCTTCACACTTTTCTCTGCATCTAAATCTATTACAAAAGAATTTAAATTACTAAAATTAGTTAAAATTATGCAACTTTTTCATTGATTTTTGAGCAAATTGTTTTATTAGTAATCTCCTCTTATTCGTCTTTAAATTTAATAAAAATCTCCCGTTCTTTTAATTTAACATACCAAAACGATATAAGAAAATGATAATGACCGTATTCCACCAATGCATTAAACGTGAATAGGACAATCTAACAGTACAAGTTTAGTTCAAGCGGGAATACATCATTTTGATGTTCTGTAGAGAATCCGTAATGTGGCATTTGGCCATCTTTCTCACGCCTTACGACAATTAAGCAAACGGGATCCGACAAAGAATAAACACCTTTATTTACTAAAAAATAGAATTTAACTCATAGTATGGTGAGGAGTTCTCAAAAACTGAGCGTTTCCAGTTGAAATTCATTGTAACTCGTAATGCACGATGTGTTGCCTTTATTGCTGTAATTTTTATTGTTTGTATTGCTCCTCTGTAATTTTAACTAACTGTTTCTTTGAAATATTTGGTGTGACGTGCTCGCTGCTCTGAGGTATAGTTAGTTTCTGAAAAGCAGAACAAATTACTTTTTAAATACCGCTAATTATTGCAATAAATTTCTAAATTGATTTGTTTTTACTGAAAATCGATAAGACTTTGCCATAGCTTTTATTTTTCTTTATTAGTATATTAATTTAGAATTATTTTTTGATTTTTATTTTTTTTTCAAATATTTGGTATTTAGTATAAATATCTTGGAAACCATTCCTTTATACTTTTCCAAGAAAATTTATTTGTTATAATAAAATAATGTGATCGTTTAAGCACACATCAATGTACTTGTATTTCAGTAAAAAAAAGAGATAGAGAGTGAAAACAATACAAATATCATTAAGGTCATATTATTCTTCTAATTGATTGGACTCTGAAAATTCTTCTCAAAAATATTTATTAAATAGGTATGAAGTCAAAAGATAATGAATTAAAAAAGATGTTGAAAAGAAGAAGAAGAAGAATTGAAAAGAATTGACATTATTAATTTTATATATAGCTGGTAATAATATATTATGCGTACTTCATATTAAAAGGTTAATAACAAAAAGTTAAATGATTAACTGCTTTATCAACTCGATTGATAAATCAGTGATGACTATCGATTTAATAAATTACAGAGCTCCTGCCACGCCTTTTGAATATGATTTATGAAAACTGCGAACTTATTTATACTACGATTGTTTATAATATAATGTTCCGTATATCTATAATACCTACGTATTTTATTTACGTCTAAATAACTTGGTATTAAATTAAGATATTACTATAGTTAAATTCAATACAATATTTTAATACTTTAAACTAAAATATTAAAGTTAAGCTAAGTTTCCAATAATTAAATTATTCTCTTATATCCTTCGGTTTTACTCGTTAATATAAAACAGAGCACCTAATGATATTCTTAAATATAATATGGATCTAATTAGTTCAGTTTGTGGATATGATATCAAAATTTTTAATATTTTACTTGTCTTGCAACTAAGTAGATAAATGAAGAGAAAAGAGTACCTAAAATTAAGACCTAACGTTTTTCCCAAAGACACCCGTCTATCCTATAGGAACTGTACTTTTTCGGGGTAGATAGTACCTATTTTTTAATTCAAGTTAAGCCAAAAATTCTGAAAACAATTATTTTGTCACAATAAGTTTTCATAAACATCTTCTATCTAGATATCTATACATATCTATGTATAGATACTAATCTATTTAGTAATTATTAAAAGTTATAATTTTATACGGGATAAATGGGATATGTATTGCTGATATTTTAATGATAAGTTTTAGCATGAGGATGCGGGCCCCTAATACTCGTTTCGCGCGGAGGGAAACGAACTTGAATAACCTGTCGCCACTACCGCTGACTAATTCCTCACTCAAGACAGATGATGGTTTCACGAATTTCCTTCATTTTGCGTCCAGTAAATTACATTTAATTGCATCTCATGTAAATAAGTGCAAATCTTGATTTCGCATCCTTTAAATTGCAATTGGTCCGATGTTATCTAACTTTTGGGTTTGAATGGCTAACTTTGAGATTCTTGATAATTTTTTTGGTATATAACGTGGGAGAGTTTTATTTTACTCGCTATGTGGCTCAAAAATTAAAAGACCAATTAAATGTTTTTTTTTTTAAATTACATTGACCATAAATTACTGTTTTATATATTTAATTTTATTCTTATTTATTTTTTGATGATTTTGTTTAAAGCAATCCATACAAATAAATAAAATTAGAGTGTCTGTTTTGTAATATTAAAATAACCGCTTTTTACTAAGTGCATATGGATGTATTTGTTCCGGCTAATCTCTGAAATGGCTGGACCGATTTTGACGACACTTTCACTGGTAGATAGCTGGTGTAACAAGGAGTAACTTAGACTATTGAACATCTCGCTACGACCCATAAGAGCGGAGCAACACGCGAACAAAGTCGCAAAGGTCGGCTAGTGTTAACTATATCTATATTAATATTACTCTTAATGTAAATTACTGCATCCGTAACTATATTTCTATATATAAGAAATGACATTATTTTGTTAAATTAAGCAACACGGGAGTTTATATTATTATATTATAAGCTATATTTAAACTAAATAAACTAATAAAAACTTTTTCCTTTCCCAGATATTTGTGATGCACAAACACGCGAGAAATATTCCTCTATTATATAGTAGGTGACTTTCAATACATTTTTATCCCAATCAGTTCTTTAAATAATACATAAAAAATAAATATTTAGGTTCAACGAATTTATTTACTCTCGAGACTACTATATATAATATTCTTGGTTTACATCAAAACTTAGCAAAAATTCAGCTAGTTTATGACCTTTTTAAAAGCCACGTTTAAAGACTATTTAATGTAATATACGTAAATATAAACAATAAAGCTCTAATGATAGATCATAAAGAAATATGTCAAGTATCTTAAATAAGACATTTATATTGATAGATATTCATAAATACAGACTTTAAAGTCAGATAAAAGCAAACAGATAACGATCTGCAACGTTTTTTTGCAATAAAAACGTCAACAATAAACCTTTCTCATTATGAAATGTGAATAAAATATGGCGGAGGACTTGTTTCGAAAGAGGTTATATCTGTCAATTTAAACAATTGTTTATTGCTACCTAATATTAAAATTATAAATTATATTACTCATCAAACAACACTGCATTATCAGTCTCACTACTTTAATATGTACTGCGCGATATCACTTGACTAACTCAATCCTATCAGAACGAAAGTTATATATTGTTTAATCTAAATAAAGTAAAATGAACTACCCACGAATACTAATTTAAAAAAAAATAACTTACTTCAAAACTAGATTCCTACATCAATGAAAAAATAATTTTATAAACTAGTCGACCCGCGCGACTTCGTCTGCGTGATGCTCTGCTCCTATTAGTCGTAGCGTGATGATATATAGCCTAAAGCCTTCCTCGATAAATGGGCTATCTACCACTGAAAGAATTTTTCAAATCGGATCATTAGTTCTTGAGATTTCAGCGTTCAAGCAAACAAACAAACTCTTCAGCTATATATATTAGTATAGATAACTGATGACACTAACAGATGACAGTTTTGGAGTCTTATGAGGTTCTTAATAGTTTTTTTTCTAGATTTCGGGTACATGTAGAACTTTTAACAAAGTTAGTCTAAACATCAATTTGTTACTAAACATAATTAAATTATTTTTCTATTAATTTTCTTTTGCGTTAATATTAAAATCTGTAATCTATGTTTATATTTCGTAACTAATAAATACGCGGGATTTAATAATTTTATCAATATAGTGGGTATATTTTTTGTGGGGGTTAATGACATAGTTATAGTGAAGAGTAAAACCCAGTCGATCTAACAAAAAATTATTGCGTTTAATTTTAAATATTAAGCTTAATAAGCTTTTTTATATACAAATATAACAAAGTTGTCCTCTCAAATTGGATACATCATACAAATCTATAGTATTATGTCATCGGCATAGTGAAGCGGACATTGGCATGTGCTCTATGAATATTCAAACCAGTTCCGAGGTGGGACAGACGGACTGACATTAATGTAAATAAAACAAAGCGTTTTCTTTTGTTGTTTGAGGAATTTAAATTACTTGGTAACTGAGATACTTTAACATTCTTTTTTATTTATCCAACGAGTTCAGGACGTCCAGAATCCAAAAACTAATTTATAGTAGCCGGCAGCTAACTTTAGGTCTGAGAAAAAATAGTATTGGCAGTTCCATCCGTGACGTTTACTATTTTGACAAATAGCAGACGCGTGGGAACTGAAACGTCGCATAACAACCAATCGCGTGTCATGGGCTGCGTTCTGAGCTACCTATACTTACGTGCCGGCAGCTACACAGAATTATGAATTTTTAGTAGAATTTTATTAAAAAGATCTAAAAAAGGAAAACCATACATTTTTTCTAACTCTTCTTTAAACACTCACATACAAAACATCCTCGAAAACAATGAAAAAATCTATTAGTATATATAGTAGTATAATTTTTTAATTTGATTTGTAATATATTATTTAGTAAATATAATATTTCAGTAGTTTTTAATAGTAAATACTTTTATTCACCAATGTAAAAACATCCAGCTCAAAGATAAGGTGTTTAAATGTAAAACAAATTAGTATAAAACTTGTATGTAATCTGATTTTATTTTAATAGAGATTAATTTGAATTGCCAAACGTGGGAATTTCTTCTGTCGTAAGGCGAAGCTTTTTTAGTTTTTAAGGTTCCGTATAAGGTCTACGATTTAATTTTTTTTTGTATAGTAAATAAGTACTTAAAACAAAGCTACAAACATAAAAATTCAGTTTTATATTCAAACGTAATTAATTGGTATTGTCTTAACAAACTGACCTTAAAAAGAACCTAGCGGAGTACGAAATGAAACTTTAAATACGAATACGATATTTCGTTCTGAATTACCACCTGCGGGCTAGTATTTTTCGTTTAGCCATTTTGTACTGGGTTATACTACAAACGAAATTAATAATTCCAATACCTGAAATTTTGATACAAAATTATAAAGCCATTTTCAATGTCACTTTTAGTAGCCATTATCACTATGCTTACTTCTATAATATATAAAAATAGACCTTAAAAAGAACCTGAGTTCGTTATCACACCTAATTTCGAGTAAGTATGTAATGGAAATTTTCATTCAAGATAGTGAAACAAAAACAATGCCTTTAGTATGTACTTTTATTGTCAGCTATAAATACGAATGAGTTAGTGTATTATGGAGGCTTCGGTCGGAGTGGGTGGGAGAGGGGTGGGGAATCGATAATTGCTCGATCAGTCATCACTTAATTTACTTTGCTTACCTAAACGGTATACATTACATAAAGTAGGGTAAGTGCGACCGCCGACCAATATTCGACAGTTACATTAATTTTTCAACCTAAAAAAATAAAATAAATAAATTTTAAAACTTTTTTTTTTGTAAATTAATAAAAGAGGATCTTAGTAACTAAGTCCCTATGTATGCTGAGATCTTTAAAACTAATGGATTTTGATGCGGGTTTTTTTAATAGGTAGACTGAGTCAATAGGAAGGTTTATATCTATAATACATGCATATTAAAGTAGAGAGAGTAACAGTTATTGATACTTTTGCTAAATTTTACATTTCATCATCATCACGACCCGTCAATGGCCCTCTGCTGAGCCGGGTCTCCTTCTCAGAATGAAGAGGGTATTAGGCCACAGTCCACCTTTGAGAACTTTTAGGGAGTGCAGGTTTCCTCGCGATGTTTTCCTTCATCGTTAAAGCAAGTGATATTTCATTGATTAAAACACACATAACTCACAGTCAGAGGTGTGTGCCCAGGATCGAAGTCGGACCTCCCGAGTAAGACTTGGAGTCTCAACCATTGGACCATCACTCCTTTTACATTTAATGTTAAACATTTAATGAAAATTAATATTTACCAACTCGTTCACGAAAAAATACTATGTTCACTTTAGTTAAATCGAAATGCTTATTCAAAATATAAGTGATTCAGTTTCATTAAGACCTCATTTAAGGCTTAAAATTCATCCTATTTTACAGAATCATATAGGAAGTTCTACGTTATAGATAAACTCGGCTCGAAGGGAATGTAATATGTTTTGATCTTTATAGCTTCAAATATATGGGATATGATTAAATTCCTTTGCATTATATAAGTCTTATTTATAACAAGTCACCTGCCCCGTCTTTGTCACAGGTCAAGAAGGGATTAGACAGCGTTTTTGATGAGAGAAGGCCTCCAAGAATCTCCAAGTCGGAAAGACATTTACTGACTCATATTTTTATCATATTTCAACCAATTTACACAAAACCTTTACAAATTATATACCTAAACCTTCCTCATGAATCGCTCTGTCTATTGGCGAAAACCGCATGAAATGTAATTGAGTAGTTTTTGGGTATATCGCGAACAGACACACGCGGCGTCGGACTTTGTTATATAATGTGTAGTGACTTTTACAATTATAATTGAAGCTATCAATTCAATTGGTAATTCAGAGGTAATATTTTTCAATTAAGAGCCGTTAGTCGCAGGTGAACGCAAACAAACATATAATGGAATTACGAGCACGACTGGACGCTAGGGATGTCTTTAAAATATCGATAAGATTCATATTTCTGGAATACAAGGGAGTTTACTTATTGAAACCTTTGAAAAAAGTTTTAACTCAAGAAAATAATATTTATGACTAACTGAATAATTAATACTGTTTTTGTATTATAACAAAAAGTATTATTTAATACCAAAAATAATGTAATAAACAGACTTCGGTGTTACCTAGTAAAAAACTTTTTTTTTTTTTATATTCGTATATGATACTCAATATCAATTATATTATCTTTTAATATATCTGTAAATAACAAAAAAATTGATAACAAAACAAAGTTATCAAAGCAATAACTGAAATTCAAGCACCAAATAAGGTACTGAGGTTATCGTATTATTAATTTTTAGTATGGCTGAATAATATTTCCATTTTAACTAAATCCAATGGTCAATTATGATAAAATAAACGGAGATTTCAATAATTAAATAAACTCTGTTTTAATTAATATGATACAGGAAATATTTATGCTGTAACTTTAATAATATCACGTATTCTTTAAGAAAATTATAGAATAAATTACAATGGCCTATGAAAGAGAAGCCTAAATTTACAATGAAGTGAATGTTTAAAAAACCAGACATTTCAGAATATAGTTAGAAATTAATTGCTGTATCTGTTGCAATATCACTTTAATGCTTTGAACGATTTCGATATTTTTTATTGTTTGGATTTTTTTTGAAAAATCAAACAAAGCACTTGTAACTTGATCTCTCAAAATTTTAATTTAAATTCGCTTTTCACAAGAAAATAAAATTACATTAAATTTTTATCCCGGAAAAAGTAGAGATTCTGTGAGCTAGAAGGGAATTCACATAAATACAAACTTATTTCAGTGATACATTGTATATAGATACTCGCGGGCAGATATATCATCATGATCATCGCAACCCATTAATGACCCACCAGCCGGGTCTCCTCCTCAGAATGAGAAGGCGCTTAGGCCACAGCCTACCTTGCTGGCACAGTGTGGATTGGCAGACTTCACATACCTTTGGGAACTTAAGGGAACTCTCACTCGTGCAGGTTTCCTCACGATGTTTTCCTTCACCGTCAAAGCCGATGTCTTAACCACTGGGCTATCACTGCTTCTAGGCAGATATATAAATCATAAAAATCTACGATATATTATCGATTGTTTCTCATCCCTAGTCTTTGGTACAGAATTTATGCCCTTAATGCTATCAGTCCGACGTATCCTATAATTTGAGGATTTGATCGGTTTAGCTTTCTTAACGTTATAAACGATATTGCTTCTGTTTATTAAAGGGTTTAGTCCCGTAATTTAGAGGTAAGGACTACGTGGACTTGTTTTATATTTCTTTTAAAAATATGGTTCGTAAATAAACTTAAGTTAGCCACACCGTTGATAACTTTATATTAGCGAGTAGTACTTTTTATTTTATTCCAAGACTGTATATAACCTCTGTTCCGATATACTTGAGCCAGTTATCAAATAGAGCTCGTCTGGTGACCATTACAGCTACGCAGTTGTTTGGTGTCGTGATGATGGGTCTCCATTACTAAGGTTTGCAGTAAGTGATTATATTGGTTACTCGGTGTTCCGTTTTAAGTGAATATTATTATTGTCTTGTGCGTACTGTGCGGTGTTGATAACATATCAATCGTAGTAGTATCGTAATTTTTGCTTGAACGCGCTAATCTCGGGAACTACTGGTACGATTTGAAAAATTCTTTCAGTGTTAGATTAGCCTATTTATCGAGAAAGGCTATAGGCTATATATCATCACGCTAAGACCAATAGGAGCGGTGCATCACGCGGACGGAGTCGCGAGGGTCGGCTAGTTATTTATAAAATTCTATAAAAAATATTATAACATTTAACAAATGGAGTTAAAATGTAAGATTCTAGCCTCCTTCCTCCACTACACAAAAATCTAAATATTTGTATTGATATATTTCTGGATTTAATTAAAATTATTAGAACCCATCAACCTAAACAGCCCCAAAAGCCCTCATGGTAGTTTTCATACTGTTTTTTGAGAACAACATAAAAATAAATTTCTTTTATATGAAATTATACGCAAAGAAATAAATAAAATTATACAATAATTATTCATTTAAAATATTTCTTTACCTCAAGTAAGTAGTAGGAGATAAAATAAAATAACAGAAAATTGTATTTATTCAGTTTTCAGTATTATAATTTAATTATTTTTACATTAATCCCTAGAATGAGTATAGGCCTCCTCCAATTTCTTCCATTCTTCCCTATTGTGGGCCACTTCTATCCAGTTTCTTCCTCCTACTGATATCGTTTTTGCAGTCTACCCACGCTTCCCTTGCCTTGTGGGCCGGCCCATTTAGTGCAATCAAACTTAGCATACTTCTTTCTATTGACCGCCAGAAGGAAATATCTGTTTTATTATTAATGCAAACTTCGCGATACAGTTAAAAGTTATTTACATAATTGCACTGATTGATTCCAATTAAATAATGAATATAGCAGGTGGCGCTGGCAACATCGAGGCGTGTGGCAACTCCTGATTTATACCCTACGCCTTTACATGCTAGCATGAATATTAATGTTTCAGCTGCGCCTGCGCACAACACGTGCTTGACCGAGACTTGAGACATTGTTACTTACATGGATTTATGAAGACAACACACTTGTCAGCTGTCACACAGACAAACAAACAGATATATTGGCTGTTAAAATTGTTTTGATGTAATGGACTTTATTATGCAAATTCTGTATGGATTTTATTCATTTGAACACTATGGAGGTCCTCAACTCGATTGTATACATTTGTTTTGGATACCTTAACCCTCGGACGACCAAAGGGACTACTATCCCTTTATTTTTGATATTTCGTAACTTATGGTATGTCTGTACATAGAGATAGGATCTAATAAGAACCAAAACAATATGTTAGATTTGTGCCAATCCAAGTGATCATTTTCACGAATGAGTCTCATGTAAAAAAGTATTGTCCCCTTATGCAACTCGGAGATATGGAAGGAGGAGGATGTATATTGAAAACACTAAGAGGGATGGACTATTAGGTAAACGCAAGATACTGCTACTGAACCGATAAATAACTAAACATTATGATCTCTTACTATTAGGAGAAGAACCTAAGTAATGCCTTGGGCTTGTCACAAAGGTGACCACGATATATGTGAACACTCCCTTTCAGTGCCCAGGTTCTCTGTTTAAAGCTAAGCTTATATTATTCAAATGCCTTAATTTTCTGTAATAACCAATAGCGAATTTCCTCCAACAAGTACCTCTAAATAAGCAATAGTAATCGATAACAATCAGAAACTTTACGAGCTACGAGGGAATTTGCGTAAAGAAAATTAGTAATCATGTTTCCTAGCTAACAAGTTGACTAAGTGGGTATGAAAAATCATTCCAAGACAAAACTGACATAACCTGTGTTGTCAGGTTTTTTAATTTTTAATTAGTGATGTACCTGTATCGGAAATTGATGTAAATAAAATCTACTGACGATTTTTTATAGGTTATATATCTGTAACGTATGTAATAATTCTATTAATATAGTAATATTAGTAAAGTATAGATAGAAATAATATTAAACGTATTTTCATTAATAACTATATTATTGTTGTATTACCATATATATTAGTACTAGCCGAACCGCGTGACTTCGTTCGCATGTTGCTCCGCTTCTATGGGTCGTAGCGAGATGTTAGATAGCCTTAGTTACTCCTTGTTACATCTGGTATCTACCAGTGAAAGTCCCGTCAAAATCGGTCCAGCCATTTCAGAGATTAGCCGGAACAAACAGACATACAGACAGAAATTGAAAAAATGTTGTTGTAGTATAAATGTGCCATATGCACTTAGTAAAAAGCGGTTATATAAATATTACAAACAGACACTCCAATTTAATTTATTTCTATGTATATATAAAAAGTCATTTTTTTCAAATTTACAATCTTAATATGAACACCTTAATTTAAATAATATGCTTTTATTTATAGAACACAGTGAAACAAAGCGGTATCGTAGTAACAACACTGCACTAAAAGGCTGGTATCACTATACTAAAATTGACATTTACATGTGTCAATTTGGTCTCGGAGATTAAAAATCGCAGTATAATTTTCTTATAGATAAGTATTTTGTTTTTAATGATTATGAGCACCTCTCTCTCTATGGTTGCTTGTTGAAACATTTTTTAAATGAAAAAAAAAAGCTTTCCACCGCAGCTATAATAAAGTCGTATTTTCGATTTTTTTGTTTCCAGTAGCGACCCCTGCTGTGCTCATCCTCAAACAAGTTCAATATATTATCTTAAAATTTAAAATATCAACAAATATTAATATGATTCATTTTGTTATTGCTAAAAAATTAAAAGCACTTTTTATAAAAAAATCGGCAGCTCTATCCTAATCGATTCTCAACTTAATTTTTAACCTTAATCGATTCAGTATTAAATATCGATTTTTCAGATTCAGTATCCCTGTCACTACGTTTACTAACCGTAGTGATTGTGGCAAAGGGTTTTACACAGCAATATTCAAAACAGAATATTGTCACTTTCACCCAGATAACTGTATGGAGAAAACAAACTTCCTTCTTATGAATCGGATGCGAGTTCTCAATCAAAGGTAGTGGGCGTGTTCATACATCTCGACCAGTTTATGTGTTAATATGTAAATATACAAACATGTTTATGTTGGGCATTTGAACTGGGGATTTCCTTGGGCTTATTTGGAAAGAAGACCAGCCCATATTTCATCATTTAGAAGTCCTTTGTCACGTAAAGACTGCAAATAGTGTCTCATTAGAAGAACGTTTTTTTTTTAATTTATCCAATCCTATCATTAACTAAGCTCAATAATTGTGACCAGCTCCGCAATCTTTCGATCTTAAATCCAAAGTTCTAACCTCTGAGCTACTGCAGTTACTATAAATTCTATCTTACATTTAACAAATTAATTATCTCCCCTTCCAAGTTCAAGTTCATGTATAAATTTTATATCTTCATAATAATTGTATATCAGAAGCGGGATGTTCATTATTCCCACCCGTCGTGCTTTTCAAACTTTATTGGCAAATATCGTGTACTTAGTGTACATATCAACGAATGAGGGTATTTATCGTGCTATAATTTTAGAACCATGACACTAGCTGTCGTGAACAGTTAATTTGGACCTAGAATATTTTATCTCATTCAAAACATTATACGCCTGTAGCTGTAGCTGCTTTCAGCTGAGTATATTTCAAACAGGTTTCCCAGTATGGATACGATTATAACTTAAGTGTGAATGGACGGTATTTGATATCAATACCTTCCTTGTAGGTTCAACATTTATGTATATTTCCGTTCTTGTGTCCGTTGTTAATTTTTTGCCCACAAGTGTCTCCTCTAGGGACTTGTTTTTCTGATTAAAAAGGTTTTAACATTTCCTTTATATTATGGTCGAAAATAAAAGTCCTCTCGAGTTTTATTTGGAAGAATGGCAAAATGTGTCTTTCTTATGTTACTAAATTAGGTATAAAATTACCGGATATTAAAACATTTTAATTTCCGTCCATCGCTAATGATAGTCAATCGATTAAGAGTTCAGTTTTTTTACTTTAAAGGTCCAGAATATATTAACAGCTACACGCCTGACTTTTTGGAGCTAAAATTCCGATGTCAGTGCTTTGGCAACTCTAATGAATTAATTAATATACTTCAGTATAATCTCTCATTCCAAAGGAGTCCCATATTTAGTAATAAGTTGTTAGTATTTTCGTGATATTCTGTATAAATAGCTCCTATATCAGATCCATCTTAGATTTATCACGATTCCTTTATCGATAAACAATCTGCCAGGTTTATTTACGAGCGTGGAACTTTATAACGATCAGGAACAACGCTTTGGACAATGCAAATTCACACTTAGTTATTGCAATTCACTTGGCTCACAATTTCTTTTCCCACCATTTTCTATTCCTAACAAAGGCGTAAGCATGGTTTGCGTTAGATAGGCTTATATTACCAGAGTTGTTTTCTAAACGCAAACGATGGGTTTATAGTTTCTATGTTTCAATCGTGAGTATATTAAATCTTAAGAACATTATACAACTCAAGTTTTAACTCTATTCTTCGAAGCAACGAATATAAACTTATTTTTTATGACCTCAATCCTCTAGAGGAGCCACATTGAATTTATTAACGCTTCTTAGCTTCCTACCATAGACGTTTTTAACGATATTCCATAACTCAAATTATGTTTGCCAAAATTATATATACCCTCCATTGTTCCCTTTTTGTATTTTCTAAAATTCTTGTACTAATCAAAGATGAACGATATAGTTTCTGATTTCAGTTGTCATATTTCCATTTGTACACGCAAATATCTAAATTTATATACAGTCTGACACTACAGACTAATCGCGCAGTTAGAATTATAGATGTGCACCCAGCTTTAGCCTGATCGCTAGCAATGTATAGGATATCGTTTGGGAAGCTAACGGGTATACGGTGGGAACGGATACCCATAAAATTTTATTCTGATACTATCTAACAGATATTAATTGCTTAGATTTACATAATATCAGCACAGAGGATATTCCATATCACAATTTGAGCAAGTATTTTTTGCTTGGTAAGAACCTAGAAAACTAGAAGTTGGAAAATTTATTGTAATTACTGATGGGAAGGTATGAGTGGTGTTGGAGATATCAAATTAGGGTTCCGTTTCCAACAATAACTGTAGCAACACGGCGAATGCTATCGCATATGAGATTTCTTTCAAAGCGAAATGTCAGATAATATAAAAATTCGGTTAAGTGCGAGTTGAAGTTGCGTTCAAAGGAATCTTCTTGCCTTTAGAAATTGATATTTGGTGTCATGATTTTTTTTTGGCATTTCAATTTTTTCCTTTACATATTTTAGCATTTTTTTAATTCAAGAACGGAACCTACAATGCTCAAGTTCTGCTGTTCGCACTTTGCAAGTTTTTTCTCCTTATTTACGCATTTAAACCCGTACTAGATCCTGTAATCATTCCTAAGTATTCTAATGAGCTTCCTGATTTGTGTTAAGGGGAACTAATTATATGCAAGCATTTTAATTTACTTCACATTTGCATATCCTCAACCGCTATGTGTCCTGTCGTTGGGAATAGACTATATATGTAAAAATAAATTATAGTAACAGTCGTTGATCAAACGATTAAAAATAAGAGTCCAAGAAGTACATTCGTTTGTACTTTTTACAAGCTGGAATAAGTCGACATGATCATTTGCGTAGATATAGTTTAATCCTGAGTGACATTTATTTATGATGATGATGAAATGTTATTGTACCGTATCTCAGAATGACCAAATTTAATTTAGGTTAGATTTTTAAAATGGCGTAAAACGATTTGAGACTTGTCACTTTGAATTTTGAAGAAGATAATAACATTTTTGCGATCTTTTCGCAAATAGTTCTATGTTCCTGTATAGTAAAGAGGATGATTAAGTTTTCAATACCTAATAAAATCAATGAAGTTCATGTTAATGCCGTTATCAAGTGTCAAATGTCATTAATCAATCTAAATGACATCTATAACTGTATTTGTGAGATTTGTGTAGTTGTTGCAATTTCAATTATAATTTTTTTTATATAATAAAAAAGTAATCGGACAATAGATAATATTTCAGTAAATCCGAGTACCAAAATAATGAGTATAAAATGACTGATTTATAAAATTTCTATTTTGTATAAAATGTAGTGGTATTCATATGAAGATCATTAAAATTGAAGAAAGCCTTTGAAAGTCGGCACTCGGCAGATCCACAGACTACAGAGCAGAGTACAGAGCACTCGTCGACTCATTAATTTTAATTACAGTCAGCACGCGCGATCGCGATCTTCGCACTACACACTACACATACTGATGCTGTAATTATTTTGTAGGGGATGAATCGCAGATTTTACTTAGTACTGATTAAGACGATAATAAATTACATTCTATACACCTAGTATTGCTCGCGTTTGCGCTTGTGTATATTCAGGACAAAACATTTAAGCGCAAATTAAACAGTATATGCCATTATTGGTAGCGAAATAATAAAAATCCTTCTTTAATCCTTACCAAGGTGCCTTAATAAAAATCTATCTATATGTGTGTAGGCTCCATTACTTGAGACCGCTTACCGCTTAAGCTATTTGGCTGATATTTGAAGTTGTATGAACATAACAGAAACTAGTGATGAAAAAGACCTGATATAATGTAAACAATAGTTATCCCCACCATATAGGGTTCGATTCGCCACCGGGGAGGACAATTTTATTATCTTACATTTCTAGTCCTTTAATTTTGATGTCTCCCACTTTAAATTCAAGTCAAAATCTCTTAGAATGTATATTCCATCTTACTTATTATTACAACTTAGATTTACTGTGATAGTCGTTGTATTGATTATAGTAGTTGCTGTTTTGACCTATACTATGCATTATGATAGTTGTTGTATTGACAGTGTTAGTAGTTGTTATGACTAATGACATCTTTGACAGTCAAGGACACAGCTTGAGCAGCCATTTTGATCAGGAATAGTTAGCTAAGATTTTAATGATTAAATCTAGAATATCTTATAACTATAAACAATTTCCTTTCAGTAGCAGTAGAAACCATGGCGACACAGCTAGTGTATAAGGCGGTAAAAGGCAAGTAAAAACGCAATTAAACTGAGTTTTATTAATTAGTCTGAGATGTTATCAGGATAGCGTAAATGAATACAATCTCGTGACGTTTGACAGAGTGAATGTTCAGCCAGGATGCTGTGTCTGCCACTGTATTATATAACTGTATATAACTACCAGGTAGATTATGTATTTATATATTTAAAACAAATATTTTTGTTCCTGTATTTTTAAATAGTATAAAATCGTTACTGTATCTGTAAATAGTAATGATGGTAAAAAAGAAGTTCTCCGCTTCAGTTTGTTTCTTCGTTGATTGTACTTTAAACTATGAAACAAATTTTGATATGATTTTTAATAATGAAATTCCGATAAATTAGTAAAGTTTTTGTATATAATTAAAAAATATTTTGTTGCTTCGCGTCAAAGAAAGAAGAGATGGAAGAACATTAAAGATTGAAGAAGAAAGAAGAGATGAATAATAAACTGAAGATATTATAGAAGAAAGAAACCCTCGCTCCATGCACAGGCAATGGCACTGGAAGAATTCACGGGTTTCTTTTTATATTCCCGTGATCTCTTAGTGGCATCACTGGTGCTGGGCGACACAGCCTTACAACAAGACAGAATTAATCCAGTTATACATTAATTTAATTATAATTATTTTTCATTCTATGTATTTCGCCATCAAACTAATTTAACTATGTAGTTATTTTTGTAACGTAACTTTAGATATTTATCTGGTAATTTAGATTTTTAATTGCTCTACACTGTATATTTTAAAATAAATCTTATTTATTTTAATATGATTGTGCTATGACGTTATCACAAAAGTTAAACTTAAACTAATTTTATTAATTAACTTTATAAGAGATATAAGAAGCCGCTATGACAGATTTTTGTAATGTGTTGTAATTTCAAGTAAAAATTTTTATCTTTTACTATCAAAGAACGTTATTTATATAACTATTAAGAGTATTTTAAGCTTCATAGATTTGAAAAAACTTATCATGTTCCTGTGAAGTATTCAATACAAAATATTTTTATTAATTTATTTATAAATTGATTATCTAGTCCAACAATCATCTATCAAACTATATTTCTCAATAATTTTATTTTAAAGGTTATCAGCATGGCTGAAAACTACTTTTCTATAAGCATACTTTAGTGTACCAGTCGTAAAAAAGAAAGCCAATTTCGAGCATCTCGAGTCAAACCATCAAAAAAGCGAGCGAAAAACGATAATAGAAATAGAGTTCTTTCAATAGCATTATGTGGTTGTGATTGTGGTTTCTAGATGGGTTCAATTATGTAGATGTCCCAGTTACAGGTAGAAAGCTACACGAACTAGAAGCGTGATCGTTTTTACACTATTTATTGTACTTTTTGCTAAATAAACTGACTATTTTATATCACTCGATTGCCTGTAACGTTAAGGTATTTATTACTTACCATAGACTGTAAGATAGAGATATATAATTTCATGTAATATTCTTTTTTCCATTAATTTTTTCATATTTAAAGACAAATCTATGATCTATCTAATACGACTAGTCATGAACACATCAATTTGTGAGATTTATTGTATAATTTTTTTTACAAAATAAATAATTGTTTTCATTGACCACAGTTATTGTCAAATATATCGCAATTGCGTTATAATTTTTTTTAACTTTTTAATATCACCTATCTATTTTCTAATGACTGATATCTTTTAATCTATATGACAGCTTTAAATTTAATTCCAATGAAATAATTAGGCAATGTTCTGCAATTTTTTTTTGTTATAGATCAAAGTAGGGGTAAAAATAAATAATTAAATAATTTATTTCACAAAATTTGTTGATTAACACTTTTCGAAAAAATCTTAAGTATTTTACTCGTTTGGGAAAATATGTAAAATCACTTTTTTTTAATCTCGAAAACTGTTTAAAGCAAATTAAAAAAGCCGTAAGAGCAGATTTCCTTTAGAAACCCATTCTAAAAACATGACAAAAATTTACAGTTATAAAGCTACAGTAAATTAAAATAGACATTGCCTTCAATTTAGCTGCAGAATTCAATCGTTCTACCATATTTTATAGGACATTATAGTAATATAATCTAATTTAATATAATCGGTAGTAACTGATGTAAATTGTAACTGTTATAACAGTTAGAAAGTAATTTTACAGTAGCTTTGTATAAAGAGCCGGGTAATAATAGAGACATAACGTCTCGATGTTTACTAGACCGCCATACTTGTAAATATAAAGATAGGTCTTTTATATGAATAGTTATTGATAAATTATTATTGTTACTATTTTAAGTTAAGCTATATTCGTTGTAGATTAGAAAAATAAATATTATTGTTTATTTCTTTGTTTATTTGTTTGCTTGAACGCACTTATCTCAGGAACTATAGGTCCTATTTGAATAATTCGTTCAGTGTTAGATAGCCCATTTATCGAGGAAGGCTATAGGCTATATCATCACACTAAGACCAATAGGAGCGGAGCATCACGCGGACGAAGTCGCGCGGGTAACTATTTTTTTCATGTGCAATAAAGAATATATAAATAACTATAAAATAAAAATTTAAAATACCCCCAAATGAAACTAATTTAATAGTTACCCACAAGTATCGATTGAGAAGAATCGATAATAATCTGTACAAGTCGATTTTTTGTATTATGAAAACAAAATATAAAAACAGCAGTCAATACAGGCTTAACAAATATTCAAGGATTTAAAATATTCTATTCGATACTTGATATCGAAAAAATGTATCGAGAAATACCGTTGCATGTCTACTCAATTAAAGCAATGTCAGTGTGTTACCATGGTAACAAGATTGTTATAATTGTCAATATATTAATATTGTCACGCAGCTCTCAAGTTAGAAATAAGCTGATAGTCTTTAACCGACTGAACAGATCTTCACTAATTATAGCTAAGAACTATCTAGATTAAATTACCTTTCAAACAAACAAAACTTCATCAGAATCGGTCCTTTATCTTGGGCGCTACGATGCCACAGACAGACATAGAGATAAACTTATAATGATTTTAATGTTTTGTTAAATTACTAATGCTGAGTTTTTCTGCATGATTAAATAAAGTATAATAATTGTAATTAAATCTGACACTATAAGGAAAGTAGATCTTTAAAAAATCAGTTACAATATAGTACTTAGGGCTTGCGACCTAGGCACTGGTTGAATATATCCCATATTGAGGTTCACCATCACCTTTTAAACTGACAAAAACACGAGACTTATCGGAATTCGGATTTTTTATAAATTTCTAATTAATTATAATGTAGAAGAAAAGAGCATTTGAAGACCCTTTCTTCTACAATGAGGTGATGGAATTAATGGTTCTCAGTGAAGCGAAGTTTCGTTATTATATTGCCCTATTTTGCAGCTTCCTAATAATTGCGTAGACATTATTTTCACACACCTAACCATTATATAGACGTAAACTTCCGAGTTCTGCAATCGATTTATACAGCACGTGTTAACGATTAGGTATACACTACTTATTATTAGCTATTACATTACGCCAGTGGTTCCCAAAGTGTTCACACCGTCCCGTAAAGCTCGGTTAAATGCAACAAGGGTCCAAGGGAGATTTAACACTTTTACTTCTATTGTCCAGGTAGTGAATTTAATGTTTTTAAATTAGTCAGAATATATTTCGAAATTCAGTAATGATTTCATTGATAAACAGTCTGTAGATTTTTTTCTTTTTTTTTGGTCCAAAAGTGTGGATGTCAATTGTTAATTTCTTTTTTTTATGAAAGGAATGAAGTGCAAGATGCTACAGTTTTAGAGAACCCAGAATTCACTAGAACCGAAGCATTAAGGGATGGGAGAGAGAGAGAGAGATAAATCTGGCCCACATGCGGCTCGACCGAAACGAGTCAGAAACACTTGGCGGTCGGATTCGTATGCTGATGGTCGCAAGCCAGTCGGGGAACAGATTCCCTACCATCAATGGGGCGCTAGGTTATTCGCCTATTACGTGATGCTCTCCCAGCGGCAGAGGGGAATTGTATTCTAACCCCTCCCCTCACGGAAGTTAATACGAAATCTAGTATCTGTTCGCGATTTAATTCGCAAAATCTTCTGAATTGGGTTCAGAGTGAATTGCAACCTGCTTCCGGTATAAAAAGTATTATTATTCTAGCGTATTTACGCTACATTTTATTTAAATTCAAAGTCCTTTTTTTTGTAAACAACACTGCTTTTTTGAGATAAAAAATAGCCTATATATTAATCCAGGATATTTAGTACCTGTGTACCAAATTTCGTTGAAATTCGGTCGGCCGTTTTTAAGTGATTAAATAACAAATATATAAATCATATTTCTAATATTAGTAAGAGGAGAAACGACGAACACGCTAAGTGGTTTACGGATCAAATAAGTTTGAGAACCTCTGCTGCACAGTCTACCCGTTCTGCAGATAGACACCTGTCGATCGTTTGTTAAGCACTAACTAGAAATTGCCTAGTTAGATCTTACTGCCTAGATAATTCGATAGATTAAATAATTTATAGTTCAGTCAAATAAGGGATCTAGTTGGAAATGAATCATTAAAGTCAGGAAGTTTAAAAGCATTATTATTTTGTACGATTAAGTAATTTAAAAGTTGTTTAGATTCCTAACGTGACCATTTAGTTGAAAAAAAATGGATTTGCGAAAATGATTTTTTTTCTGCAATGGCGAATTATATTGTTTTACATTAGCTTTGAATTTTTTTTCTTGGGGTTACGTTGTGTTTGAGTGACTTTAGAAATATGTTAAAAATTTAAACCAATTAGTTAAGTAATTAATTGTTTTATCAAATATCAGATTAATTCAGAGACTTTTATGGGAATTATTATTTTTTATTTTATTTTTTATTAGTGAATTAAATATAAATATATCTTATATATAAGATTATCGAGTCATAATGTTAGTTACCGTATTACTCCAAAACGGCTCGACCGATTTTTATGAAATTTAATATGCATATTCAGTAGGTTTGAGAACCGGCTACTATCTATTTTTTATCCCCATAAGTGGTAAGGGCGGCCCACCTCAATTTTTTAAAATTTATATGGCAAAACAACGTTTGCCGGCTCAGCTAGTAGTTATCTAATATTTTATAGTATAAAGCTTTCTCTTTAATATCTCAAGTTTTGACATCAGTTAGCAATTCCGTTGACAAATTAGTATTCGCGGGTAGCTCCTTTTATTTTATTTCAAGTATACCCTCCTGTAGACGATAACCGTTGTTGCGATAGATTAATACCAGTCTCTCTACTGCTTTCGCACTGTGCACATGGAGGTACTGAAACTAGTATTATGAGTCATGGTTAAGGCCATTCTTCTTGATGTCACGTAAGTTAACTTTATTATCAATTGTTGTAAGTCCATGGAGCTGACCGGCATTAATTGTAAAGAATGTTTCCAAGCATCCGAAACAAGTATGATATTTTTTTCAACTTTGGTATATCATCTACTAAATTCTTAATAACTTCGTATTTATAGGATAATAGTATCACAAAGTTTAATACTACCAGATTAGAAGTAAAAGTCTAAATAGAATGTGCACATTAATCTGTATTTTAACAATGTAACAGTGACAACTATGAAGATATGTCAGGACAAAAAACAGAATGACATTTTCTATACTTATTGATTGATGTTGATTTATGTATTGATTTATGCAGTAGATTGATTGATATTTATGCTGTATATTGTAGAAATAAACATGGCACTTTATCAGTAATATCTACCTCGATATAAAATTGGACTGTTATTATATATCTCCCCCCAATTTAGTAATTTTTTTTAATTAATCTTAATCTTACTAACTTACTTATAAATGTGAAAGTTTGTACGTTTCGATGTTTGTTACTCAATCAGGCAAAAGCGACTGAACAGATTTCGTTGAAATTTAGCACACAGATACATTATAACCTGGATTAACACATAAGCTACTTTTTATCCCAAAAAATTCAATGTTCCTGTGGGATAATAATAAAATAAGTTTACTGTCGTTAGAGGCCGAAAATTATAGGTAATTTGCACCCGTGCGAAGCCGTGACAGGTTGACTAGTAAAACCATTATATTTTATAAAAAAAAATGCGAAATAATGTTATTATTGTTGAAATACATTTTATTTTATCTATTTATCCTGCAACGCTCGGTTCTTATTCTTTTTCATCTTTTATCAAATACGTTAGTTGCCAACATCATAATAAACAATATGTACACACACTACATTAACATTAATTACTTAATTTCATAATTTAGTTTTATCAATGCATTAAGAGTTTAATATAATACTCTTTAATATAATCATATAAATCTTTTTTCCAATGTTTTACTTGAAGTATTTTATTGAAATTGAATATCTGCTGCTCTTTGTTGATCAGGTATGCTATAAAGATTTTTTTAATATATTTTTAGTTTCTATGGTCAGGTGTCTGAAGCGGTCTGCGGTACATCTAAAACAAATATACACTCGCATTTGGTCATCACTTCCTTCCTTCCAAACGTGTGCTTCCCGAGGCAATGCATCTCTGGGGAGCGGCTTATAGGGAACAATACAGGTCAGTTCATGGTAAAGGCTGGAGGAAGAACCTTATTTTGCAATACACAATCATTGACCTATAATATGGACGCCGGCTCTTTATACAAGTATCACAAAAATAGCTGAAGCCCTCACACGTAAATACTTTTGTTTTGTTTTTCGATACTTAGGCTGTGTTTGAGATGAGAGGTGAGATGTACGAGGATGGATTGCGAAGGATGTGTTTGTTAAGATTCAATAGAATCGCTTCATTTCGCCTCCCTCAGTTTGTGTGAAAGGAAGCTATTCTTGTGGAAGCGCTGCCTTACGTTTTAGCGTTTGTTTTTAAAGGTTTTTTTAATTTAAAATTACTTTAAAATGATAAAGTAACAAGCCATTTCTTATAAATATAATTTTCCTAATAACCTGAGGTTTATTTATCTAAACGTGTGTAAAAAAGCGTTTAAAAAGTGCTTTTCAAACTCAAAGTACTTTTGACACGTCAAATTTTTATTAGCCACAAGATGGCTAGTCTTCCGTATTGTTAGAAATATTATGAAACAGTAGTGTATATTTTTTTAAGTTTTCTAAAATATTCACAGATTTGTTAATAACTGATTCGTTTCATAACATTATTTAAAACATTTAAACAAAGTTGACTAATTGTAAATGCTCAAAAGTACTTGAAATTTTTGATCAAATATTTATTGAATGATATTTTCTTATTATTAGGTAGATATTCTTTTTATTCAGTACCAGAAATCCTTTCAGAACAATGGATGTTGGGTGTAGAAGACAAACATATGTAGAAACATTACATTTTTAAGATATTACATATAAAATATGCGTATCATTAACACCTGACATATAATGCTTATAATTTTCATTTTAATGTGGCAAAATTTCAGCTTAATGATCTTTAAAAAAATCGATAAAAAAGCTCTTAAAAACGGTAAGAAGTGTCAAACTTTTTAATATATTGTCACGAGCACTACATAAAGTTCCGTTCCTTACCACTCAACTTTCATTTTATTACTCTTATTTTTTTGGTATTATTGCAATATATACTGCTAAACTATAATATATAGATATAATTACAGACCAAGAACCTAGGAAGCCAATTATTAAGGTAGAATGTTTGCAAATATTTTTAGGATTAATACACGACTTCATAAAAGTTACTTTCAGGAAGAAAACAGAACTTTGTCAATAATGAGCAACAGACACTTATTATAAAAAAAAATTTTAGAAAATAAATAATGATCACAGAACATATCGCAATCAGTGTTGACAAAAATTCGTTTTTACTGAAAAATCTAGACAAGGGACAAACGCAGTCGGTGCACTTCATGGAAAATGGCCAGCGTTGTTCATGGATACCCTCCTGTTATGCTGATGCGTTGCCATCTTGAAAGTTGAGTTAGGAGGGGAAGCTAAGAGAAGAATGCTGCAGTTTCAGTGGATCCTAAGCAAGTACCATGAGCCCACTGGAACCAAAGCATTATTGGGATGAGAGGGAGGGAGTATATCCAGCCCCAATGCGACTCGACCGGAACGCGTCAAAGACTCTTGGTAGTCGAATTATTTGGTCACTTAAGGTATACAAGAAGTTAATAAGAATATCAAACAAGTTATAAAGAAAGTCATAAATAACAAAATAACGAAGTCACTTATGTATATACCAATAAAAATACAGTATATTTAGAGTAATATATACTAAACGTTTTAACGGAGCAACGTCGCAAGTTCATGTTACGGAAGAATCCCCACAGGAGCTTATCATCTCATTACTATGCAACACCAACCAGACCCTTCCTTTGCAACTCTATAAATTTGCCTGACTCGCTCCATAGATAGCAAACTGCAAGTTTATTTTAAATTTTGCTATATCTAACTTTATCTTCAAATTACTCGGTTTATACGTTAAATATGATATTGGCGACACTAATTTGAGTACCATTCTGTTAATTATGATGCTGACAACACTGATTTGTCTGGCAGCTTGTTAGTTATGATGTCGGCAACATTAATGTGAGTAACGTTTGATTTTAGAAGTTGGCACAAACTGAATATCATTCGGTTGTGCCATCGTATAGATATTTCTGATTTCATTCCGAATATTGTTGCCGGATCTGAAGGAACCTCCAAAAAGCTCTCCTGTTATATATTGACTAGTTTCACACATTCACTCATTTATTCTTTCATACTCTGCCAACTATAAATATACTATTTCCCCAGTATTGTAGTTGAATTTCTATTCTATAATGCGTAGTATGTCACCTATATGCAGTGGACACCACCATCTCTCTGACTGTCTTCTATCTCACTTACTTTTTTTTAATACAACTCTTGCCTGACAATAACTAAAACAACAAAAAAATAATTATCCGATTTGATGCAGTTGTCATGAAGTTATACATAGAGACGATACATTTTTATTTATATAAAAGATTAGGGTAGCAACATTTCTTTACAGAATTCAGAAGATATCATAAAATGAAAACAAACTCCAAACTTCAGCAACTCTGTTTATGTAATGATTTAAGGGATTTCTTTATCCATTTCTCCTCAGAGAGGATGTCTGAGTAGAGGGTCACTTCGTTGATCATGAAAGAAACCACGCCTACTAAGAAATTGTCCTTGGTTACCAGTCCATTGCCAGCATCACCACTGGAAAATTGTAATATCTATTAAAGTTCAAGATATTGTCAAACTAATCTATTTTATCTATCTATGTCAGTAGATTAAAAACCCTAAATACAAGCATGATACCCATCATCATCTTATGCATAAAATTGAATCAGTCCACTATCTTTGGGAGTCCGCCATATTGGATTTTAAGTTTTAGAGCTGTTTTTAATCTTGCATTCCCATCCAATCAAAAGATGTATTGGAAATTTTAGGCAGGAAAGGGGTAGGGAGCCGAAAACTAATAAGCTAAGTAGAAAGTTATGTTTTATGTAAAACTTACTGATAATGATGACCATTAACAGAAATAGTACAAACGTAGGCTGCAGACACTTCGTAGTGGGTATACTTTTCACACTCTCGTTTACTTATTAATCTCTGTTTGGAGGCTTTGAGATGCCTTTGATCACTGTAGTCAGGGATTTGGCCAGGCTGAGAAGTAGAATAAAATATAGTAATATAGTAAGTGAAGCAAAGAAGATATTTCACTGTTCTTACCACTTGTTTCCCCCAGCCACTTGTGTATAAAAACTTTTTAGGGTCTGGAAATTTCTGTATTATAGGTATCTTTTTGATGTTGGGACCCAATGGTACATGCTTATTGAGGAATGCTATCCCCAAATTATATCTGCCTTTTTTGGGATTAAATTTGGGATGTGTACGGTAAGATATCACATGTCTTACAACCGCTGCGTACAGAGGTACTGATGATCCAAAGAAAACCTTTATTTTACCATTCAGGTATTTCAGTTCATCTAAACAGTGAGCTGCTGTTATCACTGCTTGGGCTACAATGAGTGAAGATCCACAAGCAGTAGGGACATATTTCTGGAAATACATAAAACCTGAATGAGGGTACCGGTTTATATCCACTTTGTACCCTTTTACTATCCGACCTTCCAGGCTACTCGAGTTTGACAACCCAAAATGCGCTCGCAGCAACAAAATAAAAGTTAACAGGCATAACATCTTTAAATCACTAATTTAGTTTCTTAATTGGTTGCTGAAATTAGCCAATAAAGTTGCTTTATGGTCGTTATATAAGGAAAATAAATTTTAAAATTTTTAGTGTAATTAATTTGAGTCACAAAGTTGTTTACGATTTTTTTATAACACAGTACATGTTTGGTAGCTCTGGTTTGGATGTTATACAACTTTATATTTGAGAAATAGGGAATTCTTTTCAAGTGAGAATAGATATATGTTGGTTAGCAAAGATTTTTCTAAAATCCTGAATTTTTTGATCTAGAGAAGAGCTAACTGTAGTTCAGTATTGTAATAGAAAATAAGGATCCTCTTTAATATTTATTATTTAGGTAGCATTAAATTCTAATGTTGTGAGAGTGTTTTAATCTAATAAAACATTGTAGAGTCCCTTTAAAAACCCTTACACTATATAAGTAATCGTTTGAAAAATGCCGAATTTATAGCACTCCAGAAAAACCGTATTTATTTTTGTGTCTTGGTAATACTTGAATTGAATTTGTAATTATAATTATTTACATGGGACAATATGCACTTAAATCGAAAAATCGAGTAACAAAATATTAAACACTTACTAAAAAACTTATTAATGGAGACCCAGCATCACAAAACAACACTACTGCACAGCCATAATGATCACCAGGCTAGCTCCGTTTGACAACTGACAAGTGGCTCAAGTATATCGGAACAGAAGTTACATACAGTCTTGGAATAAAACAAAAGGTACCCGCAAATATGCAGATATCAACGGTGTTGCTAACTTAATGAAAAGTTTAAATAATTGTGATAAAGGTTCTTGGGTAAGAAATACTAAGTGCGAGTGTGAGTCGTAATATTGATTTACTTTTACTTGTAAGATTTTTATTATATAGTTGATTGTCACAAATTTTTAACTTCTATAGAGCAAATTTTAATTTCGTATACTCTTGTCATCATATACCATAATCTATATTAAAAATTCAGGTTATTTCGAAAAAATACAATGAAAACCAATTATTATATATTTTTTTATATAAATTTTTATACAAACATTAGTCTCGAATGCACAAGTAAAAAAATAATGTTTTTAAAATTCTTTATAACTTGTATGAAAATTCAACCTTAAACATATTTATGTTCACAGTACAATTGTCTAGAATTTCGTTTAATCCAGTCATAATAATAAGCTATGTCTGAGTACACGACTATAGCTCGTGAAATGTCCGGTCTTTTGTATGACACTATTCCTATTTGGATGTAATTGTTAATAACGAGAGCACTTCCAGAATCACCCCTGGGAACAAAAAAAATTATATGATAATCTTTTGTTGTGGGTTTTTTTTAATTCCCTTCAATCCCAACCTATTCTAACTAATATTATAATTTCGAAAGTAACAATTAAGAAACGTAGAAAATACTGAAGAATACAAGCCAACATGAAAGCGATTTAATATACTACTTACGCCATCTATTGACGGATAGAAGGCTTCTGTCTGTCTATTACATAATCAGGCTTAAATCACTGAACCGATAAAGCAGAGCTTGAGGAAACTTGTTTTTTCGCGGAAAAAATACTTAAGAATACAAAGTAAATAAATTAGTGTGCTCGTACGCCATCTATCGACGTGGGGATGAAGTGCTTGTCGAGCTGTGTTGCCTATGTCTTTGGGAATTAGTATATAAATTAAAATGTTTAATGTGAAATTAAACCTAAGTACACGAGGTAACTAATTACTAGTTTATATTATAAATTCGAAAATAACTCTGTCTCTCTGTCCCGCTTAACCGATTTTAATTAAATTTAATACTGAGACAGACTAGAGCTTAGAAATGGATATAAAGTTTTATCGCGAAAAGAGGCTTGTAGGGGTTAATATACGTGATGAGTGATGACGTGCATATCGAGGTGTCCGTTTATAACTTTGGGAATTAACATTTTTTTTAACGTCTATAACTACTACTTAGTATGATAAACTTACTCTGAAGCATACTGTTGATTTTGTATATTCCCCGCACATAGAGTACCGTTTGGTATATTTGATATCATTTTTTGACAAATATCATGTGACCATACTCTCTGTTGGGTGTAATGTAAGAAGTCTGTGTGTATGTTGTTCACCTCCTGTAATAATTATATTAGTGTAAAATATTTTAATATTTTTTAAAATAATTAATATTTCGGAATTTACTCACATCAACTAAACCCCATCCTGCAATTACAGCTATTTTCTCTTCAGGAGGTTTTTTTAGTAATGCCACTCGTTTTATAAAATCTCCTAGTTTAAGATTTGTCTCAAGCAATACTAGTCCAATATCATTTTTAATTTTTTCCCGATTATAACGTTCGTGTAGTAGTGTACCCGCAATTTTTACTTTATTACCTTTACGTTTATTAGCATCACCTGTATATGCTGCAGCATCAGGACATTTTCTACCACAAGTATCTATACAATGTCCAGCAGTTAGAAGAATCTTTTGATTTAGAACAGAAGATCCACAAACAAAACTACCTCTAACCTCATTTATTACTAAAAACGCTGAATGAGCATACTGTGTTATTGACACACGATCTCCTCTAACAACTTTGGATTCCATTTTACTTCTTGCATCAGCGAAATTTGTAAACAGCACTAAAGAAAGGATTTTATTAAACAGCATTTTTAAATCTGTGCTAATGTAACTATTACTAAAATGTTCATAATGTTGCTCAATTAAGATTACAAATTGATGTTTTAATTGTCGAATGACGTCATTTTATTATGTTGTTTCTGTACTTGCCGATACTAAAAGCCTTCTAATTTTATTAGGTACACGCACAGTATATAGTTATTTTTTAAAATTTGGTTAAATCAGATTTAATCTGTGTAGAATGTACATAGTTATCAATAGACATCGAATTATATAGTTTGCATATATTAGTACATTTTTAGGGTTCGTACCCAAAGGGTAAAAAGGGACCCTATTACTAAGACTCCGCTGTCCGTCCGTAACTAGACAGTTGAAATTTTCACAAATGACGTATTTCTGTTGCCTCTATAACAACAACAGCTAAAAACACCTGAAATTTTTTTTCAGAAACTTTCGTGCATGAGTCCGACTCGCACTTGGCCGGTTTTATATATATTGCTTATTTCAGTAGTTAAATGTGTCAGACGTGTTATTTTATGCGGGAACGGTGGAGGTTTCTGCAGAAATGCCGTTGATTTTAAATTCTTTTAATTCATTATTATCATCATCATAACAACCCATTAATGGCCCACTGCTGAGCCGTGTCTTCTCTTCAGAATGAAAAGGGGGTTAGACCATAGTCCACCACGCTGGCCAAGTGCGGGTTGGCAGACTTCACACACCTTTGAGAACTTTTAGGCAACTCTCAGGAGTTCAGGTTTCCTCACGATGTTTTCCTTCAGCGTTAAAGCAAGTGATATTTAATTGCTTAAAACACACATAACTCAGAAAATTCAGAGGTGTGAGCCCTCGATCAGAGGATCAAACTTGGACCTATCAGTCTTAATCACAAAATTGTGTGTCCTGCTTTCTACTGTTTTGAACAAAAGCTTACTAGGGCTTGGAGAAATTCTTAACTGAAACCTTCAGCTTGGTATTTTTACTTTTGAACTTTTAGTAATTCCCCTATCATAGAAATTTAAACCAAATAGTGATTAAACAATTTTAAGTTATTTTAATATTTTTTTTTACCTCAGGGACTTTTGTGACTGTTTTTTTAGAACATATTGCTAACATCAAAAGTGTTATTTATGATGTTGGCAACACTAATTTAATTTGAGTAGCATTTATACTTTCTTGAATGTTGGACAACTGATAAATATCAATCGAAGAAGATTGCAAAATAAATACACGGCCCTGACAGAATAATCATTATTACATCGCGAGTATTCTAGCAGTAATACTGCTGGACTGCGTATAGACTACAACACCTTTTTAATTAACAATAGTAATAACATGGACTAAGTGTTTCAGTTTTGGCAACTCAAAGGTATAAATAAAAAGATTATTTAAAAATATTTGTAATTTTATTATGATAATGTCACGTACAAGTCAATCTTATTGTATTTTCAGAAATCCAGTTGTAAAAGTATGTAGTGTTGGTGTAGCCTATGAGACCCACGTCTGGATGCTTGAAGGATACGATTCCGATCTGGACATAACCAAAAGCCATAAGGGCACCTCCGGAATCTCCCCTGAAAAGAAATCATCGAAAATTCTAAATTATTTATAGTCATCTGATTATAAATTATCTTGTCTTAGGAAAGTTAAGTTTTACGATTTATATGACAGTTAAAGGGAAACGAGGAGACGGTCCACCTGGTGGTAAGCCACCGCTGCTCATGGAAATCGTCAACACGAGTGTCTCTAGCGTTGCTTTGCTATACTGTCTGAAAGATAAAATGTGGAAGGGGAATGGATGGAGAAGAATCTTATGGGTTCAGTGAACCCTAAGACAAGAACTCCGAGCCCACTAGAATACAGCATAAATGGGATAGGATAGGGATTGTCACTGGTGGTCGTAAGCTTACTTATGGCTAGTATATTATGATATGGCTATACCATATACATGCAAAAATACACTACACTATCAAGGAAGTGAATCGAGATCTCTGTTTCTTTCTCCCAAACCCTGCTGAGTTCCAGCTCAAAATGTTCAAAATATCCATTGATAAATGAGAGAAGCGAGGACGGACATTTAAACTTACTGTTCAGGGTATTCAGTAGCATACAACGAGCCTGTGCAGAAAGTCCCTGCAGTTAGACCAAGCAGCTTACATGTACTGTATGACGGAAACGTTTGGTATACGTGTTTCAAACTTGTTGCCATCTCCATTGCAGACTAAAAACATGAATTTTTATTTAAAAGGACTGCAATTAATAATCTCCGAAACTACTTAACTGATATAAAAAATTTTTTCGTCAAACTTTAGGGTAAATCCTGGGAATCCTGGGATAAAAGGATATAGGCTATATTTTTTAGTACAGTTATTGCTTTTGCTCATATCGATATTTAATTTTGATTTCTCATATTATTTTTATTAGTTTAGGAAAGATTATATTAGAATGTTTCTTTGGATTATATGAGAAATATGTATTAATTTTTTTTATTACTATTAAAGTAACTTACATTGACAACTCCCCATCCCGAAACATAAGCAAAAACCACTCGTCTCGGAAACCTCCTCAAAATGGCGACCCTTTTTACAAATTTTCCCAACTGGATCGGAGCTGTCGTATATATCATAGCTATATCATTGGCTAAACTTAAACTATTATAATTATTATGTATTATAAACTTAGCTACATTTGCAGATAACATATAACCGGGATATTCGTGTCCATATTTCACTGATATTGTCGGTTTTTTTATATTAAGACATTCATCCAAACAGTGAGCTGCGGTTAAAATAATTCTGTTTGTTAATACAGATCCGCCACAAATAAATACATATACACAGTTTACACTAAGAAACACTGCATGTGGGTATTCCTCTATTTTTGCGTTTTGACCTCCTACAATATATGGTTGCATTTGATTTGAAACTAATTTAGCACATAGTAGTAATATAAAGAAATTCATTCTAAATTTTCTATCGGAAACTACATTTTTGAGTTTTATATTGAGTCGTTTAAACTGCTCGAGAAATGTTTGAGATTATTTTTTTATGATGCTATTAAAATAGCTCATGTTTGCCTTAGTAATTACCATAAATTTAATGATGGAAATCAATAGCTATAGTCTGTGTAAGAATTCTGCTATTATGACTTTTTTTGAAAGAGAGTTTTCAATCATCAAAAAATAATTTAATTTTTGCAACCAATAATTTAACTCAGATTTATCTAGATAGATTTTTTCTTAGAAATAACTCTAATTTTGATCTCACTTCTGAACCAAATTCTCTGATCTTCACGAGACAATCGTCGTTTCTTGAGGTTTTACAACATAAGCCTTAATTGGGCTAATTAATCACTACACAGTATAAAACAAAGTCGCTTTCTCTGTCCCTAAATCCCTATGTATGCTTAAATCTTTAAAACTACACAACGGATTTCGATGCGGTTTTTTTAAATAGATATAGTGGTTCAAGAGGAAGGTTTATATGTATAATACATATATAATATGGTAGAGAAACACTGATAATTGTAGAGGTTTCTAATATGATGTCGTAAATAAACACATTTTTGTGCGCTTACATTGCAAACGCTGGCTGAGCCCTACGAGATAGATCAAAATAATGTACTACAGTATTGTACACCTTAAAAAGGTCTACAAAAAATTCCGCGATGGTATATGTCTACCTCTTAGGGATAACCCACAATAACCATTTATTATCCTTTACTTTTTACAAAAAAATAATGGTTTATTTACGAAGCGATTTTAAACAATACCTACAGCATTAATCCTTATCCAATTAGGTACCTTAAATACATTGTACTTTTAATATAGATCAGTATGGCCCTTTACAGCATGAAATTTAAACGAATATTTTTGAAGATATTACAGATTCAAAATGCAGGGACATAGCGGTTACGGCTAAATACACGTGTTAAATTGCACCTGAGCGAAGCCGGACGGGTCGACTAGTAATTAATAAAAAACACAAAAATTTTAGTATGCTCTGAGTCATATCTCTTGGAAAAAAACAAATTAGTAACCATACAGCTTTAAATTATCTTTAAAAACCTACAATACTTGTCTTCAGTACATCGTCCATTAACTATTAATAAAGCAGGTAAGTTGATGATACAATAAATTATTTTATAACAGTTCCAAGCTAGCAAAATATCTAAACATCCCAGTTATGTGTCATCTTAATGGTTTAGAATAACTATGATGAGTTCAACAAAATACGTTATTTCTGTTCACAATAGACGTGATCCGGTAGATGCACTCTATTTGCAGAAATACTATTTGTTGCTCACTAGAAATATGTTTTATTACTAAAATAATAATAAAATTACAATTACGTTACAATTGGTATTTATTCATTTAATTCAAAAATACATGAAATAAAAACTGTTCTCCTATTTTTTTATTTCCCAGAATATTGTACATCCTTATATTTATCTAAGCTTTTTTTAATAATAATTATTTATTTATTTCCTTTAAATTTACAGTCTTCCTTAACTAATTGTTGTTGATATCTTTTAGGATTAAACACCTCTGCCAGAAGCCAACGCTCTTCCATATCTAAGTTAAACATTAAGCAATGACAATTTACAAATAAATAGTAAAATAAATTATTTGAACTGCTAAGCTTAACAAAAACTTAAAATATTTATCCTATTTAACTTCTGTAGTGTTTATTTATGTGTTTGTTGTGTGTATGTACGTGTATGTGTCTGTTTGTGTATGTATGTGTGACGATATGACGAAGATAAATTTAGTTGGTTTAAGTTTTAAGTTTATTTTATATTAGGGGTAGTTCAAGGAGTGACTCAAATTCTTGTGTAATAATAAAGGTTAATGTTAAAGGTTATTTATCTAAGCGAATACAGTAAAAAGTAGTGATATAGTATTAAAATAGTTCAATTAAAGAAAACGTTCATCTATATCTATACTAATATTATAAAGAAGTAAGATTTGTATTTTTGTATTTTTGTATGTAACGAATAAACATAAAAACTACTGGACCGATTTTAAAAAATTCTTTCACCATTAGAAAGCTACATTATCCCTGAGTAACATAGGCTATATTTATTAAAAGAAAAAATTAGAGATCCTCAGGAAATCTCACTAAAACCAACCCAAGGTGCAAAAAAATTAGCCATAAAATATCTTTCATCGCATGCGCTGCAAAAAGTATTGATGATAGAACAAAAAAATGTTCTACAATATTATAGAACGTATCAATATCTACAAAAAGGTCTGCGAGACCATATGTCCAACTATTATAGTTATGTCACTATAACTACTTTTTTACATTTTAAAAGTTGATAAAAATGCCAATCAAAATCAGACCATGTTTTCTATAACTTTGTATTAATCCTTATTCAAATAAATTATTTCGTATTCAAGACTGTTTCAATACCTGTAAAATACTTTTTGAATTATTAAAATCGGACCTTCCATTCAAAAGATATTACGAAATTAAAAATATCAATATAAACAAAAAATACACGACGACGCGACGGGCCAGTATAGCGACGCAGCGCAGCGAGTAACGCGGCATGAGAGTGGGCACCGAAATGCAAGAGAGCCAAAATATTTTTAAAAATAAGATTCCACCCGTGCGAAGCCGGGACGGGCCCCTAGTTGAATATAAATACACAACAAACTGAAGCACTTTACTGTGAAAAACATTGTAATTTTTCGTTACTATCCAACACAAATTGTACATTTTTCGGACTATGCTATATTATCTGAAAGAAAGACAAACCAACAAACCCACTTTCGTATTTACAAAATTTAATTGCAATCGAGAATCGAGTGAGTTAGCACTTAGTACCGTGCTACAGATCTTAGTGAGCACGAAGAAAAAGTACTGCAAACGAATATACCGTTACATAGCAAAATAACAGTTACGTTCCGGTTCCGATGCAACGTACGGTAAGTCTGAGATTGACAATGAAATATATATTCAACTAAAATATTATATTTTCTAGCTAGTTTCATCTCCACTATTTATAATTAACGTGACAGCAGTTAAAGCGCAATGGATTCAAAGATATCCATATCCTATTTTTTCATAAAATCTAATGTGGGCCAGAAACATTCTCGGGTGAACCATAGACATACTCCACTCCCATGTTTTCACCATCTTAAGAGGAAAAGTACCCTAGTGCTCACGTAGAGTGTCAAATAGACCTATAATGGTAACAATATTTATTTCATTTAAATGATATTTTTGGTATTAATTTCGATTATATTTTACTACTTTTATGATATTTTTTTACACTACTATCCATGTAAATTAAATTTTTTTTTTTTTTTTTAAAAGATTACTAGCAGTATGGATCACATACTACTAGTATTCCCTTTACCCCTCCTAGTAAGCTAACAAATAATAGCATGTGACAGGAGTGGGCCACGCCAGTAGTCCAATGTCCGGGATTTGAACCCACGACTTATCGATCGTGAATCCAACGCCCGAACCACTGAGCTACTGACGTTTCAAATATTACATGAGACCAAAACTCCAGGAAAGGAAGCATTTGAAGAATTATTCATTAATGTTCCTTATTCATGTTGTCTATCCTAGGAAACTTTCTGCCAACTACGAGTCCTGTCTTTTTGCCCTAAGGCTCTACTTGCTAGTTTTCATCTGAATTAGGTTTGTGCAATTTCCTATAGATCTATATCCCGGAGGATATATATCTATAGGTATTGTTTGAAATTGTATAATCTATAAAATTATAAGTATTACTTACAATAATTAATTATTTATTATCTATCTACAATTAAATAAAACAAATTATTATTACAAGCTTGAAGAGTCTTTTCGTGTAGTTAGTGTTAGGGCAGCGAAGGGGAGTGTTGTAATTATAAAAAGCCTTTAACCCTACACCTCGTTCTATGACGAGAAGTATTTTAATTTTTAAACATTATAACCGAGGACTTCGCCCGCGGAAGTTTCTAAATAGTACCAGAATTAATTGAAAGAAACTCACTCCCTCACGTGCTCTATTAACACGGTTACTTCTAAATCTTTATTTACCGAGTATACGCAATATTTCATTTAAATCCTTTGGGTTATTTTTCTGTAACTCCTTTTTACCATACCTTTGCTTTTGTAATTTATTAGTACGATGTATGAGTTAGATATATCAGTCGCATATCAATCTTCGGAGCTATATCTCTCATATCCTCGGAGCTATGTATCCCAAACCTAATCTGAATTATTTTCGTATCTACACAAGAGTCGCGTGGGCGTGATCTCGTTTCTAGAAAGGTTTATTAAGTGAGGATTAAATGGTACTAAATAGTATTAGCCAGTATTTTAGCGATACCAGACTAGCTAGAGACACCGTTACTAAGTTGTTACCTGTGTTCTTATCTGTATTTAGATTTATCTGTGCTGCTCAGATCTAAGTGCTACTAATTTAGACATGTTTTAAACCACTATTTTTTAATGAAACAACTCAGCAGCCGTACAGTGGTTGAGATTTGAGACCCAAGAAGTTTTATGGATCTTCTTTGATATGCATAAACTTTCCTACTTTGCTCTAACTCGCTATCCAGCGTTTAACAGAGCTAGCAACACCATTAACAATAGTCAAAAGGTAATCTATAAAACTACTCCTCAAACTGCCGCAGATCTATCTATAAAGTTTATAAACGAAAAAACAAGCTAACCAAAAGTCATCACAACCCATTAATGGCCTACTGCTGAGCCGGGTCTCCTCCTCAGAGTGAGGAGGGGGATAGGACATAGTCCACTACGTTGGTGTAGTGCGGGTTGGTAGAGTTCACACCCTTTATGAACTTTAGGGAAGTCTCAGGAGTGCAGGTTTCCTCACGATGTTTCATTCACCGTTAAAGCAAGTGATATTTAATTGCTAAAACACAAATTACTGAAAAGTCAGAGGTGTGTGCCCAGGATCGAACTCGGACCTCCCGAGTAAGACATCAATGTCTTGGCTATCTTACTGCTATCTTAGGACAAAAATACTGCATTGAAAAATCTTCTTTATCTCTCAGGCATTTTTATATTTTTTGTGTTAATCATTGCTCAAATTTTAGTATCAACCGAAAGTAACATAATATGTACGACATAGGTAATTGATAGCACTAACGATTAACTAAAAATCCCATACTGAACATATTATCTTAATTGTGTATCTGTAGTCTGCAGTGCACAGATCCTGCTCATCTAAACCAGTCTAGAATCGGCCACGTAACGCCCACTTAATATTGAAGCCCTATATTTCGTATTTCCTTAACATTTTGCTACATATACATAATATGTATATTGTATACATAAAATTTCGAAGTCAGACTTAGGCTTCGTTTCCACCAGAGATGTGCGAGAACCGATAGAATCACTTCTCTTACCTAGCCTCGCTCAGAGAGTGTCAAATAAAGATATTGGTTCTTAACAAACATATCTTCACTCTTGCTCATCTCTGGTGGAAACGCAGCCTAAGGCTCCTAAAGGTTCGTCTGCAAATAATGGATTTGCTGATGATTGACACAGTTGTCAAGATCAATATTTTTTTTAACTCCTGTTGTATTTTTCCAGAGTAAAGAAAATTTTGTGACAAAACTACCTACGGATGCTAAATACAGTAGCCATCAATAAACATATTATAATAATCAAATGTTGAGCCAAAAATAATTTAAAAAAAACATTGGTTTTTTCGAAATCATCCTGCATTTTTGCATTTCTGAAATGTTGTCATAGTAAAAACTTTAATAATAAATTGTTTTGAAGATGATTGCCAAAAATAATTTAAAAAAATAAACATGATTTTCCCGCAACATCGTTCTGTATATTTGAGAAATGTTACCATAGTAAAAAAATATCATTTAATTTGACTGAGAAAAATACTAAACCTGTTAGTTGGAGGATACTTTGAACCTATATTCTTAGTATACTGTGCAGTAAAATTCAAATGACAATATTAACATCTAATTTAGATAAAAGCCACCAAGCAGTGCCTGAAACTTGAGACTCAAGAGCAGGTTTAAAGACGTCTTCTACTGTGCACAAACTCTCACCTCGACCTCGCTACCTAATATTAAAATTCTCACGTACTCCTCGATAACAGAGGTATCCACTATCAGTCTTACTACTTTAATATGTACTGCGCGATATCACTTGACAGACTAACTCAATCCTGTCGAGATGTAATTTACAAACATTTGTTCATTTTTCGTTTCCTGATTTAACAGCTAAAAGAAACATTTACCTCGCCCAGAACGGGTTATCAGTATCAATAATCATGTAACTGGTATGTTTTCTATAGTTAGGCGTAGCACCCAAATGATTTGTAATCCCGCACCTACTAACTTTCTACTCACTTGTTAGAATTTGCTTACCCTTTACAAATTTGAGTGAAAGTCTATGAAGATGTAATTTCTAACGCTTTTGAGGTTCGATCGATTGTACGTAGAAAGTACATAATGGACCTACTCTTCCATTTATCCTATTGCTGAAATTGGATTGGATATGGGTTTATATAAGCTTTATTTAATTTTGTACTCTATTTCTGTTATTTATTAAGTAGTTAGTAAGTATGCATTTCTTGTTATTGAAACCCAAACCCAAAATAGGTTATTTTAGTAGAAGATCCGTATCTAAAACGACCTTCACCGGGCTGATAATAGAATGAAACATATTTTATAACAAATTTAGTATATTAGAAAATATGACAAGAATGATTTGATATATCTTGATGTTGCAACATTTAATTAAAAATCATTTTTTTTTTAAATAATTAAACATAGTCTGTCCAGGATTTTTTTAGTCAACCCATTCTGGACATATTTTCTAATATATTAAATTTGTTATAAAATATGTTTCGGTGAAGTTCGTTTTAAGTTCGGATCTTAGATTATTTCAATTAGACTTTTTAAAAAGAACTTTTGATACGTCTAAATTCCAGTTCGGAAAGCGGTTTTCTGATGAGAAAAACTGGCAAGAAACTCAACAGTCGCTCTTTTAAAACGTCCTTGTTTACATCATTTTCATTGATTTTTTTAAGTACGATTTCTTGATTGTTTTCAGGGTAAAAAAGAATCTATTTTCCTTAAGAGGATGGGACATCTGCTAAAAAATTTCCAAGTATAAAAGTTATATAATCACAATTCTTTCTTAAACACTAACATTTTTTATGTATTCTGTTTGCTAGCAGATTTCCTAATATTTTTTATATGTATATATAGTGTAAATGTTGAAGAGCTTTAATTTTATGTGTTAATATTTTCGAAATTGATTTATTTTCATCATTTTCAATTTTGAGCCAATTTTTCCTCATCAAAGAGTGTACGCATTAACTAGTTTTTGATGTGAAAATTTAAATTGCAAATTGAAGTAAAAAACGAAGAATATCCTTAATTTTATTTAACCTGTTATGTAAATATCTACGTAACATAATCTAAATCCTTTAATTATAATATCAACACCACGTAATTCATGTGTAAACACAAACAGTCAATGAAGTCTCACCTTATCTCGACGCGAGTGACATTTGCAGAGCGAGAGTCGAGACCTAGAGGCGCCGACTGATTTATTGACTACAGACTACACACCACAGCACCAGTGTACCAGTTTATCTATCTTTATTGCTTATTAACCGTGCCCATGGTTTTATAGCATTAATATACTTTGAATTTACATATTTAAAAATTACGATAACTTTCATGTTATTCTGTCTTGTTTGGAATCCTTCAAGTTTTATACCTATAAGCAGAATTTTTTTAATGGTGGAAACGAGCAGATGATCCACTTAAAGGTTAAGTGGCCACCATCGCCCATAGACATCGACAAAACAAAAGATATCTTCATGTTTTGTCGATGCGTTGCATCCTCGAAAATAGAGTGGGGAGGGAGAGTAAAGAAAACAATGCTGCGGTTTCATCGGACCCTGAGCAAGAGCCCAGAGTAAACTAGATCCGCAGCATTAATGGGATGGGAGAGCAAGTGGGTAAGTGTGGCCCACATGTGGCTCAAGAATTTTTTAATTATCAACCATCTCTTTTCGAACGACGAAGAGAAATAGATAACACATGCGCAATGCAGTGATTATAATTATAAAATATTCGTAAAACTAATAAATATTGCTGATATATATGCACTATAAAGAAGTTGTTACAAATAAGCAAAGCTAAGACCCATTCTTTTAGAGGGTCCTTTTTGGAGGCCGTTGACTTTTGGAGATGTGTCCGGCGAAGACATCGACAAGTATTTTAACCATTTATAATAAATCAAAATGCTTGTACAAATTCCAATTAAAATAACCTTAAAACCAAGTTAATAAATAAAAATTAGGTCCAAATTCCCAAGATCTTCTTTACATACCTTGACGGCGCTCATAGCAACCAATTAATTAGTAAGTAACACGCAGATATAATTAGTCTGTGGCTTTGATGGCGGAGCACACATTCCCCTATAATTACGTATACGAGCCGAGCCGCCGAAATTTCATTCAATTAAATGTATCAGTGAAGAAAAAGCTCAAAGTAATATCAGCGGTGTCACATAGGTTTACTCGGACAACTATATACTTTAAAAAAAATAATTATATTGAAATGTAATTTGTTATCTGTGCTCTATCCACCAAAATTGATTTTGACATTTCTATTTTCTTTGCGTCAATGCACGTGACGTATTAAACTTCTCTAAAAATATCGATCTCACTCGAGCGCGCTGGTAACCATTCTCGATTAAATCGAGTATTAAAAGATTGATTCTTGATTGGATCGATAACTTAATTTTTGCTTTACTTTACGGTAATGGCACCATTATAATTTGTTATTCAGAAATAAATATATTAAAGTAATTTTTTATTTACACCTATCTAAATATTTCGGTAAGTGATCAGCTGGCTGGTTTTTGTAAAAAGCATTTTTTAAATTTATACTTACTAATATTATAATCCTGAAGAAATTGTTTGTTTGTAGGTTGAACGCACTAATCTCAAGAGCTAGTGAAAAATTATTTTAGTGTTGGATAACCTATTGATAGATTAATCGAGGAATAGGCTATAGGCTATGTAACATCACGCCACAAGCAATAAGAATGGAGCATGCTCGGCTTTATTAAAAAAAGAAAATCAGAATTATTTCTTGGAGCATCCAGATATTTCAGTAGTCTTCAGGCTCAGGTTGAGATTAAGATAATAACTAACATAAAACAATAGGCAAGATTTTAATATAACAAAGTCAGCTTAATTTCCTTCGTGTATCTCAAAACCCATTATTCCAACCATTCCCATATCTTCGACAATACTCGAACAATAACTTTCTATTACCACAATACGCCCACAATGTATCCTGGACCTAATACAAATGTTGCCAGCCTTATTTATATACACATAAAGGCTATTTTATGAACTGTAGCAGGATAATTTGTAAGAAATAACAGTCCTTTGTCTGTATTAATAAAGCTTATAGTGCAATGAATTTGAATATTTCTTTGTCGGTTCGTACATGCCCCAATTTCTTAGCTTTAGTTAGGCATATAGGCCACCCTCTATCTTTATTTAATTACATTACTTTATAATGAAAGTGATTATTCTCGACATTAGCATGTTAATATTATGATTATGAGTTTTACCGCATTTGGTTGTCTATGACTAATAAAAGTAAATAATTATTAATTAAGACATCTAACAATCTAAATAGTAATGACAGTTTTAATAAAATGAACATATAAATGGGTAAAATGAATGGAAACCCACTGAAAAGTTTACCCGTGAGGGGACGGGTTAGAATACTATTCTCCTCTGCCGCTGGTAGAGCATCTCGTAAGAGCCGAGTAAACCAGCTCCCCCTTGATGGTAGGAGATCTGTTATCCGACTGTCCCTCACCCATCCCATGAATGCTGTGGATCTAGTGGACTCTGGGCTCTTGCTCAGGGTCCGCTGAAACCGCAGCATGTTTTTCTTCACTCACCCTCCCCACTCTATCTTCGAGATCGCAACACAACGACAAAACAAGAGGGTATCTCATGTTTTGTCGATGCAAAGGGCTATGGTGGCCACTTACCATCAGGTGGACGAACAGATACTCGTTTGCACCTTATGTACCATAAAAAAATCGAGTTATGAATCGATTAAACGAGAATCTATTGTGATGTGTTTGATTCAGATTACTTACAAGATCGATTTTATTTAGACAAATTTAGTTACAGCTTTCGTAATGTCCCGGAATTTCTTAAGGTCTCTAATTTTCTGTAAAATGTTGCCATTTGAATTTCATTATTAACTGATTCATAAATAACAGCACTGATTGCAGAAAAATTGGCCAATTCCTTAAACCCAGTTGAATGACCTAGACGTGCAACAAAAATCATCAAAAATAAATGAGCTTAGTTCCCATCGTCTTAATACAAACTTTAGAATTATTTATTCAATATAGAATTAAAAGTTTTTATAAAATTCAATTAGGTCTTCAAATTGAATTCTAATTATTTTAAAATTAAATGGAGAATAAAACTAGATTAATTATATCTATGTAAAGAGATGAATCGTCGACTTTATCCAAGCACTAATTTAAAAAGTTGAAAAGAGGCTAGTTTTTTTTGAAAGGCTATTGCACTAAATTTGTAAAAAATAAATATTTGTATATGGCCTTAAGAGGAAATCAGTCGACACTTTTTTCATACAAACGTAGTCCCCTGTTCCCTCCTAGGGTAATGAAGTTACAGAAGAAAAAAAATACCATGCGATATATACGTACCTCTGCCATGACTGTACGTTTTGTTTTTTTTTATTATTTGATTAATATAATAGAAAAAAAGCTTTTAAAATTAAAAAAACGACTTTTTTATTTACATTTGCAATCATCCAGCAAACTAATTATTACTAACATAAAACAAAAAAAGCAAAACGTACGGGCATACCTTAGACCCTGTACTGCATTTTAACGAAATAAATATTAAAATCGGTCCAGATTTCGAGGAGGAAACAGGGGATTACGAAAGGACGATTTTCTTAATGTTACGTAGGTAAAATCAGTTCGAGCTGTAGTTCTCTCTATCACACAGTAAGGGGGCTCAGCGCAACACCAATATTTTTGGTAAAAATCTATTTTTCAAAAGTGTCGTTCGTACGAAGTCCTCTTAACGCTACAAGCATTTTCTGCCAGCAACCTTAAGGCGTAAAGGAGATCGACATACATACATAGTTTATTCAATTATTTATTTATCAAGATCACCAACATAGCATACACTTTTAATATACAAAGGAATCTGAACAACAAATTATACAAGCTAAGGGTTGCCACAATAATAGTTGATAGCAAAATATAATTACCTAAGTAAATCACCAAAGTTCGCTTGAAAAATAAATACTATTCATCTACTTTATACAAAAAAAAAAATAGTAATCATTAAGTATTTCTTAATAAGTTTACTTCTAAAACTCCCAGAACAGTCATGAATTCTTGAGTAACGTCACGGACGTGATATGATATAAAGTAGTATTAGCGGGTAGGTCATTTTATATTTTGTCAAGTATAGTAGGTCATTTTATATTTTGTCAGTCTGGTGTATGGTGTAGTGAACATGGAAGTTAGTCTTATAGTCTTGTGGTTAAGATCCTTCTAGAGGTACACGTAAGTTTACTTTATTATCTATTGTCGTTGACGAGGTCGAGTGGTGGAAGTAAGAGTTATTGTATTATAAAAGAGCTCTTTAAACCTGCTCTTGGGTCTCAAGCCCCAGGCATATCTCGGCTCCGTCTAAATTACATGTGTATATGTATTGCTGTACAGTGATGGGTATCATTCCCCTCTCGTTCTACGACATATTAGACTGCCTATAAGGAATAATTTAAAGAAGTCGAGTGTGGATAATAAGTGTTGTTACAACGCAAAGAACTTCTGTACACCTGCATTGGTATCACAAGGCCCTGGTATTGCTCGACATTTTATCAAAAACACATCCTTTTAGTACATTATTTCATTATGTTTAATTTTTAAATTGATTTTGTAATTGGATTAAAATGGTTACGAGATCTAGTAATAAATTATTCGATGCTTTTGTATGAGTAATACCATCGGGTGGAGGTAGTTTTAAATATCCATCGCATTGTAAATGACCGCTTTGCAAGGGTCGGCTTAACACAAGCATTAGTTGGCCTCGTAAATACAGTCTCATTACCTGCGCTTGGGTCTAACAAGCGGTTTGATTTGCGAGAGCGCACGTGGCTTTTTAAATGTTGAAATTAACACTGATACGAACATAAACTCTTGCTTCATACTTTTTCTTCTACTTAAGATACGGATAAACGGTTAGGATAAACTTAATATCATCGACTGGCATAGGAGCCCGGATAACGGAGGTAGTGTTTCCTGTAAATGAGCCCTAAAATTCTAAAAGGTTCCAAAAATTATGATCGTTCTCATTGAGTCACTGTTTTCAATTGTAATCAGTCGGAAAAATTTTAATGTCTGAAAGTCACAATTTACATTCACAAATGACATCCGTAGATGAAACTCTTGATTCCTCCATAACTGTAGGTAAATAAAAGGTAATATTCCAGTCCCTTTCAAACATTTATTTATTCTTATTTAACTTTTTTATACAGACGGAAGATAATCCTTACAGCACGGTGTGATAGGCGCTTCTCTAAATACCCCCCATCGAGATGAGTGTTTGCGAATCGTTGATCGTAACTGTGCATCAACAATGAGAATTCGTAGTTCTAATGCAGCTATTACACCAAATGCTTACGCTTGTAAATTAAAAAAAAAACGAATGGACGTAATGTATTCATAGATAAATTACAAAATAGTTTAATCTATATCTATACTATTATATAAAGAGGAAAGATTTGATTGTTTGTATGTTTGTTTGTTGCGAATAGGCTCGAAATCTACTAACCCGATTTTTAAAATTCTTTCACCGATATAAAGCTACATCCTTTCCGGGTAACATAGGCTATGTGGTATTGCCATAAATATTATAATTTAAAAGATATGGCCATTTAAGTGCCATAAGGTGGCCTTTTTGTAAGTTCAAAGGTTTCTCAGGAATTACTGATCCGATTTTAAAAATTCTTTCACTGATAGAAAACTACACTATTCGTGAGTGACAAAGGTGATTTAGAGTTGCCATATACATTTTTAATGAATAGATAGAAAACTACACTATTATATATAGTATCAAGTATATTGTATCACGTAATTAATGGACAACCCCCTAATTAAACCGATAACTTATGATTACGTCAAAACAATAGTGAAAATGTAAAAAACACTGATTCTCCAATTTGATTGTTCCTTGTCCATCACTGATTCCACTACTATATTTGTACATACGACAAACAGATTACTTGTGTTGTGAAACGAAAGCACCATAGGAGCTGGTTACAAGTTATATCATTGGATTTTCTAAGAGCTGTTATCTAGTATACAGTAACTCGAGTGCTATGCTATGAATGAAAAGACATTTAATTATAATCTATACTAATCTATATCTATACTTCTATACTAATATTATAAAGAGGAAAGATTTGTATTTTTGTATGTAACGAATAAACATAAAAACTACTGGACCGATTTCAAAAATTCTTTCACCATTAGAAAGCTACATTATCCTTGAGTAACATAGGCTATATTTATTACAAGAAAAAATTAGAGATCCCCAAAAATTCTCACTAAAACCAACACAAGGTGCAAAAAAATTAGCCATAAAATATCTTTCATCGCATGCGCTGCGAAAAGTATTGATGATACAACAAAAAAATGTTTTACAATATTATAGAACGTATCAATATCTACAAAAAACTCCGCGAGACCATATGTCCAACTATTGTAGTTAAGTCACTATAACTACTTTTTTACATTTTAAAAGTTGGAAAAATTGCCTATCAAAATCAGACCATGTTATCCATAACTTTGTATTAATTCTTATTCAAATAAATTATTTCGTAATGAAGACTGTTTCAATACCTGTTAATTACTTTTTGAATTATTGAAATCGGACATTCCAGTCAAAAGATATTACGAAATAAAAATATCAAGATAAATAAAAAATAATCCCAGACGGGCCGCCGGCGCGGTGTGCAGTGCCTCGCAGCGCAGCGAATAACGCGGCGATAGAGGGAGCGACAGAATGTGGGAGCCAAAATGTTAAAAAAAAATTATCCACCCGTGCGAAGCCGGGACGGGCCCCTAGTTAATTATAATTATAGACATACAAAAAATAAACTGTACCATATTTTATTACAGAAACATACGGGGTTATTATTAGTCATTTTAAAGCTTTGTGAAACGGTGACACTCACGTATTGTTACGTACACTGTTCGCCGAACCATCACCGCGCGCGCGTTCACTAGCTAAGGAACACCGCCGAATGCAGTTGAAACTATAGTACCAGTACTAAATTATATATAAAATTAATACTAAGTACATTTTATTTTGTTGGTTACTAAGATAATTTTTTTTATTTTTGTAGCTTTTATGAACAAAGTTTTTAACTTATCTTAAGTAATTTCATTGTATTACAAGTAATTTCTGTCTATCTGTGGCATCGTAGTGTCCAAGAAAATAGACCGATTCTGATGCAGTTTTATATCTTTGAAAGGTAATTTAATCGAGATGGTTTTTAGCTATGTATTGTGAAGATCTGGTCGGCCGTTTGAAGTCTATCAGCTCATTTCTAAATTTGAGAGCTGCGTGACATTATTAATATATTTACAATAATAACTTGTCTTGTAACCACTAAATTGATGTCGTGTGGGTATCGTATTAGTGATCGTATTAAATAAGTTTCAGTCGAGGGTAATTTAAATTTTTAATTTAATAACTATTTGTAGTAAGAAACCCGGTAGGAGTAAAGGAATATGGTACTACGTCAGATATGCATAACAAGTCTTAATTACAACCAATTTCAATTAATTAATTCCTGCATCTGCTCTGGTCAACTCCTAGACCTCGTAAAAATATTAATTATATAGACAGGTTTTATCTACACACTCTATTCTAAAGCAGAGATTACTTTAACGTATTCAATGAGATATTATGATGAAAAGTCTGGGTTTCTAAATTATTTTCTGTTAAAATTTGAAATTCATTGTTATCTATAATATTTATATTTAAGTTTCATAAGACATAAACCCGCTTTCTCCAATTCGCTGAGGGAGGGAAATAACTTGTAAGATTGTAGATGTCCGGGAATATAGAAGTAGTACAGAAGAAGTAGTGAGTATTTAGACGTTCTCCTTCACTGCTCTCCAAACTTGCAAAGATGAAACAAAACACTTTGTATGCAACGACGACATTACGACAGCAAAGAAGTAGGCTTCCTGACGGAATCGGATCTTCTAGGACACTTCCCCAAATAGAGAAGTAGGAGACCGAGAGAGTAGCAACTTTATGGTGTAGCCTGTGAAATCTTCGCCGTATTAAGGTCTCATATATAAGTTGTAACATTGCGAGGGTCTCTCCCTTCATATTTCCCGAAGTCATGGAGAAGGAAGGCGCCCTTCAATCATACATTAAATTCACTGATTTTATCATTAATCAGTTGAAAAATTTTAATAAGACTATTCCCGGACTGACTTTACGTAAAGATTGGATTTGACAATATTTTAAGTTTTTAGTTTCCAATTTCCCTTAGGTTAGGTTTGTATTTTGTAAATATTCCTTTTGTAAATTGTTTCGTAAATGTCCCTTTTTCTTAGTGTAAGTCTCTCCTGTATATTCATTTCGCTTAGCCTATGTTAGGTTAGTTTTTATTATTAATTGTAAATCTTTCGTTTTAATCAAAGTTAATTCTTTTGAAATTGTACATATTTTCAAGTTAACTCTCGTTAACTTCCCATTTTTGGACTTTAGTCTCCAGTCGTGTCAAATCGCGGCAGAGACTTCTGTGTCAAAGATCGTGTCTAATATTGACTCAAACTACTTTTATTTTATGACTGTATTATGGGACATTTTCCATTTCTGAAAATATACTCATCTTGAAAAAAAAAACCTATATAGGGTCTTAATAGCTGAAAGCTGAACCTTCAGCTATTTAAGGAGCTCGATAACTACTATATTTAATACTTAAGGAGCTATAAATGTAGCAATTGAACATATTGTTGAAAGTACGAGTATACATTTAATTAATACTTTGTCATACTATCTTTACACGAAATTATGTAACGAGTGGAGCGTCCCGTCTTAAATTCTAATCACTGGATATTATTTGTGTTACTCCTTAACTCCCATTTTCCATGAAAACCTATAACTTATTTTGTATTTTGTTTATATTTTTCACAAGCTTTTTACTTTGTGATAAGATAAAATTTAAGTTTGATACAATTATTTTTATTTATAGAGTATTTTTTTCCTGACTAACTCAACTCGACAATCCTACTAATATTATAAACGAGAAAGTTTGTAAGAATGTATGGATGTCTGGATGTGTAGATGTATGGATGAATGTTTGATACTATTTCACGCAAAATCTTTACAATAATATAGCTTACACATCAGAATAACACATAGGCTAGAATTTATAACGATATAGTGTGAATTATCCAAAATATAGCGAGTGAAAAATATTTGGCTTATTCAAAATAAGATCCAAATATTCTCATTGCTAGAAAATCTTAACTTCCTCGTTCTTTGACTTGAATTTGGTAGCTACCCTCTGATTGTTTTAATGCCATTGACCCTGATCTGATAAAAAAGAGGTTTTTTTCACTTTAGACTAGAGTAAAATTTTGTATTCGCTGGCAGTTCTTTTTATTTTATTTTAAGTATACCCACATGACAGGAAAATATATAACCTCTGTTCCGATCTTTTTGAGCAAATTTTGATATTGACAAAGTCGTGTTTCGTGATGCTGTGACTCCATTATGAAGGTTTTTTGTTAGTGTTTGGTAATATTTGCTCGGATTCCATGTAGAGTGCATATTATTATTGTCCAACACAGGTTGTATGGAAAATGTATTTTAAGAGGTAATTTTAACTAGCCCTCAGGTAAGTTGTCTAGTGAATAATAGACCATATATTATAATAATTATAGGGCTCTGCACATTTTGCGATCTAAATCTTCAAACGTTTTAGGGTTTTATGGTACTTCAATTTGCCTAGTAGGGCTCGTTTGTTATAGTCATCTTGTAATGTATTATGTTATCAAATCAAGTTTAACTTTTGACTTAAACTGCGACCCGAAAACATATATCAGTTAAATAGCAAAACTATTCTACAACATTTTTTTATTGTTAGCAGTTCCTAGAGATTTATTAAAAACTACCCACTTGCTAGATAATATATAGCCCCTGCCGCTAACGATCTCAGTCAGTCGTCAATGTGATTTTGTTCAGTTAACATCGTGTTAAGTAGTGCTAGATTTACCTTTTTGAGATTTTTCATCATCACGACCCACTATTGCCCACTGCTGAGCCGGGTCTCTTCCTCAGAATGAGGAGGGTATTAAGCCATAGTCCAACACGCTGGCCCAGTGCGGGTTATCAGACTTCACACACCTTTAAATATTTAATTACTTATATGGTTTTGAGATTTTTGTATGTTACTTAATATCTATTTTTACTGGACAGTGGAGGGGGAGGGGGGGGGGGTTATTTTAACGTAAAGGAGACAGTAACATTCCACATAAGTCACAAGTTTCTAGAGCTGCTATCTTTAATTCTAAAATCACAGTAATGGCAGTTAAATTTCTGTAGAATTTGCTTTTGAATTTTCTATAGATGTGTATTTAAAGTAAAATATGTTATTAAATTTTCATATTTATTATACTTTAAATAATTGTATTATTGTAATAAATAATAAGCCTATTAAAAACACATTATTTTAAAATTAATTTAAATGAGCGATGTTCGCCTATTTTACACAGATAACATCAGTTTAGATCACGAGTTGAGTTTCACAGCTCTTTTATAATTTACCAGAGTGTTGCAGTAAATTGTGAGATTTAATCTAGACACCACGTCCAGACTCTAACATATTATGTACTTTCATTAAAATCTAGATTTTAGAAAAATGATATACAGCAGATTAAGACCTGGAAGACTTTTTTCGGCCCCCTGTCGGGTTTGATATTTTAATTATTTCACAAAATTCCTATTATCTACTAGTGTTATTCTCAAGCTTTTTTACTAAACTTTGACTTCAATTTTATATAATTATATGTATATTAAAATTATTAACAGTTTCTTATACTAATAATCTTCTTCGCTTCTGTAATAATAATCTTTAATAACTAACAGTTACTAGAATAATTAATTAGTATTCAATTACCTTATAGTAACTTACTAAATAATGAAAAAAATATTTCTAGATATTATAATTATAATAAAAATGTAATCTATCATGTCTGTACATAGAAGATATTTAATCTGAACCTCTTTATAATACCAATGGAAGTCAAAACAATCATTTAAAAAATGTTTGTCTCTCTAAAACTACTACTGAAGACAGTCATTTAAAAATGTTTTAGCCCGACAAAACAACTGGCCAATATAATTTAAAATAACCTAAAAATGAAACAGTTTAGTTATGAGTGATTTATATTTCATGGTAACTATCTCAATACCAAAAAATAAAATCCATAGACAATGTAATCTAAACTATTAGAAGTTCCGACAATCTAGAATATTCTTCGAAATCCATTACATTAGTAAAAAATATGATGTTGAGGCAAGTGCGCATGCGCAAGATGATTTAGAGCCGCAAGGTGGGTGACCGGAGCAGCGGGCGGAACGTAGAGGGCGCTACGCTCTGCTGCGCAGGGTAATGACATTGCCAATCATATCTCACTATCTTGATAATTATTACTTTTCTTATACTTCAGATACTCGTTACTTACCTAGTGTAGGGGATAGGGGATGATAAGGAGATATGTAGATGGTAATGATATTTTTGGCTAGAGATCATGAAAAAAGATTTAGTTATGGTAATGAAGTTTTTGGCTAGTGTTCATGAAAAAAGTAAGGTGATGATAATGAAGTTTTTGGCTAGTGTTAATGAAAAAAGGTTTGGTGAGGGTAATGAAGTTTTTGACTAGAGTTCATGAAAAAAGATTTGGTGATGGTAATGAAGTTTTTGGCTAGTGTTCATGAAAAAAGATTTGGTGATGGTAATGAAGTTTTTGGCTAGTGTTCATGAAAAAAGATTTGGTGATGGTAATGAAGTTTTTGGCTAGTGTTCATGAAAAAAGATTTGGTGATGGTAATGAAGTTTTTGGCTAGTGTTCATGAAAAAAGATTTGGTGATGATAATGATATTTTTGGCTAGAGATCATGAAAAAAGTAAGGTGATGGTAATGAAGTTTTTGGCCAGTGTTCATAAAAAAAAATTTGGTGATGGTAATGAAGTTTTTGGCTAGGGTTCATGATAAAAGATTTGGTGATGATAATGAAGTTTTTGGCTAGTGTTAATGAAAAAAGGTTTGGTGAGGGTAATGAAGTTTTTGGCTAGTGTTCATGAAAAAAGGTATAGTGATGGTAATGAAGTTTTTGGCTAGGGTTCATGAAGGAGAGTATGGTGATGGTAATGTGGTTTTTGTGTATGAAACAAGCTAAGTAATCAAGTTCATTGTTAAAACTCAAACGAGAAGAATGAAGTATTATTCATAAAACAGTTACGCAATGTTTGATAAGGTACATTAAAAAGATACAATGATAGTAATGATGACGGTAATTTTTCAAAAGTTCATTCAGATTATTATCTCATCTGACATAAATCTCATTACTTCTATCATAATAAGATTGTTTGCTGATATTTTTAAGGGCGATGTTCTTTCTATCATTTAGAAATTCCAAAATCTTACTTTAACAGCAAAAAAAGTTTGATTATAATTAAAAGTATGTTGGGATCTTCAGATATATATTTCTCATTTTCACTCATTCTTTTGTATTTTTTTCTTTTAAATAAAGCTTACTTTTGTTAGCTTTATTTAGAAGAATGTGCTATTTAACTGAGAGTTATGATGTGGACGATAATGCTAATGATAATGATGAAGTCAACGTTCAAACGGCTTCCATCATCGGTACAGAAATAGCGCTCACCTGCAATTATTAGCTCAGAATAATGTGAGGAAATATCGTGTGTCTCATCCAGAATGAGATAATACCCTAATAATATGCATTAATGCATCTGTTATTTAATTCAAATATACCCACGATAAACAAGAAGAATCGATGATAACACGCAGCTCTCAAGTTAGAAATGAGCTGATAGTATTCAAACAGCTGAACAGATCTTCACAAATTATAGCTAAAAACAAACTCCATTAAATTGCCTTTCAAACAAATGTTTCATCAGAATCGGCCTATTATCTTGGGCGCTGCGATGCCACAGACAGACACACACGTTAAATGTATAACACTCCATCGTTGTAGCGTTGGGCGTCATAAATCTGTATGTATAAAAATGAATTCCTATCTTCCTTTGTCACGGCATCACGTGTGAACGGATGGACCGATTTCGCTAATTCTTTTTTTGTTGTGTTTGTTATTGTCAGAAGAAGGTTATTATATAAGAAAAAATTAAGAAAGTTATGCTGAAAATTAGGTAAAGACTATATAAACTTTTCTAATGGAATTTAACTGTCACTCATTTGACCAATATACGTGTACGTAGCTCAGACAAGACAACGACTGTCGGGTCAGTTAGTAAACAATAGAATTTATTTACATGTTACTATATCTTCAAATAATTGCATTACAACGTGCCAAATAACGCTTTGTATTATCCAAGTATTTATTTCTTTTTTTTTTTTTGGATTTTATTTATATAGGTTAAGTCATATTGACTTCTATTTTTATATTTTATTTCTATTATAGTAATGTTTTTTTTTATTCAATCTTATGTACCTATAGATAGTTCCATCCACGACTCCTCGCGGCTCTTCTACTATTTTGATAGTTAGTAGGCGAGGGGCATGACCACCAGGTGGTGATTTTTTTTGGAAATTAATAAAATAATAACTTGAAAAATATGAATTTCTTGCAAAAGCAAATTTCAGAAATAATACATAGTTGTATTTTATTAGTTGAATTTTTACGGATATATTCATCCAAAATTTGACAATTTTGAAGGTTAATAAATATACTTAAAATGCAAGGAGCTATACAGTTAAATATTATTTATAATAGCTTGACTGTATATCGGACACTGTGAAAGATTTCCAGTTTCGGATATGACGAAACGTCGAGTGAAGCAAACCGTGACTAGAGGGTACACGGTCTGATGCCTCGCTATTGGACACAAATCATTAAAAACCAACGATTCCACTTGTTTTATGTTATATATGGCTTATTTTTTGTATAACTTTGTTGCAATATACCCTACATTGATGGTAAATTAAATAAGTAAGCGGCTGTGATAAGAATTAAAGACTCTCTGTTTAAATTTCGCGGAATTAAATAAAAATACATGAGATAGTTGTAGAGAATATACAATACAACATGAACCCAAGCAGTATCTTGGACTTGTGACCTTGTGACTACTGAGGTTCAGTGTTTAAACTTAAGGTTGGGCTAACATAAGGCTAACCCAACACAAGGCTAACCTAAGCCTAACTTACACTTCCGACATATATTTGTTGGTATGTCTGTATTTTATAAAGACATCACGAAAAGATGTTTCACGAAATTTAAAGCTATTTCAAGGGTTCCTTTTGCAGGATTCAAAATCAGCTCAAATGAGTTCCAAAACGCAAAATGAGATCCATTTCAGTTTACGTCATTTGACGACTCTCTTCGAGATTAAAATCTATCAAATTTTTATAAAGGAGATCCTAAAAAAAAATATTTATATACATGGATACTTTTTCATAATGTTTGTATGAAGACTTAACGTCCATATTATAGGTCAATGTAAAGTAAAAAATTACCACCAGGTCGTAGATCAGTTCGATGAACTGAGCCACAGGTTGAGGCAATTAATTCATTTGACTCCTGTCCTGTCTTATATAATAAAGATGAGTCTCAGTGGCTCTCCTTAGTTAATACAATCAGGAAGTGACAATTGAATTAGTACTTCAGGGTTGCCAGCATACTCTCTTCTAAACCTCTACTAGGACTAGTAATAATAGAAAATACCGAATATTTTGTCATCAAAAATCTACAATTTTTTTTTCGATAATTGATTATTACTATTAATGCGAATGTGTTGTTTGTATGTTAAGCTGCTAATTGTTTATAAAATCTTAAGACTATCTTCTATAATATAAATCCAAGATTATAAGATTCTATATTCATATAAAAAAATATAAAAGTATAAATGATGATGATGTGATGCAATGCAATTTAGTGATGTCATTTTTTGTAGGGGTTTCAACAAAAAATGTATTTTTTTTTTTCATTTTAGTACAATGTTAACGAAATTATGATATGAATCTTATTATATAATAATAAAACAGTCGGGTTTGTTCGAACTGTATTCGTCTCCGTTCGTCATAAATTAAACACATTGGAAAATTGACGAAAAAATAAAATAAAAGGAAAATCATTTTCCCATAAAAAATGTTCATGGGTTTCGTAACTGTCAAACATGTCAACTGTCGATCATAAATTAAGTTCAGCTAATCTGTAACACGACATTCATTGATTGATTGGCGGTACGAAGTTCGGCGGCTCAGCTAGCAATAAATAAACAATTCTATATCTAAGTTTTACATATGAGTAATGTAAGTTTATAAAAACATTGTGACATTAATTATTTAAACTACGCTATAATGTATGTGTATGAGTGTGTGTCCAAATGAGTAGTAAATAGTATTAAATTTAGTACTAAAAAAGGTCCATTCAATCATTTTCTTGAAAAATGTTTTTTTCACAGTTTGCAGCACAAAAAAGTATTAAAGTAAAAATTAAAGTTCGATGGAGAACCTCTTAGAATTGCTGGCCTTTGGACAGAATGTTTGTTTGGAGATATCCTATGATATTTGGGTGAGAGTAAAAAAAAATATCGTCTTATTTTGGCACACCCTAATATTCATATGTGTGAACGTTTCAATTATATTATGAAAAAGCGTTACTAAAAACCAGCCAACCGCACGAAGGGTTCCGTACCAATATTTGGCAAAAAAAATCACTTTGGTTGTATGGGAGCCCCCCTTAAAAATTTATTTTCTTCTGTTTTTAGTATTTGTTGTTATAGGGGCAATAGAAATACATCATTTGAGAAAATTTCAACTGTCTAGCTATCACGGTTCATTAGATACAGCCTGGTGACAGACAGACGGACAGCGGAGTCTCAAAATTGACCTGAAATATACTATTTTATAGACTGTTTCTTTTAATTTGGTGCATATAGTTTACAATAAATAAATTAATAAAAAAACCTGTTTATCCACCAGATGAAGATAGGAAGTGGAGATAAAGCGTCGACCCTAGTTTGTTATCGTTATTCATAGAACAATAAGTGTGTCATGTCAGTTAGGTCGCGTAATCTGCAGGGTGACGTTGGACGACTCGAGCTTGACATTAAATCGTTATAAAGAAATAAGACAACACGTATTAAAAAAAAAACAGTAAAATAATTTAACAACTTAACGTCGAATATTTTTTTTTGGATGTGGAACTTTTTGGCGAGGAATAGACAGGTGGCTGCCATGTTGGGGCTGCTGGTGACTGCTGCTTTGGTGGTCATCATAGTAGCTGCTAAGGGTCATCAGACTGTTGTACGGCAACTACCTATAAAAGAGCCTGATGATATAAGTGATGATGATCATATTTTCTCTACTTACAAGTAAGTTTATTTACAAAGTTATTATTCTTACAATATGGAATTATTTTTTCTTGAAGTTAACACTTTTGGGATGGGTAAAAAATGTTAAACTAACGTCAGGACCTGACGGCGTTTGCACGCTTAATTGGTAGCACGTTTCATACAAAACTTAATTAAAATTTGTGTACGATATTTTATTTAACCACATAAATGATAGTACTTTAATACTGATAAATAAGGCAATTCGCTAACCATTCCAGAATATTCAAAAATGCACAACGTTCATGTTCAAGTTTTTACTTCTACCGGCGCTCCCCCAACGCAACCCGTTTTTCTTTCTTCTTTTTGAATACGATTTTTAATTATTTATTAATTATTTTCCATTTGGTTTAGCACAAATTTTTTTTGTTATTTTTTTTACAATTGTTAAATTGAACAGGTTTACATGGCCTATTATTACCCGACTACGGCGAAGCCATAAGGAAGGTTTATGATTTTGGCAGTCTATATATGTATGTATGTATGTATGTATCTATGTATGTGTGTTTGTATGTTCCACTCTAGCGCCTAAACTACTGAACCAATTATTATGAATGAGGTGTCAAGATACTCGTAATAATGCCGCGGGTGACATAGGCTATAAAAATTTTATGATTTTTTAATAACGGAAATTATACCTTAGATTCTAACCTCGAAAAAAATAAACTGAGCTAATTATCACGTGTTTGGAACAAAAAGAAAGGTCTTAACGAGCACATTACAAATATGTATATATATGTATCATTTATGTAAACATATATGTTTAAAATGCGGGCGTATAGTACGCGGGGCCAGTCGTTGCAGTTATTCACTCGTTTAAGCAAATAAAAACCAACATTACGTTACAATATGAGATTATAAAGATTATCTCGATCGGGAAACGGAAAACTATTAAATAGATAGAATTATTAAATAAATAGTTTTTTGAACTTTATTTTTTTTATTACTAATACTATCATAAAAAATTAATAATACAGTAAGAAGTTTCGTCAGAAATTGCCTTTCATGTCTCAGGAATACATTTTTTAACTCCATGTGATATACTGATGGAATTTTTAATTAATTATTTATGTGTTAAAAAGCGTCGTATACAAGTTTCTTATAGAAATCCTGCTATTAAATATTGTTGTTTACTAACTTAGGTTTTTGTACATCGATATCATTTAATTAAATTAAACAAATACATATTAAAACACGCTAAACGTGATGTTTAGGTCATCTCATTCGTAATCGTAAATCGTGATAGAACTTAATTTATAAATCTTCAGTTGGTCATCTAGTCGAGTAATCTTATGTGTTAATTGGATGTTTAAGATTTACCTTTTATATATTAACGGTATCATGGGAATAGATACACAAATATAGTGTCTATCTATTACTGATAACTTGATATAATATATACTTTGATTACTAATAAGAATTGGATAAACAATCTGCGTTAAAATATGTCCCAACCAAATGGCCACTACCGAATGAAAAACACGTCACAGTGCTCATATAAAAAAACCAAAAATGTTAATTTTTTTCAAAAATTTAGTAGATATTTAGGTCACTGTTATCGACTAGTAATTATTATACTAATCGACCTACTCCGACTTTGCACAGTTGCAGTTTATTACGTACAATACTTAAAATAATACAAACTAATTACCCCGCAGGAACTCCGAATATTTCCGGGATAAAAAGTAACCTATGAGTTACTCCAGATTATAACTTATCAGTGTGCCAAATTTGATTTAAATCCATTCAGTCGTGTTGACGTGATTGAGTAACAAACATCCAAACATCATTTTTAGTTTAGTTTGTATAAACTTATAGCATAGAAGACCATTTTTACTTAATGTCTAAACTATTTTATTTTAAATATCTTTCTAAATAACTTATTGTCGATCAAGGACAGTTTTGAGTGGAATTTTGTATCTAGTTCTTATCTATTGATCGAAGAATCTAAATCAATAACGCAATATGTATTCTCGAGATTATTGCTAAAGTTAGGCAATATTGAATATTGAGTAATATTAATATTCAAACTGATTGTTTAAATTATATATTATTTTAAATATAAAAATCTCATGCCACCGCGTTTATCGATTTTTATGAAATTAGGTAGGTCTGAGAAATAGGCCATATAGGTACTATTTTTATACCCTTGGTATTAAGGGTGGCCCCTTATCCCTCTAGAAATGAATAAATATGGCAAAACAACGATTTTCGGATATTTTAGTACACTTATAAATAATTTAATAATATGTAAATGAATTATTATTATTTTTTTTTATTTATTTTATTTTGGCAACATACATTCATTAGTTAATTTACACATACAATATTACAATACATAAGACAAACAGTGCCGAAAATTAAAAACATTTTTTGAGTTTATTGTTCTATCTATCTAATTATAATAAAAAGTGTCTTAAAGTGTTATCGAAATACTTAACTTAGTGCAAATTACATTTCTATATTTCTTTAAACCAATATCATTATTTCGAGTCGTTTCAAAATACAACAACACTGTTGATAAATTTTTATTCTCCCGTCCCTAGCAACGTATTAGCTGTTCTCTGATAAGAAAATACTCGTCAATCTGCTATAATAAATGTAAATTTAATAATTAATTAGAAAATTAGTGGGAACACTACTATATTATGATGAATCTGCTATAACGCGGCTGTGCTCCATATTCCTTGCTCTAATTGTTCATATTTAAACACCCACACAGTTTTAATGCGTTTTATCATTATATTAATTTACTACATAATGATATTTTAATTACAAAATAGCTGTTAGATGTTAACGGAATTTTTAATAGTAGAAAGCGGAGACATAACAAATCAAAAAAATTATACTCATAAAAACTTTTCTACGCTATTGAGTTTATTATGCCCATTTTCTTGTTGAAAGTATAATTTTGCGTTGTCTCCTAGTAATTGTATTAAAAGTTATTAGATCTAAATGTCTATAATTTCCCTTTGAAAGGTTCTATCTCAAGTAACAGTAGATTAATTTACAATGAGAAAAATATAAAGGAAATGACTCTTTGGTTTTCGGTATATACCGTAATAGGTAATTATTTAAAAAAATATCCCAACCAATAGGCCATCTATTTGGGAGTTTAATGAATAAAATATTTTACATAACGAATTACATTACACACGCATTGTAAGTTAAATAAAAGCTAGTATTATCATTCATAGAAATATTACTGTAAGTATCAGTAACAGATAAAAATTTATCAAATGAGAATTTGAACTTGTGATCTCTAATTGGAAAAACCCTATCAATTATAAATATTTAATAATTTTTAACTCTATCTATAAATTATTTTTTAGCAGTTTGATCAATTTTATTTAGAATAAATAGAAAAATTTCTTGGTCTACGACATGCCGCTTATCAGCTATAATTAAGAACTCATTTGTATGGCAGATATTTAGTTAAATGTATGATTTATTACTGGGTGATCTCTGTATAATAAATTAGTAACCAAAATCTTATCAATCCACAGCTTACCATCCGACGACCGCTTCATGCCGTCTATTGGTAACGGACATGTCGCCACCAATGTCTTCAGCGATGCTGTCTACATGAATGGTCTCTACAGTGGTCGTAAAGGGGAAAGCCGAAGAGCCAGAATACCAGCTTGGGCAAACATAAGACTAAACTCCACTTTAAATAACCGTGCCTACAATCCGATGTACAGTTTAGACACAAAACATGGAGTATTCCAAGTGACAGTCAACCGAAATAAGTCTGTTGTAACCCAAAGAATATTCGCTCATAGATTCTACACTAGAACTATTGTGAATCAAATCAAAGTTGTACCGAAAACCCATGCAGGTAAGCTATTTGTTTATCTATCTATAATACTAATTTCTTCAACATGATTTATTGCTATAATGTTTCAAAGGCGTCTTAAATTAAATCTGGATGTCATTCGTGCTACATTGCTATTTTATATTTCCAGGCGTTAAATAGTAGTTTAAAATTAATTAAATTCGTGTGACACAATCCGATGGCTAACATAACGTATTGGTTTAATCTTCCTTCTAGCCTCCTCCGGAGATCTACAGTGCTTTTATCTCCACTCCACTTTAAGAAGTCTGCCTTACCTCATTACTTCCAGGATAGATCGAACTTCCTGCTTGGATTTTTTTGCTTCATCTTTCCGACTTTATTACTTTTAATCATTTTAACCAAAAAAGTTTTTGCGTTTATATTATGTTAAATTTACTCTATACAATACAACTTTTACTAACTTTACATTATTTAAAGAAAATGTTTGAATTCCAGATCCAAATTTCATCCACCAAGAGATCTGGGTAGCGATAAAGCAAATGGCAGGTCCAAAAAGTAAAGACATAAACTTCAAAGATCCTACTCCTGAAATCATAAATGATGCCATAATTTGGAAAACTTGCGGAAAGACCAAAGACATTGAAGACCCATTATACCAACCCTTACCAACTGATGTATGTGCCTATTGGACCTCTGTTCCTGATCACCTTGTAGTACCACATTTTAGCAGAGTCTTTACATTTGCAATGACAGTGGATAAGAATGAAACTGTTGCTAGACAGGAGTTTATAAAAAGTAAGAATCTAAGTATTTATATTTTTAAGATATGGGAGACGAGATGGTGATGAATTAAATGAATGTTTTGTAGATAATTACTTTGTTTTTTTTTATTTTGTTTATTCATAAATATTCATAATTTCGATAAAGTCTATATATATAACTCGTGGACAGTATTACAGGAGGATGGAGAAGAACTTTTTGAGAAACATGTGGAGCAGTGGATAAAACTCTACCAGAAATCAAAGATTACTATTGAAGGGAACTTGCAATTGGTATGTATAAGTATTCTTTTTATTGATTGGGGAAGGCTCAAGTTGCTGTCAATCCACAGTCTACTGCTGGACGAAAGTTTATCCCTACACCCTTTTAAACAATATATTACTTGACATTTCCAACAAATTTATGAGATTATTTTTAATTATTTCTGAATAATTTCAGGCTAAAATAGTAAACGGCATCTGGTACTACTTGTTGAGCTCGTTACCAGCTGATGAGACTAACTTTCCGTTAGACAGATTCTTCGGTCTCAGCCCAACAAGTTTGGCGAGAGGAGGCACATTCACGGATTATGCAGGTATTTATGTCGTAGCATCTCTCTTTATTCTCTATATAAATACTATCGCGTCTACTTAAGGTTCTTATTAAGCGCCTAGTAGTTCATGGTGTAGTAGAGGACTTTCAGGACTTCATTAAAATAACAATAAACGTGTAATTGAAATGTATTTTTTTTATAATTTCAGGTCATAACTTTTGGGATACAGAAATGTGGATGTACCCCACCATCTTGCTTCTTTACCCGAATCATGCTAAAAATCTGCTTCAATATCGCCTGGACAATGCCTATCCCGCTTCTGAATTAGCTAAAGCTACTGGGAATAAAGGATATAGGTAATAAAGTTTTTCATGTTCTTTAGTATTTATCTATTTACTCAATTGTTATGGCATTATTTAGAAAGTTGATTTTAAACTTCTTAATGTAATTTTTGAAGTGAAACTTCTTTAGAATCGTTGTGATTTCAAACCGGATGCAACGGAAAAAACGACAGGTAAGAGACACAAATACAAAAATGTGTAGGAAAGAATGAGACAGAAATATACAAAACGACAGGTAAGAGACACAAATACAAAAATGTGTAGGAAAGAATGAGACAGAAATATACATACTATTTTATATTATTATATATATTCATCTCATTCTTTTGTCGATTTATTTTCTTCTATATATCCTCATTTGTTTATCAACTAGTTCAATGATATGTATCTTTCTTATCTCCTTACATCATTAATATCCTTTGATGTCAATAATGTAGTATGTAGATGTAATTACTACTTGTATTAACATCCTTTTATCTTTGAAGATTTTTTTTGTAATAAACAATCAATAACAATTTTACAGTAAATTACACATAAACGTAACATTGCTCACATATTTTTTTAAGGAGCTACAACTAATTCGCAATCCTTTGATTGCTACGAGTACTGACTTCTACAATTGCTATTATATTATTGTTATAAAATCTTTCCAGATTCCCCTGGGAGAGTGCATATACAGGAACAGAAGTAACTCAAAATTGTTGCCCTGAAATTGCAGAATTTGAACAACACATCACTGGATGCATTGCATTTGCTGCACGACAATATTTAGCAGTTACTAGGGATGAAGAATGGTTAAAGGTTACATTAATATTTTTAAAACTAATTTTTTTCAATTACTAAGTCTACTATCATTTAAATTAGATATTACAATTTGATATCGATTAATTAAAGAATCAGATAAATTTTTGAATCAATATATCTGAATCAATCCAGTTGTTTTTAGACAAGAATCTATCTTTTTAGGCTCGGTTAATCCAAAAAAATGATCATCCCTATATTTGGCTAAGACGTAAGTAAAGTAATTACAAGACCGGGTACGGGTACCGCTTCTATCTTATTAAATTAATCTATATTCCTAATTTTCAATATTTTTTAGCATGGCGGTTGTTCCCTTATAACACATATGGCAGACTTTTGGGGTTCACGAGCCGTGATTAATTACACAACTGGATTTTACGACATAGCTAGTGAGTATAAACATATGCCCTTTATATTCATGAAAAAATCTTCTTTTTATTCTATTATAGTAATTATTTTAAATATTTTTGTTCCTAGACGTGATGGGACCAGACGAAGATCATAGTAACGTTAAGAACTCTATCTTCACAAATGTCGTGGCTGGTTATTCATTATACTTGGCACAGTAAGTGAAAAGTAATTTGTCTATAAAAATAGTCAAACTACCATTGATGGAGACATCATTAAGAGAAGCCACTAACTTTCCAACTGCTATCAATGATGTTGCTAACAATATACCTAATTATACTTTTATTATCTAGATACGTTTCCTGCCTTTGCAAAGCCTACTTCAATGCGAAGAATCCAGAACACTACGCCGATATCGCTTGGAGTCTAGCACTCCCCTATGATGAAGTTCTGGACTATCACCCACAATTCCAGGGTTACCACCAAGGAGATACCATAAAGCAAGCTGATGCTGTTCTCCTCGGGTTTCCTCTACAGTATCCTATGAATCTGTATGTATCACATAACTGGCATAATCTCAATTATTTTTTATTTAATATTATAAAAGAGAAACTAACTCCGTCAGTCTGTTACGCTTAAACCAATAAACCGATATTGATGAAATTTGGTACAGAGATAGACTAGAGTCTAGGAAAGGACATAGGCTCCGTTTTATCTCGAAAAAAAAAGGCTTGAAGGGATTGAAATAGGGGATGCACTTACATTTTGAGCTATGTGATCGTGTAAGTCTTTGGAAGTTATTCATAAATAAGTGATGTTGATGTTGAAAATTAAAATATACAATGAAACCTAAATACATGTGGTAACCCAGGCGAAGCCGGAGCGAGTCGACTAGTTACAATATAAATCTTTAGCCTAATGATTAGTTGGTAACCTAAATTAATGTTAAGTGTACATATCTTCTAGTGTAGTCTACAATATCTTCTTTATCATGAATTCAATGGTCTCCCACTGGTAATTAAAATAATATTACACTACTGGGTCATATTATCATGAGAGTATTATTATAAATAACTATCGATGTGTATTTTTATTTGTCCTAAAAACTTTACAGTTCACTTGACAATGAGACTTCAATCTACAGTTTCCAAAAACTCCAACAGATGGCAGTGTTAACTAAATAACACTAATATTAATGGATTTATTCAATATCTTTAGCTAGCTACTTATTTAGGTGGTAGTAAGTGACTTAAGTTTTAGGCTGCGTTTTCACCCGAAATGTCCTCGCTCATGTTAAGTGAGGGATGTGTTTCTTAAGAATCCCTTCATGTGACAGATCAGATCGATTCCTGATATTCTCATATTATTATAGAATATTTATGAAGTAACATTTGCAAGGTATTTGTATACCTAATAAAACTCTATTTAAAATGTCGTCCATGGCCATAATAATTATTCACACTAGCTGTATTGTTTAAAAGGTTAATTGTTACTAGTGAGAACATTCTGATTTAGGTAATATTAAATGACATCAGAAATTCAAAATACATGCAAATAGTTTAACTACTTTTAATGGCTACTTTGCACTTGAACAACAGGTTTTAGGGTTCCGTCCCTCATGTTATAAAGAGAGTTTCGATGTCCGTCCTATACTTATGTATATTTGTCAAGAACGCAACGAGGTTTTAATTTTATATGATGTCTTAAATCAGGCCGTATAAATCCCTTTATGTCTATGGGAGTTAGTCTATCATCATCATCATCACGACCCTTCAATGGCCCACTGCTGAGCCGGGTCTCCTCCTAAGAATGAGGAGGGTATTAGGCCATAGTCCACCACGCTGGCCCAGTGCGGGTTGGCAGACTTCACACACCTTTGAGAACTTTTAGGGAACTCTCAGGAGTGCAGGTTTCCTCACGATGTTTGCCTTCACCGTTAAAGCAAGTGATATTTAATTGCTTAAAACACATATAACTCAGAGTCAGAGGTGTGTGCATGTGTGGGGGATCGAACCTGGGACCTCCCGAGTAAGACTTGAAGTCTCAACCACTGGGCCATCACTGCTTACAAATCCCTTTAAATTGTGATACCCTTTAAAAATCCAGCTAAGTTAACGCCATCAAAAGATACGCTCGTATGTTTAAATAAAGCAATATCTTACAATACCCATAAAGTGGAATAATCCTAAAAAAGGGAAAATGGTTACAAAACAAAAAATTATTTGAAGTTGGTAAATTAACGGTGATTTATGTCGATGTATGGAGGAGGAATTTGTTGGTGTTTTGTGGTACAGAATCTTCATCAACTGATACACAACCACTATCATATTTGTTCTTCATAAATCCACCATCCTTCCCATGAATACGGTAGCTTCTAGTGTTGCTAATATTATGTACAATGAAAAAATCTTTAGATATTCACTAATTTGTTTTTCTGTTTCATTAGATCGACTCAATCAAACGATTTAACTTACTACGAATCGGTCACTCGAAGTACTGGACCTGCAATGACCTGGAGCATGCACGCCATAGGACACTTGATGCTGGATGAAGACGATAAAGCTGCAAAAATGTTTAACAAGAGTTATGACGGATATGTCAGAGAACCATTTAAGGTAGGAATGAGGATTTAATCTATTTTATATACCTCACCCTATTCATCACAAAGATGATGACCATGTTACTCATTACAACGATGACAACATCTGATATCCACGTAAATTCCTGCTCGAGACAAGTACGACTAATAGTCTCAGTCGGAGAGTCAGTTTATGAACTTTATTGTGTGTCAGAAACGCCAACATAGGTTTTCTTAATTCCTTTGAATGTAATGCATCTAAACCTTTAACAGGTTTGGAGTGAGAACCGTCGTCCAGGTATTGGAGCAGTAAACTTCCTCACCGGTATGGGTGGCTTCCTTCAAACCCTCGTGTTTGGTTACGCTGGAATCAGGATACATTTGGACAGGCTGGAAATTTCCAGGCCACATCTGCCACCTGATACTACTAGATTTAGGATAAAAGGTATTCTCGTTTTTAAATTAATATAAACTCGAAGCCAATTTTGAAAGATTAAAGTAAATAATACTGTTAATTTAGAATAATAACCTACTTAGTAAATAATATAGTTTTTTATACATTGGTTCATTTTTTAGATCAAAAATAACTTGAGCTATTTCATTCCATTTATATGTTTTTTGTTACAGGATTAAAGTACTTAGGAGCAAACTTAACCCTAGACATAAGTACGAAAGAAACAACGTTAAAGGTATCTTCAGTTGATGACAACCTACCTCTTATAATAAACAACGGCAAATACAATGTTACGTTAGTCCCTGGAATGACAGGTAATGTTATTTCTTAATTAAAGCACATACAGTCTGTGTGTGAGTCTACATAAATAAGATGAATGTGAACACCCTAATAACAGAAACAAGAATAGGTAGATCAATCCACGACGACCCTCCCCTTCTATTTTGACAACAATTTAACAAATACCCTAATACATAATATTTTATTTAGAAACTTAGAACAACATTTTATTAGATCTTGGTATTTTAACTCGAACCTCATATGCATTTAAAAAAAATTATTTTAAATTAATTATTATTATAAAAACAATCTAAAAACATTAAAGGTGTTTTTGATTATTTAGGTTGATTATAAATTTTGAGTCACATTATCTTATATATATAAAGCTGAAGAGTTTGTTTGTTTAAACACGCTAATCTCAGCAACTACTGGTCCAATTTGAAAAATTCTTTCAGTGTAGATAGGCCATTTATCGAGGAAGACTATAGACTGTATATCATCACGCTAAGACCAATAGGAGCGGAGCACCATGCGAACGACGTCGCGCGTGTCGTCTAGTAATGTAATAAAAAATCATACGACGGAAATACGCACTTATCTTTATTGAGTTGCAATTTGAAATTTATTACTCTAATATAGGTCGCCCTTGATAACGATAACGTCTTCAATTTAAACATTTAAAAACTAATTAATCTTCATATATCATATTATGATATAAAGACAAACATATTGCAATTAACATTTAATATCAATCAAGATAAAAATATAAAATAAAATTTCAATACGAGTATTATGAATAATCTGACCATACGTCTCGTTTTGAATGAGACAGTCCCGACTCGTAAAACTGTCCCGTTTTCCGAAATCACGCAGTTTTTTTCAAGAAATAGATTTTTTTTTTAGAAAATACTATGGATACCTTTTCGAAAAATCCGGTGCCCGCTAATTAAATTGAATATATTTAATAAAAGTTTCTTTTGCTTTGGGCCACAACTGTATAATTACCTTCCGATGTCCATTATTCAAATACAAGAAATACCGCTTTTTAAAAGTAGGCTTAAATCTCTATTGTTGGAAAAAACATACTATGACATTAATGAATATTTGAATTTTTAATTTTATTTGATGGGCTAATATTATGTTTCTAATTTTATTACGACTAAATTATTTAATACCAATTTTAAAATGTACCTATCACTAATTATTATAATAAGATTTTTTTTTATGGACAATTGTAAATATTGTTTGTTGCGAATAGGCTAGAAAACGGCTAAACCGATTTTGAAAATTCTTTCACCGATAGAAAGCTACGTCCTTTCCGGGTAACATAGGCTAAGTGGTGTTGCCATAATTATTCTAATTAAAAAGATATGGCCATTTAAGTGCCATAAGGTGGCCATTTTGTAAATTGAAGAGTTTCTTAGGAACTATTAATCCGCTTTTAATTTTTTTTTACTGATAGAAAACTACACTATTTTTAAGTGACAAAAATGATTTAGTGTTGCCATGTATATTTTTTGATTAACAGGATATGGCCATTTTGCTGTTACTAGACCGATTATAAAAATTCTTTCACTGATAGATAACTACACTATTCGTGAGTGCCAAAGGTGATTTAGTGTTGCCATATACATTTTTTTAATTAATAGAATATGGCTTTTTGTTGCTACCGATCTGACATTAAAAATTCTTATACTGAGAGAATTCTCTTCATTCTCTCTCTTTGCCCTCTCTTTAATTTTTATCTCTATCTGTTCAGAATGATCAATCTCTTTTCACTTTCTTTCTTTCCATTATTTCTCTCTCTTTCTCCTTTACCTATTCAATTTTATTTTTGCTCTGTCCTCCCTCTTTTATTATCTGTCGCTTTTCTTATATTTTTCTTTCTATTATTTTTCTTTTTATAACGTTTTCACACTTATTTAAGGACATCAATTATAATATTGCTTTAAATAACCGGAGCGAAGCGAGGGCAGGCCGCTCGTTATATATATGTTTATATCTGTATAATAGCTATATTCGCAATTCAACCAATTTCTTTATATTTATTATTTTTTTCTTCTTTTGGTGAGACTATCATCGTCACTATGATAAACCTGTTACCAATGCCAGAAGAAAAATTGTTTTGTTTGATTTTGATTTGTCCGTTGTTCGTGTCCCGATTCGAGTGAAAAATAAAATGGTCACTTTAATTATGAATTAAGAAATTAATTGGTAGAAAAAAAAATCATAAACTAAACGTATAACTGCTAAAAATTAAAAGTAAAACGATTTTATAAGATTTTCAGCCATTTTCTGGAACCGATTAACTGTACTTATCGTCATATAACCTTAAGAGTATTATTAAATATATTGTATATTTGAGAAACGTGTGACGTCACGAATTTTAGCACCCTTTAAACGATTAAGACTCCTAATGTATGTAATGTATAATCCTGCCTTTTGGGTTTAGAAATCCTGATTAAGATTTTAATAGAAATATTTTTTTGCTTATTTATTTTTCATATTTCTTTTTTTAGTGGCCCTAACTGGTGAAGGACCATTTCCAATTAGAGCGTCTCCATGGAAACAGTGCAAGTTACCAGCAGATGTAATTGGAAGAAATTACTTACGAGAAGATTAATAATATAGGTTATATTAAATGTATTAATAAATAGACTGCTTTTATAAAACCTGTTTAATTCATTGACAGCAGAAGAGATATTTAAAGGTTTTTTTTCTTCTCAGGAATTTCCTAACTAACTTATTAACGACCCGTGCGACTTCGTCGTCGTGATGCTTCGCTCCTATGGGTCGTAGCGGGTTGTTATATAGCCTACAGTCTTCCACGATAAATAATCTATCTAATACTAAAATAATTTTTCAATTTGAAATAGTGGTTCTTAAGATAAACGCGTTCAACCAAAGAGTTAATTTGTTATGGCGAGTAAATAAACTGTAGCGTTTATCTTCTCTTACAAATATCTGTATCGAACTCTAGGAAGAAGTGTCGGTGTTGCCACACTATTATAAACAAACAATCAGAATAAAATATGCTTTTATTACTAAGATTTAACTGAAATCCGAATCCGAAACAATATAGTTTGGATAATTAGTCTGTTGCTTCGTTGAGGGATCATAAACTCAATAAATATTTCTAGACCTTGCAGTAGCACAAATTATTGTTGGTAATGATGTTGGCCACATTGTTTTAAGTAGCATTTTACTTTCGAAGTTTGCACAACTGATAGTGATGATGTTGGCAACATTGCTTTGAGTAGGATTTCAGTTGTGCCAGGGAAAAGGTAAGAGGTAACCAAATGAATACGCCGCCATGACAGAAATCATTATTACATCACGAGTAATAGCAGTCATGCTGTTGATCTGTGTCTAAAGTCCCTTGGGAGTAATCTTATGCTAATATATTAGTAGGATATAAAGCTGAAGAGTTGGTTTGTTTGTTTTTTTTTTGAAAATTTTATTTGAAAAATAAGTTCAGTGTTAGATAGCCCATTTATCTAGGAAGGCTTTATACTATATATCATCACACTAAGACCAATAGGAGCGGAGCTACACGCGGACGAAGTCGCGCGGGTCGACTAGTAACTCATTATTATCGTATAAAGCAATAATTGCACAACTTCTAAAATATAAATTGCTAAAGTAGTAAAAGTCTCATATTACTCTTTACAAGTAGATGACCCAACCTTATTTTAATCAATAACACGTGTTTTTTGGGTATTTTGTTACAACTTTTATGAACTGAGGTCAAATCTTATTTCGTAATCTATGCCTATTTTATTTGCCTATGGAAATACCTGTTGCAAATAACATTGTTATAAAAGAGTGATGAATAAGTTATTGTCGAATTTCCTCTTATCATTGAAGTCTGTATTGTAGTTCTTAGGTGATTTAGTAATTTCTGCATTTATTACATTCACAATATATTGTCTCGGAAAAAAGGCAAGGAGTGGAGGTATATTGAATCTTATAATTATGAGAGGAACCTAAGTAGTGCCTCGGACTTGTGACCAAGGTTAAGGAGCTCCTTCAAGCAATTGCAACACTCGCCTTCACTACCCAGGTTCTCTGTCTCAGCTTACATAGGGCTAACCTAACCTAAGCTCACCTAACCCAAGACATATATTATTATCTATTCAAGTTTTTATTTACTTTACACTATTTTAATCATAAATATATAATCAAAAAATTAAAGAGAATAAACTATTAAATTATTTCATATATTGGTCTCACCTCCGTCATTTTTTGTAAAGTATTAATATGAATTTATTTAAAATCTGATTTTGAGACAAAATCTTCTTTATAAGAAGCTGACTTAATGACTGACATATCAACGCAGGGCCTAAACTATAAGGGATAGAAACTTGAAATTTCGCACAGGGGTTCATTTTATAACGTAGGGGAACTCTAAGAAAGAATTTTTCAAAATTTACCCTATAAGGGGGGTAAAACGGTGCAAAGTTAGTATGAAACTTTGCCGTTTTTGAAGATATTCAAATGAAATTCAGTATGAAGGTTCTTCATTAAAAGTCATGAAACAGGTGTAAAATATTTTTTCAAAAATCATCCCTTAAGAGAGTAAAAGGGGGGTGCAAAGTTAGTATGACTACCTCATAAAATTATTAAATAATATGTCTACAGGCGATCTACTGTAGACTAATATACTATAGACTACCTCAATATCGCAAACGAAGTTGCGGGTAAAAGCCATATGACTTAGGTTATGTGAGCCATCTGTTTCGTCCATCGGCGAAATAATTCTCAAAATCGGTTCAGCGGTTTTTGAGGCTATTAACAACAGACATACAAACAATCGATCAAATATTTCATCTTTATATAATAGTGTGGATGTAATTTCAACTAAAATCAACAGCTACACAAATTCCAAGACATCGCGCGATCTGACGTCATCGGCTTGGTGAAACTTGAACTTGTATGTGTAGAATATACAGTAGGCAAATACTCGCTTGAATATTAATATTATTAAATATCCATAAAATTAAATAAAATTGGAACGTCTGTTTGTAATATTAAAATAACTAAATACACTTGGATTTGTACACAGTACATACAAAAATTTTAAGTTTTTTTGTCTGTGTCTCTGTTTATTCCGGTTAATCTCTGAAATGGTTTGACCAATTTTGACGGAAGTTTCACTGGCAGATAGCTGATGTAACAAGGAGTAACTAAGGCTACTTAACATCTCGCTACGACCCATAGGAGCGGAGCAACACGCGAACGAGGTCGCGCGGGTGGGTCGGTTAGTGTTTTTATTATAAAATAATGTTTAAGAAGAGCAATTAAAACAGACAGGCAATTAAAATTATTCTAAGGGAAATATCAGAAAGAAGAATAAGCACTGATGCGGATGCGGAAATTTAATAAAAAAATAAATTCTTGGTTGACATTACTAAACATATTTTTTTACTTGACAACAAAAGAGAGTCGTAAAAGAAAGAAATTCGCTCGCTCATGCCTCTTTTCCAATGATAATTTAAAAAAAAGTTATAGTCTATACGCAGACCAACAGTTAAGACGGCTTAACTAGAATATCCTCCTGTGGGTTACACTTTAAACTAAGACTAACAGCATTAATTAACGGATACTAGCGATGCTATCATAATTATTTTGTCATAACGGCGTATTATTTTTGCAATCCATACTTCTTCGATGTTTATCAGTTGTCCAACATTCAAACTACTCAAATCAATGCTACCAACATGATAAATAACAGGATGCTCAAATTAGTGTTGCCAACATCATAATTAACACTAAATATTCCTTTTAAATATATTTATAAATGTTGCGGAAGCAAAAACAGCGTTTATGCGAAACTTCCGTTAAAAAAATTCTTTTGTATCACTAAAACCTCAAAATTTAGACCTCAAAAAGCGGCTATAGACTTTATAAAATTAGGTGTAATTTTAAAAACAAGTTTTAGGATAAATTCGATTGTATGTTATTCACAAGAAAGTTTTTTAAAAGAGGTTAACGTTTAACCGTATTTCGTATGCTATCTGTTGCGACAATCTTTAAGCAGTTTTATTTTAGTTTAAAATATATCATACTAAGTAAATAAAGTTCTAGATTTTTATTAGACAAGATTATACCAACTATTTCACGTCTTTATATAGCATCATTCAAAAAGGCTGTTTTAATAATGGTATTTATGGCAACACTATACTTTATCACTTTAGCACGGTGTAGCTTAAAATCGGATCTATAGTTCTAGAGAAAACCTTATCTATACAATATGGCTACGTTATGGCACTTAAATGACCATATCTTTTTAATTAGAATATTTATGGCAACACTTTATAGCCTATGTTACCCGGAAATGATGTAGCTTTCGTATGTTATGTAGCTGTAGATAAAACAAAGCCGATTTTAATGCGGTTTTCACCAATAGACAGAATGATTCAAGACTGATATACATGCATGATATAGTAGAGAAACCGTACAAAGCCGGGGCGGGTCGCTAGTAATATAATATAGTGTTAATCAATTGGTCATACTTTATATGCAAAACGTCAGTATCATCCATACTAGTTGATTACTCCCGATGTGATAAAGGTTTCTGTCATGGCGGCGTAATTTTTTGGTTATCTTGTCCCTTCTTTAGCACAACTAATGCAGTTTGTCCAATATAGAAAGTCAAAACGATACTCATATCACTGTTACCATCGTCACCACTAACATAATGCTATTCAAATTAGTGTTGCCAACATCTTTTATTATATCGTAATCTGCTTCTAATTTTTGTAGTTAAAATTTATAAAATAACATTTTATACCTTAAGTAGGTTTGGATTTGGAAGATTTTATTATTTTGAAATCACAGACATATTAATTTTATTGACTAGTATACATTACATATTGTAGAGACCACTTTTGCAATAGTAAGGAAGTGCAATGACACATTTGTATCTGATGTAATATGAAACGTTAGAACTAGGTTGTGTTCCTATGGCGACAGATTTATGCATTTTATTGTAGACAGCATATATGTTGAAGAAATATTAAAACCAAGAAAGATAAGTAGTTAAAATATACAATCAACATGGATGGAATATCTCAAAACTAAACATTACGACCTCGTACTGTTCTGACAGTAACCCAAGCACTGCCTTGGACTTGAGACCAAGCGTGTAGGTTTAACGAGCTTTTTTAACACAATTGTAATACACGCCTCCACTGTCCAAGCTTAAGGTGCTTATATAATGCTAACCCAACACAAGACTAGCCTAACACAAGGCTAACCTAGCACTAATATAAACCAAGCCTAAGTTACACTTCCCACATATATCTCGGAGATGATTAAGGAAGGAGGAGGGAGTTATATTGAAAAATACTATAAGGGGTGATGATATTTAATAGACTATTGCGCAAACGCAACGTGGTCACAGCCACTGAACCGATAAAAAAATCAAATATGATCTCTTACAATCACGAGAGACACCCAAGCAGTGCCTTGGACTTGTGACGAAGGTGTAGGCTTAAAGACGTCTTATAACAGAGATCCAAAACACGCCTAACCTAACACAATACGTGGCAACTACATTGTAAAGTACTCACGTGACTAATCGGACAGCACTCCCAGCACTAAAAGTATTTATCTAACACTTAGCAATTAAATTTTTTAGATTTATAGCTTTAGAATACAGTCAGACTGTCGAAGGTTCTAAACTGTCAAAAGATGGAAATGACTACTACCCTCCTCCAGCGCTATAGATGGCGATGATGATTCGATTATTCGAGAAATAATCGGTACAATGGAACACACCGGACAGCAAAAGTATCTTTCTTTAGAAACTTAGGGAAGATCGACCTTTTCGAGTATATATTATGAAAAATTAAACATTTGTTTGCACTACTTATGAATTTATTTAAATCACTTTACGCGACAAATTAATATTGTAATTTTTTCAACGACTCAACTATACTAATAAACAGATTTTCTACTACCTTGAATGTAAAGTTCCATTACTTACTACACTTTACTACACAATTTTGCTATTTTTATTATTTCAGACAATGTTTACTGTGTGAAATTACTTGATAGACTGTCTAACTGCCCTACATTATATTAATATACTCTTTTGTAATTGAAAGAAACTGAGCACTAGCTATTCGTTATGGAATAGATTAAAGATACAGCCATTTAAAAACTGACTCGCATATTTAGTTACAGTTAGTTCGAATTACTAATGATATAATTTTACTGGGTAGGCTTTTTATTAAAATATTACTGGCTATTTAGGTTACAAATAACTAGACTAAGACGAAGAATCTCTATTCGCTAGATATTGTATATTATGCTCAACGAATCAGTGCAATAAATCTACAGAAACTGACGAAAGGCTTTTAAAAAGCTTCGAAATTTAGAACTAAACTTATCACAAAATAAAAGGCCGTTTTGACAGTTCACGCTCATGAAGTTTTCTATTTTTTACCGATCGAAATGTTCTGAAGGTTAATTACATTTAAATAATTTAATTACATTTTTCATAGATGGGTACCGCCCACTCGGCTAAGTGCTGTGCATAATGATATTTCATATTGTCCACAGACTATTAATAATCGGTTAAGGAAAAAACTAAATCGATCGAGATATTTTTTTAAGGCTGACTCGCACTTGGCTGGTTTTATTTATAGTTGTGCTTAGGCTAATTAATTACTGAATTTCACCAGGTGTGTAATGATCTTTACTGAAATTTATGAGACTTGGCTGAACTCGAATCATACCGTGCGTCAGTCGTGGAAGGACGATACCAAGGCATCTTGCTCAAAAGTGACAATGGCAATTGACCAACATCTGCCACGGCGGATATGCTGGGGGAGGTTTTGTGAATGATACCTTGCTCGCATTTGAAACTTAAAGTACAAAATTGACCTTTCGTAACGTTGTATCATTTCAAAATATATATCTACAATATCAAAGTTTAAGTTAAATTTTTAAAAGAACTCTAATCCAATGTACTTTACATATTCAAATCAATCAAATACTCATGTAAACTCGAATTGATTTATCATGAGTATCGAGTACCGAGTCGTATGGTTACATCGTTAATTAAGTCATGAAGACAAATGTCAAAACGGGCCTTTTATTTTGAGATAAGTATACACAATACAATTTCTAGAACATCGGCCATGACAGATTTTATATATTCTATATTTAAACTCTAGTGTTGCCACTTACAATGTTGGGTTACCTTACTAACACATCCCGTTTACATGAAACAAAGGCAAAGGTTTTCGTCATGCGCTTGCAAATATACAAACAAAAATTGACCTAGTACCTACTGCGTATATAAAGTATGGGAACTAAACATGCAATTTAGACGAAGACGAGCAGTGCCTGAGGCTTGAGACCCAGGATAAATTTATAATCGCCAACTACAATAGATAATAAAGTGAACTTACGTGGACCTTAAGATGGGTGACCGTAACTACGACACTATAATACTAACTTCCATGTACACTGCGCGACAACACCATAGATACTGACTCTAATCTCTCGCACTAAAGGTTATATATTGTCTAAACGCCGGTATACTTAACATAATATAAAAGGAACTACCCGCGAATACTAAACTATTAACGGAGTTACTACAAATGTTAGAAAAACACTCACATGTTGTTTTCTTCAATATCTTCCAAAAAGTAGGCTATTTACTATCCCTAAAAGTTATCCCATAGTATATAAACTTCCTTAGATATTTCTTCTAAATGAGGGCAAGTCAATATAATGGTTTTTAGCATGATAATAATACGCGGTAATATCAGAAATCGCCATTGATGTGATGAGGTTAACGCACTCAATCTGCGGCATTTAATACTCCGACTGTAGACGTCTTCTTTGAGTGTATCGTGATTACTATTTAAACCAGAGATCCCCAAACATAACTGACCTGTAGACCATTTAGCATTTTATTAGCTTGTAAATATATTATACTAGCCGTGCCCGCGGTTTCGCCCGCGTGGAACAGCGATATTTCCATTTAACTTTTCATCAAAGTTATTACATTTTATTTAAATCGGTTCAGTACTTTTGGCGTGAAAGCGCGATAGACAGACTGTTACTTTAGCATTTATACTATAAGTATGTCCTTTCTCAGCCTTTAGACTATCTGTATACAAAATTTTATTTAAATCAGTTCAGTAGTTTTGGCGTGAAAGCGCGACAGACAGACCGAGTTACTTTCGCATTTATAATATTAGTTAGAAATAGTAAGGATTAGGAAGTTAGGATTGTTTTTCTCACATTGCTGTGCATTAGAACTATATTATACACTTATACTTCTTTTAATATCTTATCTATCCCCAATTCTGGTTCTCCCCTCCTGATTAATATACATTATTTGAAGTAATTGAGTCAGTAAAAACACCATCAGTATATCCCTGTCGTTGCCGAACAGGTCTTAATATTAAAAAAGCTTGCAATTTATACCTATCATTCAAGCTCCAACCAAAAAAAGCGTTGCGTACCAAATAAATCTTTAATTGTGGTATTCCGCCATATTGGCTTTTGAATCGTAAAATTTAATCATTCAGGGGCAGGTCGGGGGGACTCAAAATGAATCTAGTGACCTCATTAACTTTCCACTGACCACAATTTTTACTTATGATATAAAAAGGATTAAACATAACCGCGATTTAATTACGGTCAGCGCCATCTAGTGCCAATTTTTATAAACAAAACAGTGTATTTTAAAAACGAATTGAGATAAAAGAAGAATAAAATATTGACAGATTTGTTTTATTTATTTACATTTTAAACAAAACACGTAAATCTTATGAACAATATAAAAGCAGTCAGCAAATGATGTAATAAATGGTATGAACAATCCGTTAAGCTATTTTGGATATTACGGATGATGATCTAATCATATAAAGTTGTTCAAACAAAAAATATAAGGCTTTACTAATGATAGCTTTGCTATATAATCGATATGGAAAATATATGTTTGTCTCTTAGAATTTTTTGTACGTTGTAAAATATTTTTAATAGCGACACGTTTCCGGCTTTCCACGGTTTCTTTCTAATATGCATGTAATATACATACAAACCTTCCTCTTGAATCTCTCTATCTATTAAAGAAAATGCTTCAAAATCCGTTGTGTAGTAAACGAAAGACAGACAGCGGGAAGCGACTTTGTTTTATACTATGTAGTGATAAGGCAAACGAGTGGACTTAAAAAAAAGTTTAATTTCCTACAAGAATACGTTTATATTTTTCCAACACGCTCATTTGATAGTTCGCAATAAAATACCAAATAAAAAAAATGCCATGTAATTTATATGGGAAATAAAAAATTGCGTTGAGGCAACTTTTAATATTAATCTAAAACTTTACCAGATTTTTTTATAACCTTAAACAATATTTACATGGTAACTAAAGGAAAAAAAAAAGGTTTTTTCGTCCACCCTAATACTCGAATATAGGGACACTAGTTCCCCTCAGGAGACATGGTACAATCATTTGACCTATTAAGCTATTGTGACCCTAGCATTATTTTAAAGTAGCAACATTGGTAGTCTTTGTATGTGTTTAGTTTAAATATGGCGGATGTGAGAAGCGGTGCGGTGGTGGTCGTGGTTGGAGAAAATTGTCATGAGATTATTGAGTCAAAATTTCTCTTATTTATAACACACATTAATAAATACAAATTAATTTATTTAAAATACATTTTAAACAGTTTAAAAATGAATGGTTTACAAATTGTGAAAAATCTTTCTGACTCAACTTTTTTAATAAAATCAAATACAGCACAAATGCATTGTATTTAACACTATATAGGTACAATAATATATTCTCCATCTTCATATATTAATAATATTTATTTTCTGTAAGTCTAGTCCAGGTCATTCAACTTAACGAAAATCAATGATCAAAATCGCGCAAATACATTCTAATGGTTTTAATTAAAATTATCCATAATCATGATATGTAACGCTAATAAATATTAAGATAAAATGACATTAATATCAATCGGATATATCAGTGAAGTTGTCAATAATAAAACTTTACAATTTTTATCTAACTTTATAAATTTTCGTAAGGTTTAATTTCTACAGAAATTTCTTAATAACATAAGTTACTTTCAATTTGTCAAACAATATTGTTTTATCTACATATATGAGCCTGTAAACCTACACCTGTGTCGCCAGTTCCAGTTGGCATTCGGTTTCTGTATAAAGTGCATTTTATTTAATAATAATAATAAAATAAATTACAATTTTTTTGTTTATATAATTATCTGTAAGTATATATAATATAAGACGCAACTACTTTTTATGCAATAGTTTATATAGTTGTTTTTAACAATCTACGCTATAAACGCTTCTACAAAATATACGTACTACTCATTGTACTTATATAACTTGTTTTAAATCAAGGTTACGTAGAAAAAAATTCTTTATAATTTAACCAAGTACGCAATGGATACTCTTAAGGGTTCCCTACTTGCAAAAAACGACAGTAAAAATTAAAAAGAAAAAAGTAGTAAAAATAATTACTTACTATGCATAAACACCTTCCTCTACCTGATATAAAATATCACATATTTTGTGATTACTCGTCATAACTGAACGGTATGGCAACATTTGAGTTATTTAAAAGAATCTACTTATCTCTGTCTGCCGTTGGGAGAGAGACAGAAGAAGCGAATAATCCAGCACCCCTTGTTGGTATCTTATTCTCGACTGGCTTGCGATCACCAGCATGCAAATTGGACTGGCAAGTGTCTTTGACGCATATCGGTTGAGCCTCATGTGGGCCCGACTTATCCCTTCCCTTTCCAATCTCAATAACGCTGCGATTCCAGTGTTGTTGCTCAGGATCCACTGAAACTACAGCATTCTTCTCTTCACTCCCCCTCATCATTCAAAGCGGCAACGCATCGGCAAAACAAGACATCCTCTATCCTCTTGTTCTGAAATAAGAACTGCCACCATAATAAAATGGATCTAAATTTTTAAAACTGAACCCTAATGTGCAAAAGATAATCACGTCCCATGTTGAAACACCGTTTTACTGCAATAAAAACTACTGCACGGCAAAAAATATTAATACTTATATTTCTCAAGTACTTCACTACAAATTTTACTAATCTAAATCTACATACTATATTAGTTTAATAAATATGACTTTTTTAAATAGACATACCGTCACATATAAAATTATATTCGGTACTGTCTTCGATCAACTATAATAGCATCCTTTTATCCCGAATTAATCTTTACTTTATATCCCGAAAGATAATTAAAGATCCTAAAGAGAGGAGTTGTGAACCAATAAAACAGGTTAACGGATTTAAATGAAATATTGCCTACAGAAACTCCATTAACTGGAATAGCATATAGGATACTTTTTTCCCGAAAGAAAAGCAAATATCCTTAAGAAAAGTGTTGTCAAACAAAAATCAGGTTAACGGATTTAAATGAAATATTGCCTACAGATACTCCATAAGCTGGAATGGCATATAGCATACTTTTATCCCGAAAGAAAAGCAAATGTCCTTAAGAAAGGTACTGCAAACAAAAACAGGTTAACGGAATAAATGAAATATTGCCTACAGATACTCCATAAGCTGGAACAGCATATAGTATACTTGTATCCCGAAAGAAAAGCAAGTGTCCTTAAGAAAAGTGTTGTCAAACGAAAACAGATTAACGGCTTTAAATGAAATATTGCCTACAGATACTCAATAAGCTGGAACAGCATATAGGATACTTTTATCCTGAAAGAAAAGCAAATATCCTTAAGAAAGGTATCGTCAAACAAAAACAGGATAACGGTTTAAATGAAATATTGTCTACAGATACTCCATAAGCTGGAATAGTATATGGGATACTTTTATCCCGAAAGAAAAGCAAATGTCCTTAAGAAAGGTGCTGTCAAATAAAAACACGTTAACGGAATAAATGAAATATTGCCTACAGATACTCCATAAGCTGGCACAGCATATAGGATACTTTTGTCCCGAAAGAAAAGCAAATGTCCTTAAGAAAGGTGTTGTCAAGCAATAACAGGTTAACGGATTTAAATGAAATATTGCCTACAGATACTCCATATGCTGGAATAGCATATAGGATACTTTTATCCCGAAAGAAAAGCAAGTGTCCTTAAGAAAAGTGTTGTCAAACGAAAACAGGTTAACGGCTTTAAATGAAATATGCCTACAGATACTCAATAAGCTGGAATAGCATATAAGATACTTTTATCCCGAAAGAAAAGCAAATATCCTTAAGAAAAATGTTGTCAAAAAAAAAACAGGTTAACGGATTTAAATGAAATATTGCCTACAGATACTCCATAAGCTGGAATAGCATGTAGGATACTTTATATCCCGGAGAGCGTAGGACCTATAGCATATAACTGTTTTAGTCATAAAGTACGTAAAGTCTTAACGGTCGAAGTCGCGGGCTACTAAGTAGTTAGTATAATAAAAGCATATTGTCTAAAGTTTTGGAGGACAATTGTTTTTTTTTTCATTATAAATATTAGTATGCAATCTCTGTTTGATATTCTCATTATATCAATGCATAATCATTCGGTGCTTTGCTTTTCTTAGAAAATAACATACCTATATCCTTTCTGTTGTTACATATTTACATGTTAACGATTCTATACAAATAGTAAATATTATGATTCTTAGAAAACATTGTTCATTGTACAAAAATAAGTATTGCAGATTGAGCTCGCAACGTTATTGGTCCAAGAGTCATGTAAATTCAGATTTACTTGATAGTATGAAATTTAAAGAAATATTATTACTGATATTGAGATGCTTTGGAGTTATATCTCAGCACATAAGTATAGGTTTGACCTTGAATGGGCAGAAGGCATTATTAGGGCCTTTAAGCGGGGTGCGCGGTGAAGCGCCTCACACACGATTGGTTCTTATGCGACGTTTCAGTTCCCGCGCATCTGCTATTTGTCAAAATAGTAAACGTCACGGATGGAACTGCCAATACATGCGCAACTTCCCCCCACTATTTCTGCTCAGACCTAAAGTTAGCTGCCGGCGGTATATCAAGTAATAAAGGTATGTTTCAATTGATGTTGTACTCAGAATTTCATCCATTAATCATGTCAGGTTCTTAACAGCATTTTAATCACCGTCTACCCCCCCTCATGATACGTGTTAAGGTTTTTGAGTACCTACATTGTTTATAAAAACAGGTATAACCTAATTTAACACTGGAAAGTTAAGTAGCAAAAACAAATGTGCGAAAAAACACAAACCTGATAACATTATGTCGCTCTTCTGATATTTGGAATTTTTACGTACCCCCTCTTCCCTCCTTTCGAACCTTACATGATGTATAAAATCTAATATCCTGAAATGCTGTTCATTTTATATGGTTTTACCCTCTTGTCAGACTCAGAATATACTCAGAATTTTGAAGGCGACTTCAGTTAACCCACAAAAGTAATGAGGAATTACTGAATCTTCATAATACCTTATTATTCTATGACTGCCGTTAAGAAGATTTTTTTTTCAGATTTTATTCTTTAAGGTAGGTTGTTTTAGGTAATTTTTTTCATTAACATTGATACACTTATCACTATTCGATAACCGACCGACACTTTCGAGACTAAAATAATAATAAATGATAATGTGCACTAAAAACTGATGCACTGATGCACCACAAAACATCTATATTATTTTTCGTTGTAATTCGTCACAAGATGGTGCTACAGCGTGAAATGTAAAAAAATTACCCTCAGCGAAGTAAATGACAAAATTCTGGGATACCAAAAATAAAAAAAGGATCCTCCTTTTTTAAGTAGATTTAAATACTAAAAAAATATGAGTAAGCTGTATTATTAAAATTTGTAACGTAAATTAAGACATTCAGGAAATATTATTTTAAAAAAAACAAACGTCCTTCAATGTAATGAAATCGTTGTTTTCTTGAACTTTGCCATGTTCGTTCAATTTTATCATTTCATATATTTAAATAACACAGATAAAGGTTATATAGAACAGAGGACGTGTAAAAAATAAAAATATATCACTACATAGTATAAAACAAACTCGCTTCCCGTGTCTGTCCCTATGTATGCTTAGATCTTTAAAACTAAGCAACGGATTTTGATGCGGTATTTTTTAATAGATAGAGTGATTCAAGAGGAAGATTTATATGTATAATACATGCATAATATAGTAGAGAAACACTGATAATTTTAGAGGTTTCTAATGTGATGTCGTAAATAAACACATTTTTTTGGGCTTACATTACAAACTCTGGCTGAACCAGATAGATAGATCAAAATAATGTACTACAGTATTGTACACCTTAAAAAGGTCTACAAAAAAGTCCGCGATGGAATATGTCTATCTCTTAGGGATAACCCACAATAACCATTTTTTATCCTTTACTTTTTACGAGAAATAATGGCTTATTTACGAAGCGATTTTAAGCAATACAGCATTAATCCTTATCTAATTAGGTACCTTAAATACATTGTGCATTTTATATAGATCAATATGGCCCTTTACAGCATGTAATTTAAATTAATATTTTCGAAGTATTACAGATTTAAACCTCCTATGCAAATTGAATTGAAAGACAAAATTAACATTGCGATTGAAAAACTGTTTATCTCTTAGTGATATAGGCGTCCCTTTGTTAACAAACTGCAAATATTTTTTTTTATAATGTGACAACAAATTTCCATTTTTTTCTTTAAAATTTCTTGGCAATGTTTCATTTTAGTCAAGGGTATTTAGGTTTTGATTTCTTTGTGTCAGTAAAAGGGTGTCTTGATTGCGCTATAAAACATTGGTTTTTATTATTCCATAATTCTAGGTCAAAAGGAAAGAACTCTACAGATTTTGAGTTCCTTACAAATAGCCGTAAATTGAAGTACCTTTCCCGTGAGGCCGGGTTAGAGCCACAAGTGGGACAGAGTGGGACTCGGGGTTGATCCTTCGGGTCCGCCGAAACCGTATTCTTCTCTTCACTCTTCCTCACTATCTAAGAGGTGGCAAGGGATCCGCAGTACAAGATTCACTTTCTTGTATTGTCGATGTCCATGGGCGATGGTGGCCACTTACCCCTTAACTGTCATAAAAAAGGTTCGAAAGGACTTTTGTCCTGAATATTCGATATTAATTTGAACTTGATATGTTCACACGTTCCAGAAGGGTTTTTACAGACAGATGGGACCCAAAAACTAAACATTTTTATGTATTTTCAACACATTTAATTTGTAGGTAAAATACTCAAAAATGTTTAATCAGTTAATACATTTAAAAAAAAATGTAATCGCGTAAAAAATTGCGTCAATAACCCAAAATGTAGAGTGGCACTTGTATATTACGTAACCTACACGTGTATATTTTAACCTACTTAGTTAATTTAATATTCAAAGAAAGTATTTTAAATTATCAATATATTATAATATGGACGTGAATTGAATTGTCTGTCTGTGCATTGTTTGGACATAAGATTCCATGATTTTTTAAGTAACGTAATCCTACTAATATTATAAACACGAAAGTTTGTAAGAATAAATGGATGTATGTTTGTTACTCTTTCACGCAAAAACTACTGAATAGATTTTGATGAAACTTTACAATAATATAGCTTACACATTAGGCTATAATTTATAATGATATAGTGTGAATTATCCTAATTATAGCGGGCGAAACCGCGGAGCGCTGCTAGTATGTAATAATTCCAACGAATATTATCAACACAAAAGTAAATTTGTCTGTTACGCTTAAAACACTGAACCAATTTTGATGAAATTTCGTACAGAGATAGAACAGAGCTTAGGGAATAACATAGGTTTTATCTCAAAAAAAGGCTTGAAGGGATTGAAATAGGGGATGATGATGATGCGCCTATGCGATGAATATTAAAGTAATTCCTTGGATTTTTTAACGATTGTATCTGAATATCTTTTGTAAATAAATCAGTGAGTTTTAAGGATTTATGAAGCAATAAAAATATTGAAGTGGTATCAAAATTGAACATTTATTTCATGTTTTAAATCAGCCATACAAAATTGTGCGCCATACAGATAATTAAGTAGATAGATCACAAAATATAAAATAAGTACATCATACAAATACACAATTATTTAATTTTTCCAAGGCCAAGATCAAATTATTTTAAATATATTAAAATAAATAATATAACTTGAAATGTTCCTCATGCACAACTTGTTTCGAGGTATAGAATTAAAAAAATAAATTATTATGACAGTACAACACTTATGAACATTATTTGAATTCATAACATATTAACATACTATCACTATCCTTCCTACGAATATTTAAATTAAAAACAACTTATAAATATCACTGGTATTTTATCTGCAATAGTGTTATAGAAAAATCGATCTATTGAATACGAGAAATCGATTTTAAATAGACTTTCATACTAGATAATCGATATCCGAAGTTTTTCTGTGACGATTATAATAATAAAATTATCTCCAAACATATGAGAGATTAGCAATTTTTTTAGACGTCACATTGAAAAATTCTTTATTTTTTTTTATTTGGTAAATAATAACGACTTATCTATGTACTATATGGAATAAAAAGGCACTTATTAAATCTGCGCTTATTAATTGTACTATTAAATATATTTATTATTAAGTAGTATAGGATTTGTGGGAAAATAAAATTTATGAATCCACGATCGATATTTCTATGTATGCTCGATTTTAGTGTTTTTCAAAAATATCCCATCACTAGTATTCAAATTATAAGTACATCATAACTTTATTTAAGTCTCAATTATTACACATAACATAAGATAACGTGACCTACGACCTGACAGAGGCCTTATAGAATCATGATAACACGGAATGTTCTAAAACTGATGAAAATACATAAGGCCACAATTTCCCTTTACTCCCCAAATAGTGGAGAAAGCTGGGCTTGTACTTTGTACGTAAAACCCATTGCTAATTAGAAACCTAAGATAAAAATATACAACTTACCCTAAATCAAACCCGACGATATTATCCAGATCGTAGTTAAATAGTTTATAATCGTATCTATATTGTTTATACAGTTTCCGTATAAGAGGTAGGTCTAGTTGTGAGAAGTATTGGCGTAGTTTTTCGGCTGTGCCTGAAGTGTGGGCTAGGCGAGGGAATTGGATGTCTGAGGCGTTGATTGTGTGGAGAGCTAGAAGTGAATCGTCCAGCAATGTTTCGTATTTACCTGGAACAATAAGGTATTTTTACTATCGTCTAAAAGTAATACCATTTCACAAAATGTATTTAATGATCAAGTTGTTGGTTATATATAAATGGTTTTAGAAGCCACAGAAGCCAGACATTGGCTTAAGAGGTTAGGGGTAGTCAGAGACATGAAAAAACGAGAATTTTTAGTAATTTTTTTTTGCCATTAAATCCGTTTTGACTTGAAGTTACGAAAATTTAAAAAAATCATTTATAATTTCAAGTTATAGCTGTTGAGATACAATATTATCTATTTATAAAACTATTTTTTTTCCGATTGATTTTAAATAAAACTCCAAGGACTTATGATGGTCACCGCAAAGTTGGAACTGGGTAAACACAAACAGCTATAACTTTTGAAATATTTTTTTTTTTCAAATTTTATTGACATTTCAAAACATTGTGTCATAATACCATGTTATTAATTTTATAAAATAAAATGATTTAATGGCAAAAAAATTACTGTACTCTTAATGGCTAGTGAGTTCGCAATTAACTGACTCCTCAGCTAAACAAAAAAAAACTGCCTTTATAAAAATACGTGAAATATATTTCTTGTCACGTAAAATGATATACAGTAACTGGAGTAGCAGTTCCTTATTATACGCATAACCGATTTGATAAATTTTTATTATTAAATAGTCATGATAAGCAATTAAATATCACTTGCTTTAACGGTGAAGGAAAACATCGTGAGAAAACCTGCACTCCTGAGTTCCCAAAAAGTTCTCAAAGGTGTGTGAAGTCTGCCAACCCGCACTGGGCCAGCGTGGTGGACTATGGCCTAATACCCTCCTCAGTCTGAGGAGACCCGGCTCAGCAGTGGACCATTGAAGGGTCGTGATGAAATAGTCATAATAGTGTAAAATAAGTTTCTACAACATTGGAAAAATCTCCTGGAAATAATTTGTATTTGTCATATCTATGTTCTTCAATTCTATAGGTAAACCTAGACAGGTAGATAAGTTGTATAAATAGAAAGTAGATAGGGGTGGTGAATATTTTTTTTAATCCTCAAATTAATATTTCAAGAAATCTGTTTCAGTTTTAGAACTGGTATTAAATGCAAAATTCTTATAATCATTAATTTCCATAAGACGTCTGTCTATACGAGGTACTTGAACGAAGTAAACGAGTAAAAATGTAGGCGACCAGGATTGCAAACCAAAACAAGATAATCTAGGTTTAAACTGTAGTTACACCGGAATTACTACAGAAGCTTCTGAGTAGGGTAAGATGCTATCGATTATATGCTATGTAATTATAATAGCTGTAACAGACGGGAAGTTATGATCCGGTCCGAACATCGGATAAATTCGTATTCTCAAACAAACGTCTGGTTCGGACAACAATGTGATCGATTTATAAATAGAGAATAAAAAAAAAAGGTGTGTGTGCGATTCACACACGATAAAAGTGAAACTTCAGTAAATCGACAAAAGAATGAGATGAATATATATAATAATATAAAATAGTATGTATATTTCTGTCTCATTCTTTCCTACACATTTTTGTATTTGTGTCTCTTACCTGTCGTTTTGTATATTTCTGTCTCATTCTTTCCTACACATTTTTGTATTTGTGTCTCTTACCTGTCGTTTTTTCCGTTGCATCCGGTTTGAAATCACAACGATTCTAAAGAAGTTTCACTTCAAAAAAAAAAACTCTAAATTTAGATTGTACTATGAACTATATTCTGTCCATCATAGCTTGATCGATGACAGCTTGTCACTTTGACATAACTAGACCTGGGGATAAGGTCGAAATAAATTATCGATATTCACCTTAGTTCCTGAATGTTTCAAACAAATCAAACAAAAGGAATTTGTTCTTATTAAAATGGTTCACAGCCCAAATCGTCATCATCAAAATCTGATTCGGACTCGCTGGAGCAGTCTTATAGATTTATAATTATTTCCCAATCTTACCTAATTTTTCTTGCTTTATCGACTCGATTAAATTAGTCGAACCATTAGTTGTCGCTATTTTCCAATAAAGTATGATAATTGTCACTATACATTTCACTGTCGCAAAATACGATATTTCATAGGCGTGTTTTGCGATGACAGCTGGCATCGATCAAGGTTTGTTAGGATCCATCTTTCATATCTTGTTCTCTTGCCCTAAGCTTCTTTGCAATCTCTATGATGCTCTTCCTCTATCTATCCCTCGTCCTATCAATGTTAACTTTTTCCTCACTTTAGTATCTCATCCTCGTTATGTAAAATTTGTGTGCAAAGTTATTAAACATTATAAAATTAAATTGTAAATATTAAATGTAGTTAGTTGTTAATTTGTAATTAGTTGTATGGTGGTGGTTTACTAATTTCTTTTGTTAGGATCCATCTCTCATATCTTGTTCTCTTGCCCTAAGCTCCTCTGCAATCTCTATGATGCTCTTCCTCTATCTATCCCTCGTCCTATCAATGTTAACTTTTTCCTCAATTTAGTATCTCATCCTCGTTATGTAAAATTTGTGTGCAAATTTATTAAACGTAATAAAATTAAATTGTAAACATTAATTGTAGTTAGTTGTTAATTTGTAATTAGTTGTATGGTGGTGGTTTACTAATTTCTAACGAATGTGTGTTTTTTTTGTTGTAGATTGAAACTAACAAGGTAAAATCCTCACATATAATGGATGACGGACAATAAATTAAGTATTGTATATTTTCACCGGTCAATCCTCCACAAGAGTGTTTCGTTCTTACTATGTGACATTGGCAGAGTACTTTGTGCACAGTCGTAGTGCGCAATTGAAAGCCATACCTAAAGAAGAAGAAGAAGAAGAAGAAGAAGAAGAAGAAGAAGAAGAAGAAGAAGAAGAAGAAGAAGAAGAAGAAGAAGAAGAAGAAGAAGAACAAGCTTTATTAGATAGAGCGTAGCTACCCACTCTTCGTTAAATATCCTTTTATTAATAGTCATAAAATACCGCAAACTATTTCAGCATAGCTCTAAAACCATCCATGTAACGACATAAGTATGCAAAAAAACTATATCGAAATCGATCCATATATTAAACTGGTTCTAGGCAATACTAAAAGACTTGAACGACGCGCGCGCATCGAACGTTATTAGTAGTGCGCATAGTTTATTAGTTATTAATTACTTAAGACGTAACAGATTACGTACGGAGGAGACGATATCCGATAATTAACCGAACCGGACGATATCTGCCCGTCTGTTAAGGCTATAACAAGACAGTAAAGAGAAGCGAGTAAGACTTGCTTTTCTTTATAGTATAATGAGCAGTGATGGCCCAGTGGCTGAGACTTCCAGTCTTACTCGGGAGGTCCGAGGTCGATCCTGGGCACACACCTCTGACTCTGAGTTATGTGTGTTTTAAGCAATTAAATATCACTTGCTTTAACGGTGAAGGAAAACATCGTGAGGAAACCTACACTCCTGAGAGTTCCCAAAAAGTTCTCAAAGGTGTGTAAAGTCTGCCAACCCGCACTGGGCCAGCGTGCCAGACTATGGCCTAATACCTTCCTCATTCTGAGGAGGAGACCCGGCTCAGCAGTGGGCCATTGATGGGTTATGATGATGAAAGAGAAGCGGTTGAGGATTTGGATTTAGCAATATCATTTGGTAGAATTCACTTTCACTTCATATGTACATCTTGCTTTTTATACATAAGTCTCATTACCTTTCGAATAATATAAATGACCTTATTCTATATTTTTGTATATTTTACGGCTAAGAGACTTGAAAAGAAACAATTGTGATGTGCTAAGTCCTAAATCATGTTTTAAACAGATGACTAAACTGTAGATTTGTTTAATATACGTATACGATAACTAACTGTAAAATATTTAGAAGAACACTATCTTAGACCAATAAATGATAAGATACTAGGATAGGTTACTTGTCGATTTCTACACCTCAATGTGTCACAGTAAAATCAATTATTTCAAAACCTTTCTGACCTAAGCGAAACTTACTGAATGATATATTATGCTATTAATGTGCTGCAAAATATACAGATTTTCATTCCGTTTCATAAGGAAGGTTCTCGTGTATAGTCTGCTATGGTTTTGTCTTTAAAAGTCAAGCCACTTGGAAGCTTTTATCTTAAACACTGCCTAATTACCTTTTTTGAGATATACATGTAGGCATTATATGCTCTAGAACCCTCGCGAAACCGGCTAGTCATACTTAATCTCAAATATGAATCCATGACCTACATACATACCTAATTAACAATGTTATTTCCGTAATATAAATAATTTATATTGTTGTTGTTTGTCTAAGTATGTATACTTAGATCTTTAAAACTACGCAACAGATTCTGATGCGTTTTTTTAATAGATATAGTGATTCAAGTGGAAGGTTTATATGTATAATACATACATAGTATAGTAGAGAAACACTGATAATTTTAGAGGTTTCTAATGTGATGTCGTAAATAAACACATTTTTGTGCGCTTACATTGCAAACGCTGGCTGAGCCCTACGAGATAGATCAAAATGATGTACTACAGTATTGTACACCGTAAAAAGGTTAAAAAAAGTCCACGATGGTATATGTCGATCTCTTAGGGATAACCCACAATAACCATTTTATATCCCTTACTTTTTTTTACGAGAAATAATGGCTTATTTACCAAGCGATTTTAAACAATACAGCATTAACCCTTATCCAATTAGGTAACTTAAATATATTGTGCATTTTATATAGATCAATATGGCCCTTTACAGCGTGTAATTTAAATGAATATTTTCGAAGATATTACAGATTTAAAATGTAGGGCCATAGCGGTTACGGCTAAATACAAGTGTTAAATTGCACCCGGGCGAAGTCGGGACGGGTCGACTAGTAAATTATATACTTAAACCTTCCCCGTTTATTGCACTTTCCGTTAGTAAATATCTTTTTAGAAAACGTATTATGATTGTGAAAGAGAGCGAATTAACAGACAAACGCAAACTTATAAAGGAAGATTTGTAAGTCAAGAATCACGTGACAGTGCAATTGCATTTAAAAGCTGTCAGACCAGTCCAGTCTAGATTATTAAATAATATCTATTACTAAATATTCATCTGTAACCCAGACCCCGATTTAAAACTAGTTCTACACTTTTTATTGTTTGAAAGGTTGAAAATTGCATGACAAGAGGTAATCATGGATCTCCGCGAAATGGACCTCGGATATTTGTAGAAATATCACAAAAAAGGTCTGAAGCTTGCAGACAGACTTGCAGAAAGATAAACACGTATTTTGCTTGTGGCTGATCTTTTAATAGTTAGAGGTCAAAGGATATTTTTTTTTCAAAATAATTTAACTATTATTTTGACGCTTACAAAGCCTAACTTTCCCCGACTATTTTCTCTTAGTCCGCTACTAGACATAACACTTTGGTAAGTGTTTGAAAACCATACTTTCTGAACATGATTTTTTTAATTATGAGAACCTAACCTTCTTCAACATGAGTGAGAAGTCAAAAATTATGTGACGCATCCTGCCACAGCCTACCTGAGTTTTTTGTTATAATTAGGTAAACTTCCGCTCTCATGTTTATAACAATATACCGTACCAAAACAACTGAATACGAACGACCATAAGATGGTATTTATATCACTGTTTATATTTCTAATACCTATTCTAACTTAGTTGAAATCATCATCACCCACGCCACAAACATCTTTGCCATGTTATCCACATCGTATCCAGTGGCGTAGAGTGATATGATTTTCTTCTAATAAATCTCACGTTTTGCGACAAGTTAATTAAAGTGTGGTCAATTTAATTTATGGGTTTCTCTAAATAAACTTTAAGTTAAAAGCTGAAGTGCAAATTATAATAGTAAAATAGGTTTTAGACAGATCAACTAGGGATGGTTTACAGGGCCTTTTCACCTAATTACACTCTCCGTGCAGTGGCCGACCTTCTTGCCTAATATTTAACTAAAGTAAGTAATAAACAACATGACTCTTGGAGTCTTCACTGAGCTGCACTTGAACATGCAATATCCACACTCCGCCACTGATCGGACAAAGTCAAGCCGAACAATAATTTATTGTTATAATTAATATTTCAGAGACAATTCTAGGAAGTGATTCTGACGCAAGTGAAGCTGTTAAAAACACAGACAAAAAATGCTAAGATATAATCAAATCTCGCTTTGCAGATAAAATGTGTATGTACTTGTAATGTGTAAATCGCCATAACATTTGCTACGAAAACACAAAAACTTAAGTTTAATTTTGCTGACGTCATACAATTCTTTGACGTAATTGTATTTACGTATTGGTAATTTACTAATTATTATATTATTTAATCATACTTAGATTGTCTAATAGAATCAAATAATTACACCAAACTTTTAGCTAAGCTGTAAAAGTAGGTATCGCTAATTTTTGGATATAATTATTTACTCATGAAAAATGAAAGAAATCCCATGGACATCGGCAACACAAGAGTGCTAAATAAATTGTTATACATACTTTATAATTTATACTAAAATTAAGTGTAAGTGACGCGAGAGTCAACAACTCCTGAAGATGCTTCGGTTACGGAGCGAAACGTACGTCGATTGTCGATCGTGATCTACTTGTCTCACTTTTTTGTGAACGGTGTGCTCTTCTGGATTGTGTTGTACGAGTCTGGTTGTTCGATTGTCGAGCTACCTACTTGTGTGGTGTGTCTTGGTTCGGGTTCGCGCGTCTCACTTTTATGTGGGCAGGGTGCTCTTATGGGTTGTGCCATACGAGTCTGGTTATTCAGATTGCCACGGATTATAGCAAGGTAACCTTTTGATTCCTTTTAAATTAATTATTAAGCTTCTATTTAAGCTCTTTCTCTTCTTTTTTAGCTTTTTATCTTCTTAGATATAATAAAAACCAGCAAGAAAATATTAAGTAAAAGTATTAGCTATATTATTTGCTGACTATAATAATTTTAGCCATAATAAATCTATGTCGTATTTAGTTTAAAAAAGGATATTTAAAAGTAAATACGTAATTATCACTAAATCTTAGAGATACTTTATCATTTTCTAAACATATATGAGCTACAAAAAAGTATTAGATATTATCAAGCCTCGCGAGTCGCGCCATATTGTATCTAAAAAAAGAAGTATGTTCGCTACATACTAGTTATGTTAAGATCGAAATCCGTGTCATAGAATGAGAGAAATATGATACACATTACTGTACAGCAATACGTATACACATGCAATTGAGACTAGTGCCTGAGACTTGAGACACAGGAGCAGGTTTAAAGAGCTCTTCATACTATATTAACACTCACCTCCACCACTGGACCTTGCCAACTCCAATAGATATTAAAGTAAACTTACGTGGCTACACTGCGCGACAACACCGGAGACTCTGAGACTAATCTATCGCACTAAAGGTTATATATTGTCTAGACATCGGTATACTTGACGAAAACGTATATTGTATATTTACACAATGATATAGAGTTAAACTCAATCGATCAATGGCGTAGCGACGGGTGAGAGATTTACAAAAGCTCGTTGAAAGTTTGAGCTTCATTGGCTTGGCACATAACTGAACTAAAAAATTTATATTTATTCGCAAGCTTTTAAAATCTACCTTAAATATTATATTTTATAATTTAATGGTTGTAAATATAATAAATTAACTCGATCTTAGTAACAACCTTGTGATTCTTCATTAACACCGGTAAAGCGATTTGGATGACCTTGTTGGAAAATAATGTATATTTTTTTTAATGTTAAATTAAGTCTTCAACATTTTAACTTGTGAATTTTGTAATTAAATTATAAATCTGTTTAAAAAAGCTCGGGAGGTCCGAGGTTCGATCCTGGGTACACACCTCTGACTCTGAGTTATGTGTGTTTTAAGCAATTAAATATCACTTGCTTTAACGGTGAAGGAAAACATCGTGAGGAAACCTGCACTCCTGAGAGTTCCCTAAAAGTTCTCAAAGGTGCGTGAAGTCTGCCAACCCGCACAGGGCCAGCGTGGTGGACTATGGCCTAATACCCTTCTCATTCTGAGGAAGAGACCCGGCTCAGCAGTGGGCCATTGAAGGGTCGTAGTGATGATAAAAAAGCTATATATGATGATTTACCTATATTATCATATATAACTTTCTCTACGTTTCATGAGTGAAAGTGCTAATTTGTAAAATATTCTCGAACCACGTAGGAACAAACTATGTTGTTATCGTATTTTCTGGACTAGATTTTTTTAGCATTTTAAACATATTTTAATGTTCCGATACCCAACATTGTAGTTATAAATTAATTGAATGAAATAAAAAAAAATAGTTAATACTATGTAACTAAATAGAATTGAAATATAAATCAAAACTAATATACTCGTGAAAAAAAATTTGAAAGCCGTAAATAAATGATTGCAAGACACATTATTTAAGTTTACGTATTTTAGCGCGTAACGATTGTGGCCTCTGACGTCATTTCACCTATAGTCTCACCAGAGCGCTTGCGCTGCTTGTAGATATTTGTAAGTAGTGTAGTTTTTATTTTAGCATAATGGAAGATTTCGTAAAAGGACAAAGTGATAATTTACCTATATACGCTGTGGTGGATTTTTTTTCTTTTTAACTGTCGTGCTTTGACACATAGGGACAATGCAATATTTGTTGGCATATTTTTTAGCCTCCACCATATTTATAATAAACAAAACACGTCATGAGCGGCTCAAATAATAGCAGTGAATACGTGCCGCGTGTAAACTAGGTAAAATGACGTCACACGCTGGCCTGCCGCTTGAAACTTTTAAACGTGTTATTTTTTCATCTGTAGAGATATTTTAATGATTCTTATAATGTTTATTTAATTTTACTTTATTTTTTACAAATAATATTTTAAAAAAAAGGAAACTTCTCCGTTGTTATACAAAGATAACGGCGCTATAGGGTCAGGAAATAACTAAACATAACGGTCTCTTACCAAAGAACCAGAAATTCTAACAGGATTACAAGCAGCGCCTTGGACTTGCGACCAAGCGTTTTGGTTTGAGGTACACTCATCTCCACTGTCTATTTAGTTCTCTTCCCAAGCTTTCGGTTGACCTAACTCAAATCTAAACTAAAGTCTGCGGGTCCCGCACACTTTTCCATGATACATCTTTGTTTGAAGACCCGTTGTCTGTACTAGGAGATAGATCAGATTGTCAGGTTTAAACTAGCCTAAACTCACAGATCACAACTACATAATGTGATCTGCGTCTAAACTGTAGTCACTAATAAACATAGTATAAATGTAGTTATTCATTTCTATTAACAGCGGTCAATGTATGAATGTATAAGTATAACGGATTACGGAATAATAACTAACCCGTTACCTTACTATTGTTAACAGTTAATATTCAAATAACTACGACAAACGTATTTTTTTAGTACGTTAAAAAATCTGTCTATCTAGGACTTTTCTACGAGCAGACGGCGCACCTGATGGTAAGTGGCCACCGTTACCCATGGACATCGGCAATACAGAGAGTGACTCTTGCTTTGCCGATGCGTTGCCACCTCGAAGATAGAGGGAGGAAGGGGAATGAAGAGAAGAATGCTAGGGTTTCAGCGGACCCTCAACGAATGCCTCTTATGTTTCTATCGATTGTAAATTAATGATTGAAAAAGGAAAAGTGAAATACCAATAGCAGGAATCACAGTTTCTGCAGACTCAAATCCAGAGCCAAATATTGACCTAAATGCGGCGCGACCGGAATGTGACAAAGACACTTGGCAGACGACTTCACATGGGGAGGGTCACACACAAATTATATCTTAAAATTCTGTGACTAATAACTATGTTTCAGTAAGATGAAGTCGTTAACGTCTGTGATCTGTTCACTCACCTTGAAGTAATGTAGATTTTGTTTATAACTATCAACATGTGGGATTAAGTATAGTAGGCAGCTAACTTTAGGTCTGAGAAAAAATAGTGGGGGAACTGAAACGTCGCATAAGAACCAATCGCTGCTCTCGCCCTGCACTTCCTATTAAAAAGGCCCTAATATTTACTACTGCGCATTCAAGGTTAAACCTATACTTACACGCCGGTAGCCATATAATAAAACATAACTATATCCAGCTTGTAGAGACAAAAAGTGTAGAAACAAATCAATACAAGTTTTAAACCGACTTAAAAGCCTCCGCTACACTAAAAAAAAGTTTTGTTTTCGTCTAACATCGTTCAACATTTCGACTAGTGAAGTTTTTTTTTAATTTTTTTTCCTCTATAATACCCATCGTATTCGTCTAACTTCGTTTAACTTCGCGAGTAGTGTAGCGGAGGCTTAACATCATGTGTACGAATTATGTGAACAATACAACTTGTGTAAAACGTCTAACTGACTGTTTTAGGTCTTCTCATATACGTAAGCTTTTATTTTCATTCAAAAAATAAAGTCGTGAAATGATTTAAGCAGAATTAGAATTATCTTTGCGTTTTGAACTCTAATGCCATAAACACTTTTAGGTAGGCGTCTTAATCCACCTTTTTACCTATAAGGATATCTTTTTTTTTAGCAAACGAAATGGAAAATTTGTAGATCTAATCTTCAAAATAATTTATATGACATTCAAACATGAATTAATAGCTACGACGTTACCGAACATCCAAGGTTAATTTAATATTTATGGTTTTACGATTCTTATCGCCTTCTAATATGAGTATTTCTTTTGTCCCTATTGTAAAAATATTTTAGAATCAAAAATAGTAAATAAAAAAAGGCTGTCAAGGTTAAAAACATCCTTTTCTTCAATAAATATCTGACTAGGAAACAAAAAATCTTTAATTGTTTGTTTTAAGCAGTTAAATATCTCTTGTTTAAACGGTGAAGAAGAACCTCGTGAGGAAACCTGCACTCCTGAGAGTTCTTCATGTTCTCAAAGGACTATGGCCTAATCCCGTCTCCTTCTGAGGAGACCCGGCTCAGCAGTGGCTATTAAAGGGTTATATAACTTAGGGTCCATCATCATAATTCAGCACGAATTTTAAAATCCCTAGTAGTCCTATATGATTGCAAAAATTACGATACAAATGTTCAATAGAAACCTGCTATTTATTTCTTGTTTGACAACTAATTTTTACTAAAGCGATAATTTATCATAGAGACAATGGCCATTGACGCACTGTCGCCGTACGCGAAGTTCAACTAACTTCAATGCTTTACTTACGTAGTTTGCAAATGTTTAGACAGATGGCGTTACTCAAAGTTAATTCAAACACAAAAACTCAGTATTATTATGTTATGTGAAACTAGAAGAAAAATAAATGGACACGTAATTTTTCATTTTTTCAAAATATGAGCCCGGTAATGGTAAAATCAATTTTAAAAGTTAATATATTCTAAAAAGACGTAAATGCTAAGTGACGTCATATATATCTTTGCTTTAACAAATAAGGCAGGCATCTTATTCCGTCGTATATGACGTCATCACATGTTTTAATTTTTTTTTCTCCGAAACGAAGGAAAAAAAATTGAGTGCTCAATATTTTTGAAGAAATAAACAAATATTTGTAAAATCACGCAATAAATTAGTCAATTAGCTTTGATATGCTAATACGTTTATGGTAATATTTCATAGATAATTAATAGATATAAATCATAAATTTGACATTTCATTATGAGAATGAACAATAAAATTGACAAGTATGACGAATCCATTTTGTTTATCCACATACGTTTCACAGTTAATCCATACATACAAATAAATAAAATTGGAGGGTCTGTTTGTAATATTAAAATAACCGCTGTTTACTAAGTGCATATGGATGTATACACGCACACGGTACATATACTAAAACAACATTTTTTACAATTTTCGTCTATCTATCTGTCTGTCAGTTTGTTCCAGCTAATCTTTGAAATGGCAGGACCGAATTTGCCGGGACTTTCACTGGCAGATAGCTGATGTAACAAGGAGTAACTTAGGCTATTTAACATCTCGCTACGACCCATAGGAGCGGAGCAACGCGAACGAGCGCGCGCAACACGCTAGTTTTTTTATAAAACTGTCGCATACCCGCCGCGCCGTTTACCTACGCGCGCTTTCTGCTCCATTGCCTATTTTTAGTTGCCATACGGCCGAAATTAATAATCAACCTCAATCCAAAATCTTTGGATTACAGACCGAAAATACATTTCAAATTTGATTTTCCAATACACAAAGAATTTGGAATCTATTTTTAAGCCATAATCCAACAGACAATATTGTTATGTGATTTTATGTGTTTGTGATTTAATTTAATTGTGGCCCTACCTATGTGAAAGTAGTAGGTAAATAGTTAAATACGTTAGTGTGATAATTCTTCTTTAAATATTAAAAAATGGAGAGACGAGGGTAGAATCTAAATTGCTAGGCTACGAATGCCGTCAATTATGAGGTCACTTCGCGTGGGGCGAAGTAGCCGATAATGTTTTTTCATTCACGAGGCCGTAAAATATTACCGAATCAATTTTATTAAACTAACCTTGAAAAGAACCTAAACTAGTGCGAAATCAAATTTCAAGCAAAATTCCAGACTTTTTCGCACCTAGATCGGGAATAGAAGGTTTCTTTCTGAAAACAATACGAAATAAATAACCTATACTAATATATAAAGCTGAAGAGTTTGTTTATTTGGTCTAATTATGGAACTAATGGTCCGATTTAAAAAAAATCTTTCAGTGTCAGATAGCTCGTTCATCGACGAAGGCTATAGGCTATATATCATCACGCTAAGACCAATAGGAGCGGAGCTATACGTGATCAAAGTCGCGAGGGTAGGCTAGTTATTTATACAATAAAATACTCACCAACTAAAGTATACTTGATGAGACAAGGGTGGCACAAACTGGTTATGGGTTGCCAATGCTCATTATTGGCCACATCCGCCAACTCCTTGGACTTGTTTGTGAGGAACAACGCGAACTCCTTGAAAGTCACATCGTGTCCGTTTTCTAGAGATTCGTTTGAAGGGTTCTCCCTGAATGCCTTTATTATTCTTTTACCCACGCGATCCTAAAACAATTTTTATAACATTAGTTCTTTCTCCTTCTCTCCTCACTTTCTCTATTAATACTATGGTTTGGGCAAGCTTTGAGTGTTGGCTTTACAACCATTAAAACCATTGTTTAATTAAAATTTAAGCTATTGTCATCCATATGGACTGTCTGATCGTTTATTGTTGATACGACAGAATATTTATCAGTCTTCCAATAGCTAATACAAAATAATTGGGTCTCAAATTCTTATGTTCATGACAAAAAGAAATTAAATTCCACAAACTGTCCAAAGCCTATAACACTAAAACTCCTAGACGGTTACTTAATTAAAAAATATATTGCTACTTAAATATAAAATAGAATATTAATGAAATATGAGGCAGACTGCTGAACGACCATATTTATTGTCGATATAGTGAAATATGAGTTATATAATAACTAACAACACTGCGAAATAAGCAAACATTTTGCACATTGCATTTATATAATTCATTCATTTTAATTTTAATGTCAATTAATTCTTAAAAATATCTTATCGCGGGTCTGGAGACCACCATTTATTGTTTGAATGAGGTCGTTCTAGTTAATTACAAATATTCTCACAACGCAGTATGTATATAATATATAGAGTATATAATATAATACCCCGGACTTACGCGATAGGTAATATATATAATACGTGTATGTCGAATTCGCGTAAGTCGGGGTTCAACCTTGCGTACATATAAATAAGTGTTTGTGTAAGTTTGCTTCCATAAGTCTTTCACAAAAAGTTTAACACTCCAAATACAGTGTTTTTCGTTTCTTGTTAGGTACACATGACTCATATTTTGGTCTTTTAGATGACATAATTAAAGATGGACCAATAATGTGCAATTCGTACGTAAAATAATTCCACTTTATTGTTTTTCGGAACTGGATTTGTTATTCCACACGGAAAACATTCGAACTTGTCGAAAAACCGAATAAGTCCGAATTCGCGTAAAACGGAGTATCGTAAGTCGGGGTATTACTGTATATATAGTGTGTGTAAACAAATTTCAGAGTTACATTATTATCCCCCCTATCTAGTAAGGCTCTAAAACCCCTATTTTTGTTTATAAGGTTCATCACAGGGACCATCGCAAAAAAAGACGTTCATTTATTTACTTACTCACCAACACTGGGATGGGTGTATGGGAGGGAGGTATTCACCCAAACACTAACTCACCCACTTACTTATTTGCCCTCCCATACATCCATTTGACACAATCTCATTCATGCACCCATTTTCTCCTACTCATTCTCACTATTTTGGAAATGACCTCATGGTCTCAGTTTAATACAAAAATGTCAAAGAAATTATATTAATCTTTCAATTTTCCTTACCCTAAGTTAATGGAAAAGTTGAAAAAAAAAAAGTGGTCCAGCCATTCTCGAGTTATGCATTTTTTTTATGTATATAAATATATTGTAATCAATTGGAACAACTAAAAATAAGGTCACACAAGTATTGGGTAACATAAACAAAGCAGTAGCTATATCAGTAGTGATTATTACAGTTATCTATCATTTAACAAATTTTTTACAATTTAAATAAATATTCATCATGGTACTATGGAATTACTGATTAATTGAGAAATAAATAATTATACTAGTCTACACCACCTGGCTTTGCATAGGTGGAATTAATCTTGTGTAATTAGATTTAACAAAAAACTAATTTTATTGTTATCCCGTAGGAACTATGAAATTTTGTGGGATAAAAAGTAGCCTGTGTTAATATAGGATATAAAGTATCTGTGTGCTAAATTTCATTGTAATACATCCTAACAATACTTCTTATTATTAGGATTCTAATGGAAATAAATACTTACTTGAAAATATCTTGCACTCGGCAAATCACCCTCTAACTTGTTCCTAAAAGCTGATAACAGTCTTTCAAATGGATTCCTCACAATTATCATTTTGTGATAATTTTCTAACATATTATCTCTATCTTCTTTGGATACAGAACTGAGATTTCTGAACATTCCCGGAGAATGGGCTAGGCCTGCCGGTATGGCGAGCACATCACTGTCATTCCATTTTCCGGATATTATCATGAGTATTCTTTTCCAATTTGTGCATGCTACCTGTTTATTAGATAATGTATAATGTTATATATTAGTCAGTGAGCCCTTGTTTTGTTAAAATATTAAATTTTAAAATAATCTTTATAGGACATTGCCATAAGTAGTAACAACTGATTGTTATGAACTTGAAAGTGTCTCGAAGAAAATGTAAATCATGTTCTGACTTTAACCTGATATCATTCAAAATCCAAATTTAATAATTTAACATTGTTTTAGCTTTCCAAATCACGACAACTGAACACAAATCATCTATTATAAACTTTGTATTTTTATTGAATCTCAAAAAAGCTTGACTAGATTTTGAAAGCAATTATTTTTATTGTTTAATTAATATCTACTTAACATTTAAATAAAAGTAGTCTAATTTTACTTCATTTAGTCATCATCTCATATTGTTAATAAAGAAACAACATGTTTATATTTTATTTTCAATTGACCAAATTCAAGATTTGTTAATTTCAGAAATTGATAATATATTTTATTTATATTATGTTTTTTGTTGAATCCTAAGAAATTCAAACAGATCTGAAAGCACATCATCAACAAATACATATTTTCTATTATTTTTATTTAATTTACACAAATAAAACTTTCTTTACACTAGATTCTAAATATTTATTCTTTAGTTTGGGACCTGTACAATTTGGTATGTAATTTCTAAGCATTAATTCTAAACTGATAATATTTCGTTTTTCTATAATAGGATTTGATAAATTCCTTCTTTATGATACTTTGATAATAACATTAAAAAAAAAACAAATGTCTGACTTAAGCCTGGCTGGTTATTCTATATGAAATAAAGTTTATTCTTTCATCCATACGAAATCGGAAAAAAACAAGTGACGTTAGATATAACCCGTTCACCTTGACCCTCACCTTTGGCACGTAACAGTACAGGAGCTTATGCTCATCGTCCACCAGGATATGCTCCAGCTGACTGGGAGGGAGATCATCCAGCCCGAACCTCAAGGTGTGTCGACTGCACCTCTCCTGTATCAGCTCCTGCCGCGCCAAGTTCATGGACTGGGTCAGCTCCAACGAGTGCTCAGTGACATCGTTTCCACTCACGAACAATATACAGACATAGATCACTAAACTTCTTAACTCACACATATTTGCTATAATTATTAAATACCACAACGATTTTATATACTACATTATTATAAGTTTATACAAATCGCGAAGTTTATATCTAACGGCAACATACGTACACTCTCTATGACGATGACAAATCTACTAACTTTTTTTATTTATAAGCACATTGCGCATGCTCATTGCGTGAAGCGTCCGACTCGAACGAACAGAGAATGAATGAATATTGACTACGTCATACGAAAGAGTATGGACATGACCTACACAGCCCTTTGATTTAAAAATTATAAATAAAAGTATAATATTAATTTATATAAAATTATTATGCCTATAATATTTTACGATGTAATTACTTTTAATTGAATTCATAAAAGTTGAAACGCGACTCTTAGAGTGCGTTCCACTAAGCGATCACACTACTACATTTAGTCTACGCCTACGGTCGTTGTGATCGCAGTGAAAACGTCACTAATGACGTGCTGACTTATGCTCACGCGAAGCTCACGACGACCCATCTTAAAAACTAGGTCGTTGCAAAATTTGTGGGCAAATACGTATACATAAGACAAATTATAACCTTAAACTTCTTGAAACTATTGCTTTTAAACTCGTCATTTGAATAATTTTCGTTAACGTTCACAACGTTCAATAATTGATTCCACTTGGGCTAACGATCGTATTGCTGGCGAATAAGTGGAACGGGAAAACCGTGGTCGTTGTGAACGCATAGTGGAACGGAATCTTAGTGTATGGTGTGTGACGTTAGAGTGATTTAATTTTTTGTGTTATTTAAGACGTATAAGTAAAATAATAAATAGTAATATAAAATAGAGCTTAATATCTTTAAATCACTGTCCTATTGTTTATTATAGTATGTAATATGTATATTGTAATGTGAAATGTCACGCCAAGTGAATATAAAATTAAATGTGTATTTAATTTGTGGAAATTAATGAAACAGTTTTATTAAATAGTTATTTATTTTATGTACCATAACAAAATTGTAAAATATATATTTAATAATATAATGATATTTTTCAGATTTTCATGTTGTTAATTTCTCTGGAATTGTGCTCTGTAAATAAAAAACAAAATTGAATTCATGCAAAAATTTTTTTATAATTTTTGGATAAAAAAAACTTACTCTTAAATGTTGTATGTAACAAACTTGATAGTACTGACGTATTAATGCAAAGGCCTCTTCAGCTACCGCTAGCTGATTATATTGCCACGCTAGAACTGCCAGACACGCCCATAACGTTTCGTCTTCAACTGTGCGGCATAGCTAAAAATTACAATTGATAAATATCTGAAAGTATTGACGTATCGTGAAAGTTTTGATCTCATTTGCCTTTCTTTTGAAAGTAGGTATAAATATGTTTCTTTATTGCGCTTAGTTTTAAAGTCACCTATAAATGTAATTAAGTATAAAAGCTTAGGACAATATCCTATGTTTACGTCACATTTTTTGTTGTTGAGACCTCCCTATAAGAATAAGAATATTCGTGTTGGGGGGTCTCGCTCCTCCATCGCCGATACATGTATGGAAATCTTACTAAAACCAGGGCTGAGCAGTATTTGAATTACTTGTTATTGAAATACGTACTTGAAATAAAAATACGTATTTAATATTTGTATTTCAATTACTTTTAAAAAATGTATTTTGTAATTTGTATTTTAAATTTTCTTTTTACGTAATTTGTGATTTTTACCTAACTTTTACCCATTTATTGTGAAATAAATTAAATTTGCTTGCAAAAATTAAATTTGCGTAAATTTTGTTTTCGAGACACTTAAGGAGTGTCTCAAAGTTACATCATAATCAAAAATAGTCAACGACAATTCCTTTATTTTCAGACGATTTCTTATGACCCTTTAAGAATTTCATTTTATGTATTTTGTATTTTAGCATAAAAATACTTAAAATACTGTATTTTGTACTTTGTATTTTAAATACATGACTTGAAAGTATTTTGTATTTCGTATTTAAAATACTTGTTAACAAGTACTTTGTAATTTGTATTTCAATTACAGCAAATCATGTATTTTGTCCAGCACTGACTAAAACATAAGTTGCAACATGCTTGATTTTTTAAATGCTATAACTACTTTATATTCTGCCATATTTTACATATATAATATAATACGTATAATTATTATATAACTAGTAACCTGTAAAGCGTCTTGCCACATATTAGCTGCAACATGTTTTAACAATTTCTCGGGGAAGGGGGCGAGTGATACGTGCATTAAAGAACCATTTCCTCGACAAATGCATATAATTCCATCTTCCACACTTAAGATACTCGGATTGCGACCTAGATCACTGAAATATTTAAACGTAAAATTTAAACTGTATTGTACGTAGTGTACTTTTTTTTGAATTAATAACAACTGTTAATGAAATAGAAATAAAAAAAAACTGTGATATCCAGATGGTTAACACGTTGATGTCTACTCGGGAGGTCTGAGTTCGATTCTGTGCACACACCGCTGACATTTGTCAGTTATGTGAGTTTAAAAAAAAATAATATCACTTGGTGTAACGGTGAAAGAAAACATCGTGAGGAAACATGCACTCCTGAGAGTTCTTCATGTTCTCAAAGGTGTGAAGTCTGCCAACCCGCACTTGGCCAGCTTGGTGGACTATGGCCTAATACCTCCTCATCCTGAGGAAGAGACCCTGCTCGGTAGTGAGCCATTAACGGGTGATGATGATGTCATTGAAATAATATAAGTGAAGAAGAAAGAAACTTTGAAGTGGTTTTGTAAAGCAAATACTAAGAATCGATAAATAAAAACATGGATCTAGTCTTTTTAAGAAGAATAGCCAAAGTAACGTCAATTTTATATTAATTATCACAAGATAATCACCTGATATCCTTACTAACAGTAGTCAATGCAAGCCAGTCAGGTTGAGTAGCAGCTCGTGAGCAACACCACGCAACAGCAGAGTTTGCTCGCAAACCGACTAGCAATTCTGTTTCTGCACTCCAAGTAATACTTAACACTTGAGAGCCTTGGTAAAAAAATATAAACTATATAAATGTAGGATCAAGACAAATATCTAAAAATTTAAATAGATATACTAAATATATATTAGACTAGCCGACCCGCGCGAATTAGTCCGCGTGTTGCTCCGCTCCTATGGGTCGTAGCGAGATGTTAAATAGCCTAAGTTACTCCTTGGTACATCAGCTACCTGCCAGGGAAAGTCCGTCAAATGAATTCCAGCCATTTCAGAGATTAGACGGAATAAACAGACAGACAGTTAATTTTTTTATTAAATGTTGTTTTGCTATATGTACCGTGTATACATCAATATACACTTAGTAAAAAGCAGTTATTTTAATATAACATACAGACCCTCCAGTTTTATTTATTTGTATGGATTTTAGCGTCTAGTTGAAAGAGCTGGTTAAGTTAAAAGAAATGTAAAAAATACCTAAGCAAACTTACCCAACTTCATTAATTTAGGTTTTGGATCTTTAACAGTAACAACATACAAATCCTTATTGTAATCCAATAACGCTATCTGCCTTTCATTAATAGGTCCAGTTTGACTTAATGCAATATTAGATACAGTCATTTTATGTAACAACTTGGTCACCGAGTTGTCTGTTGAAGTTCTTACTATCAAACCAGTTGGCAAATCAAACACGTGAATTACTGAAATTTTAAATATTTTCTAATGGAATTGGTTTTACATAGAAAAGCAGTTAAGATTGTAATTAAGATTCTGGTTTGGAATCTAATGTTTCATGAATATCAGAAGAATACACTTTTGGTCAAAAGATGCTGTCAAAAAGCTGGAAGCACCACCACCAGCAACCATAAATTTCTTATAATATTTGTTTTACTTTGTTATACTTGAAAACCTTACTTTTACGATCACTCTGATCAATAACAGCAAAAGAATCTGGTCCAAGTGAAACTGCAGCTCTTCCAAGTGTTTCAGGTCGTGATCCACATCGAGGTGTTGCAAGTAAACGTCCCATATAACTATATACGGATACACCAGCTCTTTCTATTACACATATGCATCTGGAAACATTGAATATACATAGGTACATTTACGAGCTACTTAAGCCATAAGTGATCTAAATAAATGCTTATGATCCGATCGCGACGCATCTGGGCCAGGCTTACCCCCTCCCGCTCCCATCGCATTAATTCTGCGGATCTAGTGGACTCTAGGCTCTTGCTCAGGGTCCACTGAAACCGTAGCATTCGTCTCTTCACACCCCCACCCCCACCCAGCCGTATCTTCGAGGGTGCTATGCATCGACAAAGCAAGAGAGTATATTTTGTATTGCCGATGGACGACGGTAGCCACTTACCATCAGGTGGATCTGTCTTTTCGTTTTTACCTTGTCTATCATAAAAAAAAGATACGGATAAATTCACATTTGTAATTTGCAGGATTAAACCCTGGGTGTGTGGACAGTTAAGGTATTAAAAAAATTTATGGCGATAAACAATGGATCATAATAATTATTTCTATGAAATAGTGATTAGCGAAGCATCGTTGACATTATGAGGAAAAACTCCATAACTTACGTCAAAGATACCGAGGTCAAAATATTCTTAATCAGATTAGGTATTACAATAATAAATATGAGAAAAAAAACGTAATAATTTTACCTCTCTGCAAGTAATATCATACTTATAGTCCCCTCTTTCAAATCAAACGTAACTGGTGTATTCCAGGAAGACAGTTTGTGTATGAAACATTGTTTTACCGTAGCTATGACTAAATGATTGAAGCCTAATGCTATTTGAATGACCCTATCTGGATAATCTAGCTGATCGTTTTGGTCTGTTAACAAATCCTTGATGGATATCACTTTACGTCCCGTTTGGGTACATGCGTAATTTTTCCACGTATACTCTCTGAAAAATAGTAAAAAATCTATTTATTATTTAGTTAATAATGAGAATAGTAGTTTTTATTTGTGACCTAAATTCCTAGTGAATGATTGACTAAATATACTTAAAACAGTAAAATGACATAATATGTTAAATTTGAAGAAAGTGTTATAACTTACCTGTCAATTATGTGAGCAAATAAAACATGTCCATTAGCACACGCGGCAGATAGTTGTGTACCATCAGAAGACCATGCTATACTATAGATACTACCAGTTGTTGGACGTTCAAGACAATGTGACCACTGTAAGTAATTAACTATAGTTTTTAAGAATAATTACTATTTTTATGAAGCTCTCTAAATCATAGTTTGTTGTTATGATAAATGCGATGTCTATACTAATATTATAAAGAGGAAAGATTTGTATTTTTGTATTTTTGGATTTTTGTATTTTTGTATTTTTGTATTTTTGTATGTAACGAATAAACATAAAAACTACTGGACCGATTTCAAAAATTCTTTCACCGCATGCGCTGCGAAAAGTATTGATGATAGAACAAAAAAATGTTCTACAATATTATAGAACGTATCAATATCTACAAAAAACTCCGCGAGACCATATGTCCAACTATTGTAGTTAAGTCACTATAACTACTTTTTTACGTTTTAAAAGTTGATAAAAATGCCTATCAAAATCAGAGCATGTTTTCCATAACTTTGTATTAATTCTTATCCAAATAAATTATTTCGTAATGAAGACTGTTTCAATACCTGTTAAATACTTTTTGAATTATTGAAATCGGACATTCCAGTCAAAAGATATTATGAAATAAAAATATCAAGATAAATAAAAAATAATCCCAGACGGGCCGCCGGCGCGGAGTGGTTTGCTTCGTAGCGCAGCGAGTAACGCGGCGATAGAGGGAGCGACAGAATGCGGGAGCCAAAATGTTAAAAAAAAATTATCCACCTGTGCGAAGCCGGGACGGGCCCCTAGTTTTATATAAAAATACTTACTCCATTAGCATTACAAAGACGTATTAAATTATAACTTCCGATTATAAACATGTCTCCTGCAGGGGACCAGCTAACGCTTGTTATAGGCTGATCATGTTTCACACTAACTGATATTTGCTGACCAAATGAATCCCAAATCTATAAAAAAGATTTAGCTCTAAAAACAATACGTGGAAATACGTATCACAATGAAATTTTAAATACCTACCTTAGAATATCCATCTTCAGATCCAGAAATAATCAAATTATTATTTGCGTTCCAAGCTATAGATAAAATAATACCTTCGTGAGCTTTCCACTAGAAACAAAATGTTTGTCTTAACATTCTTATTGATTTGATTAAAATTATGACAAAAAATGTATTACCTTAGTCACTTTTGAGTTAGAATTTAAATTTTTAATTACTAGCGAATTTCCTTTAGTGTACAAAATCGCGTTGCTGTCTGGACTCCAAATAGCACCATAACATGGAACATCTGACTGTATTACTGTAGACCTTAAAAGACCATTTCTTGACCAAACTTTTACAAACCCATCTTCTCCAGCTACGAAGTTGTAAGAGTATAATATATTTATTTATTACAGTTTCATTATCAACAGGGATTGGATGCAAATACTTTAAAATGTTGACCTGTAAGAAGACCAGCTCCATCAGGACTCCATTGTGTAGCTAAACAGGCACCTTGATGAGCATTTACGCTTTTTTCTATACGACCGTTGTTATTAACGATATGAAATCTAAAATAAATATTTTTATTATTGGAGCAATAAATAAAAAATAGCTAGATTAACGTTAACTACTTCTTATATAAAAATAATGTAAAGTATAACTTACTTTCCGTCGGCACAAGCAATTAAAATTACGTCATTCTGATGTTTGTTACCACCAGTATTCACTTTGGGAAACAAATGCATGGAAGTCGGAAAAAAGTCTTCTGGAAAAGTTGTTACGACCAAACATTCCCCATTGACGAGATTCCATTTTAACAGCTTGTGATCATCTCTAAAATTATACAAAAAAATGTTCTTTTGAAATATTATAGCAATATTAAAAGATTTATCATTCAAAATCCTACCCGCATGAGAACACATCTTCTGTATTATTCCAGCTAACACAAGACACGACTCCAACATGTTTTGGTTCTTTATAAAAGGATATTTTTAATTTCATTTTTATTATAGTTCCTGTACCCCTATGTCAGTAGTATTCAAAGATGATAATAATTTGTGATTACATTTAGTTTCCATGGAGATAACTATTGCTATTAAGTAATAATAAATTTAGCGTCTAATACTATGTAACTGGCAACTTTAATTATTATATTAATGTCTAAATTCACAAGGTTACAAAAGGATCAAACTTATTATTATTATTATAAAATTATTCAGTTATTATTTCTAATAATATATAAATTCTTAAATTGTTATTGTTCATACCCATTCATTCACTTATTTTCTATCATGGCAACATTGATAGCTAATGTCGGTGTCAAATCACAAATGTCAATGTACAGGTTGACATTTTATAGAGTATGTTTACCACATGGTTTTCAATTTAGAACGTATTTAATTAGTTAATTTGGTGACTAAAAACTTTAACTTGATCATACATAATTATATTAAACAAGATGTCTGATGTGCCCGACTTAAGTTCTGATGAAGAGCATTTCGAGGAGGACGAGTGGCAAGAAATGGAAGCCAACGATGTCTCCGTAACGTGTTTGTTTTGTTCCAACATTTTCGCAACAATAGAGGAAACCCTCACTCACTGTAAGTCTGTTCATAGTTTTGATTTATATACGTTAAAAATGAAGCTCAATATGGACTGCTATTCATACATCAAACTAATTAATTACGTGAAAACTCACAAGTTAAGTGCAGAGGAAATTATGAACGCTGAAACACCGCTATGGGATGACGAGAAATATTTGAAGCCTGTTGACAATGATGAATGGCTAATGTTCGACTTTGAATCTCTAACAGATAAACCGAGTTCACCTAAAACGTACCACGCCAATGTAGAGAATGGTTTAGTTACATTATCGCAAGCTCATTTCACAGAACTTCAAAGAACGATACAGATGTTAACGGAGCAATTAAAAGACAGCCAAACTCATCTACAAATGGCTAAGGAAGATGTGGGTAAGATGCAAGACTCCATGAAGATAATTGTGGATGGTGGTTCTGTTAATGATCGAGGTGATAGTACTTTAATTGTTGATTGTGTTTCGAAGGTGCCTTTAGAGTGTGATGAAGGGTATTTCAGCAGTTATGCTCATTTCGGGATTCACTATGATATGCTCTCGGACAAGGTTCGCACTGAGTCTTATCGTGATGCAATTCTTAATAACAAAGATACATTTAAAGACAAAATTGTTCTGGACCTTGGATGTGGTACAGGTATTCTCTCTATGTTTTCTGCAACAGCAGGAGCTAAGAAAGTATATGCACTGGACCAGTCTGAAGTTATATATCACGCTATGGATATAATAAGAGAGAATAATTTAGAGAAAACTATTAAAACAGTAAAAGGAAGGCTAGAAAATACAGAGTTAGATGATAAAGTGGATATAATAGTATCAGAATGGATGGGATACTTTTTACTATTTGAAGGAATGCTAGATAGTGTAATTTATGCAAGAGATAAATGTTTAAAACCTGGTGGCATATTAATGCCGAATAAATGTAATATAAGTTTAGTTGCTAATGGAGATGTGGATACACATAAGAAATTAATAGAGTTTTGGTCAGATGTGTATGGTTATAAAATGAATTGTATGAAATCTGAAGTAGTTAGAGAAGCAAGTGTGGATGTAGTACCCTCGAAATATATAATTTCCGAACCTTGTGTTGTTAAAGAGATTGATCTGTATACTTGTAATACTGATGTTGTAAACTTTACGTCAGACTTCAAACTGCCAATCACAAGTGATGGTGTTGTCACATCTTTAGTTGGTTATTTTGACACATTCTTTGACCTGCCTCAAAATATTACCTTTACAACAGGTCCTCATAAGACTCCTACACATTGGAAACAAACAGTTTTCTATTTTCGGGATTGTAAGGAAGTTAAACAAGGTGATGTTATCGAGGGCACCATCACTTGTAGTAGGCAGAAAACTGATGTCAGAGCTCTCTCAGTACAAATTAATGTATTTGGAAAATTGCACAAATTCATACTTAGCTAATTAAATATTTGCTTAGTTAATATATTTTATCAAACTTGTCATATTAGGGTTTATAAAATATAGTATATTAAAGGTGCTTGCTGCAAAGCTTATTGCAATGCCTGATTGAAAGTTTGACTTTCATTTACCTAGTTGTTTTGTGATATGAATAGAATATGATGTTTTTACATATGTAAACTTAGTAATAAGGATAAAATAATAGATCAGCATCTTTCAGGCCTTTTTTCTAAGATAATGGGTAAAATTTCAATATGTAAACAATTTACGAGTTTAAAGATACACCCTTAAAAATAGTACATGGAAAAAAAATTCTGTATGTATTTTCAATCTTATTTGTCCAAACAACATTTACTTTTTGTGAGGCAGCATAATAAATAGAATATTATATATTATACATTGTTAAAATTACAGATTTACAAAAAAAACGAACAGTAGTTTTTATCAAAAAGCGAGTTGTGAAACATATGTTCACAGACTTATACATGACAAACATATTCTAACAACATAATAATTTTTTTATTAAATGTTTCCAACTGAAAATTACAAATGTTGCTCGATGTAAAGTAACTGCTGTGGGGTTGCAACATAAGTATTGAAATGTATTTTTTACTCAGTTTTTAGAGTCTGAACAACATTTTTATTGTTAAATTAGTATTTTTAATTTGACAAATCTGTAACTGAATTGTGTAATTTTTTTCTAATTTTAACCTGATATTTAAATTGGAAAACTCCAGAGAGTCATCGCTTACAATTTTCTGTAAAATGCTTCTAAAATGTTTAAATCTATATAAAATGTTGATTGAGCTTGTTGCTGTTTGAAGTAAATAAAACAATTTTTCTACGAAAATCTTTATTTCATTTTTAAATATTTTACACATATCTCATGGTTTAGTTTCTATTATTTACAAGTAGAAAATAAATTAAACTACATTGTGAGATTGACAAAAATTACTAAGAGAAAATAAATTTATTAGGCTTCAATTATGTTGTCTTTTCATTTACATATTTTATTTAAGATCAAAATTTCAAATAATATTTAATCCATTATTTAATAAATTTATTTAGAATAGTTATTACACAAATTTTATATTTTTTTATTATACATTTTTTGATTATATATAAACGAAAGGGCATTGAGCACAAGCTCATAAATTGATACAAAATGCTAGAAGCTTTATTATATAAATTAGCTGGTATATCTTAAAATGTAGATTATGATAGGAAAGAGTGGGTGAAATAAATCCACTGAAACTTATATCGATCGACTATATTGCTTTCTACTTAATTAATTTTTATTGTGGCTAGATCCAAAGAAACTAATTGTAATTAATACACTTAAGTAATAACACTATTATGTATTAATTTAAATAAAATACTTTGAAGGACTGACTAACAGAAAAATTCATATCAGTCAATCACTGGAAATTTAATTACTGAAGTCAAAGATAATTCACTTCTAAAAGTATTATTACTCAAGTGTATAAGACACTTATTAATCAACACTACACTTCATAAAGCTATAGTCCCGATCAGAATGGCATAAACTACTTACTATATTACACACTAAGTACATAAACGCACAATACATAGGTAGTATATTTATATAGATGATAAATATATATAAAAGATCTATTGTACAATCTTTGATAAGCGTAACCAGTTTAAAATCTAGCTTTACTTTCCCTGGATTCCTACATAGGGACCTAATATACAGTGATTATGGATTTGTCATGATATTCATAGAGAATGGTCCCACGTATCTGTTTGGAGAACTAGACCCTTGATATTTAGAATTGTTATAATACCCGTCTAACAAATCACATCTATAAAAAGGTGCTTTCGGTTGCAAATTGAATTTAAAAGTGATTTACATTACTGACTTAAAGACCCGGCTATTGGATGCTGAAAGTGTCTCCAGTGAATAGGCCCTCAGCCGCTCGGGATACTACAGATTGATAATTCTAATTAGGACAGTGTAAGATGTTTTAAAAAATAAAATAATTATATATTTTTTAAATATTTAAATGTGCTTTCGTTTATGGAAGCGATATATTATTAATAATTATTTATGAAAATCCTTATAAAACCTTCATTTGAGAATCTGAATATGTAAGCTTTTCTGTATTCGATTATCGTCACTAGGATGTTAATATTTGGCAACCATATTCTTTTAATATGAAAGTCTCGACAAGTTTGATATTACATTTTAGGTTTAGACATTGAAAATTTGACGGTACATTAATAGGACGAATATGATATTTCCTTTGTTAATAGACCTAAAAGGACGGTAAGTTTGGGTCCTCCAAATGCTGCTAACTTCACCTGATCTTTCCTATATACTCTATACCACTGATTTCAGTCTAAAAGTTATAAAATGTTGCAGAATTGAGTTTGTTTTAGAATGGGTATTGGAAATTGAGTCGTACCTACAATACCTTACGACTAGCTACGAATACGAAAAGCAAAACATCTTAAAATTCCAATACATCTATAATTCTCTATCTATGTCTATGAGATGATTTTTCGTAATTTACAAAATGATTTGACAATAACACTTGGTCAGGGAATATCAGGACTCCAATTTAATCGGAAACATTAAAATTAATAAGCGTATTTTTCATATGGGTTAATTAAGACTAAAGTTACAGCTACGTTACATAGATACTTTAAATATTATTAATATAGTCTAAAATCCCGCGATGGTCAGACCTTCGTTATTTTATACAAACTGAAAGTTTCTCTGTGTGTGTCCCAAATAGAGATGTACACGATTATTAACTATGAAGTTACAATAACGATTGCTTTAAAAGGTATCAAATATATATAAAATTGCACCTCAAATTCATTAGCCTGTAAAGTTTAGTTTTTATATATTTTATTTGAAGTAATATAAGAAACCACGTCGTGCATTGTCATACACTTTTCTCAGTAAACAGACAGTTTTGGTGGTTCTTACACCTTGTCAGACACATTAAAATTCTTTATCTTTCAAAGCAACCGTGATCGAAATATCATAGATAGAAATCGTTTAATATCTTTACACACATAGAGAAACTTTCAGGTTTTATAAAATCACGAAAGTCTGATAGTCGCGGGCTCTTGCTCAATATGAATATATTTTATAGAAAGAAGACGCAAAGTCTATATATGATTTGCTCCGACACCAGCAGTTTATTATACATTGGCTTAGAAACTAATCTATTTGAAACTTCAGTGTATATGATTTCTATGGAATAATTTGCTAATGAGAAAATTTAATAATTTCTTACTCTATATTATTCTACACTTAGTACACTTTACAAAGTTATAACTAACCTTGAAACGCTGAATTCTATTATTGATATTTAGATATATAATTTATCCTAGAGAACTTTTTCTTTCAAAAGTGACTTATAAAGTATTTTGCTCAAAGAAGTGTTTGTACGAAATGTACGTAAAATAACTAACAAATCTATTTGTGAAGTTAGCTTGTAATAACAAAATAGTCTTAACTATTTCTCCAATAACATTCAGTAAATAGTAGTTTTTAAAATATCTCAAGGGTATCTACCTAAAATCTATACTAACATTATTTTAATTTAAATCTACTTCAAAAACAAAGAAATACAGAAAAGTATTAGACAAACAAAACAGCTATTTACACTAATTTAGGTAAAGTTACATCCGAGACCTGCTCGTTAGTTTAACTTAGTATTTATAGCTAAGTTTTTCTATATTCAATCTATATTAACATAAATACATTGGCCTATAATACTATGGACGCAAAACATTCACTTCCCGATACTCTTGGGTAGTTCGCGAACGACCTAGTTCAAAAGAGCGCTCCTTTAGGTGAACTATACGAACTAGTTCGTCGATTATCTCGCTCTTAGTTCTTGTTAGTTCTTATATTTTTTTAAATCCCTAAAAGTTATTAATTCATAATAACTTTTAGGGATACTTATGTTTCATCCATACTTGACAAAATAAAAATAGTGGATTATTTCTAATAAAAAATCGATATATACTTATATATTTAAATGGTGATAGGAATATCAAAATACTATTCATAAACATCGTTAATCGATAGAATATATTTTTTTTTTCCTTTATTTATTATTTTTACTAAATTATTTAAACAAAGAACTAACGAACAAAAAAAGCGAACTAGTTTGCCTTTGGATTAAGAACTAAAAAGAACGCTCTCATTGGTGACCGACTAGGCCCAATACTAAAAAAGACGATTTTATTCGTTCGTTCGAACTAACGAACTAAAAGAGCGAACTAGTTCGCCATTGAAAAACGAACTAAATGGAGCGCACTTTTTGGTGACCGACTTGGCCCAAGACTACTTCGCGACTGTGTCTATAAGAGCGCTATATTCTGAATAATGCTCGAATAAAGTGGAAAAAATATTTTGTATCACATATTTAGATAGCAGATTATCATTTTGAAGTATTTTTAAGCTCAAAAAATATTGAATTAAATAAATCAAAAATCTAATAAAAGAGACAAATATATGACTTACATTCGTTTTGGTTTTTACGAACATCCACGAAGGCCGGAAGACAGAACAAATTAATTTATTTAGTGCAGGCTACGGACACATATTCGAGACATTTGTATGGAGACGCCTTGTTCATATTATTGCAGGCCAATGCACAAAAATTCAAATTACGACTAATAAAGAGAGTTCATAAAAACTTGATGGAATTGATATAAGCCATTTAGCTTAAGATCTTTCATAAGAAGTCAAAGACCTCTTCACTAAAGGCATGAAACCTTATAAGGCTGTTAAGTAACTTTTTAAGGAAAGAAGTATCTTAAGTATCTCAATTGTACATAAGAAGCAAAGTAATATTTTAAGCTACTTAACTTTGTACACTATACGAGCCGCTCTACGGCGCGCTGTAATAAAACTCACTACGTTGTCTTCCACATAGAGAATTTATACATCGGGCTTATATTGTGCATCTATTATATATTACGTGAATGTGTTTATTCTTTCTGGTATTGTTATAAAATACAGCTAATAAAATTAACTAACACCTACTAACATATTTGGGTATCAATTACACTGTGTGACATATTACTTTCTCAACTGTGTTTCCAAATGAAAAAGTATTTATTTATTAAATTATAAATTTCCCCCCTTCCCCCCAAAGTGGTCACATCTGCAATTACGATATTGAATATGATTAATATAATAATATGGAATTATTACGATAATTTGTATTTTGTTCAAAATATGTATAATTATTTTGATTAATTTTTCTCGATGTCAAAATGAATGTCACACAGTGTTACGATATAAAACTCTATTTACTAAGAATAGCTATTGTATGTAATAAAGTTCTCTATAAGTATTTATTTTAAATTGAAAAACCTAAATTTTCTCTATTTATTCTCCAAGTAACAAAAAGAAAAAACACTTCCACAACAACATTTTTGTGCTAACAACACAAGAACAAAGCGATGACAACAATAATATCAAGTATAAATTGACGGGGAGTTGTAGATTAAGATATTATTTCCTCACCCGTCAACTTATATTTAAACAGCATTAATTTTAACATTCATTTATACTTGATTAACGAGTGAAACATGTTGTAACAACTAGTCTTCACGCTATTTACAAAGCTGGCTAAATATTATTCTTCTGTAGGAGGCGAGGTGCCGTTTGTTTCTTCTTCCAGCTTTGCTCGAGCTTCAGCATCTGGAATTTATAAAATAACAATATAAGTAAGAAAGATACTGCTTAACTTAAAATTATTCATCAAAATATTAGAACGAAATGAGTTAAGATTATTCAGACGGACAAAAAATTGCAATTTTGTGGAAATAAGTAGGTAAATTATTTTTTCAAAAAATGCTTAAAATTAAAGTGATTTTAATTACAAAATTGCAATTTTTTGGAATGAGCCAAAAAAATAAAACAAGTGCTTGAAGTGGCGAAATTCAATTAATGCAATTTTTGGAATCAAGTGAGGACCTTTAAAAAAATCTTAAAATGAAAATAACATAATTAAAAAATGCAATTTGTGGGACTGAGCAAGAAAATCTTTAAAAAGTTTAAATTGAAAGTAATGAGTTCAAAAATTGCAAAGTTAGTGTAATTAAAAATATACTTTCTGAGCTCATAATTCTTTTTATGAGATAAAAAGAGTTAGTCCGATATCATCTCTCTTTGAAAACGTTTAAATAAATTCAATAAATAAGAGGGATTTCTATAACTCACCTTTTGCAGCTTGTTCTTTCCATATTTTCTTATTATCCATAAGACAAGCAACCCACGGTTTTTTAATTTTAAATTTATTACTTGATTCTGCACCTGTAAATTCCATGAAATCTATTTAGAATTACTGGACAAGGTAAGGTTATAAAATTTTAATTTTTGAAAATATACATTTACTGAGGAAATATTTAGAAAAAGGTATACGAATTCACCTGATTATCTTCTTCTTGGCGTTTACTTTACATTTCCTTGTATAATAAGTTCTAAAGAGTCTAAGAGTGGGGATTAAGCCTAATTCAGCTTTGGGGAATTATTTGCATTATAGGGAATACTCTTACCTGAACTTTCTTCATTGATAGGTTCCTGACCAGAACTCGTGGAGTTCTTAGTACTAGAATGTAGCGGTCCTAGAATACATTCCAACATATCAGCACAAACCCCCATGCTAGGTTCCACAATGAAATCTATGAACCCTATCTGTGACTCCGCTACCAGGGTATTATTTCTATCACACAAAGGACTGAAAGGAAGCCCAAGTTCTCGTTCTTTGTCACCTTGGAGGAAGAACTCGTCTAAAAGACTCATGGTCCATCTGTGGTGAAGATCCCATCTCTGGAACAAAAGTTTAATTAGAAATACATTATTGAAATCAAAGAATAAATCAGGATAGATGTATAAATGACAATATCTGACAAAATATATGGCTTGACAATATCAGACAAGTCAATTAAATGACTAAAAAGGTTAAGACTATTTAATTTATACTGATGTAAAGATTGTTCTTCAAATTCTTACCTTAGCTGGATGCGATATATCACAGCAATGAAGAACCAAAGAAGCTGCTTTCGATTTGTCCACTGCCGGTTCTGCAAGTGACAGCAAGGACCTCATGTTCTTTAGTTGCTGGAAATGGAAGGACATGTCCGTGGCTAGCACCATGTCAATCACCAGTGTACGGAACTCGCGGAACTCGTCACGTGACAGATTCTGAAGGATGTTGCATTCTTCATCTCGTATTAGCCTGAAATTGGTTACGTAGAATTTTTATATATAGCTATAAAAGTCGAGTAAAACAACTATATTTTCAATTTTTGTCTTGTTTATTCGTTCTTCTGCTAATTCTCCTAGTAAGTCAATTATTTCCTCATCTATTCACATACACATTCACTTATCTAATCACTCACTCGTTCATTTATACCTATGATTTAAAAAACCTACTTTTATGGGCAATGTTAATACAAAAAATTCATATAAAAAGAACATTCTATTTTCTAATAACTTAAAAAATCAATCCCGAATTATTTTTCTGTCTGACACTTAAACGAATATAAAACTAGTCGACCCGCTAGACTTCGACCGCGTTTAGCTCCGCTCCTATTGGTCGTATTGTGATGTTATTTAGCTTATAACCTTCCTTAATAAATGGGTTATCTAACACTGAAAGAATTTTTCAAATCGGACCAGTAGATTCTGAGATTAACGCGTTCACGCAAACAAACAAACTTTTCAGCTTTATACGAGTATATTAGTATAAGATGAAATAATCTTGAAGCTTGGTCTAACTATAAAAAAAAAGAATGTAATACTGATCGAGTGTTGATTTATTTGCAGTCCCATACACGTACCAATTTAACCTAACAACCTTGTATATAAATAAAAAATAGGTGAAGGTTAATATAAACAGCCCCTCAATTATTCTGTCTCCGATCCCATCTCGTCGGAAGAAGTGCAATTTATATTATAATGGCGACAGTAGTTTTATCTTAGTCGCATGATCGATGAATGGCGGTGATGAAAGCTTCTTTGAATACAACTTATCTTATATATATTTCGGGGATTTTAAAACGATGTGAAAGGAGATGGAAGGAGGAAGATGGGGAACATTGGGGAACACTAAAAGGGGGTGATGGTATTGAATGGAATATTGGGTAAACGCGACGCAGATACTTCTACTGAACCGATAAATGATCAAATATGATCTTTAACAATTACGAGAGAAACCTAAGCAGTGCCTTGGACTTGTGACCAAGGTGTAGGCTTAAGGACGTCCTTTAAATGATCATAACACTCGCCTCCACTGCTCAGGCTCTCTGTTTAAACCCATGGTTAAACGCACAGCAACCGAATCTAACACAAGGCTAACCTAACCTAAGGCTAACCTAACCTAACATTGTGTTTACTTAACCACGTGGCAATTACATTGTAAGGACTTACGTGACCTTAGTTGGACAGTTGTTGACTACTACCCCACTCCAACGCCATAGACAACGATAACGATTCGATTAATCGATAATCTTTTACTATGCTCCGACATATATATATAAACTTTCGCTTTTCATTTTCCTCCCACGTATAATTTATAAAAAGATTCTCTTTAGACCCAAAAATCGATCGTCATGGATAAACTTTGATTCAAATATACTCACTTACTTGTGTTTACTTAATACCTCATTCAAATTTTCAAAATCTTTTTTATTTAAATAAAAAAAAATATTTTTCAACTATACTAGTACAGATTTGTAATTTTGATTAGTAAAAAACCTTCTATCTTTTTTTAAAATATTTTATTATTGCCTTACTTCAAAGGTGGTTTTTTATAGAACAAGTATTTTACCAAATAAGATAAGCATTCTTAGACTTATATTCACTTTGGTGTTCTCAACAGAAAATTTATTCGAAGATGAGACAGATTATGTTCATAAAACTCAATAAAGGCACCTCGGCTTTGCCAATTTTGGAGATAAAGCCTTTCATATTCATCGACCTTTAATTTTCATGAATTTATAACGGTGCTTAAATATTTTAATACATTTCAATTTAGCACATTTTATGGCACTGAGCTCTTTATACTTAATTTTGATATAGATTATATATTTTGTTACATAGTAAATTTTGTGTATTTATAAATGGGAAACTTTATGATATGAAGTCCTTAGCGATAAATAAAAGTAATAATGTTACAGTAAGGCAGTCCCAAAAATACCATTACATTCATAGGAAGGGAGTTTGGCTGGCAGAATTGTGACGAGAAGGTTGATTTTGACGATTTTGATTGATATTTTATAACCATTTATTATTAATGTATTATTGTACTTTGTTATTAGTATTTTCTTTTATATATAAGTATATACTATATATATCTCCAAAATGGTATACCCCATAATCTTCGAAATCCCTTAGCAATGTCGCAGGCATAAATTAATATGAAAAATTAATTTAATGTACAACGATGTAATCATTATAAAAAAGAATTTAAATAAATAGCGATAACGAGGAGATTTGGAGTGAACGGCTCGTGTCAGTGTAAAAAAGCGGAAGGTCTCTTGGGAAATTACCTAGCGACTTCGTAGGCTTTGTACTGTTGAAAATCCGATACGATCCCTGCCCTTTGTTACGCGAAACTTTCTATGAATTTGACGATAATTTTGGTCCAGCCTCTATGAAAATAATGGTTATCTAAATATAATATTTAAGTTTAAGTATCTCGCCATGTTGAAAACAGCTCTAAAGATTTGTACATGACAAAACCTGATTTTACACATAAATACCTTGTAATTTTTTTGAAGTAATTGCCATACTAGACTGGAAACTTTACAATATTTTTATTCTGTTTCTAAATGTAGTATCTACTTGTATGTGTTTGGACACTTTGTTTGCTATGAACCCATCTAGATATTTTTTGTAAAGAAAGGAGATATCTATTACAAGGTTTTATTCGGAATACCTCTGTCCAATTATACGCACTAGACCACAGAATTCGGGTATATATCAAGGAAGTACTTGGTAAGCCAATTTAAGTCGAGCATTATTTTGGTTGTTGTATCGTTTGATATTCCAATGCAAAATAATATTTCAAGAAAATGTAAATTGGTCTGTCTGTAAATGTTCTTTACTTACCTAAAAGCAGCACTTATGTGATGATTCTCCAGGACAGCCCGATCGTTATATAGCAAAGCAGTCTCTGATCCAGACATCACGTGGAAATTGTTGGTAGTGCCAGTGTGCTCGAAGTCATGGACCACTGCTGCTACTAATGTGGCGAAGATTTCCAAATCTGATAACCAGTTCTGAAAGAAATATTAGCATATTAAAGCTAAATTCTATATAACCCACTAGTACGGAGAGATCATTACTTTTCCTACAACCCTATTGCCGTGTCCAAATTTATGAATCTAGACACTAAGAAACATCGATAAGAAAAAAAGTCCCAAAGAATTAATTAAATAATTTCTCCCTGTAAAAGTTTTTTCGACAAAAACATAAAATCGCACCCTTAGAATAAAACTGCTATAGTTCAAAAATTACAATTTCCCACAAATTGAAGAAAGCAGGAAGTTAAAATTATATATAGTGCAAAATGTTACATTAGAAGTGTTATAAGGTTTTCACTTTTAAGGGTAATCTTTCTTTTTCTTTTTTATTTAATAGCAAAATTAAAAGTTGGCGTAAAATTTTTAGTAAAAATGGTAGATTTTTTTACATTATACAACTTGGCAAATTCTATTAATTTTACAATGAAGATTTTATTCAAAGAAAAATATAAAAGTATTGTAATCATACTGTCGAGAAAATCGAAAATGGATGAACGCCAACGATGAGACCAAAGATACAACGACAATGAAATATGCAATAAAACTTTATTGTGGGTCAATGAGCGTAAAACATCTAAATGACACTTTCTATTGGTTTCATTTCTTCAGAAATTTCTAGAACAAAAGTGACTTTACTCATATATTATCTGTTGAAGACACAAGACACCTCGTCTTCTACTTAAAAGACATAATATAAAAAAAAATATATTAAGATAGATTAGTTATTGTATTAACCTCATCAAATAAAAAAAAAGAAGCTAGCAATCTCTGTCACAAGAAATTCGTAAACATACAATGTTACCGACTACTACGAAGAATTCTTGAGATAAGATTTTGAAGGTCTAAAGTTACAAAATTTTTGAGTCACTTTCGTTCTAAGGCTGTGACTTGTATTAATATGCAGATTGAGAACTTTATTCGTTCGTTGTAATAATTACCTATATTATCTACGAGTATGAGCCGACAGAAGTCAGAACTCAATCATATTCTATCATCGTTAAGGCAGCATTCGTAAGAAACGTATTCGATTGATCGTTGTTTCTCCACTTACTTTGCAAATCCGACTACTACGAAAAATTCTTTTCATTTTTCGGGTTAATATATATGCCTTTGACAATCAAAAATAATGTGGCTTTCTATTGGTAAAATTATTTTCAAAATCGGTTCATTAGATCCAGAGATTACCCCCTACAACCTCAAAAACTTATATAATATAGTATTTAGTCCATTGAAATGTTACATGAGCTTTGCATTTATTAGAGGACGCAATTTTATTTTTGGGACATGTGTGGGGATTTAATAGAAGCTTAACTTCAAGTTTGTGGGGTCGCCACCCTTGTCCCCCGACCGCCATCTTAGAAAAAGGGGTGGAAACATCTTTTTCGCGATATCTCGAAAACTATGCGTCTTACAATAAATTCGTAAAGACATAATTTGTAGTAAATTGTTTTGCCTACAAATGTGTTTATATAACTTTTTGCCCTAAATTTAAAATTTAAGAAGTTATAAGCAAAAAAGTGAGAAAATTTTTATAAACATTTTCTTTTTTGCTCTATAACTTTTTTTTAATACATTTTACAAAAAAATTACCTCAGACCAATCTTATAGATGATCTTTTGAGAAAATTTTTTCTCCGAAGTTGACCGGGTTCGCTCATGAGAATCCGGTTAAAACAACATCAGCAGCTTATAATATGGGGAAATTAAAATTTATAAAAATTATGGAGAAACATCCTGAATTAGCTGGTGGTACCGCGCTCTTCCTGAGTGAGAAGGTTGATCCATCTCTGCTTTCTCTTGCTGGCGAACGTTTTTTGCAGCTTTATAGCGGTAATAAAGACGAGTCAAGACAGTAACTAAAAATTCATTTAATTTATCATCGCTGCTTCCAACACAAGATTTAGCTCGTTTTCACAGTCTCCGAGTATATATATCACTAGGTCCAGTCATGGCTCGGAAGATATCAAAATCCTGAAGATTGGGGCTAGAAAAAGCATGCAAACATTTGGATGCTAATACAAGCTTCAAAGCCTCCAGCACCCCCCGATTTTCTGCAGATGCAAAATAAAATGTGGAAGCATGTGTGGCTGCAGAAAATCAGGCCTGAAATACTCTACAGTATGCCTCCATTTTTCTGGCGAAACATGCAACACATGGAAATGTCAAATGAACTTTCACATTTTACGTTGATTTTGATTCTGAGCCACAGCCTGGACCATCGAAGAAAAGTTCATTAGAGTAGTTAGCTAATAAGTGGTTGAAAATATTATAATGTCGAGGATTACCTTATAAGCTAGATGTCTGCGGAGTAGGCCTACTCGGGATACCACGTAAAAAATAAACGCGCCTACCACATAGATGAAAAGATTATACAATGAATAAGTGAAGTTGTACGGATTTAACAAAACATTTTTAACAATAACAATAAAACAAAAATCAAAAATAAGTTACATTTCGTTTTGACCGGATTCTCATGAGCATTGACGAACCCTGTCAACTTCGGAGCGCTGTAACAGCGTTTTAAATGAATGAAATAAAAAAAAATTACAGAGAAAAATTTTCCTCAATAGATCATCTATAAGATTGGTCTGAACTAATTTTTTTGTAAAATGTATTAAAAAAAGTAATAGAGTAAAAAAAAAAAATATCATAAAAAATTTCTCACTTTTGACAAGGGTGGCGACCCCACAAACTTGAGGTTAAGCTTCTTTTGAACCCCCACACATGTCCCAAAAATAAAATTGCGTCCTCTAATAAATGCAAAACTCAGTCCTTAAATTGTAACATTTCAATGGACTAATTAGTATAAATTAATTTATCTATTCTTAATATTTGTACTTAGCTTAATACCTCAGCAAAGCGAGGGCAGGTAGCCAGTATATTAATTTAAGAGTAAAACTTGAACCTCTTTACTTCGTTAGTTTTAATTGTATTATACTCGAGACGAAACGCAATTTGAATATATTATACAAAACCCTTAGAATTATAATATATTGTTATTTCTATAAGCGCAAATGATATTTTGGGAGATATGCCAAATCTTTTAGATGTCTTTGGTTCCAATAATATTAAGTATTGTTTTACTATCTTTATAAAATTATTTTGGCATTTCTACGTGAGCGTTTAAAAACAGAAAAAAAACATTAGTATTGCTTTATGCATTTAAATTTGGTCAAATTAACACAAGAGAACCATACATGTTTTTATAATGGTTGCTCTTCGTGTTTTATATTATATAGTTAGGAGACTACCCTACGACAACGTCAATATGAGCATTACTGAATTGATAGCATCGATTATTAGTCGGGACAGAATCGATTATAAGTCAGAATTAGTGATTGACGGTATCGATCCCCACCACTGCCTATAATAAACAGGCACTCAGTCGCATACAGGCTGATTAGCTGCTCAGTCGTCGACCGGAGCGCAACCACCGCTTTCGATACTGTGAGTCCGTTCCATGTTTTGTTATTTGGAAAATTGAAGGTTGTTTGCAATTCTTTTTGTTGTTGAATTTTTGTCGATTTATTATTTAAAATAAAATTGGTTTATAATTAAAATCAGTTTTAAGGTCTTGAAAGATTGTTTTTATATTTGATTAGCACTTCTGGTACCTAAATTCAGAAGTGGGATAAGATTTCGCCCACAATTAGCCTTTAAAACGTAAACAACCGTTAATTTTCGCCAAGATGTGACGTGTTTCGCGTGAGAGATTAGTAGAGGCAACGTCTCGCTGAGGGTAGCCGTCGTGGTGAATCCTTGCGATATTGCCTACCTTTCCCGGCCGCCTCATGATAGATCACGAACGTAAAAAAAGTAGAACGCGTGATCATAGTCATTCCGGAAGGAGAGATCCTACTCCTTTATCACGTAGACACAGTGAAAGTTCTTATCGCCGCGAGCGTACCTCTTTGGAATATCGTAATGTGTCCATGTAGTGTAGTTTGGTTACAATTTTATTTGCGGTTATGTGTAACAACTTAAATAAATTCCCCGTTTGTACCGAATATACCCGCAGGTTTCTTTTGCGTCTAAAATTGTAAAAGGACTTGTCTGACGAGCTGAAAGTTGCAATACTTTCGCGAGGTATTACAGATTTACAAATAAAGACGGTGGTCACCAATGCGAAACATCAAATAAAAGATTTAGTTTATTTTTATTGTTTTGGCCTGATAATTCGTAAGTACCCACTTTTTGTCTTAATCTGTCATTTCTTCTTAATAAAATGTATGATAGCGAAAGCGTTCGGAGTCGCAGTAGTAACGTAGAACAATGGACATTACTTTTTAATTTATAAACTAAGCTGTGTTATTCTCATGTAAGTGACATATGTTTTGTTTTTAATGAGAATAAATGATCTTTAAATTTAATTTGAAGAAGAGTTCGTTTCTGGCCACCAGAATAGAATACTTGGGTCGTACAATTAGTGAAGGTCAGGTTAGGCCGAACCATGAGAAAGTTCAGGCCCTAATAGAATCAGCCGAATCCAAAAAAGTTAAGCAAGTTTTGGCAGGTATTGTGTAAACAGTGTTATGAAGGTTGGTCTATGGCATACTTATGTGTGAACCGATTCGCACACGCAATGCCATACCTCGTGTAAGTCCTCGTAGGTCTCTGACGAGTCCCGCTCCAGGTTATACGTAGGATTCTTCGTTTACAGTGGCTATTTCCGATAGCTATGATTACTAAACGAGCTTTCAAAGTAGATCCTTTCGTGTTTTTCTTTTTCTGTTGATACAGATGCATATGACAATAGGGATAAGTCAGCTGAGGACGTACCAGGCGAGCGCACCGCGCAGCCTGTGGTGCGCCATCCATCCTGCTGGCCGCGGACCCGGTGCTCGGCGAGCGCGGTGAAACGGCATTGGAGGGTGAACCGATCTCCTGCTTCGTGAGCGGTGAGCGGCGCCTTTGCCTGCCACAGGTCCTGACGTCGGTATTAACGGACTTCAGCTTGGAACAAATCAATCGCGTGTGCGACGAACAACAAATTTACAACTCGCGCTGCACGCCGGAGCAGCTGCACGAGTTGAAGTCGACGGGAGTGCTGTCGCGGTCGTGGAGAGGCTGTGCTAGGCGCTGCTGCACGTCCTGGGCGCTGCCGCCCGCAGGTTGGCAGGGTTCCGCGTGTACCATGAGTGCTTTGGAGGCACGCGTGGCGTGTGCACACCGAAGCTGGCGCTAGTGCAGTTCGTGGAGTGTCGAGGGGCGTTCAGTGCTCGACGGTTCGTGAGCCACTCGCATGGCACGGAGAAGTTCGATTCTGGCATGCGGGGACCTCTTATAAGGTCCTGCGTGTACTGCCCTATCATCACTACGAGTTGGAACTACTGGCTGGGTCTTATGGCAAGAAAACCTAGGCAGCTGCAGAGCACATGGCGCTCTGGCGTGGCGAGTGGACGCCTGACGGAGTATTGGAACGGACTACTATTTCTGTCCGTCGGTTTGGTAACATGGCTATTGGGGCTTAGGTCGTTACTTTGCCCAATAGTTCTTCCTTTTTTTGTAGTTCGCTTTGGTTTTCCTGAATTTTCTAATGTTAGAAGTGAAGGTTGAGAATGAGGTACATTAGCCTTAGGTTAGATTAGGTTTACATTGGCCTAGCCCTAACTCACTTTTGATCAAGTTGTAAAAGTGGTAAGCGGGTGGTAAGCTTACTTTAGTAAAGTCACGTCAGTTAGAAACGTTGGCGGTCGTCAAGGCACTGCAATATTTTCATCATTATTTGATTGGTGTAACTTTTAATATAACACTATTACAATGCCTTGATAGATAGTGTACGAGTTGCCCGTTGGTGAATTTATCTGCAGGATTTCAATTTTGAAATTCAATATCGTAAGGGCGTTATAATTGAAACAACATTGAGTGACCTCTGAGCTAGGCCGTTCGAAAGTAAGTTCTAACTGAACCTTTTAATGTGTATTTGCGTTACAGTAGCACGATCGACATGTGTGTCAGTGTAAGGCAAGCGTTTGCCTGGTTGGTTGGGACGTGCTGCCGATGTGACCTGGTTGCTGCTGGCTGGTTTCGGCGGAAGTGTGACCTCAGCGCGTGGCGGGTGCTAGAGTGGCGCAGTGGTCCGGCAAGTCGCAGGCCGTCATGCAGTGTTCCGGGCGGGCGTGAGGAGTCGCGCTGTGATCCAAGCAGGTGCGTGGAGTCACGCGGTGATCCGGGCAGCCAGGAGGCATGATGCAGTGATCCGGCTGAAGCGGAATCACATGGTGGTCCGAACGGCTGCAGAGCGGTGGTCCGGCCTAGCGCACGAAGTCACGTGGTGTTCCGGGTATCCGGGTGGCGTGATGCAGTGATCCATCCGGGCAGTCGCGTGGAATCCCTCGGTGGTTCGGGCAGCAGCAGGGAGTTGCTGTGGTCCTAACGGGCACTGTCCCGGCAGACGTGTTGTTTGAACGCGTAGGTAACCTGCGCTGTCCCGGCAGACGTGTTGTGTGAACGCGTAACGGGCTCTGTCCCGGCAGACGTATTCCTTGAATACGTATCAGGCGGTGTAATATCGGGCCCTGTCCCGATTCTCGTTTCCAACGTGTGAAGTTCAAATTTAAGTATGAGTTTGAGAGAGACTTTTGTAGGATGTGTGCATATCTATGTAAGAGGATGTGTACATATCTATGTAAGAGGATGTGTACATATCTATGTAAGAGGATGTGTGCATATCTATGTAAGAGGATGTGTGCATATCTATGTAAGAGGATGTGTGCATATCTATGTAAGAGGATGTGTACATATCTATGTAAGAGGATGTGTACATATCTATGTAAGAGGATGTGTACATATCTATGTAAGAGGATGTGTACATATCTATGTAAGAGGATGAGTACATATCTATGTAAGAGGATGAGTACATATCTATGTAAGAGGATGAGTGCATATCTATGTAAGAGGATGTGTGCATATCTATGTAAGAGGATGAGTGCATATCTATGTAAGAGGATGTGTGCATATCTATGTAAGAGGATGTGTCCATATCTATGTAAGAGGATGTGTACATATCTATGTAAGAGGATGAGTGCATATCTATGTAAGAGGATGAGTGCATATCTATGTAAGAGGATGAGTGCATATCTATGTAAGAGGATGAGTGCATATCTATGTAAGAGGATGAGTGCATATCTATGTAAGAGGATGAGTGCATATCTATGTAAGAGGATGAGTGCATATCTATATGTATGTAAGAGGATGAGTGCATATCTATGTAAGAGGATGAGTGCATATCTATGTAAGAGGATGAGTGCATATCTATGTAAGAGGATGAGTGCATATCTATGTAAGAGGATGAGTGCATATCTATGTAAGAGGATGAGTGCATATCTATGTAAGAGGATGAGTGCATATCTATGTAGGATGTGTGCATATCTATGTAGGATGTGTGCATATCTATGAAATCAAAATGCTGTTATCTCTTTTGTGTGAGATTATGTTTGTATGAGGGCCTTGAATGTGTGAAGAATGATTGTTGTTGTGCAAGATTATTTGTATGAGGCGACTGTTTGTTTGCTAAGTTCAATTGGATACTTGGTCCCATTGGATACATTTTGTGTATGTGGATATTGGACGCATGGTCCAATAAACACATAGTTTCTAAATGACGTATGGTCAATGTGGTGGACGCTTGGTCCAGGGCGCTTGGCTCTAAATGACGTATGGTCGTTGTGATGGACGCTTGGTCCAGGGCGCTTGGCTCTAAATGACGTATGGTCAATGTGATGGACGCTTGGTCCAGGGCGCTTGGCTCTAAATGACGTATGGTCAATGTGGTGGACGCTTGGTCCTTACAGACAGAAGGGATGCCTTCTGACTGTTCTGTTCACAGGATATTCAATTACAAGAAGTTGGTGCGTTAACAGGACGATGAAGATGGTGGGTGTGATCCTACTGACTGCAGAATCTTCATCAATACAGCTGCGGAACAAAGTTGACGAGTCGGGCCCTAATCGAGATGCCCATGTAGCAGCAAACGATCAAGTTACTGCACAATAACTCAACTACGTCGGGGACGACGTAGGGTCAGGAATGGCCGAGTTAGGAGACTACCCTACGACAACGTCAATATGAGCATTACTGAATTGATAGCATCGATTATTAGTCGGGACAGAATCGATTATAAGTCAGAATTAGTGATTGACGGTATCGATCCCCACCACTGCCTATAATAAACAGGCACTCAGTCGCATACAGGCTGATTAGCTGCTCAGTCGTCGACCGGAGCGCAACCACCGCTTTCGATACTGTGAGTCCGTTCCATGTTTTGTTATTTGGAAAATTGAAGGTTGTTTGCAATTCTTTTTGTTGTTGAATTTTTGTCGATTTATTATTTAAAATAAAATTGGTTTATAATTAAAATCAGTTTTAAGGTCTTGAAAGATTGTTTTTATATTTGATTAGCACTTCTGGTACCTAAATATATATTATTCTTAATTATTCTAGTGTTTGCCATACAAGGAAAAAATATGCAAAAATTTTAAATCATCATCATCACGACCCTTTAATGGCCCACTGCTGAGCCGGGTCTCCTCCTCAGAATGAGGAGGGTATTAGGCCATAGTCCACCACGCTGGCCCAGTGCGGGATGGCAGACTTCACACACCTTTGAGAACTTTTTGGGAACTCTCAGGAGTGCAGGTTTCCTCACGATGTTTTCCTTCACCGTTAAAGCAAGTGATATTTAATTGCTTAAAATACACAACTCAGAGTCAGAGGTATGTGCCCAGGATCGAACCTCGGACCTCCCGAGTAAGACTTAAAGTCACAGCCACTGGGCCATCACAAAATTTTAAATACAATAAAATAATCCCACCCCTCAACAGTATAGAACCTACATATGGAAAAGTTTGGATTAATTCATTTTTAATTTTCTTTTTTTTTTATTTAAAAACAAGCAGTAACGTATGTATTAATTTCGTAAAAATTGTTTTTAAAATATAATTATTTTTATTCTTACTAAAAATATATAGTGTTAAACATGATACTTGCAAAATCGATTTGAGTATCATTTTAGAGCTGATTGAATGGCGGCCCCATGACAGTAAACATTATTATTGCATGAGAGTATTCTAAGTGTATTGCTGTTCCTCTGAGTCTAAAGTAATATTCTAGTCAACAAGCTGTGATACTGTTGGTCTCTATGCATATTTATTTTTTGTTGGAATGATCTACCTCCCACAATACGCAACCTACGCTCTACATTTAGTTTTAAAACAAATATAAAAAAAACATTTATTAGATTAACAAAGAATCATAGCTTGAACTACACTAATCGTAACACAGGTAATATGTATGTATTTAAAAAAAATTCACTCCAAGTGTGCTTTTAAATTAATACGCATAGAAAAGTAAAAAATAAAATAAAATAAAAAAATAATATGTTATTTAGATATTATCACTTACTTCTTACTAAATTCTCTTTACAAAGTTATTTAATTATGTATGTACATTTCCTGTATATATAATTTATTATTTAGTTTATATTACATATTTAAAATTCAGCAGCTAGACACAAACGTCATTCCCATGTCGGAGGTCACTGAAAATCAGCAGCGAGACCCACTATAGTCTGAGTGATTATCCATTTTGCACAACTGCTCTGCAGAATATTTTCTTTCAATAGACTATTATCATCTGTATTTTATGCAATAAATGGTAATTTTTTAGATAGTATGTAACAACATATATTAACGGTATTTTCTATTTATTATTATTATTTTTATTTCTCTCTAAATTTCTGTGTAATATTTTATTTTTTGTATTGTGGTATTTTTTTGTTGGGGAAATAAAGTAATTCTTCTTCTTCTACTTCATATTATATTCCATAATTAACATATATAATATTATATAAATTTATATAATGAAAATCATCCGAATTCTGCATACGAAAATAGTTTCACAGGTACTTTCATATAATTTCCTATGCCAAAGTTCAATGTACTCTAAAAATAACGAAATTACCCTTTAAATTATTTGTGTATTGAATTACACAGTCTAGACTAGATTTATGTTCTGTAAAATGTGAAGAAGTTTGAATTCACTTAAAAGAAGTTTTGTATCCTCTTTGGGAAACTAAATTTTTTTTTGATTATTAAAATTTAATATCGAGTTATCATTTTGACATTTTGCATTTTTTAAATAGGCGTTGCTATTGTTGAATTTTCAAAGCATTGATAAATTAAAAAAAAATTGTAATCAGTTAATGCCTAAAAGGGTAGAAAGCTATTTTATACTCCAATAGACTCATACAGTATGTTTTTAAACATTCACCATGTTTTTAATGTCTCCATGTCAAAAAAAGATCTTTTACTCTTTACCTTAAATATAATCTAATCGAGTGCGAAATGAAATTTCGTACAATATTTCGTACGAGAGATTCGAAATAAATTTCTAGTGTGTAGTACGTTTAAAAAGCGACAATAGGTCAGTGGTTCAGGCTTTGGATTCCCTAGCATCATCACGCCCCGTTAATGGACCACTGCTGAGCCGGGTCTCCTCCTCAGAATGAGGAGGGTATTAGGCCATAGTGCTGACCCAGGGCGGGTTGGCAGACTTTAGATACCTTTGAGAACTTTTAGGGAACTCTCAGGAGTGCAGGTTTCCTCACGATGAATTAGAGGTGTGTGGCTGTATGGGGGATCGAATTCGGACCTCCCGAGTCAGACATTGAAGTTTTTAGTAGTAGTAGTAGTTTTTATTCCCGATCATAGGTCGTAAGTTCATATACCAGACATTGGACTAACGAAGCCTCCTCCTAACACAAGTATTTAGCTTAGTTTGAGGGGTTAATGAATACTAGTAATTCGCAATCCCAACAGCTAGTACTCCTTTTTTTTAACTTTTTATTCAAGACATTACAAAAAATCTTCTCACCATAAGTCCCGTTTGGCACAACATGTAATGCACGGTCTGGGCAACATCAGCAGCGTGGAGGTTGTTGTGATAGGGGTTGTGAAACTTGCAGTACCCTTCTTCTATCCGACCGAGGAAATTTTCCAGAATTGTCGGCGGTACCTGAAATAAAGCACCAATTATTATCATTTTCAAAAGTTAATTGCGTAAGTATAATAAGAGCTAATTATTAGTCCTCTTATATATCTAACAGACTAATTAGATGTTATTCAGATAAACAATAATAAATCATATCTAGAAAATTTTGCTTAGAAAATTGTCTAAAATAATATGAACTTCAGTTTCTTCGTGTTGTATATGTCACCGTAAAATTGTAAACACCGTTAGATTATACTTTATGATACAATTCTTAAACCGATTATATTATTCGACTGATGTTTCATTCCTAACTCTCTGGATACAGAACAGCCTACAGTAAGGCCAGTCAGGGACCGTTTTGGACAGCAGTATCTGACGGTTCACAATATTTCAATAGTTTAAAATCTCGTGAGATAGATTGTAATCTAATGGCGTTTACAATTTTATTGTGACATATATATTAGGTACTAGCTGACCCAGCAAACGTTGTTTTGCCACCACGGGCCACCCTTATCACTTAGGGAAATGAAAAATAGAAAATCGGTCTGGAGCAGTTTCGACTCGACCGATTTTCATGAAATTATATATGCATATATATAAGCGATAAGGGTAGCCCACCACAAATTTATAAGGCAAGACAACGTTTGCCAGGGCGGCTAGTTTTATATATAAGACTGTCAACACGTCCTGAAGATGCTTCGGTTACGGAGCGAAACGTACGTCGATTGTAGATCGCGATCTACTTGTGTGGTGTGTACTGGTTCGGGTTCGCGCGTTACACTTTTCTGTCAACGGTGTGCTCTTCCGGATTGTGCCGTACGAGTCTGGTTGTTAGATCGTCGAGCTACCTACTTGTGTGGTGTGTTTTGGTTCGGGTTCGCGCGTCTCACTTTTGTGTGGACAGGGTGCTCTTCTGGGTTGTACCATACGAGTCTGGTAGTTCAGATTGCCGCGGTTTATAGCAAGGTAACTTTTTGATTCCTTTTAAACCATGAATTTCCGCAAAGTAACGCCTGATTCAATTCAATATTTGAATTTTCAAAATTCCCTTTCTTAGTGCTCCCCTATATCACGTTATAAAAATACAAAATTTTGTTGAAATAACTGAAAATCAGCGAACTTTCATACTAACCTTGCACCCTCCCCCCTTTTAACCCCTTAAGGGATGATTTTCGAAAAAATATTTTACACATGTTTCATGACTTTCGATGAAGAACCTTTATAATATATTTCATTCAAATAACTTCAAAAACGACAAACTTTCATACTAACTTTGCGCCTTCGTTTGACTCCCTTAAGGGGTGAATTTTCCAAAATCCTTTCTAACTGCTCCTAAGTTATAAAACCCCTGTGCAAAATTTCAATTTTCTAACCCTTATAGTTTAGGCCCTGCGTTGATATGTCAGTCATTAAGTCAGTCGGCTTCTCCTTTTATATAGATTGTATATTATTCCTACTGCAATATAAATTCTATGAGCCGACATTTTTTGTATAAATAAAAACTATAATGCCAAAAATGAGAAGGAATAATTTTACAGTAAGTAGTAAAAAAAATTCCAAGATTCCATTCGATTCCACCCATCCTTCTCTGAGGGATGGAAGTGGAGTTTTCCCGATAGAATGTCATGTTATCCGGATAAAAATTTTATTTTAACTCATTAGAATCTCATTAATATTGTATTCATTAATTAATAAAAAAGAGAAAGGATAAATATATAATACAAAACAAAGATTTTTAACTTTTTTAGTCTGTTTTACATCTCATTTAGTAGTTATTTTTACAATACAAACAGACACTTCAATTATATATTACACCATTATTACATTAACTACTATTAAAACCGCGCAATATTACCCACCATTCAAACACTGTACAGTTTGTGTAGCACCTGGGCAATAGTTTCTATTGGAACTAGATTGCATTTGCGGAAGTTTGTCTGGCTTTACAAGTTTCAGTTATATGTGGATAACTTTGTAACACAATAGAAATCTAGTCAAGTGAAAATCTCTAAAATTACATAGAATTGTTAGTATATTTCGTAACTAATACAAAATAACGCTTTAAAGTATAAATAGGTTTAATGCCAAGAACAATATTTTTCTCTACTATCACAAAATTCGATAACCCATCAGAATTACTTTAGAAAATAATAAACAAAAATAGACCTTTAAAAGAACCTAATTAAGTACGAAAAGAAATTTCATACAATATTTCGAACTTGCCTGAAAGACATTTGCCTCAGACAGCTTGATTTTATAAACTAATTTATCGTATATATTGAAATAATTTATTCATGATTGTACAAAAATATGTATAATACGAAATAAATTGAAATTTTGATATATGAAACGGCAAAAAGTTTCAGCATTAAGTCCAATTTATAAAGCTTAGAGAAATGGTACAACTTTTCGAATTTGTATAACTGGTGCCATAAAAATAAGTCTACCTGTTAAAGTAACGAGAAGAATTGTGTAACAAAATTATAAGTTATTGTCAAAAAACATTTTGGAAATTGCTGCGAAGTATTTGACGGAGCAAATATATTATACAAATTTACCGATTTATATGAATCCCGGACTTAAGCAAAGGGACTTTTTATACCTAGAAATAATATTATAAATTCGAAAGTAACTCTTAAGAAAATTAAGTATACAAACTAAACGAACGAAAGTGCGATTTAATATACTACTTACGCCATCTATTGACACATAGATGGTCTGTCTGTCAGTTATGCAATCAAGCTTAAATCACTAAACTGACTTTCATAAAATTTGGTACAAAGATAAACTAGAGCTTGGAGAAACACATAGGCTATTGTCGCGAAAAAAAGGTTTGAAGGGGTTGAAATAGGGGAATAAGATCCCTGAATCAAGTTAGAAATGAGGTGATAGCCTCTAAACGTCTGACATTAATTCGCATCAACGATGCCACAAACAGACCACAGATACATCCGAATACGTTTAACTTATAACACCCTCAGTTTGCGACACCGTTGATAATATATTCGAGGGTAGTTTTATTTTATTCCAAGATGGTATATAACTTCTGTTTCGATAGATTTAAGCCAGTTGCTAAACTGTGTTCACTCGATGACCATTGTGGCTGTATAAATGATGTGGTATCAAAAAAATTATACACTTAATATTAAAATACAACATAATAGCTTCTTATATTAGATTCTACCGTCATTTAACATCAAAGCACGTTAATTTCTAATCTGTGCAGTGTGCACGCCGCATCAGCTCCATTGCTCCAGGCTCTATGATAATATCGTTAATACCTAATCAATTAGTATCGAGACAATCGTAATCAATTCCCTAAACAATAGCCGATTAGACTATTAACTGATTTGGAAACTGATTTTGGATATTGATGTAACATAATCGAGGTACTGATTGTTTTGATTTAATCTCATGTCGTCTATGCGAGCTATAATGTATGGGTTACCATACATTATACGTGTTACGTGTTAACGTAAATGACTGAATGAATGATAATGTACACTTTATACGAAAACCGAGCAAATAATATCAAATACTTGAGAAATTAAACTAAAATTTAAAGGTGCTCAAATTCAAATTTGTTAATGGAAAATTCAATTATATAATATATAATAAAAAAAGGATTCCAAATCTATTTTCAATCTATAATTGAAAGGATTAATGGACCTTAGAAAAAATTGTTAAATTAGACATTGACTCATTTACCCCACTGGAGGTTGGGTAAATGAGTCTAATGGACTCACTCACTCTGTAAGACACGCAACGACTGAATTAAAAATTTTTAAAACACCTTTCGCACATGAATTGTGTTATATATCACAAAACCATATTTTATTAGAATCCGGTGAGCTGTTTTTGTGTTTCTCTCACACTCACACTGATCCCGAAGGATATTCGTTTTTATTTGGGATAAACTTCGTTCAAATCCGTATGATTGAGGAATAAAAGTAACGAAATATGAAAGATTTTTATGTAATTCAAAGAGGTTAAGCATCATTTTGGAATGATGTAGTACCAACGTAGATATTATAAATTGCCAGTTTGTGGTGTTGCCATTAAAAGAAAAGAAGAGGTGAAACTAACTAGGAAGAGTGAAGAGGAACAACGCTGAAGGTTTTTTTTTGTGTTAATTTTGAAGTAAAACTTAGTAATACGATAAGAAAAGTTGTTTGTAAGATTATCGTAATAAGATCAAAAAGTTAGGTAACTTAATTATTTAATTACTCGAAAGCTTCAGGAAGTAAACGAAGTAAATAGAAAAAGTATAGGGCAAACCTTAACTTGGTTACTACGAAGGCTTTCATTAATTTATAAGTAAGATACTGATTCCGGTTATTGCTTTTAGAAATTAATTTATCAAAAATCATCATTCACGACTGATATCGATTAATTCTTCTTTTAAATCTTCATCCTTGAATTTCATGTTATAAATACTTTTGAAAAAATATTTACTTTTAAAATTACTTTAAAACCGCTGAGTGACGTCACGTCGTGTAGAACAATCGTCTTTATATGGAAGTTAACTTTACTGATTGCTCTCTTTTTCGTAGAGCGAAAATTTGCAATTGCAAGGCGTGACGTCACATTGAGTTTCACTTCACGTGTCAGAATGCTTATTATTGCCGAATTGCATTTGTAATCATAAGAAACTGTTGTTGTTGATAGAAAAAAATATACTATAATATGTATATGTAAATATACTATAAAAATAATAACAACACCATAATACTCATAGATATTTCAGTGTTTTAAGGTATTTTTATATAAAAATACAGAAATACTTCCTTCCTTTATTGACTCGTAAAAATTTCTGGTGGTTGGACTCGCACTGAAATGACTCTGTACTAGACATATATATGTTATTTTATATACTAGAGTCTAGACAGATATTTGTTGTGTCTTGCCTGTTTCACATATTTAACTTATCGTATTTCTGTACGTAAAAGATGTTTAAGAAAACTTAATTTTTTTGTTATGCTCGGACGAATCGATTAGTCTATTATAAAAGGTTTACTTAATACGTACCTTAAATTTATGTATCATTCCGTATCTGTTTAACAGCTCATATCCTAGGTACTTCACTGGTTGTCCTGCTGATGCTTCGTGTAACGCAAATACATCAAACGACCACTCGTCTAAAGTCTGGAACAATACATATTTTATTAAAACTCATAAAAAAATAGTTACTACCACTGCCCCATAATAATATGTACGCCGTGAATGTATTTAAAATTGCTGCGATAGGGAGGAAATTCAAAAAAACGAATGAAACCAAAATCGGAGGATACTCTTTGATGTTGTATATATATATCTATCATCGCAATCCAAAATTCAATTATACCACTGGATAGCTAAAGGATCAAAGAATTTATTACCCAAAGTAAGGACTGCGACACATCGTGTGTGGCGGAGGGAACAGCGCCGCCATTTTGAGGTATTCATGTACAACACACGGCCGTGTCTATGACACAGGCAAACCCCATTTTTTGGTATACTTATACGTATTTTGTATAACGTGTAGAATATTATACATATTAGTTTATGTATTAATACTTTCTGTACCTATATCACAACTAAAAACAATATTTTTCCTATACTCGAGGGTACCTGAAAAATGTCTTTTTATATTCCTATTCTATAATTTTTGGTTCATAATTAATAAATAAAAAACTATCCCAAGCTCCCTGATATAAATAGATATTTTTATTCTCTATCTTCCGACCTTCTAAACGAACGTGTCATCTCTTTCTAACAATTGCATTATAGAGTTTAATAAGGTTTTTAATTTTTTTTGGGCGTAAAAATATAAGTGATAAAGTAATAATCTACTACCTAAAATTTGAAACACTTTATATTTTATGTCAAGTCTTTTGTGCAACATTATACGAGTACTTAAGGAGACGATCACGAAATTAGTAAAAATTTTTTTTTTAATAATTATATGGCTTTGAATGTGCTGTGTTTCATATGAGTATTCTATAAAAATCTGACATGACAGCGTCACAGATTAACAGACATTCCACAGATTTATAAACATTATACAACACGGAATTCTTTAGCCTTGAACACTTATTGTATTATTGTATAGTAAGAACAAAGATTTTTTTGTTATAATTTTATGAGTAATATTTTGATCCTTGAAAAACTACAAGCAACTCATAATCTTTGTTTGTTTGCATTCTGTGTAAAGTAAGTAAAGTATAGCTACTAAAAATGAAGGTATATGAATAAATAATTTAAAAAAGCTCTGCGGATTAAAACAACAAGTAAATAAGTAAAACAAAGCAAGAAGTGTAATCATTATAGCAGTTTTAGTTGTCGAGTATAAAATGAATATAACATTAAACGGTTTAGTACTTGTAATTACTTAAGTCCCGAGGCGATCCTGCGTTCCGCTTTGTTTCTACTTTAATGCAAACTATCCTATTGCTTTGTACATATTCCTATTATTTTATACTAGCTATTCCCTACGGCTTCGCTCAGGTAGAAGAGCATATTATGCTTATATGTATCCCACCATACATTATTTTGTTATAGCTTAAAAAGGATTAAGTGACGTTTTTGTGACGTGAAGCTCACAGGTGACTTGACTTTTACCGACATATTTCAAGCACAAAACCATAACAAATGCAACACCTAAAGCTTCCTCATGAATGAATCTGTATATTGGGTAAAAACTGCATGTAAATCCGTTCAGTAGTTTTTGAGTTTATCGCGAGTTTTTATAAATAACTAGCCGACCGAGCGACTTCGTTCGCGTGTTGCTCCGCTCCTATGGATCGTAGCGAGATGTTAAATAGCCTAAGTTACTCCTTGTTACATCAGCTATCTGCCAGTGAAAGTCTCATCAACATCGGTCTAGCCATTTCAGAGATTAGCCGGAATAACAAACAGACAGACAAAATTGTAAAAAAATATTGTTTTGGTATATGTACTGTGTGCGTGTATACTTCCATATGCACTTAGTACAAAGCGGTTATTTTAATATTACAAACAGACACTCCAATTTTATTTATTTGTATGTATGGATGACTTAGTTTGGACTAAAAATTTGTGTTTAAAAGTCACAGGCAGAACTCAAAAGAGGTCTTTCCATTTCATTCACTTCACAATCATTTTATGCACGTCTATAATGTTGCACTAAATTATAAATAATGTTTGAAAAAATTTATAAGAGTATTCATCTTTTTAGGAAGTTGATTATTTCTCTGTCATTTTGAACTATAAACATTTATATACTTTTTGATTTTGCATCAAGGTAAATTCAACCATCTTATTCTAAGTAAGATTTATTTAGCTTTTCGATTGTCTTAGTATATTATTTTCAACCAATTTTCTGCACAATAAGACCTACAATGTTTTACGAAATCCCTATTGTCCATTAAAAATGTTTCACTGTAAGAGTACGAGCAATACTTTCACGAATAATTCGCACAAGTGATAAAAAATTGACGTCAACTAGACTGTATTTTATGTACTCCATATAATTGTAATTAAAATCTATTATTCATACAATCTTAAGATAAATTATACTTTTCACACAGATCAACAGTACAACAACTTATAATTATCTTATCTGATAAACATACTGGACGTGTTGTGTTGACAATTTAATTCGGCTATCCTTCTCCATGACTCAACGAAAGTAATATTAAAATTACAATCACGATTTGAAACGTAATCCAAATTAGTAATCTAAAGAAGTTAATTTTGTGATATAAACTAAACTGCAACTATAGTCTGAAGACAGATGATCGGATAAAGTTTCGATACGTGTTAGGCGATCGTTTGGTTATTTTATATATTGAGCGAATATTACTTTAGATTTTATATCCAATCAATTGGTTTAAAATTATAACTAAGAATATCTTAACACATTTATAAAATCTATACTAATATTATAAAGCTGAAGAATTTGTTTTGTTGATCGTGCTAATCTCAGGAACTAATTATTTGCATTGAAAATTATTTTTGTATTGGGAAGTCTCGATAGTGTTTATCGAGAATGGATATAGTCATTATAATATCACGTTACGAACCATAGAAGCGAAACATCAAGCAGAGGAAATTGAGTGGGTTGTCTAGTGTAGGATAAAAACAACATTAAAGCGAGGTGTTTTATCTCGTATACGAATAAGCTCTCAGGATATACAATGAAGACGAATGTAAGTCGAGTAAATCTTGTTAGTTTGTATCAACTTAATTGAATTCTTAACTTGATTCGTGGTCCCTAAATATTAAATAGCTTCAAGGAGATTTATTACGATTCCTCGATGATATATTAAGAATTGTGAAGAGGAGAAATCTGAAGGAAAAAGAAATTCTGCGAATCCTACTTTGATACTTGTATTTTATTTATACACAAAGTTCTTAAATTCATACGTCATAAGGATTAAAGTGCGATAAAAATTATTTACACTGAAGCACAGAACAAAGAATTATAATCATTCTCATTGTTCATCAAAATATAATTCTTGTCGTCTATGGATATGATTCCAAGTGGTCTACTGTTCAAGTAATGTGTGATTTCATTCTATGACAGTCTCTAGATGCTTCCTATCATTGGTTCATTTAAGAACTTAATAAAAATAATATCCCTTAAAAATGATTATATTAATTAAATTAAATACTGGGTATTAGAATCTTTGTTTGTTGATGAATTTTGTCTTATTGATTCCACACTAATTGGTGCCGACCACACTCGTATTCCCTATCCAACAGTTATAATTGGACATGACCGGAACGTGCCGAATTTCCCATAGCGATCCTTTATATCTAATCGCTTGGCTCACTATTTGTGTTGGTACGAGCCATTGGTTACCGGTGAATGGTTTATTGGAAATTCTGGTACAAGTATTACCAGTTTATACTCGTAGCTATCAATAAAAAGAGCATAACCCATTAATGATTCACTAATCAACCAGTTCTCCTTCTAAAAACGAAAAGTTTAAGGTCTACCACACTGGCCAAGTGTAAACTACACACCTTTGACAAATTATGGTAACTCATTAACAAAGTAACGATGTTTTTAAAGGGGGCTCAAATATTGTTATTTCCCGCCATAGCCACGACGAAGGAAAAGGTCTCACGTAACCATAACCTTCCATCATAAAAGTACTCCTACATGTATATCATAATTTACAGCTATGTGATAACAGAAATTTCTTCATGTTTTACAAATTTTATTTACCTACTAAAAATTGGTAATTTTTCTTATTCAACATAATATTCTAGTCACTTACTTTGAGAACTCTGACGACATCTTGAGGGAATTGCATAAGTGCTGTACTTGTAACCCTCCGATAGATTCTGTCCACGAATATGCCAGCTCTAATCGCATGCGCCACTGATCTGAACTTCGGCTTCTCATCTGACTTTCGCTTTGCTGTTGCCAGTTGTCTTGTAAATGTTGATGCCAGCCACTCTCGTACCTCCGGTGGAACTGCATCTGGTTGTACTTCTGATAATTCATCATCTTCGTCTGCCAGTCTCCTGTGTACAGTGCGAGTGATTAGTCTATGGTCAGTTAAATATGTAATCCGATGACTTAAGCGACCGAACAAGCTAGTACTGTATTTATGCTTAGTTATTTTTCATCGTTTTAGTCCCCACATAGAAAAAGCGGCAAAGCCTTTTACAATAATTGACAACATTGTGACAAGTGTAAGTTGTTCCAAAATGTACAATTTTGTTTGTCAGTTATAACAATTATGTCTTCTGAATAATTACTTATTATTGACGCTTCTGAGCCTTGGAGACTCACAATGACGAAACGTTTGAATAAATTTACATATTTATTTCCCCAATTAATTGTCACGAATTTGTGGATAAATATTTCTAATCTAATGAAACCGAAACACTATTCTATTTCTATTTTATAAACTACCATCTATCTGTAAACTAGGTAGTTTTATATCAGAGGACGGTGTTCAAAATTACGTTTAGTTTACTAAAATTATGTACAATTAAAAATGATTATTTTTGAAGTGAAAAATATTAACTACAATAATACCTATGAAGAAGACACAAAAGTAATAGTAAAAATATATAATTCACTTTGTGAAATAGTTGAGACTTTGCAAGACAACCTGTTACACTTGATTTGGCTCGCATAAATAGTTTCAGAGTCGTTCTTTGTAGAAACTTTCCGTTGATAAGTAATTTCCTTTGAAGGTGTTATTGTGAAGCTTTTCTGGCTTTTATAACTTTCATATACAGTCAGGAGTGAGGTGAAATAAGTTTTTTATGCTTGAGAAATATAATACCATGCTTAGGATTTTTTCTATTAGAGAACTCTATAGATTTTTCATGCAACGTGCTTGTATATCACAAACAGTCCTTTACATTGCTTTCCATTGTAGAACTTTGTTTGTTTGAAAACATTTATTACTGATCTATTCAATTTTAGATCTACACGAAATCAAGAATCAAAAGAATGAATTAATTGAAATTGCTAAGAACAGAAACTATTTCATTACAATTAATTGTCCTATTGCTAGCGGAGAATGCAGAGTGGAGATTCTATTCAACAAAATAGTTTGAATATTTGCACTCAACCACAACTCAAATCGATGCTTTGCAACTCGTAAAATATGTTGTTCGAATTATTGTGTATACGTCCAAAGCTCATGAAGAGTTGAACAGGTATTGAACAAATAGAATACATCGATTCAATTTACCCAACTGAATTCTAAATATCTAACATTTTAATCTAAAAAATTACAGTGTCTGTAAAGTAAGTGGAGTGGAGCTTTATGTTCAAGCACACATGTAATAGATGGAACAAGCTACATATTTAAATAGACATAAAATATTACACATTAGAGAAATAAATATGATAACAATGGAAAGCAACGTCGAAACACACAAACCACATAAAGCGGCTCAGGGAACATACGTTTATACAAGGGCAAGTTTATTACCACTTGAATATTATTATAATCAAGTATTCAATTTAAAATAAACTAACAAATCAAACTATGCGATATTATCTTGATAATTTATATATATCTAATTTTAAGTACAATTAACTTAAAAAATATTAAAAAAATGATAATGGAGAAATAAGTAATTAATTACGAATAAAGTGCACATAAGGTGCAGTTAAAAATTGATAAAGCAGTAATTCAAGTGGTAATAGTTTTAAAACTGGTAACATCGACACACCTAAACACCAGGGTCGGCGCCGATTGCTGTCGCGCCACAGCCGGTCTAAAATAAAACACCACGTCATTGTCCACACTCAAGGAAGAGAGGATCAGGGTTCAACTAACATATACAATCACTGGTCACACGCCAATAATACTAACGTTACCTAACTTAAAGAAATAAAAGATAATACAATAATAAATGCTGTTACAGATACATTTAAATTAAGTAACGTCGTATACTGCTGTTAAATAAATTTTATATCAGTCAAGATAAAAATAATACATTAAGCTATACTTGTTATTGATAATATTGAACACATCATTATACATAATATATCAATTAAATTTTAATAGAATACAATATCACAAATAAATCATAAAGCTGACTTTTCAACTATAATATAAAGCATCAACTAATACTTTCAATTTTCATACACTTTAAATATACTTATGTAAAAATAATAAAAATCAGTGGTACATATGAATATATTAATAACAGTATAAATATTTAACTAAAAATAAGCCGTGGTAATCATTCGACATGCGTATGAAGTAACGATTTGAAGTATTGTGTTTGATATATCACAGTGAGACGAGAACGTTACGGGGTACTAATTCCAGACTAACTAAAGAATCGCAATTCTACATAAGAAGAGAAGCAAAACCGAAATCAGCACATTCATTTGATGTCCTCATTCCTCAAATGAGTGTAAATAAAAAAAATAGGAAACTAATACCAAGTGTAGGTCCAAATGGCGCTAACAGGAGGACAGGAAACTGAAATGAAGCATCAACAGAACAGTAAGACCTAATCGCATAGAGTGGACAGAAGGGAGGCGCGACTACTTGGCCATTGCCGGCGTTGGTGTAACGGTATTAACTTTGCTTCGTTCGGTTTCTCTACTGAACACCTCGCCCAGCATGGAGTGCGTAGGCGCCTCATGTGGAGGGTCGTCGGCTGCGCTCGAGGTTGCTCCGGTGTTCTCCTATCCCTGTATTACAAATCATCACTGGCGGCGATTGCGCCAGTCCACATCCTTTAGATGTCTAATCACAGGATCAATTGACATTGCACCTAATTGATATTCGTAAATGAAGGATGAAATGAGGTAAGGTAGTTTACGGGTTCGATGACGGAGCATTACATTCTCATAAAATGTTTGATAGAAGAAGAATTTTCAGATGAAAATAATGTGAACTTTGACTTATATACTCATATTCCGTCGATAAGAAAAGCCATTTTGAACATAATTCCAACGATATTTTTTACTAATTGGAATTCCAAGCCCGATCACCGAGTCATGTGAGTCACCGTCTGAGAAATTAGCAGAAATGACAAATTTACAGGTCTTAAAGTTTTCTTCCTAAATTATTAGGTCTTTTACAATGTCGCGATGTGGATCGACATGATTTTTGATTCGTTTTTCTAAATTAAATTATTCTAAGGGATTTTTTTTAAAATATTCAGTATCATGAAGTTTTTGTTTTGATTTTTATGGATTCTTCAAATTAAATGCTATCTATATTTTTAACGCAAGCTTTGAGAGTAATTTTATTATTTATTTAACATACTGTTAGTCTCAGTTGAGAAAATTTAGCCGTTGTTAGCAAAGCCGACGTTAATACAGAACATCGTTTGCTTTGCCGTTAACTAAAGTTTTGTTCTAAATAAATTTAGTCCTTCTACTTTAGTAGCTTTTATTATCTATACTTTATTTTGAATTTGTAATTTTGAGACGAGAAACTTAATTACGCATTTTAATCGCTATATCACCTATCGCTATATTTTTAGAACCAGCGTAATTTATATATAACTAATTCCCAAACACATAACGAAATCACAATTCGACATGCACTCCTTTGATAGATGAAGTATTTTTTTTTGCGACTATGTTTAGCCTAGATCGTTTACCAAGCTGTAGTCTATCTATGTACAAAATTTCATCATAATCGATTTTGTGATTTAAGCGTGATTTTGTAACAGACAGATAAACTATCTAAGCGTCGATAGATGGCGTAAGTAGTATATTAAATTTCACTTTCATTTGTTTGGTTTACATTCTTAAGTGTTTCCTAGGTTTTTTAAGAGGTACTTTCAAACTTATAATATTAGATAGGAAATTAGGAATAGGATAAAATTCTTTTTATTTCTTTTGATTTCTTTAAAGATTTATTCTTTTATTTGTAGGTAAGTAAAGTGTAGTATTTCACAATTAAATTCAAGTCTTGAGTGTAGTTTACAATTTAATTATACGTAATCAGGTTGGAAAAGCACCTGAGTTGGAATTTTGCATTTTAATCTCTAGGCTTCAGCATTACTGGCTTTTGCTTTAAATGTTGCCTACATAAGTTACAATTTAAAGCAATTTCTCTAAAGTTATTTAAGAACAGATTTATTGTTAGTTTGCTGACATTTTTGGTATAGATATTAAAAATATTTTTAAACTTGTTCTTTATCTATTTCTTCTTTCTTCGTCTTTGATCATTAAATAGACCTAAATACACAAACTGTCTTCACTCAGTTATATGCCTTCAGTTTCCGACAAGTTCATTTATAAGCATTCTTGCTGTGTATATGAATTAATCAGTTTCCGACAATTTCATTTATAAGAATTCTTGCTATGTATATGAGTTAATCAGTTTCCGACAATTTCATTTATAAGCATTCTTGCTGTGTATATGAATTAATCAGTTTCCGACAATTTCATTTATAAGAATTCTTGCTATGTATATGAGTTAATCAGTTTCCGACAATTTCATTTATAAGCATTCTTGCTGCGTATATGAGTTAATCAGTTTCCGACAATTTCATTTATAAGAATTCTTGCTATGTATATGAGTTAATCAGTTTCCGACAATTTCATTTATAAGCATTCTTGCTGCGTATATGAGTTAATCAGTTTCCGACAATTTCATTTATAAGAATTCTTGATGTGTATATGAGTTAATCAGTTTCCGACAAGTTCATTTATAAGCATTCTTGCTGTGTATATGAGTTAATCAGTTTCCGACAATTTCATTTATAAGCATTCTTGCTGTTTATAGGAGTTAATCAGTTTCCGATAATTTCATTTATAAGCATTCTTGCTCTTTATAGGAGTTAATCAGTTTCCGACAAGTTCATTTATAAGCATTTTTGCTGTGTATATGAGTTTTTCAGTTTCCGACAGTTTCATTTATAAGCATTCTTGCTGTGTATATGAGTTTTTCAGTTTCCGACAGTTTCATTTATAAGCATTCTTGCTGTGTATATGAGTTAATCAGTTTCCGACAATTTCATTTATAAGCATTCTTGCTGCGTATATGAGTTAATCGGTTTCCGACAATTTCATTTATAAGCATTCTTGCTGTGTATATGAGATAAACTAAAAATGTTTTTACTCAGATATGTTGACAAAATAATAAGTATACAGAGATGACTCCCTAAATTTTTACTGATTGAGTATCCAGTTCTTATTAATCGAACATTCAAGAAATGTCAGTACATCTGGTGAAAGTTTTAGTCTGTGGTTTCTACTAGAATAATATACAAAACCAGTGAGAATTCATTTGCATGTGTATTCGTTCCGCATACATTTTAACTTGTGTGTAGAGAATTGAGGTTTTGGATTAGAAACTTCATTCTCTCTATTTATTACAAAATTCTCATTCTGCATGTAATATACAAATAAGGGGTATTCTCAGATTATTTATTAGTAAAATATATATTTGACTATTTCCTCGAATCTGTCGTAGATAGCTAATAGTAGCATTAACACTTATTAGACTTTTTATTCATATAAATGAAATTTTTATGTTTGATAATATTATTTTACACATTTTTTTAATCTTGATATCCTCACAGACGAAATCACGGACAAGTGATTGTTATACATTATTATTTAAAGCCTATATTTAACTGATTCGTTTCGTCATTTCGAGAATTCGTTTTAATTATAAGCTCTTCTTCACCCATTTTCTGACATCAGATTGCACTGAAACGTATGTGAACATATATTTAAAAAAGGCTTACTTATTTTGGATTCCATATAACTTATATTGTCAGATCAAAATTTTTTGTCAAATATCAAATTTTTATTGCAATAAAGCTTTATATTTTAACGTAATACGTAACGATTTCTAAATTAAAAGTAAATCCTTATTGGTTATATTTTCACGGACAGTAAAAGGTATTCTATCTGTATTTTCGCAGCTCAGCGTAATTAAATATTATTTCATGCTCACTAAGGGATTGAATTTCGAAAAAAGGATCGTTTATATGAAGAAAAATATAACTTATACATACTTTTCTCATTAAAGATATGTTTTCCCACAATTATTTCTATTTTTAACTCGTAATTTAGTCTGCGCTTCTACTAGAAATGCGTGTAACGTGGAGTGTGTTTATTAAGAACTAATAGAATCGCTTCATTTAGGCCCTTAATAAACACATCCCTCTCTATACATCCTCACACATCTTTGGTAGAAACGCAGCAGTCTAGGAAGTAAGTTAACTTACTTTTAATTGATGTAGCGAAATTATAACTTGTCTAAATAAAATTAAATTTTTTTTTTCTTGAAATTCTGAATAAATGATGATGGGGGCAACTTGCAAGAATACCCGTTTGAATAAAAAAAAATCAAACCGATTTACAATTGAGGGAGAAAACGTTACTAATATACGCAAGAAATACATACAGATTAACATAGAATGTCTTTAAAGTCGGTTTTTATAATTATTTTGTTTTTTTAAAGATCGGATACATACAGCTGTAGATAGAGCTTCTTTCTTATTTAAAGTTGGTTAATAAAATGATCTCTGCATGAACACATTTTAGTATTGATTTATAAATCCGGCTATTGAGGTATCGTTAACGTTAACAGCTTAGCGAAATATCGAATATAACAATACGTATTCAGAAGATTTTGTATCTAATCGGGTGTTAAGATATATTAGACGTAGGGTTTCATATTAATATCGAAATGATTAGAATGATAAATAATATATTATTTGATAAATATCATTTGTATAGTAGCCGGCAGCTAACTTTAGGTCTGAGAATAAATAGTGGGGGGAAGTTTTGTATTGTGAGCGTGCTGCGTGCCTGACTATTATATCTTTATTGTCCGTGTCAATCCTTTTTTATATAAAGGTGTTTCTATATTAACCTGCACAGATTCCTATGGGACGTTTTTATATTTTTAACACTGAAATCTATTAAAATATTTCTTTATTTCAACAAATAAAACAATATATAAATGGAGGTTAGATATCGATGGGTCGTATTATTGGTTATTTATAAAATTTATATTAGTAGATTTATTTAAAAATAACATTGTAAGTGCCTTTGAAATTTGAGGGTTTCCCTCGATTTCTCCTTATTCCACCATCAGATCCTGACTTGGTTCCAATGCGACCACCACCTGGAAAGTGCACTGTGTCGAATAAAAAAATTATTTCTTAAATCGGTCTAGGCGTCTTCGAGAAATCGGGGAACATACTTAAAAAAAGACTCCGACGAATTGAGAATCTCCTCCCTTTTTGAAGTCGGTTAAAGATCATTTTTTTTTAGTAGATACATGTTTAGATGATAATATATTAGTGGGACGAAAAGATTTATTATTTGATTTGGAGATTATTTTATTGTGTGTTTATATATAATCGATATTTAGATCGATTTTTTACTAAAAATATTCGAATACTAACACTACTTTGACCATGATTTACATCACTAGTTTCGTCTATGATAATGACATGTGCTGTCGGCCATGTTTGTAGAACTTTAAAAACTTCTGATTTATTAAGAAAACTAATACTTCCTCTTTAGCATAGTTATAGATACCGCATTAAATTTTCAATTACAGAGCCATATTTTGGACCACAGACTCTAAACACATAGCGAATAGTTGCAATAATTGTCTTTGTGTAGTCTATTACTCCAATTTTACCTCAATTAGGTGTAAACTTGATATACTATAAAATAATACCACACTCTAAACTGTAGATTATTTAATGCTAATAATGTAAATGGATAAGCTATTTAATACTAAGTAAATTAGTGAAACAAAGCAAATTGTATGTAATTATATTATTCATGAAATCGTAAGAAAATTGCAAGCTCGACGTTTCTCACACCTGAAGAGCCCTAGAGCGTTTGGGCTCTAATTAACCTGAATTCGTACGCCCTTTATTAGCTTTTCCTTTAATTATACCATTTTTAGGAGTCAATTTTATTCTTTTTTAGACATCTAAAATTAGGTGTTCTTAAAATCACCTTATTATAAAAAAGGATTTGAATGCTAGTGCTTCCTCTGAGAAATGAAATGAATCGACAATAAATATTGTATATATTAAAATAAAATTATTAATTCAATAACTTAAAGGAGAGGAGCTTTAGAGAAACTTCAAAATAAGAGATGTTTCATGAATGTTTTGGTTTTATGGGGAATTTTTATGTATATATCCTTTATAACTTAACGACAGCTCGAAAACTGCTGATTGGAGTGATATTTCCAATAAGTGATGGTATAAACGGCTTAAAATTGACAACGCGTTTAAACGTTTTCCTAATTTAATAAGCGTTCTTTTAAAAGAGATATTCACTTATAACCCTTTTTTTTATAAAAGACTATAGTCGTTGAGTGAAACGTAGTAAAATAGTAATATTACTATTTATTATACTATTATTCTACAATATGTATATATAATATAATGGGCCACCATCGCCCATGGACATAGACAAAACAAGAGATACCCTCTTGCATGTGTTGCATCCTCGAAGATAGAGTGGTGAGGGGGAGTGAAGAAGAAAAAATGCTGCGGACCCTGAGCTAGATCCCAGAGTCCACTAGATCCACAGCATTAATGGAATGGGAGTGGGAGGGGGTAAGTCTGGCCCACATGCGGCTCGACCGGAACGCGTCTATGACACTTGGCGGTCGGATTCGCATGCTGGTGGTCACTAGCCAGTCTGGGAACAGATCCTCTACCACCAAGGAAGTTGTTGTGAACATCTACTTTCACACTCGTTGACAGTGAAAAGCTCACTAACGTTTACAAAAGGCAAAAATCGTTTAAATGAAAGCATAGACAAGACAACAATGACGTTAGCATGGGTCTGGCCAACGAAATCGACTTACACTTAAAAGCGTGCTTGTGAACTTTTATTGATAAGCAGCTTTTTTAGAGCTTTTCGTTTAAACGTCCACTTCTATTTCCAATACTAATTGCTTTTGGATATGTAAGATAAAAATAATGATAAAAAAATAGAGTTAATTTTCCAAAAATTGTAGGTTTAAAAATATTTTAAATAACTTTAATTTTTTTTTTATTTTTATAAAAATTTAGAGATAAAATTTGTTTCTATTAAAGTATAAGTTTAACGTAATCGCTCCTCAACCTCCTTTAATCTTAAGTAAACCATTAGAGACTGTTCAAATAACGAAATTATCTTTTCTTTTACAAAAAGTAAGCTTTGTTTTAAATTTTTCGAGTCTAAAAGCGTTAGAATTACGTGACAAAGCGTAATACAAATTGTAAGGTAAATTGACGTAATTCTGCTCGCGACAGCCCTCGTTACTTCATTGTTGATGGTTATAGTTCAAATTCTTTTGGTTAAACGATTCTCTGTTAATTGCTTAATTATGGACGTTTTACTACAGAAGTTTAAGAAATTGTAGTAAAGGCCTAATGGTGTCTAATTTATTGTGGATCTTGCTTATGTTATGTTATTCTCATGTATCAGTAAAGGTGACAAGTTTGGGGTATGAAACTGCTTTTTTACAATTTTTCTTAAGGTTAGAGGGAGTTTTCTAAAGTTCTTAAAGGTGAAAAGTCTGCTAACCCGCGCTAGGCCAGCGTGGTGAACTATATCCTAACCCTCTCCTCATATATCATAAAACTAAGTGAAGTAACTGGCACTTTGAGGTAAAAATGAAGTTTAAGACATGAAGTTCTATAAATTAAAATCTTAGGGAGTCTTTATATGTTATAAACCCCTGCATCTGGTCGTTTGAAATATAGCTCTAAATCTTTTTAGAAGCTATATATTAGATTGAAAACAATAAATAGTTTTAGGGTCTATTAGCTTGTCTGTAAGCAACAAAAAGATAGATGTGTGCCATCGTTTCTCATCGGAGACATACTCAAAAGAAGGCAGATAGCATTCCTGTAGTTTATAGAACGATCAGCAAAAAACAAAATCATTTATATACCTGATGAATGGTATACAGTGGCTTGTTGGGCTAAACAGAATGTCCCACCCTCTACAGCCGTAGAAGTTTTTATGGAATGGAATGACTAATAGAAGTTAAAATTCACGGGAACTGTCCAGACTTTTCATAATTTAAGTATGTTTTTTTTAAGATAGCTATAGAAAACTGAACTGTGGCTTCTATTTAAAATATAAGATATAAGAGCAAGAAAGACGAAAGAGCAAGAGATCATATTAGAGAAGTTATACAAACAGCCAATTAGGATAACTGAAGCAAAGTAGGTACATGGAGTTCAATAGTTTGTGGAACACAAGGATGATTATACAAATATCATGAATTTTATAAAAACCTAATACCATACCATACTAAAGAAGTTCAGGGTGATGACGAAGATAACTTTTCATTCTTATGTTAAGGGTATTTTATCAGTACTAACATTGTTTTATAAAATCAAAGACCTTTAAAAAATCCAATACGAATTTTCAAATTTCAAATGCTCAGTCATCGAAATAAAATAGAAAGAAATAAGCAATAGCTTTTACAAAGAGCGTAAAATATCGATGGCCGACGACATTGAATAGCATTTATCCGTTTCTGCTAATCTGAAACACAGGAATCATGAAATTTCATTCAAATAACATTTTACTGCAACATTTACGATATATATTGAAAGATTTTTACTTTTAATTTAATATTTATTACAGTTATTTTTGTTTGTCTTCCTTTATTTTTTAGGATAATTGTTGTGAAAGATTGGTCAGAATCGTGAGTTTAAATCCCAGTCATTAGATTACTGACGTGATTACCATTACTAACACAAGCATTATAGCTTTCGTGGAGGTCAACCCCTTTAAGTAAGGTCCAACTAAGTACTACTAGTTACTGCTGGTAATTCGTAAAAAAATGAGTTAAAAAAATTTTTAAGCTATATTTTTTCTCATTTCTGTTTTGGGGTTTAACAAAGATTTTGTAACAATGATTTTTCTTGCAGGTTAATTTCTCTAAAAGTTGAAAAGATTTTCAAAGAAAAATCAGAACAGAAACAATTTATGACACTGAAATGATCTTGAGTTGTGTGAAAAAATTGTGACATCACCAATGGGTACTCTTCTAGCTTATGTTGTGACGCGCGACATGACGTCACAGCTGATTTTGGGTTATTGATAAACATTTTGAAATAAATTTTGAGTAATAATCGTAATTGTTGCAGTTACTACACTATACAAAGTTATTATACAGACAATCGAAGTTGATTAAAATTGACACAGCCATAATTTATTCAAATATATTCATGGAAGCGAAAATATTAATTTTATACTGCAGCATAACTTTTATCATGTTAAAAGTTTTAAATAACCTACCGACCGATTCAGAACTCCTGTCCTGATAGATCATAGGTAGTTTGACAAGTAATTTCGTAGAGTGAACATGGTTGCTTAAGTGGAAATAGAACATCTTTAGTAGAGATAGTCGAGGAGTAGGTACTTAAAAAATACTTGTATCACAAGTCTCAAGTAATGCTCAGTTTTATTAGAATATTTTTATAATAATTAATGAGTACTTCTTCTATGCTAATAGATCAAAAGCAGTTTGACAAGTAAGTCTTATTAATCACGTGAGAACTTTATTACTTAGTTAAGTTAGTGTTTACATAACTAGGCTGAGCGGTAACAGAAAATTTAGAACTTTATAACTTAGTTTAGTTAGGCACCTGTCTCACAAGCCCCAGACCCTTGCCAGTATCTTGTCATGAGTAAATTAGTTAGTAAATTATTACCTTCAAGTATTATTAAACTTTTTTATTAAGAAAGAATCCCATTAAACTCATTACATGAAATCTTGAAAATTTAATTAACTTGTTGCGAACTTTACTAATCGATCAACAACTTTGTATAGCGTAGTTTTAAAATCAGATTAATGTATAATAACGAATAATTAAAAGTTATGTCTGTACATACTTGGTCTCGTCGATGTAGACTGCTTCGAGTACCCTGGCTGCATATTGGAGGTTCTTTTGTAATGTTTCTGCGGGTATTTCACCTCTATTTAATTGTCTAAGGAGGTAGCGTAATCTGTGAACAAAAAAAATAGTATTAATATAAGGAATGTTCCGTACAAAGTTAATTGAACTTAATTTTGCTCGTGGACATAAAGTTAAATATATATTATACTTAACACATATAAAATAAGATAATGATGGTCTGGAAAAAAACACAAGCATAAAATTAAAAAAAAATATACATCAACATAGGTCACGGCCAGTTTACTAACTCATAACCTTTTTATTTTTTTGTAGTTTTAGGATATTTGATTATTTGGTTTTGATTCCCTGGCAGCTACCGTACCTCTTGATTGCCTTTATTTAGAAGTAGTGACAGGTCAGTGGTTAGGACATCGTTGTCTTACTCGTGAGGTCCGAGTTCGATCCTGGGCACACACCTCTGACTTTTCTGAGTTATGAGTATTTTAAGCAATTTAATATCAATTGCTTTAACGCTGAAGGAAAACATCGTGAGGAAACCTACACTCCTGAGAGTTCCCTAAGAGTTCTCAACGGTGTGTGAACCCGCACTGGAGCCAGCGTGGTGGACTATGGCCTAACCCCCTCCTCATTCTGAGGAAGAGACCCGGCTTAGCAGTGGGCCATTAATGGGTTGTGATGATGATGATTTAGAAGTTATATTTTCTAACAGTACCAAGACATTGTAAACGTAAAAAAGGTATTGGTACGGATCTCTAAAATAAACTATAACCTCTCTACAATGAGAAAGTGTAGAATATTAAAAATTAAAATAACAAACTTTGTACTTATAAAGCTTTTGTGTTAGCGTTTATTATATTTCAGTTTCTGAACGTTTGTCTGCTTACTTCGTACCCTTTTATTCAATTATATAACTTTCAAACTGTCAAGTAATTCGTGCTAAGTGTTATTCTACGAAATTTATTTGTGAAATGATATTATGTTTTCATGAAACACTTTATACTTTAAATATTCTGGATATTTTATAATTATATTAGTCGAGTCGTTCCGTCTCTGCCCGTGTGCAATTTATCACGTTTCTAAGGTTTACACACTCATTTAATAAGTTTGTATTCCTAAGTATTTGTTTGCGATAAAAAATAGCTTAGGTCCTTCTCCAAGCTCCAATATATCTCTGTACCAAATTTCATCTCAATCGGTTCAATAATATAAGACTGATTGCGTAACAGATAAAACAGACTATTTATCCATCGATAGATGGCGTAAGTAGTCTATTGAATCGCACTCGTTTCATATGAGTTACTTTCAAAATTATACTGTTATTAATTGAGACCATCTCTCTTCATCTCAATTAAAATGGTAAATAATAAAAAGAAATAATCAAAATTGTGCTTTTTATCCACTAAGGTGAAGCCAGAAGATTATTTCGTATGTCTGTAACTTTACATTAATACTATAAAATAATCTATGTATATATGAATTTGCAAGATATCTACTAAACAGATTTAGCAATAATTACACTATCTTACGTCTTTGCAATATTATCTATACTAAAAAGAAGTAAATAAAAATATTCATAGACCCTAAATGGCTCTTACTTCCAAACCAACTGTGCTTTGGGAGTCACTGTAACATTCAAAAATAATTTTGTTGTTAGGCGAAGGCAAAACCGAACATAATTAAAAATATATATATGTCAGAGGAGAAAGCCGATTTGAATGAATGAATTAATCGAATAAGAGAGAGAGCCAATTTTAATAAATTAAGTGATCGAATATCACGATTCCGTAGTTTTTGAACAGGAACCCAGGCAGTGTCTTGGACTTGTGACCAAGGTGTAGGCTTAAGGAGCTCCTGTATGTAATTACGACACTCGCCTCCACTGCCCGGTCTCACAGTCTGTCTTAGGTTAGGTTAACATAAGGCTAACCTAACCTAATATAAACCTAACCTAAGGTTGTGTTAACACATCTAAACACAATGTAGGGACCCATATAAATAAGACGTAAGAACTCACATGATTCTTAGTCCGGTATATCCAATATCCGTGATGCGACACACTATTTGTTACACTTCAACTCCAGGTGATGTTCACTCAAAGAGGCTTGTCGAGAGACTAAAGTGTACTGCGTCAGTCGGGGAATATAAAGGGACTAGACAATGGTAGCAATGCCCCTCTACTAGTGGGCAGAAGTAAATCAACAAAACGGAAATATGGCGCTGGCGTCCCAATTAATAAATATTCTTTTACTCGTTTGACACTGTTAAAAATCGTTAAATATTAAAATAACGCGACGGAAGTGACAACAAGTTCTCTTTATTATTATTCTACCCTAACTATAGCCCAACACTACCTTCACTATTATCCTACCCCAGCTATACCCCGACATATACAACACAAAAATTTTAAATCTAAGGATAAATTTATTCCTTAGCTACCCTTAACCCCCAATACACTTTTTTTAATTCTAGTTAAGTCAAAAAGTGTAGATTTTTTTTAGAATATGTCGTCATTTCCGAATTACAAAAGAATTCTCCGATTCTATATTAACCTTTTTGTATATATCAGCAGTTAAATAAAAATAAAATTACCATAAATAATATTTACGATAGTAAAAACTTCTGCATCACAGCCCGTAGTCAACATTACAGATCAAACGTTTGCGCTACATCGCTTAACAGTTCAATGGAGCTTGGCTCTAAGAGCGCAATGTATTGAGTTTTGCACTTCGTTTTGTTTATATTAGTCTATCTACCTTCACTTTGGCATGTTTCGAATCAATCTCGTACTATCCTAATACCAATGATTTCTCTACAAATCCTTTAGTAAATTAATAGTGATCTGTATTAAAAGTATATGAGCTATTACACTCAAACGACAATATTAACATGTGATTCAGATGGTAGCCAAGCAGGGGCTTGAGACTTAGGAGCAGGTTTAGAGACGTCTTCTTCTTTATGTCAGAGAATAGGACAAGAATGATACCCATTACTGTACAGCAATACGTATACGACAATAGATAATAAAGTAAATTTACGTGGACCTCAAGAAGGGTAACCTTAATCACGACACTTTACCACTAACTTCCATGTTCACTGCACGAAAACACCTATCACCATCTATTGCACTAAAGGTTATATATTGTCTACACATCGGTATACTTGATATAATATAAAATGACCAATGACCATTTGTATAAACGTCACTTCCACCGATCGATATCGCTACCGTAGATAATAAAGTAGATTAGTCACCTGCATGTTGATGACGGAGGAATGTAATAAAATTTGAGAGATTTTTTTGTGAAAAGAAATGCCAGATTTTGTTTAATGTCTCGTTTTGTAACAGAAGAATATTATCTCAAAAATAGAAAGTAATTCCCTAACAATTAAATTATACTCATTAAAATATTCACAAATGTCCATAAATATTAGGAAGTGTCCTTTCTAATTTGTTCACGTACCCTTCTAACTAATTGAAGTGTAATAATTGGCCTGCGGACAGGATAATTGAATAAAAATATACTTATTTCCCAAGTTCCCTTAAAGGTAGAGCAGGCAGAAGTAATATTTTGTTAATACATTAGTTTATCTATACATATGTCGGTATGTTTGTATTATAAAGGAATATATTACTTTCAAAAATTGAGACAGAATAGAATCATTTAATTTTTTTAAATAATTTTAAAATTTATTTTGCTTTAACAAATTTTGATATTTTTGTACAAAAAGGAATAATAATTTAATACCCAAAATATTAAAAAAAACTTAGTTTTAAATATGCTTCTGGTTACTCCAATTTCCTTAAAGTCTTCTAGCTTTTTAACCAGAGTTATAATTATTTGTATCTGATTTAACTTAATACTCGATTAAAATAGATATCTTTTTTGTTAGTAAACTGACTGTTGCTAATGTCGATGTATTTGCACAACATGTTTTCAATGGTTAATCCGTATCGCACTTGGCAATTTTTTTTCAAACATTATCCCGTTTCTATTTGCGCCACCTGGTGTTAACTGTCCTAAATATGTCCAATACTATAGCTAAGCCCAGTTTGCGTTTATTAACGAGCGCCCAAGCCCCAGCCCTGAGCCCCCAGGGTACAGGATCTCTTTTCTATTACGAAGGATTTGGAAGTTATCCAACGCTTTTGCTTGCAAGTTATACTATAATGTGTTTCAGCTTCGTTTATTCTTTTACTTTTAAATTTTTATAAAATGAAACACTCTTGAATAGTCTACTTTCTATTTGAGTTAATTTCAACAATTATATTAATTTTAGAGACTATATTATTAAATATTTGCTACAACTTCTTAGTAAATGTTAAAGACCGTGCACATTTAAATTCATTATTTGGCTAATTTAGGCAGGTTGAATTCAAGTACGAAGTTAATTATAACTCAATTAACTATATCAAAATAAGTGATGCTGACGAATTTGGAATAAAACCCATATCTAAATAATGGACATAAATCTATAATCTGAAGGCATGAAAAAAAGAAATGCGTAATATCTTAGAAGCCAAGAAGTAATGCATAATATATTACAATTATGGCAAGTCAATGAAATTGTCGCAGCCATTGTGTTAAGTATGTCGGGGATTATAATGATGAGAAGGAAGGAGCAGAGGAAATATTGAAGAATAATAAAAGGGGGGATGATATTGAATGGACTATTAGGTAAATCAAACATGGTCTCTAACAATTACGTGACAAACCTAAGCTGTGCCTTGGACTTGTGATCAAGGTGTAGGCTTAAGGAATTCCTTCATTCGATCAAGACACTCGTCTCCACTGTTCAGGCTCTCTGTCTAAACCCAAGGCTAAACTCACAAACCTAACCTAACACAAGACGTGGCAACTAGATTGTAAGGTACTTATGCGACTTTAATCGGACAGCACTGCACTGCACAACACTAACACTATCCAGAGACTACTTCACTCCTTGAGAGACCGCGCACGGCTAAGACCATAGTCAGACTGCCATGTGGCATATAAAGGGTTGATACTGTCAAAACGACGGAAGTGACTACTACCCCACTCCAACACCACGATTCGATTATTCGATAATATTTTACTATTCTCTGACAAGTAATTATCAGTTAAATTATAAAATATATTATATAAGAAATATTAAAATATATTATATCAGAAAATAAGTTAATAATGAATAATATTTACCTAAGTGCGGCCTTATCGCACGCATCGGGCGTGTCAACTGCGGGCAAGTGCTCTGTGTCCAAGTCTAGCTGGTCCAGTTGCTCATCAGTCGGAGGAGAGCTCTCCGTCTTTCCGCGACTGGAGGACCGACGGACTATTGTGAGGGCGCCTTGTTCTGGTGACAAAAGATATACAATATTAGTAGCTGCAGTAGCTCAGAGGATAGGGCGTTGGGTTCACGGTCGTAAGGTAATCCCAGTCATTGCACTACTAAAGTGAGGCCTCTCCTGAACAAGTTTAGTAGGAGACCCGGGTATACTAGTAATTTGTAACCCAATGCCAGCAAATGAAATATATAAGCAGAAGAAACCTAAGTAAGAAGTAGAGCAACGCACAGTCGAAAAAGTTACACGAAATTTTGTGGACTTCCTAAGAGAATTTTTAATATAAACTTTTTAAAAACTAAGGCAGAAAACTGTTAATGAACGTTTCTATACGGAAATAAAACTTCTTCAGCCGAATAACTTGGAGAAAGCTTTAGAACAAACAATGAAAAAAAAGCATTGTGACTGATTTCTTGAATTTACAGTCGATTGCCTTCCGTCGTTGTAAGCGGACGTATACATTGACGAATTTGTCTACAATAAATATCTATTGTACAGATATTTAAATTATTTTTATAAATAATTACGAGCGGCCTGCCCTCGCTTCGCTTCGTACTTGAAGCAATATTATAATTGATATCCTTAAATTGTTACTTTGTAATAGTATATATAAAAATAGTGTAGCTTTTCTCTATTATCTAAAATTGAAAAAAAAGATTTACATATAGAAGGAAAAGAGAGAGAATACAAGAGCCAGAAGAAGAGAGCAAAGATATAAATGAAAGAGAGAGAGATAACGTAAAGGGGAAGAGAGACCGGAATACTATTGGCTCCTCTGAGTGAAAGAGTTTCGGATTAGTAGCATCAAAATTGCCATATTTTACTAATAAAAATATATATGTGGTATTGTGGTAACATTAAACCACATATCACATTTCAAGAATAGTGTAGCTTTCTATCAGTGAAAGACATTTCAAAATTGGATCAGTAATTCAAGAAAAAACTTTCAATATATATAATGACCACGTTATAGCAATTAAATGACCTACTTTTTTTTAATTATAATATTCATGGCATCATCAAATAGCCGATGTTACCCGGAAAGCATGTAACTTTTTATATTTATACTATTATAGACCCTATTTGCAAAAAACAAAAATACAAACAATCAAATCTTTTCTCTTTATATAAAATTGTAGATATTTTTTGTTCTAACAAGTGTTGTAATTAAGTTACTGTTGTTATGAGGGATAACCTAAACTAGTACCTAGGTCGCAAGCTCCAAACACTTTTTGGGCACTATATCATAACACCAATAAAACGATTTATAGATTCTACGTAGTGTGAAAGCTACAACAGTTTTAATTAAAAAATGCATAAAACAATGATGAATTTTCACGTTTGTATGTAAATTGAGAACAATTCATACACAGCGAGCATTATGCAAGATGAAATTTAATATACGCCTGGTATAAATTGTGTTCGATATCGAAATAGAACAACCTTATGCATTCGGGTTCTCTCACTTTGAATTGAATATGGACGATGTGTCTGTATAGATGATATCACAAAAAAGTGTCGTGGATCTGTCTTCTAGACGTGTAAATAATTGTTTTACTGATATATCAATGCAGGGCCGAAACTATAAGGGTGTGAAACTTGAAATTTTGCATAGGGGTTTCTTTTATAACGTAGGGGAGCACTAAAAAAGAATTTTTGAAAATTTACCCCCTAAGGAGGTAAAAAGGAGGTGCAAAGTCAGTATGAAACTTTGTCGTTTCCGAAGTTATTTGAATAAAATTCATTATGAAGATTCTTCGTGGAAAGTCATGAAACACGTGTAAAATATTTTTTCGAAAATCATCCTTTAAGGTGTTAGCAACGCTGTTTATAAAGTAGTAGTATCGGGTAGATCATTTTATCTAAAGTAGTAGTATCGGGTAGATCATTTTATATTATTTCGAGTATACCGACGTGAAGACATTTAGTTCGACCTATATAACCTTTAGTTCGATAGATTAGTCTAAGTCTCTCTGGTGTTTTCGTGCAGTGAACATGGAAGTTAGAGTTATAGTGTCGTGATTAAGGTTACCCTTCTCGAGGTCCACGTAAGTTTACTTTATTATCTACTAGGGGCCCCTCCCGGCTTCGCACGGGTGGATAATTTTTTTTTAACATTTTGGCTCCCGCATTCTGTCGCTCCCTCTATCGCCGCGTTACTCGCTGCGCTGCGAGGCACTCCACACCGCGTCCGCGACCCGTCAGGGATTATTTTTTATTTATCTTGATATTTTTATTTCGTAATATCTTTTGACTGGAATGTCTGATTTTAATAATTCAAAAAGTATTTTACAGGTATTGAAACAGTCTTGAATACGAAATAATTTATTTGGATAAGGATTAATACAAAGTTATAGAAAACATGGTCTGATTTTGATTGGCATTTTTATCAACTTTTAAAATGTAAAAAAGTAGTTATAGTGACATAACTATAATAGTGGGACATTTGGTCTCGCGGAGTTTTTTGTAGATATTGATACGTTCTATAATATTGTAGAACATTTCTTTGTTCTATCATCAATACTTTTTGCAGCGCATGCGATGAAAGATATTTTATGGCTAATTTTTTTGCACCTTGGGTTGGTTTTAGTGAGATTTCCTGAGGATCTCTAATTTTTTCTTTTAATAAATATAGCCTATGTTACTCAGGGATAATGTAGCTTTCTAATGGTGAAAGAATTTTTGAAATCGGTCCAGTAGTTTTTATGTTTATTCGTTACATACAAAAATACAAAAATACAAAAATACAAATCTTACTTCTTTATAATATTAGTATAGATTGTCGTTAGCGAGGTCGAGTGGTGGAGGTGAGAGTTAATATATTATGAAAGAGCTCTTTAAACAAAGGTAGTGTTAAAAGCTAAAGGTAGTGTAGTCTGTTTATAGCAAAGGGCGTAATAGGGGGGTGTAAAAATATAATACATTAAAATTTTTGTTTTTCATTCGAACAGTTTTTTAAAGTTATATATAGTGAGGCATTACGAAGATGCTTCTATGGTGATTGTCGGACATACAATTAGATCTCTTTTTGCATTTTTAATTTTTTATACCTCGGACGCTTTTAAATACCGACAGTTAATCCATAATATCGTATTATAAAGTTTATTTAAAATATGTTTGTATATTTAAGATCATCTTTGGCATCAATAATTAAAATTGAATGAATCACATTGGAAACAAAATTTCAACGTACAAACAAGTTTCACAGTTTAACATTAGTATGGATAAGGCTTAATTACACAGTTCTCATTGAAGGTATGCAAATAGCATTTCTTTTATTGAACAGCTCGTAGCTTTCAATTGTGTTGCATGGTTATTATTTTTAGTAAATTAAATAGTAAACTATAGGTTTTAATTTATATGAAGTATATTATTAATATTATATTATATAAATGGTTAACAACCAAAAACAATAACATTTATCGCACCAGGAACGTCTTTAAGACATTATTATCGATCGTTCAAATACTGACATAAACCTCCAAAATGATTTTCGAAAAATCCCATGTCTGATGTGAATAAAATATTTTTAAAAAGACAAAATAGAGTTCGTAATATCTTTTGACTGGAATGTCCGATTTCAATAATTCAAAAAGTAATTAACAGGTATTGAAACAGTCTTCATTACGAAATAATTTATTTGGATAAGAATTAATACAAAGTTATGGAAAACATGGTCTGATTTTGATAGGCATTTTTATCAACTTTTAAAATGTAAAAAAGTAGTTATAGTGACTTAACTACAATAGTTGGACATATGGTCTCGCGGAGTTTTTTGTAGATATTGATACGTTCTATAATATTGTAAAACATTTTTTTGTTCTATCATCAATACTTTTCGCAGCGCATGCGATGAAAGATATTTTATGGCTAATTTTTTTGCACCTTGTGTTGGTTTTAGTGAGAATTTCTGGGGATCTCTAATTTTTTCTTGTAATAAATATAGCCTATGTTACTCAGGGATAATGTAGCTTTCTAATGGTGAAAGAATTTTTGAAATCGGTCCAGTAGTTTTTATTTTTATTCGTTACATACAAAAATACAAATCTTTCCTTTTTATAATATTAGTATAGATAACATACACTACATCTTTCCTGCTCCATTATCACATCAGCTCTATGTCAATATTACTTAATGGAAAGTGCGTCTTTAATATTTGAGATTTAATTACAGACACAGTATTCTTGAAGTGAAAACTTCTTTAGCAGCGTTGTGCAGTTGTGTACTTTTTTTTTTGGGATGGGAAAAAATGTTAAACTTACGTCAGGACTCGTAACCGAATCGAAAATTCATAAGCGTCAGATCTCAATAATACAATTCGGTTTTTTGAATTTTATTCTTTGGGTTACTTAAAACGTAGAATTATATTTTCTTTCCAAAGTCCTGTGACACGTTCTGGTCTCGCCGTATGTAAGCCAGATTTTTAAAATTTTGTTCTTTGAGAATATTAAAAAATGCACAACGTTAATGTTTAAGTTTCTTCTGCCGGCACTCCCCCGGTGCAATCCGTTTTTTATTAAATTTATAAAACGCCTCATGCAGAACCCTATTAAACTACAATTTCCAACAAAGAGTTCGCTTCAGTGAAGTCTAAGTTTTTTTACCATAATCGGCTCTAGATTCGCATTGCTGAACAATTTCAGATTTCCCGGACTATTCACACTTTTTGAATACGCCTCGTTCTATTCAAAGGCCTTTAGAGTTGTGAGATTAACGGCCTAATGCAAATATAACTTGTTGGCAACATTGTTCTATGATGACTTTATTTTTTCTACTCCCTAATCTGATAATTCAGCTGTAGTTTGACGACGTTAAGTCGACGAGTTTGATTGAGTCAAGTGTGCTGTCTTCATAAATTATTTACGACGTAGATAGATATTGCGATCTGAAGCTGTTTTACAAGCCCCAGGAATGTTCGGCTTCGTATCTAAATTTCTAGGTATTATTATTGTTTGCGACTAAATATAGTTATTATAATTAATAGCAATTTCGCTTTGGTTCTACCCTGTTAAATCTAAACTATACTTGTAGGTCCTTGTCTATTTTACCCTCACTTTTATAATAGAAAGATATATTTAGTCAAAACTATATTATAATAAATAATAATTAAATAATTTTGTTGTTTTAAATATTCGACAATAATCAATCCAACATATTCTGCAACTTCGAGCGAAATTAAAATTCATCATAATATTGATTCTTGTTTAGATAACAAATTTTATTATGAATTGAAGAAAATCTAATATTTAAAACATTTAAAAACCTTTCTAAATACCACAAAAATATTTAGTATTTTTGTCAAGTCTCATAAATATGACGAGGGTATAATGGAGGCTGAAGGATTTATAGCAGTCATATTATTGTTAGCAACAGCGTTTATAAATTAGTATTCATTTTATCTTATTTTGAGTAGACAATATATAATGTTCATTGCGATAATATTGAGCCAGTTTGTCAGGTAATATCGCGCAGTACATATTAAAGTATTGAGACTAATAGTGTAGTATTGTTGTTGTACATTATTATTTTAATATTCGGAGTTGAGACTTCGTGCGTAGTAAAAGATGTCTTTAAACCTGCTCCTGGGTTTCAAATCCCAGACATTGCTCAGCTTCCATCTAGATTACAAGTAAATATTGTCGTTTGAGTGTTACTGCGCAGTATAACTCCCACACTTTTAATATAATCAAGATTGTGAAGTATTTTTGAGCCTGAGAATTTCATTAGAAATTGTTTAGCCGTTGTTGTGTAATTGAATATCAAACATACAAATTTTAACTGTATTGTTAAGTAAGACTGACGCCATATTTTTTACTCATACCCTAACATAAGAAAAATACTTGTCGAGCCAATATTTAGATTACAGAAATAAGAAACCCAATATGGGGACCTAACTCAAACGGAATAACATTCTTTGAGTGCCGTTCCTGATTTAGGTAGAAAATCTAAAAATACTCGTAATAATATAATCTTATGGGATGTTATTTTCCATAATACCACTTGTCTGAAATTTGATTTAAATGATCTAATTTTTTTTGAGAATTTTAAAGTTACCTTGATGTTTATTACTAAATGTTAATAAATGCTAAAGTAACTCTGTCTGTTGGTCTCTGTTTCTGATACGCTTGAAATACCGCCAAATGCGGTTGAAACTATAGTACCAAGTTACCAGAACAATACGTGAGTGTATCCGTTTAACAAAACTTTAAAATAATTCTTAATATTTTTGGCTTTCTCTAATAAAAAACTTAATTTTTTCTCAGCGTAGTCTCTCTCTCTCTCTCTTTTAAAAAGCAATAAAGTAATAAGGGAAGAATAATAATAACATAATGAACATAATATTTTAAGTAATCTTTTTAAAATTTGACTACAAAATTCTAAAGAAAACGGAATAGTAACAATAATAGTCTCGTAGGCAATATCTGTTCCTGACACATATCGACTCGGTTTGCCTATACACTACTTAGTTGATAGTTTACTCACGTAAGTGGATTTAGTTGCCCTTAATTGTGTTTGGAAACTAGAGAATTACCCTTGCTTTGGTTCTGTGGTACTAAATTTAGCTGAAGATTTAACTAAAGTTACTATTTAAATATCAAATGTGTAGTAAGAATAAAATGAAAACTATTCTTACTTATGTCTTGTCCTGAAGAAAGCTTGAACGACATAAATCATGATTTCTTATTACTTTTCTAGTCTGTAAGTGCCTATGTTTGAATTGATTGATATGATCATTAAATAAAGGGATTATGCTATTGATTGTGTGAGACTCGCGGATTATTTATGTCATATGGACTATAATTTCAACCGCACAGTGTTCGCCGAGCCGTCACCGCGCATCATTGGCTGAAGTACACCGCCAAATGCGACTACTTGCGACGTTAGTTTCTATAATAAAAAAAGTGAGTACATATTTTTGAGTGGCTGAAGTATTATCAAAATGGCCAAGAAAAAAATGAAGAAGATTCAAACAAGGGTCGTATATTTCACATTAAAATAAGGATGAAAATATGGAAAAAATCGGTAACCCAGTTCGATATAGCCACCGTCTCAATTGGAAGCAAATCTATAGGTAATAAATCTAATATTTGTGAAGAGGTTTCATATAAAAAATTTCAGTCTGTTTCTAACTATGTAAATCATTGTTAAAAAGTGAAAAATCAAATCAAATCAATTCACAACACTATTCTATTCATAATTTGTCCGTCTATAAATACGAGGGCGTTCAACGTTACATATGGTTTCGTTTGACTTTGATGTATGAAATATAGTCTAATGAACAAGTGTATTTTTCAACATTTTTCAGCAATCTCAGAAAATCATCATCAAGGTATCATTCGAATCGGAATAGCATGTTGATAAATAAAAAAGTCATTAACAATTTAGTGAAAAAATAGGGGTTCAGTTTTATTCAAGTATCTCAAAATATAATGAAAATTATAGAAATATTAATAAAGTTTCAGAAAGAAGAGAAAATATCCTAATGATAAATCTTATTCCCGGATTTGTAGACCAATATTTATAATTTTCCAAGAGGGGTGAAAATACGGTCGAAAACGGGTGCTCCTGTTTGTACAAGTCACGCGCATTTCAGGCGCTTAATCATTAAAAAATATTTAAATACTTTTAAATTATTAATAAATTAAGCACTTACTGGATTTTTTAATCGTATTTTTTTAAAGGGTTAAGCAATAGATACTCAACATTAATTAATGCTTAAGCACAAACATTGCAAGTGTGATAATTGTTAAGCTATATATCTGATTTTTTTTCCTTCCTTGGAGCTTTTCTTAAAAGCATTTATATAGATTCCCATTGGAAAAAAATTATTTCTCAATTTTTTATCAACTTCCTTATCATAATTTTCTAAGACTGCTGAAAAAAGTTGAATAAAAAAGGACTTGTTGACTAAACTATTAGTAGCAGGACTTATGTATACTTTTTCTCGAATCTATTTTGAATATTTCTGTATCAAATGAATATAAAAGAAATACGCTAGAGCATTGTTTGTAATTACAATCCGGGTCACAAGCAGACTCCAAGCGCTGTCAGCCGTTACAAACATCAGTGACGGCTAAAATAATAAACTAGAGTGGGATAGAGAAATATGATTTTACTTTGATATTTTTTTGTAAAATCTCTAACTGATGGACTAAGTTTTTTTAATAAAGTTAGTTAAAAATAATATTTAGCACTTAACCTGAATTTTGTTTCATTGATTAATGGATTTTTTAAGGATTACTAGCAGTTTGGATTGCTAACTTCTAGTATTCATAACTCCTTCAGATAAGCTAAAATGTGTAAGGAGTGGGCCACGTCCCACGTAGGATTAAACCCACGACTTATCGATCGTGAATCCAACGCCTAAACCATTGAGCTACTGACACTTAAAGCTTTCGAAACATATTTGTGCATTTTGGGTCCATGATGGATAGGATATCTTTCACCGCCAACAAATTGTTCTTTGAAGGTTGTATTTTCAGTAGCATAAGGAAAGGGTTGACTAATATTTACTGTGATTTATATGAAGAGTGACGCGTCAATAGCATTGAGTTTTATTAAGCAAATCCAGTAGAAATAATCCTTTATCATTTACTATGCTTCTGGGTAAATTAATTTTAGTTATAATATTGGTAACATTGATTTGGATAGCATATTGGTTTAAAGATAGCACAATTGCCATACTTCCTATGGAAATGATCTGAATAATAACATTCGTCGTGAATAAGACGTTTGTGAACTGCGGTGATAGCCTAGTGGCTAAAACTTTGATATCTTACTTAATTAAGTCCAAGTTCGAACCTAGGTATGCTCCTCTGACTTTTGGGATTATGTAAGCAAAGGTTTTAAGCAGTTAAACATCACTTGCTTTGACGATGAAGAAAAACATCGTGAGGAAACCTGCACGACTGAGAGTTCTCTATTCTTATTCTTAGAAGAAAACCCGCTATTAATGACGGGTTAAAATGACGATAAATTATCATGTGCCTATAACCTCACTTAACAATAAATCTCCCAGTAATGAGCAGGAATTTATTTCTCCGTAACCCAATACACTTGATCGAGCTCTAACAAGTCGATAAGTATCAGCTCGCGAACGCCCGCGGGTATAATTCGAGGCAACGAACAATAAAATTGTTTTTGTAGGGCTGAGCTTATCCGAGCCTGTAACGTCTCCATGGCGACGGAGCTTAGTTCTATTTTTACTTAATTAAACATATAAATTTATTTGGTATTTGCTTATGTTTTTTAGCACTTTTTTCCACTATATACTCTTACAACTCTTAGGTCAGTATGAAATAGTATAAAAATCATTTAATACACTGTTAGGTTCGCTGTAAATTCAATTTGGCCAGAAACTCGAAATTTTCCCTCGAAAATCAAATATCTGGCACCGATGTAAAATGGTTCTTAAGTGAACATTAAATGGTTTGTTAAACTTAGTTTTACAACATTCTCCTACCTATTAATGGTTCTTTTTAAGGTCAATTTGTTGAGATTTATCAAGTTTTACTGATATAGCAGCAGTGATGGCCCAGTGGTTGAGACTTCAAGTCTTACTCGGGAGGTCCGAGGTTCGATCCTGGGCACACACCTCTGACTCTGAGTTATGGGTGTTTTAAGCAATTAAATATCACTTGCTTTAACGGTGAAGGAAAACATCGTGAGGAAACCTGCACTCCTGAGAGTTCCCAAAAAGTTCTCAAAGGTGTGTAAAGTCTGCCAACCCGCACTGGGCCAGCGTGGTGGACTATGGCCTAATACCCTCCTCATTCTGAGGAGGAGACCCGGCTCAGCAGTGGGCCATTGAAGGGTCGTGATGATGACTGATATAGTATCGAAATTTCAGGTAAAAGGAAAAATACCGGTCATAACTAATACAATAATCTCTTAACCTTGGAATTAAATCATCCCCTAGGGGAAGCTTCAACTCCTAGGCAAAGCGAATTTACTATTTTATTAAATTAAGAAAAAAGAAACTTATTAAGTTGTATAGAATAAGGAGATAGGCATAATTATCGTAAGCTCACGTCAGACATCTAATTAGGCATTCACAATAGGCCTTATCTAATGTTGAGATTTAGATATATTTCACTGATTAACATGACATGATTGATGACATGTATACGGGTTCTCTAAGTTGCTAATATATCTCTCTAAATTTTTTATACTTTACTAGCACTAACGTGCTACATTTTCCACGTAAACTTCTGAACTGAGTCTAGACTAAATAATCATTTTTTCTACTCTTATGCTTTCATGTTTTACTAGAGTTACTTGGATGACTCTCACTCACCAACTTATTCAATCTTCCACTAACAGACTCACACACTCTGTCTTCTACTACCTTCTTTTCGGGATAAAAGTATCCTATACGTTATTCCAGCTCATAAAGTATCTTTATGTAATATTTCATGTGAATGCTTTAAGTTATTTTGTTGAGATCTTTTATTCTACAGAATCATTGCTTTTTTTCTCGAGATAAAAGGTAAGTTAGTTGTAATAGAGAATACAAGTATTTAATCCATATTTTCTTAAAATTCATTTAACTGTTTTTATCTGACGGAGAAACAAATTTATACCTATACGAATATTATAAAGAGGAAAAGTTTGTGAGATTGTATAGGGTAATCTGGATGGACTGAACCAATTATGTGTGTATAATGTGGCTTTCTATTGGTAAATTTTTTTACCAATAGAAAGCCACATTATTTATGAGTGCCATAGGTTGTGTATTAACCCGAAAAATTATAATACTTTTTCGTTGTAGCCGAATTTAAAAAGTAAGTCGGAGAAAAATCTGATTATGATATGATTCATAGTTGTGGGTAGAGTATGAATTAATAAATGAGTGAGTGTGTGAGTAAAAAGAAAATTAATATACCTCAGCGAAGCGGGAGTGGGTCGGCTACGATACGTAAAACTTTTTTAGCGAATATCATATTTGTAGATATAGAAAATAGTAGATTGATAGTAAATCAGAGACGTTATTTAGATTTAGATACATATTAATCTAAAAACGGATATTCAATCTAAATTATTATTGCTGATGCTGGAATAATTTTGTGCCGATAATGAGAATTTACATGAAAAATATTATTGAAATATTATGTTAATACAAAATGGAATCTTTTGTATAATTTTTGTATAATGTTTCGTTACGATAACTATACTTTGATATTCGATACTTTTTTTAGCTACTGTTACAAACACAATTACAAATACATAACTATAGTTTAATTCAGATTTAAGAGTTTAAACCTTATGTATTTTAAAACTGTATTTTCCTCTAATGTAAAGGAATCTGGTTTAAGAGTATACAAAGTGAGCCTCCTCATGTCCCATGGTTTGGAGATGGAAAATTGACGCGTCAACAAGTTGTTATGGGCCTCAGGTTGCGTTCTAGGCATATTCCACTGAATAAATTTGCGTTCATGATGAAGAAAACAAGTTCGCCAAATTGTGACATTTGTGGTGTCATAGAAGATGTGCAACATTTTTTAGTGGAGTGTGCTCGTAACGCAGGGAGGAGAAGTGAGTTAATTAAAATATTTAATATCAATTTATTAGACATTGGAATCTTCCAAAGCATTCTGGCTTTTCCTTCTTCGGAGATAGCCAGAATGCTTTATAGTTTTAAATTTAAATAGTACCTATATAAAAGTATGTTATATTTATTGTTTTTGGGAACGATGGGACTGCCATTCACTTTGTGTAAAAGTCCCAAAATAAATAAAGAAATAAAAAAAAAAAACTGTATTTTCCTAAAATATAGAGTGTGATAGCCGCCTAAAAATTCTCATTCACATATATTGAAGCTGCCCTGAATAGACTAGGAGTCTACTAATGTGGGAGACACTTTATGGAGCACCAATATGGGTTGATGCTCTCTTGCGAGTTATTCACCCTGGGAGCTCCATGCGGACTTGATGGCGGAGATGTTTCGAATTCGTGCAAATATAAGAAGAAGAGGTGAATTCCTACGGCCAGAAGAAGCTTTTAGAATTAGAGCTATCTCAAATGGAACTCTAATCCAAAGATGGGTAGCAGTTTTAAGATCTCCAAACGCCGACATTGCGACAGTGGAAGCAACATACCCACGCTGAAGATGTTGGATTGATAGATAGCATGGCAAACTCAGCTGTAAGGTTGACGCGGGTTCTTAATAGGCAGGGCAGGCAGCTACGAGAGAGGAGACACCTGCCTGCCAGGAATGTGGTTCATCAGTTGACACAGCACAACACACTTTATGTGAAAGCGCAGCGTGGGGACCCTAACGTCATATCTTGGCGTCTGAAGTAGATAGAGACCTGTCATTGCTGAGTGTGGTGGACGCTATGCTCAGCAGTGAGAGGTGTTGGTTTGCAATGGTTTCCTTTTACAAGAAGTGATGGTGCTGAAGAATGCAAAAGAACCGAGAGCGTGAGGCAGCAGGCCTCCAAATTCCTACACGCCGAAAAAGACAGGGGACGTGGAGGGTTTCGACACTTTATAGCCACGTGGGAGTTATGGTTTTTAGTGGGTATTCTGGCAGTACGCCTGTGAGCCCCACATATGCTCTCGGGGTATAATTTGGGAGGGATGCGTAAACTGCATTTTTCATCGAAAAAAAAATTAAAGCTATTAAAACAAATTCTATACTTAATATTATTTACTTTCTCCTAACTAATATTATAATTTCGAAAGTAACTATTAAGAAACGTATGTAACACTTTAGAGTACAAACTAAACAAAGTGTTATTTAATATACTACTTACGCCATCTATTGACGGATAGATGGTCTGTCGTGTTTGTTACGCAATCACGCTTTAATCAATAAAAATATGTTGATGAAATTTGGTACAGAGGTAGATTAGAGGTTGTGGAAGGACACAAGCTATGTTTTATCGCGAAAATATACTTAAGGGTACAAACTAAACTAATGAGTGTACAATTACGCCATCTATCGACGGAATGAATGTCGAGCTGTATTTGGTTATGTCTTTTTGGAATTAGTAACATATAAATTACGTTGGCGGTGAACATTAAAATGTAAAATATAGCGATAAATATAGTGACGTAGTGATATAGCGATTAAAATGTGATATTAAACCTATATCGACGGTCGACTAGTTAGTTTTGCTTTGGGAGCTCGAGGGCGACTTTTTAAAAATTAAAAATTAATTATAAAATTATACAAGTGAGTTTATTGAAGGTTGACAAAGGAATGAATTAAATCTAAACTTAAATAACTACAGGGCAACATATCGCCCACCGAGAACATCTTATCTTATTCTAAGAATTCACTAGACGCACGGATATGGGCTAGACGCCTAGTCAGCGGATCTAGTGAATAGGACAGGGCCGGGCTCAGGTCGCATGACTTCTCCCCCCTGAGATTCGAGATTATCCGAAATTACATGTTCTGGAGAATCTCGAAAATTACATGTATAACCTAATTTTACCAAATTAATATAGAAGATAACTCCTCCGAAAACTACTATAATTAAATATAACACAATCGTCCAAACACTGACACTATTTACTCTCACTATTTCATCTTCACTTTTGGCATTGAATTTTATAGAATTAGTTATCTCTTGTATATTTTCCAGATCCATATCTTTTAGTTCTACGGGTTTTCCTTGCTTCATTTTTATTTCACTTATGTGAGGCAGGTTCACGGTTGGCAGTCTTACGTAATCCATTTTCATTATCTTGTGGGGGTGTGATTTTAATGAATATTTGTCTATTTTTACTTCACATGCATCTTCTACCGTAACTATGTATGTTCCTTGAATGTTCCTTTGGTACACATCGTTAGGACAGAAACTCCTAATTATTGAATTTTCCTCGGAAAACACGATCCATCGGCTAGCTTGAATGCGCTGGACAAGGACACCCTTATATCTTACAGATATTAATGTGCATGAAGTAATATTTTTAGCAAATTGCATCAATTCTGAGATGCAAGTGTCTTCATTAATTTTTCCAATGTTCGAGACGTCTCTGAAGCAGACGAAGTTATTGATATCCGTTTGCTGGCATGGTGTAGACAAAGGCTCAGAGGTAAGTCCTTTCACTAATAGGTAAGGATACTTTGGAAGGATAATATAAGTCTTATGATCATGGAGTATGGGAATAGGATACAATTTATAGTATATATATGTTTCTTTATACACTAACGGAATTTCCATAACAAAGGTTAACTGATTTTCTTTAATAAATGACTTAACACAAATGGTTTGTTCTATTTTCACAAGATTTTCAGGCCTAGCAGAGAAAATTAATCTTTCGGTAAGTTCAATTTTATTCAGTAAAATTAAGAGAGTATCTGAGTTTATTATAGAATAGTGTAGAGTTTCGAGCTTGCTGAAGGCCATTGCTGTTTCTACTTCATTTAATTTTATTATTATCATTTGAAAATTATGTAAAATCATGGAATACACATTGATTATTATATTATTTAAATAATGTCTCTGTTCTGTTTCTTTTAACTTATCTAATCCATTTTGAAACTCTTTTAATTTAAGATCAATTTGTAAAACATTATCCTTAATATTTCGTGAGATATTATACAGATTTTGAACTACCTCGGAGACCAGGGTTAGCTTATTTTTCAAAAACTCTTGCTTAGACTGAACATTCTCTATGAGGTTGTCATATTTAATTGCATCTTCGTTATCTAAGTTTCCTGAAATAATTTTTATAATTGAACCCAATGGGTTAATAAGACCTCTTTTCACTCTATATCTAGGCAATATCTGCTTAATTTTATTTATCGTTAAATTCATGGCAAATTCGGTTTGTGATTTATAGTCGGAAAATAAAAGAAAGTTATCTTCTATAATTCTATTAAGGTCATTAAACCTAGCTATATTGACGTTAATATCGTCGCATATTAAATTTAAATCTAATCTCTTAATAATTGTCCATTTTTCTGAACTAATGACAGCTGTTCCTTCCTTTACAGGCAACACACCGGGATTACCTTCCAGAGACTGCAGTTGAAGGGCCTGGATCGCTGCAGCTAGGGCCAACCACAAGACTGGGACGATCCTGTGAAGGACGTTTTATGTCTTTAATGGGGATCTTAGTCTCGCGATTCTTTGTTGCTATCTTTACTACATTCCTATCTACTTCACCTATAACCTTGCCTTTATCATATCTAGGTTTATCTTTACCTCTTCTTACATTTGTTCCCCTATAATAGATATCATCATCAGGTTTAATGTTAAAATTAGTCTCACCACCTTCTCTGTTTTGAATATTTTCCTTTATTTGTAACATTTTATTAGTTAAATTTTTATAAAGAAATTTAGTTCTTTTCTTATGGTCACGTATCAAAACTTGCATATATTCTCTATCAAAATTTACGTTAAAGGGACTTGTTGATTCAGTATGCCCAAATACCACTTCAAATGGTGTTAGTCCTATCACAGAATGAATGCTATGATTGTAAGCTAATAAAGCAAAAGTCATCACTGATGCTGCATCTGTTAGCTTACGTTCATACTTCGCTAACCTATAAGTTTCTGTTATCGTGGAGTGAAATTTCTCTATGAGACCCATTGAATTAGGGTTGTTGGGGGTGCCTAAATGTAATTCTATTTTATAAAAGTCTAAGAGTTCTTTAATGAGTGCGTTATTAAATTCTGATCCTGAATCTGAACTAATTTTAGTAGGTGTCCCGTAAAAAGAAAAGTATCTAATCAAAGCTCTGACCACTTCTGGTGCAGATTTGTTGGGAATCTCAAAAGCCTGTCCTAATTTACTGAAGGCATCTATAACTGTAAGGAATGTCTTTCCTTCAATTTTAAATAAGTCTATAAATATTTCTTGAAAAGGTTTGTTCTGTGTTTGAGTTAACTGGATTTTAGGCTTAATTGGTTTTCTGTCGTATTTTAACCTTTTACATGCTTCACATGAATTGATAATTGCGGCTACTGTTATATCCATGTTATGCCAAAAATATGTTCGTTTGATATGTGCTACAGTTTCTTTAATTCCTCTGTGACAATTTTTACCTATGTGATATTTCTCTATTATTTCCTTTTGTTCGTCCTCATTTTCCACATACACAACTCGTTCGGTACATTCCAAGATATTTACTGTTCCCTTCTTGAACAGTGTTAAAACGGCATTTGTAAACTCTAATCTATGCTGCGGATTTTCAAAATAGATAAAGTATTTTATTTTAGTACGGATGTATCTCTTCAAAAAGTCTTTTATTAAATCAGGTCTTTCTAATGGCAAATGCACTTCTAAAATCTTTTGTTTTATGTTAGAAATATTCTTGATAGCTATTTCATCCCTAAACCAAGTGTGAATTAAAATTTGGTTCGGTTTAGTATCGACGGCTTCTTTTAATATAGGGATTCCTGTGGAATCCATGTTATGTGCAGAATGAATAGTTTCAGATCCTACATGTGATTCTGTTTCAGATGCTGTAATGGTACCACTTGAAGGTCCTGGAATTGAATAGGGTGAACGCTTACGTTTGGGTCTACTTCCTGTGCTTTCTGAATCTGATGAGAGTGATATAGGTTTTTCTGAATTTGGTGAAATAGGGATTGGACTCCTATTCCTACTTAATTTAGATATTTCCTCTGTAATTTCTTCACACTGCTTTTGAATTTCCAAATCTTTTTCATCTACATTTACTTGTACTGAACTGTTATCTTTAATATTTTTTCTTAATGCATTTATCTTGACTCTTGATAGAGCGTCAGCGTTGGTGTTTTGACGGCCGTTTTTATATATTACGTCGTAGTCGTATTCCGCTAACCGTAATCGCCATCTCGTGATTTTACTGTTGGGTTCTTCGAACGAATGTAACCATGAAAGTGGCCTATGATCGGTATAAATGGTGAACTTTTTACCGTAAAGATATGGGCGAAAATGTTTAATGGCCCATATTATAGCAAGTGCCTCCTTTTCAATGGTACTGTACCTACTTTCAGCCTCATTAAGAGTCCGTGACGCATATGCTACAGGACGATCACTTCCTACTGGTCCTTGTGACAATACTGCACCAATAGCGAAGTTTGAAGCATCTGTTGTCAATAAAAATGGTTTCTCAAAATCCGGATATTGTAACAGCGGTGCGTTTGTTAATAATTCTTTACATTTTTCAAATGATTCTACATATTCCTTATTAATTGTTATACCACGATTTTTCTTTAAACAAACTGTCAAAGGTCGTGTGATTTTAGCGAAATCCTTGATAAATTTCCTATAATACCCAATTAAACCGAGGAAGCTTTTAATTTCAGTTTGTGTTTTTGGCAGAGGAAACTTCAGAACTGCATCTATCTTGTCGTTATTGGGTTTTAACCCTTCTCGCGTTATTGAATGCCCTAAATATAGAACTTCTTTTCTTAAAAACTCGGATTTATCTAGCTGTATTTTTAAATTTGTTTGCCTGAGTTGTTCAAATATTTTACGTAATTTTTCTATATGTTCTTGAAGGCTTGATGAAAATATAATTATATCGTCCAGGTATACTAAACAATGCATTCCTATTAGTCCTCGTAATATACTATCCATGACTCTCTGGAAAGTCGCAGGAGCCGTTTTCAAGCCAAAGGGCATGCGTAAGAATTCAAAGTGACCTGCCTGAGAACTGAAAGCAGTTTTCTGTCTATCAGCTTCACTAATTTCGATTTGGTGATAGCCGCTAGCTAAATCTAACGTGCTGAAATAATTGGCTTTACCTAATTTATCGAATAGATCGGATATATTTGGCAACGGGTATTTATCGTCGATAGTCATGTCATTTAAACGTCTGTAGTCTATAACCATTCTGTACTTTTTCTCTCCAGAAGCGTCCATCTTTTTAGGCACAAGGTGAACGGGAAAATTCCAAGGAGAAAAAGACTCTTGGATAACATTGTCTTTGAGTAATTTGTCAACTTGTCTATTAATTTCGTCGTTTACGGTCTGTGGCTGTCTGTAAGGTTTTAAGTATATTGGTTCTTCATTTTTAGTCCTAATATGGTGTTTTACTTTATTTGTGAAAGTTAATGGTAATTTGTCACAGTAGAAAATGTCTCTATATTCGTAACATAAGTCACTAATAGCTTTCTTTTCCTCTGTGTTCATATGGTCAAGTCTTAATTTGTTTAAGTTTTCCTTCAAATAGTCATCGATGTCAAGGTCGTTTTCAGATACTGCGTTGATTTCACATGTTTGGGGTTCGTATGGAGTAATTGGAATTAATTGGTTAATTGTCAAACATACAGCTGTATCTAAAGAATTCTGTATAATAGTATGAGCTTGACCCCGGGTGCAATTAACAAGTGCAGAAGGCATTCTAACACCTGGTTTGAATGTACGATGTTCTATTATTCCTGTACCATTATTAAGGTCCGTCAGTAGAGTTACCTTGGTTTCAGATCGCGGTTCTAATTTAACTGTAATTTGGGGATTATACACAATAGGAATGTCAACGTTACGAGTCCTTAATATCTGATTTTTCATGTCTATGTTAGCGTCAAGTTGTGATAATAGATCAGATCCTATAAGTCCATCATAGTCCTTGTCTACTTCATATATGTAAAAAGTGTGTGAATCTGAAGTTTTAAAGATTTCAGAGAGTGGGATGTAAATTGCCTCATCGTGTAAACTTCGACCATGTGTGCTTATTACTTCGAAAGGAACTGAAAACTTATACTGCTGAAAATATTCATTTGCCTTTTTAGGACTTATAAAAGAGCGAGAACTTCCTGTATCTATCATAAATTTTGAATTAATTTCTGGTAAATAAATGTAGGGAAGCTTTGCAAAATTTTCACAATTTAAATTTATTAATTCGGTGGATTCATGTCCGAGGCTATTTGATAAAAATTTTCATCTGTAATATCATTATTAACTTGATCTGCGACTTCCTGACCTTCATAAGTTTCGTTATAATAATTATCATCTGCGTCCTGAACATAATAACAATCATCATCCGTCTGAGGAGGTGAATATACTTGTAGCTCATTATGGTGAGCCTGATTACGAGCAGGTAATGCAGTGCGCATAGTAACATCAGTGTCCATTTTTGGATTCTTTTGCTGTACTGGTGGTATACCGAATTTAAACTGATGTTGAGGGTTAACAGGTGGTCTGTAGTATTGTTGGCCTTGGCCAAACGCTGGTCTATAACCTTGAGGAATTTGTGGGGTATTAAATCTAGGTTGAATATTCGGCGGTCCGAATTGAGGTCTACTCTGATTATTATGATGTATGCCAAATTTGAACTGCTGATTACCAAAATTAGGCTGCTGTCGAACCTGCGGGCGGATTTGATTAGGTATACCAAATCTGAATCCCTGGTTCTGTTGAGGGTTCGAAGTAATAAATGGTTTAAGACCAAATTTCTCTACATAAGGGTTACTAGTGTTAGCTGAAGGCTGTGAAAATTGTTTTTGAACTAATGGTCTTAACATTCTATTACGTTGTTCATACTGAAATTTGAAGTTTACTTCTTCAAGGACAATGCTGAGGGCATCTTCAAGTGTATTAGTGCCCTTGAGCCTTACTATACGAATTAAATCCTCAGGTAAATTATATAGAAATACGTTCAGTGCCATATTATCATATATAGTTATTTTACTTCGCCTAATATGATCATCTGTTAAAAGATTAACCTTCGCGAATAATGTGCTCTTAACCTGTTGTATACGGTTACAAAAATCTAAATAGGATTCGTTATTTTTAATCCTTAATGTTTCTAATTGAATAGCAATGCATTCTTCCGAACGCGGATCTCCGAAGTGTTGCGTTAAAACAGATTTTAATTCAGCCCAGGATTCTATATCTGGCCTCTCACTAATTAAGTGGGCCGCTTTACCGATTAATTTACTAGAAACTACATGAAAAACGTATAAATCCTGTGCTGGATTATTTTCCCTCCTATAACATCTTATAACATATTCACATTTTTTAATATATAAATTTAAAAGCCTTTCATCTCCATCAAACTTAGGGATAATTGACGATATTTCTTGTGGAATTGAAACAAGAGTTGTAGCCATTTCTACCATCTAACTTAAATACAATATAATATAAAATGTAGTATAACGTATTACCGATTTTAGTGCAATACAATTAAAATAAAATAATATTAAGTACTACGAGTAATTGCCGATTTCTGTGCAATTAATTAAAATTAAAATATCTAACTCTATATACGTAACTAATAAAACTAACTCTACATATAATTGCCGATTTTTAGACAATCAATTAAAATAAAATATGTAACACGATGTACGCTACGTGTAATTACCTATTTTCTGTGCAATTACCTTGAAAATCAGTTAACCAGTAATTAAGAGGTAATTTTGGACCTCTACAATCTAGTTTAATACAAATAAAAAGGAATAGATTATGGAAACAAGGAATAGTGAATTTGGACTACTCACAAGCCATCCATACTCCTCCAATGATGATCCCTTTGCACTCACTTGTCTTCGCCGCGCGTCCCGAAAACTTATTTCTTTGGTTCGAGGATACCGATCTACTTTTTCCGCGCTTTTCGCCCAAAACCCGATTTTTGAGTTTTTACGAATGGCAAGCAACACGGCCGTAGAATATACGGTATCCTACCGGCTGCGCCAGTTTTGCTTTGGGAGCTCTAGGGCGACTTTTTAAAAATTAAAAATTAATTATAAAATTATACAAGTGAGTTTATTGAAGGTTGACAAAGGAATGAATTAAATCTAAACTTAAATAACTACAGGGCAACATATCGCCCACCGAGAACATCTTATCTTATTCTAAGAATTCACTAGACGCACGGATATGGGCTAGACGCCTAGTCAGCGGATCTAGTGAATAGGACAGGGCCGGGCTCAGGTCGCATGACTAGTTATTTCATAAGACTAAAATAGATATTTATAAAAAAATATTTCAACTAAAACAAATATCCTTAACTGGATACTTAATATAAATGTACAAATTGTATAGTTCTTTATTGTATAGTTTTTTAAGTTATAACATTGCTAACCTTATTTTTGTTGGACCCTGAATTAGATTGAAACACTTTTTCTTGGTCACTCAAGATCCCTCAAGGATAAAATAAATAGTTCTATCTCGTGAAGACGAATTCTCGATTTATCGAGAAAATAATGGTTTGTATAAAAATGTACTATTTTTTCAGAAAAACAATATAGAATTGTATACATCTATCTATACAAAATCGTACAAATGCCATTTGTTGATTGTTTGTTTGTTTTTGTTGAGAACGGTTGAATCGATTTAAATGCAATTTAATACATGGATAATTTAGAAGGAGCATTGACAATTAATTTAACATATAATTCTACGCAGATGAAGTCACGCAGGTCGAATTGTATTATATATTCAAATGTATGTATTATGGTGGACCAAAAAAAAACAAAACCTTAATTTTTTTTCTTCAATTACCATGAAAATATTGTTTAAGGAGTTTCGATTAAAATAACATAAGATTTTATGATATATATAAGATTCTCTATTTTATAACCATATACATGATCGATTAAAAAGCTAAAACATCATAAATTAATGTTTAAATTTATAAATAAATAGAGTATTAATTCAGATATATAAATATCTCTCTCAGTTTCATAATTTTTTAACAGATTGCGATGTAAGTTAGACACATTACTTCAATGTTTTATAATATCTAGTTTAGGTAAGCTACTATGTTTTAATTTAAAACATCCATAATATTCCCTATATTCTGTTTATATCTAAGGTATAGATCTAAAGAAATCCTTTCTCAGAAGCTGTCTACACCTGAAACACTCCAGAGAGTTATAAATCCCGAATTTGTATTCTTTGTAATCATGATTTATTATGATTTATTTGAATCTTACTTCTTACTAATATTATAAATGTGAAAGTTTGGATATTTAAATGTTTCACGCAAAAACGGCTAAACGGATTTCGATGAAATTTCGCTCATATATTGTTTATATCCTAGACTAACACAAAGGCTACTTTTTATCCCAGAAAAATCATAGTTTGTTCAGGATAATCCTACTAATATTATAAACGCGAAAGTTTGTAAGAATGTATGGATGTATGTTTTTTACTCTTTCACGTAAAAACTACTGAATGGATTTTGATGAAACTTTACAATAATATAGCTTACACACCAGAATAACACATAGGCTATAATTTATAACGATATAGTGAGAATTATCCAAAATATAGCGGGTGAAACCGCGGGGCGCAGATAGTTTAAAATATATTAATTGAATGCCTCAATATTCTTAGCATATATATTTAATTGTTTTTTGTAGTAAATTGCATCTAGGCGAAGTCGGAGTCTTATTTTGAAAAATTATTTCAGTGTTAGATAGCCCATAGAGGAGCATAACGCGGACGAAGTCGCGCGGGTCGACTAGTTTGAATATAACATTACAAAGGTTTTAAGCAAAGCGTTACAATTTTACGACATAATACAATTATGACAACGAGTTTGTGCTCGTATTCATATAACATGCTGAATTTTATTATTCGGAGCGGAATATGAACTTTAATTGCCGTATAACTTAAATGTAGATTATGGATATTTGTTACTCAGTAACGTAAAAACGGCTTAACGGATTTCAATGAAATTTGGCATACAGATACTTTATAGCCTGGATTAACTACTAGGCTACTTTTTATCCCGGAAAATTCATGTGGTATGTGGTAAATTGCACCCGTGCGAAGGCGGGGCGGGTCGACTAGTGGGTCATATAATAAGATGATAATGTCATCAATGTTTAATGAATGATATGTAATTGTGATTTCGTACTTCACAACATTATTGTTAATTATTGTGCTGAAAGTATTTTATTTCTTTATTAGGTAAGAGTTAAGGGACTGACAAATGGAGTCAAGAGGTTATTTTTTGCCTAAAACTTATATTTACATTATATTTCATTCTTTATTGTTTATATTTATTTTCTAATTAATTATAATAATATTAAAGGTTTAAGACTAACAATTATATGTATAACATTGAACTATATAATCAATTAATACACATACATGCAACACTTTCAAGCTTACATTTAGAACTAAGTTATAACTAAGTATAAACATCAATGACACTTTTAGTTAATAAGTTTTCGTTTAGAAATATATGTAAGAAAGAACTTAGAAGTTTTGAATTTATAAAACAAATCTATTTATAACAGCATGCTTAAAACATTTAGTGGTTGAGTAAAAACAACTTTTCGGATATTTTTCAAAAAAAAAAATATCAAGTTGAAACTCAACTTATGGTATATTTTTTTATATATTTCAGGAGATGATCCGAAAAATTGTTTATGTAAAAAAGCGCCAAGGGTGAAAAGTAATGCGAAGGAGAACATTTTAAAAGTGCACGAATGAACTCTGTAGCTGCTGTGATTTTATTTTTTTTAATTTTTATGATAATAACTTATTAATGATTTAGAAATTTATTTTAGGTCTAAATTTTTATTTTTAAGATTTATTTAATTAGAAAAAAAACCCATTAGTTTTGATATTACAGTACGTAAGGTTTCAAATTTGAACACATCTAGATTTAATATGATAGATGAGTTAAAAAAAAAAATGTATCTCAATGTCTTTGACTCACACGACAAATAAGTTTAAGTTTAAACGAAATCGTTGCTTCTTTTTTAATACATTGTGTTTAAAAAAAAAACATATAACATGATTGTCAAAAAAAAAACAAATGTGCTGGACAATGAAAGAATGAAGTTTCAAGCGATTTTTTTTGTTTCTATTTTTTTCTTTTTTAAAAAAAAATCAATATGTGTATTTTAAAGAAGACAGACAGATAGATTGATTGATGTTTCCGAAGTGTTTTATAGTGATAATATAAAATCGAAGCAGCCACTATCTTGAGTCGTGCTTACTAGGTGATCCGTTGCGTGGGGCCGGCGGCGGCGGTCGGGGCTCTGACGCTGCGCCCGCGCCGCCTGGCGGACTCGCCACTGCAACATCAAGCAACTGTTAGCTACTGTTTATCATCCATACAAATAAATAAAATTGGAGTGTCTGTTTGTAATATTAAAATAACCGCTTTTTACTAAGTGCATATGGATGTATACACGCACACACCACATATACCAAAACAACATTTTTTTACAATTTGTGTGTCTGTTTGTTCCGGCTAATCTCTGAAATGGCTGGACCGATTTTGACGGGACTTTCACTGGCAGATAGCTGATGTAACAAGAAGTAACTTAGACTATTTAACATCTCGCTACGACCCATAGGAGCGGAGCAACAGGCGAACGAAGTCGCGCGAAACCTTACGAAACACTTGGATTAGTGGCAAAAAATCTATTAATACTGTTAATTTTATATGGTTGGAATTAGGAAATATGTGGATGTCTTTTCTTGCATAATTTTAGGGTTTAAGTTTCCCTAAAATTATATAAGGAAAATAAATAGACAAAGTTATAACAATATCTTGACACATAAACTTAAACACGAATCTATTAAGACTTCCTGTAAAATTAATTTAATAGTCAATGTTACTCGACAGATTCCAAGCGTTATAATGTTGCCATTGTCATGCCATAAATGGATTTATCCTTAATCTTTCAAAATATAGGTTATTTTGATTTACATAATCATTATAAGTAATGTAACAATTAATAAGCATCAGTCATACTATAGAATATAATCACGAATAGCTTTAAATTAAATATACGATCTATTTGAAACGTGAGTCGGGTTAGAATAGCATTAAAGTGCAATTACTATACGGACGGTGTAATTCATAAATATTAGATGTGCCATTCAAACATTAGTTACAGAAATATGAGATAATTGTGTATAAAGGGCAACGTGGTTACATTTATAAAATTATTTTGATTCCAGATATATATTTAAAGAGCTCTTTTATAGTAAAAAAAAATCTTAAGAGGAGGAAATTTCCAATAAAAATCTCCTTACTCCTGGAATTCTATCACCATTATATATTATTTTAATGTAACGCTGAAAATAGGTCTTTGCGCGCCATTTTTAGCTGTGTCAAAAGCCAGTACGACACATTGTTTAAGTAACAATTTTCTCGAACTTTCATCTTCACTTTCACTGTAAATAAAAATAAAAATGGTTGCACTGGGGGAGTGAGCGCAGAAGTGAAAACTTGAACATTAACGTTGTGCGTTTTTTGAATATTCCCAAAAAACAATATTCAAAAAACCGGACTGTATTATTGAGATCTGACTTAAATATGGCGAGACCCAGAACGTGTCACAGGACTTTGGAAAGAAAATATAATTCTACGGTTTAAGTAACCCAAAGAACAAAATTCAATCAATTGGATAGTTACACCGATGGGTATGAGACATGAAACTAATATCGTAGCGCTGTGACGTGTCGTAGCGACTAGTGAGTCTACGCCGTAGCAGTAGTGATAAAATCTGCTACGTGACGGCTGACGACTCATCTGAATACATCGAAAATGCATCCAGAATCCAACGTAGTTCTGACAAAAATGTATATAGGTATTATGATATATAAAAACATAATAAGTGCATCATATTATATAAAAAATCTTGTTATCCACATAATCTTCGTTAATCGGTATTGACACTAATTTAGACAATGTTTACTGTGTATTAAAAATCACTAGAATGACTGCCTTATATTTATGTCTATCATAGTCAAAATTATTTTGATGATTGTTGCTATTATAGAGACGTATGAACGATGACGATGAAATAAATTTTATTTAAATAATAGGAAGGTTTATTTAAATTTAACGAATAGGATCGAGTAGTAGAGGCGATAGTTTATGTCTAGTAATGGAGATCCATAATCTTTCACTTAGGTCTCCAACCGCAGGTTCTTCTCGACGTCTAAAATACATGATTATACGTATTGCTGTTAAGTAATAGATTTATTTAAAGTATTTACTAGATTAGTCGATAAAAATAAAAAAACGAGGTAATTTTTTTCACACACACACACACACACTACGGCAAAAAAATCCAACTAACTTTAAAAAAACATTTATTTAAAAAGTGAAATTTTATAGAAAATCTTTGATTCTTATACGACGTACAAAAAAGTATAAATGGATATTGAAAAGTTATCTAAATTCAATAAAAGCTAGTTTCTGTACATTTGCGAAACAACTATAGAGTCAGTTTCTCTTTGTATTCGTTATCCTCTAAACGGAGTGGTCTTTAAGTTTTATTATCCATAAAATTCCTGGTATCGGGATGATAAGGTTTTATGGTCATATTTAATTCATTTTTGAGTTAAATTATGGTTTTCAAACATTTTAAATTTGAATGAGAACATAGATTGAAAATACAATTTTCCTATGCAAAAAAGTATCGTTGAAAGATATTTTGAAATATTTGGTGATAGGGGATCTGATTTGACTTTTTATCACCACTACTATATGAATTTAATGTTCATATTTACTTTTATTTTGAATAATTACAATCAGTTTTATTTTTAAGATCATACATGTATAACTTTGGATACGTAGATGTTTGAAGATTTTTTTCTAAATTATTCAAAAATTGCTGAACGGATTTGAATAAAAATTGACAGACATATACCTTATATCCCAGATTAATAAATAGGATACTTTTTATCCCGGAACAAATCACAGAATAATATTTTCTTATATTAGCATTTTATTATTGGTAGTATTGAATTAATGAGTCGGTGAGTGGATACGTATAATGTGAGTGAATGAGTGAGTTTGTACGTGGGTGAGTGATTGAGTGCATTACTAATAGATGAGTTATTATCATAGTAGAATGTTGTCTTATACAAACTTCTAAATTTCTATGGAAGTTTCTGCGGAGTTGAAGGTAAATGCAGTTGAACATAATTTACCAATAATTCACTATATGTAAATTTATATAGCGAGAGAATAATACAGCTTTCATGAAGCATCTGAATGGATGACATCGGAAATGCATCTCCTCTATTCAACGAAACCCTGTGTTATTCTGGTACAGAAATTAATTGCATAAATTTGATGCTGTTCTGGATTAAATGCTTTAAAAATTTTTATTAAAATCTGTACAATTTATTGATGAAACAAAGGATCAATTAACATGATTTGGATTGTAATTCTAATAATCATTTAAATAATAATACTATAGTGTTAGTAACATTGTTTATAAATTAATATTCGCGAGTAGTGTTCATCTTATATCGAGTAAATAATAAATAACTTTCGTTCTATAGAGAAGTCACTCAACATGTAATTGCTTTAATAAATCATTAGACTTTGCTTTTGTAATTGAGACATTTCCTATTAATATCTCACAGAAAGTTTTTATTTTTGGGGATAAAAAGTTGCAAAAACAGCGTAAGAGAAAGATAAATAACCGAAAACTTATTTTTCTTGATGTAATTCAAAACAACATCAATAGAAGATTATTTAAAATATTAATAAAAATTTAATTATTATATAACTATATAATTATATCCATATATAAACAAAGTCGGGTTTGTTCTAACAGGAATTTGTTGTATTTGTCTTCATCCCGAATAGCAGAATAACTATTAAAAACATTGGAAAATTGACGAAAAAATAAAATAAAAGAAAAACTATTATCACATACAAAATGTTGATAAGTATCGTAACTGTAAAACATTTAATGTTCATCCCGTCGATACAGTAAACTCTTCCATTAAATTAAAGAACGTATTTAATTAAACATTTTGATTTGATCGAGCTACATCTACAATAATCGGAGAGTGGCGTATTTTATATTTAAAAAAAAATGTAGAATAATGTCGGTAATGAAAAAGGTACAGGTGACTTATTGGTTTTCAACAGTTCAGCTAACCTTTTCACGACATTTATTGACGGTACGAAATGTTAGGCGGTACGAAGTTCGGCGGGTCAGTCAGTATTTAATAAATATAGTATGCAGTTTCACCGAGAAGAGAAAGGAGATTAAACTATTCTTGGATCGACAGAACTTTCGTCATTTCAAATTGCTTTTGCAATGTCTATTCGAAATATTTGGACTGACGTCACAGAAATCCGGATATACAAAGTTATCCAATATCCAGATATTTGGTGACAATAAATCTTTCTAAGAATAGATAAGAAAATATTTCTTACCGATCGGCTATTAATTTTACTGATAGTATTTGTGTATTGGTGTATATGTGTGTATCTTTGTGGCATCGTAGCGCCTAAGATAATATACCTATTATGTTGAAGTTTTTTTGTTTGAAAGGTAATTTAATGGAGATGTTTTTAGTTATAATTTGTTAAGATCTGGTCAGCCGTTTGAAGACTATCAGCTCATTTCTAACTTGAGAGCTGCGTGACATTATTAATATATTGACAATTATAACAATCTTGTTACCATGGTAACACACTAGTAGCTTACATTGAATACAGATGAAACTGTATTTCTCGATACCTTTCTTTTGATATTAATTATCTTATGTCTTATTTTAAGTTATATGTCTTATTTTAAGTTAAATCTATATTATTTGCACCCGTACGAAGTTGAGGCTGGTCAACTAGTATATTCTAATTTTTTTTAAGGAATTAAATCTATTTCTAAATTGATCTTATAGCATCGAAGCCCAAAATTAACGTTTAGTTATATGTAATGAAATACAAACTAGATTACAGTTTCCTTTTACTTGAAAATCAAGTGATTTGTATGCTTCAAGTAATTTATTAAGCTACACTAACGACATGGGTAACGAGCTGTGACAGCGTATACAAAATGACCTGGTTGTGACGATGTTTATAAGGATAATATTGGAAAACGTTTGTTTTTGGCCTAATGGGTCATTTGATTATTATTCAATCATACTTTCATTTACATTTACATCCTTATGTTGGATATATATACCTCCATTGAACTCATAAATACAGATTATTGATCCCAGGATTGATCTATAGCATCTTTAAGGTTGGTAAGGTCTTTAAGGTGCTTGTATTATTTTGTGAATATTTTCATTTATATAACTATATACAGGTTGGCTGCTGTTAAAATAAAGCTGCTGTTAAAATAAAATAAAGATATTGACACTTCTTTTTTTGTGACAATCTAATGAAAATAAAAAATCGTCTTTTTCAGAATCAGTCAGTGAAATCACAGATTTCATCCCACAGGTGAAAGAAAATAGTAGATAAAATTGTTCATTGAAAATTTCTCTTTTGTAAGAGGAGCGAGGATTGGTTAGTTATTTTATAAAATGTGTAAATGATATATAATAATTTCTATAAAATAAATTGTATATAATATTGTTATGATGTTGGAGTAACCTTTCCTAGAACTTGTTAGACCTCTCGACGATAAACTCAATATTTGAGTGGAATATTTGTATAGCACTTGAGAAAACTACGAATAAACATTGCTACTTCGTCGAGGGAATATTTTGATTTCTTTGTATTATGTTGACCTATCTATAAATAAAATTATATCTTTGGAAACATATATATTAAAGAAGTTTTAAGCATAAAATGAAACTGTTAACTGTTGAATTACCAGCAGAGGACCTAACTTATTTTCTGACGATATATTTCTTTGTTTGTATGGCTCTTTTTTGCTTAATAATAACTGAATACAATAATTAATTGTTACTTCTAGGTTTTATTATTTCTTTTACTGTATACTTGGTTAAGTTAGAGGTATCTAATATCTATCAGTTTTCGTAGAAATACAGATATAAACGGGAAAGCTCAATCGAATATTGTATTATTATATGTATACTAATATTATAAAGAGGAAAGATTTGTATTTTTGTATGTAACGAATAAACAAAAAAACTACTGGACCGATTTCAAAAATTCTTTCACCATTAGAAAGCTACATTATCCCTGAGTAACATAGGCTATATTTATTACAAGAAAAAATTAGAGATCCCCAGAAATTCTCACTAAAACCAACACAAGGTGCAAAAAAATTAGCCATAAAATATCTTTCATCGCATGCGCTGCAAAAAGTATTGATGATAGAACAAAAAAATGTTATACAATATTATAGAACGTATCAATATCTACAAAAAACTCCGCGAGACCATATGTCCAACTATTGTAGTTAAGTCACTATAACTACTTTTTTACATTTTAAAAGTTGATAAAAATGCCTATCAAAATCAGACCATGTTTTCCATAACTTTGTATTAATTCTTATGCAAATAAATTATTTCGTAATGAAGACTGTTTCAATGCCTGTTATTTACTTTTTGAATTATTGAAATCGGACATTCCAGTCAAAAGATATTACGAAATAAAAATATCAAGATAAATAAAAAATAATCCCAGACGGGCCGCCGGCGCGGTGTGGCGTGCCTCGCAGCGCAGCGAGTAACGCGGCGATAGAGGGAGCGACAGAATGCGGGAGCCAAAATGTTAAAAAAAAATTATCTACCCGTGCGAAGCCGGGACGGGCCCCTAGTCATTGATATATGGAAAGCAAACAATTTTCCAATTTTGTTTTTTTTTTTTAATTTTCAAGTCACGTAGACATAATAAAACTTACGACGACTGTTATACATTTAATTGAAGTAGTTACCTGTAACAATAAAATATAGATTAATTAATATTATGTACTTATCTATATTAATATTATAAAGCTGAAGAGTTTTTATTATAACGCGCTATCTAAAGAACTACTAATTATTTAGTTTTGGATGGTCCATTTATCGAGGAAGGCTATAGGCTGTATAAGATCATGTTACGACCCATAGGAGCAGAGCATTAGGCAGAGAAAGGCGCATGGGTCGGCTAGTTAACTTATAAAATTGTCTATAAAACTGTGTCATGTATATATATTTTTTTTCGTTTTTTTCTTCATAAGTTTAGGTTCATACTGGGGCTACCAGCGCCATCTGTATTCCATTTATTCCACAAGTTCAATATTTTCCTAATGAGGCTGACAGCGCCATCTATTATCATTTTGAAGTATTAGTTTCTGATTAAATATCAATGAATGTTTGTTACGAATTAAAAAGGCAATCGTTAGTTTTGTAAAGAACTAATAATTTAAATAAAATAAGAATTTAAATTTGGATTATTAAATATTAAAATCATCTTTTCTTCATAAAATTAAAATTCATAAATAAAGTTTGAAACGAGGGTTGACAGGTGGTTGCGTATCTAGGCAGGATTGGCAATTCTATCGGCTTCGACTCAGACAACTTTAGAGACGAGGGCTGGAATCTTCTTCTTCCGAAGATTTTTTAATCCAAGTAAATCATGAAAATTGATTGATTTAATACGTTAAGATCTTGATATTGTTCACCCCTGTCGGATATTTTGATCCTTACTAAGCTTATTTCGGCGATCTTCGAGACAAACCTTCTTCGGGCGTGGTGGATATCTTTCTGCGTGGGATTAAATTTCAAGTTCATAATTTATATTAAAATTCAGATTCCGATTCCAATTAGAGTTAAGGTTGGCTGTAGGTTAAAGTATATAAAATTTCATAATTAAATTATATTCTAATAACTAGAAAGTATGTAAAGTTATTGTTGAAGATTTTCTACGCTGAGCTTGCAATAATGACAACCATAAAATATTTGAATATTTTGTTTTCACTCTCATGTCCTTTATTCAATTTTTTAAGTTAGATACATATTGTATAAGTAAAATATAATTTTGTCACGCTGAGGGTTTAGGCCGGGTACTTAAAGGAGGTGGACCCCCAACATGGAAACTATCCAGAAATACGTGTAAACATCTTAGATACGAAGCAGAATAGTGTTTGAAACTTCTGCCCCATTTGTTGGTTTATTAGTCCTTTTAACCCCATTATTCAATTAAGAAATGTAACTAAACTACTTGCTACATTAGATAAATCTAACTGGTGCAGTGTGATTTTATAATATAGATACCAACATTCATTCTAAAGCTAACACAGCAATGCTAACATTTTACAATAAAATCCTAGGAAGAAATTCCTCGTAATTTATTTTCAAAATTTATTATTTCATTCAAAATTAATTCCAAGCTATTTTATATAAATATTTCCTATTTTCTTATGATTTCAATAACAAACAATAGCTGTATTGCGAAAGGATAACAGAGGGTTATCAACAACCCTCCCAACCCATTCAAATAATCGACCAGATTTATAGGCCATGCTTTTATATAGGAACAAAGCGTTGTTTTTTTTGTTTAAAAATGGATAACTTTAGAATATTAATAATATATTTTTTTTTGCAAGCAGTGATGGACCAGTAGTTGAGACTTCAAGTCTTACTCGAGAGGTCCGAGTTCGATCCTGGGCACACACCTCTGACTCTGAGTTATGTGTGTTTTAAGTAATTAAATTTCACTTGCTTTAACGGTGAAGGAAAACATCGTGAGGAAATCTGCACTCCTGAGAGTTTCCTAGAAGTTCTCAAAGGTGTGTGAAGTCTGCCAACCCGCACTGGGCCAGCGTGGTGGACTATGGCCTAATACCCTCCTCATTCTGAGGAGACCCGGCTCAGCAGTGGGCCATTTACGGGTCGTGATGATGATTTTTTTTAAATAAAATAGTGTATGTAATATCTATTTATTTGTTTATATTGACAACATTGAGCTTGACATCTGTCATGACTAATCGATTATAATTGCCAGAGATGCAGGATCGATGGTAATCTTTACTTAGGTCGTCGTCCCGTTAGACATTATTGACAAAGCATATTACTTCAAAGTTAATGAAGAGATAAACAGTAATTTGGGTTTTTTCAAGTAAAGAGTTATTAAAATTAAAATAATAAGTAAGTTTTAGTATGACTAGTCGACCTGCCCCGGGCTTCGCAAGGGTTCAATTTACCACGTGTACTTTAGCTTGAATAAAAAACTTTAATTTTTTTACCCTACAGAAACTATTAACTTTTTCGAGATAAAAAGTAGCCCTTGTATTAATCCAGGCTGTAAAGTAGGTATCTGTATGCCAAGTTCCATTAAAATCCGTTCAGCCATTTTTACGTGATTGATTAACAAATATCCAAACATATAAAATTTCACATTTATAATATTAGAAAGATAATATTACTTACATTAAAGAATGAGAGTCACGTCTTGCCAGAACCATGTTAAAAAAATCATGTACTTTTGGGAGATATCAGAAAAAAAACGGTGGAGTTCAAATGACGTCATAGTATAAAATTTGATTTTTTAAATATTATATATCATTTTTTACTCTATATAGTTCCAGCAACCTGTTTGACGTCGAATGCTCCAAACTCTGAAGGGTTCTAGATTGAAGGTTTTCTCAGTTCAGATATTTTAAATATCTCAGCGATTCAAGGATCAGGGTGATGAAAGTAAAGTCATCATCATCACTACCCATTATTGGCCCGAAAGAAAGGTCAGGCCATCTATCAGGCTGGCTCAGTGCGGATTAGCAAACTACATACACCTTTGAGAACAAGGAAAACGAAGAAGGTTTCCTCACGATGTTTTCGTTCACCGTTAAATCAAGTGATTTCTTAAACATTCTTAAAGAGATATAACTCTGAAAAGTCAGAGATGTGTGCCCAGAATCGAACTCAGACCTCCAATTTCTATGTTTTTGGTAAAGTAAATAAATAAAATAATAACAGTAACAGATCTACAACATTAATGATGGGGAACTAAATCCTAGTTTACGTGGTTCGTTGGCGCGTGATTGCCTGCGGCTATAAAAATGCCAATAAAGATGCTATTTGTGGTCCAAGATGTGATAAAATGGAATTACACATGTCACTTAACGTTGATATAATATCATATGAACATCTGCTGTATACAAGTACTTTTATACCAATACATAGTCTGGAATTAAATACAAATTTCCGTAAAACACGAATGAAGATTCAGAATTAAAAGTTTGTGTTATTTTATGATCTTAAAACTCTTCCTATTAAAGATCTTCTGTCCCCTAATTTTTTAATTTTACTATCGGTAACTTAACGGTGTTGTATTGGTTTAATTTACCATTCAAAAATTATTCTAGATATTGCAATGTAAAAATATTTAAGCACTACCGAATTGTTATATAAAATTTATTATTATCTCACAGGAATTGTCAATATTTTTCGGGATAAATATGATACGTTGATAAGTAAAAGAAGGACAAAAGAATAAACCAACATACTCATACAAAATATAAGTAGGTACTGAATTATTTATTCTAAAATTATGAAAATAATATAACCATAAATAAGAGATTTTGTTTTGTGATCAAGAAACTTCATATAAATAATATTATAATATATGATTTACAATATAAATAATTAAATCGCTTCTCTCCTACCTTCTACCATTCTATAAGCTATTCATTGTAACTGCTTAACGACCAACTTGGGTTTCGAAATGCGTAACAACAATAATATTTATTTCAGCTATATAATAAATTATCAGGTGAGATTTTACGATGGACTTCGAATTTATCGGTCATAATATAATATCGATTTCATTGAAAATCTTGAGTATCCTTGACAGAGGACATTTTTGGGGTATATAATAGTCTTTTATTGTGGTAACAAAACGGTACTTCGCTACGACTTCGTGGAAGGTTCCGCTTATATCTAACTAGTCCTTTCAACGTTCTTGGGTACCTGATTGTTGATTTTTCTCGGTAATATCATTAATAAGTTTGATATTTGGTTTGATAAAGGCGAAGGAAATGTATTATTATCGGTACACTAATTCAGAATCTACTTTTTTGTTATGAAACACTCTGGCATATTCGTAACAGAAATGTTTTAATTAAATATCAGCAACGCAACACGAAAGATACTATAATTATATGCATTAGGACGCATCGGGAAAGAAGAGACTCGGGGTTTAAGAGTCGGGAGTAGGTTTATGAAGCTCTGTTTCTATGAAAAAACTCTCGCCTACAATACTCGATCACTCTCCTCAATATCTAACTAAACACTAAGTCTCAGACGATCCTCGAAAAAGGATTACACCATACCACAGATTTACTCTTCACTATGGTACTTAACAACATATCAATAAGTTTGATGAAAAGAATACGAAAAATATAATTAATTCAGGCTAAATCCAATATGGCGGACTACCACAGATGGCGGACTAGTTTTTTTTAATAACACTTGTAATATGGATATCAAATGAAAGGAATTGCTTAGAAGAATACGAAAAATTAAATGACTTCGCTTCAAAAAGGACTAGCCACTTCTTACTCTCCGATTAAGTTCAAACTTGACTGATGGTATATGGTAGAGAAGTCTATTCAGACAGTCACTTCTATTTAATTCAGAATTATTTAATTAAATTGTTTTTTCTTCTACATTTTTTTGTATCAATTTTAGTTTTGTTATTTTACAAGTTATTAAATATAACTTAATGTTGTGACAATACAGCGAATGTTTCTAACAGTACTTTCTGGCCTGGCCTTAATGTATTATTATCACAAAGAACTCTCGTTTTGTCATCCCGGGTCATATTCATATACATTATAAATAAGAAAGGGTCAAGTTGACAATCGTGCGTTGTTTAGCATTCCTTGTGCATATTTAATCATATAAAGTACAAAAGGGCAGTACAGAAGTAAATTAATATTACAAAGAAATATTCTGAGCTTTAGTTCTCTTATTTTATATATGTGTGTGGCTAGAAGGCTGTTACAATTATTATTTTACTCCTAGACGAGACGGATTTATAAAATAAAGGTTAGACGTTACATTAAAGAAATTTCTTTCATACGCAGAAAATAGTTTTGGACTCATATGACTTTTACATATTATTATCTTTCCTATTTGTTCTTTTTCTTTAAAAAATCTATAATATCTGACTATTATAATATATGTGAAAGTTTGTATGTTTGGATGTTTGTGATTCAATCATGCAAAAAACGGCTTAACGTATTTCAATGAAATGTAGCACACATATACTTCATAGCCTGGATTAACACATAGGCTACTTTTTATCCCAAAAAAATTCGGTGTTTTTGCGAAATAATAATAAAACATGTTGAATGTCAGAAGGGGCTAAATTTTGTTTTGTTTTAAAATCTAGTGTGAAGCCGGGGCAGGTCAACTATTATTATTATAAACTAACTTCCCACTCTGTGTAAGTATGTTATAAACCGTTTAAAATTTTAATAAGACGCCATCTAATAGATGCTTAGGCAATTTTATCTCTCAATCAGCGTCAGTAGTTTTGGAGGTTTCATCCCAAACAAGTTTATCTTGTTTATCTGACTGACTATTCCAGCTGAATGGTATATCATTGCAATAGTTCTCAATTGGATTGCTTCGAGAATCATTGATTTGAAATGCTCTCTCGTTGCCAAGCAACGCCTCTATGACCCTCGAGTGTGAAATTTCACGCTTATCGAGCAGCAATTAAATGTTGACTACTGGGTTGAAATGGAATTTCCTACACTTTTAGGTAATATTTAACGTTGCAAAATTCTACCAAAATATAACTCAACATGTCATATTACTAATATTATAAAATGAGAAAGTTTGGATCTTTAGATGTTTGGATGTTTGTTACTCAATCACGCAAGATCAAAAATATATAAACTAAAAATATTTTTACAGTCACAGGCTCATATTCTAATTTAGCAATACTACTACTAATATACTAGTTAATTGACAGGTATTTTATCAAATCTAAGTATATACTTGGTAATTTACTTGGATATTGTGAAATAGACCGTAAGCAGGTAATTGTGTATGAATACTTGTAACTAATGAGTTATTTCTATAGGAAGTAGACCCAAGATTACACTTCCGCCTTGAAGCAGCCCAATCAAGTTACATAGACTAATTACATTAATAGATGAGAGGCTAGATAGAGTGGGGGTGGGGGGATTGGGGAGCGGGGCAATATCTTGATGAGTTTCTAAGGTCATAGGTAGCCTTCGTTATATTTCATTAATTGCTTTCAAACTGTTTATAACTTTATCATCTCAATTACAATTGTGCTTAACTCAAGGTACTTGTTTTTTTTAATTTTGGATATGATAAAGATATAGCATATTACCATATTTTGTTGCTGTATTTTAAAGAAATAGTCGTGATAAAAAATTCCTAAACATTTTAAATATATTTTTTCTACACTATAGTTTACTGCAAAAATTATGAAAAAAAAAACTGTATGTATGTATAATTAATATATGTAATATAAGTAAATAAATCTATAAATATATGTCGAAGGTGTGAGTTAGGTTTAGGTTAGGTTAGCCTTGTGTTAGTTAATGTTAGTATAATCTTAGGATTAAACAGTGAAACTAAGCAGTGGAGGTGAGTGTCTCGATCGAATAAAGGAATTCCTTAAGCCTACACCTTGGTCACAAGTCCAAGGCACTGCTTGGGTTCCTGTCATAATAGTAAGAGATCGTAACGTTTAGTTATATCCTGACCGTATTGCGCCCGTATAGCTTTTGATATAGGCCATCCATTCCACTCCTTTTTCTTTTTAGTTTCCGACATATATATAATTTTAATATAGTTATTTTGCTAAATTTTAAAATTGGTTTGCACCAGCCCGTTTACGTACATGAATTCCTCTCTCCAAGGGTTGCCTGAAAGAGATTGCTTTAGCAATAAGGCCGCCTTTGCATGCCTCTTAAAATTTTGTCTGAATCAATCTTATGTTTCTTACGCCAAGATCCTTTGCAGATCATTTATTTAAACAAAATCTCGTAAAAGGAGATCTATCAGCTATAAAATAAACCATAAAACCGTCAGATTGTTACTTCCCAAGTTACCACGTAGAAAGTTAACGAACCTTTTATATTTCACCTGTAAGATTAACGCCCCATAAATATATCACTCGTGTAGTAAGTGCTTAAGATCTTCAGTAGCTGATGTTAAGACTGATATATGAGACTTAACTTTGTTTCGTATGCTGTTAAAGAGAAGGTGAATGAAATGTTTTATTTATTTCGGAAAAAAGCAATATTACATAACAAAGTGCATCATGGTATTTGGATATTTTAAAGATTTATAACACGATAAGACTGACGTATTGTTTTGGACACGTAGACTATAGTTTCAGCCACATTTACTGCGGGTTCGTAGTGTTCGCCCAGCCGTCACCACGCGTCTTATGGCTGAAGAAGACCGCTGAATGCAGCTGAAACTATAGTCCATGTGGCCAAAGCAATACGAGGATCTCACGGTGTAATAAAGTTTTAAAATGAATACCACATTAGTTTCTATAATAAAATTGCTATTGGAGTTTATATTTTAATATAAAGATATTATGGTTGTCATTTATATAAGAGCCACAGGCCAATATGGACGGTTGTTGGTCTTTAATTAAGTGTCATATGACCGCTTTTTGTGTATTGTCAAACTTTTTCTTTTTTACCCGACTACGGCGAAGCCAAAAGGAAGGGAAGAAGTATACATGGGTTACCTATGGGCTACCACGGTTCTACCTTGACCATTTTTATACCTATGCATTTCTTGGTTTCTATCTGATTTTTTTCTTGTTTTCTCCGAAGGGGATGAATAAGAATAAGAAACGTAGAGATCCTGAGACGAACAAGACTTATAGACATTGGAAAAGTCATAGCTCTTAAGAAGTGGAAATGGGCGGGTCATATATGCAGGAATGACACCAGATGGGGCAAGGAGGTGCTAGAGTGGCCACAGAAACGTGGGTATGCAACCAAAGCGATGGATCGATGACCTGGTTAAGATAGCAGGAAAGGATTGAATGCGGAAGGCTCAAGACCGCATGGAATGGAGTGCAATGGAAGAGGCCTACACTCAGCATTGGGTGGCGATGGGCTGAAAAGAGAGGAGAAAAAGAGAATACTAAGTTTAACGAGAAATTAATAAACTCTTACTTTCAGCATTTGCTAAACTTCATCGCTCAGGTGTATTAAAAAGAACAAATTATTCATGGATTTCTTAATACGGTTTTTATGAAGAGATACAATTTAGCTCGGAGCAGAATATAGGTATCTTTACTATTAGACTTATTAAAAGTCGTACTTTATGCCATTAAATCAACAAGTTCCATGTTAAAAGTTTTATAAAAGTCGATTTATTGTTTTAAAAAAAATTTTGTAATTTTTTCTTTACAAAAATTCTAACAAACATGATTTTTGTACATGTAGAAAAATTAGTCTTTAAAGTCCATTTGAACTTTTATTTTCAGTATTTGAGTAGGATGAAATTGGTAGTGTCTATTTTAGCTTCAGCCTTCGTTCGTTTTTAGATTTTTAAACGAATTTAGACAAGAAATTTATAGGTTATATGAAAAATACAAAAGTAAAATATTTTTAGAGATTTTCAGCACCAAAAGAGTATTGTTGTGAAACGTTTCAGTAAGATAACTTAAATATAAAGTAACTTTTACGTTATGTATCTAGGTAACTACAGTAAAGGATGTCCATCTATACTAATATTATAAAGAAGGTAAATTTTGTGAGTTTCAGAGGTTGTAGGAGGTAATCTCAGGGATCTAATGAACTGTATTTGAATATCCTTTTACCAATAGAAAGCCACATTATTTGTGAGTGTTTATATAATAACCCGAAAAATGAAAAGATTTTTCGTGGTCATAGGATTTCCAAAGTTAGTCGGGGAAAAAAACACGGTCGTATGAAGATGTTGCTTACGAACGCTGTCTTAACGACGAGAGAAACGTGTATATGATTCATAGTTGCGGGTAGATTATGAATGAATAAATAAGTGAGTGAACAGTTTGAAAACACCTCAGCGAAACGAGAGCGGGTCGTTTAGTTATATATAAATCTAGAGTAGCTGTTAATGGGGAAAGCTTTATTGATAAATTATGTATTTTTAACCGAGTTCAAAAACGAGGAGCTGCTCAATTTGATTGGTATATTTATTTTATGTACGTACACCGAATACGCTGAGATTTATGATCGGATTTACGTGATACTTCTTTAGTTTGATGCAGAGTCGTTGCCATTTGGTCTTATGAAAATTTAACATAGTTTGGCCCAGTACTTTTCATTTTATGAACATTTTATCCGTTCCCGTTTCTTGAGATCTATATTGTTTAAGCCGCGCGGCACCTTTTTTTTATGATCTGATTTATGTAATTCTTCTTTAGTTTGATGCGAAATAGTAGCCATTTGGTTCCATAAAAATTTAACATAGTTTGGCCCAGAAGTTTTCATTTTATGAACTTTTTTTCCGCTCCCGTTTCTTGGGATCTATCTATATTGTTAAGGGCGCGCGGCACTTTTTTTATGATCTGATTTATATGATTCTTCTTTAGTTTGATGCGGAATAGTTGCTGTTTGGTGCCATAAAAATTTAACATAGTTTGGCCCAGTACTTTTCATTTTATGAACATTTTTTCCGTTCCCGTTTCTTGGGATCTATATTTTTAAGGCGCGCGGCACCTTTTATATGATCTGATTTATGTGATTCTTCTTTAGTTTGATGCGGAATAGTTGCCATTTGGTTCCATAAAAATTTAACATGTTTAGTCCAGTCGTTTTTATTTTATGAACCTTCAAAATAATTGTTATTGTTAGTTATGAAGTCAAGCCAGCCGACTGAACAGACATGTACTGAGATAAAATAGTAATAGGTGGTACCTCTACCTACGAATATATCTATTGATCGAACCTGTAACGAAACGATTATTGTAAATGTCCTAATAAAGGGACGTTAATAAATAACGCAATTATTTCTTACTTTTTTAGTGCAATATTTAGAGTTTGCAAGTCGGTTTTTTTAAACGTAGTTTTTTTAGTTAATCTATTGATAAGAAGAGATTATGTATCAAACATATTTTAAAAAGTAATTACATAAATGATTTCAATACTATAAACGCTTTAATTTTTTCTGTAGTTCTCGAAATATCCATAGTATTTATTAGAAGAATATATATTTATAGATTGGTTTTTATAGATTTCCAATAAAAACATGGGTTACATTTTTAAACTATTTGTTCTGAACACTTGTTGAAGTTAATATGAGTCCCTGTCGATAATCTATACGAGCATGACATATAGTAGCGATTTGTATGGGCTAGCAAGATTGGACAGGTAATAATGTAGATCGTTTGTTATAACTCCTGGATTAAATTCAATTTTATAAAATATGTTTTTGAACCAATAAAGATATTATTTTCGTCCCTAACTAAAACCAGTTACTTATTTTATAGCTTTAAAAATTAGATGGAATTTAAAATTGAAAGTATTAGTTAGACAAACCATCTTTAAAAGAAAATAAGTTTGTGTAAACATACATATTAGACAGGAATCTGATTAGTAGCTGGAGGAGGACCCATCAGAAGATTTGAGGTACTCACTGCTACAATTGACTAACCAAGAGTGTGCCATTTCATTAGTTGTGTTTAGGTTAAATTATAAGTAAACTAAAAAAACTTTCTAGCATCAGTAACTTCTTTATATAAATTTTAATTTAATTATATATTCTTTTAAAAGGACTTTCTTCTTATTTCTTATCATTCAACTTTATTCTAACAACAGTTTGTAATTTAATATTCCTTGTGGAAACGGGATAATGGAGGTCCTGTGAAAACAACTAAAAACAACATAGAGCTTTCTGCTATCAATTCTGTTTCATGTCGCTTCTCCGAGGTTTCAATATTAAGAAAAAATGACAGTTTAGAAATTACTTGTGGTAAATTAAAAAATAATATTGATTCCCAAGTATCGTTAGTTTGAATCTCCAAGTCAAAAAAAAGGATGGTCAGAATAACTCTAAAACTTCAACTTCCAGATCTATTCCTCAGTATTCCCCGGTAATAGTCAGCTACAACAGCCAAAATGACCTTAAAATTGTTATTAATTTCAATCTTATAACTCCCTCTATTTTCTGCATACTAAACCATGCAAGACTATGATAAAGTAGCTGGCAGCTCCACTGAAGGTCTGGAGAAAAAATAGTGGGGAAAAATTGGGCATTGTGAGCGTGCTGCGTGCATGTATTGGCAGTTCCATCCGTGACGTTTACTATGTTAAAATAGCAGACGCGCGGGCACTGAAATGTCGCATAAGAACCAATCGCGTGTGAGGCGCTACCTGCGCCCCGAGCTCCCCGCTAATAAGGTCCTTATAGTGACTTCTGCGCATTCAAGGTTCTGCAAATTCAAACCTATATTTACGTGGTATGCCCCGAATATGTACTATTTTAATTTTTTTGCATATTTAATGAAGAAATCCAACACTCCTTATCGAACTTCCAGTATTGTGGTTTAACGTTTGGAATTCCGCAGGGGTCAATTCCTTGCTCTTTATTATTTATATAAACGGTATCAAAGATCTAGCATAAAAGGGGGAAATATCACTTTACGCTGTAATTATCCTGAATTATTTATTAACGGAGAGACTTTAACACGAGCAACTACCGAAAAATACCTGGGTCTGGTACTTGACTCTAAGCTAACGTGGAAACTGCACATAGAAAAAGTTCGTAAAAGAATTAATGGGTGCTTTGCGTAGTAATATTCGTTGTTTTCCGCAAAATATAAGGTATACAATTTATAATTCACTAGTAAAACCCAATCTGGACTATTTGATTGAGGTATGGAGAGCTACAACAAAGACAAATTTACAAGCTTTACAGAGAGCGCAAAACAGAATTATTAAAAAACTCTTCCATTATTATTATTTAACAACAACAATTAAAGTATACAAAGAGATTAAAATAATGCCAGTATCACAATAAACTAACATCTGTACAATAAACTACCGAATATTGTTAAAGACTACAAATCCTTTGCGCTTTTCATAAAAAGTTTGTTAAATCACATTTTGAATGGATTCTCGGATCTTTGAAAATGTGATAATGCCAAAAAGAAAAAAAAATCGTTCAACTGAAAACAAAAATAAAATCAAACAATATATTATAACTAAACTAAATGCAAATAATCATAATTGATACCAACTTAAAATAAATAATTTACAACTTTCCTTATAAATAAAATATAATTTAAAAAAAAAGTGCTAAATCTAGTTTTAAAACTTTGCTATTAAAACTTAACAAATTAAGTAAATATAGTAACATTTACCAAAAAAAAAATTAATAAAAACCATAATTCAATAGCAATCATGATTTCTATATTGTAATAGCCATATTATGTCAGTTATTTATTCAAAAAATAATGTGGGCTCTTTGTGGGGGATACTAAGTAATACATTTAAGATCAACTGCTTAAGTATTGCATTACTTTTTGTGTGAATTTACTTTTGTAAGCCTGTAACGTAGAAACTTCTTTAAATAAAGAAAAGAAAACTGTTACAGATAATAAAACACCATTAAATATATACTTTAACAAGTGTCGCCACACCCTGTATCCAATGACCGAGGGTGGGATGTTAACACTATCTATGTTATTGTGTAGCTGTCAGTTATAAGCGTTATCGTTTTACGGAAACGGTTTTATATCAAATGAATTGTTTTTTCTTTCTTTTATATCGCTTTGTTGTATTATTGTCTTTATTTATTAGTTAAATACATGTATAAACTAATGTCAGACTATTCTGGATATCTATTGGAACTGAATTTCGTAAAGAAGTAGGTTTACACTACCTCGGAATCTCTTTTATGTATGTTCACCGATTACTCAAAAACGCCTAAATCGATTTGGAAAATTCTTATTTTGTTTCAAAGAGTATACTTCCCAAGTGGTACCTTTTAAATTTTATCGAAATCGGTCAAGCGGTTTGTGAAAAATCAACATAAATCTAAATTATGCTCCTACAAAAATTAATAGCAATTACATTAATGTTTCATGTTTTTATATTATGCCTAGATATTTTCTTAACATATAAACCACATCAAAAATATAAAATAGAAAGGTTTATTAACTGCTAAGACTATTTAAGACAGAATCCGAACAGTACCTGAGGCTTGAGATCAAGAAGCAGGTTTACAAGGCCTTTACCTACGCTTAAACTCTTGCCCAACATTCAACTACTAGCAACAATAACAAAGACCTTATCCTCAATAAGGGTCTAAGACTCCAGGGAAAATTACTCGTCAAACTGCTGCTATTAGAATAGAGCTTAATAACTGTCGGGTCGCTGGGGTTATTTTTAAAATAAATTTATAGAAACTACTAGCTAATCCAACGCTTTCTTCTGTAAGGATTTTCTTCAAGTGAAAATTTAAATAAAATGTTTCCTTAATATAATATACTAAACTTAATTAACGTTTAGTATAATCAAAGCAAAAGCAAATTGCACGTGTTAACATTTTCAACAAGTTTAATTACTACACTAAACTCGTTAACTACGGTACTTGCGCGTGACGGGAAAAATTATCATATTATTTATCATATTATATAGCAACTATAACATATTTTATAAATATAAACCTTCCTCTTGAATCTTTCTATCTATTGGTGGCAACCGCATTAAAATCCGTTAGGTAGTTTAAAAGATTTATTTATGTATACAATGTTACATCGGAACTTGGCCTTTTTTGGGTTGCGATATAGAACAGTGGATTTTGAGTATCTTGTTTATTTCCAAGACGTACTTAAACTTTTCTGGGTCACAAGTAAGGTTGCCAGATCGCGATTGTCCTGGAATTTTAGGTATTGTCCAATTATCAGATCTTATTGTTCGCAAATATGTCGATGTACAACAATTTATCAACGTTAAAGCAATCCCGTCCCGTTCCTCAATTCTAACTCCGAACTCTTAGCGAGTCTGTTATCTCAGAATTGTTATGGATTATTTATTCCTACAATTATCCCGAACACGATAAGTTTCACTGCTTGGTTTACATTGAAAATCAAACTAAGGATCAGTTCAAGTATTATGTAAGCAGATTTTTTGCAATTATCAAAACCCCCTCCCTCCCCATTGTAAGCAAAAGTAAGTATGACCCTAACCCCGTGCTTACTTAAAATTTAAAGCTTGAATTTTTCTCACTCCACATTCTGCACTTTTAATCACCGACATATACCAAGTAGACCTCCTCCTCCCCCATCTAATCAAAAATAAGCAAAGCAAGAACCCTTTTAATGCTTATGTAATACTCGAAAGGCCCCTAACTCTGACTTGAATATTGTAATAATATTTTTTGATGACAAATGAACAACTTACAAATGGACGTAGCTAATATAAATAATTCCCTTTTTTTAATTAAGCATCGTTACTTAAGTCAAACATAACGACTTAAGGTAAAAAAAAACATAAAATACTTTAACGAAGCGAGAATAGGTTACTAGCAATAGCCAAGCCTAGCACATAACTATATCTCTTTTTTAATCTGTCGCTGTAACTGCAAATTGAACGCGTTCACTCGTTAGGTTTAACTGCGTTTTACGTTTAAAGCTATTAGCTCTTCGTTTCGCTAAAATTGATACGTTATATTTTTTAAATCTACCCTTTTTGTCATTAAATATTTCATAAGTCTTTTTTCTTTACTAACGGCCAAAATTACTAATCAATCTCCAAATTAGTACTGATTAAAGTTATTAGTACAGAAAAATAATTATTACCTTTTTAATTGTGTTGTCATACTAATCTTAACTATCCTAATATTATAATTTCGGAAGTAATATTTAAGATACGTAGGAAATACTTAATAATACAAATTAAACACATGAATGTGCGATTTAATAATTACTTACGCCATCTATTGACAAATAGATGGCTTCTGTCTGTCTGTTACACAATCAGGCTTAAATCACTCAACAGATTTTAATTAAATGTGATACAGAGATAAAGTAGAGTTTGATTTAGGACAAATAAGGTCATAAATCATGTTAACAGATTAAAAAGTGCTAAAATATAACCTCAGCGTAGTGAAAGTAGAGCTTATCTTGTTAAATATCCCGTAATGAATATTTCAAGTATGCACTTTATTACAAAAGTTTTGTATACAAGTTTCTTGTTTGTTCTACAAGAAATTCTTAAACTACTTAAGAATTTTATTATAATTTGAAGTTATAATGGTAAGTTTAAGGTAACATCAAACTATTCTCGGAACTCACTGCACAATAATACTCAAAAAACTACAATTATTTAAAATGCATCAAAACCTTTATATAATACAAAATACCAAAAATGGGGTACAGCCGGTGTTGCCAAGTTATAATTCAATATTTTCCTTTAAATAATTCAATAAAGTTAACACAAGGTCAAGGTATTTATCACAACTAATACTAGCTTCCATCGTTTTCCTTTAATAGTAAACTTCTAACCACATTAAATAATAAAGATATGAGAAACTCTAATACAGTCACCAAGTATCGGTAGTACCCACACGACATCGATTTAGAAGAATCGTCGATCGACCTTGATCATTATTCATCTGTACTCAGTGTAAGCAATGTTGTTACCATGGTTACAAGATTGTTATAATTGTCAATATATTAATATTTTCACGCAGCTCTCAAGTTAGAAATGAGCTGTTAGTCTTTAAACGGCTGAACAGATCTTCACAATACATAGCTAAGAACCATCTCGATTTAATTACTTTTCAAACAAATGAAACTTCATCAGAATCGGTTCATTATCTTGGGCGCTACGATGCCAGATACCCACGTTAAACTAATAACACCCCATCGTTTTAGCGTCAGAGGTAAATACCACCTACATGAATCCGACCGTGACATCTTGACATGCGAAGTGTCATTGACGCGTTCCGGTTGAGCCGCATGTGGATCAGACTTACCCATCCCCTTGCCATACTGTTATTGTTGGTTCTAGTGAACTCTGGTTTCTCTTTCAAGGTCCACTGAGACCGTAGCATTGTACGCGTAATTCATCTCCCTCACTCTATCTTCGAGGGGGCAACGCATCGGCAGAACAAGACTCACTCTCTTGTATTGCCGATGATCATGGGCGACGGTGGCTACCTACTGATCAGGTAGGCCGTCTGCTCGTCTACCCCTTAACGTCCAATGCATTAACGTCCTATAAAAAAGTTATTCATAGGATAAAAAGCATCTCCAATTGTCATCGAAACGTTAACAATTATTTATTTTCTCTCTCCTGACAGTTTTATCCCTCATTATACTATTACGCTTCTCAACTTTTGCTAACTTTTATGGATATTAACATAAATTCTAGCGCTTTAACTATGCTAATTATCTCTAACAACTCTAAATTAACAAAATTTGCAATCAGCGCTTAAAAGTGTCGGAGGTTTAATAAAGCAAAAATCTAAAAAAAAACATCGTTAGGCAAAAATATATATTTATGTCCGACATATTACTAAGATTATCCTCAGATACTTTCTTCAATAGTTCTAAGATATTTTAGGTTCAGCAACAATATTTGTGTATACGTGAACAGTGTATAGACGAGACGTAAATGTAGCTGATGGCGGGAAGATGTCACGTAAACATAATACTACGTGATCTGGTAGATAATGCCCACATCTTAGCCTATTTCATGTATTCAAGATTAATTCCTATTAGGTATTTAGAATTCAACAACTAACAAACTGCGTCACGTATGGAACTATTTTTGCTTAGACCTAAAGTTAGCTGCCGTCTACTATACCTTTAAAAGTTTCTCGAAGTATCATTCAGTAAGACATACAAATATTCAATTCATTATTGTATATGTATATTTTCCAAAGTTTAGAAAGATATTTTTCTCGTATCTTGAATTTTTATTCAAGTTAATACTAGTTTACCTAATTAGAATTAATCTTGAATACATGAAATAGGCTAAGACGTGGGCATTATATAGTATAGAAGTAGAATACAATATACTTCTTGGCGGGGAACAAATTCAATAACCGAGAGGCAGTTCAAAATGCCTCTGAAAAATTTGTTGCCGCCCATCCAGCAGTCTTTGGCATCAACAAGCTTCCACTACGTTGGCAAACATGCATTGATTTGATGAAAAAGGGCGTTAACTTATTTCATGAACAACGGCAAAGAGACCTAATATTTCTTACTTTTTAGTGCATTTGTTGGAGTATAAAGTCGGTTTTGAATACAGACTTTAGGGAAGAATTGAAAGTTTAAATGTACATGCTCTGACTCAGGCACACATCATGTTTTGAACATTTTCAGTGTTTTTGTATAATTTTTGGTGGCTTAATTTTTTATTCAAATATTTCCCCTTTTTTCTTTTATTTTTTGTTCTTGTGTCACTTCATTCAATCCAAATTGGCTATAATGCGATTTTCCTATTTTGTGGTTTAAATTTTGTATAAGAAGGTGTGGATTGTAAATAAATAAAATAAACAAATAAAAATTCATTTCATGTCATTCTGTTTTCTTAGTATTTTTTTTTTTCATTTCAACATCATATTTTTTACTATTGATTTTAATTTTGATGAAAGAATGAGCGTGAGAAGATGAGTAGTAAAGTTTGTGTGTGTGTGTAACTGGGTGAGCAAGGTAATGAGGGAGTAAGAGGACGAAAAACTAAAAGTATATTTTAATGAAAAGTATATTTGAATGAAATTAATGTATAAATTAATAATGAATCGTCAAGATAGCGGTTAGAAATGTTGCAGATTTATTGTACATTAACCGTCACATATTTATAATATGGAAATAGGTAATAAAGCTGGCATTTTGAATCCTGTTTAAACAATACAATCACGTTATATAATACAAGTTAACAATAGCTTTATCTTACGTAAGCCCAACAATAGCAATCAGTAGCAGTACGATTGTCTTTGAGTCTCATCCAGTGGAGCTGTGCATGACTGGAGAGTTGGCATAATCTGTAACGTAAATACACGATCAACGTGAACGTGAACGTTTACGTAGAACGATGTTCCGCTAACCTGGTACTGACAGCTGTCAAGTTTAATAACAGAGTTTTATAACTATTATATAACTCGGAGAAATGAGAAAGATAGGGGGGGAGCGGGTTATACTGAAAACATTAAAAGGGGTATTATTGAATAAGTTAGTTAGGCAGTGCCTTGGACTTGTGGCGAACGTATAGGCTTAAGGACGTCCTTCAAGCAATTGCGACACTTAACTTCATTTCCCAGGTTCTCTGTTAAAACCTAAGGTTAGGTTAACTTAAGCCTAACTTACGCGTCGACATATATATGTACGTTCTTTAGAAGTTTCTTCGTTCAAGGACGAATACTGGGTGGGATAAATGTCTTCACTTATTGAAATGAAACACCACGGATACTATCTAACAAAGAGCTACAGCTTGATTACAGATTACTTGCGATGCAATAATAATAATGACTGTCAGTTATGTTTGAAAGTAAACTGCTTCTCAAATCAATGATCATCATAACATTTTTTATACATATTTTTTCAGGGCACTTAAAAATAGGAGTACTTATTAGAATTCTTCAAAATATGTAAGGTATATTAACGGTAATACTTTAATATATATAATGTTAGCATATAAGAGCACACCTATGGAGTAATTTGGAGATATACCTATTTAGATTTAGTAGGTAGTCGTTGAAAACTACATCTATACTATTATATAAAGAGGAAAGATTTGATTGTTTGTATGTTTGTATATTTGTATGTTTGTTTGTTTGTTGCGAATAGGCTCTAAAAGTACTGAACCGATTTTGAAAATTGTTTCACCGATAGGAAGCTACACCCTTTCCGGGTAACATAGGCTATGTGGTGTTGCCATAAATACTCTAATTAAAAAGATATGGCCATTTAAGTGCCATAAGGTGGCCATTTTTTAAATTGAAGAGTTTCTCAGGAACTACAAATCCGATTTTTAAAATTCTTTCACTGATAGAAAACTACACTATTAGTGAGTGACTAAAGTGATTTAGTGTTGCCATATACACTTTTTGATTAATAGAATATGGTCGTTTTGTTGTTACTAATCCGATTTTTAAAATTCTTTCACTGATAGAAAACTACACTATTCGTGAGGGACAAAGGTGATTTAGTGTCGCCATGTATATTTTTTAATTAAAAGAATATGGTCATTTTGTTGTTACTAATTCGATTTTTAAAATTCTTTCACTGATAGAAAACTACACTATTCATGAGTGACAAAAGTGATTTAGTGTTGCCATATACATTTTTTGATTAATAGAATATGGTCGTTTTGTTGTTACTAATCCAATTTTTAAAATTCTTTCACTGATAGAAAACTACACTATTCGTGAGGGACAAAGGTGATTTAGTGTTGCCATATACATTTTTAATTAATAGAATATGGTCATTTTGTTGCTACTGATCCGATTTTTAAAATTCTTTCATTGAGAGAAGTCTATAGTATTTCCATCTCTTCCACTTCTAATACTATGATTGTCTCTCATCCTCTCTCTTTTCTCTCTCTTTAATTCATATCTCTCTCTCTCTCTCTCTCTCTCTCTCTCTCTCTCTCTCTCTCCCTCTCTCCTTTACCTATTCAATTTTATTTTGGCTCTGTCCTCCCTCTCTTAGCATCTGTCGCTTTTCTTTTATTTTTGTTTCTTTTTATAACTTTTTCTCACTCTCTCCCTTTTGTCAAATAATGAAAAACTACACAATTACAGAGTGACAATTTAAGGACATCAATTATAATATTGTTTTAAATACCCAGAGCGAAGCGAGGGCAGCCCTCTAGTATATAATAATAATGTAAGCTACCCGGTAGCTTAATTGCACAATAGCTCTCAAAGGACTACAATAATATACAATATAGACGGAAGGGCAAGCAGTGCCTGGGGCTTGCGATCCAGATGCAAAATTAAAAGGCATTTCTATAATTCATCAACACTCTCTTTCACCGCTCGACCTCCTGACACTAATATTTAAAACAGCAACTTTACTAATTTTTTAAATATTCAGCAAAATATCTCTAAATACTTTGAAGTCTTACGAGCTCTAATAATAGCTAAACACCCCCTCAACTCTCCACCATAATGACGACAGATGGGGTCGTAGGTCTGAGCTGCTATGTTAATATTTAAAACCTCCCTTTAAATAATTTAATAAAGCTTACACTAAAAAGACATCGCGTTGCACCTTTTTATGTCATCATCATCATCACAACCCATTAATAACCCACTGCTGAGCCGGGTCTCCTCCTTAGAATGAGGAGGGGGATAGGTCGTAGTCCACCATGCTGGCCCAGTGCGTGTTGGCAGACTTCACACACCTTTGAGAACTTTTAGGGAACCCATTACTGTACAGCAATACCTATACACATGCAATTTAGACTGAGGCGAACAGTGCCTGGAGCAGGTTTAAAGAGCTCTTTTATAATATATTAACTCTCACCTCCACCACTCGACCTCGCCAACTACAATAGATAATAAAGTAAACTTACGTGGACCTCCAGAAGTGTGACCTTAACCACAACACTATAACACTAACTTCCATGTACATTGCATGAAGACACCAAAGAGACTGAGACTAATCTAACGCACCAAAGGTTATATATTGTCTTCACGTCGGTACTCTTGACATAATATAAAATGATCTACCCGCTACTACTACTTTATAAACAATGTTGCTAACACTGGAGTGCAGGTTTCCTCACGATGTTTAATAGCTTAAAACACATAGCTCAGAAAAGTCAAGGTGTGTGTGCCTGACCACTGAGCTATCACTGCTTTTTCATGTAATTCTTGGTAATTTCAACGAGCCTATAATGTGTCAACGTCAAAAGGTAATTTATTAATAAACGTTAGCAACACTTCTAATAATCTTGTTAGTAGAGCTTATTAATTTATTTCTAGAACTCGTCCTTGACAACTTTAAATTCTGTCTTGATAGATAAAGGCAGTTCGACAAGAAATTTCATGGAGTGAATATATCGTAGTGTAGTGCAATTGCTTGTAGGATTCTTTTATTGTTCACGTGATTAGTTAACTTTATTACTTAGTTTATTTAGAAGTTGCGTCGGGTAGTAATTTAGAGCAGTGAAGGGGACTTTGTAAAAGAGCCTATACCTGCGTCACAAGCCCGAGGAGTTGCTTGGTCTAAAATACATAGTATTATTTATTATCTTCTTTGTATATATATATATATATATATATATATATATATATATATATAGAATATATTATGTAACTAGGTCGGCAAACAAGCGTACGGCTCACCTGATGGTAAGCGATTACCGTAGCTTATAGACGAAGCATCGCAAGCGCGTTGCCGACCCTATCCCCAATTCCCCCCAGGAGCTCTGGTCACCTTACTCACCAACAGGAACACAACACTGCTTTAGAGTAGTGTTATTTAGCTGTGATCTTCTGTAAGGTCGAGGTACTACCCCAGTCGGACTGCTCCATATTTGAGCAGGAAATTTCCAGCTGTGCCCTACCTCAGTTAAATAAGTTATATCAATATTAACTTTATAAAAAGTTATTTACAAGTTTCGTAATAGGATTATAATAATATTCTAAAGACATTAAATATGGCAGCAAAAGTTTGAAAAAGTTATAACTGGAAACTTTTTAAGTAATTTTATTTTTAATATCCAATAATAGGTTAAGAATTCGAAGGACGAAAATAACTCAGGAAAACAATTTTTTTGCTATATCGTCGTTGAGCGTGCAAAACCGCGTAAGAGATTTTATAAATACCGCGTATCTACGTTATTTAAATTATTCAGGAAAAGTTGTTTCTTCTTCTTAATTGGAATTCCCGTAACAATAAGTCCTCATATATCCTCATATAGCAAACACTCGTCACACACTATCACTGTTACAGACACCAGCATGTCGCTCCCGGCCCAAGGATAGACTAAGTGCCATAGGTTTATACAGAGAATGGGCGGTGGAGGCGAGTGTTTCAATTGAATAAAGGACGTCCTCAAACCTCGGTCCCAAGTTCCTCTCGTAATTTTAAGAGATCATAGTGTTTAGTAATTTATTGGTTTAGTAGCAGTATCTACGTTGCCAACCCAATAGTCCATTCAACCATTCTTAAAGCTTGCGAGTGGGCCTCCGCTCACCAACATACACACACTGTAATATATTCAGATTCGAGAGCTGCCACTCTCGCCACTCAAAATCGCAGCAACACACACCCCTTGGTCGCACAAATACACAGCACGATACACCATATGTCCGGGACCGTTGAGCTCGGTGGGTCAAGAGCCACACGGGTATTGACGGCAACGATGCTGCGGATAGAGCCGCAAAGAGGGCGGCTAAGTTGCATAGGGCCCCGGACTACATACACTACCCCATTTCATACATAAAAAATCTGACACGAACTCAAAACGCCTCAGTTTGGCAATCTAGATACGAGAACGAGCCGCAAGGACGTTACACTAAATCGCACCTAGCAACACTCACAGACATCAAAAAGTTACACACACTCACTGACGCTACATTTACTCTGACACAAGCACTGACTGGACACTCGTACATAAAACACTACCTGCACAGATTTAAAATTGTTGAGGACAAAGCCTGTCCATGTGATGAGACAAATACGTCAAAACTTTAAAAAAAGAAAATATTTACAGACAAAATAAGAGCAAAATTGAAACACTTATACAGATTCGTAATATACACAAACAAAACAAATATCAAATAAAAGTACAAAGGCGAAATATAAAACAAAATAATATTAATATAAATAATTAAAAAAAAAAAAAAAAAAATAGTCCATTCAATATCACCTCCCCCCTGTAGTGTTTTTCAATGTACGTCCTTCTCTGTCACACCATATACACACACACACACCATATATTCATCTACTCTTTTTGGAAAATATCAAATATATCTAGTAAAAATAAGCTTAGCTGTTTTTTTGTATGCTTAGTTTGTTTGCAAGCTTGCTTGTTTATGATTTGATTTTTAACAAAATCTTGGTAACCATCTACGATTAATAAAACCAGGGTTAGCTCAGGCAGTTCAGATCAGTCAGGGCTAATTTAGATAGAGATACTAATTTATTTATAACCACTAAAAATTTATTATAATTTCTAGTGGAAACTTATTTCGTTTAACGCTATATATCTTCTATTTATGAAAAAATAACAGAAATATATTAAAGTTATAAAAAGGTTGTACTTTTAGTAAATTCAGAAATCTGTACAAATAATTCCACGTGACATAAGCCTCGAAGTTATATATAACATAATATGAATCCCTCGTGAACATTATTTATTCTGAAACGTCTGTAAGCGAAATTATGTTCATATTTCAGCAAGTTGTCGTCTAATGCCTTCAAATCCGCTTAAGAAAATTTTTTGCTTTGAATTTCGCGTCGAGAATCATAAGTAGCCTGTTGTTTTGTTCTAAAGATTAAAGATGAGAAAAACTGGTTTAATACTATTTTTTTTAATCTGTAGATTTACATAGTAGTAAATGGACACAGTAACTTTCTTTTTTTCTTTTCAAACTATACTTAATGTTTAATATTGTTTTAGTTTCATCTGTCCTATCCTAATGTATTTTACTAATACTTGAATATTGACATAAACTAAAAAAAATCCCTATTGTGCTGCGTCGCGGCGCACTTTCGCCGTACTGCGCCCCTACCTACACGAGCTTTCGGTTATTGTCACTGATCATCATCACATTTTGCCGCTTAAATTGACCTTAAATTAAGACATTTTAAGGTGATATTATTTCACCTACATGTTACGCCATATTTTTGTAAAACTGAAATAATGCACCATTTAATTAAATTTATAGTAATTAACTGACATCGGCAAAAGAGATGACCTAAATCTTTCATATATAATCATCGTCACCCTTTAATGGCCCACTGCTGAGCCGGGTTTCCTCCCCAGAATGAGGAAGGATCAGGCCATATTAGGCCACCATGCTGGCCCAGTGTGAGTTCCCAGACTTCACACATCTCAGAGAACATGGAGAACTCTCAGGAGTGCAGGTTTCCTAACGATGTTATCCCTCACCGTTAGAGCAAGTGATAATTAATTACTTATAACACACATAACTCAGAAAATTCAAAGTGTGTGTGGCTGTATGGGGAAGGGGGGATAGAACTCGAACCTCCCGAGTATACATACATCAACGTCTTAACCACTGGGTTATCACTGCTTTTACATATACAGTGTGGAACAATGTAAATTAAGAGTGAGGAGTTAGTTAAACAGTGACAGCATCAATGGCCGTCGCCTCTATGAAAATTATCGCTTTAATTACACATACGTTATTTAATTTCTAAACATGATCCCATGTTTAACATTCTAACTAGACATTTTTAGATTTGCATCTTATGCCCCTTTCAAAATGACTAATTTAGGGCCAATTTACTGGTGATACCTTTTGCGTTACCTGAATTATTAGCCGCCAGTATATTGCAATCAATGCCCAAAGGGGCTTATGTTATAGATAACTTTTTGACTAGCCATTACAACTACGACATATAGAACATGTAGTTAGAAATAAATATATAAGGTAAAATACAATAGAGGTTACCTGCCTAAGATGCCAAGTCACGGTTTAAATTTAGATTAATTTTATGTAGACATATGCATTTAATTAACGTTTCCCTTCTTCAAGACTTATTATCTAGAATATTAAAGATACACACTTATATTTTCTCTATGAAATAGCCTCACGTATCATATTGGTACAGTGTGATCGTGGTAACAAAAGTTATTTAATCATCATCTAGTCGTTTAGCTTTCATTATAAACTAGTAGTCGTTACATTGTGAAGTAAATTTGGTTTTCTGTCTAAATAGCGTGATCCATGATCAAGTTTACAACAGCTTTTCATACTTCACTCATTTTTACCTTTTATCTTTTTATTCCCTTTTACCCGTGAGGAGACTGGTTAAAATATAATTCCGGTCTGCCGATGGGAGATCAAGTTTCTTTGACGTGTTCTGGTCGAGGCGCATGTGACTGTGCGGTTTCAGTGGACATGGGGTTCTTGCACAGGGAACAGCAACAAGAAAATTGTTCTTTTCAATATCCATACTTCCAACTTTATCTTCGAGGTGAAAACGTATAGACAATACAATACTCTTCTATTGTAGATGTGCATAGGCGGCGACGATGGCCACAACAAAACATAAGATTTTCTAGCCAATTTAACTGTATTAACAATATTGCTCTAGTAATACTCATCTTTACTTCAATCACTGTGTAAGCGTACTATTTTATTACCAGGAAAAGGTATCTGACGTAGTTTGGAAGTACAAGGTCCAATGCCAATGAAATTCAAAGTCAAATAAGTTATACCCGAACTTTCAAAAGAAGATATTTTCATTCGAGAACCTCCTCTATCATTTTGGACGTAATTGATAAACATTTGACGGGCATCGCGATACCAATCAAATTCAGGATATGAATGAAAACATAAATTGGACTGCAACTTTCCGCAAAGCAATTTAAACTTGCGATAAATCGATTGCCACCCTATAACAACTTTATGAGATTATCTTTATTGAGGAATGTTAAAGGCCACGACTGATGCATTTTATAGTTATTTGTATTGTAAACATTAATGCTGCCAGAATGTTTTTCGTTCTACCCAAATTTTCCTCAAAACCCCTCGAATATTGAAGATTAAATTTCCAAGTGCTCGTTTTAATATTAATTTAAAGATGAAATTATATAGATATAACATTTTTTTCTTGTTTTGGTAATTAAAATTCTTCCTGGATTTTTTCTTTAAATATTAAAGAGGTTTTTGCTTCAACTATAAAAAAAAACCTAATATGGTATCAGTGAAATTTATATGCCGATGCTTAATTTAGGCTTGGGTAAGCTTAAACTTGAGTCCTTTAGACCTACTGCTTGGTGACATGTCCAAGGCATTGCTTAGGTTTCTGTCGTAATTGAAATAGATCGTAATGTTTAGTTATTACGGCTCAGTAGCAATATATGCTTTTACCCAACAGTCCCCCCCCCTACAGGGAGATTACTTACTTACAGTATTTTTCCCCTCTCTTTTTTTTTTCTCCGAGTATATATAATCATACGTATGAACTTACATCTATAGTTAGACTAGACAGGAAGTCAAACAAAGCCTTGGGCTTATAATAAACAACACACTATTTTAAACATGGTCTATTTTATAAAGTCACATGTCATATTGTGTTAATTCTATTGCGACGGGTATTGTAGGTAGGTATTTTCAAAATAAATGGATTGCTGTCAATTATATATAAGTAGATATGGAGTGGAAATTCAATCCACAAATCCAGGCGCGGCTGATCAAAGCTTTTAGTCAACAGTAAACACTGACATTGCCAGTGTTTAAACTCAAATTGTTTCCGTATTGTGAAATGAGGCTAGTCAAAATAGATTTTACTATTTGCAATATTAACCCTAGATATTTTCGTTTGGAATATTCATTATTTTCCAGGCATTTGGTGCAAAAAATATATAGTATATATCTTGCTTTGCCGATGCGTTGTTGCCTTAAAAGTTGAGTTGGGGAGAGCGAAGAGAAGAATTCTATGGTCTCAGTGGACCCAAAGTTAGAGCCCAGAGTCCACTGGAATCACAAAGTTATTGTAAGAGGGAGGGGGTAAGTCTGGTCAACTGCAAGCCAGTCGGGGAGCAGATCCTCTAACACCATGGGGTTCTGGGTTACTCGACTCTCACGAGTTGCTCTCACAGCGGCAGAGGGGATTTATATTTTAACCAATTCCCTCATGGGCAAAAATAAAAAAAAGGGATTTTGAAAATTGACGATGTTATAGATTTTTTACATGCTCTCTTCAAACTTCAACTTGAATCTGCGTCGCTTACACCGCCGTATAATAAAAATGGTTCCTTACTAAAATATTATATTGAAAATATATTCTTGCTACTCATTTTACGATGAAAATAGTTGTATAATGAATTGAAGTACAGAAATATTCATACAATTTATGTAATTATATTTCTTTGTGTAAAATTAATAATTATAATTCTGGATTTCCGGAAAGGTGACATAAACTACCAAATGACTAGACTATTATCGTGAACGTGAAAATTAGTCAAAACTTTTAAATCAAAATGAGAAACTAATAGCAAAGTGATTCGAAAATAACTACAAGCAATATGGGTAATTTAAATTTAAGTATAAAATCGAGGGAGTCAATAAAAATGCAATAGTAAAACGAAGTGAAATCCAAATGATTGAATGCAATAAAACTGTACTTCTAAGGCATCGCATTTAATTACTGTGACGGTTTAACTTGTAGAGTATCACTGTTGATTATAATGTTGCTCGTTATATTGTTATTTGTAAGTATTTTGTTTTACACGTTGTCTATTCACGTGCACACTATGCAGATTTATAGAACTACGCTCGACTACCGACTAACTACATTAAATATTAGCTAATATAATGTTCGATGTTTAATATTCCTATCGTCACGGCTAACGCGTGAACGGCTGGACCGATTTCGCTAATTCTTTTTTTGTCATGTTTTTTATAGTCAGGAGAAGTTCTTATGTAAGAAAAAATTAAGGAAATTGCGTGGAAAATTAGAATATGTAAGAAAACATAACGACCATTTTAATTTTTCTACTGTAATGGATATGCGTTTGAAATAATTGTGAATCATTTAACCAATATTCGTAGTTAAGACGGGACAACGTCTGTCGGGTCAGCTAGAACACAATACAATCTACACGTTTCTCTTGCTCATTAAACTAGGAAGGTTAAATAAAACACAATGAAAGCTAAACTTTTATATCCACTAACTTTTAACTATCGGTCGGCGTGTCAGTCACACCTTTAAGTCAGTAGTCTGGCAAATCAATATAGATATAATGTTGTCCGCTATAATAAATAAAAGAGAAAAATGCTTTCCTATATTTTTTTTCTTGTAAAATCATTACACATGCTTTTAAGAAATTGTTTTTCGTTTAACTATATATTAATATTAAAGGTGAACTATAAGTAAGAAGAGAAACAAACAGTTTCCTAGTGTTTCAAAGCAGTCAATATTTAATTGCAAATTTGCATATTATTCAGACGTATGCTTAAGTTCTGGTCGCGACGTGTTCAATTTACTAGAAAATTGAAAAAATAATTGCCTTTTCTTTGCAGGTTTTTGTGTCAGCAGAATCTAAGTCTTCGTCTTCTAGTTCCAGTGAAGAGTCACCAGGTATTTGATTCTAGTATATTTTTAGCGTTAGGATCACTTTACAAACTACAATTTTCTTTTAATGTTATATAACAAATTATTAACAAATATTTTTTAATTTCGTTCTTTGTACCATAATGAGGCTCTAAATAAATTGAAAGTACTTATATATTCCATTGATCCCTCTAGAATTCATATATCCATAGTTTATATAGATCTGATTTCTCGTAAGTATCAACGAACGTATCTTTTGAAGTCTAAAGAATTGCAGATTTTTTAATTTATTTCACGTTCCTGAGACCTCTACTTGCTATAAGAACTACCATATTTCATGATTTTAGAACAACGAAAGTACCGTATAGCCTTGTGAGGATGAAGGTCCGTATCTTATGATTGCCTCCCCGTGAGGGGACGGGTTAGAATACTATTCCCCTCTGCCGCTGGGAGAGCATCTCGTAAGAGCCGAGTAACACCCCCTTGGTGGTAGGGGATCTGTTCCCCGACTGGCTTGCGACCACCAGCATGCGAATCCGACCGCCAAGTGTCATAAACGCGTTCCTGTCGAGCCGCATGTGGGCTAGACTTACCCCCTCCCTCTCCCATCCCATTAACGCTGCGGATCTAGTGGACTTTGGGCTCTTGCTCAGGGTCCGCTGAAACCGCAGCCTTTTTTTTTCCTTCACTCCCCCTCCCCACTCTATCTTCGAGGATGCCGCTTACCATCAGGTGGACCATCTGCTTATTTGTACCATAAAAATAAAATAAAATAAATATGAGAGGTGTTTCTCAGCTCCAGAGGACTTAAGACATCAGTATTATTAATTTCTACTTTTTTCCTTATTAAGATAAGGAACCCTAAAAATAAAAGAATCGTAAAGAGAGATGGACGAACAATAATGTAACAATAACTATGTTATTATAAGAAGCAACGAGGAAATAACGATTATTCTGTTTATTGTTTCAGTGTTTTCCTTATTCGATATGCCGTTGAGTGATACTTCAGATTCGGGGGAGATGAAAAAAGGTTGGTTAATATCAACATGATTACATCATATTGTACTTAAACTCATTATTTCTTGTTTTTTCTAGAAATGAAAGAATATTATAAATGGTTATGTAAGTAAGAATTATTTACTACTTGAAAGATAAACAAACCAAATCACATTTTTTATAAATCACGTGATTTCTTGGATATTGAAAAGAAAGGATTATTTTTTTAATTAAAAATTTTAGTTAATAAATTGGTTATTAGGAAGTAAGCAGATTTTTTGAAATTATCAAAAGTAAGCAAAGCCCTAACCCGTCTCCCTGTGTTTACGTAAACATTGATGCATGCATATTTCTCCCTTCTCATTCTAAGCAGGAATATGTATTCACGTTTCGATGTGCATTTTACTTTTTTTTTACTGATGCAAACCTCACATCCCCCATATCATCAAAAATAAGCGAAGTAAGGACTTCCTGAACCCTTTTAATGCTTAGTTTATACTTGAACGGCCGCAATAAATAATATATTTTGTGATTGCGGTAAATTAACTGTAGTTATTGGTTTTCAGTTAAACAAGCACAAAAAAATTATGTGAATAAATTCAGTAAGTACATAATCATAATATTTATTGAATTTTACATAGTCGTTTTAATCGTGAATAATATAATTTATTTTCTGTAAGCAAATGTGTAAAATCGGAACAAAAGTCAGAAATTAATTATGTACATTTTTTGTCTTCAGAAAAGGATATAAGCAAGGAAGGTAAAGCCTATATTTTTTAAGTTTTATCACATGTATTGAAATAAAATATATTTTAAAATTTCAGAACAGGATCAAGTTAAGTATTTCGAGGACATACTTAGAGGTGTAAAACTAATGGGGAGTAAGTTGAATTTTATTACTTATGAAAATTTATAAATTAAGTATAAAATTATTTTATTATATTTTATGTTAATACCGTTTTTATTTTCAGAAAATTGAGGGTGATAGTAAATAAAAATATACACTTTTTTATTGTTTAATCTTCTTATTGATGTTTCTCCAAAAAATTAGGCCACCCAAGACCTAACGGAACTTGTCGTATATAAATAATACGTGCTTTTCGTAACTAAATGCACTCCTTTAGACAATGTGCAATGTTGTCTTTTAGCTGAAATTAATTGTAGGACTGCCTTAGTAAGGCGCCTGCCTTTTGACTTGCCTTATACTCTATCGAGTCTAACTACTAAATGAAAGATGTTTACGATGGCATGTTTCATGCAAATCCTTTGGGAAATCCTATTTTACCGAAGCTAGCATTAAGTTACACAAATATTTTTTAAGCCGTTAAACTCGGTAGCGCAAGTCGTAATATGCAGTAACCATAAATTCGTTGAAAGCTTAACACGCGGTTTGGTTACTGGCGAAACTCCAGCGACTGAACCATTCCGTGTTACAAGTCATTAGCAAAACTTATTAAATGCATTTAGTTGAACACACACCTTCCATGGGGATAAATATTTTTTTTTTTTGGCTTTTTTTTTGATCTATTTTGACAAATAGCAGGCGCGCGAGAGTAGAACCGTCTCATAAGAACTAATCACGTGTTGCGCGCTCCTTTCACCCCGCGCTCCCCGCTACGCATTCAAGATTAGATATATTAGGTATATCAGCGACATAAGTACCTACTTTACACCCATCTGTTGGGAAACCGACCTAAAGTACGTATTAACTATACATGAGACTAGCTGACTTCATCCGCTTAATACTCAGCTCGTATTGGTCATATCGTGATGATATATAGCATATAGTCTTCTTCAATAAATGGGCTATCTAACACTAAAATTTTTCAATTTGAACAATAGTTTCTGAGATAAGCGCGTTAACTAGTTTTATAATATTAGTAAGTATAGATATGCTGCACAGATATAAAAGATAACAATAAAATCCACTTTAAACAGCAAGCTTAGCAGTAGCAGTCCCAGTGGGACTTGAAGACCAGGTCAGGTTGAAATTCCGTCCACGCTATCTAACCTAACATTGAAGTGAAAATGTTACGAAAGCTTGATCAATTAAATGTTAGGCTAAACAGTAGAGACAGTGTTAGACAACAATGGAGTTAGTGTAATATATAAGTTATGATTTTACGTATCTAGTCCAACTAAGTTTTTTTTTTTTTTTAAAGATTACTAGCAGTATGGATCACATAGTACTATTCCCTTTACCCCTCCTAGTAAGCTAATAAATAGTTTGTGTGAGTGGGCCACGCCAGTAGTCCAATGTCCGGGATTTGAACCCACGACTTGTTGATCGTGAATCCAACGCCCGAACCACTGAGCTACTGACTCTTCAATTCAAATTAATATAGTTCAATTGAATAGTTAAAAACCAAGTTCTGTTTTTTATTACGAGAAGAATCCAAATTCCATCCATTCCAAGGGAAAAAGAGTGACCTTAAAAGGTGGGAGAAAGTATCAGACAAATTCTTATACTATGCAAGTTCATTTAGAATTGCTATTTGAAACATACTATACCGATATAAAAATAAGAAAATTGAGCAAAACACTGGTGTAATTACTTGGATCAGTTAAGATATGCGTTAATCTAGAGCTATAACGAGACTTCTCTATCATATTCGGACAAATCTTATTTAGTCTTAAAATTTAATTGTGCATTATCATTAATTAAATATGTAATCACTTACCAAAAAAAAACGATCCAATCAATACGTAAGCATTAAACTTATCATTTACTAGTCGACCTGCGCGACTTCGTCCGCGTGAAGCTCAGATCCTATTGGTCTTAGCATGCTGGTATATAGCCTATAAACCTTCCTCAATAAATCGGCTATATAACACTGAAATAATTTTTTAAATCGGACCAGTAGTTCCTGAGATTAGCGCGTTCAAGCAAACAAATAAACTCTTCAGCTTTATATATTAGTATAGGTCTAATATATAACAAAAACTAAAATCAACATTGTGGTACGAAAAACTTTTAAAATTATTATAATATTATTGTTTAAATTTTGCCATAAGTTATTGTTATCTTTACATTTTTTCGTTTCTACTTCGTATTCTTGCGATTTATTTTATTCTTTTTTCACTTTAAACATGCTATAGTTACTTTTCTATTTTATTTTGCAATATTGCATATGTCAAACTCAAATTCTGTATTTACACATATATAAAGAATAAATCAGTTTAATGATTTCATATGAAAAATATGAGAATGTATTTTTAATATACATTGTGTTATTTAGAATTGATAAGTACCGTCTACTGGTCTATTCTTGACCAAAACTTGCTGTAACTCACTAAATAATTCATAATTATTTGGTGAGTTACGAGGGGTCAACATAAATGGATTAGGGTTCGATAAGATAGGTAGATAGCCAGGATATAATTTAATCATTCTATAAATTCTATAATTTCGTTATACAACAGTCTCTTGGCATTTCCCTTTGCTTTTTTAATTAATGAGGAAGCGTTTATTTTCAAACGCAACGGCATCTTAATCGAAACTGTCCTTTTAGAATATAATAACTGTAACAATGAAAACCCTATTTTCCAGTCTAAAACCTTTTCATAATTGTAAGCTATTGGAGTTTCCTTTTCAGAAGTTTCCTATCTATATACACGTTAAAGCGATCCGATTTGGTTCATTACCGAGCAGGAAGCGGCCGACGTTGACTGAATAAAACATCGCTTTACCGTCACTTAGAAACCCCTTAGATTTACGACTAGACTGTCGTCGCCGTCGTAACGACTGTCTTGTCGAAGCTACAACGACTAATATTGTTCTTCTTCTTCTTTAGGTATTTCTTTACCAGCTACTTTAGTTTGATAATGATTATTGACATAAATGAAGTATTTTTGTGACTCTATAATCTAATGTTAATTAGGTATATTGGATTTTAAATTTTTTTTAGATATAATTTTGACAAATTCCCCTATTCAATATTTTTACTTTGTCATTTGCTTTATGCAATATATATAATATGACGTTCATAATTTCCGACAAGAGAAAATTTTATTTCAATTTTTATAGGAGGTTTAGATTTTTTACAAGTTTATTTATTTCAATACTTCTTACATATTTTTTTTGACTTGGTATTTTTGCAACCTGTAAAAAGCGCGTAGATTCAGATTGATAATGATAAATTTATTTTATTTTAAATTTTTTTGCATAATTTTTTAATTTTAAATCTACACTCTAGATGCTCCGTGCCTCATATCATGACTACAGGTCCAGCTACTAGAACACCAGGTTTCAAAGAAATTTTAAATTATTTACTTAATTATCTAGTTTCTTAACCTATGAACGTACTGATGACATCGCAGTGTTACAGGCTAGAATTAATTACTTATTTAAAATTTTAAGCATATTAACTAAGAAATATTTCGATTTTTAATTTTTTTTGAGAAGCTTTCTAATTATTAATAACAAATACATCTATTTATAATATGTCATTTAAATATTAAAAGTTACTAACATACTGACTGATGTTATAAAATAAAAACGTCGTATGTCTGCGTTGCTTAATTCTATAGTAAAACGAAGTGCATGTGGAATAAATGATCCAATTTTATAGCAGTCTAGGCGCCTCTTATATTTTTCTATAAAATATGTAAAAGTCTTATTTTTGCATATAGTACAATATATTTTTAATGTACAGGGAGAAATTTTATAGTAGTTTTAACTCTTTTTACACACACTGAGGTAAACAAAAACATTTTCTAATGTTACTGTGATTTTATTTTTTTATTTTAAATAATTTTATAAATAAAATTGAAGCGCTTGTCTGAAATTTTTAATTAATTGGTTCACTTTATTATAAGCACTTTAATAAAGTCAAAATATACGTTTTATAAAATCTTTTTTTGGCTTGTTCTGGATAACATCAGAGATGCTTTTTTTTATGGGTCTTTTCATAAAGGCTAAAAGATTTTTGTTTTTAATAAAAAGCTAAAGAAAACACGGGTGAGAAGACTATTGAAAAATAAAATATACATCTAAGAGCTGGCTTCAAGGATCAGCAAAAGGGACGAATGGTCGTTGAGTGCACTCGCTTTGAATATGAAATACAGTTTTCAATTTGAAATGTAATACATTTATATCGTTTTTAAGGTTTATAAATGGTAAACACTCACGTATTGTTTTTACGCGCCATAGACGCCGATGATGATCCGATTATTCGATTATCGTTTACTCGTTTGAGAATATTAAAATGACGCGTCGGAAGTGACAATTAATTATCCAATAGCGATGGCGGTGACGATTCGATTATTCGATAATCGATTAGACGTTCCCGACATACATATATCGTGAATTAGCTGACTTCGTGTGAAAGAATCACCGAGGACAGTGAAACCATCCGATTTGTCTTCCAAGGCTTAACTGGGGATAGAACCCCACCAAGGACCACCACTCCTGACAACGATCGCTCACCTATTATATAACTGGCTAATAAATTATCTTTTGCTATTATATTTGTCAGCAGTGATGGCCTAGTGGTTGAGACTTCAAGTCTTACTCGGATGGTCCGAGTTCGATCCTGGGCACACACCTCTGACTTTTCAGAGTTATGTGTGTTTTAAGCAATCAAATGTCACTGGCTTTAACGGTGAAGGAAAACATCGTGAGGAAACCTGCACTCCTGAGAGTTCTCAAAGGTGTGTGAAGTCTGCCAACCCGCACTGGGCCAGCGTGGTGGACTATGGCCTAATACCCTCCTCATCCTGAGGAGGAGACCCGGCTCAGCAGTGGGTCATTGAAGGGTCGTAATGATTATATTTGTCTGAATAACAGTAAGCAGATTTAATGAAGAAAGTGATTTTATATCAAAACAGTGACTACTACTTATTACTACTTTAATATAGGACTAAGTATTTCCTTCTCATAACGTATACACTTGTGAACTTTTGGTGATTTTCAAAGCATTCATATTCCATAAACATTAGTAATTATATTGTCAATCAGCTTTTAAACGCAGTCGATCGTTTCATCCCAAAACCGTGATTACTACTACTTCTGATCTGTACCTCATAATATTAAATAAATTTGCAACTTTCCGTTATCATTTTATTCTCTCATACATCCGCACGGTATGATGTTTCAACAAGACTGACTTGCGAAACATAGCTCATTTGTATTTATATCAAGTAGTACTGTATTCAGTAATGTAGTTAGGTAGGCTATATACAACTCCTCAGCTACTTATAGCAGATATTTCGTGTTTAGACTAATGTCAATAGAATATATGGTGGAATTTCTTGGAAATGTCTACTTTAGATAATCAGAAGTAGTTTAAATATTTAATATAATAGTTAATAACGTTATCATTTCATCGTTTTAGTATTGGTGGAGGATCTTTTTGAGTTAAAGATAAAAATAATGAGTACCTACTAATTATATCTGAGCAAGAAACATAAACTCAAATAAATAAAGTGTTGTAATTTAGAAGCGAAATATCAAGCTTTAAATTTGTCTGAAATGTTTCAGCGCTTGATGTTTTTTGTTGTATTTTATTTGAGCAAGTTAATTTACTACCAGAACGCTTTAGCTTTGTAACTTTGAGTTATTCCATGTGATGAGAAAAATATACGAGTTGAAAATTAAAATTTATATTCTATTTATAATTCTGTTTGAAATACTAGCATATAAAATATGGAGGAAATTAAGAGTCATACCTCAATATTTTCTACACTGATACACTAACATATCTTCACTAAAAACGGTGATAGAATAACCTATCATTAGCCAAAATTATTAGAAAATTTATTATGCTGCTCTCGCTCATTCCTACATACAAAACAGGCTGCACATCTCTCTCAGTTTTAAGGTTTTTTTAATGGTAGATAAGATGCAAACGAGCACATGGTTCATCTGATGGTAAGTGGCCACCATCGTCCACGGTCGTGCATCCTCGAAGATAGAGTGGGGAGGGGGAGTGAATAAAAAAAAGGCTGCGTTCAGCGGACCCTGAACGAGAATCCAGAGTTCACTATGACAGAGTCTAGAGTACAGAATATCTCGACCGAAACACGTTAATGACACTTGGCGGCCGGATTTGCGTCCTCGTGCCCGCGGTCGTAAGCCAGTCGGGGAACAGATCCCCTACCACCAATGGGGGTTCTGGGCTCTTACGAGATACTTGCCCAGCGGCAGAGGGGAATTAAGCAGTATTAAGGTAGACAAAGTGAGATAAAACACAATAAAAACGTGTAATGTACTTAAGTAAGAAGTGAAACTTTTCTTCCATCTTTCTCAGGAGTTAGTTAATTTCTCCTATTTAATAGTTTATATATTTAGCTCTTCTACAAGTATAACAATAATATGAAATGCTTATACGTAGCATTTATAATTTTTAAAATACTTTTGTCTCTCTATTTTTTAACCAACAAGAGTTTGTAATAAGTTTTGCCTTTCCTATTCTTCCTTTTCGTTCAAATCTTATTAATTAAATAAAAAAATGATGTAAGAAACAATACTTTAAATATCAAGCTATTAGAATTGAAAAAAAAAACAATAAAATATTTGATTTTTATTTCTTTCTTGAATTGAAAATAAAAGAATATATTTTTCTAAATATTTTTTACTGAAAACCGTTTTCAAATTGGTGTAATTTACGGACTATTTGTTAAAAATAATACCTTTTAGCACGAAGGGTAGTTTAAATGTTAGGTTGTAAAGAAATATTTGCATGTTTTCCCATAGGCGCATTGCAGTTGAATAAAACCGCATTCGTTACCCGTTATTCGTGGTAGAAATATTAAATTTTATTAAAATATTTCTAGGATATCGAAAATCCTATAATAAATAATTATTTAATTAAATATCAATTTAATCATTACTTAAATAAAGTATCGTTTGTAAATACAGCTATTTCTGATGAATATTAAACAAAACCCTTATAAAGTTTGGTAAAAGTAATTTATTAAATTAAAAAAATATATATAAGTAGAAGAATATACAATAAATAGATATAAAGTATTAGAATTTTAATAAAAAATTAGGAAGTATTTTTAACAAAAATTACATATTGGTCTTTGGTTAATGAGACGCTGTCTAATTGTACGATAATTAAAATCCTTCTAAATAATGCAAAACGTAGTGTAAATCCATGGTTTTTGATACGCATTTAAAATTATAGTTATCCTTTGAACTATCGATAACTCTTTCTTTTTAAAATCACATTAAAGTTCTCGGTCTATCTTGTTTATAATAAGTATTCTCGGGTAGTTCAATTTATCTTATTTCGAGTACATAATATACCTATAGCTTTCGTTACGATAGTATTGAGTCAAGTGATATCGCGCAGTATATTTTAAAGTAGTGAGATTAATAGTGTATTGTTGCTTGGTGCCGTGGTGCTAGGCCTCCGTCAAGGAACACGAGCACGTACTTTATTATTTTAACAATTGTTAGTGAGGTAGAGTGGCGAAGGTGAGAGTTTAGGGGTTGGATCTTAATACGAGTCGCATGAATTTAGTATAACTGTGAATGTGGGATTGAAGAGAGGGTTCATTCTTACCTAAAAAGAATAATATTAGTTGAAGGAGTCGCGTTAAAATTAAAAATACACGATGTTAAAATAAAATTACGAACCCTCTTAACTTGAACTATGTGATTATTTGATATTTGACACTGACGGATTACATTACAGATTAGAAATTTCCGAAACATCGATGTTTGCGTGGTCTAGAGAACATCAATGTTGAAAAGTATCGAAACATTATCATATATTTTTTAAATATTTTCTTAAAATTTAATCTGAAGTTAGTTCATTGAGAAGAATATAGTAATAAATAAAAATCAATTTAATATTCAGCTTTAGAACAGCTAATGTAAAAGAGCGAGTGTGAAACTTGCAAACTGCGGGTTCCGTATAATTTTATTTAAAAACTATTGCTTTCATACATCAATGGGCAGAAAGCAACTGTAATAAAATATTTTAAAGTAATTTTATAGATTATTCTCTTTGGAGTATCTGTTTGAAATATTAAAATAACCGCTGTTTACTAAGTGCACATGGATGTATACACGGTACATATACCAGAACAATATTTTTTACAATTTTATCGGTCTGTTTGTTCCGGCTAATCTCTCAAATGGCTGGACCGATTTGGATAGGACTTTCATTGGCAGATAGCTGATGTAACAAGGAGTAACTTAAGCTATTTAAGATCTCGCTACGACCCATAGGAGCGGAGCAACACGTGAACGAAGTCACGCGGGTCCGCCAGTCATTAATATAATTATAAGGCATCCCTTCTAAAGCGAACAGGAAAAAATATAGATATTTCCTATTCTTGTAATATTGCTATTTTTTAAGCTCATTCATTTTAGTATATTTATTTATTTAATTATTATTTTTTAATATAGTTTAATAGGATTTGAAATAGTGCTAGTTTGCTCTGCCCTCTTGCTAGTTTAGCAGACTGTGTACTATAATCATTTGTGTCTGTGTCAAGAATATAATTGCATAGGCACTAGTCGAACCGCACCGGCTTCGCACGGGTACAATTTATAGGGTATAATACTTAGATTTATCAAAAAATATTTAATTTAACATTAAATTAAATATTTGCTACTCTTGGATATTTAAAGAAGTGGAAGTACTTGTTGCCTATTAAGACCAAAATCTCTCTGGCTCAAACCCTTCTCCTTACTATTATAGATTACGCTGACACCTGCTATTTAAAATTATCTCAAGTGTTACTTGATAAGTTAGAACGACTGCAGAATATGTGCATAAGATTCATATTTGGGCTTATTTTTTTTAGTAGATTTTTAGAAAATGTAAACCCGTGCGATTAAAAAAAAAATGCTTGTAGATCATGTACCAGTTACTACATTAAGTTGAAGTTAATGATGATCATGATTAGTAAAATGAATTAGGCCATCCATCCATTTCCTTATTTTAGTTTCCGACACATATATATATTTATATGTGAATGTATATGTATTAATAGTTTATGTATATATTATTTACTTATTAATTTTGCACTACCTTTATACTTTTTCATATATTCTCTAGGTAAGAGGTTGCCTGTAAGAGATCACTACTAGTGATAAGGCCGCCTTTGCATGCTGATATAGTTTTTAATTTAAATATGTATCATTCTAACTACTTTAATTTGTGTGCAATAAAGTATTTATCTATCTATCTAATTTTTAATATATTGTTGCTAAATAAAAATATACATGCGCTTACTACTTAAAGCTAAAGGAGTTTTATTATTATCCCGAAGAACTCTAATATTCGCTAAAATCCATTCACTTACTACATCTCAGATCGTAATCGCTTCACTTTGTTACAGTCCCGGCAATTCTCTACACCCTCCTAAATTCGTCTACTAAAATTAGAATTAACCTTTCAAAAAAAGAGTCTATCTACTAAAATTCCCACCTATTTTTATTGGAAATACGTGGAAGTAAGAAGGAATAAGAACATTTAGTAGTAGACCCTAAGTTCACTTGAGTTTCATTCTATTATCTGTCTGGAACAAAACTTTAAATAATTTTATGTGTATATAAGGTTAAAGCTGTGTTTATTTTATTAACTAGCGACCCGTTACGGCTTCGAATGGTTTCTTTACTATTAAAGTCTGCATGTAAATATAATCTCTTGAATCACTCTCATACAGACAGCGGGAAGATTATTTTTTATATTATGTAAAGATAAATAATTGTAGAAATCATCTTGTCTTATTGTTAGTTTAATAGGAATCTATTATTTTTTTTTTCAAAAAGATTACTAGCAGTATGGATCACATACTACTAGTATTCCCTTTACCCCTCCTAGTAAGCTTTCATGCTTGTGTGTTGTGTTGCAGGAGTGGGTCACGCCAGTAGTCCAATGTCCGGGATTTGAACCCACGACTTAAATATCTATTAAATCGTAAAATCGTAGAATCGTCAGAATTTATGTAGAAAATGGTGACTTAATTTTTTTTTACGCAGTGCAATGAGATTCCGTGTATTCTCTTTAGTCGATGGTAGCCTTCGAAGGTTTTCATCCTCTGTAGTCATAGTGGAATACTGACATACAGCATATGTTGTGCACTTTTTATGTTTTATTTTAGTGTTATTATTAATTAAATTATTATTCATCCAAAAAAGAAGATTATAATTTTGTCGATTATAGAGTATGGATCATGAATATCAGAGATCAGCGGCAAAATAAAGATTGATAAAAAAAAAAAATAGTTTAAAAAACTAAAAAAATACGCTTTTATAGAAAATCCAACTAAAAAATAGAAAATAAATGTAAGAAAAAATGATTTTATTGTAAAAAAAGCTTGGGGTGCTTTTTCAGGATATTATCAAAATAACCCTTCTACTCATATCTGTTTATAAAATATTTATAACTATTGATAACAATCATAACAAAGATTCCGTTACATACATTCTTACACGTATGAAGCTAATAAAAGCGTATTAAAATATATTTTTTTTTAAGATTTTCTATCTACTTCAAAATTACATTAATATAAGAAAATGTTAAATGTTGTAATTAATTTTATGATTAATAAAGACTTTTTAAAACTGAAAAAACTGATTATAAGTATCTATTTCAATTATTAAATCCTGGTGTTTTTACACCCATTGTAGTCTTAGTGGTATACAAATTCATTACAGCCTTTAAGGGATATTTAAGTACGTCTCAGTTATCAAACCAACAAAGTATAAAAATGTATGTACATTATAGTATTATAATATTCAACTAAGCTGACATTTAATAATTCAAAAGGTATAAAGGGCTGTATTATAAAGAAGTGAATAAATAGAATTTATAACTAATTGTGTGGCATGCATGACTGCGACTGCTACTCGTAGCAAAGGTAATCGGATTATTTCTTTGTACGATCTAGTAAGCTGAAATTGCTTTTAAAATTACATTTTTAAACGTTACGTAACTTAACTCTCGAGCTTAACTAACGTTGGCCTATAATGTTATAGACTAACAGTTAGCGGTTAAGTGTCAGAGGCAAAAAAAATCCAAAACTCATAACCCCCGTAATTGAAATTAGTCTGAAAATAGTTTTTCGTGATCTTGCATGAAGACTCATGCTAGTATAGGTAAGGCAAGAATTTTTTTTATTATATTACTATCATCATCATAACCCGTCAAAGGCCCACTTTGACCCGGGTCTCCTTTAGGCCATAGTCACGCTGGCCCAGTGCGGGTTGACAGACTTCACACACCTTTGAGAACTCTGGGAACTCTCAGGAGTGCAGGTTTCCTCACGATGTTTTGCCTTCACCGTTACAGCATGTGATCAGGATCGGACGGGTAAGAACACAAATCCCTCTACCGCTGGCAGAGCATCTCGTAAGAGCCGAGTAACCCTTACCCGAGTACCCTTTGCTGATAGGGGATCTGTTCCCCGACTGACTTGCTGACTTGACTGACCACCAGCGAATCCGACTTCCAAGTGTCATTGACGTGTTTCGGTTGAGCCGCATGTGGGCCAGACTTACCTCTCACTCTCCCATCCCGCTAATGCTGCGATTCTAGTGAACTCTGGGTACTCGTTCAGGGTCGACTGAAACCGTAGCATTCTTCTCTTCACTCACTCTACGAAGATAGCGGCAACGCATTGGCAAAACAAGAGTCGCTCTCTTGAATTGCCGATTTACATGAACGATGGTGTCCACTTACCATCAGGTGGGTCGTCTGCTCCTTAAAAAAATAAAGAACTCGGACCTACCGAGTAAGATATAAAAGTTTTCAAAATATCATTATTAATATATTATTTGATTGGATTTATAGAATTGGAATATCAGAACAAAACGTGACAGCACCATGGCCACCAGACGTGATTGACGTGACAGATTACACAGATATCAGCTGTTCCATGTGACTAAAGTATCTAAACTTTTTATTTTTTTAAAGATTACTAGTAGTTTGGATCACATATTACTAGTATTCCCTTTACCCCTCCTAGTAAGCTAAAATGCTTGTGTCAGGAGTGGGACACGCCAGTAGTCCAATGTCCGGGATTTAAACCCACGACTTATCGATCGTTAATCCAACGCCCGCACCACTGAGCTACTGACGTTTCGAAAATTTATCCAGACACAATATGTCTAAAGACCTTAAACTTCCCTAAAAAAGATCTTGATTAATGAACGTCATATCCAAACTCGAGACGTATTTAACGTGACTCTCCATTAAGCGGGTAGACGTTAAACAAAATTAACTAAAGCCAGTATTTTACGCATAGTTAATTTACTAGGAATGGCCTTTGCCTTAGAGATTAAAACTTTAATGAATTTCACAATTATGTACTGAAGTAGCTTGAGACGATGTAGATTAAAGTTGCTCTTGAAATCTTAACTTGGTGTGTTTATTATTAAGTGTGGTAAAGTAAAACTCTAAAAAATGTCCGAAAATGTTACAAATAAAGCTTTAGAAACACTAGCGGTTGACGCAGAATTAGCAGTTATTATAAACAAAAAAGATAATGTAGTCAAAAATCTTGTGGCGCATGAAATAAAAAATATTCCTACTTCTTGCGTAACTAATCATGATAAGCAAATTTTTAAATCTTTACAAAAGACGATTAAAGACAATGATCTCATAGTATCTAAAGCTGACAAGGGTAACGCAGTCGTCATTCTTACACGTAACGATTATTTAGATAAAGTTAATGATGTTATATCAGGAAACGAATTTCTCCATTTGCCTTCTGACCCAACTTGTAAATTTTCTAAAGAAATTAGACAATCTGTAGAAAACTTCGAATTTATATTTCCTAAAAATTCAAATAAGTAAAAAGTCTTAGTAATGAATCCTCATGCGCCAAAGTTATACGGTTTACCAAAAATACATAAGGACCACATCCCCATACGTCCTGTTGTCTCATACATAGGTGCTCCAGCATATTTGTTAGCAAAATAGTATTAAAAATAGTATTCATTTAGTTGATTGCATAAAAAATATCAACTTGCCAAATCGTTGTAAGTTATTATCGCTCGATGTTGATAGTTTATTCACAAATGTCCCAGTCGATGAAACATTAGATATTATGACAGGGCTTCTTGAAAAGAGGAGATTGCATCCTCTTGAAATATCCGAAATAGTAGAATTAACACAAATTTGTATGAAACAAAACTACTTTAAATTCAACGATAAAATTTATCTTCAAAGAGAAGGTCTTGCAATGGGTTCTCCTCTCAGTCCCTTAATGGCAGAATTATTTATAAATGATTTTGAAAACAAAAACATTATCAATAATAATAATATTCTTTACTATTATCGATATGTTGATGATATAATTATTTGCTGGACTGGAACAGATAGGCAACTAGGACATTTCATATCAAACTTAAACACAATTCACCCCAAAATAAAATTTAAAGCTGAGTTTGAAGAACAAAATTCACTAAAATTTCTTGATCTTTCGATTACTCGCGTCAATAACAAACACCAATTTGAAATCTATCGTAAGCCTACTTACACAGACATAACAATACCTTCTATATCATGTCATCCCTGGCAACATAAGTTTGCAGCATTTCATAGTTACATCCAAAGATTAATGACTATTCCGCTTAATAAAGCAAACTATCAAAAGGAACTGAAAATAGTATATCGAATTGCTTCTGCTAACGGTTACACTTTGGACACCATTAACAATATTATTAAAAAGAAACAGTCAGCACAAACTAATAAACAATTATATGCAGTCCCTCCCGAAAATCAAAATAAATACAAATCTAGTATAACTTATTTTGGACCGTCTTCTGAACGAATAGCGAAAATTCTTAAATCGCATAATGTAAATGTTGGTTTCAAGACCAATAATTCACTTAGACGTATTTGTAACGGTAAAGATAAACTGAGTAACAACCTAAAATCAGGAGTATATGAGCTTCAATGTTCTGACTGCAATGCCAAATATATAGGTCAAACGGGTCGTAGTTTTGATATTCGGTATAAAGAACACTTAGCTGCTTTTAGGAACAATAAACCTGAGAAATCCCATTTTGCTAAACATCTCTTAGATAGCGGCCACAATATGGGCCATTCTCACAAAATACTACATATTTGCGATAAAGGTTTTAAACTTAATTTGTTAGAGCAATTAGAAATAATTAAAAATACTAATCAAACATTTGAGCTGCTGAACGAACAAATAAACGTGTCTAAATCCACTCTACTCGATATCTTTAGTTGTAAGAACAAAACACGAGTACCGAGTTAAGTATCGAGTATCGAGTATTGCGTCTCGAATATCGAGTATTGAGTTAAGGTATAAAAGGCTGTTTTTTGAACAAAATTGTCACTTAGCAAGTGACGCTTGTAGAGTCAACACGTCCTGAAGATGCTTCGGTTACGGAGCGAAACGTACGTCGATTGTCGATCGCGATCTACTTGTGTGGTGTGTACTGGTTCGGGTTCGCGCGTTACACTTTTCTGTCAACGGTGTGCTCTTCCGGATTGTGCCGTACGAGTGTGGTTGTTAGATCGTCAAGCTACCTACTTGTGTGGTGTGTCTTAGTTCGGGTTCGCGCGTCTCACTTTTGTGTGGACAGGGTGCTCTTCTAGGTTGTACCATACGAGTTTGGTAGTTCAGATTGCCGCGGTTTATAGCAAGGTAACATTTTTATTCCTTTTAAACCATGAATTTCCGCAAAGTAACGCCTGATTCAATTCAATATAAAAAGTAAAACTCGTTATTAACATACACTATAGACGGAAGCCGATTAGTACCTGGGCCTTAAGATCAACTAAAGTGTTTATAGACGTCTTTTATTATATTACTAGCGGCCTGTCCTCGCTTCGCTCCGGGTATTTAAAGCAATATTATAATTGATGTCCATAAATTGTCACTTTGTAAGTTATATAAAAAAAATAATAGAAACTAACATAAAAGAAAAGAGACAAAAATAAAATTGAATAGAGAGAGAGATAATCGAAAGAAAGATAGTGAAGAGACTGATCATATAAAAATAAAAATTAAAGAGAGAAAAAAGAGAGAGGATGAGAGTTAGTATTATAAGAGGAAGACAGACGAAAATACTATAGACTTCTCTCAGTGAAAGAATTTTTAAAATCGGGTTAGTAACAACAAAATGGCCATGTTCTATTAATTAAAAAAGGTATAGGCCATGTTCTATTAATTAAAAAAGGTATAGGTATAGGCAACACTAAATTATGTTTGTCACTCACGAATAGTGTAGTTTTCTATCAGCGAAAGAATTTTTTAAATTGGATTTGTAGTTCCTGAGAAACTCTTCAGTTAACAAAATAACCACCTTATGGCACTTAAATGGCCATGTCTTTTTAATTAGAGTATTTATGGCAACACCACATAGCCTATGTTACCCGGAAAGGATGTAGCTTCCTATCGGTGAAAGAATTTTCAAAATCAGTTCAGTACTTTTCGAGCCTATTCGCAAAAACCAACAAACAAACATGCAAATAATCAAGTCTTTTCTCTTTATATATAAACTACTTTGCTAACCATCAATTAACCAACCTAACCTAATATTTCACCACTATACTGTAGTTTTACTAACTGTATATAATATATTTATTTAACCCTGTACTGATCGTAAATATGAATATATTTAATAATGTAATAAAAAAAATTAAATGTTTCATTTTCATGGCAAAATTTTCCCTAAAATCAGGGAAATTTTCTATTTATTTTGGCTTTGACGATATCGACATCGCGAAATAATGTTTCATTTCATTTGAATTTGATATATTCTCTATGGATATATAACAAAACATCTATAAATAAAAACAGGGTTTTTAAAAACATACAAAACATGTACTTGACAAATTATTTATTATTATAATATTATTTTTGGCTATATTATATAGAAAACAAACTTAGTAATAGGAAACTGGCTTCTTTAATATCTGCGAGATAGTTAATATATCCATACAAATAAATAAAATTGGAGTGTCTGTTTGTAATATTAAAATAACGGTTTTTTACTAAGTGCATATGGATACAAATACCAAAACAACATTTTTTACATTTTTGTCTGTCTGTCTTTTTGGATTTTGTTCGATTTTGACGGGACATTTACTGACAGATAGCTGATGTAACAAGAAGTAAATTAACCATCTCGCTATGACCCATAGGAGCGGAGCAACACACGAACGAAGTTGCGCAGGTCGGCTAGTCTATAATAATTATCTGATTCTAGAGTTTAATGAATATGTTTCTACAATATACTAGAAAGGTGCTACGCAAGAGCTAAATCTCTGAAAATGGGAAAACAGCCAGATCAGATACGCTCAGATAGCTGATGAAGCGAGAAAAATGGCGTGTTCGAGTGCTCTACGTACTAATGTTCAATTTATATTAAATGTTGCTAGATTTACGAGTCAGCTTGGTTTTTTTACTGATAAAGGAAAACGTTACTCCTCCTCTCTTCAAGTCCTGCCCGATGTACTTGTTTACCATTAACATCTTTGTCGTTTTAGAATATATTATAAACTATTTACTATCAATATTATAAAGAAGTAGTCCAAAATTCTTTTAGCAATAGAAAGACGCATTATTTGCGAGTGTCATAGGTTATATATTAACTATATTATAACTACTTCTTTTAGACTTTTTCGTAGTAGTCGGATTTGCAAAGGAAGTTGGAGAAAAATGGTCGAACGAAAAGTTACAGGTAGAGTATGAATGAATTAACGTTACACTCGTTAATTGTGAATGACTAAACAGTTTGAATACACTTCAGCGAAGTGAGAGAGAAGTGAAATTCTTTCTATTTTTAATTTTCTAGAATGTATTATTTTCAAAAAAATAAATAAAAGGAGTTAACGCGTAATAGCATCTTACATTAAAAAAAAAATTCAAAAAATAAAATGATTGTAAATTTTCTTATCTATAGAGCCTTTAGTTCTCGTTTTTCATTGATTTTCTTCAAAGCTTCAACCTCTTGTAAAAACGTTAGTACAATTATTCAAATATTATGTAAAAATATTCTACTATCTGCAAACCGACAAAAGTGCTAGCTAGTCATTTTTGAGAGAACTTTTAAACGATGGTTTAAGTCAGTAGGTTTAAAGGTAAAGAGTTATATTAACCTATATGGACGACAGTTTTTGATTCAAAATGTATGTCTTTTATCTTATTTTACAATTTTTTTTCATTTTTTCGTAAACAAAGCGCATGTTGTCTCTTTCTAGCACTTTCACATTTAATTGTATCGTGACATATTAAATAAAATATTATGTTTGTAAATGTAAAATACTTTAAAATGATAAAAATATTGTGTTGCCTAAAATAAGAAAAACCATAATGATTTTCCTACTTTGCTTGAGCCATTTTTACGATTTACTTTATAACACGGCTCCATTCAGACAGCCAGATATATAGGTCTAGGAGTAGAGAGGGCAAACATTTTTCAATATTTAAACAGAAGAAAATATAGCATTTGTGTTTGAATCTTCAATATACCAATAACATATGGTATACTTATGGTAATGTAATCCTTTCTATCCAAATTGCTCCTTAACCTTAACATTTTTTTTGATCCCATCCCCATAATACTTAACACTTACACATCCTCCTCATTTTGTATTCAATAATTCAGCTTACCTGAAAAAAAAGAAGAAAAGTATTATTTTACATGTTATTCCTTTATCTAAACGTATAATAAAATCATAGAATGACCGTGTTTGTGCACGCATCATGTTTAAACGGCTCAACCGATTTTAATTAAATTTAGTACACGGATACTTTAGAAGGTAGATTATGCAGAGCAATTTTTGTCTCGAAAAAAAGTTTTAGTGGGATAGAATGGTAGGATAATAAAAAAACCTGAAAAAGTTGTACACAAAATTATACTTAACTAGCTGCGCCCTGCGGTTTTAACCGCTATATTTTGGATAATTCACACGAATATCATTATAAACTATAGTCTATGTGTTATTCTAATGTGTAAGCTATATTATTGTAAAGTTTTATCAAAATTCATACAGTAGTTTTAGCGTGAAAGAGTAACAAACATACATCCATAAATTCTTAAAACTTTCGTGTTTATAATATTAGTAGGATTTAAAAAAGTCGAGTAATACAATGAATAAAATCCTAGTAATCCTTTATGTAGAATATTATAGTAGTTATGTAAAATATTTCTTAATCTAATCCTGTTAGCACATAAAAAGCCAAAATCATATTTAGAAACAGTTAATCATCGAAAATTGTACAAAAATATTCAGCAGCACTTCACACACTCTTCTAACCGAATATTTCCAATAATAATGATGTCACGCATAGATAGATGATCGAATAGTTTATTAAACTATTCAAAACATAATGTAACTTTGAATGAAGTTTGAAATAAACAGAAGAAATGTTTAGAAAAACAAATCGCGGTAATGTAATATAAGGAGGGTTCGCTACGAGTCGGGCTTAGTTCACTCGCACGAATGTAATTGATTTTGAGTCGATTTTGGTAATGTTATTGGACTAAGGAAAACCTTTATAATGACGAGTAAGTATAAATATTTTTTTAACATAAGTAGTAGGATCTATTTATTTTAAGAATAACCTTTAACTTCTCAATATTTTACTAGCTTAAATATTGAATATCATACGAGTACTTGCCGACAGCTAACTTTAGATCTGAGAAAAAAATAGTTGGAAAAAGTTGCTCCGTATGAGCGTGACAGTGACATTTACTATTTTGAAAAAAAAACAGCCGACGCGCGGGAACTGAAACGTCGCATAAGAATCAATCGCATGTGACGCGTTGTTTTCGCCCCGCGTTCGCCGCTATATAGACCATAATAGTGACTTCTGCGCGTTCAAGGTCAAACCTTTACTTACGTGCCGATAGCTATATAAGTTAGTGAACTCAAGCAACGAGTTTCTGAGTTTTTATGTACTGAAAAAGGTCTTAAAGCCCTGTTGTTGGGTGTCAAGGCAAGTAGATAGTCGAAAGAAACTAATAAAATTAGAAAAAAGTACCAGCCAATAAAATGCTTTCAATATTGTTGCAAGGATAAATAAAACTGAAGCGTCTAGCTCTGAGTCCACTACAATACCACTTAGGATGATTGAAACAACGCATTAATTTAGCTCAGATGGACCAAAAACGTAAAATTAGTATAGTATATACACAAACAAAAAGTTAAATCTGATATATTCATCGCTCGGAGTTAGAGTTTTTATTAAAAAGTTTGAATCCCTGTTCGTGGCATACATTTATTCCAAAACTTTTCTTTTCCAGTCATATGGATACTTTCCCTCATACTAACTGTTGAAGCACGATATGAGAATGTTAATGTGAAGCAGGATTGGTGGGAAACAGCTGTTTTTTATCAAATTTATCCACGGTCTTTTATGGATAGTGATGGTGATGGGATTGGTGATTTAAATGGTAAAGTTATATCTAATGATAAGTTAGAAATATATGTGGATTTCATTTGGAAAAAGCTGTTTAAGAATAACTCATAAATTAAACAGTATCAAGGAAGATATCAACTATATTAAAAATACTATTTAGTAGGTTAATATTTTAAGTTTGATAACATACTATTTATAGGAATTACTTCAAGACTAGACTATCTAAAAGACCTAGGAATTGATGCAACATGGCTATCCCCTATATTCAAGTCTCCAATGCACGATTTTGGCTACGACGTATCGGATTATTACTCAATCCATCCAGAATATGGAACCATGGAAGACTTTGAACAACTCCTCAAAAAGGCTAATGTGCTGAGTAAGTTATTTTATCATAATGGGTCAAACTTTTGGGAAAGATTAACGACTGTTGGAAAGTACTCAACGGATAATGCAGTTTTTTAATGTCCCTTTTTTGGTAAATTTTGTTGACTTTAAAATATAGTATCTGGATTTCGATTCATAGTACTAACAAAATATATGAAGACTCGTAAATTATAAACTAATGAACATGGAAGTGAAGCTAGATGAGGTTATGAAATAAAATAATAATTTCTAGATATAAAAATCATCTTAGACTTTGTACCTAACCATACAAGTAATGAAAGTGAATGGTTTATCAAATCATCCCATAAAGACGAGTATTATAGCGACTGGTACATTTGGGAGAACGGTCATTTGGACGCGAAGGGTGAACGACGGCCTCCGAACAATTGGGTAAGATAGAATTATCTAAGTGCATAAATGAAATAATCTATATCCATTTCTGTCTTCAATAAATACACTATGAGCGAAGTTAACTGACAACTGACTAAGCAAAACGAAACCAAGATAGTTAAATAAAAAACGATATGAGAGTAACGGTGGAGAACTATAACATTTTAAGTATAAAACAAAATCCCTTATCCAATAATTAGTCTGTACACGATAAACTCAAAATTATTTAACGGATTTTCATGCGGTTTTTACCAGTAGATAGAGTAATTCACGAGGACGGTTTAAGTGTATAATTTGTTAAGGTTTTATATAAATTGGTTAAAATATGAAGATCATTCTTAAAAATGTAGGACAAAGGGGTCAGAACGGGTCGTTAGTCACTTAGATAAGAACGTAAACGTCTTTTTGATTGGAAATACAATTAAAATAAACAACGATTCACAGCATAATGTTTCTATTATTATAACACCAATAGCAGACGACCTTCAAATTGAATTTAGGATAAAATCAACTAAGTTATTAAAATAATAGATTGAAGTTGAAAATTACTTCAAAGGTAATGTAGAATTGTTTCTAAGAAAATACGCCCGCGCATTGTTTTAAATTCTGATGTTGCCAAGCTTTAAATTTAGTTAAGTATTAATATTTATTGATATAGAATATAAGCCAAATAGTATTTTACTCCCTGGTCGCCGGCTTGAAGTTGTTGACAAAGAAATCCTTATTATAGACTCTCCTAATTAAAATTTTATAATGAGCTAAAACTAATTTGTTTTTTAAATATAAATAGTATTTAATATTAATAACTTGGATTAACACTTTTTTACGAATAAAAAAATTCTGCGGAATAGAACTTTCTCTTTTTATAACACTTTTAATCATCAATCAATATCAATCCTTATAATTGACATCGTTTGCAATTTACCGTCTTGAGTGAGTCAGTGAGTCATTGTGTGAGTTGGTGAGGGAATCAGTGAGTGATTAAGTCAGTGGGTGATTGAGTAGTAGAACGAGTGGGAGAGAACTAATGAACAATTCAGTGAATGGTCGATCGAATGGGTAACTGAATACATAGAAATAATATAACAAGACTTATATAAGACCTCATATTCTTTTGATCTCTCTCATCTTAATTCTATCTCTAGATATAATTCTGAAACCCACAAAATTATAACGCTAATAAACTGGGCAGATAAAAGATAATATTAAGTATCTAATTGTGTCCGGTTTACCAGAATATATGATATTTGTTATCTCCTATAATGAAGACAAATGTATAGTAATATTATTATGTAGATGCATTCAGCCATGGAGCAGAGCGGAGATGATGTGTGTCCTTAATAAGGATGCTGCGCCAGTCGTATCCTTGACGTAGAAAGATATTCATTATTCTGGTACAAGTTTACGATTTCATGTGCCATAATGATGTTTTCCTCAATATTTTAACCCGTTTCCAAAAAGTTAGTAGATGACTAGACTCACTTGATAGTTATTGGGTTTCATCATTGCCCAGTTAACACATAAAAAATCGGACAAGTGCGATTGTGGCATTAGGGCACTTAGGTTTCCGTACAATTTGAATTAAGACAAACTAATTTTTCCGTCGGAAAACTGTTGTCTTTGAGTAGTGTTAGCCGAGTGGTTAAGACATCGGTGTCTTACTTCAAACGCCTCTGACTTTTCTGATTTTTGTGTGTTAAGCAATTAAATATTACTTTCTTTAACGGTGAAGGAAAAAATCGTGAGGAAACCTGCACTCCTGAAAGTTCTATAAAAGTTCTCAAAGGTGTGTGATGTCTGTCAACCCGCACTGGGCCAGCGTGGTGGACTATGACCTATCTCCCTCCTCCCTCCTAGCAGTGGACCATTAATGGGTTGTGATGATGATAATGATTAACCCTAAAAAAGGTCTAGAATTGCTGACTGAATGTTCAAAGTTCTCAAGCTTTGAGACGGTGTGCCCATCATCATCCTTTGTAATATATTTTATAGAACTAAACAGATTATATTAAAGTTATATATTTTATTACTAAGTACCATGTTTCCAGATAAGTGTTTTCAGAAAAAGCGCATGGCATTACAAGGCAAGCCGTGATCAATACTATTTGCATCAGTTCGGTAGCGCTCAGCCGGATTTGAACTTTAGAAATCCTGTTGTTGTTGAGGAAATGAAAGTAAGTACATTTATAGATCAGCAGCTGCTTTAGATATTCATCTTTTCTTATAGCAAATATTTTTATTATGATGTTCAACTGAATTCTTGTATTGTTAGGGTCTGTTTCACAACATCCATGTAAACTCTTAAACAAGCTATTTGCAATCTATCAAATAAGTATTTCAATTTACAATTTTACTATTTAGCAGACCAGCTCTCGCTTCGCTAAGCTGTATTCAAACAGTTCCATATATATATGTATATCTTTCCTTACTTCCTTTGCAAATCCGCCTACCACGAAAAAGTCTTTTCATTTTTCAAGTTAATGTATACCCTATGATATTCACGAATAATGCGGCTTTCTATTGGTAAAGGAATCAAAATCGGTTCAGTAGATCTCTGATTACCGCCCAAAAACCTCACAAACGTTACCTTTGTAATATAAATAATAGGACTAACTGGGAAATTAGATGCATTACTATAAATCAGATCAAGTACTTTGTTTCTGTCTAATTACATAGTTAGTTAGTACCTATAAATAACCCTATGATTTTAATTAAAATAACAAATTTTGGATTTGGATAATATTTACTTACAATAAGACTAAAAGAGGTTTCCTCTGGAAAACTGAGTGACAATGACGTCGTAAATAAATATAAATAATTTATTCAGTGCTTTTGTTACCAGTGTAACGAATTTCGTACAAATTGAAATAAAGGACAAAAGGAGTTTTATGCAAAATAAGGATTGTTTACTTAAAATAAACAATCGTTATGGAATATTAAAATATTTTGAAATGTTTTTTTTATTGTTGCCTTAAAATGTCTTTCAAATATAAATGCCTATTTCTCATTTTCTTTGACATTTCGATATGGTTTTAAATATATTATGACAGAAAAATACAGCATTACGACAATTTTTAACTCAATAACAACATTGTGACTAATGATGTCACAAATATAGATTATCTATTTTAACAATATTCCAATTGAATTGTACTCGTAATATACAGGGTGGATTTTTGAGACGGCTCTGTAAGGTCAGGTACTTTAAACGTTATAGTTACAAGAAAACGTTCCTAGGAGATTATCCATAACTTTTTAAGATATTCTGAACTGCATTCACAGGTTTTTGAGAAAATGTACGGTTAGCGAAAAAAGTGCTAAAATCAAAAAAAAATATTTTTTTTATGCCTATCGATCCTACTTCGCATGGGGATCAAAAGACTCTATGGGACCATTTAAAGTATGAGTACTAGAAATGTCAGAAATCGCCAAAAACATTTTCCATACATTTTCCAGCCAGTTTCTAACAGAGATGTGTAGCGTAGAATTTGTTTTTTAAGAACCAATAGAATCTATTTACTTTGCCTCAAATCTTCGTTCAGAATGTGTTATATGAAGCAATTTAAAAAAAGGGGACTATGCTTGAGATATCTATTAGTTTTCCAATTAAAAAAAGATCGTCTAAATTGAAAATTAAACCAGGTATTGATTCTACAATAACAAATTTAACTTTAATATGTTATTTCTAGAATATAATAAAATATTGGCTCGAAAAAGGAGTAGCTGGTATGAGGATAAATGCTGCAAATCACATCTTCGAAACTGATAAGGATATGTTTGGAGGAAGATATCCTGATGAGCCGAAGACTGGGAAACCAGGAGTTAGGCCTAATGATTACGATTACTTAAACCATGTTTATACTAAGGATCAGGAAGAAACATTTGAATTGATGTCACAGTTTCGTGATGTGTTTGATGCTATTACCATCCGTGATAATTTGACTAGGTAAGTTATGATGCAAATTTTACCTATCATATCGTAAATGTTTAGAAAATTGCTGGTAGGTACAGTTTAGTTTAGGATTTAACTTTATTAAGATTTATCTCTTCATCTTCGTTCGTCTCTCTTTCATCTTCTCTTATTATTTCTCGAAAGTCTTCATTAGCTTAAGCACGAGCAGATGGTCCTTCTGATGGAAAGTAGCCACCGTCGCTCTTGGACATCGGCAAAACTAGAACCCTGAGTTCACTGGAACTGCAGCATTAATAAAATGGAAGCATGCTGGTGGTTGCAAGCAAATCGGGCAACAGATCCCCTACCACCAATGGGAATGAGTTGGGAGTAAGCGTCTGAATATTTATTATTAGCATTTTTTTTTGTTAAACCTAAATATATGTGATAAATTGCACCAGTGCGAGGTCGGGGCGGATAAACTAGTGTTTCATAAAATTGCTAAGTTACTTTTGTATTTTGTCCTACATAATATAGACGTTATTAAATTTTATAGACCATAATAGGCCTTATTCACACCTAACTAGATTATATTACATAATAAACTAAAAAATTATGGCTGTAAGATAATAGGGTTAGACTACAGATATAAAATTAAAAGAGGTTTAGTAATAATAAATCTATCTATATTAGTTGATATATTACATTATTTAGATGTTAATTCTCATATAAAAGGTTTATTCCTATCTTGGAATGAACATTTAATATATATATATAATAAGACAGAAATACATCTGTATTTGCTACTAATATTTATTTAATAATGGTACAGGTTGTGGTCGTACATGAAAATATTGACTAGTTAATACGTGTTTTAATAAAAAATTATGTCATTAATGCAATACGATTTAGAGAAGATAAATTAAAAATAGTTCAGTCACTGGATAAAAGCGATAAATTTAGACGTACATCTCATGGTTATGTGAAAAATAACTATATCACAAAAAAGGACCATAAACTAGAAACTCAGAGTATTCGAAATAAAATTTTTAACTGCACTTTTATTTCTTACCGCTGATGGAAGCCATTACAAAATTAATGACCAGCTCTCCCGTAAAACGGCATTTTGTTGAACTGAATGGTTTTAAGCTGGTGGATGTTGAGGATAATAATGATAGATCCACTTACTAAGAATTTATAAACACGAAAAATTATTTCTTTTGGTAGATTAATTAATTGTAGATAAGAAAATAAGTAAAATCCACGATTGAATCTACCTCAACTTATTTGTAGGAAAGCTCACAATGCAGAAGATCATGCTTAAATTAAGATTCTGCCCGTGAGGGGACGGGTTAGAATACAATTCCCAATTGCTGCTGGGAGGACATCTCGTAAGACCCGAGTAACCCAGCATCCCCTTTGGTGTTAAGGGATCTGTTCCCCGACTGGCTTGGGACCACCAGCATGCAAATCCAACCGCCAAGTGTCTCTGACGCGTTGCGGTCGAGTATGGGCCAGATTTACTTCCATCCCGTTCTTTACGTAATAGTGGCTGTGGGTTCTCATTTAGAGTCCCTTGAAATGTAAATTCTATGATCATAAAAAGACGGAAATAACACTTTTTAAAGCCTACTCTCAAACGTTTTATACATCAAGTTTATGGACAAACTTTTCTAAAAAGTGTAAGATACGTTGAGAGTCCAATATAACAACGGCTTTCTGAGTACTGTTGAGGTTGCCGCGGTTTCGTTCACCATCAGACATGTTTCAACAAGAGCTGAAAGTCATCTGTTCGCCATCATGAGAAAGAGGACCTTTTCACTCTTTTCAAGACTGCGAGCGAGCCCCAATAGCATTCTGAAGATGTTTTCATCTAATTTGGATTCTCAGATTATAGGAGCATTTTATGTATACGCTTATGCGCTAAAATTAAATGTGAAAGCATACTAGCATAGGTAGCTTGTAAGATTTTATAATGTATTTAAAGTTATTGTTACTCTGGGCCTTTAGTTGTCTCAATAAAATTTTTTAGTATTATTATAAAATGACTTCTCAAATAATTTATTTAATTTCTCTTTAGAAAATGACTTCTATCTAATTTATTTAAAATATTCCGTGTTTAATATATTCTGTCTCTAGGATAATGATGACAGAAGCATACACAGGCATCAAGAATGCAGTACGTTATTACGGTGAGGGGACCCACTCCGGCGCCCAGATCTCCTTCAATTTCGCTCTCATGGATTTGGGCAAGGAATCAGACGCCAGAGATATCAAATATACTATCGATCGCTGGCTGACCTACAAACCACTACGGAAGCCAGCTAATTGGGTGGTAATTGCTTTACGGATATAATCTTTAGTTATAATATTGTATGAATTAGTCGCTGGTACAACATTTTCAAATACTACTAGTAACTTTTTTTTTGCTATCTGATTTTAATGAAACAGCATTTAGATTGTAACTGTGAAAATCGTATCCAACTTCGTAGCCAGCTGTACATTTTTTTAAATATTGTTTTGGCTTTAATTTTTTTTATAGATTACATGGATTATAACAAATAAATAACATGTGATACACTAGTATGTTTGTATATTTGGATGTTTAGATGTTTGTTACTCAATTACACAAAAACAGCTGAACGAATTTCACTGAAATTTTGTATACAGGTACATTATAACATGGATAAACAACTGCTACTTTTCATCCCGGAAAAATTAAGAGTATCTGCGGGATAACCATATAATAATGTTTTATGTTGTAAGCGCCTGAATATTTTTTATTTTGCATATTATATTGAAAATTAAATGTTTTTTGATGAACCTTCTTTGGTAAATTGCACCGTGCGAGGCCGGGAATCAACGATTATTTTTAAATAACTAACATTAAATTTTAAAATGCACCTGATAATCCTGACGCTAACGTTATTGCCGATGAATAAATTATACTTGCGCAGTTTCTATATCTGCAAAGTTTTCCGTGTCGTGTTGCATTCACTATAACTTTTTTATTATGAACGCTAAAGTTATTTTAATGGAATTTTTGAACGAGTTAATGAATGGAATCTGTAGATAAAATTCCTGTAGTCAAAGTTCAAGTTATCGTTCTCTAATACAGTAAAGTACCAATGAATGGGAATGATTTTTTTCAATTAATATATTGTAACGGAAAAAAATTAAACACACTAGTTTTATTCGAAATTAAATTAATTTTTGTAATATACAGTATAGCAATAACTACCCTTAATGCAACAATGGAGCAATAAAATTTTATATTGAATGTATTAATATAAAATTTGTATTAATATAGATTGCAGGGAATAAGTGACGAAGACTTGTTTCTTCCTAAAAAAATAGATTAGTTTTTATCGAGAAAGATTTTCTTTTACGTAGCAACGGAGCAAAAGTTGTATAATATATTTTTACTAGCTGACCCGGCAAACGTTGTTTTGCCATATAAATTTGGGGTGGGCCACCCTTGTCACTTAAAGGGATGAAAAATAGATAGTAGCCGATTCTCAGACCTACTGAATATACATATAAAATTTCATAAAAATCGGTCGAGCCGTTTCGGAGGAGTATGGTAACTAACATTGTGACACGAGAATGTTATATATAAGAGATTATTAAAGTTTAAAGGAAAAAAGACATGTGTTATTTTAAAAGCGTAATTTAAGACTTTTGATATCAAGAGATAGTTTATATTGAAGCTCAGATTTAATAGAATATAGAATATCTCAGTTTGAAATGTTACATTACATTATTTTCAGACTGGAACACACGACAAAAGCCGAGTCGCATCGCGTTTCAGACCGGAGCTGGTTGACGCTTTCAACATGCTTGTTTTATTGCTGCCGGGGATTGCTTTTACTTATATGGTGAGAATATTTCATTTTTAATATAATAAATACGTTTATTTTTAGTTGGAAAATATCCCGTCTTATCCTCATAATTGTTTTTCACAATGCTTAGACAAAATAACCAGAAGCGTTGGGATCAATTCTGGTACGGAACTTGGCCTGGAGTTGCTCTCAATTTGTTTTGTTTGTATTATTCTATATTATTCTCGAACGAAAAAAGTATAAATTAATGTACAATTAAGTGCGTGCATGAACATTTACAGTTTGATTTAATCGCTAATTTGGAGAAACATTGATGTAAATGTATTTATGCGAAAGAAATTAAAAAGTGTAGGCTAGTTTTAAAAAAAATAAATTAAGTGAGAGAATTGCTTGAAATGTTAGAAACTATCTCTGTTTTTTCCAAATAATAAGAAAACCTTCAAACAAACTAACTATTTTATTTCACTTTTTTAATCAAGGGTGAAGAAATAGGTATGACAAATGGATTCGTTCCGTGGACTGAGACGAAAGACCCGTTAGCATGTAATACAGATGACCCGATTAATTTCATAGAGGTCTCCCGTGACCCCGCAAGGACCCCCTTTCAGTGGAATAGTGGAAAGAATGCAGGTAACGTTGGTATAAAAATATATTTGTATGAAGACTTCATGGATGTATTATTTATTATGCACACCAAGTTAAAGTGTTAAAATTTAGACTAGTTTTGAATAAATCTATTTCATATAGATATTTTTTTTATTTCAAAAAATATTTTATATAGTATGTTCGTTATCAGATAAATGAATAATTATTTCATACCATTTATATAATATATTTCTGCGATTTTCCTATAAATTATAAAGAGATGTGAAAATTCAAAGACAATTTGTTGACAAAGATAATATTTTTTGTCCTTTATTTTTAATGTCGTACTAATCTTTAAAAAATCGGAAATATGTTAAAATCCAAGTTGCGCACCGAGCAGGTTATGAATTCTCAATAAGCTTGATTACTATCAAGCTTTGTGAATATGGAAAACATTTTCACTCTACTCTTTGTGCTGCTTTTTTACTCAAAGTTTCAAGACAGGATTTAATACTAAAATCCATTACGGTTCTTGCTTATTTGCAAGTCTGTCTGTAAGATTAGGTTTTATATTTTTAGAAAGGTATTGGGTTGGAAGACTTGCTGGTCTATCTATTAGGTCATATTTTACTTAACATTTCTCAGCTCCTGTCATCATAATTATTTATTTTACATTATTTTTTTAAATTATATAATAATTATTATTTATGTTATTATATTAAAATGCACTACATCGATAAACAAATGTTCTTTTAAATAAAATATTAAAGGTATTATGCAATTTTTTTGAAGGGGAAATGTGTCTCATACATTTGACCATACTATCTAAATAATTATGCTTTTTGTCAATTATTGTAGGTTTTTCTGATGGCCATAAAACCTGGTTACCCATAGCTGATGGGTTTGAGCATACAAACGTGGAAAAACAACGATCAGCTGTTCGATCCCATTACCAAGTGTACCGTAGTTTGACGACATTACGTCTACGTCCTGCATTTAGACTTGGAAGATACGAATCCTTGGCGTTGAATAACGATGTCTTTGCTTTTAAAAGGTAATATTTAAATTTAATTTCATTAATACTTATTAGCGTATAAAAAATCTTCTCAGTAAACCCTTTCATTTGATACCTATATTCTAAGACTTTTAAAAAAAACTATGCAGCCATTTTGTGCGTTCCACCATATTAGTTTTAGAGTAAATTCATTTAATTTTTCTTATTTTTCTCAGATGAGTTATCTGAGAAATTTATTTGATATCCATATGCGTTAACAAAAAAAAGTTTGTAGTGATTAATACTCCGCCATCTTGTGCCGCCCGCCATATAGGATTTATAATTACGTTACTTAGCTAACCATGCACTGAATCAAGATGTCATTAATATATAAAGCATACTATAATGTACAGGATTACTTAAATGATGAGAATGCTTGGATTCTAAGTGACGTTGACTCTCAAGTTAAATGATTTGTATAACAGACTATGTAAACATGGCTTTTTGAAAAGAGCGACTGTTGAGTTTCTGGCCGGCTCTTCTCAACAGAAAACTGCTTTCCGAGCTGGTGGTAGCTTCAGACAAACTAACTGACCGACAAATTTTTGACGTTTCAAAAGTACTTTTAAAAAAAGTCTAATTGAAATAAATAATTTTGATTTGATTTGAACCATGAAAGAGAAGAGAACATTAAGTGGTTCCATTGTAATTTAATTTTTTTTTTATTTATTTGTTTTTCTTAAACTGTTTAAAGAGCAACAATAAAATTTACATATTAATTATTATTTCAGTGAATTAAAGTGTTTAAATGGTAAACACTTGAAGGAATAACCAGAAATCAGTATCTTAGATAAAGCAATTAAAACAATATGCGTAAATACTTAAGAAATTATCACGATTTGTGAAAGTGAACAAACAACTTTGAAGAACCTGAAAACCATTATCTTTAATCATATTATTTTTAAAATGTTAAAAAAAACTTTATTGTAATTATTTAGGGTTAACTAAAGTTTTTTAAGAATATTTCCGAAATTTTCATAGTTGAGTTTTATTCCTTTTTTCGGTTCAATGTTAGATACTTTTTAGATCAAAGTATTAGTTATCTAAGTAGAGCATTTAGCCAAAAAGAGAAAAATTATTATTCTTTTGATTATTAAAAGAAATAAAACTGTCGATTTATGTCAATAAGATTTTTTATTTTATTTTGATTTTAATATTTTCGAGCGACTTGTGTATTTTTAAATTATTTCTTATATATATGTTATATCAAATTAATTTTAAGAGTAATTCGATGTAGGTACATATTAGATCCTATTAATATTATAAACGCGAAAGTTTGTAGGAAAGTATAGATGTATGTTTGTTACTCGTTCACGCAAAAACTACTGAATGGATTTTAATGAAACTTTACAATAACATAGCTTACACATCAGAATAACACATAGGCTATAATTTATAATGATATAGTGTGAAACCGCGGGGCGCAGTTAGTGATGAAACGATAACGTTTGAAGCATCAGTAGCTCAGGCTGAGATAGTGGTTCAGGCGTTGGATTCACGATCGATGGGTCGTGGGTTTAAATCCCAGTCTAACAAAAGCGTTAAGTTTAGTTAGAGGGGTTAAGGAATACTACTTGTAGTATGTGATCCATACTGCTAGTAATCTTTTAATAATAAAAAATGAACGGCATGAAAATGACATCATTTGTTATGTTACAAAAACTCACAAAAGATGCAATTTTAAGATTGTAAATCAACTTCATGTTAATGCAAAAATAATGATAGGAAGCACAATAACCATTTCAGGTGGTACAACGACGACGCCTACGTGGTCGTCATTAACGTCGGCAAGAGTTATCGTGTCGTCGATCTGACAGCTTTCGACCTGATATTTGGACAATTGGAGGTCGAAGTTAGTAGTGTGCTTTCTTCGAGGACTTACAGGTATATTTTACTTACATAACATAGCAAGCTACATATAATAAATGTAACGAAAAAGGTGTCCGGAACCAACACATATATTTTTGTTCCGACTTCCAATTTTTGGTGGAAGTTCGTATTAATGTAAACGTATGTAATTGTTATATTTGTATCTTTCTAACACTATTGAGTTTAATGACAAGGACAAATATATAGTTTTTGTTGTGACGAATTTTGGACTCATTTTAGCGGCGATTTGCAAAGTAAAAGAGCTACTTTCTTGAGCTATTTATTTTCATAATATTTTTTCAGTGACAACGTTGAAGCACATTATCTAGATCTAGCTGCCGATGAAGCTTTAGTTTTACGGATGCAGGTTTAAAGTTTATAAATAATTCGAAACAATTGTATAATAAATAATGTTTTAAATGGTTTAGTGATTTATTATTATCTATCCCAAAAATAAGTGATTTCAAATTTTTTTAAGTGTTAACCTAAATGTTATCACATAGGTGAAGGAAACTTTATACTTAATATATATAAATATCCCATTTTATTTTTAGGAAAGTGGGAACCCACTTTCCTAATATTATCTTGAAAGTCCATGAACTAATGATAATGAAATAAAAATAAGAACCTCTCTCTCCTCATCTCTTTTCCAAAATAGAATTTTTACAATCTAAACAATATTTTTTATGTTGGTGAAAATTATTTTTAATGTAAATATAGCCTTTTAACGAAATTGTTTGAACTTTTATAAGTCAATTCATAAATGCACTAACGACGCAAACTCTACATAAAACAAATAGTTCAGACTTTAATGACAGCATAGCTTTGCGATTCAAACCAACTGGACAAACTAAACAAACTTTAAGTTATATAACTTGTTAAATATACGTTTGCTCTTTCAAAGGATTCATTCAGATTCATGATATTACTTACTGGTATTCATTGAATTGCTTTGACAATTATCTAACTCTCTGATATATATTTTTTTAAGTTTTACTTTGAATCAACAAATATGTTACTATTGCATATGAGAAATAATCCTATAACAGTAAACCCGTAATGTTTATTTTTTATAGATACCTATTTCAACGTATGGAAACAGTTTTTAATGGAAATGCTAAGTTTGTATGGAATCCTCAATTGCGTCCGACTCTCGCTTGGACGACAAGTCACCGAGAGATGTTGTTGTTATTGAAGGACTCTTTAACTTAACAGTCTTATCTATTAGAAAAAGTATTGTATTTTCCCGCAAAGTAATTTCTTTTTCATGAATATTAAAATATATATAGATATATATTAGCTGACCCGGCAAACGTTGTTTTGCGATATAAATTTGGGGTGGGCCACCCTTATCACTTAGGGGGATGAAAAATAGATAGTAGCCGATTCTCAGACCTACCCGATATGCACACAATATATCACAAAAATCGGTCGAGCCGTTTCGGAGGAGTATGGTAACTAACATTGTGACACGAGAATTTTATATTTAAGAAGAAGATAAAAGGAGAATCTGACTTAATGACTGACATATCAACGCAGAGCCTAAACTAGAAGGGTTAGAAACTTAAAATTTTGCATAGGGGTTCCTTCTATGACGCGGGGGGTTACTAAGATAGAATTTTTAAAAATTCACCCCATAAGGAGGTAAAACGGGGATGCAAAATTAGTATGAAACTTTGCCGTTTTTGAGGTTATTCAAATGAAATTCAGTATGAAGGTTCTTCATTGAAATTCATGACACTCGTGTAAAATAATTTTTTTGAAATTCATCCCTTATGGGAGTAGAAGGGGGTGCAAAGTTATGTATGACTACCTCATAAAATTATTAAATATGTTTACAGACGATCTACTAATATAATCTTTATATCGCAAACGAAGTTTCTAACTATAAAAGGTTACTTTATTAAGTATCTTGATATATTTTGTAACGATAAAATATCTATAATTCTTTATCTATAATAAAAAGTACAGTACTTTTCCGATGAATAAGATTGTTATACAATATCATTCACTGATAAGGACCACAGTACGCGTGATAAATATAAATATAAATGACCTTTTGACCCTTCCTTACTGTTTATTTTTAAGCAATATTTTACTGAAAATCTAAGCTCTTATGAACTAACTTAATAACAAAGGAAAACCATTGAATCGATTTCTATTCTTCGGTAGCAGAAAGAAATATCAATCTGTTTTATGAAACCCGTCTTCAGCTATTGTCCGTCCACAATACGAGGTTTTAATATTAATTTAGAAAGATTTCATTAAGATTTTGATATTATTTACATTTTAATTAACACCTTTATAATCTTACTACCCCATCACAATTTTTTTTTAATTTATCCGCTCTTGTGGGTCGCAGTATGATGTTGCCTGCAGAATTTTTCACCAAAAGATTTTTTTTTAATTCGTCCAATATTTACTGATATTATTGCGTTCAAACAAACAAACTCTTCAGCTTTATAATAATAGTATAAATATGGAAAAAATCTAGTATTACATTTGTCGGCGATAAACTCCGAAACCGGTAAATTGATTGTTAGCAACACTGTTTATAAATTAGTATTCGAGGGTAGTTCATTTTCTCTTACTTCTAGTAGACTCTATAACTTTGATAGGAATGAGGATAGGATTGAGTTAGTCTGTCGAGTGATATATTATTATTATTATATAGTAGTTTTGTATTTAAATTTCAGTTGGTCTAAAAGAATCTTTTAATCACAGTAATAAATAGGATTGTTTAACAATAAAAATATTACGAGTTGATTTATCGTTTTTAGTACAAAATGTATGGAAAATGTTTTTGGCGATTTCTGACATTTCTAGTACTCCTACCTTAAATGGTCCCACAGAGTGTTTAGATCCCCTTACGAAGTAGGATCGATAGGCATAAAAAATTTTTTTTTTGGATTTTAGCACTTTTTTCGCTAACCGTATATTTTCTCAAAAATCTGTGAATGCAGTTCAGAATATCTTAAAATGTTATGGATGGTCTCCTTAGAACGTTTTCCTGTAACTGTAACGGTTAAGGTAGCTGCCCTTACTGACCCGTCTCAAAAATCCACGCTGTATATTGAAGTATTATTAAAGGTGAGTAAAGTACTTTATTTTTTTAATATTTGGTAGCGAAGGCGCCATCTATTAAAAGTTTCTAAAAGATGGCGGTGTAAGTTAGTGTTTTAAAACAAATCAAAAAGGTTACTTTGCTATAATCCGCGGAAATTAGAACAACCAGACTTGTACGGCACAACCCAGAAGAGCACCCTGCCCACATAAAAGTGAGACTCGCGAACCAGAACCAGAACACACCACACAAGTAGATCGCGATCGACAATCGACGTACGTTTCGCTCCGTAACCGAAGCCTCTTCAGGAGTTGTTGACTCTAACCGCCACCAGATAAATCATCTGTTACGGAACCCTAACAAAAACGTTTCTAACCACCCAACTCATGTCACACGTCTCGGATTCGCTAAAGTAAGAATGGATAGTCAAGGACTGGAACCATAACCTCACCGAGTTAGTTTTAGCCCCAAACTCGCGCTAAGCTTACCCCTCTAGTTTGTAAAATATAATTATAATTCAAACATTTAGAACTAAGAAAATACATATGTAAGTTATGATCCGGATTTCTTCCGCTCCTGACGACCCACCTATTATTTAACTCGTCATTAAACAAGTTAGAGGTTGGATATATTGTTTCCAAGATTTTCTACGTTAATATAATATTTTATTACATAATTTTTTCAAGTACTAGAGAATTACTATGTAGATAAACTGTCCGTTGGAAGAGAGATAAACAGTGGTGATAGATTACGACAGTCATCACTCTCTAGTGAAGTTTTATCTGGTTATCTTTCAAATGAGAAATTGCACAATTTCCAATGGATTTTACGAATGAGAACCATATTATAGATCAGGAATCTAATGTAAAGTATAATAAAAAATCTGTAATCGCTTCAATTTGTTTCAGTAAAATTGATTGGATGCACAAGTTATTTTTTATAGTTATTGTTTATGATATATTTTCATGAATAGTTGGTTATGCTTTATTTCGAAACACAAAACTTTCGCGTTTTTGCACAGTCTTTGTACGTTCAATTTAAAAATTCTGTTCCTAGCATAAAAAAGGACAAAAAAAATAACGAAAAAATCCTGTCCTACGATGACAGAAACCTAAGCAGTGCATTGAACTTGTGACTAAGGTGTAGGTTTAAGGAGCTCCTTCAAGCAATTGCAACACTCCAATGTACAAGTCTAACTTAGGCGCCACATATATAAAATACACAAAAAAAAATTGAGTGAAGTATTGAGAACTTATTAAGTAGTAAATATTATATCATTAGATATCACGCTAAGGAATCTTAGATTAACAACATTGTCGAAATATTCTCATCGTTTAACGGACTAATCTAGAAATTTGATAAGAAACACTTAAAATCACAACATATAAGTCTTCGAGTGTTTTGTTTTTGCCATTGACTGTTTTTGCCATTGAAGCTAAGCTTAGTGTGTCAAAATGAAGGCGGTATTGATACTGTCAATGCTGGTGATCCTATCTTCGGGTCATGTAATAGTAAGGGATGAAAAAGGTTTGGAGTGGTGGGAATCAACCATCGTTTATCAGATATACCCCCGCTCCTTTGCGGATAGCGATGGTGATGGGATTGGAGACCTTAAAGGTATGTTTTATATCTTTGATACTCTAATTACTTTCTCTAGTAAAACTAGTCAATTTATTAGTTCATTTCAGTGCTAGAACCTAGAAGTTATTTATATGTATGTGGCTAAATTTTCAATAAAAAGATTTTAAGTCTCAAAACTTTGCTTGAGTAATGTATTTAATATTTGCTTAAATTTCAAACATACGAGTATGTAAAAGTACTGAAATATTAATATAAATGACATGCAAGAGTAACAAAATAAATAAAACATATTTATGTACATACATTAGGAATAACATCAAAGTTGGAGTATATCAAAGAGATCGGAGCTGGTGCTATATGGCTTTCACCTATATTTCAATCACCGATGTACGATTTTGGTTACGACATTGCTGATTTCTACGCTATCCATGATGAATATGGTACAATGGAAGATTTTGAAGAGCTTCTACAAAAAGCAAAAGAACTCGGTAAGTTTTTTTATCGTACCTAAATTAAAAGAATAATTTTGACGTTAAATATATTTGAAGATTAAATTTAATATAAAACGTCTAAGGATATAATCCTAAGACCAGTTTTTTTATGGAGGAACATTAAAAACAGCCTCTCCGAGGTACTATAACATTTATGAAAACAGTGAAGACAGGTATAATCCGGGTTTATAATGCTTGTAATGGAGGACCAAAGCTTGGGCAGTAACAACCATTAGGATTAACTAAATTAATCAAAAGGGCATAAATTTTGGCTGATATTAACATTGCTTTACATTAAATTAATTTTAATCGAAATTTGACATATAAAAATACGTGCTCAGCGACATAAAATCTAAAGTACAATTTTATGATGGCAAATAAATGCGCATTAAATAAGCTTCACGTACAGATTCAGATTATGTGCTGTAATTTAATCATGTAATCATATTTGCAGATATCAAAATTGTATTAGATCTCGTACCCAATCATACATCAAATGAAAGCGTGTGGTTTCAAGAAGCTCTTAAAGGCAATGAAAAATATATTGATTATTTTGTGTGGGAAGATGGAATTATAGACGAGAATGGTATCAGACATCCACCTAACAACTGGGTATTATAATCTTTAATATTTAAATTGAACTTAATTTTATTAAAATATGTACAAGACAAATGAATTCTCGTCGGCTAAAATATTCATGATTACCATATTATTACAGCGTAGTCATTTTCGAGGTAGCGCTTGGGAATTTAGAGAAGAAGTTGGAAAATACTATCTACACCAATTTGTTGTCGGGCAACCTGATTTGAACTACCGCAATCCTGACGTTGTTGCTGAAATGAAAGTAAGTAACAATATTTTATATTTTTAATCTATGGATTATTTTATTTATTTGATATGATTATTAAACACTAAATGTAAATGTAGTTAAAAACTGGTAGATAGTATAAATATCTGATTTCTTCTTTCACAGAACATAATTCGTTTTTGGCTAAACAAAGGAGTAGCTGGATTCAGAGTCGATGCTGTTAACTGTCTTTATGAAGTTGATAAAAACCTGTATGGCGGCAAATATCCTGATGAGCCATTCTCTGGAAGAACCGATGTTGATCCTGAATCTCACGATTATCTAAGCCATATTTATACAAAAGACCAAAATGAGACATATTACATGGTTTACCAATGGAGGGATGTTTTTGATGAGTATGCTGCTAAAGATGGTCTACCTAGACTTATGATGACAGAAGTATACGCATCTATTCAAGATGTTGTTAGGTACTTTGGTGAAGGTGAACTTAAAGGAGCACAGATGCCGTTTAACTTTGATTTAATTACTGACGTTGACGCCTCATCCAGCGCAGCCGATATTAAGAGAGCTGTTGATAAGTTTTTGACTTACAAACCAGTTGATAAAAATGCTAATTGGGTGGTAAGTAGTATAGAACTTATTAAATTAATATTACGCAATTACTTTATAAACAGATAAATATTTAATGTTCATTTGCGTTTCAGGTTGGTAATCATGATAACAGCAGAATGGCAACTCGTTATGGACCTTCCTTAGTTGATGGAATTAATATGATTGTGTTATTACTTCCCGGTGTTGGAGTGACGTATATGGTAAGATGTTAACATTATTGTTTCCAATTACGTTATTACATTTGTCGTAATCATGAGATATTGTATATGTTATGTTCAGGGTGAGGAGTTAGGAATGGTTGATGGCTATGTAAGTTGGGAAGACACTGTTGATCCATCAGGATGTAATACAAATGATCCTGTAAATTACGTAACAGCTTCAAGAGATCCGGAACGAACACCATTCCAGTGGAACTCTGAGAAAAATGCAGGTAAAAATATTTTATCTACTTATAAAATATGGAACGAAATAAATACAGACATTTTTCGAGTAGGTTGGGCAATGCGAATTTCCGGACATTGCCCATTAACTGAAAATTATTACATAGCAACTCGCCCACACTTTGCGTGGGTGTTAATGAATTACGTCATTGAATCTATTGCAGCAAATAAGCTTACGCCAGAACTCCTACCATTCTTAAATCACGTTTAGTTACCGTTAACTTTGCTCCATACAAGAACATAATAGTTGATGTTGTTTGTTGATTATAATTTTCGTAAATAATGATTTTCTTTAAGGATTTTCAACTGCTGACAAAACTTGGCTCCCAGTTGCTGATGGCTACGAAACTCTAAATGTTGAGGCACAGAGAGCAGGTGATAGAACTCATCTCAAAGTGTACCAAGCATTAGCTGATCTGCGACAAGAAAAAGTATTCAGATATGGACGATATGAATCCTTGGCTATTAATAAGGATGTATTTGCATTTAGAAGGTAATTTCCAAAATTTTCGTTATTTCAGTATTTGTTATAAAAGAAAATTAAATATCTTTATATTGGAAAAGTACTATGCCCTTAATGATGTGAATTTGGTAGGTTTAGTTTATCGACACAATCTCTAAAAATACTGATACTGATACTAGTAGAAGTAAGCTATTTTTTTAAATACTGTAATTTAAGTCCAAAAGCATATTACTGAAGCAAAGTGAGAGAGAGCTACTATTATTATACTAAAATACTAGATGATGTTTTAGTTTGATTAAACTAAAACAAAACAATAGAATTTCCTAAACTATTATATATATCATCCGACTGTTACAAGTATCAGGTTTTTTTTACGAAAGAATTTTAGACTAAATGTAAAGTTTAGTAAGTTTTCCTGAAAATCATAGGCAAGGAAGATTTTTGTTCAAAAGATGTAAATATTGATCTCGATATTTTTACTATAATTATAAATGTACATAATTCTGTTTACAGATGGTATAATGGAGAAACATATTTAGCAATAATTAATATGCGTGATGTGGAATACGTGGTGGATTTGACGTATTTCGAGAATGTTAGCGGCGACGCCAGAGTTGTCGTGAGAAGCATCCAATCGCCTAAAGATGAAGGGTGAATATATTATATTTTCACTAACACTATTAAAGGATAAAGCACATTATGATTTATTTCAACAATATTATGTGATATCTTTAGTATTCTATTCAAGTATTCTAGTATTAAACAAAATTCCTTCCCGCTGTCTGAACGCTTAAATGTTTTAAACTAGTAACGGATTTTAATGACAGAGTGAAAGAGAAAGGTAACATGCATATTATAGTAGAGAAACTGTGTAAAGCCAGGGAGGGTAGATAGTTAATGTTAATCTATTAGTGCTCCAAATTCTAATCAAACAAAATTTTATTTTCAGTGACGTGTATGATGTATCGGAACTTCCTGTGGCGGGTTACGAAGGACTTGTTCTCAAATTAGAGTAATAAATAAGTTATTTATATTGTACATATTATAATTAAATTATTTTGCAATTTAATAATTTCGTTTTATTTTTGTACGTTGATAATAAAATAAGGTTTTCATATAAATTTTCAAAAATACTGTGCCACAATCTATAGATACAAAAAAATTACTAAGTATAGCCATCGAGGCAAGAAGAATCTCTAAATAAAAATGTACAAAAAAATCTTGTACTCAGAAATATATTTAAGTAATTCCATTAGTAATAAGGAATGTTGAGGACGCCGCTAGCCAATAAACAAATATCTGGCTATGAAAAATGGTAGACATTCTCAAAATGTTTCTAGTTTATAACAGCATTCTGATAACAGATCATTAATTCATTTTCTAGGAAGCTCTTCAAATAAAGGCGGTTTCTATGGCTGGATAAGCCATTATAATGTAGTTGCCATGCAGTTACTTAAATAGTTGAAAGATTAGATTAACGTCTACTCTAAACCTTAAACTTATCTTTTATAGGTATCTCTTCTTAACTTTATCTTAATATTAAGATATTATTTTAGTATAAAAGGTTTACAAAGTTACTGTTACTCATCTAGAGAACACGATGGGGTAAGTATATAATAATAATAAAATAAGACATATTATTTAAAAAAGTGAGCTAATTTAATTCTAAATTTGTAGGGCAAAATACTTCATTTTGTTACCCGCATTATTCGCTTTGTCTTTTGCGAATAATGTAAGAGAATTGGAATGGTGGGAAACCACCATTTTCTACCAAATCTACCCTAGATCTTTTATGGATAGTGACGGTGATGGCATTGGTGATCTAAAAGGTAAGAACTTATAATAATATCATATTTCTAAAGTGAAAAAAATACTGCATCGTTTAATGAAAAATATAATCAATACATTTACAGGAATAACATCAAAACTGGAATATCTAAAGGAATTAGGTGTTGGAGCTACATGGTTGTCACCAATGTTCCAATCGCCTATGTATGACTTTGGGTATGACATTGCTGACTTTTATGCTGTCCACGATGAATATGGAACTATGGAAGATTTTGATGAGCTTATAGCTAAAGCTAATGAATTAGGTAAGTATTTTAATGTAAATAAACTAATTTAAAAAATACATTTTCATCTTCATTTCTTCTCTTAAAAACTATAATATTGTTTTACAGATATTAAGATAGTACTTGATTTTGTACCAAACCATGGTAGTAATGAAAGTGTGTGGTTTGAAGAAGCACTGAGAGGTCACGAAAAATATTTTGATTACTTCATGTGGGAAGACGGTGTTGTTGATGAAAATGGAGTCATGGGACCACCAACTAACTGGGTAAATATTCTTATTTTTATATCTTTATTCTTCACTTAGGTATATATCATTAAATTAATTCAATAATTTTAGAACAGCGTCTTCCGTAAAAGCGCCTGGGAGTACAGAGAAGAAGTGGGCAAATATTACTTACATCAATTCGTTATTGGTCAACCCGACTTTAATTATCGCAATCCTGAAGTAGTTGAAGAGATGAAAAATGTATTAAGATTTTGGTTAGACAAAGGCGTCGCTGGATTTAGAGTGGATGCTATAGCTCATCTATTTGAAGTAGATAAAGAAGAGTTCGGTGGAAAGTTCCCTGATGAACCTTTGTCTGGAAATACTGATGATATATTAAGTTATGACTACCTGGACCATATTTACACTAAAAATCATGAAGATACTTACGATATGGTCTACCAATGGAGAGAAGTTTTTGATGAGTATAAAGATAAAGATGGTTTATCGCGAGTAATGATGACTGAGGCCTATGACACTCCACAAGTTACTATGAAATATTTCGGTGATGGCGAACGTGAAGGAGCTCAAATGCCGTTCAATTTTGTTCTCATTTCTGACGTTAATGGAGAGTCTACGGCTGCTGAAGTTAAATATGCTCTAGATAAGTTCCTAACTTTTAAACCTATTGATAAACTTGCTAACTGGGTGGTAAGTTACACAACATTTAATATATAAATATTAAAATCGTTATTTCTCATAAATAATTATATATTTTATTTATTTTAGGCTGGTAACCATGACAACAACAGAATAGCTTCAAGATACAGCCCGAAATTAGTCGACGGTATGAATATGCTTTTGCTGCTTCTCCCCGGTATTGCGGTTACGTACATGGTAAGTCTCCTTGGCCTTAATTTACCTTAATCTACCAAACGTATATTCTACATCCTCAAAATTAATATTTCATTAACAGGGTGAAGAGATAGGGATGGTAGACGGTTATGTAAGCTGGGAAGATACAGTCGACCCGAGCGGGTGCAATACAGATGATCCAATCAATTATGTAACTTCTTCGCGTGATCCTGAAAGAACGCCTTTCCAGTGGAGCTCAGAAAAGAATGCTGGTAATTGAAATACAATCTACTTTATTCGTAGAAGACATAAATAAGATTACAACCGTATTATAAAATGCGAATTTTATATTGACGTACTCAAACGAGGACTAAACATGTTTACATCTAGATATAATTCAAGGATTTTAGAGAATACTATTTTCTACTTCTAAAGAAATTCTATTTTTCTAGGTTTCTCAACAGCGGATAAAACTTGGTTGCCTATAGCTGAAGGTTATGAAACTCTAAACGTTGAAGTGCAGCAAACTATTGAAAGATCCCATCTTAATGTTTATAAGTCTTTGGCTCAATTACGGGCGGAGGCAGCGTTTAGACACGGCAGATACGAGTCGGTTGCTTTTAACAACGATGTACTTGCATTTAGAAGGTAAGGAATATTGATATTTCAATATTAGAACTATTTGAAATAAGGACATAAAAGAGTAATTTTGAAACTTACCAGACTGAGCACCATAAAATCGGATTTTATACTGACGTTATTTGGGCTACACCTTTACTAATATCTCCTAAAGCCACCTAATATAATATTCTTAATAGCCAATTGTTACTACCCATAGCAAAACCCTTACACAAGAACTTTGACTCTAGGTACAAGTAATATTGATATATATGGTCGGATAGGACGAGATTAAGTTTGAGACATATCTACAGAACCCTAACAATACCATGATGTGTTTCTGAAGTCAAGTCATATTGTATTAATATCAAATTTCGTCACGCATTTCAACGATACCGACACTTATCAAAACAAGTTAATCCATCGGCGCTCCATGAGATATTTCTAAACACTTCACGTGTCAGATTATAATGAAATGTCAGCGACAAGACAACATTAAGTATCTGTTCATATGTTATTCATATATGTAATAACATATTAGCCAAGACTTGTTGAATATATTAATCCTTTGAACTTGAGCCGTTTCGGTTATGTTATCTAATTTCAAGTTTGTTGTTAACTTATAATTTATGGGTATTAAACCTTCTAACAAAAATCTTTTGATGAAGTTTGTAAAAGCACTTATTATTTTTTAGGCTTCAGTACCTTAAAGGAATAGGAAAAAAGAATACTATTAGGATATTTTTTTGTAAACTAAAATACAAATTAAATTTTTTTTCAGATGGCATGATGGTGATAATTACGTAGTAATTATAAACTTTAGAGATGAGCCATATACCATCGATCTAAGTTACTTCGAAAATGTAACAGGAGAATTGGAAGTCGTAGTAAACAGTATTCAGTCATCTAAAAATGTTGGGTATGTAATTTACACTAATATTATAAATATTTGTATTTTTGTATGTAACGTATAAAATTAAAAGCTACTCGACCGATTTCAAAAATTCTTTTGCCGTTAGAAAGCTACATTATCCCTGAGTAACATACGCTATATTTATTACTAGAAAAAATTAAAGATCCTCAGATATTCTTACTAAAACCAACCCAAGGTGTAAAAAAATTTGCCATAAAATGTCTTTAATCGCATGCGCTGCAGAAAGTATTGATGATAGAACAAAAAAATGTTCTACAATATTATAGAACGTATCAATATCTACAAAAAACTTCGCGAGACCATATGTCCAACTATTGTAGTTATGTCACTATAACTACTTTTAAAAATTTTAAAAGTTGATACAAATGCTTATCCAAATAAATTATTTCCTATTCAAGACTGTTTCAATGCCTATTAATTATTATTTGAATTATTGGAATCGGACATTCCATTCAAAAGATATTACGAAATTAAAAATGTCAATATAAACAAAAAATACACGCCGACGCGCCGGTGTGTTAATTGTCCACCCGTGCGAAGCCGGGACGGATCGCTAGTATAAGATATATAATCGAAGAAAATACTATCTTTCTTGCTGTTCCAGTGAATGAAGAAATGTATGTCATTTAATCAAAAACTACATGGCAGAGTATACAATAATCTCAATAAGTAGATTTTCCATATTATTTGCATAGAAGTTAAATTATGCAAGTAATCAAGATTCTTTCCGCAAACAAATACTTAACAGTTTACTCTCGTAATTTCCTTTATTTATAAATAATATAACATGTAGTGTAATGTAATTTTAAGCCGTTCAAGTAATACGTAAGCAGATTTATTGCATTTGTCAACCCCTTCACCTCCCATTTCAGCAAAAGTAAGCAAAGCCCTAGCCCCTCTCGTATTTATGTAATCATTGAAACATACATTTTTCTCCCTCCTCATTCTGAACAGGGATATTCACGTTTCGATGTGCGTGTTTTTTTTATCGGTGACGTAATCATCATGAAGATCCCCTCAATCCCCATGTCATCAAAAATATTTTATAAAATTTTAATAATGACAATAACTTTAAAGCGTGTTATTAATAGCAATATTATTTTTGTTTCAGAGATTTACTTGAAGCAACAAACGTGGATATTTTGGGGAGTGAAGCGTTAGTGCTAAAAGTAGTTCAGTAGAAAACAAGTTGGAAATAAACTTATTTATTCAATTTTACTTTATTTTTACCTATAAAAAGCAATAGTATATCAAACTCATTAATTCACAACACAAAAGTATAGGTTTGACCTTGAATATTAGGGTCTTTTTGGCGAGGAACGTGGGGCGAGAGCGTGACACGCGATTGGTTCGTACGCGATGTTCCCGCGCGTATACTATTTGTCAAAACTAAATGTCACGGATGGAACTGCTAATACAGGCACGCAACACGCTCACAACGCGCAACTTTCTCTCACTATTTTTCTCAGACCTAAAGTTAGCTGCCGACTACTATAGACGATATGACTTTCAGAATCTTAACACACGCACAATCCTCACTATTACTTGTAGAAAATTTCTTCATAAAAACGGGGATAGTTTTTCCAATTTTTTTTTTATCTCATCCATATGAATCTAAACTTAATTGTTTTTAACTCAAGCTATCAACTCTAAAACTTAAATTGAGAGATAAACTTCCAAAAAATATTTAAGGGTTGCTGCTGAACTTGGCTGCCCTTTTCACATTTATAATATTAGTGTATTAAAATACATTGTTTAAAACGTTTTATTAGCAAATGAATATCGTGATTATTATTCAAGAATATTTTAACATGCATTAGTATTCGTGTATTGAACGCATAAATTAACATCATAAACAGTATCGTATGACAAGTTTATATAACTAATTTGCAAATATCCATTTAATCGTATGAATAAATTGATAATTTGACTGAAATGATATGTTAATAAAAATCTGTTTGTAATTTAATATTATTATGCTCTATTTGTTTAATGCTTTCCAATATAAAGGTTGACTCATTTATGTATTTATTTGTTGAGTCCGCGTGACTTCTCGTCAGCTTTAACATTTATTGTACCAATCTATCCCAGAGGAACGGTGCTTTTTTTGGTATAAAAGTACCCTATGGTTAATTCGCCTTCTAAAGTGTCCGTGTACCAAATTTCATTCAAATCTTTTTATTAAATGTAAAGATTTTCTATTAATTATGATTCAAGAAGATTGACTTCTGTTTTAAATACATTAAAAGTCTATCTTTTATTAATGTTAAATGTTACTAATCAAATTAAACAGTAATCTGAAATAATCCAAAATCGTAAACATCAAAAATATTTTTTACAGTTGGTAAACTGACTGAACTATGTTGAATTATGGGGACGACCGTTTTAGGACGGCAATGTTTAATTTGTCCTTTAATTTTTAAATTTTTTGAAATCCTCGGATTTATTTTTAATTTGACAATTTTGCATTATACTTTTAGAACTTTCTGGAATTATAAATCTAAAAAATCTTGGAGATGAAGATGATTTCTTTTTTAAATAGATGGCGTTACGTGTAGCATGTGTCGAATCTAATTCGCACGACAGGTCGATTCAAGAATAGTACTCTCTAAATAGGTTTAAAAATACTTTTCAAATAAACCTACTACGGCTTCGTTAGTGTTTAGAAATGGTTTAACAATCTTCTTCAAATACTCTTTTAATTCTAGATTTTATAAGCCCTATCTCCATAAATATTATCCAAAAATCTAGGTCATACTAAATACAGCCTAACAAAGCTTACCTTGATGAATTATGCACAAGCGACATTGGGAAGGATTACATTTAAATTTGAAGGAACCCTCCATCATATTCTGGGTCATACTTTATTTAATATTTCACCTGAATCTGTTACGTGTATTTATGATTTTCTCGGTTATCTCTAGGCAGTTTTAATGGAATTATTAAAGTACTTATTAATATCATAATCTGTGTATTAATATGCGAAGCATGTTAAAATGATCTTTCCAGGAAAGCGGGCATGAAATTTTAACCCTTTTTATAGAGCAAAATAGTTTTTATTGTTTAAAGCTTTGTTTTCTTGAAAATTGAGTTCTGAAGAAAACTTATTCCTACATCTTCATGAGTGGAAAATGGAAGCCATTTTGTGACGTAGTGACATACAGAAACAATATTGCTGTAATAGCTTTAAATACAGTCTAAAGTGCATCACAAGATTTGCCGCTATTTTGTTTCAAATTATAACCACTTATTACTTCACTGAGTTTTATTAAACTACAGGTTCAACGTTTTATCAAAATTGTTTTAGCCGTTTAAGCCTTCCCTGGACTCCCATAAATAATTCAAAACTAAAATTAGCCAAATCGGTTCAGTTGTTCTCAAGTTTTAGTGAGACTAACGAACAGCAGTTCATTTTTATATATAACTAGATGACCCTCCGCGCTTCGCTGAGGTGATTAAACTATAAGTCAAAGTTTTCACGAAGTCGTTTTAGCATTTTTCACCATTTAAACCTTCCCTGGACTCCCACAAATAATTCAAAATCAAAATTAGCCAAGTCGGTTCAGTCGTTCTCAACTTTTAGTGAGACTAACCAATTGAAATGTATGGAAAATGTTTTTGGCGATTTCTGAAATTTCTAGTACTCATACTTTCAATGGTCACATAGGGTCTTTTGATCCCCATAGGAAGTAGGATCGATAGGCTTAAAAACATTTTCATTCAGACATTCAGAATACCTTAAAAAGTTAGGGATGGTCACCTAGGAACAACGGTTAAGGTACCTGCCCTTACTGACCCGTCTCAAAAATCCAGTCAGTATAAAGAAGATTTACAATAAGAATTTATCCATGGATTAAATGAAACAGAAAAAAATTACAAATTATATAAATCGTTTATAAAATCCAGTCCAAGTACTCTATGGTCTGAGCAAAGAAAGCTAAATTGTATAAAATTAATACAAAATTATGAATTTCCACCCAAGTATTGAAGTATTACAAAAAGCGGTTATTTTAATGCAGCAAATGTTGAGCAGTATTCCGCACAAGGCGATTCATGTCAATTAGTAGCGCCATAGAAGCTGACATTCGCGCCGACATGTACGCAGACGTGTGAACACGGCTGTTACTAGTGGACTAATATTTTTTAGACCTAATTTTAAGTTTGAATTTTCTAGGTCTTTTGATTTTTCTCCTCCTTTCCTTTGATATTACAAAAAGACTGAAAAGTGTGAGACTGGATTTGAAAGTATAAAGTCTCTGTAAGGAAGAATCACCTGATGACAACCACACATCACAATCTTTAGTCAGACAGTTCTGACTTCTCTTTGGGTGAAAATCGCGTATATATTTATCATAAAAAATTGGAAGTATGAAGTTCTGACGCGAAATTAAGTAATTGCTCTTTCAAACGCAATCTGTTTTTAAAACTCTATACAAGTATATCAAAACAATATTTTTTACTTCCTACGGACTCCATTATACGTACTTGCTCTTTCGTATCCAACGAGAACTAGAATATATTAAGATTGTATCAGTAAAAACAATTTAAAAAGGTTTGGATTGTATCCTTAACGTAAAAGGTCATAGACGCTTATAGACATGCTTATGTTGGTCACAAGAATTTTGTAGAAACTGTAGTACTATATTAAATATACAATGAACAAGGTTAATTAAGTAAAGAGAAAATTTTTGAGGATAAAAATCAAAGCTCGCATTTGGGGTAAGAAGCAATCAGAAGAGAAGTCAGTAGTGTTCAGCTAAAGCTCCAGCTCCAGAAAAGAATCTCGCCGAGGTTAATACATGGTAATAAAGTTAATGTAAAGCTTATATTTCAGTTTTTCTAAAGTTATCGTTTTAATTATCGCGGTTGAGCTATAAATTAAAGTTTCCGTCACCGCGAGTGCAGCAGCGACCGGAGTGACACATGCCGCGAATTCTTGTCGCCTCTATGAATTATCTGCATTTTAATAAAGATTTTTTTTGCTATAGTAATTCGTCCTTTTTAAAGGAATAAACATATTTTATCACAAAATTATTTCTTTAAAGCTTTCCGATAGTTAATAATGATGTAGACATAACTTTTTAGTTAACTTCAGTTTTCTTTAGAGAACACCCAATTATAACAGCTATCCTAGAGAGAATGTTGCATTTTATATGATTTAATTTAGATCCCTTTTCTCTTATAAATAATTTGAAAGTCAAAAAGGACAATAAAGACTAAAGACAATTTAAAAAATATATATTAACACTGGAATACATGAAATTTTTATATTCAGTCCTCAATTCTTTTTTGTTTTAGATCTTTCAATATTATAGTGGTTCTAGGTCTTCCTTATCGGGGATTATATCATTATACTTAGATTAATAATTTTTTTCTTGGATGGTAAGAGACGTTGCATCAAACCAGGCGCGCTTAGCAGAAACATGATATATTAAACAAGCCTCTCCACATTTGTCAAGTCGAGTAGGGATGTTTAAGACTTTGATTTCTTACCTTTGACTTTTTCGAGTTAAGTGTTATAATTAATTAAATATCATTTGCTTTAACGGTGAAAGAAAACATGGGGAGGATCACTGCACTCCTGAGAGTTCCCTAAAATTTTCTGTTGATATGTGAAGTCTGCCAACCCGCACTGAGCCTTCATGGTCGACTATGATCTAACACCAACACCTCATCACTCTGAGAAGCAACTCAGCAGTGGACCATCCGAGGGTTACGATATATTTATATGAACAACTGTAATTTTATTAATATAGAAAATTTATACTAAGAAATGAACGTTTTTGTAGCAATTAATAGCACTGTATCACATTACATAATATTCTCCTAATCGAGCTCACGAGTGACCAATCAAATCTATTTCGAGCGTACGATTATTTACGTTTGACCGTGTGTTTGTTATTGCATAAACCTCATTAACCAACACTAGGTGCTTTATATGAATTTGCCTTCCATTTTAAATACTTATTAATATATAGAGCTTTAGTATTTGCACGCACTTTGTCAGCAGAAACTAGAATTAGGTCAGAGTATTAAACACTGAAATGTAAAGAAAAAATTACCATTCTCTCAAGGAATATGCTTTATTCCTGGATTTAGTAAATCACTTAAACAGTTTTTGAATTATTAAACAACACTTATCCAAGCATCTAATAAAATAATCGGGAAATGTGGAATTTTTGATTTTCCTAAGGTAAGTAATAATACTGTAAAGTGTAACCAATTGTGTGGAGATGTAAAGAGGTCTTATAAAATATCCGACATTTGGATTATTGAGTTTGTTTGCCTGTCGTTTATACTGCTTAAGGTGGAAAACAAGGGTAAATTAATAAAATTTATTATAGTGACTCTTCAAAAGCGTTAAAAACACGATTAAAGAAACTGTTTTGATCGAGAAACAGCTAAATGAAGAAGAATTTCAGGGTTTCTGTACTTATATAATGTGTATTAAAAATAGTAAATGAATTATTTAGTCAGTGAAGATTTATAATTCCAGTCCCTCAACCAAACCCTGCAATAGCATGTCAGCTTTATACTTTTAGAATTTTATAATTATTTTATAAAATAAAGTACAAACTTCCAATCGTAGTTTAAATTCACCATAAAATTTATTGTTATGTAAAATTAAATTCTGCTTATATTATATTAAAATCCAATATGGCTTACCAAATGTTACCAATACCAATTTAGCCTTAAATAAAGAGGCAATTTCGTAGTAATAATGCAATTGACCGCGCCGACCGCACCTTGCGAAATGTGTGCCGAAACCACTTTGATTAATTGTCATCTAAAGCCTATTCGCACATGCTGTAATTACTCAAACATTCTGCTATTACTAGAACATGATGTAATAAAACGAATGGATAAAAAACATAAAATATAAAAAAAGGTATTTTTAAAGCCTGGTGTTACAAATCACTTAAGTAACGACGACATAATATTATAATTCTATTCTTATCATCAGGTAATCCTGTAGAGAATACAATATACTTTGTTTATTAGTTTTGTCACTAAATTTGTGTAAAAAGTAGTGGTAAAGACGTTGATGTCTACTCGGGAGGTCCGAGTTTGATCCCTGGGCAAACACCTGTGACTTTTCTTAGTGTGTTTTAAGAAATTAAACATCACTTGCTTTAATGGTGAAGGAAATCATCGTGAGGAAACCTGCACTCCTGAGAGATACCTAAAAGTTCCTAAAGGTGTGTGAAGTCTGCCAACTTGCACTTCGCCAGCGTGGTGGCCTAATCCCTCCTCATCCTGAGGAAGTGACGGCGGCATTACCACGTGTGGGCCATTAATACGTGATGATGATGATAGGTGATTAGTACCAATGCGAATAGCAGTTACAATTACTAGGATCATGAAATAACTTTAAGCTAGAAGTGTTATATTTAAGTACACGTATAAGTACAGTAAGTAATTAATTATTTTCTATTAATTACTTACTGAAAATATAACATTTCTAACATTTCAATGATGCCGTGTATCGAGAAAATGTTAAAGGATGCCAGTGCTTTGCTCAACTTGGGCTGAACACTTCCAATATGAAGTTATAATAAATGAATGGTTCTTTACTTTAATCAGTTTATTTCGACGAAATACAGATAATTTATTTAAGCATATACTAGATTCAGAATTCTAAAACATCATATACTCTACAGTAGAACCAAGACCAGTAACTCAAAATTCTATTATTATAATAAAACTATCAAACTCTCGTTTCGCCATGATAACATTTGATTTCTGTTCAACTAGTATTAGTTTATAAAGTTTTACTAGACATGAAATAACGTGTATTAAAGCGGACGGGACGTTATAAGTGTAACTGCCTGTGGCATCGTAGCGCCCAAGATAATGGGCCGATTCTGATGAAGTTTTATTTGTTTGAAAGGTAATGTAATCAAGATAGTTCTTAGCTATAATTTGTGATTATATAATTTGTCATCTAGTCAGCTGTTTGACGACTATCAGCTCATTTCTAACTTGAGAGCTGCGTGACAATATTAATATATATTGATAATTATGACAATCTTGTAACCATAGCAACACACTGACATTGCTTACACTAAATACAGATAAAAAAAGTATTTCTCGATACCTGATTTTCGTGTCTCGATGTCGTGTGGGTATCGATACTTCTTGACTGTATTAAATTAGAGTTTCAGTGGGGGGTAATACATTTTATATTGATTCATATTTTAATCTACTGTAAATTTAAGAGTACATATATGTAACATAATCAATATATATAGAGGGTAGAACGGGATGTAACTTAATTTAACGTAAGACCCTATTACTCGAGCGTATTAAGACCCTTACTTTTGCTCTTTGATGGATGTCCGGACGCTAAATTTGCCATTATATCAACAGCACTATATTTTAGTCAACTATAATATAATAATACTAGTCGAACTGTGTTTAACACATAACATTTTAACCCACAGGAATTATGCATTTTTTCGGAATAAAAAGTAGCCTATTTGTTAATTCGGGTTGTAAAGTATCTGTGTGTTAAATTTCAAACATCCAAAATTTCACATTTATAATATTAGTAAGATTATATATAGTAAGAAGTAAGATTATCTTTATAATATAATAGTAAGAGTAATATACAAAAATACAATATTTTCAGTATTGTTGGCCTGCATTATCTCTATTAAAAAATAATAATAATCAGTAAAAGTTAAATTCAATCTAAAATACTACAGAAATTATGAATTACTTTGTAAAGTCACAGATAATTATTTTGTTTTTAAGTATATTTTTTGATAGTTATGGCAAACAATTTTATGGCAAAAAGTGGCAATCCCTTAAAAACTATGACTAAAATGTAATATAATTCAATAATGACAAAAATAGATTGATAATACTTTGATTGTTCTGTATTGTTATAGCTACGGCTATTAAAAGAAAATATTAGATAATTGCGTGATAGGGATTGCAAATTAAATTATTTTATATATCGATAGGTAATGAATAGTCAGTCAAAATAAAATGAAATGTAATAACATCCAAAAGTCAGAATAATTATTGGTTTGTGGTTTCATAAAATACGTAACAGAATAAATAATTTGAATTGGTCAATTAATGTTTGGTATTGAGAAGTTTAATAAAATTATTTTAGACTAGGGGCCCGTCCCGGCTTCGCGCGGGTGGAATATTATTTTTAAAAATATATTGGCCTTCCCGTATTTCGGTGCCCCCTCTCTTGCCGCTTTACTCGCTGCGCTGCGTCGCTATACTGGCCCGTCGCGTCGTCGTGTATTTTTTGTTTATATTGATATTTTTAATTTCGTAATATCTTTTGAATGGAAAGTCCGATTTTAATAATTCAAAAAGTAATTTACAGGTATTGAAATACTCTTGAATACGAAAAAATTTATTTGGATAAGGATTAATACAAAGTTATAGAAAACATGGTCTGATTTTGATTGGCATTTTTATCAACTTTTAAAATGTAAAAAAGTAGTTATAGTAACGTAACTATAATAGTTGGACATATGGTCTCGCGGACTTTTTTGTAGATATTGATACGTTCTATAATATTGTATAACATTTTTTTGTTCTATCATCAATACTTTTTGCAGCGCATGCGATGAAAGATATTTTATGGCAAATTTTTTGGCACCTTGGGTTGGTTTTCGTGAGATTTCCTAAGGATCTCTAATTTTTTCTTGTAATAAATATAGCCTATGTTACTCAGGGATAATGTAGCTTCCTAATGGTGAAAGAATTTTTGAAATCGGTCCAGTAGTTTTTATGTTTATTCGTTACATACAAAAATACAAAAATACAAATCTTACTTCTTTATAATATTATAGTATAGATTTATTATCTTAATATCACGTGTATTTAGGTATATTTTAAATAGACATAGCGGCCACACAGCTCGACATGCACTTCATCCCCACGTCGACAGATGGCGTACGAGCACACTCATTTGTTTAATTTGTATTTTTAAGTAATTTTGTCGCGATAAAACATAGCCTATGTCCTTTAACAATTTAACAATTTATAGTCCTTCCGAATAGTGTATCAAGGATATATACTCATAATATTATAGATTCCTTTTAAACAGTTACTTGAATTATGTGTGTCCTTATTATTTTTAAACTACGAAAATTTTTATCTATATACACAAAATGGATGTCTCTAGGTATATCCGCGCATAACATCAGAAGTACTGCACCAAATCGGATTATTATTTTTTGTGTTAGTTTTTTTTTAGGACCAGGTTTATATAAAAGCAAAATTGAGTGAGATAGAAAATTGTCAGTGAGATGGTGGTGGCCACTGTAAATCAGTGATAATACATAGTGCTATATATACGGAAATAGTATATTTATAGTTGCGGTTGGCAGAGTATGAATGAATAAATGAGTGTGTCAGTGATACCTCAACGAAGCGAAATGTTTAAGTGATAATGTAAGGCGTTTAATGCGAACTAATAATATATATGCGACATTGTGTTTATTTTTCAGCTTTTATGATTCACAAAAAATCCTAATTCCAGTAGGAATCAATTACGCATGAGAGTATTTTGTATTTGCGTTGATTATAATTTAAAATATTTTTATTTTCATTGCATTTCGTACGTTGTCAATACTACATCATCGTTTATCATTTATCAACGCTCGTTTCGCTCAGACCGAAGCGTCCTCATCAATTAGGCTCTATGTGACGTAGAGTGGATATTAGATATACAAGTACGAGTTCGAGCGGTCCAGTATTGTTTAATACGTTGATGGTTTTCAATCTCTTTTACCTATATTTAGATTATCTTTGTCGTGTACTTGTTACTTCGCAAACATCTTTTAATTTTTTTTAACCCCTGAAGTAAAAACACCCGTTCGTGTACCAGTAATATCTGTTTAAAAGCCGATTTAATCGAGATGGTTTTAAGCTAATACTTATAAAGATATATTCAGGGGTTTGAAGATTATCACCTCATTTCATAGTCGATAAAATTATCTCCCAAATTAACAATTTAATTTGATTGAAAGTTTGGTATGTATAACGTTATTTACAAGAATTAGCAAACTTGAGCTGATTCTACACCATCATGCAGCTACTGAATACCTTCTCATAACTTATGAAATGTTCTCAATGAATGTAATTTATAAAATAATTATGAATACAGATACTAATGCCTATATACCCTTGCATTTTAGTTCTATACACTTAATAATATGTTTTTTACAGTAAATTCATATTAATAAGAGACAATCATAAAATCAAATACTTTCTACACTCAATATCAGTGACATATTTTCATTTTTAATCCTAACTAATATTATAATTTCGACGTGGCACTTAAAAAAAAGTATAAATACTTAAGAATACAAAGTAAACAAAAGATTTAATGTACTACTTACGCCATCTATTGAACTATAGATGGCATCAGTCTGTCTGGTAAACTATCAGCCTTAAGTCACTTAACCGATTAAGATGAAATATGATACAGAGATAAAGCAGAGCTTGAGGAAGGACATAGGCTATGTTTTGTCACGAAAACCAAAAAATTGAGTGTGTGATGACGCCATCTATCGACGTGAAGATAAAGTGTATGTCAAGCTGTATTAGGTTACGTGGTGAATTGCACCCGGGCGAACCCGGGAGACTTCTGAACGTCATCTTTCATTTCAATTATTTTTAATCTAAGGGTTATAATACATTGTATTAAATATAAAATTAATCATATACAATATACATACGATTATATACTTATATCGATATACATAAGTTTAAGTAGGACGGCGTTGATTGACACTAGCGGTTGTTATAAGTTAGAGACTAAGGCATAGCCTTCAAGCTTTATTGTCTGTTTATGTAGAATTTATTATGCTTAAATATTTCATTACTTACAACTTACCCTCTAATATATAATATTAAGGAGATTATGTCATGTTAGCAACGCCATTTATAAATTAGTATTCGCGGGTAGTTCATTTTATTTTCTGTCAAGAGATTGCGGAATACCTACATGTTACTTTAGTATTGAGACAAATAATGTAGTGTTGTTTATCGGTATGGTAGGCCTTCGTTATCGAGAAACACGAATTTGAATATTTGTTAGCGAAGTTGAACGGTGGTGGTGAGAGTTTGTGTATAGTAGAAGTCTTTAAACCTGTTCCTGCGTCTTAAGCCCCAGGCACTGCTCGGTTTCAGTTAAGATTACATGTGAGTACATTTATGTATTTCTATAATTGTTTGAGTTTTACTACGCAGTAAACAAACCCTTTCATTTGATACCAATATTGACGGTGTAAAAAAATATATAAAACTAGTCCCGGGCGACGTCGTCCGCGTGATGCTCCGCTTCTATTGGTGGTAGAGTGATGACTGATGATATATATACTATAGCCTTCCTCGATAAATGGGCTATCTAACACTGAAAGATTATTTCAAATCGGACTAGTAGTTCCTGAGATTAGCGCGTTCAAGCAAAAAAAGCAAACAAAAAAACAAAAGATTTTTATGAAACATAGCTAAGAACACTCCCGACTAATTTACCTTTCCAACAAAAAATCAAAATCAAAATCGGTTCATCCATTCGGAAGTTAACTATACCACAGACAGACACATCCAACTTACAACACCCCGTGGTTTTTGAGTGGGAGGTTAATGAAAAGCGAATAAATCATCAAAATATCATATGTACACACATTTTCTAAATTGTATCTAAATGTATGCTAAAAGCGTTTAAGTCGGGCGTTTAGTAATAAAACTGTTTCCCTATCTGAAATAGAAATGGCAAATATGCGGAATTCCTAGTAATCGAATAAAAGCAATATTATCCGGCCCATAATCCCGCCTGACTACGTATTACCATACGAAATGCGACTTGGAACTGTTGTTTCCATCTACAACTATTAAACAGTACCCGTATTTAGATTTAAACTGATATAGCCTCTAATTTAGATTAATATTTTTTCACTACTAAAATAGTAATTTTGTTATCTTCTTAAAGCTGCTTTTCCACTAGAAATAAGCGAGAATGTAGCGAGGGATGTGTTTGTTAATAAAGAATTTACCTAGCCTCGCTCAGTGTGCCAAATGAAGCAATTCTATTGGTTCTTAACATACAAAACCTTCGCTCATCATATAATAGATAGATAGATTATTTATATGCATTATATTCTCATCCAATAGTAAAGTAATTATCAAAATATCTACATTATTATAAATAGGTTCCTAGCAGTATGATTGTAAGGCTTCATCCTACGAAATTTTGTTTTATTTGAAAGAGTGATACAAACAGAAGTAGAATCATATATACTTTTATTGGGCAACCAAGACCATGACGTGCCAGGGCTACAGTGAGTAGAAAATCTCAAAAAAATCTATGGTGGTGGCTTTGAGAGAAACCAGTAAATAGGATGTGGTTTAAATTATGTCGTAATATAGGTACAATGTTTTTTTTTATATTTATCTAGCAAACTATTAACTCTTGTAATATCTATATAAATAAACGCATAACTTGGATTGCAACATATCGGATAATTCTTTTTTTGTTGTAATAGTTATTGTCAGGACAAAATTTGTATCACAGAAAAAGTGAGTGAGACTGAAGATCAGTCAGCGAGGTGGTGATGTGTGTGAGTGACCGTTAATAACTCATCTCAGCGAAGCGAGGGCTAGTCGTCTAGTATAATATAATTGACAGTGGAAATACAAGAGAACTATTCGCTGACATTTTAGATTTATATAAGTATTTGATTGATATGTTGCTCTTTTAAAAAACAATATAAATGCCACAATACATTAATTTCGATGTATAGAGCAAATGTCTATCTCCGTGGTCTCTGTGACCTAAAATCACGTGAAATGTCACCGAGGTTGTGGACCACAGCCTAATTAATGGCTAGCGGTGTGTCAAATGTTCTGGCTGTTTCAATTATTTGTTTACATGTATATTAAATAAACACTACTAAAGAACTAAACATTATGATCTCTTACAATTTCAAAAGACACTATTGTAACGTTTCTGCCACAACTCAATTTTGAAAAAAAAAATAAAATGTTAAGTGACACAATTTTTGAGAATTTTTATAACGTTTTACAATAAATTAATATTTTGAGTGAAATTTCCATACTCAAAATTAGTAGTGAATACTGCTACTGAATACAATTACGACAGGAACCTAAGCAGTTCCTTGTAATTGTGACCACGGTGTAGGTTTAAAGGCTATCCTTCATTTAATTGAAACACTCGCCTCCACTGATTCAGGTTCACTGTTTTAACCTAAGCGTAACTTACGCGTCGAAATATATTTTCTTTACAAATTGTAAAACGTAATCGTGGCATAAAGACGTTATGCCTTAAGTAGGAAAAGGGTCTGAAATTTTTTTATTTTATTCCATTTTCTAATTCTACAACTTATAAGAAATATTGTCAGAAAATTTGGAACCATTAGGAGCAAAAGTGTTTAAGTTACAGACCATAGTCTCCGGGCAGTCGGTCCCCTTCTCATATGATTTCTACCAGATACTCATATCTGTTTCTCTCTTTTAATCGAATTTTTCTCAAAACTAGTTTTTTGAGACGGTAGTCAAAATTTCTCGAAAACCTTTGGATCGATTTGCCCTTCGACCAAACTTTTCATTATTTTTTTACATATTAAGTACTCGATTTTGAACGAATTATTTTGTTTTTTAGTTACTGCTTTTTTTATTAAACAAAAATAAAAAAAATTTCAGTAAAAATCAGTTTCTTGATTACAGCTTGTCCAAAAATTTCAAAAATGAATATTTTGTTAATACCTTCGTTCAAATTTTGATGAACTTATGTATCAAAGAATTGTTTGGTTTTTTAATTTCAGACAGCAATTATGAGTTATGCTGATCACCGCGAGCAATTTTTTTGAGATAATTGATCTCACCACTAGAAGTGGCTTAATTTTCAAAATTTAATTATGAAAGTTTTGGATAATATTCTTGGGAGAAAGCTCTATAATGTACAAACGTTAAAAAAAATAATACATAAGGAACTCTTTTAAAAATACAATAATATGTTCTTATTTTAGTATATCAGACCAGTCCGGGAGGGGCCCAATGAATTGCTAATATGGTCTGACAACTGCATATTCACATAATTAAATAATTGCATAGAGTATCAGTTAACGTCATTATTTAATGAAATCCATTGATATCAGATCAGTTTACGTCAAAATGTATTGGTTGCGTATCTAAGACTTGATACAAAGGAAGCTACGATAAGCATATCAATGCATTAACATACAATGTACGATGTTTGACGTAATTAAGTTGTATACTTGTGATGCGTTACTTGACAGATATTGTAAAGTCTAATTTAAAGCGACCTTGAGTATAGAGCCAATAGATTGAATACTATGACGTCATTGGAAACATAATTTAAAAGTAACGGTCATGAGTCTATTAAAAGTCTGAGAAAACCATGACAATAGCAAAAGGACATTTAAGGAAATAAAATTCTCGTAAAAACTATAGATTGGATTTTAATGAAACTTAACGTTTATGTATATTCTAAAGTCTCATATGAACTAAACTTATTAACTATTTATACAACAACTGGATGAATAACATAATTTACTAGGTGATCTGGCAAACGTTGTTTTGCCATATAAATTTTAAAAAATTGGGGTGGGCCACTCTTATCACTTAGGGATATAAAAATAGATGTTGACCGATTGTCAGACCTACCCGATACGCACACAAAATTTCATAAAAATCGGTCGGGGAGTTTCGAAGGAGTTTGGTAACAAACACCGCGACACGATAATTTTATTTTAATTTTACAAGAAATGGCAATTTTTTGTTAAAAGAAAATAAATTATTTTACGCTTGTCAACTTAATTGTCTAGGTGCTGTAAAAATATTTATATCTTACTAACTCACTCACTCATATTCCTATGTAATTTTATTTGAGAATAACTGTTTTCTATTGGCTTTTTGTGAATAAGTAATAAACATACAAACTTTAGGATTAATTATCCAGTTATTGGTGTGAACTGTGAAGTTATTATGCAAAAGAAACAATATTATAATATAAAAATACACACTTTCAGCAACAAAAAAAGACAAATGTAACAAAATAAAAAAAATAAAAATTATGAACAAAAATTTATCATTACTATGAAGCTTGACTTTTAATTTTGAAAACAAATCCACTAAGCTTATTTGAAAATATATCTACAGATTTAAATTTTTCATTATGAGCATTACAAGCTCGGACCAAAAAGCAATTTCGGGCATAATTAGTTCTACAAGTCGGTACAGCGAATACTTTTTTATACGAGATCTTGGTCTGGGGCAATAAAACGAACATTGTTCCAGTAGATATTTAGAATCAATTAAGCCGTTAATTCATTTGAACATGAATATATAGATTCCGCCAAAATAATGATTATATTGTACCAGTTTATTTTCGTTTCCCAACATTTATAAAATAAGCTTTATTAAATGCATTGCACTGCATAAGATTTTATAAACATATTGTTAGCAAGTCCCATATAGACCATATAGGGCGAGGTGGCTATTAGCGTACATTATGAGTGTCAACATAACTCTTGTGGCAGGACGTATAAACTTCTAAAACAGGTTAAACTTGCTAAGCTAGAATTCGTTTAAACTAACATTATTAGTTAAATATAGTGTAATGATACCTATTACTGCGCTGCAGCACGCATAAATATTTACTTTAGGTGCCTGGAACTTGTGACCTAGGTCCAGCTTATCTCATCAGAAGCAGTGTAGACAAGTGTTGTAATTATTATCTAAGTCTCAAGCACCAGGTTCTACTTACTTATAATATATCAAATATAAAATGTATACTTAGAAATATATGAGAGAATAGTAAAGCATTTTTATATCTTCAGAAATATTCGTCATGGGACATTATATCAAAATGAGTATTCCGCACAGCTAACTCTTTTCTTTGATAAGTCATAATTTGACGTGTACAGGTGGCAGTGATAAAATGTTACCTTGCTATACCTTTGAAGTAACCAAATCTATCAAAAATAGAGGATACAACATAATTGTTAAAGATACAACCAAATACTATACATGTGTAAAAGATTATAATATCATAGTGGTGTTTTGTGGTGTTTCTCTTCAATCTAATACAGTATAAATGCTTTGATAAAAACCTGAGCTGAGTTAGTCGGCAGCTAACTATAGGTCTGCGTGACGTAGCAGACCCCACGCTCCCCGCTAAGAAGCCCCTTATAGCGATTTCTGGTCATTCAAGAGCAAGCCTATAATAGCCAGTAAAGAGGAGCTCCACTACCTACTGTTAGTAATGATATTGGAAAAGCGTCAGTAGCTCAGTGGTTCGGCCTTGGATTCACGATCAACAAGTCGTGGGTTCAAATTCCGGACATTGGACTACTGGCGTGGCCCACTCCTGACACAAGCTATTTATTAGCTTACTAGGAGGGGTAACGGGAATACTAGTAGCATGTGATCCATACTGCTAGTAATCTTTTTTAAAAAAAAAAACCATCATAACCACCATCCAAACCTTGGAAGTACAATTCTGTTCCACAAGCCGTGATACTGTGGGCCTGAGTATATATTGTAACTCATATTTACAATACTTTATCATAACATACTCCAAAGAGAAAAAGTTTATCAAAGTACTAAATATAATATTTAAGTCCAGCAAATATCCTGAGAATAACATCAATTTTGTTACCCTGTAATATCATGTCAAACATCTGTGCGTAATAAAACGTTGTTTGTCGGTTATGATTGTCACATGTAATGATATTTTCTCTTCATCTAGACATTCGTAAAAGCTTTTATTACACAAAATAATATTGGTATTAAATGAAATAATTCTCTTACTGAGTTTTTGTACGCCTGTCTTGATGTTTAACTTAATTTCAACCTGATGATATAAAACCACTGGCATTCCTCCTCATAAGAACAGTTCCAAGAAATATCCAAAGATATAGTTGTCATCCAAACTAGTACTCTTTTTACACAGACATTGAGAGCCTACCATTTTATTCCCTTAAATAATTGTAGATAAAGAGAATACGGAATAAGCGATCGGATACAGGAAAAAGAAAGCAAAGAAAACAAAAAACATGATGACATTTATTGATGTTAACAATAAAATCGCTAACAATTATATCCATAATGAAACTATTTATCTAAAATTTAACTATTATTAATTTAAAAAGTCAAGAATTTGTATATCTCGTATACTAAAAATCGATATACGTATTACAATTTCTCTAAATAGAAGCAAAGTTTTTTTACCATTTTCCAGACTTTCTACTCTTTTCCTTAACTCTTCAATTGAAAATTATATGTTAAAATAGTGTAGGTGTTTAAACTATTCCATAATGCAGATACTCATTAAGTTTGTTAGACTGTAAATGAATTCTGACCAAAATCTATGAAGCTACACACATTTCCTTGCACATTTCTCGTATCTCACTAATGATTGTGCAGCTGTAACCAAAATTCTACAATGCGAAGCGTAGCTGTACGAATAAGCTAGAAATAGTCCATTTCGTACCGAGCACAAAAGCCTATTGACGACGCGCTTTTTTGCAAGCTAAAATTCCAATACTTTATCAAAATCATCTTTTGAAATCATTCTCTATTTTTCCATGTTTTAGGTCCAATTCTTTTATAACTTTGCAAAGCAGAGCCTGCTACTATAATGTATAATTTCTATACAAAGGACATGACCTATTGATTTAAAAGCGTCAGTAGGTAAGTTGTTCAGGTGTTGGTTTTAAGATCGATAAGTCCTGGGTTTAAATCCCAGTTGTTGGACTACTGACGTGGCCCACATCTAACACAAATTTTAGCTTACTTACAAATTCCATTCAAATTGCCAGTGCTGTTATGTATCTATGACATGTTATTCCGATCGTCGGTCAATTTGTACATTGTCCTATACATAAAATTCTAACCAAGAATGAAATAATATTCGTCAATATTTTGATTCATTTTGGAAGTAGAAAATCATACTTTTATTGTATAATTTCCTACCTAACTACTAAGTAGTCGAAGTTCAACCGTAATTATATACTTAAAGTTACAAAGTTTGACCACAGCTTGTTTAGTATCATTATTAACTGTTGTCTATGTTTAGTTTGAATACTTATAGTGCACATTATAGGTAATAACTGTAATCAAAATAATAGATATAAATACTAGTTCTAGATAAAAGCTAGCCATTTGGCAATTCGCTTTAATGTGTTCTTGTATCTAGAAATTAATAATAATTTAGTATTAAACTTATCTCAAGTCAATTTACTTTTGATTTAGTATAGAAGTGGGCTATGAGTCATTTGTAGTTTGAATTATATACTTATTGCTAAATTAACTTATAATCAAAATAAATATCAAAGTATCAAAGCAAATAATAGATTAAAAATATAGCAAATCTAAAAATACTTTGAAAACTGAGTAAACTAAAATGAATGATAATTATAATAGTCAAGAAAAAACAAATATTATATTAATCTATATAATTGAAAATATTTTTTTTAATTTATGCCTTTTTTGTATGTAAGTATTAATATTACTAAAACTATTCATCGGATTCAAAATAGTTATTGTTTCTCGAATAAACTATTTTTCTATTTTGTCTTTCCATAAAAACATAATACACTTTAAAATAAAAATTCGTTGATATTAGTCGCTCTCGCTTCACTGAGGTGTATTTAAACTGTTCACTCACTCATTTATTCATTAATACTTTTCATACCCGCAACTATCAATCATATTTCTCATCGTGAAGGCAGCTTTCGTTAGAAACGTAATCGTTCGACAGTTTTTTCTCCGACATCGAATACCACACCACAAAAAAAAAATTACCCCCTACAACGTCATAACCTCTTTATAATATTAATATACTATATAGTATTCAAAGTGATCTTGCCTAGTAACTATTAAAGTTGAGCAAATAGTATAGTTAGTGATGAGGACTCCATTATTGAGGATTCTTGTAAGCTTTTGATTTATTATGTAATATAAATACGTAATGTTAGTTTATATTGGTTATAGACGCCAAGTGGTGGTTTACGGTTTGGGTTTCAAGGCCCAGGCAATACTCGGCTTTCGTAAAAAGAATTATATATAATAAATTAATTCTAATGAGCTTAGAAAGTTTAACAACATAAATATTGCATAATAAATGATTGATGAGACCACGTGTTAACTGTTAAGTACAAACGCATTCGATTAATGCTACATCACGTTTATCTGATAGCATTATCATAACGTTAGTGATAACGTGATGACGTTACAACACTGATAGACAGCTCGGTCAATATAGCCTATGAGCTATGAGAGCTTTTACATGTGTTCAAGGATAACATAGCAAAGCTTGAGTGCTCAATGAGACTCGTCATCTGCAAGCAATATTTTTGCTTGGATACTAATATATCAGAGGCTGTTTGACAAGTAATCGAGTGAATATAGTCTTACGTTGCGTAAATGAAAATGTATTAGTGATGTGCAGTGTAACTTATTAAGGATCATGTTTGACACTATTACTTAGCTTAGACACATTTTAGGGTGTGAGAGCAGTGGAGGTAATTCAACATATTTACAAAAAACCCTCACAGACACATTATATACCTAAAGTCTGTTATGATAGATTTGCGGTAGTCGTTATAGTGAATTCTTACAGATAACATTGTGTAAAGTAGTGCAAGTGGTGAGATTTAATGTTGTAAAGCTCTAGGCTCTTCTTGTGGAACGTGTGAGTTTACTTTATTATCTATTTGTTGGGAACGAGTGAACGATTATTGAATAATCGAATCGTCATCGCCATCTATGACGCTAGAGGAAAATAATAATCACTTCCGTTATTTTGACAGTCTCTGATTGGCCAGCCTTTCTCCTTTACTTCTGCTTCAGTCGTGGAGAGAAACTCTAATTACCGTCTTGTCCATTTATATTCTTTTACCACACTGGACTGGAGACACTGGAGCTCAGTCTTATGTCGTGTCTCGTCTTGTCGTGGTCTCAAGGAGTGGATATTATCTGGGTAGTGATAGTGAAAGTGTTATGTGGAGTATTATGTTGGAAGGGCGCTGTCCGATTAAGTACCTTATGGATAATGTATTTGCTACGTGACATAAACACAACGTTAGGTTAGGTTAAACGTGTCGTCTCACTAAGGCGGAGGAGGGTATTGCTGGTTTTAGTGGTGTATGCCTTAAACCGCCGCTCGCCCAATGGCGAGTAGCATCAAGGAGAGCCCCACATAACCTCCTGCTGGTTATACAATAATCCCCTTAGTTTCTCCGACATATATGTTCGAGATCAAGCAGCGTAGGAGAGCGTTGTCAACTTACTGTTCACAAGACTCAATGTCCCAAATAATTGTAGTTCCATGTAATTGATAGCGCTGATATTTTTATAAGCTATGGCTGTCATCTATTTACTATCTACACGTAAGTCAACATCAGCGGAGGCTTTATAGGGCTATATAATGAAGTTTCCGCGTAACAACATCAATTTATCTAAAATATGTGTCACATTCAATAACATTTTATATGTAAACCCCTTATACACTAAGATAAGCACTATAAACTGCACAATAACCAGTAAGCCAAGTTCAGATTGAGACGCAGCAGCAGGTTTAGAATACACAAAAAAGATATAACACTTCGCTATGACAAGTCAATATTTGCTCTACGAAATTATTCGTCAAACCGTTGCTAAGTGGAACCTATCAGTGGAAATATTCTTAAAACAAACTACTAGTCAATCAAAGATGCTAGCAAAAGATGACAACACCATTCCATAATCACTTGCTCTTGCTCACTCCTATATACAAAACAATCTACATGTCTCTTTCACTCTTAAGATAAGCAGTTTGAACATTTCTCCAAATTTTTTTTAATATCATAAATACGAACTTAACTCTATGTGTCTATCTGTTACGCTTTCATGATTAAACCACTGAACCGATTTGAATTAAATTTGGCATAGAGATATATAAGAGCTGGAGAAAGGAGATAAGCTACGTTTTATTGCGAAAAATAATCCAAGGGGTTGAAAGTTTGCAATTAGGTTAAGAGTACATGTCAGCTGTGTGCCCGTTTAAGACTTTAGGAGTTCATCGTATTAACGTGTTTATTTAAAAAGCTTTTGTAAAATTAAAAACTACAATAAGGGGTTTCCACCATAGATGTACGAGGATGCTTTGCAAGGAATGTGTTTGTTAAGGATCGCTGCAATTTGGAATCTCATCAAAATCAGTGGAAACGCAGCACTAAAATGTTAACTAAAAAGATAGAACTTTGAATTCTGAATATTAAATTATTCAGACAAAATGCCTAAGTCATTATTTTGTCTGGAAATCTTTCTGGCTAAATGAAAAATTCAAGGTTCACGTCTAACTCATGTGCAGTAGGTGCTGTACAATTATGGGACCAATTACCTGAATCCATAAAAAAAGCTCTTTCGCGAAATTCGTTTAAGCGATATGTCAAAGAGTTTTATTTGAAAAAATCTGCTATCAGAATGGTATAATTCACCGTCCCATATACTATTATACTGTATCTATATGAATTTAGACATATTTATTAATATTTTGTATATATAATGTATTTATTTTGTGTTTGAGTTTGTACACGCCTAGTATTGCCTCTCTTGCACAATTCTGGGTTGGCTGGTAGGTAATGCTTTGATAGCAGTAAGTCCGCCATTGTACAATGTTTTATTTTGTGCAAAATGAATAAATAAAAATCATAAAAGCTTATTGCTTAACTGTGAAAATCCAATCCAATTATGTGCTGTATCTTTTGCGTTATGGGAGGACAAACAAACAAAATTTAAAAAATTGTTTTGTTTTCTATTCATTATACATTTTGGTTAAAAATTAATATTATATATTGTATATGTCAGGGTATAGTTGGGGTAGGATAATAGTGAAGGCCGTGTCGGGCTATAATTAAAGTAGGATAATGATGAAGAAAATTAATTGTCACTTCTGTCGCCTCATTTTAATATTCAACGATTTTTAACAGACTCAAACGAGTAAAAGATTATCGAATAATCGGGACTCGGGAAAAACTAAGGAATCTTAAGATTTGATCCCTTCCTTCATTTAAATCGGCCTTCTTTTCTGACATATAAATTAAAATTAAAATAATTTTACCTTGCAAACTTAGTCTGATATGGGATAGTATTGTTTGCTGATGATATGTCTCCGATATTCAATCATCAATCATATGGTGATGTAAACAATGCTCCAATGATAGAGAACATTAATTAAACTTAATCTTAACTATCAAAAATAATATATAATATTATTCAAAGTTTTTGTATATAATTCGTAGATATTTTATGCGTACAAAGTTGAAGCAATAACTATTAATTTCATAAAACCTTAAAACATCTTGACTAAACCACGAAAATTTTTATACTGTTTTCATTAAGGGAAAAAATAATAAATTAAGAATCTGTGAGTACATATAATTTTTAAATATTTTATACAAAATATCTGAAATGTAAAGTTAGCAGTTTTAAATCATCAAAATCATCCGATTGTGTTTTATCACTCACCTCTTCTAAACCACGAAAATTATTTTGATACAGTTTCAATAATGAATAGACCGATTAAAGAGGAACGTTTTTGTCTAGGTATATATTTTGTTATTATTTTGTATAATTTAATAAAATTGTTTGTACAAAAATCTAGAGCAAGTGACTTAATCGTTATTTCATAAATCCTAATACACCTCAATCTGCTTTTGTGCTTATTTCGTCTAAAGCGCATAACGGTTTAATTTATTAACACCAATGAAAGAAGCATTAAACCATGCATCTTTGTGTATATAACTAGTCGACATTTTATACAAAATGTCTTAACTACAGGCTATATATAAATAACCACTAATATTTCCAGATCTCAATATTAATATACGTTTGCTAAAGTTAAACGCAAACACGTTTAACAATGAACTTATTGATACGCCTAATGTATGGTTACGTAACTTTAATAGTGACGTGTACTGGAAATATTTTCAGACAGAGATTGACCGATCATTAAATAAGAACTAGATCCTCAATCCCATATAAATTACATTCGAAAGTGAGCATTTGAGGTGTAATTAGAGTTAGTGATGTCTACACAAAAATTAGAATTTTATCAAGTATCATCATCTTCTTTTAATTAATTCTAATAAGTGAACGACAAATATTGACGTTCTACTATTGACTCACAATTATCGTCTAAAACTGTCCCAGAAAAAAAAGTGGTAAGCGGAGGAGGAGGAAACAATTATTTATACCTTTATAACAGAAGAGATTCAGATATATTTATCCATGTCACTATATTTATTAATCGTATTACGTTGAGACTCTTTAGCGTAAATTTATGTATGCGTACTCCTCACTACATCTCGTAGACGAGGTCTACTACTTTGCACAATTTTTTAATATATTTGTATAAAGACCCGACATCCATATAAATTAGAAATTATCTATTCATTAAAATAATGCCCTGATAATAATTTAATAGAATAGTTTTATACTAACATGTCCAAAACTTTTCAAAGGGATAAGGGTCACATTTTGTTCAATTTCGTCAAATGAAATTGCTTAGGGTCACAAAAAGTACAAAGGCCATTTTGTTTGTTACAAACAAAGCGGTTAAATGTAAATACCAATAATTTCTAATGGAGTAGAAGTTATTCAATATGTCATAATATACTAGCTATTGTTCTTGACTATATCTCTAAATCCAATAACATAAAAAAAAGGATTCTAAAGGCTAAAGCAACACCGTTTATAACTATGTAGTAGTAGTAGTAGTTCCTGGTATTTTATTTCAATTATACCAACGTAACAATTTATAACAAGACAACATATAACCTCTGTTCCGATAGACTTGTGCTAGCTATCAAACATAGTTCGCCTAGGGAACATAATGGCTGTTCTGGTATGGTAATGGTGTAGGGTCGTCATGTTGGGACTCCATTGTGAAGAATTTTGTGTTTTTTTTTTTGGAATTTTGCAAGAAATATAGCGACAACAATATATTCATATAGATTTTTTGTTTTGTCTAGTTTTTTTTGTGGTATTTGTCGCAGCGTATAGTTAGGTGTCACTTCATTTGCGTCATTACAATACTCAACGATATTTAATAGCCTCTAATTGGCAAACTTAACAAAAACCCAACTTAACACGAGCCTTTTTTTTGTTTTTGTTGACCGAGGACTTGGGAAAGGTTATGCGGGGATGGTGTTACTGTCTCTGAAGGAGACAGTCCAAAAACTGCCTCAGAAGGAGGCAGCCCGATCCGCTAAGCCTCCGGAGTGTTCCTACACTACGCCTGACGATGCCACGCCACGGTATCGAAAGCGTTCCGCGACCCGCCGGTGCCTGTCTACCACCGGACCCTACACGGGGGACGAGGATGAGCAGCCCCCCTTCTAACTCCGTAAAATGTCGCCCCTGAAACACCAAGGGGCGTGCACCTTCACTAGGCCTACCTATGGGCGACAGAAATCCCCGCCTGTCACCCAGAGACCCACTTCACACAGCGTCGGAGAGCTAAGGAGGCATCGCAGCCAAAAAGGCGCGACGCCGGCGACCCAACTTAACACGAGCCTAACCTAACATTATGTCAACATAACCACGTGACATTGTGTGACCTTAAGCCGACTGCTAGGAGTGCTAGGAGTGCACGAACAACACAACACTGCACTTCACACTTTTACTATCACTACTCCAGATAATTTCAACTTCAAGAGACTACGCGTGAAACTAACTTTTAGTCTATCGATCCAAGAGAATATAAAGGGACAAAACACTGTAAGGAATAACCTTTTACTGAGAATGAAATATATAATAGTTCAATGCATACATGTTCTTTTATATCAGATAACATTGTAGTATAAAATCAATTCTATCTCAGCGAAGTGAGAACTGATCTGAAGTGAGAAATTATGCCTACAGGCAATATGCGGGTAATTGTCGATAAAACTACTAAAATAATTGCAAACAAGTAATTATCACATATATAAATGTTTTTTATGGTAATTTTGATCTAGAATACCCAAGATTTGATTAAAAACGGGTAAATTAAATTTTTTGACAACACTACTTCGTTGACGTCATTTATCATGATGGCAAAAAGTTATCTAATTGAAAAGTTGTAAAAAATATAAATGCGTTTAGTTTACTTTTTTGTTAGCATTCTATATTTAGTTATACTATCTTTGTCTGTCTTTATATATGAACAGAAGTTATAAATTGTCGAGGAAGTGAGTATTTTAATAATAAACAAATAGGAAATACTCACAAACATATGTATAGTCATAAACGCGATTCCTAACAGTAAAAGTTTTCAACTTCACATACAAGTAAGTTCGTTTAATCATTCAGTTTCTTTAAAAACATCAATGGACCCGTCCATGACACAAAACGAAATCTAAACATACAGGATATTTTTACCCAATCTAAATTAGAAGATAATACCTACATTTAGAAAGTTAAAACTAATTTCAACTGTCCTTGTATTTTTTCTAGAAAAAGTTAATTTGCGGTTTTCGAGAGAGTTAGATAAAAAGTTCTTATTATTTGTTTTTGCGCAAAGGACGCGATATTACTGCCAGCTCAGCTTAATTATAAAAGTGCTTGCAATTATACTTCTAAAAGTATTTAAGACTTCATATACTCGTATACTTTTTGCTAAAAAAATAGCCAAGTGCGAGTTGTAACCGCGCACAGAGGATTCCATACAATCTGGATTGATGGAAAAATTTTACTTTTGTGAACAACACTGTTTATAAATTAGGAATCGGAGAGTAACTTTTATATTATTTTAAATATACCTACGTAAGACAATATATAATCTTTAGTATGGTAGATTAGAGACAGTGTATCTGGTGTTTCGTGTGGTGTTGTGTTACCCTCATCGAGGTCCACGTAAGTTAACTTTATTATCTACTGTATTTAGTGTTCGGGTAGCGAAGGGGAGCGTTGTAATTAAAAGGCCTTTAACTCTACACCTTAGTCGCAAGTCCAAGACGCTACCCGACTTTGTTTGTATACATATTGCTGCACAGTAATGGGTATCATTCCTCTCTCTTTATGAGACTTTGCTGCTAAAAAACTGCTATCCAGAAATGAAGTTCATGATTATCGAATTATTTTCTTGAATTTGGTTTTTGATTTACAAGTTTGCTTTTCCTGCCGTTTTGTGATTTATGAGGAAAGTTTAGATGTAAAATCTGTTAAGGTTCTGTTTAAATGTAATTTTTTTTAGACTTTCCACGCGCTCTTAATAAAAAATCCTTTTTCCATTGTCAAGCACGGAACCCTAATTTGACCCCATAATATTTGTGTAATATTAATTTATTTTGTATCTAGTGCAGAAAGATGCTTCGAGGAAGCTAGAAGCTAATGTTTTATCATACCTATAGATAATACGTCAATCGCCTTGCGATTACATTATTTGTAAATATTATGTCGAAATTATTGAGTTAATTGGAAAATACTTTAGTTTTTTTCTCAATCAAACTACGATTCGATCAGATGACGACTAGGATGAGATTCAAATTATGAGGTCTTCTTATAGTAAGGGCAGCTGCAAAATTTGATCATTGATGAATGTCAATTTGTGTAAACAGTCCTTGAAAAGAATCATACAATATTTTGTACTTACTTTTAAAAAAATACGAAAAAAATTCATGGTAGTATAAAAAATTGTTTTTAAAAATTCTGGAGATCGCTCGTTTTATTATCTGATAATTCAACAATAAAACTAATTATAAAATATTTTCCAATAACAAAAGCACAGTAAACACCTAATTTAATATATATTCTTGGGAATGGACTCACGTTCGAGTTTAACGATACCACGACAAGCACCAATTCTCACGTACTTGTATTAATTTTCCGGTGGAAAGTTTTGTGGCTGTACTGTCGAACCAATTGTAACTTTTAGTCCTGTTTTTTATCTACTTTTATACCTACTTTTATGTCTAGAGAAAGACCTAAAATTTAATCCTAAAGTGAGTAGAAAAGGAAATCACTGATATACCACGGCTTTAGTATAATTTAGGTACTCGTAATTATATTTATATACTGTTAATTATTATGTTGGCAACACTAAATTGAGTAACATCGTGTTATTTAGATGTTGGTAGTACAGACATTTTTACTTTCTTGAATGTTGGACTTGTTTGTTGAAAAAGTAGGGATTGGAAAATAAATACACTCCACAACAGAATAATTATGATTAATGCGAGTATTCCAGCTGTAATACTGTTGGTCCGAGTCTAAAGTATAACCCCGTAAATATAAGGATATTCTAGTTAAGGCGTTATACCGTTAGTCAAGTATAGACTATAAGTCCTTTTTATTTAATAATAGATAATATTAGATGTAGTAACAAATGATACTAAATCAATAAAATTGTAAAGATTAAAAGAAGAAAGATTGTCTATGCCGGTGCTCTCTTTATTTTTGAGTAGGCAACCCCTTTTATTGGATAAAAATTCCATACAAGAACATGGAGTCAAACATATTTGTTTACCAAGGGGGTCTCTTGGTAAACAAATATGTTTGACTTCGTTACAAACAATAAAATATGTCTACAGATATGTGATATACAAAGTCCGTAAACCAATCTTCACCCAATTTATACATCCCCCATTCTTTTTTCTTTTACGTGGTCGTGGACGTGACGTGGATTTCGATCACTTTGAGGATCATTGATGTAGTTCACATACACTAGTTGCTTTTGCATCCGACTCCAAGTAAAGCTGGATTTAGACCTATAGTTTTTTTTTATTTGAAAAAAAAATGTTTCATGCAATTATACAATTCCTGTGGTATAAAAGTTTATGTAATGCAATATAATAATTATGCACATATATTTTAAAGTCACAATTATAAGTAATTGCTAAACGCACATGTATCCATAATATTACTTAATAATAATTAATACTATTTTTATGCTCTGATATGTCAATAGATATAGTAAATAAAACATTATTTATATGGTCATTTATTTTAATTGTATTACTTTACCAAATCACGTGTATTTAAAACATTTATGTAACTTATCGAATGTCTATATATATAAAATATTAAAAAAAATTTAATATAAGGGATAAGGCACTTTGAGGATATTTTTTTATTGTCTGTATTTGTGTAGGCGTATCATCTAAAAATTACTCCACAAAATTGGTTTTTACAATAGTATTGATGTAAGTGTAGCTTATAATATAGGCTATGTTTCATTTAAATCGGATGTTAGAAATAAAATTAAAATCTTTTAGCCAATAAAGATGGTACAGTCCATCAGTAAATTAATAAAAATTAGTAATATGTTTATGGAATACATACCTATAACATATGAGTATCCATCCAAAGTAAGGACGCATTTCCTTAAAGCACCAGATACAGAGCGATGCCTATAAGTCCTGGGAGCTGCACCCAAAGCTCTCCCACCACCAGGATCACTGTGACACTTGTGCACCAGCTCCTTATCACTACTTAGAGCACTGTTCCCATCCACGGAGCCCTGGCGGCTGCCCTCCAACAGAGCTTTGCCACGGCTCATCATCACATCATACGCTACCTCCAAAAGTTTTATCACTTCAAAGAGTTTCACTCAAACACTTGGGTTTTAGTCATAAACACTAAACGTTTTCTGCTCATACAGATTTATGTTTTGCTATTACATGAAACAAGTTGTTCTATTTCTAATATAGGACCGTGAATATGCGATTAGGAATAGATAGGGTTACCAGTCTAAACATGCCAACCAGGACAGACTGAAAACCGGATTTTGGAACATGCTAACGATATTAAATTTTAACTATTGTACTTAACCAAGTAAGCGAGTATTTTTTTTTAATTTAAATGTTTTAGGAATCTATCACTTGGTAAGAAAACACTTGTATTTTATATTTTCAAGAAACCGTTCTTTGAAACCTATGTACCTAATGTCAATACTAATCTTATACTAATATATAAAGCTGAAGTTTGTTTGTTTGTTGCTAATCTCAGGATCTACTGGTCCGATTTGAAAAATTTTTACATCGTTAGATAGCCCATTTATCGAGGAAGGCTATAGGCTATATATCATCACGCTAAGACCAACAGGAGCGGAGCTATACGCGGACGAAGTCGCGCGGGTCGACTAGTATTAATATAATATTGACCAAATGCGGTGTTCTAATCAACATACGACGCAAGTTCTTTTATATAATCTGAAGTCTGATTGTCCAGAACTTTAATAATTAATTATTCTGCTTAGGTCACATCAAAATCTTAGAGTATTATAAAACTATAAGTTTTGATTTTAATGTTTGTTGTTAAATCATACAAAAATAGCTAAACCTATTATAATTAATTAATAAATAAGTGAAACTATTAGTAGGATAATAATTGAATGAAAAACTCAAAAACTTTTCAATTCGCTACCTGAACTAGGAAGAATCTGAAGGACAACCCTAGTAATAGACAAATATTAGATTTAGGCTATAATTTAGATCAGATCTATAATTTTTATTACAAAATTTAGTTTCTAAGTTTATTAATTATATAATCCATTAATTCGAGTGATATTTCTAATCAGATTGCAACATTTATAGCTTGTATTAACATAACATGCAATTAAGATAGTGGAGAAACGCGTGCGTAGATCGATAGAAAAAGTCTATTTATTTGTACTATAATGACGAATATTGTAAGGCTATAATAAAATTTATGCTTTTTACGGTTCCGTACACAAAGGGTGAATACGAAAACCTATTACTAAGACTCCGCTGTCCGTCTATTCGTCTGTCTGTCACCAGGCTGTATCTCATTTTCACAAATGATGAATTTCAGTACAAAAAATACTAAAAACAGAAAAAATATTTAAGGGGGCTTCGGTACAACAAAAGTGATTTTTTGGCGTTTATTACAGAATATTAAGTAGTATATTCACTATAAAAATAAAATAAACATTTCTCCCAGCTGCCATACAACCAACGTGATTTTTTGTCAAATATTGGTATGGAACCCTTTGTGCGCAGGTTATGGTTTAATTTTGCGTCAAAGAAATAAAAAAAAATAGTGACAAGATTTTAAAAATCATGTATATGGTATCGACAAAATAAACTAAAAAATTATAATGGTAGTGTAATCTAAACTGCAATTAAAATAAAATACTTAAGAAGGTGTACATTTATCTAATCGTATCAAATATAATGTTTCTAAGCGTAAAAATACTTACTACTTTAGAAATTACCGTGACATTATTGAGGTGTTATCATTAAGACGATTATGTTGTGTATATAGATCAATAATACAAAAATTAAAAACAAATTGCATTCAAGTAAAAATAAAAATAAAATTGAATTAAATTCCTACTCTGGTATTAAATTATAGATTACAAGGACAATAACTGAGCGTGGGAAGATATTGTTATTTTATTATCTGATTTATCTTCACATGGCGCCTTTGCTGAATAACTAATACTATTACAGCCTTAGTAACACAATATTAGATTTTTCATATTAGGATTTATGGAGAAGGCTTTGGATTATATAACAACACGCTATGATCCATAGGAGAAAAGTATTACGCGGCCAAAGTCGTGCGGATTGGCTAAAAAAGATTTGTATTTTGGTATGTAACGAATAAACTTTAAAACTACTGGACCGATTTCAAAAATTCTTTTGCCGTTAGAAAGCTACATTATTCCTGAGTAACATAGGCTATATTTATTACTAGTAAAATTAGAGATCCTCAGAAATTCTTACTAAAACCAACCCAAGCTAAAAAAAATAAGCCATAAAATGTCTTTCATCGCATGCGCTGCGGAAAGTATTGATGATAGAACAAAAAAATGTTCTACAATATTATATAACGTATCAATATCTACAAAAAACTTCTCGAGACCATATGTCCAACTATTGTAATTATGTCACTATAACTACTTTTTTACGTAAAATGTAAAAAAGTTGATAGAAATGCTTATCAAAATCAGACCATGTTTTCCATGCCTTGGTATTCATTCTTATCCAAATAAATTATTTCCTATTCAAGACTGTTTCAATACCTGTAGATTACTTTCTGAATTATTTAAAGCGGACATTCCATTCAAAAGATATTACGAAATTAAAAATGTTAATATAAACAAAAATACACACCGATGGGCCGGTGTGGCTCTACGCAGCGCATTGAGCAACGCGGTGAGTGGGCACCGAAATGCGGGAGAGTCAAAATGTTTAAAAAATAATTATGCGTGCGAAAGCCGGGACGGATCGCTAGTTATTAATAAATGGGTCATCTTATGATGTAGTTGTGGCCTTAATCTATCATGTCGTTTAAAAGGTAAACGATCAAAACGTAACTAATATCAATACTAACATTATAAAGAGATTAATTTTCTTGCCTCTCAAACCATTGATCAAGTTTTATGTATTAGATAATAATTATAGTAATTTTAACAACGACCTATAATATGAACCTATAATCAGCGCTTAAAATTGTACGTAGCCAAAGAGTTCAATATTCAAAAGGAGATCCAATTCTGTTTTAATTACTTCATGAATTTAAGTTGATTTGTGTAATTAATAAACGTATACAAAAAAATTAAAAAGAAAATATTATTCTCATTAATTGCAGTACAATTGTTAGAAAGAGACCAATATATGATTTAGATTGGAATTAAAATATTTATGTTAGCTGTTTTTTTGTAATATTTATATGAACACCTGACATCCATATTATTCAAAAAGCTGACCCGGAAAATACTGTTTTAGTATAAAAATTAATTTCTGGAAACTCTTATCACTTAGGGGTTTAAAAACTAGCCCACTATCTATTCTCAGACTTACCGAATATACACAAAAAAATTCTATAAAAATCATAATATAAATGAATTCTAAAACACATTTGATTTAAATGCCTTAGGCCTATTACAGGCAACAACTTCTCGAATCATTATACCAGTTATTATAATGAACAAGAAACTCTTTGTAGTGCTAGTAGCTAACAATCGCCAGCGGCTTGTTCCGCTAATTCACTGGCCCCGTCATTCAACAAAGGCTTTTAATAACTTTGCGTCTTACTAAATAAGTCATGGTGAGCCAAATTGTGTTTAGTTTACTGTCTCGAGATGATATTTCATTCCTATCTCATTTAATTTCTAGTTAAACGACTCTAATTCGAAATTAAATGTAGACGTTATCCAATAGACAAATTTAATGAGTCATTAAGTTTGTAAAGTATCCATTTTATTATTTACTCAAAACGGGACAAGGACGGGAGTCTTCCAGACATTTACTGGTAAAATGATGAATCAAAATCAAACATCTCGGGTATTTGTATCAAGCAAATCATAGTGACTACGATAGTATCACCAAAAAAATAAACAAATAATAATCATAAATTCATACCCTTCCATTTGGTAGGTGAAGTGAGGAGTTATCCCTATTATTTTCCAAAAAAAATACTATGCAATAAGAATCAAGACAGTTGTGCCAGAATAACAGGAATGACTGACCAATAAATATTTGACGTGACAAACCTTAAAAAAAAAAAAATTAATTTTATGACTTTGATTTTACGTTTGGTTAATCATAAACCTACCAATACCTTTACTAACTATTTAAATAAATAATAATTTTATACCTAACATCCAAAATATATAATATACAATAAATTAACAGCTTTCTTCCTTTTTAAATTCGGTGTAAAATATGACTTTTAAAAAAAATTTAAAATGTGGTTTTGCGATGAATTTTAATAAAAAAATATGTCCTAATAATAACAAAGGAAATATTTATCAATTAGGTTAACAAAATATTTTTTTTACAAAATTATTTATTAAGGTATTTTATAGTCATACTAGTCGACCCGCCTGGCTTCGCACGCGTACAATTTATCGAGTATAATATTTACATTTATCAAAAAACATTTAATTTATAATATATTGTTGCTAATTAAAAATATTCGGGCGCTTACTACAGTAAACTTATTTTATTACTATCAAGAACTGATTTTTTCCGGGATAAAAAGTAGCCTATGTACAAATCAGGTTATAAATGTATCCGTGTGCCAAATTTCATTGAAATCCGTTTAGCCGTTTTTGCGTGATTGAGTAACAAACATCCTAACATACAAAGTTTCACTTTTATAATATTAATAAGATTATATGTCATTATCTTTTTACAGTTATTTTTGAATGTTAAGTTAGTCTGTAAGTGGGATATATATATGTCGTTGGTCCAAAACAAAACTCCAAACTACCGATAATTTTTCACACTTAAGTAGAATGATTAAACCATGAAATGAATGTAACATGTATGTAAATCTATTTCCACGGTTGTTTTCCGCCATAGTAACGTGGAGCGATCATAAACGGTTGCGTCATGTCACCGAGGGTGGGGGCGCCCCCTATTTGTAAACAGATGACGCCTGGACTATTCCTAATCGCTATCAACAGGTGATCCACAAAAAAATATCACTTATATACAAAAATGTTACACATATTTTTTTTTAATTTGACAACTTTTTCTTACATGTCACAGACGCGGTTGTGTTCGGACACTGTTTAGGGCGGCATAACGCTCCCACGCGACCGTCCCGCGTGGAAGCCTGCGCGCGACTAAGCCAGTGGAACCAGCACATGTTACAGCTACAGGTAGCTCCTGATTAGACCTGGCACCACTATGGGTTTCATCTCGAAAGCTTCTCACTTAAATCTCGATTCATTTTTTTAAATAGTATTACTAGCCCGCCCAGCCTTCGCACGAGTGCAATGCTGATGCGTGCGATAAATCTGTAATATCTTCGAAAATATTCATTTATATTACATGCTGTAAAGGCATGGTAAAGGGCAATATTGATCTTTATAAATCACAATGTGTTTATGGTACCTAATTAGTTAAGGATTAATGCCGTAATTGCTTAAAATAGCTTCGTACATAAGCTATTATTTCTCTTAAAATGTAAAGGATTTAAATGGTTATTGTGAGTTATCCCTAAGAGATAGACATATACTATCGTAGACTTTTTTGTAGAACATTTTAAGGTGTACAATACTGTTGTACATTATTAATTATGTTAAGTTTGTGAGCTTGTAGGGGATAATCTCTGGATCTACTAAACCGATTTTCCCGGTAATATATGCTATGTGGTTTTGCCATAAATATAATTTAATTAATTGAATATGGAATATTCTTAAACTGAGAGAATTTCTTACACTTCTAGCATTCCCGTCTCTCTTCCTCTTTTAAACTTTCATTTTACCTTATCCTCTCTCTCTTTTTTTTCTCTTTCATATTTATCTTTGCTCTGTCCTTCTTGCTCTTTTATATTTCGTCTAATTTTTTATTTTATTAATAGTTTTTGTCTATATGTCTCAAGACGTGTAAACTAAAGAGTTCAAATTATAATTTTTTATTGAAAATTTCGTAGTAGGAAACATCAAGTACATTTAAGTTTTCAAAACTTGAAAACGTAATTTGCAAACTTTCAAGTCTCTATTTAAATTTCTTGAATTACTTTCTGATATTTTGATAATTTCTATTTATTATTTAATTATTTAGAAGTTATTTTATTACCAACGAGTGTCTTAATTATTTTTGATTTTTATGAAGAGTAAGGTAAACTTTTCCCATCAATCTCGTGTAAAATCTGATCTGGTTGTTATTTTATCTGACACTAATAATTTAACTACGTTAATTGTAATTGTCTATTTTGTATATATTTTTTTCGTACTAGTATTTTATTACGAATTTGGTAGTTATGTTAATACATAAAAAATAACTAGAGTTGGCGCTACAATACAAATATTTTTTTACATATTTATTCATCAGTTGAAAACATTCATGATATAAATAGCTTAAATTACTATTAGGACTAATTTTAATAGATATTAAAATTAGTGTATCAAAACACAAAAACATATTTAATCATATTTCTATCAGTATAAACATTCCTAAAATCCGAAAAGTAGTTCTGAAGTTAATATCTTACAAATCATCAAATAAAGCAACAAAATTAAAATTTAACCTGATTATATTACAGATAATATATTCTGCGTTAATTTCCAAACGAACCAAACTCAACTTAGACAGCCTAAAATTGGCTATTCTTTACTTACAAATCCAGAACCCCAAGGGAGTCTTAGCAATCGCTTAAAGCCGGATTTTTCCGCTCTTTGTTATTGTACTTCTCCAAGGTTTCTTTTGTGAGTACAAATTAATTGGAAAGTGAAAGCTATTGAACCTTTTTCATTGTAAATGATCGTTATCTAAACTGAAATAACTCTAGCATACTAAATATTAATTAATTGATACTAGTCGACTCGCCCCGACTTTACCTAAGTTCAATTAACTACACGTGTTTAGGACATAAACGGTCACATAACTTGACATGCAACCCTATTTCCACCCCTTCAAGCCTTTTGTTCATTATAACGTAAGCTATGTCATTTTCCAAGCTCTATTCCTTCTCAGTACCAAATTTCATCAAAATCAGTTCAGCATTTTAAGCGTGAAAGCGCAACAGATAGAGGTACTTTATAATATTAGTTAGGATTCATTCATCATTAGGAATTCACTCAGTGCAACACTTTTGATTGGCTAGTACTTTGGTTCGAATGATTAGGCAGTTTGACAAGTTATTGCGTAGATTGAATATTGTCTTAATATAATCTTAGTGCAAGTGGAAAATTTTCTTCTAAAATCCTTAAGTCGTTAATTTTAGACTTATTGTGGTTAGATATTGAGAAGCGAGGTTTAGCAGTAAATGTAAATATATTGTAAAAGGGTCAGGTAAACTTGTACCTGGGTTAAAAGCCCCAGGTAATGCACAGCGTACTTGTCTATCTAACGAAAACTGTGCAGTATTGATATCATAGACATATTTTTTAAATATGATCTGACTTAGTAATATTAGAAATGTGAAAGTTTTTATGATTGGATATTTAGATGTTTGGATGTTTGTTAGTCAATTACACCAAAACAGCTAAACCGATTTCGATGACATTTGGCACACGTATACTTTATAACCTATATTAACACATAGGCTACTTTTTATCCCGGAAAAATAATAGCTCCTGCGGGATTATAATAAGAAATTAATTGAACTTCTGAATAATTTTACATATTAATTAAATGTAATTCTATTAAGTACAAGTGTTATATTTAACACGTGCGAAGTGAGGGTGGGTCTAATCGACCCGTGTTATAATAAGAATATAATTTTGAAAATGTTCCCTTTATAATAGCGAACACTTGTTCAAACTCAATCTATCAACAGAGCCGGTTCCGTGAAACTTGGCTATCAGTTATTCCCTTCTAACTTTGTTGACAGTGAAAATGTGAGAAGCTTTTTCTTTCCATACTTTTGTTTTTTATTCCTATTAAAAGAAGATAAAATATTCAGAAATATATATATATATATATATAAGTAATTGCCTGATGCTTCTGTCTCACATGTAAGATAACAACCGCTACCCTAACTGATATTTCGATGACCAGCAAAACAACAACACACTTAACTATACTACTTTCACTAATTTAAACAATGTTCACTGTTTGAAATTACTTGTCAGGCTACGGGGGATACAAATCCAAAATTCAAAAAGTGGTGTACCACTGAAAAGCTTAAGGGTCAAATAATATACTACGTTAAGTAAGAACTGTGACACTAAATTGTGTGCCATTTTGAGGTCATGTTGCTGCGCATCGAGATTTCCATTTAGTATAACTTTTGACTTGGCAGCTACGACGTTTCTTCAAGTTTCAATCGTCAGATCTCGTCCATCTAACAATTATATGTAATAATATTTTATAAAGAAAATATTACCCATTACAGACGTATTCACGTACTTACAACACAAGGTTGTGTTCATGAAACTATGACAGATAATTAAATTATGTTAATGGCATGTAATAGCTACTAATTTTACTCATACTTTTCCATTAAAAAATATTTGAAAAATTTGGAGGTGGGATTTTTTGGGGTTTTCGAGATGAACCCACCAAAAAATAGCGTAAAAATATTATTTCCCCAACTACTCGTATAATGTAGCAATTTCATTATAGTGTGAGTGACATCTAAAATAACAAAACTTTTGTCGGTCGGTGTAGCATTATGATCCGTGCTATAAAAAGCCTATGGAAAATTCATAAAATATTTTTACGTATCTCCTTATGAAAATTGTTACACGTTAGTGATATTTAATCAATAATGTTTTTTAAACTATACAAATAATTTTATCAGTAGGTATTTCTACTAAATTTGATAAATTTTACTTTTTGATTATTTATCGCATATATTATGAATACACATAATTTCAAAAAAGAATTATATAAGTAAAGGAATGAGTGTCCGAGCGAGTGAGTGAGTGATCGATGCAAATATGCCTCTGTAAAGCGAGGGCTGGTAGTCTAGTTTTTAATAAATATTAAGTAAACACTAAACCGTTATCAATATAAATTTTAATATCGAAAATTTTAATATATTGCACTTAGAAACTTTATTAGTTATTGTCTCTTTGAAGTCCCTCGGGCAGTTTCTGACAGGTATTTGTACAACGATATTATATATAATATTAATAAGTCTATAATATATATGATTAAATAATTTAATAGAAACACATTATATGTCTTCATAAATATTCATCCGTCTTTGATTCGCTAAAGTTATTGAGGCAGCAACAAAAAAAAACCTAAAGTATTATATATATAATAGTGAGAGAATTAACAAAATTTAGAAACTATATTAGTTTTTCACTGAAATTTCAGCCGTATTGCGTGCGTTAATTTTTAAGAGTTTGTCCTTCAATCCTAAAAATCTTAAGGAAAAACTATGTCCAATTGTTCTAGAGTTTGAATAATTTTCATTTTGAACAAATATTCTTAATTTTTCTTTTCATAAAAATTTTCCCGAAAATTAAATTAAATGTAAAAAAAAGTATTCAAATTGGTCCAGCTGTTCTTATGCTAGTAATTTATTATTAGTAACTTAGGCTTGGTTTAGATTGTTGTTAGGTTAGACTTGTGTTAGGTGTGCCTTATGAAAGCATAACCTTAAGCTTAGACAGAGAACCTAGACAATGAAGGCGGGTGTTTCAATTGAATGAAAGGACTTGGTCACAAGTCCTAGGCATTGTTTGGGTTCCTGTCAGAATAGTACGAGATCTTCATGTTTAATTACGATGTTTATAAAATATTGTATATTCTAAATATCTTCTCTATATTCTTTCCGAATTCCGACATATAGATCTTTAGATTAAGATTTTGCAAAGAGCTATTTTTAATCTATATTTCTATGGATAAAACGATTCATAATTTAAAAAAAATGTTTTATGTCATAACAAATTAATTTAACTTTGACATAATATGAAAACAAGAGCAAAACTAATTATTCAAATAATTAAAACAATTTGTAATTCATTAAAAACTCATTTTCTATTCATAAAACTGTTATTACAACGTCGTTATTAAAACGTTTCATTTCGTTATTCTTATTTCAGAATAATAAGCTAATGTTTTTTTATGTTCTATAACATATAAATAATATACATATTCATAAATATATAATATAACATATATATTATATATATATATAAAATCTTATAAAGATTATTTAAAACATAAATTGTAAAAGAAGCCAATCTCACAAAGAAGTTTTATTAAAGTTTTATACAGTAAAAAAATTCAACAGTCGCTCTGAGTAGGATATCTCCGATTCTCTAATATTTTACTGAGTTTAAAATTGAAATTAATTTGTTAGTATGTATACCTTTTCATTTGTATTTTTTTATATTTTTACAATTCTGATTTGATATGTTACTTTTTAAACTCAGTATTATTAAGTATGATTTTGAAGTCAAACACTACATGCTTATTTGATTTTCCCTTGCATGTAACATAAATAAATCATGTACTTAACACTAAACATCTACGTAAAATCACTGGTAGACCCAATAAATAAAAAAAATAAGTCAGTTTTAGTTAATACCTATAGAAGGTGTTCAATACCTTTTGTAGTATTTATTGTAATAAAATTATTTACTTGACTATCGCTTTATGTCCATCAGTGCATTCTATTAAAATATTTTGCTCGAGATTGTTTGTACTTAAGAAAACCTAAGAATTTTGATTATTAATAGTTCATAAACTAAAAGGTTCAAATAGTTGTTAATTTAAAAATTTGCTTAACATATTACGTCGTACTGTTAATTATAAACTTCTTAACTTTATCGACAAAAAAGTTTCAGGGTACGAAAATACCATGAGATGATTCAAGAAAGAGATGATATGACGTGTACTTTGTTTTTGCTTATTTGTTCGACTTGGCAGGGACACTGCCGTGTCTCCAGATCGTTCAGTTTCAATAACATTTTAAAATGATATCAACAGAGATTTAGTACGTAAAATATTTGCACACTTTTAGATAGAATAAGTATGCATAATTTAATCAGATTATCTTATTTGAACCAAGTGTAGCTTTCTAACAAAGGCATAATTTTACTTCTTATCTATAAAGAAATAAAATAACATACTTTAATTATTATAGACATTTACATTTCATTTAAAATTAAATATCTACTTATATTCCACCTATGAAGTCTGTGGCATAATATCAAACAGCTCAGCATGTAACCTCTCACCGCAACAATTCGTTGTGGTTGGTTTGAAATTTCTTGTTTGTTTATACTTGGAATAATGAGGTAAATATAATTAGATATTTGCTCTTTTCATTATGAAACATATCTACAAACAATCTCTTGAATAATCATCGTTGATTTAGAAGATATTTTCAATTAAATTCTAGCCATTGAGTTTTAAAATGTTTCCCTCAATCGATTGATATGAAATTTTGCAGACATGTTTACTTTAAAAATAAATATATGTCGGAGGTGCGAGTTAGGTTTAGGTTAGGTTAGCCTTGTATTAGGTTAGGTTAATGTTAGTCTAATCTTAAGATTAAACAGTGAAACTAAGCAGTGGAGTTGGTCACAAGTCCAAGGCACTGCTTGGGTTCTTGCCATAATAGTTCTTGTCAGAATAGTGCGAGATCGTAACGATTAATTATATCCTGACCGTATTGCGCCCGTATAGATTTTGAGATAGGCCATCCATTCCATTTCCTTTTTATTTTTAGTTTCTGACATATACATAGACGATATCATTTTAAATCCAATATGGCGGACTCCCAAAGATGACGGACCAGTTTATTTTACCAGTTTATTTTACACTCCGTAATATAAGTATCATATGAAAGTTTGTGTAAAAAGTCATATACTATCTGATTATTCGTATCTAAATTAACCCCTTACTGACTATATAGACATATTCGTCCACAGTAAATTAATCTAGTTTTGAAGCTAAAACAAAATTTAGCAAGTTTGTTTAGCATTGTGTATTAATAATATTTTTAATGTTTTTTGATACTCAGTAGTAAATAACAGTTATATTAAAAGTTTGTATTATATATATTTGATACTCAATTACACAAAAACGGCAATATGGATTTGAATGAAATTTGACACACAGATATACATTACAATAATATGTAGGATATTTTATTTTATCAGAATTCTTGTGAAAGTGAGTGAATTATTTAGTAAGTGAATTATTGCGGGAAAAAATTATCGAAAATTGCGGGAAGATGAACTGAAATAAAAAAGTACTAGAATAAAGGGATATTATTGCCCCTATAGTCAGAAAAGGGTTAAGCATATTTTGTTTTTCGTTTAAATCAGAATACACGTAATTGCTTTCAAATAAATCTAAAAGAGATGCTTTTTCTATAAATGAGAGTATCAACTTTGATCCTTTTATTTATATGAATACATAAATATATCTCAAGAAAAGTTTAAATATGAAGATTGATGCTACTTTGATATTCCATTTGCTTCGTATTTCATACTTATATGTTATATATATTCTCTAGGAGTCGGTTACAATTTGCTCGACTGTGTCGATTAACTTGTCCCAAAGGAGTAATAGAAACAGTGTTCTATGTTTCGACAGTGTTGAACTGAGTTATGATAGAATATATTACATTAAATATATTATATTTGAGAAAGAAATTTCTGAGCAATTTTATATTATATACTTGATTTTAAAAGAATCATAATTTTGTACTCGAAAAACTGAAAAAACTTAAAAAAAAATGTGATTATTCTTCTTATCCAAAAATATTTCATAATTTTTCAATTTTTTTGTGTATATGAGACAAAGAAAAGCAATATAATAAAAAGCCGTCCTGAATAAAATCCCTTAAAATACTGTACCGATAAATTTTATATATTATTTTATATTATCTAATGAAGAGAAATATTGAGGTTGAAGAGTGGAGGCAAGAGTTAATGCTCCTTGTAAAGGAGACTCTTTATCTCGTTATACTGTATATAGTAATATAAAACTTATTTGAACTTTAAATGACGGTGTTCATGGGGGTATAAAACACATTAGAAATTGTCATTAATACTCGCTGTAAGTAAAACGCATTATATAAAACTACCCAAACAACAGTTTCCCACAAAATGTACCAATTTATCTTACACACAAAGCCCAGAGTTGTTATAATGATTCAAGATAACATATAATTGCATATAACAAAGTTGTTGAGCAGTCTGTTACACATATATATGTCAGCGCGTAAGTTAGGATTAGGTTATCCTAACCTCAGGTTTAAACAGAGGATCTGGGCAGTGGAGATGAGTGTTTCAATTGAATGAAGGGCAGGCCTTAAACCTAAACCTTGGTAACAAGTCCAAAGCTCTGCTTAGGTTCCTGTCGTAATTGTAAGAGACTTTGCATTTAACCCATCGTAATTCAATATTATCAACCCTTGTAGTGTTTTCCAATATAACCCTCCTCCTCCTTCTCCTTCTACTTTCTCTAAGTAATATGCGGATTTTATACAAAAAACTGAACAATTCTTGAGGCTTGTTACCCTGAAACAGGATTAAGATGTCTTTTACACGAGCACTACATTCGCCATCAACTCTAGGATCACATGAGTTGATGACAAATGTAGTGTGAGGAAAACCTAATACTATAACAGTAAACTACACTACTTTAGACAATGTTTACATAGTAAAATCTCTAGTCAGATTAAATTCAGTTATATCGAGAGTACTACTATTATTTCTCATATTATGGATATTCATGCGATATTTTTTAAAATCAAATTAAATAAATAGACAAAGATATGAATTATAGTTAGTTTACACGACAACTAACACCATTAATATCGTAAGGGGCATAAGTTACGATAACGAGGCGTTGTTGTATGACCTACTTGTATTTGAACTTGGTATCGACGCCTAATGAACTTAACTTACCTAACTTATAAACTTCACAAATTATATAGTTTTTGACATTAAACTATTTAGGTTATATTATCGGTTACATTATCGATGCTTGCTAAACATCATGAGAAATTAGTAAAATTTTGTGTAAGATATTTTTTTCAACTACTTGCTACTCTAATGGAGGTCAAAAAATGTCGGAGATATATCTACTAAAACGTTTGGTTTTGAATGAGAATTTTCTAAAATTATTTTCTACATTCTCAAATTTAATGAAATTCTCTTAATTTTTCGGAACTTTTGAACACGACTTTCTCTTGAAAATTCAAAACATTTATTTTGAGAGTATGTTGATATAATCTTTATTATCTATAAGTTTGCAGAAACAAACCACGGGATGGCAGTTGATATAATAAAGTAGCACCTTACAGCCCTTCTACCTCACATAACTATAACTTATTAAATCAAACCAACAATTATCAAAAGAAACCTGAAGTTTGCCCTAATCGTAGCGTCGCGTGTCAAAAGCACATTTCAGTACATGCACCAACAATTTGCTTTATCGCTGTAATAGATAAAGTCCCGGAATTTCCCAAGCTTTCCTATTTTAACTCCCTCCTTAACCCGGTGCTATTGTAGCGCCTAGACAGAACATAACCATTTTAACCCAGGTACATTTTACCCATGTACCTTGCCCTATAATTATATTATTATCCAGTGGGAACTATCAATTTTTTCATAATAAAAAGTAACTTATGTATTCATTCAGAATATAAGTATAAGTAGTTCGGTTGAGTAACAAACATCTAAAGATCCAAATATCCAAACATTAGGAAATAAGGTTAAATACAAATTTAAGCTGAAATATTCTAAAATAATTTGGAAATTTTATTTAAAATTTTTTTTTAATTACATAATGGGCAGCAGAGACGAGGTCGAAGATGGTAAATGATTTACTGTCATAATATTAAATTAATAGTTTTAGGAATCAATTCAAGAACTTTTCTAGTTTTAGATAATTGCTGTAAATTTTTTTGTTACCTTTGTCGTAATTATGTCTTGTGTTTTTTAATCTTCAGTAAAACAACAGTTATTGTGAATCACTAATACCCGTACGTTTTGTTTTAAAATACAATGTTTACAAAAACAGTCGGGTATTTGATACCTACCCATATTCTCACCGGGTTAAGACTGTAAACCCGTATTAATACAGGGTTATAATATTTCATGCTCAGGTCAATGACCGGAATGGTAAGGCACGTGATTTGTATTAAATTCTGTTAATATGAATGTGAAAGTTTGTGAGTGAATGGATGTTTATTAGCTTTCATGCAAAACTTCTGAAGGGATTTTGCTGAAACTTTACGGACATATTGCTGACACACATGGGATCTAATTTATTAACTTATAATAAAATAACCTATAATATAATATATGGTATAAGCATATATAATTTCGGAATAAGCAGAAGAACTTGTGAGTAGCTTATTTTGATTTACTTCAAATTTATTCATAATCTGGACACAATATTACAGCCTCTGTCTCGATAACTAATTATTTAAATTGATTTCATATAATATTGTCTAAAGTAACGGAAGTAGTGTAAAATAGTGTCATGAATATGTCAAAGATATTTTTTAATTTTTCTAAGGAATTAAAAGATTAGAGCCTTTATAGAGTGATAAAATTGCTCTAGTATATCACGCTGATCTACGAATGAATATAATATGAAAAAGAAGAGTAAGTATAAAAGGGAATCTTTCTGTGGTATTTCCCTAGAGTACTATATACTAATACTATATAGAGGTAAAGTTCGTGAGGGTATGGGGGGTAATTATTGGATCTACTTATCCAATTTTTTTGAGTGTTATACGCTATATATTAACCCGAAAAATGAAAAGACTTATGGTAGTCGGATTTGCAAGGTAAGTCGAAAAAAAAAAACGATTGGAAGGATTCATAGTTGCGGTAGAATAGATAGAGTATGAATGAATAAATGAGTAGGTATGTGAGTGAATGAGTGAACAGTTTAAATACACCTTGCCATCCAGCCTTATGTGAGTGAATGAGTGAACAGTTTAAATACACCAGCGAAGTGTGAGAGATTTGGCTAGTTAAAATATTTTCTTTTAGACATCTTGAGTATACACAAGTTTTTTTAAATGGTTTAACTTCGTTATTTTTCAACAAATTCCAAAATATAATGGTTCAGGTCTACTTCATTTTACAACAGAGTAAAATAGGGAAAAATCAATGTATACTAAATGTCAATACATTTCCATATTTTTAGTATTAAATGATGGATCACATGAAATGATTCTCGCTCGATCTCTGTCGTGTTTGATTAGAATCATTGTCTGTGTAAAATTCTATAACAGGAATTACTTTTGAAACATAGTAACACTAGTCAACCCGCCTCGACTTCGTACAGGTGCAATATACCACATATAATACTTACGATTTATCAAAAAAACATTAATTTTCGATATATTGTAACTAAATAAAAATATTCAGACGCTTATTACATTAAACATATTTTATTATTATCCCACAGGAATTCTGATTTTGTGTCAATCCAGCCTCTAAACTGTCTGTGTGCCAAATTTGATTTAAATTCATTCAGCCGTTTTTGTGTGATTAAGTAACTTGTATCAGTAGGCGCTTGTAACAGTAAACATATTTTATTATTATCCCACAGGAATTCTGATTTTTTTCGGGATAAAAAGTAGATTATGTGTCAATCCAGCCTCTAAACTGTGTGTGTGGTAAATTTGATTTAAATTCATTCAGCCGTTTTTGTGCGATTGAGTAACTTGTAACAGTAGGCGCTTATAACAGTAAACATATTTTATTATTATCCCACAGGAATTCTGATTTTTTTCGGGATAAAAAGTAGATTATGTGTCAATCCAGCCTCAAAACTGTCTGTGTGCCAAATTTGATTTAAATTCATTCAGCCGTTTTTGTGTGATTGAGTAACTTGTAACAGTAGGCGCTTATAACAGTAAACATATTTTATTATTATCCCACAGGAATTCTGATTTTTTTCGGGATAAAAAGTAGATTATGTGTCAATCCAGCCTCTAAACTGTCTGTGTGCCAAATTTGATTTAAATTCATTCAGCCGTTTTTGTGTGATTAAGTAACTTGTATCAGTAGGCGCTTGTAACAGTAAACATATTTTATTATTATCCCACAGGAATTCTGATTTTTTTCGGGATAAAAAGTAGATTATGTGTCAATCCAGCCTCTAAACTGTGTGTGTGGTAAATTTGATTTAAATTCATTCAGCCGTTTTTGTGCGATTGAGTAACTTGTAACAGTAGGCGCTTATAACAGTAAACATATTTTATTATTATCCCACAGGAATTCTGATTTTTTTCGGGATAAAAAGTAGATTATGTGTCAATCCAGCCTCAAAACTGTCTGTGTGCCAAATTTGATTTAAATTCATTCAGCCGTTTTTGTGTGATTGAGTAACTTGTAACAGTAGGCGCTTATAACAGTAAACATATTTTATTATTATCCCACAGGAATTCTGATTCTTTTCGGGATAAAAAGTAGATTATGTGTCAATCCAGCCTCTAAACTGTCTGTGTGCCAAATTTGATTTAAATTCATTCAGCCGTTTTTGTGTGATTGAGTAACTTGTAACAGTAGGCGCTTATAACAGTAAACATATTTTATTATTATCCCATAGAAACTGAATTTTTCCGGGGTAAAAAGTAGAGTATGTGTTAATCCAGGCTCTAAACTATCTGTGTGCCAAATTTCATTTAAATCCATTCAGCCGTTTCTGTGTGATTGAATAACAAACATCCAAACAGTTTAACAATGTGACTTGCTCAGTGTGTTCAATCGTAATATTAAAACCTTTATGAGAAACATACTGCGAACATAGAAATATTATTCTTGAAACACGTATTATAATACAATGACCTTTTATACAAATTATTTCTATTAACACACGACAAGTTGGATTTACCCCTCTTTGTTTAACAGAAAATTTAATATTTTGCAATTCACAAAAGCATACTTTTTCACAAAGAGATAAAAAGAAAAGGAGTAGGAAGAGCGTTCTGTTTCTACACTTTAGTCATTCCTTTGATTTTTGCTTCTTTCATTCACAATAATAAACCAATTTAGTGTTTTAGTTTTCAGGAAAATGTTAATTATTAAGTACGCTCGTTTGTTTGTCCTTTTTGTTTCCTATATACTAAATACTACTGCTGTATTTAATTGACTAACTTTAACTAACTCGTATACCTAATAGATCAGAGGGAGTTCGATAAGTAATTTCATTTATATAGATACATTGGTAACTTAATTACTTACTTTAGATCTTTTAACCGTGCACCTGGGTCACAATTCCCAAGCACAACTGGCTTCCATTCTCTAAAATTCATAGGATTTTATTATTTACAATGAGTTATTCTTGTTGTTAAAATTACAAAAAAATGGTAATGTTATTCACCCGCCATTTTGTTAAAACGCGATGAATTCGTGGAAAAATCCTCTAATTTCGTTCAAACCGAACATTTTCAGTCTGTTTATCAATTAGTAAACCAACACAGGTTCACGTCGAGCTCATTAAAGACTGTCAAGGATACTAATTTACATTGGATACGAAACGGGATCAAATAAACAAAGAGAGATTTGTTTCCCTTATGTCGCTACTATTTTATATATTTCATTAATACTATACAATATTACAAGTTGTAATATTATTATATATGTCGGAGGTGTGAGTTAGGTTTAGGTTAGGTTTGCCTTGTGTTAAGTTAGGTTAATGTTAGTCTAATCTTAAGATTAAACAGTGAAACTAAGCAGTGGAGGTGAGTGTTATGATCATTTAAAGGATATCATTAAGCCTACACCTTGGTCACAAGTCAAAGGCACTGCTTGGGTTCCTGCCATAATAGTTCTCGTTAGAATAGTACGTGATAGTAATGTTTAGTTATATCCTGCCCGTATAGCTTTTGAGATATGCCATCCATCTATATCCTTTTTAACTGTTTTCGACAATAGTTTCCGACATATATATAATTATTATTTGTTTTTTTACATATTATATAGGTTGGCGTTTGACCGTGCCTTGCCTGATGGTAAGCAATCACACGGTTTAGGATGGAACACGCCTTCCTAGAAGATACCTGTTTACTCTTGCTTTGAAGACACGCATATTGTACTTATCAGGAAACATAGACTCCGGCAGACCATTCCACAGTTTCGCGGTGCGAATAAAGAAAGTGGATTCGAAGCGCTTGGTACGTATTCGCGGGATATCCACCAATTCCTGGGCACACTCGACGAAATGTATCCGATAAACTATTTTTCTCAGACCTAAAGTTTCCTGCCGGCTACTATACAAAGGAATCTTTTTCATTGTCAATCTATTAAGTTTTTTAACGACTCATTTTATAAAAAATCGGATGTAATGTATGTACACTTACTTGTAACATGCGCACGTTTGGTTTATCCTAAAGCTTACCTGAAAAAAAAACCAATAGGTAAGTAATAAGTTGCAACATATTATAACAATTTTGTACTTGAAACGTTAAAAATCGATTCTTAAATATTTATTAATATATTATTGGTTTAAAATGCAACCAGCAGAACATATTATTAAATATGATGTTGGCAACACTAATTTGAGTAGCATTCTGTTAGTTATGATATCGTCAACATTAATCTGAGCAATTCTGCCAAGGTAAAGATAAAAGCTAACCAAATAAATTCGCCGCCATGGAAATGTTGATCATCATCGCGATCATGTCATCGCGAGTGTTTTAGCAGTAACGCTGAAGGATTGAGTCTAAAGTATAACCTCCAGAAGGATATTCTAGTCAAGCCGTCATACTGTTAGTCTGCATGTAGAATATAACCCCGCTCATTAATTAACAATAACAAAAATCAATATTCTTTATTAAAACAGAAACATGCCAAAAAATACACTAAACACACATTAATTAAGATTAATGAGATACAGAATATACTACTACTAAACTAACGTACATATTAATAGAATTTTAGTTAGTAAAAATAAAATATTACATTACCAATAGTATAAGTAGCGCCATCTATCTGAAAAGTAGCACTTTTGCATTTCTTAAACTTCTTGCCGCTCACAATTTGTCGGGTGGCGCTGCCGTGTGTTGCCGGGTTCGACATAATTTCCCGATTATCCGCAGCGCTAGTGTCGAACCTGTTCCTCAACTCCTCGAACGATAAATCGCTGAACAGATCCGGCGATTTATCGCGCACTTGCCCGCAGTACCCGGTATCGGCCTTTTTGTCCATTTTGAACTTTTATTGTCACTTATACACTGATACACATTGTTTCTTGTTCACATGTTAAAACTGTTGGGGTTCTCGTAATTATAATGTTTTCCAAATTATACTTAAATACTAATTTAATTATAGTAGTTATATATTTTTATTATAATAATAAGTTATTGAATTGATCAATCTATATTACATCCTATCTGACTCTATTTTTTTTTCTTTTAATAAAATTTGTAGGACATGTAATCCAGGAGAATTCGGCGCATAGGTACTGAAAACTATTCCATTTCAATTTTTCTATGCGATCCTCTTCAAATTGCCCTACTGATGATATAAATGCATGTTGCCATGGGGCAACCCCGAAATTTTTTTTGTATTCTTTATTGAACAACAAATAAAAAAAGGTCCTATGACTATCATGATAAAGTTAAAATTTTTAGAGATATGATTTTTTTAACACAGGTATAAAAAAACAGGTTTAAACAATAGATTTTCTAATGGTCAAAAGTACCCAAATTTGAGATTTTTCGAACCTTTAAAAAAATATATACCCTCAGATAAACCAAACTGATTTTTTGAAGCAAGAAGAGAAGCTAACCCAAGAAACGTGACCTTAACCACGACAGCATAATACTTCCACGTAAACTGAGCGACATCACCAGAGAGACTGACTAATTTATCCCAATTCCCACTAAAGGTTATATATTATCTACTCGTGGGTATGCTTGAAATAAAATAAAAAGAAATACCCGCGAATACTAATTTATCAACGGAATTATTTCGGAAGTGTGAGAGCAATGGAATGGAAAAATATTGAATCTGATTTTTAATCACTCTGCGTAGTATATCTGTTAACATATGATAAAACTATATTTAGCTGTTCTGGCAAATGTGTTTCGTTTCAAACTACGTAGTAAGAATTGAGATATACGAGCTGAGTTGCTTACTATTAAATTCCTTGCATACGCGGATTTAATCGAGTTGACTTTGTATGTGGACATGTTTATCTACTAGCCGAACCTCTCGACTTCGATTGCATTGAATTTACTACTTTCGCACTCCATTTAAACATGCGAAGTTTCAAAAAAGTAATAATTAGTTTGTAAGTTTTCTTAAAATGTCACCTCTAAGATATTTGCAAAATGAAAATAGAAAAAGGCAAAGGATGGTACGGAGCCGGATTCAAATTCGGTCAATCATTTCCCCTCGAGTGAAAATTCTTATACTGCATAAGGAATATATATTATGATTACTCGTGACCCTCAGCTGCAATTCCGTGGGTGGGGCGAGCAGTGGCAGCCTTCCAAACATGTAGAATTTTTTTTTATTAGTCATTTCTTCCCATTTGAAAATTTGTCGGATTATAGTTTACCTAGTATCTTGAGGGAAAGATAAAGTCCGCTGACCATAACGTGGTGGATTATACGTTAGCTGGCTGCTTGACCATGTAACATTTTGATTTTTGTAATAGCAAAGTCACAGTGACCATTTAAGTAGATTTTTACAAGCAGGAGTTTCGTAAGTGAATGAACGGAGTCGACGTCAAACTCACAAAACTCCTGTTTGTAAAAAGCTACTTAAATGGTAACTTTTATCTTCATTGTGGTTACTTAAGCCTTCTTATCCTAATGAGCGAGAGAGATTTGTACAATTATTTGTATATAAGTGTAAGCGGGCGCTAAGGTGATCATTCAAAAAAAACTTGAGGCCACTCATTAAAAAAAAAACTTTAGTTTATTGAGTATTATCAGTGTAAAACAAAAATCAGCAGACTTCCTACTCACATGTTTTCAGGTATTTTTAACTCTTACGCAAGAACCATTAATATTAACATAGTTAAAATCGAGTTTTATTGCTTTCCGAGATTGGTTCTATCTAGTAAAAATATCATTAATATTCGTTCAGCTATTTCGGGTAATCTAGACAAACAAAAAACTACTAGAAAGTAAGAACCAAGCGCTGCTATTTATGATTGAAAATCGATGCTTTAAACACTTAATACATCATAATAACAAGCAAACACGTTTAATATTAGTAGATTCCCTTCTACCCTTATCAACCATTAGGTTTCTGCTGGAAAATATGGATTCGACAATAGCTGAAAGGATCAAGCGGCGATTTGCCTTAATGCGACGTAATCCCTTCATACATTTGTCTGTATTCGACATAATACCGATAATCTTATCTTTTTGATATTAGTATTATACTGAATATACAAATAAGTCGGCCAATTGGGAGTGTATGTGGAACTCGCACACTGAGTGTGCCATACAATTTCAATTTATTCAAAATATCATCATAAGTAGTGTTGTTTACTTTCGACTTTAGTAACGTGTGTTTTTATATATTCAAACACCTTTCTATATAAAACTTACGTTTACAATCAATTGACATACCTATTTATAATTACTTAAAATGAATATAGGAAGAAAAAAAAACTTTTATAAAATAAGTTTAACCGACTTCAAACTCTAAAGATTTAATACAAAACACTTAAATCATTTTGAAGTCGGTGAAAATAAGTCGGTAAAAATATATTAAAAAATATATGTCGGAAATGTAAGTTAGCCTTGGGTTAGGTTAGTCTTATGTTAGGTTTTGATCCGGAGGCCCGAGACGCGGGTGCGCGCCCCTTTGTGTTTCAGAGTTTCAGAGGCGACACTTTGCGGAGTATAGAGGGGGGGACCTACCATCCTAGTTCCCCCAGTGTAGAGTCCAGTTGCGGACAAGCACAGGTAGGCCCGGGCCGATTACGATACCGTAGCTTGCCATCACCAGGCGCCATGCGTGTAGGAACGCCCCGGTTAGATTTAGCGGGTCGGGCTGTCTCCATCCGAGACAGTTCTGGAATATCTCCATATGAGGCATTCACACCAGTCCCGCATAATCCGATCTGTCCCCGCGGGTCGGGTATTTGTTGAGCAAATTCCCCCGGGTCAGAAAAAAAGTCTTGTGTTAGGTTAGGTTTATGTGAGTATAACGTTAGGTTTAAATAGAAAACCTCGGCAGTAGAGGCGTGTTGTGATCACTTAAAGGAATTCCTTAAGCCTACACCATGGTCACAAGTCTAAGGTACTGCTTGGGTTCCTGTCAGACTAGTAAGAGATCGCAATGTAAGTTATATCCTGACCGTATTGCACCCGTATAGCTTTTGAGATAGGTCATCCATTTAATTCCTTTTAAATTTGTTTCCGACATAAATATAACCTTCTTTTTATAAAGTCGCTTAAAAATAAATTAGGTTGTCAATTTACGACATTTTACGTTGCGCGTCAACAGCTAGCGGACTGCAAAAATGTCTATGTTTGCGATTTTACAAACATTCGAATATGTTATACGTATAAACAGCTATGTCTAGTATATGTCTTCGTTACATATTTAAACCCTGATTAACAGTAAGCTGGATGACTTTGAAAGTTTGAGCAACCGGAAGAGGTGCCTAACTTAAAACCTTATTACGCAGTTTAAAAAAGTAAATACCACCATAAATATAAAAATAAAATTAATTCATAAACTTATATCATGTTTACGTTATTAAATCGATTGTCAAACTGCGTTAGTCATATTGTAGCAGAGCTTTTAAATTGTTAAGTGAGTTGTAAGAACGTATATGATCTATTATCCAATCTGATGATGTCTACAGTTGTTAGCAACATCGTCGATATACCAGTATTCGCGGGTAGATCCTTTTTATATTATTTCAAGCATACTGACGTATAGACAATATATATATAACTTTTAGTGCGATATATTACAGTAAGTCTCTCTGGTGTTTTCGCGCAGTGTACATGAAAGTTAGTATTATAGTGTCGTGGTTAAGGTCACCCTTCTTGAGGTGCACGTAAGTTAACGTTATTCTCTACTGTAGTTAAGGATCGAGCAGTGAAGGGGAGCGTTGTAATTATATATAAGGTGTCCAAGTCCAATGTGCTGTCCAGCTTTCTGTCTAAATTGCATGTGTATCATTTCTCTTTCATTTTATGACACAATTTTGGTTAAATGAAGTTTTTAATATTTTTATTTTTAACGGTCCCAAGAAAAAAAAATAGGATATACATTTTATATTAAGGGATAGATTTATTAAAAAAATTAAATTGATTTTGTATAAGGTTTATAGTAATAAATAAATAAATAATTAGGATTCATTTTCCTTTCAGATCGAAATCATTATTTACAATATTAAAATTGCAATATTAATTCGGGACAATATTAAAATTTGAATAATACATCTCTGCAACAGCTTTTTAAGAGAATCAAATACCAACTTAATATTATAAATGCTAAAGTAATTCTGTCTGTTTGTTACGTTTAAACCTCGAAACCTTTCTGATGACAGGAGAGGTTCAAGTCTTTATACATAGTTCGGCTATTTCTGTACCAGAAGAAACAAATACATATAAATTAAGGAAAAAATGTATTAATTAATTTAAAAAAAACATTTTTTTTGTCATTTGTACCAAAATTTTTGTAAGCTTAATTATTTTTATGTCTAGTAACACTACGACGCAAAGAATAGGTTTCCGTTTAGGTATTGAATAAGATAAAAATCTACCTCGCCAACCTTAGATTGTTTTTTTTACCTCGGTTTCTATTCCATAAAAGAAAAAAAGGCAAAGGTATTATTACGCCGTACAGCCTTATCTCTAGTAGGTCGAGTCGATTAGTTATAATATAAATCTTAACATAAGCCTAATAACTTGAACGTGTTTAGATAATAAATAGACATGATAAACTTGTGTAATATAAAATATGAGTATCGTTTTGTTACTTTCTAAAGATATTTGTAAAACCCAGTCATTCTTATAAATTATACACTTTATTTAGATTAGAGGGAAAATCTATACTTCTGAGTGCACGTTGTTAAAATAGATGCGTTTTAAAATAGTTGATTTGAAAACATTATATTATATTAATAGTAAAAAAATGATTAGTTTGAATATGCGATATGAACATTTAAAACATGTTTTTACGTACAAACAAATAGTAGCGCCATCTGTCAGAACTCGTACGAACTGCTTGAGAAAATATTTAAAGCTAGTTGAATTTCGAGACAGGGACTGTGCATCAATGGCCATGGTCTCTATGAAAATTTTCTCTATGGAAACTAGGCATTTTTAAATTTTCAACTTATGACCATAGTCAGTGGTATTTAAGCCACAAAAGAAACGCTATGGCCTTGTTTATCCAGTAAATCTATCCACTAACTTTAGTAATATATAAAATTAGATACTAAATAAAAATATTATGAATATGTAATCACAATCAATTAAAATTATTGAATAAATAAATGTTAAAAAAATCATAAAACACAGTCACATCTGTAATGGTACAGCTTCCTACGGAACTCAAAAAAGGCATGTGATTGTAAATAATTTTATTTTTGTTATATTTCAAACATATAAATACAGAGATGAATGGTGGAAAAATAAAAATTCTAATTGAACCTACCCTCATAATTTACTCGAAGTAAAGGCACGTTAACGATATTGCTCTAACAAAGTGGCTATCACGGTATATTGCTAGCTATAGGCAATTACTACCAAATAGCTTTCTTGTCTGCTAAAAACGAGCACCATTTCATTAGACCTAGAATAAAAATATACACTTCACAGTTCTGTCATTATAATTTTATTACAAATTAGAAGCTGAAATCCATCGTACTATCTACTGTTATCATTTAGGTTTGAGCAAAAATAGTGGGGGAAAGTTACGCATTGTGAGCGAGCTGAGTGCCTCTATTGGTATTTCCATCCGTGACCGGGGAATGAAACGTCACATAAGAACCAATAGGGTGTTACGCGCTGTTCAAAAGCTTTCCCCGCTAAACCCTAATAGTGACTTCTGCGCATTCAAGGTCAAACCTATACTTAAGTACCGGTAGCCATATTAGTGAGATGATCAGACAATGGAGTCTAGATGTAAGGTGTAGAACCATCTAATGGTAAATGGCAGGAGGGTAAAATGGATTTTGGACTGGAGTTTTGTTATTGTAGTGAATATATTATGCTTTCTCAACAACGCGGATATACTAAGCATGGTCATGGTCGCGCTAGTTGTGCACGAATCGAAGACCTGAATGGACTTTCATTCTAATAAAACATTTGACTTCACTGTCCAAGTTCTCTATTAAACCTAAGGTTCGGTAATCGGTAAAAATTTCAACATTTTTAAAGTATAATTCCTCCTTTTTCTTCCTTCAAATAGGAATTCCTTCACATAGGAATGAAAAACGAATCCATCATCTATTGACACAAATCGAGGACTCAGCGACAAAGTAATCATCAATACCTCAATTTAGCTTCTATTACAATTAATACTACTACTGTATTCATAGTGGGTAGATACTAAATGAAGTAAATGACCAGACTACAAAAAACATAGATCGGACTTAAGCTATAGGAAATGCGACGTAAATGAGTCTCATCAAAACCGACTATACGACTCTTAAGTTGAAAGGCAATTTCCGTTTCCGGTTTTTAGTTTTGTTGCTTTTTGTTATTTGGACATTTTTGTTTGTTTTGCTGATTCTATTCTTACCTGTAATCAGTTTTTGTTAGCAACACTGTTTATAAAGTCTACTACTTGCGGGTCTAATACTGACGTGAAGACAATATATAATATTAATACGATAGGTTAGTCTCAGTCTCTCTGGTGTTTTCGTGCAGTGAACATGGAAGTTAGTGTTATAGTGTCGTGATTAAGGTTACCCTTCTCGAGGTCCACGTAAGTTTACTTTATTATCTATTGTCGTTAGCGAGGTCGAGTGGTGGAGGTGGGAGTTAATATATTATGAAAGAGCTCTTTAAACCTGCTCCTGCTATTGCTGTACAGTAGTGGGTATCATATATCTCTCTCATATATATAGCATTCTCGAAAACGAATTTTATGACCCGTTGCGAAATAATTATTAGTTTCTCTAGTGATTCTGCCGTATGCCGAAGACATTTTGGCTTTTCTTACTTTCAGAATAGAAATTATAATAACTTCCTCCGTCAGGCAAGAAAAAGCATCAAATTGTACTTAGCATGTATATATCATTATTTATGCTGCGTTCACATTCACGCTGTTATTGACAATTGATAAAAATAATACTTAAGCAATGGCTTTGCTCTGCGTCTAATGGTATACTATAACTTACATACAAGTTTTTCCAACATTTACAAGATGGCGTTATTAAGACAGCTTAAAAATGAATAATTATAAAAAAGTTCGTTTCTTGTGCATTCAGATTAAAGCAACTATTATTACATTTTTCTTAATTAATAATACTTATTGGACTTTTGGAAAATATCAACCTAGATAACTCCATTATTTCTATATTCTAACTAGATCAACCTACGGCTAGGATCGCGTGACTGAAACCATTACAATTTTAAAGTCAGGTTTGTTATTTCCATTTTATCTCCTTTCACCTTCTCTAGATAACATTTTGTATAATTTTAATGATGTTGTTGTCGTTGTAAACAAAATATTAAAAAAACAAAGGAATTATTTGAATTTTTACATTGAATTGCATTTAATTTTCCCGGTTCGACCCTGGGCACACACCCCTGACTTTTCTGAGTTATGTGTGTTTTAAGCGATTAAATATCATCGCGAGGAAACCTGCACTCCTGAGAGTTCCCAAAAAGTGCTCAATGGTGTGTGAAGTCTGCCAATCCGCACTGGGTCAGCGTGGTGGACTATGGTCTTACCTTCTCCTCTTTCTGAGGAGGATACCCGGGTCAGCAGTGGGCCATTAATAAGTTGTGATGATGATCGTAAGATATTCATAAACATTGTGGAAACATTAATAATAGGTTGGGGAAAAAGTCTTTCCGCATTATAGTATGTATGAACTTGTAATAAAATCTCTTTGGCTATAATATTTGTATCTGGCTGGTTTTGGTATCATTCAAAGTTTACATTTTAAAGAAGATAATTCCAAATTCAAATTAGGAAAATGTGTGATTTTTATTTGTTTTTCGTTCTGTGAAGATGAGTGAATTTAATGAAGAAATTCGATACATATTAAAATTTTACTACAAGAAAGGTAAAAGTGCAACGCAAGCCGCGAAAAATTTGGAATGTTTATGGACCTAGTGCAGTATCTGTGTTTTCAATCCGGAAATATTGATGTCAAAGATGCACCTCGATCTGGTCGTCCTTTACGGATAAAATGGATGCTGTTTTTGAAAAAGTGGAGCAAGATCGGCATATCAGTAGTTACGACGTACCTGAAGAACTGGGAATTGAGCACAGAACAGTTTTGGCGCATTTGAAAAAAATTGGGTACACAAAAAAGCTCGATATTTGGGAACCTCACGAGCTCACTGAAAGAAACCTAATGAACCGTCTACTCATTTGTGATTCTTTATTACGACGTAATGAAACCGAACCTTTTTTGAAGAAGCTGATAACTGGTGATGAAAAGTGGATCACGTACGACAAGTCGTGGTCAAAGGCCGGTCAGGCTTCACAGAAACCCGGGTTAACTCGCAACAAGGTGATGCTGTGTGTGTGGTGGGATTGGAAGGGCATTATTCATTATGAGCTGTTACCACCAGGCAGTACCTTCGATTCTGAACTCTACTGCGAACAACTGATGAGATTAAAGCAAGAAGTTGAAAGAAAGCGGCCGGAATTAATCAACAGAAGGGGTGTGGTTTTTCATCATGATAACGCTAGACCTCACACATTTTTAGCCACTCAGCAAAAATTAAAAGTGTTTGGCTGGGAGATGGTATTGTACCCCCCGTATAGTCCCGACCTTGCACCTTTAGATTTCCACCTGTTTCGGTCTCTTCAGAATTCTTTAGGCAGTGTCAGGTTAACATCACGAGAGGAATGCCAAAACTACTTGTCGCGGTTTTTTGATCAGAAGCCCTAAATTAGCAATGGGATCATGTCCCTACCTACAAGATGGCAAAAAGTTATCGAACAAAATGGTACATAAATACTTTAGTTAAATGTAAATAAACTACATTAAAAAATGTTTTGAATTTTCATGAAAAATGCGAAGAAACTTTTTCCCCAACCTAACATAATGTCTCTTTAGACACACAAAGTAATTTAAATTAATTATCGTCACTAGTTAAAATATTTTTTTATATAAGAGTGTTGTATTGTGTTATAAAGTCCACCATTATTTATTAAACTACAGGAAACTATCAAATAAAGGGTACCTGAATCATGCATCCAGTCCTTTATAAATGAAAAAGGTTGCCCGTTAAATTTTAAACCAGTTACGTTTGTCGTCAGTGAAATTGCGTACTTTTGGATTTTGTGGTCATGTGGACGAACTCCATAAACATATAGTAGATTATTAAATAGTATAAAACAGTATTTTCGCGCTCTATGTATACTTAGATCTTTTAAGCTACTCAACGGATTGTAATGCGGTTTTTTCTAATAGACAGATTTATTCAAGAGGAAGGTATATATATCGAGAACGAGTAAACGATTAGTGAATAATCGAAAAGCTACGCCATTTGCGGCGCTCGAGTAAAATAATATTGGCTTGCTAACCTGGCTAACCTCTCTATTGCTTGATTTAATTCTGCCCCACCCTAGCTATGTGTAAGCCGAACCTTAAGCTTAGACAGAGAACCTACAAATGCAAATGAAGATTTAATTCAGTAGTAGTTCCTTCGAAAAGTGGAAAAAGGAAGGAAGGATTAACTCAACGATTTTTGTACTTACAGTAGAGTGAGTATTCAGGTCCACAAGTCCAAAGTATTGCTTCAGTTTTTGTTAAATTGTATTTTGTTATTCATTGGCTATTTCCCCCGACATATATATCGAGTAAGATAGTCAGTCAGTATAAATTACATAATTTTCCAGACGAACTCCGCGCTGAGCGAGTAAACGTAAATGAGTTTAGAGGTAACCTGCCTCGTAATATCTCTTATTTCCTTCCCGTTCCCATCTGCCAGTAATAGCAAAAAGTGCACAGATTATTTAAGTAGAAAGAGTTTAATTCACTTTTAAGTTTTCATTTCGAAAGTTTCTGTGGTTTCATATTTAATAATATATCTAAATAGATATCTCTATGCATAACTATTTTGTAAACTAATTTTATCCCGACACGACAATTGTTTCGGGATGAAATTCTCGTCTTACTTTAACCATTTTGGCTATTAAGTTGAATGTAAAAGACAACCATTTTCTTTTGAGTGGTTTGACAGGTTTTTATACTATGACGCAATTTATGTTGTAAGCTTTATTAAATTGTTTAAAGGTCTACTACTCCACCTGTCATTGTAGTGGGAATACAATATGGTTATGTTTTAAACTAGTTTTAAACGATAGATAATTATTACACTATAATTTATTCCTACGTTACTCGAGCAGTAGTTTTTAGGGCGACATAAGAAATGTTTTGTTTTGTTCATTTTGCTTCTTGGGACTCTTATGCCTAGGAAACTTTAAGCGCTGATTATTATACGTCAACACTTTAAGAAAATTTTGTAAAATCTAAACTAAAGCAAGAATCTATGTCCAAGGTGTTACTTACAAACTGACTGTAGCAGCTTTTAAAAAATAAAAACCGTTTAAGTTGAATTATATAAATCATAGTTAAATCCAATTGTTCCTAAGTGTTGAAAACATTTATTTCCAGCGCCTTCAAGATAATCGTTTTTGCGCTGTTTTCTTAAACTCTACCCGACTGTAATTTATTGTTTTATTAGAAAGACGACTATTAGTCTTACTTCTGCAGTGACGTATGGGTCACAGTGTTGGGTCTAAATATATATATTTTTATGATCATTTTTGTTTAATTTGCATAAGCGACAAAGTTCTACATGTTTTATTCAAATTATACTACTGTAAGTGTAATATATCATAAACTGTCTGTCTAGCGATTTCACACAGTAGACATTGTCAAAGTACAAAGTAGTGCAAATACAACACAAGTGGCACCTGTAACTGGTATACAAGCCACAGTCACTCAATCAATCAATCAATCTTTATTTGCATGAATATAGTTAATACATAAGATGTTATAAATTACAATGTCTCATATATTCTGCCTTAGAGGCGTGCAAATTTTTGTTTTATTTAATTAATTCCGTTATTTTACATTCCAAATAGAAGAAAGATAAAAAAACAATAAGTAAAAGACCGATCATTTTACATTTGTCAAGAACAATTTTCAATTACATGTAAATTAAATATACGTAATCTACTGTACAATGGAAACAAAAAGAAGTTCTTTCAAGTCTACAACACAATAATCAGATGAACACAAACATTGTTACATCCTAATATTTAAAGATATGAAATTTAATTAATTAATAGTAACTTTAACGTAATGTCTTGTAATAGGTATAGAAAAAGAAAATAACTTGGTCAATAAATAAAAATATGTCAATCTGTAACTATGTCAATTTAAATACATTTTTGATTAAAAAGTCATTTATATTAAGAATAATTTGTCAAGAAGAAAGTCAAACAGTTGTCTCTTAAATTTCGTTAATGGTAAATCACGAATGCTCTTGTCTAAATTATTGTAAATGCGGATTTGATTGATACAATGCATATTTTTTTAATATAGTGTCAACTTTTGATATGGCACATATAATATACCAGTTACTTCTTTGTTTGTTTTAAATAAATGTATGTTCTTCTTGACAAATACACAAATTCCGTATATATATAAACACGGGAATGGAAGTATTTTTTTAGATTTATATAAAGGGCTACAACTATCTAAAAATCTCGCACCGCATAAAGCTCTTATGCATTTTTTTTTATTTTAAATACCTTCGCGGCATCCACAGAGTTGCCCCAAATAATTACACCGTATCTTAAATTTGATGTTACATATTCGTGGAACGCTAACAGTGATGCTTCCGGTGTAGTTATGTTTTTCAAGCGTCTTAAAACATAAACATAATTTTCTAGCTTGTTACATATTTTATTGATATGTGTTTTCCAATTACAAAATTTATGAATACTTATACCTTATATATATAAGAAATCTGTTGATTCAACTGATTCTAAATGTATCCCATTTATGGCAATATTTAAATTCACAAAATTACTTTGATGTGTGTTGAAACTGTATTATTTTAGTTTTTGTTAAATTAATTTGCAGATTAGTTTTCAGTAGCCAATTTATTACTTTTGTCAGTGTTGACTGCTAGCTGTCCTGTCTAAAATGTATGTTTACACCTATTTCGGTACAGTTTATAGATATCTATTACTATAGGTATCATCCTGTTACAGATTAAGTATTAATAATGAAAAAATAATGTTTACGTAGTCGGGTTATATTTTTAAACTTTATTTTTTATTTAATAATTTTCCGTTTCCCGATCGAGATAACCTTTATAACTGAAACAACTGGACCATGCGAACTGTTCTACCGCATTTTAAATATATATTTTGACTCAAAAAATATGATTTATAGGTATACATATTTGTAATGTAGTCACCAAAACCTTTCTTTTGATACCAAACACGTGATGATTATCTCAGTTTAATCAAGAGGTTCAGAATGAGGTCAGAATGAGGTAAGGAAACGTGAGGTTTAAATTCTGTCATAAAAAATCGTAAAATTTATTAAATCTGTGTCACCCGCGCCATTATTACAAATCTATTGACACCTCATTCATTAAATAGGTTCATTAGTTTAGGTACTAGAGTGGAACATACAAATATACATACATACGTACATAGACTGCCAAAATCATTACCCTTCCTTTTGGCTTCGCCGTGGTCGGGTAAAAAGATATATAGAAAAATTACGTAGAAGACTTGGATTTTTTTCATAGATTTTATAAATCTATATTTATTTATTTATTCATAGGCCAGACTGATATTTGTTTCGAACATATTTAACGCCTTAAATACAAACTTTAAATAAATTCCAGTAACAATCGTTTCATGTAAGCATTTTTTCTTAAAAGCCTCAAGCATTAACTGATATAAACACCTTTTGACTACAATGTGAAGAAAAGTAAATATAGTAAACTATTGTAAAATAAAATTAAACCATAATCTAGAGATAAAAGCGCAAAATCTAGTAAAAGAAAGTTCAAAATTTTTATGCAGAATTATAAGTTTGCGAGTTTAAAACATCTGGAGACGGGAACGGTAAATGGAGCAATTTTTCGCGGACACGTAGAGCTGAAGTCGTTTGCGGAACACCAACCTCGTGTTTATTGGTAATGCTTTCATTTTAGATTTCTTTTTTACATTCATACAATTGCATTTAAATTTTGTACTATGTTTTCTACACAGTTTACGTTTTTTCTACGTTATTATTGGTTATACAATGTAATCAAATCTTGGATTTTACTTTGTATATTTGTGTCTAAAGATTGTAAAGCGTAAGACATTGTTTACCCGTGAGGGGACGGGTTAGAATACAATTCCCCTCTGCCGCTGGGAGAGCATCTCGTAAGAGCCGAGTAACCCAGCACCCTCTTGGTGGTAGGGGATCTGTTCCCCTACTGGCTTGCGACCACCAGCATGCGAATCCGACCGCCAAGTGTCTCAGATGCGTTCCGGCTGAGCCGCATGTGGGCCAGATCTACCCCTCCCTCTCCCATCCCATTACTGCTGCTGTTCCAATGAACACCGGGTTCTTGCTCGGGGTCCATTGAAACCGCAGCAGTCTTCTCTTCGCTCCCCATCCTCACTCTATCTTCGAGGCGACAACGCATCGACAAAACAAGAGATACCCCCTAGTTTTGTCAATGTCATTGGGCGACGGTGGCCACTTTCCGTCAGGTGGACCGTCTGCTTGTTTGTCCCTTATCATAAAAAAAAAAATTAACGCATTACTTTTTGGGCAGATTATAATCTATCGAAGTGAAACCACCGAATTGTGAATCAGGATAAATTTAATAATAATGAAAATAGTAAAAAATTTGAATCGAAATATCAAATAATTTTTATCGTCGTTTAAAAATCCGCATCGCAATTTGAAAAACCACGATGAAAAAAAACAACGCTGTACTCATAAAGATCTTGAATGAATGATGAAATGAATTGAACGATCTTCAAAAAAGATATGAGTTCATTTTTTGATAAGTCAACTCGGTCAAAAGTAATTCAAGATCAATTCAAATTCACCATCAATTTATCTGTTTAATTTTTTTTTTATTTAAGTAGATATAATTTTATTTACTTTTTAATTTGCTAAAATGAACTTTTATTGAATTTAAAATACCAAATGTAAAAAAATGCAAATCAATTGAACTTCATTCTTTTATTATATCAAAATTGTACACTAGAAAACTGCTCTAACTTTCTTTCGTGGCTTTCAAAACGCAAAGTAGCGTGTCTGGAAAACTTTACAATCTAGTATTTTGTAAGTTTAACGGCCATAAACTGAATAATAACTATGAAATAGGAGGAAATAGAAATAAAATTTGTAGTTTCTTTGCAACTGAAGTTTCGTCGTTGGTCTCTAATTAATTATCATATGGGTTTTGTGGCCTTTTGTCTCTTACTATTAAAAACATATCTTGTTTATGTAATAATCACGACCCTTCAATTGCCCACTGCTAAGCCGGGTCTCCTCCTCAGAATGAGGAGGGTATTAGGCCATAGTCCACCACGCTGGCCCAGTGCGGGTTCGCAGACTTCACACACCTTTGAGAACTTTTTGGGAACTCTCAGGAGTGCAGGTTTCCTCACGATGTTTTCCTTCACCGTAAAAGCAAGTGATATTTAATTGCTTAAAACACACATGATTCAGAGGTGTGTGCAGGATCGAACCTCGGACCTCCCGAGTAAGACTTGAAGTCTCAACCACTGGGCCATCACTGCCTGTTTATGTAAGAACATAAAAAGCAAAAGTAAAAGAAAAATTGTAAGTAATAATAATCCTGCGTATAGTTGAGTATTTTTTACTTCATTAATATAATCACTTCAATAATTGTATACTCAGTTATTAATGAGTATACACACGTCCGATCACTAGCGCTGTACAGACACAAATGTCGAGGCTGTTGTGCTCTCTCAGTATTTACAAATACCCACTTTGTCAAAAGTATAATACAATTTCTGTGACGATTAGCACATTAATTTTTAAGTATATTAATTAGATGATATTTGAATTACAAGTAGTCAGATAATAATATAAATGGTAGCAACACTATTTTCTTAAATTATTTTTGAAATATCTCCACCTGTTCGATCATTTATAAATTCTGGTCTGATAGGTCCACAGCAGTCTGACGAGTAATTTCATTGATTGAATATTGAGTAAATATAGTATTTATTAGTGTATGTTATTATGGGTTTTCTCGTATTACTACTCAATTATACATTAAACATCAGATTTCTGAACCAAAATATAACATAATAAAACGAAAATATAACAGGTATTTCTAAATTATTTCATTTAAAGCCCCTAAGGGTTAAGGGGTAAGTTTATTCAAATATGCTCAGAAAATGTAATATTAATATTTATACGTCTGCTAGACATTAATTTGGACGTTATTTTATCTTTAAATAACTCGCTAGTCTTCACTATATGAGACTCACTATATGAAAATAATACATATTAATAGTTCAAATTATGTTTCAAACAGAAATGAATATTCAAATTTAGCCGCTTTTTAGAGGATTAAATAACAAGAGAAAACTACAACTATGCGGACAAGACACTGAAATTAAAACACTAAAATTTTATAATATATTTGTAAACTTTGAATTTTCAGAAGTCAAAATTTTGATCACGTAAAAAGATCTAGAAACACAGTTCTATTGACAGTGGGATAATTATCGAAATTACATTTTTATACATTAAATAATCAGGTAAGTGCTTAAAATTATGACCATTTATATTTCATTTTATGTGTAAATATACGATTACTCTGAAAACAACTTGTATAATAATACAACTTTAAATAAATTCATATTTAATCAGACTGCAAATCTCTTGGTCTTATTAAGTAATTAAATATCAATTCAAAAATATTAAGCACTGAAACCATAAATACCTTTTCTTTATTTTTCTGCCTTGAATTAAAAAAAAATACCTATTATTTTATTGTTCATTCGTTTCAGAGAAAAAATATAAAAACTAAAACTTATGTCATGACGTCACATATGTTTTAAGCGGCGGAATTTAACATATTGTTATTCAACCGTTTATGTCGTCATTTGGCGTTTACGTATTTTCAGAATAGTTTAAATTTAAAATTAATTTTAACCATGACCGAGCTCATATTTTGAAAAATAAAAATTCCTGTTAATTTATTTTTCTTTTAGTTTCATATAACATAATAATATAGATATGTTAAAAATATGAAATATTTTCAATTCATACAGAATTATAGCTTAGTTAAGTGTAACTGTGTGTAAATGTTAATTATTTTCAAATTATTTACTCAGACTAAATTGCTGAAAATAAACTAAATTATTCCTAAAAACTCTTTGATTACTTGCCAATCTACATTAATCAAATAATTGGTGTTAGGAGTTGAACACCTATACATCTTTTTTAAATATCAAATTAATTTTAGTCTTCATATCAGAAAACCATTTATTTGATGCCTATACAGCGAGTCAGCCATTTTTGTAAGTCCGCCTAATGTTGGTTTTAAATTCATACGGTTATTCATTGCATTCGAACTTAATAATATATCCGTCTTAAAATCTGCAAGTTTCAGATCTCTATATATTACCGATTTGTCAAAAATCAAAAAAATATTTTATCTCGAAAAAATCTGAATACATTTATATTCTGATGTATGATCTGTTAGTAGCTTCTAAGAAAAAAATTAAAAGCCTAAAAATTGACCGATATAGGTCAATAAGAAAAAAAGACATTTTTCTTTTAATTTTTAACCACCAAACAATTTTGGCAAAATTCTGAAATAGTTTTTTTTTGAATTCTTTATCTAATTTCCTATAAAGTTCTGTACCTTGCAAATTAAAAAATATCTTAAATCAATCACAATATTACATACGTCTTAATTTTGATGTAGAGTATAAAGATTGATTTTTATATTAATGAAATCTCGATATTTTATATAGATATTTAATTAATTTAATAAAAAAAGAAAAAAATTAATATTATTGGTTTAATATTTTTGATTATGAATACACCCTTACCCAGTTCAGAAGTTGAAAGTTTATAGAAGCAATTATAGAGGTTATTAAACGAATTTCACTCAGTCTTAATTAGTTTTCAGACGCTTATTTAAACTCTCTCTCTCTCTTTCACTCTCTGGATTACGAATATTAAGATTGTTAATATAATAAGAGAGTAATAACACTTCAAATTAGACTTTTGTTACATTGCTTTAAACATTGCCAATATGAAAAGAATACTACTTTTTTATGAAAAACCAATAAGATATACAAAATGCGAAGAACCTTTTCAAATGTTTAGTTTGTATTTATTTGTAAATATAATATACTGAAACAGTACAAGTGAAATTCAAAAAATATAGTAGTAACAAATAAAGATAACAATATATTGGTGTGCCTGAAGCTGTTGGGCAGAAACTTGGCAATACAAAAACACGTTTATTTGATTGCCTCAGGACTCCGGGAAGAATATTATTTTCTTTGATTGAATGATTTGTATACTTAGCTGATATGGTTCTATAATCATTGATGTATAAATAAAGTCTATTACATATATATATTTAAATAAAAAATTAAAATAATATAATGTATTGTTGCGATTCAACATCAAAATAATTCGCATGCCTAGACCAAGATTTAGCTCGAAATTGCTGGAAAATGTCAAAATAGAATAAGACGGCAAGAGGAACCAGGAGAGTCGGTGAGATGTCGTTCGCCAGACTGACATTTGGGAAAAGGACGGCATTAGGGCAAATTTATGTGTTCGAGTAGGGTAGGTATAACTCTAGATCTTTCCAGGTATTGTCAGAATAATCGTTTTTTAAATTGCTAGAATCAAGTAGCGAGAAGTTTCTATGTGAAAACATATATAAAGGGTTGTACGGACGATTGCAAGTCAGTCTATTACTCGAGAGTGAAGAAGTGAGTTCGTAGAGATATCGAAGTGTAGAGAAAGTGGTGCATCGTCGTAGTAGTGGAAATAGTGTTTCGTGAGAAGTGCGCGCAATAAGTGTGGAACTGTGCAGACTAGATATAAGAACTGTAAATACCGGAGACGTGTAAATAGTGCGAGAACGTAGTGTAGGGATAATTTTGTTGAGATTTAGTTGGACTGTTGTAAACATTTTAAATAAATCCCTTACCAACGAAACATCTATCAATTTCTTCCAATCCAGAACTCACTTGTAGATTATGTATGCAGGCTTTGGAGACTATGATATTTGTATGAATACACAGCGCCCATATTATTGTAGGTCAATATATAAATAAAACTAATAACAATCTTGTCTCTATATCTTTTTATTCAGAACAAATTATCTGTATTGAATAATAACCAGGAGTTTCATTAATTGGACAGCTTTCATCCATCACACAGGCTGAGATAAGTTTCAGCTGTTTATTGTATTCACACGAGTGATGGACTGTCTTTTGATGATAGGTTTAAATTTTGTACTGGAGAATAGCTAAATGGACAAATGTGTCCTGTCATGTGATCCCTCGGAACCCGACTTTTCTCCATATGCTACAAACAAAGTTTAGAAAAAATTAAAATTAACGGAGAAGTAAAAACAGCTAAGGAACTCTTAGTGCAGCGAATTATATACTTACATACATTGAATGAAAAAAATAACCTGTCAGTATTGGAAACACGAAGCAAAACTTTATAATATTATGTTCACTATTTTGTTAGTCTATATTATAATCATAGTAATATTTATACTTATATCCTAACTAATTTTATAATTTCGAAAGTAACACTTAAGAAATGTAGGAATACTTAAAAATACAAACTACACAAACTGCTTACGCCATCTATTGACGAATAGATATCGTCTGTCTGTTACACAATAAGGCTTAAATGACTGAATTGATTTTGATTAAATATGATATAAATATAAAGTAAAACTTAGACGAAGGACAACAGGTCATGTATTGTCGCAAAAAAAAACTTAACAATACAAACTAAACAAATAAGTGTGCAATAACACCATCTATCGACATGGTGATGAAGTGCATGTCGAGCTATCCTAAAGACAACATCTTTAGGAATTATCATATATATATGTAAAACTTAAAATATATAGATAAGCGATATAGATATACATATAAAATAAATGTAAATAGAAAATATTTAAGAAAACAAAATATCTCTTTAAATCTATTTTAGCGTATCGAAGCTAGGGTTGCTTAGTTTTATATAAAAGCACACGTGCGAATAAACTCTTTACTAAGTTCAGCCTGACACAGGAATAATCAACTTGATATTCTATTAGATTATTATCTGTTAATTAATTTCCGATTATATGTGTAACTTTTGTATCAACTGGAGAATATTAGGAGCTATTATTTTATTATATTTTTTCAAATTATCAAATGCTTACTTAAGTTTAACAAAATATTTGAAACCCGCAGAAACTACGAATTTTCCTGGCATAAAAAGTAGTATATAGTTAATTCTGATGATAAAATATCTGTGGCTAAATTATGTTGAAATCTGTTCACAGTAAAAAAATTGGTTGCCTGTAAAGTCGGTATACGGGCGAAAGTTTTACGTGACAACGACTTTGAGTGGTAAAATAATTTTAATGTGAATATTCATTCGTATAGTAGGAAGAAGGATGAAATAATAGTAACAATTTAAAACATTTATTTATACAAAGAATTATATTTAAAACATTAATTTATACAAAGAATCTCGCACTGAATTTCATATTAACAAAATTTTATTTTTACCTTTACACATACATACGTATGGAAGGGACGCGTGCCTTTCACTTTTTATGTCTGTCTCTCTCGCTCTTAGGCGGGCTAACCATGCCCGAGTGGAAGGGACGCGTGCCTCTCACTCGCTCTCATTGTGAGCGCATAACGTGAGCGGAGCGTAACGCAGTTTCTTGAAGTGTCACCCGGCAAACCAATTTATAAGACGTTGTCACGTCAAAAACATCCAAACTTATACATTTGTGATATTAGTAGCTATATCACTAGGGATTAAAATTTTCAATTCACAAAAAAATTGAGATCGCAAAAAAAATCTGCATTTAAAATGTATAGAATATTTTAATTTATAGATTACGATTTAAATCGATTTTTTTAATCGATCTCGGATCGCCATCATGGTTGATGGATGTATTCTAAATCGCAACTACTTGTTTTAATTATTAAGAAATTAATGTAAAATGTAGGTAGGTATAGTTTCGAGTATAAATTTAGGTGTTAAGAGTAAAAGGCATTAAGAGTATGGGAGCTAAGCAGTAACACTTAAACGACAATATTAACATATAATCTAGATAGAGCAGTTTCCGGGGCCTAAGACCTAGGAGCAGGTTTAAAGACCTCTTTTATAAACTCTCTTTTATAGTCACTTTCACCACTCGACCTCGCTAACGAATAATAAAATACATTGCTTACGTGCTCCACGAATCGGAGGCTTAACACCACGCCACCAAACAACACTACACTTGTATCTATAAACGATGTTACGGACTGTACGAATTTCTTTACATTCGTAATGTATTTGTACATTTACTCGACAAACTTGACTCTGGGTCCGATGTTAAATAGGATACGAACATCCAATACTTCGGATTTAGGACTTTTTGTATAAACTACGAAAAGTATTTGTCGATATTTATTTGTAAATAAAAATAGCTAAATAATTAACTTAACGTCAAAATTAAACAAATACTGTGTTTAATCTTCAGAAATTTGGACAACCTTAACAATATCAACGAAATCGTTTTGCTTTAAAAATAACTAGCCAACCGGCTCTCGCTTCACTGAGATGTATTCAAACTGTTCACGCACTCACACTCATTTAATTATTCATTCATACTCTACCCGCAACTATGAATCATATTATATCTCTCATCGCTCGTAAGAAACGTTTCCTTTATACCTTTTTTGCTCCGACTTATTTTGCAAATCCGACTACCCCGAAAAATTTTTTTTTTCAGGTTAATATACAGCTTATGACACTGACAAATAATGTAGCTTTCTATTGGTAAAATAATTTTCAAAATCGGTTCACTAGATCCAGAGATTACCTCTTACAACATCATGAGCATAACTGAGGTAGGGCACAGCAGGAAATTTCCTGCTCAAATATGGAGCAGTCCCACTGGGGTAGTACCTCGACCTTACAGAAGATCACAGCTAAATAACACTACTCTAAAGCAAGGTTGTGTTCCTGTTGGTGAGTAAGGTGACCAGAGCTCCTGGGGGGAATTGGGGATAGGGCCGGCAACGCGCTTGCGATGCTTCTGGTGTTGCAGACGTCTATAAGCTACGGTAATCGCTTACCGTCAGGTGACCCGGACGCTTGTTTGCCGACCTCGTTATATATATATATATATATATAAAATAAGCTAGTTTTTTAATAACTATCCAAGTATAAGTGATTTTTTTTTAATCGAAAAGAAATTTCAAATTACTGCAACGATATCGCTGGCGGAGTTAATGACGTCACGACTTAGTAGAAGTAATTTTATTTCGACGAACTCCAACCGCACAATTTTTATATGCATCGGAGCTTACGTTCAAACATACTTATTAACTATATTAGTTGCCAGATATTAAAATGATGAGTGTTTGGATTATCTTTATGGGTTCAGCAGTTCAATTGAACTCACAACACCTCTATAATATTAGTAGAGATAAAATGTCATTACCAAAGCGAAGGGAGGGCAAGCTATAACATCAAGAGCTTTCTCCGCATTATACATTATTGGTAAAAGACAAAAAGTTTTCAAGTCAGACCCATATGAGAAGATTGGAGTTCTTTGTTCACAAAAGTCTCTCTGTAATACTTTCTACTTTCCTACTTTCGAGACTAACAATGCTTCAAGTTTTTAAGAACATTATTAGAATCTTTGTGATACTCGTAAATATATACTTTGATATGAAAAGTATGATCACTTAACTTGAACTTGTTTATTTGAATTTTAAATCGAATTATTCGTTAATTCGATTTTTTCAACAATTCAAAAATATTCGATTTTTCAAACTATTAATATTCTTTAATGAATATTGGTAATTTCCTAATATGGGGCCGTTCAAGTATTACGTAAGCAGAATGTTTACAATTGTTAACCCCCCCTTTTCCCATGTCAGTCAACGTAATCAAAGCCTTAACTCCTCCGTCTTATGCTGATGTAAACATTGGTAGGTAAAAGCATTTTTAATAAGTGATGTTTACCATGCAGACCCATACATCCCCCATGTCATCAAAGGTTACCTTACTATGCAAAGACCCACTACCCCCCATTAGTGCTTACGTTATACTTATATAGGGAACGATTTCGAAACTTTTTAAGTTTCTAAATTTAATTCTATTTTATTTTCATATCATAAGAAACCGAATACTACAAAAAACTAGAATTGTTGAAATCATTAATCAATTATTCGGAAATTTAGAATTATTTGAATGGTTCGACTTATTCGGAATTAGCCACGAATTATTTTACTTTTTGAGTTTTTTTTTGGATCCATTATTGCATATGGAGATTATAACTGGAAAATAGATCAAAACAAAGTTCTAGCATAATTACTGACATGATTTACACGCAACTAGAAACGGTTTTTATTATACACGTTTATGTCGAAGTAAATCATGTCTTTGAACAAGCTTTTTGGAAGTTTCAGTAATTTTTAAAAATAATTTTTATTACAAATGTAGCGCAAATTGTTTAACAGATGACTCTTTGTAATCTTCCCAGTACATCAGCAACAGTTTTACATATTTTATAGAGTGAATATTGACTACCATAGGTTCATGACACACTCTCTCATTGTTACAGATACACCTGACCACGGCCTGTCTGTATATTATTACTACCATCAAAAGTATAAATGTAAATACTCAAATAGTTATATAAGAAATGTATATAATACAGAGTGTAAATATATTTAAATGCTTATAACATGAGTCGTTGAATTTATTACTTTAGTCTTTAAAACGAGTGTTTAGGCATACTGAAGACAAACCTCCAGGCACTTCTAGTCTTACTATTAAAGGTGCTCATTATTATTATCTTTTACGTGTGTCTCTTGGTGATATACTCAAAAACTACAAATTGGATTTTCATGCGGTTGATTGAGTGATTCAGGTTTAGGTTAATGCATAATTTATATTTTTTTTTTGTGTAAGTTGTTTCGTGAAAGCGTACTAAGCCAGGGCGAGTCGCTAGAAGTTAATAAATACAGTAATGAATTCTAATGTAAAACGTAGTCTAATTGATTCTTTTGAGAATTAAATATTCAGAATCTTTTTATTAATATACTCTGAAACCTTCACGAAGTCTCTTAAAACCCGCTGATTTGCATTTGCTGTTCAAATCTTATTTGCATTTCATTCCATTTTACGGAATTCTTCAAGGTTAGGAACGTCTCTATTTTCATGGAAAAATTGTCACGTTGCTGTTTCATATTTTAGATTAAAATATGAAGTGAAAGGAATGATATCCGTTATTGTACGTACGTATACACATTAGACAGGAAAACGGGCAGCGCCTTGGACTTGCGACCAAGGCGTAAAGTTAAATAATAAAGTTAACTTACGTTGACCTCTGACCTCAAGAAGAGTGAGCTTAACCACGACTATATGTTCACTGCGCGACAACACCAGAGAGACTGCCTCTAATCTATCGCACTAAAGGTTTATATTGTCTACACGTGGGTATACTTGAAATGAAAAAGGAACTACCTGAGAACACTAATTTATTTATGGTGTTGCAAACAATTCATATTAAAAACCCCAAACATCGAATATATGCCACAATTAAACACATTTAATAAATTAGTATAGTACAGAAGTTTCTAAACTTATTTGAAGATCATGGTCACTTTTAATTTAAATTTAATACATTAAAACATAATTTATTCAGGTTATAATAGGAAAAGTACGAAAAGCCACCAAACAATGCAAAAAAAATATAAGTGAGTAATACAATAAAGTGCAATATAAATATCTGTAATTATGATTGAAAAAATTTTGAGGTAAGTAATATGTAAATTAAAATAAAAAAAAAAATCATAAAACAGTCCCTGAATTCGAAACTACTTTATGAGTACCCAAAAGATAGTAAATTACTGACTTGTTAAATTTGGTAAACCATACATCAAACTCTGAATAACTAGGCTATCTTTTAAGAACATCTTCAAGTTGCAACGTTTATCTCACTCCGTAACGAATTTTCAATTTTTCTTCTCTACAAAATGCTAAGAAAAATAGCGGAAATTTATTTCACTCGCTTGTGAATTTTTCAACGTCTATTATTGTTTCATATCACCATTTTTCATGTTCACATCCTGTACTAGATATGAAATTCCTTTATTGGTCGAACAATATATTTTGTGCAATTTACATAATTATAAAAAATACTAGTCGAAATGTTCCGTCTTCGTCCATGGTCAGTCCAGTGTCTTCTTCTTTGAGTGCCGTCATCTATCGAAGACACGGCAACTCTACACAGATTTTAAAGATAAGATATTCTTCTTCTTCCTGGGTTCCTTTTTCCCAGTACATTTCTCTAGATTATGAGCTGTATCAGTTCATATAATATTTGGGACTACGCATTATAGGGCAGGTTTCGCTTTTATCTCTTAATTACCTTAAGAACGTAAAAATTCTCGCAAAACTATTTCAATTCGCATTTTTTCTCTCCAAGATATCCTTAACAAAAACTATTGTAAACCCACATTTCAAAAGCTTCAACTTTTTGCACATGGCCTCGGTTTGAGTTGGACTCTTCGCCATAAAGAAGAATGGAGAATACAATACAGCGTGTAAGACGAGCCGAACGAGACGGAAGTTTATTCATTTTGGTGAAAGCATTTCGGGCCCCACGTGTATTTAGGTTTATTAAGAGTATGGGAGCTATACTGCGCAGTAACACTCCAAAGACAATATTAGTAATCTAGATGGAAGCCTGCCTGTGGCTTGAGACCCAGGAGCAGGTTAAAGACCACTCGACCTCGCTACCAAATATTAAAGCACATTACTCATGTGCCACGTAACACTACACTATTAGTCTCATACTTTAATATGTACTGCGCGATATCACTTAACAGACTAACTCAATCACTAATTTATAAAAGGTGTTTCTACCCGTGAGGGGACTGGATAGAAAACTATTCCCCTCTGCCGCTGGGAGAGCATCTCGTAAGAGCCGAGTAACCCAGCACCTCCTTGGTGGTAGGGGATCTGTTCCCCGACTGGCTTGCGACCACCAGCATGCGAATCCGACCGCCAAGTGTCATAGACGAGTTCCGGTCGAGCCGCATGTGGGCCACACTTACCCCCTCTCCACTCCCATCCCATTAATGCTGCGGATCTAGTGGACTCTCGGATCTAACTTTGGGTCCGTTGAGTCCACAGCATTTTTTCTTCTCCACTTCCCTTCCCCACTCTGTTTTCGAGGATGCAACGCACAGACAAAATGAGGGTATCTCTTGTTTTGTCGATGTCCATGGGCGATGGTGCCCGCTTACCATCAGGTGGACCATTTGCTGGTTTGCACCTTATTCACCATAAAAATAAAAAAAAATTGAGTATCATAGAGTTGTGTAATTTATATAAGGTAATTAAATATTAAGAGATAAAGTTCACGTATAGTCTAAAGTTACATTTATAGGGATTCAGTAACATAAATACTTCCGTTCTGAAAGGTCTGTTGACAAAGGCTTTGTGGAACAGAGTAAGCTTACCTAATAGCCTGGCACAACATTGATAAAGTTTGTGTCGTATGGTGAATTAAACTTTTAGATTAAGGTATGACGTTTGAAATCCATTCATGAAATGGAGAGTTTAAATTACTTTAACTTATACTTTTGTGAAATTAAGTTTAGTCTCACAATCACGATTTATTTCTATACCTTAACAATGACGTCACTCATGACAGTTTCGAAATGCAAAATACTAAATACTACATCTAATTATTAATCTTTTACTACATCTATTAATTAATGCTCAAATATGGAGCAGCCCGACTGGGGTAGTACCTCGACCTTACAGAAGGTCACAGCTAAATAACACTACTCTAAAGCAGTGTTGTGTTGCTGTTGGTGAGTAAGGTGACCAGAGCTCCTGGGGGGAATAGATTGGGGATAGGGCCGGCAACGCGCTTGCGATGCTTCTGGTGTTGCAGATGTCTATAAGCTACGGTAATCGCTTAACATAACGCTTGTTTGCCGACCTAGTAACATAAAAAAAAAAAAAACTAAAAGTTCCGTTGTAAAATAAAATATAAATAAAATATTTTTGTACTAGGGGCCGTGCAAGTATTTTGCCAACGTAAGCAGAAATTTTACAATTATCAATCCCCCCCCACCAACATGTCAGCCAAAGTAATGAAAACTCTAATCCCTCATCTCATGTTGGCGTAAACATTTGTAGGTGAGTACATGTATTTCGGAGAATAGTAAACGATTATCAAATCACGTCATCTCCGTCATATTGACAGTCTCGATACTTTATTTTTACATCGACAGTCTAGTTTTAGTCTTAGTTTAGAAACTTCTTGGTTTCTCAAGGAGTGAAGTAGTCTCTAGATAGTGTCAGTGAAAGTGTTAAGTGTTGTGTAAGTGCTGCGAGTACTTTCCGATTAAGGTCACGTTAGTACCTTGCAATGTATTTGCGACGTTTTGTATTAGTTTAGGTTTATGACTTTAAACTTTGGTTAAAACAGACAGTCTCTGCAGTGGAGGCGAGAGTTGGAATTATGTTAAAGGAGCTTTTTAAACCTACATCTTGGTCATGAGTCCAAGGCACTGCTTAGGTTTCTCTCGTAATTGTGAGAGATATTTGATTATTCAGTGGCAGTATCTACGTTGCGTTTACCGAATAGTCCATTTAATATCGCCACTCCTTATGTTCTTCAATATTTCCCTCACCTCCTTTTCTCATCATAAAATCTCTGAGATGTATTTTTTAACCTGTTATTAACCTACTTGTTTACTTTTTTATTGGCGACGTCATCAGCATGCACAACACGCCCTCCCCCTGTCATTAAATGTAAGCGAAGTTAACCTAATCTAACCTCCCCGCCTACCTACCATTAGTACTTCCGTTATAATTGAAAAGCCTCTTAATTAAAAATTAAAAATTACCTCAATTTAGCTTTAAACTATTAGATGTAATAAATACTTATTTCCCAGACTAGCTATAACTCCAAGATATTATTACAAAAACAATTCCCTCCAACAAAATACTATAATAAATCTTTGCTAATTAATAGATGGATAAAAAATGCAAAATTAGCGTTGAAAATATATTAGTTAAGGGCATCATATACAATGATTAAAAAAAACGCATGTGATATTTAACAATTATAAATAACTATCCGATTCAACGTTGCTTCGCTGAGGTGTAATCAATCCGTTCCCTCACTCACTAACTCACACTTTATTGAATTATACCCGGAATTATGAACGTTGAATTTCTATTCTATAACCACCTTACAGACTATCTTCTGTCTTACTCACTTTTTTATACAAATCATGTCCTGACTAACACAACAACAAAAAAATTATCCGATTTGGTGTTATCACCATTAATCTTACAGGTAATCTCTGTAAAATATCTAACAGTAGATAATAAAGTAAAGGACCTACCACCATGCCACCAAAAAACTCTAAAGTATTAGCCTCACTACTTTAATATGTACTGCGATATCACTTGACAGACTAATTCAAACCTATCGGAACAAAAGCCATATATTGTCTACTCGAAATAAGATAAAATGAACTACCCGCGAATATTATAAACTGTTGCTAACAGTCAATAATAATTACTACACTGTATTGTAATAAGTAAAAATATATTTAACATATCATTATCTCAGGTAATCTGCTTATTTAGAAGTGCGTAGTTATGTTCTGATATTTGAAGTAAAATACTTTAATAAATAATTAAATTTTGTCATGGTAAGTAAACATCAAAGTAATAAAAAATTATAATTGCTATTGGTGGTAGAAGTTCTGGCCTTAAGAGCGAATATTTGTGAGAACGTACGAACGGTATGCGTCAGTACACGCAATATTTTCAATTTATTACCTGAACACACGTGAAACCAAAACAATGGAGTTTCTAAATGTAAACTCATATAATTTGTTATTAGAGTTGCTACAGTTTGCCAGATGTTTACTGTTACACTCCTATGGGTCGCAGCCTTTTAACTTTAATCATTAAACTAGTTACCTACATCTACACTATTGTATAAAGAGGATAGATTTTGATTTTTTGTTGCGAATTGCCTCGAAAACTACTGAACCGATTTTGAAAATTCTTTCACCGGTAGAACATCTTTTCCGAGTAATATAAGCTATGTGGTGTTGCCATAAATATTCTAATTAAAAAATATGGCCATTTAAGTGCCATTACGTGGTCATTTTGTAGAGTGAAGGTTTTCTTTGGAACTACTGATCCCATTTCGAAAATTCTTTCATTGATTGAAAGTCACACTATTTCCGAGTGACAAAGGTGATGCAGTGTTGCCATATTATATTTAAAGAATATGACCGTTTTGATGCTTCTAACCTTCGGAGAAAAATCTATAGTATTGAGAAAGAGGAATTCATAATAGGAAGAAAATTAAAATGGAGTTATAGTCTATACGCAGACTAACAGTATGACGGCTTGTTAACTAAAATATCCTCCTGGGAATATACTCAAAGATTCATCGTTATTCTTAGATTCCTCGTGATACCAATAATCATGATTTATGTCATGGTGGCGTATTTATCTTGTTGGCTTTTATCTTTACGTTGGCACAACTGAATAATATTAAGTCTATGCCAAGTTTTAAAATTAAATTCTATTCACATTAATGTGAACAGACTGCCACTCAAATCAGTGTTGCCAACATCTCAGTCGAGTTAAAAGCAGCGGATAGTTTCTTTTATTTTATTCCAAGAAAGTATAGGTATAAGCTTTGTTCCGATAGACTTGAGTCAGTTGTCAAAAAAATGTCGCTCGGTAATTATTCGGGGCTTCGCAATGGTGTTGTGTCGTGATGCTGAAACTCCATTAGGAAGAATTGCTTAGTTAAATTTCGGTTAAAATAAAAACCGAAAATCTAGACAAACTTTGGAGTTTTTTAATATCTAGTTATAACTACTAATAATTGAACAAAGATAGCGCAGAGTGTAATGTTGTATGAGAATGTGTATCTAGTAGTTATCAGTGATCGAATAATTTATTTTAATGTATGTAATCCAGTTAGGATATATTTTCAGAATTACAAAATAAATTTCTCTGTACAACTGACTCGTTTGATTTTTTTTTATCATTGCAAATATGATAAAGGGGGTATATCTATTGCTAATAACATGCTTTATTGTTAAACAGAGAGTAAGAGTAAAAAAAATAACAAAGTAAGCTAATCATTTTTTTTCTGTCTGTTAGACTAGCAGTCTTTAGTCAATAATATGGAAATCTATACTAATATTATGAAGAGGTAAAGTTTGTGCGGTTGTAGGGGGTAATCTCTTCCTTTAATTTTTTTTACGGAATGTACTGAACCAATATTGAAAATTCTTTTACCAATTATAGAAAACTACATTACTTGTGTATATCATAGGCTATATATTAACCTGAAAAATGAAAAGACTTTTTCGTGGTGGTCGGATTTGTTGCAATAAGTCGTAGAATAAACGGTCGAACCAAAACGTTTCATACGCACGCTGCCTTAACGATGAGAGATATACGATTGAGTTCTAGAGAAAGTTGTAGAGCTTGGTAATGACTACAAAAAAGTCAGCGACATAATATGTCTAACTTTTATATTAAAGTCACAAAAATAATTTAAATTATGTATTCTTATCAAAATAAGTAAACAAAAGACTTTTCTTTTACTGCATATAATCACCTCAGCGAATCGAGGGCAGGCGACTAGTTTTTAATAAATGTCTAAATTACATAAGTTTCATGCAAAAGAGAAATAACAGAAAGCTTAATATCACTATTATTTTAATGAGTAACATTCATTCGACACGCAATAGTATTTAAAACATTTTAGTTATAAAAATCGTGATTATACTCTGTAATAATATAGTTAGTTTTAAAAAAATCTATCCTCCTTATTAAAAAAAAATAAATCATAAATTTTCTAATTAAGATAGTTTCAGTTTCATATACAATTTTTATGTTTCACTTGACATTGATGAAAAAGTCTTGTATGGGTCCTAAAATAGAATTTAATAGCAGCAACGCGGGAAATAATATCGGGTTGGATATGACGACTATTTAAAGAAAATAATATTAAGGACTAATAAAAAAAAAAAGCGGTGATGGCCCAGTGGTTGAGACTTCAAATCTTACTCGGGAGGTTCGAGTTCGATCCCCCACGTAGGTACAAACCTATGACTTTTCTGAGTTATGTGTGTTTTAAGCAATTAAATATCACTTGCTTTAACGGTGAAGGAAAACATCGTGAGGAAACCTGCACTCCTGAGAGTTCCCTAAAAAGTTCTCAAAGGTGTGTCAAAAGTCTTCCTAAAACATTATTTCAGAGAAATAATACCAAAAAAATATCAACGAGCTAATGAATCCGTAGTGTTTCTTCTTACTTTAAACCATTTATATTCTAAATATATCGAATTGTATTGTTGATAGTAACAAATAAATATTTACTAGCAAGTACCTTAGTTTCTACTTATAATAATAAAATCCTGGACGTATTCTAAAAAAAAAGATAGTCATAGTACGCAAAGAAAGTCAGCGCCGGCAGATAGTAAACATCTGAAGTGGGTCAAGCCGAAGGGTCGAACACCTAAATAGAACCGTTTTCCCCCCAAAGGGTAAAAAACGATTATTTAGGTTTCAGCCGAAAGGCTCGACACATCAATTAAACTCCTGCCGGCACCTTCCTTGCCTCGGATTTCAATACAGAAGGGAAAGCAGGGAACGCGACCTTCCTCCCCCGCCGCCTTGTCTATACCAACGCATATAGTATAAACAACAGAGGAAACTGAAGGGATTTCCCATTAGGACTACTTGATGGCGCTGATCTTCAAGACGTTAATCTCAAGCTGGTCAAGCTGAAGGCTCGAACACCTAAATAAGAGTTATTTTATCTATTTAAATACTTTATTTCACTATGGTGTCCAAGAGGCGAGCTTAACACTGAGAACATTTTCTACCAGCTGAACCTATACGTAGAAAATAGTGTGGGTAGGCATGCAAACAACAAGAACCAATGAACTTTTTTTTTCTTTTACCCCTATAACTCGTCGACATAGACTATGCTCTGGATTTTATGTTAATGTTTATATATAATACTTAGAACATTACTATAAATTTCTACTATATTCTATAGGTGGTTAAAATATCCCCACTCATACAAAAAGAGACGATAAGAATCAGATTTCTTTTTCTTTATGTTATTGACTTTTGATTATCTACTCTTCATTTAACAACCAATAAATTGCATTATATTCGGTGGCCACACTTACACGTCCAAACTTTAGGAACACTTAATGAATTTTGATGAGCTAGCTTCTATAAAGATGTAGAATACCCCAACTAGCACAAAAATATAAGGCAAATATAAAATAATAGGAAATAACTATAACGTAAATGTATTGCTTGAGCTTGATATTTGAACATGAGTGACTCTGAGCACATGGTATACATTTAATATGATTTGCATATTGCTTCATATATTTGATATTACTGGATTCCAGGCTCAGCCATCCAGTTTTCATAGACAGACATAAATATTCTATATCCTACTAATATTAAAACAACTACTATCTGCCCGCATTTTCATCTGAGGCCGTTTAAGTATTATGTTACCTGATTTTTTGAAATTATCAACCCCTCGCCTTCCACGTAGCAGCAAATATAAGCAGCCCTAACCCCTCTTCCGTGCTTACGTAAACGCCTCATTTTGAGCAGGGGTATTCACGTTTCGAAGTGCGTGTTTACTTTATCGCCTTTATCACTATGCAGACCCCCCACCATGTCATCAAACATAAGCAAAGCAAGGACTCCCCCGCCCCCTTTGATGCTTACATAACATTATAGTTAAACGGCCCCACTGCGAATACTCATCAACTCACTCACAAAACGACTCACTCTCTCACATATTGAAACAGACACTTCTATACCACGAAAAAACTGCTTCTGTATGGGATAAAAAGTATCACTCCACCTTATAAAGTATAATAAGTAGTAATTTAAATCCGTTGACCTATTAACTTAAGTTTAACCAACTCCTTTTATTCCACAAGATCTCTCCATTTTCCGGTATAAACTAGTATCTCAGGGAAGCGATATATGGTAATAGAGGCTCAAAGGGTTCTTTTAGTAGTGATAAAGGTCAGATTATTACCATCATATTACACTTACAGTGCCGAACCCAGTTAGTTATTCGACTGGAAAAATGATAGGATATAAAATATTCCTTTGTTCGGAAACGTCTTTATTCTTTTATCTGTATATATACGATATTATTTTTCTTCTTACTACGAGTAATGATGGTAATATTATAAGGATTAACATATAGGATACTTTTTATCCCGGAAAATTGATCGTCCTGCGGAATAATAATGCAATATTGAAATATATATATAAATGTCAACCATGCGAATCCGGGACGGCTGTGATTTATGGTTAGTATTTATATACATATAAAAAATGGCTTTCTAACTTAGATTAAAATATAGAATATTTTTATTCCCGAAATACCTATGGCATAACATACATAAAAAGTTTGTTCGAAAGGTGAGTGAGTGTCAGGAAAGTAAAGACACCTTCAAAATATAATAATGACTAGTTTTGTTATGCTGTATTATATGCATATATACGCAAAAAAATCTTAATAACAAATAGATATTGAACTTGAACACTTGTATAAAGTCAATTGGTTGCAGTTTATTAATAGGACGGTACGATTATTGTGATTTATTGTCTGAGAGAATAGTTCAAAATAAATACATAATATTTCTGAACGTTTGGCATTAAAATAAGTTGGTTGTAGTTAAATATTCATTTGCACTTTTTCCGTATTTCATTTAATTTCTCGAAATTAAATAAATTAATCCTGAGAAGTGTATGAGACGACATTACTACAATCAAAGTCATTCATTCACCCATACACTCGTCAATTAATTCACACATTCAATTCTTTACCATGACACTCACAAATTCAATATTATACGATAACTAGCTGAACGTTGCTGTAAATAATATTAAAAAAAATTGAGGTGCCACCTTTATCACTTAGGGGTATAAAAAAAATCATTAAACATGGTCTAGCCGTTTTGAAGGAATTTGGTTACAAATACTGTGAGACGACAATTTAATATATTATATAGATTGATTTTTTTTCTATAGATTGAAATTCTTATTACAGAAATGTTCTTTTTTCGGGATAAAAAGGATCCCGCCAAATCATTTGAAAATTTATTAACCCCTTTTTCCGTGATTAAGGAACATATATTACATTTTAATTTGTTACTTTTATTAAATAATATTTGCTTAATTTACTGCTGGAACTCTAAAAATTATATCAAAAGTGAAAGACAACTGCAATCTGGACCTCTTAAAATCTTTATTTATGCAAAAAACATGTAATTTTCGTTCCAAGTCGTTGTCAGAACCAAAATATTTAGGATATTTGTAATATCTAAAAATAACTTAGAGTTATTGAAATTTTGTTTGTAAAACATGTAGTTGTTTTACAAAGAAGGTTGTTTACAGATAAGACGAAAGCATCGTATAGGTTAACATCAATAACGATCTAGTTAATGATCTTGATCCATCAGTACGCCTCATTAGTCAATATTAGCGATATAATTAATGCCACCCATACATTATATTGTATAGGATTTGATTTAAATTGAGGAAATGTTTAATTATATAACTGGAGAAAGAGAAAGAGGATGAGGGGGTATATTGAAAAACACAACAAGCTGGGATGTGAGATTGAATGCACTATTAGGTAAAAGCAACGTAACGCAATAATCAAATATTATGATTTCTAACAATTACGACAAGAACTTAAGCAGTGCCTTGGGCTTGTGACTAAGGTGTAGGCTTAAGGGCTCTCCTTTATTTAATTGAAACAGTCTGCCTCCAAGCCTCTGCTGCCCAGGTCCTTTGTTTAAATCTAAGGTTAGGTTAACTTAAACTTAACTTACGCGTCGACATATATAACATGGAGTTTTCATATATAACTTAAACCTCTAGCATCAATTTGTGGAAGTCTCATATAAACTTGTATATACCAATTTAAGGAGTTTGGGGAGTAATATTTGCAAGTTTTAGATTTTTTTTTGCTGTTTGTGTATTAATATTATCTTACATATCAAATTTAACTTCAGGAAGTGCCCTAAAAATTTTGATGATCATCAGTGAATCAATGACGAAAAAGGAGTTCTTTAGATATCAATAAAAATTTAAGTATAAGAGATATGCGATTGAAACTTTATATGTTTAATGAGTCCACTCTTGACATCATACAACGACATGAACATTATAATATTCATACTGAAGGGAAGAGAATACAGATCACTATTACTAAATAACAGAAGGGATATAAAAGCTATACTTTTCAATAACACGTAAAAAACATTATCTTCATGAGCTTTAGGCAGGAAAGCAACTCATACTTTACAAGGCAAAAGACCTTGTAAAGTATGAGTCACTGTCTCACTGTTTCATTGTTAAGATGGGTTATATTGAATTATCTACAAAATAAAATGGCAACTCAAAAGAAAGTTAATTGCCCTACATTGAGTTTTTCTTACTACTTCTTGTCGAATGTTAATTACTACATTAAAATGTTAGAAATAAATAACACTTAATTTTAGTAGAAGAAAAGGATTGAATGAAAGTGATTAGTGTGTGTATGCAATAACCAACTTTAGCACCTACAATAAAGTTCAGATATATCAATTCATACATTAATCCTTACTAATATTATAAGTGCGAAATTTAGTTAGTTAATTACACTTTCACGTAAAAACTACTGAATGGATTATACATCAGAATAACACGTAGGTTATAATTTATAAAGATAATGTGTGAATTGTATAAAATATAACGATAAGTGTCAAGTAAGTAGAAAAAATTCTACCAACTGCGAACTATTCTGGCGTGCGGTGCAAAAAGACATGATAACCTAGAATACGTAAAAAAATCCATTTTATACAGGAAGACGAGGAGATAGATAACCCAGTTCCAGGATTGCAAGACCGTTTCACACAATTGTCACTCACCATCCCCTTGACTTCAATAATGGAAAAATAATCGTTTCTATAAAAATACTCGTCTGAATGTGTCAGTTATATCGGGATACAAGTTATAATATATTGTCCAGCAAGTGTGGCGTTCTTTAAATAAATCAAAAGCCAACAAAAGTGTTGCTAACATAAGATATAGTCGTAAACTCAAAACCCATTGCTTCCACCAGGATAGAAGTCACAATAAAAATGATACATTTATATCATCTAGTTCCGTTTTACGAGAAAATATGAATAATTTATCAAGTATCGTATGGTGGATTCGCTCATCACGTATGTTTGGCTTTGCTCCATAATAATATATTTTGCTGCCAAATCAGTGTCAGTTCAATAGAGTTCGATTACATATTCTATGATATAGCTGGAGGGTGATTTGATTTATTAAATATATCTTATAAGAAATGATATCTCTTACTGTATAGCAATCAAAGTTATTAATACTATAGATCCTAGCCACCGGGGTAGTCCACTGCCGATCCACTGCCGATCTCTACCAAATAAAAATAGATAATAAACTTACGTGGAAAAAGAAATGCTAGCCACGAAACTAATAATATTTCAAACCATGTTAAAGGTATGAAATATCTTAGACGTCAGCCTCGATGTATTCTTAATATTATAAATATAACAAACTATAAATATTATGCTTAAACTACGTCACATGGTTTTCGCTCTTTAAAATTATTTGTCAAACTGCTAATACTCTTTCGAGGCAGAAGCTACAATTTGTCGATCCAATAAGGCCCAAAAATATTCCTAAAATATAAAATTCTAGCTCATCAAAGTGATGTATCCATTCGACGCGGTATAAAGGTTTTAAAACAATATTTTGTATTCGTCAAGCCCGTAATGTAGATTAGTCTAGAAATAGTAGAAATAGGAAATCCAAGTTTACCGAACAGTTCTAAATCGTTCAATCCCCTAACGTATCGTCTTAATAAAACTGTAATCGAACTGCTCCCCAGCCACTAATCTGACAGTAGAAGCCACATAAAATCAGTTCGATACGTGTTTCGCATTTAAGCTACCTGATTTCTTTCGTTAAAACTAAATAGAAATGCAATATGCCATTAACATTGGTTAATATATATTACTTATCGAACAAAGCGCTGCTACAATAAAGTCAACGAATTTTACAGCAGCAACACCAACAGTCAGAACAGCAGCAACAATTGGTTATAGTAAAAAATAATCGAGCAAGCGCGAGTCGGACTCTCGGCACGAGGGTTCCGTCCTAAAACTATACGCGTGGTTAATTTAGCAACATCAAAAATCTATATTTACATATAATAACTATATTTTTTTGAATAACATTTTTTTTGTGCGTGCTATACCAGATTCTAGGTCAAAAGGAGGTATCTAATAAGCTTAAATCGTTCTGCGAATATCAAAATATACACAAACTATATCTTAATCGCGTTGACTCAGAAGTTTGATGTTGTTGCATTTCCAAGGAATATCAAATTCTACATTTGATAATAATTTCAGCTAGATATCTCAACTTGTTCCTAAGAGTATATTTCTGCCAAGACTTCACAGTAAAACAAAGTGATCCTATAATGATTTCTTTTTTTTTACGGGATCCTATAAATTAGTTTTACTTCTAATTTTTATAACACAATATGAACTAATTGTTCATGAAAATGAATTAGGAAATTTCTAATATTTACACTTGGATGAATTAATAAGATGAATAAATAAGGATCAAAATATTGTAAATTTGTTAAAAAACGTTTCGTTGAAAATTTAATCCTAAATCGAATAATGTCCGCCTCGCTACGGGATTAATTTGTATAATTTTATTTTACCTACGAGTTTTATTACATCAGCCTTTTTACTTTATGTAATTAGGATGTTGCTCATTATGATGTGGTAAACAAGGTATTCTTCCTGAAAATAATCATCTCTGAGTACAAAAGAATTATTAATTTTTTTTTTTATAAGAGATAAGGTGCAAACGAGCAGATGGTCCACCTGATGGTAAGTGCCCACCATCGCCCATGGACATCGGAAAAACAAGAAACACTCTCTCGTTTTGTCGATGCGTTGCATCCCCGAAGATGGAGTGGGAAGAAGGAATGAAGAAGAAAAATGATGCGGATTCAGCGGACCCTAGGCAAGAGCCCAGAGTCCACTAGACCCACAGCATTAATGGGATGGGAGAGGGGGGGGTAAGTCTGGCCCACATGCGGCTCAACCGGAACGCGTATATGACACTTGGCGATCGGATTCGCATGCTGGTGGTCGCAAGCCAGTCGGGGAACAGATCCCCTACCACCAAAGGGGTGCTGGGTTACTCGGCTCTTACGAGGTGCTCTCCCAGCGGCAGAGGGGAATAGTATTCTAACCCGTCCCCTCACGGGTAAAACTTTTACTTTTCTAACTCGAAAGAGATGTTTGAGTTAAAAAAGCCATTATTTCTATCAAAACTAATTTCGAAAAAAAAATGCAATGGCGTATTGTTTTCTTCGTCAAAATAATAGCTCTTTTAAAATGTCGAGGCGCGGAGTAAAGTAGTTAACATTCAACAACTACAAAGACATCGAGTTCTGACCTTAAAATAAAACTTGTGTACACCTGTCTTTTTTTGCATATTAGACCATCAGTAAAAACTTTCAGAAATAAATAATAGCTATCCAATTGTTAAAATTTAATTTCAGATTTGTAAATCTACAGCAGTGGAACCAATTTCAGTGGATTAGACCGGATCTAAACTCAATTCTATCAAGTGAAGGTATGTATACTTAAATATATGATATATATGTTATACGTTTCTAAGAGTAACTCTCTATTAACGAAACATACTAAAGAAATATAATTTTTCTTAAGCTACAAATAAGTTCAGTAATTGGATAAAAAGTCAAACAAAAGTATTTAAAAAAAATTAAAATACACACAGACAGCGACGCAGCTTCTATGTATTCTTGATATATTACATTTCAAATTCTCTCCAATGTTAGCTAATCCCAAATAAACATCTTCGCTCGTACGCCCATCATACGCCCTTATTACTCTGAAATGCTCCCTAAATTTGGGATTTTGGTATTTAATCATTGGAAGAAGAATTTCGACGAACGCTCAAAACTAGAGGGAATTTGGTATAAAACTCAGCTTTGTAAGCCTTTTTCGAAGTCCTTGGTTTGAAGATATTAAATTTAAAAAGCATTATGAAATTAGCCTTTCGGAATCCATCTAGGAAGTATCTGTGAGATCTGTATAGGATAGAAGATGTGCAGCACTTGTTGATGGAGTGTGTCAGGAATGAAGGCGAGGTAGCGATCATGGGACTGTTCTACTGTAATTTGAATGTTGTAGATGTAGGATTATTTCAGAGAATTTTTAGTAATCCGATGTCGGAAGTTGCCTTTGCACTTTATAATTTAGTTGGTATAATAAAACTCAGTACGAATTTACTGAATACAAAAAATCCTCAGTTTTTCTTAAGAGGTAATAAAACGTAGAGACACTGTATGTCTATTTACGTTGGACATACACTCATTATAGTTTGTATCCGTGCTCAGCTGGAACGTAAACAACTCTATTTTTACGGTAAACTCTACAATATTGTAAATAGTTTTACACCTCACTATAGAAATGCTGATGTTAACCACGTAGGCCATTTTTTAAGGTTACTTAAGTCGTTTCATATTTAGATTATAATATATCTTGTACAATATATTTTTACTGTTTGTGCTACTTGTATCAGGGACAGTGTATTTAATTAAACATATTATATTTATATGTTATATGTTACTAAAATATTTTTCTGTATGTACGTTTCGTTAATAGAGATAATAGATATTATTGTTTTAGTCTACTAATTAGTTTAGTATTTGGATGAAAAGTCAAACAATAGTGTTTCAACAAAATAAAAATACACACAAACAGAGACACAGCCTCGATGTATTTTTAATATTCTTATTACTTACTTAGCAGATCCCTCATAAACATCTTTATTATTTTACGTAAGAATATATATACGCCCTTATTACTCTGAAATGCTCCCTAAATTTGGGGTTTTGGTATTTAATAATTGGAAGGAGAATTTCGGCGAACGGTCTTAACTAGAGGGAATTTGATATTAAACGATGGTTTGTAAGCCTTTTAAAATATTTATTCATATGTATACAAGTATAATCATCATCATCATCACGACTTCAATGGCCCACTGTTGAGCCGGGTCTCCTCCTCAGAATGAGGAGGGTATTAGGTCATAGTCCACCACGCTGGCTCAGTGCGGGTTGGCAGACTTCACACACCTTTAAGAACTTTTTGGGAACACTCAGGAGTGCAGGTTTCCTCATGCTTTTTTCCTTCACCGTTAAAGCAAGTGATATCTAATTGCTAAAAACACACATAACTCAGAGTCAGAGGTGAGTGCCCAGGATCGGACTCGGATCTCCCGAGTAAGACTTGAAGCCTCAACCACTGGGCCATCACTGCTTTTTGTATAAAGTGACTTTAATAGTTTTACTGTCCTAATGTTGAAAAACTGTTGCTGTCCTAATAATGTGTAATATGGAATGTATTATGGATAATAATCATGAAAATATATTAGTCATGAAAATAGAAAAACTAATCAATTGAATAGCTTAATGATTCAGTAAATTACTTCCGCCCATTAAGAAATTGCTCAAGCAAATTGACGTAGGTAAATTAATTGATACATATAACTACTGGGGCGACTATTATACCTCGCTTCCCTGAGGTAATAACCTTTTAAATTAATAAAACTTTTATTCTCATAACAGACTAGCCGGCCTACGCGGCTTTGCCTGTGTAGCACTCCGCTCCTATGGGTCGTAGCGTCAAGTTATATAGAATTTAATCTTCCTCAATAAATGAGCTATCCAATACTAAAATATTTTTTTCAATTCAAACCAGTAGTTAAAAATAAAAATTGCAAATACTATTTTTGTTATTAATTTACATTAGAATATTTTTGTAATAAATTTTTCGTCAATAGATGAAGATTTTAGTGTCTCACATACAATCTTTGGAACTCCTTTTTAACCCCTTATTTATAGCTACTAATAGATTAGATTTATATGGTATATATAAATATATGTGAGATATTCCCAAAACCAAAAACTGTTGATAGTTTAATTAAATAATCTTCTTTTCTTATCTATACTAATATTATAAAGAGGAAAGATTTGTATTTTTGTATGTAACGAATAAACATAAAAACTACTGGACCGATTTCAAAAATTCTTTCACTATTAGAAAGCTACATTTTCCCTGAGTAACATAGGCTATATTTATTACGGGAAAAAATTAGGGATCCTCAGAAATTATTACTAAAACCAAGGCAAGGTGCAAAAAAATTAGCCATAAAATGTCTTTCATCGCATGCGCTGCGAAAAGTATTGATGATAGAACAAAAAAATGTTCTACAATATTATAGAACGTATCAATATCTACAAAAAACTCCGCGAGATCATATGTCCAACTACTTTAGTTATGTCACTATAACTACTTTTTTACATTTTAAAAGTTGATAAAAAAGCCTATCAAAATCAGACCATGTTTTCCATACCTTCGTATTAATCCTTATCCAAATAAATTATGTCGTATTCAAGACTGTTTCAATACCCGTAAATTACTTTTTGAATTATTAAAATCGGACTTTCCATTCAAAAGATATTATTAAATTAAAAATATCAATATAAACAAAAAATACACGTCGACGCGACGGGCCAGTATAGCGACGCAGCGCAGCGAGTAACGCGGCATGAGAGGGGCCACCGAAATGCGGGAGCCAAAATGTTTTTTAAAAAATATTCCACCCGTGCGAAGCCGGGATGGGCCGCTAGTATGTTATAAAGTCATCTAGTAGATATTAAATATCTACCGGTATCTCAAAGATTTACGACCTTTTTTTTCAAGACCTTTGAATAACTTTGAAACGAGTGGACTTAGCGAAAAATTATATGAATTTTTTTTAAAGATAGATCTATTTTCTTGTATCATATATTTTAGCTTAGAGCTTTTTTTTGAAATATTTACATTGCTATAGATGTATGATAAAATCTGTGTGATCTATATTAAACAGATAATATTAAATATTTATGTTCAAGGATAAGGAAATAAGCCAAAGTCCTTAAATTAGACAAAGTTCGACAACACTGAGTAAGCCTGTTATTACTTTAATCCGTTTTTGATTACATGCGGATTGTTCCCGAAAAATATTTAAGTGCCTTTTATAGGCTTAGCTTCAACTTTTTCTATATTTGGTATAAAGGGAAAGTTTATATTAATCTACTTAGAATAAATGATCTAATAATTTTGATATTAAATTTAATTTTTTTTTCTAAATAATCCTAAGTAAAATTATAATTTCGATAGTAACACTTAAGAAATGTAGGAAATACTTAAGAATACAAACTAAACAAACGAAAGTGTGATTTAATATCCTACTTACGCCATCTATCGACGGATGGATGGCGTCTGTCTGTCAGTTACACAATCAGGCTTAAATCACTGAACCGATTTAATCAGGCTTAAGTAACTGAAAAGTCGCCCTAGATTGAAGAACAAACTTAATTTTGCCGTTGATAAACTGTTCTCCCCATACATAGACATAAGAAAGGGTAATTTTACCAACTGCAAAAATCATTTATTAAATTCACGGTTTTCAATAGATGATTGACGGATGGATGGCGTCTGTCTGTCACTTACACAATCAGGCTTAAATCACTGAACCGATTTTGTTGAAATTTGGTACAGAGAAAAAAGTAAAGATTGAGGAAGTACAAAAGGTATGTTTTATCGAGAAAAAAACACTTAAGAAATCAAATTAAACAAACGAGTGTGTGATTACTTTATAAATGCAAAGACATAAAATACTTCCTAAAATATATTTTAATTGTTTTCCTACCTTCCTCGAGTTCCATTTAGTGCGGCATTACGAAGTTGCTCTCGTGACTAAAGTAAAATTGGATCTCTTATTGCATTCTGGATATTTATAGCCACGAACACTTAAAAAAATCAGTTAGGTTAGGTTTAAGAACAGTTACCATTAACAACTGATTTATGTAGAATACTTTGGAGAATTAATTCCAAAGTATGATTTAACAAAAAAAAATATAATTTATATGAAATAAAATGGCACGGTTTCTACAAAAAGAAATTCCACTAATTGGCCGACGCCTAAGGCTTTGAAGGATCTTAATGGGCATTGGGCGTCAAAGAAAAAGTTGCCGAAATGTTTTCAGACCAACGGATTAATTACTTCATCTTTCATCGGATGATGGAAAGTGTTTTTGTACAACATTTATATATATAGAGATAACTGTGTTAGATTTTAAGTTGAGATGTAATTAAAAATAGTAACTGAAAAGTCGCCATAGATAGAAGAACAAACTTAATTTTGCTGTTGATAAACTGTTCTTCCCATACATAGATATAGGTAAGTGTAAATTAACCAACCGCAAAACGCATTTATTATAATCTAACTACAAATTCACACTTTATCTTACTTCTTATCGAATTAAGTCGCTTTAGGTCAACGATAAGTATCTTGCAGGTTTTGATTCCTTAACAAGTATCAACATATCCATAAACGTGTCTTTTGATTGCTTTCATGATAGGCAAACCGACAAAGGATTTTGTAGATTTTTCAGTACACAAACCCTAAATATGGCAACAAATGTGTGTAATGTTACTATTGTACTTACAATCAGCCATCTGTACAATAGGAAGCGCTACGAAATCCGAGAACCACAAAAGCTTAATGGAGTGTACGTACAATTCAATAAAGTTGAATCAAAAAAGAAAAATATTGAAAATGTTTTTTTTTATTTTCTGTCGTTATTCATCTTCATTTTTTTTTTGGAAAAACCCTTAATATACTTCTATAGAGTTATACAAATATACAGCAATACCTGCGTCAGTGAAATATACTTTTCTCACTTATTGTTGTTGTTTTTTTCTAATGTTTTCAACCAATTGAAGCGTCAGTAGCTCAGTGGTTCGGGCGTTGGATTCACGATCGATAAGTCGTGGGTCCAAATCCCGGACATTGAACTACGGGCGTGGCCCACTCCTTACACAAGCATTTTAGCTTACTAGCAGGGGTAAAGGGAATACTAGTAGTATGTGATCCATACTGCTAGTAAAAAAAAATATAATCTTGAGACCAACGCGGCAACGACACTACGAGCCTTATTTTTTATTGAGCAACTCCTTACCTTTGGAAGGTTACTCTCGCCAACCTTTCCCCAATGTAACGTAATTGGAGGCCTTGTCTTCCTATTTTACTTGCGTTTGGTGAGTAAGGTTTTTTAGACAATATTTTTTAATTTGTTCTTTATGTATAGTTACGAGTATATATCAATTAGACTCGGATGTGAGAAGGCGAATATAAAAAAAATTACAACTATTAAAGGTTTTTTTCATTAAAAACACTTTGATGAGATCGAGGACCCAAGGTCACCAATAAACAATTAAAATAAAATAAACTTACAACACATTTATAATATCATATTTTGTAGACTCTTTAAAAGTCTGAAAACCCACAAAAACAAACGAAACTATATAGAAATAACCTTCATTTAGATTTTAACGAACATATAGGTACGAAAGGTAGAACGAAAATTTATATCCGGGCTTCAGTCAGTTTTTCTGGTATTTTCAAAAAGACCCGGCGTATATTATATTATATTTTCTTTACAAAAATCTGTATAAAAGAACCTAAAATAGTTTCTTAAAGTTCATCCTCAATATCGCTACGCGTGAATGTTTGGATAAGATAAATATTAGTTTCAGGTACAGATTATACGTAACATCTGGCAGCTTTGTTAGGTCTTATTTACATTGGAATACTTTTCTTAGTCCATTTTTGAAAATTTTGTATAGGAGCAAAATATAATTCACTAGCCGACCCGCTCTCGCTTCGCTGTCCTCAGACTGCACACTTATACACTCACTCATTTATTCATTCATTATATATATCTCTCATCGATCAGACAGCGTTTTCGTTCGACCGTTTTTTCTCTGATTTATTTTGCAAATCCGACTACCACGCAAAAATCTTATTATTTTTCGGGTTAATATATAGCCTATGTAAATTCACAAATAATGTGCCTTTCTATTGGTAAAAGTATTTTTAAAATCGGTATATTCGATCCAGAGATTACTCCCTAAAACCTCACAAACTTTATCTTTTTACAATATTAGTATAATAAAAATCATATCGCTAAGAATAAATTATTCTAATAAAAGAAATTATTGGAAGATTTAATTTAGCAACACTGTTGATAATTTTATATCCTATCTATCTATCTAGTCAGATTTGAGGAAGTCCGTCAAAAGACTTCACACAGTAAACATTATCTAAAATAGGGCAAATAGTGCCGTAGTGTTACGTCTCCCTTTTGAATGTTTAATTTTATTTTCATGAAAATTTAAGTTACCCGCAGGCCTTTATAACTGTTCATGAGTCTCAAGCACCAAGCTTTGCATTGTATGTTATATACGTTATTATTTGTATATATATACCTATATGTATATATAAAGCGTAAGTTGAGATAGATTAGCTTTGTGTGGTTAGACGGAGAGCCTAGGCAGTGTAGATGAGTGTTCATATATGTGTAAGTATTTCTTAAATATCACCTCTTTAATGTTTTTAATACACTAATACAGATAGATAGATAGCCATTATTTATATAGCAAATATTCACTTTTACAATTTTTAGGCGTAATTACTACAGACCGAACTACTATAGTGTATCTTGAGTTTCATGTTTTAGCCTTGTTTCTGTAACTAGTTATTAATGAGAGGCCATTGGCTATTTTTGACACTGTTATAGACTAATATCCACAAAATGTATTTCCTAAATAGGCCCTACATTTTACATTTAAGGCCAATGTGGAACGCATCACAAAGGATCAAAAGATGGAATATGGTATCATCGATACATATCTTGCATTGTATTTGTTCCTTATTTTGCAATATATATATATAAATAAATAAAACAATTTTCTTTATAACGATAATTTTTATAGAGGGGACGGCCATTGAAACGCTTTCAACTTACGCGAGATCTAACTTTTCAAAGTCGCTACTGTGTGTTTGTATGTAAAAAATATATATGAAATGTTCAGCCTATTGTTGTTTTGTAACCGCTGATATTAATAGTTTTTATATATTTTACATGTAATTTATATTTACTACATTATGAATCTACCCTTACAATTTGTTTGTTGATATCATACTCGTAGTATGGTACAGGTGTTTTGAGCACAGATGTTCTTAACAACTACCTTTTCCTTTTGATTCATTTCTCTGCAAGACAAAATTTAGTGCTTGGGCATTTACTGTTTCGTGGCTATATTTTTTGTAACCAAATCCAAAATCATGGGGGCTTATTGATAGAAAAAAATCCAAATTCGAATTTATGCACATTTAATCCAAATTTTGAAACAAAATTAATCTAAAATCCAACATCTTAGAATAATAAATAGTAAATAGATTTCAAATAAATTTTTCTGAACATAAATTCATTTCATTATTATACATACATATTAAAAAATCAAATCTGTCTCGGTATACAACAGTAAGTATTGTAGATTTAAGCAAGTAGGTAAATTGCATATTTGAAAATATTTAAAATTCTTTAGACGCCCTGAAATTATTCTTTACATTTTTAGAATCCGGAAAACTTTAAGACTAAATTATCATTACGATTTTAAAACTACAGAAAATTGATTTTTCATATTTAGATATTTCATCAAGAGGAGTGCGTAAAAATTAAAACTTTAAATTAAAATGTGTGAAATTTGTGTTAAAAAGAGACGCTACAGTGATTTTTATGATTCTAATAATAGTAAGTAGAAGTAGAACGTCGACGTCTACTCGGAAGGTCCGAGTTCGATCCCCCACACAGGCACACACTCTGACTTTTCTGAGTCATGTGTGTTTTAAGCAATTAAATATCACTTGCTTTAACGGTGAAGGAAAACATCGCGAGGAAACCTGCACTCCTGAGAGTTCTCCATGTTCTCAAAGGTGTGTGAAGTCTGCCAACCCGCATTTGGATGGTGGACTATGCCCTAATCCCGCCTCATTCTGAGGAGACCCAGCTCAGCAGTGGACCATTAAAGAGTGACGATGAAGTAGCATAATTTTGAGACTTTCATAATTCAGAAAACTTATACATTTTAAAGTTCGAAAAGAGTAAGTATAGCTATATCGAGGTTAGTTTTTATAATTCTAATATGTTTGTAGAATTTGCTCATGAATTTTGAAAGTATATTTAGTGAATACAATTTAGAAGTACTAGATCGTGAGTATAAGATCTTTTTGTAAACAAATAAAAGGATATTCTATTCTATTCTTTGCACAATGGTTCTAACATTTAACCAGAAACCTTTTGAAAGGATTCACGGCTGTATTATTTGAACGTTTGGTAAGTCTGTTATATAATTTTACTAAGCAATCCCTTCCGGTTTTGCCTGGGTTCAATTTACCACGTGTATTTAGGTTAATTCAACATTTTAATTTTTTTTTTTAATAAGATTACTAGCAGTGTGGATCACATACTACTAGTATTCCCTTTTATCCCTCCAACTAAGCTAAATGCTTGTGTTAGGAGTGGGCCACGCCAATAGTCCAATGTCCGGGATTTGAACCCATGACTTGTTGATCGTGAATCCAACGCCCGAACCACTGAGCTTCAAACGATGACGCTTTCATCCCTACGGCGATAGATGGCGTAAGTAGTAGATTAAATCTTACTTTCGTTTGTTTGTATTATTATGTGTTTCTTACGTTTCTTTAGAGTTACTTTCAAAATTATAATAATAAAATAGTTGCAATTTATCATGTATAATACATAGATAAACACCTTTAATTTAAACTTAATAAAATATTCAGGCGCTTACGCAGCACACATATTTTATTACTATCACGCAGGAACTATGAATTTTTCCGGGATAAAAATTAGCGTATGTGTTAATCCAGGTTATAAAGTATATGTGTGCCAAATTTAAATGAACGCCGTTCTTCCGTTTTTGACTAACAAAACATACAAACTTTCACATTCATAATATTATTAAGTAACATTTTAGTATAACAACTAGAATTTCTATTCGATTTCAAATTGCGTCTAGAATTTCATAACTAATAGATGTAATTTATTCTAAGGAAATGCTATCAGTTTGACCTTGACCTCAAACGTTTTATCCCGACTTGGTTATTCCTCCCCGGACATTTTTTATGTTCTAGGAATTTTCATATCACTCATAATGGGGTATAGCGTTAATAAAATATTTCTGTACTAGATCTTAATGTAATATGTGATAGTATTCAGTCTTGGTTTATGTATATAACATAACTTAGTATATAAAGTTTGGCGCCTGTCAATTTAAATAGATAGAGTTTGTAAGAATCCTAACATCAACAAATATATCCTAACCGTCTTAGATTTAAGGCCATGGTGATGGTTTACAAGGCCATTTCACTCTTTAAACTTTATTTTAAATCAACTTTAAGAAATCACTTGCCAGACTACATCTGTTCTATATGGACAGAGGTTATATATTGTCAAGCAAGTAGTACACTACTGTTAGCAACACCGTTTATAAAGTAGTGTTCGTAGTTAAGGCAACTCTTTTTTATATTATATTAAGCATCTCCGACCCGCGTGACTTCGTTCGCGTGTTGCTCCGCTCCTATGGGTCGTAGCAAGATATTAAATAGCCTAAGTTACTCTTTGTTACATCAGCTATCTGCCAATGTTAGTCACGTCATAATCGGTCCAGCCATTTTAGAGATTAGTCTGAACAAACAGACGGACAGACAAACAGACAAAAATTGTAAAAAATGTTATTGTTGGTAGATGTGCCGTGTATACATCCATATGCAGTTAGTAAAAAGCGGTTATTTTAATATTACAAACAGACACTCCAATTTTATTTATTTGTATGGATGAATACAATAAATACGATAATCGAGATTTAGATTATATGTTTTTATTAATATACTTGTACTGTATGTATATCATATTTTTTAAAGTGTAATATACATACATAAAAATTAGGAGCAGAAAATGATATCAAGAATAGATCAGGCATGGAAGTGACATTTTTGGAATAATGAGTTTCGAAATGTTTGATAACTTATATATAATGTTATGCATACTAACTAACCAATTTAAATAACCATATTTTATGCATACTTTGAAGTTTGAAGCAAGTGTTGAATTTACATGAGATTTAAGTTTCATTATTCAGTGTTCAGACCACAAGGCCTTGTGATGAGGGAGATTTTAATACTTTTGACATCATTTCAGATCTTGCTAAGACAGATTTTTAACTTTGAACACTGAATCTAGGTTGATGTATATCATATGTACTAATAGACCCATTTTAGTTTAGTTACGCTAAAACATTTTTAAATGATATGCGATTTAAATAAAACAAAGTCTATATTTAAAATTGGCCTTACAACAATACTATTGTGAAAACCGTATCCAATTTCGTGCAGTATTTTTTACGTAATCAACGTTCAAACATACTACAGTCAGGGAGTAAAATAATGACCCTTAACATTAAGTTTTCATAAATATCTTACTTACACAGACATTCTTTAAGTTTTTATTATATTTGTAGATTTCTGGTTTCTATATCGTTTGTTACTTAGTAAGAAAAATGTTAGTGCCAGAGTATGTACTAAAGCGATATTGCAACAATTTATAATGTTTAAAATACTGTTTCATTTTTGGCAGCACATTTGAAAGTGTTGCGTAAAGGCCAAAGCGATATAACGGAGTTAATTTACAGGATTATTTATATTAACATTTAGCAACATTTTACAGCATTTTACTCGCTAATAGTATAACAACAAGTTTAGACAAGTGATTTCATGAGAAAACATTGACTAACTAACTAAAATTAATTTAGCGTAACTGCTAGATCTTCCTGGTCAAATATCATATCAATTTTTTTTTTTTAGTCATGTTTTTTTTTCAATCATGCCTCAGCAGTGTAGTAAAAAGGTCTTAACTATAGTCACAGGCCCCACATATTGCACGGGTTATTGTCGTGTAATTTAAATGTTGAAGTAAATAGAAAAAACGAGATTAAAAGCTCATTAATCTATATATAGTAATCGCGAGAAAAATTTCCTGTATCTGTATTTAACAGTTCGTTTAAGTTTATCGATCTTTCAGTAAATACACGCCTAAAATAGACTAAAAATATCCCAAATAAAAGGAAACAAAACCAAATCAATAACAGTGTCGTGGCTCATTTAAGATGGCTACATGAAATTGATCAAAGCTGAGCTGAAACCGCTGAAGCTATCGATATTTGGTTATTTAACGAAGGCATTCACTTGGAAATGGTTTCCGAAATCCAACCGAGTACGAGATAAATGAAAATGCTTTTAGCATGCGATGTTATTGTAAAAAGCTTATGTTTTTACACCTAAAAAATCAGTTATTAAATTAAGGAACAAACTTAACTTTGCCGCCGGCAAACCGTTGTACTCATACATCAGTATATGTAGCAGTCACTTTACCAACTGCATTTTTTTTTTGTATTTTTACAGTTTTAGGATTATTTCTTTTACGTGTGCTGAAAACATTCTTACTAAATTTCATTATTCTAGGTCATTGTAAGTCCACATACATAGCGATTACTCTGCATAAATAACCGTAACTTTTGATTGCGTTCGCATAGATGTCTGAAATTTCGATGCAAGAGACTACAGAACTTACTCCTGAGGGACCGACTATATAATGTATCTAGTCGAACCGGCTTAACCGATTTTTATAATTTTTTTGAGTATATTTTGTTGGTCTGATCTGTTTGGTTGGTCGTAGGCTATTTTTCAGACCTCTAGGTGATAGGGTGGCTAACCGGAAATAACTTATATGGCAAAACAACGTCACCTATTGATAAAATAATGTTTTACTAACAAGCATACTCATAACAAAGATTTAACAATTATTAATACCGAAACTACAGAAAGATGAAAAGGAAAATGTTGATGAAGTTCAAGTTTTCGTAGTACTCGTGGGAATGGTAATTAAGTTAGAGAAATTATTTAATCTGTATACCCGCATCGCTTTGCTTCATTTCATCATCTACATCACTATCATTATACTATACACATATATATATCGGCGCGTAGGTTAAGTTAGCCTTATATCAGTCTAATTTTAAGCTTAGACTTCTGCCTGGGCACTGAAGGTGAGTTTCGTAATTACTTGAAGGACGTCCTTATACCTACATCTTCGTCACAACTTCAAGGCACTGCTTGGGTCTCTGTCGAAGTTTTAAGAAATCATAATGTTTACTAATTTATCGTATTAGTAGAAGTATCTACGTTGCGTTTACCCAATGGTCCATTCAATATCACATCCCCCTTGTAGTGTTTTTCAATATACCTCTTCTCTTCTCTCTCTCACTTTTTCTTCGACTTATGTATATCATGAGTAAGGTTTCGGTGGATAATTTGTTAAGGTTATGTGTAAATTGTCCCAAATATTGGTATTTGTTGAAAATGACTGAATAAATCAAGCCAACAGGTAATAAATAATTTCTGCCGCCTTGTAGAAGTAGGAGCAGATCGTTAGTATAAAATAAAAATATGGTCAGACTAACAAACAGATCTAAAAAGTGATCGAGTTACAAGAATTTTAAAACGCAGAAAGAGAACCAATTCCGCTACCATCTTATTGAATTTGGACACTTTTTCATGATATATGTATGAAGAATTTTATATTTAAACTTTAGTAGGAAATAATATAAAATTTGTAAAGATATTGCTATAGAAATTTGTCATAGTTAAAATGTTTTCGTTACAAAGTATATGAACTGAACACAAAATGCCGACGATCCATCACGGTCAGTCAGTGTCATCCAATGATGAATGATCTCGGTAGTAGATTATACTGACTGAAGCTATTGATAGCTTGAACTTTTGACAGATCGGTTGATTTTACACTCCACAATTTTACCCTTTAATACACTACATTACATATATAATTCTAGTCGACCCGACTTTTTTTTGACCTGCGTCGCCGGGATTCAATTTATCACGTGTATTTCGGTTTAATTTCATACTTTATTCGCTATGTCACTTTATAATTTATCGCTACATTTTAATTTTCAACACCAACGTAAGTTATATATGTCTAATTCCCAAAGACAGTGAAATCACAGCTTGACATCTACTTCATCCACACGTCAATAGATGGCGTAATCGTATACTCGTTTGTATTTTTTTTCGTGATAAAATATAGCCCATATCCTTACTCAATCTATAATCTATCTATGTAGGAAATTTCACCACAATCGATTATGTGATTTGAGCGTGACTTCGCAACAGACTATGCAGACGATCTATCCATCAAAAGATGGCGTAAGTAGTATATTAAATCGCATTTTCGTTTGTTTAGCTTATATTGTATTTATTACCTACGTTTCTATTAAGCCACTTTCGAAATTATAATTTAGTTATTAGTCAGGACAATAATCACATAATATGAAATTTGTCTGCGATAAACTCCAAAACATTGTGTGTAACATGGTACAACTTGGAAAATAGATTTTATCACAAATAACGATTTTAGTATTTTTTAATTGTAGATATTGCTATTTAGGATCATTGGATTGTTGAATATTAAATGTATTTGTATTAATTATTTTAATATTTTTGAATTTATTAAACTGTGCAAATTGTTAAAGCTTCAAATGATTACGATAATGTCTATTAACTAAGATCTGTAAAGACTTTAAGTAATATTATTCCAATTTGAAATTCTGATTCCATTTAAATAATAATTATTTAAAATCAAGCTCGATTTTGTATTGCTTCATTTTTATATCAAGAAAGTATTCCAGATGTTCCGTTTTGTCAAAAGTGGTTTAATTTAAAGTTAAAATAAAATTAAGTTACATAATATAATAAAAATATAACTAATCTGTACGTATGTATCTAACTATTTCGGGAAACTGGATCATTTAAATCAGATATGAGGTAGTGAATAAAATTCACCAATGGTTAACTAATAGTCAATTTGGCATCAAACATTTTTTCCTTATTTCAACACAGTCCAGTTAGTGAAGAAAAGTTCCGAAAAGGTCAAGTGTTTCGTAACTGAACTTTTTTTGTACAAAAAGCTCCTTCTTCTAAGAGAGTGATGCAATCTAGCCTTAGGTCCTACACTTTAAAATTCTTAAATAAATATTTTTAAGGCATATTAATAATAACAATAAAGTATCCACATAAATAATAAAATTGGAGTGTCTGTTCGTAATATTAAAATAACCGCTTTTACTAAGTGCATATGGATATGGTACATATACCAAAACAATTATTTTTACAATTTTTGTGTCTGTCTGTTCCGGCTAATCTCTGAAATGGCTGGATCAATGTTGACTGGACTTTCACTGGCAGATAGCTTATGTAACTAGGTGTAACTTAGGCTATTTAACATCTCGTTACGACCCATAGGAGCGAAGCAACACGCGAACGAAGTCACGCGGGTCGGTTAGGCGTTTATATATTTACTAATCGACTCGACTTTAACTTCAAGCCATTTGTCGCAATAAAACGTAGCTATCCTTTCTCAAGCTCTAGTCTATCTCTATACAAAATTTCATTAATATCGGTTCAGTGGTTTAACCGTGAAAGCGTAACAGACAGACAAACTGAGTTAATTTCGCATTTATAATATGAAGTTGGGATTTATAAAAGCGTTAAAATATGTATTTTTATTTTAATAAAAGTTATTCTTTATTAGTAGTAGTTGCTAAAAATTATATTATTGTTGTCTCACAAGTCATTCCACAGAGTGTGCATTGTCTAAAGTAGTGCAAGCAGTTTAATAGTTTGGCAGTGCTAGGTCTCCCGTATTGAGGATTTTATTGGTTTATTATCTAGCGCTTACGTAAATGTTAGATAATGTAGTATTTGTGGCCACTAGTCCCAGGACCTGCTCGGCCAACTGAAATGTATATTATACTTTACGTATTGACCAGTAATAGCCATTTTTTAATCTCTATCTCATTATACAATTATTTTTTATAAGAAATGGGGTCGCTACCACAAATTCTTCGTCAGAGGTTTGGCATATTAATAAATACTTTCAGCACCTGATTGAACACGTGAAATATAATAATAATATTTAGATGAAAACCGAGAAATATTATCCCAAACACTCACAGAATCCTTCACAATGGAGTCCCTGCATAACAACATCACAGAAGTTTCACAGCTTTTATGGTAACCAGGCGAGCTTCGTTTGATAACTGACATAAAACTATCGGAGCAGAGGTTACATATTTTCTTGATATTAAAAGGAACTACTCACAAATAATGGTGTTGCTAAATTTCCTTTAGATTCTTTTTAGTATTAATAAACAATTATCAAGTAAAAAGCCACGCATCAGTTTGTTTATTTATAAAAACAATAAAAATCTATATTCATATTGAAAAATAAAAGAGAAGTTCCAACACCAAAGGCCGGGTTACCAAGTGTATAATTTGGAACGCGTCTTGGCAGAGTATGCAAGTTATATGAAAAAACTTTGAACTTTGCCCTTTGACGAACCATTGTTTTTTCTTGTACATCGGATATACAAATACCGTGAAATCTTTAGGAAGTTATAAAGAATATGTTGCAGTTAAAGCGAATAATGAAAAATTGTTCATTTCTTTGTAATTCATTCTGTTTTACGACCTTAGATAATGATTTTCTTCTTACACTTGAAAAACATCTCATACTAATCTTTATTAATAGAAAACAACACTGAATAATGTTTAGAATATTCTTAAGATACTAAATAAATATATTATATGATGGATAAAACGTAAGACCCGTGTTTTGTAATATTTTTTTTAATTAATTTTTAATGATACTAGTAATCTTTAAGAAAAATTGATCTGTTAGAGTTGAAATCCGAATCGAATTCAGTATTTCAGGAAGTAAAGTCAGAGATAGGATAAAGATGTATTAAGTAATAGTACGTCTAATACATACACCTCACATATATGAATTTTCTTGATTTGACGTATAAAAAGCATAACATTTGGATTTCTAATAAACTAAACTACATTTAAGCTAGAGATTTGTCTTAGTTAGAATCAAAGAAGTGGACTCGAAGTCAGGAGATAAATCGTTAGGATCAATAAGGACATGTTTCGAATTTTATTTAAATTTAGTTAAAAATAGTTTTATCTATTATTTGAGTATTTTATTGTTGAATAATATTTACCTAGTTTAGAACAGTTTGACTTCGTGGCTTCGATGGAATCAGAATTTTTGAATGAGAGTCGAAAACAATTTGAATGATGGTACTTATTTAAAAAGTATTATTGTTACCACTACAAATAATCAAAACTAGCTAAAACTAATTCTATTATACAAGTAATGAACTAGTTAAAATAAAATACAGTTCAGTCTATTTTCATTATTGAAGTGTCACTGCCATTTTGTGATTAATCTACTGACCATAAAATACACATAATTTGATTAATGATCATGATTTTATGAAGCCGATGATAGAACTCATGATTATTATTAGTTTGTGCGTTATTATTGTCATTGAAAATTACTTTATTGAAGGGATTTATTCCTTAAACTAAGATTAAACTAGAAACAACTTTATACATTATTTTGGCCCGATTAAAAATTATAATATATTAATATGTTTGTCGATTTGCTTAGGCTCCTGTGGAATGGAAGGGAAATTTTCCATAATGATAAAATATGGTGGCCGGTTATTCTAAACATGTATATGTATGTATATTGTACATATAGGTACATAGAACTAATTTAAATCTCAAAATATCTAAATGTGTCTTCCTCGCTGCTGAGCTCAAATATTATAAAAAGAAATGTTTCAGAACTTTTTTCTTAACTTTGATCCTTACTATAAAACGGTTTTCGCAAAATTTCTTTTATTTAGTTCCTAAGTAAATATACTGATAAAACTTTTATATTAACTTCAAGAAGATCCTAAATCTATATACACTTGAAAAAATACATTTATACATTTTTTTCTTAGAAACTTACCGTTTAGGAACTTTTTTTATGTTTTATATAAAGTCTGCGTCTATAATAATATATTTTGATTTTATATAAAGATATTTTGATTACTTTTGGTTCAGAAATGGATGAAATCTTGGAGAAAGAAATGGGCTATTTTTTGACGGAAAAAATCTTGAACAAAGAAGGAGATTGACGGATATAAAAATTTCTATCATCACGACCCGTCAATGGCCCACTGCTGAGCAGGGTCTCCTCTTCAGAGGGTATTAGGCCATAATCCACCAAGCTGGCCCAGTGCGGGTTGGCAGACTTCACACACCATTAAGAATTTTAGGGAACACTTAGGAGTGCAGGTTCCTCACAAGGAAAACCCTTCACCGTTAAAGCAAGTGATATTTAATTGCTTAAAACACACATAACTCAGAAAAGTCAGAGGTAAGCCCAGGATCGAACTCGGACCTCCCGAGTAAGACTTGAAGTCTCAATCACTGGGACATCACTGCTTTTTAAAATTTCTATATGGAAACAAGAGGAAGAGAAGGACACAGAATTGTTAAAACATAATAATATATGTCGGTTTGTTAATTTATCAAACCTACATTACTGAGGATATTTTGATGAATTTTGGTTTTATGAAAAATATGAAAATATTTTAAATTTTAGAGAAGGAAATAGGCTACTTTTAACCCGAAAAAAATCTTAATCTTAAGAAGAGTAAAGGGTGAGAAAATTGTTTAGACATCGCGTTATGATAAGTCTGTTTGTTAATTTTTAATTATATATATATTTTTTTTTAATTTAGATGAATTTTGCTTTAGAAATAGATGAGATTGTCAAGATGACTATTTTTTCTTTGAAAAAAAAAAAACTTTAAAGAGATGAAATAAAGTCTCGTACGAGAAATGGGAAGAAGTACGAAAAGAGATTGTACATCTATCGATAAATTCTTACGCTTTTTAAAAACATTATGACTAATAAAAATCGATTTGGCTATTTCTGAAGTATTTAAGTCTGCTTGGCTGAATACATCATGTCGGTAGCTAAATTTAGTTATTTTATTTGTTCACAATTTTCTCATTGGAGTTCTGACGCATGTTCTTGATAATGTTTTTGTTGTTGAGCGTCCATTATCCTCGGAGATCAAAATTAAACCGCTTTATTTTAATTTTTTTAATTATATAAATAGTATAACTTGTAGGATTTAGAATTCCGCGAATAGATAGTTTTAAAGAAGGTCGAAATTTCCAGTTTTTTCATGACAATATAATTTAAAAAAGCACGTTTGATGTTATATTTGGAATGTTTGTAAGAAAATGTCTTATAACTTGTCGAAACTTGATAATTTGTCCTACTTATTCGATTTATTGAGATACATAGTCCTGATAATAGGGGTAAACATCGAAAACTCTAAGAAATCAAACGACATTTCAATTTTTTTTTTAATTCTCAGTTTTCTATCTTCAGTTAAGGTTAATCAGTTAAACATTTAGCTACGAATAAGAAAATAGACTTTTTCTTGTACAAAACAACTGTTATGTAGATAAAATTATTAGCAACAACGCTAAAGGCTTCACTTTGTGTTTACGATAGTCTTAACGAATATCTACAATTTACAATAAGGGTTCAGGGGTACCTCAGGGTACATAGCTTTAAAAGTTTTACAACTTATGTATGAACGTATTATAGATGAAAAATAATTACAAAATTTCAACCCAAAATGATTTAATATGGAGGTGTATGTAACTTTTAAATTTAACAGTAATAAGCTATAATTTAATCAATCAAGTTAGAAACTTCATATTTTTTTATTTATTTAATTTGTTATATTTAGAGTTAAAAGTATTTCTAAAATTCTTAAATCTTTAAATAAAGATAAAAATAATATTTAAATAGAAAACATTTATAATTACGAAACCCCAACTCCTTGACACAAAACACCACACTTAGTACCAAAACTATCACAAAAGTCACACCACTGTCACACTTGTCAAAAGTTCGTCACGTACACGCAGACGTAGATATATAACGTATTTTACGTAACGTGCTTTCCCGTGAACGTTAAAGCTACGTCTGCCGTTCCGCGCGGACCGAACTGCAATGCGACCGACAACTCGAGCCGATAAGCTAATAACATCTGAAACTAAGATTTATATGTAAGGGCCTTTATCTTGGCTATCTATGTCTAGATTCATCTGTTGGATTCATAAGCTTGCTCTATTGTAGAGTATAGACTGCGTGAACGGAAATATCCGTCGTTTACAGAACTTTTATCTTTCAAGATTTCACACACCATAAACCCCTACCTGCCCCGATTTCGCACGGTTTCTTTACTATAACATGTATGTAATATACATATATATCTATATATAGTTGGTGAAAACCACATCAATATATGTTACGTAGTTTAAAAGATCTAGCCCACGAACTCTCGCAAAAACTTTAACGTTTGAGACTGAAGTGATACTGAATAAGTTATTTTTTTTTAATTTACTACACTATTAATACTATTTACTATGATATATATATATAATAAACAATCTATGAAACTACTGACTTTCAATCTGATCTGATATTTTATGCTAGGTTAAAGGATATTTTTGCTTGCATATTGCAGAAACTGTGCAAGTAATTTAACCCAGCAGAATACTTTTTTTACGATCAACCAGTAAATAGATAAGCTATTAAAACCACCCCAAAGGTTGGAGATTACACTATAAAAAAACCTATTAAAACAAAAATCACATGTCTGTTTATATGATCTTCGTACATTATTTCAACAAAAATGTATAGAGAAGTAGAGATGTATAAAATGTATGTATATGTGTTCAAAGTTGACTCTTTGAATATTTTCATGGAAAAAATTGTATGTTATTAATTTGTTGGAACTTACCAAGGCGCAAAAAAACTGTTTTTTTTTGTATAAATATATTTATAGTAAGTATAAAAATCTACCAAAAAAAAGAGCCGAAAGCGTTAATGAAAAATATTTGAAGTTAATAAAAAACCAATAAAAGCTAAATGTAGAGTTTGTTTGGACGTTTTGAAATGATTATTTTTCGTTTGGTTATTTATCTTGTTTATTTTATTTACAATTGCAGTGCGCGAGTGCTTTTATATTTCCTCTTGTACTACTAAATGTTAGATATTCCAAACAACTGTTAGATTCTCGTCAGTACCACGTTATCTAATTCAATGCTTTCTTTATTTATTTGTAAATCTATTTCTTAGCTAGACTTGATTTTTTATTAAATTCATTCATACTTTTGACTTGCCATCTTTAAAGTGGTAAGGATTTTTATTAAAACTACAGTCCAAAAAATACTTAAAAAATATGTTCCAAAAACATGAGGCTCTGATTTCAACGAACCCTCTCTAACCTGGAATTTCTAAATTCCCTTCGTATATTGGAATTCTTTTTATATCGTAACTTTATTGCCTGAATTTAATTAAAAAAGTGTGCACGCTATGGCGTACATTTTTTTACTAAAGTTATGAATAACTACGTCAAAGACAAAAGTAGCTGGCAACACTAAAGTGATTTTTTTTCTGGAGAAGAAATGGAGGTGGATAAATTTTGACTCTAATCTCATGAATGAATATTACTAAATATTTACATATAATTTTTCATGCGTCTAGAAAATAATCTCTGGAGATAGTCTAACTTTTATAAGGAACATCCAATTTAGTTTTATGTGTGGTAACTGTATAAGTACAATACCTATTATTAACAACGCACAGAAATGAGAGCATTAATATATATATATATATATATATATATATATATGTCGAAGAATAAGTAAAAGATTATCGATTAATCGAATCGTTATCGCTATTTGTGGCGTTGGAGTAGGGTAGTGGTCACTTCCGTTGTTTTGACAGTCTCGACCCTCGACCCTTTATATGCCATCGACAGTCTGACTGAAGTCTTAGCCGTGCGCGGTCTCTCAAGAAGTGAAGTAGTGTCTAAATAGTGATAGTGTTGTGCAGTGTTGTGTTAGTGCTAGGAGTGCTGTCCGATCAAGGTCACGTGAGTACCTTACAATGTAATTACTTCGTCTTGTGTTAGGTTAGGTTTATGTGCGATTAAGCTTAGGTTTAAACAGAGAGCCTGAGCAGTGGAGGTGAGTGTCGTAATTACTTAAAGGAATTCCTTAAGCCTACACCTTGGTCACAAGTCCAAGGTACTGCTTAGGTTTCTCTCGTAATTGTTAGAGATCATATTTGATCATTTATCGGTTCAGTAGAAGTATCTACGTTGCGTTTACCCAATATTCCATTCAATACCATCACCCCCTTGTAGTGTGCCCCAATATTCTCCATCTTCCTCCTTCCATCTCCTTTTCATCATTTTAAAATCCCCGACATATATATATAGAGTAAATTTAAAAAATCTGATTTAGGGGCGCCCACTTATAATCTAAAATAAGATTTTTTTTTGTAAATTGACAAGAGTTATAATTATTAAAAAATACTGTCATTGTAATTAAGACAAGAAAAACCTAGCCACTTCAAAAACTACTTTTTATGAATTAAACTAGTCGTCTTAGCTTGAATATATATAGCCTTCCTCGATAAATGAGCTATCTAACACTGAAATAATTTTTCAAATCAGACCAGTAGTTCCTGAGATTAGCGCGTCCAAGCAAACAAACTTTTCAGCTTTAAATATTAGTATAAGATGACGACGGACGTCTCTTGGTCTCGACTAGTTGAATTAATTATTAAGTTACTAGTCGACCCGCCCCGGCTTCGCTTAGGTCCAAAATACCTTTTTTTTTATATCACGATGGTGGCAAACAAGCATACGGTCCACCTGATGGTAAGTGGTTACCGACGCCTATGGACACTTGAAACACCAGGGGTGTCACTTGTGCGTTGCCGACCCTGAAGTATAATACTTAAGTTTAACAGGCGCTTACGACAGTTAACATATTTTATTGTTATCCCGCAGAAACTCTGACTTTTTCCGGGAAAAAAAGTAGCCGTTAATACATATGTAGGCTTATAAAGTAATCCGTTGAGCGGTTTTTGCGTGATTGAGTAAGAAACATCCTTACAACTAAACATACAAACTTTCACATTTATAATATTAGTAATCTTTGTATGGTTTCAGCGTGGTAACAAAAGTGAAATTATTATTGCTGGGAGTACTTTTGTTTGCATTGCAAAATTTGTATTATTGAAAGCTAAAATATTTTGATTAATTTTTTTTTAAATTGTCAATAAATTTTGCTCTCCATAGTAGTTCACAATTGCTAAAATTACCGATTAATAATTGTTTACTAACGTTCACCGTAGCGTCAATGTCGGGATATTTGAATACAAACAGAATAGAACTTCCCGCGGGATCTTGTTTGATGTTGATAAATCGTAACCTATATCCGTATCCCTATTCAGAAATTGTGTACAAAATTATGTAATCTTTTGAGGCCTTGAAGCGTGAAAGTGGACCAATAATTTTTATTTTCCGAAAATACATGAAAAGTTCACTCTTTAGCTGGATGTTCTTTTCAGTAATATGAGAAAAAATAAAGTGACAAATATATGCCTCAATATCTGATATAAGCCTTTTACCTAAGAACTCTACGAGTTGGCGTTACATTGTCGCAATTGAATGTAAGTCTACTCGTACATCAAAACTATAATAGATGGCCTTGCTTTTAAACTGTGATATGTAAGCATACTGGTACCTCTGCGAGATGGCGTTACATTATTTTTATTAGATTGAAGCTACTGATACCTGAAATTTAGAAGATGGCTATTGCGATGGCAGCTCTATGAGATAACACAACATTGTTGCCATTGGATATAAACCTAATCGTTTCTTAAAACTCTATGAGATGGGGATACATTGTTGCCATTAGATATAAGTCTAATAAAACATTAAAAATCTACAAGATGGCATCACATTATTATCGTTGGATGTAAGCCTACTAATACCTCTAAACTTTACTAGATGGTGTTACGTTATTGCCATTTAATATAAGCCTAATTTTGCTTTAATACTCTATGAGATGGGGATACATAGTTGCCATTGGATATAAGTGTAATGGTGCATTAAAACTCTACTAGATGGGGTCACATTATTGTTATAGGATGTAAGCCTACTGATGCCCTAAGCTCTACTAGATGGCATTACATTGTTGCAATTAGATATAAGCATCACGGTGCCTTAAAACTCTAATAAGCATACTAGTACCTTATATTCTTACAAGATGGCGTTATATTGTTGCTATTATATGTAGTGCTATACTGATACTTTATATTGTTAGCAATGGATGTAAGCTTACTTTACAACATTATATTTTATTTAAATATAATGTTGTAACGTAAGAAAGCATCATCATTTCTGGCAAGATTGCGGGCGAGCAACAACAGCATTCTGAGGATGTTGGCAGACAAGACAGACTGACCAATCCTGGAGCACTAAATGCAAGTGCTTGTATGTCATTAAATAAATACTAACAGAGTTTTAAGTCGTTGTAATAACATAGTTCATTTATTTATTTATCATATCTATCATCAGCTTTTTGTAAGACATTTTACTAACTTAGTTTGTAAGCCTATTAACAAACTGGGTTATTAGTTGCCTTAATAAAAAATATTATTATTAAATAGGCAACTTGGCTGAAAAAACCCAAGATTTTATTCTATAGCAACAATACAAAAATAATTACCATAATGAACAGACATTTCAATTGCAAAACGAAATGTAAGCAAGAAGCATAATAAAGTTTCTATCTCGTTTCGTTTAATGAGAGTGGTTTGAGTGGCTATAACATGGATTTTTTATTGCTGTCATTTGCCTCTCCTTCGTTTTGTGGTAATTTAATCGTTTTCCTGATCTCATTGGCTATTAACACGGGTTTTCCTGCATTACCTTTATCAACACTTTGTCAGGAACATGTTTTTAAAAGGAGTGCTTGAATTTATATTTGGGTTATATCCGCGACTACGGTGAAAAGTAAAAGTATGCGTTAATCTTAAAACCATCAGGCTAAATTACAATATTATAACTTTTTTGATAAACATACAAAAAAAATACTTGTGTCTAGTATTTTATAGTTTTTTACTTTCTGTAAGTCATTCACTTTGGTAGATCGAGTCTAAATGACCTTTTTTCTTTAGTTCCGATCCCGCGAAATTGGCTTTACCCAATATTTCATTACTCGCACGTCACAGCCTAATAAAACATCCTTTTTTTAAATTAAGGGTTTGATTACTCTATTTCAGTATAAATATATATCTAATAAGGTGAAAACGTGAAGATCGAAAATTATCCCACATATTTTTTGACATTTATTTATAGAGAATCAAAATTATATAATGATTTATTAATTACTTTTTATCTCTTGGAGGCTAGATTTTCTTATATGTTACTGGCTTACAGACACAGAAAGTGTTTAAATTCACCCAAAAATAGAAATTAAGGACCAACGCGCTTCATTCGCTCAGATGATACAGAAGTCATGAATTTGAAAGTCGTGAATTTAAAAATGGCTGAGAAAATTACTATACTAAAATTCAAATGAAACTTGGAATATACTATAATCGACAGATACGTATGTACTAGCTTTTACCCGCAACTTCGTTTGCGATATTTAGATAATTAGCCTACAGAAGATTGTCTTTAGACATATATAATAATTTCATGATGTAGTCATACTAACATTGCGGGGGCTTTAAGCATGGAATTATCATGACTTCCAATAAAGAACTTTCATACTGAATTCAATTTGAATAACTTCAAAAACGGCAAAGTTTCATACTAACTTTGCACCCCCGTTTTATCCCCTTAGGGAGTGAATTTTCAAAAATCCTTTCTTAGTGATCCCCTACGTTATAAAAGGAACCGATGTGCAAAATTTCAAGTTTCTAACCCTTATAGATTAAGCCCTGCGTTGATATGTCAGTCAGTCAGTCAGCTTCTCCTTTTATATATATAGATAGATTTATTCTTGTTCAGCGATTAAATAAACTTATTATTGTTAAAGCCATAATTTTCATAGAGCCCATTGAGACGTTGTAAGCGTACACGAATTACAACTAACTTTTCTATATTTTATGACAGATGGCGCTAGTATTTTTTGTACTTAAAAATATATGTGTCATATTCAGAGCGGTCTATCCTTGTTTTGAAATCAATATCCTGCCTTTTTGTAATAGCCAAAATATACTCATGAAGCTGAGTTACAATGAAAAGTGTTGCAGAGTTTAGATAGGTCGAAGTTTTTCCTTCTTTTACTTCATTTGTAATTTGTCACGTAGTCAGCGGTAACAAAACCATTTACTATATCCCTTATCTACTAGATAGGGCTAAGAGCGGTTATCCGCTGGAACTCCATAGAATACTGAAGTAGTTTACTCAATGCGATCTTTTTTCTATTGAATAAATTTGTATTATTTGATTATCGTTAAACGGTTTATCGTACTTACAATGATAAACATTATATTATTTGCCCAAATTCGGCTGTCTTGTCACTTGCTATCAAGCAATTCCAGTCTCTATACAAAATCTTGTATTAGATCAACTACACTAACCTAGGTAAATATACCTCGTAATTTCCCCCCGTTTGGGGATGGCTTAGAATACAATTTCCTTCTGCCTTCTGAGTAACCCAGCACCCCTTTGGTAATAGAGGATCTGTTTCTCCAAGTCCAGGGTCTGCTATAAACTGCCATAAAAAAGTTTAAACATTTTTTGGGATGAAAAGTAACCTAAGTTATTTTCAAACCCATTTGCTATCTCACTATAAAATATAAATTATGAAACCTTTGCGTATTTTTAATAATATTTTAGAAGCGTAGATTTGATTTTTCTTTGAGGTAGAAGAGCATTTAATCTATTGTCAAGAAGTTAGCAATATTGTTGTCTTTTTTACATTGGTGTTAAGTATCTTTTATCTGATTTAAGGAATAGGCATTCCTCGACAATAAGTAGACTTTGTGTCGGTAGATCTGAGACTGTCTAGTGATTTAACATAATAAACAAGCTCATTAATGCGAGTTCTTAAAAATAATCCAGTAGTGATCAAGTTAAAAAAGTCCTTATATATAGTCTAAAAAGTATGTTCATACAGATTGCTGTACTTTTGATGTTTTTTTCTTAATCACGCAAAAAACCTCATAATGGATCTCAATAAAATTTCGCACGCAGATACTTTTGCTATAGATATAGACAGAATGTGGTACCCATTACTGTACAGCAATACGTATACACATGCAATTTAGACTGAGGCGAGCGGTGCCTGGGGCTTGAGACCCAGGAGCAGGTTTAAAGAGCTCTTTCATAACTCTCACCTCCACCACTCAACCTCGCTAACGACAATAAATAATAAAGTAAACTCACGTGGACCTCGAGAAGGGTAACCTTAATCACAACACTATAACACTAACTTCCATGTTCACTGCACGAAAACACCAGAGAGACTGAGGCTAATCTATGGTACTAAAGGTTATATATTGTCTTCACGTCGGTATACTTGAAATAATATAAAATGATCTACCCGATACTACTACTTTATAAACAGTGTTGCTAACACTTTATAAACTGGATTAACACATAGACTACTAGAAAAAATCAGAATTAATGCGTGATAATGGTAAAATATTTTTGTTTGTGGATCGACTAATTAATAAATAAGTAACTGCTCTATGAACGAAGAACCAATGCAAGAAAAAAATCCTTTTATCACTAAGCTTGCATTCAGAAACTACGTCACTTTTATAAATACAATTATATAATATGCCACGAGCCGCTTTGTACTGAATCACAAAGACTAGGTTAAACGTACCGCGAATAAAATACAATCCTAAATGACATAAAAATTAAATGCCTGTATAATTGCATGTGTATGAAAAACCCAGCTGTAACATTTTTTGCATTTTATTCTACTATTGATAACTTTATATTGATGACAAAGTAATACCCTAATGACTAAGTTTGTTACTCAATCATGCAAAAACGGCTGAATGGATTTTAATGAAATTTTACACAAAGGTACTTTATAATCTGGATTAACACATGGGCTACTCTTTATCTCGAAAAATTCATAGTTCCCCGAAGCCGGAAGAAAATGCACTAAGTTGAGTGTGAGACTTTCATACAACATTTTGCAACGAGCCCTGCATTTAATGCTACTTAAAAAAATGTTTACTGTCTTACTACATAAAATGTATTATACAGAACCTTGAAATACAATTTCCACATTTAAGCTTGACAGGTTTTATGTAAATTAATTAAGCTTTACATCCATTGTTTGTAACCTCTGTCAGTAACATTACATTTACTTGGGACAAAAAAGAGAACAAGGATTTGTTTTTGTTTGCTTGGGCCTTGTTCCGAATATTGTACTTCAACACAGTACCTAGTCTACATTGAAAAAAAATCACTCTTAAGCAAGTAACAGTTTGAACACAAATTATATAATATTTTTTTATTTATACTTTTCCGGTGTCTATATAATGTTTCATAGTATATACAAGTTGGAATAAATAGTAACAAAGATAATGCGGGCACCAGACACGTGACTACGACAAGTTAATAGTCACCCTTATCACGATGCCCCTCATTTATCTCTGAATCGCCTTCAACTTGTCCTCAACTAGATAAGATGTATTGAATGGCCTGGGGAGATATTTAATAGGTTCAATTAAAAACCTTTTTCTTACCAATTACGTATCAGATTACAAAATGTTTGTATTTTTAGGTAGATATTCCGTCTGTTTGTCCATCCTGTGTCTGTCTCTCTGATGACATGTGGGATGGGGGGGATCTGTAGGGTGATTACGTCAGCCAAAAAACTAAACACGTACATCCAAATGTGAATATCCTTAAAATGAGCTCAGAATGAGGAGGGAGAAAATGCATGCATGAATGTTTAAGTAAGCACGAGGAGAGAACGTCATAGCGCTTTGCTTACTTTTGTTGACATGGGGGGGCGAGAGGGTTGATAATTTCACAAAATCTGCTTACGTAATACTTGAACGGCTTCTCTGCCTGTTTGTCTGTCTGTCGAGAGTAAACGCCACACAGTACTACTTATGATATTTTGACCTGCATACGAAAATCAAAATATAAGTAACTAATTTAATTTAAACTGGATGGAACCCTTAGTCCACCAGTTCCACACTCGCACTTGGCTGAATTATTTTTATGAGAATTCATTCAGCTATATTTACATCAATAACTGCCTTTTATCCTGGATTTACTGTGATATTTTCAGAACAAAACGTATCCTATATGTTAATCCAGGTTACAAAGTATCTTTTTTGTTATATTCTTGTTGAGTAATTTCTAATAGTGATTTAAATTTTTATACATTTGGATTACATTTTTAACTTGCACAATACAACTTCCAACATGTGCTTGATATTTGAATATGAGTTACATATTGTGACATTGGCCGACATTAGGCAAAATAGTTTCAAATCGCAATTGTGATAGATTCTATCGTTATTTATTATGTTAAGACTTATAAAAGAATCGTTAAAGAAAATCTGGTTGAAAACAAATCTTTTTTAGTGTTTAACATTTAATTTAATTAATAGCTTTGGTCCTGTTATCTACATGGAACAGTAACATTCATAAGAAAATAATAATATACACTTAAACCTGAACCGTCTAACCAATATTAAACACTTACTCCAAACCATAGTAAAGGAGGGAGGTTATATAGTCTTAGAATAAAATAACCTGCGAAAATAAAGTTATCAACAGTGTTGCTAACTGTCCAATATTTCATAGCAAATCGCATACACGATAAACTTTAAAAAAATGTAATACAATCAAGTTAAATATTTTTTTTCTTGGAAGATTTCAGGACAATTTCAGTAACTTGATGTTACAAGTAAATGTAGAGTACCACCAAAATAACATGCCAAAAACTCGTGTGCAGATTATCTATGTATTAAAGGATAACCATATAATCCGGCGTATTGAAGCAACCATATTGATTTTCGACGTGAAAGCTGATGTAAGTATATTAAAATGTTTGTATTAGAGACTTTTTTCGGAGAACTCTCTCATACGAGAAGAACTCTCTTAAATATAATAACTAAAAATACAAGAGCTTATCCCAATAATGTACAGTTTTTCTTACATGAAAATTGTATAATGGTATGACATTACTATCAATTTAAAAAAAAAATATTATTTTCATCATTGTGCTATTTTCTTCTAGATTTAAGATATTATTTTGACATTTTTTTTTCAATTCATTGGAAGAAAAATAGTTATTTAATTACACTTGCAATAGTATATTCGGTCATACACCAAATACAGAATATTTCGTGAGCTTTTCCACCTATTTTCTTATCTTTCTCGCTTGTTTGTTCTATAATAGTTATGAGAAATCAGAAAAATTATAATTTCTGAATTACAATTGTCCACTACTAAAATTACAATACTATACGAGTAATAACATACTAAAAATATTACTAATTGTACTAAAATCTAAACGCTGGAGATGTAGGAGCGAGTAGGGTATACCTGCAAAATCTTTTTACAACTTGCTGAAAGACCTGGACCTGTCCAGGATGGCAGTAAATTCTGGAGTTTTACTTCTCCCTACTAGTCTCCATTAGTCTACACTAGTCCCTTTATATTCCACGACTGACGCAGTACACTTATTCTCATGACAAGTCTCTTTGAGTGAACATCACCTGGAGTTAAAGTGTAACAATAGTGCGTCGTTTTGTTACGGATAGATAAAGGATCATGTGAGTTCTTTCATCTTGTTTATTATGTGAGTCCCTACATTGTATTTAGGTGTGTAAACAACATAATCATTACATTTGGTTACTTCATTCATCCAAATCGGCTCTCTGAGCCGACATATATAAATAATAATAAATGTTGCTAAGCGCATAACTCGAGAATGGCTCGATGAATTCGGCTAATTCTTTTGTATGTTCCTTAAGACCCACGGAAAGTTTTAATTTAAAAAAAAATAAACTTTTAACAGAACGAAGTCTGTCAGAGCAGCTAGTTGGTCATATAACTAAACAGATATACAAACATGTGTTTTGTTTCTATATACTGTAGGTTAAACATTCTAGACACATAGCTATTTTATAATACTTTACTATGATTCTTTTCATGTTGCCAAATCTATGAAGTTCTGTACGGATGTGTAAACCTATAGGCGTATACAAACATATTTCAGCGTCTTTATAAAGTTTCCAGACAGCGATTGATTACTTAATAGATTATAAACAACTTTGAAATTAGAGACTACTGTTTATACAGTGTAATTAAATCAAAACACGTTTGATCGGGAAGGAAATGAGCTTTCACTTTTCAACCAACTTCTAAAAGGAAGAGATTTATACTAACAATACACATCTCATGACTTCTCTTAGGGGAAATTTAACAATTAAAATTTGCAGTCTTAAGATGAATCCATTATTTATATCCTTAAAGGGAAGTAAGGATCTTTGAAAGATTTTAGATATCAGACGTTCTTCTACTAATTTTTACGACCTTCTAGAATATCGCTGAATCTCTTGCATTTAGAGGTGACAGAAAAAAATGGAAGAATCCCTCAAATGGATCTTCACCGTCAAATGGTTGCGTTGCTAACTTAGGATATTGAAGAGATGCGTCGATAAACTAAACACTACCTTTCATCCTTTTTGTAATAAAAAATATAGATGTCATTAATCAAAACATAGACCAGTGATATCAGAGCAGTGATAACTCAGTGGTTAAGTTTTTGACGTCTTACTCAGGTGGTCCAAGTTCGATTCTGAGGACATACCTTTTCCGAGTTATATATGTTGAAAGATATTAATATCAATTGTTTGAGTGATGATCACATGATCACTACGTGAAGAAACCTGCACTCCTAAGAGTTCTTTAACAGTCCTCAAAGTTGTGTGAAGTCTGGAGGAGACTCAGCTCAAGAGTGGGCCATTAATAGTCTGTGCCTGCTCCTGAGTCCCAAGCCTCAGGCATTGCTTGGTCTCCTATAAGTATATTTATAGAATATATTTAGCATTTATATATTTGTAGTTGTAATTACAGACAAAACTGGAGAACTTTTTTTACGTAATAATACAACGAAATAGATTTTAGTATTTGTTTATTTATGTTTACCAAACTTCAACAAATCTAGAACTCTGCAAGTTGTGACTATAAATCTGTTTTTGTAAATGAATATCTAAAAATATTTAGACTTTATTTTGCTTTCCTCAATGAAAAGTTTTTTACACGTAGAACTTTAAACAAAAGTTTCTTAAATTAAAACTTGTAAAGTATGAGCAATAAAATCTACAAAAAACTGGTGATATGTTAAAGATTATAATACAATGAACTTGAAATTAAAAAATTAAACTTAACGGAGCCTGGGCCTTGTGACCTAGTTGCTGGTATATGGCACGTAATAAGCTTGACAATATCAATTCTATTCAACTAGTCAAATGTGTCATATAATGCTACTAATGTTCGAGAAGAGTAGGGGCGGAGAAACATTTCATGTTATTTAGTTTAGTTTTAGCTATCATAGTAAAAATATAGCATTTTTACTATGATATGTATACAAAAATAGTACTAATCTATGTAACGATGTTTGTCTATTAATCAATCAGAAATGTTTAAGTTAACAAGAATACTAAAAGATTACAACCTTGACCTTAAAGTAACCCCTTATGTTAAACAAATAGCTACTAAAATACCCTTGTAATAAACTACTTAATTATAATACAACAAAGTAGAATAAGGGTAATGAGCATTTGAACGATAGACAGACATAAAACTTCCAAGTCTAAGTAATTATGAGCTTTTAAAGGATCATAAAACATGTTTATAGGTTAACAAACTATTATGGAATAACCTTTACACTTTTATTACGTCGGGTCTTCGTACAAATATCAGTAAAAAGTGTTCAAGTCTCGAAAACATAATAAATATCTGTGTATGTATTTGTATTAATGATTATTACACTAATTTAAATGTCAGGTTCTGACTTTCTCCCTTTGAAAGAATCTGAGCTGAGTTTTCTGACCAGAGAGGATAAGTAGATGTGCTGAAGACAAAAAATCCAAAATTGTGTTGAAAAATAATTGTCGTTATTTTTATAGCCTCAAATTTTAATGAGATTTTTTTTTGTGAAATTAACCTACAAATCATAAAACAATTTTCATTGTAGACACCAATTATTGAATTCATTGGAATCGATATTAACTTGTACAAAACGATTCTACGTATTGTTGAAAACAAAATATAAAAATAAAAACATAAAACAGTTTGATACTCGATTCTATTCGATACTTGATATCAAAAAAAGTATCGAGAAATCGTTTTTATCTGTACTCAGTATAAGTAATATCATTGTGTTACCATGGTTACAAGATTGTTATCATTGTCAATATATTAATATTGTCACCCAGCACTAAAGTTAGAAATGAGCTGATAGTCTTTAAATGGCTAACCAGATTTTTACAATACATAGCTAAAACTAATCTCGATTAAATTTCCTTTCAAATAAATAAAACTTTATCAGAATCGGTCCATTATCTTGCGCGCTACGATGCCACAGATACATACGAGGGGAGGTCCAAAAGTTCGTGGAATGGAAGGGTAAATAAAATGAAACAACAAAACTATTTTTCCTTTTCAATATAATCACCCTGAAGTTGAATACATTTATTAGATCTATGAATTAATTTTTCTAAACCGTCGTAAAAATATTTTTTATCTTTTGCCGCAAAATGAGCCAAAATTGCCCCCTTTACTTCATTGTCGTCGGAAAATTTCCTTCCCCTTAGGTCTTTTTTTAAATTAGGGAACAAATAAAAATCACTTGGGGCCAGATCTGGACTGTAGGGTAGGTGGACTAGCGATTCGAAGCCATGTGTGTGCAGAGCAGCCATTGCAACTCTGCTCTTGTGAACCGGTGCGTTGTCTTGCAAAAGCAACACACCTTTGGTCAGTTTTCCTTGTCGTTTTTCCTTGATGGACTCCTGTAATTTTTCTAGAATCGTTGCGTAGTATTCTCCTATTATGGTCCTTCCCTTTTCTTTATAATCAATCAGTAGTATCCCTTCACAATCCCAAAAAACAGTTGCCATCAACTTTCCAGCCGACTCCGACACTTTGAACTTCTTTGGCGGCGGTGTCCCCTTTTTGTGCCATTGCATGGACTCTTGTTTGGACTCAGGCTCAAAGTGATGAACCCATGTTTCATCTTCGGTAACAATTCGCTCCAAAATCTGTGCAGGCTCGTCTCCACACAACTCCAAAAATTGTTATGAAGCATCGACGCGTTGCTGTTTCTGAAGTGGCGTGAGCATTCTCGGTACCCATCTTGCACTGACTTTTGTCATACCCAGATGGTCATGTAGGATTAGCAAAATGGTGGTATCTGATACTCCAACTAATGCTGATATCTGTTTTTTCTTTAAACGGGTATCTTCCAGTAAAATTTTTTCCACTTTTTCGATGATGTTTGATGTGGTGGCCTCAACTGGCCTTCCTGAGCGAGGGTCGTCTTCAATCGACTCCCGACCATGTTTAAAAAGACCATGCCACTTGTAAATCATTGATTTACTAGGGCACTGGTCCCCATAAACGGTTCCCATTTCATTCAAAATGGTTCGAGCGGTCTTTCCTTGCTTGGTAAGGAATTTTATTACAGCACGGTGTTCAATTTTCTCCATAGTTTTAGTGTTCTTCCGGATTGACTTGTCTATCAGGCGAGTATTCGTAAACGAATGACGCAATTAGGCCGAAACTCAGCTTATATACTAATGGTGAGTCCGCAATTAATGACACTAAGCAAGCATCCCTATCCCCACTCCATCCCCTCCATTCCACGAACTTTTGGACCTCCCCGTGTACGTTAAACTTATAACACGTTAATAATAGATGTCTTTTTGAAAGTTCAGATTAAGTTCAGTCTTTCGGATGTCCAAAATTAGAACAAATAAAACTTTGTCTATATCCGTTTAACAGTTTTTTTTAGGTAAATATTGACTTTTAATATGAACCACTCACAAAACTCTATCATACTCGTATCAGCAAAAAATTACACCAAATAGACAAGTGGTTCTACAAACTTTACCACTCGTAGTTTGAAGTGCACTGAAAACTGTATCAAAAACTGAAATTCGGAACAAGTAGCGTGTTTTACTCTCACAATATTTTGAATTGGTGTTGCCAATTAAAATATAAAATAATATCGTCGATTTCTAGTCGATAGAATATATATTTTCACTTTAACAATATCTAGAAAAAACTAGCACAGATTATAAGATAACAATGACGATTATACTGTAATAAATTAGGTCTAATTATTACAAAACCAATTATCAACACGTATAAATATGTAATGGCAACATTGGATAAACACGCCCAAACGTTATTGTTTTCTTTGGACCAATCAGGACATTTCCCGCCCAAAACCTTGTAATGTGACGTTTTGACATATCGTTTATAAATTAAAAAAAAATGTGTTTTAAAATTACAGTGATAAATAATATAGTTAACGTTGTGATGATTGATAATATGGAGAGCATTTTAGTAAAATGTATGGAATAAACATGTATTTGAGCTGACTGGGTTTTTATAAAACCTCAGAAGTGGATCAAATCCGCAGACCCACATATGTAAAATACTTTGTTATTAACCCGTGTTGTCCATGTAAAAGAAAACGAAATAAAGGCATGACACACAGGAGCAACTTAAAGGATGCTTTTGACATACTCACGACATTCATCACTGTTCGATTATTGCCTAACAATAAAAGAAAAAGAAACATTAGAGGCCGATTTTTTGCAATTATTGAATTACTTTCTATGTCAGCAAAAGTAAGCAAATAACTTAACCTAACCCCTCACCCCAGCGGTTACGTAACCACTTATACTTGCATTTTTAATCCTGCTCAGAATGATGAGAGAGAAAAATATTCACGTTTCTATGCGCGTGTTTAGGTTTTATTGCTGACATAATCATCGTGCAGACCCCACCATCCTCCATATCATCACAAATAAGCACCTCCCGCCCCCCTTTAATGATTATGACAATGTTTATACTTTGAAATCACTCGCCAGAACACACAAGTCGATCAGAACAGAGATCTTCATCATCGTAAGCAAGCAAGCATATTAAATTTCTGATGAATATTTATTAGATTACTTAGGCTTAAAATGTGCCTCTTAAAACCCAACTTACGAAGTCACCTAAATGGCTTAGGTCTGGCAAGTTATAGCAAAACTTTTGAAGAACTTTTCGTTCTAAAGAAACTTACACAGTGAAAGTCGGAGTACAATCTTCCGGTGGTTTATTTTGATATTAGATTAATATTTTATTTTAATATTTATTTAGATTTAATATTTTCTATTTACTACGGATTTCCTTCTAAAGATAAAACCGAATTTTATTTATTTTTATAGACAAAACATATTGTATAAGTCTTAATCAAAGTACATTTTTGTATATTTTGTAAAATAATTTCTTTACTTTATAATATTATTTCTTATTATAAATCTCTAATTACGAAGTTTTTAATACATTAAATTTTGTTTTGTATATTTTTTCATCCGATTATGATAAGATTTTAGTTGATTTCTTTTGCCTCCATCCATGAACTGATGAGTTATTGATATACATGTCGGAGAATAAGTAAAAGATGATCGATTAATCGAATCGTTATCGCTATCTGTGGCGTTGGAGTAGGGTAGTGGTCACTTCCGTTGTTTTGACAGTCTCGACCCTCGACCCTTTATATGCCATCGACAGTCTGACTGAAGTCTTAGTCGTGTGCGGTCTCTCAAGAAGTGAAGTAGTGTCTGAATAGTGATAGTGTTGTGCAGTGTTGTGTTAGTGCTAGGAGTGCTGTCCAATCAAGGTCACGTGAGTACCTCACAATGTAATTGCCTCGTCTTGTGTAAGGTTTGGTTTATGTGCGTTTAACCTTGGGTTTAAACAGAGAGCCTAGCAGTGGAGGCGAGTGTCGTGATCACTTAAAGGAGCTCCTTAAGCCTACACTTTGGTCACAAGTCCAAGGCACTGCTTAGGTTTCTCTCGTAATTGTTAGAGATCATATTTGATCATTTATCGGTTCATTAGGAGTATCTGCGTTGCGTTTACCCAATATTTCATTCAATATCATCACCCTCCTTTAGTGTTCCCCAATATTCCCCACCTTCCTCCTTCCATTTCCTTTTCACACCATTTAAAATCCCCGACATCAGAAGTGTGATCACAAGCCCAAAAGTTCACGTTAAAGGTTCTTTGCATATTATCCTGACGGTTATCTTAGTTTCAATGCGAGTAAAAATAATTTTCGAAAAAATGTGGGTAGTACAAAATAAAAATTCAGAAATAGCTAATATCATATCACATAGTTGCGAAGGTAGTTTAAAATCTTAAAATCGTGATTATTATTTTGAAGTAGGATAGGCCTTCGGTTTACATCGGGTCCATCAGCCTTTTCGGTACTAGGTTTTGGTGTTGACAGTTTTTACGCATTGTGGCTGGAAGTTTCTGATTATATTAACGGTTTGTTAGTGGACAGAGAGCTTTTACGCTTTGTCGGAAAGATGCACTGGAAGCGTTGTCGCTTTGTTGTTATTGAGCCGTTGTAAGGTGGCGTTGTAAGCCGTTGCACGGTTGGAGCTGAAAGCTGTTACGCTTTGCCACGAATTTGAGAATTGAGTTGTTTTCTGTAAAGAGTGTTGAGAGCTCTTAGTTTCATTGTGTGTCAATTATTAAAATGCTTAAGTGAAATGGGAAATAGTGATGAAAGCTGTCACGCTGTAACAAAGTTATTGCTCTATGAAACCAGTGTTACGTTTTACGTTTTTTGAAACTGTTTAAAGGCAACGCGAGAGCGCGTTGATTATCAGAATGGCCGTGTCGGAGAATAAGTAAAAGATGATCGATTAATCGAATTGTTATCGCTATCTGTGGCGTTGGAGTAAGGTAGTGGTCACTTCCGTTGTTTTTACAGTCTCGACCCTCGACCCTTTATATGCCATCGACAGTCTGACTGAAGTCTTAATCGTGCGCGGTCTCTCAAGAAGTGAAGTAGTGTCTGAATAGTGATAGTGTTGTGCAGTGTTGTGTTAGTGCTAGGAGTGCTGTCCAATCAAGGTCACGTGAGTACCTCACAATGTAATTGCCTCGTCTTGTGTTAGGGTTGGTTTATGTGCGTTTAACCTTGGGTTTAAACAGAGAGCCTAGCAGTGGAAGCGAGCGTCGTGATCACTTAAAGGAGTTCCATAAGCCTAAACCTTGGTCACAAGTCCAAGGCACTGCTTAGGTTTCTCTCGTAATTGTTAGATTCATATTTGATCATTTATCGGTTCAATAGGAGTATCTGCGTTGCGTTTACCCAATATTCCATTCAATATCATCACCCTCTTTTAGTGTTCCCCAATATTCCCCACCTTCCTCCTTCCATTTCCTTTTCACACCATTTAAAATCCCCGACATACATATTTAATTGTACAATTAATAGGCATAGTATATATAACTCGGAGAAAATTGAAGGACGAGAAGAGAGAAGAAAGAGGTATATTGGGTTAACGCAAAGTTGATACTGTTACTGAACTGATAAATAACTAAACATTTTGATCTCTTATAATTACAGTAGGAATCCAAGAAGTGCCTTGGGTTTGTGGTACAAAGTGTAAGTAAGGACCTCCATACCACAAATCTAAGCACTCAATTCCACTGCCTAGGTTCTCTATATAAACTTAAGGTTAAGCTAACCTAACTTTCGCGCCTACATACATAATGTAGAGTTAACATATATTTAAAACTTTATGAATACTCTATAGTTAAAAGCATTCTTAAGTCTCAGCAATCTGTACAAATGAAGAACACGTTATACAGAGGCGAGATTTCCGTTTCTTTATCATAATAAAAGTAGAGCATCTTGCTTTCCCATCTGGGGAGAAGTCTTTGGTATACAAAGGTATTTTAAAATAAAGGAAATGTTATATTGATGTTGTGGAATTAAAATAAAATTATTAAGTCAGGTAAAGAAGGATTCTAGGCACTTCCTAAGAACTTCTAAAGCAAAGTTAGTTGTGTTTAACTAATTTATTCCAAATAAAGTTTAAGCTTCACATACGTTTAATTTTAACTTAATAATAAATCCTTAACATTTAAGAAGTCACCATGACAGTTGTAATATCAACTGGAGCGAGGTCAGATAACAAGTCGAGTTTTGTGGTTTTCACTGCAGTAACTGTATTGTTTATTATAGATATATTACTAATACTTAACTTACTCAATCATCCTTCTACTAATTTAGAAAATAAGAGTCCCAAACTTTCTCAAACATCTACATTAAAACATTGAAAATTAAAAAAATATACGGCCTTTTGCTGTTTTTGTATGAATAATTGCCTTATCCCACAGGAATACTTGGGATGATTTTTATGAAAAAAATTCATATAATTCCTTCTCTTGTGGAGCTGATTTTTAATAAGGCTAATAATATTTCAAAGAACATTAAATCTACCCTCAAACTCCAGATAAGGCCTAACTAAATGACGCGATCTCCATTTTATTTCTCAGATACGTCACGTCCTAGTTCGTGTTCACGCTATCGAATAAACTTTTCTCCTGATTTCGAGGCTCATTTCTGTAAGCCATAATGAGTAATGTTTGTTATAAGAAGTAGGTTTCCAAAATTATTTGACCCCCTTTCTCATATTTACCAAATCATATACGTGTAGTTAGCAATATCTTTGACTTTATACCCTCGGGTATAACTTTTTATTTTTATTCTAGAACTGTATATAACCTCAATTCCGATATATTTAACCCAGTTTTCAAATAGAGGTCGCCTAGTGACCATTATGGCTGTCTAGTGGTATGTGGTGGTGTATCCATTACTCGTACTAAGGTTTGGAGTAAATTTTTAATAAAGTGCATATTGTCCTTTGTTGTTGAATTATAAGTCAGGAAATAATAAAATTTCCCTTTTCTTTTCTTTACAAGTACGTAGAATTAGTAGAAAGGCAGTGGTGGCGACAGCTTTTCTAACGATCTTGAGCAAAAATTCGGACTTGGCGCGCGCGGCTGCCTCGATCTAAAAAATGTACACATCGAGTCTGCCTCGCGAGGCAACCATCCCGCGGCAAACGGTATTTGCTTGTGCAGTGTAGATAATAATTTGACTTTTAATAAATAGACGCTTCATTAACATAACTACACGAAAAACTGACAGTTGAACACTACAACAATAATAATTATTATTTTATAATCTACCCACATGTCTCTTGCTCATGCCCCTCATGAGCAGATGCGAGTATTCGTAGTGCATCAGCCTGTCTCATACGATGTGGAATAGAGTGATATGTGTTGTAAGGTGTACACTAAATTCTCCCTTACATACTAAAAGTTATACGTTAGCTTAACTGCACAATTACACTCAAAGGACTATAATTATACACAATCCAGACGGAGCTTCGTACGCTTGTGTTGCCAAGTTAATATTCGATAATCGAGATATTGATCAAATTATTCTAATAATTATATTTAATATCGATATTTTATAGTATTAATATTTTAATAAAACTTAACAATACAAAACAATCTTTATCTACTTTGCAACCGAATTAGAATAATTTTGTTAAATAAATATTGCCTAATAATAAGTTAATAAAATATTACCCTAGAATAGAGATTACAAATGTTGGGTTAAACCTAATATAACAGCTTTTTAAGATTACGCTTCAAGTGCATGTTATTACTATCTTTTTTGTTGTACAACTGTTGTAGTATTAATTATTCATTTATCTTTTTTATGTACAGGTATTTTATGTACAACATTACACAATATTTATTCACGGCACTGTCGGGTGTGTGATAATTTATTGAACAATTAAAATACCTATAAATACAGTACGTTATAGTTTTATATATGTATATATATGGCGGGGCGTAATTTAGGCTTGGGTTAACCTAACGTAAGGTTTAAACAGAGAGCCTGGGAAGTGGAGGCGAGAGTTTCAATTGAATAAAGAACGTCCTTAAGCCTACACCTTGATCACAAGTCCACGGCACTGTTTATCATGTTATTGTAAGAGATCATATTTGATTATTTATCGGTTCATTAGCAGTAAGTTGTGTTTACCCAATAATCCATTCAATATCACACCCCTCTTAGTGTTTTCAATATACCCCCTATGTCCTCCTCATTCTCATCATAAATCTCCGAGTTATACATATAAGTTTAATAACGCGATTAATAATAGCAGAAGCGGGTGATATATGCGCGGTCACGTGACGACCGCCGACGGCTTCAGAATTTTGAATATTACTGTAATTTAAAACTTTGGTAGTTTTGTGATAATTTTAGGATATATGAACATTTTTGTTAAGAAAGTGACTTGAGTAAGGCAAGAAAAAAATCTTCAGAAATGCGTCGAGTTATTAATTGAACCAAGAACTCAGGTCTGCAATGCCCCAAAGCTGTAAGCTGTAACTTCTAGGTGAATGCAATCAAAAGATTTTGTTTATCTAGAATCACATAATTTATAAGTAAAGTCGCATGTAAATTTGTTATATAAAACTATAATTTGTAGTTCGTAAATGTATTGTAATCAGACTAAATGAGGACAACAGTTTACCTACGGCAAAATTAAGTTTGTGCCTGCAATCCAGATTTATAAAACCACATATATTCCATGAATAAAACCCTACACAATAAGGGAAGCCTCGAAGTCTTACCTAAACTAATGACACTAGTATAATTTAAAGAAGAGATTTGTTGGATTTAATATTAATGTTATACAAGTTACTCAAAAATGCTCTGGATTGCCTATTAAGTAAGATAAATCACAAAGTGCCACACCGATATCCACGTACAGCCACTACCCCACAAAACATTTTTGGCACCAACTCCGCTATTCCTCGATTATGTAAAATATATAATAAATTAAACCGGCTAATTGGCAACTTTAATTCTCCCAATACCTTTCGTAAATTATTATCAGCAACCTAATCAGCCATTCACTATGATTAGAATGTCTCCGGTGATCTATATGTCGGGGATTTTAAAACGATGTGAAAGGAAATGGAAGCAGGAAGATGGGGAATATTGAGGAACACTAAAAGGGGGTGATGGTATTGAATGGAATATTGGGTAAACGCAATGTAGATACTTCTACTGAACCCATAAATGATCAAATATGATCTCTAACAATTACGAGAGAAACCTAAGCAGTGCCTTGGACTTGTGACCAAGGTGTAGGCTTAAGGAGCTCATTTAAGTGATCCCGACACTCGCCTCCACTGCTAGGCTCTCTGTTTAAACCCAAGGTTAAACGCACATAAACCAAACCTAACACAAGACGAGGCAATTACATTGTGAGGTACTCACGTGACCTTGATTGGACAGCACTCCTAGCACTAACACAACACTGCACAACACTATCACTATTCAGACACTACTTCACTTCTTGAGAGACCGCGCACGACTAAGACTTCAGTTAGACTGTCGATCGCATATAAAGGGTCGAGGGTAGAGACTGTCAAAACAACGGAAGTGACTACTACCCCACTCCAACGCCATAGACAACGATAACGATTCGATTAATCGATAATCTTTTACTATGCTCCGACATATATATTAATAAGTTTACTTTTGAATTTAATTTGTAAGCTTGTCCTATTGTACCTTTTCATATCTATTCGTATTTTTTTTCTTATATACTTTTTACATTTTGACTTAATCTAGTTCTGATTTGATTTGTTATTGTATTGGACTCACTTTTAATATTATTATGCATTAATACTTTGGTATGAAGTGTTTACCTTCAAATGATTATATATACTCTTTGCATGTAATATAAATAAATCTATTGTCTATGTAAAATAGCTGGTGGACCCAATAAATAACTTTGAAATGCATTCACTATCTATATTTAGAAGTCAGAATAATATTCGTATAAGGATAGAGTAAGAAATTTTATGGGTTTCATAGCACGTTTATCTAGATTTTTATCTTTTTTACGTTGAAAACTATTTCTACTAATTAGCTAGACAAAGTGTTAAGACAGTTGCAATAAAGAAGGACAAAGTATTTAGAAAAAGAGCAAAATGAGACGGCTGTGAAAGTAATTAGTGACTGTAAACCGTAACAAGAGCTGACCTCATTCGTTAGAACTGCGTGCTACGAGATAACAGGACGTTCATACGACAACACGACAATCTTATCTAAACATTTTATTATTTTCCAAATTTTACAAAACTCTACTAAGTTTCTAGTAGTAGTAAGTACTCTATTAAGTCTTCTTTTATTTAAGCATGCTCGCCACAGGCGGGTGTGAAATGCGTCTATAGTTATTAACTAGCATATAATGTTATTATTAGTCTGATAGTAGTAATAGCCTATAGTGGTTAAGACGTTGAAGTCTTACTCAGGGGTTCCTAGTTCGATCCTGTAACACATCGACAATTTTTCAGGGTTATGTGTTTTAATGTGCTGTATTTCTGAGGATTTTCTATATTCTCTAAGTTTTATGAGATGTTCAAACCCGTACTAAGGCAGCATGGTAGCTCACTTCTCAACAGCTTCCTCACTCTGAGTGTGTGTGTGTGGTTATGATGATGATTAATATGCTTATTGATAAAATGTTTGCTTGTCACGAGGGGCAGGATCCTAAACAAGCACAAATACACCTAACGGATCCAGCGTTAGGTTCGTATATACTCGTAGTTATGTATCACCAAAAATTAAAGATGCCTTGAAATATTCACCTCATTTAATTTCATTTGAAACAGTGCTCAATACTCGATTGTATTCATTACTTGATAACAAAAGAAAGGTATCTAGAAATACCGTTTCATCTGTACTCAGTGTAAGGAATATCAGTGTGTTACCATGGTTACGAGATTGTTATAATTGTCAATATATTAATATTGTCACTCAGCTCTCAAGTTAGAAATGAGCTGATAATCTTCAAACGGCCGACCAGATCTTCACAAATTATATCTACGAACCATATTGATTAGATTACCTTTTAGACAAGTTAAATTTCATCAAAATCGGTTCATTACCTTGGGAGCTATGATGTCATAGACATGCAGATTTTGGAATTTAGTCACCTAACATATTTTCCGTATGACCAAAGCATAGAAAATAGACAAGTCAGCAATTTGCACTTACGACTATTGTAACGTAACGTAACGTTCCGTGAACGTTAGTACACAATCTCTTCATTTGATATCTTTTGGGGCTCAAAATATCAGGCTATTTCACTAGAATATTATTCACGATGTAATATTGTACGGAAGTTTAACAGTTGTACAACTTTTGAAGCCAAAACATATACTTATCAATAATATTAATTAATCTCATTTTTTTTGACAAATATTCATGCGAAGTGTTGACAACGGAAGTTATATTCAAATACATTTCCTACGGAAGTGTGACTAGACGTATATTAAAAGTATGGGAGTTATACTCTAACATGTAATCTACAAGGAAGCCGATCGGTACCTGGGGCTTGAGAACCAAGACCAGGTTTAAAGACGTATTTTTTAACTGTAAATTCTCATCTTAACTATTAGTCTCACTACTTTAATATGTACTGCGCGATGTCACTTGACAGACTAACTCAATCCTATCTAAACGAAAGTTATATATTGTCTACTCGAAATAAGGTAAAATGAACTACCTGCGAATACTAATTTATAAACGGTGTTGCTGACACGTATTCACTGTAGAAGTTACAGTTGTGTATCTTTTAACACCTAAACACGATCCAAGGTTATTCGAAGAAAATTTATCTTGACATTTGGGAAACATATTACTTATTTTCACACAGAATATTTAAGAACCAACTATATCAATTTATATTCTTACACTCAAAAATAAGTCAGATTTTTTATACCAAGATTAATATACATAACAAATCTTCACACAAATGTCATGAACAAAATGTTCGGAGTTTCGTTTAATTGTTTTAATTTTTATTACCTATTTTGTTTATTAATAGAATTTAAAATTAAGGTAACATGACTACTCATGGAGACGGTCGCAGTGTCTAAACCGGAATCGGACGTTGCGAACTTTAAAGAGCATTTTCATAATTTAGAAAATTACGCTAGCACATAACTTAATTCCGGGTTAACTTGTTTCAATTTTAATTTCTGAACATTGACTTCCACTAGCCTGACGTTTGCCGCTATTGTACTTAAACGCAACTTCATTCGCAAAAGCTTAAGAGCGCATCTAACTCGAAAGACAAGCGGTTGCTCACGCTTCTTTTCAAGAAAATATTCAGAACCAATGTTAGCACAAAAGAACAAGGCAGACCAAGACCTGGACATATCAAACGTGGCACCCGGAAAAGCAAATGCTTTACTGCTTAATAACGCCATCACAAAAAATGCAACTTGAATTCATTTGAACCATACTAACTAATATTATAATTTCGAAAGTAACTCTTAGGAAACGTAGGCGTAGTGCGATTTAATATACTACTTACGCCATCTAGTGAGGGATAGATGATCTTTCTGTTTGTTACGCAATCACACTTAAATCATTGAACGGATTTTGATAAATTATGTTCAGATATAGATTAGATCTTGGAGAAGGACATAGGCCAGGGTTTATCGCGAAAAACATATTTAAGAATACAAAGTAAACAAATGAGTGTGCTCGTACGCCATCTATCGACGTGGGGATGAAGTGCATGTCGAGCTGTGTGGCCGTTATTTCTTTGGGCCAGTATAGTCATATATAAATTACGTTGGTGTTCAAAATTAAACCTAACGTGGTAAATTGCACCAGGGCAGTATTCTATAAAGTAATTAATGTTATTTGTAAGGAAACTCATCCTTAATGTGTATTAATGTATCTAATCTTATATAATACTATTCACAAGCATGTGTTGAATACAAATAAGTATTTAAAATTCAAAAGGAAGGACACGATACGCGTGCAAACTTCGGCCCAATTTCCTCGGTTTTTATCTTTGACCTTCCGAAATTGGGCGAGAGATTTTTTATGAGCTACAATTTTATATTCTCTGTACAAATAGAAAAGTGTTTTATTATGAAATTATAAAGTAAAAGTTTGTAATCATATTTAACCATAGCAAACCAAACCATATAGTACAAAATATAATTTTATTTATTCAATGAAAATATGTTCATAGATGCTACGATACGATGCAAACATAGTCGAACAGAATATATGGATTAAATAGTTTAAACAAGAATCAATTCCACTTCAGTCACTTCGCAACCTTCTTCACGGGAGCAACGAAGCTAAAGCGAGCATTGACGTAAATTATTTACTAATTTGTTATTTTAAATAAAAAAAGTTTAAAGACTGTATTTAAAACTGAAAGTATGACAAAATATAGCTACACCAAATAAAACTGTTTTTCCATTTTACAGTACTTTTAGTGAAATAGTGAAGAAAAGGCAATAATGTGGTGTCATTGGAATAAAAAAAGCCATTATTTACATATAGATTTAATTATACGTATAAGACTCAGACACATTTCATGATATTTGTATGAAGACTCGTCGATTTTTTTGTTGCCCTAGATAACTATGTAATTTCCGTAAATCTTTAGGGCTCTAGTTTTTTTGATTTAGAAAGATTTTAGTATATTATTACTAATTTTTTAATGAAAATATTATTTCATAAAAATTTTATTTTATTTTTTTATAGTAAGCTACGCTTTTTGTAGTGGTATTGAAATGTTACCATGGTTACAACTATTGCCAATTTTCCAAAATTATTAATCTTATATATAAAATTCTCGTGTTAGTTACCATACTCCTCCGAAACGGCTCGACCGATTTTATGAAATTTTATATGCATATTCAGTAGGTCTGAGAATCGGCTACTATATATTTTTCATACCCCTAAGTGATAAGGGTGGCCCACCCCAAATTTATATGGCAAAACAACGTTTGCCGGCACAACTAGTTGTTTTATAAAATGCAGACATAAATTATTCAAAACTACTTTCATATCAAGGGCAACAACTGTTGACCAGAATTAAGAATATATACATATTCAAATAGCTCTAAATTTTATGTAGAATTTAATAGAAATAAAAAAAATACCTCTTCCCTATTTTAACAAAGTAAAAGCCATAAAGTTGAACCGTTGGCGTGTAATCAAAAACCTCTCAGCGGTTCATTGTTGTAGGAGGACTAATCAATAATATCTGCTTGCCAACTCCGAAACAATACCAGCACTATATACTAGATTTAACTATTATATTTTATAAAGATAGAATTTATAATTCACTATTAATTATAAACCCTAGATTGCTAACCTTCCCAAAATCTATACTAATATATCATAATGCTGAAGAGTTTGTTTTCTTGTTTGCTTGAACGCGCTAATCTCAGGTTGTCTACTGGTCCGATTTTAAAAATTCTTTCAGTGTCAGATAGCCCATTTATCGAGGAAGGCTATACGCTATATATCATCACGAATAATACAAATCGCGCTGGTCGACTAGTTACCATATAAGCTAACTATTCGTAAAATTATGATGCACATTAAAATCGAATTATATGTTTCTAAGGAAAAAATAAGGCATTCAAAGTCAAAGTAAAAATGTTTTTTTTTTCAAAACTAGCTGACCTAACAGACGTTGTTCTGTCTTGACTATGAATATTGGTGTAATGGCTGACAGTTATATAAAACGCCATAAACAACATTACACATACACCATAAGGTTACATTAGAAAAATTAATATGTCGTTAAGTTTTCTTAATTTTTTAAATTATTCCAGCAATTATCTTATTATTTTTTTTAGGAACCTTCTCCTGATAATAACAAACATAACAAAAAAAGAATTAGCAAAATTAGTTCAGCCGTTCACGCGTGATACCGTGACCAAGGGAAATAGAACAGGAATTTTACATTCTCTTATTGAACATCATAATTTATTACCCATTCAAAAACGACTTAACCCAGACTCTCAGAGAGTCAAACAATTTTAAATGACAACGACTAAGTTAACAATAAAATAAGCAGTGATAGCCCAGTGGTTAAGACACTCACCTCTGACTTTTCTGAGTTATGTTTGTTTTAAGCAATTAAACATCACTTGTTTTAACAGTGACGGAAAACATGGTGAGGAAACCTGCACTCCTGAGAGTTCCCTAAAAGTTCTCAAAGGTGTGTGAAGTGGTGGACTATGGCCTAATACCCTCCGCCTCCAGGAGAAGACCCGGCTCAGCGTTGGGCCATTAATGGGTTGTGATGATGAAGTTAACAATTATATTTTTATTGTAAAACTGGTTTCTTTACTCAGTATCATATTAATAAATTCTTAAAATATACGAAAATGATTAAATGATATTGAGTTGTTTAAGTAGCTGCAATTTGTGGACAAAGTGTAATGATGTATGACATAATTAAATGGAAATTTGTCACAAAAATTTCCAATTTTCGTATTAAAATAACCAATAAATGTCTAAACTCAACCATCATAATTTACGATATATTCTATCAGTCAGATTGCTTTTCAAAATAATTAAAGAACACAGATTAAAATAATTATTTATTGGATTTTTGTAATTTTTTTATTAAATAATATAAAAATTAAATAAGTATACTTACAATCAGATGAATAATTTTTTTATTTTATTTAAGGAACGTAAGTATATGATTATATGAAATCATGTTTTTTTTCGTATTATTTTTTCCAGTTTTAAAAGACGAAGAAAAAGTTTCGTCACATTATCTTTTTATTAAATAACGTAACCTTTGTAATATATGGCTTAATATGTTAATCTTTATAAAAAAATAAAGCAAAATTAAATTAAAAATCGTATTCCATTTCACAAAACGGGTAAAAGCTTAAAGTGCTTTCAAAAGCAGTCACTTGCAAGCCCGCAATTACATAACTGTGAAATTTCATCAGTTTCACCACACATTATACCTACACTACTGTGGCGAAATCCATCAATGAAATACTTTCAATAAGTTTCCCTTATTTCAAGGGAAATTGTATTAATATTGTATTTGCATATTCAATTCTTCTTGAACAGCGCTTGATTTATATAGAAACGATTTCGAATGAAGGATCTACTGTACAGAAATACTTATTAACATGCATTTAAGTGAAGCCTTGGATTTGCGATCAAACTGTAAGGTTAATATGGACCCTTTACAATTATAATTTGCTACCCGACCACTAACAACAATCTAAATGTCGGAGCATAGTAAAAGATTATCGATTAATCGAATCGTTATCGTTGTCTATGGCGTTGGAGTGGGGTAGTAGTCACTTCCGTTGTTTTGACAGTCTCTACCCTCGACCCTTTATATGCGATCGAGAGTCTAACTGAAGTCTTAGTCGTGCGCGGTCTCTCAAGAAGTGAACATCATCTAAGTAGTGCTAGTGATAGTGTCAAGTACAGTGTACTGTGGAAGTGCTGTCCAACTAAGGTCACGTAAGTCTTTACAATGTAATTGCCACGTGGTTAAGTAAACACAATGTTAGGTTAGGTTAGCCTTGTGTTAGATTCGGTTTATGTGCGTTTAACCTTGGGTTTAAACAGAGAGCCTGAGCAGTGGAGGTGAGTGTTATGATCATTTAAAGGAATTCCTTAAGCCTACACCTTGGTCACAAGTCCAAGGCACTGCTTAGGTTTCTCTCGTAATTGTTAAAGATCATATTTGATAATTTATCGGTTCAGTAGAAGTATCTGCATCGCGTTTACCCAATATTCCACTCATTACCATCACCCCCTTTTAGTGTTCCCCAATATTCCCCATCTTCCTCCTTCCATCTCCTTTCTCATCGTTTTAAAATCCCCGACATATATAATATATATGTCGGAGGTGTGAGTTAGGTTTAGGTTAGGTTAGCCTTAGGTTAGGTTAGCTTTGTGTTAGGTTAGGTTAATGTTAGTCTAATCTTAAGATTAAACAGTGAAACTAAGCAGTGGAGGTGAGTGTTATGATCATTTAAAGGATATCCTTAAGCCTACACCTTGGTCACAAGTCCAAGGCACTGCTTAGTTTCCAGTCATAATAGTTCTTGTCAGAATAGTATGTGATAGTAATGTTTAGTTATATCCTGACCGAGTTGTGACCGTAGCTTATATTTATAGGTCATCCATCCCTTTTAATAGCATCCAACATATATAAAAATTCGGTCAAGTACAAGGACAAACTTAACATTGGCGTCGGGTAACTATCCTCAGACAGCAATATAGATCAAGACAAAAAACTTTAAAAAAATAAGTAATTTTACAATTTTCAAACACCTCACTTCTTACTTAGTTATCCAAGGACAGATTAAATGAGAAATTTGGGTTGTGAAATATTTGTGTTAGTCCAGCAAAGTAATACTGGTAAGTATTTTGGATAGACGTAGGTGTTTCGGAACCACTGAGTCATACAGTAGATAATTAAGTAAACTTACATGACTCTCTAGAAGGGTAACCGCAACTCTAAACCGCTCCACTAGCCAAAGTAGTCTTTGAAGTTTGGTAAATAAATCTATAGCATAGAGAATTTAAATTACCCCCGACTGAAACTCTAGTTTAATACAGTCGCTAATATATGTATACTAAGCATCGATACCCACATGACATAATTTAGAAGAATCGATATAATTTGTACTAAATACTCAATTCTAATAGATACTTGATATTGAAAGAATGGCGAGAAATACCGTTTGTGTCTACTCAGTGTAAGCAATGTCAGTGTGTTACCATGGTTACAAGATTGTTATAGTTGTCAATATATTAATACTGTCACGCAGCTCTCAAGTTAGTAATGAACTGATAGTATTCAATCGGCTGACCAGATCTTTACAAATTAAGGCTAAGAACCATTTTGATTAAATTGCACTTCAAGCAAATAAAACTTCATCACAATGGGTAGATTATCTTAGGCGCTACGATGCCACAGACAGACATATATACACACTTAAACTTATAACACCCCGTCGTTGTTAGCAAAGCGTGTAATTACTTTTGTTTCACTATATATAACCACAGAACACAAATAACTGTTCCTTGTTTTCAGTTAATCTTTCTTTAAAATTACACTTTTGTACCCATAACAGCTCTTATAGAAAATCATAGTAAATATATAGCTATTATAGTTATTTTAAATTGTTATCCGCTTCATGAAATATAAAATAAAATATGAAGGCTAAAGTTATATCCAATTTCGTTTGTTCCCCGACCACACAATATCCTGCAACGTCAGACCGCCAATCGTACTCGCACTAGAAATAAACCACAAACTGAATGAAGGACAATAAAAATTACATAACCTACTCGTATATAGTAATAACTAGTCGACCGGTCCCGGCTTTACCCGGGTGCAATTTACCACGTGTATTTAGGTTACAACACTATATTTTATATTTTTTTTTATATATGATTAATTCCCAAAGACATAACGATCTCAAAGACATGCACTTCATCCCCACCTCGATAGATGGCGCACGAACACACTTATTTGTTTAGTTTGTACTGTTAAGTATTTTTTTCGCGATAAAATATAGTTTATGTCCTTACTCGAGCTCTACTTTATCTCTGTAACATATTTCACCATAATCGGTTCAGTGATTTAAGATTTTGATTGTGTAACAGACAAACAGACGCCATGTATTCGTCGATAGATGGCGTAAGTAGTATATTAAATCGCACTTTTTTAGCACACACGCAATTAAATTAGGGTTGGGAAGTAAGGATTGGTCCTTTGGTAGCCGTATCTGAGGCTTGAGACCAATGAGGAAGTTTAAGGACGTCATTGTCACGACGAGTACCGAAAATTAATTCGTTAAATAGTAAACAGTTCGATACGGTTCACGATCTGTCGACAGTTTGAATTTTGCGATATCGCGAGATAGATTATAATCTAACGGTGTTGACAATTTTACGTTGACATACTATCGATTGTTGAGACAGTAGGTATTATACTTCAGCACACATAAAATACGTTGTTAAATTAGGTATATTTGAATAATTTCCAGGAATTCTCGAATTTAGCGAATATCTCAGGCAAAGTATTAATATTTTAGACAATATTAACTATGAATGAATGAATGGATTTCAGCTTAGGAAAGCAAATAACCCTTCTTCCAATAAATATTTAAACAATATAAAGGAAGACACGTCAGCCAAGTTTTTATGAGGTCATGATATGGGATCGTAAATAATTTATTTGGCGTACTGTTACGTCCAGCTCGTTCTATCGAGGACCATGAAGTTTTATATCCCAATCCGATTCGCGTGAAAGCGGATGTTCGTGCGAAACTGCTATATTGTTTCATGTCCTTAACTAGTATATCGACAGAAAAATATTGGATGACTAAAAATTTTAGAAAAATATTACTAATCGAGAATGTTACTAGAATACTAGAATAGTCTCTTTTTAATCCAATAAAAGAAAATAAGCAATTTTTGGCATCATTTGAGGTTAAATATCCATCACATAAATGTGATGGATATTCAACCTCAAAATTAAGGCTGTTGAATACAGACAAAGGTAACTTAAATGACAGTATTACGTAAGCATATTTTTGTGACCCTCATGTCAGCAAATGCTTAAGTAAATATTGATGAATGCTTTTTTCACGTTTCAATGTGCGTGTTTTGTCGCTGACGTAATCACCATGCAGCCCATTATCCATCAATTTTCACCCTTCCCCCTTTAATGCTTACTTAATAGTTGAACTACCAACAAGTAATTTTCGCAAAAAACAAGGTTAGTTGTATTTGTACGAAGACTTACATTTTTTAGATATCCCTTTTTCTTCTGAAATTCAGGCTTTGAATGATTTTATCTGAAAGATAATGTATCAATGACTGCAATTTTAAACTATTATAGTACAGAAATAATTCAAGATTACATCCTAAATAATAAAAGCGAAAAAAACGTTCAACGGTTTGTACCTTTTAACCCAGTTTCAGAGACGACGTAAATCTTGACATCCTACTTGCGTTTGGCGTCTAGAAATGTCGAAAAGAATTTATCTGTAGTACGTAGTACCCCAATTTTATCCGACATATACTAGAATTCTAGAAAGGGTCTTGTTATGTTTGAAGATACTGAAATTGAACATTTATGAAACTTACATCGAGTTACTTCTTTGAGGGGATAACAGAAGATCTTTCTTCACCTATCAGCTTACAAAGGCCGTTAGATTCGAAATAAAATGGCTACAAAAAATAAGGTAATTGTCCAACACACAAGCTATCATTCCTAAATGTTTTCCTTCGTCTTCCTTTATTTATAATGAAAATGTCTTGTTTTATTTAACCCTGCTTATCTTACAAGTAAGAGAGACGTGTAAATCCTTATGTATACAAAAGTAAGCGATAGCTGATTAGTATGGATCAAGTATATTCTCATCGGCTTTCTTAATGGAAACAAAATGTATATGCCATATACTTTATTTTACAGTAATTAAAACTAACTAATATTATAATTTGAAAAGTAAAACTTTATAAACGTAAGAAATACTTAAGACTACAAACTAAACAACGAAAATGCGATTTAATATACAACTTACGCCATCTATTGACGAATAGATGGTGTCTGAATGTCTGTTACACAATCAGGACTAAATCATAGAGTCGATTTGATGAATTATTGTGTCCTTTACATAGGCTATGTTTTATCGCGAAAAAATAACTTAAGAATCCAAAGTAAAGTAATGAGTGTGCCATTACGCCATCTATCGGCGTGAGGATAAAATGCATGTCGACCTGTGTGACCGTTATGTCTTTGGAAATTAGTCAAATTAGAAAAATATAGTGATATATCGAGTTCTTGTCTCTTACAGTATGAAGAAATATCGCAATTTCCTTCTAATAATCCGTATCATTTAGAACAAACAAAGTAGATATATTTTTTAATATAAGTAACATATTAACTATTGACAACTTCCCTTTGAAAAATATTTATCATTCATCACTGCTATGTGGTCTTAGGTATATGTCGCAGTTACGAACAAACAATATACGTATTAAGTCAGTTGAATTAGTCTATCATCTAAAAAAAAGTGAGTATTAGTTAAACAGACAGAAAGTCTTAATCTTAACATAAAATTAGGTTTATACGTAAAAAGGATCGACGCAGCGGTATTCATATGGGCAATGATGATGCCGTTTATGGGAATTTTATGGGTACGTAATAAAAAGAATCATCCTGTCACGTCGTGATATCGTATGAAAATTTCATGACTAATAACTTTGGTGAATGTCTTTCATTATGTAGATCTTTGCTATATGATAGGAGATATTGAATTTATTAATACTCTATGCCTTCGACTTTCATATGTACACATATATATTTTAAATGTTTAATTTTTTTATTTCTCTAACATTTAACGCTAAATGCATAATAATTACATGAATAACTAGTCTACCCGCGCGACTTCGTCCGCGTGTAGCTCCGCTCCTATTGGTCATAGTGTGATGATATATAGCCTATAGCCTTTCTCGATAAATGGGCTATCTGACACTGAAAGAATTTTTCAAAACAGACTAGTAGTTCCTGAGATTAGCGCGTTCAAGTAAAAAAACAAACAAACTCTTCAGCTTTATATAGGTAATATAGATAATTACAGTGTCAGTACCTCAACTTTGACGAGTATTTCTTTTTTTTCAATTATTACCCATGATCGACAATATATAACCTACGTCTACATAGATTTGTCAGTAAACATTATCTCTAGTTGTGCAAATTGTGTTGTATTGTATAGTTCCTTGTTCTACGCCTCTCTAACCGAGTTTCTGTTGAGTTGTGTATATTTATTACAAGAAGGTATTTTAAACCTGCTCCTGGGTCTCAAACCCCAGGCGCTACTCGGCTATCATATACACTTTATAAATTCTGAGCATATGTTTCCAATTCTGGCGATTTTCTTCGTAAATATTTTTAAAATTTCTCTTGACGTTACCGTTTTAGCTAGTAAGAATGAAGAGGGTATTTAAATAAAAACGCTATATTTTTTACTATGTCAATCATCCCACTCTCTCTGACAACACATAAAATAAATACTTTCAAAGATCCGCAGCACGGATACGGATATCCGGTACATCAGTATGTAACGTTAACCGTACGTCTTGCGGAGAGCCGGAAATGTATTTTAGTACATATGAACGAACATGACGACATTTCTTATATATATTTTTGATTTAATACGAATAATAAAAAGCTGTTATGTATGTGGTTACTCAAATGGAAAGAGAGAGGACAAAATGAATAGTATAATTCATACAAATAAATAAAATTGTAATGTCTGTCTGTCTGTCTATTTGTTCCGGCTAATCTCTGAAATGACTGGACCAATTTAGACTGGCAGAAAGCTGATGTAACAAGGAGTAACTTAGGCTATTTAACATCTCGCTACGACCCATAGACCCGAACTCACTTAGTACAGTGCTAGTAAGCAGACTACTTTTTTTACTAATTTAATTAATTTATATTTGAGTTAGCAACACCGTTTTTAACTTTGTATTTGCAACTAAAAGGAACTACCTTTTATTTTATTTCAATTATACCCACGATTTATAACAACACAATATGGACAAGACCATAATGGCTGTACAAATGTTGTGTTGTGTAAAAAGGATTTCGTGAGTGTGACAGTATTTGCTTGGTTTCCATCTAAAGTATATATTACTGTTGTTTAAATGTGAAAAAGAAGATTTTAGTTGTTTTTTCTCATGATGAAGTTCGCGAAGTTATACAAGGATGTGTTTCTCGTTTTGGACCTATTTTACTTCGGACAGCTTAAGTGTTAGTTGAGTCCTTATAATCATCCATTTGTATAACAACGTATTTTCTTTATATAAATTAAAAATCTACATAATTAATTTTAAGAAAAAAGGCAATCTCTCAGGCAATTGAAAATTAGCAAAATAAGCAATTTATAAATCACTCTTAAAAAGATTACACAAAAAATTAATCATGAAAATAGTATTTATCTTATTTAAAATAAAAGAAAACTCTTTTAACAGTATTACGCAGAGTCCTTGAAACCTTAAGGATATTTGCCAACTTTTAAATTGGAAAGAAAGCCTACTTGGCGTTTATCTTCGAAGAAAATCGAGATACTTTGTGGAAATTAGCGTTTGTGAAATTTTCAATAATGTAAAATCACTTTGTAATACGTATTGATTTCGAGGGTCTTTTTCTTTACGTTACACAAATTTTTTAGCTTATATCTCTTAATGCTAAATTACGGGGAACAGTGGCGTTGCAAGAGGAATTCTCGTCTGGAAAATCAGCTTTAAAAAGCCTCTTTCTTTCCTTATAGGACGTCATCTTACCAAAGTAGGTTTCACAAGGTTTTTTAATTTTCAAGTCAGTTTATTTTGCCATAGAGCCAAACAAGTCTAAATAAGTACTACTGCAGTGTTACTTATGTTCTATTAGAATCTAATGACACTTTTTCGCTAGCATCGAGAAAACTCGAGTTGTCAAATTTTATACTTTAGCGTAGGTGTATAATAAGTTTCAGCTATTAGTAATTTATTTTAGACATTTCAAGGATACGTCTCGAAAAAGCTCAGTTGAAATGGGATTTGTTTTACAACATCATTTAGCAGTGATTGACCAGTGGTTGAGACTTTAAGTCTAACTCGGGAGGTCCGAGTTCGATCCTGTTCACAGCAATTAAATATCACTAGCTTTAACGGTGAAGGAAAACATCGTGAGGAAACCTGCACTCCTGAGAGTTCCCCAAAAGTTCTCTGCCAACTCGCACTGGGCCAGCGTGGTGGACTACGGCCTAATACCCTTCTCATTCTGAGGAGGAGACCCGGTTCAGCAGTGGGCCATTGACGGGTCGTGATGATGATGATTACTTCATTTCTTATAAAAGTATTTACACAGATTTTGTGCCTTCTTTGCTTGTTAGAGATTAGAGTTAGAGAGTTGCCTGAAACACCCAATCTAATTTTGAAAGTTCTATAATAATTGATAAGCTATACAAAATACGATATTTATTAATAAACTAACGTTTTAATATTTAGCACAGCGCCATCTTTTAGAGGCTTCCTCAACCATAACTTAAATACCAAAAGAATCTGTTAGAAGCTGTTAAGTTATAAAAAATTACAAATCTAACCAATAATGAATAGTTCATCTTACTAATATTATAAATGTGAAAAAAACGTGGAATTTGGATGCTTGGATTAACATATAGGCTACTTTTGATCCCGGAAAATCCAGAGTTTCTGCGGGATTACTTCTTTTATGTATTAACATCTGTGTGGAAAATTGCACTCGTGCGAAGCTGCTGCTTATCGACTAGTATACAATAAAAGACATCACATAGTTTCTTCTATATATTTATATTCATTAGAACATGATATTTTATAATAAAATTAGCAGGCTGTTAGATTTACATTTTATGTTCTCGTTTGGCAGCTTTGCGATGGAAACAAAGTATATCTTAGCAAATGTAAATTTTGTGGAGAACACACCACCTCTATTTGCATACCCTGCTGATAAATTTTCTTTCGAGATGCCATGTCAACAGTTATGTAATCTTTTTGGTAAAGAATATAACCTACACGGGTAGCTTAACTGCAAAATTACACTCAAAAGACTAAAATAATACAAATATACAGCAAAATAGCAATTACACTAATTATTTAAATATTCAGGAAACTATCTTTAAATACACAAAACTGAAGTCACACGAGATCCGAGAACAACTAAACCTTATTACGTAAAAGTCAAACTTTTTATAATACAAAATACCCTCCTCATATATTCCCACTATGATGACAGGTGGGTAGGCCCGTGTTTCCTAGTTAAAATTTCAATAATCGAGATATTAATCAAATTATTCTTATTATATTTAATATCGATATAATAAAAACTACGAACATATTTTTTATCTATAAATGTATGTAAAATTTCTTGTTCAATCGTACAAAAACGGCTGAATGGATTTCGATGGAATTAATCACACAGATATATTATAACCGGGATTATTACATAGGACAATTTTTATCCCAGAAAAATTCAAAGTTCCTGCGGATTATTAATAAAATATTTATTGAACGTCTGAATATTTTTATACAGCAATATCTTTAGAACTAATTGCAACCGTGCGAAGCCGGGGTGCTTCGACTAGTTTCATAATAGCATAATATAAACCCTTGCATTCATCACTTGACTATGCAATTCAATAATCAACATATAAATTACCAAACAGATTTCAATACGATTTTCACCAATAGACAGAGTGATTCAAGAGGAAGGTTTATATGTATATTACAGGTATATTCTAGTAGAGAAACCATGCAAACCCAGGGGCAGTCGGTAGTACCTAAATTAATATTCCAGTAACTTCATACATGAACGTGTTTAGTGAGTGTTAAATGGTAATATATCCCAGAATAGAAATTGGCAAACATAACATACACCGCAACGTCAGTCTATGGTTAAAGTAAATAGCCAGTGTAAATATAACCGCACTCTTGTTTAATCTAAACTAAATATATATTTTACAAAAACTAAAATTTCACTCATACTCTAATAGCTGTTTGATAAAAAAACTTCCAAACATTGGAAATATACATTATAGTAAAAAGCTTTATTTCTAGAAATTATAGAGAAAAAATTGATCTGTAGAAGGTTTAATCAAATTACGTTAGTAACAAAACCTAACTGAACAAAATTAAACTAGATGACGCCCCAGTCAATTGTATCGCGCAAGCACTTTTTACTTTCAAATCGTGTAGCGGCGGCCGTTATCAGCAGTCCGTGTCCAGTTCAGCCGGTTTTAATCCAGCGATCGAAAGCGCTTCAGCGTCTGCTCTCTGTAAGGAGACACCCGCGAACACTGACTATTGCACCAGTCTTAGTGCTACCATCGCATAGCTGACGACAACGCTTCAGCGTCTGCTCTCTGTAAGGAGACACCCGTGAACACTGTCCATACCATTGTACGGTGATAGTCAGCGCTTCAGCGTCTACTCTCTGAAAGGAGACACCCACGAACACTGACTATTGCACTAGTCTTAGGGCTACCATCGCATAGCTGACGACAGCGCTTCAGCGTCTGCTCTCCCGTAGGAGACACCCGTGAACACTGTCCATACCACTGTACGGTGATAGTCAGCGCTTCAGCGTCTACTCTCTGAAAGGAGACACCCACGAACACTGACTATTGCACTAGTCTTAGGGCTACCATCGCATAGCTGACGACAGCGCTTCAGCGTCTGCTCTCCCGTAGGAGATACCCGCAAACACTGACTATTGCACCAGTCTTAGGGCTACCATCGCATAGCTGACGACAGCGCTTCACCGTCTGCTCTCCCGTAGGAGATACCCGCAAACACTGACTATTGCACCAGTCTTAGGGCTACCATCGCATAGCTGACGACAGCGCTTCAGCGTCTGCTCTCCCGTAGGAGACACCCGCGAACACTGTCCAACGCCAACAGCCTCAACCAGGGATTCCTATTATTTCCCTGTTCGGACTTCGACCACCTCATAATCATCGTGCGGCTAGGACGGATTTGCGCCCCTCTACTCGGTCATCGTGCCATCTCATCGAAACCCCTCCATCATTACCGGCATCACATCAAGCTTCCCCCACTACAACGTTACAAAGGGAAATTTTTGTATTTAAAATTTATATGAAAATACGTTTCTTTCTATCTGCTTTCATGCTAGCTTTAAACCTACTGATAACTCAAAATTTTGTCACATGGCGTGACCCAGGTGACTATTATTATAAATACAACGTTAAAATGCTACGAATTTCATCCCTTAAAGCCGAAACGTATATTCCAGGTATAAACCGCAACTGCTCCCTTATTTTTTATTATGAACGAGCGCAATTCCAACTCAGTGGTTATAGTGGTTTTCTCATACAGATTCAGAAACTAAAATTATAAATTTAATTTTCAGTCGGAAAATCATTTAAAATAAGTTGAAGATGATATATATATATATATATATATCATCTTCAACTTTAAAATTTAATTAAAAGAAAATTAAAATTTAATATTATTATGTAATACTAGTGACGAGCTCCGGCTTCGCACGGCTATTTTTTTACTATAATATCTATGTATTATACATATAAACCTTCTTCTTGAATCACTCTATCTATTAGAAAATCAAAATCTGTTACGTAGTTTTAGAGATCTAAGCAAACATAGGGACAGACAGACGAGAAGCATCTTTGTTTTATACTATGTTGTGATATAGTATTAGAAATACATACAATGAAGATCAAAATGACGATGCGAGAAAAGTTTCTTATGCAAACTTTGTCCGCAAAAATAAAATGAGAATTTTTTTTTTACCTTGAATTAACTGTCCGATATTCCTGATTTTGTGGAATCAATTAATCTGATTGACTGACTGATTAATTGAATCAGATTACCAAATATAATTTTAAGTACGATTATGAATAAGTGTTTGATTTATTATGCTTTGAACATGCGATGTGAATATGTTCAATGGAAATCTACTGGGAATGTTACTTTGAATGTTTGTTATTTAAAAAGATTTCAATGGAATTTGGTACACAGATACTTTATAATCTGTATTAATACATAAGTTACTTTTTATCCTTGATAACAGAAGAAATCCGGTGCGAAGATGTTGTCTACACAAAAACAGGTCAACAGTTACAATGAAATAAACTGTATATTAATTTTAGAAGTTGTAGACGAAGGTGCGGGCTAAAGGATATACTAGTATTTTATCTATACATCTAATATTAAAGAACAAACAGCATTAAATGTGTTGGCAAGTCAGCTTTTATCTTTAGGCTTATGAGAAAAGAAAACAAACTGGAGCTCAAATCTCACGGGATTCTATTCCGGGTGAACTTTGGATTCCGTTTGTCTTTCCTTTGGCAGCTCAAGTTGTTGGATATTATTTAATTTATCAAGGACAGAACGAAAAGATGTATTAATTTTGTATAGCAAATATAGCCTCAATTAGGCATTAGCCTACTTTATGATTGAATGTACAAGAAATAGTTTAGTCTGTTCGAAAATGTACTCCAGCCTTTTTTTACTTTATAGTTTCTGTTATTTATCTATATTAGGTTTTATATATATTAAAACTATAAAATATCGATAAATAATTAGAATAATTTGATCAGTATCTCAATTATCGAATACTCATTTTATATTCTTTGTAAATACACTTTTTTCATTTTAGCCTTGACCGATTGTACCCCCACTTTTTGGAAGTGGTATGATCGGGCGATAAGTTTCGGCACGGAGGACAATTTTGATTAAACATTGTAAAGAGTGAGAATAAATAAATTGTGAAATTGATTTGAAACCCCTTAACCTAATTTGACAAAAACAACATCAGAAATTTTTGACTGATTTTTTAATAAAATAAATATTCAGTGAATAATTTCAATTAATGTTGTTTCTCTTCAGCAGCTAAATTTTAACATTTTTAATAATATAAATTGAGAATTCCATTTCAAATAAATTTGTCTAAATATATTATATCAAAACAATAATGAACATTAATTTTTTTAACATCTAAGTTATTATTATCCATACAAAAGTAGTAAAAAGTATACACAAATTAACGAAGTTAAACACATTTTTTATTTTCCAGGTCATATTGTGATAAACAAGAATATTTGGGTTACAATGTTAAGTAGATTGTTATGGTAATAATACTAAATAACAACACATTTGTGTACCCAAATTGTATTCATTTTAATAGTGTTTCATGAAAGGAGGTTTTCATGAAGATTGCAGTCATTAGGCGCACAATGTTTACAAATATTTTATTTGTATTTTCGTAAACATAGTCCTCATTTTTATAAAAAAAATAGTACTTCGAGAGTAATGTCTGGACGCCATTTTGTAATGCAATGATACACAAAAATAGTAGCCCTAGCTTTAATAAACGGACACACCCTTCAAACATTACACTACGTGACTTGCCGCCATTTTATTTTAAAGTACTACCTCCCAATATTTACACCATCTACTGAGAACTTTAAAAGTCAAATTTCATCGTAAAAAAGATAAACGAAAAAAGATTATATACGACATTGAGATTATATATAAAAATATTAAGTAATAATATAAGGACAGTGAACTGTTAAACGAGAGCAAATACTATTTAATAAATTAATACCAACATTATAAAATAGATGGCGCCACATGTATCTCGTAGCCATAGATCATAACGTAGCAGTTTCGTAGAGGGCATTGCTACGATTATTAAGCTATATTAAATAATTTATTATTTATTGCTACAAAAATATAATTACTATACTTTATTAACATTTAAAATAACAGTTATTTATTAACATAATTAATTAAATATAATAATTATTATAAAATTTAATTCTTAAGTTTAAACTAGATGGCGCTCGTAGCAATCGTGTAGCAAAGGCTTTATCGCTACGAAAAATATACTAGGAGAGCATAGTACAGAAAGAGCTCACAATTTGTTGGGAAAACTCAAGAGGGATAAGGAAAATCTAACTTCACCGGATAAGCTAGCTGGAAATCCCGATTAGAGCGGAAAATGTCTACTAGGTACCAGGATCTAATACGTAGCGAGGAGTTATCTTAGTAGGTAGCAGGAGGGTTCTTTTGTAGTGTGAGTTAGAAAATGTTTTGTGGGCGGGGCTAAGTTTTCACGCAGGCGCACTTACGCACGTCACTGACATGGCGCCAAAAGATAGCTAGTGTTCGTGACGTGTTTGGTAAGTTGTGATAGGTGTTAGTTCTTATTAAAATTACAGCAAAACTTGCTAATAAAATACTTATAGCAATTAAGGTAAATCTTTATTTTTATAGTAACTAATTGAGCGAAATCTTATTGTAATTAATAAGTGTACCTATATAATATTCTGTAATTATTCAGAAGTTTCGATAAAATTGATAAATAAATAATTAAATTTATCTATTTCTTATTTGAATTATTTATATATTCGAAAACCGAAGAATTAAACACATGAAAAATAAGCTCAAACATAAGTTAAGATATGCGCCATCTAGAGGGAGCTTTCTAAACCACGTCGTAGTTCGGAGTTATATATGCAAAAAAACCCTTTGTCTTAAATACTACGCGAATAATTAAACTTATAAATATTTCTATAAATTAATATTTATATCCTATATATCTTATATTTTATATGTATATCTTTATTTAGTATTATTTTGCTCTGAAGCGGCGACTTTCTTGTCAAGGCACATTATTCTTACGCGTATTAGTTCCAGCATTGTGGTAGAGATGGCGCTGTTTGCGCGTTTATCTTTATCTTGGGTAAAACTATTAAATATTTTTTTTAGAAATTGTAAGTCTAAAAAGTATTTAACAAGTATATAATAACTGTGAACTATAACATACTGTTAACCATTAAAAACGAGAGCAAGTATTATTTTTTAAATTTAAGTCCTAGATAGGCAAAATAGATGACGTTATGTGTATCTCGTAGCAATCTCGTAGAGGGCTTTGCTACGATAATAAATGAAATAATTTAATATTTATTGCCTATATAATAATATAATATGATCTTTTACAGATAAATATACAGTTATTTATTAACATACTTAAATAAAATAATAAATATGAAATTGCATTAATCAGTTTACGCTAGATGGCGCTCGGAGCAATCGCATTGCAAAGGCACCATTGCGACGAAAAATATACCAGGATAGCATAAAACAGAAAGATCTCACAATTTGTTTGGAGAATTCGAGAGGGATAAGGACCATCCTAGCGATAACCTAGAATAAAATATTCTTCCGACAGGGAAAATGATACAATAATTGTAAAGGTATTTCTGGAAAATATCAAAGCAAGGAGGAAGGATATCAAAAGGTTTTCAACTATATTTTTTTGCAGAAAATATTTGACAAACGTGAGGGAACTATAGCCCATAAACCCTTGAGGGGAAGTATTGGAAGGAAATGAACACGGAAAATAGAGAGGAAGTTTTATTTGTATGAAACATATTCCTGTCATTTAAATATTATAAAACCATAGGAATGCTACTGGCAGCGTAATAATAAAAAAGGTGGATCTATATAATTTAAAGATTATTTCAAATATATAGATATATTAATAATAATAAGTATTAAAATATTTTGAGAATACATAATAGAGTGAAAGGGAGAAAGGGAGAAAGGATCACTAGAAAAACATTGGTCAAAGATTTTATTCTTGATTTTCAAACAGTTAGAATTTTTTTGAAAATTCTATTCCATTTCTTTTTGTATATTACGTTAAATAAATTATAAACAAAAAGAAATGAAAAAAATCGTTTTTAAATCTATATTAATTTATAAAACTGAAGAATATCAAGATCTGCTGGTCCGATTTGAAAAATTCTTTCAGTTTTAGATAGCCCATTTATCGAGGAAGGCTATAAGCTATATATCATCATGCTTTGACCAATAGGAGCGGAGCTACACGTGGACGAAGTCGCGCGGATCTACTATGAAAAAATATATGTATTAAAGTGTTCTTAAATTATATTCGACTAAATAATCTAATTCTATTCAAATAAATATAAAAAGAAAAACGGTATAATATAAAGGGTTGGGAACTGGGATGGCTTACGAAGAACAAAGCTTTTGATTCTATAATAATGTAAATAAGATTATTTTTGCGGTCAAGGGTCGTTAGGATAAGCATGTAAATTATTTATATTATTTTATTTCAGTAGTATAATTCTCCTATAGAAAATTATTCTAACACAAGCTGCCCCGATAGACGTTGTCCTGTCTTAACTATGAATATTGAATTCGAATTAATTGTCAAAAGCTTACATTAGAAAAGTTAATATGGTCGTTAAGTTTTCTTAAATTTTCTAATTTTCCGCGCAACTTTTTTAATTTTTTCTTCCATAAGAACCTTCTGACAATAACTATCACAAAAAAAAAAGAATAAGCGAAATCGGTCCAGCCTTTTCCGCCGATGCCGTGACAAAGGGAAATAGGGATTCATTTTTATAATATAGAACTGTTTGAATCTCTAATTTTTTTACAGCAGTTTTTTAACACTTTAGTGATAAGTTTACTCTAAGTCTAAAACTTACCCAGAGCCATTCAGTAACTCGTATCGTAGGTTTACACACTCTAGTTTGGGATTACTAGTTGCAGTTGTAATTACCTGGAACCAATAGAATATTGTTACTTCGATAATTGAGGATATAGTAGCTGTCTAGATTTGAAACAAATATTTCCTTCAAAAAGTAGTATTTTGTTGAATATTAAAATAAAAACGATTTATAAACAGTTATGAAACTTACTGATAATCAGATTTTATCTCATTCCAACATATTTTTTTAATTCTTTATTAATTTTGGGACTTTTACACAAAGTGAGAATGTCATCGTTTCATTAGAAAAAATGACTACAAACATTCATTTTATGTAAGTACAATATTTAAGTTTGAAATTATATAACGTAAAAACGGCTGAACCGATTTCAATGAAATTTCGAATATACACCTGGATTTACACATTGGCTATTTTTTATGCCCAAAAAATATTCAGAATTCCTGCGGGATAACTATAAATTTTGTTTAGTGTCGTAAATGTCTGAATATTTTTGTTTAGTAACAGTTTATTGAAAATGAAATGTTTTTTGATACATCTAACCATTGTAAATAATAAATCGCACCCGTGTAAAACCGTGGCAAGTCAACTAGTCTTACTAATATTATAAAAATATATAAAGGTCAGGCATTTCGGTAGGACATTTAGAAAAAGGATAAAATTGACTTCAAAGATACTGTTTGTAAGTTTTTGAAATATCAAACATTTCGTACTGAGTTTGTAATATTTTTAGAATTATGTCATCCTCAGTATTCAACGTTCAGTATATCATTAGGGAAGAACTCACTAATTGGCGAGTCTTTTAACTGAGGCATGAGGCAGCGCCTCGGGGCTGCAGATATCTTTGAACATACCTTTAAAAGTTTACTTTGAGGAATATTTTAGATCCGTTTTAAAATGTAGTTTCCTTTTATTTAGATACCTATTATATGTACAGACGCCTGAGGCTTGCGATCCAGATGCAAGGTTAAAAATCTTCTTCGTTGCTTGACTTTGCTACTTAACAATTAATACTAGTGGTCGCCTTGTGGTCGTTCGACCAGTATTAATTTAAATTAATTTAACAAAAAACTAGTATATATGCATGTGTGTGTCAAATACATTGTAGTGTTTTTTTATTGATTTAATGTATTTTTTATGCATATTTAAAAAAATATAAGCATTCTGCACTTCTCCTCTGTATAAACTTAAGTGTGGAAAATTTCATACTACGTCCGCGTAATAGAGTAAAAAGGAGTACAAAGTTTTTGATTCACTTATTAATATATAGATAATAAATAAGTGAATCAAAAACTTGGATTATGGATTGAAAATAGAAAATTCAAATATGTGTCTAGAAAATTCAAATTTTAAACCTATTTTTGATTTATTATAAAAATATTTGGAATTAAACTTTAAACACATTTGTCGGAAACAAATTAAAAGGGAATGAAATGGAGTGAACGGCATATAACATAAGATATATCGGTGCAATACGGTCGGGATATAACTAAACATTGCGATCTCTTACTATTCTACCAGAAACCCAAGCAGTGCCTTCTGCTTGTGACCAAGGTGTAGGCTTACAAGGCCCTTTAACAGAATTCCAACATTTGCCTCCACTGCTTAGTTTCATTAGACTATTATAAATCTAAGCTAACATAAAGCTAACGTAATACAAGGCTAACCTAACCTAAGGCTAACGTTGTGTTTACTTAACCATCGGACAACACTACATTGCACTCAACACCTTCACCAGAACTTCCCAGATGATATCCACTCCTTGAGACCACGAGTAAAGCTGAGCTCCACTATCTTAGTACGAGAATATAAAGCGACGAGTCTAGCTAGAATTCCCCTCCACGGGTGGGGCAAAGAGAAGTAATTATTATTTTACTCTAGCGCCATAGATACCGATGACGATCGATCCATTATTCGATAATCGTTTACTCGTTTGAGGCTATCAAAAATCGTTGAATATTAAAATGACGCGACGGAAGTGATAATTAATTTTCCACTAGCGCCATTGATGGCGATGATGTTTATTCTATAATCGTTTAGTCGTTCCGACATATATGAATATTATATATACAAGTAACTGCTGAGCTATATATAGTGTTATATAATATATAAGTGCTTGTATAATGTTATTACGGATGTGCTCAACAGGCGTGACTCGTCCCTAACGTAATTTATTGTAGCGGAAGGAAACAATATTTTCGAGAATGGTGACAACGACGACGACGACGAAATATTGCTATCAATTAATAATCTTATAATATTTTACTAAAAATGTAACGAATCTTTCAAAAAATAAAGGCTAGTCTCAAAATTTCTTTGGTACCAAATGAAAAATTACCAGTCATTAATATTGGTCAAGTGGCTGAGAATTATGTCAAACGCCATAAACTTATATTAGTTTTCTAATTTTCCTAGCAATTTTTTAAATTTTTTCTTACATAAGAACCTTCTCGTGACAATAACAAACACAACAAAAAAAATTGGCGAAATCGGTCCAGCCGTTCTCGCGTAATGCCGGCCGTGACCATGTTACAAACATTACAAATTTTAACGCAACACCATGATCCAACCAAGATAAAAAAAATTGCTGAATAATGCTAATTATCTTCATTTAATATTTTTGTTACAATTTTTGAAAATCTATAGATGTTTTTCGGAACAATAAAATGGGAATTGGTATATAATCTTTTATTCTTACTATCATCTAATCTACAAAATGTTATATGACCCTAAGACGATCGAGTAAATCCCCATTTAGCATCATGGCCTCCCTTACAAATACAAGATATAAGTTAAAATTAGACTAGTCTATTAAAACATAATAAGTACCGTAATACTTAACCTTTACAAACGTCTACATAATTGAGAATTTGACGTTGAAGGAGAAATTTCTTAATTAAATTCCAAGCGCACATCTCACTCCATCAAGAGAGCATTTTTACGGTTATTTTTACGGGATCGTCTAGGATGCCTTATAATTTTGTCACGTTCGCAACTCAGACCCAACTCATTCATTTTATTATTTTATAGGTAAGAACATACCTGAATAAACTGACATACATATACAAGAGCAAGGCTAGAAATGTGAATAAATAGATAGAAAATTCCTTTTTGTTTTAGAAACGTATTCTTCCTTTAATATTAATGGTCTGCTCTTGATTTTTTATTTCATTTAGCAAAGGAAATCAAAAATGATATAAAGAATGAAGATAAGTAAAAAGACTAATACTTTTCCCATTGTTTTATTCATTTATTCACTCACTCGCACATTAACTCTTTCACACAATCAATAATTTACTCGCTCACACAATTACATACAACCACAGATTGGCTAACAATTTTAACTTTTTAATTCATAAGAATTTCTTTCGCGTTTCGTTTATATTTATTTAGTTTTACCTAGATATACAAAGATTTTTTAATTACTGACCACCAACGTAATTTATATAGGACTAGTTCCCATCATAAGACATAACGAATCATAACTCGATATGCACTTCGTCAATAGATGGCGTGATCGCCCACTCATTTGTATAGTTTGTATTCTTATTTATTTTTTAGCATTAAAACATAGCCTACGTCCTTTCTCAATCTCAAAATTATCTCTGTACCAAATATAATCAAAATCAGTTTAGTCATATAAGCGTGATTACGTAACATACACGACAGGCCATCAATCCGCCAATAGATGGGGTAAGTAGTACATTAAATCGCACTTTAAATTTGTATAGTTAGTATTCTTAAGTATTGCTTACGTTTCTTAAGAGTTACTTTGGAAAAAATAATATTTATAGAATAAATGATCAAAATATCTTCCAAAGTAATTTAGCTGTCAATGTAAACCGAATTCCGATTCAAAGTTCGATCGAGTACCAAAGCAACTGCCCATTTCTATAGAGGTGAAGTTTTGAGCCGCTGTTCAAAAGGATACAGTTCAAAGAGACTCTTTTTATTGGTTTCGTATCAGAACCGGATTGTAAGAGAAACATACTGACGAAAATTACTTTGACTACGTTTTTAAAAAGCTTTTAAAGCGTATTTGATGAGCTCCTTATAAATTTCTTTTACTAATATTAGCTACACATTTTGATTGACAGTTAATTCTTCTCAATGACAATTTATACATCAACAATAATATCTGATGATCTGTGATTTTATATGAGAAACATTGTGTAGGGTAGTACAAGTACTGAAGCTTAGTGTGGCCGAGCTAAATTCTAATATTTAGTTTGATTGAATTGTTGAATTAGAGTTATGTAAAAGTGCATTGTAACTGAAATAATTCGGCCAAGTGCGAGTGTGGAACTCGCGCTCTGAGGGTTCCGAACAATTTCAATAAAGGGACAAATACATCTCAAATTTTGATTTTCATGTGCGGGTTTAAATATTATCAAAAGTAGTATTGAGGGCACTAACTCCCGTAATGCGAGTTTCAATTGACATATTTATATTTATTTACAGAAAAAATATAAGAAAATATGACAAAACATAAAAAAATAATGGATTAAAAAACAATTTCACTAAAATAATTTTAAAAGTCGGTGGACATATATTTTATTAATATTTGGTGAACATATATTAATAAAATATATGTCGGGGTATAGTTGGGTAGGATAATAGTGAAGGCCGTGTCGGGCTATAATTAGAGTAGGATAATGATAAAGAAAATAAATTGTCACTTACGTCGCGATTTTTATATTCAAAGATTTTTGACAGCCTCAAACGAGTAAACGATTATCGATTAAGCGCGACGCCAGCGCCATACTTCCTTTTTGTTGATTTACTTCGGATAATAATAAAGAAAATTAATCATCACTTCCGTCGCGTCATTTTAATATTCAACGATTTTTAACAGTCTCAAACGAGTAAAAGATTATCGATTAATCGGGATGCCAGCGCCCTATTTCCGTTTCGTTGATTTGCTTCTCCCCTGTAGTGGAGGGGCATTGCTACCATTGTCTAGTCCCTTTATATTCCCCGACTGACTCAGTACACTTTAGCCTCTCAACAAGTCTCTCTGAGTAAACATCACCTGGAGTTAAAGTGTAACAAATAGTGTGTCGCATCACGGATATTGGACATCTCGGACTAAGGATCAAGTGAGTTCTTACATCTTATTTATTATGAGTCCCTACATTGCATTTAAATGTGTTAACACAATCTTAGGTTAGGTTAGCCTTAGGTTAGTGAGGCGCCCTCGTATCTGATTCGGCTACTGAAATCGTATCTTAACGATAGAGAGATTCTATGGGAAGATGATGCTGGGAACTTGTGCCGACATAAAGTTAAAAGAGGTGTTCCACAGGGCTCGGTTTTGGGACCAGCCTTGTGGAACATTGGCTATGATTGGCTCCTGCGCTCTCCATTATTGCCCGGGATGAAAATAATCTGCTATGCGGATGACACTCTCGTGACTTGTCGGGGGAGAAATTACGTGGAAGCTGCTCATCTCGCAACAGAGGGTACGTCTCTGGTAATTGACCTCATTAATAAGCTGGGACTTGAGATGGCGATACAAAAAACGGAGGCCCTACTATTTCATGGACCGCGAAGAGGACCTCCACCGGGAGCCAAGTTAACCATTCGGGGGGTAGAGGTGGCTGTCAAGGCCCAAATGAAATACTTGGGACTTATATTGGATGGAAGGTGGAAGTTCACCGCCCATTTTTCTAATCTTGCCCAAAGACTCGTGAATGCTGCTGCAGCCTTGGCAAGCCTGATCCCTAATAAAGGTTGCCCAGAGTCCCCATGTCGCAGGCTTTATGTGGGAGTGATCCGTAGTATGGCTACATATGGTGCACCAGTCTGGGTGGGATCTCTCTCAGCTGAGAACAGGAGGTTGCTGCGAAGGCCCCAGAGACTGATCGCAGTGAGAGCGATTCGTGGCTACCGGACCGTTTCTTGGACAGTAGCCACACTACTTGCAGCTGATCCTCCTTGGTAACTTCAGGCTGAGGCACTTGCGGAGGTCTTTCAGTTCAGGAGAGCGATGAGAGCGGAAGGGGAAGAACCTCCAAGGGAGTTGATAGAGAGAATGAGAAGACGGGCTCAGGAGATCGTGTTAAGAAGATGGACCGAAGACCTTCAGAGGCCAGAGGCGGGTACGTTTACCGTTGAGGCAGTACGGCCACATTTAGAACGATGGATTGAGAGGAAATACGGTTCTTTGACATACCGATTAACGCAAGTGCTTACCAATCATGGGTGCTTTGGTAAGTACCTGTACCAGGTCGCAAGAAGAGAGCTAAATGCAGGGTGCCACGAGTGTGGTGCTGCTGTGGATACTGCGGCGCACACACTCGTGGATTGTTCGGCTTGGGAACCACAGAGGTACTTGCTCAAAGAGGTGGTAGGTGAATTTGCGTCGCTATCGGAGTTGGTGGGGACTATGCTCACCGGTAAGAGAGAGTGGGCGGCTGTGGTCGCGTTTTGTGAGTCTGTTGTCTCAAAGAAAGAAGTGGCGGAGCGGGAAAGAGAAGCTGATCCTGCTGCAGTACCGCGTCGCAGAAAGCGGATAGGGGTGCGCAGACGTCATTTTTAGCGTCTGCAAGTCCATGCTTCCTGAGGAAGCAATTGGAGATGACAGCTGCTTCTCCATGAGGGATTGAGGAGCATGGCTCTTCAGGTCGGTCTCCGTCTAGGCAACATGGTTGTGTGCTGAAAGCGTTCCTGTGGTGCCTGCCTCATGACGGCGGTGGATTCGGTGGTTTTTAGTGGGTAGTTCAGCACTCGCTGTGAGCCCCACATACCCCTTCGTCGCACGGAGGGGATGCGTAAAAGCATTTTCCACCGTTAAAAAAAAAAAAAAAAAGGTTAGCCTTATCTTAACCTAACCTCAGAAAAATAGTGAGACCAAGCAGTGGAGGTGAGTGTTATGATCATTTAAAGGAGCTCCTTAAGCCTACACCTTGGCCACAAGTCCAAGGCACTGCCTGGGTTCCTGTCCAAAAACTACAGAATCGTGATATTCGATGAATTAATTCATTTAAATCGTCTCTCTGTTCTGACATATATATTGTTAAATATAGAACCTCCTTCTTTTTTTGGAGCCAATTAAAATATTTTACAATATGTTATACATATGCATGCTTTCGGCACGGAATTAAACCCTGATGAACGTTAAGCTAGAAGGCTTAGAAAAGGTGCCTTACTTTAAACCTTATTGAACAGTCTTAGAAATTAAAAATTTAATAAATTTATTAATAGAATTAATATAATCTTTTTAAATACATTTTTCCATTTCGAATTGTTTCTTTCTTTCTTTCTTGGAATAATAATTTTTCATGTCCGCATATGCGGTATGCCCTATAGAATAACTACTTGTTAGCACGTAAGAATAAATAGCTATATTTATTGATTGCTTACACTTAGAAGTTTTTCACAGCTTTAAGATACTATTAGACTTACATGTTTAATATTTACTTCAACTTGATAATTTCACGTATTCTTTAAATAATGCGTGATAACTTAAATCTATAAAATTTCTTTTTTTTTCGTAATTTAACCAAAAATTGACATTTTTAGGATTTTCCCCATATTAGTGCTATAAGACCTTGCTTTTTGCCAAAAATCATGTTCCTATGTCAAAAGACGAATATTGGTATTTGAAATTTATCTCGAAAATCAAAATTATAATACATGAGAGAAAATCGGCTGCGTCTTTTTATTAAATTGATTTAGCATTTTGATATTTTTACATATTTGAGGTACTAGAGATTAGAATATTTTGGTCGAAAAAAAATTAGTTTTTTAATTTTAGCTTTTATTTGTGCTATGAGAGAGAGTGATCACATTAACAGTCATATATTTTTAATGCGTGGACTTAGAAGTTTAATTATTTGCCAGCCACAAGGGACCGCAGGCTTGAGTATTTGATATTAATTTCAACTTGATACCTCCACGCGATCTTGAGAAAAAAGGTCTTGACAGACGTCCGGACAACGAAGTGATCCTATAAGGGTTCCTTGTTTTAAGGTACGGAACCCTAAAAATGGATTTATATCCTACACTTTTAAATAACTATAATAACAGCGATATAAAATCGCAACAAAGAATTTATCAAATTATTGTGAGTCTTATTTTTAAGAGCTTTAATAGTGAAGGTTCAAACTCATCACAGTTGAATGCACCTTTATTGCAAGGTCCCAGGTATTATTTGGACTCTCTCCAGAACAGTTTGTAAAAATTCTCAATCCTAACTAATATCCTAATCTCGATGGAAACGTAAGAAATACTTTAGAATAAAAACTAAATAAATGATAGTGCGATTTAATATACTTCTTATGCCATCTATTGACGAATAGATGGCGTCTGTCTGTTACACAATCAGGCTTAAATCACTGAAGCGATTTCGATGAAATATGAAACAGAGATAAAGCAGAGCTTGAGGAAGGCATAGGCTATGGTTTGTCACGAAAAAAATACTTAAGAATACAAAGTAAACAAATGGGTGTGTGATTACGCCATCTATCGACGTGGGGATGAGGTGCATGTCGAGCTGTGCGACTGGTATATATTTGGAAATTAGTCATATATACATTAAAATATAGTGATACAGCGATTAAAATGTGAAATTAAACCTACATATATTCCTCAACAAAGCGAGGGCTGGTAGCTGTTGGTTAGTAAATGTATTACTTTACATAAATCGAAAGAGTTATAAAACTTTGAATCCAGTATAAATATTTTAAACCAATATCTCGAGCGCAGCAGGCGGCTAGTGCTTAATCAATTTATTTATGGCACAAACTTTAGAGCCTTTCGCTCTACTTCATTTCATTTTTATCTATTTTTTTAATAGAAATTTTATCTGATTTAAATTTTACATTTGTAATAGATGAAACGAGTATTAGATTAGTTTCAATGGTAAATTCTGATTTCAGAGAATTTATAGCGTTACGTTTTCTTGTGTATTTGTTTGACTAGTAGTTTCATAGAATAAATCATGAAGATTAGTTAAAGCCAAGACATATCGCTGTTCAACCGTATATATTATGATATCATTTGGCGTTACGCCTTTTTGGAATAGATTAAATTTTCAAAATTGATTTTAACTATTAACGGGCTCATATTTAAAAAAAATAAAAAATACATGTCTGTTTATTTTTCTTTTAGTTTCATATAACATAATAATATAGATATGTTAAAAATATTGTGAATCGATTAGCTTTAACCTGGTTTTTCGAGTCCTAGGTCTCAGACACTGCTCTTCTTCCTATCTCCAGAAGGGAATCATTTTTATCCCTGTCAGATATAAACTTATATATCTCGCAAATGTTATTCATCTAAGAATAACTTTTTTATTCAGGCTGAATTCATTAAAAACTATATCATCAGTTTTAACAATACTTAATATGGTTAATCCAGAAAAAGTGAAAATGTAATTATTTGAAATTGTGAAAAAAAATATACTTTATAAATCTTATAAAAAAACAAGATATATATTTATTTTTTTAATAATAATTTGTATAAAACAAAGTTACTTCCAGCTGTCTGTACTCTTAGATATTTTAAATTGCGCAATGAGTTTTAATGCGGTTTTCACCAATAGATAGAGTAATTCAAGAGGATAGGATAGTAAAGAAACTGTGCGAAGCTGGGGCGGGTCGCTTGTGTCTTAAAATACGTATCTAGAATTTAAGGACAGAATCTTATTAATATCAAACCGAAAGGAGAGCGAGGTCATTATTTTTTATATAAAATATTAAAATAATAAAAGAAATACGTAGACGCAAGTATATTAAAATAAAAAGGAAAATTCATTTCTGATATCATTAGTTTTGTGTTTCACGTTGATACTCAAGTAGTATTCATTTTTCTTTGTATTTCTTTCTTGAGCTAGATAGTATAAATTAATTTAATATATGAAAAGAATAATTTATTTCCTTTTAGAATCTGCTTATCAATTTTATTTAATATTACTGGTGTATACATTGTGTATGTAAAACAAAAGTTACAGTATATTTTTTAATATTGTTAATCGTTAAGTAACACTTAAATACGTAACGTAGGTAATACTTAAGAATACAAACTAAACAAACGAAACTGCGATTTAATATACTACTTACGCCATCTAGTCTTACACAATCAGGCTTAAACTACGGAACCAATTTTGATGAAATATGATACAGAGATAATGTAGAGCTTGAGGAAGGACATAGACTATGTTTTATCGCGCTATGTTATAATACAAACTTAAGAAATAAGTTTGAGATTACGCCATCTAGCGACGTGGGGATGAAGTGCACGTCGAGCTGTGTGTCTTTAGGAATTAGTCATATATAAATTAAAATGTATAATATAGTGATATAGCGATTAAAATGTGATATTACACTACATTGTAAATTTATCCGAGGTAGGTATAGTGTATTTACAAAGGAAAAAAAAGTAAAAATAAACTATTTGACAACCCTATCTCACCGTATTTTAATTACAGCTTCCTCCCCAAAGCTCGGCTCCTCGAAGACATTGTATCGTAATGTATTCATAAAATTCATTACAAATTATTCTAACGCATGCAAATGCAACGAAATTAAAATCATAGACTATTCTTTTTTTTTTAAATTTAAAAGCAGAAAATTTTAAATTTTCTCTTATTTTTGTTAGCAAACACTGTTTATAAATTAGTATTCGCGGGTTGCTCATTTTATCTTATTTCGAGTATATAACTTTCGTTCCGATAGGATTGAGTTAGTCAGTCATATGGTGAGTTGTTTAATGGCTAGGCCTCCGTTACCGAGGAGTACGTAAGTAACGTACTTTATTAATTTAATATTTGGTAGCGAGGCCGAGTGGTGAAGGTGAGAGTATAGGGTTACAAAAGACGTGTTTAAACCTGCTCCTGAGTCTCCAGCCTCAGGCACTCCTCGACTCCTATCTAGATAACATGTTAACATGTAGCAATCGATCTGAATCACCCAAGATATTTCATACAGTTTAGTTTTAATATCATCGTGGTTTAGTGCTGTGGATAAGTTTTCTTTGGCAAGGAAATGGGAAGCGTTATTAACCTGAAGAAATTCCTACTCCTTGGTCATAAATCCAAGGCACTACAAGGTTCCCTGTCTAAAATACATATTTATACATATTATTCTATAATATCTGAGGTATATATATAATTAACTGAGGTAGGGCACAGCAGGAAATTTCCTGCTCAAATATGGAGCAGCCCGACTGGGGTAGTACCTCGACCTTACAGAAGATCACAGCTAAATAACACTACTCTAAAGCAGGGTGGTTGTGTTCCTGTTGGTGAGTAAGGTGACCAGAGCTCCTGGGGGGAATTGGGGATGGGGTCGGCAACGCGCTTGCGATGCTTCGGGTGTTGCAGACGTTTATAGGCTGCGGTAATCGCTTACCATCAGGTGAGCCGTACGCTTGTTTGCCGAACTAGTTACATAAAAAAAAAATCAATGACATTTTTTCAATCAAAAAACTTACAGATTGACATATTTTTATTTATTGACTAAGTTATTTTCTTCTTCTATACCTATTACAAGACATTACTTATTTCAAGTATTTCGACGTGAAGACAATATATAACATTTAATGCGATAGATTAGTCTCAGTTTATCTGGTGTTTTCGTGCAGTGAACATGGAAGTTAGTGCCATAGTGTCGTGATTAAGGTTACCCTTCTCGAGGTCCATGTAAGTTTACTTTATTATCTATTGTCGTTAGCAAGGTCGAGTGGTGGAGGTGAGAGTTAATATATTATGAAAGAGCTCTTTAAACCTGCTCCTGGGTCTCAAGCCCCAGGCACCGCTCGCCTCAGTCTAAATTGCATGTATATAGGTATTGTGTACAGTAATGGGTATCGTCTCTCTCTTATTCTATAGTATTGTGTTGTGGACAAGAAAGAATTTCTTGTTGTTTCCATTGTACAGTAGATTACGTATATATACTTTACATTTAATTCAAAATTGTTATTGACAAATGTAAAATGAGCGGAGTTTTTAAAAACACAATGAAAAAAAAATTTTTGCATGTGTTAATACTTACTTATTATTTGTTTTTTATCTTTCTTCTTATTGGAATGTAAAATAACTGAATTATTTAAATTAAACAAAAATTTTCATGCCTTTAAGGCAGATTAACACCTTATGTACTAACTATATTCATGCAAAAAACATTTAAATTTCAATATTACTATCCCACAGGAACTCTTAATTTATAGTGACAAAAAGTAGCATATGTGTTAATCCAGGTTTTAAAGTATCTATGTGCTAAATGTCATTGAAATCCGTGCTGCCCTTTTTGCGTGATCGATTAACAAACATCCAAATATACAAAAAAAATTACATTTATAATATTAGTAAGATAAGGTTTTTGGAAAGTTAAATAATACAATTAGTATGTGTCAACCTCAAAACCGTTTTGGGTCTTTATTACTAACTCCAAGCTAACATGGCGAGAGTTAGGCAGAATTAATGATGTCCAAGGGAGGATTTATAACAAACCCTTTATAAAGTGACTCAACAAGTTTAAACAAAAAGTTTCCCGTTCACCAGCTCCGATTTGTTCTCGGTTTAGGAACAAATGACCACACTCAGTCCAGTTTATTTCACGTTATTAAATAGTTTTAACTACTGTAGCATAGTAAACTCTTTTTTTATATCATTTGATGCTGAATAATGTTTTTTAGCCAGCTGTATTATTAAAATTTTATCACGTGTATTTCATTACCAAAATAATCTCTTCACTACATAGTATAAAACAAGCTCTCTTACAGCTGTCTGTCTATCCCTATGTATTGTTATATTTTTTAAAACTACGCAACGGATGTTGCGGTTTCATTTTAATAGATAGAGTGATTCAAGAGGAAGGTTTATAAGTATAACACATGCATAATATAGTAGAGAAAGAAACCGGGCGAAGCCTGAATCGGTTAGCTAGTTATGTATACAACAAACTCCCATATAAATTTGTTGTCTATTTTTCAATCCCTTCAGGCATTTTTTCGTCAAAATTTTTTCATCAAAATCAATCGAGCGGTTTTTTAGTTATAAATGGTGTAACTTACTGATTATAGGTCAATAGATAGAAGTTACATTTTATTCAAGTATCAAATACATTTATAGTTTTGTTATATAACATTCCATAGTTACGCTAATATGAAACAGTAGTTGTCTTAGTAATAACAACTACTTCTAATTTGTGTCGTGTTTAATGGCAAATTGAGTACCACAGGGTGCTTAATATATGCTGTGTAATGAGAATATATTTCTTTATGAATTACAGCTCTCATATTAATATTTTATGATAAAAATTACGCAGTTGATTAATAATCAATATCTATACTTCTATACTAATATTATAAAGGGGAAACATTTATATTTTCTCATCTCTCACAAACTACTGGACAGATTTTAAAAATTCTAACACACTTATAATGCTACATTATCCCTGAGTAACAGAGGCTATATTAATAAATTATAAAAATTTAGGTATCAATACTAAAATTTCAATAATGTAACCCAAGGTGTAATTATATGTGTAAGGACTAGAACTTGTAATTATATGTTACCCAATATACTTAACACCCTACCTTCGGAAATTCAATATATTTACCTTAACGATCCTAAATGCATATGTAGGCTCAAGGAGTATTTTAGGAATGCTCCTTGAACTTACTAATGCTATATACTGATATAGTATATAACATTAATATGTCACCATAAGTATTCTTAAGGAACTCACTATCCACGCAGAAACCATAATGGCTTTTGTGGATATGTGTAACTTCGTATAAAGTAGGTATATTTTTTGTTTTGGTCAATAAATTAAAAAAAAAATTACCAATAAAATGTTTTTCATCTCGTGCGCTGCGGAAACTTGATAATAGAACAAAATAATGTTCTACAATATTAAAACTTCGCGATACCATATGTCTAATTATTGTCATAATGGCACTATATCTACTTCCTTATATTAAAAAAATTGATAGAAATGCTAACAAAATCAGACCATGTTATCCATACATTTCTATTAATCTTTATCCAAATAAATCATTTCGTATTAAAGACTGTTTCAATACCTGTAGATTACTTTTGAATTATTTAAATCAGACATTCCGTTCAAAAGATAAAATACTCATAGCCTAAGTAATAAATATGCCGCGGGCGACGCAGCGAGGAAGAGGATGGGGGCACCGAAGTGTATCTATTGAGATATAACAAAATAATGAATCGTGGGAAACATAACAGCATTACATGCTCCGCTACGCGAGCGAAGCCGGCGCAAGTCGCTAGTAAATTTATATTCTAAAATGATAGATATTGATGCTCAAGGTGGGTATCAATATCCTACATCGAGCATAAACTGAAGCAATAATTAATCAATACTATTATACATAAAAGATATATAATAAAACTCATAACTAGCCAAGATAATTATTTTTATATTTTTTGTTTATTTGTGTGTCTACCTGTATGTTTGTACGTGCGTCACTCTTAAACTATTGTACGAAATTGGATATGGTTTTCATAGTTGTATTGCTGCAACTCTAACTTAAGTTTAAAAATTTTTTTGTTCAAAAAAAAGCAGTGATAGCCCAATGGTTAAGACATCAATATCTTACTCGGGAGGTCCGGGATCGATCCTGGGCACACTCCTCTGACTTTTCTGAGTTATGTGTGTTTTAAGCAATTAAATATTACTTGCTTTAACGTTGAAGGAAAACATCGTGAGGAAACCTGCACTCCTGAGAGTTCCCAAAAAGTTCTCAAAGGTGTGTGAAGTCTGCCAACCCGCACTGGGCCAGCATGGTGAACTATGGTCTAACCCCCTCCTCATTCTGAAGAGGACCAGGCTAAGCAGTGGGCCGTTAATGGGTTGTGATGATGATGATGATGAAAAATTTTTTAGCCTAGTGAATCGAATAGGGTCGAGATTTTACATCGACTATACAATTTTTATACAAAAATGTTTTTTTAAAGGAAGTTTAACAAAAAGCCTTACAAGGCTTACAATCTAATTATCAAATCGCAGAAACATCCCATTTTTATTTGATTCCGCAAAAAGACGCGGGACCCGGGACTCAACGCCGCATTTGTTTTTAACGAGTTTGGAAATTGCGAGTATTGGAAACTTTATTCTTTTTTATCCTATTGGTTTCTTTATATATGAGAAACCCAGATGTTTTTGTTTGTTTTATCTTGTTATATTTAGGTCTGAGAAAAAATAGTGGGGGAAAGTTGCTCGTTGTAAGCGTGCTGTGTGCCTGTATTGGCAGTTCTATCCGTGACGTAGCAGACGCGCGGGAACTGAAACGGTACATAATAACCAATAGCGTGTGACGGGCTGCTTTCGCCCTGCGCTCTCCGCTAAAAAGGCCCTATTACTAACTTCTGCGCATTCAAGGTCAAACCTATACTTACGTTCCGATAGCTATACCTATTAGGTACTAGCCTAGCTGCACATGGGACTTGTGACCTAAGAGAAGGTTTAAGAACGACCTTGTTTTACAATATTCCACAGTATTTGATTTCATAATCATCAAATCTGTAATTTATTATTATCTAGACAGCGGGTATTCTTTATTAAGATAATTGTTGAAAATTTATTGATTAATGAAGATGAACAGAGCCTGGGAGTTGCGAACCAAGTTTCAGCTTAGCAACGGTGGGCAAAATTTTCACTCGCAATATATATACTCTGTGATATTACATACTTCTCTACTAAAGTCTCTGACTTAAGAGTACAGAAATAATTAGTAGTTTTGTCAGTATATTTTTGAAGAAGTCAAATAGGAATCTTGAAAATTATTTAGCTTACGGACTCCTATGATAGTGATCACAAAAGTGATCTCACTGATAATTATTTTGAATATTCAGTTTCCGTAAAAAATATAAAATTGTGGAGTGGTGCTCATTCGACTTCCACGATGCAGAAATGAAGCATCATTGGGTGAAGTAATCATGGTATAATTTTATACTCATATAATTTATTTTTTAATGGAAATGCTTATTCATATGGAAATAGACGACCTGTTTATATTATTACTCCATATTGAAAACTAAATGCATGGTCAAAGAAACGAGGCTCTTTAAAAACTAAACAGATCCAGCTACTACACATTTCCACTAAGTAGAAATACTTTTCAGGCTGACTCTTATCTGTCCAGGATAAGTGTTTTAATTATAGATACATGAGGGTATTGTGTGTATGTTGAGTGTTGTAATGTCACAAACGCAGTGATATTATTGTTTAGTCTATTTTAAAATTATGATAACTACTATCATAATTTAATAAGTCCTCTGAAGATAAAAACATATATTGCTGTATACAGATATTAATAAAAAATTATATTTTCTTATTATCCCTCAGGAACTATGAACTTTTCAGAGATAAAAAGTAGCCAATATGTTACTCCAGGTTATGAAGTACATGTGTGCCAAATTTCATTGTAATCATTTCAGCCGTTTTTGCGTGATTGAGTACCAAACATCCTTATCTAAATATACAAACATTCACGCAGCTCTCGACCCGTGCTCCATACTAATGTTAGCAACACTGTTTATAAAGTAGTAGTAGCGGGTAGGTCATTTTATATTATTTCGAGTATACCGACGTAAAGACAATATATAACCTTTAGTGCGGATAAATTAGTCTCAGTCTCTCTGGTTTTTTCGCGCAGTGAACATGGAAGTTAGTGGTATAGTGTCGTGATTAAGGTTACCCTTCTCGAGGTCCATGTAAGTTTACTTTATTATCTATTTTCGTTAGCGAGGTCGAGTGGTGGAGGTGAGAGTTAATATTATGAAAGAGCTCTTTAAACCTGCTGCTGGGTCTCAAGCCCCAGGCACTGCTCGCCTCAGTCTAAATTGCATGTGAATACGTATTGCTGTAGAGTAATGAGTAACAAATCTCTCTCGTTTGGTAGACACCTATACTTACGTGCCGGCAGCTATAATTGAATTAACATTCATAATCCGCATTAGTAGTTTTAGTTTTTACTTAATAAACTACTTAATTTAAATTTCTATTCATTTAAGAAAAATAACACTGAAATTATTCTCTTGAGAACAAGCCGTAGGTAAATCGGTTTTAAACTTGCAAACTCGAAAGCTGGATTTGAAATGACGATTAAACGCTCTGATCCAGTTTACATCGCAGTTACGTACTTTAAAATGGATTTGCAGGTAAGAGATACTTTTCCCGTTAACTACTGCGGTTTCATATATTAAACAGATTTATCTTTTACGGTAAAATCTAGTTCAAGAATTATAAAGAGCAGATGGATCTATCCACTGACAAAAAGGTTTATTTTATTATCAAAAATACTAGTCGACTTGTCTTGGATTTGCACAGTTGCAATTTAATACGTGCATTAGATAGAAAACTTTAAGAAAATATTCGATTATTATCCCACGTGAACTATGAATTGTTTCGGGGTGAAAAGCCTATGTTAATCCCTATAATATAAAGTATCTGTCTGCCAAATTTCATTGGAATCCGATCAGCCGATTTTACGCGATTGAATAACAAATGTAGTAAAAAAATCTTCATATGTTTGTTATTGTCAGGACATGGTTTGTATAAAAAAAGTGAGTGAGACAGAAGATAGTGAGATGGTAAAGAGTTAAATACACCTCAACTAAGCGAGAGCGGGCACATATACAAATAAAATAATATTGCCAAACAAAACATTAGTTAGGGGATATAAGTTTCAAAGTGGTAACAGCTACAACTATTTAGATTATCTAGTCACGTCTCAATATAAGAGCCTAGAATACTTATTCTTTCTTTGGTTTTAGTAATGTTTCTTATTCGGGCTTAAAGGACTTTTATATGTATAATAATGGTAGCAAAGGAATTTGCAATCCAGACGCAGTTTAAATGCACTTTTAAAAACTTACCTTCACTATTTATACTGTCTGCCTGGCAACTTGTCTCGCCTTGTATCGAAACACTAAAAGGATATAAAACGATATACGCTATTCTCACTGTAGAGTGAGAAGAGAGGCAAAAGTTATTACAATAACCATACGATAAGACACCTAACCATCCAATCTAACCAGGAATAGAATAATGCCTGGGGGTTAAGATCCAGGAACACATTTAAATACACATTTTACAACGCTTAAACACTTACCTAAACTATTGGTCATCGTTTTTCAACATTTACCTATCGTAAGTAACATATCAAAGAACCACGTGATCCATGAAACACTTCACTATAATAAATCAATAATTACTCCATGAAACTACTAGTCAAACTGCCGCAAATCTATCATAACAGAGCGTATAAAGAGCCGTTATTTCAAGGGCTAGGGCGAGGTTAGTCATAAATTGAACAAAACTTTCAATATTACTAAATTTACTCAGAATAACAAAGTACGGGTATTATAGATTTCGCCTGAGGCCAAGCTGTTTTGTTCGCAAACACAATTACTTCCAAAACAAGGATTCGAGTAACGGATTCCGCTAATGGATTTCAAATCCACGTATCTCGGGCTTTCTCCGGCTTATACCATTTATCCGATACGTCTCTCACTTGCCACATGGATAAGCTGTGTGTCATCGCTATGAAAAACTATAAAATTTCATCAAATACCATTTTTGTAATTCATTTACTAAATCCAATTTTATTCTAACCACGTATATTTTTTAATTTTGGAAATTCATTTACTTGATCCAATTTTATTTTAATCACGTAAATTTTTTAATTTTTGGAAATCATTTTCTAGATCCAATTTTATTTTAATAACGTATATTTTTTATTTTTGGAAAATCATTTACTTGATCCAGTTCTATTTTAACCACGTATATATTTTAATTTTGGAAAATCATTTACTTGATCCAGTTTTATTTTAACCACGTATATATTTTAATTTTGGAAAATCATTTACTTGATCCAGTTCTATTTTAAGCACGTATATATTTTACTTTTGAAAAATCATTTACTTGATCCAGTTCTATTTTAACCACGTATATATTTTAATTTTGGAAAATCATTTACTTGATCCAGTTTTATTTTAACCACGTATATATTTTAATTTTGGAAAATCATTTACTTGATCCAGTTCTATTTTAAGCACGTATATATTTTACTTTTGAAAAATCATTTACTTGATCCAGTTCTATTTTAACCACGTATATATTTTAATTTTGGAAAATCATTTACTTGATCCAGTTTTATTTTAACCACGTATATATTTTAATTTTGGAAAATCATTTACTTGATCCAGTTCTATTTTAAGCACGTATATATTTTACTTTTGAAAAATCATTTACTTGATCCAGTTCTATTTTAACCACGTATATATTTTAATTTTGAAAAATCATTAACTTGATCCAATTTTATTTTAACCACGTATATTTTTTTACAAAAAAACGGATTGCTGAATAAAAATATTTTAACGCTTGTCGACAATGAAAATATTTTATTCCATTGAAATCCATAAATTTTCTTTTGTTATGTTGTTGTACGTCCAAATATCCAAACATTTATTAAAGTATTGTAAAGTAATTTGAACTTCGCGTACGGTGACGTCAATGCCCGATGCCTCTATGAAAAATTTTAAAATATATAAAGTCACAAAATGAAAAAGATTAAAAAGGCTTTATTCTCACTGAAATAGATTAAAAGGAAGACATACATTAACCCGGTCTGTTACCCAAAATAATATATTACGTTATTGTGAGAGGGTGGGAGAGACATTTATTACTAATCTATGTCTATGTGAAAATAGAAATACATTATAGAATGAGGCTTAAATGGAAATGCAATTTTAGATGACAAATTGAAAGAGAATTATGTGAAGGATGTCCAAACCCACTCCTAGGTCACCAATCTCTGAAATTCATGAGCCTGAAATATTTGAGTAAATACATTTTTTGTTTGATAATTGGGTTGAAATATATAATTTTTTTCATAAAATTTCATTAGAAACATGTGGTCCCAAACTTCCCTCATTACCTACTACTCCGTAAGAAACTTAAGTATTCATGGACCCGACCCGACCCTCTTCAAAGTTTCCCAAACTTACGGTTATTATGGAGACTGGCTCTAAATCCTGGGACAATTAAATCATAATTATTATATGGGACATTCATAATATACTAATACTTGATGACTTTTCTAATAGAAAGTTAAATATTTTTCATTTAGATGCTAATGCTATACGCGGCCGCCATTTTGAATTTATTTGGAATGGGTCTAAATTTGGGACAGTTAAATAATTATTTGGTTTTATGTTAGACATTGGTAATTAACTATTGTATAATATTAATTCTTTATACTGCCTTATAGAAAATATTAAGCTCTAATTTATACTCTAATACCGCAGGTGGCCGCCATTTTGTATTTATTTGGTAGTTGTGTTGATGTTATGATAATTAATAATATGTTTAAAGTAGAACATAGAAATAACGAACATACATTTTAGGCTGCAATCCAAGCATTTCCTGGCGCTTGTGACTTAAGATCATCTTTACGATCACCCTTGGCATGATCACGAAATTTACGACTATGACTCATGTGATCATCGATGAGTGTAAAACAGTATCGCGAGAATAAACTGCACATGTTTACTTGTAAGGTAGCTTCATATCTATTAAGACATAAGTTATAAATTGTCGAGGCAGATATTTTTCTTAAAATCAAGCAATAGGATATATTCACCAATTAAACATATTGTGCTGCTAGCATGACTTAAAAATATATTTGAAAACGAGACCGCCATTTTGAACTCACTTGATGTTTGGCTGATTGTATATCTAAAGTATGATATATGTCAGAGCGTCGGATCAGGGTAGTAGTCACTTCCATAGTTTTGACAGTCTGACTGAAATCTTAGTATTGCGTGGTCTCTCAAGCAATGAAGTAGTCTCTAGATAGTGTCAGTGAAAGTGTTAAGTGTAGTGGTGTGGACGCGCTGGGAGTGCTGTACGATTAAGATCACGTGAGTATAATTTAGTTGCCAAGTCTTGTGTTAGGTTAGGTTTATATGAGTTCAACCTTGAATTTAAATAGAGAGCCTGAGCAGTGGAGGCGAGTGTCTTGATCGAATAAAGGATATTCTTAAGCCAACACCTTGGTCACAAGTCCGAGACACTGCTTAGGTTTCTCTCGTAATTGTAAGAGTTCACATTTGATTATTTATTGGTTCAGTAGCAATATCTACGTTGCGTTTACCCATGTTATTACCTATTGTAGTGTTCTCCAAATATATCCCCTTTTCCTCCTCCTTCTCATCATAAAATCTCAGCGATATATACCTCCATTATCCTTGTGAATAGAGTCACGGTTAATGTTATTGTAATAGCATTAACTGATGACGACAAAGGATATCCCCAGCGGAAATATATTTTTGATCACTACGCTAATTCAACAAGTAACTGGGTTATATAAATATTAGACACGACACATTTATTTATGGACGTTTACTATTCATCGTTTGTTTAAATCCATAGAGCATAGACTATTTGCTTTCGTGTGTTTAGTTTCTACTATAAAAATGTTGGTTTGTTTTGTGAATATACAAGGTGTACAGCATTAATAATTTGGAAAATATGTATAGACTCTATAATGACAATGTTACACACGGATGACCGGTATTTTATACTACGAACATCGTATACTCAGGAGATTGCAAATTGCTCGTTACAAAGTATTTGTTTTGCTTTACAAGTCCACACTATATTAGACAGTACATATTTGTTTATGGACGTTTCGTATTCAACGTTTGTTTTAAATCCATAGAGCATGAACTATTTACTTTCAAGTCTCTAGTTTAAACTGTAAAAATGTTGACTTATGTTGTGGATATATAAGCTACTAGTGGCCCGTCCCGACTTTGCACGGGTGGACATTTAACACACCGGCGCGTCGGCGTGTATTTTTTGTTTATATTGACATTTTTAATTTCGTAATATCTTTTGAAAGGAATGTCCGATTTCAATAATTTGAAGAGGATCGCATAAAAAAATTGAGGTGGAATAGTTTTCGGTACTCATGCGCCGATTCCTCCTGGACTATATGGTCTCGCGGAGTTTTTTGTAGATATTGATACGTTCTATAATATTGTGGAACATTATTTTATTCTATCATCAATACTTTCCGCAGAGCACGCGACGAAAGACATTTTATGGCTAATTTTTATACCTTGGGTTAGTTTCAGTAAGAATTTCTGAGGATATCTAATTTTTTCTAGTAATAAATATAGCCTGTGGTACTCAGGGGTAATATAGATTACTAATGGCAAAAGAATTTTTTAAATCGGTCCAGTAGTTTTTAAGTTTATTCTTTACATACAAAAATACAATTGATAATTTATCATCATTACTTTAAAAGCTGGAAAGTGTATAAACAGGAGAGGGGTAAATAAAATAGTCAACTTTATTCTCGCCTTCTGAAGAATATACATTTTTACAAAATTCATCTTTACCTCCTTTAACTCCCTCTCATTTCTTTCTCCTGTCTCATCATCACTGTATTGTGAAAATGTAAAAGCGGAGCCAATTAAATATAAAGGAAAACTTTTAGTTATCTCCTTTTTTCGTGTCTTACTACAAAAAACTTATTGTTGGAATAAAAATTCAGACTTAAAAAGAATAATTTCCATGTATTATAAATTAGGGTGGTTTTTATTACCCCTATAAATGTTATTAGTATATTTTCCTTTGCTCGTACATTTGCATGTCTATCGTATCAGAGCAAATGAGGCGAAAAGGAGAAATGAAGCAAAAGTATTCAACTCATCACCTTTTTCCAAATGACACTTGATACTGTATTTTCAACTCTCAAGACTAAGATAACGTTTCAAATATTAAATTCTAACTTAGGTTTAAATTTTATAGGTTTAATTAAAGGTTACAAAGTTTATATAGTTCGAGCTATGCTATACTTTATTATACTTTCTCTTGCACTGAGTCACATTATGTTCACTCAATGAAATTTCTCGTCAACTAGTAGATAAGGTTATGTTGTAGAGCTACAGGGGATTTTAAAATTAAACTATAGGAACTACTACCCAAAGTCAATCAAAAGTGTTGCTAATAAATCTAATACTAGCTTTCTATACTAGCCGACCCTTGCGACTTCATGCCCGGGATGCTCCGCTTCTATTGGTCTTAGCGTAATGATATATAACCTATAACCGTCCTCGATAAATGGGATATCCAACACTGAAAGAATTTTCAAATCGGACCTGTAGTTCCTGAGATAAGCGCGTTCAAGGAACTAAACAAACTCTTCAGCTATATAGCTGTATGTTAGTACAGATTAGAGTTCCGTATCTTACAATAAGGAACCCTTACAGGATAACTTTATTGTCCGTCTGTCTGTCTTACAGCACAAGTAAAAGTAAAAATTAAAAAGCTGTAAATTTCTTTCAACATCACTTGAGAATTACCTTTTTTTAAGTGTCTAACGCACACAAATATTAAAATTTGATAGTGTAAGTAAGTAATTTAAATTGTGTGAATTCTACACTCACAAGTGGCCGAATTATTTTTAAAACCTACTATTATTTTTAAAACACGTTCTAAATAAAAATTTTCATTCACACAGCTCAAAAAAGTTTTTGAAACTATGAGAGAGTGACGGACAGGAACGGACAGGCGAACTGTAACGCCCAAATAGGCACGCCAGCTTTTTTAACATCCCAGATTTATATTTTTAATACTAAAATGGTAGTTTGTATATGCATATCATTATTCCTACTATGCATATGTTCGATATCTCTGTAACATTCATTCGGTTATTATTATATATTTTTATAAGATATCTTCATTTCGCAGAAACTATGCATTTTTCAGGAATAAAAAGTAGCCTATAAATTAATTCAGGTTACAAAGATTTTATGTTGCAAATTTCATCGAAATCCGTTTAGCCGTTTTTGTATAATTTAGTAACAAACATTCAAGTATTTAAACTTTCACATTTATAGTAATACTAGCTGACCCGGCAAACGTTGTTTTGCCAAGTAAATTCGGGGTGGGCCACACTTATCACTTAGGGGGATGAAAAATAGATAGTAGCCGATTCTCAGACCTACTGAATATGCATATAAAATTTCATAAAAATCGGTCGAGCCGTTTCGGAGGAGTATGGTAACTAACATTGTGACACGAGAATTTTATATATAAGATATATTTTTTATTAAAAATAAAAAATAGAACATAGATAATATAGTAGTATAGATAGTAAAATATAAACCAGAGACCTAATTACACCAAATATAATAGATGTAAAATGTTATTTTAATGTGCTATGTCGCTTTATGTTGTTAACTACGTTTATAAAAATATGGAAATCTATATTATGCTCAAAAATTTATTTTACAATATATTATATTATAAATAATTTAAGCTGCGGGATAAAAATAACCTATTTGTTATCCAGTTTAGAAAGTATATGTGCGCCAAATTTCATTCATCATCATCATGACCCGTCAATGGCCCATTGCTGAGCCGGGTCTCCTCTTCAGAATGAGGAGGGTGTTAGGCGATAGTCCACCATGCTGGCTGCAGGTTTGCAGATTTCACACACCGACAGAGAACTTTTTAAGGAATTCTCAGGAGTGCGGGTTTCCTCACATTGTTTTCCTTCACCGTTATAGCAAGTGATATTTAATTTCTTAAAACACACATAACTTACAAAAGTTAGAGGTAAGTGAGACATTGAAGTCTCAACAACTAGGCCAACTGCATATGTCATTAAAATTTCATGCAAATTTAATTAAAATCTAATTAACTGTTTTTGTATGACTGAGTACCAAATATCTAAACATTAAGATTGAAGAAGTCAATACCTTGATACCTAATACAAAAGAATATAAGATAGGTTGATCAAAGTTAACCTTAGAATTCGTAAATGGACACTAGAAACTACAGAATACAGATGTTGATTGATCACTTCAGTACGACCAAACTGAGAAACTAGTACTAAAACCCCAATTTTTAAACTATAAATCAAATACGTTGGTCTTTCGAGTGTATATATATACTTGGAGATTTATGTTGAGAAGGAGGAGGAGAATATTGAAGAACACCACGAGCGTAGATACTGCTTCTATAACTAAACATTATGATCTGTTACAATCAGTGAATTGTAGGTTTAAGGAACCTAGATAAAAATAGAAACATTCCACTTGAGAGCAATCGGAGTATTTCTAAAGGGATTTTCTACGCAGATGAGCATGGATAATAAAATAGAATTCCAATACGGCGCTCATTGACATTCGTGACCCGATACCGACTGCGACATCGACATCGACATTTACTGCTGGACCTACATATATTACAACTGAATATTCATTGCTATGTAGACAGAGATGGAGAGTATTTGAATTACTTGTAATTGAAATACGTATTTGTTTTCAATCGTATCCTTAAAATGTATTCTAAATACTTATAGCTTCAAATTACGTTTAGCGACCTCTTTGATGGTTAATCCATTTTGTTAAGCAACGTTGCAAGTCCATTAAAATAAAATTGAATATTATTTAAAAATTTAGCGTCGCTTTAATCGCTACAGCTAAAATTCCGTTATAACCTGTAGTTTATTCTGAATTTGTGATTTTTACGTAAGTTTTACGCATTTATTATGAAAAAAATAATTTTATGTAAATTTGGTTGGGGAAGGCTTGTTTCCGCAACTCGACGTCACTGTGCGCCTATTTTGCGTGAGGGAGTGGGCGGCTAATCCTGCCATCTCAACTCTTCTAAAAAGTTAATCAAACCTCTGGTGTCACCAATAGCCTCGGGGAGATTCCTCGGTGACCCCAAGTGTTTGGCCCGGTAGTTGATCACGCCTGTACATTCCAGAACAATGTGGGCGACCGTCTCTTCTGCCTCCAAGCAGGCTCTGCAAAGGGGGCTGTCAGTAACACCTAGATTAAACAGATGTTTGTTGAAAGGGCCGTGGCCCGTAATTATTTGAGTGATTTTGCGTAAACTAGGGCGAGTGAAGGTTTATGAACTTTCGAGACAGTCTCCGGTCAATGCTAGGGAGAGCTTGTTTCGACTGCCTGCATCCACTCACCTCTGTCCAGTATTTGTTATGTAGCTCTTTTGTGTGTTGTCGGATGACTGATGGTGGCCATGCTGAAGAAAGGGGGACAATTGGTTCTGGTCCAACCGCAGCCATCTCCGACCCTCTCCTGGCCAGTTCATCAGCAGCATCGTTGCCACGAGAGTCACTGTGACCTTTGATCCACTGTAGAGTTACATTGTTGTTGTTTTTACATACCTCCATCAGGGATTGGTGACAGTTGTAGATAAGCTTTGAGGTGATAGAAGTGCTTTGTAGAGTTTGCAGTACAGATTTGCTGTCTGAGAGGATTCGGATTGAGTTATCTTTTACCTTTCGAGCCAGAGTGTTATGAGCACCAAGGGGAGCAGCTATTCGTATGCTTAGATCTTCCGAGAATACACCGTATCCCGTGTCTGATCCTGTCTTTAAGCCATCAGTGAAGATCGTAAGGCCTTTCACATTTAGACCTTCATTTAGGACCTCGTACAGCTGTATTTCGTATTTCTTGTCGAAGACAAAATGCTTTGGAAGCCTGTCATTTACCACCAGCAGCAGTGGTTCTTTTTGTGTCACCCCTTGCAGAACCTCCGCGTGGGTGGTCTTGTTGGTCTTCCAAAGATTCAGAGTCTTTAACCTTACCGCCGCAGAAGCTGCCTCTTGTTTTATATAGAGGTGCAGAGCCGGAAGATTCAGCATGGCTTCTAGTGCTGCAATTGGTGTAGTACGCATGCTTCCTGCGATTGGTAGACATGCTAATCGCTGGAAGCTTTGTAGTTTGTTACTTGCCTTTATGAGTTTGGTGCGTGGCCACCACACAACTGCTCCGTAACATATCATTGACATAGCACAAGATGACATAAAACAAAGCTCGTACAGTAAAATTTACAAATACTGTGTCGAACATTGGTCTAAGTATGTTTTTGGAACCGTGAAGTACAAAAAAAATTACACAACCATAATGCCGTTGAACAACACCAGATCACTCAACCTTGTAATCTAATATCTAACTTAAGTACTAAATTAAGGACTTATGTGATCTTTTATCAAGCGGAGCTAGGACTAGTTGTGCTATAATCCTAATCCTAACTAATATTATAATTTCGAAAGCAACACATTACAAACGTAGGAAATACTTAAGAATACAAACTAAACAAAGTGCTTTATTTAATCTGCTACTTATGCCATCTATTGACGATTAAATCACTGAAACTTTTTTGATGAAATATGATACAGAGATAAAGTAGAACTTGAGGAAGGACTGCCTGAAGGTGATTACGCCATCTATCAACGTGGGGACTACCATCAAAAATATCGTAAGTAACAAAGAAATTGATGTAATAGGATAGAGATTCCAAAACCTTTCAAAAGGTATGTTTACAATGTAAGATTTTATTATAGTATTATACATAGATAGTCTACGTTTTATAGAAAATGCTATAAATCTTTGAAATACGTTACATTTTCATCCATCTCCGTATAACGCTGAGCAAGTATTCTGAAATCTAAAGTGATTTCGAGGAGGATATTGCATTGCGACACTGCGATTGGTCCGCAAATAGCACATAGTGAGTACAACCGAAAACAAATAGATATTCCCTTCTTTTATAGCCATATGATACGAAAACAAGCAGAATATAACGTAAATTCTATTCAACAACGTTTTAGTTAAGGAACAAAGTTAAAAATGTCGTATTTACAGGACTTTAATAGTATATAGTACCTATCTTTTATATTGTATTTTCTATACAACGATTACTCTCAATAACACTATAGTATGGGAGCCCAAGAGGGAATTTTTGGATTTACTCGAGCGCGTCTGATTAAGGTAAGGTGGGTTAATTGCATGATAGAATGCGTATATTTTGAAAATCTGACGATTTGGGCGTGGCGGACCGCGGACGAGCTCGTACCATCACCACACCGCTTTCCGACGTCATAACATCATCACAGATACTCACAAAACAACGCATTCAGTCATTTTATGTATGTATGTATCACTTAATATCCCCTCTGAGTATCTATGGGCGCTTGAATACATTTTTTTCTACCCTTCTAGATGGCCACCCCCACAGCTCAAGTCGGTAGATGAACATACCGTCATATCAGTGGTAAGTCGAACCATCTTAACAAACAATATCTGACATCTGGCTAATTATCTTCATGTAATTTTTTAATTTTACAATTTTTGAAAAGCTATAGATGTTTTTCGGAACATTAAAATGGGAAACGTTAAATAACCTTTTATTCTCACTATCATCTAATCTACAAAATGTTATATGTCCCTAAGACGCTCGAGTAAATCCCCATTTAGCATCATGGCCTCCCCTACTACTACAAAAAAAGTCAAGCCTTCAAACACTGTTATGTAGAATTTACATATACAACTGAGTTATTCATGTATGTAGAATTTAATATAAGAACTGCAAATTTTACTTTAATTGTATCATATAATCTGATGCAAAGATATAACATTTCTCTCACTAGATAATATGTAAGCTATGTATCAATCAATCTGAGGCAGTCGTCCAAGTAATTTCACACGGTTAACATCATTTAAAGTAATGCAAATGATGTTATTTAGTCTCATCGCAATCTGCTCGGCTTCATGTCTAATATTGAATAATAGCTATTACGTAATATGATAAAAAGTAGTTTAGCCTGCAAGTACATCAACGAGTCACTAATATGCCATATATTATATTAACAAAGTAATTTGTAAAAATCTAAATACACATTATTTCCAATATTAAGTCCAAACAAACTACAACTTAACCAAAATAGTCAATATAATAAAGTCAGCCAAGTGTACGTGCAAACGTATACACGTCTCGCTAAATTGTTCCATTACAATGAAATTCCGTAAGAAATAGATATGGAGGATAGGGAAAAGGCGGAGAATTGGCTATAACGAATTCTTTACTATTTTATTGTCTCTAGTATACTTCTACTAAATATTACAGCCTTTTATTCACTCAGATAGGATGTCCTCGATACATAAACGTTTTAGCACAATTGTTCTAGATCTAAAAATAGAATGGAGTAGATTCCAAAATAATACAGGTGTTGATTATGGGTTCATGTAATACACAAAGACCAAAACTAGCACGGCCTATTTACTACAATATTACTCCAGAGGGTTATACTTTAGACACAGAAGTTGCTTTAGTAGTAGAATACTCGCGATGTAATAAGAATGATTTTTGTCATGGCGGCGTACTTTTAAATTTATGTTATCAACATCATAATTAATAATAGGTATAGCGATGCACAATTAGAAGCCATTAAACCAAAATAGAAGAAGAAGAAGAGTCAAATTGTTCCTACGAATATATAACAGTTTGCTAGTTTTTTTTCGATTTGGCTGACACACTACCGTGCGTCTCAACATATCATTTAATAAATGTTTTTAATTTTTTGTATATGTATGTAAATAAAGTTGAATTCTGTGTGAAAAATTAGGAAAGTTAACATGAAAGTTGATTTTTTATATTCATAAATAGATATAGATCAAAGTTCCCGTGGAATAAAAACAAGATGTTTTTTGATAAATCTAAGTATTGTCCGTGATAATTTACACCAATGCGACGCCGGGACGGGTCGACTAGTAAAGATATAAAAAAATTGAAAGTTTTGTCGTCCATCTTTAAATCAATATAAAAATATAAATTTTACCACTCAGCATTTTATCACATATTCAAAAGTAGAAATATTATTTCTTGTATCACTGTAATACCTCATTTTATGAACTAGAATCGTTAAGTGATCCTTAACGTTTTGATTGTTGTCTAAACTCTACAAATTCGACATTCGACCTTGCTTTGAAATCTATTCAAATGCTGAGAGAAGATCAGTTATCAGCATGAAGTTTACAGGCGAGGACTTCAATTCACAACTATTCAGTATTTGAGTTGATGAGAATGAAATAAAGCTTGTATTTTCAGTAACAACAAAACAACAATGAAATTCATATTTATTTTCAAGTAGTGTAACCTTTGAATAATGCAAAATAACGTTTAAGTGCATACAAAATTAACTAATCATCTGTTTATACACTGCATCGATGACTCAGTAAGAACTAGATATACAGTCTCATAATTTTACACTTAGCACTGATATGGGTAGCACTGTGTTAGGAGCCGGTAGTTAACTTTAGGTATGAGAAAAAAAAGTGGAGGACAGTTAAGCATTGTGAACGTACTGCGTGTCTGCATTGGCAGGTCCGACGACGTTTACTAATTTGACAAATAGCAGACGCACGGGAACTGAAACGTCACATAAGAACGGAATACTCTCGCCCCGCGCTTCCCGCTAAACAGGTCCTAACAGTGACTTCTGCACATTCAAACCTATACTTAAGTGCCGCTAGCTATACTTATAGTTAGATATTTAAAATATAATCATTGTATAGTCATTTTGTGCTAATTGCGTTCATTGTAAGATTTCATTTATATGCAGATTCTTTGATACTGAAATAACAATTAACTAATTCAAGGAATATATAATAAAACCCATTTTTTTAGCTTCCTGGAAGAAATATTTAATCTATCTCAGGAACTAATAAGAATAAAAAAATATTCACCTCCTTTAGAATTGCAATATTCGTGCCTACACCTCACCCTCTCTGACCCTCTTTCTCTCGTCTCGTCTTTTCGAAAGCACACCATCTAAATCTTTGGTAGTAAATTTTTTGACAATGATTGTTCATCTAATTTTTTATTGATCAAAGAAAACAATAACAAGTTTACCAAGGTTATTAAATTTCAGTTAAAATTAATTTCTATATAAATGAAATATGCTGGCGACTAGGAACCCCTATTAAACCTTCTAATGAGTTTCTTGTTCCCATTTGGCCCGAGTTTGGTAACAAATTGAATCGTACTTACCACACGGTTAATTAATAATTGATTTGAAGCCCGACTTGTTTAATTTAACAATGCTAAATTTGGGAGAAGTGAGAAACTGCTGCCTACATAGATTATGAGTTGGGTGTGTAGAGTTTAGAAAGAAAATATCTTAAATGACATATGGATTGGATTTAGATGGACGTTACATAGCTAACCATGTATTATCACTCAATCAACTTGAAATATTTATAATATAGACATACACACATACAAACATTGCAAGTTAATTTTTTAAAGATATCTCTTTAACAAAACATAGAGCTGTTCTTACTTTACTTATTTAAGGAGATTAGCCCCATAATCATATACTTTAGATAATAATAAGTATACGTATTTCAAGTCCAGAGTATGAAAATCCACAAAACCTCTTAATTTTGCATAACAAAATGGCTGACCTGAAATCTCTTAATTGAATTCAAAGTGCGTTCAGACCTCGCGCGACCACGCCGCTTAAATGAGGGTATTATTTTATACCATATGATCATTATTTTATATTTAATTAGCTTTATCTAAATATGTATGTTAAATATTATTTTGGAAAACGGCTATAACAATTTCTATAAAATTTGTTCATTTACATAATATATGTCTTAGAATAGTAAAAGATTGTCGAATAATCGAATCGTCATCACCATCTATGGCGTTGGAGAAGGGTAGTAGTCACTTCCGTCGGTTTTGACAGACTCGACCCTTTATATACCTTCGACAGTCTAACTGAAGTCTTAATCTTCTGTGGTCTCTCAAGCAGTGAAGTAGTCTCTAGATAGTGTCAGTGAAAGTGTTAAGTGCAGTAGTGTGTGCTGTCCGATTAAGGTCACCTTACAATATAGTTTCCACGTCTTGTGTTGGGTTAGGTTTATGTAACCTTTTTTAAATAGAGAGGCTGAGCAGTGGAGGTGAGTATCTCGATCGAATAAAGGAGTTCCTTAGTCTACACCTTGGTCACAAGTCCAAGGCAATGCTTAGGTTTCTCTCGTAATGGTTAGAGATCATATTTGATTATTTATCGATTCAGTAGAAGTATCTGCGTTGCGTTTACCCAAAGTCCATTCAGTATCATCACCCCTTGTAGTGTTCCTCAATATTCCCCTCTCCTCCTTCCTTCTCATCATTAAAACCCCCGACATATATAAACGAAACTACATTTAAAAACATCAATCGAAGAACAATTAATTTTTCATTAGAGACCAAACAAATAAATATTTTTTAAATGCTTGAAAAATGTCATAATGGTCAGCGTGAGCGTGAGTAGGGTCGACCGCAGTTTTGTGGTAGGACAGACTAGACGTTAAATTAATTACTGAAGTTAAAAGTTATTACGTTATATATATTAATTTAAAATATGTTTTAAGAGCATCCTGGTAGGTGACAATTATTAATGTAATACGTATTGATAGATAGATTGGCAACGCAAATGTTATAAATTGAACAAATATCCGGTATCTAAAATTTTGGCTTTTTAAATTTTTTTTTGCTTTGAGAGTTAACAGCACCGTTGATAACTTTATTTCTCTGTTCCAATAGACTTTAGCCAGTTATCAAAAGGATGTCGCTTGGTAACCATCGGAGCTGCAAAGTTGGTCTGGTGTCGTGATACTGGGACTCCATTGTGGAGGATTGATTGATGTATGTGTTTGATATTATTTGCTCTTCCGTTTAGCTTTCATAATTATAATGTAATAATATAAAGAAGTAAAGTTTGTGAGGTTGTAGGGGATAATCTCTGGATCTACTGAACCGAATTTAAAAATTCTTTTACCAATAGAAGTCCATATAATTTATGAGTGTCATAGGCAGTATATTAATCTGAAAAATGAAAATACTTTTTCATGGTAGTCGGATTTGCAAAGTAACTCGGAGAAAAAACAGTCAAACGAAAACGTTTTTGACGAAATGAGTGTGTTGAGTGAGTAAACAGTTTGAATACACCTCAGCGAAACGAGAGCGCGTCGACTAGATAATGTGGGTATCTGCAAAACACATCGGGATTCAAAACCACCGAATTCATAAATAACAGTATACCATTGTAACTTTGTAATATTACAATGCAAACACTATTCCGTCTCATCCGTCCGCATCAACTTGACATAATTTTGCACAAAACAAATTTATTCACCTCTTTCATAATTCATAGTCCACTTCGTTGACAGAATAGCCTACATTTCGAGGATAATCACTAGACGAGATAATTCGCTTGTCTTGAAATTAACATTATTTATCTAATAAAAAATTGCTCTGAATTTATTATATTTTTGTAAGCAATACTGTTTATAAATTAGTATTGAATTATTTTATTTTAATTACACAGACGTGTCGATAATATACTTTAGTGCGATAGATTAGAGTCAGTCTTTTTTTTATGATCGATAAGGGACAAACGAGCAGACGGTCCACCTGATAGAAAGTGGCCACCGTCGCCCATAGGCTTCGACAAAACTAGAGGGTATCTCTTGTTTTTTTGATGCGTTGCCGCCTTGAAGATAGAGTGAGGAGGGGGAGCGAGAGAAGACTACTGCGGTTTCCATGGACCCCGAGCAAGAACCCGCTGTTCATTGGAACCGCAGCAGTTACATGGAAGTAAGTATTATAGTGTCGTGGTGAAGGTCTCCCTTCTTGAGGTCTACGTAAGTTATTATCTACTGTAGTTCGTGTTCAGGCAGCGAAATTATAAAAAGGCATTAAACCTTACACCTAGGTCGTAAGTCTAAGGTGTAAGGCATGTGTATACGTACTGCTGTACCTTAAAGGGTAACATTCCTCTCTCATTACTTGACAGGTATAGCGCTAGTGTTAGCAACACTGTAATTCCAAGGCTATATACTTGGTATATAGGCTTATACTTGGTAGATGTCTTATTAACGGACTGACAAGTGAGAAGACAATGACCTATGAATATTAGAAAGGTTGACAGCTACTTTTGCTACGGTAGTCAGGCGCGCTAGACATTATAATAATATTATAAATGTGAATGTTTATATTTGGAGGTTTGGATGTTTTTTACTCAGTCACATAAAATGAGCTAAACGGATTTCAATGAAATATCGCACAGAGGTACTCTATAACCTGGATTAACACATAGGCTTTTTTTTATGTTAGATAAGGGACAAACGAGCAGACGGTCCACCTGATGGAAAGTGGCCACCGTTGCCCATGGACATAGACAAAACTAGAGATATCTCTTGTTTTGTCGATGCGTTGCCGCCTCAAAGATAGATTGAGAAGGGGGAGCGAAGAGAAGCATGCTGCGGATTCAATGGACCCCGAGCAAGAACTTGCTGTTCATAAGAACCGCAGCAGAAATGGGATGGGAGAGGGAGGGGGTGGATCTGGCCCACATGCGGCTCGGCCGGAACACCTCAGAGATACTTTGTCGGATTCGCATGCTGGTGGTCGCAAGCCAGTCGGGGAACAGATCCCCTACCACCAAAGGGGTGCTGGGTTACTCGGTTCTTACGAGATGCTCTCCCAGCGGCAGAGGGGAATTGTATTCTAACCCGTCCCCTCACGAGTAAAGGTTATTTTTTCATCCTGAAAAAATTATCGTTCCTGTGGGATTGGGATGGGTATTTTTATATAGCAAAATATTGAACAATTTCTTTTTTAAAACTTAAATGCACGTAGTAAATTGCAGTGTAAACGAGGAAGATTAACTAGTCTTACAATAATTATCTGATAGTTAAGGAAAGCAAAATAAAGATTTAATTTAAAACACTTCGTGACCATCTTCCCTTAACCTTAATGATAATAATGTATTTGTTCTTGTCTACTATTACACTTATTAGTTCACATGTTAGAGCCGATAATAATATGAGACTAAAGTAGACTTGTTAATCAATCAATTAAAACATAAGTTAGCAAACTTCACCACTTGCTGGTAATATTCCTAAAACGTGTCAGATACCTAACTATCACTAACTATAAATGAAACGAAGTAACGTTTGAGTCCCAGACACTTTTTTGTTGATATTATTATTTTAACCCGTGAGGGAACGGGTTAGAATACAATTTCTCTCTGCCGCTGGGAGAGCATCTCGTAAGAGCCAAGTTACCCAGCACCCCCTTGGTGGTAGAGGATCTGTTCCCCGACTGGCTTGCGACCACCAGCATGCGAATCCGACCACCAAGTGTCTCAGACGCGTTCCGGCCGACCCGCATGTTGACCAGATTTACCCCTACCTCTCTCATCCCATTACTGCTGCTGTTCCAATGAACACCGGGTTCTTACTCAGGGTCCATTGAAACCGCAGCAGTCTACTCTTTGCTCCCCCTCCTAACTCTATCTTCGAGGCGCCAACGCAACGACAAAACAAAAGATACCCTCTAGTTTTTTTCATGTCCATGGGCGACGGTGGCCACTTTCCATCAGGTGGACCGTCTGCTCGTTTGTCCCTTATCTATCATTAAAAAAAAAATCTATTCCGAGCTGTCATCCTTATAATTGTATATGTATAGTAGTCGGCAGCTAACATTACGAGTCTGAGAAAAATTGCGCATTGTGAGCGTGCTGCGTGCCTGTATTAGCAGTTCCATCCGTGACGTAGCAAACGCGCGGGAACTCAAACGTCGCATAAGAACCTCGCCCTACGCTCCTCGCCAAAAAGCCACTAATAGTGACTTCTGCGCATTCAAGGTCAAACTTATAGTTACGTGCCGGTAACTATACTAATATTACCTTTTTTAAAGTTAGTTAATAAGAAAAACCACCAACATTTATGTCTATTGTAAGTACCTGAAACAAAGCAAAGAGTGGTTAATATTAAAATAATTTGAGCTGTATTAAACAACAATGCTACAATTTCGATTATTTGTATTAGATTAGAGCTTTATAAAAGTAGCAGCTAATTGGTCTTCTGTTCATGTGAAAAGTTACTGTTAAATTTAAGACTTCAGTGGGTTTCCATGGCTACAAGATTGTTATTATTTTTAATATATAATTGTCACACAGGTCTCAAATTAGAAATGAGCTGATAATCTTCAAACAGCTGACCAGATCTTCACAATACATAGCTAAGAACAATCTCAATTAAATTACCTTTCAAACAAATGTAACTTCGGTGCATTATCTTGGGCACTACGATGCCACAGATAGACATACAGAAACACATGTTAATCTTATAACACGCCGTTCATATAGCGTCAGAGGTTAATAATAAAACGTCATATTATATCACTGACTCAACTATTATAAGCTGTGTCCGAACACTGTCTGATATAGTGTAACTAGTGCTGAGTAACATTATTACTACTGAGCTAAACATTAGGTAGGGGAATCAGTGTTGTAGAGGCGGGTGTTAATCTATACTAATATTATATCTCAGTCTCTGCTTAGTAAGCTCGGCGAAAGCAGGTGAAGGCGAGCGCGTCCACTGACTGAGGAAGAGCGCCGAATGCGATCGAAACTGTAGTACCTAGTTACCACAATAATATGTGAGTGTTACCGTTTGGCATTGTTTTAAAAATTATTGTTTAGTATAGTTTAAATTTTTTAATATTGACTATTATGGTGAATGTTATTCAGGACCATGTATCATGAATCATAAGTTTTTTAACGAGACTCATATCGTAGCTGGATAATACATGCATATCAAACTAGAGAAACCATGCGAAGCCGGACAGGTCTCTAGTGCATTATGAGTGAAAACAAAAGTGTTTGTAAAGTATATTTATTTTCTTCTTTAACCCGTTATTTTGAAATGAAAATCATTTGTTCTTGAAGCAATTAACGCAGAGCTCTCGTAATGGAGCTTTGTTTTAACTACAATAACGTTAATGCAGTTAGTGGTCGTTGCCCTGACGAGGTTTGTAACTATCTAACTATTTTTTAAAACTATATTATACATAAAGAATGCATAGTCGTATTATAATGAAATTCTAATTCGTAAGTAAGTAAGATTTTCAACAGACTTCAAAATATGTAAAGGGTACGTAAACTGAACCCTTTGCAGTCGACCTTCGCTCTTCAAACTTGTAAATTCCAAATCTTTGGTATAATGTTCTAACTTTTGCCTCGAAGTAATCTCATTGATTGAATATATTCTTTCCATATCAAAGTATATAAAAAAGGTGTCTTTCGGTTTTTTTTTAATATTTATTACTTTTCGAGTAGTTCATGTCGTCAAAATTCAAAATATTTGAGATTTATTACACCTTTTTTATTTTCTTATTCAGAAATATTTAGTATTTATTATGTTATTGTTTTTGAAATATCAAAAATTATTTGAAATATTCGAATTATTCTGAACATGAATAAATTATTCGAAAGGATGAAATATTTCGGAAAATAAACAAATTATTTAGAAGATTCGAAATATAAGTAAATAAATAAATTCTAAAAATATAAAAAAAATATTTAGTATTTTAGAGTTTCAGTTAACAAGGTCTTGAAAGTAAAATAATATTCTTTTCTTTTTTTTTAATTAGCAAGTGAATACTAAAATATGATTATGTTTATAAACTGTATATCCCAAGTGAATTCTACATAACAATATTTATAATTCATACAATAAAAATACACACAACATGGCTGACAAAATAAAACATACCTGTTTGACTTTTGCATAAAAAAAGTTTACATTGTTTGTCATATCGTTCCAGTTGGGAAGCGTTCCTCGAGGGAAATAAAGCCATCGTCACAAAAAGTTACTGTTATACAATTTATATAGTACTAGCGGACCCGCTCGTACTCTACTCATTCATACTCTACCCACACGTTAAAATGCAGTACAGGGTCTAAGCTATGCCCGTACGTTTTGATTTTATGGTTTATGTTAGTAATAATTAGTTTCCTGGATGTTTGCAAATGTAAATAAAAAAGTCGTTTTTTTATTTTAAAAGTTTTTTTCTATTACATTAATCAAATAATAAAAAAAAAAACAAAATGTACTGTACATGACAGGGGTACGTATTTATCGCATGGTATTTTTTTTCTTCTGTAACTTCATTATCCTAGGAGGAAACAGGGGTCTACATTTGTATGATAAGTGTCGATTTCCTCTTAAGACAGCGTTCGTAAGAAACGTTTTCGTTGAACCGTTTTTTTTTGCGACTTACTGCAGCTAATCCGACTTCACGAAAAATTATTTTAAGTTTTCAGGTTAATATATAACTTATGACACTCACAAACAATGGTGGTTTCTTTTTCTGTAAAAGAATTTTTAAAATCGGTTCAGTAGATTCAAAGATTACCCCCTACAACCTCGCAAACTCACAAACCTGATTTCTGTATCTCAAATTTTATAGTAATGTTTATAACACAGTGATATTCAAAAAGTTGTTGCTAGAGTTGTTATAGACAGATATGCTCAAAATGGTACATAACTTGCCGCCATTTTGTTTTAAGTGAGACAAAAGCAAAAATTATAAGAATCAGAATTAATGTATTAAGACAGGGAATCAAAAAATCACCACCATTTTTTTTGCAAGCTATGTAATAGATACGATTTTGGTAATTATCAGTTCAACTTCTAGCAACACTGTTGATAACGAGATAAAATATTGACTATCATATTTTAGTTTAAGGAACTTATTAGAGTTACGTATATTTTTGATTTATTTATTAAATAGTTAAAAATGTTGGATAGAGCTGTATAGACGTGAGCTTATGTTTAGTTAGAAGGCCTTGACACCTGCTGGGTTACAATTCCCAGGCACTACTTGGCTTCTTGCCTAAAGTGCATACTACTAGTGTCTTTTACTAATCACTGTGTAGTTCTCATATTTAGTTAATACAAATAAAGCCTAGACTTTAACTTAAACTTGCAGCAGTGTAAGATTAGCAGAGTAAGATTGGTTCTTATGCGACGTTTCAGATCCGGCGTGTCTGCTATTTGTCACAATAGTAAACGTCATGGATTGAACACAATTTTTTCTCAGACCTAAAGTAAGCTGCCGGCTACTATAATAACAAACATTTTAAAAATAAATTATTTTACCTTCTACCATAAAAACCCTTGAAGGAAAATTGACCAGAACTTGGCTTTGCATCAAACTTAATTGCCCATGCCACCGTGTTCTCAACTGAATTTGGCCCCATTTTTCACATTTTATTTTTTACGACCGATTTGGTAACATTACAAAGTGTTGGACCGACGAGCACGTCATTAAACGAACCAGAAGAGTTCTACTAATTGGCCGATACTAAAAATGGACCACACAAATATTTATTTTTACATTTTGTTTCATTTTAAATAGAGATAGACCTCTATCATAACCTATTTTACTAGTATAACCCCTATCATTACTTTTAATTATAAAGCCTCATACTAATTTTGATATCAACGATAATAACATTTGTAGTTCCTTATAGTTTATTTTTAAAATATCCTGATTGAGAATGACATAAGTCTTAGATATTATGGAAGTGAAAACTTCTTTAACGGCTTTGTATGAGTAAGCGGAGCTTCCACGCTTAATTGGTAGCACGTTTCATACAAAACTGAATTTAAATTTGTGTACGATAGCGCAATAGACGAATATTGTATCTAACCACATAAATGATAGTACTTTTATACTGATAAATAAAGCAATTCGTGCGAAATTATTCCCTAACCATTCTAACACAACGTTAATGTTCAAGTTATCAATTCTGCCGGCATTCCCGGAGTTCAACCAACTTAATATAAGTTTTAATAATTTTTAGTTACAGATTGATTACAATATTAACTCTCTTAAAAAAACTATAGACTAGCAACCAGCCCTTAAAAATATAAGCTTAAGTGTTTTATTAAATATTGACTATTCTATATATTACTAGGGCGAACAAACCCCACACACTTGCTGGGCCCGGATTCAGCTTCTTTAAATTAAGGGTTATCTATTGTCAGTTAGGTGATAAAGACACACAGTACTCACAAGTTCTTGATGATTTCTTATCTTCTTTCTAATCCTGTTTGAGCATGACCGTTACACGTTTCACACAATAACACAAAACAGTTCTAAATAGTTCGCACTTCACCATTAGTCCGTTTTCGTCAGGGAAGGGTCAAGTAACTAGGCCTTGGGAAATAGTACACACAGGACACGGGATAATATTAATCAATAATGGGGTTACAGGGGGTGTATACCGCGCGCGTACGCCGCTCTCTTCAATACGACTGTCACACTACCGCCCCTCCAGCGTCTTGGCTAACACTACCTCGCCGCGCGCGCCGCCTTAAATATATTAAACAATTACAATAAGAGTTTATTTCCGATCTTATTTAATTACTAATTGCAAACTAGATGGCGCTGTATACAGAAGACAATTTACACCACAGATACAATTAATCTTTTCCGCGGAGCGTCCATATATTTTATTGTACCATACTTTTAGAAAAAAGTCGTAAAGACTTGAAAACTAAAATCATAGAAAGATATAGATAACCTTAATCCTTAAAAAAGTCGTTATTTACGAATCAGATATTTTCAGCAGTAGACGTAAATAATATCCTTTCTCAATCCCAAGGAGAAACGTGACTAGATACCATTAATGGGTCTTGTTCTTTGATACTTTCATAAATTCCACGGTCTCTTACAACTAAATGAATCCTAGTTTTGTTGAAAAAATTTAGATATTTTAGATTTACAAAAATAAAATAAATTTAACTATTCAACCCTGACTGTACTTCTGAATAATATTGTCCTCTAAGAATAAATTATATATATATTAATATAAGTTTTTATGATTAGTCATAGCTTAGTTATTACAAAACAATTAATATTTAAAAAAATAAATTCTGAGATAATAGACATTTAGGCACTTAACGTGAAGCACTATGTGACGTCATATCTTGCGAAACGCTCTTCTATGTATATTTAATCCCACCAAAAACATAAATGTAAAAAAGGAGAGCCTAGTTCAATATAAAAATTATGCTTGGCTGTAGATTTCGCCGCAAAAAGAATGGAGATCTAAATGAGTGCCTAGTTCTATGCAAAATCCAAATATGTATTTATAGGAACAAAATAACATTATGAACAAGAATTAAACTCTATTTCTTTGCTTCATTGGATACCTATAACAATCGCTGTTATTTAAAAATAATGTGAGATCTCAAAGTAGGTTAATTTTGACTTGGTCAGTTTTCATTACATCGGTCATTTTATAAAGTTATTCAACATATATATATTTTTTAATTCTAATAAAAACTAGCTTTTTTAGCTAACCATTCTTTTTGCGGCGAAACCTACAGCCAAGCATAATTTTTATATTGAACTAGGCTCTCCTTTTTTACATTTATGTTTTTGGTGGGATATCATTACTTTTTGTAAAAAAAACTAGCCAAGTATTGAGATTTAATGTTTTTTCTTGCGTTTCCGCTGCATGGTTTTCTCTTTTATGCTATTGTCTACATTCTGTTGAATGTAAAAGAAATAATATAACAGTGCACATTGCCCATTCATTATTATATGCTACCTTTTTAATACGCTTCCTGTTTATGCTTAACAAACTAACCTAAAACAGCTACAAACAAATAAGCTAAGTAATATTAAATAACTCATAAATGCCGTTATTAAAGTACAATACTAAAAATCATTCTAAACATATCAAAACCTCTTATCCATTAACCTCATACATGTAAGTAAGTAAAATATAAAAATATGTTATGAAAAAACTTAAGTTTTGGAACGAAGTTCTGAATTCTTTTGAACTAGGCTGACACGCTGCCGCGTGTTTAGATATTGTTTAAAATAGATGTTAGTATAGTTGATCATAAACTCTCATATATCGGGATAAACATTATCTTAGAATTTATCCAGGTCATAAACTATATATGTATATATAAAATTGGTTCATTCGTTTCTGTGACTAGTAGATTAATATTGCGGCTACAGTTCGTTGTGGATATTTATTAAGAATAACAAATCACAAGCATTTGTTCTTTTAGAAACATTAATGTTATGGAGAAAATAGGGTAATTTGTTAAATTAGGCGCTTCTGTAAATCTTAATTTGGAGTAAAGACGATTTAAAAGATGTGAATCATCAAAATATTTAGTAAAACATAGACGCTTCTTTAAATGTCTTTCGAAATTCGATGCTGCATACATTTCGACTCGTATGGCTATTACATAGGATTTTCCATCTCAAAGTAATTAGATTTTGCTTTCAAATATATAACTAAAATATAGAAATTACTAAATAGCTTTACTATCTTTCTCCTGGCTTTATCATCAGAACCTCAGCATATTGTCCAAATTTGATTCATCAAATTTGATCAAAACAAAACATATGATACTAAACTAAAGAATTTACTGTTAGCCATTAAAGAGTTCCACTACTTATCTCCTGGACATCATTAGATCAGCGCCAAGATTTTTTATACTAAATTATTGTATTAAAATTCGTGGTTTTATAAAATACTTCCGACAATCGATTTCCAAGATTTTTTTACAAGTGAGGCTAAAATATAAAATTTTATATATATGTCGGAGAATAAGTAAAAGATTATCTATTAATCGAATCGTCATCGCTGTCTATGGCGTTGGAGTAGGGTAGTAATCACTTCCGTTGTTTTGACAGTATCTACCCTCGACCCTTTATATGCCATCGACAGTCTGACTGAAGTCTTAGTCGTGCGCCGTCTCTCAAGAAGTGAAGTAGTGTTGTGTTAGTGCTAGGAGTGCTGCCCGATCAAAGTCACGTGAGTACCTCACACTGTAATTGTCTCGTCTTGTGTTAGGTTAGGTTTATGTGCGTTTAACCTTGGGTTTAAACAGAGAGCCTAGCAGTGGAGGCGATGTCGTGATCACTTAAAGGAGCTCCTTAAGCCTACACAAGTCCAAGGCACTGCTTAGGTTTCTCTCGTAATTGTTGGAGATCATATTTGATAATTTATCGGTTCAATAGGAGTATCTACGTCGCGTTTACCCAATATTCCATTAAAAATCAACCCCCCTTTTAATGTTCCCCGATATTCCCCATCTTCCTCCTTCCATCTCCTTTCACATCGTTTTAAAATCCCCGACATATATATATACATATATAAATCATCTACTATGCAACACGGAATAAGATGGCTGCTTAGCAATCTATTGTATGCTTTACTACAATGTTGAAACTAAGAACCTTAAACACAATTGATTTTATAACATCATAATCTCTGTATTCAAGTTACATTGAAGTTTAGAAATTCAGCACAATCTAGTAAAAACCTACATGTATCTAAACATATAATAAAAACTAGCTAACCCGGTAAACGTTGTTTTGCCATATAAATTATTTCTAGTGGGCCACCTTTATCACGTAAGAGTGAAAAAATAGTTTGAGATCTATTTTAAGACCCACCAAATATACATAAAAATTAATTAATATCGGTCAAGCCGTTTCAGAGCAGTTCTATAACAAACTCTATGACACGAGATTTTTAGATAGATATAGATGTAACTATTCAATGTTTGTATGCTCATCACGCAAAATCAGAGGTATTGATTTGAATGAAATTTTGGCACACGGATACTTTAAAATTAAATTGGAATAAAAGACAGATCCTGTGAAATAGAATGGATTTTTCACTGAAAAACAGCTCATTGGATTCGACGTAAATTATGTTCTCACATATTATCTATAGTTTTTTCAAGAGCAAGAGTGTGTTTTATGAAAAAAAAACTATTTCTTAAACCTTTAAAGGCTTCTTAGTAATATTATATCATAATGATATTTTTAAGGTATATATAATTTCTTTAAACTTCAAAAGAACCAAAGAACAGCGGCAATGTTAAGTATGTCTCCTCGTTGGGCGCTGAAATAAGTATTAACCAAAATTTTTCCTTCTAACATTCAGAATATAAAAATCTTAAAGTAACCTACACTACATGTAAAACGGAAGTAGTGTAGTAAAACGGACTATTTATTTATACATAAACATCATAATTCCTTACTCTGAGGTCCTAGAACCTCAAGCTATAATCTGAGATGGACATAATATAACTCTTTAGAGAGTAACTTTGGTGTTTGTAGCCAGCTGTTGTGAAATATTGTAAAATATTTGCCACATTTAAATTTATTATTTGAGACATTTTATATTTTAAATTCAAACAATAAAACAAAGATTAAAATTTTAAACTATTTATAAAGAAACTAAAGTTGTTTCACCTCTTTTCATCTTACTACTTACTACTACAAAGTCCTTCACAATGGAGTCCCAGCATACACTACTCCAGTTGGTCTCCAGGCCAACTTGCACTGTGCCGTTTGACAACTTGCATAAGTCTATTGGAACAGAGGTTATCTATTGTCTTGTTACAAATTAGTTACGTGGTTATAATTGGTTTAACACAAACAGCTATGGAGGGAGCCTACGCCGGCGTGTCATGAGTGTGGGGCGGCTTTAGACACGTCGCACCACACATTGGCCGAGTGCGCTGCCTGGGGACCCCAGCGACATGCTTTGATGTCGCTTATAGGAGACCTGTCTCTCCCAAGGGTGGTTGGGGCCATGCTCGGAAGCAAGGCAGGTTGGATGGCAGTCGCCTCCTTTTGCGAGACAGTGATCTCGATGAAGGAGGCCGCGGAACGGGCGCGGGAGGTAAATACCTCCTCGGACCCGATCCGTAGAGCTCGACCGGGAAGGAGACAGCGTCGTTACGCCCACCAACTTCTCCTGCACGACACTGGGGCACCGAGGATGTCCCCGTTACTCGGGACATCCCCGAATTAGGAAAGCAGGCCCGCTATAGTGCGGGCCGCCCGTTGAGACGCTGTTGTCGAATGCGAAAGCGATCCAGCAGCGTCTCACTATGACGGAGAGGGTAACCGCGGAGGTTTAATGGGTAGGACGGTTTCTCACCGGTGAGTCCCACATAACTCGGATAGCCCACCCCTTACGGGTTGGACGGGTATGCGTAAACGCATTCCTCCGCGTAAACAAAAAAAAAACACAAACAGCTATAACTTTGGAATTTATAAATATTTTTTTTTCAAATTTTCGTGACTTCAAGTCAGAACATTGTGTAATGATAGCATATTATTAATTTTATAAAATAAAATGATTTAATGGCAAAAAAAAATTACTGAAAATTTTTTCATGTCTCTGATTACGGGTTTAACCCCTTAATGAGAACTCTTAGCGAATAAAAATATTTTGTCATGCAAATTGCTCACTCACACTTGTCTTATTTTTAGTCTACTTAAAATATGAGCGAAATTTTGGAGTGTCCGTCAATTTCTGAAAAATGTTTCTTAATTTGAAAAATGACTTAGTAATATTCATCTTAATGACATGTTATTCCGTTAGTAGGCCAATTATGTATGGATGGCCGGTGATCATGTATACTCACGCTCACTCACTTAAAATCTCTTCTTATTTTAGGAATAATCTATCAGGGCCTAGTTAATAGTTCTTCTATAAAAAACGATTTTTACATTAACAATTTTATTAATCATGACAGCTCTACCTATTTTTTTATTTTATTCAATAATTTATACACATTTGGATTATATTTCAATCAATCAGATAAATCCTCATAACATATTGATAATATTGAAAGCGATGTGATTTTAAATACGCCGACGAGGGATTTTGTTTCATTTGCAAATTTGATTTCATTTATATTGAATCTGGTTGAATCTGAATCACTTTCCCTCTCATCGCCATTTTATGAGAGTAAAATATAACGGATTTTAGAAATAATAGTTAGCAACATCGTTTATAACTATGTATTTGTGAGGAGTTTATTTTATTTTAATTATACCCACGCAACAAGACAATATATAACTTCTGTTCCGATAGACTTGTGCCAATTGTCGAATAGAGAGTTGGTGACCATACTAGCTATATACAACTAGTGTTGTGTTGTTATGTTTGGACTCCATTATGAAGGATTTTGTGGCTGTTTGGGATAAATAATCACAACAAAAACTAAGTTTTATGAGTTACTGTTCCAGACAGATGTGCTTGGATAAAATTTAGGAGATCTAATATACAAAGAATTCTCATATTTATAAAAGAAGATACTAACAGCAAACTAACACAACTTAAAATGTAAAAAAGTATGGAATAAAGAAAAAAAGAAGAAATGGATGGATTAAATGAGTTTAGTTAGACCTTCCAAAAAACTATTATAAATTAATATTGGTCAGAGTTTAAAAAAAATTATTACTATATTTTTTATTTATTTATCATTTCTCAAAGATACAAATACAAAACATAAAAATTTCGATTGAATGAAAGATGGTAAAATTATTATGTATGTCGGAGCAAAATAAGGGAATCAGTGTAATCCCAAGATTAGGCTAACATAAACCTAACCTAACACAAAGCTAGCCTAACCTAACGTTATGGCAATTAGTTACCACGTGGCAATTGAATTGTAAGGTACTTTCACCTTAATCGAAAAGCACTCCCAGGACTAACAACACTGCACTGCACTTAACATTTTCACTAACACTATCTAGAGTACTTTACTCATTAAGAGAACGCGCAAGACTAATATATATTTTATTTATTTCATTTCATAAATTCTAGATAAACGTATATCACAAAAAGGGGTTGATAGATCTTATTTGTTAGGAAAAAAAAAGGATTCACGATTATTCTTTTCGAGTATCATATATGTACAATATTTACACTTTTTTGCTATAACAGAAAAATCATTTTTCCAATATAATAATCGCTTTTCGCTAAACAAGGGTTAGCAAGGATCCATTTGTTTAAAATACCGTTATCGGTCTGATCTGAAATAATGAATCTGTTTTGTCGCTAAATTAAATTCTATTATGAGAAATATTTGGGAAACATTTTAATTAAAATATTGAACTTCGCAGACGTTGACTAAATGTTTACGTGAATTTCTTACAGCTAAGACAAATGCGCGGCTTAGATTGAAATGTATTCAGAAATTATACAATTGTTACAAAACAGATTTTGAACCCTTAGCCAAATAAGGAAGGAAGGAATTTTGTTAAATTATGTTAGTTGATTTTCACGTCGAAGAAAGGCAGTTAAACATATTTCAAATAAATAATATATTTATCGGCGAATAGTAAAAGAATAACGAAATCGAACAATCAAATCGTATCTCCATCTATGGCGTTGGAGTAGGGTAGTAGTCAGTTCCGTCGTTTTGACAGTCTCGACCCTTTATATGCCATCGACAGTCTGACTGACTGACTGAAGTCTTAGTCGTGCACGGTCTCTCAAGGAGTGAAATAGTTCCTGGATAGTGTTAATGTTGTGCAGTGCAGTGTTAGTGCTGGAAGTACTGTCTAATTAAGGTCAAGTGAGTACCATACAATGTGATTGCCACGTCTTATGTTAGGTTAGGTCAGGTTTGTGTGAGTTTAACCTTGGGTTTAAACAGAGAGCCTGAGCAGTGGAGGCATGTTGGGATTCTGGTAAAAGAGCTCTTTAAGCCTACACCTTGGTCCAAGTCCAAGGCTTAGGTTTGTCTCGTAATTGTTAGAGATCATATTTGATTATTTATCGGTTCAGCGGGGCCCATTTCACAGTTTGCAGACCTGTTTTCTGTATTTGGTGTATTTCAATCGTGCTGTATATAAGCCATTTCTTTCTTAATTCATCACTTCGCAGCGCTTGTCTTCATATGTTGCAGATGTCCAAGTGATGATCACTTCTCAGAACTTTGTGTATAATGAAACAAATAAAGGTTTACAAACACATCCATTAAATTCCCGAGATTTGAAAATAAAACTCAAACAATGGCTAGCCTTAAATTCTGATAAAACCGAAAATTGTTGGAATACAAAATATAAACACACACACTTCTGCAACACAGGGACATATTCTAGCCAAATTTAGGGGCTTCAATAATTAATATTGTAAAATAATGGTGAAATAAATAAATAAAATCTACAGCACAATTTTAATTTAAAACTTAAGAGCATGTTACGATTTCGATTATAATACGATATTTTTTTATATCTAAGAAAAAAGACAGACCGTTCCGTGAAGTTTCTGTGAAACAACAGATGAAATCGTTGAAGTGATAAAAAAAGAATAAACAGACAATAAAGATATCTAAAAATAGGTTTCTACGAAACTTTGTATTTTGAAAGAGGGTACGAACTCTTAACTCGTGGGTCAACGAATAAATTAAGATTGTATAAAAGGAAGTTTTAAAAGAATAGAAGGTATTTTGTGTATTCATTAGTAAAGTCTATTGTTAAAGTGATTCTCTATGACTTACCTAAATCGACGAAATATTATAATAAAAAAATTATATTAATGTTTAATTTTTTTTAAGAATTTTAAAATTATAGTGTGCGTAGTTAGTAATTCGTAGTTAGCTTATTTATATAACATAACTCCTTTTTATCATTACATTCGTAGTTTACAATTATATAAATCAAATGCTAGTCAGTCACGATAAAGTGACTTTTAATGCGTAACTCCAACAATCAACTGGAGAATTTCAAGTTTATAGGAGCACTGTATACTGGGGTCTAAAAAACATAAACAAGTATTTGAAAAGATCTTAAAATAGACATAAAACCCTGCAAGTAATTTGACTGTCACTCTTTCAGTATAAACAGTGGAGACGAAGCTGGAGGGCTTGAATACTCAACAGTTTTACGACTACATATAAACTCTTTTTTTCGTAGACACAAAAATATGTGAAGGATTTCATGAATATGTTTTAGGATTACTTTTTTATTTTGTTTCTTTTTTTCTTGCTGTGTTTACTTTGGAATTGTTTTTGCTGTATTATTTTTAGAATTTAAATGCATGCAATGCGAAGAAAACTGGCTCTAACTTTGCACTTCGATATTATAGTAATTACTAGTTAAGTAGTATTTAGATTTAATTTCACATTTAATTTTGCATTTTATATATGACTAATTCGAAAAGACATAGCGGCCACATAGCTCGACATGCACTTCATCCCCACTTCGAAAGATGGCGTAAGAGCACACTTATTTTTCTAGAAGTATTATTTTGCAATAAAACATAGCTCCTTCCTCAAGCTCTACTTTATCTCTGTATTACATTTCATCAAATTCGGTTCAGTGATTTAAACCTGCATGTGTAACAGATTAACAGACGCTATTTATCCGTCAATAGATGGCGTAAGTAGTATATTAAATCGCACTTTCGTTTGTTTAGTTTGTGTTCTTAAGTATTTCCTACGTTTCTTAGTTGATACTTTCGAAATTATAATATTAGATAGAATTAGGCTTGTAAGGAGTACTACATCTACGTCAATACCTATAGCGTGATAATAATATGCGCTCTAGTAAAGATGTCGGTTAGGCCTGGGGCTTATAACCTAGGTGTAGGCAAACAAAGACTTCTCACTTCGTACAAACGCTGTTATTTAGTAAACTAAGTAATAAACTGGGAGACAAAATAAACTCCTCAATAATATCGTGCCCTTAGAATGATGTGATCAAATTTAAATCTCCATTAGTGGGAAATCAACATAAGAAAATCTTTAAAATAATATACCGTACGCAGTATCGGTTATAGGGGTGAGAGAAACGAATAACCACCTGGTTCTAAAATTTTTTTTTTTTGGGCACAGCGAAGTTCTTGGATGACTTTTTCGGTCTTCAATATTTTCAGAAAGGGGTGCCTGAAACAAAATTCGCCTAGAGCGTCTAGGCAGTTAAAGCCGGCTCTGCCGTGGTAATAGTTGACGTTTATTACTCGTAATTTTATCATAACCAAAAAGAAGGTTTCTTAAGGCCTTTTATCGCGTATTGTTTTGCGATTTATTCACAATAGCTTCAAGGATATCCTTAATTCTGCATTTAAACACTCATTTCCACTCAACGTAGTCAGTCAGTCTACGCTATAAAAAGGTTTAAGTGTAACAATAAAACGGTATTAACGTTTATTATAGCCTAGAATGATGGAGCACTTGTTTAGTAATAAGGGAACCGCAATAACCCAGTAGGGAATGAGTAACTATATTGAACGATCGCTTCTGGTTTATAATTTAGCTTTATTATATAGATATAAAATTTTATCAAAATTACTAACTTAAAGACTACGAACTACGAAATAAAAGCATATCTTATTATTACTAGTCGACCTGCGCGATTTCGTCCGCGTGATATTCCGCTTCTATTGGTCTTAGCGTGATGTTATATAGCTTATAGCCTTCCTCGATAAATAGGCTATCTAACACTAAAAGAATTTTTCAAATCGGACCAGTAGTTCCGGAGATTAGCGCATTCAAATAAACAAACTCTTCAGCTTTATATATTAGTATTAGATTTGCTTAAATGAGTACATTATTTCTGTCGGTCTATATATCACCATAATTATTTTACAGGACGTAGAAGAAATGGTTTATACCTAAAATAAGGTTCCGATGTATTTACTGGTCTGTTTATAAGATATCGATTTTCAACCGTCAACTGATGAAAAAAGTGTTGCGCAGTAATATATTATACAAACTAAACTTAAGCTAACTAATTCTTTTTTGTCTTTTTTCTCAGAATTTATACTTTTTATTTTTTTCGAAGTAGTAATTCGTATGTACTTAAGATCACACATTTAATCTTCCGTTAATAATCTATTAATCCCAACTAATATAATAAATGCAAAAGCAACTTTGTCTATTTTTATATATTTTATTTATTATTAAAATAACATGTACCATTAAATCATCTCATTATCTATTACGTTTTAACCCTTAAACTGCTAAACCAATTTTTGAAATTTGGTACAGAGATGGACTAGAGCTTGTGACAGAACATAGAGTACGTTTTATCGTGAAAAAGGCTTGAAGGGGTTGAAATAGAGAATAGAAGTTTACGATTGGATTTGAAGTGCATGTCGAGCTGTGTAACCGTTTTTCTTTGGTAAACTTATACATACACGTGTTAAAATACACCCCGGCGAAGCTAGGGCAGGTCGACAAGTAGTTTATAGTTTCCCTAGTGAATTTATAAACCTACGCTTCGCATTATTATATGCTGAAATATCTAGTAATTTTATAAAACAGTATTACACTTCGCTTCGGTGTTGATGGCATTATGACAATGTATTGTTTATTTATATCTAATCTCAATCAGAACTAACCAAATATTATCATATAATTTTGTTTGTTTCACATCAGTAAATGTTAAATTGATTGCCATTCATTAATTCAGTACATTAGTATAACGACAATGAGAATGCTCGTACAACATAATACCCAGCTTTGTCTCGTATGACATTTAAATTAATTGTATGAGGTACTGTGCGTTTAAACCAATTATTCTATCTAGATAGACAAAATCTCTAGTCGACCAGTCCCAGCTTCGCCCGGAACAATTTGCCTCGTGTATATAGGTTAAATTTCCAATTTTAATCGCTATTTGTTACATTTTAATGTGTTTGCTCCCTATACGTCGTCGCCGGGATATGCATATTCTTTCTCTTCTGTACTGTGTGTTTAAAAACCCAAAAGCTCCTAGCTATCTAAAGGAAAAATTTGAATACATGGCGTCACCTACAAGAAATCGATCATCTCGAAGTCTTATGCTTAAAACGTCTGAACACAACTCTAAAATTTATACACAATCATTTACTGTACAGGCCGTAAGATTATGGAACTCTTTACCACAAAGCATAAGACTATCAAAATCTCTCGCGATTTTCAAAAATTCTGTAAAAGACCTGTACCTCGTAGACTCTCGGACAGACACTGATGACATGAAATTTATTATTATTTGTTTATGTATTTATATTTACTATTATAACTAAGATATTTATTAGTATATGATTATAGATATTTATGAATATATATTGTATATGTTCATCTTGTTTATGTATTAGGTTGTAATTATTTATATGTAGTTTATGGTTACACCACCTTATTCCCCACTCAATAAAATATTTATTAACCTACAGGTTGTCTGGAAGAAATGGCTAATAAGCCATAAGGCCGCCTTTTGTTCTGACACGTTTTACTGTTTTTTTTAATGCATAGTTGTATTATGTTACTTAGTTTTTATATGTTTTGTATGTGGTGTGCAAAAAAGTATTAAATAAATAAATTAATAAATGTTCAACACCAACGTAATTTAAATATGACTAATTCCCAAAGACATAACGACCACATTTTTTTCGCAATAAAATATAGCCTATTAACTTCCTCAAGCTCTAACCTATGTCTGTAGTAATTTTCATCAAAATCGATTCTGTGATTTAAACGTGATTACGTAACCGACAATACAGACTATATATTCCTCAATAGATGTCGTTAATAATATATTAAATCGCACTTTACTTAGTATTCGTCTATTTATTTCGTATTACCTATGTTTTTTTACGAAAAAAAATATGATTATGACATATTATCATTATTTGTACGTTTTTTTTTGTAGCATTGTAGAGTCCGAGATAATGGACCGATTTTGATGCGGTATTTATTTAAAAGCTGATTTAATAGATATAGTTCTTAGCTATTATTTGTGAAGAGCTCGTGAGCCATTTGTAGACTATCAGCTCATTTCAAGTTTGAGTGTCGCGTGAACGTCTTTTTTTTATGATAGATAAGGGACAAACGAGCAGACGGTCCACCTGATGGAAAGTGGCCACCGTCGCCCATGGACATCGACAAAACTAGAGGGTATCTCTTGTTTTGTCGATGCGTTGCCGCCTCGATAATAAAGTGAGGAGGGGGACAGAAGACTGCTGCGGTTTCAATGGACCCCGAGCAAGAACCCGGTGTTCATTGGAACAGTAGCAGTAATGGGATGGAAGAGGTAGGGGTAGATCTGGCCCCCATGCGGCTCGGCCGGAACGCGTCTGAGACACTTGGCGGTCGGATTCGCATGCTGGTGGTCGCAAGCCAGTCGGGAAACAGATCCCCAATTCTAATTCTAACCCGTCCCCTCACGGGTGGAAAAATTCGTATGACCTTGGATTTTATACTATATTAAGTTTTAGTTAAAAAAACACGATGAACTCGCTCTCTCTTACAGTAACAAACAAGGAGAACCCTACAAAGTGGATTAACTTTCGTATTTATAATTTTAGCCACGAATTAAATTAGTTATATTAATGAAGAGAGGAAAATCTCTACGTAATAAGGATTGGTCGATAGGACGCGTATAAAATTCAGCAATTACGTACACGTAACGTACTTAAAGTTGAATTAGTTATCAGTATGGAGTGTATTGAACGATCCCATAGCGGATATTGCAACGTGATTGCGTTGCTTCACTCAAACTGAATGTTAAACGTTAACAAATACGATATTTCCATAGAAACTGTTTTAATTTGGGCTTTTATTATCATATTTAACAAAATAAATTTATTCTTCAAGCTCAAGTGGTTGTTAAGCGAAATATTGTATACGCATTAGTGATGGCAATAATTGTAAGTGGATGACATTAATACTCACCCCACATCCTACTTCTGATATCACCCTTTTACCTCCTAGTACTAGTTTTCTCATACTAGTTTGGTTGACTCATAATTCTATTCTTGTTTTTTATTCACTGCTATGATCAACCGAACTCATTATTAATATATAAAATTTTTTGATAAAAACCCAAAGAATGTTAGATTTATCAGATCAAGGTAAGAGGATGATTAACAGGTTAGGTATAAATCGTTTTTGTTTACCTTCGGAACTAATTCAGGCTAAAAATATTAACACAATTGCCAGGTACCACTTTTCCCTATTAAAAGCTCCACGGTAGCTTTACTGCACAATTACACTCAAAAGACTACAATAATCCGCAATCCAGATAGAAGCCGAGCAGTGCCTGAGTCTATGTGCAGGATTAAGAGGCACATCTAATACTAGTAAACACTCCTCTTCACCGCTCGACCTTCTGACTAATATTTAACACTTCTTCAGCAAAATAGCAATTACACTAATTATTTAAATAATAAGCAAAATACCTCTAAATACCCAACAATAAAGCCACGCGAGGAGCAACTATACTTCATTGCGTAAAAGTCATCCTCTTTATTAATACAAAATACCCCCCCATCATGGCCTGCATTGCCAAGTTAATATTTAAAACCTCCCTTTAAATTATTTAATAACGTTTACTTGATCTAATTATTCATCATCATCATCACAACCCATTAATGGGCCTAGTGCTGAGCCGGAGGTGAGCCTGCTCCTCAGAGTAAGGAGGGGGGTAGACCATAGTCCACCACGCTAGTCCAGTGCGAGTTGGCAGACCTCACACACCTTTGAAAACTTTACGAACCTCTCAGGATTGCAGGTTTCCTCACGATGTTTTCCTTCGCCGTTATAGCAAGTGATATTTAATTTCTTAAAACACACATAACTCAGGAAAGTCAGAGGTGTGTGCCTATGTGGAGGATCGAACTCGGACCTCCCGAGTAGACATTAATGTCTTAACCAGTCAAATTAATCAAATATATTTAATATCCATATTTTAATAAAACCTAACACTATGGTGTTTGTAGCGTACATTGTACATATTGGACTAGTTATAACGAAGAAGGGAATTCTTTGAATTGAGATCGAAAAAAAATATGCTCGAAAAAAGCATTTAACAATATATTACTAGCAACATAGCGTTAAATTGAAATTCCTCACGCTCGTTAGCAATTTACGGTTCACACTGACGCATGTGTTCAATGTAAAAAGATCCAATAAGTATGAAATTTATTGCTATAACTGAATAGCGATATTTAGCCCTAGATAGCTATCGTTCGTTCGTATCAAAATAACGAACATCAAATGCTTATTCTCACTTACCTCTGGTTATCGACCGATAGACTACATCATAGTATGACTGCTGGAGCTAAATGTTCGGTTATGATAATTTTATATATTAGGTAATAAGATCAAGCGTTGAAGGCGAAAGTTTAGGCTTAGCAGAAAAGTTCATTAAATCTGCTTCTGCATATACACTTAATACACATATCTCATGTACACAAAACTCAAGTTAAATTAACTTATTGACTTTGTCCGACTTGTGTCATTAAAAGAAGAGGGATGATACTCATTACTCTACAGTAATACATATTGTTAGTAAAAACGTTTATAAATTAGTATTCGCGACGTGTGGACAATATATAAACTTTTAGTGCGATAGATTAGACTCAGTCACCCTGGTGTATTTGCGCAGTGTACATGAAACTTAGTGTTATAGTGTCGTGGTTAAGGTCACTCTTCTTGAGGTCCACTTAAGTTAACTTTAATTTGTACTGTAGTTAGCGAGGTCAAGTGGTCCTCTCTCATTCTATGACATTATACACATGCAATTTAGACAGAAAGCCGTGAGAGTTAAAGGCATTTTATGTAATTATAACGCACCCCTTCGCCGCCTGAACACTAACTACAAAAGATAATAAAGTTACGTGGACCTCAAGAAGGGTGACCTTAACCACGACACTGTAATACTAACTTCCATGTACACTACGCGAAAACTCTAAGAAGATTGACTCTTATCTATCGCACCAAAAGTTATATATTATCTACACGTGACGTCAATTTTTGAAAAGTTTAAAATATCATAAAACTTCAGGAAAGGAAGCGTAACAAGTCGAATGGTTTGCTTATATGGTGAATAATTTTGGGAACGTTAGATACCGAAACCCAATAGTAAATAGAACTTACACAAAAGTCTAACTTTCTTAATATTCATGCCATAAATAATATGCTACATTAACATATAAAAATAATTTTTCTTAGCAATATTATGAGAAGAATTCGTATTACGATTTCTCCCTTTTCTTTTCTTACATTATACTTCAGGGTACCTATAATGATTATTAGTATAAGGACAGGTCTTCATATAAATATCATGAAAATCGAAGAATACCAGAGAAACCCGAAAGAATCTCTGTGTTTGTCCTTAAGATATAAACGATCCAACTATGAAGTTGTCAAATGTCAGTAACTCAGTGTTTCAGGCATTGGATTCACGATGAATAGAGATCTCTTCTAACACAAAGTAATCTTTTTAAAAAAAAAATATGAAGAATTGTGCATTTTGAAACACATCATACAACATAGTTATAGGATTAATATAGATAGACCAAAACATTCCATTGATCTATATCTGGTAGTAATTAATGATTGCCCTATATTTCACTAATACGTACCAACAAGCGATGCCATATCGTTTTCAATTAATCGCGCGTCCATCAGTGGAGGTAATAAAAGGATCGTTTCATTTCACTAATACTATATGTGACTATACTCATATGAACTAATATAACTGGTATTAAATGGGGTTATACTTTATATACAGGAGAGGAGAGGGTTATACTTTAGATACAGTATCGTGCCACTCAAATCAATATTGCCAACATCATAACCAACAATAGATATTTGAATTCAGCATGAAGTTGTTACACTCTGATGGATATAGTGGTTACATACAATTTTGCTATCAAATCTTACAATACTTGGATTTTAATTTTAATAAACATATATGTTTTGTTCATTTTTATATATTATATTTATTTGAAATTAAGTTTTTATTTGCTTTTATCAAATCTATATTTATTCCTATTTAAACATGTTATATTTTACAGGCTGATTCAGCAAGAATATATTATATTTTAAACTATAATTTTTTTATGATATGTTATATATTTTAAACGTACTTCAGCTTTAAATACAAACTTTGTAAAATTAATATCAAATTGCTTGGAAAGTAATGGGTTACTTTACGATATGGAAAATCATTACAAGAGTTGGAGGAAAGATAAATAAATTTAAAAAAAAATTTTTTTGGTCGTAAGCTAAATTCACTAACCAACAGATACAGCTTTAACACTTATTCAAATTTATATAATATAAGGGATTTTTTTGAAGGACAAATAATGGCAAGTTATATAATTTATTTAACTATTACGAACGGTTCATGTAATGTAAGAAAAACTAAGAAATCATCCAGTTTTTCAACAATGTGTTTACTATTTTCTGACGTCCTAAAAAAAATTAACATTTAAATTTCTATAGACATTTTTAACTTATCATTAAATAATACTGGATATGGAGGATTACAGAACGGCACGAATTCAATATAGCCGTGTGTTTGATATGTAAAGCATCAAATAAAGGGAACAAGTCCTTTATATTTGATTTCTGACGTAAAAAGGCTTACTTGAATAAGTTTTTGAAATATTACATTTTAAAAGAATAATATGATCTTTTTTAAGTATTATAAACGGTAAACAGTCACGTAATGTTTTTGTATTGTTAGTAGGGAGGCCGCCGAATGCGGTTGAAACTTAAGTTAAAACAATACAAAAACATTACGTGAGTGTTTACCGTTTATAATACTTTAAAATGACTGATTACCTCGTTAGTTTCTATAATAAAATAATATGATCATTATACTCTTTATTAAATTTGACTCTTGAACGATACAGAAATACTAATAAATTAGCATTTTAGACGACAAACCTAGCAACCTACAGACTGCCTGTTTTAATTCGGACAGAGGTTGTATTATATTGTGGGACCATTATAAACAGTCATCTGGTCTCCTCCTCAGATTGGCCGACTAGGGCATAGTCCACTGGCATATTGCGGGTTGGCAGACTTCAAATACCTTTGAGAACTTAGGGAACTCTCAGGAGTGCAGGTTTCCTCACGATGTTTTCCTACACCATTAAAGCAAGTTATATTTAATTGCTTAAAACACACATAGCTCCAAACGTCCGAAGTGTGTGTCCAGGATCGAACTCGGGCCTCCCGAGTAAGACATTGCAGTCTCAACCACTGGGCCTTTACTGCTATTATAAAAAGTGTTGCTCACTTATAAATAAATATTTTTATTTGGATTTACTAACTGTGGCAAGTCGTACACAGTGGCATAGCTACCTAGGCTAGGCGGGGCAGTGCCCCGGGGCCCCCAAGCTCAGGGGGCCCTGGCCAGAAAATCTCAATTGAACTAAACTTTTGAAAATTTCTCCCATTTCAAATTTTACTGATGGCGACTGAGTTGAGAGAAATTCGAAAGTTATACCTAGGAAATTCACCTACATTCTTTGCGTGGCTGTGTGGTATTGTCAATTTGGCAGATAGCGACATGTGCGTTTTATTATTCATCGATGTGCGTTTTATTGTGAATTCGAGTTTAGATTTTTTTTCGAGAACGGTTAAAAAATTAGTGCTGTATCAGGAGTAAGTAAGCTAATGTAATGATAATAAAGTAGCTTAGCATTTTTAAAGTATTTGTATATTTAACAATTTTACTTGATAGAACCTAACCAGTTTAGATAGCAGTGGGGCCCCATTTTTTGATTTGCCCCAGGGCCCTTTATTACCTAGCTACGCCACTGGTCGTACAATATATAGATGAATAAATTCTCAGTCTATAATTTGTCCAGTTCATAAAGAGAGTACAAAACTTTTCGCCAATTTTAATTTCATCTATCCACTCCAGCGAAACTGAACTATAAATTAGGTCTTAAACTTTTACACCTAAAGATCTGGAAGTTAGAGTTTTATTGGAAATTTTGTAATGAAATTTGCGCTGAACAAATTTACTTTATATTTTTAATTTTTCAAAGATAATGTAAACTGTAGAGATAAAAGTTGTTAACTTCTTTGAAACTGGCGCAAGTTTATCAGTGAAATAAATTTCTTACTACAACTGATTGGAGTTTGGATTAATGCAGTCTATGTACTAAATTTAAAATCTATCATTTGGATATTTTATAAACTTGGCAACATTATACGTAAGGCTGTAATCGAGCTTGACCGACGAGGGGAGAAGGTGTGAACGACGGTGGGAGCTATCGCGCGTTATTGTCTAATTGTTAGTTTGACAAAAATTCGGGTTTCTATATGATTTAAGTCCATTGTTTGTACTCTCTCTCTCTCTATCTCTCATATTTGTTACTACGAATGAGTTTATCAATTAAATTAAATGCTGATCTTTTTTTTTGATCATTTTTCAACCTTTTAACTCCTATAACTATAGTCTCCTTAATACGTTAATTTTGCTTCTTACTCTAGTATTTTGAAATGAGTAAGAAATCTACTGAGTAAAAATATGTTTTACCAGTACTCTATTACTACTTTGGTCCAGCAGTTTTTACAATTTAGTATGTATGGAGAAACTATCAGCAATAATAAATAAGGCGACTATTGATACGGATACTCGCCTTTTCTGATGAAATAAATTAAAACAATTCAACAACATAACATTATAAACAGTCAGTAAAATTTTTGCTCATACTGACAAAATGAGACCGACCTTTGGCAATAAATAATAGTTTAAATAAACTAAAAAATATGCTTTTATAGAAAATCCAACTAAAAAATAGAAAATAAATTTGAATTAAAAATAGTGTAATAATAAATGATTTTATTGTAAAAAAGCGTGCGGTGCTTTTGCAGGATATTATCAAAATAACCCTTCTACTCATATCTGTTTATAAAATATTTATAACTATTGATAACAAGCACCCCACGCTTTTTTTACAATAAAATCAACTTTTCTTACACAATTTTTAATTCAAATTTATTAAAATTTGTTTTCTATTTTTTAGTTGGATTTTCTATAAAAGCGTATTTTTTAGTTTTTTTTAAATATTATTTATTTTTTTCATAACATCAATTTACTAAAGTGAGTTTGATTTTCATTACATCAATTTACTACTTAAGTAAGTTTAAGTATATATTGGCTGCTTTTAGAATATATACTCAATATAGTGAGTTGACTATATAGTACACAGTATTTTCGATATCCTACTATGAAAATCTATGAAAACTTATCCGAGAAATGAGGAATTCAGGCGCCTGCCTCTTTCGGATGCGGTTCAGATAGCCTGCGGTTCTCAAGTTCATCTGAATCAGTCGGTAACTTATCCGAGAAATAGGTGATCGACGCGCCTGGTAGTTTCTCTTCTTGGTCTTGACGCAATCACTCCGGGTTTCAGGAAAACAAAAAATCGTTAATCCTGGTTATCCTTGTAAGGATAACGGATCAAACTGTTAAAAATATTGAATTATCATCGATCTTTAATAAGTATGCCAAATTTCAAGATTATCCGACGTTTTGAAGAGGGTCAAAATCATGTTCAAAGATTCCGTTACATACATACTAACATACGTATGAAGCTAATAAAAGCGTATTAAAAACAAAAAAATTCATGAGTAATGTTTACTGAATAATATAACATGAAACCTAATTCCTTCCCTATCCTCCATATAATCCCTTAACAAGCTCATTGTAAGATTGTTACGTCCTTTTTATGTTTCAGAAAGGTATTATTAGCGACGTAAAAAAATTTATATGAATAATTCATGTGAATACTAAACGTATTAACTTTTGTAACTCTTTTTATGGTTTCATGGCTTTATCTTTTTTTATATTATGTGATGATCCTAGTCTGAGTTGTCGTATGAAGAATTATTAATTTCTTCACCTTCTCCTTTCTCTTTTAATTCGTTAATGCTTAGATATGATATATAACCTGTTAAAACTTCAACCACTGACACTTTGAAAATCTCAATCCTATTATTGTTGCCTGTTTTCACAATTTGACTTTTTTCATAATAACTCTTAATTATGTAGAATTATAATACAATATGATCGGGATATCGAGACAAAAAGTAAAAGATGGTAAAATTACCACTTTTTATTTTAAATTTTTTTTTTTGTGATTTGGATAGTATCATTTCTCGTACTCTTACATGTTATCTGTAATTATCTTGTGTCAAGAAACTCGTATAATTAGATATCAAACTTCACAAGGTACAATTAGAAAATTAAATTACTTAGAAAATACCCGATTTACAATCCTTATACTTTATTAATACTTAAAAATACGAACCATGTTTGCCGAAATGGTTTTTCCACCTAAAGGTATTGGCAATGTGATAAAATCAAATCAAAAAATGCTTTGCTCAACGTACTATTTCTATGAAGAATCTACCTATAAAGGAAGTATAAATTAAGTATTTTATATACAAAGTGGCGTGATTTAACACGTTATATAATAAAGTTTTACAAATGAGTAACATGAGAATATAATAATGCCACCAGCGTAGAGTAATTTTCTAAATGCGATGCAGCTGAGCGCAGAGCATGACGATCAATCTCACTGATGATGGAGTAGAGCAAAAAGCATATTCAATCCTTTTAAGATTTACGTGTTACAACCTTCAAATTCTTCTGCTTTTAGGGTTATGTGGTATATGCATGTCTGATATAACTATTTTAATATTTGCTTTCACAGCATGTCAGTCGAGTGAAAGCCATGTGCAACGTGCTGGTGTCTAAAACAGTAAGAGTAGTGTGTGTCCACATTCCACAGGGACACTAAAGGTTCCGTACCTCAAAATTAAAAAGTTACCCCTATAGAATCACTTGGTTACACGTAAAGAAGGTTTTTATGTTTTCCTTTTAAGCAACAACCCACATTCAGTAAAGTTTATTTCAGTAACACTGTATTACGATGTACTTAGTTTATCATTTATTAGAAACATTAAAATAAATATCCCTAAAAGTGAAACTGTAAAAGAAACCAACTCTAGCAATTTAGTTTTTTGACTGTAAAAAGTCGTGAAATGTTATGTAAACATCTATTACCAACAAATTATTGCATATATTTATACATATGTACATATTGTTATATTTATTTCTAATGATTTGGCATCGCTTTATTAGCTTTAAAATATTTTGTAAATTGGCTAAAAGTAGTTTGTTTTCTTAAATACAGAAAATCCAAGATTCTAGTTTCCTTTATGTGGTAATTCTAGTCTGAGTTATGCCATGGATGTCAATGCAGTTCAACTTTTTTCTACATACTGCTTAGTATTATTATCATGGAAAAAATCCTAGGTGGTTCTCTCTATATCTCTTTTTCTCTATCTACAACAAATAAACAGCGAAATTTGAATGACGAAAATTCGAGAAAAAAATATGACTATCTAAGCTTTGCTGTTTCCTATGCTCGACTTGGCAAGAGAACAACTGCGCCCTCAAATTTTTATTTAAGTTTATGAAAACATAAAGTAGTATATTTCAAAATACTTTGATGTATTATAAATCAAAAAGCTAGTAAATAAACTGGAACATCGACAAGGCTTCTAAGATACAGACGAGAGAGCTTTTAAGAAGCCTGTCGGCTGTGAGATGGGAAATACGAGTGAAGTGCTATTCCGATTGCAATATTGCCTATAAGTGATCTATTTTATTTTTTACTTGTTGCTTTTATAGTTTATATATAGTTTTGCCATTTCAAATCACCAAGCAACGCAATATAGACATTTTATTTTATATTATATTTAGATTCAAAATGATGTCACTAGTAGTTAATAAATACTTTTCTCGCTTAAATGAACTCGCGATTGGAAAATATTTCCGCGCTTGCCAAAAATAACTTAGACCAAAGATTTTGTAAAGAATATTATACCTATTACTGCAAAGCAATACGTATAAACAAGCATTTTACACGGAACACTGAGCTATATCTGGAATTTGTGACACAGGAGCAGGTTTAAAGACGTCCTTGACATGTACGACACTTTCCACAGCTCGACTAATAATATTAATAACCTCTACTAGTCTCAATTAGAAAAATCTAGTATCATTAGATCTATTGGTTATAATTATACTAGTCGACGCCTCTTGGCTTCACCCGGGTGCATTTGCCACGTATTTATTATAGGTTTTATTTCATATTTTAATCACTATATCACGATATTTTACATTTAAATTTATTTATCGGTCACACATATCGACCTATACTTCATCCTCACGTCGATAGATGGCGTAATCGCACTCTTATTTGTTTACTTTGTATTTTTTAGGTATTTTTTTCGCAATTAAACTTAGTCTATATCCTTCCTCAAGCACTACTTTATCTCTGTATCATATGTCATCGAAATCCTTCCAGTAATTAAGGTCTGATCGTGTAACAGGTAAACAGACGACCTCTATTTGTTAATAGATGGCGTAGCATATTAAATCGCACCTGTTCGTTTGTTTACTTTGTATTTTTAAGTGTTTCTTATAAGTTACTTTCGAAATTATAATATTAGTTAGGATTTCAGTTTAATTTGTACTAAACTATTCTTGATGTCATGCTCTATAATTTAGGAATATTTAAAGCCAAATTAGTGTAATTCAAGTACATAATTTGTAACGTTGGTTTTGATCATACGTTTCACGAGTATGTTTGTAACTTGTAAGTAATATAATGTGAAGGTATGACGCGTGTCATATCAAGAGGACTTACGAGACAAATATTACTAAAGTTCTGAACAATAAAGTCAACGTTTGCTTATCAGAGTGTAATTAAGTTTCTGAACTTTCCAACGTAATGTTATTAATATTTTCTACTAGTACATACGCCCTGGCTTCACTGGAATAATTTTTTTCAAATGGTAATAACTATTTTCTTAATGTCCGATGTAGAAGACTAAAGATGTTAAGTAAGAGTTACAGTATTATAACTTTTAACTTTCATTTTTGTGTAGAAGTTTTTTTTACGTAAAAGCTACACAAAAATAAAGATATACAGAAAAAAAATATAATAATTATTTTTATTATATTTATAGCCAATAGACCAAGCCAGTTACATATTATATTTAAACTATTAATTTAATAAAGGTTACCCTATATGTTCACTCCACGAAATTACTTATCAAATATCGAAGAAATATTTTAAAAATAAACTAATTAAACCTTTTATAAACGGTTAACAACAGTGTTGTTAAAAAGATATAAGTATTAAAATATAGATAGGTGATTAAACTTGTTGAAGACTTCATTGCTAATTGAATGACTACCCAAAGTGCGGTTAATTTAACAGCCCATTTCAAGTAGGTACCGGCGGATAGACAGTTTTGAGAGGCTCTTACACTAGATGCAACGAGGGCAATGCTCTGACTCTATCAATGTTAAACCCTAGACTAGTCTGTCTATCTATACTAATATTATAAAGAGGAAAGATTTGTATTTTTGTATTTTTGTACTTTTGTATTTTTGTATGTAACGAATAAACATAAAAACTACTGGACCGATTTCAAAAATTCTTTTACCGTTAGAAAGCTACATTATCCCTGAGTAACATAGGCTATATTTATTACAAGAAAAAATTAGAGATCCTTAGGAAATCTCACGAAAACCAACCCAAGGTGCCAAAAAATTAGCCATAAAATATCTTTCATCGCATGCGCTGCAAAAAGTATTGATGATAGAACAAAAAAATGTTCTACAATATTATAGAACGTATCAATATCTACAAAAAAGTCCGCGAGACCATATGTTCAACTATTATAGTTACGTCACTATAACTACTTTTTTACATTTTAAAAGTTGATAAAAATGCCTATCAAAATCAGACCATGTTTTCTATAACTTTGTATTAATCCTTATCCAAATAAATTATTTCGTTTTCAAGACTATTTCAACCTGTAAATTACTTTTTGAATTATTAAAATCGGACTTTCCATTCAAAAGATATTACGAAATTAAAAATATCAATATAAACAAAAAATACACGACGACGCGACGGGCCAGTATAGCGACGCAGCGCAGCGAGTAAAGCGGCAAGAGAGGGGGCACCGAATTGCGGGAGGGCCAATATATTTTTAAAAATAATATTCCACCCGCGCGAAGCCGGGATGGGCCGCTAGTACTAAATAAAGGAACTATCTTTAAAAAAGAAAATTAGCTTTAATTTATTTAAATATATATTTTATATAAGAAGCCGAGTAGGGCCATTAGCTTAGCCTTTCCTGCTAAAATAAACATAAACATAGACACGTGAACTTGTGACTACTTATACTACTTTAGGCAATGTTTACTGTGTTAAATTACTTGACATATCCATCGGGACAATGGTTTCTTTATGGTAAATAAGGTGTAAACCATCATCGCCCATAAACATCGGCAAAACAAGAGATACCCTCTTGCATTCTCGACGCCCAGAGTCTACTAGATCCGCAGCATTAATGGGATGGGGGATAGAGGTAACAGATCCCCTACTACCAAGGGGGTGCTGGGTTACTCGCCTCTTACGAGATGCTCTCCCAGCAGCAGATAAAAATTCCTAAAGAACAAGTATAAATTTATTATCGGCGTTGCTAACACTTAATATGAATGATTTCACGTAGATTTTTATTTTATATTAATTATACAATTAATTACACAAGAATAACCTTGAATAAAAGGGAAACCTTGAACTTGTGACCAAGGTGTAGGGTTTAAGGTCTTTTATATAATTATAACGCTCCCTTTCTTTGCCCGGACTTTAACTACAGTAGATAGTATTAAAGCTAACTTACGTGGAGTTCAAGAAGAGTGAACTTAACCACGACGCAACCGAGACTGACTCTAATCTATCGCACTAAAGGTCATATGATGTCAGTATACTTGAAGTAATATAAAAGGAACTACCCGCGAATTCTAATTTAAAAATTGGTTCTACAATATATTCAAGTTAGCGTGTATTTGGGTTACTTAATACAACATTTAAATGTATAATCATGAACATTACACAATTTATTATGTAACTCTTATTTTCTGTTCTACTACCGGGTATTATTGACAAAGGAATATTATTTTAATAAGGAATTTACGAGGCCTTTGTTCTTGTAATTTAATATTTTTTTGGGAGAGTAAAAGTGGCTTTTTTTTGTTTGCCATAGCTAACATGGCTGACCTATATATATTTAATGAAAAAATATTAATTAGGTAATCAAAAATATCTACCTTTAGTGTAATAGAAACGAAATAGTATATCTGCTATACACTTTAATTATAAATGCTACTATCCGACCCGAACGACTTCGTTCGCGTGTTGCTGCACTCCTATGGGTCGTAGCGTAAGTTTCTCCTTGTTACATCAGCTATCTGCCAGTGAAAGTCCCGTCTAAATCATCCAGCAATTTCAGAACAGACAGACAAAAATTGTAACACTTAGTAAAAAGCGGGTTATTTTAATATTACAAACAAACACTCCAATTTTATTTATTTTCATGAATATACCTACTACATAATAACACGTAAATGTATTAAACAATATCCTCTTTAGACAAGAAACAGTACCAGGGGCTTGAGACCCAAGGACAGGATCAACCAACTCAAACTTAACTTCAATATAAACAGTGTCAGACCTATTTTAATACTCAAATGAATAAAGGTAAGTACGTAAAGACATTTGTAAGTATGTATAGTAAATACAAAACCGTAAAGTATTTTAAAGATGCGAACAGATATACATCTCAGTGACAGAAAGGTTTTGTCTCCATAAAATCGGGATGTTCTTTCGTAAAATACGGCTAAGCTACACTGAATTTATTCTGCTCTCCCCCTTACAAATTGCACCGTTCAGTTAGGGAAAAATGTAGTGGATTGGACGACTATGGAATATGTATGAATAATAAAAAACTCAACTAAATAGTACTTCTAATTTTACAATCCAACGTGACTATCAAATCTTCAATTTTTTGATATTAATATAGATAAAATATTTACACACTTTAAAAAAGTTTAATGGTCCCACTGACCATTCGATACTTGATATCGAAAGAAAGGTATCGAGAAATTTCAAATTTTAATTTTCGTCTGTACTCAGTATAAGCAATGTCAGTGTCTTAGCATGGTTCATAAACGGAGTTAATAATTGTAGCTATGGACGGATGTAAAAATATTTATGCAATTAATACATTTATGGACATTAAAGTAGTATTTATTTAACACTTTATTGTACACCACATACAGGATCACAATAGCAGTAATTTAACATAAAAAAACAATGGCAAACAAAAGGTGGCCTTATGGCTTATTAGCCATCTCTTCCAGACTACCTTCAGGTTAGGAAAATTATTACGAGATGGGTAAAGGGTGGTGCAACCATAAACTACATTCAAATTATTACAACCTAATACATAAACATTTACTTATATACTATACATATCATATATATGTTAATAATAAACTAATAAATATCCGGATAACAATAAACTAAGTATAATTAAGTCATATACATATATACACAAATTAGATTATAAATGTCAAACATCAATATAATCAGAATCATCCTCGTTCAGCTAAAAGATAATGGTCTTTAACGGATTTCTTAAAAATGCTAAGAGACTTTGATAGTCTTATGCTTAAGGGTAGATCATTCCAAAGTTTTATTGCCTGCACTGTGAACGAATCTGAATACATTTTAGTGTTATGGATTGGCGTTTTCAGCAATAAACTTCGTGCTGTTCGTGATCTACTAGGAGATCCAATACACTCGAACTTCTCCTTCAAATAAGAAGGAGTATTCGGGTGGAATAACACACAGTACAGAAGAGAGAGAACATGTAGATCCCGGCGACGGCGTATAGGGAGCCACTTGAGCTTTGAACGAAATTGTGATACGTGGTCATATTTTCGGAGTCCGAATATGAACCGGATTGCGAGATTTTGAATTCGCTCAAGTTTATTAAGATGTTCCTCGGACAGACTATGATAACTTGCATCTGCGTAATCGAGAATTGATAAGAGAAGGGATAAGAAAGGTAATATTTTGGTAATAAATATGGCTAAAAAGAAATATTTGTGTAATAAATATAGGAATGGAGATGGTTTTTAAAAATATTCTGTATCATTATTTCTGTAAAGCATACATTAGTGTTAGATTTTCACCTTCGCTGTATCTCTACTTAGTCACGTAAGAATAGAAATAGCTCGGAAATAGAAGTCGAGTCTCATCAAGATTTTAAAACATGAAGTTTTGAAACTTTATAATGACGTCATTAACTTTTACTACCTATAGCTTGACATACACTTCAATCGTTATTAACCCTTTCAAGCCTTTTTTCGCAATAAAACATATGTCCTTCCCTAAGATCTTGTCTATCGCTGTTCCAAATTTCATTAAAATCCTTTCAGTGATTTAAGAATGAAAGCTTAACAGGCAGACTGACCATAGATCCGTCCGTCGATAGAAGGCGTAAGTATTATATTAAATAATACATTTATTTAATTTGTATTGCTAAGTATTTATAGTATACATTTCTTAAGAGTTACTTTCGAATTTATAATATTAATTGGGAAGTTAGGATCAATTAGGATTTGGATATAAATTATTATTTTTGTTACCTTACTATTTCATATAATCTAAAAATATCTTAGAATACACACACTGGTTGAGTTATTTGTATTGTAAGTAATTAAATATCACTTACTTTAATGGTGAAGGAAAACATCGTGAGGAAACCTGCACTTTTAAGAGTTCTCCATGTTCTCAAACGTGTGTGAATTCTACCAACTCGCGCTGGGACTGTATGGTGGACTATGGCCTGGCCTGGCCCTCCTTATTGTGAGGAAGAGATCCGGCTCAGCAGTGTCTCATTGACGAGTTATGATGATAAAAATTAAATATTGTATTAAAAACAAAAAACCTTTGCTTAAAATGTAAAAACAAAGAGTTTAACAATAAAGCTATTTACATAAGCGGCCACGTACCGAAGGTATTTTCCTCTATTCAAATATCACGGACCACAAATTTGAGTTTCAAACGGGAGTAGTTTAATGAAGAATGTTAATATTATATTAACTTTATTCGGTCTGTTTTTGAAATTTAGTTAGAGGAAATATTATAATAGCTTACTACAAATTTATGCAACTACTCCTTTAATTTTTTAAATCATATATCTCATCATTACGGAATCTCATCAATTCGTAAGAAACGTTTTCGTTCGACCGTTTTTTCTCCTACTTACTTTGCAAATCCGACTATTACGAAAAATCGCTAAGTGACGCTTGTAGAGTCAACACCTCCTGAAGATGCTTCGGTTACGGAGCGTACGTCGATTGTCGATCGCGATCTACTTGTGTGGTGTGTACTGGTTCGGGTTCGCGCGTTACACTTTTCTGTCAACGGTGTGCTCTTCCGGATTGTGCCGTACGAGTCTGGTTGTTAGATCTTCGAGCTACCTACTTGTGTGGTGTGTCTTGGTTCGGGTTCGCGCGTCTCACTTTTATGTGGGCAGGGTGCTCTTCTGGGTTGTACCATACGAGTCTGGTTGTTCAGATTGCCGCGGATTATAGCAAGGTAACCTTTTGATTCCTTTTTCATGAATTTCCGCAATGTAACGCCTGATTCAATTCAATAATTAATTTTTTTTTTATTTTTGGGTAAATATACAGCCCATGACACTCTCAAATAATGTGGATTTCTATTGGTAAAAGAATTTACGAAATTGGTTCAATAATTCCTGGAATTACCCCCTACAACCTTGCAAACTTTACCTCTTTATATTATTAGTATAGATGTAGCAAAATATGTATGTACATACTAACACTTTCGTTGTTTTCCATAGACATTTTCATTAGTGATAAAAAACGAGCAGCCAGAGCTCTTGATAACCTTAGATTGGATAGTAGATCCCATTTGGTTATTGTTTATCACTACATAGTATAAAACAAAGTCGCTTTCTCTGTTCCTATATCCCTATGTATGCTTAAATCTTTAACACTACGCATCGGATTTTGATGCGGTTTTTTTAAATAGATAGAGTGATTCAAGAGGAAGTTTATATGTATAATACATATATAATATAGTAGAGAAACACTGATAATTGTAGAGGTTTATAATGTGATGTCGTAAATAAACACATTTTTTTGGGGCTTACATTGCAAACGCTGGCTGAACTCTTCGAGATAGATCAAAATAATGTACTACAGTATTGTACACCTTAAAAAGGTCTACAAAAAAGTCCACGATGGTATATGTCTGCCTCTTAGGGATAACCCACAATAACCATTTATTATCCTTTACTTTTTACAAAAAATAATGGTTTATTTACGAAGCGATTTTAAACAATACAGCATTAATCCTTATCCAATTAGGTCCCTTGAATACATTGTGCATTTAATATAGATCAATATGGCCTTTACAGCAAGAAATTTAATCGAATATTTTTGAAGATATTACAGATTCAAAATGCAGGGGACATAGCGGTTACGGCTAAATACACGTGTTAACTTGCACCCGGGCGAAGCCGGACGGGTCGACTAGTCGTAATATAAGAGAAAGTATTTAGTGCAAGGTCTTCCACAATGTATACGAGGCTGACATTCATACTTTATTACTTGATTTGGTTAGTGGACGTAAGCACTGTGAACATTATATAACAAAGGCCTAGCAGGCTTGTATTGGGTCCCAATCCCCAGACACTGCCTAGATTCCTGTTAGATAGTGTTTATGTTATATATTATCATCCAGTAAGAGAGTAGTAATTCAATACAATAATCATTACTTTGCTAAACAATTTTTTATAACTAGTTATGTGCCAGACGTTTTCAAAGATTAAATCATAATTTATGATAGCTATACTTACTTCAATGTATCCAATAATTTTCTCCTTGCCTGAACGTTGTTTATTCGCTAATTATGGGTCGCATTAACGTCAAAACATTAGAGGCGTTGAATCGTAAAATATTATTTATGAGCGTAATAAAATTCATAGCTACAACGTCCTCTAGCAATATGTATGATTTTATTCTACTTCGGGTAATTGAAAATCTAAGCTATTATGATCGCTATTTATGAAAAAAGCTGAATAAACGGTTCTACTCAGTAGTGGTATAAACAATATAAGGGATCCGTTTGTGCAGTGGCGGTGTTGGACCTCGAGTCTGTGCGGGCCTCACAAAATGTTTCTTAATATTTTATTTCCATCCGAGTGTGGTAATATTTATACAGAAAATTTAAAAAAATATATAAAACATTTTCTTGCTGGAAAATCAAAGTAAACATTTGAAAAAAGAAAAGTATTGCTCTTATATAAATTTTTAATTCTCATCATTAGCAAGTAATGCCTTAAGAAAAAGCTATTAAATTCGCCTTTGACAAATAAATTAGTGCAATGAAGAATTAATACAAATACAAGTATTTTATAACTAGCTGGCTTGTTGGACGTCATGTCCAATTTTTTTTTTGCGTAATTTCCTGGTGTCGTTTCGTTTCGTTTTCAATTCAAATTCTTTATTTTCTTTCACAAACATAATTATCTTATTCAAAATAAACAAATGCTTCTATCGACTAGTACAAAGTATGCAATTAATGTTTGTGAGATACTGAATGCTGTATTAGGGTTACCTGTATGACGAAGTGCTAGCTGCGGAAACCTCGTGAGCCCACCATTTTGTGGACCAGTGCACCCTGGGCAACTACGGGTAGTAATTTTCCACTATGACTATCCAATGCCAATATCCGAAGATGAGGGGCGCGTAGGCCCAATCGCAGCCCAATAAATGACATTACTATATAAGAAATAAAATAAAAAAATATAATTATATGCAACTCTGTGTTTGTGTGTGAGAAGTATGTGTTAGTATAGGTCTATTTGTGTGTGGATGTGTATACACATACATACATACACAGCTAACTGCACAATTACACTCTACTACAATAATTTTGACTGAGGTAGGGCACAGCAGGAAATTTCCTGCTTAAATATGGAGCAGTCCGACTGGGGTAGTACCTCGACCTTACAGAAGATCACAGCTAAATAACACTACTCTAAAGCAGGGTTGTGTTCCTGCTGGTGAGTAAAGAGGCCAGAGCTCCTGGGGGGAATTGGGGATAGGGCAACGCGCTTGCGATGCTTCTGGTGTTGCAGACGTCTATAAGCTACGATAATAGTTTACCATCAGGTGAGCCGGACGCTTGTTTGCCGACCTAGTTACATAAAAAAAATAGTAATAATACACAATCCAGACGGAAGTCAAGCAGTTCCTGGGGCTTGAGACTCAGAGGATTAAAGTTCATCCCTTCCCTTCTACTACCAGTAAACACTCTTCACGGTTCGAACCACTGACTCTAATATTTAACACTTCTTCAGCAAAATAGCAATTACACTAATTATTTAAATATTCATCAAACTATATTTAAATACAAGCAAAAGACAAACAAACACAAAGCAGTGACAGCCCAGTGGTTAAGACATTGATGTCTTACTCGGGAGGTCCGAGTTTGATCCTGGGCACACACCTCTGACTTTTCCGAGTTACGTGTGTTTTAAGCAATTATATATCCTGTGGCCTGTGGCCTATCCCCTACCTCATTCTGAGGAGGAGACCCTGCTCAGCAGTAGGCCTATTAGCCTTAGTCTATTTATGGTTTGTGATGATGATGATAATCTTTAAATACATAACACTTTAATGACAGGTGGGGTAGTAGGTTTGTGTTGCCAAGTTAATATTCGATAATCGAGATATTGATCAAATTATTCTAATCATATTTAATATCGATATTTTATAGTATTAATATTTTAATAAAACCCAATACTTAAATACTACTCACTTTTTCAAAACGTAATAAAATAATGTTATAAGGAAGTTGTCGGTATCAGGAGTTCCATGTCAGCAACACGGAGTTCGCTACAATAACCTCAATTTTCGGACATCAGTTTGTTCTCTCAAGGGTAAAGGGATATTTGAGATATTTTCCCCAAATATTTCCTTATAGAAAAACCTTATCTTTGGTAAATCTTTTATAAAACGCTTTTATCAATTCAATGGCGACATTTCAAAATGGGTCAGGTCAATGTACAATATCTCAAAAAATTTGGGATTAATTCAAGGGATTCGAAATTTTTATTATTTTAGCTAATATTAATTATTTTAGCTGTCACTTGCACTCATGAGATTTTCTCAAATAATCTCTTGTAGATGATAGTTCCGTTTCTAATACTTTTCTTACGTTTTCGTAATCAAATGGATAATTAAAAACCATCAAAATGTCATCTATGACCACCTTTTTCACCACGGATTTAGTAAGTTGCAATGTCAAATTCTTGTTTGACAGTTTTAGTTTTTTTTTCCTCTTTTCCATATTCCATAAGGGAAACTATGTCTTCCGTTATAGGTTAAATCCTTGTAGTTGTAAAATTCCTTGTGGTAGTAGATGTCCTTGTATTCATAAGTCAAATCAGAAAAGTGTAGTCCTTTTATAATTCAGTCAATGTATCATTGAAAGCACCCATCGACGTGTAATGTGTCAAGAAAATGCGCAGTAATCTCCGAACAAGGCAGGCTCTCCCAAAACATCTCCACAAAACAATCCTGAGGACACGACTTTCTGCTCCTCATTTTCCTCATTTCCATCCTTCTATGTTCTTTCCCACTCCCACTTAATTTACCACTCTGCCATTCAACCTATACAAAACAATGTATGATTCTTTTTCCTTTTTTTATAGAATACTAGCAGTATGGATGAAGCTAATGCTTGTGTTAGGAGTGGGCTACTCCAGTAACCCAAGGACTGGGTAGATCCCACGACTTATCGATCGTAAATTTAATGCCTTAACCGCTGAACTACTGACGTTACAGTTTTGACAGGTATTCGATTCAGATCCAATCTAAAATCTAGACTCGTTTCATTTAAATTGGAAGCCAGGAGAAAAATTTTACCCAGAAAAGCTAGGAAAGGTCCTCTAGTAAAATTACATAAACTGAACATAGAAATTAAGAGGAATTCCATTAACAGATAAGTTAAATTTTTACTAAAGAGCAAGTTTTGAACTGACAAAAGCAAAACTTCTATTTAGCGGAGAGTTCCCGTGGAATTCTTTTAGCTGGCTATTCGCTTTTAAAAGACAATGAAACGCTAAATTAAAAATGAATTGTATTATCCACCATGAAGTTTTTATCGATTTTTTTTCTATTTGTGGAGAGATTTCATGACTTTTATGTTTATTCAGCTGCTGGAAGAGCAACCACTTACAGAAGAAAAGGTCTCTTTGTAAACTACTTAACTCTGTATAAATTTTTCTTACTAATGAAAATCTAAAATGTACATACGTAGCACAAATAAAGCCTGAGGCTTGTGACCCAGAGAAAGGGATTTGTTTAAGCTCACCTTCATCATTCAAACTTTATGTAAGTTTGAATAGTGAAGAAATCACCTGAAGGAACATTAGTGCTAGAAACGCTGTTGATAATGATTAACTTGTACTTTATATTGGTTTTACTTAAAAAATTAGTTGGTAAAGTAAAGTAAAGATGACTTGCACTACTCCGTATCCTGTAATAATTAATTCCCGTAATTAGTATTATTGTTTAAATATTATAATTTTCTGTAATTTCTCTTCAGTTTAAGTAATATAACAATTATATTTTAACTTTTCTCCAAATATAAAGCTAGAAAATAGAGTAAGAAATATCAAAAGAATTTGTCACATGGGTTTGAAAGCTACAAAGCTAATATGATGAAATGAAAGAAACTCCAGCGAACAAGTGGTGAGTGGAGTGTAGATCAGTGATTCCCAAAATTGTCCATACGGACTCCCAGGGGTCCTTGAGGAATAACAGAGGGCCAAGATCCAGGGCGTGTATATATTGTTTGTAATCCAGTCAGGATATGATTCCAGAATTTCATAATGAATTTATTTTCAGTCTTCATATAATACTTTGCTCCCTTTTTTGGTCTTGGTGTCTTTTGGTAATATTATGAAGTATTATGAGAGTTAGCAACGTGACTGATAACTTAGTATTCACGAGTAGTTTGTTCCTTTATTTTATTATAAGTTTTTTTTAATGATAGATAAGAGACAAACCATCAGTCCACCTGATGGTCCACCTGATGGAAAGTGTATCATTGCCCATGGACATCTATTTAACGGAGAACTAGAGGGTATCTCTTGTTTTGCCGATGCGTTGCGATCTTTTACGAGATGCTTCCCCAGCGGCAGAGAATGGTATTCTAACCCGTCCCCTCGCGGGTAAAAATGAATATACCAACTACCAACCTGTAGATAGTAAACCGATTGTCAAAGGGATCTTGCTGGTAAGAGGTGTGGAAGTAGTGTGATGTTGTGTTTTGTTTCATGTAAGTGTTTGATAATATTTGCTCAATTTCCGTCTAAATTACATTATTTTTGTCTTTAACATGCTGCTGTGCAGAAGAGCTCCCATATAGATAATATGCAACATGAAAAGAGGTCTATGTGGTCTACTAAGTTTGGAAACCTCTGCTGTAGACGGTCAGCTCTTATGAAATATATCTAACATTCGCGGGATTTATCTAACTCCTTACAAACGACGTCATTTACCGAGCTCAGTGTATTCAAAGGCTTGTAGGTTGAACAAATATTTTTATATTACAAATAAATAGCTGAAATAAGACTAGAGCTACAACTATTAGTTATTTTACGTACCCCAATAAATTACAGATCCTTTTCTAGCATATTACGTGTCATATTAGTTATAGCACAGAACCTAAATCAAATACTCGTAGACAACTTCCATCCATTTTTTTATCGATTTTAAAAGAAGGAGGTGGTTCGCAATTCAACTGAATATATTTTTTATTGATTTTTGGTCGTTACTTCTTTTTTCTAGACTAAATTAGGGCCTTAAAGTTAGATACCCTTTTATTATCTATAAAAAAATTTGCAAAAAAAATTAAACACGCGAGTTTTACTATAGTATGTTATAATTTACTAAGCCCCTGTGCTATATAGAAGACTAGTTCTCCTACGGATCTCCTCATTTCTGACTTGATCAGGTCACCGGATTAGGAAGTTGAAGCGGTAGAGGGCCCTTGGGGCAGAAAGGTTCTCGATGTGACACCAAGAACGACCATGTTAGAATTATTAATATTATACATACCGGATAACATTTGTATTATTCGGTCAAATAACTTTAATGCTTGTTTTAGAATTTATGGAGCAATATTAAATTTGAATAACATTTTTTTAAATTTCGACTGACAAAAGAATACTAGCTTTATGCCAGCTAGCTAGTATTGTCCTATATTAATTTCTTAAAATTAAATTGGAAATGTTTTCATTTTGATATTATTAGGTTGATTACAAATCAATTAAATTGGTTTTTTCACTCTCCGAAAGCTTTGATTTTAGTTGCTTGTTGTAATGAAATAGTTGTACCATATTTTCATGCAGGCTTGCTGTTTCGATTTAATATTTATACAAAAACTTATATTTTGTTTTCAATATACAAGTGTCCGAATAACCTCGTTTCTAGATAAGTTCTAAAAATATGCATCTCACGAACAATGTCTAGAGAATATTTTTACATGACAATGTCGCGGATAAGTCCGAAGAATTGAGATGAAACCTAAAGAACTTATCCTTTTAATATTACTTTACTGCTAGATGTCATAAAATATTTTTAGCTTTTTATACGAGACTGCTTTAAGTGTTCTTACTCGACTACGGCGAAAAGGAGGATATATGATTTTCACCCATAGGGGACGGCCCCTCAAGTATTACGTAAGCATTAAAGGGAGGCGGGGGGTCATTGCTTTACTTATTTTTGATGACATGGGGGAAGAGGGGTGTCTGCATGGCGGCCAGTGATAAAAAAGTAAACATGCACATCGAAACGTGAATATTCCTGCTCAGCATGAGGATTGTCAATTCGATTGTATTTTTTTTTGACAATATTTTTCTTTTAACTCAGAATCAACATCCATATTTTTAAAAAGGAGTAAATAAAGCTCTTGAACTTCAATTACTATATGGAAAATATTTTTTATTTTTGGAAATTCTGTCACCAAAAAAAGTGTATGTGAGCTTTTTTGAAAAGCGTTTAGTTCTGTTACAAAAAAATATCTTCTCTATATCACATGACATTGGTAAGATTTAATTCCATTTCATTTACTTTTTATTTATCATTTAACATTCATTGTTATATTTTGTCCTTTAATCGATATTTAAGTAAATGATTGTTACTTGTGTTAAATATACATACTTTAATGTTTACTTTTTGTATGAAAGAGTAAACAATATTCATCAAATTAACACGAAATCTTGCAAAATACCTATTTTCGCAAACAAACGAATAGAATTGATTAACATCGATTGTTATAATTTTAAAGTGACTATATTAAGAGCTAGTTAGCACGAGATACAATTCAATTTGCTCGGGAACTTCGGTGAAATTGAAAAGGAAAGCTCTATCCAAAGATAATTAGATTTTGCATTGAACAATTTAAAATTTGAAAACCAAAGGTTAGAAAGGTTGACCTCAATACTTTATTTAATCATATTTTGAAACCAAATAACGTAACACACAGTATCAGTTTTAAATCTAGAATGTTATAAATGCGAAAGTAACTCTGTCTGTCTGTCGCTCTTTCACGCCAAAACTACAGAACCGATTTAAATGAAATTTAGTATACAGTTAGCCTAGAGTCTGAGATAGGACATACGCTACTTTTTAATGCAAAAAAAGGGTTGTAAGGGGTGGAAAGGGAGAGATTAAAAATTGAATGGAAGTATCGACTGTTGATTCGATATAAAAAATATGTCATTCAGTTTGTAAAAGTTTTACCCCCATGTAGGGAAAGACACTATTGCACGAGGACGAAGTCACGGGCACATCTAGTAGAAAGATATATTATTCCAGAGTTATATAGGTACTGCTGACGATACTGACCTATACCTTGCTCCTGGTTTTCAAGGCCAAGGCACTGTTCGGTTTCCTCTATAATGCATGTTAATATTGTATTTTACGTGTTACTCTACAGTACAGGTCATACATATTATAATCTTAATATAAGCAATATAAAGTTATTGATTAAAATACCCTTCTTACCTCTGTCCCTTGCGTATTCAATAAGAATTTAATATTTAAGGCTCAAAAATGTTATGAAGAAATTCATTTTTGTTTTTTCTCTTAGTTATTATACCTATATTATTATGTTGGACCTTTATTAATAATGGGTATGTAATATGAAGAATTTAATATAAGGTCTAAGTCCTATATTAAAAAAGGCATTCTTAATCTAGAATCTAGATTACATTTTTCATACACATAAAATCATATTTTTAAGATTATTATGAAATGAAATTAGAGTCCTATCAAGAGACTTAGACTAGATACACGGTCCTATATAAAATAAAAAGTACCGAACACAGTCCTCTATTAAGTAAAAATAGTTATAGATAGATATTTAAGAAATAACTATATAAATAATCGACGATTTTAGTAGAAATGCTATTCTTTACTGTATGATGACATGAATAAATGATAATTATTATAATATTGAGATAACAATTACCGATCTACAGGATATATGAAACTTTGTAGCTTCCTAAAAGCAGGATTTTTGGGATTTTTATATGAGTGATGTGACGAGTTTATTATTCAAACATTGGGAAAGATATTTTTGACGATGATTGAGTTTGTAGTTCTAATTAGTAATCAGTTTTTCTTAAAATTAATAAGCTAAGGGAATGGAGAAATGATGGTACCATTGATATTTACAAGAACTTGTAAGTAAGTATAGTAAATAGGGTGTGAAAGAGGTGGCGCTGGGGAGCAAAAAGTGTGCGACGTGACCAGATAAAATTAATGGTCTCTCCTTAGACGCTCCACTAAGCAGCACGTTTGAGAAAATGGCGGTTTGTGCTTCAGAAAAGATTTACTAACATAGCTATTTCGACTAAGAGTACTTTTTATTAAACTAACCAATCAATCATTTACTGCATCAGAAGGACCCTAAAAAGAACCTATAACTCCGCAAACCCATAGACTTGAGTAATTAATATTAATATGACCTGACCTGACGTTGAGCTGAGAAAAAACCTATAAGGGTTCCTCTTTTCATTTGAAAGTGCGGAACCCTAAAATGTATTTCAAGAGAGAAGTAGGGGCATAGACAAACTATAATTTACTCTTATATATGACAGGCCAAGTCTCATACAGCTAACTCATATTATGAGAATACAATTTCCCATAATATGAACAAATAACAATAATTCACAAAATGGTAGCAAATCATTGCTCTTTTTTATTGTTAACCTAGCTTTACCAAAAGGACTATTTTTCTCTTATTGGTAAGGTGGAAGAAATTAAAATTTGAGTGCAAATAGCTATATTATTATAGCATTACAACCGTCCAGCGCTTCTTTCCTGCAGAAAATATGCATTTTTCAACAAACAACTTTTTCATAAAACTAAAGAACAGAATTCTCTTTTCTTTTTTTTATTATTTATTACATTAAGTCTTTTTTTATAAGAAGTAGGAAAATTTTATATAAAAACCGCCCAAGTGCGAGTCGGACTCGCGCACGAAGGGTACCGTACCAATCAATATTTGTAAAAATAACTTATTTTTGAGGTAGCACGACCCACTTTAGGTTATTCTATTTCAATTTCATAATTTTTTTAACGTTAATATGAATATATAACTAAATATTCTGTAAATATTTCAAGCGTCTACCTGTTGCCTTTATTAATATCGACCAATAAACGACAAAACATCACGTTTATTGTATAGGGGCCCCACTTATATATTTATTTCATTCTGATTTTAGTATTTGTTGTTATAGGGTCAACAGATATATATCATTTGTGCAAAATTTCAACTGTCTAGCTACAGGGACAGACAGACGGACTGACAGCAGAGTCTTAGTAATAGGGTACCGTTTTTACCCTTTGGGTACGGAACCCTAAAAACGGGTCTGAACGTCATTGTCCTAATTTTAAGCTAATGCAGCTCCGTCAAAGGAATTATCCTTTTTTTAAACATAACAAGTAAATTAATCGTAAGTAAGTAGACTTATATAAACATTATTATATAACTCTACTAACTCATTTACCAGATCACTATATCTCATAGCATAAGTTAGTTACTTAGTTGAATATAAATCTCGAGAAAACTTGACAGCTGAGTGGCCTTTAGTACCTACTAAGGATAAATTATTACTGAAGAAGATGAATGTATTTGATGGGAAGTGGTTAACGTATTCATTTTGTACTCTACTGAAAAACTAACCTAATATTTACTAGTCGACCGGCTCTAGTTTCATTGGAGTAAAGGGAAATAACTTTTTGACTGTCGATTTAATTTGATTCATCAGTCATCCTTGGATAAACTTATAGTCCAAGAGAATTTAATTTTGCCTAATGGTTTTTTCAAAAAAAAATTCTAGACCCCTAAAAATTGAATGTTCTTCACCCCATGTTTATTAAGAAAATAATATTTTTTTAATTCCAAAAATAATAAAATAACTTCGTGATAAAAATATAACATCAATGTCTTTAAATTCTAAGTGAGAATCAGCCACATTTAAAGGGAGATATCATGACATATTAGGATATCTGTAGGCCATATAATGATATTGCAGTATATTTTGTACCGACTGCAAAATATGTTTTTTTAGTAGGTAAGTACACATTTTTATTACCTGGGTCGATAGTATATAAAAATCCCAATATTTTTATGTTAAAAAAAACTTAACCCATTGCCAAATGAAATATCAATATTTTTTATTTAATATTTAATAAAATTATACAAATTTTTAATATTTTCATAAGTCTACCATAAAAGGCTCTAATATCGTATTTCCTGTACGCAAATACAAATTACCTCAACGCTGAAGCATCATGTCAACCACCTCCTTGATGATATTACACAGTCACTTTCATCTTTTATTTGCCATCAACGTTATTGAATTTAAGCCACTTTACTATATAATAAAATTCTTGCGTGAAAATATATGAATTGCTATTTTTTTATCTATTAAAAGTCTCTTCAATATGTGATATTAAAGCGGTTTTATACCTTATTAATTTTTAGCCGACTTTGTATAGGGAGAGGGTTTAACTTTATTGTATAATATTTATGTAGAGAAAAAAAGGGGCCCTTGTTTTCTCCGTGAGACTTGGTCTAGTCATTTTACAAAGATATTGTAAACCTAGCATTAACTATAACTAGCAACATTGGTAGCCTATTGTACAAGTAGATGTTGTGTACTTGGTACACTTTTATATGGGAACCCTATCCCCAACTAAAATCTCTCAAATAGGTGATATATTTTGAAAAAACGTCCTAAATATTATAAGTTTTTTTAAATAGTTTTAATGGAAGATTTAATATTGAATAGACTTTTTTAGTACTTAAGAAGAGTGTGTTGTTCGTTTTGTTATTAATAAATAATTGAAGAAATATTTAACACAAGCTGAGAGAAAGATCTTACAGAAGATTCTGTTACCCCTCAAAAACAAAAAAGGTACGTGGAGCACAAGAAGTAATAGAAGAAGATCGCGATGCACAAAGAGCGTATCTCGGAGTACCGAAGGGCACAAGGCCAGTGGAACGTTCCCGATACCGATGGAAGGACGAAGTGGAGAAGGACCTACGTGATTTCGGAGCTCCAAGCCGGAAGGAGGCTGCGTATGATAAGGACAAATGGCGTCTTTTGGTGTCTGAGACCAAGACTCACAAGGTCGTTGAGCCATCGAAGTTAATAAGTAAGTCTCTTGTTAAAATTTGTTCCGTTATTTTTACTTGATGTCCAAATACTTGAAAATGATTACAGGATGAAAAATTAAATCTTTGTTTAAATCTTTATTGTCTTTTAATACTAAAGTACTTTAACTTAGTTTAACGAGATTAAATAAGGTTCTACTTTTGTCTTTTAAATGACTATATTAGGTCAATCGAATGACGATTGAATTGAGTTTTCCATAACTATTTTTTCTCTGATTCGTTTTCTCTTTTACCCCCGACGCTACAACAACGAGGTGTTATAAGTTTAACGTGTATGTCTGTGGCTTAGTAGCGACCAAGATAATGCACCGATTCTGGTGAAGTTTTATTTGTTTAAAAGGTAATATAATCGAGATGGTTTTTAGCTATTTATTTTTAATAATTCTAAATCTCATGATTTATCCAGAGCATATTGAATAATCTGAAATATCAGATCAAAATAAACGTTTCAGTTTAAATGAAGGACCGACCGATTCGAATTTAATTTCCTATACAAAATTATTCAAAGACGAAAACCGGAAAGGGATAGCATTTTTAGGGATTCAATTTCAATTTTCACTAAGCTTCGTTTATATGGTTTCTGATTGATAATTTAATTTGAATGAAATCCTAAAAGATATTTTAAGTTCATAATTTTGATTCAAAATTTTATGGAAACAATGAAAGTTGTCTATCATAGTACAAGTGGTATACATTGTAGAGTTGCTTTTGAGTCACAAGCTCCAGTCACTGATCAGCTGACTATCATTTAATGGATACATTATTAAATACAGGTATGTCTTAAAAGAGTAAAGGTTCTAATAATCTGGAATTGCATCCCAATAGGTTCAAAAGATTGTTTAATCTTTACAACTCTCGCCTTCACTGCTCAACCTTACAGTAAATTAAACAAATTTAATGAGGAATCCTATTACATACACTTGCTCTACTTTAAACCATGTTTACTTCATGCAATTACTTGTCATATTGCCTTAAATTTTATGATGTATAAATTAAATGTTGTTGGGGTATTATTCAAATAAACCAGTAGGAACTAGTAATAATAGCATAGCTAGCCATGTATAAAGAGTTATATATCAAATAATAATATTTTCGAAATCAATAGATATAGATACAAAGATAAAAAAATTTTCCTCCTTTCACCGAAGTCTCTATCACTTCATTTCAGCTCCATAGCTATTTCGGGAATTCCGTAGTAATATCCGTTGCAGGGAGCGTTTATTAAGCGTAAATTACATAGCGTTTTGCGCCTTTTTAAAACTTTTTGCGAAAGTTAAGATTTTGAGGAACGATACGAACAATTTATAGCTCTACATCTTTTTTCTTGCCCTTCATTAAACCGTGATACTTAATAGAAAAACTACAAATGAAAATATAAACGTTTTCTTAAGCATTTTTTCTAAAAAGTCTGCTAAAATTAAATGTTAATAATAAACGAAAAGTTGCCCTAAATATTCATAGGGATTAGCGAACTCTCCAGAATCTCAATCTCTCTGTTCTCAGATCAATTAGTAGTTTTTATGGAGCACTGCAGTATCGTAATTATGCCATGAATAAACTGTAATCATGATCTACCACATTATTATAGATTTTTACTGATGCTAACACCTTCGGATAAAGCTCTCATATAGTTATGATAGAACTTCAAGTATTTAATAGTAAATAATATCACTTCCGTTATGTCATGACAACACTTAATGAATTTTAATAGCCTCTGACGATTCCTATTGGTGTATTTTCCCATCGGTTGATTCTATTTCTCTCAAGAGTCATCATCACCTGGAGTAGTGCTGGTGGAAGTGTAACAATAGTGTGTCCAAGTGTAACATAGTGTTATCGTGTGAATCCCTACATTATGTTTAAGAGAAGTAACATTTTTTTATTTTTTTTATCCGTTGGAAATGCGAGATATTTTCAAAGTGGGAAATGCTAGTAACGCATACCCCTTAAAAGGGTTATGTGGGACTCCCAGCAATAAAACCCACTACCTTCCGTGCCGTACGTGAGGCGACGCAGGTACGCGTTAGCAATGCGTTTGCGCGTGCAATGCTTTGAACAGTGAACCTAGGCAGTGCGCTCTGGGTTCCTGTTCAAATCATAAAGTATCGTAAGAATCTATTATTGTTTCATCTGACGGCCATTTTATCCCGACATAATTTAACATTTAATTTGCAACAAAGTTCTGAATAAGCAAGTAACAATATTTTAATAAAGTTTCCCACACGGGCTAAGCTACAGAAATTATGGATCCTAAAATTAACTTGCAACTCCGAGTTTTCAAACGTAATAAACGTAACATATGTCGTGATGAAAACTTTGTTGTAATATATTAAATGGTATACCTTATTTATTTTTTAATGAGTCGACCTGTTAGGCGATCTGCTAAAACATTTTCAAATGAGAATCTTTTTTTTCTGATATAAATCCGATATTGGTGTTATTTACTTCAAAATGAAATGTTAAATGGTCATACACAGAGCAATACAATACTGTATGATAATCCCAATGAATTTACATATAAACATGAATTGTTACATCGCAGCCATATTTTTAAAAAAACATGAACATTGTTAAAAAATTAAAAACCACTTTAGATTTAGTGTAGATGACTTCATTCTTTAAAATTCGTTCCTATTTATTTATGTTAGATAAGGCACAAACAAGCAAACGGTCCACCTGATGTAAGTGGCCACCGTCGCCCATGGACAAGAGAGTATCTCTCATATTGCCGATGCGTTGCAACCTCGAATATCTCTAGCGGGAAGATTCAGTTCAGCTGCCTACGCAGTAAGGAGAGTCAGACAAATGACCGATATTAATACTGCTAAGCTAGTTTACTTCAGTTATTTTCACAGTATTATGTCTTATGGCATTTTAATGTGGGGTAGGGCCGCGGACATTGAATCCATTTTAATTCTTCAAAAGAGAGCTGTCGGGCCATTTATAACTTTAGAGCGCGGGATTCCCTTAGAAATGTTTATAAAAAAATAGACGTCCTTACAGTCCCACCTCAATACATATATTGTAATATTTTGTTCATTTAACAGAATATCCATTTGTATTCAAAACACAGTGACAAACATAATGTCAATACTAGAAATAGAAATAAACTTGTAACTCTTTACTATCGTCTCCACAAAGTCAATAATAGTTTCATGGGGCTTGGTGTGCGCAACTATAATAAGATTCAACAGCCTATATTAGACTTGCCACTTCAACAATTTAAAACTCGGATCAAGAAGTCATTAATATATAAAGCATACTATAATGTACAGGATTACTTAAATGATGAGAATGCTTGGAATCTAAGTGACGTTGACTCTCAAGCTAAATGATTTGTATAACAATTTATGTAAACATGGCATTTGGAAAAGAGCGACTGTTGAGTTTCTGGCCGGCTCTTCTCAACAAAAAACTGCTTTCCGAGCTGGTGGTAGCTTCAGACAAACTAACTGACTGACCAATTTTTGACGTTTCAAAAGTATTTAAAAAAAGTCTAGTTGAAGAGTAAAAAAAAATATAGAGTGGGAAAGGGGAGTGAAGAAAAAAGCTGCGGTTTCAGCGGACAAAGTCCACTAAATCCCCACCATTAATGCGATGGGAACGTATAATAGATATTTGGCGGTCGGATTTTCATGCTGGTGGTCGCAAGCCAGTCACGGAAAAAACCCCCTACCACTAAAGGGTGCTGGGTAACTCGGCTCTAACGAGATGCTCACCCAACGGCAAAGGGGAATAGTATTCTAACCCGTCCTTTCACGGGTGCAAATTCCTTTCATGATTATAAATTTGTGCAGATTTACAAGGTTCTGTAGGTGTTTACCCGACCCCTCCTGTCGTCATTATAGAGGAGAGATGAGGGGATTTTTGTGTTATAAAAAGGATGATTTCTACGCAAGAAGGTTTAGATATTCTTGAGCTCGTGTGACTAAAAGTTTTGCTGAACATTTAAATAATCAGTATAGTTGCTGTTTTGCTGAAGAAATGTTAAATATTAGGGTCAGGAGGTCGAGCGGTAAAGGAGAGTGTTTACTAATCGTAGCAAGGGTCCAAATCCTGCACCGGGGTCGCAAGCCCCAGGAACTTCTCATCTATATTGTACATTATTGTAGTTATCGTTCAGTTAAGCAACCCTGTAGCTTACAGATGGTAGTGCCTTATTAAAGAAAATACTTCAAGATCTAAATACACAAGATTGTAGTACATCATAATAAAATTATAATACCTATGAAAATATCCGCTCAGTAATTATCAGTGTTTAATTAAGTTGAAAGTCAACATACGGGGTGACCCTACCTAAAGGCCGGAGGCCATGATGTCCTTTGCCCTGTATATAAATACGAAGCGGTAAATTGTTTAGGTATTATTCTGAAACAAGTGACCCGCATTCGCTTCTAATGAGTTTTGTGGTAAAAACTTTGAAAATTGACTATTGACTGTTAGTTTCACTTTGATCTTGACTTGACTTGACTTATGAGATAGATGGTGAACACAATGCTAAACGAAGAATCGTTGACAAGTCGCAAGAAAAAAAAATGTTATTCACTTTTTTCAATACTCAATCCCCTATGGAAAGGAAAACTAGAACAAAATAAAAGAATAGAATAGAATCTGGAACAAAAGGTTGAAATATATAAATCTGGACCAATATGAACGACTATATATGGAGTAGTTCATAACTATTAAAATATTATTAAAAATAAATCATCTTAAATTACTAACCTATATTTTTTTTAAATTCTTTTCGTAATAGATATAATATTTTTGTTTATATCTCAGACATATGTGAAAAAAATATCGACAGAAATTTAGCTATCGTGTAGAGCTTCATAGAGCAATAGAGATACTTATTACAGTGTTAGAGGTCAATAAAATTTTATCAATAGTTGCTTTTCATACAAGAACCGTAACATTTTTAATCCAATACAAATATTTCAAACCTATTTCTCGAACGAGCAATCACGTAATAAATTCATTTATCGCCGAACTTCAAAGTTTGGTTATCTCCAGTAAAGCGCTTTATCTGGACCATTTAATATAATTCAGCGTTCAAATATATCTTTAGGTTTATTTAATTTTACTCCTTCTAAATTAAAGTAGATTTTTAGGCAGTTTTAGGGTTCCATTTCTAAATCATATGAAATTCATTCAATCATTCTATCTGTCTGTTAAAGTTAATATTAAACAGTCAAGTCTACAGTGACTTGAGAGCTTATATGCAATCAAAAGTAACGGCCGTTTAATCATATTCTGATAATTGCATAATTACAAGTATATTGGTATGTTACTTGACCTCAAAAACTCAGCCTCAAAAAAATCAATAAAATTGGTAATAAGATAAAGAAAAAAATCTGAAAGCTGCGAACTATTGTATTGAAACCAGATTTATTGCAATTATAAACACCCCCTACAAAATTAAAGCTTACGTAATACATGAACGGCCCCTAAATTAAAAAAAAACATTATTCAATTTTTTTTTCCTACATTTTTCCAAATTCATTTTTAGTAGTATGACCTACTTACAATAACTACGAGCAATAAGCTATTAGCACTTTACTGCTAATCTATAAAAATAATATAATTATCATAAGTTTTTATTGGACTGGAGGGATGATAATTGCAAAAAAAATCTACTTACGTTAATACTTGAACGGTGTCTCGTATTTTCACGTACTGACCCCACAGTATAAATACGTTAGTAACTTCCGCATAATTTCTATGAACTAAATATTAACTGATGCAATAATTCTAAAATGATGTTGACAATTAAAATTGATATCACAGAACATAATTTTGCTATTTTCATGCTCTGTTTTGATTGGTATACTTGTTTATTAACTCTAAATGTTGAAACACGACAATGTTCAAATATTCAGCAAATTGGTCTGATGTTATCTATAATCCTACATGCATTTAAATTAAACATAGAAATATATTAAATAATAATGTGATATTTAAGGGTAAATAATGTTTTTATATAAATCAAACCCATTGTCAGCTCAAATACATGTTTATCCCATACATTATACAATGCTCTCCTATTGGTACTCGATGTTATTATCACGACTTTAAATACATTCTTTATCACTTTATTTTAAAAGGATGTCCTTCTTTTTCTGAATCCCCAATTTGAATAATCTTGCAAAAATACTTTCATGTTTTAAAACGTCACAATGATCAGAATTGGTGGGAAATGTTCTGATTGGCCAAAAAAATAGCGCGCGTCAACGGTTTTTTGTCATTGTCCCATCAGATACGAACTAATGTTGCCATTAGAGACATTAAATCATTGCGATAGCCATACCACAAATAAAAGTAATAACAGTATTTATTTAAAAAACAAAATCAAAACTCATATGCATATTTAAAATAAAATGAAACCGAATTAATTAAAAAGCATGAATTCTTATTCTACTTAGAATAAGGTTTAAAGAGCTTGAAATAAGCATCAAATGTTAATGATTTTTGTTATCTAAGTATAATTTTATAGGTGCCTTATGTTTACTTTTAATTAATATACTATATTATTTTTCATAGTTATTAAATTTAAATTTCTTTATGTGAAAATAATAGCTAACAATCTATGAAGATTATTTTTTATCCTGATATCTTTCAAACCCATATAACTAATAACAATGTATTAAACTGCATCATAAACATCATCACCCTTTAATGACCCACTGTTAAGCCTGGACTCCTCCTCATTCAGGTCAGTGCGGGTTGGTTACTTCACCCACCTTTGAGTACGTAGAGAACTCTCAGGAGTGCAGGTTTCCTCACGATGTTTTGCTTCACCGTTAAAGCAAGTGATATTTAATTGCTTAAAATACACATGACTCAGAAAAGACTTAACCACTAGGCTCTCACTGTTACATTAAATGGATATTTTCTGTTTTTAAACTTAAACTTAGATCTAACAAGCCTTGCTCCTAATTTTAGTTTAGTTAACGAAATACCTATTTACTTCTACTGTCATTATATTTTAAAAGTTTTTATTAACGTCAGTTATTCCTGGAATGTATACGAGTAATAATAGACAGGCAATATCCAGCTTAAGAGTCTACAAACAGGGTTTTATTGAGTTTCCACAACTTGTGGACTCTATAGAACACATTCGAGTGGGTTGGAAATACTTCTGCTATAATAATCTTGATGGCATCTGCTTTCTAGAGAATATATTTCTTAAATAAAATCTTAGGAATTTATATAAAATATCTAGGAATTGATATTGTAAACGTGAAATTGTATTTTAATTCAGATATTTCAATTTCATTGCTTAAAAATCTTTTCTTTCCGCAATTTCATTGTAATAAATTTTACGAAACTTCAGTCCTGCTATAATTTAGTTAGAAGAATATTTTTTAGAAAAATTAAAACGGGTAAACCGTAGGTATATCACAATCTGCGATCATTAATGAGAATAAGGCACACAATCTGCGCTAAAAATTTTTTTTTAAAATGACCACCAATTTGAATATTTGGGTAGCCATTCAATTCAAAAATAGACGCTTCGGTAACAATTCACATTGCTCGAATAAAAATCCTAAAAAAAATATATGTCGGGACAGAGAGCCGATTTGACTGAAGGAAATAAATAAACCTTACGATTCCGAAGTTTTTGGATAGGAACCCAGGCAGTACCTTGAACTTGTGACCAAGGTTTAGACTTAAGAGATCCCATACGCATACCCCAGCCGACGCTAACCTTTTTTTTTTTTTTTGTTATCGCGGTGGAATGCATTTACGCATACCCTATGGTCGGGTTATGTAGGACTCACCGACAGCAAAACCATCGCAATACCCACTAAACCTCTGCGGTTACCCTCCCCGTCATAGTGAGACGATGCAGGATCGCTAAGCGCACTCGACTGCATTCGCCTCGACGGCTAACCCGCTCTAAGGCAGGCCTGCACGCCTCCCGAAGGATGTCCCGGGTAACGGGGTCATCCTCGTAGACCCGGTGCCATCAGGAGGCAGGAGATGTGCGTATCTACGCCGCCTCCCACCCGGTCGGCCTCTACGGATTGGATCTGAAGAGGCATCCGCCTCCCGGGCTCGCTCCGCGGCCTCCTTTAGCGAGATTACCGACTCGCAGAAGGAGGCAACCGCCAGCCAACCTGCTCTACTGCCAATCATGACCGCCACCACACTCGGAAGGGACAGGTTCGCGCCAATGGATGACACCAGGACATGGCGCTGGGCTCCCAGGCGGCGCACTCTGCCAGGGTGTGGTGGGACGCATCGCACTCATGGCAGGCCGGTGTTGGCTCCTTCCGGGCTATCTGATGCAGGTACTTACCGAAGCAACCGTGCCCGGTAAGCACTTGCGTCAGCTGGTATGTTAAAATACCGTACCGCCTGTCGATCCAGCGAGCGAGGTGTGGTCGAACTGCCGCCACGGTTGCTAGACCAGCCGAGGGGGACTCCAAATCCTCCTCCCATCGTCTGATTAGGGCTCGCTGGGCTTGAGCCCGGATGCGATCCATCACCACACCAGGGAAGTATTTACCTCTCGCTCTCAGACTCGACCGGAAGCGGTACATCTCGGCGAGCACCTCCACCCGGAGCTCCCACGGAGTGTTGCCCGCCAATAGTGTTGCAGCCACCCAAGACACCGTACGGTAGCCCCGTATAGCCCTCACCAACAAGACCCTCTGCATCCTTCGCAACAGGGCCCTGTTTGACGCGGAGGGGACGTCCACCCATACGGGAGCTCCGTACAGTGCCATGCTCCGCACGACACCGGTATAGAGGCGCCGGCACGTAGAGCTCGGGCCACCGACATTCGATAACAATCTTCCTAACGCGGCGACGACGCTGATAAGCCTGGGAGCGAGTGAAGTTCGCCTCAAACTTCTATCTACCATCCAGGATAAGGCCCAGGTACTTCATCTGGGCCTTAACCTCCACCTCCGCACCTTGGACAATGATACGCGCCGACGCTAACCTAATCTAACAGAAACCTAACATAAGGTTGTGTTAACACACCTAAATTGTTGAGAGACTACAGCGACCTGCGTCAGTCGGGGAATATAATAGGATACGACAGTGACAGTAGCAATGCCCCTCCACTGGTGGGGAGAACTTCCCATTAATCAATAATCCGATTAATCGATAATCGTTTACTCCTTTGAGGTTATCCAAAATCATCGAGTGTTGTTGTGAGAAACGGAAGTGATATTAAATCCTCCCCACTCCGTCATATAATATATTACTTATTAACACAGCAGAAATATCTTTTTAACATAATTTAAAAAAAAAGTTGCTCAGCGGGTCTGTCTGGTAGATATGTTAAACTACGCAACGGATTTTAATGCGATTTTCACTACGAGTGATTTAAGAGGATGGTGTATATATAATACATGCATGCGAAGCCGAAGCGAGTTGCTAGTCCTTATCCTTTCTAATATTGTAAAATGCGAAAGTAACTCTGTCTGCCTGCCGCGCTTTCACGCCTAAACTACTGAACCGATTTAAATAAAATCTGGTACGCAGATAGTCTAGAGCCTAAAAAAGGACATAGGCTACTTTTCAATGCATAAAGGGTTGTAAGGGGCTCAAGGGGGGATGAAAATTTGTATGGATGTATCGTAATTTTTAGAGCTATAAGTTTAAAACTTATTTTTTAAGCTGCTGATTCGATATAAATAAATATGACATTCAAAGTTTGTAAAAGTTTTACCTTCAAGGGTGTAAAATAACAAATGGGAATAGGGGGTGAAAGTTTGTATAGATTTATGTAAGGTTTATGTGTCTTATTTGTAGCATAATTAGCCTAATCAATAAAAATGCTACCCAAAGACACTATTCCTCGCAGACGAAGTCGCAGGCACAGCTAGTAAAGTATATAAATAAATGAAAAATAATCTGCAACTAAATGCATCGTGGGACTGTTTATCTATCTCCTTAGTTGATCGATGATCACAATAATAAAGTTTCTAAATATAATACTAGATACATAGAGTATATATCTATATATATAGATGTCGGTAGTTGAGTTGGGTCGTTATATTGACAGCCGTTTAAGCTCCATTACCTTTGGGACGATACAAAGGCATTGACGATATTTGATGTGACGTGCCATGTGTAAATACAGAGATATTTACAATACTAAAATGGATGAACATTTTTTTATACTAGCATTTATGTTTTAGTGTAGAAATGTAACAGTAAATTTATAGAAAATAATTTCATGCAGAGAAAATAACGAAGGTGACATTCTTATATCCTACTAATATTATAAACGCGAAAGTTTGTAAGAATGTATGGATGTATGTTTGTTACTCTTTCACGCAAAAACTACTGAATGGATTTTGATGAAACTTTACAATAATATAGCTTACACATCAGAATAACACATAGGCTATAATTTATAATGATTGTTGAATGTATTGGCAAATAGTGACAACTATTGGTTCGACTAATTTAATTGAGTCCTAATCAGACTTTGATAACGACGATTTGGGCTGTGAACCATTTCAAGAAGAATAAAAACGTGTTACTTCCTTTTGTTTGATTTGTTTGAAAAAATCAGTAACTTTAGTTGGGATATCGATAATTTATCGACCTTATTCTCAAGTCTAGTTCTGTCAAAGTGACAAGCTATCATCGATCAAACTATGATGGACAAACTATAGTGTGAATTATCCAATGTTTTGAGGGTGAAACCGCAGGGGGTGGCTAGTAGTCCATATTACTTTTATTTATTGTATCAGTAACATCAATAATTGAAAAAAAAACTGTATTAGCCTTAAATATATTTTAAAAATTGATTTACCTACTTTCAGAATATTTTTGATGTTTTTTTTTATGGTTGCAAACGTTCATTAATATACATGTCGGAGAATAGTAAAAGGCTATCGATTAAATCGAATCATCATCGCTGTCTATGGCGTTGGAGTAGGGTAGTAGCCACTTCCGTTGTGACCCTTTATATGCCATCGACAGTCTAACTGAAGTCTTAGTCGTGCGCGGTCTCTCAAGAAGTGAAGAAGTGTCTAAATAGTGCAGTGTTGTGTTAGTGCTAGGAGTGCTGTCCGATCAAGGTCACGTGAGTACCTCACAATGTAATTGCCTCGTCTTGTGTTAGGTTAGGTTTATGTGCGTTTAACCTTAGGTTTAAACTGAGAGCCTGAGCAGTGGAGGCGAGTGTCGTAGTGTTCCCCAATATTCCCCACCTTCCTCCTTCCATCTCCTTTCACATCGTTTTAAAATCGTTTACTACTCCCCGACATACATGTCGGAGAATAGTAAACGATTATCGAATAATCGAATCGTCATCGCCATCTATGGCGCTGGATGAGTCACTTCCGTCGTTTTAACAGTTTCGACTCTTTATATGCCCTCGACAGTCTGACTGTAGTCTTGCGCGGTCTCCTCTCAAGAAGGTTATTGTCGGAGCTCGAAGTGTTGTGGATTAGAGATATTTTGCTAAATATTTAGTGTAGTTGCTGTTTTCCTAAAGAAGTGTTAAATATTAGAGTCAGGAGATTGAGCGGTGAAGGAGTATTGATGCATTGTAGAAAGGCCTTTAATCCTGCACCTGGGTCGAAAGACCAAGATAAATGTTCAGCTTCTATCTAGATTGTATATTATTGTTGTCTTTTGAGAATTATTGTGCAGTTAAGCTACCGTGTAACTTATAATTGCAAGACCATGACAGAATTGATTTTCCTCCGAAAGTAGCAACTTTCGGACATTTTCGGACATTTTCAAGGGCTGATTGTAAATCCAAAGTAAATGTTTCTAAAGATTTAATCTGAGGGGTAGGTTGTGGATGTAACCTCAATTTCCACCTTTCGGATACGAGTAAAGCCTTGGTCAACCGATTACCGCGGCTTTGATTAATATCAGTAATAATTAATGGCGTAACTGTCGCGTACACAGACACAGGTTGAAATTGGATAATTACTAGTAGAATTAATAACGTACCAGGTGAATGATAATTATTACTAATCAGATCTCTTATTAATATTAAAGTTTAATTAAATGCGCACTAATTAAAATAACTTAATGGCTTCCACTAATAACCAACTTTGTGCAGTTTGAATATTACTCGATCTCTGACAATATACGTTTAAATTGCATTTTAAACAGGAAGCCAAATATAGTTTGGAGATTTCGACTCGACGCGCGACGCCGAGGGGCGCAAGAGCGTCATAGTGGGGCGCCCAAGCGCGAGAGTCGATTGCGCCGGGTGTTCGACCTTCGCTCCTGTCTCGGTGTCCCACATGTTCCGGGATGGGGGAGAAGGTTGGAGAGGCCGGCGCAGAGGGTTGCGCCAAGGGCGAGGACGTCGCTAACGCCGAAGTGACGGGCGCGGTTAAGCCCAGGGGGGCCCGGTGGCCAAAAGAGCGACGGGTCGCTACGGGTATTCCTCTGTTTGCAGAGATGACTTGTGAAAGACCCGATCTCGAGGGTTATGGGCTTCTTCTGACTCCTCCGGGGACTGGATGTCAGTTGACTTGTCCTGCGTTAGGTGCTTGGTAAAGCGAGCCCATACCTTACATACGGTATGGAAGGTGGTGGGTTTTAGTGCAGTAGTCCAGCGCTTATCGCTGGAAGTTCCACATAACCCCTTTAAGAAGTATGTTAAAATAAAAAAAAGGTGACCCATAATAAAGTAAAATTAACTCACTCGAGAAATCCTTTAAATACTTCACCTAGACCTGGATTGGACAGAAGTTAGATAGAATAGAACAGAAGAAAAAAAAATTATACGAATCACAGTCAAAGTCATCAATCAAAACCTTAGGAAAATCTGTTCAATTTATTTATAAAAACAAGCGGTTTTAATACATTTTAGATTATCAAAAATTATTATATTAGCGTTTGGTATTCACTCAAATCCTTAAGTGAGTTAACCGTTTTTTATATAATTTAAAATCTGTACAGTTGTTTTTTGAGTTTATCTCGAACAAACGTTACGTGGAACTTTGTTTTATAATATGTAGTGATAGTGAAATAATTTGTCTCATTATTATTTAGTAAACAAACATTTAGTTCTGCGAGTAAATATGCTGTTTCATGAGCGGTTACGCATTCATTGGGGTGTGATATATTAAGGGATGCGTGAAATGCGATAAAAGATACCCCTATCTATAGATATCATTGGAAAACCTTTTACATGCCCAAATATTATAAATTCATCGACTCTAACCGTTCACATACTCACTCATTTATTCATTGATACCCACAACTATGAATATACTATTTCTTTACTATTTAATGCGTAGTATCTCACTGATTTGCAAAGGGACACCACCATCACTAACTGTTTTTGTCTCATTCATGTTTCCTTTATACAAACATTGTCCTGATAATAACTATCATAACAAAAAAGAATTATCTGATTTGGTGCAGCCGTTCTGAAGCTATGCGCTTATATACGTAGAAGTAGCTTACATAATAGAGATCCATTTTTATTTAAATACTAGCTGACCTGCGCGACTTCGTTCGCATGTTGCGCCGCTCCTGTAGGTCGTAGCGAGATGTTTAATAGCCTATGTTACTCCTTGTTACATCAGCTATCTGCCAATAAAAGTCCCGTTCAAATTGGTCCAGCCCTTTCCGAGTTTAGCCGGAACAAACAGACAGACAAAAATTGTTGTTTTGGTATATGTACCGTGTATACTTACCATATGCACTTAGTAAAAAGCGGTTATTTTAATATTACAAACAGACACGCCAATTTTATTTATTTGTATGGATATGCTTGTCCTTTAGAATTTCCGGTTTCGAAATTCGTTAGTTTAAGCTTACTTACAATATAGTAGGATTTTAGTTCAGAACTTCGAAACTATAACTAGTTTAGTTAAGCATTTAATCTTCTATACATAGAAGATATTTAAGAATTATGTGAGGAGCCTTTTTAACACCAATTGTCATAGAATGAGGGAGGAATGATACCCATTACTATACAGCAATACGTATACACATGCAATTTGGGCAGCGCTATGGAGTTGCGAGCAAGGTAGGCCTTAAAAGCCTTTTATATCATGACAGCGCTCCCTTTCGTTGCTTGAACTTTAACTACAGTAGATAATAAATGTATTTTACGTGGACCTCAAAAAGGGCAACACGAAAGACGGCAGAGAGACTGACTTTTATCTATCTTACTAAAAATTATATATTGTCTCCGCGTGGGTTTAAAAAGAACTACCCTCGAACACTACTTATTCATAATGAATACCAAAAAATAATTTATAAAAATTTCTGTCTGTCTGTTTATTTGTATGTACGCACATCAAGCAAAAGTTACACTATTCCCCTCTGCCGCTGGGAGAGCATCTCGTAAGAGCCGAGTAACCCAGCACCCCCTTGGTGGTAGGGGATCTTTTCCCCGACTGGCTTGCGACCACCAGCATGCTAATCCGATCGCTAAGTGTTATAGACGCGTTCCAGTTTTGCCGCATGTGGGCCAGACTTACCCCCTCCCTCTCCCATCCCATTAATGCTGTGGGTCTAGTGGACTCTGGGCTCTTGCCTAGGGTTTGCTGAATCCGCATCATTTTTCTTCTTCATTACCCCTACCCACTCCATCTTCGGGGATGCAACGCATCGACAAAACGAGAGTGTTTCTTGTTTTTCCGATGTCCATGGGCGATGGTGGCCACTTACCATCAGGTGGACCATCTGCTCGTTTGGACCTTATCTATTATAAAAAAAAACTACTGCACTTAATTGGACACAGTTTTCAAAGTCAGTGATAATTAGAACAGTAACTTAATAGATTAAATATATAATGTTTCTTTGTATATGTCGCCATCTTTGTCATTATTCTACTAGTCATCCACCCCGGATTTGCATGGTTTTTCTACTATAATATTCATATATTATACATATAAACCTTCCTATATTTTGACCTATAATCAAGTTGTCTGATTCAACAGTCTCTCGAGCTCACACCGAGTCGGTGTTGTCACCAAATTGCCTATCATGTCTGAACTGGGAGTCCAATTAGACCTTGCGCTTAACTAACGAATTGGGAGAACATATTCCACATACCACTAGGTAGAAAATTTGTTTATACACGCATCAAAGATTTTTCAGAAACACGTGAAGGTATCAAGTTGAAATTAATATCAAATATTTAAGTCTCTAGTCTCTTCTAAATAAATCAAACTTCTAAGTCGACGTAATGAAAAGATACATCCGCTTATATCTCATGTGTTGTTAATTTGATTTCTCACAAGAATCAAAATTCCCGTCAAAATTCTCAACATGATTTTTATCAAGAAGCAAGGTCAAGAAAAAATAATGTTTTTTATCTGCAGTTTTAGATTAATTATTTGAGGAATACGTGAAGTTATCAAGTTACTACTACGTATACTATGGCAACATTAATTCATTTGATGGAATGATGACGTAATGAAACTTTAAAAATTTCTCCCATTTTGATAAAAGCTAACCAAAAAACATTTATCCTTGATTTAATTAGAAAAACAAGTATAAAGGCTTGTAAGATTTCGTCACCTTGTATCTTTCTATTGCGTTTGAGATGTTTCTAGTAAATTAACCATTTCTCGTGATGTTCTGTGAACAAAAGAATGATTAGACTTCAAAGGGATTTCTTTAAAAGAAATGGGATCTCTTAAGAAGGCTATTCTCTCATCATTGAAGGAAAAACTTAGTGTGAAACTTCTGAAATAAAATATACAGTATTATTAATTATAAAATCAGACCCTAACTTGTTTAGGTAATAGTTAATACGAGATGGTTTGAATAAAGACGTATGGATTGGAAGAAATATGAAGTCCGAATTAATTATTAAATCTCAATCTAAAATCCACAGATTACAGTTTTCAGGACAAATTTAAATATGAAATCTATTTCTCTCTTGACTTTGAAGATGGATTAGCATTAAAATTAAATCCATCTTTCCCTACATGATAAAATAAAATAAACTGCGTTAGTTCACACATTTAGGTTAATACTAAATTGTATTCAATTAATCAAACGGTCTATTATTATCTTTGCTGGTAATTTATTGGACGTGACATCGAATAATTTGCGCTATTAGAGCAACCATTATTCCGCTTAATATTATTTTGATTATTTTACGCGTTAAAATATATAATATCTGAAATTCAATAAATAATTAATCCATAATTATAATCAAATTTAAAATTGACAAAATTGAAATTAGAAATATCCTCAATAGATGACGTTAAGAATTTAATTTAAGGATTTTCTCGACAGATGGCGCTGCGGGTATTTTAGCATTTAAATAAACAATATTAATAAACTGCTTATTAAAAAGATTCAAGTAAAGATCATATTTCCTCAATAAAATAATCAGTAACAAACAGAACAAATGCTTATATAGATGGCGCTAAGTACTTGAGTTTGCCCATGAGATTGTCGACACGTGGGATGTGGACTAAGCAGTCGTGTCGATAGTCATACGGCCAATGGCCTTATGGCCAAGAGCCTCGAGCAACACCTTAAGAGGCTCGTGTTAGATGGCTGGGTCAATATAGGGTTGGGTATTTTAGGATATATTTAAAAATTTAATTTATAGGAATTTTAGAGAAATAAGAAAATAATTGAACAAACTATAGAAAAAAACATTACGTTGTTGCTATATTTCCTCAATAGATGGCGTTACGTGTATACAGATGGTATTCGTAATAAATGAGAACGGTACAAGATGTATTTTGAAGATCCGAGGGAAACATTGAGTCTTTCGATCAAACAGTACTCGTAACTCAAACAATAAACCCAACGGTAGCCATCTGCTCCTGCCATTCCCCTAGCAATTGCAATGCTTTCAAAACTTTATTAACTACATAACAAATATCTATACTAATACTAGTCAACGCACCCCGGCTTTGCACGGTTGTAATTTAACATCCAACTAATATCATAAACGCGAAAGTTTGTAAGAATGTATGTATGGATGTTACTCTTTCACGCATAAACTACTGAATGGATTTTGATGAAACATTACAATAATATAGCTTACACATCAGAATAACACATAGGCTATAATTTATAATGATATAGTGTGAATTATGCCAAATATAGCGGGTTTTTTTAATATAGTCCATATAAATTATTCAGACATTTCATAAACATTTTATTATACCATAGGATCTATGAATTTTTCCGGGATAAAAAGTAAAAAAGTAACGGGATGAAAGGTAAAGTATCTATGTGCCAAGTTTCATTAAAATCTGTTTAACCATTTTTGCGTGATATCAGTTTGACTTACTGACTCACCTGACTGACCATAAAAAAAGTATTGCTTCTGTAGTAAATTTTGTCAAACCAATATCTTTAAATTACAGATTGAACATAGATTCCAAATTTCAAACTCAAACTCAAAATATTTTATTCAAATTGACTTTTTACAAAGTACTTTTGACACGTCAAAAGCAGTTTCTTGATGAGAAGAACTGGCAAGAAACTCAACAGTTGCTCGCATCAAAACGCCTTTGTTTACATCAGTCTGTTACAAAGGTATAATCATTCAGCTGAGCATCAACGTCATTTTGAATCCAAGCTTTGTCATCATTCAAATAATCTTGTGCAGAGTAGTAAGCTTTATTTACTAAACACTTTTTTATTACAGTTTTAAATCGCTGAAGTTGTAAATCTAATATAGGCTGTGGAATATTATTATAGATGCGAATACCAAGAAACTATTACTAATTTTGTGGAGACGATAGTACGGCGTTACAAGTTTATTTTTATTTCTAGTATTTATACTGTGTGTGTCACTATATTTGGACAATAATGTTCTATATAATATGTTACAATAAATGTATTGTGACGGCACTGTAAGAATACCTATTTTATTGAAAACATCTCGAAGGGAATTTCTATCTCTTAGATTGTCTTACTGCGTAAGCAGAGCTGAGTCTTCCCGCCAAAGATTTTTGATTTCGACTCTTTACCAAAATAAACAATATTTAAATGAAACTTTTTAATCTTCAATATACTAACATATTTATGTAACAAAATTGCGTAATTCAAAGTTTTAATGATTGCGGTTTTATATGTTTGTGCTTGTTTTATTTTCTGCCTCTAAAATGACCGCATAAAAAGAAGAATAATCGTTCTTTTACAACTTTTCAGGACATTAAACTCAAGGGCAAGCTTAAAATATAAACGCAGAATGATTAATCTATTTTAAACTGTGTTTGGTTTGTTATTGTAATCTAAGACGTAATAAACTTGTACCATAGACACTCAATAATCAACAAAGACAAACTCATTATGATGTTGGCGACACTTATAATTAGAGTAGCATCCTCATATTTGATGTTGGTAGGATTGATATGTGGGGTGTACAAATCCCACACACGCGGAAGCTGGCTGGGCCGTTTTCAGCTTCTTCAAATTTAAGGGCTATCAGGTAAGGGTCTATCAACTAGCGTTTAGGAGATATAGCACACACAGGACTCGGGATATTACTAATCAACAAAGGGGTCAACAGGGGGGGGGGACCCCGCGCACGTGTGCCTCTCTCAATGCTTACATTACGACTATCACCACTGCCTCTGCCCGTGGCGCAACTAACACTACTTAACACCCCCCCGCCGCGCGCGCAATCAAATAAAAATATATAGTAAACAATATGAGTAGGATTTTTACTTCCTTGAATGTTGGATAAACATCAATCGAAGAAGTAGGGTTTGGCTAAATAAATACGCCGTCACGACAGAATAATCATTATTACATAACGAGTATTCTAGCAGTAACTCCCAGGATGATATTTTAATTAAGCCGTCATATTGTATTTTTTTTGATATGGTATGATGATATAATGAGACTTATAGTGTAGTGTTGTTTGGTGGCGTGGTGCTAAGCCCCCGTTTTTGAGGAGCACGTGAGTAATGTATTATTATTTTAATATTCGGTAGCGAAGTCAAGCGGTGAAGGTGAGAGTTTACGGTTAAAATAACTACTCGACACTATGTAGGTTACATGTTAATATTATCGTTTTAATTTTGTTAATTTGGGAAAAATGCAGAGTTAACCGCCATGGTTAGGCAGTACTTCACACCTGAACAGCTTCTTAATCTTTATAAAGCTCGAGTCCGTCCGTGTATGGAGTACTGCAGCCACCTCAGAGACGGTTAAGCCAAGTACCAGCTGGCAGCCCTTGACTCGGTGGAGCGTCGTGCAAAAAAGCTGATCTGCGACACTATTTTGATTGAGTCTAAGCTCCAGAGTCTTGAACCCCGCCGCAGAATAGCTTGCCTCTCGGTTTTCTACCGGATACATTTCGGAGAGTGTGCTGCGGAACTTCACGATTTAGTTCCTCCATCACCATTTCGTCATCGGACCACTAGGCGAGGTGAGGGTTTCCACCCTTATGTTGTTAACATACCACCAGTTCGCACGAAGCGCTTTGCAGCTTCCTTCCTCATGCGCACAGCTAAGGATTGGAATTCTCTCCCCTCGTCTGTGTTTCCTCAAACATACAACTTGGGAATCTTTAAGAAGAGAGTGAATAGGCTATTTACGGGAAAGCGAGCTCCATCTTTGGCCTAATCTTCACTTAACATCAGGTGAGATTTAGGCCAATCGCAATCCCGTCACGAATAAAAAAAAATGACAGTAATTTTCATTTATCGCGAGTAATGTAGCCGTAATGCTGTAGCTCTGTGTCCAAAGTATGACCCACGGGAGTAATATTCTAGTCAACAAGCCGTAGGTATGTACTAGCATCATGCAAAAACACTAAACGAAATTAGATGATAATTTTTTTAGTATTTTGTTTTCTGTATAAACAAGATAATACTTGAATATTCATGTTAGGAGAAACGAAAGTTTGTGTTAGTGCGATATTTCCTCTATAGATGGCGCTGACTGACTGATTTAATTTCAAAATAAAGCAGTATTTAGATTTAGTACAAAAAAGAAAACTAGATGGCGCTGATCGAAGATAAATCGCGCTTACCTTTTACTCTTTTTGATAGTTATAGGAGAATCATATTATTTATGTAATCCACATTCTAACATCTATCGCTACGACAGACATACGATACATTTACTGTTTTTGAAAAGGCTCTCGTGTTCGTATTGATACTTAAAAGCCTTATATGTCATAATTTACTAGCTTTTACCCGCAAATTCGTTTGCGAAATTGAGGTAGTTATATTTAATAGTTTTATGATGTAACAATACTAACTTTGCACCCTCCTTTTATCCCCTTAAGAGATGATTTTTGAAAAAATATACTGAATTTTATGTACGCGCACTTCTTCAGAATGACTGCACCAAATTCGATAATTCTTTTTAGTTGTAAGTTATTGAATGTAGCAACGAGGCTACGGCGTGTGATAAAACAAAATTCCTCAGATATTTTTATATAAAAACTCAATCAATCAAAACTAAGTTAATAAAACTCATTAAGTATATTAATTGAGACATTTCTCAGTCGAAAATTCTGGAAACTCGAGCAATATGGCGGTAAATTTTACCTTAATGAAACGTCGAAGTGTAATGGCTGTTATTATCAAGTTCTTGGCATGATCGAGAAAACTAAGATTCTTTTAACATTTTCAATAATATTTCTATATTTTAAATAACTAAAAAAACTAATTTCGGAACTGGAAAATGTTGACACAAAAAAGAAGTTTATTTATTATTTTTTTGATTTTTGGAAAATACAGATTATTTTTAAAAAATATCATAGAATTGAACTAAAAAATAAAAAAAATATATTTATAATAAATAATAATTATTACTAAAAAACAAATTTAAAAAGTACACTTGAAGTAGTACAAAAAACTGAACTAGATGGCGCTGATCGTAGTTGCATCGCGCTTGCCGTTTACTCTTTTCGATAGTAGTAACTGAATAAAATTATTTATCTAATCGTCTCTCTCCCTCCTCTTCTCTGTTCATAATGGAATAGTTCCACATTATTCGCAATTTTTGAAAGGAAGGGTCGTCATGGTAAGCTTTTTAAGATAAGCCTTTAATAATAAATAATTTATGTGAATAAAAATGAATTGCTGAAATATAAGTAAGCGCTTAACTTCAGAACGACTGCACCAAATTGGATAATTCTGGTTATTTTCAAGACAAGGTCTGTCTGAAAATTACATACTGGAAGGTATTTTCCATTTCTTTTTTTTAATGAAAATGAGCAGATGGTGGACCGACGTCGTCGTCGAAATTACAAGAGGGTACATCTTGTACACTACCTTGAAGATAGAGTACGGAGAGGGAGTGAAGTGAAGAATACTGCGATTTCAGTACACCATGAACAAGAAACAAGAGGGGGAAGGTAAATCTGGCCCACATGGGGCTTGACCGGAACGTGTTAAAAACACTTGGCGGTCGGATTCGCATGCTGGTGGTCGCAAGCCAGTCGTACGGGTAGTTTTGTGGGTAAATGAGTATGATGATATAACGATGAAGAAAGCACTTCACATTAATTTTATAGAAAAATATTTTTGATAATTCGTCAAAACGTGTTTAATTGGTTAAAAATATAAAAACGATTTGTTGAAACGTTATTAAAAAAGTAGCTAAATAAATAATTCAGCTATAATTTTTTTTAGTTGTAGAAGAAGTTAGATGGCGTTACTATAGTAGTATATAACTTAAATTATAACTACAAGAATGAGAAACTAGTAGTTGAATCACGCTTGTTTTACTCTTTCGATAGTAGTTAGTGAATAATATCATCATTTAATTAATCCAGAAAGGATTAGTTAAATGCGTAATTCTCCCATATTTTCTCTCTTTAACTTTTTCAATGAATGAAAACACTATATAGAGTTCTATAATTGTAAATGTATGTATGTACATAACTTCAGAACAAATGCACCAAATTGGATGCACCGTTCATCGTTGTCGTTCACATTTATCTCGCGTTTTTGTTCTCGCGTCAGTGACAAACATCAGTGTGATCACTTTTCCCCTGACACGCCTGAAATTGGTCCGCCTCCCCCTACTTCAAGCCCCGCGGGCAATATTTTTATTATTTGACTGTCACATAACAGTAAGTACAGTTTACCACACTTAATTAACTCGCACAAAGAGCACATAGCTCCTAAAGGCCACTTTGTAACCACTACATAGAACTGAAATAACCTATTTAGGTATAATATAAACTGATTAATACATTTTTTTTTCAGTGTTTATATTAAACTAGCCGACTAACTCTCGTTTCACTGAATTCTTTTAAAATCGATCACTCATTCACTCAATTTATTCATTACTCTGCCACCCGCAACTATGAATACACTATTTCTGTTGAATTTCTATTCTATAATGCGTGTATTTGTGTGTCTGTGTCATGAATTATAGTGGAGACCACCATCTCACTGATTGTCTTCTGTCTCACTCACTTTTTGTGTTATACGAACCTTGTCCTGACAATAACTAACACAACAAAAAAAGGATTACCCGATTTGGTGCAGGCGCGCTGAAGTTATGCGCTTTCATATTCAATCAAATTTATTTATATAGATTAAATAATAACCCAAAATATTAACAAGGGTGGCTGTTTGGGAGAAATATAAACCTCGTTTAGACGTAAAACGCTTTTAGCAATTGGCCGGATCCCAATATTAAGTCAAAGAACAACTTGAGATACGTTTCAGTTGTTGCCAACTGGAATATCAGATTTTCGTGGCTTAGGCTTATCTTCGCGAGTTCTTTAAAGGAAGAAATGCTTTGGTAGTTTAGAATATTACCAGTGTAGTATAACTATTAAATTAAAACTATTGTATACTATATTGTAGAAAACAAACAGACTTAACAAATATTCATAAAATGCAAAAAAATAACTAATGATAAAGTATATACTGTATTTAAAAAATGCTTGATTCTCGATTATATTCGATACTCGATATCGAAAGCAAGGTATCGAGATCGTTTTCATCTCTGTGTAAATTAATTCGGAATTTTTTTTTTGTTAATAGAGTAAATATTTATCATTTATAAGTCCTAGTAAAAATTATCATCGCTCTTGCTTACTCCTCATACGAGACAATTTACATTTCTCTTTTACCATATATTTTGTAATCGTAAGGTTACAGTTTGCTTGTCTGAACATTTGTTACTCAATTACACAAAATCGCCTGAACGAATTTCAATTAATTTTGGCATACAGATACTTCATCACCATGATAATGTGTTAACACATAGGCTACTATTTATCTCGGATATTAGATAATGCTATAATATATTTATTGAACATCTAAATATTTTTATATACAAAATATATTGAATAAAGTTGGTTGGTGTGTTAGGTAATTACCTTACTTTTTATCTTTTCATTATACTGTAGTAACACACCTTCTATTATCTTTAGCAAAACTAAACAAGTTGCATAATAAAAGTGACAAGTATCCTAGCACTAGCAGCCATTGCATCATTAGAGACGACAAATACAATAATTGGATGGTAAAAATGAGGGGTGGTGGTAGGAGGTTATTTGGACTTAAAAAGTAATTTGTAGCATAAACTATATTATATCATCATTACATATTACAAAACAAAGTCCGACACTGCGTCTGTCTATCTTTTCGCGATAAGATCAAAAAAACTAATGAATGGATTTTCATGCAGTTTTCAGCAATAGATAGAGTGATTCATGAGAAAGGTATAGATGTATAATTTTTTAAGGTAACTTGAAAATTCGTTGAAATATGTCAATAATTGTTGAAAATCGGAGATGTCAGTCCGCCGGGCGGTCTAATCCCATTTTGACCATACTATAAATGATATGTGTTACTGTACAACAAAATGTATAAACATGTATCTAGGAGCCGCAGGAAGCCGAGCAGTACCTGGCTCTTGTAACCCAAGTGTAGGTATAACACTGCTCAACCGCGTCAGTTAAGAATAAAAGAAATCTAATTCGATGTACCTATATCTGTCGAAATAGCTAAAGTAAGACTTGACGTTAAATAGAAAAGTTCAGATTACATACAAGTTGTTACTACTTTTGAAAAAAAATTCGTCATATTGTAATTATAATATTGATATCGATGCAAACCAAGGACATTTCTTTTTATTTTTAAAATATTTTTTTAACTGCAGATAAGTAAGAGAGTAAGTTAGAGAATGAATAAGTGAAAGAAGAGAGCTGGCTGGCTAGTTTAAATATATTTAGCATTTGTTATTAAAGATATCTCAATACTTCTTCGGAAGAACTTGGAAATAGCTTAAAAGCTTTCTCGTATTTCCTATTCCATCTGAATCTCAACGGAGATTGAAATCCATCGCTGAAACAATAAGCGATATCGGATAAAAATCTCAAAGTAAACAAAATGTATGCCAGCTATTGTGAATTCATATTACTTTCAATAAGCAATTTTTTAAATGTGTAGATATTTCTTAGACATAAGATTTTTTTAGATTAGATTTTATACTCTATCAGAAACAATTGAGCAAAAATTTTATTTACTTTACAGAAAGATTTAGGTATCAATATTTTTTTTATTGTTAAACTAATTTAAATTAATTATGGTCGTATGCGACACTAGGCGACCACTGTTACGTGCAAATAAGTATATTACGAATAAACATTATTCCACTTACCTAGTAGCCCTTCCTGCCTGGTGCGTCGACCGGGCTCGGTCTTTGTGAAAACCTATTCCGCTAACTTGGTGAACTCCTGCTTTTTTTTCTGTATCCATTTTTTTATGTGTTGAGAACTTAAGATACATACGAATTATAAATTTCCTCCTAATATTGTCTACTTAATCTACTAACGAGTAAAATAATAAGTTCAATAAAAAGGATGACTATAATATATATATTCCCATAGCACTTAGTGTTTGCATTCTACTAAGACAGTCAGACACGAGTTAACAATAAAAATTTTAACACATATCAAATCAGATTTTCAAGATTAAAAAATATTATACTAATATATATAGCTGAAGAGTTTGTTTGTTTTTTGGACATCTCAGGATCTACTGATCCGATTTTAAAAATTCTTTCAGTGTTAGATAGCCCATTTATCGAGGAAGGCTATAGGCTATACATGATCACGCTAAGACGAATAAGAGCTGAGCTACACGCAGACGAAGTCGCGCGGGTGTACTAGTAAAGTTTATAAAAACAATCTTTATTTGTTCACTTTACTAAGTCGTAGGCGTAAGATCTTATTACCTAACTACTTTAACTCGAGCGCTAAGTTGCGAGCTTTAACAAGCGAACAATCTGTTTAACTTATCTTCATATCTCCAGTACTTATTCTAAGTTTATTCATAAAAGCAAATGAGCAGATTAGAAAAAATTTGCAAGCAAGTATTACTTAAATAAGTAGAACCACTTGAGATTTACGTTGAAGATGGTTTTAAATTAAAAAAAAATATTATCAAACCAAGCGCGCATTGGTGTCTCCATAGATCGATTTAGGTCATGTTCAGTTTATCGCATGAAAAAAAAGTACTTCACTATGGTGGAAAGTGAAAGAGATATCAAGAGGCAAAGTGAGCCTGGAGAGGATCCAGTTAAGGACCACTGCTGACGAAATAGTACTTTAGTATCACGTGGCCATGTCACCGTACCAGCTGAGAGAAACAATATGGAGATTTGCCCGGTTGGACTGCCTAATAAGCAACACCAATAGAAGTCAGAAAAAAGTTTATTGTCCATTAAAATGTTTCAGCCTAGCAAAAGCCAGGATGAGTCGCCTAGAGTATAAATTCCCACCTGCAATATATGTAATGAAAGGAATCAGTGGTTTCGTTTCCGAACCCCTCGCTTAGTGGTGCGTTGAATGACATGAACCATTAATTTTATCCGACCGTACCTTCAGGGGTGAAGCTTCTACTATATCGTTTGGTGAAAACAAAATGCGATTTGATTTACGATACATGATCTATCCTTTTTAGAGCGAAGAAATATAGCGTGGATTTCGTGTATTCTTTTGTATAGTTTGTTAAAATGCTTCCTTTGTATAGTTGAATAAACCCAAAATTTACTATTGTTGCGACTGTACGGAGTTATACCTGTTACTGCGTGCAGCAATATAAAGCATCTTACCCCATTAGTGGCCCATTACTGAGATTGATCTCCACAGAAAAGGGGTAAGGCCATAGTCTATCACGTTGTGGGCTGGCTCATGATCCATCTATCCATCTTGTTCAATCTATTAATTCTACATATTCTGTAAACACATTCATTTTTAAGATGATTCTTTATGATACCCCACGGTTAGGGTTACCGGCAAGTAGCATTTTCAACATCAGCACCAGGAATATTATAAAATATGAATTAAAATAAAGAACCCAAAAGTGAAAATTAAATTTATGAATTATAAATGTATTCACATACAGGTTTACATACTCCAATCATGACGACATGAGTGGCCTTTAAAAATATAGTATATAAGGTGAGCGCGATCTTACTACGATCAGCGCCATCTAGTATGCTTTTTGGTACTTACTCCAGGTACAGCGTACACCACTCACCAATTTATATTTCACTGACTTAATAATTTTATTCGTAATAAATATTAATTATAATTTTATCATTATAAAAACCGGCCAAGTGCGAGTCAGACTCGGGCACGAAGAAGGGTTACTTATCAATATTTAGCAAAATAACTTGTTTTTGAAGTAGATGTTATCTAACAATATTTTTTTTAATTAATTAACAACTAAATATTCTGTAAATATTTCAAGCCTGTTGTATATTGAGTTGATCACAAAGAGACTTAATAATATAATATGCAGTAACGTAAATGGAGGTATTTGTATCATTAAAAAGTCTTTATATTTCGGCAAGATTCTGTAACAAAAACAAGTAATAAAAATAACATGTCGCCTTTGTTCTTGCAACATACTCATAATGTTCCCAATTAGGGAAATTGTGCCCTTCCTAATGACGTACTCGTTACGTTTTTAAAAGAAAATTAGTGAGTTCGCACGAGTGGCTCACAACATACTCTAACTAATGCGTTAAGTTACCGTTTACGAATAATAATTTTAAAAAATATTATATTTGCGGATGTCTAACCTAAACATAACATAGGATCACCTGGGTGCAATATACCACGTATATACTTGGTAATATATCACTATATTTTACATTTTAATTTATATATGACTAATTCCCAAAGACATAACACAGCTCGACATGCACTTCATCCCCACGTCGATAGATGGCGTCTTTTGTTTAGTTTGTATTCTTAAGTAATATTTTCGTGATAAAACAAAGCCTATGCCCTTCCTCAAGCTGTACTTTATTTCTGTATGATATTTCATTAAAATCGATTCAGTGATTTAAGCCTGATTATGTCACAGACAGACGTCATATTTTATTTTTCAATAGATGGCGTATGTAGTATATTATTAGTTTGTATTCTTAAGTATTTCCTACGTATTTTTACCCGTTAGGGGACGGGTTAGAATACAATTCCCCTCTGCCGCTGGGAGAGTATCTCGTAAGAGGCGAGTAACCCAGCACCGCCTTGGTGGATCAGTTTCCCAACTGGCTTGCGACCACCAGCGAATCCGACCGCCAAGTGTCATAGACCCAATCCGGTTGAGCCGCATTTGGGCCAGACTTACCCCATCCCTCTTCCATCCCATTAATGCTGCGGATCTGTTAGACTCTGGGCTCTTGCTCAGGGTCCGCTGAAACCGCAGCAGTTTTTTTCTTCACTCTCCCTCCCCAATCTATCTTCGAGAATGCAACGCATCAACAAAACAAGAGGGTATCTCTTGCTTCGCTTATGTCCATGAGCGATAGTGGCCACTTACCATCAGGTGGACCATCTGCTCGTTTGCACCTTCTCTCTACCATAAAAAAAAGCACGTTTCATAAATGATACTTTCAAAATTATAATATTACTTAGGAAGTTAGGATTACTTAGGATATATGACCATACATTTCTAGAAATCCTACATTCATGCACCTTTAAATATATATTCGCACGAGAGTTGTAACGATTGTAATTAAACTTGTACGAACATCACTTAACGATTGACGTTATTTAGCTGCAGATACTTGACGTTATATGAGAAAGTACCATAAAACATAATAGAGACAGACAATGATGATGACTATGTGAGTCTATGTGGGGCTTACATGCGATAAGACTATTCAGTTAGTGAGAACCATTATTATTTTGTTTTATCTATTTAGAAAATGACTAGAAGTGTTTTAATGCATAACGAATTTTTTATTCCACCTACACGAGATTACACACTGTTTTTTTGAGTTTTGAGATTTTTTTTCAATTCTTCAAGGCTCCCATCATCAGAAAAATGGGACCAATCTGTAAGTATATTCTATCAAATACGAAAATAAATATCTAATTAGGTTAATAAATAACAGAGTACTGAAGCAACAAACATAAAAAAAATTATAAATTCAACCGAATTAATAACCTCCTTTTTTAGAAGTGGGTTTGAAACACCGAAATTTTGTAAAACAGCAGTTAGGGATTGTTTGGTTCTAAAACTCTTGCAACAATTAATTAACATTTAACATATTAAGATCTTAGCGTAGCGACGATGATTTTAGATAATCATTCCCTATGTCTAACCAATGGTTTTTAAGGTTCCGTATCCGTATAATACATAAGGTATATGTCCGTCTGTTTTTCCTGGAATGGGTGAAATCATCAAATTTAAATTAATATGAAAATTGAGGTCTATAAACTTAGAGCTGTGAAAAAATCAAATTTGTAAGTTAATGCAATCAGAAGACATCGATTATGTAACCAATAAAATGAAAATATTCGAATTTATAGTTACATTACAAGAATAATATTTTATTCTGTTTCAAAAGATTTTAGACGTTTATGTATATTTTGATACGGACAAGCGCATCAAATTCTATTGTTGAGAATAATATAATTTGCAAGAAACATCATCTAGAAACATCTAAAGGAAATAATAACAAAATAAATATATTTTAAATAACCTAACCATGACTACAGTTTTTCAACGACAAACTTAAGTTTGTCTCCCGATCCAAATTCAACTCGGAATGCGAATCCGACTCGCACTTGGTGGTAAAACACCTAAATCATGATAACAAAGTGCCTATAATTTTACACCTGTATTAAAATAGATTAAATTATAATGTGTTATAATGCTTAAAACAATTGTTTGGTTAAATAATACTATTATAATATAACATGACGCGCCAAATGATAAAGGAGTCACTAATTACTCACGTATGGGAGCCAAACCGCACCCTTTATCCGACCTACATTATCCTAATGCATATTAAAGTGTTTACCTCAAAACCAAGTGTTTCAGCTGAACTCTGCCTCTGGGTCTACAATTCAGTGATTCCCGAACTTAAATATTCCTTTCTTTAAAAGTCACCTGAAAAGATCACTATTAAGTGACAAAGTGTTGCATGCGTTTTAGTGTTGATAATTCAAATATTAAGTTAAAATTTAAATTAGACTGCCAACCCACATTAAGTCAGGCTTACCCCCCACCCTCATTCTGAAAAGGAAATCCAGCTCAGCAGTGGGCTATTAATGGGTTATGATATGATAATTTCTGATGCGTTGTAAACAGCTTGTTGCTTGTTGGTCCGTCAGCATGTCGGAAGCTACCACCAGCTCGGAAAGCAGTTATCTGTTCAGAAGAGTCGGCAAGAAACTCTGTAGTCACACTTTTCGCAGAAGCCATTTGGAGGTCGGTGCGATGTATAAAGTTATCCAGTTTAAAATAGTGAATTCAGAATTGCATATTAATTTCATCGCGTAAAAGTCTCTCCATACTTCCCATTTTTTTCTTGGTTTAAGGCGTTTATCTACAAACATGGCAAGTGGTCTTCGGCTCAGATAAGTTTAGGAACCTCTGATCTACATTGTATGCTGTACAGTAACGTAGAAAGGGTTCTGTGCTAAAATAAATTAGAACACGATCATGCTACATGAAAGGATACTAAATACATTACATTTAGGTTAATTAGCTAGCTGTCCTTGTTGAGGGACATGTGGAATTTCGAGAAAATACATCAAAGGATTGGCGCTTGTTATGTATTATGATTATTTTATTATATACTAGCCGACTTGCGCGATTTTGTCTGTATCACATAAAAGAAAGAGAGAAGGTTAGGAAGTGGGGCATAGACTCCCATAATATAATTCTAAAGGAGCTAAAACTTTGCTAATACTCTCTAAAACAAAAAAAATCCCCGTTATAGTAACGTTTTCATTGGTGATCCGCTCCTATGGGTCATCAAATAATATTATTTATTCTATATAGACTTACTATATTTAGTCTATATAGCATTTTTATTTCGAATCAGTAGTTTCTGAAATCAGCCCGTTAACCCGAACAAACAAACAAACCCTTGCAACATATTTCTACTCTTTATAATTGTTCTGTGATTTCGATTTTTTCCGTTACGTTAAATAGCCTTCGTATCCCGTCCCGTATTTTTGGACCCTCCATATCCGTATAATTTTAAATCTTTCTCTTCCTCTCTTGCGTGAAAAAAAAAGACTTTTTTAGGGGATTGTCTTTAAAACCCTTTCCTACAAATAAAAACATTTTATTGTTACTCTAATCAATAAGCTTTCAACTAATAGATGTTGAATGTCACTTTCAAAAACCAATATGGCGTTGAAAAATCATCACAGTGTAAAAAGAGCAAAGGCATTCTGCGACCCGTAGCATCAAAGGATCGACCCTTATACCCTAATGCACATAAAATTAATTAAGTTATATATTTTTAAACTTGTCTTATAATATTTAGCCTCGTATATAATTTTGATATCAAAATTTTTTTTAAATCTTACACGACATCTAAGAAGAACAGTAAAAAGCAATTTTTTTTTTGGAAAATTCTGACTCAAACCTGTGGGTACATAAGTAATTCGTTATCTTCTACATCTATATAATAAAATGCAAAAATGACCATGTTGGTGCTAACATCACGTTAAAACGTCTAAACGTCCAATTTGAATGAAATTTTGTATACGGATACTTTAGAAAGTCGATTAACACAAAGTACTTTTCGTCTCAAATAAAAGCTCAGTTTTCATGGGATAGATCGGTAAAACCGAACTTCTACGCGAACCAAATCACGTCGAGTAGTTTCATAATAATATTAACAGAAATATTTAGGTATAGCTAGCGGCACGTAAGTCTAGGTTTGACCTTGTATGCGCAGAAGTCACTATTAGGGCGTTTTTAGCGAGGAGCGCGGGGTGAGCAGCGTGTCACACGTTAGGTTCAGTATTTGTAGAAATATTTAACGTCACGTATGGAACTGCCAATATAGGCACGCAGCACGCTCACAATGCGCAACTTCCCCCTACTATTTTTTCTCCGACCTAAAGTTAGCTGCCGGCTATACTATAAATGCACAAATGTAAGCTTTTATTTCGCAAAAAAACATTGTACCTTAACAACCTTGCTCATGGGAAATCATCCTTATCTAGGAGAAATCTATAATTTAATAAAGAGCAAATCTTGTAGACGCCCACAAATATAGTTTTGGTTTGCTAAGTTGAAAGTATTGACTGGTCTTAATACAACTATCAACAAAAAATGTCTCTTAGAAAAATATTTTTTACTGCTTTTCGATCTTTGGTGGATTTTCATATTAATCTAAATTCTAAATAATAATTGCACTATTCAGTCGAATAAAGAAGAATATAAAGATACCTTTAGGGTAAGAAGGGTTTCAGATTATTCGATTATAATTTTTTTTGTTTTGAGTAAAAAAATAAAATATTTAATATGACATTATTGCCAGCCATTATAAGGCTTATTAAGCGTTTTAGAACTCTATTGTCTCGGATAGTAAGTACATAACTACATAGTATTGTATGTAAACAAATAAAATATGATTGAAAATGACATTATAATAATCACAAGCTATCCTCTTTACGGTTAATAACTCAGGATTTTATGGGTGTTAGAAATTTGCTTCGATATTGCTGAAAGTTATTACTGTGACACCATCTGTCGATTACGATGATGGATTTTTGCTAAACGCTCTCTAAATAATACTTAATCTAAAAGGTATAAGGCTGTGTACAAAAGTTAGACGTTTAGACGTTTTGATTTACATATCTTTAGTCACTTATGGCCGAAATCAATTATCTATCTCAATCCAAAATCTTTAGATCTAACTTAGACGTTTAGAAGTTTAGGCTCTTATGTTTATATGCTTAGAGGCTCAAACGTTAATAGTTAAGCGCTTAGATGCTGAGATGTTTAAACTCTTACAAGCTTATGCGTTTAGATGCTTTGACGTTTACGTTAAGGCGTTAAGATATTCAAATATTAAGACGTTTCGGTTTAGACACTTAGACGTTTAAAAGTTTAGGCTCTTATGTTTATATGCTTAGAGGCTCAAACGTTAATAGTTAAGCGCTTAGATGCTGAGATGTTTAAACGCTTACAAGCTTATGCGTTTAGATGCTTTGACGTTTACGTTAAGGCGTTAAGATATTCAAATGTTAAGGCGTTTCCGTTTAGACACTTAGATGTTTAAAAGTTTAGTCTCTTATGTTTATATGCCTAGACGCTCAAACGTTAATGGTTAAGCGCTTATATGCTGAGATGTTTAAACGCTTACAAGCTTATGCGTTTAGATGCTTTGACGTTTACGTTAAGGCGTTAAGATATTCAAATGTTAAGGCGTTTCCGTTTAGACACTTAGACGTTTAAAAGTTTAGTATCTTATGTTTATATGCCTAGACGCTCAAAGGTTAATGATTAAGCGCGTAGATGCTGAGATTTTTAAACGCCTACAAGCTTAGGCGTTTAGATGCTTTAAAGTTTACGTTAAGGCGTTAAGATGTTCAAATATAGAGACGTTACCATTTAGATACTTAGAAGTATAGGCGTTTACACGTTCAGATGTACAGAAGCTTAGACATTTAGGTCTTCAGACGCTTAGTTGTTTAGACTTTCATGTTTAGACGCAAGGTGTTTTTGACATTTACGTTTAGACATTTAGAAGGTTAGGTCACACTAAAAGAGCTGTAATAATTTAAATTAAATAATTTATAAGCTGGAAAAACAATATGACACATTATGTCGTACGACTAAACGAATTTTTAATATCATATACTAATATTTTAAGTTGGATTATAATATAAAAAACTTTTTAAGACAGAATAAAACATAGTTACTATGAAATAATGGATGAATGGTAGAATGATTGAGATAGTTATTGCGTAAAGTGGATGAGCTCTTTCATAAATGAATGAGTAAATCTTGCTCTCTGGAACATTGTTGGATACTATTATTTATACCAAGAAAGTAAAATAACTTGTAAATCTAAGGTTTAAATATATTACAGTAATTTTAATAAAATATTTCAAGTTAATTAAATAAGATACAAAAGATAATGAAAGATCATACACAATGCATGCTGGCTCATCATGAGTCCGCATCCACTTGACATTATTCTGCTCTACGGATAGGTTTTTTTTTATACATTATACTCTTTATGTATAAAGAATCTATGTGTAATAAAATATATAATTTTGTATACAAATTATGTGCTAATACTAATAAAAAAAATTAAGCGTCAAAATCTTTAGGGCACAAATTAATTTTAATATTAAGGCCCGTACAGCTATTAAGTAAGCAGATTTTGAGCCAATGTCAACATCCCCGCCCCCATGTCAGCAAAAGTGAGCAAAGCCTTAACCGGGAGGGTTAGGGCTCACCTAAACATTGATGCATGCATTTTTCTCCCTCCTCATTCTAAGCAGGGATATTCCGTTTCAATGTGCGTGTTTACTTTTTTATCGCTAACGTAATCACCAAGCAGACCCCGCATCACCCATGTCATCAAAAATAAGCAAAGCAAGGACCCCCCCGGCCCCCTTTAAAGCTTACGTAATACTTAAGCGGTACCTTATTCTAGATCTTTTTAGTTTTTGTATAAAAACAACTATATCCATTATAATTATTTAGGTCGAATTTAAGATTTCAGAAATCATAACTCAAAGATTTTTGAAATGAAACTTTAACAGCTGAATTAAATAACAGTTTAATTAAACTTTCTTAATATAAGTAAAAAAAGGTCTGTCAGAGTGGAGGGTGAAAATTACATTGAAAATTAAAGGTGAATAACTCAGAGAGACACTTTGGTCTTGATATTAAAGAAATCGATATATTTGTATTTTTATTATAATAATTACCATAGATCTATGAGAATATGGACGAAATGTCTAAGGTCCGTATCAATAAATCTATTTTTCAATGTAAACATCACTCATGTTTTAATTTTACAAAAAATAAAAACGTTACGAGACTTCTTTTTTTTTTAAACATTACGAAACTTTTTATTTTTTTTTTAAGTATTAATTACTTATACAATATGTTGCGTTTCCAACTAAACTCGAGTTGCATCTCTTTGTAATAATAGTAACAATAATGATCCATTTCCTTCGGACCAACAATATTTATATTATGTTACAAACAGTTATTATATTTAAATATGTTCGATTAATTTTAAGTGCCCATTCTGAGTCCATAGTGATAATATAAGTCTATGATAACACAAGTGAAGCGAGGGCAGATAGTAATAGAATAAAGTTCAAATAAATCATAAAAGAATATTGCTTTTGAGTCTGCGTTTAGAATAAGGTGGTTCTATTAACTGCTTGAGGTCCACTGAATCTCAATGAGCGCACAAATTGGAATTCTATTACTCACGCCTATCTAGATGTAAATTCCTTTTAAGAATTGTTGGATTGTCACTTGAAGGCTAAGGTTTCGCACGATATTCATCCATCTTTCTTCATAACTAGTCATAAAACTACAGTATGACAGACGTCATCATCAGGACGTAATGATAATGATATCTATAATGACGATGTATTAATTTAGCTAATAGTATAGGAGCCCAAGAGGGAATTTTTGGATTTACTCGAGCGCGTCTGATTAAGGTAAGGTGGGTTAATTGCATGATAGAATGCGTGTATTTTGAAAATCTGACGATTTAGGCGTCGCGGACCGCTGACGAGCTCGTACCATCACCACACCGCTTTCCGACGTCATAACATCATCACAGATACTCACAAAACAACGCATTCGTGTCATTTTATGTATGTATGTATCACTTAATATCCCCTCTGAGTATCTATGGGCGCTTGAATACATTTACATGGCCACCCCCACAGCTCAAGTCGGTAGATGAACATACCGTCATATCAGTGGTAAGTCAAACCATCTTAACAAACAATATCTGACATCAGGCTAATTATCTTCATGTAATTTTTTAATTTTACAATTTTTGAAAAGCTATAGATGTTTTTCGGAACATTAAAATGGGAAACGTTAAATAACCTTTTATTCTCTCTATCATCTAATCTACAAAATGTTATATGTCCCTAAGACGCTCGAGTAAATCCCCATTTAGCATCATGGCCTCCCCTACTATAACGTTTTAGTCCGCCATATCACAACGGAAGTTACAATTATTCAAACCCATTCCCGCCGGAAGTGTAATAGTTGGTACCCTTCGAAAATACATTGCTTCCAAACCAATTATGCCAAAATTATAACTAAATTAGTCCTAATATCAAAAACGTTATATATATGTCGGGAACGACTAAAAGATTATCGATTAATCGAATCGTCATCGCTATCTATGGCGTTGGAGTAGGGTGACAGTCTCAATCCCTTAAATGCCATAGACAGTCTGACTGTAGTCTCAGTCGTGCGCGGTCTCTCAAGAAGTGAAATAGTCCCTGGATAGTGTTAGTGTTGTAAAGTGCAGTGTTAGTGCTAGAAGCCCTGTAGACATGTGTATTTGATAATAATATCAACTCCACACATCCTGAGAAAAAAGTCTTAATAGACAAACAGAGTGACAAGTGAGATATTTAACTTTTATAAGCAAACTTTCTAATAATTTTTATATGATGCCATTAATTATCATGACCTAATTAGATTATAAATCAATTTTAGAATCATAGGTGGGTTTAACACCAATTTTTACGTTAAGGAACCCAAAAAACTGTTTATTGTCGACCTACCACTAATTACGTGGACCGGTGCGCCAAACGAGTTTTTTCTTAATTAGAGAAAAAAAATTGCACTGAGTGGGGTTGAAAAAAATAAAATTTTATTAATAAAAACTAATTAGTGCTAAATCGTTGTAGTTAAGTACATACAATTAGTGTAATTTTTATTTCTGTATTTTTTTTTAATTTTATTATTTGAAAGCTCGCTTTGTGTTGGTATAGATTAGTACTAATAAGGGAAATTTCTAACACTATTTTGAATGAACCTTTACTAGACTCCAACCTATGCTTTTAGGACGTAACTGAAAAAAAAGAAGATAAACTGACTTGAAAAGATAATTGGATACATGATTAGTAAATAAGGCATTTTATTTACAACAAAATGAAACAATTAATATATATTGTTTAAATACAACTAATTGTAAAAAAAAAATATTGTCTACAGAGTTTATCCAATGATGACACGGAAAATTTGATTCAAATTCTGAAATAAAAATAATATAAAAAGCTACTTACAACAAAATATTAAATATAAAATAATATATTAATTTGTTAAAATCCTTAGTAACCCTACTTACTAAAATCAAGTTATACTACACACGTTTCCCATTCCACTTATTACCTACACAACCTCTCTCAACTCATTATCTACACACGCATCCACACACTCACTCAGTGAGCAAGGAGAGGGACACTAAACAAAATAAATATATATATTTTTGTTAATATTTAAAGCATAAATTAATATTAAGTTAGCCTAAAAATATGGATAAATAACCGAGAGGATTAGGCGCTGTAAGCCGAAACACAGATTTATCTCGTTCGGTTACAGATGCTGAAACTGCACTTAAGCTTAAATTTTGGCTATGTTATCTAGAAAATTAAGCATAACATGTTTTTTTTTGGTCAATAAAATTTATATTATTATGTGTGTCTTTTCCAATCACGGGTCAACAGTGACTCGGACCTTTGCAAGGCGTGCACGGAGCCGTAGCCAACACGTAGGGGCCCTTTAGACAATTTAATATGAGATGTGACACTAACCGGCGGTTATCCCTGTATGCACTATGAGAATTATTATTATTATAAAATAGGTAAACTATACATTACTTTTTTCATGATTTTTAGAGCAGATTTACATATTATGCTTCTAGGGTCAAATGTGATGTTTCTTAGAGCAGTTCGTTAGTTTGGCTATATATAGATCTCTCGTGGTCCAGTTCTTCATTCGGTTGCGATTTTACGTAAAAATAGTCTTCTAAATGTGTTATTTTTGCAATATCAAGAGCAGCGGAATACTTGTCAAAATTAAACTACAACCTAGACTCTAATTTAATACAGTCACCAAGTATAGATACCTAAACGACATTTAATAAATATTCATAAAATGCAATAAAAACAAATTACAGATAAAACATATTCTGTTACGTACTTTGTAAAAAGCATTACATTCGATACTTGATATCGAATATAGGCATCGAGAAATACCGTTCTGTCTGTACTCAGTGTAAGCAATGTCAGTGTGTTACCATGTTTTTAAGATTGTTATAATTGTCAATATATTAATATTTTCACGCAGCTCTCAAATTAGAAATGAACTGATAGACTTCAAACGGATCGCTGATTTATGAAGATCTGCTTCATAAATTAGAGCTGCGACCCATCTCGAATTAATTACCGTTCAAATATTTTGAGGCTGATTCTTGGGCTCTACGATGCCACAGACAGACAATTATATAACACCCCGTCTATATAGTGTCGGGGGTTAAAATATATTAAAATTGAAACTTTGTACGATGTTTCAAAGATAGAAAAGGCACTAGTAATGTACGGAAATTTTGTAATTCGCTGAAGCGATCTTAATTTATTTCTTGTTGAACAGATATAATTTTGAGGATACCTTTTATTCTCTTCAGTATTAAAAATCGCAGTTCAATTTATATCTTACAAAATACTCCCCGAAGGACCCAAGATTTAATTAACTCTTCAAAGATTCTTCATTTAGCAAGAAATGCCTGAGCAAATTTAAACTATGTAACGAACGAATTTTTTATCTAGCTTTAAAAAGGTAATTATTTTTTTTTAATAATATTTATATTTTTTTGTAATTTATTTTGTATTTTTCTCGAAGAGTACTAGTACCAACGCTACGTATACATAGTTTTCCAAGAATGCCGAGAAAGTTCTCGACGGTATATAACCTCCGTCCCGATAAATCTATCTCAGTCTGTCAAGTAATTTGAAACAATAAACATTGTCGTGTTTGAATAGTAGAAAAAGTATTGTATTTATCTTCTTTTATTATATCTTAATTTAAAGAGCTTTGTCGCTAACAAGACGCAACTACGCCATGTTTTGCAATGCAAATGTTTAGTGGTTGATTTAAGCTGAAGACCAGGACAGCATACTATCTCAGCTGCAAACCAACCCTAACAAGTTTGTACAGAGCTCTAGCCCCTTCCGACAATGGATGAGATAGAACTCTGTTTATACCACGTAACTCCCTTAAGATTTTATGTGTGTTGAAAATATCAAATCGTACTGTTTCATTCCGGGCACACTCCAGTGTTACGTGGTAAACGTCTTCCACTTTGTTACAAACTTCTCAATTAGGCGACAATTTCTTCTTCCTTAAGAACGCATACTTGTTTAATGGAATGTGTCTGTAATCTATTTAAACAATTGTTGATCCACGGAGAATTAAACGGTTCAGGCTGAATTGTTCCATACCAGATGCCTCTAGTTGTGGATCTCTTGTCAAAATACGTCTTCGATAAATGAACACAAATTTTTTTTGGGAACAGTTAGATATTCACTAGAAAAAAGAATTATATTTAAATCAATGCCATCACTAGTTGATTGTTCAGCAAGATCATCTTCAACTTAATTGCCAAAAATACCGCTATGAGAAGGAATCCATTGCAAGACTACAGTTTTTGATGCAGCGCTAAATTCTAATAGTCAACTAATTATCATGTAAGCTACGAGGAGTCCTCGAAAAGTCGAGTTGCAACGAGCTTAATGTTGCAGATTTGGCGTCAGTAAATATAACAAATCTATCACAATCTACTGTTTTAATACTATATATAAAAGTAGGTGTCGTCGAGTTCGTAAAATAGACTCGTTGCGGTAAGGTTAGGCCTTCTGGGATAGATTAATCCACTACTGCGGTTGTGTCTGCTTAATTGTTTATTTACCTACCAATTGCAATGTTGAATAAGAAAACTTCGTAGATAAATTTGTAACAAATAACGCCGCTATAATAAATGTAAAAATAACAAATTTTCGTACAAACTTAATTTACCAAAAATCCTTTCTTACTTCTCATTGATGTAAATAAACCCACGATCCAATAATTCCTCATTTTCGAAACATTTATGTGAATCACGTTTTGATTTCTTATTTTGCACAACTGCTATACTTCCGGCGGATATGCATTTGAATAATTGTAACCTTCTTTGCAACATATCGGATATTGTTAAAACAACTATTTGGAGGTTCAGTAGCGAAGTGGGTTCAAATCCCAGTCATTGGACTACTGACGTGGCCCACTCCTAACACAAGCATTCTAGCTTAATTGGAGAGGTTAAAGACTACTAGTAGTATTTGATCCATAAAGTTAAAAAAAAAAAGAACCTATTAATAAAATTTGCAGTAGGAGTGGGGTATGCATTGATGTAAAAACTGCCTTCAGAGTAAGACAGATAAATATAAATAGCCTAAACCACTTATTTTAAGGGATCCACTAAGAAGGGATTTTCGATAATTCAGATATTCGTTTTTATAAATCGCTTTCACATTTAAGGAAGAAAATCCCTCTCAAAAAACGATCCAATAATGAAACAAAAGTATTTATTCCATCTAATCATACTAAAACCGTTTCCTTTTCTATTACCTTTTTATCCTTAGTGTTCCTCGTTCAGTTGAGATAAATTTTGCATACAACTTCAGACTGGATGACAATACTAGTCACGTCACTACTTATAATCCAATATGGCGGACTGCCTAAGATAAGCATAAGCTTGTGGATTAATTACTTATTTTGCACTCCCATTAGATGGGTATTAAATGCTTTTCCATATAATACTCATCTTTTGGGCGTGCCAGAAGAATCCGAAAAAGAAAATGAATTAATTGACTCCAAATCCAAGATGGCGGACAAATTTTTTTGCATGATACCCATTTCATTCATGGGTAATGGGCCTATGAATGAAATGGGTATCAAATGAAATGGTTTGCTGAGAATAATATGAAAACTAAAATTATTATCTATCTAAATCCAATAAGGCTGATAGCCTAAGATGGCGGTCTAGTTGTTTCAGCCATTTCCTAGTATTCTATTAGGCTGAAACTTGTCATACGGATAAAAGGACTAGTGTTTATTTTGTTGAATAAACTTTTGTATTTACTAATTTATAATAAAATAGTGATGTCTTATCTACTTGGAAAATAAATGAATTAAATGTCACTAAATAACTAATGTGTAGTCTGTCTGACGGTTACAAGCTCACCATTTAATTATGCACGCCCCAATTGTTACCTGAGCAGACACTTTGAGATCTTTGCTTATTCTACAAATTAATAGTAATATTTGAACAAATAATAACGATCAGAAATCCTTAAATGATATGATCTTTAAACGCTTATTACATCATGCTGAGAGTAGATTAAATTATATTAAAGTTTATACAGAAAATGATTTTGTATATTCATTATTCGAAAATTGTTAATAACAAAAATCAACTTTGATATACAATCTATATATTAATACTTGAAGCAAAAACAGACGGAGGAGTATGATTTCTCACACTTATCTACATCTGCACTAGTCTACACTATTATATAAAGAGGAAAGATTTAATTGTTTGTATGTTTATTTGTTTGTTGCGAATAGGCTCTAAAAGTACAGAACCGATTTTGAAAATTCTTTCACCGATTAAAAGCTACATCCTTTCCGGGTAACATAGACTATGTGGTGTTGCCATAAATATTATAATCAAAAAGATATAGCCATTTAAGTGCCATAACCTGGTCATTTTGTAAATTGAAGGGTTTCTCAGGAACTACTAATCCGATTTTAATTTTTTTATCACAGATAGAAAACTACACTTTTCGTGAGTGACAAAGGTGATTTAGTGTTGCCATATAAATTTTTTAATTAAACGAATATGGCCATTTTGTCGTTACTAATCCGATTTTGAAAATTCTTTCGCTGATAGAAAACTATACTTTTCGTTAGTGACAAAGACGATTCAGTGTTGCCATATATATTTTTAATTTAAACGAATATGGCCAATTTGTCGCTACTAATAGTTTATATAGAGAAGGATAAAAAATACATTACATTAATAAAAATACATTACACACACTATCATGTATTTGACACACTCACGCATATATATCTTTTGTTTATTGTTAAAGTAATTAAAATCAATTGTGGTCCAATTTCGACCTCTAAGCGACCACTAGTTTTAAATCATAGTTTAAATTTCATATTAAAAATCAATTAATTAGGATAGAAAAATAAATTCAAAATGTTACTTATATTTTTTGTTTGTCTATTATATTCTTATTTACGTATGTTTGTATATCATCATCATCACGACCCGTCAATGGCCCACTGCTGAGTCGGGTCTCCTCCTCAGAATGAGGAGGGTATTAGGCAATAGTCGACCACGCTGGCCCAGTGTGGGTTGGCAGACTTCACTCACCTTTGAGAACTTTTAGGGAACTCTCAGGAGTGCAGGTTTCCTCGCGATGTTTTGCTTCACCGTTAAAGCAAGTGATATTTAATTGCTTAAAATACACATAACTCAGAGTCAGAGGTGTGTGTCTGTGTGTAGGATCGAACTCGGACCTCCCGAGTAAGACTTGAAGTCTTAAACACTGGGCCGTCACTGCTTTTGTATATATATGTCGGAGCATAGTAAAAGATTATCAATTAATCGAATCGTTATCGTTGTCTATGGCGTTGGAGTGGGGTAGTAGTCACTTCCGTTGTTTTGACAGTCTCTACCCTCGACCCTTTATATGCGATCGACAGTCTAACTGAAGTCTTAGTCGTGCGCGGTCTCTCAAGAAGTGAAGTAGTGTCTGAATAGTGATAGTGTTGTGCAGTGTTGTGTTAGTGCTAGGAGTGCTGTCCAATCAAGGTCACGTGAGTACCTCACAATGTAATTGCCTCGTCTTGTGTTAGGTTTGGTTTATGTGCGTTTAACCTTGGGTTTAAACTGAGAGCCTAGCAGTGGAGGCGAGTGTCGTAATCACTTAAAGGAGCTCCTTAAGCCTACACCTTGGTCACAAGTCCAAGGCACTGCTTAGGTTTCTCTCGTAATTGTTAGAGATCATATTCGATAATTTATCGGTTCAGTAGAAGTATCTGCGTCGCGTTTACCCAATATTCCATTCAGTACCATCACCCCCTTTTAGTGTTCCCCAATATTCCCCACCTTCCTCCTTCCATCTCCTGTCACATCGTTTTAAAGCCCCCGACATGTATATATGTGCGTATTTATAAATGCATCATTTTTTCTCTCTATAATTTTGGTGTACAATAAAGTATATTTCATTAATTCATACCGAAAATTTACTATGTATAAATCGTTTCGAATGATTAGATGGTTTGATTTTCAATTATCGGCTTTAACATATAATATCCTACTTAAAAGAATTCATACTTACAGTAAGAAAATACAACATTAATTAATGATTCTTTTCTATTGTATTTTTGACCTTTCAAAATAATACCTAGCGAAGATTAATTTATATCTCTTTTAGCATAAATTTACAACTTTATATCAATACTTTCAGATTTTCATACTAACATTATAATATTTTATTGTATTTTTAGATATAAGATGTAAAAGATAGCAAGCAATGACCCGTTATTAGGTATAGAAGATTGATTGCTCGCTCCAGCTGCATCATATTTCACACTGCTTTGAGTTAGACACTTTTTTCTCATGTCCTTAGATTTATTAGCTGACCCGCCTCCAGTTCACTTCAGTAATAATGAAGACAAGGGTAGAGTGCACTAAGATAGCTCTATTTTAACCGATTTCAAAAAAGGTTGAGGTATTCAATACGACTACATAGTGTTGTCCTTTCATGGATGTCTATTTTTTGATAGAAAGATACTTTGAAAGTGGTTCTATTTTAGGGATATTAATAAGAAGCACAAATAGTAGACCCAAAGTAAAAAGTAAATATTCCGGAATATTCATATAATATGTACATGTCTTATTGAAATTCTTATGTCACGAATAACGTTTCCGCCTCATAAAAATGGCATAACAAGAGAATAATGAGCTTAGGGGTTTGTATAACAATGGCGAAAGGAATTTTTGATTTAGGCACGTATTGGGAATATTATAATGTTACAGATATCTCGGAGATTTTAATGATGAGAAGGAAGGGAAGAGGGGAATATTGGAAAACACTATAAAGGGTAAATGCAACGTAGATACTACTACTGAAGCGATAAATAATCAAATATGATGTATTACAACGAGAGAAACCTAAGCAGTGCCTTAGACTTGTGACCAAGGTGTAGGCTTAAAGAGCTCTTTTAACAGAATTACAACACATTAAATATATTCCGCCTACACTGTCTGTTCAAACCCAAGGTCAAACCTAACCTAACACAAAACGCGGCAGCTACATTGTAACACACTAACGCTATCCAGAGATTTTTTTTTTTTTTTATGTAACTAGGTCGGCAAACAAGCGTACGGCTCACCTGATGGTAAGCGATTACCGTAGCTTATAGACGTCTGCAACACCAGAAGCATCGCAAGCGCGTTGCCGAGCCTATCCCCAATTCCCCCCAGGAGCTCTGGTCACCTTACTCACCAACAGGAACACAACACTGCTTTAGAGTAGTGTTATTTAGCTGTGATCTTGTGTTAGGTCGAGGTACTACCCCAGTCGGGCTGCTCCATATTTGAGCAGGAAGTTTCCTACTGTGCCCTACCTCAGTTAAAACTACTACTTCACTCCTTGAGAGACCGCGCGAGACTAAGATTACATTCAGACTGTCGAGAGCATATAAAGAGTCGAGACTGTCAAAATGACGGAAGTGAGTACTACCCTTCTCCAGCGCCATAGATGGCGACGACGATTCGATTATTCGATAATCGTTTACTATTCTCCGACATATACCTATTACTAACAGGAACATAATCTATATCAGTTATACTACACATTCACACGTCCAAGACAAAAACAATATATATTTAAGACGGAATCCTTTACAATGTTCCAGCATTACCACACCATTTGACCACCAGCCGAAATCCGTTTGACAACTTGCAAAAATATATCGAAACAGAGGTTATATATCGTCTTGTTATAAATTGTTTCGTGGGTATAATTGAAATAAAATAAATGGAATTACTCGTGAATACAAATTTATAAACATGCTAACTCACAGCGGTTTCACTCAAAAACGATTTTTTCTCTATTACTCGTATGATAGATATATTAACATGGCGACATCGAATAAATATACTGGTACTACTGAAATAAAATAGATGGCGTTGTTGTTGCTATTAAATACTTACCATATTATTAAAAATTCATTTATACATGAACAAGTGTTACCTGAAACAAAATAAATGTATTGTTTATTATTATTATAGTATAATCGTAATTATATAAGAACGTAGTCAGTCTTAGTCTGAGTAGGTCCTTATTAATAGCAAAAAATAGCTTTTTATTCATTTATTTATTATTTTATTAAAATTAAACAGTCCTAAAGAGTGTTAGATCATTTTCTTCATTACTCGTCGTGTAACGCTGAGGTAGAGGACTAGACTAAAGATAAAATATTATTATTAGATGTAGCTAAAACCTCAGCAAATAGAGAACGTGATCCTTAATCAACAGATAAGGTTTCTTTTCCCGAATCAATCTAATCTTATCCCGGAAAAAGACACCAAGAGCAAAGTAAAAGTTGAATGAAAATGATGAAACGTAGCATTAAAGCTCATTCGTTAGTGAGGACAGGAAAATCTCGCTAATTGGATGAACCTTTTCTACCTGACACAATGCTATGTGGAAAACATTAAGTTTCGAAAACTACACAAAAGAAATGTAGAGTATATGTTTGAGGATTATTTGAATGGTACTAATATATACTAATATGTACTAATATATTATAAAAAGGGAATTCTTTTTTATTAAAATAATCAAAGGTAACGTCTTCTTCTTTCTATCGAAGGTTGGCGACCATCATGACAATTTGGACTTTCGACACAGCAGCTCCACAAGAAGAACTCTTTACAACTAAAGAAAAAGGTACCTTCAGTTTAAAAAAATCCCGAAGGGAAACCTGAATGAATGAATATTATTCCCATAGTGACATAAGTACAGAAAAATTAAATAAGAGATAAAAACATACATATATTTAAAAATAAATTTAAAATACGAGTGACTCATTATAAAATTTAAATTCAGGTCACATAGATTTTTTATCAAATTTTGTGATAAATCATTCAATTAAAATAGACCTAAATTGTTCATAAATTGTTTTTTTAGAATCATTGAAAATAACACTTGATTCTTTTAAGGGCTCTACTTTGCTGTACTTACATAAATATTCCCTTTAGTTATGTATTCTACCAAATTATAATTAAATGAAACGACTTTACATGTATTTATAAATTATTGTCTAGAGGTTAGACTATATCTTAAATTCATTCATTCAGTAAAATATTGCTAATAATCATGATTTTTATTGCAGATAATTTGTGCTGAAATTTTCTTGAACATTAAATTTATGTTTTCAATAAAACTTGGAAGAAAATATTCATTTTACATAGCTTTTAAAATATCGTTAAGCTCCTATCGTTCACAAAGCTGCAAAAGCAACGTGAATACGTAATGGTTTGCTCCAGAGATCGAGGACACCGGGAGATAAGTCAGCTGTCTTGGGATTACATAAAACATAGCTAACTTACTACTAGGATATATATATTAAATATATAACTTTTTATTTTACTATTTTGGTAACTGTCTTAGCTGAGGTGTATGTAAATCCTATTGAATTTATATTTTATAATGAGTAGTATTTCACTGATTTGCAGTGGGCGCCTCTGTCTAACTGACTATCTTCTGGCTCACACAATTTTTACAAACAAATAATGATCCGATTTGGTGCAGCCGTTCTGAAGTTAAGTCTGAACATAGATATTCATTTTTATTTGTATAGAAGATTAGAGAGTATGATACCTCTTACTATAGAGCATAAACAGTTATGTAAGACAAAAAACCAGGAGCAGGTTAAGAGTGAACTAGACATGGCGACGAGGATGGGATTGGATATCATCTTAAACTAGGCTACGATGACGAAATATCTACTTGCTACTATGTGAAATCGAAATTTCATATATTTTTTCGTCCTAAGTTTATATAAAAAATTGCAGAATGGAAGCCATAATCTTCGTTTTTCTAAATTACCACCTGAGATAGTAGAAAAAATAATTTTAAAAATGGCGAGTAAAACGAGGAATAAAGACGAGTTTGGTATACGACTGACACAGTAAATATATTTTTCTTTAACATTAACATATAGTTCTTCAATATCAAATAATTTTTAAGCTTTTATATTCTGGAAAGAATCCATCTGTTACTGTCTATTGAAAGTCAAGTACTATCATTTTGTGAATAAAATAAATCATTCAGCGCTATCTTCAACAAAAATTTTACCTAAAAATTTAATCTTTTTGAAGGCATAAAAATTCCAGTCGTTTATCCCGAAATTCCACAAACAACCTTGATAACTGGAAGAGATCTTTAAGGACAAGGTTTTGTAAAAATCAATTGGGTCGGTATCGTGTACTTAGACGTTTGCACTGGCCTGTAGCTCTCGTATAAGTGACGTTATGTATACGTGATTGTGTTGTCTATACGGTTGAATGAGTGAATGAGTGTTGTAGCTCCATCCGGTCTACACACAAACTATAACCTACCCGGTACTACTGATAGTGATCTTTAAAAAAAAAATGTAACAAGGATAACTTAAATCAACTTAAAGAAACTAATTAAATGGTATTTACTAGCTTAGTCTATCCATTTTCGTACACTAACACATCCATCAGAAAAGCCGTGCAAAATTAATTCACATTCATGACACTATCCTTTAGCTTGTTTGTGAAACAAAAGGGCCTAACAAGATGGCGCTCTAGTACTAGCTTGTTCAGACCGTAGGATATTGTGTCGCTTTTGTCTAGTCCCTCCTTTACTGTAGCTAAATTAGTACAATGTAAGCAACTCAAAACATGAACCGTAAAGAGAAAAACCTTCATGAATCAGTAACTTAGTTTCTTTGTTTCTTATACAGGTAAAATTTAATCATGAATTTTTATATGCATATTCAGTAGGTCTGAGAATCAGTCAACATTTATTTTTTATACCCCTAAGTGATAAGGGTGGCCCACGGTGGCAAAACAAAGTTTGCTGGGTCAGCTAGTCTTATATATAAAATTTTCGTGTCACAATGTTAGTTACCATACTCCTCCGAAACGGCTCGACCGATTTTTATGAATTTTTATATGCATATTCAGTAGGTCTAAGAATCAGTCAACATTTATTTTTTATACCCCTAAGTGATAAGGGTGGCCCATCCCAAATTTTTTAAATTCATATTGCTAAACAATGTTTGCCGGGTCAGCTAGTAATACTATAGATGTAAGCTGCGTGTTTGCTCTATTATATATCAAAATATTATGTACTTAATATGGACTTAATGAATTTGCTAATGATCGTGAGTCTTACAATTATTACATATCTTATAGTCCATCATTTAGATCCTTATTATATGAGCTTTAGTGATCAATAAAACGTCTACCGCTCACACTTACCCGTTCTCTTAACTTGTACTCAGAATAAAGGGTTTCCACTACTAAAACTTCTTTTAGAAAGACAACGACGTCTAAGCATGATGCCAAGAAAAACTAAAGAGCATTATTATGACCATATCTGAAGGAAAAAATGCTTGTTTAATCTCAAGTTGAAGATCCTGAAGGTGAAATAGTGGACATAAAAGCCTACGTCAGTCGTAGAAAATAGTTTTAGCAAACTCATCTACTGTAGACAGTCTCTGTACAATAACTACTTTTGTATCATAAAATAGTGGTACTTTTCCACAAATACAGTTGAATAATTCATAGCATTTTAAGTAGTAAAAATAGAAAACAATACGATACCGATTTATAAGCAATAAGCATCGATCGAACTTGCAAATTGTTGGCACTGTTTGAGCAGCTGAGTACCGACAGATAAGATGCCATTACCGAACTGCTTGCCTATTATATCGCCTACGATTATTCTGAGAAGAATTTCATTTAAATGCCTGACGAATACATAATATATAAAAATTATTCTTGATTTAAATTACCTGAAACTGAAGTTCTAATTTGATACAGTCACCAAGTATCACATCAATTTAGAAGAATCGATATTAACATGTATAAGTCGTCGAAATACCATTTCATCTGTACTCAGTGTAAGCAATGTCAGTGTGTTACCATGGTAACAAGATTGGTATTATTGTCAATACATTAGTATTGTCATGCAGCTCTTTAGTTAGAAATGAGCTGATAGTCTTCAAACGGCTGATCAGATTTTGACAAATGTTCAAATTAGAAAATAAGCCGAACAGGTTTAAAGAACAAGTCCTATACTGCTAGACATCGTTATTAAAAAGTTATATAGATACAAATGAAAATAAACTACTGGCCAATGAAACGCTATCAACTGTGTTGCTAGAATAACATAACATCGATATAAAGAGGTAAAGTTTTTGAGGTTGTACGATCACGTATCAATAGATCTCTGGATCTACTGAACCGATTTTGAAAATTGCTTGACTAATAGAAAGTCACATTGTTTTTGAGTGTCCAAGGTTATATATTAACCCGAAAAATGAAAAGAGTTTTTCGTGGTAGTCAGATTTATAAAGTAAGTCTTAAAATAAATCAAATGTCGTTTCTTAGATATAAGTATGGTGCATAGTTGCGGGTAGATTATGAATGAATAAATGAGTGAGTAAACAGTTTGAATACACCTCAGCGAAGCGAGAGGAGGTCGGCTAAAGCTAGCTAACCAAGAGATTATTTTGATTACTTCTATTCTCTTTATCAGATGATATAAATCAAAAGTCAAAAAAATTATGCTGGGATATGCCTAAAAAATTAAAAAAACCGCTTTCCTTTTCAGCGCCCATCAAGTTGATTGATGGCACTTTGTGGCTTCAACGCTTTTAACGCCTGTTTGGATGGCTGATAAAGAATGATTTTATCGTTTTACATTGATTCGTTTTTTACATTGATATCACATAAAGACGTTTTATTTCTTACATGTTTACCTATAAATTCGATTTTATTACTATAATACTTACAAAATATTTCTACACATCTATAATATACATAGTATATCTATATACAATATAAAATCGGAGAAATAGAAAAAGAGAGTGTACTGAAAACATTAAGAGATATTGAATGGACTATCGGGTTAACGCATCGTAGATACTGCTACTGAACCGATAAATAACATACCATTATGGATTGACCAGGTTTAGGTTTAAAGAGGTCTTCAATACAATTGCAACACTCGCCTACACTGTTTAGGTTCCCTGTTTAAACCTAAGGTTAGGTTAACCTTAGCCAACATACGCGCCGATATACGTTAATAAAATTGTTGAATTGCCGCGTTTTTGCACGCATCACGTTAAAACGGCTGAACCAATTTCAATGAAATTTGGTATACGGATAGTTTAGACAATGGATTAACACATAGGGTATTTTTTATCTCAATTTTGTGTGCATAATTTACATAACTTCTACGCGAATGAAGTCAAGCGGGTCGACTAGTAAACAATAAACATGTAACGTTTTCACAGTTATATTTCTACAATTTACTCAACTTTGTCACAGATTATATATGTAAATATTGTAGAGCAAAGACGGACAGTGCTGCCAACTATTGCTAAAAATTTGTCCATCGTGTCTTACAATCAAAAATAATCATATCGGTGCTAAAACAATTTGTATAGAAACAATATTGTATGTTTTGATGAGCTTCGTCTAAAAATAAAACATATTTCTGTTTGTGAATAAGTAAAGAGAAAAATGTAAAAATAAATCTACGCTTTTAAAATCATTGCTACCAATTTAAAAAATAAAATATTTAGTATTTACGCTTTGACAGACATGTTTTGAAATCGTGAACATTGCGATTTAATTTTTATTAAAAAATAAATAGAGCTTTCAATACATATCAGCTATATTTTATCATGGTTTTCATATCATAGATATATAAGGCAGTTAATGGTGAAAAGGTATGTAATAATAAAACAGACGGTCTAAAGTTAAATTAACCTCTAGGAAGACAGTTTGGTCTACAACTATCTGTTTCACTTTCCTTCCAAGATGAGATTTGGGATAACAAGTTAGGGTTTATGTTAACATTGTAAATGTTGATTCAGCTGAATTAAATTATAAGGGTAATAATAGTCTCATTTCACCCTTAGTCTTTAGTATAGTTATACATTCGACTTTGCTTATGAAATTAAATATTTAATTTTCAATATATTTCAAAATATTCAATATTTCAATAACATTTTATTATTATACAGGAACTATGAGCTTTCCTGGATAAAAAGTAGTATATCTGTTAATCCAGGTTATAAAGTATCTCTGTGCCGAATTTCATCGAAATCCGTTCAGCCCTTTTTGTGTGATGGAGTAATAAACATATAAACATCCAAACATACAATCTTTCACATTTATAATATTAGTAAGATGTGAAATAATAAGATATTTACCTATATTCGACAACATTACAAGAAAAACAATAATACAATGGAATTTAAACAGTTACCTGAGCTATACCTGTGGCTTGCGACCCAGATCTAGACTCACGAGGAGTTCTTACAATAATCACAACTCACAATGCTCAACTAATCTACCGAATATTTAACTCAACAATAATAATGGTAATTCATGATCCTCCACAAACACTGAATTTCTTTTTATTACATTTTATGCTGATTGACAATATCTATTCTACCAAATTACTAGTCAAACTGCTTTCAATCTATTGCGACAGGAGATATACGTGGTGGAGAAAATTTTATTTGATTATACCTAGAGATATATAAATCTCGCAGATTCATATGGATTCGATTTCTTGGGCTTATCTGTATCAGCCATGTTGCCGGTATTTGACTGTCAGTACGCACATCTTGCGCCTCCGCCAGCCGAGATAAAAGTGATCTACTGAATTGTAGTCTTGGGTAGTTCGCGAACGACCTAGTTTAAAAGAGCGCTCCTTTAGGTGAACTATACGAACTAGTATGTCTCGCTCTTAGTTCTTATATTTTTTTAATCGAAATAATTACTTCTAGGGATGCTTATGTTTCATCCATACTTGACTACTTGTTTTCTATAAAAAAATCAATGTGTAATAGGACAGTAGTTTATTTCTTATAAAAAATCGATATATACTTATATTTTTGAAAGGTGATAGAAATATCGTTCATAAACATCGATGTTTCACTTTTGAGAATATCGATGTTCTTTTCTAAAAAAAGAACTAACAGAGCGACCTAGTTTGCCATTGGATTGCGAACTAAAAAGAAAGCTCATTTTGGTGACGGACTAGGTCCAAGACTACTGAACTGACTTGCACAGACTGACACAAACTGTCAAAGTCGTACCATCGACAATCAACATCTGACACAATTCCTCAAACCGGGCCAAGAATTTCCATGCATTCTAAAAAGTTTTAATAAATTTAATCAGTTTAGTGCACCTGTCTACAAATCCCATCTCAACCCGTTATACTCCTGTTCCTATCCTTCTCTAATTTTTAATCCATCGATTATCACCAATTTGGGAATAGAAAAAGGCGTCCCTGGGGCTAATAGGAAGTTTTTGGGAAAAGTTGCTAAAAAGTGGTCTGATTTTGTTATGATATTTACAGATGCGTCTAAATTATCAGATGAATCGTGTGTTGGAGCTGCGTGTTGGATCCCTAAATTTAATATTATCCTTAATTTCAAATGCCCCCCTCAGTCCTCCGTATTCACTGGGGAGTCAATAGCCATTCTTGAAGCTATTTTGTTTTCTGATTCACATAACTTAAATAAGGTCGTTATTTTTTCGGACTGTTTAAGCACTCTGCAGGCAATAACTCAAAATCCGTTTTGAAGTAAATCAAGATTCCCTATTATTCTTAAAATTAGAGAAGCTTTATTTAATTGTCACCAACAAGGTTATCTCATTTCACTTGTCTGGATCCCAAGTCATTCTGGAATTCAGAATAATGAAATAGTTGACAAGTGTGCCAAATCTGCAACTCAATTTGGCTCCCTTTCCTATTTTTTTAATTTCTCTCACGATTTGGGCCCTGTATCCAAAAAATTTTTGTATAGTGCATGGAATCAGTTTTGGGATAAGTCAAAATTAATCAAAGGTGCATATTATAGTGCTATTCAACCTGAAGTCCCTGTTTCTCCATGGTTTTTCCGATTTCGTAATGCCGACCGCAAAGTTACGTCAGTCGTTTGTAGACTCCGCCTAGGCCACGCATGTACTCCATTACACCTGGCTAAGCTAAGAATTAAAGACAGTGCTATTTGTGAATGTGGTTTAGATGAGGGTTCAATGAATCATATTGTTTTTGACTGCCCAAAATTAAAATATTCACTATATGATATTATCCCTGATTACATTCCACGTCCAGTACATTTAAAAACTATTTTAACCTTAGTCTTTAGCCCGTTTGTTACAAAATTAGTTAAATTTATTATAGATAATAATATTAAATTGTAATGCAATGTAGGTTGTATCTTTGTATATATATGTATAAATATGTTTAATTTTTTTATTTTTATTTCTTTGTAGGTTCCTGTCGCATAACCATCTCTACGTTTCACCGTCACTAACCCTAATGTAGTTACAGAAATTATCACTGAATCTTTGGCAATTTTTACCGCTCAGTCTCCCTCGATTTTTCTTCATTATACGCGACACTGGCAGAATGTTTTGTGCTTAAGCACATACAAAGCCAATAAAAAAAAAAAAAAAAAAAAAAAAAAAACATCTGACACTGACACTGTATCTAACAATGTACTTTCTATTAATCTGTTACATTGCAGTGTTGCTAATCAAATAAATTAAATTACCACCCTTATAATAGTGACATATAGTATCTGTGTGCCAAATTTCATAGTTCATTTCATTAAATTGTAACATTCACCTTTATTTTAACGACGTAAAATAGAAAAGTGGAACAACAGTACGTCCTTAAAAGAAAACACGTTTCAGCTCCAGGCAACATCGTCTACTGATTTTTAGTAAAATGCTTTTATACTTAAACACAAAGTTTAAAAAGCTCTGAAGCTCTTGTTTTTAATTTCCTTTTATTGTATACTAGTCGACACATCCCAGCTTCGCCCGGGTGCAATTTATAACACGTATTTAGTCTTGATTTCAGATTTTATTGATATTGGCTTTGAATATTGGTGTTTTTGTAGGAGTATTTAAGATAAACATTTCCATCATACATTATATACGTGACACGTGTAGCTCTAACACACGAGACTACTTACTACGCTCTTATCCTTATATTTGGACAATTCACACAATATCTTTATAAATTATAGCCTATGTGTTATTCTGATGTATAAGCTATATTATTGTAAAGTTTCATTAAAATCCATTCAGCAGTTTTTGCGTGAAAGAGTAACAAACATCTATACATACTTACAAATTTTCACGTTTATAATATTAGTAAGTTAGGATGTAAAGTTCGTAAAAATCGTAACGTGGTTGTATAGTCAGGAGATTGCCGATCGAAATTTTCAAACTATCGTGTTGTCATCCAACTATGACTAGAAATAATAGTTCACTTTTGATCAAGGTATATGTTTCCAGGATTCTTTGATCATAACAGTCACCTTCCCCTACTTACGTTAGTAAATACACCAGACAAAAAACACAAACTTTCACTATTACTACTTAAGACAAACTTTAGGAATCACTTGTAAGACTGACGTAACCAAAAATATGCGATGTTACTAGTGGTTGAAAAATCTAGAATTTAATTAACATGACGGTATACAAAAAAATATGGATAACAGGACCAAATCATGGGTGGGTGTTATTAAAAAAAATTAGATTCCAAAGCGAGAGAAGAATAAGTTAGTTAATACGTATGTAATTATGATATAAAATAGAAATTTAGTTCGTAGTAATTTCAAAGTTTAGGGTCCGAAAAGGGCTCTTGTGGTCGAAGTTCAAATCTTGAAGGCTTCTCAAGAGGATGTTGTGGTAATGATCAAAATTATCCGCATGCTTCGGATAAACTTATGTTAAAGGTTTTATTTAGTACTATATATTTTACTTCATTAAAAAAAATGTACACCATCATTTTCATTTGTCAGACATCAGTTGATTACCACCATATTATTGTAAGAAATAGAAGAGTCTAAGCGCCCGTGTGCAATTGTCATCCTAGAGCTCTCGTTGACGAAAAAAAATTTACACTATCAAAAATCTATAACGCTTTACCTCGCTGCAATGTTTCATTGATGATGACGATGACCTTTTTTTGAGTGCCACTCAAATTGCGGCGCCCGTGTGCACACCCTGCACCATAGTTAAAACCGCCCTGTATATAGCTTGTTGAACTCTCCGTCTTTTAAATCCCTCAGATGACATTAAAAGTACAAAAACATATATTAAAAGATAGCTACGACAAGTTTTCCAAAATAGCTCCGTCCCTAACGGCTTGACCTATCTGTTACATAATGTATACGTCATATAAGTAGTTATATATCTTCTGGATCCGCTCCGAATTTATTAATATTAAAGAATGCCATTCAGCTGATCGTCCGGACAAAAAATACCAACCGAACCTTCGGAATTTATATATCAAATACATAATTAAAGGTTATTGATAAATTATACAAAAACTAATATTTCAAACTAAAAGTTTGTTTGGATGTTTATAACTCAATCACGCAAAAACAGCTTCATGGATTTCAATGAAATTTGGCATATAAATACTTTATAACCTTAATTAATACATAGGCTATTTTTTATCCCGGAAAATTTAGATCCCGCGGGATAATAACAACATATGTTTAATGTCGTAAAAGCTTGAATATTTTTATTTAGAAATAATATACTGAAAATAAAATGTTTTTTTTTAATAAATTTAACTATTGTACGTGGTAAATTGCAACCGTACAAAGCCGGGCGGGTCGAATAGTGTATAAATAATAAAACGTAATAAATAGCGTACAAGTGGATTCAGATCGAATAATACGACGGAACAACTATTTCATTTCTATTTTGAATCTTAATGACCAGAATGAATAAATTATTCATTCTTTGAATAATTCGAATCATACAAATAATTCGAGATATTTTAATGAATACAAAAGTAATTCACGAACTTTTCCGACTATTGGAAAATAATGACGGAAAAGTTTATTTATAAGTAAGAAAATAATATAGTAAAAATTACAAATAATATTTTATTTATTTTTAGCGAATATTCGATAAACTTCGAATATTTTAACAGATATTATAAACTGAGTCAGTGATAAACACTGCTACTTACATTATATATAAACAGACGTATATTCCCATTATGTTATTAGTAGCTCGTTATAAACTTTATAATGCCTTTCTCACTTTGGAAGTTCCAGAAAATTCTTACTTTCATTTGGATCAGCAAAGAAAGTTACGAGCATGTTATGAGGGTAATGTTATACAACCCTAATTATAATAGGTCGGGGAAAAAGTCTTTTCGCATTATGGTATGTATGAACTTGTAATAAAATCTATTTGTATCTGGCTGGTTTTGGTATCATTCAACGTTTACATTTTAAAGAAAATAATTCCAAATTCAAATTAGGAAAATGTGCGATTTTTATTTGTTTTTCGTTCTGTGAAGATGAGTGAATCTAATGAAGAAATTCGACACATTTTAAAATTTTACTACAAAAAAGGTAAAAATGCAACGCAAGCCGCGAAAAAGATTTGCGATGTTTATGGTCCTAGTGCAGTGTCTGTGACAGTAGCACAAATTTGGTTTAAGCGTTTTCAATCTGGAAATTTTGATGTCAAAAATGCACCTCGTTCTGGTCGCCCTATTACGGATAAAATGGATGCCATTTTTGAAAAAGTGGAGGAAGATCGGCATATCAGTTGTTACTGGGAATTGACCACAAAACAGTTTTGGCGCATTTGAAAAAAACTGGGTACACAAAAACCTCTTTATTTGGGTACCTCACGAGGTCACTGAAAGAAACCTAATGAAGTGTACTCATTTGTGATTCTTTATTACTACGTAATGAAACCGAACCATTTTTGAAGAAGTTGATAACTGGTGATGAAAGTGGATCACGTACGACAAGAAAGGTCGTGGTCAAAGGCCGGTCAGGCTTCACAGACTGCGGCATAACCCAGGTTAACTCGAAATAAGGTAATGCTGTGTGTGTGGTGGGATTAGAAGGGAATTATTCATTATGAGCTGTTACCACCAGGCAGAACCATCGATTCTGAACTCTACTGCGAACAACTGATGAGATTAAAGCAAGAAGTTGAGAGAAAGCGGCCGGAATTAATCAACAGAAGGGGTGTGGTTTTTCATCATGATAACGCTAGACCTCACACATCTTTAGCCACTCAGCAAAAATTAAGAGAGTTTGGCTGGGAGGTGTTAATGCATCCGCCGTATAGTCCTGACCTTGCATCTTCAGATTTCCACCTGTTTCGGTCTCTTCAGAATTCTTTAGGCAATGTCAGGTTAACATCACGAGAGGACTGCCAAAACTACTTGTCGCGGTTTTTTGATCAGAAGCTCCAAAATTTCTATAGCAGTGGGATCATGTCCCTACCTACAAGATGACAAAAAGTTATCGAACAAAATGGTACCTACATACTTTAGTTAAATGTAAATAAACTATATTAAAAAATGTTTTGAATTTTCTTAAAAAATGCAAAAAGACTTTTTCCCCAACCTAATATTAAATACGAGAAAACCTCGCTGCCCTCGCTTTTCTCAGGCAACATTCTAGAAGTAGTTATCCACTGTGTCGATACTATATAAGCTTCGTTGCGATAGATTTGAGGCAGAGAGAAACATTTCCTAAAGTAGTGCAATTAGTGTAGTTTAGCATCGTGGTTCCAGGCCATCCATATCGAGGATGACGTAAAAAGATCCAACAATGAACAGTGACTCCTTAAACCTGCTCTTGGGTCATAAACCTTAAGTATTGCTCAGCTAGGTGTATATACGTATAAGTATTACCATACAGTAGTAGAACAGATGGGGTAAAATAAAGTTTTAACTCATTTTTAACATTACAGCAACAAGTTTATTTAAGTCGGTAGGATTTAACAAGGAGTTTGCTTGAACGCGAAAATTCTTTTAGTGTCAGATAGCCCATTTATCGAGGAAGGCTTTGGGCTATATATCATTACGCCAAGACCAATAGGACTAGAGCTACACTCGGACGAAGTCGCGCGAGTTGACTAGTAAACTATAAAGTATTTTCAACTGGAACTTAACAAAGAACACTACTTACTTCTATATTGTCTATTCTTATAGATTAATTAATAATCTCTCTCGCTGAACAATATTATATAGGTAACCTATATACCCCAATAGAAGCAGTCTGACAAGTAACGTACAGTGAACATTCTCTTGATAATGAAAAAAATATTACTTGCTAGCTTTGTTGATGTAAAGGAGCTTCGTAACCCATAAATTGAATGCCAGGCGTTTACTACGACCTATAAATCACGATATTGACATGTGATTTCATAAAGTGAATATTGGTTATCCTAGTACAAGTTAAATTGTAGAAAAGTGAAGTTTAGTTTAGTGCAGTTTAACTGGTTTTATGTCTTTTTTTGAGTCGTTAGTTTATGATTTAGGTCAAGAAGTAAATCGAGTATTGTTATCATTAAAAAAAGGTCTACAATTGAGTGACAAGGCTCAGGCACTGATCAGCTTCCTATCTTGAGGCTATGGCATTTACTGTTTAGTATAGGTTATTTTAATGCATTAAAAAATACTTATATATTATATACCGTTACGTACTTCAAAAAAGTTTAATACCCAATTCTAATCGATGCTTGATATCGAAAGAAAGGTATCGAGAAATACCGTTTTATCTGTACTCAGTGTATTCAATGCCAGTGTGTTACCATGGTTACAAGATTGTTATAATAGTCAGTATATTAATATTGTGGCACAGCTCTCAAGTTAGAAATGAGCAGATAGTCCTCAAACGGGTGACCAGATCATCACAATACATAGCTAAGAACTATCTCGATGAAATTACCTTTCAAACAAATAAAACTTCATTAGAAACGGTCGATAAAACACCCAAGTGTTGTTTATTAATTCCTAAGCGGTAACCTAAATAGGTAATCTCAAATTTGGCAAATGCCCTAATACGCCTAGAGGCTAGCTTATACATAATTCACAAACTTGCAGTCTAGTGTTTCTGCTCCATAATTTTATTAGGCGCTGTTTAGTTTCCCGCTTGCTATTCCATATATAGTTTAGTTTAAAAGTCCCTGGTGAACGTATGTTATATATGAGGGAATCATATGGGGAAATTCCTCTGATATTCAACGAGCATTTGTAATACAAAAGAAGTGCATCCGAGCAATATGTGGTGTTAATTACTGGGAACATTGTAAACCTTTATTTAAAAAAGTAAAAATACTCCCACTACCGTGCCTATATATTTATGAATTGATAATGTTAGTAAAAAAATATCCGAGCCTATTCCCAGTGCATAACGAAGTGCTGGGTAAACAAAACAGCCGTGACCCTAGCAAACTGTATGTGCCCAAACAGCGCTTGCGACTGTATATTAACAATGTAGGTTGCATGGCAGTCAAAACTTACAATAAACTACCTGATGCCATAAGGACTATGCCGCTAAAAAAACTAAAAATTTGTTTATTTCAGTTACTTTTAAAGGAATGCTTTTATTCTTTAATGAATTTCTTGAATACAATTTTGACTAATTTTATTATTTATTTCTAATCTAATTTGTACTTGATCAATCAAAATTACTAAATAAAATGAAATAATATTATAATCATTTATGTAATGGCAAAGCATGCGGCCAATATACTGTTTATAATCTTTTGTAATATACCGTGCTTATGGGAATAAATGAATTTGAATTAGAATGACTGGGTAGATTGATCTTCATTGCATACAGTTTAAACGCACCATACAAAAGCTTTATCCAAGTTTGGAAGTAACGCAATGATCAGAGATGTGACCTTTTTGAAATACAAAATACCTTTTTTCATTTTGTATTTAAATACTTTTGTTTTAAAAACATTTTGTATTTTATTTTAAATACCTTTTAAGACATATTTTGTATTTGCAAAATACATTTTGTTAATAAATGTCCGTTAATTTAATATTTTATTGTCTGTCTAAAATATCTTGATACGGATGTCTAATAGAAAATCCGATGATATCTTTTAACCAGCTTCTATGGTGCTTTCGTTTAACAACACAAGTAAACTTTGTCGTAGAATCAGGACTAATATCAGTCAATTACTTCGACATAATCATAAGTTATCGGTCCCTCTAATTCTGTTTAATTGGAGGCGTCCATTAATTACATGAATAATATAATTACTATATGACATAAAATTAACCTGATTATGTCAAAAAAACTTAGTAATAAAATAAGGGCATATTCTCTTAAACCCATAAAAGTATTTTGAAAATATATATTTTGCCTTTAGTATTTTAAATACAAATTGAAAAACTATTTTGCATTTGTATTCAAAATAAAACATACATAAAGTATTTGCATTTAGTATTTGAATACTTTTTATAAACTATTTCCACATCTCTGGCAATGATCTTCTTGCAGGTATACAACTTTTAATAAATCACGTATGCTGTATGGGAGTTCCCTTAAAACTTTTTTTTTATTCTGTTTTTAGTATTTGCTGTTATAGGGGCAACATAAATATATCATTTGAGAAAATTTCAATAGTCTAGCTATCACGGTTTATGAGACAGCCTGGTGACAGACAGACGGAGCGGAGTTTTAGTAATAGGGTCTCGTTTTATTCTTTGGGTACGCAACCCTAATAATGATGTTTATAATTCCGTACCTCAAAATGAAAAAGGAGATTTAAAAGGATCACTGATCAATATGAAATTAATATCAATATAATATAGTCCTGAAGTAGAGAAAGTATCAAACTTCAAAGTGAAAGTAATCAAAACATGCGGCTGTTTGTTGTTATTCACAGGATAATCATAACCTATAATATATTTATTTCCCACTAGGGGCCCGTCCCGGCTTCGCACGGGTGGATAATTTTTTGTTAACATTTTGGCTCCAGCATTCCGTCGCTCCCTCTATCGCCGCGTTACTCGTTGCGCTGCGTGGCGCTCCACACCGCGCCGGCCGGCGGCTCAATGATATTTTTATTTCGTAATATCTTTTGACTGAAATGTCCGATTTCAATAATTCAAAAAGTAATTAACAGGCATTGAAACAGTCTTGAATACAAAATAATTTATTTGGATAAGAATTTATACAAAGTTATGGAAAACTTGATAGGCATTTTTATCAACTTTTAAAATGTAAAAAAGAAGTTATAGTGACATAACTATAATAGTTGGACATATGGTCTCCCGGAGTTTTTTGTAGATATTGATATGTTCTATAATATTATAGAATATTTTTTTGTTCTATCATCAATACTTTCCGCAGCGCATGCGATGAAAGATATTTTATGGCTAATTTTTTTACACCTTGGGTTGGTTTTAGTGAGAATTTCTGGGGATCTCTAATTTTTTCTAGTAATAAATATGGCCTATGTTACTCAGGGATAATGTAGCTTTCTAATGGTGAAAGAATTTTTAAAATCGGTCTAGTAGTTTTTATGTTTATTCGTTACATACAAAAATACTTTTTTGCTGTTAATAAACTAATCGAGAGGTATGACGATGTATGAGGACATTTTCATTTTTTACACCAACAGAATTCACATATGTCAAATATCCTGTACTTGATTAAAAAGAATTAAGTTTCTATTGCTTAAATTACAGTTACAGGAAAACGTGTAATTGTATCGTATTTTTCCATTAACAGAATTAGTCGCTAAGCAGTGAGATTCTCAGTGACTTTGTTTTTGTTTTCCTTAGTTTGGGACGTAATTGAGTTCGCAACAGCAAAGTGTGAAATAAAGTCAATAAAATCCTACTTTTAGCTAGCTTTTCGATAGAAAAGACTATCTAACATACGAATAAACTAATAGTAAGGTGTCATTTGCTCAAGAATTGCTTTTGTGTCACAAACTTTGAAAGGGAATGAAGGGTTAATCAAGAAATAACTTCAAAAGCCCTAAAAGCAATCACCAAAGATCATGAAAACCAATAATTCATAATAATATTTTTTTAATACTTAAAAATTAAAATTAGACGTTGAAATATTATTTTTTGAGAATCTGTAAGGAAGTGATTTCAAAATTCGTCAATCCAAATATTTTTCGTCAATGATAGAAGGCTGGTCTATTGGTATAAAGCATTAGATTGGCCATCCTGCATCCGAATTGGACAAAAATGGAGTAAAAAGTGGAGGTGTATTTTGGTTATTACGTCAAATGTAACATTTATTGTTCATTCGTTATACAATCGACACAATACGATCGTCCACTAAACGGATTAGCCTATATTATATAAAGATCAATACTCACTTTCATTACAAAGAAAAAAACATAAGTGTCAACTAGCGAATATCCCTCGCTTTGCCTTAAAAAACTACGTTTCAAGTTATAAAACCTGTGGATGTTATGTTATGGATGTCTTCTGTCTATTTATAGTAAATTAGAGAGCATTATTACGATAATAATATAATTGCTTCCTTATGAATCAAACTTTATTATCCTTAATGACTACTCTTGTGATTGATTTGCTCCAAATTATCAATTTGATGAAAGGAATTGTTTATGTTATTTTAGCTGCCTTTTCAAGAACAAACGCAGGTAATTTTTATGTTGTATTTAACCTATGCATAAATAATTCAAATTCAACAATGTTTTACTGTATTTATGTAAATAATCAAGATACTTCTATTCATTGCAAAAATATTTGTATATTTGTACAAGTAAAACTTTTGCTTTCGATTTATTGAAGGCGCCAATTTATGTATTATGTATATTCATTAGTAATAAAAAGATCGATTTTACTCTAATAGATACAAATAATATTTACCTGGCATAGATATCTGCCTTCTCATTCCGATAACCTGGACAGCACTCAGCGTGAGACAGGAACACCTAGAACACACACTGAACACCAAAACTTAACACAAACTTTTGAAAAACTTTAAATAAATATACAATAAAATGAATAATCAAAATAATTAATTTTAATATTATTTAAAATATATATTATTAATAAAAAAACACTAGCTATATTTTCTCAACGGACATTCGTAGCGCGTAAAACTTTGAGCGATTTCAGCGGTCCGCGTCGGAGGCGTTGATGTGAGCTTCTGGGGTGAGTCCGTAGGGCGGCAGTGGCGCTGGGCGGCGGCGCGACGCCCGCCCTAGGCGCGCCCGATACCAGGTATTCATAAGTTAGGAGATGTTCGTTGAGCACGTGTATTTTTGTCCAATGCGCATGCCCGAGCGGAAAGAGATAGCAACGCTCGCTACAGGGCAGGGGTGTGAGAGAAATGAGTGAAATCTAAATTGGGAAGCACCAAGCAGTCTGAAAAGTTAACACTGATTTAGCTACGTCTCACGTGGCTGCGAACCGACGCTGACGTTTGTATTTTACTATCCGTTCGTATATGCTAAGCTTTTGTTTGCGGTTTTGCCTGCATTGAACTTTTATGTTAAAACTAGGTTCGTTCTCACTCAGAAACTTCTATATCTTCTTTTTATAACATTTACAATTCTACTTAAAATAAATTTGGACTAAAATTAAAAGGGGTAGAGGTAATCAGACATAAAAAAAATCTGAATTTTCAGTATTTTTTTTTTGCCAATAAATAATTTTATTTTATAAAATTAATAATATGGCATCATTACACAATGTTTTGACTACAAGTCACGAAAATTTGAAAAAAAATTATAATTTCAGAAATTACCCAGTGTTGACCCAGTTCCAACAGAAGTGTTTTTTTTTTTCAAAAATTAACAAAGTGGCCTCAAAAAATCGACTTAGTTAATTGTTTATAAAAAATTTAAATTAAAAAAAAATTCTTTGATTCGATCCTTTTTATTGTTTTATTTCTCTAATTCCCTTTAATGCAACAAAGCCTACAATAAGTCAGACCTGCAACTGAGAAACCTGCATCCAATTTCATACAGTAGTTTTTGTCTGATGCCCCTACAAATATAGAGATAGACAGACATTCAATAGGTCTTCTAGATACAGATGTTTTATTTGAACTCCTTTCTCCGCATTACGTTGCATCCTACTAATTCTTATTTAAGTATTCTAATATACTCGTATTGTGTCAGATTTTGTTATGGAAATAGACGTTGTTATATTTTGTTTTTCCTCAATCGGAATGACAATCGAAGCTTCAGTTCACAAGGGAAATATAGCTCTGGTAATATTGCTAGTATTGTCGTCTCCGTTATTCGAAGACACGGTGAGACTACAACGCTGTTTGTGCAGTATATCGAGATGTTTGAATTTTCATTATCCACATCCACATATATAAAGAGGAAAGATTTGATTTTTTGTATATTTGTTTGTTGCGAATAGACTCGAAAAGTACTGAACCGATTTTGAAAATTCTTTCACCGATAGGAAGCTACATCCATTCCGGGTAACATAGGCTATGTGGTGTTGCCATAAATACTCTAATTAAAAAGATATGGCCATTTAAGTGCCGTAAGGTGGTCATTTTGTAAATTGAAGAGTTTTTTAGAAACTAAAAATCCGATTTAAAAAAAAATTCCCTGAGAGAAAACTACACTTTTCATCAATGACAAAGGAGATGTAGTGTTGCCATATTCAATTTTTTTATTAATAGAATATGGCCATTTACTTGTAATACATAAAACTAAAGATTAAAGAAAAGCTGTACTATTATCGAGTGATAAGTTAAGGATATAGATAATAATTTTCTTTTAAATAAAGGAAGCGAAGCGAGGGCGGCTCCCTTGTTGTTTAACAATATTTTATAGTTTTATTAAACTAGCGGCCCATCCCGGCTTCGCGCGGGTGGAATATTATTTTTAAAAATATATTGGCCCTCCCGCATTTCGGTGCCCACTCTCTTGCCGCTTTACTCGCTGCGCTGCGTCGCTATACTGACCCGTCGCGTCGTCGTGTATTTTTTATTTATATTGATATTTTTAATTTCATAATATCTTTTGAATGGAAAGTCCGATTTTAATAATTCTAAAAGTAATTTACAGGTATTGAAATAGTCTTGAATACGAAATAATTTATTTGGATAAGGATTAATACGAAGTTATAGAAAACATGGTCTGATTTTGATAGGCATTTTTATCAACTTTTAAAATGTAAAAAAGTAGTTATAGTGACGTAACTATAATAGTTGGACATATGGTCTCGCGGACTTTTTTGTAGATATTGATACGTTCTATAATATTGTAGAACATTTTTTTGTTCTATCATCAATACTTTTTGCAGCGCATGCGATGAAAGATATTTTATGGCAAATTTTTTGGCACCTTGGGTTGGTTTTCGTGAGATTTCCTAAGGATCTCTAATTTTTTCTTGTAATAAATATAGCCTATGTTACTCAGGGATAATGTAGCTTCCTAATGGTGAAAGAATTTTTGAAATCGGTCCAGTAGTTTTTATGTTTATTCGTTACATACAAAAATACAAAAATACAAATCTTACTTCTTTATAATATTAGTATAGAGTATAGATATAGATAAACATAGGTATAATCGTATCAGTATTTATATTAGCAACAATTTTCCTAAGGCAAAAGAGTTTATAAATTAATTTAAATTTAAAAAAAAATATTTATTGCATATTATCTACGACTAAACTATGTGATGATCATTTAAAATTCTAATATTTAAATTTTTTTTTTTTTTAAATATTAATCAATATTAGCAACTCTTTATAATAAGTTACATTTGTAAGTACATAAGTTGCTTATTTCAATTATTATTAATCATATAATATCAAAAGAGAATCCTGAAAATTTTACTTTATATACAAAAAAGTGTTCAATATGTTAAAATGTTCACTATAATTGAGCAAATTATTCTAACCGTAAATAACTTGTGTGAGCAAAACCCCTGGATACCGTCGCCATACAGCTTCTAATGCTTCCTGCTCTCCTGGTACTTCTAACCTTATTACTAAATCGACCGACGTTTAGGGATGGAGCTGCTTGAGAGAGATTTGTTTTTCCTTACTTTTCCTTTGAATTTGTTAGGAGTTTGCTAATTCAGTATTTTAATTGTTTAATTTAATTGCTGAAAGTTACTTTTCCTGTTCTTGTTTTTGGGTCAACAATCTAATTTCTAAATACAGCTGTTATTTCCAATATCTTAAAATATTTAACGAGAAAAGGTTTACATATTTCTAGATTATTGTTTGTTTAAGTTTTTCGTTAATTAAGGATGAAAATCCTAGTCTGAATATTTTTAATATATAGTATTGCATCAAACAATCAAAAATAGATTGTTGTTTCATGTCTAATATGTTCTCTTTCTCATAGTATCAAAAATCGTATTTTTAGCGTCTTTGAGCCCTATTGCAATCCATAAAACCTTTTCTTTCATGTGTTCCAATTTATAATTAAAATTAAAAAAATATTTAATAAATTTGTTTTTAAATTCTACTTATGAGATAGGAATATGAAGTGACGTTGACATGACAGACGCTGACAGCGATGAGTTACGTCACGGACGTCACATCTCATCCCGAAGTACCAGGCGAGCATAGCGCGCGTGGAGCTTCGAAAATAGACCGCTCCCGCTCGAAAATAAACGTATCGAACAACCGATACGCTTTAATGCGATAGCTTTGGTTTCCGTGATTCTATTTTTACTGTAAAATATGAGTGTTATATTTAGTACTAGTCGATCCGCTATAGCTTCGTTGGGCCAAAACATTTTTAAATTACAATAACTTTTTTCTATGAATACGATTTCGTGTAATTTTTGGGTAATAAAGACAACTTTTTTGTAATAAATTTTACGTACAGATAATAAAATTATTCCATGTCTAATCGATTACTAATGGACTAGAAAAAAAACTTGGATTTAGACAAAAAATGTTTATCAATGATTTTACGTTAACTTTTTTTCTTTATAAAACTTTGTGTGTTTGGATCTTTGTTACACAATCACGCAAAAATAGCTGAAGAGATTTCATTGAAATTTTACACACAGATACTTTATTACCTGGATTAACTTTTAGGCTCATTTTTATCCCGGAAAAATCGGAGTTCCTATGAGATAATAATAAAATATGTTTAAGCAACAATATATTGATCTTTTCTCTATAAATCTAAGTACACTTGATAAATTGCACCCCTGACCTATTAAATAATCTATACAACTTTTTAGTCATAAATATAACATAGTTAATTTACATAGTATATGTCATTTATTTCCTTATAAAAGGAAACGCACAAGGCTATTTGTCCGTAGTTCATAACAGATCAATTCTAGAGGAATTATGAGAATTACAGCAATTAGGTAAACCGTAGATTAGTGTTATATAAAAGATTTAGTGAAAATAATAAGTATATTAAAATTAAAATAAATTGTTTGAAAAATGTATTTATTTATTATTATTTTTTTGTAAAAGAATAATATATATTTATAATGAAAGAAATATATTTCATATTAGCCGACCCGCACGACTTCGTTTGCGTGTTACTCCGCTCCTATGGGTCGTAGCGAGATGCTAAATAACCTAAGTTACTCCTTCTTACATCAGCTATTTGCCAATGAAAATCCCGTCAAAATCAGTCCAGCCATTCCAGAGATTAGCCGGAACAAACAGACAGGAAGAACTTATAGATTTATACCTCGCGTGTCTTGTCCATTTTTCATTACAAATAGGTTCATAAAATTTTATATGCGTTGCTGACATTTGCAAAGCAGATTCATTATAACATTCTTAAGATGAACAATCAAATTAAAACTAAAAATATATTTCTTTGTTTGGATGACCATATTTACTTGAATATCAACATATATTATTTACTCTAACTGTAAAACTTTGTATTATTTATTTTTAGCCATATATTTATATTAATTTAACGAGATGTGAAAGCTACTATATAGACTCATATTGTGTAATCCAACCCGCTCTTGCTGTGCTGAGGTGTATTCAAACTGTTCACTCACTCACTCACTCACACACTCACATATATCTCTCATCGTTAAGGCAGCGTTCTTAAGAAACGTTTTCATTCCATCGTTTTTTCTCCGACTTACTTTGCAAATCCGGCTATCACGAAAAAGTCTTTTCATTTTTTGGGTTAATGTATAGCCTATAACACTCACAAACAATGTGGCTTTCTATTGGTGAAAGAATTTTCAAAATCTGTTTATTAGATCCAGAGTACCCCCCCTACAACCTCAAAAACGTTAGAGATAAATAGAGAATGAAATGGATGCAGATGAAACTCAACTTTAAACTCAATCTGTAAAAAGACAAAGTAACGAAATATCATAAAAAAATTGTCATAAGTCTACGTCAGAAAATAATATATTTCCCATATATGGTCAATAATACAATTACACAACAAGCTAACGCCCTGAGTCATTTCAATGAAATGCCAAGTAGTACCGAACGCTCTAATTCTACGACCTCTAGGTAGACCTCTCACTTCAGAGCTCTTAACACCCACCACATAAGGACTAGAATCAAAATAACATTACCAAGGACAGACTAACTATCTTTTGTATGATTATATTAATTATGCATATTATTATAAGTTACTTAGTCATTGGAGTTAATTAAAAAATACAACCATACCTGACTCACAATTGGTGAGATTTTATAATATTATTGTTATCTATATGGTACACGCACAAGACAATAATATGCGCTTAAGAAGGAAACTGAGTAACCAATATTAATAACTTACTCCAAACCTTAGTAATGAAGACATCACACCACTTCACAGCCATAAACGTCACCAGGCGAGCTCTGTTAGACAATTGACTCAAGTCTCTCTCTCTCTCGAGCTCCCTGGAGGTACCTGTTCACCCTCGATTTGAAAGAACTTATCTGGAAAGATCAGGACAGATTGTTCCACATCTTCGCAGTGTGAATAATAAGGTGGAATTAAAAAGCTTGGTACGTATCCGATCAATGTCCACCGTGTACTGATAGCGCTATAGTCGCGTTTGTCTAGCTGTCCTGTTGAAAAAAGGGGCGACAGGAATCAGATTATATAGTTCCCGGACACATTCAACGAAATGTATCTGATAAAAACTGATAAGGAGGCAACCTTGCCTCAATGCTCGATGATTTGCTGCTGAGACTTGAGCAAAGCTTCATTTCCTCATATGTCCTAGCTTATTATGTGTTTATGATTGATATTTAATGAAAACAAAGGATTCGACAGATTGCGAACGACCTTCAATTTGCACGCGGACACTCGGACATGTTTAAAACCAACCGGTTTTAAACGCGTCCGAGTTAGCTTTCATACTATTGCTTTAAGAAGCTTTACTGCGGCTAAGAATTTACTACTTTTAATATAGATAAATAGCTAAAAAACTTGTGATGGATAATGAACGTTTAATGTATTAAACGAGCCCAAATATGATGATGTTGCGTCGCTTTATTACAGTTTCCATTACAAACCTCTGACTCTATAATTAGATCAATACCATTTACATATACATATAAAATTTCAATTTAATCGGAAATCAAGAAGTGAGTCAAAATTAACTTGCAAGACCATGTATCATCATATGGTCCTAAAGGTAAAAAAATCACAAAAATGAGGAGTTATACTACATGATAGTGGTCGTAAGCTAATTAGAAATATGATCAAATATCACATATCATTATTTCCCATTCCCACACATATATAATGAAGCAACAAGGCTAAGGTTATTAGATGAAACTGATCTTTCAAAGACGTTGATAAAAATCAAGTAAACGCCTTCCGTTTCCGACTCTATGCGGATGCAGTTGCATAAGACTTACACTATTACAACTATAATATTTAGTTTATAATGATAGACAATGGTCTATATTAATTGATAATAGTATAAAGAATAAATATTTTAATCGAATAAAACTACAAAATACAACATGACGACATGATTTAGTTAACGTCTATCGATTATCTAACTATAACTCTGCTCTAATATTTTTATATTTATAGAATACAAAATAACTATATTGTTAGAAAGTAAAGAATGACTACGAGAACGAGAATTTCAAAATAAATATTTTAATTTTTCATCATGTTCAGAATAATTAAAAAATAATTATTTCATGCAAAATATTACTTTTCGAAAGTTTAGTTATTTTCTGTGCTCTATAATCATACTTGAGGTGCGATACATATATTACGTATACCTCTAGATTTATTATATTATACTAGTCGACCCACCCCGGCTTCGCACAGATGTAATTTACTATATCATCATCACGACCCTTCAATGGCCCACTGCTGAGCCGGGTCTCCTCCTCAGAATGAGGAGGGTATTAGGCCATAGTCCACCACGCTGGCCCAGTGCGGGTTGGCAGACTTCACACACCTTTGAGAACTTTATGGAACTCTCAGGAGTTCAGGTTTCCTCACGATGTTTTCCTTCGCCGTTAAAGCAAGTGATATTTAATTGCTTAAAACACACATAACTCAGAGTCAGAGGTGTGTGCCCAGGATCGAACCTCGGACCTCCCGAGTAAGACTTAAAGTCTTAACCACTGGGCCATCACTGCATCTACTATATGTACTTAGAATTTTAATAAAAGCAATTAATTTTATATATAATATTTTATTATTATCCCGCAGAAACTATGAATTTTTGCGGAGTAAAAAGTAGCCTATAAGTTACCCCAGATTAATAATAATCTGTGTGCTAAATTTCATTAAATCCGTTCAGCCGTTGTTGCACAAATTCAGTAACAAACATCCCAATATCCAAACATACAAACACACAGTAAGACTTAATCGTGAAAGCTCGTACATAGTAAGTTTTTACGAGCAGAATTTCCATTAAGATAAAAGTTGATTGGACTGACAGACCAAGTCATCTGAAGCAGACAAAAACTCCAGTTTTTGTGCAAACCACCAGACATCCCGCTGAATATCCGCATTCTTTGACAACTCACACTTCACTGAATTGTCCTGACAGTTGGCTAAAATATATACACACATATTTATGTTACTAACACCTACTAACTGGGTAGGTTAGGTTACCGACTAGTTAAGCTATAGTTTGACTAGTAATGCCATGGATTGATAATTGAATTATCAAAGTGAATTGTGACCCTTCTTACAATTTTATTAAGTCATTGATTTTGTTGATTGACTAAATATTAAGTACCCTTTATCCTAGGCCTCTAGCCCCAGATACTGCCCGGCATGTTGTCTAAAGTGAATACTGTACTTATCCCTCATGTGTTACATACTTTACAAGTAAAGTTAGTAAGTGTTCTTCTACCATAAGTTACTCTGGCCTGTTAATCAGATCTATTTTTATATAATACTAACCGACCAGATCTCGCTTGGCTAAGGTGTATTTAAACTATTAACTCACTCACTCATTTATTCATTTATACTCTAACCACAACTATGAATCATATATCTCTCATAGTTAAGGCAGCGTTCGTAAAAAACTTTTCGTTTGACCGTTTTTCCTCCGACTTACATAACAAATCCGACTACCACGACAAAGTCTTTTCATATTTCTGATTAATATATAGCTTATGATACTCACAAATAATGTGGCTTTCTATTGGTAAAAGAATTTTCAAAATCGATTAAGTAGATCCAGAGATTACCCCCTACAACCTCACAATCTTTACCTCTTTAGATCTTTTAAACAAAGCCGGAGCCGGTCACTAGTACACAATAAATTTAATTATTGATGAATAGTAACAGAAAATAAAAGTAAAAATGAAAGTTTAATAGCTCTACATACCGCCATTGCGCCACATATGTATATATTCAATATTTAGGATCTGTGCCAATGTCACTACGTTCATTCACTCTTGCGCATCTCATGTCACTGACCTGCAAGTGCAACCGGTTCCAAATTAGTACTATCGTTTATGAATGAACTGAAGCTGTCGAAAATAAGAATAACAACATCAACAGTGATTAAATTCGGTAACTATTTATAGACCCGTTCCATGAAGTCTATCAATCTGAAATAGTAAAATCAGGGAAAGTTTCTATAACACACGGTGAGAGAAATTCTAGTAATCAATTTGAGTGCAATTTGAACAGATACTTTAAAAAATACATTAACACATGGGATACTTTGTAAACCAAAAATGGCACCATTCCACCATGGGATAAGTAAACATGATGGCAAAAAAAATTGAAGCTGAAACTTTGTATCTATATATACTTACGTGGAGAAAGTCAAGCGGGTCGACTAACATAAAAAAACAGGCAATGAAGGAATGGTAATAAAAATAATACAGGCTAATATTAACTGTCTCTTTCGTCTCTCAGTGTCTTACTAAAACATAACCGAACTACTCTAGCAAAAGTATTGGTTGGAGACTTTTTCCTATGCGCCAGTCGCGTGATAAAGAACTTTATTCAAATGTAAATTAGACCTCTACTTCTAGAGATCTATGTATCCATAGCTAACGAACAAAGAAACAGAACCCGAAATTTCAATATAGTTGGTCAGTCAAGTCTCTTTAGATTTATAATATAGTATAGATTGACCTCAGTGTCTGCTGGATATCATCAACTCTTAAAAAATTTATTTGAGTCGCTCATATGTTACCAACCTTCAGAATTTTAGGATAGAAGACAATTTTTGAGTGTAGTAATCCAAAAACTATCATCCAAACCTCTGAAAATTCTTCTAAAATATTACCATAAGGTATACATGTTCTACCACTCTTCCGATTGGGGCGATGCAAACTTGGTCAAATTTAATGCCACCAAAACACAGGCTTGTTTATCCACCGCAAAACGGAGTCCCTTCACCTTGACTCCTTCTTTCCAAAATGTATCTGTACCGACCACCAAACATCTTGAGCTCTTGGGAATGCGCCTAAGCTCAAATAAACTTTGGTGACTCCATTAAGTTTAAAACAAAAACAGCTGCAAAAAAACTTGGGATCTTAAACAAGGTTAAGCGGTACTTCACACCTGGACAGCTTCTTAATCTTTATTAAGCTCAAGTCCGTTCATGTATGGAATACAGTCACCTTTGGGAAGGTTAAGCCAAGTATCAGCTAGCAGCCCTTGACTCGGTGGAATGCCGTGCAAAAAAACTGATTAGCGACATTACTTTGGTTGAGTCTAAGCTCCAGAGTCTCGAACACCGCCGCAGAATGCCTCTCGGTTTTTTACCGGATACATTTTGGAGAGTGTGTTGTGAAACTTCACGACTTTGTTCCTCCATCTCCATTTCGTCATCGGACTACTAGGCGAGGTGGGAGTTTTCACCCTTATGTTGTTGACATACCACCAATTCGCACGAAGCGCTTCCTTCTTCATGCGCACAGCTAAGGACTGGAATTCTCTCCCCTCGTCTGTGTTCCCTCCAACATACAACTTGGGGATCTTTAAGAAGAGAGTGAATAGGCTTCTTAAGGAAAAGCGAGCTCCATCTTCGGTCCAATCTTCACTGATGATAATCAGGTGAAATTTAGGCCAATCGCAATCCCGTCACGAATAAAAAAAAATACCACACACTTTCCTCTATAAGCTATATATGTATCGCAAAAACACATTTGATTGTTTAATCGATACCCGTCCGTGTTCGCAGTTCCCACAAGGAAATTGTCAACAAGTTTTGCTTCGTCACCCTAAAGGAAATACCACCGACATTCAACTTTTTGCTAAGCTTTGTAAATTAAATGCTATTACTGGTTTTCTTTATAAAATACTATTTTTATAGGTATTTGAGAATTATCGTTTAGTCAATGAACTCCAAGTTTGAATTTTCATGTCTTATGTCTGATTGTTCGTGTAGCTTTGTTAAAAATAACTTAATTTAATGTATTAAGACGCACCATTGCCATAATTTATACGAAAATTACACTATTTATTCTACCCTAAGCTCTAATCTATTTCTGTACCAAATTTCATTAAAATTGGTTTAAGCGTGGTTGTGTTACAGACAGATACCATCTATCCGTCAATAAATTAGTATATATTAAATCGTTTGTTTAGTTTCTTTTCTTAAGTATAAAATACCACCTATGAAAAGAGATTTTTCTTTAGAAGGTATTTTACTTGTTTTTTTTGGGATATGAATATCAACTTACATTACAAGTATTATCCTAAATGAAAATTGGTATCCAGATACTTTAGAAGGTAGATGAAAACATGGGTTACTTCTTATCCTGAAAAAAGATACCGTTCCTGTGGGATATTAGTAGAGTGGTACCAAAAAAGTCTGAAGGTAAAAATATGGTATACTTTATTTTTGAACCACTGAGCTACTGACGCTTTATATACCTAATAGATAGCAGAACGAAGTCATCTTGTATCGACTAGTTCAGTATATAATAATAGAGATAGATACGTAATGTTTGACCTCAGGGGCCTTTATTACATAATGGTATGTATTAATCCTACGATAATATGTTAGTATAGCGCAGACTATTACATGGATTGGCTGCGCTCCAGATTACAAAAAGGCATTTCTCACACTACAATCACTAAATTACACTACGAATTACGATAAATCCATACAAATAGATAAAATTGGAGTGTCTGTTTGTATTAAAATACCCGCTTGGATGTATACACGGTACATATACCAAAACAACTATTTTACAATTTTTGTCTGTCTATCTGTTTGTTCCGGCTAATCTCTGATATGGCTGAACCGATTTTGACGGGTCTTACACTGACAGCTGATTTAAAAAGGAGTAATTTAGACTATTTAACATCTCGCTACGACCCATAGGAGCGGAGCAACACGCGAACGAAGTCGCGCGGGTCGGTCATAAACTTTTATGACTATTATCAATTTATTGAAAAATTAATAAAAAAATAGCGAAGTCTACTTTTACTGTTTTACCCAAATAGAGACTTTTTTCTAGTTTATAAATTAAAAATATTATTCTTGTAACACCTTTTAATCTCTGATGTAGCTCCTAAAACTTCTCAGATTATCTCACCCATGGGAGATTTTAAGAAAATCAGTGTTAGAAAATTACAATACTATCAATACTAATCTAATCACCTTTTTGCAAGATTTTTCTGTCAATTTAAAAAAAATTTTATAAAAAACTAGGTTTTACCCGCAATTTCGTTTGCGATATTGAGGTTCGTTTAACATATTTAATAATTTTATGAGGTAGTCATACTAATACAGGATACAACTACTTTGCATCCCTGACTTTCAATGAAGAACCTTCATACTGAATTTTATTTGTGCAAAATTTCAAGTTTCTTACCCTTATAGTTTAGGCCCTGCGTGAAATGTTAGTCAGTCAGTCAGCTTATCCTTTTATATATATAGATATGTCGGCACGTAAACTATAATTAGGTTAGCCTAACCTTAGTTTTAAACAGAGAATTTGGGCCGTGGATTGGGGAGCTGGGGGGTGGTGTTATTGCTTGAATGACGTCCTTAAACCTACACCTTGATCACAAGTCCAAGGCATTGCTTAGGTTCCTGGTGTAACCCAATTTACGTTTACCCAATAATGCATTCAATATCACACCCTTTTAATGTTTTCAATATTCTTCCTACACATTCGTTTTCTCCGACTAATATTTATATATTATGATATTTGATGTAGATATATAGGACCTACTAGTAATCTTAAAAAAAAATAGTGTTGATATTTCCTTCTCTAACATTGCATACATACGAGAGTAATAAACTTAATAGTACAATATTTATGATATAAAAATGTAAAAAAATAAGTAAGCGTACTACAAATCGTATCGTATTTACTTGATCTTTTAACACACAACGACAGCTATTAAAGTTTTTATTATTAAACGATATTACGTCTGATATATGTATTATATACTATGTACCTACTTTGCAATATATCTATTTAAAAGGAGCGGCTTCAAAAAACTTAATTTGCGTAGCCTTGGATTTATTACTCAGGAAATAATTGTAGCTAAGTACTGATCTGTATATAGATTAGGATTGGCCATTTTATGTGAAATGCCAAAGGTAAACTACAACAGGTAAATTATAAAATTTTATATAAAATTTATTACTGTTATATAATTATAAGGATTTCTGTAAAAATGTGTCAAGCACAGGCTTTGCGGTCTGCATACAATTTAATTAAATTGTATGTTATTTGAAACATTTTCATTTTAAATACTAACCGAGCAGCTCTCGCTTTGCTAAGGTGCATTCAAACTGTTCACTCACTCATACACTCAATCATTTATTCATTCGTACCAGCAAAAATAAATCATATATCTCTCATCTTTAAGGCAGCGTTCGTAAGAAACGTTTTCGTTCGACGTTTTTCGGGTTAATATATAGCCTACTAGCTATGCCCGCGTCGCCCGTGACGGTACTTTTATACAACTTTTTATCTCCCCCTTTCAACCCCTTACAAACCTTTTTAAACCTTTTGTTAAAAAGTAGCCTATGTTGTGTTTCAGGCGTAGACTATCTGTTTACCAAATTTCATTTAAATTGATTTAGTTCTTTTGGCGTGAAAGCGCGATAGACAGACAGACGCGATGACACTTATATTATTACTAATAATAATAATATTATGACACTCACTTTCTATTGGTAAAAGAATTTTTAAGATGGAGGGGTCTGCATGGTGATTAAGTCACCAATTAAAAAAGTAAAAACGTAAACGAAAACGAGAATAAGGCATTTAAGAGTAGCATGAGGTGAGGAGAGGTTAGGGCTTTGGATACTTTTGCTGAAATGGGGGATGTGGGGGTTGATAATTGTAAAAATTCTAAGTACGTTATACTTGAACGCTCCCTAATTCGGAGTTATACTCAAGTCTCAAGTGACCGTGTAAGAAAGCAAAATTAATGATCATATTTACTTTACTATTTATAAGAAAAATCATTCCTTTATATGTAGAGAGTTCCCTAATAATATATTAGTTCATAAACCATCCTGTAATAATTGAGCATAACTTGGCATCAGAAATTGTAGGGATTATTCACGAAATTTACATGTTGCCCTTCAAATTCCTTATATAAGACAAGCATTACATTGTTTGTCATAATAGATGTTATCATACGAACACTATAACTCAAGGAAGGTTTCACCAGCTATATTTTGGATAATTTACACTATATCATTACAAATTATAGCCTATATGTTATTCTGATGTATAAGCTATATTATTCTAAAGTTTCAGCAAAATCCATTCAGTAGTTTTTGCGTGAAAGAGTAACAAACATCCATACATTTATACATCCATACTTTCTTACAAACTTTCGCGTTTATAATATTAGTAGGATTATTTCAAGGAAACTGCTGAAGATAATATTACCTAATTATCATGTTAAATTATTTTAACCATAGTTACCTAACCGTACAGTTTATTTACATATCATTTCTTAGATAGAAATCTACAATATTTCCGTCTCTCTCTCCTTTCCTCTCTTTTTTCCTAGGTCGGCAAACAAGCGTACGGCTCACCTGATGGTAAGCGATTACCGTAGCTTATAGACGTCTGCAACACCAGAAGCATCGCAAGCGCGTTGCCGACCCTATCCCCAATTCCCCCCAGGAGCTCTGGTCACCTTACTCACCAACAGGAACACAACACTGCTTTAGAGTAGTGTTATTTAGCTGTGATCTTCTGTAAGGTCGAGGTACTACCCCAGTCGGGCTGCTCCATATTTGAGCAGGATCTCTTCAATTCTATGCCTCTTTACACTCTTTCTTCCTGTCTATTTACTCTCTTTCTTTAAATGTTTTATGATACATTAAGTTAAAAGAAAAGCTACACTATTATCGAGTGATAATTTATAAATATGGATTATAAATCTGCTATAAATAACCAAAGCGAAGCGAGGGCATGCCGCTAATATTTAAATAACACTACATAATTTATGTAACTCATATTAATTTTATAACTTAGCTATACTGAGCAATAATACGCTAAAGAGAAGAATAAAATGCGCTTGAAACGAAAAGCCGCTCAGTGCCTGGAGCTTGGGACCCATGAGCAGATTTAAAAAGTTTTTTGACTATGCAAAAACTCTCGAATCTTCGTTTACAACTTAGTCAATATTTACTACAGGAAGTTAGTCGTACTGCTGTTGAACTATTGGGACTTATAAATTATCGAGTTAGTGGGTGATTCGGTAGTATTGCTTGAGTGTTAGCATTAGTTTAACTTTCTTTTGACTTATAAATAGTGAAGTTAGTGGGACTTATTGTAGTGTTGTTAGCACTCAGTAGATTAGTTTAACTTTCTTTTGACTTACAAATAGTAAAGTTAGCGGGGCTTATTGTAGGCTGCTAACACTCGGTAGATTAGTTAAACTTTATTTTGACTTATAAATAGTGAAGTTAGTGGGGCTTACAGTAGTGGTGTTAGCACTCAGCAGATTCGTTTGAATTTCTTTTGACTTATAAATAGTGAAGTTAGCGGGGCTTACTATAGCGCTGCTAACACTCAGTAGATTTGTTTGAATTTCTTTTGACTTATAAATAGTGAAGTTAGTAGGGCTTTCAGTAGTGTTGCTAGCACTCAGTAGTTTAGTTAAACTTTATTTTGATTTATAAATAGTGAAGTTAGTTGGGCTTTCAGTAGTGTTGCTAGCACTCAGTAGTTTAGTTTAACTTTCTTTTGACTTAAAACTAGCTACGCTGGGCTAAAACATTTTTAAATTTTTATTATATGTATAGATAATAAACAAAGTGCGTTTACCCTTTTATTATTATATGGTAAATTATATGTGAATAAATTGCAGCAGTGTCAGTGCGTGGGAACCAGTAGAGTTAGTTCTAGTTTCCATAATACGATCACTGATGTAATACCAGTATTTTAAAATTAAAAGGAAATATAAATATTTATTTATACTGCTGTATATTGAGTGATTCATATTATAAGGTAAACGGGATCTTTGATTTTCACATTCAAAGACATACATATGGCTGGTCGCCACCTTTAAAATAGTTTTATTCGGTTCCTTTGTTATTGTTTTTGCTTAATTTTTTTTAGATAAAAAATTAATATCATTTCAACCTACATTTTACTATGATAATCAATTATTTTCAACCTATGCTATATCGGAAATAATCTTAGAAATTTTCAAGCCGAAGAAAAAATAGCGAAGCAATACCAAGTTGTTTTAATTATAAAGTGTACTTAATTACATAATTTATTTATTATTTCAAGTTTACTCTTACTTTACTTAAGCAAGTTGCTCTTAACAATTGTTTACCCTTTAAATGTCATAATAACAAAATTTAAGATAAGTTAAAAAACACTTGAAGAAAGATCTTGTGGTATCAGGAGGCACGGCAGTACCCCAGTCAAGTCAAGCAAAGCTAATGAAAAAATTAGAGCCTGATCAGAATGTTACGCTATTATTAACAAATTCAAATTTTATCGTCCATTTATTTCCTATAGTTTACAAACCATCGATAGCTCTAATACTTTTTATTGATTTTAATATTTATTGACTTTCTTAATATCCTAAACGTTTAGGATTTTAAGGAATTAATAATTAAATAACCCGGCTTTTCTCTATTTTAATCAAATATCTTTGATAATAATGTTATAATAGATGTTGTTGATTGGATCAGGACTATCAAAATGACCATATTCTATTAATTAAAAAAATATATGATAAAACTACATCACCTGTCAGGAATCAAAATCAGATCACTAGTTCCAAATAAACCTTCACTGTATAAAAAGGTCACGATATGGCACCTATATGGCCATATCTTTTAAATTAGAATATTTATGGCAACACTACATATATCTGGAAGGATCGGAGCTTTCAACATTAATTAGTTTTGAGCCTACTCGCAACAAACATACAAAAATTCAAATCTTTTCTCTTTAAACAATAGTGTAGAATTTGATTGCCAAGTTACTAACTTAAATAACTGTCTTGTTTTTGCATGAGTTTTCACAAGATTCATTGCGAGAATTGTTTTTTTTTACATTTTTATTAATAAATAATATTATCGCTTGGCACTGCATTATATAATATCATCATATTAATAAATATCTCTGGATTACTCCCAACCACATCTAATCGCAGTAATCTCATCAACAAGTATTAAAGGCGGTTATAATAATAACCATGGCAACACATCAGGTTTAATTATGGCATACATCATCGTGCGTGAAACAGTTAGAAGTTCTGTATAATTTTGTATGGTGCAATGTATGAACTGGAACCGGAACAGGAACAAAACGGACCCTTTTGTGCACAAAAATAAATATATCAAATTCATTTTTTTTAAATATACATTTTTTATATTATATTATGTTCTAATCAATAGCATCGCCAGCCGAGACGAGCGGATTGACTAGAAGGGGGATAGCATGTTGATATAAATGTAAGGTGGTAGCGAGGAGGGGGGGACAGCAACGCCCTTGATCCTAACATATCTTACTCTAATAGAGAGCAAATGGTAACAAATTTTTATAATAATAAGGGGCTGCTTAATCTCTTTGGAAGTAACCTTCATACAATTAGTATAGAACTTCACTTACAGGTAAGTTCATTTAATCTGTAATGATGGTTAGTAAAAACAAGGTTTGAAAAAGCTTAAATTAATTGCAAGGATATATCTGTCACTTCAAATTTCATCTAAGTAAATATAATACAGACTAATCAAAACTTTTGAAAGAGTAAGGCCGCATTTCCACCAGAGATGTGCGAAGACGCACAGTGAATAATGTATGTGTTACAACCAATAGAATCTCTTCTCACTCGCATATTGATTCTTATTTATCTAATCTTTATGATGGCGGGTATAAAGTTCAGGTTAAAATTAGAAGCTACGTAACATATAATGTACTATTATTATATTATGAAATAAGTGTCATTACATAGTCTCACCTATATATATTCTCAGAAAAACCACAAAAAATAAAAACAAGGCTTTTAAGGAAACAAGACAACGCCCTTGAAGTAATAAAATTAAAATTGAAAGTGTTATGCCGCCGCTCACATCACACATGTACACAAGGACGTTACAAATACATTAATATAGGAATAATTAGGCCAAGTGCGAGTGTGCAATGAACTGAGGGTTCCAATCAAATTTAATATCATCAAAAGTAGGTAGTATTGGGGGGCGTTTATAGTCGACATTAATAATGCCTATTTCAATTGACTTATTTATAATTAATTACAAAAAGAATATAAGAAAACATGATATAATATTTTTAACTAAAATATATATATATATATGTCGGAAACTAAAATAAAAAAAGGATGTAGATGGATGGCCTATCTCAAAAGCTATACGGGCGCAACACGATCAGGATATAACTAAACATTGCTATCACGTACTATTCTGACAAGAACTATTATGACAGGAACCCAAGCAGTGCCTTGGACTTGTGACCAAGGTGTAGGCTTAAGGACGTCCTTTAAGCGATCACAACACTCGCCTCCACTGCTTAGTTTCACCGTCTAAACCTAAGATTAGACTAACATTAACCTAACCTAACATAAGGCTAACCTAACCTAAACCTAACTCACATCTCCGACATATATATATATATAAAATACTCGAATATTACTAAAATCACAACCATCGACTTTTTTTTCGGTACACATAAGTGGAATACCCTATAGAAAAACTACTTGTCACTACAGTAAAAATGGCCATATTTATTGACTCCTTGTATTTAGAAGTTTGATTTAGTCACAGCTTCAAGAGACTATGTTGTTACATTATCTCCCATAGTAAAATTCAAATTCTGAGCATTTGGCTACATTTTTTCTTCTCTAGAGGTGGGGGGATGCAACTGCCTCTAAACATTTGTTCAAGTAAGTGACGTTGTGATATTGCATATTCTAAAATGTGTTGAAAATAGATTTAATTTTTAAAATCGCTTTCACCTATACTTCAAATCCTAACTCAACTGAATAAGCACTTGCACTTTCACACAAAGTCTACCAATTATGATCTTTATTTCAATGCAAATAGGATGATTTTCCATAAACAAATACAAATGATAAAGGTCAACATTTTTCACATCGAAGCATCTTAAATTAAAGTTCATTGCCACGGTCAAGTTTTAAGGCAAGTTCAGTGGCATCATTAAATGTTGCATAAGAGTTTGTTCATACAAAAACTATTTATATAATTTAGAAATGAAAAAAAATTCATACAAGTTTTTACCATCAGGTAGTTAAGAATCATTTTGTCATTTTCATCGTGGGTCGTCCGCCATATTGAATTTAGAAAAACGTCAACAGCTAACCATATATATCCAAAATTTCATCTGTCTTATTGATTTACTGGCCCATGACTTTGTCGTTTCTATTTAAGTAACTTCCTTTTCTCCTACGGTATCAAAGCTTTCTTTCAATCTAATCCGTGTTTGTGTGATTGTATTAGTAAGATAATAAACATAAATAGAATAAATTAATATAACTTTTTGCTTTTTTTGAGATCTGTTCCCCGACTGGCTTGCAACCACCAGCATGCGAATCCGACCACCAAATGTCTTACACGTGTTCCGGTTGAGCCCCATGTGAGCCAAACTTGCCCCTTACCTCTCCCATACCATTAACGCTGCGGATCTACTGTGGGCTCTTGTTCAGGGTCCACTGAGATTGCTGCATTTTTTTCTTCACTTCCTCTCCTCACTCTATCTTAGAAGATGCAACGCATCGGCAAGGGAGGATGGTATCTCTTGTTTTGTCGATGTCCATGGGCGATGGTGGCCACTTACCATTAGGTGGATCATCTGCTCGCTTGTACCTTTACTACCATAAAAAATATATAATCTATTACCTATACTACAGACTCTTAACTTACACTTCCAAAAAATCGTCAATATTGTTATAAATAAAATACATCTTCGTGTGATCTATCTTTATGTTTATTTACTGAGAATCTTTACGTTCTTCAAACTTCCGGATCTTTTTATCATTTAGTTTTGTTACTCGTCTGTTGATTCGTGAGATGATTAGGTTTTTTACGAATCATTATTTATGCATGGAAATTTTTCTTTTTTAATAGCATAAATTAGTAGTAGACAGCTCTATCAAATTTATTACATAAATAAACGTAACGTCTATCGTAATTCGTAACAATTAGATAAAAACGTATTTAAAAAAAAATCAGAAAAAAGAAGCTGGAAATCCAAAAGAATGAGATGACACTGTACCATAACATAATTTACCACTTTCATTAATTTTCTCGCTCATCTATCTCACACACACTCACTCACACATTCATTCGGTCACTCAAACTTCGCTTCTCTAATACACTGATATATGTTAATATAAGATATAAAGTATATGTTTACCTAATTACATTGAAATCTGTTCAGCTGTTTCTCCTCCTTAGAATGAGGAGGGTATTAGGCCATAGTCCACCCCATGCTGGCCATGTGCGGGTTGACAGATTTCACACATCTTTGAGAACTTTTAGGGACTCTCAGGAGTGCACGTTTCCTCACTATTTTTTCCTTTACCATTAAAGCAAGTGGTATTTAATTCCTAAAACAAACATAACTCAGAAAAATCAGAGGTGTGTGGAGAGTCGAACTCGGACCTCCCGAGTAAGAAATTGAAGTCTCAACCACTGGGCCATCACTGCTTTTGACATATAGTACATAATAATCCGACACTTTATATTTAGATTAATTATTTAGGGCATTAAGCATCTATGAACTAAATTTGATTTAAATCCGTGCAGCCATTTTTGAGTACCAAAAATCCAAACATTTATATTTGTAATATTAGTAGAAATTAACTTACACTGTAGATCCAGATGGTCAAAGTTAATATTCAAACAACGCTTAACCGTTTTTGAGTGAGTTTTATAGAAAAGTTTGGAGTAAGATTAACTCCTTACTCTCAACATTTTGATTTTTTAAAGATTTCATTTAAATAGTATTGCTTATTTTACCTATTCTAACAAATAATACGTAGACTATTGAATTACTATACAGTATAGACACCAAATAGGTCTAACGCTCCACTTCCCTCAGTCATATAATACTCATTGTGAAATAACGTATTGTTTTTCATTTCTTCTAATATAAATTGTGGGATATTCAGTTTGTAGTCACACTTGACATCAGTGCAAGATACAACAAACATCTTACAAACAAACAGCAAAGATGATGCATAAGGTAAATCAATTATTTATTATATTTATTAATCTATTTAATTAGACTGGATTTTCCATCCATTAGAATTTTCATTAAATTTAAATACAAGCTTTCTTTTGTATTCTTCGCAAACCCTTTCATTTGATACCCATATTATGAGAATACTTAAAAATAAATATTTCGCTATCTTGAGCCGTCCTCCATCTTGGATTTAAAATAACTAAAAATTGCAAGATTTGGCGCAAACATATAAAGTCGCAGTCTTGGAATGCAAGAGCAACAAACTATTTTTACTATTTAATAACCACCGTTATCAGATTATTTTTTTAAAACACAACAAATTTTAATTTGTGCTAATCCCCTACCATTAAACGCGAAATTATGGACCTCGTAAATTTCGAATGCAAAATTTTCATGCCACCAATAAAAATTGAAAGCTTATGGTAATCAGATTATTTTCCTCTAGTAAAATATAACTTCACAGCCGTATTTAGTTGAAGTCCTTATAACTTATGAAATAAAGATCATTTTCAAACAGAAATAAAGTATTTAATACAAGGACTTAATATTGAAAATGGACATGGGCCCTTAATCTACAACTTTACAATAAACACTGTAATTAATTAGTTACTAAGTTTTTGAAAAACTCCAATTAGGTTAACTACACAATAGCACGCAAATAAAAATAATAACCTACACCTTAGACGAGAACCCAATCAGTACTCGTTAAACTACCACTAATCCTAACGAATAAATTTATATTCTTTTTCTAGTTGGTTTTCGTTTGCGCCCTGACCATTGCAGTCCAAAGCATGGTACTCCATCCAGCCCCAGCGCCACTATTATTACTAGAACAGTATCCTGAACCAAATTACAGCTTCGCATATGACGTCAATGATGCTCATACCGGTGATGTCAAGAGCCAGCACGAGAGCAGACGAGGAGATATCGTTATTGGACAATATTCCTTAGTACAGCCCGATGGAGTCAAAAGAACTGTCGACTACAGCGCAAACGATCACACAGGATTCGTTGCAACTGTGAACAATCAAGTCGTACCCCAAATTAACCAAGGAAGCCAGGAATCCAACAGACAATACAACATTCCTGAAGAAACTACCAGGCCTTCCAAAAATGGTCAGGAAATGCAGTACAACACGGCCAGCACTGCCTCCTACAGCACACAGGGTTGGCCTGAGAGTGTACCAAATGTTACCCCAGCCACAGTCACCATCACCAGGTCTTCCGTCATCCACCCCACCTTCACCAACGGACATAACCCATGGCTATAATTTAACGGAATCGGCTCTCAAATCAAATTGGCTTTAATATTTCTGTATTGGTTGCGAATAAAGTAGCGTCGCCATCTTTTTAATGTGTTTATCGAAGCGGGTAGTGCTTGTCAGCGTTGGCACGAGCCATCGCCTTATCGGTTTTTTGTCATCTGCCTTTGATCGTGATATTACACGTAATAGAACCAGATATGTTGTGGAAACCTCATACTTTTATTACAAAATTATATTTTTGTTTATTCGCAGCTGATATTGAATAGAACTTGTTGAATACTTACAGTATTATGTTATAAGTATGTGGAATTTTGTATGTTGTTTGACTTGTATAAATAAATGTGTGCAAATAACTTGTATTTTCAATTTAGACATCTGAGCTAAATATAACTTACACAATTTTGAGAAATTTCTATATATATTATTACCACAACCATTGCATTGATGATGCTGTTACTCATTACTGAAGTACTCGTATAATAAACAAAGTTTTAATGGTTATTCGACAATTTAATGCTAAGTTAGTCTTGTCTTGTTGGATTTTCTACTAAAAATATCCAAACTATCTGTACCGAATTTTTATATCATAACTCAACAGAAAATAGTATGAAAGTCATGCAATTAAAAAAATACAAAACTTTAAAGTGGTCGATTGTGACAACCAATATGATTTACATATCGTTTTTTTGTATAATTATTACATAGTAGATGCCCTTTTGTTATCTCGAAATAAAATTGTATTTTTATACATGTTCTCAAGGCCGCTAGTAATCAAGTAATACAAGAGTATCGTAAACATACAATCGATAACAGCACTGACTACGCTGAGACATTTCAAAGGGTGCATCGCCCGAATGATCTTGACTTTTAGACGTTTCCTGAATTTCTTTTTTATAACAACAAGTTTAGTAGAACTGGATCAAAAGTTGTATATATAAGCCGAATGGAAAACCTCATCAGTATCACATTCTTACTACTCATCAACGTAGTCACAACATCAGCAAAAATGGTTGCGAAGGTAAGTTACCGTCAATTCGTATTGTATGGGATTACAATACTCATCCATGGGTAATCAAAAGCAATTCAAATTTTCTCTATAATCGTCTTAACGAGTTGTTTTTTTATTTCAGTTCGTTGTTCTATTTGCTTTGGTGGCTGCCGTCAGCGCCGACTTCTCCAGCTTCTCCTATGGCGTGGCTGACCCCTACACCGGTGATTTCAAACACCAAGTGGAGAGCCGAGCTGGAGACAACGTCTTGGGACAATACTCGCTTTTGGAATCTGATGGCACCCGCCGTACCGTCGACTATGCCGCTGGCGCTGGAGGCTTCAACGCTGTCGTAAAGAAGGACCCTGCTCTATTGGCCGCCCCCATTGTCCCCGCTTACGGCTACGCTTCTCCTTACGGATATGCCAGATTTGGCGCTGTACCCTACGGATACCCCTACGGACGTTTCCCCGCCCTCTACTAAATAACGACTTATAAAATGAATTAATATATTGTTTTTGTAGTACCCTCTACCATCTTGCGTACTATAGTGCTATGTATATAGTGTATATAATAAAATTTTCTACGACCTAACAAATATAATCTTTTAATTATTTACACTGTGTTCAATAGATTATTTTTAATTACAACAAATATTTAATAAACATATTAACATTGAAGGTCAGCAGTCAAGAAACGGACTCTGTTACGGTCAATGAAGTTGATATGGGTTAGTTTCCTTTAACATGATTTATTGTATTGTTAAGGTACTCGTATCCGCTGGCGTGGTCCGGCGCGCCGACTGACCGACTAAGTTCCGCATAGCCAGTAATTGTACGCTAACGAAATTGAACTCTGAAAAACATTCACTTCGAGTGACCTAGAAGGCATACCTGTCATTTATTTCCTATTAATAGCGCCAAATGATTGTACAGGACTTTGTATAAAAGCCCTACGTTGACCAGGAGTTATCATTCTCAGTTCGCTGTGCAACCAAATTAAACGTACTAAAATGGCAGCTAAGGTAATACTGGCGCCTATCAGTTAATTTAATTTAAAGTTCTAACTAGACTTCATGGTATAAGTGATAAGTGAAAGCAATTAAGTGTATACTTGTGTTATTAATTTTATACTTGTTTTCCTGTTCTATATCGTAACAAAATATGTATTATTTTCAGTTCGTCGTTCTCGCTTTCTTGGTGGCGGCTGCTCAAGGCAGCGCTATCCATGGTGGTGACTACACCAGCTTCTCCTATGGAGTCGCTGATCCCCACACCGGTGACGTAAAGAGCCAGCACGAAACCCGTGTCGGAGGAAACGTAGTCGGCCAATACTCCCTTTTGGAATCTGATGGCAGCCGCCGTACCGTGGACTATGCCGCCAACGACCATACCGGTTTCAACGCCATCGTCCGCAAAGACCCTGCCCTCGTCGCTCACGCAGCTCACGCCGTGGTCGCTGCCCCCATCGCCCACGCTGCTCCCGTCTTATCCGCCCATGCTGCTCCTCTCGCGTACCCAGCCCCCATCGCTCACGCCGCCCCCGCCGTCATCGCCGGTCCCTCCGTGTCCTACTCCGCATCCTCTTCCTCAGTAGCCCATGGAGGTTACGCCGCTCCCGTGGCTCATGCCTACGCCGCTCCTCTTGCCCACGGCGCCATCGGTGCTCCCCTCGGTTTGGCTGCTGCTCCCCTCGGTCTGGCCGCTGGTCCCCTCGCCCACGGCGCTATCGGAGTAGGTCACCTTGGTCTCGGCGCCGTAGCATACGGTGCTCATGGTATCGGACACTATTAAATAATTATGTAGATATTTATTTATGTACGTACCTAATTAATTATTATGACGATGGTTATGAATGATGAATGATGAACATGCTGTGATCAAATAAATACTTTATATAAGTAACTTATGTATATTACTGGTTTCTCCAATTTCATAAACAAAACAAACATGCTTACATGCAAGTAAAATGATATTAACATCGTGAACATGATAATTTACCATAGACTTCCAATATTTTAATATAGCTATCTGTACTTCCTGTAAAACTGCGCAACTGCAATAATGAGAAATAAACTCGTTTTAGTAACTTGGAAGCAAATCTTGCAAATTAGGAAATTTCGCAACGTTAATTATAAGAGGAACTAAATATTGCTTATTCATTGGATTACCTTGAAAGTTTGCAAAGTTTAACTACTAGGATAGTTAAAGGTACTCGAGGTTATTGACACTACGCCCACAAGAAGGCGAGACATCAGACTAAGGTATATTTTAGGACTTAGGCAATAGGTACACAATGAATTACTTGAAATTTCATAAAAAATCAGATGGCAACAAAATTTTAATAAAATTATAATGATTACATTTGTTTATCATAGTTACTACGATTGGCTCAAAATGCAAATATTTATTTCTAACAAAATCAAACTCAAAATATTTAAATTTAATTAATTTCAAAACTATTTTTGGGGTTAACACATCAAGAAGGTCTTAATGAGTCTGTCAGTGTTTAATCTATCATCTCATTGCTTTTTTGAAAATAGGAATTAAATAGGAATTGATAACTCTCTAAGGTGTTAATAGTAAGAAAAGCTTTGTTTAAACTAACAACTCATGACTGACTAGTTGACTACTTCCTTGTACTGGCAATACGGTTACTGTTTATTGCGTTACACAATTACATTGTATCTAGAGGCTACTGCCTAACACTGTCTAGCCTTCGTATTAAACTATATTTATATACTACTAGCTGACCCGACAATGGTTGTCCTGTCTTAACTATGAATAATGTTCAAGTGACTGATAGTAATGACAAACGCCTTGAATTTTCTTAAATTTCTGAATACTCCACGCAACTTTCTTAATTTTTTTTTTACATAAGAACTTATGCTAATAATAACAAACACAAAAAAAGGAATTAGCAAAATCGGTCCAGCCATTCACGCGTGTAACCGTGATTAAAGGAAATAGGGAATCATTTTTTAAAAAAATTTTTATAAGATCAGTAATAATGTTTAAAATACTTATAACAAGCGAGATAGAGACGTATTTGGACATCAAAATTGGAAATAGGGGAGATATATGGGGTACGAAAATCGTTTATGTATTTTTAAATCAATATTGGATTTAGATTTAAGACCAAAACATTACGGATAATAAGGATTTTAAAATAGGTTTTTCTCTCGATTTTGATGCGGGTTTCACGAAGGTTAGAAAGAGTTTGACTAAGAGTCAGATCTGATTCTTGTAACATATTTTTGAAATATTATCTATATAAAAATAGATAAGCGTATAATTTCTGAACGACTGCACAAAATAGGATAATTCTTTTTTTTGTGTTATTTATTGTCAGGACAAGGTTTGTGGAAAAGATAAAGTGAGTGAGACGAAGATAGTCAGTAAGATGGATAGCATTATTGAATAGAAATTCAAATATTCCTTTAATACGTCAATACGTGAATAATATTAAACTCAAGTGTTGCAATCCATGGTCTTAAGATCGCTATCTAGTTATAAATTTTATTAGAGGTGAAATTGAATAATTTAACCTATTGTGTTAAAGTAGGTTAACTGCTTTACATGTACAAATTATTTTAGTTATTTATAAAAAATATTTCTAGCTTTGATTTTTAGTCTCATAATGAGGTGTAATGATAATATAAGTACAGTTCAAGTTTAGTAAAGGCAGCCTTTTAAAATTCTCTAGTAGTAGATCCTACTTCTAAAATTTCAAACAATAGTTATATTCATTTTAAGTAGGATTACCCACACAAAAGGTTTGACAAAAGGTACGACGACTCACTGGATTATGAGATAAATTAAGCAATGAGATTTTACCAACTGGGAAAGTGTGACAAGTAAGATTGTAAAGCTACAATTGTAAATATTATATATAATCAGCCTTGCTTTTCTTGGATAGGAAATTACTAATAAGGAACTGAGATTTATTTTTTGACTGAATTATTCAAAATTTTTATTTCATACAAAGTATGAATTAATCGAATTACGAATAAAACCTAAATTGTCTATTAAATTCTATTCTTTTTAGAAAAAAGTTTGGTTTTTTAAAGAAAAAAATTAGAAAACATTCGTTAAAACAAACAGAGCAATATATAATAAAAAAACAGACATGAAACTGAATAACATTTAGGTGTGTGTTCGTGCTTCATCAATCCAAATTCTGATTATATGAAATATTTTCCGTAACTACTAATTCGATTACGAACCTTCAAATTAAGTATTGCAGTAATAAAAGTTCATATTAGGAATGGAAACAATAAAATAAAATTAATAAAAAATGAAGTCCTTTAGGAACTTTTGTGATTTTGACCTTAATAAATTAATTATTTATCGATTTTAATTACATCGACTTTTAGCATTGAATAAAAGTTTAGTATCTTTAAAATGAGCAAGTCATGCAAATTTATAAGGTCAATTATGCAGGCGTTAATTGGATTCATCTATTTTACATATATTAAGTATTTTATTTCTATTGTTAATTAATAAAGAAGAGAGAGAAAGTTGTAGTAGTAATATGCAGACTAACAGCATGACGACTTGGTCATAATATCCTCCTGGGACTACTCTACTTTAGACTCAGAGCTTCAACGTTACTGCTAAGAATACTCGCGATGTAATCCATGATTATTCTGTAGTGATGGCGTATTTATTTTTGCAATCCCCTACTTCCTTGATATGTGTTTATCAGTTGTCCAACATTCAAGTAACCGAATGCTATTCAAGTCAATCGTACAAACATTAAGATCAAGTAACAGGATAGTACTCAAATTATAAGTGTTGCCAACATCATAATTAACACTATATTATGTCAAATCAAATCATTGTTATCATTTAAAAGTTTAATCATATAATAAATCACAGCATTTTAACTACTTTGGTATTATATAACTCTTCACCAGGCAAGACGACCGGCGTAACCGAGACCGTGAGCACCATAGGCGATGGCGCCGTGGGCAAGAGGAGCGGCATAGGAGACAGCGGGGGCGAGGGGTACGGCGATGGCACCATGAGTCAGGGGAGCGGCGTATGCGTTGTAGGCAAGGGGAGCAGCGGCCGCTCCGTAGGCTACGGGAGCAACACGGGTGGCGTAGGAGACAGCGGGGGCGATGGGGGCAGCGTATGAAGCGGCGACGACAGCGGGAGCGGCATGAGCGACGAGAGCGGGGTCCTTGCGTACGATGGCGTTGAAGCCAGAGTGGGCATCAGCGGCGTAGTCAACAGTGCGGCGGCTGCCGTCGGACTCCAGAAGCGAGTACTGACCGACTACGTTGTCACCGACACGGGTCTCATGCTGGCTCTTCACATCTCCGGTATGAGGGTCGGATACCCCGTATGAGAAGCTGGTGTAGTCAGCACCATGGATAGCGCTGCCATGGGCAACTGCCACGCAAAGAGCAAGAACGACAAACTGTAAAAAAAATATTTTTTATTAATGTACAGTGTAAATTTGAATTAGATTTATTTTTTTAAACTCTAAGTCTACCTTAGAGGCCATTGTACGTGTGTTCAACTCGACTCCTGAGTGCAACTGATATGTTCTTGCGATAATTACTATTTATATTAGGTGTAAGGAATTAAATTTGGAAACAAAGCAGGAAATAATAGTTACTTTTAAACATACTAAATAATTACATGGTAAATTATGACATATTGAAAGCTATTTTAAATGTGAAAGGCAGCACTATTAATAAACAGACTACTCTTATTTTCCATAACCTTTTTCAAGAATATAATCATTCGTATGTATTACTCAAGTATTTTTTTTAGAATCTGGCAAAAATATCATATATATAACAATGACAGTACCTATTACCTACTCGTATGTTTGAATTTTTTTAAAGGTTAATTCTATTATTACTAGGCTATATATAAATATAAAAGTAAACAACACATTTTTCTATTTTGAAAATATTTTTTATTTTTTTAAAACGCACGATTTTTAATCTATTTCTATACTATAACAAAACGTTAAGAGATGAAAAGCTTTCAGTTTTTGTTTTCATAAATATAATAATGATATTATGAAACTTTTTATCTTTCTTGTAATAAAAAACTTACCAATACCTGTAGTATACTATTAACGTAATATAAATACTCGCATTTAAAAATCCTATAATGATATTCAACTCAGGTGCTTTCAGATGGCTCACATACATTTGAAACTTTCTTTGGAATTTTTAATAGGATCTGTATAGAATATATCTTAGCTGGTTTGATATCATATTTTATTATACCACATACAGGACTTGATATACATTTATATCAGATAGAGAGAAAACAATCTCAAAGTGAATAAAAATAATCACATATATCGGGTTTCTTTTATAATTTTGTTTGAGACTTTTAAATATGAAAATTTTAAAATCATTTTAATAAAAATTTTATTCTTTTTTACTTATAACAAAGCCAGAAGGACGGACTTTTTATAAATATGTATAAATATTATTTAAACTAATATTCAGAATGTTTTTTACCAACTATAATAATAAGTTTATATACCTCTGTACAAATAATGAAGAAATTAGGCACTAGCGACTCATTCTTATTTAACCAAGGTAACATTAATTTCATACAATATTAAACATTTCTTAAAAGAAATAAAAATTTCCATTCTGAGAGGCACAATTAAATCAACTAGATAACACCAATTAATATTGATATTGTAGCAATTAATCATACAATGTTTGTCAAATATTTAACCAATTAAATAATAATATGTAATTTAATTCTTAAAAAAATGTAGTTTCCTTGTGAACGTTCGTAGGTCAGCGTTTTAAGTCTTTCACAAGTTCCTGCTACAAATCTGATTATATTGCACACGCATATCATTAAAATTTAAGCACTATATAAAGGCCGTCATTCTTCACCAACTATCAGTCGTTTCATAGACACCAAACAATACAACATGTTCTCCAAGGTAAACAGCATGAAACAAACGAAATATGATAAAACAAATATTTTTATTAAGTTACATAATCATTATAAAAACTGATTTTAATCAATAATTATTTATTTTCTTTCAAGGTTGCAGTTTTCGCTCTGCTTGTAGCAGTAGCCCAAAGCAGCGCTATCCATGGTGCTGACTACACCAGCTTCTCATACGGAGTATCTGATCCCCACACCGGAGATGTAAAGAGCCAGCACGAAACCCGTGTCGGTGACAACGTAGTCGGTCAGTACTCGCTTCTGGAGTCCGACGGCAGCCGCCGCACTGTTGACTACGCCGCTGATGCCCACTCTGGCTTCAACGCCATCGTACGCAAGGACCCCGCTCTCGTCGCACACGCCGCTCCCGCTGTCGTCGCCGCTTCATACGCTGCCCCCATCGCCCCCGCTGTCTCCTACGCCGCCCGTGTTGCTCCCGTAGCCTACGGAGCGGCCGCTGCTCCCCTTGCCTACAACGCATACGCCGCTCCTCTGGCTCATGGTGCCATCGCCGCACCCCTCGCCCCCGCTGTCTCTTACGCCGCTCCTCTTGCCCACGGCGCCATCGCCTATGGTGCTCACGGTCTCGGTTACGCCGGCCATCTCGGATGGTAAAATGTACCTACTCCCCTGCAACCTGACTGTGATCGTAGTTAAATGACAAAGGCAATAACTTATTACTGAAGTGATTGAACGTTCCACAAAGTGGAAGGTAGTGAATGTATAATACTCATGCAAATAAGAGGCCCTTTTTTACCTATGTAAATATTATTTAAATTAAATAAATAGAGTGTAAAAAGAGTAACATAGCATATTTATTTTACCTTTCCTAAAATGTTAACAATACTTACAAATTTTATTAATTTAAAAGATTCTAAATACATTGCTAAATTAACGTAAAATCATAATAAATAATAGTTTTAAAAAAAATTAAAAAAATACGCTTTTATAGAAAATCCAACTAGAAAATAAAAAATAAATTTTAATAAATTTGAATTAAAAATAGTACAAGAAATAATTATTTTATTGTAAAGAAAGCGTGGTTTCTTCTGTTTAAAATGTTGAATTGTCATCGATCCTTATTAAGTATTTCGAGATAATCCGACGTTTTGAAGGGGGTCAAAATCATGTCCAAAAATTCCGTTACAAACATACTAAGATACGTATGAAGCTAATAAAAGCGTATTAAAAAAAATCTCACCGATTTTCACATGTTCAGATCGATCTGTGCACAGCGATTTACAAAATATCTAAAAAATCTGAATATACTTTTAAAATCGTTTCGTTTTAAGTTTCTTATCACAAGAGCTAGATTTTTATCCAAATTATTTCTAGAGGACGAAGGACCGAATTTGATTAAATTTATATCATACTAAGTAATCGTCATTTCTATGTGATCTATAAATTATAGCGTACTTTTATAGTGACTCAATATCTTACTAGCATTAATGTCTTTATATAAAATTGAAAGCTCTGATAATAAATACCTACGCACAAGACATATTGAAGAATGTCAGCGCATTAGTCAAGTTGTGGAATGCTTCTAGCAATATCTATCACTGTTCATATTTCATCAAACTGTACTGGTCATAGATCATACAAATTATCATGAATAGATTATTCAATCTAACAAAATCAATACCAAACTCCGTTTCTATCCTTGTTAAATCTCAGTCGACGGATCTAAGTAATTTTTTAATGTACAAAAGTACTAGGTACTAATAGATCACTATTACTAATACTCATAGATCAAATTCAAAAAAAGTAAAAGAAGCCAGTCTCACAAAGAAGTCTTAAAACGTAGAACGTTTTGTGATCTAATGTAAAGTTAACTTAATTATATTAGACTAGCGGCCTGCCCTCGCTTCGCTCCGGGTATTTAAAGCAATATTATAATTGATGTCCTCAATTTGTCATTCTGTAATTAAGTTTTTTTTTTTATTTTTCATTATCAGTTTTTCTATCATTTATAAAAAGAAAAAGAAAAAAAAGCGACAGATAATATAAAAGGGGGGAGCAAAAATAAAATTGAGTAGATAAATGGGAGAGAGAGAGATAATCGAAAGAAGGAAAGTGTAAAGCGACTGATCATTCTGATCATCAGAGAAAAAGATAGAGGATGAGAGAGAATGATAGTATATGAGAGGAAGAGAGACGGAAATACTATAGACCTCTCTCAGTGAAAGAATTTTTAAAATCGGGCTAGTAGCAAAAAATGTATATAGAAACACTAAATCACTTTTGTCACTCACTAAAAGTGAAGTTTTCTATCAGTGAAAGAATTTTTAAAATCGGTTCAGTATTTTTCGAGCCTATTAGCAACAAACAAACATACAAACAATCAAATCTTTCCTCTTTATGTAATAGTATAGATGAGATATCTATGGAAGCAGCACCTATTCAACAACTTTAACAGCATCAATATTATTCATTTTAATTTCTATAATAAGGATAAGGATTTTAATGTCTATTAACTTTTTAAAGAAGTCTAAACAGTGGGCAGATCTAGCATGCGATTATATTGAACGTCCTTTAGGTCACGGAAATTTGAAGTTTATCCACGAGCTTTTACCAAAACGTAGTCACAAGGGACTAAGTAAAGGAGTTTCTTTCAGGAAAGGATATCATGTAATGCCTGTGCTTTAGTCGACTCGGCATGGCACTACCGTGGACCCAGATTTTTCTAGAGGTGAAGAGAGATTGTTCAGGTAGTAGTTTATCACATTAAATTTATATTTAATCAATTGAATTTCGCAAATACTCCTTTGTCTGATCGTGACGAGATGCAAATGCAAACAAGGAGTATAATTTCTCTAGATCACCTTCAGTCTAAATCTAGGACAGTGAGGGTTGACATATGACTATTTATAAATAAAATCTTTTATAATATAATTTATAAAGAGTATCATCTATAAATATAATGAAACAAGGTTATTTATTAATAGTTAACATTATAACTTGATGAATTTTAATACTGTTCAATATCATGTGAACTAAAATTATTAAACGATTTTACAATCACCTTTCAAGTTTTATAATTTAGAGATATGTATATACTAGTGGTCGCTTAGTGGTCGAAATTCGACCATAATTAGTTTAAATTAGTTTAACAATAGACAAAAGAGTATATATGCGTTTGTGTGTCAAATACATGGTAGTATGTGTAATATAGATAACTCTCGTGCCACAGTTTTTGTAATCAAACTCCTCCGAAACGGCTTGACTGATTATTACGAATTTTTTTATGTATATTTGGTAGGCCTGAGAATAGATCGTAAACTATTTTTTATACCTAAGTAATAAGTGTGGCTCACCCTAGAAATTAATTTATATGGCAAACAACGTTTGCCGGGTCAGCTAGTAGTAGATAAAAATCCTACTAATATTATAAACGCGAAAGTTTGTAAGAATGTATGAATGTTTGTTACTCTTTCACGCAAAAACTACTGAATGGATTTTGATGAAACTTTACAATAATATAGCTTACACATCAGAATAACACATAGGCTATAACTTATAATGATATATTGTGAATTATCCGAAATATAGCGGATGAAACCGCGGGGCGCAGCTAGTATGACATAAAAAATGAATTGATGTTTTTTAATCTCGTTAAAAGTCGAAAACAGCTGGACTGATTTAATTTGATTTTAAACTTGAATTCGTGGAAATCCAGAGAAGGTTTACAAGATGAAACTTTTACCTCAACGAAGCGAGGGCGGGACAGCTAGTAGTTCGAAAAGACTCATTAAAGACTCTCGATAGTGTAAATAGCGCTCGAATCGAAGAGTCGAATTATTCTAAACTTTCCAATAATTCGTTCTTTTTTCAAATCTGCCCAATAATTTGACTCTTTCTAATAGTTCGATTTTTGAATAAAACGCAAAGATTTTTCTGAATATCCGGTAAGTTACGAAAATTGAAATCCGGAATTATTAGAATTATGATTGGTATGTTTTTGACACAGTCACTAAGAAACGGTTGAACGGATTTCAAGGAAATTTGTCACATAGATACTTCATAACCTGGATAACATACAGCGTACTTCTTATCCCGAAAAAATCAAAGTTCCTGTGGGATACTAATAAAAGATCTTTACTGCTGTAAGCGTGCGAAGACAGGGTCGACCAATTTAAATAAAATAAAAAACATGAGTCAATATTAACCTACTTACAATTCAAAAAGTCAGCTACTAAAATGTCACCGAAGACGATATAGAGTTTATATCAATTCAACATAGGCATTGATTTCCGCAAGTGATTCGACAATTATAATAACTGCTAGTAATCACCGGTCGGCCTTGCGCTGGTTTTCCTAAACTCAATTTTCTCATAACTCTTGTATTATCTTTATCTAGTACTAAACTAAGTCCCTTCCCGTGGTAAGTATGCTTAGATCTCTAAACTACGCAACAAATTTTAATGCGGTTTTTTACAAATAGATAGAGTGATTCAAGAGGAAGGTTTATATGTATAATACATACATATATTTTTTATATAAAGTTCAGAAACTTACTCATGAACGTCAAAACTGGCATTCAGAATTAGTAGAATCTAGTAATTGGCCTATAAGACCATCAACCTTAAAAATGTCTGACATAAACTCAAATGGAATTATGTTTTTACAGTTCATTTAATCATTATCTTAACCCGTTATTAAAAAAAGGGGTTTTGCCAATCATGGTAGATAGCGGATTGGCAGACATGAGAACATTATGGAGGACACAGCCTTGAGAACATTATGGAGAATTCTTAAGCGTGCTTACATAACTATGGACTCACAGTTATAGCTTAAAAGGATCACCTTTGTCACTTTGCGATTTTTTGTGAGAAATGAACATAAAAATATTTTAAAAATTATACACATATCAATAATCTACGATGATAGCCTAGTGGCTATCATCAGCTTAAGTGTCTTTCTCGAAAGGTCTGAGTTAGATCCTAGGCGAGTCTACCTTTTTCAGCAATAAGACTTACTCATGCTATATTTCATCATCACCATCGTCACCCTTTAGTGGCCCAATGCTGAGCCGGATCTCCTATTCAGAATCGCAGATTGGCAAACTTCACACACCTTTGAGAACATGGAGATATTTCGGAAGTAACACTTAAGAAACGTAGGAAACACTTAAGAATACTAACTAAACAAACGAAAGTACGATTTAATCTACTCCTTACGCCATCTATTGACGAATAGATGCCGTCTGTCTGTCTGTTACAAAATCAGGTTTATACCACTGAACCGATTAAGATAAAATATGATACAGAGATAAAGTAAAGCTTGAGGAAGAACATAGACTATGTTTTATCATAAAATATTTTTTTTAAGAATACAAAGTAAACAAATGGGTGTGTTCGTACGCCATCTATCGACGTGTGAATGAAGTGCATGTCGAGCTGTGTGATCGTTGAAAATTTAAATAATAAATTAATATATCTGTAAAGGAAATCATCCTGATGTATGTAGGTTTCAGATAAATAGATAAAACATTATTAATTGAGCAATCACGGGAGAAATACATAATGCAAATTAAACATTTAAAAACACTTAGGATTAAGCTTAGCTTAAAGTTTACTAGTATTAGATTATCTTAGTTCACCTACTAACCTTTTCTAGATTATATTAGAAAGAAATATTGCAATATGATAAACATAATAAATTAATATTATTTTCAGATCAAAATTTTCAAGTTTATTTTAATAGCATTTAGTCTACCACTATTAAGCTGCATTTCTACCAGATATGAGCGAGGATTTTGAGGCATTTGACAAACTAGGCGAGGCTAGATATAAAGCGATTCTATTGGTTCTTAACAAACGCATCTCTGACTAGTTTCTGGTGGAAAAGCAACCTTACTCTAAGGAAAAGTCAAATCTATCTTAAGAGTGTCATAGATGAGAGAGATGTGATAGCCATTCAATACATATACACATGCAATTTAGACTTAGGCGAGCAGTGCCTGGGGCTTGAGACTCAGGAGCAGGTTTTAACACCACCACTCGACCTCGCCAACTACAATAGATAATAAAATAAACTTACGTCAACCTCAACCTTAATCACGACACTATAACACTATCTTCCATCTACACTGCGCGAAAATACCAGGGAGACTGAGACTAATCTATCACACTAAAGGTTATATATTGTCTTCACGTCGATATACTTGACGTAATATAAAATGATCTACCCGCTAATACTACTTTATAAACAGGCACATAAAAATAAACTAATATGTAGACGTTTCAGTCTTTTTTACATCAATACTAATATTTTGATGAGGTTGTAGGGGGATAATCTTTGGATTTACTTTGAACCAATTTTGAATAAAAAACCAAGGTTAAATTCTTTAACCAATAGAATTTCACATAGACTATACATTAACCCGAAATTTGAAAAGCCTTTTCGTGGTAGTCGAATTTGCAAAGTAAGTCGAAGAAAAAACGGTCGGACGAAAACGTTTACGAACGCTGCCTAACGATGAGATATATATGATTTATAGTTGCGAATCTAATTAGACAGTAAATCAGTTTGAAGCTACCAGCAGTTCGGAAGGTGGTTTTCTGATGAGAATAACTGGCAAGAAACTCAACAGTCGCTCTTTTCAAAACGCCATTTTGATTCCAAGCTTTGTCATCGTTTAAGTAATCATGTATAGTGTAATATGCTTTATTTATTAATCATTTTTAATGTGAGTTTTAAATCGCTTATTAATCAAAAAACAACTTACTTGTCGATTATAGTATTAGTACGAAAATGTTAGATTTTGCATTGATTTACTTACTTAACATAGTTAAACCTAAAACGTAGCTAGAAAAGAATCCGGTATCAACGAAGCCAAAAACCAACAATTTATATGAGCAAGTGAGTTGTAATATCTACATTTGCCTCCACACGCTGTCCTACGTGATGTGATCACAAATGCGAAACCTAAAAATAAATATACTTTTTTAATGTATACCATTTACAGACAGTCCGTTTTGGCATACAATAATATCTAGATCTTAATGTTACTAAATTTTACCAAAATGGCTAACTTGGCTTTTAAATTACATGTTTAGCAGTAAAAGTTTTATCTTTAGCGCAATAGAAGGTTTTTTGCGAAAATTCCGAAACAGTTTTTTTTATAAAATTGCATTTAAATTATATTTAAATATAACAGATTTCTTGTAAATACCTACGTTGTCCTATTATGTTTTATTAAAACGACATCTATATATATATATACAGCACTAGCTGACGCGTCGTCGCTTCGCAAAGATCCGCCTTGCTTTTATCAAAAACGTTTTAGCATTTCTCACCTTTAAAACCTTCCTTGGGTTTATCGTAATATTTCAAAACAAAATTTGTCAAATTGGTGTAGTGTAACACTAACAAACGTCATATAAATGATATAGGATTAGATTTACATATCATATGTTAAATTTGGACAAAGTAAAGGACAGTGTAGGTTTTAGTACTATGATTTTAAAACGTTAAAATAACTGCACAAAAAATTTAACTCAACTCAAGTAAAAATGTGGATTTTCTTGATGAGTGAACAAATAAAGAGAACTAAAGTTTTTGAAGTATACTAGTTTTTTAGTCTATATTGAACGAGAAACCGTTGTTTTAGTTTAATTTAAATAAAAACATAAATGTAATAATAAACTTAACGGAAGCTCCGTTAACTTTATTATTACATCTATGTATTTACGAAAGACCACACATTATCTTGACGGAAAGATGAATGACGTGTACGCGCACGGTAATGATACATCGAGGCATTTCTTCTTGCTTTCCATACGACCTTGCGTTTCCGGATCCACTGACTACATTAGTCTGCGTTTTTAAAGATCAACTTAGTAGGCACGCCCTCGTATGTACGATTCATATATAAGCATATTCCGAGACCTCTGTACTCATTCCACGATACCCAGTTGATCAAGCAGCAATGTCAGCTAAGGTGATTATAAACTGTGTTTTAAATAATATTACGATTAAATTATAATATCTTGTTTAATTATCGATAATTCTGTGTACATTTTATAAATAAAAATAAAATACGTGCAGGTTTCCATGTCTGATTAGTCTGTTCTTAACTCAGCTTCATCGTCGTCAAGAGTTTTTAGCTTTTAATAATAGTATTGTAATTGAATTTTATTTGAATATAATGTCTTTTTTTCAGTTGGTTGTAGTACTCGCCTTGGCCGCTGTGGCCCAATGCTCAGTAGTGCCAGTGGCGCAAGCAGACACCGACTACACGAGCTTTGCTTATGATGTTGCTGACCCCTACACCGGAGACTTCAAAAGCCAAGTGGAGACCCGCGTTGGTGGAAACGTACAAGGACAATACTCTCTGCTAGATGCTGACGGCACAAAACGCACTGTTGACTACACTGCTGATGATGTTAACGGATTCAACGCAGTCGTACGCAAAGACCCTGCTGTTGTCGCCACTCCCGCTGTAGTTGCCTCTGCCCCCGCAGTGGTTGCTGCCCGTACTGTCGCCGCCCCCACCGTAGTAGCCGCTGCCCCTACCGTAGTTGCTGCCCGTACCATTGCTGCTTCTCCCGCCTTGTACGCTGCATCTGCCCCTGCAGTAGTGGCTGCCCGCACCTACTCCGCTCCCGCCGTCTACGCGGCATCTGCTCCAGCTGTTGTCGCCGCCCGCACCTACTCCGCTCCCGCCGTGTACGCCGCATCTGCTCCAGCTGTTGTCGCCGCTCGCACCTACGCCACCCCCGCGGTATACGCTGCATCTGCTCCCGCAGTAGTTTCTCGTAGTTATGCCCCAACAGTGTACGCTGCCTCAGCTCCCGTCTTAAGCACCCGTACCTACGCCGCTCCCGCTGTCTACTCAGCATCTTCCCCATTAATCGCCCGTTACGCTTCTCCTTACTACGCCTCCTATGGTGTCCACTCGACCCCCATCAACTACTGGTAAACGAACTTTTTATGAAATAACTTAGATTAAGCTCGAAACTGCCTTGTAAATATTATTTACATATAAATTAAACGAATTTTTTACATAGTCCTACATAGTTTCACTTGATCTATCAAATACCCGTTCACCTTAATTATATTCTGTGGTTGTCGGAAGCTCTATGTCACCGAATCACGTTACATGGGTTTTACGTTCAGACAAAGTATAATATATGATGAATAGTAATTGAACATGCAGGGGCGTATGCTTTGACTAAATACGGCGCCTGAATCATAAGTATATCATAACATATGAATATCACGCATTCAGTTAATAACTTTTTCACTACATTAATTTTAAATAAGCTACTTAATACATTAAAAATAACCCAAAGATTAAATAACTAAACATGTTGAAAAATTATGATAGACAATACAGCTATTTCTACCCCTGTACATTGCAATTCATTATATTCCAAATCTTTTTCTGTAAAAGCTATAAGCTTGTGGAACTCACTCCCCCTTGCAGTGAAACAATCTAAGTCTCTTCCAATTTTTACAAAACGAATGAAAGAATTCTATTTGAGTCATTGAATCTTTGTATCATCTTTGTAGAATTTGTATGTATGGAAGTAATGTGTTTATGGATACATATCAATATGTATTAATTAGTTTAGGTACTTATCTAATATAATTATATTAATTGTATTTCTCTGAGCTGTGTACATCTTCCCATCTCTTTGCACCATCTCCTATATACCTAAAGAAATTGTACTCCAATTTTTTTTTAATTTAGCAACGAAAAGAGTGATTAAGTTAGCAATATATAACAGACTAGGGGCCCGTCCCGGCTTCGCACGGGTGGATAATTTTTTTTTTAATATTTTGGCTCCCGCATTCTATCGCTCCCTCTATCGCCGCGTTACTTGCTGCGCTGCGAGGCACCCACACCGCGCCGGCGGCCCGTCTGGGATTATTTTTTATTTATCTTGATATTTTTATTTCGTAATATCTTTTGACTGGAATGTCCGATTTCAATAATTCAAAAAGTAATTAACAGGTATTGAAACAGTCTTCATTATTTGGATAAGAATTAATACAAAGTTATGGAAAACATGGTCTGATTTTGATAGGCATTTTTATCAACTTTTAAAATGTAAAAAAGTAGTTATAGTGACTTAACATTTTTTTGTTCTATCATCAATACTTTTCGCAGCGCATGCGATGAAAGATATTTTATGGCTAATTTTTTTGCACCTTGTGTTGGTTTTAGTGAGAATTTCTGGGGATCTCTAATTTTTTCTTGTAATAAATATAGCCTATGTTACTCAGAGATAATGTAGCTTTCTAATGGTGAAAGAATTTTTGAAATCGGTCCAGTAGTTTTTATGTTTATTTGTTACATACAAAAATACAAAAATCCAAAAATACAAAAATACAAATCTTTCCTCTTTATAATATTAGTATAGACTCATATAGTATAGATATAGATATTAGATAGGAAAGAAAGAACCTACGAGAGATGTTGGTTTGATAAATAATTCATAATATTACGTTTATCCCACAAATAAATAAAATTGGAGTGTCTGTTTGTAATATTAAAATAACCACTTTTTACTAAGTGCATATGGAAGTATACACGCTACATATAATGAAAAAATTTATTTCTAATTTTTGTCTCTCTGTTTATCTGTCTTTCTGTCAGTTTGTCTGGTTTTTCTCTGAAATGGCTAAACCGATTTTGACGGACCAGATCTTTCGAGCAGTTTTATTATGTTTTGCCATCGTCTTTGCTGGTAATCCTGAGATTGAACTTCACCGTCGGCCATCGTTTATAACCAAAGGTTACAAATGCTGAAGTATTGGTACCAATAAGGGTATACGGTTTGGTATGTCGGCTAGTAGTAGAAGATATAAATTATGAGACAGATTAATTAAACGTAGTATTTAATCACAATCGATTTTATTACGCTTTAGTTTTTAGAAACGTTTCTAAAGGCATGTAATTCTAATTTGTTTCGTCAAATACCCCACGCTTTTTTTCATAGTAATGACTTGCAAAAATCCTTAAATTGAACTAGGAAAAAGATTAATAAAATTATATGTAATTTACCAGGTTTAATTAATGTCTTACCTTATTCTATGTCCTTTTCCAAGTCTATCTCTGTACCAAATTTCAACAAAATCGGTTCAGTGGTTTAAGCGTAGAAGCGTAACAGACATACAGAGTCACATTCAAATTATGATGTTAATATATCGTTGAGAAAATTGGGATTTTGGACCGCGGATTATTGGATTATTGTTCATTGGTCGATCTTGTAGGTTAAAATAATATTTATTTATTAAGTATCCAAAGTAAAGTGGCGTATTTTCAACCCTCTGGAAAAATTATAAATATTGGTCCTACAGTTCCGGGAGTAGGGACTTTTCTTTGGGAAATTTTCTGCTCTCTTTGAATCTTTTTTCAAATTTAAAATATCTTATATAAATTTCAAGATATTTGCAAAAAACCAAACCCCATTTTTTCACTTAATTGTTTATAACTTGCATAATTCATAATTTTTGGAGAATTAAAAAAATGTTTCGACCTAAAAAGCACTTGTTACTCTTCCAAGAATTTGGAAAAATATACAAGATGAACAGTTTATGAGTCCCGTCAGTTAACCTTTACCCAGGGAAGTGAGAAGGGAAGGGAAGATATGTTAATTTTTAAAATTAACTAATTATTCCTACTTACTGTGAATTGGCTAGATAAATGAAGCGATTCTATTGGTTCTTAACAAACACTTCCTTCCCATCTTTTGTGATGGAAACGCAACTTAATAATAGTTAAAACATTAGCCGTAGCCTGTCCTGCTATATGTAAATGAAATAAGCTAAAATAAGGATCTCTTTTGAAGTAAAGATGGGAGGTATTATTGATCGTATATTCTCTTTCAATTTTTTTGATTAAAAAAACGTGTTACAACATATCTTATAACTTAAATAAATTGTGGATGTGTATACTAAAATTTGGTTGTATATGTGGTTAGATTTTTAAAACTAAGGAACGGATTTTGATGCGGTTTTTTAAATAGATAGAGTGATTCAAGAGGAAGGTTTATATGTATAATACATACATAGTATAGTAGAGAAACACTGATAATTTTAGAGGTTTCTAATGTGATGTCGTAAATAAACACATTTTTTTGTGCTTACATTGCAAACGCTGGCTGAACCCTACGAGATAGATCAAAATAATGTACTACAGTATTGTACCCCCTAAAAAGGTCTACAAAGTTTTTGCTTCACGTATTAATATATAGATGATATGAAAACATGTTAACTCCCATATACAATGTCACATAAAAAGATAATTTCACAATAAAAGATTATAATTTAATACATTCAGACCGATATCCGTGCTCTGACCTAATAGGTTCTGAACGAAACAACTGGAACTGAACGTCATTGGAAATATAGCTTAGTTCTATCCTTTTCTCAAACATAAAATTAAATGGTCGAATAAAATTTGAGTCCTTACATTAAATATTATTAAGATGTGGTAATTAAAGACATTCCGATAAATAATTTTGTATAACGGCCTTGTATTTCCGGAATAATCTATTGGCTAAATAGAGTAATTACTCGTCTTAAAGTTCAACCAGTGCCTATTTAAAAATGCCATAAAATCTGTGAATCATATAAAAGGTGGCAGGCAGATTATACTGTATCCATTTGTTGAGATTCACTAACAGAAACAGCAATGGCCAAGGTAAGATGATAAACATAAGTATGATAAATATTTAATCTAAAATGTAATGATTAATTTAGTCGAAAATTCTAACATTGTCTTTTTCAATCCATAGTTCGCCGTAGTCTTCGCTGCCCTCGTCGCTGTGGCTTACAGCTCAGTCGTACCAATAGTCAAAGTAGACGATGACTCTGCAAGCTTCTCCTACGATGTAGCCGACCCCATCACTGGTGACTACAAAAGTCAAGTAGAGACTCGCACTGGTGGAGTTGTAAGAGGACAATACTCTCTGGTAGACCCTGATGGCACCAAACGTACTGTAGACTACACCGCTGATGATGTCAACGGATTCAACGCTGTTGTGCGCAAAGATGCTCTAGTTGCACCAGTGATTTCCGCTACTCCAGTTGTTGCCCGTACCGTTGCTGCTCCAGCTGTTGTTGCTGCCACTCCTTCAGTAGTTGCCACCCGGACTGTTGCCGCTCCCACTGTATATACCGCCTCTTCTCCAGTAGTAGCTAAAACTTACGTCGCTCCGGGAGTCTATGCTACCTCTTCACCTACTGTTTTCTCTGCTCGCACCTATGGCCCATCAGTCTACTCATCAGTTTACCCAGGAACTTACGCTCGCTTTGCCTCTCCTTACTATCCATCGTATGGATACCCTACAACTTCCTACAACTATGTCTAAGATTTCAAGAACAGTTTAGTGCCATGTAAATAATAAAATTTAGGCATTTTTCAATAAATGTTTTTTAAAATATAAACACTTTTTAATGTATTATATTTTCGTCCATAATAAAAGTAGAAAAATAGAGTATTACTGTATAGATTAAGCATTCTAAAGAGAAGTTTTAGAAATAATTTATTTCAAAAAACTTTAATATTTCATTTCACAGGAATTTCCTGCAATTTACTTTTAATCCACATCGGATTTAAAATATCTTAAACAGATTTACCAAAAATGATTAAATAGTTCACTAAGTTCAAAATAATAATAAAAAATATTTACTATAATAAATACTCAATTAACAACCCAAAAATATTTATAATTTCTATTATTTTCAGCATGTTCCTTAACTATTAATATAAATACCATGTCAAAAAATGTTTGAGAATTTTAATCGGATTATTAATTTGTATATTCAGAATAATAATATTGTAAAGAAATTTCAGAATTAAATCATTACATGATAAACAATAGTGAGATGGAATGTGAAACCAAGTCAGTTATTTTACTTAGTATCAATGAAAGCAAGTTTTCAACACCTTTGACCACTTCAATATTGAAAACTTTATTCTTATAATAAGAACAATGCTATGGTATATGGTATGAGTACTACTATGTCTTACAGCTTTATACATATTATAAACACACACACATACACAAATGCACGCACACACATTACATAATCATCGCATGTGGACACCCTTGAAAGGGGAAAAATATATGTCAGAAGAGAGAGACGATTTGAATGAATAAAGTGATCGAATAATGAACCGAATCTAATGGAGAACGCCGTATTTGAATGAATTAATAATCGAATATCACGATTCCGTAGTTTTTGAACAGGAACTCAGGCAGTGCCTTGGACTTGTGACCAAGGTGTAGGCTTAAGAGATCCCTTTAAGTAATTACAACACTCGCCTCCACTGCCCGGTCTCACAGTCTGTCTTAGGTTAGGTTAACATAAGGCTAACATATACTGGATGTGGTTGCGGATTACTTCCATGGCCGGGAAATCACTTACCCGATGAAGGATGGCAATTGGACGAGGTGGAGGATGTCATGCGGTGTTCCGCGAGGGGTCTGTTCTTGGGCCACTTCTGTGGAACATCGGCTATGACTGGGCTCTGCGTGGGGCCAATTCCCGAGGTGTCAGCGTGACGTGCTACGCTGACGACACCCTGGTGACGGCCCGCGGCTACGATTACCGCGAGGCGGCGGTGTTGGCCACGGCAGGTGTGGCGCAAGTCGTGCGCCGCATCAAAGCGCTCGGGTTAGAAGTGGCGCTGCAAAAAACGGAGGCCATGGTATTTCATGGGCCTCGTAATCGCCCTCCTGAGAACAGCAGCAGCGTTGTCGGTGGGGTGGTTATCGCTGTCGGATCCTGGATGAAATATCTGGGGCTCGTCCTTGACAGTCGGTGGTCGTTCCACGAGCACTTCCGGCGCTTAGTCCCAAGACTGGTGGGTGCTGCCGGGAGTCTAGGGAGACTTTTACCCAACGTTGGTGGTCCGGGCGGCGCAAGTCGGCGTCTCTATACTGGGGTGGTGGGCTCTATGGCTCTGTACGGTGCGCCCATATGGGCGGGTTCTCTCAGTCCTAGAACTGCAGTCTTGCTGCGGCGTCCGCAGCGGGCTATGGCGCTGCGGACGAGCCCGAGCGTACCGTACGGTATCGTTTGAGGGGGCATGTGTGTTGGCGGGAGTACCGCCGTGGGATCTCCAAGCTGAGGCTCTTGCGGCGATATATCGCAAACGAGCCCTCGCGCGCAGTGAAGTCGATGGGGATCCACCACAACGAGTCGTTGAGATGTGGCGATTGGAAGCAGCGGCGGAAGTGCTAGAGGCGTGGAAGGAGAGATGCATTGCCCAGGGAGCTAGCCGGGAACTGATAGCCGCAGTCCGGCCCGTACTAGAACAATGGGTCGGCCGCAAGTTCGGTCCCCTCACGTACCGAGTGACACAGTTGCTGACCGGGCATGGCTGCTTTGGGCGGTATCTGTGTCGGGTGGCGTAAAGGGAGCCGACCACCACATGCCATCATTGTGGAGACGGTGCGGAGGACACGGCGCACCACACGCGACAAATCTGTTCCGCGTGGGAGGAGTCTCGCGCCGTCTTAACTGCGGTCATCGGGCCCGACCTGTCGTTGACGACGTTGGTCAAAGCCATGGTTGGGAGCGAGCAAGCTTGGGTAGCCGTCAAGACATTCTCCGAGACTGTATTGACGGCGAAGGAAGCGGCGGAGAGGGAGAGGGAGCGCAATGTTGACTCCCACCCTATGCGCCAAGGAAGAGGCGGTCGACGACGCCGAGCCTATGTGGCTTTAATGCCATGATAATTGCGCCGTCGACGAGTAGACTATGGGTGGTAGACGGGGGATTCTGCTGCCCATGCAGAGGTCTAGTGCTGGTGCGCGCCCCCTCGTGTTTCGGGGGCTACACTATGCTTAGTTCAAGGGGAGACTCATCACCTTAGTCTCCCAGATGAGAGTCCGGTTGCGGATAACTGCTGACGGGGTCGCGGAAGTACTTTTCAATTTCCCGTGGCCTCGTCCCTATAGCAGGAGAGTGGAACACCCCGGATGGTTTAGCGGGTAGGGCTGCCTCCTTCCAAAGCAGTGTTTGGGCTGTCTCCTTCAGAGGCAGTCACACCAACCCCGCATAACTTTCCCAAGTCCCCGCTTGGGCAAGTATCTGTATACAGATTCCTCCGGGTAAAAAAAAAAAAAAAGGCTAACATAACCTAACATAAACCTAACCTAACCTAAACCTAACTTAAGGTTGTGTTAACACATCTAAATACAATGTAAGGACTAACAACAAGTCCTCTTTACTAACATTCTACCCTAACTACAGCCCGGCACGGCCTTCACCACTATCCTCCCCCAACTATACCCCGGCATATATATTGTTGATTAGGGTTCTGTAACCAAAAAATAAAAACGGGACTCTATTAAGACTTCGCTGTCCGCCCGTCCGTCTGTCTGTCACCAGGCTGTATCTCATGAACCGTGATAGCTAGACAGTTGACATTTTCACAAATGTTGTATTTCTGTTGCCCTTATAAAAACAAATACAAAAATAAATATTCAAGGAGGCCCTCCTTCCTCCTCCTCCACGCAAGAAGCTTGATTTTTTTGCCGTTTATTGGTCGATATTAATAACGGCAACAGGTAAACGCTTGAAATATTCACAGAATATTTAGTTGTATATTCACTTTAAAAATAAATAATAAATTAATAAAAAAAAATTTTTGCTCTCACAGGTGATTAAAAATATTGATTTGAAATAATAATGTTGATTTTAATTTGAGTGCAGGTCAAAAATAGTAAGTTACACCTTTAAAATGAAACATATACAAAATCTTAATAACTTTATTCTCTATATTTACCGGTTTTATAGAACCTATGTCTCTATGTATATTTCGCCCGTGAGGGGACGGGTTAGAATACTATTCCCCTCTGCCACTGACAGACTTACCCCCTCCGTCTCCCATCCCATTAATGCTGCGGATCTAGTGGACTTGTTCAGGGTCTAAAACCGCAGCATATTTTTTTCTTTACTCCCCCTCTCCACTCTATCTTCGAGGATGCAACGCATCGGATAAAAAAAGGATATCTCTTGTTTTGCCGATGATGGTTACCATGTGGTGGACCATCTGCTCGTTTGCACCTTATCTGCTATATAAAAAAAATGATGCCCATCCAATCCGATCTTCGACAATAATAAATAGAGAAAACACGCAGAAAGATCCTTAAAGTTATCTATTCTTGCGACCCCTACGTTTTCTCCACTAAACTAGTTTTATAATTCAGGTACCTATGTATTATATTCTTATGTCTTTTATATGTTACCGAAAAATTGTTATAATCTATCTTACCGTCACCGTTAGATTATAATCTACGTCACGATATTTTAAACTGTAGCAAGATTGTAAACTTCTGAACCAGAATGAATTTACCATAAAATTACAAAACTATTACAATGGGCATAATAAAAATAGTAAAAAATTAGAATGGACAAAAACATCGTCTTAGGGACATCTGTGACGTCTCCGGCGCTATGCGAAGAGTAACCCCTTCGAGAATACCCCTTAGAAAATACACAGGTACTTGTTTTTCTGACTAGATATTGATATTATTTTTCATTGTACTAAGTAAGGGATTATTAAAAGAGCATATTATACTTTTACATTATATAAAGATAGACTAGTAACCGGACTAGTTATAATGTTCGATATTGTTTAACGTTATTATTAAATTTATTTAGTCACAGTACTAATTACACAATTAATAAAATCAGTGACGAAAAATTCAATAAATAATAACACGGGTACTCTTTACCCGGCCAGACAAGGAAGAGAAAGAAAAATTAGGAAGGAGATGTAACTATAGGAAAAACATTTTTAAGACGAAAAGAAAAAAATCGTTATTCTTAATATCGTCGATTTTTCTAGGAACAGCTTAATACTTCTAAAATCTTCTAAATTCTTGAGTAGTACATAATTAATTAAACGAAAATGGAATTAGACGTATCTCTCTCTTTTCTTGGTTATCCCTGTCTCTTCTTGGTTTAAAAATTTTTTAAATTAGTTTAAAAAAATAGTAATATAAGTTATAATAATAATAATCATTCATCATGGTTGTGATGTTTAAATATTTCCATAATTTGTTTAATTTCCGGCATAACCTAATTATTGTACAGTAATGACTATTTAAAGATCAACCAGTACCCATTAAAGAACTATATAAGAGCCCCTTGATCCTTAGCACAGCATCCATTTGAGAAGAACTATCAACATAAGCAACAATGGCAGCTAAGGTAAAAACAAAAAAATATATTTTTTTATATCTATTTGTAGTAGTCGACCAGTCCTGGCTACGCCAAGGTATTCCCAAAGACATAAAGGTCACACAGCTCGACAGATGGCGTCATCGCAAACTCATTTGTTAACTTTGTATTCTTAAGTATTTTTTTCGTGAAAAACATAGTCTATATCCTTCCTCAAGCTTTACTTTATCTCTGTATCATATTTCATCAAAATCAGTTCAGTGATTTCAGCCTGATTTTGTAACAGATAGACAGATGCTATCTCTCCGTCAATAGATGGCGCAAGCAGTAGATTAAATCGCACTTTCGTTTATTTAGTTAATATTTCAAAGTAAGAAATTATAGTATTAGTAAGGATTTAATCTGTTTTTATTGATTATAAAAAAAGAAATTAAAATAGTTTGCAAAGCAAACAGACACAAACTGATTCACTTGTTTGACGTGTTAAAAATACTTTTATGGAACTTGTTATTAAAATAAACATTTTTTCTTGCAGTCCGCAGTAATCATCGCCGCTCTCCTTGCTGTAGCTCACAGCTCAGTTGTGCCAGTAGATGATGATGCTTCAAGCTTCGCCTACGATGTAGCTGATCCTTACACTGGTGACTACAAAAGCCAAGTAGAAACACGCGTTGGTGGAGTTGTAAGAGGACAATACTCTCTGGTTGACCCTGATGGTACCAAACGTACTGTTGATTACACCGCTGATGATGTCAACGGATTTAACGCTGTTGTGCGCAAAGAACCACTAGTAGCTCCTGTGGTATCCGCACCTGTTGTTGCCCGTACCGTTGCTGCTCCAGTAGTTACCACCCGTACTGTTAACACTCCTGTATACACCGCTTCTTCTCCAGTATTATCGAGAAGCTACGTCGCTCCAGGAGTCTATGCTACTTCTTCTCCTGTTTACTCTACTCGCACTTACACTCCTTCAGTCTACTCAGCAGTACCTTCAGTCTACTCATCAGTACCTTCAGTCTACTCATCAGTACCTTCAGTGTACCCAGGAACTTACGCTCGATTTGCCTCTCCTTACTACTCATCGTATGGATACCCTGCAACTTCTTACAACTACGTCTAAATATTTGTACGTGTTTTGAACATTGTCATGTAAATATTTAACTTAGATTTTATATGTGAAAATAAATGTTTTAAGAAGTATATCTTTTTTTAATTAATCATCGAATCCCGATAACAAATCCCAGTAACAATAAGACGAAAACGAGAGACGAAGAAGCGTTTCCACTAAAGATAAATGAGAATGTGTAGTGAGGTATATGTTTGTTAAGAACCAACAGAATCGTGTCATTTACCAATCTTCCACATCCCTCTTCTCTTGTATTCTTTTTTATTGTGTTAAAAAAGTGAGTGAGACAGAAGACAGTAAGTGAGATGGCGGTGTCCACTGCATATCAGTGACATACTACGCATTATAGAATAGAAATACAACAGAAATAGCATACTCTTAGTTGCGGATATCAGGGTATGGATGAATAAATGAGAGACTGATTTAGTGAGAGAATGGTTTGCTCAGCTAAGCGAGGGCGGGTTGGTTGTTCAATTATAAATGGTATTAGAGTAGCTACAACCATTTAATACATTTTTTGTTGTCTCAATTGAAAAAAAAATATATTTCATAATACTTAGTGAGCAGGTAATATTAACATTTGTCCGGTGTTTGATTTATTGAGGTCTAAATGTTTTATCTTAAGTGCGTTGTAAATCGGTTCATTTGCAAATAGTTTTGTGATGACGTCACAGACTAATACGTACTTATCTCAAATAAAGTTCCGGTGTATGTGTATTATTTGTCATAAATTAATTGGTCTACATTTTACTCAGCCGGGCAGAGATTAGGCTGCCTTTTCGATAGTATATATTAGGATAGAACTATTTACCTCTTTTAGCTAATTTAGTTAAGTACCTCTACAGTGTTATCAATATTATAAATTCAGTGTAAATTTGTGTTTATACCTTCTTGTGTAGCTGATTCATTTCCTAATATATTTTATAGCAATTTTGTAGCACGACGCTCTGCGGTCCACCGCAACTGAAATTAGCTCTAGCTTGGATTTTGTTATAGTTTCGGATCAGATTATATAATGTTAAATATGGTTTATACTCTACACGCAGATCTATGGTATCACAGGTTGAAGACTAGAATATTATGTATAAAATACTATACACAGAACAACATACATACAATTATGATTACCTTTTTGTTAGCCTAACAGATAAGTTATCAATTGTACACACTTCGAAAGTAAAATACTACTCAAATGTTATAACTAACAATAAAAAACTCTAACAGAGCAAAATCAAAAATCAGTGGCTTTTTTTTCAAAATGAGTTAATTCTCAGAAATGGAAAATGTCACATAATACAGTCATAAAATAAAAGTAGTTTGAGTCAATATTAAAGACACGATCTTTGACACAGAAGTATCTGCCGCGATTTGATACGACTGGAGACTAAAGTCCAAAAATGGGAAGTTAACGAGAGTTAACTAGAAAATATGTACAATTTCAAAAGAATTAACTTTGATTAAAACTAAAGATTTACAATTAATAATAAAAACTAACCTAACATAGGCTAAGCGAAATGAATATACAGGAGAGACTTACACTAAGAAAAAGGGACATTTACAAAATACAAACCTAACCTAAGGAAAATTGGAAATTAAAAACTTAAAATATTGTCAAATCCGATGTTTATGTAAAGTCAGTCCGGGAATAGTCATGTCTTATTGAAATTTTTCAACTGATTAATGATAAAATCAATGAATTTAATGTATGATTAAAGGGCGCCTTCTTTCTCCATGACTTCGGTCACTATGAAGGGAGAGACCCTCGCAATGTCACAACTTATAATGTGGTCTAATCTGGGGAGGTCGAAACGAGGACAGTCCTCAAGCAAATGGGTAAGGCTCTGGACGGAAGAATCGTTGGCTGCACTAATGGGGTACTGTCATAGAATAAGAGAGCAATGATACCCATCACTGTTCAGCAATACACATGCAATTTAGACATATAGACGGGCAAAGTGTAGGGTAGTAAAGGCTTTTTATTCAAATCTTCTCTTCAGCTTTATATTGCTGCTTTGCTACACAAACTAATCAAGTGTTACACACAGTACATAACTACCAATGATTTCAAAATAATAAAGCAGCTCCTCTGAACATTTTACATATATACTTTTTATAGATGCAAATAATAGGTAACGCCATCTGTCAGAACTTGTACGAACTACGTGTGTAAAGTATTTGAAACTTAGTTGAACAATTACTTAATTTAATTGCTGAACAAGAAATCAATACAATCTAGTATTATGAGTATGGGAGCTATACTGCGCAATAGCACTCAAACGACAATATTAAAATGTGATCTAGATAGATGCCGAGCAGTGCCTAGGGCTTGAGACTCAGGAGCAGGTTTAAAGACTTCTTTTATAACCGTAAATTCACACCTTCACCGCTCGACCTCGCTACCTATTATAATATTAAAGAGTACATTACTCACGTGCTCCTCGATAACGGAAGCCTTGCACCACGCCACTAAACAACACTACTGCGCGACACCACATGACAGACTAACTCAATCCTATCGGAACGAAATTGTCTACTAGAAATAAAATAAAATGAACTACCCACGAATACTATTTTATTAACGGTGTTGCTATAAGAGAACGACGTACCCTACGATATAATTGTATTAGTCTTCAAGCAGTATAGCAGTAAATATAACTTGTAAACTCGCTCTTGGGTGACAAGCCCCAGATACTGCTGTGCTTCCTGTCTTAAACTCTTGTATATACGACTAGCTTTTCCTGGAACTTCGTTTGCGATATTGAGGTAGTTATATTAGTAGACATATTTAATCATTTTGAGGTAGTCACACTAACTTTGCACCCCCCTTTTACCTCTTTAAGGGATGATTTTCGAAAAAATATTTTACACTTGTTTCATGACTTTCAATGAAGAACCTTTTATATATATAACTAGGGGCCCATCCCGGTTTCGCACGGGTGGAATATTTAGTTTAAAACATTTTGGCTCTCCCGCATTTCGGTGCCCCTCTACCTCGGCGTTACTCGCTACCACTCGCTGCACTTCGAGTATCACCGAGATAGAACTACACCGGCCCGTCGCGTCGGCGTGTATTTTTTGTTTATATTGATATTTTTAATTTCGTAATATCTTTTGAATGGAAGGTCCGATTTTAATAATTCAAAAAGTAATTTACAGGTATTGAAACAGTCTTGAATATGAAATAATTTATTTGGATAAGGATTATTACAAAGGTATAGAAAACATGGTCTGATTTTGATAGGCATTTTTATCAACTTTTAAAATATAAAAAAGTAGTTATAGTGACATAACTATAATAGTTGGACATATGGTCTTGCGGAGTTTTTTGTAGATATTGATACGTTCTATAATATTCTAGAACATTTTTTTGTTCTATCATCAATACTTTTCGCAGCGCATGCATTGAAAGATATTTTATGGCTATTTTTTTTGCACCTTGGGTTGGTTTTAGTGAGATTTTCTGGGGATCTCTAATTTTTTCTTGTAATAAATATAGCCTATGTTACTCAGGGATAATGTAGCTTTCTAATGGTGAAAGAATTTTTGAAATCGGTCCAGTAGTTTTTATGTTTATTCGTTACATACAAAAATACAAATCTTACTTCTTTATAATATTAGTATATATTATAAAGAAGTAAGAAATAAAGATAAATAATTAAATATTACTGTACTTTTTACTTACAAAACTTACAAAACATACAGAATAAAACGATTTTTGAATATTACTTTTTTTTTATTTCAATTTCTATAATTTATACTAATGTCATTGTATTGTGACTATGACTATCATAGTGAAGTATAATGTTGCTCTTATTGAGAATAACGTCTATGATATCTTCATTGGATTAATTAAATGTTTAGTAGCGGGAACAGTTACGTTTAAGGATCACAAACCTAGGCACAGCTCGACTTCATGTTATAATTTTAAAAAAAACAAGCAAATAAAAAAATAAAATGTTAGCAATACTGTTTATAAATAAGTATTTGCGGGTAATTTATTTTACCTTATTTCGAGTAGACAATATAAGTGGGTATGCACGCTTGGTGCTAGGCCTCCGTTGTCGAGGAGTACGTAATATAAAGCACTCACAAAGTCGCAGAAGAACTCATTTAAAGTCCATAAATGTCAACAAAAAATGTAGCAAGCATATCTAAATTATTTCCATAAATTCGCTACACATTTCCGGAATATACTAACAAAAAGTAATTAGGTAGTTGTATTTTAAAGATTAACCGGTGCCATTAAAATCACGCATCAAATTTGCAGATAGTATAAAAGCTCCGACATCTAATACATTTGTATCTAGTTCACAAGATCTACTTACAAGAAGCAATGGCAGCTAAGGTAATTAAAACTTAATATACAAAAAATGTAAATTTCATACTAATTTATCATACTTAGATATTTGTGTTCTTTTAATAATATTCTCTTCTTCAATACAGTTTTTTGATAGAAGTATGCTGTATGTATACGCTTAACAAATCAGATTTTTTAAATCATCAAACTTAATTTAATGTTACAGTTCGCAGTACTTTTCGCCCTGGTCGCTGTGACCCACAGCTCAGTGATAGTGCCAGTGGTCAAATCAGGAGAGGATGTCAGCAGCTTTGCCTACGACGTAGCCGACCCCAACACTGGAGACTACAAGAGCCAAGTAGAAACCCGCTCTGGCGGCCTTGTCAAGGGACAATACTCCCTGGTCGAACCTGACGGCACCAAACGCACTGTGGACTACTCTGCTGATGATGTCAACGGATTCAACGCTGTTGTGAGCAAAGACCCTGTAGTTACTCCAGTTGTAGCCGCTACTCCTGTTGTTTCTGCTGCTCCTGCAGTGGTTGCTGCCCGTTCCTTCGTTACCCCCTCAGTCTACGCTTCAGCTCCATTAGTAGCCAGCACTTACACCTCCCCAGCATACTACCCCTCTTCCCCAGTATATGCTCGTTCTTTGTACTCTGCAGTACCTTCAGTATACTCTCCATACTACTCTAGCTATAGCGTACCCACAACAGTCTGGTAAACGACAACTTTAGATTAACAATATCATTCCATATGTTCTTGTGTTCAAATAAAGTCATTTAAAGAAATATTTTCTTTGGTATCATTTAATGTTATGTCAATAATTAATAATGAATAAATTAATAATATACATAAATGTAAAACTTGTTGGATAATGTGTCAGATATTTACAAAAAATTGTATCAGGACATTCTAGTTTTTTAGGATTCCGTACCTTAAAAGGAAAAAAGCAACCCTTATACGATCATTTCGTTGTCTATCTCAGGAACGCGTTGAACCATCAAGGAAAAAATATAACTTCTATGTCAATGCAATGAAAAGATATGGCTGTTAAATTGGTTACTCGCAATATTATAGAGTTCCCTTTCCTTCTTACTTCCCGAAAAGATCGATGTACAGAGTGACATAGTATAAATTCTATTTTTTTTAACTGGTTACTAAAGTTTGAACTAAGGCCCCTTTTCCGCTTTCTTATATTTTCAAAATCCTCAAACTCGTTAACCAAGTTATATCTAAAGGAAACGACGACAATAGCTATGTCGAACGCGTTACCTAGTAACCCTTATTGAGGTGCCAGACGTGAAATGTCGTAAAATGACAGCTTGTAAAATATAACAAACTTTGTTATTTTTTAAGTTTTTGGAATTTAATATCAAACTTACCTGGTATTTAAGTCATCAAGTCTTGCAACCAGATGTTGAGGTAGTTGAATGTTATCTCTTGCCATACCCTGAGCCTGGGTTCGTAGTTCATCCACCGCTCTTTTCAAAGGTGGAGGCTGGGCTCTTGCTCGTGATACAGCATCTTAAGTCGGGGCAGAATTACTGCTATGAAAAGCGGTAGAAAAGCGAAGCGAATAGACAAGAGAAGAATTTAAGTCGGTCAATTTTTGTAAGTGTTTTATCATATTCATTTTATAAGTAATTATAAATATATCAATTTATTGTAAACATAAGCTGTATATAGAAAGGCGTAAACGCCCCATATGTTGATATTTTAAGCCGAACACGAAAATCTTGACAGTGTTATTTGCTGTACGGAATCCTCAATGCGCTCGTTCCACACTCGCACTTGGCTAAAGTTTTTTGTATTTGAACAAAACGGTACATTTGTTAGATTTAAAATTAAAACTTCTGTAATTTGTGAAAACAAACTGAACTTATGTTAAATACTTTGCCCTTAACAGTGATCGTCAGCATTAACTTATATTCAAACGAAGCTTTTAGTAATTTTAATAAAATTACAAAGTAAATTAAAGAACGATTTAGTCAACCATAAAGTTTTATAATTACTTGTTTCCCTCTAAGTTCTAAGTCTCACATATAATGTCCATTATAGATTGGTGTACCGCCATTCATCCTCATTTTTTTATATATAAGAAATACATTTTATTTCTAGGGATTTCATGGTTTTAATATATTTGTTATAATATTTTATCAACAACTTTGTGTCATTATTTCTACGGGCTTAGACTTCCATACTTGTATAAATCAACTAATTTTACTCTACTTATGTTTTAAATATTAATTCCTTGTACTTTTGAATTTATATTTAAATCTTTACTAATAATACACTGAACTAGTAGCATTAGTAGTTTTTTAATTTCTTTTAATATTATTGAAATTATATATATGCCGGATACTAAAATAAAAAGAAAACGGATAGATGACCTATCTCAAAAGCTATATGGGCGCAATACGATCAGGATATAACTAAACGTTACGATCTCTTACTATTATGACAGGAACCCAAGCAGTGCCTTGGACTTGTGACCAAGGTGTAGGCTTAAGGATATCCTTTAAATGATCATAACACTCACCTCCACTGCTTAGTTTCACTGTTTAATCTTAAGATTAGACTAACATTAACCTAACCTAACACAAGACTAACCTAACCTAAGGCTAACCTAACCTAAACCTAACTCACACCGACATATATTTTCCTAATATCGAACTTAGTCATAAAAAAGTAGTTAATTATATCATATTTTTGGTATAAACTTAATACGATACTATTATACAGTTATTATCTGTTGTAACTTATTGCTACTATTTGATCATATTATACTATGTTGAAAATGTACTTCGTTTCTATAAAATATGTCTTCCTATCTTTCTAATATCATTATGTTGTTTGCACAATTTAATTTAACGTGTAGCTTCCTTTAAGCAACACAAAATGAATAGATACACAAAATATAGTGAAAATTATTTTTAATTTTAAATACATATTTACAAGGAATTATTAATTATCATCATTGATATTTAATTACCAGAAGATGGGAGCAGAGTAGGAAAGGGAAGCGGGGTAAACGGCGGGGGCAGCGAGGGTGCGGGCGGCAAGGACAGCTGGGGCAGATGCGGCAACTACAGCGGGAGCAGCCAGGGTACGAGCAGCGACAACAGCGGGGGCAACAGCAGCGACGGCGGGAGCGGCGACAACAGCGGGGTCTTTGCGTACGACAGCGTTGAATCCATTTAAGTCATCAGCAGCGTAGTCCACAGTGCGTTTTGTGCCGTCAGCATCTAACAGAGAGTATTGTCCTTGTACGTTTCCACCGACGCGGGTCTCCACTTGACTTTTGAAGTCTCCGGTGTAGGGGTCAGCTACATCATAAGCAAAGCTTGTGTAGTCAGCGTCTGCTCGGGCTATTGGCACCACTGAGCATTGGGCTACAGCGGCCAAGGCGAGTACTACAACCAACTGAAAAGATTTTAAATGATTAGATTCCACTTTGGATAGTTTCAAAGATTTATCAGAAATAATAATATGAATTTATTAAATTAAAAACAAACCTTAGCTGCCATTGCTTATGTATATAGTATGTTCAGCGAATGATGATTGTATCTCACGAGACCAGTTTATATACTTGTCTACATGAGATAGATCAGTTCCCGATGAAGCGGTCACTTGCCGTACTTGAAGGCAGGACGGGTCTTTAAAGATTAATCTGTGACATATTGTTTATACAATCGATATTACTGATATATTTTTAATGTCTTTACTCCTACTGATGGTGTTGAGCAGGTTTTATTGCAGCTATTATCATTAATCATTATGTGTATAATTTTAATGTGAATCATAGTTTTAGTTTTTCAAAAATATAAATCTACAATAAAAATTACTTGTATAGACTGTCGTTACTTGTTATTAGTTGCTTTATATTAATCACAGGTCAACAACAGGTGACGGCAAACTTTATCTTGCAGTGGTTGGTCCACTTAGAGGCATAAAAAATAGCCTACGAGCCACCAAATATACAACAAAAAGTTCTATAACAAACATATGTATCGCTCGAGTTCCACATAAGTCGTCATAGAGACATATATGGGAAGATTGTTACAATAATCACATTAATTTGTCTCAAGAAATGGCTTCCTATTCTCGGAGAAGTATTTTATGAAAAGCTAGCCAAGCTGTCATATGCTGTATTATTATTTGAATTTAATTGTGAATTAAAAACTCCGTTTAATTCTACCTTAAACCTTTATTCTATAGCAAAACCTTACCTTAAAATACCTATAATACAGTAATCATTTTGTAAGGAGTCAAAATGTTTTATTTTACAAAATTGTTGATTTAAGCAATTAACCATTTTGCTAGTACTTATTTTAAATATTTTTTACTGATACGAATCTGCAATTTTCTCCGTCTCTCTTTGTTTTCTATTTCTCTTCTTTTCTCTGTTACCCCCTGTCTATCTTTAGGTTTCTCTTTTCTCTATTTCTTTACCTCCATCTCCTGTATTTTTTTCTTTTTCTCTCATTATCTGACTTTCATATTTATCATTTCTCCTTTTTTTTATCTGTATTTCTTTCTCTCTCTCGATTTTTCCTTTTCTTTCTGTTTCTTTCCTCTCTTTCTTAATAAAATCATTTAAAACTACATTATTATCGAGACCGCTCGTACTTAAATAAAACTAGCACAATTATTAGATCCTTCACACGTGAATGTCAGCTACCGCTAAATATTACATTCGGAGCTAGAAGGTCCACAGTCTCCTAAAGCAAAACGAAATATTTTGAGAATAAATTATATGACGTTAACGTACCTACGTCTCAATGGCGACAGTTCCGTATTTCTTGTTTACATAACAGCATATGACTTTTTATTGATCACTGTCATAATGTCAATGTGGATTTACATGGCAAACACACGGCTTTATATAGTTATTTCTTATGGTAGATAAGGTGCAAACGAGCAGATGGTCCACCGGATGGTATGTGGTCACAGTCGCCCATGGACATCGGCAAAACAAGAGATACTCTCTAGTTTTGTCGATGCATTGCATCCTCGAAAATAGAGTGGGGAGGGTGTGAAGAAAAAAATGCTGCAGTTTCAATTTTTTTTCAGGTTTGCCCTGAGTCGGCAGCATTAATTGGATAGGAGAGGGAGAGCTAAGTCTGGCAAACATGCGGCTCGACCAGAACGTGTCTAGAAAATTTGGCGGTCGGATTCGCATGCTGGTGGTTGCAAGCCCGTCTCTTACGAGATGGTCTCCCAGCGGCAGAGGGGAATAGTATTATAACCCGCCCCCCTCACGGGTATGGTTATAAGAGCATAATATGCCTACATGTATCCCACCATAAATTGTTTTGTTATCCTGATCAAGTTCAAGATAAAAGCTTCGGACTTTTTCAATAATTTACGTTTATATTTATAGTACATTCAGGGGCGTCTCTAACCCATGCAGAGCCCGTGTACAATCGTCGCCCTAGCGCCCTTGTAGACTGACAAAAAGTCATCACATCAGAGGACATAGAAAAACATGTCAATGTCCCTTCACCTCGATGTAATGCTTCGTGCGATTCGTACGGGTGATATCGGTGAAGATAATATCATATATTGAATTAAGGCTGCCCGCATGTATGGTGCAGAGTGTGCATGCGCCGCGGCGCCCGTGTGCGTTGCACACCCTGCACTATAGGTAAAGGCAATTAAATGAAAACTGTGATAAAGTATACACCTATGTATACCTAAACTTTACTCATTAATCACTTTGTCTATATAACAAATCCATAATAGTAGGGGAGGCCATGATGCTAAATGGGGAATTACTCGAACGTCTTAGGGACATATAACATTTTGTAGATTAGATGATAGTGAAAATAAAAGGTTATTTAACGTTCCCCATTTTAATGTTCCGAAAAACATCTATAGCTTTTCAAAAATTGTAAAATTAAAAAATTACATATAATTAGCTAGATGTCAGATATTGTTTGTTAAGATGGTTTGACTTACCACTGATATGACGGTATGTTCATCTACCGACTCGAGTTGTGGGGGTGGCCATCTAGAAGGGTAGAAAAAAATGTATTCAAGCGCCGTCAGATATTCAGAGTAGATAATAAGTGATATACATAAAAAGACATGAATGCATTGTTTTGTGATTATCTGTGATGATGTTATGACGTCGGAAAGCGGTGTGGTGATGGTACGAGCTCGTCCGTGGTCTGCCACGCCCAAATCGTCAGATTTGCAAAATACACGCATTCTATCATGCAATTAACCCACCTTACCTTAATCAGACGTGCTCGAGTAAATACAAAAAATTGCCTCTTGGGCTCCCATACTATAAATATAGTATTTTTTTACAACAAAAATGAGAGTCATATTATATTAAAACAAATTTCCTTCCCGTCGTCTGTACGCGTAGATCTTTTAAACTACACAACTGATTTTATTGGTGTATTCATCAATCAATCAAAGAGTAGGTAGGTTAGGTTAGTATGCATATAATAGTAGAGTTTAATGATTTTGGTAAGTCGTTTCCTTTCCGTATGTATATTTTTTTATCAATGACAACTATAAATAAACTTGGAAAACGAAACGAAATCTTAATCATTACAGTAAATTCTAAAGATTTATTTTTGTCTATTAATGCAAATGAAATGCTTTTAATTTTTTTTAAAAGACAATATTTTTTTAGTTTCATTCAAGAACACACATTTCCTAAGTGCATTTCTGCAGAATTGCATTTAGAAATGTCTAGGCGATTTTAGTGCCATTCATTTTACAGTATGGCTGATGCAATAATTCTAACCTTAGACTCACATTTTAGTACTGATCCTTTCGTATTCGTGTGTAGTATGTGTATTGAACATATTTAAATAAAAAAAGAAATTTATTTAATTCAATCTTTGTTGATTATTCTACTGATTTTAATATAAGTTGTTTCTTTCCTGTAACACCTAAAGTATGCGAAAAACAAAATTTTCAGATGGCGTATCTAATAATTAAAGAGTTATAGGTAACTATATTTATTTATAAGAAGTTTATAGCTTTATATTGAAAGAACCATTATAATTTAAAAGCTTGTCGGCAATACCTAACGCTAATAGAAACAATGTTAAGTTACTCGTATAAAAAAATCTTTATTTTTATATACATTACATATAAATTACAAGATCAGATAGACGTCGTGAGAGATAAGTTTAACTTATTAGTACTTGAGAGAAGTAGCGTACGAAAGGGGAGAAGCTGCTAGAATTGATTTTCCGGAGTAGATGGGAGCAGGTAGGGTGCGGGCAGCTAAGAGTCCCGGGGCAGAAGCAGCGACGATAGTAGGGGCAGCTGCACCATAGACAGCAGGCGCTGCTAATGTGTTTGCAGCGATGATTCCCGTAGCAGAGCCGGCGAGGACGGCAGGAGCGGATATACCTTTAAGGATGGGTACGCCTAATGTCTGAGTGGCAATGATTCCAGCAGGAGCAGATATGCCGTTTAGAATGGGAGCAGCCAGTGTACGTGTTGCAATAATTCCAGGGGCAGAAGCAGCGATGGCGGCTGGGGCAGATATGCCGTTAAGAATGGGTGCAGCTAGTGTACGTGTTGCAATAATTCCAGGAGCAGAAGCAGCGATGGCGGCTGGAGCAGATATGCCGTTAAGAATGGGTGCAGCTAATGTACGTGCTGCTATTAGGCCTGGTGCTGGTGCACCTAATAAAGCAGGTGCAGCTAATGTACGTGCTGCAATAAGGCCTGGAGCAGGAGCAGCAACAACGGCAGGATCTTTACGCACAATAGCGTTGAATCCATTTAAGTCATCAGCTGCATAATCCACAATACGCTTGGAGCCGTCAGAATCTAGCAAAGAGTATTGTCCTTTTACGTTCCCACCGACGCGGGTCTCAACTTGGCTTTTGTAATCTCCGGTGCTGGGGTCAGCTACATTGTAAGCAAAACTGGTGTAGTCAGCGTCTGCTCGCGCCACTGGCACTACTGAGCAGTGGGCCACTGCAGCCAAGGCGAGTACTACGTATAACTGCAATGAGATATTAAAAAATTATTATCAACTAACCGACATATCAACTAGGATAAAAATTGACATTATTTTTTTCATTTGACATTATAGGTGAACACTAAGAAAGGATTTTTGGTTATTTAATTGGTGGTGAAAAATATTATATGAAAATCCAATATTATTGAATTCCCCAAGATTCTACTGTCGTCATGGGAATCAGCAAAATTTCTACTCAATAAATTAAATCCTTCATTTATTAGTATATTAAAATTTCGGTAGCACAGTCACAGGTAACGCTTATATAAAGAAAAAAAATTAATTGATAAATAATAAATAATTAAAAAAAAATATAGTTAATACAAACCAGAGCAGCCATTGCTATTCTTGTGGTAGTGTTCAGAGAATGATGCCTGGTCCTCGCAACGCTGGCTTTATATACTGCTCTGCATGAGATAAACAATTCCCAGTGGTGGTGACTTGGTGTACTTGAAGCAACAGGATCAACTTTATAAGTTTTAGCTATAATTTGTTATTAGATATTATAAAATTTTAATTTATGAAAAATATCCTGAGCTATTTTGTTTAAACATAATTTATTGTTTTATAGTATATTAGTTATCTTTATTTAAATTGATCATAAAAATTATACTGAAATATTTTCTTTCTAGAGATGTGATAATAATCTTTTTAGTAATAATTACGAATAGGTAAATACGCAAGATTGCTCACTATATTTCCTTAACAAAATCATTTAATTTTTTCGAGTATAATTTCATCTGTACAATAATAGCTATATCATGAAGTAATTAGTATTTTAATAAAATAAAATATTAAATGTCTACAGTATTTCGAAAATCCCGCAAAAACTTATTCAACTTTAAATATAAATATTCGAGTATTTTAAAGATGATACTCTTTTCTAAATTCAAGGCGTTTGGACAAATATTACTTCTTCCTTTCTTGTTTATAGACCTCACATACTTTTTTTTAAATAATGTAAGTTACATTTTGTTTATCTCAAACTTGGCTGATGCAATATTATCAGTGCGGCGATAATGCATGTTTACTTTCTAGTGTTTGTAAGCTCCGAACTTGTATGGTTTGAAGCCTTGATTGGGAAATTAGAGGTCATGGTAAAGGAATTTAAGAAATTATCTAAATAATACAAATATTAAATAAGTCAAATGATCATCTTATATGTAAATAGTTGTTTTGTAAAATTTAACTAGAAACTACTGAATTAAATATTATAACAATATTGGTTTTTGCCCCCTAAATCTGTGGAGGAGGCTACAAAATAAATGTGTTTTATATTTAAAGTTTTTTTTTATAAAAATTCGACGGTTTTAGCTCTTTTTTAGTAGACGTACAAAAATTAGCATAGTAATTCGTTTTATGTCAGATACTACTCAGATAACTATCAGATGATAGCTGACTGGCTAGCTCTATCATTATAGAGTAAACTATTTCCTACGAAACATGGTTTGAGTATGATATTTTTTAAAATAATTTGTTGTGAAGAGGTAAAACTAAAAAAAATAAAACAATATATTTGTATATTTTAGCAACATTTTTTTATTAATTTAAGAATTCCACAATGGAACAATTAATTTTCCATATATCTATACCTAAGTCTGATTGTAGGTACGTGTAGTGGGATTGTTTACGCAATATATATTTATAGTTAGTGCACATGGACTATTATAGTACCTGTATCAAATCGATTTGTACAGCATTTATACAATATCACTCAGAGATTACATGCTGTGGCATTGAAAGTTGTAAAAAAAATAGTTTTTACTAGCTAGCTATTTTTCTGTGAGGAGTTAGTGTAAGCAAATAGCAATTGTTAGTCATTGAAAGTTTGTTAAAAGGTTTTGGTTAGTTAAGAAATGCCACAACATGTGCTGAGTAGAGTTAGTGGTGAAAACACAAAGTACCAAGACAGATAGTTGCCACACTGACACACTCAGAGGGTCTTCCACTCCACTCAAAACCAAACATAACATTTACCAACTACCATAATCACATTAATCTAACAAAAACCGACAATTTATTACAACCCACGACAAACGTATACAAGCGTTTGTCATGGATTGAGCCACACTAAAAATTTAGCTAAAATGATTAATGTTAGGTTAAATTAATTTGCTAACGAGTCACGCCGCCTCGAAGGTAAATTCGTAGCCCAGGATTTGGTCCTAGGGCGGAGGTCGAAGGGCGCGACTCCTCAAAACAAGCGTCGCTGTGGTCATACCAATCGCCTAACATCTTGATACGCCTTTCGTATGCACGTTTTCTACTATAATTAACCCCCAACCAAATACATAATTACAAGAAAAGTCTACAAAGAATTAATAAAAATGGATGACAGATTTTCATGATTTACCGAAAGTTTATGTGTAACACAATGTGACGTCACATCGTGTGCGAGGCAATTGTTGCCTAACGTTCGTAGAGTAGTATAAAGAATAATGAGTAGAAAAATACTGTATTAATATATATTTTTTATTTGTCGCCGAACCTATTGATTGCTTGATTTTTTTAACAGATGTTTTATATCAGAAATATTGTCAAGATAACGAAAGAACGAGAAAAACAAAATGGTCATATTACGTAGCTATTTTTTGTAAGGTAAATGTTTGCAAAATTATCTACGATAATTTGGTCAGGGGTTATTTAAATTTTAAATTTAAACTTCATGTATGTACACTCAACCCGCGTCCCGCAAAACACCATCCTATTTTATCCTACCGTACAAAAAAGAAATCAACTAATAAAATATCTAAAAATCACAAGTAGTGCTATTCTTACTGTTAAGGTATTTCAATATTTTCCATATATATAAAAAAGTCGCTTAAAAAAATCACAGACAATCACTTCCCTTTTAGTTTACAGACATATACCATCGACGACCATTAAGTCCACTAAGCATTAGTTAGCTACGTACAAAATCCTACTTAGTTTTACAACCATGGTGGTTTACATACACTTACGCGACTATCATCCTATCCAACGTTAGTATACCCTTGATCTTCGCGTGAACCCAAACTATAGCAAACGCTCGTATAATACAGAGATGACGCTTAACATGCAAAATCCATGGACAATTAAACCGAATCCTTTGAAATACATATGCCTAACCGTGAAATATATCTATTTATACGAAACTCTTAAATAATCGTACTTTCAATTAAATATAGCTATAACACCCCCTACCACACCACAAATGCGGGCTGCCGTACATTTTACAATTTTGTACTCTACTCAGATAACCTACGTTAAATTATACCAGAGATGTACCAAAAATATACTTTTGGCAACATTTATACTCGCTTTTTTAAGTGTCTTACAGTATAAATAATCTTTGACTCTAATTTTTTTTAATCTGTTTCAATATAGTAATCTATAATGACGTTTGTTTTTCCATCTCAGCGTTTATCTGTGCGATCTGTCAATATAAGTATAAGATGCCATCTTGAATTCGCTTTCATGTCAAACATTACAAATATTATTATCTTTTTTAAAAATTTATTAAATAACTCTTGATGGTTTTATATGAATTTTTATTTAAATTGATTATAATATATTAATTTCTTTAATGCAAGTAAGACGCCATCTTAGATTTGCTTCTAGGCCACAGATTATAAATATTTGTACTTTATATAAATAAAAGATTATTTACATGTAAGACAAATAAAAATAAACGTGGTATACATAAAATCCCACTGGATAAATTTACATTTGTACTGACAGTGTCTATAAGACTTGAATTTGTACTTTAGTTTATAAAAACAGTGCTCGTTGTTATAGACAGCTAATTTGTGTGGAATTCACACATAGGACACCAAGAACATTATAATATGACACCAAGATAGAACATAATGATTGAGAATATTAAGATGGTCTTGTGATTATTTACATACATGAAATGATACTTTACCAACTTAGCTGTGGAATGAAGACAGAAAGACAAATTTCCCTGAATTAGTCCAATTGACAAGTGTATGGCAAAACAAGTCTCTTCATTTCCCAGATAAGTTGGCGAGCAAATCTTAAAATGATCATGGAGTTTTAAAAGACAAGCTTATTTGACAATATTACACAAACATTTTCTGGCAAGTATTTTATTTTGGATAATTTAATAAAAAATGTAATATCAAAATATAAATTTTAAGGATTTCAATTAGATAATTGTAAGTGATTATATTTTATTTTAAGCTCAAAAATATATAGATACTGAATATATCATAATAAATCTCAAAATCAGAATTAATAAAAAAGGGGAATATGTGTCAGTCAGTATGCGGCAGTAATACACAGCTAGTATAATATTATTATAAGAAATGAGCTTTATACTTAAACATTAAACGCGAGAGAACATCTATATTACTTTGATTATCAAATTCGTAGATTTAAACGCGACATCTAGTGCATCCTTAACATATAAAAACATCAAATGATCTTAAACAAATACCTGTCCTTCTCGTGCAACTACAGTACATACGAATGTCGATTCCTTAAATAATGACTTAGAATTACAATAAACTTTAATCACGATGGACGGGTGTAAACTTGTCGATAAAAAAAAGGAAATAAGGAAACAGAAACAAAACAGAAACAAAAAATAATAATTTTGTTACATTTTTTTAATTCGCAGAAACCTAACAAACAATAATTTTTCATTTTTTTCTCCTTAAAACATAGTAACATCTATGCAACACAAGAAATAACTGGGAAAAATTAATAATAAAATTATGAAAAAAATATATTTATACTCCGGGGAGTGTAGAAGGTACAATTAAATTGAATGGACTGAGGCCGGTCTCTCGACGTTTTGAGTTAATGAGGTAGAACATCAATGAGATTATTAATAACTAACCTATTTAACACTTACTTAAATATATATTAGGACCATCAACTCAGCTTAGAGGTAACTTAGCTCGAACATTCACGCCTTGAGCATGTCGCCGAGTTGAGAGCTCACTACCATGCAGAGATTCAATAAACGTGCATAGAATATACTTTGATTACCCAAATATGTATCCCTGCCACGAGCTGCCTGTCTGCTGTATGATGTCTGGCCAGCTCATGGCAGAGCCACTGAACATCAATCAATTTACAACATCTAGCATAAAATTGCTCCACAAACGTCCAGTTCCAATATAACTCTCACACTTATTAAAATCTGTAAACTACACAATATTTAAAAGTTAATTTAATTGCTTGTTATTCATCGAGTCAAAAACTTGAATCCTGAGGTAGTATATTTGTACTTTAATTTTTTTTATTTTTTAGTTTTATCTTAACGACTAAGTTACATTACTTCTTCATATAAAAATCTATGTAAAAGCTTACTTATTACTAAATTTATTCCTCGAGGTAGATTAACTTATATACTAGTCGGGCCGTGCGGCGTTGTACATTCAGCGAGAAAGATTTAGTGTCGAAGTTCGACCAGCGATAACCGACATTGTTAAGACCGAAAAGGCTGAATGTAGAACCGCCGCCGAGCCCATGTGACGGCAGAGGGTCACCATACCCGTATCAATCTTTGGCTTTACCATCACGACATATCGCGATTTATTTACACAAACTTAAATTTAACTAAAATACAAAAAAAAAAACTTAACTCATAAACCGACAGGAGCCGTACTTGAAGCAACGAATCGAAAAGCATTTTGAGCTGTTAAAAATTTAGACTGAATTTTAAATGCTCGGAAAAGAGCGATCAAAATGAACCAAAAACGCTTTATGCCTTAACATTCCTTGCTTAGCTATATTAACTTGTCCATTACATTCTTTGTCCCATAAACATGGATCCCGGCAGATCGCCAGCGACATTACAATATATTCTCTTCGTCTAAACGAATCACCACAAAAGCACGAGAGACCGACCACAGTCCGGGGATTGCGATACACCAACTAAGTGAGTTACTTATCACATCAAATACAACATTAAAACTATTGGGGACCACTAGTAACTTGTCCACTTATTACACATTAATTTTAACAATGCCATAACTTAATATAGTATGATCTCAAATATTCCGTGTTAGAGAATTTGTACAATCACGAGGACAATATAATAAAAATTAACACGGAACGAATTCAAAATTGACTTATGATATTGTGATTTAATTTGTACCTTATAAATAGAAAGAAACGTTTAAGATAACGGCGATCCCTTAGTGTCAACGTCCAGAGAATCCTTCAATACCCCTTAAAATTAAACGCGAATAATCAAAAAAAGCTTAAAAACGTGATGCATTAATGCAATTTCCCTTTTACGTATCACAAATAAACATTAAATGTCAAAAGAAATCACATCTATGAATTTTAAATTCATAAGTAAAACGAAATGATAAAACTGAATAACTACTTAATTTTCAATCTAACTCCTCAAATATAATAAAAAATAATTTTAACAATTTATAAGAAGTGAAACACTTGTCTTAACAATACACCTAACATAATGCCAAAATATGAAACGTAATAGTCGGTATCGACCAACGAAATGAATAATTTTGCCTCACAACATCCCGACTTTACCTACCCACGCATTTCAAGGTATTGCTTTCAAATTATTTTTTTCAGTGACAATAAGCAAAAGGTAAACATTTGTTGAGCATCATTTGAACAACATTGTTGTTAAACAGCGTCGAAGTTTATAAACTGAACATCACTTTAATTTAAGCTTTTCAGGTCAATTAAGATATGTGAGGTACAGATAATAAAGATTAGCCATATGTTAATGTAAAACCTTCAATGCCTTTAGTGTCACAGATAAAAAATATTTGAAAGCATCAAGTTTTAGGTTCCCGTCAGAAATGCAAATTATACTCAGCCAATATTTCTACGAAGTCCGTTCTGATATTTCGAAAGATCTAATAACTCGTAGATAGGCCACACGCAGCTTCTCTTTTGCTGTTCGACTTTCAGCCAATAATCGCCTTCAAAAATTGTTTTAAATTGTAGATCAACAAATGCATATTATCTGATACAGACAACAAAATATTATAATCTAAAATGTTAAGTTTTATCTGAATAAGTTCTCTATGTCTTAAAAATTACTGTTCTCTGATAAAAATAGCATCTTTAGTATACAAGAAATCTATAATAAATATAAACGAGTGCTAGTAAATGTACTTCAGTGAAAAATAATTATCTTAATAGTTTAAAAAGTTTAGGTACAACGTTGCAATTCATAATGACATAAAATGACTACGAGTACATATCAGCAAAGTATACTAAAAGTCTTAAATGCGAAGTTAATGAGGTAAATCAATCGTATTAAACAGATAGAAAGTATTACTTTAATCATAAATCACTGAGCCTTTGTAAAGCGTTATCATTTAAAAAAATAAAATCAATGTACACTAAAATATAAATATAATAAATATGAATGCAACTCATTCCTAAATATCAGGAACAGAACACCCAGTCGCTACATTCACACTTACAAAAATAAAATAAATAATAGTTGTGAACTTAAAATTGAGGTTATTTGGCACTGTCCCATTTGCTTTGTATCTATCAACTTAATATATGTAGCTCGGAATCTACGTTATACATCTGATAGGAGCCCCGGCGGCGTCCTCACAACAATTATAATACATAAACACCGCCGCGAGCTCTTATATTAAATAAAATTTAAATCTCAACTGTTGCACTTGAAATGACTAGGTAATACAAGTAATAAGTGGCCTTTACCTAATGCACTACGAGAAAACAATAAACGGAATGTTAAAATCGACACCATCGCGTAAAAACATATAATAATTTGGTCTCAATGATAACATCCGTCCGAGACTGAACGAACGACGGTAAAGGATGTACACATTCACTCTAACCTTACATGCATAATTTTAACACGTTTTACCTACCTACTTATGCTTCTAGGGCAATTGTACTTTGTACAAACTAAAACCGTTCTGTAAGTGTCGTCCCGCGTTCACACTCGCATGTGTTTTCCTTAAAATGACAGTGGCAAAAAACTAAAATAATATATAGAGCCTGTCCTATTGTATCACAGATGTGTTCGAATAAACTAAATCCAGTTTTACAGTCTATTGCGTTTATGAATAAAGAATAAAATACGTATTTCTGTAAGTAATAGAATCCAATCATGCTACGTCAAACGCGTGTCTCAACCTAGGCCAAGGCGATATACAACATTCTCCTATTATTTACATACACTAAGCCTATGACCATCAGTCTCAACATCATCTCTAAGATTCTCTAGCTCGGATACGTCTACGTCACTCGCCCGATAGTTTAAAATAAATCGTCTAAGGTAACTTTATTTCACAGTCAAATTAAGGTACGTAACGAAGGGTACGAAGGTACAATATGTTTAAAACACGGTACCGGAAAATAGATACGAGCACTGAGCAACCATTCGAAGTCACACGTGAACATTACATTAAGTAACAATTATCGAATAATTCCAAAATCTTAAAAATCTTAAGATCAATTTCTGAGGTAGACTGTTACATAATATGCATTAACGAGGTATTTTTATTGTACGCAAGTTACAAGAGTAAATGACGCAGCGGTCTTGACCCGCGCGTCGGAAAAGAGAAGAGGTAGTTCGGTTGATAAAATGTATATAATAAAATGATTTTACTGCGTGTGGTTAGGAAGGGGGCCTTGGGTCAGATGAGTGACCTGGTGGCGGTGCTCGCGCGCAATGTGGCGCCGCACGGTGTTGTTGCGCGTGAAGGTGCGCGAGCAGTGCGGGCAGGGCACGCGTATACCTTGATGTCGTTGCCGGATGTGAGCGCGAAGGTTTGTCTCGTATCCGTAGAGTCTCTCGCAATATGGACATTTTAGTTTTTTACCTGGAATTTTAGGAAAAATAATTTAGTACAGTTTTACAAGAAGCCTAATTTATTTTCCATTTATTTTGTGAAATAAAAAGACCTACCGAAATTCTACCGACTTCATTTCAGATATATCTTTTATTATATAAAATTATCGTGTGCGGTGTTTGTTACCAAACTCCTCCGAAACGGCTCGACTGATTTTTATGAAATATTGTGTGCATATCGGGTAGGTCTAAGAATGGATCAACATCTATTTTTATACCCCTAAGTGATAAGGGTGGCCCACCTCATATTTTTTAAATTTGTATGGCAAAAGAACGTTTGACGGGTCAGCTACTCATCATATATAAAATAACAATTTAACTGCTTTTAAGGTTAAAAAGGAATTTAAATTTTTAGATGTGTCCTTGCGAATTCCTTTAGATGCGTTGGATAATATTATATTGTGCCACAAACTAATAAGTAGGAATGAAAAGGACTGATAAAAACAAAATATGTCTTTCAATTTGACTTCAAGAAGTTGTGCGGTTAATAAAAACTACTTAATTTGTAAGATATACAGGATGGATTTTTGAGACGGGTCAGTAAGGGCAGGTACCTTAAACGTTATAGTTACAGGAAAACGTTCCTAGGAGACCATCCATAACTTTTTAATATGTTCTGAACTGCATTCACAGATTTTTGTAAAAAATGTACGGTTAGCGAAAAAAGAGCTCAAATAAAAAAAATGTATGCCTATCGATCCTACTTCGCATGGGGATCAAAAGACTCTATGGGACCATTTAAGGTATGAGTACTAAAAATTTCAGAAATCGCCAAAACATTTTCCATACATTTTGTACTGAACTTCGAATTATGTACTGAACGTTTTCCTTTAACTATAACGGTTAAGGTACCTGCCCTTACTGACCCGTCTCAAAAATCCATCCTGTATTTCTTAAATTTCTTCAATTCAGATTTCAGGAGTATTTCCAAGCCTACTATTTTGGAGACAAAATAAAAGCCTTATTAAAATAGAATATCTGTAAGTTTATCTTACCATCAGCAGTTGCAATTCCTCCAGATTTGCTCGTAATCATTTTCGTCGCAGGCCATATATCAGGGCTGGGCTTGGTTGGTACGGGCGAGGTTTCCTGTTTAATGTCGTGGTAGTTCGTCGTGGGGATCGGTACAGCGGGCGGAGGGGAGGTGTTGTAGCCGCCAGCGTGGTATTCATTTTCACTTTTCACTCGTAAATCTGAAGTTCGGAAAGCATAGTCAGCAAAATATCTATGTTTTTAATATCTATTTGTATCTAAGAGATGTATGTGTGTTTATTTTTTAAGCTTTGGCGTGTTCTTGATCAATCCTTAAGAGCATGACTCATCATATTGAATGTTTATTTTGATAAATACTACTACTATAAATTAACATGTGTATGAAGATTTTTGCACTTAAAACTTGAAGTTTCAGTAGTAGTCGTCTTATGGTTAGTTTCACGATTAAATAATGAATCGAAAAACATAGTTCGGTTTTAGACGATTTTAAAATTATTTCTTAAAATATGTGATTGGCAAATAAAAAATAGGTATTAATAAAACTGCTGCTTATAATATAATCGGACAATATAAAATGAAATAGAAATGAGTTTGAGCTGTCTATGATCACATAGCAATGATATTTTATTGTGCAAATATATTTTAACTTGTGCAGCTACCTATTTATGGTTAGTATTTTACAGGATTGTTCTCAAGCATAATAATGTTCAAGATGATAATCAAGAGAGTGCAATGTTAGTGACAAATGAAATATGAGTAACTGTCACCATCATATTTAATAGAAGTTATTTGAATTGTAAAAACGGAACGGACCTTCAGCCCCCTGGTCATTGGACAGGCTTTCCATCATACCATCATTAACCGCGGGGGTCCTGTCATATCCGTTGTTCTTGATGGGGTTGGCGAGGGTGGAGGTGTCGGGGGGTGTCTCTTCATATCTTGCGCTAGCGCCAGGTGATGAGCGCGTGTCGGGCTCATCAGCGACGCTGCCGCAGTGTGATGATGACGAACTTTGCCTAAACGAAATCAAATCAATGTATATTTAAAATTATATTGACCTTTCTTCTGAGACTATTAATTCTTCTATATCATAATCGGCAACAATGTTTTTTTTGAAAATTGGAATACTAAAATCGATGTTTTTGATACTTAGAAAGTTTAGTTGGTTTAGGCTGCGTTTCTACTAGAGGATACGTAGTAGACGTTAATGAAGCGATTCTATTGGTTCGTAACAAACACATCCTTCGCTACGCATCCGCGCACATCTATGGTAGAAACGCAGCCTTTAAGTAAGTCGAAATAAAATCAATAAGTTCGGTGTATTAAGTATAAAAAATGTCTACCTATAATTCCTAGTAAGTGGACTCTGTGACGGTGACTGTTTTGTTGGCGGCGGTCTGCGGTGTGAACCTGGATGCATGGGCAGGTGAGCTGGTGGGGCATACCGACCCATGCCCCCACTTCCACTGTGTATGGGCATGCCATACTGTGGCATTATCGGGGCAAACGTCGCTGTATGTGACTGTGGTGGGGCTGAATCCTGGACATCACAGTTCCCTGACGCAGAGACGGGGCTCGTCTTGATGCGAGTCTGGTGGCGTTCTGTTGCTTGTTGAGTTTGCTGCTTCACCCAAGCGTCGTTAGACATTTCCATAGATAGGCCTTTAACCTGAAACAAATCAAAATTCCAGTTAAAGGTATGTTATTTATACAATATTTTTAATATGTTTAATATTTTAGATACTCCGATTTTGAAGCAAAAAAAACAAATAAAAGTAATATTTGTGATCTAGTTGTGGGACAATATGTATATGTCGGAGACTAGAAAAAGAATACACAATCATTTATAAGCATCGTAAGTGCACAAAGGATAGCCTATAATATAAGCTACGGGCTCAACACGGTCAGGATGTATTATAATTAAACACTTCGACCTCGTACTGTCCTGACAGGAACCCAAGCAGTGCCTTGGACTTGAGACCAAGGTGTAGGCTTAAGGAGCTCCTTTAAGTAATCACGACACTCGCCTTTATTGCCCAGGTTCTCTGTTTAAACCTAAGGTTAAACTCACATAAACCTAACCTAAGGCTAACTTACACTTCCGACATATATAACACAAAAAGCAATGATGGCCCAGACAGACATCACATTTATGTTTATGCTAAAGTAGTAGCAATTTAATGAAAACTAAAACTCTTGTCCTTATTCTACAAGTATAATTTATTGATTCCCTGTTCAATACTAATTCCAGCGCTAAACGAATACAGTATCTAATTACCTGTAAATTTTCTCCGCTTTTAAGAAAGCTGGATAACGCATCCTGACTGACATGCACCTCTCCCTTGTACATGAACTCGAGGAGAGCCTGCATGTTGTCAGCAGTGGTGGCCTCGAGGAACACGTAGCAGGCACCGGCATGGCTAGGCGGTGCAGTGTCGAATAACTCTTGAAAGTGTTTGCTGCAAGCTGCCAGAATAACCTTGTGCGCTTTAAATTGACGACCTGGAAATAAAGAGATTAAACATTACCAAGGTTATATTTCGTTAATTTTCGAAGTCCTAAATATAATACATACAGCTTTATATAATGTACCTCCTAATAAAATAGAATTAGTAGTTTGATCACATGTAAAAACTCTTTTTTATGGTAGATAAGGTGCAAACGAGCAGATGGTCCACCTGATGGTAAGTGGCCACCATCGCCCATGGATGGACATCAGGAAAACAAGAGATACTCTCGTTTTGTCGATGCGTTGCATCCTCGAAGATATAGTGGGGAGGGGAAGTGAAGAAAAAAATGCTGGGGTTAGCGGACCCTTAGCCAGAGCTCAGTCTAGTTCGGCAGCATTAATGGGATGGGAGAGGGAGGGGGTCAGTCTTGCTGATATGCGGCTCAACCGGAACGTATCTATGACACTTGGCGGTCAGGACAGAGCACCAAGGAATAGTATTCTAACCCATCCTCTCACGAGTAAGATTAACTCTACAGCAAATATATAAATACCTCAATTATATTTTATTGTGACAACTAAAGCACTTCAATAACATTAATGCCTATTAGTAGGGGAGGCCATGATGCTAAATGGGGATTTACTCGAGCGTCTTAGGGACATATAACATTTTGTAGATTAGATGATAGTGAGAATAAAAGGTTAATTAACGTTTCCCGTATTTTAATGTTCCGAAAAACATCTATAGCTTCTCAAAAATTGTAAAATTAAAAAAATACATGGTGATAATTAGCCAGATGTCAGATATTGTTTGTTAAGATGGTTTGACTTACCACTGATATGACGGTGTGTTCATCTACCGACTTGAGTTGTGGGGGTGGCCATTTAGAAGGGTAGAAAAAAAATGTATTCAAGCGCCGTTAGATATTCAGAGGGGATATTGAGTGATACATACATACATAAAATGACATGAATGCGTTGTTTTGTGATTATCTGTGATGATGTTATGACGTCGGAAAACGGTGTGGTGATGGTACGAGCTCGTCCGCGGTCCACCACGCCCAAATTTACGCCGCCCACCTTACCTTAATCAGACGCGCTCGAGTAAATCCAAAAAATACCCTCTTGGGCTCCCATACTATATACACACGAATCAATTTTCTTTGTCTATTGCAAGTAACATTACTAGTCGATTCGCCCTACTAGCTACGCCAGGGTAAAAGATTTTTAAATGACAATTACTCTTTTCCTGACTTATAACATACTTTAATAAATAAATCGAACAAACAAACAAAAAATCTAACATAATTAATTTGGCTTATAAAAATCAAATTCGTATTTTAGAGTAAAAAATGCATCAACATTAACATACAACAACGCACTGCTAATGTTTACGAGGAATTTTCCATAGAACTCTCTTGTTTATGCATAAGTACTAGGAAAAGTTTAGTGACCATTGCATCACTTTTAAAGATAGAAACTTAGGTTGATTAATATGGACAACTCTTTATCTTAATTCCGATACAAAATCACACTCAGCTTTGAGTTATAGTGTTAGCAACACCGTTTATGATAAATTAGTGTTCTCAGGTAGTTACCATTAGTGCGATAGATTATTATTATTTATTATGTGTATAATAACTATATTATCAAGTCCAAGGTGCAGCTAGGGTTTCTGTCTAAATTGCATGTGTATACGTATATCTGTAATAGGTATCATTCCTCGCTCATTCTAAGACGTCAGAAGTGGGATAGCTTAACCATATCAGAAGCGTCAGTAGCTCAGTGGTTCGGGCGTTGGATTCACGATCAACAAGTCGTGGGTTCAAATCCCGGACATTGGACTACTGGCGTGGCCCACTCGTGACACAAGCTATTTATTAGCTTACTAGGAGGGGTAACGGGAATACTAGTAGTATGTGATCCATACTGCTAGTAATCTTTTTTTTAAAAAAAAAAAGCATAGTCTAGGCATATATATGTCGGGGATTTTAATGATTGTGTGAAGGATAGGGGGAGAGGGAAATGTTGGAAAACACTTACAGGGGGGATGGTATTGATTGGAATATTGGGTTAACGCAACGTAGATACTTCTATTGAACCGATAAATTATCAAATATGATCTCTAACAATTACGGGAGAAACCTAAGCAGTGCCTTGGACTTGTGACCAAGGTGTAGGCTTAAAGACATCCTTTAAGTGATCACGACACTCGCCTCCAGTGTTCAGGCTCTCTGTTTAAACCTAAGGTTAATCTCGCATAAACCTAACCTAACACAAGACGTGGCGACTAGATTGTAAGGTACTCGCGTGACCTAGATCGGACAGCACTCCTAAGCACTAACACTTCACTAGCACTATCTAGAGACTACTTCACTTCTTCAGAGACCGCGCACGACTAAGTCAGACTGTCGATGGCATATAAAGGGTCGAGGTCGAGACTGTCAAAACAACGTAAGTGAACACCACCCTACTTCTACGCCATAGATACCGATGACGATAAGATTATTCGATAGTCTTTTACTATTCTCCAACATATATTACGTTTTTATTTTAATATCTATATTTAGCTCCATAATTTGTGTTGGTTTCCGAGAAACATTGAAGAGTCTAACTTAGGCTACGTTTTCACCAGAGATGTACGAGAATGCGTTACGTGGGTGTTTGTTAAAAACCAATATAATCGCTTTATTTACTTAGCCTCGCTCAGTGTATCAAATGAAGAGATTTTGTTGGTTCTTAACAAACACATCCTTTGCTAGGCATCTTAAAACATATAGCTGTAGTATTTGAGTATTAGCCCTTGAAGGTGTAATCCAAAGCAATTAGTGAAACATGGCGAGCAGTATCTATGCCGGGTGATAACAGAGCGCCTACATCTGCTCGTTACGTCAGCAGCAGAGCGAATAGCGCGGAACAAAATACGGATAGCCTTGGACTACCGTCACACGTTCATTAGGTTCTTACACATGAAGCGTTTAAACACTAAGAAAATGCATTTTCATTTTGTGTGGAATCGCAATCTAAATGCAGGTTTTCGAAGCTTATTTACTATGATTATATACCTTCAAGACATTTGATAGGTTAAATATTGCCACAACATAGTGTTGCTAACAATACAGGAACTATACAAACATGCACAAAGCATGGTCTTTTCTTTTCTATGTTTTAGAAATTTTTGGATATTAATTTTTTTTAAAGTAAAAAGCTAATCGCGACACATTTCAAAAAGCACATGATTATTAGCTTATGTTATTATCCCTATCTCTACGCTTAGTTGACCGTTAAGCAGTCATGTCGGTTCGTTGTTCCATCACAGCGTGAAAAAAGGACAAACTAGCTTTTTTTTTAAAGAATACTAGCAGTATGGATCACATACTACTAGTATTGCTTTACCCCTCCAACCAAGCTAAATGCTTGTGTTAGGTGCGGGTCACGCCAGAACCCACGACTGATCAATCGTGAATCCAACGACTCAACCACAGAGCTACTGACGCGACGCTCTGAAGTGAAGTGTAGTAATGGCATTTATAAAAACTACACGTTTGTAATCAGCCTAACAAATGTAGTTTGAACGTTCCGCTCCTACGAACTCTGCCCACGGATTAGGTACACTTCCTCGTTCATACTTATTTGTTTCGTATTACAATTCTTTTACCTGCACTTGTTAATATTAACGTCAGCACAATTAATTTAATTATATACTAAATCAATCATTATCACAAGCTGATATATAATTAAAAAATTATGTGTGTTAACAACATATATTTTATATTAAATGCTCATCAAGTCCCAAAAAAATTCTTGTGTTATTCTTCTTTTAGAAGTTTTTAATAGATCCAATAGTTTCAAAATTTTTATCTAGGGAACCTTAGCGCCATCTCTTATCTTATTTTCAAATAATCAAATTAAAATTTAAAAAAATAAAAAAAAATTGTTACTGTAAATTCTTTGTATACGAAAAAAATTTATGTATTTACTAAGGAGTACAATTATTATTCCAATAATAGAGAAAATCCAAAATGTACTACTGTAGTTAAAAGAGCGAGAAATCTTTCCTTATTGAGTGAAATGTGATTTCAAAAATTTTCAAATTTGAATTGTAATTCAATATTAGTAATTCAAATAGGAAAATGTGGTTTCCTGTTGCTATTACTAATATCTCATAAAATAACTTCATATATATTTTAACTTTCCTTAATTCTATTTGAATTAATTAAAAGAATTTAATGTAATAAATAGTAAAACAACTGTACAAACAGAATAAATAACTTGTACTAGCTGACCCCTGGATACGTTGAATGTAATGAAAATAAGAGCTCAACTTATAATGGTTTAAATTTGTTGTAGTTTTATTATCTAAACTATAATATCGTTTGTTATGTCCTCTAATAGATGGCGCTAGTACAATATACGTATAAACAAAAATGATCTTATCATTGTGTATATACTAGCCAGTACATAAACCTGATTTTTCTATAAATAAGATATTATGCAAAACCTTTGATAGTACATGTAAATTAATTTAATATTAATGTTAATTTTGTTATATAATTCTGTTTAGTATCTATTGTCAACCTTGACAATGGCCTTAGCGAGCAACTTCCTTAAAAACTACATAACTTAAACATATTAACAGACGCACCCAGCATTTATGTTAAGCTTGAAAATAGACACATTTATTGTGACATTAACACATGATTCAGTGTTACTAACTCTCCAAAAATATTTTTCCCTAAAGCTATAAAAAATAACAAAAATATCTTTAAAAAATTTGAACCCCTAAAAAACCCACTCTTAATAGATTTTTCCCCCTAAATTTAGGAGAAAAATCCATAAGTTGTCATGAGCTACATGAATAAATTTCACATTTATTAACATCATCGACAATCTAATTCTTTCTTTAATTTACAGTTTTATAAACTTATAAATTATATTTATAGATTATTAATAAATTTTTTATTATATTATGTATTTATTAATAGATAAATATTATAACAATAGTTCTCAGTTTGACCACAGATTGCAATTTGCCACAAACAAAAGAGTATACATACTACAGGTACAATACTATAATATAAATGCGAAAGTTACTCTTTTTGTATATTACGATTTCACGCTAAAACAACTGAACCGATTTTGATGGAATTTGGTACAGAGATAGAATAAATCAAATCAAATCAAATCAAAATTATTTATTTCAATTAGACTTTTTTGAAAAGTACTTTTGAAACGTCAAAAATTTGTCGGTCAGTTAGTTTGTCTGAAGCTACCACCAGCTCGGAAAGCAGTTTTCTGTTGAGAAGAGCCGGCCAGAAACTCAACAGTCGCTCTTTTCAAAAAGCCATGTTTACATAGTCTGTTATACAAATCATTTAACTTGAGAGTCAACGTCACTTAGATTCCAAGCATTCTCATCATTTAAGTAATCCTGTACATTATAGTATGCTTTATATATTAATGACTTCTTGATACGAGTTTTAAATTGTTGAAGTGGCAAGTCTAATATAGGCTGTGGAATCTTATTATAGATGCGAACACCAAGCCCCATGAAGCTATTACTCACTTTGTGGAGACGATAGTACGGCGTTACAAGTTTATTTCTGTTTCTAGTATTAACATTATGTTTGTCACTGTGTTTTGAATACAAATGAATATTCTGGTAAATGAACAAAATATTACAATATATGTATTGAGATGGGACTGTAAGAACGTCTATTTTTTTATATACATCTCTAAGGGAATCCCGCGCTCTTAAGTTATAAATGGCCCGAACAGCTCTCTTTTGAAGAATAAAAATGGATTCAATGTCCGCGGCCCTACCCCACAGTAAAATGCCATAAGACATAATACTGTGAAAGTAACTGAAGTAAACTAGCCTAGCAGTATTGATATCAGTCATTTGTCTGACTTTCCTTACTGCGTAGGCAGCTGAGCTGAGTCTTCCCGCTAGAGATGATAGATGGGGGTTCCACTGGAGTTTTGAATCTAAAGTTATACCCAGAAATACCGTCGAGTCCGCCACATCTAAAATTTCATTATTTAAACGTAGGTTAAATTTTTGTTTTTTAACATTAGGTAAAGCAAACTCAACGCATTTGGTTTTTTTAGCATTAAGAACTAAGTTATTTACCGTAAACCATTGAAGAACCTGCGATAATGCACTGTTTACATCGTCATAATTATGTTTATTTCTGTTTACTTTAAATATAAGAGATGTATCATCAGCAAAAAGTACAATATCACACAAGTTCTTCACATAGTATGGCAGATCATTAATATAAACCAAAAATAAAAACGGGCCTAAAATGGATCCCTGTGGAACGCCCATTTGTAGCAAAGATCCAGAAGATTTTACACCATTAATAGTAATCCTCTGGACTCTTTGATTTAGGTATGAGGCAATTAGATCCAGAGAAACACCACATATACCGTAATAATTAAGTTTTTTTAAAAGTTTTTCATGTTGAACACAATCAAAGGCCTTGGACAAATCGCAAAATACACCAATCGCATTTTGTGATTTCTCCCATGCTTCATAAATATGCTTAAGAAGAGCAACTCCGGCATCTGTTGTTGACCTACCCCTAGTAAAACCATACTGTTCACTATGAAATAGTTTATTTTCATTAAAATATTCTAAAAGTTGGTTTAAAATAATCTTTTCAAAAACTTTACTCAGTGATGGTAATATAGAGATTGGTCTATAGTTACCGGGATCTTTCCTGTTTCCATTTTTAAATAGAGGTATTATTTTACTGTGCTTCATTAAGTCCGGAAACTTTCCTGTATCGACACATTTATTAAAAATATCAGCTAGATGTGGGGCAATATTATTGATTATTGTATTTAATATTTTTACTGAAATGTCCCATAAATCACCAGTTTTTTTTATATTAAGTGTCCTGAAATTCTTAATAATATCAAATGAAGTAATATGTTTAAACTCAAAGTAATTAGCATAGCCTGGGAGTTTATTTTTAAGTAGAGAAATAGCATCTAAGGGCGATGATTTTAATGCAGATGTTACTTTGATAGGTATATCAGTAAAGAATTTTTCAAACGTGCTTGCCACTTCTTCTTCCGAATTAATTAATATATTATCAACATTTAATTTAATTGGTTCGTTTTCTATTTTAGATCTTCCAGTTATGCTATTAATAATATCCCAGGTAGCCTTTATTTTATCGTCTGAGTTAAGTATTTTGTTTCTAATATAAATTGCCTTCGAATAGAGCTTGTTAAAGGGCATAAGCTACGTTTTATAGCGAAAAAATGGTTTAAAAGGGTTGAAATAAGGGATGGAGTGATTGTCGACCTGTGTGACTGTATATGTCTGAGAAATAGTCACATATAAAGTATGTTGATGTTGAAAATTAAAATGTAAAATTAAACCTAAATACCAAGGTCAATTGCACACGGACGAATCCGGGGCGGGTGGACTAGTAACCTAGATATAATAAAATATTAAGTTAATAACAACGTAAGTTATTGAACGGCTATTACTCGTCACGTGTTGTAGGCGCGTGTTCGTAATCTGTTGTTCAGTGAAAAATGATACTTAAGAGAATAAAATATTCCTAAAGGCATTGTTCAAGTTACATAGTGTGCCTTTGTTCTCCAATTACTCTGAAATAAATGTCTTTTGACGCAAATTATATTTTATAAAGCAAATATATTGAGAATGGAAGTGACTGTAAATTGCAGTTTGAGAGACATAAACAAAAAAATGTATTAAAAATATAAAATGTATTTAATCATTTAATGGTAATGACTGTCCTTGCTAATTTATAATTATCTTTTTTTATTATTAGTATTAAGAGTGAGCTTTTTAAGGAGATTTACAACAAAATCAGGCGATACAGGAATTTTGAGTCACATCACTCTCATGGTTAAATAAATTTTATATAAGTATATTTTTTTAATTATTTCCTAACACAAGTAATATAAAAACATGAGTAGATAAAAGACTCCATTAATTTTAATTAGCCTTATCTATCCAAATAATATTCATTTAAATAATATTTATATAAATAGTTAACAGCTAAACACACGCACCTCATTTCCATTTTGTTACAAAGGTCATTTTTTCATATGTAACTCAATTGACCTAGGCCTAGAACCATTTAGTTTTACGATCTGTACTATCAAGAATGTAATCTCAAAAATCTCTCAGGGGCATGGCGTCTAACATATTTATATTATACTAGTCGACCTGCGCGACTTCGTTCGCGTGATGCTCCGCTCCTATTGGTCTTAGCGTGATGATATATAGCCTATAGCCTTCCTCGATAAATGGGCTATCTGACACTGAAAAAATTTTTCAAATCAGACCAGTAATTCCTGAGATTAGCGCGTTCAAACAAATAAACTCTTCAAAAATTCATAAAAAAAGTAGTTCGTAATTTATTCAGATTATCCGAAAAATCCGAAATCGAATCCGAATTTTTTAACATTAAAAATTTTTAACTAATTTCTCACACTAGTCGATAGATGGCGCTGTCAATACATTACTTCTTCTTTGCGACTTTGAACTTTCAGAAAAAAATGCATGTTTATCATTTTATTTGTTTTTAATATTTGAATTGAATTTTAATTACCAAAAAAGTAAAAACAATCCATCCGGTTACATTAAAATTAACTACTTGGTAAATTTAGGTAACCCTGATTTGATATAAAGATTGTTAATTATAATGTTGGCAACACTTATAATTTGAGTAGCATCCTGTAACTTGATCTTGATGTTCCTTGAATGTTGACCAACTGATAAACACAAATCAAGGAAGTGGGGGTTGCAAAATAAATACGCCATCACTTCTTAGCAGTAACTCTGAAGCCCTGAGCCTAAAGTAACCCCCAGGAGGATATTCTAGTCAAGCCGTCATACTGTTAGTCTGCATATAAACATATATACAACTCTTATTAATTAACAAATTTCATCACTAAAACAGATAACGTATAGGCATAGATAAAAAATGCAGTGTGTTGCAACATTGACGTAACAAGGAAATGGAGGAACGACATTGGTCGGCGCGGACGCAATTGCAACACCGACATTGGCCTCATTTGGAGACCTACTAACGTGAGATAAGCGATAGAACGCACTTTTGGGATATTTCTGTTAGATGAACGTTTATTTTAGTTTATTTAATACATTCGGTTTCTTTTTGACTAATCTCCAATCCAAATCCAAAGTCGCTTTCCGTCTGTCTGTTCCTATTTATGCTTAGATCTTTAAAACTACGCAACGGATTTTGATGCAATTTTCTTTAATAGATAGAGTGATTCAAGAGGAAGGTTTATATGTATAATACATGTATGTTATAGTAGAGAAAGCAACGTGCGAAGCCGAAGCGGGTGGCTAGTTATGAATATTATTGGTTTCAGATACAGTTAAGTTTTTGCGGTTAAACCAATATTATTGGATTCAGTTAAAATTAATATCTGAAAATAGTATTAGTAAAGAATGATAACTGATATGTATTGTTATTAAGTCATTTTAATTGGTCTGCTATGGGTTTTTTGGAAATGAGGCAATAAAAACGAATAACCGAATTACCGTTGCATCATTTTAGTTCGGGAAAACAGAAAGTTATAATGAATCAGTTTTAAAACGTCAACAAACATATTTACAATGTACTGATAACCTTTGTGTGTATTAAAATCCCTGATTTTATCTAATAACAATATTAAGTAATTACTAACCTCTTCTAATAAATTGATTAATGTCCACAAATGAGTACAGGAGTAGGGCAGTACAGGGCTTGTCAGATCTACCTTAAAGTACTTTGCCTATCAAGAATAAGATAGTTCAACTGACGTCATAGTATAAAATCTGTTTTGTTGATATTATATATGGGATATCATTTTAATTCACTTCCTTAAGTGTTTCTTCCCAGAACCAACAGACTTTGAAGGGATCTTGTAGTGGAAGAGCTACAGTTAGCAACTAGTGTCTAGTTCCTTTTATTTTATCTCAATTACAGCCACTTAACAATTTATAACAAGACAATATATAACCTTTCTTCTTATGGATGGATGAAAAATCTAGTTTATGACTATCTCTATTTATGTGTCTGTCTAAAGTATTGAATGAAAGGATTCATATAGTCTAGATCAATATTTATAGGCTAGTAGGAACTTTCGAAATCAAGGTAAGCGCTTGCGCAGACAAACTTATTTAAATTTAAAAAATACACATTAGTCGATTAGGATTGAATTAATTTGTATATTAACGATTGAAAAACATCCAGATACATAATATATATGTCGGAGCATAGTAAAAGATTATCGATTAATCGAATCGTTATCGTTGTCTATGGCGTTGGAGTGGGGTAGTAGTCACTTCCGTTGTTTTGACAGTCTCTACCCTCGACCCTTTATATGCGATCGACAGTCTAACTGAAGTCTTAGTCGTGCGCGGTCTCTCAAGAAGTTAACATCATCTAAGTAGTGATAGTGATAGTGTCAAGTGCAGTGTAGTGTGGAAGTGCTGTCCAACTAAGGTCACGTAAGTCCTTACAATGTAATTGCCACGTGGTTAAGTAAACACTAGGTTAGGTTAGCCTTATGTTAGATTCGGTTTATGTGCGTTTAACCTTGGGTTTAAACAGAGAGCCTAGCAGTGGAGGTGAGTGTTATGATCATTTAAAGGATATCCTTAAGCCTACACCTTGGTCACAAGTCCAAGGCACTGCTTAGGTTTCTCTCGTAATTGTTAGAGATCATATTTGATCATTTATCGGTGCAATAGGAGTATCTACGTTGCGTTTACCCAATATTCCATTCAATACCATCACCCCCTTTGTAATGTTCCCCAATATTCCCCATCTTCCTCCTTCCATCTCCTTTCACATCATCGTTTAAAATTCCCGACATATATTTGATAGCTCTACCTATACCTATGTATCCATCGTAAATTAAGAACTATCCAAAACCCCATAAATATAGAAACTAATTTCGTTATCACTTCTTGCCAATCACTGTTTAGGAGAAAAATCGGATCTGATTTTATACCTGGTGCTTTTTTTAGATAAAGAATGGTGTAGTAAATTACTACGGAATATCTGGTCACTCGGTAGTGCCACCGCCAAGAGAGCCATGTGAAGCGCAAAGGCATTACTACGTTTTCTCGAAGCGGGTCGTCGTTTTTTCGAAATTATAACTTGAGTTTGGATTATGATGTCGGTGGACTCATTAAACATATAAAGTTTCAATTGCACATCTCTTATATTTTTCTGTTATACAACAGTTTTTGTAGTAACGAAAAAAGCTGAGCCACATATTTTATTTATTTATTTGTTTACTTAGGACAACAGTGGATCCATATATTTAAAAATAAGCTTAAATGAATGTTTATAATTTAATTTATTGCTTCATGTACTGACGCATCCCCTACGGGATTATTGTCCGCACGAAATGCCTCTTGAGGATTGCCCTTTGAGGATGCTGTTGCCACTCTCCCGAAGCCTTCTTATCACCGAAGCTACTTTCTTCCTAACGATGGCATGAAAGTGTACAGTTAAAGCTCGGCTCTATGCGAGATCTGATAACTTTTTTACACCGCCGGTGTTCGCCGACCCGTCACCGCGCGCGCATCCTCTGGCTGAAAAAGACCGCCGAACGCGGTTGAAACTGTAGTACCAAGTTACCAGAACAATACGTGAGTGTGAGTTTTGACAAAGCTTTAAAATGACTAATTACCACGTAAGTTTCTATAATAAAAGTTTTTGGCAGCGCGAGGTATATTGTCTCGTCTTGGCAATATTTTACATGAAAATGTTAATGGTGAGTTTTTTATTCTCTTAATTATATAAATTGAATAATATTTTCTTGCTAAATGTCAATACTATAAAACAAACAATGATTACCTATAAATTAAATACCGCATCGCAAACGTGCCGTGCCGCATCCTCGCCGCACTCAAGACGGTTAATAATTAAAAATGCGAAAGTATGTTCGTTTGGTTATTTGTCCTTTGAAGCGGTATAGACAGATTGATGTGACGTGTGTATATCTTACTATTAAGAAAAAATCTGAATATATTCCGACATAAGTATACGAATATTGACTTGAACGAAAATATCAGTTTCAATGGGTCTTTAAATCACCATGTCCATGGTCATGTGAACAGTTGTAAATATATACTGAAATAATAACATTGTTCTAAATGCGCAATTTCAGAACATTATTCAACCTTATTTACTTACATTTTTTATTGTTATGCAAAGTAAAAGCTATATTGTTTAATTATTTTTACTATTAGCAAAATGTCGCCCTAATAATTTTACTTTTATGCTTTATTTGTATTAAAATTTGTTTTAAACGGCAGTCATGGACTAATTTACATATATACTACGATGATCAGGAAATATAATTTTTAAACATGCAATTGAAAATAATTATAACTTATTATAATAAAAGACAACGCTTTGAACATTTAACACCATCACTTGGCTGTTATTTATGATGTTGGTATTGATTTGAGTAACATTTTCACTTTCCTGAATGTTGTACAACTGAAAACATCAATCGGAGGAGTAGGTACTACAAAATAAATACGCCGTTACGAGTCTAAAGTATAACCATTTAGAATTTTTATGGTTTTATAACGTGTTTCCTATTGAATCCTGATATATTATAAAGTGACAAAAATTGAAAGCAAGGTGGGCTTATGGTGGGCGTGCTCAAAAGGGTACTCATTCGATTGAGATATTTTTGATACTGAATGTGTGTCAAATTTTTATTACTGATCAAAGGAAAGTAAACAGTATAAAAAAACATCTTTATATAAATGTTCTGTAAAAAAGCTAAATGATTTTCATGAAAATAGCTGAAACTGAAACAGTACCGATCCCTCGGGGGAATTGTGAGTGTGCGTGAACAGGATGCAAGTGAAAGCGACGCAGGGGGAGATCGACTAACCCCGTTTCCATGCACACCTACGCAGTTTGATTGGGATAGGGTTACCAGGTAAGATACCTTTATTATATAAATAGATTTTTTTTTTTTATGTAACTAGGTCGGCAAACAAACGTACGGCTCACCTGATGGTAAGCGATTACCGTAGCTTATAGACGTCTGCAACACCAGAAGCATCGCAAGCGCGTTGCCGACCCTATCCCCAATTCCCCCCAGGAGCTCTGGTCACCTTACTCACCAACAGGAACACAACACTGCTTTAGAGTAGTGTTATTTAGCTGCGATCTTCTGTAAGGTCGAGGTACTACCCCAGTCGGACTGCTCCATATTTGAGCAGGAAATTTCCTGCTGTGCCCTACCTCAGTTAAAAGGATTCGTACTTATTGTTTATTAGTTGTGACTTTAGGATCATAATTATGTAGAATTAAGTACTATAAACAACTAGAAACTATACCTTTATATGAAAAAAAAAACTATTTTTCATAGAGAAATAGAAATAGAGTGGACCATAAGAGATCCAAGACTTTTGTAAGGTTTAAGTCAAAGTCATCAGAGTAAGGGACTTTTAGGACATTTTAATCTAGTAATCAAAATAATGGCTTTTTATAAAAGAGCGAGAGAGATTTTCTCTATAGATAGCTGTCAGTTTTAAGAAAAATTGTAATAATAACCCCCCAAAAATCTACTACCAAATATTAACGATCTGAAAATTTCGTATGCAACCAACCCTGAAACAGGCGGACGCGTGTGTGCGTCCCCATTTCAAGGTCGGAGGGGGTGGTGCGAGCGAGACAGCTATACCCACCCTCTTTAAAGTGCAAGTGCGCGACAGAAAATCAATGTTGCAGGGAGTGGGGGGCTGGGGGCCTGAAACTAGGTGAACCGTTTGATCGGACTACGTGCGTGTAATTGTGATGTACGGGAATGTGCAATGTAGATTAAATGGCTTTATTTATTTTATGAGTATTCTATTGATTGTTAGTGAAAGAGTGTGTTTGTTTTGATTTTACGATGAAGCTTTTAGACTAATTTAAACGAAACTTTTTAGTAATATACTCGTAACTAGAACAACGATTTTTACTAATTCTATTCATGAAAATATTTAATAAATTTTAATTTTATATTTTTTTGGCTCTTTCTTTGCGTGACTAATTTAAATATTTTGTCAGAAAACTGTGAAATATTTCTTGGCGGCTCAAAATTTTATGTTTATTTTTTCCTATAAAATCCAGTGGCTGGCACTTGAAGACGTGAATGATTCACGTCTACAATATTCCCTATATAACATCAAAAAAGTTTTATGCAGTGACGTCATTTGAACCACGCCTTTTTCTCTGATATCTCCCAAAACCACCACTGCTGGATATCCTTCTTACTACCAATAAAACTATCCTCAAACAGGATTTCTGTCAGATTTTATATTTTATCATAAATCTGACATGCTCGTACTATTTTTAGACAATGATTTTTTTCTAACAGTTACTAAAAATTTGATTCAAATGAATTTTGTAAATAAACTAGGTGCTTCCTTTGAAATGTTTCAAAACGTCTATAATAGATACAAGATTATATATATACCAATATATAATACCATCCTAAAATACATATACATATTATATAAAGTTAATTTCGAATGATCATTAAACTCCAGTCATACATAAAATAGGGAGTAAGCTCCGAGGGATTCCAACTAAATTCACATGTTCAACTTCAAAGAACGCATGAATTTAACCCTTTTACACCCCAATCAATAGTATACCCCCTCGGGGGGTAGATTAGGCCCAATGCACAACTAGGGGTATACCCCGGCGGCGGTTGTTTCGGTTATAATGCAGTTAAATAGAACGGGGTGGTTACCACCCTAAACACCTTGATTTCTGGTAACTAACGCTATCTGATGTTAGTGTGTGTTATATTGTTAGTTTTGCTATAGAATTTAGTTACATTCACCTATAATAATATGGACGTCGAGTCATCGTACAAATTTCATGGCACAAGTGTTTGAAGTTCGGACACAAATTCAATGAAAGGATCATGTTTTTTCAGAAGATTTTTCGTAAATATTCATAATAATAGAAATGAATGTTAGTCATATACTTGTATCTTTCTTAAAATTGCACTATCAAGCATTTCTTAAATATTTTTAAATATGAAAGATAAAAATTATAGGCAAGTATTTTCAATTGTCCACATTTTTTTTTAAATTGTAATGATAATAATTTTCATATTTTTTCTAATCTTTAGTATTTAAAGCACATGAAAAACAATACAATTAAAAAAAAACAAACGCTTTTTGATTGAAACACGTGATTGTGTGTCCTTAGCAGTGCATTACATGTCTAATACATTTAAAATTTTGATAAAACACTTACTGACTGATAAGCTAAACTATTGGCAAGGATTGATAGTGTAACAAATAAGTGATAAACAATAGATATACTGTTATTTCCGCATCTTTTTTGTAACTTGTGAATTGTATTAGTTATCTATGTATAAAATAATATAACAGTTGATGTAATTTATATCCTAACAAAAACATAAATGTGAACTAAGTTCAGTATAAATATGTGTGCCAAGTTCTGAGTAATAAATTTTAAAATTTTACATTGTCTATTTTTAAATTTAAATTTACTATTTTTATAACAATTTCTTGTTTCTTGGATCCTCCACAATTTTTGCTACATAAGAAGTGACATTTTTAAATTTAACCATTACTTATGAAATGACACTATTTTACTTGAGTTGTAATTTAATCTCTAGCCTAAAAAATCTTAACTATACGATCAAATTATCGTACTATATTATATCGAAATTATATAATTGTATGCATTATACTCAACTTTGTTATTAATTAAGTGATACTAATAATCGATAATTTTCAGTTATCAGATTTTTTTCCTTTTAAATGTCTAATATAGTTTATCTTAATGCCAAATTTTAAGTTTCTGGATCATCTGTGTTAGGTTTTTTATGTATAACGTTAGCAACACCGTTTATAAAGTAGTAGTACCGGGTAGATCATTTTATATTATGTCAAATATTGCTGTTCATTAATGGGTATAATTTCTTATTTTATGACTATAAGACAATCAATCAGTAATAAAAATAAAAACCGTAATATTTGAATAACTTTTTGGGCTACATTGATAAAATTTTGGATTCTAGATAACCTAAGGGAGTTTAATAAATGTGCGAAATTTCATGTATGTAGGTTAAAGTTTCGTGTAAATATACCTACAGCAGCTGCCCCGTTTTACTTGGCTTTGACACGCTGCCGCATGTCTTGATTTAGTCTTTTAAATTATTTTCTTAAATTCTTGACAAATATGTATTAGCATTTAGACTTGCATAAAATAAATTCATATTAAATTAAATTATTTTATAATAGCAATCCGCGCTTGTGTCGCTGGATTGGTGGTGGCGAAATGGATTTTATTTTTAATTTTAGGACATTTTTCCGTCAATCGAAAAATTTTAAAAAAAATGTTGCAAATGCAATTTCGTAGTACGAAACAGTACACGTGTAAAAAAACTATAATAAAAACATTCTTTTAGGACGCTAAAACTTTATATATTCGGTGTGACGTGTTTACTATTTAAGCGCTCGTTGGATATTAAATTAAACGGCCACCCAAATATCCAAATGGTTGGCCATTTATCTGGGACATTTTAGGTGTAAATTGTGTGTCTATTAATTATCAGTGATCGAAGCTGCTAGTAAGCAAGAATGAATTGCTAATAGTTTATTACAAGCCGACCCGCGTAACTTTTTTCGCATGATGCTCCGCTCCTATGAGTCGTAGCAGGATGTTATATAGCCTATAGCCTTCCTCGATTAATAGGCTATCTAACACTAAAAAAAATGTTTAATTCTAACTAGTAGTTCCTAAGATTAGCGCGGTGAACCAAACATACTCTTCAGCTTTATAATATTAGTATATTCGCTACTCGTAGTTAACCGACATACTTCCTTACGATGTTTTTCCTAAACAATCCATATCATATCTATATTACCTACGCATATATAGATAACATTGTACAGATTGTAGACACAGTATTTCGGCTTTTTTATCTGTATAATGCATTCTAATTCAAAACAAAATTTGGTAGGCCTCATAGATAAATTTTATCACACGTACGACTCAAGAATTTGATTGTCTATACATGATAACGAAAATCGAAATGGTTATGTCATTTTATTCGTATTTACTATTTACTTACAGCTTAAGAAACTATATATTTTTACTGTTACTAGAGTCACCAGAATACTAAGATTTTTCAGTTCAAAATCTTTCACCCGCAACTTCGTTTGTGATATTGAGGTAGTTATATTAGCCTATATAGTAGATCCTCTTTAGACATATTTATCAATTTTATGAGGTAATCATACTAACTTTGCACCCCCCTTTTAGCCCCTTAAGGGATGGTTTTCAAAAAAGTATTTTACAAGTATTTCATGACTTTCAATGAAGAACCTTCATACTGAATTTCATTTGTATAACTTTAAAAACGGCAAAGTTTTATACTAATTTTGCCCCCCCGTTTTACTCCCTTAGGTGGTGAATTTCCAAAAATCCTTTCTTAGTTGTCACCTACGTTATAAAAGGAACCCCTGTGCAAAATTTCAAGTTTCTACCCCTTATAGTTTAGGCCCAGCGTTGATATGTAAGTCAGTCAGCTTCTCCTTTTATATATATATAGATTTTATATGATTTTTGTTTAATCTGAAAAGTTTCTCATATGATAGAAAAAAACTCATATTTAATCGCCTTCATTTGTATTTTAATAATGATCATTAAGAAATATTTATTGTTTTAGTCCTAAAACTAATTTCTACCAACCGCACAAAATTATTGAAAAATAATACATTCTTGATTTCGTTATTTTTACTGTCTGTTAGATCTTTATTATTTAGTAACATCACAAAAAAGTGGAATTTCCATAATCCAGTATCAATTTAATGATTGAATCCAATCGATTCATAGATCGTCATTCCTAGTATTCACTATTGATTTTCTTCTTTGTTTATTTCTGTATAGTTTTTGTAAATTCTCACCTCCACATAGATAACAACTAAAATATATTGTATAAACAATTTTCAGTATATTTTTGTCCCCAAAAACACTCATATCCCGAAAAACCCCAATTGAATTGCAAGCACGAAATTGACACCAGCGGGCGAAGCCGTAAAAATGCAATAGAATCTCGGCCTACGCCATCCTCCCTCCTACCCCTACCCAGTACCCAGAGCTACCCCACCCTTCAGAACTACCAGTACTGTCGATAAGTTACAATTTTCCTTTCAAAAGTCAATTTCCGTAGCTGCGTCGTAAGCAAATGCCAAATTATTACACGTAATTGAAAATGTTCGGAAAATTGACGCATAGATCTTCCTTTCAAATAGAATATTATACAATCATTATACAATTTGTCACACCGGTGTGTTTATTGATTTACATGTAAGACAGTGTGTTTCAGTCCACATACATAACGTGACCATACATCCCGTTTTGAACGAGTCCCTTTATTAAATTATCTGTTCTGTTAATCCAATACAAAGGTTCTAGGTACATCAGTCCTGATTTTCAAAATGTTTTACTGAAAAAAAAATATGTTTTTCATAGTATATCGATGAAAAAAGCAAAAGATTTTTTCTATCTTCAATTGAAATGTGAAAAATCGATAAAAAAAGAAGATAGTAGAAGTAATGGTCAAATGCTAATAAAATGTTAACACACAACCCTCAATTCTCATTGTTTTAACACTCATTATGCTCACAAAGCCAAATTTACCCCCCCCCCATATATTAATAGAAACATATTTTCTAAGTAGATTCATATTTAAAAAATTGCACCATTTTTTTTGAGTGTCTAGAAGTTTTATTATTATCCTACTATTTATGTTTGTTACTCTTTTACGCAAAAACTACTGAATAGATTTTGATGAAACTTTACAATAATATAGCTTAGACATTAGAGTAACATATAGGCTATAATTTATAATAATATAGTTTTAATTATCCAAAATATAGCGAGTGAAACCGCGGGCCTCAGCTAGTATTTAAATAACACTAAGTATATATTTTCATTGTCTAAAGTATTGCAAGTGAAATGAAATAATCGATCAAGAATAGCATGAGTTAACTTTACTATCAATACTCAGCCAGGTCGAGCAGTGAAGGCAAGAGATATAACTGTAGCTATATATAATTGAAGAAGAAAAGAATTCAAGCTGAAAAAAAGGTAAAAACTAGCGAATGCAGCATCGATAACGTTTATGATAGCAAAAATCAAGGGTAGTGACGTGTCGTGCGTTGTCAGCTGGTGGGTGGGGGTGGGGGTGGGGTGGGGCGCGACACACATAGCGGCCGGGTCGATAAGACCGGCGCCGATGCGTTCCGCATACACTTCGTGAACGCAGTGCAAGGTTTTAAAACTAAAGTACTGAATTGCGTTGTCGACTGAAAACTATGAAGCCATGTTTTTTCCTTTAAATTAATATAACCTTAGTCTCGCTACAATTATGATTTCACACAGTAAACATTACCTTAAATGTTTACTTTCTTGGTGACGTCTTAGGACGTCCTTAAATTTAATATTAACATTACAATAATGTTGTTAAGTTTTAATTGACTGACAAATTAAATATTAAAATGGTAAATAGATATTATGAGGGGACATTCAAATAAGTAACCACCGAAGGGGGGAAGGGGTTGAGGGTATTTGATTTGCTTATTCATGGCAACATGGACGAGGGGTCTCTGTTTGGTTATACATGTAAAATTATAATTAAATAGAAAATTATTTTTTTTTTAATTTTTGTTTTTAGGAGATATTTAAGAACTAAAAGAAGAAGAAATATTATATAATTTTTGTTTGTGGTCTGTGTTTTTTTTTTAAATGGGCTTACTCTTGACCTCAGTCTAGCTCTAGAGCAGAGACGATGTCGAAGCTGTGCTTTAAAAGCATTCGGGTTATACGTGCTCGGAAATACAGACGTTGGCAGGGAATTCCATTCCTTGGCCGTGCGTATTAAAAAAGATGACTTTATTGATCTTTAATTATAGAGTCGAAAGATCCCTAAAAATATTTTGATTAATATTGTTCTTATTTGTTGGAAAAAATCAGATTTGAAGTCTCAAGTAACAAACTAAACTCAGCCAAGCTTAAAATAAGATTCACTTCATGAATTTCATTAAAGATAACTTATCTAGTACCTTGAAGCTGAAAATGCATATTTTAAAATTTGTTTAGGGCCCTACACCTACCCTAAACCTACCCTAGGTTATTGCCTGAGATTCGTACTTTTAGAATGTTGACTTATAATATTATGGACACACAATCAGAGCTCAAATAAAATAGTGTTGCCCTACATTCTAAATGCTCAGTAACGTAAAATAATATAATTTTAATGTATTTATTCGCTTTTATTCATACAGGAATTACAATATTTTTTTATTGTTTTTTGTTGTTCGGTTACACAGGCTGAAACTGTATTAAAGCAATGTTAATCTATGTTCTGTTATCTAGAAAATTAAGCAAAAGTTTTATTTATTTATTTATTTCATACTTAATAATTTATTTACTCAGATAATTATATTGAATATACAAAAATATCAAGATTCTCTCTGACTTATTTGGGGGGTAGGTGGGAAGACAAGGAGACAGTATCTACAGGGAAGCAGCAATAACTGCGGATATAAGTAAATGGAGAGCGAAAGGTCCCGATCGAAGCGGCTGGAGAGCTTTACTGGACTAAGCCAAAGCCCAAAATACTTACATTTTTTTAAACTACATTATTAAGAACATCCACAAAAGATCGCAAGACAGAACAGAAGAACTGACGTCCATAATATAAAAAAATATTATTCCCAATTATGAATGCGCTACTTATTAAATAGGTTATTCAAGTTCCAATTCCAGTGTTGGGAGTCTCAAAGTTCCTGAGGGGTCACTCCCTACCCCCACCCCACCCGTCTGGCGACCTCGAAACTCGAGAACTGCCTAGGAAAAATCGTAACGTAAAGGTAAACGATTAATTAGTAATTAGACGTCTTTCGAGACACGAGATACTTCGACTAGTTTTTGTCTGTAACTTTTGTCTGTAGATTGTGTGTCTTTCACATCAATTAAATAGGCGTGTCATTTCTATGACTTTAGAGGTCCAAAAATTTGTATTATGACGTCATCACTTACCCAAAAATGAAATTCATGATAGATATAATATTTTAATTTTTAGGTTAGAAACCAGAAACATAATTTACCATTAAATTACTAACAAAAACAGATTTACAAGAATCACTGGATTTTGACTCAACGGATTTTGATGCGGTTTTTTTAAATAGATAGAGTAATTCAAGAGGAAGGTTTATATGTATAATACATACATAATATAGTAGAGAAACACTGATAATTTTACAGGTTTCTAATGTGATGTCGTCAATAAACACATTTTTTTCAGCTTACATTGCAAACGCTGGCTGAACCCTACGAGATAGAACAAAATAGTCTACTACAGTATTGTCCATCTTAAAAAGGACTACAAAAAAGGTCCGCGATGCTATATGTCTATCTCTTAAGGATAACTCACAATAACCATTTTTTATTCTTTACTTTTTACGAGAAATAATGGCTTATTTACGAACTGATTTTAAACAAGACAGCATTAAGCCTTATCCAATTAGGTACCTTAAATACATTGTGCATTTAATATAGATCAATATGGTGCTTCACAGCATGAAATAAAAATGAATATTTTAAGCTAAGTACACGTGTTAAATTGTACCCGGGCGAAGCCGGGACGGGTCGACTAGTACAATAATAAATTAGAATTTATTTCTTGATAAATGTTTTCTTTTCTACCAAATTCGTTGAAATTTTAAATAAACTGACATACACTAATTACAGTGTACTACGCACTTAGTCGCCATTTTGTTTTACGGTATACTATATTAACTAAGATATTATAATTTTTTGAAATCGATTGTAAACGAATTTAACGCGTAGAATAAAATGTAAAGTCGCTTCTCGCCATCTGTTCGCTTATAACTTTTAAACTACGCAACGAATTTTAATGCGGTTTTCATTACTACACTGAGTGATTCAAGAGGAAGGTTTACATGTATAATACATGTAAGCAAATCGTGAAAAGCCGGGCGGGTGGCTAGTGAATAATAAAAGTGGTAAATGAATTGAATTAAACATTCAAGAAAATTTCTTTAGTTTATTCCAGACATGTACAATGTACATGTAGAGTAAGTGGTAAAAGCTAGTTAAATACTATAGTATATAGCATAGTATATAACAGTATATAGCCGGGTAAGCCTAACGATTCAGCCCCGATCGTAACCTAGATTTTATAGATTTTGACGCACAGCGCATGCCTACCCATGCAATCAATAAATACTGTGCACATAACAAATTCTATGTAATTAAGGAAAACTTACGAATATCCGCCCTTGCCCTTGGCCCTCGTATTATTTTTATATCCCATATCTTTATACCTCTTAAAGACAACACAAAATTTCTTATAATTATCTTTTAATTAGTGTAAAAGTTTTTTTTTAATTACAAGATAATAACGCTGCCATTACACACACTCTCTCACGTACTCTATAAAACAGACAATACACAGACAATACTATACTATAGAAACTATGCTTCTTTCCGGGATAAAAAGTATCCTATATGTTATTTCAGCTCATTGAGTAATTAGTCGACCAGTCTCAGCTTCGCCCGGAAGTCACGCGGTTCTCAAGCTAGAAATGAGCTGGTAGTCTTCAAACGGCTGATCAGATCTTCACAAATTATAGCTAAGAACCCTCTACATTAAATTACCTTTCAAACAAATAAAACTTCATCACAATCGGTCCATTATTTTGGGCGCTACGACGCAGATACACACGTTAAACTTATAAAATCCCATCGTTTAATCAAAAAATAATTTTGTATATGTTTGGAACATCGATTTTTTTAAATCGATTAATTCTATAACAGATACACAACATATAGTTTAGAATGTCATTGTTTATGCTAAATAAAGTAATACTTAGTGAGTAAATATAATAATAGTGAGTAAGGGAGTGTTAGCAAGAAATTGCTGTACAGTACTAGGTAAACATACGAATATTATAAAGAGTTTGTGAGGTTGTGGTAGGGGGGGTAACCTCTGGATCTACTGAACCGATTTTGAAAATTCTTAATAATGGAAAACAACACTATTTGTGAGTGTCATAGGCTATTTATTTGCAAAGTAAATCGGAACGAACACGTTACTTACGAACGCTGAGAGATATATGTTTCATAGTTGCGGGTAGTGTATGAATGAATAAATGAGTGTGTGAGGGAGTGAGTGAACAGTTTGAATACACCTCAGCGAACCGAGAGCGGGTCTACTAATTTGTAATTATATTGCAAAATATTGAGGTTATTAATCGAGATAAAGACTGTAAAATTTTATGTTGATTGATGTCAGAAAGAAGAGTTAATTTCGGACAAACATGAAACGATTTTTATGTATATTCTGATGAAATAGCATATTATTGAAGTAGATAGTAAATGCATTCGTCATATGTTTTTAAAATGCTCAAACCGATTAGATAACCTCTTGACAAAAATACTTAAAAAATAACCGGCACGTGTAAACTTACAGTTCAATACACTACCTATATCTTTATATTAAAATTGCATTTTATCGCCACTCGGCATTTATTTCAAGGCCAGTTTGTTTTCGATACGATGTATTTTTTTAGATATATTTGTCTCATAATTATCATTTGAAAAACTAAAAAAATACTTGTAAACACTTCTCCTGTAATTAATCGTATTTATTATTTCACTATCATCTTTCTGGTTTTATCATCAGATCAGTTTTTAAGATATTAAATAATAATTTTATCATTCAAACTAAATGACATGTATGTATAAAATTGTAAATACCGATATAGATTATAATCTATCTCGCGATGTTGTGAACTGTAAGATACTGATTACAATTTAATGCATTAATTTTCGGTAGATGATAAACTATCGAAGTCAAATCAGGATGAATTTACCATAGTGTTACACAACTGTTACAGTGGGCATAATGAAAATTGTAAAAAAATCACAGACACACATACTGTTATTTATTATGTTGATTACCATTGATCTGAGTTGCATTTTGTTTAAGAAATTATCACAAATGATAAACTTTTTATAGTATTGCCAACATTAATCTGAGTAGCATTCGACTTTTGAAGTTGGCACAAACTGAATGAATCAGTTGTGCCAACGAAAAGATAATAAGTAATTACATGACAGAAATCATTATTATTACATCGAGTAATCAAGCAGTTGTGCTGCTCTGTGTCTAAGTAAACACTTAAGAGTAATCACGAGCCGTGATTCTGTTGATCTACGTGTCTATTACCCATAACTAGCATCACATTAAAATTATCTTCAAAGATTAGCAAGTGAAAAGAACATGAACTGGTTAAAGTCCTCATAGATAATCCTCAGTATTTTTATATAATCTTTGGTTCTATTTGATTTTCGTTATAATTTTGCCTTTTAATTGAATCTTTTGATTTCTTGTGTTACTTAAGTCTGCCTTTATTTAAAAACTTAAGTAGCAAATATTCAAATTATCTATATTGTGTCTCTATTTGGCTTAGTTTTTGTATAGAGCTGTGGATTTTGTAAATTAAATATAAGTGATTGTTTGCTTTGCTCGTCTTGGTGGTTGCGCTGCCGTGCCCCTAAATTGAATTCCTATATCTTTTTGATACCTTAATGAAACGTGTGTAAATTATCGTTTATACAGGAAGTGTATTTTTTATCAATAAAATTAATAAATTTTACGATCTTTCATTTATAATAATGTATTCTATCTTTAACTAAATTTATTTCTGTTTGTTTATTTAATGTTAAATTTATAATAAAATTCAAAATACTATTTTTATAAAATTTACTAGATTTTATCAATGCTAAGATATCAAAATAAAAAAAAAAAAAAAAAAAAGGAAGTAATTTTTAAAATTTGCATAAACTTCCTTCTTAATTATCTTTGTATATATTAAAAAAATATTACTTAAATTATTATTTAAATTTTTACTGAACACACATTTAATTTTATGTGTCCTTGTCATCCAAAAGAAATTTCAAAATAATACGTCATTATTATTTGATATGAATTTTGATATGAAATTCTCAGCTTTAAATGAAGTTTAATTTAATTTAAAACTGTTTTAAAAGATAGTGATTTTGATCATATCTTTATCTCCTAAATTTGCAATCTAAGAAAAAAATAAAATATTATCTATGGTCAATGACCTTTTTATCAATTTTGCAATATTTGGCGACTGCACGTACATATATTACAACTAAAGTGATAAATGATAATAATTTTCCATTTCCTTTCCAGATGGCATTTATAAAATACCATCACCAAATCGAAATATTTTACCTGTAGGTATATAGGATAGGTTTCTCTAGGTAATGACGCAACAGGTGAGCTAGCGAGTAGAGAAGCAATAAGCACAGTGGCTGGCCCTGTACCACACCTTCCTTTCCCCTTCAGGTCCTACCGCTCATGGCTGCGTCGGCTACCCTAGAAATGCACAATGCGAGATAGAGGAACACGGCAGACTGTCGGCAGTCTCAACAAGCTCTTCCTGCTCTGTCGAAGAGCCTATACCGTAAACTGCTCAGTCTAAATCGCATTGATCTCTATTTACTATAGGCATGACAGACAGCCCCATTTGCAGAGGATGCCTACAGGCCGAAGAGACGACTACCCACGTTGTCCTGGAATAGGCGTCGCCACACAACGGGCACTAATCCTCAAGAACATGAGGTCGCTCCAGGAAGCCTGTGAAGCTCCCAGGAAACTTCTGCGCTTCTGGAAGGAGCTGGGCTGGCTAGAATAGCCAGTCATCCCTGCACGCACAATGAACCGAACTAGAGTCTAAGTGCGGAAACAGGAGCCCACATACAATACAATACAATAGGATAGGATAGGTTTTGTTAACGTATTAAAAAAATCAAGATAATGCCTTGACTAAAAAATTTTGGTTAATTTTTTTAAGCCCAGAATTCAAAACTGTGGTTAGGTAATGAAAATCTTTAATAAATTTTAATCAAATCTGTAGGAACTTGTTGGACAGATGATTTCCAAAGTAGTCTATGTCAGAACAGCCTGTGGTAGATAGCTGGTTAAAGGTCCACGTGATCGAAAAAGACAGGGTCTATATGAAGAAACCAGGGGTTTATCTATCTATAAGCAAACAACGTCACGTAAGTGATTTACGGTTGGAAATGGATTCGTCGGATTCAAATTTACTATTTTAAAAATCCAGTAAAAAAGATTAGCAGAATCGAACTTTACCTTTACACCCCCTAAATATTATAAAAACCAAACGCATGGTAAATATAGTTTGTGATAACTATAGTATCAAAGTGGAAACCTTCATCACGTCGAGTTAGTGTAGTCAAAGATGCTTTAATTAGCACACATTATGGTCTTTATGTTTGCGAAATTTATTAACCTGTAGCCTCGGCAATGCTTCTCTACACTATTTGCATTCATTACAAGTATTGTGTGTAACACGTGTAACAAATTAATGTGGAATATGTTAAGAATTAAGAACCAATAGAAACACTTAATTTACTTGAGGTCAAGTATAACCCAGAGAGTGTCATATGAAGCGATCTGACACATCTCTAGTGAAACACAAGTTTTCTCGCTTTCATAGAGTGAATATTGTCCATCATAGTGTATTGGAAATCGTGCAGTGAAGGTTAGTATTAATTTTACTTATATTATAAATTTGAAAGTTTGTATTTGAACATCTTAAGATGTTTGGATGCTTATTATTATTATTAACATCACGCAAAAATGGCTGAACAGATTTCAATGAAATTTGGTACACAGATACAATATACCCTGCATCAACACGTAGGTTACTGGTTATCCCGGAAAAAATGAGAGTTCCTGTGGGATATTGATAAAATGTATTTATAGTCGTAACTGCCTAAATATTTTTATTTAGCAACAATATATTGAGAATTAAATGTTTTTTTGATAAATGTGGTAAATTGGTCCCGTGAGAAGCCGGGGCAGATCGACTAGTTACACAAGTTTTTTAAAAAATCTATTTAAAATATAGCAAAAAAAATTATACCAAAATCAATTTATTATGCATCAGATTTAAAACAAGTTTATGTTACACGGAATTTGATAATGAAGTCATCACTTTTTTACTAATCATTAATTAGACGCGTTTTATGACTAGTGACTACGCATTATCAAATATTACATAAGATAAGACATATATATACTAATAATATTGTAGTTTGTTTGTCTGTACTATAAATTAATTTTGACAATTTTATCTTCAGAATAAGATGTGTAAATAATTCACACAAACATTCGAAACGAATCGAATATTCGTTATTTTTTAATGAATTAAAAACACAAAGAAAGTTATTCGTCTAATATTTTCGTATCAACAGAAATCGTCGTGTAGTAAAATGAATGAAACAATCGGAAATTTTAAATTATCCGAAAGATTTGAGGGAACGTAACCGAATTATTCGGAAGATTCTACGATTACGATTTTATTCAAAGAGGGAAAAAGATAGAGAAAAAAGAGACAGAGTATATCTTATTAGCGTATATTAGATTTAAATATAAGTAATGACAAGTAAAACTACAGGATAAAACTAACTATTCACACAAAAAACACCTTTTCCGTTTGAATTTTTTGTACTATACGTCCTAATACATGACAAACTTTATTGGTATTTAATTGATTACTTCTTGAATATATTATGTATTATACAAATAGGATAATATAAAGATAAAACGTAATATTATCGTCAGATAAATTATGGAATGTAATGCTGAATTCTTTTACTTTATAAAAAATTACAAAATACAAATCGTCTAATGATGAAATAAATAAAATGTGCAATTGCCTTCTACAACATAACTAAGCATTTTAAAACCATTTATTCTTCGATTTTATTTTTACTAACTTACCCGCACACGCTTCGCTGAGGTATATATCCAAACTGTTCACTCACACATTTATTCATTCATACTCTACTCACAACTATTCTACTAATATTATAAACGCGAAAGTTTATAAGAATGTATGGATGTTTGTTACTCTTTCACGCAAAAACTACTGAATGGATTTTGATGGAACTTTACAATAATATAGCTTACTCATCAGAATAACACATAGGTTATAATTTATAATGATATATTGTGAATTATCCAAAATATAGCGGCTGAAACCTCGGGGCGCAGTTAGTGATTCATAAATCTCTCACCGTTTCCGTTCGACGATTTTTTCTTCGACTTACTTTGCTAATCCAACTACCACTAAAAAGTCTTTTCATTTTGGTAAAAAAATGTTCAAAATCGGTTGAGTAGATCCAGATATTACCCCCTACAACTTCACAAAGTTTACCTCTTTATAATATTAGTAGAGATTGAAATAATTTCTTATAATCTTAAATTCATTCAAATGTTATTAAAGTTGAGGCTACTTTTGTACCTTCTATAACTACCATGTCCTTGTCTCCATTTGAAACTGATTTGTATATCTGTATCTTTTTTTGTTTTGACTTAAAATGTTTTGGCGTCACGAATATAGAACAGTTCGTCTAACATAATTATAAAAATATAACTTACCCTCACAGTACAGCGTAACATCGGCGAGGCTTTCAGAATTCCATAAATTCGCGAAGGACGTCGCCAAATTCGAGCCGAAGCTGTTCCACTTAAGGCAGTACTGCTGCTGTTGAGAGTCCATGCCCGGGCCGCCTCGGATACCTGCCCTGTTGAACAAAATTACTCATTCAATAGGATTGTCTTGAGGAGTTATTAAAATTACTGGCTTCAACCAGGACCTTTGGAAAGTGTAGTGCCAAGGACATTTTATAGACCCTTTAGACAATGTGTGTAAGATGTGATGTGACTCAAACCCACGATTCCTCTAGGAACGATAGAAATGCACTCAAAGACAAACTTGATAGATGGAGATTCGTCCACTCATCAGAAGCCTTCCGGAAAAGTCCTTCCAAAAGGGAATGTCGTCTAATAACTAGTCATTTTCTTTACACATTCATTCCTAAAACATGTAGGTTTCGCGATTCCACTCTGATCAGCTAGGCAAGCTAAAGATAGCTAGGTAATAATAATTCTAGATCTCCTCTCTATTATTGAGGATCACTCCTAACACAAGGGTTCCTTAACCCTTCTGTTAGTACTAGTATGTGATCCATACTGCTAGTAACTGTTTTCTTTAAAAAAAAACTTATTTCTTAGATTTAAGTGGTCTAGTCAATTATATTACGTATAATTAAAATATTATTACGTATAGCTAGTAAATGTATTTCTTATAATAGAATCGTTTAAAAGCCCAACCCAACTCCAACAAGTAAATTTTTAACAAGACATCTTGATAGTTCCCACGTAGGTACCACAGAATTATTTAGTAATGTATTGCTAAGCGGAAGTATATCGATTATTATCGATAAAGGTTATCGAAATAGTATATTATTAAGCCCCCGCTTTGCACGGGTAGTAGCACATATTATGTCTGTATGTATACCATTATATATTGTTTTTTTTTTATATCCCAAAAAGGTATTCAAGATGAAAGTTCCAGACGGTGCGACAATTTTCGACATTTTCTACAATTATTGTGATATATCAACTAATTTACACAAACCCTTAACAAATTATACACCTAAACCTTCCTCATGAAACGCTCTGTCTATCAGTCAAAACCGCATGAAAATCTGTTTAAGAGCCATTTCACAAAATTCGGTAAAAATCCGCGAAATTGTAACATTTTGACGTCGTTAATCTCAGCATTGGATGCAATAATATAATTTCTATAATTGAAATATAATAGAGTGACCTTTGTTGTAGTAACTTAATTTATCAGAATTTTGATTTATATTGTGTGTATAAAATTATTACCCTTTTCCTCCGCCGCCTACCTGGGTAAGCGGTCGCAATGTATATTTTGAAGTCCTATTTCTTAATAACCACTACTTTGAAATTGTTTAAAAAAATATCGTAATATGTGGAATATGTTATTATTGATACACAATTTAGAATTTTTTACATTAGCATCTCCGTTAATCCATAAAAAAATTTTAAAGTTACGAATATTTTCTAAATAAGTACAATTTTAAAAGCGATATTTTTCTTACAAAACTAAGAAATTTTAACGAACTATCTATACCAAGATAAACTTACATCTTTTAGGAACAGAAAAAAATAAAAATAAAATATATAACTTTTTGTATTAAAAAATAAAAAGAAAATATATAATACCATGCATCAAGCCCAGTAAATCAGTCGAGCGCCAGCGCTCTTAGAGGTAGGATCTACGCCAAATTTTGAGCAGCTCTCTTTCTTACATCGGTCTCACTCACACGCGCTAAGCGACTGATATTATAGTGTGATACACCGTATTTGAAACTTTCAAGTAAGTAAAATTAATATTTAAATTGTTTGTTTTTCCAAATATATTAGTAGATACTTTTCTAATTATAAATTATTTTTTTAGGTAATGCTTATCACGGTGCAGTGCAGGCAGGGTATGCTTTTACTTCTGCATTTATATTCTTACCCGACTGCTTAGAAGGAGGGTTATGTTTTTAGGGTGTATGTATGACTAGTATATATATATATATATTCTTCTTATATATATTCGATATACGATTCTTTTTGACGCCCTGTAACCTAAACGGCATGATGGATTTCGAAGTTCGAGGTCTCGTTAGTTTTTTTCTCACCAGTTATATAAAATTTCTAAAATACTTGACGCCATATTGTAAAGATAAAAAAGTTAAAGTCATAAATTACTTCAAGCGGGGTATCATTGAATAGGTATTTGAGTCATTTTAAGGCTCTTTTATCATTTATTTACCACTTTTTTAAATCACATATGGATATGTATGAAATGGCCTCTTTTTTCAGGACAGTCAAAACAAACCAACAGGAGAATAAATTTGAAGAGTTGATCTTGGTAAGTGTAGTCACTAGTGAGTGCATTTCTATATGTTTATTCGGAGTAACTGACATATTACTAAGACCATAGTTTTGACTCTCATTCTTGTATTTTTCTTGTATACCTATAGAGATACATTTAAATTAATATTTATAATAATACATTTATTTTATAATGTTCTAGGAACCAGAGTACAACACGTACAACACGTACAACTAGCTACAACATCAGATTGTATGCAAACACAGAATGCGATTTTAGTTTAAACGCTTTCGTGATGGAAACTGATTTGAAGAACGAACCACGTGGAAGACCGCCCACGCAGGTGAATAACAATGAATTGAAAGAGATGGTGGAAGCCGATCCGAGCCAAACTATCCAGGAATTAGCGGCGTGGCCAAAAATTGACTTATTTGCGTCAAATCAATAAAATAATAAATATGAAAAAATTGGTGCCTCATGATTTGACTGATCTGCAGAAAGAAACGCGTGTTGAAACTTGTGTTGCCTTGTTGAATCGATACAGAAAAAAAGGAATATTGGATCGAATTCCTATTAGATGGCAGCAATGTATAGATAATAATAGTAATTTTTTTGATTAAATAAATATGTTAAATTAAAAAAAAACTAATTTCAATTTTTTAGTGCAAACTTTAACCCCTAATAATAAGTTTTATACCGCTATATATCAATGAGTATTTTTGTAAATAGATAGATTAATGTGGTAATTTTTTCTATTCTAATTATCATACCACGGTAAAATAAAAATTGTGATAATTATACAAAAAGTAATGTAAAATTTTATGGTAATTTATGTAAAACAAATGTATTATTTAAAATCGTTTTTCTCATCTTATCAATACAAATAGGCTGTTTGACTGTGTCATCAAGTTTATAAATAAACTAGAGGCCTGCCCTCGCTTCGCTCCGGGTATTCAAAACAATATTATAATTGATGTCCTTAAATTGTCTCTCTGTAATTGTGTAGTTTTTCATTATTTGAAAAAAGGGAGAGAGTGAGAAAAAGTTATAAAAAGAAAAATAATAGAAACAAAAATAAAAGAAAAGCGACAGATGCTAGACAGAGTAAAAATAAAATTGAATAGGAGAGAGAGAGAATTAAAGAGAGAGGATGAGAGACAATGATAGTATTATAAGAGGAAGAGAGACGGAAATACTATAGACTTCTCTCAATGAAAGAATTTTAAAAATCGGATTAGTAACAACAAAATGACCATATTCTATTAATTAAAAAATGCATATGGCAACACTAAATCACTTTTATCACTCACGAATAGTGTAGTTTTCTAACAATGAAAAAAAAATTTAAATCGGATTTGTAGTTCCTGAGAAACTCTTCAATTTACAAAATGGCCACCTTATGGCACTTAAATGGCCATATCTTTTTAATTAGAGTATTTATAGCAACACCACATAGCCTATGTTACCCGGAAAGGATGTAGCTTCCTATCGGTGAAATAAATTTTCAAAATCGGTTCAGTAATTTTAGAGCCTATTCGCAACAAACAAACATACAAATATACAAACATACAAACAATCAAATCTTTCCTCTTTATATAATAGTATAGAAGTATAGATATAAATTAAAGCAGGCAAAAATTGGATGTTCTGCTTGCATCCAAAACTGTGCAACACATATTTACATTCAGATTTTCTGGAGCATAATAAAAGTATAGTATAATAATAGTTATTAATTTTTATTATACATTAGAAAAAGATTAAGATGTTTTTTTGGATGTCGCACTATACCGAGTAGGACAGAGACCGCGCGGCTCGTGAGACTCACGTGCGCTGCGACCAAATTTACCTAAACTTGCAGAGCGAAAAATTGTGAAATGGCTCTTAATAGTTTTTGAGTTTATCGCTATCAAGTAGACACGGTATGGGACTTTGTTTTATATTATGAGTTATAGTGAAATCGAAAGTGCGTTATTCCAAAAGTTTTACTTTGTAAAATAAACTTTCTGATTAGTCATAAAATTACGATAACAGTAAAGACATAAAAAGACAGTAAAATTAATTTTATTGCTCTATTTCATGATTTTTACTGTAAAGCATACATAGAATAATAACATTTACAGCTAATAAATGATTTAGCTAATTAATACGTCAATTAAATTAAATTATAATAAAAAATATTAAATGAAATTTAAGAATTAAAAAAAATATTTTTACTAAATTAATAGTTATTGCCTGAAATTTCGTAACCAATTTTTTTGCTACAAAGTAGCTAAGTTGGCAACACTGGCTCGCTGTACTCTCGTATAATAGGAAGTTAGTAAGATCTAATCTGATACAGTTCGAGATCCGTCCGTGTGATTGCTACGTGAACTATATTTTTAACAATGCCACGAGATTGTCAAGGTTTTATTTATATTTATATTATGCAGCATCCATTTTCCTTTTAATAAATCATCAATTCTTTTTGCTATGATAGAAGAATTTAAAAACATATTTCAACAAAGAAAAACATCATTTTCCAACATTTCCCGATTTTACTTTAAGGTCCTTAAACTATGCAAACTCAAACTCAATTTATTACACTTATCTCATCTCTAACCGCTCTAAATCCGTAAATAATAAACACCTGTAGATACACTGTACCTATCTATTCTCTACCTCTACTATCTATTAGTACTGATGACTGAAATACGTTAGCTTATTTACCTGTAAAATACAAATATGACCTCCCTAAATAAATTTAAACGAAAGCACGAGTCGATACGGTATCGATTCCTAGCACAGTTACTAACTGTACATTTGCATGCGTGCACGTATACTCGACCAGTATAACTAGAGCTGTTAGGGTCTATTATGTATATGGGCGGTAATAGCAGGGAGGAGGTCAAGGTATAACGGTGGTTGAAGAGTGCACGTATACTCGGCCAGTTTAGGTAGAGCTGTTGGGGTCTATTATGTGCGTGGGCGGTAAGTGAGGGGGGGAGGTCAGCGTATGGTGGTGGTTGAAGAATTTCGGCCGACCCGGTTCCGGAATGCAGCACACGCGCAAGCGCACTGCGAGCGGGAGGGGCGCTGCATCGAGTTGCGCAAAGTGCCGGTCAACAGCCATAGAGTAATTACTATTTAGACTTTGTAATATTTTTTAATGGTTGTTCTTTGTTCTCGAGATTTCAATATAACCGATGCAATTATAATTTTGTTTTATTTTCTGTTGATAACTAATACATAAGTGTATGGAATTTTCCTTTTTAATTTCATTAATAAAGTTAAAAATATAGAAGGAAAATAGGAAACGTTTTATGGATGTAGTTTATTTAATCAGCACTTTAACAAACGTTTAAGTAGTTTTCAACGATACGGTTTGTAAAATTCAATAACTCTTTAGATAAGGGGTTGAATTGAAAAAAATGAATATAAAATAAGCATACGGTAAGGGATTCATATTCATAACAAACTGGAATCTCATTCAGGAATAGAAAACAATATCCGCGCAGATATGCCAATGTCCGCCCTTTATTTGGGTTAACACGCTCCACGGACCGCAAAAATCATCTGAAACATTCCCTATTCAAATGTTATACTGGCAAATGGGAAAAGTTACCCAATATATGATACTTTTATACGGTATAATATTTAGCACATAATCTTGTTTAAAGTTTGGTCTAGATGTAAATAAATCTTTCTATAATACGATCAAAATGTTCTCGCTTCTATAAAATAATACTTTTTAGCTTCAAACTTCTATTTTAACTCCTCAAAAATTAATTTCCAAATAGAAATATCGATCTTAGATCGATCTTTGGACAAGAAAAATCGATTATCCAATCAGTATTTAGCACTAAATCGATATAGAGGATCAATTTGGCATCTTATGAGAAAATTCAATTTTATGTAAAAACATCAATATATTAGCAAGTCAAATACGTATAAATTCATTTTCTTATCATTAGCTCTTTTTAGGTAATAACTAATTAAATAATATTTTTAAAATATCGATTTATTTACAACGATTTTTAGAGAGAATTGCCTATACCTAGTTCACGAGGAAGTTAGTAAGAAAAAGTAATCGGAAATCATTTTTTTGTAAATTCGATTTATTCGAATCGATTCCAGGGCATTCGATTCAGAACAATATTTTAATAAAAATTTCCCAAACCTAGTTCAAAGTTTTTTTTTACCAAAAGTGGACGAAGACCGTAGACATCTTTAGCGTAAAAAAGAAAAGAAAAAGAGAGAAAAGTAAATAGAAATCTACCAATAATCTTTTATACACTGTGTCCGTGGGAACGTCAAATCATTTAATATCTCTGCATTTGATATGTTGTGTAATTTAAGTTTGGAGGGGAGCGGAGCACAATCAGACAATCAAAGACGAATTTATTTTTAAAATAACTGCTTGTTATCGTCTATGGGGACTTGTTGATTCCTTAGGTTTGATCAACTACTAATATTTTGTACAAGATGTTTGTATATAAGTTGTAAAGAGTAGCAAATCATTTTTCAAGAATTGACTGATTTGAGATTAAGATATTGAAAACAAGGTCTAACTAATAATGATAACAAAATACATTAGCTTAAAATTAACGATCCTACTATTTACCATCAGTCAGTTCAGTGAAGCTTAATCTGATATCAGGAATTGGCTGAAACAACTCGTCCGCCATCTTGGGCCGTCCGACATATTGAATTTAGAATCAGATGTATCATTTAACTAACCGTGCATTATCATCGATACCAATCCGAATGTGTATTCAAAATTTCTACTCATTCAGGGATAACTGTTAAAAATCCAGTTGCAAGATTTGACCCGAACATACACACATACATACATACAAACATTACAAGTTAAATAAAAGTGTGTTAGTACTCTATGACAGCGATGTCCACAGTTGAATTAGTTCGTTGTTCTTCGTTGCTTAACCTACTTGAAATGTTTACGACTGTTTCTAAACAAATGTGTTACTTAAACTCAATCACTAAAAAACGTGTCTTTGATAAGTATAACATTAGCTACAGTTTAGTAACTTTGCCTGCAGCATAGTAATACTATTATTAACCCTTCAACTATCACCTACTTTTGATTTTATATAGTTCTTTGACTTTGTCTTAAAAAATTTAATTGAGACTTAAAATTATATTTTATCCCTTAAGTATTATTTATTTTGTGAATTACTTACTTACTAAATAACAATTGTTACTCAGTAAAAAGTATTTTTTTTAATTATCAATTCAATACAAAAAAAATATTTAGACGCTTACGATAGTAACCATATTTTATTGTTATCCCGCAGAAACTGTAAATTTTTCCGGAATAAAAAGTAGCCTATTTTTTAGTCAAGGTTATAAAGTAACCGTTTACCAAATTTCATCGAAATCCGTTCAACTGATTTTGTTTGATTGATTAACAAACTTTATCATTTATAATATAAGAAAGAGTAAGATAGTAAGATTTAATCACTTGGCTCACATTTGTCCCTGTTGTCATTAAGGTGTTACCAGACTTCAACAATAGATTTCTACAGAAAATCTTTATTAATTTCATTTTAAATAGAAAAGGCTTTTACTTTATTTTCATAGAAAAAGTAATCAGTTAAAAATCTCGACCTTGAGAGGAAAAGTACATAAAATCAAATGCCACGTTGAAATTGACGTAGCACGCAATGTTCATAAAAATGTTTTTTACACGCAAAATCTATAAATATTCTTCAACAAATGACCAAAAAAGCCTTAACACTGCAATATTAAAGTCGTTTGTAGTTAGCAACACTGTTGATAACTTAGTATTCACGAGTACTTTAACTTTGTTTCAAGTATACCACGACTCACGAGTAGATAACATATATTCCTCCCTTCCTCTATTCTGTCTATAACTATAGATTTTAAGGAAGAAGTGCAAGTGTTAGCCACTTCTCGACCTTTTTTTAGAAAATAGTGATATAACGTAAAGCCAAAGAGAATTCATACTTACTGGTATAAAGAAGAAAATTAACTCATAAATAATATTTTGTTTTATATCACTTCATTCTTAAATCGACAAACTTAATACATTTTAATATATTTTTTAGAAAGTTTATTGGCAGTATAATTATCTATCAATCAAGGTTTTTTTTTACTCCATTTAACTATCAATTTCCGTAAATAACAATATTTATATACTTATATAAATAATAAATGCAAAAAGTATGATTTTGTATGTTTTGGTACTAAGAACTAGTGTGTAACGAACAATACTTAAAAACTACTGGAACGATTTCAAAAATTTTTTTGTCGTTAGAAAGCCGCATTATCATTGAGTAACATAGGTTATACTTATTACTAGAAAAAATTAGAGATCCTCAGAAATTGTTACTAAAACCAACCCAAGGTTTAAAAAAATTAGCCACAAAATGTCTTTCATCGCATGCGCTGCGGAAAGTATTGATGATAGAACAAAAAAATGTTCTACAATATTATATAACGTATCAATATCTACAAAAAACTTCGCGAGACCATATGTCCAACTATTGTAGTTATGTCACTATAACTACTTATTAACATTTTAAAAGTGGATAGAAATCCCTATTAAAGTCAGACAATGTTTTCCATACCTTTGTATTAATTATTATCCAAATAAACTATTTCGTATTCAAGACTGTTTCAATACCTGTAGATTACTTTTTGAATTATTCAAATCGGACAATCCATTCAATAGATATTACGAAATTAAAAATGTCAATATAAACAAAAATACACCGGCCCGGTGTGGCTCCACACAGCGAGAGAGGGGTCACCGAATTGCGGAAGAGCTAAAATTTTAAATAAACTAACCACCCGTGCGAAGCCGCAGCAGACGCTAGTATTAAATACATTTAAATATATTACTTTGACTAAAATATTATATGCTCAAGTGGCAATACCTAATCCTATCCTACTTCCTAAACTTAGTAAAAAGTAAGATTTTAAACGAGTTTTACATAATTCAAGGTAGTAGAAAGGTGTGGCTTCAAACGATGGGACTAGTCGTTTAAGGTACTATGACGTATTAGGTCGGAAATTGCATACAAACACGCGGCAGGTTTCATATTGACGGAAATATTTTCTAGTATACATTTCTCAATATTTTTTTGAAGTCAAAAATTCTTTAGCGGCGTTGTGCACTTTTTGTATGGGTAAAAACTCGCGCAGAACACGTGACCTGATCAAAAATTCGTAAAACGGAGCAATTCCCTAACCATTCCAAAATATTCTAAAATGCACAACGTTAATGTTCAAGTTTTCACTTCTGCCGGCACTCACGGAGGGCTACCCGTTGTATTTTTTTTTTCAATAAAATATTTTCTTAGTTTTTGACACGTACAATATACATTTAAAAACAAAAAAAATCGTTAAATATTACTTTGCAGAAACTCATGTCAACAGACGAATTCAAAAAGTCATACTGACAAATTCTAGGTCATTTCTGAAGTACCTAAGTATTAGAGTAGTTATGCAGTCAACGTTTGTAGAATTAAAATGTCGTAAGGATGCTTCGGTGTTGGAGCGAAACATCACGCGATAATATCAGATAGTCTTTGTAAATAATAGATAGATATTTAAATTTTTGACTAAAATCATTTCCATTTAATAGAGCTAAGTAAACACTTCTGTAAATTTTTAATGGAATTTCTAGATTTATTATATTGTGTGTATGTAACAACAAACTCTTTATTAAAGCCTCTTTATTTGTGTGAAGGTGTCTACACTTGCTCTATAAAATAAAAAAAAATTAAAAATAACGCAATTCCAGTCAATACGTAAAGACTACAAAGGGCGTAGTACACGATTACCCAACTCGTTCTCAGTCTCATGCAGGCCCGTTTTCTAAATTTCGACCGCTAGATGCATTCATTATTTACAAACATAATGACACGAATTTGTAGAAGGTATTTAAATACAATACGTATAAACATGCATTTGAGAACGGAAACCAAGCAGTATCTGGGATTACTTGCTTCAGAACAGGACTTATATTTGACAAGACAGTGGGTGCATAAAAAAAATAATTCGGGAGCTACGATATAGACAGATAGGCGAACATTACCAATTAAAAAGTCGAGTCGATGAGTTGACTTCAAGACAATTCTATTAAACCCAAACACAACTAATTTACGTTGTTCCATGCCTGTGTTCCAGTACATACCTTGTGTGATCATGAACTAATAGTAGATGAAGCCGGAAGGTTTAAGAATCTACTGGTAACATAAACATGAAAAGTATTTATTTAAATTTTCTCATCGTAATAGTTGCTTAACATTCTTGCTATATTATGACTATCTGTGGTCTTCCTCATCAGTTCCACTTCACCAAATCATAAATTCTGAATGCAAATGCTTGAAACCCTTCTGAAAATATCAAAATTTCTTATGTATGCATATAGCATTTGAGGAGTTCTCTTAATTCCTCAAGAATCCCATCATCGAAACTAGAATTTGAAAAAAATGGGACCAATCTGTAAGCATATCCTACCAAATACAAAAAGAAATTTCAAATTCGGTTCATATATGACGGAGTTCTGAGGTAACAAACATAAAAAAAAAAAATACAACCGAATTGACAACCTCCTTTTTCGGTTGAAATAAAACAAACTAAACCAATCATTAATCAAGAATATCAACAGTGTTGCCAATTCTATTAAGGAAGGTAATAGCGAGAATCACATATACATTACAAGCTATTCAGATAGAAATAGATTTAAATTAAAATTTCTTAAAATGAAGTCATCTACAGTACAGATGTAATTTTCCATTCTATTTCCTTCCTTATAACAGTTAGCACTGCAACATAGCTTTGAATTTGCGAGTATTTATCTTTACATTGACATTATACTTTTTTATTACAATGAGTGTCACGATCATGTCAAGGATGTCCTTAAACCTTCTCCTAGATCTTAACAACCAGACACTGCTAGATAGTGTATTCAAATGTCGTAATGATGTAGAATATTAATGTCATTATCTATTGTTACTCGTAAGTATGGGTTATACTATACAGGCAGACCTATAGTATCATGACTTGTTAATTGATATTACTTCCCAAGAGTTATATTTTATACTAGTCGACCCGCGCGTCTTCGTACACGTGTAGCTCCGCTCCTATTTGTCTTAGCGTGATGATATATAGTTTATAGACTTCCTCGATGACTTGACTATCTATCACTGAAAGAATTTTTCAAATCAGATCAGTAGATCCTGAGATTAGCGCGTTCAAGCAAACAAACAAACTCTTCTAAAAAACTCATTTTCTAAAAATATAATCTATACTTAATATTATAAAGAGGAAAGATTTGTATTTTTGTATTTTTGTATTTTTGTATTTTTGTATGTAACGAATAAACATAAAAACTACTGGACCGATTTCAAAAATTCTTTCACCATTAGAAAGCTACATTATCCCTGAGTAACATAGGCTATATTTATTACAAGAAAAAATTAGAGATCCTTAGGAAATCTCACGAAAACCAACCCAAGGTGCCAAAAAATTAGCCATAAAATATCTTTCATCGCATGCGCTGCAAAAAGTATTGATGATAGAACAAAAAAATGTTCTACAATATTATAGAACGTATCAATATCTACAAAAAAGTCCGCGAGACCATATGTTCAACTATTATAGTTACGTCACCATAACTACTTTTTTACATTTTAAAAGTTGATAAAAATGCCTATCAAAATCAGACCTTGTTTTCTATAACTTTGTATTAATCCTTATCCAAATAAATTATTTCGTATTCAAGACTATTTCAATACCTGTAAATCACTTTTTGAATTATTAAAATCGGAATTTCCATTCAAAAGATATTACGAAATTAAAAATATCAATATAAACAAAAAATACACGACGACGCGACGGGCCAGTATAGCGACGCAGCGCAGCGAGTAATGCGGCAAGAGAGTGGGCACCGAAATGCGGGAGAGCCAATATATTTTGAAAATAATATTCCACCCGCGCGAAGCCGGGATGGGCCGCTAGTATAAGATATAGAGCTTCGGTATTAATGCTTAATTACTCGTCTATAATAATAATGAATTATATCATAGCAGCGTATTTATTTGTTTATCTCCTACCCTTTAGTGTGAAGTTTATCATTTGTGCCACTTTCGAAAGCTAAAATGCTTCTCAAATCAACGTTGCCAACAAAATAGTATAATACCTATTGATATGTGTATTATTTTTATGTTAATACGTATTGCTGTACCGTAATAGGTATCATTCTCTTACAATAATAAATGAATATATTCAAAAGCTGTACTTTCTGTTTATTGCATTGCTTTTCCCAAAGCACTTGGTGCTAGGCGCTTGAGTACGGGGCCGTCAAAATAGAAAGTTGCATGCCGTTGCAATGCGCTCACGCACCGGTACGTTTCACAACTAGGCCCGCCTTGCCTATCATCGGTAACACATCTACGCTGAGATTATATACCTGTAGAGTAACCAGCGCTTTTAATACCAATACAGCTCTCTAGATTTCATGTAAAGCATCAACTGATACCTGAACTGTGGTAACGTAATTGGGATGGAACATATCATCTTTGGCCATGGAAACCTTTACATCTGTATTCTTCTGCAATTCAATCTTAACTTGCTGATTTTATTTAATTCTTATTTTGATCTTTACTCTCTTTATTATTTTGACATCTTTTGCAATCCACTCGTTGTGATCTTTGTATATTTTACTCTTGCAAACTATTTTGCGACCCTACTTTCAACATCATGTTATCTTTTACTATAGTAAACAATTCAGTCTTCTCTATCATGGTCTGTTTTACTCTATTTTGCGTCTTTACGAACTTTTGCAAAATAATCTTTAATTTTTAGACTAAGAATCATCCATTGCCATCCATGCAAATGTTAATTATGCGTTTTTGATACATGTTGCGTATAAATCCGTAGTATAAAGCAAATGTTCCTCAAAAACAAAACAAACACAAAGTAACAGTATCTTTATATTGTATATAATTATTTTAAGTCACGTCTATGTGTCTGTGTGTGTATATGTATGTAAGTGTGTACCGTGAGAAAGGCGCGCCTAATTTCGGAAGAAACGCAGTACAATCCAGTGCGTGCACTATGATCACCTTTCACTATGCATCTTTCATTTAAATTTGTCGAAATAGGCGTCGTTTCTTAATAGATTTTAAAATATATTCTTCGAAGCATGTGAAACTCCATTTTAAATTAGTTTACGTCCTTAATCTTATCCTACAAGATATAGACAACTAAAGCTATAACGTTCTACGCTGATTTTTATTGTAGCTTAGTTTTTGATTTAGTAATTCGATTCGATTGATTTTACTAGATGACTTAAAATCTATAATAATAAATTCTTAATTATTAACTCGTCCTAACGTAGCAGTTATATTCCTTAAAATTGTACAATCTTTTTCAATAATCACGTCAACAACTAGTTGCTGATGTATCGTCTAAATTGAAACTGAATGTAAACATAAAACGATGATTCATCATCTTCTAACAAAACTATTAAGACATTGAACTTGTTACTGTCAGGCTTATTCATCTAAACTATTATGACTTTCCATTTTTATATAACTAACTCATCACTTTACGTTTAGTATTTTCAAAACAAAAACAGTTTCCTTAATACCCACTTACGGTCGAAATTAATAATCAATCTCTCTCTGTATCGAAAAAAATAAAGAATTTTTAAATACCTAGAACATACGCATATAACCATTTTAAAGAAAAAACAGATAGATAACTCTTTCTATCTATTCTTCTACTGATTGATCAGAACACGTCAAAGATACATCACTCAGTACGCTGCCATCTTGGATTTGAAATTCATCATAGTGTAGTGTATTCTACTAGTCAAGCACTTTCATTTGATACCTATTTTGAGGGAGGTGTGAAAAAATATGGACCGATTTTCATCAGACATAGCTAGCTTTGATCCATGAGGGGATGGGTTAGAATACTATTCCCCTTTGCCGCTGGAAGAGCATCTCGTAAGCGCTGAGTAACCCAGCGCGTGGTAGGAGATCTGTTCCCCGACTGGCTTGCGACCACCAGCATGCGAATCCGACTGCCGGTCCGGCGTTCCGATCGAGCCGCATGTGCGCCAGACTTACCCGTTCCCTCTCCCATCCCATTAATGCTGCGGATCTAGTGAGCTCTGCGCTCTTGCTCAGGGTCCACTGAATCCGCAGTATTTATTTCATTTTCTTCTTCACTCCTCCCTCCCCACCCTATCTTCGAGGACGCAACGCATCGACAAAACAAGGAAGTATCTCTTGTTTTATCGATGTCCATGGGCGATGGTGGCCACTTACCATCAGGTGGACTATCTGCTACATACCATAAAAAAAGCTAAATTCCCGACTAAATCACTTTCCAAACAAAGAAAACAAAATCAAAATTGGTTAATCAGGCTTATCAGAACACGTCATGGATACATTACTCAAAGTTACAGAAGAGACAACAGAAAGTACGAGAATACTTAGTAACTGAGTGAAGCGAGGACTTGATTCAGGTATTAGTGTAAATTTCTTCACCGATAGGACTAGAGCAGTTTAGTAAGTGATTGACTTTTAACTTTTGTGGTCTAGTTTAGTTGTTGGGCACCGAGTTAGAGCAGCGAAGGCGAGCGGATCGTAAGCATAAGGCTATACTTAAGTATAATAAATAGAGTAGCATAAGATGAAGAATTAATATGTAAGTTATAGCCGTGAGAAAGTAGACACACCTAGACGCATCGCGTAACTGATTTGTGAGACACTACATGCGTACTGTGTGCATTATGACTTTCACTTTACTGAAATTTGAGTTTGGTTTGCATTTTTTTATTATCTACATACTAGTAAAAGCAGCTAAATCCTATTAATTTATCGTTAGTAAAATGGCTGATCTAGTTCTGAAAATCTTTTTTCTGATAAAGTTATATTTGACTAGTCGATATAACTTTCATCATCACGACCCTTCAATGGCCCATTGTTGAGCCGGCTCTCCTCCTCAGAATGAGGAGGGTATTAGGCCATAGTCCACAACGCTGGCCCAGTGCGGATTGGCAAACTTCACACACCTTTGAGAACTTTTTGGGAACTCTCAGGAGTGCAGGTTTCCTCACGATGTTTTCCTTCACCGTTAAAGCAAGTGATATTTAATTGCTTAAAACACACATAACTCAGAGTCAGAGGTGTGTGCCCAGGATCGAACCTCGGACCTCCCGAGTAAGACTTGAAGTCTCAACCACTGGGCCATCACTGCTTTTTTATATAACTTTACGTGGCTAAAATATTTTCAAGTGACAATAACTTTTTTTCTTGACATCCCATTTAAATGAAATAAATTTTATATTTTAAGATATACCTACAGTTATACAAATATCAAAACCATATCCAATTTTGTGCAGTAGTTCTTGCGTATAAACAGAAAAATTACATTGTTAAAAATGATTGTTTTTGTACAAAGACATTGAATAAATTACAGTCTTAATTAATCTGCTAATTTTATTTCTAATAAATATTATATCCTTTCACTTATTAAGTTTAAAATATTATGTTTTTAATAAGTAAAATTAGTAAAAAATAGTGTAATCTTATAGTTAATTTTAACATAATTCTGTCACATGACGCCAAACACAATGTGACGTCACGTCGTCGTTGCCATTATTGTCGTAAAGCAATCAGCAAAGATAACATAACTAATGGCATATAAAAACGATTGTAGTTTATGACGTCACTGAACATTTTCAAAGGTAATATATATCAATTCATAAAAACGTAAAAAAATGTTTAAAAAAAACTAAAATGAAATAAAATAATTAACCTATTTCTGATAAATTTTGTCACGTTAAGTTAAACACAATGTGACGTCACGACGTGTTATTATTGTCGACATTTCCGAAGACTAATGAAAAAAAAGTTATTGTGTCTACTGCCATACAGAGTAATTTGTTTCACACGTCCTGACGTCACTTAGTGTTCTCAGTATTCGAAAGAGCAACATAATATTATGTAATTGATGTATTTTTTTTAATTAAATATTTTTTGTGTAATATTTTATATACTTATGTAGTTTGGATAACAATAAGTCTTTTAGTATCATAGAGCTGATCTGATGATGGCGCCTCATTAAAGACTCATCTCTCGAAAGGATGAGAATGAACAATCCTTAGAGAAGTCCAAGAAAATTCATCGATTTTCGCGGAAATTTTCTAATTTAATTTTTGCTACAATTCAAGTTTATAATTAATGAATCAAAAGTTATTGATACTGAGAACGGTAATGGAGTTGTCGAAGGTCAAAGTTTTCAGTTTACAGAAATTGAATTTTAATTGCCAACGCTATGCGGACGGGTTATAAATTTAACGTGTGTATCTGTATGTCTGTCTGTGGCATCGTAGCACCCAAGATAATATACCGATTGTGATGAAGTTTTATTTTTTTGAAAGGTAATATAATCTGGTCGGCCGTTTGAAGACTATCAGGTCATTTCTAACTTACGACGACTTATTCAAGTTATTATCTTCGCAAGTGACGCTTGTAGAGTCAACAACTCTTGAAGATGCTTTGGTTACGGAGCGAAACGTACGTCGGTCGCGATCTACTTGTGTGGTGTGTTCTGATTCGGGTTCGCGCGTCTCACTTTTATGTGGGCAGGGTGCTTTTCTGGATTGTGTCATACGAGTCTGGTTGTTCAGATTTCCGCGGATTATAGCAAGGTCTTGATTCCTTTTAAGTTATTATCGATTCTTCTAAATCGATGCCGTGTGGGTATCGATACTTGGTGACTGTAAAAACAATTTTAAATATTAAGTATCAACTCATATGCGTGAAATCAAAGGACACTGGGAAACTAAACTCGAAACATTAGTCAATGTGTTTTTAAAGACTATAAATAGTGACAAGCTTACATGTGTGTGCATGGTTTGTTGTAAGACGTGATTCATGGAAAAATTGGTAAAAGAAGTACAAATATGTATTTGCATTTAGCTTTTAGTTTCATATGTGTATTTTAGTTTTCAAATATCACGAAAAAAAGTGTCTGAGGTTCACACACGTGAATAAATATGAATGTATTCCATAAATGTTTTAATGTTGCTTATAATAAATTTAAAAAAATTGGTATATATTTATATCTTTCTAAAAATTGTTCTACTAAGTATCACAAGGATAATTTTGTTTATTAGATTTTAATATTTAATTTAATGTAGAATTGTGCGAAACCGAAATCTTTATTACGTAAACGGAATTGGATTTCCATTTGTGTTTTTGGAACTCTAGGACACTTTTCAGTATTCAAGCTCAAACTAAGAATTCTATCTTTTTAATAAAAATTGTCCGCAGAAACACGAACAAACAATCATCAAAAAATATACAATAAATTCCGAAGTAACTCTATCTGTTCCGCTTTCACGCTTAAATCACTGAATCGATGTTGATGAAATTTAGTACAGAGATAGACTAAAGCTTGGAACAGGGCATAGGCTGCGTTTTATCGCGAAAAAAACGCTTGAAAGGGTTGAAATAGGCGATGAAGTTTATATCGAGCTGTGTCTTTGGGAATTAGTCATATAAATTGCACTCGGACGTAGCCGGGACGTGTCGACTAGTATCTAAACTTGATATAAGTTATCTTTAAACTTTTTTAGTAAATAATGAATTATCATCCCAGCATTGATACGAAGCGTACTTAAACAGGGGTCTTATTCAGGTCAAGGGTTCTTATACGAAATAGGGGTCAATTCTATGCATCATTATAAAAGTACCAACGATAATATTATATTGTGCTGCTAGTTTCAATTAAATGATTTCAAAATGTTTATCCTTGTTTAATTATAAGGAAAAATATTAAATTACATCTTCTAACACTAATATTAGTTACTAATACAAAATGTTCCAATTCAAATATTTTTTACGTATTTTTAACGCCATCTATAGAACTAAAAACTATAAAACTAGAACTAAGAATTAATTTCCCATTCATAAACATTTAATCAAACTAAATAAAACTATGTATATGACTTAGCGAGCTTAAGCATAGCCCAGTGGTTTAGACGTTGATGTCTACTCGGAAGGTCCGAGTTTGATCCCCCCTACACATCTCTGAGTTATGTGTGTTTTAAGCAATTAAATATCACTTGCTTTGCAAAATGCAACCTGCACTCCTGAGAGTTCTCCATGTTCTCAAAGCTGTGTCTGCCAAACCGCATTTGGCCTGTGAGGAGGAGACCCTAGTCTCCGCAGTGGGCCATTAAAGGGTGACAATGTTGATATGAGCTTTGGCAAAGTATGCTGCTAAGCTGAATTTTCTTCCCAAAGATGATAAATGGGAGTTCCAGTAGAGTTCTGATAATACTATCGAGTCTCATATACCCAGTATAGTAAGTTGAGTAGATTAAGTTAGTTTAGTGACACATTATCTGTTTCTTCAGAAACTACTGCACCAAGTTGGATACATTTTTCACAGCACTTAAACATATTTTAGCCCAACTGACTCGACTAGTTTACGCGCAAACAATAAGTGCCAAGTTCCGCGTCGATTATTCGATTTATTAAATTATGAATAGAATATCCTTGGCACAGATATGTCATAATGTGCAAAACCTGTTCTTATACTGTCCCACACAGGTTACATTACATTTGGGGACAGTTTGGGAATTAAGGGGCCCTGGGGTAACACTATTTGGGAGAACATGTTATATATAAAAATCTCTTGTCAGTGTATGTTATCAAATTCCTCTGAAACGGCTCGACCGATTGTTATGATACTTTTTGATAATATTTGTTAGGTCTGAGAATAGGTCTTAAACTTTTAATTGGATTGGTAAAAAATTAATAAAGGTCTTCAACTCTTCATGCAAATCTTGAAATAGTGTTCAAAACCCTCATATATTCATAAAAGCTCTCTTATAATCTTTCGTGGACTTTTATAATGTTCTTGTCTCTTTCTAACACTGGCACTATTAAGATTACTAACTACAAAATATATAGTTTCATTTATAATTTAATTTTTAATGTTATTTTAATCATAAAAAGCCAAAACATTTCGGATTTCTAACAAAAAAAAATGTTTAAAATAGGTTCATAAACAAGAGAACTTTTTTTTAAATTGGTAAAAAGGTAATTAATTAATTAATATTCTCATCAATAATCAATAAAAAAAGTTAAAACATCTGATATTTTTTATCAAAGAAGATGTTGATGTAACTTATTTGTAAAGCCCACGTCCATATTATTGTACACCAATGTCTTCGATGTAAGTTAGGGGCCCCAGGGAGAGACAACCTTTTAGCTACCTTTAAAGCCCCCTAAATAATTCAATAGAGCTTCATTTGATTTAACAACCCACCCTGGTTATTATCGATATTAATGATATTAGGACCAGACTCCACACTGCACTTAAACGTCAATATCTTTTTGATCATGCATTTTGCAGGTACCCTACAAATTAATGCTTTCAATCAATAAAAAAGCTTTTAACTTACGTAATAATTAAATTTTTTAATAATACTAAAAGCTAGCAACATCGTTGATAACTTTATTATAAAGTTTTCGTTGTAATTTATTTAATTATTTCTTTTGTGTAAACAAATGTTTTGAAGCTAATTTAAATAATTAATCTTTTTAAATATGACAAGAACAAATACATTGTTTCGATTACTTTATTTTATATTTTTATGATATTAAATTAATAAATTAAATGTTGTACCTATTTATAAACAATTAAAGTTGCTTTTTACGTTTTGGATCTCTTTAGCCTCTTAGGGGATAGTAAAAATTTCAGTAATTTTTTTTCAGCATTAAATCATTTTATTTTATAAATTTAATAATATGGCATCATTACACAATTTTTTGAAGTCACGAAAATTTGAAAATAAAATTATATTTCCAAAGCTGTTTTACTACATTAAAAAAAAAAGTTTTATAAATAGATAATCTAGTGTCTGATCGAAGGAATTTTTGTTTTTTTTTTATTTCGACTTTTTATAAACAATTAACTGTTGATTTTTTCCCGAAAATCTATTAAATTTTCTCCTGAGGCCACTATTAATTTTTGAATAAAATGAAACCATTTTGTGACAGTATGATCCAAGGGGAAAGCTTATTTATGCATGCATATAGTAGAATAGAAACCTAGCGAAACCAGGGTGGGTCGCTAGTATCTAAAATAATACACACTACTATAAATTTGAGCTAATATTTGGTGCACGCAGCTAACGCATTGAATACGCGACCTTGTTAGCCTTACGTAAGCGTCGCGCCTCGAAGGCCCTCCGAGATGTCCTTGTGGCCCCCTCTGCCCTCCCTCTTCCCTATCCCTCTTCACAACAACAACCAAAAAACCGGCCAACTCCTCGTATTCACGCTTATAATAATCCTTATCACAAAACCCAACTCACACTTGACTAATTTTATATAACTTTTGTGATATAATAATTTCTATCTGTTAGATTTTTATATCTGAATTGCTTAACTAATTTTAATGAATTTTAATATAGACATAGGTAGATAGAAATTCAGTTTAGAAATAATAAATCCATACAAATAAATAAAATTGGAGTGTCTGTTTGTAATATTAAAATATATGCTTTTTACTAAGTGCATATGGAAGTATACACGCTACATATAACAAAGCAAAATTTTTTACAATTTTTGTCTGACTGGCTAATCTCTGAAATGGCTGAACTGATTTTGACGGGACTTTCACTGGCAGATAGCTGATGTAACAAGGAGTAACTTAGGCTATTTAACATCTCGCTACGACCCATAGGAGCGAAGCAACACGCGAACGAAGTCGCGCAAAATTATTACTATAGCTCTACCAATTGACTGTCTGTTTACTTTCACTCAAGTAATAATAGGTAAAACTTTTTATTATAGAGATTATCCAAAACAAACAATTAAAACCGGCCAAGTGCAAGTCGGACTCACGCACGAACCAATCACATTTGTAGTATGGGAGCCCCCCTTAAATACTTATTTTATTCTGTTATTAGTATTTGTTGTTATAGGGGCAACAAAAATACATCATTTTAACCTTTGGGTACGGAAACCTACAAAGGAAAAAGCTCTAATTTGCTTAGCTTATATAATAAATAGTTTCTTCACCCTAATACGTAATATTATGAACTAAACAGAAATTGGATTTATGGTTTTCTCATCATCACTTGCACTGCGATGAACAAAAAAAAATAAAAAAAAAATTAGTATAATTTAGTGAATCATTAATGATCTACGTTCATTGATAGAGCATTACGATAAAACGTCTCATTTAAATTTTAATTATTATTACTACCATAGTTTTTTTATTCAAAAATTGAACACGAGTATAAGGTCATATCAATAAAAAGATAATAACTGGCAACACTATTATCATAATGTTACAAAATGATTGTTTTCTATCACTATGCAAAAAAATGTGGGCGATAGATATCAAAGGTTTTGTCACTTATTAGCGACATGCCCTGACTTTGCATGGGTTTTTAACTAAAATATGCATGTATTATACATAGAAACCTTCCTCTTGAATCACTCTATCTATTGGTAAAAACCGTATCAAAATCCGTTGCGTAGTTTAAAAGATTTAAGCGTACAAACGGTAGGATTCGACATTCTTTTATACTATACTTTTAAACTATTTGTCTTACTATACTTTGGAATTAAATCGAAAAACTTCGATCTATAAGAACTAGATATACAGTCCCACACAAAAGTATGCTTAACCTTAAAAGTGATTGTAATTAAGTAGAAATACTAAAAGTTTAGTGAAACGATTATTTCTTTAACAAGTTTAACGTATTCATCTGTACGTCTGTTTGTGGCATCATAGCGCCCAAGATAATGGACCGATTCTGATGAAGTTTTATTTATTTGAAAGGTAATTTAATCGAGATGGTTCTTAGCTATGCATTGTGAAGATCTGTTCAGCCGTTTGAAGACTATCAGCTCATTACTTACTTGAAAGCTGCATGACCATATTAATATATTGACAACTATAACAATCTCGTAACCATGGTAACAACTGATATTGCTTACACTGAGTACAGATGAAACGGTATTTCTCGATACCTTTCATCAAGTATCTAACAGAATTGAGTATCAAGGTTTTTAAAGTACGTAGCAGTATTAACTTTATCTAACAGTAGTTTTAAAATTAACTGAGAAATTACAAGGTCATATATTTTGGAAAAATTTTAATTATTTAAATTAATTATTATATTACACATACAAGTATATGTATACTTATTTTAATTATACAGGTGTTTTATATTATTTCACGTCAATGAATAATTTTATCTTTCAATCTCAAATAAAATATATTGAAGTAAATAGCAACACTTGGTAATGTTTGATTGGCTAGAAGTATAATGGTTTCTCGCTTCTCTTAGGTGTATTCTCACTCACTTCATTCATATTCTACCTCAAAGAGTAGTGGAATCTTTATTGAGGTGTGGCTCCAGGTATCACTCTTTGTCTTGTATTACACGTGTAACTTCTACAACTATTATTTATAAATTCTAAATACTTTAATACAATGAAACGGTTAATATAAATCAAATTTGAAATAATGTCAATGTTAAAGATTTTATTCTAAGTTTTAATTAGAATTTTAGAATTAATTAAAATTATCAGAAATATTACGCAACACCAAATGTTATTATTTAAATTACTACTTCAATAATAATGCGTGCTTGTTATTATCTATATAAATAAAAATGGATTGCCTCTATGTATGTATCAAATCAGTGGCACATTAAGCAATCTATACTAATATATAAAGCTAAAGAGTTTGTTTGTTTGGACGCGCTAATCTCAGGAACTACTGGTCCGATTTGAGAAATACTTTCATTGTTAGATAGCTCATTTATCGAGGAAGGCTATAGGATATATATTATCACGCTAAGACCAATAGGAGCGGAGCTATACGCGGACGAAGTCGCTAGCGTCGACTAGTATAGAATAAAAATTCTACGAGTTAAGTGAACGATTTGAATACACTTCAGCGAAGCGAGAGCGGGCCTATATATATTTTTATTATTTTTTTGACAGGTAACTATCATCTTTTTTTTTACTGTTAAATTAATTATAATAAAATAATATTAGTAAGATAAAGGCATTACCAATTTACATAAAATAATACGCTTAGAAGCAGTTTTATATATTTTGATCTTCTTTTATTACATTAACCAAGTAACATTAATGAAAGGCGATTACTGTACTCGTACTAAGTATGTACTATTTGGAAATAGGAAGCAAAGGCAGTAGGACTAGAAGCTCAGTAAGTAAAAAGTAGTATAAGAGTTTATCAATGCGCTCAGAGCCGCGAGCCGCGAGCGTGTCACCGTGCTCGCTGCCTATTGGCGGCTATTCGACAATGAGTAGCAGCAGCGCCGAAGCCGTAGAGCAACGATAGAAAAATTGTAGGCGCCATAAATTGTGCCGACCTTCATACCTACGCCGCCGCGCGCCGCCGCCACGGTTGCTTCTTCCCAGCTACTAATAATTTAGGTTACTCAATAAGAATAATAAACAGATTAATAATATAGTTTTCAACGCACATTGTACTCAAATATACTATAAATATTTATATCTTCACCAAAATAGTTACATTTATCAAAACGTCTTGAATACTCTGGGTTATCCGAAAATGTTGCGAACGATAAAATATTGTAAGTGTAGTGTTCTAATTCGCTTCGCTTAGGTGTTGTCGAGATAATTTCGTAACTCAATTTTTACAAGTAGTCGAGTTTAAGTTCTGCAAAGGTAACTCTAGCTTTAGTTTGATATGAAAGTAGAATATAAATGCATGTAAAAATTCAAAATATTGCTAGTGAAGACTAAAAGTAAATACATAATAACAACACAATTGAATATGACGCGCCTCCGCTCCGGCCTAACTACGCACTGCACTAATGTGTATGTGTAGAGTAGAGTAGTGGACACTAGACACTACACACTACACAGTACACAGTCCACACAGCGAGGAGCGTGCTGCGCTGTCGCTGCGTGTTGCGGGCTCGCGGGCTCGCGGGGCGGAGTGCGGCCGGTAGGTGCTAATAGTTGACCACGGGTGACGAGGCCACTTTGACAGTTTCTATGCAAATGTTAATGCGTCGCGGGACCAGTTCTCGCCTCGGACGGTTCCGGACTTGCCTACTCGCGCGCTCTATTCAAGCCACTAATTATTACCGAACATTGCCGCTAAACTGGATTCCACCATGAATTAATTAAAAGCATGTTCTACAACTCCGCAGGACCGAAATCGACTGTCGTCGGAATGGAATTCATTCAATCGAGGCGGCTCGGCCGCGAACCTATGCTCCCGAAATTGAACTCTGGAACCGGTCGCGAGGATCGTGTAAAAACTCTGATGCAACATAGGTGTGTAAAATGGAGGAAATACGGATCTCATTATCAAGTTCAATAGCCCCACGGCAACAACACGTGTATGCAAAACTGGGGAAGCGACGACATTGTGCGAAAATATCCTCTCGACCGAACACTTTAAGGCGTAATCTCCCTCTCCCCTCGCGCTTAATATTTATCGCATGCCGCGGCCGCGGGGTGTCAACACATATTTATCAAAGGCTGCACACCCCGGAGCCCGGTACTCTTTCGATGGATAGATTGACTCGCAAATGAGGCCAGGCGCTCCACCGCCTAACCTCTATGGAAGCTCATCGATCTGAAATAATTACTCTACGGTAAATATTACGGCAACGATACTTTCCTTGATTCCATGAATGTCGAATTCCTCAGTCCTTGATAAGTTTTCAAAAAAACAAAACCATTAGTGCACCCACTGGTATACAGGTAGGCAGTAGTAGTAGTAGTAGTAGGGAGTGCTAGGTAGGTCACACAAATATCATAGTTCGAATCACTGAGAGTGCGTTCACTGTCACTGCGCGTATCACTGAGTAAATTACACTAGGCCTGTGCCGCGGTCACTTCCGCATATTGCAACGCGCGCTGGCGCCGATCGCCTGTGCGCTGTGCGCAGTATTGCTCCTAACCGCCGCGCCGGGAGCCTCGCTCGCGAATGCGACCGCCGAAAACTCCTCACACCGTCCGAATGCAGAAAATTCGGACGCGTCGAGTGGGGGACGCTCTACGACTATCCGAAACTTGCGCGCGTACGTGCTGCGCTTCGCTATGAAAAAATACAAGGTTAACGCGCGCTGCCAAAAAAAGACGTACGCAAAATGAAAAAAAGATGGCTAGAGCGGCGCCCCTCGCAGGCGTGAGGCGTGAGAGGCGTCGCGGTGCAGCACACTGTGCGTCTGCACGCGTCTACACGGCTACACTCTGCCGCACTCGCGGGTCCGCCCGTCGACGTCGACGTCGACGTCGCGCTGCTTCAAGGTTTCGCTAATCTCGACTACGAGTATTTCGGCTCTAAGTCAACATGCGATCTAGATTGCAAATATCGTGTGCGTGTTGGATACAAATGCATGAATGTAGCAAATTAAATTAATTCTAAACAATTTTGTGGCAAGGTTAAAAGTTAGGTAACACGATAATAAATTTTATTTATTTATTAATTTTTTCATTCCAATTCACACATTTTGTCATTCCATCATAATCAATAAACGCTCTGAATACAACAGGAAATTATTAAAGATGAAGAAAAGGAGTTGTAATTTGTACATTGTACAACCCTAAGGTGGACAGGCGGCATCTACGCATAAACACAAACCGCCACAATGATTGCAATGACATAATGATGTGCCGAACCGATCTCAAATAACAATGCTGCAGCCGCTATGAAGTGACCTTGATAGCAGTTCCTCAAATGCTTGTAACGTCTTTCTGTTTGCTCTCTTCAATTCGTAATACAAAATGGAGTATTCTTTGATGTACTTGTGTTTACAAATATTATATTTAAATTTAGTTCGTTTCGAGCCGAAGTTATGGTTTATATGCTAACAAATAAGAGGATAAACTATACGAGAATAGGTGTTGCCAAACTTGGTGTAATTACAATGCTAATTCTAAAGTAAAACAAGAAAGAAGATCCGGTCAAGCTAGAGTTGGTAGATTTTATAGAAATTTATGCAAATCGAATCATAAATATCATAGAAATAGTACTATAAGTACCCTTGCTTTTTAAGGTCACAGTAACCTTGCGCACGGTCTCGCTTCCTCATAGTTATTAGTTAATGTTATCACACCATTGCCACACTTGCACCAAAACTATTAATATTTCTGATATTTTTTGACACTTAAATGAGGCATTGTTATACTTAAATTTAAGTCAATTAGTTTTTTTAAACATATAAGTACAAGGTAATATAAAAATGCAATAGAAAGGATCAATAACAAAATTCAATACAGTGTCTGTGTTCTTATCAACATTAGCAAGGCCACGTAAATTATGATAACGTACCTGAATTAGAATACAGGTTGATCTAAAAAATTACTAATACCTGACTAGATTTTTTCTTATCGAAAAGTTTTTGACCAAGTAATTTGCGCGTCTAACCTAAATCATTATGTGTGTGAATTATCCTCATCCCTTATTTTCCTGTAGTAACTGTTTAGAGGTTTACAATCTTTAGAGATTTAATTTAATATAAATGTGTTTAACAGCCGATTTCTCACGGAATAATAAAACTGAAACATGTTTACGCTGATAGAAATCTGATGTATTTAAAAAAAATTGTTAAGAACATAAAATTAATGCAAATGTATTGCTTGCGCATAATAAAGATTTCCGTCTCTCAGAAAAAAAAACAAATATAATGTTAAAAGAATTGTTTATAATTTTTAGCAGCACTAATTAATTTTAATAAAAAATATATTAATTTAATCCTACTAATATTATACACGCGAAAGTTGTGTGTTTGTTACTCTTTCACGCCAAAACTACTGAATGGATTTTTATGAAACTTTACAATAATATAGCTTACACATCAGAATAACATATAGGCTATAATTTATAACGATATAGTTTGAATTATCCAAAATATAGCGGGTGAAACCGTGGGGCGCAGCTACTATCTAATACAAGTATAAATATTTTTTCTGACATTGTGAAAATTAAACTTGATAAAGCATTAACTTAAATGAGCTAGACTAGAGTAAAAGACAATACGAACTTCATAAAGACGAACAGTGTCTGGGGCTTGTAAACCTAGGAGCAAGTTTACAAGACCTTTTTTAGGTTGCAGAAATTAAACTAAAATGCTCGACCTCGTTACCTAACATTTTACCAAGCCTCTCTATTGGATAATAAACTATTGGATTCTCATTTGTATTGTCAGGAGTTTAAGTCATGAACTCAATCTAGTTTAATATACATTAGAAAATAATAGGAAAATAATCACCCTATATAATACATAGGGCTCACAATTTTTAAGGGTTATCTAATCTCGTTATCACGCGATTCCACTGCACTGTATCAAATTATATCAGTATTTTTTTTACTACGCACAAATAGAATATACTGTTCATCTTACTTAATATTATAAACGTGAAAGTTTGTATGTTTAGATGTTTGTTACTCAATCAAACAAATCAATCTGGATTAACAAGTATGCTACTTTTTATCCCAGAAAAATTCAGAGTTCCAACGGGATAATAATAAAATATGTTTACTGTTTTAAGCAAGCATATATTGTTAATTAAATATTTAAAAAAAAACTACTGCACGAATTTGGATGCGGTTTTCGCAGTTGTATTGCTGCAGGTGTTACGTAAATTATAGAATTTGTTACATTTAATTCAGATTTCAGGAAAAATAGTTATTGTTATTTTAAAGTGTTACAGCTCAGCAAAGCTCTCGCGATGGCGGCTTGGCTAGTCCAATATACAAGTTGTATTTTTTTTATGGAAGAAAAACCTTGTCTAAATTACATTTAGTTTATCAAGTCTAAATTCTATAATAAATATTCTATTTGCAAGTAGTTTTATAAACTACTTGAAGTTAAGTGTCTGTTATAAAATTTCAGTTACTGGGTGTTTGAAAATAATGTTTTTGATGAAAAATTTCTCTATAAAAGTTATTAAAAATATAGAAATAATTATATAACCTTTTTGATGGTAGATGGTTCAAGAGTAAGCTTGTTTATTTACGATAATTAATTTTATTTATTAATTATAGTTTGAAAAATTTACCAGAAAAGTTCTCAAAAAAAAATAAATTACAGTGATCTATATATTACAAGATTTATAACAGACTAGCCGCCTGCTCTCGCTTCGCTCCGGGTATTTAAAGCAATATTATAATTGATGTCCTTAAATTGTCACTCTGTAATTGTGTAGTTTTTCATTATTTGAAAAAAGAGAGAGAGATGTAAAAAAAATAATAGAAACAAAAATAAAAGAAAAGCGAAAGATGATAAGAGAGGGAGGACAGAGCAAAAATAAAACTGAATAGCTAAAGGAGAGAGAGAAAGAGAGAGAAAAGAGAGAGGATGAGAGACAATGATAGTATTATAAGAGGAAGAGAGACGGAAATACTATAGACTTCTCTCAGTGAAAGAATTTTTAAAATCGGATCAGTAGCAACAAAATGGCCATGTTCTATTAATTAAAAAAAATTATATGGCAACACTAAATCACCTTTGTCCCTCACGAATAGTGTAGTTTTCTAACAGTGAAAGAATTTTTAAAATCGGATTAGTAACAACGAAATGGCCATATTCTATTAATTAAAAAATGTATATTATGGCAACACTAAATCACTTTTGTCACTCACGAATTGTGTAGTTTTCTATCAGTGAAAAAAATGTTTTAAATCGGATTTGTAGTTCCTGAGAAACTCTTCAACTTACAAAATGGCCACCTTATGGCACTTAAATGGCCATATCTTTTTAATTAGAGTATTTATGGGAACACCACATAGCCTATGTTACCCGGAAAGAATGTAGCTTCCTATCGATGAAAGATTTTAAAATCGGTTCAGTACTTTTCGAGCCTATTCGCAACAAACAAACATACAATACAATCAAATCTTTCCTCTTGATATAATAGTGTAGATGTTCAATTTTAGTTGTTGTTTTTTTTTGTTACAAATTTACTAGTACAATTCAAAAAATCAGCACTAAAATTATTTTTTACCGAAATTTCAATTAGTTTAACAACTAATATCTTTATCTATACAAATGTTATAATTTTATTGCCCATATTATAAGATTAGTTAATCATTAGTATTATAAACAGGTAATCTTAAACTGTCATAATATGAAAAAATGTGTATAAAGTGCTCCCCGAATGACCGTCCGACGATTTAATGGAGGCAATAAAGTTTTAACGTACCATCATTACCGCGCAAGTGGCGCCAACTACCGCTGTTTGGATATCGTGTTATGGTTCCTAAAGTGGGCAACACTGTTGATAATATTTATCCTCAGTTCTAGTAGTGTTGGTCTAGTAAATAGCGAGGTCAAGCAGTGGATGAGTGGCTTAAGCATCTGTCTGTCTTTTTGATACGGCTAATCTCTGAAATGGGTGGATCGATTTTGACGGGACTTTCACTGGCAGAAAGCTGATGTAACAAGGAGTAACTAAGGTCATTTAACATCTCGCTACGATCCATAGGAGCGGAGCAACATGCGAACGAAGTAGCGCGGGTCGGCTAGTTAAAAATAACATTTTTACGATATTGAATTTAGAAATAAGGTTGTTTTAGTTCGAATTTATGTTTTTTTTTTAAATAAAACCTTGATTTTGAGACTGTAGTATTTAAAATCCATATAAGGAAACATTTGTTGTTTACTCTAGAGCCTAATTATTATTAAAAGCGTAATTATGGCTAAGCATTAAATGTTGCTAATTCTGTTACACCTTCAAAACAATTTAAAATCTTAAGACGTTTTTACCTAACACTTTTCTATACGTTTTTAACTTTCGTATCCTCTCGCCTCGGTCTGTTAGACCGACAATTTACAGTTACCAAAAGTTTTAAGTAAGGACACTTTTGATAGCCTTTCATTACCGTTATTTATTTCATGTTTAAAATACTGATAATGGTTAATACAGAAATTGTTTTAAAAGCTAGACATTGGTTTAATCTGACTACTAAGTTCGTAATTCTTTTTCAGACTCCTTCGACAAACATACTAAAAACAGTAAAAACTAAAACACAGTAAGAATATCCAACCGTCTTGACAAAATATAACCTGTCTTGATAGATCTGAGGTAATCATCAAAGAAAACTTATACAAATAACGTTTAGTTAATTATGAAAACCCACACCTAATTGCCCAAGCAACAAGCTTGTTGCTTGGGCAATGCTCAACTTCCTATGTATAATGCATGTTTATATTAATTTCTATATATTATTAGGTAACATTCTTATATTAGATGCAGAGACTTATACTTCTTTGATTTGTTTTCTCACAATCTTACAAAAATAGCCCTATCGTTCACTCGCTCGGTTTAAAAGACCGTGCATGAGTAAAAGAAGGTTAAAAGAAAACTGGATTGTTGGAATAAGGGTGGCTATTGACTTGTATCAATTTGTCACCTCAATTTTTCCCTAATAGTAACGACACACATTAATTTATTACTAGGATCTTTAACTACTAGTTAAGTCCTTGTTAAGTCCCAGTTAAAGATTGATGAAGTAAAGTAACAACTAAAATAACAATATAAAGTGTTAGTCATCGACATTACATTTTTTTTATAATTTTTTAAAACTAATTATGTTAAATACGAAATTTTATACTAGTTCTATAAGTTACTTTTAAGTTACTTTACATCTGAACAAACAATAGTACCTACCTCATGTTCAATGCCAACTTTCTGCATCACATTTTAAATTAATGGTTTAATATGGAAAATGGAATAAAATGTCTTTAGGTGTACTTTATGTATGATGAACGTGCCAGACCAGACCAACACCCAATAAGGATATGGGTCTTCTACAGCAACTAAATACGTGCAGGATTAGTTCTAGAAAATTCTACAAGTACCATCATATCCAAGACATGATCATCACATAAGCAAGTGAGCTCCCTATGGAAATCAACCTACTGCCTCGTGTACTAGTCGTATCTCACTTCTGATACCACAAAATTGCGCATAGCTACGTCAAAAAATACCTAAAGAAATTGAGCGGATACTCAATCATGCTTTTGAGTATACAAAGGAAATAGTGATATTTTAATCTTAATTTTCTGCATTTTGTTCGATAACTTTTACTAAGATATAAAGTAAAATTAATATAAGTCAAATCATATTCAAAGTATTATTATTTAGTAACACAAATGAGTACTAAAATTATTTATTAAGATTAAGATTTATATAACTCGTTTTTTGTACATACGAGTAGATACGTATTTTTATTAACTAACAATATTCGTATATATGGTTTCGGCAAAATTTATAAACTATTTTGAGCTACTTCCTGATACCTAATTAAGCTGAAATTCTAGCTATGTTTGTATAGAAGCCTTTTAGTAGAAGCGTTATGATAATTCGTAGGACGATCGTATTTGTTACCATGAGTACTAAAAGCTTGTTAGCTAATTTCCTTCCGTTTTTTCCTGTAGATTTATTAAGACTAAAACTCACACGAAAAAAGTAATAAAAATTAATAAATAAATGATCACCATCATATAATATAATAAAACCACATTCACAAACACAAAAACAAAGATCACAATAAACACACACTGCACCGTCCAATACTTACGTGTACGTCAATACGCCATGTAGGCTGGCAAGACGGCGGACTGCAGGCGGCAGGCTACGGGTCCAGGTGCAGGTGCAGGCGCAGGTGCAGGTGCAGGTCTGCCGGCTGCTGCGGCGCGTACAACGCCGCGGACGCCCGGTATCGAGGAAGTCCGGACGAACTGTCAACTCTCTGGCGGAAATCGGGCGGCGGTACCTCCAGGGCGCAGGCGCGGGCCGCCCGTCAACAGCCCTGCAGCTAGCTCTCACCCTACACCCCACCTACCCTTTAAATCGAACGTCATATCACCCCGCCCTGTAATTTCTGAAATGGGAGGACTTGGAGGTTCAGACCCTAAAAAATGCATTGCGTAACGGTTTCACCGAATTCCGCTCTGTTTGCCCGATCAATTATCCACCTGCGAGCTGCGTCGAAGACTATGCGGTGGGTATCCGGTACCAATTTATGTTTTAATGATTATCCTTTTTGATGTTATAAATTTTGCCCAAAGATGTTTGATTATACAAGTTTACGATATACCAAAAGAAAACAGATTTTTTAGATTTTAAATGAAGCTAGAATATAATTTTACTAGGCACCCTAGCTTGCTGGGCTAACCAATTTTAATTTGACAATAACTTTTCTCCTAACATCTCATTTAAATTAATACAAAAAAATGCAAAATTTTCTAAAATATATAATGTAATATTAAATATCAATTTAAAAACTATTTTCTTGATATATATGCTAAAATGAATTTGAGTGGACTTCGACCGAAGCCGACCTTATGCGTTCCAGCTCGAGTTTTATAACATCATAAAAAACATAGATTGCTATCTAAATAATAGCATAATCAGGCATAAATGTACAAATTATATTTTTGTCAAAAATATTTTCTTTATATTAAATTACGTTAAATTTAAAAACACGTACTTGAATTTCTGATTTGATTGAATCAAGTGAAAAGCCAAGCGCCAATCGAAGAACATTCAATTTGAATACATTACTATAACCTCACGCAGTTCGTTTTTAATATTCAATGTGCCATAAAAAATGCTTCGAAACCTGTTGTGACCTTCAAAGGTTTCATATTTTGTAAAACGACCCTGACATTTTGATAGGACCTCTTTGATCCTTTGACTTGTGGTACGAAACAGAAATTTCGTTTAAAATTGTGCTCTAATAGAAAGGAGTCCAAAAGTTTTAAATACACTATTTAAAAAATTAAACTTTTACAGAATGAATTGCTGAGTGAGCGAATGGTTGGCTTAATTAATACTATCTTATCTTACTAATATTATTTAAAAAAATCAACAGTTAATTGTTTATAAAAAATCGAATTTAACATCCTTCGATCAGGCACAAGATTATCTATTTACAAAACTAATTTTTTTTTCCGATTGATGTTAGATGAATCTCCAAGGACTTATGATGGTCCCTGCAAGGACCTTTTGTTGGAACTGGAACTGACTTTCTTTCCAATCCCTTCTGGACCAAATTGTGAAATTAAACTATCCCACTTCTGATACTATCAATAAGGGGACTATACTGCATAATAAGACAATAATAATATAATACACTTTAGACAAACAAACACTCTCTATATCTATTCACGATGGAGTCCCACCATCACGACACTATACCATTTGCACAAATACAAATCGGAACAGGTATTATATAGTCATCATCACGACCCGTCAATGGCCTACTGCTGAGCCGGGTCTCCTCCTCAGAATGAGGAGGGTATTAGGCCATAGTCCACCACGCTGGCCCACTACGGGTTCGCAGACTTCACATACCTTTGAGAACATGGAGAACTCTCAAGAGTGCAGGTTTCCTCACGATGTTTTCCTTCACCGTTAAACCAAGCGAATATAAAGTTATCACCGGTTTTACCAACTATTGGTAAGCTTTTAACTAGTCAATCATCTTCAAAGAAAAATTATTGTATATTTTCGGAAACAAGAAAATTGCTGAACAATGAACATATTATATGGAAGTGATTCTACACTAACACTAGTCATAGTCTGAGAGCACTTGTAATGCCTCGTTGGAGGACGTGAAGTATACTGTGATATCCGAACAAACCTTTTTTACCTGACATCTTCTAAAGTTACCACTTATTCATATCATAAGCCAACTGCTACTATGTCAAAGTCCTTCATTCGTCAGCATTTAAATGTAACCCAATTACAACAATAAAAGTAAATCACATTTTTGAATCAAATACGCAACCTTTACTCCAAAGTGTTCTCCAGTTTCATTAACAAGTTCATTAAAATTATGCTTGGACGTCACAGAAGTTTGTGTAACGAAGCCGGACAACGGAATCAGGTCACTGTGGCTCTATTGAATGCAACGAGATTGCTCGAAATTCATTATTTTATTGGGTCACGTTTTAAACAATTATGAATGATATACGTATTTGTTTCTTTCTTCAAATTATTACTCGTATGTATTATTAAGAAAAACTTCAATCATATAAATCATATAAATACCTGCAGAAGTAATGTATATGTGTAAATTTGGATTTTTGTAATAGCGTAACACAAAAATTACTAAATGGATTTGAATTAAATTGAGCACAAGATTCCACGGATGAAGTTGCTGGAAGATACTAGTAAAATATAATTAATTTCTGTATCAGTTCGTTAATAAGTTCATCACAATTATGTGTAGACGTCACAGAAGTTTGTGTAACGAAGCCGGACAACGGAATCAGGTCACTGTGGCTCTATTGAATGCAACGAGAGTGCTCGAAACTCTTTATTTTATTGGGTCACGTTTTAAACAATTATGAATGCTATACGTATTTGTTTCTTTCTTACAATTATAACTCGTATGTATTATTAAGAAATACTTCAATCATATAAATCATATACATACCTGCAGTAGTAATGTATATGTGTAAATTTGGATTTTTGTAATAGCGTCACACAAAAATTACTAAATGGATTTGAATTAAATTAAGCACAAGATTCCGCGGATGAAGTTGCTGGAAGATACTAGTAAAATATAATTAATTTCTGTATCAGTTCATTAATAAGTTCATCACAATTATGTTTGGACGTCACAGAAAGAATCATGGCAAGTTTCATACATTGATTTGTACGGAAAATTTTGAGAGCGATTAATTATTTCCATTGCTTAGATTATACTCTAGGGATCGTGGTAATATGATTAATATATTTTTATCAGGCGGCAAACATAAAATATTCTAAAGTAAAAATAATGGACTTCTGACATTTTCTATTGCCATATTAAGTATCTAAAAAAAATAAAAACGTCAACTGTCAAAGTGACACTTGCATCTGTCAGTAAGTCAAGCACAAAGCAAAGCCATATAATTAAAAAAAAAAAGAAAAAAAAAGTCAATACTCAAACTGTTAATTGACAAGTTTTATTTATCATCTTTGAGTTTTATATCTTTGATTTTGTAAAAAATAAATAATAAGGACATAAAAGCTTTACGAAATAAAGGTAAATGTAAGACAAATATTAATAATAAAATAAAATTATCGTACAGCAATATAAATTATCGTATTAATTCATTTATTATCGTAAAATTAAGCTCTGACAGTTTAGTAAAACACATATTATGACAAATGACATTTATAGCAATGTGTTTCGTTCAGAAATAGTCAATAGTTTTAAGATTTACAGTTTTATTTATTCCCATGTCCTAAAAATATTCTGAATGTTTGAACCTATTATTTAGGCCTCAAAAAGAAGTTCTAAAGTTACTTCAATTTCTCATATTTTTTAGTACAAATTCTGCCATGATTCTTTGTGTAACGAAGCCGGACAACGGAATCAGGTCACTGTGGCTCTATTGAATGCAACGAGAGTGCTCCAAACACATTAATTGGGTCAGTTTATGTTACAGCTTATACACATTTAATTTTATATTACAATAAAAGAAAAGTGTATTTCTAAAAAATATTAGAAATGCTTCATTTGATTAAAGATGTTGGGAAAAGACTGAGTAACGTCACGACGTGTAGAAGAATCGGCTTTATATGGCATATTGTGTATAACGTCACGTAACAGAATTTATTTTGTAAAAATATTAATATTCTTTATAATGTATATTTTTTTTCATTATGTCAATATTCTAATATTTATATGAATATCCGATGTACATGTAAGTCCATGATCACCTTAACATGATAAAAAAGAAATTATCCATTATTAATATTATATTAGAACAAATACTATAATCATATAGTATCACAAACAAAGGAGGTACAAGTACTCCAAACTCCATATAAACCAGGTCACCATGGGTGAAACGAATGCAGCTGGCGGGCTCTTTCCGAAATAGCTCCACGCCAATGCCATAACTGGGTCATGTGAATGCGTCTTCAATCAATTTGGAAACCTCTATCTCTTATTTAGATAATGCATTAATTTTAAAATTAAAATATTAAAAATAGTAGATCATAAAAGTTAGCAACACCGTTTATAAATTAATGTTCGCACGTAGTTTCTTTTATTTTATAAAATACTAGTCGAAATGCTCCGCTCCTATGGGTCGTAGCGTGATAATATATAGCCTATAGCCTTCCTCGATAAATGGGCTATCTAACACTGAAAGAATTTTTCAAATCGGATAAGTAGTTTCTGAGATTAGCGCGTTCAAGCAAGCAAACTCTTCAACTTTATATATTAGTATAGATTATTTCAAGTATACCGACGTGTAGACAAAGTATAACCTTTGTTGCGATAGATAGAGTTAGTCTCTCTGTTGTTTTCGGACAGTGCACATAGAAGTAGTAAAACTAGTTTTATATTGTCGTGGTTAAGGTCACCCTTCTTAATGTCCACGTTAGTTTATTATCTATCGTAGTTAGTGTTAAGGTAGCGGAACGATCTTTAACCCTACACCTTGGTCGTAAGTCCAAGGCGCTATCTGGTCACAGTAATGGGTATCATTCCTCTCTTCTTCTCTGTCATTATGTAGGATAGAAGTAAATACTATTTTCTGGTATAAGTACAGTTCGTTTAGGTTTGTTTAATGAATATTCCACCGCCTCGACAACTAACGGAGTTTGACAAGTGATTTAATAAAGGAGACACTGTGTAAAATAATAAAAGAAGAGTAGTTTAAATGAGAAGTACGGTCACCTCCTTAAATTAATAAATCTAGATTTTTTTTTATTTGATTTGACTGACCTTAAATAACTTTTGACCGAGTACCCTTATCAAGAAATTACTTCATATCTTTTTGTAGAGCGTTCAATTCTCTATCACACAAAGTTGGTAGAATTGGGTAAAGAAAACCTTCCGCTTCATTAAGCCATATATTTTAAATACTTATAAACAGCACTTGATAACGTTTAAATGGCTGGTTTTTATTAATTTTTTAAATATCCTTGACAGTTTGCAATTTATAAACTTTAGATCAGCGATAGCTTGACTTAAGACTATCATAGTAACCCGTAAGTGGAGTTTAGTGAACGCTAGCTATCTGAATATTTGATCAAAAATAGTGGGATACTTGTGAGCGTGCTACGTGCCTGTATTGGTAGTTCAATCCTCGACATTTGTTAGGCGCGTAGGAATAGAACCGTCGAGTAAGAGCCAATCACATGTGGCGCGCTCTTCCCGCCCTGTGCTTCTCTCTAAAAGCCTTAAAGTGACTTCTGCATTCAAGGTTAGAAGTATACTTCAACTATATCCTTTCGAGGATCATGTGAGTCATTGATACTATGATGAAAAGATGACCCAAGCAGTGTATGTTGCACTGCAGAAAAGCTCATAAACACTTGATATTATCTACATTTCATAAATAGAAATGCCTGTCCTATATACCTCAACGCTGATGATGATTGATGACGATTTTGATGTACCTGTCACTTGTTAACTAGATGAACTCGGAACAGAGTTCAAGTGAAGCAATCATAATATAAATAAATTAAAATATACTTACGATTCTTAGTTCCCAAGTATTGTTTTCGAACGCTTACTACGACGTAATAAATCTACAAAAACATATTGAAATAAAAAGATTTTGATACTTATTTTTTTTTTACTTTCTCACCTTTTATTTTTAATAATAATAAAAATTCTAAAATTTATAATTTTTTTTTTAGCGTTTAGTTAATATTTTTTACAGGGCTCTTACTGCCTCTAAGGAGATTGCTCTTAGGGAGAAGATATAAAGATTTTTTTATTATAAAAAAAAAAAAGAATGTACTTGGATTTAATTGGATCAATTTTTTTTTATTTTGCTTCCATAAGTTAAAATATAAACCTCAGTGAAGCGAGGATAAATCAGTATTAAATTTAATCATATTATCACTATCACTAAATACTCGCGATAAACTCAGACTACTTTTCATCAATAGGTTAAAAATAAGGTTTTCTATAAATTGGTTCAAATATCACGACCTCAGCGAAGTGAGGGTAAGCCAGCTACTGAAGTTAAAGTATTTTTCCATTTAGTTTTCATGTTCATGTATTTTTTACACGTGGAATTTTTTGTGCATTACCATTATTATGCAAATGATATTGCTGGTAACACAGATGTAAGAATAATTGCATTTTTAATTTATTATTGCAAAACGTTGCTTTAATTATAAAAATGTAGCAAAAAATAAAAATTAATTTGTTGTCCATAGTATGTTATTTTTTTATAATATTTATTTTTATTACACAAATTAAAATCTAAAAAAATATACCAGTCAAGATTGTTTTTTTTTTTATTTAATCAAATTTTACTTTAAAATATTTAAAAAAAATGTTTTCTGTATTTACAAGTAAGTACAAAAATAGCAAACATAAGCGATTTTTTTTAATATGTTGATTATAATTATTATTCAATTAATCTGACCTCAACTCAATTTGTATCCCTCTATAGTTACCTATCTAATGTAATATAACAAAAAATAAGTATTATTCCACTATTTTAAATTATATTTAAATGCATGTAAAAACAAATGACGGTTGAGCATTGCAAAACACATTGTTTAATATAGCTTAACGCACACATACACGAGTATCCTTCAATTTCAAATAACTTATCTACGAATGCGTGCAACTAGGAAAAATAATAAACACGCGAAACGAAGTGGACTTTATGTCTATAGCATTAAGGTCTATTTTATTTCAAATTAGAGTTAAGGCTGTCAACGCTTGATTTTAGTGAACTGTATGCATAATGTTTTTTTCTGTTACCTTGAATTTTTAAAATAATATTAATTACAAAAGGAAACTTTCTAAACTTAGCAAAGTTCTCAAATAAGAGCTAAATATTGTATGAAGATTTATTTTGCTACTAGTTTTAGTTCTTTCAAGGTCAATTAATACACATTGACATTAGATAATATATCGCAGTCGAAAATGATGTTTCATTATCTGAAAGTTGTTTTAAAATATATTTAATTATAAAATTACATATGTTTGATCTGTAATACACGTGTCTGATTGTATTTATTGCGTTAACAAATGTGTTGTATTTGTATATCATTTTCATTTTAAAACTTGTTTGTACAATTTTTTAACACGCTTTTTAACTTTTTATTAAAATGTTATTCGGTTAGCTATACTGCTTTTTTATTTTTTTATTTATATACAGATAAAACCTGTTTATTTTAAATTGAATAACACTAAAGAAACTTCACTATTAATTTTTACTATCAGAAAAATAAATAATATACAATTGCATTGCAAATATTTCTAGAAGTTACGTAACATTTAAAAAAAATTGACAACCCTGGTCAAAGTTTACAGGGGCGGGGGGACGGGGGGGGGGGGGAGGCGCTAGTGCGCAAATACACGATGACTGCATACAATGACTGCCAAACATCGCATCCAGGGGACAACTCGCGGCACGTGTAAGCGCAGTGACGAATTCGACACACCAACTTATTCTATGCACTCGGATATTATTTAATATACAACTACAACTTAATACCTAAGCATTGTTTTGGTATTCAATAATAACTTATGTATTGAAAGTAATGTCAGTGAACTTTCAATTATTGCTCAAGGCCTAACGAAGTCGCACCAGTCTTCTTTTTACCTTCTTATCTTATATTGAGCCCCGGTCTACAATTTTTTTTTCGCTTGACGCGTTCAAGAAACTTTTTTTATTTCTATTATATTATTATTTTAGTTCTGGCGCCCCACAAAAAAAAAATTCGCGGCGCCTTTCTCACTCTGGCTGTGCCGCACGTCTTTGCACATATGGACGGCGCGTCCCTGCCTATCTTCACTGAATTTTCAATGCAAACACTTTCTTGTGCTGCCGATGTCCATGGGAAACTATAGTCCCTTATCTGTCATAAAAAAATTATGTTTAAATTGTCAGTAATAGGTCAAACTTTGCATAATTTGTAGAAATATAAAACAAAATTTTCCAATACGGCCCTGTAATCGCATTGTACGATAACGTCATTCACGCACACGCGCAAAAGTTAGCCGAAATTCGTAGATGTATTTTTCTAGGCCGTGTAGATGTGTGCGCCGAAACACTGGTGACGATGAGACAGATATATACTTCATCGCTACGGCAGAAAAGGACAGATATATCCTGTTCAGCTTATATAACGCATTATTTTTATAATTAACAAGCAAAAATTGAGAGATACGGCCATACTCGACCCTGGAAGCGGGCAGCGACCTCAGCGCACGAAATTTGCACAGATCAAATGTGGGCGACCTCGGGCGGCTAGTTGCACGCGCACGCACGCACACAGGCGCACTCACACGCGCAAGGGAAAACTCGACTTCCGCGTCACCACCGACCTTACAATTTTCATGCACCGTATCGATCGTAGCACCTGAGGCCTTTGTTACGCTGAAAAACCGAAAACCGATTTATAATGTAATTGCATTTATTGTTCGGGTCCGTAGACCTTGAGCTTTATAACTGCGTTTAGTTTTCCACGTTTTTTAACTGATTTCAAAAATGGAGGAGTTTCCTCATAACATGTTTACTTCTTCGAAGTTTTAATCTATTTATATTATCACCCGACAAAATTTGGTCTGTTATTTTCAGACCCATAAGTTGTCAGTCATGGAAGACATTTATAATTGACCTTGGACTTAAAACTACACTACTAAATTCAAAAATAAATACGAAATGGATAATAATTATCGAACAACTATCCTGTAGCTGTTGAGTCAACTATCAAAAAATAAAATCTGTTTAAAAACAAGAAACATTAGCAAAACCAGCTAAATAAAAATACCTACATGCATTCTAGAGCCGTGAACAAAGTTTACACGTGTCAATCAGAGCGGCTTTTTGTATTAATATAATTACCGAAACTTGATTTTTAGAAAACAAAAAACTTGATTTGCATACATCCTTGTACTATGTTGGTCTTTGCAGGACGAGAACAAGACTGTTCACTAGGGTGTGCCATTTTTGGGTACCGTTTTTATTTTGGCTTAAAAACAGATTGGATTGGATACCTTTTGATACATGTAGACCAATTTTTAAAGAAAATATAGTCCTAACTTTAACGGGGTTATATATTTTAGACATCTCTGTATTCATTAAAAAACACAATAAACTTCCTGACGAAGCCCTACCCGGCTACTATATCCAACTTGTCGCTCAGACATTTATAAAAAAAATTATTATGTAATAGTATGGGAGCCCAAGAGGGAATTTTTTGATTTACTCGAGCGCGTCTGATTAAGGTACGGTGGGTTAATTGCATGATAGAATGCGTGTATTTTGAAAATCTGACGATTTGGGCGTGGCGGACCGCGGACGAGCTCATACCATCACCACACCGCTTTCCGACGTCATAACATCATCACAGATAATCACAAAACAACGCATTCATGTCATTTTATGTATGTATGTATCACTTAATATCCCCTCTGAGTATCTATGGGCGCTTGAATACATTTACATGGCCACCCTCACAGCTCAAGTAGGTAGATGAACATACCGTCATATCAGTGGTAAGTCAAACCATCTTAACAAACAATATCTGACATCTGGCTAATTATCTTCATGTAATTTTTTAATTTTACAATTTTTGAAAAGCTATAGATGTTTTTCGGAACATTAAAATGGGAAACGTTAAATAACCTTTTATTCTCTCTATCATCTAATCTACAAAATGTTATATGTCCCTAAGACGCTCGAGTCCCATTTAGCATCATGGCCTCCCCTACTATAATGGGAATTAAAATATTTAATCGGATACCAAAAACTATAAGAGAATTTCCATCTATGAAATTCAAAAAAGAACTAAAAAACTGGTTATTAATTCATTGTTTTTATAATTTAAACAAATATATCAATAATGAGATGTGACATGATAATTTATATTCTATGGTATAATTATTTATTTAGTTTTATTATAATATTTTCATTTCATTAATTTTAATTTCGAGTCTTCATTACTAATGTTACCATTATAGCTAATATTGTTTATATTAATTTTATTATTTTTTTTTGTATTAGTATTTAGAATTGCTTTTTTATTATCTTTATGAAAGTTGTCACTCATTTATTTACATAGTCTCTTTTTTCATGTTTAAGTCTTGTTTTGTATAATTCTTTCTACTTCTTATCATAATCAGTGCAAGCTGTATTTGCCTTAACAGGTAATGCATTTAAAAAGTTTATATGTAGCAAAATAACTGTGTATGTATCAATGTAATTATCATTGGCGAATCTTAAATAAAAAATATATATATATATATAATATAATGTAATAATTACCACGCCAATACCACGCTAAAGGAAATAAATAAATTGATTGTTTGAAAAAAAAGTGTAAATGATTTTTTAAAGATCGTTTAATTCACTATCCTCCTCCATTATGCGATAAATTTTAAGAAATAGTCAAAGTTATCATTTACGTTTAAGGTTAGACTTTAACCTCGAGTAACTTCTAAACGAGTAAACTTAGCGAAAAATCATCTCAGACCATTTTTGTAAATCGTTAAATTTTCTACAAGAATATAGTTTGATTTTCACGAGACATTCATTCATTCGTTCAAATAAAATTTCTATGTTATTTAAATGGGTAATAAAAAATTACGATGAGTCACCTCTTAACATTAAGGGCTCAAAATTTACCAGAATTTTTTTTCGTCATCTCAGACGATACTTTCATGGTAACTAAGGAAAAAATTAAAAGTTTTTTTGGCCCACCCTACTCCTACATATTGATTAATAAAATAGGTTTACTCTTACACATTTTATGGCTGTAAGGTTTCACTGATGATGATGACCTTTTTTGATTATTTGCTCTTCATTATTTCATATCAATTCAGGCTCGAAGAGTTAGTCAAGAAATAGATCGTATCCCAAAATTTAAGATGGCGATTACTTAAAAAAACATTGATTCAAATCATAACCTGATGAATCGATTTACAAAAAAATCAAAATGTCGAATCTGCACTAACAAAGTAAATATTGCACCTCCTAGGTGAAGAGCGATGTCGCTTTTCGAGGTCAAAATATCGATTACCTGAATCGATACTTTTAGTCCGAGAAATCGCTCGATTAATCGATCTTGGATCGCCATAACTACCGCGGATTTATGAAAGTATTCAACCTATTTGTAAATTTTGACATTTGACCTAAATATGGGCACCCTACTGTATACTGAGAACCATCAACGTCGCATATTATTAACATGGAAAATAGAAATACACCCTCTTAATATTGATACAGCTTATTCTTCATTAGGCTTGTTTCACACCTTTCTGAACCCACGCGTTTGTAAGTTAAAATAAACGTTGCCTTAATATGGCATATTCTGTTGCCTATCAATAGCCGCCGCCACTATTCGAGCGTATGCCACATCCAGAATTTTAATTCGTGGTGTAGCGTGACAAGCCTACTGCCTACCTGGCTAATACGAAATTAAGTGTAAGGGCCTGGTCACACTGTAACCTTAGATGACATAATGATTTTTTTCCAAAATAAAGCTTTTAACTTTGTAATTATTAATACAGCAATTACTACGATGTTTAAAACCGATAAGGGACAAACGAGCAGACGGTCCACCTGATGGAAAGTGGCCACCATCGCCCATGGATATCGACAAAACTAGAGGGAATCTCTTTTTTGTCGATGCGTTGACGCCTCAAAAATAGAGTGAGGAGGGAGAGCGAAGAGAAGACTGCTGCGGTTTCAATGGACCTCGAGCAAGAACCCGGTGTTCATTGGAACGCGTCAGAGACACTTGGCGGTCGGATTCGTATGCTGGTGGTCGCAAGCCAGTCGGGGAATAGATCCTCTACCACCAAGGGCGTGCTGGGTTACTCGGCTCTTACGAGATGCTCTCCCAGCGGCAGAGGATTGGATTCTAACCCTCATCCTCACGGGTAAAACAGGGCTTTTAAAATTACACTACGATTTGATAAGTGTAATCAAAATTTAATGTAAAATGTAATGATTAGGCTGCCTTCCAGTCCAGTTTATCTAAGCTTCAATTAGATTATTTTATGTTATAAAAGCATCTCAGTACAAAAAGGTAGTTCAATCCACCACTGCTCACATTTCGCCTACTATTTTGACAGTAGGCGAGCGGCGAGACGTCGTCAATTGAACGAACTATACCAAACGTAAGGTAACAAATTGCTAACTAATTTGACATTGCTAATGCAATTTAAATATAAAAAATATGTTATTCTGTGTAAAATCCAGCTTTTTAAGACAAACTTATAAAACTGGACATTATCATTATACAAAGTTCGATGCAAAGTTGTACAGCAGTTTTCGATATACATGACATATATACAACAGGTAATTGCTCGTTTAAAAATTTTAGATCTTTGATATTTAATCCAATATTATAAAGAGGTAAAGTTTGTGAGGTTGTAGGGGGTAATCTCTGGATCTACTGAACCGATTTTGAAAATTCTTTTACCAATAGAAAGCCACATTATTTGTGAATTGTCACTATATATTAACATGACAAAATGAAAAGCCTTTTTCGTGGTAAGTATGTCGGAGTAAAAACAAAATATATGATTCATAGTTGTCCGTAGAGTATGAATGAATAAATGAGTGTGTGAGTGATTGAACAATTTGAATACACCTCAGCGGATCGAGAACGTAAATTGTTAATGATAAATTTATTTCATTTGTTAACTAATATTTATGTATAGTATGTGTACGCTGCCTTATAACTTAGGCCTTGCAAACTTGTTGATAGCTTTTCTTATATGATACCAGTTGAACAGGTTTCTTCACCGATCATAGGCGAAATCGCGAGAATGGAATAAATTCCTTTTTATACAAAAAAATTTATCCTTATTGTCTTACAAAAAACCATAACAAATTGGTTTATTTATTATTTGAAAATTACCCCGTGTACTAAAGTTTAACAAAAAACATTTAAATCTTCAATATATTGCGATATACAAATTTTCAGAATTAAAAAAAAAATATATTTTATTACTATCCTGTAGGAACTATATATCCCGGGATAAAAAGTTTTGGTTATAAAGTATCTATGTACCAAATTTCATTGAAATCCGTTCAGGCGATTTTATGTGATTGAATAACAAATCACATAACTATCACATCTAGATATATAAAACAAAGTCACCCGACTTGAGTTAGTTTCACCATTTATAACTTAAGAACTGCTAGACAGATTTTGTTGAAATTTGGTACAGTGATATACATAAGCTTAGGAAATAACATAGGTTACCTTTTATCCCGTAAAAAGGCTTGAAAGTGTCTAAAATAGGAGATGAAATATTGTATGGGAGTTCGTCATAAAATAATAAACTTTTATCTTCTCACTATCTTTCATATAAAGTTTCAAACGTCTATATATGTCGGAACCATGAGTTAGGTTTGGTTTCAATTAGTGTTAGGTTAGTCTTATGTAAGCCTAACCCTAAGCTTGGACAGAGAACCTGGGCAGTGGTGGTGAGTGTTGCAATTGTGTTGAAGATCTCTAAACCTACACGCTTGGTCACAAGGTTGGGTACTCCTTGGGTACCTGTCAGAGTAGTACGAGATTGTAATGTTTAGTTATCTCATTCATTCATCGTAATCTATACTAATATATAAAGCTGAAGAGTTTGTTTGTTTGCACGCGCTAATCTCAGGATCTACTGGTATGATTTGAAAAATTCTTTCAGTGTTAGATAGGCCATTTATCGAGGAAGGCTTTAGGCCATATATCATCACGCTAAGACTAATAGGAGCGGAGCTACACACGGACGAAGTCGCAAGCGTTGACTAGTACCTAATAATTGCGCTTTCAAAATGGTTTTCCCAAACAGAAAAAACAACAAAATATCTCAAAATTATCAATCTCGGGTTTCGAGTATCATTATCACTAATTTTATTATAGGCTAAATGTTATCATTATATTGAATTCCGTGTCGGGGAACTAAAACTAAACAATACGATATAGTAATGTGGTTTTAGATTTTTATACCTAAATTAAAAACAAGGTAAAATAATAGAGCTAGAATTTTTTAAAGTGAATCACATCTGCTCTTTGTGAAACTAGAGAAATTTATCAATCTATCTGTGCTAATATATAAAGCTGAATAATTGGTTTGCTTGAATGCGCTAATCTCAGGAACTACTGGTCCGATTTGAAAAATTCTTTCAGTGTTATCTAACACTATCTAGGCCATTTATCGAGGAAGGCTATAGGCTATATAACATTACGCTACAACCCATAGGAGTGGAGCATTACGCGGATGAATACGCGCGGGTCGACTAGTCTATTTATATATATAAAAATGAAACCCTATTTTCCTTGTCCTGTTGTATTTGACAGGAGAAGGTTCTTATGTAATATACAGTTTAGAAAATTATTATAAAACTTAACGACCATTAAATTCTTTAATGTAACCTTATCGCTCTTGACAGTATACATTTTTCTAATGTAACTTTATAGCGTTTGAAATAACTCTCAGTCATTTGACAGATGCATTTTAAAAAATAACGGAATATTAATTTAAAAATATTTAGAAGATGGGAAAAAATTAGTTTCATTTTATTGGATACAATTCTTTTGCATCTTCTGCTTATAACAAATTTTCTCTCAATGAAGCGAGTTTGTTTTATACTAAAACATTTTTGGATGAAGTTTTAGGAGTTCCCTCGTGTATCTTCGATTTCGAACAATCCCATCCAATGTAAAAAAAATTAAAAATGCCTTTTTCGGACAAAAAAATTACCAACGATTTGCGGAATTATTATATTATTTTCACCAATTTAGGAGCATTGTCCTTACACTGCAATAAAAAAAAATTACAACTTTTTAGAAATAATTTTTTTAGAACTATTTATTAACGAAGTAATCGAATTCAGAACCACCTTCTTTTGCAGTAGGTTAAAACGAACATAGAGTAAATGAAGTATGCGTCAAAGCAATAGCAATAGCATCGAATCTACTCGTACTCGCATGAACTTGGCGTCGGCCCTGAACCTGCCACCTCCGTGTTGACGTCACCTCCCAAACCGACCACTTGCATAACCATCTACCATCCAACCTACCATCGTTTGTTTTGATATAATATGAATAATTATTACATTCTTAGAAGTCTGTTTCCTAATCATTTTATAGCATTTTCTTAGTATAGACAAATAAGCATATCTAGGCCAGTAGTTCCCAAACTTGTTTATATCTACCCAAGGGATCGATGACGAGTTACAATTTGAGTCCACATAAAATAAGTTAGGGGATCTATAATCAAGACTACCTTTCTAATTTTTAGTGTTAATCAAATTACAAAAACTATGTCACTTTTATCATTACACATTATCATCACAACCCGTCTGGCCCACTGCTGAGCCGGGTCTCCTACTCAGAATAAGGAGGGGGTTAGGCCCTAATCTACCACCCTTTTTTTTCTATGCGGTAGAAAATGCATTTACGCATCCCCTCTTAGAATAGAGGGGTATGTGGAGTTCACAGCAATCATGTGCCATACTACCCACTAAAACCCACCGGGACCAGTACAGGGTGGTAGACTTCACACACCTTAGAGAACTTTAGGGAACTCTCAGGAGTGCAGGTTTAATCACGATCTCTTCCTTCACCATTAAAGCAAATGATATTAAATTGTGTGGGGGGTCGAACTGGATATAATGAATTTATATGAAACTTCATCAACTCCCAGATATTATAGTTCAAACTATAACTACAGAATAGTTAATTCGTAGTTTATTACGATAATTCGAGTTTAATGCACTGAAATTCAACACGTTTTTGCTAGTCACGATAATACTCATTCAAGGTCGTTTTCCTATTATGTGCCTAAGTGTTAATGGTTTATATTTTAGGATTAAAAATAGTTTTGTAAATTGATCAAATAAAGGCAACCAATCACCATGATGTATTTGGAATATATCAGTTTCATATACAACCCCTGAAAAGTAATCTAAAACATAAACTGGACATAGGAATTAGATGCAAATTTACTAATTTGAGAGGAAAAACAGACGGTTCTTTACCTCGTATACCATAGGAACTAATTTTATTCTAGGATAAAAAGTCTCCCAAATCTTAATCAGTGTATGTTTATGTATCTTAGTTATTATCAAAGTTGTCTATATCGTTCCTGATAGATAACACGGGAACAATTTGAAGATGCTTCAATTCGGAGCGAAAAATACGTCGATTGACGAGCGATCTACTTGTGTGGTGTGTCCTGGTTCGGGTTCGCGCGTCTTACTTTTCTGTGGACGGTGTGCTCTACTGGGCTGTGCCGTACGAGTCAGGTTGTTCAGAATTCCGCGGATTATAGCAAGGTAACCTTTTTGATTCCTTTTTAATCATGATTAGAAAAAAACCTGTCAAACATTAATTCAGCTTTATCTCATACAGCACAGACTTATTTTTAGATAACATTTTTTTCATAGATTTAACTATTTATGTACTAAGTTTAATTAAATTCCGTTTAGCCAATATCGCTTTAAACAACACAAATATAAGAGGTTCTAGTTTAAAAGATTTCTACACAGAACTTTGAACGAGACCCTAAAAATTTTGATTTGTATGCGCATGACGTATATACGCTTCCTCAATGCGTTTATTACAGACAGAAAACCCGATAATTTTAATAATTAACGCTGCATTGTTGTACGATGAGTCTAATGTTTAGATGGAACGAATTTGAATCTAAATCTCTTCAACCAATTTTTATTTAAATTGATCTCAGGCAACGGTTCTCTATCAATTTGGGTGTTTAGTTTTTTTCATTCCCACATCTAAACTTTCCGGGAAATACCTTAAAAAATCCCTGAAAATTTAAGACCTTAATTTTAATACCCCCTACTAACCCGCTCCGCACAATATTAAGGGCTCAAATTTTCATACAATTATTCTTAGGTATACAAAAGACTACGATGTGGGAGTGAAAGAAAAAAAATTGAACGTTAAAAGCATCCTACCATATGAACGCCAAGAAGTAAGTAAAATGATTGCAAAATTCTGAAATTATACCCTGGATTAGATCACTTTTTACATCTTATCATCACCCGATTCTTTTTCGAGCTTTCCCTTCTGTTCGTCATTGACCTTTGGGGGGTCGAGATAGACCAATTTGGGTATCACTGATCTGTATTTATATTATGTAAACATATAGTGAAAAGTGTCCAAAATTCGCACGTATAAATAAATATATATTTTATAGATATTTTTAAACTAATGTTGGTGAAGTTTTAATTTTTTAAGCAATAATGAAATATAGTGCAAGAAATCACTCAGTGCCTATTAAAGAGCCCTTAAAGACCTGACGTCAAAATATTTATAGATGAATGATGTTAGGGAACTTTTGATTCAAGGTTGTAGAAAAATAAATATTTCTACTCATCTACGCCTTAAATTAAAAAAAAGAAAACAATGTTACGTAGACTAAGTATTAAGTTAGTATAGTAGCCGGCAGCTAACTTTAGGTCTGAGAAAAAATAGTGGGAGATAGTTGCACATCGCATGCATGTATTGCCAGTTCCATCCGTGACGTAGCAGACGCGCGGGAACTGAAACATCGCATAAGAACCAACCAAAAAGGTCCTAATAGTGACTTGTGCACATTCAAGGTTAAACCTATACTTACGTGTCGGTAGCTATAATGTATTATTAAAAAACAAGATGAAACGTAATTTGATCTGTTTCTACTTAGGTCTACACGAGACTTGGCAAAGGAAAATTTAATAAGATCCTCATGTTGTCAAAAATGTATGGGAGGTCTAGTCGTCAGCTTTTAGGGTATCTACAGACTTTAAGACAAAAAGCATATAAGTCAAAGGCTTAACTATTTAAGTTAATTTTTAAATTTTTATTGTCAATACTAACTTAATTTATATATGACATATTTTTGCCCGTGAGGGGACGGGATAGAATACAATTCCCTTCTGCCGCTGGGAGAGCATCTCGTAAGTGACTTAATATTTTTTGGTGGTAGGGCATCTGTTCCACGAATGGCTTGCCACCACCACCATGTGAATTCGACCATGTGGGCCAGACTTCTTCCTCCCACCCCGTTAATACTACTACGCTTTTAGTGAACTCTGTGTTATCGTTAAGTCCAATGAAACCGTAATATTTTGATCTACATTACCGTTCCTCACTTTATTTTCGAGGTGGCAAGGCAACAGCAAAACAAGTGTTACTCTCTTACCATCAGGTGGGCCGTCAACTTGTTTGCCCCTTAACTGCTATAAAAAAATATAACGAGCTATTAATGGTCACACACACCTCTTCAAACAATTTTTTCGTAGCCTATATCTATACCACTTTTAATCGGTGTAGTGGTTTAAACGTGAAAGCTTAACAGACAGACGGAGTGACTTTCGCATTTATAATATGAGTTGGGATTACTTGACACATAACAACACTATTGATTACGATTATTTTTGGAATACCCGCAATATCTTGTAATCTCGGTCTATGTGAAACTGGTGCTAGATCTCCTTGGGTTACAAGCCTCATAAACCCACCTCTTATCCATGGTCTTATTATTTTATACGCATTATTGTCTAGTGCAGCTAATAGAAGGAAGGATATCTGTCAAACTAAAAAATCGAGATTGCTTGTAATTTTACCCGTAAGGGAATGGGTTAGAATACTATTCCTCTCTGCCGTTGGGAGAGCTTCTTGTAAGAGCCGAGAAACCAAGTCCCCCCCTTAGTGGTAGGGTATCTGTTCCCCGATTGGATTTCCGGTAAAGCCGCATGTGGGCTAGACTTATGTTTGTCGATGTCAATGGGCGATGGTGGCCACTTATCATCAGGTGGACCATCTGCTCGTTTGCACCTTATGTACCATAAAAAAATGATTGTAATTATAAAATTATTTTAAAAAATGACCGTCAAATAATGAATCGATTAATCGAGAGTCGATTCTAATGCGTTCGACACGGATATATTATTTTAGTGGCAATCAAGCCCTACTATAACAAAATTGATTAATTGAGCACATTATTACGTTGGATTAGTAGTTAGAAATTGGGTAAATTGACGTTTTTGGAAGCTGCAAAAAATGTCGCTTAGTCTGTTTTAAGCCTTATATACCAATGCCATAGGAAAGATGAGCACGTTACATAATAAAAACTTGATACGTTGATGGCCATACTTTAAAGGTCAACTCTATCGATACTTATCTCACACTAAACTCCATATCACACGGAAACTAGGAAATGGAGTCGTTTGATCTATTTTTATAGATAATATTATTTTGCTTTATATTTTATTTACTACTCCCGCCCTCGCTTCGCTTCGATCTCTAAACAAGAACTAGATATATTAGTCTCATACAAAATAACACTATTGTTGGCTGGTAGTTCCTTTTATATTATTTCAAATATGTTATATATGTTAGAGTCAGTCTCTCTGGTATTTTCGCGTAGTGTACATGGAAGTTAGTATTATAGTGTCGTGGTTAAGGTCACCCTTCTCGAGGTCCACGTAACTTTATTATTTGCTGTAGTTAGTGTTCGAGCTGTTAGGGTATCATTCCTCTCTCATTCTATCACTATTGTAGTATTGAAATAACAATTACTAATGTGTTTACCAAAAATATGAAATTCCCTAATTGTTTATCGCACTAGAAGTATGATTTTTTAAGCTTTTTACACGATTACTATGACAAATTGGAGCGCCCATACAATTTTTTTTTTTTTATAATAGATAAGGTGCAAACGAGCAGATGGTCCACCTGATGGTAAGTGGCAACCATCGCCCATGGACATCGGAAAAACAAGAAACACTCTCTCGTTTTGTCGATGCGTTGCATCCCCGAAGATAGAGTGGGAAGGGGGAATGAAGAAGAAAAATGATGCAGATTCAGCGGACCCTAGGCCACTCACCATACTTATAAATATTAAAATACTTACATACGACGTTGAAATGCACAGTTGGTTGGGATATTTTTTGACGATGATTATTTTTTATTATACCAGGGGTTAAATAAAGTATGAAATTGCCGATTTGCACTGAAAAATTGAAATTCGTTTTTTTTTCAAATTTGACATATTTATTTAATCAAAATAATTACCATTACTATCTATACATTGCTACCATCTAAAAGGAAGGATATTGATTGCGATAGAACTCTGGTGATCTAGATTCGACAAACTGTGTGAAAGCATTATGTACTGCCTCCTGAGAAGAAAACTTTTTATCACGTAGAAAATTGTTCAAATTACGAAAAAAATGGTAGTCCATTGGAGCAAGGTCTGGCGAATACGGAGGGTGACAAATGGTTTCTAATTGCAGTAGAGTTAAAACGGTTTCTCGTGCTGTATGAGGTCTCGCGTTATCATGGAGCAATAATGGTGAAGATCGATTCATGAGTCGGGGCTGTTTTACTATCATTGTTCGGAGTACGACACACACACATCTTCTGTTATTGCTTGACCAGATCGGATAAAGCTATAGTGAATAACACCATGCTCAGACCACCATTACCTTTTTATTGGTAAGCTTTGCTTTAGGAAACAATTGCATTTTTCGCTTACGGTTATCGTAAAGAATCCACTTTTCATCACATGTCACAGTTTGATCTAATATTCCTTCATTTCTGTATTAATTCAACAAGGCAACAGTCAAATTATCTACAACTCAATTATCTATCATATTTTTTTTATTTTGTTGACTAGAGGCAAATAAGTCAATATTGTGGTAAGGCAACGTTAAACCATGCCGCTAATTCCTGGGTAGTTTGGCTTTGCGAGCAGTTTCAGCCGCGTTAGTTCCGCGTCGAAATTCGTATTCAAAAATCACTAGAATTTTCGAAGTAACCATCCTTCTTGTCTAAGCTGAATAAAAGAAACAACTGAAAGTCGGTACATAGGTACCATGTGAATAAAGTTTCACTCAAAAATCTCAAACCATGAAGGTTCTATGTTAATACGAAGTACGGATTACAATAAAATGGCAATTTTATACTTTAACCCCTTATGATGCATTTTAATTTCAGTATATTGCTGTATAACCATGAACTTTTCCGGGATAAAAAGTAGCCTATGCATTAATGCAGGTTAAAAGTATCTATGTGTCAATTGAAATCAAAATCCATTCAGCAGTTTAAGTAAGATACAGTCAAACTTTTCAATTTATAATATTACTAAGATTAGTTAGAAGTGTTTCTAGGTATAATATATAATATACCTTTACTAAGTCTATGGTCGTAAAGTTTTCTTATATTTTCTTATTTTCCGCGCATCTTTGTTAAGTTTTTCTTACATACCTTCTATTGACAATAACAAACACAACATAAAGAGGATTAGTTAAATCAATCTAGCTGTTCACACGTGATGCCGGGACCAAGAGAAATAGGGATTCATTTTTATATAATACTAGTCGACTACCGTGACTTCGTCTACGTTAAAGTATATGTTAAATTAAGAATATATGTACAAAAATAAAAATAAAGGAGAGAGAGAAAAAAAACCGAACAGAGACTGACCATTCTGAACAGAGATAAAGATAAATATTAAAGAGAGAAAAAAGAGACAGGATGAGAGAGAATGATAGTATATAAGAGGAAGAGAGACAGAAATACTGTAGACTTCCTCAGTGAAAGAATTTTTAAAATCGGATCAGTAGTAACAAAACGGCCGTGTTCTATTAATTAAAAAAGTGTTTATGGCAACACTGAATCACCTTTGTCACTCACGAAAAGGATAGTTTTCTATCAGTGAAAAAATTTTTAAAATCTGATTAGTAGTTCCTGAGAAACCCTTCAATTTACAAAATGGCCACCTTATGGCACTTAAATGGCCATATCTTTTTAATTAGAGTATTTATGGCAACACCACATAGCCTATGTTACCCGGAAAGGATGTAGCTTCCTATCGGTGAAAGAATTTTCAAAATCGGTTCAGTACTTTTCGAGCCTATTCGCAACAAACAAACAAACAAACATACAAACAATCAAATCTTTCCTCTTTATATAATAGTATAGACTAGCTGCATCGCGTTCAAATCTTAATTCAAATAGTTTTAAAAATATTTTTTTTTAAAAAAGTATCCTATGTTACTTCTAATACCCTCAAGAATATGTGTACAAAGTTTCATGATGATCGGTTAAGTAGTTTTCTCGTGAAAGCGTAACAAATAAACTTAAATTCACATTTATAATATTAGTAGGGATATATACTAACGTAAAATTGTCAACACCGTTAGAATATAATCTATCTCGCGATATTGCAAACAGTCGACAGATCGTGAACTGTAACGAACTGTTTACAATTTAACGAATTAATTTTCGGTAGATTATAATCTATCGAAATGAAACCGTCAAATCGTGAATCGGGTTGAATTTACCATAGAATTACAAAACTATTACAGTGGGCATAAAGAAAATAGTGAAAAATTAGGCTTCTGTGACGTCTTCGGTGCTTTGGGAAGGCCCCTTCGCCCTTAGGTAACAAATAGGTATTACAGCGGTTATTATATACACTGTAGGGGTAGGACAGACAAGTACTGTGTGAAGGTTGGGATGAAAAAATTCTTTTATTTGTCCATTCTAATATTTTAACAATTTTCATTATGCCCACTGTAGTAATTTACTCATCATCATCACGACCCTTCAATGGCCCACTGCGGAGTGCTGCTGCGGGTCTCCTTCTCAGAATGAGGAGGGTATTAGACCATAGTCCACCACGCTGGCCGTTGAGAACTTTTAGGGAATTCTCAGGAGTGCAGGTTTCCTCACGATGTTTTCCTTCACCGTTAAAGCAAGTGATATTTAATTGCTTAAAACACACATAACTCAGAATCAGAGGTCTGTGCCCAGGATCGAACTCGGAATCTAAATCTATCTCTATACAGAGATACATTTAGATTTTATTGATTACCTACTAAGTAATAAATATATACTGTATATGACAATTCTTGAACTACATTTATTTTATTTCACTGACACCTGTGTTTCATTCCTAACTCTGTGGACACAGGGCCGAGTGTGTAAGACCGACCAATCAGGGGTCGTCTTCGGACAGCAGTATCTTACGGTTCACAATCTACACTTTGCAATATCGCTAGATAGATTGTAATCTAACGGTGTTGACAATTTCACTGTGACATATATAGAAAATTGAAGATTAAATCAGATAGTTCTTCTTTTTGTGTTTATTTGTTCTTGTACGGTTACTTGTATGGATTGTTGTAGCTCGCCCTGATAGATGGCATTAATGAGATTTAATCTCATAATTCTCCAACCAATTCTTTCTTTGATCTTCAAAGCTCTATTTTATTGATAATAAACCAACAGAAAATGCACCAAGTTCCATACGAAAACCTTATTCCTTTTTTTATGGTACAAACGAGCAGATGGTCCACCTGATGGTAAGTGGCCACCATCGCCCATGGACATCAGCAAAACAAGAGATACCCTCTTGTTTTGTCGATGCGTTGTATCCTCGAAGGTAGAGTGGGGAGGGGAAGAGAAGAAAAATATGCTGCAGTTTCAGCAGACCCTGAGCAAGAGCCTAGAGTCCACTAGATCCACAGCATAGAATGAGAGAGGGAGGGGGTAAGTCTGGCCCATATGGGGCTCGAAAGGAACGCGTCTTTGACACTTGGCGGTAGGATTCGCATGCTGGTGGTCGCTAGCCAGTCGGAGAACACCACCAAGGGGGTGCTGAGTTACTCGGCTCTTAAGAGATGCTCTCCCAGCGGCAGAGAGGAAAAAGTATTCTAACCCGTTAACTCAGGGTTCAAACTTCCTTCCTTTTTAAAAATATATTGCCATAAGTGTAGTTAAATAAGTAATTATGCCACCATTTCGAACTTTGTCATTTCCTAGCACTCCTCACCACGAGACTAGACAAGTTTCCTCTTAAAACAAGGAGATTTCGTCGAAAACCAGAAGTTATTTTATACCTTTAACAATTATCTAGTCAGGTCATACATAAAATAACGAGCACTCACATTATAGTTGAATTTGCTCGAAGTTCAAAGTGAGGAGTCGATTACAAAGCTAGGCTGTTTGCCACGGCAAAGAGAGTGGAGGCCCACGTGAAATTACTAGATTCACGTCTCCTTGACAGGTTAATGTAGACATAAGACTACAAAAGTCTCAAAATGAATTTTTTAATCAACAGGAGCTACTTATTTCGGGCACTGAAAATCCTCTCTCTGCATAGTTCCTGTTATATGGAGAAGAGAAGAGCAGAACGTTATATAGAGATCTTTTCGTTCTTATCACAATGTCTGAGACCTAAGAAAAACAGGCTTAAGGAAATTATACTCAAACCTAATTTATGAAATATGATTTGATTCTTTTCTTAAGACTTATTACGTCTGTGGGCCTTCATTGTACTATAGAGGTCACTTTCCTTCTTTTATCTGTGGTTTTGCGACGGAAGGAAGGAAGAATCGAAACCTCTTACTGAATCATTGTTGTAGTTTTTTTAATCAGGATTTTTCACTATGAGCTTAAGAATTAGTATTATAATATTTAAGAGTACAATCATAAATGAAAATTAATATTTTCCAATCATATTGTCGCAAGTCTACAGTGCCGTCTAAATTCGTCAGCGGAATGAGGCCCTGAGAAACTCCAGCAAAGGATCGTTGCCATAGCAACGCTAGACTCGGGTAGGTCTCAAATTAACAAGCCTTATTGATTATAGAAATGCTCAAAACTGTTATTATAATTGTATCGTTTGTTTGCTCTTATTAATATTCTTGATCTCCATGAATATTGGACTTGGAAATTGCCAAGACCTTGTTATTAGCAATTTTGCTGTTTATTAAAGCATTATAACTTGATCGTGTATTTTATACCCCCCCCCCCCCCCCCATTATAAAAAAAAATTGCATATGAGTGTTTAATTCGTGCCAGCAACACAAGTCTCAATCTCTCTGGTGTTGTCGCGCAGTGACCATGGAAGTTATAGTGTCGTGGTTAAGGTCACTCTTCTTGAGGTCCACGTAAGTTTACTTTATTATCTATTGTCGTTAGCGAGGTCGAGTGGTGGAGGTGAGAGTTAATATATTATGAAAGAGCTCTTTAACCCTGCTCCTGGGTCTCAAGCCCCAGCCACTTCTCGACTCTATATAAATTGCAAGTTACATACATTCGAAGTGTATGTCGTCTTTAAATTAGAAATCTTTGAACTCTTTGTTGGATGGATTCTTATTCGATTTTTATGCAATTTTTCTATAAAATAGATACATTTTATTTTTGTATGTAGTTTTAACACACATACTAAAAAATACTTTATTATCACAATAATAAATAAATATTATTTTAATCAACAATACCAATTGTAATCCAAAATATAACACGATATTTTGGATTAAAATTGTATACCACAGAGTAGTAGGTTCCATGAACAATATGGATGGTAAGAATTAATCATGTAAGGGACCGTTGTAGCGCGAAGATAGACAACCATCGACAACAATTTGTATGTTATGGCGACAAACCGCACACGCAACACAAATCAATTTTTTTACGCAGATAAGTATATAAAAGTACTAGCTGCGCCCTACAGTTTCACCCGCTATATTTTGGATAATTCACACTATATCATTATAGATTATAGCCTATATGTTATTCTGATGTGTAAGCTATATCACTCTAAAGTTTCATCCAAATCCATTCAGTAGATTTTGCGTGAAAGAGTAACAAACATACATCCATACATCCATGCATCCATACATCCATACATCTATACATCCATACATCCATACATCCATACATCCATATATCCATACATCCATACATCCATACATCCAGTCATCCAGTCATCCAGTCATCCAGTCATCCAGACATCCATACATCCATATATCCATACATCCAGTCATCCAGTCATCCAGTCATCCAGTCATCCAGTCATCCAGACATCCATACATCCATATATCCATACATCCAGTCATCCGTACATCCAGACATCCATTCATCCAGACATCCATACATCCATATATCCATACATCCAGTCATCCAGTCATCCAGTCATCCAGTCATCCAGTCATCCAGTCATCCAGACATCCATACATCCATATATCCATACATCCAGTCATCCAGTCATCCAGTCATCCAGTCATCCAGTCATCCAGTCATCCAGACATCCATACATCCATATATCCATACATCCAGTCATCCGTACATCCAGACATCCATTCATCCAGACATCCATACATACATACATTCTTACAAACTTTCGCGTTTATAATATTAGTAAGATATATGGGCGCTCCGCGGAAAAGATTAATTATAATCTGTGTGTCATCTGTATACAGCGCCATCTAGTTCGCAATTAGTAATTAAATAAAAAAAGCAGTGATGGCCCAGTGGTTGAGAATTCAAGTCTTACTCGGGAGGTCCGAGTTCGATCCCCACACAGGCATACACCTCTGACTCTGAGTTATGTGTGTTTTAAGCAATTAAATATCACTTGCTTTAACGGTGAAGGAAAACATCGTGAGGTAACCTGCACTCCTGAGAATTCCCTAAAAGTTCTCAAAGGTGTGTGAAGTCTGCCAACCCGCATTGGGCCAACGTGGTGGACTACGGTCTAATACCCTCATTCTGAGGAGGAGACCTAGCTCAGCAGTGGGCCATTGACGGGTCGTGATGATGATGATGAATTAAATAAGATCGGAAATAAACTCTTAATATAATATATGGAATCATCGATATTTAATAAAAGGTTTATTTAAATCATATCAAATTATTTTAGAAGGATTAATGATTATTTTAATATTAATTTTAAATGATTATGTTTATAATTTTGATCTGTATCCGGTTCCGTTTCAATTTATATACATTGGTAACTTATTAAATTATTTAAAACATATTAAACTGGTTAGATAGGATCAATAATTATTTTATTATTTTTAAATATTAGTTAAAATTATAATTGTAAGAAATTAAGTAAGATGTTATTGTTTCCGAACCGAGTTTTGCTATGAAATTGGTTTTAGAGGGTTTATTCTTCGTTAGGATTTTTGAGTTTTATTAAATCAAATATCAACAACTGTTCTATATATTTATCAGTAAATTTGTAAAATCTCTATATATTTTTTATCAACTTTCAAATGCTATATAAGTACCTATATTAAACTATATAGAATGTAATATTCCTAGACATTATCAATGGATGGCTGGCTATATAACATTCCCGGGATACAGGCGGCGCGTGGCGTCTAGACTTCCGAATCTGCGTCCTATTTCCCTGGGTGACCTAGTTTCGAGCCCTTAAGGCGTTTCACACTGATGCTGAATTACTATTGATGTTAAACTATTAATTTTGTTCAGTTCTACATTAACAGGGCGTGGTTTGTGCTTTGAAATGGTTATCAAATAGTATTTATATTAATAAAACAAATTACATTTTTAGTAGCAACTCTTTTTAGTAGTTTCTGATATGTATATGCAATTATAAGCAAAATTATAAGGAGGGTAAAACAAATTATATTTCTACAAATGGAGGGTGCATTTTAAATTGTAAAAAAAATAGTGCGAGAATATGTTTTTCTTCTAATTTCTAGATTTAATGATTGAAGAATATCATATGTATAATTTATATTGAAGAATAAAGTGACTTTGCTCATAGGTCAGCTTACCAACCGCATAAAAGCTTTATTATGCACTCAGCAAGAAATATTATATTAGGATTCGCAAACTACTAGTATCCGTAACCCCTAGAAGTAAACTAGATGCTTGTGTTAGGAGGGCCGCGTTAGTAGTCCAATTTGGGACTGGGATTTAAACCCACGACTTATAACCACTGAATTACTGACGCTTGAACGGTTGATGTTTTGAGTAATATATTTATTACAAGAAAAAATTAGAGACCCTCAGAAATTCTTACTAAAATCAACCCAAGGTGTACAAAAATTTAGCCATAAATTGTCTTTAATCGAATGCGCTGCGGAAAGTATTGATGATAGAACAAAAAAATGTTCTACAATATTATAGATCGTATCAATATCTACAAAAAACTTCACGAGACTATATGTCCAACTATTGTAGTTAAGTCACTATAGCTACTTTTTTACATTTCAAAAGTTGTTAGAAATTCCTATCAAAATCAGACCATGTTATCCATACCTTTGTATTAATTCTTATCCAAATAAATTATTTCGTAATGAAGACTGTTTCAATACCTGTTGATTACTTTTTGAATTATTGAAATCGGACAATCCATTCAAAAGATATTACGAATTTAAAAATGTCAATATAAACAAAAAGAACGCGCCGATGTGGTTCTACGCAGCGCAGCGAGCAACGCGGCGAGAGAGGGGGCACTGAAATGCGGGGGAGCCAAAATGTTTAAAAAAAATTATCCACCCGTGCGAAGTCAGGACGGGCAGCTAGTTATTAATACACTTCAAAATGTCTATCATAGTGATTTATAATGAGATCTATTAATCTTGTAGAGCACGCAACATGTTCTTAAGAGTAATGAAAGATCCCCAACCCTTTGCTAAGATCCATTTTTCCCAAATTTAATATCTTAAAACAGTATATCTGGACCTTGCGACTCAGTTGCAGGTACAACCTCCTTACAACCTCGGTCCCTAAGTAATAAGTACTTTTTGATACTTAATCCAGAGACCTGACATAAATTAAATTGAATTTCATTATAGACATTACTTGTCAAACTGCCTATGATCTATAGATATTCTTATAACAATAAATCAATAGGAAATACATAATTAGCAAAATCATATAACCTTTGATTGGAAATTTTTAAGCTCCACATGTAATAAGCTCTAACTTACCGGAAAAGAGCTCTGTAGACCTGCTCCTGGGTCACAAATCCCGGGCATATTATAATATTATCGATTACTTGTTACTGTGCAGAGTAGCAATGCATAAACTCTGCAAGTTTATCGTGTTACTTGCTATCAGCACATCATACGGAGTCGAATATATGAATTATTGGAGCGGATTGAGGAGAAGGAGGGGGAGGAAGGAGGCCCGTCGCAAATAGCAAGCTGGCGTAGACTAGTGTACTTCCCGACCAGGGCCGAACTCGAAAGGCTAGAGACAAAGTTAATAATGCCCCAAGCAACATAAATATATTTATATATAAATAAAAATCAATAACTGAAAGTATATCTGCACTTATTTCAATAATTATTTTCTGTTAAATTTTTTATTGCTGGCAATCCAAATTTTGTATAAAAATAAAAATTTATTTTAAATTTTGTTATTTCCTGACACAGTGACAAATAATAGACAAAAAGGTCTCACTGAACAATAAACTAAAAATGCTTGTATCAATAAACAATTTAATTTTGGTTATTCATGTTTTATCCAACTTCAGCGATGATCGATCTATAAAATATCGATTTTTTTTTAAATATTTTGAGGCCAAGAAATTTGTATAATAACAATAAACTACAAATTTTAATACTCAATTATACAGCCATTTCTAATTTACAACCTTCTCAAACGTTACTCTGATTCATACGGAAATCAAGATTCGAAATTCTGAGAAACCCTTAAAAGAGATCGTTCCTCGAACAAGCCAAGGTCTCTCCAGGGCCTAGTTTGGTTGTTGTTTTATTTTAACGGTGAATATTGTAAATTTTGTCCTCATTCTTGAGGATAAGACTCCTATTGAGATTTAACATTATGTAACTTTTCTTTAAGACTTCTTAATCTATTTGATAAAATATCTAATTATTTAATTTTTTGGATAATTGAGTATACAATATTTAAAATAACAATATTCAAGTACAGAAATTTCAGTTTTTGTAATTCAAAATCAATTTTAATTGACAATTTAATCTAAAACCTTAAAGCTATTTCTCTATACTATACAGTAATCCGTAATTACCTAGGGTTTATGACTAAGGTTCAAGTTTACAGAACATTATTAGATAATATTAACTTTTATGAAATCACTTAGACAACGACCTCAGCCTATCAGGACACAGTTTATATTTTATCGTGTCGGTAAAGTATTCTAAAAAATTAATTCAAATTTTTTTCTGAGTCTTAATTAAGGATAAAATTATATATATGATAGAAAATATTCTGAACGTGACACATCAAACGAGAAAAGGTACAACACAAAGCTTTGGATATATATTTGATATTATTGAATACCCTTTAACTCAAATTCAAAGACTATACGGTATCTAAAATTGATACCTGTCCTTAGGTAAAGATTTAGGCGCCATTGAGGGATTGAAAAGCTTGGGGCGTTGGGGGCGAGGGGTGAAGGGTGTGGGGGCCGGGTGGGGGTTTCCTCGCAACGCGCCCACGCCGCAGATCGCCATGGCTACCGAGTGCGGCTCTGCTTGTCCTTGCATTGGAATGGGGAGGGCATTAAACCCATCTACTTGCACGCTATCAGTTCTCGCCAACATTTTTGGCGACGCGCTTTCCGCGTTAATGTTCTTTTTAACCCAGTTCAGCTGTTATACAAGAATTAGCAAATATTATAAATATTAAATGACTATTGGATTTTTAGTACACTGTTATTGATTTTGTATTCTTTATTTCAAGAGGTAGAACTTGCCATTTAAAAAAAAAACAATAACTTAAAGGAAATTAAAATCTAATGAGAAACAGCTGAATTATCATAATATTAAAATACATCACAATTTTATTAATATCAATGTTAAAAAAAATTATTTTTATTTTAGAGTAGCAGAAAACTAACTTTCCGATATCGTAATTGGTTTAAAAAAATTATTTTGTGCTTGAAATAAAGGATATTATGTAAAAATTGTCTAGATTAGAAATATCTAGAAAAGTAATGAATCAACCCTGCATTATTAGCAAAACATCTAAATAATAAAGTGTTCAAGGCCACAATGCATTCAGACATGACGTGACTAGGGTCTGTACTATCGTCGTAGATATTATTATCGTATTAAGTGTAATATATATTATTTGTTCTTGATCGAGTGAAGAAAACTTCTTGATTTTCAGCTTTATTTTCAGCTTTTAAAAGTTTTAAGTCACGTTTAAAATACTTTAATTCTTACTACTCCTTAGACACCTTCAATAGTCGTCCCTTGACAGATAATAAATATTGCCATATAAGAATTTGTGTTACCCTAATCCATCCTGCTACTATATTTAGCTAAAATGCTAACCTATTAATTTCAAAAACACTATTTAAAAAATATATATGTCGGGGATTTTAAAACGATGTGAAAGGAGATGGAAGGAGGAAGATGGGGAATATTGGGGAACACTAAAAGGGGGTGATGGTATTGAATGGAATATTGGATAAACGCAACGCAGATACTTCTACTGAACCGATAAATTAACAAATATGATCTCTAACAATTACGAGAGAAACCTTAGCAGTGCCTTGGATTTGTGACCAAGGTGTAGGCTTAAGGAGCTCCTTTAAGTAATTACAACACTCGCCTCCACTGCTAGGCTTTCCATTTAAACCCAAGGTTAAACGCACATAAACCTAATCTAACACAAGGCTAACCTAACCTAAGGCTAACCTAACCTAACATTGTGTTTACTTAACCACGTGGCAATTACATTGTAAGGACTTACGTGACCTTAGTTGGACAGCACTTCCAGCACTACACTGCACTTGACACTATCACTATCACTATCACTATCACTATCACTATCACTAGCACTACTTAGATGATGTTCACTTCTTGAGAGACCGCGCACGACTTTAGTTAGACTGTCGATCGCATATAAAGGGTCGAGGGTAGAGACTGTCAAAACAACGGAAGTGACTACTACCCCACTCCAACGCCATAGACAACGATGACGATTCGATTAATCGATAATCTTTTACTATGCTCCGACATATATATTTGATTTCTTCCATTTCAGCAGCCTCCGCTTTGCTGTGAAGTCAATCAGTTTTTAATTTTTATTTTAAGAGACTCCCTTTATAATAAGAGGACTCCACCATGTTAATATCAATCTACAACAATACAATATTAGTTAATATCCAACACCAAAAAAAATAGCTTACATTCTAATAAATATTATATACAGTTAGTACTTTATACAGTTTAATTTTGTTAGACTTAATAAATTTACACACAAATTTTACATGACGCGGACAAAATATTAATTGAAGAGAACAAGATAAAGTTTACAGAAAAGTTTTGGGCAAAAACAATAAAGTGAAATTGTGCCTTCGTCCAGGCCACATTCACACAATGAATGATCTGGGATAAATTTATGAAGATGTACTGGAGTGCAGAAGTGTCCAATTCGAAGATGGCTGATCGTAGAGATGATCCAGCGAACCTCATTTTGATTTATGTGATAGCTAAGTATGTATGTAAAACATATCATTAGAGAAATAAATATAGATTAAAAAAAGTATTTCGAATTTCTTAAATATTCTTATACAACATATATATATATGTTTAATAAGTTGGCAACCCTAGACGTGTAGCTGGAGATTTTTTTGCTGCATGACGCTTCGTCTATTACCGAACTCAGTGATTGTGTTACTGTACGAGTATGCTCCCCTAGTATCGGTAATGAAATCTGAATGCAGCTTGTTTGTGTTGCCAGTACAAAGAAAATCAATTGATAAAAAAAAGTAATAGAATTTGTTTATTTATAGATATGAGGACATGACTTGTGAAGACGAAAAGAAGAATTTATAAGACTATTTTACTATTGTAAATGAACACGTACCTTTCAGAAATAAAAACAGACGGAACTCTTTTTTACGGAAATCCATGTTAAGCCAATTTAAAAAATTCTTTAAAAATGTATCAACATTTTAATTTAAAGAGTTTAGACACTAAATAAGAATAAGCAACAGCATACGATTCAATTCCTATTCAATATTTTATACATGAACTTATATCTAGAATATTATTTATTTGTAACTCGAAATATATATAAAAAAATTTAAAAAACGAGTACTACCTAAGTGTTATGACACAAATAAATTGTTTTGAAGTGAAACTTCTTTAGAATCGTTGTGATTTCAAACCGGATGCAACGGAAAAAACGACAGGTAAGAGACACAAATACAAAAATGTGTAGGAAAGAATGAGACAGCCTGAGATGACGGAAGAATCGCCTGAGATGACGGAAGAAAAAATTTAGGTAAATTTTGAGACCTTAATATTAATGTTAGGAATTTTTTTTGTTTGTATTTTTATTGCACTTGAATGAATGAATGTCTCGTGAAAATCAAAACATACTCTTGTAGGAAATTTAACGATCTACAAGAATGGTCTGAGACGATTTTTTTATTTATAATTTCTTTATGGAATGATTTAATTTACCAGAATATCCAGTGAACCGGCTTACATGCTTCTCTCATTATTAGTGACACAGTAACATGTAGAATTATTCTATTATACCAACAAAAGAATCGTTCAGTACAAAACCTATATCTAGGCGACAATGAGGCCTTCACAATAGAAGCCTTATGATCGCCTACTGCCAGATACACACGAGTACACTCTTTATTATCTAACTAGATATTTACCAGTTATATTAAAACACTCATAAACCTTATTGTTAGTACTATACGTCATTAATCGTTACATCGAATTTTATCCGTGAGAGGACGAGTTAGAATACTTTGGGAGCGGATCTCGTAAGAGGCGAGTAACCCAGCACTCCATGGTGGTAAGGGATCTGTTCCCCGATTGGCTTACAACCACCTTAGACGCGCTCCAGTTAAGCTGCATTTAGGCCACACTTACCTCGTCCTCCTCCCATCCCATTAATGTTGTGGTTCCAGTGAACTCTATCAGGTTCTACTGAAACTGCAGCTTTCCTCTCTTCACTTCTCCTGTATTGCCGATGCCCATGGGCTACGGTAGTAGGTAGACATAAAAAATATTGGCTACTTTGATCCATGCCAACAATTATAAAAGCCTGTTATATACATATTATTCGTACGAGCAAGAGAACTCTCAGACCTAGAGTTCGTGGAAAAACTTGTATATCTGGGATCACTGATCACTGATCACTGATCAGCAACCAGGGAGGCTGTGATGGAGAAATTCGGAGACGAACACAGATGGCCAAAGCAGCAATGAGTAAGCTAACCAGAATCTGGCAAAGCAGGAGAGTGTCAAATATCATTAATCTATCAATTTTATATATTTAAAAAAAAATTATAAACTCATTATATAATCGCCAATTAACAACATGGCGACAACATTTTTCTGATTATGATTTAGTATTATAAATGCTGGTAATAGAAGAAATATTTTACACTTTTTTGGGTTTTTTTTTCTCGGAATGTAAGTCTCCTCTGGTTATAAAAGGGTTTTATTCCCGGTACCAAATATAATATTACAAGTAACGTATTTGTTTCAAGCGTTTTATTAACTTTCAATATTAGTATGTAAGTTGTCCATCAAATTTTGCAAAATCAAAGTTAAACAGTACCAGACATCAAATAATGGATTCGGGATTTAACTAAAACTACTTTATGGGAAATAGTAGGATAGTCGAATTTGAGTTAATACGTAGACTTGTTTTCTTCTTTTTTGTTTTTTCTTGATGGAAAGTGGCCACCGTCTCCCATGGACATCGACAAAACTAGAGGTGCGTTGCCGCCTCGAAGATATAGTGAGGAGGGAGAGCGAAGAGAAGACTGCTGCGGTTTCAATGGACCCCAAGCAAGAACCCGGTGTTCATTGCAACCGCGGCAGTAATGGGATGGCAGAGGTAGGGGTAGAACTGGCCCACATGCGGCTCGGCCGGAAAGCGTCAGAGACACTTGGCGGTCGGATTCGCATGCTGGTGGTCGCAAGCTAGGTGGGGAACAGATCCCCTACCACCAAGGGAGTGCTGGGTTACTCGGCTCTTACGAGATGCTCTCCCAGCAGCAGAGGGGAATTGTATTCTAACCCGTCCCCTCACGGGTAAAAGTTCTCTTCTCGTCAGTCTTCAGTTTCTGTCCGTAACAAAGTCACTACATTTGATAATTAAAAATTGATTTATCGAGGGGACAACAATTCATGAGATTTTATGGATTACGTCATGGATAACAAAATTTGAAGTAAAAGTATAGTCTTGTATTTTCTTGTTAAACTTTCAGTCGACGCATCGAAGAACTCACCTAGCACTGTCCAAAGTCCCTTGATTAGACAGTTACAAAATTGATTTATCGAGGGGACAATGGGTGAGGTTTGATGTATTACGTCATTATATGGTTCCATATAGCTAGAATATGAGTGGTAGCGTGCGTTCAGTGCGTGTCCAGCGCCAGTTTCCTTTGTAGACTGCGAGCGGCCTCGATTTTCAGCGCAAAAGCTGTAAGTAATTTTATCCATATGCGGCGTTTCAAAAAAATCATTTATTTTCACAGCCTTTGTTCAATTTGATGCAGGAAATCTATATAATAAGACTGATAGTTAGCTGGTGCTTTCTTAGATTAGGACTTCAAATATGCGAGATGAGATGAGAGACGAGAGCTTTTTGTAAAGTTTGGGTTTGAATTTTTCAAATTCGGTAAAAACTGAACTTTCATTTCTATATGTATTTTTTCTATTCTGATCTATGCCTGCCTATAGTCCTGGCTGATCCGTGCCAAATAGTCCTGGTTGGGTGATAAGAACGAATGTGTGTATGAGTCATTAGGTGAGCAAATGTTTCAATGGGTGATTAAGAGCGTAAATGATAGGGGGAAAATGAATAAAAAAAATCTTTTTTTTATGGTATATAGGTTAGCGTTTGACCATGACTTGCCTGAAAGCACGACACCGTCTAGGATGGAGCACGCTTTCCTAGAAGGTACCTATTCACTCTACATTTGAAAGCACCAACATTATACTTTTCAGGAAATACAGACTCCGGCAGATCGTTCCACATCTACGCAGTGTGAATAACAAAGGTGGACTCAAAGCGCTTGGTACGTATCCGAGGAATGTTCACCATGTACCGATGGCGCTTCGGTCGAGTTTGTCTGAGAGTCCTGTAAAAAAAAAGAGGCGGCAGGAATTTGATTATGTAATTCCCGGGCACACTCACTGAAATGTATCCGATAAAAAACCGATAGTGAGGCAAGCTATCTAAATTTAGTTTTTCTTCATCTTCATCGATATATAATATATTTGGCTCCCATAAAAATTTTCACTTCCTATTTCACCTCCTTCAAATTTTATACACAATCTCTTTTATACCTAAACAAAATTAGAAATATTATAAGAACTGATTAATCTCTATATACTTATTGTAGTGTTTAAATAATAAGTTAAAAACAGCAATTAGCTTTCCTCATCAAACAATTCTGCTGAGAAAATAATGATCTTGCAAAAGCAGAAAAAACAAGTAATTTCCTCTAACTAAAGAACCAATAACATCGTTTAGGATTAAGTCCTCTAAGAACTGTCGTATTTACGCTATTTTGACAAAAAAATACGCTATTTCATGGAAAAGTCTTTATTTGTTTGTTGTAAATTACAATTGCCTAAAAATACCCTAAAAACTTTTTGAGGAGATCATGCCATTGGGGATGGGGTGGAAATGTGATATCGGCACCATGTTAATAATAACTTAGAATATTCTGTATTATACAGAAAATATAATTATAGTCTGTCAGTCATGGAGAAATTAATTATTTAATTCAAATGGTTTTTTAGTAATACAATTGACTATTTATCTATTTAAAAAAAGTCTCAATAATTATTGTCACTGATTAAAATCAAGTCAAGATATGATAAAAAATACAAAAGAGGTAATTAGATAGCCCAGGTACTGTTCTACTTCTGGACAGCCTCTTGAGACTACTTATTGTAACAATAATATATCGAAAAATTGTTAAAATAAGAAAATGATTACGTTACACTAAAAATTCTAAATTGAATATTTTAAGGCCAACCAATCAGTCAGGTTATTGTAATATTTAAAGAATACAAAATAATAAAATAGACCAAAATATAGCTAGAAGTCTTTACTAGGCGGTAGATTTTTTCAGTAAGTTCATATTGTCCCAAATTGACATGCTTAGAAAGTCCCACCCCAGTAGGGTCTCCATTTACGTCAATGAGAACTTTGAAAAATGGGAAAAATTAAAAAAAAAACTATTTCTACTGATCATCTACGTAATTTTATAGATCTAGTTAGTAGTTACTAATTTATTAAAAGGTGTAGCAGCCGGCAGCTAACTTTAGGTCTGAGCAAAAATAGTGGGGGAAAGTTGCGCATTGTGAGCGTGCTGTGTGCCTGTAATAGTAGTTCCATCATCACGACCCTTCAATGGCCCACTGCTGAGCCGGGTCTCCTCCTCAGAATGAGGAGGGTATTAGGCCATAGTCCACCACGCTGGCCCAGTGCGGGTTGGCAGACTTCACACACCTTTGAGAACTTTTTATGGAACTCTCAGGAGTGCAGGTTTCCTCACGATGTTTTCCTTCACCGTTAAAGCAAGTGATATTTAATTACTTAAAACACACATAACTCAGAGTCAGAGGTGTGTATCCAGGATCGAACTCGGACCTCCCGAGTAATACTTAAAGTCTTAACCACTGGGCCATCACTGCATAGTAGTTCCATACGTGACGTTTACTATTTTGACAAATAATAAAGAAGCGCGAGAACTGAAATGTCGAATAAGAACCTATCGCGTGTATCGCGCTACTCTCGCCCCGCGCTCCACACTAAAGACTCTATTAGTGATTACTGCGCATTCAAGGTCAAAACTATACTTACGTGCCGGTAGCTAGAGTTCTTACAAATTTATTTGAAGAACGGGTATACTTGGCCGACAATATATACAACAGTCCAGATATAACTGATTCTGTCTGGTAATTGATTTTATATAGTAGGCATAGTTTTAATAGTACAGTTTTTTTATGTTAGTGCTAGGTCCTCTTTATTTAGTGGATAACTGAACCTGCACCTTGGTCACAATAAACAAATTCTAGACTTTTTGTTTATCACCAATTTATTGACGATTTTGAAGGGAGTTGGAGGAAGGTTCCTTAAAATAATCAAGTTGACATTCTACTTTCTACATAAAATATTTTTTTAACCTACAATTACAATTTTAAACTACTCGACCAGCCTGCGCGGCCATGCAAACAGTTTAGGGTCCCTTGTTTGTCACGTGTAGACTTTATGAAAAAAATCGGTTAATTCCTGCCGTACATAATTAAAAATAATTTCCTCTATTTTCCTTCAATATATTACTTCAGGCGGAATTTTAGTTTCCCAGCGACATGGGGTCCCTACCCCGCCGCTCGCCGGGTGGCGCCGGGGAGAGTCTGTCCATTCAGACCCAAACACGTGTAGGCTGATAGGTTGAAGGTCATACGAATTTAAATGAGATTTAACTGAATCTCAAAAAATTTGAGCAGTCTAAAGGAAATTCTAAACTTTAACCTTTACTTAGATATGCCAAATCTTGGATTGCACTCCAGTCTTCTATCGATATTTCTTTTAGACTTGGACACCAGAGAGTTCTCCATAATATTCTTTGTCGGTGTGTGAATTTGTTAACCCGAACTAGGCCAGCGTGTTAGATGTAGCCTAAACTCTTCTGAGAAGTAGACCCGTTTCAGCAATGAGCTATTAATGGGTTAATATGATGATGATAATTGTAATGCTAAAATCTAAGGGTCTGTCTACGATTACACCATCATGGTCACCTTTGATAGCTAGTACTTCTCTTCTAGTTCTTAAAAAATTACTTGCTTAAAAAATTATTTCTCCAACCGTGGAAATAGTTCAAGTAGTACAGTGTACCTTAGCTTTGGTATTGGATGGAGAGTGTTACGTTTGTGTATATATATACGTATAATTCCTTTCATTTGTATAATAATCTTTCAGCATTTTTCAGCATATATTTATATTTAATAGTACAAAAAATTCAAATATTAATTTTAGCGTAATATTTATTTTTGTATAAATAAATATAACCGTATTTTACAGAATAATGGCTTGATAAGTAGACCCAACCGGTTTAGGTTACCTGAATGTTTGCACACTGTTGATATGAGTGTTACGTAAAACAGGTGGAATAAAATGTGTGGGCCTATTTCAAATTCTACCTCAAAATAGGTATTTGCTGTATAACTTAATTATAAGTAAATATATTTTTTACCTTAGGAAATGTAGAGTTTGAATGTTACATCGATTTTATTCTATTTATAGACGAGTATCGATGAAGTAGTCCTGAATGCTATATCAATTTATAACACGACTCGTAGTATAACAGGATGTTTACTCTCCAGCTTATATATTACCATGCATCTTAGACAGGAAGCTGAGTGGTACCTGAGACTTGTGGCTCAGGTGCACGGTTAAAGATATCTTCTTCTATTTATACCTATATACTCATTCAGTCATCGTCACACTTTATTATATCGATATTCTCTTTTTTTTGGAGTAGAGAGAGACACAGCATACTTACAGGAGTTTACTGTAGAGTACCTCTTTACTGTTCTTGGATGCTCTGGAATTCCTCTGACTCTCCTTTTGGTATATTTGGCTCTCATGATAAGACACTAGTTCTCTACTCTTCACAAATTACTATCTAATATTCTATTATCTAATATATTTTAACTGTCAATGTTACGATAGTGCGAAATATAAAAAATTTAAAACCAACTATCGATACTTTTAAGTGGTCGATTTGTCACACTCGACGACGACAGACGGACAGATCCAGTAAGTGTAAATTGAGTATTACGAAGACAAACTCTCCAAGGAATAAAAAAAAATCTATGTATATATAACAGACTTAGGTACATTTCTATTATTTCATTTACACGCTATTCATAGAAAAAATTGTGAATCCAAAACTTGTAATTCAGACCCTTAAAGGAGGTGTGAATCGTCTAGACGGGCCTATAGCCAGGGTATGGAAGGGACTCGCGCCCTTGAACTTTCAGATGACTTAAACAAATGAGCCAGCCTCACTTCACTTTTTATGCTCTAGCCTAAAGTAGGTCACATTAATATACAGATTTGAATACAACTTTTGTTTTATTTAGTTAAAGTAATTGACGTGATATAGAATAATTGTAATAGGTTGGACTGTGATTGAAAAATCGATTATGAAGTAGATGTTTGATTCCAGAAAGCTTTACGTAGCGACACAAAGTTCGATAGCAGCGATAACAAGTAACCAGTAGACCTGGGAGTACGAAAATAAGTTCAGCCAGTTCCTAAACAAAAAGAAACTGAAATAAACAAGGTCGGGGAATCAACGCCGTCGTCGCCGCCATAAAGACCGACGGCCGTCCTTGAAAAAGAGGGGGTTCTTACAAATTGGGTTATTACAATGCGTGAGGAGGCGGTGGGTGAGACGGGATGTGAAGGAAGATATTTTGGAGTATATGCTGCATGAGAGGGAAAGAGACAGCCGCCGGGTGGGCGTACTCCTCCCTCGGCACGCCTCTTCAGGAAGGACCCCTATCCCAGACTGGGGTTCCGGCGCCGATCATTATAATTACTCTCCAAGGTGAGCCGGGAGCTGCCAGCCTAATCCAGGGAAAGCAACTCTATCGGGAATTCACCCAACCACAATAATAATACGGTCACCAAACACTCAAGTGATGCCTAATTATGAACTTGCTTTACCGCCCTCGCTACCAAAAGCTGACTCATGTCAATCGACTGAAAATCTTGAAATTCATAATAAATCTGAAATTCAAAATTCTTCTTTTACAGCACGAAATAAACATTTTAACATGGATGATTGTTGTATATATCCCGTAAAATAATTCGATATTTTAAAACCCAAATTCCCAGTTTGCATAACGGCAAGATCACCGGCTTTTTTGGGTTTCTTGAAGCGCAAAGTATATGGAAATAATCTATAAAATGGCACTCAAAACCTTTATTAAACAAGGAAAAGTAAAGAAAATCCTGCTTAAACCGAAATTTCAATCAAAAACAACGCTTAACATGTAGTTATTCTGTCCTAAATTCTGGACTTCTATTTAGAGGAAAAACTTTCTATTCTATTTTCTTACAGAAGCCACAGTCGCGATATTGTTTTGAGATACTTCCTAATTGTCTTTTAAAAGCCTAAGGCAGCGTTTCCACCAGAGACGAGCGAATTATTATAATATTTATGATTTTTATGAAGTAATTTTAAATCTCTAATTTTATAATTATTCTCGATACAAATTTTATAACCCTTATATATACCCTTTTCAAGTTTTATTTTCACCACAAAAGTAGCAAATGTCTTCGTCTACATCTTATCTATCTCTATACTAAACTTTATCAAAATCAGTTCAGCAGTTATGGCGTGAAGACGTCAAAGATAAACATACTGTATACAACTCATATTCTATAGTAAAACGTAAGAGATAACAATACCATGCAAGTCAGACAGCAAGCCGAGTAGTGTGTGGGGATTGTGACCCTGACATTGTCTTCATTGGACACCCTGAGCTATGCTAAATGGTAGTGAATTTCCAATTTGTAACATTTGAACACAAATTGAAAGCTTTGTATTAAAAAGGCTGTTCAGGTGTCAAAGGAGCAGCTGCAGATGACATCGCCATTATATGCTATACATATATCTATATGTCTTTGTCTGATATTGAACGCGAAGTGAATAGGGACCCCAGCAAGGCAATGGATGACCCTATAGAAATATTTGGGTCACTAGTCTGGTTTAATCGAAGTTGGAATCTCTAAACAATTATGGGCCTCCTGTTTTTGATGAAACATACTTTAGTTTCTTTGTTATAATATATTCATTTTAATTTGTACAAGGAACCAATAATGGGATATTTAAAAATATATTGATATAAAGCTATTGTACTGGCAACACTATTTACAAAGATTGATAAACTTTTCTTCAAAAATTCTTCAAATAATTTGTTTTAGGTATCACGTAAAACTAAGTTATAAAAGTACTAAAGTGGACTTGTTAACCTACTCCTGGGTCTCAATATCCAAGTTTCTCTTGCCTTTCTTTCTACTTCCTTTCTTTTCTTGTACTTGGCTGCGCAGCTCTATTTTATTCCTAAATTATCATTTAACAAAAACTGTTATAAAACAATTTTCTTTATAAAAATAAGAAGTAATTTTCTAACATTTCTATTAATTTCTCGTCTATTCTAAAAGAAAATAGACTTTAGACTTTTTACTTGAAAAACTCAGTCTCTGATTTATGTCAATTCATCTTAATTGGAGTTAATCGATAGTAGTGGCAGATGTCTTGAATAATTAATATCAACAAAGTCGCAATTTATATTGTTTAGTTTCAGAAAACGACCGAATTGAAAATTTTATGAACTACTAGCAATCCGCTCCGGCTTTACACGGGTAGTAGAACATATTATGCCTACAAGGGATTGTTCTGTTGTATGTCAAGAAGGGATTAGATTGAAACTCCCAGGTGTAGGCGCTGCGACTGCAGCCGACTTTTTCAATAATTATCGTCATATGTCAACCTATTTACACAAAACTGTAACAAATTATACATACATACCTTCCTCATTAATCACTCTGTCTAATAGTGAAAACTGCATGAAAATCTGTTCAGTAGTTTTTGAGTTTATCGCGATCATACAGATGCGGGACTTCGTTTTATAATATAAGTGATGTAACGAGGTCGAGTAGTGGAAGATGGATTTTGTATTCAGGGTCACAATCCCCAGATACTGACTCGCCTTGCTCTCTGACGTGCATGTTATTATTATCTCTCACATTTTACTATAAAATATGTATAGTATTCACACCATAACTATTGAACTGATCTACTAATTTTTGTAGTGAAAATAAATTTTAAAAAAGATGAAATAGGTAATGATATATTTCTTTAAAAATAATTAATATTATAATTGAATAACATAGATTATATATCATGTATATAAAAACATAAGATAACAGACAATCCCAGTTCACATTGCAACAACGTTTTACATTGGATTATGTCAATTACCTCTCATTATACAAAAATATCTAGAACGTCCGTTCGTTGCCCTCAGTGACAATAGATTCACATCCAGATACGTAATATTCTAGAAACTAGCGTTTACTGCAGATACTTCACTTATTTAAATATTTTACTTCTTATAGATTGAATTTTAATTAGTTAGATAATAGAATTATTATACTTAAATACCACTTTTAAATTACTCGTTCGTTAGACGTTATGCTATCTCTCATCTATCCTTTGTTCGAGATAGGAAAAAATATAACTAAAAATCTGCAAATACCTTTATTCATTTACACACTTATCCAATCACACACCCACTGAATAACTTACACATTAAAAAATAATAACTATAAAATTATGCACATTTCTTAGAAAAAACATTGAAAATTTTCCATAAAACTTTTTCTGGTTTTTTTTCTCTTCAAACCTAACAAATAATTAAAAAATAATTGTATATTTGTAGATATTGAACTCTTGATTAATTTTGGAAAATACACAAATAAAGTCGCTTCTAGTAAAGCATTTTATGGGTGGTTCATAAAAAATGATTATTTTCTAGACATTGATGATTTTTTAACTAATAACTATAGTAAAAATATCACGACGTTTTTATCCGCTTACGGGCAAAGAATCCACGTAAACTTTTGAAACTCACTCACACAATCACCCTTCAAAATCTAGACCTTTCTATATCATAGGTTTTATCCTACTTTTAGGCATAAAAAGTATTCTTATCCAGGTTTAGTATCTGTGTGTGTAACTCACTTCTTCCTAGAGGATTTTTATTTTTGTTATGTTGGGATAAAAAGTACACTATGTGTTAATCCAGGTTATGAAGTATCTTCATGCCAAATTTTATTGAAATCCGTTCAGCCGTTTTTGTGCAATTGAATAAAACATCCAAACATCTTAGCACCTTACACATTTATAATACTAGCATTAGTAAGATAGGATTAAATTAAAATGTGAAATAATATGGCCGTTTTATGCACTAGATGAGGCCCCAAATTTTGTTAACGGACTCGAGGCCTGAGGCCTTGAAGTTCAATGTATTCGGGGTCTAAATTCCAATGGCATCGCGGTGACGTAAGATTGCGGAGATCGATGCGTGAACGCCCATGGCAACATAGTGCGTCGCATTTCACTACCGTTTATATGTCATTTGTAACATTTCGAGGGTTTAGGCATTTACGCTAGTTTTGGTTGTGCAACTATGCAGCCGGTTGTACTATACCACTTATTATGAGCAGTTGGCAAAAAAATCACTGCAAAACCAAATTGAGGCTCTAGAATCAATTGAGAAGTGCGCCTTAAGGAGTATATTCCCTGATACATATGAAACTCTTCAACTCGTTTTTTATTGGAACTTCATCCAGAGATACATAGTCCATGTTTCTTAAAAGGTACAACGGTATCTTCAAATCCAGAGTAAACAAGTATCTTCTAGGAAAGGGTGGTTCTTCCTAGAATTATGTGATCTCTGGTTCTAAAATTACGTTTTCGAAAATGCTGATTATTACATAGATTTCATTAAACTTCCAATTGAAAATTAATTTAGAAACATTAATGCGTTTCTACTCACGTAAAGCTTCATCAAAGCAAGTTGTATCTTTTTCGGAGACAATTTTTTTTTTTTATGATAGATAAGGGACAAACGAGCAGACAGTCCATCTGATGGAATGTGGCCATCGTCGCCCATGAACATCGACAAAACTCGAGGATATCTCTTGTTTTGTCGATGCGATGCCGCCTCGCAGATAGAGTGAGGATGGAAGCGAAGAGAAGAATGCTGCGGTTTCAATGGATCCCTAGAAAGAACCCGGTATTCATTGGAGCCGCAGCAGTAATTAGGATGGGAGAGGGAGGGGCAGATCTGGCCCATATGCGGCTCGGCCGGAACGCGTCAGAGACACTTGGCGGTCGGATTCGCATGCTGGTGGTCGCAAGCCAGTCGGGGAACAAATCCCCTACCACCAAGGGGGTGCTGGGTTACTCGACTCTTACGAGATGCTCTTCCTTACACCAGTTCATAATTGAACGAAAAATCTTAATAGACAGGACGAACAGGAATCCATCAATAAGCAATCAATCGAAGCCAAAAAAATACAGTTTCATAATTTTTAAGGAGCCTCTACATTTAAAAAAAACGTGTGGGAGCTATACTCAATAACACTTAAACAGTATCATTTACATGTAATCTAGATGGTACCCGAGCAGTGCCTGTGGTTTGATACCGAGGAGCAGGTTTAATGACGTCCTTTATAACCATAAACTCCTTTAGCACTCGATCTCGCTACCAAATATTAAAATAATCAAGTATGTTGTTCACGTGCTCCTCGATAACGGAGGCTTAGCACCACGCCACCAAACAATACAACACTTGATAGACTTACTCAATACTATCGGAACGAATGTTGGTAACATTGATCTGATTAGTATTTGACTTTCAAAGGCACAACGGATAAACTAAAAACGTAAAGGAGTTAGCCAAGCTATGCTGTTGTGTGTCTAAGGTATGTCACCTCAGGAGTAATATTTTATATATAGTGTAACTCATACTTAACAACATTGTTGTTGTTGTAAATAAGTACATAAATATGAGTCTAAAATTCAGAGGTATGTAAGCCAAGCTTTATCTGCAGCCTAATGTGATAGCATTCGCATATCAAATGACGAGTAGCGATTGACTACTTCTACGTCTCAAATTAAAAGTTTTTTGTATACTGGCAACCACACACGTTGCTAAAGAAAAATACTTTATATACATCGATCAGCATAAAAACTAGATACACAGTTCCACTTATGCAACTATAAGTAGTTATAGATAGTGTTATTTAAATAAAGGGTAATAGTCTATACGCAGACTTTCCCTACTTCTTCGATTGATGTTTATCAGTCCAACATTCTAGAAAATAAAAATGCTATTACTATCAATCCTACCAACATAATAAAGAACAGGATGTTACAAAAATTAGTGTTGCCAACATTATATTTAACAATACGTATTTAAATAAGAACATAGTGTAGTAGTGGATGAAGTTTGTTTGTTTGTTTAAACTCACTTATCTCATAAACTACACGTTCGAATAGAAAAATTTTTTTAGTGTTGGGTAGCTTATCTATCAAAGAAAGATATAGTATATATAACATTTCGATACGACAAATAGGAGTGGAGAAATAATGAGAAATGTGAACGAAGTCACGTATGTCAGCTAGTGCATTACATAGGGGAAAAGTTTTAAAAACATAGATAGCAATTGCCACAACGAATACAATTTTTTTAATTAGATTACATATAGTAGATTAAAAGTCCACCCAAATGTTCAAATAGGTGTACATTGTGTTTAATGGTATACCTAGTTATCAGTGATCGAAGTTCTTATAACCAAATTAATTAAACTGTTCAAAAGTTTCTTCTACTTTATATTTTCGTCTATATTTTTATGTGATCGTAAATTTTTTTAAAGACTGTGATAAGCTGAGTTATTAGCTAAGAGCCTGCTTTTTATAAATGCTAGGAAATTCTGACGGTAAAACATACCAAAATGATGAATAGTATTTAACGAATACTTATACTTAATTTCTGAAGAATTTTGTATGGAATATTAGCTAGAGACAGGTATCAGTTAGTCCAGAAATAACATCGTGTATAAATAAGTATTCGCGGGTAGTTCCGAGTTGTAGACAATTTATAACTTTTAGTGCGATAGATTAGTCAGTCTCTCTGGTGTTGTCGCGCAGTGTACAGTGTCGTGGTTAAGGTCACCCTTCTTAAGGTCCACGTAACTTTACTTTATTGTCTACTAGCCGCGGTTTCACGCGCTATATTTTGGATAATTCACACTATATCATTATAAATTATAGCCTATGTGTTATTCTGATGTATAAGCTATATTATGGTAAAGTTTCATCAAAATCCATTCAGTACTTTTTGCGTGAAAGAGTAACAAACATACATCCATACGTTCTTACAAACTTTCGCGTTTATAATATGAGTAGGATTGGTGGAGGTGACATTCTATATACTATGAAACAGCTCCTGGGTTTCAAGCCCCAGGCACTGGCTGCGACTCCGTCCTCCTTCATCCTATGAAAGTAACAATTAAATATTCTACATTAAAATAATATGAAGTCTAATTGTAAGAGGGTGATACCAATTTTTGACCTGTCGTCATGTCAAAGACGTCCTTAATCTTGCTCCTAGGTCGCAAACCCCAAACTGTTCAGCTTCCTCTGTACTGTGGATTTATACAGTAATAATCATATTTTATAGAAATATCATAAAATAGAAATAAATTATGACGTGTGCGGAAATATGCCAACATAATGCAGTTGTGAGATAAGGCTTTGATAAGGTGATAACGGTAAAATATGACGTCATAATGGAGTTAACATTTTGATTGGTATATTAAGTAGCTCTGTTTTGTCAATACATGAGAGTGACTTGTTTTGAAGCGTTGCCACATCGAAGAGTGAGGAGGAGAGTGAGTACTGCGCTCAGTGAACCCTGAGCGAGGACCCAGAGTCCACTACATATGTAGCATTAACTGGTTAGGAAGTGAAGGGGTAAATCCGGCCCAAAATCCGGTTCAAAAATGAATTGACATATATAGCAATTTAGACCTGCATTATTCGTTCAGATACTATAGATTTAAAAGGGTACAAAAATAACTAATTTTTGTTAAAGCGATAATTTTCATGGAGGCGACGGCCATTGACGCGCTGTCACTGAACGCGAAGTTCAACAAATTATTCAATGCTTTACTCACGTAGTTCGTACGAGTTCTAATAGATGGTGATTATGAAATGATCGGATATCCTTATTTTTTCTAAGGCTGGCAACTCATTAAAAAACAAGCTAGGCAAACGATTATTTGATTGCAAAAGATATATATTTTATGTAATATTATAAAAAAGCAAATTTGCCTAATATAAGAAAGATGTGTTGAGGAAAATCCTTTCAAAGGCTCAAGTTCAAGGGCGTAGGATATAATGACAGGGATATACGACAGGAACTGATTTTAATAATAAGAAGAAGAACATAACACATGAATAAATAATGTCTACATATCGTTTCATAATTTCTGAGTATTTTTTTTATATACTTTACGTTGTATAACCTAAACTAACCAATTATTAGGTATGATATTGTATATCTCGTAAGTTGAAAATGTTTTTCATTAAGACCCATAGGAGTTAAGGTACTGACAGCTGTTATAATTGACCTTCAGTCAAGCTATATTTTGACATAACATTATTTATTAGATATATAGCGTAAACAGTAAACTTAAGTAGAAAACGATGATAGTAACAATAATTACTTAAACCTACAGCCAGATTACAAGCCCCAAGTACCTGAATTCCTATCATTAAGGAGAAGTAAAGAGCTCATTACAGTATATAGATAGGTCAAATCGTCCAAGTGCTAATCGGACTTTTGCATTTGTGTTCCGTACAAGTCAATGGTCAATGTATAAACTGCACGAAAATAGTTTTGTTATGTATCACCTTTCAGATTATTTAACATCTCAAGGATGCTGTTGGAGCTGCTCTACAGTCTACGCACCAGGGATCCACATCTTTTTCGCATTGTGGCGAAAAAACAGTTTATGTGGACCTCTGCAAACATCCCTGATGCGCTACAAAAACGAGGTAGTCCCAACAACACTGAATATCTTATTATATTATTAATAGAGTACTATGCCTACTATGAGTAAATAAGGTAATTTAAGTTGAATTTAAAGTATTAAAAATATGGATAAACAGCTACATCTTTTAATTTCATTTGAAAGTTTTATTTTGGACTGTTGTTAACTTAGGTATAGTAGGTGTAGACGTGGACAACTGCTGACAAGGTTGCGGAAGAATCCAACATCCCGTGACCTCGTCCTATTAGCAGTGAAGAGAGTCACCCCGAAGGTTTAGCGGGTCGAGCTGTCTCCTTCTGAAGCCGATACCAACCCCGCATAACTATCCTGAGTCCCCGCTTGGGATGGTATCCGTTGAACAGATTTATGACGGGTTTAAAAAAAAAGGTGGTAGTAGCCGGCAGCTAACAATAGGTCAGAGGAAAATTTTTTTTCATAAACAGGAGACACGCGGGAACTGAAATGTCGTCATAAGGACTAATCACGTGTGATGGCGCTGCTCTCGCCCCGCCCTTCCCACAAAAAGACCCTAATAGTGACTTCTACGCATTCAAGGTCAATCCCATACTTACGAGTCAGTAGCTACTAGCTTCATAGATAGACAACGAATTTTTTTATAAGGGTGTTTTTAATTTTGAGGTACGGAACCCTAAAATTCAAAAGATCTCAACGATATTAGACACCAGCCACGCCGGCATTACTAACATCAATACAAATTGTATACATGAACAAAAAACAGCCGATAGGTTACTCAACTGTGCACTGCAATGTTCTTTGTCCGCTTAGGCTATTCCTAGTGTAATTTAGTCATCGCGCAGAAATGATCTATGGCAAAAAACGAACGCCACGCCCTCTAGGTTGCCATATCTAAATGCTAAGATGAAAGGTTGATGTTCCATACAACATCACAACGACATTTTTTACGATTACGATCTCGTAAGGATAATATATTAATGAGGGGAGACTCTTATTTTCGCCCTCACTTAGTTAAACAAAACTATAAAAATTTAACATTTTTTTTATAAGATTTGTTTTCAAAATTATCTATCTCATATTTTGAGTACTAAAACAGTTCTTACTGTGAAAAATGAATCCAATTTCTTGCCGGTGTTTTAAAATAAAAAAAGTGAAGTAACAGAACTTGAAAATTTTTACCGATTTCAAATGAAAAGAGATTTATTTAAATTTTCTTATTAACTACAATAAGGACAACTTTCAATACGGATTTATTGGAATTTGTATAGCAAACGTGTTTTTTTCTAATTAAGGGAAATTTATATTTAAACAAGTCAATAAGGTTGACGGTTTGAGTTAGAAAAATAGTGGGACATTGATATTAAAAAAAACTGTGTGTGCGATTCACACACGATAGAAGTGAAACTTCAGTAAATCGACAAAAGAATGAGATGAATATATATAATAATATAAAATAGTATGTATATTTCTGTCTCATTCTTTCCTACACATTTTTGTATTTGTGTCTCTTACCTGTCGTTTTTTCCGTTGCATCTGGTTTGAAATCACAACGATTCTAAAGAAGTTTCACTTCAAAACTAAATTGTTTTTAAAGAAAACTTGCATAGAAATTGAGCTTGAACTATAATCATTAGACTTAGAACTATAGATCCATATACCTAATATAATATACAACTATTAGTATTATATAACATACCTAGATAAGATTAGAATCTTATCACCAAGATTAGATCTAGATAAGATTAGAATCCTACCACCCTGCTTTACTTTTTTATCGCTGACGTATTCGCCATGCAGACCACCTCATCCTCCATATATGATCAAAAATAGGCAAAGCAAGGATCCCCGCCCCCCTTTAAGGCTTACGTAATACTTGAACGATTACTTTATTGTATCTTAAAATATAGTACAAGTACATCACAATAGTATGTAAGGATACTCGACCTTAAACATCTGATTGAAAAGAGTTATAACCATTGCCAAAATTTAGTTGTTAGACTGTTTACATTATTATTCTAATGATCATTGTCTATTGGCTTGTATTTAAAATATTGTGTATTTTGATTCTTTAGTTTGTTGCAGTTATTGCAGAATAGTGTCATATTTTAAAATACTAGAATCTGTTCGCAAGTTTGTCTGCATGAACTTCAGGATTGAGTCCAGAGAGAAATGAAAAATGAGTGAGTTGTCAGACAACATTGTTCATAAAAATGAATAAGGATAAAAAGGATTTGTTACTATAACAAGTTGGTTTAGGACCTGTGTTTTATTTCAGGATAAAAAGGATCTTATGTATTAAACAAGAACATACGATTATGTTTGTACATATTTCATTTACAACCATCCAGTCCTTTTTCCTATTTTATAGTCGTTAAGTTTTTCGTGCTACTTTCTTAATTATTTCTTGCGTAAGAAGCTTCTCCTGACAATAGCATACCAGTCCAGCCGTTTACGCGTGATGAACTGACCAAGGGAAAAGAAAAAAAAATTTATATAGACCAGATGACCCGACAGGCGTTGTCCTGCCTTTTTCTAAGAATTTCTAAATGTCTGTCGAAAGGTTACATTAGAAAAGTTAATGTGGCCGTTAAGTTTTCTTAATTTTTCTAGTTTTTCGCGCCACTTTCTTAATTTTTTTTTAATAAGAACCTTCTCCTGATAATAACAAACACAACCAAAAAAGAATTAGCGAAATCGGTCCAGCCGTTATAGGGATATAGCCGGAAATAGGGATTCATTTTTATACATAAGATACTAATAGCGCCGTCTGTTATGGATTAAATAATAACTTATATTTAGCAGGTAAATATATACTTTTATTTATATAATTTGATAATTTCAACTTTCAATCGGTTATAAACACCATAAAGTTACATTAGAAAACTGTATATTTTCAAAAGGTTACATTAGAAAAGATAATGTGGCCGTTAAGTTTTCTTAAATTTTCTAGTTTTTCGCGCAACTTTATAATTTTTTTTCTTACAGAAGAACCTTTTCCTGATAATAACAAACACAACCAAAAAAGAATTAGCGAAATCGGTCCAGCCGTTTACGCGTGATACCGTTACCAAGGGAAATAGGGATTCATTTTTATAATAAATATTAAATGACCTCAACAGAATATTTTTTCCATACATATGATTGCTACAAAAAAATTAAAATTAATTACAATGTATATAAAATTTGAGGAAATAGTTATTTTAGTTAGGACGTTAACTTGTGAGCAACAAGTATATTAAGTGCGCAATCCACGCGATTATATATGATGAATTGTGACAGATACAATATATGGGAGTAGAATGTTTATACTATAATCAAATAAAAGCCCGAGAAATATATGAACGATTTGTATATCTTCCATTTGCATTACATATATTCAATATATATCTCACTTTTATGAAAGAAAGTCGCTGCCCATCTATCTGAACGTAGATCAATTTAAGAGGAAGATGTATATGTTCAAAACCAGCCAAGTGAAAGTTCGACTCGCGCACAAAGGGTTCCGTACCAATATTTGGCAAAGAAATCACGTTTATTGTATTGGAACCCCCTCTTAAATATTTATTTTATCTGTGTTTAGTTTTTTTTGTTAGAGAGGCAACAGATAAATATAATTTGTGAAAATGTCAACTGTCTAGCTATCACGGTTCATGAGATAAAGACTGGTGATAGACAGACGGAGGGACGGACAGCGCAGTCTGAGTAAACCACTAATCAGAACTTTATACCCAATCAGCGCCAATAAAAAGCTAAAATCAAATGGGCGCCCATTTAAAAAATAAGAATTGTCCATTGATTCGTGCCTTGGTCTTGGTCTTATCTTGGTATTGCCTTGGTCTTGTCTTGGTCTTGTCTTGGTCTTGTCTTGGTCTTGTCTTGGTCTTGTCTTGGTCTTGTCTTGGTCTTGTCTTGGTCTTGTCTTGGTCTTGTCTTGGTCTTGTCTTGGTCTTGTCTTGGTCTTGTCTTGGTCTTGTCTTGGTCTTGTCTTGGTCTTGTCTTGGTCTTGTCTTGGTCTTGTCTTGGTCTTGTCTTGGTCTTGTCTTGGTCTTGTCTTGGTCTTGTCTTGGTCTTGTCTTGGTCTTGTCTTGGTCTTGTCTTGGTCTTGTCTTGGTCTTGTCTTGGTCTTGTCTTGGTCTTGTCTTGGTCTTGTCTTGGTCTTGTCTTGGTCTTGTCTTGGTCTTGTCTTGGTCTTGTCTTGGTCTTGTCTTGGTCTTGTCTTGGTCTTGTCTTGGTCTTGTCTTGGTCTTGTCTTGGTCTTGTCTTGGTCTTGTCTTGGTCTTGTCTTGGTCTTGTCTTGGTCTTGTCTTGGTCTTGTCTTGGTCTTGTCTTGGTCTTGTCTTGGTCTTGTCTTGGTCTTGTCTTGGTCTTGTCTTGGTCTTGTCTTGGTCTTGTCTTGGTCTTGTCTTGGTCTTGTCTTGGTCTTGTCTTGGTCTTGTCTTGGTCTTGTCTTGGTCTTGTCTTGGTCTTGTCTTGGTCTTGTCTTGGTCTTGTCTTGGTCTTGTCTTGGTCTTGTCTTGGTCTTGTCTTGGTCTTGTCTTGGTCTTGTCTTGGTCTTGTCTTGGTCTTGTCTTGGTCTTGTCTTGGTCTTGTCTTGGTCTTGTCTTGGTCTTGTCTTGGTCTTGTCTTGGTCTTGTCTTGGTCTTGTCTTGGTCTTGTCTTGGTCTTGTCTTGGTCTTGTCTTGGTCTTGTCTTGGTCTTGTCTTGGTCTTGTCTTGGTCTTGTCTTGGTCTTGTCTTGGTCTTGTCTTGGTCTTGTCTTGGTCTTGTCTTGGTCTTGTCTTGGTCTTGTCTTGGTCTTGTCTTGGTCTTGTCTTGGTCTTGTCTTGGTCTTGTCTTGGTCTTGTCTTGGTCTTGTCTTGGTCTTGTCTTGGTCTTGTCTTGGTCTTGTCTTGGTCTTGTCTTGGTCTTGTCTTGGTCTTGTCTTGGTCTTGTCTTGGTCTTGTCTTGGTCTTGTCTTGGTCTTGTCTTGGTCTTGTCTTGGTCTTGTCTTGGTCTTGTCTTGGTCTTGTCTTGGTCTTGTCTTGGTCTTGTCTTGGTCTTGTCTTGGTCTTGTCTTGGTCTTGTCTTGGTCTTGTCTTGGTCTTGTCTTGGTCTTGTCTTGGTCTTGTCTTGGTCTTGTCTTGGTCTTGTCTTGGTCTTGTCTTGGTCTTGTCTTGGTCTTGTCTTGGTCTTGTCTTGGTCTTGTCTTGGTCTTGTCTTGGTCTTGTCTTGGTCTTGTCTTGGTCTTGTCTTGGTCTTGTCTTGGTCTTGTCTTGTCTCGATCTTGTCTCGGTCTTGTCTCGGTCTTGTCTCGGTCTTGTCTTGGTCTTGTCTTGTCTCGATCTTGTCTCGGTCTTGTCTCGGTCTTGTGTCTTGTCATGTCTTGTCTAGATCTTGTCTTGTCTTGGCATTATCTCGGTCTTGTGTCGGTCTTGTTTCGATCTTGTCTCGGTCTTGTATTGGTCTTGTCATGTCTTGTTATAATATGATCTTGAAACAATACGCGTAATATTAATAGAAATATAAGTAATATCGCTATTTCGTAAACGATGTGAACTAACCCTAACAACAGATGCGGCAGTCGCCAAAATATAGAATGAAAATAAACTAGCCAGAGTTCGATAGCCCGCGTTACTAACCATCAACCTGCGCCCGCGCATTGCTATTATTTATGTATTGCAACACTGTGTTTCTCCTACTATATATACAGTTTGTTATAACTCACTCCTAAGATATGAGAGGGCTAATCAAAAAAGTTGAGGTTATCAAACGTATGTGGTGTATTAAAATAAAATGATCAAGGTTTTGAAACGGATGAACATTTCTACGATTCTATTGGTTAATTTTTTTAAATCCTGCAATTTTTTTGTTTAATTGTTTATCTTGAATACTAAAGACAGTTAAAAAATATTTGTGGTCAAAATGCTTCATTATGTCTAATTTGAATAAAAAAATTGACTATAAAAAAGTGTTGCCCTATATTATCATTTTATTTTTTTAAACACCTAACTGACAGGTTGACTGACAGATACACATCAAAATGAAAACAATGTAAGCTTTGAAATATTCCTATATTCACATAATGGGAGTGGTACACCATGGTTTAAATTACTTATATTTTTGAATCATCGTCATCAACTTGAAGGATCACGCCTAAATCACAGAACTGATTTTGATGAAATTTGGTGCAGAGATAGATTAGAGCTTTGGAAATGACAAAGGCTCTGTTTAATCCCAAAAAAAACCTAAATAATACAAACTAAACACATAAGTGTGCGATTCAGTATACTACTTACGCCATCTACTGACCGAAGATGATCTGTCTTGTCTTTAACGCAGTCACGCTTAAATCACAAAACCGATTTTGATGAAAATTGGTGCAGTGATAGATTAGAGCTTGGAGAAGGACATAGGCTATATTTAATCGCAAAAAAATATATTAAGAATACAAACTAAACAAATGAGTGTGCAATTCAGTATACTACTTACGCCATCTATTGACGGACAGATGGTCTGTCTTGTCTGTTACGCAGTCACGCTTAAATCACAGAACCGATTTTGATGAAAATTGGTGCAGTGATAGATTAGTGCTTGAGGAAGGACATAGGCTATATTTAATCGCAAAAAAATATATTAAGAATACAAACTAAACACATAAGTGTGCGATTCAGTATACTACTTACGCCATCTACTGACCGAAGATGATCTGTCTTGTCTTTAACGCAGTCACGCTTAAATCACAAAACCGATTTTGATGAAGCTTAGTACATAGATAGATTAGTGCTTGGGGAAGGACATAGGCTATATTTAATCGCAAAAAAAATATATTAAGAATACAAACTAAACAAATGAGTGTGCGATTCAGTATATTACTTACGCCATCTATTGACAGACAGATGGTCTGTCTTGTCTGTTACGCAGTCACGCTTAAATTACTGAACCGAATTTGATGAAAATTGGTACAGTGATAGATTAGAGCTTGAGGAAGGACATAGGCTATATTTAATCGCAAAAAAAATATTAAGAATACAAACTAAACAAATGAATGTGCGACTACGCCATCTATAGCGATTAAAATGTGAAATTAAACCAGTTGTATATAAAAACAGTTTAATTCTTCAGTTAATTATACACGCATCACAACAAATACACGTAAAACCACTAGAGTACATTTTTTCAATGATTTTATACCGAGGCAAGTTAAAAACCAGTTTCATTTAATAGCTTACGCATTAGTATGCGTGATATCTCCACAGATATACTTATTCGTTTAAAAAAAAATTAAAATCGCATTTTTAATGAGCTTTAATGTTCTTATAGAGCGGGTTTGGCCTTCACTTTGTATTGAATTTCCGAATAGAAACTTTATAGTACTGAGAAATTAGTTTTTATAGTTGTAGCTTTCATCGGCGATTTCCTATCAATACACTCTAGATATAAGTTTTAAATTTCTTGTGTCGGTTCATCAGTCATCGTCGTAATTTAAGGTTCATAGTATTAAAATAACTTAAAGGATTTATTTTGTCCAAATATTTGCCATTTCGAAGCGAAAGCAAACCCTACGAAACCCTGGACTTTGATTGCCAAATACGGTAGGTAACATACAAAATATGCATTTTTTGTTCTCTGTTCTCTGTGTGTTTTCTCTTTTACTATACTACTCTAGTCATAATAGTCAATGCAATCAAAAGATACGTCCGTTTAAGTAGAAACGCTCAAACCTATTAGGTAAACCGCAAATCACAATATTTAGTAAATAAAACCAAAAAACCAGTCGGTGTATATAAGCTTTCCAACGGCAAAGTTAAGTTAGTCTCTTTATCCTAATTGTATGGAACCCTTGGATTTTTTTATTGATTTTGATATAGCTTTACAAATATATTATATCAACCTTTATATAGTATGTTGGGTATACCATCTGTATACCAAATTTCATTGAAATCGGTTCAGTAGTTTTGGCGTGAAAGCGCGACGAACAAATAGAGTTACTTTCGCATTTATAATATTAATAAGGAGTATGGATTTCAATGCTGGAATAAATAACTGCATCAACATTGAATATTTAAACTTAAGCATAGATAATGGGAAAAAATTGTTGTACCCACATTTGTTAATTTCATTTTGTTATAAATACGAACGGCAAATGTTTTACTAGGCCAGTCTTATTCGAAGCGTCGTACAGTGCGGATGGCTGAGATAATAATGGTTTTCGTTTTATTTAAAGCTGTGAAAGATAGTTCGTCTAACATTATTCAAATGTGATATAGCTTTACAAATATATTATATCAACCTTTATATAGTATGTTGGGTACTATAATAGCAAAAGTGTCGTCACGCTTTTCTCAAACTAGTTATCATTTAAAGATGTCCGTTATTAAAATGTGAGTAAAGTTCTACGAAACGCATCATCTACATTGCTACGATGCACCGATGCACCGTAGCAATGCAGCTACGGCTCTACAGCTGTAGCACTGCTACGGAATTGCATGTGCAGATTATTGCAATATATTATTAACACAATTTTTCTTTGCCAACTAAACTGTAAGTAACTGGTTTTAGTAACAAAACTAACCATTTACATTATTGTAATCAATGAATATATTTAATTTACAATATTATATAGATAGATATATATATCTAGTTTAGAGTTTTGACTAAATCTGTTTGTATATTTAATATATAATTTAAGGTATTTAACTTATTCTTAATATACACAGATGATCTCGTTTAGTTCCTATATTAATACGAATTAATATGTATCTGAAAAACTTTACTATCTACCCGCCATCTGTTCAAATTTTATATCAAAAGCCTCCAATTATTTTTTTGGTGTATTAAAACTACATTTAGAGAAATATATAAATACTCTATTGTACTATATTAATTTGTTCTAGTAAAATTATACTCGTACTAATAGTAGGACAAGTCTAAATATATATATAATAGTCGTACTAGTATAATTATACACATAGAAGGAACTCTACCACAAAATAAAAGTCAGTGTTAGAATAGAATACTACGGGTCAGTTTCACCACTTGCTGATAAACCCCCTGATAAACTATTCGGGAGATAAACTTTTAAATTGTGATATATATAAAACTGCGTTATGTATCAGATCGTATCAAAAAATTGTATCAAAATGTAGTTGTATAATAGAGTTTTGTTGACAAATGATTTTTTTTTGACTCTATCAAGTGTTAATTATTTCAAGCATATTTCTTATCGACCCGCGCGACTTCGTCCGCGTGATGCTCCACTCCTATTGGTCTTAGTGTGATGATATTTAGCCTATAGCCTTCCTCGATAAATGGGCTATTTAACACTGAAAGAATATTTTAAATCGGACCAGTAGTTCCTGAGATTAGCGCGTTCAAACAAACAAACTCTTCAGCTTTATATATTAGTACTAGCTGATCCAGCAAACGTTGTTTTGCCATATAAATTTCAAAAAATTGGGGTGGGCCACCCTTATCACTTAGGGGTACAAAAAATAGATGTTGACCTATTCTCAGACCTACTGATTATGCATATAAAATTTCATAAAAATCGGTCAAGCCGTTTCGGAGGAGTATAGTAACTAATATTGTGACACGATAATTTTATATATAAGATAAGATTTATAATAAAAAAATTTATTTTATAATATGTATATATTTTCCGATACGTGAGAACTATTTAACATAAGTATAGTTAAGTGGACATCATAAATGTGCACAGCAGATGTTCGATGTGAATGACTCCTAGATCTATTAAACTGCTTCACATGTTACACTATAGTATAGTTTTTGCCTGTGGCTTTGTTTCAGCTAATTTAGAATATAGTTACTATCTATTAAATACAACGGAAATATCCAGATAATATAGAGAAATAAGTGCCAAACATATCTAGTGATTACAATCCTCTTCATGATACAAATAAATCAATAAATATAAAAATATAACCTACTAGCTGTGCCCGCGACTTCGTCCGCATGGAATAGTGTCTTTTCCTATTGTTATTTCACACCCTTGAGTGTAAAACTTTTTTAAACTTTGAATGTCATATTTCTTTTTATCGAATCAACAGCCTATAAAACAAGTTTCAAGCTTCTATCTGAAATGTCGATACTTCCATACAACTTTTCATCCCCCCTTTTTTCGCATTAAAAGTTAGGCTACTTTTAATGCGAAAAAAGGTCCTTTGTCCTTTCTCAGGCTTTAGACCATCTGTATACCAAATTTCATTCAAATCAGTTCAGTAGTTTTGGCGTGAAAGCGCGACGAACAAACAGAGTTACTTTCGCGTTTATAATATTAATAAGGAGTAAGGATTTCAATGCTGGAATAAATAACTGCATCAACTTTGAATATTTTAAAGCATACGAAAAAAATTTGTTGTACCCACAATTCTTAATTTCATTTTGTTATAAATACGAACGGCAAATGTTTTACTAGGCCAGTCTTGGTCGAAGCGTCGTACAGTGCGGATTGCTGACATAATAATGGTTTTCGTCTAACATTATTCAAATGTCAGATTTTGTGTTCTTAATATTAAATATCAAATTAGAATTACAAAAAAAATTTTATTTAAATATATTTTTTTAATTATTAATTACCCGGTAATAATCAATTGCTAAAAAAAATGTTTTTTTTAGCAATTGTTGGCTTTCACAATCTGGTAACAAGATAATTGTTAATTATTTTGTTTTTATTACAGTTAAATTATTGTTGCTGCAATATTTATTTATATACACAGACAGATATTAAAAATATATAATATGAGAAGCTATTATTGCATTTAAGGCGGGTGAATGAACTCAAGAACGCGTTCTTTATGACGCAAAATACTTTGATAACGTGCATAAATTTTGCTAATGTACTTATTATTAAAAAAAAATTAAGCTGTTTATTAATCTAATTATTCGGTAATAACTAATAACTAATTTTAGGACATTTGTTTTCAATAAATTTAATTAATATAATATTTAACATAAACAATTGACAATTATATTTTTATTAAAAAATCGATATATATCGTCGATATTATCGTCAAAATTTCGATAATCGACATTTATTTCGAAGTTTTAAATTAGTATCAAATTCGATATTTTTAATCAGTACATACATAAAGCAGCACTACTGAATCATTCTCTTTTTCTATCTCTTGTTAACCCACGATTTCCACACCCCCACTACTAGTAGAAAGAGTAAGCTCAGTAACTCCACTATCGTAGCATGTATTCGATCGCCAACTGCGCCAAACTCCGATCACATTACCTAAAATATAATCACGGCAAAATATCGATATTATTTTCTACGTATATCGATGTATTTTAAAATATCGATATATTTTTTTTTTAAAGATTACTAGCGGTATGGGCCACATACTACTAGTATTCCCTCCTAGTAAGCTTGCATGATTGTGTCAGGAGTGGGCCACGCTAGTAGTCCAATGTCCGGGATTTGAACCCACGACTTATCGATCGTGAATCCAACGCCCGAACCACTGAACTACTGACGCTTCTTTTCATTTGCCTATCGTGGTATTTATTTTCTGTTAAAAAAAATATTAAACTTTTATCTATAAGTGATAGTAAGGATTTAAGAATTAATAAATAATATAATGAAGATATATTATTATTGTCGATTATATGCAATTTTCAATTTTAAATATTTAGGTATTAATTCATTAAGAAATCGATGCCACCCCATTTTAGATTTTGATGTAACTTTGAGAGATTTTTCTTAATCGAAATCTAAACTATTTGGTATTTTTTTTGTTTATAAATATAAAAAATATGCATACAACTCCTATTTATTTAAAGCTCCAACTACGCGCGAAACATATGATTGTATTAGGCAAATGACGTTTGTTTAGTGTTGCCAGAAAAAAATGTAATAGTGTAACTTATTGGATCTGTGACCTAAGACAAAATTATACTTTATTACCTACTAGCGGCCCATCCCGGCTTCGCGCGGGTGGAATATTATTTTTAAAAATATATTGGCCCTCCCGCATTTCGGTGCCCACTCTCTTGCCGCTTTACTCGCTGCGCTGCGTCGCTACACTGGCCCGTCACGTCGTCGTGTATTTTTTGTTTATATTGATATTTTTAATTTCGTAATATCTTTTGAATGGAAAGTCCGATTTTAATAATTCAAAAAGTAATTTACAGGTATTGAAATAGTCTTGAATATGAAATAATTTGTTTGGATAAGGATTAATACAAAGTTATAGAAAACATGGTCTGATTTTGATAGGCATTTTTATCAACTTTTAAAATGTAAAAAAGTAGTTATAGTGACGTAACTATAATAGTTGGACATATGGTCTCGCGGACTTTTTTGTAGATATTATTACGTTCTATAATATTATAGAACATTTTTTTGTTCTATCATTAATACTTTTTGCAGCGCATGCGATGAAAGATATTTTATGGCTAATTTTTTGGCACCTTGGGTTGGTTTTCGTGAGATTTCCTAAGGATCTCTAATTTTTTCTTGTAATAAATATAGCCTATGTTACTCAGGGATAATGTAGCTTTCTAATGGTGAAAGAATTTTTGAAATCGGTCCAGTAGTTTTTATGTTTATTCGTTACATACAAAAATACAAAAATACAAAAATACAAATCTTTCCTCTTTATAATATTAGTATAGACAAGTGATTGAATTTTAATTTTGCACCACAGATATTTAAAATTGAGAAATGAAATTATACTTCTATTATCTATAAGTGACAATAAGAATTGAATAGTTCAAAATAATGCTACATTTTCGATATGCAATTTTCAACTCTAAATTAATGCCGTTAAGGTTCAAATTCTTTTAAAGTCATAATATAGTTGTCCCTCCCTTTAACAAATAAGTATTTTGTGACCGGAAAAGGTGGAATAGCGAAGGGCAAGAGAATTAATTCATCATAAAACGTCAGTTGGTCAACGATTACTGCATTAATTGATATCAAAGGTCTTACATAACCAGTTACTAAACTAGTCTTATATGTAAACAATTTTTTGTGTTAATTTTGTTTAAAATATATTATATTTTCTATAGAAATAAATCCTGCAAATATTTACATATTTTTTGGCTTAATTATGATTTTGTTTTGGTTGTGGTTGTGTCTGTCATTATGGATGTGGACAATCACACAGTTAAATCCCTTGATTGTATGTAGTTGTGGATGTGTGGAGTCAAATGTCATTTTAGATGTGATTTTGCTTGTAGTAGCTGTTTTAGGTTGTCAGTGTGATCAGACGGGTTGCCAGAAACATAACTCGCCTAGATGGTTAAGGCTGGCCTTGGTTGTTAACAACCACACAGCTGAATCGCTTGGTTGTGATAGTGGTTTTGGTTTTTTGCTTGTGAATGTGATTGTAATTGTCCTTTTAGGTGTGATTGTGGTTACATACAGGTGATTCCAATGGTTGTGGTTGTGCTTCTGATTGTCATTGCAGATGTGATTTTGATTATTGACAACCACGAAGTTGAACCCCTTGATTGTGATAGCAGTTTTGGAAACCAATTGTCATCATAGACGTGATTGTAATTGTAGACGATCACACAAATGAGTTTCAGATGTATGATTGTGATTCTACTTACCATTGTGGTTAATTTTTTCGTAAGGATAGAGTGGAATGTAGTACCCAAAACAGGAACGCATAAAGGACAAAATATTTTTCATGTTTGTTCCACAATCTTGTATAATGTTCACAATAATACATATTTGGATAAACAGACACACCAACAGAATATCACATAATATTATAAAACTCCTTGACCCACATAATCTTGACCCTTCATAATCTAATTCAATACAAAGACATTGTTACGACGCCATATTTACTTTTAAACAATTTTCTTTCAAAAATTAAACATACAAAGCCTATAACTATTAATATTGTTTATCTTATTCCGAGGTTATCAGAATCTAATAGATTTTAAATTCAATAAATAGATTTATTTCCTGCTACCCGCAAAGGTTGCATTTTATTTGAATTCTATGGAAATTGTGACCATGTTAGTATACAAATTATATAATCTATCTAAAAGGCCTTAAGATTAAAAATATTTTTGGTGAATTAAATTAAAAATCTTTAAATAAAGTAAATATATCATTTTAAGTCACAAATCTAAAATCAGTATTCTCTACTCCTTGTCCATTCTGAATACAACAGAAAAAGAAAAAACAACTGAATTAAAAAAAAAGGAAAAAGGGGAAAGTTCTTTTAAATACATAAAATGAAGAAATAAATTATGACTAAAAATGGCAACACTAGGAGTGCAGATGATTATATTTGTGTTTTATTTAGCTTTTTTATAATTATTATGGTGACCCGTTTTGATGTATCTAAACAACAGCTAGATCCAGCAGGTGGCGTTGTTGTCGAAATCCAGTATTAATTCTTGTGACAATTTTGTGTTTTGTTAATGGGAGATGTATCGGTCGATTCATGTTTGTGTCCCTTGCGGTTCTGGTATAATACCGGTCTCAAACTGGTCCTGTCCTTGGCTCGAGGAGATTTCCGCATGGCCCCCTCCCCACTCCCCTGGCCCCAATGCCGTCATTGTATTATACATCAATGATGCTTATGTACATGATATAGAAATTAGAACAATTTTTGTAATGGCAACACTAATCTATACTCTATTGTGGTTGACGTGAGACAAAAAGTAAACAAGACAATGGCGGCTATAACCCGACTAATAACAAGTGACATGCTTAATCATAACATCTTCTAAATTTACTGTGCAATTCAATTTGGTAGGATAAAACTCTCTTTGACAACTTTAGATCTTGTTTAAAAATGGCGGAATAATAATTCCTTATGAATGAATGATATTGATAAATAAATAATTATATATTAAATATCGTCTAAGGATTTGATAAGAAAGATTGATGAGACGAATTGAAATTTAATTATAATATTTTTCATGATTTCTTTAGATTTTGTCTCTCGTCATCGTAATCAACTGATTAAATTATAGTTGTCTATGGACATTTATTTTTTTAATTAATATTCTTACCATAGATCGCTTCTGAATGACCCACAAAACTCAAAGCAACGAGAAAGAAAAACATTGATTTTGCTACTAAAAAAAATCGATTTCAATTGAATATCGATTCCAAATGAATTTAAATTATCGAAAATTTTGACTTTTAAAATTCTATTCGTTATCTTTTCAACTAACATTAATTTTAAAACTCATTGTAATTTTCCATATTTTATATTTAATATTTAATTTATACCGAAAACTTGTAATTTAACAAAAAATATTTACTTAATTTACATTGAATAACCTTTATTAATTTTTTCATGAGTTTTAAGTTACGCATCTATTGTTCAAGAGCAACACACAAAAAGAGCAAGTTTTGTACGTAGGTATTTGAACGGAGCCCTTTCTTGTTCAACGGATTCTTTGTGGATGTCCCTTACCAGTTTATTCAAAATAGACGACATTTGATTGGGTAGGTTAACGCACTGCAAAAAAACGTCAAGTATAGAGTTGCCATTCATCAGGGTTTGCTTGGATTTGGCCTTATTTTTTCGACTCGTGTCCCGGTATAATTTTTTTATAGTCCGGGTAATTTCTCTATAGAGCTCTAAAATTCAGGGTCTTTTTACTTCTCGACCTGATTTACAGATTTTAGAGTAGGTAATCCTAAAGTGTACAAATGAATTTTTGTAATTTCTTCTGTTTTTTACCTTCATTAGGTAGGGGACAGGTTAGAATATAATTCCCCTCTGCCGTTGGGAGAGCATCTCGTAAGAGCCGAGTAACCCAGTACCCCCTTGGTGGTAGGGGATCTGTTCCCCGACTGGCTTGCGACTACCAGTATGCGAATCCGACCGCCAAATGTCTCTGACGCGTTCCGGCCGATCCGCATGTGGGCCAGATCTCACCCTCCCTCTCCCATCCCATTTCTGCTGCGATTCTATTGGACACCGAGTTCTTGCTCAGGGTCCATTGAAAACCGCAGCAGTCTTCTCTTCGCTCCCCCTCCTCACTGTATTATCGAGGCAGCAACGCATCAACAAAACTAGAGGGTATGTCTATCATAAAAATTGAAAAATATTTTCGTTCATTCTTAAGAACATGGGGGAGAAAATTGTAATACATTGGTTAAGCGATAATTTTCATAATGTCGACGGCCATTGTGAAAATCACCGTAAATAGATTTCAATACTTTAGTCACGTAAAATGTGTCATAAATTGGTGTTTTAAGTACTCAAGGCCATTACATTCATGTTTACAATAATATACAGTTAATATCCCATTCAGAAGGTAAGCCTGTTGATGTCTCAGAGCAGGGCATTCATCTCTAATGAGATAGAGCTGAGGCTGGGTAATGGCTCCCTTAGAACACATTGCCAAAACCGCCTTTGACTTTGTTGCTGATTTATAAAGGGCTTGTTATCGGAAAATTATTTTTAAATTACTAGAAGACATGCTACGAATTACTAACATGATCATTCGACTAATTTTTTGTACTGTTGTCCTCAAAAAAAGGTTTGATAGTCCTAATCACAAATATAAATACCAGTAGATAAAATATTTTTTTTTGATGACAAGGTAAGTACAGCTGATAACAACAATGTTGGTTTTGAAACAAAATGGCTACGTTTACATAAATATAAAAATAAATATTTGTAAACGTATCCATTATTGTGCTGATCTCATTGATACTAATAAGAACTAGATACACAATCAGCGTCAAAAATAACCCAAATGGTCTCCTATTTGAATATTTAAGAGGACATTTCATTCAATTGCTTTTAAACATATTTTTTAATTCCTTTATTTGGAAATATAATGCATTTAAATTAAATGGTCACACTATGACCTCAATTAGCACAGAATAGTACCTCTCCTTAAATCGTCGACTGTAATTTACCTGTATTTTAAATATCTATCTTGTCTATTTGTCGGAGATAACTAAGGGGTCGGGTAGGTATTATAATACTTAAAGGGGGGTTTTTATTTACAATCGGTTGTACTCATTCTAGATAGAGTGCGCTCAGCGTTCCCGCAACGTTTTACTATGACGGGGAGGGTAACCGCGGAGGTTTAGTGGGTATTGCGGCGACCTGCTCGTCGGAGAGTCCCACATAACCCAGCCGGCCCCACCAGGGTCTAAAAGGGTATGCGTAAATGCATTTTGCCGCGTGGAAAAAAAAGAAAAGATGCACAATGAGAGACCTATCTTGAAAGCTACGAGCGCAATACGGTCTTGAGATAACTATATTACAATCTCGTACTATTCTGACAGGAACACAAGCAGTGCCCAGTGGACCAAGCGTGTAAGTGTAGACCCCTTCAACACAATTGCAACACTCACCTTCACTGCCCAGGTTCGCTGTTTAAACCTAAGGTTAGGCTTACCCAACACAACTAACAGCTAACCTAAGCCTAACTTACACTTTAGAGTATCAAAAACTAAAAAAAAAACAACAATACAGAAACAAAACAGAGACAAGAAACTTTGGTATAAATGGCGGCCTTATCGCTAAAAAGTGATCTCTTCCAGGCAACCAGCCTGATACAGGACATAAAATAGATATATTAGATAGGATGAATATTAATATGTCGGAGAATAGTAAAAGATTATTGAATCGTCATCGCCATCTATGGCGTTGGAGTCACTTCCGAAGGTTTGACAGTCTCGACCCTTTATATGGCTTCTACAGTCTGACTGTAGTCTTAGTCGTGCGCGGTCTCTCAAGGAGTGAAGTAGTCCCTGGAGTCCCTCACCTCTTTCCTTCTCATCATTAAAAGCTCAGACAAATATGTACTAGATATTTCAACCTTTAATAAGTATCATAAATAAATAAATACATATACATTCTTACATAAAGACAGTATTATAGTTATATTTATTAAACCTTTACATCATGCAAGCAACGTAGACAAACCCTTAGGGTTGAATGCGATCATTTCAACTCAATAGCTCACTGAGTAGAATACAAGCATTTCATTAAAATCTGCGCTTTTGCGATGCCTGCGATAGTTTTTACTAAAATAGAAAACCTCTGTTATGAGGGTAGGCTTAAAATTGAATGACCGATGTGTGGACGAGCAAATAGTCTTTAAAAGTTCTTTTTAATAAACTTTAAGCTGGTCATTGATAGCCATGATTACTATAAGTGTCTGAAATTAAATAGATAAGTTTGGGGTAATTACCCCATTTAAGGTAAAATCTCCCACTTTTAGGGAATTTTCTTTAGAATAAAAGATTTGATTAGGTGTGTGATAGACTGAGTACAGTCTTAAGTGTAATTTCTATGATACTGTGAGTCGATTCACTATATGATCGAAGGTCGAGGGTTATAATAAACGAGTCACGTAAAAACTCACTAGACTTGAACTTTGCAGACCGAGTCGATGACGACAGGTGCTAGTGAAGCGGAAAACTTGCCAAATTACACAAATCGACCGGACAATTTGGATGTAAGCCAGATCTACAGACTATCCTCACTATGCAGTTGTTTATTACGCTATTGTGTACTTTTAATTTCATTGTCGCGGATTTGTCTGTTACACGTGTTTTTTTTTATTAACATCTACATCTAGACGTGTTATTTTTAATTTATAATGTGTATGCAAGTTTGCCAACAATTATATCTCAAGGATGCACTATATTTTTTTGAGATGATTGCCTAGGGGGACGGGGGAGGGATTACTTATTATTTTTTGATAATTATTTTTTAAATTTCATTTTTTCCCCGTCCTTGTTGACATTTTAGTAAAAATTCGTAAAGTTGAAAGAATTTATTCGAATTCTGACTTTTAAACTGACTTTTTTTTCTCTAGGGAAGGGGGAGGGGGGATTTCACACAAAAATTCTTATGTCAAAATTTATTGGATAGATTATCCTACATATCTTACTCTTTTATATTATTTGAATGTAGCTGAATAGTGAGTAAATGAATTGAATGTTAATGTATTTAATTTGATTAATCGATCTCAGGGTCCCAGTGACGTAACTATAGGGTGGCATTTCGGCAAAATGCCAGGGGCCCCGAGCCGAGCCGAAGGGGGCCCCCGGTCAGAGAAGGCTGTGAGCACAGGTGGATCTTAATATTTACTATTACAACATTTAGTAAAATTTATAACTAAGGTGCAGGTATTTGCCACGCAGGATACTTGTTGGCGAAAGACCTTTTTTTTTGCTCTTTACACCGGTGCAGAAGATGCTTGATTGCGCGTGCCTGGGTTTTTTAAAATTGGAGGAGGGGGCCCCATGAATTTACCAGGGGCAGTTACAGCTGACCCTTATGTTGACATTTTTATCGAGTATAATATTTTTATGCCATTTACGTACAATTTTGATAAATGATGTGGTGTCGTGGGACACCAGGTAGGAACGAAGTTCCTTCGGTTAATGTAGAATCGGCACAAATTGCAAAAAAAATCGTGCTCAATTTTATGTAGGTTTTCTTGATTTTTCTCTTAAATTTTGCTGATTAGTTTTTATTTAAGTACAAGAAAGTATTTAGGAAATTCAATATTTTAGGAAATAATAAATTACTTAAAATAAAAAAACATCGTAATTCAAATTATCAACTAAAATAACAAAATATGTCTCTTTATTTTTGATTGACAACATAAAATTACATAGAAATAGAAAAATAGAAATAAAAAAAAGAGGGCGAAAGAGAAAGGTATTATACACTGCTCGCTTGTGTATGCGACTGTCGCGCCTGCGCACGTCTCATTTAGCGGTTTTATTCCACGCACTTTTTCTTACGGTTTTACTATCACATTTTTTTCAGTTCGGTCGCGCAGCAAAATCCCTATCCCCTCCAAGCCTGCCGTAAGGAACTTCGTTCCAAAATTCTCTTTTTAATACTTACAAGAATAGTTGAAAAAAAATATTTAAATGGACCGTCCTCAATTTTGCGCTCAGCAACAAAATAAGTATTTTTTTTTTTCATTTATGTCATTTTTTTTTTATTAGACAAAGTGTGTATAAAAGAAAAAGTTAGACAGAAGAGTTAGCGAGTCACTGAAATTGTGGTGTCCAATGCAAACATGGCACATACTACGCATTATAGAATAGAAATTAACGGAAATAGTGGGAAATTGTATATTTATAATTGTGGGTGGCAGATAACGAATGAATCTGAAGGGAGGACAGCTCGGCTAGTATTGTATATAATAGATATAGCTAGAGTATTTAATAGTTGTTTATAGCGTCACAAGCACACTATTAATTGTTGAAACATTCCAGTTGACATGCACAGTTTATGTGTCAGCCGTATGCGGCAATAAATTCGTTGTGTAATGGGCAAGCCGCGTTTTAAATTGGGCCGTCCCTCCCAAGAGCGCCCCGCGCATCGCCATTATCTAACCTCGAGGCTCGAGCTCTATGCTGATGCTCTATTCATCTTAGAAACGCATCTTAGAAACGCACGTTGAGTGACGCCATCTCTAGTTCGATATTTGAACTGTAACTGTTAATAATTTTTAATCTATGCTTTTTAATTATTGTTTTTCAATTATTTAACAATCGTTTCTTTATTTCTTTATAATAATGGTTTGAGACATTGTTTTTATTTTTTGTTATCTTTGGGAAAGGCAAAGATCATTGACTATACAGTATACAGTCAATATATTTTTTAAAAAAAAAATATGTTTTTTTTAATCTGTCTAACAATCTTTTTATATACATGTTTAACCTATGCAGTAATTTTTGAATTATATTTATCAGGCGTAAAAAAACACTTACACGCCATTATTCATTCGTATATATTTCTCTATTTTTATCTGTCAAAAATTATGTAACATCATAGGCTTCTTTATAATCTATATCTATCTATCTAATCTAGAACTGCCGTGTTTGTTCACGCATTAAATAAAAATTGGTACACAGATAATTTAGAAAGTAGATTAACACATTTTACCCCGAAAAAAGGTACTTTCCTGTGGGATACAATGATACGTAGTCACGCGGTCGAATAATTTTTTTTGTTTTTTTTTAGCTTTAGTAAGTTATATATTCCAAATTTAAAACAATAAAAAAAACATTGAGATAAAACCATAGACCAAATTTTTTTATTAACTAAGTATCTACATTGTGTTAAAGGTGTGCGTGCGTGCATATAGATGGTGTTGCGTTAACTACGAGTATGTGACGTCACAAGCGCGCCGTATCGTAGCTAGGTACCGCGGAAATGTTCAACAGTCAACTATGCAAGCTGAGGTCATCGCAAACGTAGTCAAATTATACTTTAAGTGATTTACTAACGCATTTAAATGTTTACAAGGTCTTTTAATTTATTGTCGCTTTTTCTATTTCATTTATATTGTAGGCTTTTATTCTATGCTTGTATTAATCCATATAAATAAATAAAATTGAAGTGTCTGTTTGTAATATTAAAGTAACTATTTTTTACTAAGTGCATATGGATGTATACACGCACACGGTACTTATGTCAAAACATTTTTTTAAATTTTTATTTGTCTGTTTGTTCCGGCTGAACCGATTGCGACGGGACTTTCACTGGCAGAGAGATAGCTGATGTAACAAGGAGTAACTTAGGCTATTTAACATCTTGATACGACCCATAGGAGCGGAGCAACACTCGAACGAAGACGCAAAGGTCGGCTACTTTATACTAAAATTATAAATGCATATGTCGTAATAGAGATAGACGTTTTTTAAAAAAAAAACTTCAAATTTATATAAATCTATTAAATTGAGCACTTAAAAATCGATTCTCAATAAATCGATTCATAATCTATCCTTTTTAATTATTAATAATTATTAATATTATTATTATTTTTGAAGTTTCAATTAGTAATTAATATAATTATCTTTAAATAAATTAAATTTAGAATAAACTTCCCCCACTTTTATAAGGGAGTCTACCAAAGGTAACAGTAGACACTGCTGTTAAGATTCTGAAAGACACGCGGTTACTATTTTACTTTAATGAATTTGACAAATAAACTTTGGTTAGTGTTGCCAGAAAAAAATAATAAATAATGTTACTATTTATCTTTGCTACAATAACAGTAGAGTGAAAAAATAAAGTTGCAATATGGTAAAAGAAAATATTTAGCTTCTGTCACCTACAGGTGACACTGAATTGGATCCAGAGAGAATTAATAAGAGTGTGAGATACTCTCACTCATAAACCTTCCACAGACTCGCTCACTCATGTTCCGGGATAAAAAGTAGGTTTTTTATTATATAATTAAATCAGTAGAATAATTTTATTTAATTAATAAAGAGGATTAAGGTTATTAAGCATATGTGTGGCAAATAGCATTTCAGCCGTTTTTATGTCAACGTGACTACTATAATATTAAATAGGCTTGAAACCAAATGCAAGGACAAATCGATTGCTTTACATATCGATTTTAAAAATCGATTATTACGATTAATCTGAGGTATTGTAGATCGATATCTCAAGAAAGAGCTTCACTAGCAACACACTATAATTTTAAAATTCTCAAAGTGGTCGATATCTGTTTTCTAGGGGTCATTACTTAACACACGTTCTTACCTTACACAATACTGATAAGATATGTACTGATTTTTTTTTAATGTATACTCTGCGATTTTAATATTTAAAAAGAAATTACCAACTTTTTACGTAAATTGAATAAATTACTAGCTGACCCGGCAAATGTTTTGCCATATAAATTTGGGGTGGGCCACCCTTATCGCTTAGGGGGATGAAAAATAGATAGTAGTCGATTCACAAACCTACTGCATATGCATATAAAATTTCATAAAAATCGGTCGAGCCATTTCGGAGGAGTATGGTAACTAACATTGTGACTGTATAGGAAAAAACTAGAAATTTTGTTATGGGTTTGTGCAGGGCCACGTTGCTAGGAAAAACCCTGACAACTTAGAGAAACTCATGGTTGTGGGTAAAGTCCAAAGCGCTGGTTTGATCAAGTGTCCGAACAACTGGACCTAAAGGTCTCCGAGGCAATACACTGCGCAGAAGATCGATGCGGATGGCGACATCCCATCAACCGAATTGGTCATGAAAATGACTATATCGATTTAAGGAGGTGTGGAGGAACTTCTGGAGAGGGCCAAACACATTAATATAGGCGACTAAGCCTTCCTCTTTTTCTTGGCTCTTCAAGTGCTTGGCACGTGCCTATGCTTGTGAAGTAATAGAAAAGGGGTTTGCCCAAAATAGTTTGGGAATACCTGATCGAAAACGTCACTGTAGAGCTCACGCTCACGACCACAACACAGGCACAGCTGAACAAAACGCAGTTCGGCCATGAAAATGTTTACATAACTATGCGTACAATATGTCGAGGCCCCGTCAACTAACACCTACTTCGATTGTATTTAACATAATGCTAATATTATAACTATTATTTGTCGATAACGTGCATTTATTATTAACTAGCCGATCTGGCTCCTTCGTGCCGCTTAACAGTCAATGAATGTCGTGTTACAGATTAGCTGAACTGTTTACAACCAATATATCAATTTTTTTTTAAATCAAAAATATGCCGTTATCCGAATATTGTCGATATGAAACCTTTAATTAAATACGTTCGTTTAATTTGAGAGGAGAGTTTACCGTATCGACGGGATGAACATTAAGTGTTTGACAGTTACGAAACCATCAACATTTTGTATCGGAAAATGATTTTTATTTTCCATTGTTTTTAATAGTTATTCTGCTATTTGGGACGGTCCAGCTGTTCTCGAGTTATAAGTGTTCAAACAATTATAGTTATGCGGTGTATAATAGAATCTAAAATTCTAATTTGGAATACAATTCCAATATAAAATCCAAATTGTTTAGATAACAGATCCAAAATAGGTTTGATGTTAGAAGGCAATAATTTTTATAAAATTTAATTCAAATTTGGAATCTATTTTCAATCTGTGAACCGGATTTTACGTACGCGAATGTCGAATTCGTATCTTTGGAATATTTATTGAAAATAGATTCCAAATTCAAATATTTACGATTTATTATCTAAAGAAATTAGATAATTTTTTGAGATTGCTTATTCGTTTAGGACCATAGACAATAGAGACTTGTGGAATCTTATGCCTCAATCATTGACTTATTACACAAACTAGTTAGAAATAATAATTTCAATTCAAAAATGATTATTTATTAATTAAACTTATAATCAACAGAATAATTGGAAACTTCACTAGTCATAACTATTTATAGTTTTAACATAATTCATAGGAAGCACCTGCCTTTTGGGTTTGAAGGCCATGCAAGGGAAATAATATAACAATATTATAATTATGTATTAGGGTTTCGTAGATAATCTACGAAAACTATAAAACTTATTCCTGTTAAATTTATTAGTTCAGTAATAAATTAAAATTATCGACTCTCTTGCATCGTTGGGATACAAATAAGTAAAATTGGAGTGTCTGTTTGTAATATTAAAATAACCGCTTTTTATTAAGTGCATATTTGTCTGCTTGTTCAATTTTGACGGTACTTTCACTGCCAGGTAGCTGATATAACAAAGAGTAATCTCTAAGCTAGAATACATTTGGCATAGCCCGAATGAATGACGTCATTAAATAAACTTCAATCTTCTATAAAAGATTCAACGTAAATTCTATTGCATCATATTCATTCCCAATTTGTTTTTCTAGAATCTTCCTCTTCAATCACTCTGTCTATAGCAGAAAATCGCATTAAAATCTATTGCTTAATTTATGCTAAGCATACAGACAACGGGAAGCGATTTTATATATACAACTAGCTGTGTCCATGACTTCGTCCGCGTGGAATAATTGAATGTCATATTTATTTATATCGCATCGACAGCCTACAAAATAAAATTCAAGCTTCTAGCTCTAAAATGACGATACTTCCTTACAACTCTCCATCCCCCCTTTCAACCCCTTACAAACCTTTATTCGCATTAAAAAGTAGCCTATATCCTTTCTCAGGCTTTAGACTATCGGTATACCAAATTTCATTTAAATCCGTTTAGTAATTTTAGCGTCAAAGCGCAACAGACAGACAGAGTTATTTTCGCATTTATAATATTACAGTAAGGATTTAGGTAAAGTAGACTACGGAACTCTTCATCTTCTCCTTATATGCGCTTGACTGATTATAATGTTACTGCGGATATCATAAAAGGTATATTAGTTGGTAGCAAATCAAGTTGACCGTTTGTGGAATAGAAATTATGTAAAATGAGCTAACCATCAATTTTATCACGTTCCGACGCATCCGTGCTTCAGTTGATAGATGAATAAAAAACTTTTACAAACTTATTTTCGAATAAGAACAATAATTTCTTATCACTTAGGTATATAAAAAATAACCTATAAGCTCAAAACTTTCAAGTATACACCAAAAATTTCATAAAAATCGTTCAAGCCGTTTCAGAGGAGTTCGATAACAAACACTGTGACACAAGCTAGTGTAATGAGATGAGCTTTGTCGATGCATTGCATCCTCGAAGATAGAGTGGGGAGGAAGGGTGAATAAAAAATGCTGGGGTTTCATCGGACTGAGCAAGAGCACAGAGTCTACTAGATCCACAGCATTAATGGGATGGGAGAGCAAGGGGGTAAGTCTAGCGGCTAACCCGCATGCGGCTCGACCGGAACGCGCCTAAGACACTTGGCGGTCGGATTCGCATACTGGTAGTCGCAAGCCAATCGGGTAACGGATGCCCTACCACCAAGGCAGTATAATATAATAATAGATTTTTTTATCATAAAGGTAGTTAATAATTATTTCATCAAAGATTACGCCATCTATCTTTTATTTTTTAAACTAAAGAATCATGTTGCTTTTCTTTTAGTTTCTTTAAGTTAAAAAAAAGGTAAAAACAAAACTTATTTTTTTCAATTTTAATAACGCCTAATTAATTGATGATAAAACCAATAACCCATTACGCCTAAGGTTGAGAAACAGAGACGTCATAGAAAAAATTGTATCGCTGTTATCGTAGTGTGTAGTTCATTACTTATTGTATAGATGTCGCTATTAGCAATTTAATGATTAAAAATAAAAATTTAAAATATAATATCAAATGTAATATATGTAAAATAAAAAAATCAATTTTTTAGAATTATATAAAACTTTTAATTGTTTTTCATACAATCGATAGTACCACAATTATTTATGGTACTTATTTAATATGGCAATATTGATTTTGACAACATCAAATTGACATTTAGTCATCAGGCGATAGCAGATCGCAAAGAATATTTAAAGCAATTCTATTGCGTACAAGTGTGGTAAAATGACTTCGGTAGCACGAGCTGGGCACCTGGCGCCATACTTCAAGGCGACCTGCAACGTTGTATCGAACGGCCTCAAACCCGTCGTCGCTGTCCCCACACCAACGGACAAACTGGTCGTCCAACCTCTACCCAAGACTTCAACTGTCCAATCACTCAATGGAGCCCTACCCATACAAAACCTGAAGGTCAGACACGTATCTAACGGTATGTAATATCATATAGATTAATCTTTTTAGTCGTAATATATATTACATAACACTTGTCAATTTCAGTGCCAACTCAGGTACGTTTTGCGCACTCTGATATCTCGTACCCAGACTTCTCTGCATACCGCCGCAAGGAAACACTGGACCCCAGGTCTAAGAACAATGAATCTATTGATGAACGCCAATCTTTTACCTACCTTATTGCTGGAGGTGAGTTTTACAATGTATTAAATTATATATACAGTAGAACATCGATTATCCGAACTAATTGGGACCGAGACTAGTTCACCTAAAATAAGTTCAATCCCATTTTAATATTATTCTTTTATTAAATGACAGCAAGCAACCAATTCGCACTAACATTTGAATAATTCGGGGTTCGGATAATCAAGGTTCTACTGTACTAGAAACAATTATACATGAATAACTGATATATAAACATGGAATGTAAAAGAAAAGACAAGAGAGCAAACTTTGTCATATTTTGCTGTACTGTCATATTATCAAAGTTTATGTTTAAAAAAGTCCTCTATTTAGTTGACTTTTTACTAGTATGAGATATTGATCCTTTTCGTTATATTAATATGAATGAGTAATAAAGCATATATATAAGGAATTTGTATAGTAACAAGAATATAGCATCTGTTTGTTTGAATTCTTTGAATGGAGTGAGATTGTCGTTACACAATCAAAATTGTTTAAAGTAGAAATATTGATTGATTAGACTTTGAAGTCAAATATATGGAATGGGTATTCTACTGTATTTAAAATTAATATTTATTTATAAAAACACAAATTGTGTTACATCAACTTGTTTGTTAAGGATTTTATAGACATTTTCCTCGAAGCAAAAACACTGAATGTATAAGTATACATAGTATACATATTACATACATACAGAAAGAATCCAATCATTAGTTTTTATAAGAACTTACCTAATTTTGGTTTAGGTTCTTAAATTAAATAATTTTTTGAATTTGATTTTAAGACATTTTAATAATAAAATCAAATTGTCAAATTAAAATATTTGTTTCCTATGACAGCAATAGCACTAGTTTTTTGGCTTAACTAAATAAAACAATGACATGTTACCATTTAATTTAATTTGGTTAAGGTTATGAATATATGGACATCTATAACATCATTGGTTCACATATGATAAATTAACTGTATGGTATATATATCCAGAGAAAACTCATAAAAACTAACATTATAATCAAAAATTGTGAAAAAAAACCCGATAACAATGCCAATGTTTTAGAAGACATTCTATTAGACAGACAGCTACATACATTATAAAAATATATATTTTACAATTATTAATTAAGCATCAAAAGGTCAGTGGTTGAGGCATTGAATTCACAATTGATAAGTCGAGGGTTTAAAACCAGTCATTGGACTACTGGCGTGGCCCACTCCTGACACGAGAATTTAGCTTTGTTGAAGGGGTTAAGGAATACTAGTAGCATGTGATCCATACTGCTAGAAACCTTTTAATAACTGATTAATGTACTAAAACTCAAAAATTTGCCATAAAAAAAATAGGCCTTAATAAATAATTTGAACAAGTATGTCATCAAATTTGAGACATATTTGTATGTGTGTTTATAAAAATGGATCTCTGGATGAAGCTAGCCTATGTTTTCTATTTTTTTTATAAATTCTTGTAATTCACATTCCAGCTGGCAGCATGGCGGGTGCCTATGCCGCTAAATCCGTTGTTACCCACTTCGTGTCATCCATGGCTGCTGCCGCTGACGTTCTTGCCTTGGCCAAGATTGAAATTAAGCTAGGCGAAATCCCTGAAGGAAAGTCTGTTACATTCAAGTGGCGTGGAAAGCCACTTTTCATTCGTCACAGGTAAACAATACAGAAAACAAAAAAATTTAGTAAATTGTATTCAATGAAATAAGTTTGAAAATTTCTATATATTATATTTCTATTATTATATTCCTCGAAACACTTGGCTAAGTTGTTCTTATAAAACACAGCTCGCTTCTCTGAGGTGTTTAGAAATGATTCACATACACTAATTCAGTACCTTTTGCTTACATATGTTGTCTGAGTTACTCTTTCTTTTTCTACAAACCTTGTCCTCACAATAACTGACAAAACAAAAAAGTATTTTTTTTAGCACAAGATTTACCAGCCTTTTAAATATTCTACCAAAACCAGTCATAATGACTTATCTATAAAGAAAATGCTTATTAAGGACTTTGTTTCACAGCAAAATTTCACTCGAAAAACGCACAATTACACTTGACTCTGTCACGCACGATTGTGACATGATGATCATTCTATAATTTGTAACTCCGTAGCTCTTGCTTGCTGCGAAGCTGAAGTGATTCTGTTGTTTCTTTGTAAATCATCGAATATCGCATCTACAGATGATAAAAAAGGAAACCTTTATCTCTAACCCAAGCTCTGGGTAAATGTACAGTTCCAAGAGCTGCTACATGGATTGAATTGGTCTCATAATTCTCCGAGAATCATATTTATGTGATGATTAAACGTTGGAGATACCATCAATTGTTATAGCTGCTTCGATGTATTTTCATCACATCACAGTTGCGTATTTTCTAATTAAAAAAATTTTAATCCTAAGGTTGTGACTAAAAATTTTATTTTCAATTTTTATTTAATTTCTAAACCCAAATACTGGATTAAAAATTTAAAAATAAATTTTTTATCCCAAGAAACGGATTTAAAATTAAAAACAAAAATTTTATTCCTAAATAATTAAAAAAATAATCCCATGAGCTGTTACCGACTTTTTTTGTAGGCATTATCGATTATCTCTAACTTTTACAGAACTCATTGAAAGAGAGATCTCTCATTGTTAAGAGAGCGTTTTCGTTCCACCATATTTTCTCATACTTAGCAAATCCAATTACCACGAAAATGTCTTTTTATTTTGCTGGTTAATATAAAGCCTATGACACTGACAAATAATGTGGCTTTCTATTGGTAAAATAAATTATCAAAATTAAAAAAGATTACCCCCTACAAACTCACAAACTTTACCTCTCTTTATAATAATAGTATAGATAAGTTATTTTACTTTTAATTATTTATTTCAGGACAGCTGCAGAAATCGAAACCGAAAAGTCAGTTCCGGTAGAAACACTCCGTGACCCGGAACACGATGACCAGCGTGCCCAGGACCCTAATTGGCTCGTCGTTATCGGAGTGTGCACTCATCTTGGTTGTGTGCCAGTCGCTAACGCTGGAGACTTCGGCGGCTACTACTGCCCCTGCCACGGCTCACATTACGACGCTTCTGGAAGAATCCGCAAAGGTCCCGCTCCCCTGAACTTGGAAGTCCCACCACACTCCTTCTTGGAAGGAGGCCTCTTAGTCGTAGGCTAAACGAACGATATTGTTAGACAATTTATTTATCTAAGTGTATAATTTCAATAGAAATCAATAAATGTGATCAAAACCTTTAAATGTTTTATTTGTTAAAATCTTGTTGCTATGGTTACCATAGTTGTTATTGAATGAATTTGATTACATGGACTAGATACAGTGTAACTTATTAATAGAAATATAAACTGTATGATAATATATGTTTTATTTATAACACTTAAAAAATTTTGATGCCATAACTCAAAAGGCTGTTCCTTATAGAGTGTTTAATTTTGTAGTGAACAACGCCATCTATTTTCTGTCTGGATGACTAAAAAAACATGGCGATTACATTAAGGTTGTTAGTGTCAGTTGAGCACATTTAACTCCGTCAATGTCACGTGAGATAGAGAAAGAAGTCGAAATTCTAAAATTGCAAAGAACTCGAGTCCTTGAGTCTTATTTTAAAGACTCGTTGAGCTAAAACTAGTCCTTTGATAGACTGGAGCCTTAAAAACAACTGAGACTTCAAGAGAAGTAGGAACGCGAAAATAAGACTTGAGCTTATTAATAAAAACGAGTCCTGAGGGTAGCAAATAATGCAACGAAATTACTAATCGGCTTTTGGTAATACTTTCTGGTTTCGCTATTAATTCGTTTTTTAACGAAAAAGCGTTACCCCCACTTATACATACTATTGTATAAATTATAATGTGAGGTAGCAGGATATAATCATTAATATAAGAGATAGATTGATCAATAATAATGACTCATAACATACGTTTTTAAGAAATTGGCAACACTTCTATTTTTCTGCGATATTTTTAATAGATAGCATATTTTCCAAACACGGGAAATTAAAACACATATTCGATCTGTAATTGTTTTTAATATCGTTTTTTACTTTACGCTTTAGACAGTTACAATCTACGTAACATCTAACATTATATACAATATTTTATAACTGGGAATTCAATTTTTTTATCTGTAATTATTTTTTACTATATTGAAATAAATAAAAACAATTTTAACATGCTTAAAAAAATATTAGGCCTGAATTGCATTAAATTATCTTTGTTCACGGAAATCAAAATATATTTTTTATTTATAGAACAAGAGCCGCGACAATCAGACTTTAGCGATTTTCTATAACTTGAAAGTTTCTCTGTGTATTTGCCAGGAACGGGAAAACCATCTTCTACCAAACACTTATAAGCGCCTATACTTGCTATACTTGAAGACCAAGAAAAAAAAGTGAATTATGTTTTGGCTCGCCTACAATAATCCAATAGTTTTTGTATTATGCCCCTATCTACAATATTTTTTTTAAATTCTTATTAACCGTCACTCGACGCACTCTTTGAATTAACTTTTTAAATTCGAATCACGTTTTCTTTCTAGCGCCCCTTCCCACCCAATAGCTTCAGCGTCTTTTCCGCTTCCTGCCGTTACTTTGAATAATAGAAAATTTTATTGTGTCTAACAAGGTGTAAGAGTCATCTTAACTATCTGATTACCGAGAAAAAATCTTTTGATAGTTCATCAAGTAACTTATATAAGTTGGGGTTGCAACTGTACTAAGTGTGTACAATGAACGACGTGGTTTCCAATATTATTCCAAATAAAATAAATAAAGCTGAGCTTTATACATGAACGAATTCAGCGCCTATTAGGGACATACACAGTGAAACTTTCTGGTTTTGTAAAAAAACGAAAGTCTGATCGTTGGGCTCTTAGACTATTACTTTATTTTTACAATTTCTTCGTTTAATCTGATCTGGCTTAACCAATAAAGGTAAAAAATAATTTAGAAGAAATCCCAGTTCTTAAAAAGCTTAAGATAAAATTACACTTTTTATGAACATCGAAATCTATGACTAAACATTAAGTAACCAATAATGAGTGTTGCTATATTTACAAAAGATGGAAAATGGTTACATATTTGGCAAAATAATTTAAATATATCTAAATAAAACTAAGGCATGAATGAAATGAGAAAAAACAAATAATGCTTAGAATATCTAAATATCAAATTGAATACTGGCCACATTATAAAAAAAATCGATATTGGACTCGATTTAATATACTATAAACATCGATTTTAAGGTTCGCAAAATATTGACATGGAATATTTAGGTTTTATATTTATCTAGGGTGTAAAATTAAAAAATAATGTCATTCTATAAAAAATTTAATAACATTGAGTATGAAGTAACTTCCAAAAAAAATTATCACTCAATGTGTGTTTGTGTTTGGTTGTGGGAATAATTGTTATTTTCACTTATGGCAACAAAAATAACAGAATCCCCTTATGTTCGATATTCAATATGTAGATACGTGGCCAGTATGCAATATAATTAAAGCTTATAAAAAATAAATAGTAACTTAAAGAACCTTTTTGCTCACACTTCATTTTACGCTAGGATTTGTGTGTGGCTTTACTTCCATTCCGGTTAATGATTTAATGATCTGTTATATGGCACAGGGAAGTATGTATTCTGCTGCATAACCGACAAAACAAGTAATAAACGGGGAAGTGGTATGCTTCAGTTTGAATCAACACGTATCTCTCAACATTAATATAAATCTTCACATTTACATTCATAGCACAATTATTTGAACACAGATTATCGATTTACATTCAAATTGTAGATAATAAATTCTATAATACAGGAAAAATATATATCTATAATACATATGACAAAATATTTGAGTAAATCTTGGAATATTTAAAAATTTAATTATTAGTATATAATTCAATATATTTGTGAATATCTCTGATAGTAAATAGTTTTTCATGCATTTTGTGCGGTAAATAAATGAAACGTGTTATCTGTCAATGTCATAGAGTATTGTCAAAAGTCATTCGTCGAGTGTCGGACCGCGGTCCACCTAAAACACAACATAATTCTACACAACCTCGGAAGCTCTTTATTTTCGTAACTACTCGTATTTGTAACTATATGTTTATCAATCGGATAGTTATATCGATTTTTGTTTTACGTCTAATTATATGTAAAATCCAAGAAAACGATTGTGCCTAGTAAATTGTACGAAACAGAGCCGAGTCGTGTCGATAACTATTTGTCAGTTAGGTTGAAACAAGGCTGCCTTGTACATTATTATAAAAAAGTAATTTCAAAACAATGAAATATTAAGTCAGAATTTAATTAAAAGTAATTAATTTTAACCCAAGATGGTAATCCACAATTTCATGGATTGTTGTTTAATGATTTGTAAAAATTAAGTCATGAAGAAAAAAATAGATAAATTAATTGAAAAGCGACAGCCTTACGTCAACCTGACAGCTAGTGGTGTAGATGGATATTAGCCATCATCCACAGACTGTAATAATGCCAATTTTACAAGTAACATCAATATTTTTCAAATTTGTCTGCACTAACAAACGTCGATGTTACTTATAAAACTGGTCTCATGTAAAAATAGTCCCCTAACAGTCAGCTGTGTATACAGGCGCAAGGTCGAGGGTCAAGTGTCGTAGAGCACGGTCGCGAGAGGCGGATCGTGAAGCTCGCGATGACTTTATGATCTGAAGCACCATAGCCTTGCAGTCGTGACACACTGCCATCTGAACACCGCGCAGTCGCTCGGCGGCCGATGCGCCGGATGCGCCTGTCACGCTGCGTCCGTATCGCGCTCTGGAATACACAATAAATATAAATATTTGTTACCAAACTCCTCCGAAATGACTCGACCGATTTTTATGAAATTATTTTTTGGATATCGGGTAGGTCTGAGAATCGGTCCATCTCTATTTTTTTTACCCCTAAGTGTTAAGGGTGGCCTACCTCAATTTTTTAAAATTTATATTTAGATTTTTCATTGATTTCGTACTAGTTATTGTTTTAATAGTGACATGATTTACATCACTGATTTTGTCTATGGTAAAGATCTTCTAACATTGTTTTAGACATGTTTGTTTACCTTTTCTCTGAAATATACATTATATGTATATTTTATGTGTGTTTAAGAAATTATAAAGAGAAAGCATATAAATTTTTCCGTGTAAGTGGTATTTAACTTTCCACACTGACACAATTATATTTCCAAGACTTGAAACTTTTTAATGAATTTTTGTACAAATGCAAAAAATGCAACTGTGCATACCTGCGTTCCAACGTCGAGAACGTTGAAAGTGGTGTGGAAACACAGGGCATGCTGCCGGGGCCGTCAGCCCGCACGATGCCGACGGTTGGCAGAGGTTCCGCAAAGCCGAGGGCGGAGGCGCCACGGGAGCCAGGCGCGGAGGCTGCGGTCCGCCGCGCTGTGGCAGGGCTGTTGGGCGCTGATCCCACTGTGTTATCTATTGTCACCTGGAAAATTGAATACATTTTTGTAGTCCTAAAACATGCGAACATTTCATCACAATCACAATTTTATTTATGACTTCCTTATTATTCACTACAGTCTATGCCCTACTCGGCCTGCCGTGAGATAAAATGTAAACAAATAAAATAAACGTTCTTTATGTCTTGTTCTATCTCTTGCTAAGCTGGATAGATTATGTACAATATGCTTAGTGCTTACGTTGTGATCAGGAGAGACGAGTCGCGCCATGAGCGAGCGAGGGAAGGAGGTCTGCTCATCCTCTGGCGACGGCAGGAGAGACGGACTGAGCAGCGCAACTGGCACATGCGCGAAGTGCTCCGTTGGTATTCTCATCTAAAGTCATAATGAGGGTTTAATTCACATCACTATAGACAGTTGTATATATATAAAAATAACTGTATTGACCTTACCTTAGAACAACACTTCTGACAGACAGTCTTTTTGCACAATTTACACTTTTGCCCCCACGGGCCGAATATACCAAATCGTGTCTTCAAACATAGGAAGCATACCTGACGAAAAAATAATTAAGAATTAGACTTCAAGTACAACTCACTCTTTTTATTTGACAATCTATCTAATATTAAACATTTCTTACCCTTCTCTTCTCAACATCTTCTTTAACCCTGCCCTCCACAGGTAACACTTCAAGTTCCGCTTTCGTCAACACAGACCGGATGTGAACTATTTCCTCCAGCGTCAGAGAGAGCCGGTCGTCCGACATTATCGCGTCTTGCCATTGTTTCTGAAATTTAAATTGTATTGGTTAAAATAACCTAACGATTGGATAATTGATAATTGCAACAACTTTAACAAAAACTTTAACTACTTATAATAGTTTTCTACGTCTACTCTCACGACTATTTTGGCTAGTATTAAGCTAAAACTCTTTACTAGTTCTACTAACTACTCTACTAGATATGCATAGCGTACATATACATCCATTATTTTCTGTACTCTGTTCAGCTTGGAGTGATATATAATGTAAACAAATCATAAAATGGTTCTTTTGTGTCGTTTTACAAGGATTTAAAAAGTACCTTTAAAATTTCCATTTACAATAATTAATTCCTATAATTATTGCAAAATATTATAAAAAATCTTAAATTGTCAATTTTTTTACATTTTATTCTTTATACACATAAGTCATTATATACATAACTTATGCATATTAAGTAAAATACGGCTTTTTTTATGAATCGGGCTATAGCTATCGATGTTTACATCTTATCTCTTGCCAAGCTGAATGGAGTATGTATATAATAAAAATTGCATTACGTGCAATTGAAGTAAGCGTTAGAATTAGACTAAAACTACATTTAAATGCAAATATTCAGACCGTATAACATGCCTGGATTCATTGTAGAATTTAATCCCCTAAATGTAACAATAATAAACATAATACAGACAAAATTAATGTCACACAGTTGCACCTTAATGTAGTGGCGTAAATATTAGAAAATAAATATTAATATAGTTAAAAAAATTATTGTTTTAGTCTATTAAGCGTTAGTCTTACATAGAGCATACACCTCCATATTCCAATTGATTATTTCAACTATAGATAATAAATTAAATACATATCCGGTTATATTAATTTTAATTCACTGGTAATTATATCATATATTATTAGCGTAAAAAACCATGTTATATTGACTATTTGGTTGTTCTGGACTTAAATTTAATCTAATAAATGCGAGCATAGCAAGCAACTCACGTGCAGATGAACAGGGCTGCCACTAACCGACTTGATGAGCTCGTCCTGCAATGAGGATCGGGACCATGAAAGTTCTCCTAGTTGGGCATCTGCATCACTACTCGCTAGGGATGCTGCACCTGTGCATGATGCTCGGGAACCTGGCCTGGGGAAGATAGGTTCAATTAAACACTTCGGTAACTCACAAATTCTTGAGTAATTCTGGTACGCCAGATTTATTTTTAATTTATATTATTAGAGGTACCAAAGTGATTTTTAAATTTAACATTCAGACTATCAAAACCAGTTCTTAGAGTGTGTGTAATATATGTATTATATTATTTGATAAAAACCTCTTCCCTTATACCTTCCATAATACTTTACGTGTGAATTTAAATTTGAAGTTATAATTTATTTAATATTACTTTAAAAAAAATCTTTTTTAAAATTTCTGAACCAAAGGATTTGAAATTTCTGAACCAAAGAAATTGATTTTTAACGCAGTAACGGTGAGTAGTATATATTGATAAATAGAATAGTATAACAATACTTTAACCTTGCAGTTAAGTTAATAATAGCCTAGCACTAGGAAATGAGGTTGTCAAATATGATTGAGCTCATGGAAATTAAACGTCAAGCCCAATCGCCATTCACATGCAACTATAACATTTTTGATTCTAACGATATCTTGCTTATTAACTTCGATAAATAAGAAAAAAAAATTGCGGAATATTACTTTAGCTTGTAAAAGTTTGAACAATCTGTACAGGCACTCAAAGGGACACACCTTATACTGTTATGAGTTCAGAAATCTTATTCGAGTCACAGATGCACAAAATGTTAGCACAGCTCTATATCTACTAGGGATTTCTATGACAAAATTACAAAAGCCAAGATGTTGTATGTAGTTTGAATGCTCCAGATTTTCCTTTCTGCCTATTTATTTAGAAACTACAAAGCTGACTTACCTGGAATGTGGTAGCGATTGAGCTCCATCGGTGGGCGGGCAAGGCGGGTGTGTGACGGTGTGTCGTCGCATGGACGCACGCCGAGAGGGGCATTGTGTTGCGAGGTCATAGGCTATAACAATATTAACAACATTAATATCTCAATATTGCACAATAAGTTTTAATAATATTTTATTACCCATTGCAAAAAAAATGAGAATTAAAGGTAAAAAGGACATTAATGAATATGTAAAATTAACTGAAAAAGTAACGAATATGATGATCATCGTAATAACATATATTATGTAGCTAAACTCTGTGAAGCCTAGCGTGAGACTAAATGTAAACATAGAAAGTAGAATCCAGCTTAGTAGTATTAATCGTCAAACTTTGACTGTATTAGGTCTTCTAATACGTTAACTTTTTTTTAAAGTCTATAACTAAGACGTATATTAATTTTTAACTTGTAAAACGTAAAGCATAAAGATTTTTATGATTTGTTTACATTTTATCTCTCTAATAGCTAAACAGAAGATAAGTATAGTAACCACAACATTAACTATACTACACTAACGCATAAGTATTGTGACAATTTTTTGTGTAGTTTACAAAAAGCCATATTTGAATAATGTTATTGACAGACAGACAACGCTCAGCATTTTAAAAGTTGGTTTTTGTGAGTTATGTAATGTATCTACTAAAAGCTCTAATCATTAGCGTTGGTACTGTTAAGAATCGATATGACAATAGTGAAGGGAAATTAAATGGAATCTAGTTCACGTTTAAGCGCTTTAGCTAATGTCAGATAAGCAAATTATACAGCTTGATTAAAAGTCACAAGAAATATTGTATATTATGAGTTCACTGGCCATATAAAAAAATTGATGAAGTGTCTGGAATTAGAGTTTTTCAAGCTTGAAGCTTTAGAAATCTGATGCTGCAATTTGATGTACGCTATGAGAGGAATTAATAATTTTAAATTTCCTATACAAAAAAAAATCAAGCAACTTTAAAGTTTTGAGCACATGTGCATTAAGCCACAAAGTACTGCATGAATAATAATGATACTTTACAGGAATATAGCCAAATAAAACATAGCCTCCTTATTATCCCAAAATATGACCTAGTTATATTTTTGATACTATTTTGCAGCTGGCATTAATTTCTCTATGATTTATGTAAATCAACATATCAAAACGGTCTAAACAAAAACATGTCTGCCGGATCACGATTCACGAGTTTACGAGCACCGTTACCCAGTGCGGACTGCGGAGTGCCCCAAGAACCAACAATTGTAGGTTAGGCGTTGTTGGCTCTAAGTGGTACGTAAACGAATGGCCTTGTAAAAATAAATGTGCTATTAAATTAACTTGGTTTACGATTTCTCGAAACCACTTTAGAATATTAAAGTTTAAAATCGTTTTGTGCTTTAATTTAACCATCGATTAAAAGAAGTTGTTAATCGAGCTCAAACCAAAGATATACAGGATAGCAGAAGAAAAAATACAAACACACACGTAGGAATTACTGAATAAAGATTTGGGTGACCAACAATTAATTTTATAAACTTGAAGTTTCTGTAGTTTACAAAATAATTCAATTGCCTCAATTCATAGTCAAAAAGATTTTGGACTGAGGCTAGGTATACTATCATTAGGTTAATAAGTTCGATTTAGTTTCAGAACTACAATGAAAACTAAGACAACTACTGTTATTGACTAAAGTAAAACTAAATAAAAATTAATGTAAGTATTTACATTTTATTAAATAGATACCACAACAGCGACATATTTGAATCGCTGAATAACATTGAATAATACAATATTATTAGTTTATTGGTTAGCTAATTTGGAACAAATATATTTATAATTCACTGAAGCATTAATATTAATGTTTTAAATAATTAACCTCATTTTGTTTCTATAAATACATGAGTCATTACCAAAAAAGTGAAAAGATAAAACGTCATAGAAATTATCAATTTTGGAATAATAGCCTAAAATGTTAGAATGATTGTAAGAAATCTGATAAATTAATAATTGATTTGAAAGTATCAACTATATTTTTATAAAACCCCATTCTAACTATTCATCTTGACGTGAGCGAGACAAAATGTAAACAAAGATATCAACGACGGCTTTAACTGGATTATAGGAAAAACTCAGACTTTGACAATTCGAGGTCTTTTAATATCCATTTCCATAGTTATTATTTTTAATTCTTGTAAAATGAAACATAAATAATCTTTTTTATGATTTGTTTACACTTTATCTCGCGTCAAGCTAAAAAGAGTATAATAATAGTAGTAATTTGAAAGTATTAATTTGTATTGCATTTTAATGACGAAATGAAATAATAAATATTTAGCGTTTTATATCTAAATTACAATCTTTTCCGTTATCGACAATATAATGTATTTAAACCTAATGATGAAGAGAGTTAAAGCATTTTAGTTACTACTGTCATATATTACGATAGTCACAAAGCATTGTACTGAAAATAAAGATAGCACAAGCGTGATACTTCATGCATCATACATTCGAGGGTCTCGTCGCAGAACTGGTGGTACTCGTCGTGTGAGATGCGCGCGCGCGGCGGAGCCCGCGGCGTCTCCACTGTCCGAGGGTGCGGGAGAAAGTGCTTTATTAGCCTACTTATACTTATACATTATTACATTATATACCTGATTTATACCATATATGTTGTTTCAAAATGGAACAGGAGCAGTTATCTATACTTTATAATAAAAAATAGCTAAATACCCATTTAACAGTTTTCAATTGTACATTTATTTTAAAATAGTAGTTAATTGTAAAATACAACAAATTATGCTTTAAATAGCAACACGCTACAAACATCTTTAAAAAGCGGAGAGTTTATTTAAATATTTATTAAAATAAAAATAATAATTTGTTGATGTTAAATATACTAATACTGAATATAACCTGGCCCATTTTGACACAGCCTGAATAAACACATAGGAAACCTTTAATTCAGGTGTAACTTGACATAATGACATCCTGGGAATATCTATTTCGAAAGTTCCAGATTCACAACATTATTCCATCTTTCCAGTATTTACATATTTACTGAACTTTAATTCTTTATTTATATCTATTCAATAGCATATTAAGCCACACATGTGTAGAAGCCATCCACTATTTTACACATCTTCACCTCAAGCTGTGTTCGCTTCAGCGTAGTGGAAGATACTTTTAAAAAGTATCTAGATAATTGTAGTAATAAGATACTTCTCTTACCGGTTCTTTTCCAAGGTTTTGGTGGTGTTTGTTGTGGAGCTGTATGCCTGGGGAAAGGTTGAGGTGCACATGTTTCAGGACTAACGCAAGTTTCAGTGTCGTCCTCGTCTTCATCATCCTGGAGAACAAAGATATAAGAAAATTATAAAGATGTTTTATACACGAGTATTACAGATATAAAACTAATCATTCTGTTCTTAAATTTTGGACCTACAGAACAAACCCTGACACGCCCAAACTCACACAGATATCTTACTTTTTGTTTATGAGTAAAAGTGTGTGTGAAATATTCAGATCGGCGAATTCTAGAAGATAGAGAAAATTATTAAAATGAAGTATAAAAAATTCACAATCACTAGATATGTACTACATAAGTATCATTTTTCGGTTTTCATAGATTGAGGTCAAATGTATCTTTAAAACTCGGTTAAAAGCAGCATAAATTATAAAAAATAAATTTAAAACATTTCTACAACCGGTTATCCTGGATTGTCATGTAAATCGAGAATATGATATAATTTGTCCAAGTTTCGGCGCCTGACGCCTCTCACTTCCTTGTAATTAATGTCAGTAATATAATTAATGGTATCAATAAAATTTAAGTTCCATGAGAATTAGTATTACGTTATAATGCGATTTTTATGGTGGTAAACGGTTTTTATGCTTTCCTTTATGAGAGAAATCTAAACTTGACAATACATACAAATTACCACAACTTTGCATCAATGTTAAATGACAAAAAGCAAAAAACAGATTTTGTGAAGAAAACAAATTGTAGTGCACAAATATTTTATAGTCTATATATAGACAGATATATAAATTAGTTAAATTGTTAAGGAATTTAATTTAAAATTAATTTCTTCTATTAAATATAATTTGTAGAAACGAATATTTAAAACTAATCTTCAGAGAAAGCTAGAAATAAAATAAGTATATTCAGTATACACATTAAGCGAAAGCACTGAACTGCTGCAAGAGGATGAAAAGAAATGAAAGTTTGCTAAAAGTCTTTTATTGAGAAAACTCTGAATATTAAAAGAGAGTCAAAGCTTCAAAAAGTTTCTAATATAAATTTAGTACGAGTTTTTTAAAAATATTAGACAACTAGATAAACCTATGACTTTAGATATTTTTTAAGAGCCTTAAATACTTTATAACCATTCTAATGGTGTTAATAGACATATCAATTACTATCGTTAATCGCTTTCTCTTTTAAAACCTGCACCGAAACCTGAATATAATTGAAATTAATATCAGAATTGACAGTATTATATCATACGTAAATTACACAGTGTTATGTTTACACATGAGATAAAGTGTAAACTAAGAAATCAATGGCGGCTGTAACTTATATCTATATTTAATTATATAATATAATGTAATTTCTATATTTTCAAAAAACTTTTTAATATTTTGTTTACATTTTGTCTCACATTTACTATTTGCTTTCAAATGAAAACGCAATTTCATTTATTTATAGGTCCATTAATTCGATAAAGAGCATTTAACGCAAACTGGGTCGAACTGTGTCAGGCACAGCGTCGATCTTGATAAATGGTTGTATGTGTGTAATGTTACATGTGTTGGGACTCCACCTGGAAAATGAAACTGGGACAAGAACTTTAAAAGTTCCGCAGGGTTTGGCATTTTGTTTTTATAAAAAAAATATCTAAAGAACGATATAAGCAGTTATTAGCGAGTTCAATAACAAAGCTATTTACAAAAATAAACTTTTCTTCATCATAGGCTGCCCTAACCCTTATTGACGAGGAGCGTCAATAAAGGTATACTAGAAACAGTAACAGCGCGCGCAGCTTTTGTTTTTCCAAACACTTTGCTCCCCTTTGCGTTCTTTTCCGTCCGTGTGAGCGATCGGCTTTCCTTTGACGTATTACACGTGATGTTCCTGCATGCATTACAAGCAATCTACCCTAGTTTCGTTAAGTATTCACATCGATGTTTAACGGAAGTTTAACAATAGCGCAACTATTTGAAGCTAAAAAGCTGTAAGAAACTATACTTATAACATTAACGCTAACTTTAGACATGAAATCAAGCACTGCTTGAGTCTTCTGTCTTCTTCACACTCAATAATCCATCACGATAGTCAATATTCACTCTTTGAAATTACTTGTCCTTGCCACAGATCTAACAGGTGTCAGGACAGCAGTTTAATGCTGTTAAATTGTTGCTTTTGATAATAAGTTACTTATCATCAGTATTGATTGTCACATCATAATACGAGTTTATATAAAATGTTATTAAAACATGTCTCAGTGACCGAAGAGCATGCATTCATAGTTACAACACATGACGCAAACACGAGTGAAGACGTTGCATCAATTCGTCACGTAATCGAATACTATTGTTTAATCATTTAATTACGGTAATATACGTTTTAATGAGTGGGAAAAAATGTTTATAATCTCTTCCATATCATTGCTAGTATTACTTGTCGAAGCTCAATTAAAATAATTTAGGGTTAAAAGTTACTTATACACTATTCTGCTAAACGTGAGACAAAATGTAAACAAGGAAATTATTGGCGGATATATTCAGATGAAGTAATCAGGCGAATGTAAACGAAAATGTCGTACTTCAACTTAAAAAGTAAAAGATATGTTTACAATTATCTTAGCACATAACATCAGACTAGTCGACCCTTGCGACTTTGTCCGCGTGATGCTCCGCTCCTATGGGTCGTAGCGTGATGATATATAGCCTATAGCCTTCCTCGATTAATGGGCTATCTAACACTGAAAGAATTTTTCAAATCGGACAAGTAGTTTCTGAGATTAGCGCGTTCAAACAAACAAACTCTTTAGCTTTATATATTAGTATAGATTACGATTTGTTTACCTTTTATCTCACGCAGACTTTATTAAGATTAGCTCTCTCCTTAAAATACAAAATTATTGAAATATTAGCACATGTTGTCTATGGAAAATACTGATCATATTGCAATGAGTATAATCTGTGTAGAGTTTATGTATATGGATATGGTGAAATTGAATGAAACGGAATAAAATATTAGAAAGTCTCTTTATTTGTCAACCCCTTGAATATTTAGTATCGCCTGTATTCGCATTTCAATTTCGAGGTAATTTCGAAACTTCTCAGGAATTAAAATATTAAAAAATTAAACAAAGTAAAAGATAACCCTAGAAACAAATAGTGAATAAATTATGTCAACGTTTTATTGTAATAACGTGACGAGTTGACGACCATTGATTATAACATGCTTTCGCTGGTGGGAATGTGACTTAAACATGATGTACTTGTAACCGTGGCTCAATAGACGGTAGGATAACCATATTTCCACAGATTCACTTTAATTTTAGAGGTTTCTAATGTGATGTCGTAAATAAACACATTTTTTGCGCTTACATTGCAAACGCTGGCTGAACCCTACGAGATAGATCAAAATAATGTACTACAGTATTGTACACCCTAAAAAGGTCTACAAAAAAGTCCGCGATGGTATATGTCTATCTCTTAGGGATAACCCACAATAACCATTTTTATTCTTTACTTTTTACGAGAAATAATGGCTTATTTCCGAAGAGATTTTAAACAATACAGCATTGATCCTTATCCAATTAAGTACCTTAAATACATTGCGTATTTAATATAGATCAATATGGCCCTTTACAGCATGAAATTTAAATGAATATTTTCGAAGATATTACAGATTTAAGATGCAGGGACATAGCGGTTACGGCTAAATACGCGTGTTAAATTGCACGGGTCGAGTAGTTCCTTTCTAAAAGACTTACATCAAAATAATTATGTTTGTGCTAATGTTATTTAAGTAAATACAGTAATTTAATAGTAATACACCGGAAGTTACTCGTATAAAGCGAGAAATCCTCATAATAATGCACTTAAAAGGAAATCCAATTAGTGACCTACATCAGGTTTCACTGCATCCGTATTATCCTACTCAGGTTTCCCTACAGTGAATTATATTTCACTTTAATGTTTTATTTTATTAAATTATGTACTAGGATTACCTTCGACTTTGTCTGCATGGGTTTGCCTCAAATGCAAGTTTGTCTCAATTAGGTTTATAATATTTAAACAGTATTGCATTTATTCATTGTAAAAAACTGTTTTTTTTATAATTTCTAGTTATGTACTGTTAATTATAGGTTATTATATACACAAAGACCTACAGTATCCCGGCTTGGTGACTGGAATATTACTCTTTAGGGTTATACTTTAGACACAGAAATCCAGAATTACGGCTCGAATGCTCGCGATGTAATAATAATGATTTCTTTCATGGCGACGTATTCAACTACGGAAGACAAATACTACTAATGTTACCAATTACTAATGTTACCAACATCATAAATTGTATGATATAGTTATACGAAAATTTATGGTCAAAAAAGTTTCTACGCAAACTAGGATGTAACGTAAATCTAGACGCTTCAGATTCACGTACTCTGAATTACGTATTCTGCTAACGTTTTGGTTAAAAATAGGGCTGTAGTATGCTTGGGGCTAGGTCAGGAGGTCACACAACTAAAACAGTCCGCAATCGGTTCTGCATGCTTGCCATTAGTATGCTTCTGCGTATTGGAATACAAATCTATATTTAATTAAGTAAAGTAGCCGACATGACCAAAGATTTTTCAACTCTTTAAAATTGAGGACTCTTTAAAGTCATTACAGTCCACACGTATAATTCAAGACCATTCTAAATAGATCTCACCTTTAGTATGAATTTACTTTAAATGGGGGGTCAAATTATATTGGTTACTCGGTTCAGTTTAGAGTGAGACGAAATGTAAACAATCATAGTCTACTATTTTCAAAACCATAAAGATAAATACATTTTTGATAATTTAAATAATAATAATAATTGTCAAAGTTAGGATCTATTATACTACCATGTTGAATTGTACACCTAGTTCATATAAAATATTATACTTTAGTATTCTTGTTATTATTATATAGTCAGGTTATATCTCCCAGTAATTTCATTATTTACATTTTTCTCACTGCATGCGTAATATTTCTAAGTCTGTAAACTAAAACTTAAAATAGTGTATATTAAACAATAATAAAATGCTTTAAACTCACTCACTCATTCTCTTTTGCTTTTAAATTTTATTTTTACTTCATTGTAATTTCTTCTCAATTACTATTATATATTAGTCGACCCGCGCGACTTTGTCCGCGTGTAGCTCCGCTCCTATTGGTCTTAGCGTGATGATATATAGCCTATAGCCTTCCTCGATAAATGGGCTATCTAACACTGAAATAATTTTTCAAATCGGACCAGTAGTTCCTGAGATTATCGCGTTCAAGCGAACAAACTCTTCATCTTTATATATTAGTATAGATTATGACATTGAAAGATAGAAGACAAACCTTATTTAAAATCCATAGGATATAATCTCATAACAATTTGTTTTGTTGTAGCTTTGCTCATTTTTTATTATATGGGGGATGGGGGGTCTGCATGGAATTACGTCAGCGATAAAAAAATAAACACGCACATCGAAACGTGAATATGAATGAGAAAAATAAATGCATCGATGTAAGTTTTGTTTTGATTACTTATGCTGACATTGGGGGCGTGGTGACGGGGGCTTGGGGTGGGTGGTTATTTACAAAAAATCATATATGAAACAGACAAGTATGATTTTTCAAATCCATCAGATATTACTAAAAATTGCGTTCAAACATTTAAAAACGCTGTTATTACTTTTGCCTTAATAAAGGAAATATTAAAGTTTGTGACAAACTTCTGTTTCTCTCATAAGTAATAGTTATTATACTTGAAAGATACTGTGCTATAGTCTAAATATAGCACTTAGAATTAGTAGAAATTTGACCACAAACATTTACATCAAAGTCGGTTAACAACTCATCTAAATATCTAACCACAATTCCTTTACAAACTATAATATTTTTTGCCATTTATTTCTAGGTTATTTTATAGTTATTTTAATGAGTAAACGTGTCTAGATTTTGTATTTATATTTCCATTTGGACATGGGTACAACGAACGGATACTCAATTCATAATCTGTATGTGTAAGAGCAAACCAAAGAGTTAAGAGAGAGGAGAGATATTACTCTTCTTTACATAGTATAAAATGAAGTCGCTTCCGTAGTCTGTTTGCTTAGATCTTTAAACTACACGGATTTCAATGCAGTTTTCAGCAATAGATAGAGTGATTCAAGAGGAAGGTTTATATTATAATACATACATATTATAGTACAGAGAAACCGAAAAATATTTTTTTTGTGCGCTCAAGTCGCAAGCGTTGTCTAAATCTTATGAGATAGATCACATTAATATACTTCGTTGCGGGTAGAAAATGAATTAATAAATAAATGAGTGAGTGTGTATAAACAGTTTGAATACACCTCAGCGAAGCGATGGCGTATCGGCTAATATCCCACTAATATTATAAACGCGAAAGTTTGTAGGAATGTATAGATGTTTGTTGCTTTTTCACGCAAAAACTACTGAATGGATTTTGATGAAACTTTACAATAATACAGCTTACACATCAGAATAACTATAGGCTATAATTTATAATGATATAGTGTGAATTATCCAAAATATAGCGGGTGAAACCGCGGGACACAGCTAGTACTTACATAAAATTAATACACAAAAGGCTGAGGATGTTTGTTATTCAATCACGCTAATACGGCTGAACAGATTTGAATGAAACTTAGCCTATAGATATCTTATAACCTGGGTTAACTTATAGGATACTTTTCATCCCGGAAAATATATAGTTCTTACGGAAATGTTTATTCTAAAAGGCTAAGAAAATTTATTTTTTGCTTATCTTATATACGTCAGTATTGTCACTCATATGTTAACTATATCTTACTCTATATGTTCTGAACAAATATTGTCATTTGTGACTCAAACTTCACCTTGTATTACTTTTGTTTTAGATAAAAGTGTTAATTATTAAACATACATAAAAATAACCTTAAAAACTGGATGCGAAATTTGTAATTTTTTATTGAACTGTTATTGGTATCATTAAGAGTTTTATTTAAAAAGAGGCAAATCAATAACGTCAAGTAATTTCGATTTTTTTGTTAGTGACGTTAATAAGTATGTTAGTTTTTTTAGTCGCTGGGGAATGCATTTATGCATACCACCTGATCCTTTGGGGGGGATCAAATGGTTATGTGGGACTAGCCGAAGTCCTACCCTATAACTTACTGCGATACCCTTTCCGTCAAAAATGTCAAAATGGTTGAAATTTGAGTGATTTTCAATGTCACTAGTAGGTGACGGAAGTTTATATTTTTCCACAAATCTACTTTAGTATTTAATTCTACTGCTATTGTAGCATTTTAAAATAATACCTTTTTTTCCAACCAAACTTAACTTGTGAAATTAATTTTATCTAAAGAGAAATATTTTTAGCAACTTGGACATGATAATTAAAGAGTTAAATTAGCAACAAATAACATTAAAAACAACAGATTTTATTACAATGTCAATAGCTTCTGCTAGTGATATAATAAAGCAGGATTTACGGATCGTTATGTAGATTTTGAAGCGAGGGTTGCCAGCTTCATATTTGTATTTTTAAATCCGTATATCCAGCGAATGGTCTGAGTATCCTCATTTTGTAATAATGATGTCTAGCCCATTCAACTCCCCTATGTAACTCAAGTACAGTATACATACATACAAACATACATATTATAACCAATAAAAGAGACTAAAGGATTTTTTATGTATATTTAGCTTAATAAGTGCCATTGGTATATTGTAAAAATACCCTCACAGCACATGACATTTCATAGAGTGAACAAAAGTCACAGAAAGTGCGAGAGAAAATGTAGTAAAGAGAAGTGAAATGTTAATATTATGTCGTGACAATTGTAAAAAGGTATTGTAAACTTGCTCACATGCACGTCACAAGTCCCAGGCACTACTCAGCTTATTATATAAAGTCTAAGTATTATTATCTACTGTTGACCCATCCCGGCTTCGTTCCCAAAGACAACAGTCACACATTCACTCGACAGACACTTCATCCCCACATCAACGTTAAGATTTTATTCGAGATAAAACATAGCCTAATGTCCTTCCCAAGCTCTAATCAATCACTATACCAAATTTCATCAAAATCGGTTCGGTGATTTAAGCGTGAAAGCGTTACAGCCAATCATGAACAGATCATCTATCCATCAATATAAACTGAGGTAGGGCACAGCAGGAAATTTCCTGCTCAAATATGGAGCAGCCCGACTGGGGTAGTACCTCGACCTTACAGAAGATCACAGCTAAATAACACTACTCTAAAGCAGTGTTGTGTTGCTGTTGGTGAGTAAGGTGACCAGAGCTCCTGGGGGGAATTGGGGATAGGGTCGGCAACGCGCTTGCGATGCTTCTGGTGTTGCAGACGTCTGTAAGCTACGGTAATCGATTACCATCAGGTGAGCCGTACGCTTGTTTGCCGACCTAGTTACATAAAAAAAAAAGATGGCGTAAGTAGTACACTAAATCGTACCATCGTTTGTTTAATTTGTATTCTTAAGATTACTTATCTATACTAATATTATAAAGAGGAAAGATTTGTATTTTTGTGTTTTTGTATGTAACGAATAAACATAAAAACTACTGGACCGTTTTCAAAAATTCTTTCACCATTAGAAAGCTACATTATCCCTAAGTAACATAGGCTATATTTATTACAAGAAAAAATTAGAGATCCCCAGAAATTCTCACTAAAACCAACACAGGGTGCAAAAAAATTAGCCATAAAATATCTTTCATCGCATGCGCTGCGAAAAGTATTGATGATAGAACAAAAAAATGTTATACAATATTATAGAACGTATCAATATCTACAAAAAACTCCGCGAGACCATATGTCCAACTATTGTAGTTAAGTCACTATAACTACTTTTTTACATTTTAAAAGTTGATAAAAATGCCTATCAAAATCAGACCATGTTTTCCATAACTTTGTATTAATTCTTATCCAAATAAATTATTTCGTATTCAAGACTGTTTCAATACCTGTTAATTACTTATTGAATTATTGAAATCGGATATTCCAGTCAAAAGACATTACGAAATAAAAATATCAAGATAAATAAAAAATAATCCCAGACGGGCCGCCGGCGCGGTGTGGTGCCTCGCAGCGCAGCGAGTAACGCGGCGATAGAGGGAGCGACAGAATGCGGGAGCCAATATGTTAAAAAAAAATTATCCACCCGTGCGAAGCCGGGACGGCACCTAGTACTAAGTAAAACAAGGACTATTTTTTAGTGGTTTTTGAAGTCAGGAAAAAGAAGATTCGATGGAGGATGTATAAGGATAACTCTATGGTAAACCTTGACTCGAGTGTTTCTAGCGTTTCCGAATCTAGGTTACAAAAGCCTTGTAAGAAATGTTTGCTCAAGTGTAACTATGTGGTATTATGTGCCGTTAGTTACAAAAACTATATTTAGAAAAAATCTCCTTGTTCCCATTAACCCTAATGTTTGTATCTGTATGTCTGCTTGTGGACTCTGAAGATCTGGTCACCCGTTTGAAGACTATCAGCTCATTTCTAACTTAAGAACTACGCAATGTTAATATATTGACAATTATATCAATCTTGTAACCATGGTAACACACTCGATACCTTTCATTCGATATCAAGTATCGAATAAAATCGATATCAAGCTATTTTAAAGTACGTATTTTTTTTTTTGGGTATTATTTTTTTTTTGCATTATATAAATATTTGCTAAGTAATACAAAATATCGACTTATACAAGTTAAAATCGATTCTTCTAAATCGATGTCGTGTGGGTATCAATACTTGGTGATTGTATTAAATTAGAGTCAGTAAAGTAAATAATTGAGCTTTTTTTTATTAATAAAGACCTCTAAGTGTCTAAACCAAAATAAATGCCGTTGGATAAAGTTAATTGTTATAATTAACGGTTAACTAACTTTATTTCAAATTAGATTTAATTAGATTTAGTTAAATCCACTAATCCAATATCTGTCTGTTTCGCTTGAGGTATTATTACGAAACACTGCTTTAATTATATCAAAAATGTGTAAATATAAAAAAAAATATTTTATTTCGGACTTTTATTAGCTTTTTTAATATTAATCTTCACTTAAAATTAAAAAAAAACTAGCACACGTTGTTAATTCTTTTTTTAAACCTTTACATAGTACATGAAACAAAGTCGTTTCCCGCTGTCTGTAGAACTTTTAAACAACGCAACGGTTTTAATGCAGTTTTTACCCATAAATAGTGATTGAAGAGGAAGGTTTATATGTATAAAACATGCATATTATATTAGAGAACCATTGCTAGTTTATAATAAAATAGATAAGTAGAGTTTCTGATAAGTCATCGACACGAAGGCGGATGTATTTTTTGCTATAGTAACCCACAGGCCTAATCTATTAAAGACTAGTTAACAAAAGGGCCTAAAGCTAAAAGTAACGTTAATTTTAATATCCTCTTTCAACCAGTTATTAACCACGTCTTGTATTAAATTTAAACTATTTTAAAAAATACGAAAATGTGTAGCAAAATAATGAACGATGACAATTTTTTGTTTAAAATTCAAAATAAAAAAACATGCAATTCTAAAAAAAAAATATTTTTAATTAAATAATTATAGTATAAATAATGATCCTTCTAGTAAAAGTATAGACTTGAATAAAATTAATGATCAAACGAACTTACTAAGTGAAGTCGATCCTAATGATATTAGCTAGAAATTGTTAACATTAAGTTAATCTTAAATTACGTGGAATAAAGCTGTGAAATATAATTATTAAAGATTTCTTAAACTTCTAACTAACATCTCAACCTTTTTCGTTCGTCTGTCTTTCTGTCGGTTTGTCTTTTTCTTGCGGCTAATCTGAAATTTTGACGGGTCTTTCGCTGGCAGATATCTGCTAAAACGAGGAGTAATTAAGGTTATTTAACACCTCGCTACGACCCATAGGAACGGAGCAACACGCGAACGAAGTCGAACGAACAAAGAATGATTATTAATTTCGGCTGTAAGATGTTCTAGGTCTCTCTTTCTTTTTCTTTGCTTTCTTTTGTTAATGTTACAGATAACATTTTCCATTAAGTTTAACGTTAAAAAAATAGACCTTTTATATTGAAATGTTTTATATGTGACCTATAGCTGGGAGCGAAACAGAAATAAAACCAAAGTAACAAAAAGGTTGATCGCTATTCGGATTTACCGTAAAAACAGTATCTTATAACATCGTTTTCATCTGGACATACTCTAGAATATCTCATAGAATATTTATCTATACTATTATATAAAGAGGAAAGATTTGATTGTTTGTATGTTTGTTTGTTTGTTGCGAATAGGCTCTAAAAGTACTGAACCGATTTTGAAAATTCTTTCACCGATAGGAAGCTACATCCTTTCCGGGTAACATAGGCTATGTGGTGTTGCCATAAATACTCTAATTAAAAAGATATGGCCATTTAAGTGCCATAAGGTAGCCATTTTGTAAATTGAAGGGTTTCTCAGGAACTACTAATCCGATTTTAATTTTTTTTTTCACTGATAGAAAAATGCACTTTTCGTGAGTGACAAAGGTGATTTAGTGTTGCCATGTGCATTTTTTAATAAATAGAATATGGCCATTTTGACGTATCTAACCCGATTTTAAAAATTCTTTCGCTAATAGAAAACTATGCTTTTCGTGACTGACAAAGGTGATTCAGTGTTGCCATATACATTTTTTAGTTAAACGAATTTGGCCATTTTGTCGTAAATAACCAAATTTTAAAAATTCTTTCACTGAGGAAGTCTACAGTATTTCTGTCTCTCTTCCTCTTATATTCTATCATTCTCTCTCATCCTGTCTCTTTTTTCTCTCTTTAATATTTATCTTTATCTCTGTTCAGAATGGTCAGTCTCTGTTCGGTTTTATTTTCGAGAGTCTCTCTCTCTCTCCTTTATTTTTATTTTTGTACATATATTCTTAATTTAACATATACTTTAACGTAGACGAAGTCACGGTAGTCGACTAGTTTTATAATATGTACACCTAGTAACAAAACTTTTTGACTCAAATTTCGTCTGTGAGTCTCATAAAAAGGTTCCATTAAAATCGAATAAAGTGGAAGAATAGAAATAAGAAACTGTAAAATATTGTCACATTGATAACTTTTTCTGATGTTACATTGAACTCTGATGGTTTATACAAAAGAAATCGGCAACTGATGATAAAGCATAATATACGTCTTTAGAATTTTTGATTGACTTTAAAGTCAAAAATTTGATTTCAAAGAATATAAACTAAAACTTAGGTTAAGTACTCACTTATTAATTTTTTTTTTATTTATAAATTTGTCAGGTAATGGAAATAATGTCATAGAATTTTTATGTATTGAATTTCACGACAATATTCAGCAGTTTTTCCTCTGTAATTCTTTCATACTTATTTAATAATGTAATTAAGTTTTTTTGGGATAAAAAATATCCCATCTACAGATTTAGGTTATAATGAATTTGCGTGTTAAATCCTACTAATATTATAATCGAAAATTTGTAAGAATGTATTGATGTCTGGATATATGGATGTTTGTTACTCTTTCACGCAAAAACTACAGAATGGATTTTGATGAAACTTTACAATAATATAGCTTACACATCAGAATAACACATAGGCTATAATTTATAATGATATAGTGTGAATTATTCAAAATATAGCTGGTGAAACAGCGGGACACAGCTAGTGTAATATATGGAAAAATTCGTTTAGCTATTCTTAAATGATTCAATAACAAACATACATACATCTATAAACAGACATTTATGATATTAGTCAGAAAAAGAAACTTCAAGTGGAAATTAAAAGGTATTGTGCCATAGTTAAATAGTACATAGAAGCTATTCTTTATTAGAGTTATAATATAATATTAAGTGAATATCTGTTAATACAAAAGTTTATTAAAACCGAAGCGAAGTGAGAATTTCTAATATTACATCACATTACAACACAAAATCGTATTTTGATTTGACCTTTCTAGTTTATTTAGACAGTTAAGCGTGAAATCTATAATCGAGTTTAGGAAACAATTATTCAACGAATCGAAACCGTTAAATATTAGATTTATTACCAAATCTAACGATTTTCTAGAAAATTATTTATAAAAAAATTTGAATCAACATCATGTAATTAAACAAATAAATTGGTATCAGTGGCGTAGCGGGGCGAATATTTTAGGTACCACCCCCACAATTTTTTTGCCCGGGGAATCCCCTAACTAGCGACAGTTATGCAGCGAAATCGAAGATTCAACAACTACAGTGTGTACTCCTTGAAAAAACAATAATCCTGAAAGAATAATAATCTACTAGACAAGTAGTACATTTTATTTTATTAGTGGTGGGTATGCAATCTACATTTTTACGAATTTTTCAAGTCACCCACGCCTCCCCCTTTAGCTACGCTAAAGCTTTGCCTGGTTTCTCTACTATAATATACATGTATAATACAATATATAAACTTTCTTCTTGAATCTTTACCTATTGGTAAAAACCGCATTAAAATCCGTTACCGCATTAAAATCCGTTATAGATAACTTATTGAAGACTAATATCAGAAAATTAAAGTAATATTTTCTTTATCTTCTATATTATTATGTAATTAGTTGTACATGACTGCAAGTGTTTATTATTGGTAATAATATCGTGTTGCCAATGTTTTCGACATGTTTTAAATATTTACTAAGATATTTCTACACGCATTTTACAATTTATATAAACTATAACGCATAACTATTCAATTTAAATATTTTATCATATTCAATTATTAACTATTATCGTTCACAAGTCACTCTGACATACAAATATTAAATAACAACAAATAAAACATAATATAAATCGCTAATTTATTTAAAAAAATCCAGAATGATTTAACTAAATTAAATTTACTAAACACTAAAAAATAAAACTATACTTTTTTTTTAAATGGCTTTGAATGTTGCTTAAGTACAAAACATTCTGCCAGTGTCGCGTATAATGAAGAAAAAACGAGGGAGACTGAGCGGTAAAAATTGCTAAAGATTCAATGATAATTTCTGCAACTACATCAGGATTAGTAAAAAACTATTTATCACAAAATAAATAGGCCCGTTTTGACATTTGTCTTCGCGCCTTAACTAGTGATGTAACCATACGATTCGGTACTCGATACTAACGATAAATCGATTCAAGTTTGCATGAGTATTTGATCGATTTGAATATGTGTTCTAAAGTGCATTGGATTGAAGTTGAAACTTTTAAGTAGAGAGCACAAATAAATATGTAGAATCAATTTTACATCAATTGGTATATAAAATAATGTATCAATAAACTACTGAGTAAGTAACTTACCAAATTATTGAAGTCCACTTTGATCAGGCGGCGCTGCGGAGGAGCGTGCGGTGTGACGTCACCACGCCGCGCGTCTCCGCCACCGGGACCACTACCGGACCCACTAGTTGCTGTAACAAATTATATTATTAATTATTTATATATGTACTAAGAGTTTACAATCCACACTACCATCCCTTAGAAGTTACCTAGTATATCTTAACTTTATATATTCTAAGGTCTCGTTTTCTTCTTAGATATCCTAAACATAGGGAAACCTAGTTAGGAGTTCTGGCTCAATGTTTTTTGTTGGTAATAAAGAAAAACTATTATTATGACACAATAAGCTTTTCTTACTCTTACGTCTTGGATTTCATTCTAAAGGTAAGGAAAGCTATTTTGTACTAGATGCGAACTATCCTTTTTCTAACTTATGACGCTCGCAATATTTTCCGGATAAATTATGTCTTATTTTTTTTGAGAATGAAAAAAATTAAAGTGTAGAAAAAAAATATTTTCTATTAAGGAAGGATGCTAAAACAACTATGGAAAATATTTTGCAAGTAAAAAATAAATCGCAATATCATTTTAAGCCTAAATTCGGTTTTGTCTTCGAATTCAATCATAAAATAAAATATAAAAGAAAGTACTTCAGTCCGGATAATTTAAGTTTTCTAAAGAAAATTCTACCGATCGTTGCGCTGATGGAAATACGAAGCCTTTCAGGAATATTATGCTGCAGTATTATATTGATTTTATACCTAAAACCTTTCTCGTACACTTAAAATATTGTTTTATATGTCGGAGAATAGTAAAACTATCGAATAATCGAATCGTTATCGATGTCTATGGCGTTGGAGTAGGGTGGTGGTCACTTCCGTTGTTTTGACAGTCTCGACCCTCGACCCTTTATATGCCATCGACAGTCTGACTGAAGTCTTGGTCGTGCGCAGTCATGAAATCAATCTCAAGAAGTGAAGTAGTGTCTGAATAGTGATAGTGTTGTGTTAGTGCTAGGAGTGCTGACCGGTCAGGGTCACGTGAGTGCCTTACAATGTAATTGCCTCGTCTTGTGTTAGGTTAGGTTTGTGTGCATTTAACCTTGGGTTTAAACAGAGAGCCTAGCAGTGGAGGCGAACACTTAAAGGACGTCCTTAAGCCTACACCTTGGTCACAAGTCCAAGGTGCTGCTTGGGTTTCTCTCGTGATTATTAGAGATCATATTTGATCATTTATCGGTTCAATGGGAGTGTCTACGTTGCGTTTACCCAATAATCCGTTAGATATCATCAACCCTTTTAGTGTTCTCCAATATTCCCCACCTTCCTCCTTCCATTTCCTTCTCATTATTTAAAATCCCCGACATATATATAACACAAATGAAGATCAATTTAGTTGAATCTAAAACATATCAGAAAGAGAGGCAGGGTCACTGACAACGTTACCTCTTACATTTCCCAAGATTCCTTTCCCTCATCAAGTTTCCCAACAAAATTCTAATACTTGGTAAAGGCACATTTAATTTTAAGTAATATTAAATTTTACTTAAATATATCTATATAAATAATCTCGGTGTCCATATTTTTTTTTATTCACAGAAAAACAAAATGTAGAAATAATATTATCAGAGAGTATTTTACTTCTTTCATACATTTACGATTTTTAAAATTTAGATATCTATACTGTAATGACTCTCAGATACACATAACACAAGTCAACAAAAAAAAAAAAAAAATTTTGTGTCTGTTATTTAATGACTATTGTCTGAGTGTTTACATTGAAAAATAACCAAAAACTCAAGTTATGAAGAAATAAGTTTGCTATTGTATGTTTTATATTGATAATTAAGTTTTAAAGTTCTTAGTGGAGAGTAAAATAATAGTTGGTAATACTTTATAACAAAATGGCGACAAGTCGCGCATTCTACTGTATTGAGTGTATGTATGTCTATTACAAACTGTAGCAACTATTATACTTTTGTATATGACTGAGTCGCAAAATAGTAGACAGACTTTACTTGTCGAAATAATATGAAATTTTCTATGAAAACGAAATTTCTATAAAAGCAAACTTTATTCAAAAAACCTATTTTACCCATTATAAGTAAGGTAAAAGAAATCAAAATTTGACATTTTGTTGCCAGACTCAAAATCCGTGTTGACCGGTGTAATCAATCTAACTATATGTGGGATCTTATACAAACAGATAAAATAGGTTTACAAAACACATTATTCTATGTCATACTGTTACTATACCAACAGGCCATTTACAATTACACAATTCTACTCTACAGAATAGTACTTTTACTTTTCCTGTCCTTCTCTACCTGTTTGTATATATAGTATGTACTATATCTATTCAACAAGTAAATGTCGTGACATTTAAAGTTATTCAAGGTGAATATTATTTAATTCAGGTATTCATTCGGGCAATCATTAAAGTGTTTGTACTTCAAAAGGTTGTCCGTTGTATGAACGTAAATAATTGTAGTTAAACGATAGAAAATAAATAAATTTAAATTCTTTAGCAACACTGACAGCAAAATTTATTTATATAAAAATAATTATAGCTGCCGGCACCTTAGTATAGGTTTGACCTTGAATGCGCAGAAGTCACTACTTAGGGCCTTTTTAGCGCGGAGCGCGGGGTGAGCAGTCACACAGATTAAGGTCATGTTTTTCAAAACAAAAAAAAATATTAAATAATGGGATAATATGATGATTAAACGAACTTACCTGTACGTGAAGTTCAATCATAATTATCGAACTCAATAAAATAATAAAATATATTTACTGAAGTAGATGAATATTATTACAATTTTTGTCTGTCTGTCTGTTTGTTCCAGCTAATCTCTGAAATGGCTGGACCGATTTTGACGGGACTTTCACTGGCAGATAGCTGATGTAACAAGGAGTAATTTAGGCTATTTAACATCTCGCTACGACCCATAGGAACGGAGCAATAAGCGGACGAAGTCGCGCAGGTCGGCTGATACTATAATAAAATATAACTGGTATAAGGAATACAGAGAAAATATTAAACGAGAACAAGTAAATGAAATATTTAAAACAAAACAATGAGAAAATAAGCAAGCTAGTTATAAGTAGCTAACAATAGCTCGTAACAAGTGTCGACATTCAGAATGTTTAATTTGTACATTTTCCATACAATTACGGAAAAACTGGTATAAAAGCGAAGAATTTATTCTTGGAATAATCTGATATCTCTTTATTAACGAAGTTATTTTAATAATAACTTGACATTTGAAGTTTTAAATGAAACCTCTCATTAAAACAAGTAGATTAATAACCATTTGATTTAAGTTAAATGTAGATATAATGTTGTGTTATTAACAAACACATCCCTCGCTACACATACTCGCACATCTTTGATAGAAACTCAGCCTTAATAAGGATTTTACTTAGATGTATTTCATTTTAACACATATTATTTTAAGAGAACTTTTTGTGGTTTACATCAAATGTGCAAGTATCTCAAAGATTATAATAATAATAGTAGATAGAAAACAATGGTTTTTGCGAGTATAATCGTGATTGTTGAAGGGTGAGAGAGAGAGAGATAGGGAGAGAGTTATATGGATAATCTAAAGTACCTCCGCCAAAATTCGTGAAATGAATAAGGAATTAATATTATGATTACTCGTGACCGTCAGCTGCGATTCCGTGGGTGGGGCGAGCAGTGGCAGCCTCCAAAACATGAAGAAAATTTTTTTTTCAGACATTTCCTCTCATTTGAAAATTTGTCGGATTATACTTTACCTAGTATCTTGAAGGAGAAATAAAGTCAGCTGACCATAACGTGGTGGAATATACGTCAGCTGATTTTTTTATAGCAAAATCACTGTTACCATTTAAGTAGCTTTTTACAAACAGGAGTTTCGTAAGTGAATGAATGGAGTCGAAGTCAAACTCAAAGTCGAAAAAATTTTTCCACATGTTTGGAAGGCTGTCATTACTCGCCCCACCCACAGAATCGCAGCTGACGGTCACGAGTAATCATAATATATATTCCTCATGCAGTTTACGAATGTTCACTCGAGAGGAAATGATTGACCGAATTTGAATCTGGCTCCGTACCATTAGGGCTGTTTCGAAGATACTTAAATATATAATCAAAAAGTTTAGAGTTATAGTGTATATAATGAAAGTAATTTTTCATCCCGGAAAAATTCATCGTTCCTATAGGATTGAACGCCAATACATTTATACATCAATACATTGAAAATTAAAATGCTAAATTGTGGTAAATTGCATCCACGCAATGTCGGGGAATTATGACTAATATTTAATAAGAAAAACAGGTAAAAAATTTGAGTGATTTAATGTTTTGATATTTTTTACTGATATCTAACTAATACATTCTATCACTAATATAAATATTGCAAGTGTACAAAAATATCTTTCACAATTTGTAACTAAGTTACAAATCCGTAATCGTCACGTTGTTAATATATAAAATTTCTGGAAATCTGCTTAAATGAATTCCAGTTAGTTTTTACATAACTTCAATATACATGACCCGGTTAAGTGTAATATCAATATGGCAAATCTTATTTGCAACAGTTCCGTTCTACCTAACTGACCATTACAAGTCACGCTATATCAACTGACTGCTAGGCAGACTGTATTTAGGTCTAGATAAGCGCAAGCTTATCTGCACTGCAGGTTGTATTTGTATCAATATTGATCTCAAGACCAATTGTTTTTAAATCATTGATATACTGGAACGAAATTCTTTATAAGACAGTCGAGAAAGAGACACTTAAAACATCACGACATTTTTCTACTCCATGGTAACGTGTAAATATTAATTGACCCCTATTTTGTTCTATAATTTTAGGAGCTTTTCTTTTATTGACACCATCGTAACAAAGGTACAAGTAAACATCATCATGGGACAGCTTTCGCCTTCATTCCTTACACACTCCATCACCAAGTGCTGAACATCCTCTATCCTATTACAGATCTCACAGTTAGGTGATTCTGATTATTTAATGTCCTAAACGAATCCGAAAGGCTAGATTAACAATGCTTCTATTTAATGTTCTTCGAAAAGCTTTTTCCACTGATTAAATACCAAAATCCTAAATTTAGCTAGACATATACTCTTCTCCGTATAAATCGCATTGGCCAATTTGACTAGTATAATAGGACACAAAACATGGCGGTCATAAGTCGCGAATTGAAAATTCCTTGTTGCCTTTTAAGCAGCTGTAAAAATTATTATGCAGCTTTAAAAAAACTTGGCATATCACATTGATAAGTTTAGTAATTAAATTATGTTTTGCGATAATTTGTTAGAAGCAACGGCCATTGACGCGCTGACTCCATACAATCATAGTTTCTCGCGTAGTTTGTACAGATCATAGATGTCACTACTAAAAAGTACTAAAAAGACATAAATGTTCAGACAGTCCTATCCTTATTTCATCATCATCATGAGGTCATCGTCATCAACTTTAATATACTTTAATAACTAAATAAATAAATTGTAAGATATTAAACAAATTGACAGATTTAAAAGGTGTACTGGTAATTTTATGAGTACGTTACTAACATTTCCTGATTTAATAATCGTGTTTAATTATTATCATAGGTCATTTTTTTGTAGTGTGAGTAGTAAGGTTCTCTAAAAGTAAAAGTTCATTTATTCCCTAGTGAGCAACAAGCATCAGACAGAAACGTCGGATAAACATAACAAAACGTATGCTCAGGGGAAATACATCTTTCCATCAATTGTATACTACAGATGCTCTTTCTTTCCAAGTTCTATCTCTTCTATGCCCTTCATCGTCCGTACTAACAGTTTTGTTAGTACTAAACACCTGGAAATTAATTCCATACTTACTTACTTACATTACTTAAATCACTTAAGTGATTTTGATGAATTTTGGTAAAGATTAGCGTTATGGAAAGGACATATGTTACGTTTTATCGCGAACAAAAGCTTCAATCGGTTGAAATAGGGGATCTTATATATCATATATATAGATATAGGGATGAGTTTGTATGGGAGTTCGTCATACATATATTAAATATATATATACATGTAAAATTAAACCTAAATACTCGGTCTACTAGAGTAAAATATAATATTGTAAATGCAGAGGAGTTTTTTAGTTTTGTCGTTCTTTCACGCTATAACAAACCGACGGACCGGTGTGATTTTTTTTATATAAATAGCTTATGACCCTGAAATTAACATAGGCTACTTTTTATCCTGAAAAAAAAATGATAATTTTAGCCTGATAATTATTAATCACAGATTAAATTCGATAGACTACTTTTTCATGTTTTTACATTTTTTCCGTTCACCTATAAAATAAACCTAGTTGTTTAATAAAAAGCTAGAAATAAAACAAATTTACATAATCTGTATAAATGATTTATTGTACTAAAAATGAAATATAAATAAAAGTTGGCGTGTCAAAGGTCACGCTATTTCTGTCCCGCAAGAAGGATAGCTGACGCAAATTAAAGCAAACTCTGACATTTACAACGTGACGAGCAGACGGTAATTACTTTGATCTAGCTTATTTAACTTGATTATAACTTGAGATACCTCGATCTAGATCTAGATATAGTTCAAATTATAATTTGAAAACTTTAGAGACGTAGATGGTAGTTTATTATTTAATTTACTATATCTATACTAATATTATAAAGAGGTAAAGTTTTTGGGGGGTAATCTCTGGATCTAAGGAACCGATTTTAAAAATTCTTTTACCAATAGAAAGCCACATTATTTGTGAGTGTTATATGCTATATAATAACTCGAAAAATAAAGAGGCTTTTTTCGTGGAAGGCGGATTTGCAAAGTAAGTCGGAGAAAAAACGTGCGAACGAAAACGTTTTCTACGAACGCTGCCTTAACTTGAGAGATATATGATTCATAGTTGCGGGTAGAAAATAAATGAATATAAGAGTGAGTGTGTGAGAGAGTGAGTGAACAGTTTGAATACCTCAACGAAGCGAGAGCAGGACGGCTAGTATGAAATAAAAGCAATGTAAATCTTTGCGAGTTCTAAGCTATTAAAATAACAGTAAGCATTCGAAAACAAAAAGTCTAATATTATTTTAAAGCAAATTCTGATGAGTTTTAAAGAAAAATCTGGTATATTTTTTTTTATTTTAGAAAGTTTTTAAATTCCATTGCATTTGTACACGTTTGCCACTTTAACCTAATTACGGCACTTTTCCCTTTGCTTGTACTCCGTTGCAGAGGGAACGCGGAAATTCCCAGCGCATTCATGAATAACCTGCACTATTACAATAAACTACCTGCATAATATAAATAAATGAAACTAAACTTAATAATATCATCACTATCAACTAAATATTACAAAACAAAGTCTCTCGCTGTGTCTATCTGTTCGCGAAAAACTCAAAAACTATTGAACGGATTTTCATGTAGTTTTCACTAATAGACAGAGTGATTCATAATGAAAGTTTTGGTGTATAACTTGTTAAGGTTTTGAGGTTGAAATTCGACTACAATTGCATAAAAATCTAAAATTTGCTTCTTGGATTACTAAAAACTTTTAATAATTTTTCTGGATAATTTTTGCTTTTAAGTACAAATTTCGAAACTACAAAATCCTTAATTTCAAGTCTATAATACAAGTTATCATATTCATCATTATACCATGATATTGCTGATGACTTTAATAACAGTAATTAATTTACTTTATCATGATAAGATTAGATAATGTATTGCCGTATAAAATAGACAATAACGTAATAGTAACTGTTTCATTTGATTGTGTGCTTCTACAGCTGACGGGAAATACGGATGACTCAACTCTATCGACACGCGACTAATATAATGGAGACAAACATACAGACGATTCAAAACAACCAAACTACTCAAGTTACTACCACTAACAATAGTTGTTATGAATGGTTTATGAATATGTAAACGCAAACCATTACGACACTAAAAGTAATTATATAAAAGCAACTAAAAATTTCTATAAATATGTATACGAGTAAAATTAACATAAAATTACGCTCTAATTATAGTAGAGGCTATTTGTAACAAAACCATTATTATGATAAAACACTTTCACGTCAAGAAAAGCCTGTTTGGTAATTCTTTGTAATATGAAAAATGTGCATTACTTGACATGGTGGTTGCTACGCTGCCCCAGAAGGATTTATCCTGAGCGACGTCTAGTGCAGGTTCTTCTGGACTCCTGACTGGTTCAACCAGCCCGGAGACAGGTCGTGTACCCAGCAGGAAAGCTGCTGGTGAAACCCTTGAGCGACGCAGCTTGACTGATTTTTATTACTTGACAATTAAAAAAGGCGAGGATGTTTTAATTGGCAACACAATTCCAATTGGTATTTGCGCAGATATTAACAGTTGCAATCAGAGCGTTAAATTATATTTTCTCTTTAAATTGGTTTACGTAAATGAAGTAGCGATTGTTTGAAGAGTAGACAGTGTTGCACGCTACGTTAAGCGCGAAAATGACGTATCTAAACAACTTGACGGCATTGACCTGAGATGCACAATGCACATATGATCATTACGTCAGAACATAAAAACAGAAAAACACTGTAAACACAAGAAAACAAGCCGTTTTCGCGAAACAAGAAAATTCAATATTTAACACAAATGCCGCAAAAAATATTTTTAGCGCAAAGCGTTGTAAATAGAGAGCGCGTGCTTAGCCCGTGGCGCTTGTCGCCATATTGCTTTTTGGAGGGTTGGCCCGTTTCCCGCATGCGCCCTAACCCTAGGGAGAACTTGGATGGAAATGTCAGATCGTACATAAATATTATCGTTCGTATACTATTTCCTTTGATATACAGGATAACATGCTCAATTTTCAATTGGCGAATTTATAGGTTTCGTATGTTTACCAATTTTTTTACCTTTTTAAAATCTATTTTGTTGCTATTAGTCATAGTCTAGTCAACAAGTTCAAAAACGTGTTAAATAGAAATAAAGCTCCTAAAAATATGTGCGATAGCTCATTCGATTCGGAATGACGTCTAGAAAAATGTTTTTTAAGGGTATATTAGCACATAAAAAATTGCGATTGTTATTAACAAAATAAGATAAAAAAAAGGTGGTTAGTTTTTCTTTAATAATTTCGAAAATAATGATATTTAAGGAATTTTGAAAAAAGATCCTGAAAGAGGAGGAAATTTCCAATAAAAAAGTCCTTACTCTATCTCTATTATTTATAAATTTTTTTAACGCTAAAAATAGGGCTACGCGAGGTCGTTATGGCATAGGCGCGCCGTCTAAGAAGCCGCTATATAACCTAAAATAATTTTTTTATCATATTAAATAACAATATAAAAATTTGGATGAATTATGACGAAAAATACCTCGGTGAAAAAAAAATTATATGTCGATTTTTCAAAAAGTTACACCATTGTTAATTAACTAATTTTTTTCCAATCTCTGTTTTTATAAATTACGGCATAAAAGTTTAAATAATTGGTCTTTAAATTTTTGCTTCGTGGAGCTCTTCGCTACCAATACCTGACAGGATTTTGAAGCGAAAAATAAAATAGAAAGTGGAAAAGATAAGTTATGTCCGATTAAGTAAATTAAATTAATTAACCTCTGAACATTTTCCATTAACCTAATAAATCAGAGATCAAAAATAAATATAAGAAAATAAAAACGTATTTTGATAGTTATCTGACGTAAAGCAGTTGTTAACGCATATTATTTAATTTCTTGATAAAATTAATTGTCGGTATGAGTAGAATAATTAAATATACTTTAAAATTATTACATATTTATATTATAAATGGCATAACGTATATATAATGACGTAAATACTGTCCAACCTTTGAGAAACGACCTTCACAGTGAAGTTGATTAATTAAATATTCCATTTCTGTTACAGATGAAAGGTTTCTGGCTAACTGATATTTTGGTAAATTGTTTTGTGGTCGCTTTATATTTGGGACTTCATTATATGTTGTTTAATTGAATGTTATATGACTTTACTAACTAGTTATTCACCCTCGCTTAAAGTTAGGCTATAATATAAATATTATATAGGCAATGTTTTATCTTATATATACAATTCTCGTGTCACAATGTTAGTTTCCATACTCCTCCGAAACGGTTCGACCGATTTTTATGAAATATTATATGCATATTCAGTAGGTCTGAGAATTGGCTACTATCTATTTTTCATCCCCCTAAGTGATAAGGATGACCCACCCCAAATTTTATGGCAAAATAACATTTGCTAGGTCAGCTAGTTTATTTATAAACATTGATTCTATAAACTTCTACGCTCTTCAAATTAATATCATGAAAATAGTGTCCGACGCCTTATTGCATTGTTAATTTTGATGACAGAGAAAAATATATAACTTCGCTTATTTTGACGCGATTTTAAAATTCTTGTTTTATTTAATTCCTCCGTATTTTTCTGCTTAAGCGTTGATTGTAGTCTTGGGCCTAGTCGGTCACCAAGAAGAGCGATCTTTTTAGTTCGCAATCCAATGGCGAACTAGTTCGCTCCTTCAGTTCGTTAGTACTTTTTAAAGTAATTTAGTAAAAATAATAAATAAAGGAAAAAAACAACGATATTCTTAAAAGTGAAACATCGATGTTTATCAATAATATATTGACATTTCTATCACCATTTAAATATATATGTCTCTATCAATTTTTTATTACAAATAATCCACTATTTTTATTTATTAGACATTTATTTTTATAAAAACAAATAGTCAAGTATGGATAAAACATAAGCATCCCTAGAAGTAAATAATTCAATTAAGTAATAATAAAGAACTAAGAGCGAGATCGTGGACGAACTAGTTCGTATAGTTCACCTAAAGGAGCGCTCGTTTGAACTAGGTCGTTCGCAAACTATCCAAGACTAGTTGATTGTAAGGTCATAGAAAAACCTTATAATAATACTGACCAGATTTTGGAAATTCTTTCTCCTCTTATTGACACTGAGATACCATTAAGTTTTTCTAAAAATTTGCTTTCTTCTGTAATTTTATTTCCTGAATCAGTTTGGAGTTTTAAAATTCAGTAAGCTGGCGTTTTATAATACTGAAGTAAAGTGAAGGCATCTAAATGTAAATTAACCCAATCTCAGTAGCTTTACATCATAGGCAAATATTGGCGTAAAAGACATTGTTTCATGTCGGCAGATTGCAACAAAGTTACAATAGAACTTGGGAAAACTCCTTATCACACATCGCGGAAGCATCCAGTTACAATTCTCATGCATATTATTAATACAAGGTCGAATATCTATATTAAACAAAATATTTACGATAAATTATCAACCAGTCCAATCGCCATATTTACCACACTATTACTTAAGTCATTCATTTAATATTTTTTTTTTAATAATAGATAATGGTAAGTGGCCACCATCGCCCATGGGACATCGGAAAAACATGAAACACTCTCGTTTTGTCGATGCGTTGCATCCCCGAAGATTAGGAAGGGGGAATAAAGAAAAAAAAAGGTGCATGAGCATTATTGGGATGGGAGAGGGAGGGGGTAAGTCTGGCCCACATGCGGCTCAACCGGAACGCGTCTATGACACTTGGCGATCGGATTCGCATGTTGGTGGTCGCAAGCCAGTCGGGGAACAGATCCCCTACCACCAAGGGGGTGCTGGGTTACTCGGCTCTTACGAGATGCTCTCCCAGCGGCAGAGGGGAATAGTATTCTAACCCGTCCCCTCACGGGTGACATCTACATCTACACTATTATATAAAGAGGAAAGATTTGATTGTTTGTATGTTTGTTTCATCATCCTTTTTGGGTAACATAGGCTATGTGGTGTTGCCATAGATACTCTAATTAAAAAGATATGGCCATTTCAGTGGCATAAGGTGGCCATTTTGTAAATTGAAGAGTTTCTCAGGAACTGCAAATACGATTTAAATTTTTTTTTCGCTGACTACACGCTACACTATTCCTGAGTGACATAAGTGATTTAGTGTTGCCATATACATATTTTAATTTATAGATTATGGCCATTTTGTTGTTACTAATACAATTTTAAAAATTCTTTCATTGAGAGAAGTCTGTAGTATTTCCGTCTCTCTTCCTCTTATATACTATCATTTTCTCTTATCCTCTCTCTTTTTTCTCTCTTTGATTTTTATCTTTATCTGTTCAGAATGATCACTTTCTTTCTTTCGATTATCTCTCTTTCTTTCTCTGTCCTTTACCTATTCAATTTTATTTTTGCTCTGTCCTCTTTTATTATCTATCGCTTTTTTTTATTATTTTTTTTTTTTAACTTTTTCTTACTCTCTTTTTTTCAAATAATGAATTACAGTGACAATTTAGGGACATTACAAAATCACAATTACAGATAACCCGACTACGGCGAAGCTAAAAGGAAGAGTTATGATTTTGGCAGTCTATGTATGTATGTCCACCCTAGCCCCTAAACTACTGAACCAATTTTCATGAATGAGGTGTCAATAGATTTGTAACAATGGAGCGGGTGACATAGACTATAAAAATTTTATGTTTTTTTTTGTGACGGAATTTAAAGCCATTGTTCCTCTAATCATAGTAAGTATACATGGGTGCGACCACGGTTCTACCTTGACCATTTTTATCCATCTGAATTATTTTCTTGTTTCATCCTTTTTAGACCACTTTAATACGTAGTCGGGTTATAGCTTTTTAAACTTTATTTTTGTACGCCCATCACGTAAAAGTTTTGATTTGAATCGGAAATCAAAAAGTTGTTAAATTGACAAAAAAATCATTATCAGTTTTGTATGGAAAATCAAGCTTACGGATAGTTCTTAAGAGTAATCGAAAGTTATGCTAATCCAGTAGGTAAGTGTTCAGCGAGCGTTATCTTATCGTCATCATGAGAAAAAATTACGTTAAATATGGTTATACAACCCCTTGCTTAATATATAGATAAGAAAACAATTTACTGAGGAAACTATAAATATTCATTGCCCATTAATTTTCCATTAAAAAAACTAGAATAATAAATTAAAAATTTAAACATCAACACATTGTATGTATAAAAAATATATAGATAATCTTTATGTATTTAAAAAAAAGTGAGAATGGTAGCGCATTGTGAGCGTCTTGCGTGCCTGTATAGTTACTTCAATTCATGACTATTTTTATTACAAATAGCAGGCGCTGGGGAGCAGAACTGCCGCGTAAGAACCAATCATGTATGGCGCGCTCTTCTCGCCCGTTATCAAAGTTAGAAGTACACTTAAATGCCTTCAACTATAAATCAAAAATAAATTGAAGGGTTTCTCAGGAACTACTAATCCGATTTAAATTTTTTTTTCACAGATAGAAAACTACACTTTTCATGAGTGATAAACGTGATTCAGTGTTGCCATATACATTTTTTAATTAAAAGAATATGGCGATTTTGTCGTAACTAACCTGATTTTAAAAATTCTTACGCTAATAGAAAACTATACTTTTCGTAAGTGACAAAGGTGATTCAGTGTTGCCATAAACACTTTATTAATTAAAGGAACATGGCCGTTTTGTTACCAATCCGATTTTAAAAATTCTTTCACTGAGGAAGTCTACAGTATTTCTGTCTCTCTTCCTCTTATATACTATCATTCTCTCTCATCCTGTCTCTTTTTTCTCTCTTTAATATTTATCTTTATCTCTGTTCAGAATGGTCAGTCTCTGTTCGGTTTTATTTTCGAGAGTCTCTCTCTCTCTCCTTTATTTTTATTTTTGTACATATATTCTTAATTTAACATATACTTTAACGTAGACGAAGTCACGGTAGTCGACTAGTAATTAATATAGTTGTCGGGTTTCGTACAAAGATGTAGAGAAAAGTGTCCAATACTCGCACATATACAAATATATACTTTTTTCTTTCTTGCGATTCCTCGTGAATGTTTATTATAATCTAAATAATATTAAGTTGTTTGTTTGTATCTTTACAATTAATATATATAGTTCCGTTTGTATTGAATATTGTAATATGCAAAATACCATAATCTTATACTAATATATAAAGCTGAAGAGTTTATTTGTTTGCTTGAACGCGCTAATCTCAGGAACTACTGGTCCGATTTGACAAATTCTTTCAGTGTTAGATAGCCCATTTATCGAGGAAGGCTATAGGCTAAATATCATCACGCTAATACCAATAGGAGCGGAGCTACACGTGGACGAAGTCGCGCGGGTAGACTAGTTAATAATATCACTACTTATATGGTATATTAGTCATTTTGTAGTCGTATGACGTCAAGATATAAAACACTAGATTGCCTTGTAAAGCTCGCCATTTACAGACGCCATTTTAAAACGAGAAATCGATAAAAAACATGTATGAAAATAAAGCAATGTTGATTCAGAAACAGTAAATAAAATACAGTCCGTCTGTTTGTTATTTACTGTTTCTGAACGACGTTATTACTCGAAAACTGCTGAATGGATTTTTATGCGGTTTTTACCAATGGATAGAGTAATTCATAATGAAGGTTTAGACGTATAATTTGTTACGATTTTGTGTTAATTGGTTGAAATGTGACCATAATTGTTGAATAAGCCAACAGAGAGATTTCATCAATAATCCCTTTAGTACTTTAATTTTAATATAACTTGGGATAGTTACATGATACGTTAGTTAAATAAAAAGGGTTTTTATGGAAATATTAAAAAAAAATCTTACACTGTCATTTATAACTTAACAGAAACCGATGACCGCAATCGTAATTGAGAAGTATCAATCAAAACGAAATTACCGCTATGTGTGGTTTCAAATTATAAATACGTACTGTTAGTTATGATGTTAGCAACATTGATTTGAGTACATTATCATTCAGTATAACTGTATCATTCAGTTGTGCCAACGAAAAGGTCGCCATGACAGAAATCATAATTATTTAAATTACTAGAAATCGGGAGTAGGTAATATTCTAGTCCACTAGCCGTGATTTGCTGTTTACAAGTAAATGAAACATTATAAAATGAAGTAATAAAATATTATATTTTGTAATGGTAACCCTACCAAGTAACGGCATTGCAGTCATCATCATTATTTTTATGAATCACGATTGACCAAAAAAAGTTTTAATACACACATCATTTCTGAGGAAAAACCGTTTAAAATTCGACTTATCTACATACGTACTTACTTTGATACGTACTTTAAAAAATGTTAATACAGAGGACCCCCGCTAATCCGGCCCCTGACTGATCCGGGGCACCCCCTGTAATCCGACATGTCTATTATTATTGATTGTTTTAGTACATATGTTTGTACATAATTATTTCCACATATATATGGGGCCATCCATAATTTACGTCACACTATAAAGGGGAGGGAGAGAGTTGACGAAGTGTGACAAAGGTATTAAAATATTTAAAGCACAAAATATGTGACAAGGTGAAGGGAGGGGTCAAAAAATCACGAAATTCGTGTGATGTAATTTAAGGATGACCCCTAATGAAGTATGTTTTGTACTTCTGAGTATAACATAGAATCTTATCGATGGATCTGTAATTTGTCGGATTACGAGGAACTCTTTAAAAAATCTGTAAAAAAATTTGGACTATAGGGGGTCTTAGGCAGTACTCTATAGTTCGACCCTGCGCTGCAAAACGTTTGTCGCATTACCGGGGGTCCACTGTACTCGATTCTATTCGATACTTGATATCGATAGAAAGGTATCGAGAAATACCGTTTTATCTGTACTCAGTGTAAGCAACGTTAATGCGTAACCATGGTTACAAGATTGTTATAATTGTCAGTATATTAATATTGTCACGCAGCTCTCAAGTTAGCAACGAGCTGATAGTCTTCAAACGGTTGACCAGATCTTCACAAATTACATCCAAGTACCATCTTGATTAAATTACCTATCATACAAATAAAACAGCATCAGAATCGATCCATTATTTTGGACGCTAAGATGCCACAGACAGACACAGCTTGTAAGCGTATGACAAGTTTATTAATTAATTTTCTGTTGTTGTTGAAATTGTCACCGTCATCAATAGAATATTGAGAATTAATAGTTTTGAGAGATAATACTCTAGAATTCTTGTGTAAATAATTTAAAATTAATTATTAATGAACCATAATGTCTAACTAAACAAACCTTGATGCCAAATTAACCCTACTATTGAAATCCGACAAAGGAAAAGCCAGAGTTGCACGATTTCATTAAAAAAATATATTAATTTTGACTGTCATGTCGTAATTTAATTTATAATCATTTTTCCACCTAATTAATTATATCTGAGTTATTATAATTTTTGAATTTTTGTTTGTCTGTCAATGTCAAAGTTTATACAAGCAAATATACATTTGTACGTAGATCGTGTAAAAGCTATGTAAGTATATTTATTTAGAAAATATTTTACTATTATGCCACAGGAAATTTGAATTTTTCCGGGATAAAAAGTAGAGTATATGTAAATCTAGATTACATAGTGTCTATGTGCCAAATTTTGTTTAAATCCCTTTTAGTGTAATTGAGTAACAAACATCCAAGCACAACTTTCACTTCTATACAAATAAATAAAATTGGAGTTTTTAACAATTTTTGTTTGTCTTTCTGTCTGTCTGTTTGTTCCGGCTAAACTCTGGTCCGATTTTGACGGGACTTTCACTGGCAGATAGCTGATGTAACAAGGAGTAACTTAGGCTATTTAACATCTCACTACGACTCATAGGAGCGGAGCAACACGCGAACGAAGTCGCGCGGGTCATATCCAAATTCAAAAGCAATAACACAGACAATAAATTAAAAATGTGTTTGACAGTTGGCGCCATTAACCACAGATAAAATATGACGTAAAACCTGGCCGACGTCCAATTCAGACATCCTTGACCCGACGCTTTTGTCTAAAGATGGATACCGAAGCTCTAAGACGGCCGTGAAGAATGAAAGTTGAAATACTAAGATATTTTCATTACTCAAGGTGAGTCTTTATTTTTTATCTGAAATCGTGACACAGATCGATCTCATTTGCAATTATAACAGAATCAGAGTTAAAACATAAAATCATCATTAAAATAAAGGTCAAGATTGCTTAAAACTCGTATATTTTGACATTTGACATAGAATACATTCTAACAGTGTCATTGTCTATTGCAGTCTTTGTTGACTAATAGGAACTAGACAAACGACATCAAAAAATATTCCAACCTAATAGCTTTTATAGGAAAGACTAAATTGAAAAAAACATTGGGGACGCAAAAAATTAAGTACTTTTAGTTTTATATCTACTTCTTCCATTGACGCTACAACTTGTCTTACAAAGTGGGTCTTGACCTCCTCACAAAACTTTTGTTTAGGTCTCATCAGACGGTGTACCTGATGGAAACCGTCGCCCATGGACATGGGCACGGCAAAACTAGAGATTGTTTTGTGAGTGAGGAGAGGGATCGAAGAGATAAAAGCTGCGGTTTCAGTGGACCCTGAGCAAGAACCCTGTGTTTACTGGAACCGCAGAATTATTTTGGGAGAGGGATGGAGTAGATCTGCGCCGCATGCGGCTTGGCCGGAACACGTCAGAGACACTTGACGGGAAACAGATCCCCTACCATTAATGGGGGTGCTGGGTTACTCGCCTCTTGCAAGATTCTCTCCCAGAGGGTAATGCTATTCTTACCCGTCCTCAGGGAAAAAGCTTGGTAACCTTTGTTGTTATCCTCAAGTCCACCTCCATGCAATCGTACCAACAATTTTTCGGTTCCTATTGGCCTTTTTGTTGCGGTCTTAGTGTATTATTTTTGCAGCTCTTTAGTTTCATATATTTGGTACATATTTTGGTAATTATTATCAGTATTATAATAACTATTATTACGTCAAGATATCAAAAAAAAAAGCATGGCTGATGCAGCAGCAGCGGCTACGGGGATATCATGCACATAAATAAATAATAGCATACTGAAAGTAATCAAGAAAATACATAATACAGATAGTCTCAATATGCAATTATTTATATTTTAAATATTTATCTCCTATCTAATAGTTGACGAGTGTAACTTTGTTTGACACTATGTGTCTAGAGTTTATTTAAAGATCAAACATTGCAGCATTAGATATTCACGTCAATAGATTACGCAAAAATTAATGCATAATAATAATATAAGTAGAACATTTGACGGCAATATTCGATAAATCGTGACCATTGTACCTTTCCCATGACTTCTTTCGAAACAGAGATGACAAATGTATCGAACACGAGATAATAGTCACGAATGTATTACATCAATTGTTCTTCATTGACTTATCTATATATAGTCTCTCGTAAATAGGCCCTAACATAGAAATTTAGGGCCAACGCGTCACATTCCTCACTGGAATAATATACCACAAAATAAATAATGAAATCACTAAAAAGTAAAAAATATTTAAACTTGGTGATCAGTTGGTAGTGTATTAAAAACATAAGTTATTTTACTTTTCTCTTTTTATCAGCTTACTTAAATAACTTCAATGTATACAATTAGTTGTCTGTACGTCCCCATAATATTTAAAGAAGTATCCGAACTCCTAACCGTCTGTCTTCCATCAGCTCAACAGTATCTGATTATTTAATAGATAAAAATATGTGAAAAAAGAAACATTGTAAGTGCCTTTGCAATTTGATATTTTTCCTCGATTTCTCCGGATTCCACCATCAGATCCTCACTTGGTTCCAATGGGACCTCCTCGAATGAAAAAAGAAGTTTGAAAATCAGTCCACAACTGACGGAGAAATCGGTGAACATCAGTCGAGTCGAGAGGAAGTCGGTTGAAAAGGCGGTCATTCAAAAATGTCTAATTGCTTCTTTAAAAAAAAGAAAGATAGAAAAGAATCAAGGAATAGAGTATCTGAAGTTTTATTTATTTGTTTTGCAGTTAAATAACTAATTTTGATTAAAGCGATAATTTTGATAGATGCTACTATTTAGTCGCGCTACTATTTAGTTTTAGTTAAAAAATATATGTGACATGTTCAGACTTCTTTGTTTTAAAATTAAATTATTTTCAGACAAGGCCAAAATTTTTTATTTATATTTACACGTCTAGATAGTAAAGCATTTTAAATATGGATGACAATAATAATCTCTTTGAACACAATGACTTCACTACAACAGTAACGTAAAAGGTACCTAAATATTTTTTTAAATAATTAGGTATATTTCTTTTAAGAAAAAAAATCTTTAATATTTTTTAAAAGTAGATCGATTATTTTAGAAGGAATCAAAAGGGTGCTCTTCTGGGTCGTGTACGAGTCTGGTTGTTCAGATTGCCGCGGATTATAGCAAGGTAACCTTTTGATTCCTTTTAAATCATGAATTTCTGCAAAGTAACGCCTGATTCAATTCAATATTTAATTATTTTAGAGTTAACTTATCAAATTATCACCTTTTACGGTTACGTGTTGCTTTACTACAAACTCCATAATCTGTTATTTAAATTTGTCATCCTGACTATCCTAATTTACTTATATTTATATAAATACATATAAAAATAAGTGTTGGTATGTATTGCATATGATATTATAACACTTAACCAACTGTGATAAAACTTTGATATACTTTTGTGAGCACCAGTTTATATATCCATATTGTTTATGTCATCTATATCGTCTATGAGACCGACAACGTCGTCACCAGACGAGCTCCGATTTACAACTGACTCAATCTCTATACGAACAGAGGTTATATACAGTCTTGGAATAAAATATAAAGTACTACCCGCGAATATAGTTATCAACGATGTTGCTAAAAATTTAGTAATACAACACATAGTGTATATTATTGATTATCCTAACCTGCATAATGGAAGCCCTACTGGACTATTCACTTCCAAGTAACATTTCCTTTGTTTCTTCCTTTCTATTGGATTAAACTCGTGGACTTAACCTTTTTTAAATTCAAGAATAAGTAATGTTACACTATATAGTTACAATAATCCATGTAATTGTACTTAACGTTCTCTTTAATATTTAAGTCTAAGACTTCCGCTCCTCGATAACGGAGGCCTAGCACCACGCCACCAAACAACAATACACTATTAGTACCAATACTTTAATATGTACTGCGCGACATCACTTGACAGACTAACTCGATCCTATCGGAACGAAAGTTATATATAGCCCATTCGATATATTATCCGCTTCTTCTACCCGCGAATACTAATTTATAAACGGTGTTGCTAACATAAAGAATTTCTTTGTATGTTTGTCCTCAATACGTTATTGATACATTCATCAAATTATGATAAAGCTTTGATAAAATTTTCTGAGTACGCATTGTAATTTGTAACTTATTTTCGTAATCAGTAAAAAAAAAATATTATTTAGGATCATGAAAAGCGATACCAAAAAAAGCGACTCAAAACTCGTTTTAAATCAGAATAAATACTTGTATGAAGGTCATTTCGCGTAAAAGGAAAAATCTAAGATCCGCATTGCGAGAGTGAGCCCTAAGGTGTGACGTGTAACGGGTCAGATGAGTAACTTCACTTGTTCCACTTTCATCCTTCCTCCACTGCCTCACTGGGTTATCACTCGATAACATAACTGTACTTTAATCATTCTACTACTACTAGTCGACCCGAACGACTTTGTCTACGTGATGCTCCGCACCTAGAACAGTATGACGGCTTCACTAAAATATCCTCCTGGGGGTTATACTTTAGACTCAGATTTTGTAACTCTTTCACGAAAAAACTACTTAATGGATTTTGATGAAACTTTACAATATTATAGCTTACACATTAGAATAACACAGGCTATAATTTATAATATTATATATTGTGAATTATCCAAAATATAGCGCGTGAAACCGCGAGGTGCAGCTAGTAATCAATATTTCCGCAATGACCGCGTATTAATTTGGTTTGCGTTTATCTTTACGAATGATATTCAGTTTGTGCCAAATTTTAAAATCAAATGTAAATGTTGTTCCAGAAGTGTTGCCAACATCATATTAACACTACATGGGAGCTACACTGCGCAGTAATACGTCAAAGACAACAATAATTTAGACGGAAACCGAGAAAATACTTTTAAACACTCACTAAATTCTTCGTAATGGAATCCCAGCATCCCGACACACAATGTACATCAAGTATATAGCCTATAGCCCTCCTCAATAATTAGGCTGCCCAACACTAAAACAATTTTTCAACTAGAACACATAGTTCCTGAGATAAGCGCGGTTAACTAAAGAAACTCTCCGGCTTCATAATATTAGTATATATTGTCTATAACTTTGTTGCTATTTCAAGTAAATTCTTAAACATTTCACTCTTTTAATACCATCTTTCTTTACACAAGTGTCAAATTAACATATTTTCATAATTACGTTTCCTTCTTTAATGTCACAATCCTACTAATAATACAAACGCGAAAGTTTGTAAGAATGTATGGATGACTGGATGTTTGTTACTCTTTCACGCAAAAACTACTGCATGGATTTTGGTGAATCTTTACAATAATATAGCTTATACATCAGAATAACACATAGGCTATAATTTATAATTATACAGTGTAAATTATCCAAAATACAGCGGGTGAACCGCGGGGCGCAGCTAGTTGAACATATACGCGGGAAACGTTTTGATTGGCTAAATACGAGCGCTTATAAAGTTGTGTCATTGGTTTTCAGAATGTTGCCACTTGAGAGAACTACTACAGAATAAAATAGTAACATTACGGTAATGTAAAATTTAGGAGGTAGGTGACTAAAATTTATTAAAATTAATTTTAAAAACTTACTTGAAAAATAAAATCAAAAAAATTAATGCAGACGGTTTGAATAATGACGTATGTTTTATAAACGTCCTTCATGAACAGACATCAAGGTCTTAAGTTCCGTCCACTTTTGGGACTATTTGGACTTATGTCTGGCCTTTAGTTTTTATGTCAAACCAGAACCAGTGGAAATAGAGACATGTTATAAAAAACGTATTTAAGTATTATGATAGTACAACTCATATTTCACGAGTAAATTGCGCACAAACAAAGCCGGGTAGCGTCGCTATTATTTAACATTTTAAGTGTATTTCCAACGATTGAAATGTACCTTGGTTTGGCAAATAATAGGGTATTTATTGAAGAATGTATTACCGTTCATAGGTTACGTGGTTACGCAAGAAGTGAGTGTACAGCGTACCAGTTAAATAGAGAGAGGTGAACTCGACTCGTGGTGGAATGGTAACGTAAATGCTTAATCAACGAAATTATCCCATTATTATTTACTAGCAACCTGCCCTCGTTTTGCTTAGGTAAAATGGAGATTTTTCTGGAATATCCAAGAAAAACCTAATAAGCCTACGTCACTAAAAAAGGATGTAACTTTCGATGGGTGAAAGATTTATCAGAATTGGGTTAATACTTTTTGAGTTATGTTCTTCTGATTCTTGATAAACTTTTGGACCAAAGCATGACGTAATTTACATGGAAAATGTCTATTTTAATTATTTAATATTTTAGAAACATATTTAACTAATTCTTCTACACATTACAGTTGATTTCTTCAGACCTTTTAGACAATAAATTGTCAATAAATGTCCTTAAACCTGCATTATCTCTATTAATCTCCATAAAATCAAGTAAGAAATGTTTGTGGGAATGTATTTTTGTTGAAATTGTCTTGTTATTTTCTTGTTTATATCAAAAATCACGTAGGTACTGATGATAACATCGAGTTCTCATTCCAGATCCATTCACTGTATCAAGATCTTGCGTAACTTTTCTTGCTCAGCAATGCTATCGATATCTTTTATTTTATCAACCACTTATACAATTCCTAAGAAATAAAACGAAAAATATTACATGTTCTATGTTAGCAGAAGTACTTCTATAGAATAGTGAAGCAGTATTAGATTTTGATTGAAGACTTTATATCTTTACAGTAAATTCAGGCTTTCCAACATTTCAGAGGATTTTTCGAAAAATCTATACACCCTAAACTTTTCCAATATTTTTTTTTTTCAATAGAGGAACTCATGCTTAATTTATTTTTGAAATAATAGATTTCCAAAAATTCATAGTTCAAGAGATATGAATTTTCAAAAATTTACGAGTCCGTCAAACTACATATATGAACTTTAGAAAAATAGATCTCTACAATATAATTAAGATATTTTTTTTTAAATATTACCAATTTTAAAGGAAATAAATGCTGTTTACAATTATTTTTTTAATTACGAGAAACGTTTACTTACGACTTATATCCATAGAAAGGGTATTAGCCACACACACACCCATCATTGATTTTCAGTCACAATATACAATAAATACCGATAGCACACTTAAAAAAATCGATTTTAATCAATTATCAAAATCACATTCACATAATCGATTTAGCACTTCACTAAACTTAAAAATGATCAAACATTTTTATTAATTCACTTTTGTTTATATATTTAAGTGTAACACAAGCGCACGGTAGTAAGATCCGGCACAAACTGCGGCGAGATTGTTACATGTCTTACGTACAGCGCTTCTCAAACTTACGCTTGAAGTATATTTTATTATTCACATATTTCTTCATCTTCATATTTTTATTAGATACTATTTTTGGTATTTCAAAAAAATCTTTAAGTACTCAAAATTATTATAATTTTTATAAATCAAAAATTAACCTCCATCAAGTGAATGACGTCACGACTTAGTAATCGTCATTCTGTTTTGATAAATTTCAATTTTAACTGTTATTTTGATATACTATCGCCTCGTTGGACGGCAAAACACCTTTAAGTTATAACCTATTATTTAATGACCACGTTTTGGCCTTTGAATGGCCATATTTTTTTAATTAGAATATTTATGGCAACACCACATAGCCTATATTACCCGGAAAGGATGTAGCTTCCTATCGGTGAAATAATTTTCAAAATCGTTTTATCAGTTTTCGAGTTTATTCGCAACAAACATGTAGATAATACTTATAGTCATGTGACAAACAACAGAATGACGTCACGACTTTTCATTTCATCGCAATTTTCCTGCTTTTTAGCTGTATGCATAATTTTCGACTGATTTCTATTTGTAGGTCCCTGAAATTAATATTTCTGATCTGCGCGAGAATTTAAATACAAAAATGATATTACTTTTATCGCGGAAACGTAAATCTCATTGGTTATTATATACTATAGAATACCTAAACCTTTTTACAAAGCAAAAGTAATTTTCTCATTGTTTAATTGAGAATAAAAAAAGCCAAAAGTTAACGAATCTCAGACCAACACCAGCATCGGCAGTCAGGTTTTATGCAATACAAGTTTTTGTTCCTTTTCCGCACTTTCCAGTCTATTGTTCGTCTTCTTACTTTTATTTTTACGAGACGTCGCTGAACAATCTAGATATAAATATAAAATACAATCATTACTAGACTGAACGTTGAAATTTTGATTTTATGTATCCTGTGTGCAATATATTGTATACTAGCCGACCCGCGCGACTTCGTTCACGTGTGGCTCCGCTCCTATGGGTCGTAGCGAGATGTTAAATAGCCTAAGTTACTCCTTGTTACATTAGCTATCTGCCAGTGAAAGTCCTGTCAAAATCGGTCCAGTCAATTCAGAGATTAGCCGGAATAAACAGACAGGCAAAAATTCAGGCACTCCAATTATGATGTTGGTAACACTAATTGAGTAAACTGAATATCATTTGTTTGTGCCAACGTAAAGATAAAAGTCAACCAAATAAATACGCCGTTATGACGATTTCCGTCCGTCCGATTTATTATTACTTCGTGAGTCTTAAGTATATCCCCCAGGAGGATATTCTAGTCAAACCGTCATACTGTTGGTCTGCGTATAGACTATATGCCTTCTACTTGGATCCAATATAGATAAGGTTTTATAATAAGTATAAAACTTGGGAGGAGTACATTAGAAAAGTCGCTGGACCGCATTCATCCTGGATTCATGTCGCTAGAGACAGACAAATGGAAATCTTTGGAGGAGGCCTTCACCTGAGAGGGTATGCATGTAAAAATTAAAATAATAACTTGAATATTAATAATTTAACAATACTATGATATATTTAATTATTACAATTTTTCTTTTATATATTTTTTTATTTTTAATTTATATTCTGTAATATTTCAAAGAAAAATAAAAATTGAATATTGTAAATAAAGAGGCTTTTTTATTTAATTTATTTATTTATAAAATCATATGTATTTTATGACACACTATATCTTATATTATATTTTAGCTACTAAATATTTAAATGCATATTTGTTTTATCAATATCATCACTTTGAGAAACGCTGGTTCTTGACTAAATATTAGCCATACGTTTTACAACAATGCGTGTATTTGTGTAACAGTACGACTACACGTGTTAACTGCTTACGAAATGAACTGAATAAATGAAAAATAACACTACCTACCTAAATAGGTAATTGTCATTAAAACAAGGAAATTAATCATGTTAAATTTAGTAGGTTTAAAGACGTCTTTTATAACCGTAAACTCTCACCTTCACCGCTCATCCTCGCTGCCAAATATTAAACACGCCATCAACCATCAAACAACACTACACTATCAATCTCACCACTTTAATATGTACTGTACCATATCACTTGGCAGATTAACTCAATCCTATTGGAACGAAAGTTATATAATGTCTACTCGAAATAAGATAAAATGAACTACCCGCAAATATTAATTTATAAACAGTGTTGCTAACATTGGTTAAATTTTTATAATTAAAAAAAAATCTAACTTTAAAGTAGGGATGTTGCGAATATTCGCATCCGCATAGGCACATACGCAACATCCGCATCGATTTTGACATCCGCATCCGCATCCGTATAAATCGATGCGGATGCGGATTAATATACGAACCCTTGCAAAACAGACTGGAGTCCGAAAAGGCGCCGAAGATCCGCATCCGCATACGCATCCGCGGATGTGAGCCTCTTAAAATCCGCATCCGCGGAAAAAAGTGGATCCGCAACTTCAAAGTATGACGCAGCCAATAAGCATCACTTCATTTACTTCGCTCTGGTGGAAACGCAGCCTAATTGTCTCAAGTGGCAAAATTCGTAGGAGCAGAGCGATCAATACTTCATGACCTAGACATCGAGGACCCGCACCGGGTTACGTAATAACCTCAATCTAGACTTTATCTTGTTATCTAGGTATTTCAAGGCAAATCAAAAGTATTACACTAGTTTAATTAGGTTATAAAACCTTTTAACTGTGTTGCCAACTAAAGATTTTTTCTCATAAAGAAGCTTAGTTAGACACATACTAGTTCAGCCGCCCTTTATTTCTTCTTTGTCATACAGCTCTACATGCACTACATCCCCTATTTCAACCCCTTCAAGTCTTTTTTACGCGATAAAACATACCCTATGTTATTTACCAAGCTCTTATCTATTTATGTACTAAATTTTATCAAAATCGGTTCAATGGTTAAGCCTGAAAGCTTAACAAACAGTTACTTTCGCATTTATAATATTAAGTTGTGATTAAGATACATTTTAGGCGATTTTCGGTCATCATCATCACAACACATTAATGGCTAACTGCTGAGTCGGGTCTCCTTCTCAGGATGAGGGGGGTGCTGAAGAGGGGAGGCTGAAAAAGCAGTGATGGCTCTGTGGTTAATCAAGACTTGGATTCTCGGTATTAATATGTAATAATACATATATTAAATAGTTTATCCTACTAATATTATAAACGCGAAAGTTTTTAAGAATGTATGGATGTTTGTTTGTTACTCTTTCACGCAAAAACTACTGAATGGATTTTGATGAAACTTTACGATAATATAGCTTACACATCAGAATAACACATAGGCTATAATTTATAAAGATATAGTGTGAATTATCCAAAATATAGCGGGTGAAACCGCGGGCCGCAGCTAGTGTCATATAACTTCTACCATTACTTTGACTCCTATTACCGTTATTATATCGCTTCTTCTTATTATTTTATCTATTAGAAAAATCTATTGTTTAATCTCTACACAGGACTGAGACTAAAAAAAGACTTACTAGCCTTAAAATGTCCTAAAAAGTATAGTTTTTTTAACTTCAATTTCATGAGAAAAACGTTAAACTTCACAATCCTTTGTCTATGTCCTTTCTGATATACAATTTATAAGGAAAGTATGATAAATTTCCTCTATCAAGCCTTTTATTCCTTTTTTTACTCAAATCATTCGCTTTTTGTAAAATAACGGAATACCGATGAAAAGTCAATGTACAAATTAATATTCAGGTCACATAGAAGCGACTGAGATACTGACCGAAAGATGTTGCAAATTGTGTTTTTTAGAACCAATAGAATCGCTTCATTGGACACTGTGGGAGGCTGGTGAAAACGCAGCCTAAGCCTTATGTTACTGAGTTCTTTATTACCAATTTTCTTTATCGTGTAAACTGATTTTATCTTTCTAGAAGTATTTAAATGGCGATGAAGCTACATACTATAATGTTAGTGTTGTATGATGAGTGAATTTTATAGTTTTTACTAATCAATTCTTAAGATATTTGGTTGCTTATTTTTGTCATCAAATTTACTTATGAATGCATAACTCCAGCCGAATGGGAAACAAGTGGATCAAACAAGAAGTCATGTTTACATAATTTAAAATGTCTTTAAAGATTTCAAATAAAATACAAAATGGAAATAGGTATTTTGTATTTCAAATACTAGTATTTGAAAAACGTCACATCTCTGCATACAAGTACAGATTAAAGCTTGTAAAACAAGCGAATGATCTCTTCTCTATTTTCTTTTCTCCCACTGCATCTTCAAAATCAGCATAGTATAAAAAAGTCTGGGAAGCTTTATTATGTAATGAATATACCAATAACACTTCATATTTTGTATGACCTACTCCATTTTATGAATAAACAATATTCTAGAAGCAAGGCCAGCTCATGAAAAGAACACGAAAATGAATAATGGAGTACAATAGATATTTTATATTCACACTGAATATTCAACATTTATTATATGAATTTGAACCCTACATGGACAACATTACCTACTTACCTACTGTTAATTAAAAAGGAATTGAGTAGAAAAATTAGCCTTAAAATGTCTTTCATCGCATGCTCTGCAGAAACTATTGAAGATAGAACAAAAAAATGTTCTACAATATTATAGAACGTATCAATATCTACAAAAAACCTCTCGAGACCATATGTCCAACTATTGTAGTTAAGTCACTATAACTACTTTTTTACATTTTAAAAGTTGATAGGAATACCTATCAAACTCAGACCATGTTATCCATACCTTTGTATTAATTCTTAACCAAATAAATTATTTTCTATTCAAGACTGTTTCAATATCTGTTGATTACTTATTGAATTATTGAAATCGGACATTCCATTCAAAAGATATTACGAAACTAAATATGTAAATATAAACACAAAAATACACGCTGACGCGCCGCATACTTATCAGTTTAATTATCTTTTTCCATCCCACAATGTTTAAAGAAATGTCCACCCGATTGGGATGTATCTTAAGAATAGATACAACTATACTAATATAGTATAAAGAGGTAAAGTTTGTGTGGTAGGGGGTAATCTCTGATTCTACTGAACCGATTTTGAAAATTCTTTAACCAATAGAAAGCCACACGAAAAATGAAAAAAACTTTCCTGGTTAGATATAATATGTTTCATAGTTGCGGGTAGAGCATGAATGAATAAATGAGTGTATGAGTGAAGAATGAAGAATTTTAATAAATAACCAACCAACACAATTGAAGCTTAATTCTCATACTTAATACTTTTTTTAATAGTTATTACGTGACTTCATTTACTACGTGAACTTGTCACAGTTAATTGTTGTATTTTAAATTATTTTCCTCTATGCAGCAAAATAAAAAAAATATCTATATGTCGGGGTTTTTATATGATGACAAGGAAGGGGGTAATGGGAAATATTGGGGAACACTAAAAGGGGGTGATGGTACTGAATGGAATATTGGGTAAACGCAACGTAGATACTCCTACTGAACCGATAAATGATCAAATATGATCTTTAACAATTACGAGAGAAACCTAAGCAGTGCCTTGGACTTGTGACCAAGGTGTAGGCATAAGGAATTCCTTTAAGTGATCACGACACTCGCCTCCACTGCTCAGGCTGTCTGTTTAAACCTAAGGTTAATCGCACATAAACCTAACCTAACACAAGACGTGGCAACTAGATTGTAAGACTAGACTCACGTGACCTTGATCAGACAGCACTCCTAAGCACTAACACAACACTGCACTTAACAATTCACTAGTACTATCTAGAGACTATTTCACTTCTTCAGAGACCGCGCACGACTAAGACTTCAGTCAGACTGTCGATGGCATATAAAGGGTCGAGGGTCGAGACGGATAAAGTACCTATATACCAAATGTCATTTAAATTCAGATTATTTTTTTTTTAGCTGCGCGTTCTGCATAAAAAAAATCCAGAAATGGATATACCCCTTTAAGTAGCATCCTGTTAGTAATAATATTAGCAACACTAATTTGAGTATCATCCTGTTAGTTATAATATTGGCAACACTGATTTAAGTGGGAGTCTGGTATGATGACGGTAACATTAATTTGAGTAACATTTGATTTTAGAAGTTGGCACAAACTGAACATCAATCAGTTGTGCGAACATAAAGATAAAAGATTAAAAAAAATATTCTAACAGTAACTCTGAAACTTTGAGTCTAAAATATAACCTCTAGGAGGATGAAACTCGAGCATAGTCAGGTTAGATCGATTAGTTACTTCTAGTACTAGTTCAGGCTTTATACGTCTACAATCATTTTATATATATAACTAGGTCGGCAAACAAACGTACGGCTCACCTGATGGTAAGCGATTACTGTAGCTTATAGACGTCTGCAACACCAGAAGCATCGCAAGCGCGTTGCCGACCGTATCCCCAAGTCCCCCCAGGAGCTCTGGCCACCTTACTCACCAACAGCAACACAACTCTGCTTTAGAGTAGTGTTATTTAGCTGTGATCTTCTGTAAGGTCGAGGTACTACCCCAGTCGGGCTGCTCCATATTTGAGCAGGAAATTTCCTGCTGTGCCCTACCTCAGTTAAAATCATACAATTAAAACAGAAGAGTAGTTTAAAATAATATCTTTCATGTACGTTCTTATCATTATCAGAACGCCATTATGTCCTCGAACGTGGAGAGAGCAGTAAAGAAGCCAACTTAGTAACTTTATTGTGGTATTGTACCATAAAACGTATCCCCATTGTATTGCGTTATGAAACTAGATCACGCTTGAAGGTTGTTGCAATCTCACATTGTAAATTATTAGCTATTAGACGACCTCCATATTAGGGTTTAGTCGTCCGCTCTACGAGTATTACTAAATCATCTGTTTGTTCTGTCTTTCTAAGAGATTACAATGTGGATACTATAAGATAATATTCAAAAACAAGGACTCGCCATTCGTATAAATAGGTATCCAAAAATATTTTTTACTAGTCGACCCTTGCGACTATGTCCGCGTGTAGCTCCGCTCCTATTGGTCTTAACGTGATAATATATAGCCTATAGCCTTCCTTGATACATGGCCTATCTAACACTGAAAGAATTTATTAAATCGGACCAGTAGTACCTGAGATTAACGCGTTCAAGCAAAAAAACTCTTCAGCTTTATATATAAAGTATGGATAATATAACTACAAAACTACAACTATACTTGTGCTACCGGAAGTAACAAAAAGTTGTATGGCTTTAGAAAAATATCTTTTCATAGCTTTCACCTATAACTTAGAATTTCACTCCAAGAGATTGAAGATCTTAGTATTTAATATTAATTTCAAATACAATCAATCGTTACTGATAAAATATGCCTTGATGTTTTTTTTCTTATGAGACACAAAGCTACTTGTTAATGCTATAAAATAATAAATACTTACATAACTCTTTATATCAGAACGCCTGATAAAAGTAAATAGCAAAAGCACAGTCCGGCAAAATTAATATATTTTAAAACATTGATTTATAAAATATATAAACAGAACAACTGCAATATTATATTCGCTGAAAACACTGTAAAATTTCAAGTAATTTGTGTAGTGATCGATTCGGGAAAGGAAGGGATTGGGAATCTGGAACAATAACAAAGGTAAATAAAGTTACTATTAGAAAGCAGTTATTAAAAAAATTCAAAAAATCAGATTGTTCTAAGCCTATGATTAAGAAAAATCCTTGTATAATAAATATGAAATTTTCTCAAAAGCAGCATAAAATACTGCTTGACTGTACTAAATTATTTCCAAAGTTTTCCAACAAACCTCCCCAAGGATTTGAACTAGCAGTAAGATGTAACTTATGCCAAGTAAAGTCCCTGCAGATTTCCAGGTTCTTTATGAAGCCATTACGAAGCAGTTTCCTTATATATTATTCCAAATGGGTCTCCAGATCAATGTAGATATTTTAATATTACAACGACAATAAAATGTCGTGTAACTAATTTAAATACGTCCTAATATTATGCCTTTTAATTTTCTTTTTTTTTTAATGGTAGATAAGGTGCAAACTAGCAGATGGTCCATCTGATAGTAAGTGGCCACCATCGCCCATGGACATCGACAAAACAAGAGATCTCTTGTTTTGTCGATGCGTTGCATCCTCGAAGATAGAGTGGGGATGGGGAGTGAAGAAAATAATGCTGCGGTTTCAACGGACCCTGAGCAATAGCCCAGAGTTCAGTAGATCCGCAACATTAATAGGATGCGAGAGGGAAGGGTTAAGTCTGGCACATATGCGGCTCGACCGGAACGCGTCTATGACACTTGGCGGTCGGATTCACATGCTGGTGGTCGCAAGCCAGTCGGGGAACAGATCCCCTACCACCAAGTGGGTGCTGGGTAACTCGGCTCTTACGAGATGCTCTTCCAACGGCAGAGGAGAATAGTATTCTAACCCGTCCCCTCACGGGTGTATGGTTTTTTGAGGAATTATAAAATGATTGACGTCTTTCGTTTACCATCTTCCTCACAAATAAATATGCTAACCTAACTTATTATTAGTGTAGCTTATTTCCTTTCACTATTATTCTAATTAGGTATATTAATAATAGATAAGTACGCACATAATCGCCTTGAATATGGTGTAGGCCTTAGCTGTCGTCCGACTTGTATTGAGGCTAGTAGTCTTTCCCGTGGGGTTATTTCTCGTCGTGGTGGTGGCAGTTTGCGTTCTGAGGCCTATAAATTACATTATTATTTAATAACAGGAAAGAAACAAGTAGATAGATTCACTAATGGTAAAACAAGTGTTTCTCTTCTTATGTATTGCCGTCTTGAAAGTAAAGCAATGAATATAAATATTAATTTTGCAACCCAACAACAACCAACCAAAACAATTGTTTCGTGTCAAAGTGTCTTTGACCTCTTGCCTCTCCCAATCCCATTAATGCTGCGGTTTCATTGGACTCAGGGATCTTAAGGTTCGCTGAAACTGTAACATTCTTCTCTTTTTTCCCCCTTCCTCACTCTATTTTCGAGGTACAACGCATCAGCAATACAAGAGAATCTCTCTTGTTTTGTTGATGTCCAAGGGCCACGCTGGCTACTTACCATCAGATGGGTTTGCCCCTTAAGTCTCATAAAAAATATAGAATTTAAATGTACGAACTTGTTTTAAAAGTATTTAAATATGAATAAAGGGATAAATTAATAACAATCTTTTAGGAGCGTACTAAGTCTTTAAAAATTGTTATTTCATGTAAAATATTAAAAATTTCGTACCTTTTTGAGTGGCGGTCTACTTCTAATGAATTCGAGTATCATTGCGTGCGCGTCCTTTTTGACACTGAAAAAAGAATATATTGTTAAATAATTATTTATAAACAACTTTACAATAATAAAAAGGAATATACGTTAATTCACAAGACCTTTATATTTTTAATAGAAAGTATTTTTTTCTTAAAGGACTTGTAACCCGCCCTTGTGTTCTTTCAAAATTAATAGAATCCATGATTATGCTATATTGATAATATCAATAATAACCTCATAATTGTGTAATTCAGGAATAATATATAGCCTTATATCAACGATAAATTATCGAAATCGAATAAGTATTTACAGAGATTTAACTTTTTACATTATTAATGTATAATATATTTGTTCGCTTAAACAACACAAAACAAAAGTTTAATTTTCTCACCTTTGCGGTATCGCTCCATCAACTTTTCTTAACGTATACCTCCTCGACCTAATATCGTCCATGAGTATTTCATAAGGTGTTAATTCATATTCTATAGGAGTTCTTGAGTAATTAACCTTCTTTAGTTTCACACCCATCCGCAATTCACCAATCACTTGCATCCAAAACCGCGCCTGGAAAAATTTAATAGCAATTACTAGCTGAAGGTATTTTGCTATCAATGAAAATTAGATCATACATACCTACATATCTCTATCTCACTCTCTGTGGACAGACCTCTCTTTTTAGCGTACTATTACCGTTCCTATTATATAATAATAATAATAATATAATCTTTATTGTTCACAAAAAGGAAACATACAATAAACTATTTAAAAACTTAACAATCGTCTTAAAGTAATTTATTATTTTTATAGAACAATCAATTTTGTAGTTATTTACAAGTTTAGTCTAGTATCTAAACTAGGCCTAGCCTGTATTTTAGAATACTAGTTTCTTCCTTATGTATTATTCAAAAAATTAAAATAGATGATCAATATTAACTAAAGTTTATTTAGCTTTGTTTTATTTTATTACCTGTTTTTATATTGCATAAGATATTGTATTTTTACCTACAATTTATTTTTACTTTTTTATTATTTAATTATTTTTTTTATATAAAAAAAACTATAGTACCGTATAATATAAGTACAGAAATAATATTAAAAATTGGGCACAACATAAAAAGGTCCCACTGACTAACTCAGAAATCTCGAACGAATCAGCTGTTCATTAGGTTTTATAATTTATCAATACAGAAATATCCAAACTTTTACACTATAACAAGTAGCTTCTTTCATAATTTATTATACATATAGATATATTATTATAAACAATCTTTAGATGTTATTAGTAAAAAACAGAGATGTAGATAAATAAACCATTAAAAAGTTACTACTGTCCTGGGAAAAAATAAATATAGGTTACCCTTCTTGAAAGAGAGGGTCTGCCCTGTTACTGTTAAATTTTAACAAAATTTGGTTCAAAAATCAAGCTTTTAATAGACAATAGTAATATTAGTTTATCCGATTTCGCTCGTTTATATATCGTTGAATAGCGTTTTTTATCACCTATTCAACGACTCCACTCTTGTTAAGATATCTTTCAGGACGAATGAAACATTAAATAATTCATTGATATTCTCCACACCGAGCCAACCGAGCCTACCTTATAGGTTCGATATCTTATAATAAATATTTACAACATTTCAAAATTTAACTTAGTGTCCGTCTCGTTTTTGTTGTCAAATTTTTTAAATCGTCTCAAAACATCCCCCTGCATATTGTTAAACATAATTTATCAAATTTTAATTATTTAAAAAATAATAGTTTTTAAAAAACTTTAAATACGCTTTTATAGAAAATTCAACTAAAAAATGAAAAATAAATAATAGTTTTACTACTTTTACACTATTTTTAAATCAAGTTTATTAACATTTATATTCTATTTTTTTAGTTGGATTTTCTATAAAAGCGTATTTTTTTAGTTTTTTTAAACTATTATTTAATACGTAAATACTAGTACTTGAAAAAAAGTATTTTTTTGCTGAAATCCACTAATTTACATGCATCTCGTATACATGACCATCTAGTATTTATTATTATGTCAATAAATAAGGATATTTTAATACATTTAAATAAAATTTAAATTCACACCACTCCTGCTTACTAAATCTAAAGTTCAAACACCGTTTAACTAAAAAACGATCATACTTGTTGAATACAGAACAGGATGAAATATATTTTTTTTTAATTCTGTGAGTAAAACGGTATTAGAACCTAAACTACTTTATTGCAACTATTACTATACCTATACATACTTGTAAAGCTCTCCAAATCCTTCGGTTTGACTATAATTAAACAAAAGTAATGAGAAAAATACGTTTTTACAATTAATTTAAGTAAAACTTAAGTAACTAATAATATGGTGGTTAAAACTTCTATTAATCGAATCATTAAAATCGAAAAATTAATCGATTTCTGTACAGTTTCTTTTACTTATTAAGGGCAATCCTACTAATATTATAAACGCGAAAGTTTGTAAGAATGTATGGATGTTTGTTACTCTTTCACGCAAAAACTACTGAATGGATTTTGATGAAACTTTACAATAATATAGCTTACACATCAGAATAACATATAGGCCATAATTTATAATGATATAGAGAGAATTATACAAATTATAGCTGGTGAAACCGCGAGGCGCAGCAAGTAAACAATAAGAGAGGGCGGGAGCTTCCTTGTTTTACTTATTTTTTATGACATGGGGGATGAGGGGGGTCTGCATGGTGATTATGTCAGTGATAAAAAAGTAAACACGCACATCGTTCCTTGCTCAGAATAAGGAGGTAGAAAAATGAATGCATCTATGTTTACGTAAGCTAGGGGGGCAGAGGTTAGGGATTTTCTTACTTTTGCTAAGATGGGGAACGGAGGTCACACGTTATTCTTAAATCAATCACAAATAATATTATAAATTTAAATATTAAAATAAACGAATAAAAAATCATACGTGTTTTATGTTTATTATGCTAAAAAAAAATTAATTTGATTTTTTATGTGTGTCCCTAATAAACGTAAATTTTAACCTGGACATGGAAGTAAGAACAGCAGGATATATCGAAACTATAAGGGCACCTTTTGCAAGGATAATACAATGATATTAGATCAATTTTGTAAAGTAACTCAAAACAAAACTCATCAATCTTCGTAAACCACAACACGACACTGAATGCCCTACATATTCATTATTCGCACATTAAACTTAACTCATTAATAATTACTCATAAAATCGCGTTTCCATACGAATATTATATGGAAACTAAGTCGAACTTTCTTAGTATAATTCGACATTACACTTTGAAGATATGAAAGTTTTTTTTTATGAAACTAATTTATTCGCAAATGGGATTTAATCTTATACTAATATATAAAGCTGAAGAGTTTACTTGAACGCGCTAATCTCATGACCTACTGGTCCGATTTGAAAAATTCTTTCAGTGTTAGATAGGCCATTTATCGAGGAAGGCTATAGGCTATATATCATCACGCTACGACCAATAGGACCGGAGCTACACGAGGACGAAGTCGCGAGGGTCGACTAGTACTAATATATAAAGCTGAAAAGTTTGCTTGAACGCTTTAATCTCAGGACCTACTGGTCCTAACGATTTGAAAAATTCTTTCAGTGTTAGATAGGCCATTTATCGAGGAAGGCTATAGGCTATATATCATCACGCTACGACCAATAGGACCGGAGCTACACGAGGACGAAGTCGCGAGGGTCGACTAGTACTAATATATAAAGCTGAAAAGTTTGCTTGAACGCTTTAATCTCAAGAACTACTAGTCCGATTTGAAAAATTCTTTCAGTGTTAGATAGGCCATTTATCGAGGAAGGCTATAGGCTATATATCATCACGCTACGACCAATAGGAGCGGAGCATCACGAGGACGAAGTCGCGAGGGTCGACTAGTACTAATATATAAAGCTGAAAAGTTTGCTTGAACGCTTTAATCTCAGGAACTACTAGTCCGATTTGAAAAATTCTTTCAGTGTTAGATAGCCCATTTATCGAGTAAGGATATATGCTATATATCATCACGCTAAGACCAATAGGAGCGGAGCATCACGCGGACGAAGTCGCAAGGCTCAACTAGTATCTAGTGTCGTGTATAGTGGTAATAACATAGGAGCCCAGAAAATATAAAGCTAAGTCCCGAAATATTAACACAATAGACACTTAGAAATGGTATATTTAAAAGGGAGTTATTTTTAAGCCAAGTAAGACTTAGTAGATTTATACCTCAAAAACATTTAAGTCTGACTTGGATAAAGTTTGTCTGGAATCTGCAAAGTCTGGTCTGGTTACCCAGTTTAAAGGTAATTGGAATTACCTATGAAGAGGATAAATTGTAAGGAAACATGATCTACAGTAGAGTTTAGATTAAGATAAAGCCTTGCTACCTTGTGGTCAGATTTAACGCCTCCACACTTCATCAGGCACGTCAGTTCCGTTAAACATTATTAAGCAGAATCAAAATTAAGCTACCATGTTCGTGATCGCGGTTTCCCAACATTACCTAAATGTTAGAAACCTTATATGGAAATATATTGACAACAGAAGGCTACTGGTTTTACCAGAAATTATGAACCTTTTAATCACTACATAGTATAAAACAAAGTCGCTTCCCGCTGCCTGCCTGTCTGTCTGTACGCTTAGATCTTAAAAACTAAGCAACGGATTTTAATGCAGTTTTTTAAAAATTAGATAGAGTGATTCAAGAGGAATAATATAGTAGAGTATCACTGATAATTTAAAAGGTTTCTAATGTGATGTCAACATTGCAAACCTGGCTGAATCCTACGAGATGGATCAAAATAATGTACTACAGTATTGTACACCTTAAAAAGGTCTACAAAAAAGTCCGTGATGGCATATGTCTATCTCTTAGGGATAACCCACAATAACCATTTTTTATCCTTTACTTTTTACGAGAAATAATAGCTTATTTACGAAGCGATTTTAAGCAATACAGCATTAATCCTTATCCAATTAAGTACCTTATATACATTGTGCATTTAATATAGATCAATATGGCCCTTTACAGCATGAAATTTAAATGAATATATTCGAAGATATTACAGATTTAATATGCAGGGATATAGGGGTTACGGCTAATACACTTGAAGCCCGGACAGGCCGACTAATCCATACAATGTAATATAAAAATTAGATAATATTTGGATGTCATCTTCTATTCTATAGGTTCTTAACAAACACGTCCCTCGTTCGCATCCTTGCATATTTCTAGTGGGAACGAAGCCTAATACACGATGATTATTTGATGATTATACCTAACGGCCGAAATTAATAGATTCTTAATTCTTTGTATATATTATAAAAATTTTAATCTGTAATCCAAAGATGATGACAGTGTTGTTTTTTTTTTAATTTTAATTAAATATTACTCTGGGATGCACTTGTAAAGATTGCTGGGTATTTTTTTTTCGATTAATTGATTCATAATTTAATTTTTTCTTAAGTCTATACATATAATACAAAATCGGGTAAGTTACACCATTTATAACTGAACAACGGCTGGACAGATTTATCATGAACAAAAAAGCTTAAAGGCATTAAAATAGGGGATGATTTAGTAGCTTCAGTAGCTTAATGATTCCGGCGTTGGATTCATGATCGGAAGTAATATGTGGGTTCAAAGTGGTGCATTTTAGCTTAATTGAAAGGGTAAGGAGTACTATAGTAGTTGAATTATGATCCATATTTCTAGTAATATATTAATAAAAAAATAAAAAGGGTAAATAAATGAAATTTAAAAAAAAGTATTTTGAATTATTTACTCGATATTTCACATCTGCTTGTCAACAATGCAACAATAACGGTTCCTTTACTTCAAGTATCAGCAAGACCAATGTCCTTAAAATGTATGGATTCCCAATAAATTTAAATACCACATATATTACTTTCCCGAGCTCAATGAACTAACAGATGGCAAACTGGTGTATCTACGTGGAATAATTTAAAATTATTAAGTAACTTGTGTCTAGGAACAAATGAATAGAACTTAATGAAAGTTGCATATTAATTGAATTAGATATTCAGTTATGGCTGGAATACCAAAGATATCGCTTTTATAAAGGGCTGCCTGCGTACATCAAAAGGAAAATAGAAACCCTGGAAAATAATGAGAAGGGAAGGAGAAGGGGACTATAAGGGAGGTGTGAAATTGAATGGACTATTGGATAAACGCAATGTAGATACTGCTACTGAACCGATAAATAACTAAACAGTCTTTGGACTTGTGACAAAGGTGGTAAGCTTAGCTTAAGGGTATCCTTTATTCAATTGAAACACTCGCCTCAACTACCCAGGCTCTTTGTTTAAACCTAAAGTTAGCTAATATACAGATATGCAGTCCCTTAATAATCAAATTATTTAAGTCAACGCAATCAAAAGATACGGCTGATTATGTACTCTACTCTCACAAGTAACGTAAACTATTGGGTACTTCTCGTGGACATAAAATAAGTCATTGGGCAAGAATCAATAACTTTCAGCATACGTAAAAAAATCCAAAAAAAATCAGAAGAGATAACTTCAACTAATCTAAGAACTAATTAATGTTGAAATTGTACACTGAGTAGAGAGAGGGGGAAGCGTCTGTCCGAAACAAGGCTAGCGCTGTGGGTTAAAGTGAGAGAGGAGCAGCCTGCCTACTGCTGCCGTATTCGTGAGAGAAAGGGAAGCCAGACATAGTGGCGCCGTAACGCGTTACGTTACGAAGCAGTTTACCCTCCCATAAGAAGTTATCACTTCAAAAAAAGTTTTTTATTACAGTTGGCAATCTGGACATCTTAACTTTGTTGTTTATAAGGACATCAATTTTCCTACAACAATTATCCGATTGTTTTTAGAGTATCATCCATCCTTAGTTCGATTATCTATAAAAATATAGCTGAGATGATAAAGAGTTATAGTAACTTGTCTCATTTCAATACACCTTTAGTCGTTCCAATTAAAATAGTTTATCACCACTGGTCCCATAACTATCAGCTGGTGCAGGTGTCTGTTCACACGGTCTGTAGCTGTAGGTACAGCCTAATCTAATTAATGCAGCACAAAATTCCTAGAGAGCACGCCGCTATTAATATTTACACGCACTAGAACCTTGCGAAACATCGCATACCACTACCTTGTGCTTGTATTACGTTATTTGGAAGCTAATCTTAATATTATGATGGATTTTCCAACAACTTTTCATAATGAAGACAAGTTTTGTTGTCTGTCTGTCTGACTGACTAGATACTTTTTTCCAGAACGGGTAAAGGTATTAAGATAAAATTGCTATCAAATCTATTTTCCCTTAGAATTGAGAAACAAATATTAAGCATCGAAGTCAAAGCAATGAAAAAGTATAACCGACTATCTAAGGAGTCAAAACCTAAAGGGTTCTTAGTCTTTCGATTAACGTAAAATCATAAATTTTGTCAAATCACTAACTAAGGAATCAAAATACAAAGGGTAATCTTTTTTTATTAACCTAAAATCATAAATTTTGTTAAAAAGCTGACTACCCAAGGAATTAAAATACAAAGGGTAATCTTTTTAAATTAACCTAAAATCATAAATTTTGTTAAAAAGCTGACTAACTAAGGAATCAAAATACAAAGGGTACTCTTTTTTATTAACCTAAAATCATAAATTTTGTTAAAAAGCTGACTAACTAAGGAATCAAAATACAAAGGGTACTCTTTTTTTATTAACCTAAAATCATAAATTTTGTTAAAAAGCTGACTAACTAAGGAATCAAAATACAAAGGGTAATCTTTTTATATTAACCTAAAATCATAAATTTTGTTAATAAGATGAATAACTAAGGAATCATAAATACAAAAGGTAATCTTTTTTAATTAACATATTTTTAAATAGCTGACTAACTCAGGAATCAAAACTCAAAGGGTAGGTACTCTTTCTACTAACCTAAATTGTATAGAAAACCAGATATACTGTAAAATAACACACAATATTTAACTTTATCTGCCATAATATTAGCAGGATCATATTTCGGCAATAACAGCACCCACGGCACCATAAAATATTTCGTCACATCTAATCTACATACCAAAATTAATTTGAATTTCAATAAATACTGCATTGTCAGTATGGGAAAATTAATTTACGTCCCACAAGGAATCAATATTCTCGGGACATTTCCTATTATCAATTGAGTTGTACAAGTAGGACGATTTTAATTAAACTTTGTATAAAATATTATAAGGAGGTAAGATTTGTGTATCTTCAATTTTTTTTATTTACATGGAATATATGAATACTATAAGAGGTACAGTTTGTGAGGTTGTAGGGGGTAACTCTGGATCAACTGAACCGACTTTGAAAATTTTTTTACCAATAGAAAATCACATTATTTGTGAATGTCATAGGCTATATATTAATCTGAAAAATGAAGACTTTTTCGTGGTATTGGATTTGCAAAGTAAGTCGGAGAAAAATCGGTAGGTACGTTTCTTACGAACGCTGCCTAAACGATGAGAGATATGCATCATAGTTGCGTGTAGTGTTAATGAGTAAATGAGTGAGTCAACAATTTGATTACACCTCAGCAAAGTAAGAACAGTTTAAAATATACTGGAATAAGTTATAGTTATGAACATTATTTGTTATATATGGGAAAAGGAGACTTTTGTTTTTAAGGTTTATTGAAAGTACTGAAAGAGTTTTCCAGAATATCTTTTTGCTATTTTTTGCAGAATTTGTATAAGAATCACCTAAGAAACAACCTTTAATATTAATCTATATAATATAGTAGTATATGATTAAAAATCTTAAGGTCTGAAAATTTGTCATGTGTTCGATATTCTGGGAGACTTTGGTAATTGACTATGTAAAAAAATTGGAAGATATTACTCTCTACGCTTTCTAAAGTAATAAAAAATAAACAAATCTCACGTTTGAGGTGCTTTTTCTGGAAATACTATAATTGAGTGAAGAAATATTTTTTTAATTTAAATATTCATAAATTAACTCAATTTCAAAACAAAAATATATGATTTTGAGACTCATTAGAAGCAAAGATTTCTCATAAAATGCTAAATGGATACTTTATCAGAACTAAACTTATGTATTAAGAAGCTTAAAGTTGAACAGTAGTCGAGCATGAAGTTGTAATAAGCGAAGAGGTAAAGCGTACAAACGTGACCTCTTTTAGTAATTGTAGCGCTACAGTAGTTTCATCGTTTTATGAATATTTATCTTGACCCTAAAAGGTTAGCCCTTCGATATAAGCCCTGGATACGTCATAAATGTACTTCTAAAATTAATAATTGATATCCAATTTTTTTGCAGATTTGTTTATTTGATGATTTCATTTGATATTTTATTTGAACTATGAATAACTTTTAAAATTGTAAAATTATAAAATTGAAAGGCTTAATTTCATGATTATGAGAGAGAGAAAGAGGGAGAAATTGGTATTAGACCTATGTTTAAGAGGGTACACCAGAGCCTTCAGCTCATGTACATTAATTCGGGTAGCATTCACAACTGAATCAATTATGCCAACAAAAGGGTTAGGCTTTAGATCATTATTATCATCGCGAGTAATTTAGCAATAATACTGAAGCTCTGTGTTGAAGTAGGAGTAGTATTCTAGTCGACATACTATTGCTCTGAGGATATAGTACAACCTATATTTATTTAACATAATATTATTTATCCACACGCTTCGCCACTATCAGGTGAGTTATTAAATTGTGTTGTAATTGTAACTTACCCAGTCAGAAAATTGTAAAGTATCGAGATGTGTAGCAGAGTCCTCGGCCGCGCCCAGTTCCCTCGCGCCGCCGACGCGCACCCTGGCCAGGAAGGACGCCAGCTCCAGCGCCTCGGCGACCAGCGCCCGGCACACGGCGCGGTAGTGCGCGGCCGCCGTCTCGCGCGCGATGCGGCCGTTCCCGCCGCCGCAGTGCCATACACATCGCTGCGGATACACATAATGACAACTGTTCATTATAACATTTACCAACATACACTTTTTTATTATAAAAACTAATGTAGTACAGTCGAAGGATCAATATTGAATTGAATCAAAAGGTTACCTTGCTATAATCCGCGGCAATTTGAACAACCAGACTCGTATGGTACAACCCAGAAGAGCACCCTGCCCACATAGAAGTGAGACGCGCGAACCCGAACCAAGACACCACACAAGTGCCATGAGCGATGGTGGCCACTTACCATCAGGTGGACCATCTGCTCGTTCGCACCTTATGTACCATAAAAGCATAAAAAAGCAAAGCGATAGGAGTGCTCCACACATGATGGTTCTTACGCACTTCTCCTGCGCCCGCGCGCCTGCGCATTATTTGTAACAATAGTAGACGCACAGAAAGCTGCCGGCCACGTATTATAATAGTATCAGTTATTTTAAGACTTCATGGTAAGACCTTTTTATTTCGCCCAACTAATTTATAAAACTTATATAAAACCATGATTTATAAAATAAATAATCTACATAATTTGAAGCGTCAGTAGCTCAGTGGTTCGGGCATTGGATTCACGATCAACAAGTCGTGGGTTCAAATCCCGGACATTGGACTACTGACGTGGCCCACTGACACAAGCTATTTATTGGCTTACTAGGAAAGGTAAAGGAAATACTAGTAGTATGTGATCCATACTGCTACTCACCACGCCTCGCCTTACAAAAAAAAAAGTTATAAAAAAAAATTGTTATACGTTCAAGTTTGTATGTTCAATCATATAATTTCGTTTTCTCTAGACCCAATTCCGTAATCCATAGATAGATAGTCGCAGGCAGATAGTAAGATGTCATAAGGATAAGAGTACATAAAATTTTACACAATATTTCAGTAAATGACATCAATGATTTAGATATATATCTTTTTTAATCAGGTTATTGATATCTGTCTGTGACGTCTTAAAATCCCGGATATGATTTAGATATTCTTTTCTTGTAAGAATCTTAAGGGAAATTACTACTAAGATTTTTTTTATTATTAACGCTTAGGTAAAGGAGAAGACGCGGCAAACGTTGTTTTGCCAAATAAATTAATTTTTGGAGAGGGCCACCCTTACGATGTAGGGTGAAAATAAAGCTTTCACTTCACTGAAGAACTGGATGAAACAAGAAGATGGTTATTGCTTTATTTATCAGTATAAAAGTACTATAATTTATGTGGTTAAATACAATATTCGTCTACTGCGCTATCGTACACAAGTTTAAATTCAGTTTTGTATGAATCGTGCTACCTAAGCGCCGTCTTATGAATTTTCGATCAGGTCACGTGTCCTGACGCGAATTTAACATTTTTTACCCATCCCAAAAGTGCAAAACTTAAAAAGCTTTCACTTAAAAAATTACTGCCTGATACAACAGCCCTGATAATTGGGGTTAGGACCATGAGAGAGAAGGTTTTTTACTAATTTTTCTCCCAATTTTTTGTCATCGTCTCGATGATACTATGAATGCAAAATATTTGCCCTTATCTTCAAGCTCTATTGAGGTATTAATATTTATTTGCTAAACTGTTGACATACGCATAAGTACGAACAAGAGTGTTGAGTGGAGCTAGTTTCAGAGGTATGCATATTTTAGTTCACTTATCAAGTCATCTTGCAAAACATATTAGAATAATGCCTGTCACTCGCCACGCCTCGTAACATATTTGTATTTTACACTAGCGACCCGACCCGGACTTCGCACGGTTTCTCCACTACAATATGCAAGTTATACATATAAACCTTCCTCTTGAATTACTCTATCTATTCACTTATTAGATTAAACTTCATTTTATACTATTGTAAAGATACGATATTTGTATATATATCTCAGAAACAGCTTCACCATTTTAAATCAAATTTTGTGCTTTAATTCGGATTTACTTTTTGAGTATGTCGGTATAAAATTGTAATAATAAAATACTCCTAATTCCTACTTCCTTCCATGATAACGTCATCTAGTAAATCTTTGAATTCCTACTATTAGATGTTGACATACCAATATTAGTTTACTTCATTTTTTTTCAATAATAGTAAGCAACACTATAGATAACTTTATATTCGCGGGTACCTAGTACTTTATATTTTATTCCAAGACTGTATATAACCTCTGTTTCGATAGACTTAAGCCAGTCGTCGAACGGAGCTCGCCTAGTGAAGAACTCCGTTCGTTCGGCCTGACTTTATAATGAAATATTTTTTCTATTGGCAACATTAGTTTCTATCTGAATAGCCAATGACAAACGATTGCGGAGGCGTTCTTTTCTTTTGGCCAATCCGCAATTTCCCGGTGAAAAGTTCTGATGATTGATAATATCAGTGCATTGTATAATGTATGGAATAAACATATATTTGAGGAGACTCTGGGTTTGATATGAAAACCTAAATTCCACAAGATGAAGTAAATTATTGCGATTTAATGTTATCCCACTGTAACCTTAAATCACCCATCAATCCTATGTGGTAGCCCCCTATCCCCTAGGAATTTATAAAGGTATGTAAAAACGTAAATCTTGTACTTAATAACAGTATAAATTAACATTAATATTTGTAGTAGTCTGGATTCATGTACTAACTCTATGTTACCGTAACAGGAAATACCAATAGGAGTCGTGTTTTGCATTGAATATATTTAATACTTAGCTATGTACATACCAATTTTGCTAAAATTTAGCATTCCGAGACAGATTTTTGAGCAAAAAAAAAAAGAAATAATTTTTTGTACTACATTTAGTAATGTATTTACGAATAGTGATTTTAATAACGAATATTCGCCGAATCTCTTGGCCGAAGAACCAACTATTCGGCAACAATCTTTCACATATGTTTTACTAATGTACGTATAATGACGATGCGACGTGGGCGCTTTTGTTTGTTGATAAAACAGCAGACCCTTATAAGTGATGGTCAGGAGACGCAAAACTAGCAGAATTTGCTAAGATTTATTTATCTACTCCCCGTAGTAGTGTATACAGTGAGCGACTATTTCCGGAAGCAGGTATTCTTGAGGAAAATCGCAATCGTTTTCTATCAACAAATGCTAAAAAAAATTGTTTTCATTCATCATAACTTACCACTGGTAGATTTTAAGTATATCTGTGAGTAGTATTATGTATTCTTTTTTTATCGTGACATACTATTCGGCCAAATAGTCCCCTATATTCGGCCGAATACCGAGTATTTACCGAATATTACAAAAGTGTAACAGTGTTTTATGCAGTTTATGCAAAACCACAAAGTTTATCGCTGCGGCAGATTTTAAGTATTCATTCATGATACAGAAGAAATATTGCTTGCGCGTGCGAGTTCAGTTAATATTAAACTTTTCACTGGTGACCTTAACCTAGCTTTTATAAGGAAATACATGCTATATTATTTAATGTGTCCATTTTGAATTTTTACATTGGTGTCATTTATAACTTAAACTGTCATTTGTTGGAAAATAATAGAACTTTCCTTTCCCCTAAATTTAGGGTGAAAAAATCTATACTTTATATATTATAGGAAGTAAAAGTGTTTGGAGTTATATTTTTTTTAATTTTTTTAGGGGTCTTTTCACTTGAGTATGAGGTAAAATACTTTTGAGAGTTGGTAACACTGAATAAACATTTAAATAGCAATACAGATATTAGTGTCATTAATTATGACAAATACTCAAATTGAATTAAATAACTATTTGACATTTCTATACATGTATAGATTTCTATAACTTTTTAAAGGTCCTCGCAGTTCCTCGGGCTTGAGACCCAAGATCAGGTCGTCTTTTATATAACAATAAACTCACCTTCTCGCTCGACCACGCTAGTAAATAATAAAGTACATTACTGAAGTGCTCCTCGATAAAGGAGGCCTATCACCACCATATGTACTGCGCGATATCACTTGACAGACTAACTCAACCAGATCAGAACGAAAGTTATATATAAGATGAAATGAACTACACTCAAATACTAATTTATAAACGGTGTTGCAAACATATTTAAAATAAATAGTTTCCAATCTTTTGAAGTTTAAACTCCACATAAATAAGTAATGACTAGCATTTAATTTCAACGTTAAACAAAACGGCAACTATAAAGTCTTGAGCAAATTTGAATATCGAACAATTATGTACGGACGTCACACGTTGTCAGGGGTCAATAGAGATTACACAGTAACAGTTGACGGGCAACGTGATTAACAAATGTTTTCGTCGTTGTAGTGTTGCCTGTGCAAAAACATGTAGCACGATATATTACTCAGTAATTCTTATAATTTTAACTTCCATTGTTTTTACAATTTTTACATTATTTTTCTGACTGTCTGTTTGTTCAGTCTAATCTCTGAAATGGCTGGACTGATTTTGACGCGACTTTCACTGACAGATAGCTGATGTAACAAGGAATAATATAGGCTATTTAACATCTCGCTACGACCCATAGGAGCGGAGCAACGAGAAAAAAGTCGCGCGATTCAACTTTTTTAATTAATATTTAATTAATTAATTAATATGGCAACTTGTCAAAAAATTGTTTCTGGATTAAAGGTCTTGTTGCCAAGTCGTTGATCGAATTTTAAAAAAAACGTCTCTGATTTTGTTTTAAATAGCAGAAGTATTGTGTTGATTCGGATTTTCGTGAAAGTCTAAGGTTTTAGAAACGGATTTTTTTTTTATAGCAGATAAGGAGCAAACGAGCAAATGATCCACATGATGGTAAGTGGCCACCATTACCCATGGACATCGGCAAAACAAGAGATACCCTCTTGTTTTGTCGATGTGTTGCATCCTCGACGATAGAGCGAGGAGAGGGAGTGAAGAATAAAATGCTGCGGTTTCAGCGGCCTTGAGCAAGACCCCAGAGACCACGAATAAGCAGCAGAGGGGAATAGTATTCTAACCCGTCCCCTCACGGGTAAAATCTTAATCGAAAGTTTTAAACATTATTTATGTAAAATAATATTTCCATAAATATTGAATGAAAATGCTAAAAAAATTGTATTCTAAATGAAATTCTTTTTTTTTATGATAATAATTTATAGCTCCAATCAATAAGACTAATGCTAATCATTTAAACATTTTAATTAGTTGTATAGCCTAAAATTTATTAACATATCATAAATACATTAGCATATTAAGGTGGAGTTAGAGGCTGTGTCTCCACCAGATTTGCTTGGATGTGTACTTAAATGATGAGAATGCTTGGAATCTAAGTGACGTTGACTCTCAAGCTAAATCATTTGTATAACAGACTATGTAAACATGGCTTTTTGAAAAGAGCGACTGTTGAGTTTCTGGCCGGCTCTTCTCAACAGAAAACTGCATTCCGAGCTGGTGGTAGCTTCAAACAAACTAACTGATCGACTAATTTTTTGACGTTTCCAAAGTACTTTAAAAAAAAGAATAATTGAAATAAATAATTTTGAGTTTGAGTTTAAAGTGATGTGTTTATTAAGAACACATTGGATAAGATGTTATCATAAAAACCTATATTCATTTAGATTGCATTGATCTGTAGGAATGTGATTACAGCATATAATATCAACTTTATTTTTCACTGCCCCTTTTTTTTTCGATAGCGCAGGGGAAATCTTCGAAAGACCGCGTGACTTCGTCTACGTTGTATGTATTAATAAATGCGTCTGTCAAAGGACTGACGGTTTGTCAAAAATTGTTAAGTTTACTTGAAAAATCTAAATTTCCGCGCTACTTTCTTAATTTTTTCTTACAAAAGAACCTTCTCCAGACAATAACAAACACAACAAAAAAAGAATTAGCGAAATCGGTCCAGCCGTTAACGCGTCATGCCGTGACCAAGGGAAATAGGGATTCATTTTTATATATAAGAAGAAGAAGAAGAAGACTAGCTGACCTGACAGCCGTTGTTCTGTCCTAACTAAGAATATTGAATAAGAATTGGCGGTCAAAAGCTTACATTACAAAAGATAATATGGTCGTTGTTTTTTTAAATTTTCAAATTTTCCGCGCAACTTTTTAAATTTTTTCTTACATAAAAACCTTCTCCTGACAATAACAAACACAACAAAAAAGAATTAGCGAAATCGGTCCAGCCGTTTATGCGTGATGCCGTGACCAAGGGAAATAGGGATTCATTTTATATAAGAGAATAAAGTATCTTAAATACTTCATGAAATTAAGGTTAATTAATATTTAAAAAAAATTATAATATGATAAAAAATGTCTAAATTCTAATAACATCCGGGTCTAAAGTTAGTTAAATGAGTAAATTAAATAATTTTATTACATAATCAAGATATTAAGAATTTCTTGTTTTAAGATAAAATTAATCCTTTATTAAATAGTCGACTCACCAAATTTTAATCCTTAGTTTTCCTTATATGTACGGATATTATTAAAATTCCATTATTAGCTGTAGTTATGTAAAGTTTAGGAGTTAATAAAGCACACACTTTCACCCGAGCCAGGTCTATTTCTAGAACGCTAAGAGCTATGTAAATGAGAACATTCATTATCTATTATCGTTATATTTTAATCACTTGACAGAATACAATTAACAGGTCTATAAACTGGACTATCCCATACATTCCCTTTATTTATACGCACGAGCACTTAAAAGGCGTCGCGTTCGGTCTAAATCTCCGTCCATAGATATTGTTTTTAATATAGATTCTATTTTTAATGTCATCTCGGTTTTAGAATGAAGAAAGGAATTAAATAACTTTATTTTTTGTCTGTATATCTTATCATCTCTTTACCTCAGGGAGGTATAGAGGTCTCAGTTTAATTTAAATTAATACCAAAAATGTAATGCCTAAACAATCAAAAGATACTTTTATAACGACTCGCACTTAACCGAATTATTATATTTTATGGTGTGGAATACAAATTTAAGTTTTTTTACCTAGTTAAATAAAATACCCTAAGGAATCGAGAATGCACCGGATAATAATCTCAAATTAAGATACAGTGTTCTTAAAGCGAATCATAATGACCTTTATTATAAAACCAAAAAAATATATGAGTCTCCGTCAATGATGGAGTTTATATCACAAATTATGTTACAGATTATTAATCAATTTTATAAATTTGTAAATGATTAATTAAGAAAACATAAAAAGCTGCTTTAATTCCCATCACGTGCGAAGCTCCCAGACGCAGTGAAAGTAGATGTTATCACGCACTTATGGTGCTGTGATGCAATACACGTCATAGCGATCAAAAGGGACACAGGTTTGAACTCATGTGAAGTGAATGATTGACCTGGAAGATATTTTAATTGGGCAGATACACTTTGAATTATTAATGAATACTACCAGCCCGCGACTACGTTCGCAAAGATTTAACCAAACAATTCCACTTCCACTAAAAAAATCACCCGCTTTCTATCATATTTCATGACACGAAAACAATTATTTACCATATACTACAGGAGGAATCGCCGCATGAGTACCAAAAACTATTCAACCTCATTTTTTTTATGCGATCCTCTTCAAATTGCCCTACTGATTATATAAATGCATGTTGCCATGGGGCAACCCCGAAAATGTTTAAAAAATTGCTACGAATTGTTTCTTTTCAACTGGACAATTTTTTTTGTATTCTTTATTGAAATACAAATAAAAAAGGTCTTATGACTTTTCACGATAAAGTTAATAACTTTAGAGATATGAATTTTTAGTTTAGAAAAATCTCAAATTTGGGTAATTTTGACCTACAAAAAATAGATAAGTAAAAAAAATTTTTGAAATATTAATTTCTTATTTCCAATAAAACAAGTAAATTCTGCTCTTACTATAAAAAAAGGTGTGTGTGCGATTCACACACGATAGAAGTGAAACTTCAGTAAATCGACAAAAGAATGAGATGAATATATATAATAATATAAAATAGTATGTATATTTCTGTCTCATTCTTTCCTACACATTTTTGTATTTGTGTCTCTTACCTGTCGCTTTTTCCGTTGCATCCGGTTTGAAATCACAACGATTCTAAAGAAGTTTCACTTCAAAAAATTAAAAAAAAATATATATATAAATTTTATTTTTAAATTTCTATATACAATAGTTAATAATATTCTTAATTGAGATTTAAAAAATTTTTATTGTTAATTTCATACTCCTACATCTATAATCTTCGTTCGTAGAAGTTATTCAATGTAGGTACTTTCTGTTTCAATAAAAAAAAAGTAATATAAACCAATCAAAAAGTAATTTTAATTATATGTTCCGCTTCATGCTTAAATCACTTTTGTAAAATTGATTTCAGAAAAAAATTCTTGAAAATAGGCAATATGCTTTATATAAAGTATCTGTATACAATATCCGGTGTTCTTATAATATCAGTAACATTAATCACATTCAATAATCTAATATAAATAGTTGTTAATGGAGAATTTATACATAGAAATGCTAAAATAAATCTAAATTAAGTGTAGAAACACGGAAGAATAATCAAGTTTACAGATACTATAATACTAATGAAGACTGTAAATAACTGAAGTTAATCAGTATTCACTAAATTTGAACTATTAATATACAATTATATACTTTATTTTAATAGATATTGAGTTAACTTTAATAATTATTTAATACATTTCTAAAATGGTTATTAGAAAATAATAATTATTTTTTCTATATTTTGTTTATTCTTATTATTTAAAAATAAGCATTTTCGAATGTATATTAAAAATATTTGCATTTGCTACGCATATTGTGGTGATGTATAAATAATTCAAAATAGGTGAAGCTAATAAAAAAAATGGTTGTAACCTATTAACTCTCTTACCTCTATAACATCCTTCAACATAAACCGTCTAATATGCCGACGTCGTCTTGGCGGCGGCTCCGCGTCCCTTTCTATACCCTCATCATCAGTGTCCGCACGACCACCTTCCGACGTCTCCGAACCTTCAGATAGAGCACCAATTTCTTCATCATCCTCTGCAACAAAATCAAATTCTTATTTTTATTTATCGCCAAATATTACATAACTAATTCTCCATAGACTATTAATAAAATTCAAACCATGCGAAACATATCGGATGGATTTCTTGATACACAGCAGCCTATACTTCTAAAAATTTTTTAAAGAAAAATAGAGTAAAGGACATATCAACGTTCAGCCCATCCTGAGGGCATAGAAGTTCATGACAATTTGTATGTGAGTTTCTTTAGCACCATAAAATTGCGAAGATGACAATCAAAGATCACTATAAGAATTTTTAAATCCATTTTAGGACAGAACATTAGAAACAAATAAACAACGACGTCACAAAGTAAATAATACTTTAATTCGACATATTGAAATTTGGATAGTAAACCAAACAAAGCCTATGGGCTATGCGGTATGTCTAATGACCTTGATGGCCACGTGTGATACGGTTGCGTGTTGCAAGTCGCTTCAGTCACGCTCTGTTACTCTCAAACCCCCTTCACACGTAACGGGCTCTATTATGAATCATGACAGCGCCGGCGCAGGCGACTTACTACTAACTATCTAACTGGTCAAAATTGCTCGGATAACCCAATTACGTTCAAACTACATGTAACTGTCTGGTCATCGGACGAAACATCGTGCAGTTTCATAACTCAATTCAATTCATGTATCACTGAGATTTATAAATATTTTACAATCGAAAATATACTAAGATATGTACAATTGTTAACCAGGCTAACTAACGCAGGAAGAGTATAAAATTATGGACCCTAAAATAGCAACTGAGGGCCAACGCATTCCATTTATTCTTAGGATTCTAACAAAGGGGAGTCAGAAGACGCAAGTCAAAATCGTAATTCATAGTAGCGTTGTGGAAGGCTGCAAAAATTTTAAAGGATTTTACAAAGCGATAATTTTCATAAAGGCGTCGGTAATTGACGCATTGCCGCCGTACCTGATGTCCTTTTCTCACGTACTTTTTTCAGGCAAATCTCATTAATAGCATTTCTTAATATGTTTTCCACCGATAATTTGAATCATTGTGGAGTCATCTAATTTATAATTCTTATACTCGTAATATAAACAAGACAATGAAACTAGATCACCTATTAAGCCTAAGAGTTGACATGACATCGCGCCCGCAGAAAGTTGCGCAAGAGTATTTTGCTAAAGCTTTGTTCGCTTCTTGCTTGACATTGCCTTGACCAGTAATGGACTAAATAATAATAGTGGTACATAATAAGATCACGATAATCTTATTAAGAACAATCAGTCTTGAATGAATTATATGACTATTAAACTCTATATATAAAAGATTTGGCTGCATTAATTGGCAAAATTTGACTATATACTTTGAACTATTCATCCAGTAATCAATAAATGATTAGTCTTCCAATCAGCATCTTATAGATTCTCTAAATAGCACACTAGAACTCTTAGGCTTTATATTAGAAATATATTTAACAGATTTAACATATTAATGTCCACATTAGTGACCCAAGGAAAGCATAAAACAAGCAATAAACAAGCGACGATAAACAGTCATTGTTTCGTCACGAAGTGCAAATAGTAATAAGCCATCATAGTCAGGACCGGCGCCTATTTGACCAGACGATACATAATCTTGGTTTTGTTATAAGCAGATTAGCTAATATCAGATGTCCTAAAGGAAATATTAAAGTATAGAAAATATGGGAACAAAGAATAAAAGAACACGTAATCCCAATAAAAGAAGAAAATACAAACTAATAAATGAAGTTGATGACAAAGAGGGAAAAAGTAAAAAAAAAATTCTTTTTATTTCTTCAAAATACCACGCTTGGTCGTCAATATCTTCTAGGGGAAATCTCAACGCCGGGACGTTAGATGATTGAGAAGTAGCAGTTTGTAGTGCAGTGCAGTTTCCAAGTAATATGGCGAGAATTCAGAACTAAAGAGAAGGTTTAGGCAGATACTACATGCAATCACATGGGGGGGGAGGTGTATAAAAATTGTAATTTCCCAAATAGCAGTAACAGAGTTATTGTCCTTTATTACTTATGCATGGTAATCTAACAATATAAATCCAACGTACTCGTAAATGAATAAAACTTGGTTAATCTTTGACCCCAGGTATCGCATGACTCAGTATCTAGATTCCAGATACCCTTTGTCAAATATTGTGACGTATAAAACAATCTGACTCAATGGCAAAGGTCCGGATAGTCGCTTTCTAGTGTCGAGAACGTCGCTATAGTAATCTTATCTTAGAAATTATAGACCAAAGGCAATACTTATTAGGAGGTCGGGATTAAATTTAGAGGTACATAATATTATAAATTTTGAAGATAACATTGAGTTAGATTTAAAAAATAAAATATATGGGGATGATGAATAATAACTAAAAGATTCAACTGCTGAAGTCTTACTGGTTGAATTACAGGTTAATTTAGACATAACGCTGAAAGCTCTAAAAAAAACAAAGATATATGAAGTCGTTGTTTCTTACGACGAGCCGACTTGTCCTCGCATCCCTAAGGTATATTTAAATCATTTATCACCATTTAATCTTGCCCACCTACACCTATTTTTTAAAATAAATCTATTATACAGAAAAGCTAAATCTACAGATTTATTATACGTATAGAATGTAGAAGAAAACTAGTTTGTACGTCTGTTTAAATGAAATCTAAGAGACATATTCACTTATAGTTTATTATTCGCAATGATAGAAGCTATCCCGTTATGAGCACCATGTTCCCATGTACAACAGCCAACGGTTAAGTGTTAACTATTTATTCTCTCCCACGAGAGATATTACTCCGTCGGTTAACTTGCTAACGTATCAGATGTTTTGCTCGATAATTCTTTTACCGTACCGACGTGAACACTATTTGTATGTAAATTTATTATAGTCTATTTCAATAAAGATGTTTGCATTTGACGTGTTATTGTAAGAACTGATACTGTTTAAATTATTGTCTTGACAACCTTTACATAGTACAAATGGGGATATCTCTAGTCCATGTAGCGCCAGAGTGCAATAATCACCCTAGCGCCCTTGTAACTTAACACTAATTTTTTTTTCGAAAAGAAATCAGCCTATATCATGATACCGGGCATAAAATAGTCCGCCATATTGGATTTAGACTGACTACACTTTATTTTTCGAATTATTCTTAGCAAGCCCTTATTGTAGAAGTGCATTAAAAATAACTAGTCCGCCATCTTGGATATGCTGCCATGTTGGATTTAAAATGACGTCACAAAGTTAACCATGCATTGTCATCCAAATTGAACTTGTATACAATATTTCAGCTCAATTGGTTGAAGACATTAACAAACATAAATACATAGCAGGTTAAATAAAAACTTGTAATAGTAAAGATGCTTATCGTTCTCTGTGTGCTTATATCTTTTAAACTACGCAGATATTTTAATGCGGTTTTCACTAATAGGCAGAGTGATTTATAAGGAGAAACCATGATAAGTCGGGTCGGATCACTAGTAAAATTTTATCCTCGAATAAAAAAAGAAAATTCAATTTTTTAATGAAACAAATAGACCATTAGTAGTTTTACAACTAATACTCAAGCTTTCATAAGTTCATTAAAACTTTATAAATGTCACTTTTAAACGAGAGATGCCGTAAAAACGCAGTTAATTAAACTTTGACATATAATAATGCTTCCATTTAAAAAGTAAAACATAAACGCTTTAACATGTCATCGCGTAATTAGATAACAAATCATCGTTAGCTCTTCAAAAGAACAAGAGAAGCTGTGAAGTAACATATCAATCGATACCCGCCATCTTCAGCTAAACAAAGCTGATCTCGTCAAAACACCACACTATTAATAATAATTTACAGCATTGTGTAGTACAAAGCCTTATGAGTCGGTCGGCGCCACTTTCTCCCTGACCCTATAACCTTACAAGTGTCTAATATAAAATATGGTAACATTGTCCGTATAAACGCTTTCAACTATCAATGTTTACTGTGAAGCTCTGGCAGAGTTATTTGCAATATTGAATTTAAATTGATAAAAGAAGTTGCATAACATATCTCTAAGGTACCGCACTGGGCCAGCGTGGTAGACTATGGCCTAAGACCCTCCTCATTCTGAGGAGGAGACCCGGCTCAGCAGTGGGCCATTGAAGGTCGTGATGATGAAGGTAACTCTTAAAACAGTAAACCAACGAAAGTGCGATTTAGTATACTAATTACGCCATCTATTGACGGATAGATGATCTGTCTGTCTGTTACGCGATCACGCTTAAATCACTGAATCGATTTAGATGAAATTTGGCACATAGATATATTAGAACTTGGGGAAGAACATAAACAGTTTTATCGCGAAAAAAATACTTTAGAATACAAACTAAACAAATGAATGTGCTATTACGACATTTATCGACGGATATATGGCCTGTCTGTCTGTATTCACCCCATGACATCACTATTTAACTGCCATCGATCTATCGGACAAGGGTTATAAGCTATAAAAGGATAGCAGCGTTGCTAACAAATATTTTAAATTTTCTTTTTCCTGATCCTTTCAGGATATCAGAATAAACTTAAAGAACCTAATCAAATCTTTGTAAATTGTTTAACGTTTCCGAAGGTTTCTGACCCAAATATAACACCGGTCAACGCGGATTTTGAGTCTGGCTACTAAATGTCAAATTTAGATTTATAGTATTTCGATGAGTAAGGTCTGGACGCTGTTTTGCGTCTCAGCGATATACAAAAATAGTTGCTACAGTTGTTATAGGTATACATACACTTAATACAGAGGAGTACTCGTCATGCCGCCACTTTGTTCTTCTAATAAGCCGAGTTTATATTTTAAAGTAATACCAACTATTATTTTACCATCGGTATAAAACAGAAAAAAGCAAACTTTATAATTTAAAAAGAAACATCATAATTATAGTCGATGTTTAGAATCAGAATTTATGTATGTATCATAAAACAAAGAATCAAAAAAATATCTTTTTTTTATGAATGTTATACGAGAGGCAAAGCGTAAAAAAATATTTGAAGAAAAGCCCACTAAAAACTACTAATATATCCAACCTATTAATGTAAAAAAAGTAGGACCATAATTGATTATGTCAAGGAAAGCCGATAGGAATCGGCTTACGTATACGCTTCGCCATTGCGTATAGCAATTTATAACCACAAATAATAATACAAAAATAGAATTCATAATCATTGGAACCGGTCATCTCAAGAGTTTCCACGCAGAGTGGCAAAGAAGCCCCAGGCGTGAGTTTAGCCTCAGAAAGCAAAACTGGGTTACGGACAGCGTACACTGTTCAAGGAATGTTATTACACGTCCGATGGCTAAATTTATGTCTAACTTTAATGGAAATATTCAACACCATACTATTGATATTTGGTTGATTCAAATTGAAGAAGCTTTGTAAATCTTACTTATAATCTTTGAACGGAATACTTGGATGAAAAACAATAAGGAGAAAGGGATTTGGTATACCTAAGACAATTCAGCTTCAACTACCAAAGGGACCTTGGGTTGATCAAAATGATTCCTCCATCACCGGTGGCGAGGTGAGAGTTTTCACCTTTATGTTGTTGACATACTCACGGCTTGCTTCCTCTTGCGCACAGCTAAGAATTGGAATTTTCTCCCATCGTCTGTGTTCCCTCCACAATACAACATGGTGATCTTTAAGAGGAGAGTGAATAGGCTACTTACGGGAAAGCGATCTCCATCTTCGGCCTAATCTTCACTTAACATCAGGTGAGACTTAGGCCAATAGCAATCCCTTCATTAATATTTAAAAAAATGACATATTATACCATATTAGACTTTAATTACTTTTGTGGACCTTACGGAGTGGTAAAAATGTGTATTATAGAAGGCCTAATATAGAACTTATTAATCTTAGATTGAAATTAAAAAAAATGTGGCAAAAAGACTATCAATTGAAATAACATAGTCATATCAAATAAGGATAATGAATTCTGCTTTCACTGCAACGTGAAATAAATAATAAAACATGTGACTAAACATTGTGATTGTAAAACTAATTTCTTTTATGAAATATAATCAATATATTTTGAAATAGAGAAAGAGTCAGAAAACGCAACATCAAAATATGATGTGATCTCCAAAATTATTATTAAGACTTTTATTTAGAATCTAATAGAAGTGTATCATGTTTTATGCTAAGTTTACCACCATAACACGTAATTACGACAGACATACACACTATAAATAAAGCGAAATAACATAGAATTAATATCTAGATGTAGAGTGTTTAAAAAAAGTACCTAAATAAAAAAACATTTAAAGAATTTGTTGATCCCAAACAGTTTCAGCCAAAAAAATCTTCATTCTGACGAATCTTCAATCTTCATCTTCAATCTGATGAGAAAGATAACCTAACCAAACAGGTTGAAAACAACGATGACTAATAGCAATTATGTAAAGTAACCAACATAGAATTTGCAAATAATCGCTGTCGTATTCACAAAGTTAATTAATCATATATGACACTCGGTAGCAATTACGTATTTCGTGGTAAAACAATGCCGCCCACGTGCATCACATTCTCACATATAAGGCGTGTGACGAAACTGATAGACACCAGGACTTTCATTTACATAGGCTTAGGTAATCAAAACATTTTAAAGTGTTACATGAATAATTAACATTAACTAACACTGATTTGAATTTTTATTGACCTACGCAAGTTTATTTGACATTCAAACTCACTCAAAATATTTTGTTTTAATTAGACTTTTTTTACTACTTCTTTAAGTACTTTTGATAAGTCAAAAATTTGTCGGTCGAAACCACCAGCTTGAATGCAAGTCGGCCAGAAACTCTACAGTCGCTTTTTTCAAAAAGCCATGTTTACATAATTTGTTATACCAATGATTTAGCTTGAGAGTAATATATATTTCAATGATTTTTTGATCCGAGTTTTAAATCGCTGAACTGGCAAATCTAACTATAGGCTGTGGAATCTTATTATAGATGCGAACACCAAGCCCCATGAAGCTATTACTGACTTTGTGGAGACGATAGTAATTAAGCTTTGATAAACCAAATTACCAATGAACTGGAATATAAGTAATGATCTCCAGATAGCAAAGATTCCATAAAAGGTACTGATGCTATTATAGTTGAAATGTAAGAGGACATATACAACTTATTAAAATATGCGAGAAAGAAATGAGAACTTATGCAATATATGAGTCATTAATATCATTAAATGTTGTAGACCCACCCACATTAATCAATATAGACTACAGCTCTAAGATACAGTTCAAGAAAGCTAAATTTTTAAAAATTAGTAGTAACTTAAGAATCTGTTCAATTTCCTATTTAAGGTGCTAGGGTTTCTGAAATAGCATAATACAAAAAAATACTAAATTGTTTTTGAAACTAAATTAAAGATTGCTCTTCAGTTTTTATCGAATAAACTTGAATCCTCATTTGGTAACTTTATTAAATATTTTGTATATTATATTGAGCAAATTAACTAATAGGCTGGTTAAAACTGTTTAAGGTCTGAATAAATATTTTAGTTATCATACAGCTAATTCAGGGAATAAACGACCGCGTATCCAACCCATTTTACTATTCGCAACAACAAGTAAACCCATCAAAGACAATAGTAAAACCGTACTATTTAATATGTTTCTCAAAAGACGTAAATCCTATTTACACGTAAACACAGTTCTAAGATATTCGCATAAACAGAATTTAACGGACCGTGCAAAATGTACCGCGAAATCGCCAAAACATCAACTCGTTAAGATAAACATGCTCGAACATTGCCCACCGCGAACTAAACCAACCGTTGCGGAAACAGATTGTGGTATCTGAACATCGGTATGTACAGACATACAAGAAACTACTATATCGCTCGCTTCACTTCGCTGAGGTGTATTCAAATCATTCACTCACGTTGAATTTCTATTCTAAAATGCGTAGTATATCACTGATTTGCAGTTGACACCCCCATCTCACTGACCATCGTCTATCTCACTCACTTTTCTTTTATATACACCTGATAATAACTAACACAACAAAAAAAGAATTATCCGATTTGGTGCAGCCATTCGGAAGTTATGCGCTACAAAAGAAGAGACGATTCATTATATATACAGATAACTTAATGATATGATAAAGGTTTGTCATAAAGCAATCTTTGATCAAGTCCATGCGTTAAAAATTAATGATTTTTTATGATAAGTAAAAAAGAAGCCAGAACACGTGGAATCTGGACTCCGAATTAAAATTCTGAATCTTAGTATTCTTGAAATATCCAGTTAATTAAAAAAACTAATGATTAAACTAATGAAGGGGAACTTAAAACACGAGATGATTTAGTATTAAATTCTCCATAAATGATATTTTAGGTTGTATTACCTGAACATTGTTATATACAGACGACTAAATATATCAGAAAAAATTTAAATTATGCTATAAAAAAGAGTTGGTATAAGATGATTTTCTATCCAAGTCCATAAATTACGAATTATTGAAAAAGTAATAAATTTATAATACAAGACAAATAAAAACGAAGTCGGCATAGTAATTACTTTTTAAATCCGAACAGTTTAAAGATACAAATAATTTTTAAAAAGGCAGTTTCTACTAACGACGATGTACATAAGACACAAGATAATAAATACCAAAATTAAATCGATATAATATAATAAAAAAAACGGTTTACAGTAAAGAAGCGAATAAGACAAAGCTACCGAAAAATAAACGTTAAATTGTCCGAAAGAGAACAAAATGGTCATTGTAACCCAAAACAACGTAAACAAGAAAATCACATAATTTTCATAATAACAGAGTTACTGTGCCAGCAACATTATATTTTCATGTTTATCATAACCGGTTTTATAATGTTTGATTCTCACCTCTTTAGGTTACTGTGTAGCTGTGTCATTGTTATTAATTTACGTATATTAACGGTATATTGTGGAATTTAGAATATTCGCATAGTATTAGCATCTTAAAGAATTAACAGATTTTTCAAAAAAGTTTATCTGTGGCATCGTAGCGTCCAAGATAATGGATCGATTTAGATGCGATTTTATTTTTTTGAAAGCTAATTGAATCGAGATGCTCTTAGCTATTTATTACAAATATCTGGTCAGACGTTTGAAAACTATCAGCTCACTTCTAACTTGGGAGCTGCGTGATCCTCTTTATCTTCTGGAAAAAATTTGGCCTTGGTTTTATGTGAATGAAGATAAAATGGCTGCGTAATGTCTGTTGATTTAAAACAATATTTGATTTAATAAAGATTCATTGTCCTCATTAGTTGCTCCATGTTTAATACATTGTCTGCACCAGTCGTGGGAACATCGTCGAGTTGTTTAGATCTGCATATAAAAGCTGCGATAAAAGAGTCGAGCCACTTTCTTCTTTTTTGTTCGTGATGACCTTGCGCATTGTTAGTACTGGCTATTCTTGGTCAGTTATTGTGTGCGTTTTATCATTACCAATCATGTAAAACTCATACATTACTGTAACTTCAACTGAATAATTTACGAGACCATTTCTTTTTGCGTAAGATAGTCGTTGCGTATATCGTGGATGTTTGTTGGTTATATTAAACCCTAGATTCAGTTTTAGATCAAAACTTTAAGAAATAAAGCAAAACAGGCAACATGTAATACATATTTCGTTAAATTTAAACCAAATAATTTAACTGAAAACAGGTAACGTAATGGCTATGATATTTTTAAAGCATATGATGATAATGTTCAATTCAAATTTAATAATACTATAAATATAACACAAATGATTGAGGAGATGTAAATTTTAATGGAAATTATCAAGTTATATTATTAGTACTGCATTTCAACTAGGATTAGGTATAAACAATACTAGTACAATTGATTTTGCTCAACGATCCATATTGTGATTTGTGATCACCTGCCCGAGACCGATTGACCTGCTTATTCAGTGTTAATGTTTATATTGAAAGGATTAATAGTAAAATCATTGAATATGATTAACAATAAAGAGCGATATCGGTGAAACTAGTAGTACTTTTAAATAATGCACAGAAATGTTAGTGATGTAACTTGATAGTAAATTTGAACCCAGCTTGAAAATATTAAAATATTTTACTAAAAAATACTAAAGAAAGTAGAAAAGTAATAACTCTAATTAAATTTTATTATCGTTTAAGACGAAAGTTTCACACTAATTATGACATAATAAAACTTTTCATTTCGACTAATCACGAAGTAAATGACAATAAAATCTATATTGCCTTTTTAACTTTAATTATCACTTCTAAACTATCAAAAAATGAGAAAAGTAAAAAACCATCAATTCATTGCCATTCATAATCGATAAGCAAGATAAAATCGAAATAGCTAAAGCAGTGCATAATAGTTTAATTACGATCACTTTTTAGCAATTGCTAAAAAATTTAATGGTTACACGCTAATTAGAATTTCAGGTCAAACTTTGGTTATTATACGGAACTGGTTTTATTCAAATATTATAAGAACCAAACAGGTTATATCGCAGAGTATTGATTGGCGTTAAATCACGATCAGAACAGAACGGTATACTTTCCGGTACTCACTATTGAAATATAATAAACTCGAAGAGCGGTGATGTTTAAAGAAGTTCTAGCGTTGCTATAAAAGAAATTTCGGGTTCGTTTGTGCAGCAAAAAAGTGATTGAGGAAAAGCAGAAAATATGACAGCTCAATTTAGATTGAACGAGCCCGTGAGAGTTAGAAAGGGTGGTGAAAAGCAGGCGGAACGGATTGTCTCGTTTCATTGTGAACTGACGCAGTCGGAGGCTCGAACTGGGGCCGGTGTCAGAGCATAGGTCGACGATAAACGGCGACAACTTAAATATCATATCCTCCACTCTATAGGACATTAGGAAACATTACGACGTTGACAAGCGACAGTGTTTAGAGAAAGTGTGAATTAACAACCGTCTTCCTAGTAAGACCCTTTATACGTTGCATCACATTTAAAAGAGGAGGACTAGAGATGCCGGATGGATTCTGCCCTCTTAAGTTATTATCAAACGATATAAGTATGACTAAAAGCAAAGCGAAAAGATATAGATCAACAAAATAATGAAGAGATTGAAATCGGAACAAAATAGCCGGAAATCGCACAGTTCACAGAAGTGCGGAATGCGATCAGTGTATGTAAATGATGGAGTTTTCTCGCTATTGTACTTAGTGCAAGATTTATAGTCTTTTAATGAATACTTATCACTCTACGGCCGCTATATGCTTTATTTCTCATCCAATTATATCTAAACAATACAGTAATATGAGTATAACACTATCGCAATGTAACGTTACCGTTTGAATATTAGCTTGTATTACATAAGTTACTATAATCATTTGGATTCCAAAAAATTTAAAGCATATCAAAGAGTAGAATATTAATATATTGTTTATAAATGAGTAATCCTTTAATTCATTATCCAATATTAGTAACAATTAATGAATAAAGTTTCAGATTTTCACATACAAATGAACTGAATGATGTGACTGAACCAGAAATGAAAACCGTATGATCAACCGTTGTAATGAGCCATAACAGCTGATTATCACACGCATTATTGTATCCAATAAAAACTTCACCACGACCTGCATTAGAAGACGCATATAAACAATGGTAAAAATATCGTGAGTATTACGCATAAAAAAATGAATTACTTTCAAGTAAATTTAAAATCTTAGGTAAACTGAATATAGGCCAGCTTCCTAAAACTTTCTTCATTATGGCAAAAACTAACATCCTAATTCAAATACCGGTAATTAATAATATGTGTCAGTTAACTGTAACTAATAAAACTACGAATAATTCTGTGATATTATGAATAGCAAATGAATATGGTGAAACAAAAGAATTGAACTTGTATTTCAAAGTCAATGATAGACAAGATATTGGTGGTCAAGCTATTGAGTCAATTTCACCTTAACGAAATAACGGGAATCGATAAAGGTTACGCTTATACAAAACGTGTTTGCACGCACGTCTTTTCATCTAAATCACAGCACGAGAGAAATAAAATTTGAAGAATTGACCATTGTTAACTTAACAGTATATCACATGGAAGTACAGAAATATTTTCGAAAAGTATATGGGAACAGTATACAATAGTTTGATATTTTTGCAAAGTCAATTGATTGCTATCAGATTGTTTGCCACAACCAAACTTGAATTAGATGAACCAAAAAGAATTATTATAACTATTCTATAACAAATCGTAGGAGATGAATATAATGTTATATTGATGTTCGATCCAATTTTTATTGTACTCTGAAAAATGATTATCTTTTTTATTAGTTTCTAATACGCAGATGGACAATTTAAAATAAATATTTGAAATAAATACGCATTAGGCATAGAGCAATTCAAAGAAAACTGCGCGACAACAAAAAAGGTCAAAAAGGGGAAAGTTTAACTCGCCGTTTCTACGTAGGTGCTTTTGAAAGATCAATTATTGTGAGTAATGCATTTTCTCTCGTGACTATTGAGTTACTTTTATGGTAAGATAATTATGTTAGAAAATATAAACAGAATCATGAACCTTAACCTTCAATGAACATGATTAGAATGAGGACTGAAGACAGTTTTCACTTTCGAATCGCTTATCCTTTTATTTCTACGTGTAGAAAGAAAAATTCATTTTTGTTGCTAGGTCAAATTTTTAAAAGTGATTATAAAAATTAAATCTTACCAGTAATATTTCCAGCAGTCATCTCAGTGATGAGACCTTCAAGATCTGGAGATATAAGGCGCTCCTCATCTTCCCCGTGCGTGTAGTCTAGCGCATGGTATACCACGATTGCCAAATTGACTACCAGCTGTAACAAAAAAAGACACATATTAAAAATCATCACAGTTACTACGTCCTACGAAATTCAAAACGTAAATAATATTAAATCGTCAGTTACTGTTGTAACCTCTTCTACACATTCAACTTGCAGTAGTTTCAAAACCACTTTGTTACCCACATTATAAAGGAATTCTTACAAAAGTTTGAAATAAGTACAGTTCATAGGTTTTTATAGTTCCATATGAGGCAATTTAGATATGAAGTTATTTTGTGGCTTACTAAACACTTGTGCTCATCCATTATGACTATCAGGAGCAACGAACGGAACGGCTAATTCTCGCCTATTGTTAATTCACCCATTACCCAACTGATCTGCCACGGTACCTAATAGAGCGCTTAAAGAAGAATTACTAACCTAAATAGTACCGATTAAAATATTACAACGTTAAAAGCGATTACAAGATCAAAGATTAAAACCGCTCCTGCATACACTGCAATCCTGCACACTTCATTTAACGGGAATGTGGAAACGAAACTTATGTAACCATCGCATATCATGAATAGTTACTTCAACGCTAATTTAGACATTCTACACATTTACTGTTAATGCTTTAAAAATTAAATACTTAATCTGAACGTTTTATAAAGATAAGCGTCAGTGGCAATGGTTCAGACGTTGGATTCACAATCGATCAGGTCGTAGATTCTATTCGCAATCATTGGACTACAGACGTGGCCCAATCCTAAGCAATCCACAACCACTATGCAATCCATACTGCTTTAAAAAAATAAGCATTTCAATCTAGTTCCTCATTAGTTTAAAGATTGAGATACATATATTCTCAGGCACAGACGATCAGCTGACACCTTACCACATGACGATTCATCTATAAAGAATGTTACGGTTAAAATAGACAATAACGGAACGCATATCATTACCAACCTGCCAATACCCAAACATCATCAGAGCGGGTTATCGGGTGTATTGTATGCAAATCGCGTGCAATATGATGCTTTTGTTGCGCAAGCGCACGAATCTTGGACCGTAACAGCACCGTAAGATTTACGGCTCGAGCTACATCGGCACAATAAAACATTCGAAGGACGTTAACGTTCAGATGATATCTAATTGTTGCGTTACAGGAAAGGCATTGTTTATGGGTTTTGGTAATAGTTTTCTAATTAATTAGCTGTATTGTAATTGCCTATACTATTGTTTTGTTGCCAGATTATATCTTCTCCAGAACAAGTTTACAGCTATGAAACATCCTTATGGTGTGTGTAGTTTGCCATTGCAAAAGAATCAAAAGAAATATCGGAAATCGTATCACCAATATAGTTCGTTCATTCCCGACGTCTCATCGCTTGTATGCTGACTTCAAAAATTTTAGGCAAGCCTATTCATACGTATTTTACATTGTTTTTATATCTTGTTTAGCAATTAATTTTTATTAAAGCTATTGAGGTAACTGTCACCGTTCTCGAAATTCTTCAAATTAATTTTCTAAAGCACTGGCTGCGTTTCGCATAACCTTAAATACTTATACCATTACCATACGAAGAACATTTACCTAGCCTAGCTGAGAATATCTTAAATGAAGCTGTTCTATTGGCTACTATTTCGTGTTTAGACGGGACTATCCATATTTTGAAGTCATTGCAGAATCCATACAAGCAAAAACGTTAACAACCCCGCAAGCTGTTACTTTGTATTAACAATTTCTTCAAAAATAAAACAGAAAAACAACATCTAATGAACACGTTGAAGTATTTGACGATAAAAAGGTTAATAAAGAATTTAAATGATCACAAGAAACCTCAACGGCATAACACGCGGTGGTCTCTAAGCTACTTTTTATGGCGCGCGCTGTCACTAGCTAATGCCTACAAAAACAGGATCTCGTTATTAAAATTACCTATAGTACATTATTACATCAGGTTTATGTAATCAATAAACGCTATTATATAATGTGATTGGAACTTATTCATTTTCATAATTGATTTGAGTTATAGATTTTTGATTACATTGTTTATAGGCGCGGGTAAATGGTTGTAATAGTTCAGTTATGTGTAAAGAGTTTTGAGAATTATAATCTTAAGTTCTTCCTGTATCTGAATTTGTCTAAAATAACCCCATCTACCTAATTTTTATGACGTCTTTTCAGGTGTTTTTTTTTTTTTTTTATAGAATAGGAAGGCAAACGAGCAGTCGGGTTACGTGGTGTTAAGTAATCACCTCTGCCCACGGACTCCTGCAACAATTGGGGAGTTACAGAAGCGTTGCCGGCCTTTAAGGTGGAGATATACGCGAGTTTTGAAGGTCCCCATGTCGTAGTGTTCTGGATATACCGCCGAAGGTAGATCATTCCATAAGTTGATTGTGCGTGGAATAAAAGTTCTAGAAAAACGCACTGTTGAGGAACGCCACGCATCCAGATGATGAGTATGATATTTTAGTCTATGACGTGCAGTGCGATTGTGGAAGTCGGCGGCAGGGATCAAATGGAAAAGCTCTTCGGAACACTCCCAGTGATATATGCGATAGAGGACGCACAATGAAGATACGTCTCTACGCAGTGCCAGGGGGTCCAGCCGTGAATGCAACACCGGGTCCTCGACTATCCGAGCAGCCCTTCTTTGAATGCGATCAAAGGGTTCAAGCTGATACTTAGGTGCACCAGCCCAGAGATGAGAACAGTACTCCATATGCGGCCGAACCTGCGCTTTATATAGCGCCAGTCGGTTTTAAAACCTAGCATAAACCTTGCTACAGTATGTGCTATAAATAAATGTTTTTTATACTTTTATACTTAAGGAACAACTTTTTTTAAGTTACTTCTCTTAAAATATTATTAAAATAAAACTATTAAGCTTTTAAGCATCAACTCGGAACAGAGGTTAAATTCCTATTTTTGGAATAAAATAAAAGCCACTACCTGCGATTATATAGTAAATGTAAATGTTATCTACCATGTTACCTTTCATGAGAAATATATATATTTTTTATAATTTAAGGACGTACTTTTTAAAATTCCTTTTCAATCCTAATCTTCCAAGAAATCGTCAATATTTTATGATAAATTTATTTAAAAGAAATTACTTCCTAAAAACAATTCAATTAACGTTAAAGGTAATTCGAATGTAGTCACGCTTAAACTTTCTTCCACTGTTTTCTTCCAATTGAGACAATTTTGATAAAACGTCTTTAAGTACTGTTTAAGCGTTTACTAAAATCATTCCTTTCGTGTTAACAGGTAATGTAAACTCCAAATACCAAATCTGATCCGCCAGTTAGTGCGTCCATTTAAACTTATTGAACCATTGTCACGAACATATTTCTTAAATTCCGTTTTGAAATTACTACACAGTTCCGAAAATGTACATTCGTAATTTTGTGGTACGAAGATGAAGTAACAAATTCATTTGTAATTTTATATCTCGAAAATATATAACTTCGACGTTGTTCAGATAAGTATATAGCTATCGGCACGTAAATATAGGTTTGACCTTGAATGTGCAGAAGTTATTATTAGAGGCTTTTTAGCGGGGGGTTCTTATACGATGTTTCAGTTCCCGCGCGTCAGCTACGTCACGGATGGAACTGCAGCACGCTTACAATGCGCAACTTTCCCTCCCCCTCCTACTACTTTTTCTAAGACCTAAAGTTAGCTTCCGGCTACTATACTTACTGTGTATCTTCCATAAAAAATTATAAATTATTTGTAATCCTAGCTGATTATTTTTTAGTGTTGCATTACCTCAAAAGGAACCTTTATGACTTCATGTTCTGCCTGTCTACCAAAACCTATCTTTCTCAGGAACATCTTTATGAAACAAACATCAATCTATCTATATATATAAAAGGAGAAGCTGACTGAGTGACATATCAACGCGGGGCCTACACTATAAGGGTTACAAACTTGAAATTTTGCACAGGGGTCCCTTTTATAACGTAGAGGAGCACTAAGAAAGGATTTTTGAAAATTCATCCTCTAAGGGAGTAAAATCATGGTCAAAGTTAGTATGATGATCGTTTTTGAAGTTATTCAAATGAAATTCAGTATGAAGGTTCTTCATTGAAAATCACGAGACACGTGTAAAATATTTTTTTCAAAAATCATCCCTTGCCAGACAATAAGGGACAAAGTTAGTATGACTACTTCAAGTAAAGGGGGGACAAAGTTAGTATGACTACCTCATAAACTTATTAAATATGTCCACAGACAAGCTACTGTAACCTAATATAACTACTGCAATATCGCAAACGAAGTTGCGGATAGATTGCTAGTAACAAATATCTGTAGTCTCTTAAACATATGAAAATATACGTTTACGCATATTTTGACACAAATCAAAACCTACAGAGGATGACTCTCGTTATTTATTTATTAGAGGTGTTACGAATTATACAATTTGGAAAATAATGTCTTACTATAACTAATGCATAAGGTAATGGATAATCTGGAAACCTGAATATCTATGCTAACAATATAATAATTGTTTATAAATTGTAATTAAATTATTTAGATGATTTGGAATTATTAGAACAAAATTTTGTTTAATAAAGGAGTTAAAAACAACACTCCGCCAACAAACAGTCTTAAATATATTGTTTGTAAGTGTAACACGTTGTGTGTTCTAATAAATAAAAAAAAAATTGCTTTCTGATAAAGTCCGAACTCGTTGTGTGAAATCGACCCCTTGGCTTTGAATGATTTGAATTTGACTTGGATTTTAATTGGCATTCATGTAGTCCTTACACTAATATTATAAACCCGAAAGTTTGTAAGAATGTATGGATGTATGGATGCATGTTTGTTACTCTTTCACGGAAAAACTGCTGAATGGATTTGGAGGAAACTTTACATTAATATAGCTTACACATCAGAATAACATATAGGCTATAATTTATAATGATATATTGTGAATTATCCAAAATATAGCGGATGAAACCGCGGGACGCTGCTAGTTTGCTATAAAACACAAATTCACGTTTAGCTTTAAGATTCCCGAAAAGGTGACAGATTAGATAAGTATGCAAAACGAGAACAAGAAGGGCATACCAGTACGTAACAAGTAATTAATATTTAAATGAGCAAACCTAGAAACAAATACATATCATTATAATACAACTCTATAATATTGTGGAAGACGTAATCAGTAATAGCGTTATGTAAATCAATATTTTTTTGTGTTAAAGTTGTGTAATACAGCGGCATTAAGATTTTATCTATGTAACATACATTTTTGAATATGAGATGTGTTATATTAGTTTTCTAAACTACAGAAATCCGATCTTAGTTTAGTTAAGACACCGATTTTATACTATTCCCCTCTGCCGCTGGGAGAACATCTCGAGGGAACCCAGCACTCCCTTGGTGGCGACTGGATCGCGACCACCAGCATGTGGGCCAGACTTACCCCCTCCCTTTCCCATCCCATTAATGCCGCGGATCCAGTAGACTCTGGGCTTTTACGGTCCGCACAAACCGCAGCATTTTTTTCTTCACTCCTCCTCCCCACTCTATATTCGAGTATGCAACGGATAGACAAAGCAAGGGAGTATATCTTGTTTTTCCGATGTCCATGGGCGATGGTGGCCACTTACCATCAGGTGGACCATCTGCTCGTTTGCGCCTTATCTACTATAAAAAAAAAATCTAATGTTCTACGATTTACGTACTACGCGTTGTAGTCGTAAAGCTTTTCTAATATGCTTCATCATCATTACAACCCGTTAATGGCCCACTGTTGAGCCGTGTTTCCTCCTCGTAATGAGGAGGGTGTTTGGCCATAGTCCACCATGCTGACCAAGGGAACTCTTAGGAGTGCAGATTTCCTCAGATGTTGTCTTCCAACGTTAAAGCAAGTGATATTTAATTGCATAAAACACACATACTTAACTCACAAAACCCAGGATTGAATTCAGACCTTATAAGCGTAGTGTTAAAAAAACATTTGTTAAATCAACTCCGATGTCATTTATAAGGTTTTGTACCTTAAAATATACTCTTGGGTGATCACTGCGTGGTCCATTTCCTAAGGCTACAATTAACCACGTGTATAACATAAAACATTTTAATTTTCAATAAATTGCTATTTAAAATTATTCAGGCGTTCAATAAATATATTTAGAACTTTTCCGGAATAAAAAGTGGCCTATATGAGGAAACCTGCACCCCTGACAGTTCTCCATGTTTTCTGTCGGTGTGTGATGTCTGCCAACCCGCCTAATGCCAATTATGGCCTAATTTCTCTTTATTCTGAGGAGGACCGGGCTCAGAAGTTGGCGATGATGATAATAAAAATATTTCCTAAAAATAGCAATAGTATACATAGGGGATGTATGTCATGTAATGAATCAGTCGCACTGAGTAGACCTATGAAAAAATATTAAGAGCTGAATAAAAAAACCAAAATGGCTAATTTAAGATGGCGGCAATACAAATTTGGAAGAGCGTTTAAATGGAAAAAGATGATCAGTATCAGAACTTTCATTCTAACAAATGATTCATCGAGAGTTTCAGAGAAGAGTGTGGAGCACGGCCAGGGTATTCAAGATAGGTGGGGGGTGCTCGAACAAAAATCTTTCGAAACCTCATCTAATTGGCAGAAAATTGAAAAAAAAAAACAAAAATCTAAATAGAGCCCTATTCTTTCCCCTCACGCCTTCACGCGGTCCGCTTTAGCGGGCCGCGCATCCACCTGTCGTACTAGAATATATGTTGTATAAACGTTGCCAATAAATTTACGAGTATAAACATCAACCGAGAACAGTAAAAGCCTGCCAGATTTATAAGCCCTTATCCGTACATCAATAGAAAGGTAATAAGGTCAGCTCTATATTGAATTGTGCCCCGATGAACTGATAACCCCTCCGCTAGTTAACCACAGGTCACTCCGTACATGCCACTTGGAGCCCTACACGGCTGGAGAAAGTTATATCTTAAGGGCCAACCAATTCCTACTTTTGTTGAAAACGAGAGTTATATTCCTTATACTGACGGAATCGGTGGAAAACTTTCCGTGGATGGCAAATCGGTACTTAATATAGATTTTAATTTAAACTAATACTATCCATACAAATAAATAAAATTGGAGTGTCTGTTTGTCATATTAATATAACCGCTTTTTACTAAGTGCATAATATGGATGTATACACGGTACATACATACTTTATAACATTTTTTTACAATTTTTGTCTGTCTGTCTGTTTGTTCCGGCTAATCTCTGAAATGGCTGGACCGATTTTCGCGGGTCTTTCACTGGCAGATAGCTGATGTAACAAAGAGTAACATAGGCTATTTAACATCTCGCTACGACCCATAGGAGCGGAGCAACACGCGAACGAAGTAGCCCCAGTCGGCTAGTTAGCAATAAATTTATAAATAAACTAGTCTATCCGCCCCGGTTTCAGACGGATGCAATAAACCAAGTAGGTATGTATGTAAACTTGTACTCAAGTTTAACAATATTTAATTTTCAGTTTTTAGGGGATTATGACTAACTATATTTTTTTATTACTATCCTGCAGTAACAATGTTTTTTATTTTCGAGATAAAAAGTAGCCTTTGTTGATTCGGGTTATAAAGAATAGATGTGCAAAATTTTAATAAAATCCGTTCAGCCGTTTTTGTGTGATTGAGTAACAAATATACAAACTAATTTGTAAATATTGCTGAAAAAATTTGAATGTCGATTTTTTGGTCTGAAAAATCGATTCTTCGATTAATCGATCTCGGACCGCCATCAATTCCATCATTCAAATCCAATCATCAGTTTTGGTATGTTTATATATATGTCGGAGCATAGTAAAAGATTGTCGATTAATCGAATTGTTATCGTTGTCTATGGCGTTGGAGTGGGGTAGTAGTCACTTCCGTTGTTTTGACAGTCTCTACCCTCGACCCTTTATATGCCATCGACAGTCTGACTGAAGTGTTAGTCGTGCGCGGTCTCTCAAGAAGTGAAGTAGTGTCTAAATAGTGATAGTGTTGTGCAGTGTTGTGTTAGTGCTAGGAGTGCTGTCCGATCAAGGTCACGTGAGTAGCTTACAATGTAATTACTTCGTCTTGTGTTAGGTTAGGTTTATGTGCGATTAACCTTAGGTTTAAACAGAGAGCCTGAGCAGTGGAGGTGAGTGTCGTAATTACTTAAAGGAATTCCTTAAGCCTACACCTTGGTCACAAGTCCAAGGCACTGCTTAGGTTTCTCACGTAATTATTAGATCATATTTGATCATTTATCGGTTCAGTAGAAGTATCTACGTTGCGTTTACCCAATATTCCACTCATTACCATCACCCCCTGTTAGTGTTCCCCAATATACCCCATCTTCCTCCTTCCATTTCCTTTCACATCGCTTTAAAATCCCCGACATATATATACAAACTTCCAGTAATAATATTAGTAAGAAACATGCACAACTAAGATCTGCTCTATAAAAACTGGAGTGTGAGTAATTTCTATTTATAATTAGATTACTTTATTTTCAAAATCGTGTTAGAAAGTTTAAAAACTTAGTAATCACGATCGTATCCGAATGTAAAAACGAATCTTTTTAAGGTTCCTCAAGCGAATTCACGGGAGGGCTTTCATTTAGTTTCAAAGAAGAACTCATGCTGTTAAAAATTCGACACGTAATTAAGCTCAGCATTTGCCACACACATTCTGAATCCATAATCTAGATTCTACACTAATGAATTATGCAGGATTTGTCCAATTTTTACAACAATAATAAAACAGTTAACTTAATTTGGAAGTTTAAGAAAGACTTGATTTTTCTCTCTCTTGTAGAGGAACGTCAATGCCACGTAGAGGAACTTGTTAGCGTTTATTTATAAATTAAAAAATACCGAATAGTAGCTGAAAAACATTTATAATGTTAGTTATGATGTTGGAAACATTGATTAGCATTTTATTTTTGAAGATGGCACAACTGATAATCGCCATACTGTTAGTTATGATGTTGGAAACATTAATTAGCATTTTATTTTTGAAGATGGCACAACTGATAATCGCCATACTGTTAGTTATGATGTTGGAAACATTAATTAGCATTTTATTTTTGAAGATGGCACAACTGATAATCGCCATACTGTTAGTTATGATGTTGGAAACATTAATTAGCATTTTATTTTTGAAGATGGCACAACTGATAATCGCCATACCGTTAGTTATGATGTTGGAAACATTGATTAGCATTTTATTTTTGAAGATGGCACAACTGATAATCGCCATACTGTTAGTTATGATGTTGGAAACATTAATTAGCATTTTATTTTTGAAGATGGCACAACTGATAATCGCCATACTGTTAGTTATGATGTTGGAAACATTGATTAGCATTTTATTTTTGAAGATGGCACAACTGATAATCGCCATACTGTTAGTTATGATGTTGGAAACGTTAATTAGCATTTTATTTTTGAAGACGGCACAACTGATAATCGTCACTGTTAGAAATGATGTTGGAAACATTGATTAGCATTTTGTTTTCGAATATGGCACAACTGTTATTCGTCATACTGTTAGTAATGATGTTGGAAACATTGATTAGCATTTTATTTTCGAAGATGGCACAACTGTTATTCGTCATACTGTTAGTAATGATGTTGGAAACATTGATTAGCATTTTATTTTCGAAGGTGGCACAACTGATAATCGTCATACTGATTGTAATGATGTTGGAAACATTGATTAGCATTTTATTTTCGAAGGTGGCATAACTGATAATCGTCATACTGATTGTAATGATGTTGGAAACATTGATTAGCATTTTATTTTCTAAGATGGCACAACTGATAATCGGCATACTGTTAGTAATGATGTTGGAGACATTGATTAGCAATTTACTTTCTAAGGTGGCACAAATAAATACGCCGTCATGGCAGAAATTATTTTAAAACGTTGATGAAGCGAGGGCTGGCTGCCTATTATTTAATTACCGAATGTTTAGGTTGGTATCGTTGATTGATAATATCACAAACAAGACGCCACTGTCACGCCACAAGGTCATAAGAAATTAAGAACGCTCTATAATTTATTTCATCGTACAACCAATCTTATGTATAAAGCTACGTCTACAAATGATAATTATCACGTATCATTTATTTTTATACATGTCACCATAAAATTTTAAACACCGTTAGATTATAATCCATCTCGCGATATTGTAAACTCGATCGATAGATTGTGAACTGCTGTCCTTGATTGGTCGGTCTAACAGCAGAGATTCATTAATTACGTAAGACGATTTAGGAGGGCCCCTCCTCTCAACCATGCCTTATTTTTTCTTACAAGGGGGTGGGAGGGAGTCTCGATAGTTCTTACGTAAGATTACAAAAATGCTCAAAGTTAAAATTATACTTTGAAAAAGCGCGAGCAACATTAATTTGTTCATTCAGATTCGTAATAAATATTTTTTTTTTTATGGTATATAGGTCAGCGTTTGACCATGACTTGCCTGAAAGCACGACACGGTCTAAGATGGAGCACGCTTTCCTAGAAGGTACCTATAAATATAGAATATTAAACACATTCGACTTATCTTATATTAGGGGAGGTCAAAAACTAGCGAAAATAGTCTTACGTAATAAATGAATGGCCCCTTCACTGAGTTAGGAATCAAACTCAGGTGTCAATCAAATAAAATAAATGCACTTCAAGAGTTGTGATATAAGAATGTATTTATTATTTGGTAGGTAATCAATGCCTCACATATGGGTCACAGACATGGATTTATTCAAAGAAATTAAAAAACAAAGTGATAATTTGTCAATCTGGAATGAAAAGGTTAATGTTGAAAATAAGAAGAATACATAGAATAAGAAATAGGGAGATTCGCAAGAAAATAAAGGCAATAGACTTTCTGAATCAAGCTATGCGACTAAGATGGCGATGGGCGGGCCACCTAGCTAGATTGGAAGATGGTCAAAAGAAACCACTATATGGAATGTGCCCGACGGAATACGTCCGCGCGGCAGACCAGTACGTAGGTGGGAGGATGACTTAAAACAAGTGGAGGAGGCCTTTACCCTTGGAGGGGTTCTCGCAATAAATTAATAAATTAAATTTGAAATTTCCTAAACAAATAAAAAAGGTTTAAAAAATTTGTATATAAGTAGAATGTAAGATATAATAATGATAAATTTAAATGTTTAATAAGAGTGTTATGCAAAGTGAGAAATAAAAGGCTTTTTATTTTTTATTTTATTTATTTTATTAAGGTAATCAATAAAATCTATCCTAATTCACAATGTGACGATGATAATTTACCGAAAATTAATGTCTTACTTAGAATATCGCGAGGGGAATTATAATCTAACGGTATTTACAATATGACAGCATGAATTAAAGCTTAGCTTGCATAAATCTCAATTGTAACAGCGCCCTCTATTTGAGACTTTACTACTTAAAACGTTAAACTTACGCCATCTATTACAAACGTTTAGAACATGCAATTGCAATAAACAAATATTCAGGTCATTAATCGAGATAATACACACCACTAACATTTTCTGTATTTTAGTACCTATAAAACACTTTTGAAATTTTGACAGAAATTTGTTATGTAAATCTACATACAGCTTAATAGGCCCTTAATAATTGTTAGTACGTGTCCTAAATATACAGGCTGAGATAGAAAAAAAATATTTTTATTCACTTTAATATAAATATTTAACCGAAGTTAATAGTTTTAGATAAAAACACGTCAACGGCCGAAATTAACCAATCCAAATCCAAAATCTTTAATTTATAGATTCCAAATTAAGACAGCAATAACATGTATAGCGATAGCCCATCAGTGCCTGGGGCTTGAGACATACAAGCAAGTTTACAAGGCCTACGCGACCTCGCTACTCTACATTTAAGTAAACTAGCAAATATTATTAACTCACGGAATCCTCACCTCACATTTTACTCTATGAAAGTACTCTTTAAACCGCTGCTTAACTAGTACACTCAACAGTGTTGCCAACTTTCAGACTTTTATTAATCAAAACAGGAAAATTTTTAAATTATATAGTACTTTCAAATTGCGGCGTAATACATGTCAGAAAATTCCAAGACTCAAGATATTTCTATTCACTTAGTAATCCTATCTAAATCCTCTAATCATCACAGATAGTGATGTTATTTAGAGAATGTTTACAAGGACAAACAATCTATTTGAATATACCAATTTATCAGCACACCAATACAATACTACACCATATATAACACATGTCCCAAACCAATTTAATCAAATTACTCGCATCGAGCTAATCAAACTTTGTTATTGCGTTCTCATTGATTTCATCATATTTAGGGTTGCCAATCAAATGATCATGAATTTTTTTGTAGTGCGGTGTGTTATAGCGGCCTAGATAATGGACCGATTCTGATGAAGTTTTATTCATTTGAAAGGTAATTTAATCGAGATGGTTTTAAGCTATGTATTGCGAAGATCTGATCAGCCGTTTGAAGACTATCAGCTCATTTCTAACTTGAGAGCTGCATGACAATCTATATATATAAAAGCGAAAAGTCACTGACTGACTGACTGACTGATCATCACGAAATCTCAGGAACTATAAAACCTACAAACTTGAAATTTGGAATGCAGGTTCCTTCTAGGACCTAGGTGTCCACTAAGAAACGGATTTGAGAAAATCCTCCCCTAAGGGGGTAAAATGGGGTTTGGAAGGTTATATGAAAGTCCTATGTTTTTGAAGTTAGACTTATGAAAATCGGTATTTACATTAATAACTTACAATAATAAAAATCTGTATAATTTAATTTGCATAATACCCCCTTAAGGGTGGTAAAATAGGGGATGAAAGTTTGTATGGGAAAGTTTAATTTATTGTCACTCTTAACTTGAAATTTGGAAAGTAGGTTCTCTCTAGAGGGTAGGTGTCAGCTAAGATTTTTTTTACGGGGGTGCCCCTCCTAAGGGGTGGAATGGGGGTTTCTAGGTTATATGAAAGTCCTATGCTTTTAAAGTTTGAGGTTAGAAAAGCGGGAATATGAAAATTGGCATTTAGATTATTACAGCAGCGGGAAAAATTATCTTTTTATAATCTCATAGAAAATCAGAGCTTCTACGCGGACGAAGTCGCGGGCGCCCGCTAGTATTAATATATTGACAATTATAACAATCTTGTAACCATGGTAACACACTGATATTACTTACAATGAACTTTTTGGTAGATGTTTCTCTAAGAAAACTTACAAGAACTCACCTTTAAATATTTCAAATATTTCTTTTCTACTATTTAGTTATAGTAAGCTAATTAATCATTATAGTTTCATAGTTTTGTAGTTTTGGGTTAAACTTAAAACCCATTTGATTGATAGTTGGTAAAAAAATATTTCTAACTATTAGCAATATAATAAGTAAACCAGTATCATGAGTACTGCAGTGTTGTGTGGAATCCTGTGGCATCTTTCTTATCAACAATATTTAGATAAAAGTCTCGATAACTCCGGCGATAAATTAGTTTTTCAAAATGGACTCACTGTATAATAGACGATATTTGCTGAACTGCTTATTCTTGTATAAAATTGCAAATAGTGTCTTAGACTGTCCCAAGCTTTTGTCTCTGTTACGAATCTCTGTACCAATCAAATTATGATTAGAATTAATGATTAAATAGATTAGTAAGATCTTCCAACAATTTGTGTGTTGCCCCAGTAGATATTTACTTCCATAATATAACTACATTTCGCAAGTGTCTTACAGACACATTTAAACGTAATTGTACCTAAAATTTATTTTTATTTTTTTCATTCCTGGTAAACATATTTTTTTTGTTTTTTTTTTTGCTTCTATAAATCTTAATAATTTTCTTTAGTTCTTAATAACTTTAAAATAAATGTGTTTATAATTAGATTTATATAATAACATACAGGTTTCAGAGATGCTTTCAGCATTTCAGAACACTACACAGTTGGACATCTCTATAATTTATAGAGATCCATGATAAAATAACAACACGAATGTTCTAATAAACAAATATGTAAGAGCTTTAGAAAATCAATAAATTCTTCGTCTATATATTCGAATAATTTTGTTATGCAAGCCATACCGATACCAGCGTCATTATTCTTAAAAGCGGCGCCAAAAGCGTCTACCAACGTATTTAAGAGCAAAGATAATTTCCTTAACAGCATGTAACACTAATGAACTACTCCGGTTAACGTAACAATATGACAAAAATCCAATGAGGAAGCATGTCTGATATAATAAATGTCTTTCTAGTATATAAATAAAAGCTTTCGTCATACATACAACGAATATATTTTTTGATGGGGAAAGTTTATTCTATTGGGAACCTATTTTTCCAATAAGTATTTATTTGATGAGTAAATACCTCTTAACTTATAAATATTGAAAATTTCTCGTTTAACTGGCAGTTTAATAATTATTATGAAAGAAACCACTGAAGACAAAGAGTATCAGGAGCCTTCAGATTGGAATATTTACAAATCATTAAAACCAATAGTTACTCTAGCGTCGAAATAAATTAAAAAAACTATTTATTCAATATTATTTAATATTTTAATCAAGTCACAACTAGGAGGAATTTCGGAAAACAGTGTAGGTCTAGGTGTAGATAGAAAAAAACATATTTATTTATTTTGCTCATCTTGGATATATGCAGTCTCATATTTGGCATTCATACCATAAAATAAAATCCGTAGTCTAAACTAAATACAGTAAATCCTCAGTCCTCACAAATAGTATAACGAGCATTGTGTTACACAACCGAGCGCCATCTATCGGAAATAGAAAGCTATGTAAATAAACTGGGAACAGTTCGGCGCCGTCTGGCCGATTGGGTTTCCTCATGCAAATTGTACACTTCACTAATCAAATATCAGACTATTCAATATTCTGATGCCGTTTCTAGGTCTTAGAATATTCACTTGATTGATAAAATTTAGATTTTACTTAAAACAGACATTTATCTCATATCTTTTTCATATGTAAATTTTCACATAATATACAGGATGGATTTTTGAGACGGGTCAGTAAGGGCCTAAGATCACCTATTTTGAAGTTGGTGTGACATGTTGTGTCGTGCCGTAGTTATATATATATAGTATATTTTTTTGTATTTAAATTTCAGTTGGCCTAAAAGAATCTTTTAATTACAGTAAGAAACAGGATTGTTTGGCAATAAAAATATGACGAGTTGATTTATCGTTTTTCAGTACAAAATGTATGGAAAATGTTTTTGACGATTTCTGACATTTCTAGTACTCAAACCTTAAATGATCCCATAGAGTCTTTTGATCCCCATGCGGAGTAGGATCGATAGACATAAAAAAATTTTTTTTTGGATTTTAGCAGTTTTTTCGCTGACCGTACATTTTCTCAAAAATCTGTGAATGCAGTTCAGAATATCTTAAAAAGTTATGGATGGTCTCCTAGGAACGTTTTCCTGTAACTATAACGGTTAAGGTACCTGCCCTTACTGACCCGTCTCAAAAATCCACTACTAGTAGCCGGCAGCTAACTTTAGTTCTGAGAAAAAATAGTGGAGTAATGTTGTGCATTGTGAGCGTGCTGCGTGTCTGTATTGGCAGTGACTTCCACGCATTCAAGGTCAAACTTATACTTACATGCCGGTAGCTGTCCTAACCGACCTGTTACTTGCTTGGCTGAAATTTAGCAGATTTTTCTCATTGTATTTCACATACTTAGGGGAGGTAACAAATTCAATTAGTAAATTTAAAATTTAAATAATGTGTGACTTTCTCTCTAAGCTCTCATGTTAGAAATAGACTGATAGTCTTCAAACGGCTGACCAAATCTTCATAATACATAGCTAAGAACCATCTCAATAAAATCATTTTTCAAACAAATAAAACCGCATCAAAATCGGTCCATTCTTTTGGGCGCTACAATGCCATAGAATGACATACTAATACACACGAAAAACTTAAAAACTTAAAAAAAATATTAATTTACACTCGATACAGATGTTATAGCTCTATTACAGGAAATGTTTGACATACTTCTTTGTGACTAAATCAACAGTATATTGTTGTTTTTATATTTAGTTTACTTCCATATTAAGTTTATCGGCTCGTCTTTTTTTACGTCAGGAAAGGACTAGTGATAAACATAATAATTTGTATAGCGAAAGTAAAATAAGTTATTTTCATCCCAAAAATGCATACTAAAATATCAAGTTAATTGTTGTAAGCGCCTGATTTTTTAGATATTGAAATCATTGAAAGTAACTAAAGTACATAAGCTAATATTAAAAGCTTTACTTTTTAGGGAAATAACGCTAATTCATAAAAGTTTTACCAGATGGCGCTATCATGAGAGCAACAGATTTTAAGTGCGAAAAATCATGTTTTGTTAGACCAAATTAAAAATTAAGTTGTTAAACTATAAACGTAACAAATGTACATTTGTCAGAGCATTGAAGCAAATATCCTCTCATTAGTCGTTCGACAACTACAAATTACAGGTTACAAGATTAATGTGTAATGAAATTACTCCATGAAATGACAATATTACGAACTAAATTAATGTAAATGTCAAACTCAATGAGACCAGTCTACTGTACAAGTGTAAGCGCAAACACAGGACTCTTTATTAGTGTTAATAATGGACAATATTATTTTTCAAAAACAGTGATAGCCCAGAAGTTATGACATTGGTGTCTTACTCACACCTCTGACTTTTCTGAGTCATGTGTGTTTTAAGCAATTAAATATCACTTGCTTTAACGGTGAAGGAAAACATCGCGAGGAAACCTGCACTGCTGAAAGTTCCCTAAAAATTCCTATGAAGTGTATGAAGTCTGCCAACCCGCACTGGGCCAGCGTGGTGGACTATGGCCTAATACCCTCCTCATTCTGAGGAGGAGACCCAGCTCAGCAGTGGGCCATTAATGGGGTGTTATGATGATGATGAATATTATTTTTTAACTCTTATTACATCCCAACCCAATAATGATATGTCCATAATTATATTATCTTTGTACCGGACAATGACATGGCAACTCCGTTTTATATGTTTTGTTTTAAAATAGTTCACTGTCAGTCATCAGTATTATTATCACTCAATCGCCATTGACACCATGCTCACTCATATATTCATTTAACTATTCACTCAATCACAAACATAAGTAGGCACAGGGAGTTCAAAAGAAACGTTAAATTGTTACCGAATTTACTAATTTTTTTCTTCGTAATAAACTTTCTCAAACCGTTTAAAAGTCAGCCGTAAACTGAGAGAACCTGAGCCTTAAACCTTGTACCTTATTCACAAGTCCAAGACACTGCTTAGGTTCCTATCATAATTGTAATAGATCGTAATGTTTAGCAGCGTTTACTCAATGGTCCATTTAATACATACCCCTTTTAATGTTTTCAATAAACCCCCTCTCCTCTTTCTTATTTCTCCGAGTTATATATTTAGCTATACCAATGTATTTCGTGATTCATCTTTATTTACTTAGATTTTCTCATTTGTATCGTGGTCAAGTCATATAAAGGTAATTCAATAAAGTTGCGTGTAAAATATCATGTTATATAAGGAATTATGTACTCGGAAATAGGCTTCAGCCTCCAATTAATCATAATGTTATCAGACATTATGGGCTTTATTGTGTAATCCAGCAGGCGCAGCTTTTTGTTAACACTTAACAGGTATGCACGAAGTACAGGAAGACTAAAATGTCCTTTGTACACAAATAAACTAACTAACTTCTGGGAAAAGTAATGATGTTATGCAACGAATTTCAATTGCGCGTGCGCTTTACCGCTTGTGCTGTCTATATGTTGTCTATAGTGATTTAAAGCCTTTCTTTAGTATGGATTATCCTTATGGATTTTATGACTTTAGAGAAGCAATTTTTAAGCATTAATAAAACCCAATCGGGAACCTTGAAAATAGTTCAAACTAGTATTTATAAGTTATTAACCCGCGCGACTTCGTTCGCGTGTTGCGCCGCTCATATGGGTCGTAGCGAGATGTTAAATAGCCTAACTCCTTGTTACATCAGCTATCTGCCAGTGAAAGTCCCGTCAAAATCGGTCCAGCTAAAAATTGTAAAAAAATGTTGTTTTGGTACATGTACCGTGTGCGTGTATACATTCATATGCACTTAGTAAAAAGCGGTTATTTTAATATTACAAACAGACACTCCAATTTTATTTATTTATTTGTATGGATACAAAAGTTTGGTCGTCAGAAGTGCACCTACAACGCAGTTCCTTTTTCAGGGGCAACTTTCCAAGAGTAAGTAAGTAGGCAACATTTAATAAAATATTATTTCTTGTAACTATACCTATGCTGTTGAGTTAGATAATGTTACCTAACAACAAGTAGTCGTAAAGTTAAAAAGTATAAATATTATACGTAAAAAAATCTAAAAAATTTTTTTTTAGGTCCAATGAACGAAAATGTAGAAGTACCTACTATAATGATTAAAGGTTAAAGTTGAGTGAGAATTTGAATAAAAAGATATCAATATTCGTATTTTATGATATCATCACACGTCACACGCACCTACGATTAACTTTATCTGCACTCTTGCTTTTTTTAATTAACATATAGAAAAAGCCTGTCTAACAGTAACAATTATAAACAAAGCAAGATTACTGACATTACTGTCATTATACAGTTAACCAAATTGCCAAACAGATACGGGGCCAAGTCTGTTAGGAGGGTCATTGCCGATGCCGACTGATTGAGATAAATTACAAATTCAATGAATCATTTATAGATATTAAATAGAGGCACAATATTTAATATTCAAATATGATTTAATATTAATACTGATGACTCAATTGTAGGTTTTAACGTTAACAATGTATTTGCATCGCTGGTTGTCTTTGATGTAACTAACTAAACTGGTTACTATCTGACTATATTATTGTCGAGTCAGTGGACTAATCTAAAATAATCTTTAGGAGCAAACTACTAATTAAAAATAATAAAATAGTCACGACAGCAATAATAGTACTCATTGTCCATCATAATATTGAAATGTTTAGAACAAGAACAATAAAACGAGCTATAAACCAACATCCTATTCAGAATCCAACAACAAATTGAAAATCAGTATATTTTCTCCGGCAATTCAAACGTTCGACCAGACAGACAAGACCGTAACTAACAGACAATCTAAGAAAACTAATCGTTGGCATTATAAAATAAGCATAACCATATAAAACCCAAACAGCTCAATGGCTGTAAGGTACAGACGTCATTTCGTAGATTTTAGACTGACGCGTAATTGAATTCCGACATCTTTAAACTGTAAAAGATGGCATGCGAATAGGGGTATTGTATGGGAAATAATCAGGGTTCAACTGTAATGTTCCAGTCACGATGGCTGACATGACGTAGAACGACTTTACATGGATATTCTTGATTGTAATCACGTACTTGATGTATCCAATTAAATATAATTATGTGAAGATCGCTAGAATGATGGAGACTTCTGTTGGCAACACCTCAATCACTGCGAAAATTAAGATTGACAAATAGGGTGTATTGTGATTCATATCATGAAAATTAGGTCGTGAAGTAACCATTAGGAGAAAAGTTGGAATTAATGTATGAGATGAGATGGTTGAATATGTTATATTTCTGACACTTCATAACAATTCAGCTAATCCAAAAAACCATTGAAATTCCCCTTAGAAAGTGCCATTATAATAATAATATGCAAAATTATGGAAAGTCTTTATTGCATCAGATATTTCAGAAATAAAATACACTGGACGACGACTTCTAGAGGTCGATATAGATTATGGTAGTCATTAGATGGTTAAAAATATTATTATTCAAGACTTTTTTTTATCAAAGACGGAATACAGTAAATAGAGGTAAATTCGTTCCTTACACGAATCTTCCGTAAATTAAACGTTACGCCTAATCAATCTTTCCGAAGCGAATTGTTATAAATCCGTAACGGCTGAAGTCTTAAAACTGCGGTAACTATCATCGATGGATCTGTTGCTTATTACGAATATAAGCTTTTATTTAACTTGTATGTTCGTATATGTGTGTATTTGAGTCAAATTTTTCAACTAAAATAAAATCAGTCATTCTGAACTGGAAAATTACATGTACGTTTGAATGGGATGGCAATGCATGGTTAAATTGTGGATTGTGAATTCATTCTAAATCTAATATGGCAGACATCCCAAGAGAGCCGACTAGTTATTTTTTGTTGACGTCCATAATATGGTTATCAAATGGAAGGGTTTGCTGGGAATAATATGAAAATCAAGTGAGGTCACTGTAAATTCAATATGGCTAACCACCCAAAATGGCTGACTAGTTTTTAAGCACTTACAATCATCATCACAAACCACTACTGAGCCGGGTCTCCTCCTTAGAATGGAGGAGGGAGTTTGACCATAGTCCACCACGCTGGTCAAGTGCGGGTTGGAAGACTTCACTCACCTTTGAGAACATGCAGAACTCTCAGGAGTGCAGGTTTCCTCACGATGTTTTCCATAACCGTTAAAGCAAGTGATATTTAATTTCTTAAAACAGACATAACACCGAAAAGTCAGGGATGTGTGTCTGGGTGGAGGATCGAACCCGGACCTCCCAAGTATGAACCTTATAACTAATGTCTTAATAAACCACTAAGCTATAACTAGAAGTCATAATATGGGTATCAAATGAAAGAATAGTGTTTTGTGACAAATTGTTAAAACTATTTATTTATTTTTATGTTTATATTTGTTTTGACACCTTTGTTTAATTTCTTAGAAATGGACAAGTGAAACTCGGCGTGCAATTAGTGATTTAATCCACAGACGTTTGTGGAATTGTTATCGCGAAAGGGCATTCTAATTAAAAGTTGATTCGCGCGAGGAATCTGTTTCGTAATCAATTATAATATATACAGGGGCGTCTAAATTACGGTCTGTGGCCTCAATCCGAATATAAATTTTGGACTTTAAAACTACCCTCAGTCGTTTTACCCCTTACCCCTTTTAGGTAGGGCACAGCAGGAAATTTCCTGCTCAAATATGAAGCAGCCCGACTGGGGTACTACCTCGACCTTACAGAAGATCACAGTTAAATAACACTACTCTAAAGCAGTGTTGTGTTTCTGTTGGTGAGTAAGGTGACCAGAGCTCCTGGGGGGAATTGGGGATAGGGTCGGCAACGTGTTTGCGATGTTGCAGATGTCTATAAGCTACGGTATCGCTTACCATCAGGTGAGCCGTACGCTTGTTTGCCGACCTAGTTACATAAAAAAAAAAAACTACAATATTAGACGCAGTCCTTTACAATTATTAAATTCATAATCTTATCTAGAATTCCTTAGCGAATTTAGTAATTTATGGAGAAATAATTTAATAAATGTGAAACATAGATTTTGTACTAATAATATTCGGTAGTGAGTTATTGTGGAGGTATGAAGACTCCTTGATGCAAGTGATAAATACAAAATGGCTTCAGTTGTATATCGTTATGTAACAGGCAGTAATGTTCGGTGTAAACAGTGAACATCACAGAAGGATTCAAGTGGGAATTTATTGTCTAATTTAATTTAATTAACTTTTCTTAGGCAGAGTATTTAATTTTAGTAAAGCTGAGCGTTACTGCGTAACATTCAGGCTCCTGTTAAGACAATTAGTTTGTATATGTTTTCAAAGTCTAATTTAGGAGTTATTTATTTAAATACACCTGTTATAAGAGCTGTGTATGCTTCATAAGCAAGAACAATATCATTTCTCGGGAACTATGTCTCCCACGGCACATGACGTTGTGCAACAATAGTTTGGCGAAAGGTGAGTGTGAGACCGGAATTTAATTCCTGATTTATGAAGATAATATTATTTACATGCAACTCAGTCTTTTACGCCACTCATCCTAAACAAGATTAAGAACAACCGACTACATTACAACTAACGGTCTCTGACGAGAACATTGTTTTGTGGATTACAACATAACTGCTTTTCGACAATTCCAATGAAGTTAAATGTTGCTTCAAAATAAAGAAATTTCACAAAATGACTTTGTAAATTAAGATTAAGATAATATTTCTGTGATTAATTCACAGACACTAAATAGTCTAAAGAAATCTGATAATTTGTGAAATGTGGCTTTATTTGACGATTGTGTGGAATTCTTAGAATAATTACTACGTTAAAAGGATGGTAGTAATTGTTATCAGTTGTTGGTCCCTACATCATCATCATCATACTCATGGACCAGGAATTATCGACCCCCATTCATGAAAAAAATCCATAATATATTAAATTGTTACTGGTAATACGAATAACACGCGTGGTATTGTTATCAGTATTATGAATGGGCTTTAAAATGCGAAATTGTTACACGTAAAATAACAGCTTTATACTTCATAACTTTACCTTGTAAAAATTCTTGGTAAATATTTCTGTAACAGCATCTATTCTCGGTAAGAGCGACATTCCACAGGAATCTCTAACTTGACTTGTAAAACTTTTATATTAAAAGTTTCATTCCCTCTTTATTTTTCACATTCAAAAATGAGCTATCTTTCTGAGCTACTGATTGTAATTATCTCTTTTTTAAAACACTTTTTAACTATTATATATATAACATTCAATTCTTGCACTTTTAATACTGATTTTATACCCCCATTTTCTTGTGAATTTAGTATAAAGGAATTGCTATTAAATCATTTGAAATAGTCACATGTAGGTACTGTTCTAAAACGAAAGCTATGCTATGCTACCTTTTACTTTTATAAAATATGTTCAATTTTCATAAATATAAGCTAAAAGTATAATTACTATATTAAAATAAAATTGCTTTTTTAAATTAATTTAATAATTTCGGACGTAAAACATCCATTTTTAAAATTTAAAACCTTGAATATCAGATGTGATGTAAAAACGATTCAAAAACGTATAAAATTATCATAACTATAATTCAATGATTATAAAAATTATAAATAATATTTAGCAAGGATCATAAGTCAGAGTAGTTATGCAAATAGCAGTTTTAGTTTCTGTTACGCAAGGAATCGTTTTAAACGCAAACGGTAGAAAGCTCCTTATTAAAGTGATATAATAAACAGATTTATAAGGAAATTGAATTAACCATATTGTTCGAGACCGATCGTAATACTAAAATTTTATTAACACCCAACCTCCACGGATATCTGTTTACGTCTCAATAAGGAAAGTTTAAACGCAAGTATTTATAGTCTCGTTGCTTTACCATTTAATATTTAAAATGGCGATTTATATGGAAAAGAGATAGATTGTTCAAGTATTTTTGTAACCACAATCATTATTATTAATTGACAAAAAAAATATTATGAGTTTAATCAATAATAGTAGATGGATGAGGAGGATGGATAGATTTCTCAAACAAAATACTCCTACAAAAGGTTTGTTATAAAAATTTGTAAAACTGTTTTAGGGGAAGTAATACAATATATCAATTATGTTATATGAGATATATTGCATAACTAAACTAATTGTAAAAGACAATATACTTAGTATTAGGTCTTAAGATCCTATTACAGGTTTACAAAGCTCTTCATAACCTCTCGCCTACAATTTTCGATCTCATTCCCAACATTTATTTAATCTAGGAAAGTCTCGCGTAATCCTCAATAACACTAACAAGTGTGAAGTGAAACTGCAATAGAAGAATCAAGACTGAGCTTATCGAACCAGTGTTGATAGAATATCCTAGCTAATCAATAAACATAGGATTTTGACCGTCTGCTCCTCATAAATAAAATAAAAATAAAAGAGAAATCTCAAGATCATCACGAAATAGCAATCCATACTGAAATATACATAATATTTAATCACTCCGTCGTAACAGTCGTTGTAATAAAGACAACAAAAGCTCATATCCGCGGGCGGTTCTACAACAAAAGACACACATATATTATAGTCTATTAAAAAATACATCTATTTTTATAAGCGAAAGTGGATTTCACTTTCAAACCCAATATGTGTGCGAAATATCGATACCCTGTAGGCGGTAGGTTTGGACTTTAATTAGGCTGACTACATTTTATATTAATCGTTAATATTATAAAAATATTTATAAGTAAACATTGAACAAAGTTATATTCTTTTTTTTAAATAAAATAAGAACAAGAAGAGAGGAATAAATCCATAATAAATAATTTTAAATAGTCGCTAGTAGGAATTTTTCCGACTTACTTGACATTTATCCGTACTTTTTAACGGTTTCGTCTGTAAAGATTCATCAATATCTATTTAGTAATTTTTACGTAATAGAATAACAAACGTCTTTGTGTTTATAATACCAGGGGGATGAAAAAGAGAACAGTAGACACTAGTTGGAATTACTTCGAATTACTTGTCACCTATGATTATATATATTTTTTAAATAGTTTCCTAGTAAAACAGGATATCTTTCTCTCACCACCAATATGTCTGTATACAGTTTTCTTAATCCAATACTATAGTAATTATTTTTTTTAAACTAATTCTCCTTATCCTACTTCCCTTTAATATTTTGTGACTGAATTATAAAATTTCTAGAATAAGGTTAAAATATTTTTAAAGCATAATCTTCAATTTACATCTGACCTTGCGTATAAAAGCTCGAACTCGTTTCAAAGCTTAATTACTACATTGCATGACATATAAAATGTATGGTAACCCTACTCAGTCGCCTACGCCAGGAGCCATTTAATAAAATGGACAGGTGGGTGAGTAATAGTTACCAAAATAGCTCATATCATTATAATTTAGAGCACTTTGCAGAAACGTTGGTATTTAATATGTTATTTAATGTTTATATTCATCTCATTCTGCTTATGAGCAAAGATTTTTTTTCTTTTACGCTAGAAGGTTTAGTTGTTCTTGGATCTTGTGTGACTTCATTGCTGTGTATTTAGAGATAGTTTGCCGAATATTTAAATAATTAATGTAATTGCTATGTTGCTGAAGCAGTGTAAAATATTAGAGTCAGTGGTTCGAGCGGTGAAGGAAAATGTTTACTGGTAGTGGAAAGTCCCTTTACTCCTGCACCGGGGTCGCAAGCCCCAGGCACTGCTTGACTTCCGTCTGGATTGTGTATTATTGTAGTCTTTTGAGTGTAATTGTGCAGTTAACCTACGCGTGTAGTTTTTACTACACAGTAGCTTAACTGCATAATAACATTCAAAATGGGGGCTGAAGCTTGCGACCCCTAATTATTTCAATATTCAGAAAAATATCATTAAATACACAGCACTTTGAAGTGACACGAGCTGCTAGAATCACTAAACGAGAAAATCATCATTTTTATTATAACACAAAATACCACCACTATCTCTCCACTATAATAACAGATAGGATCGTAGGCCTGTGTTAACAAATCAATATTTAAAACCTCTCAATAAATAATTTAAAAACGCTTACAATATGAATAATAATGTAGCTGGTAATTTACAATAGATAAAAGATAACTAAGTTAAAATAAATATGTCAATTACCTACTCTTATTCACTGGGAATAACACAAAACGTTTATCATCATGAAATAAATCATTCATACCAAGAGACATAATAACATACCCACACATTATCAATTGATAAGTTGGGGTTTCCACGTTTACGAATACAGTTATCAAAAGCATATTGTTTAGTAAATGATAATGTTTTTTCCTGTCATTATTTTGGCCCTTTAAAAGGACATAATCAATGATCGCCCCCCGTAAATAGTTAGCCTACGAATGGAATAAGATGTCATCATAACGAAAATTACTAATTTAATTTTAAACTTAAGAATCTGTTTTCAAATAAACGGTAAATATAAACGGTAAATATAAATTCAGTCGACCCGCGCGACTTCGTCTGCGTAGCTCCGCTCCTATTGGTCTTAGCGTGATGACATATAGCCTATAGCCTTCCTCGATAAATGGGCTATATAACACTGAAAGAATTTTTAATATCAGACCAGTAGATCCTGAGATTAGCGCGTTCAAACAAACAAACTCGTCAGCTTTATATATTAATAAGTATAAGATTAAAATGGAGTCTGGTTTAGAGGAAATTATAATTAGTACTTCTAGAAATATTTACGAAATCCTGTTGTGTCTGTCAGTTACTAAAAATTGATTAATTAAGTTTAAAATAAATATAAATAAATTAGTAATTTTCGTTATGTTGACATGTTTATTCCGTTCGTAGGCCAATTTGAACATTAATTAATATTAATCCTTTAAGAAAGACAAACACAGTAGGTAAATAAGACCTTATAAAGTGTTAAAGATATGCAACACATTCAGAACAATACTAAAGTAATCCAAAAACGTACGTTACGTAAAGTTTCACTCCAACACTTGAGCATCCTCATGCGATTTATGACACCAAAAAAGTCGAATATCAAAATATGTAGTAAAATAATCTCAGTTTTCCTTATTTTCTTCTTTCTATGCCATTATTTACAGTTATTTGGAGTCGGCCAACCTTGTCCTGAGTCTCCACTCTGCATAATTTGCGTTGAGACTTGTGTCGAGATCGAAAAATAATGTCAGTTTCTATCGCATATATAGAAAATATAAAATGACCTGATTTTTGAGATATTTTCTAAATCCTTCGTTCCACTACAAATAGACCATTAAGATTCAACTTTTTTTTTTATTTGATAGTTCCTAAGATTACGCACATATAAGCTCTTAAGATTTGTAATGCAAAAGTAATGTAGAGGTATACTGTTAGCTATTGGATTAGCATTGGAAAATATGTAAAACAGAAAGCTCTAGCGCTAGAAATTGAACTAGATCAAGATAACGATACGATACGACCCTTGCTCTCTAATAATTGATAACTTCCCAACACTATTTTATCTAATTAGATTCGATACTATCTAGTATATATCAACTAACGTATAATTTAGTGCTTTATCTTAAATTATGAAGCCTTAATTGACCCTGAGCTTTTAAAGTATGTTATTCATGGTTTAATTAGTTTATCTTATTTTATTTTGACAAAATTTTAAATAAACTTTAAGCATTGATTGTAAATGAGACATTATTTTAGTCTTGTTGTATGATAAAACATTTTAATAAATTTGACTAACTTCTGCTGTTCCAATTTTTTTCCTTTAATACAATGTAATGATCCTGACATGAAACTGGTCCGATCCGCATTAAAAAAAATATCAAGTTGATTTAAGAAAAAAACACCAAATGGTTCCTAATTAAGTTTTCCGTTATCGATTTCCTCATACAGTTACAGTTAAAAAAAACACTCTTGAAACTAGAAAATGTCTCATAATTTCTTAACTGTCACGTAGAAATCGTTTAGCTTTAATTGAAAATAGCAATCAGAAGATGAAATAAGTCACGGATATCGATTTCATTATAGCACTCAATGAAAAATAATAAACGTTCGATATGAGATATTAAATTGAATATCGCTTGCAAGCAAATAGAATATAATAACTCAAACAAGTCATTCACAAAGTTCCGCAAATTTGTTAGATACTAACAGCTCTACTTTTTAGAGAAATAATCATACTTTAAAGTAAACATATAAAAAACTAGCAGACCCGACAGACGTTGTCCTGTCTTGACTATGAATATTGAATTCGAATTTGCTGTCAAAAGCTTACATTAGAAAAGTTAATATGGTCGTTAAGTTTTCTTAAATTTTCTAATTTTCCTCGCAACTTTTTAAATGTTTTTCTTCCATAAGAACCTTCTCCTGACAATAACAAACAACAAAAAAATTATAAACTATTATTACAGTATAAAACTTTAACCAGTCTCCAGACTCTTAAAGTAATCAAAAATTCAAGACCTATCAAGAAAACAATATCGCATGAGATTTAGGAAAGGAAAAGACTAAGCACCATAATACAACATAACATAACTATAGTTATAACGAAAGCAATCATCACCTCAACGCCTCAGGTGATATTTCTCTAATTATCTCATCGCGAAAGAAAGTCTGCGGACAATACATGCCCGTAATGTTACGTATCATGCTTTCGTGATAAAAAGGCACTCACCTCAGTTATCTCACACCAAAATCACGCCATTTTGAACCTTAACTATACACAATAACACTCCTGTCACTTATAATTAATGGCAGCATAGGTGAATAATTAAAACTTTCGACATCTATAAGATTCTTACAAATTACCAATGTATTAAGGCTCGAATGGATTTTTTTTAGGAAAGTAAAAGCGATTAAATTGAAGAGAGTGCGAATTTTAGTGCGAAATAATTATAGGCTCAATTGTTAATATTTCAAGGTGAGAGTAAAGTTCTCTTTTTGGATTATCGGAGATCAGTGAACTTAACGAGCAAGAGCCCGCGACGATCAGACTTTCGTGATTTTATAAGACCCGAAAGTCCCTAAAAGAGAAACGATTCCCAACTATGACATTTGCTTTGGAAAGTAACAATTTTTAATGTTTCGGACGAAGGACGAACGATCGAAACTGTCTGATTGACAACACTTTTTTAATACTAGTATTCCTTAACCTCTCCAGGTAAGTTAAAATGCTTGTGTTAGGAGTGGGCCACGTCAGTAGAGCAATGACTGGGATTTAAACCCACAAATTATCAATCGTGAATCCAACGCCTGAACCACTGAGCTACTAACGCTTCTACGCCTTTTGATAGTTCCTCAAGTAACATACAAATTAAATTTAGTTTTTACACTATAACGTAAATAAATTTAATGGTGTTTGACAGTGGATTACAACTGTACTAAGTGTCTAACAATGGACGACGTGGTTTCTAATATTGTTCCAAATAAATATATAAATCCGAGCTTTATCTTTGTTACTTTTTAACCTAGGACATTTCTCTAAGTATATCTCTTCTAAGGACTTGCTTTCGGGTTTTATAAAATAACGAAGGTCGATCGTCACGGGATCTTGGACTATAAGATTTGTTTTCTATACAAGATATATACTAGATAGATACTATAAGATTTGCAAAGAACTCATATCTGAAACTAACTGAAATATCATTCATAACGTAAGTTCAACTTTCGATGTATAACAAGTAAGAGTGTAACTTATTAATAATGCAATAAAAGCCAATCGCACATATCACTATTATTTATCCAGCACTTGATTCCAGCGAGAGTCGATTACCATCCATCCAAAGCGCCATTATGCGGCAAATTGAACAATAACACACCGTCACAGCATTAGAATGTAACAGCAAGGGAGAAATTGGTCCCATTCAAACTTTCATAATATTAATAACAAGCAATAAATGTACTCCAGACTCACATTACGATAAAGAATATTACTTCTTATACAACTGCTATGTGCTATGATTGCTCTATTGGTTTACGAACAAGGTAATCTACTTTGTTCACGCAAATGACAAATTGTAACTAAAAACTACAAAAGTTCTTGTAGTAATTAGGAAATTAATATTTATAGAAATAAGTAAAAAATATCTTAATGTACGAAAAAGTAAAAATAAATGACAAAGTCATTTGAACTGCAAATATTAAGATAATCAAAAATTTTGGAAAAAAAAAAGTTCAACGCAATCTAGCGAATGTATCCACAGTATTAGTTATAAACTTCAACAAATATGACTTGTAGAAAAAATTAGCTTACCAGATTTTATCTGAGAAAAACTAAATAAAGACACGCTTAATAACGTATAATCAAATCAGATGTTTCGCCGTGATTGATGGCCGGAGTAGCAGGTCGGTAGAAAACAGGTTTTACGGCATAAAACCACCGCACTGTAAATCACAGCTTACGATATCAGGCAATAAAGTTTACCTGACTGGTTCTGGCTATAGTAGGTTAATTTTGCTAACTACTGCTCGAATTAAATATTATAGGATCGTAACTAAACGGCGATCTTCTAGGTAATAAATAGTTCAATTAGCTAGATCTAGGAAGATACAAATCAGTCACCAAGTATCGATAACCACACAATTAACTTGTATTGTTGAATACAGCAGTCAATACAGACTTAACAAAAAAAAACAATGATAGTCTAATATGTACTATTACGTAATTTAAAAAAGCTTAATACTCGATTCTACTCGATACTTGATATCGAAAGAAAGGTATTGAGAAATATCGTTTCATCTATACTCAGTCAATATATTAATACTGTCACGCCGCTCTCAAGTTAGAGATGAGCTGATAGTCTTCAAACGGCTGACCAAATCATCACACACAATATATATAAAACTTCATTGAAATCGGTCCGTTATCTTGGGGGCTACGACGCCACAGACATACAGATACACGCGTTAAATTTATTACACGTTGGTGGAGCGTCGGAGGTTAATAAGATCAGGACAATAAGATGCTGGATTTCATATATACGCTATTCTAAAAGGACAGATATTCTTTTCCCTAAGGTGCTAATTATAAGAAATCGTACAAAAATTTGCAATGTCATTTAGTAAGTAATAAAAAACTATAATATTAATTAAAAGACTGAGCAGGAAAAGCCAGTTAAAATCATTTGTATGATAGAAATCAGAGAAAATGACAGTATCGAAAGCGTCTAAGCGGTTCCGATAGCATACACTTTATTGCTAATATCTTGGTACACAATTATGGGTATTAAAATGTTTCCTTGAGAAACTGAGTCCTCTGTAATAAAATCTCGACCATGACTTTACGGTTTAAGACTTTCGTTAAACACCTTTATTGATGTTTGCGGTTTGCTTCGAAACTACTTAAGTTACAGTTATCTCCAATAGGCGTATGAATTATATTTTTGCCGCCTATAGTCTATCATCGCTATCGGCTATAGGGACAGCCAGCCTAAACACAATCAACCCAAATTTGAGATGTAAAAAAACAAAGATGTAACACATAGATGCAAAATATATTTTTCTCTTGTTCATTACATGTACAAAGGCTAAGATGAAAGTGATTGAGTTCGCTTTCTTCGAGCGCATGTTACGACTGTCCAGTATTGACAGTTCCGAGCTTTTAGAATGTAAGTTTCACTCGCGTTTATTGGGAAGAGTATACTTTCAAATAGCAGGTGTTTCTTTTTTGGGGTTCTGTACTCCTTTACCAGGCAATTGACGTCCCCTACTGGGTACACAACCCTACACAAATTCAAAACATTGGTAATTAGGGAACTAAGCAAAAAATGAAGTGATAGCCCAGTGGATAAGACATCGGTCCGAGTTCGATCCTGGGCACACTCCTCTGACTTTTCTGAGTTATGTGTGTTTTAAGCAAATAAATATCACTTGCTTTAACGGTGAAGGAAAACATCGTGAGGACCTGCACTACTAAGAGTTCGCCATGTTCTCTCTCTGGGCCAGTGTAGTGGATTATGGTCTAACCCCCCTACTCATTCTGAGGAGGAAACCCGGTTCAGCAGTGGGCTATTAATGGGTTGAGATGACTGACTGACTGAGCAGGAACTCTTAACTTAATATTTTAATATTAAAGCCTGCATCATCTATCTATCCTTTTATCTCACCTATCTTTAATAATATTATGCTCTAACGTACCGTAATGGGTTAATTTGTGTAAAAAGTGAGAAAAAAAAGGCTAAAGTGTAAAAAAAGTATTTAAAAAAAAATTTATAATTATATACGGAATATTCAGCGGGAGTTGAACTCTAACATGATAGGTTTTATTTAATGTTTGTATACAAAAGTTTTTATCCGACTGAGCGCGAAATGAAATTCGATTTAAATTTTTTTGTTCTACAAACTAGAGGTCAGAGGACGGTATATTGTGTTTGCTACATTGTTGAAGTGTTGATATTTTTCTTAGATTGCTGTATACTACAGATTTACTTTTCATGAATAAAAGGAGCAAGAAGCGTTGCTGCTCTTAAAGATAAAAAAAGGAGAAACATTGATAACTACAGTCCGTAATTTTTTATCGGGTCCAGCGACCAAATTCGAAGGTAAATAAATTAAAATAATTGTATATTTTCCGTTTTAATCCATTGTATTAAACAAAAAAATTGAAATACATATTTTGTGCCAGCAAATCTCTTCCTCTGCTAATTCTAGATGAATTTTCTGATCTCTGAGTATATAATGAATATTATTAGGTATTCAATTTTTGTATTTTAACACTATTTTAGTAACAATGGTACACGACACACAGGTGCGATCGTTGAATGCTCACGCAGCGGAAGCGCACAAGGGCTTGGCGATCATCGGCTTGTGACTACACTCGTGACCGATGCACTCCACACTATATCAAAAATATTATATTTACCTCTGACATTGATAACTATACACATAGACTACACAAAGATGACCTTATTTTTACAAGATTGATCTAATTTAAAAACCCTATGCATTCACGTTTTGGTTTGAATAACAATGCAAGATCAGCTACAGTAAGTGATGTGAATTGAGAATCAATTATTTTCAATGAATTACACATACAAATGATTTTATTGAGAACGGATCTTTTTGAAGAGCAGGCTAAATCTTAACGTACAAGTATTTTAAATTAATAAATAAATTATTCTAGTCGCCATCGTCTAGTAGGTCTAGTGTAAAATAGTGCAAGCTTTGATATATTATTTAGCAAATTCCGTACTACATAGGATATTTCAAATAGGTATAATAACTAAAGTAGACATTTCAATTAAAATACTTTTTGATTTTTATAACATACTTCATATTATGTTAGCATGTTAATTGAAACATTTTATTGGTAATGATGTTACGGTTATAAACATATCCGCATCCGTAATGGTATAAATTAAAGTGTTTAATATAATAACAGCACTTCGCAAATGCAATTTATTTTTAAATTAACACTGATATAGAATACAAGGGGAATTGGATTCCAGAAAAATTTACAAACAGGAATCTTCTTTCAAGTAATAAATTATATCAAATATTAGCAAATTTTTTGAAACACTAACTAAGGACGCAGGGTGTGCTGGAAACCAGTAAAGGGGACAAATGGAAAAATAAACTAGGTAACTTAATAGACTGCTCGATTATGTTATCATATCAGACAAAGAAGTCATTGCGAATCTGCTTCCACACAGTATAATTTAATAAGTGTATTTCATTACGTTTTCAGGTGTAAAATGTAAATCCATCGGATGGCAACGGAAGCGCTAGGGCTCGGCCAGAGTCGCGCCCGCGCCGGCCACCGAGGTTTATTGACATTGTGACACACATTATTTTTATATACGAGAATCTGTGTCATTAACGTAAGCTATCATTTTATTGTGGTTTACATCTAAATGAAATCATCTCTTTTTTATATTTACAGTATTATGAACACTAAAACATCATAAATAACAAGACCAACAAAGGTTCCTGTTTTTCCAAAGCTCTATAAGTTAGGTTTAATTATAAATTAAATATTAAAATAATAGAAGGAGGATCGTAAGAAGTCTCTATACAATAAATCCGGATCCAAAATAATTATTCTCAAAATTTATATTTTCCTGACAGTATGTGTTTTACATGCATTACCCAAAAAATCTGCACAAAAATAGATACGGTTATTCAGTGTCGCATGTTAATAGGATGCCAGGAATAATGTTATAGCCCAAAGAATCTAGAAGGTTCAACTAGTTGGATATAAAATATTATAAGCTTTAAAAAATATTTTTGAACTTTCATTCCTTAAAAGGGATAAAATAGAAAGTGTTGAACCTAGATGGTTTCAACGAGATGTCAGTAAAGACTATAAATAATGATCGTGTCTTCACCCAGTAGTGCGAAAAAATGATAAAAATCGCGAAATTCCATCAGTATTCGCTTGTTCCATTAACCCAGATCACCTCACCACTGGATTCCGCAAGTGAGAGTTATAGTGTTTACAATAAATATGGAAAGCTATTCTCCTTAATAAGCTGTCGGTAAAGGGATGGTACTTTCAAAAAGGAAGTAATTTCAGTATTTACCAATTAAAGCAAATATTTTATGAAAAAGGTGAAGATGGAATGCTATGAGAAAGGCATCTCTGACTTTTCCCTTTCAGCTTGACTTATAGAAATTACAATTATTTTAAAGATGCCATCACAAAAACTTTAGAAGTATTTTAAAGTCCGGCAGGTCATAAGCTTCCGTTTAAGAAATACCTTAGTAAAATACTCAAGACTGTATTATGGATGCCTTAGCCTAATTAGTAAAGTCGAGAAACATTAAGAAATACATATTTGTTGCAGCCACTTGGAATTTTTAGTAAAAATATCAAAAAATAATATAAACCAGTCAAGTAACACAAACCATATACCATTATCAATGAGGCTGTAAAAGATATTAAATGTATAAGTACCAATAAAACATGTTCAAGAGTAAGACAATCGTACAGGTGTCAAGTGGACAAGCTGTCTGGCCACTTGTCGGACATTTGGGTACCCGGTCACTGGGTTACAGACTCTTGAGAAAGAAGACGAATACAACTTGAATGTGACCAATTTTCATTCATACTTTTATGATTTCTGGTAAACAGAACAATCAGTTAAAAAAATTTCCACAGATGGTAAAGCAATACTTCTTTTTGAATCATTTCACACAGATGTGATTACTACAGCAATAAAAAGGTTCAATAATGCAGAAGCTGTTGAAGTCCTGAGATTTTTTATTCTAGACTCTATAGGATTTATTGAAGCAGAATTTGGTAAAATCGCAAAATTTATTTCTATATCCTCTTTACCTTTAATGTACATGGACATGGTCCATGATTGTAATCAGTTGCCATGGCTAAACAATAACTAATGGTATATACAAAAAACATTGCAGCTAAATTCAAATTAATCTTATCTATGGTTTATTACCAATTAGTTTTCAAATTGCAATTTTATATTTTTATTTCTGTTTCAAGATAATCATACAAGTGTAGTCGTAAAAGTGATCCGTGAAATCCTGATTGTAGACTTGTAGAGCAACAAAATCAAATTACTCCATGAACATAATAATTATATATCCAATGCCTACCTCTCACCACGGGGCCCCTAATTCGTTAAAAAAATGCTACTCCAAAATTTCTCACGGTTAAACTAATAGGCACGATTTAATTTGACATGGGCAGTTTCGGAGGAATTTAAAGGATTCTTCCTGTTCATATGGGATATAATAACTGTAAAAAAGTCATATTCAAGAAATGAGGGTTTCCCACCACATAATGTTTGATGATTATTAGTATCTTCAGCATTAGTTATAATAAAATATACCATGAAAACCACATGTAACAGTTAGTCTTGAACTTAGTAATAGAGGACACACGGAACCCAAAAAATATGACAAAAAATTATAATCATTATGTTACTCTAATGATAATAGCTTCCCTTTTTGTTAACAATTTTTAAAAACTAAACGTGTCTACATAATATGTATTTCAATTACAGGAAACTACTGTCATTAACTTCAATGACATGGTTCACATGAAGAACATCGATATGTTCTGCAGATTTTAGGCATACTAGCTAATCATTATTGATTGTTCGACATAATTTTGAAAATAACTTATAGCTTAGAATTAGAATGAAAATAAGTCCGATTAAACCAACGCCAACGCTCTCCACAATAAATAACACCGGGCATCCAAATTCTTCAATTTATAAGCATCTTCACCAGTATCGAGATAATATCTAACACGCGTTTTCAAGAATTGCCGTAAAATGAGGTCAGTTATGAATTTATTCAAACTAGTGGTCGAAATCCAACCATAATTAATTCAGTCTGTCCTACAGTGTACCTATCATCAACATTTTAAAACTCGAGATATATTAAATTAAATTTTAGAAGAAGCAATAATTGCTAGACATCATATAGTTTCACGATAGTACTTCAATATAGACATAAGATGATCGGATTTGAAATACCAATATAAACGAGTACAAGTAATAATCCCACAAGATTCTGCGATACTTTCTACGGGTATGATTCGACTGATTCATGAGATCAGTCGTAGTTAGTTTTAGTTTCTTATAATATTGTTACTTTGAATTATTGACAATTTATAATATAATTATATAAAAAGATAACATTAACTAATGAATGGAGCCTGTAGCATATTTATAAGATCATAAAATTCAAAATATTTGACTAATTGATGAACTAATAATAGTAACAACAATAAAAACGTCGGGAAATAAAATATTATCAGCTGCCACACATCTTGCGCACATTCCTCGCTTCCACCTGCCTGTCGCAAAAACGGTAATCATCAAGCGTATGATGACATTGATGATATTACGTCCGTTATAAAAGAACCGCCTATCTTCACACTAGGGACCTCCCATGGTAATATCCATAGTTAGAAATATACTAACACAAAGAGAAGATTGAATTTTCTCCGCGCGCCGAAAAATCTAACCGATCTTATTTTGATGTGTTGAAAGAAAGTATGAAAAGCTACTACTACTTTAAAACAAAATGCTGCATCAAATAACGTATACTTTAAAAGCTACGTAACTAAGAAGCTAACTGACTAAACAACGTGTAAAGCCTAATAAGCACTGATAAAGTTAATTATTAAAGATGCATCACGCGGTAATGTTCCCACGTTTCGCAAACTGACTATAAACTGTAAGCAGACAAAGGAGCGAAAACAGATGCCTTAGTCGATAAGGCGACAGTATCGGCGACGAAGCAGATAGAAAGCGCATTCTGTCTTTGGTGTCACCGATGCATATAAGACAAACTTTAAAAGTGATAATCAAAAGATGCTATTGAGCGAGAGAAATTCTACAAAGACTAAATTTGGTATAAATTTTAGGGTACAAAAGAAAGATTCAAAAATAACTAATTCCAAAGCGATACTCGAAGAAACATTTACTATTACGTAATACACATGCAGATTTAGGCTTTGGTTGTGAAATTTGCAATATACGTAATCGTTGCCAAAACCATAGCAATAGAGTGATGTCAGCAGACAAAAGCTAAACATTTCCTATTTGAAATTAAGAAAACGAAAACGTTTAAAATTATCATAAGCTAATAACCGATCGGCAACGTATTTTAACGGTCACAAGAACAACCGGTTATCGCCAATCAAAGATGAATCTGGCAGTCATTTTTATAGTCGGTTATTTCTTATATTTAAATAATACACTACAATCTCAAACTATTAATTAAAATTTAAAATCATTCTTGATTTGGAAAATTACGATCAATTTATTATAACAAGTAGAATAGATGATAGACGATAGAAAAACATATTCTAAAGTATCATGTTATCTACAGATAAAATATTATCAAAATATAAATCATATTTGCTTGCTTCCGCGAAAAACGTTAAAGTAATCTAGAACAATAACTAGTAAGATTAATTCTCAAAAAACAGTAGTAATTTTCACACCAGTAATCTCGGTGCGATCACAAATGAAGCAAGAAATAAATTCCACAATTTATGATACGATACAATGTTGATTATGAGCATTCGAATATTAATCGATTTAATTTTTTATAAACATGGAAAATAAACTTTCATAGCAATTAACTTTACATATTGGCTAGATAACTCGTGTCATTTTACACTTTTCTGTGTAAATGTGAAGTATGGAGGAAATACCGTGGTCAATTGGCTACACAATCCGAGATAGCAGTTTTAATGTGGACTTCACCGCAATGCTAAACGCGGAAGAAATTACTCAACTTTCATCACGGTCTCATGTGCGACAACTCTTATCTTTATGATCTGTATTGCTATTGTGATCTATATTATAATATTTCCGAAGTAGCCACGAGAATCATGATCAAATTTGCTACTACAGACATCTATAAATCCAGAGAGTATCGCAAGGGCGCGTCAGCAACCGTTAGAAAAGTTATATGCGAGGCCCCGAGCTGGGTATCTGTGTCGATGCTGTTCGAAGGTCCCTATTTGTGTAAATGGGCGTGATGAAATTGATGCAGCGAATTTTAGATTTACGAGCACACGGCTTGTCCGTTAGGTGAAAGATATAAAAGAGTGGTTGAAGTTGCAGATACTGACCAACTATGACCTGAAACCCAATCAAATGATTTAACGCTAATAAGAAATCGACATAAGTATCATAATTATAAACACTATGATTTTTTAAATAATGTAAATATTTAGAATTAGAAATGTAAATATTTTCTTCATATATAATTAAATCTTCTAAAGTAAAAAAAATATGAATTAAAAATTTTATAAATTGAAAGGCTTCGAATCTCGATTACTATCTTAGTTAAAAAAATTGAACTTATATTACTAAAAAATAGTATCAGCGATTGTACTCAATTCGGTCGACTTCAACGCCGCCTTCGTTGCACGTGCCAGTACATCCTCCGTAAAATCGATAATCGTAGCGGCAAGTGCCTTATCATTCGATCAATTCTGCCACCAAAGCTTTGATGTTTACCGACTGATATCTTAGGTGACGTTAATAAACTCTATCGCTAATTTAATAGGCGTCAATAGACTTCTATTCACTATAAGTGGACTATGATGATTGGGTGCAATAAATTCACGTAATTTATGATAATACACATGGTACATGCTTAATATGACTAAGTACTACTATACTGGCTAGTATAAAAAGTTAAACAGAAAACAATTGCACATTCAAATTACACGTATGCTTTTTACATACCTGTACTATTGTCATAACATGGCGTGTGTTAAGTCACTTATTCTAAGAGAGCGCTGAACTTTCGCGCACCAATAAAAAGCGAGCGACTGGCCTTGACCGTGCGCAGGCGCATGGCGTCGCGTCGTAGCGTCGACTTATACGTGCCTCGAGATCTTGCCGTAGCAGTGATTACGCGAATGCAATTGCTACTATAATTGTATGTTAATTATTTAAAAAAGAAATAAATTTGGAAAAAAATAATACTACAGTTATAACACTATGAAAGAAAGTTGAATGCGAAAAGCACTGTATTCTTCTCAATACAATAGGACCCGTTCTATAATATCAGTGGACCATAATTTTTATGTACCTACTATTAAAGCCCCAAAACGATGTTAATCATAGTCCAAAAACCACAAATTTAGAACAAGGTCAAAAATTATCTCAAGGAGTTAGGAGCGGACAATGGACTACCATTCGAAGCGCGGGACCGTGGGAGTGATCTTTGAGACACTTGTACAAATGTACAATAGCAAAACCAAAGTATCTACGCGTGACATTATTATAAATGCATTTACAACAAATGTAAGCAAGCCTTAAGGCTTTGATCCGAAGAAATATATTCGCACTGTTATTGTAAAAAGTATCAATCAGGTTATTTTGGTAGATCCAAGATTCAGATTACCAAAAACGGTATCCATGTACATAAAACCAATTGGTTTAGCTGAATGGGTGTGACAAATGTTAGAATCTTTTATTCCCATGTTTTGTTCGACAGTAACAAATTTGTATACTATGGAACTGAAATTAGCGGCGAGAGCTAGCGGCCGAACGCATAGGGTTGTCACAATCCAGTATAACTACATTTGATCACAAAAATCTAAGTTTTTCAAGTTATTATATACTGTTTCATATTTTTATTACAGGTCAAACAATATTTTTTATATTCTGTATGTTAAGAACATTAAAATATAATATTATCATAATTATTATGTAAGTACATGCGTATCCCATGTGTTAGAGACTACTTTATTTAACCTTCTAATAAACAAAGAAAGCAAACTGCTGCTATATTCAGCTTTTGGTATCTGATTGATATACCATATATCTAACATATAAAAAAACAATTGGAGAGAATCAAGAATTAGTTTATTTTTTTTATAAATTTTAATGCCGCGCAATCTTATTCTCGACAGTGGGTACTTTAGCCTTCTAATAAACAAAGAAAGCAAACTGCTGCTATATTCAGCTTTTGGTATCTGATTGATATACTATATATCTAACATATAAAAAAACAATTGGAGAGAATCAAGACTTAGTTTATTTTTTTTATAAATTTTAATGCCGCGCAATCTTATTCTCGACAGTGGGTACTTTAACCTTCTAATAAACAAAGAAAGCAAACTGCTGCTATATTCAGCTTTTGGTATTTGATTGATATACTATATATCTAACATATAATAAAACAATTGGGGAGAATCAAGGCTTAGTTTATTTTTTTTATAAATTTTAATGCCGCGCAATCTTATTCTCGACAGTGGGTATTTTAACCTTCTAATAAACAAAGAAAGCAAACTGCTGCTATATTCAGCTTTTGGTATTTGATTGATATACTATATATCTAACATATAAAAAAACAATTGGAGAGAATCAAGACTTAGTTTATTTTTTTTATAAATTTTAATGCCGCGCAATCATATACTCGACCGTGGGTATTTTAACCTTCTAATAAACATAGAAAGCAAACTGCTGCTATATTCAGCTTTTGCTATTGGATTGATATACTATATATCTATCAAATAATAAAACAATTGGGGAGAATCAAGACTTAGTTTATTTTTTTTTAACTATTTCTTCAGCGGTGTCTTATGGTCGAACGCGGCTATTTAACCTTCTAATAAACATAGAAAGCAAACTGCTGCTATATTCAGCTTTTGGTATTTGATTGATATACTATATATCTAACATATAAAAAAACAATTGGAGAGAATCAAGACTTAGTTTATTTTTTTTATAAATTTTAATGCCGCGCAATCATATACTCGACCGTGGGTATTTTAACCTTCTAATAAACATAGAAAGCAAACTGCTGCTATATTCAGCTTTTGCTATTGGATTGATATACTATATATCTATCAAATAATAAAACAATTGGGGAGAATCAAGACTTAGTTTATTTTTTTTTAACTATTTCTTCAGCGGTGTCTTATGGTCGAACGCGGCTACTTTAACCTTCTAATAAACATAGAAAGCAAACTGCTGCTATATTCAGCTTTTGGTATTTGATTGATATACTATATATCTAACATATAATAAATTAATTAGAGAGAATCAAGGCTTATTTTATTTTTTTTAACTATTTCTTCAGCGGTGTCTTATGGTCGAACGCGGCTACTTTAGCCTTCTAATAAACATAGAAAGCAAACTGCTGCTATATTCAGCTTCTGGTATTTGATTGATATACTATATATCTAACATATAAAAAAACAATTGGAGAGAATCAAGAATTAGTTTATTTTTTTTATAAATTTTAATGCCGCGCAATCTTATTCTCGACAGTGGGTACTTTAGCCTTCTAATAAACAAAGAAAGCAAACTGCTGCTATATTCAGCTTTTGGTATCTGATTGATATACTATATATCTAACATATAAAAAAACAATTGGAGAGAATCAAGACTTAGTTTATTTTTTTTATAAATTTTAATGCCGCGCAATCTTATTCTCGACAGTGGGTACTTTAACCTTCTAATAAACAAAGAAAGCAAACTGCTGCTATATTCAGCTTTTGGTATTTGATTGATATACTATATATCTAACATATAATAAAACAATTGGGGAGAATCAAGGCTTAGTTTATTTTTTTTATAAATTTTAATGCCGCGCAATCTTATTCTCGACAGTGGGTATTTTAACCTTCTAATAAACAAAGAAAGCAAACTGCTGCTATATTCAGCTTTTGGTATTTGATTGATATACTATATATCTAACATATAAAAAAACAATTGGAGAGAATCAAGACTTAGTTTATTTTTTTTATAAATTTTAATGCCGCGCAATCATATACTCGACCGTGGGTATTTTAACCTTCTAATAAACATAGAAAGCAAACTGCTGCTATATTCAGCTTTTGCTATTGGATTGATATACTATATATCTATCAAATAATAAAACAATTGGGGAGAATCAAGACTTAGTTTATTTTTTTTTAACTATTTCTTCAGCGGTGTCTTATGGTCGAACGCGGCTATTTAACCTTCTAATAAACATAGAAAGCAAACTGCTGCTATATTCAGCTTTTGGTATTTGATTGATATACTATATATCTAACATATAAAAAAACAATTGGAGAGAATCAAGACTTAGTTTATTTTTTTTATAAATTTTAATGCCGCGCAATCATATACTCGACCGTGGGTATTTTAACCTTCTAATAAACATAGAAAGCAAACTGCTGCTATATTCAGCTTTTGCTATTGGATTGATATACTATATATCTATCAAATAATAAAACAATTGGGGAGAATCAAGACTTAGTTTATTTTTTTTTAACTATTTCTTCAGCGGTGTCTTATGGTCGAACGCGGCTACTTTAACCTTCTAATAAACATAGAAAGCAAACTGCTGCTATATTCAGCTTTTGGTATTTGATTGATATACTATATATCTAACATATAATAAATTAATTAGAGAGAATCAAGGCTTAGTTTATTTTTTTTATAAATTTTAATGCCGCGCAATCTTATACTCGACGGTGGGTACTTTAGCCTTCTAATAAACATAGAAAGCAAACTGCTGCTATATTCAGCTTTTGCTATTTGATTGATATACTATATATCTAACATATAATAAATTAATTAGAGAGAATCAAGGCTTAGTTTATTTTTTTTATAAATTTTAATGCCGCGCAATCTTATACTCGACGGTGGGTACTTTAGACTTCTAATAAACATAGAAAGCAAACTGCTGCTATATTCAGCTTTTGGTATTTGATTGATATACTATATATCTAACAAATAATAAAACAATTGGGGAGAATCAAGACTTAGTTTATTTTTTTTAACTATTTCTTCAGCGGTGTCTTATGGTCGAACGCGGCTACTTTAGCCTTCTAATAAACATAGAAAGCAAACTGCTGCTATATTCAGCTTTTGGTATTTGATTGATATACTATATATCTGACATATAATAAAACAATTGGAGAGAATCAAGACTTAGTTTATTTTTTTTATAAATTTTAATGCCGCGCAATCATATACTCGACCGTGGGTATTTTAACCTTCTAATAAACATAGAAAGCAAACTGCTGCTATATTCAGCTTTTGCTATTGGATTGATATACTATATATCTATCAAATAATAAAACAATTGGGGAGAATCAAGACTTAGTTTATTTTTTTTTAACTATTTCTTCAGCGGTGTCTTATGGTCGAACGCGGCTATTTAACCTTCTAATAAACATAGAAAGCAAACTGCTGCTATATTCAGCTTTTGGTATTTGATTGATATACTATATATCTAACATATAAAAAAACAATTGGAGAGAATCAAGACTTAGTTTATTTTTTTTATAAATTTTAATGCCGCGCAATCATATACTCGACCGTGGGTATTTTAACCTTCTAATAAACATAGAAAGCAAACTGCTGCTATATTCAGCTTTTGCTATTGGATTGATATACTATATATCTATCAAATAATAAAACAATTGGGGAGAATCAAGACTTAGTTTATTTTTTTTTAACTATTTCTTCAGCGGTGTCTTATGGTCGAACGCGGCTACTTTAACCTTCTAATAAACATAGAAAGCAAACTGCTGCTATATTCAGCTTTTGGTATTTGATTGATATACTATATATCTAACATATAATAAATTAATTAGAGAGAATCAAGGCTTAGTTTATTTTTTTTATAAATTTTAATGCCGCGCAATCTTATACTCGACGGTGGGTACTTTAGCCTTCTAATAAACATAGAAAGCAAACTGCTGCTATATTCAGCTTTTGCTATTTGATTGATATACTATATATCTAACATATAATAAATTAATTAGAGAGAATCAAGGCTTAGTTTATTTTTTTTATAAATTTTAATGCCGCGCAATCTTATACTCGACGGTGGGTACTTTAGACTTCTAATAAACATAGAAAGCAAACTGCTGCTATATTCAGCTTTTGGTATTTGATTGATATACTATATATCTAACAAATAATAAAACAATTGGGGAGAATCAAGACTTAGTTTATTTTTTTTAACTATTTCTTCAGCGGTGTCTTATGGTCGAACGCGGCTACTTTAGCCTTCTAATAAACATAGAAAGCAAACTGCTGCTATATTCAGCTTTTGGTATTTGATTGATATACTATATATCTGACATATAATAAAACAATTGGAGAGAATCAAGGCTTAGTTTATTTTTTTTATAAATTTTAATGCCGCGCAATCTTATACTCGACAGTGGGTACATTAGCCTTCTAATAAACATAGAAAGCAAACTGCTGCTATATTCAGCTTCTGGTATTTGATTGATATACTATATATCTAACAAATAATAAAACAATTGGGGAGAATCAAGACTTATTTTATTTTTTTTAACTATTTCTTCAGCGGTGTCTTATGGTCGAACGCGGCTACTTTAGCCTTCTAATAAACATAGAAAGCAAACTGCTGCTATATTCAGCTTCTGGTATCTGATTGATATACTATATATCTAACAAATAATAAAACAATTGGGGAGAATCAAGAATAATTTTATTTTTTTTATAAATTTTAATTTCGCGCAATCTTATACTCGACAGTGGGTACTTTAGCCTTCTAATAAACATAGAAAGCAAACTGCTGCTATATTCAGCTTCTGGTATTTGATTGATATACTATATATCTAACAAATAATAAAACAATTGGGGAGAATCAAGACTTAGTTTATTTTTTTTAACTATTTCTTCAGCGGTGTCTTATGGTCGAACGCGGCTACTTTAGCCTTCTAATAAACATAGAAAGCAAACTGCTGCTATATTCAGCTTCTGGTATTTGATTGATATACTATATATCTAACAAATAATAAAACAATTGGGGAGAATCAAGACTTAGTTTATTTTTTTTAACTATTTCTTCAGCGGTGTCTTATGGTCGAACGCGGCTACTTTAGCCTTCTAATAAACATAGAAAGCAAACTGCTGCTATATTCAGCTTCTGGTATCTGATTGATATACTATATATCTAACAAATAATAAAACAATTGGGGAGAATCAAGACTTATTTTATTTTTTTTAACTATTTCTTCAGCGGTGTCTTATGGTCGAACGCGGCTACTTTAGCCTTCTAATAAACATAGAAAGCAAACTGCTGCTACATTCAGCTTCTGGTATCTGATTGATATACTATATATCTAACAAATAATAAAACAATTGGGGAGAATCAAGACTTATTTTATTTTTTTTATAAATTTTAATTTCGCGCAATCTTATACTCGACAGTGGGTACTTTAGCCTTCTAATAAACATAGAAAGCAAACTGCTGCTATATTCAGCTTTTGGTATTTGATTGATATACTATATATCTGACATATAATGAAACAATTGGGGAGAATCAAGGCTTAGTTTATTTTTTTTATAAATTTTAATGCCGCGCAATCTTATACTCGACAGTGGGTACATTAGCCTTCTAATAAACATAGAAAGCAAACTGCTGCTATATTCAGCTTCTGGTATTTGATTGATATACTATATATCTAACAAATAATAAAACAATTGGGGAGAATCAAGACTTAGTTTATTTTTTTTAACTATTTCTTCAGCGGTGTCTTATGGTCGAACGCGGCTACTTTAGCCTTCTAATAAACATAGAAAGCAAACTGCTGCTATATTCAGCTTCTGGTATCTGATTGATATACTATATATCTAACAAATAATAAAACAATTGGGGAGAATCAAGACTTAGTTTATTTTTTTTTAACTATTTCTTCAGCGGTGTCTTATGGTCGAACGCGGCTACTTTAACCTTCTAATAAACATAGAAAGCAAACTGCTGCTATATTCAGCTTTTGGTATTTGATTGATATACTATATATCTAACATATAATAAATTAATTAGAGAGAATCAAGGCTTAGTTTATTTTTTTTATAAATTTTAATGCCGCGCAATCTTATACTCGACGGTGGGTACTTTAGCCTTCTAATAAACATAGAAAGCAAACTGCTGCTATATTCAGCTTTTGCTATTTGATTGATATACTATATATCTAACATATAATAAATTAATTAGAGAGAATCAAGGCTTAGTTTATTTTTTTTATAAATTTTAATGCCGCGCAATCTTATACTCGACGGTGGGTACTTTAGACTTCTAATAAACATAGAAAGCAAACTGCTGCTATATTCAGCTTTTGGTATTTGATTGATATACTATATATCTAACAAATAATAAAACAATTGGGGAGAATCAAGACTTAGTTTATTTTTTTTAACTATTTCTTCAGCGGTGTCTTATGGTCGAACGCGGCTACTTTAGCCTTCTAATAAACATAGAAAGCAAACTGCTGCTATATTCAGCTTTTGGTATTTGATTGATATACTATATATCTGACATATAATAAAACAATTGGAGAGAATCAAGGCTTAGTTTATTTTTTTTATAAATTTTAATGCCGCGCAATCTTATACTCGACAGTGGGTACTTTAGCCTTCTAATAAACATAGAAAGCAAACTGCTGCTATATTCAGCTTCTGGTATTTGATTGATATACTATATATCTAACAAATAATAAAACAATTGGGGAGAATCAAGACTTAGTTTATTTTTTTTAACTATTTCTTCAGCGGTGTCTTATGGTCGAACGCGGCTACTTTAGCCTTCTAATAAACATAGAAAGCAAACTGCTGCTATATTCAGCTTCTGGTATTTGATTGATATACTATATATCTAACAAATAATAAAATAATTGGGGCGAATCAAGACTTAGTTTATTTTTTTTAACTATTTCTTCAGCGGTGTCTTATGGTCGAACGCGGCTACTTTAGCCTTCTAATAAACATAGAAAGCAAACTGCTGCTATATTCAGCTTCTGGTATCTGATTGATATACTATATATCTAACAAATAATAAAACAATTGGGGAGAATCAAGACTTATTTTATTTTTTTTAACTATTTCTTCAGCGGTGTCTTATGGTCGAACGCGGCTACTTTAGCCTTCTAATAAACATAGAAAGCAAACTGCTGCTATATTCAGCTTCTGGTATCTGATTGATATACTATATATCTAACAAATAATAAAACAATTGGGGAGAATCAAGAATAATTTTATTTTTTTTATAAATTTTAATTTCGCGCAATCTTATACTCGACAGTGGGTACTTTAGCCTTCTAATAAACATAGAAAGCAAACTGCTGCTATATTCAGCTTCTGGTATTTGATTGATATACTATATATCTAACAAATAATAAAACAATTGGGGAGAATCAAGACTTAGTTTATTTTTTTTAACTATTTCTTCAGCGGTGTCTTATGGTCGAACGCGGCTACTTTAGCCTTCTAATAAACATAGAAAGCAAACTGCTGCTATATTCAGCTTCTGGTATTTGATTGATATACTATATATCTAACAAATAATAAAACAATTGGGGAGAATCAAGACTTAGTTTATTTTTTTTAACTATTTCTTCAGCGGTGTCTTATGGTCGAACGCGGCTACTTTAGCCTTCTAATAAACATAGAAAGCAAACTGCTGCTATATTCAGCTTCTGGTATCTGATTGATATACTATATATCTAACAAATAATAAAACAATTGGGGAGAATCAAGACTTATTTTATTTTTTTTAACTATTTCTTCAGCGGTGTCTTATGGTCGAACGCGGCTACTTTAGCCTTCTAATAAACATAGAAAGCAAACTGCTGCTACATTCAGCTTCTGGTATCTGATTGATATACTATATATCTAACAAATAATAAAACAATTGGGGAGAATCAAGACTTATTTTATTTTTTTTATAAATTTTAATTTCGCGCAATCTTATACTCGACAGTGGGTACTTTAGCCTTCTAATAAACATAGAAAGCAAACTGCTGCTATATTCAGCTTTTGGTATTTGATTGATATACTATATATCTGACATATAATGAAACAATTGGAGAGAATCAAGGCTTAGTTTATTTTTTTTATAAATTTTAATGCCGCGCAATCTTATACTCGACAGTGGGTACATTAGCCTTCTAATAAACATAGAAAGCAAACTGCTGCTATATTCAGCTTCTGGTATTTGATTGATATACTATATATCTAACAAATAATAAAACAATTGGGGAGAATCAAGACTTAGTTTATTTTTTTTAACTATTTCTTCAGCGGTGTCTTATGGTCGAACGCGGCTACTTTAGCCTTCTAATAAACATAGAAAGCAAACTGCTGCTATATTCAGCTTCTGGTATCTGATTGATATACTATATATCTAACAAATAATAAAATAATTGGGGAGAATCAAGACTTAGTTTATTTTTTTTAACTATTTCTTCAGCGGTGTCTTATGGTCGAACGCGGCTACTTTAGCCTTCTAATAAACATAGAAAGCAAACTGCTGCTATATTCAGCTTCTGGTATCTGATTGATATACTATATATCTAACAAATAATAAAACAATTGGGGAGAATCAAGACTTATTTTATTTTTTTTATAAATTTTAATTTCGCGCAATCTTATACTCGACAGTGGGTACTTTAGCCTTCTAATAAACATAGAAAGCAAACTGCTGCTATATTCAGCTTCTGGTATTTGATTGATATACTATATATCTAACAAATAATAAAACAATTGGGGAGAATCAAGGCTTAGTTTATTTTTTTTATAAATTTTAATGAAACGCAATCTTATACTCGACGGTGGGTACTTTAGCGTTCTAATAAACATAGAAAGCAAACTGCTGCTATATTCAGCTTCTGGTATCTGATTGATATACTATATATCTAACATATAATAAAACAATTGGAGAGAATCAAGGCTTAGTTTATTTTTTTTATAAATTTTAATGCCGCGCAATCTTATACTCGACAGTGGGTACTTTAACCTTCTAATAAACATAGAAAGCAAACTGCTGCTATATTCAGCTTTTGGTATTTGATTGATATACTATATATCTGACATATAATAAAACAATTGGAGAGAATCAAGGCTTAGTTTATTTTTTTTATAAATTTTAATGCCGCGCAATCTTATACTCGACAGTGGGTACATTAGCCTTCTAATAAACATAGAAAGCAAACTGCTGCTATATTCAGCTTCTGGTATCTGATTGATATACTATATATCTAACAAATAATAAAACAATTGGGGAGAATCAAGGCTTAGTTTATTTTTTTTATAAATTTTAATGAAACGCAATCTTATACTCGACGGTGGGTACTTTAGCGTTCTAATAAACATAGAAAGCAAACTGCTGCTATATTCAGCTTCTGGTATCTGATTGATATACTATATATCTAACATATAATAAAACAATTAGAGAGAAACAAGGCTTAGTTTATTTTTTTTATAAATTTTAATGCAACGCAATCTTATACTCGACGGTGGGTACTTTAACCTTCTAATAAACATAGAAAGCAAACTGCTGCTATATTCAGCTTTTGCCATTTGATTGATATACTATATATCTATCAAATAATAAAACAATTGGGGAGAATCAAGGCTTAGTTTATTTTTTTTATAAATTTTAATGCCGCGCAATCATATACTCGACAGTGGGTACTTTAGCCTTCTAATAAACATAGAAAGCAAACTGCTGCTATATTCAGCTTTTGGTATTTGATTGATATACTATATATCTGACATATAATAAAACAATTGGAGAGAATCAAGGCTTAGTTTATTTTTTTTATAAATTTTAATTTCGCGCAATCTTATACTCGACAGTGGGTACTTTAGCCTTCTAATAAACATTGAAAGCAAACTGCTGCTTTATTCAGCTTTTGGTATTTGACTGATATACTATATATCTAACATATAATAAAACAATTGGAGAGAATCAAGTCTTAGTTTATTTTTTTTATAAATTTTAATGCAACGCAATCTTACACTCGACAGTGGGTACTTCAGCCTTCTAATAAACATAGAAAGCAAACTGCTGCTATATTCAGCTTTTGGTATTTGATTGATATACTATATATCTAACAAATAATAAAACAATTGGGGAGAATCAAGACTTAGTATATTTTTTTTAACTATTTCTTCAGCGATGTCTTATGGTCGAACGCGGTTACTTTAGCCTCCTAATAAACATAGAAAGCATACTGCTGCTATGTTCAGCTTCTGGGATTTTGATTAATATACTATATATCTGACATATAATAAAATAATTGTAGAGGATGTAGACATAGTTTATTTTTTTTTTGGAATTTCTTCTGCCGCGTTCTCTCATACTCAACCGCATCCACATCTAACTAAAATACTAAATTAAATAAAATGTTTGATACTTATAAATTTTATTTTAACTTATAATAAATTTGCTATAAATATATTGACGAGAAATAAAATATTAAATAGAAAATATTAATTGAAACGCGTTCATTTTATGACTCGAAAAAATAAATTTCTATATTATATTAATAATTTTATTTCCTTAATTAAATGTAATGATTACCTTTCATTAATTTAATGTAGGATAATGTAAAATATTACATAAAGTAAGCATTAGGCGCGAGCGGAAAACGACGCGGTGTGGCAACCCTGATTTTTCAATATGACCGCTGCTAGGTCGCCGCCAGTTTCAGCTCCATTTGTATACTTACATAAGGAAAATGTAACTAAAGCAATTTTAATGAGATAAGCTACGTGTTACATAGTCGATGTCAAAAAAGAGCTAGAAGTCAGCGCGGGATGCTATCGCCTATTACGTAAAGTAGATCGAGATTTTGAAGAATCTGGAATGTTCTAAGTAAATTACCTCTTTTTGTGCCTATTGGATAGTTGAATGCGGCGATGTAACTGTTTCTGAGATTGCTAGCCGTACCCTGAAACCTATTAGAAGTTCTATCATCGTAACGGTTGTTCTAACACTGTATTTGCTACAAGGCTTATCATAAGCCTTGGTATTAATAGATCTTCCCGATAACAAATACGAGTGGATGTAAAAAAGTATTGATTTGTAATTATCAATATCATCTTCGTTGTAGACGAACGTTTAGTTTGAATCCAATCAAGCAAGCATAGTTGTTATAACCCATTATGGGTTACAAAAATTTTGCTTGCTTTTTTAAGCATCCTTAGTTCAGTGATGTTATGACAATATTCATCTTCAGTTTTCACAAAATTGCTAGGTATTTCTTCTGGTCAGAACAATGCAGACTGCATACCACATTGTCTAATACGGAATATACCTTGTATCTATATTACTGTGTTTGCAATTAAGGTAGCAAACAAGACATGGTCGAGTAAAGGTCGACAGGTCATTATAACTTTTACAAATCTATAAAAAATTGGAGGATTATAAAATTTGAATAGATTTCGTAGATAGAACGTGGGAAATATATACAAATATACATAATAGTATACTCATATTGAAGCAATAAATTAAGCGCAAGGCCTCGAACATTGCCAAGTACGAACGTGCCTGGGGGTCTTACGCTAGCGAGTAAGTGCAGCCAATAGACATAACTTGCAACCTGTTAAATATAATGAGGTAGCTTATCAGCCATCTTAAGGATTCTTCCGTGTAAAACTGTACTTTAGGTGGACATGTTTTTTCAGCATCTTCAATTGAACAAGAAGGAATCTCGAGACTTTAATTTAAAGTTGGCTAAAAAGATGATACTTAAAAATATTGCTACTCTGTATCAGAAAGGAATGTTATAAAACAAACTTTGAGTTATGTTCCACAAACTTTGACCGCACTCAAAATTATTTATAAGTATTACATGGCACTAAATATCAATGATTAATGAAAATGCAATACTTTCATATTATACTCATTGCAATTTAAATCTTAAAGCTTGAAGATGAATGTATGAAGAATTCTCATAAAGATGATGTACTAAATATAGTAAGAATTTATTGCTGAATATAAAATTGTCCTACTTAACGTTGCCGCAACAAGTTTTCGAGAAATCATCTTTCAGTACAGTCGACAAAAAATCTCATTTCAATTTACTTTTTGACGCACGTGATGTGGACCATACAGAAATAATAAAACAGCTCTTATTATTCGGTTACATACAGGGTTGGGTTAGAGATCCAGGGGAGATCTTCACTTCGATGTTATGAGATTTTACCGCCATTTTTTATGCAAATAAACGAATGGATGCAAAAATTACGTCGAAATGGATATATGGGGGAGTAACGGATTTTAGTCTATAGCAGATTCTCACTTTAACTGTACTTAATATCACTAAGGTACCGCAACAATTATTATTAATTGCGTGTTGCGAGCCTCGTCATAAACTTTAGAGTCACCACATCGCTTGTAAGTCATAATATTTAATTAATCAAGCATTCTATATATTTTAACGATGAATCAAAATAAACTCCTAAATAAACTCCAACATGATTTTTAGCATGATATTTTTATAACTTCACCTACAAAAATATTGGGTATATTATATCGGATATTTATATTAGAATTTTACCTCTTGAATATGTAATAAGGAATCCTAAATAAATATGACTATTCAAGTATGGTTCAGGAAAGGGTTTTTTGTCATCGAACCCTTTAAATCATTCCAATATAAATCCAATAGACATTAAATGCAACAAAAACCTTTTATAGGCAATTTAAACATCATTAAGGACGGTCACTCGTGGGACAAAACCTACTAAATTATCTGCCAATTAAATACTTGTGTTGGAGCTTTAGACGCCGACTGTAGTTAGAATTTTCTCACGAGCTTGCGGTTTGATGAGTGATGTTGTTACATTTTGCAGTATATTCTTGTCGTTTGTATTGTAAGGTATGTTTACAACCGGCTTTGTCTATTCCGGGTTTGGTATATTTAATTATTAATCCGAACTTTTGGGATCGTTCAGAACGCGAAACATTAAGTATATGCTCCAAAAGTTTGCAGTAGATGTATTTAATGAGAAACAAGTGCCCATTGTTTTACAGGAAGTAATTTGGGCGAGGAAACAGCTTGTAACGGATGTTATTGTTACATCATTTGTATAGAGAATCACTAATCACAATGTCAAATCAAAAAAAACTGATTACGACTACAAAATAATTAGGTAGTACCGAAATGAATAAGACAACAGCAAATAGATAACGGTGATTATGCAAAATTAAACAAACGTTACTGTAAAAAAGTTCAAATGGCTTCGTCACCGTTCTCATGGTATAAAATTTAAAATGTAACTTAAAGTGGATATATATTTCATATTTAATCGTCATGACCATTAGGATTATGACATTACGAGCAGTAATCTTCGACATGTCACTAATAGCGTTTAAGCCAAACAGTGTATTTAATCAGTTAATAAGGCTTGTATGTCAGAGCTAATGCACAAACCAGTTGTGAACGGGTCCCGAGTCCCAAGTTAATCGGCGAAGTAACTCGTTTAATACAAGCTCGATAATTTACTAAAATCTCAGCTAAATTAATAATTATAGGCTAGCGGAATTTGGTTATTGGTGACCTTTTTAAATCACACAATTCCAATAAAGTACCAGTTCGAATAATGTGAGTGATGTCTCGGAATATCTTATCTATAGGAAAGCGGACAAATGATAAAGGAGCAAATGAAAATATGGTTGGAAGTAATCGATTTACTTTCGCCCGATCGATTCATATCGCAAAAAGTAACCAAGCGGGAGCTCAGTCGCGTTGCTTCCTTTGCAAGGTTCCTGCTCTTGGCAAATGCTACTATTTTGTATCGAATGTAACTAGCTTCTAAGAATGTCGCAAGAAATGTTCTCTTCGTTCGGCCGGTTTATATTTCATTCACCGCAAACTGTGATTGAACTTTGATTGTGCGTATCCTTGAGAACTAGTTGCATTGAAGAATCCTTGCTAGGACAATGAGTTATGTAAGTTTTGTTTGCTATGTTCCTGTGCGTTATTTATTTTATACAAACGTTTAAGTTTCTGTTTTCTTTTGCACTTTAGATTGAGTGTGAATATAACTTTGCTTATTTAATAAAGATGGTTTATTGATGGTATATCGTCAATAGTCATGTCATCTATGACAATTTCATTTTATTCACAACTTTCTTCAATGTCACTAAATATAACACAAGCTGCGGTTGAAATTATGTCGTCATGCGGTTTTATAGACAGCGCATTAAACATTTAGTTAAATTATATTTGGAAAGTGATTCGTAATTAGAATTCCATCTAGTATTATTGGAATATAGTTTATTCTATGTTATGGATCAACCAAAATATATGTTTAGTTATAATGCAAATTTGTATGACATAGATTAGTGAAGCGATGAGGAAAATATTATCTTAAATATACGTACTCTAAAAAATATTAATGGTATTTACTTTCTCCTGTCATGTCACAATTAATATGTTTAATATTTTAATTATTGATGCCAATACCTTTATATAGTATAAAACAAACTCGCTTCACGCCGTCTGTACGCAGAGACCCTCGATTTTTAAAACTACGCAACGGATTTTAATGCGATTTTCACCAGTAGACAGAGTGGTACGGAGGAAAGCATATATATTATACATGCATATTATAGTAGACAAACCGTGCGCAGAAACTTTACATGAAGACAATTTTACATATCGTTATTAAAAATTATTGCAATAAATGTTTTTAAACGCCGTCCGCGTTGTGTGGAATGAGCCAATCGTTTTCAGATAATTTCAATTTAAATATATTCATTTATTTCAATCTTGCCTTTGTTAAAAAAGTTTCCCGCAGAGTTTTTTCGACAGACTTTACAGATGAGTCATGTTTGAGATATTTTTCAAGAGTCGGTAGAATTTAACTTTCAGTATGTAACGGTAAAATTTGCACGTTGAATTTGAAAAATATTTTCGTCAGTGTTACTAACAAAAAATACAGTTTTCAAAATATTAGTTACCGCATAAATTGCATTGGTGCACGTGGTAGGTCTATAAACAAGCTCGGCATTCACGTAATTCCCACAGCAGATCTAGACGCGTCGATCACGGTGACTGACGTCTCCGTTGAATAAAACCCAACCGACAGTGCGGTTAAAGCCTTGACAACAATGCTTTATTAATTTTCTAAACTAATCTCCACAATATAACATAATCTAACTGTAACTAGAACACAACAAACATATCTCAGAATAATACTAGACGAACTGAATATGACGCAAGAACAAATTAGATTTTATTTAGATAATACGATGACGTTATTAGGAAGACTTATCTATCATCAGCCATGATAAATATATTTATCATACGGCAAATTGCAGTTTTGAATTTATTTGCAAATCTATTGTGTTTATCATTAAAAGTCACGATGAAGGACATGAATTCAGTGATCAGAATTAAGAATCGCTGTACAAAACAATAAATTAAGAATGAATCGCGAATCGTAACGGAATGCAGCGCTGAACCATCTATCGTACATGCACTAAATCTTCGGATGTACCGCGGGATCGGGTGTGTGGTCGGGATCATAAATTTCGATTACGATCCCTCGGCAGCACGCCGGATAAACTTACAACTTGCAATGATTTAACCGTTCTATACTTACAACTTGCAATGATTTAACCGTTCTATAATTTTCTCCTATATATCGTAGCTTATTATTGAGAGATAAAATACAACCTTTAATATCCATATCTATCATCTAACATACAGCCTCAACCATTGCATCATCTCTATTATACTTAATCAAATCTACGGAAAATAAAACTAACCGGATATTCTTTATAAAGAAAACATCAAAATGGATATAATCTGGGTCTAGTCTCTTTTAGGATTTATTGAATTCTAAATACGTCGCGAGCTTATGTCATTCTGACCACATACTACCATATGAAACGCTTCGAGGTTTGTTATGTACGTCTTTATTTAGTATTTCAGGGTTTATTTTCTAAATGTTTCTATAATCTATATTTTATATTGAACTATGGATTTCATCGTTACTTTTAGTATGAAAAAACTAAATCCTTTTTGAGATAAGATGTCAAATTATGTCATCAGATAAAGTAATTAGGTCAGTGTGATTACCAAACCCTAAAACAAGTAATATTATCTAATCTTATTTATTTACATCATAAATACCACCACTGCCGTTATATTTGTCCATATTTCAAATTAATAAATATTTTTAGTATATCAGTATTAGCAAATGCATAATGTATCGACTTTTGCCATAGGCTTTAATATTTGAGTTAGATCCGGACATTCAACATAAGGTAAAGTTCTCTGGCAATCATTTATTCTTAGCAACTAAAACCTTAATTATATTTAGAAATTATTGTAACTAAGATTTTGTGATTTCCTAATAAATAAATTTCACCAATAGTTATTGCTCTCATCGTCTTATTTTTTACGAAATCTAAAAATAAAGGATCATGTTTAGTCATTCAGTAATTTAGATAATAAAGATTAGGACTTACCTCATGTTCTGTTTTAACTTTTTCTCTGCTACTGTCATCTGAAACAAAACAAACGTTATTTAAATTATTTACATCATAAATGTAATCTAGAACTAAAGTAGTACCGGAGTCTGCAAAGATATTAAAGGAATTACTGATGGTTGCAAATTCAGTTATGTTATTTCCTCATCTACGATAATTTTGCCTATTGTTCACGGCAAATTTATCTTGCAAAATAAACTGTTTTATATATATTGTAACTAAAATTTGCGTTACAGTCTGGTTAATATACAATTCTCGGTTGACGGTTCTTTTTCCGAGGTTGGCGACCTATTAGAAAACAATATTGTTAAACTATGAGTTAGCAAAATCTTGTATTGTCGTTACATACAATACTGAACACTGTTAGATTTTTATATATTTTTTTATGGTACTTAAGGTGCAAACCATGGACTTCGATAAAACAAGACACGTCACAACGTCTTGCTTTGTCGATGCGTTGCGTCCTCGAAGATAGAGTGGGGAGGGGGTGTGAAGAAAAAAATGCTGCGGTTTCAGCGGACTCTGAACAAGAGCCTAGAGTTCACCAGATCCGCAGAATTAATGGGATGGGAAAGGGAGGGTTCTATGACACTTGGCGGTCGGATTCGCATGCTGGTGGTCGCAAGGCAGTTGGAGAACAGATCCCCAACCACCAAGGGGGTGCTGGGTTACTTGGCTCTTACGAGATGCTCTCCCGGCGGCAGAGGGGAATAGTATTCTAACCGGTCCCCTCACGGGTAAAAATATCGATATTAAATATAATTTGAATCATTTGATCGATATCACATTTATCGAATATTAACTTGGCAACACAGGCTTACGACCCAACCTATCATTAAAGTGGGAATAGATGAGGGGGTATTTTCTATAATATTTCTTCTATAATAAAGACTTTTACGCAATAAGGTTTAGTTGTGTATTTAGAGATATTTTGCTGAATATATAAATAATTAGTGTAATTGCTGTTTTGCTGAAGAAATGTTAAATACTATCCCCGTGTAGCTTTTAATTCTTTAGGTACAATTGCCATGACATACGACGCGGGGTATCAAAAATATCATGATTGATGATTATATCATGACGTAGTAAAAATCTACAGATCATATACACAAGTAAATATTTTCAATTACAATTGTATAACAGAAAACAAAAAGCAATGACATAATTGTTATACTAAAATTGGGTTTGCCTTCATTAATTCTGACTAACAATCTTTTATTGATATAGCTGTTTATTTAGGCAGTCGCGGACAAACTAAAAAGGTATTTCAATTTCAAAACAAACAGAAAAGTGAGGCATATACATATGCAAATGAGAGGTTTGTTTAACAGTGACAGTATATTCGCAAAGTGCGTTCACCCCCACGGACGCGTGACATAACCATCCCAGCATAACGTTACATATACCACATTACGGTCATACACCAAAAACAACTACATCTAACTCATTATTTATATTCAAAAATTCCGTTATAATTTTTTTTTGATTTGGGTAAAGTTTGGGTGTATATTTTTTTTTTTGCCTTGTAAGTAATCCGCAATCGGCTCTTCCTGCCATAATCGGATGGTCTGAAGTAAATGCTGTTACATGAGAGGGGCGCTCCTTTGAGTATTCTCCTCGCTCGTCTAAACCAATGGAGCTATCTGGTCTCCAAATCTAAAATTCGCCATCTCTTCAGTCTGCTTTTAGGGTTCAACAATTTCCTTGCGAGAACGTTAGGGTGTATATGGCAACATTTTGGTTTCTTCCATTCATTCGTGCTTTCTTCCAAGACTTATAATTTAAATTTTTGTACAATATTAAGACCGATGTTTTAAATAATGTTGAATATTCACAGAATCGATTCTATATGTCAACATTTAATTTTTCATTAGATAGGATATGTTGCTTAAAGAATAGTAAAATTTTTCAGCTTGTTGAAATTTGCTCATTTTTGTAAGGATTATCTGTAATTATGGAATGATTATCTTAATTTTAATGGTGATTTATAATTATAACTATAATTATGATAATATATAATGGTATTTAAGATGGCATAAGCCAGACATAAAAAAAAATAGTCGCATTTTTTAGAACGACGGTAACGAGTACACAGAAGGACTCTTAAGGTACTTGTACCTTGTCGCAACAAAGCAAAATAAACACGCGTATGCTTAATATGCAAAAAAAGAAATCTGCGAAGATATTTAAAGACTTTCCTCTCGCCAATAAAAATAAGAAGCATACTACTTAAAAAGAATTTGCAAGAGCACTTGGTCAAAGTGGTTTTTGTGAGTTGTATCCCAACTAATATTATAAATGTCAAAGTAACTTCGTCTGTTTGTCTTTTCCACTAAAAATAGGGAACCGTGTTAGATGAAATTTGGTGCAGATATGGACTAGAACTTGGGAAAGTACAAGGCTCAGTTTTATCGCGAAAAAAAGGCTTCAAAGGGTTGAAATTAGGGATGAATGTTGATGATTGTAGGGTACGGTGTTTATATAAATTATATTTTACAATTATGATCAATATATCTATTGAATAAGTACAACTTTTTTGTAGGAGAGATCTCGTCGACATTTTCTGTATGAACAAAACGAAACAGCTACAACTATTCTTTAAAGTGAATTATGATTATTATCTGATAATATTAATCACTTACACCTAACCTTGGTAATGGCGTCCCAGCACCAAGCTCAGTTCATCACCGGTTAAGATCAGTCGGTATACTTGAAAGAAAATAAAAGGAACTACTCGCACATCAACGGCGTTGCTATCTGATTTTAATTCAGAATAAAAATCATTAAATATTCAATCTTTTCCATCAATAATAGTTGTGACGTTGAGGTTTTTAACAATACCATTGATAGTAGAGTATTTACCAGTGATTTAATGTTCGCAACTAGTATTTAAAGCCGTCAATATCCTGTGGACTAGTACAAGGAGATTACACCGAGTTATGGGTCATAATTATAGAGCGGACAGAACAGACGTTATTTTTAACGTCTACTATTATCATTCATTTTATGTTTATATCAGTAAAAAGATAAGATTTAAATGCAATCACGGTAAAGGACCAATGTTAAGATAATTTATTATTTATTGCGTTATTCATCTATTAAACTTGGTTTTTGATAACTATGGTAATATCATGAAAATATAATTGGTGAGAATAACATAAAGATAGGGAAAGAAGGTATAAAGGTTTGTTTGGTTGAACACGCTAATCTCAGAAACAATTGATTCGAACTGAATAGTTATGTTAGTGTTGGATAGCCCATTCGTCGAGGAAATCTGTATGCTATATAAGATCACGTTATCATCAATAGGAATGGAGCATCACGCAAACCAAAGTTCGCGCAGGTCAGCAAGTGTTGTATAAGAATTTGCAAAACAGATATTAAAGAAAACAAATCATTATAGTAAATATTAATATAATTGAAGATTTTAGTAACATAATACTAAAACGTAGACACCGATCAACAAGTAATGGCGTCAATAGTCAATAACAAAATTAACGAGAAGAGCAACCTTTCAATTACCAATTCTACTTGAAGACACTCATCTGATTAAGTGTGCCTTCATGTCTAGAGCAAATGCCTCTTATCTGTAGTCTAATTTAAACAGCTTAATGCACAACTTTACCTTGATGATACGTTATCTATATGTTTATGTGCACTGTTTTGCAATCTTCATGCAAATAGTGACGGAAATACTAGGTTAGGTTAGTTTGGCCGAAAAATTGTGATAATGTTAGCTCATAATTAAATTATGTTGGATGCTCTAGATTAAAGAGAAGACCAGTCCATGATAATCTGCTAGAAGAAGTAAACGCTCTGTCAAACGATAAGTTATGGCAAAAGAAATTGAATTCGGAATATGAAGCAGAAGTTTCATTGGATAAGTGTCAAAACTAGACTGGCTAAACAACCCTTAAATAGCTAGAAGAGAAGGAAATCATTAGGATGGACAGTTTCCATCAATTCTATTACTAATCTTAAGTGTTAGATATTGTAGATTTTAATTAATGAAAATTCTAGGTTATGTAAAACCCAAAAAAAAGAAGGAACAAGATAAGAGTGATCTAAACGTGACTTAAATAAGTGTAATGCAATTGGATGATGAAGTAATGAATAAATGGAAACGGTTTATCTGTAGTATCAATGTTTTCTTTGATAACATGTACATTGTTGACTATTCTCATTCTGTCCAGCGTATTTCTTAAAGCTAGGTAAAAATCTGTTGTATTCATTGTAAGTAAAATTAAATTTTTTGTTCATCTTTGAATATTTTCCAATCAGTGGCGTTGCTATCTGAACCATTTTGTTCTACTGCTAAATCCTTTATATAAATAAAATTACAAGTAAAGACAGTGCAATCCCACATCTAAAAATGATTACTTCCATTTAATTTCAAAAGAAAATATCTGAACTATATACCACAAATGTTTTTTGCTTAAAGGTTATAAAAATATTTCTCAGAGACAGGTAGGCAATTTTTACTTTCTTTTTCAATAAAAGCGATACCTAGTATCTTTATCTAATCTATTTTAAGAAGTACCTATCGTGTAACAAAAAGTATTATGAAATCTCATGTAACAACCAATTTTCTAAATAACCTAAGCAGTGTTTTGGTTTAAAGTTTCGGCTAGACGTAGCAGGCGTGTGTTTACTAAACCAAGAGCAACGAACAATAAAGGGCCGTTGTTTTCTTAGTTCTTAACTCGTGTTTCACATTTCACGTGATCCTGACATTCAACCTCCAAAATGTTTTTCTTTAGAAATAGCTTTAGTCTATTAACGACAAGGTGTAGGTTTTCACTAGCGCTTTATTTTTATTGTAACTATTTTTAGTCTAGTCAACAAGTGCTTTTTAAGTCGAAACTTTTTCTAATTCCCCAAAAAATTGCAAAAGTTATAAACAATTAAGTGAAAAAGGGAGTTTGATTTTTTATGCAAATATCTCGAAAACTATTTGAGATTTCTGAAATTTGAAAAAAGATTCAAAGAGAGCAGGAAATTTCCCAAAGAAAAGTCTGTACTCCCGGAAGTTTAGGAGCAATATTTATAATTTTCTCAGAGGGTTGAAAATACGACCGAAAACGGGTACTCCGGCTTGCGCAAGCCACCCCACTTTGGACATTTAATGAACAAATATTATTTTAACTAATTAAATATGAAAATTAAGAAGCGAAAAATTTAGGCGCCTACAGGATCAATCAATGAACAATATATCCGCGGTCCATAAATTTTCCTGGCCCTTCAATTTTCGCAAAAAGTTTCTACGTGCCCTTCCGAATCGAATGATACCTAAATCATAATTTTTCGAGAATTATAAAAATTTTCGACCTAAAAGCACTTGTTTTTTTAATGATGCTTTTTGATATTATTGACATGGAATTTCTATCTGAATCTCTACCTACAGGTGTGTTAGATTTTTGTATCAAATATAGATTACGTTTTGTTGTCTAATATTCTAATGGACGCTCAAGAATATTTCTTCTATATTTAGAAGTATCGTCACCAGTATCTATTTAAGGTATATATTTTTAAACTTAATTTTTATTATTTTTGTTCAAGATACAAAACAAAAACACTACTGTTTCAAAAGTTGACATCAGTAATGGTCGATTCAGTTTCGCCATTCGACCCAATTTCGGTCCGATGGTATTGATAAGATAGCACTTTACTTGTTTGCTCTGAGGGCGCGCACAAAAGGCCGGGCTGACCTTGCTACCAGTTTGCTATCGATTTTACACACATTGTGACCTCATGAACTAACATGTAAATAAGAAAGTTTAACTAGTTCTTGGCTTAGTTTCAGGGATAAGGAATAAAGCTCCTAATCAACAAATGTGATATAATCATTCTAATTCTCCCGATATTGTTATCATTGGCATTATATCAACTTTGTACCATATTTGATACAGGTATTTTGTTCTAATAAATGAATATTAGTATCAAATATAAATACTGCAGAATTATAATATTAATATTACACAGTTTGCAAGTATATTAGTTATTACAACCGGTCCTGTAAGGTTATTAAGAAAAGAAAATAGATGACTATGTGTTTCCTTAATCAAGTCGATCTATATCAATTTCCCACTAATTAATGGATAAAAATACACGATTAGACGAACAAGCTACTTATCGTTAATTACAATCTGTATACAGGTGTAAAAATATATTTTTTTATTGGCCAAAACATTGTGTTGGTGCGCCTCTCGTTGTCCGATAAAAATTGTTAACGCTTAATTACTGATGATAAGATATGAATATTATTTGGTAATAGCTGCAGCAGAAATTATGGAAAGAGAAATTAAAAAATCACGATATGTAGAGTTTAAAAAAAATAAAGAGTATAATTTACTTTAGTTGACCCACCCTCGCTACGCTGAGGTGTATTCAAACCGTTCTCACCCACACTCACTCATACTCCGCCACCCGCAACTGAATGAATATACTATTTCGCTACTGTTTCTATTGAAGTCTCACTCACTTTTTATTTTACACAAACCTCGTTCTGATAATAAGTAACACTACAAAAAAGAAATTTCTTTTATTTAAAAAAAAGGACTTAATAACTAGCACTTTTATATTCTGCCAAACTGCACGGCAGTTAGTCGACAGTTAATGCTCTCATATTCTTAATAAATGTTTTAAATAAAGTAAAATATAGCAACAAAAGATTAACGAGTAAAAACAAAACATAAAAACCAAAACAAACTAATTATAAAAAAAAAATAAAGTAATTTAGCAATGTTTACGTGTTCTTTAGTGTGTAGGTAGGTAGTGTAGGTTAGTGCCTGTATATTTTGGATAATTCACACTATATCATTATAAATAATAAGTCTATATGTTATTATGATGTGTAAGCTATATTATTGTAAAGTTTCATCAAAATCCATTCAGTAGTTTTTACGTGAAAGAGTAACAAACATACATCCATACATTCTTACAAACTTTCGCGTTTATAATATTAGTAGGATTTGTTACAGTTTCAGTTTACACATATAAATTAATTGTGCGAGTGCATATACATATAATGCGTCTATTCTACAATATATGTATGTGTAGTATGTGTACTAATCTCAATAAATGATGCAAACGTTCTGAAGTTATGCGCTTACATACTTAGAGGCGATCCATTTTTATTTATATAGATAAACAAAATTTATTAAGCTTCTTTCCATTTTTTAAATATTTAATAAACGTTTATTTATAACTAGTCGATCCGCGCGACTTCATCCGCGTGTAGCTTCGCTCCTATTGGTCGTAGCTTGATGATATATAGCCTATAGCCTTCCTCGATATCTGACACTGAAAGAATTTTTCAAATCGGACCAGTAGTTCCTGAGAATAGAGAACAAACAAACTCTTCAGCTTTATATATTAGTATAAGATTAGAGTATTAATTTGAAAATTTAAAAGCGACAGAATTAAATGTTAGTGCAGAAAATAAGTTATTATTAAAATCGATCGTAAATCATAAGATATTTCTGATGAGGACTAAAGCAATAATTACCAAAGAGCAATAACAACATTTCATAACTCCGTAGAAGCAGAAGCATTGAAAGTTAATAGTAATGTGACAGACGATGGCGGCAGAAATATAGGCCGCCTGGGGCATGTGCTTTCTAGCTATCTTGAGGAAAGCTACACGCTTATGCTACCGGAGTTTTCTACTTAAAAATGTAGAAATTTCTAGATGATACCACTATATTAATTAACTGACATAATTGTTTACATACAACTAAAGTAAATCAAAGAAGTTCAACTAAGTAACTATTTGCCTGTCTGTCTTTTACACTTATTGAAACTTTACATCAATATAACATCAATATATTACATAGCTATTGATATCGTTAAATAAGTAAGGCCATATCTCCCTTGATATTTTTTCAATTTTCCAATATGGCGTGTGGCAAAGAAACGAGGAGACAAATTTTTTACACACCCGGAAATGTTTCCAGGTAAATGTCCAAATTATTGGGCTAAATTAAAAATTTATTGAATACTAATCCTGCGTAAATGAAATCGCATGTACCAACGAGTTAGACGCCATTTTGTCATCAAAACAAACTAAACTTATTACTCAGGAGAGCAAGTTAACATTTCGCAATAGAAACAAGGTGGATTTGAAATTGCATGTAATCTATCAACGATGGCGACCGCACCATTTGCTATTACGTTAACAAGAGTTGGGATAAGTCACGGAAAACTGACGCCCAAGGCGATCGTGTGTCCGGCTGTTTCACAACAACTCTCTACTATATCATTTATTAAAAAAAACTATATAATGTATCATTCGAATGACTACACTAACGATAAAATCAACTTTGCCATTCCACAGCAATTTTTTTTTATTTTCTTTTGGTAGAGAAAGAGTGTACAAATAATAAGAAAAAGGTGGTTCAACGTTTAACGCTATGTTTTATTCATATCACCACGTAATTGGGCAAATTCCGAACAATTTACGATAATTTAATACTCAAAAAGATAAATATTTTCTCATTAGAAATGTGGAAAATAGTAAATAAAAAATACCAATCATCATTTTCTTTGGACAATAAAATAGAACTATATTGTGCAGATTAAATGTAGCACCATCTATACTAGGCTGTTGTAGTTATGTCACTATAACTACTTTTTTACATTTTAAAAGTTGATAGAAATGCTTATCAAAATCAGACCATGTTATCCATACCTTTGTATTAATTCTTATCCAAATACATTATTTCGTTTTCAAGACTGTTTCAATACCTGTAGTTCACTTTTTGAATTATTGAAATCGGACATTCCATTCAAAAGATATTACGAAATCAAAGTTGTCAATATAAACAAAAAAATACGCACCGGTGTAGCACCACGCACTGCAACAAGAGAGGCGGCACCGAAATGCGGGAGAGCCAAAATGTTTAAAAAAAATTATCTAGTCTATTATAAATCAAGTAACATTGAGGATACAGTTAAATAAATTTTGCGTAATCTATATCACGATAAATATGCTCTATGTCGTTACATAGAGTTATCGTTAAATGAGGAGTAAAAATTAACCTCAAAATTTTAGTTCTTTATAGAACAAATTTTCTAGTAAATTTCATTTAATTGAATTTTGTAATATTTTCTACGAAACAATAAATTTCTAAACAAAAAAAACATCAAACGAGTGAATCAAACAAAGTCAGCAATTCACCAACGTTCCTAAAAGTTTGTCTACAATGAAGTTTACATTATATTAATTCAAAACCCTGGGAGAAGGGTTGCGTTAGACTATATTATAACTGAGGTATAAATAAACAGTCGGGGAAGGACTTAAGGTCACAGGTCAGAGCTATAGAAAGGTCACACATCTATTTGAAGAAAGAAATTATATTTTTCTTGTACAACCTTCTAGGAAAACTCCTGTGGGAAAGCAATACAATTTGTTTCTGTCATTTTTACGCTCCTGGTTAAAAAGAAGGTATAAGTATTATAATATAATATACTAGCGACCCACCACAGCTTTGTTTACTATTTATACATACACACCATGCTTTTGAATCACTTTATCTATTAGAGAAAACCGCATTAAAATTTGTTACGTACGGGAAACGACTTTATTTTATGTTATACTAACCGACCCACGGGACTTCGTTCACGTATTGCTCCGCTCCTATGGGTCGTAGTGAGATGTTAAATAGCCTAAATTACTCCTTGTTACATCAGCTATCTACCAGTGAAAGTCCTGTTAAAACTCGGTCCAGCCATTTTAGAGATTAGGCAGAAGAAACAGATAGATAGACAAACTGATTGTAAAAAATGTTGTTGTTGGTGTGTGTACTGTGTATATATCCATATGCAATTTTATTTATTTGTATGGATGAAGATTAATATACATTTTTTTAAATTTTATTAAAATCTCTTCAGTAGTTCATTTCATAGAAGTTTATATGGTAAGAATTTATAACATGAACTATTGTACAAGAAATTGGTAATGACCAAGTACACTTGATATTATCCAGACTACAGAGTACAGACATTACAGACAAAGACCTAGACGTTAATATCACAACCAGACGACAGATTTAAATCATATTGACATAATTACCCACTTAGTCATCCTTCCGAGGGAATATAAAGGAAATCTGTACTATTTTAAAGCTAAATTAAATAACGCAAAACTACTCAAAAATATGTAGATTAAAAAGAATACACTTCATTCTTTCACTGATATATTTCCGAATAATTTGGGTAGTTTGGGGTGACCATAAATTGTTATAATTATACCTTTTAATGATAACCATTTATGGCCATTTTGTGTTATATAAAAAATTGTTCGTTTTGATAATTTAAGTTAAGTTACTTTTGCTGATTTCTTATAGAAAACACACCATAATGCCGAGAGCAAGAGCGGTCGCTATTCTATTATAAAACCATTCAAATTTAATCCACACTATAACTATCATTTAAACTGCACTATCTCGAAGCTTTTCACATCACAGATAAGATAGAGATACAGGAACACTGATTACTCAACAAACACTGAGTTTTATTAGTATCATTAAAATATAAACACTGTATTTTATAACGAGAATACATGACACTCTCATAGTGAAAACGATAACAGTTATATTAGCTTAATAATACCATAATGAATATTATCACATAAAAATATCAACAGAAATTGGTTGCATAATAATTATATGTAAATTTACTGAACCAATATCTATTGAATGAAATTTATATTATCTGTATGGGAGCTAAGAGACAATCTTAACTAATATTATAATTTCGAAAGTAACTCTTAAGAAACGTAGTTAATACTTAAGAATACAAACAATAAACGAAAGTGCGATTTAATATACTACTTACGCCATCTATTGACAGATAGATGGTCTGTAATTTTTTTTTTATGATAGACAAGGGACAAACTAGCAGACGGTCCACCTGATGGAAAGTGGCCACCGTAGCCCATGGACATCGACAGAACTAGAGGGTATCTCTTGTTTTGTCGATGCGTTGCCGCCTCGAAGGAAGGGTGAGGAGGAGGAGGAAAAGACTGCTGCGGTTTTAATGGACCCCGAGCAAGAACCCGGAGTTCATTGGAATGGCAGCAGAAATGGGATGGGAGACGGAAGGGTAGACCTAGCCCACATCCGGTTCAGCCGGAACGCGTCAGACACACTTGGCGGTCGGATTCGCATGCTGGTCGTCGCAGGCCCGTCGGGAAACAGATCCACTACCACCAAGGGGGTGCTGGGTTACTCGGCTCTTACGAGAAGCTCTCCCAGCGGCAGAGGGGTGTATTCTAACCCGTCCCCTCACGGGTAAAACTTGCATTGTTACCAACTTAACGGATTTTCCGTTAGATCTGACGGATTAAAGTCAGGCACTAACTAAACTAAATACCAACTTGCTTAACAATACTGCTGTAATGCCTGTTACGTAATCACGCTTAAATCACTGAACTGAATTTGATAAAATTTATTACTGAGATAGATTAGAACTTGAGGAAGTACATAGGCTATGTTTTATGTATATGTAAAATACTTAAGAATACAAAGTAACCAAATAAGCTTGCGATTACGCCAGCTATCTACGTGGGGATGAAGTGCATGTCGAGCTGTGTGTCCGTTATGGGAATCACTCAATTTATTATAAACATTAAATATAAATAAATTAGCGCCCGTTTCATTATTTGATATTCTAGAAATACTTATTACGCAATATTGTTTATGATTATTACATTTTCACACGTTATATAAATTGTACATAGACACTACGATACGATAGAAATGAATTATCATTAAAAGGTCAATAAACATTCATTCAATATTATACCTAGTTTCACTTCTTCCTATTACATCTAAAATCGTATTTTACTGTGTTTGCTTAACCTATTAATTGCCAAACAAATCGAAGCGTCAGTAGCTCAGAGATTCAGGCGTTGGATTCACGATCGATAAGTCGTGGGTTCAAATGTCCGGGACATTGGAATACTGGCGTGACCCACTGACACAAGCATTTAGCTTAGTTGGAAGGGTAAAGGGAATATGTGATGTATGTGATCCATACTGCTAGTAATCTTTAAAAAAAAAATTATAAACGCGAAAGTTTGTAAGAATGTATGTTTGTTTGTTACTCTTTCACGCAAAAACTACTGAATGGATTTTGATGAAACTTTACAATAATATAGCTTACACATCAGAATAACACATAGGCTATAATTTATAATGATATAGGGTGAATTATCCAAAATATATCGGGTGGAACCGAATTGCCGAAACACAGTTTCCTAGTTCGGGAGTTAGGGCTTCAATTGTTCTGATCTGAATGTCATTTCAGTAATAAATAATTAATTCATTGATGAAAAGAATAATGTAAGAGTTTATAGGGTATAGAAATATGTGACTAAAAGACCAAAAAATATGATAACGAAATGATAATCACAATTCGTACAGTTAGCAATACCGTATTTAATAAATTAGTATTCGCGGGTAGTTTATTTTATTGTATGAACTTTGCGATAGTCAGTCACTCTGGTGTCATTGCATAGTATACATGGAAGTAGTGAAACTAGTATTATAGTGCTGTGGTTAAGGTCGCCCTTCTTGAGGTCAACGTAACCTAAATCTTTTGTAGTAAGTGTTTGAGCACCGTAAGGGAGCGTTGTCTTAACGAAAAGGCCTTTAAGGTATAGGACACCTTTGTTGCAAATCCAAGCCACTGCACATTGTAAAGGTAATGCTGATACTTCAATTTTTTAATAACAAACAAATTAAAAATGAGATAAAATACGAGTAAGGTTATCAAAATAAATCCGACGACGCTATCTTCCGACAATGACATCACCCAAAGACTAGATATCATGAACCTATGACCCACGATGGCAAATCATTAAACGAAATCGAAATACTAAATATATCGCAATCCTTATATGGACATTGTGAAAGTATAACTTTACGATGACCTAAAAGGAATAACAACTTATTAACTGCTTCATGAAGTAGAACTAATAATTTTACCAAAAACAAGCTTTTTACAATCTCTGATAATAAAAACGGTGATTTGGAGTTTAAAGAAATAAAGTTTAAACTTTATGTAATTACTATTTACTTATTACAGTACAATTTTGGTCAATATCATTATAGATTTTAATTAAAAAAATATGATATGAAAGTAAAACAAGTCGCGTGAAAAGTTAGAGCAGTAATGTAACAATAAAATGGTACTGTTAGTTCATTCGTATAAATATAAAGCAAAAGGTTTTTGCTTAAATATAATATCGATAGGAAATTTGTATAAATAAATCAGAAACCACAAAAACATTGGAGTACGTACTAGCTTTTAATCCAAAGACTTTTTTTACCCAATATTGACTGCCATCATGCTGTTCTTTCTTCTTGTAAATTTTAATGTCATTCCCATTAATCTTTTCTTACCAGAAGTAACAATAAGGCTACGTTTCCACGTGTACGTGGTTATTATCGAGCAATAAAATCGCTTCATATCCAAGCAAGTCTGCTTCAGTGTATCAAATGAAACAATTCCTTGCAAATCTCTGGTGGAAATGAGTCCGAAAGTTTAACAATATCATTATAAAAGATCCTCTTAAGACCCGAAATATAATCTTAAACTAATATATAAAGCTGAAGAGTTTGTTTGTTTGAACGCGCTTATCTCAGGAACTACTGCTCCGATTTGAAAAATTCTTTCAGTGTTAGATAGCCTATTTATCAAGGAAGGCTATAGGCTATATATCATCACGCTACGACTAATAGGAGCAGAGCTACACGCGTACGAAGTCGCGCGGATCGACTAGTATTAAATACGAGGGGAGTAAAGCAAGATAAAAGGTAACACAGGGAGGTTACTAGTCTAAATCAAATTATTTAGCTGATTACCTAGTATAGTTGTTAAATAGAACTAGTCATAAATATATGTAAAATTAAAAAAAAAATTTTACCCTAATTACGCTATAAATCCGTAATAAATATCGTATAAGTATATCTAATTTATTAATGGTATTATATAGTCATTGCAAAACCCCTTGTTACTCATTATGTTTTATTAATATTGTAATTTATGTAATTATATAACGATTTAAGGACTTTGTTTTCTTTAGTAACGGACAACTTACATACAAACACAACTAATAACATAAAAGCTTGCAACAATACTCAGTTCTTATATGAAATACTAGCCGACTCTTGCGATTTCGTCCGCTTGTAGCTCAGCTCCTATGAATCTTAGCTTGATGATATATAGCTTATAGCCTTCCTCGATAAATGGGCTATCAAACACTGAAAGAATTTTTCAAATCGGATTTGTAGTTCTTGAGATTAGCACGTTCAAGCAAACAAACAATCTCTTCAGCTTTATAATATATTAGTACTAGTTGCGCCACGCTATATTTTGGATAATTCACACTATATCATTATAAATTATAGCCTATGTGTTATTCTGATGTGTAAGCTATATTATTGTAAAGTTTCATCAAAATCCATTAAATAGTTTTTGCGTGAAAGAGTAACAAACATACATCCATACATTCTTACAAACTTTTATAACGTTTATAATATTAGTAGAATTGTGGACTACTAAATGAATAACTTATATCAACAGTTTAGAAAGTTATAATAGAATTAGCGAGGCTAAAAGTTCAATTCGCAAATCACCTGCTGCCGTGTCAACAGGCGATCACGTGTAGAAGATATTTTCGCACGCAAACAACTTTATCAACTTTATTCTGTTATAAAACGACTCCAATGATATCTTTCTATCTTTCTTATATCGCGCTCATCGTCAGGATATAGCTAGATAGATTTATCGTTGCATAACCCATCGTAGAGGGATGTAAAACTCACTTTTTCTATTGTAAAATGATGATCTTAGACTGCATTGTTCCATTATTGTCATTAGCATTACCAAATACAAGCTTAGAAAGTACTATTGTAAATCACATCCAACGGACAAGGGGTACTCTTGAACAATTTCGTTTATTACATCAAAATAGTCTACAGTCATAATTTAAAATGCGATAAGCCATTCTGTTTTGGCAAGTACGAACAATGGGTCGTGAAAGAAAAAAATGGTATGTAATTTAGTTAAGATATTCGGACCCATTTCGATCACATGATTTCTTTTAATGCTCAGCTACAAATCTACGAATTGTGAAATTATTAACATGAATGTAAAACCGGCTAAGTGCGAGTCGGATTCACGCACGAAGGGTTCTGTACCAATATGATACAAAATAACTTGTTTTTGAGGTAGCACGACCCACTCTTTGTTGTGATTATCGAACAAAAACAGCATTAAAATCACAAATTAAATATTCATTTTAATTTCATTATTTATTTTTAAAGGGAATATACAACAAAATATTCTGTAAAAAAAATCACGTTTGTTGTATGGGAGTCTCGCTTAAATATTTATTTTATTCTAATTTTAGTATTTATTGTTATAGGGACAATAGAAATACATCATTTGTGAACATTTCAACTATCTAGCTATTACTGTTCATGAGATACAGCCTGGTGACAGTCAGACGGGTCGACGGACAGCGGAGTCTAAGTAATAGGGTTTTTACCCTTTGGGTACGGAACCCTAAGAACGAAACCACTTTAAGGGAATAGTCAGACAAACAAGTGAAAATAAATCAAATTAAAATTCTCACACTAATTCGTCGGATGTCTTCAATTGCAATCATTAAGATATCAGATAAAACAACTAGAGTTAACTTTGATTTCCGACGCGAACAAAGCAAGTAGAAAGTTTAATTTTCCAAAATTACCGGTTGAGATCTTGATATTTTATATTATTCTATTACACGTTAATTACAAAATTGTATAATAGACAATAGCGTACAAACATATTAGAATTGGTTACAAATAAGATTTATCGTACTTAGATAATCCGGTGTTTACGAAAACAGCGCGATCGCTTTCAAATCCTGTTAAGAGGCGAGTATTTTGTCAACATTAAAAACGCCTAAGCATTTAAGCTAAGAATATGTTTACAGATATATTTAATAGTCCAAGATCTCGCGACGATAACACCTTAGTTATTTTATACTAGGGGCCCGTCCCGGCTTCGCACGGGTGGATAATTTTTTTTAACATTTTGGCTCCCGCATTCTGTCGCTCCCTCTATCGCCGCGTTACTCGCTGCGCTGCGAGGCATCCACACCGCGCCGGCGGCCCGTCTGGGATTATTTTTTATTTATCTTGATATTTTTATTTTTTGACTGGAATATCCGATTTCAATAATTCAAAAAGTGATTAGCAGGTATTGAAACAGTCTTCATTACGAAATAATTTATTTGAATAAGAATTAATACGAAATTATGGAAAACATGGTCTGATTTTGATAGGCATTTTTATCAACTTTTAAAATGTAAAAAAGTAGTTATAGTGACTTAACTACAATAGTTGGACATATGGTCTCGCGAAATTTTTTGTAGATATTGATACGTTCTATAATATTGTATAACATTTTTTTGTTCTATCATCAATACTGTTCGCAGCGCATGCGATGAAAGATATTTTATGGCTAATTTTTTTGCACCTTGTGTTGGTTTTAGTGAGAATTTCTGGGGATCTCTAATTTTTTCTTGTAATAAATATAGCTTATGTTACTCAGGGATAATGTAGCTTTCTAATGGTGAAAGAATTTTTGAAATCGGTCCAATAGTTTTTATGTTTATTCGTTACATACAAAAATACAAAAATCCAAAAATACAAAAATACAAATCTTTCCTCTTTATAATATTAGTATAGAAAACCTGAAAGTTTCTCAGTGTCTATCTCTAAACATGTATTATAATTTTGAGAGTAACTCTTAAGAAACGTTCAAACTAAACTAATGAATTTGAGTTTTAATATACTGCATGTATCAACGGATACATGGTTTCTGTCTGCATGTTACGCATTCACGTTAAATAAGTGAAGCGATTTTGTTTGGTAATTTTTGGTTCAGAGATAGATTAGAGCTTGGCTTGAAGGACATATGCTGTTTTATCGCGAAAAACTTAATAAATTAACTAAACAAATGAGTGTGCGATTACGCTATCTATCCACGGAGTACATGTCGAGCTGTGATTTCGTTGTTTTTTGCAACTTAGTCATATATTAATCTTGAGTGATATAATGATATCGCGATTAAAATGAACCTAAATAAACGTGGTAAATTGCTCCCGGGTAAAGCCGGATCGACTTCTACTATATGAGTAGATCACGCCAGAGCAGCTTGTTACCTTATACCAGTCCCAGGTTCGTTCATGTATGGAATACTGCTATCACCTCTATGAAGGCTCTGCTAAATGCCATCTCGAAGCTCTAGATTCAGTTGATCTCAGATTCATAGGTGATGAGACCTTAGTACCTCGAAAATTTTACAGTCTGGAGCATCGACGTTGCCTGTTTGTCAAGAGTCGTCTAGAACTACAAGACGCCGTGAGGGTCTCCACCTCTCCGTAGACACACCGCCTATTCGTACGAAGCGTTTTCTTTTTTGATGCGGACAATTCAGGAGTGGCACACCTTACCGGCGTCAGTATTTCCGAAGTCATACAATTTGGATATCTTTAGGAGAATGAATAAGCATCTTCTAGATAAGCGCGCCTATGTATATCATCACTTTCCATCAGGTGAGATTGTAGTCAAACGCTTATCTATTATCCATTTAAAAAAAGGTATAAAATTGCTCGTTAAAGTATAAAAGCTCAGTTTTAATATATTTTTTTTGGAATAATATCAGACATCAAGAAAAAATAAAAATGCAAATCCATAATCTTATAGCAGTAATTTGCTTATTTTTCTCGCAATTTTAGCAAGGTCATGTATTAACTTTAGCATACTTTTAAAATCACTGACACACACTTCAATTTTATGTAGAGAAAACCAACATTGCACTGCCCCTGTGGCTACATCGAAAAACTTTCTATTTAATTGCTTACTAGTGGCAAAATGCATAAATATAAAAACCAAAATTGCCGAAAAAAGCAAAAGCAATCGACGCAAAATAATTACTGGCTGAATCGACATACTTTTGCTTCTTTTTGATGATTCCTACTATTATAAGCTAAGTTGTTTACAATTGTATGTTCATGACTAATTGCTTAAGTGCATGTGATAAAGAAAGATTAATTTCAACGAGAAAAAACGAGGAGTGAATCCTCGTTTTTTCAATTCGTGGACTTTTGCGACTTTTTATCTTCACACACAGCAATTAATTTCATGTATAAAATTATTCAATTTAGTGTAGTCTGGAGTAGTGTTGCAGTTTAAAGAATCAATTTTAATCTTTTTTATTCTTATTATAATATAATTTACATGATTTTTAAGAGGATTTCGTACGATCGACACTTTTGAAAAATAGATTTTGACCAATTTTAATATTTATTTCGTTAAAATGTAGCACAGGGTCTAAGCTATGCCCGTACGTTTAACTTTTTTGGTTTATGTTAGTAATAATTAATTTGCTGGATGTTTGCAAATGTAAATAAAAAAGTAGTTTTTTTTAATTTTAAAAGTTTTTTTTCTATTATATTAATCAAATAATAAAAAAAAATGTACAGTCATGGCAGAGGTACGTATATATCGCATGGTATTTTTTTTCTTCGGTAACTTCATTATCCTAGGAGGAAACAGGGGACTACGTTTGTATGAAAAAAGTTTATGTCTACTGCAAATAAATTGATCAATTTTTTATATCATTACAAACCTTTTAAAAACTTGAATATCCAATATATGTAAAATTATGAATCTAGAACACATAACTGTATTTGCAAAACGATTCAAAAATATCTGAAAATATCTGGAAAGCGATATAAAACTGATTTTAAAGATGTTTCAATAAACAGGTTTTATGGAACCTACCAAGTTTATTAGTAGTTTTAATGAATTTAATTTAAAAATCAATGGTATTATTTTTAATGGAGGTGAATCGTAAATAGTAATCCCTTTAATAACAGATAATCGTTTTAATTTTTTATGGTGTGTTACCAAAAAGAATGTAAAAGAGCCTGAAAAGATCTTAAGACTAATTTTTATTAGATACATTATAAGTAGACGATAATCATTTCATGAAAATTTATAAATGACCAGTTTAAATCAGCGGCTATAAAGTATAATTGTGGTCAGGAGGTTGGGGTGTCTGTTCATGACGCGGAACGCCCTTGCGAAAGTTCCCATGGGATCGGGTACCTTTGTTATACCATCATGAATTATTTATAGACAGAAACATTTTATAGTTAAATACTAAGTAATTTTGAACGTCCATTTTAAAAAACAACCTGTCCACGTCCATTAGTCTAATAAACAGAAGTTCTAAAAATCTTCATGTCATTAATAATAATCTACATATAAACGTCACATTTCACTTTCACCAAGTAAACTGTTTATAAGCAATCTATGTCATACCAATAGATCACGCCCACGAGAATTAATAAGTGTTTAGTGAAACTCCAAAAAATTTGCACCTACATGCTAATGATCATAACATTAATCCATCATTCATCGTTTATACACAAAATGATTCATCTAATTACCGAATTAAATGAGAAATCTCATCCATAAAAGACCATGGCCAATTTCTGCCAGGTTCATATTTTGAATGTACAATAACATCTTATAATATCAATAATTGATAAAAAATATTATAAAAATTATAGTCAACTATTTATATTTGTACAAGTATTTAGTATTTATGCGAGTTTAAAGATTACTTTAACGACTTCTATATGCATAGAAAATAATATTTTATCTTTTATTGTTTCATTTCACGCAGATTTTTATGTAAACAACTAATATGTTAGATCATTACAAAAATATTTTTAAACAAATTCTCATTACTTTATTTGTTAAAATTATTTTAACTTTATGTTTATAATACTTGCAAAATAATATCCACTATCCTCAAATATTACGCATTGGAGTAGATATGCATAACTAAACGCTGTCAAACATATGAGATTGTTTTTATTTCTTTTCGGTTAGTATTTTAAGTTTTCTCCATTTTTATAACCAACCTGAACTGCTATTCCAAACGGACTGATTACATTGCCAAAATTTTGCGTTCACTACTGACTTGATTTTCCTTACGTTTTGGATTTTGTTGTATAATTTTGTGAATAAATAACTAAAACCCTGATAGTTCTATCATTATATATTTTATAGCATCTTAGTTTTTGACTAAAATACTTTAATATAAACGATAATTCATCAATGTACACGAACTTTTTGTAACTAGACAGAGGGCTATACAATAGCTGGCCATGTCATTTGTTTCAAAGATGTCCACAATTGCAGAATATAAATATCGTGATTGTGTGTTGATCAAAATTCAACCAGAAATGATCCTCGTAATACACGTACATAAATTATAAAATTAAGTACATTAACACGTAAAATATTGTTTAATTTTTCAAGAGAATAATTCGCAAAAATAATCTGAATCTTAAGTCACAAAAGCGTTACCCCAAATCAAAACATGCCGCTAGCCGCTGGCGACATTGACATTGAGTCGTCACGGCAGTACGTGTTTCATAATTACATCGCCACCCGACCCTGACGACGCGACGATACGACTTGCTTTATCACTAAAAATTGAAGAACTTACAAATGACTCAGCGTTTTTTGACTATAAACGAACAGGTGCCTCATTCAACTTTTATATTTTCATTTATAACATAATTTATAATTGTATCTCCTATGGGGATGACATGATCACTAAATGACCAAACCCCTTTAAAAAAAAATAAAGATATTAAAAAAAAAAAAAAAACGTTCTTATTGGTACGGGAGCCCGATTCCCGAGCGAGAATTCGTGAAATGCATAAGTGGTTAATATTATGATTACTCGCGACCGTCAGCTGCGATTCCGTGGGTGGGGGGGCGAGCAGTGGCAGCCATGATGTTTTTTTTTTTCAGTCATTTCCTCCCATGTGAAAATTTGTCTTTGGAATATACTTTACCTAGTATCTTGAAGGAAAACACAAACAACAAAAACAAACTGTAACTTTGTAAAAAGCTACTTACATGGTAAGTGTAATTATGCTATAAAAAATTAAAATGTTACATGGTCAAGCAGCCAGCTGACGTATAATCCACCACGTTATGCTCAGCTGACTTTATTTTTCCATCAAAATACTAGGTAAACTATAATCCAACAAATTTTCAAATGGGAGGAAATGACTGAAATAAATTTTTTTTTCGACATGTTTGGAAGGCAGCCACTGCTCGCCCCACCCACGGAATCGATGTTATATATTGTCTTATCATAAATTGTTACGTGAGTATAATTGAAATAAAATAAAAGTTATACGATGTTGCTGAAGGTAAAGACAGATTATTAGTTTCGATACAAGTCAAACCAGTAAATACAAAAATTACAAAATTGAATAAATGCAGAAGACTAGCTTTTGTGTTGGGAATACTTTTGTTAAGTTTGGATTGACATGTAATTCTTCTAGATTTATTTAAAGAATAACCTCCTTGCTCGATAGTAAGAAACTGTTCTGGTTTTGATCAATCCCATTTTTTGAGATTGTAAGTATTAATGAGACGCAGGATGGACTTCGATTAGATATTTATTGAGCAGACACGACATAGGACATAAGACATTAATGGAAAGTGACACTGACATTTAATAATGTTGCCAATCTATTCTTATATGTAACAGTGTGTAATTATATATATTGGATAGGTCTCCTAAACCTACACCTTGATTACTTCTGAAATTTTTTTTCCTGTTCTTGCCTGATAATTATAACAGATAATTGTAACATATTTAATAAATGAATTTGTAATGTAAGAAAGTTATTATAACATAACGGTTTCAGCTGCATGAACAGCTAGTTATCATAAGGGCCGATGGAAGGCAAAACGATTCATCTCAGAGACAAAAGCGACACACCGTTACCCGCCGCGATCGCTTCAATGGAAAGTAACACAAGTGGAACGAAAATTGAGTTAATTGAGGCTTAGTCCGATCAAAAAGTAATCGCCATTATTAATGACGCTGAAAATATACTTCGGCATCTTTTAAGTCTTACTAAAAGAAAGTTATGGTAACAGTTATCTGTGGAATAGAATTAATTTAAATTCGTATCAATCGTATTCGTAGTATAACTAGTCGTCCCCCGCGACTTCGTCTGCGTGTAGCTCCGCCCCTATTGGTCTTAGCGTGATGATATATAGCCTAAAGCCTTCCTCGATAAATGGACTACCTGACACTGAACGAATTTTTCAAATCGGACCAGTAGATCCTGAGATCAGCGCGTTCAAGCAAACAAACAAACTCTTCAGCTTTATATATTACTATAAGATATCTATCAGTCAATAGATGGCGTAAGTAGTATATTAAATTGCACTTTCGTTTGTATAGTTTGTATTCTTAAGTATTACCTACGTTTCTTAAGAGATACATTCTAAATTATAATATTAGTTAATACTAGCCGACCCACGCGACTTCGTCCACGTGTTGCTCCGCTCCTTTGGGTCGTAGCGAGACGTTAAATAGCCTAAGTTACTCCTTGTTACATCAGCTATCTGCCAGTGAAAGTCCCGTCAAAATCGGTCCAGCCATTTCAGAGATTAGCCGGAATAAACAGATAGACGGACAGACATACAAAAATTGTAAAAAATGTTGTTTTAGTATATGTACCGTGTGCGTGTATACATCCATATGCACTTAGTAAAAAGCGGTTATTTTAATATTACTTACAAACAGACACTCCAATTTTATTTATTTGTATGCATAAGGACTTTTATATAGTTAAGTACCTAAGTAAAGTAACTAACGTCAATGAACGTCCTACGCAAACCATAAATTGTTAAGGGTGACTGACTTTTACGTCTGATCCAGATCTCTAGAACTTTTTGCTTCCACTTATAGAAAAAGTCGTTTCAGGTGTTAGTCAGGTTGGTCGCTAATATCTATATCAAGATTTGTATTTCTTGTTCATTTTGCCTTATTCCTATCTTTCGCCGCGTTGCTCGCTACGCTGCGTGGCGCGTCACACCAGCTCGTTGGCGTGTATTTTTTGTTTATAGTGACATTTTTAATTTCGTAATATCTTTTAAATGGAATGTCCGATTTTAATAATTCAAAGAGTAATCAATCAAAAAGAAATCAACAGTCTTAAATACGAAATGATTATTTGGGTAAGAATTATTACAAAGGTATGGACAACATGGTCTGATTTTGATAGGCATTTCTATCAAGTTTTAAAATGTAAAAAAGTAGTTATAGTGTCATAACTACAGTAGTTGGACATATGGTCTCGCGAAGTTTTTGGTAGATATTGATACATTCTATAATATTGAAGAACAGTTTTTGTTCTATCATCAATACTTTCCGCAGCGCATGCGATTAAAGACATTTTATGGCTAATATTTTTACACCTTAGGTTGGTATTACTAAGAATTTCTGAGGATCTCTAATATTTTCTAGTAATAAATATAGCCTATGTTACTCAGGGATAATGTAGCTTTCTAATGGTGAAAGAATTTTTGAAATCGGTTCAGTAGTTTTTAAGTTTATTCGTTACATACAAAAGTCCAAATCTTTCCTCTTTGTTTGTTTGTATCATGCATACATAGACTACATATCTCGTGGACAGTCTTGGTCTTTTAATATGAAAAGATGAAGAAAATCTACTTTTAAGTCAAAAAATATTTTAATCTAGTCAAAATAATAAATATCTTAAATCAAGTAACGTTACGCAAGATAAGACAAGTCGGACACAATCCGACGCGACGGTCAGTGGATTACAAGCGCTTGCGTCAATGACGTAACGGTCACTTTAAACCTGAGTGACATTGATTCCAAATTTGAACTTCAAATTTTATGGAAGAATAATCACGACGATTCCCAAATTTCACAAAAACGTGTAATCGTTAAAACATCTTAGTTCAATGCACTATAAATATTTAATAAAACTGCTAAATCTTTACTACGCTTTTATGCCAAAACTACTGAACCTATTTCAATGAAATTTGCTATACAGATAGTCTAGACCCTGAAAAAGAACATAAGCTACGTTTTAATGCGAAAAAAGGGTTGTAAGGGGTTGAAAGGGGAGGATGAAAAGTTGTATGGAAGTATCGTCATTTTTAGAGCTAGAAGCATGAATAAATAAGACATTCAACATTTATATAAGTTTTACCCTAAAGGGTGTAAAATAACAATAGAGTTAGACCCTATTCCACGCGAACTAAGTCGCGGGAACAGCTAGTTAGGAAATAAATGCCAGGAATAATTCAAAATTAATAACACAATTACAGAAAGATTATCTGAAGATCGTGATATCAGTAAAGTCTAGACAAACGCGATGCACTTCATGTTTTAACACGAGGCTATCGTTAAAGTGTCAGAACATGTTTATGGAAACTACCGCGTTAAGAGGCTTTTAAGAGTGATTTGAAGGTTAATTGCTGGCAACATCAACATAATCGCAACCCCTCTTACGCAACTCTGTAGTTACCTCCCGCGCTCTCCGATACAGCCGTTAACGACCGTTCAGTTTGTTTGCATGACATTGACATTATAATGAATAGCCAACGAGTAGGTGACTCACTCGACTAGAGTAGATTTTAACGTTCGTAAGAGAAATTGAAAATATATTTGACACCTTTCACTACATAAATATTAAAGAATATCGGTGAAGTAATTATTATGTCTGCACTAATATTTGTCTATATTTACTGCTTCAGTTAGATATTTATTGATTTCTCCAGTCACGCCAGGCTAATGTGTTGCAGTCATAAAGCTTGGCGCATTACCAATGAGTCCACTTTGGCTCGGCTTCCTTCCGTTCTCAAATCCTGAGCCAACTTTATAATATCATCAAGGATGAACTTACAACTTACATGTTCAATGTAAAACATGTCTGTAAAAAATTGTGAAACCCTAAGAAATCTTTGAACATTTATTTTAGACTAGTCGACTCGCGCGACTTCGTCCGCGTATAGCTCCGCTTCTATTGGTCTTAGCGTGATGATATATAGCCTATAGCCTTCCTCGATAAATGGGCTATCGAACACTGAAAGAATCTTTCAAATTGGGCCAGTAGTTCCGGAGATTAACGCGTTCAAACAAACAAACTCTTCAGCTTAAGATTATTATAAGATTAGACTTAGATTATTATAAAAATTAACTACGTACTAAAAGCCTCTACGTTTTGTTCTTCTAAATTATTTTTAGTCAAGTCTTTACTTAGATCCGATCACGTTGCGTATCATAAGACTTCAGGTAACGTGATGGTTGTCAATCCATGTGATATATCAAGTTTATGTATCCAGTTTCCACACGTGAAACTCCACGTGTACTCCCCTATCGTATATTCATTATTTTTAAACTCAAAACTATTGCACATAATGCTAATTGTTAAAACCTAAAACATATTTCGACTATGACACCCTTCGCTCATGAATTGTCTATTTAAGACTTTCAAATCTCAATTTCTGAAACACGTGAACAAATATAAAAAGGAAAAGTGTCAAAAGCTATTTTTATTTATAACTCGAGAGCAGTTCACACCCGTGGCCACGTTTTTGCGGTGCAGGCTGGTTAGCGCGCGTCTGAGGGCGCCTCGTGACGTGCTGCTCACTATTCAACTAACCACAGCTTCTATTTATTGATATTACATTTCATAGCTACAGCATCTAATTTAACGTGATTACAGCTTATGTTTTTAGGAATTTATTTCTAATCAACATTTCGTAATTTGTACTTATTATTTAATTAGAAAATTCACTTTTCCAAGCGGATTTATCTGCATAAGATCCGGTTGCAAATGGAAATCTGAATAACAAAGCACCTATCGCTTTTTGGAGGAATTAATTGTTAGATGTTATCGATCATTATTACCAAATTGACCTGATGGTGTAGACTATACAGCTTACGTAAGAATTCAAGTGTTTTGAATAAAAAATATTTCTTAATACAATTTTTCATGCATTACACATGAACAAACATTGGTGCATATCACATATCAAAGTGTCCGCCCACCACGCAGCCCTGCAAGGCCACAGGCCTACGCCCCGCTTAGAAAGGAAGCTATTGTAATGCTCTGAATCACGAGCACTGGTGTCAGTGGGACTGCGCGGGAGCATGTTACGTCGTCAACTGACTCCAATCGTAAATCTTGTAATTAATTGCTTTATTTTATATATGATTGTTTAAATTAAAAGTTTTCTGAGTATTTTTCTTAATTTGACCAAGGAAGGATATTGTGGCCAGTCAATAACCGCAGGCGTAGGATACGAAAATAATGAAACTCAGCAAGTGAGAGAACTTGTTAATATCACTTTTGTTGTATGGGAGCCCTTAATACTTACTTTGTAATTACAAACATAAACTTGAATTCTATTTGTATATACCTATAATTATCCATAAATAAACGCTAACACTGATAAATATAAAGTAACAGCAGACATAAGTAACGTTATATGATACACCATGTTATCTATTACCATTAACTATTGACATGTGTTTTAGTAGAATATTACATTATACGTCATACCATTATATTTAATCTAATATAATATGACAGTATGATGAGTCAAATAAAAACCACATATAGACACTATTTTTTTAATATTTAGGTAATCGCTACTTCATAAAATAAAATACTATCTATATCAAAACGTTTAAAATTATAACTAATAGCCGACCCGCGCAACTTTGTTCACGTGTTGCTGCGCTCCTATGGGTCGTAGCGAGATGTTAAATAGCCTAAGTTACACCTTGTTACATCAGCTATCTGCCAGTTAAGGTCCCGTCAAAATCGGTCTAGATATTTCAGAGATGAGCCGGAACAAACAGCCGGTTTCTGGTTTGACAGACAGACAAAAGCTGAAAAAATGATGTTTTGGTATATGTACCATATGCACTTAGTCAAAAGCGGTTTTAACATTACAAACAGATATTCCAATTTTATTTATTTGTATTATTTGAATAGATAGAACAAGAAACAGATTGAAAATCGAAATTAAAGACATCGTGTGCTGAATAACAAATGCGTATTTGCAGAACTCAAGGCCGAAGTGTCAATGAGTGCCAAGGATAGATCATCGATGTAATATAATATAGCTAATAATAATTGTATATATCTTACTTTGTATACAATATTTATCTACTTAGTTATTGACGTTAATTATGATTGATTTTATTAATACTTAATAGTAATGGTACGGAAGCCAGATTCAAATACAGTCAAACATTTCCTCTCGGGTGAAAATTCTACTAAACTAAACTCTTGTTTGAAAAAAGCTACGTAAATGCTAATTTTGCTATTAAAAAATCAAAATGTTACAAGGTCAAGCAGCCAGCTGACGTATATTCCACCACATTATGGTCAGCTCACTTTATTTTTCCTTCAAGATACTAGTTAAACTATAATCCGACAAATATTCAAATGGGAGGAAATGACTGAAGATATTTTTTTTTTCTACATATATGGGAGACTGCCACTGCTCGCCCCACCCACGGAATCGCAGCCGACGGTCACGAGTAATCATAATATTAACCCCTTATGCATTTCACGAATTTTCGCTTGGGAGGAACTTAGTCATGAAAATCTGTCACTGGCTCCCGTACCATAAAATGTCTTAATGATTCATTATCAGTTATTTGGGTGAAACATTAGCTTCGTCAATAGAACTGACTATAAGAGGAGTTAGATTAAATTTTCCTTCAGCCTTCCTAGTCACAAGTCACCTCTTTTCTCCATTGTGATAAATCTCACATGATGTAGAAGCTGTCAACTCATTTTATTGTTCCTAATCTATGACGTACATGATAAAGGAAATCTGTACTGATAATATTATTCTCGTAGAAAATTCTAGACTCAAGATTTAGGAAAGGTAGCAATGATGAAAGAAAGTTGATAAATACGATGTTTTTTTCTTGTTATTTACTGTGAAATATGTCCTGTACACACTACACCCATTAAATATAAAATGCACATACTAAGTTATGAGAGAAAGCATTAGAAATTGGCGAAATTTTAAATCCAAAATTATTTCTGAATTAATTACTCTAAGTAACATCCTATACAGATTATGTAAATTTATTCTATTGCTTCTATAAAATCTCTAATGTATTAAAAACTGACTACACTGTTGAAGTGTTATATGAAGAGAACATTATTAGTCAACAAATCTTAAATTATATTGTTACATAATATGACATTACTTTAGCATTCCCATTTCCCACAGAATTTCGATTAACACGTTCACATTTAGAAAATATATTAAGATAACCATAATGTATGTAGCGAGGGGCCCATAATCTGAATGGAATAGTTACGAAACTGACAATTTCCTCAAAATTATCTATTAAAACAGGTTCGCTTTTAAAATGATTACAACAACCCGGAGGCTGGTTGTATCCCGCTGATGAGATAAGTACACAATGTCGTTAGTTCAAAAATCTAATTATAAGTAGAAACGAAAGTAAACGTCCATTGATTAATGACATAATTTAGTTTATTGTTGGGCGCAATAACATCGATAATTTATAATGAAAATATCATTTGTCGAACGAAATTACAGACTCGAAACGATCGAACATGGAACATGATCATTAAAATCTGTGTGGTATTTAGAGTTCCTTTGCAAGATTCACAGACATTGTTATTTTTGGCTATCAAAGTATCTTAAAAGAATTAAAATTAAAAACTCAAATTTTTGCCTTTTAATTTAGTCTTCACTTAAAGCTACGAAAATCTTTAGAATTGAAGATAAAAACAAACAAATCAATTAATTTTTGTTCTTTTAAAATGTTAAACTAAGTTTTTACTTCGCTCCGCGCATCGCCCTGGATTAGTAAGGTTTCTATACTATATTATGTATTATACATATAAACCTTCCTCTTGAATCACTTTATCTATTGGTAAAAACCATATCAAAATCCGTTGCATAGTTCAAAAGCTCTAAGCGTACAAACAGCAGGAAGTGATTATATACTCATCGCAAATCGAAATAAATATTCATAAGACTGTACTGGACACAAACAGACGGATATAAGATTATTATATAATGCAGTAACGAATAATGACGTTCATATTGATGAACCGCACACCCAAATAATGACTTATGATTGTAATGATAACAATGATATTTTTATGAGTATTGCGCCGTATGCCTTTGATTATCGTTTAGAAAGTGCAGCGCGGTAACGATAATGATTTACTTTTACACTATTACTTAAATTGGATAAGTTGCTATTAGATGTATAAAAAAAAGAAAATGAATTCTCACTTCTCAGTAATAGTAATGATCATCAATAATTTTACTAACTAATACTTCCCTGGGTATGGTGATTTCATCAAATATACGTTTGATGAAATCTTACACTAATATATAAAGCTGAAGAATTTGTTTGTTTGAAAAATTCTTTCAGTGTAAGTAGCCCATTTATCGAGGAAGGTTATAGGCCATATATAGTCACGTTACGACCCATAGGAGCGGAGCTACACGCGGACAAAGTCGCGCAGGTCGACTAGTGAACATGATAAAACAAAACATATTTGTGGAAGTTCAGGGAAGGTTTAAAAGATGTAAGAAAAGGAAAATATTAAAAACGACAATTTAATTTTCCAATACAAACAGTTCCTAGCTATGAAATGTTTGATATCTTTTGTCTTTTTAGTAATAAAAATAAATAAAATGATAGATTAATGTTAAAATGATTCTGATAAATAATTTACATTGCTGACCAATAAATCTTCGCGAAGCGAGGACGGGTCAGCTAGTAACAAATAATATTGTAATCAAGCAGTATGACATAATCCAACTTTTTCATGTAAAAGCATTGACATATTATTATAAATATATTACTTGCGTTTGAACCCCGCCTTCCTCCCGCTTTCAGGCGCAGAAAGTGTCTCTAGTAAATCAACCCTAATATAGTAATTAAGGGCCAACGAAACAACATTCAACAAAAAAGTTGGTCTCTTAGTGTTACAACGGTCAACCACACTTATATAATAAAAGACTACAATTACTATAATAAAATAAAGAAATACAAGAATTGATAATTCAAAATTAAATGTAGATTTTGCGTGATACACGTATACGGTCAGACAACTAACAATTTAAAAGGAACAGTAGGTAATAAATAATAAAACAAATCATATTTGATAATATCAGCTTTCGCGTCACGCAATAATCGTTGGATATAAGAAATTGTAATCCTTTAACATGTATAAATTCAATGATAATCATCACGGAATTTGCAGACCTCTAAACAAAGTGCAGAGAGGTATTTATTCCTGAGAGAGGAATTTAAAGAGAGGTATGTATCCTTGGAATAACTAAATATCTAGTGCTGTTTTAACCTTAAGAAAGTCCTCAACCTAGCTCATTGGAATCTAGGGACCTCTGATTTAGGGTTCTTGAAGACCCTTCCTTTTCTTTTGGATTTGTTAAATGGACATGACTATCACATATTTATTTATATATTATGTCAATCACAATTTAGAGAAGCCTTTTTAAGCGACTTCAAAATGGAGGAGGTTTTCAATTCGATTGGTATATTTTTTTTTATGTATGTATACTGATTACGCTGAGATTTATGATCCGATTTAAGTGATTCTTCTTTTGTTTGATGCGGAATTGTTGCCATTTGGTCCCATAAAAATTTAAAATAGTTTGACCCAGTAGTTTTTATTTTATGAACATTTTTTCCGTTCCCGTACCTTGGGAATTGTATTGTTTATATATGAATGTATATCGATGACGCTGAAATCTATGATCCGATTTACGTGATTCTTCTTTTGTTTGATGCGGAATTGTTGCCATTTGGTCCCATAAAAATTTAAAATAGTTTGACCTAGTAGTTTTTATTTTATGAACATTTTTTCCGTTCCCGTACCTTGGGAATTGTATTGTTTATATATGAATGTATATCGATGACGCTGAAATCTATGATCCGATTTACGAGATTCTTCTTTTGTTTGATGCGGAATTGTTGCCATTTGGTCCCATAAAAATTTAAAATAGTTTGACCTAGTAGTTTTTATTTTATGAACATTTTTTCCGTTCCCGTACCTTGGGAATTGTATTGTTTATATATGAATGTATATCGATGACGCTGAAATCTATGATCCGATTTACGAGATTCTTCTTTTGTTTGATGCGGAATTGTTGCCATTTGGTCCCATAAAAATTTAAAATAGTTTGACCTAGTAGTTTTTATTTTATGAACATTTTTTCCGTTCCCGTACCTTGGGAATTGTATTGTTTATATATGAATGTATATCGATGACGCTGAAATCTATGATCCGATTTACGTGATTCTTCTTTTGTTTGATGCGGAATTGTTGCCATTTGGTCCCATAAAAATTTCACATAGTGTAGACCCAGTGGTTTTAATTTTATGAACCTTCAAAAAGGACGAGGTTCTCAATTCAATTGGTATGTTTTTTTTAATTTTAATGAACGAAATTTGTACTTTAAACTCAATTTAGTCTTAAAAGGCAAAGGTCTTTGATAACGGCAGATAACTCAAATAGACAAGCACAAAATTATACCGAACACGTCAAAGATAACTTCGGCACATTGATTGAACGATACCGATACGTTGTTATCAAAACTGGACATTCACTTCGTTATTGGCGAAAGCAAATTGCCTCTAAGAAGAATTGTATAAGAAGTAACATTATTTTTTATGGTTTATATTATACTAGCTTTTACCCGCATCTTCGTTTGCGATATTGACTTCTGTAGACATATTTAACAATTTTATGAAGTAGTCATACTAATTTTGACCCCCCTTAGGGATGATTTTTGAAAAAATATTTTACATGAGTTTCATGACTTTCAATGAAGAAATAACTTCAAAAACGACAAAGTTCATCCTAACTTTGCACCCCCGTTTTACCCCCCTTAGGGGATGAATGTTTTAAAATTCTCTTTCTTAGTGCTCCCCTACTTTATAAAATTACAACATTTTGTTGAAATAACTTTGAAAATCAGAGAATTTTCATACTAATTTTGCAGTGCAGTGCCTCAGTCAGTCAGCTTCTCCTTTTATATATATAGATTAATAACTGCCCTCGCTTCCTAGAGGTTTTTATTGTATTAATTATTAGTTTAAGATACTCAAGGTCTTTCTCACGCATCTCGCTGCGTTTGAATCTATCTACAATGTTTAGTTGAATTGGAGAAGATTTCTTGTTCTTGATTTATCGATGAGACATTATAATATTTACACAACAATAAACTCTTTAGAAACGTAGGTAATACTTAAGAATACAAACCAAACAAATTAGTGTGCGATTTAATATACTAGTTACGCCATCTATTGACGAATATATGGTTCGTCTGTCTGTTACGCTTTCACGCTTAAATCACAACCGATTTTGATAAAATTTGGTACAGTGATAGAATAGAGCTAATAGAAGGACATAGGCTATGTTTTATCGCAAAATAAATAGACACATATTAATTACGTTAATTTAAATGTATGCTACAGCCATAAGCAATATATCGATTAAAATGTTAAATTAAACCTTGACACGTGTCTACTAGTATTTATATACCGTGGATCGTGGTAACCATAGCAACAACATACATAGGAAGTGATTATTTAAAATGATTTTATGTAGTTTTACATGTCCTGTCGGATCTGGTTTCCGATTTACGTTTGAGCCCAAATTTTAGATTGATATGGAAATTGGATAACATAAAGCTTATGAAACCATTAAATGTAAAAAAAAAGCATGAAGGCATTATACTACCAGTTAGACCTTTTTACAGTGACTATATTCGTAAGTTAAAAATAAAATATACTGAGTTGTGGAAGGAGTATTTTGATCTACGCTCCAGAGAGAAGGGTATTTGGTATCGCACGATACAATCAGAACCATCTTGGATAAGCTACTGTTCCTTTTCTAGGAGAATGTTAGTGGATATGATGAGGATTCGTACTGGACACACTCCTTTGAATAAATTCGCATACTTGATGGGCAAAGTTCCGTCCCCTAATTGATCTGCGAGCGACATGGTGGAAGATACATACCACATTTTATTTGAGTGTATTTGGAACGAATCATTAAGATGGGAAATATTTTCTCAATTCCCAATATTACGGGAACTGAACACTGTACTGGTCGATCCTTTGTCTAATAAGTCTAAGTCCTAACCTAAGTCTAATAAGTTTTAGATTAAGGTTTTTTTGTAATGATAAAATTGTTCTTTGTTCGAATGTCATTTTTTTCCTTACGGAGCGACGTAGTCTTTAAGAAGACCAAGCTCCTTAAATAAAGAGTGAAAAAAAAACACTGTTTATAAAGTAGTATTAGCGGGTAGATTATTTTATGTAATAACAAGTATACCGACGGGTAGATAATATATAAAGGTTAGTGCGATAGATTAGTCTCAGTCTCTCTGGTATTTTCGAGCAACATGGAAGAAGGAGGAACACGTGAGTAATGTACTTTATTATTTTAATATTTGGTAGCGACGTCGAGTGGTGAAGGTGAGAGTTAACGGTTATAGAAGACGTCTTTAAACCTGCTCCTGGGTCTCAAGCGTGCGGTGCTTTCAGGATATTATCAAAATAACCCTTCTACTCGTATCTGTTTATAAAATATTTATAACTATTGATAACAAGCGCCCCACTCTTTTTACAATATAATCATTTTTTCTTACATTATTTTTAATTCAAATTTCTTAAAATTTATTTTCTTTTTTTAGTTAGATTTTCTATAAAACCGTATCTCTAAGTTTTATTAAACTATTATTTTTTTAATAATTAAAATTTGATAAATTATATTTAACAATATGGAGGGGGATGTTTTGAGACAAAATTTGACAACAAAAACGAAACGGACACTAAGTTTAATTTGAAATGTTGTATATGTTTATTATAAGATATCGAACCTAAAGGTTGGCTCGGTGTGGAGAATATCAATGAATTATTTAATTTTTCGTTCGTCCTGAAAGATATCTTAACAAGAGTGGAGTCGTTGAATAGGTGATAAAAAACGCTATTCAACGATATATAAACGAGCGAAATCGGATAAACTAATATTACTATTGTCTACTAAAAACTTGATTTTTGAACCAAATTTTGTTAAAATTTAACAATTTTACTGAAAATTTCGATAAATTTTACTATAAAACGGGGGTGAAAACTACTTTAGAATATAGGGGGATGATGTATGTATAAGATAGGGAAAGTATAAAACATAAATATAGTGTCTTGACGCAGACACTCCGGGTCTCAGGAAAACAAAAAATCGCTAATCCTGATTATCCTAGTAAGTCTAAGGATAACGGATCAAACTATTAAAAATATTGAATTGTCATCGATCCTTAATAAGTATGCCAAATTTCGAGATAATCCGAAGTTTTGAAGGGGGTCAAAAACATGTTCAACGATTCCGTTACATACATACTAAGATACGTATGAAGCTGATAAAAGCGTATTAAGAACACCTGTCTCCAGATACTAGATATACTAACCGAAAGCAATGTACGATAATTGGCAAAGGTGTTCTGTACGAGTGTAGTGTCGCGTGCCGCGGCCGGTCTAAGAATGTTGCAGAGGCATGCGGCACTTCGTACACACACAGAGTACAGTCGAGACGACATTTACTTACATATTTAACCAACTTCGTCTTGCAAGAGGTTCTTACTAAATATTATACATTTTTGATCAAGCACTAAGATGAAAATTGTCTTGGTAAGAAACTTGAGTTTATAGTTTGATTTTTAATTCCGTAGAATTCTGACATTTCATCAGTGTTGCAAGCCATACATTTTTGCCACATTTAAAGGATTACACCACTCAACATGATTTGAAAATGTAAAATTTGGATTGCTTTTACTAATAAAGGTTAAAATAGGTTGCTTTTCCAGAAAATAAGTTTTGATTACTCATTGATATACAAAAATAATTGCTATAGCTGTAATAAACAAACACTCAAAACGGTGCACTACGCGACTTGGCGCCATTTTGTGTTTAAGTACTAATACCCGAAAACGAATAATCTAATGATATTTTTCGATGTTTAAAATCAAAAATTATTTATTCAACAGAGAATAAAAAAATTTGTTACCTTCTTCTTTCTTTCTATTTTCTAATTTCTTTGTTGATAAATATAAAATTATACGTAAATTATTTATAAATATATACCTACATATAAAAAAATAAAGTTTAAAAACTATAACCCGACTACGTAAAAAAGTGGTCTAAAAGGGATGAAACAATAAAATAATTTAGATAGAAACCCAGAAATGCATAGGTATAAAAAAGTTAGAACCGTGGTCGCACCCATATATAGTGCTCCTCTAATCATATATATAGTGTTTCTCTAATCACATTTAAAATCATAGTAGGTATACATGGGTGCAACCACCTATGTCACCCGCGCCATTATTACGAATCTATTGACACCCCAGTCATGTAAATTGGTTCAGTAGTTTAGGCGCTAGGGTGGAACATACAAACATACATAGACTGCCAAAATCATAACCCTTCCTTTTGGCTTCGTCGTATTCGGGTAAAAAAATCACAAACTACACAACACAAACAAAAAATTAAAAATTAGTGACAAAGAAATATATATTGGAAGTGATTTCTCACATTATCGCATGTAATAGAATAGACCTTCTTATTTTAGTATATAAATCTTTGATAATTTAATAGACAATGTTATTCTTCAAGCGTGATTATGATGACGAAGATAATGGTTTATCTTAAATAGTTTTTCCCTCATTTATTTTAATTTTAATATCTCTCTTCGGATTTTGCTCATAAAGGCTGATGCGACTACCATTGTTGTTAGCTATCTGTGCAGAACTTTGTTTTAAGTGTTCAATAAGCAATATATATAGCAGTTAGTGCAGTTATAGATGTTAAATAGCCTGATATGGTATCGCAATATTATATACGTTGGCAAGGAAGTGGTAATTGGCAAAGATGTCCCCTATACGGGTGGTGCGGGTGTAAATTGCAACACATACCAAACGGTAAAACTACTCTGAGAAAATTTAAAGCAACCAGAACAGTTATGAAACAAAAATATTCATAAATCCATAAATAATAATAAAAGTGCTTTTGACACTTTATTTCCTTTGTATTTTTAAGTTATAAATTGCCATTTTAAATGTAAGAATCTATTAACCTTCCAACCTTTTATAATTGACTAGTCGACCTGCGCGACTTCGTCTGCGTGATGCTCCGCTCCTATTGGTCGTAACGAGATGATATATAGCTTATAGCCTTCCTCGATAAATGGCCTATCTAACACTGAAAGAATTTTTCAAATCGGACCAGTAGTTCCTGAGATTAGCGCGTTCAAGCAAAAGTATAGATGATATGGAAGTCAAGACTAATTTAATTCATTCTTTTATATATTTTCAAATAACTTTTTTGAAAACTCATATAAATTAACTAGTTACACGTATATTTATGATCAAATATATTATAAAATAAACAACCCGTTTGTAATTTACACAAAAAACACGGAACTTGTAACAATCTAAGCAGTGTAGTCATCTACCTACGTGTACTTAACTCAGCTATTTATTACGAAAACATTTGCATTAGCAAAAAAAGTATCACAAACAAGTACAAAAGAAGCAGGTAATTAATTATCAAGTAAATTTGCAAGTGAAACAAGCCATTAAAAGGAGGAAACGTAGCCGTTATCTCCCGGAAATGACGTCACGGCCTACGTGGGTATCGATCAAGCGGCCTTGAGAGCCAGGAGCCACCCTGTAGCCAGCTTGACGCCAACCTGCACTCATGCTGCTGTACACATGTTAAAGTTTGTAAGAATGTATGGATGTATGTTTGTTACTCTTTCACGCAAAAACGACTGAATGGATTTTAATGAAACTTTACAATAATATAACTTACACATGTATTATTCTGATAGGCTATAATTTATTATGATATATGTAGGAATTATCGAAAATCTAACGTTAAGTGTCAGGTAAGTAGGAAAAAAATGTACCATCGAGGTATTCTGGCGTGCGCTGCAAAAACCGTTGGAGTTACACTTATTTAATGTATGAGGGAAATGTTTATCTTAAATACTCCTACAAAAAAGCCCGGGACACCATATATGTATATTTTATGTGTAAGCCATTATCGCCAAAATAGTAAACCATATAAATCACGCGGGCGGTGGAATGACTTCGTTGTATCCATAATGCGAATTTTCAAGGCACTAATAAATTGTTGATTACCACGCAGATGAAACCGAGGGGCACAGCTAGTGTACTATATTATTACTTTATTTAAGTTGATTTTAGCAAGCTTGCGAACAAAATGCAGACTGAAAAGCGTCAAAAATGTCTTTTGCACTAGTAACGTAACTTAATTAGAAATTATTTAGGGATTACAATTAGCGATCGAGTAATCGAAGAATCCAATCGATTCATTCGAATTCAACTTTTTGATAGTCGCTGTAGATTTATAATAGCGGTACAAGAATTATTAATAGAGAAAAATAAAAAAAATAAAAATAAAATTTGTTTAATTATATATTACTAGAGGCCCGTCCCGGCTTCGCACGGGTGGATAATTTTTTTTTTAACATTTTGGCACTCCACACCGCGCCGGCGGCCCGTCTGGGATTATTTTTTATTTATCTTGATATTTTTATTTCGTAATATCTTTTGACTGGAATGTCCGATTTCAATAATTCAAAAAGTAATTAACAGGTATTGAAACAGTCTTCATTACGAAATAATTTATTTGGATAAGAATTAATACAAAGTTATGGAAAACATGGTCTGATTTTGATAGGCATTTTTATCAACTTTTAAAATGTAAAAAAGTAGTTATAGTGACTTAACTACAATAGTTGGACATATGGTCTCGCGGAGTTTTTTGTAGATATTGATACGTTCTATAATATTCTAGAACATTTTTTTGTTCTATCATCAATACTTTTCGCAGCGCATGCGATGAAAGATATTTTATGGCTAATTTTTTTGCACCTTGTGTTGGTTTTAGTGAGATTTTCTGGGGATCTCTAATTTTTTCTTGTAATAAATATAGCCTATGTTACTCAGGGATAATGTAGCTTTCTAATGGTGAAAGAATTTTTGAAATCGGTCCAGAAGTTTTTATGTTTATTCGTTACATACAAAAATACAAAAATCCAAAAATACAAAAATACAAATCTTTCCTCTTTATAATATTAATATAGATATAGATATATTATAGTGGACCCGCGCGATTTTGTCTACTTGTAGCTCTGCTTCTATTGTACGTTGCGTGATGATATATAGCCTATAGCTTTCCTCGATAAATGGGCTATCTGACACTGAAAGAATTTTTCAAATCGGACCAGTATATCCTGAGATTAGCGCGTTCAAGCTAACAAGCAAACAGTCTTCAGCTTTATATTAGTATATAAAATTACATAAAATGTAGGTACTTGTACAATAAATTATGTGTCTTCCTTTAGAAAAACTGTACTAACAAGAACATATTGTTATCTTAAATTTAATAGGTAAATCAAAATTCAGGAAGTTAATGCAAAATAAAGACAAAAACAATTTATTTAAATAATAATTTTAATCTGTCAAACTCATAATACTCTGCAGCTTTTTAGTTACGTCCAGTTTTAGTTAAAATAGTTAAATATGTATGTCGGTGATTTTAAACGATGAGAAGGGAAATGGAAGGAGGAAGATGGAGAATATTAGAGAAGACTAAAAGGGGGCGATGGTATTGAATGAAATATTGGGTAAACGCAACCTAGATACTCCTATTTAACCCATAAATGATCAAATATGATCTCCAACAATTACGAGAGAAACCTAAGCAGTGCCTTGGACTTGTGACCAAGGTGTAGGCTTAAGGAGCTCCTTTAAGTAATTACAACACTCGCCTCCACTGCTAGGCTCTCTATTTAAGCCCAAGGTTAAACGCACATAAACCTAACCTAACACAAGACGAGGTAATTACATTGTAAGGTACTCACGTGACCTTGATCGGACAGCACTCCTAGCACTATCACTATTTAGACACTACTTTATTTCTTGAAAGACCGCGCACGACTAAGACTTCAGTCAGACTGTCGATGGCATATAAAGGGTCGAGGGTCGAGACTGTGAAAACAACGGAAGTGACTACTACCCTACTCCAACGCCATAGACAGCGATGACGATTCGATTAATCGATAATCTTTTACTTATTCTCCGACATATATATATAAATTTAATAAAATAAAATGTATCTTCCCTATATTGTGTATTTCTTCTTATTGAGAATAAATTATGAAAGCATGAATTTGCCATAATACAAATAACGTGTAATTTACCAGAACAAAGAAAATGCGAAACAAAAGCTTGTGTAAACAGTCTCAGCCTTTAGGCGGTTATTTTGAGTCAGTTGTTTCCGATCTTTTACCCCTTACAATGAGTTATCATGACTTTAATACACCTTGGATGTCTCGTTACTGATAAATATATAGATTATTATGAAGATAAAGGGGATTTATCCCTAGCAAACTGTCAATGATTGATGACTAAAATGATGATCTATAACTACTAAGCTCTAAAGTCTAAAATTCATAGATATTTATTAGTAGTTAAGTTTTTACTGATTTTTTATTATGTTTTATGTATCGTGGTGTAAATTTTGTAAAAATAGAGAGAGACAATAAGAGTAATAAATTTTCTCTTCCTCTTCTTCCATTAAGACGAAATGTGAAGAGAAGATTGTGGTGGATCGTTCTATTATCAGCGTTCGTTTAAAACCGCTGCCTTTATTAATAAGTTACAATAACTTAACTCATTTTTCTGGTTACTTAATGAATACGGCTTTAAAATTCTCACGGACATTAGATTAAGAAGCGCTGACTTAAGCTATAATAAAGATCTAATTTCAAAGGGAATTTATGAAAGACTTGTCATTATTTAGCGAAGTTAAGAAAACATGATTAATCGTTTCATAAAATACCAATTATACCAGTTTGTTTGAACGCACTAATCTCAGGAACTACTGGTCGGATTTGAAAAATTCTTTCAGTGTAAGATAGGCCATTTATCGAGGAAGGCTATAGGCTATATAACATTACGCTACGACCCATAGGAGAGGAGCACCACGCGGAAGAAATCGCGCGGGTCGACTAGTTGTAATATAAAATCACATACTACTTCAATGTAATAAAAAAATATTAGTATATCTGTATATTAGTCCAAATTATTGTTATAATAATACATTATTTTTATATAGGTATATAATTATTACTATAAAATAATACTACTTGAAATTAAAACAGACTAGCTCTTTAAATTTATCAATTAAATAGTCGACCCGCGCGGCTTTGACCGTGTGATGCTCCGCTCCTATTGGTCTTAGCGTGATGACATATAGCCTATAGCCTTCCTCGATAAATGGGCTATCTAACCCTGAAAGAATTTTTCAAATTGGACCAGAAGTTCCTGAGATTAGCGCGATCAAACAAACAAACAAACTCTTCAAATTTATATTTTAGTATAAGATTAAATATCCCGCCATAAATACTCATCTATAAATAAATAAGTAAACATTTCCATAGATATTTGTCTATTCCTCCTACAGAGCTACCTGGTCAGTCTTTTCCAGGAAGCGTAACGTTCGACAGGTAGATCGAAAAGGTATACAAAATCTGTAACTGGTTTATAACCTACTAGCACTGCCCGCGACTTTGTCCGCGTGGGATAGTGTCTTTCCCTATTGTTATTTTAAACCCTACCCTCAAGGGTAGAAACTTTTACAAACTTTGAATGTCATATTTATTTATATCGAATCTACAGCCTAAAAAATTTGACGATACTTCCAGACAACTTTTCAACCCCTTACAACCCTTTTTTTCGCATTAAAAAGTAGCCTATGTCTTTTCTCAGTCTCTACACTATCTGTATACCAAATTTCATTAAAATCGGTTCAGTAGTTTTGGCTTGTAAGCGCGACAAACAAACAGAGTTACTTTCGCGTTTATAATAATAATATATAGTTTGGATATACGTAAAACTCGGAGGCCATTGTCATCGCTTTTTTTAACGGAAGCTGTTCTTCTCAAAGCAATCTTGTCTATCGATAGCACGCAAAAGGTATTTTTCTATGTAATCGATTTTATTTGCCATCACTAAAGAAGCCGATACTTTTTGTTAACATTCTGAGGAATTGTGTCGAAATATTTATGTGTATGTTCATTATATTAATATTCTTTGTTAATTATTATAATATTAAAATTAAATTAAAAATTTATAATGGTTTATTCAAGCTCTTCCGTATTGTTAATTTTTTCTCAGTATAAAAAGTTGCATAAAATCTCGTTGATCCATTGCTATGTTACAAAATAAAGGACAACAAACTTTCTCGTAATATTAATTAGTATAATATTAATATTTTCTTATATTTTATAGTTAACTAAATGGCAATATTAATATTTTGTATAATTAGTATGGCAATGTTTTTTCTTCATGTTGGCACGCTTAAAAGTCTTGTTGCCAAGCTGTAGTTTTTTTTCATAACAACGATTTAGATAATAAAATGTATAAAAAATTAACCCGCTAAAACAAGGCTGTACGGTGTAATACCTATACATATTCAAATATGGAATTAAAAAAATTAAGCATAGTTCATAGTTTCTTCGTTAGAGCTATAATTTAATTCTCGTTGTAAAATAGTGAAATGCTTAAAAGTTATGAAGATAGAACAATAAGATCTACGTAATGTTTAGTAGTAGTGTAATTAGTGTGTACTGTGTCGTATTATGAGTAATTATACATTAAGTACTCGAGCGTACATCGTGTTTGTAGTGTGCACTATTTTCACACTCGCCGCCATTCAGAGTTCATCAGCATGCCATTTAAATTTCAGTTAAATACTTGTGTGTATGTAACTTTATTGACTCAATATATTATTACTTTAACATTTTAATATTATGAGATAAAATTAGATTAGACGCTCCGGCTTCGCACGGTTACTTTCTCTACTATAATATGCATGTATTATACATATAAACCTCTTGAATCACTATCTATTAAAAAAAACCTCATCAAAATCCGTTGCGTAGTTTTAAAGATCTAAGCATACATAGGGACAGACAGACGTATTATACTATGTATAATTGTTATTTAACTTTTATTTACTACCTGAAGTTTTACAATATTGTAAAATGATCATCTTTCCATTCACAAAAAAAGACAAAGGAGTTTTTATAAAATTTATTTTAATGTATTATTCGGCTGAAATTAATAACCATTCTCATTCCAAAATCCCCAGATTACAAATTGTAATGGGCAAATGAAAAAATATATCGATATCGTATCGATATATTTAAAATACATCGATATATGTAGAAAAATATATCGATATTTTACCGTGATTATATTTTAGGTGATGTGATCGGAAATCGAAGACATGCGACAATAGTGAAGCTACTGAGAGCTTACTCTTTCTACTAGTAGTGGGGGTGTGGAAATCGTGGGTTAACAAGAGATAGAAAAAGGGAATGATTCAGTAGTGCTGCTTTATGTATGTACTGAGCTCCCAATTTTATACTAATTTGATATTTCGAAATAAATGAAAATTTTGAGATTTAAAATATCGACGATATATATCGAATATTTTCTTAAAAATAATAGCCTCCCTCAGTGTGTCAAATGAAGCGATTCTATTGGTTCTAATACCCTGTTTAGTGTTATAGTTGAATACATAATTTGACGAGTTAGTTATCAGCATGAATGAGTCGTCGATTAAAATAAATGACACTGAACTTTATGTCACAATGATAAGAGAAGCCAAGCTCTGATATGTTATTCAACTAAAAAATATACAACATTAAATAATTATCAAATAAATACATTGTAGTACTAACAAAGTGATAATTTATTGTCATAAACTGTGGATTTGTAATTCAAAAGTTATGGAATTAACTATAGAGGGAAATTATAAAAAGAACAGCCAAGTTCCGTACCAGTTTTTAGCAAGAAAATCAATATTTATTTTATTCTGTTTAATTAAAATAAGAGTAGTCTCTTTTAAAGCTTAGTAAAAGTAGTTAACTAATATTATAGTAAGTTAAAGACCGAAATTAAAGTAATATACGAGTACCTTAAAGTAAATTTAATCTATACTAATAAATCTGAAGCGTTAATCTCAGGAACAACTAGTTCGAATTGAAAAATTATTTATCGAGAAATTCATAGGTGATATAACGTCACGCTACGACCCATAGGAGCGGAGGATCGATGAAAAATGTTACAAAATTGAAGAAAATGTATTCCTTTTAGGAATTTTCGTTGCACGCGCTACATAACCGGTTAAAGTTACGCAATAATCACATATTACGGAATTGGTCCTCTTAAACAGTTCTAAAACACTCTCTAACCATCTCTATCTTGATGCAAACAAAATTGCGGGAGTAGACTAGTATAAAATATGTCAAGCAACAGAGAAATGGATTGTGATTTTTGATCTTCATGAGACATAGGTTATTTTTCGTTAGATAACACCAAAAAAATAAAAATTATAAAAACTGCCCCCACTTTTATGAGGAATTCTTCCAAAGATAACAATGGGCATTGTGCAGTTAAGATTCTGAAAGACAAGCGGGTATTATTTCACTTTATAAAAAAAAATATCAAAATTCAGTCGTCCTTAATGTCATCGAAGTAAACAAAGCAATGTAATTAGTATAAGAATTACCTATTACTTACCCCCTATCTATTCAAGTAAACGTGTGAATATTAAAGGAAACAATGAACCGAAACGCAAAAACAGCGATAGCAGCGGAAGCGACATTGAAAAGCGGGTCGCTAGATAACCTGCCAGTATTTAACTAAGTTTTTATTCTCATGTTATCTGTGAATTGTGAAAGTAGGAAGCCTTATTAAGTGGAGATTTGCGTTAGCGTTGGGTGTTAAGTGGTTTGTCGTTAACTTAGATTACTTAGAATATGAAACTTATGAGAATTATTACGTACAGCAGGAAGTAAACGAGCAGATGGATCATCTGGATGGTAGGTTGTTAAATAATGATAAATTAGAACTTGGCTGTTTTTTTCACATAACTCAATCTTAATACCCTTAATTCCAATTCCAATCCAATTCATAGTAGTATCATCATCATCATCTCAACCCAATAAAGTCTCATTACAGGTATAGAAGGCCTACACCCTACCACACTCAGAAAACTTGAAGAGTCAGTAGCTGAGTGGTTGAAGTCGTGGTTTTAAATCCCAGTCTTTGGACTACTGACGTGGACCCTTTCTACAAGCATTTAGCTTAGTTGGAGCGGTTAAGTAACTCATAGCCGTCCCTGGGAACAATTTCTGGACTTCCTATCACAAGTACTAATTATGTAAAACGTAGATGACTTTTATTTTGACTGGCGCCATATATAAAATCAATGAGTTAGCGTCTAGTGTCGCGTGTCGTGTGTCGTGTGTTACATTTCACAAGGCAGCCGCAGTCGGCTAATAAATTCATTTAGCGGCAAATAGGTCAGTACACAATAAAATGCATATAAAGCTGTTGGTCCGGTCGGATTGCATCCGTAAATAATAACCGATGGAGACGTCACACGTCACAAGAGCAGAGAGTATCGGTGTCACACTTCAAGCACACTCCTAGATACATATAAATGGTTATCAATACCGAATTTATTGGATTTTTGGTATATTTTAGCTGCCTTTATGATACTTTCGAAATATTTGAACGGGAAGAATGTTTCATTGATCTAATCATACATTTATTTGGATGAGATAACTGACTACGCGACGAAAAGGTAATGTATTTAATAGTGAGGTGTGTGATATTGAATGGACTGTTGGGTAAACGCATCGTAGGTACTGCTACTGAACCGATAAATAATTAAGTGATTACAACACTCGCCTCCACTGAAAAGGCCCTCCGATCGAACCTAAGGTTAGGTTAAGCTAAGCCTAACTTACGCGCCGACATACAGATATGTTCATTACTTGGCTGATGTTTACGTCAATCGAAAAAAATAAAATAAAGTTTTAATTATAATTATTATGTAAAAAATATGGAAATTTAAATATATTCAATACAAGAAACTTTGTTTGACAGTAACAAAAAAAATATACAGTGTTGTATTTGAAACAAAAAGTGAACCTATTCAGGGTGAAGTGAAGCGAGGGCCAGTCGCAAATTTATTACTTTATGAAATTATACCTACATGTAGGATGTTATGAAAAAAGTTGTTACGATGCCATTAGACATGATCATAAAAAAATGATATAAGGAAGTATGAGTGAAACGTCGTAAAAAATTATATTTCATATCTATCATACATATTACTGAATTTTGAATTTTCCATAGATAATTATGGTGAATTATGGTGAATTTTTTTTACCTTTAGTAAAAAAAATAAAGATACTGTTAGGTTTTATAAAAATATTAATACTATAAAATATCGATATTAAATATAATTAGAATAATTTGATGAAGTAAGCGATATTCAATTATTTAAAGGGAGGTTTTAAATATTAAATTGGCAACACCCTACCTGTCATTATAGTGAGAATAGATTAGGGGGATATTTTTAATACCTTTTATAACAATTAATATCCCTTAAACTGCTTAAATTCTTACATTGCTTAGTATCTTCTAGAAATTCGAACAACTCAGTATGAAAAAAAACAGATAAAAAAGAGGTTTTGTGGGTCACCAGGATGGAACGAATTTCATACATAATTTTCTATAATAATGTTTTTGGTACATTTCATTTTAGAATATCTCAACTTTAACTTAATAGTCACCGTCAGTGTCGGTTTTTAATAAACACTAAACTACGTACTTTTTTTTATAATAGATAAGGTGCAAACGAGCAGATGGTCCACCTGATGGTAAGTGGCAACCATCGCCCATGGACACCGGAAAAACAAGAGATACTCTCTCGTTTTGTTGATGCGTTTCATCCCCGAAAAAAATTATGAGTATTCAGCGGACCCTAAGCAAGAGAACAAATCCCCTACCACCAAGGGGGTGCTGGGTTATTCGGCTCGTACGAGATGCTCCCCCAGCGGCAGAGGGGAATAGTATTCTAACCCGTCCTCTCACGGTTAATTTTGTTATATGTATAATCTGAATAATAATGAATATCGTCAAGTTTTACTACGTGAGACGATTTAGGAGGGAGGGGGGTAAACCATATGTCATTTTTCTTACAAGAGGGTGGGAGGGAGTCTCAATAGTTCTTACGTAATATCACAAAAATACGAAAAGTTAACATTATACTTTGAAAAAGCGCGGGCAACCTCGGCCTCTTGACTGAAACTCTTATGTAGGTAAAGATGAATGATTAAAACCAAAGTTTATTACTACCAAAAAATAAAAATTATTAGTACCTTTGTAAGTACAAATAAACATATACAAATCAACAGGGGGAAGACAAAAACTAGCGAAAATAATCTATTTATCCGAAAAATTAAAATACTTTTTCGTGGTAGTCGGATTTGCAAAGTAAGTCGGAGAAAATACTACACTTAACGATGAGATATATGATTCATAGTTGCGGGTACAGTATGAATGAATAAATGAGTGAGTGAGTGAACAGTTCGAATACACCTCAGCAGATAAAGTAGACTTTGTAGCTCTAAAAAATTTATATATCTTATCACAAGGTCGTTAACTGTTTACCGTCATGCTGCTTATTTGTCAGCAAAACTTTGATAATAGATAATAAACGGTCAACAGAACGAATTTGTTAACGGTAGGTATTCATTGATAACACCTTATCAGGTGTATAATGATTTTAGACTCAGAGGAAGTAATCCATGTTTAGCGATAGAATGTTTTATTATCCACTAGTCGACCCGTGCGACTTCGTCCGTCTGTAGCTCCGCTTCTATTGGTGGTATCGTAATGATATATAGCCTATAGCCTTCCTCGATAAATGGGCTATCTAACACTGAAAGAATTTTTCAAATCGGATTTGTAGTTCAGCTTTATATATTAGTATATAAGATATAATTAATTTTCATCTACTTCTAATATTCATTTTATTGAATTGAGTCTCTTTTTTGAAGTCGGTTAATTCCTTGAATTGTGTGTTATATGTTACACATGTTTCGCCATCATATGATGGTAAAACTTTTGAATTGTTGCAATTTATGTGACCAAAATTGTCGTTAAAATGTCTGTTGTAACGTTGCATCACTGTTTAAAATATTCAATGATAAAATTTGAAATAAATACCTACATATCCGATAACGTGAAATTTTGTTTCAAGTAATTTGCATAAACATTATGGACGTTTATATTAAAATGGTTATTTAATATATAATAAATGTGGCACACGCCATCGCCTCATAATGGAACTAAGTTCACGTAACATTACTAAAATATGTATGATTCCGCAATGTTTTGTTATTAACTAATTTGCATGATTCTTGCACACTTCGCAAAATTTATGAACCAGTTGAATTAATGAGAGTAAGTATATAATCACTCACCTAAAAGGCAACATTTACTCTAATGCCAAAAACTCTTTAAAATCGAATTTTTCGTTCCAGGGATTCCCCGAAAAAAAATTATTAGTCAAAACTTAAATTTTTGGCTTATCCGATTTTGACGGGACTTTCACTGGCAGATAGCTGATGTAACAAGGAGTAACTTAGTCTATTTAACATCTCGCTACGACCCATATTAGCGGAGCAATACGCGAACGAAGTCGCGCGGGTCGGCTAGTTCATAACATGTCAGGAATTTTGTTTGGAGATAGATAACTGCAAAAACATTTAAAAAAACTACTATTATGAAAACTACTACTTATGCTTTGCTTTTTAATTATTTATAATTATAAATGTTTATCGGTTCGATTTTAATTCTTCCGACGATTATGGATTAAGAAATAAAGAATTTAAAATCGTTACTTGTGCATATGATTTAATATTACGTTACTGTACCTACATAATACGCTTTATCGTTTTTAAATCATAATTGCCAGCTTTTTTCGCTTCACTCTCGGTAATTGAACGCTACACACCGATAAGCAGACAGAATATAAATGTAATGTGTACGTAATATTATTATGGACTCACCTCCTGCATGCAGCAGCGTGCTAGGGTGCACCGTGCCGTCCTTGTGGAGCAGAACATGTCCCAGCTCCGTCGGTAAATAGTACGCGTTTCCTTCGTCCAGGCATTTCTGGTAGCAGCGCGAGGCCTGGTAGAACAGCGCCCAGGCGTGCTCCTCGCTGATGTTGGAGTTGAAGGCTTGCAGGATCTGCTGTAGGGTGAGGCAGTCGGCGGCGTCCAGCGCGACTTCAGTCCCGCCGGGCGCACCGGTCGCTTCCTTGCGCATCATCGCGCTACCCTATCGCACCCGGACTCATGGTTTAAACACAACACTTCACTTGTCTAATACGGTCAATTTTTCACTGAAATTTTCAAGAAATAAAATCTAGTAAACCATAACAAAACGTTCTGTCAACGAGTACCCGAAACGTCACTGTCACTCAAAATATCCCCTAATGTCGGGTGGGTTTGCGTAGTACGTGTCGCGAGTCGAGAGCGCGTGCGCGGGATCCGTCAAGCGACCACAATCACGTGCACTCTTATCGGCGGTTCGGGCCGTACTAGCTTACGTCGCTACTCGCTACTCGCTACTCGCTGCTCGGTGCGATAGTCCACCGCCGCCGTACTGTTGACTGCTATGCCTGTAGGCTGTACACAATGCTTCCGAGATACCACCCCGATCCCGAAGAAAGCCATGGGGGGTCACAACTCGCATTCATTGTTAAGCTTATTGAAAACCTTACCCCACGTACGCATTACCAAGTAATATCATTGAAACGTTATATAAAAAGACAGCTCATTCATTCATATTTTACTCATTCATTGATCCTAACTCATAAATACGAACATAACTGTCTGTCTGTCGCTCTTTTACGCCAAAACAACTGAACAGATTTAAATGAAATTTAGTATACAGATACTCTAGAGCCTGAGAAAGGGTTGTAGTGTTGAAAGGGGGGATGAAATTTGTATGGAAGTTTCGTCATTGTTAGAGTTTAGAAGTTTTGATTCGATATAAATAATTATAACATTTAAAGTTTGTAAATAATTAGTGTAAATAATTAAAAATGTGATTGTGTGTTCATTCATATTTTACTAATTCATTGATTAAAATAAAAACCATACTAACAAATATTCGTAGTAATTTAACAATGGTGCGAACATTCACGGTCGTTTGTTTTGAAAAGGTTACAAAACAACAACGTATTTTTTTTACTAATTTGTTTATAATTTTGCCATGTACCTTCAAATGAATCCGAATATAATATACGTAATGACTAATGAGTTTGTTTTAAAAACCGGACTTGTGCCTACGATTTATTAATGAGTGATTTCATAACAAGTTATTACATTCTTAGTTTAGTAACTGGGAATATACTCGTAATATATTGTACATATTAAATATTTGAATTAAAAAAAAATATACCAAGATCAATACACATACAAATAAATAAAATTGGAGTGTCCGTTTGTCATATTAAAATAACCGCTTTTTATAACAACATTTTTTACAATTTTTGTCTGTCTGTTTGTTCCGGCTAATTTCTGAAATGGCTGAACCGGTTTTGACGAGACTTTCACAGGCAGATGGCTGATGTAACAAGGAATAACTTAGGCTATTTAACATCTCGCTACGACCCATAGGAGCGGTGCACACGCTCGCAAGCCATATTATGAACTTGGTTGATACTTTATATTTTTAATCTATTTTGTTTAAAATAGATCATTTTTATTCACTAAATTATAATGTATCCAATGGTAAACATGGAACCCTATTACTAAGATTTCGCTGTCCGTCCGTTCGTTTGTCTGTCACCAGACTATATCAAATGATATGAACCGTGATAGCTAAACAGTTGTTTTTTACAAATAATGTATTTCTGTTGTCCCTATAACAACAAATTCTAAAACCAGTCGTGGGTCCAAATCCCAGTCATTGGACTACTGATGTGGCCCCCTCCTAACACAAGCATTTTAGCTAACTTGGAGGGGTTAGGGTGTACTAGTAGTACCTACCTAGTATGTGATCCATACTACTAGTAATCTTTTTAAAAAAATGTTTTGGTACGGAATCCCTCGTACGCGAGTCCGACTCGCACTTGTTGTAACATTTAGTATTAATGCGATTCCTTATCGGATGTAATGTTATATAGCACACGGGCGCCACGGTCGTAGGAGCGTCGTCTTTTAGGAAAAGATCGATTTCTCAAGTAACTGTGTTCGAGTAAATAATGAAGAGTTAAAGAAGCTTATCATCGTCAATGAAGCCTTACAGTAAGGTAAAGCGAGAGCTACGTTGGTGACTGCACACGGGAGCTACATGGGCTAGAGACGCGCCTTCAGTTGTTTAAATTATAAACAGTAAGTAAGTGAGTGTATTCGAGATGTGCATTATGTGAGTCGACCGCAATGGTACATAGTATAGAGGAGGGAGTATGGACCGCGGAAGTGTCACCACAAACACATGGGAAATGTAATAGAGACCGCTCTATGTAACAAACCACATACGTATGGTTATTAAAACTATACATTTCATTTAACATCGAAGTAAATTCAATTATGAAGTATCCTTTATAAATAGATAGGAAAATCGCTTCCAATTTCTACTGAGATTTCGCGTGATGCGCGTACAAACACTCGAACAGACTACATACTATATACTCGAAAACTATATGGAAGCTCGGAAGATCTCTTGTGTGGGATGCACATGTGTGGATACTTCTGTTTCTGCGGGAGCAGAGGCCACAAGCGCTAAATCTGCCAAGCGGCGCAAATATGGAGACTTTCGGCGTAGAAACCATGGGGCCATGGGGCATGGAGGCTTTTTTTTATGATAGGTAAGGGACAAACGAGCAGACGATCCACCTGATGGAAAGTGGCCACCGTCGCCCATGGACATCGACAAAACTATCTCTCTATCCTCTCTTGTTTTGTCAATGCGTTGCCGCTTCGAATATAGTGAGGAGTTCCTTGGAACCGTAGCAGTAAAGGGATGAGAGGTGAGCAGAGAAAGGGGGTAGACCTGGCTACGAGACACTTAGCGGTCAGATACCAAGGGGGTGCTGGGTTACTCGGCTCTTACGAGATACTCTCCCAGCGGCAGAGGGGAATTATATTCTAACCCGTCCCCTCACGGGTAAAATTTAAATTTAATAGAAATAATTAAAACGCAGATTCATGTAAAATATTTGACCTCGGATTTGATCCCTGGAACGATCGGTTCGCCGTCGCTCTTGCCGCTGAACTGAAACGGGGTCAATATTACAATGTTCTCAACTTTCGTCCACGTAAGTTTACTTTATTATCTATTGCAGTTGGCGAGAGTAGAGCCGAGCAGTACCTGTGGCTTGAGACCCAGGAGCAGGTTTAAAGAGCTCTTTCATAATATATTAACTCTCACCTCCACCACTCGACCTCGCTAACGACCAGAGAAACGAGAGAATTTCGAATATTTGAAATAATATAAAATGACATACCCGCTAACTATATAAGTCTCAAGGGAAGCGAGGGTTGGTGACCAAGTTACTTAACATTCCTGCAATGGAATCCAGAATTCCAGACACGGTGATGTAAATGTCATCAGCTGTTTCATCCCATTACTTAGGTAGCAATTGCAAGGTCGTCATTAATGACGGTTTTTGCGCACATCTATTTACTTTTTGTATTTATCGGAATTTTAACGTTTCCTAAAATGTGTTCCGTTTCTTTGTGTATTTTAATGGAATGTTCTTTGTCCAATTTTAATATAAATAGAACACTAATAACCTTTATAACTTGACAGATGTTTTCATTCAGATTGATATAGTAGATCAAGGAATTTACATACAAACTGGAATGCGCACGTGCACTCAAAAACGTTCCGAAGAGTACAGCCACTATAGGGGATTGCATCTCTTTCTACTAGTGTGACCATGCTTCAAGGAATAGACAAAAATTAAATAGTGTGTTACCAATAACATCAACTTCTGTCTATATTGGTATGGCACATCTCATAAATAAATTAGTTAACATATTTGTCGGAGGTGTGAATTAGGTTTAGGTTAGCCTAAGGTGTGTTAGGTTAGGTTAATGTTAATTTAATCGTAGGATTAAACAGTGAAACTAAGCAGTGGAGGTGAGTGTTGTAAATACTTAAAGGGATCCCTACTCCTTGGTCACAAGTCTAAGGCACTGCTTGGGTTCCTCTCTGAATAGTACGAGATCTGAGAGTACTGACCGTATTGCGCCCGTAGCTTATAGGCCATCCGTTGAGCACATACGATTCCATTCCTTCTTTTAATTATATCCGACATATTCTTTTCTATTAATTTCCCCTATAAGCTTACTGTCAATTTTAAATACTGGTATAGGAATCAAGTCAACGATGTTAAATGGACAGATACCTTTTCAGAACCTGATGTGGTTGAATGTGGAGGCTCAACTAATCTTTTTAATTTTTTCTCTATCAACCAGCTTATCGTCCCACTCAGCAGTATTCATTTTGGTTGTCACATTGACGGAGTATGCCTAAATAATTTGAGCTACGCTGATGACATGGTGCTGCTGAGTGCCTCGATCTGCGGTCTTAGGCAGCAGTTAAAAACATGTGAGGAATATGCAAACATGGATTGACATATAATGCGAAGAAAAGTCCTACCCTGAGACCTATTGAAGATGTCCGCATGCCCGCAGTGTATCAATTTAAATATCTAGGGCACATAGTCACCAGCGATCTTAAGGACAATGCTGATATTGAACGCGACGAAGTCATAATTACTTCGTCGTTAATGTTTACGGCTTTTTACACCTGCAGTTTATGGCTAAATTATAGGCAGGCAGGCTGCCCCTATCTGTCAAATTGCTGTGGAATGCATGCTCCTAGCAATAAGATAATTTTTTAAGTATTAATATTTAGTCCACTAACATAGATATAAGTCTTATGTTATACTAACAAAAAAATGAGATTTAATTTCTTGAAATAAAAAAATAGAAGTTGCTAGTAGTAATAATTATATTATTATTACTAGGGGCCCGTCCCGGCTTCGCACGGGTGGATAATTTTTTTTTAACATTTTGACTCCCGCATTCTGTCGCTCCCTGTATCGCCGCGTTACTCGCTTCGCTGCGAGGCACTCCACACCGCGCCGGCGGCCCGTCTGGGATTATTTTTTATTTATCTTGATATTTTTATTTCGTAATATCTTTTGACTGGAATGTCCGATTTCAATAATTCAAATAGTAATTAACAGGTATTGAAACAGTCTTCATTACGAAATAATTTATTTGGATAAGAATTAATACAAAGTTATGGAAAACATGGTCTGATTTTGATAGGCATTTTTATCAACTTTTAAAATGTATGAATTTCTGGGGATCTCTGATTTTCTTGTAATAAATATAGCCTATGTTACTCAGGGATAATGTAGCTTTCTAATGGTGAAAGAATTTTTGAAATCGGTCCAGTAGTTTTTATGTTTATTCGTTACATACAAAAATACAAATCTTTCCTCTTTATAATATTAGTATAGATTACTACTAGTAACTCGTAAGAAAGAGACAAAATCCCGTATAGTCGACGGTCCTGCTCGGATAGATTTTTTCCCTTTACATTTTATAAACAAATTTCAACCTTACAGTAGTTATAACAAGATGCATATTTTAATATACAATACAATTGAAATTGCTGGCCAACAGCAACTAGCTAAACTTACCAAACGCATTATATTTGTAAAGTGGCCTAATATTTTAAATCCATAATTATGTATTTCTGTAGGATTGAAATTTTTTTATTTTGTGGTATAGCAACCGCGATGTGGCAACATTAGTTCTGTCTATTTTGTATCAGATTTAGGTATGGCGATTCTTTTCGAAAAAGATCGATTTTGAAATCGATTCGAATTGCAACCCTATGAATCGATTACAAAAAATCGATTCTTCAAAAATCGATCTTTATTAATTGGCCAATGGTGTAAAATATCGGAAATATGATCAAATCTAGTGTGTAGAGTACATAAAGCATTTCTAATTGGAAATTTAAAAAAAGAAAGATTTCCTTGGAGGTCCTGATGAACTTAGTTAATTCCTGATGATTGATAATATCGAGTACCAATAGCAGAGCATTGTATAATGTATGGAATAAACATGTACATGGTCTGTGTAATTAAATAGACTTCTTTTTATTAAAATATCTAATCTCATAATTCAAGGCACAAAATAAAATCAACAATTTATTTCCAATATTTATTAATCGATACAAATTATCATACTATTTTATACATACCAGTCTAGAAATCTTACATCGGCCGAATGCACCTTAAATTTAAAAACGATTTTATTTTAGATTATACAATAATTAAGTTACAAACATACAGTTAGCTGCAAGATTTTACGACGCTATTAAACTTTAAAGTCTGATTTGTTCTATTGTCTCTGTAAGATATTTAAAAAAAAATCAAATATCGAATAAGTAGTTTATTCTCTTTAGTCTAATTTATTTAAATATCTTTTATAAATAGAATCAAATTCAGAATTCAAAAATGGAATCAGTAATTTGTTCTTTTTAACTTTAAATTCAAATTATACAGATGATAAATACGGGAAATTAATGGATGTATTTTTTTAAAAAACTTAGTAAACCTACTCTGTAGTAATTTTTAATGTAAAATTATAACAATTTCTATTTTAATAATTTTATGGAAGTGTTCGATCTTGTTTTTTTTTTTAATTATCTTGTTTACCGGCTCTGGGTACTAGCCCTTTTGAGCTTCATCGACCTTAAAGTTTCATAATGTTGTCGATCTTGTAACTAACCGTTATTTAAAAATATATTCTTAGGAATGTTAATATATAATGTAAAATCTAGCGAATTACAGGTAAAGGATTAAAATAAGGTACTGTAGTAAATACATATATATACGTTTATGTTCTAATTGATATTAAATACAAACTATGAAGATGAAACTTCTTTTGTAGAAAAATCGTCTGTTTGAGTGCCCATAGATTTAATCACTCATTATTAATTATGAGTGAGTTTAGACTGAAAATGTTACCATAGAAGTTTCACTTGCAATACCGCTTTAAATACATTGACTTTTATTATATTACCCGAATATAAAAAATTACATTAACGTTATTAATATCAAAGTGTAATACTATAAAAATGCAAGTTACATTTTTCTTAATAATTATTTTAAGTTTTTTTTTCTACCTATTCGAACTTCACTTGGGTACTTTGGTTGAAGATAATCCTTAACAGAAAGAACATTGTAAGTGCAAAATATAATAATAGAATAAAGCAAAGACCATTTATTAAAGAAATAATTGTTTTTTTAACTACCATTTAAATGTCTATAATAAAATAATATAATTACATGGTCCTTGATCATAGCCCCTAGTAAAACATTTTATAAAGACGAGAAATCGAACCTTCAAAAACATTTACGATGTTCTTACTGAAAGAGTTATAATTACTTCTTCTTCAAGCTCCACAAAGGGTCCAAAAAGTTCAGAGGATCTTTCATATCTCCGCTTTTAAGTCCTGGAGCTTGTCGCATTTCCTCAAATGATTCTTTGGAGAATTTTGATTTACTGTTGGATGTGGATGGAGCCTGGGACGGAGGTACGGGTGGTAAGATTGATGCCCCACTGGCTACAGAGACCGCTTCGCCGTTGAAATTTGTTGTACCTTAGATAAAAAAAAAATTAATAACACCTAATTTATATTTTGCTTTATCAGGAGTAATTAAACTAACCGGAACAAAGAACGCCCTGCGCGTAAAATAATACAGTTCTATACGCGTCTGCCAAATATTTGGTGTCTTCTAGTATGTTGGTTCGTTGCTTGTATAAATTGATGCATCCTGCGTCTAACATATCTGTAAACAAAATACAGATTAAAACACCTATGAATAGTGTACTAAGCCAGTGGTATTCAACCCGCTAAACTATAGCGTATTAAACGTGCATTATCATCATCTCTAATGGTACCGGAGCCAGTGACAGATTTTCATGACCAAATCCCTCCCAAGCGAAAATTCGTGAAATGCTTTAGGGGTTAATATAATGATTACTCGTGACCGTCAGGTGCGATTCCATGGGTGGGGCGAGCAGTGGCAGCCTCCCAAACATCTAGATTTTTTTTTTCAGTCATTTCTTCCCATTTGAAATTTTTTGCCGGATTATAGTTTACCTAATATCTTGTAGGAAAAATAAAGTCAGTTGACCATAACGTGGTGGAATATACGTCAGCTGGCTGCCCCACCAACGGAATCGCTGCTGGCGGTCACGAGTAATTATAATTATTATTCCTTATGCAGTATACGAATTTTCACTCAAGAGGAAATGATTGACTGAATATGAATCTGGCTCCCGTACAATAAGAAGTCTCATTGGCCTGTACCTATAACATTATAAGAACCAATAGAATCACTTCATCTACCTAGCCGCACTCAGTGTGTCAAATGAAGCGATTCCATTAGTTGTGCCATCACTATTGATTGTATATTTAATGCTTAAGGCTCTGTCCTTTTAATTACTATTCTGTATGAACGTCTAAAATACTTAAAAGATACTCAACAAAATAGTAAATTCATATGAGTTTAGCTTTCACTTACCACATAAATGCAGATAACCTGCGCGTACTTCACACATAGCAAGTAGAAGCAGGGATAGGGCTGCGCTGCGTCCCGCTCCTGACCCACACTGCAACCACGCGCCTGCCAGCTGATTACTGAGTCGACCTGTGTACGTGGTGCCGAGGATCTTGTCTGCAAGGAGCACCAGCGGGGAGCAAACAACCCTGTGGAATATACGATTATTACTAAACCCTAATACCTAATTCCCGAACTATTATCCAGAAGTGGTATATCATATAATACTACTATTATAATTGTTATTTACTTACTTAGCTGGAAACACGTTGATTTGATAATGTATAATCTTGGATACGTTTTTGCCCAAATTAATGGACAACTTTCTCTCAGTCCAGTGAACGGTACATGTTACATCTTCCAAAGTTACTCGTAAACCATCTGATAGATCAATCGATTGACCCTTTGCTGTTGGCCAATATGCATTACCTTGTATCTACAACAATAAATAGATAGGATGAACTAGTTTATTAATAAAACATATCATTTTTGTTAGTTTGCATAATAAAACCCATGGATGGCCCACTGAAGGGCACCTTGTGAAAGAGTGAGGAGGATGTTAGACTATAGTCCATCATGCTGGCCCAGTGCGGGTTCGCAGACTTCACCACACACCCCAGAACACTTCAGAGAACACTCAGGAGTGCAGGTTTCCTTGCGATGTTTTCCTTCACCGTTAAAGCAAGTGATATTTAATTGCTTACACATAACTCAGAAAAATCAGAGGTGTGTGCCCTCCAACCTCTCGAGTGAGACGTAACATCTAAAACACGAGGCTATAATTTACTAAATTTAAAATTATTGACATTGAATTACCTCAATTTCACTTAGTAAACACACAATGCAGAAGATTTTATACTCTAAAACTGCTTTCCAGAATATCGTACATTCTCTTTCCTGAGGACATTTTGAAATCACTAGAGGAATGCACCATGGAGCTAATTGCTGCAAACAAAAATCAATATATCACATAAACTACCATTTTTTTTAACAAAATAGTATTTCAGAAATTAGTGCCAGGTCCTAAAAACATACCTTATAATACGACGCATTGATATAAGCATCCGGATCTGATTTGAGGGTCACTCTGGAGTCGTCGTAAGGTACAACTTCAGTCACAATATTCCCTGGAGTATGTTTCAGTGCTATCGAATTGGATCTACTCATGTTTTCTTTAGCCTGAAAGTACATTTTAATATTACAATCTATGGTATCTTAATTGTATTGAACTTATTATTTATCTTAATAAAAAAGTTATACCTGCACATCCTGGAAGCTCTTCCATTTAGCGTCTAAAACAGTTAACCCACTCGCAGTCTTATTGGTCAACGAGTCCACCAATTTTTGCAAATTCTTGACCTCTTGCGTAAATTGATTCAATAAACTAGGATCGGAAAATAAGTCTCTCTTTGCAGGCCTTTCAATCACTTCTTCTTTTACTACCGGCTTCGATACCATCTCTACTTTGGGAGCTGTCGATTTAAAAATAGCTTTTTCGGAGATCTGAGGTACTTTGATTTCAGGCATTAGTGGGCTTTGTTCGACTGAAAAATCTATGTCGGATAAGAGATCGAATGTGGATGGTTCTGACTTTTGCTCTTCTAGGGTTGCGGCTGGTTTTGCGTCAGTTTGTGTAGGAGCTTGGTTTGTATCTGTACTCTGTTTGGTCTCTACACCTTTTTCTAAATTTTGATTAGGTGCGGCATATGTTTCATCATTCTGATTGGTTCGAACATTTGACTGAGGATTCTGATTGGTCACCACATTTGATTCAGGATTTTGAATGGTTACATTTGATTGATAGTTCTGATTTGCTTGATTTGTTGGAATATTAGACTGTTCCTTTTCATTTGTCACTAGAAAGGAAGAAAATAAATAAAAATCAGTAGTTTTCTTAATATATTTATTTCCAAAACAACAGTTTTCTATCTACATAGTTATTTAAACTACTACTAGAACATTTAAATATATTACCCGACCATTTACAGTAAACTCTTACCTTGGTTGCTAGTAAACGTAACACTTGTATTCTGAATGTGTCCAGACTGCATGTATGTCGAATTATTCATATTGGCGCCATAATTAGTAGTGACTTGCACTGATTGTGTGACTATTTCATTTGCCTGGTTAGTTGTCGTTAGATATCCGTAAGGCAGGTTGTAATATATTGCATTATTATCAGAAGTCATTTGAGGAGTTTCAGATGGTGACTGGATCGTGTCACAAGCTCCAGCACTGGTATACGTCCCGGATGCAGCCCAATTGGGATCTTTTCCCATGGACTGAGGGTCCATGTTTTGCTGACCATAATTTGAATACGCATTTTGCGACCCGTAGGTATACTCATAGTTTCCGCTAGTGGGATTGTACGTATAGCCGGGATGATTTTGGTACGTTTGAGCATAGCTCGTTTGGTCTGTATACTGTGTTGGCTGGTTTGTAGACGGATAGGCTTGATCTGCGCCATAATTCGTAGTGGGTTTATAGTTTTGATAACTTGGCACAATAGACGATAGCGCCTCTCCCGTCACGTGAGATTTAATAGGTTTGTCAAAAGCATCTATTTGGGACAGACTGGGATCAATATAACTAGGTTCATTTGGCACACTGTATGTCTGTCCAGCGCTAAATGCGGTTATGCTGGAACTTGTTGTAGTTGTTGCAGTATTTTCGGCATTTGTATAGACATAGCCTTGAGATATGTTTCCATATGGATTTGAATATGAATATTGTTGATCAGTACTGTAGCCAGACACAGTCGGGATAGCACTTGCGGTGTTTGGGATAGAAGTTGGCGAATTTTGCATGGAATTAGAAAAATTTGGCATATTCTGCATAGCATATGCAACATTAGGATTCTGAACAGTCTGCATAGGATTTGAAATATGTTGTGTAGAGCTTTGGACATTTTGTAAAGGAGTTTGAATATTCTGCATGGAGTTTGGAAAATGTTGCATTGGATTGGAAACATTTTGCATAGAATAAGTACCAGATTGCACTGAATTTGGCATATTCTGCATAGGGTTTGCAACATTTTGCATAGGATTTTGGATACTTTGAACCGAATTCTGCATGCTCTGTGTTGGATTTGCAGTTCCCTGGGTGGGAGTTTGGATATTTTGTATCGGGATGTTTTGCTGTTGAGATGGAATATTTTGAGCCTGACTCATATTAGGAACCTGCCCATTTTGGTTATTTTGCATAAGCATATTTTGTTGCTGAGCTGGAATATTTTGGACCTGACTCATATTGGGGATTTGCGCGTTTTGGTTGTTTTGCATAGGGATACTTTGCTGTTGCGGTGGAATATTTTGGGCCTGACTTATATTAGGGATATGCCCGTTTTGGATGTTTTGCACAGGAATACTTTGTTGTTGAGTTGAAATATTTTGAACCTGACTCATATTAGAGACTTGTCCATATTGCGCCACTTGATCGGTTGTGTATGGATAGTTCATACTATTTCCAGGGGGCAATTGAGACTCTACAATATTTGTATTAGAGTTCTGTCCTGCATTGCTATAAGTCGCCATATTTGGTGTTAGCGACTGAGGATATTGAACACTATAGTGTGTTTGCGCATACTCTCCGCTGTAATTTGTCGTTTCAGACTTAGGTGCTGAGATATTCATTTGAGCAAAACTTGTATTGAAATCTTGATTAGGTTGACTGTATTGCAGGTTGGGATCCATATGTGTTGAAGTCATTTGATTTGCCATGTATGGATCACTATAGACATTATATTGATTTGAATTTGGATTTATATTTTGGGTCATATTGGTATAAGGCATTGAATTTTGTGAGTCAGTTACCGCTGTTGAATTATTTTGCGTGGCCGAGTAGTATGGATTTGTATACGTTTGAGGGTCTGGCATTTGACTAGAGTATTGGGAAGGAGTGTAAGACGTATAACTGTAGTTTTCCTCGGGTTTACTATATTTTGTCATAGGATAAGCATAGCTAGTTTGGGGGTTGTACGGATCATTTTCAGTAGGTGCATAAGGATTATATTGTCGAGCATAAGGATTTTGCATATTTTGCATCGCCTGAGGCATAATTACTCCATCTGGTAAATTCGGTTGAGTCAACTCCGTAGCTGGAACAATGACATATTAAGTAATAAATACCGGAAATATTATTTTATACATATGTATAGATTTAATTTTAGATATGAAAAAGTGATGTCTTACCTTCAGATCCTACTGGAGCCGGTCGCACTGAAGTGGGGTAAATCGTCTCGGGATAGTAAGATTCATTGGGCAAAGGTTCTGGTTGAACTGAAAAAACGTTTAGTCACAAAGCTTTATTTACTATGCAAGCTATGGATTGTTAGATTTCCGTGTATATAGATATGAAAACTGAAACTTACTTAGCCACGTAAGAATAGAAAACAAACATACCTTGTGGTATTTGTGCTCTGCCCTGAGATCTATTTTTCATATAGGGCAGATAGTCCTTCAGTTTGAGAGTTCCACCGGTTGTGGGCATTGGAACCGCGTCGAGGACCTTTGACGTTGATGATGTAGTCACTGGAGTGGGCGTTGCCGCTAAAAAGAAATTTCATATTAATAACTTACAACATATCACACATACGTAAAGTTAAAAGTGGGAACGATAGGATTATATATGGAAATATATTTTCCTCTCATCAATATGAATCCACCTCTCCTAATTAAATTAATCAAAACTTACGCTTCTGTGTAGCCATCATTTGGGCGCGTTCCTCTCTCTGCACTTGACACACACTACGCAGACGAGACAATAGACCGCTCACGTTGTGGGAGAGCTTCCGGTAGAATTCCAGACCTTTTTGTGATTTGCCGAGCAATTCCGAGTGTGTGTCGTATGACGTTATGAGAGCTGTTAAAACAAAGCGAAAAGTTAAGATCAAGATAAACACAGAAATTATTACCGATTATATATGAAAATATAAAAAAGAGAAATAACCATTTATAAGTCCTTCTCTCTTTCTTAGTACATCAGACAGCATGCGTCTGGAGTCTCCATACGAAGCATACAGCGACGTCAGTTTGTTGATTATATTTTCTTGGGCAGCCAAGTTCTGCTCAATTATTTTTACCTAAAAATAAAATATTAAACTATAAAAATGTTTTTCAATTATCATAATTATAAGTCTATTGCAATTGAAAGTATGGCCTCCAATTGAAAGTATGGCCTACGCAGGTCAACGGCAGACCAGCATCTCGTTATGGTGTATTAATGAATATTGTGTGTATGAGACGAGAACATCATTTTATACAGTCTTCGCCGCTTTCTGATACTTGTAAATGTAGCCAAGGCTGATATCTTTATAGAAACTAGTTACTATGAATACATAAAATGTTAAGAATGTGACGTAGTTACTGTCGGGGTGTGCTTCTCTATCTCCTGTTTAAAGATCTCTTCTGGTGACTCGTTGCTGCGGGCGAGCAGTTGGGATGTGACGTCATCAGCTGCAACGGCTGTACGCAGTTGTGAAACGAGGGAGTCTCTTTGCTTTTGCATCTCACGCGCTTTGCCAACTACATAGCGCATTTCCTTCATCGTTTCGCGATCTAGACCCTCTAAAAACAAAACTCTTTTTATGGTCTAATCTATTAGCTACAGATATTACTGAGATTTTTGATGAGATTGAAATTTGCTGGTCATATTATTGTAACTTGAACTTGAAAGTGAAGTGTTGTACATAATAACAATATATTATTATCTTTAAGTTAAAAATGGATTTTTTTCCGACGCCTCCCCAAAGAAATTATATTTAAAAATGCGTGTTTGTTTTAATGTAAATATCATTATCTATTTATTTACATATACTTATTGTACACCACGATAAGAAACTTAATAAACCAAATATATATTCAACATTTAAGAATTTATTGTGAAGTACAACGGGGAGTCTTGTGGCTAATTAGCCATTTCTCCCAGAACACCCCCATTTCAAAAGGAAAAAACGAAGATGATTCGATGAAGGTGGTGTAGCTATAATATACTAATTACTAATATCCTACATCTGAATACATACATGTATATAGATCATTCCATAAGTAAAAGACTTTTCGTAAAATTTAGTTGAGAACTCAGGTAATTGCAGCTAAGTTTTCGCGTTGTTCTCAACCCAGCAGGATTTTCAAAAAAATTAAATTTTTCCCTCAAATATGAGGATGCATTTGAGCTAGACAAAACACAGTACAAAAGAGAGAGAATTTTTTTTTTGGTACGCCAAGCATCCAAGTGGTGTGGATGGAATCTGTTCCAGCGGCGTAGAGTGCGATGGCGGAAAAGTGTCGGGGGCACTAACTCGAACAATTCCTGTGAACATTCCCCACTGTAGAGACGGAATATGCAAATTCCGGCAACAGCGTGTTGGAAGCCACTTGAGCTTTGAACGAAATTCTGATACATGGTCTTATTTGCGTAGGCAGAATATAAACCGAATGGCGAGATTTTGAAGACCCTTGCATCTGTATAATCGAGAATGGACAGTAAAAGCAAGCATAAGTTTGGCATATACAAAACTATATAAACATGTTTCTTAACACATATAAGGGCCTAACCTAGTAGAATCACCACAAATACAAACGTCAATATTGAAACCTAACGGTAGACACTTAGGGTACTTTTCAATTTGCATTTACGACATTCGCTTGAGATAACTTACCAATATTTTCAATACTGGGTATCTTATTCTGCAACACATCCAAAGGTTGAGAGAGGAGTCTCAGATTAGCAATATGAAGTGTCATAGCTTTGTGTAACACTTGGTTACTCTCATTAGTCCGCACATGGGCTTCTTGATACTTGTGATATTCACGAGATATCTCCGTTTGGACAATAGAGGGTGGTCGAGGGCCCATTTGTTTTTGATATTCCTTTTCTTTCATTGTTTCTTCCTAAGGAAAAAGTTAAACAAATGATATAACACCGATTAAATTTAAGGACACTAAAGCACTCTTTTATACTAATCTATAATTGTAGAAAAGATTACCTGTATAAGAGTCTTGATCTCCTCGAGGGAATGCTCTACATCACTGATTATCTCTGCTAAGTTGTTCATAGAGTCCACAAGGGTCTGAATTATCTCTGACTTGGCATTCATTGCTGCACATCTGTCTACAATCTCTTGAGGTACTCTATGTAATGCAAAAATAGTTACATCATTACCTAGCCTATTATGGCTGGTTAACTAAATTTGAAAACTTGTTTAATTATATACTTTAATATCTATTTTATACCAAAAAACCTATATTTTAAAGAAAAAGCAATATTTACAAAAAAAAATCAAATAAAATCAATTTCCAGCAAAAACGCTGAATAGTCTCATGGAGTCTTGAATGACGTCACGGTCTGCGAAATAAAACAGTTTAACAATATCTGTTTAACGTCAACAACAGCATTAATTTTTTGCGTCGTGTGACGTAACACTTTCTGATTAGTGTTCGCTGTCACGTAACTTAATGCCTATTTTTTCGAATTTATTTTCTAAAAATGTTAATAATCTAAATTTTGAACGAACGAAAGAAACTATAACAGAAACAATTAGTTATTAGTGGACACAAACCTATTCTCCTCATTTTATCAGTTTCAAGCTCCCAACTTACTTTGGGGATCAAAACTGTGGTTATGAAGAAGCAGATAAAGAAGACGTCATCCTCATCATCATGATATATATAGACGTTATGTATGTATATGTATATGTTCTATTTGCGACATTTCAGGGCAATGACTTTATGAGTAACACAAGACTGATATCTGATAAATATTTATCTTGCTTAAAATATCATAAACAAAAGAACAAACTTATACTACTTTGTTCTTGTTAATCATAAAAAATAAGCAGGAAATATGCTGTAGAACATAGTACATTGTTTAACAAGAACCCGAGTCACATTGATATGACTTCACTAGTATTTACTGCTAATCTACTAATACATTACAGCACATAATGTCTATGTACATGAATACAGAAAATTCAAGTAAAGCGAGGAAATAACTTCTCAGTTGCTATTAGAGTCAATAAAAGCCAATTATAGGTTCAGGAATATAGATTGATGTCTGGTTGGCTTTTAAGTAATTTTAAGTGTAGTATGCTCACTTACTTTTGTTCAGATTCCAGTACATCCAACTGATCCAGTTGCAAAGAAGACATGAACTCAGTCAACTCAGTATTTTTAGCGTCAACTTGACTGCCAATGTGGCGAAGTAACTTGGCTTTTTCTTCGGAATACATTGATGATGCTTCGTGAGCCACCATTGGTACTAAACGAGAGAAGATATCTGGTCCAGCGACCTGAAATAATAGCAATTTTGTAAAAATCCATAAAAAGGGACATCATTTGACAGTCTTTGTTCTTACAACTTGCACATGTTAATTATTTTTTCTTTAATAAGTAAACAATCAAGTTAAAAATTCTGTTAAAACCAACCTCTGGATCATTTAAGTTGATTGCAACAGCGCTAACAAGACACACTGGCTTCAAATCCGACAGCATATCCTTTTCCGGTACTTCTTCATGGTATATGAACTCATTCTCATTTTTGGCCGCTTTTCTCTTCCCCTCGACAACATCATTGGTAAACGTCAATGCTTCTTGTGTAACTTGCACAGGTTCTATGTATTTCGCAAGTTTTCTTGCTTCTGCTAATTTTTCTACAGCTTGTTGGTAAAATGCCACCCTCTCACCCATTTTCTGTTGTTCTTCTGCATGTATACCTAAAATAGTTAAATAATATGACAATTTGGACAAATTTATCTTAAAAAGGCACAATTCTCATAATTTAAACAAAGTTCTAATAGGCTAAGGCTAGACTCAAAAAGGCACAAATTTTTTACTGATACTTACACCAGGTAAATGACACAAAATAATATTAGACTGGAGTTATAAAAAAATCTGTTTAAAAAGCATCTTTTTAATAAAAAACCGCAAATCCAAGTTCTATCAAATATGAATAGATAACTGATTTGGGTTTTCCTTTTAAAATTAGTTTGAAGTTACTGATTGATATTGTAAACTTACTGATACTTACACCAGGTAAATGACACAAAATAATATTAGACTGGAGTTATAAAAAAATCTGTTTAAAAAACATCTTTTTAATAAAAAACCGCAAATCCAAGTTCTATCAAATATGAATAGATAACTGATTTGGGTTTTCCTTTTAAAATTAGTTTGAAGTTACTGATTGATATTGTAAATATAATGATATAATCGATAATAAAATTTAATTACAGTTCAGCAAAAACATGAGTTTAAAAAAATGATGAATTGTCTTGAAACACTTTTAAAAAGAAGAGTTATCTCTGCAGTTTATCGCCAAATAAGACAATCTAACAAATATGTGATGGTAGGAGTTCAATCAACAAATATGTTCCCTTACCTTGGTACAAGCACACAATACAGCCAATATAAGACAACTTAAAGGACAAGTAGCGATGCCAATAGTTGTACAACTTAGATCCGATTATCTCACATATATTGTCTGTGCCACAGGACGGTCCTAATTGAGCCAGTGAGTTCTTGTAGAAGTACATTACTTGGGTCGCCACAGAACCTAAATACATAAGTTTACAATACAGTAAATTACACAGGTCTCCAATAAGCTGCATTTCCAGAATTTTCACAGAAGTGTTAACGAGAGAAGTTTTTGTTAATAATCAATATAATTATTATAGTTTTACTTGACTCTCTCTGAGTGAGGCTATCGGCTAGGATGTGTACTGAGGTATTTAACAAACAAATACCTCAGTACACATCCTAGCTTACCTCTGGTGGAAACACAACATTGCATAGGTGCATCGGGTACAAGCCCTCAAAGATATAAATTAAATACAATTTGAAAACAGTTCTTATTCAGAACAAAATAGAGAAAAAATAGTTTAACAGAATTATGGCAACTGGGTGATTCATAGGCAAATAAACAAGATTTTAAACAAATAGCTCAGTCTTCTATTTAGTACTTACAAACTAATTGGTACATACCAATGACACTGGGTTTCCTTGTATCCTGAATGCTCTTATCAAGTATGCACTCTTGGGCTTGAGCGAAACAAATCTCTTGCAACATTCTCAGTATTTCACTGACAAGATCAGCACCAGGTAGTAGTGGATATTGTTCTCTTAAAAACTGGAAAGCCCATGCTGCATGTTGAAAGTGCTGACATGCTGATTTTAGACTATCGGCAGATGTTCTCGGTTCAGATGCACCAAGCTGTGTATGCAATGCTCCAATATTGTACAATATGCAAGCCATCTCAAATTTTATATCTGCTAATGAACAAGTCATATTGGCATACAGGTCTCTCCTAAAAACATACTTTCTAAAATATACAAAACAATAGTAACATATAAAACAGTAGTGACCTTGATAATAATGATGATCTTGATAATTTCTGTATGTCCTATATGTGTAGCTACGCTTAAATTCATGTCCACATTTAAATCTGATCACATCACATATGAATAAATAAGAATACTAAGTAATTTCCAATATTGGAACTATGTACCTAATCAGTAATTCAAGTGTATTTCTTTCAGTGAAGAGCCTATGATTTGTTATTGTTAATTTAATGTTTTTCTTATTAAGTCTTAATATTTCACACTATTTTTGTATTTCTTTGCCCTTGTGTGAACTAGTGACTTTTGGATGGTCATAAACTATTTGGTCATTGATAGAATCAAAAGAAACTGTGTAAATGTTACTTTATACTTTATAGAACAAAGGTTGTATAAATAAATATTTTTTATTCACTTATAACTATTTACCCTTAGGGTATGAAGGAAATTGGATCTTTATTGTTTGAAGTGATGTCAGTGATGAATCACATAAAAACTATTAACTAGGTCATAAAAATCAATACTTATAAGCCAATTATATTACCAGGCAAAGGAACATGCTACCGGTTGACCTTTTCCCATCGGAAATCTGCTTTGAATTGCTCTTAGTTGGCAAAAATATCTAATGAGGGCATTTAGTCCAGCTGTATCTATAGTAGGTCTCACGGCGGCCGACCGCAGACCTTCCAGCTGATGTATCTCATTTCCATAGCTATCAGGGTCTTCTCTGTACGCCTCTGCTATGTACTGAAAGTGTTCTAGAATTTAATACACAAAGGAATCAGAAAAAATCCCTTATCAATAGATGAGGACTTACCTGCTTTAATTTCGGGCCAAAATGCGTGTTTTCTGTGGTCACTTTCAGTTCGAAACTAATTAAAGTCAACTTGGGAACCGCTTCCATGTTAATTGATTACTTTATAATATTTTTACACCAATAACGTTAAAATTATTTTCATCATAAATTAGATTTCTTTAATTGTTCTAGTAAACTGTCATTTTTGTTTGGACGAAAACTTGAGAACTGTGATGTGAGATTAATTAATAATCTGTGATACTGCGCAGAAATATGCAGACGATGTATCGATCATAAACATCAATGTTTAGACGAACGATGAATCCCTGATACATCGGTAGCGAAACGTAAAAAAATTTGTGGTTATCGTTTTTATGTCGATTCTGTAATACTAATATTTTATAATATTGATTTTATTATTAGTGAGAGCCCCTACCGAAAAAGAAAAAAAATGTTAAATAAAGCACGAAGGCTACTTCTTTTATAATAGAAACTTAAACTACGATTTAATCCTAATCCAATGAGAAGGGGTTATGCAATAATAAATAAATTTTGTGGTAGATCTACACTGGCCAAGAGCCGGTTAGCACAAATTTTTAAGAACTTGCAGGTGCTGGTTTAATCACGACACTTTCTTTCACCTTTAAAGCAAATCATATATAATTGCTTTTAACACCCAACTCCAAATTAATGTTAAAGATGTGCGTCTAGTCTATTACCACTCTATTACCGCAAAATATCGATGTATATGAACGATAGGTACGCACAGAATTTATTTTATTAACTCATAATATTGCTAAAAATACTGATATTGATATCACGTTTTTTACAAGTTGTAAATATCGATATTTTGTTCTTTAATATCGATATTTAACCTGAATCGAATAACCGGAATCGAATATCATTCATCCCTACTAACGCCATATTGATTATTATTTTTCTAAAAGTAAATAATAAGATTGTTTTCTACAATCATTTTAATTTTGCTGAATGTTCCTTAGTATTTCGTATCTATGAATTCATATTATACTATCGATGTGAGAATTGTCTGAATATACTTTATTGAAGTTGAAAATGAAGCTGAAAAAAATAAAGACCGATACTGAGGTTAGTTTATCCACTGTTGTGTTTTACGTTCAAACTAGTTTTAAGCAATGAATACTAAATGGAGATTCGGCATCGATAATTTTTGTGGCTTTTGCTATTCGGACATGTGATATGCTACCATTACATTTTATACATATAAATCTATATTCCAAATATAGTGCCGAACTTAATAAAAATACATAGTAACAAAAATAAAATTAACTCCTCTAAGTAATAGTTTGATAGGGCATGGTGTTCGCATCTATAATAAGATTACACAACCCATATTAGACTGTTACTTCAGCGATTTAAAACTCACATTAAAAACTATGTGATGTATATACCATGAATAAAGCTTACTATTATGTATTAGAGTTACTTGAATGTTGATTGTTTGCAATGTAAGTGGCATTTTGAAAAGAGGGAATATTGAGTTTTGTGCTGGCTCTTCTCAACAAAAACTGTATTCCCAGTTGGTGGTAGGCTGGTAGCTTCATACTAACTAACTGACCCACCTAGTTTGATGTGTTTGAAGTATTATGTAAAAAGTTTAATTGAAATATTATAAACTATTTTGAATTTGAATGTTATTGGTTAAAGGAGGAGGTGTCACCACCTGCACCACCTCAAGCGGAGATTATTGAAGCCGATTTGTATAAACGTTCATATTTCGGGCCGGATGTACCAACTTTGGAGTTAGAGTGCTGGGAAGAAGAGTTATCAGAGGCCCAGCTGCTAAAGTACAAGAATGCGGATGATGAGTACAAAAGTATTCAAAACAAACTTGATGTTATAGTAAAGGATACTGGTGGACAGATTGTGTACAATGGAGACCAGTTTACTGCATATCAGCTACTTGGAAAGTGAGTACTTTATATTGAATTTATACTTATAACTATAATTATTAGTTTTAACATGAATTGTCCAATTTGAATCTCTTTAAAAAATACTTTTATATTTCAAAATGTCACACTTTAATTCTCAACAAATATAGGGTGCATTTTAAAAGCTACATGGTAGTTTACCTGCACAATTATACTCAAAAGACTACAATAATACACAATCTGGAATTGTGAAATGATGAAAGCCAAAATACTCTCCTTCACTGCTCGGCCATCTGACTCTAATATTTAGCACTTCTTCAACAAAATAGCAATTACACTAATTATTTAAATATTCAGCAAACTATCTTTAAATACACAACACTGAAGTCATCGAATTCTAAGAGCAACTGATCTTTATTGGGTAAAAGTCATCCATTATACCCTCCTCATTTATTCCCAATATAATGACAGGTAAGGTGGGGTTGTGGGCCTGTGTTGATTGGCCCGGTTTCAGCTTCTTTAAATTAAGGGTTATCTATTGTCAGTTAGGTGATAAAGACACACAGTACTCACATGTTCTTTATGATTTCTTATCTTCTTTCTAATCTTCTTTGGGCATGCCCGTTACACGTTTCACACAATAACACAAAATAGTTCTAAATAGTTTGCACTTCACCACTAGTCTGTTTTCGTCAGGGAAGGTTCAATTAACTAGCGTTTGGGATATAGCACAGACAGGACACGGGATACTATTAATCAATAAAGGGGTTACAGGGGATGTATACCGCGCGCGTGCGCAGCTCTCTTCAATACGACTCTGTCACGACTGCCCCTGCCAACACTCCCGCCGCCCGCGCTTTATAAAAAATATAGTAAACATTCTAATTTAATTTAATATCTATATTTTATAGTATTAATATTTTAATAAAACCTAACAATCAACAGTGATTTATCATAGCCAAACAGATCAACTAACCTTTGCTTAGGAGCATCTTACTGAAGAAAGTAATTTTTACTAACTAAACAATTAATATAATCATTTTTTTTTAATCAATTTTTTAAATATATTTATCTATTGTCGAGAGGCTCTCAGATTTGCATACTGATCATGTTCCTAAGGTAGTTATCTAATTGTACTAAGTTTACAAGAGTAGTACTTGTGTTTATCTCTACTATGAGTTTCGTGATTAAACAAATATATTATAACACTTGTTTTATAATTTCAAGGCAACCAGTACTTAAGGACTTAGAAAGGCAGAGTGCTGAAATAATAAGGTCAAGGTCTCGCTCCCTTTCAGTTTGTAAGGAGAAAGAAAATAAAGGCAAAAAAGGTACTTAAATATATATTTTTTTATAATAATGATCTAAGTTTTGAAAACATTTTTACTTAATTTATTGCATTGTAAATAGGACGACCTAAAAGGGCTCGAGAAGAAGATCGTGATTATTCACCACCATCTGATAGGGCTAAGTCTCCAGAACTGCGCCACAAGAAGAAGAAAAAGGATAAGGAGAAGAAGAAAGAAGAAAAACGTAAGGATGAGGAGAAAGAGACCAAAACAAAAGATAAAACTTTGGCACCTTCTAGTAAGCTTTTTACCCATTTTTACTTTACCTAATTCCAACCTTCTTTTTCAAACTATTAAAAAATAAATGTTCATTTCTGAAAAACTTCATACCAATTGGTTCAGTCATCCCATCCTACATTCATTATTTCCTGTTTTATTATTTATTTGCATATTGGTGTCGTAATGGTGTTATAATTACAAAAGTGTAATTTGCATGAAAAATTTATGTAATTCCCTTACATTAAAAAGAAAAACAAAAATTAAAAAAAAAAATTGAGTAACATTCAAAAGGCGCGTTCTGCTAAGCGATCTCAACGCCCAAAAGTCCACTTGATGATCGCGCGCGTTGTGGTCGCGGCGAAAACGTTATTAATGACGTCATGACTTGTCCTCACTTGAAGCTCGTGAGCGTTGCAAAATTAGTGATCTGTGGTTGTAAAATTGGCGGCATACTTAAAACAACAAAAATGGCGACGATGTAAATAAATTTATTTGATACGGATAGAGATTTATTAGTGGACGTGAATGTTTCTGCAGCGCATATTTATATAAAACTAATTTTAGTTTCAATTAAATTATATAAATAAAATTCAATCATTAAAAAATATTAATATAAATTCATTTAACCAATAATTATAAAGAAACTAATTGCTTTATAACCCGCCATTTGAATTATTTATGCTCGATTACCCGTTCCACAAGTGGAACGGGAAAAACCGCAGTCGTGAGCGTGGGCGTTGAGATCGCTTAGTGGAACGTAGGGCGAGACTATTTTGAAACCTATGTCATTATAAGTACTGCCAGATACTTTATTTTAACTCATTTATTTTAGATGTGCATAGTGTAGTAACAAATGTGAGGCCATCTGAAGCTACCGCCGTTGGTGGTTTGCTGACGGGTAGTGCCACTAAAACTACGGCCATTGTGGACCTCACTAAAGAAGACGGGAACAAGAATGTAGCTGATTCTAGAGAAGTCTCCTTTAATAAATTACAAGGTATTTTAATACTAATAACAAAATTATGATTATGAGAAGTTTTCTTGCTGCAGCAGAGTTGCTGGAGTGCATTATTTGCAGGCTACATAAATTTGTAAATAAATTGTCTATGGAATTTCTTATAATATTTTAAAAGCAATTGCAGGACTAAAATTATCCTCTTCATTACGCCAAAAGAGGGATAAATAAATTAGCCATTTATTTCTGAATGAGGGTTTTACATAGTCCATTTATAAAACATGAAAAAATATGTATTTTAAAGTATGTTCCTCAATTCCTCCAACTTTCCCCATTGGTCTCTGTCAGTTGCTACCCTTGACCATCAAGGCCCCAAAGTCAGGCAAATATCATGTTCTCATCTTTGAGCTGGGCGAGCCTGTTTTCTAGTGCCATATCTTGGGTACCAGAGTGACTTGCTTGCTCCACTTTTTAGCTTTACAGAGCCGCATGTGCCTGGTCCACCTCCACTTCTGGTGATCTATCCGAGCAAGTATGTCAGTAACTTTGGTCGTTTGTCTTATTACTGTGTTCTAATTCTGTTTTGCAACATGGGAGTGAAATAGCAAAATAACAAAACAGGGAAAAGGAATTAAATATATGTATTTAAATTGACTGGATCAAATCCAGTGAAAAATAGATAAAAGGAATGGGTCATTTAAATTCTATTTATATCTGAAAACAATTTTCAGGAAAGACATTCCCGTCACTAGTAGTTGTGGCTCGCCCCTACCTCCGTTCCAAGGAAGCTCCTCCCACAGCAGACCGAGCAGCTCTGGACAGCAAAGTGAAGTCTGTACTGATACATACACCTATGAAGTTCACCGAGTGGCTGATACAGCAAGGCTTGGTGCGCTCGGAGCAGTGGTGTGCTATTCATGCAGGAAATAAACTTAAACTGGGTAAAGTATAAAAAACTTACGTAAACGTAATTATTTTTTGTATTTCATCTTTTGATAAAAATAAAAAAAAACATTTTTTTCTTTAACTTTTTCCATTATAAAGATTTCTTTACTTAATCTTTACTTTAAAAATCTTTATGTAAATAATCGGTAAAACATATTATCTATAACCCTTATTAAAGAAGGGAATTATTTGAAATGAACTTTATTTACATTATGCCATTATTTTTTGACAATTATTGCAATTTTTTTAAACCTTAAACTTATTAAACCTTATGTTTCCAGGCATGTATTCCGATGTGTCTAAATTCCCTTACTCTGGAGGCTATGTGTGGATATCCGAATGCTGCCCAACAAGATTTGTGTCTGTCTTCTCCAGCTCTATATTTGAAGGAGCCACCTTCCCGCCCAGCGTTATCCTCAAGTTAATATACCACTGGGCTTGTCAAACAAATGTACAAAATGTTGTACAATGGGTTAAAGTGGATAATTTATATGTTAAAGGACTTTTTACATGGTTAAGGGCTATCTGTACATCTGCTATACATCATCACATGGGACTATTGGGTGGTCAAGGGAAGAAGGTTGAGGTGGGAGTGATTTCTTTGGGTACAACCAGCCATGATGGAACTCAGAGACAAGTGAAGGTTGAAGTGTTGGGTGTTTTAGATCCTGTTGAAAAAGTTGTAAGTAATCAATTTTAACAACTTCAAAATATTTCTACATCTTTTGAAAATGTTAAAAAAAATTATATCTAAGTAATGTCAATTTATTTTTTAAATTGTTATTTAAAATACTTGGATAACTTAACTCTTTAGCTAATTCAATTTGTTCAAGTTGGTTAATACAAATAATTCTTCCAGATTCGTCTCCGTGCAGTAGAACCTTTAGCAGAATTCGAGAAAAACTACAAGAAAAGATTCCAGAAAATCCTTGAACCTCTTACAAACTGGGTTCATCCCTCTTCTATCATTGTTACCGATCTGACCGTTGATAAAGGAACCCTGGTTTCCATGGGCTTCAAGACTGTTCATCAGTCCTCATCTCATTCAGAACAAACAACCAAATATAGCAATGCAAATATTATGGAATATCTGCGACGCATTGTTCCAAGAATGTTCCAGAATACACTATCATTGCTGTCTAGGCAGATCATACAGCAGTTCTTGGATGAATTGGTGTGGAGGGAAAAGTAAGTTATTGGTGTTGACATTTTTATTTGATTTAAAAATAAAAAATTGTCAAGGTATAAAATACCACATTAATTACATATCTATACTAATATATAAAGCTGAAGAGTTTGTTTGTTTGCTTGAAGGCGATAATCTCAGGAACTACTAGTCTGATTTAAAATTCTTTCAGTGTTAGATAGGACATTTATCGAGGAAGGCTATAGGCTATATATCATCACGATACGACCAATAGGATCGGATGATCACAGGATCGGCTAGATTATTATAGAATGCCTATTTAGAAAATGTATTGTATTTTAAGGCTTATATGATATAATAAAAAATGTATGAAGTTTTCATAATATGTATGAATGAAAATACACTTCATTGTATAAAAAAAACATAATTTTAGCTTTATCAGTAAAAATGCATGCAACTGACAGACAGACAACAAAGGCTCTTCCAGGAAACCAGTCTGATAAATATTATTTTTTAATATTTATCTCAAATTTACAGAAATCAATTGTTAATGAAAGCTCCCCTAAAGAATGCTATTTTTCTGAATGCTAATGCTGAAATCTGTTTAGTATTTAATAAATAATGTAATCTTAATAATCTCAATTCTAATTGTCTAGAATTAAAATGTAGCAGCTATTCTAATTATTCATTATAATTCTTCCACAGATTTGGTGTATCACCAGGTCAAGCATTCGATAACATTGTCATGCACATATCGGAGCAGACTAAACTAGACACAAAGGATGCCATTACAGTACGACTCAATAAAATTGCAGCCAATCCATTTAAAAATTGGAAGTATCCTAGCAAGGTATGACAGTGTTTTTAGATAGGATAACTTTCTTATGTTCAAATGGGATAGCCTCCATATTTTATACAGATACTAGCTGACCCGGCAAACGTTGTTTTGCCACCATGGGCCACCCTTATCACTTAGGGGTATAAAAAATAGATGTTGACCGATTCTCAGACCTACCCGATATGCACACAAAATTTCATAAAAATCGGTCAAGCCGTTTAGGAGGAGTACGGTAACTAACATTGTGACACGGGAATTTTATATATAGGTTGTTATATAATTACATTATTGTCCTTGTATTATAATGGGATAGACTCCCTGTAATATAATGGTATAGCCTCCAATAGCCCCCTTAAGTTATAAGGGTGTTATATTGACATAGTTTTCTCCTCGTAATTAATAGTCAAATTGACAAATAGTGAACAGTATATTCATTTATATGTCTTTCTCGTTTAGAAAAAGGATCATAATGTAGAAGAGCCCGTGCCGGAGGTGCGCAGCAAACGTAATAGGAAAAAGAAGGAACCTTCACCAATACCAGTGCCGCCCCCCAAGAAGAGAAAGAAGGACAAGGCTGCCTATGTTGATGATGATGATGAGGTCAGGTTTTATTGATTTTAAATAACCTTTTTGGGTTTGACAACCTGTTTGTTGAATGTTTAAGCTATACAGATTTTTTTTTAATTATGAGAGATAACAAAGACACACCAGATAAGTATAATAAAAACAATTTATACCTAGTTACCGCTCGCTGTACGTCGCACAAAGATCAAGCAAGAAAAGACAAAGGAGAAAGAAGAAACTCCGCGCACCCGTCGTAATAAAACACCAAAAACTTACGTGGATGATGACCTGGACGATATCCCGCTCAAGAACATCAAGAAGGAGATCAAACCTGAGGAGACAGTGTCGCTGGAGAGGTTCTATTTTGGTCAAACTACGGAAGGCGAAACGGAGAACGTTCCTATAGCTGTTGAGGTAATATTTTTCTAATAAACTGTTTTATATTATTACAAACAGGGATGAAATCTGATAAAGGGTATGGGCCCTTTTCTACTCGTACTTAGGGATTCATTTAGGTTATTAATAAAAATAATTCAGACAGATTTTCTGTCATTTATATCAAACAGTTTTCTATTTTTTCAAAAAATAAATCTTTTTTCGATTTAATTTTTTTTCTCATAGTCAAATATTTAAATGGTAATTTGTTCCCCGATTCGTAGGAGTAAAAGACGTAAATATTGCAAATAGATTTTGGAATAATAAATAAATTGTAAGCTCTATATTGAGATACTAAAAGGACTGGGATTCTTTGATAGTAGATAATAATGGGGTAACAGGGCAAATTATCCAAAGTCAATATTGATTTCATAGGTCATTGTTTTTTTTTTAAGATTACTCAATCAATAAATCAATCTTCATTTGCATGAATACAGTTAATACATGAGGTGTTATTAATTACAATGTCTCGTATATTCTGCCTTTGTTTCATTTATAATTCAGTTATTTTACATTCCAAAAAGAAGAAAGACAAAAAATAATTTTTCATGGTTTTTTTTACAAAAGCCGCGATCATTTTACATTTATTGAAAGAAATTTTAAATTAAATGTAAATTATATATACGTAGTCTATGCAATGGAAACAAAAAGAAGTATAAAATTTAATTAATTAATAGTAACTTTAAAGTAATGTCTACTAATAGGTATAGAAGAAGAAAATAACTTGGTCAATAAATAAATTTAAAAAAAATGTCACATAATACATGCTAGCAATATGGATCACATATTACAGCATAAAATGGGTAAATATTCACTTTTTTACAGTGTCCTATCTGCCACGACGAGTTCAATGAAAGCAAGCCTCTCGCAGAACACATCTACAAGCATGTGATCCCTCCACCGAGGGGCACTAATGAAGAAGCGCCACAGTGCACCTATTGCCTTCAACGTTTCGTCACCAAGGAGGCTCTGGAAGACCATCTCAGGCACTCTCATCCCGTGGCTACCAAGTCACCTGATCTGTTTACATATGCTTGTCTTATTTGTGAGGTTAGTTAGGTGTAAAGTGATAATACTCTAATAATACTTACACAGGCCTCTATCTTTAATCCGTAAGGGGACGGGTTAGAATTCTATTCCCCTCTGCCGCTGGAAGAGTATCTCGTAATAGCCGAGTAACCCAGTACCCCTTGGTGGTAAGAAATCTGTTCCCCGACTGGTTTGCGACCACCAATATGCGAATACGACTGCCAAGTGTCATAGACGCGTTCCGCATGTGGGCCAGACTTACCCCCTCCCTCTCGCAACTGTAACCCATAAATACTGTGGATCTAATATACTCTGGGCTCTTGCTCAGGGTCCGCTGAAATCGCAGCATGTTTTTCTTTACTCCCCCTCTCCACTCTATCTTCGAGGATGCAACGTATCAATCTCCATGGGTGATGGTGGCAACTTACCATCAGGTGGACCATCTGCTTGTTTGCACCTTATGTAGCATAGAAAAAAGGCAATACTGTACAATACAACATAAAATACTTCATTGCTGTGAAGATAGACATGAACTGGTCAATAATTTAATTGTAATAAAATTAAAGAACAGGTAAAAAAAACATAGGTATAGTTTATGTGTTCTATACCTCATACGAGTTCGAAAGAAAATGTTTACTAACAAAGCGTCGCCTGGCTACCTATGACAGGCAAATGTTTCAAATCTCTATTACAATTTTTTTACGAAAATATTATTATTGTTAATATTATCCTAAATTTTAAAAATATAGGATTCTATATATCGAAAATATTTTGAGTTACAAAGTTTGCTTTTTCTGTTTTACATTGATAATTAAGTTTCAAGTTTTTTATGAATAGTAAAACAGTGGGTGGTTAATACAATGAGGGGAAGTCACTTTATAGTAAGATTTAATAAATCTAAATATGGCATTACAAGCTCTAATAAGCACGAAAAATACAGATAAAAAAAGGAAAGAAATTGCGAGAATTAGCAAAGAAATAAAATAAAACATAAGGAAAGACAGGAGGAATAAAGAAGCCATACAAAGAACTAACTAACAAAAAAAATGGATTTTAAAGATGGAAGATAGTAGTGGAGCTAAAAAAATTTGTAGACAGGAAATACTCAAGATAGCTACGGACTACTACACCGAACTATATAAAAACAACACAAATAAAAGAGAAATAGACTTACCAGAGAACGAATCAGTACCTTATATCATGCAGGAAGAAACGGAAAAAGCTATTGACACTCAGAAAAACGATAAAGCTCCAGGGCCAGATGGAGTAAGCAACGAAATACTAAAGCAAACGAAAATAGCAATAACACCGATATTTACAGAAATTTTCAACAACGTAATTAACAGAAATCATCCCAAAACAATGGACTGAATCCATCATAATTCTAATATTCAAGAAGGGGAACCACTACAATATTGGAAATTATCGTCCCATCAGCCTAATGTCTAATATTTACAAGATCTTTGCAAAGATAATCTTAGAAAGAATATGAAAGAAACTAGACGAGCAACAGCCAATAGAACAGGCAGGATTCCGCAAAGACTTCTCGGTACTAGACCACATCCATACTGTAAGACAAATTATAGAAAAATATGCTGAATATCAGCTTTCATACTACGTAGCTTTTATTGACTACAGTAAAGCTTTCGATTCCCTAATACACTCAAAAATCTGGGAAGCCTTAAAGGAACTGGGTATAGAGCACAAATATATAAGAATTATAAAAAATATCTATAACCACAGTTCGGCTTGTATTCGACTAGAAAAAGAAGGAAACAAATTCCAAATACAAAAAGGCGTGAGGCAGGGCGATCCCGTTTCACCAACACATTTTCTGGCAGTACTAGAAATGATCTTCAGGAATCTGGAATGGAGAGACATGGGCATACCCATTAATGGCTGCACGCTAACGCATCCACGATTCGCTGACGATATTGTATTATTTGCAAAATCATCAGCAGATCTAAGCAAGATGATAAATGATCTAGCATCGGAAAGTACAAAGTCCGGATTGAAGCTTAACCCGGAGAAAACAAAAATCATGACCAATGGTAACAAAGAACCTATAACAGTGGAACAGAATCAAATCTCCTATGTTAAAGAATACATATACCTCGATCAATTGATATCTCCAGAGGACAACGAAAACAAAGAAGCTGAAAGAAGAGTTGCGAACAGCTGGATAAAATATTGGGGCCTAAAAAAATTATGAAAGATAAGAACCTACACATCTCTACGAAAAGCAAATTATTTAACACCTGCATCCTGCCTGTGATGACATATGGGAGCGAAACATGGGCTTTAACAAAAAATGTAACAAATAAGCTCTCCGTATGCCAGCATGCCATGGAAAGGAGTATTACTGGGGTCAAAAGAAAAGACAAAGTTAAGAAGAGCAACATCAGAAGCAAGACTAAGGTCCAGGACATAGCTCTAAAAATAAGGAGACAAAAGTGGAAATGGGCAGGCCTCATGGTCAGGGGAAAAGATAAATGGAGCAAAATAATCACGCAATGGTACCCAAGAGATGAAGTGAGGAAGAGAGGTAGACCACAAAGAAGATGGGACGACGACATTAGACAAGTAGCGGGAATAACATGGGGTAGAGAGGCCAGAATGGAGAAGATTGGAGGAGGCCTTTGCCACCTGGCAAACGGACACGCAAAAGTGGAACAAAAGAAACGAATAATTAAAGAAATATTGTCATGTCCGATTAAAGGCTATAATAAATAATAATAAAATATGGCATTAAGAAGTCAGACTCAAAATTTTTGTGGACCGGTGTTATTTAAAACCTAATTTATGTTCATTGTGACGGCCCAGTGGTCAAGACGTTGATGTCTACTTGGGAGGTCTGAGTTCGATCCTGGGCACACACCTCTGACTTTTTGTCAGAGACTGTTTCCAGCTATTAAATATCACTTGCTATGATGGTGAAGGAAAAAGAGTGTGAGGAAACCTGTACTCCTAATAGCTTTTCAGCCGGTGTGTGAAGTCTGCCAACCCGCACTTGGCCAGCGTGGTGGACCATGGCCTAATCCCTCCTCATTCTGAGGAGGAGACCTGGCTCAACAGTGGGCCATTGACGGGTGATGATGACTTATGTTCATTGAGCGAACGATTTTGAAATAACTGACTTGGCCTGATGCCAATTATTTTTAGTTTCCAATGAAAAATAACTAATATTTAATTTTTTTTGATTAACTACGACATTATTGATTAAAGTGTCATGTGATGTTAAAAATGATTACATATTTGTTAGTTAATGTGGCAGCAGTAAAGGAAACAGGTCATTATTAAAGTCAATGTTATTTCTCTCTTGATTTTGGCTAATGTATATATAACTATATTTTGCTTGCTCTAATACACAGTTACTATACAATAACTCTCTTTGGTTGTCAATCAAAATATAAAAGGGAAAAAATAATAATTTCTGATATCAAAATCATCATCTTTTGGAAGATAACGAGTACTTTCGTAAAGCTAAGTTTTATAATTTGGTTGTCAGGTCCGCTTTGCCGCAGTGCTTACACTAGCAGCTCACATGCAGAAGGTCCACGCGCCGCGGGAGCTCCCCTACGCGTGCGGCGCCTGCGACTACAGGGTGTCCGCACACCGCACCATGCTTCTTCACATAGCGGATAAACACCAGCGCTCCATGAACTTGCACTGTCCGCATTGTCTTAAGGTAAACATATATTTTATATTTACAGAGTTCTTTCTTAATCGTTAGAGAAACCAGCATAAAGATATTTGAAAAAAAAAAAGGATACACAAAATTTCTTGTAGCTGTTTCTTGTATCTTGTGTAAAAATCTTGTCCTTGTCACATTTCTATACAAGGTATATATGATATATCTCTCGAGTATTTATAAATAGTTTTTGCCTCTTCTTAACTTTCCGTTTTCACCCCCTTTCTCTTCCTCTAATGTGTGACTTGATTTATATATAAAAACAATATCATGATTTCTTTATGATTGTATATGTCAGGGGTAGAGGACTGTCCTCATAACAAACACGGCGATAGATTCGCTACCTGCGCGTGTCACCTGCGCTTGTTGCCTGCAGTTTACACATGATTAAACTTAACCCCAGTTAATTTTTTCCAGTCTAACTTTTAACTGAAAATAAAAAAAGTATATTAATAATAATATGTTTTTTACTCAAATACATGATGGAATTCTTCAAAAAGATGGAAAAGAAAAGAATCTGCTAATAAAGCGAAGTCGTTGTATGAAGGAAATTGATTTTATAAATGTTCATTATTCAGGTGGTACCAGTGTACGCGGACGGACATGAACTTACGGCGAACGTGCTCATGTACATCGATCATCTGAAGCAGCATCAGGATATTCAGGATATCAAGTGCACTAGATGTGTGCTCAAATTTGTACATCTCGGTAAGTTACCTTCTCTAATCAGTCTATCCAAGACACAAGTGCAACTAGTGACACCTCCAGTATTTATTTGAGTACTTTCCCACACTTTAACTGCGCTTTTTTCCGGGATAAACAGTATCCTATTGGTCAATCCAAGTTATAAAGTATCAGTATACAAAATTTCATTCAATCGGTTTAGCCGTTTTAACATGATGCATGTGCAAACAAACCGACACTATACTTTCTTCTTATAAATGGAGGAAATTATTAAAACTTATTATTTACTATTCTCACAGAAGACATACATATGAATAAAAATAAATCGCTTGTATGTATGAAAAGGAGGCGGCCCTAGGGGAGGTTCTTGCTTTACTTATTTGTGAGGTCATGGGGGATGAGGGGACCTGCATGGTGATTACGCCAGCAATAAAAAAGTAAACACGCACTTCTTAACGTGATTATCCCTGCTCAGAATAAGGAGAAAAAAATGCATGCATCATTGTTTAAGCACAGGGGGGAGGAGTTAGGGCTTTACTGACATGCCCCCCTTCCCCTCATCAAATTGATAATTGCAAAAAATCTGCTTACGTAATTCTTCAACGGCGCCTAACTTCAGAACGACTGCACTAAATTGAATAATTCTTTTGTCGTTTTATTCACATGATGACAAGGTTTGTATAAAAGAAAATGAGTGAGTGAGACAGAAAATAATGTGATGGTCGAGTTCACTGCAAGTCAGTGACTAATTACACATAGATACTATTTCCTATAGATTTCTTCTTTAAAGTTTTTGATCGAAGATTAACACTTACATGTAATTTAATGTTTTTGATTGCAGGTCAACTTAAAGAACATCAAATACGCGATCATAACAGTAAAGATGATGTGCTACCGTTGTGCTCTGGAGAGCACTTGATCAATCAACCCAAGGTAATCAAAAACATTTAAACTATATAATAGATATTTATATAGTACGATTAGTGTTACATCTAGTTTGTTTTAAACAGAACAAGGCCCGTCCCCCAGTGAAGGATTCAACGAGTCACACAATCACTGAAACTTATGAACAGACAACACTCATCCTGCCAGAGGGACAGCTGTGTAGAGAGTGTGACACACCGCTGGATAGTGATAAACATTTTCTGTGAGTGTACTTTGTTATTCGTCATCATCATCATCACAACTTATCTAACCACTGCTGAGCCGGGTCTCCTCAGAATGAGGAGGGGGTTAGGCTAGGCCCAGCGCGGTTTGGTAGACTTCACACCCCTTTGAGAACTTTTAGGGAACTATCAGGAGTGCAGATTTCCTCGCGATATTTTCCTTCACCGTTAAAGCAAGTGATATTTAATTGTTTTAAAATACACATAACTCAGAAAAGTCAGAGATGTGTGGCTGTGTGGGGGATCGAACCCGGACCTTCCGAGTAAGACACCCTAAGAGCTTCAGACACTAACTGACCAATCAATTTTTAATATGTAGAAATACTATTGTAAAAGAAGTCTAATTGAAATTATAATTAGTTGTTTATTTTAATTGCAGTGGTCGCACAGCGTGCACAAAATGTCCGTACGCGACGTCGTGCTACCGCGGCATGTTGCGTCACAGCGGATACTGCGCCGGGCCGCACTCCCTGGAGACTGCACCGCGTCCTGCTGGTACTACGCTGTACTGCGTGTGCGGGTATAGTACTGATATTGGTGAGTAAGATGTTTTTTTTAATACAATAGGCTTTAATAAAAAAAAATTAAGTCACATGATAGCGAACACCAATCTGAAAGTCTAACGTCACACCACGCCTACATGGGGACGACCCTGGTTCTACCTTGACCATTTTTATACCGATGCATTTCTGGGTTTCTATCTGAATTATTATCTAGTTTCGTACTTTTTAGACCAGTTTTTTTTCGTAGTCGGGTTATAGTTTTTTAATTCTTTCTTGTATTAGGTAAACTAAGTTATCTTATTTCTTGAAGCATAAATTTAATTTTTAGACTTTTTTGATAGATGTGAGGTAATTTAAATGAAATTTTGTTTGTTTTATATTACCTTAAGTATAAGGGACTATAGGTGTTTAAAAAATGTATAAATTACAATTACATATTTTTTCTTTGTGAAGTCTTTCAAGAGTAGTCATAAATATAAGAGCTGAAAAAGTGGCCATCATCATCTCTTCCATAGATAATTTCCTTCTTCTATTGATAGAAAATTGTAATGTTTACATTCAGGCACGGACATGCTATCTCACTTGCTGCTGACGCAACACCTGAGCGCCTACTCGTCGGAGGAGGTTGCGCGCGCCAACACGCTGCGGGACGACACCACGCCACCCACCACTACTGAGGAGCCCGTCGACACTGTAACTGTGATTATTAGATTTCTAAGTATATAGATTACGGATATATTAGTGAAAGTTCGGGATTGGCTCTAGTTTTTATGATTTTAATTGATAGGACGAAATAGTATACTCTCTCTATAGTCTATACATATCTGGATAGATTTCCTGCTAATCTGGGGAATTATGAAAAAAATATGACGTCAGTATAATAGAAGTAACGTGTCAATGTAAACAAAATAATGGTTTTTAAGGAAAATATTATTTTATAAAATTTTATTTTTATATTTTTCCCGTAAGCTAATCTTTCTGGGGAGCGATATGGACATAAATACATATTAAAAAAAACGAGCCAATTTTCCAAAATTATGAATTATATCAAAAAGTGCAGACATCAAGATATTTGAAACTACTTTTATATCAAGAGCAACAAAACCACTGTTGACCAGTGTAATCACTACAATATAATAACTTGTTGTACGACCGTGAGGAGATGGGTTAGAATACTATTCCCTTCTGCCGCTGGGAGAGCATTTCGTAAGAGTCGAGTAACCTAGCACCCCCTTGGTGGTAGGGGATCTGTTCCCCGACTGGCTTGCGAATCCGACCGCCAAGTGTCATAGACGCGTTCCGGTTGAGCCGCATGTAGGCCAGACTTACCCCCTCCCCCTCCCATCCCATTAAAGCTGTGCATGCATTGTTTTCTTCACTCCCCCTCCCCACTTACTTACCGGCAGGTCGACCATCTGCTCGTTTGCATCTTATCTACCATCAAAAAAAATAGATATTAATCAGTTCAGTAGGTCGAAGTCAATTTTTTTTAATTCAAAATTGGAATTTACATTCTCTTATTGAACGTCGGGATCTACCATCCTTTCGGAAACGACCTAACCCAGACCTGAGAAGAATGGGCGCAAGAAACTCAGCGGGACTGTTTCTTTTATCTCTTTGATTTTTTTTAATGCCAATTTTTAAGCCTGGAGCGAACGCATCACTCCCAAGGCGTGTTTCTAATAAAAACATTAATAATTTTATGTACATACATAACATTTTCAAGATTGTATTGTGAAGATCAAGAGATTACCCCCTAAAGCTCCCCAAACTTTACCTGTTTATAATATTAGTATAAATGATCTTGATTCCACCGTTCTAAGAAATCAGGTTTCAGTAGATGAACAGTTTAACTAAAAGTAAATATGTTTATAGCCCATGGAGAGCCTGCCCCCTATGTCGGACTACGCGCCTCCCTCAGTCATCAACACGCAGTTGTCACTTGACGACCTGGCGCCGCCCTCTGTACTACAACCTGATCAGGTAAGCGAGATCATGTTCAAGATTTTCTTGGCCGTTTAGTATCATATGAGACCCCAATTTATCTTAATGTTTCATATATGTGTTTCAAGATATGTTGTAGTTTTTCAGAATACCCTCACATTTTTTTTTTAGATAACCAAATTATAGATGGGGTGGTATTTGATATTTGCATCCGAAATTAATAATCAATTGCAATCCAAAATCTTTGTATTACGGATTGTACATAAGATTCCAAATTTCAGCCGTTAATCATTTTGATATGTGTGCTGAATAAAACTCATGGTGTAATTAAAAAAAAATATTATTGCTAATGAAGAAATTTGTAAAAAATTAAGTAAAATGAAACAAAAATATGAAAAAATCAGTTAAATATCTCTGCAAATGAAAAAGTTATGGGACTTTAAAGTTGCGCCTGTGACAATAATTTTGTTTCATGCTACAGACCCACCTTGTGACGTCATTTCCCCTAGTCGACATGACGGATTTTAAAAAATTTTTCACGAGTAGTTTCGATCTATGTTCCAGTTCTCCATTAAATTATCCATTGTTGTTATTTTAAATATCTTTAACTACGGTTGGCCGAAACCAGTTTTGATTGTAATCTTGTATTGGTTATCCGTAGCAATGTTGTTGTACATAAATGTTTATTTTCAGCATGATCAAGAATTGCTAAAAGACGCGTACGACAGACCCCTCGCCACACCACGCCACGAGGACCCGCACTACACCCTCGGAGACTTCGAGCCCTTGCCGCAGGAGCCTCCGCCACAACCTGACTTTGAACAGCTCTAAGTTTTCTCTAAATTTACAATTTAGATATTTTTAAATATGTTATCATTGTGATACTTACGAATATACTCTCAACTTGATATGACATAAAATGTAAACAAAGTTAGCTACGGGCACGTAAGTATAGGTGACGGTCACGCGATTGATTCCTATGCGACGTTTCATTTAATTTAATACGCAACTATCCCCCACTATTTTTCTCAGACCTAAAATTATCTACCAGCTACTATACCATACTGCTTTTATCATTCTGTTGACATACATTGGACCGAATAGCTGGAACACTGAACCTCTGGATAACATTAGAGAAGAGACAGCATAAATGCTACATCACTGACTCATCGACTTTGTACTTGCCAGAAGCGCAGAAGTTTCCTAGGAACTTCGCAGACTTCTTGGAGTGACCTCATCTCCTTGAGGAGTGAGCTCGCTCCAAGAAAGAAGGAGTAAGAAGAATCTTCTTATCAATTTAACACAAAACTATGAATGATGGAAAAAAGGATCAATTAATATATCAAAATAAAACTCCTATATTGAAATATTTGATTTAAATATATTAAATGTTATATTATCCACCAGAGATGTGCGAGGATGTACTGCGTGAGGTTAGGTTAATTAAGTGATTCTTTTGGTTCTTATCATCCTCGTTATCTCTGGTGAAAACAGCCTTAGAATTGCTTACATTTTATCTCTCAACATAAAAAGTTTAAAGCATAAATTTAATTTCTTAAACATACAAAAGTATTTTAATAGTTATTTATGCAAATAGTTGCATAACAAGACTTTATCTACGCCCATAATTAAATCCTCTATAAAAGATTCTGAAACGGTTAGCTTACTGCTAACATTACAACAGCCACTCCTAGTAACCTAACATCATCCATTACTGAGTATATACAAATAAACTGAGTATTGATGAAATAATTATTTATTGTAGTTGTAATGCATATTTTGTTTTTTTACCTCTCTGTTATAATAAATGTTATTTCTAAACTCACCCAGTTCTGCTGCACTGATTCACTTTAATCCACTGTTTAAATGCGCTTTTCACCCCGCGGCGGTAAATATAAAAAAATTGTGTCTAGAAACACATAGCAAGCAACAAGCAAGTTCAAGCGAGATCTTCAAAACGTTTTTACGCGGTTCCAAAACTTTTCGCTTCAGTGCGCATGCGCGGAACCCACCAATCCCAATTTAGAAATAGGAAGGGAAATATATCGATACATAATGGCCGTGTTCCGAAATGCACTGGAGCACTGTAGGGTGTGACGTCACTTCAGTACACTGGAAAGACAGAACAGCAGACCAGTATGTATACTGTCATCTGTCAATGTCATTCATGTTTAAAGGTTTCTTTGATAATATTACAATTTTATATTTTGAAGTGAAACTTCTTTAGAATCGTTGTGATTTCAAACCGGATGCAACGGAAAAAACGACAGGTAAGAGACACAAATACAAAAATGTGTAGGAAAGAATGAGACAGAAATATACATACTGGTAAGAGACACAAATACAAAAATGTGTAGGAAAGAATGAGACAGAAATATACATACTATTTTATATTATTATATATATTTTTAGGAAACAGGTACAATTTTAATTTAAAAAAATAACAATTACACAACGATTTTATAATTCTAGTAATTAAATAATTATTTCTTATTCTATATCGTTCACAAATTTAAACAAAAACTACCTTAGCACTAAACAATGAAAACATAACGCGAAAAGGACAAATCAAACATTTATACAAATTAGGTATTGGTACTCACAGATCACACCGACAATTGCAATTTTACGCCGATACGTTACAGAGCAGAGCTTCCGCTCGCCAACGAGTCCCAGTGAGAAGTGCCCCATAGGGACAGATGTCGTTATTTATAAGCAAATATCCCTACCACCAATCTAAAAGTACCCTACACTGCTAATACGGCCTCTCCTGACTACGCGTCGCCCACGACCGCGTCTGTAATGTCCGGCAGGCCCTCGAAGCGTTCGACTCCATCATGGCCAACGCGGTGGGAAGGACCCGCGGTGTCATCTTCGTTATACGGCTGACGCTCATAGGCACCTTCGTCATAAGAATCAGTATTTGCTTGTTCTGTAAAACAAAGTGGGTTATACAAGTTGTTTAGGCGTAATTATTATGCCTAAGCTTTTCAAACATCTCTTTCAAGGCCCTCAGACATACATCATCTTACACACTAAATGGTTTCGCCTACACATATTTCCATTTGAAGTTAAGACAGCTTGAAGTCCCATAAAATCTCACAATTTTATTCATTCTTCGCGCTTCATACATCACCTATTTATACTTATCGTCATATATACCACACACCATGCACACAGGGCAAGCATCCCGCAGTCTGCTGCCAATAGGAACGTCCCGCAGTCCGTCCTTTGCATGTCACACACATACTTTGTACTTTTATATAGCGAGCGTCCCGCAGTCCGTCCTTTGCAATGAATAAGACAAAAGGCATCCCGCAGTTTGCCTTAACCAAGATGCCCCGCAGTTCATCTTGGTATAAACTTACGTTCAAAGAATGCAGCACAGGTATCAGGACACCATTCTCCTCGCCACAACACCATGTATTGAGCTGCGGCTTGAGTTGTTTTGCCATAAGATCCACTCAGCAGCCGAAGTTCGTATCGCCCACTGGGTAGGGTACGCACGACTCGATAAGGGCCTCGCATCCCCGAGTCCAATTTACCGGTTGATTGCGAATACTTAATGACGAACACCAGATCGTCAATGTTGAAAGTTCGGGGCGGATGTCTGTTTCGGTTGGAGACGGCATCTTGCTGTGATTGATTTCGCTGCAATAGTTCGTTCACTCGATGTCTATGCAACTCACGTCGAGCCTCTCTGTTTGTTGCAGAGTCTTCTATTGCCACATCACGAATAAGAGACCGAATCACTGGTGTCGTAGCATCAGTCCCGATCAGTAGATTTAGTGCAGACATTTGTGTCGTCTTCTGCTTCGTGATGTTAAGTGTTAGTTGCAATCTCCACAAAGTCTCGGACCAGGCGGCTGCTCTGTGGTTGACTTCGATGCGGACCATGTTAAGGACAGTTCGAGCATATCGTTCGACCTGACCATTTGAATGGTGCATCTCAGGCGTAATATAGTGAACTGTGGAACCAATCTCGCTCAAAAAATTAGTAAACTTAGATGATTCAAACATACGACCCTTATCTGTTACAGTTAGTTTAGGTACACCGAAAAGAGAAATAGCATTTGTGAAAGTTCTTAACAGTTCGTCAACATCTTGTCTATATATAGGATAGAGTAAAGTAAATTTCGAAAACGCATCAACAAACAACAAAACAAACTTATAACCGTTAGATTCTGGCAAAGGGCCCAGTACGTCTAAGTGAATAGTTGAGAAAGGTATTTCAGGCTTTTGCCAAGAAGTAATATTCTGAAGGGGAGCTCTTGGTACTCTTTTCTTGGAAATACAGGTCAAACAGTGGTCAATATACTTTTTTACAAACGGCCTTAAGCCCGGAAACCAGAAGTGTTTAAGAATAAGGTCTAGAGTCTTGTCAAAGCCAACGTGACTATGTTCATCATGGAACACGCGAAGTAGACTAAGACGGTGTCCTTTGGGGATATAGCAAAGTAATCTGGACTCTTCACCTACCGGATTGTATTTGTAATACAAAACATCATTTCGCAATACATATCGGTTAGAGTCGAGATTACCCTCATTTAAACGTTGTATAAGTTGTCGTGTCTCATCGTCTGCGCTTTGTGCTATCTGAGCCCAGTTGCGAGGTTTTGTTATATTATAGACCTCTGCGGGGGGGTTTCGACTTAAATAATCCGCATGAGACATCATAATACCCTTTCTATATTCGATGTTGAAATCAAAGTCTTGAAGGTAAATCCACCAGCGTGCTACACGCGGGAGCAGGTCTTTTTTCTTTTCAGTGGCTTTGAGAGCATTGCAGTCCGTCACCAACTTAAATTTTATACCAATTAAATAATGTCTAAAGTGCTGCAATGCTTTCACGACCGCCAAGGTTTCCAGTTCGTACGAATGATAACGACATTCTGCACCCTGAGTTACCTTACTAAAGTAAGCTACTACTCTTTTATTGCTTCTCTCGTGAGTTTGCATGAGTATTGCTCCATAACCTATGCTGCTCGCATCCGTGTGAATTTCGGTGGGTAGTTCAGGGTCAAATATTGCTAAGACCGGTTCCGTAGTTAAACAAGTAATGATTTCTTGACGGACGGATTCTTGGGCAGGACCCCAGTTAAAAATGACGCCTTGTTTTGTAAGCTCTGATATGCAACGGGTTTTGGTGGCATACCCCTTAATATATCGCCTAAAGTAACCTGCAAGCCCTAGAAATTGACGTACCTGTTTCACATTTTTTGGAATTGGGGAGTCTACGAGAGCTTTTATTTTAGTAGGGCTCGGTCTAACCTGACCTCCACTAATAAGTCTACCCAAATATTCAATTTCAGTTGTTAGAAATACGCACTTTCGGAGATTAATGGAAAAACCCGCTTCTGTCAAAGTTGTAAGTACCTCACGCAGTAATTGGATACCCTCGCTCACCGTTGCACTCATTAATAATACGTCATCGATATATACCAATACGTTACCAGCTTCTATATGTTTACTGAGAGTTTTATTAATTAAACGCTGGTAAACGATAGGTGAGTTACTGAGACCGTAAGGCATTTTTAGGTACTCATAGTGACCGTCCGGGGTCACAAATGCAGTCTTATGGACCGAAGCAGAATTCATTTTAATTTGGTGAAACCCAGTGGCCATATCAAGTGATGAGAAACGTGTTAATTTTTTTGCACCTAATCGATCTATATGATCGTCTATAAGAGGTAGGGGGTACCGATCCTTTACCGTTATTCGGTTCAGGGCCCGATAGTCAACGCACATGCGATCGGAACCATCCTTCTTTTTAACTAAGATAATTGGACTTGAGTATTCGGACTCTGACTCCCTAATGATCCCTTTTGAAAGAAGATCGCCAACGATCTCACGAACCTTCAATTTCTCCGCTAAGGAAAGTTTGTACGGTCTATATACAATTGGCGCATCACTAGTGAGATTAATGTGCATTTCGCCCGTTGTTACCGTAGTGGTAGCAGTACCAGAAATAAAGAAATCCGAGAAATCGTTGACAACCTTCATCAAATTACCTAATTCGTCGCCTTCAAGTGGTGTTTTAATCGAAGCTGCTTTGACCACATCTATAGTATTAACCCTTACTACTGGCCCTGGCGCGTGCGTTAGATACTGCCTATCCCTACTCCTAACATAAATAATTCCTTCCCTATTTAGTATGTCGGTACCAACTATTATGGGGGTGGACATGCAAGACGACGGCACCACTACCAGGTCCGCTTCTATTGATATTTCGCTAAACTCGAGCGTAAGAGTGACATAAGAGCTTGCTTCCACTTCCTGATTACTTAATCCCTTCAGTGTACATTTAATTGGCTTTAGGTTATGTGAGAAATATTTGAGAGCATCTGAAGAGATTAAAGACACATTTAGAGCGCCACTATCAATTAATACGTCAACTGGTATACCCTGCACAACCGCGGTTGTTACATCGCGATTGTTACCTTGACTAGTGTAATCACTACAAAGATTTACGTTTCTTTTCTGTGGCTGTGACCTGACTTTTGCGAAACAAACTTCTTCTGTGTGGCCCGCCTTTTTACAGAACGTGCAAGTTTTAGTTGGCCTCTGTTCAGTTTCAGTTGGTTTAGTTCTGTTGGGACAGTGATAACTTCTATGCCCTAGTTGATTACAATGAAAACATTTCGGTTTCGTAATTGCATTAAAATTTCTTTTGGGCTGAAATGATGACTGTCCCTTTGACAATAATTTGTCCCTAGGTTTTTGATAAATTGACAAGAATGAAACTATGCTCTCTGTAGTCAATTCAGCATTAGATGCAGCAGCGCGCACCTGTGCGTCATTAATACCACGAATGACAATTAAGGTCATTAGTTCGTTGCTTAGTCCCTTCACTATTCTTAAACGCAAAAGAGTGCGTCGGGCGTACTCGCTATATGACATGTACTTGTCGGAGGTTGTGTTCATGGCTTCGAATAAAATATTTGCGTAATCAAGCTTTCTAGGACACAAAGGTTTGAATTCGCGTTTGAAGCCACTCCACGATCTGTCGCTGGTGACCCATTCGTTCAGCCACGTTTTGGCGTCACCCTTTAAGCAATTCGCAACACGTGACAAACATTCACTGTCACCCCATTTATTCGATAACTGAGCGCGGTCAACCTCCTCGCACCAAACGTCAATATCATGCATAGATGGATCAAAATTGGATACGTAATAGTTACTGGGACGCGTTGGGATAACGGATTGAATAACGTCAACGAAAGCCTGCGCGGCCGTCGTGGTAGTTTCGCTATTGGGTTGCTCCCGAGATGGGGTCGTAATATTATTCTCGATCGCATCTAATCGAGATAAAATCGTATTTAACGTACTATTAAGCGTTGGGCGTCTATTGGCTGAGCTACGATCACTATTTGAGTCAGAACGTAAGCGAGAGGTTCGTCTATGTCTCGAGCATGAACGTCGCGATCGCGAAGTAGAATCCGAACGCGAGCGTGAACGACTTCGTGATTCGTTCCGAGGTAACGATGGGGTACGTGTACGTCTACGAGACCGACGGTGAGACAAGTAGTTACGTGATCGTGAAGGAGTACTGGTACGTAAACGGATCCGCGACTTTTCTTCGGGTAGTTTTCGAGACAAACTACGCGACGTATTACGTCTACGATCACGCGAACGGCGATGCCGGCGTGATCTGTTCCGTGACTTATGTGAATTCGGCATATTCAACAAAATAGATCAAGATCACAATAAAACAAAAATATCAAATAAATAAAACGAAAATGAGGGTATGCTTGATTTGTCCGCTCAGGTAAAATCTCCGAAGACGAACAGTCAAGGCAAAGGGCCTGGACTATCCCACTTCTGATTTTAGGAAACAGGTACAATTTTAATTTAAAAAAATAACAATTACACAACGATTTTATAATTCTAGTAATTAAATAATTATTTCTTATTCTATATCGTTCACAAATTTAAACAAAAACTACCTTAGCACTAAACAATGAAAACATAACGCGAAAAGGACAAATCAAACATTTATACAAATTAGGTATTGGTACTCACAGATCACACCGACAATTGCAATTTTACGCCGATACGTTACAGAGCAGAGCTTCCGCTCGCCAACGAGTCCCAGTGAGAAGTGCCCCATAGGGACAGATGTCGTTATTTATAAGCAAATATCCCTACCACCAATCTAAAAGTACCCTACACTGCTAATACGGCCTCTCCTGACTACGCGTCGCCCACGACCGCGTCTGTAATGTCCGGCAGGCCCTCGAAGCGTTCGACTCCATCATGGCCAACGCGGTGGGAAGGACCCGCGGTGTCATCTTCGTTATACGGCTGACGCTCATAGGCACCTTCGTCATAAGAATCAGTATTTGCTTGTTCTGTAAAACAAAGTGGGTTATACAAGTTGTTTAGGCGTAATTATTATGCCTAAGCTTTTCAAACATCTCTTTCAAGGCCCTCAGACATACATCATCTTACACACTAAATGGTTTCGCCTACACATATTTCCATTTGAAGTTAAGACAGCTTGAAGTCCCATAAAATCTCACAATTTTATTCATTCTTCGCGCTTCATACATCACCTATTTATACTTATCGTCATATATACCACACACCATGCACACAGGGCAAGCATCCCGCAGTCTGCTGCCAATAGGAACGTCCCGCAGTCCGTCCTTTGCATGTCACACACATACTTTGTACTTTTATATAGCGAGCGTCCCGCAGTCCGTCCTTTGCAATGAATAAGACAAAAGGCATCCCGCAGTTTGCCTTAACCAAGATGCCCCGCAGTTCATCTTGGTATAAACTTACGTTCAAAGAATGCAGCACAGGTATCAGGACACCATTCTCCTCGCCACAACACCATGTATTGAGCTGCGGCTTGAGTTGTTTTGCCATAAGATCCACTCAGCAGCCGAAGTTCGTATCGCCCACTGGGTAGGGTACGCACGACTCGATAAGGGCCTCGCATCCCCGAGTCCAATTTACCGGTTGATTGCGAATACTTAATGACGAACACCAGATCGTCAATGTTGAAAGTTCGGGGCGGATGTCTGTTTCGGTTGGAGACGGCATCTTGCTGTGATTGATTTCGCTGCAATAGTTCGTTCACTCGATGTCTATGCAACTCACGTCGAGCCTCTCTGTTTGTTGCAGAGTCTTCTATTGCCACATCACGAATAAGAGACCGAATCACTGGTGTCGTAGCATCAGTCCCGATCAGTAGATTTAGTGCAGACATTTGTGTCGTCTTCTGCTTCGTGATGTTAAGTGTTAGTTGCAATCTCCACAAAGTCTCGGACCAGGCGGCTGCTCTGTGGTTGACTTCGATGCGGACCATGTTAAGGACAGTTCGAGCATATCGTTCGACCTGACCATTTGAATGGTGCATCTCAGGCGTAATATAGTGAACTGTGGAACCAATCTCGCTCAAAAAATTAGTAAACTTAGATGATTCAAACATACGACCCTTATCTGTTACAGTTAGTTTAGGTACACCGAAAAGAGAAATAGCATTTGTGAAAGTTCTTAACAGTTCGTCAACATCTTGTCTATATATAGGATAGAGTAAAGTAAATTTCGAAAACGCATCAACAAACAACAAAACAAACTTATAACCGTTAGATTCTGGCAAAGGGCCCAGTACGTCTAAGTGAATAGTTGAGAAAGGTATTTCAGGCTTTTGCCAAGAAGTAATATTCTGAAGGGGAGCTCTTGGTACTCTTTTCTTGGAAATACAGGTCAAACAGTGGTCAATATACTTTTTTACAAACGGCCTTAAGCCCGGAAACCAGAAGTGTTTAAGAATAAGGTCTAGAGTCTTGTCAAAGCCAACGTGACTATGTTCATCATGGAACACGCGAAGTAGACTAAGACGGTGTCCTTTGGGGATATAGCAAAGTAATCTGGACTCTTCACCTACCGGATTGTATTTGTAATACAAAACATCATTTCGCAATACATATCGGTTAGAGTCGAGATTACCCTCATTTAAACGTTGTATAAGTTGTCGTGTCTCATCGTCTGCGCTTTGTGCTATCTGAGCCCAGTTGCGAGGTTTTGTTATATTATAGACCTCTGCGGGGGGGTTTCGACTTAAATAATCCGCATGAGACATCATAATACCCTTTCTATATTCGATGTTGAAATCAAAGTCTTGAAGGTAAATCCACCAGCGTGCTACACGCGGGAGCAGGTCTTTTTTCTTTTCAGTGGCTTTGAGAGCATTGCAGTCCGTCACCAACTTAAATTTTATACCAATTAAATAATGTCTAAAGTGCTGCAATGCTTTCACGACCGCCAAGGTTTCCAGTTCGTACGAATGATAACGACATTCTGCACCCTGAGTTACCTTACTAAAGTAAGCTACTACTCTTTTATTGCTTCTCTCGTGAGTTTGCATGAGTATTGCTCCATAACCTATGCTGCTCGCATCCGTGTGAATTTCGGTGGGTAGTTCAGGGTCAAATATTGCTAAGACCGGTTCCGTAGTTAAACAAGTAATGATTTCTTGACGGACGGATTCTTGGGCAGGACCCCAGTTAAAAATGACGCCTTGTTTTGTAAGCTCTGATATGCAACGGGTTTTGGTGGCATACCCCTTAATATATCGCCTAAAGTAACCTGCAAGCCCTAGAAATTGACGTACCTGTTTCACATTTTTTGGAATTGGGGAGTCTACGAGAGCTTTTATTTTAGTAGGGCTCGGTCTAACCTGACCTCCACTAATAAGTCTACCCAAATATTCAATTTCAGTTGTTAGAAATACGCACTTTCGGAGATTAATGGAAAAACCCGCTTCTGTCAAAGTTGTAAGTACCTCACGCAGTAATTGGATACCCTCGCTCACCGTTGCACTCATTAATAATACGTCATCGATATATACCAATACGTTACCAGCTTCTATATGTTTACTGAGAGTTTTATTAATTAAACGCTGGTAAACGATAGGTGAGTTACTGAGACCGTAAGGCATTTTTAGGTACTCATAGTGACCGTCCGGGGTCACAAATGCAGTCTTATGGACCGAAGCAGAATTCATTTTAATTTGGTGAAACCCAGTGGCCATATCAAGTGATGAGAAACGTGTTAATTTTTTTGCACCTAATCGATCTATATGATCGTCTATAAGAGGTAGGGGGTACCGATCCTTTACCGTTATTCGGTTCAGGGCCCGATAGTCAACGCACATGCGATCGGAACCATCCTTCTTTTTAACTAAGATAATTGGACTTGAGTATTCGGACTCTGACTCCCTAATGATCCCTTTTGAAAGAAGATCGCCAACGATCTCACGAACCTTCAATTTCTCCGCTAAGGAAAGTTTGTACGGTCTATATACAATTGGCGCATCACTAGTGAGATTAATGTGCATTTCGCCCGTTGTTACCGTAGTGGTAGCAGTACCAGAAATAAAGAAATCCGAGAAATCGTTGACAACCTTCATCAAATTACCTAATTCGTCGCCTTCAAGTGGTGTTTTAATCGAAGCTGCTTTGACCACATCTATAGTATTAACCCTTACTACTGGCCCTGGCGCGTGCGTTAGATACTGCCTATCCCTACTCCTAACATAAATAATTCCTTCCCTATTTAGTATGTCGGTACCAACTATTATGGGGGTGGACATGCAAGACGACGGCACCACTACCAGGTCCGCTTCTATTGATATTTCGCTAAACTCGAGCGTAAGAGTGACATAAGAGCTTGCTTCCACTTCCTGATTACTTAATCCCTTCAGTGTACATTTAATTGGCTTTAGGTTATGTGAGAAATATTTGAGAGCATCTGAAGAGATTAAAGACACATTTAGAGCGCCACTATCAATTAATACGTCAACTGGTATACCCTGCACAACCGCGGTTGTTACATCGCGATTGTTACCTTGACTAGTGTAATCACTACAAAGATTTACGTTTCTTTTCTGTGGCTGTGACCTGACTTTTGCGAAACAAACTTCTTCTGTGTGGCCCGCCTTTTTACAGAACGTGCAAGTTTTAGTTGGCCTCTGTTCAGTTTCAGTTGGTTTAGTTCTGTTGGGACAGTGATAACTTCTATGCCCTAGTTGATTACAATGAAAACATTTCGGTTTCGTAATTGCATTAAAATTTCTTTTGGGCTGAAATGATGACTGTCCCTTTGACAATAATTTGTCCCTAGGTTTTTGATAAATTGACAAGAATGAAACTATGCTCTCTGTAGTCAATTCAGCATTAGATGCAGCAGCGCGCACCTGTGCGTCATTAATACCACGAATGACAATTAAGGTCATTAGTTCGTTGCTTAGTCCCTTCACTATTCTTAAACGCAAAAGAGTGCGTCGGGCGTACTCGCTATATGACATGTACTTGTCGGAGGTTGTGTTCATGGCTTCGAATAAAATATTTGCGTAATCAAGCTTTCTAGGACACAAAGGTTTGAATTCGCGTTTGAAGCCACTCCACGATCTGTCGCTGGTGACCCATTCGTTCAGCCACGTTTTGGCGTCACCCTTTAAGCAATTCGCAACACGTGACAAACATTCACTGTCACCCCATTTATTCGATAACTGAGCGCGGTCAACCTCCTCGCACCAAACGTCAATATCATGCATAGATGGATCAAAATTGGATACGTAATAGTTACTGGGACGCGTTGGGATAACGGATTGAATAACGTCAACGAAAGCCTGCGCGGCCGTCGTGGTAGTTTCGCTATTGGGTTGCTCCCGAGATGGGGTCGTAATATTATTCTCGATCGCATCTAATCGAGATAAAATCGTATTTAACGTACTATTAAGCGTTGGGCGTCTATTGGCTGAGCTACGATCACTATTTGAGTCAGAACGTAAGCGAGAGGTTCGTCTATGTCTCGAGCATGAACGTCGCGATCGCGAAGTAGAATCCGAACGCGAGCGTGAACGACTTCGTGATTCGTTCCGAGGTAACGATGGGGTACGTGTACGTCTACGAGACCGACGGTGAGACAAGTAGTTACGTGATCGTGAAGGAGTACTGGTACGTAAACGGATCCGCGACTTTTCTTCGGGTAGTTTTCGAGACAAACTACGCGACGTATTACGTCTACGATCACGCGAACGGCGATGCCGGCGTGATCTGTTCCGTGACTTATGTGAATTCGGCATATTCAACAAAATAGATCAAGATCACAATAAAACAAAAATATCAAATAAATAAAACGAAAATGAGGGTATGCTTGATTTGTCCGCTCAGGTAAAATCTCCGAAGACGAACAGTCAAGGCAAAGGGCCTGGACTATCCCACTTCTGATTTTAGGAAACAGGTACAATTTTAATTTAAAAAAATAACAATTACACAACGATTTTATAATTCTAGTAATTAAATAATTATTTCTTATTCTATATCGTTCACAAATTTAAACAAAAACTACCTTAGCACTAAACAATGAAAACATAACGCGAAAAGGACAAATCAAACATTTATACAAATTAGGTATTGGTACTCACAGATCACACCGACAATTGCAATTTTACGCCGATACGTTACAGAGCAGAGCTTCCGCTCGCCAACGAGTCCCAGTGAGAAGTGCCCCATAGGGACAGATGTCGTTATTTATAAGCAAATATCCCTACCACCAATCTAAAAGTACCCTACACTGCTAATAATATATTCATCTCATTCTTTTGTCGATTTACTGAAGTTTCACTTCTATCGTGTGTGAATCGCACACACACCTTTTTTTTTTTATAAGGCCCGATTTCTTAAGATAACAATTTAAATAATTATTTATTATCTATAGTACAAGCATCAAGCGATCCATTCTTGACCCTGTTGATCACGTGAACAAAACACTGGGAGCACGGTAGCTCGGTAGCTCCAGTGGTTTCAGTACAAAAATGGCGTCGATTGATGACGTCATGGATACTGCGCCTGTATACTGACAGTTATAACGGAACACATTTCTGACCACTGAGAGCACTGGCCAGTGATTTCAGTGTATTTCGGAACACGGGGAAAATATAGTTTTTATCGATAGTGTTGTGTTAGCGATATTTTAAGATTGTAACAAAATTAAACAACCCGCTGTTTTGATACCTCGCGCCGCGCATCGAGGAGTAAGGATATGGCTGTCTGTTGAGTAAACCCTTTGCGCAGAAGGAATTTGAGTGTTATTAAGAAATCAAAGTTTGGATGATATAATGTGTGTTTTAATGTTGGCAATAAGCTAACTATTTCAGAATCTTATAGAGTATTTAAAGAATGGGAGTAGATAAAATATTTTATTTTTAATTAAAAAATGTAGCTACTGTGTATTATGAAATAAATAGAACTATTATTTGGGCTTTTTTCTTATCTTCTTAAACGTTAACGTCACTTTATTCGTTACTCCATAGGCTGATATAGTGCTCGTATTATCGTCTAGAGTGAGACTGTCAAAGTTCAAGCTGTAAGTTTTCCAAATATACTTCCATGATATCTTCACTTTGCTACCAGTTCGTCTTTGGTGCAGTTCAAAGTGTCTTGCTATTGCTTTTTTTAAATCTCTCACTGTTACGTCATGGGGAACCTGTTAAAAGGAATCAATGAACTAACTTTAACAAATAATTAGATTAATTTAAACAAACAATTAAATATCACTTGCTTTAACGGTGAAGGAAAACATTGTGGGGAAACTTGCATGAGTAAGAGTTTTCTGAAGTTCTCAGAGGTGTGAAGTCTGCCAACCCGCTCTGTGCCAGCATAGTGGACTATGGCCTATCCCCCTCCTATTTCTGTGGAGAGAGACCCGGCTCATTTAAAAAAAATAATCCTTTGGTCTTACTAATATTATAAATGTGAAAATTTTGTTTCGGTATTTGTTACTCAATCACGAAAATACTGCGATGAACTAATTCCTGAAGGATTATAATAAAATATTTATTGAACATACAGCAAAGTTCAACTTCAAAAACGAGGGTACATTTATATATATACACTAATCTTATTAACCCTCTCAGCTTGTTCTTAGACGCAAAGGTCTCCTTTAGCTCCTAACGACTTTTCTGTTTCACTAACTAGTGTGGACCAGCAGTTTTTTTTTTAGGTATAGGGGTTAAATTAGACCCGTGCGAAACCAGGGCGTTGACTAGTAAAAATATTAAACTATCCTATCTCGGAATTTTGGTCCAATCAAATTACACACAGTGAGCAAAATTTATTAATAATATACAATATAAGATATTACTCACGCCATCTATTGATGAAAATATAGTCTGTTTTGTGTGTGACACTTTCATGTATAAATTACTCAAATGATTTTGATGAAATTTGGTTTAGAGATAGACTACAGCTTGGGGAAAGGCATAGGCTATGTTCTATCGGGGGAACGCAAGTCGAGCTTGACAGTCAAACAAATAACGATTAAAATGAAAAATTAATACATGTGTGAAAATAGCATCCGGGTGAAGCCAGGATGACTATTATATTAAATAAATGTTTTGATGATTATAATTTTTTTAAATCAAATAATAATGTATGATATAACTTACAATAACTTTCAAGGGTGCCTCAACATCTCTGGATACAAATATGGATATAGACTGACCAAGTTCTGCAGCTGTCTGTGAACAGAAATCTATATCTGTACTATTATATAAAGAGGAAAGATTTGATTGTTTGTATGTTTGTTTGTTTGTTGCGAATAGGCTCTAAAAGTACTGAACCGATTTTGAAAATTCTTTCACCAATAGGAAGCTACATCCTTTTCGGGTAACATAGGCTATGTGGTGTTGCCATAAATACTCTAATTAAAAAGATATGGCCATTTAAGTGCCATAAGGTGGCTATTTTGTAAATTGAAGAGTTTCTCAGGAAGTACATATCCGATTTAAAACATTTTTTCACTGTTAGAAAACTACACTATTCGTGAGTGACAAAAGTGATTTAGTGTTGCCATATACATTTTTTAATTAATGGAATATAGCCATTTTGTTGCCACTGATCAAATTTTAAAAATTCTTTCATTGAGAGAAGTCTATAGTATTTCCATCTTTCTTCCTCTTATACTAATATCATCCTCTCTCTTTTCTCTCTCTCTCTCCTTTACCTATTCAATTTTATTTTTGCTCTGTCCTCCCTCTCTTAGCATTTCTCGCTTTTCTTTTATTTTTGTTTCTATTATTTTCTTTTTATAACTTTTTCTCACTCTCTCCCTTTTTTCAAATAATGAAAAACTACACAATTACAGAGTGACAATTTAAGGACATCAATTATAATATTGTTTTAAACACCCGAAGCGAAGCGAGGGCAGCCCTCTAGTATTATATAAAAGGAGAAACTGACTGACATATCAACGCAGGGCCTAAACTATAAGGGTTAGAAACTTAAAATTTTGTACAGGGGTTCCTTTTATAACGTAGAGGAGCACTAAGAAAGGATTTTTGAAAATTCACCCCCTAAGGGAGTAAAACGGGGGTGCAAAGTTAGTATGAAACTTTGTCTTTTTCGAAGTTATTCAAATTAAATTCAGTATGAAGGTTCTTTATTGGAAGTCATGAAACAGGGTAAAATATTTTTTCAAAAATAATCCTTTATAGGGGTAAAAAGGGGATACAATGTTAGTATGACTACATCATGAAATTATTAAATATGTCTACAGACGATCTCCTGTAGGCTGTATATAACTACCCTAATATCGCAAACGAAGTTTCAGGTAAAAGCTAGTGTATTATATTATTGATGCGGACTGTATTAAAAAAAATTATTTCTTAGATGATCTTTATTATTGACAAGAAATCAAATTGTTAATGCAGGCAGCGGGTTTTCTTTTTAATCGTTCGTAAAGTTCTGTCTAACAAAAACGCTTGTAAGAGGACTCACCGCTAACACTCTTACAAGGGGTATACATTATTTATGTAAATAAATAAACCTAACAAACAATTCCATATACAGCCTCTGATGCAATAAATATCCTTGTCATCATTTATAACACAAGAACTGCTAAACCAAAACTAGATCTTAGGAAATGACATGGATTACAAGTAGTTTAAGGAGCAGATCATGAACTGTAATATTATTCTTGAGAGACTCGTACAAGTTTTTTTAAAAATAAACTATAGAAACTTGCCTTAAATTTTGTTCATATTCGTTCATGACTGACCAAGTTGCCTTATCAAAGAATTTTTACTTCCTACCTTTTTTCTAGTGTTCAATTCTCAACAAAAATATTTCAAGAAATTTACAGTACAACAGCATTGTGCATTGGATATTAATTTTTTTTTTCCCTATGCAATTGTCACTCTAAATATTATTTAAGGGCTCCAAGGTCAATTTTAAAAGGTAAATTTTGTTACCTAACAGAAACTTATCAGCTTGGTTTTAAAAAATAAAAGTAAAAACCTTATTTCAATTTGCCTAATCGGAAAAGAAAAGTTTTTTAAAAAGGTTTTTTACTTTTAATTTATATTTATCTGTTTTATTTATCGCTGGACACTTCTCAACCTGTTAATCACATTCAATGCATAAACAAAAACTGTTATTGTGGCTGAACTAAAAATAGTTAGTCCGCCATATTGGATTTAGACTGACGTCGCTTTATTTTGCAAATATTAGCTTTCAATTGATACCCATATTGTAGAAGTGCATTACAAATAACTAGTCCGCCATATTGGATATGCCGCCATGTTGGATTTAAAATGACGTCACTTTATTTTTCGAAATATTCTTAGCAAGCCCATTCATTTGATATGTTTATATTTAATATGGGTATATTGTAGAAGTGCATTAAAAATAACTAGTCCGCCATCTTGTATATGCCACCATGTTGGATTTAGAATGACGTCACTTTATTTTTCGAAATTGTATACATAATTTCAGCTCAATTAGTTAAAGACATCTGCTTCAAAATTGAGTTGCAAAATTTCGTACGTACATACATACATTGCAAGTTAAATAAAAGCTTGTAAAAAATATTCTTTTTTTTGAATCACTTAATATATGTCATTATGTCCCCGATAGATGACGCTGCTATAAATTTTTTAATGCAATCCCTTATTAGTTCCTGTAATGAAAAAAAGCGTAGAAAGATAGAATTATATACGTACCAAAGATAGAATTTCTTCTAAAACAACATCTTGAGGTAAATCTGATAATAACGGATCGGAACTCAAACGGCTTTGGAGAGAAGACTTCGTGAGCTCAATGAGTTCATCGTGTGATAAAGAGGCAGCAAGTTCAGAGAACTGTGCCATTTATTGATCAATATATTATAAAATAGACAAGGCAAGACAATAAATAAATATTATAAACAATAAAATTTTATCTGTCAAATTGAAAGTTGACACCCGTCTTTTTTTCGTTTTTATTCCATAATGGAAAAGGCAAAGGTACTACACCGTACAGCCTTGTCTTTAGTGACAGGGTCATCAACATCATAATAATTAAGTTAAGTATCGTATGGTGTGGAAAAATCGTATAACAACACACATAACTCAAAAAAGTTGTCGGTATCCAGTGGTCTCGAACCTACCTATTTTTCGGTATTTCTACCGATATTGAGCCTTTGCTACCGATTGCTGAGAATACAAAGACATTATCCGGATTTTTTTACCGAATTTACATTACTGAATTGACAGCCCCCCTCGCATATTAACCACTGAATCCATCACAAGTTTGTTACATACAGAACGACTAATTAAAGACGCCAACTTTTATGATTCCCAAATTAGTTCAAATATAACTGCGGCTATAGCCAAAGAATATGGTAGTATACTAAGGATAGTAAATAATATATTCAACTTACAAATAATAGATATTATTATTTGTAGGATTCAACATAATTTAAATCTTACACTAATTTAAGTACCGATAAGATATCAAATTAACATTGTGTTGAACTGCACTTATTTCGTGTTCAATCTTTGATAGAGTATACTACTTCTACAATATAAAATAGAAATACTTATTTGTTTGAAAATTGTTTTTTTTCATATACCGATTTTGGATACGAATCTACCGATATTTGTGAGCAGCACTACCGATTTTGCATTTTGACGTTCGAGACCACTGTCGCGGTCGGTGTCTAGGATCGAACTCGGACATCCCGAGTAAGATCTGTCTGAACCACTGGGCTATCACCGCGAATTCATTCAATTAGACTATTCGCAAAAGTAATTTTGACGCTTCAAAATGAGGGTAGTCAGTCAGTTTATCTTTATATGAAGCTACAACCAGCTCTAAAAGCAAGAAACTCAACAGTAGCTCTATTCAGAACGCTATTGTTTAGGTAATCTACACTATTATATAAAGAGGAAAGATTTGATTGTTTGTATGTTGTGAATAGGCTCGAAAACTACTGAACCGATTTTGAAAATTCTTACACCAATAGAAAGCTACATCCTTTCCCGATAACATTAAACATAGGCTATGTGATATTGCCATAAATATTATAATTAAATATTATAAGTAAATTTAATATATGTATAATTATTTTTTTTAATTACATAAATTATTATTATAACAGATCTCATTGTGTTTCCTTTCTCTTTGACTTATTTAGGGTATAGGTGGAGACAACGGGACAGACCCACTTGCTGAGGCGAGTCTCTGAGGAAGAGGTTATTTTATATTAGTCTTCTTCTTTTCTCTCTAGTAGACTGAAATCAGTCTACTAGAGGCCTGGTTGTCACCGCTTCTATTTCAGAAATACTGTGGCTCGCCACTCATAGTACAGATCGCTGTCGATACCTACAGCCTTCAGAAACTGTAGTAACTTTTTCATAGGAGCACTTCTCACATCCTCATAGTTAATGAAATACAAACCAAGTATGTGATTTCGCTTGTGTATCAACAAGCCACATTCACACATGAAGAGGAGGTTCTTCCTTAAAAGCGACACACCCCTGCGTCAATGATACCTAGGGGAACTCTCAGGTCTTCGGGAGTGCATGTTAGCATTACTCATTATTATACATATAAACCTTTCTCTTGAATCACTCTATTTAAAAAACCGCATCAAAATCCGTTCCTTCGTTTTAAAGATCTAAGCATACTGTTAAGACAACAAATATTTTATGTTGGCAATCCTATATAACATGCTTGTAATGGCTGCTACTCGTTGTATCAAGTGTGATAAGTACTGCGTATTAAATAACTTAGTTCCAGTTCTCTCTTTTATTCTCTCACAACGATAACAATCAACGATCCATTCAACACATTCAAAGGGACAGACAGACGGGAAGCGACTTTGTTTTATACTATATTGTGACTATGCATGTATGATAATTGGCATAGTAGTATTACAAGTGCTAACCCTAGTTAACTTCAGAAATGACATTGACTTTACACTTGTCTGTGTTGCCAAAAAGGTTTTATAAATCCTTACATTACGTAACGCATTTAAATATGATACAATTATTATTATTTAAAGATAATACAATTATATAGGTAATAAAACTAACATGTAAAATGATAATATGTTTGTTTAGAACCGATAGAATCTCTTCATTTAACACACTGAACGAGGCGAAATAAATGAAGCGATTTTATTAGTTCTTACTAACACATCCTCGTACATCTCCGGTGGAAGTTATTTTTAAAATAAAAACTTTCTCTACAATTTTAAAGTATTTATGTAATTTGAGGGGTTCTTGACTTAGGGAGAAATATTTTTGAGAGTTGGTAACACTAAATCAAATTTGATATTATAGGTTTAGAGGTTAAAAATTTTCTGCTAAAATTTCAAATAAATTAAACTCCTTACTCACTAATCCTACTAAACTATTATATAAGACATGGATTCATTAACGTCGGGATCACTGAGCGGAGCACAAAAAGAGGAGTTGATGGATCAAGTGAAGCAACAAATAGCGATCGCGAACGCACAAGAACTTCTAACGAAAATGTCCGAGAAATGTTTTAAAAAGTGTATCAGTAAGCCTGGCACAACGTTAGACAACTCGGAACAGAAGTGCATAGCAATGTGCATGGACAGGTACATGGACTCCTGGAACCTAGTGTCGCGGACGTACAGCACTCGCATTCAGAGGGAAAGAAACAACATGTGAAGTGTTCCTAAGTGTTACGCTGAGTTGTATATATAGAGGAAGTAGTACATGGTTCATATTGTTGGTTCTATTTGTTGCATTTAATAAAAAAATTTAGGTTACTTCTCTTTTTATTTGCAGTCTATGTCTCAAGCGTAAGGCTGTGTTTATTCCAGAGAAAAGTGAGGATTTGTTCTCTGATTTGGGAAACACAGTCTGATTTGGGAGTCATGAAGAGCCAAGTCTAAAGTTAAAGTACACAATCTCTCTTATACAGTAGAACCTCTATAAGTCGAACATTAAGAGAAATACCTAATAATTTGACTTATAGAGAATTTCAACTTAGATGGACTTTGATTTGACATAAAGAGTTTGTATCTTAAATTGTTTTTTAAGAAACAATGGTGTACTTACACTGTTGGCGATTCTTAAAAGTTGGTAACTTATTTTTCTTTGAACTATAGAGTAATTTTTCGAGTTATGGAGGGAAAATATTTACCAAAATGGCTTAGAGGTACTGATGATTTCGACTAATGAAAGTATTGGTGTTTGAAGGGAAGGGAACAAACATTTTTAAGATTTGAAGGTTTTCAACTTATAGAGGTTCAACTTAACGAGGATCTACTGTATTATGAAATTAATATTAACTGTTACTCATTCTCAAATACAAAGAAGTGAGAGTTGTTGATGTAGAACTTTCGTAAAACAACTATTCAGAACTTGATAAGAGTCTAGCAGGAGGTACCAGCTATAAGTGTATGAAAGCTGGATATCTTCAAATAGTTGCCAAAGTCATTTGATCTGGCTCACCAGGATTTCTCGACAACAGTCAGCTACAAAGCTGTCCATTGTACAGCAGTTATAATTTTGAATATTTATCTAAAACCTGCAATATTAATTACAATTGTGTAATATAAAACTGACAATAACAAAAGCGATTGAACAAATTTTGATATTTTATTGCAATTCATCTCTTAGCATCTTCTTCCTGTACTGGTACAGCTTCTTAATCCACATCTCCTTCAGCTCTTCTTGGCTTGGAATTTCCTAAACAAAGAATATTATTATTTCTATAATAGACTTTATTAAAATATTTGAATTCTATTACAAAATTTTTTTCTTGCCAAGTTTTCAAAATCAAATAAATACTTTTTTACTTTTACTTTTACATAATCAATATAAGTTATCTGACAATTATACCATTAATTACATTTTAGCATTTATAATATATTATTCTTCATTAGGTGCATTTATTGTTATTATAGACAACAACAAAATTCCTATGATAATAAATTTTGCATCTCATAGGGCCAAAATTAATAATCAATATCAATCCAATATCTTTGGATTACCGATTGAAAAGACATTCCAAATTTAAATTTGTGAAAGGAATATTCAAATTTGGAATCTATTTTTACTCTCTAATCCAAAGATTTTTGATTGAGATCGATTATTAACTTTTTTTTGAAGAATACAAAGAGTATGAGTTAGGAGTGTGCCATGTCAGTAGTCCAACGACTGGGATTTGAACCCATGTGGATCCAATGACCCACCACCTATCGATCTAATGCCTCAACCACTGAGCTACTAACGAATCATTAATTTTGACATAAACATAATCTCACATTTATAATGTTAATATAATAAGATACAATAAACTTACATCAAAGTTAATAATTGAATCATCGTTTTGCACTTTTATCTCAGACTCCGGCACCTGTACAGTCTCTGAGTTAAGGTCAATCACTATATTCTGGGATTGTTTCTTATTTCTTGAGGATGTAAATGATTTTTGTACAAAACAATCACTGTTTAATTCAGCAAGCAGATTTCTATCATGGATTGATGGCATATCCTCCTTTATTTGGACTTCCTTGTATTCGTAAGTTGGTATTTTAGTCATAGTCAGTCCTGCTGCTTCAGCAGCCTTAATTGCTTTTTCGATTTTTGCATCTGTATCATCTAAATTAGGTTTTCTAGGTTCTGAAAATAAATTATCACATGTAATTTAGACCATTTCATATACATACACCTTATTGTGTAAAATTTAGAATGAAAAAAAAACATTGCAAACTTTTAAAAAAGCTTATTAGGAAGTTCTGGTAGCATGAAGACTTAGACCATTAAACTAATATAGATTAGAATATCAAACTGGATAGGACTGTAGACTCTACATCACATGACACTTCAAATCCCTGATACTAATCACTGACATTGGGGACTATTTAGGGAATGGGTTAATAATTAATTATAAATTATAATACTAAATAAATGTATAATATTTTTATGGTCTATGAGTAGGCTATCAAGAATCACACGACAAGTGGTCTACGTCAAATAAGTTTAGGAACCTTTGCTTCCAATGCTTACCTATATCAAAAGAACTAGATCTGGTACTAGTTGATCGTGAACGTTTCCTTTGCTTTTTGCTACTCTTATACTTAGATCGGCTATGGGAACTAGATCTTGAATTTGAACGATCACGCAAATGCTTTGATGGTTTAGACCGTGAACGCGACGTGGAGCGCCTTGACTTACTGTCATATCGGTCTCGAGAAACACTTCTGGAATAACTCCTTCTTTTGTATCTCGATCTTGAAGTTGACCGCTTTCGTCTGTAGCTGCTAGACTCGGATCGCTCTCTTGATCGTGTTCGGCGTTTACGTCTCTTGCTCTTTTTCCTATCGTGTGATGACTCCGAACTATAGGATGAACTTCTTCTATCGCGACTTCTTCTTCTACTCTTTTCTCGTGGCATTTGATTAAAACTAATAATATCTACACCATTAAATTATATTTTATACAAACATTGGTTTCATATTAGGTTAGCGATCTCGCATTAGCATCAAATTCGCATTATTTTCAAGTTTCCACCATCTCACTCAATTCAATTCAATTTTTAGGTTTATGGCTTTTAGGCGTGCAAGTTGAGCACATTTAACTCCGCCAATGTCACGTGAGATGGAGAAAACAGTCAAATTGAGCTAGAGTACGGTAAAAAATATAATTTAAACATTAATTTGACTATATGTACATGATAAATAGGTAGCGATTGTTAGTAAATCTGCAACAAAAAAAAAACACACACACATCACATATAAGTAAAAATAATAAAATACTACAGATTGTTATTTATAATTTAATATTGTTAGTTTTAATATATTTACATAAGAATGTACATAAGGGACTAAACACAAACATTAACAAACATTTAACACTCAAAGGACGGGGGACTTTACGAGGGAGAACGTCATAGAGAGGGTGTAAAAGCTTTGAACAGTTAAAAATAATGTGAGAGGCAGAGCCTTCGTCTAAGCCGCACTCGCACAACGAGTGGTCTCTGACTCTGATCTTAGCCAAGTGCACAGGGGTACATGCGTGTCCGAGACGAAGACGACATATAGTTGTAGTAACAAATCGATCAGCAAACCTTTGAGCAAAAAACCAGGGTCGTCTCGGAATGTCAGATTGTAGTGAGGCATAGTATTTGCCTTTAACCGACTTCGATGAATTCCAGTATTCGTTCCAGGATTGGTCCAAATGAATTTTAGCGAGTGAGCAAAGGTCCTGGGATGAGTTAGAAAAATGTTCGAGAGAACCGCAATGAACTGCTAATTTGGCGCAAGAATCAACAGTCTCGTTACCAGTAATGCCTGAGTGACTCGGGATAAAAACTAAAGTGATCATAAACCCTTTCTGATGGCAAGAATAAAGTGCTTCCCGAATCTTTAAAATAATAGAATGCCTACGCTTGGCCCGAAACGGATTCTCTTTAATAGCCATTAAACAACTCAGCGAGTCAGTCAGTATAAGTGTTTGATTAATGTTATGAGACTCTGTGTACTTAATCGCTTCAAACAAGGCCACAGCCTCACCTGTAAACACAGATGACTCAGGGGGACATTTAAATTGCAGAATAATTTTGTACCTGGGCACCCAACAAGCTGCACCAACAAAACCATCAAGAGATAGTTTGGATGCATCAGTATAAATTAATAGATGATTTGGCCAATTTTGATGAATAAGTTCCTGCAATTTTACATTATTACCGGGGGCACCTTTAACTAAACCTAGGTCAGTAGTTATGTCAGGTTTATAGACAAGGGACTTATAAGCTACTGTGTATAATGGATTAATCGGAAAAGCTGTGAGTGGATGGGGAAGCCTTGTAAATCTAAGAAAACTGTCCAACAGAGAAGAGACAGGCTTATTTGGGTCACAGAGTTGAGACAACAAAGACAGGCGCGGCCAAAGTGGATGAGATGATAGCTGTAACGCCTTACAAACAAAACGGTCGCATAGATATTGCCGCCGGATTGTTAACGGAGGATCAACACATTCAACTTGTAGAGCATTAATTGGGGAAGACTTCATTGCACCTAGTATTATCCTAAGACATTTGTTTTGAATTTTGTTTAATTTTTCATTGGGGGCTTTATTAAAGGGGTCTAAGACAAAAAGACCATAATCAATATGGCTCCGTATAATTGCACTGTACAGTAGTTTTTGAGTAAAAGGGTGTGCACCCCACCACACACCAGACACAGCTCGCAAGGCATTGACCCCTGCCTCGCATTTTTTACTGATATAGTCAGCATGGGCAATTCCGTTCAGTTGTTTATCGAGGGTAAGGCCTAAAAATTTAACTTTGTTAACAATTTCAATGGGTTGATCCTCATAAACAATATCAATGTCAGGAATATGGCGTTTTTTAGTAAATAATACTGCCTTACATTTTGTAACTGACAAAGACAATCCGTGATCAAATAGCCACTGGCCTAGGTAGTGCAAAGCAGAGTTGATGCGAAAAGTTATGTCCTCAACTGATTTTGAGCTACAGTAGAGGACGATGTCATCAGCATATTGAAGAATATTGCAAAAATTATTAACAGACAATTCGAGGTCCTGGGTATAAAGACTGTATAACAGGGGGCTCAAGACTGACCCTTGGGGAAGGCCCTTCCAGACAAGTCTAGGGGGAACAGTAAGTAGCCCATGCTTAACAGATATGGACCTACAAGAAAGTAGCTTAGCTATGTAATTAGTCAGCCTCGGCGGTAGACTCAGCTGGTGCATTTTTTGCCTGAGCAACGGAAGCAGAACATTATCATAGGCTGAAGACACATCTAGAAAAACACCAACTAGATACTCCCCCCTAGAAAATGCAACTCGAATGTCTGTTGTAAAAATGCTGAGACTATCTAGAGTGCTTAAACCCTTCCGAAAGCCAAATTGGGAGGGTGCTAGAATATTCCTGCTTTCCACTACCCATTCCAATCGATTTTTAAAAAGATGTTCGGAAACCTTGGCTAAGGTGGATGATAAAGCAATAGGTCTGTAGGAGTTTGGGTCAGAAGGACATTTACCTGGTTTCAGGATGGGAAGGATAATTTGTGATTTCCAAGATTCAGGGACAACATTAGATGTGAATAGAGTGTTAATTAAATTTAAGAAGTATTGTTTTGCATTATTATTAAGATTTTGAATGAATGAATATGGAACACCATCTTCCCCTGGACAAGTATCTTTTAAGCCATTGAGAGCGGTCATAAGTTCAGAAAATGAAAAAGGGGCATCCATCTCGTCCGAGATAGATGTGGGTGTTAAATTTGAAATAAAGTCCTCGGAAGGGACAAAAGGCGGCGCCAGCCTTTCAGCAAAACCGTTAATCCATTCCGAAGGGTTGCTGTAACTAGGACACTCGGAACTATTTAAAACTCGACGAAATTTTTTAATTTTCGTCCAGACCAAAGAAGATGATGAACGTGGTTCCAGGGTCTCGCAGAAACTTATCCAACTGCATCTTTTTTTCTTTTCTAAAAGCTTTTTAAATTTTGAATTGATATGCAGATATTGTACAAAATTTTCTTCTGACATAAATTTGGAATATTTCTTCTCAGCGGAAAGGCGCTGGTAATAGAGATCAGTGCATTCCTGATCCCACCAAGGATTGGAAGGCAGATGATCTCTAGCCAAGTTTTTAAGGGGAATATGTAAGTCAGCTGATAGTAGAATGGCTTTAAGGAACCTCTCATAACAAAACAGACCATCATGACCATTACTAATAATGTTGTCTACAGATGTAGCATAAGCTGACCAATTAGCTTTTCTCAAATTATGTTTCAGAATGGGTTTATGTCTCACGGATGGGAAGATTCTACTGTTAAATTCTAAAATGACAGGAAAATGATCACTTCCACAAGTAGAAGTAAGCACTTGCCAGGACAGTTGAGAAGCTAGAGATGGAGAAGAAATAGATAGATCAACTGCTGTCATAGGATTCTGATAAGGATTAACTCTACGGGTGGGAGTACCGTCATTGAGAATGCAGAGACCTACATCATCAATGATGTCCAACAGATGCAAAGCAAAATTATCAGACCCATGACATCCCCACATTGTGTGATGAACATTGAGATCACCCATAATCAAAACAGGATCTGGTAAAGAAGAGAAAATATAATGTAGTTCCGAAATTAGAGAATATGAGGGATAGGGGATGTATAAAGATAGAAAAGAAATATTAAAAGCTCTCACAGCGACAGCATTAATCTGTTCACTATGAGCAGGAAGGGGGATAGAAGAATAGGGAGTAGGGTGCCGTATAAGAATGGCACACCCTGCAAACCCATCACTCCTGTCATCCCGCAAACAGGAGAAACCCGGAACCCGAAACTGGGACCCAGGCAACAACCATGTCTCCGAGATGGCAACAATAGCAGGCTTGTGAAAGTTAATTAATGAGATTAGTTCAATTTTTTTGGATCTTAGACTTTTACTATTCCACTGCAGAAAAATGAGTGGGTCCATTTTTGAGGATTTCAAAAATTTGGGATAAATTATGGGCAACGTTGGACGGTAATGGCATTTCATTGGCTGTTGAAATGATGCTAACAAGTACCTCCGTAAGAGATACTAATAGGTTTCTTTGATTATCAACAAGGTTATAGGAATTATTTATTACTGAGTTGTCAATAGCACAGCCATTGGGTAAGGAAGAGTCGGGGGAGCAAACAATAGATTGATGAGCTTGTCTATCAAATCCCCGTGCTGGAGGAGCTCGGGGACGGGGAGATCGGAAAACAGTCTGTCTGTAAGTTTTAGTCGGTTTAGTAGGAGAGGGTGATGCAATAGACTGAGGAGAACCAGAAACAGAAGGAGTGGTAAACATTTCTTTAGCAACATTAGCATAAGATCTTTGCACTGTGGGGAAGCGAGATGCTGCCTCAATATAAGAAATGTTGTCCTGGGACATTACAATTTTAATGCTTTGCTGTCTCGAAAATTCAGGACAAACTTTATCAATAGAAAAATGCCTACTGGAACAATATAAACAAGTAGAGTTATCTTTGGAAATGTTGCAAGAATCACCAGTATGGGGTTGAGCACACCTGTAGCATCTTGGCTGAGATCTACACTGTGCCTTAACATGTCCAAAACGACAGCAATTTAGACACTGTATTGTGGGTAATTTGTAGGGGACTACTGAGAGAGATGAATAGAATGCAAAAATTTTGTCGGGTAAAGTTTGGCCTCTAAATGTTATTGCCACAGATTGGGTAGGTACCCATGTGACAACACCTTCATTTATTACTTTACGGTTCAGTCTCCTTGCCTTGAGCACTTCACCACACCCGGAAGGTAGGTCAACAGAGCTAGCAAGTAGCTCCATTGACCAATCAACGGGAACACCCTTAACCAAGCCCATCCTAGTAACATTAAAAGTAGGGATAATAGCTTTATACTTAGCCATTCCTAGGACAGGATTAGCCAAGAAGTCATTGGCTGCCATGGCAGAGGAGAATTGAACGGAGATTTTATTACGACCAACATTTTTCACTCCATCTTTTAAAATACCAACAAATTTATGTGTATGAAGAAATTGACCAAATTTAAGAGCGCGTATAGTTGTACCTGCGGCAGTGTCGGGAATTTCTCTAGATACATAAACAATGTAAGGGCCTGTGTCGTCGTCGTAATAATGTTTTGGTCCGTCAGTCATAGAAGGGTGAATATATAAATTATTTATTGATGGGGTAGCCGTGGAAGGGTCAACAATTGTTTTTTTGATGGTAGAACTGGACTCATTAGACACACCATCATCACCATGACGTTTCCTTGAAGTGTTAGGGGGACATGAGGAATCGACTTCGATGAAATTCGTGCCCCCGGGATCAGGCGGTTCTGACCCCATACTTACCACTAAATGCTATTTAAATAAACTTACCACAACCGATAATGTTAGTATACCCTTATATAAACCAACACCACCTATTTAAACACCTATTTTAATCTTAAAAGATCACAAGTATCACACTACACTGCGTTCACCATCAACAACGCAAGCGAAGTCCTTGATACTGCTTAGAAACGGTACCTAAAAAACCACCATCTCACTCAGCATCAAAAATCAAAATCAAATTGACATTGACAAATGAGTCCAAACGCAGTAGGTATTGGACTGTGGAAGATTATATGTATAGTAGTAGTATTATTTTAGTCACAGATGCTAATTAATCTATTTTTTTATCGGTTAAGAGCAGAACTACAAAAAAGGTTTTATTAAAAAATAAGTAATAAGAAAATAACTAAAGATTAAAAATATATATTTTTGTTTTTGTCCGTTAACATGACATACGTTTAATGTAGTGACAGTTACGGAACCTAGATGGCAGGACGTTTTTTGATGCTGCTATAATATTGGATACGTTCCATTTTACGCATTGTTCCATAATTTATACTAAGATTTAAGACTATTATTACTAAGATCCCATATCAAAGGCATACGTTAATTTTAATAATTTGTCATTCGAAAGTTTATTTTAAAACCACAATTAAGTTACTTAACCCGATATATGAAGCTAAAAGCAATAAATGTTTTTTTAATACTATTTGAAAGATATGACATCTCGCAAAACTGCTTAAATGGAAACGTGTTGTAGGGCAGCGACCACAGTCAGTCGGCCTCGATGACGGAATGTGTGAAATTTTAAGATGGTGATGAACAGTGTTTTCTTCTCTTTACTAAAAAAAATTAAAATTAGTGTGCTGTTTGTCTGTTGATATAATCAAAATGTTCCCAATCGAATGAGGAATTAGACAATAGTGCATTTTCATTTGTTGTAATAGATTTAAAGTGTTGTACGTGTTTGTCGGATCATTGACATTGTTTCATTATAAATTTTCGGAGCATCGTGATTGTTATGTTTATGCTCGTATTGTGTGTTGTAACGGTCAGTGGATGGATTAGACGTTTCTGATGTTTCCGAAGCCATGGAGAGGCAGGAGCGAGCATACGCCAACATGGAGGCCGCAGACACTGTGGACACCAAGCAGGTGAGATCGCAACCAGTATAATTGCCGGTTACTCACAATTTGTTTACCGCGCACATGTTATCTATATTTACTGTAAAGGTGATAATTATCTTTAAATATACATAACTTTCCCTCACATTTGATTTAAATGAAAGAAACCCTATGTTTTGTTGGTACAGCCCAGGCACTAGGATATCTATCTCCTGAGGTATAAAAATTAATGGCTGGACTTTCCAAGTACTGACATTACGAATGGAGGGGAGGGGTAGTAATTAGGGTAGATGGGGGTCCCCTCTATCGATCCCCCTATTTTTTTCTTGCCGCTGACGCATATTTTGGGAATTATGGGGGGAGAAAGAAAAATAGTACCTGACCTTTCCAAGTGCTGACGCAGTGGTTTCGCTCTAAAATTTTATTAGAGATAGGTGTAGGCCCACTAGAAGCACTCACTCACAAAATTTTGAACTGCAGAAATCCAATAGTTTCCGAAATATAACACTTTAAAATCCACATACAACAAACATTATTCACAATAATAAAATGTCACACTGATTTAATCCATAGAGTTTATTTTCAATATAGTGTTGAATTGACAGCTTGGCAACGAGACTTTTAAGCCAATCTTAAATAATATATTTAAATATTTTTTAAAGTCATTCTAATAAAATTTTTAACAGAACAATAAAATTAAGAGGAAATTAATACTTAAAAAAGTATGGCTTTATACTAAACTATTTTTTTTATTTGATTTAACTTGCTCAAAAAAATAGATGATGCAAGGAAAAAATTCAGATTTCGGGTATTATAGACTCGTAATTGGCAACACTTACAATGAAAAAATTAGACATCCGTTTGCCTTCGTACAGTTGAGCCTAATTGGTTAGGTTAGTGTTTGGATAGGTTTATGCACCCAGAAGGAGGAGCCCCGCGAAAGCGGGGCGACGTAGACTGGGTTTCGGAATAACTTTTCCTCCTTCTCCCCCCTTAGTTGGTTAGGTTAGTGTTTCCCCCCTAATTGGTTAGGTTAGTGTTTGGATAGGTTTATGCACCCAGAAGGAGGAGCCCCGCGAAAGCGGGGCGACGTAGACTGGGTTTCGGAATAACTTTTCCTCCTTCTCCCCCCTTAGTTGGTTAGGTTAGTGTTTCCCCCCTAATTGGTTAGGTTAGTGTTTGGATAGGTTTATGCACCCAGAAGGAGGAGCCCCGCGAAAGCGGGGCGACGTAGACTGGGTTTCGGAATAACTTTTCCTCCTTCTCCCCCCTTAGTTGGTTAGGTTAGTGTTTGGATAGGTTTATGCACCAAGAAGGAGGAGCCCCGCGAAAGCGGGGCGACGTAGACTGGGTTCAGAAAAATCCTATTTTTTGTGCAAGTTAAATCAAATAAAAAAAATAGTTTAGTATCAAATATTTATTCATTACCAATAATAAAATTATTACAATTAATTTTTATCATATTAGGGCATACTTTTTAAGTATTAATTTCCTCTTAATTTTATTGTTCTGTTAAAAATTTTATTAGAATGACATTAAAAAATATTTAAATATATTATTTAAGATTGGCTTAAAAGTCTCGTTGCCAAGCTGTCAATTCAACACTATATTGAATATGAACTCTATGGATTAAATCAGTGTGACATTTTATTATTGTGAACAATGTTTGTTGTATGTGGATTTTAAAGTGTTATATTTCGGAAAATATTGATTTCTGCAGTTCAAAATTTTGTGAGTGAGTGCTTCTAGTGGGCCTACACCTATCTCTAATAAAATTTTAGAGCGAAACCACTGCGTCAGCACTTGGAAAGGTCAGGTACAATTTTTCTTTCTCCCCCCATAATTCCCAAAATATGCGTCAGCGGCAAGAAAAAAATAGGGGGTTTGATAGAGGGGGATCCCCCCCTCCCCCTCCACCCCCCCTCTTTTCAATTCATGATGTCAGCACTTGGAATGTCCTTCCAAATTAATTTTTAATTAAAGGATAAAGTTTGAAGAGTTCTGAGATTATTTTAAATCAACTAGTGAAGATATTTCTCTTCTATACAAAATTATCAATCACTATATTTCCTCATTGGAGTTAAATTTTAAAAAAGTGTGTCTTACAGAATCTCTCTTGTCACAAATTATCGATTTAAAATTTTTAAAGTATTTAAATAATGTTATTTTTATGTTATGTCTTCATAGTAATAACTAAAGTAATCATGTAATCTTTAAACATTGTTAAATTTTTTTATAAGTGCTATAGATATAAAATTTAAGTGATGGAGTCACCTTTAAATCATTCTAAGCAAATCAAGGCAAAGTGTGGGTGAAGTTGGCTGCCCACACTGCTGTAGAATAAATTATTGCTATTAGAACATTGTTGTGCCTTACATGTCATACCAAATATTTCATATATAATATCTACAGCCTTTGTTTTAATTTTGAACAATTCATTTTTTTGTTGTTCATTGACTGGAGTTCTCTTATAAAGGAAGAATTTTTAAGTTTATTCTGATTTAAAGAAATCTATATTATCTTTGATGTTAATTAAATACTCTAAGAAGTAATAAAAATAGAATCGGAGAAAAAAAGAATGACTCGTGGACCTAAAATTTAAGTCTCCAATATAGCTGGTCTTATTTAAGCAGTTTCTGACCTGTAAATAAAAATCTCCCATCACAGTGTTTGTTATCAAACATCTCTTAAATGGCTACACCAATTTTCATTATTTTTTTTGTATATTTGGTAGGTCTGAGAATATGCCAGAAATTAATTAGGATCTAGATGTATGATTGAAAAGTTGGTTTAATTCTGATTAATTGGTTTGATTCCGACAAGCACAAACCTAAATAGTTAATTTTTTTGTAAATATTTTATTTAGTTGTTAAAACATACTTGTAAGGTGTTAACAAGTCCGTCAATTAATTATTATAAATAGAAGTTACATCATTTATAAGATTATGTTACAATTTATTACAAATAGTTGTTGCAAACACTGAATTGTATTGAATGTGTTATATTTAATGAAATTCAAAGAAATACATATCTAACAATAGATGATAAGTGTACAAAGTATTATATGAACAAAACTGTTCATATAATAAATTCCTTAATATACTTACCTACATTTGTATTTCAGCATAATTACTCCATAACTATTTTATTTGCATTAATATGCTTAATGGACCTGCATTAATGTTATTAGACTCCAATTATCTTTTTTGCTCACATGGAATTCTAAAAGTTGTTACCGTATCTAACTGAATTGGTCTAGATTTAGACCCTGGATAGTTTGGGTGTCAATGCTCTATTATGTAAATTAAATCTACAGTTTAAGTTATAATAAAATATACAGTTAAGTTATGTAAGTTTAAATTTTATTGACTCGTGTATTATAAGGGCCGAAAAATACAATACCTTTGAAGGTCACGCGATTATTTTTGCCTTGAAGTAATTTCCTCAGGTTTAAAATTTAGTTCCTTCAAGACTCGCCGATTTAGATGATATACATGAATGCCAAACTAAAGTAAACATTGTATAAGCAGTATTAGCATAGGCACTTAATAGATATCTTGCCTATCGGCTTAGTAGGGGGGCGCAGTCCGCTAGTCCGCCGCGAAGGCGCGAGGCAGTTGAAACGCGTCGGGCGCGCAGCACGCCGCGCGCGCACTCCGTCCCGCCAGTGTGATGTCACCGTGAGCCCAGTGGTTGTCCGTTACTGTGAAGTGTTGTTAAGCGTGTCATATAATGGTAGCTATGGTGGCCTCGGCGTCCGGATACGGCACCCTTCGCCGGTTTCTGAGCGCACCTGATGGCCAGGAGATAGATAACCCCGGTGTTGTACCAAGCGCCTCAGTCGCGGTCTCGGTAAGCCATCAATTACACAGTTACATCGATGAGCGTTATGCGCATGGAATGCTGATATTTCTATCCAGGTGTAAAAAAACGTTGTAAGGCAGCTTATCACTGCTTCATTCCTTTGATAAGTTATGCCAAATGTTACTGATAAGAATGTTTATTATGTATATGCAGATATTTTAACTATTATTGCACTAATAAATTTACAAAGAAAAAAATTAATTGTTCGTGTTTAGGTCTGTACAGTTTAACACATCGAGGCCATAGAAACCTCGTTACAAAATAATTTTACGACATAAAAGCTTAGAAAGTCATGCGTTATATCTAACAATGATTACAAAGGCTATTAAAATTACATTGGCGCCCCGAGTACTTTACTTGCGCCCGAGTGCCTAATAAAATTTTCTCATTACTGGACAGCCTAAAGGCAACAGATATATTTAGTTTAACTTCCATGTCGCTGTCAGATATTGTCGTGACCGTTTCAGAACAACTTTTCGGCAGTTAAAAAAAGAATCGAAAGAGCCATCAGTCTACTGTAACCGTCCGGCGCGAGGTCGATGACCCTACTTTCCTTTTTAAAATTCTCTTTAAAATATTAACATATATTGAAATGCCGTCCTTGGCCGCCACCATATGGAGTTTGATAATATTTTTTGTGAGTGATGTCATGCTCATATGGGATTGAAGACATAGGGAGTGTGCGGCCAAGGTTAGGGCATCAGACCGTGGCTCGTGGTCGGCGCCGTCGCTCGCGAAAGCTCGTCTTTACAATGTGGTTGCCGACCCAGATCTCTCTAGCTCTTACTCGCATTTTACCCTCCAAAATTATCATGGCGCGTCGTATATTTAATTAAAATTGATGCCCTATTTGCTCAGCGATACAATATTTATTCACATACATTTTAAAGTTTTATCAAGACTTATTTGTAACCGCCATCTTTAGTTTCTTGATAGTAGCCTGTCCTTCTGTTTATTAAAAATTTTAACTTTAGCCAAATAAAGCTGAAGAGTTTGTTTGTTTGCTTGAACGCGCTAATCTCAAAATCTACTGGTCCGATTTGAAAAATTCAGTGCTAGATAGCCCATTTATCGAGGAAGACCATAGGCTATATATCATCACGGTACGACCAATAGGAGCGGAGCTTCTTATATAAAATATAATAAGTTAATTTAAACGCGATTTTTTCCGCATTACAGGTGTCATATCAGGTTAGAGATTGTAAAATGTTTCATTATAATTCAATACATAGAGAAAATATCAACGGACAAACGATACAAGTAATAATAAAATGGAGAGTGGAGGCTTTGTCTGTAATTTCCTTTCCCACAGCTAGTTTTTTAGTCTTAAAGGTGAATGAATTAAATAACTCAATCGTGAGTTGTGACGAAATCTTACTTTTACAATACGCGACCTTTATTGCGGATAAATTGATTTTATATGTTATATTGTTTTTTATCTAAAAACTGTTGCCTTACTGATTTTCTCAAGAACATTATATGTATGCAAAGTTTAATCGCAATCGAATAATCAGTATATTAGTATGTTGCACGGCGTTTACAAAAAATCAAGAACGATTTCCGTAATATAAAAATATTTTATCTCAACGTCTTGGTTGAATTTCAAATAACAAGAGTTACCTATGGATGTTATGAATAAAACATTGGATATGCTAAACATCGAAGAATTTATAAAATACAGAATATAATGATAATAGATTAATCATAACTGTTTATGATATAAGACTTCCTTATCAAATGGTTATAATTAACAAATTTGTCATATTTCGGAAACAACGGACGGATTGTAATAATCTAGCTACATAGGTAAAGCTGCCCTTGAATGTCTATGCATTTTGGATCTAGTTTAATCGTGACTAGATAATACGCCTGTCCTCAGCATCTTAATGAACATGCAAAGTATGCTACTATACCTAGAATGTCAATTAACTATTGAATGCATAGATGTCATTAAAGAATTAATACATTGCAGAAAACACATTGTAGAATTGTTATATTCTAAAACTAATCGGTTGTCTCCCGCTTCGCTAAGGTTTAAAGAATTTTAGATGACTGACCCTATATACGGTTCCAAGCCAAACTCGGTCTTACCGCGAAAACCGCAATAAAATTGGTTTAACAATTTAAAACATGCGCGGACTACTAAATAAATATTACTAGTGTTACTACTAAATAAATATTAAAAATAGACTTTCTTTTTTTTAATTCATACCTAAAATTTCGAAAAAATACCTAACACGACCAATTATTCATACCTAAAATTACGAAGAAATACCTAACACGACCAATTATTCATACCTAAAATTACGAAGAAATACCTAACACGACCAATTATTCGTACCTAAAATTACGAAGAAATACCTAACACGACCAATTATTCATACCTAAAATTACGAAGAAATACCTAACACGACCAATTATTCATACCTAAAATTACGAAGAAATACCTAACACGACCAATTATTCATACCTAAAATTATGAAGAAATACCTAACACGACCAATTATTCGTACCTAAAATTACGAAGAAATACCTAACACGAAAACTTTCGTAAGCACTCTTTATGTAATAATATGACGGTTTAACACTTACGGGGCTCGTCGCCTCCGCGAGCTCAAAGCGAATGCTCCGTGATGATGGGAACCGGAGTTTCCCGAAACATGTCGAGCTAAACTCGATATTAACCCCGTAAGTGTTAAACCGTCATATTATTACATACCTAACACGACCTATTTATTAATAGCTAAAATTTCGGAAAAATTCCTAATACAACCTATTATACTTAAATAAAATTTCGAAGAAATACCTAACACGATCTATTATTCATACCTAAAATTTCGAAGAAATACCTAACACGACCTATAATATGTATTCATAGCTAAAATTTAAAAAAAAAACACCTAACACTGCTTAAATAAATAAAAAATAGAAAAAAAAATGTTTGGGTCTATATAAAAATACTCAATGATTTATCTAAGTGACATAAGTCATATAAGATAACTACAAATATTATGATTAAATTGACAAAATTTAAGAACAAGGACCATGTCAAGTACAGGGAGCAAAGTTAGGCAAAGCATGTTGTTTATAATATAATTATTTATAGTGAATACAATATTCTCCAATGTGTGTTATTTCCTACAGCGATTAAGATTAAATAGAATCGATTCTACCGCATTGCTCGTTTGCCTCATTAGAATGAATGTCGTGTTAATCACCTTGCGAAGGTAAATCATGTCCATTTGCTGGCATGTTTCCTTGTTTACCTTTTTCAAAATCGAAATAAATTCTTAGGTAGTTCCTGTAATTAAATATCTAATCAATAAAATCCCTTGTAATAACGAATTACATGAAACAGAAATCAAAGTAATTACTATTATATACTATTTGTAAAAGATTGCAAGAGTTTTTGTATATCCTTAGAAACACAACTGTGAAAACCAAATCTGATTTTATGCAGTAGTTTTTACGTGATACGTGTACAAACGTATGTCTAGACAGGGACAAATAAACATTCAATGAATAATAATAGTTTAGCTTTTATTGTTGTTAAGGTTTTCTATAATTCTCCTTTACACACACCACATTTTACATTCAGTTTCTTCCACCACGTTCAAGTTTCTTCTAATTATCTATCTTAATCACTCGACCTTACTGACTACAATAGATAATAAAGTAAACTTACGTGTACCTCAAGAAGGGTTACCTAAACCACCAAATTCTTTGTTCACCGCGCGAAAACACCAGAGAGACTGAGTCTAATCTTTAATTTATTGACGGTATTACTAACAAGGCACCCCCTTGGCGGTAGGAGATCTGTACCCCGACCAGCTTGCTACTATCAGCATGCGAATCCGACCGATCGCCAAGTATCAAAGACGCGTTCCGATCGAGCCGCATGTGGGTCACACTTACCCCCTCCCTCTCCCATCGCATTAATGCTGCGGATCTAGTGGACTCTGGGCTTTTGCTAAGGGTCTGTTGAAACCCCAGCATTTTTTTCTTCAATACTTCTCCCCACTCTATCTTCAAGGATGTATGGCATCGACAAAAAAGAGGGTATCTCTTGTTTTGCCGATGTCCATGGGCGATGGTGGCCACCTACCATCAGGTGGACTATCTGCTCGTTTGCAACTTATCTACCATAAAAAAACAACAACAAAGTATGGCAATTTAGTAAATTCTTCGTCATCAATTATTGCCATACTAGATCGAATGGTCTTACCTAATAAAGTACAAAAATATGCTTGCTACATATTTTTTAACCACGCAAGTCTGGTAGGTGTCACAGCAAGGTCATCCTTGCTCTTGAGTCTTGAGAAATTTACTTTTTCGTTTATGGTAATAACGCTGTCTGAACAGTTACTCTGTTGTTTTACATGAATTTTTCATTTCGTCTGCCTGCCATGTCTGAAAACTGTTGGAACGGTTGTTTGAGAATCTTGTATGCCGAATTTTGTAAATTCTTTGCAATTCAACCTTAGAAATAAGAAAAAGACCCAAAAAATATAGGTTAAGGCTGTATTTTTCCCCTACGTAGAAGAATAATATACTCTACAATAAAATAAAACGTGTTAAAAATGAATGCCTCTGTCTTTAGTTTCGAAATAATAAATGTCCTTTTCTAAAGTTCATGTCAATTTGTTGAATGGTATTTCAGGTTACCGCGTTAAAAAAACCGGTCAAGTGCAAGTCGGACTCGCGTATGAAGGGTTTCATACCAATATTTGGCAAAAAAAATCACGTTTCCTGTATGGGAGCCCCCCTTAAATATTTATTTTATTCTGTTTTTGGTATTAGTTGTTATAGGGGCAACAGAAATACATCATTGGTGAATATTTCAACTATCTAGCTATCACCCTAAAAAGGATCAATATTGGAAGCTCAATTAGTTTACCGTAAAAAATCGTATAAAGTATAAATATTAAATCAGTAGCAAATTCTGGGCAAGTCAGTTAGTCTATACTAATATTATAAAGAAGTAAGATTTGTATTTTTGTATGTAACGAATAAACATAAAAACTACTGTACCGATTTCAAAAATTCTTTCACCATTAGGAAGCTACATTATCCCTGAGTAACATAGGCTATATTTATTACAAGAAAAAATTAGAGATCCTTAGGAAATTTCACGAAAACCAACCCAAGGTGCAAAAAAATTTGCCATAAAATATCTTTCATCGCATGCGCTGCAAAAAGTATTGATGATAGAACAAAGAAATGTTGTACAATATTATAGAACGTATCAATATCTACAAAAAAGTCCGCGAGACCATATGTCCAACTATTATAGTTACGTCACTATAACTACTTTTTTATATTTTAAAAGTTGATAAAAATGCCTATCAAAATCAGACCATGTTTTCTATAACTTTGTATTAATCCTTATCCAAATAAATTATTTCGTATTCAAGACTATTTCAATACCTGTAAATTACTTTTTGAATTATTAAAATCGAACTTTCCATTCAAAAGATATTATGAAATTAAAAATATCAATATAAACAAAAAATACACGACGACGCGACGGGCCAGTATAGCGACGCAGCGCAGCGAGTAAAGCGGCAAGAGAGGGGGCACCGAAATGCGGGAGGGCCAATATATTTTTAAAAATAATATTCCACCCGCGCGAAGCCGGGATGGGCCGCTAGTATGTAATAAAGAACAACAGTTCAAAAACATAATGAGTGTACTATAAGTAAAACAAGCGGTAAATACTGAACTTAATGAAAATTTCAGTGTTGTTTGTTGACCTCGCGGGTATGAGGAAGAAAACTAGTTTAATGTAATTGTCGTTGATGGCAATTTGTACCGTGAACCTTGTCAAAGGATCCATATCTATAAATAAGTATGGCATACCCGTTTCGGAGGCGATCGAGCGTCTTGCGAGTTGCGACAGACGGATGGTGTTCCGCGCATACTTCCGCCCACCGTCGTCACTCGTCCTATAAGGCGTGGACTCGTTACTCGTTACGCTTCCACGTAGGCAAATCTAATTGAATGTTTACTGTTAATTGCTAATAGCCATATATACTTTTTCCTTAACTAAAATGGCCATCAAAGTTACAAATCTCGAAGACTGTATGTCAGCAATATTATGACTTTTATATTTGAAATGAATCCTTTATACGAGACGTGAGTAATAATAGCACTTTTATAAAATTATGGATTACTTACAAAACCCCATACATACTTTATTATCATAACTCGTCAATGGCACACTGCTGAGCTGGGTCTCCTTCTCAGACCGTAGACATTGTTATGCCATAGTCTACAACGCTGGCACAGTGCGGGTTGGTGGACCTCACACACCTTTTGAGAACATTGAGATCTCACAGGAGTGCAGGTTTCTTCACGACTTTTTCCTTCACCGTTAAATCAAGTTATATATAGTGTGTGCCCAGGAACGAATTCGAGAGACCTCATCGTCTTACATCGCCTATATATATCTGCACTATCTGTATTAAAGGTGAATTCAATTATTTTCTTGTACTTAATTGAAAACCCTAATATAACTATCTGTCAGCACTACACTATCCTGCAGTCAATTCATATGGGTACATTAAAAGTACCGTAGAGCCACTTTATAGTTTATCAATTCGTCTCAAGAGAGCCGTTAGGCTTTCGGTCTTATATTATTTGTGATGTTTTCTATACCTCTATAAAACTTATTACGTTACATTGCATGTGCATACACAGGCCTAGAATCATTTCCAGTTTGGCCCTGGAGTTCCTCATCGTGTACGTAACTATCCTTGAGTGAAGGTCACATTTATACTCACCGCAGACCCAGACGGATCATATCTTATTATTTTATGCGTTTTTGATTCATCCTTGCCTTAGTTTAGTCTCAAGAGTTAATTTATTGTTGTTTCACAGTAACCCTAGAACAATTCCGAATTCATTACTCAATATATAATCACCCGCCTGCACGCGTCTTCACTTTCCTAAATGGTCAATTCATGTTTCCATCTACTTAAGTAATTTGTAGTAAATAACAAATTAATATAATCTAAAATTAGAAAGATATAAAGTCTATTAATAATGTTTTTTAATTATAACAAGAAATTACAAAGTTTACAATTTAAATATTAGGTATAAATATTTAGAATTCTCAATGATTTATCAAATAATTATTTATATAGAGTATCAGAGTAAAGCAATTATTCTTGTATTATATTCATGTTCCTTTACTTTTAGACTCGTGATTATAAAAATGTTGCTATGCAATACTCCTCCCCACATCTCGCTGTAAACTCTAACTCTATCATTTTGATATAACTAGTTATTCTTTAATATAAAAAATTACGGTAAAGTTTCAGAACAAACAAAAAACACAGAGTAATTAATTTAATAAGTTTTTGTACTGAAAGCAATTTTCTATAAGCCGTTAGTCGTAAAACTTCTCGGACGCCTACGGTTGGCAACAGCCACCAGCGTCCGAACCGAAGAGTCTAATAACAATACACGAGCTTTAATGACTTTCCGGTGGGGAAAGCTATCTGCTATACGGTTGGTTCATCGTTTCTTTATATTTTCTTTTACTCAGCTAAACTTTATGACTTGATAATGCTTGGGTATCCGTTTAACTATATGATTCCCTCGGACGCACTACAGGAACGCCGATAGGATGCTCCGAAGGAGGCGGTTTTTTCATTTAAACCGTATTGCACAGTACTTGCAAGATAATGATTGTTTGATCAAGATTGCTTTTCCCGTGAGTATAATGAAAGTCATGTCGTCTCATGCATACCTTTCATCTTCGTCCTTTCTGTCTCACTCAACGTGGGTAGCCGTATGCTTACCGTTTCGTTTTAAAATCTAAGGTTAAATTGAATTTAACCTAATTTTTCCTGCAAAAAATTTTAGGACAAACAGTTATTATTCTTAGGTAAGTATAATTAGGATAATTTGATCAATATTTCGATTATCGAATATTAACTTGGCAACACAGTTGTACGACCCCACCTGTAATTATAGTGGGAATGGATGAGGTGGGTATTTTGTATTAAAAAAAGGATGAATTGATGCAATAAAATCCAGTTGCTCTCGGAACTCGTGTGATTTCAAAGTTGTGTGTTTAAAGATATTTTGCTGAATATTTAAATAATTAGTGTAATTGCTATTTTGCTGAGGAAGTGTTAAATATTAGAGTCAGATGGCCGAGCCGGTGAAGGAGTGTTTCGGTTCGAAAATTTTTAAAAGCGATAGCCAGCGTTTAGCTCGAAAGATTGGTGAATGTAATCGAACCATTAGATGCTCGATTCTCGTCGATGAACTAATGGCCTTTAATATTTTATCATTATCTGCGCAAGTTCGAGGAATTTTTATGTCTATAATACGCCTACATGATACACAGTTCCAGGGAATTGCTTCAACGATGTCTGGACTCTGTACGTGAAACTACTTGATAATAACCACTATAATATTATCTGAAATGGGATCCAACGTCATATTCGTCATTTTGCTTAGCGTTTATTCATTTTAATCATAGTAGTCTTTTAGTTAAATTACGTTTTATGTCTAATTACTTCTTGCCTACACTCCTACACTATCTGGTTTTTGTAAGATAAATGTACTAATTCTGGTGTTAATTTTAAAGTTATTACAGTATGTTTATCTCCATGCGCTATTATAGATTGATCCATAAAATAGTATGTACTTAGTAAAACCATTTAGGGACTAAAACCTAATTGCAAGAGAATGTTCCAAGGCTTCAGTTTAGAAACAAGCTAATTGTATGTTCTACCTGTACTAAGAAAATTTCTGTATTACTGAGTTATAAATTATAATCTTATACCTATTGTCATCTCGCTTCAATCACTCAGAAGCTGTGTAGGGTGGGCGATAAAAGTGGGCGTTTGTTTCTCCTACTTACCATTGACCTAGAAATATTGAACTATTTTTCACAACGAGTGTTACTTAAAAAAGATTTTATCATGGCATTCATTATTAAAACTATTGCGCTTTTGGATAAAAAAGAGTGATTTTAGTCATTGGTTCCAAAGGTGTACGAATGTGTAAAAAATCTTAGTATTATCGGTTTAAACTTTATCTTTGTAGTAAAAAAATATACACAAAGCGTTTAGAATCTAAGTGACTAATTTCTTGCCAGATTTAAGCACAACGGTAATTATTTTCTCCAAAGAATACTTAAATATTTAGATGACTAATGATGCAGCCACTTAGTTTAAGTATAACTTTCAATTGTTAGCTGGAGAAACCAAACATTGATGAATGATCCACTCTCTCCATCGGTCAACAAGTGCCCGCTTTGAATCGGACATAGAGTTCTAGTGGCTATTATACCAATGAATCACGTAACTAAAATGATTAATATTACGACATCTCTTACAGCAAAGACAAATATTCATTATCTGACATCACGACTAGTGACGTAAGAATAACATATCCATAGTTTTTGCCCAAAAAAAAGCTTCCTCCTTTTACAACTTGCTTTCTTCATAAATTAGTGTTAGTACACTAGTTAATCGGATGTCAAAATTTGTCAAGAAGATATGGATAGAATATTACTTAACTGAATTTAAAATAATAATAAAACGTTAAGTCATCGTTTGGCAGTTTTTTTAGTAGATATCTTATCTTATTTAAAACAAAAGAAATGGGAATACAAAGACCTTTCGTAGATAATATCGCAGAGCGAAAGATGTGAGTGGGTTTCAAGATAAAAAAGTAAAATATAGTATTACCGTTTTATATTGTTCTTGTGACTTCTTGTGATATTTATAAGTGAGTAAGAAATAATTCTATTATGATAGACAGAGTCCACACATTTTTTGCTAAAAATAACGTACACAGAACTATTTCAGGTTTGTGCCTGTGACCCTTGTGTAAGACTCGCCAAGCCCATATTCCGTGAATAATTAAATGTTCAAACTGCACTCTAGCTCTAGCCTGTAGGCAATTGTGCGACGCAACCTCCGCTCCGTGGGAAATCTTGAAAACACTCTGCATGCATAAGTAATAGTAAAATCGAGATAAGCTTATAGGTTTCCTACAGAAGCGTTACACGTCACCTGCAGTACTTTTATCGATAATCTTTTGGTTCTTTTACGATATTTATTGTTTAAAGCTAGATCTCGACTTTATCTTATCATTTAGGTATATTACTTAGAATATACAAAATGAGAAGCTGACTTAATGATTGACATATCAACGCAAGGCCTGAACTATAAGGGTTAGAAACTTTGAAATTTTGCTCAGGAGTTCTTTTTATAACGTAGAGGAGTACTAAAAAAGGAGTTTAGAAAATTCACCCCATAAGGGGGTAAAACAAGGGTGCAAAGTTAGTATGAAACTTTGCCGTTTTTGAAGTTATTCAAATGAAATTAAGTATGAAGGTTCTTCATTGAAAGTCATTAAACATGTGTAAAATATTTTTTCGAAAATCATACCTTAAGAGGGTAAAACAAGGGTGCAAAGTTAGTATGTCTACCTCATAAAATTATTAAATATGTCTACAGACGATCTACTGTAGACTAATATAACTACCTCAATATCGCAAAGGAAGTTGCGGGTAAAAGATAGTATAATTTAAGGTACAATGACAATATAATATGGGGGACACGACAATTAAGGTGGGATCCGAAGATGAAGCTCGGTTTTTTAGAGTAGAGCATACGTATATCATAAACCATAATACATTATGATGTCAGCTGCCTACACTTTCACACAAATATATCGTAATTTAGATCAATAAGTGAAAATTTAATAATTATAGTTTTAACGATAGATCAGTTTTATTTAAGTGCTATTGAAAGTATTCGCACGTACTTTCTTATCTAAGTAGCATTTGTCAAAACTTTCATATCGTAAGTTTAGCTAACTCTTTTATGTAATATTAGCAGGCAAAAATATATAGTATACAAACCTGACTGCTCAATTTTTGGAGTCGAATCCCTACCTCTACCCCTTCTTCTCCCATCCCATTACTGATGCGGTTCAAATGAACACCGGGTTCTTGCTCAGGGTCCATTGAAACCGCAGCAGTCGGCGGCGGTGGCCTTTTCCGTCAGACGGACCGTCTGCTCGTTTGTCCCTTATGTTTATAAAAAATAATAGTTTTAGAGCGGTTATGGTTTTTAGTATATACAATACAGCTTAGCTAGGCGAGGATAGGCTGCTAGTATTCAAATAAAAGATAGTGATCACGTATCTTTACAGAACAAGAATTACAGCTACTGAGGTTTGCTCACGACGATTAAATTTACATAGGAAATACAATATATTTGAATGGCCGACTTGTCTTTAAATTATAGTGTCAATAAAAAATGCTGTAATTTTACACCTTGTTAGCGATACGTGTCAAGTAGCGTTATTTCAAATACCTATGCCTAAAACTGTACTTTGTTTTTCGGATTTTACCAATGAATTATTTATTACTGGTATAAGGACTAAAGCACGTAGAAAGTGTCGTAGTGTAGTGTGAATAGTACATTGTAGGGATGTTGCGAATATTCGCATCCGCAAATGCGGAATATCCGCATCGATTTTGACATCCTCATCTGCATCCGCATCCGTATAAATCAATGCGGATGCGAATTAATATACGAACCCTTTCGAAACAGACTGGAGTTCGAAAAGGCGGCCATTCTACTTTTCATTAAATATGATGCTCCAATATTTAAATTAAAAGTTATAGTAGTTCATTCACTACTTTATCATTAAATAAAAGGGTAAATAATACTGTGTTTTTTACCCTACTAACCCAACACTTAAGTTTTTTTATACAGATCCGCATCCGTGGATGTGAGCCTCTTAAAATCCGCATCCGCGGATGTGGAAAAAGTGAATCCGCAACATCCCTAGTACATTGTTACATTGTATTTTGTTTGGCAAATAATACACAACCAAACGATAGAAACAAAAGCGATAATTTTGATAGAAGCGACGTACGCCTTCTAATAGTCGACGCTACCATTTTTTTGGTAAAAAATATGTGAAATATTCAATCTGGCCTATACTTATTTTTAGTCATTGGGATTTCCTTTTTTTATAATACAATAAAGTTTACATTCATAGGATTTCTAACCTCAACCTTAGCCTTTGCTGGCGAAACGCCAATATGGAGATCAACAAAAATTTATTCCACGTCTTCATAATATTAAAAGATTGATGACTTTTATTTCCTCATATACATAATATATTCACGTTAGTAATCTAATTAATTAGAAAAATGTTTTATCGGTTTACACATAGCTCTATAACGAGAATACTTTAAATAATTAAATAAAAATGTTATATTATTCAAATATAATATGCTGTAAGTACTTAACTGTGTTTTGTAGGTAAAAAAAATACTTAATCTTCATATTTCGTTAACGTGGTAGTTAATATTAATGTTTCAGCATTCTTTACAGCTCGTGCTTAGAATTATACAATAGAATATCTAATTAATATACTCAATTTTAGCTATTATAAAACCTAAAAGTTAAATTGACAGTTCAAATATATTATTAAAGTATATTAGAGGCTATGATGTAATCGACTGGCCTCTGCCTAAGTAAACCATGAGTGTCGCCCACTGTATCGATCGGGTATACGTTAATACCTACAATAGCTATTACGAAATATTTATATTGGCTTGTGTACGTTGGCCAGAGGAAACATCTCTCACTTTCACCAGAGATCGTGTCTACTCTGCTGCTTCCAACTGGGTCGCACGGTTGATTAGGGTTGCCAGGTGGAGATTCCTATGCTATATTTTAGGTATCGTCACGATTTCCTATTATATTCACTACTAGTCGAATAGCTAATTTCGTAGTCAGTTCTGCAGTAATACAATTATAGTGACAATTGTGAAAACTGTATCCAATTTCGTGCAGTAGTTAAGTTTATGCCTCGCATTAAGTATTTCTAAATTCTAAAATTCATAAATCTTCTATGTACAGACATTTGATAAGTTATATATATTTAATAGAAATTAATTAGAACTATTATACCAATACATTCAAAAGGTAAAGATATCACAAAATAAGTCCCGTTTTGACAGCTCATGCCCATGAAGTTTTTTATTTTTTACCGATCGAAATGTTCTGCAGGTAATTACATTTTTCATAGATGGGTACCGCCCACTCGGCTAAGTGCTGTGCATAATGATTTTTTCATATTGTCCACAGATTATTAATAATCGGTTAAGGAATAAAATAAATCGATCAAGATATTACTTTTAAGGCTGACTCGCACTTGGCTGGTTTTATTTATACTTGTTCTTAAGCTCATTAATAACTTAATTTCACCAGTTGTGTAGGGATCTTTACTGAAAATTATGAGACTTGGCTGAACTCGAATCATATCGTGCCTCAGTCGTGGACGGACGATACCAAGGCATCTTGCTCAAAAGTGCCAATATCAAAAGGCCTACATCTGCCACGGCGGATATGCTGGCGGAGGTTTTGTGAATGATACCTTGCTCGCATTTGAAACTAAAAGTACAAAATTGTCCTTTCATTTCAAAATACATGTCTACAATATCAAAGTTTAAGTTAAATTTTTAAAAGAACTTTAATCCAATGTATTTTACAAAACATATTCAAATCGATCAAATACTCATGCAAACTAGAATCGATTTACCGTGAGTATCGAGTACCGAGTCGTATAGTTGACTAATTAAGTCATGAAGACAAATGTCAAAACGGGCCTTTTATTTTGTGATAAGTATAGTGCTGACTATATTATAGGTGGAACTGAATGAAAAACCTTTATCAACCAGAGAAAGTGCTGGAATCCTTAATCGGTGATGTTTTGATAAGTTATCAGTTATCGTGTAGTTTATATTTAGTATTTGTATAGACCCCTTATCAATTATTATCTGTTAAGAGAAACTTTCGAACTAGTAATGTAATTTTACTGAACTTAACCTTAGAAATCTGGTAATTTATTATTCATGGTATAGTCTTCTATATATAATATATATATATATATATATATATATATACTGGTATATAAAGCTAAAGAGTTTGTTTCTTTGAACGTGCTAATCTCAGGGTCTACTGGTCCGATTTGAAAAATTCTTTCAGTGTAAGATAGGCAGGCCATTTATAGAGGAAGGCTATATATCATGCGGACGAAGTCGTGCGGGACAACTAGTCTATATATATAAAAGGAGAAGCTGTCAGGCTTAATGACTGACATAACAACGCAGGGCCTAAACTATAAGGGTTAGAAACTTGAAATTTTGAACAGTGGTTCCTTTTATAACGTAGGGAAGCACTAGGAAAGGATTTTTGAAAATTCATTCCCTAAGGGAGTAAAACGGGGGTGCAAAGTTAGTATGAAACTGCCGTTTTTGAAGTTATTCGAATGAAATTCAGTATGAAGGTTAAAGTTATGAAAGACGTGTAAAATATATTTTCTAAAATCATTCCTAAAGGGGGTAAAGGTGGGGGGGGGGGGGAAAGTTAGGATGAAAGTTCTTTGATTTTCAGTTATTTCATTTTCAGTTTTTTATTAAAAGGAGAGAAACGTTAAAATGTTTTTCATAACACTTTTATCTGTAGCCTAATACACCTCAGCGAAACGAGGACGGGTCAGCTGATATATAAAAAGACATTTCATAACTCTCATGTTTAGTATGTTTCCCACTGTATTTAATTGGAGTGAAATATAAACTAAGAACATAATTACAGACTAGATTTTAAAAAATCTATTGTACGAAATATTCTGACATTTTAAATAATAATCAAAGTATTATATCGCTAGTCTTTATAATTGTTCTCCAACACAGACGTTGATGTTTTTGCATAGAGTTTAGTGTACCATAAAGTTAATCTTTAGAGGTTGCGTGGGTTTCATATTTGTTATGACTTCATCAGTTTGATTGCGTTGACGTTTTCAATTAGAACTTGTTTACTTTGCGTTATCTATTGTTAAATAGCTACTCCATATGACATTTCAAAAGTTGAAATTCGCGTACGCTGTCAGCGCGTAAATGGCCGTCGACTCTATCAAAATTATGGCTTTTACAAAAATTTTGCAAAACAAGAAATAAATACCATCCTATATTTCTTTTGGACCTTTGTATTGTTAATACCTTATCTTTTCCTTTTGTTGGCCGACCAACAAGATGCTCTGATCTTTAGGGCACATTTGCATAAAGCACTGTTTGCATTTGTTATAGCCCAGTGGTTGAGACTTCAAGTCTTACTCGGGAGGTCCGAGGTTCGATCCTGGGCACACACCTCTGACTCTGAGTTATGTGTGTTTTAAGCAATTACCACTTGCTTTAACGGTGAAGGAAAACATCGTGAGGAAACCTGCACTCCTGAGAGTTCCCAAAAAAGTTCTCAAAGGTGTGTAAAGTCTGCCAACCCGCACTGGACCAGCGTGGTGGACTATAGCCCACCCTCCTCATTCTGAGGAGGAGACCCGGCTCAGCAGTGGGCCATTGAAGGGTCGTGATGATGATGATTATTAAGGATAAATCGAGGCTTACCATCTACCAACGACTCAGGTTAGAGCTAATCATCTCGCTTCCTGCATTGCAGATTTAATTGTATAACCATTAGTTCCACCAACTGCGAAAGTTAGGTTTTGCTTCAATTCTGTTAATGTGGCCTTGAGATTAATGGTTTTTTTTTTAAATTATAGTGTGAATAAATTATTATTAATACTTCTACTAAAAATAGTGTTTGTTGTTAACCAGAATTACCATTTTTGTCTTTGAAAAAAAAAACGTAGTAAATATTCTTTGCTTTGTAGAATAAGTCGAAAATATCAATTCATTTAAAATTCTTTAGAGGCTGATGACTCGTAATGGCAACACTTCCGGTGTAATTATCTTTTATTTTTAGGTATTCTTGATTATTAACTTTTTATTGCCATTTTTTAATTATTTTATTTTAAGAACGTTATACTTATGTATCTAAAGCATTAAAGAAAAACATTGTCCAAATCTACTAGCCGTATCTTGGCTGATATATTGGTAAAACATGTATGTTCATATCAATGGTTATATATTGTATATTATATATGTTCCTATAAATACCAAATGTGAATAAAACTATCAATAAAATCATTGCAAAATTCCAGTCAACGTGCTTAGACTTGGTTGCAGGGCATGACCAAATTGGGTGTGTTTGATGAATAATGGATCGTAGGATATCTACTAACAATAAGAATTTTTCTCTTCTCATGCCGTCTGTCTCTACCCCCATATTTGGAGTGACGCGCGTCTCTTTTTTTGCTGTTTTTGATTACCTGAAAATCGAACCGGTCTTCACTTGGAGACTTATTGACCTTATCAAGGTTAATTACGAAGCTTCATTAATCATTACATGGTTACATTTAATTGCTATGTAATTGAACAAAAAATAAATAATTGTACAATATTGTCGATCATTAGTAAGAGCCACGGCATTTATTTCGCCAAGTCAAACAATTTACAGAATTTTTGACCTGCAATTTCGTTATGAATAAAGCTTGATGTTGATTAGAGCTTTTCAACATTATTTAGCTAGCGATTATTACATATTTATATATTATATATGTTAAGTAATTATCCTTCACTACATAATACAAAACAAAGTCATCTGTCTGCCCGTATGTACGTTGTAGACCTTTAAAACTACGCAACGTATTTTGATGCGGTATTTTTTTAATAGATAGAGTGATTCAAAAGGGGAGGTTTATGTATATAATATTTGCACCCGTGTAAAGCTAGGGTGGGTCGCTAGTATTATATATAGAAACAAATATTGCATCTAACATAAAAGTTGTGTATTTCTGCTTCCATATTACTGACTAAATACATTTACTGTCCAAAGATTTTATTGCGAGACTTAGCTTATTTTACAGTAGAGCGATTTATTTAACTGAAGTATACGGATGATTTAAGTACCAATTATTTAACTCTATAAGATCATTAGTTTCCCGCGGCTAAGTTAATCCAGGAAGTAAAAGCATCTTGGCAAGTAAATTGTATCTAAATTTCGAGCTTAGCTGTAGGCGGCGTAGGCGAGTGCGTGGGCCGCAGGTGCCAACGCACCTTTCCACTCGCCCGCTCTGCTGGATCGGAATCGATAATGACTACTCGATTGTCTCGATTGACCTCTTAAGATAGTGATGCTAATCGATGTGACGAATTGTGTTGTGCTAACTGTTCCTATGATATATGTACAAAACTTCTGTGTATTAGATTAATATCTTCTTTACGTGTGGAGGAGATTGTCAATTCGACTTTCTACATTTTATAATATACTAGCGGCCTGCCCTCGCTTCGCTCCGAGTATTTAAAACAATATTATAAATGAGGTCCTCAATTTATCACACTGTAATTGTGTAGTTTTTCATTATTTGAAAAAAGAGGAGTGAGGAAAAGGTATAAAAATGATAGAAAGAATAAGAAAAGAAAAGCGGTCCTCAATTTATCACACTGTAATTGTGTAGTTTTTCATTATTTGAAAAAAGAGGAGTGAGGAAAAGGTATAAAAATGATAGAAAGAATAAGAAAAGAAAAGCGACAGATAATATAAGAGGGAGGACAGAGAAAAAATAAAATTGAATAAGTAAAGGCGAGAGGGAGAGAAATAATCGAAAGAAAAAAAGTAAAAAGAGACTGATCATTCTGAACTGCTCGATAAAGATAAAAATTAAAGAGAAAAAAGATAGAGGATGAGAGAGAATAATAGTATATAAGAGGAAAATAGACGGAAATATTATAGACCTCTCTCAGTGAAAGAATTTTTAGAATCGGATCAGTAGCAACAATACGGCCATACTCTAATAATTAAAAAATGTATATGGCAACACTACATCACTTATGTCATTCACGAAGAGTGTAGTTTTCTGTGATTTTTTTTTTTAAATCGGATTAGTAGTTCCTGAGAAACCCTTCAATTTACAAAATGACCAGGTTATGACATTTAAATGGCCATATCTTTTTAATTAGAATATTATACACATAGCCTATGTTACCCAGAAAGGATGTAGCTTTCTATTGGTGAAAAAATTTTCAAAATCAGTTCAGTAGTTTTCGAACCTATTCGCAACATACAAACAATCAAATCTTTCCTCTTTATACAATAGTGTAGATGTAGACTAGTGGACCATTTCTAGCTTCGCTTGGCTAAAGTGTTTACGTAAATAAGAGCATATATTTTGTGTTAGACCTCCAGCAATACTACTATGAAAACCGAGTCTAATTTCGTGCAGAATGATTTCTTTGTTAATGGAGATGATTCTATATTTCATTGGCGTTAAATCATGGACTTCAAATATGCTCCAAGGTATTCCTTAAAATGAAATAGAAAGACATTGGCAGTTAATAGTATTCTTATAGAAAACGCCTCTACAACAGAAGTTAAACATTTATAATATGCGTTTAATAGGGGTCATTCAATATGGCGCATGTACATCTTTATATGGTAAGGAAACTCGATACCTTCGAGTGGTTGCATTATTCTTTGTTCCGTGGTCAGTGTTGAATGTAGAGTTGTAGAGGGTAAATCTTTTGTTTAAATAAGATCCTAGTGTGTTGATACTAACAAAGAACTGGTTTTTAACCCAGTCTTTCTGTTGTCTAAATCTATAATTGTACAATTGTTGTCCACCTTTTACTTATGATAACATAGATGCTGGATTCATATAATTTACGAAAATTGTCTGAAGTCCCAAACATAAATACATATTTTGAGTTCTGTCTTCCGTTCTTGCGGGAATATTCTTAGTAATCTGAGCGAATAAAAAATAGAGAATTTTCAGTTCATAAAATTAATAATATGGCATCATTACACAACGTTTTGACTCGATGTCACGAAAATTTGAAAAAAAAAATATTTTTAATTTCAAAAGTTATAGCTGTTTGTACTGACCCAGTTCTAACAGAAGGGTTCTTGCGGTGACCATCATAAGTCAACAAAAAAATAAGTTTTATAAATAGATAATCTTGTGCCTGATCATTAATTTTATAAAATAAAATGCTTTTATGGCAAAAAAAAATTCTGAAAATTCTCATTTTTTCATCTCTCTGACTACCTCTAACTCAGTGAACGAAAAACGCACCTTAAATGGTTTTTGTAGATTTTTATCCGTGTAAAAATACTTAAGAGATAATCTTCGTCCTAAAAATTGATACATTGTCATTTTTTTCCAAAATACTCGCCAGTATTTAGAATTTAATGCGAAATTATAGAAGTGTTCTTATGGAGACGATGGACTGTCTTGGATTGATCGCGTTGCCACAGAGTTATCCACAATATAAATAAATACAAATAAAATTAAAAAATTATTTACAACTCCAGTTTGTTGTTTTAGAAATCCAAAGGACCCGTTTGTTTTTATATGTATTAGAAAATAATTTATTTGTTGAAATTTAATTACTTCCGACATCTCAAACATACGACGGTTCACTAATGTCGTAAGAGAGAGTGAAATTCGAATGTTGTATGGCGATTCCGCTAATTATCCAGCAATTAACTAATACGAATTCAGTGTAGAGAGTGGCCTAACCGCTCTACTTCGTATACGTTATATGGATGAAAGTAACATACATCATTCTTAATATATTGTAACTTTACATTTCATCTGCACTTTATGTTATGAGGCTGAAGACCGCTTTAATGTCAGAAAATACCAATCAAATTTTATTGTTGTATAATTGTAGTGGATGAATAAAGTGACCATTTTATTTTTCACTTAAAAAGGGACACGGGCAACGGGACGGAAGACTTTCAGATTTCCACGGTTGAATAGAAAAATCAAACAAAATACTTGCTCGGATATTTGTAACAGGCATGTCATGGTGACCATAGTCTCACCAAGAAAAGAATCTGTCATTTGTTAGGTGACGTTATGAGGTATCCCTGCTATTTTGTAAATAAAAACAATGCAGTAGGTTATGCAAACAATTATTGCTGACAACGCGGTAATTTTTACGCGATTTCGGAAAATGGGACAGTGTGACGTCCCGAAGCTTACTTTCGGGACAACGGGACAGACAACCGAATAACGGGTCGGGGTAATCTATGGTCACATTATGCATGAATGAAACGATTTTATATTCCTATTAATTCATAATAAAACCAGGCGATTAATAAAAAAAAGTAGTCTATTAAATTTATTGATGATAGACACACTACCATGTCAAACGCATGATATTGTGTGTAATGTGTAATGTTTTTGTATAATTTCTAATATATTATTATAACTAGTCGACTCGCGTGACTTCGTCTACGTAGAGCTAAGAATGTTCAAAGGTAAAGATTCATTCATATTATATTATTTATTTTCTACTGAATAAAGACTTTCTATCTCATAGGAACTCCTACACTAGGATAAATGTTTCCTATTTGTTGATTTATTACCGCTCAATCCCACAGGAACTGTGCATTTTTCCAAAATTAAATCCTAATTATAAATATTTGCGTACCAAATTTCATTCAAATAAGAAAAAATTTAATGATCAATATATTTTGCAATATGAAAATATTCAAGCGTGAACTATGAATTTTCCAGGATATGAAGTAATAATGCAGATTAAAAAGTATATGTGTGCAAAAATTCATCGAAATCCGTTTAGCCGTTTTTGTATGATTGAGTAACCACTATACAAACTTTCACATTGATAATATTAGTAAGATTAACAAGAGCTATAAGCGTGACAATAATTTAAATATTTTTATCGATAGCCATTAACTTTGCAAAGAAAAATCGAACCAGATTTCTCGGCCTCGATAGGCAACAGCAACACCGTTATAACTTAATCATTTCTGTCTTAATGCGTTACTGTCTAGATTTGATCTATATAGTTTCTTGTGGCATTTCATTTTATGGGCTGTAGCTTCTTAAAAACTGCCAAGTAGTTTGCCAAACGAGTGCGATACGTTTGCCAATTTTGTTTGTATTAAATTAAATTGTTAGGAACAGATGTTTTAGGAAACAGAAGCCGTAGTAGAGTTTGGCCCAACATTTGTGAATATAACTGAAAGCTATACCAAAATAATATTACTACGTGTTTTTATAAATTTGACAGTTTGGATGTTTGAATGAAATTTGGCTTACAGGTACTTCATAACTTTCATAAAGGGTAAAATTCAGTTCCTGCATGATAATGATAAAATATGTTTACCGTCGTGAGCGATTAAATATTTTTATTTAGCAACAATATATTAAGATTTTTGTTTTTGATAAATCTAAATATTATATTGCACCCGTGCGAAGAAGGGGCGGTTCGACTAGTAGACTATCTATACTAGTATTATAAAGAGGAAAGATTTGTATTTATGTATGTAACGAATAAACTTAATAACTACTATGGACTAATTTTAAAAATTCTTTTTCCGTTAGAAAGCTACACTATCCCTGAGTAACATACGTTATATTTATTACAAGAAAAAATTAGAGATCTTCAGAAATTCTTACTAAAACCAACCCAAGGTGTAAAAAATTAGCCATAACATGTCTTTCATCGCATTCGCTGCGGAAAATATTGATGATAGAACAAAAAAATATTCTACAATATTATAGAACGTATCAATATGTACAGAAAACTTCACGAGACCATATGTCAACCAACCCAAGGTGTAAAAAATTAGCCATAACATGTCTTTCATCGCATGCGCTGCGGAAAGTATTGATGATAGAACAAAAAAATATTCTACAATATTATAGAACGTATCAATATGTACAGAAAACTTCGCGAGACCATATGTCAACCAACCTAAGGTGTAAAAAATTAGCCATAACATGTCTTTCATCGCATGCGCTGTGGAAAGTATTGATGATAGAACAAAAAAATATTCTACAATATTATAGAACGTATCAATATGTACAGAAAACTTCGCGAGACCATATGTCAACCAACCCAAGGTGTAAAAAATTAGCCATAACATGTCTTTCATCGCATGCGCTGCGGAAAGTATTGATGATAGAACAAAAAAATATTCTACAATATTATAGAACGTATCAATATGTACAGAAAACTTCGCGAGACCATATGTCAACCAACCTAAGGTGTAAAAAATTAGCCATAACATGTCTTTCATCGCATGCGCTGCGGAAAGTATTGATGATAGAACAAAAAAATATTCTACAATATTATAGAACGTATCAATATGTACAGAAAACTTCGCGAGACCATATGTCAACCAACCCAAGGTGTAAAAAATTAGCCATAACATGTCTTTCATCGCATGCGCTGCGGAAAGTATTGATGATAGAACAAAAAAATATTCTACAATATTATAGAACGTATCAATATGTACAGAAAACTTCGCGAGACCATATGTCAACCAACCCAAGGTGTAAAAAATTAGCCATAACATGTCTTTCATCGCATGCGCTGCGGAAAGTATTGATGATAGAACAAAAAAATATTCTACAATATTATAGAACGTATCAATATGTACAGAAAACTTCGCGAGACCATATGTCAACCAACCCAAGGTGTAAAAAATTAGCCATAACATGTCTTTCATCGCATGCGCTGCGGAAAGTATTGATGATAGAACAAAAAAATATTCTGCAATATTATAGAACGTATCAATATGTACAGAAAACTTCGCGAGACCATATGTCAACCAACCCAAGGTGTAAAAAATTAGGCATAACATGTCTTTCATCGCATGCGCTGCGGAAAGTATTGATGATAGAACAAAAAAATATTCTACAATATTATAGAACGTATCAATATGTACAGAAAACTTCGCGAGACCATATGTCAACCAACCCAAGGTGTAAAAAATTAGCCATAACATGTCTTTCATCGCATGCGCTGCGGAAAGTATTGATGATAGAACAAAAAAATATTCTGCAATATTATAGAACGTATCAATATGTACAGAAAACTTCGCGAGACCATATGTCCAACTATTGTCGTTACATTTTAAAAGTTGATAGAAATGCCTATTAAATTCAGACCATATAATCCATACCTTTGTATTAATTCTTATCCAAATAAACTATTTCGTATTCAAGACTGTTTCAAAACCTGTTGATTACTTTTTGAATTATTGAAATAGGACATTACATTCAAAAGATATTACGAAATTAAAAAAAAGCTTTGGTTCCAAAGTTTTCTCTACAAACATCATTCACCATCATAACGTCTGCTTTGTTTGAAGGTATAAATATGACACTTAAAGGTTAAGATACAATTAAAAATTAACTTAGATACTATTTCTGTTATATTTTTTATCATAAGACAATTAAGTACTGTTTTGATGTACCGTAAAAGATTTGAAATAGTTTGATCGATACGATTTCTTCCGGCATTTGATTTAATGGGCTGTAGTGTCAGTTGTTTATGATGCTCTTTGATCGAGAGCATCCAAGTGGTTTCCTATTTGGGAGTGTCTCTACCGACCTATTTTTAAATAGCGTATGCGACGGCACGCGCCTGACTCTGACCCGCTGCATATGATTAGCTGTCGTATACAGTTGTAACGTATACATTAATAGCAATACAATACACTAAACGTACGATGTAGAGCTGATTAGTTTCAGGGCTTGTGATACTTGCTTCTACTCCTCTTTCTAACTACCTAAAGTTAGCAACACCATTGCAAACTTCAAGTATACCCCAAGTGACAATATATTACCACTGTTCTGATAGATTTCTTCAGACTGCCCGATCATCAAAGTCGTGTTTTGTGATGTTAAGACTCCATTATGAAGGTTTCGTGTACAAACGTTTGATATCATTTGCTAGGTTTCTGTCTAAAGTGCAATTAATACGGTATTTTACATGCAACTGTGCAGTATAGCTCTTTTTTTATGGTAGATAAGGGGCAAACGAGCAAATGTTCCACCTGATGGTAAGTGGCCACCATCGCCCATGGACATTAGCTAATCGGTAGATATGATTAGTTTTACAGCAAAGGGGGAATGCTGAAAGTATCACCTTCGGGAGTAATATTCTTGTCATCAAGCCTTCAAACAGTTGCTTTGCGTGAATAGTATAAACCTATAATTACCCCCTAACAGCACAAAAAGGGATAGTTATTATCCATTGTTATAATTCTTCTATGTACTCTTTGCAGTTATGTCAGAATTTTGTTAATAATTTTGTGCGATCATGAACCGAATATACGTAACCACTTGAGTATATTAAGCACCTTATTAAAGCGAATGCAAAATTTATGTGGCATTGTCTTCCAGTGAAACTAGTCGTAGGCATCGAATACATATTTGATGCGCCATACTTTACTAACCTTTAGACTACCTAGCCTATCTGCATCTGTTACCATATCGGTTCTATTTCAACTGACGACGCATATAGCCTAAACTTCTTTACTCCTCCTTCCCCCAATTACTGCTGCGTTTCCAGTAAGACGGCTGCATTACTTTCTTCACTACCGAATTTTATCGATATCATCGGTAAATCCATGGGCGAGACGTTGGATATTATTGCCATTACATCGTTAACCCTCCTATTTATACATAAAAAAATAAATCCAGGAAATAATTGCAGTGTAGAGTACTTACTGTGTATTTTTTTATTATTTTTTTGAAGTAAAATTTGGGTTTAAAGTCATTATTGGAATTGATTTTTCCTTCAGGATTAGTTATTGGAGTTATTTTATTAAATTTTGAAGATGACTATAAGAAAGAATGATATAACTGTACAAACGGTAATTAATATCTGATTATCTAATGCCTACTACATTCCGAAAGTTCATTTACATGTATGTACAAGTACCCAACAACTGTTCGCCAGTTAACTGATCAACGTACAATAAGCGGACGTTACCATAATATAGAGGTTAACAATAATTGTCGCATACGACAATCACTTCAATGGACATTCAAGCCTTTGTGATTCTATTTTAAAAAGTGTTTTTCACATCTACTATTTGCATTCGCGTTTTCGATTGTTATCTTTACAAAAATTGATCTGTCTTCACTAAGCTTTTATACTCGACAACCGTTGTGCCAACTGCTGGCCAGTGGCTTAATGGCCAAGAGCTTCGATCAACACCTTAAGAGGCTCGCGTTAGATGGCCGGGTTCTTGACCCAAGGCTTGATGCAAAAAGCGGTACTACTAGACACGTCACGTATCGTGAGGAAGTTCCTCTCTCTGGAGCCCTAACCATCGGTAGCTTGGACCGTGTGATTGTTTCTCAGAATATATTTAAAAATTTAATTTATAGGAATTTTAGACAATTAAATCTACTAGAATTTTTCATTGCGCTTATAAAAAATCATTGAATCGTTAAACGAAGCGGATGATAAAGAAGAAGTAAATTGTTTATTATACAAAGAAATATTTGAAGCAATCATTTTTAAAATTACAAACATTATTTAAAAGCTTATTTACATAACGTTTTCTAACAAAATTTAATATTTGTTCCAGTCAAAGCAGCGAGCGTCGATTAAATGGCTGCTGTCGAAGGCATTCAATAACCGGGTACCGGATAATCTTCAAGAGCCGTTCTACAGGGATCATGAGGTAAGATAACACAGTTTTTTTTTAATTTCTGTAACCTTAATACCCAATTTTAAATTAAAATGTTCACTGCCCTCCTGCTTTTGGAAGTTACCGTATTTGATAAATAAGCAGCCATGAAAACCAAATAATAATGTGCTAATACCAAGTACTCTAAAATCTTATATAAGACTATGAACTATAAATATTCTATATCTTATCTTAGTATAAAACAGAAGATGTATTACTGATACATATTTCATTACAAGTTACAACATCAAAGAAAGTACGTCAAACGTTTTGTAACATATTGCTTTCGTTGTAGATATGATTTATATTAAATATTAAATTTGATTTTAAATATACGTTAGTTGTTTGAACTAGTTTATTAAAAACGTATTAAACTGAAGGTTTTATTGTTGGGAACTTTTCATTTGAATGTAGCATAAAGTCTGCGGTTTCGCTAGTCCGTTGAATGCGAATAAAGAAAATGAATTTTACTTTATTTAAAATAGAGATTACAAACAAATAAGTTCCCTAGCTTTTGTGTATCTGTCTAAAAAATATTACATACTTGGAAATTTCGTTTTCGTCTATCTGCCTCCCGAACCATGCCTTGTATCCATTTTGAGTTTCAATATATTACGAATCGAATTTCGATATATTTGGTGGTCTGACACATTGGATGTAGAACAATGACAAAAAGCTAAACATGGATTGTTAAATCAATCTTTCAATATGCAAAGTTTCAGCTTGATTAGTTGACAATAACTGGTTTGAGATTCAATTGCAAGATTTAAGTTCAGACGTGAACTAAATTCCGCTGTAAGTAATAGTTACGGTGGACGAGCAAATGTCTCCCATCTGAACTGTAACTGCCACGCTCACCTTTCCGTCTGGTTCCTAGAAAGACACATGATGTGCTATTTCTGTCGGCAGGCATCTGTTGTTATGTCCTTGAAACAAGTTCGCAAAGTTCAAGCCAAGCTATAGCGGTATTGATCCATCCAGTTATATGGGACTGGCGAGCACGCGAGCAGTCTCGCTCGTGGGAGTGGTGGTGACCAAGTTGTTAAGTGACTAGTGGAAAATGTTTTTGGGCAATAATATAGCACGTGCTAATGTAAGCAGGTTAATTACTTTTGATAAAATAGTACTTTTATCGTTCAAAGAACCTAATAAGTAACAAAAATTTATCACTGTTTATTTGCGGTAAACTTTTCAAAGGGTTAAGGGTAAATACCCTTGCTATTTTTTCTATTAACACTTAAAGAGCCGATAATTAAGTTAAGGAAAAAAAAATCTTATCTTTCGTTTTTATTCTTTTTTACATTACATAGTAAAATTGAATTATAATAATACTCCGTTATATTCAGCTTTGTTTTCAATTTTTTCAATGTGGTGGAACAAATGAAATAAATTAAAAGCGATTTAATTTTCACAGGGTCATATCAAATGCATACCCTTTGTTGGGAAAATAAGTGACATAAGTCAATTACAAATGGCCTAATGACTAACTTGTACTGTACCTAAACATAAAGTATTTATTACGTACATCAGTTACGTAAAACACATTCATTGCAACATTAATATGATCAAATGTTCATAAACATAACATTGTTTATTGAAATTGTCGATTTGTAGTAAATGTATCTGCTGACCACACTTTGATTAATGTCAACAAGTTCAAGGATTGTTTGATTACTTTATAATAGTGCGTTTATTTATAACTATGATAGTCAAAATATCCGGTGTGAAATACGCTGCGTTTGATGCTCTAAGTTTTAGGTGAAAAAAAAGCAGTTAATCTTAGTTCTGTGACATCTACTATTTTAAATTTGAAAATAACATATATCTATGTATTAATACGCGAAGCAAAAATTTTGTACCCTTTTTTACTCTATTGCGCGGACAGAGGACTATGCCCACACTTATAGTTTATATATAGAAGGAGGAGAGAATCCTATTTTATTTTTTAATTCTGCATAAAAAATATATTAAATCAATAAAAAAACACCACACACTTCCATGTATTTGACACACACACGCATATATACTCTGTTATTTATTGGTAATTTAAATGAATTATGGTCGTATTTCGACCACTAGTATAGTATACAATATAGACTGTTATATTAGCGAATAATTTGTACATAGAAAATATTTAAGAAAACTTACTGTGACAAGAGAGAGAGAGAGACAAGACTCCTTATCTTGTTGTTAGAATCAATACAAAACAGTAATTTTTTCGAAATTTTTGTCTATGGGCCTGTCTGTATATCTTTACATTCATCACGACAAAGGTGTTGTACAAAAGTGGATAGTCGCTTTGATCAAGGTCTAACTTATAATCTTGGCTTTGTTTTGTTTAAATCTGATGTTAAAAAAGTGGGTCGACTAATAGAATTTGAAATTATTGAATTGTCTATATTCCCAGTTTATTCCGGTATCATAAAATACAAAAGCAAGCTACATGTAATAAATGAAACTATTATATCCATATTAAAACAAAAGGCATTATGAGATTGCTGCGTCAGAAACTATTACAAAAATACAAATAAACATTCCTTTTATATACTTCGAAGATACTCGTGCTGTTCTGCATCGCCGGCATCGACGGATCGTTTTGATGGAAATAACCACTAATGAATGTATAGTTGTATAGCACAAACTTGTGTTTGCTTTTGGATAATTCCAGAGTATCGCCGTTTTCCGGGTAACTAAGCTTATAAGGTCGAGAATGTAACGCAGGTGGACATCCAACACGGTGAATATAGAACTAGCGTCACGTAAAAATAGCCAGCGCCATTTCCGTCTTCGGAAAACGGGGATCTTTTGTTCCTTTCGTTACTGTATAAATCGCTTGATGTTTAACTTACACAGAACCCATATTGTGTGACAATATGTGTTATTTTGTATATTTCATACCCGTTTTTTACCCGATTGGGGAAGGTTGTCGATAGTTTTCATTTCTGAGGGTAAGAAAAGCATTTGTAATCATTGAAATTTCGATACTTTGACAAAATTAGCTGAAGTTTAGGCTTCCTTAGAATCTAGGTTCTTTTATAATAATGAGACACGGCGAAAAATTCGTCTTAAAATCAATATAACCGAGTATGAAATGAAATTCCGTTTATTTTTTTGGTCGGATCTTAAGAGTTTCATCATCATCATCATTACGACCCGTCAATGGCGCACTGTTGAGCGGGGTCTCCTCTTCCGAATGAGGAGGGTATTAGGCCATAGTCCACCACGCTGGCCCAGTGCGGGTTGGCAGACCTCACACACCTTTGAGAACTTTTTGTTTTGGGAACTCAGGAGTACAGGTTTCCTCACGATGTTTTCCTTCACCGTTTAAGCAAGTGATATATAATTGCTTAAAACACACATAACTCAGAGTCAGAGTTGTGTACCCAGGATCGAACTCGGACCTCTCCCGAGTAAGACTTGAAGTCTCAACCACTGGGCCATCACTGCTTCTGTTAAGAGTTTATCATGGCTTATTTCGATGATGATATTAGAAAAAATATCTTTTGTTTAAACAACGTGCTTTTATGTAGAGGAAAGTTAAATAAATACTATAATGCGATACGACATACGACAAAGAGATAATAATTTAACTAAAATCGCTAGTTAAAATTAAACTAAACCTGTTTCGACATTTTAAAACAAAGAATATAATTGCCGTAGTGATTTCCCACGACCAATGACAGTTATGTTTTTAAATGAATCAACGTCCGAAATCATTGTTGACTCAGCCACAGATTACCTGTGCATGCCTTTTACTTATTTGTGATTCATGTTTATCATTTTTAATTATTTCCTCTTAATTCGGATACGGTCTCGTACATAAGTTATTTTTAAGCAGCATAAGTTTTATGAGCTCTCATTCATTAATTAATCTTTGTAAATTATTTTCGCTTATTTCAACGACTTTTTCCTAGCCGATAATTAATGCGAATTTGTATTTGTAAGCCAGGTTATAGTAGCCGGCAGCTAATTGTAGGTTTGAGCAAAGATAGTGGAGTATAGGTAGTTGCAGATTGTGAGCGTGCTGCGTGCCTTTATTGATAGTTCCTTCTGCGACGTTTACAGTTTTGACAAATATCAGGCGTTTTGACAAATATAAAACGTCGCGTAAGAACCAATCGTTTTACGTTTCAAGGTAAAACTTATACTTACGTGCCGGCAGCTATAGTAGTCTCCTTTGGATTGATGATATGATCTTTTCACTTCATTCAATTTTTCCATAAAACTGGCATTTCAAAATGCGCATCGTTAAATATCTGGGTAAATGAAAAAATCGAACAACAACAATCAGAATCACAGCGCCTTTCTCCTTGACCCGTAGCGCCGCCCGCAGCTGCCGTCTGCAATTTGTCGCCACACAGCTTTGTTGCGTTTTTTGTGCACCGCGCGTTTTCTCACTCACGTCGCTTCATTATTTGCGGCACGCATCTAATTGAGAGGACCGCTTTTTGCTTTATGACTGTTCGGCTGGATTGATTAGGGATCGTGAGGAAACCTGCACCCCTGGAATTTCTCCATAATTTCCTCAAGAGTGTGTCAAGATTGCCAACTTGCACATGGCCGTTGTGCTGAACTGTGGCCTAACCCTTTTCACATTGTGAGTTGGGGACTCGGCTCTGCAGTAAGCCATAAATGAGTTAAGATGATGATTATTGTTTAATTATTGATATATCAAGAGATCTATCGTAATTTGCGAATTAAATAGCAAAAAGTAGAGTTGTGTTTTAATTTGTGTATCTGTGCGGGAAACACAAAATAAAATATTGCGGGATATTACTTTCCGCAATGGCATAAAAACCTCCATGAAAAGAAAATAACTTCGATACATTGCATCGCTGTTTTAGGGTAAAGTAAAGAAAAATCTGCAGACTTACATCTTTTTAGTATGATTAATATTATTAATTATAATCCAATGTGGTGACATAAATCGATTTTGTACTTTTAAATAACGCTGCTAAAATTGGATAGCAGTGGTAGAAATTGCGGTCATTGCATTTTACCAATAAAAGCCTCAACGCTAGTTCTAAGGTAAGTCGTTTTTGAAAAGGATCTGAGTTCATAGATAGCGCAGTAAATTTATTTCTTAATATTCTGGAATATGAAATTAATTTCTTTGAATGTAGCCTACAAGGCAAAGCAGTCAGCCTATCATTGAATCCGGTTTGGTCGGTTACAGGGCAGCTGAAACATTGTTTAATATTCCAGGAGGGCTATCGAGTATGATTCACGGCAATAACACAGGTACTATATAGATACTTCTGTCGCTATTTTTAGCATTGCGAGGAAAGTAATAAACTTATCAACCTCAATACTGTATCTTTTGTTATTGTCCTCTCGTTTCCTTTTAGGTCCACGAAGGTCATTACGTAACCAAAAGTCTTATCTATCTTAACTTTACTTTGGGTTTGTTTAGGTTAGGTTAGTTATTTTAAGGTCGGGCTTATTATCTTGCTTTTAAGTGTCAGTAGAGCTCATTGGTTCGCTGGATCCCCGGGGGTTCAAATCCCAGTCATTGGTTTTTTTTATATTACAATAGGTTGGCGTTTGACCGTGCCTTGCCTGATGATAAGCAATCACACGGTCTAGGATGGAACACGCCTTCCTAGAAGATACTTGACTACTGACGTGGTCTACTCCTAACACAAGCATTTTGGCTTACTTAGAGGGATTGAGGAACATTAGTAAGTAGTTTGTGATCCATACCCTAGTATGTATACTATTTTTTTTAAAGTGTAATCTACAGGTGTTCATTTTTAAAATGATCGAGTTCATTTGATCTTCAATATTCCGATTCAAAACGGATACTCCTTATACTTTTTCCTAAAGCCCAGTCATTGGACTACTGACGTGGTCTACTCCTAACACAAGCATTTTGGCTTACTAAGAGGGATTGAGGAACATTAGTAAGTAGTAAGTAGTTTGTGATCCATATCCTAGTAGATATACTTTTTTTTAAAGTGTAATCTACAGGTGTTCGTTTTTAAAATGAACGAGTTCATGTGATCTTCAATATTCCGATTCAAAACGGATACTCCTTATACTTTTTCCTAAGCCCAGTCATTGGACTACTGACGTGGTCTACTCCTAACACAAGCATTTTGGCTTACTTAGAGGGATTGAGGAACATTAGTAAGTAGTTTGTGATCCATACCCTAGTATGTATACTATTTTTTTTAAAGTGTAATCTACAGGTGTTCATTTTTAAAATGATCGAGTTCATTTGATCTTCAATATTCCGATTCAAAACGGATACTCCTTATACTTTTTCCTAAAGCCCAGTCATTGGACTACTGACGTGGTCTACTCCTAACACAAGCATTTTGGCTTACTAAGAGGGATTGAGGAACATTAGTAAGTAGTAAGTAGTTTGTGATCCATATCCTAGTAGATATACTTTTTTTTAAAGTGTAATCTACAGGTGTTCGTTTTTAAAATGAACGAGTTCATGTGATCTTCAATATTCCGATTCAAAACGGATACTCCTTATACTTTTTCCTAAGCCCAGTCATTGGACTACTGACGTGGTCTACTCCTAACACAAGCATTTTGGCTTACTTATAGGGGTTGAGGAACATTAATAAGTAGTTTGTGATCCATACCCTAGTAGGTATACTATTTTTTTTAAAGTGTAATCTACAGGTGTTCATTTTTATAATGATCGAGTTCATTTGATCTTCAATATTGCGATTCAAAACGGATACTCCTTAAACTTTTTCTTAAAGCCTGTTATTGTTTCATTTTATGAAATTTTAACTAATAAAAAGCGTTTATGTTCATAGAAAATATACACAGACTTCATATTCTCGGTTTGTTCAACAGCTGCAGTAAATTACTGTAATTTTATTCACTGTTTGTTTATTTAATCTTAGTGAATACAAAACTATTGCCGACTGTAGACTGTAGCGGACGAGAATAGAGCTATTATTGTTAATTCCCATATCGGTATTTTAATTGCACTGTATATTTGTTATTTTGGATTTAATTCAATATATCAAATGTTTTCTGTATTCATATTAATATATTAGTCGTCACGGCCTGACTTTTCTGGACTAAAATATTTAGAAATGATTTTGATTTTTTTCCTGACATCCTGTACAACTGTTAAAATCGTATCCAATTTCAAGAAAATATTTAAAAAAAAAAACTATTTTTTTTCTGTTGGTGTTATAAAGACAGCTCTCACATTAACTGTTATTTAATATCTTCCACATATAGATATTTAATAAGTTAAATTTTTATTACACGTTTCAAATTAAGGTAGATCAGTTTCAAATAAATAAACTGTTTTGGTCATTATTAAATGTTACCAGGATTTTAGTTTGTAGTTTCTTTGTCATAAAGTGACGATGATGACTAATAGTCGTATATAGACAATTGTCATGTCTACTTCATACTCGTTTCCGTGACAGATAACTTGGTTCTTCACACCCTCGTTTTAATAATAGTAAATTATTTTGTTCATTTATTTGTATTAATTTATTAGTAATAACCTGTGGTATAGCAAAGCCTGGGGGTTGTAATCTAGGTGTAGGTAAACGAGCATCTTTATAATGCACCAATTCACTCGCGTTTTATAAATAGTCAAACAAATCAAAGGCTATTAAAATCGTTAGTAAGGACAGAATAATTACATTGAAATTTTGTGTAAGTATTTCGAAAAAATATCCCCACTTTTCTTATTTGTTTGTCTATATTTATAATCCTAACTAATATTATAATTTCGAAAATAACAACTAAGTAACGTAGGAAATACTTAACAATACAAACTAAACAAACGTAAGTGCATTTTAATCTCCTACTTATGCCATCTATTGACGGATAGATGGCGTCTGTCTGTTACACGATCAGGCTTAAATCACTGAACCGATTTTGATCAAGTATGATACAAATATAAAGTATAGCTTAAGGTTTTATCGCGAAACAATATTTAAGAAAACAAAGTAGAAAATTGAGTGTGCTTGTACGCCATTTATGACTAACGAAGCTGCCAAATAATTACAATTGAACTTCACTTACGGGTAAGTTCGTTTAATCATTAAATATGCACCAAACTAATATGGTATCGCAACACATCAGTTTAATTTTGATCGTAATTAATGAATTTGCGTGAATGTTTTTAGTGTATTAATTTTTGTACAATGAGGTCATTAAAATAAGGTTATGCACACATGTAGAAGATTTTTAGAGCCAATTTCATATTGTAGTGTTTTTTACATGGGAACGGTACCGCACAGTAACAATAATAATATGCAATCAACTCCAATTTTAGTAATGAAGTCTCAGAGCTCCGTTTGACAACTGGCTCAAGTCTATCGGAACACAGGTTATATACAGTCTTGGAATAAAATAAAAGGTACTACCCTCGAATATAAAGTAACCTATATTCGATATCTATTCTTTGAGACTTATAAAGATTGTTGAATAGGTCAGTTTTTACAAATATTTATATATAGAGAGATAATATAATATATTTCACGAAGACCTGTTAATTTTTAGAAATTCACGTGTTGTGAAAACAACTTTTGATTTCTGTACAAACCTGTTTGACTGTAAAACACATTGAAATCATTTATTTATTCGGTAGCCTAACCGCACGATAACACTCAAAAGTACAATAATATACAATCCAAACGGAAGCCGAGCAGTGCCTGGGGCTTGCTACTCAATACTTTCCATCAACAACGACCTCCTCCGACACTAATATTTAACACTTCTTCAGTAAAATAGGAATTACACGAATTATTTATATACTCTGCAAACTGACTTTAAATACACAACACTGAAGTCACACGAGTTACGAAAGCAACTAAACTTTATTGCGTAAAACTCATCCTTTTTATAATACAAAATACCTCCCTCATCTATTCCCACTATAATGACAGATGGGGGGGGGGGTTATATTTAGTATTAATATTTTAATAACATAAATTATTTAATTGGTCGTATTTCGACAACAATCGATATTTAACAGTATTTAAGACATTAGACAATTCAAAGCAAAAGTGAGAGCCGAGGTCGCCATTTTGGGGAAATGACCAATATTCACACGATAGTTTGCGTAGAACGGTCAATGAGATGATAATTTTATGTTGTAATTCTTTAGTAACACATAGTTTTGAATATAATGTTGTTTATCTTCCACTGGCTCAACTTTTCTGTATGCGTCGTTGTAAGAAACTTGTTTTTTGAGTTACTTGATGGATATTCTTGAAGTTTTTATATGAATAATTAAAAGCTGAGTCACAATAATTCTTTATAAGTATGTGAATTCCATTCATGGAATCAGGAAGCAATATCTCGATATGCTTTAGAATCATATACATACCGTTTTGAAGTTATCTATAGTCTATACTGTAGCAAGTTTACTAGAAAAATATATTGTCTTAAATATATATTAAAGAATCTAAAAAATATCTGAGTTTCCGAAAACTACCATTTAATATTAGTAAAATGATAATGTCGATAAGTAGGATAGGTCAGAAAAATAATTTTATGAGGTAGTCATATTAACTTAGCACCCGCCTTTTACCTCCTTAGGGGGTGAATTTTCAAACATCCTTTTTAAGTGCTCTCCTACGTTATAAAACGAACCCCTCTGCAAAATTTCAAGTTTCTATCCTTTATAGTTTAGTCCCTGTGTTGATATGTCAATCAGTCAGCTTCTCCTTTTATACATATAGATTATATAAATAAAGTTTTACTCTTAGATACCACATCACCTTCAAAAGGAATGGCACCCCGTCCTCCAATATGATTGGCGGCTTGACCAAGGTCATACTTGTTGGATTTTCTGGAAGTCCTTCAATTTTCTTAATACCTTCAAAGTCGCGGGACAGTCCCGGACAACCCAAGTCTCAACAACTGTTAACAAAACCACGATACTTACAGTGCTTTAATTTTATACAGATACATTTATGATAGCTGACAGCGGTGTCTTACGGGAGATCCGAGGTTCGATCCTGGGCACACACCTCTGACTCTGAGTTATGTGTGTTTTAAGCAATTAAATATCACTTGCTTTAACGGTGAAGGCAAAACATCGTGAGGAAACCTGCACTCCTAAGAGTTCCCAAAACAAAAATTTTTCAAAGATGTGTGAAGTCTGCCAACCCGCACTGGGTCAGCATGGTGGACTATGGCCTAATACCCTCCTCATTCTGAGGAGGAGACGCGGCTCAGCAGTGAGCCATTGAAGGGTCGTGATGACATTTATGATATAGTAAGATTTGTTTTTACAACACCACACCCGCCAACAAGGTTAACCAGCGCTCCTAAGTCTGTGACGTAATGTTAGTCACACCCTGCAAATTATCACGCCATTATACGCCTTTATCGCGCACTTATTACCTTAATTCCGACAAAACTCACGTAATACCAGACCAGTGATATGTGTAATATGCAGAATAATTTTTATTGCTTAGACTGGACAAAGATATTCTGCAGTCAAATTTGACAGTAAAAATATCTTTTGTAACTAAAATCTACGAAGTTTTCTCGTTACTAAACATTTTTCTTGGTCATGGAGAGTAAAAAGCAGTATTTGAACTTTAGAAGTACTTATGTCGAAAATGTTAGCATTAGATTTGTATTAAAACCTGATATAATAAACTGGTGATTTGAACTATCCAACTCGTAAATATTACTGTTATCCAAAACATACAAAATTATATATAGTTGTCACGACTTTATGGCAACCCATCACGCACGGAGTCACATTTAAAAAGTTATAACAGAATTTATATTCCTGTGCGTCTGTCATAGTAGTGCTAAATGAGAATAAATATTTACCATAGAAAGTGTAAAAATCCCTTATAATATTTTAAGCTCGGCCGCTTGAAGACACCGTTGGGATTTATGGGTTCTTCGTTTTGTGTTTAACCTATGATAACGGAACTGCTCTGAAAACAAAAATTATTTATGGTATATTAGTTTACTATTCATGAATAATCCTTCTGAGGATAAATTATTTAGAATTTGTCTATTTAAATCTAAGAAAAGCGAGGCAAATGAAAGCGAAGTATAGACACTTCTACCTTTTATCCATTGCTGTGTACAATTCGTCCCTTTCGGGTTTTGGGTTGATCATTTTGCTTATCATAAATTTCTCTTAACCCATTTCTCTCATATTTTCAGGAGCAGGAGCACCTTAAACCACCTATAGTGGGCGGACTGGCCAACGCGGAGCTGTACTGCCTCGCGTTGGCCAACATGTACTCCGACCCCAACTACCACAGCCTCAACCACTGGAACATCCTGCAGACCCTGGCACGGAAGGGTGTGCAGGTGCCCGACCCGCCGGACTGCGCGCTCACCGAGACTGTGCTGATACAGACCAACCCTTTAAAAATGGTAAGGTATAAAATGTTTACTTATTTACGAGAGTAATTTTGGTCTCACTTTAGGATACGGCTAAATTTTGCAGCAGAATGAAGGTAACTACTTCATTCGTCACCAAAATTTTTATCGCGTTGACCACTGGCTGCGTTTTCTGTTTTTATAGCACTCCCTTTCTCTCCCACATTTTTAACTCGGGTAGAGCTAATAAATTAATATTTTAGGATGGGCCAGACCCACCATCTTCCCACCTTCGCAAATTGTAGACTAAAAAATCGCAAATTTACGTATCCGATTCCATTGAGAACAAAAATGAGTCACAACTATCTTAAATAAGATGCATTTGCATCTCAAGGACCTCAGACTTTCTATTGCTCTTGTTGTCTCCCACAGGGTCGTCATGACCCCTGAGGGTTGATATGGATCACAAAATCATCTCATCACTCAGCTCATCAAAATATATTTACATAATTTAACAGTATTTATATTATCACAATAAACAAAAATCACCTATCTTAATATTTAATTAGTCACCCACACGTTGCAATGTCTGAAGCTGATGTGTTATTAATAAAAATTGCATTTTGCCCACGTGATACTTTAATACATTCGACCTCAATGAAATTTGTTGGCCTTATCGTGCTATTTTAATAGCCTAACGAATTTTTTATACACTACGTCAGACGATAACTACTTAACAAATAGCTCTACTAAGAATAACAAATTAGGTCTGTTCCTTTAAAGGTACAATATAAATAGTTGTTTTTTAGGTAAAATGGATCTAATACAATCCTTTGCTATATAATCTAATAAAATCTTTTGTTATTAAATAAGTTTTTGCTTTTGTTTATTCATATACTAGCGGCCACGTCTTTCGCCATCTCGCTGCGTGGAACTACACCGGCCCGTCGGCGTGTATTTTTTGATTATATTGACATTTTTAATTTCGTAATATCTTTTGAATGGAATGTCCAATTTTAATATTTCAAAAAGTAATCAACAGGTATTGAAACAGTCTTGAATACGAAATAATTTATTTGAATAAGAATTATTACAAAGGTATGGATAACAACACGGTCTGATTTTAATAGGTTTTCTGTCAACTTTTAAAGTGTAAAAAGTAGTTATAGTGACATAACTACAATATGGTCTCGCGGAGTTTTTTGTAGATATTAATACGTTCTATAATATTGTAGAACATTTTTTTGTTCTATCATGAATACTTTTCGCAGCGCATGCGTTGAAAGATATTTTATGGCTAATTTTTTACACCTTGGGCTGGTTTTAGTAAGAATTTCTGAAGATCTCTAATTTTTCTAGTAATAAATATAGCATATGTTACTCAGGGATAATGTAGCTTTCTAACGGTAAAAGAATTTTTAAAATCTGTCCTGTACTTTTTAAGTTTATTCGTTACATACAAAATACAAATCTTTCCTCTTTATAATATTAGTATAGATGGTGCATTTTGTAAGAAACGCGAAACCTAAAACACATTTTTTCCATACGCATCTCTTAATAATGTAAAAAAATATTGAGAAAACTCTCACTCAGTTGTTTAAGTAGTTTAGTTTTAAAACGCCTTGTTTCGTTTCCACCAAAGATGAGCGAGCATGTGTAGCAAGGAATGTGTTTTTTAAGGACGCATTCAGAGCGAGGCTAGGTAACCGATGGAAACGCGGTCTTACAGTTTAATTTCTTCATAGATAGGGTCATAGAACAGCTAATAATTTTATTTACGTCACCGTAATTTGGCCAAACACGGTTCGTATGAGAAGATTTCTTAATATTTTGTAGTTACTGTTGGTCTAGAATGACAATATATTTTATGGTGAACAGATCTCCTACCTTAGTGGTCCGAATCAGACCGCCAAATATCATTGAAGCTTTCCGGTTTCGCCGCATGTGGGTTAGACTTACCCCTCCCCCTCCCATCTTTTGTCAAGGTCTACTGGAACAGCAGTATTCTTCTCTTCATTCCCATTCTTCGTTCTATCTTAAGGTGGCGATGCATCGTCAAAACAAGAGTCACTTTCTTGTATTGTCGATGTCCATGGGCGACGGTGGCCACTCACCATCAGGTGGGCCGTCTGCTCGTTTGCCCCTTGACTACCATAAAAAAAAGACAATACAATGTAGATGTTCCATGGAAGTATATAGTATGCAGAGCCGTAACGCTCCTTCACAAATAAACAGTTACATTTGTCCCGCATGTGTCATCGTGATCCGATTTATTGGATTAAGATTTTAGTACCGTACACGTGATTGATGCTACAACAGATTCATTTGTGATTTATTTATAACATGGCTTTCAATTGTGACTTCATTTCATTGACGTGGGTGTTTAATAACATTCGATTCCGGATCATTTTCTGCTGTTATTATCGATGAGTTGGCCGATTTAGTTTTTTGTTTTGTTTAAGTGTTAGTGACCGAACCGTACAAAGTAACTCATTAAGTAACTCATTAAATAGTCTAAGTCAGTCAGTCAATAATCAATCGCTTTTTAACATAAATTGTACATATATGTTGGTAACATCAATTGTAAAAAATGTACATATATGTCGGTAACATCAATTAAAACAGCATAATGGCAACATATGAAATGTTGCCATTATGCTGTTTTAAGAATTGATACATAGACCAGCTGTTGCAGTACAAGTAATTAAAGTGCATATCTAGATATGGGACCTAAAAAAACAATAAAAAGTTGTGTTGTGCGTCTATTTATGCCTTAGAACTTTATATAGTGAACTGAGTAGGAGTGACAAGCTGTTTCAATTCAGTGGTATTAGGGGTTCCTTAACTTTGTCCAATACTTTGACATATCCGCTAAATTTTATATTTCTTTTTCCAGGGCGCGCATTTAGCTGTGATAGAAGCTGTGATGGCACTTTATGCGAGGGAGGTGGTCACACTGGACCGGGTGTCGGCGGCGGCTCAAAGGTTCGGCACGAGTCACCCGTTACCTGTGGGTTCGAGTATTCCTCATGAGGATGGTTTGCTGTGCTGGATCAACGCGGCCTGTGCTGCACTCAATAAGGCTGAGGTAATAAAGCCACTTTACGAACTGCTGACCCTTGTCTGCTTGACAGGCTTTGTCTCAAATATTAGTCATAATTTTTCTTGTTTTTTTTTTCGATAAATAGCCTTAATCATTTTATTATTGATGCACAATCAAAAAAAATATTTTTCGGAGATTGATATTTTTGTCCCCCTAAAGTGACGACGAGAAAATGGTCTAGCCCCTAAAAGAGGGTAAAACCCTCAGGCGTCGACGTCCCAGGCCTGACTTGTCTCTCACCTGTAAAGCATTATTATTTGCTTTGGAGGTTATTAAATAGATTTCTGGAGGTTCTGAAAAACAGTAAGTTTGTATATTTGATCTATACTTAACCGTTTACAATAAATCTTTCAGGAGAATTCGTCATTACACGTGCCGATGGTAAAGAGTCTCCAAGAGTTATGCGACGGCACCGCCTTGGCCGCGCTCATATCCTTCTACTGCCCCGAAGCGTTGCCTCGCACTGCCGTGCGCGTGGGTCGCATGGCCTCCATTCAAGACTGCCTACATAATCTGATGCTGGTCTACGATTTCAGCCAGAACTATTTACCCCATAATGTATTTCATATGATGCCTGAAGACGTCACATATATGCGGGGGTGAGTGACGCATTTGTTCTTTCCTCCATCGATTTTTTTTATTATTTGCTTTGCCTAACAAATATGTATGTCAATGAAATTCATATTCACGATTATTGTATGCGAATTATTGCTACTTCATAAAACTTGTTTGATTTATTGTTTGTTTACAACACTCCATTAATTTTATTTTGTAATGTTACAGGTCAATGCGTCAAAACTTAATAGCCATGCTCGCGGATCTGTTTAACATGCTTGAAGTACACCCAGTTAAATGTGTCAAATATCCTGGAAGTGGTGAGTGAAAGCAACCTTCGTACTTATTGTATTAACATGTTATTTTGCATGCTAAGATAGAATTGTATGGGAGTATGTGGTCATAATATCAAAGGTCCTATGCCCACCACTGTACTTTACGTGGACGCGGTGAAGTAACGCTTTTGTAACGCAATTATACAATAATGGGTATCATTTATATTATTGGGAATTTTAAATTGAATGGAAGCAAGTAAGCTTATCTGTTTCATTCATTATTTACGTTTATATTATTTAATTGTATTGTATGTTTAAAGAGTGATGAGGTAAGTATAGATGTTTTATTATTAATGAACTTATTAACCGAAATGCTTTTTACACTGAATAATATTTCACTAATTGGCTGTTAAATATAATTTTTAATAACATTTTCCTCCTATTGTTCAATTTTTATTCACTATGAAATTTGAAAGATTTTTTAAAGTATGATTCCCCTTTGGAGTGATAGGTTTATTATACAAAAAGTATGAAATCAACATATATTATAAGTACATGTATACAAAACCGGGATGTGATAACGTACAAGGTGTATTGTATTGTACGTACACATGCACGCAACGTATAAGCGTGCGGGCACAGGGGGATGACGCGTGTTGCGTGTGTAGAGCGGGGGGACAGCAACGCGCACGGCGTGCGACACAGGCGCTGCCTGCCGCCGCCGCCGCCCCATGCCATCCCTGACCTGCGCGCCGACACCAACGCGCACAACCCACACGCCTCGCCGCCGCCCTTCGCAGGTAACATCATCTCTCGTCTCATCTCCTCCGTTAGGGGAAGGCTATGTATCCACTAGAGTTGATCGGGAACTGTTTCCCATGCAAGTAATGATAGATCACAAATTGATAACGAAAACCTTGCTACTGCAAATTTTAAAAGAAAGATATGAACGTATTAAAAGTCAAGCGATTGGGGTATTTGTGTAGAAATGTATCTTTTAGCTTAAATATTAGGTTATAGAAAAATTATAGAAGTAATGGTATGATAGTAGGTGAAAAAAGTATGCCTTCCCCAATTCATTCATTACAAACCATTGTGTGTCGTGTGTGAGTGTTTAATTCAAATATATATTCAAAGCAATTGTAGCTGCGGCAATTTTTATTAAGAAAATTATGTTTTTTTTTTTTTTATTATATTATTTCTTCAACTGTGCGCTTAATAACCCGCTTTTAACTAAATTCTAGCAACAAGCTTAAACTAAACGGTGCTTCGCATGTCTATACTACGCTTTCTACCTTTCCAAAGCTTCTGAGCACTCTAGACCACAGGCATGGAGTCATTGACGTTATGTCCTCAGGACTCCCAGATATTTTGATATAAATTATATATAAATGTAGTAAACATTCTAGAGATCTGTGGCAGACTTAATTTCATAGATTACATTTCTTCTATTCGTTGTTATTGACATCTTATATTGTCAATTTTTAGATAGCCTTGATTGTTTTGGTGAGTGTAGAGTTTGTTTTCTTAAATTTTTAGCTATTTTTGTTGTTTTCTTTTTTGTTTTTTTGCCAATTGCTTTGTAGTTGTGAATTTTATTAAATCATATCACTAGGATGCACTGTCTGTTTCCAACTATTGTTCTGAATTATTAGTATATCCTACTTAAAGAAATAGAGAAATAGAGTAGTGTCTTCTCGTGTATTATCATTATGTTTTCATTTAGAAATATTTAGTATGGATAATATGAACAAAAATTTAATTCATGCTCTAGTAACAACTTAATAGGAACATTAGAGTCCTCTATAAGATATTCCAAACTATTTTTTTTAATTATAATACTAGTATGGTTTAATCTCTAGTATCACGTTCACCGTCCGCATGCGGCATGAGGCCACGAGGTCCAGCTAGTCGATCGTCATGCTCTACTCCTGAACGACGTAGCTGCAGTCCACAGAGGGAAGAGTTCGTTGTGCACAGTAGGAAAGCTATTACCACGTTGTCGGCCATGGCGCGACGGGATGAGGAGAGTAAGTTGTATCTTTATTACTATTTCTTTTTATAGAAAAAACTTATATGGTCTATTATTAATTATTGCATCATATTTTGATACATAGTTATTTATGTAATATCTAAAAAATATGATGAATGTGAATGTGTAAATTAATTCCAATTATCTTCTGTATAAAAATAGTTGATGGACTTGTGGAGTACATAAAAAAGGAAAGGTAGCTCGTTTCCTCAATTCTTTGTTTTGTATAAAACATAATAACACCTTTGCAATATAATTTATTTACCAGTGTTTCCTGAAAACGTAACAGCAGCGGGACGACCATCAAACTGGGCGGAATCCAGAGAGAGTAGTTTCGCTGGCAGACGGTCCCGGCGCTCCTCCATCTCTGACGACAGCCAGCTAACGGTGGAAAATTTTGGAGGCTCACAAGATAGATTACACTTCGCAGGCAGGAATCCTGAGAAGGAATTAGCGACGGTGGCTAATGTTAGGAAGATATCTGCTCCCGCTGGTAAGTCATTTTAATATGCAATTAAGTCATTTTAGTTTTACCTCTCCATAAGTGGGATGGTAGCTTCCTTCTCTCTGATATAAAATAAAATCTACATAATTTTGCTCTTACAGGTCCATTAGAGCACAACCCACCTCTCCGATCATCGCGACAAGATATCCGTGGTTCCATACAATTTTTCCACGGGGACTATCAAAATGGTGCCCAGGACGATCGACAGAAAATGGAGCGCCAGTACTCACAGCCACAAACCACCGAACCCGCTTTTCATCCAATGAAAAGACAACTTAGTAGTGATACTATATCGTCATCACAAAATTTGGGGTTTAATTATAAAGGGGGCGGTGACGGGTTTTATTTGAACGAACGGGACGCTCCTGATGGAGATGTCACGAAAACGAGTTTTGCTGACCTTAGCAAAATTAGGAGTAATGGAGATCAGTCAGGTTTGTTGCAATTTTGTATTTATATTATTTTGTTTTCTACATATAAATCGACGCAAATTGAACATTTGATGGCATCTCTATCTTGGAATATGTAATCACTAGACGATTTGCAAACAAATTTAAAAGAATAAATTTTGTAAAAATGTCAATGCAGGTTACAAAATAAGATAATTGTAGATGTGCATTTAGTTTTTAGCTATATTAGTGTTTCCTGCTTTATGATGTTAACCGCTTACATTTCGCTTTTAGTGGACCACATATTCCCAAAATTTAATAACTACAAAAATACAAAAGTGTCCGCTATGCTTACAAAAAGTAATTGTTGTTTTCACATTCTTTAACAATGAATCTTGTATGAGTTGTTGTACACCAACGAAATTATTGTCATATATTAAATATTTTAGTAATTAAAAATATTTAAGAAAATTGAATCATACTCTGGTGCTTTTTTTTGGATAACGTGAATGCGAAAAACATACCGTCAAGTCTCGCCTTAAAGCTTTAATTCGTGGTTTTTGTTTCTATAGTCGTTTGGTTGAATTGATTCTTGTACAGGTATGGGCGTGGTCTCAGGCGAGGGAGACCGAGACCGCCGCAAGACATCCTTCAGCACACCGCCACCAAACACCACCACGTGGCAACAACACTTCATGCAGCACGACCAGCCTAGTCAGTAACGCTTTTTACTTTATCATATTCTGTTCATTTTATTTTTTTTACCACTTTGTTACCCCTTTATTTTTTGTGACGTTCAAAATTTTTGATTTTTAGTTTATTTAATATTGGTTGCCAATTTTAATTGTAGGGTTGTGATACAGATAAGTTATAAATGTGTAAGCGTTACAAAACCTTTACTTAACCGCGATTCATCTTCATTTTTTTAAATGTGGGATAAGTATAGAAATATAAATATTTTTATGTAACAAAGACGGTGAGGAGAATGCCGATTCACCAGAGGATACGTCGCCCAGCGGTGGGCAAGCGATGGCGGCACAGCTCAACAACATACGCCTTAAGTTAGAAGAGAAGCGACGACGTATAGAGCAGGACAAGCGACGCATGGAACTAGCTGTTAATAGACAACGACAGCAGCTAGGACAGCAGGCTTTTCTTCAAGCTGTTACTCGGGTGAGTTTAACATTAGAAGCTACATGTAAGCACTCAAGTTTGTACCTTAAATGTATAGGAATAAACCTCAATTTTCTATGTGTTTTTTCTATTTTGAGGCGATGTTTTTTCTCTTTATTGTTTATGGTTGTTGTTGTGTACACTGTATAGCTATTAAAACGACATTTCGTGGGTTCAAATCCCAGTCATTGGACTACTGACGTGGCCCCCTCCTAACACAAGCATTTAGCTTACTTGGAGGGGTTAAAGAATACTAGTAGTATAGATAGTTTGTTATAAGTAGTGATATATTGTCGATGTAACACAACAAAGCAATATGTATGGTTTGTACATACTATTCTGATTATTTGTCATATTTGTTAAATATGTTGTGTTGGTATGTATGTCTGTTTTGAGTTGTGAGGTATTAAAATATAAAAACATGGTTGCGGGTTATGTGTGGTAGTTAGTGTTATTTATGATACTGAATGTTAAATTTAAAGACCTTGTGAACTTACACAAGCATTTAGCTTCGTTCGAGTTGACGAGAATTCTAGTAAACAGTAACACAATTTACTTTTATGTTTTTCCTACTTTTATTAACAAATTCGAGTTGAATTTCATCAAATAATGAAAGTATGAAATAAAGCTCGAATACTATCAATAACTTCACGTGATGTGTCTTTTCTTTCTGAACATAAAATAAACTTTTCTATTTTGTTAGGATACGTTTTTGCAATACCAGTTGGCCTCTTTGGTGAGTGCCTGGACCTCGATCGATTTTGTAACTTAGTTATATCAATTTTACATTATTTTATTCAAATTTTGATTATACAGAAAACTCATACGCTTTTACAGCTTTCATTTGAATATTATTCAGATAATTCATTTTCTATATACATAATATTTTTCGTCTTTAAATATGCGTTAGGTAGATTTACAAAAGCTTAGTTATATAGAAGGATAAGTCATGCGTTGTAGATAATGGCAGCTTTCTACGTCATATTAAGATTCATAAATATTTTGCGACGCAAACATGTATACTACGACATAGATCCATTCACTTCGAAATCTCACATAACTTATCGCACGTAAAGTCACTAAAGCATTTACAAAGTAACATAAGTTTAACGTAATTATGACGTCACAAACACAGTACTGAAGTAGTAGGCTGACATCATATATCAATTTTCTTTTTTACTGATGATTAAATTGTTACACTGCTAACTCCTTCTTATAATTTAGACAAATGTTTTTATTAATAATATGGACATGACGATTATTGGGCCTTATTTATTAACACTTTTTATTATAATGAAATTATTAGGCGGTATCGTATCTCAACGGTAAAAATGTTAAATTTAAGTAGTTTCTTATAAACTTTTTATCATTAATCACTGAAACCATTTCCTACTCCTGTATGCTTTATTTTTAAATAATAAGTAGATGACTATGACAAAATTTAAATTACACAAACCTTTCAAGATCTTTGAATCTAGACTGAAATATCTATACTTTACCTTGCTAACGCTACGTTTCCACCAGAGATGAGCAAGGATGCTGAGTGAAGGATATGTTTGCAAGAAAAAAGAACCAAAGAATCGCTTTATTTCTCTAGCTTCGCTTAGAGTACGTCAAATGAAGCGATTTTATTTGTTCTTAACTAACAAATAACTTGCTGCAAATTGCTGCACATCTCCGGTAAAAACGCAACCTTTGTAAGTTAAGGGCTAAATTTTTTAGGGAAAAAGTCTGTGACTGAAAATGTGAAGCAGTCAACACAGTAAGCCACGCGACTTGTCGCCATTTTGTTTTGCAAAAACAAAGTATACAAGTGAAAAATGTTTCTTTTATATACTAAAAGAGGGGGATTTTTAAGATATATATTAGCAGTTAAGTCAAGTAAAAAAAAAATAAGTGGACTTGTTATAAATACAAACAATAATCATTCAGGATCAAGTATGTCTAATTTAATATGGAAATTTATTATTTTTGTAAAAAAAATTTCTAATCTGATCAAAATTGCCTTTTAGAAGAAAGTATTATGATGCGATTTTTATAAACCATATTATACTCTTACTTCCCATCCTAGTTATCTTTGGTATTAGAGTTATATAACTTGAACTGATTGTCAGATCTAAAACCAGAAAATATCTGAAAGACCAGACACGTCAACAGTTTAGTCCAGTCGTTAAAATTTTTTTTGGTAATAAAAGAAGTGAGATTTTACTTCTTAAATAATTTTTATTTAAATAATTTTTATTTAAGAAGTAAAATCTCACTTCTTTTAAAAATTATTAAAAGTTTACAGTAATAATATAATATTTAATTAAGACACAAATTAATTTAAATTAAATTATGTATAGACGGGTGTAATATTTGTTTTTCATATGGAGTTAACAGTTTAACTAAGTCGACAATAATATGTGATTTCAGCCTTAATTGATGTTTAAAGAAATTAAAAATCCACAGTATAAGTATAATAAAATAACATGAAAGCATATAAAGCACACACGTTAGTATATGATAGTATAAAGCATGACACGTTGTTGCGTGACGGTGGCGGTGCGTGTTGCAGGGCAAGGGCGCGCGCACGCCGGCTGACGATGCCAACGCGGACCAGCAACAGGTATGTACATGTTGCATAATGCCATGAGATTGTTGTGTATGGTCATGACCTTAGCATACAACATACTTATATATAATATTAAGTATTTTATTGAAGCTTTTTTTTTTAATTAATTAAAACACTGTTTCCTTTATACTACTAGTGAAGTTGAACGCAGTTAGACAAATGCGATAGTGTAGAGGAAACAAATGAAAAAAATATAAAAAAAAAAGCTTCGCTACTAGCGAAGTTGAACGAAGTTAGACGAATGCGATAGTGTAGAGGAAAAAAAAATCACTACTCGCGAAGATTTAACTCACCGCTGGCTACTTCCATAACAAATGGACGTCGCCCCAGAGGAGGTAAAGTTTCGTATTCGTCTAACATCATTAAACTTCGCGAGTAGTAAAGTTTTTTTTTCATTTTTTTTTCCTCTACACTATTAAACGAATTTAATTTAACGTTTCTTTTTGTGGAGCAACATTCAATAACAAATAATTTATATGTAAAGAACGGACAGGATATTTGTAACATGTATTATTTTTTTATACATTGACATAGTGACTACGAAAAAAAACACAACTATATCAATTGTATATCAATATAACTTTAAATATTAGGCAGTTTGGGGAGAGAGAGAGGGACATAGAAAGAGGAGGCCAAGTGATCAAAAATTTGCTCTTGTTATATTCTGTTAACTAGTCGACCCTCGCGACTTCGTCCTCGTGTAGTTCCGCTGCTATTGGTCGTAGCGTGATGATATATAGCTTATAGGCTTCCTCGATAAATGGACTATCTAACACTGAAATAATTTTTCAAATCGGACTAATAGTTCCTGAGATAAACGCGTTCAAGCAAACAAACAAAAATTTCACCTTTATATATTAAGTAGATTTACCCAATAAAAGTAACAAATGTTGGCAAAAGTTAAAAAAAAAAAGTTCCTTTATGTTGCTCCACAAAAAGTAACAGAACAGTAGTTTAGGTACTCCAGAAACAACAACAACAACAGAAAAAAGCTTATTAATAAAATATAACGAATGTTTTATTAAACTATGTCATAAAAATTTGCTAACTTAACTACTTTAAGAGAATTTTAAATTGGTTAACAAAACCTTATAGGATTCCTAAAGATGTTAAAAACCGCCTACTGGCATAGCCAAATATAATTTGATTTATAATATTGTCAATACAAGGTCAAAAGCTTCTAAAGTATTAGATTTTTATTTTAGCATTTCATTCTCCCTTCACTACATATATTGTAGAGTATTTATTTATTTATCTTTGTATTTCTATATGTATAAAAGGAGAAGCTGACTGACTTGACTGACATATCAACGCAGGGCCTAAACTATAAGGGTTAGAAATTTTGCACAAGGGTTCCTTTTATAACGTAGGGGAGCACTAAGAAAGGATTTTTGAAAATTCACCCCCTAAGGGGGTGCAACGTTAGTTCAAATGAAATTCAGTATGAAGGTTCTTCATTGAAAGTCATGAAACAGGGGTAAAATATTTTTTCGAAAATAATCCCTTAAGGTTCTAAAAAGGAGGTGCAATGTTAGTATGACTACATCATGACATTATTAAATATATCTACAGACGATCTCCGGTAGGCTAATATAACTATCCTATTACGCAAACGAAGTTGCGGGTAAAAGCTAGTTATTAATATGACCTCTACCATTACGCATATATAATTTTAGAAAAATTTTAGATCCATCTCATGGCATTAGTTAAATGTTGTAATTGAGCTTTTATAATTTGTCGTTTTGTTTTAATTGTGCATGTCCTTAGTAAATAAACTGCATGTACATCACACCACGTTTCTTATTAAGTTTGAGTTCAATTTGTTTATTAAAAAATGGTCACACAGTTAAATCTTTTATTTAGTTTTTAATTAGATAATTATATTGCTACGAACACATATAGAAGTTAGGAGATTAACTATACTAGGAGACTAAATATGACTATTAAAATGGTTTTAAGGGCAATGTTGAGGACATTAATAGTTTTTTGTTTAATGTTAAATAACATTTATGGTAAAGTTTTGTTTATTTAATTATTTGCTATAATTTAGGACATGGTCGTCGAGGCGCCAGCTCAAGCTGCGGAAAACGTAGCGTTGGAGCAGTATCAACAATCGATTGCCAAGTAAGCTTTTACATTTTTATCTCATCTATAAATCCTTTTGTTAGGAAAAAAATTACTGATAAACTAACTTTTTTTTATCTTAAAAGTTTCATGACAAATATATTTCATCAATGAGCTTTAATTGTTTATTTGGCGTTTTAATTTTTGGACAACGACATCCTATATATTCAGTTATAATACAAATATTGTGTAGTCGTTTTTTTTTATTTTTTATGTAGACAAGTGAAACCTACGCAAAAGCGAGTACGCTAATATTTACAGAATGAACTCCAGCCTGCAGGATATACAGAGCGACATCGCGCGACTCGCCAGCCAGCAGAGTCAGCTGCAGCAGCAACAAGCGCATCATCAGCAACAACAACAACAGCAGCAGTTGCAGCAACAGTTGCAACAACAACAGCAACAACTGCAGCAGCAACAGCAACTACTACAACAGCAGCAGCAACAAGCGAAGCAACTATTCCAACAACAGCAACCTCCTCAGTCTCCTTTTCAACAACAATATCAACAAAACATTCCACAATTGGTAAGTGATGAAATTGTATGGACACATTAACGCGCAAACGGAGCGGGAAAAGCCTTTCCTGTCGCGCCCTTACGCTTTATATTAAATCTGATAATATTGCCATATATGACTTAAAGTAATTCTTTAAACAAGTAATTCTCAGCAGAATATATAAATATTGTAATGTAGTTTAAGCTGAAATACACACAAGTAAACTTAACATCCAGAGTGTGCATGTATAATCGTCCCCCTTTAATGCTCTCGTCAACTGCAGTAGCACAGCCTATCTGTCTTTAACTATCTAAGTGACATATCTATTATCACTGTAACAAACAAAACACGAGCTGCAAAGCTAAAACGCACGTTCACGCAAGCCTAATCAATTCCAGCACAGCCAATTCAGCTCACAGCACAACGTGTCGAGACCAACCAACACGTTCGGTTCGACGCCACACCTTCCTCGCGACTTCTACAACTACGAACAGCCAAACATACAGAATATACCGCAGAGTATACAAAGCCAAAACGTGCAGAGTGCCCAGAATCAGAACTTTCAATATCAGTATAGGGATATAGACACGGAACTTGGTCGTCAGCAGTTCTATCTGCATGACGCTCCAGCACAGCCGCAGAGACGGACTTGGGCGCAACACGCGCAGATGCAACAGGAGAATACGGAGTTAAGGGGTTGGCAGGTAGGAAACTCTAAATAGATATATATTCTAATGTTATGAGTTTTTCGGAAAGCCTAAAACATCACGTGAAACATGGTACTGTCACTATAATATTTTATCCATTAAGCATATATTGTAATATATAATACCATAAATTCCAGCTTCATCAGCAGAATCATCAGCAACAACAATATCAACAACAAACTCCTGAACCTGTGCAAAGAACATGGAAATCACCCTCACCCCAACCTCCTCAACCTGCCGAACGCAACTGGAACCCACAAGGATTCCTTCTCCATGACAGATCTAACCAACCCTTCCAAGTTCATTACAACACCGATCGCTATCAGAATGGCACCGAAAATGCCCGGGAACAGAACCACCTCAGCTATACTGTGATAAATCCTAACCAATATGTGTCGCAATCTCCTCCCTTATCGAGTCCAAGACGGTCAAAAACTCCTCAACGACAGGGATCTTTACCTGAAGCGAGAAGACCGGAACCGGTTGGACTACACCAACTACATCAAACTCATCAACCGCAACAAATACATCAAAATCCCGTCCCTCCCCCAGATGATATGGAGCCGCAGAATATATCATTCATAGGAAACGCTGAAGACGATGCTCTCAGGCAGGGAATCAATAGACTGAATATTTCCTCTGGTACTAGAACGTATCGAATCCCGTCCCCGACGAGACCTTCTTTAGCGAACTCTTTCCAACAATTAGAGGCTGAGCCAAATGAAAAAGGTTTTTATATATCTTTTGATAACGAACAGCCGAAGCGACCTAAACCTCCACTAAGAGCGAAGCGTGGTTCTCCAAGGAAAGAAAGATCAGAATTTGGTAGTCCAGAACGAAGTCCCGAGAATACGTGGATTGAGCGTTTGCCTGAAGAGAGGAGGGAAGAAAGAATAGAGGAGAGGAGGGAGGAGCCTAGGATGGAAGCGAGACGTCAGTCACCGTTGAGGGAGCGCGTTCGACCCCCAAGTGCTGAACCTGCCGCATTAGTTATCGGTGAATCCAATTTAGACCCTGTAAGTATTAAAATAATTTTAATATTTCTTACTAATAATGGTTATACAAATTTTTATTATGTTAACGTTAACGTATTCTTAAATTGTTTTTTTCTAATTCCAGAATTCAGCAGAAGAAATGGAACGCAAAAAGGAAAGAATAATGTTAATGTCGCTCCAACGACGGCAACGAGCAGACGAAGCGAGAGCAAGGGCAGAAGCTGCAGCGGCGGCGAGGAGAGCGAGAGATGAACACGAGGCTGAAATCAAAGCGGCCAGAAAAGAGGAACAAGCAAGGCGACGACAAGCTATATTAGCACAATACAAGCTTAAAAAAGCTATAGAGGAAGCCGAGCGGGAGGTATGTAGTTATGTTATTAAGGTTTTTGAGTTATGGAATTAAATAGATTACGTTAGTTTGGATGGATATAATTATGGACATTAATATAAATTGTTGAGAGTGACAATTTTCAAGTCAACTTGTCTTTAAGTCCACAAATCAATGCTATCCAACTTTTAGTGTTGTTTTAGTTACGTGACACATGTGACCGTTTATAAATAGATATTCCTAACATTCCAGGGCAAAGTGCTCGACAAGAGCGAGTTCATGGACACGATCTCCCGCGGCGGCACCGCCCCCACCACGCCGGCGCCGACGAGAATGCGCGGCAAGCTGCCCGCACGTGCACGACCCAAGACTATACACGTGGACAGTGGCACCTTGCAAGCCGCTGAGGGAATGCTATCCAGCAAACAACCTTCTTCCACCAATCTTACCGGTACTTATCCTACACATACAAATAATTACGAAAAGTACACTCATCTAAACCTACAACATTTATATTGAACCTGCTATATCAAGGACAGAGTCCTAATGTAATAGTGGTGTCTGATCTAAGATTAACGCAATAGCATAAACTTTATGAAGAGTTTGTCTTTCACCTACGTGTAAATGTCGACATTGCCATGCGTTGACTTGGTCATAGGTCAGGTGCCACAGTTACACTTTCACAAAGCTACGGCTCGCATGAAATGTGGCTACAATGTACCCAATGTAACAAAAAAAAATGTTGAAAATGTTTTTATGGCTAATTTTTGTTATAGTTTTGCACAATACAATTTTGCTCAATTTCTGTACTAAAATTACATAAGATACGTAATAATTTTATTGTTGTGAAAAATATCAGAATTTGAGTAACTTTGAGTTTTGTTGGTAGTGCTTATAATAAAAAAATGTTTGGTTTAATTGATGTGGAATTAGATTTACTAAAAAGAGTTTAAAGACTTAAAAGACGGTTTGTTTTATATATTCGCATCATTGCTATATGTTTTATTATAGGCGTTACATACAATTTGATTTGCGGCTGTTGCCCCGCTATTTGTTGTGTTCCTTTACACGTATAGATGTGTTTATTGGGTATACGCTCAAATATCGTAGTGCGTATGAGTTAAACCCAGATAACACATGTGTACGTGTACGAGTTGATGCGTGTGCAGGCGGCACCATGCGGCGCGACTACTACCGCGGCTCGCAGGACAATCTCGCTGAGCGCGCTGCGCTATATCGAGGTATTTATATGCTTTTGTTATACGATCTATTGATACATGTAAAGATGTTACAATTCAACAGTTTTTTCTCCGTCGGTTTTGCCATATCGTCGGATATGAAACATCTTTACGGCTAACTTTAGATTTGAACTACTTATTCACATTATGTTTAGCATTCATGTTTTTTCCCTTGTAGATATGCTATTTTGCACGCTTAACCAACTTCACTCTATACATGTACACACACATATTGATTATATATAACGTAAACAAACTAAAGATTCAAAATGTATCATATGATTTAAATTAAAGATTTTTCTTTTACAGTAACATTATTTTTTCTCTAAATATTACTTTTTTACCAGCTCCATTTAAATAGTATTTAATAAATCATATTTTTGATTGAGTATTATCTTGCCATTAATCAATGGGCATGGTTAGAGCGTCAATTTTATAATCCAGAGATTATAGGTTCGATACCCAAGCGTTGCGGTATTGATATAACCCCTCCCAAGGTACATATGAGACTCATTGGGTGGGAGTACTTGTATCTTTTCAAAATTTATTAATATTGTATTGTACGTGTTAATCAGATTCCCCTGTGGAGGATCGCGGTGGTATGTCTCCCAGCAGTGCCTCTAGCGGCGCGTTAGGAAGACGAGGTTCATGTAAAACATCCAGAGGTAAGTTACAACTGTCCTCTCCTATCTATATCCGACCTTCAGCCCTAGTCTTTATACTCTTTAGAAAATGTGGATACATGAACAAATTACAGTGCTTATGGGTTAAATAAGAGACGAAGTTTTTTAGGAAAATTCAAGTTTCTGGATTCCTCCTTTTTAATTTCTACCACCACAGTCCTTCCAGTTTTTCCCTTATCCACCTACCACCTCGTTGTACGGTGAGTATTACGTGGCTCCTTTCATATTTTATTTTAATCGTATCGATATCGAAATAATCATTTGTGATACTCGATGCGATTATAATTCAACAGATATTACGACCGCGGGCTCTTTCACTGTCGCTACTAACAAAGAGTGCTTTGCTGTTTTACGGATTCAACGGAAATATTATTTGTATACGTGAAATATATATTTTTAATGCTTACTGATTACCAATGGATCCGTACAGTTAATTATCACCTTGTTTCACCAATTCACGGCTGTAAAATTATTTTCAATAATTAATTCGTTCGTAACATTGTGACACAAGGTGATAAGTGAAAGTTGTTGTTTAAAAGGAATTAAAAATATCGAAATGCTCGCTCACCATTCATTGTCATAGTAACATACGTTTAACTTGGAATTGAAAAGAAGAACCGTTGTAATTAAGGATATTTTTAATTCTTTCATAATAATGTAATAAAGTGTTATGCAAATTGTTTGCGACACCATGTTACTGTTTGATATAATAATTTTTATTTTTGTGTACGAATGAAACACGTTTGATGGTCATATGGCTCAGAACCCAGTACCCTAGTCGGTAAAGACGCTTTTTGATTTTTATTTGTAGTCGCTTGGACCTATATTATTTATATTATTAATATTGAATAATTTATATGTGTACGATTTCAGCATCGCATAGATTGGCTAGATACACTCCAATGCAAAATTACGCTTGATATACCCTTTATTTGGCCGTATTTAGTTTGCAATCCAGAACTTAAACAAAAGTAGCTTATTCCAAACTACGAATCCCCTAGACCTTCCGCGCATTAAATTGGTTCCAGTAACAGCATAATATGTAAAGTTGAATGGACGATGGTCAATATGAGATATATATCCGCATCCGCGAGTCGTTTCTTTTGTTTGCTATGCATTGTACGTATCCGAGGAGCCGAGTGACCGATGCATGCGTGCATGCGGGCGTGCGGCGCGCGTGCGTGCGTACATGCGTGCGTGCGCGCGTGCTGACATGCGGGAAACATTTCAGAGCGCGTGAATGACGAACCACAGTCGACTCGTGGAAGGTCTAAATATTCCACTTACCAGAATAACTTTAAGGCGGGGAGGAAATCTAGCTCTCTTATGAACCTGTGCGGTAAGACACGTTTGTTACTCACAGTACGGGCTTTTCACTGTAGCGGGGTGCTTGCGGTGCGTTGGGTTCAGTTACCTTTCAGTTGCAGCACGCAGGGGGATGGTTCAGGGTTTATATGATGTACTTACATGTTACCGTCTTGCTACAAACTAGACTAGACAACAAACATATTATAATTGGTTTACTCATACATTCACAAAAATCAAATAAAAACGGTTGTCGAAACAAACCTATTTAAAGTAATTGTTTCTGGACATTTAAATATAATTACAGTTATAGAAAGTATTTAATACTGTGAACATCCCCCCTACTGCGAACCGGTAGTGGTATGCACATACACTTTATCTGTTAGGTTGTCCCTCTATCGCTGTACGGTTGTGGTTTATTTCAGGTATGTTTTATTAAGGCTGCAATCACAACCATCAGCATTTATTAATGAAAATGACCTTTTATGAAGTGTCATAATTTAAATGCCGATGTTTGTGTCAGTCTATCACTTTTGCATGCTCTTATTGTTTATTCCTCTTGGTGTTGGTATGACATCGTTTCGCCTCTTTATGTCGAATGTTGTGCTAAACGTATTCGAATAGTGACGGTTAAAACGATTTTATAATCGATCTCTTTTATTTAGCTAACATAATACAAACTACATAAAATAAACTTATATTTTTAAATTATATCTATAATTTTTTATGTTTAAAACAGCAATTTAACTATGAAATAAAATATTCCTATAAATTAGATTTCCATACGTAAAAATAGGTGCTTCTTGTTGTATGAGTTGTTGCCTTTACAATTTATTTTGCGATCGGCTTGCTGTTCCCGAACGCTTCATGTTGTAGACTATAGCAACATTATGTATTTTTAATTAAAAAAAAATTCAGCTTATATAGAGATTATACAATTAAGTTATAAACTACTATACTTTCTTCGCTAATCGTAATTTTATGCTAGTAACACTAACGGGGTAAACTAACAATTTGGTCTTCCAATATTTATAGAAATATCCTTTTATATTATAATGTAAATTTAATATTCTAGCTGTAACTGATGAGTTTTTCCAACTCTTTTTATTAGATGAAAGAGACAAAAATACTGACTGACCTTCAAATTATTTGAACAATGTCAACGCGTTGCAGGAAAGCATTATATGTCTAAAAATTTTCATAGTAAACTGTTTTTTTTTTCAAGAAACAAATATCAATACCTCTTCTCTTGGAAATAAATTTTTGTTTACTATTTAAAATTTTAGACATGATGTTTCTATTCTGTAACTGATAAGTCACAATATAATGCTGCCCAATTATTTTAAAACTTCACGATGTTTGTTATAGTTTAATATAGAAAAAAATAGCAGCTTTCTGCGTCAGTATAATGTTGAAAACACTGTGGTATATACATTTTACACCTAATTAGGTGGTCCTAAACCTTAAAAATTGCAAGTAATGCACCAAAGAGATTATAATGAAAAAATATCAGTATGAGAGGTATTTGCGGAATATTGAGTAAGTATTGAAACTAAATTAAAATGGTACGACATAATTTCTAAAAGGAATCAAAATGTTACTTTGCTATAAACCGCGGCAATATCGAGTATTGAGTTAAGGTATATAAGGCTGTTTTTTGAACAAAATTGTCACTTAGCAAGTGACGCTTGTAGAGTCAACACGTCCTGAAGATGCTTCGGTTACGGAGCGAATGTCGATCGCGATCTACTTGTGTGGTGTGTCTTGGTTCGGGTTCGCGCGTCTCACTTTTGTTTGGGCAGGGTGCTCTTCTAGGTTGTACCATACGAGTTTGGTAGTTCAGATTGCCGCGGTTTATAGCAAGGTAACATTTTGATTCCTTTTAAACCATGAATTTCCGCAAAGTAACGCCTGATTCAATTCAATACGACATAATTTCTAATAAGTGGAAGAAGAAAGAGGCTGTGTTGTCACAAGTGGTTTAGGAGCCTTCAAGGCGTATTATATCGATGAACTCTCCCCTGTAAAATTTGGAATACAACGCTTTTAGTTGCTTCAGTAAGTATTGGGCATCATTATGTTGTTTTCTATCAGTACACCATTACACAGCTATATATAACAATGAAAAGCTTCACTTAAATCAAGTTAGATGACAGCTTCACTTTATATTACTGAAGGAAAAACATTTCAATTATTGTATTAATTGCCAACTTAATAAAATTGGTAAAGTGGTAACAAAGTACGAGTGCGTCGCACTGTACGACATACGACACGTTATACAGACTCGGGCCTCGGTCGCGCTACGCCTCCTCGCCGCGCGGCGTCTCCAGGGCTCCGCGCGCTCGGCTCCCCGGCCTCCGGTCCCGGCTCCCTGCCCGGCGCCCTACCCGGCGGCATCGGGAAGCGGCGACACGACGACAGCTCTGACGTATCCTCGACGCACTCCTCTATCATGGATTACTCTGGTAAGTTTTATCCTTACTTTAAGATTAGATAAGTTTAGCTGTAGTATAGAATAGTTTTTTTATATTTACGATATGCCAAATAAAATAATCATTTAATTAAATGTTCTTTCTTTTATTTGGTTTTATTGTTAGGGTATTGGATTCGCGATCAAAAGATCATGGATTTTACAGTACACACATTTAGCTTAGAATATTATTATTGTATAAAAAAATTGATGATGAGTAAATGACGTTCAATTTACTTGTTAAAGCAACCTACCGAGAACGACGTAAAGGTTTAAGTTAAACGTTACTACAGTAGTTACACAGACACCGTCACGTCACCACGTACAGTTAGCGATGTCATGCCAACTACCGATTGTTATGTTAAGGCATGGTTTGAGAGTTCGAGAGAGCATTTTGTGTTCTAACAGTTCCTCGCGCTTAACATACGCTTTCTCACAAATTTAATAACACCATCACGGCTAGTGTTGCCAGACTCCTAGGAACAATCTCCTTTTGTATAAATAATCCAAATAAATTTAAGGATCCAGTTATCTTAACACTAAAATTTACTCACATTTTTTTTTCATTTTATTGGTAGTTTAGTTTTTCTCGTTTAGGTAACTTTGACAAACAGATCTGGCAACACTAACACGGCACTACATCGACATTGCATCGTTTCACCATCAATTTAGTTCACAAGATTATTTGTAGATACTGCAACGAAGTAATTTTGATATGGATGAAGTATAAGATCTTTAATTTAGGAGTAGTTATTACTCACAGGTTATAAAGCATCCGCTGCAATAATGATTAATGGACTTAGTTTTATTATTTTAAAAAGCGTTCTAGCCGTGTATTAAAAAAAATTGTAAATCTGATAAGGGACGGCTTAGATTACAATTCCCCTCTGCTGCTGGGAGAGCATGCGAATCCGACAACCAAGTTTTATGACGCGTTCCGATCGAGCCGCATGAGGGCTAGATCTACCCCCTCCCTCTCCCAGCCCATTATTGCTGTGGTTCCAGTGAACTCTTGGACCACTGAAATCGCAGCATTATTCTCTTTGCTCCTCCTCCTAACTCAACTTTCAAGGAAACTCATCGACAAATCAAGAGATAAGTCTAGTTTTGTTGATGTCCATGGGCGACGGTGGCCACTTTCCATCAGATGGGCCGTTAGCTCATTTGTCCCTTATCTATTAAAAAAAAAAAAAAAAGGTGAAGGAAGGGCGTAGTCCTAATTTTTATTACCGTGTACTTATGTTATTAATGTTTATTACATTTTTCATTTTTTCAATTCCGATCTGTTAATGTTAAATGTGAATTAACTAAAAATTGAATTAAAAGGAAAAAAACTGTGTGAACAAGGACGGGGGAGGGGTTTTAAAGTCGTAAACTTCGTGTGACGTAATTTACAGATGGCCACTTACTAAGTGACCTTACTCATTCAGATTTAAATATTTTAGGACATTCATCATTATTGCATTGGACCTTTGTGGCCATTTATTGATACACATAAAAGCTTTTAGTTTACACATACTTTTATCAATAAAAAGAATATGAATCTAATACGATTGTATTGTATAACAATAGGTCCAAGATTATACAAGCAGCCGGCAACTAAATCGAATCGTGGTATAATGCTGAATGCGGTGGAGTACTGCGTGTTCCCCGGCGCGGTCAACGCTGAGGCGAAGAGGCGAGTGTTGGAGGAGATCGCCAGGTCGGAGAGCAAGCACTTCCTGGTGCTGTTCCGTGATGCTGGGTGCCAGTTCCGTGCGCTGTACAGCTACTGCCCCGATACGGACACTGTGGCCAAGCTATACGGGACAGGACCCAAGCACGTCAATGATCGAATGTTCGATAAATTCTTCAAGTAAGTCTGGTTTTAATTTACACATAAAGCTAGAATTTAAGACACAATCCAATTATAATTATATCAGACTCTAGTCTAGATATTTATCTTTCATAGACGCAACTTACAAACTTTATTACCTGTAGGCACAAATTCCTACACAAGTGGAAGCTTGAAGGGTCCAATTTAAGCTTCTTATTAATTAAATTTAATAGTATGATGATAAATTTATATAGCAACTAAATAGTACTCACAAGTTTGCTCGATCTTCCAATCTTTAGGCGCCCCCGTTCAAAAATACGACATATAGTTCATACTTTATCATCAAGGTCGGTTCTCGTCAATAAAGGGCAACATATTGTTATTAGGGATTAAGGTTAGAACACGGGACCCCCACAACGCACACGTTCCTGTCGCTTGCCCCCTGCCCATCATATCATGCCGATAATTACATTCAAGCGCTTACGGACGTGGAACAGTACCTTTCTAAATGCACCGCCCATTGTATCAATTAAGGATTTACATACCTAAAATATTCAAGTCAAAAAAAACACTGGTTATTAATATAAGCTACATGATAGCTTAACTACACAATAACACTCAAAAGACTACAATAATATACAATCTAGACGGAAGCCGAGTAGTGCATGAGCCCTGCAACCTTTTCTACTACCAGTAAACAATCTCTTTCACCGCTTCCTATTTTAGTCTTCTTTAGCAAAACAGCAATTACACTTGGGGCGTACAAAACCCCACACACGTGGAAGCTGGCTGGGCCCGGTTTCAGCTTCTTTAAATTAAGGGTTATCTATTGTCAGTTAGGTGATAAAGACACACAGTACTCACAAGTTCTTGATGATTTCTTATCTTCTTTCTAATCTTCTTTTGGCATGCCCTTTACACGTTTCACACAATAACACAAAATAGTTCGCACTTCACCACCAGTTGGTTTTCTTAATCTAAATACACAACACTGAAGTTACACGAGTTCCGCGACCAACTAAACCTTCTTGGGTAAAAGTCATCTTTTTTATCATACAAAATACCCCCTCATCCATTCCCACTATGACAGGTGGGGTTGTAGGTATGTTTTCAAAAAATAATTCTACACTACGATCTCGCACTATTTACACGTCTCCGATATTTACAGTTCTTATTTCTAATCTGCACAGCTCCACACTTCTCACGAAACACTATTTCTACCGCTCTCACTATTATGTCTAGGCACCACTTTCTCCGCACTTCGATATCTCTTCGAACTCACTTCTTCACTCTCGAGTAATAGACGGCCTTGCAATCCGTACATCCCTTTATATAGGTTTTCATATAGAAACTTCTCGCTACTTGATTACAGCAATTTAAAAAAAAAATTATTGTAAAAATCACTGAAAGATCTAGAGTTATAACCATCCCACTCGAACACATAAATTTGCCTAATGCCGTCCTTTTCCCAAATGTCAGTCATCGAAGACTCGCGAAACTTCTTGCCGTCTCTCTCGGTTCATCTTGCCGTCTTATTCTATTTTGATATTTTCCAGCAAGTTCTAGGTCTTGGTCCAGGCATGCTTTTGCATTGTTTTGATGTCAATTCGCAACAATATTTTAATAAAACCTAACATTAATGAAATCAATTTCTCCTCCTCAGATACAATTCGGGCAGTAAGTGCTTCTCGCAAGTGCACACGAAGCATCTGACGGTCACCATCGACGCGTTCACGATACACAACTCGCTGTGGCAGGGCAAGAAGGTGCAGCTCCCGAGCAAGAAGGACATGGCGCTCGTCATATAGACACCGAGCACGCCGCGAAACGTCACAATTAATGTTTAATGTGGATTTTAATCATTTGCAAAATTAACATGGACGCTTGGGTATAACATGAATCACGATATCTAGTCGCCGGCGGCACGGGGCCCGGGGCCTGGGGCACGGGGCACGGTTAGTGCGTTACGTTTATTTTATTGAAAGGTTGTTTGGCTGCATTTATTTAGTCTTATGAGCACAGATTAAACAAAGTCGCTTTTCCATACACACTTTGACATTGACGTTTTATAAAAATACTTGACTTTTGTTGTTGTTGTCTTTATATTTGCTAAGTTTGATTATGATCAAACTGTTTGCAAGTTGTTACGCGATTTGTATGGAAAATCTACTTTATAGAACACTTAATCTATGACAGTAAGACGAAATGCAACGCCCGAAGTGGGGGGGAGACGTGTTGATATTAGTCACTTTGGAGTTATTGTACAGTTGTGTACAGTCGGCGGCGCGCGGCTCGACCTTATAGTTGTCCGCTACGTGTTTTAGCGTAATCATTGCTTAAGTGAACGCATTGGCTTTAATATTTGTGCAAGTGCAGTCGGGGCGCGCGCCAGTGTGGGAGATACGAATGGTCCGAAAAGCGTTTCTTTCTACGTAATTTAGAGTTGTTAGTTCCACGGTTGTTTTCGGAAGTTAATCTTTATTTTAACAGTTAATGTGATATAGGATGAGTATCAGACGTTTGATTTTTATGTAAGAGGAATATGTTTATGTGACTTTCGAAATGACCATGTTTTCTTCGTTGGGCGGTCGTGTTAACTGGTCACACTCGTGTACAAACTTGTGTTTTAATGATTATAACAAAACTGACATTTAGTTTAATTCTCGCGTGGACATTTCTGCGGCTTATTTCCCTTGGACATAAATTCCTAATTAACTATAAGATTATTGTTTAAGTGTTTTCGTTTGTACACGAGTGTGATGCGTGATGCGCTCGCGCATTCGTTTAGAATACAAAGTTGTATGCGATTTGCCATATGTGCTAGTGAGATGTTACGTTCCAGTTCACGGCTGATTCGAGAGCGATCTTAGGGTTCAGCACATTGCCGGTGGAACGGGGACTCAAGTCTTTTATAATACTACTCTCTCTCTACCTTTCTTATTTTACAATCCGTCTGTCTATATCATTAATTTGCTAATAATCCTCCGCTTCACCGGGAATCTGCGTAGAACTATATAGAAACTTGTTTGGCGACTGTCTGTACCGCGTGGGGCTCAATTCTGACGTTTGTTGACACGTGTTGTTCACTGCCAATGTTAATACTCACTTTTAAACAGTTTACACGCGAACTTTGATACCTATAGATTAGCTTTTACAATGTTTTAGACATTCGGCGCCAAAGGTAAACACAGCGAATACGAACACGTGACGTCACACGTCAGAATGCGCGAGCGACGGTCGCCGACGCGTTGCTGTAAGTAAATAACAAATTCACAAACTAATATTTGCTTACTCGTTTATTTTATATTAGTGATTGATTGAGGAGTCTGCCTGTCTGTCTATATGTCAGTTAGTTGATTTTGTACCGCTTGTATAGCTAATGTAAGACGAGGCACACTCGCGTGGTAATCGTACTGCCTTATGTAAATAATTGTTTTCTTTTTTTGTATACAGCTATTTATTAAAACGATGTCACACGTTCATTGTTCAATGGTTGGTCATCGATACTACCGATAGTGTATGGTACGCGAATATATTGTATTATTAAAAAGCATAACGAAATAATATTGAATTTCATATTAATGTATTGTTTTATTTATTATTTACTCGTCAGCGTAACACAATGTCAGTCTCACAAATATTTCTCCCTAAAACAACAATAATTGAAAATTATTAATATTGGAACCGCAGCAGTCTTCTCTTCGCTCTCCCTCCTCACTCTATCTTCGAGGCGGCAACGCATCGACAAAACAAGAGATACCCTCTAGTTGTGTCGATATCCATGGGCGACGGTGGCTACTTTCCATCAGGTAGACCATCTGCTCGTTTGTCCCTTATCTATCATATAAAAAAAATTATAAATCAACAATTACTTCAGGTCCTATATTAAAAAATCCTACCCAATTTTCCCCTTAAATAAATTGGGGGAAAAACTCCTTAATTGATACAAGATGGATAGTCGCACCGCAGTTTTTGTATTCAAATTTCAGTTGGCCTAAAATAATCTTTCAATCACAGTAAGAAACAGGATTGTTTGGCAATAAAAATAAGACGAGTTGATTTATCGTTTTTCAGTACAAAATGTATGATAAATGTTTTTGGCGATTTCATACCTTAAATGGTCCCATAGAGTCTTTTGATCCCCATGCGAAGTAGGATCGATACAAATAAAAATATTTTTTTTTTGGATTTTAGCACTTTTTTCGCTGACCGTACACTTTGTCAAAAATCTGTGAATGCAATTCAAAATATCTTAAAAAGTTATGGATGGTCTTCTAGGAACATTTTCCTGTAACTATAACGGTTAAGGTACCTGCCCTTACTGACCCGTCTCAAAAAACCACCCGGGCAAGAAATCTACTTTTTTAACCCTAAGAAGTAGGGTTACATAATCAGTAAATCCTTGTGCAACGCCTAATTAAAATCTGTGACCCAAATATGGGGCACGTTGATAATAAAGTGTGAGAATGGGTACCATTATGTGGGAATAAAAGAACATATTAAAAAATCACATTATTTATTAATCTAACAATAGTCGACAGGAAAGGAGTATTAAAAAAAGTAAATTATATTAATTTAATCATTATACTTAAAAATATTTTTTTAAATATTTTGTGACAGAATTTAAAAAAATTTACATCATTTTTTAGTTTTTGTGCAAGAGAATTTATCACAATAAAAATGGCTGGCATTTCCAAAACTAAATTAAAAATATTAAATAAATGTATGACACAATCTAAGTCTTTGTTCGTTGTTGAAAACTGAGCCAGTTATGGTTGGTCCAAAACATACTAATACTTTAACTATTTACTAACATGTGTACACGTTTTGGACCGACGTCATTACACTACGCGAATTCAATTAACACTAATAGGACGGGCATTAATATATGAATATATATTGATTGATAATAACAATAAAAACCAATTAAAATTCTTTTAAATAATCAATAATTAAATGGAATTCGAATTTTTAAAAAAATCATAAAATATTCGCACTTAACCGTAACCAACGACTTTTGCCTTCTAATTAAAAAAAAAGCTGTACGAAATCAATTTAAAAATAGAACTATGCGACCAAGTCGGTCTGATTGATTTTCCTATAGCTATGTTCATTTAAATTTGGAATTGTTAAGGAATAAGCTTTATATCCATAACCATAGATAACAAAACGCGCAGTAACATTTCGCACCTTAAGAATTAAACTGACCTATGTACGTAACACCTTTGCCTTTTCCAGTATAGAAAAAAAAATTAAGCTGAAGATTTTTTTCTGAATTCCCACAAATTTCAATTTGAGCTGTCACTTCAATTCCAAAGGTGCCATTTTGTCTATATTTTCATAAATAGAACGTTCAATTGTATAAAGCTTGAATGAATAGAATGGAATTTTAAATATAGAATCGTTACAGGGAATAATGAACCTTATCTCAAATTCCTTTACAGCGAAACCGGAACCGGAAATTGACGTATTCCTATTATAGTTGAGCCCAGGTGTTCAATTTTGAATTATTATAATAAGAATATGGATTTTAAATATGGCGTCGTTTATTTTTTTATATTCATTAATTGTAAAAAATTAACATTCGATTTTAAGTGTTGCTAAACCAGAGTATAGTAATGTGTGACTGGAGCCTCATCATCACTCAGTTGCTTCTCCTGGAGGATGGAGTCCTGGCCCTCCAAGAGGTCTGAGTGTACCACTTCAATGTCATCCTGCAAATAAATCCATTACAAATATTATGTTGGTTCCTTCAGAATAATAAGGATACAAAGGTAAACATTACCTCTTCCTGGTTTAAGCCGTTGATTTCAACAGGTATAGTTTGACCGTCTTGTGTGATCACCTGTACAATAAAAATCACTCATCAGTACAATAATAGTAGACATTTGTAAAGTAACTCCATCTATCTGTTACTTAATTACGCTTAAACCGACTTTGATGAAATTTGGTATAAAGGTAGACTGGAGCATGGTAGATGATATAAGTACGTTTTATCGCGAACAAGCTACCTCGCCACCTACCACGTAGCTCTGGCAACCTAGCCACCTCGCCACTTAACCACGTAGCTATTTAGCAACCTAGCTAACTCGTCACCTAACTACGTAGCTAACTAGCAACTTAGCTCCATCGCCACCAACCGCGTAGCTGTCTGGCAACCTAGCTACCTCGCCACTTAACCACGTAGCTATTTAGCAACCTAGCTAACTCGTCACCTAACTACGTAGCCAACTAGCAACTTAGCTCCATCGCCACCAACCGCGTAGCTGTCTGGCAACCTAGCCACCTCGCCACTTAACCACGTAGCTATTTAGCAACCTAGCTAACTCGTCACCTAACTACGTAGCCAACTAGCAACTTAGCTCCATCGCCACCAACCGCGTAGCTGTCTGGCAACCTAGCCACCTCGCCACTTAACCACGTAGCTATTTAGCAACCTAGCTAACTCGTCACCTAACTACGTAGCCAACTAGCAACTTAGCTCCATCGCCACCAACCGCGTAGCTGTCTGGCAACCTAGCCACCTCGCCACTTAACCACGTAGCTATTTAGCAACCTAGCTAACTCGTCACCTAACTACGTAGCCAACTAGCAACTTAGCTCCATCGCCACCAACCGCGTAGCTGTCTGGCAACCTAGCCACCACGCCACATAACCACGTAGCTATTTAGCAACCTAGCTAACTCGTCACCTAACTACGTAGCCAACTAGCAACTTAGCTCCATCGCCACCAACCGCGTAGCTGTCTGGCAACCTAGCCACCTCGCCACATAACCACGTAGCTATTTAGCAACCTAGCTAACTCGTCACCTAACTACGTAGCCAACTAGCAACTTAGCTCCATCGCCACCAACCGCGTAGCTGTCTGGCAACCTAGCCACCTCGCCACATAACCACGTAGCTATTTAGCAACCTAGCTAACTCGTCACCTAACTACGTAGCCAACTAGCAACTTAGCTCCATCGCCACCAACCGCGTAGCTGTCTGGCAACCTAGCCACCTCGCCACATAACCACGTAGCTATTTAGCTACCTAGCTAACTCGTCACCTAACTACGTAGCCAACTAGCAACTTAGCTCCATCGCCACCAACCGCGTAGCTGTCTGGCAACCTAGCCACCTCGCCACATAACCACGTAGCTATTTAGCTACCTAGCTAACTCGTCACCTAACTACGTAGCCAACTAGCAACTTAGCTCCATCGCCACCAACCGCGTAGCTGTCTGGCAACCTAGCCACCACGCCACATAACCACGTAGCTATTTAGCAACCTAGCTAACTCGTCACCTAACTACGTAGCCAACTAGCAACTTAGCTCCATCGCCACCAACCGCGTAGCTGTCTGGCAACCTAGCCACCTCGCCACATAACCACGTAGCTATTTAGCAACCTAGCTAACTCGTCACCTAACTACGTAGCCAACTAGCAACTTAGCTCCATCGCCACCAACCGCGCAGCTGTCTGGCAACCTAGCCACCTCGCCACATAACCACGTAGCTATTTAGCTACCTAGCTAACTCGTCACCTAACTACGTAGCCAACTAGCAACTTAGCTCCATCGCCACCAACCGCGTAGCTGTCTGGCAACCTAGCCACCTCGCCACATAACCACGTAGCTATTTAGCTACCTAGCTAACTCGTCACCTAACTACGTAGCCAACTAGCAACTTAGCTCCATCGCCACCAACCGCGTAGCTGTCTGGCAACCTAGCCACCTCACTACCTAACCACGTAGCTATTTAGCAACCTAGCTAACTCGTCACCTAACTACGTAGCCAACTAGCAACTTAGCTCCATCGCCACCAACCGCGTAGCTGTCTGGCAACCTAGCCACCTCGCCACTTAACCACGTAGCTATTTAGCAACCTAGCTAACTCGTCACCTAACTACGTAGCCAACTAGCAACTTAGCTCCATCGCCACCAACCGCGTAGCTGTCTGGCAACCTAGCCACCTCGCCACTTAACCACGTAGCTATTTAGCAACCTAGCTAACTCGTCACCTAACTACGTAGCCAACTAGCAACTTAGCTCCATCGCCACCAACCGCGTAGCTGTCTGGCAACCTAGCCACCACGCCACATAACCACGTAGCTATTTACCAACCTAGCTAACTCGTCACCTAACTACGTAGCCAACTAGCAACTTAGCTCCATCGCCACCAACCGCGTAGCTGTCTGGCAACCTAGCCACCTCGCCACATAACCACGTAGCTATTTAGCAACCTAGCTAACTCGTCACCTAACTACGTAGCCAACTAGCAACTTAGCTCCATCGCCACCAACCGCGTAGCTGTCTGGCAACCTAGCCACCTCGCCACATAACCACGTAGCTATTTAGCAACCTAGCTAACTCGTCACCTAACTACGTAGCCAACTAGCAACTTAGCTCCATCGCCACCAACCGCGTAGCTGTCTGGCAACCTAGCCACCTCGCCACATAACCACGTAGCTATTTAGCTACCTAGCTAACTCGTCACCTAACTACGTAGCCAACTAGCAACTTAGCTCCATCGCCACCAACCGCGTAGCTGTCTGGCAACCTAGCCACCTCGCCACATAACCACGTAGCTATTTAGCTACCTAGCTAACTCGTCACCTAACTACGTAGCCAACTAGCAACTTAGCTCCATCGCCACCAACCGCGTAGCTGTCTGGCAACCTAGCCACCACGCCACATAACCACGTAGCTATTTAGCAACCTAGCTAACTCGTCACCTAACTACGTAGCCAACTAGCAACTTAGCTCCATCGCCACCAACCGCGTAGCTGTCTGGCAACCTAGCCACCTCGCCACATAACCACGTAGCTATTTAGCAACCTAGCTAACTCGTCACCTAACTACGTAGCCAACTAGCAACTTAGCTCCATCGCCACCAACCGCGTAGCTGTCTGGCAACCTAGCCACCTCGCCACATAACCACGTAGCTATTTAGCTACCTAGCTAACTCGTCACCTAACTACGTAGCCAACTAGCAACTTAGCTCCATCGCCACCAACCGCGTAGCTGTCTGGCAACCTAGCCACCTCGCCACATAACCACGTAGCTATTTAGCTACCTAGCTAACTCGTCACCTAACTACGTAGCCAACTAGCAACTTAGCTCCATCGCCACCAACCGCGTAGCTGTCTGGCAACCTAGCCACCTCACTACCTAACCACGTAGCTATTTAGCAACCTAGCTAACTCGTCACCTAACTACGTAGCCAACTAGCAACTTAGCTCCATCGCCACCAACCGCGTAGCTGTCTGGCAACCTAGCCACCTCGCCACTTAACCACGTAGCTATTTAGCAACCTAGCTACCTCGCCACCTACCACGTAGCAGTCTGGCAACCTAGCCTCCTCACTACCTAACCACGTAGCTGTCTGGCAACCTAGCCTCCTCACTACCTAACCACGTAGCTGTCTGGCAACCTAGCCTCCTCACTACCTAACCACGTAGCTGTCTTGCAACCTAGCCACCTCACTACCTAACCACGTAGCTATTTAGCAAAATAGCTACCTCGCTACCTAACCACGTAGCTGTCTGGAAACCTAGCCACCTCGCCACTTAACCACGTAGCTGTCTGGCAACCTAGCCTCCTCACTACCTAACCACGTAGCTGTCTGGCAACCTAGCCACCTCACTTCCTAACCACGTAGCTGTCTGGCAACCTACCCACCTCACTTCCTAACCACGTAGCTGTCTGGCAACCTAGCTACCTCACTTCCTAACCACGTAGCTGTCTGGCAACCTAGCCACCTCACTTCCTAACCACGTAGCTGTCTGGCAACCTAGCCACCTCACTTCCTAACCACGTAGCTGTCTGGCAACCTAGCCACCTCATTACCTAACCACGTAGCTGTCTGGCAACCTAGCCACCTCATCACTTAAGAACCTAGCCACTTAGCTACCTAAAATATTTGTAACGGAATATATCTAGAACAAACTTAGGTCTACGTAGACGAGGTCACGTGGGTCGACTAACTAAAATGATGTACCTGAAGTGTCTTGCCGTCCACGGAGGTGATGGCTAGTTTAGTACCATCCTGCATGGTGAAGTGGAGGGGGTTCCCGGCCTCGTCGGTCACCTGAAACCATCATTTATATTCTTATTCATTATATATATGGTTTTAGATATTATTAAATTCACAATAATTAATATACAACCAATACGACATCGTAACACAGACATATCTGAAATCAATGAACCCGCGCCCTAACCACCCACGCTACTAGGGATGCCCATCACAATATAGTGATGTCCCTAGCTCAACAGGCGCGTTGCACTAAGCGATCTCAAAGCCCCAATCGCTCATTTAGACACTGCGGTCGCGGCGAAAACGTCATTAATGACGTCATAACTTGTGTTCATATCATGGGTCGTAATGAACGTTTTAAAATAATTGGTGATATTTTTGAAACATTAAAAAGGTTTTAATTAAATTATTAAAACAATCAATAAATTAATTTAATTTACAAATTATAACTTTAACCTTTTGAAACTATTGCTTCATCTCGCCATTTGAATTATTTACGTTAACGGTTAAAACGCTCAATAATCCGTTCCACTTGGGTTAACGATTGTTAGTAGAAGTGAGCGTGGACGTGGTAATCGCTTAGTGGAACACACTGTTAGTATATTTAAATTTAAAAAAAAAAAAAAAAAAACATTTTAAAACTAACATACTAATATTATTTATCTATATATATCGAAAAACGTGAATTTCGAATTTGATTAAGACAAAGGATCAATATACCGGTATACTCCCTCCATCCAGCACGAGCTGGTCAGGATCCAGGATATCCGGCTCATTGAGATCTGTGTCCACGTCCATCTTCAGGTCTTCCAGCTGTTGCGGCATCAGTAGCGAGGACCCGGAGTAGAGTTCACACGTCGTGACCACCTTGCTGTCTTCTAGTTTAACTGCCTGAGATGTAATATAAAAATCTGTTTCATTCAGTGTTGCCAATTATTGACTGGTATTGCCAGTGTCTTCCAATAAAATTAAAACAGTATTATAGAAGATTTTTTTACAGTGTATTAGTTGAATTAGTAATGGAAAAAGAGAAAATTTCCTGAATTAACTCAAGAAAACAAATTACCCTAAATCGGGTAATTTCCCAAACACTGGCAACACTACTTGCATCAAGTGAAGTTGAGGCTCAAAAGGGCTAGTACCCAGAGCCGTTAAACAAAATAATTAAAAAATAGGTGAAGTTGGAAGTGTATCATTTAGTATGTAATAACAAAAAATAATATTCAGTCTCAATTCGAAATCTTTGGATTACAGATCGAAAATAGATTCCAAATTTGAATTTAGATTCAATCCATAATCTAAAGATTTTGTGTTGAAAATATAGATTGGATATAAATTTCAGTCCATACAGATATATATGTACCTTTTATCTCGAAAAATGATTTTTTTTATTGCAAATTTAATATTTGTTATACAAATATCCAATATGGCAAATCTTTGATGTGTTGGAATGGTCTGGTTCTCGTACCTGTTCGGGATCCAGTATGTGGAAAGCGGTGTCATCATCGGCATCGTACGCGACGTATATCACCCTCTCCTCATTATCAGCCTCCTCCCCATCCTCTATCTCCAGCTTGTGCACATTTTGAGGGCTTTGCTGGCTTTTGTCTGTCACTAGTAGACTTATTTGTTTGTGCGGTTGCTACAGAAAATATCATCATCAAACTATTTACTTTGAAATAAATTTATAATCTATACTAATATTATAAAGAAGTAAGATTTGTATTTTTGTATGTAACGAATAAACATAAAAACTACTGGACCGATTTCAAAAATTCTTTCACCATTAGGAAGCTACATTATCCTTGAGTAACATAGGCTATATTTATTACAAGAAAAAATTAGAGATCCTTAGGAAATCTTACGAAAACCAACCTAAGGTGCCAAAAAATTTGCCATAAAATATCTTTCATCGCATGCGCTGCGAAAAGTATTGATGATAGAACAAAAAAATGTTTTACAATATTATAGAACGTATCAATATCTACAAAAAAGTCCGCGAGACCATATGTCCAACTATTATAGTTACGTCACTATAACTACTTTTTTACATTTTAAAAGTTGATAAAAATGCCTATCAAAATCAGGCCATGTTTTCTATAACTTTGTATTAATCCTTATCCAAATAAATTATTTCGTATTCAAGACTATTTCAATACCTGTAAATGACTTTTTGAATTATTAAAATCGGACTTTCCATTCAAAAGATATTATGAAATTAAAAATATCAATATAAACAAAAAATACACGACGACGCGACGGGCCAGTATAGCGACGCAGCGCAGCGAGTAAAGCGGCAAGAGAGGGGGCACCGAAATGTGGGAAGGCCAATATATTTTTAAAAATAATATTCCACCCGCGCGAAGCCGGGATGGGCCGCTAGTAATATATAAAGCTGAAGGGTTTGTTTGCTTGAACGCGCTAATCTCAGGAACTTCTGGTCCAATTTGAAAAATTCTTTCAGTGTTAGATAGCCAATTTATCGAGGAAGGCTATAGGCTATATATCATTACGCTAAGACCAATAGGAGCGGAGCATCACGCGGACTAAGTCGCGCGGGTCGACTAGTCAAGAAGTTGGAAAAACATTTAAAGGTAAAGTTACAATTACCTTAATTTTTTCAGGTATTTTCGTCTGAGTGCGCGGAACACACTCGTTTCGTCGTATGTGTATCGCCCACAGTGCGCGGGAAGCCATTCTGAAAATGATAGTGTTTTAACTAATCTCTGAGTATAGTATTAAAACTTATCTCCATACTTTATTTCAACTTCTTTTTTATAAAGATCGTTTTTAATACCTTAAAAGAATTTTAATAAAAAATCAGTCAGATGATATTATCGACCTGAGTAAGGGGGCAAGAAAAGTAGTGGAATTATTTGAAATGCAAGTTTTGGTAACAAGATGATTTAAAGCTGGTATTTTCGGATATTTTGAGTTTGACAATACTTTTATTAAGCAACCACGTTAAAACATAAAAACATTCTCTAGTGGAATTCGGAAATAAAATTTGAAATATAAATTTAAAAAAAAATGATTCGTGTTTCGTGTTAACACAAGGAATATGTGACGTTTGAAATTGATGGAGCTTGTAACCTTACTAATTACCCTCCCTCTCCCACTCCATTAAAGCTGCGGATCTAGTGGACTCTGGGCTCTTGTTCAACTGAATTCGCTGCATTTTTTTCTTCACTCCCCCTCCCCACTCTATCTTCGAGGATGTAACGCATCGACCAAACAAGAGAGTATTTCTTATCTCTTGTTTTGTCGATGTCCATGGGTATACCATCAGGTGGACCATCTGCTCGTTTGCACCTTATCTACCATAATCTATACATATATATAAAAGGAGAAGCTGATTGACTGACACATCAACGCAAGGCCTTAAACTATAACAAATTTTGCACAGGGGGTTTCTTTTATAACGTAAAAAACCTTAGGGGGTTAAACGGGGGTGCAAAGTGAGTGTGAAACTTTGTCGCTTTTAAAGTCATTTGAATGAAATTCAGTATGAAGATTTTTCTTTCAAAGTCATGAAACACGTGTACAATATTTATTGGAAAATCATCCATTTATGGAGTAAAAGTGGGGGTGCAAAGTTGGTAAACCTCATAAAATTATTAAATATTTGCAGTTAAAATCTAGTAATAATATAAATGTAAAAGTATTGTAACGTAAAAGTTACATACATTCTATAAAATATATAAAAATATATACTGTATTCTTAATTATATATTGAAACTAATATTAACTTTATAAACATTACATATATACATTTTTTTTACCATTTAAAACTGTAAAACTTTTATATTTAGTTAAATTGAAGTAATAATATGTCAGCGCGCACAATACCCATACGCTCGGGGCGAGACGGGTGCAGGGGGTACGGCGCTCGGTGAAGAGAACGCTGAACGCGGGCAATGGCAAAACGGCAGTGTGGGACGAGCCTCTTAGCTAGATCCACGCTACTTATCTGGTCGCATTTTAGCACTAGAAATTTGCCTTAACTTTCTCGCTTATTCGTAATAGTATTATTATATTTTAAATCATTTAATAAGTTTAGTGATTCCCGATATAGGGATTAAAGCACGGTTTAAACCCGGATTAAAGCACGAATTAAAACACGGATTTAAACACCAAGATTGAATCTCTGAAAATAATTTATGCAGTCGTCACCTAATTACGGAGCAACGTCACTGGCCGATGAGCAGCGTTAAGACGACCCGTCTACTGCGCCGTATGAGTGTGCTGCCTTTGGAGTGTAGATAACGAGCCGGCACTCAAGATTCTACTACTGTGCTCCGTTCCCTTCAGCCAGTTCACCATCTTGGCCAATACCAGGGGAGTACATAGGCTACTACTAGTCAAAATCGATCAACGGATTTTTACCATCCCACGACCCTAAATTTTGTGTGCCCTGAGCTAGTTGGTTGGCGAATAAATTAGCTAACTTTGCCCCTGTTGTTTTATTTGACACCTTTAACGAGGCAAACGGCACAGTATGTATGTTTGGATATTTAGATGTTGATTTATTAAGCATTCAATATAATAAAATATAAAAATTGAAGTAGGATAGTTATTTACCGTTTACCGCACTTGAGACAGGTGGCCTGCGACTTGTGGAGCCGCTGGTGGCGCCGGTGCTGCGACGAGGTGGTGAAGCGCCGCGGGCACACACCGCACTGGTAGGGCTTCTCCCCTGTGTGGATGCGCTCGTGCTCCGACAGGTTTCCCTTCTGACTGAAGCTCTTGCCGCACATGTTACATGCAAATGGTTTCATACCTAACAACATATAGAACTTTATATTGGTAAAGCTTCAGGACCTTCAATGTAGAGGAAGAGGATATATATTTTTCAGTAGATAGATAATATTAGAATAAATAATTAAAATAAATAAATTATTATATTTATATGAAACATATCATAGCATTTTTATCCGTGAGGGGACGGGTTAGAGTATAATTCCCCTCTGCCGCTGGTAGAGCATCTCGTAAAAGCTGAGTAACCCAGCACACTAATTGGTGGTAGGGGATCTGTTCCCCGAGTGGCTTGCAACTACCAGCATGCGAATCCGACCGCCGAGTGTTTCCGACGTATTCCGGTCGAGTAGTGTGTGGGCTCTTATCTACCCCCTACCTCTCCTATCCCATTAATGCTGCTATTTCTTGCCACAGGGTCACTGTAATCGCAGCATCCCCCTCCCTAATCTATCTTCGAGGCGGCAACGCATCTGCTTCGTTTGCTCGTTTGTTTCTTATTCATCATTAAAAAAACATAAAAAAAATAGCCATATAATATACCATATAATAATAAAATATGTGATCCTGCAATGTATATACGAGTACACAGTTGGTTAAGAAAATGGCTAATCAAACGAGTAATTAAAAACTTATAAGTACACACACAGGCACCACAATAAAACAGAAAAACGGTTTTGACTGAAACAACTGGATGAGTATCCTCGACTTCTAGGAGATCATTGTCATAACCATGTCATAATAATGAGTTAATTTCTACTTCGTTAATTTAAAATATTCGCGAATAGATTTATTGATATCTAGATTCGATTTTATAATCATAAATTTGGGGGAGTGATAGTGAGGGTAGTGAAGTACATAAAAGATTTTTTCCAACATTAGCTCACTTGTTATTCGGACCTTTGGCGGAGCAGTCGGTCGCTATGGGTCTCTAAGTAGATATTAGTGTTTGTGTTGTTGAAGCAGTGAAGACGTGTTTAGAGTTAATCAGAAATAACTTATAGAGAATTTAGCTCCATGCGAGTTAGCTTATTAGACCAGTTTAGTCAGTCAGTTTGTGATTCAGTATAAGTTAGTGAGTGTGGCATTTGAGAGCAGTATCTCTATATATTCTAGATGAACAATTATATCAAGTAGTACAAAAGTATAAATAATGTTTGCGAGAGACTGGATGCTGTACTAGGGTTACCTGTATGACAGACAACCAGGCCTTCGCCCCTAAACTAGTGGGACAATTTAAGCAGTAGAAAGTAAATTACAAAAGAAAACAAGACTAACTTAAGCAAGACAAAAAACAATTGACATTACCGTCTGAGATAAAAATAAAATAAAAAATTATCTCTGTATTGCAGACTGTGTGTCTGTGTGTGTTTGTATAAATATATATGTGTGTATGTATAGTATGTATGAGATATTAGCAAACTTGTGATTGCGTTTCACGTATTTTCATGTAAATATTAATATCATGTTTATACACATATGTAACTATTCCACAGGCGGAATTAACCTGTGACCTGTTTTTTTACAGATAGATTTAGAAACGGGGAAATCTTTAGGTCCTTGTTAATAATATTATAAATAAAATCCCCTAAAAACAGAAAATTCTTTTTGAGTATTTAGTATTAAAAACTTTAGTGGTGCAAACTAATTCCTTTCTTCGTTTGTTATTAAATTCTTCAGGAGTATATTTAAGTAATGTGTGTTGTAACTCCAGGGCACAGTCTGGCAACACTCCAATGGTCACGTGATCTAGATAGAGTTGGATTTGGCCAAGATATGCTTCAAAATTTATCCTATCCTACCTAATATTATAATTTCGAAAGTAACACTTAAGAATACAAACTAAACAAACGATACAACGATTTAATATACTACTTACGCCATCTATTGACGGATAGGTCTATCTGTTTGTAACACAATCGAGCTTAAATCACTGAACCAATTTTGATAAAATATGATACAAGGATAAAGTAGAGCTTGAGGAAGGTTTTGTCGCGAAAAAAATACTTAATAAACAAATGAGTGTGCTCGTACGCCATCTATCGGAGTGGGGATGAAGTGCATGTCAATATCCTATGTAGCTCTTACCCGTATGCCATCGCATATGCAACGTGAGGCTGGTCTTGTGCGCGAACCTCTGCTTGCAGATATCACAGGAGAACTTCTTAACTCCAGAGTGTAGAAGCTGATGGTTCAGCAGGTTGGCTTTCGTTTTGAATGTCGCGTCACATGTCTGGAAAACGTTTATTATGAAAATATTTCAAATAGAATAGCTAATGTTTAAGCTGAATTTGCTGCAATAGTTAGCAAGATTAACAATAATAGTATTTCTTTGATCTAAATTGATAGAAATTAAAAAGAATTGTAACAAATTATATAATGAATTTACTTAAAAACATAAATTTTCTTATGAAACATTTATATCTTATTTTTTTGTGGTTAACAACAATACAAATAAAACATTATTTTTCGTTTCATTGAAAAAAATTAACAAAAAAAATATTTGGAAAAATCTCATTTCCTAAAACAAACCAATCATTGTGATTCTTGTTAAGTGTGAATTGAGTTCGTGTTTAGATCACCCATAGACTAAATAAACTTTGTAAGCTCTACCTTCGCTTTTGTGATATATGTAGACTTCAATTTATTTATTTTTTTAATATTACTTTTTTTAATAGAAAAAACTTACTGCTATATGATTACATACATTTTGCGAAACTGCTTAACAATTTATAGGCAGACAAACTCTCATTTTTCCTTCATATAATTTATAACACTAAGAAACTAACTCAGTAACTCATTTTCTCAAGCAATACTTATAATTACAAGAAACGGGAACGGAAAATATGTTCATAAAATGAAAACTACTGGGCCAAACTATATAATTTTTTTAAGGGACTAAATGGCAACTATTCCGCATCAAATTAAAGAAGAATCACGTAAATCGGATCATAATTCTCAGCGTAATCGGTATACATATAACAAAATAAATATATATATACCAATCGAATTGAGAACCTTCAAATCGAACTTCATTAAATAATACACTAAACTGGGTAGATAGGAATAAATACAATAAACTACTCTGATTACCTTCACGACTTGTGACGCAGCGCCGGCAGCTAACTTTAGGTCTAAGGAAAAATAATGGGGGAAACTGTGTGCCTATAATGGCAGTTCCATCCGTGACGTAGCAAACTAAAACGTCGCATAAGAACCAATCGCGTGTGAGGCGCTCCTCTCGCCCCTAATAGTGCCTTCTGTGCATTCAAGGTCAAACCTATACTTACGTATGCGCGTTTCAAACATAGATTATTTTTTTTTAAAGTAAATAAAAACGTTATTTTAATATAGGTATAATTTTATATAGTAGGTGTAAAAATATTGAAATTAAACGCACCTTACAAGAGAAGGGCCTAACTTGAGAGTGCACCAGCTGGTGGCGCTGCAGCAGCTGCTTGTGGCGGAAGTGCTTCCCGCAGGTGCCGCACACGCACTTCTGTGACGCGTGCTCCGCTTGCTTGTGGTATACCACTGAGGATGGATGGTTCAGCACCTGGAGGAGGCGAAGTTTATGTATATATAAAAAATGCTCAATTAAGTGCTTAAACGATTTCATGTACTAGTAGCAATAGTGGAGTACACTCACCACGCTAGTACCATGAAACATGACATCTGCTTATAGTCCTAGGACTGATTGCCATTCACAGAAAAATAAAAATAAGGATTCTACAACCGACAGACTATTATAGGATTTATTACCATTTGGGTGATATACATACACAAATATTATGATTGTTTTCAATCAATTATGGTTCAGCCAAATGTAAATAATAATATATATGTCACAGTTAACTTGTGAAACAAGCCGGTTAATTACTTTTCACAGTAATTTCTTTTAGGGAGCAAATGTCAACTGTCCGAAGACTTGTTGTAAGATCAGACTAGGTATCTGTGAAATTAGTTTCGTTTACAAAGGATGATGATTTTTGATCGATTTAAGATGTTTGAATATAAGATGTTTCTGTACCTTCCCACATATATCACAAGCGTAGCCCTTGGTGGGCTTCGTGCGCCGGTGGGACACGCGGTGCACTGCCAGCGACTGCGGGTAGGCGAAGCGCGCCGGGCACTCCGTACACGCGAAAAGTTTCTCTCCTAAATGAACCGCCTGCAAATATATATATCGGAAATTAAAACGAGATAACTAAACATTACCAATATATTTCTATTCTCACGGCCATTGGACTTGTGACCAAGCGTGTAGGTTTAAGGAATCCCTACCACATGCGTGAACACTCAACTCCACTGCTCATAGGTTTTCTGTCCTAGTTGTGTAAGCCAGACCTAACAAATGGTTAACCTAACCTAACTTACGATTCCGATATATGTTTGCTGTATAAATATAGAAACTAAATATATAATATGCATGTATAGTACATATAAACATTCCTCTTGAATCACTCTATCTATTAAAAAAAACCCATCTAAATCCATTGCGTAGTTTTAAAGATCTAAGCATACATAGGGACAGACAGACAGCGGGTCTTTTATACTATGTAGTGATACTATAGATTACTATTTCTAAATATAATCGAAACCACCTAGAAAGTAGACTACCTAGAAATAAAATGTAATTGAACAAATACCTTTATATGTAGCGACTTGCTTTGTCTATTACTGAATAACTTGTCGCAGTGGTTGCATTTAATTTTCACTTTGCCCTTCACTGTTTGTACTTTCTCCTCAGGCTCGGCGTCATTACTTATTTCGGGAATAATAGATTCTAAAAAATTATATAATCATCAGTGGCTATTGCTCATACCTATGGTAGTCTTGGATTATAGTCTACTAGCTAACCCGGATAACATTGTTTTGTCATATAAATTAATTTCTGGGGAGAGCCACCCTTATCCCTTAGGGGTATAAAAAAAACCTAATATATATTCTCAAACCTATCAAATATACAAAAAAAATCATAAAAATTCAATCATATCATATAAGGTCAAGCTGTTTTGGAGAAGTTTTATAACTGTGACTTGAGATATTTTCGAAATCGAAATATTAATTTGGTTTTTATAAAATATCAATACAGATAATAAATCAAAAAAATCTATTTTAATTTTAATTTTTTTTCATGAAGCTGTTTCGACTAAGCTCTTAAAAAATGATAAACTAACACTCTCACAAGAGACTTAATAAAGTATTCATTTTAATATAAAATCTTTTAAAACTGACCAGTATTTTTTTCTGTTGCATTACTTATTCCTACCACGTCTATCACTTCATGGGACACCGGCTCAGTTTCCATTCTGCTAACGTCGCTTAAATCTGGTAAATCTCTTGGTAATATACTGTGCTCTTCTACTTCTACGGCTGGTTTTTGTAACACTTCTGTTTCCTTACTTTCTTTTGTTACTATATTTGTTTGGACCTGGAATACATAAAATATAATAACTAAAAGGTCTAAGAATCCTCCATCTGTTTCAGCAATTGTGCTGACCAGGACCTTCTTCCTGTTATAGTGATTAATAGCTGTTTGGTACAAATATGCTCTAATAATTACTAAGCCAATTTTGATAGTTCTTTCAACGATAGAAAGCTACAACTGAGAGTAAAAATATTGTAATTAAAAAGATACAGCCATTTAACTGGACATTTTGTAAGCGGAATGTTATTTCAGGGAGTAATGAATTCTTTAAAAAAATCACTTTAAAGATACACCATTCCTGATTCAGTCAAAATGTATTAAATCTATATTTATATAAATGTATAGGTATAATATACTAGCTAGTGGCTTTGACTTCTTCCGTATCTTATCAAAGGATAAATAGAAAATCTGGTCAATTTTTGAACCCTTTTTTGGAAAATCATTTATTTTACATGGCATCAAAATTAATCAAAAGCCTAGCTGTGAAATTTAACATATTAATCAATATTACATTTTTTACGCCTTGAGGAGGTTCCACAGTACGACCGGTATGTCCAGACTCCTCCTGATGATGATCAAGTTCTAATCTCGTTTTAAAGATGGCATCACAGCTGCAACGGTAACTCACTTGTCCGTGTTGAGCTACATGAGACATGTACCGACCCACTGAAGAGAACTTCATACCACATACTACACATTCCTCTTGAATTTGTCGCATTGGACCTGTAATATAATTAAAAAGAGATTCCTAAACTTCAAACACACTTCCATTTTGTCTGCTTAGGGGATAGGTCCACAATACAAAAGCTATGTTTTCTTGCTTTACTCAATATAGATGTAAATTTGAAACATACCTTTAGGCCTTCCTCGTCCTTTCCCTTTGACAACAACAACTAGTTCACCAGATTGCTCCATATGTCCTATCACTTCTGGTTGTGGCACAGTGGGCTTAGCAAGTTCTGCATCAGTTTTTTTTTCAGGGTCACTCTCTTCAACATCTATCACTCCTTCTTCTATGAATATCCTCTCAAGTTCTCTACCCTTTAAAAAAATTATATCTGTCTATCTGTCACAAAAACTTACAGTAATTTTAATAAAAAAACCTTACCTGTACAGCCTCTTTGAATCTTGTTGGAGTTTTCCTTCTCCTTTTACCCGACGGCTCCTCTTCATCTTTAATGGTAGTTTTAGGTGTAAGAACTTGTTTCTGCTTTGCTGCGGCTTCCTGTGCCAATTCCTCTGGAGTTTTAGGTTTCTTTGGAGGTCTACCTCTCTTTCTTTTTGGTCTATCAAGCCCAGCCACTTGGAGAGATATTGGATGTTCCACTTGGTATATCCCATCTCTTGTGTTTACTATAAATAATATACATTTGTTTAATACACAAACATATTGGATTTTCAAAGTAATATAAACTTTGAGTACTTACTCTCATAGACAATATTTTCAGATATTATTTCAGATGCTTCTCTATTAGAAGTGTTTGATAAATTCTTTTTATATTCACACTCTCTTTGATATAAATCTCTAATAATTTTCTGGAAAAGAGGTTTTTAGTCAGATCTGTTATAAAAATTCAATGAATTAGAATTTATTTTTAAATTTCTAGAATGTATCTATCCATTTATTGTTGGGACTATCAATATGATGTTTGATTGGTATTCTGGAATGATATAGAGATTACATAAATTCTAACTTAAACCCCATAATGGAACAATGCCATAACCCATGTACCTACTCAGAAAAAGTTAGGGGTTTGAAGGTGTCTAGTTTATAAAGATTAGTAACTTTGGAACTATACTCCTTACTCATGAATAACCGAGAACACCATGAAAATCCTCTCAGTAGTTATTAAGTATATCGTGTTCAGGCAGAGACGTAATAACAATAGTTTTTGTAAGGATTCTCGTTATACATTTACATAATTATGCAAGAATGGCGTTATTAACTTACTTGACCATTAATTACTAAATTAAAAAACTCGACAGTCGCTTCTAATTGAATAGTACAACCGGGACAAATAGTTCGAGGAAGTTCCCCATCATCTGATACCTAAGCAAATAAAAAACAGTTTGTTTATTATGTAGTTGTGTAACCTAAAACGAATTGAACAAAAATACCTCCACATACTTTTATTCACTTTCTTTCAATCTATTTTTACACAAACATAAATAATTTGATAGTTTATTTTTATTTGGAAAATTAATGTCAAATTGTGGCGCGAGTACACAAGTAAAATACAAATCAAAATGATTTCTGATAGTATTAGTTATTGTAACTTTATTAAAAATGAGACAAGAATCGATTTAAGATAAAAATTCACATAAATTCATTAATAATTTTTAAACCATTACGTTTTAGCAAATAACTAAAGTATGGAGAATAAAGATATGAAATTGATAAATATTTTCCGAAAATGTCAGCCATTTTAGAAGTCAAAACAATCACAATTTATATTGAATTGAATTTACCCGCATAGGTAAGTAGGAATTTATTACGTCACTTAAGTTTTGATTAATTTCTTCGTCAGAATATAATAATGTTCCGTTATCATTTTCTTCTCCACATAATCTACAAACTGTAGAATTATACAGAAAAACTTCCATCTTTATGATATATTGTGGTGCGCCATCTATTTCCGGTACGTACTACGTCGGCAGATAATCAGAAGACTGACAGAAGATACCTACTTTTTAAAATTTTTATTTATGGGAAAAGCAAAGACTACAACCATTCAGCCTCATCTTTCGTTTAATAATCTAGTTTATAAAGATTAGTAGGTAACTATTATTTAGTTTTTTTTTAATTATCTTACACTTGATTACTTTTATTGTTAAGTTATGCTTTTTACGTCCTTATACGAAACGTTCAGAAATAGGTATTAACTAAACAACTATTTTTATAATTTAGGAGATAAAAAATAAGTGATTTTTTTTAATTAAACGAAAATATTTTTTAGTCATTAATAATCCTAATTTATTATGAATATTGTTTTTAAGGAAATAAATTATTTTTATAAATGTATTGCTTCCTAATTATTGTATTTTAAATAAATAAGGAAAATCCAAAATAATATGAATTTTTCATATAACATAAATAAATATTTAAAAAAAAATTTAATTATAATAAATCAAATTGCATTTTGAACTGAAGTATGGCAACACTGTTCGGATTCATTCTTTCAAAGCCCTTTCCGGTTTAGTTCCTGGGGCCAGAAGCCGTAGTTTCGGTTTTTATTATTTTTAATCGCCCGTAATCCTTCAAAATGAGAATTTATAAGGATATTATTACCGGTAATATTATTTAAGATGTTATTTGGGAATATTTTCAGTGATTATTTTACGAGTTCATTGTGTATCTTTGTAGTGATTTTGACATTTACGGGACTTATGTCTCATCGGATTTTGTCCACATCGACAGTTGGAGATGTTTAATTGTGATGTGTTAAATTTGCAGGTGACGAGATGTTCTCGGACACGTATAAAATCAAATTGGTCGATGAAGTGATCTATGAAGTTACCGGTAAATTGGAAACGAGGACCCAGGGCGATGTTAAGATCGAAGGTTTCAACCCCTCTGCGGAGGAAGCGGACGAGGGCACAGACTCCGCCACCGAGAGCGGTGTCGATATCGTCCTGAATCACAGGCTGGTGGAGAGCTACGCGTTTGGTGACAAGAAATCTTTCACATTGTACCTTAAAGACTACATGAAAAAGTGAGTGCTCAGTGCTTCATTATACGTGGAATTGTGCTTATCCCGTGCATGATTAGCGGTAGGTGAATCATAAGCTTTAATCATAACGTGGCATTAAGAAAGTTTCATCAAATTACTAACATGAAAGGTATGTTTTACAATTTTCAGTCATTAGCAACTGCATTGAGTGTTTACAATATTCTTATCTTTGTTTAGGCCTTGGCCTCTATCAATGACATTTACAATTATATAGCATAATTAAAGATTAGAGACAAAAGATCAGACACTTGCAATAGAATAGTAAGAAGTGTAGAATATAGTTAAATGTTTTTGTTGGTAGACACTACTAAATATTTCCGCCCTAATTTTACAGTAAATTCAGTCCTTAAGATATAATATTGAACATTTAAAGCTAGTATTTTGAGGTTCTTTAGATGTGATGTAAGCATAGATTCCAGTGCTTCTCTTAATTTAGGAAATTGTCTTAAACTTGAAGGATGGCATCTAGTATACACTAGACAATTATTTTCTAGATCTTTTGCTATCATTATTCATTAGGTTTAAAATTAATTATTAAGTTTGTGGTGTTCCCTCAGTACTAATATAATTCAAAAGTTCTTTAAGTGTTAATTTAATAAAAACACATTTAAAGCACAAAGGCCTTTATGCATTATATAAGCCACATTCAAGTGGGTGTGTCTATCTTTAAATGTCAAAGGTGACAATGATATCAATTATTATAAAAATCTACTCTGGATGAGTATTCTTCTTCCATATAAACTTGTCATCATTAGACTTAATGCAGTTTTAATGATATGAAAAAAAAATTATGTGATTTCTAGATTATTAGCTACTGCTTTATTACTTGGTTTAACTTAGGGCTTCTATGTTTATGCAAAGATTACACAAGACACTCAAATGGGTTCATCCTTTCATAAATGTTGAATATTTTTAATTCTACATTTTGGTAGTGACTGGTGTTATGAAAATATATTACACTGTCCTATATAGCTTGATCGATGACAGATATCATCTCAAAACACGCCTATGAAATACTGTATTTTGCTACAGTAAAATGTGTAGCGATAATTATCATACTTTATTGGCATTTAGTGACAATTAATGGTTCGACTAATTTAATCGAGTTGATAAAACAATAAAAATTATGGAAGAAGATTGGGAACTGATTATATATCTGCACGAGTGCTCTAGCGTGTCCAAATCAGACTTTGATGATTACGATTTGGGCTGTTAACCATTTGAACAAGAATAAAACCTGTTGGATAATTTATATCGACCTTATTCTCAGGTCTCTTTACGTCAAAGTGACAAGCATCGATCAAGCTATGAAGGATAAACTATAATCAGCATCATCTAATACTAGAGATTGATAGACAATGTTGATCTTTGGAGCATTTGATGCAAGAACAAATATCTTTTGTGAAAAAACACTCATTTCTATAATATTTGTTCATGAAAGGGAGATGACATGAATAAAACTACTAACATTTGCATGCAAACATGCACATTTAATAAAGTATTGCATACCACTAACTGTATTTACTGTTAGGCTACTGTTACACATGCTAACTCCCAGCACAAAAGCATGCTATTATTGAGCAAATGCTACTTACTAGCGTGTGTTCATTCGTACAGGGCATGCTAGTTGGTGCAAGGGGGAAAAGTAATAGCAAGTGTGAACGAGTTTGCTTTATGAGCATGTTAGTATCAATCTTGTATGCAAGGTGCACACGCTTCCTATTCCTTTTTTTCCTCTTCCTAGCTGAGAGGAGTTTTTGAATGTATTGCATGGTCAGCAAAAGTATGTTTTATTCAGATCCATGCGGATGGCTGTTTGATTTTCCATAGTTTAGTTTGAACTGGCTGAGAGCATGCTATCAAATGGCATGTGTAGTTGAGCATGCTTATTTTAGGATCATATTTAAAACTAGCATGCTTATTTCTAGCACATGTAAACAGTTCTTAAGCATGCTCATAATAAGCATACTCAGCACACTTTAGCATTCGTAACAGTAGCCTTATTGATCTTTTGATCTCATTTTCTGCATGCTCTAGTTTGATTGATGCTTCCAATACTTGATTTTATGACTTTTGTTGGAGCATTAACCATTAAAAAAGATTGATGCTGTCTGTCCCTATGTGTGTTTAGATCTTTAAAACTAAGCAACGGATTTTGATGTGGTTTTCTTTAATAGATAGTGATTCAAGAGGAAGGTGTATATTACATGCATATGGCTGGCATTAAGGGCTTACTTATAAAAGTATTTAATCAATTTATTAGTTAAGCACTACTTTGTCTCTTTCTTTCAATTACAAATAAAGTTTAAAGAGAAAGGAATAGAACTTAATTAGACATTGATTAAGTTAATCACTGTTTATAAGCGAGGGCAATGTTTTAAGTATGGTTTTGAGTATTCTAAAGATGCAGTGGCACAACACCTTTAAATACCTATCAGGAGTTGATTAAAAATTGTATGTATATATTAATTTTTAATATATTACATTATTTAATTTCAGATTAATAGGAAAATTAGAAGAAAAAGCACCCGACCAAGTTGAAGTGTTCAAAACGAACATGAACAAAGCTATGAAGGACATACTCGGTAGGTTTAAGGAACTACAGTTTTTCACGGGTGAATCCATGGACTGTGATGGTATGGTTGCCATGATGGAGTACAGAGACATTGATGGCGTTTCCACTCCCATCATGATGTTCTTCAAACATGGCCTAGAGGAGGAGAAGTTCTAAGCATATGTGATACTAATATTCCAACCATCCCACACCAGCCTGTTTTTTATTTATTTATTCAATCATGTCCGCTCATCTGTAACTGGCTTCGGCAACTCCCCATAAAGGCTGAACTTTTGTAAAGAATTGATGTTGCATATTATTTAAATAAATAATTTAACAAACATTTCTATTGTTTTACTAGCCGACCCTTGCGATCAAGGGTCACCAAATAACACTACACTAACACTACACTGGTCCACTACTACAGACTAACTCAATCCTATCCGAACAAAATAAGATAAAATGAAAGTTTATTGTTAAGATTTATTTAAGTGTTTCATATAATCATGATGCTGAGGTTGCCGTGCCCCGGACTTACGTCTCACTGACTACAAGGGGGCCACAGAATATCAGTATAGGGGGGGGTAACTTGAGTTAAACCTGTAGTTAAACGTTTTCAGATGAACACCACTACACATTATGATCTATTAGTTTTTAGTATATCTATTTTAACAATTTGTAGTGTTTATTATGACGATGGCAACACTTATAATTTGAGTATAATCCTATTGTTTGATGTTGATAGTATTTTGAACATGATGTTGGTAGTAGTATTTTTACTTTCTTGAATATTGGCCAACTGATAAACTCAAATTACGGAAGTGGGGATTGTAAAATAAATATGGCGTCACGACTAAATAATGATGGATTACATCGTGAGTATTTTAGTAGTAACGCTGACGCTCTGAGTCTTAAGTTTAATCCCAGGAGGATATTAGTCAAGCCGTTATTCTGCGTATATTTTCAAATCGGGTCAGTAGTTCCTGAGATTAGCGCGTACAAGCAAACAAACAATCTCTTCAGTTTTTTTATATTAGTATAGATTCTTAGATTAAATTATATTAGTAGTTAGTACCTATATTTATAATAGAGAATATTCGTTGACTAGTGGTGCCATCTTGTGGTATGTGAGACTACTTCGTAATGGTTCTTTCTTAGTTGTCCGGTTCATACTGTTGTCGCTAGATGTCGCTGTTTTGAATAGTACGAATTAACCATTGCGTTGTTTTTAATTAAATTTTTTTTTTATTAAATTAATAGAATTTTTAGAGTTGCAAAGAAATCGGCTTATATTTGCTTTAGGCTTATATGTGTTATTTAACGATAGTTACCAGTAGATTATATTATATAGAATCTTAGAATATTTATTTCATTCCAGACTCAAAAGACTAGGACCCAGAGCCGTTAAACAAAGTAATTTAAAAAAATCATTTAATTCCCATTTGTTGAGCTACTTGAACATAAGTAGTTCAGTAATTGCATTGCTTAGGTAATCTAGTGCCCATTTTATTTAGTACATTTATTTAATGTTGAATTAGTATATAGTAATCATAATAATAATTAGAGTATTAGTAATAATAATTAGTTAACAACTTCACAGAGAAGTTTTGTGTGTCGACAAATCGTTAACGGATATCTTTTTGCATTATTGTTTCAGTTTTGCATCACTTAATTTCTTAATGATATATTCTATTTCTTCATAATACATGTTCTATAAAAAGCCGAAACCAATTTCGAAGGATTTCGGTAATTTAACAGCCAATTTTTAATTTTTGAACAGGAGATAAGGATAAATAAAAAGCAACACATTTGAGGTATGTTATATTTATCAAGTTTGTATGTAATTACTACAATAAAGTACAGAAATGAGCGATGATCTATAACGTGAGAACCCTAATCACAATCATATGTACGAGTATTCATCGTTTTGTATACATTTAGGCGTTCACTAGGCGCTAATGCCTTTTAGTCTTTAATTTCTCAATAAGTATTTACAAAGAAAATTGAAAAGGTTTAAAGGAAGGGGGGAACAATAACCCTTGTAGTTTTTACTCAGAAAGTTCTAGAAATTCGTGATGGCGATCCGAGATCGATTAATCGACTTCTACGACCTAAAAAATCGATCTTTTAATTTGATATATAGCTCTGAATCATGAAGTTATAGGTAAAGATGGAGACCACACTTGGAACAATAACTTGAGTCAAATACCCACGTATCTCTATCTCACTCTCTGTGGGCAAACCTCTCTTTTTAGTGTAGTTTTACCATTTCGTAATATAAAAATATATAGTCCTATATAATATTAGTATAGAAATAATATTAAAAATAGTGAACTAGATAAAAAGATCTCACTGACTCATCTAGAAATCTCGAACGATTCAGCTGTTCATTAGATTTCATAATCTACAAAATTTACAAATTCAGAAACAACCAAACGTTCACACTATAACATAGCTTCTTTCGTAATTTATTACATATACGCATACATATCTTATTGTAAATAATCTTTAGCGGTTATTAATAGAAAATAGAGATGTAGATAAATAAATTACTAAAAAGCAACTAAGTACTTATAGCAATGTCCAGGGAAAGAATAAAAAAATGTTACCCTACTTAGAAAGAGAGTCTGCCCACTGAGAACGAGATAGGTTAGCTTCAAGTAGGTATTCGAAGTGTGGTCTCCATCTTTAACTACAGCTTCATGCTCTGAATCAATTCAGTGAATCGATATTTCACCCTGGAAATTCTACTATTTTTTACAGTGTTACCAACTCAAAAATTGTCTCCCTAAAACTTAAGTCAAGACACCCCCAAAATTACAATAATTACTCGAGAATCCATCTAAAAATAAATTATAGGTGATCAAAAAAATATGCTAACCTAAATTGAAGTATTTACCCCCTAAATTAGGAGGGAAAACTTATAACAATAGTATTATTTTAACAATTTATATTTTTTATAAACTTTTAGTCTAAATATTGAAACTTGTGCAATTAACAAACATGTTACCCTCTACAAACCTCCTATATAGATGTTTTACTTAGGGTAAAACCTTTAAGTTGGCAACAGTGATAAATGTCAAAAGATCTGACTTTTAAAACGACTTCCATGATGGAGTTTCTAGAACTTTCTGGTTTTACATCTTTAGATACTGATTGTTCATTTCTAAAATTTTATCTATAAAGTGACCCTTATGGATTATGGTTTTAATTTTAATATTGAATAATAATTATTTAACGATTATGTCAATATCAGCAGAATTGATCGATAACGAATAATAAACATTTGTCGAATTATCTCGAATTTCTAATGTAAACCAAGAATTATACATATATTTAAAATAATCCGAAATCTGATTTTGTATCGAAAATAGATACCAAATTCAAAATTTTCATATATAACTTTCAAATTTGGAATCAATTTTTAATCTGTAATCGAGAATGCTCATACTTTATATAGAGATATTTATTCCAAATTTGAATTTTTAAATAGTTGAATTTGAATTTGGTTTCTACAATTGTATTTATTATCTAAAGATCTGCATTTATTATATTTCCTTAAAAAACGGGTAAACCCACACTGGCAACACTGAATATTTAGAATCGATTTTAGTAGTTATTCGTTATCGTTCATTCAGTGACAGTGACAGCTACAAGTTATGGTCTGAGTGCTCACGTAATACAAAATCCTATGTTTATATTTTTCGCTAATTTTCATGTTATATTTTGAATCAATAATTTCATTTTATATGTAATTCTCTCATACTTATTTTTAGGATTACTTAGTAAATAACTCAAAATATTGCCTTTTGACTACAAGACCGTTAAATGACATGTCAGATTTAAAATATATGGAGTTGCCAGACAAAAAGTTTGAAATTTCGTTACAAAACAGGCTAAGGATGTGTAGCGAGGGATATGTTTGTTAAGAGATTAGTGTCTCAAATGAAGTGATTCTATTGGCTCTTAACATCTTATTCTTACACATCCTCGCCTATCTCAGATAGAAACGCAGCCTCAGGCTTAATTCGTATTAATTTCAATTTTATTCATTTTGGATTTTTTGTGCAAAAAGACATGTATCCCTATATTTGTTAACAAGTCGACCCACGTGACTTTGTATACGTATAGCTCCGCTCCTATTGGTCTTAGCGTGGTGACATATAGCCTATAGCCTTCCTCGATAAATGGAGTATCTAACACTGAAAGAATTTTTTAAATTAGACTAGTAGTTTCTGAGACTAGCGCGTTCGCGCGTTTATCGCTGTTTAGTCATTTAACGATCTTTCACAAAGAATAAGGCATTAGGAGACAAACATATCAGAATTGAGCATAAACGTGAAGTGATGATTTGGAAAAGTGCTTCGTACCTAATACGAATTAAGTGTACATATTAAATATTTAGTGAATAAGTAGGATCAGTCCGCAAACAATATGACGGGTATCGAAATTATTTGATGATAATTTTAGAAGAGCAAAATCGTATTAAATTTTATAAATATCTCAATATAATATAAATATATTTACATTCGTTATTACTAATATTTCTTCTTATATTGGTGTCTTATTTAACGCACGCTTAATTACTCACCTAATAATAAAATAAGATTAAAAAGATTCTTATGGAATGGTTTTTTGTACAAAATCAAATACAAACTCCACCAGTGCTGCCAGGTTACATATTGTTAGCTAACTATTTAGTGTGGAATTTTTTAAATTAACCTTTTATCTTATTATTAACAATGAAACGCAGTTTTGTGTATATTTATTTACCGTACATAAGGGTAAGCTTCGACACCTGGCAACACTATCCCACACTGGTAGAAGAAATTACAAATCACAAGGTTCACGATGTACCTCCCTCGTTAAACTTATCTCGACTAGCCTGTACATTGTACGATTCGGTCGTTTCGCATCATCATAGAAGTATGGTCGTTTCGTTGTTACACTAATATAATAATTACTGTATTAATGATGTATAATCCACTTGTTTAAGGAACAACTCTGACGAATCGATTCCAAACATCGATATCCATATTAATTCTACACGTCACAGCCCCGCCTATAACAAATGAATTATTATATTATACTAAACTATCAACTTTTATAAAGTACGATGATACGAGTCAACCTTTGAAAGTCAAACTTTCAACACCTCCCCATTGAAAAATAGATCCATAACTACTTAATTTATAATTTACAAATAAGGTACTCTCTTAAATCGAATACGATATAGGATAGTCCACTGGTCGACGCACACCGGACTTAACCACTACGTTCATCGTTCATAGGAAAAAATAATGGAATGAAGATTTATTGCTAGAATTACAAGATCACAAGTTGAAAGAGTCACTTCACATAATACACTACACTCAACAGTTGAAGGTGTTGTGACTGCACGAGCGCGGGAACTCCTCGTACCCGCTCTCCGGGATGATCGAATACTCGGGCTCGCTGTAGTCGGGTACGTTGCACTCGTACTCTCGCTCCCTGTCCCGATCCCGGTCCCGCGGGAACCCTATCACGGTCTCGGACCTCAAGTACCCGTTCTCCTGCTTCCTCGAGTATCTCGTCTCGTTCCGTTGGAAATTTTCCGGGTGACAGATGGCGTTGTTCTTTTTTTCAGGTAAGGAGCGCAACGATCCGTTATTGAGGACCGCGCCATTGTTGAGGGTGATGGGTTGGTGATTGCCGATGTATGTGAATCCGTTTGCGGGCATTGTGCCGCCGCCTCCCGAGCGTTGTGGCCGTCGCGTGGAGTTTTGGCCCGACATGAAAAACACGCTCGGCGAGGCGTAAAGCTCTAGCTACAGTTCCGTCACTGGTATAGGCCTGATGCCGGGCGCGTGGGGAGGGTAATGCGAGGGGTGGATGCCTCGCACTATGCAATCCTCCTCGGTGGATATTGGTTTGTGGTATTCCAGATTCTTACGCCCTTTATTCCATTTGTAGTCTTTTAATTTATCCTGCATGTTCTTACGGTATCTATACATAAGTAACAGTAAAGTTACGACTGTGGCCACACAAGCCACTACAACAATGCATATAACCGTTTGCTGCCGCGTGTCATAGATAACACAATCCAAGTCATCGGCGTTCAGAGTCCTTAAGTATTTGTCTTTCAAATGTTCCGGACTTGCACATTGAATTTGAGTGAAATTACTCTTGTCTTTTAACAATTGTTGGAGCCATAACATCTGGCAGTTGCAAATAATTGGATTATCAGTTAAGTCGAGTTGCTTTAGTTCCTTTCCAATAAAAACGCTCTCACTTAATGTCAGTAGGGCGTTATCTCTTAGTGATACGTGTCGTAACTTTGGTAAACCCAATAGAGTACAATCTTCAATAACAGATAGTTTTTTATTATTAGTCAAAACTATACTTTCTAGATTTATGTTATCTTCAAAAGCACCCTTTTCGACTCTTTCGAGTTGTGTGGCACCAGTTATATCGAGAAACTTTAAATTCTTCAAACCTATAAATGAGTGGCTTTCCAGAACAATAAAGTCATTCTGACCTATGTACAGTTCTTCTAATCTAGTTAAGCCGGACAGTTGTTGCGTGGGCACTACGCTCAGCCGGTTTCCGAAAAGGTTAAGACTTCTTAATCCTGGAAGACCTCTAAACGCATTATCACTAATATTGGAGAGTCCAGCTCCGTTCAAGTCCAACACTGACAGTCTATTTAGACCGGCGAAAGCATCATCAGGTAAAAAAGAAAAAGCGTTCAAACCCACGTGCAATTCGGCTAGACTTCCTAGAAGACTAAATGAAGATGTAGGCACTGAGCTTAGCTGATTATCGTCTAAATAAAGAATCCGTAATGCTGAAAGCCCGGCAAAAGCTTTTGGCTCAATCTTCGATATTCTATTCTGACCTAAGTTTAACTCTTCTAATCTCGGCAATGTCGTAAAGACTCCATTTGTTAGTTCCTCCAAGAAATTTCTTTTCAAATTTAATACCGTCAGTGAATTAAGACCTTGAAACGTGATGTTAGTGACTGATGATAATTTATTGTGGTTAAGGTGAAGTTCCTGTAACTTTCGCTGATATGAGAAGCTCTTTTCTGGAATGTTGACAAGGTGGTTCTGGGATAGATCTAAGTGTTGGAGTTCTGTGTAGAATTGCATGGAGGCGTCTATTGTTTTTATTTTATTGTTGCGTATGATGAGTCGTTGTATGGAGGGGTTGAGGGCGATGGGGAGGACGTCGAGGCGGCTCTCCTCGCACACTACGACGAGAGTGTCATCATTGCAGCTACAGCCTCCCGGACAGTTAGCGAGAGCGGACGCGCCTTGCCACGCCAAAAGTTCCAGGCATATCAGCAAAATCTGAAAAAGGGAAAAAATCTGTTGTGATTTTTTTGTACTAGAACACTATAAATTAAATTAAATTTTAATTTTAATAGGCTTAGGGGTTGATTTTATATTATCACTTAGTAATGCACTCTACTATATATCTAAATTAGGATTAGTGCTTTAATAAAATAATTTAATTTATAAAGGACTATTACTGATTGAAATGTTCAAGTTAATAATACCTAATAAATACTAGTAGCCTTAGCATTACTTAAATCAGTCTAATCTAATTTTTTATCTAACCATACCACAAAAGCTCTCAAACCTTTTAACCTAAAAGCTAGAATTTAATTTAAGTTAGTAAGTAAAGGTAATGTCTTACATTACACTGAAACTGGCAAATTATTCAATTATGACCCAACAACTCCCAATGGAGTAGTGTAGCGAGTCGAGCTCTTTACACTGCGAAGTGGTGGTCAGTGCTTTTCTTTTTAATTTTTTACTCTTTGATGTTAAATGTAAAATTTCTATCTCAAATACCCATCACTTTTAAAAGCGACGCCGATATTAGAAGGTAAAGAGCAAGAGTAATATATTAGCAGAATTGATAGCCACTCTTACAAAATAAAAAGAAATCAATGTAAGAGTGAGATCCGCATAAAGCAAAACGAAATGATATTGAAATGGGTTTTAATTTATTAAAATTTGCTTCGTCGAGACGCCGAGGCGAGCCCGGGGCAGCTTCTTTGCTTCAAAGACTAGCACTTTTATTACGTTTCCCCTTTCCAACAATTAGCAACGAGATCCGAGCGGGCTCTGATTCGCTGGAGTTTCGCGTACTTTAATTCTGTTACGATGCGATTTCTCCTAGATGCAACATCAACAGTCTCTTTGTCAAATGAAACAACATTAAAATGCATGACAGAATTTAATTTCATTGTTGCTTTTCTAACTGTATAACTTAATTAGTTCTATTTTAACTTAATCTTTATTGTGCTCTGACTTCTGGAAGTAGGTTACTAATTTAACTACATTCTGTTTATATGTTACGGGATATCTTTAGTAGAAAATTAGTGTATAAGCTTAAAGAGTCATGGTTGATATTGAGCATATTCCCTCATTCTATTTCTAAGATTAAGATTTTTGCATTTAATTCTGATTATCCTTATCTAATATCGAAAGAATCCTTGGAAATATTACTTCTGTACTTAGTATCTGTAATAATTGAAAAATATTTGAGCTAAAATTTCGAAGTTATTACTAATTTTTGCTTAAAGTGTGTATTTTCCATCCCCTTTGTTCTTAAATATTATAACGTTATTACAATATTGTTTCTTTTGCATAATAACTTCACTGTGTGTTGATGTATACGTGAAAACTGTTTTCGCCTATCACTTACAGTTCTTAGAGTTTATCTATCTGTATAAGTTGCTGTTTTGTTTTCCTACAAATTAATAACAAAATATGACGTGCTTTGGGAGTCGTGTTCAAAAACAGTTGACTTAAAACTTTGGAGTTGCTAAAATTGCATTTGAAATTCGCTAAAAGATTTTTCAGGCAACAACGACCAAGAAGACAATCAAGTTACAAGCGAAAACCTAAACATTGTTCAGAATGGCGGGTATGGAAAACAATGCAGTATTAGAGCATGTATTACAGTTATCGAAATTCAAATCCCGACGTCCGGAGTCCGACGACCGGCGTCCGGGGCTCGGCGTTCCAGCTTCCCGGTACAAATCATAATCAAAACTCGATATGCAGGTCATTCGCAAACAGTGCTGTTCGTTTTGCCCTGTCCCGGTGAAATTTCCTCTAAAATCCAATAAACGGCTATATTCGACGCGTTCTACACAGATTTCGCCTTGTTTTGGAAATCGTCGGGGTTTTTTTGCGCAATGTGTAACTATCGTATTTTGTATTGGATGAATGCTACATGCTACATGCTCGGTAGATCCCATGTTGATGTTTCTATGATTATTCCGTTATTGGAATTTTTAGAAGATTTCTGTCATGTCGGACAAACTTTTTATCGCTGACGTAAACACCATGCAGACCCATCCCCCATGTCATCAAAAATAATCAAAGCAAGGACCCCCCGCTCCCTTTTAATTCTTTTTTTTAATATCTTTAGAGGTATTTAATAATTATATCATGCAAATCGAATATTGATACTTCACGAGAGTAGCACATATAATAATAGACATTTGGAATATATGGAATAAATATCGGTGACCTTACATTAGGACTTAGGAGCCATCTTGGATATCGCGTTTTGTCATAATTTCATGAATAAATAGACGGATGCGAATCTGACAAGAAATTAAATGTTCCTTCAAACAATTAAGGTGCAAGGGTTGAGGAATTTTCTCATAAATTATCAATTTTTTTGCGTTATAAAATAAATAAAGATTTTTAGTTGTAAAATGTTTCGACAATGTGATGTCTTTTATCTTCTGCAATATATTAAACAAGTCGTTTATGTATTAATATTTTTTTATGAAAAATTGTTTATTTATTTATATGATAATAGTATGTGCGAGCAATCACGTTTTTATGGGGTACACCACAGAATAGGCATAAAATAAAGTCGGTCGGCGTTTATGGCGTAGCGTGAAATACCGCAGGGTGTGATAGCTATGCAAATCACATAATTGTGGGCTGCGGCTACGGAGCTTGGATCAAAAAACTCTACCAAAGGATCACGAGTGAAATTAATAACTATTTTTATATTAAACAGAATTTTTCAGGCGGAATTTATAATTAGAGGAGTTTCAACTGGAGATTTTTTAATAGTGGTTAAACACTACAAGTATTATGAGTTGATTTATCGTTTTCAGTACAAAATGTATGGAAAATGTTTTTGGCCTTAAATGGTCCCATAGAGTCTTTTGTTTTCCATACCAAGTAGGATCCATAGGCATAAAAATATTTTTTTTTAAATATTTTTTTTTTGGATTTTAGCACTTTCTCGAAAATCTGTGAATGCAGTTCAGAATATCTTAAAAAGTTATGGATGGTCTCCTAGGAACGTTTTCCTGTAACTGTGACGGTTAAGGTATCTGCCCTTACTGACCCGTTTCAAAAATCCACACTGTACATAGCATTTTTTATTCAGACTCGTTCTATGTTAGTTTTTTCAAGTTTTGTAATCGATAAAGAGATGTAAGTCCCTGAAAACTGCTAACGTCGTCATCAGAAACCAAAAAAGAATTAGAAAGATCTCGAAACTTCCCGTGAAGAGAATAAATTAAGATATAAATACATATATAAACTTCTGAATTGGCTTGAAAAAGACACTCACTACACCACCCTTCTACAAACAGACTCACCCACTTTGTTACACTGACATTTCTATATCTACTATGCTTCTTTCTAGAATAAAAAGTATTCTATATGTTAACTTCCTTCTCTCTCAAGGGCAACAAACATACAAACATTCACGTCTATATATATAAAACAATGTCGGATTTGTTCGAACACTTATTTTCCTGGTATTTGATTTGTTGTATTTGCCTTGCAATTGACAAAAAAAAAATAAGAAAAAGAAAATCATTTTCCCATACTAAATCTTAATGGGTTTCGTAACTGTCAAACACTTAATGTTCATCCCGTCGATACGGTAAACTCTCCCCTCAAATTAAACGAACGTATTTAATTAAAGGTTTCGATATATCCTCAATATTCGGATAATGGAGTATTTTAGATTTTAAAAATGTAGAATAATGTGATTAATGATAAAAGGATTGATATATATATTGGTTGTTAACAGTTTAGCTAATCTGTAACACGACATTCATTGACTGTTAGGCGGCACGAACGTTCGCCACCGGTTACGTTACCTTAATTAGTTGAAATAACTGAGTTTTAGTTATAACAAATCAACCATTGCCAATAGTAGTTTGATTCCGTGATTTCAATTATTTTCCAAAAGCGAAATCCTTTCAGACGATTCGCCGTTATTCAAATTAGCGCAAATTCAGTGGCTTTCTGATTAAAAGTACGAGAAACGGTCTCGAAACGCTCAACATTGAACGGACAGACGGCGGAATTACAAATTTCGGAAATTAGGCGGGTCCGGGTCCGGCTTCCTAACGGCATTACGCCCTTTCAACTCACTGACTGCCTCTATTTACATACTAAATATTTATCTTTTATTTATATAATATTGCAGTAATTGCTCCTTTTGTATTATATTTTGTTAGTGGTCATAATTTCGATTCCTATCAAAAACAAAAACATTTCTCCCAACATCACTTACCAATACCGGTAAGGACAAGGTAGGTATGTGGAACTCGCGTACCTAAAGGAAGGAAGCATACCCACTAAAACCCAGCGGTCCCCACACCGTCATATTGGGGTATCTCAGGATCACTCTACGCATACTACCGATTTACGCATGGAGTCAAAAACACTTAAGATCATAATAATTATTATTTAAAAAGCCACCCTTAAAAATAATGTATGTCGGAGAAAGTAAACGATTATCAAATAATTGAATCGTCATCGCCATCTATGGCGCTGGAGTAGCGTAGTAGTCACTTACGTCTTTCGACAGTCAGATTACAGTGTTAGTCTTGCGCGGTCTCTCAAGGAGTGAAGTAGTCTCTCGATAGTGTTAGTGCTGGGAGTGCTGTCCGATTAAAGTCACGTTAGTACCTTACAATGTAGATGCCACGTCTTGTGTTAGGTTAGGTTTCTGTGTGTTTAACCTTGGGTTTAAACAGAGAGCCTGAGCAGTGAAGGTGAGTGTTTCGATCGAATAAGAAAGTAACCCTACACCTTGTTCACAAGTCCAAGGCACTGCTTAGGTATCTCTCGTAATTGTAAGAGATCATATTAGATTATTTATCGGTTCAGTAGCAGTACTACGTTGCATTTACTCAATAGTCCATTCAATATCATCACCCCTTGTAGTGTTTTTCAATATACCCCCTCCTCTTTCTTCTTCTCATGATAAAATCTCCGCGATTATATCAAGAAATGTTACTGCTTAAAAAACCTGTGTAGATATTTTTCTCCTTCATTTAGGGAAAACCCTTCAGCTGGCATGTAAAACATTTGAACCGGTAGGGTTGCCAAGATTCCGAATTACCCTTGACTTGTAAAACCTTAATAAATATCTTGTTTAATAATTATTAATATTTATTTAAAGCTTGTGTCTATCTCTGCAAACATTGTGTTAACAAAATAACTCCATTCTTAATTACTTAAAAATTTGATAGTAACAAATACAAAACTATTTTTAATATATCAACTCATTATCTTTCTGTGTAATAAAATTACTGAAAAAACGTTCAGCATTAATGATTGATCAGAATTTAAAAATTCCAATTCCAACAAATGCAAAACAAAATCAATTTTTAACGATATTCAGCAACAAAGCGATCGAAGCGTACAACCACAGTTTCACGCGTTATTACAGTTTGTACGGTTTGTGTCGCGCGTCGCGTCAGGGTTGCCAGCCTTTTTTTCTAAAATTTGCTTTATAAGCTTAAAGCCAAGTTTGGACCATTTTGGCTGATTTTTACCAATTATTCGTTTAAATTTCAGAAAGTTAGTTATGGAAATTATTTAAAATTATGGAACATACTTTTTGTACAAAATTTTTGTACTGAACTGAGGCCATAACTTTCTAAAAAATGAATTGAAAGTGTAATTGAGAGATTGAGTGGGCGATTCTCCATCAACGAAGTGAGGGTAGATCGGTAGTATTAAAATATACAATGATATTTAATAAAAGCGAAAATATATTTATGACATTGTATATAGATAAAACATTTTCATTTAACAGCCCTGCGTCGCGTCCACCCAGCGCTGACATTCATTGTGTTTCTGCGGTCATGAAGACGGAGGTCAGGTATCACTGGTGGAACGGATCCTGGTTCATTTGTTGAGGACAAACGTACCTAAAATGAGTGGCATTATGCAGGCGGCAACAGTACCTGAATGCACCCGTTTAATCGGAACTGTTAATTGTTCGCCTGATTTGTTGCCGTGAATAGACAAATTTTGGGATGCGGATTTAATTATGGAGTACAAACTGTATGTGTTTAGAAGTATTTTCTATTAGATTTAATTGCATGGAAATGTGACTAGTGTCAGACCTATGGAACCAAATTAGTAAATTTAAAAAATAATAATACTGGTATGGATCGATCTATCTGTATTACTACCCACCACAATCCAGGGTCAATAAAACACAAACACAACACACAGCACTTTTATAGTGTTGCTAACATTACCGCACGTTTATCAACGAATAACTAATCATGCGCAAAATTTATTAGAAAGAGATGGATATATATCTTTTGTTGTTTTGTTAATTAGCTACATGCAGGCACCTGTATGCCGCAACGCTGTTGGTGTGTCGGGAAATTACCTTACTTTAATGTTGCCACTATAGAGTTAGTAAACGGGGTGCGACATTTTCTAGATAATTCACCACACCTCTGACTTTTCTGATTTAATTGAGTTTTAAGAAATTAAATACATATCACTTGCTTTAACGGTGAAGGAAAACATCGTGAGGAAACCTGCACTCCAAATCAAATCAAATCAAAATTATTTATTTCACTTAGACTTTTTTTAAAAGTACTTTTGAAACGTCAAAAATTTGTCGTTAAGTTAGTTTGTCTGAAGCTACCACCAGCTCGGAAAGCAGTTTTCTGTTGAGAAGAGCCGGCCAGAAACTCAACAGTAGCTCTTTTCAAAAAGCCATGTTTACATAGTCTGTTATACAAATGATTTAACTTGAGAGTCAACGTCACTTAGATTCCAAGCATTCTCATCATTTAAGTAATCCTGTACATTATAGTATGCTTTATATATTAATGACTTCTTGATCCGAGTTTTAAATTATTGAAGTGGCAAGTCTAATATAGGCTGTGGAATCTTTTATAGATACGAACACCAAGCCCCATGAAACTATTACTGACTTTGTGGAGACGATAGTAAGGCGTTACAAGTTTATTTCTGTTTCTAGTATTAACATTGTTTGTCACTGTGTTTTAAATACAAATGAATATTCTAGTAAATGAACAAAATATTACAATATATGTATTGAGATGGGACTGTAAGAACGTCTATTTTTTATATCTTTAAGGGAATCCCGCGCTCTTAAGTTATAAAGGGCCCGAATAGCTCTCTTTTGAAGAATAAAAATGGATTCAATGTCCGCGGCCCTACCCCACAGTAAAATGCCATAAGACATAATACTGTGAAAGTAACTGAAGTAAACTAGCCTAGCAGTGTTAATATCGGTCATTTGTCTGACTCTCCTTACTGCGTAGGCAGCTGAGCTGAGTCTTCCCGGCAGAGATGATAAATGGGGGTTCCACTGGAGTTTGAATCTAAAGCTATACCCAGAAATACCGTTTTTTAACATTAGGTAAAGCAAACTCAACGCATTTAGTCTTTTTAGCATTAAGAACTAAGTTATTTACCGTAAACCATTGAAGAACCTGCGATAATGCACTGTTTACATCGTCATAATTATGTTTATTTCTGTTTACTTTAAATATAAGAGATGTATCATCAGCAAAAAGTACAATATCACAGAGTATTTCTCTCCTGAGAGTTCCCTAAAAAGTTCCTAAAGGTGAGTGAAGTCTGCTAACCCTCACTTAGCCAGCGTGGTGGACTATGGCCTAACCGCTTCCTTCTGAGGAGGAGACCCGGCTCAGCAATGGGCCATTAATGGGTTGTGATGATGAGGATTATGATTATATAGAAAAGTTTCTTGTATGACAGAGAGGTGTATAGTGACGTCATTTATTAATAATTTCATTTATGGATGTAATAATCAAGAGAAAGTAAAAGTGAACTAAAATCTGATAAGTATAAGAAGTTTGAAACGAAAAAGATAAAAAAGACTAAGTTTGAAATAAAATTAAAAGTTTTATTAGATTTTTAGAAGTCGAGAGAAAATTGACAATTAAGCTGCGACTTTTAAATTGTCAGTTAAGAATAAAGTAAAACACAAATTAAGGTTAAATAATTTTGAAAAAAGAATTTGTTTCGTTGTTGATTATATTCTGTGCTAGGATTTTTTAAACTGTCTATAAAGTTTAATCATTTTTTTTTTTCAAACATTAAATATTAAGTGTTAAATCGATTAAAAGCTTCATTTATTTAAAATAAATGTTAAATGAAATTGACTTTTATCTACGTATTCTACATGCAATAATGGTGTAGTGCTTTTTATAGTAATAATAATACATTATTAAAACAATACAAATTGTCCGAAAATGAAATGTCTATATTTAATATCGATTTAATTTTTTTTATATAAAAACGATTATTAAAACTAAATCGAATCAGTAACGAAGTGACTTATCTAACTGTCAAAAGTAAAAGAAGCGACAGAGTATAACATCCTCTGAAAAAAAGCGCGCGAGTCTCCGAGCAGGACGGACTATTTGGTAACAAGGATTTAGACGTGACATGCCCATACCACACGGGCGCTAATTGAAAATCAGCGCATGGCACGCGTTTGCGCATGCACCGGCACAATGCTGAATTAGTTTCCCTTTTGGCGGACTTAACTTAAAAACAACTCTGTTTAATTGTTTCATTTTTATATTGTCTTGAATTTTTTTACTTTTTTCGTCAAATAAACGTTTTTATTATTATTTTATTATAGATAATTACAATGGAAGATATGGCTTCATCAATACTATAAAATGAATAAAGAATTAACATACCAAAGACAAGGCTTTACGGTGTAATACCTTTGTCTTTTCCATTAAGAAATATAAAGAAAATAATAATAATAATCGAATTGTTGAAGTATAGGTGTTAATATGGTGGGACAGAGTATAGGCTTCATAAATTGCAAAAAATAAGTGTATATAAATTTCTAAGTTAGAAGTAATTTCTAAATAATGAAAAAGGAAACGTCACGCAAAACCTAGTTAATAACACAAGTTAATTAACATGTACTCACCATGAAAGCGTTGGATGTGACGTAACCCGCAACCCGTCTCGCGACGCGGAGTGGCGCCATCTGCAAAAAACATAACACATTAATGGTACGTTCACATGGTAAACCTATTTAAATTTATATATACGGAAAATTATATGATATAATAAAGTGGAATTAATGTTACTGTAACAGTTATACCTAATACTTATTGAGCCAGGATGTGTAAAGCAGGGATGTGTTTGTTAAGAATTCTTAGAATCGATTGACACACTGAGCGAGGCTAGGTGAATGAAACGATTCTATTGGTTCTTAAAAGCACATCTCGCTACACATCCTCACCCATCTGGTCGAAACGCAGTCCTAACGTAGTCACTACATAGTATAAAACGAAGTCACTTCCTGCTGTCTGTCTGTATGTCCCTGTGTATGCTTAGATCTTTAAAACTAAGCAACGGATTTTGATGCGGTTTTTTATAATAGATAGAGTGATTCAAGGGGAAGGTTTATATGTATAATACATACATAATGTAATAGAGAAACACTAATAATTTTAGAGGTTTTTAATGTGATGTCGTAATTAAACACATTTTTTGGCTTACATTGCAAACGCTGGCTGAACCCTACGAGATAGATCAAAATAATGTACTACAGTATTGTACACCTTAAAAAGGTCTACAAAATAGCCCGCGATGGTATATGTCTATCTATTAGGGATAACCCACAATAACCATTTTTATTCTTTGCTTTTTACGAGAAATATTGACTTTTTGAAAGATTTACAAAGCGACTTTAAACAATACAGCATTAATCCTTATCCAATTAAGTACCTTATATACATTGTGCATTTAATATAGATCAATACGGCCTTTTACAGCATGAAATTTAAATGAATATTTTCGAAGATATTACAGATTTAAAATGCAGGGACATAGCGGTTACGGCTCAATACACGTGTTAAAATACCCCCGGGCGAAACCGGGACGGGTCGACTAGTACATTATAAAGAGAACATGGATGAACAAAAGATATAAGTTTATAATGAACTATGATAATAGAACATTCTAGATATATTATGTGTTTGGTTATAATTTTAAACACTTGTGTAGCTATATATTGAATTAAGAGCAAGTAATAATTACTGAATAATTTAAAAAAAAATTGACAAAATATTTTAGACTGAAGTTTATGCCATTTTAAAGTACTTCTTGAATTATTACAATCTATTCAATCGAAAAAGAAAGGTGGATTAACTATCAAACGTGAACCCACTCCATACAAAAGCATTTAGCTTCATTGGACTGAGGAATATTAGTAATCCAAAATACTAGTAATCTTTAAATATATATATATATATATATACATATATATGTGGGAGCATAGTAAAAGATTATCGATTAATCGAATCGTTATCGTTGTCTATGGCGTTGGAGTGGGGTAGTAGTCACTTCCGTTGTTTTGACAGTCTCTACCCTCGTCCCTTTATATGCGATCGACAGTCTAACTGAAGTCTTAGTCGTGCGCGGTCTCTCAAGAAGTGAACATCATCTAAGTATAAGTGATAGTGGTAGTGTCAAGTGCAGTGTAGTGTGGAAGTGCTGTCCAACTAAGGTCACGTAAGTCCTTACAATGTAATTGCCACGTGGTTAAGTAAACACAATGTTAGGTTAGGTTAGCCTTAGGTTAGGTTAGCCTTGTGTTAGATTCGGTTTATGTGCGTTTAACCTTGGGTTTAAATAGAGAGCCTAGCAGTGGAGGCGAGTGTCGTGATCACTTAAAGGATATCCTTAAGCCTACAACTTGGTCACAAGTCCAAGGCACTGCTTAGGTTTCTCTCGTAATTGTTAGAGATCATATTTGATAATTTATCGGTTCAGTAGAAGTATCTGCGTCGCGTTTACCCAATATTCCATTCAATACCATCACCCCCTTTTAGTGTTCCCCAATATTCCCCATCTTCCTCCTTCCATCTCCTTTCACATCATCATTTAAAATCCCCGACATATATATATTAATGTGCACCGACACAATAAGTGCACCGTACTTGATAATTTCAATCACACAAATTACAGCTGTGTTTGAATTGTCAATGGCTTCACATCAATGTAATTTCAAAGCCTTTAAAGTTACCTAGTAAATGTATACTACACGGATAACATGGCTTTTCTCAACATTAACGTAAAAGTTTAAAAGTGGTTAGAAACATCAGACATTTCACAATATTTTCATAAATTATAATAACCAAAGCAATTCACGTATATTTGCATTTCAAATCAGCTAAACCTATTGTCTAGAACTTAACAAATTAGCCAGACTAATTTTCATTTAGAACGTTTGCTTTAACGCATATTAGTCTTTGTTGATAGGAGGCCAGTGATTGATAGTCGAAGAAAACGATTTAGTTGATAGTTTGTCATCACTTTTTAAAATTGTTTTTCAGCACAATAACACTTATCGAATAGAAAAATACACATATTTCAGACCAAAAAAGTCAAAACAGATAGCACTATCCCACTTCTGATATGTTTTAATGGTGAATGGTATAAGAAAAATAATTAACTTCAAACTTCAGTTTTAGATGAAGAAATTAATATTTATTACAGGCAGGCAGGCAGTGTTGCACGATTTAAGTAATGTCAGCTGCTTGCCCTTAGCCCTTAAGAGTCGATTAAAATTTACAAAAAATTAGTAAAAATCACGTATCTTTAGCACGTTGCCATTATTCGAAGCTATTGATAAGCATAAAAATGATTTTTAAAAGTTTTAATTAGAATAAACAAAATTTGCCCCTTAGGGCCCTAAAGTAGCATCATCCAAAATGGATGGATGGATGAAACTCAATATGAATTAGTTTAGATAATTACACACAAACAGAAGTACACGTCTACTTATATGTATGTGTGTTTACCATGTGGCAGGTTCCCATCAAGACGATTATGCAGTTAGAGCGTAGGTTATAACAATTTCATTTGCCTGCTACGTAATTACGTTTGAGCAAACCATGGAGCATAAGCTTTTACCCGTACTATGTAATGAAACTTTTTAATTGTGCCTTTATTAACAGGAAATCGTTGGTTTGTAAAAGATTCTACGGTATCTAGACAGTAAGTACACTTTTTCAGTTTAATTAAGTCTAATACAAAATCTCCTAAGCCTTAACTTCTGAAACTTTAGAAAGCCCAATAATAAGATATAGAACTTGTTCGGTTCGGCTGAGGAATTAAGATCAGCTAATGTTTCTAATGGTCATCTGGATTTGTCATAACTTTGAACAATCCATTAATAATCCGCAAATAGTCGAAGGACGTAATTTCCCAACTAACAATCCCCATAACATTAGCAAGACAAAGTTAAAAACACGCCAGCTTATCGTCCAAAACGTTTGAATACTATTGTACGCAAAGTGACGCTGTTGAATTTCACCAAACAACTTTGAGTCAGAAACTTTTAGTAGTCGGTTTGTTTGCGGGCAGCCGCCGACCGAGCGGTCGTAACGACTGTGAACGCGCAAAATTTCAACCAAAAGTAATTTGCGATGTCACAACGCTCTGGTATTCCTAACAGACGGTATTTACAAATGCTAAACAAAAAGCTGGTAATGACGATGCTAGTTTCGTTAAAACGAGGAAAATTCGGGAACAGCTGCCAAATTCTTGAAACAATGACGCTCGATCGCGGATTGTATTCTTTAGCTACATTTATCAAGTAAACAACGGCCAGACAATGTCTGTGAATAGAATTATAATAATCACTAAATATGGTAATGTGACTGATGACATATTTTTATGAAAAATTGAGGCTGTCATTATTCATTACTTACAGACGACTGTTTAAAAAGACCGAGTTGTAAATATTATTTTTCTTAAACACTAAGTATTTGGTATTTAAATCCCAACGTCCTTATAATTCTGTGACAAAAAAGTATTAGCTTTTTGTTCCCAGATATCAAGATTCAATGTCTCTTATTATATGGTTTGGCTCGCCGTGAGAGCTAGGTCGATGAGAACGTTACGTTCCTAGCAGAGATTTCGCCTCCAGGAAGATCCTGAACGTTGTGTCAATACGCTACATTTTGTTCGTTTGTCTGACGAAATTGCAGCTCCATTTTATCTTATTCTCGACAAAAGTCGCGGAACACGTACACGTTCAAAGAGCAGAGCAAACAAGCGCAGACTCGGAAAACAAAAAATATACGCCAAGATTTTAAAAGTAACCGAGTTTGGCACAATTATATTTGAAAATCAGAGAAAGTTTCCGTCGGATGGCGATTGTTTTGTTCCGTTTGGTGTTTAGGAAAAAGTTTAGACGACTTAAACGCTTTATATAGATTTCTAGATTACGTCTTTTAGTCTGACACAAAAGATGTCTATTTAATAAGAATAAATTTGGTTACTTTTTTGCTTAATGGAGTCTGATTAACCTTTATTCTGCAGCAGTGAAAAGGCCGGCTAAAAATAATAATTTTGTTATTCAAGCCACAAATACAGCTGCAGATATATTACAAAAACATTAAAACTCTGCCATCGCTGTAAACGAGCAAAAATAATGAGAAGAAATGAAATTTCCTGGATCAGAGCAAGACTCATTATTTTTTTAAGGAATGCTAATTGCACCGCTCTCGTTACAGACGGCACATTTTTTAAAACAACGGTGCTACTGAAATTTACCCGTAATGACCTTTGTTTATAAATTTTCAAGTTTCGTGGGGATATTAATATTGTCAGGTCGCTTTGAGGAAGTCTAGAGCAGCACGTAGCTTGTGCGAGCTTTGAAATATTGGTTTTATAAAACAAATTGATGGAAGCTTTAGAAAGGATCAAAAACTCGGTATATATACAATATAATCATTAATCATGGGTAAAGCTAAATACTAATAAAATATATGAGGATAAACAACCTTTGATTAGATGAACCAAGAAGATATAAAGAAAAACATCTTGTCAATTAAAAGCAACATAAATTAAATGAAAATATACACAATATTATATGTTAAGAAATTTTCGACCTAATATTCTATTAAGTTTTCGATCTAAAGTATAGAAAAGTGTAAACCTTTTTTACGGTTATTCGCGAAGCCGGCAAACCTAATACGCTAAAAACTCCCTGGGCAACACCAGCGTCGTATAAAATAAGTTCCGGGCTGCCCCCCGGGCACGTCGAACCGCCGGAGTTTTTTATGACCTTACTTATAGGTAATGATATAAACTATAACGAATGGGTTACGAAAAATATATTTCTACTTTGGTGTTTTTTCAACTGTATTTTCTGCTTTCTACAATTTTAATTCCCAAAACATAACCATTATTACCCATATTTTATTTAAGATTCTTATACGCTGCTGGAGCTCCATAGCAATATTTCACGTCGACGCGATCTTAATTCGAGCGAACACAAAAACGATATACATTTTTTCCCGTCTCAGCACCGAGATAGAGGAAACTGTTCCGTTATTAGACGTACCTTCACTTATCGCCGAAATAAGCTATTATCTAGGAGAAACAAAGCGAAAATATAAGGTAATCACGGTTTCACGTGACGTATCAACGTTCGCGGCAAGAATACTGCAAATTAACCCGGAATCCCGGTTGGATGTGATCCCTAATTTTCGGATACATTTCTGAGAATAAATAGGGGCTTAGGGGCGGCACGCGCGTAAATAACCTCGCGTCACGTCACGCGGCGGCGCAAGTACTAGGGCACGAGATAAGAAGCCTAGCGAAATTGCCCTTAGCGGCAACCCTGAGCTGCTGTAATTTATAAGCGAATGCGATTACACTGTCGATATCATTTTATGGGCTAGGATTTGGAACTGCCGCTGTTACTCTGCCGTTATAGAAAACTAATCATGCTTGTGAATTTGCTTTAAAATGCCAAATACATGGAGGATTTGTTGTTTTTGTGTCCTTCTTATGTTCTTTGAATTTGTAGAATTATTTTCTATATTATGTTAGTCCCTATTGAAAATATATAGTGTATTTTTTTGATATAAATTTCGATACCAATAAGTATGTTACCTTACAATTACTTTCTAGAAACTTTAAAGGCTAATATGAGAAGAAAAGTCACGCTGATATTTTTTTAATTTAGTCACCTATGCTGGGTGATATGCCAAGTTTTCTGGTTTATTTATAATATCAAGAAGGAAGTAGTGCCAGATGACCAATACTCATACATGAACAATTTACAAAATGAATTTTGAGTGTTCAGCTCAGAAATACTGCAAACTCGGTATATTGCTAGCGGAGCGCTAAAAAGCTTTATTTTAATAAGAAATTCTTTCAACTAGCTCTACCCCAAGGGATAAGCAACAGTGTAGTGTTGTACGACCGAGAGCGCCATTTTGCTTGGAACAAAGGACCTTTAGGAGTAAAAGTTTGTGCGTGCGCGCAGATTGTGTATTGTCTGGCAAGTTATTACCCGAGGGTGTAAGTAACCAACTCTGATGAAAAACTCATAACAAAGTTTATATTATAGTGCCTGTTTTAGAATGCCAGGGGCGAATTATATGAAGAACCAAAGTTTATATCTGTAAGACTCTGCTTGTGTCATGCGCTAATATTACAATATCTTCATTGGTTTCATTATGTTTTTCACCAACTTATAAAAGAAGAGGTTCTTAATTCAACTTATAACATAATTTAGAAATTTTCAGTATTTAATTATTTGTTTCTGAACCGATACCAAAACAAGTAAATGTAATTGCAGTGTTTGTTAGTAATTTATGTTCTGGTCCAGTCTTGCAATTTAATTTTGAAGAACTATCCTCAACTGATTAAGATGAAGTTTTGCATATACGACGAGTACCTTTAGATTGGATGCTAATGTATAGTAAGTTAAGTGACATCATTCAAATCCAAAATGGGAGACCGGATGGTTCCCTGGTCCATCCGATTAAGCTGCAATTTAGCATACAAAGGGGTGGAAGCTGTCTTATGGTAAATGTCAGAACAGCCAAATTTAGGCTAATGTGTTTTGTTGTAACGAGAAGTAAAATATTGTATGTATGTCGACGCGAAAGATAGGCTTAGGTTTATACAGTGACACTAAGCAGTGAAGGCGAGTATTGGAATTCTGTTAAAAAGCCTTGGTTACAAGTCCAAGGCACAGTTTAGGTTCCTTTCGTATTTGCAAGTGATCATAATGTTTAGTTATTTATCGCTTCAGTAGAAGTATCTACGTTGCATTTACCCAATAGTCCATTCAATATCACAACCCTTTCGCCTTTTCTTCCTTGCATTTTCTTGGAAAGTAAAATGTAATTAAATAATAGGGAAAGACTTGTATAAGCAGGAAATTCAATTTTTATACAAGTTTATTGACTGTTTTATAGATTATTCCGTATATGAGACCTTAATATTTATCCAAGCTTGTAGCACTAATCGAGATGAATATTGCTCTATTTACTTGTCTCAGTTTGAGATCAAAATGGTAATACCATTTGTTCTAATAAAAGCGAGCTTAGCTATTTCATCGCAAAATTCTTTAGAAGAAAATTCTATAAGGAGCTTATTCGATAAGAAATGGTGAAGCGTGTGTACCTTCGAGGTACTTTATTATATACGATGGAGAAAATGTCATTGTAGCACTAGTGAAACTATTAAAGCTTTTATTTTTGTTACAATCTTTTTAAAAGATTGGAGGTTTTATTAGAAATATCAATATCGAGTGAGTTATTGAGTTTTTATGAGAAAAATGCCAATACTTTAGTTTACTATAAATAAAATGACTTTTTTATGTGAATAGGTATTGTTATATATGATTATTTCTACAAATCGAAAGGTCCTGTAGGTGTAGATGATGTTGTATTAAAAATATCTATCTAAGGTATTTTAAATAGAAGACTTTCTTTAGTTTCTATTTATAAAGAAGAATCAATAAAAAAAATAAGACATTATAATCTATCAGGTACTTTTTGTTACTCTAAAATAAAATAAAACGTAGTAGTAATTTTTCCAACGGTAAAATTAAGTTTGTCTTTCAAGCCAGTAGGAATTTTAATCTGTATTAAATCATAGCCAAAATAGATTTTTATCTCAATTATAACCATAATGGTGGGAAAGTTTAACCGAACAAAAATAACCCAATTAAATTAGCACGTTTCAAATCGAATCACATTTATAACGAAGAGAAATTAACGTAGCCATTAAGGATTTTCCCCAAAGTCCTTGATTTCAGCTCAAAATGTACAGATAAAAAATTTGGTAACTTTTAATTGTATTTATCTGTAAGTTTTGAAAGAAAAGTTTGAGTGTCTTCATAGTTCAGGGCAGTGCACCCTTAAGAGGGTTGGATACGTGAAATAAAGACTTCTGGAAATTCGATTATTTCACTGGAACTTTTCTTTTCTTAACTAAATGGTAGATTTTAATTAAGATTATTGTAGACTGACCCTCTCTCCACTGAGGTTTTTAATATTTAAAAACTTAACCTCTTAAATTATATTACATTTCTATGTATATTTTTATTCATAGATGTCTTAAAAGGATGGAAATATTTAAAAAAAAAAAAATTATGTTTTAGAGGGTGGTAAATGTAGGTGGGTGGCGGTTTGATTGAATTCTAGGGGAAAAAAGAACTACAATTCACCTATTTCTTCTCAATGCACTATTTTTAGAACATTGGGTATCGTAAGACTTGTATTTTTTTCCTTTTTTTTAAATAGATATATATATATTATGTACAAGTAAAAAGTGAAAAGCCAATACATAATGTAATTAATAGTTTTAAAGTTAAGTAATTTTTTTGTTTCTATGAAATCTTATTTAAAAAAAAATACAATATAAATAGAGAGGCCAAATAAAATAAAAACTTCTTCTATATTCCTGTAACTACGTGCCTTCATATTTACATTTTCCACCTATCCACCCTTTCTAAGGGTCTTAAGTGATTACCAAGTGTTAGGGCGACATCCCTCGCTTGTTAAAAACAAGACTTGCATTTTGATCACAGATAATAATGTACTCGTCGTATTTACGTTGTTACGTGCATTATTGATAGAAGCACTCAAATGTTCGTGAAAACGTGAACAAAGAAGTTTTCTTCAAATAAACACTGTTTATAAAGTAGTAGTAGCGGGTAGATCATTTTATATTATTTCAAGTATACCGACGTGAAGACAATATATAACTTTTAGTGCGATAGATTAGTCTCAGTCTCTCTGGTGTTTTCGTGCAGTGAACATGGAAGTTAGTGTTATAGTGTCATGATTAAGGTTACCCTTCTTGAGGTCCACGTACGTTTACTTTATTATCTACTGTTGTTAGTGAGGTCAAGTGGTGGAGGTGACAATATATTATGAAAGAGCTCTTTAAACCTGCTCCTGGGTCTTAAGCCCCAGGCACCGCTCGCCTCAGTCTAAATTGCATGTGTATGCGCATTGATGTACAGTAATGGGTATCATATATCTTTCGTCTGGTAGCATGTAATAAAATAAAATACCATTTTATCATTTTCTAAGCAAACTCTAATTCGGTACCTATAACATAATCCGCCATCTTTGATTTAGATTTATGTCACTTAAATTTCCAGAAAAAATCCTTTAATTTGATACTCATATCGTAAGGGTGGTCCGCCATTATTATTTAGAGGACTGTCACTTGAGTTGTAAGAAAATAAGCTTTTTATTTTTCATTTGATAGCCATGTCGCAACAATGGTAATTTGCCACCTTAAAGAGACCGCCATCTTGGATTTAGAATAAAGTCACTGTAGTTACAAGAAAAAAGTTTTTCTTCTTCATCCCAGCAAGCTCTTTCATTTGATGCTCATGTTATAGTGGTGCTAGTCTAAATCTTTATGATTCCGCCATTTTGGATTTAGATTAATGTTTCCTAAATTGTAGCAAAAAAAAAAAAATTTTAAAATTCTGTTCCCAGAATTTTTTTTTTCATTTGATACCCAAAAGAATGATCTCACTTTTGGCAGGCAAGGCAAGTGAAATAAATAATACCTAATAGTTTAAATTGAATTCAAATTACGAGCAATTGTTAATATTTTATGATAATTTCTCAGAATTTAGAATTAAATTTAAGCTCCTACGCAGTTTTATTAAAACTTTTAGAATACTTAGACTAAAAGTACAAAGTAACGCTTACAACTTAACGAATTTAAATATTGTATTAACCAATATAAAGTTTGTTGAAGACTCTAATTCAATAATTTAGGACAGAAGCGGTATATTGTTTAGTTTTTTATTATTTTGATTTGATTTTGATATAATTTTTTTAATTGCTTATGCACGAAACATGTGTCATGTATAAGGAAAAAAACAAGGAGACTGAGCGGTAAATCTTGCCAAAAATTTAATGTCAATAAGTTGCCATGAAAAAAATATAGTTGATGAACAGCCTAACACAAATGCAAGTACATCAAAACCTATATTTATATTACTATGTCAGTACTTGATAATTTGTAATAGAAAAGAAGTATCCAAGCAAGTCATTAAATTCAATATGGCGTCCTCTAGAGAGATTAATTAAAAAAATGTTGTGTTCGGTATCTAGTAGAGCCTTATTTATTACATCGATAAATGTAGACACAGAAATTAGTCGAAGAGAAGAGTCTATGATATTGTGACCCATAGGAGAACTAGAGAACAGTATTAATTAACAGAATTATAAAGATATAGTAAAGTAATACATAGGGTACACTCGAATAAAGTACAGGTGGGTTTGATTTTGGGTAGAATCCGCCATATTGGTAAATCGATGTTAGAAAATAAGTTAGAGATAGAATATACTCTAGTTTCTTTTAAGAAATTACGGTTTTTGTAAAGAAAACATTTATTATTATATATGATAACAATCCAAAACGTGAAAAATGGTGAGAAAAATGCGGGTTCAGGTTTACACCGAGACATCGGACGTTCTCTGGAGACTGAGCTCTTTCTCCATTCACACCGTGAGATCAGAGTGTGCCTGGAATTTGTTATTTATACTGAACTTATATTAAACTATCTAGGGAGTTAAGTCAATATTTTATCCTTTTTGTCTGCCAGCGTACTTTACATTTTGAGTAAGTACTCGTACACGTAAAAGGTATTAAAGGTGACCTAGATATTGCTTGCTAACAGTCAATTTATATGAATGAGATAGAGATCAAAGAACTTACAATTTGTCAAAAGATGAAAGTGATGGAATACAATTGTGAGTACTAATATATCAACAATAAGCTGAGCACTGTGTGAGACCAGTGATACCCCCGATAACGACCCCTTTTCAGTCGACTTCAAAAATAAATAGTTTTACAATTGGTCAAAATCTTTGGAAAATTCTTCTTTTGTTTCAAAGGCTACACTTCCCAGGTGGTCCCGTTTAAATTTTATTGCAATCGGTCAAGCAGTTTTTCAAAAATCAGAAATAATCTAAATAATAGAAGCGGCCCACATCCATTGCTCAGTCTGGTAAGTAGGCAGATTCAGACGATAATTTATCTTTGTAATTGCTTCACAAATTGTCTTTGATTTCTTGGAAAATAAGTTTTCAAGCTATATTTTGTGTTTTAATGTACTTCAATTGCTAGCAACACTTGATAATATTTGATTGGCTGATAGTTTGTATTGGTTTTTATTTGAAAAGCTCCCAAGGGCACGCGGCTTATAAGCCCGATAGTTTAAAGGCTGTTTTGCCGATTGTTTTATTAAGTATTTCATAGTTAAACGTAAATTTACATTTATTGAGAATCACGTGAATCATCACTGATAGACCCCGTGTTGTTCATGCTCCATTTTTGTGTTTTATGTGCTGTGCTGTACAGGTCATAAATTCTCTCTTTTGGTGTCGATATGCAGGCAATATCAATGGCTGAAGCTAGTCGAATATACAACAAGGAAAAGGCACTTTATAGCACTATGTTATTCTAATTTACAAGTCACGATACGCTACGTGAGGTGAACGAATATTGTTTGTTAGCGTTATGCCGAGACAGCGTCCCCCGAGGCGCTGCCCGGTGCCCATGCCCATGCCAGATATATATTATTTACCATAAACCACGCTTGCGATCGCTTTTATATACTGCAAGATGCATCGGACTTATATTGCGAAGATTATATACGAATTTAAAGGCTATGCTTAAAATATGCCAGGTCAAACAGTTCAAAATTCAAATACAGATAAGTTGTTAACAATTTTCAAAATGGCGTCTCATCCATTTATTACATCTAATCCATAATGTCAAACGTAAATTGAGCTCTGATAGTTATCATTAAGTAAAATGCAATTTGAAAGTAATTGGATCGTTCAAAACTGTTTTAAAGGGATTTATCTATTTTTTAGTAAATTTTCTATATATTCCTAATTCCTCAATTATGACTATTAGAATCTTTTTTGTTATCAAAGAACAACAGACAAAAAAACGATAAGCTTTGGTGGAATACAGTTCTATAAGAAAAACTGATGCTGCAATACCTCAACAGATGGTGGATGTAAAATGGTCGAGGAAGAACAATTTAGTTTATCTGGATTAAATGTATACATACAACTATATTAAACATTTCCTTAAAGACTTTACACCCTGGCCTAGTTTTTATTTCATTATTTGTTTGCGGCCGAAATTAATCTTAATCCAAAATTTTTGGATGATTGGAGATGATTACTAATTTTGGCCGTCAGACCTTAAGTTAAAATAAATAAAAAATATCAAATAAAGACCTAACGTTTTATTTTATCGATATAAAGGATTTTAAAGTTGGGACGTCAAATTACCTTCATTAGTTTTAACGGCTATTTAGTGTAAGATTTTTTATACATACCTAACCTACTTCTCCTACTTACTCTCCTGACTACTTAACCTACAGTAGGTAATAAAGCTTTCTTGGAAATATATGGATGAATTTTGCCACCTCCAGGCACGAAGCTCAATAATTGTGATAAATTACGTTTTATCCCACTGAATTAGCAGCAGACGGCTTTAATGGCGCTCCTTAGAAGCTTTCGTGTGGTACAAGTAACGTAACGTTTTAAGATTATTTGGATAAAGATATATTATAGACATAATCATACGTAGCATAAGATTGTAGATTTAAAAAATTACTACTATTTTTAACCCCTCTAAGTAAACTATAATGCTTGTGTTAGGGGTGGACCACGTCTGAAGTCCAATGAATTAAACCTATAACAAATTGATCCTAAACAATTGACCCTTTTTAAATAAATCTATCTATTACCAGGATTGGTAATAGATTAGATTTATCTAAAATTCATCATCTTCTTCTAAGTCTTATGTCTAAGTTATCCTTTAATATTCCATTTTCTTTAATTAAGTCTCGTTTTCAAGAATATTTTGCTTTAAACATTTTCTGTTTTTATTTTCTTTCCCCCAAATCTATATTTTAATGTCTGATATTTTCTTAACAGATTAACCTCGAGTTATCTTTATCATCTAAAAATATTCTATGTCCTGCATCTTTTTTTTTTATGGTACATTAGATGCAAGCAGATGGGCCACCGTCGCCCATGGACATCGGCAAAACAGGAAATACTCTCTTGTTTTGTTGATGCGTTGCATCCTCGAAGATAGAGTGGGGAGGGGGAGTGAAGACAAATATGCTGCGGTTCAGAGGACCCTGAGCAAGAGCCTAGAGTCCACTAGATCCACAGTATTAATAGGATGGGAGAGGGAGGGGGTAAGTCAGGCCCACATACGACTCAACCGGAACGCGTTTTTGACACTTGGCGGTCGGATTCGCATGCTGGTGGTTGCAAGCCAGTCGGGGAACAGATCCCCTACCACCAAGGGGGTGCTGGGGTACTCGGCTCTTACGAGATGCTCTCCCAGCGGCAGAGGGGAATAGTATTCTAACCCGTCCCCTCACGGGTTATTTCGATCGATTCGATACATATTTTAAAAAAGCTTAAATTATCCGTATAAATATTCTTCGCGTAAAATAAACTCTTTATAAAATAGTGTGTATTTTACTGAAAATACCAAAAAATATTTATTTCCAAAAAACACAAACAATCATGAAGGTAAAGTAAACGTTCGTCTGTTATAATTGAATGTTTATTCAATGCAGTTTACCTCATTATTGGTGCAAACAAAAAGATTTACGAAAAGCCATTTCCGAAATAAATGCGTTTTAAACGGATCGAGACTTCAATGGAGTTTCGTTCTTGACATAATTAATTGTGAAAATAAAGTATTCTGACCTGATCAAATCATTTAAGATTAATGTAGGGAATAACTTTTTGGAAAAAACTTCACTAACGATTCGTTTGTGAGTGAGAATTAAGCGCTTTTTTGTCATAAAAAAAAGTTTCACGACACTTTCACTATAGTATTACCATTATTTATTTACAACACGCTTTATATTTCCATAAGTTTCCCGCGCGTCTCGAATCGAATCGTGGGACGTATGATGTTTTGGAGAGGAACTGAAAAATAAAAGTATTTTTTTTATCAGAGTTAAGGAGCAACCGAGCAGACGGCCAACATGATGGTAAGTGGCCACCGTCGCCCATGGACATCGGCAATACAAGAGAGTGACTCTTGTTTTGCCGATGCATTGCCACCTCGAAGATAAATTGTGGAAGGGGAATGAAGAGAAGAATGCTGCGGCTACAGTGGACCCTGTATGAAAACCAAAGAGTTCACTAAAACCACAACATTAACGGGATGGGAGGAGGAAGTGTAAGTCTGGCCCACATGCGGCTCGACCGGAACGCGTTAATGACACTTGGTGGTCGGATTCGTTTGCCAGTCGGGGAACAGATCTCCTACCACAAAAATGGCAGAAGAGGGGAGAGAGAATTCTAAATAATAGCACGCACAATCGAAAGATGGCCTTAAAGACACACAAGAGACCAACAAGGAGACAATTCTCAAATATATTAAAAACTTTAATAAAAGGGGGGTATTTAAAGGAGGATATTATTGTTTAGCCTCACTTATGTATTAATGGCAATACCAAAATGATGGTAATAAAGTTAATTAAGGGAACTTTTGGAGATAAAACAATTTATTTTGGAGTATGTGGGCAACAGAGTTTTGCTCTGAATTTATATGTCATTTTTTGTAGCCATTTTGATCCAGAACTTTGTTAGACGTCTAATATTGAATTGATTCAGGCGTTACTTTGCGGAGGTTCATTTTTAACAAGAAATCAAGACGATTATTTTGCTATAATCCGCGGACAACACGTGATTTTGTATAGTGTGACTTGGGCCCCAGGTGCCAACTGTAAAAGCTGGTAGCCTGGACCAAGGACCACCGCACAAACTCACAATACTCAACGTACGTTTTGCTCCGATACCAGAGCATCCTCAGGAGATGTAGACTTTACAACGGTCAGTGGTAAAGTTTCTTTAAACGTGTAATAGTAAATGTGACTCAGTTATTTGTAATTTAAATCTTAATTGAATTTTTATTTTACCTAATTTTAGAACAGTACACAAAAAATAGATTGTCCCATTACGTTTAGATGTTAATTTATTTTTTTATATATAAGAGTTTATTTCTCGAGAGTTACATGTATGTAGGTCAAATGATATGCGGACTGGGTTAAGTGGGTTGATGGCGTCCTTTCATTGCAAATTGCTACGTTAAGTTGGATCTCCACTGAGTATAGCGCTATAAAGCTTTCTTACATACGTTTTAATTGACATTATTATCGGTTTTAATACCAAAAAATTTGCTACTATTGGTTTTTATGTTAAAAAATGCATATATTCAGCTTAATACAACTTTTCCTTGTATGAAATTAAAAAAAATGGGGAAGTTATTGTTATTTACATAACAAAATTTTAGTCGTAGCCATAGATGGCGCTCGTAATTTGCGTATTTAATCGAATATTATTAAAAAAAAATTCTCCCACTTTGAAAGGAAACAAAAGGTTACCTTGCTATAATACGCGGAAATCCGAACTACCAGACTCGTATGGCACAACCCAGAAGAGCACCCTGCCCACATAAATGTGAGACGCGCGAACCCGAACCAACACACACCACACAAGTAGATTGCGATCGACAATCGACGTACGCTTCGCTCCGTAACCGAAGCATCTTCAGGAGGTGTTGACTCTACAAGCGTCACTTTCCTTCAGTCGAGGCCAAAAGTTTGGACTGTGTATTGATATGTCTGTCAGTCAGTAATTTTTTTTATAAGATAAGAAGAAACCTTTCAAAGAGGCGCTACTTTACTCCATTAATCGTAGACTATGACCCTAAACTGCTCAGTACATTAACCAAGCCTGTTTACTTATTCACCAAATTATAATGGCTTCCTGAAAGCGTCGCTAGTATAGTATATATCCACGGTTGCAATGTGATGCAGCCATACACTTGATTCGATGACGCTCAATGACTGTTCCAATTTGACAGTTGTATCAATTCCCTCAATCGATATAGGCCAAAGGTGAGTGTTTGTATTGTATATGATTGTATCACTGAAATATATAACGTTTTTATTTTTATTCACACAATTCATGAATCAGTATCTAAAATCGATTCTCTTAATCGATTTAATAATCCATTTTCGTTGAAAGCTTAGATAGGCTTTATTTAATTTTTTTAGCCTTCCTGAGACTTAGACAAATAATGAAATATGTGTAAAAGTAATTCTGAAAATTAGAGTTGTGACGTCACGTCGCACGTTGCAACACAAGTTGAGACAAGTGCCCATTGGTGATGTCACAATTTTTTTATTTCTTTTAATGTATTTTTTAAATATAATTAAATGTTTAATTTTAATAATTATTTTTACTGTTAACGATACAGGGGGTTAAATGTAAAAATTTGTGGTGTTTTTACAATAAACCTTTTTCTAACTTCACCCTTCTAGAAGATGGTGGATGGTGGAATGCATTATTTTGAAAATTTATTTTCTTTTATGCTTAGAGGCAAAAAAAACGAGAGTCGAATTTTTTGCGCTGTATCGATTCAATGAGTCAATTTAGTTGAAAATATTTTTGATCATTAGAAATATTACTTGTGTTTTCCTCAATATTCAAGACATTTTGAATTCAATTCTGGTAAAGAAGGAACAGTAGAACTAACTCATCTTTTGGCAGTGAAGATGACTCTTTATACAAAGTGTTTTTGACTCGTCAAAATAGGCCGGTCAGTCAATTTGTCTGAAGCTACCACCAGCTCAGAAAACGGTTTTCTGATGAGAAGAACTGGCAAGAAACTCAACATTGTTTACATCAATCTGTTCTGTTTTACAAATGTGGATTCCAAGTTTTGTCATCGTTCAAGTAGTTAACAGAATAGTAAGTAATAATTCCGATACCAAGCTAGTAACATTATTTACTAGTTAATTAGTATTTAATATAGGATACTAATATAAAATAGTGTCCAAATATTTAGAGCATCCGATACACAGTACAGTATACAGCAAACAGGGTAATGCGTGTTCATTCTAGATCCTAATGACGGGTACAAGCGCCTAATTTTCCTAACCGCATAATATGCTAATACTCTTCAGTATTAACTAGTTACGGTTCGTTCATAGCGTACAGCCTTTTCTATAGCAGGTTTAGTGGGATTTTAGTCATAAAAAGTGGATACAGTGGCGGATTAGCTATAAAGTGAACATCACCTAAAGACCCCGTTTTTTCAAGTACCTAAAACTTCATGAAATTAATTAGCAAAAATAGGCACTCTCTGTGGGACCCTCAGGTTAATGTTTGGTCATAGTTGGCACAGATAAATAAAACAGTTATAATAGGTATTTGTATAATTCTTTTGACAACGCCGATGGCTTTAATAAACCCATAATTTGATTGTAATTTCCCTCTAGCAGCATTTTGGCAACCTTTTTTTTAGGGTTTTTTTAATTATTTAGCGCATTTGCACATTTATTAGTAATCAAGGAGAAGACGCTGAATTTTCTGGATATTATTAGAAATATATGTCGGGGATTTTAAATGATGTGAAAGGAGATGGAAGGAGGAAAATGGGGAATATTTGGGAACACTAAAAGGGGGTGATGGTATTGAATGGAATATTGGGTAAACGCAACGTAGATACTTCTACTGAACCGATAAATTATCAAATATGATCTCTAACAATTACGAGAGAAACCTAAGCAGTGCCTTGGACTTGTGACCAAGGCGTAGGCTTAAGGAATTCCTTTAAGTAATTACGACACTCACCTCCACTGCTCAGGCTCTCTGTTTAAACCCAAGGTTAATCTCGCATAAACCTAACCGAACACAAGGCTAACCTAACCTAAGGCTAACCTAACCTAACATTGTGTTTACTTAACCACGTGGCGATTACATTGTAAGGACTTACGTGACCTTGATCGGACAGCACTCCTAGCACTAACACAACACTGCACAACACTATCACTATTTAGATACTACTTCACTTCTTGAGAGACCGCGCACGACTAAGACTTCAGTCAGACTGTCGATGGCATATAAAGGGTCGAGGGTCGAGACTGTCAAAACAACGGAAGTGACCACTACCCTACTCCAACGCCACAGATAGCGATAACGATTCGATTAATCAATAATCTTTTACTTATTCTCCGACATATATATGTACTAAAATGGAGAGAGACATTTGAGAGTGAAAAGGAGAAACAAAAATGGAGACGGTTGGAGGTGGTCTTTGCCAACTGGCAATTTATTTTATTGTAATGACAACTATATAATCTCGAAAATAATTCCAAGCTACGGATGTATCGATCCATGTGAACAAACCGTTCTGCCATGGCGATCCGTACTATAACTACATACACTGTTAAATGAAAACTTGTTTCGGAGCAAATATATTAAATTTACGCTCATTGTTTTTAATTAATCCTATTTGCGATCGCGTAATTGCTTTGTTTTAGCTCTCGAAGCGTTTTAGTGTTAAATAAAATGTTTGTAATCGACGTGTTGGAATAAAATTTTGATTTGTTGACCAAACCAACCGTTATCACCTAACACTATTTATCCATCTGTTTTTATATTGTATTTTAACCCGTCAATGGCCCACTGCTGAGCCGGGTCTCCTTCTCACATTGAGAAGGGGGGTTTTGTAGACTTTACTGAGAACTTTAGGGAACTCTCAGGAGTGCAGGTTTCCTCACGATGTTTTCTTTGACCGTTAAAGCAAATTTAACAAGAAATCGCAATGATTCCTTTGCTGTAATCCGCGGAAAACACCTGAATTTGTAAAGTGTGACTTGGGCCCGAGGTGCCAACTGTAAAAGCTAGTAGCCTGGACCAAAGAGGAGCATCATCAGAAGATGTAGACTCTACAACAGTCAGCGATAAGGCCTACTGTACAAAATATTCTTTTTTAATAAATGGATCTTTGACAAGTTAGTAAAGACTTTGGTATTAAAAAATAAAACAACTTCATTAATAATGAAATTATTAAAATTCGAGCTATACAAATGACAATGTTCAAATTGTCCTACGAACGGAATAACACGTCATCATAATGAAAATTACTTATTTATTTTTAAACTTAAGAATCAATTTTCAGTAACTGACGGACACTTCTGGATATCACTCACATTTTAAGAACTAATTATAATTTCCTCTAAACCAGACTAATGCAAAGATTATCCATTTAAAGCAAAGTAAAATACCAAAAGTTCTAAAAGATCTAAACGAAACGACGCATCAAAGGGAGCTCATTTTTTAAGATTTAAACTTATTTTTTGTAGCTCACCGACGCGAATATTTTAAAATATTTGACTGTGACCTTAGGGAAATCAGAGGAAAGGTGGAATCTTAGTTGGCAAATAACGTGCAGACTGCAAGGGAATATAATCTGTATTCGGTAGCAATAAGGCTAATGGCTGGTGTGTAACGTTAAAACGCTCCGAGCGAAATGACCCGTTGAGTTCTTTGCGAAAAACCGAGGCACATTTGTTAAAGATGCAGCGCAAATAAGAAAAATGGTGCCTGCGGAAGTTATACAGGAATATGTTTTATCTAGAAAGTGAATTTAAAATATTCCATTAGACAATATTTTTGACATAACTAACTATTATGTAAATATGTAATAAGTTAGCAACACTGTTGATAACTCTATATTCGCGGGTATTTTATTTTATTCCAAGACTGTATATAACCTCTGTTCCGATAGACCTGAGCCAGTTGTCAAACGGTGCTCACGTGGTGACCATTATGGCTGTGCAGTGGAGTGGTGACACGATGCTGGGTCTCCATTACTAAATTTCGGAGTAAGTGTTTAATATTGGTTATTCGGTTTCCATTTTAAGTGCATATTATTATTGTCTTGTGTAGGTTTTCATCGATATTTTTCCAATATAGAGGCAGGAGCAGCAAATCTTAGAATCGTTTGAGGATAACATATAATACATAAGAAAAAGAAAGTGTTAGATATTTTGACTTTGTTCACTTCCAGATTATATTGATTTAATAAATTATACTTATATATTTGTGAAATAATTACTGCCTTCATAAATTTAAGTGCATCAAGAAATAGTAGTAAATCTAAGATAGAGGAGTCAATAAAATAAAGTTATATATCTTTGTAAAGCACAACCTAAATACCAGAAGGAGATGCATATCTCGTAAAAGTAATCAAATCAAACTAATCCGCTTTATTGCCTCATGTACGAGATCACAAGTTTGGAGCTCTGCCTTTTTAAATTATTGCGTCTGGGGACAATTTAGCGCTTTGCGAGGGGATGGAGACGAGATAGGAAGAGGGGAGTACCAAACCAACCATGTTGGAATAAAGCAACGAATATTTCAGTAATATTGTAATTAGAGAAAACAGAAAGTATAGTGTGAAATACGTTTAAAATCTCTATACAGCGCCATCTATTAGTTAACAAAACATGTTGAAGTGTTGAATCAATAAACTCGCTTACACCGCCATCTGGTAAAACTTTCGGAACTTACAGATAAAATTATAGTCAATATATATTATTATTTTAATATTATAAATGCGAAAGTAACTCAGTCTGTAACACATTCACGCTTAAAAGACTTAACTGATTTTGATGGAATTTCGTATAGAGCCTAGAGCTTGGGAATAAAAGGGGTGAAAAAGCAGAAATAGGAGATGAAGAGATAGATAGATTTTGTTGATGTTGAAAATTAAAATGTAAAATTAAACCTAAATATACTTTATAAATATAACACGTTAGAGAAAAAGAATATAAATATGGAAGAAAATAATCTAATAACTAATTCGTATAAACACAAAATACATTTTCATTTCATTACATACACTAAATTGTAGACCATTGCGTCGGGATACGGAATTGTTTGTCCTATTTCAGCCAATTTCAATAAATGGCCGATATGATATCGGATTATTCGTCTAGAATAAAGTGGATACTTCTGTTTAAGGAATTTCATCAGATAGCGAATAATACCGCAGTTTAGCGCTAGATTTTTCATTAAAAGATTATTTTACTCGTGCCTCGTCTGTTGCTTTATTGTACTAAAGTGCTTCTTTAAAGGCGTGTTCAGATTTCTTGTTTTAGAATAAATTTCTATTATAAGAGCCTAGATCAAAAAACTTTAAAATATTTCTCATCAAAGTATTTAAAAAAATTACGAATAAACTTAGTCATTAAGGATTTTTTTAAGCAAAAAATCTTTTTTTAACAATTTTTAACAGCAGCAAAGGATTGAAGGAGGATGAGAAGAACAAAAAGGCTGTTTTCTTTAAATTATTTTACCGCGACTATCCTCTATAGCACAACATCAATATTTTATTTAAACTTGGACGTCCTTGACATAATCATCCTACCCAACATTAAAATAAATAAAATGTACTATAATTTATAATTACAGTACAAAAAAAAGAACTTAAAATAAAGTCAAATCTACGATCTTAAAAAATAAAGTAATTAATGATTTTAATATTAAGAAAATGTTAACCATGAGAGACCACTAGAAGACACATTAAACAATATTTACCGTATGAGATCACTTGACAGACTGCCACAGATCTATTGGTATAGATAGATTATATATAGTGAAGACTGTGGGTACATTTGGGATAAAGCAAAATTGCTTATGAACGACGAATTCTAATGTAAAGATAACCTTATTAATACCTAATTATGAAACAAAACTATCACTAAAGACCATTCACAATTAATTAGTGCACAGGCAATTTCATTAGGCTAAGGTAAGATAACAGATGGAGCAACGCGTTCAATTACCGGCCCGATGGGTAACCGCATTGTTAATGTTATTAATGGCCGAATTCCGCAAAGACAATACCAGGATCGTTGCTAATATTTGCCAGAATTTGGTTATTTAGTGGTTTTCGACGTTCCTTCGGTCTCGACTCGAGGCTAGTGTTGCCAGATGTTCTGTTTCCGTGAATTTGAAAGTCTAAATCTTGGGACTAAACGTGGTTGTGGTACTGTTTTAATTGAATAATTTCGGTGAAATAATTTTTCTCTTTATAAAATATCGCAATTATTTTGATAGCTGTCACCAAATTACATGGCGAGTCTACCCATTTTTCGATGCATAAAAACATAGTCGGGTAGACGCCATAGGTCATCCATAGCATTAGTTACCGAGTCCGCTATCACCCCAATCCATAGCCCAGCAGTATTAGTTTCCATATATTGCCATAATCCTCCACAAGCCGGGGATTGTCCTTGGGTGCATTCTCATAGTGCATATAGGGATAATCACCGGTTTGTGTCACATCTCATCACCGGTTTGTGTTGGCCACGACTCCGCACACGCCTTCCAAAGGTCCGGGTTACTGTTGACCCGTGATTGGAAGAGACATACATAATAACTGATATTATTTTGGCTTTCTTAGATCTTTTATAATTTATTGATAACTAATTTGATAATACTATTAAACAAAGAAAGAGTAATGAATATCCATTTTATTTATACTTGTAGCCGTACTTAAGCAAAAGCGGAAATCTTAAAATTGTCACTGTCCAATGCTGCCAACTTTAAAAAAAAGGAAATTACAGTATCTTCAATTTTTTTCCCGACCAATTGCCATTTTTGTCAACACCAATTATATAAAAACGAGTTTCTGCCTTTTTAAAGTAAATTTCTCCATTTGCTCCAAGCTCAGTGGTGCGGGCGTTGGATTCACGATCGATAAGTCGTGGGTTCCAATCCCGGACATTAGACTACTGGCGTGGCCCACTCCTGACACAAGCATGCAAGCTTACTAGGCCCCTCCTAGGGAAAAAATAAAGGGAATACTAGTAGTATGTGATCCATGCTAGTAATCGATTAAAAAAAAATGTTTTGGAAATGACAGTGAAGTCGTTACAGTACATAGTTTTATCAAAATACTGTGTAGTTGGCAACACTGATCTGATCTAGATAATCCTTTAATGTTAGTAATCTTTATATTGATGTACACATATGTAGATATTATATTACGTAACATAACGATCCAGAGAAGTTAGAATTCACTAAAACGAGGTTGGAACATTATTTTTCTAAGAAAAGATAGTTTATTCTTTTCTTAATATCCTGCAATATCCTCGGACCTGGCAACACTATCATCAACTCGGCCTCCGTCTTCCCAAGCTACGTGCGGTTTTAAAATTAATATTTACCGCTCTCGTTCGGGTACTTAAGTTGGCTATGGATTTGGCGGATTTTGTTCGTTGCTTTTAAGATTATGGAGGATCAGGGTACTTTTGAATGTTTGCTTTTTTCCGAAAAGTACGCCCTATAATTTAAAGGCATAAAAATTAAAGTAGATTTTAAAAATATTTTGATTTTCAAACATTTTTGGTTGCTAGGAATAGTGTTCCTTGCACACTGCTAAATAAGTTTGTTTCAACAATTCTTTTCTATAGGAATGAATACTAAAAAAAAACATACCACGTAAAACGTAAACGTAAATACCTACCTATCTACAACATACGTTTACAGTTGTAATTCTTACTCTATTTCTTTTCTTAAAAATATTGATTGTTTGAATACTACTATTTGCGTTTGTGAATATCAACATGTTCCTTAAATACATTAAGGTTTTCTGGTCTAGAAATTTGAAAAAATGGATCTTTCAAATACGAATTATTTTCGAAATTTCAGTGGATTTTGTATGGATTCCGGATGGCCGATTAATTGAAAGTGAGTATTAAATATTATTATCCGATTTATTCAACTGGAATTGTATCTCAAACTTCACGAAACTACTTATCGTGGTTGACATGATATCTCAAGTTCTACCCAACCGATTCCTTTGAAATTTTGTGGAAATCTTCTTTATATATTTGTCTATCATGTCTGCCTTGGATTTTAAATAATTTCAATTTAGGGTATTTTTAAAAAAATCGTAAAGGTCAGGTACATGGACTGGAATCATGTCAATCACGGTGCACGGTTTTTTTTGTAGCCCCCATTTGACCGACCTGTAATTTATCAAATTTCTAATATTTATTAGGCTTCTAGACCCCTTAAATTAAGATTAGACAGGTTATCCAAATATAACATGGGGGTTGCTAACCAAGTACCAGATCATGTTAATTGATGCACTGTCATTATTTAACCAGTCTGCATTACAACAGTAGATAACTTGCCTCACCTGAACTCACATTTCAATTCTAATCATCATAATTTTAACATAAACGATCCATAGGATTGAGAAATACATGTAAATGTGTACTTATATTGTAATTTATAAGTACTTGAACCTTAATCAGACGATGCTAATACCAATTTAAATATACTTAACTATGTCGTAAGTACTTAACCAAAGCATTAGTTAAATAAAGATTAATTCTATCTAAACGACTCAACCCGACTCCTTTCAACTTACAAACGACTTTCAAAGCAAAATTAAGTTAAAACGTATGAAGCTAACTAAATTATACAAATGTTACTAACTGTTCTTAATTTAGTACTCAATGTGCTTAATGAGCGTCTATCAATATTTGTTGCCAGTTCAAATTAGAAAGGCACTTAAATGAAACTTTGCTTATCTCAATTCTTAAGTGTAGGGTTGCCAGACTAAATAATTTAATTATATATGTCTGTTCAAAACACTACGAATTTAAATAGGTGTTTATAAAAATTCTTATTGAATTTATTAATCCAGAATCGATTCACAGTTATGAGCAGAACTTATAGATTGCCATAACTCGATTATATTAATCGATTCATAACTTAGTTTTTCAGTGTATAATCGATTCACTGAATTGTTAAATCGTTAAAAAAAATTGGGTTTTCGAGTTCAAAGATCCATAGGAGGAAAATCAATGATTACTTAATTTTGTTGTGTTTAACATTAAGTAACTATTAAAATCGCAAAAAATAAAATTAAAATTTTAATAAAATATCATCAAAATGTTGAATTATCATATTTAAACTTTATTCAGTGAATAATTATTAAATGCATAATTAAAATTAAATACATAACGCTAGATAGTGGGACTAATTCATATTTATATAAGGCAACCCCAAACCAGTTATTAGCCAGCTAGCTACACATTTCAAGGGCAACACCAGTATATTAAACTCGGCCGAGATATAATTAATTCGTGCAACACTATGCGCTTGCACCGTATATATGAATATTTAATTGCCTAAGATAAAATGCTAATTCTAACTACATGCATACATTCTGGAACTAAATTGAGGGTCAGATAACGTGATGGGGATGGGAGGGATTTAATTTCCGATTTACATTTATATTTCGTATGTTCTAATTAAAATATTATCTCACTAGTGACCCGTCCCTGCTTCACTTGGATGCAATTAACTACATTTTTAATTTATATATGACTAATTCCCAAAGACACACAGCTCGACATACATTTCATCGTCACGTCGATAGATGGCGTACGAGCACACACATTTGCTTAAGTATTTTTTTCGCAATAAAACATAGCCTATGTCCTTCCTCAAACTCTACTTTATCTCTGTAAATATTTCAACAAAATCGGTTCAATGATTAAGTCTCAGACAGACGTCATCTATCCGTTAATAGATGGCGTAAGTAGTATCTTAAATCGCAGTATCGTTTGTTTAGTTTGTATTTTTAAGTATTATCTACGTTTCTTAAGAGTTACTATAAAAATTATAATATTAGTGAGGAAGTTAGGATTTTATGGATCGGAATGGTTTTCCCGTTTATTTTAACTACTTGGTTAACTTTATCATCACTCACTATAGAGTATAGACTTTTTCATATTTGCAACAGACACACTAACTGTCCCCACGACTTCGTCCGCGTGGAATAGTATCTTTCCCTATTGTTATTTTAAACCCTTGAGGGTATAACTTATACAAAGTTTGAATTTGAATTTATATCGAATCAACAGTCTACAAAATAAGTTTCAGCTTCTAGCTCTAAAAATGCTGATACTTCCATACAACTTATCATCCCCCCCTTTCAACCCCATACAACCCTTTTTTCGCATTAAAAAGTAGCCTATGTCCTTTCTCAGACTCTAGACTATCTAACTACTACAGACAGACGATTAAAGAACCTCAATATGGAAAATGCGTTTACCGCTAAATCGCACACACATATCATCACCCTTTAATGACCCACTGCTGATCCGGGTCTCTTCCCCAGAATGAGGAGGGAGTAGGCCATAGTCTACCACACTGGCCAAGTGCGGATTGGCAGACACCTTGTTCTCTACACGGAGATCTCTCACGAGTGCAGATTTCCTCACGATTTCCTTCCCCTCAGATAATTAACTCAGTCTTTCAGTATGTTTGTAGGTACTACTTATCACTCCAACACAAATACGAAATTGAATACTTACTTAAAAGCTTTAAAAATTAATTAAAAAAGTAATTCTTATTTGAAGACTGTTGGTAGAGATTAAAAGTAGCACAAGCTTTTCTAAACAAACAACGAACAAAAAGATACGCCGAACACACAACTGTCACTATTGTCGAAAATTAATCACACACTTCATTTACATTTTCTCGCCGTTTTTATAATATTTCGCGCAATATGGCTCAAGTTCGTAAATGAAAACGGTTATTTTGCGCAACTTTTTCGCGTAAGTGCTGACATTCTTTCAAACTCACAACAGGGCAATTCATCAAAACCGCGGGAAAGTTTTCTATTTTCGCGCGCTTAATTTTCCTTGTGAAGTTGTAGCACAGATTATTAAGATATTGCTGGAACAGATAATCAAGATATTTTCAATCTGTAAGTTCACGAATTTAAAAAAAAATAGATATTACTTTTAAAGCTTATTAAATTTATTTGGTTAATTTGAAAAAAATATAATTAAGTAAAAGTAAAAAAACAATAATGTTATTAAAGGAATATTGGCTTACTTGGAGGGGAGGGAGTAAAGAATACTAGTAGTATGTTATCCATACTGCCACGGTAATCTTTTTTTTTTAAAGAAAATCAAAAATATTTATATAATATATTTAAAATAAATTCCAAATTCGAATTTTAAATCGATTTAAGATCTATTATACAAAAATTTTGGATTTATAATATAAAAAAAATCTCAATCCAAAAAATATTCCAAATTCAAATTTGTGTAAGTATAGAAAATTCAAATTTAAAATATATTTTCGACCTAAGATTTTAGATTCCTAATTTAAATACGCACAACGAAATTAGATTCTATATTTGGCTTCGGCCGTTACAGATAAAAACATCAATCAGGATTGTGATAACTGTCTTCAATATAAAAGAACGATCACGTTATTTCAGCCAATGTAAAATCTTATAATTTTCTCTTCTATATAATCATATCTTTGTAATGAAAGTCATAAATTCAAATTTACACGCTTAATTTGGACCTTACGAGTTTGTTATAGCATATTTATTTAAGGAGTTACCGCGCCCACGTAATGTGCTCGCTGTTCGTGTCTACGCGAAACATGACGATGCAAACTTTATTATTTTCCAAACATTTATTATGAAGAGAAAATAGATAAATTTAATTATTATAAACTTGTACTGCAAGTTTATATTTGATTTGTGGAAATCGTGATCTATCTAACATCTATAAACTACTTAAACTTTGGGTCTAATTTTATTAAAGGTCCAATGGTGGAGTTCCTTCCATGTATTGGGGATGACTCTATGCAAGGATAGGGACATGTAGTACCATATACGAGGTACCATATACGTGCTGACGAGGTTGCGGAGGTGATCTCGTCCTTAGAGCTGTCTCCTTCTGAAGCAGATCCCAACCCTGCATAACCATCCCGAGTCCCTGTTTGGGATGGTATCTGTTGAGCTGATTCCTGCAGGGTCTAATTTTATTACAATCTTCAGGGAAAGTGTGTTTGACCGAGATATTTTAAGGATTTAAACTATTCTAGGGTGTTCAATTCAGATCTATTCGAAAATTGTTTTCTTAGGGATGGGTTCAACTGTCTCTTGCCATGATTGATGATATAGAGAATTCCAGTATGACTGATAACCTGCGACCTGCATCCAGAGGCTCCCCTACCGCCTTCCCACTCTTATATAAGAAAATCAAAATGTATAAGAATCTATTTTTCAAGGTATTTCAGGTCAGATAGAGACTAAGGTTGGTTTTTAACTCAAAAAGGTTTCGCGAGAATAAACACAGCATATCCATTAGTCACTTCGTTACGTAATAAGAAAGGCATAGGATTAACTATACTGAGCTAATTCCAAACTATTAATCGATTAAACATTTCCGGTAACGGGCGGCGTTTTTCTGTATTTAAAAGACAATTTTCCTCATCGATAGATAATTTGCAAAATTGCCTTCGCAATTCTGACCACTACAGAGCGCTCATATTACCGGCTAATAGCGTAGTGCGTTCAATTATTCTGAACATGCAGCCGCTTAGAGTATCTGAACTCTAGGGCCATTCTCATTACTATATAATATATATTCTAGAATGCCATCTACGAGTATCTATATATTAATACGTGAAGCAAAAACTTTGTATACCTTTTTTAAAAAATTGCGCGCACGGAGGAGTATGAAATTTCCCATACTTATCTACACTATTATATAAAGAGGAAAGATTTGATTGTTTGTTGCGATTAGGCTCGAAAAGTACTGAACCGATTTTAAAAATTCTTTCACTTATAGAAAGCTACATCCTTTCCGAATAATATAGGCTATGTGGTGTTGCCATAAATATTTTAATTAAAAAGATATGGCCATTTAAGTGGCATAACGTGGCCATTTTGTAAATTGAAGAATTTCTCAGGAACTACTAATCCGATTTTTAAATTTTTTTCACTAATAAAACTACAGTATTCGTGAGTAACAAAAGTGATTTAGTGTTGCCATGTACATTTTTTAACTAATAGAATATGGCCATTTTGTGTTTAGGAAAGCAATTATTTATCTGTTGAGAAGAACCCACAAGGAACTCAACAGTCGATCTTTTCAAAACGCCATTGCTGACATCAATCCGTTTTACAAATACATTATCATTCGACTGAATCTCAACGTCATGATTCCAAGCTTTGTCATCGTCCAAGTAATTATTTACAGAATAGTAAGATTTATTTATTAATGTGTGATTTAAATCGCCTATGTGGTAAATCTAATATAGGCTGTGGATTCTTATTATAGACTAGTCGAACCCCGCGACTTCGTCCGCCTGTAGCTCCGCTCCTATTGGTCGTAGCGTAATAATATATAGCGTATAGCCTTCCTCGATAAATGGGCTATCTAACACTGAAAGAATTTTTCAAATCGGACCAGTCGTTCCTGAGATTAGCGCGTTCAAACAAACAAACTCTTCAGCTTTATGTATTAGTATAAAATGCGAACACCAAGCTCGTTACAAATTTATTCTTGTTGCTTGTATTTATTGTCCGTCACTATGTCCTTAGGAGAAGGTCTATATGAAAAAAAATATTCGGAAAAAACTTTCGAAGCAAGTTGATATGTAGTCTAGACAATAGAATTAACCACAACACAAGAATTACACCACTTCAGTAATTTTCTTGGAGTGATTAATAATGTAATACTGAACGCGTTCAAGCAGTTTACATACTGAACTAATCTTATGTAATTTTAACCCACATAATCATTGTTACGTGTATTTTTAATACGCTTTTATTAGCTTCATACGTATGTTAGTATGTATGTAATGGAATCTTTGAACATGTTTTTGACCCCCTTCAAAACGTCGGATTATCTCGAAATTTGGCATACTTATTAAGGATCGATTATAATTCAATATTTTAAACAGGATAATCAGGATAAGCGATTTTTTGTTTTCCTGAGACCCGAAGTGTCTTCGTCAAGGCACTTTATATTTATGTTTTATACTTTCCCTATCTTATACGTACTGTCATCCCCCTATATTCTAAGTAGTATTCATCCCCGTTTTATATTAAAATTTATCGAAATTTTATGTAAAACTGTTAAATTTTAACAAAATTTGGTTCAAAAATCAAGTTTTTAGTAGACAATAGTAATATTAGTTTATCCGATTTCACTCGTTTATATATCGTTGAAAGCGTTGTTTGTCCCCTATTCAACGACACCACTCTTGTTAAAATATCTTTCAGGACGAACGAAAAATTAAATAATTCATTGATATACTCCACACCGAGCCTCCCGTATAGGACGAACATCCGTCCGTCTCGTTTTTGTTGTCAAATTTTTTATATCGTCTCAAAACATCCCCCTGCATATTGTTAAATATAATTTATCAAATTTTAATTATTTAAAAAATAATAGTTTAAAGAAATCTAAAAAATACGCTTTTATAGAAATCTAACTAAAAAATAGAAAATATTTTGAAGTGAAACTTCTTTAGAATCGTTGTGATTTCAAACCGGATGCAACGGAAAAAACGACAGGTAAGAGACACAAATACAAAAATGTGTAGGAAAGAATGAGACAGAAATATACATACTATTTTATATTATTATATATATTCATCTCATTCTTTTGTCGATTTACTGAAGTTTCACTTCTATCGTGTGTGAATCGCACACACACCTTTTTTTTTTTAATAAATTTGATTTAAAAATATTGTAAGAAAAAATGATTTTATTGAAAAAAAAGATATTTTTTTAGTTTTTTAAACTATTATTTATTACAGTAACTTTATATACGATATGATTCCTTATATTGAATATATACATGCAGATATACTGTGCGAATGTAAACCACATTCTGAAGGTAGTAGAAACAAAAAATATCATTCTATTGGTCACGCAAAAACGTCTGTAGATACCGCTAATGACTTGGTCAATTAACCGTACTAACCGCACAGAAATAGTGAATTCTATACATATCGGAGAACTAAAAACCACAACAGCGTTGAATTAATTGTACAATGCCGTAAATATTAGTGCTGAAGATTGTAGAAACGATGTAGAATGACCAAAAAATAGAATTTAGACTATTTTTAAACAAATTAAAGGACTGTGTGACATCCCTAGTGGATGTGAAAAAATCATCGATTTTTAAATTAAATAAAAAAAAGTTAATTTAAAAAAAAAGTTTCACTTGCATCGTGGTTTCATAAAACCACTAATTTCATTTTTTTAACATACCTTTGTCAAAATTGTTCTGTTTCATACAGTGTGTTTTTTTTTGGAAATAAATGTCTATCTATCTATCTAAATTAATCGATTATTTTTGTCTTATAATCGAATTTTAATAATACATTATCTAAATACGAAAAATCGATTATTTATTAATCGATTTCTTCCACTCCAAGTCACACGTCTACTGTGTACCATAATATCAATTATTTGATAATGAAAAACAATCCTAATCCTAACTAATATTATAATTTCGAAAGTAATCCGAAATTTTTTTTTTTCGGACTGAGTAAGCTATTGGCCCTACTGGCCTCGACAGCGTCACCGATGGCGATTGCCTGTCTGTTACACAATAAGGCTTAAACCACTGACTCGATTTTGATGAAATCTGGTACAGAGATAAAGTAAAGGTTGAAGACATATTTTATCGTAAAAAATATTTAAGAAAATTGAGCGTGCTCGTACGCGATCTATCGGCGTGGGGATGAAGTGCATGTCGAGCTTCGTGGCCGTTATGTCAAAGACATATAAAAATACATTGGTGTTGAACTAATATACAATATCAAAATAATAGCAATATCCCAATAAAGGAGAACTTTTAACCCGACTTCAATATTCCGCGTTTAGATCCCAAACTGCATCGCCTTTTTGCGTTCCGAAACATTTTAATAAATTTCACTTAATGGCTGGCTTTTCGCACCTGAACCCGGCTGTTTTAAAGGGAATTTACCGCTCCTTTGTTAGCTACGTGTCTGTTAATTCGTTTACTCTTTGCTAATGGGAGCTTTTCTTACAATTACCCACAATTAAGATACTTTACAAGAAAATGCCCCGGGATTCTGCGCAATCGATGCGCTGTAATCGACTCGGTACGTGCTTGAATTGAATCCCGACTTGAATAGATTATAAATTGTTTGTAATGTCGATTGTTTCGAGCTAAATTATGTTTTGATTATTTCAAGCTACATGAACATTTAATGTTCAAGATCTGGAGATAACTATTATATGCACTTTAATAATTGCGTAATTACTTCTGAAGCTTCTTTTACGGTTAAACCTATTCTTATCTGCTTGTGGTTGGGAATTTCAAGGAATTCCTTTACAATACACTATGGCAACGTTACTGTTAATATACAGAGCTTGGAGTATATCTATATGATTATATAAAAAAGCGGAGATCTGGAAATAATTAAACACACAAAACCAACCAGCGAAGCTGAAGTGGAATTGATAAAGACAACTAATATCCACTAGGTGGACCTCAATGGATATATTGCTTCAAATCACAAATTATTGAAGACACCTATATCAAGTGCTGGACGTCAATTAATTAATAGATAGACTGATAGTGTCCTTTGTTGATAAAAAAATAAGCAAATATATTTTATCAAGTCAAGTTCGCCACCTTTCACTATTCTGACTGACACCCGAGAAAGTTATAACAATTAATTCGATAGAATCGACATGTAAAACGGCGATATCTTGTTATCTAAAGAGGCCGGGTGGCCAGACCACCCACTATCTCTCAATACAACAGTTTTAATATCCCCGTTACTTAAATTTAGGAATCACAATGTCATCGCGTTTGAGACAATGGTCTTGCTTTTGGTGGTCTATAATAGCCCGAACTGGCACCGATTCACTCCCAGTTTATATGTAAATATATTCTCTATAGACTTGTTTGAGTCTACTAACATAAGCATTTGATTTAACTATTTAGAATGTCTTTCTGCTTTAGTTATATTAACATCACTTTAATTTACCTTTCAAAAATTGTACCTTCAATCAAGGTCATGTGATTTTCAATGTGTAAATGGCGTTGTTTTCTTGAGTATGATAGATTTTCGTCTGTTATCGTATCAACACGACAAGCCTTTCACTCCTCGAAGTATCAAAGAATAAAAGACTACTTGAAGCCACTTACGGGCTCACTTCTGAGCAAACATCAATATTGTTCTAGTACAGAAAAACATTACCGTTCATGTATTATTCAGTGTCAATAAAAGGTTGTATATCACAATATCCTCAGTTATATTTCATTTAATCAGAAAATAAGAGGGTTTTTATTGTTTCATTCAATGCTTCTATTATATATCAAGTTATTCCATTAATGTACAGAACGATTTAGTTTTCCTTCAGTAAGTCTAACAATAAAAGGGATTTGAAATTCTGGAACGTAGTTACCCATTATCTGAGATTTCTAGAAGCTCGATCTCAAGAAATCTCTGAAAAATCTCCTTCTAAATTATGAAACAGTGCAAGTTATAAGAGGAACAATGATTTCATAAATATAATTACAGAAATTTATGAGAAGGGAGAGCACCTACCTAGTTCAAAACAATTAAAAGGTAGATTAATTTCTGCTTTCTTCAAGGTCAATGTTCAAGAAAAGTACATGGCTACCCTCGATCGATCAAATCCAGATAAAACAAACGCGGCCTGCAGCTTTAGGAGATTCTAATGCATTATCTTAGATTACTTGGAGCCAATCCGTTTTGAATTATATGATAGTGCAAGTTGTGAGCGGATTATGTAGTAAAATAAATATGATCATAGTATATCTGTCTTCGTATTTTTTTTATGGCAGTTAAGGGACAAACGAGCAGACGGTCCACCTGATGGTAAGTGGCCACCGTCGCCCATGGACATCGGCAATACAAGAGAGTGACTCTGGCTTTGCCGATGCGTTGCCACCTCGAAGATAAATTGTGGAAGGGGAATGAAGAGAAGAATGCTACGGTTTTAGTGGACCCTAAACGAGAACTCAGAGTTCAGTAGAACCGCAGCATTAATGGGATGGGAGATTGGGGGTAAGTCTGGCCCACATGCGGATCGACGGGAACGCGTCAATGACACTTGGCGGTCGGATTCTAATGCTGGTGGTCGCAAGGCAGTCGGGGAACTGATCCCCTACCATCAAGGGTGTGCTGGATTACTCGGCTCTTATGATATGCTCTCTCAGCGGCAGACGGGAATTGTATACTGACCCGTCCCCTAACGGGTAAAAATATCTTACTTTCGCCGCCTAAGTAATGGACTGGAGTTATTAAATTACGAGTTTTAGTTCCTGCCAAAAACAGAATTTTCTAATGACAGGAACCATGAATTAAAAATACATTTATTTAAAGCTCTGAAGGATATAGTTGATCCTGTAAAGTCTATTATTATAGCCTTAATGAATTGATCAACAAATGCTTGCGGCAAGTATACTGATTTAGCAAGTATACGGATGACTTTGACAGAAGCTATATATAGTTTAATTCAAGACTGCATAGCCTGCCCACTATTTGTCAAAATAGTAGACGCACAGCATGGTATCGTAGTAGGGACTATCTATACTAATTATAGATTATCTATATCAATATTTTTTTAAAGTCAACCAAGCAATTTCTGTCTTCACGTAGTGTTGCTACATATAAACAAAATTACTAGCAATATTTTCAATTAATTGATATCACGAAAAAAGTTATAAACTTTAATCATTTTCAAGATGTGCTATATAAAAATATTTATGCAATTTTGTATTGAAACTAAATCCTTTTTTGGCATATAAAAGTAGTTTATGTTACTTTCAGGCCCTCAAATGTTAAAGCAAATCACATTGATCCACTGTGTGTCAAGTACAGTAGGAAGAACAATATACCAACAAAACACTTTTAAAGTTAATTTTCTTTATCTCCAAGCTTATAACTTGTAGCAAACACTAACGAGCGTGATTTATGCGGGTGCAAGCCGCAATCACGCGCCATTGTAGCGGTAAGATATGGCTGGCTGAGGGATTACTATCGGATTATAGACAATCATTAGCTTGTTTTCTACTCTAACTTACATGCTCCATTTTATATTGATACAGCTGATCTGATTGATGAAGTGTAAGAAACATATCTGACGGAGAATATGAGTAATTTACTTAATGAAGTGATAACTCGCGCAACTGTTCACTGTGAAATATTAAAACAGTAGCTGATGGTTGACATTTTAATTTTGATACTGAAGATACAGGTAACTTTATTTGTAATTCTGATCAATAACAAAATATGTTTTTCAAATTAAGAGGCCATATTTATTTTACAGATTAGGATACTTTTTACTAGCTTACTCGTATTATATTTATCATATTAATATTGCTTCAATACTCAATAAAATTAATTATATAATACTAGCAACCCGATTTGGCTTTGCACGGGTGCAATGCTGATACTAAATATACTACAGAAGTCTTTATATACAACGTTCACAGCTTTTTGTTATTAGACAATACAAACATGTTTTCATAGGCACGCGCCGCGCAACCGCTATGTCCCTGCATTTTAAATCTGTAATATCTTCGAAAATATTTATTTAAATTACATGCTGTAAAGGGCCATATTGATCTATATTAAATGCACAATATATTAAAGGTACCTAATTGGATAAGAGTTAATGCTATATTGTTTAAAATCGCTTCGTAAATAAGGCATTACTTCATGTAAAAAGTAAAGGATAAAAAAATGGTTATTGTGGGTTATCCCTAAGAGATAGACATATACCATCGCAGACTTTTTTGTAGACCTTTTTAAGGTGTACAATACTGTAGAACATTATTTTGATCTATCTCGTAGGGTTCAGCCAGCGTTTGCAATGAAAGCGCAAAAAAAATACATCAATTGTAAAACATTACCATCATGGATCTGGGCTATCAAACATTTTACGTCTCTTAGTTCTTTATCACGTGAGCAAAGTTTAGATTATAGATCTGTCTCTACATGCATAAACTGCCCACTACCACGTATAGAATATGAATATAATTGTATTAAATAATTCCAGCGACATAGGTCGGGAGCTCGGGACGCGTGGGGTGTCTGACGCGACCGCAGCCGGTATCCCGCTTGTGGTCCATGCCTGTACTGCACCTATCAAGTACAGGACTTATTCGATTTACTATTAAATACAAAACCATTCAAATTCCTCACAAACGAATGAATCATTAAGTATAAACGGGTATGCTTAAGTTTCATAAAAGCTAAGTTAACTTAAGTTTCATAAAAATACAGAAATATTTTTGGCTGAGTCTATTAATACGAGTACTGGACAAATAATATTATTATTCGTACAGAAGTCGGACAAATAATATTATTTTATTAATCCAGCCATAATGGAAGGACTTTCCTTTAGCTGACCCGACGAAGGGGGGTCCAATCCATCGATCCCCCCCACATTTTCTTGCCGGAGACTCATATTTTAGGAATAAGGGCGGGGGGGAGAAGAAAAAATATTCCGGAGCATAGTCGACACCTAGAAAGTAAAGAAAAGAAGATGAGGGAGGGGTCTCCTCTATAAATCCCCGCCCCTTTTTTTACCGGAGACATATTTTAGGAATAAGGGGGAGGAAGAAAAATTATTTCTGAACCAACCAACTAAAAAAATGTATTTTTGTTAGTGACATATATTTTCCAAACTTCATTGAATAGATAAGTAGATGATAAATTTTGATTATTTGAATGTCGGCTAATAAAAATCAATTTTTTTTGGCCAGAAAAAAAAATACAGGAGATTACTAATATTAATGTTGTACCATCTATTCTGTTATAAAAAATTATTTAATAAAGACTCGCACTAATAAAAACCAATTACAAATCTTTAATTCAAATAGTTGCAAAATAAAAGAAACAAAATACTTTCCTAAAGCGATCGTAAACCTAAAACTGTTAACGTTTCGCTTCTAAAACTTTCACCATTTTAATTATAAAATTAAATAAACTAACCACTAACAAAACAACAACTACAAACAAAAACATTAAATCAGAAAAACTTTACATTACAGATAATAAAAGCAAATGAAAATTTTTAGGAATTCTTTTGTTGGAGTTGTCTTTACTTTTACTATTTATTCTCAAAATGGCTACTGTTATTTGAAACATTTCAATTCGTGAGCTATTCCAGTCTCAACTGCTATAGTCGAATTAAATTCCTTGCCCCTAAAGCAACGGAATACCAAAAATTTATAAATTAGACTCAACGGGAGACGAAAAGGATATGAATTTTGGTTAAGTATACAAACTGAATTTGTAAATGCTATATTATTATTTTGGTTAAATTTAATTGCCCAATATTTATTAATATATGAAAAAAATTTAATAAATAGAAACTACAGTCTCGTTTACTTATAGAACACTTTTTATCCCGGAATAAGGCACAATACATGTGAGATTTTCTTACCCGTCCCGGGTTAGAATCCCTCTGCCGCTGGGAGAGCATCTCGTAAAAGAGTAACCCAGCACCCCCTTGGTGGTAGGGGATCTGTTCCCCGACTTGCGACTACCAACATGCGAATCCGACCGCCAAGTGTCATAGACGCGTTCCGTTCGAGCCGCATGTGGGCCAGACTTATCCCCTCCTTCTCCCATCCCATTAATGCAGCGGATTCAGTGGACTCTGAGCTCTTGCTCTCTCTTTATCTCTTGTTTTGTAGATGTCCATGGGCGATGGTGGCCACATACCATCAAGTGGACCATATGCTCATCTATATCTATATCTATACTAATATTATAAAGAGGAAAGATTTGTATTTTTGTATTTTTGTATTTTTGTATGTAACGAATAAACATAAAAACTACTGGACCGATTTCAAAAATTCTTTCACCATTAGAAAGCTACATTATCCCTGAGTAACATAGGCTATATTAATTACAAGAAAAAATTAGAGATCCTTAGGAAATCTCACGAAAACCAACCCAAGGTGCCAAAAAATTAGCCATAAAATATCTTTCATCGCATGCGCTGCAAAAAGTATTGATGATAGAACAAAAAAATGTTCTAGAATATTATAGAACATATCAATATCTACAAAAAAGTCCGCGAGACCATATGTTCAACTATTATAGTTACGTCACTATAACTACTTTTTTACATTTTAAAAGTTGATAAAAATGCTTATCAAAATCAGACCATGTTTTCTATAACTTTGTATTAATCCTTATCCAAATAAATTATTTCGTATTCAAGACTATTTCAATACCTGTAAATTACTTTTTGAATTATTAAAATCGGACTTTACATTCAAAAGATATTACGAAATTAAAAATATCAATATAAACAAAAAATACACGACGACGCGACGGGCCAGTATAGCGACGCAGCGCAGCGAGTAAAGCGGCAAGAGAGGGGGCACCGAAATGCGGGAGGGCCAATATATTTTTAAAAATAATATTCCACCCGCGCGAAGCCGGGATGGGCCGCTAGTCTACTATAAAAAAAAATTAGTAAGTTAGTCATTGAGTTAGTTTGTTAGAAATAAATGGAACCGATATGGAAGCGTTTCCTATTTAATACACAAAGCACTTTCCAATGCGTTTCAAAATTTCATTCAAATTGGTTCAGCCGTTTTATAGTGACGTCTGCACAAACACAGTAATTCAACGATTACTAATCCATACAAATAAATAAAATTGGAATGTCTGTTTGTAATATTAAAATAACCGCATTTTACCAAGTGCATATAGATGTATACATGGTACACATACCAAAACAACATTTTTTACAATATTTGTCGACTGTTGGTCTGTCAGTCTGTTTGTTGCCGCTAATCTCTGAAATGGTTGGACCGATTTTGTCGGGACTTTCACTAGCAGATAGCTGATGTAACAAGGAGTAACGTAGGCTATTTAACATCTCGCTACGACCCATAGGAGCGGAGCAGCACGCAAACGAAGTCGCGTAGGTCGGCTAGTAGCAAATAAGATTTTAATGAAAATTTTTATTTATATTAGCGTTTGCTTTCTTTTAAGCTTGATTACGTCATTGAAGTTATTGTTACGACATATAGAACTATTTATTAATGTCGAAACAGTTGAACATATCTAAATCATGAAGAGAATTGCAGATAAGTCGTGGGTTCAAATACCATTGTTATTTATTTACAATATTTTAACTTAATTTAATTAGCATCTCTAGTTGTACATATTGCCTATTAGGGTTTAATGATTTGATTTGTCTATTCCAGATTACTCTTCTGGTTAAGTCTGTGAATGTTTTATTAGGATAGGAGTTTCTTTGCTTTGGCAGGGTAGCCCGATCTCGGAAACGGAACCCGGGCGGGTCAACTCTCTTGGACTTGTTACCACTTCGGACTTTAACATGTTGATTATTTACTGCATAACACATAATAACACAATTACATAAGTCATATATACCACTTCAAGTTCACTCACATTCACAGCAAATCACAAATATTTTTTGTCAGCCTCGTACAAGGAGTGCTCTTGTTAAATTTATGTTTTCAAAAATTCTTTTTTTTGAATGTATGTTCTAATTAAGTTCATCATTAAGATATATTTACGTCTAAACTTATACTTTGATTTATATTTTAGTTATTTTTCTTTTCTACTTAGTATTGTATAAATTCTATTTAAATTTATTATTGTACATTCAGGTGTCGGGAGCCGCCTGAATAAAAATCTTATCATCATTTCATCATTTGTGGTTTGGGGGATGGACGGCGCTCATATGCATCAAATAGCGTTGGGTGTCTTCCTCCCTCACACTATTTCATTAAAATCATCATCATATCAGAGTCCCGGGGAGGCTGTCCATCGTATCTAATCGCGGGGGCCGCTTCCCTCTGGGCTCCTCATTCGAAAATCTGTACCATTCATTATACATAAAATTTTATTGTAATAATAAAAAACCTTGTGTGACTAAACGAATATTAAAAAAAAAAAATACCAGTCATTGGACAACTGACGTGGCCCACTCCTAACACAAGCATTTAGCCGAGCCTATCCAAACTACTAGTATTATATTAAAAAAAAAAATTCTTTAAATGGAAAAAGTCTCAGTAATGTAACATTGATAAACCAGAGCCCGAATAACCTACAGATAACATCCACTGACAGATTACATTTCATTCAAGCGTACCAAGTATTTTTTGCCATTTTCAATTCTCGCGATCAATTAGACAGGGTTTAATGGATTCAGATGTCGCCGGGTGATCGATCACGGTAGCATTAAGCAGTAGTTAGATGTCAGTGGCTGCCGCTGATCGATTGCCGGCATGGACTTTTTTTGGACCCCCAAAGTGTTAATACTCTTAATACGGCCTATCGTTGTAATTTACTTGCGTAAGTGGTTTTTTAGCTTCCTTGGTTGGCGAAAATTGATACTATTTTAGGAGGTAGGGCTATATACAAAAGGGTTTTAGGTCGATGGAGTTTTTGCTGATCATACTCATCTGATTGATTATATATTTGTAAATCATATTGATGTAAATGGCGTTTTGAAAAGAGAGACTGTTGAGTTTCTTGTCAGTTCTTTTCAACAGAAGTTCGCTTTCCGAGCTGGTGGTAGCTACAGACAAACTGACTGACTGACCTATTTTGACGTGTCAAAAGTGGTTTGTAAAAAATCTAAATGAAATAAACTATTTTGTAGTTTAAATCGTAGGATACAACTGAATAAAATGCAGTAACAAAACAATATAATCAAGTAACCACAAACATTGTAACCAAATGGGATGTTACGACGCTATTTTAATGTTGCCAGATCGTTAAACAAAAATTCGGTTAACGGAAATCGATATTATTCAATTCATATAACATAAATGATGTTGTTTGGATACTGCATATTGTAGCGTGTACGTCGGTAATGGAAATAAAATTTAACGGGGCGAATAACAATAGCTTGAAATTATAATGAAATGTAGGCTCGGTTCGTTTTCGTGCACGTACCGTACTCGTAAGTGATGCAGTCACGGAAATGTCAGTGATTAAAAACCCTAAAAAAAGTAAATCAAATAAAGTAGGTAAAGCGACCGAGCTGGCGTGTGTTTGCTTTGAAGTCTATGCTTCTTTACCGGCATGAATGTTCGTTTACTTTGACAGAAATGAATGTTTGTTTAAAAAAATAAACCGTGGACTGTAGCACGTGAACTAAGTTAATTTGTTGCTTACCAGTTAGGTACTAAGTTTCACCTAACGATACATTTTTAATTAAAACTGGTGTTTGAAACTGTATGTAAAAACACATTGAGGTTTCTCTCCTGCACAAATTCAACATTTCTCTTACATAGGACGTACTAGCACAGTTCCGCAAGCGAAATTGTTTTCTGCAGTTTTTTGTTACAAGCTATTCGGGATAAAAATATCCTTTGTGGTACGCATTCTATAGAATAGGACCCAAATTAGACTTTAGCAACAATACAAATATTTAAACGTAATAGAAACTGTAGAAAGGAAAAAGATAATAAGGACGAACGCTCTATAAATAAAATAGATGTTGTAAAATTTAAGCCACGAATGAAATTGTATTATTTTATATAATCCTCAAACAACAAATTCTTAAGGTCGGAGCATATTACGGCTTTTGCTGGGAACTAAAAATCTGCAGCGCATCGAGATAAGCCGCATGATATATTTACATGGCAATTTGGTTACACTATTACCCTAACTTTGGTAGCCTTTGTTTTTATCTCGCTACTATTACTTTTAAAGCGATAATGTAAATATAAAACGGTATTATCGTATAAGGCGAAAACGTAATAAAATGGTTCAAAAACTGTAAAGCCAAGTAATAAAATGGGTTTACGTTATTTTAAGTGTTATTTGCATCATAATCTTCAACATTGTAATTGTAACTAAATGTAATAAATTGTTGGTCATGTTATACTTAAGAATTTAACCTTTGATGAAGTTAAATAATTGATTAATCGAATAATTGACGTTCTCATTCATTCATCCCATCGAGACATACGGGCGCGTAAATAACTCAGCGTAGACGTTTAATTATGTCGAGTGATCTTGTATACGGCCGCTGTCGCATTTACATTTCGGCGACATTGGACGTACGAGGCGTTTATACTGAGTGGAAGTAAAACATATCAAAAAATTGTAATGAGATTCCTGATAGGGAAAATTCTTTAAACGTAACGAATAGAGCTTTTAGATGAATGACACAAAAACTTACAATACGTACAGAAAATACAGAACGTAGATGAGAAATATACAATAAAGTCAGAGTTGGGAATTGCAATGAGAAATTTTTATACAAGGACCGAGACACTATCTTATAAGATGAACCTCAAGCAAATGTGTATCTGCAACAATTCATAAGGGAATATTTCCCGGAAGTGATACATGAATAGTATTACTGTATTAACTTAAATTTTAACGTATCAATTGATCGAATAATTCAAGTTAACATCCATCACCCCATCGAGAGATGTGGGCGCGTAAATAACTCAGTGCAGACGTTAATTATGTCGAGTGATCTTGTACATGGCCGTTATCGCTAACATTCGTGTAATATAAATTGCTTTTGATGAAAATGTTAGTATTATTGTTGCGTAACTTCCTAGTTCACCGATAAATAGAAAATAAAAAAGAGCAAAATCTGGCTAACGAATTTGGGAACACACTTAATGGAATTGAATTTGTAACTACTGACGCAAAACTCAACGTGAATAGTGTTTTATAATTGGCAAATATCAATGTATAAATTGATTGATTAAAAGTTAACATCCATCAACCCATCGAGACATGGGAACGCGTAAATAACTCAGTGTAGACACTAATTATGTCGAGTGATCTTATATACTGTTAAGCGAAACCTGCATTCGGCGCAGTACAATTTTGTTGCATGTTTGATCTGTGGTTTGCGAAATTAGACTCGGTTTATTTTCTAGCCAAGTGTATCCTGTTTTAAATGTACACGTCGTTTTAACAAAAACATTGTATCTAGCTTTGTTTTCAATTTAACCTAACATAACATTTTACTTATATTTCAAATCAACTGTATATTCATTTTGAATTTTTGCACGACGAATTTTAAAATTTTTGTGAATGTATTTGAACTGGATTGAATATTCAATATAGCTTTCAGTAAGATTTCTATTTCTATATCCTAAAGAGTCAAGGTTAAGAACATTGGCGATTTAATAACTACAAATGTGAGCTCCATTATATTTAATGTGTAATATTTAAAGCATAGAATGTTTGCTTTAGTTGAAGGTAGTAAAATATTAGCCTATTAAAATGGCCCGACATCGCCGGAGGAAATGCGAGCGACTGAGATAGATCGACATCGTTAATGACGGGGCTATGCTAGACAAAGAAGTAGAGCGTGTATAAATCGCAATAATTTATTATTCTATCAATGTGATAACACGATGTATTAATCAAAATATGTTAAGGATTGTTATGGTTATGACGTAGTCCGATATAGATTAATAGCAGGATATAACAATTAAAACAGATACGGATGTAATGATCCAAAATAAAGTAAATATAAATAAAGAAAAAGATATTCTCTGAAGAGGAGCTATGCTACGCATTAGTATATAAGGAAGAATAACATGTACTTTGGACGGAAGTCAAACAGTGCCTGGAGCTTGAGACCTGAGAGACGTGAGAGATAATCAAAAGCTATTAATGGAGTTGTTAGCAGAAGAAAGAAGACTAAAACTTGACGTGAATTAGATCCTATTTTTTTAAATCAACGTATCTAGATAAAATTGCAACAAAACATATTGTTTAGTTAGAAAGGATACAAAGTGATAAAAAAGTAAACCAATCCATGGGTTTAAAGACACCAAACTTCGGGCAAACAGTCGACATCAACTAAACGGCTGTCCATTACAATCCGGGATACAATGGTGTATTTATGTAAATGCGAATTGAAGTTTTAAACCTATAAACTTGGTACTGAGTTTGAACGTTACTGTTCATGTTCTTCTCGAACATTGCTCGAAACTTTAAGGTTATTCAAATTGACCCGTTCAACTAATGGTGTACGGTTTTACAGTACTTGCAATGTACTCTTATATTCAAATATTTTCATTTAATTTTCCACAGGGCACATAAAAGACAACAATAATATGCACTTAAAATGGAAATCGAGCAAAAAACATCAAACACGTCAAACCTTGGTAATGGAATCACGTTGACAACTGGCTTATATCTATCTGAACAGAGATTATATTAGGTCTACACGTACACTACCCGCAAATTCTAAGGAATAATTAATTGGTTATAGTCTATACGCAGATAACAGTACGACGGCTAGACGATTAGAATATCCTCCTAGGGTTTATGCTTAAGATTATTATTTTTATTTACTGCTAGAATACTCGCTATGTAATTATCACGACTACTGTCGTGAAGGCGTATTAATTTTGCAACCCCCAACTTCTCCCTTTGATATTTATCTGTTGTCAAACATTCAAGAAAATAAAACTCAAATTTTATTTGATATGTATCTATTGGAAAGCTAATTTATCTGAATTGACCTTAATTTTCCAATTAGTTACTGACAAATTTTTATCAAACTATAGTTGACTATTTTCATTCTTAATTTTTTATAAAAGGAAGGGTAGAGATGGGTAGAAGAAGGAAGAGTGTATCATTCTTCTATTTAGCTATAGATACGTCAATGAACGTATTTGTATTTGGTTTTTCAGTGTTACGTATGAGAAATTTCTCTATTGTAGAATTTAAAAATAAGCGGTCAGGGATTTGTAAGACGAGACAAAGAATTTCTTATACATAAAAGAATAACTGACAGAAATTTTCAAATGTCTAATACTCCTCAGGCCTCAGCACAATAAAATGTTTCTGTAGCATTAAGGAGAATTGAATTTTTTTAAATTTAATTTTTATTAAGGAGGTAAGTGAAGCTGTGGGTGTTACTCTGGTCATGGTAAGTCAACATTTTAACTCAAGTTGGCTACGTGTTTACTTGCTGTAGAAACAACACCAATAGTTACCGTCAGTAACGACCACTGTTTCTGTAAGTAGATTAGTTCTAATGAAGGGCCACTGCTCAGTAATGTAGCCCTTACTTATAAAGACGGATGACCACTCCCATTTTGGACTTACGTTTCAGTGGAACGGGGTTAAAAGGGTTTTTAGAGCAATAATTAATTGGGGTGTCCATTTTAGGGAATAACGTTGTATTTTGTCGGCAGTGTTTAACGTTGATAAGGTATTTGTAAGAGAAGTTTAATTTAACGTAACAATAACAGCTAACGGAAATTATGAATGGGTCTTATCTTGTTGTTAAACTTCTGAAAGTGTTATTTTGGGGATTTTAGTAAAAGAATAATCTTTTGGTATTTCAGAAAATATCATAATTAAGGTTAATATAGCCAACGAATTTAATTGTGTTATTTAATGTTGATTACTTAATACATAAAAAAGATCAATGAGTACGTGGGATTTTAATTATTTTCTCTTGGCAGACAGGAATTTTTATACTTGTGGAATTTTCCAACTTGGGGTCCACAACTCATGAATTCAATTGTGTTGTTATATGTTAGAAATGTTCTAAGAAAAATAATCAATAGTTACGTATAGACGTTAACCTGATAGTAAAAGTCAGGAGTAAAACATGTTTATAGTTAGATGTAAGATTTATCACAGTAGGTAGGGAGGTTTAATAAAGCGAATGATTGACGCCGGCCGATATATCGAGACGCAAATCACCAGCTCAATTACCTTGCTCTTTGATCTCCGGAGGAACCGACAGCTGACTTGTGATTGCTTGCCCAACTTTCGACCTGATTCCAGATATTAAAACTGTATAGAACCAGTTTACATCCGGTCATTAATGTGACGTTCAATTGCTGATTTACAGATAGTATAGGAAGCACAGTTTTTAAACCCCTTTAATTTTTTTAATCAAAGTAATATCAGTGTCTCTATCAGCAGAAATAGATTCCCCATTAAATTAACATATTGTTTTAATCATTCAAAACATGAGCATATACAAATACGTTTTGAGAATTTTCTAGACACATTGTCAAAAATATGAGCATATTAATCAATCACTGTTGTGTTTTGTAGATCCCTAATTAACCTTACTATAAAATCTCTTAATTAATGAGCATACTTAACTCATATTCCCACAAGGCTTATCGAGTCGTCTTCACGAATTTAATAACTCCTTTGGAAATGCAACATGGCCATATCCATCATTCTAAGATCCATTAGCAAGTCAATATAGGCGTTCCAGTGCACTCCTTGGCTGCGCTTATCGGCGCCACCACGCGGCAAATCCTCCCTCCACTCAACGCTATTTATTCCTCATATTCCTACAGGATTATTGCCCTGTTATCGAGAGGATAAATTACTTTATTACAATCTCCCAGGAACCCTTCACTGTAAACGTGGAAGCCTCAACGCTATTTCGCTACTTGATGGAATTTCGTGAAAATTCTTTTTACAGCAGCATCATTTTCAAGTGAATTGGGATTATGCAAAATTGGTAAATAAGTTTGAAGATTCGATAGGTTCAGTAACTGAATAAAAATAAATATTTTGAAAAGGATCTCATTTTTTTACTAAAGTGATTGAAAAAAAGCGAATGATGACTCACGAACAGAACAGACAAGATTAGCACGAGAAAAGTCTGGAAGAACTATGGGTTAAAATAATTATTAATGTAATAACTTACATTCTTTGGAGACCGTACCAGACAATCTTTATAATTAATTAAATCACATAAACGTAAAACTGAACTAGTCAAAATGCATTTAACCATAATTTTCAATCATCACAAAAAAACTTGATAACGATGTTTTCGTTAACACGTTGCGGTAAACTGTTTATTTTAAATTGCAAATAGTAAAAGCTTACAATAGGCATAGATTTGCGGTTTGATTTAACTGGCTTGTGGGTCTGACAACGCATCATTTTGTATAATAAATGAATAAAACATTTTCCGAAACAACTTCGGCTGAAACTGTCATCTGAGATCAAATATTCCCGAGGTGGAGTTTATTTTAATATTGTACTATCATATGAATCGCGTCCTGAGTGACAGTGCAACTGTAGTTATGTTGGCTTTCCTTGGAATTTTAGCAATCATATTCGAGTCTTGTAGATGCAAATTTCTACCTTATGTTGTCTCATTGAGGTCTGTTTTAGAATGATTATTGACCACTCGAGCAGTAACTACGGAATGCTAACGATAATTCTCTTTGCCATTATTAGCGGTGTTGTATAGGAAACGTTCTACCCAGCTGTATTCGCTTGATGGCCACCGGCTTCGTCATTTGCACATTAAAAGCTATACTATCTTGGACTCCTAAAATAAATCCTGTCTGTGCACATTTTATTCCAACACTTTGCTTTTAAGTGCTAATACTTTTTCAATTTGTATCGGAAATGGAAATTAGATGTATCTTCTAGCGCCATCAGTAAATAAATCTATTTTTACTACTTACTGAAATAGCATACATTTTAATAGGTATGTATACTTTGTTTCAGCTTATTAATGCAGGGCAACGTAAAATCTTCTTAGAACAGGTTAAGGGTACGTAAGAGGAACTTCATTACACAGCAAGTCTTCATGCATGACTAAGAATTTCTAACATACAAAGGAAATATGATAATTTGGATCTTTTGATAAATAAATAGGTAATTTTTGATAACATTATATTTTTATTAAATCGTTCTAAGCAGAGGAAACATTGTACATATTTGTTTTTGTACATCAAAGAAGTTTATGATATTGTGAGAATTTAATAACGAATTTTTAATCTTACTAGCGAGCTACTGTGGATTCTCACGAGTACAATTTTCCATTAATATTGTACATGTGTTGTGTGAATAAACTAACTTATTCCACCATCTGTGACATACAAATTTTTATTTTGATCAATGTCAGTAGTTTCTTTAGTATTCTTTATATCTTGAGTAACCTCCAATTTCTCGTTTCGCTAAATAATAAAAATCTGCTTGCATTCAGTTGCATCAGTGGCAATTGCATCGATTAAGATTTATAGTTAAGTCATAAAGACGGTATGTACGTTCCATACCACCTACATAGCATTTACGATCTAAGGATACGTTCATACTGGAAATTAAGGAGATAATAACTATCCCCAATGCAATAATATTATCCGCAGTATTACGACCTATTTAACAATTCCATATAGTGCAAAATTTTCATTTTAATTTCAAAAGCTTTAAAACCATTTGCAATAGTTAAATTTTATTTACAAATAAAATTGTAGACTCGTGTTCAACCACAGATTATCCGAATATGACAGGAACAGCAATATACAAGTTTTCTTTTATTAATCTCAAATCATCTTGGATTTTTTCTGTAACTTTTTCGCTATTATGAGCGACCACCTTGAAAAACAATTCGTCTTTCATTATGCTCAAATATTTTTTTCCTTAAATTGATTTGAGTGATTGTTTGTTTTCCGGTGGGCGTTTATATTCTCTTAAAGGGTTCTAATTACCACTCAAAACATATTATATCAATTAATTATTAAGTAAACGTATTTAGGCTTATTTATCCAGCAGAAGTATCCCCTTTTTCCGAGATAAAGCGCATCCTGTATTATTTTTAGGCCAAGGCAAACCAACCCCATAAGGATATGGTTGTCTTTTATGTATAAATGGATTTAAAATCCTAACAAAAAAGATATTCAACAATGCATATAAGTATACTTTCGCAATATACATATAATCAAGTAGCACAAGGTCTGTATGTGTATGGGTTTAGCTCCGAACTCACAGTGGTATAATTCTCATAACGACTATTGCTTGTGTATATCAAGTACATAGACATTGGGAATTAAGATGGCTGGCTTTATAGAGTCATTTAAAGGAAAATATTGTTGACTATACAAGTATCCAGTTCGGGCGATATTTTATAGGGCTGTAAATGGCGCGGATATTGTTTTATGCCGTAACGTTATTTTCGCATATTCCAGCTCGTAATTTTTAAAGGTGTATGAATAGCATTTAGTACGCTTTTATATGGGGGTGGAATGCTATATTATGCTGTTTGTCTCTTAATGTTCATATTAATTTTTCATTTGAACATATTTTAGAAAAAGGTGAATGGTTTTGTTTATTGTATTTCATGACATTGTTCCTCTTATTTATATGAATTAATTTTGATATTTTTTATTAAATACAAACTTGTCCTAAATCCATGGGATCCATGTAAGTGGATCCGGTCTCTTTCTCGCTTTGCTTAGAATATTTCATAGGTTTTGTAGATACTGAGGTTAAAATAAATTTTTTTTTCAACTCAGTAGATGAGATTTGATATATAGAAATAGAAAGAAAGTAAGGTTTTCAAAATTTAAACAGTTTTTGTTAAAAATAAATAAAAATAAACATTATAAGAAAAAAATTGTGACTGATGAGAAAGAATACTTATTGTTGATCCAACTTGGTACTCTTTCTTCTGAGTTTGTGTTGCGCACGATGTGACGTCACAACGCTGATTTACACAAAATAGTTGTATATAACAGGTCAACAAGTGAAGATTGTGATTATATAAATTTGTCATACTTGTTTAACATATTATATTTGGGGTTACATTTAAAAATCCATCTCATATAGATTCCGTAATTTGTTAGCAGCATTAATTGGTGACATGGCGGACATTTTATCAAAACAGATTTTATTACATCTTGCTATAGAAGTGGCATAGGCTGTATGTAAAAAAATATCCGATATTAAAGTTATTACTGTATTAGATCGCTAGTAAACAAGCTATAATACTGTAGTTACGGTAAGTAGACGGTTCATAGATGTCCATGAAGCAACGCTATAAATAGGATTGGTGACTGCAATTCTGGCAGTATCATAAGTTTTTTTCCACTCTTTGAGCTTGGCTTCTTAACTTAGGTTATAATGAGACTGAAAATCTTATTACGCATATTGTTTAAAATTCAATCTCTCCTTTATCCCCTATCACCAATAACTATTTTCGTGAAATTGTCTTTGGATGTCGTAACTATTTTTAATTTTAACTGTTGTAGTTTTAATCAATTTATTTGTTTGTTTTAATATTCACAAATTTATTTATTGGGACATTTGCAACAATGCAATAAAATCTTAAATGTCAGAGCATTGAATAATTACAATTTTAAAAAAGCAATACTTACCTGGTTGAAATCTTTAGGATATATTGAAACAGAAAAACTTCTAATAGTAGAAAAATAATAAATAACGCTAATCAAGTACACTGACACACACACACAGTATTCTACATCTGTGCTCATCTATGTATCACCTTTCCTATTGTTAATGTAAACAAATCGTAATTTTATTTTTTAAAGACTTTTTAAAAAATATATTTTGGTTGTCATAAATTTAATATTAACTTATCATGTAAATAGCATTAGTAATATATTATTGAAGGGCATTATGTGAAATTTTATTTAGGGGAGGAACTAGCTCCTGTAACACAGTTTAGTGCAGAAGTCAGTGAAATCTAACCAATTTAGGTATCATGTTTGTGTCTAATAAAGAATTATTATTTTTTTGTATATGCGTTGAATTGGCGGGCGTTAGTAAACTGCGACAAAGTTTTTACTAATGCAGTTACTATCGTTTGTAATGTTTCAGAAATGTGTAATGTATTTCGAATAAATGATTTTTTTTCCGTAATTAGCATGATAACATTATAAAACTGTCAGATTTGAATTTGTAATAAAAAGTTATTGTAAAAAGTCCAAAAGATGAATGTGACTTGCGTATGGAAAATATTAGATCCCTGCTTTGTCCATTATGCTTTGTAAATTACATTCGAATGATACGTGCATCGGGGATCATAACAGACTATTATCGGAAACACCATTCAATTCCCGAATGGAATTCTAATTAATCCCCCAAAAATCCGCGCTGTGGGGATTGGGGGGATTAGTTATGGCTGTTGTTGTACGTTTGTGAATCGCTGATTTTATCTTAATGGTATGAGAGATTTAGTAAGGGTGTTACAGAAGGTTTTTATAGCTAACTCCACTCTCTTTTTGGTTTTAGAAAGATGTTATCGTTCGTCCCTTCCTTATCACTCACTATCATAAGTTTTCCCCCCGACTCCCATTGTAAAGATGGACAAAATTAAACTAGCATGTTCAAAAACTTTTTTTTTAACGTATATAAGTTTTTTAAAATGTAAATGCATAATGCAGTTTATTGTTCCGATTGGGTAAGCAGTTTAGGCGAGTGTTTATGTATAGATTACAAGTGTTTGTGTTCAATACGGTTAACATTACTGACATTTTATTAAAATTGGGTTTAATTTTAATTCTTCTTCTATTAACATTATTATTTAATTAACCTCCGACACAAAAACCGACGGAGAATTATTAGTTAGACGTGTCGATGTGTGTGCGTGCGTCTGTCTGTGGCATTGTAGCTTCCTAACGGATGAACAGATTTTAATTTTATTTTTTTGGAACTACCTCGATATGGATATAAACTGAAAGGCCTTGAATAGTAAAACACTATACACTACGATAAATTTCAAATTCAAGATGGCCGTCACCACAAAATGGCGGAATTATATTTATATTATGAAGACCTCTTATTATGCAAACGCGTTAACTATGCGCCACCTATGTGCAAAATACAGTATTATTGTTTGTCTCTTAAAGCCATATTTAATATTTTAAACTTTATGTTACTTAAACAGATATAGCATCTAAGACACCATAGCCTTAAGAAAAATAATAAGATCAAAATTCAATCAAAAACATCAAAAGCTCTTATCGTTCTTGAAAACTTATTTATAAGTAACATTTCTAACGACAATGGGTTCTGAAGAGTCTGATAACAATACAAGGCCGCAAACCTCATCGACCTTTGCACCTCTCGCCACTTCCGATCTTATCCCGAAACTCTTTAGCTATCTTGTTAACGAACGAACGTTAAGTGGAGTTCATATTATCTATATACGTATAAAACTCCTAAAATCACAATAATTACTTGAAAATCTCTCTAAAATATTACTACTAAAAACATAGGTCAAAAAATAAATACGATTTGCTAGATTGAACTACATTAGGCCCAAAGAAATTACCCCCTAAATTTATGGGGATAACATCTAAGTTGGTACCAGTGCTGTCTATGGCTTCGTAGCGTTATTTTTTTGAAAGCTGATTTAATCGAGATGATTCTTTACTATAATTTGTGAAGACTTTTTCAGCTGTTTGTAGACTATCAGCTCGTACGATCTTGGCTTTTATATCGTACTTTATGATTTTTTCGAGTCGAGGGTTATTTAATTTTTGCTTATTATGTTAGGTCATCGCAGTTCATAAGTCCATATCTACCTTCTCGTGCGCAGGGAATGACTTACCTGTAAATAAAAAATAATAAAAATTAATATTTTCAATTTTTATTGCATACTGGCTGACCCGACAGACGTTGTCCTGTCATAACTATGAATATTGAATTCGAATTGGATGTCAAAAGCTTACATTAGAAAATTTAATATGATCGTTAAGTTTGTTTAAATTTTCTAGTTTCCCGCGCAACTTTTTTAATTTTTCCCTTCATAAGAACCTTCTCCTGATAATAACAAACACAACAACAAAGAATTAGCGAAATCGGTCCAGCTATTAACGCGTGATGCCGTGATCAAAGGAAATAGGGATTCATTTATTAATACTGATAATTATGAATTTATCATCAAATAGTTCATGAGATCTACTTCGGTCTATACTGAACTTACATTACTTTAGACTACACTATTTAAATCACTCGAATAACTGCTTTAGATCTATTAGAGCAGAAACTATTTTGTTGAGGTGGGGTATTCTTAAAATAAATCTACAGAACCTAATGCCAATGAAAGGGTAATCAAAAACTTAATGGTTCTAGAGAACCTTAATGGTAGTAGAACCATTTGGACTTACTGTTCCTAACGCAAATATCCTAAATTAACGTAATTTAGAACAGACCAAAAGGAAATATGTCATACCCAAGTTCATCGAGGTTTTGTTGGCTTATGGAGTATGTGTACTCGAAGCGACACAACAAAACAACGTTATGATGTGATCAGCTGATTTATGTTGGTAGTTGTTGTAATTCATTGCGCCCTTAAACACGCACATTTGTCGTGGCGATAAGGGCTGGCGTGTTTTGTGCTGAACCCATTCGTGTCGTGCCAGAGTGACCTAATTTTCAGGCTTTTTATTATTGACATACGGGACTCAATAAAAACACGCATATTTGGTGAACTAGCTTTGTCCCGATTCTTTCAATCTTCTCCATATAATATGTTTTATATGTGTGTAAAATCAGACGCATGACGCTGTTTTGTGTGTGAATCGGGGGGAACATCTAAAAAAGGGAATGCATGATTCTACTAAATGTGTGAAATAAGGATGCATGCTTTTGCTACGTGTGTAAAATGGGAAGCATGCCGCTGTATTGTGTGTAATTAAAGGCTCATAAGAATAGGGAACTCATGCTTCTACTAAATGTGTAAATTGAGAATGCATGCTTTTGCTACGTGTGTAAAATCGGACGCATGCCGCTGTTTTGTATGTAAATCAGGGGGCTCATATAGAATAAGAAACACGTGCTTTTACTAAATATGTATAATAGGGATGCATGCCTTTGCTATGTGTGTAAAATGGGAAGCATGCCGCTGTATTGTGTGTAATTAAAGGCTCATAAGAATAGGGAACTCATGCTTCTACTAAATGTGTAAATTGAGAATGCATGCTTTTGCTACGTGTGTAAAATCGGACGCATGCCGCTGTTTTGTATGTAAATCAGGGGGCTCATATAGAATAAGAAACACGTGCTTTTACTAAATATGTATAATAGGGATGCATGCCTTTGCTATGTGTGTAAAATGGGAAGCATGCCGCTGTATTGTGTGTAATTAAAGGCTCATAAGAATAGGGAACTCATGCTTCTACTAAATGTGTAAATTGAGAATGCATGCTTTTGCTACGTGTGTAAAATCGGACGCATGCCGCTGTTTTGTATGTAAATCAGGGGGCTCATATAGAATAAGAAACACGTGCTTTTACTAAATATGTATAATAGGGATGCATGCCTTTGCTATGTGTGTAAAATGGGAAGCATGCCGCTGTATTGTGTGTAATTAAAGGCTCATAAGAATAGGGAACTCATGCTTCTACTAAATGTGTAAATTGAGAATGCATGCTTTTGCTACGTGTGTAAAATCGGACGCATGCCGCTGTTTTGTATGTAAATCAGGGGGCTCATATAGAATAAGAAACACGTGCTTTTACTAAATATGTATAATAGGGATGCATGCCTTTGCTATGTGTGTAAAATGGGAAGCATGCCGCTGTATTGTGTGTAATTAAAGGCTCATAAGAATAGGGAACTCATGCTTCTACTAAATGTGTAAATTGAGAATGCATGCTTTTGCTACGTGTGTAAAATCGGACGCATGCCGCTGTTTTGTATGTAAATCAGGGGGCTCATATAGAATAAGAAACACGTGCTTTTACTAAATATGTATAATAGGGATGCATGCCTTTGCTATGTGTGTAAAATGGGAAGCATGCCGCTGTATTGTGTGTAAATAAAGGCTCGTAAGAATAGGGAATGCATGCCTTTATGAGATGTGTTAAATTGAGAGTCTTCTAGGTGTGTAAGATATGAGGCTCTGCATAGTGTATAAAACAGGGTAAGAATAATTAAATAGAAAAACCTAACAGTTGTTTTAAATCAATAACATTAAAGATACTTCAAAGACTGTTTGAGTTCCATTGACAAGAAAATGTTATGTTTATTCTAAAAATAAGTCTACAGGAATTACCGAAACAGAAAAGGCTATCAAAGGTGTTGCTAACACCGAGTCTACTAATATATTCTATCTCTTTATCCTCTTTATCTACAGTACTACAGTATGTGGTTTTGCCACGCTCGTCACTATTATCAAGTTTAACATCATTAAATATTTAACGTATTTGCTTAACAAATTCCTCAGATCTTAAACATGTAAATTATAGATATTCTCATGAGATAATGAGAAAAGTCGTGTGAATACTTAGTATAGCTCTAAACATGTACCTATCAGTTGGAGGGATTTATTGCTTTAACAGATTACAAACTTGTTTTAGATGTATTTTGCATATCATTAATAACCTTAATTCAATGACCATAAGGGCCATATTTTAATATAATTTGTCACTGTTTATGTTGACTCTTAGGGCCTGAACACAGGTACAATCAATTAATAAGCTTGACAAATTAAAAAAATACATTAAGGCCGCAACATCACCATAAACTTCAAAGAGTGTATTTTACTTCTACATGGATATAATACTTAAAAAGCTCCGTAAAAATATTTAACATCTGCAGTCTATAATTTATGATATATATTGTCGATTATCAAGACTTTATGGTCATTTTTCTAGCTATAGTTTTATTATATCAGTGATTTTAAAAATAAATTCTAGCTATAGAATTACCTAGAAAATAATAATAAATCTACTATCGCTCTTACAGCTTATAAACTCAGCAATTTGACTAGTAGGTAATTTCATAGAGTAAATATTGAGTATAATAGTGAAATTTAACCCGAGAACTGAAGCTATAGTTAAATGAAAAGAAATGTAGCGTCATGGTAGACCATTCCACCACCATCTAAAACCATACCTAAGGGTCTCAAGCCCCAAGAATTATAGCTCATCAAGCATTTAGTGAATAAACTTGCCTTTTGTATATGTAGAAAGAGCCTAAAGAAAGTTAAAATTCCCACAGTATCGAATGTCACGTTAATATATTAGCGAGTATCGAACACAAGATTGCATCTTTACGACATTTTGATTGTACCGTAATTCGGTTTCGTATTCATTATTTACTACTACAATATTATTTTCTGGTAATAAATTTTGAGTATATTAACTATTAAAAAATCCAGTAAAATCTATATTTTTCTTTCTTATTTCGGCCTCAATTTCATTCCCAAAGATTTGTTTTAAGATAAGTTGTGCAAAATATAGAAAATAAATTCTAGCATATATTTGTTTAATTAAATAATCAACTAATTTTTTTTCTTTTTTTTTTAAAGATTACTAGCAGTATCACATACTACTAGTAATTCCTTTAACCCTCCTAGTAAGCTAAAATGCTTGTATCAGGAGTGAGCCACATAAGTAGTCCTTTCAAATTGATGATAAAAGTCCGAATATCCAAGATAGTGTAGACAAATTGGATAAGCATAGTAAAGTTTGAATAGAAAAATCAGACAATCATGACAAAGATAGAGAAGATAAGTCAGATAAACATAGTAGAGACAAAAAAGACGAATCCATAAAATTATTCATATGTGACAAATATCGCGATATAACAGAACTAATATATGATACAATAATAACATTATCAGTAATGACGTTCATCCCAGCAGTCGCTAATACAATGCATTTGACAGCTATTCCAAACGTAAACATGGTAATGAATGGATCAAATTCTGGATTAGTGGCGCTCTTTAATCATCCACTATGTTTGTAAATGATTTGAAATCTATATTCTGGAGTGGCTTTTGCCCCAGCTTTCATTGCAATTTAGTATATAGATAGACTATTTAAAAAAAAATGGCTTTCTGTTGTTTCGTGCCAGATACGAACTGCTTCCCGAGGTGTTGGTAGCTTGGTGGCCGAAATTTGAATCAATCTCAATTCTAAATCTATGGATTGTGAATTAAAAAATCCGAATTTAAGTAGACATAGTGTTAGCTCTAGAACTATCAACACAGATATTTCGTAAGAAAAACACCAGCACTTTCACACGTAACCACTTTAATAACACTTATTACATCAAAAATCAAAGAAATACTGCGCTCCGTCACCTTGCATCATCTTTTTATATCCTACCTTAGCCTAAAAAAATAACGGAAACAGTATCAATGCTGACAATTCATCACTAATATGATCTACCTCATAGACAATTAATTTCCTGTACTGTAAACAATTTATCATATACCATAGATAATATTCAAGCATTGTACGGACATATAACAACCATTTATATAAAATTAAAACGGATGCTAACACAGATTATTAATAAAGAGATATTTCTTTACTTTATATGTTAAGCGCAGAACATACTGAGTGCGTGTGCATTTAAATTATAACATATAACAACAATTTAGATAAAATTAAAACGGATGCAAACAATAGTGACTGAGCAATTTTTGACGTGTCATACTTTTAACTTTTGAAAAAAAGTCTAATTAGAACTATTTTTTTTGTTGTAAAATATGATTCTCCAGACGGGTTGAGAATTTCCTTTTGAAAATTTCCTTCAAATCACTATTAAAACTATGAATTTAGGAGGAATTAGCGGATAAATAAATTGACACGGAAAGCGACTTCGTATCATACTATGAATAGATGTCACGTTATATCTTTTAACATATACTAATACATCATGTCATAATAGAACCGCAAAAGACCTTAAGATTTAGATTGGTGAAGGGGAAATCTGTCAACTTTGTGTAAATGTTATGACTGTGACTTGACCTCACGATGTTTAAATAGTTGCGCCTCTCCTTCACCGCTTCTAAACCTCGATAATAATATCTTAAAAGCGTTAAAATTTAATTAAACCACATATTTCAGGATGAACATGTGTTGTGTCACTTAAACGAACATCCTTTCATAGTTAGCCTCTCGGAAACCGTAAATCACTCAATCTTGATACGTAATTCTGTAGCAGCTCAATTAACTAGAAAATAGGGTCCGGAAACCCGGTCACAACTGATAAAGTCGACAAATAATTATTTGGACTAAATAAGTTTCGCGATCCGAAAGAGAATCGGAAGTGTGAATTAAAGCTAATAGAACATTACGTATGATTAAGTATGACGTTATGAGACTCTTCTGGGTGATACAACTGCCTAGTTTTGACAAGCGATTCTACTTATAGTATAGTACCCAGCACCTAACTTTAGGTCTGAGAAAAAATAGTGGGGGAAGGTTGTGCACTGTGAACGTGCTTTGTGCCTATATTGGCAGTTACATTCGTGACGTAGTAGACGCGCGGGACTTGAAATGTCGCATAAGAACCAATCGCGTGTGACGCGCTGCTCTCGCCTCACGGTCCTCGTTAAAAAAGGCTCTAATTCTGACTTCTGCGCATTCAAATCTATATGGTAAGGTAGGCAATATTGAAACAAGAAAAGCTAAAATAATATTCATGAGAAAGGGGAGGAAATCCTAAATATATAAAATATGCGTTAGATAGAGTGGAGCTATAGTGTCAGAAAATATGCCAATAAGAGGCTCATTTCTATATTCGCTAGTTGTTGACCCCCTCCTCACCTATTATAAGAAAAAATAAGAATAGGCTGACCCCCTCCCTCCCCTGTTTAATATTTATTACGTAAGAGTCTAAAGGAAAAACTAATACACGTTTTTTTTAATGTTTATTTGTACTTACAAATATACTAATAATAAATATTTTTTGGTAATAATAAACTTTGTTTTTAATCATTCAACTTTACTGACATAAGACTTTCAGTCCAGAGGCTCAAAACCCACTCGATCGGAGTGAACCTCGGTACTCGCGCTGTTAACTATAGAGACTCCCTCCCACCCCCTTGTAGGAAAAAATAAGACATGGTCGACCCTACCACCTAAATCGTTCTACGTAATAAATAACGCCCCTAACGTATTGTGAGAACACGTAGTTTAGTAATAATAGTGCAATACAAGTCTGTACCTAATGGATGACGTGTAAAATGTGTCTGAATTAATATATAATTTTAGAGATATGGGCGAATCTAAAAGCATTCGATGTTAGCTATTAATTTAATCGTGTATATTGCAATTGACCGCAACCGCAATCGCGTCCTGCCTCGAGCCTTGTGATGTACCGACAATTGGACCATTTTAGTGACTATTTAAGACTTTATTGTATAGAAATGTATTTGTATTTTTCTTTAAATATATATACGAAAAAATTAACTAATTAAGTAGGAACCAAAATATTTAAAACTAGGTTTTTTAAAGTCATGAAGTAGATAAAAATTTATGATTACAGCTCCGTAAAATTAGGGTTCGTCAAAAAATGGTATGGAAGATATTGTACATAAGGTTCTAAAACGTTAGTTTTATAAATTAAAGCATCCTTTAGGAGCTATTGTTTTTTATTACAAGCCGAACAGACGTAGCTATGTATTACATAGGCTTAGCTAATGATTGGAAGCCACAGTGGACGCTCCAGGCGAATGCGACTTGCAATCCAACCACCGCAAATACTGATATAGAACAACGAGTTGATACTGAGCCACTTTGTTGATTGGCTGGATTCTTTTAAATTCTTTGATTAGATAGATAAACATTAAAAAGGCTAAGTTTTTTTAGATAATTCCGAATTAGGAAAGGCTTCATTATTTTAAAGGTTTCAACAAAAGCTACTTTTGCGTAAAACTCTACAATACATCCATCTGTAAGTAATATATTTGTTTAGCTACAAAGATTTTTATCTACTGAATATTTTTATAACATTATAAAAGCCAAGCACTAAGATCTTAATGGAATAAACTTACCAATACGATTCTTCAAGATATTTTCCTTTACCAAGAAGCTCAAGATGAATTGCAAATACCAACTGAGCACTTGAAAACTCCCCCATACTCGAAGACCCTTTTCTGAATGCATATACATACTCGTATATAGAACTAGACGATTCTTTCCAATATTGAGATTTTACGTACATTCAAGAAATTTACTTTTTTATTTCTCTTTAGTAAGATTTTAAATAGTTATGTTCTATATGCTGTATTTTTTAGAGATTGAATTGACCTTGATATTATCTCCTTATAATCCAATAAAATGTTGATCTACATGATATAAAAATGTATGTTGATGCCGAAAATAAATCCGTCCTTTGATACAGTTTAAAACACCATAATAATTTGTTTGCTCTTTACAGTTTCACCATAAATCAATTCACTCTCACCGAAGAGAAGGCGAATCAGCTCGCATTTATATAAGAATTGTATTGAAAATTAAGGATCTTTAAGTAATTTAATTTGATGAAACAGTGAAGAGTCGTTCCAACATTAATTTTTAATTTTCCCTCGACGAGTTAAATGAAAAACGCTTTGTATATTATTCCGATAATTGTATCCGATATTCAATATATGAATGTTTACATCAAATAAGATTGTGTAGTAATTGGTGCGTACACGCTATCGCTATCCCCTTCGATTGGGAACTGCGATTGATTAATCGAACTCGTCGGCTCGGATCCGGCTTAATTGAAAAGTCAACGTCTTGCCTCGTCTGCTAGATTACTCGATATGTGAGACTCATTTATTATTTTACCCTGGACCCTTTGTCGGCAATTAGTTCATTGGTTTACTTTATTTTTACTGTTTGTGATGTTAAATACTTGTTTAAAGTCTGAGGACTAATTAAAAGCACTTCCCGGTTTAATCGTTAGGCATTATTTATTTACATTAGTTAAAATATATCAAACCAAAGATAATCTTGACATCAAATTTATGATTTTATAATATGGATTGATTTATATTATCATTACGACCCAATGGCCCACTGCAGAGCCGGGTCTCCTCCTCAGAATGAGGAGGGTATTAGGCCATAGTCCACCACGCTGGCCAAGTGCGGGTTGGCAGACTTCACACACCTTTGAGAACATGGAGAATTCTCAGGAGTGCAGGTTTCCTCACGATGTTTTCCTTCAGCGTTAAAGCAAGTGATATTTAATTGCTTAAAACACACAGAACTCAGAGTCAGAGGTGTGTGCCCAGGATCGAACTCGGACCTCTCGAGTAAGACTTAAAGTCTCAACCACTGGGCCATCACTGCTTAAAAAAAGTATTATTAAAACTTATCCCTAAGAGGTAAAGAAGTAAACGGAAGTGAGAAATTCATCATATTTTTAAGTTTATTGAAGAAGAAGATGGTTCTTGAGAAATTGAAGATAGAATATTATTTGATAACAAACAGCTTGAATAAACATAAACGACACAATGCTTAGTAAACACTAAGGCAGATTCAGACACAGTATAATTTGAAAAATGACGAGGCATTTTTGTAATCCTAATATATTCTACGGACACATAAAAAACTACCCGCGATACGAAACCTTTTTAAACATAAGCTTCATAACAAGGTGCTTTTACATAAAATGTTTCAGCTGTCCTCCACAATAGTGGCCGTAGGTCGCTCGTTAGCATAAAAGGGTGCACTTTAGGGTATAAATTAGCGGTTTTGTCTCCCTAATGCGCGTCTAGTTCCTGAATACTGGACAACACGGCCGTTTTATGAAAATAATTCAGCAAGATTGGCGGAATGGCTGAATCGTACATGTTTACTGAATGCATTTATTACTTTTATTTTAAAAGCAGCAGAGATTTTTGCCATGGAAAAATATGCTATACTAGCAGACAACATAAGAGTTTACCATCGTTGATGGACATACAAACAACGTTGATTTGATGAAAGAATTTTTTTAACTTAAACGACTTTATTGCATCAAATGTATAAAAAATAAATATTTGTACAAAAGATGGACTTAACGCTTAGGACGTGTAAAAAACAACTACCTATACTTAACTATAAATATCATGTATACAGGTATGAAATACAAAACAATACATACATACATTCATACATACATGAAATAAAAAAAAACCGTAGAAGCTGACAGACGTAGCTTTGTTGAAACTCACTTTATGTTAAATATTTTTTTTTTTCAGGAGTGGGCCACGCCAGTAGTCCAATGTCCGGGATTTGAACCCACGACTTATATAGGTAAGAAAAGTAAAGTAATATTGATAAATGAATAGCGGTTAAAATTCAAGCTTCAAAAAACAAAATTTCGGTTTTGAGGACAATACGTACGTGGTAATAAATTCCGTTATGTCTATTTTTTGGTTTTATTTCAACGTAGACGATAAGTAACATTGCTTAAATTTAAAGTTCTTATAATCTAGGCACAAAAGATTTCTGCTCGCAGAAATATGTTTAAGAAATCCCGCCACGAAAAGTTGAGAAGCATATTTTGCGATAGCGCTACAGCGGTTGTACGAGTACACTGAACAGCTTATTACTACTACTACTACTATTCCAGCTTTTATACGTCAATAATTTGTCGGAATTTAGTATTACAGTAAACTACTTTTTTTTTTAAACTACAAGTATCCTGACCAATATCACCACATTACACTTGCATCTTCATTAACATGAAAGTTATACGGGAGCAATCTAGACTGAAGCTTGGCTTAGCTCGGGCTTGCGACCCAGGTGCAGGATTAAAAGGCCTTCTTACTACCAGAGAACACTCTCCTTTACCGCTCTATCTCCTGAATTTAATATTAAACACTTCTTCAGCAAAACGGCAATTAAACTCATTTAAAGGTAGCGTAGAAATCAACCCTCCACTATAACGTCCAGTGGGCTCGTAGGCCTGTATTGCTATCTCTTCTTATTCTTTGGGATGTTATTGTCCTTCTCGTTCTTGGTCTCTTATGTTCTAGGGTCTTACTTTCCCTCGTTATTATTACTAGCTACTTCTTTTTATTTGACTTCTAATATCTTCTCCTTTTAGGAAGGGGAGAACGTTTTAAAAAACATCAGGGAATGACTTCGTGATTGAGATATTGGATAGGTTTATTTCAATGCATTTAAAATAGTTGGCTTTCTTGTCAGGACTTGATTCTACACTTAATGAAGACAGAAATAATATAAACAATCAAATAAAATGAAATAACATTTTAAAAATTTAAATTGTAATAACTAAAAAATAAATTAAACCGCAGTAGGGAAATGTCGGAAAGAGCACAAAGAAAAGCCTCCAGTAAAAAGACTGTACAACGCTACAAAACTGCTTCTTTCCCGGTTTTGAACGCATAAATTACACGCACACACGCGAGCTTAGCTGTAAAGGGTTCTTTATGAGGTTCGGGACAGGGTTCCGTGACCAGCTGAACAATATGCAAGTGGACAGAACCAAACTGGGGCTGTATAAAATTAAATAATAACCATTTTATATCTTCACTGTCGAGACCAAGATTAATATTATTTCGTTTAGAATATTAGTTTTTTTCTGAATTAAAAGTAGCCTTTATGTTAATCTGTGTGTAAAATTCCATTAAAATTCGTTTAGCCGTTTCAATAACAAACATCCAAGTATACAAATATTCAAACTTTTACATAATATTAACAGGATAGAGTTTAAAGAGTCAAGTGATGACTTTCGTGTACATCTATACTAATATTATAAAGAGATAACATTTGTGAGGTTGTAGGAGGTTCTACTGAACCGATTTTGAAAATTCATTTAACAATAGAAAGCCACACTATTTGTGAGTGTCATAGGCTATATATTAAAACGAAAACTAAAGAGACTTTTTCGTGGTAGTCGAATTTGCAAAGTAAGTCGGAGAAAAAACTATATAATATGATCTATAGTATAAATGAATAAATTAGTGTGTGAGTGTATAGTTTACACCTCAAAGAAGCGAGAGCGGGTCGGTTAGTAACTAATATTTTTTTTATTAATGAAGTATTGTTGACTTCAGTAATGAAATAATAATAAATTACTTGTTTAATGAATTTTATAAAATATGGATTTCATTGCATGGAATTATGTCAAGTGAGGACAGTTAATTAAAGAAATATCTTTGTATATTTGTTTTCTGACTAAAGCCTTAAAATATATACAACATAGAACATAATTTAAACAATAAAGTGGACTAGCGTTGGTCCCTAGACCAAATAACTCAGTGAAATGCGTTCAAATGCATCGGACGTTTCCGCCGGAACAGCTGATGCATAATGCGGAACTTGGGATGTTATTTATAATTATACATACTAGCTGTTATCCTTGACTTTATGTTACTCGTTATTTAATACATCAAACAAACTATAAAATGTATTAAATACTGAGCTACTCACCTTCATTTCGCTTCAAACCGTTCACTCACTCTCTCACGCAATCATTTATTAGTTCATGCTCTGCCACTCACTATTTCTGTTGAATTTATACTCTATAATGCGTAGTATGTCATTGACTTACAGTAGACAACGCCATTTCACTCACTTTTTCTTTTATACAAGCCTTGTCCTGACAATAATTAACACAGTAAAAAAAAAATATTCGATTTGAATTATTTTTTGTGATCCATTTTATTTATAATAGACTAGGGGCCCGTCCCGGCTTCGCACGGGTGGATAATTTTTTTTAACATTTTGGCTCCCGCATTCTGTCGCTCCTCTATCGCCGCGTTACTCGCTGCGCTGCGAGGCACACCACACCGCGCCGGCGGCCCGTCTGGGATTATTTTTTATTTATCTTGATATTTTTATTTCGTAATATCTTTTGACTGGAATGTCCGATTTCAATAATTCAAAAAGTAATTAACAGGTATTGAAACAGTCTTGAATACGAAATAATTTATTTGGATAAGAATTAATACAAAGTTATGGAAAACATGGTCTGATTTTGATAGGCATTTTTACCAACTTTTAAAATGTAAAAAAGTAGTTATAGTGACTTAACTACAATAGTTGGACATATGGTCTCGCGGAGTTTTTTGTAGATATTGATACGTTCTATAATATTGTAGAACATTTTTTTGTTCTATCATCAATACTTATCGCAGCGCATGCGATGAAAGATATTTTATGGCTAATTTTTTTGCACCTTGTGTTGGTTTTAGTGAGAATTTCTGGGGATCTCTAGTTTTTTCTAGTAATAAATATAGCCTATGTTACTCAGGGATAATGTAGCTTTCTAATGGTGAAAGAATTATTGAAATCGGTCCAGTAGTTTTTATGTTTATTCGTTACATACAAAAATACAAAGATAAAACAAGTCAACAAAAGAAAAAAATTTTTGTTTCTGTTATTTAATGACTATTGTCTGAGTGTTTACATTGAAAAATAACCAAAAACTTAATTTATGAAGAAATAAGTTTGCTTTTGGTTGTTTTATATTGATAATTAAGTTTTAAAGTTCTTAGTGGAGAGTAAAATAATAGTTGGTAATACTTTAAAACAAAATGGCGATAAGTGACGCATTCTATTGTATTTAGTGTATGTATGTCTATTACAAACTGTAGCAACTACTTTTGTATATGAGTCGCAAAACAGCATACAGACTTTACTTGTCGAAATAATATGAAATTTTGTATGAAAACGAAATTTCTAGAAAAGCAAACTTTAACCAAAAAACCTATTTTACTCATTATAAGTAAGGTAAAAGAAATTTTATATATTAGTGATATTAGAATTTTTTCCATTCATTATTGTTATTAAAACTTGTATATATATTATTGATTATTTCAAAATGGCGTACTCACAGAGATATTTAATTTGTAACACACAAAAAAAATTAAGTATAAGAGAACGAGAGGAGGTATATTGAATCTATACAAGGAAGGTGTGATATTAAATGGACTAATGGGTAAACGCAAGGTGTAAGCTTAAGGAGCTCCTTTATTCAATTGAAACACACGCCATCACTGCCCAGGTTCTCTGTTTAAACTTACAACCCAACTTAAATAAATTCTGATTCTAAACATCGAATTGGTTGGTCATACTTTAAAAGAAAATGGCGACCAGTCGCGTAGTACACTGCATTAAATGTATATATATGTCTATTCCAACTGTAGCGCCTATTTTTGTTTATCATTGAGTCCTAAAATAGGGTCCAAACTTACCGAAATCTTTATGAGTAAGGTAAAAGAAAACTAAATATGATATTTAGAAGTCAGGGTCAAAATCCGTGTTGACCGGTGTAATCGATCTAAATCAAGGGATCTTCTTTTGTCCATGATTCCCAAATTAGATAATATTGACCACGTCAATAACATGTCCATAGGTCAATAACTTTCATTTTAAAAATGCTTCATACTAATACTGATATTTAATTCATTGTATCATAGTTTCCAGGTAAAACTTATTAAGTGCGATTATATGCATTTTAAATTTGTACAAATTCTTTCCTAAAAAGAAATGTAAGAAAACATTGTATTCACAAATGAAAAACGGCAAGTACTCCAGGGGTCAGTTAAAACAAAATTCATTGACAATCTGTTAACATCCTTTTTGTCATAAAATTAGAGTAAATGCTACTAGAAATTACCCCCGACTGAAACACTAAATCACCAAGTACCGATACTCACACGAAATCGACTTTGAAGAATCGATATTACGTTAAATAATTCAATCTTTTTGTATTGTTGAAAACAACATATTATAAATACAGATTTAACAAGTATGATCTGACCACATCTTCGAAAATTATAGCTAATAACCAGCTCGATTAAATAACCTTTGAAAATAATAAAATTTCATCAGAATCGGTCCATTATCTTGGGCGCTACGATACCACAGACAGACATACTTAGTGCTATAATATGAGAGAGGAAATGATACCTATTACTGTACAGCAATACGTATACACATGCAATTTATACTGAGGCGAGCAGTGCCTTGGGCTTAAGGCCCAGGAGCAGATTTAAAGAGCTCTTTCATAATATATTAACTCTCACCTCCACCACTCGACCTCGCTAACGACAATAGATAATAAAGTAAACTTACGTGGACCTCGAGAAGGGTAACCTTAATCACAACACTATAACACTAACTTCCATGTTCACTGCACGAAAACACCAGAGAGACTGAGACTAATCTATCGCACTAAAGGTTATATAATTTCTTCACGTCGGTATACTTGAAATAATATTAAACGATCTACCTGCTACTACTACTTTATAAACAGTGTTGCTAACATTAGATATACGAGTTCGAGAGCGTCGATGACTGTTAAAATAAAGATGTTTAAATTGTAAGAGGTATCTAAATATAGAGTGTAGAACATATAAGTCCCATTGTAACAGCAGATAGCAGACACAATGAAGAGACAGACAACGAACGTTTGTTCTTCAAACATCAGTTTGCTTTCGCTTTGCTACACAAAACGCTCGAGGACTTCGAGAGAAAATGTTTGCGATTTCGACGAGACGCCTACAAATTGTCCGACTATTCCACTATCTGACTACTAATTACTATTTTCATATTCAATATTAGTTACTATCTAGTCGACACGCTTACAACACTTAACATGTTTGATTCTTGTTCCGCAGGAATTTTAATTTTTTCCGGAAAAAAAAGTATGTGTCAAACATCCAAACATTCACATTTATAATATTTGTAATGATAGTAAGGATTACTTTAGAAATAAAGAGGATAACTAAGCTTTAAATGAGCATAACTTTCTCGTTCACATCCGACTAATATCGACCTCCAAGCCAAGCTTTTTCGTTCAGTAATCTACACTATTATATAAAGAGGAAAGATTTGATTGTTTGTATGTTTGTTTGTTTGTTGCGAATAGGCTCGAAAAGTACTGAACCGATTTTGAAAATTCTTTCACCGATAAGAAGCTACATCCTTTCCGGGTAATATAGGCTATGCGGAGTTGCCATAAATATTCTAATCAAAAATATATGGCCATTTAAGTGCCATAAGGTGGTCATTTTGTAAATTGAAGAGTTTCTCAGGAACTACAAATCCGATTTAAAAAATTTTTTCACTGATAGAAAACCACACTATTCGTGAGTGACAAAGGTGATTTAGTGTTGCCATATACATTTTTTAATTAATAGAAAATGGCCATTTTGTTGTTTCTAATCCGATTTTAAAAATTCTTTCACTGAGAGAAGTCTATAGTATTTCCGTCTCTCTTCCTCTTAACATGCTATCATTGTCTCTTATCCTCTATTATTTTCTCTTTTTAATTTTTATTTTTATGCGTTCAGAATGATTAGTCTCTTTTCACTTTATATATTCAATTTTATTCTAGCTCTGTCTTTGTTTTAAATACCCGGAGCGAAGCTAGGGCAGCCCGCTAGTTTCATATAAAATTGCAAACTTTAATATTTAAAATAAACAAATATAAATCGTATACTTAATTTGTGTTATATAAATATGTAGTTGATAGCCATATTTCTGTTAAAGTTTCTGATAGCTATCTGAGACATAACGAGTCACAGAACAAATTTATTTTTCGAATTTATTTATTAAAAGCTAACACGGTAAGTTTACTGCACAATTACGTAATAAGTAAATATACATAATACCCCCCTCATCTATTTCCACTATAATGACAGGCGAGGTCGTAGGCCTGTGTTGCCAAGTTAGTATTTAAAACCCCTCTTTAAATAGTAATTAGACCTAACATCGATTTCCTACTAATATTATAAACGCGAAAGTTTGTAAGTAAGTATGTTTGTCACTCTTTCACGCAAAAACTACTGAATGGATTTTGATGAAACTTTACAATAATATAGCTCACACATCAGAATAACACATAGACTATAATTTATAATGATATAGTTTGAATTATCCAAATTAAAGCGGGTTTGTGGGCGGATTAATATTTTAACAAAATCATTAGCATTTTCACTTTTGAACGTTAGACAATAGATAACCATCATTATTAACTCTATATATCTAAAGTATAACCCAGGAGTAATATTCTGTTGGTCTACATGTATATAATAACCCATTAATTAACATATCCAATGCCGCCACACCCATCTCTAATACTTATCGAGATAAAATCATTAATTTGTATCACCCACGCGATGACGCGACCAACAATCAGTGAGGTCAGGTACAGACAACTGTTTAATTATAATAAAGAATGGGATTTCTTCATTTTGTACGATTACTGATGAATTCATTAGATAAATTAATAGCCGCCTTTTGTGTGCATAAGTGGTGTGCAATAAAGAGTGTGGTTCCAGTTGTTCGTAGCGAGATGCTAAATAGCCTAAGTTACTCCTTGTTACATCAGCTATCTGCCAGTGAAAGTCCCGGCAAAATCGGTCCAGCCATTTCAGAGATTAGCAGGAACAAACAGACTGACCGACAAGCAGACAAAAATTGTAAAAAAAAATTGTTTTGGTATATGTACCGTGTGTGTGTATACATCCATATGCACTTAGTAAAAAGCGGTTATTTTAATATTACAAACAGACACACCAATTATATTTATATGTATGTATGGATGAAAAGATTTACAAATAGCTTTTATATACTTTTTAAGTTCTGGATTTTTTTGTTAATAAAATATCTCATCAGCAAATCAATGTCATACTTACAACGAAATTTAATTCAGAATAGTATTAAAAAAGTTTTTATGTTTGGACGTTTGTTACTCAATCACGCGAAAACGGCTGAATAGAATTCAAGGAAATTTAGCACACAGATAGTTTATGACTTGGATTAACATATATGTTACTTTTTATCTTAATTAATTGTTTAATAATTTTCGTTTAAGTATACATTTAAAAATGATTTTAAATAAGAAACAACTCCTTAATTGTAAATGTCAAATGGTGTTAAGAAAGCTCAGCTACGGTATTCATTATTGAGCCATCTATTATATACGAGGTGTGGAAATGTCACTACTTATATACATTAGGCAAAGGTGATTAGTTTGATTTATATTTATTTAATAGCTTTTGATTATCTAGAAGAATATGAGAATTCATAAAATATATTCAATATTAATCGCCTTTAGTTTATACTAATGTCATGTATGATGAAAGTATAAGAAGGAGATTGGTCGGTCTATTGCAGAGTATTTATTATTAATAAATTATTAAGATTATACATATTTTTTGATAACTGTGTATTTTTTTGATACAAAATAATTTATATAAAAATATAAGTTGTGTCATCGTTCAATTCTATATTATGTTTTTGCTAATGTCATCTAGAGGGAAAGTACTAGGAGGAGATTGGTCAGTGTATTGTTACTGCAATAACAACTGACTGCAATAAATTACACCGGTCAACACGGATTTTGACCCTGACTTCTAAATGTCATATTTCTTTTACCTTTCTCATCAAGATTTCTGTAAGTTCTGGACTCTATTTTAGGACTCAATGATAAACAAAAATAGGCGCTACAGTTGGAATAGACACATATATATATATACATTTAATGCAGTGTACTACGCGACTTGTCGCCATTTTCTTTTAAAGTATGACAAACCAATTCGATGTTTAGAATCAGAATTTATGTATTAAAATGTATTATGTTTCAATTTAATAAAGGAGCTCCTTAAGCTTACACCTTGCGTTTACCCAGTAGTCCATTTAATATCACACCTCCCTTGTATAGGTTCAATATACCTCCTCTCCTCTTATACTTCATTTTTCTCCGAGGTACTAATGAAAAAATTTAGGTGTTCCATCAAATCAAATATCTCTGTGAAAGATATTACACCATTTTGAAATAATCAATAATATATATACAAGTTTTAATGACAATAATGAACCGAAACCATTTCTAATATTGCTAATATATAAAATTCATAATATATTTAAGAGATTGGTAAATTACTATTATTACAGAAAGCGTTTCCGAACCAGTCCTGGACAATTATATGATAAAAACAAATACGATAACATCGTGGCCATTAAAAAAACAATTTGATGGCAACACCCCTCGCGTGCGGAAACCGGCTCGTTTTTATTTGAGAACATTAAAAAATAGCTCTTTCGTACTAGACGTCACGCTAAAGCTAAACAAACGAGCGAGGGAGGTAACGAGGATAAAAATACACTCAAATATATTCAATGCTAATATTTTTTAAAGAATTTAATAAAATTTATGGTTAATTTCAAAAAGAGATAGCAACACCGTTGATAACTGCACGCACGGGTAGTCCTTTATAACCTCCTATATAACCGCTGTTCTGATAAAAAAGTATAACATAGTTTTTAACTTTTGAGGTTAGCTTTTATATCAGTTACACTCTGTTTATTGTAGCTTGATCTGTGACAATACTGATATTTCATATATCGTGACTAGTAGAATAGTGACAACCATCATACTTTATTGGCAATTAGTGACAACTAATGGTTCGACTTATTTAATCGAGTCTTCGAGAAAAATTATGTAAAAAGACTGGGAGCTGATTATAAATCTCCAAGATTGCTCCAGCGAGTCGTCATCATCAGACTTTGTTGATGACGATTTGGGCTGAGAACCATTTGAACAAAAATAAAAACATGTTACAACTTCCTTTTGTTTTATTTGTTTGAAAAATTCAGTAACTTTAGTTGGAATATCGATAATTTATATCGACCTTATTCGCAGGTCAGCATGTCAATGTGACAAGCTGTCATCGATCAAGCTATGATGGACAAAGTAGTTTTTACTTTCTCAGTCTAATAACTCACATAATGGCGTCACATTTCTTATCACTGTCAGAAGATATTTTGTATAAAAAGCACCTACTATATAGGTAGTTAGGGACATGAAATCTAAATTCTATATTTATGGTTGGAAAAAGTTATACTTTTTTTTAAATGTATCTATTGTAATTTAATTTGATAGAATACAAACATAATAATATGAGAGTAGAGCTAATTAAAAGTTATACGACAACTAAAATTACATATTAATACCTTACAGCAGCTAAACTAAATAATCAAAACACTAAGCAGCCATCTTGTTCACGCTCCACGCACACGCCTTGTGCGGAGTGCGGACGTATTCTGAACGCGTCGCGCTTTTGTTTAATCTGTCACACTCCGTGTGAATTTTTGAATACCCTCCCTTTTCCGGTAAAAACTAATTTTTAACTGGCTTCTTTTTTTGCTCGAATACGCTTCTCTAAATTATGTATGTATTATATTTTTAATTAAACACTTACTGTGGTTTTTATTGGTTTATTTTGAAAATGTACCTGCCTTTATGGTTCAATATGGTCACGAAGTCGACCGGTATGAGCGATATAAGAGCTCTTTAACACTGCACCTGAGTATTAAACCCCAGACTTTGCTCGGCTTCCAGTCTGGAGTATAAGTTATTATTGTATCTCACGCGTTACTCTTTAACTTACGAATAAAAAGATCAAGTATTATATCTATAATAATAAAATTTCTAAATCGATCGTGATTGATTTATATTCATGATCTGATAGTTCTAAAAAAGTTCCACACCCTGAAATGTCAAATCAATTTACCGCTGTTTAAAAATAGCTTTTAGTAACCGTTTATAATATTAAATAAGGGATTCCAATATAGGCATGAAATTGACGTTCACCGCCACTCCAAAATGATTAGCCACTTTAATACGCTTTTTAATTAAGTACTCAGCAAAATTAATTCCACTCGTTATAATAAGTCCAATATTATTTCGAACCCCGCCCGCAATTAGTACGTCACGTAAGGATAGCGTGCGTACAAGATCGGATTTAATAAGCGTGGTGCACGATATTCCAGAATAATACCTTTGGTGACGAGTTTTAATAACTAGTTGGTAACCAGTTCTATGCGGTTTTAGCCATAAAATACTTAGGGGTTCTCCCCTAACAACAGGTATTCCTATTTTGATAGATCCTACTGGGAACAACATTACCACCAGACATAAGCGAGGATGTGTAGCAAGGAATGTGTTTGTTAGGAGCCAATAGAATTGTTTCATTTTACACTCAGCGAGGCTAGGTAAATGAAGCGATTCTTGTAGAATCTTCGATACAAAAGGATAATAAATCATGGAATCTAACTGAAAAATAATGTACCAAACATTGTAATAAGAAAAGTTTGGAAAAATGTCCTTTACAAAATATTAGTAACGTTTGAGACCTTTGATCACGTTATCAAAACGTCACAGTTTATTTCAAACGTATCTATTGCTTTGTACCAATGTGAAAAAGTTTGAAAAAATGATGGACTCTAACTAAATTTCAGTAAAACGTCCTTTACAAATTGGTGATGGTCTCGTCCTTTGATTATACTATCAAATCGTTTAAACCTCTAACTTTAACAGTTCCTATGGTTCGTTATATATTATTGGCAGACTTCACACACCTTTGAAAACTTTTAGGGAATTCTCTGGAGTACAGGTTTCCTCGCGATGTTTTCCTTCACTGTTAAAGCAAGTGATATTTATTTATTTAAAACACACATGACTCAGCGCACAGGATTGCACTCAAACCTCCCGAGTAAGACACCGATATCTTAACCACTGGGCTATCACAGAGGTTATATACTATGTTGGAATAAAATAAAAGAAACTCTACCCGCAAATATCTACCCGCGAATATAAAGTTCTCAACAGTATTGCTAAGTTTAATAGGTTAGGACGTTCAAACGAAAAAAAATTTGCGATTTTATGTATAAAAGCTCTACACGTCATTCAATAAATTAATGCAGTTTACTGGACATATTGTAGTCAATACGGTATTTATGCAACGTACGTAGTTTGCTATTGTCGTCTATTATCGATGTTTTGATCGGAATTGGTGTTGTTATTATAATTTTGTACTAAAACATAGAGTGAAAGGCTTGTTTCATATATTTTGAAAGGCAATTTATATCGGTTATAAATGCAAAAGTCTGTTACGCTTACACGCTTAACTTAACCTATATTGATGAAATTTGGTACAGGCGTAGACTAAAGCTAGGGAAACGACAAAGGTTACGTTGAACAGGTTTAACCGTTTATGTCTTTAAGAATTAGTTATATATAAATTTGATCGATGTTGAAAATTAAAATGTAAAATTACACCTTAATACATGTGGTTAAGTATTACTAGTATTTCATAAAACAAAAGTTTATTTGACGTAAAAGGATCTAAACTAAGTTAAAACTATACTGTAACTTATAAGAACTCAGCTAACGATACTTCAGCTGCATATATTTAAAATATTCAACTAGGGTACACTTGAGCCAAACCAGAAATACTGTTCCTTAAGTATGTCAACGAAAATGCAGCGGTTAAGAAATTCAAGATTCCAAGGATTGTCTTCAAGCACTTTCTACCATTATTTCTTAACCTAGAACCATTTGAAAATCTGAGCGTACTCGTTGTCTCAAATGTTTTATTTAACAAGTTTATTTTAATATCTGTAAGCATTAATTACTATACATTTTCATATGATAACTGAGGCCTCAATTATTAAAGTTAAAATATCCATGACGAGAAATACACTAATTTTGTGATTGATAAATTATGATATAATACAGGCGATTCAAAATACACTACTGATATTGTATTTTGTATAACTGTCTGGATTCTTAATGATAAAGGTATTTTAAAAGGAACAACTTTTGTCTTGCCAATTAATTAAGTAAAAAGTGCAGCCCCAAACTAATAACATAAAAATGAGATTTCTTTTTCTGATTCCCATTAATATCACCATGGAATGACAGTCACGAAGAGCAAAAAGCCAATACGAAAATTTAACGTATCCAGAGACCCCGCACATAAACGATTGTTATTTTAAATTCAAATTGTTATTCCCGGTAACACGTTCAGAAGCCGGCGCGCTATTATTCATAGTCGAAACACTTTATTTAATTTGCGTTATGCAGAAAGTGTACAGCACATCACAAATAAATATTTACAACCCATTATAACCCTAACGTCCGAGGAAATACGGACCTTTGTGGACATTTACATCTGACAGACTGTTCGTAACGAAATAAACGGATAACAGTATGGTCTCGCGGCGTTACATGTATAACTCGATTTGCTTTTGTGAAAACAAACGCTCTAATGGGACAACAGTTTAAATACAAAATAAATTACACTGTGCGACGGAAACACAAGGGAAACTTGAAGTTTTATGAATCGTTTGCGAAGCGAGGCCGTGCCGTGATAAACATGACAATCCGACTGTGTCCTGTGTTCCTGAACACAAGTATGCAGAATATTAAAGCTCTTATAACAACGCATGAAGTTTGAAAAATGAGCAACCAAAAATATACACGGTATTATTAAACAAAATGAAAACCAAATTAATTTGGGCTTAAAGCTGATACATAAATGCAGCGGTAACCGGTAAATTAATTGACAATTACGATGGAATATTATTAAATACTTTAACAACAAAGGTAATTCCAAAGCCCTAGAGAAAATGAAGAGTGACAACCAATGTGATTGAGTGTCTCAATTGCATAAGTCGCTCCCCTGAAACGCAGAGACGTGAGCAAAATTCAAAGTGAGCCATAAATCTTTTTATCTAACATTTAGATATTTGGATTCCCACAAATGACCTGTGTAAAGCGATCTACGAGAGGTGCAATAACTCGATTTGCGAATAAATGGCTTGGAAGTTGATCTACAGTTTCATTGGGAAACCAGTATTAGGAGAGCAAATTTTCATTCACGTATCCATTGCTATGTCGGTTACGCGTGTAACCCCCTGTCGTCATATAAAAGCCGCAATAAAGGGAGTTAGGGTGGAATCCTGCAGCCAATTCGAAATATTTGCCGGTTTCTCGGTATTGCCCTGCTTTTTTGTTTCAAAAGCGACCTCTGAGTGTGCGATCCTCTTCAATGCTACTTTGGAATATCGCGCAATGAAAAATGACCGGTTTAATGTCGAAATGGTTATTAATGGACGACTCCAAATTTACTTATACGTCAAATTAACGAACGCCAACAGCTTATAAATGACGTGAAACATTTTGTTCGGCTGAAAGATGAAAAATGATTTATCAAAATTATGTTTTGATCTGCGCGGATATAACACCGTTTATCACCATTTTACGTAAAATTGAAAATAATGTTTGCACTATAATTCGGGAATATTCGAATTTATTATAATAAAGTATTAATACATATAGTTTTCAAATAATGATCTAATGGAATTCAAACTGACGATGAGATCTTGGAAACTTGCAGTGTTCTTGACCGAGCCTCTAATCTTATAGAGCGCTGCGGTATCGTCGGTCCGAAGCCAATTAGTTCAGATAGGTTCTGTTTAGACGCCGGACGCCGAGTGAACTTAACTAGTGTTTCGGCTGTTGGAGAAGAGGATTTCAAATCACTTGGCGGGTTTGTTAGCCAGATAGCGAACTATTCTCTAATGCCTTTAGTGAACCACTACTACTAATTGATGTACTGTACTCTTATTAAAAGGTTTTTCTTTTAGATGTTTTGGTCTTTTCAATTGTCCAATACTTATTATGAAAATTTAAAGTTGAATAATGGAAACGATATTATATAACTTAAAACTCCTAAGAAAGTGCATCATTAACGAAATTTATGAATGTAATAGAATTTATGATATAATCATATATTTATGATATATAAAAGATACCCGCAAAAGATATCTTCAAATATTAATAGATTTATTTCGAAAAGTCACTCGTCGGAATCTCTTTGATGTGAACTTTTACACTAGAAATCTAAGCACGTTTTAATTCGCAAGTTTTCGGCTTGATGAGTGCCCCCTCGTGGAGAATGGGTGGAGGGGATTTGGGTGAAGATCGTGACAAGACTCTTGATAGGGACAATAAAAACCTTGAAGGTGGGGCGTTTCTTCCAGGAAATTAGCTGTCACATTACGTAGCCATTAACGCTTCGTTATGTCCCAGCCTGATCAACTCGGATCGAAGTTCTGCGGGAGTGTTCAACCGTCTCGCCACTAATTTATCGCGTCATGTCGAATGTTTGTTTTGACTGCCTTCGTGAAATGAGGCGCAACGTGTTTACTCATGTCCCCAGGGGACACTGGCAGCGACCTAGTTACAACATTTTATTTAAGTGCTAATCAATAAAATGTACTACAAAATGCAATCAACATGGAATATATTTATAAATGAAGTATTCGTTTCTGAACAGTCAGAAGAGGTTGCAGTAAAAATCTCGTTAAGATTAAAACAGAAAATTACGAGTACATCAAGCAAACAAAAAATAAATGAACTGCCAAGCGTATAGCCATTAAGGAGCTTCATTCATTATCTCATCCCATGCATAAAATACCGGATCTTATTACTCATAGCTCGATTCCTGCGCATGGCTCCAAGAGAACTACTAGTGGGCACCAATAATTCATTGGGGTAATTAAGCGAAATTGCAAGCCGCACGGCTACATCACCTCGGGCAAATTAAGTTAACGCGAGCTAATTATGAGTAATGAGTTGTTTCTCGACGATTTCAATATTCCGTCTGCCTGACGGTAGCCCTTCATTTTTATTTTACGCTCCGTCCATTTGCGATTTCTCTCTAGCCAATTAGTTTTCTCGTAGTTCTAGTAATTGGTTACAGTCTACGAAAATGTTACGGGTGTAATTTTGTCTCACTGGTTCAAGAGAGTAGGCTTATGCCATGACATTACACGATGTTATTATTAGGCGTCATCTTACTTTCCGGCCTATATAGGAATATTAGATATTTTTATTTCAATGTTCAATGAAAAATAAGGGAAAAGTTCTACAACGCTCCTATAAACTGAAATTCCAGAGTCATTCAATACCTCTCAATCGATAGAGGACCTTTTTGTCAACATCACAACCTTTGGCTATACCAATTTTGAGGGTAGAGAGTTGGCTCAAAAAATAGTGGCCATTTGTAAAGTTCGTTAGAGGCATCCATATAGAGGCGCAATTAGAACAAAGAGTGATAAAAGAGCTGTGAATGACCGCTCCTAGCGATCGGATACGATAGACCATGGAGTTGTTTGTGAAATGTGGACACTCCCAATGACTACATACACTACATTATGCAATTTCCAATATGATGACTAGAAAATAGATTAATGACCAATTTACATACAATTGGTTAAGAATTCCGTTGCCTTATCAATAGAACAGATCATGTGAAAAGCTTTTTTTTATAAATTTGCTAACCGCGTCCGGAATTAAAAAATATATATATATGTGGGCTTTAGTGGCTCAAAATGTCTTTTTGTATATTACACGAGTTATCAAAGGCAGTAATCAAAATAATTCTTGAATTCTTTTAGGTACTTAATTGACAAAGAAAGCCGCCACAAGTATTTATAGATGATTACTGTTGGCGCAGCAAACATCTATGTAAAAACTTATTCAATACTCGGAATACATATGTATTATTTTGTATTAATTAATGAAATTTAATGCTCTTAAATATTTAGGTTAGTTGTAATTTAATGGTCTTATCGGAATGTTTTTACTCACCGTGGTTCTGAAGGTGCACTGGTTCCGCGGATTCCTTATTGTATCCTGCGAACAAAAGAGAAACAATATCAGTAATTGCTTGTTTCTACAATAAATGAAAAATTCTTGAAAATATCTACAATGGCCCCGAGGTAGGTCTGTAAAAATGTTTTATATAAAGACGTAATTTTTAATAAGTGTTGTTCCCGAAAATATTTTGTTAATCCTGAGGCGCTTTAGGCATAAATTTATGAGGTTTGTTGTCTAATCCTTCATTTACCATGAAAGCTCAGGTATAATATAAAAATTACCACACCTATAAGCGTATATTGTTACGCCTAAAAAGGATTATGTAAGTCATTTGCATACTTATTCAAAGTAGGATCTCTAATTTGCGTTTTATAACAAAAGAAGTTATTTAATTTAAATGAGTATTAAACCAGCCATGGGTAGCAATATGGGTATCATTTTAAATCTTGACCTGACCTACTTTTGGTAATTATTTTGTCTCTATGAGAAACTGTTATCAAAAGCCGAGTATAAGAAGATGAGATGGCATTTTCATAAATTATTATTCAAGAAACCAAAAAGTTGTATATTATATTACAAGATTGTATGTTTTTTCGAAGCGATCAACTAAATGAAAGTCATCAACAGTAAACAGATATTTCGGGGTGTACCACATCTAGCAGGAACGCAATTTGCAGTAAATAAGGGTATCGGTTTAGCGCTATTATCCACGTAACAACCGCCTCGTAAACACGCCTCTCCTAATGAGATACGTTGTTGCGACTTGTTCTGATATATTGGAAGTAATTTTGAAATATCTTAAGAATTAGGTTACAGGACTGCGGAAGCTCGAATCAAAATGCTAATCCACTATTTTAGTTAACGAAATTATGATTACAGCATATAACATAACACATTAAATCAAATTAGGTTTTTTAAAGACTTATTTCTGCCAGTGTTTGGGAAAAGTCTTTTATACCAACGTTCAATTTAGATACTTTTCAAACTATAGTCTACTTCTAAAACTCTTTCAATTTTTGTAAACTTTGAATAAATGTAAAAGAGATCCGGAGCTTTTGTTGTCAAGAAATATATCTTGAAGCTACTGGTATTGCGGAAAGAACATATTAACTTTGGAGCAATTATACCCTTTGACGTTGCACTTCACTCAACGGAAATGCGACAACTTGTGTACTAATACGGATTATACAGCTTATCCTCGAGCGGATAAATACAAGGCGATCGCCGTCACCCAGCAGACTTGACGGAACAAAGGAGGGACGTCCGAGATGGTTTCTAATTACGGCAGAGACCGTTATGCAAATCGAGGGCTGAGAGGTCCATGTCTCTAATAAACATGCGCTCTTGCGGTCTGACCGCCAAATTGCTCGCCTTCCCATTTTCCCCGCACACAATAAAACCACTTTTAGTAGAGTACCCACTCCGGACAATTAGTACCCTTTGATCAAACTAAATGCCTCTCGGAATTGTTTCTTTTTTCGTTAAAAATAAGCGGAAACGACTCGCCTAGTCTGACCGGCCGTTTATTAGGAGTCGCCCATTTGATGCCAATAGCACAAGCCAAGCTATTTAGCCGGCAGATGCGTTCCGGTAAATTGAACGCCGGTTTAAGGAAATCGCCAGGTCGTGCCGTGACTTCGTCCGGTCCAAAACTGGGCTAAAGAGCCAGTCTGTCCTCATTCAACCGGTAATTTTTCACGGAAAACAGTCCCGCAGAGGAGCCGATGTATTAAACGAGTTTACGGTCGTAACTTTAGAGAACTGGCCACAAATTTAAAATTTCGCTTAGTTTTTACAGTTCAGATGCAAAATTTAGAATAGTCAATGTTTTGCGGCGTCAAAATTCTGTGAACCAGCGCGAATGTTCAAGTGGAAAAAATATTCATTTTTCACACGGACGGCAATATTTCCGTCGATATTGGAGCAATCGCGATGTGTTTTGTTCGTGCCCTCCGCACAACAAAGGGAGGGTGCGAGTAAGCGACACGGTGTCGGGTGTAGGGTTATTTGCACATGTTTCGGAATCGTTGCATTTCGATGCGCGTTTGCGAGGAAGTCGTTAGGGCGTCGAGCTCGCGACTAAAAAGAATCAACCACTGCACGCCCGCACCGTATCGGCCATTATGAATCGTCGCCGTCGTTCATGTTACGGACTTTAAGGAGTGCACTTTAAATTCATTTTTAAAATATCGGAGCTGCAGTAAATTATTTTACGACAATGTGATTCACAATGAATATTCCATTTATTATTTTGTATTTACGATTTTATTACTTCGATTTTAGTGAGCGGAAATGTCGAATTGAATTTAACGATTTAAATGAAAGTCAAATGCAATCACATATATCGTAGCAGGAGTATATTAATGGTTCCGATAGTTTTAATTAACGGTATCTAGCTCGATATGCCGCCGCCTATAAATCTGGGATATCGAATGACCCGTTCCTTTAATGAAATACATTTAAATTCATATATTCACTACAATATTTTACGGTTATCTATTTTTTGATTACGCCTTGGCAAGTGTCTTTAATGTTAACTGAATAGATAAAACAACGGTACTTTATAACTTTAGAGACAATTCAAATGTAAATGTTTGTTGGAATTCGTTTTCTTAAATGACATTATGAAATTATGGAAGCCCAAAAATTTAAACAATTCAAACACGAGGCTGTGTAATTTAATGATAAAGTTTTTAAATACTTGAATATGTAATTGTGTATTTTGAAACGTATTTGATTTGAAGTTTACTCTTGGGAAGGCATATATTTGACCAAGTTAAATTGCTTTTAAGTAACTAACTATCTCCAATAGTTATGGTAATCGTTTGATTTCGATGAATTTTATGATCTTATCAAATCGATATTTTAAGAACAAAATACGAGACGAGAACTCAAACTCTAGAGTTACAGAGCCTTATCAATAAACCCTCTGGAGCCTACACTGAAGTATGATGAAGATGAAATGTTAAAAGCAAAGCAAGGGTGTACTACCAGCATCATATTGTTGGATGCAGGTACATGAACCAAGTGACCTCAAGACGTTACCGCTAATTTAACAAAGCCCAAACATAGCATAATTTAGCGTGAAACAACGCCAGTAAACACTGCGGTTCATTATTCATATCGTGGTAAACAACAAATTTAATACATGTTATTAATTAGCTACGAGTCTATTGACTATGACTCAAATTTAACAATTAGTTGATACTTTGTTCTGTCAATAATCACACTAAACAGAGTAAACTATCGAAATATTACTATCGGTATTATAGTAATCAGCGTTTTTCATAACCTTGATGATGAGTCAATCAATATTAATAAAGTATGGTAAATACTGATAATGGTTGAGTTGAGGTTATCGATTATCAATTAATTTACAAAAAAATACAATTTCAAACATTTTTCTTATGGTTTAATATATATTTCCTAGGTCTCTATAACTATGTTCATACAGAGTAACCATTTTATATTTTATCCAAAACGGGACATCGGGTCCACCATGAAAATCACAGATTTCAGTGATAGCCTAGTGGGTAGCCTAAGACTTTCGTATTTTACTCAGGACGACTTTTCTGGATCATGTGTCTTTTAAGCAATTAAATATCATTTACTTTGTGTAGTGTTCTTCATAATGTTCTCTATCGGCGTGTGAAGATGGCCAACTCTACTACTATGGCCTAATCTCTTCTCTCTTTCTTAGTAGGATAACCGGCTCAGCAGTAGGTCATTAATAGGTTAAGATGATGATCATGAATTTTGTATCCGGAAGCTTTCTATTGGGACAACGGGAGAGACAGTCAGACAGTCACATTATTTATGCACATCACTGGTTCCATTACTGTGTATTAACAAGCTTATTTTCGCTTTTATGTTATTTTTAGATTTAATTAAGAGTATATTGGAAAAACTAAATATTAATATAATATTCAAAAATCCTTTGGTTACTCCTTTAACAGAATATATTAAATCTCTTTACCATAATCTAGAATAAGTTACCATAAATTCTAAAGCTAAATTATTTAACGTCGCATTAACGTGTCAAGGTGTAAATAATATTCATATCATGTTTTGGGTCAACGCCAGCTTTGTATACTGTATTTACTAAACTAGGTTTTCCTTCCTATTTATAATGTTAGAAACCAATTTCGCGATAAACTACATAAAATATTGTCAGCTATTTATTGTTTTAACTATTTTAAGATTACTATGATTGAACTGAAAAAACTCCTAGTACCAAAAAGCATAGTGTTGGCAACACTATCGAAACATATTTCATATGTTATAGCTCCAAAAGCGTAGTGATGTCACCTGCTGACCGTTCTATACTATTTTTCTATGGTATGTCAAAGATCATATATCATAAAAAAATTATCTTATGAGACTATTAAACTGTTTTAAATAGTAATTTTTTGAAAAAATTATTGCAATTCAATTGTATTTGCAACACAGAATTAAAGAAAAACAAGATGGCGATGAGCGTTGCATTGACATTGACGGTAAGTGTAATGTCAGTTGTAAAATTAAATTATAAATATTACAAATATGTTTATTGTTTATTGGTTTACACAAAAATTACATTACAATTTATAAAACTATAAGTCTTAGACTAAGAATAGCTAGTTTAGGAAATAGTTTCAGATTGCCTCTGCTGCCGAACTAGATGAACTGTATTTCGACATCAGCGCCAATCCCCTCGAAGAATTTATATAACATAAAAATTAGCATCTAAGAATGTATTAGTATTTAATAAAGGAAGTTAAGAAACATAAAAATGTGAACAGAATGTTTAATGTAATATAACCTTTTTATTCCCAAAAGACCTGATTTATTTCCAAACAATAGGAAACAAATGATTCCCGTGATAAATAGCCAACTAGGAATAACTCTGCTCATTCCTTTCCTTTGTCCGATTGATTGTGATTATTTCGGCTTCGGACAATTGCTATCCACCCAATATACGAAGTTGGAAATAGTTCGTCTGACCAATGTATTTGTTAACATCTATGTCTATGTTTATTATCAAATAATATTTTTTTTCCCAAAAAAGGTATGATATGTTAACCGGAAGCCAGAAGTTAGAGCCCAAAAGGAAACCTGGAAATTTACTGAGAACGCAGAAAACGCAGAAAGTTAATTAGAGTACAGAAGGGGAACCGAAAACTTAGTGTCCAAAAGTAGACTCGGAAACTTAGAAAGAGTCTAAAAGGAGACACGGAAAGTTAGAGCACAGAAGGAGACACATAAAATTAGTAAGACCACCTTTTAGAGACACAATACTTAAAATATACAATTGATATGATCATTGGAGAAAATTATATGAAGTCCTTTGCTAGGTATGGTCTCGGTTATATTATAGTTCTGGTTACAGATCTTTCTCTATAAAATATCTTATATTTTTTATAAGAGCAGTCATGATGTATTTCTGAGAGTGAGCAAGAGCGTTAGACGACCTATCTATTAATTTAGTTTGTTATCCTCATCCGAATTTATCATCATATATAATTAACCTTTAAATAACATTAACAATATGCAAATGAATATTAAACCTAACCACAACGTATCCAATCAATAAGTCAATTTAATCATGACTTTGCCTTACAGGGAAGAGCTGTATTTGAGCTGGAGCCTGTATCTATCTTCAGATTTGATGAAACAGCGCTTAACTGAAAATCCAATTACGTACAACTGATGTAAAGTGATGTAAGGACAAACGATCCTTATATGTGTTATGTCTTATATATATTATAATGTAAATCTATCTAATAATACTTTTATTATAGACTAGTCGACTACCGTGACTTCGTCTACGTTAAAATATATGTTAAATTATGAATATATGGCAACACTGAATCACCTTTGTCACTCACGAAAAGTACATTTTTCTATCAGTGAAAAAAAAATTAAAATCGGATTAGTAGTTCCTGAGAAACCCTTCAATTTACAAAATGGCCACCTTATGGCACTTAAATGGCCATATCTTTTTAATTAGAGTATTTATGGCAACACCACATAGCCTATGTTACCCGGAAAGGATGTAGCTTCCTATCGGTGAAAGAATTTTCAAAATCGGTTCAGTACTTTTCGAGCCTATTCGCAACAAACAAACAAACATACAAACAATCAAATCTTTCCTCTTTATATAATAGTATAGATTGATATATAAAAAGCAGATTTTTTAAGTATGTTATAATAATTATTTATTTTTGGTAAAACTTGCATTTTTAATAAAAGCTACGTAGATAAAAAAGGACCTTTATCTAAATTCAAAGTTTTATCCAAATTATTAGATATACGAAATAATTTGGAAAATTTATGATAGATATGGCAACACTAAATAGTTAGGAATAGTTATAATCTGTCGGAAGATGTTATAATGTCAAGTTGAATTTAGTGGTGAATGTAATGGTCTGTTTCCGAGGTCCAAAAAAAAAAAAATAGAATACTAGCCGATCCGCCCTAGCTTTGCTAAGGTATATTCAAACCGTTCACTCACTCACTCATTTAATCATTCAGACTTTGCCATCCGAAATTAAATCTTATATATAAAATTCTCGTGTCACAATGTTAGTTACCATAATCCTCCGAAACGGCTCGACCGATTTTTATGAAATTTTATATGCATATTCAGTAGGTCTGAGAATCGGCTAATATCTATTTTTCACCCCCCTAAGTGATAAGGGTGGCCGACCTCAAAATTATATGGCAAAACAACGTTTGCTGGGTCAGCTAGTATTTTTAATAAATTTCTATTCTGTAATGGGTATGTCACTTATTTTTAGACGCCACTATCTCACTGACTATCTTCTGTCTCACTCACTTTTTCTTTTAGACAAACCTTGTCCTGACTGTAATTTACAACAAAAAAAGAATTATCCGATTTCATGCAGTCACTCTGAAGTTATGCGATCCATTTTTATTTATATAGATTTACCTTCTTATTGATCAACATTTAAGATGAAATGAGGTTTTATATATATGACCAAAAAGAAAAATAAATCTTTTCCTTATATTCATTAATCTCGATTGCATCCGATGAAATTGCATGTTAATGTACCGTAGCGATGGCGATGCACAGAACGTCCACCAGACGATATTAACGACCACGTTATTAATGACCGAGGACCTTAATAACTGGGGGATGGAGACTGCGCACTAGGGTTACCATAGCAGATTATATACTGAGGATATTAAACCACAAAAACAAATGAACACATTTAAAAAAATATTTATTTTGCTACATGCGTTGTTAAGAATTAAAGATTAACCTAAAAAAATCGAGTTCTTTTTATTTTGCTAGGGTTGCTAGTGGAATAATCTTTTTTCGTTTTTTCTAAATTTTACTGTAAAATATTATGAAAAAAATCACTAACTCCAACTAAAAGATAATTTATATTGTTACTTTATTTTTTTTTAAATTGAATTTAACACATAATTTTTCAAAACAGCAACACCTTACAATCTAAAAAATATAGCAATCAAGAATAAAAAAATTCCTTATGATTGTGTCAATAATCTAGAAAAAAACCTAACATCGAGACCGACTTTTATTTTCCGCGCAAATTGGTGTCAGTGAGTGGCAACACTGTGCGTATTGGCGCCATAACTAGCTGATATCGATGGCAATCAAAACAATAGTAAAAATATGAGTATCTCATTACTATAGTAATAAAATCGTGGTCTTTACAACTTCAAAGATCCAATAGTCATGTAGTTGAATAACAAAATGGTTTACAAGTACTATCGAATATCGATCCAACAACACACATTCGATTATCGTACCAGCCATAACTCGAGAAGTTTTAACTCCTTTGAAACCTCGCCAAGAGTACGTGAAAATCCTAACGTCTCGTACATTTTACGTACTTCAGTACCGTACAACGTATTTTCTGTTGGCTGACTCTTGAATATACTCGTGTTATCCTTGAGCGGCCAATGTGGGCCAACATTGGTTAATGTATTATTATTTGATATACTTATACTTCTACGCGGACGAAGTCACGCTGGTAGACTAGTACACAATATTATACAATGGTGTAGCTTTAAGCTTACTGAAAAAGACTAAAGATCAAGATATTTAATCATAAAAAAACATGAATTTAATAAAATTCATAATAAACTGTATATTTTAATCTATACTAATATTATAAAGAGGTAGTTTGTGAGGTTGTAGGGGGTAATCTCCGGATCTACTGAACCGATTTTGAAAATTTTTTCAACAATAGAAAGCCACATTATTTGTGAATGTTATAGGCTATATATTAACCCGAAAAATTAAAAGACCATTTCGTGATCGTTGGATTTGCAAAGTAAGTTGGAGAAAAAACGGTCGAACGAAAACGTTTCTTAGGAACGCTGCCTTAACGATGATAGATACGATTCATAGTTGCGGGTAGAATATTAATAATTAAATGAGTGTGTGAACAGTTTGAATATAGATCTCAGCGAAGCGATAGCGGGTCGGCTAGTATTTTTCAATTGTGTGATTTTCTTACCAGCTATCATTTTGATGTGATAGAAAATATATTTACTTTAACAAAGTTGTTAGTAACACGACAATAGATGGCGTTGTAAACAATAATTTTTTTTCCAGCGAAGCGAGGGATGATTAGCTATTGTAAAATGGACACCCAACAGTATAGGATTTTATAAAAACATTTAAAAAAAATTTATTTTTTTTAAAAATATTATAAATTAATTCATATTATAAATTAATTCATTCATTTGTACTATAATTTACAATAAACTAAAAAAATAAAATTGACCTAAATTTATATGTAAGCAACATCATGTAGGCAACACCAAATTTTGCGCCAAAATTTGACAGGTGTCATTATGGACTAACAATTCAGTGGTGGTGGTGCATCGCCACTTTGTTACCAGTAGTTGGGCGCCATTATATTTTGTAATAAATATAAGTTATATATTATTAATTATAACTAAAACAAAAAGGTATATTTATAAATAGTGGAAACTATGTTGTGATTGTAAAAAGGCCTGGTAAACCTGCAGCTAGGTCATAAGCCCCAGGTAACGCTGTTTATATAACAAAATATTAATATATTATATGTACACCAAAAGCCAGCCTCGAAGTGTGATCCAAAATTGGCTTAAACGTTGGCCCAATAAAGACCAACGATAGATTTATTGGATGTTCTTTATTCATGTTCATTGCATTAGAAAAAGCATTATCCTCTAACGCTAACAGTATCGATAAATTTATTTTTATTGTACATGCTGTAAATATTTACCTATTTTCATGGAAATTTAGGTATTTTATAGGTTGCATTATTTCCACTATTTAACTCTCATCTAATAAAATTACGATATATCAAGAAACTTTCAAGTTTTATAAAATCACAAGTCTGATCGTTGCAGGATCTTACTATATGTGTAATAATTGTCATAGCTATCCACTTACAAACTTTGGACACTTGAAGTATCCAATTATAAATTAATTACCATATTATGCAATATTAATTGAATAATTGCAGTCTCAATGGCTTATATTAATACAATTAATTGCATTTCATTATCAATTAATATTCAATTTGTTTAATATCACCTACAAGTGATGCGTGGAGGGTGTTGGGTGGAATTGAGTAGGTAAAATATAATATATAAAGCTTTAATGCCCTCGCTTCCATTAGGATGTAGGCTATGCTGCAGTTTAACACACTAACAACACTATTAATTTCGACTAAAGTAGCAAGTGTATAATCAAACTGGCTACTAGTAACGCCATCTATCATTCCTTAACCCTTTAAGTATTGTGACCATACTATTTTTATTTATTTATTTACATTCTATTTTATTACTTCAGTTTCTTAATTTCTAATCTAGATGGCGTGTGAATGGAAAAAATAAGTTTTTATACAAAAAATTACCATTATATTTAAAGTCGTCACTTCCCCAAAAAATACAAATGTTAAATTATAAGGCTCTCTATTTATTGAATATCTTAATCCTAAAAGGGTTTCTTATTTAATTTTGATATAGGGAACCCTTAAATTACTTCGTAATAATAAAAAATATAACATGAAAACCCATCGTTGAACATCAATACTCATTATATTATACGATCTTCATAATAAAAGAATATTCTGTTGCTAACGGCCTGTGGGATAGAGACGATAAACAGGAGGTTTTATAAATCGTTTTTTACGCAAAAAATCCCCACTATTAAGGTAAGGCCATCCAATTCTATATCCTTATAATTTCTGTTTGATACCAAATAAACCCGCAGAGGATCGTATCTAGATGGACATAAATCCAGGGTGTTTGCTGACGGCGTATTGGATCGAGGAAGTATTCTCTTAACTTTCATTAAGGGATCGTTGAGATACGCTAAGAAATATTGGCCCAGCTGGTTCACTTGATTAACAGTTGGTTAGCTTCTATGAGAATGACTAATGTTATTTTAAGCTTGAGATTACCCACAATTTCTAAAGTGCAAGTACGACAGTGTAAGGTGTTAAGATTGATCGTGCATTTTTGTGTGCGGATGTCAAAAAAGAAGAGATTCTGAAGTCTTTTTAATTTTACTTAAGTACTAGGCGACTTATCCTGGGTATGTTTATGAAAAATGGAATTTCCTAGTCCCCATTCCAACAAATATAAGTTTTTAGTCGGGTTACACTTGGGTTGCGAGATGGAAACTTATCATGTCCGGGAATATTGTAGAAAACCATAATCCGGGACAACGGAACCCCTTACAAGTTCCGAGTTTGAATTGAGGGACAATGTTAACTTTGCCGTTGATAAACTGTTAAAGGTCATCTGCGAATAAAGAGCTATTATTGACTATTGCCGGCTAGTCTCTTGTGTTGTATATAAAAATAATTACTACTATTTTTTCGGAATCCAGGAGAATAAGGTCTGATTACCGGACAATACCTAAAATTCCGAAACAATCCCGAATAACTTGGTCATTTATGCAGTAGTGTTAAGAATCATCGTATAAAGAGAGAGTAATAATAACTAAGTTTTTAACATCTTTGCAAGAAAAAAAAAATTAAGAACAGATAGACGTATTCTAAGTAATGGAATTAATGTCATAATGATCATATTATTACTTTTTAATATTGCCATATTAATTTATACTAAAGTAGATATTATAAAAGATCGCGTAGATGCAGTTTATCATAATATTGAAGATCGTGATTCTAAATAGAAAGTAATCTTTATAAAATCAATAGATTGAAGTAGAGATGGACCTATTTATAACAATGAAAATAACGCTTAAATCACTCATGTTATATTTCATATATAAAGCTATGAAGTACGTGTTGTAACTTATCAAGAGCAAAAATCAAATTTGTTATTTGATAAAAGCAAACAGTTGGCACAACTGGTAAAGTTACCCAAGCTTATTCCACCAGGCTTAACCTACCTGGAAATCTAGGAAAACACTTGCCAAAACGTAATCCATCTATTATGTAGGGTGTACGCTACTGAAATTGCCTTTGACCCAGTTAAACATTAAATTAGTTAGTTCCTGCTCTAAGACGTTGTAAAATCATTTGACAATTTGTACTATCTACTAAATAGATTATTAATTCTTGTCGTCTTTTGTCTGCAAATTCTAAAATGAAAAATTTCTTCTCTATTTATTAATTCTTCACTTTTATGGGTCTAGAAGTTTGAGGGAGGATAATAGTTTTTGCGATCAAATTCTTTGTACATTTTATTCGTCGCTTTTGTTAATTTGTTTTATAGCCTCCTCTACACATAAGATCAAGTTTCTTTCACAACTAACGTGTGCACAAATTTCATAGGAAAATAGCGAATTAGCTAGTCAAGTAACAAATGTAATAATTGTAAATGAACAGGAAATGCGAAGCAAAAAGAAAGAGAAAAGTTTTACCTCAACGATTGTTTGGGAAATAAAAGGAATCATCAAAACTAATGAATCTAAAGGAATAGAAAAGCAAAAACAAACAGTTAACTAAATTAAACCAAATCAAGCATCAAAAGCAATAACATACATGATTATATTCAATCTATAAAATTACTAGTCTAATTGCTGCTGAATTTTATGAGGGTATAAGCCTATAAATCCTTGAGGAAATAGACAAATAGAAACTGTAACTAACGGCAGCTATCTAGCTCGTACGTATGTCTACTTCGTGCGTCTGAGCAAAAGAAGTGGGATATGGTTGCGCATTTTGAGCGTGCTGCGCCAGCCAGTCCTATATTATTCAGTTATTGGTAGATTGGTAGATCCACGATATCTAAAATTTTACCTAATAGCGGGTGCACGAGAGCTACACTGTCACGTAAGAACCAATCACGTGTGGTACGTTCCTCTCGCTCTGTGGTCCCTGCTAAAAAAGCCCTATTAATGTTTTCTGCGCATTCAAGGTCAGAAATATATTAAATGCCGGCAACTATCGACAGTGTTAGTGACACTAAAAGATCTAATATAATTTCCTGCTAGAAAAGCATGTTACAAGACTATAATAAATGTGACTTGTAGAAGACCTTTGTATTGTAATCCATATGAAAGTACAATAAGTCTACATTAATTAAAACCTAGAAGCAGACTTGAAACCACATTATAAATAATAATGTCATCGTTATATTGTAGATCCCAACAGTGAAGCATAACTAAGTTTCTGGCGTGGAAGTTTGTCATAGTTAGTTGTAGTTCCGTGCAGCTTGCCGAAGTGTTGTTAATTATTTATCCATACTAATAATGTTAGCAAACTTTGTATACTTGCTTTTTATGTTTGTACTGTATATTTGAGTTATTGGTGCAATTTATTGAACATTTTTAATCTTAACACCATCTATCGGATCCTTATCAAAGATAACAAGATATCGAAGTGTAGTGCCTATAAACTAACTTACACCTGCCACCTGTTAGACACATAAACTAGTAGGTAAACTAATTTTGATGATTGTTGGTTTAGCTACCGGCACGTAAGTATAGGTTTGACCTTGAATGCGCAGAAGCCACTATTAGGACATTTTTAGCGGCGAACGCGGGAGCGAGAGCAGCGCGTCACACGCGATTGGTTCTTATTTTCTAGACCTACATAAAGTTAGCTGCCTACTTCTATATAATAGAGATAGATGGGACATCGGATACGCATTTTGTCAAAAAAAATACTGTAACAAAGAATGAAAGTATGGGGAACTATATATGTATAGGTAAAAAAATGTTGTAATAGTACCCATTTAAATGTCGGAGGTTTGAGTTAGGTTCAGGTTAGCCTTAGGTTTGGTTAGCCTTGTGTTAGGTTAGGTTTATTTGGGGTGCTAGCTGCGGAAACCTCCTCGAGAGCCCACCATTTTGTGGGCCGGTGCACCCTGGGCAACTACGGATAGTAATTTTCCACTATTACTATCCGGAGGCCAATATCCGCAGAAGAGGGGCGCGTAGGCGCAGTGGGCGGTGGCTGCGTTGCAGCGTTTAGTTCTGTGTGTCCCGCTGCGCCTCCGTTCGTGGGGTAGCCACTCAGTGGCGCAACCGTACTCCATGATCGGGGGGGCAGTTGGACATATCTGATGCGTGGGCGTGAAAGCGTCATGGTGGGGCGCGTAAGCGCGAGAGTCTCTTGCGCTGGATGTTTCGCCGTCGACTCCTGTCTCGGTGTAGTAGCGTATCCGGGATGGGGGTAGCGGTCGGGCGGCCGGCGCAGAGGTTTGCGCCAAGGTTAGGCGCGGAGGTCGTGGAGCGCCGGCGTGACGGGCGCGGGCCTTAAACTCCAACGTTCATACCCTGGGCGTCGCAGACGGCGGTTAAGTCCAGAGGGGTCCGGTGTTCTTCTCTGTTAGCAGAAATGACTTGTGAGCGACCTGATCTCGAGGGATATGGGCCGCTTCTAACTCCTCCGGGGGCTGGGTGTTTCAGTAGACATGTCCTGGCATCCCCCCTCGGTTAGGTGCTTGGTAAAGCGAGCCCATGGGCGGGTTTGAACTGCGGGTACTTGTACCCGCAGACGGGTGGTTGTGCCGAGGCGTCCGCAGTAGTATGCTAACGCGTTCCTGCGGCGCCTAACATACGGCATGGACGGTGGTGGGTTTTAGTGCGGTAGTCCAGCGCTTTTTGCTGGGAGTCCCACATAACCCCTTCAAGGGGTATGCGTAAATGCATTTCCCACATTAAAAAAAAAAAAAAAAAGGTTAGGTTTATTTTTGTCTAATCTTAGGTTTAGACGGTAAAACTAAGCGGTGGAGGGGAGTGTTGTGATCACTTAAAGGATCTACTTAAGCCTGCACCTTGGTCACAAGTCCAAGGCTTCCTGTCATATTAGTAAGAGATGATTACGTTTAGTTATATCCTGACCGTGTTGCGCCCGTAGCTTATATTGGAGGCCATGTGTTGTTCACATACGATGCTTATTGAAAGATTGTATATCAATCTTCTTTGAATTGTTTCCGACATATATATGTTTATTAACTATGTTTACTAAGGAACTTTTTTATGTGTCTGATTTTTCTTTTTTATTTAAACGTTATAATGAAAATAGAATAATATTCAATACAGATAACCCAAATTTTAAATCCTAATCTGCAATGGTGAAACAAACGCTCAACTTAGTAAGGGTCCTTAAAATAGCATCTTAACGAAATCTTTGTCGTGGGATCCCTCATTAGAAGTCAACCCTTGGTCCCTGTCCCTTGGTATCGCGTGACGATCGGGACTCGGGTTGGGAGCCGACATCGAGCCCGTAAACTTGATCCTGGGTTAGGGCTGTCACTGCGGATAATCTGAATATCTGAAAAGTTTTTCATTTCAGTCACATTCATTATATAATTTTTGAGCTTTATTCAAAAGATAGATAAATGATGGAGATAATTTTACCCCCTTTTTTACCACTCTGGGAATTCAATGTTCAATTATCTTTCCTTAGTGTTGTAACATTATTTAAAAAATCCAGGATCTTAGGTATAGTCATAGAAATTTGGGCTGATAGTTGATATGTCAGTCAGTCGAAACATTAAATTTAAAATATTAAGAATATACAATCTAGATGGAAGCCGAGTAGTACCTGGGGCTTGAGACCTAGGAGCAGGTTTAAAGTCGCCTTTTGTGACCGTAAACTGTCACTTTCACCATTCGACCTCGCTACCAAATAATAAAGTACATTACTCGCGTACTCTCGGTACACTATTAAAGTCACTACTTTAATATGAACTCCACGTTATCACTTGACAGACTAACTCAATCCTATCGGAATGAAAGTTATGTATTGTCTACTCGAAATAAGACAAAACAGTTTACCCGCGAATACTAAATTATACACGGTGTTGCTAATAGAAAATTGATTATAATGCAGTAACGCCATCTAGTGGCTAGTCACAACAATTTGGATAGAAAGATGAACTTCTTAAATGATTACTATGTTCTGCTCTTTTCGTGCGCAACGCCCAGCTAAAAACAATTATACCTATAATTATGTTTGAATAAAATATTAAATTAATTAATTAAAATAAAATATTTAATTAATAAGTATCTAAAAAATTTTTAAGCCTGTAATTGACATGTTGAAAATGATTTCTTACCAACATTAGGTTAAAAAGAAACTATTCGATCATCCTAAAATCGGTTTTGTATTCTCTTAATTGGTTTAATAAAAATATTCGTAAATAAAAAAAATAATAAACATTATTTAAGTAAAAATATTATAAACTAGCCGCCTGCCCTCGCTTCGCTCCGGGTGTTTAAAAAAATATTATAATTGATGTCCTTTATTTGTCACTCTGTAATTGTGTAATTTTTATTTATATGAAAAAAGTGAGTGAGAAAAAGTTATAAAAAGAAAAATGATAGAAACAAAAATAAAAGTGACAGATTATAAAATAGGATGGACAGGGCAAAAATAAAATTGTAAAAGTAAAGGAGAGAAAAAGAGAGAGAGAGAGATAATCGAAAGAAAGAATGTAAAAAGAGACTAATCATTCTGAACAGTTAAAAATAAAAATTAAAGAGAGAAAAAAGAGAAAAAAGAGAGAGGATGAGAGACAATGATAGTGTTATAAGAGGAAGAATTTTTAAAACTGGATCAGTAGCAACAAACTGGCCATATTCTATTATTTAAAAAATGTACATAGAAACACTAAATCACTTTTCTCCCTCACGTATAGTGTAGTTTTCTAACAGTGAAAGAATTTTTTAATCGGATTTGTAGTTTCTGAGAAACTTTTCAATTTACAAAATGGCCACCTTATGGCACTTAAATGGCCATATCTTTTTAATTAGAGTATTTATGGCAACACCACATAGCCTATGTTACCCGGAAAGGATGGAAGCTACATCGGCGAAAGAATTTTCAAAATCGGTTCAGTACTTTTCGAGCCTATTCGCAACAAACAAACAAACATACAAACATACAAACAATCAAATCTTTCCTCTTTATATAATAGTATAGATATAGATAAACAAGGAATATTAACAACCATAATAATTGCATTAAGTTCAAGATTATAAAAAGCAATCGATTTATTTGGAATCGATTCTTAAGTCGATACATTATCTTTAATCTATGGAGCTGTGACGTCTATTTGTTTTTTCAATTTTCCAAATCACATTTCGCATAACATTGTGATTAAACTTTGTAATTTTTTTATTGTTAAAAGGTCCTATTACCAATGGATGTAATTACTAAATAAAATGTAACTTTATTCGGTTTTTTTAATATTAAGTTCGAATGATGTGGCAACCCTATCATATCCCCTACCATCGTACTGCCATTCAATTTGAAACTAATAATCTTAAAGTTGGTAACAAATTGATGAGGCTTAATTATATTGCAATCAAGATTTCTAATATTGATACTCACAGTGTAAGCTGTGCAAATAGAGAAACGATTTCTAAATGCAAATATATAACAAAAAATATATTCTATACTAAAATTATAAAGAGGTACAGTTAGTGAGGTTGTAGGGGGTAATCTCTAGATGGACTGAACCGATTTTGAAAATTCTTTTACCAATAGAAAGCCACGTTATTTGTGGGTGTCATAGGCTATATATTAACCCGAAAAATTAAAAGACTTTTTCGTGATCGTCGAATTTGCAAAGCAAGTCGGAGAAAAAACGGTGGAAGGAAAAAGTTTTTTCCGAATGCTGCCTTAACGATGAGAGATATGATTCACAGTTTAGATAGTCAGATTTGCTTTCTTTAAGTCATAAATAATCTAAATTAAAAAAATATTGCAAATATAGAATTAGAAAATTCTTACTAGAAAAAATTTTTTTCAATTTTTTTTAGCAACACTGATAATTCTTAATTCTAAGTTCTTTATTTCGTCGTATGGTTAAGTTAGGTAGCAAGGTCGAGCAGTGGAGGCGTGTCTTAATACATAATAAAGAGGTCTTATATACTGCTAAAGTTCTAGTTAAAATCCCAACTAATATTATAAATGCGAAAGTAACTATGTCTGGCTATAACGCTTTTACGCTTAAACGACTGAGCTGATTTTGATAAAATTTGGTACAGAGATAAACTAGAGCTTGTGAAAGGACATAAGCTACTTTTTATTGCGAAAAAAAAAGCTTGAAGGGGTTGGAATAGGGGTTGAAGTGCATATAGACTTTGTATGGTAGCGAACCGGGCCAGTCGACTAGTATACAAATATTTCGACTGTAAATCAAAAACATGAAAAAAATCAACGTCATATTTTATAAGAGTGACAACATAAAACTATTCAATGGTTTTCAATTACGCTGCGAACATAAAATGTTACAACTCACCTCGTAAAAGACATGCCTGTTTTATTACGTGATTACATCATGCTGACACCTGGGAATTTGGATTTTTAATACACACCCAAAAATAGGGTAAAATGTGTAATAAACTGGCTAATTTACTAAACATTTTACCACAACGGCGCCATCTATCCGATGTTTATACAGCAAAGATAATAAATATTGTAATATAGTGTCAATAAATTAACCTACACTGCCATCTATTGGAAAGCTATGAAACTAGCAAATAATAACAATCCTACTTATATTATAAACGCGAAAATTTGTATGGGTGTATGTTTGTTACTCTTTCACGCAAAAACTACTGAGTGGATTTTGGTGAAACTTTACAATAATATAGCTTACACATCAGAATAACATATAGGCTATAATTTATAATGATATAGTGTGAATTATCCAAAATATAGCGGGTGAAACAGAATATAACAAACATTTAAATTGCAATCGAGATAAACTCTTCCTTCCTTCCTATGTTTTAAAAATCAATTTGAATCCAAAATCTTTGGATTATGAATTAAAAATAGATACAATATTCAAATTTATGTGTAGATAACTCGAATTTAATATTTGTTTTTGATCGAGACCGAAATAAATAAAATTAAAAATAGATTCCATGTTAAAAATAGATTACAAATTTGAATTTATGTGTAAATAATTCGAATTTAATATCTGTTTTCGATCGAGACTTAAATAAATAAAATTAAAAATAGATTCCACATTAAAAATAGATTACAAATTTGAATTTATGTGTAGATAATTCGAATTTAATATTTGTTTTTGATCGAGACCGAAATAAAAAATTTAAAATAGATTCCATGTTAAAAATAGATTACAAATTTGAATTTATGTGTAGATAATTCGAATTTAATATCTGTTTTCGATCTACGGCCGAAATAAATAAAATTAAAAATAGATTCCACATTAAAAATAGATTACAAATTTAAATTTATGTGTAGATAATTCTAATTTAATATTTGTTTTCGATCTACGGCCGAAATAAATAAAATTAAAAATAGATTCCACATTAAAAATAGATTACAAATCTGAATTTAGAATCTATTATATTTTCAATATATAATCCATATATTTTCATTTGAAATCGGTTATTATTGTCGGCCACAAATCTACTATAATTTAAGCATTGCCTCTTATAAACAAACTACCGCGCGACTTCGTCCGCGTAATGCTCCGCTCCTTTGGGTCGTAGCGTAATGATATATAGCCTATAGCCTTCCTCGATAAATGGCCTATCTAACACTAAAAGAATTTTTTAAATCGGACCTGTAGATCCTGAGATTAGCGCGTTCAAACAAACAAACTCTTCAGCTTTATATATTAAGTATAAGATTAACTAACCCAGCGGTATTTGTGAATACTCAAGAGACGGTCATTGACCAGAACACATGTCCAACTGAGTTAGAATACTTACCGTACCTGAAAGTTAGTCCTGATTAATATGGATAGGTTCTGCAACTCACCTTGTGTTAACTAACAAACTTCTGTGGTCATCCTAAATGCTACAAGCTTTCAGCAGCTTAGAATACGTCCTAAATCATGAGCGATGAAACTTTGTGCAACTTGCTTCAGCTCTAGTTACAAACAAGAGAAAATAGGAAATAATCTTTAGTACTAAAATAAACAGTTATGAACAAATACGCATATTCGTGTTTGTCAAAATATTTACTTGTGCTAAAAATCAGAATTCTCTGAGGAAGATTCCGTATAATCTAGACTGAAAGACAAACTTAATTTTGCCGTTGAAAAGGTGTTGTATCTATACATCGATATATGGAACTGTCAATTTACCAACAGCATATAAATTTGCACAAGTCATTACTACAATATCAGCCAGGCAGTTGATTTATAATTTGTAAGGGATGTGATAAGGCAAATGTGAATTATAATAGATTTACAGCCGATATTAATAACCAATCTCCCAGAATTTTTTACACATATTTGAATAAACAAATTTGAATTTGGAATCTATTAATTTCGGCCGTAGATCAAATACAGATCAAATAAAGATTTCAAATTCGAATTTTCTATACACAAATTTGAATTTGGAATCTATTAATTTCGGCCGTAGATCAAATAAATAATTCAAATTCGAATTTTCTATACACAAATTTGAATTTGGAATCTATTAATTTCGGACGTAGATCAAATAAATAATTCAAATTCGAATTTTCTATACACAAATTTGAATTTGGAATCTATTAATTTCAGCCGTAGATCTAATAAAGACTTCAAATTCAAATTTTCTATACACAAATCTGAATTTGGAATCTATTAATTTCGGCCGTAGATCAAATAAATAATTCAAATTCGAATTTTCTATACACAAATTTGAATTTTCTCGAAGATTTTAGATTAAGATTATTTATTAAACTTGAACTCTAAACAGAAATTTCGTAACTTCATTGAAACTTAAATCATCAAAGGGAGACTGAACGAACAACTCAATGAGACAAGCAGCAGCAGGATGAACAATTACAGAGAAACCTGAAGCATAATACCTTCAAGCTATTTTAGCTCTTATCTACTAATACTTAAGAGTTACTTTTCTTTAAATTTTTTAACTTTGTACGTCCTTGTAGCAAAACTTCACGGTGCATTAGCAAGCCTTTTTATACCATACAAGTTTCGTGGACAAGTTTAATTCCTTCACTTACTCGTAAATTTGAGTATGTTACAGCTTTTAAAATTTTGAGTACTTGACCTATATGCAGTAAAGTAACTAACTGGTTTTGCTTATTCAGAAAGTTTAAGTTAAACGAAGTTTATATTTTTATAGTAGCGACTTGGTTTGTTGAAAGTTGAGCTTTTTATGTGTTAAATGCAACAAATATAATAAAGGTGTTAGGCTGCATTTCAACGAAAGATAAGCGAGGGATGTGTTTGTTATGAACCACCGCTCATCTCTGGTGGAAACGTGTCTAAGGCCAATTTCCGATCATCTACGTATACGTTAATGTTTGTCAAAATCCAATCTGTCGTAGAACAAAGACCGCAGCGCCATCTTAGGTCTTTGTTTTTTTAACCATTTGACGTTATAGGTGTGATGTCTTAATATAATAATATCATAATTAAGTCACAATCCCATAATTCCCATGAATCCTAATACAATAATGGTAGGTACACATCAGATCGCCTCTTGGCCCACATCGCAGAAAGGTGTGGGGTCAATAATAGAAGGTCAAATATTTGACAGCCTGCAGGCGCGGCGTGTTTGCCCTTAGCTAAGATTTGCACGATATATACCCTATACCGTATACACCTTTGTTTAGTGGTTCAGAGATATTACGTTATGGATTAAAATCCTAAAGTTTACCAAACAAAATTTGATAGGTTTTGATTGACTTATTTTGGGAATACCTTTATTTATAATTTCTGTCCCAAAATATTTGTTACATCATCAACTTTATTACTTAGTTTAGAAAGGCATTGCTTTCCTGTAAGTCTATCATGATAGCATAAACGTCATGACTCAGTAAGCATCATTTTAACTAACTCTGCAGTGTAATTTTAACTTTGACTAATTCTGGTCTATTATGTTAACATTATATAAACGAAAGAATGAAGTTAGGACTCACTTATTTCACTGTCGAGCGTTTTAGCCACAATTTTTTCCCTTAGAGACTTAATTTCACAAAAATAATATACTTACTACCAAGGATAAACTCTCAATCCTCTAGTTTTTCAAAATTAATCATACTTATTCCATACAATAAAACGTAAATTGTAAATATTTGAACTCAGTGCACAACAACAACCAATTCAGTGAGTAGTCAGTTGTCATTCTATCGCCAATAGTTTACCAAAGAGAACAATGGCTTCAATGTCCGCCTCCTTTCCATTATTTACTTCGACTGTTTATCTTTATAATCTGTTCAGCTATTTTCATATTTTGTACTCTATATAAATTTAGGCGCCTAAAGAAACTTTTAATTTTTGAAGATATTTATATTTAAATCATAGATCTTTTCCAGTTTTCCCTTACTTTCCCTAGAGCCATAGTATCCTTACTTCCTTTTGATCATCCTCTCATTTACTTATTCTCTCTTTTTTTAGATATTTCTATATTTCCAATATAATGTCCATATTGGCCTTCTTTTTTTTAGTAGCACGTCACTTACTTACTATATTAATGTCAGAATTTTAGTACGAGTTGAAGGCGATAATTTTTCAGAGCCAAACCTACTATGACAAATACATTTAAGAAACGAAAAATATTTTCGCTTAAGCTATATTACTCGTATTGTTCATTATAAAAATAAAAAGCTTATTATAAGCAAGTGTAACGAAATTCATCATCATCATTACGACCCTTCAATGGTTCACTGCTGAGCCGGGTCTCCTCCTCAGAATGAGGAGGGTATTAGGCCATAGTCCACCACGCTGGCTCAGTGCGGGTTGGCAGACTTCACACACCTTTGAGAACTTTTTGGGAATTCTCAGGAGTGCAGGTTACCTCACGATGTTTTCCTTCACCGTTAAAGCAAGTGATATTTAATTGCTTAAAACACACATAACTCAGAGTCAGAGGTGTGTGCCCAGGATCGAACTCGGACTTCCCAAAGAAGACTTGAAGTCTCAACCACTGGGCCATCACTGCTTTTAATTACGCTCGTAATATGACTAATTTGAACTTTAAATAAAATTTATTATTATTTGTATGAATTATCAATACATTTTACAAGATTGTACTAATTGCTATTAATTACAGCATGAAATGAGAATTTACTTAATATTACTATTGAATTCTATATAGTTACAACTTATAATAAAGTATTGGCAAATCATGTAGTTAAACTGTTTAATATTCTTATTCTTTATTTTTACTGTAACAAAAATTTCTTTTTATAAATACATATTTATTGTATAGAAGCATCTCTAGATTTTTTTAAAGGGTTCGACAAGGTCTCTATATCTATTCTATTAAAAAATCTTGAATATGTTGGAGTCGATGGAAAACAACTTTAATTACTTAAAAGTTGTTTGTCTCAATGGAAACAATCAGTCAAAATAGGCAACTAAATCAATGATGAGATGAGATTACTGTAAGAGTGCCACAAGGCTGTATAATCGGCCCAACTTTTCGATGTAAGACATTTGCACTCCAGATTCCGACGAGATACCAAAGAGTTATCACACGTTGTTATTCTTCATTTTCTTTTTTTGCAAGAACCTTTATCAGTTATTTAGTATTTAACAAATTAAAAGTTTTTTTAATAAAAATATTTAACTACCCAGCCTGGAAGGCAATGTAAAGACAGTATCTTTTGAATGTCCTCCCTATTTTATAATAAAGAATACAAGTCAAATTAAAAATCTATTTTTACTCCCGAAAAGACTTACTTGGAATACTGAGTTTTAATTGCCAACTGAAATTACAACAAAACAAATAAAAAACATATTGAAGTAGAACACTTAACAATTTATTATCTGTGCAATATAAACTATGAAATCAGACAAATAAATGTTTTCGTCGAAATATTGACCCAGTTACAAAAATACGGTGAAATTCACCGGTTACAGCTGAACAAATACCACAAAGTAACGCATAACTTTAACGGGCGGAAGTCGCACGGAATTCCTGACATATTTGCCATCCGTTTCCCTATCAAACAATATACAAATATATACAAGTTTCATCATTTAGTTTCGTTTTTAGTTACTAGAACTAACGTTTACTTTATTAAGTACGTTTGTTTTGTTTTACTAGAAAGAAAAATTGACTAGCGAAATGTGGGACAAGAAAAAATGAGTGTACCTTTATGCAAAATTTTTAGTGCTAGCAATTGTTGCTGTAAGCTTTCTTATGGTTAATTAAAAATGTATCCCATAGCTACGTTCGGCAAGTAAATTCACAGATTAAATATTGCCTGTCATAGTGCAGTGCAAGTATGAAGAGGTGTTGCCTTTATTAAGGATTACGAGTCTTTGATATTGTTGTTGGTTTGGTGAAATGTTAGTTAACGGGGTCATACGTCAGAGTTTGTGCTTTGTTAGCTACTTCGTAAACCTCAAACCCTGTTCACTCAATATTTAATCTATCAAATAATTCGTCAAACAGCCTATCTATCAGATCAAATCTTACGATAAACCAATAGGAACTACTGGTTCTTCGTTATCAACCGTTTTATTGCAGTACAGCAATACGTATAATTATGTAATTTAGACAGGTTTAAAGGCCTTTTTGGTATCTACAAAGTTCACCTTCACTGCCCGAAGACTACCTATAATAGATAATAAAGTTAACTTACTTGAACTCAGGGGTAAGCTTAACCACGACACTACCGTGTGCACAGTGCGAAAACACCAGAGAGACTGACTCTAATCTATCGAAACAAGGGTTATATATTGCCTACATGTGGTTATAGTTAAAATAAAATAAAAGGAACTACCCGCAAATACCGATTAATAAACGGAGTTGCTATAGTAAAATAAATAGTAAAGAAATATTTTTTAATATATTAATGTTAAACTGTTAAAGCTATATACTTGAAAAACGGAACCCAAAATATGTAGTAGTTCAGCAGAACGTAAAAGGAAGCGGCAGTAACAGTTCTTCCGGTCGCCGCTTTGCGCTACTGAATTATGAATGCTCGAGGAAATCGACGAGGTTGATATTTTTTCTAGTACCCTCTTGCTTAGATATCCTTTCTTGAGTATTTAAAGTACTTCAAAATTATATATGAGCTACAGCACATGAATTATGAAATAAATCATTTGCGAGACCTTTTTCTTATCCATCAACTCTTACCTAAACTTAGTAAGTAAGATTTAAGTAAGCTATTGACAATATTGCTCAAATCAGTCTCAAGAAGTGGTAAATTATACTTCGTAATGATAGACAATATTTACTTTTTAAAATACCAAACTGCAGTTGAATTACTGGGATCGACAACATGTAAGCTCATATGAGTCTTTGAATTTGTTGTATGATTAGTAATGAAGTCGAGCAGTAGATGCCAAAGTTTTTGTAATCTAAAAGGACCTTATAAGCCCTCTTCTGGGTCTCAAGCCCAAAAGCCTGCTAGACTTTAAGTCTTACATCTAATACATTTTAAGAAAGCCTAGTAACCAATATCAACACGTACGCCAAGCCTTGTTAATGGAGTCGCAGCACACGACACCACACCTTTGTATAGCCATGATAATCTCCAGGCGAGTTTCGTTTGACAACTGGCTCAAGTCTATTCGAACACAGGTTATATAGACTCTTAAAATAAAATAAAAGGCACTATTCGTGAATATATTTCGGCACGTAAGTTCTTAGGTTAGGTTAACCTTAGGTTTATACTGTGAAACTAGGCAGTGGAGGCGAGTGTTGGAATTCTGTTAAAAGGCCTTGCAAACCTACACCTTGATCACAAGTCCAACGCACTGCTTAAGTTCCTGTCGTAATTGTAAGAGATCATAACGTTAAGTTATTTATCACCTTCTCTTTCTCCAATTTTTCACCGGGTTATATAATTATCAACAGTGTTGCTAACTATAGTTCGTATATAGTATTTAACACCCACAATTAATAATTCATTGTTATAAAATTATAGATGCATAAAGTATAACCACATTATCACATATTAATTTTAATAGAGCAACATTTATATCAATAAAGTAAATAATTATAGAGCATTTTGGGTTGAATTAATTGCATATTATCAATTAGAACCAAATTAGATTATAATTATATGTAATTTATAATTATCTGGTCTACAGAACAGTAATAATCACAGCCTTGCCTTGCCTCGGGTTTGAGACCTAAGAGCAGGTTCTATACAGACTAACAGTAAGACGGCATGAATAGAATATCCTCCTAGTTATTGCTAGATTACTCGCAATGTAATAATAATTCTGTCGTGACGGCGTATTTAATACAGTAATAAATTAAAAATTCAGGTTACAAGTCTACGTTAACTATGATAGTCCACATTTAATATATGAAGCTAAACATATAAAGGGTGTATCAGTAAGAGTGCACTTTTTAAATTTAGTGTTATTTTTTTTGTGCAAGGGGAAACTCTGATATTTGCCAGCTGTAACATATTGTGTTTATTCCGATTATTAAAAATGAATCGCTTTACGAAAGAACAACGCGTTATATTTATTTTATGCTGAGATCGTTCGCAAACTTAGAAGAAATTTCAGTCGAGAAAGTGCACCTAAGTGTCAACCATTCGAAGAGTGGTCAAAAATTTTGAAGAAACTGCGTCAGTATGGACAGTAATACTCCTGTACGTACCGGTAGGTCACTGCGATGCGATTTAACGCCGTGCGATGTTTTTCTTTGGGGTTTTCTGATATCTCAGGTTTATGGAAATAAACCCGAAACATTTCCTGAGGGATCCAATTTCAAAGACACGTTGTCTTTGAAAAAGTAATGAAAAATTTTATGACAAGAGTAATGGCCTGTCATCAGAGCCATTTGACGGTTTTTTTATTCCATATTTAATCGGAACATGTCTTCTTTACAGTCCAATAAAAAAACCAGAACGCTCTCAAAAAATATGCGTTTAAATTTTAAAATGAAAAAGTGCACTTTTACTGAGACACCTTTAGCAACACTTTGATAGATATATTTAAATTTAGAATACCCTACTTACACGTTACTATATAACCACTGTCCTGATAAAAACTAGCGCAGTCTTTCAAGAGACCTAGTACAGACAACATCTAAAGTAGTACAAGAAGGTTTAGTGTGATTGGCCTTACTATCTATGAATTTCTGCCTGGGTCACAAGTCCCAGACACCTTTTCAGCAAGTCAGTTAAAATATACTCAACTTTATAAAGGTTTTAAGAGGCTAAACGGTTACAGGTACAAAGCAACGTAGCAATCGCGGATCAACTCTTAACAATGCTCTACCACTTGTCATCTCGTAATATCACTTAAAAACCTCTCGGAACTCGTTTTAATCTCGACAGTACTAACAGGTTGAACGGTCGAGATATCGGTTTTCTCGTTCTAATAATGTCTTTTGTTTCAATTACGGGTTAGCATAGTTAGCTTACTTTATCCAAATATTGTTCTTCAGTTTGACCCGTACTGGCTACGCCTGGGTGCAGATTACCACGCTATATCACTTATAACTTTTTAAATCTCTTTATTGTACACAAGTAAAATAGAAATAATACATACAAAGTAAAACTAAAATATACGAGTACAAAGGCGGACTTATTCCAAAAAGGAATCTCTTCCAGTCAACCTTAAATTGATTAAATGGAATAACAATGCTGAGATGGGTAGAAACGTGAATACAGTTTTTTTTTTAAATAACAGGTGTTTGTGTACGTTAAAAATGTATATAATTAAAAAAGTCTATAAATATACAAACTATACAAATTATCTACATATTTCTATACATACACATTTCACATACATACATACATAATAATAATAGTAACAGTGCAGGCTGTGACGGGAGCTCATCTGAAACTGGTTCTAGGGGTGCGAAGAATCTCCGGGTGGGAACAGATTTCCGTCAAACGACTCAAGCATCCTGTAGTAAGGACTTGGACATGCTTAGCGAAAGAAATTCAACGACACCATCACCTTTTCATTCATTTGAATCACCAACTTCATCCCCAAAATCATATATTGCTTCATCAAGGTCATCATCATCATCTATGTCTGTAGATGTTGTGCAGGAGGCACATGCCATTAAAACTGCACCCACTACAAACAATAATCGTACGCGCAAAAGATGGACGGAAGAAATGAATAAATTCATCTGGCGTACATACCTCATCGCAACAAAATTAAACTCTGATAAAGTGTACTTGGACCATCTTCATCGCGAATTTTCACAAAAATTTCCTGAAATGGAAGCATCGAGGCAGAGGTTAGGAGACCAATGTAGAGCCATTAATCGGAACAAACTACTTTCTCAAGATATATTAGAACAGATTAAAACAGAAGTTAAAGCCTATCTACAGCAAACACAAAATCAACATCTTATACATAATGAACCAAACACTTACCATATTACACTTTCCAACATACAAAAAAAGCCAATGTGTAGAATGAGATGGACGGACGAATTAAATGAAGCGATTATGAGGTCATACTATCGAGTAACAAATTTAGGTATAAATGAAACAGCGTATAGACAGCTTATGCATGTAGATTTTATTACTAATTTTCCATCACTTGGTCACTTAAGCGAGCAAAGAATAGCGGATCAAAAAAGGGTTATAATAAAAAATAAGTTTATTAGCAACGAAAGATTAAATTCATTAAAAAACGAAGTAGGTCAAGAATTAAAACAAACAACAAACTGTAGCCCAATCATAACCCCAACACCAAATACTGTAAATTTGGACAATAATATGCAACCATTAAGTTATGTAAATGAATCTAGTCAATTGGATTTAACACCTAGTCTTACAATTCAACAATCAGATCAAGAAATAAACCCGGAATCAACACAACATAATATACTAATTTCGGAACTAGTTGATAAATTAGAAAACACTATCACTCAATATGCTGAAATAGACCCTGGAAAGCGGCCTAAGTTACCTAGATTACGAGAAAACAAAAAACTTTATAATTTTGTAGATATATTTAATAAGCATATTCTAGAGAAATTTTACTCAACAAACTTTGATTTAACTAAAATTCACATGCTGATTTATTGTAGCGCACTTGTAATTTCTGAAAAGTTAGGATATAAAATACACGAACAAAATTTATCATCCATTATAGGAAATCGTAAATTACACAAACTTACATGGCAATTAAGGCTGGAAAATGATGTTAAAAAGTTAAGAGCAGATATAGGTAGAGTAACGCAATATATAAATAATAATAGATCTAGGAAAGTAGTGAAAAATGTAGAAGAAATTTTCAAAAGATTGACAGTCCATTCAAAGTATGATAAAAACAATATGAGACCAGAAGAATTTTTAGATACACTTAAACAAAAATTAGCTGTAAAATCCCAAAGACTTAGTAGATATAATAAAGCATTACAAAGAAAGCAAGTAAATAGGTTATTTAACTCTAATGAAAAAGTATTTTATAGGAGATTAAATGATGGTCAAGTAAATAATGAATGTGAGTTGCCACAAAAGGAAGCTCTCAAAAGTTACTGGACCGATTTATGGAAAAAACGAGAAGATCATAATGTCGAGGCTAAATGGATAGGAGAAGAAGAAACAAAATGGGAAAATTTGGACGGAATGGAATCTGTGGCAGTTACTAAAGAAGATATAGAAATAGTCACTAAGCGCATGAAAAATTGGAAAGCAGCAGGAATTGATAGTGTGCATAATTTTTGGTTCAAAAAATTTTTCGTGCTCCATGACAAATTAGCTAACCTTATAACAGACCTTATTACAGGGCAAAATGAATTACCCAAATTTGTCACAACAGGAATCACCTACATGTTACCTAAGAGCAACGATACAACAAACCCCTCACAATATCGCCCTATAACTTGTTTACCAACTATTTATAAACTGATCACGTCATGTATAACATTCAAAATTAATTCATATTTAATAAAAAACAATATACTGTCAGAGGAACAAAAAGGATGTAGACAAGACCATAAAGGATGTAAAGAACAGTTAGTGATAGATTCAACAGTTTTAAAACACGCCCAAATACATAAGAGAAATCTCTTTATTACATATATCGACTATAAAAAAGCGTTTGATAGTGTCCCGCATTCTTGGTTAGTTAAAGTTTTAAAAATTTATAAAATACATCCACATATAATTACTTTCTTGGAAAATGCTATGATCAACTGGAAAACTACACTAAATATAACTCTAGGAAATTCATCTTTAGCAACTGATGAAATCCGGATTGAAAATGGCATTTTCCAAGGTGATTCTCTGAGTCCTTTATGGTTCTGTCTTGCGTTGAATCCTTTATCGAGCCTTTTGAATAAAACTAATAACGGATACAAATTGACTAATAATACAGTAATAACACACTTAATGTACATGGATGACATAAAAATTTTTGCCAAATCACAGAGAGATCTTAAACAACTGATCGATTTAACGACACAATACAGCCAAGACATAAAAATGACATTTGGTCTCGATAAATGCAAATCACTTTATATTCAAAAGGGAAAAATTATAACTAGCAATGATACAACACAGGAAGATAACTTATTTTCGTTAATGGAATTCAATGACACTTATAAATATTTAGGCATATATCAATCTAATACAATAAATCATGTGCAGATAAAACTAAAACTTATTAAAGAATATTCAAATAGGCTAAACTTAATATGTAAAAAACAACTATATTCTAAAAATCTCTTTAAAGCCATAAATACCTATGCTATACCTGTTTTAACTTACACATTTGGAATAATAAAATGGACCCAAACTGATATTACAAAATTAGAAAGAAAAACACGAACTACATTAACAAAACATAACTACCTGCATCCTAAATCAGCTATTGAGAGAATGACAGTTAAAAGACTTAAAGGGGGGAGAGGTTTGATCAATCTTAAACAATTATGGGAAGGTCAGATTAAGAATTTGAGAGATTTCTTTTACACTAAATCTACGTCTAGTCACTTACACTTAGCTATTACAGAAATTGATAATAAGTTCACCCCACTTAATTTAAAAAACCAAGAAGTTCAGTTTAAGTCAGTAAGCGAACAGTTACACGAGGCATTAAATGTTTGGCGAAATAAAGAACTCCATGGACGACATTTGATTGATTTGGAACAGGGTCATGTTGATTTAGAAGCATCAAATATGTGGCTAAAGTTAGGCTATATGTTCCCCGAGACCGAAGGTTTTATGATTTCAATACAGGACCAGATAATTAACACAAAAAATTATAGAAAATTTATTATAAAAGACAATAGTATACAGAATGATAGGTGTAGAAAATGCAATAGTCATTCAGAAACAATACAACACATTATTAGTTCATGTCCCACACTCGCACAAACTGACTACACGCACAGACACAACCAAGTCGCACAAATCGTTCATCAAAAACTAGCCATACTTTACAAATTAATTCAGGACAACCTACTACCATACTACAAATACATACCTAAACCGGTATTGGAGAGCGCCACACACAAAATGTACTTTGACAGAGCAATATTAACAGACAAAACTATCCATAATAATAGACCTGATATAACTCTCGTAGATAAAGTAAATAAAGAGGCTTATATAATAGATATCTCAGTTCCCAGCACCCACAACCTACAAAAGACAATCTCAGATAAAATAACAAAATATATAGAATTAAAACAAGAAATCATAAGAATTTGGAAGCTGGACAAAGTGCATATTGTGCCTTTGGTTCTCTCCAGTACTGGGGTTATACCAAAGCATCTTTTAAGTTCACTAAAGCAATTAAAATTACCAAAAAGTATTTTCATTACTATGCAAAAAGCCGCACTACTCAACACTTGCCACATAGTCAGGAAATTTTTGCAGGAAGAATAGTACCTACATTAAACATTTAAATTTGAGCCCCACTTGGTTTAGACCCGTGTGGTTCATTAGTACCGAAATGTTAATTTCGAGAAAACAAGTGTCATAATAATAATAATAATAATAATAATAATTTCCTCCAAACCGACGAGGGAATGCATCGGGATGTGGTTGCAATGGACAAGGGACTGACCCCGCTCTCCTTGGCAAAAGAGAACTGGCGCAAACCTATAGTACTTAGCACCGACAACCGCAAGGAGGTATGGAAGAGCAAGGAGTTACACGGACGCTTCTACCGTGCCCTTCACGGGGACGAGGTCGACTTTAAAGCATCCGTATCTTGGCTACGGTTCGGTAACCTATTTGGGGAAACCGAAGGTTTTGTCTGTGCAATTATGGACGAAGTTATCATGACGAGAAACTACCGGAGGTATATTGTGAGGGATGGCACGGTGGACATATGTCGGGCATGTCACAGTTCGGGCGAATCACTCAGACATATTATTTCCGGTTGTCCTCGTCTTGCTAACGGCGAGTATTTGCACAGACACAACCAAGTGGCCAAGATTATCCACCAACAACTTGCTCTTCGATACGGCCTTGTGGAGTCTGAGGTGCCGTACTATAGGTATGCGCCCGACCCAGTTCTCGAAAATGGTCATGTCACGTTGTACTGGGATCGAACTATCATCACTGACAGGACTATTATTGCCAATAAGCCTGATATAGTGGTGATAGATCGATCGGAGCGCTGCACAATGATTGTTGACGTCACCATCCCGCATGACGGGAATCTCGTGAAAGCTGAGAAAGATAAACAAATGAAATATCTTGATTTAGCTCATGAGATTGTCGACATGTGGGATGTGGACTCAGCAGTCGTTGTGCCGATTGTCGTGACGGCCAATGGCCTAATAGCCAAGAGCCTCGATCAACATCTTAAGAGGCTCGCGTTGGATGGATGGGTCAAGGGCCTGATGCAGAAAGCGGTACTACTGGACACGGCACGTATCGTGCGGAAGTTCCTCTCTCTGGAGCCCTGACTGTCGGTAGCTTGGACCGTGTTCCCGCTGCCGGTTGGCCTCTATTTTTTATATTTTTAAATGTATTTTGGTTTTTTTTAGATATATTTAAAAATGTAAATTGTAGGAATAGTAGAGAATAATAATAATAAATATACTTTATTGTACACCAAATATTACAAAAGTAAGTCAAAAAATTACACCACAAAAGAAATATATGTACAATAGGCGGCCTTATCGCTCAGAGCGATCTCTTCCAGGCAACCTTGCGGTGGAGGAATCATTAATAAAAAAAAGAAACGGTAGGCGCACTCATTAAAAATAATAACCAAATCAAACACTTTAACTTAAATATACATTCATAAACAGGTATAATACATACACTACATACATAAACATAATATGCCTACATATATACATACATACATACACTACATGGATAAATACAATATGCCTACATATATACATACATACATACACTACAAGATGTACTTACATATAAACATACATATATTTATTACACATATATATATTTATATACATCCTGTATCTGTATCCCAGCTATTTTATACTATTTTCAACGTCAACATAATTTATGTATCACACTCGACATGCTGTGTCGACTCTGTCGATAGATGGCGTAATCGTACACACAATTGTCGCGATAAAACATAGTCTATATTCTTCTCCAAGCTCTAATCTATATCTGTACCAACTTTAATCCAAATCGGTTAAGTAACTAAAGCATGATTGCGTAATAAACAGACAGACCGTCTATTGGTCAATAGATGGCGTAAGTAGTAAGTTAAATCGCACCTTCGTTTGTAAGTTTATATTTCGGAAGTATAATATTAGAAGATAATTGTCTAATTTGGAAACTATTTATATTTTTCCTTCAGCCATCTGGTAGCAAGTTACAAAAAAAGAGAATATAATATTAACATTATTTCGCCATCTTCCTCTAATAATAGATTTCAATTCAATTACAAAAGGTCCAATACTAGGAAAAAATGAAGTGAATTTTTTATTTTACTGATATTTCTGATAAAATGTTCATTAAAAGCTTGTTTTATACGATAAACAAACATACTTCCTGTAAAGAATAAAATATTCAGAATCGGTTTCCCTATAAAGTTACACAAGCGGCTTTGCGAGTGTGCCTTGGAAATAAAGAACCTGATTTTATATATTTTTCCATAAAAAATATATATTTTAAGTCATTATTTATTTCTGCTTCATGCTTTACTTTACTAAAATATTCTACAAACAGTTTTGAATACACAATGTATTTTAAATACAATTATGAACGGTTTTATTTATACAGCAATGCAGTGTATGTTGTATGTTCCGCCGTAGCGCCTAAATTATTGAACCGATTTTGATGAGAGGTGTCAATAGATTCGTAATACGGCCCGGTGATTATAGGTTACATGAATTTTATAAAAATTTTAGAAAAAAAATTTTATTTTCTGAATACTTTACCATCTAAAAAGAGTATTGTAACGATGTAGTGGGGAAAGTTTTGATGCGATGCCGGTGATGATGGGGGGTTTTCGATGAGATGATGGCACGATGACCGAGTAGACGGGCGCAAGCCCGTCGCTGGCTGGACAATGATTATGAGGTGGTCGAAGGCCGAACAGGGCAATAATAGGAATCCTGGGTTGCGGCTGTTCGCCTAAAATTGGTGCAGTAATCAGTGTTCGCGGGTGTCTCCTTATAGAGAGCATACGCTGAAGCGCTGTCGATCACTGGATTAGAAGCGGCTGAACTAGACACCGAATTGGGTCCTGCTGAATTGGATACGGATTGTTGGTGACGGCTGCCGCTACACGATTTAAAAGTAAAAAGTGCTTGCGCGATACAATTGACTGGTGGCGCCATCTAGTTTAATTTTGTTGAATTAGGTCTTGTTACAGTATTAAAAACTGTGTAATTTGTAAATGTGTACATTTCCTACTATAGGTAAGAAATTTTATGATATATATTTCCTATGAAATCTATCATTGAATTACAAATTCTGGGATGTCAATAGAAATAATAAAACACTCAAGCCAAAACTAATAACTTTTAATTTAATCAGTTTAGTTTCTACTATTAGTGATTTTAGTTTGAGAAAGTTTTATTTTCTCTTTGCTTTACTTATTTTTATTTATTTAATTGCTTACACTTCTTAGATTTCCTACGAAGTGTTTGAAGTGCAAACAATTTACTTTTATATATTTTAGAAATTGTATCATTGCGAATCCGAAGTGGATCCCTCATCCGAATTAATATTATAATTTCACAAGTAACACTTAACGTTAGTAAAAGTAGGAAATACTTCAATACAAAATAAACAAACTACAATGTGATTTAATATACTACTAACGCCATCTATTGACGAATAGATGGTCTGTCATTTCATCAAACTTAAATCACGGCTCGCGTTGACCGGCGTTATGCTTAGGAAATGATTCGGAAAATTTTAATTTTGGTTATTAAATTGTTATAATTAATAACATGCGCAAAAAATACATATTTACATAGGCGTTTCCCAATGTCTGTATTTGATGCGGTTTTCACAAATAGATAGTGATTTAAGACAAAGGTTTATTTGCGAAGGAAAAAGGAAGGTAGGAACCCGGGGAGGGACGATAGTATTTAAATAAAAGTGATGTTTGGAATAATAAATTTGCAAAGTATTAAAAATATCTGTAGTGAATTTTTAAAATATATCTAAATCCTTACTTCCTTACAAATATTATAAATGCGAAAATAATTCCGTCTGTCGCGCTTTCATGCCAAAACTACTCAACCGATTTAAATGAAATTTGGTATACAGATAGTCTAGAGCCTGAGAAATTATAATTAATTATATTTTAAAAGTTTGCACAAGTTTTACCCTCAAGGCTGTGAAATAACAATAGGGGATGAAAAGACACTATTCCAAGCGGACGAAGTCACGAGCACGGTTAACATATTATCTACACTATTATATAAAAAGGAAAGATTTGATTGTTTGTATGTTTGTTTGCGAATAGACTCGAAAACGGCTGCACCGATTTCAACGCTGGCAACGCCCTTTATAAAGAAGAGTTTGAGGAAAGACGTAGGCTATGTTTTATCGTGAATAAAATACTTAAGAATACAAAGTAAACAAATGAGTGTGTGATTACTAGACAACCCAAACACAACGCATCATATTTTTAAATTGGCAACACTAAAAGTTTTCAAGCAATCCATAATCATAAAATCCGTTTAAATATTCCGTTTGTTCGTTGCAATCTGAAGCAGGGACCAAAAACAGGGTACAGCCTGTTGCCGCTAATTTGCATCCCTATTGATTATTCAATCCGACGTGGACATAGTGGAATTGATTCAGATGCTAATGTATATTATAATGTGGACTATTTTATAGTTTGGGAACCATTGACATAAACTTTACTTTAACGACTTGAGAGTACTTATCGGACTCGCGCACGAAGGCATACCAATATTTGGCAAAACAATCACGTTTGTTGTATGGGAGCCCCCCTCAAATATTTATTTTATTCTATTATTAGTATTTGTTGTTATAGGGGCAACAGAAATATACCATTTGTGAAAATTTCAAATGTCTAGCTATCACGGAAGGAGTCTTAGTAATACGGGATATAAATGATGAAATAAGAAGGTTTTTGGTTAATATATAGGAAAAAAATATTAAAACATACCTCAATGACAGATGGGGGGAGAGGCTTCTAGAAAAAACTTTTTAGGTATTCCAAAATACATAAAAAAATGCACTACAAATTCTTAATACACTACAGGATCATAATTTATTAATAAATTTAGATTAGATTATCATGTGAAAGTTTTAATGTTATATAGGTCAGCGTTTGACCATGACTTGCCTGAAAGCACGACACGGTCTAGGATGGAACACGCTTTCCTAGAAGTACATTCACTCTACATTTGAAAACACCAACATTATAGGAATTACAGACTCCGGCAGATCGTTCCACATCTTCGCAGTGTGAATAACAAAGGTGGACTCAAAGCGCTTGGTACGTTTTGTCTGGGAGTCCTGTAAAAAAAGGGGCGGCAGGAATTAGATAATGTAAATCCCGGGCACAATTACCGAAATGTGTCCGATAAAAAACCGATAGGGAGGCAACCCTGCATCGATGCTCGAGGCTATGCCGAGACTTGAGCAGGGTGTCATCTCCTATTATTCTTCTGGCGCGCCTCTCAAACAGCTCCAGTGCCTCAAGTTTGTTTCTGGTTTGCGCTTTGTACAAGCTGAGCAGGTGTTCTGGAGTGAAATAATGTCTCACCTTTGAGAGGATACCAAGTTTCTTTGCTGATAACTGGGCTTTTGACTCAATATATAAGCTAAAGTTTAGAGCCGGAGGGAAAGTGACGCCTAGAAGCTCTAGGTGGTTGGTTATCAGCACGGATACGTCTCGGAAAGATGGCGTCAGTTGAAATGGCCTCTTTTTTGTGTAAAATAAACACGCTTGCGTTTTGGTGGCGTTGAGCTTGACAAGATTGGCATCACCCCAATCGGAGACCGCCTTAAGGGCAAGGTTCAAACGCTCAACCAACTCTTTACTCCAAAAACTTGTAACTTTTTGTGCCAAGAAGCCATACATAATAACAATAAATATTTAAGTATAAAGCTCTTAGACTATGTTATTACAAATGGTGCGTCTCAGAAATGTAAGGCTGTGATGGATGTAAAGTGGAACTAAACGTTTTGGGACCGAAAATTGTGATTTCGACGTATTAAATCGTCTGTTTTGATTGATGATGGACGTAATGGGCGTTACTGAATCTATCCTTAATATAAACTATTTGTAAACGATATTTAGGCTAATCAATATAAACTTAATACCCGTCTTCTTCCATGTAATTATTATATTTCAATCAATCTTCATCATGGACGTTTTTATGCATCACCATTGCTGAGCTGGGTCCTCTCCTCAGACTGAGGAGGGTATTAGGGCAATTGAGAACTCTCAGGAACGCAGGTTTCCTCACGATGTTTTTTTTTCACCGTTATAGTAAGTGATATTATAATTGCTTAAAACACACATAACTCAGAGAAGTTAGAGGTGTGTCTCCAGGATAGAACTAGAACCTCCAGAGAAGACACTTAGACAAATTAACTAAATATGTATATTAATAATATATAAAGCTAAAGAGTTTGATTGTTTATTTGTTCACTTAAACGCGCTCATCTTAGGAACTGCTGGACTGATTTGAAAAAGCATTTCAGTATTAGATAGTTCATTTATCGAGAAAGGCTTTTAGGCTATATATCATCACGCTAAGACTAATAGGAGCGGAGCGGCATGCGGACGAAGCTGCGCGGGTCGACTAGTATTATATAAGTCTCTGTCTACTGTCTATTAACATATGGTTACCAATATTTTAAGATTTTTAAATTATATTTCGTATTAAATTAAATTGTCGAAAGGGTCTCTACGCGTTGACTACGGCTCCGCGCACGCCTTCCAAAGGCCCGGGTCACATTTGACCCTTAATTGGAAAAGTGATAATTATCACAATATCATGAGAATATGGGTTAAAGAGGAAATGAAAAAAATACGGAATTTCCCTTTATTGAAGAGAAATATGAAGAAACTTCGGTTCCGATATTTTGAACCTAATTACAACAGAAGTAACATTATTGTTAACAAAAGTTTTGTAGCTTTTAAAGTATGAAGGTGAGGTAAACATGTCGCCAATAGGAAACATTTCTAGATAGGAGTTTTCAATTTCTCTCATTTCATTAACGTCCTGGATCCGAGTGCAAGTGTCTGCAGCTACTGTGCTTCAAATTCATTGAATTATCTTTTAGAAGTAGAGAACCTTTTTAGTCAACAATGGTTAAGTGAAAATTAGAAGGTAGATAAGATTTAATATAACATTTTATTGAAATCTTATATACTCGTAGTTATTTGCACTAACGAATAGCGATGAATACTAACCAATGTAGTGCCCGTGTGCAACCATCATCGTATTGCCCTTGGTGACGATAAAAAAGCTCTTCGTCTTAGAAGCAAATTTACTTTTCTGTAAGGTTTCATTGACGATGATGATTCATTTTTTTATCTTCATTATTTACACGAACAGAGTCAGTTGAGAAACAGGTCTATTCCTAAAAGAGTTACCATCCCTTGGAGGCGCTCGTGTGCATTGCACCCTTCACCAAAAAACCATTACTAGATTTTAAGCCCTGATACATGTTATTAACTTTCCTGACTCTATTAATTTAATTAGTAATGCCGGGAGTCAACCCGCAAAAGAAAATCAAAATTTGACAGTGTTAATCTTAAATTCAAATTGTACGGAACCCTTAATATACCCGTGAGGGGACGGGTTAGAATACTGTTCCCCTCTGCCGCTGGGAGAGCATCCAGACTTACCCCTCCCTCTCCTATCACATTAATGCTGCAGATCTAGTGGACTCTGGGCTCTTGCTCAGGGTTTTTTCTCTCTCCTCCTCCCCACTCTGTCTTCGAGGATACAACGCATTGACAAAAGAAGAGGGTATCTATTGTTTTGCGGATGTCCATGGGCGATGGAGGCCACATACCATCAGGTGAGGTGGTAAAAAAAAATGCACGAGTTCCACAATTCTGGCTGACTTTTTTATCCATTATTTGTCACTAACTATTCTAGTTTCACTTCAGGTTTTTTAGTTTCATTCATTTCATTAGTTTCACAATAAAAGCGAGCTAAGGTGTCTGCTATTAATTTATATTCGGACGTTCAAGATTTTCTTAAGTAGAACTCTTAACGAATTAGCTTTGAGATTCTGTTGCAAGAAACTCTTTACTCAACATTGAGTAAAATTGTTTTTTTAATAGATTTAAATAAAAAGGTTTACATATATTAACTCACTAGAAACTGCCAGCGGATTTATCTGCCGAAACAGCAGGATTGAGTCCAGAGTCAATTGAAAAGTGTGTGATACACTCACCAACCAACTCACTCGTTTTTTTTTGTCACGTACTAACTCACTCAATTATTCTCTTACTAAGTCCTTGGCAATTTAAAAATATTCGTTGTATATAAAGACTTTAAAATGGCAATTCTATTCCACCGGAATAATGTTTTGAATAATTTCCTTCAATCCTATAGAATTTTGATTTTTCGGGATAAAAAATAGACCATGTGTGAATTTAAGTTGTATAGTATCTAAGTAAAAAATTTCACTCAAATCTGTTCTGCGGGTTTTGTGTGATTGATTTACAAATATCCTACTATCAGTAGGTTACTTACGATTTATATTTTGTTTTCCCAATAATTTCCTAAAATATTCTGATGTTACCAAGTATTTTTTTTTAAATGATTAAGCAATACTATACAATAAAATAACACAATTACAATTCTGTTTACAACAATTTTCGATGTTCTAAAACGAAAATCCATGTCCATCCAAGCCTGTTTAGCAAAACCAAACTAGTTAAACTAAACTACCAATTATTTAGGTTTAAAAACACTAGAACTCATGTAGAACGAGTATTCAATTAATTGAATAGCTTAATAAATATCTGTTTCCTCTTATCAAATAAATTCAGTTGGAAAAGCGGAAAATGGTGTTTTATTCCGAGTCATTACAGTTTGATTTGGTGAATTCAAAGTTTGACGCGAGACCGAAATCCCCGGATTTAGCTGTAATAGAACGGTTCTACTGTTACGTTATATCTTATATAGAAGCTTTGTTTGTATGTGATATAAGCTGAAGTCTTACCGGTGTAGTGAACTTGAGGAATCTTACCTGAAAAAAGGAAATAATTGATTATTTATGGTGGAAAAATGAATTTTAAATCAAGAATTTAAGTTGGAGTTTTCAAATAACTTGAAGGAACTTTCCCAACGATGGAATTTCTCGGTTATTAGAAAATAAAAAAAAAATTCAATATATTGTATCTGAAAAAAATAAAACCGGTTGTTAAGGAACCCATGCCAGCTAAATTTACGGTGAATATTAACCAAGACATAAGGCAATAAATGGACTAAAAAAAAGAAAATTGTATTTAAGGTACTCTAGTTAGGTACAAGGCCATTAATTGTGCATACTTTTTAATGATAATCAAACTTGTAATAAAAGTGTACGAGTATTAAATAAGATACCGTCACACAATTTACTTCAAATCTTATACGTCACTTTGACAGCTTGGCGAATGTTGGAGTAAGTTGATATACGAGTATCGACGTTATATGTCCCTCTAAAAACCCAAAACCAACATCAATTTAAAGCTGAAACGTTCATCCTGAATCTGAAAAGAAGTGTACAAAGAAAGAAACTAATTTAAAATTCAAATGACCGGTCGAAAGTAATATAGTTCGCCTCGAGGAACTTCGACCAATCGCGTCGCAATAACGCGGAACGCATTTTTTCAATCACTCTACTAGAAAGGAATGGCCGCTTCATGAAACATTTATGGGGCCATTGCGGTGTTGCCAGAATATACTATAACCTTGAAGTTGTTGTTTTTTTTACTGCTACTTATACTTTTAAAAGTGTGCATTTAGATTAGCAGAAATTGCAGAAGTATTAACGCTTTGCAAGACATGTGTTGTTGTTGGGGAATTGTTGATTTCATCGGTTTTGTGATTATTATGTAGTAAATATTCCTGTAAAGAAAACTGTGTTACTGAAGATTTGTTTTTAAATATGTCGTTATCAGTGGCTAACCAATTATTTGATGATTCTTGTTTATCAAGTTTAAGTTTTTCTATGAACTTTGTGCTCAACTGTAAATATATTTGGATCACGCAAAAAAAGACTACAGATTTCATTGATATTCGGCACATAGATACATTATAACCTGGATTAACATGTAGGCTACTTTTTATCCCGAAAAAGTTTAGAGTTCCTCTGGGATGATCTTAGTAATAACACATTATGTTTACTGTAAAAATCGCCAAAATATTTCAATTTAGCTATAATATATTGTATGTTTTTTGTTACATCTAAATATAAATAGGTATTCCTTATAATTTGATCATAAAACATAAATGAGGTGTATCCTATCCTATCTTCGTCGCCAATTTTAGATTGGTATTGTAAAAAAAGTATAATCTAATGGATATCGTAATTATTTCGATACGAAAATAAGAGCTTTATATTATACTTGGGAAAAAATATATCTTTTTGAATTTTTGAAACCAGTCGTATCTCAGTTCTCAATATCCCTCTTTTCAATCACCACTCCAGTACAGCGAAGGAATGGCCGCTTCATGAAAAATTTATGGAGGCGAGGAGTGAGGAGTGCGGAGGGAAGAGTACCAGAGGCACATAACAGACCCAACGACAGTAGTTTATAGCTTCGGTCTAGAGCCACTAAAACGCTTCCCGAGTTTGTGGAGGCCTCAGATAATGTTTATATCGCGAATCGAATGTTTTCTTCCTTTAACAGCGCAATAAAATTTGTTTCTGTTTTGACGTATCTAATAAATACGGTTTTACGTTTTGGGTTTACTCTCTATCTATACTTTAAAAATTATCAGTCAAAGTCAAAATTATTTATTTCAACTAGACTTTTTTTAAAAGTACTTTTGAAACGTCAAAAATTAGTCGGTCAGTTAGTTTATCTGAAGCTACCACCAGCTCGGAAAGCAGTTTTCTGTTGAGAAGAGCCGGCCAGAAACTCAACAGTCGCTCTTTTCAAAAAGCCATGTTTACATAGTCTGTTATACAAATGATTTAACTTGAGAGTCAACGTCACTTAGATTCCAAGCATTCTCATCATTTAAGTAATCCTGTGCATTATAGTATGTTTTATTTATTAATGACTTTTTGATCCGAGTTTTAAATTGTTGAAGTGGCAAGTCTGATATAGGCTGTGGAATCTTATTATAGATGCGCACACCAAGCCCCATGAAGCTATTACTGACTTTGTGGAGACGATAGTAAGGCATTACAAGTTTATTTCTGTTTCTAGTATTAACATTGTTTGTCACTGTGTTTTGAATACAAATGGATATTCTGGTAAATGAACAAAATATTACAATATATGTATTGAGATGGGACTGTAAGGATGTCAATTTTTTTATAAACATCTCTAAGGGAATCCCGCACTCATAAGTTATAATTGGCCCGAACAGCTCTCTTTTGAAGAATAAAAATGGATTCAATATCCGCGGCCCTACCCCACAGTAAAATACCATAAGACATAATACTGTGAAAGTAACTGAAGTAAACTAGCTTATCAGTATTAATATCGGTCATTTTTCTGACTCTCCTTACTGCGTAGGCAGCTGAGCTGAGTCTTCCCGCTAGAGATGAAAAATGTGGGTTCCACTGGAGTTTTGAATCCAAAGTTATATTATGTTAGTTTTATTTCCAAGGTTTTAGTTTAATTAGCTTTCACGGTTAAACTACTGAATCGATTTCGATTAAATTTGGTACAGAGATAAACTAGAGCTTAAAAAATTAAATAAGCTTTTCTTTTTAACGTTTAATCGCGAAAAAAAGACTTGAAGGGGTTGAAATAGGGGATGAAGTGCATGTCGAGATGTGTAGAGTATAATAATAGAAAAGATAACATCATCATACAAATACTACGACAATATTGTCCGTGGTTTACAAAAATTATGGTATCTTAGGTTTAATTTTATTGCAACTAATAAAAAGAATATGTAACTTTTCCCATTAATGTTTTTGCTTTGAAAATAGATTACCATTGATCTATCTAAATAATCTAGATAATAATTGTCTACAATTTGTGCGTTAGTTAGGCAACTAATGACAGTATTTGGACTACTTTACATAATGTTTACTGCTTGAAATCACTAGAGAAACACCACTATTGTTGAGACAGATGGTATCCTAGGTTAACGATAGACGTTATTTATACAAGATAATTAATTCAGCAATAATAGTTAGGTAACTAAGCTAACCTAAAAATCCAAAAACTTTTCCAAAACCATTCAAATTAACACCCACAAAAACTCGAAAGTTTAATCATACGTCAGCCTTTATGGGTAAAGAGTAAAGCGAAAATGAAAAATACTCGTAGAAATCCCTTTACGAAATAATAGAGAGGGCAGCACTGAGCACTGAGCACTGAGCAGTGAGTGAGTCTCTCTCAGAGTCGTTAGCGAAACTCGAAACTCGGAACTTGGATCGAACGTTCGGTATTTTCAAATGATTAATGTGCTTACTGTTTATGAAGTCCCCGTTTCAGAGGATTTGTTTCCACGAGAATTCTAACTTTATTAATGTTTTTCTAATATATCTTTAACTTTATAAGAATGTAAGAGTAGAACATTAAATAATGCGCTATACGTTGCGTGATGTTTTACCATTCATTCTTAAAAAATGTGGATAAAATGTCTTGAGTTATACACGATGCATTAACTGCTACTTGTGAGAGGACACTCACTACAAATACTACAATCAATTTGACTGTTAATTACTTCCCAAAGACATAACGTCCAAGCAGCTCGACATGCACTTTATCCCCACGTCGATAGATGGCGTACGAGAACACTTTACTTTGCAATATTTTACTTTGTATTTTTAAGTATTTTTTATTGATATAACCTAGCGTATGTTCTTCCCCAAGCTCTAATTTATCTCTGTGCCAATTTTCTTAAAAATAGATTCGATGATTTAAACGTGATAGCATAACAGACAACTATCCGTCAATAGATGGCGTAAGTAGTATATTAAATCGCACTTTCGTTTATTTAGTTTCTACTCTTGTTTCTTAAGAGTTACTTTCAATTTAAATATAATAATTGTGGTCTCAATTGTTGCATTATTTTAAGAGATGATATTTTTAGTGTCTGTTGAATATTTACGAATCTGTATGAACAAGCACTTAGCGGTACTGACATGCCGGTTTAGCTTTATTTTATTAAGTGAGGGTTCACAATAACATATAGCCTTGTTAAACCTTTGTTTAAACCATTATTGCTTATTTCTGGCGAATAATTAAAACATGAAATCTAGCATATTAATTCCTTGTAAAACATATGAAAAATCTATTAAATAATCACTTCCAAAAATTGCAGAGGAAAAGGAGAGATAAATAAGATTAATTCTGAAAAACTCTCGCCTACACTGTTCAACTTTATATCTTACATCAGCCTACTGACGCAATCAATTTAACTAAACTAAGCAACAAAAGCAAAGGAAACAGAGATTATAAGATCAGATTTTTTTCCGCGGCAGTTTGACTAGTAATTTCATAGATTAAATTTTGACTACATATTATAATTATGACGTCAGTCCGAATTAAAATATAGGAGATCTAAATGAACGATCTGATAATATTAAAGTAGTTAAAATTGAATTACGATAGATAGCAAAGGCGTGACGTCACACAATTCGCATATAAATTGGTAAATAAAGCACCTTTTGTATTTGATTGTGAATTCAATGAACAAAGTAGGAGAAGGTACCGACAGGCTGGTGCTTGTGGTGACAGCTAATACTATTCTGTTATACGAATATTCCCAGTTTATTAATACGAACTGATGGGTAATTCTGGTGTTGTTTAGTGTTAGCGCACGTTATTTACCCGTGAGGGGACGGGTTAGAATACTATTCCCCTCTGCCGCTGGGAGAGCATCTCGTAAGAGCCGAGTAACCCAGCACCCCCACTGGTGGTAGGGGATCTGTTCCCCGACTGGCTTGCGACCACCAGCATGCGAATCCGATCGCCAAGTGTCATAGACGCGTTCCGGTTGAGCCGCATGTGGGCCAGACTTACCCCCTCCCTTTCCCATTCCATTAATGCTGTGGGTCTAGTGGACTCTGGGCTCTTGCCTAGGGTTCGTTGAATCCGCATCATTTTTCTTCTTCATTCCCCCTTCCCACTCTATCTTCGGGGATGCAACGCATCGACAAAACGAGAGTGTTTCTTGTTTTTCCGATGTTCATGGGCGATAGTTGCCACTTACCATCAGGTGGACCATCTGCTCGTTTGCACCTTATCTATTATTAAAAAAAAAAAAAAAAAAAAATTAAGTCAAAATATTTAGGTGCTAACAACTGAAACATTATTTATTATTATCCCGCAGGAACTATGAATTTTTATGGGATAAAAAGTAGCCTATATGTTAGTCCAGGTTATAAAGTATCTGTGTGCTAAATTTCATTAAAATCCGTTCAACCGTTTTTGCGTGATATATGATTATGTAACATCCAAATTTTTACATTTATAATATTAGTATGACTATGTTCTCTGTTTATCCTAAATTACTGGGATTTGAACCCACGACTTATGGACCACTGAGCTACTGCTTAACATAGGTTTTCCTATACAAACGTCGTGAAAAATGTTATATATCGGACTTCAACTGATAGGTGAATGAGGAACAGATTTAAGTTCTTTTACTAAGCGTAAACTCTCGCCTACATTGCTCCACCTATTTACCTAAAATGTTATTTAGAGAACTACTAATATTTTAATATTACTATTGTTAATATTCAATCTATGAAGCTACACGTGAATTATTGAAGTTATACCTTATTCAATAGCACGCGAGTCTTTAATATTATTACTCTACAAGGTTGAAGAGGGAAAACTAGAGCTTATAAGGGTCTTAAGCTCCAGGCAATGCTCTGCTTCCTATGTAAAGTGCATGATGTCTTCTACGCATTACTATGCACTACCAATAGACAGATATGCATGCATATTATTGTAGAAAACCCGTGTGAAGCCAGGGCGGGTAGCTAGGAGCTCATAGATAATAGACCTACATTCAGCAGAGCTTGAGTATTATTTTAAATTTTTAATAACTCGGCATCATTAGAATATTAAAAATCATAAAAAATTTCTACATTTCGAAGCCAAATGAAACCTACCATAAAGAACAATATGTGATGCGTTGTTCCCATTTATTTTAATCACAGCGGGGAAAAAAATTAATGCCTGACCTACATTATATACAGTTAGACTGAAATACTAATGCGTTAAAAACTGTATAGTTTAAAATATGTTGACTATTATCTGCCTGGTACTTTGTGTATGGAAACTACAGTATCACTTACAGACTAACTCACTTAGGTACGCATAGTCATTTACTGAAATAAAAAAAATAAGATCTTCATAGGAATTGTGAAAAGTTATTCCGAGATAAAAACTTCTATACCACAAATACTTAGCTTCTTTCCGGTATAAAAAGTATCCCGTGAGTATTACGAGTACTATACAGCATTAAAAATATAAAAATAATCTTATACTGATATATAAAGCTGAAGAGTTTGCTTGGACGCGCTAATCTCAGGAACTACTGGTCCGATTTGAAAAATTCTTTCAGTGTTAGATAGCCCATTTATCGAGGAAGGCTATAGGTTATATATCATCACGCTAAGAACAATAGGAGCGGAGCTACACGCGGACGAAGTCGCGCGGGTTAACTAGTTATCTATAAAACCTAGCTGCGCTTGAGACTCATCATGCAATACAACACTAAACAATATTACACTAATCTGACAATGTTAAAATTAATTAGGACAGAAGTTATATATTATGGATTTTAATAATATAACTATAGTAACTACACAAACATACAAAATGTCGCAAATATAATATTAGTAGGAGGAATAAAAAATCCTGTGTATTGTTGCTAAATAAAAATATTCATATTTTAATATATTATTCGAAGAACTTCAATTTTTTTGTTTGGATAAAAAGTAGCTTAATGTAAAGTATCTGTGTGCCAAAAATCAGTGAAATCCGTTCTGCTAATTTTGCATCATTGAATAACAAACATCAAGACATCCAAATATCATATAAAACTTTCAAATTAATAATATTAGTAAGGTGACCTATTTAGTATTATTATTAAAAATAAGGGCAAAATTCTTTGTAATAACCAGCAGAAATAAAATGTTGCAAAATTACCTAATTAGCAACATTTTATAATCATATATGATGCGAAACGAAACGTGTGTCCCAGTTTCATGCAGTTGGAAAATTGGAATATTTTCTTTGTTACATATGAAGTTGAGATACTTTAGTTATTATATTATATAATAATATACACGGGTGATATTAATTATAATTTTCAAAACCAAGTAGTGTACATACTAGTCATAGATCACATGATGATCTATAGAAGTAAATATGTCATCATATTAGGCAAACAAACCATAAGTTCTAGATCTAGGACAATCTAAATTTATATACGTCACTAGGTGACCTGACAACCGTTGTTATGCCATATAAGTTTAAATTCCTTGGAGTGAGCCACCCTTATCACTTAGGGGTATGAAAAATAGATAGTAGCCGATTCTCAGACCTACTGAATATGCATAAAAAATTTCATAAAAATCGGTCGAGCCGTTTCAGAGTATGCTTAGTTACATTGTGACACAAGAATTTTATATACAGGATTAGCTGCGCCCTGCGATTTCATCCGCTATATTTTGGATAATTCACATTATATCATTATAAATTATATTCTATGTATTATTCTGATGTGTAAGCTATATTATTGTAAAGTTTCATCAAAATCCATTAAGTAGTTTTTGCGTGAAAGAGTAACAAACATACATCCACACATCCATACATTCTTACAAACTTTCGCGTTTATAATATTAGTAGGATAATCACTACATAGTATAAAAGAGAGTCGCTAACCGTCTGTCTGTCCCTATGTACGCTTGTATCTTTAAAACTACGCATCGGATTTTGATGCGGTTTTTTGTAATAGCTAGAGTGATTCAAGAGGAATGATTATATGTATAATAAATGCATATTACAGTAGGGAAAGTAACCGTGCGAAGCCGGAGTGGTATATAACCTCTGTTTTGATAAACTTGAGCCAGTTGCCAAACGGACCTCGCCTGGTGACCATAATGGCTGCGCAGAAGTGTGGGTTGTGATGCTGAGTCTGCATTACTAAGGTTTGGAGTAAGTGTTTAATATTGGTCTGTAGATAACATATATACAAAAAGTCGAGTTAAATACACCATTTATAACTCAAAAACGGTTAGACAGATTTTGATGAAATTTAGTACAAAGATAAACTAAAGCTTGGGAAATGACATAGTCTAACTTTTATCACCACAAAAAGGCTTTAAGGGATTCAAATAAGGGAAGAAACTTTGAAACTAGTTCGTTATATACATAGCAAAATATGTTAATAGATAAATAAACTAAAGTTTGAATGAAAAATACCTTAGTTAATCCTCCATCTTAGCATATCAGTGTTACATCGTATCTCAAAGCAATTTCAATTCAAAATTACTTTCATTTTTCTATGGACACTTAACGCTCTATAGCAATAAAGATGGAGGGCGCCATATTTATTATTCGATTATCACAATAAAAACCTCATAACATGAGCCTCGTATGTGATTATACTATTAAAGTACTGCTTATGGGATATTTTAATTTTGTATACAACTTTCTAATAATATAGATATCGGGTCTTCATACAAATATCACAAAAAAGTGTTTCTGTCATATTTAATTCAAATAAAAGTAAAATATTATGTTCAAGGGTATAATATATGTCGGAGCATAGTAAAAGATTATCGATTAATCGAATCGTTATCGTTGTCTATGGCGCTGATGTAGGGTAGTAGTCACTTCTGTCGTTTTGACAGTCTCGACCATTTATATGCCATCGACAGTCCGGCTGAAGTCTTAGTCTTGCGCAGTCTCTCAAGGAGTGAAGTAGTTTCTGGATGGTGTTAGTGCTTGGAGTGCTTATTTTGCGTCGATATATGTATATATTGTTACTTATGTCATATTTAAATAAGCTTTTTTTAATTGTGCATGGAATGGACCTCTTTGTGGCTATTGGAACTCTTTTATTAATTTTAGGTGCTGATTGCGAGTACAGGGAAATTTTTGCCTCTGACACTTTTACGTGTAAAATGCTAATTTATTGTATTATAGGTCAATGACTATCATCATCTCAGCCACAGGACGTCCACTGCTGGACATAGGCCTCCCCCAGAGATTTCCAGTACGACCTATCACCTGCGACCTGCATCCAGCGGCTCCCTGCAGCCCTGACCAGGTCGTCTGTCCATCTTGTGGGAGGCCTTCCAACGCTTCGGCGTCCAGTCCGTGGTCGCCACTCTAGAACCTTTCTGCTCCAACGGCCATCGGTTCTACGGGCTATGTGCCCAGCCCACTGCCACTTCAACTTACTAATCCGCTGGGCTATATCGGTGACTTTGGTTCTTCTACGGATCTCCTCATTTCTATCAATGACTATATTCCATGTTAATATTTCAAATTATAATAACATGGTAGAATTGCCGTGTTTGTGTGCGTATCACGTTAAAACGGCTCAATCGATTTACATGAAATTTGGTACACGGATACTTTAATAAGTATATTAACACATAGGGTACTTTTTATCCCGAAGAAGCACCGTTCTTGTGTTATAATGATGGTGGATCAAAATTTTCAACTTCAGCTTTATTTGTTTTACTCGTTGAATATATATGTCGAAGAATAGTAAAATAGTATCGAATAATCGAATCATCATCGCTGTCTATGGCGTTAGAGTAGGGTAGTAGTCACTTCCGTTGTTTTGACAGTCTCGACCCTCGACCCTTTATATGCCATCGACAGTCTGACTGAAGTCTTATTCGTACGCGGTCTCTCAAGAAGTGAAGTAGTTTCTGAATAGTGTTGTGTTAATGCTAGAAGTGCTGTCCGATCAAGGTCACGTGAGTACCTTACAATCTAGTTGCCACGTCATGTGCTAGGTTAGGTTTATGTAAGATTAACCTTAGGTTTAAACAGAGAGCTTAGCAGTGGAAGTGAGTGTCGTAATTACTTAAAGGAATTCCTTAAGCCTACACCTTGGTCACAAGTCCAAGGCACTGCTTGGGTTCCTGGTTCGGTAACAGTACCTACGTTGCGTTTACCCAAATGCCCACTCAATATTATCACCTCCTTTTAGTGTTTTCCAATATTCTCCATCTTCCTCCTTCATCTCCTTCTCATCGTTTAAAATCCCCGACATATAGTTCTACGTGGACCAAGTCACGTGGGTCGACTAGTTTCTGTAATAAGAATTTTGTGGCTTTTATAACAGTAGCCTAGGGCGCATTTATTATTCGATTATCACCACAAAAACCCTTCGTACAATGACGTCGCTGCGATCACATTAGAGCCAACCCCTGTCTGTCCGTACATATAAATCGGTTATCAATTTTCATATACTTTTTGGACGGCTTTTACTAATTTTTAACAAGGTTGGACAAGACGAATATGGTGAGTTTTTTTGTAGCCAAGTTGGGCATCGTAAGACATACTCGTAGGTTTTACTAACACTATTTAAAAGAAGATTTTTATTATTTTAAACTTGTTGGCTCAAGTCTATCGAAACAGAAGTTATATACAGTCTTGAAATAAAATAAAATATTCTATCCACGAATATAAATTAATTAACGGTATATTATCTATAAGTTACCAAAGTATACGTAGTATAAGTATAGTATAATTTGGCAAAGTTATCCTTGTTAGGATTAAATTTGAAATAAAAATAAAAAATAAGATAAGAACTACTAGCTAGTCCCACTGGATTATTTATAACTTAAGTCAATCAGAGACCGTCTGACAAATAATTTTATGGAGTAAACATTGTCATAGATGTACACACATACGTTAGTTAGAGTAATGTATAAGCTCTGTGGGTCACATTCTCCGAGGAAGTGGTATGAAAACTATTTTATTTATAGAAGTCTAGAATTTCTTTTCTTTGTGTATCTCAATTGTTTCATCGGAATTTACGGCGTTATTTTTATATGGCTTTTAAGATTATCTCACAAGATACGTTATTTATGTTTTTCTACCCTCGTAAACAAGTTGATAGTTTTTCAAATGATTATTACCTAGTTACCTAGAAAAAGAATAAAAATATAAAATTCTTCTAGTAGGATTCGTACACATGCATTAATAAAATTGTAGTAATACACAAAGTGGGCTTCTTATACTTTCATTGATAAAATTGTTGTAGTACACAAATTGGGAGTCGTAGACATACATTGAAAAAGTGTACTAATACAGAAAATGGCCTTCGTACACATACTTTGATAAAATTGTAGTAGTACACAAAATAGGCTTCGTACACATACATTGATAAAATTGTAGTAGTACACAAAATAGGCTTCGTACACATACATTAATAAAATTGTAGTAGTGCACAAAATAGGCTTCGTACACATACATTAATAAAATTGTAGTAGTACACAAAATAGGCTTCGTACACATACATTAATAAAATTGTAGTAATACAAAAAGTGGGCTGCGTACACATACATCGATAAAATTGTAGTAATACACAAAATGGGCTTCGTGCACATACATTGATTAAAAATTGTAGTAGTACACAAAGTGGGAGTTGTACACATACATTGATAAAGTGTAGTAATGCAGAAAGTGTGCTTCGTACACATACATCGATAAAATTGTAGTAATACACAAAATGGGCTTCGTACACATACCTACATTGATTAAAAATTGTAGTAGTACACAAAGTGGGAGTTGTACACATACATTGATAAAGTGTAGTAATACAGAAAGTGTGCTTCGTACACATACATCGATAAAATTGTAGTAATACACAAAATGGGCTTCGTACACATACCTACATTGATTAAAAATTGTAGTAGTACACAAAGTGGGAGTCGTACACATACATTGATAAAGTGTAGTAATACAGAAAGTGGCCTTCGTACACATACATCGATAAAATTGTAGTAATACACAAAATGGGCTTCGTACACATACCTACATTGATTAAAAATTTTAGTAGTACACAAAGTGGGAGTCGTACACATACATTGATAAAGTGTACTAATACAGAAAATGGCCTTCGTACACATACTTTGATAAAATTGTAGTAGTACACAAAATAGGCTTCGTACACATACATTGATAAAATTGTAGTAGTACACAAAATAGGCTTCGTACACATACATTAATAAAATTGTAGTAATACAAAAAGTGGCCTTCGTACACATACATTGATAAAATTGTAGTAGTACAAAAAGTGGGAGTTGTACACATACATTGATAAAGTGTAGTAATACAGAAAGTGGGCTGCGTACACATACATCGATAAAATTGTAGTAGTACACAAAATAGGCTTCGTACACATACATTGATTAAAAATTGTAGTAGTAAACAAAGTGGGAGTCGTACACATATATTGATAAAGTGTAGTAATACAGAAAGTGGCCTTCGTACACATACATTGATAAAATTGTAGTAGTACAAAAAGAGGGAGTTGTACACATACATTGATAAAGTGTAGTAATACAGAAAGTGGGCTGCGTACACATACATCGATAAAATTGTAGTAATACACAAAATGGGCTTGTGGGAGTCGTACACATACATTGATAAAGTGTAGTAATACAGAAAGTGGCCTTCGTAAACATACATTGATAAAATTGTAGTAGTACAAAAAGTGGGAGTTGTACACATACATTGATAAAGTGTAGTAATACAGAAAGTGGGCTGCGTACACATACATCGATAAAATTGTAGTAATACACAAAATGGGCTTCGTACACATACATTGATTAAAAATTGTAGTAGTACACAAAGTGGGAGTCGTACACATACATTGATAAAGTGTAGTAATACAGAAAGTGGGCTGCGTACTCATACATCGATAAAATTGTAGTAGTACACAAAATAGGCTTCGTACACATACATTGATTAAAAATTGTAGTAGTACACAAAGTGGGAGTCGTACACATACATTGATAAAGTGTAGTAATACAGAAAGTGGCCTTCGTACACATACATTGATAAAATTGTAGTAGTACAAAAAGTGGGAGTTGTACACATACATTGATAAAGTGTAGTAATACAGAAAGTGGGCTGCGTACACATACATCGATAAAATTGTAGTAATACACAAAATGGGCTTCGTACACATACATTGATTAAAAATTGTAGTAGTACACAAAGTGGGAGTCGTACACATACATTGATAAAGTGTAGTAATACAGAAAGTGGACTTCTTCCACATCTACTACTAATTAATTAATTAAAATACAATTTTCGTCTTGAGAGGATTTTAAACTGTTTGTAACCACACTGAATTTCTGTGATCAATCCAGGTTACAAAGTATCTGAGTGTTAAATTTTATTCAAATTCGTTTAACTGTTTTGTGTGGTTGAGTAATAAACATTCAAACATACAAACTTTCCCTTGTAGAGGTAGAAGATAAAACTACCCTAAATTCAAAAATTTAACATCATCCCTCTTGGCAAATATTAGTGTCATTAAAGCTACTCTAACTAGTTTTTATTATTATTGTAATATTTCTTATCAGTGTGAATTAATAATAACCGTATGTTTCCCTTAATAAAGCGGATTTAACTAGTAAAATATAAAATGAACATCTTCCATTCTTCCACAACCTAACCTAACCTAACTTCAGAACGAATGCACCAAGTCAGTTAATTTTTTATTTGTTGTGTTAGTTATTGCCAGGACATGGTATGTATAAAAGAAAAAGTGAGTGAGACAGATAGCCAGTGTGATGGTGGTGTCCACTCCAAATCAGTGATTTACAACGCATTATAGAATAGAAATACAACGGAAATAGTGGGTAAATATTTGAGAGAGTGAGTGAACGGTGAATACATCTCCGCAGTTAGAACAACACAATTTGTAATTATATAGGAAGTGACAACTCTACACGTGGTTCCATCGATTGATAACCTCTAGAGAATACTATGAAATTGATGCTATTACGGCTTGTAGAACTCTATGTTGACAAATTACAGTCATTTTATAATGGAATTCAAAAGTAAATACAATTAATGTTTAGGTTACTGTTGTGTATGCATTTCTGTTCATATATTACACTATATAGAAACACTCAACCTCGTGCGCACGTCAGTCATCATCAAGCCGCTGACGGGAGTGGACGTGTTTGTTTTTTAATCTGTCTGTTAATTGACGAAATAAAAAGCTCTTAAGTTTATTAGGGGTCCAATATTATAATTAGCAATACGTACACTATATACTAAATTTAAAATTGTCAAATATATATTATATATGTGGGCACGTAAGTTAGGCTTAGGATAACCTAACCTCAGTTTAAACAGTGAAACTAAGCAGTGGAGGGGAGTGTTGGAATTCTGTTAAAAGGCCTTACAAACCTACACCATGGTCACAAGTCATTGCTTCGGTTCCTGTCGTAATTGTAAAAGATCATAATGTTAAGTTCTTTATCGGATCAGTAGCAGTATCTACGTTTTATATAGTCCGTGCAATATCACCCCCTTATTTTTCTCTTTTCTCCGAGTTATATGTATATAGAAGTTTTTGCATCAACATTAATGGATCCTAGCTTTATTCTTTTATCCGACTATAACGTTAGTATAATGGTATAATGAGATGAGTCAGTTAATATGTAAATTAGCCTTGGTAACAAATCCACGTCACTAATGGGGTTGCTATAATAATACATCATCCGATCAATCTGATCCTTACGATATTCCTAATCGTATAACTTGCTACCATAGAATATACAAAGTCACCAAATAAAATGTGTGACAAAAAGCAGCACAATGTATATGGCAACTCTACACGTGGTTACATCGATCGATAATCCCAGGCGGGTAGTGTGAAATTGATGCTATTATCGCGACAGTCGTCACGCGGCACTACCACCACGCACCACTCTTGTGACCGTTTGATTGACGTTTCTATTGAATTGCTATTTATTATTGTTAAATATATCCTTTCTGAAGGTCCATACCATGGGTATTGAATAATCCCTGCAAAATAAATTATAAAAGAAACTTACCCTCGAAATGTAATTGTCAAAAGATTTGACTGCAAAAAGTAGTGAGATTTTTTTTGTATGGTCGATAAGGAGCAAACGAGCAGATTGTCCACCTGATGGTAAGTGGACACCATCGCCCATGGACTGAAGATACTCTCGTTTTGTCGAAGCGTTGCATCCTCGAGGATAAAGTGGGGAGGGGGAGTAGAGAAGAAAGTGCTGCGGTTTCAGCGGACCCCGAGCAAGAGTCCGGAGTCCACTTGATCCGCAGCATTAATGGGATGGGAGAGAGAGGGGATAAAAGCAAGTCAGTGCAATTAGTTATTATTTAACTCCCAACGCTACAACGACGGAGTTATAATATATACAATAAAACAACTCGTCAAACTTATCTTGAATATCAATCAATAAATATCCAACACAATTGATAACTACTAAATAATACCAAAATGCTTTTGAACTTTTGACACTAGTGATGAGATTCCGCTTAAAATTTATTCAATATTAAGCGTCAGTAGCTCTTGTAGCGTTGGATTAACGATCGATTGGTCGTGGGTTCAAATCCCAGTCATTGGACTGACGTGGCCCGGACGTGACTCCTAGCACAATAATTTTAGCTTACCTGGAGCGGTTAAGAATACTAGTAGTTTGCAATACAAACTAATAGTAATTAAATGAGAAAGTAATAATTGAAATTTCCGAATACCCAGTTCCAAAATCCTCTTCTGTTAATGGCGCAGAATTCTGCGGTCAATATCTAAATCGAGAAATGAACAGTAACGGTTAATAGCAACACAACAATAGTACGTTGATCAATATTAGGATGAAATCCCGAGGGAGTTGTGTGAAATCGATGCTTTAAACACGCGATGTGGGTATAAACTAACGTGCTCTTAGTAAATTAATTTATATCATCGCTAGTCGACCCGCCCCGGCTTTGCACGGATGCAAGTTACCACGTATACTAAGATATATCAAAAAACATTTAATTTTTAATATATTGTTGCTAAATAAAAATATTCAGGCGCTTACGACTGTAAACATATTTTATTAAAATCCCGCAGGAACTCCACATTTTTTCGGGATAAAAAGTAGCATTTATGTTAGTGCAGGTTATAAAGTATCTGTTTACCAAGTTTGATTGAAATCCGTTCAGCCGTATTTGCGTAATTGAAAAACAAACATCCAAACATAAACTTTCACATTTATAATATTAATAAGATTCTATATTATAATTAGCAACACCGTTGATACTTTTTATTTCAAGTATATCTACACAACAATATATATTCTCTGTTCCAATAGATTTGAGCAGGTTGTTAATGTGATCTTGCCCGGTAAACATCAAAGTTGTGTGTATTTTCCCGTATTGTATTTGCCCGTTTTCCGTCTCTACATCAAAATTCCTCTAATCTATAGGGACTGAACTTACAAATTGTCGAGCTGGTAAGGGTATTTGGAAATATACCTTTCTACAATGTTGCTAGCATATCGTATTGAATTTGAATCAATATATCAGGACAATAGTGCTGATGATAAAGTGAGATTCCAACTATTCATAATATGAAGTCCATTTTCATCAATAACCGTTTCTCTTATACGGTTTTCTATTAGCTTTGCTTAAAGTGATACTCTTGGAGATTCTTTAGATCCCTGATAACTATTAAGGATGTCCACCTAGTCGTGTTTAGTATCTACAATCTTCTTCTCCAGTCACTCATGCGGTTGCATGCATCTTTTTTATAATTGGCCTTCTGTTTATCATTGGAAAAAGGAACAACATATGCTAGAAGATACTTCTAAAATAGCACTCTAATGTGACATTACTAGTTGTCACTTTTTGCACACAATTGTACTGTCCAGTGAATTCCCAAGTCAATGGCGAGCGTTGCATTGTATAGTACTTACGTTTCAATGCATTTTGTATACGCTATTGTAACTTATTGACAGCGTGGTTAAGGGTCATGTCTACATTGAATCGATGCTCTTTTACTTTTTAACATAAAGGAAAGATCTAATCTCGTATTATATTTGCTGCTATGCAAAACTTGATGATAACGAAGAAGAAGTAAAGATTGTAGTCTTCAGAGGTGCCCAAGTCAAAAACCAAAGTTGCCAAAATTTTATGGACAAAAGATAGAGAAAGTTTAGGTTACATAGACATTAGATTATAATAAAAACTACGACTTCTGAAAGAAAGAAAAAGAGTCATTAGAGTAAGTAAAGGTATCACGACGTAATAAGATTATAATCTACATTAGGATTAGGAGATTCGATTTATTTAACATCTCAGAGAAGTGAGATCGGGTCACTCGCTTACGTATAAGCAACAATATACAATAATGTACGTGTTCGTCCGTACGCCTTTGATGCTGATAGCTTCAAATAGAATATGGAGAATGGCTTGACCGCTTTATATGAACCGATCAATGGAGCGACGACGTAATTCGAGCTTAAATATCAAAATCGTTGGATACAGTTTATATTTATGTTTATCACAATGCAGTTATTACTTTAGTATGTGCCGAAGTAAAATTCTAGTCAACAGTGAACCAAATCCAATAATCAAACTTTCGCATTTATATCCTTCGGAATGCTCTAGTCCTTGAAAATTTTGTAAACTTTAAAATTCAAGCGGATTAAACTAGAGGTCTGGTTAACCAATTTCATTGTAGGTCCATCAATTTCCAAAAATAACAACCCTTTAACACCAAACTAAGTGAGGATTAATTAAAATATAAAGTATAAAAAGGCAAGCGGCCGCGACTGATAAGCTCAGTAATCCGTACTAAGCAATAGCTTAAACTACGCCCGTTTTAGCTTACACAAATTCTGACGTAATCTATTTTAAGATGGAAGTTTTTGAGAAAGGTATAGCTGAGTATCTTTGGTACGAAAGATGCAACATTATTAATAGTATAAAATTGATTAGTCACTCTTTATTTTACACTACCGACAAACCCGACAGACTCACTCATTTATTTATTCGTGCTCTACCCGCAACTACGAATCATATATTGTCACATCGTTAAAGCAGCGTTCGTAAGAAACGTTATCGTTGGACAATATTTTTCTCCGACTTCTTTACTTCTTACGTCCGATGATTCCTACCGATTTTTTACTTTGCAAATTCGGGTTAATATATAGCCTATGGCACTCAAAATGAATGAAGTGGCCCTCTATTGGTAAAAGAATTTTCAAAATCAATTAAGTGGATCCAGAGGTTATCCCCTACAACCTCACGAACTTTACCTCTTTATAATATTAGTAAAGATAAAACCAGTCATCAAAGCATCGATATTAACATTATGCCACAGAAAGGCGTCTCAATTATTTGAGTCATTCTTAGTTTTTTTTAATATTCCTATTCTATTCCTATAGTTAGTCTTAATAAAGGTTCCCAAAATTCGAATACAGGAATTATAATATCTTTATTAAAAATTATAAAATTTTCTACATACATATTCCATGATATAAATTCTTTACATAGTTCAATAGGTCGTGTAGTAGATAGATAGCAAGTAAACAGATAGACAGAAAGGCGTAGGGAGAATATTTTTATTTCGTTTATTAAAGATACTTTTATATGTTACAGAATTTTTATCTTTATGCGACAAAATGCGACAAACAATAACACAAATCTGTGAACAGCTGTATGCCTGTCTTATTCAGTCCACTTAACAAAAAAGAGAGCAATTCAGAGCGTACATTGTATAGTAATTGCAATAAAAAGGCAAGTGTTCGATCGCAATACAATCAACATTACTGGATACAGCTGCGAACCCTAAATTACGTCGCTTAGCGTAACGAAGGGAGCTGAGGACTGATGGACCTCAATTCTATGGGTACAATAATACAGCAAACTGTTAATGTGCTGTTTTTGTTTATGACAGAGAGTGAGAAAATGTGCAGACTGAACTAATAACTGATCGATCATCAGTAATAGAATTGAATTGCTATTCTGTACACACTTCATCGTTGATCACAGTTCTAACACAAGGTGGCTAAAGGGGCTAGAACAAAAAATTGATTAATCGATCGTAAGTCAGGGAAAAGATAGCCCAGAGGACATTTTAGATGCCTAAAATAAAAGTTTATTTGTAATAGGTGGTGTCGGGTACGTAATACCCAATTCACAAACAAATGGCAGAACCTATTTGGTTGAAAGAGACTGTTACAGAAACTGATACATTTTCTAATATAGTTAGAAAAGAAATGTGACTATACCTAATTTTTTTATAACAAAAACCGATCTTTCTATCGAGCTTAAAAGATTAGATTTATTTTTCAATATTAAGTTTGTATTTCTAAAAAGCAATTACCAAAAATCACAAAGATTGAACTTACAATTAAAACTACCTTATTACCAAATATCAACGTGAACTCCCCTTTTAGACGGATAAAAAGGTCCGAATTGACAGTTTAATCTCAGTATTGGGTTGCGGAAAGGGAGTGCAATGTGCAGTCGAAAGAAATTCTTTTTCACTTGATTGCAGCAGAAATGTCGACCTGATGAATGGTCCCCCTAGTAATTGGAATTCGGTCACTCGTATTTATATATTACCCTTATTTTTTCTCGAAACATCAGTGTTTTAGCTACCATCTTGATAAAGAATAAAAATGGAGTATTTGCAAATTAAATTTTATAATTGAAAAGCATATTTTCTATATCAAATTAAATACAAAAAGAAACTTTAATCTAGCCGAAACAATTTACATCAACGACCTAGAAACAACTTGTTTTGGTAAAATTAGTTTTGTTATACTATTTAATAATATCTCTGTGGCTGAAAATTTAAACTTCTTTTATTAAATTCAATTTATTATAATAATTTGATTTCAAACAATATATCGAAAATAATTATGAAATCTTTATTTTTAAATCCCCAGGTTTTTGGGGCCAAAAGTCAAAGAAATCCGGCTGACTTTTGGATCAACTACGGCTTTGGCTATGAAACCTGCTTAATTTCTTTTACTACTTTTTAGTTTTTTTATTAAACAAAACGCTAACCGACCATTTTTTTTGGGTAATTGGAGTTAGTCGTGAGGATTATTAGAAGGTTCTTTTTGATAAAAATCACGGGCTTCTTCGTAATTTAAAAACTTAGAATTTAATTTATTTTCTAATTTCTTTCAGTGCTATGACAAAACCATACTCGTTGCTCTATCTCTAACTAGCGTGACTATCCATTCTTTGTTTTTTAACAGTTACAACTGGTAATATAATTGGTTTTTGTTATTATCCACAAAGATCTGGTCGATCACGACCTTATAGCCTCGCGAAAGTTAACCTACATAGCTCTCTATTGTGCTCAAACAAATTGATCATAAATTTTATCGGATCACAATTGCAGTTATAATAACAATCTGTTTTATTATTATCCATTACTCTATATTTTGGTATAACTGTACATTTATTGTTATTGGTATTAATATCCTTAATGTTATAAATGGAACCATGTTGGTTTGTTTTTCTTTCTTTATCTTCTCCATGTGAAAATACACGGATAACTTTTTTACCTTTAATATTCCTCATCTTTAGTCTAATTTCTTGTGTCATCGGTCGCATGTGTTGTCTTCAATTCTTCTTCTTCGTCGCCCAGCTTAACTATTCATCACCACGTCTCTCTGGCAGTTGCCATCCTTGTACACTCGAGTCAAAACGCAGCCACCGCAACCTTCATTTGGTCAGTCGATGGACATGGGCGATCTGTCGCGTGCTCTGGTGCCCTCTACTCTACCCTGAACGACTAAACGCTCGATGGATTGTTCATCCCGTCTTGTTACGTGACCAAAGAAAGTGAGAGTTCGAGTCGGTACAATGGAAGATAGACGCTGATTGTCTTCAAAAGGATCGAATAGGATCAAAGGAGAGGAATAAAGTATCATTTTTATTATGTCCTTTTAAAACATCATCACCGTCGTTTTTTGAGAACCTCCTCTACCCTTTATTCACGATGTGGTCATCTGCTCTTCTATGTACATGATAGTATAACGTAAATAATTTTTTGCGTCAATTACCTCTGTTACCTTCAACCTTTTTCTTATATCGTATCTGACATCATAATTTATTACAAAGAAGATGACAAACAGAAAACATAAAATGTAGATTACAAAACTATTCCTTATAAAATATGTAGTGGATATTTATGAATATTATTTTATTAGGTCAATGGCTGACACCAGACGCAAAACAGATGTGAGATTGGAGCGATTGATTGAACTCGCATAATTAATCCATTCATCCGTATATACGCCCTAATTTCACAAACCATACTTGAATTTTAATTTTAACATTTTTAACATAACTTTTCAACTGGGTGGATATTCCTCGCTTCGGTATGGAATCGCAAATCTATTATAATAGTTTTGCATGATAATGCTAGATCTTCCTTATCAAGCGTCATATTAGTTATTATCGTACTTCAGCTAAATGTTCCCTAGCGTGGTCGAGAAGAGGTTTATGAGTATCATAATCACGTCAAGGAAGGACATCCTTAAATCTTTTCTGGGTTACAAGCCCCAAAAACTCCTCGTCTTGCCGTCATGCCATTAACTTCACGTCGCATACTAACTGAATTGAACTTCTTTACTTTTTCGTCCATCTACTAGCATAATACTTACATAGAAAAAGAAGTTAACTTTCCTTGACACAGTAGCTTGGTGCTGGTGGATGACCTATTTTGGTATACCAAAACCATCTGGCAAAAAAGTCCAATTAAAATAAATAATATTAAGTGTGAGTTTCTATTTAGATACGGATCCCTAATCAACCCATTCCACCTATACAATATGTCCACACGTTAAATGATATTTTGGTTTCGTTCAATTAACCATAGTTTGATACACAGAGGTTGTTTATACAGTACTGTTTACTCTACAGGGCCGTGCATGTGTTGATTTTACAATAACAACGCGATCAAAGACCTTGTCTGATACACTGTATAACATACTGATTATATTGCTATTTATTATCCTGGATTTAGCTTATTGTACGTAAGAAAATTTCATATCAAGGATTATTAACTATGTGAGAGATTAAAGTGACTATTTTATTTGTCCCTGACAACGGGACACGGATAACGGGATGGGAGTCTTTCAGAACCCATGGGTGAAAATACAAATCAAAATTAAACAAATAGTATTTCTTGGAATATTTGTAACAGGCAAATAATCATAAATTCTATTTGGTAGGTGAAGTTATGAGGTATCTCTAGTATTTTATAAAAAAAAATACTACACAATAGCGGTCGGCCTGTCTTATTGCCGGCTACGCGGTTTTCGCACTATTTCGGATAACGGGACTGCCTTATATCCTGAAGCTTTCTTTCGAGAAAACGGCTGACAACTCGGGATAAATAAACGGGAGATATGGTCACATTAGATATAGTGCACAGTAAGACGTAAAAGACAATAATAACAAGAAATTTAGACAGATACCCTTGATAACTTAAGCTACAGCAGCTCTTAGCTTGCAGTCCTCGAACTCGGTTCCTATCATTCATTTTAACTAACAGCATTATCAACACCTCTTCACATATAATCTAAATTATGATAGTCAATAATTAATCCGATGTTAGTGAATCTAAACAGACAACAACCCGTGAGGAGACGGGTTAGAATACAATGCTGGGAGAGCATCTCGTAAGAGCCGAGTAACCCAGCACCCCCTTGGTGGTAGGGGATCTGTTCCTCGACTGGCTTGCGACCCGACCGCCAAGTGTCTCTGACGTGTTCAGGCGAAGCCGCATGTGGGCCAGATCTATCCCTCTCCCATCCCATTACTGCTGCGATTCCAAATGAGTTTCGTCGATGTGTATGGGCGACGGTGGCCATTTTCCATCAGGTGGACCCTCTGCTCGTTTGCCCCTAACTATCATAAAAAAAGACAGTTTGACGCTTTATGCATTTTTAAGCCCCAGTCTTTGAAAATTCTGCGATTGATGTTGACTATTTATTCTCTGAGACTGTCTTTACGTCCACAAAAAAAAAAATGTCAATCTTATGCAACTTTAAATTAACAACATACACGCATTGATAGATATTTATCATAAAAAGTCATTTATTATCTTAGATACATTGCCTTTCCACCAGAGATGAGCGAGGATGTGATGCGATGTGTTTGTTAAGAACCAAGAATCGCTTCATTTTACACTTTATACGAGGCTAAGTAAATGGCTATAAGCTGGTTCTTAATAGACACATCTCGCAACGCTCCTCGCACATCTCTGATGTAAACGTAGCCATAATATATATTAAAATTATATCAATATTAGTATGTAGAATGTGTTAATAGGTAATCAACAATTACACAATGGCCGATGCGGGCAAATCCTTTACAAAAATAAAATCAATTACAGCTGAATGTTACTCTACTTCACCCGTGAAATTCACAGATGAGAAAATCCTTTACAAACTCAATGCTCCAAATAAAAGAGGGTAGTTTTAAAAGAATGTACTCAAACGAATCCCCACCACCCCATCTTAGGTTACTCGGACGACTAAACAAATACGGGAGTTCGATCAAATATGGGCGAGTGTTGCCATGTATAAATCGTTTGTTGCAACATGTTTTGTCGTATTATTTATTTTTAAATGAACCCTACTTATGCCAGAGTTTTTTTTAATTTTTTTTAAAAATAAAATTACAGAATATTTGTATGAGAATGTGCGATATAAAATTATGAAATGATTTTTCAACCGACTTCAAAAAGAAGATTTACAATTCCTCGGAATCTCTTTCTATGTATGTTTACCTATTTGGATAATTCATTTGTTTCAAAGGGTGGTCGCATTTAAATTTTAAAAAATCAACAATTATCTATAAATTATGCTCTTACAAAAATTGGCATCAATTTCATAAATGATTAATATTTTTTCATCTAAAGAAACTACTCTTATTTTGCATGAAAATCCATTTCAATCATTACTATGAATGTATTTTGTTGCTACAAATAATTTAATACTTTTATACTACATTCTAAGTTTTCTTATTGAATTTAGATTCACAATTATATCAGAGGTAGCGCTGCGATCGATTAGTTAGTTTATAACGATATAGTTCTAACTGATTTACAAGTAAACTAATAAAACCAAAAGTATCGTATTTATATTGCCTAAGTTACCAGTAGTCAATCACGCAACGTGCACGTAATAAGGGCATATCGCACCCTTGGGTACGAAATAAAAGAGGATGCATCACCCCTTGCATCTGTTCCCCTAGAGAATACGACGCCAAATATATTACAACTAACTTGGAAAAAATATATCTAGAAGTCTTAAAATGTAGCAACATTGATGATACTGAAATAATGTATTTGTTTATTTAATACTAGCTGCCCCCCTGCGTTTTCACCCGCTATATTTTGGATAGTAAATAATATATCATTATTAATTATAGCCTATGTGTTATACTGATCTATAAGCTATATTATTGTTAAGTTTTATCAAAATCCATTCAGTAGTTTTTGCGTGAAAGAGTAACAAAAATACATCATGAATTCTTACAAACTTTCGCGTTTATAATATTAGCAGGATGGTAAGTGTCGTGACAATTCCGGTACTTAAACCTACGTCCAGGTTACTAGTCTCAGGCATTACTCAGCTTCCATAATGTAGATAATTTTCCATTCCAAGTTAACTGCAGAAAACATTTTGGTTTCTATCATATTATATTCCATGTCTCTGAATTTATTTCTGAATTTTTTTATTAATAATACTTCATGTTTCTCCCTATCAATATCTTCATATCAAAATATTTATATAAATAAGGCCAGAAACATATCAGCTGAGTGTAGAAGTCACGTAATGTAAGGGGAGTGCAGAATAAAATATTTAAATTGCAATATTACACGTGTAAGATGATACTTGTACAACACTTTAAAAACTACAGTCATATGCAAAGACATTTGATATATTTGTATTTTAAAATACAACATGAATAAAACTGAAACTACTCATCTTTCTTTTTGAAATCTATAGTTCAGGTCAGAAAGGTTAGTTTTCTAATGTTAGATAATGGAATTGTAAATAGTAGAAAAATTGTTAAAGACATAAAGACCTCCTACCTCAAAGGAGACTTTAGTACAAGTGTGTTGTTGTCGATTTTTTGTTACTCAAGAGAGATACCTCAAGGGAGACTTTGGTACAAGTGTTATTGTCGAATTTTTGTTGCTCAGAATACTTCAAGGGAGGCTTTGGTACAAGTGTGTTGTTGTTGATTTTTTGTTACTCAAGAGAGATACCTCAAGGGAGACTTTGGTACAAGTGTCCTGTTGTCGATTTTTTGCTACTCAAGAGAGATACCTCAAGGGAGACTTTGGTACAAGTGTCCTGTTGTCGATTTTTTGCTACTCAAGAGAGATACCTCAAGGGAGACTTTGCTACAAGTGTTATTGTCGAATTTTTGTTGCTCAGAATACTTCAACGGAGGCTTTGGTACAAGTGTGTTGTTGTTGATTTTTTGTTACTCAAGAGAGATACCTCAAGGGAGACTTTGGTACAAGTGTCCTGTTGTCGATTTTTTGCTACTCAAGAGAGATACCTCAAGGGAGACTTTGGTACAAGTGTCCTGTTGTCGATTTTTTGCTACTCAAAAGAGATACCTCAAGGGAGACTTTGCTACAAGTGTTATTGTCGAATTTTTGTTGCTCAGAATACTTCAAGGGAGGCTTTGGTACAAGTGTGTTGTTGTTGATTTTTTGTTACTCAAGAGCGATACCTCAAGGGAGACTTTGGTACAAGTGTCCTGTTGTCGATTTTTTGCTACTCAAGAGAGATACCTCAAGGGAGACTTTGCTACAAGTGTTATTGTCGAATTTTTGTTGCTCAGAATACTTCAAGGGAGGCTTTGGTACAAGTGTGTTGTTGTTGATTTTTTGTTACTCAAGAGCGATACCTCAAGGGAGACTTTGGTACAAGTGTCCTGTTGTCGATTTTTTGCTACTCAAGAGAGATACCTCAAGGGAGACTTTGCTACAAGTGTTATTGTCGAATTTTTGTTGCTCAGAATACTTCAAGGGAGGCTTTGGTACAAGTGTGTTGTTGTTGATTTTTTGTTACTCAAGAGCGATACCTCAAGGGAGACTTTGGTACAAGTGTCCTGTTGTCGATTTTTTGCTACTCAAGAGAGATACCTCAAGGGAGACTTTGCTACAAGTGTTATTGTCGAATTTTTGTTGCTCAGAATACTTTAAGGGAGGCTTTGGTACAAGTGTGTTGTTGTTGATTTTTTGTTACTCAAGAGCGATACCTCAAGGGAGACTCTGGTACAAGTGTGTTGTTGACGATTTTTTGTTGCTCAGGAGAGATACCTCTATGGAGATTTTGGTACAAGTGTGTTATTGTCGAATTTTTGTTGCTCAGGATACCTCAAGGGAGACTTTGGTACAAGTGTCTTGTTGTCGATTTTTTGCTACTCAAGAGAGATACCTCAAGGGAGACTTTGCTACAAGTGTTATTGTCGAATTTTTGTTGCTCAGAGTACCTCAAGGGAGACTTTGCTACAAGTGTTATTGTCGAATTTTTGTTGCTCAGAGTACCTCAAGGGAGACTTTGCTACAAGTGTGTTGTTGTCGATTTTTTGTTGCTCAGGAGAGATACCTCTATGGAGATTTTGGTACAAGTGTGTTATTGTCGAATTTTTGTTGCTCAGGAGAGATACCCTAAAGGAGACTTAGGTAGAAGTGTGTTGGTGTTCCTTTTTCGTTGTTCAGGAAAAATACGTCAAGGGAGGATTTCGTAAAAGTGTATTATTTTCCATTTTTTGTTGCTTAAGATACTCTTTGGGTTTATATATTATAATAATCTAGAAACATTTGTCTAGTCCAAAAAAAATCGAGTTCCACTGTCTGTTATAGTAAATCTTTAAAAAAAAAGAAGCAAATTCAAATGCAGTAGAATTTCTTATACAAAATGGCTGCAGGGTAATAAGTATGTCTAAAACATTAAATAGTAACGCTACCAAACGTAGAGGGGTCGCATTAGGGGTCTATAGTTTGACAGATGCGTGTTCCCTTGAGTCTTACATAGAATCTATACAGTAGAATGGACAACTTATCAATTATGAAAAAAGTTTTAATATTTTAACAAACTTTGGAGATCTATAATAAGTGGCAGAAGTGTGTTTGTTTAATTTTTTATAAAAGCAACTTAAAAAGGTTTAGGATATCTGAATGATTTAAATTCAATTTTATGATTTACTTACGAATGTCATAAGAAGGAAATGTTCTCAAAAAATTTTACCTGCAAATAAAAAAAAAGGTTTACTATTGATGGAGAAGTTGTAAGATATATAGAAAAAAATAAAAAAAAAAATCTCCTTTTTTTCGTGCAATTTTTCGAATGGCTCTCTGACACTTATTAAATTTTCATCTGGCAAAAATCACTTTCCAATTTAAAAAAAACATGTTGTCGAATATAGAAAAATCCAATCTTTAAAGATGGTTTACTTAATAAGACAATTTTTAAAAACTTAAAAAAAAAAAAGAGAACGCGAATTTTTTTTGTTAAAAAATATTAATATTTCACTATTGCTCGTATGATTTTTAATTCGTTATAATCTACTATAGAAGATTCGTTTCTACATTGTCTATATTCTATGACAATACCTTGAAATCCTAAGCTTCATTTAAACGTCGATCCGTTTGTTAGTTACGAGTATTGTGGTAGGGCCCTGGGAAGTGTAGAGGGCCCGTAATGAAGGGACGAGGACGTTTTTATGGACAATTTGAGACGCCAATCGATACCTCACATCCTTAAGTGTTAGGAAAACCGTTTATTGTTTGGATAAAGTGAAACGTTTTGGTTATAAATAGTTGTATATCAACAGTCTATTTAAACAACACTGTTGTTCAATTATGACCAGCGAGATCTCATCTTACTATTCTTACTAAATAATAAAAAATATTTGGATGTTTAGATATTTGATTTGTCAATCATGCAAAAACGGCTGAACTGATTTTATTGAAATTTGGCACACAGATACTTTATACCCTATATTAACATATAGGTTACTTTTTATCCCGGAAAAAATTAAGTTCCTGCGGGATAATAATGATTGTCATGTAAGCTTGAAATCTGCTTCTAAATCACAAGCCCCAGACTCTACTCGGCTCTACTTTCCACAAATCCTATAATATTTGATGATTGGAGGTAATTTTCAAACTGGAGTGACGTCACGTCGTGTGGAATATTCATCTTTGCTAAACAAGAACCTTCTACACGTTGTGATGTCACGTGACAGTCAAATTTAATTGTTGATAGCGTTTGTCTGGTTAGACATTTCTATTAGTTTATTTAAAAATACCACACTGGCAGTTTGACTAGTATAGAGAACTTAAGGAATCTCTATATTTATTGATGTTCCAATTATCTCCTAACTTAAGATCATATAAAAGAAACTGAATTAATGTTATTTGACATTACAAAGGTTATGTAAATCAATAAAAACGAATCATCAAATATGGATTAATATGAAAAATCTTCTCCTGTCTGTTGAGTTTACACACCTAAACTACTGAACCAATAATAATGAATTCTGATATAGGGATAGCGAAATAAACTTTTAACGCCAATCAGAAGTCTTAGGTATTAAAAGTATATTTCATTATTTGATTACGATCGTAATAAAAGGTAACAATACGAGTAATCCGAGGAGTGAACACTAGAGGAGGATGGGTTAGGGAGGTCAGGTTACCAATGGAATTTCCAGGACGGTCCGGAATGCTGTGACCTCTATCGCAATTTGAGCTGTTTTGTCCGTGTTATGTTGGGAGAAAAATTGCTATCTTCGTATATATAACTTAATAATGACATGGCCCCCTAACACAATCATTTTAGTTTACTTGGAGGGGTTAAGGTATGTGATCTAACAATGATTATCTAATTTTAACTATATAATACAGAAATCGCATCGGAACAACAATATGGCCGACATTGATGAAAACATAACTTAAACATCGGATAGGAACGAAGTTCCTTAATATAAAAATATTAATTTTAAGTTCTATTCGAGATATAAAGAAAATAATAATATTCGGGAATACATTTTTTATTATGATTTTTTTATTAATAAAAATAATAAAATGTGTCCAATGTACGTTACCATTACACACATTTTCTTATTTCTATGACAAGGCTGTACGGTGCAATACCTTTGCCTTTTCGATTGAATAAAAACAGAGAATTAAAATATGTCCAATGTACGTTACCATTACACACATTATCTTATCTGTATGACAAGGCTGTACGGCGCAATACCTTTGTCTTTTCTAATGAATATAAATAGAGAATTAAAATCTGTCCAATGTACGTTACCATTACACACATTTTCTTATTTCTATGACAAGGCTGTACGGTGCAATACCTTTGCCTTTTCGATTGAATAAAAACAGAGAATTAAAATATGTCCAATGTACGTTACCATTACACACATTATCTTATCTGTATGACAAGGCTGTACGGCGCAATACCTTTGTCTTTTCTAATGAATATAAATAGAGAATTAAAATCTGTCCAATGTACGTTACCATTATACACATTTTCTTATCTCTATGACAAGGCTGTACGGTTTAATACCTTTGCCTTTTCGATTGAATAAAAACAGAGAATTAAAATGTGTCCAATGTACGTTACCATTACACACATTTTCTTATCTCTATGACAAGGCTTACGGTGCAATACCTTTGCCTTTTCGATTGAATAAAAACAGAGAATTAAAATATGTCCAATGTACGTTACGATTACACACATTATCTTATCTGTATGACAAGGCTGTACGGTGCAATACCTTTGCCTATTCGATTACACCAAGTCCAAGTCACTGCTTTGGTTCCTGTCGTAATTTTAAGAGATCATAATGTTTAGTTATTTATCAGTAGAGTATCAGTATCTACGTTGCGTTTACCCAATATTCCATTCAATATCACTCCCCCCTCCTCCCTTAACGTTTGCAACATACCTTCTCTCCTTCTCCTATTTTTCTTAGTTCTCTTCTACTTATAATTTAGCTCCAAAATAAAGTAAAAACAGTAAATTAACGAATTCAAGTATACAAGACAATACAGAAGCATTCCAGCAAAGTGTCGACTGGGTGTTCATTTGCCGCTTGCTTTGCTTTTGATTAAAAACACACTTTATTATTGTGCCTACCCTCGCACAGCATCTGGGGGATGAAATAAGTTTGCTTTTATATTTTTAATTACTACAGAATGAAAAAAATATTTAATTTTTAATATATTGTTGCTAATTGAAAATATTTAGGCGCTTAAGACTCTAAACATACTTTACTATTATCCCATTGGAACTATGAATTTTTAGGGATAATAAGTGTCCTATATTTTATTTCAGGTAAAGTCTCTATGTGCGAAGTTTCATTGAATTCTGTTTAGCTGTTTTTGTGTGATTGATTAACAAACGTCTAAATATCTAAACAACTAGACATTTAGACCTCCATATTTCTAGACGCTATAAATTTAGGTTCCCCTTTAAAGCGTGTTAGGTTTTATTAAAATATGAATACTATAAAATATCGATATTAAATATAATTATAATAATTTGATCAATATCTCGATTCTAAGACTTGGCAACACAGGTCAACGACCCCACCTGTCATTATAGTGGTAATAGATGTATATACTGAATATTAATTAAATACTAGTCGACCCGCGTGACTTCTTTCTCGTATAGCTCCGCTCCTATTGGTCTTAGCGTGATGATATATAGCCTATAGGCTTCCTCGATAAATGGGCTACCTAACACTGAAAGAATTTTTCAAATCGGTCCAGTAGTTCCTGAGATTAGCGCGTTCAAACAAACAAACTCTTCAGCTTTATATATTAGTAATAAGTGGGACGAGCGGTGAAGGAGAGCGTTTATTAGTAGTTGAAGGGCCCTTTAATACTGCACCTGGGTGGCAAGCCCCAGGCACTACTCGAGTTCCCTCTGGATTGTGTATTATTGTAGTTTTTCATGTGTAATTGTGCAGTTAAGCTACCCGTTTAATGTATTCCAAAAAGGGTATTTAAAAGAACCAATTGACAAAATATATAGATTAAAAATCTTGGAAGAGCGAGGATAGTGATTTATAACTATGATAGATACAAAACATTAATTTCGATAAGTACGATTAAACTAAAAAAAATGTTTTATACTTTCTGTAATCTTGACGTATGTGTACAGATAAACACACAATTGTTCAAACCCTAGTATAGTAAGGATCAATTTGTTAGAGAGATAAAGAGATGTTAAATAAGGGTCAATTTATATTGGAGATTATGTTAACATGTAAGTTATACATCAAAATTCATTGTATAATTATTTATCAAGACCTGATAAGTATTTCATAAGTAAGCAAAGCCCTAACCCTTCCCCATGTGCTTATGTAAATATTAATGCATTTATTTTTCTTCCCAAGACAATATCTTTTGTAACAAATACAAAGAAAGACTACGAAGCCACCCTAATGTTCTCGCAAGGACATTGTTGAACCCTGAAACCAACAGCAGACTGAAGAGATGGTGTATTTTGGATTTAGAGACCACATTTTGGAGACGAGCGAGGAGGATGCTCAAAGGAGCGCCCCTCTCATGTAACTACATTTACTTCAGACCATCCGATTATGGCTGGAAGACTTACAAGGCAAAAAAAAACATTTTTTCTTCCCCCTCATTCTAAGCAGGGGTCTTCAAGTTTCGATGGAGATGTTCATCACTCAAATTCAGGTTCCTAGCTTTATTTACAATGAAGTTACAGATCAAAGATGTCCTGAGATGTTTCGAGAAACGGATATTCGGGTTTGTACCTTGCTCTACTGGGCGTTGGTTCAGCTGTGCCCCCTGAAGTACACTACCATAAGTTCTTTTTGAAATTTAAGTCCCGAACTTTGGAGAGTTAAAGACGAGAATTCACCCATTTTTCAGGAATTTCCGTTTTATTTTTTTAGGCAATGAAACTTCAATTCTAACTTTACTCTACTGGGCGACAGGTTTGCTGCGCCTCCTAATGTAGAGTACATTAGGAGGCGCATAAGTTGTACAATTTATAGATGTTTAGTATTGTTCATTATCTTATTCCTGAGTTTGAAGTTAAAATTAAATTAAACTTCATACATAAATTTTTACTAATTAAATCAAAGAAAAGTGGCTTTCCAGAAAGCTAAAACTATTTTTTTAAATTTATTTAATGATCAAGAATACATACATCTATACTAATATTATAAAGAAGTAAGATTTGTATTTTTGTATGTAACGAATAAACATAAAAACTACTGGACCGATTTCAAAAATTCTTTCACCATTAGAAAGCTACATTATCCTTGAGTAACATAGGCTATATTTATTACAAGAAAAAATTAGAGATCCCCAGAAAATATCACTAAAACCAACCCAAGGTGCAAAAAAAATAGCCATAAAATATCTTTCATCGCATGCGCTGCGAAAAGTATTGATGATAGAACAAAAACTCCGCGAGACCATATGTCCAACTATTATAGTTATGTCACTATAACTACTTTTTTATATTTAAAAAGTTGATAAAAATGCTTATCAAAATCAGACCATGTTTTCCATACCTTTGTATTAATCCTTATCCAAATAAATTATTTCATATTCAAGACTGTTTCAATACCTGTAAATTACTTTTTGAATTATTAAAATCGGACCTTCCATTCAAAAGATATTACGAAATTAAAAATATCAATATAAACAAAAAATACACATCGACGCGACGGGCCGGTGTAGTTCTATCTCGGTGATACTCGAAGTGCAGCGAGTGGTAGCGAGTAACGCCGAGGTAGAGGGGCACCGACATGCGGGAGAGCCAAAATGTTTTAAACTAAATATTCCACCCGAGCGAAGCCGGGATGGGCCCCTAGTGTTATATATAGATGGTTTCAAAAGCCTCAGAAGGTAGACATTGGCTTAACAGAAACCTATGGAGATGTTCCTCTAATCATAGTAAATAATCATAGTAGGTATACATGGGTGCGATCACGGTTCTACCTTGACCATTTTTATACCTATGCATTTCTCGGTTTCTGTCTGAATTATTTTCTTGTTTCATCCTTTTAGATTTTTTACGTAGTCGGGTTATAGTTTTTTAAACTTAATTTTTTATTTAATAGTTTTCCGTTTCTCGATCGAGATAACCTTTATAATCTTATTTAGTAACATAATGTTGGTTTTTAAACGAGTATATAACTGCAACGACAGGACCGCGCCGACTATACGACCGCATTTTAAACATATATGTTGACATAAACAATAACATATATATATACATATTTGCAATGTGCTCGCCAATACCTTTCTTTTTATACCAAACACGTGATAATCAGCTCAGTTTAATTTTTTCGAGGTTAGAATCTGAGGTATAAATTCCGTCATAAAAAAAATCATAATTTTTTTATAGTCTATATTACCCGCGCCATTATTACGAATCTATTGACACCTCATTCATGAAAATTGGTTCAGTAGTCTAGGCGTTAGAGGGGAACATACAAACATACATAGTTACATACATAGACTGCCAAAATCATAACCCTTCCTTTTGGCTTCGCCGTAGTCGGGTAAAAATGGATATGTAATGTACTTGATTAACAGTATATAACTATAGTTTTTCTATATACCGTGTTATGTGTTTGAGGAGGACATAGTCAAGCTTCGAAAGCAAAAACAAGGCTAGGCAACTCACACCTAGTGAATTAATCCAGCCCCTAAATATAAAACAATTTTAATATAATTTGTAGTTTGGGGCTACTAATAGAGGGGTTAGCTCTAGATAACTATGGCCGTGGTATAATCATTTGTCTGAGTAATTTACGTGACTGTTATAATTAAATATCAGACCTGCTCTGTTCAAACAGGAATAGTTTATATTGACTATGGGACATCACGCTATAAAATCTTCATGTTTTAATGCTCTAATAAGTTACTAAACCTCGTAATGTTATCACTAATTTAGTAGCCGGCAGCTAACTTTAGGCCTGAGCGAAAATAGTTGTGAGCGTGCTGTGTCGCCGAGCACCTTTTGATCTACTCGGTGCCCGAGCGAAATGCTAAATGAAAACACAATACACTGATCTGATACTGACTGATTTACTACAACTGTTAACGCGGGACCTGACCCGCTAGTGGCCTCCGACTTCCCCTATAGCCACCCCAAGCCTCGCACAATTGACTACTCAACTGCTCTGATATACTGATAACACTGGTCTGATCAACTGAATTAACTGGCACTGATTTACTACGGCGTGCATCTGACACTGCTCTCAGTTGCCACGCTTACTAACTGACACTGAATCTCAACCGCTCCAACTGGCACTGATACTGCTCTCAGTTGCCACACTCACTAAATTATACTGAATGTTAACTGTTCCAACTGGCACTGATACTGCTCCCAGTTGCCACACTCACTAACTTATACTGAATGTCAACTGCTCCAACTGGCACTGATACTGCTCACAGTTGCCACACTCACTAAATTATACTGAATGTTAACTGTTCCAACTGGCACTGATACTGCTCCCAGTTGCCACACTCACTAACTTATACTGAATGTCAACTGCTCCAACTGGCACTGATACTGCTCCCAGTTGCCACACTCACTAACTTATACTGAATGTCAACTGCTCCAACTGGCACTGATACTGCTCCCAGTTACCACACTCACTAACTTATACTGAATGTCAACTGCTCCAACTGGCACTGATACTGCTCCCAGTTGCCACACTCACTAACTTATACTGAATGTCAACTGCTCCAACTGGCACTGATACTGCTCCCAGTTGCCACACTCACTAACTTATACTGAATGTCGACTGCTCCAACTGGCACTGATACTGCTCCCAGTTGCCACACTCACTAACTTATACTGAATGTTAACTGTTCCAACTGGCACTGATACTGCTCCCAGTTGCCACACTCACTAACTTATACTGAATGTCAACTGCTCCAACTGGCACTGATACTGCTCCCAGTTGCCACACTCACTAACTTATACTGAATGTCAACTGCTCCAACTGGCACTGATACTGCTCTCAGTTGCCACACTCACTAAATTATACTGAATGTTAACTGTTCCAACTGGCACTGATACTGCTCCCAGTTGCCACACTCACTAACTTATACTGAATGTCAACTGCTCCAACTGGCACTGATACTGCTCCCAGTTGCCACACTCACTAACTTATACTGAATGTCAACTGCTCCAACTGGCACTGATACTGCTCCCAGTTGCCACACTCACTAACTTATACTGAATGTTAACTGTTCCAACTGGCACTGATACTGCTCCCAGTTGCCACACTCACTAACTTATACTGAATGTCAACTGCTCCAACTGGCACTGATACTGCTCCCAGTTGCCACACTCACTAACTTATACTGAATGTTAACTGCTCCAACTGGCACTGATACTGCTCCCAGTTGCCACACTCACTAACTTATACTGAATGTCAACTGCTCCAACTGGCACTGATACTGCTCCCAGTTGCCACACTCACTAACTTATACTGAATGTCAACTGCTCCAACTGGCACTGATACTGCTCCCAGTTGCCACACTCACTAACTTATACTGAATGTCAACTGCTCCAACTGGCACTGATACTGCTCCCAGTTGCCACACTCACTAACTTATACTGAATGTCAACTGCTCCAACTGGCACTGATACTGCTCCCAGTTGCCACACTCACTAACTTATACTGAATGTCAACTGCTCCAACTGGCACTGATACTGCTCCCAGTTGCCACACTCACTAACTTATACTGAATGTCGACTGCTCCAACTGGCACTGATACTGCTCCCAGTTGCCACACTCACTAACTTATACTGAATGTCAACTGCTCCAACTGGCACTGATACTGCTCCCAGTTGCCACACTCACTAACTTATACTGAATGTCAACTGCTCCAACTGGCACTGATACTGCTCCCAGTTGCCACACTCACTAACTTATACTGAATGTCAACTGCTCCAACTGGCACTGATACTGCTCTCAGTTGCCACACTCACTAAATTATACTGAATGTTAACTGTTCCAACTGGCATTGATACTGCTCCCAGTTGCCACACTCACTAACTTATACTGAATGGCAACTGCTCCAACTGGCACTGATACTGCTCCCAGTTGCCACACTCACTAACTTATACTGAATGTTAACTGTTCCAACTGGCACTGATACTGCTCCCAGTTGCCACACTCACTAACTTATACTGAATGTCAACTGCTCCAACTGGCACTGATACTGCTCCCAGTTGCCACACTCACTACCTTATACTGAATGTCAACTGCTCCAACTGGCACTGATACTGCTCCCAGTTGCCACACTCACTAACTTATACTGAATGTTAACTGTTCCAACTGGCACTGATACTGCTCCCAGTTGCCACACTCACTAACTTATACTGAATGTCAACTGCTCCAACTGGCACTGATACTGCTCCCAGTTGCCACACTCACTAACTTATACTGAATGTCGACTGCTCCAACTGGCACTGATACTGCTCCCAGTTGCCACACTCACTAACTTATACTGAATGTTAACTGTTCCAACTGGCACTGATACTGCTCCCAGTTGCCACACTCACTAACTTATACTGAATGTCAACTGCTCCAACTGGCACTGATACTGCTCCCAGTTGCCACACTCACTAACTTATACTGAATGTCAACTGCTCCAACTGGCACTGATACTGCTCCCAGTTGCCACACTCACTAACTTATACTGAATGTCAACTGCTCCAACTGGCACTGATACTGCTCTCAGTTGCCACACTCACTAAATTATACTGAATGTTAACTGTTCCAACTGGCACTGATACTGCTCCCAGTTGCCACACTCACTAACTTATACTGAATGTCAACTGCTCCAACTGGCACTGATACTGCTCCCAGTTGCCACACTCACTAACTTATACTGAATGTCAACTGCTCCAACTGGCACTGATACTGCTCCCAGTTGCCACACTCACTAACTTATACTGAATGTTAACTGTTCCAACTGGCACTGATACTGCTCCCAGTTGCCACACTCACTAACTTATACTGAATGTCAACTGCTCCAACTGGCACTGATACTGCTCCCAGTTGCCACACTCACTAACTTATACTGAATGTCAACTGCTCCAACTGGCACTGATACTGCTCCCAGTTGCCACACTCACTAACTTATACTGAATGTCAACTGCTCCAACTGGCACTGATACTGCTCCCAGTTGCCACACTCACTAACTTATACTGAATGTTAACTGTTCCAACTGGCACTGATACTGCTCCCAGTTGCCACACTCACTAACTTATACTGAATGTCAACTGCTCCAACTGGCACTGATACTGCTCCCAGTTGCCACACTCACTACCTTATACTGAATGTCAACTGCTCCAACTGGCACTGATACTGCTCCCAGTTGCCACACTCACTAACTTATACTGAATGTTAACTGTTCCAACTGGCACTGATACTGCTCCCAGTTGCCACACTCACTAACTTATACTGAATGTCAACTGCTCCAACTGGCACTGATACTGCTCCCAGTTGCCACACTCACTAACTTATACTGAATGTCGACTGCTCCAACTGGCACTGATACTGCTCCCAGTTGCCACACTCACTAACTTATACTGAATGTCAACTGTTCCAACTGGCACTGATACTGCTCCCAGTTGCCACACTCACTAACTTATACTGAATGTCAACTGCTCCAACTGGCACTGATACTGCTCCCAGTTGCCACACTCACTAACTTATACTGAATGTCAACTGCTCCAACTGGCACTGATACTGCTCCCAGTTGCCACACTCACTAACTTATACTGAATGTCAACTGCTCCAACTGGCACTGATACTGCTCTCAGTTGCCACACTCACTAAATTATACTGAATGTTAACTGTTCCAACTGGCACTGATACTGCTCCCAGTTGCCACACTCACTAACTTATACTGAATGTCAACTGCTCCAACTGGCACTGATACTGCTCTCAGTTGCCACACTCACTAAATTATACTGAATGTTAACTGTTCCAACTGGCACTGATACTGCTCCCAGTTGCCACACTCACTAACTTATACTGAATGTCAACTGCTCCAACTGGCACTGATACTGCTCCCAGTTGCCACACTCACTAACTTATACTGAATGTCAACTGCTCCAACTGGCACTGATACTGCTCTCAGTTGCCACACTCACTAAATTATACTGAATGTTAACTGCTCCAACTGGCACTGATACTGCTCCCAGTTGCCACACTCACTAACTTATACTGAATGTCAACTGCTCCAACTGGCACTGATACTGCTCCCAGTTGCCACACTCACTAACTTATACTGAATGTCAACTGCTCCAACTGGCACTGATACTGCTCCCAGTTGCCACACTCACTAACTTATACTGAATGTTAACTGTTCCAACTGGCACTGATACTGCTCCCAGTTGCCACACTCACTAACTTATACTGAATGTCAACTGCTCCAACTGGCACTGATACTGCTCCCAGTTGCCACACTCACTAACTTATACTGAATGTCAACTGCTCCAACTGGCACTGATACTGCTCCCAGTTACCACACTCACTAACTTATACTGAATGTCGACTGCTCCAACTGGCACTGATACTGCTCCCAGTTGCCACACTCACTAACTTATACTGAATGTCGACTGCTCCAACTGGCACTGATACTGCTCCCAGTTGCCACACTCACTAACTTATACTGAATGTTAACTGTTCCAACTGGCACTGATACTGCTCCCAGTTGCCACACTCACTAACTTATACTGAATGTCAACTGCTCCAACTGGCACTGATACTGCTCCCAGTTGCCACACTCACTAACTTATACTGAATGTCAACTGCTCCAACTGGCACTGATACTGCTCTCAGTTGCCACACTCACTAAATTATACTGAATGTTAACTGTTCCAACTGGCACTGATACTGCTCCCAGTTGCCACACTCACTTACTTATACTGAATGTCAACTGCTCCAACTGGCACTGATACTGCTCCCAGTTGCCACACTCTCTAACTTATACTGAATGTCAACTGCTCCAACTGGCACTGATACTGCTCCCAGTTGCCACACTCACTAACTTATACTGAATGTTAACTGTTCCAACTGGCACTGATACTGCTCCCAGTTGCCACACTCACTAACTTATACTGAATGTCAACTGCTCCAACTGGCACTGATACTGCTCCCAGTTGCCACACTCACTAACTTATACTGAATGTCAACTGCTCCAACTGGCACTGATACTGCTCCCAGTTGCCACACTCACTAACTTATACTGAATGTTAACTGTTCCAACTGGCACTGATACTGCTCCCAGTTGCCACACTCACTAACTTATACTGAATGTCAACTGCTCCAACTGGCACTGATACTGCTCCCAGTTGCCACACTCACTAACTTATACTGAATGTCAACTGCTCCAACTGGCACTGATACTGCTCCCAGTTGCCACACTCACTAACTTATACTGAATGTCAACTGCTCCAACTGGCACTGATACTGCTCCCAGTTGCCACACTCACTAACTTATACTGAATGTCAACTGCTCCAACTGGCACTGATACTGCTCCCAGTTGCCACACTCACTAACTTATACTGAATGTCGACTGCTCCAACTGGCACTGATACTGCTCCCAGTTGCCACACTCACTAACTTATACTGAATGTCAACTGCTCCAACTGGCACTGATACTGCTCCCAGTTGCCACACTCACTAACTTATACTGAATGTCAACTGCTCCAACTGGCACTGATACTGCTCCCAGTTGCCACACTCACTAACTTATACTGAATGTCAACTGCTCCAACTGGCACTGATACTGCTCTCAGTTGCCACACTCACTAACTTATACTGAATGTTAACTGTTCCAACTGGCACTGATACTGCTCCCAGTTGCCACACTCACTAACTTATACTGAATGTCAACTGCTCCAACTGGCACTGATACTGCTCCCAGTTGCCACACTCACTAACTTATACTGAATGTTAACTGTTCCAACTGGCACTGATACTGCTCCCAGTTGCCACACTCACTAACTTATACTGAATGTCAACTGCTCCAACTGGCACTGATACTGCTCCCAGTTGCCACACTCACTACCTTATACTGAATGTCAACTGCTCCAACTGGCACTGATACTGCTCCCAGTTGCCACACTCACTAACTTATACTGAATGTTAACTGCTCCAACTGGCACTGATACTGCTCCCAGTTGCCACACTCACTAACTTATACTGAATGTCAACTGCTCCAACTGGCACTGATACTGCTCCCAGTTGCCACACTCACTAACTTATACTGAATGTCAACTGCTCCAACTGGCACTGATACTGCTCCCAGTTGCCACACTCACTAACTTATACTGAATGTCAACTGCTCCAACTGGCACTGATACTGCTCCCAGTTGCCACACTCACTAACTTATACTGAATGTTAACTGTTCCAACTGGCACTGATACTGCTCCCAGTTGCCACACTCACTAACTTATACTGAATGTCAACTGCTCCAACTGGCACTGATACTGCTCCCAGTTGCCACACTCACTAACTTATACTGAATGTCAACTGCTCCAACTGGCACTGATACTGCTCCCAGTTGCCACACTCACTAACTTATACTGAATGTCAACTGCTCCAACTGGCACTGATACTGCTCCCAGTTGCCACACTCACTAACTTATACTGAATGTTAACTGTTCCAACTGGCACTGATACTGCTCCCAGTTGCCACACTCACTAACTTATACTGAATGTCAACTGCTCCAACTGGCACTGATACTGCTCCCAGTTGCCACACTCACTACCTTATACTGAATGTCAACTGCTCCAACTGGCACTGATACTGCTCCCAGTTGCCACACTCACTAACTTATACTGAATGTTAACTGTTCCAACTGGCACTGATACTGCTCCCAGTTGCCACACTCACTAACTTATACTGAATGTCAACTGCTCCAACTGGCAATGATACTGCTCCCAGTTGCCACACTCACTAACTTATACTGAATGTCGACTGCTCCAACTGGCACTGATACTGCTCCCAGTTGCCACACTCACTAACTTATACTGAATGTTAACTGTTCCAACTGGCACTGATACTGCTCCCAGTTGCCACACTCACTAACTTATACTGAATGTCAACTGCTCCAACTGGCACTGATACTGCTCCCAGTTGCCACACTCACTAACTTATACTGAATGTCAACTGCTCCAACTGGCACTGATACTGCTCCCAGTTGCCACACTCACTAACTTATACTGAATGTCAACTGCTCCAACTGGCACTGATACTGCTCTCAGTTGCCACACTCACTAAATTATACTGAATGTTAACTGTTCCAACTGGCACTGATACTGCTCCCAGTTGCCACACTCACTAACTTATACTGAATGTCAACTGCTCCAACTGGCACTGATACTGCTCCCAGTTGCCACACTCACTAACTTATACTGAATGTCAACTGCTCCAACTGGCACTGATACTGCTCCCAGTTGCCACACTCACTAACTTATACTGAATGTTAACTGCTCCAACTGGCACTGATACTGCTCCCAGTTGCCACACTCACTAACTTATACTGAATGTCAACTGCTCCAACTGGCACTGATACTGCTCCCAGTTGCCACACTCACTAACTTATACTGAATGTCAACTGCTCCAACTGGCACTGATACTGCTCCCAGTTGCCACACTCACTAACTTATACTGAATGTTAACTGTTCCAACTGGCACTGATACTGCTCCCAGTTGCCACACTCACTAACTTATACTGAATGTCAACTGCTCCAACTGGCACTGATACTGCTCCCAGTTGCCACACTCACTAACTTATACTGAATGTCAACTGCTCCAACTGGCACTGATACTGCTCCCAGTTGCCACACTCACTAACTTATACTGAATGTCGACTGCTCCAACTGGCACTGATACTGCTCCCAGTTGCCACACTCACTAACTTATACTGAATGTCAACTGCTCCAACTGGCACTGATACTGCTCCCAGTTGCCACACTCACTAACTTATACTGAATGTCAACTGCTCCAACTGGCACTGATACTGCTCCCAGTTGCCACACTCACTAACTTATACTGAATGTCAACTGCTCCAACTGGCACTGATACTGCTCTCAGTTGCCACACTCACTAAATTATACTGAATGTTAACTGTTCCAACTGGCACTGATACTGCTCCCAGTTGCCACACTCACTAACTTATACTGAATGTCAACTGCTCCAACTGGCACTGATACTGCTCCCAGTTGCCACACTCACTAACTTATACTGAATGTTAACTGTTCCAACTGGCACTGATACTGCTCCCAGTTGCCACACTCACTAACTTATACTGAATGTCAACTGCTCCAACTGGCACTGATACTGCTCCCAGTTGCCACACTCACTACCTTATACTGAATGTCAACTGCTCCAACTGGCACTGATACTGCTCCCAGTTGCCACACTCACTAACTTATACTGAATGTTAACTGTTCCAACTGGCACTGATACTGCTCCCAGTTGCCACACTCACTAACTTATACTGAATGTCAACTGCTCCAACTGGCACTGATACTGCTCCCAGTTGCCACACTCACTAACTTATACTGAATGTCAACTGCTCCAACTGGCACTGATACTGCTCCCAGTTGCCACACTCACTAACTTATACTGAATGTCAACTGCTCCAACTGGCACTGATACTGCTCCCAGTTGCCACACTCACTAACTTATACTGAATGTTAACTGTTCCAACTGGCACTGATACTGCTCCCAGTTGCCACACTCACTAACTTATACTGAATGTCAACTGCTCCAACTGGCACTGATACTGCTCCCAGTTGCCACACTCACTAACTTATACTGAATGTCAACTGCTCCAACTGGCACTGATACTGCTCCCAGTTGCCACACTCACTAACTTATACTGAATGTCAACTGCTCCAACTGGCACTGATACTGCTCCCAGTTGCCACACTCACTAACTTATACTGAATGTTAACTGCTCCAACTGGCACTGATACTGCTCCCAGTTGCCACACTCACTAACTTATACTGAATGTCAACTGCTCCAACTGGCACTGATACTGCTCCCAGTTGCCACACTCACTACCTTATACTGAATGTCAACTGCTCCAACTGGCACTGATACTGCTCCCAGTTGCCACACTCACTAACTTATACTGAATGTTAACTGTTCCAACTGGCACTGATACTGCTCCCAGTTGCCACACTCACTAACTTATACTGAATGTCAACTGCTCCAACTGGCACTGATACTGCTCCCAGTTGCCACACTCACTAACTTATACTGAATGTCGACTGCTCCAACTGGCACTGATACTGCTCCCAGTTGCCACACTCACTAACTTATACTGAATGTTAACTGTTCCAACTGGCACTGATACTGCTCCCAGTTGCCACACTCACTAACTTATACTGAATGTCAACTGCTCCAACTGGCACTGATACTGCTCCCAGTTGCCACACTCACTAACTTATACTGAATGTCAACTGCTCCAACTGGCACTGATACTGCTCCCAGTTGCCACACTCACTAACTTATACTGAATGTCAACTGCTCCAACTGGCACTGATACTGCTCTCAGTTGCCACACTCACTAAATTATACTGAATGTTAACTGTTCCAACTGGCACTGATACTGCTCCCAGTTGCCACACTCACTAACTTATACTGAATGTCAACTGCTCCAACTGGCACTGATACTGCTCCCAGTTGCCACACTCACTAACTTATACTGAATGTCAACTGCTCCAACTGGCACTGATACTGCTCCCAGTTGCCACACTCACTAACTTATACTGAATGTTAACTGTTCCAACTGGCACTGATACTGCTCCCAGTTGCCACACTCACTAACTTATACTGAATGTCAACTGCTCCAACTGGCACTGATACTGCTCCCAGTTGCCACACTCACTAACTTATACTGAATGTCAACTGCTCCAACTGGCACTGATACTGCTCCCAGTTGCCACACTCACTAACTTATACTGAATGTCAACTGCTCCAACTGGCACTGATACTGCTCCCAGTTACCACACTCACTAACTTATACTGAATGTCAACTGCTCCAACTGGCACTGATACTGCTCCCAGTTGCCACACTCACTAACTTATACTGAATGTCGACTGCTCCAACTGGCACTGATACTGCTCCCAGTTGCCACACTCACTAACTTATACTGAATGTTAACTGTTCCAACTGGCACTGATACTGCTCCCAGTTGCCACACTCACTAACTTATACTGAATGTCAACTGCTCCAACTGGCACTGATACTGCTCCCAGTTGCCACACTCACTAACTTATACTGAATGTCAACTGCTCCAACTGGCACTGATACTGCTCCCAGTTGCCACACTCACTAACTTATACTGAATGTCGACTGCTCCAACTGGCACTGATACTGCTCCCAGTTGCCACACTCACTAACTTATACTGAATGTTAACTGTTCCAACTGGCACTGATACTGCTCCCAGTTGCCACACTCACTAACTTATACTGAATGTCAACTGCTCCAACTGGCACTGATACTGCTCCCAGTTGCCACACTCACTAACTTATACTGAATGTCAACTGCTCCAACTGGCACTGATACTGCTCCCAGTTGCCACACTCACTAACTTATACTGAATGTCAACTGCTCCAACTGGCACTGATACTGCTCCCAGTTGCCACACTCACTAACTTATACTGAATCACAAACAGACACTAATAAAACCAAATCACTGATTCTATAAACACTAATATCTACTTAGAGAGTCTGTATTGGCAGTTCTATCTGCGACGTAGCAGACCTGCTGGAACTGAAACGCCCTTTAAAGGCCCTAATAGCGACTTTTGCGCAATCAACATCAGACCTATACTTACGTGCCGGTAGCTGTAGCTTCATTTGTAACAATTTAAATCTTAAGAAGGCAATTTGATTTTGGTTTCAAAAAGAATAAATCTAATCTAAAAATAATCAAGACTTGATATTTATTATGAGATTATTAATAATAATTTTTAATAATTTAAATTTGAAATACAATATGACGTCACGTCGTGTGTAACGCTACTACAGCGGCATTTTCGTTCATTAAAATATATATAAATATTAGATTATTTAAGTGTCAAATTTCATTCAAATTTGTTAAGCCATTTTGTGTGATGGGGTAACACACATACAAACTTTCACAATTAATAAAATATTAGTATAATAGTTATTATTATTGTTTTAAAAGTAACTTTCGCTTTCGTGAGGGATATACAAGTTTTTTGCAAATTCAATCTTGCTGCAATTTTGATATTTTTCAGGGAAAATCTGATATTGAAAATCAATCAGAAAATAATCTCCTCTTGTGTTCTTTCAAAAAATTCAGTATCCTCGTTTCTAATATAAAAACATAAAACAAAATCTAAAAATAACTGATACTTGAAATTAATTAAAAGGGAACTTTACAAACACACCTTTTTCCTTTTCACTGCAGCACAAGAATATGGTTCGTTAGGCACCCCATTAAAACATCCTTCAAACTGAAATCTATAGTATTACAAGCTTTGCACGCGACTACGTCTGTTCTATACCATTTTTGAAGACCTAAGGAGACCTTTATATTTTTTTCCACACAATTACATAGAATTTGATAGTCTACACTGCTTAGTCATCATCATCATCACGACCCGTCTATGACTCACTGCTGAACCGGGTCCTCTGCTCAGAATCTCACCTTAGAGAACTGTAGAACTCTTAGGAGTGCAGGTTTCCTCACGATGTTTTCCTTCACCGTTAAAGCAAGTGATATTTAATTGCTTAAAACACACATAACTCAGAAAAGTCTGAGGTGTGTGCCTGTGTGGGGGATCAAACTCTTCTCAACCACATCACTGCTTAAAGTAATGAAAGTATTTTGTACCATTTTTGGAGACCAAACTATTCCTACTACTACCCTTTTTTAGATAATTCTATCGATAAAACGTAATTATTGTATAAAACAAAATGGCGAAGCTTAGTACTTACTTTTAAAGCTAAATATCTTTTTTTTTAATTCTTTTACTAGTAGTCTTAACTTCTGTGGCTTCCATTGGTTTGTTTTGTAAATACTGGAATATTGCTAAATACTAAAATAATTTCATAGAGTGAAAGTAGAATACGTTTATTTTTTCCCATTTTTAGAAATCTGACCAATACCAGGATAGTTATTGCCGATTTGGAGGTAATTCTATATATTGAACTAAATTATTGTCAAATGCAAAATGGCGAATTTTAGTAAATTCTTTTTATTTTGAGAATATGGCTACTTGCTCGTCTACTTAATTGATTAGTTACTTATACTCAAATGGAATTGTAAGGTAACCTACCTAAATCCATAGTACTATTTTGCTCTATTTTATTAATAATTGGTATACAAAGTTTGTATCAACGCCATTTTCTCATTTCCAGACGAACTTGAAGACACAAAGACGTTGTATATATAGAATACCTAAGTAACTAGTGTTGTAAATTGCAAAGCGTAACACCTTCCCAAGATACGATCTAAGAGAACCCTAAAGGCCGACAGAAGATGAGTTCTTTAGTAAACAGGGGGAGGGGTAAGAGCTTTGAGTGCCGAAACAAACACGAGTCAAGAATGCCTTACTTGTGTATACTATACGTCCATTGTTGGAGGCTAGTTTAAGGATTTATTCTTTAAAGGAATACTGGTTGAAAAATACGAGTATATACTTTATATGTAAAAGAATAACTGACTAACTGACACTAAAAATTTTAAATTACATGACGTTGAAAAAGGGAATGAAATATTGATTTGTAATATGTCCCAAACTAATCATAATAACATATGAAGCTAAGGTTTAGCATTAGTCTTGTAAAATGTCACTTTATGATGACGTTTATGGTCACATTTGTATCCCAAAATTCGAACAAAAAAAATAATTACTCGTAACGATGCATCCTACATATATAAGGTTGTAGTAACACACAAATATAAGTTAGTAATATCCTAATGTATATAAACTGTGAAATTAAACGTGAATAATTGCATCCAGGGACGGGTCGACTAGTAAAATATATATTTATATAAAAATATTTAATCAACAAAAACATTGAGCCCTGTAAGCAGTATTAAGTAATCTCAAAGCTAACATAAAACGCGCCAGCAAATACCGCTAAGGACAAAATATTACATTGTTTCACATAAAAAATGTTTGTTTAAGAAATTTACAAAGTCTGGGATCAGTCCACCTCTTCGCTTGTGATCCCAGTAAAATATTATAATAAATTCAAAAGAGAGACAATAGGCGCTGTGAACTTAGATCCACGTCAAGGACCAAAACTCGTGTTACTCCGGAAGGCGAACCCCGAAGTTTCTCCGAAAAAACCGGGGAAAGAGTCCAAAATTTACACCCGACGTTTGGTTTCCGACGGTCGAGGGTCCGGCGTTAATATTATTCTTTCCTTCCATTACCTTTGTTTTACAGTTTATTATTCAGCATACCGAGGTGCGTAACCGAAGACGTGGAATAAAAGAAATCATCCAAAAGGCTACTCCAACTTTCCTGGAACTGCGTAAACTTAAATGAGTCTAAACAAGATCCTCTGAACTTAGATATAAAGAGACAAAGAAACCTCTTTAATTTATACCCCACTTTAGGCAGTTTGAACGGCGTAGTCCTTCCGTAATTGTCAAATTTTAGGAGATACAAAAAGTTTTTGCGTTCTCGAAATGGAATCGAGTCGAATAATTAGTTGGTCCGATTCGAGAGCGCTCCGATAGGTTCCCCGAGTGCCATAAAGATGAAGATTTTATTCTTAGGAATGCCGCCCTTCTTTATGAAAAGTGTCCCCTTCAATCGGGCTCGTTCTGAATGTGATACGTTACAGTATACTCGATACTTTATTCTTTAGATTCCAAAATTTATCTAGGACTTCTAGTAGTTAATAATAAATAATAATAATAGTTATTTATTTATTTCACCATTACTAACACCTGCGCTAGGTTATGTATACCAGTGATGACAAGTTGCAGGCTAAAAAACAATTCAGGGGTTTGTGAGGGGTAAGCAGGATACAGTCCATGTCTATGTTAGAAAATTTCAATTTAATTATCCTGATTCTATACTTATTTCATGGTATAAGTGTCTATATGCAACTTCCTAAGTGGAGTTCTTTTTTTGTCTTTGAAGTTCCACCAATAATTTTATTTATGAATTTGTTAACTTGGTATTCCTGATGATGATGTCATGCTGTTCAAACAAATCTTCTTCGTCATTGGGTATTTGTTCTTTAACCAATATTCACGTAACATTAGGATAAATCTTGTGTCTTTCATCGTCGTAGGAACAAGTGATAACGGAGAATATTCCGTAATTTGCTTTGAGCGATTGTTTGAGCCGGTCCGCGGGCAGATGTCACGATATTGACAATTCTGCTTTATGAGGTAGCCCTTGCAGGCATTACGAGGAGTCATAAAACGAGAAACGTTAGATAAATCTTTAATATTATAATAAGTATAGTTTTTATGTTTGCAGACTAATGCTCATCCTAATGAGTTGGTATCAAATAATAATACTAGTTATTTGGATTATATTGCACCCGCTTCTACTTAGTGGGATCAGATATAAAAAATGACTTGGTACTAGGAATTTTTGGAAAATATTTCCTTAAATAAGGCCGTTCAAGTATTACGTAAGTAGATTATTCTACCCCTCGCCCCCCATGTAAGCAAAAGCAAGCAAAGCCCTAACCCATCGTCCCCGTGCTTATGTAAACATTGATGCATGCATTTTTCCCCCTCCTCATTTTTAACACGGATATTCACGTTTCGATATGCGTGTTTACTTTTTTATCACTTACGTAATCACTGACCCCCTTTCATTCCCCATGTCGTTAAAAATAAGCAAAGCAAGGATCCCCCGTCCCCCTTCAAGTAATACTTAAACGACCCCAATAGTGAAAAAGGGGTTGAGGTTTTAAATGTTGTCCGTAATCTTAAAATCCATTTTGATTAAACTGCTATGGCGGTTATCGTTTTCATATTAACCATGTGATTACTATGATGTTAATACGGAATTGTAGTGATAGTGATCAGACTAAACTTTTTTTTAAAATCTGTCATTATAGATTTTCCGAAGGAAATGGTGGAATACTGTGATAAAATGGGATATCATTGATATATTGTATATCGATATAAAATGCATCCATTCGTTGCTGTCAAGCTAAACAAAGATACAATTACAAGACATATTGTTAGTCATGGTATTGGCAACATTGATCTGAGTAGCATTTTGGTAGCGCGTAAGTTTTGTTTAGGTTAATCTAACCTTAGGTTTAAATAGAGAACCTGAGCAGTGGAGATGAGTGTTGCTATCGTTTGAAGGGATCCCTTAAACCCACACCTTAGTCACTGATTAGGTTCTTGTCGTGATTGTAAGAGATCATTGTGTACTAAACACATTACTCGATTCAGCAGTATATATGATGCATTTACCCAATAGTCCATTAAGGGGTTAGGGGCAGTCAGAGACATGATAAAATGAGAATTTTAAGTATTTATTTTTGCCATTAAATCGTTTTGTTTTATAAAATTAATAATATGGCATTATTACACAATGTTTTAGATTTAAAAAAAAAAATTTATAAATAGATAATCTTGTGCCTGATCGAAGCTATTTTTTTCAAAAATTAACAAGATTTTTTTTCTAGTTATTCGGGAAAAAATCAAGTTATTAAAATTGTTTATAAAAAATCGAAATTTAGAAATAAAAAAAAATCTATCTCTCTCATTTCTCTGAGTTATAATTAATAACTTAAATAATGTTACTTACCATTGACATATTAGATGTGTCGACATCAGTCCTCTGTAACAAAACGGAGAAATAAATAAAACATTGTTCCAAATTGGCAGGAATACGTAACCATGAATATTTAACTAGGGAAGAGTTTTTAATATTAATGTTTGTAAGCTTTTCTCAAGCTACGGCTTTTATTGCTGGATTGTTTATGTTATTCTTGGTTTGGGAAAATTCCATTTCACTTTTAAGGTTATTGGTTCTTAAATAATCATAATTATTAATCATATTATTATGTTATATGAAACTAGAAGAAAAATAAATTGACATGTATTTTTTATCTTTTCAAAATATAAGGCCGGTAATGGTTAAAATTAATTTTGAAATTCAATGTATTCTAAAAAGACGTTAACGCCAAATGACGTCATAATTATATATGGTTGAATAACAATATATCTGCTTTGACAAATAAGGTAAAGGCATTATCTTATTCTGTCGTATACGTGACCACAACACATATGGTATGGGAGCCAGATGCAAATTCGGTCAATTATTTCCTCTCGAATGAAAATTAGTATAATACATGAAGAGATTTATATTATGATTGCTCGTGACCGTTAGCCGCGATTCCGTGGGTGGGGTGAGCAGTCTCCCAAACACGCAGAAAAAAAATATTTTTTAGTCCTTTCCTCCCATTTGAAAATTTGTAAGATAATAGTTTAGCTAATATGTTGAAGGAAAAATAAAGTCTATTGACCATAACGCGGTGGATTATACGTCAGCTAGCTGCTTGAACATGAAAAAGAAACATAATTTCAATGATTTCCTCTTAACTAAAAATTTACCCGGTGATAGTTCATATGCTGCTGTGAATGAAAGTTAATGTCAGGTTGCAATGGAAGGTGTGACACAGCAGCGTCTATCACCTACTGAATCTTATTAGCTGACGACTTTTCCCTTGACTTCGCCTCACACACGGAATCGTAGCTGACGGTTACGAGCAATTATTATATAAGTCCCTTAATGCGTTATTTATTTTAATATGTTATAGTTCAATTTTTTTTCCGTTACCGTTACCGCTGGTTTTTGGGATAGGATAATTAATATTTCTTACACGTTTATTTTTAACGATCAGTCAAAGATTTACATGTATTTAATTATAATATGACAATAACTATACTGGTTAGGAAGAGACGGTTTTACCTATAGTGCAGGGAGTGCGGTGAGGTGCACAAGGGCGTCGCGATCTTAGGGACAAAAGAAATGAACGATTTCGAATAAATAATGATGAGTAAAAAAAGGTCATCATCGTCAATGAAGCGTAACAGTTAGATGAAACGATATAGATTTTTGCAGCTGCTAAGGTTACCAAGGGCGCTATGATGATGATTGCACACGGGCGTTATATGGGTCAGGTTAGGTTAAAACCGATTGAAGGACAACCTTCACAAGTTTTTGTAAACTACACAACAAATACCATGCAGTGCTGAAAAATTTTTGATTTTAAATATTTTTTTTTAATTCGTATCCGGATTGCGATTGGTTTCAATCTCAATTTATAATAGTTTTGATGTCTAGATTTTGTTGTCAAAACATTGAGCAATTAGATTCACGTTATCTGTCCTATATAATACATACTGAATAGCAAAATAACTTTTTAATCTTATTCATTTCATTGAATTCCATCTAGTCTCCACAAAGGAAACAAGTACTAATATATTAATTCAGAATATTGTAAATTTGTTAGACATCCTCCAAATCGCACTGGATAAGCTTCGCTTTGTGTATCCGATACCTCCAAACTATCACCTGGGTTTTGTAGCGACGCGCGACGTGAATATACTCCGGCTATTTATTACTGTTGTAGATGTCTTTGTGAGGATTGAGAAAAATAACAATTGTAGTTTTACTACAATATAAATATCACCCAAAGGATTCCTGAAGCAAGTAATATCAATTTCAGTGTTACCGATACAGACATAAAGCAAAATTAGACTATAAATATCGTAATGTTTGTTTAGGCTAATCTCTAAAACTATCTTAAGTCATGGACACGTGATCTAGCATCACGTTATCACACCACAGTACCACAGCAAAGTGGTCTCCAGGCGAGCTCCGTTTGATAACTGACTCAAGTCTATTGAAACAGAAGTTATATACAGTCTTAGAAGAGTTAATATTCAAACACCACTGTATTCATTTCAATCACACTCGCTACTGCGGGGAGGAATCCATTAAGCAGTTACATCGCTGTTTAAGACGATCCGTTCACGCCGACGCATCTAAGAACACTGCGTGCGTTAGAAATTTGTAGTCGCTTTTATATTCGCGCTACAATTGAAATCGGGGGTACTCAGATAAGTTTGGAACTATCTATTTAATATATCTCATACTTTAGTGTTGTTGAAATTATTATCATGTAAGGCACGGAATTTTCTATTTATATAAGTGTTGATGAAATAATTAAGTAAAAAAATATATAATGAAATATAAGTATTAAAACTGTATTAATACTTAGATCACAGGCACTCGTATAGAAAATTCCTTAAACAAATAAAAGACAGAACCAGTACAATTGACCTCAAATGGCGAGTCTAACCTATCTCATATAGTATTAAAAGCCCGAACCAGTCCACAGGCATGTCCTCGTCCACGTCCACGAACAAAAAGGTGCAGACACGTCCGAACTTCCCGTGAATTATGGTCTACCCACCACCACCCTACACCCCACCGCTTTCATGTTTATAACCATACATAAATGAAATTTATGTTTTTAAAATAAATATAATGGTTTTATGCATGTATGACGTTTAAATGATAATAACCTATTTCCAGACATACGATTTAAATGAAACAAAGCCCATATTTTAAGTTAGAACTGCAGCAATTAAACTGTGAAAGTCGTATCCAATTTTGTGCAGTAGTTTTTGCGTGATGCGCGTACAAACGTACACAGACACATAATAAAAGCAATTTTCGCAATTAAATGACAACCAAAGACGTGACTTGCCGCCATTTTGTTTAACACACTATTTATCAATTAACATCTTTTTTTACTTATCCAAAAACTAAAATACTATAAAATCATACACTAAAGGATTAAAGTCGAGTAGTACCTGGGATTGGAGAACCGGGAGAAAGTTTATAAGACAAAAAGTCCTATCAGGACAGTGTTTTCAAACTATCGAGGTGGTGGAGATATTTTTAAAACAGACCACAATATATTAAAGTATTTTAAAAGCAACGTGTTGATACAATACGTATTTCTTTCACTTTATTTTTGTCCTAATTCAATCGGAGGGATACAAGACGATGCAATCCTCCGGGACTGAACTCAACTATATTGTTTGGGATAGCTGTAATTTTAGCTGGATATTCTACAATTGTCTTTAAAAGTGCTAAAATACAAAAGACACAAGCTATTTGTTAGCTTACTAGGAGGGGTAAAGGGAATACTAGTAGTATGTGATCCATACTGCTAGTAATCTTTAAAAAAAAAAATTGGAGTGTCTGTTTGTTATATTAAAATATCCGCATTTTACTAAGTGCATATGAATGTATACACGGTATGTGTATACCAAAACAACTTTTTTTTTTTTTTTTACAATTTTTGTTTGTCTGTCTATTTGTTCCGGCTAATCTCTAAAATGGTTAGAGCGATTTTGACGGGGCTTTCACTGACAGATAGCTGATGTAACAAGGAGTAACTTAGACTATTTAACATCTCGCTACGACCCATAGGAGCGGAGCTACACGCGAACGAAGTCGCGCGGGTCGGATAGTTTTATATAAATTTTAAAATTAAAAACATATAATATGATGTATATTTTTATTAAGAATTTATTTTATTATCCACTGCATATATTCCCTTAACACTGATAAAAACAAGGGCGATTTGCTAGTCATTAGAAATATGAAAGATTTCAATTACACTACGTTACAAATTAGAAAAAAATTAAGCACCCGCTTCATCTTTTCCTTTGTCTTTATTTAGACCCTTAGCACAATAAAACCTCATTTTTTTTCTAATTTATTGTTGATAAATAAAAATATTTAAATAATTTATGTATGTAATATAATAAAAATTATTATTTTTTATATGTTTACACATTATATGTACCAAACACTTATAATATTGCTTATATAAGTTAATACTGATTTAAAACTGTTTTGCGCACCACCTATATTTTTGTTCGCTAAGGTTTCGTACGACCTGCAGGTTGCCTGGAAGAAATCACTTTAAGTGATCCTTGCCTTTGCATGCTATAGCTTAAGTTACTCTTGTGCAATAAAGTATTCTATTATTATTATTTAGATGCAGTAAACATACTTTATTGTTATCTTACAGGAACTATAAAGTTTTCCGGCATAAAAACTTTCCCGAAGGTTTGTAAGAATGTATCGATGTATGTTACTCTTTCACGCAAAAACTACTGAATGGATTTTGATGAAACTTTACAATAACATAGCTTACACATCAGAATAACATATAGGCTATAATTTATATTGATATTGTGTCAATTATCCAAAATATAGCGGTTGAAACCGCGGGACGCAGCTAGTTTACAATATTAATAAGATGATGATTTTATTTTAAATTTTGTGAATAAAAATCCCTTAAATAATACAAAAAATATTTTGCAAGTAATTTAAATTAAATATAAATAATATTCCTATTATTTATATTTAAATTACACGCAGTGTTATAATGCAAACTCCGTTTTACACAACAAAACTTCCGTAAAACGCCGAAAATACAAACTGTACTACAGTATAAGATAATAATTATATTTTTCAGACATTGAATCTTGGATTTGGAAGATACAGCATTTAAATAGGAAATTCAATTGCAATTAGTGTTTTCTTTACACGAAACGTTTAGAAATCGTCGCTCTAACATACCCAAGTTAGAAACAGCATAATCGCAACTACTTTACTATTCAAAACATTGTGTTTCTTGTTTGTATAACTGTGTAGTTTACCTGACAATAGAGCTGGACAGTTACGAGCGAGTCAGTAGTTCAGTACATTGAGTTTAAAGCAGCTCTTCTTAGGAATTCAAGTCTAATTAGACAAGCTTTGAAATGCTTTGTATAATGCTAGCATATCCTACGAGTTGAGTTACAAAGGGAAACGCTTTGGAACTAAAACGGTAATAATTGTTTCATTATTTTACTTCAAACGTGTAATGTACTAGGATTTTTGCTGCAAACTCTGTATTACAATGTCGGGGATTTTAATGATGAGAAGGAAGGAGGAGAGGAATATTGAGGAACACTACAAGGGGTGATGAGATTGAATGGTACTCAACCGATAAATAATCAAATATGATCTGTAACCATTACGAGAGAAACCTAAGCAGTGCCTTGGACTTGTGACAAAGGTGTAGGCTTAAAGATTTCTTTTAACAGAATTCTAACTCACCTCCACCGCCCAGGCTCTATGTTTAAACCTAACACACCTAACCTAACACAAGACGTGACAACTACATTGCAAGGTATCCTAACACTATCCAGGGACTACTTAACTTTCTGAGAGACCGCGCATGACTAAGACTTAAGTCAGACTGTCGATGGCATCTAAAGGGTCGAGACTGTCAAACCGACGGAAGTGACTACTACCCTATTCTGACGCCATAGATATCGATAACGATTCGATTATTCAATAATCCTTTATCATTCTCTGACATATATTTGAAAGTAACTCTTAAGAAATGTAGGTAATACGAAACAGCTGAAAGCGATTTAGTGTACTAACGCCATCTATTGACAGATAGATGGTACGTCTTGTATGCAATCACTCTTAAATCACTGAAAGGATTTTGATGAAACTTGGTACAGAGATACTTTAGAATCTTGATTAATATATAGGCTTATTTTGTATCAAGGAAAAACTCAAGTAATAAAGGGCCTAGATATTTTTATTTAGCAATAATATATTGAGGATTAAATGTTTTTTGATAAATCTAAGTATAGCTACCGGCACGTAACTATAGGTTTGACCTTGAATGCGCAGAAGTCACCAATGGAAGGAAGCTAATACTTGCACTATTTTTTCTCAGACCTAAAGTTGGCTGCCGTCTACTATATCATTAGTAAGATGAATCATACTAAAAATAGAAAAATTTCAGACTACAGTTAGTAGAACTAAAACGGTAACAAAATAAACAAAATTCGAGTTGAAGCATCCTACCGTGTGACAAGCTACAGAATGGACGCAAATGAGCTATTAATACTATAGTTAAGCTAATCACCTCTTGGCTCTTATATGAAAGCGAGTTTTGTTTCACACGCTGTATGTTTATACCTCACTGCTCGTTCATACGGTTACAGTGAATATTTAATTTTATTTATTAATTTCCAAAGACTTCTCTCAACTGATTTACAGCCGAAATTAATAATCAATCACAAATCTATCTATTTTCAATCTGTTATCAAAAATACACTAATTTGATATAGAAAATATATTTAGATTGAGATTGATTATTAAATTCATCTGTTAGACAACGCTAAATGGCTAAAAACACTGTGTGACGTCATGGCGTTTGTATTAGTTACAAAGTTTTCTAATTGCCTCCATGTTTGCTCTACAAATTGTGACGTCATTTTATTCTATTTTTTCATTACTTTTATAAAAATATGTGATGAGCTAGTTATGCAGGATGTAAGTCTTAGTTATGTAAAAGAATTTGGGGTTACCATAGCAACGGAACTCTATGAGAATAAGCCATTAAGCAACACCTTTACAAGCATGAAAAATGATCTCCAGTGAGGAACTAAAGACACACACGCACAGTCGCACAGTCGTAAGTGTAATTAATAATACCTCTCAAACCTTTGAGAATTTCGCTGGCTATTATTTAAATAATGTGTAAGTGTCAGGCAAATATAGATTTATTATTATAACGGTTTTCTTTTAAACAGTTAAAGAAAGTTAAGCCAAAGATTGATATGAAAAAAAATGTCATTTAACCAAAAACTAATATTTATTGGTCAAACATTTCTTATTAATATTATAAATGTGAAAGTTTATATGTGGATGTTTGTTCCTCAAACACACAAAAACGGCTAAACGGATTTTATTAAAATTTGGTACATAAATACTCTATAACATGGATTAACTTATAGGATACTTTTTATCCCGGAAATATTTTTTTATCCCGTCTAAATAATTTTATTTTGTCACAATATATTTAGAATTTTAATTAAATGTGTTTTGATAAATCTAAGTATAGTAGGTGGTAAATAGCACCCGTGCGAAGCAGGGGCGGGTCGACTAGTCAATCTATAAAACATGGACATTTTTAAAAATATTTTGGTAAAAAAAAAGGTAAAATATTATAAAGTATAAATATTTATTTAATATTCTTTCAAAAGGAGCATTTCAAATCAAATCTATTTAACAAATAAGTTGTTTATAACTAAAATAGATAACGTTAGCAGACCCGATAGATTAGTCATTTATAAAGAGATTTCATACAGTAAACATTGTGTAATTTAATATAGTGTTGGTAGATCACCAATATCGAGGATCATATGAATGATCAACATTAGTACATTATTGGGAGCGTTATTACTTGTAAATTCATTCGATAACCCTATACTTGGGTCGCTAGGACAAGATTCTTATTACTTCCTGTATAAAACGCATGTTTCTTGATATAAATAGAAATCATATTTTACATTAATAATTATTTTATTATCAAAAACTGATATCTCAAGGGTCATATTGTAAATTCAATGGCATTGGACTTAGAATCTAAAATAGGATAGTAATTTAGTACTTAAAAGCTTAAGTAAATCCAAGCAATAATCTATTAAGCAATAATAGTAGCAAGGTATTCTAACTCACTACTAATTGGTCTGAACAAAGGCGCCCAGACAAAGCTGGATGTCTAATGGAGCTGAAGACATCTTTACGAAACGGTTTATAGTTAAAGCTGAGGAATTTTCCTTTTTCGAGACAGCCAAAGGATAAAGGATAATAGTGCTAGATAAAACTGTAATGGATATTATTATTTTACTTAAAGATGCTGGATATTCTTCGTAAAGATTCCATAAAATGCAAAAAAAATATAATAAACTAGTAGTATATAGTGTATAGATTAAAAGGGTGTAGTGTAGGAGAACGGACGTACATAACACGCCTGAGTTTTGTAATTGGTGATAATAGTTATCCAGGATAATCTATTGTACAGACACGTTGTATACTTTTGACATATAAATAGTCAGAACTCAAACATTATGGCGCCAGTAGTATTTGCTATAAATACTAACACTAATGCAGAGGAGAAATATTATGCCAAGAACGGAGGATAACGATGTTTATTGGCCAATATATCATAAATGCAAATCATACACCTAAAATACATCGGATAAATATATTAATGTCTAATTAAAAATAGGTAGTCTCAAATCAACGAATTGATAAATACCGTAAAGAAACCATTGAATATGGGATATATTCAGTAAAAAAACCAGTGAATCTAGGATATATACCGTTATAAAAACACAGTGAATCTAGGATATATACCGTTAGAAAAACCTAGTGAATATAGGATAAATACAATAAAAAAATAGTGGATCTAAGATATATACCGTTATAAAAACCCAGTGAATATAGGATATATACAGTAAAAAAAACCAGTGAATACAGGATATATACAGTAAAAAACCAGCTAATCTAGGATATATACCGTTAGAAAATCCCAATGAATGTAGGATATATACAGTAAAAAAAACCAGTGAATACAGGATATATACAGTAAAAAACCAGCTAATCTAGGATATATACCGTTATAAAAACCCAGTGAATCTAGGATATATACCGTTAGAAAAACCTAGTGAATATAGGATAAATACAATAAAAAAATAGTGGATCTAAGATATATACCGTTATAAAAACCCAGTGAATATAGAATATATACAGTAAAAAAAAAAGAATCTAGGATATATACCGTTATAAAAACCCAGTGAATATAGGATACATACAGTAAAAAAACAGCGAATATAGGATATATACAGTAAAAAAAAAAGAATCTAGGATATATACCGTTATAAAAACCCAGTGAATATAGGATACATACAGTAAAAAAAAACAGTGAATACAGGATATATACAGTAAAAAACCAGCTAATCTAGGATATATATACCGTTAGAAAAACCCAGTGAATATAGGATATATACAGTAAAAAAACCAGTGCATATACGAAATATACAGTAAAAAAACAGTGAATATACTACATCTCAAATCAATAATTTGATACATGTCTGTTTTTTCCACTGGAGCACCAAAAGTATTTACTTTAAAATAGTCTTTTACTTCATATATACGTTTGTAGGCATACAAGTATTAAACTTAATTTAATTATTGGTTAGTAAACCCAAAGACTAGATATTGTCTTATCTTTTCTGTTCCCTTGATTATTTGTTTCAACGTGGAATCACAATTAAACGTTTTTTCTTTAACATAAGAATTTGTATCTTTGTTGGTCAATCACGCAGCGTCGGCTCGATTGGTTCGGCAGAAATTTCGCAGAAAGGTAGAATGTATCCTTGAATGCTGTTTTCGGTTTCGGTCCTTTATATCACCAAATACCAAGAGAAAATTGTTCGAAAAAGATTTTGGTAGCTATATAATAAGATTAAAATTGAAGGGAATAGACAATGGTCAAAGGTATTCTTAAAATTTTGACTTTTTTTTAGTTTTTGTTAGACCTAAGGCTATATTCTTAACATAAAGATAATGACTAAAGCTTTAAGTATAAAGAGTAAGCTACCTAGACTCGTTGTTTTATCTTCAAGCGAAGTGCACAAAATAAACACTAAAACATAATACAGTCTCTTTTGGAATTTTTAATTTACGCGCCAACACGACGCTCCAATATCCGGCCATCGCTCAGGCCGGATGCAAATAATAGATTTTATTAAATGATTAATAAGCTATAAATTAATTAACAGACAGGTATTAACTACATCTAAAAGCAGTTCTTGTCACTCATCTGCAGAAGTTATTGTAAACCATATATATACTGGCTGACCCAGCAAACTTTGATTTTTAGTGGGCCACCCTTTTCACCTAGGGGTATTAAAAATAGCGCACGACCTCTTCTCAGACAAACTAAACATACACAAAAAAAAATCATCAAAATCGGTCAAACCGTTTTGGAGGACTTTGATAACAAAAACTGTAATAACAATCTTTAATATTTTGTTTTGCATTAAAAAATTGCTACTCAAAATTTGATACGGTTTTCACAGTAAAAAAGATTTATTGCCACTTCAATCTTTATCCAATGAATCTAAGATGATCGACTAGTCACCATTATGATCATCTAATCACATTTTTAAAGCCAGAAAGCAATGAACCAACGCGATTAATATATTAAATCGTCCGTGTAACCATCCTTAAGTTTGAAACGCCATTATTTAGAAACATTTACAAAATGAGTTTAAGCATCCACATCAGACAAAGAGTAATTTGCATGTGCCTTGCATAATATTCTTTTATGGCTCTTCCCATTTTCCATCTTTTTAAACGAGCTTTTTGTTCCATCGTTTGGATCATTCATATTATCTCGATCCCTAGCTCATATCATTTAAACTAGGGGTATTCGAAATTTTATGCATTACCCCCTATATTCCCAACTGTCTAATGCAGAGGCCACGTCAAGTTTATGTATTCAGGCAGCGTTGTCGTGAAACGGTTTTGACAGCTGGGATAGCATTATACGGAGATACGAGATATTCGATGACGGTATGCAGATTGAGTGGAGTTGCTTATGTTATTTCTTCGTCTGCCTCACAATGCAGTTCATCTTTGTTGAAAGCTTTTGCAATTTGAATAACGCTTTCATTCTGTTTTAAATAGTTTAAAAGAGGTTTTTCAATTTGCGTATGCTTTTCTTTTTTGCATGTATTCGTGAGTGCGTACACCTTTTAGGATAATTGATGAGTTTTGTTTTAAGGATTTTCATTTGTAATTTCGTTTTAGGGACTATTGAGAGCTACAATATTTGGAAATAATATTTGGAAATTTAGCTTCAACTGTGCTGATTGAAATAATATTGATAGATTGAACTTCGACCGAGTTAGAGATGATCTGGAATTTAAAGCTAAGCATCTTTAAACAAGTAGTAATGTAAAATCATTTATCACTATTGACACGTAGCTTCAATATAGAGTAATAAAAGGATCCACGTTCGCACCTTAATATACTGCGGGAAATGTGTTATATTAAAATTGTCAAGACAGGTGAGAGCTCAGAGCACGAAACTGAACTAAATCAAAGATAAAACTGTCAGGTGTACTGAGAATTATTATTTTAAATCACATAAGATATTAAGAATAAATTTTACAAATGACCGATAATCTGGCATCTACTCTTTTCTTTTACGTTGGCAACACTTTTAAAGGCAAAATTAAATTTGATAGATGTCAGAACATTGTCGGCAAGTTGAATACCGGCGATCGGGTGCGCTAGACATTGTAATTAATTACTAAACTTTAGAGCCTGCGTAGATAGAAGCTCGACTTGTATCAGACGAAGCTTTCCGGTTGTGAAGGATATGCAACTGTTTCACAAGCCCTGGAAACTGTGCGAGCATTTAGATAGGTAAGTATAAGAATAATAAGTAGAAAATCTAAAGTAGTACAAAGGGAGTTTTGAATATAGTAATAGTAGTAATATCAAAAATAACATAATTTTTGCGCACACAAATCGCTTAGGTGATAGTGATGTTCCCGGTAGTATGAAATGCACTTTACGTGTTCCAAGCTCCGGCATTACTGCATGGTATCGCAGAACCGGGAGCGCATTAGAAGTGGTATATGCAAATTATAGCTATACATAGCAAGATTATTTGACTGATGGCAAAGCTTGGATTCAAAATGACGTTGATGCTCAGGTGAATGATTATACCTTTGTAAAACAGACTGATGTAAACAATGGCATTTTGAAAAGAGCAACTGTTGAGTTTCTTGCCAATTCTTCTCATCAGGAAACTGCTTTCCGAACTGGTGGTAGCTTCAGACAAACTGACTGACTGACCAATTTTTGACGTGTCAAAGTACTTTGTAAAAAGTCTATTTGAATAAAATATTTTGAGTTTGAATTATTCGTTTAAGATCAAAAATTTATGAAGATAAAATGAATATAGGTAAAACACGGTAGCGCAAAATAGTCATTAATAAATTTAATATGAGATCCTCTCATGTCGATGCATTATAGAATAATGAGTGTCGATAAACTGATGGAGCCGATTTTATAGTTCGACGATGATATCGCGGGTAGTCAAATAATTTTAATTGGTACGCATTAGAACCACCCATCATAGGCGACATGGTATATGTAAATTAAGTTAGTTTTGAAGTACAAGATCTTTGTCCTGAGTAGTAATTTAGTGTGTTGATGCTAGCTCCTCTTTATCGATGACGTGATAAACTACTTCTATGGAATTGTTAAGTGGAGACGACCATATGAGAATTATAATTGTATTCAAGGTCCTTACAAACCTCCTGTGTAACTTGGGTTACAATCCAAAACCATTGCTAGTCATTTATGGCTTTACAGTAATAGATTCCTTTAAAATGTTACCATGAAGGGTAGTTTATTAAATAAAAATGGTTTCTTGATGCCAATTCTAATATTCTACTTCGTATGGCTAAAAATAGAACAAAGTGAGAGTTCATTCCATAATCGCACCTGCGTCTGGTTCTGCTCAGATAGTGCGCTTCCTTGGATGTTAAGCTACTGTTTATTTTATTAACCTTTTATATACACAACTGTAACTTATATTTATCTTCTGTACAGTATAAATTGTTTTTAGGAAACCATAACTTAAACATAAGTAAAATATATAATCACATAATTAAATTTTAAAAAAATGTAGTAAATAACAATAACAAGGAAATGGTAAATAGATTATTTTTATGCCAAAATTTCCTTATTCAGGCAAATTTTTAAGGTATATAATTTAGCGAATATCCCTCAGGATTACGCGCGACAAATCACTTCTTTATGTCGTGAATGTATGGTATTTCTTCTGTTGTGTAGATTCTTCTGTCAAGTAGTGGTTGGTGAGTGTTACAATCGAGTAATCCAATCCTTGATCACAAATAGTTCATGTTAAAAATGCATGTTTATGGGCAAGGGCGTTGCCAGCCGATTACCGAGGGAGAGGGACGGGGGAAGGGGAAAGTTGGTAAAAATTAAAGAAACTGTGATTTCAGGATTGATGCTACAATGCTAAAGTAGCCGAAGGTTTGGCTACTTTTTTTGTATTTGTAGGAGGGGCAGATACCCCTCCTGCTTCTCGCCTCTCCCCTGGTGCTTATGGGTATGAATTACCTTACAGTAATAGACAATCATACATTCAGATTTAGTTCAAGATAAACGTCAACAAAACATGTTTATAATAATTTATTACATAAAAATAAACAATCAGGAGAAGCAACCCGTAAATCGATATCTGATATTTAAATGCAAATAATAAGCTAAAATATTCACGCCATCGCCATTACAACAAAACGCAATCGAACAACGCGTCGATATCGATAACTCACGGCGCACGTCACTATAAATCAGCTGATAGTGATGCCCACGTACAAATAAGATACTCGATAAATATTCTAATCGGTTATTTACAGGGTTTCTGATATATTGTCATTTTTATATTTTTTATTAGTAACTATATTTAGCATGTTTTAAAAGTTCGCTCACATACTTATGCTGGCAACACCTTTTGACAGATGTCATAGTCATACTGTGACTGTTGGATGCATTTTATGTTACCTATATACGTGTTTTATCTTTATCTACAGATTCGATTTCAAAAATTCTTTCAGTGTTAGATAGCCCATTTATCGAGGAAGGCTATAGGCTATATATCATCACGCTACGACCCATAGGAGCGGAGCATCATGCGGATGAAGTCGCGCGGATCAACTAGTAATGATAAAGTTTATATTTCTTACACTTAATAGATAGACTATCAACACGTCCATACTAAATAAAAACTGTAGATCTCTAATGACTGACTGAAGATTGTATTTATCTGTATAGTTGAAAGACGATGAAAAAAATTTAGTATAAATTATATTATCTGTGGAAAGCAATTAGGTTTGACATTACATACCATGATTGGTATAACCTACAAATATAAATAAAATGTCATAAAACACTTTTACTTAGCAGCAATGCTTACACTACAATAGAAAATATCAGTCGGTCTGTTTATCTATACTTAACCTCTAACTAATAACTCTATAACACATTGAGTTTAATAATAACAACTAAATAGTTCAGTGGTCACAACCCTAACGGGCTTAGGTCCCCTTTTGTACCGGACATTCCAACATCAGCCGCATTTTTGGGGGGCTCGTTTCACCCTTTATCAATTACATACCGGCAAAATTAAAAAACAACATAACAACTAAAAGAGATATTTTACTTTTTATAGTTAGTTCCTGTTAGTATATTTTAAGGATGATTACCAACCAGTTCGACAAATCCACTTATATCTCGATAGATCAATTTGATTGGTGGTGTGATGAGGTCTACTTAATAACATAAAAACGGCTGAACAAATTCGAATGAAATTTAGCACACAGGTACTTTATTACCTGGAATAACACATAAGTTACTGTTTATCCCGAGAAAAGCAAATGAAATGATAGAAGAAAGTTGTTTACACCAAAGTAGGTCAACAGATTTTAATAAAATACAAATGATAACTTAAATAATACTTTTGTTCGAGTAAAAGGTCAAAAGATCTCGCAGACTTAGTAGAAGGCAGACATAAGTTGTATATACTAGTATTATAGTTCACTTCCGGAAGTGTGAAACCAAACTTTCGTATGGAGCGCGAGTTTAGAAAGTGAAGTTTGTTTATGATAATGTTTTGCCAGATACGCCGAAATAAAATATGAATTATACATTTTTTTTACAATTTTTTCACATGGGTGTGTATATTAACTGAAATTACATAAGATTTTTATAAAACTATAGATGTTTTACCTGATTACAAAAATAGCAAAAAAAGGGAAGGTAATTTCTTAACATTTTGTACTAGTTACCTCAAAAGGAGATAAATAAAGAGAAAGAGAAAAATGACAGCGAGAAAAAAGAGAAAGAAAAGGAGAGAGAGAAAAAGAAAGACGGCAGTATTGTAGATTTCTACCAATGAAAGAATTTTTAAAAGTAGATCAGTACAAACAAAATGGGCGATATTCAATTTAATTACAATTTTTTATTCTATTTAATACCTATGGGAATAAAACTATCCCAGGTAGGCATCTCGGACTTTTCAGGGTTATCTCTGTGTGAAGAAATCTGCACGCACTTGGCCAATGTGGTAGACTATGGCCTAAACCCTACTCATTCTAAAAATAAGATCCATCTCAGTAGTATTGCACGGATAGGTTAGGATGATAATGATGAGTCCTTAAAGTTAAATAAAAGTTTTTAATAAACGAAAATTCCTCACAATCGTGAGCCAAGCACTGTTGAGCAAGTTCATCAAGCGGGATAAATGGTGTCCGCTATAATAAAGTAGTCAAATCAAATAGTCGGTGGCACAGAATCAAACATTTATGACGGTTGGCAGACTTCCCGCTGTTGTGCAACCGTGGCGCAGGTTATGCGACTCGAATGCATCCTTTCATATTGCTATTTTGTCTGTTCTCTTCTAGATTACATTTTTTGGTAAGACATGTATTACTGCTATATCAATGTTTATATTCTCTAATTCTCCAATTAGTTCTTCATATGCTGTAATATTTCTGTCAAAGTTTATCAGCTAATTGAACAGGCAAAGACCATGATCGGTTGATTTAAAGTCAACGACAAAGTCGAAGGTTTAGTAACGCTGTTCTAGAAGATACCTATGCTGTACCTGGCTAGAAATATATTCTGGTAGACTGTTTTACCGTTTTGCAAATTAAAAGTGAATTTGGAACGTATTAAGGAGGAGGGAGTGCTCAGATAATGGAAGGGATATTGCTGCTTAAGAAGGAATATTGCTGCTTCTGGATGCCAAAACTCATGGTCTTTTTGGGTTCAGAATTTGGATATTATTATACCGTGTATATTTGCTGGATAAGAACTTAATTCTTAATTAATAAAAGGCAGAAATAGATTATATGTATTTATATATATACTATATTAATTTTTATTTTCTTTTATGCCGTTACCTCTAAAAATAATCCTCTCTGATACTGGAGGATTAATAAAAAAGCTCAAAATGCAAAATTTTGATTTCTTTTAGTGTTTGATCTACAGGTTTGATAATTAACTTTTGTGGAGTCAATATGTCACGAGGATAATTATCTATATCACTACATAGTATAAAACAAAGTCGCTTCCCGTCTGTCTGTGGTAGAGTTATTCAAGAGGAAGGTTTATATGTATAATACATGTATATTTTAGTAGAAAAAGTAATCGTGCGAAGCCAGACCGGGTCGGATGACTACTAGTCATATAATTTTGCGGAAATTTTTAACATAGATTTCCGCAAAGAAAGATCGCTTTCATCGAATATTCGCTGCATAACTTTTATTACAGATAGAGATCTGAATTCACCATATTAACAATATTGGAAAATATCATTGGTTGCAACCCTCGCACATGAAATGGCAATAAAAGTTGTTTCCACACTACTTGGGATATTAAAAAAACATGTAGATTGGAGTCGAGCCAGAGCCACATACACATAACGACCGTGAAATCTTTCGGTTAACTGTTACCTACGCCACCTTTTAGGTTTCAATACTATCAATATCTATGGGAAAGTTACATCAAACAGCAAACAAATCAAGAACATATTTTTCTAATAATAAGTATTTTTTATTTAAGATTTGAAAGTATATCTCTTATTAAATCTTTGACCATCTCGACTGTCTTTTTTATTAATCCTCCAGTATCAGAGAGGATTATTTTTAGAGGTAACGGCATAAAAGAAAATAAATATTAATATAGTATATATATAAATACATATAAATAGGTAGGCAAGGGATAAATACTTAGGTAGGTAGAATTTTCAATTTCGGATTTCGGATAAACCCTTACAGATAACAAATAATCTACATACATATTTACATACACACACATACATTATGGCAGGAGTCTTTAGATTCACACTTCTGTAAGAACCCAATTTTTCATAATTTAATTAATATTATTCAATGATTTTTATCATGATAATGAGATGATAAAAATTACATTTTAAAATCCTACACACAAATACAGTTTGTATGGATTTTTTTATATCTTTAAGACCGGTAAAGCCAATTCAAAAAGTTTTTTGATGCCAATAGCAATTTTCTTAATAAATACTGAGTGGTGAATAGTAAAACATGTTCAACATTTAAAAGCGATTTGTTGAAATCAATAAAAGTAAATTGATTTAGAAAACTGTAATGAGTTGGCGGCGAACCAATAAGCATGCTAATAGCCTGTAACGGCCGCATCAAAATACTTTTACTCAGAAATTACCATTCATTTCAATAAAATAATATTTTTTATCAATAAAATCGAAAATCTGCTCAGAATTGTTTAATCTAAAATAGACTTGATTGATATAACCATGGACTATGTTGATGTGGACTTTGAATAATTAAGAGCGCATGCACAATGCAAATGTTATGCGCAAAACGAAGTAAAAGAAGCCACCAGAATTACTGCATTAAAAGGAATAGAAAGAGACTAAGACTAAGAGACTAAAAATCTGCAAAAAATACTTATACATCTAAAAAAGAAGAAAAGAATAAAGCGCAAGAAAGTGAGTTATTATATACAAAATGTTTTGGGTTTATCGTATATTCGCAGGATAAGAACAAAAGCCATCAGAAGCAATACATTAAAAGGGACAGAAACATGATAAATTTATGGGGGGAGATAAAAAAATAATGAACGTCAAAGTAATTAAAAGGTTAAAATACAAAGATCAACGTTCTTAATAGACAAAATGTCACTTAAAAGGTATCTTATAACACTGAAACCTTAGCAGTTGAGAATTCTATACTAATCTCTGGATTGTTTACTAAACTATCAAATTGGCTGTTTATATTTGACTAATTAAATATAGTTGTATATATGCCTATATTTTCTCCTTAAATGAACCTTTCTACATCTGTGATCGTACAATGATATATCAGACCTTGATCTTCAAAGGCAATTGGACCAATTCCGATACACAGTGCACTCAATCGAACTCAATAAGTTCATAACTTGCTCCTACGACGACAGATAGGATGTAGGACTACGTTTTTAAAAAATTTTATACAACTTGTAATGACTGTAACTGTTTAGATGAAATTAAATTACAAACAACTCTTTTTACAAAGGTGGAATTTGTTTCTCTGTTCTGTTGCACGATTTCTTCTTGTCTTAGAGATTCTAAACGATCCTGAATTTAGATATTTCTGGTTTTGTTATGGTGTAACTATTTTTAAGAGTAGGTTTTACTAAAATCTAAAATCAAACATTACCTTCTATAATTGATTAAGTTCATCAAAATCTTATTCTAAAGGTAAACATTTACTATAATCAATGGCAGTTCTATGGGAACAAGACATGATTCGTATATGTACGTAATAACCAATCCTATTAATCGAAGACGTCAATCGATTCGCGTTTTAAAGTAGGTCGCTGTCACTTGAACGATTTCATAACATTAACGACTTGTCCCACTTGTCCTACTTTGGGGTTATCCAAATTTTTGCACTTGTCCAAAGCTTTAAGCTCTATTTCTACTCACACGGCTATGTTTGGTGTGTTTAACATTTTTAAGGGCTATCTTGTAATATCTTAATGTTCTTCTACTCTCTGTATTTATCTATTGCTAACTTTAGTTAGTTAATCAAAAAGGTTCTTGTTTTCGTTTCCAAACGTTTCTGATCATTCTCTATAACGTCTTCTATCTTCTAAACTCTGGTTATTTTGACTGCTTCTTTTAAAGGTTTACAGCCATCCTAAGTTACAATCAGCAACATCTTAATTATGTCTCCAGTTGTTTCTGGATGGCTTTCTTCAATTGTCCTAACAGTCGGAACCTATTGACTATTCAGCACCATCTTAATTAAACAATATTATTATATAGACCTTGAAACTAACAAAAACAACCCAAGATATAGTTTTGCCAATGAATAATTCTATCCGATAATAAATAAACTTCCGAGTAGGCGTCTGTCGTTACATTAATCAATCATGCGTCCTTGATTGAACAATTATGTAGATTAGTATGGCAGAATCAATTTGTAGCATCCGAAATAGATACGGATATAATATTATTAGAAAATATATTTATTCTTAATATGTCCTTATTTATAATATATACTTATATAAGTTTCTAGATTCTATGTCCTTCACCGTCTAACAATAAAAGTAATATTTTCTAGTATCACAAATATGAAACCAACGAGACCCATGAGAATCATTGAGTGTGTATTTCAGTGGAGTGGAGAACCTGGAAAGAACATCAATTGAAAAATATATAATTTGTCAACGAACAGTATATACTAGACAAGAAGAGAAAGTAAGAGATACTTATGTGAAATAAGTACATGGATCCACATGTAAAGAATGCTAGCAACTAGAATTAAGAAGATAGATTATAAAATGTATTGACGATGAATAGGATTTTTTTCTTGAACTTTTATAACCTGAATGAATGTTGTTCTCAGGAGGTCCGTATTCGATCCTAGAAACACACATCTGTCTTTTCTTCTGAGTTATGTGTGTTTTAAGAAATTAAATATCACTTGCTATAACGGTGAAGGAAAACATCGTGAGGAAACCTGCGAGTTCCCTAAAGTTTTCAAAGATGTGTAAAGTCTCCCAGAAGAACCCACTCTGGGCCAGCATGGTGGACTATGGCCTATCAGCCTCAGAAACATCGAGAGAAAAAATGTAAGATTTGTGGAATACAGAAGGTAAAAAGATAATTTTACTAAATCATAATTTATGCATAAATACAAAACCGCTAAACTTTTAGTTCATCATAAATGTAAATGATTAATAACAATAACAGAACTCAGAGTATAATTACGATCCAGCCACAATTTATATTTAATAGCTATACTTTTATTCGATTAATCGAGCTCGATACGATTTGCGTTATCGAGTTATATAGGGTTGCGGTTGAGAGCATCGAATTTGCGGTTATCGATGAAGTTTATCGACAAAGAACGTTATAATGTTATAACTGTATAACTTATTGGTTATTGGATTATATATTGTAATATTACTACACAATGCATATTTTACTTCATTTATGTAACCATCTACAGTTAATGGAGTTTGAAATGTTTTATTACACATGTTGCAAAAATAGCCACTAGATGGCGCTGAAACAGAACCATAATTCCTCAGCACAGCGAGTTAGTGGTAATTTGAACTCAAACCTTTTTACTTAGGCAAAAGTTCTTTTGTATAAAGTGAAAATAATTTTTATCCTGAAAAAATCACAGATATTTTGGAAATAATGTATTGTTACATTTCAATATAATCTTTGAAGTTAAAGTAAAGTAAAGCGGTAAAGTGAAAAAAGGATGTAATTGGAAAGATTTGAGTTTAAAAATATGATTACTTAAGATTATTTTCTGTCATTATCTTAGTTATGTATCATAATAAATAAGAAAATCGCGTATAAGAATACCTTTTAAAATAAAACAGCAAAGATAATCTGAAGATAAATCCAATAGAGATAACATTTAGTTATTTTCAACAAGAATATCTAAACAAAACCTATTGAATTTCAAATTAAAAGTGTTCATGAAATATTAACAGTGGCGCGGTGGCACAGGCGCACACTGGATATTTAAATAGAATGCGCTCGCACCGATGTTCGTGAGGTCGTGAGTATGTTCCGCGATTTACGTTTGGCTATGAAGTAAGGTTATGGTTGTTGTATGGAACATGTTGAGAAGGTCGCGGGAATTATAAAAATATATATGCAATAAAAAAATAATGTATAACTTCAGATAATCATCATGACAACCCATTCATGGCCTACTGCTCAACCGGGTCTCCTCCTCAGAATGAGGAGAGATTAGGCTATAGTCCCACCTTGCTGGCCCAGTGCGGGTTGGCAGACTTCACACACTCTTGAGAACTTTATGGAGAACTCTCAGGAGTGTATATTTCCTCACGATGTTTTCCTTCGCCTTAATTGCTTATAACACACGTAACTCAGAAAAGCCAGAGGTGAGCATGATCGAATTCGGAACTCTCCAGGTCAACCAAGTCTTAGCCACTGAACTATCACTGCTCCAGATGAAGACCACGGTAAAAACAAAATAATAAATAATATTCAGATTTATTTTACTGACAATATCTACGAACACTATGTTTATCTATAGCAAGAAATTAATTATAAGCTAGTAGTTCCTATTGGCGAATTAAAAAAATACCCTCACTAACTTGAGAATTTAAAGTAATAGAGGCTCTTTGACGACTAGTGCCATAAGAGTGAGTATTATCTGTTATAGTGCAAGTAGAAATATAATAAAGTGTAGTGTGAGGATCTCTTGAGTCGTTTACTTTATTAAACGGTTTCGCATGATGTAAATAGTGGCTACTAAGAGAAGAAGAGGCGAGAGTTAAAGCATTGTATAGAGCCACCTAAACTTGCATCAGGATCCAAACCCAAGTACTATTGGACTCCCTTTGAGGACTTGTTGAGACTTATTATGCCTTTCTACTAGATATGTGCGACGATGAGTAGCAAGAAAGGTGTTAGTTGAAAACCAATTAAAACGCTTCATTAACCTAACCTAACTCAGAGAATGTCAACTGTAACGATTCTATTGGTTCTGCAAGAACATCATTGTATAGGTTAAATTAAATTTTAGTAATAATTGGTTATAATTCAGTTGCAATATTTGTATCACAGAACATATAAATATAAAACGCTTGTCGTCTGTCCGTTAGTCCTATACTCTTATATATTATACTAACTCCGGTAGCAAGTCCCTTTATATTAAAATCAAAAATGTGCTCCCACGATAACCAAATGCAAGGAATAAATAAGTCTTATCTGGACGACTATCGGCTGTCCTTTTATGGTCTTGATTTATTCTCATGGGATACCATCTGATACCAGCCTGGATGGATTACGATTTAGATTTACTTATTTGCATCCGTTTGTACGTAATTGCATTACTAGGAAGAGAATCTTCTATATGTTAATTGACTTGATATTTTTATACGACACTAGCTGACCCGCCATCGCTTCTCTGAGGGGTTTTATGGATGAGCAATCCCGAAGAAATAAGAAATGGTAAGTGTATATGAATTTTCTTTTTACACCATATTATAAAGTTTCGTCGAGCGCCGTTAACGTCTGTTGCTAGGCAATGTGAACGAAATGCAATTTCCGAATTTGAATAATTTTAAAATTAATTAAACCGTTCTCGATCGAGATATAATTTTTTTTTTCGATGTTTTATTACTTAGCCTATCTTAGTCAGGGTGGAGACAAAACAAAGACATTTTATATAAGACAAGAGTGTCTTATGTAACTGAAACCACTGGATATTGACGAATACTATTTATCAATATTTTTATGTAAATGAGCCCTAAAAAAGGATTTTTGATAATTCATTCTTCAATGAAACTGTAATATCAATTTTGTTAGAGACATTTGGTGGCATTTATTAGAGACTTTTGATAACACTCATTAGATACGTTTAGTAACATTTATTACAGATATTTGGAAATACTTATTAGAGTCTTTTGGTGGCATTTATTAGAGACTTATGATAACACTCATTAGATACGTTTAGTAACATTTATTAGAGATATTTGGAAACACTTATTAGAGACGTTTGGTGGCATTTATTAGAGACTTATGATAACACTCATTAGATACGTTTAGTAACATTTATTACAGATATTTGGAAATACTTATTAGAGACATTTGGTGGCATTTATTAGAGACTTATGATAACACTCATTAGATACGTTTAGTAACATTTATTAGAGATATTTGGAAACACTTATTAGAGACGTTTGGTGGCATTTATTAGAGACTTATGATAACACTCATTAGATACGTTTAGTAACATTTATTAGAGATATTTGGAAACACTTATTAGAGACGTTTGGTGGCATTTATTAGAGACTTATGATAACACTCATTAGATACGTTTAGTAACATTTATTACAGATATTTGGAAATACTTATTAGAGACATTTGGTGGCATTTATTAGAGACTTATGATAACACTCATTAGATACGTTTAGTAACATTTATTAGAGATATTTGGAAACACTTATTAGAGACGTTTGGTGGCATTTATTAGAGACTTATGATAACACTCATTAGATACGTTTAGTAACATTTATTAGAGATATTTGGAAACACTTATTAGAGACGTTTGGTGGCATTTATTAGAGACTTATGATAACACTCATTAGATACGTTTAGTAACATTTATTAGAGATATTTGGAAACACTTATTAGAGACGTTTGGTGGCATTTATTAGAGACTTATGATAACACTCATTAGATACGTTTAGTAACATTTATTAGAGATATTTGGAAACACTTATTAGAGACGTTTGGTGGCATTTATTAGAGACTTATGATAACACTCATTAGATACGTTTAGTAACATTTATTAGAGATATTTGGAAACACTTATTAGAGACGTTTGGTGGCATTTATTAGAGACTTATGATAACACTCATTAGATACGTTTAGTAACATTTATTAGAGATATTTGGAAACACTTATTAGAGACGTTTGGTGGCATTTATTAGAGACTTATGATAACACTCATTAGATACGTTTAGTAACATTTATTACAGATATTTGGAAATACTTATTAGAGACATTTGGTGGCATTTATTAGAGACTTATGATAACACTCATTAGATACGTTTAGTAACATTTATTAGAGATATTTGGAAACACTTATTAGAGACGTTTGGTGGCATTTATTAGAGACTTATGATAACACTCATTAGATACGTTTAGTAACATTTATTACAGATATTTGGAAATACTTATTAGAGACATTTGGTGGCATTTATTAGAGACTTATGATAACACTCATTAGATACGTTTAGTAACATTTATTAGAGATATTTGGAAACACTTATTAGAGACGTTTGGTGGCATTTATTAGAGACTTATGATAACACTCATTAGATACGTTTAGTAACATTTATTAGAGATATTTGGAAACACTTATTAGAGACGTTTGGTGGCATTTATTAGAGACTTATGATAACACTCATTAGATACGTTTAGTAACATTTATTAGAGATATTTGGAAACACTTATTAGAGACGTTTGGTGGCATTTATTAGAGACTTATGATAACACTCATTAGATACGTTTAGTAACATTTATTAGAGATATTTGGAAACACTTATTAGAGACATTTGGTGACATTTATTAGAGACTTATGATAACACTCATTAGATACGATTTTTAACAGAGGTTATTCAGTTTTTTTAAGTAACTTACAATAAGATAAACAATACCCTCCATATCTCCCTCATAACATTTCTAATAAGGAAGTATCTGTGTAAGGAATTTGTAAATGTAGACCAACCCACGAAGACCAGGACTACTTCATACAGAGATAAGATAACATTCATTCAGCATCCCATAGAGCGAGGATTTCTAAAATTAGCAAAGCACGAACCGCCCACATTGGCAACAAACAGGAATATGCACTCAAATGTAAACAAATAAATCTTATTCAACATGTATATGTGTTAGTAACAATGTAAATGAGATTGATTACTGTAGAGTAAACTCAATAGTGATGGACAGATTTTTGGTATTGATTTTTTATACTATCTTTTCTTATTAAGTGAGACTAATTAGTACAAAAGACCGTTAAAATATTCTAATTAAAAAGATATGGCCATTTAAGTGCCATAACGTGGCCATTTTGTAAATTGAAGAGTTTCTCAGGAACTACATATCCGATTTTAATATTTTTTTCACTGATAGAAAACTACACTATTCGTGAGTGACAAAGGTGACTTAGTGTTGCCATGTACATTTTTTTATTAATTGAATATGGCCATTTAGTTGCTACTAATCACATTTTAAAAATTCTTTCACTGAGAGAAAACTACTCTATTCGTGAGTGACAAAGGTGACTTAGTGTTGCCTGGCAACATGGCAGTATTTCTTACAAGCGTAACAAAATTTTCTGTAATAATCTCTTAAAAAAGGTCAAGTTTGATTATGAAAAAAGTGAATTTTTAAAAGCATAAACAATATTGGTAAAACTTGGTCCCTCATAAAAAATGTGGCTAATATAAAAGATAATTCTCCTAAGTCAAATGACTTACTTAGGATTGGTTGTGACCCTAAATCAACTGTGAATCTGATAAATAAAACTTTTGCGAATGTAGGTAAAAATTTAGCTTCAAACATCACTCAGTCTACTATACAACATAGGTTTTATTCTCGGGAAGTGACAAATTCTATGCTTATATAATGCTTGTAAAGTTTTATCAGTTCGCAAACTTTACAAACTGCGGACAATCACTCGTATCCACTCAAATCTACCTTTTAAAGACGACTTATTAAAAAATAAACAGTGAAAATCAAAACATATTCTTGTGGAAAATTTAACGATCTACAAAAATAGTCTGAGATGAAGTCGCTAAGTTGACATGTTTAGAAGTTATTAAAAAAAAGGAGGACTAACGTAAAGGATAACTTTGTCTATTTCTATCTAAATTATAATTTATCACATAATAATGAATGAAAAACATGAAATATCATAGTTTTTGTACAACTTATCGAGTGTTCTTTGGTAAAACAATAAAATTTTTACAAAATATTAACAATCGTAAAAAAAAAAGATTTTCAAATGCTGAATTTCAAAAAACTCAAAATTTAATAATCTTGACAGTGCTGCCAATTACATTATCACAAAATATCCTATTTACCGCTTTTTATTTATGACATGAAATTTTCTTGACGAATCATCAAATAAAAACGACGAAAATCATAAGAACTGTAGTGGCCATGTCATTTGTTATGCAACATCATAGTTGTAGACAGATTACTCTGTCACTGTTTCATATGTAAAATAACGTAGTTAAAATTTAATACATTCCAGTAGTAGATTGTAAACAAAACGTATTAAAACACATTTATATTCAGATAGCGTTGTGTTGCACTTGCATGCATCACTCGTTTCTAGTTCCTAACATCGTACTCGCACTCGTACTAGTTAAATATAACGGGGTATTTATTTATAAACAAGCTTTACTTTGCATAATGGTTTCTGTGATTTTCTTATATTTTTATACTATACTAGTGAGCCATCCGTCTTCGTCTGATAGCAGAGGATATTATGTTCACCATACATTGTGTTGTTATATCCCATAATGACATTTTTCCGACCTTTTCAATAATTATTATCATATCAAACAAGTTACAACAAACCTTAACAAATGATACACTTAAACCTTCCTCATGAATCACTCTGTCTATTGGTGAAAACCGCATGAAAATTTCTTCAGTAATTTTTGAATAAATGGACTTGTTTTATAATAAAATGTAATGATAGATTTGTATTCCTATTACACCATTAACTTGTTAATCTCTGTCCCAATTTATCTGAACCAGTTGTTCAAGTGATTTCATCCAGTTAAAGTAGTCTACACTAGTGAAAAGTGTGGTTTAATGTTGTGATTCAAATTTCCTCTTTTTGGGGATCCCTCAACGGATGGGAGGGCAACGTAAAATTATAATAAGCTCTATTACTAGATTGTCTATGCCTTTAAATATGATAAGCGAATAACATTATATATTTTTAAATAAGATCAAAAGTGTCGATAAGGCAGCGCGTGCGCAACCTTAAGGCGACCGATTCGCGTCCGTGGCCGTGAACAAACCTAATATGCTGTGCTCAGTATGCAACGCATGCATGCATTTAAATATTTAAAAAAATAGTGGAAATGTGGTGGAACTAATTCTTCTTTAAACTGCGTTTCCACCAGAGATGTGGGAGGATGCGTAGCGATGGGTGTGTTTCATTTGACACACTCTAGAGACGCATCCTCACTCATCTCTAGTGGAAACCCAGCCCGAAAATGTATATAAATGGCCTGGATATAGCAATATTATTCAGTGTCGGATAGAATAAACGTTGAATAACATTATGCCAAGTGTACTTCGGAAAGATTCCGATTGAATACACCTTTTTTCTTTTAACCTTCGGCAGTTTCACTTTTATGTTATCGTTTCAATGGTTTTGACCTTTCAGATCCAAAGTTGCCGGAGGCATTGGAAATTTAATAGATTCTTATATATTCTATGTTTTGGGTAACGAAATATAATATTTTTATCTTCTATATCTATATATATCCTGACTAATATTATAATTTCGAAAGCAACTTAAGAAACGTGTAGTACTTAAGAATACAAACCAAATAAACGAAAATCCGATTTATTCTACTACTTACGCCATCTATTGACAGATGTCTTGTTTGTTACGCAATCACGATTAAATCATTGAGCCGATTTTGATGACATTTAGCACTGAGGTAGATTAGAGCTTGGGGAAGGATTGATTGTGTGTCTTGTGCTCGTATGCCATCTATCGACGTAGGAATGAAGTGCATGTCGAGCTGTGTGATGTGCTTAGGAATTAAACCAAAATACATATATAGAAAATAAAGTTGGGTTAATTATACCCAGAGACGTCTCTATCCTATGTAGCGCCCGTGTGCAATCATCACCCTAGCGCCCTTATTGACGAAAAAAAATGATCTTGACCAAAAATGTGTGACGCTTTACCTCGCTGTAAGGTTTCCGTGAAAGCCTTATTTTTGGTCTTCATTTTTGATATATTCAGACTTGAAAAGTTAGTTTCTGGCGCCCGTGTGCACAGCACACAAAGGACTATAGAAAATAATGAAACAGAGATAGTCTAGTACTTGGAAAATGACAAAACAATTTTATAATAAATAAAAATTTCTGTTGTTTCTCCATTTCAAACAATGTGTTTCAAATTAATTTCATATTACTAGTGTTTAGACAATTATTTTAGACATATTGTAATACATACCTTACATAATATCTTCATTTAATTTTAGCGCTTATACATCCAGTATGACCTCATGAATCTGAAACGAAATAAAAGCTTTTTATAACAACTGATTACTGAAAAGTGATTGCAGAAATAACTGAATTTTTTTTTTCTAGAATAAATGGTCAATACCTATATTTTACCCTTATGCTCCGTTGCTGCGTAGAATCTTTAACTATACTTATTTTATAGATGTTAAAAGTAAATATAGAAGTAACAATTTTTGTCGAGTTTTTTGTTGTTTTAAGTAGGGGAAAAAAGAAATAAATCTCGATTTATATTCGCTCATGGCCAAAAGCAAAATATAAAATTAATTCCTACAACCTCGGCGGGCACCTGGGTCGTAATCCCCACGTACTATTTAGACGTCCTATTAAATTATAAGTCATTCTAAAAATTCTTAACATAAACCACCATTGTTAAATATAAGTTAGACTTAGAAACAATAATGATAACTTTGTATTGGAGAATATACCTCTATCCCAATAAATATGAAGCAATCTGTCAACTGATTTCACACAGTAAACACTGTCTAAAGTAAGGTTAAGTAGAGTAGTATAGTATAGTGGTGATAGATTTTCCTTATCTAAGATTATTTAAGTTATTAATATATTTGTGTTTATTAAAGTTGGATAGCAATAGACGTTGTTGTGGCCATGTAAAGAACGACTTAAACTTACTCCTAGGTTACAAGCCCCAGGCCTAAAATATAAAATGCACATTTATACGTAGTTCTAAACCTACGTTTTCAATAGAGATGAGCGAGGGATGTGTTCGTTAAGAGACCATAGAATAGCTGTAGTTACCTAGCCTAATTTAACAAACGCATTCCTTGCTCATCTCTGGTGGAAACGCAGCCTTATTCTCTTACACATAATTTGATATTTTCGCAACATCATCCAAACAAAACAGTTAATTTTTTCACGCATCTCGTGTACGAGAGATGAATAGGGCGGTGTTGCTGCGTCACTCTTTTATATTGCGAGTGTTATTTTGGCGCTAATGAGCTGGTGGAACATCCTTTTGAGTCCGTTGTGTCTAAGCTTGAAATAGTATCTGAAATTCTGTGTAAATAAATACTGTTTGAATTGTGAGGTATGAAATATTTCACATTTTATTAACTACTAATCGACCCGATCGACTATTCGGCGCATCGAATCGCCAAGTCGAAATGCGCCAGTCCTATGGGTCTTAGCATGATGGTATATAGCCTATGGCCTTCCCTAATAAATAGACTTTCCAATACTAAAAGATTTGAGAATTTTTTTAATTCGAAACAGTAGTTCCTGAGATTAGCGCGTTCAACCAAACAAACAAATTCTTTAACTTTATAATATTAGTATAGATATATGTAGTAGCTATAAAATGTACTGATACTTAAAAGACAATAATAACATATGACATTTTTTCCAAATATAACTTAAAAAATACCTGGGGCTTGAGACTCAGGAGCAAGTCTAAGAGTCTAGATATAAACTCTCGTTTACACTTCTCAATGACACTATTCAACATTGAACATAGTAAATATATATATCAAAAACTCGACAATTCGCTAAATTTTATTTCACTGGGATAACTCAAAATTTAGTACACGAAATTACAAGTCAAACTGTCTCGGATCTGTCGTAACGACTTTGTCTTAGCCAATCAAACGTTATCAGCCGTGTTACTAGCAAGATACATTTTACTTAGAATAGACTATTTTCAAGTTAAATTTGGATACCTAAACTAATAACGAGGTCCTGTAGATGAACTAGATGTGTTTAAGAACCAATAGAATCGCTTCATTTGACACACTCTGAGCCAGGTTAAGTATATGAAACGTTTTTATTAGTTATTAAAAATACATCCCTCACTACGAATTCTCGCTCATCTCAGGTGAAAACACAGCCTCACTATACAGCAAAGTTGGTAAAACCGCAAAACTCGTTTTCCTCATAAATAAAAAATATTTTTATGCAAATCAAAAGTAAGTGCATCCCGCATTTGTAGGTCACAGCACTCATCGCATCTTTGTAACTGAAATCCTGGAAATTTTAATACTACATAATATTCTGGCTTTTCGTGTATTTTACATTAATTAATACTCCTGGATGTTGGAGTTGAAACATTAACCTATATGGAAGTAGGTCTCCTGTTTACTTGAGTATAAATTCATACTAGTTTTAAAACATTTTATAAGTTACTGCAATTATAAATGTTGTAATTAAAATAATTTTGCAACGAATTTCCTTTTGGTTTATAAAGAAGTTGATTGTAAAAACCTTTCGATACTTGTTACTAGAAAACAAAGTAAACAAGGTATGCATATCGGAGACGGATTTATCAAATCTACTTAGTCCAGGAATATTAGGGGTTTCACCTCTGTATGAGAGATAGTAAGCTACCTCAAATGTTACTCTAAATAGTTAAATGCGCGTGCCTTGCTCTCTATCTCGAAAATGGTTCAAGATATAATTTTTTTTAAACAAAAGTTGCAGAAAAATTAATCCTCTACAATACTTATAATAATACAAATAGCATAAATCCCGTAGAAAACGAGATATTTGCAATGTGTAAAAAATCGATTTTTTGATCTTTACACTCTACGAGTAGGTTTTAAGACAAGTTTTAGATTACCAAAATAAAGGTTTATAGATCTTTATAGCTGACTATCTTTCATTCCAAAATACTTGCCCTCATTTGACTAATATTACTGGACTATACAAAACACATAACGTATAAAATGCTATACATACTGGTTATCCAAAAACCTTCCTCCTTTTTTACATATTACTTTCATATAGATGTGGAAAAAGAAGAGCCACGTCTAAGAATGGTTTGTTATATAAGCTTGGAGAGCAAAAGGTTTATTTGCAGCACCGTAGAGCTGCGTTGCTTTCCTTTTCTCCTCCTTTTAGCTAACATACTGTCTAAGAGAACAATTTATAAGAATATTTTCTCACCCGAAACTGCTTGGACACTACAAAAGTCATTCTCATCCTCAAAACTGTTAAATCTTTTACAACATGAAGCATTCTTCTCCTGAATATTGTGTTACCAACAATTACCAGCTTCCCATTAGTCACTACTATATCGGAAGTAAATATCCGACTCCATTATATACAACTAAAAACTTTCAGAAGACATCCATTATCACTAATAAAATCCCGTGACTTATAATTCCGCAAACTTAGTTAAGTCGAAGTGCGAGAGGGCCATACAATGCGGCTCTCAAACAACTAAGTAGCGAAATAACTTTCAAATATAGTTAAGTACTTGTGTAAAGCCCTTAGATGGGGTATTGGAGGTGTCGAATTAATAAACTATGTTAGTCTATACTAAACTTAAGATAACATAGATATACAAATTAGTAGAAGTGGAGATATAGTCAAGGGCGACTAAGTATACAGCTAAGCTTTAATGCATAGAAGTCACTAGTAGGACCTTTATAGTGAGGGTCGAGAGGAACTCGTGATTGGTTCTAACGTGATGGTTCTGTTCCCACGCGCCTGATATATCTCAAAATATTATTATTTTAGGACGTTGTGGATTGAACTACTGATACAGACTCGCAGAACACCCACTCCGCACTACTTTTTATAAAGTATTTTTTTTAATAACAAGGCCCATCAAAAAGGACTATAACAAAACTATAAACTAATATGCATGGAATGAAATTTCATCCTGATCAGAAAAGTCTTTTGAAAAAAAATTCTACTAAGCAGCGATTATTGTTTTTTAAATCGATGACTGAAGCGTACAAAACTAATGTTACCACTATCAAAATTATATAGTATTCGCATTTATGTCTGGAACCCAATCATAATCTTTTGAGGAAGATTATAATAAACGTATAGATGAGATGTTTGGAGCAGAGCTTATAAGTCATAAAGCTATCAAAATATTTAAGAATCATTAGATATATATTATTAGTTGTAAAGGAGTGAGTTTATATGTTTCTTCCTTTTCAAATGTTTCTTTTCAAAATTTCCAAATATCCTGTTCATAGACCCTTAACATTAGGGAGAAGGACCGCATTCTTGCCAAGTTTTAAGTTTCGTTTCACACGCAAAAGGTATTTATTGTTGGGCAACTCGGCCTAAGTTCGGCGTCAATGATGACCCATAATTACGAGCCCTTCGTTTTAAATGGCTCTTCCGAACTCCTATTTACTTAACCGTTAATTGTTCTTTTGGTTACATAACTATTGCATGTGTTCACTCATTTTGAAAATTAAAGGAATATAAGTTGTGTGGAGGTTCGTGCTAGCTTGTCCGCATGTTGCTCCGTTCCTATGGGTCGTAGTGTAATGTTATATAGCCTGTAATTTTCCTCGATAAATGGCCTATCCAACACTAAAAGATTTTTTCAATTCGGATTTGTAGTTCCTGAGATTAGTACGTTAAACCAAACAAACTCTTCAACTTTTTGACATTAGTATAGATTTAGGAAAATTAGTTCTAAGTTATGACTACAAAAAATAAACAAACGATTTGGGTTTTTTTAAGTTAAATCTTACCGAGACTTAAACTAATTACGACTGACAAGTGTTAAATTTATTAATTATTTAATGGGAGGTTTTGAATATTAACTTGGCAACACAGGCCTACGACCCCACATTTTGTCGTCATTTTGGAGAAACGAGTAGGTTTTTTTTCTATAGAAAGGATGATTTTTACGCAAGAAGGTTTACTTATACTCATGTCACATCGAATGCTGTGTGTTTAAAAATATTTTGCTGAATGTTTTATTAATTCGTGTCATTGATGAAGAAGTGTTGTGGAAGTGGATCCTATCAGGAGGTCGAGCGGTGGAGAAGATTGTTTATGCATAGTAGAAAGAGATTTTAAACCCACTCCTGGATCGTAAGACCCTGCTCAGCATCCGTCTAGATTGTATATTATTCTAGTCTTTTGAGTGTTATTGTGCAGTGAAACTTAAGCAATTTAAAGACATAAACGAGGTTAGAAGTTAATTCTAAAAAAAGAAACAAATTTTGAAGTTGATTCTAAAAAGAGACAATTAGACAAGTTTCTGCTAAATAAGTTAAATAATATAATAAAATTATTTTCCTAATTATTTCTAAAAGTATTTAGATTTTAACTTTTAAAATCAGTCAGCCTTAAAACTTGCTCTTAACAAATCACCTGTCTCAACATCAACACAAACTGGTTATACAATACGTATGTTTACTGTACAGTGTACATAACATACAGGAACAGTATCATACTCGTAGCATTGAATTAAACGTAAAAACAAAACATCCGACGTATGTTGTACTGCGGTAGATGCTACAAATCATTCTTTGTTTTTATCATGATCGTCCACGGTGACAACTAGGCACTGGATTTAAGGTATAAGCTTTCATATAAAATTATATTTTTAACAAACGTTCGATATCTATGATAGTTTCAATTAAAAGATTATGCGGGGTTGGTGTAACTGCTTCTGAAGGAGATAGCCCGACTTGCTAAACCATCCGGGATGTACCTATAATCTAACCGATTTAATTCAATTGAATATTAAGGTATCGTAGAATTTTAGATGCTTTCCTTGCAATAAATTCTTATCAAAGCTGTCAACCTTTATATAACCCCTGATATAGGAGCACCACTTAAAAGACAAAAGTAACATGTATTTAAAATAGATGATGAGCAGTGTCTGAAGATAAGTATTGAGGCCCAGGAGCAGGTTTAATGTCGTCTTCTACTACGTTTGAATTCTTACCTTCACAGCTTGTGATGGTAAAAAAAACACCAAAGACTCACGTGCTCCTACTAATATCGTAATTAAAATCCAGATCCGTCTCCAGAGTCCTAATCGGTAATAAACATTGATTGACATGTCCAAAACGTCTGACACAGAAAAAAATTTGTAAAAATAAATAACGACCCATTTAGCAACTTTTTTAACTATGTTTTTTACCCCAATCCTGGTAACGGATACAGTCCCAATTTCTTCTGGGAACAACCCAGGTTTATCGTAGCAACTCCATATACGGTGATTAAGAATTTTAAATAATTTAAAATCGCTGGTTCTCCTTACTTGTGGCTCTAAACCGGTTAAACCTCAGAGCAGACGGAGCGTCGCACGCACCTGGTGTCTGATTCATCTCTAAATTACACCGGACCTGTTTATCAGGTTCTTATAGCAGAAAGTATTTAAATTAAATGCCATTCATGCGCACTGCCGTGTAATGTCGTCTTTACGTTTCAATTTGACTTTTGGTATGTACAAGATGCTATTAAACTACAGTAATCAATGCACCTTGATATTGTTGTAAATATCAGTCTCTATCATGTCTTTTTTTTCCAGATTATAATTCTTAAAATTAGTGCGCGCCCATGTTATGTACCCAAACTATTAACTAATTAATACACCATCTTGACGACTCCTTTGACGATTTAAATGTAATATCTTTCCTTAGAATTATCTCTATTGCGAAGTTAAAAGAAAGATAAATACTGGTAAACGCTGCCAAACATGAAGAGTGATAGAAAATATAATGATATTTTGAATTAAAGTATTATATCTACCGTTTAGAATAGAAAATGTTAGTGTTTAATGTGTTAAATAAACCTAACTTAAGGTTGATTTAAAATTAAGGTATGGATGGACGTAGAACTTTCCGTTTAGTAAGAAGGCTAATAGAGGCGTACCTCAATGAGTTGGATGTCCCGCAGGGGACCTTCTGGGCCCTGCATTATATATTAGAATATCAGTTTCGAATTATTATAAAAAAATATATAAAAAAAGGGTTGTGGTATTGGTTAAAACAATCTATCGAAGTATACAGTAAAGTATTATCGAAATTAATATTGGGCCTGCCTACACGAGGGATTTTCTGTTCTACAAGTTTATAAAGTTTATAAACCAAACAATGTTATAATCCTAATTAATATTACCTAAGACCTAGACGTTATCTAATCTGGCCAAAGCAGTATTGATTATAATTTAATACCCTCACGTCGTAATGTTACACCTGATGACTGTCTGATTCTACCATGATAAATTAACCCTTAACTCTTTAAGTTAAAGTATTCGGTTAAATCAGTGACGAACAAATTCTGCTGTTTAATAAATCAGGAATAAATTTAAAAGACTTTTATCTTTTATCAATTGAGTGATCATAAAAGTGATGACAATTGGTTTTGTCGTGTAAGATATGTTATAAAATATACAATCTAGTCAATCAAGATAATTTAGTAAATAAAAATCAGGAACTGGTATGGAGGTCCTCCTTTCCTCCATCTCAAAATTTTTTTCGACTATCTTCTTTTTTGTGGACGTGAAGACCATCGTACTTTTGAGATAAAACATCGACAGAATTGTTAGACAGGAGTTTGGTTTTGATTCGGGTTTATAAATCGGGTTTTCGGGTCTCTTTCCAGTTGTCTGTCTGACGACTTTACTCAAAAGCATGTGTAAAATCCAAAACTTTTCAATTAAAATAGCACAATACGAGTAATACAATCGCAGTGAATTGTTCCGTAATTCATCACATAAATCAGTTTAGCGAGGATATTGCTGGATATCGAATTTATCATATTAATGACTATTGCGTTAAAATGTCACCTCAACTTGGCATTATATTTAAACAGCTTGATCAGTATCCATCAATAGGAGCCGTGGCAATTTTTCGGCAACTTTCGTTCGTTATAAAGAAATTCGTTTATGCGGTTTGCACCTATGGGTCGTAATGTGAAACCACAGAGTTTTAAAACCTGCTGTAGTATATTTATCTCTTCACAAATAGTTGCCGTTATAGAAAGTATAATAAACGTTAGTTTACAATGAAAAGGGATCCAGTAAACTCACACTTGAGCCACAAGCCCCAGGCTTTACTTGTGTTTTTGTCACGATATCTATGTAGTAAATTATAGAGGCGAAAAATGGAACTTTACACCTATTTATTTTATTTATTTATTATATCTTGAGTCCCTTAATGGCTTGCTTCGAAAATGCATAATTAAGCTGCTGTTTCAAGACAGAGAGCATAAATAGTGAAGGTTAGCGTAAATGATTATTAACAAAAGATCTCTTAAACGTACACCTGATCTACAATTTCGAAAGTTTGCTGCTTTTCTTTTACATCAAAACGCCCTAAAATAGGAAATAACCCACGCAATTCTTTTGAATAAGCTATTTTCAGGCTATGTTAGCACAATACGTAAGCTTTGTAGAGATTGACGCGTTATTTGTGATGTATGATTTACAGCCTTTGTGATACATTTGAAGCTTGAAATATTGGAATTGAAAATGTATCCCAAAAATGTGTGGTACCATCCGTTTTACTGTTATAAATTTTTGGATTGTATACTAGAATTTGACTGTGGCTTTCTTTGTGTTAATATCAGAAGTGGGATCAGAAAAAAAAATATGTGTGTGATGTATACTATTATCACCCATATGAGAACTTAATTCTCAAACGTTATTTTTGGAGTATTTATCCATATAAAATGTGAAGTTGAATCGTTCATATTTACTTGAGAGGTGAGGTAACAATGTTTTCGTAGCCGTGTTCTATGTAAATGTAATATTCTGTGTTTCGTATTATTGACATTCTTTCTCCGTTTGTAATAGTAAGAATTGTCGAGAATGTATGTTTTTTTACTATTCAGAATTTACTATTATGAATAGTAAATTCAACAAATGGAACTAAGTGCTTTTTTAAGATACATAATTAACCAGATGTCCCCAAACTTTGTGTTTCCAAGATCACTCCTAATTACCACTAAAATGCAATAAAATATTTAAATAATTAATGATAAAATAATTAAAAGTAACCCGCGATTACATCTCACAAACCGCTAGAAACTCATTTTCTACCTCTAGGCATTTGTATAACCCACTTTTGGGAATCAGTGTCCTACACATTGATGACCACTTTTACAGATACCAACTATAGATACACCCCATATAGAGGTGGATTTTTGAGACAGTACTAAATGTATGGAAAATGTTTTTGGCGATTTCTGACATTTCTAGTACTCATACCTTAAATGGTCCCAGAGAGTCTTTTGATTCCCATACGAAGTACGATCGATAGACATAAAATTTTTTTTTTTGATTTTAGCAAATTTTTCACTGACCGTACATTTACTCAAAAATTTGTGAATGCAGTTCAGAATATCTTAAAAAATAATGGATGGTTTCCGAGGAACGTTTTCCTGTAACTATAACGGTTAAGGTACCTTACTGACCCGTCTCAAAAATCCAACCTGTATATGCTTCTAGCATGTTCTAAGGTAGTTCCTTTTGTATTATTTCAAGTATACCTAAGTATAGACAATATATAACCTTTAGTGCGATAGATTAGTTAGTCTCTCTGATGTTTCGTGAAATGTACATGAAAGTTAGTGTTATAGTGTCGTGGTTAAGGTCACCCTACACCTTGGTCACAAGTCCAAGGCGCTGCCCGGCTTTCCGTCTAAATTGCATGTGTAGACTCATTGCTGTGTAGTGATGGGTATCATGCCTTTCTCATTCTATGACATCCATTAATTAAAGACTATTGGTTTTCTACCTAATTTCAGTATAATTAAAATATTTCTCAATTCCTACTTTTCTTTTACTTTCTAATTAACTTTAATGCAGTTTCAAATAAATTTTATAGGATATAAAATCAGTGAATTGAATGCTTGGCATAGAAATTGATTCTTCTAGCTAGCCTAACTTTGGAGAGGGTAGTCATTAAATCCATGTAAGGCTTATTTGAGGAAATTCTTTGAAACGCGAGTATGCTATGTAAAGGAACTTCAATAGACGAATGTGAATAGAAATATTTCTTAGTTAAAGATAGTAACGTCTTATACCTAATATTGAGACTATACAAGCTATACTGCTTAATAAGACTCAAAAGAAAATAATAAGGTGCAGATAGAAAACCGAGCAGTGCCTGAGGTGGGAAACTCCGGAGAAAGGTAAAAAGGTACATTTATTATATCACAAACGACAATAATAATACACATTTTAGATCGAAACTGAACAAATCATCATCACTACGACCCGTCGATGGCCCACTGCTGAGCCGGGCGTCCTCTTCAGAATGAGGAGGGTATTAGGCCATAGAGCACCACGCTAGCCCAGTGCGGGTTGGCAGACTTCACACACCTTTGAGAACATGGAGAACTCTCAGGAGTGCAGATTTCCTCACAATGTTTTTTTAACCGTTAATGCAAGTGATATTGAATTTCTTAAAACACACAACTCAGAAAAGTCAGAGGTGTGTGCCTGCGTGGGGGATCGAACTCAGACCTCCCGAGTAAAACATTGAAATCTCAACTACTGGACTATCACTGCTTATACCGAGCAAATAAAATCAATCATTTACACGATACCTTCATAATGGTGTGCTAGCATCACGACACAGAACTTCGATGATTATCAGCCGAGATCATGTTGACAACTGGCTCAAACCAATGGGAACAGAGGTTTTATATTTTCTACTCATCGGTATACTTGAAATTATAAAACGAAATAGTCAAGAATATAAAGTTATCAATGGTATTGCAAACTTGAATACGATATTGATGATATTTAGTGTTCCTTATATAACCGCGTTACAAACTGTTCAGGGTTTTTGATTATGTTTAAATAAGAACAATAAAATACAGGCAGCATAAAGACACTCCATCAGAAATGTTCAGACAGTCGAAGTGTTCCCTAGGGAGCCGGATGCCAGAAATCTCCGTGAAGAATGTAATGGCGGGGGAGAAAAAACAATAATTCGAAAACGAATGACGTCTGCGGGATATTGGGCCGATGGGCCTTTACAATTTCTGAAATCATAATACGCGTTTGCCAGATGTGAGAATCTTATATCGGAACAAATATTTTTTTCAAACCTCTTTGATATATAAGTTTATCACAGCCAAACTAAACAACAATTTATTTACTCCAGAGACCGATATAAATCTCGTAGGTCTATAGATTTCAACTCAGAAGAAGAATTGTAGAATTAATATCTCCTGAGGATGACGACGGAGTGATATTCGTAGACTTAACTTTGTGTTAGATATATAATAGTAACATAATCTTCTAAATTCTTATTTTAATAACCTGCACGATTACAGATATTCCATAAAGCAAAAGAGAAGAACAACTGAAGACACTAATGGTGGTGTAGATGGTGGACTTCAGAGTTTTAGCGATAAAAGGAAAATCAAATGACTGAGTAAAAATGTGTTAGAAATCAATAGTACTGATGAGATGGAGCATGTTGAACTTTTCAATTGACTTTTTCACTAACAAGAATTGTCAGTTTATAAGAAACGAGCAGCATTGGTAGTTAACACAAGTCTAATGACACACGGACAACAACCCCCACAATATCCATAATATAATCCTTCTAATATGATTAAGGATAAAGCATTTGATAATATTATAACTCATAAAAAGGTTAGTAGGTGCGGCAAGGCACAATAATTATGGCTTAATATCTCGTTCGTTGGTAAGAGGATTACGTCGCTTGTCTGCAAGGGATAGGGTGACGATAAAATTTAGTACCGCAAATACTGGGGCTTCTCCTTTTTAGTACTGAAATGTAATTATGAAAAAATTGCAGTAGTTAACGTTTTAAAGAGTAATGCAATAAATATCCCAATCGAGTACCGAAAGGGATATTTATATCCTAAAATTATAAGAGATGCCATTACATTGTTAGGGGATGTAAGCCTATTGGTATCTTAAATATTTTCTGAGAAGTTATCCAAACTTAAATATAAGTTAGAATCCAGAGAGAAATTTGATAAAACATGATTTTAGAAATAAAAACGTCGAACATTTTTAAGATAGATTTTTACTACACAAACCAAATTACTGTTTTCTATAAGTTAATAGAAATAATACAATGAAAATACTTTGGTCCGAAGAATAAGAGCTACTGCTATTGTTCCAAAATATTTCAATTCAAGTAATATTGAAACAAAATACTTCTTTTCAATTCTTGTTATTTAAATTATTCGAGAGTGATTATTTATTATTTTAGAAATAAGACATTTCTTTTATTTAAAGGTTCTTTAGAAGAAAAGGGACGGGAAGGATTATAATTAATATTGTTATCATACTTAATAAAAATATTTTAATTCTTTCAAAAGTCAACATGGCTACCTTACCGAAAGGTGTTCCGCAAATCCGTCATAAATGAATCAGGTTTGACACTCCCAAACAGGGACGTAAAACAATTTGGCAGATAAATTTGATAAAAATTTAAACCGCTGCCTCGTCGGGGCACGCACAGTTTACCGAAGTTCGCCTTTAAGTGCCGTTAACATAAATTGCCATAATACTTTTACGCCATTTGATCTTCGGGAAGTACATAATCATTTAAAGGGAAAACGATAAAATGGTTCTTATTGATAAGACCATATTACATAAACATGTATATAAAAAGTGCGACTACCCAAGGACATATTGTGGTCAAATTCTTAAGACAGTAATCACATACCACTACAATGTTACGAACATTTAGTCAGGTGGAAAAGATACTTACATTCAACCAATCTTCTTACGATCACGAACATATCGTTAGATAAATAAATAAAGGTATGTATATACATTGCAAAATATATTCAAACACTTTTCTCAACAATTACCTCAGGGAGTTCACAGAAATTTGCGCCACAAATTACGTGACTCGGATACAAATTATTTTGCAACGATTGAGGTCTCAGACGGTATGGAAATATAAACGTAAGAGCGTACTCTATAATATTCAGATACATTCAATTTCAAGGAGCAATTATTGTAAAAAAATACATTGTGGGGAACCATTTACCTATCATCATCAATAAGCCAAAAAAAAGGAGTAAGAGAAAAAGAAATATCGTCGTTATAGCTACTATAAATATAAAAATGACTTAAATCGAAACTAATGTCATCTAAAAAAGTTAACACAATAGGCCTATTCCATTTATTTAGCGACCTGCAAAGGTAGAAACAGCCAATACGCCGGAAAGGCTCTTTGAGTAACATATAAAACAGAATTGGGTTAACATTGTATTTTTGTAGTCACCATGTCCCTGAATGTTTTTGTCCGGTGTAAATAGTCAATTGTTGATAAGTTATGAGTTAAACAACGTTGGCGATGTAACAAGGGCAAGGGTTCTTTATAGAGGTTTGTGAATAGATCGTAACGTCAGGGTTCAGGATATCCGTGGAGTGATGAAGTCCTCGTGAGATAACTCGTAAACTTGCCTGATTTACTGGTACCGTCAATAGCTCTATCCAAGTTTGCACTTACGATGGAAACGAAAAACTTGATAGTGGGAGCGAAAGACAGTGATTTGCGACATACTGAGGGTGTAACGGCTCGGTTTGCAATTGTGGAACTTCGGCCAACAAAAGTTCCGAAAAAACGATTCGGCTGCTGAGCTATTTAACCCACATTTAGTTACTAGGTTTGCACTTAGGAAGAAGACGGATCTCTTGTTGAAAACTTTCAAACTAGTTCTTACTTTCACAAAAACACAAATTTTCACCGTAGTATTATTTTGTCATAAATCACCCCTTCCCCGGGTCGTCGAGACCCTATTACAGAGACTACACGAGCAGCCAATCCCAAGTGATTAATTGATTAAGCAGAGGTTCGTTTGCAAGTAATTTTCATGATTTATTAGTTAACTTCAAGATACATATCTGTCCCAAAAGTCTGAAAACCAGTCTTACTCTCGGATAACTTTTAATCGAGATAGTTAAAGTGGTACAAGGTACGACTTTTAATATTCCAATTAATCTAATTTCTCGTTAAGAGAGAGTCTCTTAAAAATATTTGAGTATTTAGAACAACATTTATTGTCTCATAAAAATCCTAACCAAGAACTTAAAAGATTTCTGCAACACGCCTTTGATTCTAAATTAACACTGGGAGAAGCACTATTCCTGTAAGATATTCAATCTCATTAACACCGAAGCGAAGCGAGGAGTTGCTTGTCATGTATTAATGAAGCAGTTAAAAGGAGCTCCAAAAGTGAATTAATTAACTGGGTCAAAGGGTGTACTTGACGACGCAATAGCAAATGGAGTATGAAATTCGATAAAATATAATTTTTTAAGGACCGTAAAAGCGCGTAATAGGATCACTTGCCTTATATAAAGAGGATGTTACTTAATATTCATTTAAAATTGGTCTATAAGATTATGCATAGATACAATTTACATTTTTTATGGATTTATTTTACCCTGCAACTAATTGAAGCTGATTTATTAGTCCCTATTTAAGTTTTGAGTGGCATTATTAGGTATTGAATCCATTCATCCGAAAACTCATAATATAAAAAAAACAAAATCAAGAACATCGTAAGACTGGCGGTAAATTATTTTCAAAAGAGGTAAAATCTTATCGAAATTGTGACTTGAAACGGCAATCGGCATCAATGGCCAATGTCAATAACGTCTACAAAGGCGCTGAAATTCGGTGAATCAATTTGAAAACCTTTAATTGGCTCTTTCCAGTAAAGGCTTTTTGATGTACCCTGGCGATTTAAGAAAATAGAGGGAAAGGTACGACAAAGAATTTAATTGATTCGAGAAGAATGTCTTTTCAAGACGGAATCTCGAGCCGTTCTATATCTCTATTATTGGAATAGTTTAAGCTCTTAGAAACAATTTACTGTATTATACACTTCTATAGTATGTGTAGTCTTTTGTAACTAGTTTTATAGTAATTTAGGTAAAGGTAAAAAAAACCGATTTTAATTGGATAAATAGTTTTACATACGAACTTTAAAGAATTACCTATTTATAACATTAGCATAACTAATTTAAGGGAGTGAGGACCGATAGTAACGATAAAGCGGTAACTCTAAAACTTGCTATAGCGTGTTCGTCTAGCGGACATTGTCATTAAATTACGATGAGTGATACAAACGACATTTTAACTCGACCCAATGTTGCGCTTTTCCGTTACGCTTTGAGAACTATTAGGAACTTATATAAACAATATAAACATAAGTTTAGATATTTTGGAAACTTACTTAATAGTTAAGTCTCTGCTTTTGAAACGCTATAACTTAACTTGGTTGTGTATCGGAAATAACATTGTGCAATTTAATTTCTCGACTGAATAATACTTTATAACTGGTATTAAAATATTTCATTTTTACTTTAATTTCCCATTGCAATCCTAGTTAAATTCACTATCATCAATATTTTAAAGATGGCGTAAAAAGTAATGAAAAAAACTCTTTAAATAGTAACGAAGATCCTAACTAATTGTTATAATTCAATATTATAAATGCGGAAATAACTCTGTTTGCTTGTCTGTTACGCTTTCACGCTTATTAAACCACTGAACCGGTTTTAATGAAAAGAGTTTAGTAAAGAGATAGACTAAAGCTTGGGCTTAAAGGGTTTGAAATAGGGGGTTGAAGTGCATGTCGAGCGGTGTGATCGTTTATGTCTTTGCGAATTAGTCATATAAATTATGTTGAATGTTGGTGTTGAAAATTAAAATAGCAATATAGTGATATAAATTGAAACCGGGTGAAGCTGGTGGATCTCGACCAGTTATATATAATTCAAATGAACATATAGTAGTGTTGAAACTAGTTTGAAATCAATTAATGTTCTGTCTGTGGACACAGTGATGTATCGGATGTATCGGCTTAGCTGCAATCGACTCATCCGTTTAAACTTCAAGTGCGACGAGGGGACGTTTAGAGAATCCGTAATCAAATTTCACTAGTCTTTAAGAGTTGCCTGTAAGCTTTATTCAATAAAATCTAGATTTACTACCATACCATATTTCATTGAACGGAATAAAAGAAATTCATGTATATTTTAAAAAGAATTATTCGTTTCTTGATGTTAATTGATAAATTTTACGCAAATTGGATTGTTTGATACTTTTTGACTGCGATTAGTAAGGAAAATTGATCTTACCGGAACTCTTAAGGGTTAAAAGCAACTTTGAGCCACCCTAATAAATTATATTGCCGACAAAACCGAGAGAGAGCGACACAGTTCGTTGGTTCATCTAATTGGCTCAAATTTGTGAAGACCCCGCTTTATAATTGGTCCGATTCTGGGTGTATGTTGGAAATTAGAACAAATTCGTCAGATTAGAAGTGTCAAGGAACCGCAACACCACTCAAGTCAAACATACGTAATAAGTTTGGACGTAAACCTAATGAAGATCCGTGAAGACGCAAAACAAATTTCGAACTAAGTTTTCGGATTTTGACTTAAAGTTTGCGGGCGCCGAATACAGTACATTCTTGCTTAATTAACGTGCCTAGAGGCTAGAGGTTTCCTTATGTAACTAACATGTGTATTTCATTATTACGCCTTACAGTAATGGTAACATTTATTGTGGAATCTATTAAAAAAACTTTTTTACTCAGTACTTCATATATCACTCTTTCTTGAACTTGGAATTTTAAAACGTCTATTACTGTTCACCTTTTGGGTCTGTAAGTAAGTCTTTGGGCCAACATATCATTAACAATAATAAAACCTCTTGCGCATTTTCGTTCTTATATTGATTTTTGCTCTTCTTCGGTTGGTTTACATCACAAAAATTGACATTAATAAAATTCGGAATTTATATGTGAAAATATATTTCTCTTCCTCTCGTCTTTGTAAACCAAAAATAAGCAAACGAGCTCTGCTCCGCTCTGTAAGTAATATTCACCAAGTGACTCGTATCCCATACGCAATCACATCTTCTGGAGATTACCTCAAATCCTGCTATAACAGTGAAGCCTAGATAAAATTAATGATCCGTTTTAGGGCAGGCTTTATCAATTCGGTATTCAATTCGTACTTTTGATTGAATTTCACGCATTTTCATTTGATTATTTCCACATTAGTCGAGTTGGAACGATCAGGGACCTAACTAGAATGCTCTAATCTTCCTACTTTGACTTTACATTGAAATCCTGGTATTTTTGGTCTAATTAATATGCTGCGAAGCATAATAAGATCCTCTAATTTCACATGTTTAAATTATCCTACAGAAAGTTATTGGTCTTACTCAATTCAGTATCATTTTCACGTACCCATGTCTTTGTAAAATTTAATTACATATTCGTGTAAGATTCAAACACGCTCGTTGAGAACTAAGTTCCAATCTCAGTTTGTTCGCTAAAACAAATTTCTTAACAAAGTGAATTCTCTAAGGTTCCCAATTAAACGTGCGACAGTCCCGTCGAACTTCTCCGAGCGACAAGTTCCGAATCTTGAAAAGAATTCCTCTCTAATTAGTATAAGTTTATGCATTCGGAGGTAGTCGGAGAAACGCTAACTTTTAATTACTGCCACATCTCACCGTCAATCTGGTATATTTTGATCTTTTTTAGGTTCAATAAACAAATGGCAACAGAAAAGGAATTTGGCTTTAAAAATAAATCAAGTTTGGACGATATAGCAAAAGTTCATCACGTTCACGAAACTGTAGAAATGCTATAAAATTTCGTGTATATCAGATTGATAACGGAACCTATAAAAGTGTTGCTGTCAAAAAATCACTAATGTAGTGGTAATTAAAAAAAAATCAATCAGTAATATGGAAACTTTTTATTAACATAGGTATTATCAGACAAAATAACACGAAGCAGACTTAAAGTAATTATTTGGCTTATAGTTTCCAAAATTTAACGCTAAAATAAAAACACTGTACTAATTAAAATCAATCTTGATCTTAGGCAAATAGTAATAAGGGCATAAGAAAATAAATATAATTTCCATTTTGATCATCGTATCCAGTACCAATTTAGTATTGAATTTCTATTCCTTACACGAACTGTACATGTAGAAAGTTGCAAGGCCTCATAATTAATTTTATCAATCTAAATCAAAAGAAGAGGATATTTGGTGATTATACTTAAAAGATTCACTTGCTTCTTATCGCTGTAAGAAGTTTACGAGAATAATTTTATCAAGCGCGGGCGTTTGCTAACATAATATATTTTGAAATTGTCCTTTATGCATATTTTATGTGAAGTCCGACTCTCATAATTTCACTCCAAGCAAGAGAAATATTTCTAAAGATCTGGAATAACGGATCGTTGTTGGTAATATTTCGAGACGGCAACGCCCTCATCTTGTACGGAACTCATTTCATGCAAATCGCGATGTCTCCGTATCTCGACGTTAGTTGGCCTGTCGTTGGCCCTCTTAGAAGGCAATTTAGAGAGATTGTGATAATAAGCGGCCAGGCGACTTGGCAAGAGTTAGATATCTGTGTCATAATGGCGGCGATACGCCTGCGCTAGCTTAAAAAATAATAGGCGATTAAAACTGGAATCCTTCATTTCTGGCCGCAACCGTAGCTGAGTTTTACTCCAGACGAAAACGAAGCGAGTCATTTTAATTTGATTTTAAAAAATTATCCCCGAAGAATATAAGCTAATATAGACTATAATTTATCAATAACAAAACAAAAAACTTAACCTCTAAGTCGTATAGATATTTTGTGTATCAAAAGTTACCTAGCTCGAGTTATTTATAGATATATGAGATGTTAATACACAAACGACAAATATAAGTACACTTTAATAGTCCTGAGACTGTTTTCCAACGCCCAAACGTAAATTTCTTGCTACCTACACCCTCTTAGTAAATATTGCCTTATTATAGATGCTGATTCAGTAATGAATCAATTCATATCGAATGTTATGCAAATAACCGTTTTGGAGAACGAACAGTCATGCGATATAAGTGTTAAGATCTGCCTTACATCCGCTTTCTTATCCTTTTCATTGCTCTTAAATCGTGCTATTTCTACTTGCAATAATGTGATCTACTGATTTAAGTTTAAAATCTACTCAACAACCACACGTCCTATCGCATTTAAATATTTTTCGTGTTTGCTAATTTAGAGTATTAAGAATATGTAAGCTGTACAGCGCAGTAACTCTCAAGATATGATAATAAATAAAAAATTTAGCCGTAGCCGAATAATATCTGGGGCTTGAGACTCAGGACTTTGTTACTCTTTTATGCAAAAACTACTAAATGGATTTTTATGAAACTTTACAATAATATAGTTTATACATAAGAATAACACATAGGCTACAATTTATAATAATAAAGTGTGAATTTTCCAAAATATAGTAACCTTAATCACGACACTACATCACTAACCTCCATGTTCACTGCACGAAAACACCAGAGTGAGCGACTGTAATCTATCGCACTAAATGTTATGTTTACGCTAACACTACTTTATAAACAGTGTTGCTAACAGTCTTACACTGCAGTAAATGTAGCGCGTACAGAGGTCTCAGTGAATCATTTGGATTTAAAAATTTTTTTGTTCCGGTAACTATCGCGCGTTCCATATCACGCATGAACATAGACAATCACAATCATATAAGTATTTTTATTAATAACATAAAATATGGAAATACTCCAAAAACATGTTTTTATAAATAAACAAAATTTTTCCACTTTATTATAATTTCACTTAACATGCAAAACCAATTTGATTATTCAATTGAGAATTCACGATCACTCATGAATATCAAATATTATTATTAGGAGTTGTTGGTACTTCGGAGTTTGCTTTACTTTTCGTCATAAATATTTGCGCAATCGGATTTTTTGGTTAAACATCATTTTATTTTATTGCCATTCCCTGATAGGCAATCGTCCAAATTCCAAGTCCCTAAATTATTGTGGCTTTTAGACATCACCAAGTTTATGAATGAAGCTGACCATTTTCTATTATGTCAATTATATCCTTTGCCTTCTCGGTAATAAATATATTATATGTAGCAAAAAGGAATAAAATGTATATTTAAAATAATGGCAGAAATCCTAAAATAAATGAAAAGGAATAACTAAATGTCTAGACCATTAGTCCTTTAATATTTCTGAACTTTAAAAAGCTTTTTCGTTCCCAAGTGTAATTATTATCAATAGAATCTTGCTCAATCAAGTATGGTAATAGGTTGACCTAGTTCTTAATCTGGAGTTAGGAAGAATTCAACATTTCCAACAATTTGTTTTGTTGTCATTGTCAATTTGTTGTGATGACTATATTCGTTTGTTAGTTTTAAAAACACACCAACAGCGTAATATTTTTTTATCTAAGCACAAGCTACATCTTCATAGTTCTTTTCAAGTACCATTTGAGATGTAGAACAGAGATTAAATATAAACTTGCGCTGTTTGCTAACGCTAACTGTGATGTCTCCAGGGTGTCAACTTCGTAGACGACAATTTGTCAGGTTTCCGCTGGCGGCTATCGAGTTGCGACTGTTTTTTTCTTGTTGTTAAAGAACTGAGATAAGTCACCATTTTGCTAAACAGTTTTCGGATTTATCGCGGCATTTAACTGTTCATAGTATTTGAATGAAATCCCTTACCACCAATCGTGCTTCGATAGATACGAATTATGTTAAAGACCTTAGCTCTATTTAGTTCTTAATTCCTATAATGTTATTTACAGTTTCGTCTGTATCTTATATGTAATCTACGGGTGCGTGAACAGACCAATATACAAAGGAAAGAAAGGCAGGGGCAGTTTCGCAAGAAATATTACTTATTTCTTTTAGTCAACGGTAATCACATTGCTTTTGTACATTTCGGCCCTTTCATTCGCTTAATCGTGTTATTTCGGAGCAATCTTGTTTCAAGGCATAGATGACCGGCTGATTTATTAAGCGATTTCACTGCTCAAACCGTCAATTCGGATAGCTTTCCTTAATGAATGTTTTAATTACAAAATTATACAGTCTTTAATTTGGATTGTTTTACTATTCTACTTCAGTTGATAGCAGTTTAAGAAAATGTTTAATTGGTAGGTACATGGTTTTATTTTCTTCCTTCAAATGTTATGACATTAAACGTTTTTTTAGACACGAAAATCCAGCTAAGTGATATAGATATGTTATTTTATCTGATATTAACGCTTGGAACACTAACTTACCCCACAGACGGAAACGGAAACCGCTGAGGAAGCAAGCGAAAGACGGGCCCCGAGATAGTTGTAATGTGCCAGCCGAACAATAAGTCTAATTTAGTTCGTCCCAGTTCGGCCAATATAACAATTGTATACAATATAAAAAGTATCTATGCTTCCATGAACTTGAATAAAAAAGTTGATACACATGAAATTCTTATAACATTCGTTTATCGTTGGTCTAAAGTTTTAGCTACATTTAGAATAAACTTTATAGTAAATAATTTTGCAGAATAATATGCGTCGACACTCAGGAAAAGGTTAAGGAGGTCTAGGTTTTTAGCCAAAAAAATAAGGATATCAAATACCAAAATAATCCTACTAATATCATGTCCTACCATGCTACTTAATATTTAATATATGTAGATAATCGTCAAACTCCCGCTTCTATCAACAAGAGAACAATATACATTGTAGAGCCTGTATGGGTATTTTTACAGCAGAAACAACTACTTCTGATACTAGTGTTCTTCTACTTTCTATGGTTATAATTATAAAAGAGGAAGTCAGAGTTCAATTGGTTAAAAATAAATAATAAAACGAAGCAATACTATTTGCTTTTACAAAAAATAAACAAAACAATGACGTTTATCCACAAAGGAGGTTAAAAATGTCCCGTGACATTTTCAATAGGAAATCGGATATTGTCAATCAGTATCTACCTTACTAGCCTCCGGGTAAAGAACCAAAATAAGCCCGACAATTTGTTTCTGTAGATGAAACAGGAGAAAGTAAAGGAAAATATACTTTTGCAAGGAAAATATCACCTTAAACCTCTAATTTATTACTAGTTATATTTCTACACTAATATTATAAAGAGATATGAATTTATTAGTTTCTGTAGCTTTTGTTTACACTATTGATATGAGTTCATGTCTTGACCTAATGAAAAGGTAGACTATAGACTCTTTAAATATATTTACAGTTATTTGTATGTATAATTTGTTTAATACCAAAATCAATCAGACATAAGAATAAAATCCTAATATAAAAGTACAATCCTATTTAAGAAAAAATAATCAATTATCTTGAACAGTGAAGTTTTACAGATTTAGAATATTTTATTATTGGGTCTTGTCTGTCTCAGGAACTAGTCACCTAGGGTAGTTCTAAATTATTCTTTGTTCGATTTCAAAATTTTAGGACGTATTAGTTTGCCCGTTTATTTCTCTGTCTCTGAAACTATTGATATGATTACAAAAATTATGTCACCAACAGCATCTCCATTAATCTTATATATTAAACAAGCCAACCCGCTCTCGCTTTCCTCAGGGTATTCAAACTTTTCACTCACTCACTCACAGACTATTTTATTCATTAATACTCTACACGCAACTATTAATCATATATCTCACACTGTTAACGCAGTTCGTAAGAAACGTTTTCGTTCGACCGTTTTCTCTCCGATTTACTTGGCAAATCCAACTACCTCGAAAGTCTTTTCATTTTTCGAGTTAATATATAGCCTACGACATCCAAAAATGTGGCTTTCTACATGTCCTTGTAAATAAATTTTCAAAATCAGTTCAGTAGATTCAGAAATCAAATCCTCCTACAACCTCACAAACTTTACCTCTTTATAATATTATATTAACTATAAATTAATACTTAACTTGCTTGCTGTAAATTTCTTTAATACCAGAGCAAAGTAAAGCCAAGAAGATAGTCTGCTATAAAAATGCAATCATAATCCAGCAACAGACAAAGATAATAGACCAGATAACAACAAAGACAAAGATAATCCTAAATAGTCAAGTAATACAGATTTATTATCCTCTTCATACTATTATAATCGCGTTAAGACTAGTCTTAATATTCGTAACTCCGTTTATAATGTAAATTTACATATTACAAGTAAAACAAAAGCATTATAGCGCTAAGGTTTAAACTTCAACAATGGCTGAATAGAGACGCGCCTAACCCCGTTTCCAGGGAAAATATTTTTAAGCTGGCAACACCATTAGTGCGGTGCAATGGTTTTTGCATTTAATTTAAATTTTTACGCTGGCTATCTCCGGTAATATTACTTTTTATTCAAACTTGCGTGTTTTTGTTTGTTGTCATTTCGGAATATTGCCACTTTAAAGCGGTACGCTAATTTCTAGAATGTTTTAGTTGTACTTGGATGTGTTTTTATTTCTTTTGCTCCTGAAATATTCAGCCATGTGCGAGTCGGCTTCATGTACTGTGGGTTTGCCATTGGAAAACTGTTGTCTCGATACATGTACTAAGAGACATAGCTTTAATCAAAATTTTATGACTCTAGATGAACGGGAAGTACCATATAGATCTATATTCCCTTGGTAATGTCAAAATATCAACATATATACGCGTAATATTGCGGTTATTTAAAAATTTGGACAATTAAAATTATCTCATCACGGGTTCTTACACTCACGAGATAAACAGACGGACACACATGTAGTCCAAATGGTTTCCATTGAAGGAACACTAAAAAGTTATTTTAATCAATATCATGGTGGTGCATCAAAAATAAATGATCCGCAATCTTAATAAGTCCGCCATATTGGATTTAGAATGATCCACAGCAAAAGATCAGTTAAGTAAAAGAAATCACTTTATAACTGTCAAACTTACAATTTCATTTATTTTACTACTCGACACTAGCGCCCTCATTGCTCGGCATTCAAAGGAATTCCCAAAGTCGACGTCTCGTGATTGATGACATTGTGACGTCACTATCCTTGCATAAGTGATGTGGGTATACTTAACGTAATTATGTGCAGTGAAATATATTGCTGATAGCGGAGATGGATTATGGGGTTACGAGAAGCGACGTTTTTGGTTACCCCAGTTTAGCTCGTGTAAGATATACTACCTACCCCGCCCTTGATTTGCTTGTGTTAATGATGTAGATTAAATCAGATGAAGGATATCTTTTATACACATGTAAAATAACCTCGTTTTTTATAAAATTCTTTTAGTAGTGTAAAACAGAAAAGTTGTTTTATATTCTTCTAACTAGAGGGATTAAATAGTAAAGGTGTTACGATTATTATGATTAAAATATATTTAATCGTTATTATCACTTATGAGTGGAGTTGGATATTTGTTGCCAGATATATAATGAAGGGATCTTTTAAACCGATATCTGGTCTCCAGGTAGTATTAGTTGATGATCAAAATATCCAAAATCTTCACTCAAAAATAATTATTTTTGTTCTGTCTTCTGATATTTCTTGAATGTTCGTTTTAATCTAAACGAAGTTAAGTGTTCTATTTGTCTTTTTCTAACAATTGGACTGTTGAGTAGAAGGATGAAGAATATACAGTTTCGTCTGCTTTGACTGATTTTTGATTTCAAAACATGAATAATGGACATGGTTTGTTGACATTGATAAGGTAATGGCATTAAGAGTCTTGGTACACTTTTGTCTTGGACACTTTTAAGAGCTGGTTGTGAGCTAATTGTGTGTTTAAGGATAAGGATATTATAAAAAAAAATTTGGAATATTACCAATAATTTTTAAATTGTTCATAAAGTCGTTATGATATTAAAAAGGTTGAACAATAACCGAAATACAACATAAGTCACAATACAAAATCTTTCCAAATGACGCGTCAGATGATCGTTTTCACAAAATAATATTGGAGACAAAAGCCTATGTCGTTTTGATTAATAAGTGCCGTTGACATTCTAATTAACCCGGCTAAAAGTCACCCTGCCTCTTTGTTTACCCCCTAAATGGGATGTTCAAATACCAACGCTGATACAGGAATAGCGTAGGGATGGAATATATGAAGAAAGGGAATATCATTTTTATTACTACCTTAACTATTATTTTTAAATCCTTATTTGACTCTGCTTTAAGTGAATTAATGTCTCGAATAAAATAGTATTATTGTTGATAGGAAAGACGTTGGTAAGCCAACAACATCCAAAGGAATTGACTGAATTGTAGATGGGACGAGATCATCCAGTTTTTCAAACTAATCTTCAGTTTTTCTAACAGAATCAACAAAGTAAAACGGTAAACTAATTGATTTGAGTTTATAATCAGCAACCAAAATTGTATTTATAATCAGCAATGATCATCCATGAAATCAGGATACTGAAATCTCAGAATGAAGAAGACTAACTAAAGTTAAATTTCTATTTGCCATTGCCACTTATTTGCTAAATCCAAATGGCGGACTTACAAAGATGGCCGACTAAATATTTACGCACTTCCAAAAGATTTCGAAAAAGACGATATATCTATAAATTAGATCAGACTTCAATGACTGAAGGAACAGGAAGATAAACGTAAGAAATAGGACAGCTTCATTCAACGTGTAACAGAAATAGTAACACCTGAGACAGCCCTAGGAAAGTCTTTTTAAAGCTACCTTCATGTGTTCAATGAAACGTATCTTACATTGAACGTGTATAGGCTTTTGATTCCAAACGCGTTCGAGTTCCTGACACTTATCTATGGCGCTCGTAGTCATTAAGTTTTATAAACTCGTGGTGTTCGTGTTGGTATCAATACTGCACATGTAATCTGATCTGGTTGCAATTAATAGGTGCTTGTGTTTTAATTGGTTTTACCAACTTACAATCACATCTCGATTCATACTAATCGCATTGATCTAAAAACTGCTGAAGGGTGGTAATTGAATCAAAATATTAAATATTTAAGCCCCCTTTGGACTGAACAAATCCTTGATGTTGACTGGATGTAGATAGCATGAGAACATTTCCAATTTGACAGACATAATTTAACTTTTTTTAGAAGAACTCTTCCTCTGAGAAGACCACAACAAAGTCTTGAATTTAGTTGCTTTAATAATTGACGGTAATACCCCGAGTGAAATAATGATGTTCTCAGCAGGAGTGGACTGGATGTACTGGCTTTTTGAGACGATATATGTAAGTCTTTCGTTTTGCAGACAGACACATAAATAATGGATAATAAAGACACGCTTATGATGGAGTATTCTTCAGGCAGAAGATATGAGACTGTTCCCAATGTTTTAAGATGGTATCTGGCTTTTTTGTCTATTCTAACTGGTAAATGCAGTGATTGAGACTTGAATGTCTTACTCGGGAGGTCCGATTTCGATTCCGACACAGACGAACCCCGACGACTTTTCTGAGTCATATGTGTTTTAAGTAATTAACTCACTTGCTTTAACGGTGAACGACAGCATGAGGGCCTCACCCTCTTGAGAGTTCCCTAAAGTTATCAAAGGTATGTAAACTCTGCAAACCCGCCCTGAGGCTGCGTGGTGGACTATAACCTCACCCTCCCCTCAATCTGAGGAGACCCGGCTCAGCATTAAAGGGTTGTGATGATGAACTGGTATTTAAAGCAGTATCAGTTGAAATAATTGACTTTGAAGTTGGCAGATATTATTTAACAGAATTTTCTCTATTAAAGGAAAAAAGTTATAGCATGCAATGAGCACCAAATCAATGACTACCAAAATTTCTGTATGAACGACCGCAAAACTTAAGGGAAGGGAACCTCATAATTTACAGAAAATTGTATTCGTTTAGCACGCGATGGTGTTGCCAGTTATAATAATATCGATTGTAACAGTGCGTGGGTACTAATCGCAACCTTCAAATTTCTTATATGGTATTGTATAAACATTTTTGTTGGCCTCACTGCATATGTAATGAGGCTGTCCAATGAATTTGAATTTTGTATTATTATGTCGATCCGGTATAGTTTTTTTAGTGAAAGAGTGAGGTGAGTATACAACTTTTATATACAAAGACTCACTAAGACTTTCAGAGAATCAAAAATAAGTCTAAGGCTGCGTTTTCACCTGAGATGACTGAGGATGTGTATGTTAAGGAGAGCTTAAAAGCAAATGAAATTCAACTACTAAATCAACAATTTATTAGCATCACTTATCTTTCTTCTCTTTCTCTCTTTCTAACGGCAATACTGAAATCATGTTCGTAAATAGCTAAAAAGACAGATTTTTAGACTCTTCTAAAATTACTGCAGTTATAAAAAAAATATTAAATTTTGACTATAATAACATAGATATCTAGAAAAAAAATGTCCGAAATCCGAACACACATATATTTTTAGTCTATCTTCCGGTTTTCGTGGATGTTTTTAGTAAACTAAAAATTTGCCTCTGAACTCTTCTTCTTGGACACTTTTAAGTATGCTGTACGTAAGCTTAATTATATATTTAATCATTATTATATATGTATGTAAGAATGATGAATCTATGTATGTGGAATCTTTACTCTCAAGATTTCATGCAATTATCTGTATTCTCTGAGTCAGTCAGTGATGACTCATATGTTATTATAACATTAATGATTCAGTATATAAACAGAGCTCAATATTATTATTTATCCGGAGGATAATCACATAACACATTCACGTCATCGCTTTGTATGTAAACACTACTTGACGGAATATTAAGCTTTGTAATATATACCTACTAGCTGTGTCCCGCGGTTTCACCCGCTATATTTCGGATAATTCACACTATATCATTATAAATTATAGCCTATGTGTTATTCTTATGTGTAAGCTATATTATTGTAAAGTTTCATCAAAATCCATTTAGTAGTTTTTGCATGAAAGAGTTACAAACATCCATACTACCATGTGTATTTAGGTTTAATTATAACATTTTAATCACTGTATCACTATATTCATTATTATAATATTAGTAGGATTTGGGCGGGTTGTGTAGAGTTTTTATCGTATTCAAGACAAATATTTTTATCATACATTATATACTCGACACGTAGCTCTAACGCACACACACACACACACAAGCACAGCATCGCGCACACACACAACCAGTAGCGAGTGAGCCTACTTACTACTTACTGCACACTTATCCTTATATTTTGGACAGTTCACACAATATCTTTATAAATTATAGCCTATGTGATATTCTGATGTGTAAGCTATATTATTGTAAAGTTTCATTAAAATCCATTCAGTAGTTTTTGCGTGAAAGAGTAACAAACATCTATAAGGATTAAGACATGAAGAAAAAATATAGACGTTAAGGCTTCATAGAAATATCACAAAAAAAAATCAGTTTACATAATCTTACTTATAAATGTGGAAAGTTTCAGTCACACAAAAATGGCTGAATGGATTTCGATGAAATTTGGCACACAGATAGGCTAGTGATACATATGCTTATTAGTAGCACGAAAGCATGCTATTATTGAGCAAATGCTACCTAAAAGCGTGTGTGTACAGGACATGCTACTATTGAGCATGCTATTTAGTGACATACTAGATAATAGCATGCTATGCTGTCTTTAAGCAAGCTAGTTGATGTGGGGGTGGAAGGGGGAAAGGTAATAGAAAGTGTGAACGCGTTTGCTTAATGAGCATGCTAGTATCGATAGTGTTTTCAAGGTGCACGCGGTTCCTATTCCTTTTTTCGTCTTCCTAGCTGATAGAAGTTTTTGAATGCATTACATGCTCAGTAAAAGTATATTTTTTTCTCTGGGAGAGAGCATGCTATCAAATGGCATGCTTTTTTCAGGAGCATACTTAAAACTCGCATGCTTATTGCTAGCAAATGTAAACAGTTCACAAGCATGCTCATAATAAGCATACTTATAGGACGCCTTATAGCATGCTATTTTAGAGCATGTGTAACAGTAGCCATACTTTATAACCTGGATTAACACATAAGCTACTTTTATCCCCGAATATTTCAGTGTTCCTACGGGATAATATTAAAAACTGTTTACAGTCGTAAGAGCATGAATATTTTAATTAAGCAACAAAATTATACTAAAATTTTTTTTTTTTTAAATCTAAATTTTTATTGTTTTTTTTGTTTGAAAGGTGAATTAGTCGGGAGTGTTCTTAGCCGTCCGCCATTTTGTGGCCGTCACCACAAAATGGCGGATTACATATTTTAGCATTGGATCTCCTTTTGCATTTTGGAACTTATTTGCCTCAGATACTCTTGGACGGTAATTGTGAATCCAAAGTAATTAAATTGTTACTTTAAATTGAATTTCATCTCTTAAACTATCATCAATCGCGAGCCTTATGCACTATGCACTTGGGACTTGCGACCTAAATGTAGGTTTAAATTAATATAGACCCTTTGAAATCTACAGAGTTTATTTAATCAGTGTTTATCATTTATTATGTAAATAACGTTTTAATTTTTAAACCACATGCAGATAGATTTAAATTGGTTTAATAAATTACGCGACCGCGATGTAATATTAAACGTCCGCCGGTCTATTTGTTTAAATACCTGTGTACAATCTTATTTTCCATACTTCATGAGCACTTTACAACTTATAACCTATATCCCAATAAATGAGAGGCAATTTGACAAGTAATTTTTATGTAGAGGATATTGTTAATCATTATAACGTAACTAATATGATAATTTGGAAAGTAACTCTTAAGAAATGTTCGTAATACTTAAGAATATAAATTAAATAAACGAAAGAGCGGTTTAATATACTACTTACGCCATCTATTGGCGAGTAGATGGTCTGTCTCTTTGTTATCAGGCTTTAATTGCAGAACTGGTATTAATGAAATATGAGTATTGAATTGAATCAGGCGTTACTTTGCGGAAATTCATGATTTAAAAGGAATGAAAAGGTTACCTTGCTAACGCGCGCGAACCCGCGTCTCACTTTTATGTGGGCAGGGTGCTATTCTGGGTTGTGCCATACGAGTCTGGTTGTTCAGATTGCCGCGGATTATAGCAAGGTAAATCGCCCATGGACATCGGAAAATCAAGAAACACTCTCGTTTTGTCGATGCGTTGCCTCTCCGAAGGTAGAGTGGGAAGGGGGAATGAAGAAGAAAAATGATGCGGATTCAGCGGATTCTAGGCAAGAGCCCAGAGTCCACTAGACCCACAGCATCAATGGGATGGGAGAGGGAGGGGGTAAGTCTGGACCACATGCGGCTCAACCGGAACGCCTCTATGACATTTGGCGATCGGATTCGCATGCTGGTGGTCGCAAGCCAGTCGGGGAACAGATCCCCTACCACCAGGGGGGTGCTGGGTTACTCGGCTCTTACGAGATGCTCTCCCAGCGGCAGAGGGGAATAGTATTCTAACCCGTCCCCTCACGGGTGATTCCTTTGAAATATGTAACAGAGATAAAGTAGAGCTTGAGGAAGGACATAGGCTATGTTTTATTGCTCGTACGCCATCTAGCGACGTGGGGATGAAGTGCATGTCGAGCTGTGTGTGTTTGGGAATTAGTTATATATAAAATAAAATGTAAAATATAGTGATATAGCAAGAGAAGCGAGGGCTACAACAAGTATTATTATATAAGTTCTAATATATAACAAATATTTGTGTCGGCACAATTTGGCGCTCGAGCGCAGTTCACTTGACATTTGACATTTTATAACTAAAGTTCGCCGCGATACGATCTAATAAAACGGATTGGATTTCTCGACTTATACACCCAGTCACCCAATCACCTTATCACCCGAACACCCGATCACCCAATGATCTTATCTATTTTGTTGCTTAATATGTTATTTTTAAATACCAACGTAATCAAGATTTTAAATCTTTTGTGATGTCAGTATTTGGTTTTTTGTTCCATAATGGAAAATGTAAAGGTATTACACCGTACAGCCTTGTCTTTAGTAGGTTAATTCTGACAGTATTAGTTTTTTTTCTGTTTTTATATGCATATTTATTATTAGAAAAAATTAGAGATCCTTAGAAATTCTTACTAAAATCAACCCAAGGTTAGAAATTAGCCACAAAATGTCTTTCATCACATGCGCTGCGGAAAGTATTGATGATAGAACAAAAAAATGTTCTACAATATTATAGAACGTATCAATATCTACAAAAATCTTCACGAGACCATATGTCTAACTATTGTAGTTATGTCACTATAACTACTTTTTTACATTTTAAAAGTTAATAATAATGCCTATCGAAATCAGACCATGTTGTCCATACCTTTGTATTAAACTCTTATCTAAATAAATTATTTCGTATTCAAGACTGTTTCAATACCTGTTGATTACTTTTTGAATTAGTAAAATCGGACATTCCTTTCAAAAGATATTACGAAATTAAAAATATCATCAGCGGAGCGAGCAACGCGACGAGAGAGGGCGCACCGAAATGCGGGAGAGCTAAAATGTTTTAAAAAAAATTGTAGGTAATGAATCTAAGATACATATATATATAGTTATAGACGTAAGATAGTAAATCAAGTAATATTTAATGAACAAGTTCTGCGCATGCGCTTGCGTGTACCGTATCAACGATCAACTCACGCGAGTTTGTTTTATGGTAGATTTCAGCAATTAACACTGTATAAGGACTACAAGAAAATTTGTCCGTTGATACGATTTGTTGCCAGTTAAAAAGTGCTGGATCTATTGCTTTTAAACATTCTACATAAGTTATTGAATGCACAATGTTGCTACACGTGAAAATATTAGGAGGAAAACAAACCTAACGATTTATATGAAATTTTGTGTTTAGATAAAGTCTTGGATATTAAAGTTTATCCATAAGGGTACAGACACTGAATAAAAACCATGATTTTATACATTGAATTGTTATCTCGTCATTTCGTTATTCTTGAATTAGATGATTGCTTGAGAAGAAATATGATTTTTCTCTTATAGCTTCGAGATCTTCAATTTTCAAAAATCGTGCCTAATATTATAATTTAGAAAGTAAACCTTAAGAAACGTGAGAAATACTTAAGAATACAAAGTAAACAAATGAATGTGCGACTTAATAAACTACTTACGCCATCTATTGACGGATAGATGCTCTATCTCGTCTGTCATGCAATCACGCTTAAACTACTTAACCGATTTCTATGACATTTGATACAGAGATAGATTACAGCTCGGGAAAGGACATAGGCTACGTTTTATTACGAAAAAAAAATACTTAAGAATACAAAGTAAGCAAATGAGTGTGCGGTTACGCCATCTACCGACGGGGATGGGGATGAAGTGCATCATGCATATATTGACAAACGTGGTTTTTTTTATGGTAGATAAGGAGCAGATGGTCCACCTGATGGTAAGTGGTCACCATCGCTCGTGGACATCGGCAAAAACCGACCAAGAGCCTAGAGTCCACTAGATCCCCAGTATTAATGGGATGAGAGAGGGAGGGGGTCTAGCCCACATGCGGCTCGACCGAAACGCGTCTAAGACACTTGGCGGTCGGATTTGCATGCTGGTGGTCGCAAGCCAGTCGGGGAACAGATCCCCTACCACCAAGGAAAGTGGTAAAATGCATCCAGGTAAAGCCGGGATGCATTGACTAGTCTCCTATATAACTAGCAACGTAGAAATAAGTAACTTTGTACGTTATCTGTCTGTCAAGCCTCAAGCATAATACCTCAAAGTCTCTTTAAAACTTCGACTGTAACATCTGATATAAAAGTTTGAAGGTCCGTTACGTAATGTTAATCGTGTGATATCTTAAGATACTTTCGTCGCAGAATTTATCTCGAGCAGACCGTTTGTTTCAAGAGTTTAGTCGTCTCACGTTCTCAAACTTCTTTTGGCGCGTATCACTCGGAAACTTGGGAACTATCAACCGCTGGATCTTTCGCTTCTATCTTTACTCTTATAAAACTGTAACTATTTCACGAATCTACAGTATAAGAATTTGTTAAGAAATTTTGTAATTCCATACCTTGTAAAAGCGACTGTTGAAGCAGAACTTTATTTATCATATGTTCAATTTTTTAATTAGCTATCTTTTAAGATTACATATTGTTAATTATGATGTTGGCAATACTTATAATTTGAGTAGCATCCTGTTACTTGATGTTGGTGCGACTGATATGAGTTGATTAGCATCCTATTACTAGATGTTGGTGCGACTGATATGAGTTGATTAGCATCCTGTTACTTGATGTTGGTGCGACTGATATGAGTTGATTAGCATCTTGTTACTTGATCTTGGTAAACTGATATGAGTAGCATCCTGTTACTTGATTTTGGTAAACTGATATGAGTAGCATCCTGTTACTTAATGTTGGTGCGACTGATATGAGTTGATTAGCATCCTGTTACTTGATCTTGGTACAACTGATATGAGTAGCATTTTGTTACTTGATGTTGGTGCGACTGATATGAGTTGATTAACATCCTGTTACTTGATCTTGGTACAAAAGATATGAGTAGCCTGTTACTTGATGTTAATATAAAACATTTAATATAAAACACTTCTTTCAAAAACACAAACAAATTAAATGTTAGTAAGTATATTTTTAACTAATTCTTTAGATATATCAACATATAGGTATATTTTATGTTTTCTTACCACAACTTCTTCCAATAAAAAACGAAATATATTTGAAATATTGTTAAAACTATATTTGTTAATTTTTGTATTTGTTATTTATGAAGTGATATCATCAGTTCTCATATAAAGTCGAATAGTTTAAACATTGGATTACTTTTAACTCATTCTGAATGGTTTCCAGGTGACCTTTAGAATCCTTACTCAATATTATCTATACTAATATTATAAAGAGGAAAGATTTGTATTTTTGTATTTTTGTATGTAACGAATAAACATAAAAACTACTGGACCGATTTCAAAAATTCTTTCACCATTAGAAAGCTACATTATCCCCGAGTAACATAAGCTATATTTATTATAAGAAAAAATTAGAGATCCTTAGGAAATCTCACGAAAACCAACCCAAGGTGCCAAAAAATTAGCCATAAAATATCTTTCATCGCATGCACTGCAAAAAGTATTGATGATAGAACAAAAAAATGTTCTACAATATTATAGAACGTATCAATATCTCCAAAAAAGTCCGCGAGAGCATATGTCCAACTATTATAGTTACGTCACTATAACTACTTTTTTATATTTTAAAAGTTGATAAAAATGCCTATCAAAATCAGACCATGTTTTCTATAACTTTGTATTAATCCTTATCCAAATAAATTATATCGTATTCAAGACTATTTCAATACCTGTAAATTACTTTTTGAATTATTAAAATCGGACTTTCCATTCAAAAGATATTATGAAATTAAAAATATCAATATAAACAAAAAATACACGACGACGCGACGGGCCAGTATAGCGACGCAGCGCAGCGAGTAAAGCGGCAAGAGAGGGGCCACCGAAATGCGGGAGGGCCAATATATTTTTAAAAATAATATTCCACCCGCGCGAAGCCGGGATGGGCCGCTAGTATTTTAATAAAACGATTTCTATGAAATTTGGTACCGAGATGGGGGTTGAAATAGGGCATGTATAGCTGTGTGATCATTTGTCTTAAGAAATTAGTCACATATAAATTATGATGATATTGAAAAGTAAAGCGATATGGTGACATAGCAATGATATTTAAATAAAAAACTTAAAGCTAAATTAATATTTTTTTTTTTTTTTTAAAGATTACTAGCAGTATGGATCACATACTACTAGTATTCCCGTTACCCCTCCTAGTAAGCTAATAAATAGCTTGTGTCAGGAGTGGGCCACGCCAGTAGTCCAATGTCCGGGATTTGAACCCACGACTTGCTGATCGTGAATCCAACGCCCGAACCACTGAGCTACTGACGCTTCATATAACATATTATAACTACTAAAAAGTTTTAATTGCTATTCACATTTTAGTGTGGAACGTTACTAAAGCTATATAGTTAACGAATGCGGTGAATAATTAGTCTTACTTTAGTATTTACTTACTCAGTATTTTTACACGAATAATAATAATCCTTATCCTGAGCCTGAAACGTAACAGATATGAATAGACAAAGAATTAATAGACAATACAAACAACAAGAAAATTAGAGTAGTAGTTGTTAAACAAATTAATCTCCTCGATAAATAAATACCTGTAGGCGAAGGTCTAAATAACTTGTCAGACTTTAAGGATAGATAAATAACTGTAACTATTGTTAGCAACACTATTTATAAAATAGTATTGGCGGGTAGATCATTTTATATTATGTCGAGTATACCGACGTGTAGACAATATATGTTTAGTGCGATAGATTAGTCTTAGTCTCTCTGGTGTTTTCGCATGGAAGTTAGTGTTATAGTGTCGTGGTTAAGGTCGAGGTGTCGATGTGAGAGTTAATATATTATGAAAGAGCCTGCTCCTGGGTCTTAAGCCCCAGTTCTACAGCTACAGCTCTACTACGTATAAATAATGGGTGTCATATCTTTGTCAATCTATGACACTATAATCACTCATCTTCTGGAAAATTAAGAATATAATAGATATTCTGATGCTGTTATGATAATCATCTTTGATGAAGTATTTGTAAAAACAAAAGTTTCTTCAGTCAATCAAAATAAACGTAAAATATAGGTTAAAACAGTAATTACAGATCAAAAGACGAAAACTTATTAAAAATGAAATCGGAGCACTCACGGAAAACAAAAAAAGCAACGCAATAAATGTTTTCGTAACAATAAAGATGAAACGAATGATGAACAAAGCGGTCGGCTTATATCGTTACATCTCCGCGAATTGGTTCCGGACAAATTTAACTCAATAATTTCTGGTCGAAATATCACAAACAATGGTAAATTCCCCCAATGGATACGTTTTGGTGAGCAAATTGTATCAGAAAATAGGAACGTACTTTGTTAACAGAATTTGGATGTATAGCACAATATCATTTACTCACTAATTAATTATAAACACAACAGACGTATTTCTTATTCGAAAATAGAGTTAAGATACCATTAAAGAAATTAGTAAAAAAATATTAGACAACAATAATATAATCAATAGAGGAAAAACAGATAATAACGATGAGGTAAAAAATTATGAAGAGAAAGACGAAAGAATATATTAAAAATGTGTAGTACAATACAAATGATTAATTCTAATCTAAAATTATAAGAATGGATTAGAAATTCTCCTATAACATATATTTTGATAAATAAATGCTAGGAAATAGAATTTTCAAACCATTTTAGGCGATGTAGAAGCTGGGAATTAAGTGAATCTGTATTATTTTATGACATTAGTGTCTATAGTTGCTTAGTTGAAAAACGTAAGAAATCTGAGTGAGAATAATCACAAAAACATCCGTAAAACACTAAGCTAAAGGATTTTTAACAATAGTAGAAGATACGAAGGATTTGAAAGAAAAGTAAATGTAAAGGAAAGTAAACTACCAAGTTATTAAATTAACAAATTTGGAATTTAGAAGCTCAACTGATACATAATAAATTTAACAATGAAAATGTGGTAGATGAAACAATAATTCCTGATACATCAGAAACTATGGCAAATTGTATTGGATACGTATGAGAAACTCCAGAGAATAAAGGGAAGTTATATATAAGAATGTACAATAACGTTTAATGTAAGGGCAGCTGAAAGTTTGTGATAAACTTTGATTACAGCGTTATTCTTTAGATATTGCGAGGAGGGGACTGTTCAGTTTCTTATATTATAGCTAAGAATGTGAGACTGGAATTAGTTTTGTTACTTATTTCTTATTTTATTCTGCTTCTCTACTTATATTTAAGTATAAGTATTAATAAGTATACAAGTAATATTGGGGCAAAAAGATTAGATCTAATTTTCAAGGTTTGTTCAAAATTGATATAGAAAAAAATAACAAACCATCTAGAATCATGAAAAGCAACATCTATAGCACAAGTTAAAGAAACATCCGAAATAATTTTGTACATCAAAGGTCTGCCATCTCTTGGAGTGTCAATCCTTTATGCCAACACTTGCAAATAAATCAAAATCTATAGGGGACTTAGACAAGGAAAAAAAACAGAAACTTTTTTGTAGTTACATCATAATTTTTTATGCAATTGGTAAACTAATAGTCGTCTAAATTGATGTCTATCGATAACAATATTCCTACAGCAAAGTTTGCTTGCCACTCAATCCAATATAGTCGATGTTGATAATTTTAGGGACCTTACGAATAAATGGTTACCAAATCTTGTCGAATAAAATCAATAAAATTAACGTAGGTTTGATGCAAACAAAAATATATTTCTAAAATCTTACGTTATTTTATAAAGCTTCGCAAAGTTTAAAGATCAAATCACCAAAGAAATAAGATATCAAAATTAAACAAAATTCCAGACGGCCCTGATAATAGAAAAAATTGTCTTATTCATTTTCTTGCTTATTTACCTCAATCTGAATAGAAACAAGCTGGGTCAAGTGATACTGATCTTTGAACGACGATTTTCATTCGTTTATGTCGAAATATTTGATGAACTTTCAAGAATATCCATTAGGAAATTGATTGAGATATTTAATAGTAAGGGTAGTAAAGTTTTTTTTTAATAAATTGACCAAAAAACAAAGTTTTTACACATTACAAAGCAGAGAAGTGTATTAAAATTATAACTGAACACATAGAGGACCTTTAGAATTAAATTTTAGTATATAATTAGGAGATCGGTCTATTACTTCCAGAAAAACATGAGAAACGAAATTCCCATTTCCCGAACACCTTTATAATTTTACGATGTAGTCACACAAAGTGTTTGAGTTCAAAGAGATCTAATACTAATATTAGATCGGTCTTTCTGAGAACAATCCGTAATGTTGCTCTATATAAAGTTCGGATAGTAGTTGTGTTAATAACAGTTTGCAAGAAATTCAACGATATATAGAAAAAAATCTCTTTTCTGATTTATTTACTTCAATCTTTAGATAGAAAAAACCGGGAGCAAGAGATACTGATCTCCGAACGCCAATACTCTAATACCGGTAATGGACGAGGAGCGGGACTCGCTCGATTTTCCAAACCGTTTGCGCCGCACCGCGTCGATAACGAGAAATGTCGCTATCACTTTATGTGCATCGAAGATTGCCTCGCTCATGGCACCTTGTGAGCCCACTATCCTAACGTACACCCTGATTTGTCTATAATAATGTTCTAACTATAAATATTTAAGACAAATGAAGTACAAGCTAAGGTAAAGATGGTTATAGGTCGTTTCTACAACTACTGTACTGATATTTTGAATCCCGATACATTTGCTTCGTACCATATCGATAAATAGGAATTTCGCTATCATTTTATGTGCATCGAAGATTGCCTGAACCAATGCAAAGTGCCTCGCCTACTATACTAATATCCACCATGATTTGTCTAAAAGGTAAAGCTTGTAGAAGTCTGCATTTTATACTGATTTTTTTGATTCCCGATTTCTATTCATACGCCCATAAATGTTATAGTCATCAAGATATGGCCACTATAAAGCGCAAAAACTTCTGTACTATGCAAGTGTTGAGTATAAAAAAAGAATATCCATAACATATTTTCTAAAATCACTTCTCTTGCATCAAAGATTGCCTCACTCAAGGTAGTTTATGAGGCCGCTATCCTAACGTAGGTATACCCTGATTTGTCTTAAATGACGTCTTAACAACACGTAGTTTCTTTCTATATCTGAATTACTAAATCATACTTCTCCTTTTTTTCTTGGAGATTAAACAATTGTCTGTAGTGAATGAAATTAAATTGCCTGAGAAGATGATTATGTAAATTGAATGTTCTCGTATCACATGAAGTAAAAATGTAAACTAGCGACCCGCCCGGCTTCACACGGGTAGTAAAGCAAATTATGCCTATATCTATCCCGCCATACATTGTTTTTTTATATCTCAAATGGGATAAGGTACCGTTTAAGATGAGAGCTCCTAGATGGCTTGACTTTTTCGACATTTTCAACAATGATCGTCATATTTCAACCAATTTAGACGAAGCCTCCCTCATGAATCACTTTATCTATTGGTAAAACTGTGTTAAAATCTGTTATGTAGTTTTTAGTAGTCGGACTTTGTTTTCTATACCAATATTATAGAGTAAAAAGTTTGTTAGGTTGTAGGGGTAATCTCTGGATATACTTAACCGATTTTGAAAATTATTTTACCGAAAGAAAGCCACATTATTCGTGAGTATTACTCGGTAGTAGTCGGATTTGCAAATCAAGTAGTAAATGAGTGAACAGTTTGAATACGCCTCAGTGTAGTGAAAGCGGGTCGGCTAGTATAATATGTATTGATAAAAAAATATATAAATGTCAGGCATAACGCTAGTTTAGCTACACCTCTATATTTCACAGTCACCCAATATAGCTGTAAACGGGAGGAATATCCAAATATTTTCGTTCACAGCGGGATAAAGTGTTTTCAATCAAACGCAAAAACGAAATAGATCGTTTGGTTGAAATAAATTCGTGCAGTTATTTGCGACTATAAAAACCTATCCACTACCGATATACCACTAAGTGTTCGATAAATCGCGATCCAATATTTGAATGGTTGATGAGTTTAACAACCTCAGCGGGGATGGGATTTTTGAACTCATTTTAGATCATTTTTAGAGTATATATGGAAGGCGTAATCCAAAATTCAATTCTGGAAGTTAATGTTGCGTTTTAAGTAATAGTATTTTTTAGCTAAAATCTCATACAATGTTAATGACTAGTCGACCCTCTACGTTTTTAACCAAAAAAAAATGTTTAATATATTGATGCATAAAATATTTAAATGTTCAATATACATTATTATCCCGCAGGAAATATGATTTTTTTCGGAATAAAAAGAAGCCCATATCTGTGTGTAAAAGTTCATCAAAATCCATTCAGCCGTTTTGGTGAGCTTCAGTAACAATCATCCGTACATCCAAATATGCAAATTACATACTATATATATGTCTGAGCATAGTAAAAGATTATCGATTAATCGAATCGTTATCGTTGTCTATGGCGTTGGAGTGGGGTAGTAGTCACTTCCGTTGTTTTGACAGTCTCTACCCTCGACCCTTTATATGCGATCGACAGTCTAACTGAAGTCTTAGTCGTGCGCGGTCTCTCAAGAAGTGAACATCATCTAAGTAGTGCTAGTGATAGTGATAGTGTCAAGTGCAGTGTAGTGTGGAAGTGCTGTCCAACTAAGGCCACGTGGTTAAGTAAACACAATGTTAGGTTAGCCTTAGGTTAGGTTAGCCTTGTGTTAGATTCGGTTTATGTGCGTTTAACCTTAGGTTTAAATAGAGAGCCTAGCAGTGGAGGCGAGTGTCGTGATCACTTAAAGGAGCTCCTTAAGCCTACACCTTGGTCACAAGTCCAAGGCACTGCTTAGGTTTCTCTCGTAATTGTTAAAGATCATATTTATCGGTGCAGTAAAAGTATCTGCGTCGCGTTTACCCAATATTCCATTCGATACCATCCCACCTTTTAGTGTTCCCCAATATTTCCCATCTTCCTCCTTCCATCTACTTTTTCATCATTTTAAAATCCCCGACATATATAACTAATTGGATTCCAGTCGTACCAAGAATTATCGAGGGTGTGTGTGTGTATGTGAAAGAGATACAGTCTAGGACAGACAGACTCTCTCTAACACACTCCTTTTTTACAGAACAGTAATAACTTTTTATTATGGTGAACCATCAACAAGAGAGGGCAAAATATACATACCGGCAAAGTTGTCTGCACCAAGAGACGACTGTCATTACATTTGTATCTGTAACAAAAGAATAAAACATTACTGTCGTGTACAGACTCCCAACACGTCCGTATTGACCTGTGGCTTTCATATAACTGACGTGGTGTGAATGAGATTGTATCCATCGGTACAGTTGAATGAGTGAATGAAAGTGGAAAATTAAATACATACAAAATTCTGTATGCTTTGTATTCTTCGTTGTTAGCTAAGTTATTCGTATTAGGTATACGAGTGGGCGTTGATTTAATCAGAGCTGCTAGAAATTCCGCTTATTGTCCGCTACTTAGTTGTGATGACATCAGCCATTTTGTATTATGTACTAGCAACGCACCCGGTTTCGCACGGGTGCAATGCTGATACTAATACTACAGAGGTCTTTATATACAACGTTCACAGCTTTTTGTCATTAGACAATACAAACATGTTTTCATAGGCACGCGCCGCGCAACCGCTATGTCCCTGCATTTTAAATCTGTAATATCTTCGAAAATATTTAATTAAATTTCATGCTGTAAAGGGCCATACTGATCTATATTAAATGCACAATGTATTTAAAGTACCTAATTGGATAAGGATTAATGCTGTATTGTTTAAAATCGCTTCGTAAATAAGCCGTAAAAAGTAAAGGATAAAAATGGTTATTATGGGTTATCCCTAAGAGATAGACATATAACATCCTGGACTTTTTTGTAGACCTTTTTAAGGTGTACAATAATGTAGTACTTTATTTTGATCTATTTCGTAGGATTGAGCCAGCGTTTGCAACGTAGGCGCAAAATAATATGTTTATTTATGACATCACATTAGAAACCTCTATAATTATCAGTGTTTCTTTACTATATTATGTATTTATTGTACATATAAACCTTCCTCTTGAATCACTGTATCTTTTAAAAAAAATCGCAACAATTTCCGTTGCTTAGTCTTAAAAATCTGAGCATACATAGGGACATACAGACAGACAGCGGGAAGCGACTTTGTTTTATACTATGTAATGATATACTTGAGAAATATACACATGATTATAATATAACAGGGGTTTTGATAATCACAAAAATAACCTTAATATAACATCGAAATGTTAGAAAAAGATGTATCATACATTATTACTTCTTAATATCTTCTTTGTACGGGCTTCGGTCACTTATCTTGTGATCTTTGTATAAAAACTCGACGTCTATTATTGACCTATAAGTCAATGCAACCAAACAGAGTGTCCCTATTGAAAATATAAGAAATATTAAATAATTTATACTAAAGAAATATACATACATATGCACTAGATTTCGATATATTCATCTCAAAATCCTAAGTAATATTATAAATGCGAAAGTAACTCTGTCTGTCGCACTTTCACGCCAAAACTACTGAACCGATTTAAATGAAATTTGGTATACGGATAGGCTAGAGCCTGAGAAAGGATATAGGCTACTTTTTTATGCGAAAAAAGGATTGTATGGGGTTGAAAAGGGGGGATGAAAAGTTGTATGGAAGAATCGTCGTTTAGAGCTAGAAGCTTGAAACTTATTTTTTATTTTATAAATGATAAGTAGTTCGCGTTCCGGTCGAGCCGCATGTGGGCCAGGCTTACCCACTCCCATCCCATTAATGCTGCGGATCCAGTGGACTCTGGGATCTCAGGGTCCGTTGAGACCACAGCATTTTTTCTTCTTCACTCCTCCTCCCCACTCTATCTTCGAGGATGCAACGCATCGACAAAACAAGAGAGTATCTCTTGTTTTGTCGATGTCCATGGACGATGGTGGCCACTTACCATCAGATGGACCATCTGCTCGTTTGTACCTTTTCTACCATAAAAAAAAAAAAAATTTAGTGTCCTAATAATTTTTCTCAAATGTATCAAAAGTTGAATAACCTCTATTTATCCTGTACAATACCCAGAATGCGTGGGAATGCGAGCGAATTATCTTGATTACGTTGCTTACTGGCTGAGCCATACGTATCAAGTGTATATTTAACTAATATTCACTTCACTGAGGTACCAATAATTATTATTCCAACAGCGATAAAGGCAACAATTTCAAAATCAACAAGTTTACCCACAGACTAAGACTAGATCTGGTGGATAGTTAAAAAAATATGGATGATTTACATAAAAACTACCTACAAAGAAATACTAGTACTGAGGGCGTGGGGCGAGAGTAGCGCGTCACACGCGATTGGTTCTTATGCGGCGTTTCAGTTCCCGCGCGTCAGCTACGTCAGTACGCTCATGCGCAACTTTCCCCACTAATTTTTTTCAGATGTAAAGTTACCTGCCGGCTACTATACCATTACACAAGCATATTTTACTAGTCGGAAACTAGAAAAAGGTATATACAATCATTCAATAAGCATCGTATGTGCACAACGGATGGCCTATAATATAAGCTACGGGCGCAACACGGTCAGGATATAACTAAACATTACGATCTCGTATTATTTAGGTAGGAACTATTATGACAGGAACTCAAGCAGTGCCTTGAACTTGTAACCAAGGTGTAAGCTTATAGATATCCTTTATTCGATAGAGAAACTGACCTCCACTGCTCATGCTCTCTGTTTAAACCTAACAACTACATTGTAAACTACTCACGTGATCTTAATCGGACAGCACTAACACTGCACTTAACACTTCACTATCACTATCTGGAAACTACTTTACTCCTTGAGGAATCGCGCAAGAGTAAGACTACTGTCAGACTGTCGAAGGCATATAAAGGGTCAAGACTGTCAAAACTACGGAAGTGACTACTACCCTACTCCAGCGCCATAGATGGCGATGACGATTCTATTGTTCGATAATCGTTTACTCGTTCCCGACATACTTAATATAAATTTAGCTTTTTTGTTATTAGTCTATAATCTTAGTATAAATAAGTTTTAAGAGACGCTGGATATTGAAATCGTATGAACAAGTCACACTACAAATGATGCATAATGAGTTTCGCACTGCGTCGCATCGCGCGTCGCAACTATTTAAAAGGTGACAAAGCGGAATAGACCCATTATATGCCATAATGCTCTTTAAACATGTTTTTTAATGTTAAGAATGTGTTGGTAATTGTCAACTCTCGCTGACCTATAAAAGAAATATGGACGTCGTCATATAAACTTGTTATTTGTTTGTTTACTAAACAACTTATTTGCTAGTTAGTACTATTCAAAGATTGTGAAACGCAAAAGTCTTGATTCGATGATTAATTTGCAAACAGTTATCCGAGACTTTACTTGGAAATTGTAAAATAGATTCTAAATATAATTTAATTTACTCATAAAAGTTATATCAAATAAACTAACTTAGTCAAAATCAGCTTCTACTTTACCAAGAAATCTTATCGCGTTTCTTAAAAGTATATTTTAAAACTTCAGTCAAGTTTTATTACACTCCTAATACGTATTCAAAGAGCGAAGCTGACGCATAAAAATGATATCATCTCCTAATTGATCCTCTGAAATAATGCATTTTACGATTTAAATGTATGCATACTATAGAACGTTATATTTTAATGTGTACTCAAACGTCTAGACACCGTTTTGGCTAACTTAGATACGCGCAGTATTTGCTTTTCCTTAAAGGGAAGTCTAAGGATAGTTGTAGTTTGCACTGTGTGTACTATGGGACAGAATATTAATACAAAACCATTTTCCTATAATACTATCGACTTACAATTAGCGCCTAAAAGTGTTCGCTGGTTCAATTTTGATGTGCACTAGTCCATGGTTATGATCTTTTTTGAATAGATACTCTAATAAATTTTAACTAAAATAACTGACTGGGTTTTACATGATATTTAACAACTTTTTTCAATTACTTCTTTTTTTATGGTAGATAAGGCACAAACGAGCGGACGATCCACCTGAAGGCTTCCGTCTCCCATGAACATCGGCAATACAAGAGACACTCTCTTGCTTTGCTGATGCGTTTAAACCTCGAAGATAGAGTGGGGAGGGGGAGTAAACAGAAAAAATGCTACAGTTTCAGTGGACTCTGGGCTTTAACGGGATGGGAGCTAGAGGAGCGACCGGAACACGTCATAGACACTTGACGATCAGGTTCACATGCTGGTGGTTGCAAGCCAGTTGGGGTACAGATCACCTACCACTAAGTGTGCGCTGGGTTACTCGGCTCTTACGAGATGCTCTCCCAACGGCAGAAGGGAATAGTATTCTAACCCATCCCATCACGAGTAAATTTTGAGAAACTTTATTGTGAGAGTTGGCTTCTTTTACATCATAAATATTTTTAAGCTTCTTACATTCGTTTATGTACGAACCCTCACAATAGATCGAAAGATAATATTTATTATTGATCAATATACAAGCAAAGCTAGGTTAGGTCGCTGGTAGAAACATAAGAAGTATTAAAAAATGACTCATTTTTTTACCCCATAGAAACAAGTAATCATTCACAGACCCTCATTCCAACGACACGCAACGTGAAGCCCTTGTTTACCAAAAAATCAGTCCAACCATTAAATTTACAACTCGTAGTTAATTATCTGTGAAATTGGTATTGCCATCCGTATGATGATTGCGCAATCCCGCAACTGGCAACACTCACCTGTGGAGATTAGAAGAATCCCGGGAGAGACGTTTGTGGATACGTTGATGAGGGAAAGCTAATCAAATCATTCTGAGATTACAAATTGTAACGAGGGTCATGTTGGGGGTCACGTTGATTCAACTAATATTAGTTGTGATTTTGATGTAACTGACTGATAGCATTAAGTTATGGGTAAACAAGAAACTTAAACTCCTATATCAAATACGTGAAAAATCGAACATGAAAAGAGGTTCCATTAGGGGTATAAATAGGCAATTAAGACAGGAAGCCGAGAAAAGTTTGGGGGTTTATTACACCAGAGCATGGTGACTCCTTTACACTAACAACGCTCTCCTGTCCGACTTCCAACTATCTCAGATAATTAAATAAACTTACGTGATCCGCAAGAAGGGGCACCTAGCACCACAATACTAAATAAATCCACTAGCTCTACTTTAGACGATATTGACTGTATGAAATCACTTGAACGATTACCTCAAATCAGTATATAAGTTTCTACAAACCACCAACGAACAAAGTGTTGCTAATAATTGAGATTCAAAAATCTCAATGAACCATCAAAAACACGCAGAAGCATTTAACTTTGCCTACCATCCAGAAATTATGTAAGCATCAAAAACTAATCGCGATCCCGGATAAATCCCGGTCAATCCCAGCCATCCCGGGATGCAAGCCGGACACGGGACTAATGTCGCGGCCACTCGGACAAATAGTCCTTGGATTAGCAACGCCTTGATTAACTAAGCTAAGTGATGTTTACTCTTGTTTTGTTATGCACCCCTACTCGGGTTGGAATTAGCGATTGTGGGATGTAAATTTTTAGGACATAATTTTGAATTTAAAATACCTTATGTGAATATAAACAACTTTTGTTATCTTTTGAATGTTGGTAGTTGCTAAACACTGTCCTAATCGACCTGTGGTTAAATGTCGTGCTGTAGGTCCTATTCATGAGGTTGAAAATACATCTTTAAACCTTCTCTTGTTTTTAAATTCCAGGCACTACTCGGTTTTATTCTAAAGTGTATGTTAATGTAGTATTTTAAATATTATTTCATAGGATAGCTCATAAAAATAAGAAAAGAATTTTCGGTATGACATCGAGGATTAACTTTCAAAATTTTGTCAATTTTTCAGCCACTAACACAAAAGCTATGGTATCGTTAATTTTTCATAAGATTGTTAGTTTAAAAAGCTCATAACTAAAAGGTATAGGTAAAGGGAGGTAAGCTGATACTTGTAACACAGAGAATCCTAATTTTGCTATCAGTGATCAATGCCAACTTTATGCGACTCGTAGCTTAAAAGCCAATATCACTCTCTGTATTTATGAATAAGAAATTTAAACGATAATCTAAACACAACATTTAGGATTATGATAAATAGCAAATAACAGTAAAAACTAAATCCTTTCCATCAGTGGGAGCTATAAAATAAAAAGGCTTCCCCTTTTAAACGTCTCTATCGCGTAATTGGTATTAGTTACTCTTCATAAGCCCAACGACGGATGTATGTAATCTGGTATACGGGCAGTTTAATGGACGAATTAAACGCTGAGGAAACGAGATACGGTCCAGTCCCACAAGTAATAAGATTTTATAACAATGTATCAATGCATAAGTGGAATTATATTTGCGGTTGATACTGATTAGTTTGGTGTGGTACAGCGATAAGGGTTTTGAGGATTTGTGGTGTGCGTTTAATTTTATTTAGCTGACCAATTATCACTTTGCGAATGAAAAATTGGTAAATAAACTTTTATTTATTTTGTCTTTCGTTCACAATCACTCATTTAGTGAGTCACTTTGCCAGGTAGGTAGGCAAACAGTTCGTATAAAATTTTTATGGACATTTTCTCGATAGTTGGTCATCCAAATTAATTCAGCCGTTCTCAAGTTAAGCGCTTAGATATTCATTTTTACACTTCGTTGTCTGTCTATTTGATTCTTTTTCGCAGGAACGCATGAAAGTTTCTTGTTGAAAATGTCAACATCTAAAAACACTTTCACTTAAGTACTTTTCGTTGACTTAGAAACATAAAATTTGGTAAAAAGCTAAATCTGAATAGTCTTATATTAGCTGGCATCATGTCCGTGTATTTTTTAATCATTGGAAAATTGATATGAGATCAATTAATTTTATCTAAACAAAATGCCATCAAGAATTGTTCTAAGAATCAGAAAACAACATCTGGTAGAGCGGATGTAAAACATTCCAATACCTGGGAATCGTAACCAGGAAATGCGCCGCGGCATGCCGTTATTGCATCACTATGCGTAACGGAACCTCAGTACATTCACAAACAATATATGTATTATATTATAAAAACATGAAATTGCTTTAATTTCATAATTAAATGCAAGTGAATTAACCCACAAAAATGTATGAATAACTATATAAATTAACTGTAAAAGAACAGTAACAATCTATTATTGTGCAGCAACACGTCTAAATACACACGTCACGGCTTGTGACCCACGTGCCAGTTTAACGTGACATTCTTGACATGGCCGTGACACTCGTAAACAAAGCTCACGTGATCATCGATAAGGAAGACCTATCACCATGAAACTAAAATAATATTTACATTGTGAAATCACTTTGACAGACCGGTCAGTGGGTATACTCGAAATAAAACAAAAAGAACCACTCGCTAATGCAAAGACAATAGTGTTGCTAATCTTATAGATAACAGAAGTACATCTGAAGTCATAATTTGCCCACCATATACCTATTAATTGAACAATTACAGCAAATTAGTTGTCTGTCATAATAAAGACATAAAATCCATTAACGAAATTTGTTGCATTTTCTATTCGAAATGTTACTTACACTACAAAGTGCTGGACATTTACTCGTACCAACTTAATTTATCAATTTCCCAAAAATATTACTATAAGATTTAGCGCTTTAGCTCCACAATAGGACTTAATAATGCCACTGGGTTCTATTGTAGTGCGCACAATACATACAAGCCGGTCAGACTAAAGCACAAGGGCCTTTATAAACTGGTCATCTTACCTCAAAGTCATCACTCATATTTGCGGCGTCACGACCAGGGCTCAATCTAATTTAAAATTTAACCAGCCAATTCAAAAAGTATGGCTAATTTGAGAGCGGTGGAGTGTTGGGAGATCCACTAAAATCCGCTGGGTAGCGTCTTGGAAGCGTGAGGGCGCATTGACCGCCCTATTTAAATATTCACTGTATACTTTAAAATTTTAACAAGCATTCTTAACATTGAATTTGAATGTTAAGAATGAATTTTAACAAAGAATTTTTTAAAAAGTTCTAAAAAATGACAACCTTTGTTAGGCCTTTTAACGGATTTCTACGAGATTCTTGTTTCGACTACTACTACAGAAGTTAAGAAATTGTTACTACTTCTTTTTTTTTACTATCGATAGATTATAGTTCAAACACTTCGACTTTGAAGATAAAAAAATTTCTCAAAGTAAAATTAAAATTTTAGTTTGATTGTTTTAAATATCCTAAAAACTTTATAAAATCAGGATAATTTAGTTTCAAAATTTTATGTTCTTATGGTTGTTATATTATTACCTTGGGTTACAAAAATAAAACATAGCACGAGTAAGGTATAATGTTTGTTTGTATGTATGTTCTGGGCAAATCTTGCAACTAAATTTTAAAATAATTAATCCAATATGGCTGATGGCCCAAGATGGCGGACTAGTTAATTAAGTATAGTTAAGGTTATCAAATTAAAAGATTTTGCTGAAAAGAGTACGAAAATTCGTAATTTATTTTTTGAGCGTAGATATAAAGTATTGCAGCCAACACTCCAGTTCGTAATCATAAGCTTGCATAAAGTGCTGTCGGAAAACGCAATTAGTGATCCAAAATGTACGTAGCCGCTTCCTCATCTTCATTACCGTTTACGAGGTTATACTTCGTGTCTCCTATGTTCTTTTATCAAGACTTTAGTGCATAATTATATTGAAATATTACGCTATTAAGAACTATTTTAAGTCATACACTACTTGCTAAAGTTGTGTTTTCTATTATACTGAGTGAAACGTTAACTAAGATTTTAACCTAAGAAAATAATAATGATGTACATCCATAGAACTTACTCGTTGTATTTTATTTAAATTCTTACCAACAATTCTCTCTTATTGAGATCAAGTAAGTATGGAAGTCAATAGGAGTCAATAAAGAAATGTTGTGGCTTTAGATTTACCAAGCTTTTCCAAAATCCAAATAGTCCCAAACGATAAATATAAAAAACAGCCGAATAGAGGCTTAATAAGAGGAGCTACATAAAGATAACATGTCCTTAATAAACCATTAGAGCTCTAAAACTAAAAGTATGCCTACAAAATTTCGACGATGAATGACGCGGAAAACCTGACGTTTCCTTGTTTTCAAACAGGTATCTCCCATTAAACAGATTGATGTCGGCAAGCTCTAACCCCCAGGCTCCTGCAAGGGCCCCCACTTATCGTAATTAAAACCTTTAAAAGATTTACAGTACGTTTTCACCACAAATTCCACTTTGAAAGGGTTATCGGGGTTGAACGCTTGTACTGATTTTCGGATTCTCTATTTCAGTAAACCGGTTTTAATTAAAATGTGTTTTTTATTGTTGTTTCCTTTTCTCAGGTTTTGGTTTGATTGATCGGGGAATAAACAATATTTAGGCTTCGGTTATAACGGTAGCTTTTAGTCTCATTCTTTGTTAATCTATCTGACTCTTAAGATACTCTAGTTCCGTTAATAAACGTCTTAAAAATTGGACCAAGTACAAGCAATGCAAGCTTGAACGTCTAGCTCGACTGACTGCTGGAGTTAAAATGGCGGCCTAGGCCTAGGATATTTTTTGATACATCGACATAATTATAGATCGAATAGGTGACCTTATTTATTTTTTATTTCGTCGCCTTTTATGGCATCGAAAAATGTTCAGTATATCGATATTCTTGAGCATTATTAAATTTTTTAAAAAGGTCCACCGCTAACAATTGAGTTAAGCCACTCGTAGTAATCTGCTGTTTTATTTTTAAATATTACTCATCCGCAGCCTAAGGCTCTATACTGCTGTGAATGTTTATGATTTTATTCATTGTTTCCGTTCACATGCAGCTTTTAAAAGATACTGTAATTAAGACTCCTGCATTCGTTATAGTCATGGTAAAGATTTGTTTCTAATATGTAATCGATCGCAATTACAAACAAAATTGTAATAACAGCCCCCTTATCTTTTTTTAATAAAAATGTCCTTATTGTTATTATACGACAGTAAAACTATATTCTAATAAGATGGCAAAATTCGCGTGCTATATTGAAACGTACATACAAAACTACTCTGTTGATCTTTACTAGATTATGGATCATCTAATTGACTCTAAAAGCAGAATTATCACGTTTATAGCCATTTGACACGGCATAATTCGAACGAACTATAGGCTACCCTCTTCTTTTTTATTTTTTTTATAGTAGTGTTCGTGACCGTAGCCCATGGATATCATCAAAATTACAGAGTAACTCTTGTTTTGCCGATGCGTTGCCGCCTCGAAAGCTGAATTAAGAGGGGGACCGAAGACAAGAATGCTGTGGCTTCAGTTTACCCTGAGTAAGAACCCAGATTTTGCCGGAGCCGCAGCATCAGTAAGATGAGAGAAGGAGGATGCTATCATAAAAAAATCATTTTTATATAGTATCAAATCCGTATTAAAAATCTACACGATAACTGTAAAGGTATTAAAAACTTTAGACATGCTTTCAAAATAAATCGTGTAAGCCAATTTCTACAAATTATTGTTATCCCATCGAGTAATGTTCGTGCGTTACAATTCACCATGCTTGTGTAATAATAAACAACTTAGAGAAATTATGTAAGACATTTAAATGCGTTTACACGTACGCATTGTAGTCGCCATGATTTATTACACTGTGTGTAATAAGCATTAATATACAATTTATGTTAAAAAACATATTTCTTATTTATACGGAGATTCTTCCAATTACAAGTTTCTTTTTTAAATACAATGTTTGTATGTATGTATGTACGGGTCAAATGGGGTCAACTGAATTTTATACGTTTAGGCTGCGTTTGCGAATCACTTCATTTACCTAAGCTCGCTCAGCCTATGACGTCATTCTAAATTCAATATGGAGAACGTCTCAAGATGGCGGACTAGTTTTTTTTGCACGCTTATGACATGGGTATCAAATAAAAGGATTTGCTGAGCGGAATACGAAATAAAAAAGTCTCACTCTAAATCCAATATGGCGAATCATCCAAGATGGCGGTTTTGTCAACCAATTCCTGGTATTCTTGACAGGTAAATTATCTAAAATGGCTGTGTACAAAAGGTCTAAAACCTTTTATAATATGCGTATCAAATGAAAGGGTTACCTGAGATCAATTGTATGATCTACTACGAAAATTATTGTTTTTAATTTTTTCTAATATAACAAATCTCATCCAAGCCTTCTGATTAAATAAAAAAAACAATCACCAGAGAATTGGTAAAAAAATTGGTAAACATTTTTTTTCATTCAAGATTTCGAACTGTGATGTCATATTTTTTACAATTAGTAGTAGCTAGGACTAACGACCCAAATGAAAGTTAAACAAGACATTTAACGCGAACCCTCGCATCCAAAAAGCATTTTAAATAATTTCATGCAGTAGTGGTGACTTGTGACCCAGATGTAGGTAACAGCAACAACTCGACATTTCATGACAATGTTATCTAAAGCAAAATTTGTAAACGATTTTTATTTAGTTATCACATCCCGCTTACGGCCCACTGCTGACTTGGATCTCCTCATCATAATGAAGTGTTAGGACATAGTCCACCACGCTGGCCTAGTGCGGGTTGGCAGACTTCACACACCGATAGAGAACTTTAGGGAACCCTCAGGAGTGCAGGTTTCTTCACGATGTTTTCCTTCACTGTTAGAGCAAGTGATATTTAATTGCTTAAAACTCACATAACTCAGAAAAGTCGAGTTGTGTGCCCAGGATCGAAGTCAGACCTTCCGTAAGCCCATTACGACGGCGGCATCGGGCGTAGGCTCGCCTCGCCCTAATACAGGCAACCCTGAGATCACCTATATCAAGGGACCACCAATATACTTCTTCGCCTAAGCCTTGTTCTCGGCATGGCCGCATCACATACCCTCTGAAAAGCTCTGTGAATGCGGCCCGCAAACAGGTTCGTGTTATGGCCCTCCTCGCTCGTGCCTGAGACCCACCTCTCTAAAATTACGGCTTCTCTGGCCAGGTCAATACCCAGCGTGGAAATTTACTGGGCCCCTGGGCAACACAGGTTGAGATCTCAAACCTCACGTATAAGTGATCCAAGAGTGTCTCCACCCATTCCTCCACTCTCCAAGACGAGACTCTCCTTGCGACACCAGGTTTGCCAAACGATACGTCCACAACAGAACTCCCCTGTAAGTCTTAACCACTAGGCCATCACTACTTTTAATCTAAAGATTTAAAAAGCTTGATAAACTAATCTTCATGTGAACAACTCAGTTTTGCCTACATTGTGTAGTAGCTACTAACGAATGTGATTAATATCATTCACATTATCAAAGGTAATGGCTTATCGCTTTTAGCATATGAATAGGTTATGTTAATTTGAAAATTTCCTAAGATTTTAAGGAGATAAAACTATAAATTTATTGTAAACTTTGACCTCTGAACTGTAGAGGTAAATTATTAATTTCATTATTAATCATATTTCATTCATAAATGTATAAAAAGATGTTTCTTTTTTGTATCTCTGTCAAATCTATGAAATATTTCGATATTAATGTCGCAATAAATCTGCGTCTTGGTCGAACGGCCCAGGTACTACTTGGGATGATTTGTTATGCTGTCTAGCCTTTATAGCTTCAGATTTAGGAGATTCGGAAACTGGTTCGGAAGTATAAAATTCGAAAGAAAAAGAAATTACTATAAACAATAATATACATAGTAGATTTCCAAAACCATAAGCATTACTTATCCCAATGAAATAAATATTAAGAATAAAAAGAATAGAAGTAGAATTAGCTACTTTGTATCTTCTTCTTAATTTTATGTTCAAGATACTCCCTAAAATTGACTGGGAGTTACAAAATCCAAAAGATTAGTTAACTTAATATTATAAATGTAAAAATAACTCTGCATTTCTGTCTATTACGCTTTTACGCATAAACCACTGAACCGATTTTGATAATTTCGTACAGAGGTAGACTAGAGCTTAGGAAAGGTCATAGGTTTAATCATGAAAAAAAGTCATGAATAGTTTAAAATACAGGATGATGTGTATGTCGAGCTGTGTGATCGTTTAGGTTGAAAATTAAACCTAAATAGGCGAAGCCGGGACGGGTCGACTAGTATAAAATGTGAATCGAGATCGTTATAACTATAAGTCTATCAAATCTCTCCATTAGTACAGTTTCAAGTGTAAAACGAACAGAAGTTTTTTACCGCGTTAGTTAAGCGGTGCGATGACCTTTAACTGGATAAAAAATGGCTACCATTTGCTCCGCATGTGTCTCTACACGATAATCTTTTAGAGACAGGATAAAAGTATACGCAAATAACTCTACTAATTAACTTTTGAAAATACAAGAAGACAGACATATACATAAATTGAATAAAGAGGATTTTTTGATTTTGAGCTTACCCGTGAGGGGATGGGTTAGAATACTATTCCCCACTGCCGGCCTTTCTCGCAGCACCCCCTTGGTGGTTACCCCCTCTCTCTCCCATCCCATTAATGCTGCGGATCTGGTGGACTCTGTGCTCTTGCTCAGGGTCCGCTGAAACCGCAGCATTCTTTTGCTTTACTCGCCCTCCCCTCGAGAAAAACAAGAGATTCTTGTTTTGACGATGTCCATGGGCGATGATGGCCACTAACCATCAGGTGGACCATCTGTTCGTTTGCACCTTATCTAACGTTAAAAAAAACACAAATAATAACAGACAATACAGGTTATCCATAAGACTAATGTCTTTAAGTTATTGCTAAAATGTACAAAATATAGATACGTTTACACAGTATATCCTATTGCAAACAATAATTTCAAAGTTTTGGGGTGAAATTTCCCAAATCGGCTAATATTCCATCAATTAACGTTTGCCACTTCAAATTAGCCATATTGTTAAGAAATTACAATTAAAAGCGTCAGAGGTGAAAGTTGTTTGTTTCAGAAAAGTAAATTCGGTTTAAAAAGGGTGAAATCAAGCCTATCCTTAAATCGGATATTCTGTCAATTAGCGAGTGGATTAATTACTTTGGAAATTCGCGTAATTTCGTCTTCCGGGAATTTGGGATGAATTTTGCGCTAAACAAATTATGATAAGGCTAATTTTTTATCAGTTCTTGTTTCTTGTTTGAGTTTTCTTTTTAAGTGTTATACTTCATCAAAGTTATAGGTACCTACTAGCGATTTGTTTTCGATTCTTTAAGATATTAATTTTTTAAAGATACCACAAAAAATTTGGAAAAGTCCAAGAAAACTTTATTTGATTACTATATTATATTATTGTTTAATGTGACACAAGTTAAGTAGTTTAGGGTTTAACCACTTATTTCTAAAAACCTACCTTAGGTTTGAAATTTCATTTATAGCTTTTGGCTTTGACTCAATATTTATTAATGATCCTGAAAAGAAAAATTAATAAAATTTATAGCATAGATAGAATATGATATTTGCAAGTTTTTAAAAAAGTTAGAAAACAATTTTATTTGAAAATTTATTTTTAAATCGTCTGTATAAATTTTATTGATTTTTAATTTTGACGATTCAAAGTACACGAACTAAAAAAAAAATGGTCATAGATTTGACCATGCTTGTTTTAGTTTGTAAAAACCATACTAGTCATCTATTAATAATAAAAAAATCAACCAAAAATCTCAATTATTAAATGTCATACGAAAAAAATCATAACTCGAAATCTATCAAAAATCACAAAACATATATGAGGGTGATTCGGATAGGCCAGGTACTCCTCTACTTCTGGACACCCTCTTGTCACTCCTAGACATTGTCCTGTATATTTTAAACCTTCACTAATACTAACATGCACAGTTGAACATTTGGATGGACGGTTAATCAAGAAAACAGAGTGTATGTTTTTAACATTTCATTACTTTAATTCGTATATAATCATATCGCAGTGAGTACGGAATAGCATTTCCACTTAAATTATCAGTTAAGTTCTTATTTAAATATATATTTTTATTGATTTTTACAACACGCTAATTTGTTAAAAAAATATTTAATTTTTATGAGCAATAAAAATTGAAGTTGAATTAAAACAATATTTTTAAGGAAATAAAAGCAAAAAAAATAGAGATCTTCTTTGCACTCACTTATATTGTTCAGTTAGTTCGTATTTACCAATTAGTGACTGAAGACTTTACCATTAATATCTTCCTATATATGAAACTGAAAATACATATAGTAATATGATTAATTTACTCAAGTATAATCTTCAATTAATCCTTATACAAATTTATAAGAGCAAATACCTTCGATAAACTTCAATAATATATAAACTTTATTACTTATATAATAAAGTACATTTTCATTTGCAATAAACCTGGCATAGAGTAGAGATTATGTGACGTCATATTATGTGCACCTAAAATTAATGTTGCCAGTATCCTTAGGGAATTAAAATGAGGTCACTGTGTAATCGACCTTTATAATGTAATCCATATTAATATCTATCTATTACAAATCTTTATAGAAAATTATAAAGAAGAATTCGGCATAACGTAAACCTAGCTGAACAGACCTAAAAGAAATTGATTAAATGACCTACAATAAGGAAGCTTCATCAAATTATTTAATTTGATAACCAAGGTATCTCATCATCATCATCATTTCAGCCATAGCACGTCCACTGCTGGACATAGGCCTCCCCTAGAGATTGCCAGTACGACCGATCACCTGCGACCTGCATCCAGCGGCTCCCTGCCGCCCTGACCAGGTCGTCTGTCCATCTTATGTGAGGCCTTCTAACGCATTACGTCCTATCCGTGGTCGCCACTCGAGTACCTTTCTGCCCCAACGGCCATCGGTTCTACAAGCTATGTGCCCAGCCCACTGCCACTTCTACTTACTAATTCGCTGGGCTATGTCGGTGACTCTGGTTCTTCTACGGATCTCCTCATTTCTGATTCGATCACGTAGAGAAACACCCAGCATAGTCCTCTCCATAGCACGTCCTCTACATACCAAGCTATCTGGAATGACCTAAATCAATCCAACAATCATATGGATCGTAACCAATATGTGTGAAGTAGATCCAGAAATTAAAAGCAGAAGAATCTTCATTGATCATGTCAAAAGTCCTAACAATTTTTTTGTAGCTTAATTATAGAAGAGTACAATAAGCTTTTTCCTTCTCCAGAAGAAAATTATAAACTCTCTTTCCAAAGTAGTATAAATTGTCGCACATTTGTCGTTTGAAAAAACTTACGTTTTGTTATATCAAGTCCATTCTAACTGTCGTCAGTTCGTCACAATACTTCCTCTTGCCCTAAATACTTTACAAACTTGGATTTCTAGGTCAAAGTGGGGCTAAATATACAATGTTGATATTAAAAATGCATCTAAAAATAACATTGATGTATGTTATTAGTTTGCTCCTGATTTTTTTTTAATTAATATGAAATAATGATAGTAAAATAAATTGTACGAATTCTGGAATTAAATCAAGACGAGTAACATATTGACTGATTTTTTTTTATTTAAAGAGCTTTGTCGCCTAATAGAACGACATGGTCTCATGTCACTCTGAAAGGCAGCAAACTAGGTTTAATCTACTCTTTAAGAAACTTTTTTTTTTTTTAATTTGTACGTATTTCTAGCTGATGGCGAATCAGTATAACTCAGATTAATGTTCTTGGTACATTCTATCCAAATATGGACCAGGTAATCTATGGTATTATACACTTCACAATTGGATAGCTCATCATTATTTTCATAAATACAGTCTATCCAGATCTTTATATTTATCATCTCTCTTACTTAAGGTCGAAGAATCAATCAATCAAAATACAAAATAATAACAAATAATTCCGATCTAAATTATCTGAATTTTAACCGGATTCTCATAACCGGTAACTCTAAATGTGAACCAAATTCTCTGAATATAATAACTTTAGAAGTTCCAGAGACCAACGCTGCAAGTAATGTAACAAACGGATATAAGGTATAATTAAGTTAAACACTGTCTCATCCAGTTTCATCTTAACAGTTAACACGTGATGACATGCATCCGTTAGTAAGAACAAAGCAGTCGGTCGCTTTCAGACCTACAAGGAAATAGGTGATTTGTTTCTTTTCCGTTTATGAATACTTAAAAATAATAAATTATTTAAAGATCTAGACGAAATTAACTAGGAGAAATTATATAAAATAGGACTTAACTTCAAATATGATGATGATAATCTTAATACTAATATATAAAGCTGAAGAGTTTGTTTGTCTCAAGAACTACTGATCCGATTTGAAAAATTCTTTCAGTGTTAGATAGCCCATTTACCGCGGAAGGCTATAGGTTATATATAATCAAGCTACGACCAATAGGAGCAGAGCTACACGCGGACGAATTCGCGCGCGTCGACTAGTGATGAGTAAAAGAGTTAGTATGCAATTAATATTAAATCTGAAAATATGACTCATACAAAAACTAATAATAATTCTAGAAGAACTATATTAGGAAGATGTACTTAATTACGGTCTTAAGTTTTTTCCAATAATAAAAAAAAATGAATTTTAAACAATATTAGTATCTTTTTCATTGTATAGTTATTGTAGCTATATTACCATGCAATCAAGACGAAATTGCACTAAGACTAGAACTATTTATTTAGATTCCTGCCGTGCAGCGTGCACCTTAGAATATTACATAGCATTATAAGCAATAACTTAAAGCCGAGGCAAAATATTGCACTAGCCGGTATTATAACTGCAGTAACGAAGTTAATTTTCCACTTTTAATTAACATTATTTCAACCATCTCCAAGGTAGTCTTAATCAGTGTCATGAATAAAATTACTTAATGTTTATCAGTGAAAAAGTAATTTTTAAAATCTAAGTTTTACCTATAGAGCTTTATCACAGTTATGATGAATTCTGATATCAATGGTATTTTTTATAACATCATCAATGCTGCTTTAGACTATTAATAGCAACGCCATCATTGACGCATGAGATTTTTTTTAAAGATTACTAGCAGTATATATCACATACTAGTTAGCATTCCATTTACCCCTCCTAGTAAGCTGAAATGCTTGTGCCGGGATTTGAACCCACGATTTATCGATAGTGAATCCAACGCCCGAACCACTGAGATTCATGTGAATCCATGAGATCCTTGTGAAGTAGTTAAAGTACAATTTAAAAAAGCTGCAAGTTCGAATAATTCTTTACCTTCTAAATGGCTTGACAGATTTCTAGGAAATTCAATAAGTACTTAGATAATTCTACAGAAGCCTTTGTAGGGAGACTAGAGGTAAGAACTGAAGCGAATTTAGTTAAGTTATACAGTTATTGTAATTAGAACAACATTTACATATTTAGTTTAAGATTTTATATCTAACGGGTACTCTCAAAAGTGAGAAGCAAGTGATCTATTATAATCTACATCGTGGGCGCGACATTACTCCGTTATTCAATCTAAACGGATGACATTATCAGTGGACTTCTCACATTTAATTGTAATGAAGATAGATATGTACGAGCTTTCACCCACGACATTGTATGGCTTGATATTTCAGCTTGAATAACTTTATATCCTTTATTTTATTCCCTTAATAATGAAAAATCTGTAGATCCATCTGCAAAATTTGTATTAATCCTTCTTATTCTATATATTAGGACTCAGACAGGTTTAACCCTTTTTTTATATGTCGGAGGTGTGAGTTAGGTTTAGGTTAGGTTTGCCTTGGTTAATGTTAGTCTAATCTTAAGATTAAACAGTGAAACTAAGCAGTGGAAGTGAGTGTTATGATCATTTAAAGGATATCCTTAAGCCTACACCTTGGTCACAAGTCCAAGGCACTGCTTGGGTTCCTGTCAGAATAGTACAAGACCGTAACGTTTAGTTATATCCTGACCATATTGCGCCCATATAGCTTTTGAGATAGGCCATCCATCTATATCCTTTTTAATAGCTGCCGACATATATATATAAGCTCCACCTTCCCCACCTCTCGACATTCCTTATTAACTAATGAAAACTTTTTTATTCCCGAATTGACTCGTCAAACTTATAGATCAGTAGGATTTTAATAAATCAATAGAATCTACTAGCCATACAACTACCAATCAGACTCTATCAAAGACGTTGCTAGCACTAGTAATCTTGAAATCAGTAGATTCAATTTAAAATATCATAAGGATAAAATCTTCAAATTGCTTTTTTTTATTATTTGAGTTCCAAAATAACAATCACTAAATCGACTTACCACCGAATTGAGTCGGTCATCAAAATTGAATCGTTTTAAATAATCGATTCTGTTTGCCCTCGTGTTAGTTCATTTGCCCGCTGATTGCGAAGTTAAATTGGATTACATAAATCATGGTTTGCTCACGAACCTAGCAGCTGGCTATATAGCTAGCTAGCTATGTAGTTGGTGAACAGGGAAGGAGAATATTTCAACACCAGTTAAGACAGAATTAAAATACAAACAATGTTAATCTAAGTCTTACTGCTAATAGAATGATAGAGAAAGATTATCATCATGCGATTAAGTAGCAAAATTTGGAGCTTAATCAGGAAAAAATAAATTAAAACTATTATTAAAGAAATCTGAAATTACTCATTTACTGGTATAAGCATTGAAATTAATCTGAATCCATTTAAAGCGTCTAAAGAGATAATATCAAGACCAGAAGCATGGATTAATGATCCAATAAATGCACAAATAGAAATTAGACACTTTTGGAAATAACCTTACTTGACATATTTCTTTTTACATAAACATACGTGGATTAATAATATTATTATATTATTAGACAAAAACAATACCTAAGCAATATCCAAGCTGTTACAGAAAATAATTTAATAAAGGAAATAAGCGTTCCAATAAATAACACTAACAGGTGCCTAATCACGATTCCCTCAGCGTTTCTATTTATTATTCCCAAGGGGTATATATCAAAATCGGTTGTCCGATATTGAGCCAAGATCGATTTATATACGATAGCAATTTCCCAAATTACATTAATTCTACCTTATTGATTAAATCTATTAATCACATGCTTCGGGGATTTGTCTTTTACTATAACTAATGCTTAATTGACTTTCTTTTTTAATTTCACTACTTGAATAGTTTGTGTATTTCCATTGTTTGTGACCATAGACGTATTACTTTCCTTCAAAATATTTTTTTTAATATATATTTCAGGACGTCTTAAAAGTACTAAGATTATATTACGAAATTTTGTAGAATCTTATTTACAGGTCAAATTTTAATAACTGTTGTCAATTCCTATATGAAAATTGGTGGTATTCTATTTTTATGTTGTAGGTTAATTCTAACCCATACCTAACCAATATTTAACCAATAATAGTAAGAGATGAAGGTGAGTCCCAAGACCAACTCTGAAAAAATTTTCAAAGAAAAAAAATAGCTTTGATTTTCGTCATTAAAATAAACATGGTGTATTGTGGATAGTGCTTAAAGAAGAACTGTTTGAAGAAATAGAAGAAGACAATAGATATAGAATAGAATCGCAGTTGATGGTCTTCCAAACTCAAGGCAAAAAGCTCGGGCATTAGTCACCCAAACAATCTTGGTGTACCAACTAATGAAATTCAATCCACGTAGATTTTGATTTAACGCAACCTCATCTCATACAATCAGTTGTGTAAACGAATGTCAAACAAATAAGAATTTTGCCGAACGCGAACGAAGCGATCAAACGAACGGGCCAATTAGGGACGCTACGATAATGAGTTGTCAAAACAAGGATTTCATTTTGCAAATTTATATACACAATCCTATTCGCTCTTATTTAAAAGAGATAGAGAACATTTTCGAACGGCGGAAGTATTGATCATTTTGCAAATTTAATACCAAAGTTGAATTGTGAAAGTTCAGTTTGGATTTTAAAGTTTTACGCAAATCCGACAATTAGCGCATACCATGTTTTTTGGTGGGGCCTACTGTTTTGTTTTCAAAAGCGCTAGAATAATTAAAGCAATATTTGAAATATAAAGGCTATGCTTGGTAAAGCGAGCCCATGGGCGGGTTTGAACTGCGGGTACTTGTACCCGCAGACGGGTGGTTGTGCCGAGGCGTCCGCAGTAGTATGCTAACGCGTTCCTGCGGCGCCTAACATACGGCATGGACGGTGGTGGGTTTTAGTGCGGTAGTCCAGCGCTTATCGCTGGGAGTCCCACATAACCCCTTCAAGGGGTATGCGTAAATGCATTTCCCACATTAAAAAAAAAAAAAAAAAAAAAAAGGTAGTTTAACTTTTCCGAGTTATGTGTCTTTTAAGCAATTAAATATCACGGTGAAGGAAACAACCGTGAGAAACCTGAGAATTTCCTAAAGGCTTCAAAGGTGTGTGAAATATGCCAACCCGCACTGGGACGGCGTAGTGGATTATGGCCTAACACCCTCCGAAATCTGAGGAAAGAGACCCAGCTCAGCAGTGGGCCATCCACGTGTTATGATGATGATGTCCTATATAAATTTCCTTGTCTCTTTGGATAAAAACATCAAGCATTTGGATAAATCTGTATCTTCTTCATCTTTCTTGTCTTCATTATCAAAATCATATATGTATACCATAATTTAATATTAAAGGCGAAGTGCCATATTTAACGGGACCATAGACATTCCAGACTGTAATTGTGATTAGTATTAACCACAGATAACAAAAAACTGTATATTCTTATTATTACAATTGTATTACATTGCAGAGTCACGATGTTTTAAAAACTATAATAAAGAATAGATTAAAGCAGGGTTTCCTAACTTGAGGCCTCCATTGCACGTCGTTTTAAAATCGAAATGTTTATTATAATATTAGTAAATCATTTTTGGTATACATTCATGGATTGTATCTCTCAAGTTTGTAAGTTTGACCGCAGTAATCTCAAAAACTAAGATATGTATCTTAAAAATCCTTTTCACATTTAAACTAGACTAAATAATAGCATGCTCTGACTCGTAGGAGTGGAGTAGAATTCGTAAAAGCTGATATATAATAAAAGGATTGGACAATGCGTTAATGGAAGCAATTTTTTCGCTATAAATTCTAATTGAATTGGTTCTACGAGTATTCCTAGATGATAAATATGCGTAAATAATAAGAATGAAGAAAAGATGAAAATTGAAACTATTAGTCTATATAACAATAGCAGCAGTCCACTGGAAGCAAAATAACAAACTTAGTTATATATCAATATTTTTTCCTTCAAAGAAATTGCTAAATGGTAAACAGAAATCAAATTATAAGAAACATCTGTGAACATTAATTATTTGGATTGCGCAAAGGACTCAAATCCTAACGTTAAAACATTGGACGCCGTATTATTAATCACCGTTATAATTTCTCTGATTGATGAAGATGGATGCAGAAACATTAAGTGAGGTTAATCTTGTTTTAGCTTTGTGTCATTTGAATATATTTTATGTAAACGAGTAAAATTTCATGACTGGAGTGAAGTAATTAATATAATAGATGATTTCTGTATTATAGGTTATGCTGTAGGGCCACATAAATGTAATAAATGGGACTTTAAAATATTCGCGGTTGAACTTTGGTTACCCCAAAAATTGTAGTCAGGGATTGATCAAAAAAGTTTTAAAAGCAGGTACAGCAATACAAAATATCCAATAATGCAATAAAAGTTTAAAGGTAGTAGGCACTAACCTAGCCTGAACACGACCTGGGGCATGTGATTCACTTGCAGGGAACATTCAAAATAACCTACACTCGCCTTTTGCTTGACCTCGCAGTAGCGAGTTCGATGTTCAATAGAACATCTACCTCAATTACACATGAAAATTCACAAGTTACGAGATCCTTAATAATAGAGACCACCAGTTAAATTACCTAAAGATACGGATACACAATATTCACTCTTTAAAATTACTAGTCTTTCTTTTTTTTTTTTTAAAGATTACTGAAGATTACTGAAGATGGATCACATACTACTAGTATTCCCTTTACCCCTCCTAGTAAGCTAAAATGCTTGTGTCAGGAGTGTGCCACGCCAGTAGTCCAAAGTCCGGGATTTGAACCCACGACTTATCGATCGTGAATCTAACGCCCGAACCACTGAGCTACTGACGCTTAGTCGAACTGCATCTGATCGTTCGTAACATAAGTAAAGTTGTAACGCTAACGTCAACCAAATAATCCAAAAGGAACTACTAGTTTAATAAAGTTCAGTGTTGCTAACATTCCAAAAATATCTCAATTGATCGAACTTAAAATAAATGAAAACACAAAATATTTGCCTTTTACCTCAATCCTTTTTAAAATCAACCAAATAAAATTCACTCGCTACAAAGTACACCATTATCGAAATGAACTTAATACTATGTTCGTGTTTTCGGCGAATCTTAAATTTATTTACGTAGAATGAATGCAAATGTTAATCCAAGCGGTGAGAGGTAAAATATTTTCAACTTCAAACCCACCCTCGCTTGGCTTTTTATCAGAATCTTCTCGCACTGGAGTAAAAAAATATTCTTAGCTGTTGCTTTAGAATCTTTAGGTTAAGGATTTGCATTTTCAAGAGAGAGGAACTTGTATCAAATTCTGAATTATATTAGTATGGTTGTAAAAATATTATTATGTAATCAGACACATCACATCAGAAGTGGGATGTTAAAATTTATACATTAAATAAATGTATTTATAAGCTTTTTTTAAATTCCTAAAAATGATAAGGATTATGTACACCTAGTCAGGATTAAATCACTAGCAATAAGGAATCAAAGTCAATGAAAAATGTAAAAAAGACAGTAACAAGACTTTTTAAAATATATTTCGGCTATTAGAGGAAACTATTAAAAAAAACGTAAAAGCAGTCGTAAGTAGAACCTTGTACTCGTATATAAAAGCAAAATACTCACCAAGATGAAAATCAGATAATGAAAGACTCACCTGCAAACAAATAAATATTTATACGTTAGATTGAAAGCTTTTCTCGGCGTGTTCTAAGTAGGTTTTACATTGAATACCACCTCTTTGTGCGTCAAAAAAGTTGTAAAGCTTGAGGCGCCTTTCATAAATACCCTGTATGAATGTGCAAGGCTATGGATGACAAGCGCGAAGTGGATGAAAAAGAAAATAATATGAAATTCAATGGGGAACATTCTACTGTCTACTGAAATATATTCATTTTTTGATATGTGTCTGAGATTTCTTCAAATATGCCACGGATTATATCCTTTTACCTTTACAGATAATATTAAAAGATTTGCAGATTTACAAATACTGGTATGTTTTCCATATTATGTCAGTTTTGGCCTACAGCAATGAAATCTCCTGATTCCGCAAAATATTAGTAGGGAAAAACATTTATTTAAAGCTCCTAAACGTATATTCTACAATATTTAAAACTAAAGAAAATCTAGAAATCTAGACACACGTATGATGCAGAAATTTATTCAAATGCATTTTTAACGAAAAAGATTTTTATTTTAAACGAACTTTAAAAGTTATGCCAAGAGAATCTTACTTAATAGTATTAAATAATTAGTGAAGGATAAACGACATTTTTTTTAAATTATATTTGTAGACGTTTTGTACGATGTAGATGTAGTCAGGGCTAAGATGGAAAGACCTATGCAACAAAATACGTCCTCTTGCTCCGTAATACAAAATAAAATTAAATTTCTGGTAGTGGGTATAGAAAATATCTCTCTACGGTATACTCGTATTCAAGTGCGGGCTATCAAACCGTCATAACTATCGATCTTCGGGCACAGCTCAGACACGTCGCCACTCTACGTAATGGATAGCGAGTCGGTAGTCGACAGTGACAGGAGGTTAGCATGCACATTGAGTGGGAAAATCCTCTGCTACGCTTTGGCTACTTTAAAATAAACTAAAAAGAAGATAAATAATACTGAAAAGCGGTACAGGTCGAGGATTCGAAGGCACAGCAACAAGATAACTAAGCAGTTAAACAGAAGAAGAATGAGATGGATGAAATTAACAATTGTAATAGACTTCTCTGGGATATGAGTGCGAAGTATTCGTGTAGAGTATGTTAGTATCGTATCGTTCATAGTAGCAAAAGTTACATAATTGATTATATTAATTTTAGTTTTCGTTGTAAAGTTTTTATCTTAGTAAGATTAATATGATTAGAGTCTGATTATGTACTAAAATAATTGTACGAATTTGGAGATTTAAATAACAAGTAATCTGTTTGCCTTTACAAATATAATAACAAACGTACAGACAAGAGACGTAAACGCATACTACTCGTAAAGGATGACAAGAGTCCAGCCAAGTCTATAGAAATGTCCCAACAATTCGACGTTTTTGCGGTACAAACCGTCATAACTATCGACCTTCGGGAGTTCAGACTTTCGCACATAATAGATGGCGGAACCAGACATTCGAGTATGTAGAGGATTGACAATCTATTTCTGGTTAAATCGAATTTACGGTAAAATGGGGTAGTTTTAGTTTTCAGTCCACGAATGCTATTTGAGTGCAATCCCATGCTATTATAGCAAAAAAACTTGATTCTTGTCTAGGACTGCTTTAACGTATTTTTAGCAAAAGGAAAGTTTTTGTCTTTAGGTAGATCCAAACCAAAAATTATTTATTGGTAGATTTATAGAATATTGATATTATTTTTATGGCAAAAAGGATAATTTTTGTAAAAGCTAATGTTACGCCTCAAACAATATATGATAAGGACGACAAGCGTAAAACAGGTCACTTTTTCTGAACATCGATAAAATCTTCATAAGTAGAGCGAATAAAATTTCTTTTCCCATTTATTTTTTCTTTGATCTGGCTATCGGTTAACCAATTCATATAATGAATATACGTATTTATTATATTTTTATCGTATAAAACATAGTCGTTTCCCTCTGTCTGTGCGCTTAGATCTTCTAAATTACTCAATGGATTTTAATGTGGTTTTCACTAGTAGACAGAGTGTTTCAAAAGGAAGGTTTATATGTATTCTACATGCATGTTGTAGCCGTGCAAAGTGCTGAGGCAGGTCGCTAGTTGTCTATAAAGGATTTTTTCAAATATTCGTTTCGTCAGAAGGGATCTGTTTTGGAATGGTTTTGATCGGTTAGCTACTAGCAGAGCGCAGTACGATGATAAACGAGAAATTGGTGATCACTTAACTGAACTAATAATAAACAAGTAAAGTCTATTTTCAAATGGAAAGTGCTTGTTTGTGTCACATATTTCGCGTAACATAATACAGACTGGCGAGTCTTGAGACGACGCAGTGGCGCCGAGGCTCTGCTTTCACGATACCATAGAGTAGGCAATGTTAATAGATCAATATTTAGTATTTAATAGATTCCTAGAAGTAGATAGATAATGTTTTTTATTTAGGTAACCTTGTAAATCTGTAAGAAATAGTGCTCAGTGATCTTGTTGATCTTGATTTCTACTTTACTATTAACTTTATGAGTATCAATTGTCAGGAAACTATGTTTAAGTTATTTTTTGGATTTATTATAAAGTATATTAAGACCCTTATTTCCTCTGAATTCTTGCAAATCGCTCTTTATTTTTTGATCTCATTTTCAATCTTCATTCATAAGTGTGGGAATCCTCTTTTAGGTTTAAGTTCTACTATGAGTAATTATTTTGCTAATTTTAAACCTTCATATATGAAAGTTAAGGCTCATAAATCCCTTAGATATAGAGCCAAGTATCCTATTGATCTTGATTTGTACTTTTTTTATACGCTTTTGTGTGTTGTGTTTAGATTCTTATCTCTCCTAAGTTCTTGCCAATCAATTCAATCTTATTCAGGGAAAGAATCCATTTTTAAGTTAAGCTATATGTGGTTTTTTGGTTAGGTACTTCAATGATGTACAATTATTTTTAGTTAGATAACTATAAATCTTCATCTACAAAAGTTAAAAGTACAGTTAAAGCTCCATCAAACCGTGAGAACAGCTTATCTCTAGTTAATGCGACAATAAATTAAGTTACCATAAAAACACCGTTAAATAAACTAATTAATATTCCAAATAATATAACGTATCTTTATATAAGATCTGTGGTAAGTGCGGGTAAGTGTAGAGTTACATTCGCCGCAGATTTCATACGCTCTAGGGACTTTCCTTGCCAATACGAGGGCATCCGTGACGCGAATAAAAATTATCCCTCGACTGTTTCTTGATAAATTCTGATCCTCCTAAGTTCTTGAAGCTTGTAAATTGAAAGGAAACATATATAGCATTAAGTTTCTGATATTAAGTTTCATTTACAAGTAGTATTTTTTTGTAATCGTCTTCAAAAAGAAGGAGGTTATCAATTCCATAGCGTTAATTTCTTGCGTTATTACATAGTTCTTCTTGGTAAAATCTTTAAAAAAATCAATAAGTATTATTTATTTTATAGTAAATGGGAAAAAGTCTTCATTGATTAGACACTGTCAAGAACTATCTTGATTTATAGAGGAAAGGGAAAAATAGAATAATAATAGTGGAAAATCGTGGTCACCTGCTATTTTGAGTTAAATAGTCGGCTCTAGCTCATATAATTAAATAAAATTGGAGTGTCTGTTTGTAATATTAAAATAACCGCTTTTTACTAAGTGCATATGGATATATACACGCACATGTTCTGTTTGTTCCGGCTAATCTCTGAAATGGCTCTACCGATTTTGACGGGACTTTCACTGGCAGATAGCTGATGTAACAAGGAGTAATTTAGGCTATTTAACATGTCGCTACGACCCATAGGAGCAGAGCAACACGCGAACGAAGTCACGCGGTTCGGCTAGTTCCTACATATGAATCAATACACTAATTTAGAAGGTAAACAAAGTTAATTTAAACACAATAAAAATAAAATATTAGTTTAATATTATTAAAAGTTTTAAAGTAAGTATATTGTAAAGTAAATTGTGATTGCAGTAAAGAGACCAATAAGAGTAATCTGTTGTACCAACTCCTTCAAAATTTTGATGGAGTCTTGTATTAAAATTTAAATAAAATCGATATTAAATTTTCGAAATCTCGACATTATATCGAGCTGGCTTCCAGTGAGCGATTACATAAATGCAGACCATGCCCTTTGTTGCCGTCAATGGCCGCTATAAAACAATAAGTGGGTATTGTTCGTTGACGGCAATCATCGTAAAGTGGTAACGCATCTGCGCTTACCTGCACGTTTATATTTTAATTCTTTATGGCTTGTTGTATGATTTACATGGAATACTAAACTACTATAATATTCAGAGAGAATATTTCATTAAAAGCTCAATGTTAAGGGAAAAGACCAAAGAGATTTTGTCAGATAAATTTTACTTACATGGGACCGATAACGCACAGTAATAATATACACTTAAAACGGAAACACCGAGTAATTAATATTAAACATTTAAAAAAAAAATTACTATCACTGCACAGCCCCGACTCCCTCAAGCCTATTGGAACAGAGATTACATGCAGTTTTGGAGTAAAATAAAAAGTACAACCCGCAGCTATCTACAAAAGTTATCAACGGTGTTGCTTACTTAAATTTGTGTTTGGGCCGACTTATTCAGAGAGTTACAGACAGAAGATGGTCACAGATAAGTGGGTTGAAAACCATTTATATGAAAATATATGAAATAGGTGCTGAATATGGCCCAGGTTTGCTCAGAAACTGAAACTTGGATTAATAATTTTTTGTTCAATCTATCTGCAATTTTTTGTCATTTAATATAATTACAAATGAAATTTTAATTTTCTGATAAAACATTAAAATAAAAATGGGTAGTCGTACAACGTTCAAGGGATATTTTTACGAAGAATGTCGTGAAGTGACTGAAACAGAATCAGATCTCTTTTTGCAGTGAAATAATTATTAAAATTACATCAGTACTTTCAGAGATTACCACATCCAAAAAAATGTCCTTGTCTCTTGAATTATAAAATGTATGGTCATAGTAAACAGTTTGTGTAAAATCAGAATAATGAGGCTTTTTAACGAACATAGAAAAAGAATTTTGAAGGAAGTCAGCTGAAAATAAGTTAAAACGACAGCAAAAATCTAAACGAAAATACTGAAGTTAACTTATGCAAGTTGTTTTAACTAATCACACGTTTACATAATAAAATACAATTTTATTCAAACTAGGGACCTACCCCGACCTCACACGGTTTTTCTACTATGTATACAAATACAAACCTTTCTCTTGATTCACTCTGTTTATTGGTGAAAACCGCATTAAAAACCGTTGCGTAGTTTAGAAGTTCTAAGCTTACAGACAGCGCGAAGCTACTTTGTCTTTCATTATGTAAAGACGATAACATCTAAGTTTTGTAAACGACATAATAAACCATAAGATCACCGCTTTCCCTTTTACCATAGTTTTCCGATGAACGGATAAATTATAGCCAAATATCAGTAAGAGGGAAATGAGATGGAAGTTTTTGATACTCCTACGAATTGTGCTGCCATATTGTTTATATTAACTTACTTGATTTATTGAGCTGTTTGAACAGTTACATATATTGTCTTCGTTTCACTTTTATGTTATTCAAATTGAGTGAAATTCTAGATTTTATAACATGACTAGTCGACTCGTCCCGGCTTCGTCCGGGTGCAATTTGACACGTGTATTTAGCCGTAACCGTTATCTCCCTGTATTTTAAATCTGTAATATCTTTGAAAATATTCATTTAAATTTCATGCTGTAAAGGGCCATATTAATCTATATTAAACGTACAATGTATTTAAGGTACTTAATTGGATAAGGATTAATGCAGTATTGTTTAAAATCGCTTCGTAAATAAGTTATTATTTCTCTTAATAAGTAAAGGATAAAAAATGGTTATTGTGGGTTATCCCTAAAAGATAGACATATACCATCGTGGACTTTTTTGGAGACCTTTTTAAGGTGTACAATACTGTAGTACATTATTTTGATCTATCTAGTAGGGTTCAGCCAGCGTTTGCAATGAAAGCGAAAATAAAAATGAATTTATTTACATCAAATAAGAAACCTCTAAAATTATCAGTTTCTCTACTATATTATGTATGTGTTATACATATAAACCTTACTCTTGAATCACTGTATCAATAAAAAAACCGCATCAAAATGTATTGCGTAGTTTTAAAGATCTAAGCATACATAAGGACAGACAGCGGGAAGCGACTTTAACTAAAAAGAAGAATGCGATGTAATTCTAGTTCAAACTATACTTACTCAAACTAAATAAAATAATGTCGAAACTTGCTTCAAAATCTCTTTCAATTGTGCATCTGACTAAAGTAGAAGTTTCAAATGATTTTGATAGTATATAATAAAATCAAAAGATTTGCTTAATGGAGATGATGAAATAGATTAGATTTATAGTCACAAGACAAGACGAAGTGACAAAACGATAAAGGTTTAAAAGGAACCTTAAGGCTCCAAAAAACTACTTTCGTCACATTAATTCAGGATCATGGACAGATATAGAAGAAGAAAAATACGTACTGTGAACAACAAGGCTGCGTTTCCACCAGAGATGATCTAAGATGTGAAGCGGGGAAGGTTTTATTAAGAACTATATTTCAAAATAAAGCGATTTTATTGTTCACATCCTCGCTCATCTCTGGCGCACAGCCTTAATTAAATATACAATGTGTCTGGGAAAGAAATTAACATTATTAATTAGAAAATATTTATGGTATACATGATAATAAAAACTATAAAAAATAAATAACATAAAAATATATTAAGATTCGTCAACGTTACTGTTACGGGTTAGTGTTTGATATGAGATGCAAATTGGAACCAAATTTAATAGTTATTATATGTTTAAATATACATACGATTACAGCTCTATAAAAATGGTTGGAACTAAAGCGTAACGGCGTTTTGAATACTCGTTCACACAGAGACAACAACACACTTTGGTGCTTCTTTTTTATGGATACTACATACTACTAGTATTCCTTAACCCCTCCAACTAAGTTGAATGCTTGTGTTGGGAGTGGGCTACGTCAGTAGTCGTCCATTGACTGGGATTTGAACCCACGCCTTATCAATCGTAAATCCAATGTCTGAACCCATAATGACTACCAAAAATTGTTTCATAATAAAAAAAATACGAATATCCAATTTTTTTTATAGAAATAACGGCCTTAAATCACATTCGTTCGTAGTAGTAACTATAGCAAAGAGGAGAAATACTAAGTCTATTTTGATGACGTCACTATCGTCTTTATGACACCCTCAACAACAAGGGGTAACAAAATTTTTTTATGTGCATTAGTAACACAAGAATCTTTTTTTTTTCGACAATATTTTTTTTAATTGTATTATTTTCACATGATGTCAAATATTAGATATGTTTGCAACATTTTTGTTAGCTTTTGATAGACATCTAATTCTTAGATTTAAAAAAAAGTTAGTTTCCCCTCATAGCCTTGTGAATCTAAAATTTGGTCACAAGTCCAAGATTTCTCGATTTCGAAATTATTCAATACAAATAATTTAAAAAATCGTAACAGACGTAACAACAAGTTATCAAAGAATTGACATTAAAATTTATCATGTCATAAAGATAACATTAGGAAGGTGAGTGGAAGTACATTAGCTGGATTTCTCCAATTAGTGAGGCTCTATCAAATTAATAGGCCTATCATGGACTCAATGAGACGCCATTCAAAGTTATGGGATGATCAGATATACAAGGTGGAATTCTTTTACACGACACATTTACATATACCGCACAGACTTATGGCACACTCTAAATTTTAATTAAAAAAAGACACTCATCGATATCCTCTTTTTTTTTGTTTTTTTTTTGAAAAAAAAAATTATTCATAAAAAAAATATTTACATTTTTTTTCTCAAAATGAGTATTCGCAAAAATGAAAAATGTCACACAGCAAAAAAAAAAAGAAAAGTACTATGAGTCAATATAAAAGATCGTGTGTCAGAAAGAACAGAGGTTCCAGCAGCAGCTGCAGATTAAAACTAAAAGTATACAATTAATAATAAAAACTAAAAAAAAATTGAGTCCGATGATATAAAAAACATTTTTCTTTTGATCAACTTAATTTGTCAAACTAATAAAAGGAATATAAAGACTAGAAACGTTTTTTTTTTGTTGACCCGGAGGAATCTGATACCTTCCCAAGCGGGGACTTGGGAAGGTTATGCGGGGTTGGTGTGACTTCCTCTGAAGGAGACAGCCCAAAACTACCTCTGAAGGACGTAGAAGCTAAGCTAAATAAATATACAACTAGAGATTCACAGTAAGGAAAGGGAATATACAAACTAGGGACATAAACTAAATAGAGAGAAAATAAAAACTAACAAGAAAATTGACAAGTTTATGTACAAGTCAGTCCGCGAATGTCTAATTTCGTTACAATAATAAAACATGGTATGGTAAAAGAATAGACGATTTCATCTTGATTTCTCTTTGGGCCTAATTTCGAAAGCAACGCAGATGAATGTTGACTCAATAGTCTTTTAACAGACTCTATTTTGTTAGTCATTCAGTCAGTCTCTACTATTATAGACAGCACTTTATCAGCACTCGGATATATTATAATAACTTTTTTTATGGTTGATAAGGTGCAAAGGAGCAGATGGTCCACCTGATGATAAGTAGCCACCATCGCCCATGAAATCGATGCGTTGCATGCTGGAAGATAGAACGGGGAGAGAAGATAGAGAGCCCATAATTAATGGCATGGAAGAGGAGGGTAAGTCAATTTTCAAATATAAACACACAACAGCTTTACCCAGAGTTAGATTGGGACCACTTTATAGGTATCACACTTGGCACTTTAATCTATATAATCTATACTAAACAAAAACTTCTATTTACCACATATTAAAAGATTTTTAAATACATACTAATATAAGGTTCAAGAGCTTGTTTGTTTGGTTGATCTCAGAAACTACTGGTTCGAATTGAAAAAGTCTTTTAGTGTTATAAAGCCTTGATAGCAATTATAGAGTAACTGTATAGACTATGTAAGATCACGCTACGACCCATAGGAGCTGAGCATCACGCTTTATATAGAAAACCGACCTTGCAGAACTCCCAGGGTACTTGATTATCTGATTGACTCTGTCAATTTGTTACGTGACATACTGTAATTGTTGACTAACCTTTGACATCACTTCGTTAGCGATTACTCATTAATTCTAGGCCAAGGAGTGAGATAGTCAGATTATTTTTATTACTTACTAGCGACCCGACCCTGCTTCGCACGGTTTCTCTACTATAATATCCTTGTGTTATACGTATAAATCTTCCTCTTCAATCATTCTGTCTGTCTGATAACTAAGGTTAAAAACAGCAGCAAGCGACATTATTTTACAGTATGTAAAGATTATTTTAGCAACATTTTTAATAACCTATCTATCTGAAGCAGTGTGTCAAGTAATTTCACACAGTAAACAATGTTTTAAGTAGTCCAAGTAGGTACTGTAGATCATGCGTTATTATTATACTATGTTTTTAATGATGAATAGTGAGTATTAGATGTTGAGTGTTGTCACTGCTCAGCTTCTATTCCTATCTTCCTCTGCGACTTGAAATAAACTCCTTACGGAATAACTTTTCTGCCACATTTCCTTAAAGAGATGTATTTTTAAAATATGGTCATTGATATGATAGATAAGAGAACTTAAATAGAGGTTTGTGTAGAATTTTCGTGTAATTTATGTACTTGTCTAACTAAGCTAACCCTAAGTTAGTAGTATATGACAAGATACTCTAAACTAGGTTAACACCGTTGAATCTAGGTTCTATTTAGCTATATAACTATACTATATTTATCTAACGCTGCATAAGAGCAAAAGGAATTTTATCAATTTATACTAAAATATTTCTGTTAGTGACTAACTACTTTCTATTAAATCAAACAGTCACGAAAATTCTAAACTTTAATTTAACTTATCACATACAATGACAAAGTCATCTATATCTTTTAAATTGAACTTCACCTTTTTATGTTAATACAAAATCTATTTCTGTCTTAGTATCAGAATACTTAGATTGTATCAATTTTCTTTTACTCCTGTGAGTCGTAACGTCATGTCACCCAACATATTATCATCCTTGAGCAGACTTTGTCTCAAATTTCTTCAGATTAGACTCACGAATTGTACGTTTAGTTGTCTAAGTAAATTTACCAGTTACTTAATCCTTTTTAGAAGCCAGTTCAAGAACTCAAAGCTTTAGAATTTTAATACACTGACGCATAAGATCTATATTCAGTGCCAATGAGCTCAGTAAATAAGAAAATAGATATACAATAACATGTTGTGAACAAATTTAACCATATTATACAACATAGAAACATCTTAAATCATATATTACATTTTATAAATATAAAAGTACTTTTGATGGTTCCAATGAGTCAGTCAGTATATAGTTTCAAACTTTCTGTTATCTAGACTTTTCTTAGTACATAAATAGCTGTACATAATCTTCCCACCATAGGTGATAAATGGAAGTATCACTAGAGAATGGAGTGAAGCTTAAAACTAGTAAGATCGAAGCAAGCATATGTGCCTAGTATTTCTATAAAGACAGTACATACATGTAGTAGATAGCATCCCAATATCCTGAATCAGTTCAGGAAATACGCATAGAACACAAACAGTCCGCGACTCGCCAATACAAATATTTGCCATGAACTGGAATCGAAATACCATCAAAACAACAAACAAGGTTTAAAGCAAAGATATAAGTATCATAACCAGTGATATGAGGAATTAAATGGCATACAAGTAACGCCATCTATTACGTAAATATAGTAATTAGGGACAATAAAATAGTGAAGTAAAAGAAAACCAAGTGAGTTGAAGTATTATAAAAAAACTCAAATGGGTTTGAGGGGACCTACTAGTAGTACTACCTTTTTTAAAATTAGATGACGGGAAGAAGTTAAGCGATGGGGAAAGCATCTACAGCTTTTCAAAATTGAACAAAAAATAATGGTGGTGGTATCCAGAAAGGCAGAAAACCAAATGTATAGAGGCGCGTGAGATATTCACAGGGAATATTAAGTGAACCCTAAAATGGACGTCCAACATATACACATAGACGTAAGAATACAAACAAAAGAAGTAACGAAATGTGCCATACCTAATAGAAAATATAAAAATAACTATATTTCTAGCACAAACATAATCGAAAACATAATAATTAGCAGTCAAAGCGTTCACCGTACGTGTTACAATATCATTTCAAGAGAATTAGCGGGAATTATCAACTAGAGGGATATTCGCCTATAACACTGATACCTAATAACCAAAATATTCGACAACCAACCAATATCCTAATTCGCTTTCAAAATTGTAAATGGATCTCAGTATAAATGCAATAATATAATACAGGAAACTATTGTTGATATACTAAAAGGAAACAAATATTGCAAACACGCATTAAATTTAATAAATGAATGATTAAAAGTTCGATAGAAAACGTAATGCAAATTTTTTAAGTCGAATTAAATTAATGAATGTAATGCTATGGAAATTTTACGAAATCCAAAAAACAGTTGAATATTACTATTTTCATATTTAAATATCCTGAATATATTAACCAATGACCTTGACGAAAACAACGATCCTTAAAAGTAGCAAAACGTGCGGTTCCAATTTGACATGTGGAAGAAATTCCCAACTCTTTCGTTCCGCCAAAAAAAGACGACTGCTAAGCGGGAGAACATATGCAGATATAAATACTGAGTAATGGTTCAAAAGATAATAAAATAATTTTAATATTTAAAACAGCAGAACAAAAATGAGATAATGGATCTTGTTCTCAGTGGACTCATTATTTATTTAGCGAAAATAACGTGAAAAAATAAGCAACGATTCTTTACGGGCAGTCTCTTGGGTAAGGACCAGCGTGCTTGGGGTCAATTTGTCAATCTGGATTCTAGCAGGTAACTGACAGAATGTTAGTCTCTACGGAATACGATTTTTGGTAATAGAAATTGCGTGACGATAGTTTAACTCATCCTTAAGTACTGTTATAATAGGTCAAAAGTTAAAAATTGCTTAATTTTTTACGCCAAATAATTTTATTACATTAAAAAGATATGGTTTGCGTTTTACTGTCAAATAAATTCTCAAGTAAATTTTAAGTCAGATTAAGTAAGTCAAATAAGTTTATATGCTGTTTAACTTGATATTATACCAAATAAAAAATTAACAGTATCATTTTAAATACCGACGATTCTTAACTTGGACATTACAAAACAAACAATCCACAAAATAGTTTTAAACCTATATTTCTGGTGATTTAAATAAATAACAAAGATCAGAACATTCAAATAGCATTAGAAGTAGGTAGTAAAGAGAAAAAAGAAAAACAAATAGAACAGGGAAATAAAAACAGACTTAGAAAGAGATGGCGTCAGATTTGGTCTTCACTGAACAATAAAAGCAAATACAAGAGAAAAGATTATAATTAGAGGAGGCCTATGCCACAGAGCAACGCAATCTAGCAGAAATGAAGCCTGGAATGTTAAAAAACTCAATAAAATAAACAAATTTATTTGTCTAGATTGTAAATTAATTCTGATGATAATAATAGGCACTTTAGTCTAAAACTCTATTGGATAGATTTAAATTAGTTTAGCAAAATGTTCAGGCCAGATTCCAGACGGTACAGTTGGGTTACTCCCTAAGGCATAAGTTGCGTGAACTGACTGAAATAGTCCATGATAGATCCCAATTTATAATTCATGTAGTATTTAGCTTTAAAAGAATATTTATACGTCGATGTTTTAGTGTTTACCTTCTCCTTCTGCCCTGCTTCTTTTACTTCTTCTGCGTGTGCTTGATTACTATTTATTAAAGGTATTATAGCAACACTTAACTCAGCAACCATACCATTGTATTCACAAGAAGTTTTTATTGTTCCGATGAAAGAGAGATAAGTGATTTAATATAGTGAACATTGTCTAAAGTAGTGCTAATAGTGGATTATTTTGATAGCGCTATATATTGTCCTATTATAAATTTGAGCGTCGTCGTCGTCGTTATGCCCTTTGAGGGCCCTGTAACTTTGCTCTTGGTAATCTTCAAACACTGTCCGGAGTTATCTCCCAAATGCATGTTCATTTGGATTGCTATTTGCTATACAGTAAATGATTGACCACTTCACAAAGAAAGTTTAAGTCAGATACATTTTTTAGAATTACACTAATGTTTAACAATCTAAATCAAAACTTTAGTAATTTGTGGTAAAATTGAATCGGAAGTTAGATTATTAATCTATATCTCTAGAAGAAAAGGTCAGGTATTGTAAATATGCTTAAATGTTAAACCAATCGATCCTAAACAAACTAAGGCTCATAAACTTTGTTAACGGAAGTTTTTATTCTAAAATCCTGAGTATGAACAATCAGAACTTTAACTCGTAAATCGGGCGTGTACATGTTTGTGAGAGAATGTATTGTTAGATTAGGATAGGTTGGAGAAATTAGGGGTATTGAAAACATTAAAATGGTGATACAGAATGGACTATTGGGCAAACGCAACGTAGATACTGCTACTGAATCGATAAATAACTAAACATTGGCAGCATTGTTGACCTTTAATTGGTTGGTAGTTCGTATGCGTGGCGATGTCAGTAATAGACTGCATTAGACTTTTTTTATGACAGATAGGACGTAAACGAGATGATAAGTGGGAAACGTTGCCCATGGTCATTGACAGAAAGAGATCAAGAATAATGCTGCGGTTTCATTGGACTCCAAGTATCTGATACGTTGTAAGAGCGATTGATTGATCTGTCATCTATGTTCATCCTATTTTAAAAAAAATTCTACTGGAAATTAAAAGCGGATTCGTAAAACCTATTTTGGCTTACATTTTAGTTTGGCGCCGTCACTGATTTCTAATTGCTGTCTTGATATGACAGAGTAAGTTTTGTCTATTGTAATGCAGAAGAAAGCGCAATAAAGTATAGTACAGCGTAATTAAGCATAGGTCTCTCTTCTTGAGGATCTTTTGGGTCTTTAACTTCTTTACTTAGTTTAGTAATGTGAGAATTACACACAGGTTGTGATGATGAATGTAGATTATCCTTGCTGATTATTACTTAATCAGCACTTGGTAATGGTGAGAATAACCTGAATTTCACGATAATAATAGTTTTTGAAATCAATGGACGATTGAAAGGTACTACATGTACGATCCATGTTTACCCAAGTTATCGAGTAGTTTGAGATAAAGGAAAGTACGAGTACAGTGGCGTTTCTCACGTGAGCCTCACATACAATGGTGCTCAATAACGGACTTTGTTGAACAGGATACTGGGTTACATGTACGGGATGTGTTAACATATTAGAAATTGATTTGAATTATTAAATAGTTGTAAATAAACTTTTATATTACTTTCACAATCTGCACGATAAATAAAACACGAAAAACAATATGAAAGCAAGCTCAGAATTTTGCTGTGCTTGGCTTTGTGGCTTTGGTTTTCAGCTTGCTTAGATTTGCATTAAAAATAATCGGTGCCTTGTATAACATACATATAATCAACATAAGAAAAAAAATTACACTCGCGAAAAAAAATTGCACCCGAAAAATAATATACCAAAATGTTATTATTAGTTACTTAAAGTACAGTTCCCGAAGGATAGAAGGGAATTTTACACAGCACAAAACAATATAGCATTACATTGAATGAGTGAACGTGAATAAACGAGTATTAGAATTGAATGATTAAAACAAACTTCTTACTTATTGAAAGCAATATAACGCCATTTTTATTCTCGTTAAAAATAAAAAAAATATCTTCTAAAACAGCGGTCTAGTATGTTTAAAGGCAACATAAGAAATGCCAAAAAAGGGGAATCTATTAATAATAAGCCCTTCCAAAGTTGTTCGGTCATCAAACCTTAACATCATGCAAGCAACGTAGACAAACCCTTAGGGTTGAATGCGATCCTTTCAACTCAATAGCTCACTGAGTAGAATACAAACATTTCATTGAAACCTGCGCTTTTCGATAGTTTTTACTAAAATAGAAAACCTCTGTTATGAGGGTAGGCTTAAAATTGAATGACCGATGTGTAGACGAGCAAATAGTCTTTGAAAGTTCTTTTTAATAAACTTTAAGCTGGTCTTTGATAGCCATGTTTACTATAAGTATTTGAAATTAAATAGATATTAGGTTTGGGGTAATTACCCCATTTTAGGTAAAATCTCCCACATTTAGGGAATTTTTTTTAGAATAAAATATTTAGTTAGGTGTAATCACTGTGACACACACAGACATTTTACGTCAAAAAGATTTTTTTTTAATTCCGAAACATTGTAAGCAGTAATAAAATACATCATAACGTACAAATTAATATCTACAGTGACAAGGCACAAGACACGTGAATGTTTAGATGTTCACACGATGAATGAATCATTAAATTTGCGGTATAACTTACTTTTATAAAGCTGTTTTTCTATTGACACAGTGAGCGAGGCAAGGTAAATGAAGTTCTTTTGGTTCCAAAGAAACATATCCCTCGCTACACATACTCTCTTATATTCTCTTCAAGCTGAAGAGTTTGTTTGGTTGGACGCGCCAATCTCTAAAGAAGGAAGTACTAGTGAAGAAATCACGCGGATCGACTAGTATGTTTAAAAAAAACCGTGATTGATTTGCTTAAATACATTATACTAGTTTATCTTTTGTTCTAGTAAGATTTCTTTTTAATATTACAAAGTTATATTTATTACAACAACTCGGATAAAAAAGCTAAATGACACCCAAAAGCTTACAATTACAAGTTACATATTCTATAGCTTATTTATTAAAATATCTTTGTTTATATTAGACTTTTTAATAAAGTTTAAATATGTGTATAGTTAGAGTTATTAGTTAGACTAATTCCAAAAGACATAACGATCACACAGCTCGACATGAACTTCATCCTCACATCGATAGATGGCGTACGAGCACACTCAATTTTTTATTTTGTATTTTTCGGTATTATTTTCGCGATAATACATACCCGATGTCCTTACTCAAGCTCTGCTTTATCTCTGTATCATATTTCATTAAAATCGGTTCAGTGATTTAACGCTAAATGTGCAACAGAGAGACCGACGCCATCTATCCGTCAATAGATGGCGTTAGTAGTATATTAAATTGCACTTTCGTTTGTTTAGTTTGTATTCTTAAGTATTTCCTACGTTTCTTAAGTGTTAATTTCAAAATTATAATATTAGGAAGTTAATGATAGGAAGTGTAAATTAAAAGCCAATATTATGGTCTTCGTATGAACATAGATATTAATAATATTCTCACGTCCGACTTCTCCCGATGACGACGTTTCGATAACTTGTTTAAACAACATTGTAACATTAGCATACAATCTTCACATATAAATTACTATTATTTAATATTAATAACTGAGTTGTTATAATAAATTTAGTAGTGGTACAACTGTTAAACTTACGTAGGAAATATGTTTAATAACTTCCGTTTAGACATGACCACTATTGATTATCCACTATAACCTTCGTCTCGATTGACCTAAAACTGTTCGACAAGTAATTTTTCAGAGATTTCGAAAATATATAAACTTGCAATTTGACTAGTAGTATCGTGAAGTAAATATTAGTTAATTATAGTAAGTTTTCTTAATTTTTCTAATTTTCCGCGCTACTTTTTTAATTTTTCCTTCAATAAGAACCTTCTCCTAACAATAACAAATACAACCAAAAAAAATTTTGCGAAATCGGTTCACGCGTGATGCCGTGACTAAAGGAAATACGGATTCATTTTTATATATAAAGATAATAGATACATTATGCAACTTTTTTAATAATAATATAACAGCGCAAGTAGAACGCTGTAAGAATGTTAATATATGTTACATTTGGAAAACATTTAATATATTCATATAAAGTATGGTCAAGCTATTATGTTGGTATTTCCGTACGTTCTACATCTGTTCTTTGTATTGAAACTTGAATTGATATTTCTGATTTATACGATCAGAAAATCAATACAAAAAAATGTTGTAAGTATAAATTATTTGTACTTTTGTATGTAACGAATAAACTTAAAAACTACTGGACCGATTTCAAAAAATCTTTTGCCGTTGGAAGACTACATTATCCCTGAATAACATAAGCTATATTTATTACTAGAAAAAAATTAGAGATCCTCAGAAATTCTTACTAAAACCAACCCAAGTTGTAAAAAAATTAGGCACAAAATGTCTTTCATCGCATGCGCTGCGGAAACTATTGATGATAGAACAAAAAAATGTTCTACAATATTATAGAACGTATCAATATCTACAAAAAACTCCGCGAGACCATATGTCCAACTATTGTAGTTATGTCGCTATAACTAAAATCAAAATCAGACCATGTTATGCCATACCTTTGTATTAATTCTTATCCAAATAAATTATTTCGTATTCATGACTGTTTCAATACCTATTATTTACTTTTTGAATTATTGCAATCAGACAATCCATTGAAAAGATATTAAATATTGAATTGAATCAGGCGTTACTTTGCGGAAATTCATGGTTTAAAAGGAATAAAAATGTTACCTTGCTATAAACCGCGGCAATCTGAACTACCAAACTCGTATGGTACAACCTAGAAGAGCACCCTGTCTACACAAAAGTGAGACGCGCGAACCCGAACCAGTACACACCACACAAGTAGATCGCGATCGACAATCGACGTACGTTTCGCTCCGTAACCGAAGCATCTTCAGGACGTGTTGACTCTACAAGCGTCACTAGCAAGTGACTGCCGGATTGTGCCGTACGAATGTGGTTGTTAGATCGTCAAGCTACCTACTTGTGTGGTGTGTCTTAGTTCGGGTTCGCGCGTCTCACTTTTGTGTAGACAGGGTGCTCTTCTAGGTTGTACCATACGAGTTTGGTAGTTCAGATTGCCGCGGTTTATAGCAAGGTAACATTTTTATTCCTTTTAGAAAAGATATTACAAAATTAAAAATGTCAATATAAACAAAAAATACGCACCAACGCGCTGGTGTGCCAATATAAACTACTAGTAAAAAAATAGATACACTTTTTTAGCGCTATAATTTTGATAGAGTCAACGACCATTGACGCTTACTTTACTCACGTAGTTTGTACGAGTTCGGATAGATGACGTTTTGGTGAATTTATTTTTAAAAGTATTTAGATTTCTTATGGTGCAATGCTGAAGTTGACCATAATTGTTTTAGTTTATGAAAGGCATATTATTCACCTATTTAAGAAGAAAAATATCAACCAAAAATGTCAATAATTCATGTCACTGTGATTAAAAATATCTCAGAACAAGCCAAGGATAGGCCAGGTACTGTTCTACCTCTGGACACCCGCTTTACTTATTGGGTCATACTGTGTATTATTAACTCACATTATAGTAGCGTCATCTGTCAGAACTTGAACGAACTACGTGAGTAAAGCATTAAAAATTTTATGAACTTCGCGTCGGTTGCCTATCAAAGACCGTCGTCTCTATGAAAATTATCGCAATCGCTCGACATCTCGTTAAACAACATATCTTTTTACGACACAACTTGATATTTTTAAATAATACCTGAGCGACGTACGAGACGAGTTTGCCCTAAATTATTTATTGTTATTTTAGGGCACATTTACTATAAACACTCGTAAGATTTTTTCTGTCTACCTTACCGTAAAAGCCCCATAACTTTCCAACAAAGTATTTAACTATGGTAAACATTGTAATGACTTATTTTGTAACAAGTATGTGGTCACTGGTTACTGGTCACCGTTCGCCACCGAAGTTACTGTTAAACGATATATTGTGCCCTCGTTTTCACATTTAGAAAACTGGTCACACCGCATTCAATTGCAATGAATATGAATAAGTTTGTAATTTATTAAGTTTGGGTATAATGGTGATTTTTTAAACGCTTTTGATTTGTATAACAAAATGATTTACTTACGAATTTTTTAAATATATTTTTTAATAATTTTCTTATCCTAATGAGGGGATAAAATTACCTGAAACAATAAAATTTTAACATTAGCAGATTTTATATTAAAAAAAAATAATGCAGTGATGGCGCAGTGGTTGAGACTTCAAGTCTTACTCGGGAGGTCCCGAGTTCGATCCTGGGCACACATCTCTGACTCTGAGTTATGTGTGTTTTAAGCAATTAAATATCACTTGCTTTAACGGTGAAGGGAAACATCGTGAGGAAACCTGCACTCCTGAGAGTTCCCTAAAAGTTCTGAAAAGTTTGTGAAGTTTGCCAACCCGCACTGGGCCAGCGTGGTGGACTATGGCCTAATACCCTCCTCATTCTGAGGAGGAGACCTGGCTCAGCAGTGGGCCATCGAAGGGTCGTGATGATATACAAAAATACATACAACGAGCGCACTTAGTATTTTTAAATACATATTAAAGTTAAGTTGCCAGATGTTTTTGTTTTTCCAAATTGACATTTAATTAAATATGCGAGGACGCGTTTCGAGGGATGTGTTTGTTAAGATCCAATAGAATCGCTTTATTTGACACACTTAGCGAGGTTAGGTAAATGAAGCGGTACTATTGGTTCTTAAAAAACGGAGCCTAAAGCTTGGTAAAGGAAGAAGCTACGTTTTATCGGAAGAAAGGCCCGATGGGATATAGTAATAGGGGTTAATTGGGTTAAAGTGCATGTCGTGATATACGATTGGTGAGTTGACTAGTTAAAATATTATTCTGAGTATTTTTAAGTACCCAAGCAGTACCGGTATATGTACTCATATAAGATAGTACTAAGATATTAGTCATGTCCCATTTCGCAATACAGGACGGCTTATCGGTTTATTATCGGCACACTATCGGCGTTTTATCGGTCGACGACGCGTGTAACGATTTTTGTGTCAGATACCGATGTTTGCACGACAAACATTCATGTTTTTATGTTATAGGTGGGAAAATTATACTTGAGCTTAGTAAACCACCCTGGGGGGACGGGTTAGAATACAATTCCTCTCTGCCGCTGGGAGAGCATCTCGTAAAAGCCGAGTAACCCAGCACCGCCTTGGTGGTAGGGGATCTGTTCCCCGACTGGCTTGCGACCACCAGCATGCGAAACCTACCAAGCCAGAGCCAAGTGTCTCTGACGCGTTCCAGCCGAGCCGCATGTGGGCCAGATCTATCCCTCCCTCTCCCATCCCATTACTGCTGCGATTCCAATGAACACCGGGTTCTTGCTCGGGGCCCATTGAAATCGCAGCAGTCTTCTCTTCGCTCCCCCTCCTCACTCTATCTTCGAGGCGGCAACACATCGACAAAACAAGATACCCTCTAGTTTCGTCGATGTGTATGGGCGACGGTGGCCATTTTCCATCAGGTGGACCCTCTGCTCGTTTGTCCCTTAACTATCATAAAAAGGGATTACGTAGGTTCCTGGAATTTAGACTGTTCTAGATTGAAAAATTTTCCCACTTCTGATATGATATTTTAAATTGCACTCCATAACAAATAAATAGATTTTTTTAGGGTGTAACAGTTTGATAGCAATTATGAGATAAGAGATACAGTAGTCTTTGAGAATAATTAAAGATAAGCGGACAAGTAGCGAAGAATAAAACTCATACTCGTATAATAGTAATAGAATCCTAAGAAAATAGCTCTATATACGAATATACTATTAAAACAAACATTGCCGATGAAGTTTCTTATCGAACGAGGTTATCCGAGAAATAAGTAAATAATACGGGAAGGAAACACGTCACCTGCTTTTTGCGTTATAGAGCAAATTCTCACAGACTTGTCTTTTATAGATTCGATGAAAACAGTAGAAAAAATAATAGAAAGAGAGAGATAAGACATGTTACATTAGGCTGACAGACTTGTCCCTTTATGTGTGTAAACTCTAAGCATATTACTGCTTATATATTTTAATAAAACTTTTGAACTATCTTTGTAAGTAAGCCCGCCAGCGGTTTACGAGCAATGACAAACTTCGGCAGTTCTGATGTCAAAATAAATGGTCCTAAATGTTTCTGCTTACTTCAAGCATTATTAAAAAGTTTTAATATACAATAGCAAATATATAAAATGTAATTTTGACGATGTTAATGATTTATATCACAAAATAAAAGATAAAATAAAAACCAACAAGTAAGAGGGACGTAGAGGCATTGCATGTGGTCAAGATCTTTGGGTACTTCATGAAAGGGGGAAAGGTGGAGTAAGTATAAAAGTTTCAAGAAAAACAAGCATTAATATTATCTCAAGAACTATAGCAAGCATAAATGTAACAACAAAATGAAATATGAATCCTCTCCAACTCGGGTCGGTAATTTTTACATGTGACAGAGTATGCATAAAGAACATCGTACTCAGTAGAAAATGTTTGTCAACGAGGATCGTTTTACTTGTATTTGTATTGTTTCGAAACAGTTCTGATCTACTTTAATTTGTTTCGAGATAAATTTAGCGGGTTAACTTTATTCTGTAGTCACAATTTTATGTCTGAAGAAGGAACATAAAATTAAGATTATTTTTTGGTTCTTCTAAATCATACATTGTCAATAATTTATCCACAATTTAATATGGGATAGAAGGTCTACTTCCTATCTTAAAGAATATCAATGAAAATTTCATCAAAATTGGACAATTTTTAAGATAAAAAGAGGGCAAAGAGAAGAAGGTTATAGTATGTCAAGCGACCATCGTTGTTATAGAGAAAGTGTCAGAAGCTGGAAATCATAGACGAATCCGTAAGGTGCTGGTTAAACTACCGCATTAATGAGAAAGAAAACGAGGTCTGACTTACATGCGGCACAACCACAATTCTAAAATCTCTCGGTAATACTCAACTTTTACCACTCCAGTTTCAGATTTTATTAAATGCAATATACATTGTTTACAAAAATAATTTCGTAATCTCGAGAAGACGTCGTACGAATAAATATTCATCGGTGACAGATGAGACAATAAGGGACAATTTCTTCATAAACCCGTATGCTTTATTCAGCGATATACAGAGACATATTCAAATGATCCAGCTCGTTGACAAACATTTTATCGGCTAAAGTGTTTTATGTTTCTTTTTGTATTTGTTTGGAAGACCAAAATTGAAGTGTATTGTTTCTAAAAATTATCTAATCTGGTATATCTAATGTATCATCATCTTATCTCGTTACTATTAGAAAGATCGATCGACTTCGCTTATCTAAATAATCCTAGCTATTGTCAGAGCGTCTATTATGTCAAAATGCCTAATGAATCTATCTAAGCTTTAAGATACTCAAGTGCATAATGGGATTATTTCCTATCTAACTCTGCAATAAAAGTCGTTGATGTAAACTTTTTATGTTCTAAATAATCGCTAGTATAAGGTAATTAAAAACTTATTTATGAGCCATTGTTTAAATTTTCAATTCCAGAGTACCTTTATTCCACATACATTTTAAGTTGATTAAAAGCATCAACCAAAAAAACATCACTTTTGGAATTTTTATGACACAGGGAAATATTTATAACCGCGACTTTTACGGGCGTAAAATAATGATAAAAACTCCGTTATTTTCACTGGGATTAACTCAATTTTTAAATGGAGCTTTCTTAGCAATTTTAGTTTCCAAAATCTGTGAATGACTGGAGTATCTTATCTTGAATGATCCGAAAGACATAAGACTTACTGCAAATTATCTAACAATTTATGTACCAAATTTCGCCGTAGTCTCAAAAAATGCAATTTCATACTTCTTTCTCCATAAGTCTATAGTATCAGTATATCTACATATCAATTCTGTGCTTCCTTTGTCCTATAACGTTTTAGGCAAACTTTGTACCAAGTTAGAATCTGGTATTCAATGACAATGCATATGAAATAGCTCGAGCAAGGCATGTTTAATTAACGTTGCCTAATGTGTTACTAGTGTACTTAGCCGTTAATAGGATGCGGAGTACTGACTTCAGGTAATTGCTTCGTGTAAATCTGACACATGTGTAGGGGTTGTTACTGTATTTGAATAATAATGCAAGATTCATAAAATTGTTGTTGTCTCCTTCAACAGAACATACAGATTGATTTCAATTTTAAGTTTCGTCAATAGTTTTGGTCTACAGTCTCATCAAGTCATAAGAGATGGATATTGGGATACTCTATTTTTCCCTGTTGTCATAAATCTTTGGTGTTGATGCCCATCGATTTAACAATCTTGGTATTTGTTTTATTAGTTGTCTTATTAAATTATGAAAAATAGTTCTTTAAATAACATGGCTTAAAATTGGTTAAATAACATTTTCACTACAAAATGCAATATTTAAAAAATGCAGCTTTTCTGCCAAAAACGAGTAACATTTAGTTGGCGTTGATCAACTCGATGTTCAATTAAAGCGTACACGAGCACGTGCACGGTACAAACTGAAACACGTAGCTTCCTTAAACACGCTCGCGATATTGGTTCACGTGAAATTTACGACCTATATAACCAGAACCGGTCATAACCAGTTATAACTAGACATAACTGGAATATTGTCCGACATTACGATCGGAAGTTTATTCTCTTGTAAATATTGAAGCTGAGGTATCAATAAATGTTGCGTACATAGTAAAATTATCAAATTCTCCGTTTGTTCTCTTAAAGACGGCTTGTCAAAAATTATCAAAGGTAAAAATGGTAACAGCGACCCAAGATGATAATGTAGTATCAGATAAGAACGCACAAAACTGCGGATAAAATCTAGTACATTATACAACACAAGAAGATATTTCATTTATTTACATATCGATATTTGTCATTGAATTCCACCCGTCAACAGCAAAGCTCCTCGGAAGTAAGTGGGGGCTGGTTCATAAAAATTCGAGCATAAATGTTTATTGAGATGGCAAAACGATTCTGTATCTGACGTCACGTAAAAGCTTTAGATATTTAGGCAAATATCCTCTTACTCTGAACAACGTGTGACACACCAGGTTCTATTCTGATCTTTAGATAAAAATTTCCTCTTTACTAACCTTCTTACTATCTACTTGAATATTACTGTAACGCCAAACGACTTGTATTTTATTTGATGAAACGACAGATGGCTGAACCAAATGCCATACGTGTGATCCTGGCGATTGTAGCTGTCGACAATTGATTAGATATCAAGCACTGGACTGAACTAATAGTCATTTACGCAAAACATAATCCCTAAAATTTTCTGGATCTTTACAAATTTTAATACTTAGATGATATTAGAGAATTAAGTCCACTTTCAAAATTTCCGTATAGAACTTGACCTAATTTTGGACAAATAAATCTTTAACAGCTGTACTAACGTCAACTTGGCCTCTTTTTACGCCATTATTATGATGGAAGATCAATGAAACAAGAGAACATAAAACGATAACTTTTGATCCAATTGAACTCTTGTCTGGCAATTATAGGATTATTAATCGATCATGTTTTTACATACAATATAACAATTAATATATTATTTTGTAATGGAAGTTTATACAATATACAACTACAGCTGAGGTGTTTAAGTTTGTAAGTAATAGGAGACTATTTTAGGAAAAGATCTTCTACTACTTATTACCTATGAATTAGTTGTTGTTGGATAAGAGCCTAAACAGAGCCTAGGACATACGACCCAGCTATTGATTTCGAGATTTCTGTTTAATAATAGTAACTTAAATAGATAATGAACTTGATTTTGATCGAATTGACAGAACTTTGCAGTATTTGCCTCAATTGCAGTGAGAAATTTCATTTTCCTCTGTCCTCACGAGAATGTTAGTGATCTTTCATGAATGATTGATTTCAGATTTGTTTTGAACAGCGGAGTGTGAAAGGTCTCAGGGAGAATGTGTGTCAGTGTGTTAATAATGCGATCGATGTTGTAATCTATTCTCTTGTCTGTAATTGATGACTTATGTAAGTGGAAGTTAATTTTGATTATACTACGGTTATTTACTAAAGCTTATTTAAATTGAAAGCATTTTATTGATCGTAGAAGCCAATATAGGATCACTTTGTTGGTAGTCTATCAACTTTTTTTAAATTGTGTAAGTAACTACTTGAAATTGACTTGACTGAGCACTTATAATGAATTAAAACCAATATGGCACTTCTCGTTGACCTGGAACTATTAAATTTGCTCGAAACTGTCTTATAGCAAAACTAAAGTTTGTCGATTTAAAGGACACGGATTCCAACAGCAAAGTTAAGTTTGTTAAAGTATAGAATTAGTAGTTTTAAATTATCTAAATAGCTTACTGTCTATGTTATTGCAGAAACCTGTACAGCAAAGGTTTAATGAAGAAGAGAATGATGTAATTTCCTTACCTGAAACAACACAAAACACAGATTAATAAGTAAATTAAGTTTAATATTAAGTGACACAGACATCTCTATTATTCCAAAAGTACACCTTACACGAAACTTGTAAATTGACAATTAATTATTATGTAGAGACCCATTACAACAATTAAAGCGTGAGGTGAATTTTATTTGAATATCTAACTTCTAAAATATGTAAATGAGTTTAATTACTCCAATTGCTTTGAATAGAAATTCTAATCTACGAAAACAGTACATGTACCAAGATATTACTTGTAATGGTTCGAACACACTGTACTGATTCTTGTCTTATTTAATATTCTTTATCCATGAACTATTTTATATAATCTTCTCAAAATCAAACGCTACACTTTAACGTTCGTATTAAAGAAATTATTTGGAGGTTAGTCTCCTTCTTTTATACCTAATAATTTACCTATTTCTGCTTCTTATTGTAATGAGACTCTTCTATAGTTTTTTCGTCTAGTTATTTTTGCCTTTCAATTCTTTCTTCTACTTCTGTTGATTTGTATTCTATTTACATTTCTTCTTCTTGTGTACTGCCTTCAATAATATTTCTTCTTTTGTGACTTGTCTTTATAGGTTTTAATTCTTCATAAACCTTAATCATCATAAAACCCATCAGTGTTCCCAAGTTTAACGTGATAATACAGGACAAACATTTGAAAGTATTTGCGTTGTATACTAAGCTATAAATTTAAAGGTTTATTGATATGTTTACCATGTGTGGAAAACCTTAGCACTCCAGCGTAGTCGTACATTTCTAATTTAATTGTGGCCGGCTAGACTCTACAATTGTTTGCAATATACTATCGTTCGAGAATAGGTTACCAAGAACTTGTATAACTGTTGAAACTAACGTGTTAGAGGAAAATTAATGTTTATATATGCTTATATTTTATCGTGCGTAATAATTGTGTTTTGCAATATAATAATATTGTATTTCTTTACTTTTTTTAGGATACAACCGTATCGGAGGAGCACCAAACAAACAAATTTATATTCGTATAAATAGTCTTAAGTACTTTTTTCTATAATATCGATTCGCGTCTCTAACATACACTACAAATTATCTTTTTACTTATGTATGTATAAACATAGACGTGACGTCTCGAGTTCATTTAAACCTCTTTTATCACTTTATTTTTTAAACGTCCGCGCGGTACAGCTTGTCATAAGACTGACTAGTAAAATATTGTTTATTCATATGGATGGTGTTCCGAGATCGATTTATCAAAGAATCGATTTATCGGTCCAAAATAACCGATCTTTAAAATCGATAGTGAATTGGTATGTCACCCACGAAAATCGATTTCTCATTATTTTTATAAAAATCGACTGGCGTTTTCAAATTTGCAAACTTGACAAAAAGATAGATTTTTTAGGAATTGATCTTTTTGGTCTTAATTTTTTTGTAAATCGATTTATCAGGTTGTGATTCTAATTGTGATTAAAAATCGATCTTTTTAGGAAACAATCGCCATCCGTACTTTTTCGTACTTCTATCAGTATAAGTATAAACAATTGTGAGTACAACAAAATAATTTCTCATTTTATAAATTCAAGTTTACAAATTCAATATTGAAGTACCTAATTAATTACATCAGAATTGTAATAATTTAAATGTATTAAGGTTGTTAAATCTTAAAAGTGTTTAATACAATTCGGAACTTAAGTCAACGACTACCCTCAGAACTGTTTTAAAAATAATAAAACTCCATAAATAATGAAAAATGTCTTTGAGCAAGTTTCAGCAATATCAATTCTTTATAATCCCGTCCGTAACATAAGGTTCCAATATATCAATAAGGGCTAAAAAATACCCGTCGAATTCGATAGAGGTATTTATATCCGATTTTTCCTTGCCATAACGGTATGGCGATCATAGGATATTTTTTATCGGACCTTTTTGCCGGTCAGCGAACACACATTTTTCACAGCTTTTGATAGACACTGTATCGACGTAATTGCCCTTTGTAGGTGGAAATTGTTGTTTAAACGTGGTCACCCGCACTGACAACGGAGAATAAAACTATGGGGTGATTGATGGGTCGTTATAGTTTTGTAATTGACAAATTAAGTTTAAGTGTTTATTAGATCGGTTTTCATTTTATACGCGACGTATCTATACTAATATTATAAAGAGGAATGATTTGTATTTTTGTATGTACGAATAAGTTATGTCACTTTAAGTACTATTTTATATTTTAAAAGTTGATAGAAATGCCTATCAAAATCAGACCATGTTTTCCATACCTTTGTAATAATTCTTATTCAAATAAATTATTTCGTATTCAAGACTGTTTCAATACCTGTCGATTACTTTTTGAATTATCGAAATCGGACATTCCATTCAAAAGATATTACGAAATTAAAAATGTAAATATAAACAAAAAGTACGCCGACGTGCCGGTGTGGCTCGCTAAGCAGCGTGGCGAGCAACGCGGCGAGAGAGAAGGCACCGATATGCGGGAGAGCCAAAATGTTTAAAAAGAACTATCCCGGACGGGCCGCTATTTTTATATAAAAATGAATTGACGTTTGTTAGTCTTGCTAGAACTCGATTTTTTTCTTCACTCCCCCTTCCCACTCTATCTTCGAGGATGCAAAGCATCGACAAAGCAAGGGTATCTTTTGCTTTGCCGATGTCCATGGGCGATGATGGCCACTTACCATCAGGTGGACCATCTACTCCTTTTGCTCCTTATCTGCCATTAAAAAAAATGCAACAGAAAATCTCTTACGTCATCTCTCAATATTATATCTGTCTATATTAATGTTTGTTACTCAATCACGGAAAAATGGCTGAACAGATTTCAATGAAATTTACCACACAGATACTTTATACCCTGGATTAAAACATAGGCTACTTTTTATCCCGGAAAATTCGGTTCCTGCGGGAAAATAAGAAATATGTTTACCACCACCACTTAGAATTAATGATGTGCAAACATTACAGAGTGTTTGTTCATTTAAATGACATAAAGTAATTTAGGTGTGGGAACTAAGAAATCGCACCCAAACTCTATATTTGTTCTACCCACGCGACTCGCGAGTCATCAATGACGTGTAAAGTCAATCTGATGAGTCAATAGATGATATTGTTTAAACTACCGCCGTATCATACCCATTACTCTACAGCAATACGTATACACATGCAATTTAGACAAAAAGCCAGAGCCTTGGACTTGCGGTAATAAAGTTACGTCAACCTCAAAAGAGATGACGACACCACAATACTACTTTCATTACTTCCATCTACACTACACGACAACAGCAGAGACTGACTCTAACTCACTAAGGTTATATATTGTCTCGTTGTTGAACTCTGACTGTGAGTACAAAAAAGCAAGGCAGGTTTTACCTACCTACCTAAGAACCTTTTTTTTAGTTTTATTTAACACATAATGCGTAAGAATCGCAAAGAATAAATAAATTAATTTATTTAAAAAAAAACTAAATTTATTACAATATCGTAATCTATAAAGAAGAATTGACAACATTTCATACTTTTAATATTAGATATATTATATATGTCGGGGAATAGTAAAAGATTATCGAATAATCGAATCATCATCGCTGTCTATGGCGTTGGAGTAGGGTAGTAGTCACTTCCGTTGTTTTGACAGTCTCGACCCTCGACCCTTTATATGCCATCGACAGTCTGACTGAAGTCTTAGTCGTGCGCGGTCTCTCAAGATGTAAAGTAGTCTCTGAATAGTGTTAGTGTTGGGAGTGCTGTCTGATCAAGGTCACGTGAGTACCTTACAATCTAGTTGCCACGTCTTGTGTTAGGTTATTAACCTTAGGTTTAAACAGAGAGCCTGAGCAGTGGAGGTGAGTGTCGTAATTACTTAAAGGAATTCCTTAAGCCAAGGTGACAAGTCCAAGGCACTGCTTAGGTTTCTCTCGTAATTGTGAGAGATCGTGTTTGATTATTTATCGGTTCAGTAGCAGTATCTACGTTGCGTTTACCCAATATTCCATTCAATACCATCCCCCCTTTTAGTCTATTCCAATGTTCCCCCATCCTCCTTCCTTCAGACCATTTAAATTCCCCGACATATATATATATATGGTTGAAAAGAAATATGTCTTTGCTTTAACAAATAAGGCAACACATGTTTTAGTTTCCGAAATGAACAAAAAAATAAAAATATTTTTTTTTAAATCTAATAAATAAAGAAACGTTATTTTTTCAAGTGCTTAATATTTTTTAAATGTTGTCAATGTGTTTACGTAATTATCAAAAAAAAAATTAGATTGAAAAAAAAACATTCATCCTTATGGTTTTCAAACGTGGTCTAACTTCAGCCTTTTCCAACAGTTTGAAAAAGCCTTAAAAAAGAACCGAACCTAAAATCCAATTTCCATATCAATTTTAACTACGTTTCGAATTATTGGAACGTACAACGGAACCCAAAAGAAGTAATTGGTTCTGTATCTGATATTCAATTGAATCGCCCAATCGATTTCATTTACAATTCATTATTGTAATGTCTTGTTCATTATCTTTCAATTTACATACAATTACGCGCCAATAAACTTTGGGAACAACAAGTAATTTTATGTTATTTAATTATGATCTGTTGTTAATTGTTATATTGTTATTCAACGATACAACAAATATCTTGTCGGGATATAGTTGGGGTAGGATAAAAGTAAAGGCCGTGTCTGACTAGGGTAGGATAATAATAAAGAAAATTAATCATCAATTCCGTCGCGACATTTTAATATTCAACGATTTTTGACAGCCTCAAACGAGTAAACGATAATCGATTAATCGGGACGCCAGCGCCATCTATACCCCGAGATATCTAATACATCCTACCCCAACTATACCCCGACATATCAAATATCTAAAATTCTCGTGTCGCGGTGTTTGTTACCAAACCCTTAGGAAACGGCTCGACCGATTTTTATGAAATTTTGTGTGCACATCGGGTGGGTCTGACAATCGGTCACGATCTATTTTGTATACCCCTGAGTGATAAGGGTGGCCCACCCCAAATATTTTAAATTTATTTGGCAAAACAACGTTCGAACAGCTAGAAACTCTACATTTTGTATTCACGCTCTTAGAACGAAAAAAGTAACCGTCATTAGCTCAGTGGTTCATGATCAATACGTCGTGGGTTCGTGGGTTCAAATACCAGTCATTGCACTTCTGACGTCGCCCATACCTAACACAAGTCTTTTAGCATAGTTGAGAGGGTTTAAGAAATACTAGAAACTATAACCTGAGCAGTGATGGCCCAGTGGTTGAGACTTCAAGTCTTACTCGGGAGGTCCGAGGTTCGATCCAGGGCACACACTTCTGACTCTGAGTTATGTGTGTTTTAAACAATTAAATATCACTTGCTTTAACGGTGAAGGAAAACATTGTGAGGATACCTGCACTCCTGAGAGTTCCCAAAAAGTTCTCAAAGGTGTGTGAAGTCTGCCAACCCGCACTGGGCCAGCGTGGTGGACTATGGCCTAATACCCTCCTCATTCTGAGGAGGAGACCCGGCTCAGCAGTGGGCCATTGAAGGGTCGTGATGATGATGATAACCTGAGTATATACAGTTGTTGTAAAGGATATCTATTACAATACTAGAATGTACTCAAAAAATAAAAGTATTTAAAAACCGCATCGAATCTAACTTAGGGGAGCAACAACCCTCGATACTACCCTACAAAGGAATAATACAATTACTATTCACACATGATAAGTAAGGGCTTATTCATACGGCTATGGATACGAAAAGTAGATCCCTTTGAGTCTCCTATTTACAGCTTTGAAACCTGTGAAATCGATTTTTGTTCACAGTAAGTAAATAATTCAAAAATTTTCAAAATTAAATTGCAATTTATGATAACAAAATGCATTAGCCCTGTACCTGGCAAGAATACCAGGAAGTGGTTGAAAAACCGCCGCCATATTGGATTTAGAGTGAACTCTTTTTATCTTGTATTACTCTTAGCAAGTCCTTTCATTTGCTTCATAACCTTGGCGTGTACAAAAAATAAATAGTGAGTTTTCTTCGGTTGTCCGCCATATTGGATTTAGAATGAAATTTTTTTAATTCGTATTATTCTTAGCAAATCCTTTCATTTGATCCATAACATGGGTGGTGGTTAAAAAGTAACCAGTAAAAAGTAAAAAGTGTATAAAAAGTAAGTAGTGCGCCATCTTGTGTTGTCCCGTGTCCGCCATATTAGATTTATGGTGAAGTCTTTTTTATCTCGTATTCCTTTCAGCAAATCCTTTCATTTGATCAATAACATGAATATGTTCAATTGTTCATGAGCTAACTACTGCGCCATCTTGGGTTGTCCGCCATATTGGATTTTGAGTGAAATCTTTTTTAATTCGTATTTTTCTTAGCAAAACCTTTCATTTGATCCATAACATGGGTGGTGGTTGAAAAGTAACCAGTTCGCTATCTTGGGTTTTTCGCCATATTGGATTTACAGCGTGAAGTAATTTTTATTTCATATTCCTTTTAACAAATCCTTTCATTTAGTCCGTAACATGGGAGTGTACAAGCATGAACTAATCCGCCTTCTTAGGCCATCCGCCATATTGGATTACCATGAATTGCCTTGAAACTATAGTTTAATATTTGTTGTTTTTCGAAATGTTACGATGTTAGTGTGAACACGATAAATACGAGGTTGCTAAACCGTAAAAAGTAATAATTTCGTTTGAAAGTCAACAATGGGGATTATGATGGGGCCCCGGACCCTGGTTCAATAACACCAGCACCGGTGCCATAACTCACCCTAAAATATACGATAATTGGTAAAACGGCAAACGAGGTTAAGCTTTTGGTTATGTTTATTTTAATTACTCATACAGATGGCGGATACTTTTATATGCAATTTAGAGCTTGCGACCCAAGTATAGTATTACTGACCTCCTTTAAGTTAGCTACTCTCCCTTCCACAGCTTGACCTCTAACTAAAATAAATAATAGAGTAAAGTCACGTGATCCTTATATTACATTAGACGATGTTTACTGTATGAAATCACTTAAACGACTACCTCAGATCTATCAACAATTAAAAGATGACAATTTTAATTTCATAGAAGATAAGGTTCCTTTTAAGGTCAATTGATCCAGACACTCAATAAAAACTTAAATTTCTCCTATTTATTTTAGTCCCGTCTCAAAATGAAAAAATAACCTTTACTACTTAATAGTGCGCTTGTGTGTTTGTCGATCCCTTTTATTCAATTAAAATTAAATACTCAGTTTATTTGAGCTTTAAATAATCAATCTGTAATGTCAACGCAATCAAAAGTTACGACCGTTTATATTTTGATAGCTTCAAAGCCTTACAATAATTTTACATATCAAAATTGGGTTTGTATTTTTTTTTAATCTTCCCCAACCTGCGACAATTTATAGGCTTAGTTAGTGTTTTAATCAAAACCTATCGTGTGCTTCCTATAAAATCATGAAATTAAATAAGAAGTAGGCTCCTGAAGAACTGGTAAGCAGACCATCACCTAAGTGAATGGATGTAAGGGGACAATCATTTTGCAAAGGCAAAGTTAGTGTGTGAGTTTGGCTCGAACTTGACCGATTTTATAAAAATATTTTTGTAATCTTTTTTGGTCTGCAAAAAAAGCTCAAACACAAAATATCTTTAGCCCTCAAAACGGGTGTTTTTCACACATTTGCATATAAACTGAGTGACCAGTCGATGACCCCGTTCAGTTAAATATTCACCAACCGTTGCGTTGTATGGAGCAGAGGCGCCATTGCGCGGACCGATTAATTCCCCACCAACCTACAAATTATCATGCTTCTTTATTATGCTCATAGATTAGAGACAGAAATGGTTGGAAAGGCTAAACATGAGAAATAATGATGGCCACACTTTTGATGGTCTAAAAGACTGAATAGAAATTGATAGTAGCTTGTTCCGATAGAATTGAGGATTGTCTAAAATAATGACTTTAAAAGTGGCTAGGTTTAACAGCGAATGTGGTGCGCTTCGATCCCGTTTTTAGAGGGACGGGGTACCCCTTTCAGAGGTTGTTTCTAACTGCCTTCAGACCTTTAAGGTCCCGGTTGGGGAGCTATCTATTAGCAGATTCCTCCGAGTTAACAAAAAAAAATTTGAGCAGTGAATAATCGATAGTGCTACAATCGTGACAAGAGCTTGAAAACATGCACCTATATCATAAACCCCGGGATATGTTGGGATTGTCTAACGTGTGTGTCTAATAACTTAAAGCCCTTTTATATTGTCCTTAAGTTCGAATAAAATTATAAACAATCACGTCAGTTCAGTCAAATCGTCAAACATTTATAATATTAGTGTTCTCTTTGGATGTTTGCGTCTACCTCACCTGTAAGTAATAGTAAATTGTTAACATCTCTTCGCATAGAATGTTTTATAGTCTGATTGATTTTTATGTAACGTAGTAATTTACAATATGTCACGTAAGTGGCACATCTGTTCTATATTCTTTGCCCATCAAGACGGAACTCCACGCAGCAAGCAGCGAGCACGCTATTATTACGCGGCGCGGCGGTGAACACCCAACAATTACGAGATCTCGCTTTGAATGACAGCTCTTACAGACAGCTTTAAAATGTATTGTTTTTACAACGGTAGACTATTTGTTATCTATATATATGTTTTTAACTAGAAATTTAAACTCATGCAATGATAATATATAGGTAATGTAGTGCTAGTGAATATATATGTCGGAAACTAAGAGAATATACAATCATTTTATAAGCATCGTTTGAACACAACGGATGGCCTATCATGAAAGCTATTATGACAGGAAGCCGTGCCTTGGACTTGTGACCAAGGTGTAGGCTTAAGGATATCCTTTAAATGATCATACACTCACCTCCACTTCTTGGTTTCACTGTTTCATCCTAAGATTAGACTAACATTAACCTAACCTAACACAAGGCTTTTTTTTTTTTTGTTTACGCGGAGGAATGCGTTTACGCATACCCGTCCAACCCGTAAGGGGTGGGCTATCTAAGTTATGTGGGACTCACCGGTGAGAAACCGTCCTACCCACTAAACTTCCGCGGTTACCCTGTCTGTCATAGACGCTGCTGGATCGCTTTCGCATTCGACAACAGCGTCTCAACGGGCGGCCCGCACTATAGCGGGCCTGCTTTCCTAATTCGGGGATGTCCCGAGTAACGGGGACATCCTCGGTGCCCCAGTGTCGTGCAGGAGAAGGAGGTGGGCGTAACGACGCTGTCTCCTTCCCGGTCGAGCTCTACGGATCGGGTCCGAGGAGGTATCTACCTCCCGCGCCCGTTCCGCGGCCTCCTTCAGCGAGATCACTGTCTCGCAAAAGGAGGAGAAACCTAACACAAGGCTAACCTAACCTAAACCTAACTCACACCAACATATATATAACTATTATTTTATAACCTACCCACCTGACTGTTGCTTATTGATATATCATGGCGGACGCCAGTTGGAGAGAGAGTCGCAAGACGACAGCTAGTGCGTTAGGTTGTTCATACAATATGCTGTAAAGCCTATATGCATTGTGTGTGACGTATAAACAACATATACTATTTAAGATAGGTTCCTAGCAACTTTGATTGACAAGTAGTTTGTATTGTTTTTTTAATCTACAGAAACCTGCGATAATTTATGGGCTTAGTTTTGATATATCAGTGTTTAACGAGTAGTTTCTTAGATTACATATAGACTATCATAGTAATTTAACCCCTTTTGAGGATCATATGAGATTTAGATATTGTCAACGGTTATGTTTGATATAGTTAAATAGCTATTTAATCCTGCTCCTGGATATGAAACCTCAGGCACTGCTCTAAATTCTGTTTGTCAAAACATACTCAATAATATAATTTATACATTGAGTACAAACAGGTGTTATAGTTATCAAAACACCTTTTAGTTATAAATTGCTTTGTAAATCTTTTAAATCACAAACTTTCCAACTTTAATGTCAATTAAGTAGTTTAAAGTTGGGCGTAAAATAGTAACTATATTGAATAAAACTGTTTGGCTTAGTTTTACTTTGTTCTAGTTGACATTAATCACCAATCACACCTTGACATTAATCATTTTATTACTTATTCATTTAGAACAAATATATTTAAAAGCATGGGCTTATGACCCAGGAGCAGGTTTGAGAATGTCTTTGACATGATAACGGTCATGGTACGGGAGCCAGTGACAGATTTTCATGTCCCTCCCAAGCGAAAATTGATGAAATGCATTGGGGCGATCAGTGGCAGCCAGCTGATGTATAATCCACCATGTTAGGGTCAGCTGAATTTATCTTTCTTTCAAGATACTAAGTAAACTATAATCCCACAAATTTTCAAACGGGAAGAAATGACTGAAAAAAAATGTTTCTACATGTTTGGAAGGCTGCCACTGCTCGCCCCACCCACAGAATCGCAGCTGACGGCCACGAGTAATCATAATATATATATGACTTTAAAACGATGTGAAAGGAAATGGAAGGAGGAAGTTGGGGAATATTGGGGAACACTAAAAGGGGGTGATGGTATTGAATGGAATATTGGGTAAGCGCAACGTAGATACTCCTACTGAACCGATAAATAATCAAATATGATCTCTAACAATTACGAGAGAAACCTAAGCAGTGCCTTGGACTTGTGACCAAGGTGTAGGCTTAAGGATATCCTTTAAGTAATTACAATACTCGCCTCCACTGCTAGGCTCTCTATTTAAACCCAAGGTTAAACGCACATAAACCGAATCTAACATAAGGCTAACCTAACCTAAGGCTGACCTAACCTAACATTGTGTTTACTTAACCACGTGGCAATTACATTGTAAGGACTTACGTGACCTTAGTTGGACAGCACTTCCACACTACACTGCACTGTACTTGACACTATCACTAACACTAGCACTACTTAGATGATGTTCACTTCTTGAGAGACCGCGCACGACTAAGACTTCAGTTAGACTGTCGATCGCATATAAAGGGACGAGGGTAGAGACTGTCAAAACAACGGAAGTGACTAATACCCCACTCCAACGCCATAGACAACGATAACGATTCGATTGATAATATTTTACTATGCTCCGACATATATATTCCTTATGTACCCTTATATATTTTCCTCGCTTCCCAATAAGACGCTTAATAAGGAAGACCTAGTATTACGATACTAAACCACACTACTTCCACTACATTAGACTATTAATGCGTGAAATCACTTGATAGACTATTTCAGATCTATCGAAACAGATCATGAGATCGTTTTTAAGATTAACCGAGCTGTCCAGAGATTTGCTAGCAAAAAAGGACGCTTTTTTATCTGTTTTAATTTTTTACATTTAGATGAAATCTGATACCAGCACTGGTACCTCAAATTCTTTAACCACAGACATTAATACTTCGTTAATACTTCAAATAAACCGCTAAAAGAGAAAAAATAAATACTTTTAATTAGGTTAAAGATACATAAAACTTTCACAACTAAGTAAGCTCAATCAGTAATTGCAAAACAGGTTAAAAATACATTTTTATAACTTACAAAGTCGGTCAAACCAAACCTTCCTTACATGTCTTAATCAAAACCCTTAATGACTTTAACTAATAGTAATTAATCATTCATCCGTCCGTGTAGGTATGTAATTAAAAACACTTAGCCTGTCTGTTACTTTTTTGATCTATGATCTGCTCTATATATCTACCTGTAATTATTAATTGACTTATAATAATATGGAATCACAGTTTTTAAAATTGATTGAAGTAAAATGCATAAAGAAATCATTTTAGTCACTTCTCTTTTGATTATCATCACATTTTGCATTTTTTTTGCTTTGATTTTATTTATTCAAAACATTTAAAATTAAAATATTTAAAACCCTAAACTGACGTAACTGCAGTAAAACAAAACGTATGAGCAACATACATACAGTAACACATTTTAGCAACTCTGCTCGTTGGTGTGCGCCTCACGCCGCATTGATATGTGGCCGCTACGTGCGCATTCGCTTTACTGCCACTCGATTAGACTCACTCACTTGATGGAAATATGGACGTCATTTTACTTAAAGGTCTTAAGTCATCAATTATATATATAAAACTTTTTTGTAGTGGTCACACACCTCTGACGTTTCTGCTTTAACGGTGAAGGAAAACGTGAGGAAACCTGCACTCCTGAGAGTTGGACTATGGCCTAATACCCTCCTCATTCTGAAGAGGAGACCCGGCTCAGCAGTGGGCCATTGACGGGTCGTGATGATAAACACTGTTTTAACTCGATGTTGGCAACACTGAAATTGAATATCATTCAATTGTACCAAAGTAAAGATAAAAGATTGCAAAATAAATGCGCCGCCATGACAGAAATCATTATTAATGATTTGCGAGTAATCTAGGAATAACGCTGAAGGACTGTGTCTCTCGGAAGTCATCTAGTCAACAAGCTGTCATACTGTTAGTCTGCGTATAGTCGGTTAAGAAGACTAACTAAATTATCCAAATGACAGGTCTTTTATAGACTACTCTAACTTTTTCTGAACTCAACTAATTCTTTTAATTTTATAATCACTGAAACTGGAATTGAAAATAATCAAAAACAAAGAAAATCTTGAACTATTTGCTAGCAACACTGTAGTTTGGTTTTTTTTTATGGTAGATAAGGTGTCAACGAGTCTATCTGATGGTCAGTGATCACTGTAGATAAAGTGGAGAGTGGGAGTGAAGAGAAAAATGGTGTGGTTTCAGCCGACCCTGAGCACAGAGTCCACTAGATCTGCAGCGTTAATGGGATAGGAGCGGGGGTGGGTAAGTCTGGCACACATGTGGCGCGACCGGAACGCGCGACACTTACCGCAACACACTAGACGTAAGCCAGTCGGGACACTAAGGAATGCTCGGTTACTCGCTGACTAGTAATTTCATTGAGTATTTTTGAATGGTTGAATATTGGAGTTGAGATTGTAAAGGAACACTGTGAACCTGCTCTTTGGCCTCAAGTTCCAAGTACTTACCGTCTGAAGTTACATTTTTGACACCAGCATTTTAGTGTTGAAAAAAAGGCAGCGTAGGAGTGTGGAGCTAAAAATAATCTAAATCACATTCTTTTAAAGTGAAAAACAGACAAAACGGTCAAGGCTGACTGTAAGAAATATAAAAAAAAAACGAGTCAGGGTCCCGTACACAACAAACGTGATTAGTCCGACTCACACTTGGCCGGTTTTAATAACTAAAATACTCCTAAATAATATTATATAAACATTACAAAACCAAAACATAACAAGTACTAACTAGAAATGAACTTCAGTTTCAATACTGATTCCAAGAATTAGCACCTACAAACATTAAATATAGCCATCTCGCTCCAACACACATCATTAGACAGAGATAGCAACACCAAGCATTGAATAAACGTCGCAGGTGTGGTATAGCAAACGAAGATCATTCAGTTAGAGGATTATTAACTTTATCTCTTTGTAATAAAGTTCAAAATAGTTTTTTAAGTTAAATCATAAATGTGTGACTGACGACTCCGTTACTCATTATTAGGTAAGCATTAATCATTTAACAAAACATAGTTAATTTCTAGAAGCAATACTAACAGTCTAAGATGTATTTATAATAAATAAATATTATTTAATATTGAATGGATATTGTGACCAAGTTTTTAACAATGGTGGTGGAGGGCACTGTTTGCTAAACTGTGAAAGCACTGACCCCTTGAATTTAATTTAGTTATAATTTTTTTAGGTCTACGTTTTAGTTTTATATTTATTTACGTATTTATGTAGCACCTACACACACTTAATTACACACTGATAGGTTGGTTAAACCGGATCGGGCTGCTAGTTACTACATATTATAAAACTTAAGTCCCGCCGCGTCTGTCTGTCTGCTCGCGAGATAAACTCAATAACTACTGAAGAGATTTAGATGTGGTTTTCACCACTAGACATAGAGATGCATGAGGAAATTTTAGGTTAGGTTTTATGAAAGGAAGTGATGGAACGATTACAATATACCTTGGTGAAGCCAGGGCAGGATAAAACGCTGTTTTTCAATCTATTAGAGTACGACCTCTAGTTTTATTATAATTAAATTAGATTTTTTTATATTTCTCTTATCTTTTAGGTCACGATTCGCATCGAAATAGTATTTATCACATATACGCTTCAACCATTACTTTAATCTATACTATTATATAAAGAGGAAAGATTTGATTGTTTGTATGTTTGTATGTTTTTTGTTTGTTGCGAATAGGCTCTAAAAGTACTGAACCGATTTTGAAAATTCTTTCACCGATAGGAAGCTACATCCTTTCCGGGTAACATAGGCTATGTGGTGTTGCCATAAATACTCTAATTAAAAAAAAATGGCCATTTAAATGCCATAAGGTGGCCATTTTGTAAATTGAAGAGTTTCTCAGGAACTAAACTTCCGATTTAAAAAAAAAATTACTGATAGAAAACTACACTATTCGTGAGTGACAAGAGTGATTTAGTGTTGCCATATACATTTTTTGATTAATAGAATATGGCCATTTTGTTGCTACTGATCCGATTTTTAAAATTCTTTCACTGAGAGAAAACTAAAGTATTCGTGAGCGACAAGAGTGATTTAGTGTTGCCATATACATTTTTTGATTAATAGAATATGGCCATTTTGTTGCTACTAATCCGATTTTTAAAATTCTTTCACTGAGAGAAAACTACACTATTCGTGAGTGACAAGAGTGATTTAGTGTTGCCATATACATTTTTTGATTAATAGAATATGGCCATTTTGTTGCTACTGATCCGATTTTTAAAATTCTTTCACTGAGAGAAAACTAAAGTATTCGTGAGCGACAAGAGTGATTTAGTGTTGCCATATACATTTTTTGATTAATAGAATATGGCCATTTTGTTGCTACTAATCCGATTTTTAAAATTCTTTCACTGAGAGAAAACTACACTATTCGTGAGTGACAAGAGTGATTTAGTGTTGCCATATACATTTTTTGATTAATAGAATATGGCCATTTTGTTGCTACTGATCCGATTTTTAAAATTCTTTCACTGAGAGAAAACTAAAGTATTCGTGAGCGACAAGAGTGATTTAGTGTTGCCATATACATTTTTTGATTAATAGAATATGGCCATTTTGTTGCTACTAATCCGATTTTTAAAATTCTTTCACTGAGAGAAAACTACACTATTCGTGAGTGACAAGAGTGATTTAGTGTTGCCATATACATTTTTTGATTAATAGAATATGGCCATTTTGTTGCTACTGATCCGATTTTTAAAATTCTTTCACTGAGAGAAAACTAAAGTATTCGTGAGCGACAAGAGTGATTTAGTGTTGCCATATACATTTTTTGATTAATAGAATATGGCCATTTTGTTGCTACTGATCCGATTTTAAAAATTCTTTCACTGAGAGAAAACTACACTATTCGTGAGTGACAAGAGTGATTTAGTGTTGCCATATACATTTTTGATTAATAGAATATGGCCATTTTGTTGCTACTGATCCGATTTTTAAAATTCTTTCACTGAGAGAAAACTACACTATTCGTGAGTGACAAGAGTGATTTAGTGTTGCCATATACATTTTTTGATTAATAGAATATGGCCATTTTGTTGCTACTGATCCGATTTTTAAAATTCTTTCACTGAGAGAAAACTACACTATTCGTGAGTGACAAGAGTGATTTAGTGTTGCCATATACATTTTTTGATTAACAGAATATGGCCATTTTGTTGCTACTGATCCGATTTTAAAACTTCTTTCACTGAGAGAAGTCTATGGTATTTCCGTCTCTCTTCCTCTTATAATGCTATCATTGTCTCTCATGCTCTCTCTTTTTTCTCTCTTTAATTCTTATTTTTATTTGTTCAGTACGATCAGTCACTTTTCACTTTCTCGCTCTACTCTCTCTTTCTCTCTCTCCTTTACCTATTCAATTTTATTTTTGCTCTGTTCTCCCTCTCTTAGCATCTGTCGCTTTTCTTTTATTTTTGTTTCTATTATTTTTCTTTTTATAACTTTTTCTTACTCTCTCTCTCTCTCTCTTTTTTCAAATAATGAAAAGCTATATAATTATAGAGTGACAATTTAAGCACATCAATTATAATATTGCTTTAAATACCCGGAGCGAAGCGAGGGCTGCCCTCTAGTTATAAATAAAATGATTGTATATTTCTAACTAAAGTCAGAAGTATAAAATAACGTTTTCATTTGTCGCAACAAATATTAAAGATGGCTAAGCTTCCCCTCTAACACGCCTTCGTTTAACAGCTTCAAATGAAATTTAATTAAATTCATAGCAGCCATCATTCATGGAACCATACCATCTGCCATAATATTAATATATCGTTTAAAAAGTAAAAACGTTACCATGACACATAATTTTAATATTTGTCGGTGTTTTATAAAGTTTTGGGAGTTATTACGCAGGGGGTTTTGTGTATTCATAAGTTAAATTGATGTTTTAAAATAGCTGGGTAATATTTTGCCTCTAAATTGATATTTATGATAGTTTATTATTGTTTATATATTAACTTGATATATATTTTACCATTGCGGACTTTTTTTATCTATATCGTAAAGATTAGCCCGTATTTGCGACTTAAGCGCACAATAAAATATATTTTTCGGCTTTTCTGTACTATAATATGTATGAATTATACATATAAACCTTCCTCTTGAATCACTCTATCCATTGGTGAAAACTGCATTAAAATACGTTGATTAGTTTAAAAGATCTAAGCGAACAGACAGGGGAAGCGACTTCATTTTGTACTATGTAAAGACTAGATGGCGTTAATTGTAATTAAATCCCGCTAATAATGAGACAAAAAATTATATTATCCAACTTAAGTTATTTTCAACCGCCTTCAAAAAAAGGAGGTTATCAATACGGTTGTATTTGTTTTTATTTATGTTTGTTACCTCAGAACTCCGTCATTTATGAACCGAATTGAAAACTTCTTTTTGTATTTGGTAGTACATGCTTGCAGTTTGGTCCCAATTTTTTCAAAATCCAGTTCTGACGATGGGATCTTTGAGGAATTGAGAAACTCCTCAAAAATTATCGGGACACATATAGTAATTTTGATATTTTCAGAAGGGTTTCAAGCATTTGTACTTAGAAATTATCATTTGGTGAAGTGGAACTGATGAGGAAGACCACAGATAGCCATAATATGGTTAAGAATGTAAAGCAACTATTATTTTCTCTTATATTTCTTTGGATATAGCATTGTAATATAAAATTTAGGAAAAGATCCTCGTATTTCTTCTACCTAAAGATCTCATAACTATGATTTGCTTACTTATGAACTATTCGTGTAAAACAGTGTAGGAATAATGTAATATAGTATGTTCAAACAAGGTCTGTGTCATAGGGCTAATAAAAATGAAATGTTTATTTTAAATTTAGACCTGACAGCGCCATGACAGCTGTCCGGCGGCCATAACGTTCCGTACGAGCAAATGAACCGTTAAAAATAACAATTTAAACAGTTTTACGCGTTGCGTATCATATTTGTGTAGTAATTCTATTATTAGTGTAATTAACTAGTGTAAGGTCAGATTTTATAACGGCAGAAACAGTCATCGGTGTATTCATTATATTTTTGGAAACTATTTTGTCTTATCAATTTTACAACTACTAATTAAAAATGAATCTTATAAATACTTCTATATCTATTCACTATGGCTATGTTAAAATTTAAAAGGTATATTCAGTTATAAATAATATCGTGACATTCAAGTATCTTCTGTACGTCAATATTTACTTTACCATAGCACGTGTTTGTGGGAACCGAAAAAGCCTCGTAAAAAATACATTGGAAAGTCATGATCACTTCAGTTTGTTTGCCCTTCAGTGTTTTTTATTAAGCCTCGAAACCGACCCACCTGCCGCCAGACAGCTACTTGCATCTCAAAATCGATAAAAACGTTGGCCCTCGTTTAAGTAAAACCCATTAACGATAACATTAAAACTTAAAGTCTCATGTAAGCTCAATGTTCCATATATTCTATTTAAAGTATACTGGCTAGGTAAAGTACACCTTGAAGATAGAATGATAATATATTAAATTAAAATAGTTTTATTTGGAGTCATATAATAATTATATTCATGTGGGGTAAAATAATGTTGGATGTTTTGGACCGATGCAATAACTTTCAAAATATAGTAATTATTAATTAATAAAAAGAAGTTTTTATTGTAAAAATTTTTGAAGTGAAACTTCTTTAGAATCGTTGTGATTTCAAACCGGATGCAACGGAAAAAACGACAGGTAAGAGACACAAATACAAAAATGTGTAGGAAAGAATGAGACAGAAATATACAAAACGACAGGTAAGAGACACAAATACAAAAATGTGTAGGAAAGAATGAGACAGAAATATACATACTATTTTATATTATTATATATATTCATCTCATTCTTTTGTCAATTTACTGAAGTTTCACTTCTATCGTGTGTGAATCGCACACACACCTTTTTGTGTTATCTAAATTAATTTAAATTCAATTAATTTAAAAAGAAATGGTTATTTTTATAAACTTGGACATGGCAAGTAAAGAGTTTAGATCTTGATCATAAAAAATTGGAAGTAAAAGGATAGAAAAGATTCAGAAAATATATGTCTACACCAAACTAAATTATGTTATAAAAAAAATTAAATAAATTAAAAAATAAAATGACTCATCAACTAGTAAGATTATAAACTGAATTATAAATATTTGAACCAGACCTTGGTTCATTTCGGTATTTATTGGGTACAAGTATATTAATTAACTTAATAAAAAAACATTAGATAAGTTAATATGTTCGTTAGTTTTCTTAAATTTTCTAATTTTCCGCACTATTTTTTTTTGACGCTTACGAATTTTCGATCAGATCACATGTCCTGACGCGAGTTCAACATTTTTTACCCATCTCAAAAGTGCACAAAGCCGCTAAAGAAGTTTTCACTTCAAAAATGATAAAAGAAACGGTGGGACTGATCACTGATGAAAATGCTGTAAAAATTGTTTGTAGGTTATTAAAAATAAGTAAACATGAGACTCGCATGAAAATCCACCCTTATGGGGACTACATATAAATAAAACGCCGAAATTCTGGACCGGGGTGATTTTATGTACTTTTTTATTCATCGAGGTAGAAATTTGTGTTGGTTTTAAAGGGGCATTACTTAATTACATACTATTTTAATTGAGCTGTAAATTTTACGGGTTATAGCTTTAAATAGGGCCAAGTTCTATTATATGCATAATAAAAGGTTATAAAACGATTAATTTTGTTCATTTAATTGTATGTTAATAAAGAAAAGGAATTGCCGCCCTTGTTTTCATTACAATGTATTTTTTATTATCATCACTATTCGACACGCACGTTTTATTAGAAATGTACCGATTTTTAAAATGGCTGACCTACGTGCGTGGCGAGTCGTTTATTAAAAATTAAAACAATTCATATTTCATTCACGTCTTACACAAATAACAGAGAAAATATATTATTGTCTGATAAATAAATTGTACTAGATGGGCTGAAAAATTGCCTAGATGTAATTGGAGTACCTTCACAGAATTTCTATCAGGCACTGGTAAATACTAAGTTAGTCTCTGTCTATATCTATTATCTATAGTTTAACAATAACATTTATTCCATTATTTCTGTAGGGAAAAAGAAATAACACGAAAATTACGAGAATATATATTGCGTATGAAGCGTATTAAATGTTGCCAATATAGCGCAGACCTTTTAATCAAGAAATATACAGGAACAAAGAACGAAATCAAACATTTATACGACTAATATTCCTCTTATTAATATTGTTTTCGGTTTGCTTGGCAAAACATTTATAGTTTATCCATTGTATTTAAGGGATCTTGTGTTAACAAAAAGTTTGAGAAACTTTGGGAATATTTAAAATCCTTTTAAGAATTCATATATAAAAGCTAAGTCTTAAAAAAATTGTTTTATAAAGTAACTTAGATATTGAATGAGTATGTTAATGGAAGCGTAGTTGAGTCAGTGAATGTCTTAGATTAACTTAGACAAATTCTTAAATTTTAACTCAGGTTAAAATTTAAGAATCTGTTTCTCAGCTCTCAAAACTCAAGAGGTATAATAATGATAATAAAATAAAACCTTCGACCGCGATTACAATTGCCTGGAGAGGAACGAATAATCATTACATTGGAGTAAGGATGTCTAAATTGTCGCTATCAACAACAGATATAACGAGTGAATGAACAGTGAAATTAAGGAATAATGTTCATTCGTTCGTGATAAATAAACTTTGAAACCACCGACTCAGCTTAACTAATACATAAAAAAATAAAGTTTAAAAAACTAAACCCGACTATGTAAAAAAGTAGACTAAAAAGGACAGAAACCGAGAAATGCATAGGTATAAAAATGGTCAAGGTAGAACCGTGGTCGCACCCATGTATACCTACCATGTCTGTTTCATGGAGATGTTCCTCTAATCATATAAATAATCATAGTAGGTTAGTTTCTGTCTGAATTATTTTCTTGTTTCATCCTTTTCAGACCACTTTTTTACGTAGTCGGGTTATAGTTTATTAAACTTTATATTTTTATTTAATAGTTTTCAATTTCTCGATCGAGATAACCTTTATAATCTTATATTGTAACGTAATGTTGGTTTTTATTTGCTTAAGTGAGTAAATAACTGCAACGACTGGCCGCGCGGACTATACGACCGCATTTAAACATATATATTGACATAAACAATAACATATATATACATATTTGTAACGTACTCGCCAAGACCTTTCTTTTGATACCAAACACGTGATAATCAGTTCAGTTTAATTTTTTTCGAGGTTAGAATCTGAGATATAAATTCCGTCATAAAAAATCATAAAATTTTTATAGCCTATGTCACCCGCGCCATTATTATGAATCTATTGACACCTTATTCATTAAAATTGTTTCAGTAGTTTAGGCGCTAGAGTGGAACATACAAACATACATATATACATACATACATACATACATAGACTACCAAAATCATAACCCTTCCTTTTGGCTTCGCCGTAGTCGGGTAAAAATATAAAAAGGTTCAGCAAACTCAATTTGCAGTTTATTTAATGTCATATCTCGCCTAATTTGTACACAAAACCTCAAATAATTTTCACTAAAACCGTCATGAATAAATCACTTTGTTCATTAGTGAAAACTACATGAAAATCCGTTCAGAAGTTATCGCATTTCGACAGACAGACTTAATTTGAGAACTGTCAGTTAATATTAACGCTATTTAATAAACACGTAAACATTGATATAAAAAGAGTTAAAATAAAAAATAGAAAGTGCCCAGCAAATAATTAGACCAAGGAGTTTAACAATAAGGGGTGACGTCAGTAAAGTTTGGGGACATCTGCTCTGTCTATAGACACTAAAAGGTTATAAAGTAAGATAGTTGCAATATTTTTTACCAAATACCGTATTATATAGCTTTTTATTTAGTTTCCACAACCTGTGCTCTGCCTCACCTTTTTCAAACTTTATTTCTGAGGGCCCTTGTAATAACTAGGATTGCGCGAATCCCAGGTTGGAAAAAGCTGACTAGCCTAATATTATTTTTTATGGAGTTACAACTTCTACCTACGAGAATTGTTAGAACTAAAATTATAGGAATAATTGAATAACCTTGTTAGTAGTTTTGTATGAAAAAACAAACAAACCTATTTTCCCTAATAATATCATTAATAATGCCTATTGGAATATTTTTCATTATTATGATAATAACTTAAAATATATTTTTATTTATAAAACAAAGTTAGTTAAATGATTAATAACTGATGATACTTTGTATAAAGATGGACTAGTGCTTAGGGTATGATATTTACCTTTTATCCCTATAGACTTGAAGGGCTTGAAATAGGGTCTTCTTGAAAATTAAACGTTATAATTATATCGAACATATTGCATAGGAAAAATATTATATTTTTTATTAATTATTAAATAGTAGATTATTATAAAAGGTAGCAAAAAAATAAGGTAAAATTTTAACGAAAATATAAAAGACTGAAGAACTGACGGACACTCCTGGCCTAGCAGAATTTGTTGTTCTTTTAATTGTTCTTAAGAAAGAAACAGATATACAAACAAACAAGGACAGCTAACCCCAATAAAGTTGAATAATGAAAGAACTTGTTTCATAAACAATTATATGTAAGTGCTTGTAGAGTTGTAGTTCTGAGAAACAGTCACGTTCTCAGGTAACTTATATCGAATACATTTGTATTTACATACAGAACAGTGCTCAGTTATAATAATATTGTTATAATATATACTATTCGATAACCCCGGCTTCGCCCGAGTACATAATTTATATATGACTAATTCTCAAAGACAAACGGTGACGCAGCTCGATGCATGTCGAGCTGTGTGAACGTTCTTCATCCCCTATTTTAACCCCTTTGCAATTTTTTTTCGCGATGAAACTTAGCCTACGTCCTTTCTCAAGCTCTTGTCTATTTATATAAAAAAAATCATCAAAATCGTTTCAGTAGTTCTAACGTGAAAGCGTAACATACACAGATAGATAGAAGTTAGGATTGTTAATTGACAAAAATTGGTCAATTACGAGTCGGACGCAAACACTGAGGGTTCCGTGCAATTTAGATAGAGGGATATATATTTGTCATTAAAAAACTGTTGTCCCTAATATATCCAAAAATCCAAGTATAGACAGAATTAAAGATTTATACTTCAAAATATTCCCGTCAAATGAGCATTGTCCACAAATGTCTGGAGCCTGGACACTCGCCAATATAATCAAGTAACGGGAAAGAACGAATGTAATCAATTTTATTCTTTATTGACCGAGTGAATGGTTGCCATCTGTATTTGCCTGGATTTTTAAGGACATAATGTTTAGGACATTAAATATTAGCAAGTTAGAAATGAGCTGATAGTCTTCAAACGTCTGACCAGATCTTCACAATACATAGTTTAGAACCATCTCGATTAAATTACCTTTTAATTAAATATAATTTCATTAAAATAGGTCCATTATTATTACATTACATTAAACTTATAACACCCCGTCGTTGTAGCGTCAAAATAACTACTTTTTACACAAGATGGCAATGTTATGAATTTCTTTAGAATTAATGAGTGTTTACCACTTAGCTCAATGTTTATGCTCTAAATAACTAAGCAGTGGTAACCTGGTTCTGAGTCGCTTGCTTGATGATCCACTTGAATAATATTATATTTTCCTTACTAATATACAGGGGAAATTTCTAGACTATCCAATTAATAGATTATTGCCTCATAAGAACTCATTCGCTGATTAAATCTCTTCGATCGATCTCGATTAAATTACCTTTCAAACAAATAAAACTTCATCAGAATTAGTCCATTCATCATCATCACGACCCGTCAATGGCCCACTGCTAAGCCGGGTCTCCTCCTCAGAATAAGGAGGGTATTAGGCCAAAGTCCACCACGCTGGCCCAGTGCGGGTTGGCAGACTTCACAAACCTTTGAGAACTTTTAGGGAACTCTCAGGAGTGCAGGTTTCCTCACGATGTTTTCCTTCACCGTTCAAGCAAGTGATATTTAATTGCTTAAAACACACATAACTTATAGTCAGAGGTGTGTGGCCAGGAAATAAAAAAAAAATAATTAAACTCGCCCCAAATTTCCAGTATTGATAGCCCTACGTTTAATTGACCTTCAAAAGAACTAGTTCGTGAATGGTTTGTTATAATTTGTGCATTGTTCACTACGTGATGACTCAAAGATTGGTTTGTGAAAGTTTCCATTCATTTGAGGCTTTAGTGGGACGAGAAAATGAGAATTGAAAAAGTGTAACAATTGAAGATTACATCTAGATGGAATCTAATTCAATTGGATATTTGGACTTCTTTCATACTTTGAGATATAAAAAAATAATTGTTTCTACAACCGCAGTAAAAGTTTCAGTCTTTCATTCTCTGTAATTCATTTAAATTAATTTTATAAAATATTTTTTACATTTAATGCATACAGGAATTTCACTTTATCTGGGATAAAAATTAGCTCTAAGAATACCTTTTTTTTTGGGATAAAAAACATCCTATCTGTATACAGTAATATTTATTAGACCGTTGAAGTCTTTTTGCGAATTACTCCAATTATTACATAGCACTTACTTTTTTCGGGTTAACTACGGCGAAGCCAAAGGGAAGGATAATGATTTTGACAGTCTATGTATGTATGTTTGTTTGATCCACCGTAACGCCTAAACCAGTGAACCAATTTTAATGAATGACGTGTCAATAGATTGGTAATAATTGCCCGGATGACATAGGCTATTAATAACAAGGTCTTGGCAAGCACATATTGATGAAATCAAAATATATATCATCATCACGACCCTTCAATGCTCCACTGCTGAGCCGGGTCTTCTCCTCAGAATGAAGAGGGTATTATTTCCTTCACCGTTAAAGCAAGTGATATTTAATTGCTTAAAACACTGATGATATAGCATTGATATAGCAGTGATGGCCCAGTGGTTGAGACTTCAAGTCTTACTCGGGAGGTCCGGGTTCGGCACACACCTCTGACTCTGAGTTATGTGTGTTTTAAGAAATTAAAATATATATAATAGTAAAATTTGCAATGTAAATGTCCCGAAAAGTAAATTTATTGAAGTACGGGAAATATTTAATTAAAAAGGGTAAATTAAATGATTACCCTAAAACAAGTTGTAGACGGTTACAAGTGGAACACACTCGCTAATTCGACGCAAGACAATGTTACACAAACGTAAACAGATCGAGGAAATAAAGTTGTGTACATATGTAATGCAACCAAATACGTTTTGTAAACGATAGATGGTAAAAGTGTTTATTTTCTGAATACCTAATAAGTAAGTTTAACTACCTGATATTTCCTTCAGTGAGAAAGCCTGGTTGCTTAATATTTTATAGCCCAAAAAAAAATTTACTATCGTTTAAGTAAGTTAAGTTCAATTTATAACACCTCAAAAAATATTTCCTTTTATCGCAATTTGATTTCAATTTAGTTTCCTTTTATTTAGAAAGACTAATTTGGGTCTAATCGAAAACAGTTTTCCTGTTTTGTTTTTATTAAAGTTCTTTTTTAGCTGGGTACAAATTTAGTCCCAACTCAATTACCTCTGCTATTTTATCAAACTCTCCTCCATTCTGTCTTCAATTGTATATGTTAGCCTTTAGATATTTATTTTTTACTACCTTCCTTAATTAAAATTTAAATACACTTCCGTCAACCTATTTTGTTGTGTTTACAATCCATACTAATATTATAAATGCGAAAATAACTCAGTCTGTCTGTCGCGCTTTCACACCAATACTACTGAACCGATTTAAATGAAATTTGGTATACAGATAGTTTAGAGTCTGACCCCTACTTTTTAATGCGAAAAAAAGGGTTGAAAGGATGGGATGAAAAGTTAACTTATTTTTTATTTTTTAGACTGTTGATTGGATATTAATAAATATGATATGCAAAGTTAGTATAAGTTTTACCTTCAAGGGTGTAAAATAATAATAGGGAAAGACTATTCCACGCGGACGATATCGCGGGCACAGCTAGTAAATAATATAGACAGCAATAAATTTTGTTGTTAGACATAAACAGCAAAATGTAACTTTAATTCATAGCGGTTTTTGCATCATTCGCGAACATTCATGAACGATATAATTTTTATTAATCATAATTATAGTTTGTTTACTCCGTCTTAGGTAATAATGATTCATTGTGACTTGAAGGTTATGAGATTAAATGCCCAAGTAGGTAACAAGAATTAAATGAATACACCAACTCTATTTGTTACTTCCTAGTGTTGCTTTAACCTAACAATTGTATTTTTACACCTCATTTATTTTGTATATAATTACTTTCCTAATAATAATAGTATTACTACTAGTATTCTTTAAACCCTTCGACTAAGCTAAATGCTTGTGTTAGGAATGCGTCGTCTCAGTAACTTTGAACTGAATGTAAACATAAAAGTAGGTACAAAGCGTCAGACGTTCTGAGAAACAAAATTTGAAAGGAATCAAGCCAAAACGATAATGTCAACACTCACTAATCGCAACCTTGAGAAACTACACTAAAATATAAATCAAATGTGCTCAAAAACAACATACCTTTAAAAAAGAATCCAGATTAAAATCAAAACCAATAATAAGCACTTAGTTCACTGCGTTTCACAAGCGCACATCACATCACTATACAACAATATAAGGAGAAAATCACGAAAACACGGGAGTTAAAAATCCGTCGGTAATTACGTGGTAACACGTCTGTACCCGACGCGGTCGGTCGACTGACTGAGTGCGAGGGGAACGAATGGAATGGGAGTGAACATTCGGCGCATCTGGCCGCGTGCGTAAACTCGCGAACTACCGCGTAGAAATTAAGAAATATAGCAAAGGATTTAATTAACAGTGCTAAAGGGAAATGACTTTTTTTAATAAATTTTTAATAGGGATGTTATTATATTACTACAACGTGTTTAATATTGATATTGATTATAAATACGAGTTTTTTTTAAATCCATATAAATAAAAAAAAATAGTAAAAACATTTTTTACTATTTTTGTCTGTCTGTTTGTTTCGGCTAATCTCTGAAATGGCTGGACCGATTTTGACGGGACTTTCACTGTCTGATAGCTGATGTAACAAAGAGTAACTTAGGCTATTTAACATCTCGCTACGACCCATAGGAGCGCAGCAACACGCGAACAAAGTCGCGCGGGTTGGCTAGTTATTATTAAAAATAAAATCGAAGACGTAATTTTTTCATTAAGTCAATTTATAAGATATTTTCACATCATAAATAAAAGTGGGAAATTATACGAGTTAGCAACACCGTTATCCTTTAACAACAAGCTGCTGAACTTGTGTGGTGTCATTATGCTGGGACTCCGAAAAGTGCATATTATTATTGTGTTTTACGTGTATTATAGCTATCATAGAAATAATAGTTATTAAGATATGAGTTACGTTGTTGCCTGAATGGTTTGAATTTTAGATGACGAATGACGATGATGTTTGAAAGAACGAACGACGCAGTATTGACGACGTTAAGACGAAAAGAAGTATTTTTAAGATTGTTTTGAGAGAGAGAAATAAATAAATTTGATATGAGATAGAGAATATTATAGAGTTTATTTTTACATAAATTTGGGAAAATTTTTTTGTTTATCTGTGTAACCGTATGGGGTCGTTTAAGTATTATGTAACCACTAACTGCGCCCCGCGGTTGCACCAGCTATATTTTGGATAATTCACACTATATCGTTATAAATTATAGCCTATGTGTTATTCTGATGTGTAAGCTATATTATTGTAAAGTTTCATCAAAATCCATTCAGTATTTTTTGCGTGAAAGAGTAACAAACATACATCATTACATTCTTACAAACTTTAGCGTTTATAATATTAGTAGGATTAAAGGGGTCGTGGGGATCCTGGCTTTGCTTATTTTGATGACATGGGGATGGGAGGGTTTGCATGATGATTACGTCAAAGATAAAAAAAACATGCACATGATAATTGCAAATCTGCTTACGTAATATTTGTATTAAAATACAGGCTTTGTTTCATTTATATAATATTTCAGAAAAAACACTGTAAAATATGTTTTAGCCCAGCAAAACTAAGTCGGGTCGACTGTATTAAAAGCCGGGCTATTTAGTAGCACAGATAAAATGGAAAGTGACAATTTGTCATGACGCGTAATGGCGGCCTGACGCTACAACAACGTGACAAAGGCCACCAGTGTTCAGGTAAATTAGATAAGGTGTGAACATCCTTTTATCCCTCATTTGAGGATGTTGTACTTTAGATTTATTTTGGATTTTTCTAGTAGAATAATAGGGTATGGGTAATGTGAGCATACGTACAGCCTCGTTATTTAGTTGTAAGTCCAGTTATCCCGAAAGAAAGCTGAACGTAAAACTGTCGTTTTACGGAATCGCGCGAAAATTACTCCATAGCTGACAATGTCATGGCGATCCCTATTGAATAGTATATTTTAAAATAAAAATACTAAGGATATCTTCTAACTTAACTTACCAAATGAAAAGTTATAGAATTGATGATTATTATTTGTTTATTTTTTTGGCACGACTATCATCGTCACTATGGTTTGCCTGTTACAAATACCCGAGGAGAAATTGTTTTGTTTGATTTTATTTTGTATTTTCACCTCTGTCTCCTCCGTGTCCCGTTTTGAGTGATATGTGTGTTCATTCCCCTACAATATTAATCTAGGTTGACTTATGATGTATAAGAACAATCAAACGGATCTCCATACTTATTTTATTGAAGAACTATCCATATCTACGACTTTTCAATTTTCCTAGATTTTCCAATATATTTAGCTCATGTAAGTTATGTGTAAAACAAAACTTAAGCTTAATTATAAATACATAAAATAAATTATGTAATATTCAAAAATATATCTCGACTGTTCCATAATAAATAACGTTTCTCCCAAACAATCTGTGGTATTCAAGCAAATGATTTCAATAATCGCCTTTCGCTCAGACAAACAGAATGAATTATCAATTTTTTTACGTGTCAAAAATAGATGTCATAATATCTGCCATTACAAAATACTAAAAAAATTAAAACTGCGTAGTATATATGTAAAGTTAGAATGAACTGAATTAATATTCTAAAACTACTTAACTGTGTTGTATAAATGTAATTAAATTCTATCCTACCCATAAACATGATAAAAATGTAAATGTAAAATTTCATTGATTTGAATATCCCAAATACGTGGCTATGCAAATGTAGATGTAAAATTGCAAGTATTATGTGCAAATGTAAATGTAAAATTACATTGATATGAAGAATGTCCCAAAACCTAGCTATGCAAATGTAGATGTAAAATTGCAAGAATTATGTGCAAATGAAATGTAAAATAATAATGATTTGAATATGGCAAAACCTTACTGTGCAAAGTAGGTGTAAAATTACAATGATTTGAATATCAAAAAACCTTCCTGTACAAATGTAGATGTAAAATTGCAAGAATTATGTGCAAATGAAATGTAAAATAATAATGATTTGAATATGGCAAAACCTAGCTATGCAAATGTAGATGTAAAATTCCAAGAATTATGTGCAAATGAAATGTAAAATAATAATGATTTGAATATGGCAAAACCTTACTGTGCAAAGTAGGTGTAAATTACAATGATTTGAATATCAAAAAACCTTCCTGTACAAATGTAAATGTAAAATTGCAAGAATTATGTGCAAATGAAATGTAAAATAATAATGATTTGAATATGGCAAAACCTTGCTGTGCAAAGTAGGTGCAACATCACAAAGATTTGAATATCAAAAAACCTTCTTGTACAAATGTAGATGTAAAATTGCAAGAATTATGTGCAAATGAAATGTAAAATAATAATGATTTGAATATGGCAAAACCTTACTGTGCAAAGTAGGTGTAAATTACAATGATTTGAATATCAAAAAACCTTCCTGTACAAATGTAAATGTAAAATTGCAAGAATTATGTGCAAATGAAATGTAAAATAATAATGATTTGAATATGGCAAAACCTTGCTGTGCAAAGTAGGTGCAACATCACAATGATTTGAATATCAAAAAACCTTCTTGTACAAATGTAGATGTAAAATTGCAAGTATTATGTGCAAATGTAAATGTAAAATTACAATGATTTGAATATCAAAAAACCTTCTTGTACAAATGTAGATGTAAAATTGCAAGAATTATGTGCAAATGAAATGTAAAATAATAATGATTTGAATATGGCAAAACCTTACTGTGCAAAGTAGGTGTAAAATTACAGTGATTTGAATATCAAAAAACCTTCCTGTACAAATGTAGATGTAAAATTGCAAGAATTATGTGCAAATGAAATGTAAAATAATAATGATTTGAATATGGCAAAACCTTACTGTGCAAAGTAGGTGTAAAATTACAATGATTTGAATATCAAAAAACCTTCCTGTACAAATGTAGATGTAAAATTGCAAGAATTATGTGCAAATGAAATGTAAAATAATAATGATTTGAATATGGCAAAACCTAGCTATGCAAATGTAGATGTAAAATTCCAAGAATTATGTGCAAATGAAATGTAAAATAATAATGATTTGAATATGGCAAAACCTTACTGTGCAAAGTAGGTGTAAAATTACAATGATTTGAATATCAAAAAACCTTCCTGTACAAATGTAGATGTAAAATTGCAAGTATTATGTGCAAATGTAAATGTAAAATTACAATGATTTGAATATGGCAAAACCTTGCTGTGCAAAGTAGGTGCAAAATTACAATGATTTGAATATCAAAAACCTTCTTGTACAAATGTAGATGTAAAATTGCAAGTATTATGTGCAAATGTAAATGTAAAATTACAATGATTTGAATGTGCCAAAACCTAGCTATGCAAATGTAGATGTAAAATTCCAAGAATTATGTGCAAATGAAATGTAAAATAATAATGATTTGAATATGGCAAAACCTTACTGTGCAAAGTAGGTGTAAAATTACAATGATTTGAATATCAAAAACCTTCCTGTACAAATGTAGATGTAAAATTGCAAGTATTATGTGCAAATGTAAATGTAAAATTACAATGATTTGAATGTCCCAAAACCTAGCTATGCAAATGTAGATGTAAAATTCCAAGAATTATGTGCAAATGAAATGTAAAATAATAATGATTTGAATATGGCAAAACCTTACTGTGCAAAGTAAATGTAAAATTACAATGATTTGAATATCAAAAAACCTTCCTGTACAAATGTAGATGTAAAATTGTAAGTATTATGTGCAAATGTAAATGTAAAATTACAATAATTTTGAAATGCTTAAACTGTGTTGTGTATATGCAGATGTATAAATACCGTAATTTTAAAATCTTAAAAATAAACTGTAACTATAAAATTATGATCAAAATCGAATTATTTATAGCACAATAAAGCACAAGTGTGTTGGTTACTATGAATAAAGAGTTACAAAGTCAGAAAGCATTATATGTAAAGTATGGTAAGTGACGACGAATTCAGATACTAAAATTCTCTATTAAGGAACCGACTACTTGAAACTTTGTTTTGCGTCTACTTCGTTTTATTATACTTTTAAGTTTGCCACGTCTATTACCTTTGAGAATATAGAACTCAAAAGTAGTTCCATAAAGTATCTTAATAAGTTTGTGTTTAAACTCGCCCTCGCTTCTCTTTGATGGTAATTGTTAATGCAATTAGATTCGGGTGTGTAAAATCTTTTATTTTTTTGGATACGATTATTTACATATCTCATTCAGATTTAGGCTGTGTTTACACCACAGATGTGTTCGTCAAGAACCAATAGAATCGCTACATTTGGCACACTAAGAGAGGCTAGGCAACAAGTTAAAGTAGTAAAACTGTGATATTATTACCCGCAATCAAAACTTACTTTTTGTAAAATTACAATTGTCTCGCACATCCTCGCCAATGAGGTATATTGGAATCGTTCATTCACTCACTTGCTCGCACACACATTCCCTTAGTCGTTCATTCATTCATACTCTCCCAACTGCAACTGTTTTCCGTCCATGTCTCTAATCTTCTGTCTCACTCACTCAATTTTTCTTTTGTACAATACAACAACAAAAGAATTATCCATTTTGGCGCAGTCATTCTGAAGTTATGCGCGTACATACATACAGGCAATTTAACAAAGTTAATACCCCCAAATGTAATTTTTTTACAGTAATGTATGATGGGGTTCTCAATTTGTAAATTGTCATGATACATGTGTAATAGAGGCTTCCGTTCGTATATCCCATGCTCTATCACCCCTCTGATCTTTAGGGGAAATAAAAATATCAATCCTAGGGTTCCCTGACAATTTTGAAAGCACATATTTTATTTCAGCCATACCCACAGTTTCGCCAATATTCCCCGACAGGTCTAAAGCAGAATAATAAGAGATTTCATACAATAAATATTGTCTAAAGTCTTCGTATTCAGGCATCTCTTGCATTTAAATCGAGTAGTAGATGGTAATAGTCCTTATCATGTAAACGGCGTTCTTTAACCTGCTCCTGAGTCACAAGTCCCAGGCACCGCTGTACAGTAATAGGTATGATCCTTTTACATATCTTCGCCTGGTTGTTAAAACCTCAGTGCTGATTGAGATAGAGTTAACAAGTAAGTTAGTGTTTGAATGATTAAACGAGTGAGCGAAAGTGAGCGGTTGAGTACATGTATCAGTTAGAGTATGACCAAATAAATGTGTCATTGAATGTTTTTAATGAACAGGTGAGTGAGTGAGTAGGTAAGCAGAATCAGCAGGAGTTAAGGCGAGAGATAATCGAATTTCCTAAACATTATTGAATCAATGGATGAATAAATGAGTGAGTGTGCGTGTTAATGTGTGAGTGAGATTGAGAGGGTATTAAGTATCTAAATGTGTGTTTAATTTAAATATAATATATGTCGGGGTAAAGTTGGGGTAGGATAATCATCACTTCCGTCGCGTCATTTTTATATTCAAAGATTTTTAACAGTCTCAAACGAGTAAAAGATTATCGATTAATCGGGATGCCAGCGCCCTATTTCCGCTTTGTTGATTTACTTCTTCCCACTAGTGGAAAACATTGCTAACATTGTTTAGTCCCTTTATATTCCCTGACTGACGCAGTATAATTTAGTCTCTCGACAAGTCTCTTTGAGTGAACATCACCTGGAGTTGAAGTGTAACAAATAGTGTGTCGCGTCACGGATATTGGACATCTCGGACTAAGGATCATGTGAGTTCTTATATTTTATTTATGTCTTGTATTTTATATGAGTCCCTACATTGTATTTAGATGTGTTAGCACAACCTTAGGTTAGGTTAGGTTCGTCTTATGTTAACCTAACCTAAGATAGACAGTGAGACCGGGCAGTGGAGGCGAGTGTCGTAATTACATAAAGGAATCCCTTATCCCGGGCAGTGCCTTGGACTTGGTCACAAGTCCAAGGCACTGCCCGGATTCCTGTTCAAAAACTACGGAATTGGATATTCGATTAATTAATTCATCCTAATCGTCTCTCTGTTCTGACATATACATTATACATATAAAAAATAAAAGAAATATCCATTAAAAATATGAAAGTAAAAGAAATATGAACAACAAAGCGGAATGAGTCGAGTCCTTGAGAATTACAACAGAAAGTTTTTTCCGATAACGCCACTGTTCACTGTAAACATTTGCTTTTAATTTAACTTCCAAACATGTATATAATGAGTTGTATTTATATGTTTTACACGTGTAATATGTTTGTTATATTAAGGAATTTCCACACTGTGTGTCATTTGGTCTAACAAGAGAGATTTGATAGTTTTTATCTCAAATGATATTTTTTGTTGCAAATTAAATGCTTGTGATAAGACAATAAGTTTTTGTATGATGTTATGGGGCCGTCCTTAAGTATTAAAGGGGGGCGGGAGGTATTGTATTGTATTGTGAGTGGGCTCCTGTTTCCGCACTTAGCCTCTAAATCGGTCCATTGTGCGTGCATGGATGACTAGCTATAAGAGCCAGCCGAGCTCCTTCCAGAAGCGCAGAAGTTTCCTGGGAACTTCACAGGCTTCTTGGAGCGACCTTATGTCTTTGAGGATTTGTGCCCGTGGTGTGGCGACGCCCACGCATTCCAGGACTACGTGGGTAGTCGTCTCTTCTGCTTGCAGACAACCCCTACAGATAGGACTGTCAGTCAAGCGTATGGTAAATAAGTGTTTGTTAAGTGGGTAGTGTCCCGACGTTACTCCCACTATTAGACGAAGATCAATGCGATTCAGATTGAGCAGTTTTCAGGACAAGGTCCTTGAAAAGGCAGGGACGGCTAGTTTGGACTGCCGACAGTCTGTTGCGTTATTCCATCTCGCATTGTGCGTATCTAGGGTGAACTGACGCAGCCATGAGCGAAAAGTGCTAAAGGAGAGAGGAAGGTGTGGTACAGGGCCTACCACAGTGGCCATGGATCCTCTTTTTGCCAGCTCATCAGCTGCATCATTACCTAGAGATCCGCTATGTCCCTTTATCCATTGTAGGACGACCCTGTTGACTGCAGCAATGCGTTGCAGTGCTAAGTGACAATTTTATATGAGGCTTGATGTGATAGAATCACTGCCAAGCACTTGGAGAACAGTCTACTTTCAGAGAGAGAATCTGTGATTTCTCTCTTAAAGACTGCATTATATTTGATGACAAAAGGATGGGGGGGTTTGTATGGTGATTGCGTCAGCTATTAAACACGGAATCATCAAAACGTGAATATCCCTGCTCAAAATGAGGAAGGAGAAAATAATTGGATCAATATTTACGTGAGCTCGAAGGGTTAGGATTTGCTTGCTTTTGCGGACATGGAGGGTTGGAGGGGGTTTGATGGTTTAGGAAAAAATCTGCTTACGTTATACTTTAACGGTGACTGAAATAGAATTGGATTTATTTTTATGTTTTGGAATTCTTTGGCTACAGACATTTACTGATTATAAATCCACATTATTATTATATAATAGAGAAGAAACAATTACTATTAACTAACAATAAGTAAAATAATTGAACAAATTACAAATAGCACCCGTATCCAACAATTTTGGGAGTCAAGATCTTTACCTAGATAATACAAACAACAACAAATACAGCACAAACAATAAAATTATGGGATTTTCGATCAAAAGTATAAAAGATATAAGGATTGTTTTTCTTTTTAAGTATTTGTACAATTGTTATTTCAATAAACTTCCCCTCAGAACATAAATAATGCATGTCGAATTATATATAGAGTCGATAAAGATCGATAATACAATTCCGCGGGTATTGTATATGAAATAAATCTCTGTAGAACAAAGCGTTTCCGATCTTTCTCTTCGCTGAGGAAATAACTCTGTTGGTCGTAGAGTAATATTTCCTATTCAATATATACTGTTTTATTAGCTGACCCGGCAATTAAATTATGTCCCTGCAATAAAAATTATTTCTAGTGGGTCACCCTTTCCACCTAGGGATTTAAAAAATAGACTACGACCTGTTCAAAGACCTACCAAATATACACAAAAAAAAATCATGAAAATCGGTTAAGCCGTTTCGGAGGAGTTCGATAACAAACTCTGTGACTCGAGATTTATATAACTATAGACGCTTAAAAGTATACGAAGTAAAAGAGAACTAAAACGCAAAGAGAGATATTTATTCATAAGCTTTAGTCACTTTATTCGTGATATTTGTATGAAGACCTGTCGTATTATTGTAGGTCAAATACTGTGTAATTAAAAAAAAAATGTTTGTTTTAACATAGTGTAAACTCCATTTAAATATATATAAATTTCACTTTATTTACTAAGGAACTCTTCAAACTCTTCTCTCTTTTTAACGATAAGACTATGTAGAGTTTAAATGAAAATTATATTCTAACTTAAACTAAACTATGTTTAATAAATAAATCTAGACAAACTAATTGATGAGAGGAATAATATCTATCTTCTATATATGTATATAACAAGGAATTACTGTTCGTTTGTCTCGCTATAACTCGAGAATGGCTTAAGCTAATTTTGATCTTGAAATATTTGTGAGAAACAAATTCGATCCTTAATATGCCATCAACAGTCTGACTGAAGTCTTAGTCTTGCGCGGTCTCTCAAGGAGCGAAGTAGTCTCTGGATTGTATCAGTGAGTGTTAAGTGCAGTGGTGTGGAAGCGCTGTGAGTGCTCTCCGATTAAGGTCACGTGAGTACCTTACAATGTAGTTGCCACGTCTTGTGTTAGGTTAGGTTTATGTAAGTTTAACCTTGGCTTTAAACAGATAACCTGAGCAGTGGAGGGGAGTGTCGTGATCACTTAAAGGACGTACTTAAGCCACCTTGGACACAAGTCCAAGGCACTGCTTAGGTTTCTCTCGTAATTGTAAGAGATCATATTTGATTATTTATCGGTTCCGTGCCAGTATCTACGTTGCGTTTACCCAATAGTCTACTCAATATCATCCCCCCTGTTAGTGTTTTCCAATATTTCCCTCTCCTCCTTCCTTCTCATCAATAAAATCCCCGACATATATGAAAGTGATACGATGTTGTTCGGGTTATCTAGTCCTAAATATTTCCTTAAGTGCTATTAATATTATATACAAAGTTACATGACTTATGTCATTACTTAGAAACTTTTCTTTTTTTATTGCCAATGCTGAGTCAATCACTCTTACTTTTCCCATTACTCGTTATTTTAACGAGAAATATTTATGTAATACAACATGGAAACTTCTATAATACGAGTAGACGGTCGAACTGATGGTAAGTAGCCACCATTGCCCACGGACATCGACAATGCAAGAGAGCTTCTCTTGTGACCCTGAATCTACTGAAACTGCAGCATCAATGGGATAGGACAAGATCCCTTACCAACTAGAGGGGCTAGGTTACTCGCCTCTTACGAGATGCTCTCCCAGCGAGGGGGGAATTGTGTTCTAACCTGTCCCTTGATGGGTAACTGAGAAATAAAAGTTCTTTCTAGAAGAAGAAGAAGATCGTGGGGTACTAGGTGGGGTGCGTAGCTAACAACCATTATCATGTACCTTTGAGTTATAAATACCCTTAACAAATCCCGCATGCTCCACATCCTCCTAAAGTTCATGTTTAAGTCCTAAGATGTTATATAAACCATCTCTGTACAGTAGTGTTTGGGGCTTGAGACCCAGGAGTAACTTTAAAACTTTTTGAAATACTTCTCATTATTTCATTTATCTCTAATATTCAGCTATTCAATAGCTGTATATTTTATTATTATTATATAACTATATGTATATTTTCGGGATAATTAAGTAGCTTATTTATTAATATAGGTTATAAAGTATATATGTGCCAAATTTCATTGAAATCCATTAAGCCATTTTTGTATGATTGAGTAACAAACATCAAATATACTATTAATGTCATACTCGTATAGTAGGCGGTAGATCAATCATGTCGTACAGTTCTCTTGCTCATTTTTTAACATTATTTCTTATTATTGGCCATAAAGAAATAAATAAAATCCAACCCTTTTAAACATCAATAGGCCTAAAACAACAGGACTCCAAGAAAGGGAGCGACGATATTAATTTTATTCCCTCAAATGTCCTCGATTTCAATACGAGCTGTCCACGTGTGCCGGATGTGAATACAATGCCGTTTTACCTTCAAATATACTCGTGTGAGGATTGTATACTAGTCGACCTGCTCAGGCTTTGCACGAGTATGATTTAGCACATATTAAAATATTTCATTGAAATCCGTTCAGCCATTTTTGCATGATTGAGTAACAAACATCTAAACATCCATTTACAATCTTTCTCATTTATAATATTAGTAAGATAGTCTAGCGACCCATCCCGGCTTCGCACCAGTAATAGAGCATAATTATATGTCTCTATATGTCTCACCATATATTGTTTTGTTATATCTAAAAAAGAATTAAAAAGCGTTTGAGATGAAAGCTTCTAGACGACTTTCTCCGACATTTTTAAAAATAATCATCATTTATACAAGAATTTACTTAAAACCATAAAAATTTTTACACTACAACCCTCCTTATGAATCATTCTACCTATTGATGTAAACAGCATGAAAATAAGTTCAGTAGTTTTTGAGTTTATTGCGTAAAGACCAACAGACGCAGCGTGATGAGTTAAAAGAATATTCATCTTGAACTAAGTCCATTGACTTAGCCAATAAATTAAACTGTTGATATCATTTAACTGGCTAGTAGATTTTTTGATTATTTTTCGTTTACAAAGCTTTGTCTTAATAATTCGACACTTTGACGAGTAATTTGGTGTCATATTTTAGTGAAGTACCATTTATTGATGTAAGTTCCCTTGATGAGAATCATGAGGTTACGTTAATGTTAGTAATCAAGGTCGAACGATGTAACCGAAAGTTTACATGTATTAAAAGAGCTCTTTAAACCTGCTCCTGGGTCTTAAGCCCCAGGCAGTTGATAACTTAGTATTCTCGGGTATACCCACGTAATTATAATCTATAATAGAATTAAGCCAGTCTGCCAAGTGGTGTCGCGAAGTACATATTAAAGTATTAAAACTAATAGTATAGTGTTGTTTGGTGGCGTGGTGCTAGGCCTCCGTTATCGAGGAGCACGTGAGTAATGTGCTTTGTTATTTAAATATTTGTTAACGAGCTCGAGCCGTGGAGGTGGTAATGGGAGGAGAGTTAACGCTTAAGAGAAAACTTCTTTAAACTTGCTCCTGGGTCTCAAGCCTCAGACACTGCTCGGCTCCCATCTAGACTGAATACAGCACGATCCCCTCCATGTGTACAGCTCAGTTTAAAATATAAATACAAATTAATTTTATACATAAAAACCTTTTCGGTTTAAGTAGTTTCATAGTATATTTACAATGTATTAATTTTTTTTTTGGTGAATAAAAAAAAAATGAAAACTAAATTTGAAAAATACCATCATGTAATACTATTCTAATCTTCATTCTTTTGAAAATATCTTTCATCGCATTTCTGACTTCGTCGGAAAGTTGTCCAGCGAAGTTTGAGCGCATCTTTACTATTAATTCCTCTTCGGACTTAAAACAGTCTGAAACAGTTGGGAAATGTTTTTTAGACAATGCTCATTGGAACCAGTGTTTTGGAGTTAAATTGTTGGACTACTTAAATACTTGTTAATATTATAAATGTAACATTATTTTTGTTGGAAATGAAAAATCGTTTTTCATTTCAGTTTGAATTTCAAACCCCTCAACCAATGTTTTCTTAACCCCTCCAACTAAGCTAAAATGCTTCTACTAGTAGTAGCCACGTTTGTATTCCAATGTCTGGAATTTGAACCAACGACCTTTTCGATCGTGAATCCATCGTTTATCCATCATCCAATGTTGCCAAGGATGTAAAAATATCTCCCATTGTACTTAAGGCATGTACGGGTAAAAAATAAAACAAATGTATTATGCTACTTTATTGATGTTCAAATTGATAACGTGGGTATAGTAAAAAAAACTTACTACTTTTACCTGTAAGGGGACGGGTTAGAATACCCTCTTGGTGGTAGGGGATCTGTTCCCCAACTGGCTTGCTTGCGAATCTGGCTGTTAAGTGTCATAAACGCATTCTGGTTTAGCTGCATTTGAGCCAGACTTACCCATTCCCTATCCCAACCCATTAATGTTGCGGATCTAGTGGACTATGGGCTCTTGCTCAGGGTCCGCTAAGACTGCAGTATTTTTTGCTTCACTCCCTCCCCTCACTCTATCTTCGAGGATGGAACGCATGATCGATGTCCATGAGCGATGATGACCACTTACCATCAGGTGGACCATTTACTTGTCTGCACCATAAACAAAAACTTTAAAATCTAAAAATTGATGCGTAAAACACACAGAGTGCTGGTGCATGCCATGAGTACAATGGGGGGTATTGTTACACCCTTGGCAACATTAATAATGTTTTACATAAATGGAGTCTGATTTAGAGGATATTATAATAAGTATCATCGTTATGTTGACATGTTAGTCCGTTCGTAGACCAATTTAAATTGTCCTTTGTTTGAAAACCAAGCAATAATTCCACAATCTGTATAGCCAATAAATAATAAAATATATTCATATATTGAATAATGGAAATATTAAGTGAAAAATTCGCATACAAATTTATTAGCGAATCCAATGAGTTACCGCAAAGTAGATTGCACAAAGCGACGCTAACGAGCAACACCCGAACATGTTCATTAAAACATGGTAACAGTATTTACTAGTACTTTGTGTACATACTACATACGTACGGACATACTGACCGACTTCCTCTATTGCCTGATTGAGGTTGTGTTTCCACTAGAGATGGGAGGATGTGTTTGTGAAGAACTAATAGTCTCGCTCAGTGTCTCAAATCACATCTCTCTACACATCCTCACATATCTCTGGTGGAAACGCAGATTTAAAAATAATCAGGAGTTCAAAAACATTTTATTAACATTTTTGTGGTTACCCAGATTGTAAAGTACCAAATTTTATAATTGATGTGCTTAAATTGTCACTCTATAATTATGTAGTTTTTCATTATTTGAAAAAAGAGAGAGAGAGAGAGTAAGAAAAAGTTATAAAAAGAAAAATAATAGAAACAAAAATAAAAGAAAAGCGACAGATGCTAAGAGAGGGAAGACAGCAAAAATAAAATTAAATAGGTAAAGGAGAGAGAGAAAGAGAGAGAGACAGAAGAAAGTGAAAAGTGACTGATCATACTGAAAAATAAAAATAAGAATTAAAGAGAGAAAAAAGAGAGTGCATGAGAGACAATGATAGCATTATAAGAGGAAGAGAGAAGGAAATACTATAGACTTCTCTTAGTGAAAGAAGTTTTAAAATCGGATCAGTAGTAAAAAAATGGCCATATTCTATTAATTAAAAACTGTACATGGCAACACTAAATCACTTTTGTCACTCACGAATAGTGTAGTTTTCTAACAGTGAAAAATTTTTTTAAATCGGATTTGTAGTTCCTGAGAAACTCTTCAATTTACAAAATGGCCACCTTATGGCACTTAAATAGCCATATCTTTTTAATTAGAGTATTTATGGCAACACCAAATAGCTGATGTTACCCGGAAAGGATGTAGCTTCCTATCGGTGAAAGAATTTTCAAAATCGGTTCAGTACTTTTAGAGCCTATTCGCAACAAACAAACAAACATTTTGTATGTTACATACAATCAAATCTTTCCTCTTTATATAATAGATTACATACTATTAAAAAAATTATGATTTCCATCTTTGCTATATATTTTTTTTATTTTATTCAACGTTTAAATCAACGAGATAAAACTTCTTTTAAATATATTTAAAAATTAGTTTTTAAACTTTTTTAAAGGTATGATTAAAATGTAACAAGCTATAAATCCTTCAATCCCTCTCTAAAAATTTGCTAGATTTGTAATATAATCCTGATAACCTTTGAATTACTTAACCATTTTACCCTACAAGAAACTTTAGGGCTAACTAGGAAATCAAATCAAGTGTTTAGAAATCAATATTATGAAAAATATTTCACAATATTATAATGAAAGATAGAGCTATTTAGAAGAGAGAGGATCGACTCAAAAAAAGAAAAACAAAAAGGTCATACTCAATCAGTGGTGTTAAGGAACCATTCCTCTCAATAAATGTATCATCAATATCATTTTACAAAAATTAAATAAGTTATACTAAAGAAATAGAGCTGTTTTAAAGTAGGCATATTGATTAAGTACTAAGAGAAGCGAGAGATTATCAAGTAAAATAAAACCAAGAAGGAGTCTACATCCGTGGTGTTGAGAAACCATTTCTCTCTATTTAAACCCACATGGGTTATTATTACTTCAATAAAAATACGTAAATTATAGAAAAAGAAACATTATATTGTAAAAAAATGATTACTTAGAGAAGCGAGGGCTTGATAGTGAAATAAAAAACAAATAAGACAATGACTCTACATCAGTCGTGTTGAGAAACAATTTCTCTCTATTTAAACCCACATGGGTTGTTATTATTTCAATAAAAATACATAGATTTTAGAAAAAAAAAACATTATATTGTAAAAAAATGATTACTCAGAGAAGCGAGGGCTTGATAGTGAAATAAAAAACAAATAAGTCAATGACTCTACATCAGTGGTGTTGAGAAACCATTTCTCTCTATTTAAACCCACATGGGTTGTTATTACTTCAATAAAAATACATAAATTATAGAAAAAGAAACATTATATTGTAAAAAAATGATTACTTAGAGAAGCGAGGGCTTGACAATAAAATAAAAAACAAAAAGTCAATGAGAGTCATCAGTATTGTTAAGGATGGGTAGGAAACAAGTATTTAAAACATCAACATTACTTTATAAAAATTAAATAAATTATAAATAAATAGTAAACAAATTTGTTAATAAGAGAAGCGAGGGCTTGATAGTAAAATTTTAAAAAATCAAAAAGGAGTCATAGAGTCTACACAGGGGTGTTGAGGAACCATTTTCCTCTACAGTAACCCATACGGGCTGACTTGAACTATCAAGTGTAGGAGACATCATATTTCAGATTTGCTTCACAGAGCAGGACCGTGCGAGGACCGACCAACAACGCAGCGGACGCGACGGACTTTAGCGCAGCCGTCCGAACAACTGCCTTACTGCGTAGACACGGACTCCCGATTATGACGTCACGCGGCCTGTATATATACTCAGCGGGCTAGAAAAGTTTGATAGCGCGATGTAGGAACTGTACTTATTATTCGAAAACTACAGCTATTTACGGAGTGTTAAAGAGATAGCAATATACACAATAGATAAGGCTGCAATCGTTATCTGATTTACGTCATTTAATGTAGAATAAATTTTAAACAACAAATTAAAATAGTTAGAGTAGGAATATTTTTTTGAAAATAGCACCAAAAATCTTAAAATAAAAATAAATATTGGATTAATAAAAAAAAAATTTAGGTGCCCGGATTTGAACCTTCGACCTTTTGCATATTTGCTTTTACGTTACGTTATTTTCAAGGCCACGTTCTTATCGATATTTATTATATGTGTTTAAAAATATTTGTTTTTTTAATGTTTTCTGTTGGCTTAGAATCAAATCTTAAAATATTCAATTTGAAAGACCGAGAGTTGCGAGGCTGGTCTGGTTAATATACGGCGCGACTGAAGTGAATAAAGATAATTTCTTATTCATATGCCTAAATAATACTATTAATCTGTTACAAGCTATGATCTGCAATTATTAACCAAAATATTATAAATCTATTTGCATGTAAATAAGTATAATACTAAACCAATTGTGATGAATTCTTCTAAAAGATTAAAAAGAAAATCGCTTCTTTTAGTAATAACTACAAATTTACTTCAAGAAGAGATATAAAAAGAAGAATAACCATAAATCTCTCTTTTTATATTAATGTAAATCTTACTAATATTACAAATGTGACACTTTGTGTGTTTGTTACTCATTCACGCAAAAAGGGCTGAACAGATTTTAATAAAATTTGGTACACAGATACTTTATAACCTGGATAAAGCCATAGGCTACTTTTTATCCCGGAAAAATAAAGAGTTCCTGCGGGATAATTATAAAATATCTTTACTAATCTCAATCTAAGTAAATAATTGCTTTCTTAAAAATCCGGGGCGGTTGACTATTATATAAGACTATTTACATAATTTTGGCGTGAAAGAGAAAGGTATACTACACCAATATAACTGAGAAACTTAACTAAAGTTTTGAATGCATCTGGCAGTATTGTATTGTACAGGTAGACAGGTTGTCGGGATCTTTGGTCCGAATTTCGTATTCAATGGACGGGTTTTGCCAGGATGTAGATTTTTACGCCTTTTTTTACCTGTTTATAAAATCCTTTTTTTATAGAAAGCTAAAGAGCTGATAATTCATCTTAGTTCCCCGTGAGTGTCTCTGACGCGTTCTGGTCGACCCGCATGTGGGCCAGATTATTGCTGCGGTTCTAGTGAACACTGGGTTCACTGAAACCGCAGCATTCTTTTCTTCGCTCCCCCTCCTCACTCTATTAATAGTGTTTTGTACTATTAGCCGAAAACAGGAATTACCCGAATTTTAATCTACACAAATAAATAAAATTGTAGTGTCTGTTTGTAATTTTAAAAAAAACAGCTTTTTACCTTTTTAACAACATTTTTTACTATTTTTGTCTGTCTCTGTTTGTTCCGGATAATCTGAAATGGCTGGACCGATTTTGACGGGACTTTCACTGGTAGTTAGCTGGTGTAACAAGGAGTAACTTAGGCTATTTATCATCTCGCTACGACCCATAGGAGCGGAGCAACACGTGGACGAAGTCGCGCATGTAATATGAATTTATAAGTGCCTTAAATAGTCCGAAGCAACGATCGTTTTCATCTATTTTTTAAATACTACCCGAATGTGAAATTATTAGTAGATTTTATTTGTTACATTTAGTGTTTAAATTAGCACTACAAAGTGTAGTGTAAGCCTCTGACACTTTTGGTGTGACATTTGTATGGAGAAGCTGCACAATAACTTTTGTTAAATATATAGAATGAGGTATCAGATGTGGTAGGGGTCATAATTTGTAACATTATCTTTGGTAAATTAGTCAGTATGTAATAAGCAACACTTTGTTTTTTTTTCTAGAATACTCTTCTCCATAATATATATAACCTGTCTCGATAGATTTCACAGTGTAATCATTGTCTAAAACGATTATTAATATTATTTTAATGTTAGCGAGATAGCGAGTGTAAGTGTCGTAATTCCTATCCTGCTTTTGGGTCACAATCCCCAGACAGCTTGTGCGTATATATTATGATTAACGCGAAGAATTTAATTATTAAGTTAAGAAAGTGTTTCAGAATGTTACACGTATGAAAGTTTTCAAATCATTTCTTATACAATAGATTTCAACCCCATGTCACCTATTCTACGGCAATTACTCCAAAGTTTTCTTTGTGCTAAAGTAATAAAGGAAGAAATTATAATAGAAATACGTGTACAGTGCGTAGGGATAGTGACACTGGAACAGGTTTATCAAGGACTGATGTACCGCCATATATCTCGCTATTCAATTCGATTCCCAATAAATCGCACCACTTTAGCTAAAAGACAATGTTTACCGTTGGAAATCATTTGACAGACTGCCGTAGATCTATGAGAACAGAGATTATATATAGTCGAGACAGTGGGTATCAATAAAATAGAACAAAAGGAACTCATCAATACAAATTTCTGGATTGGAAGAAATTGATAGATGCTTCGTTGGTAAAGGATTTATTTAGTTAAACAAGCACACAAAAATAACCCTACACTACGTACTCGCACTATTTACACGTCTCCGGTATTTACAGTCCTTATTACTAATCTGCACAGTTCCACACTAATTGCGCGCACTTCTCACGAAACACTATATCCACCGCTATTCGTCGCTTCACTACCACGACTAGGCACCACTTTCTCTACACTTCGAACTCACTTCTTCACTCTCGAGTAATAGACTGACTTGTAATCAACCGTATTGCCTTTTATATAGAAACTTCTCGCAACTTGATTCCAGCTTAAAAAATGATTATTCTGACAACCCCTGGAAAGATCTAGAGTTAAACCCATCCTATACGAACACATAAATTTGCCAAATGCCGTCCTTTTCCCAAATGTCGAAGACTCGCGAAACTTCTGCCGAACGACATCTTGCCGTCTCTCTCAGTTCATCTTACTGTCTTATTCTATTTTGACATTTTCCAGCAAGGGTCTAGGCATGCGTATTATTTTGATGTTAATTCGCAACACTATACATCAACAATAACAAATACATGTATAGTAGCCGACAGCTAACTGTAGGTCTAATCAAAAATAGGGGGGGAAAGTTGCGCATTGTGAGCGTGCTGCGTTTCATCCCTGACGTAGCAGACGCGCGGGAACTGAAACGTCGCGTTTGGACCAATTGCGTGTGTCACGCTGCTCTCGCCCCGCGCTCACCGCTAAAAAGGCCCTAATAGCTAGCTATCCCTATGGTCTATTTACTTATATTAAACTCTACCTTTGAGATTAAATCCTCTGACAAATCGAAAGAAAAAGTTTTATATCATCATCATCACGACCCGTCAATGACCCACTGCTGAGCTGGGTCTCCTCCTCAGAATGAGGAGGGTAGGCCATAGTTTACCACGCTGGCCCAGTGCGGGTTGGCAGACTTCACACACCTTTTGAGAAGATGGAGAACTCTCACTCGTGCAGCTTTCCTCACGATGTTTTCCTTCACCGTTAAAGATTAAGTTTAGTTATTAAATTAAAAAATGAATTTACATGAGTTTTCAGTTTTCAGACAATCGTCCTAGTATTTAAAGTGATAGTGTGGTTTTGTATTTTTTCATTTGTTTTATTATCTACTATCGACTCGACTTCGCACGATTTTTCTACTATAATATGCATTTATTTTACATATAAAATTTCTTCTTGGATCACATCTGTTGATTAAAACCGCATAAATTTTTTTTATTAAGTTTTATACTATGAAAAGCGTTGTTACCGTAAACCTGTCCCTGAATCACAAACTCAAATAAATAAGTAGCTAATACTAATATGATCTATATAATAGTTTATAGTATAAGATACAGCGGTACGATAATGCCAGTCAATAGAAGTCGCGTATTTGCATTTGCCCCGTGGCAAGCGTGTCTCGCCGGGGACGGGAGCCGCCAGCGCTGGCACGCCAGTGCGACGATACCCTATGCGCGTGTCTCCATTGCACCGTTATATGACGACATTCAAATACAAATATTAATTGCACAATAACACTAGTAAAACATTTTTAAAACGATTCATAATAAAATCGAGATCGATTCCTAAAAAATAGATATTTTTTGAGTAATTTACAATGTAAATATTGCGCCTCGTAAGGTAAAGAGCAAAAAAAGGTCGTCATCGACAATGAATCCTTAGATTGAAGTAAAGCGAGATTGTTTGTTGCGCTCCCTGAAGTGAAAAGCAAAAAATAAAGATTATTGTCGCCAAAAATCGATTTGTAGAAATAACAGAAGAAAATTAAATGTAGATATTCTACTATGAAGATCCGATAAATCGATTCTTCGATTAATCGATCTCGGATCGCCATCCCTAAGCAAGGCCGATAAGTGCAGAGACACCTGAGCAGATTTAAAAAGCTATGTTAGTCAAACTGGCGCGGATATATCAGAGTTTATAAACTTTATTAACAGTGTTGTTAACAGACGAATCTACGAATAATTCAGTACTCTCTCTTATTTTATTGGTTGTTCTTCATTCACGTTTGGACTCTCTTTTTTTAGGTCTCTCTTGAGAAGATTTTCTTATACAGTAAAACAAGTTAAGATTTTTGGATAAAACGCAACAGTTTCCAGCAGTGCGTTAACACCTTACAATCGTTTCTCTATTGCGTGACGCGATAGATTAGTGCAAAAAGTAAGTAATTTGTAAAATCCTTATAGATTGAGGGATGTGTTGTATTTAGAGCCTTTTCTTAGAAGTCTTATAGCATAAGTAAAAAAAAAAATCTAAAGAACAAAAATTAGTTATATAACAAAATAAATACATCATTTGCAAAGTGGTAAGTTGCATTGGTAAAGTGATGACAGGATTTTTCCAACGGCAAATTTAAGTTTGCCTCTTTAAGGCCTGGTAAAAAACACAATAATAATAATAAGTATAAAAGTTTAACCCGTGAGGTGACACCTAAGAATACTATTCCCTCCTGCCGCTAGGAGAGCATCTCGTTAGAGGCGAGTAAGCTCACCACCCCCTTAGTGGTAGGGTATCTGTTTCCCGACTGGCTTGCGACCACCATGCGAATCCGACCGCCAAGTGTCTTCGACGCATTCCAGTCGAGCCGCATGTGGGCCAGACTTACTCCCTCTCTCTCCCATCCTATTGATGCTGCGGATCTAGTGGACTCTAGGCTCTTCATTCCTCCTATTATCCCCGTTGCATCTCAAAGGTTGCATCGCATCGGTAAAATAAGAGCGTATCTTTTGTATTGCCGATGTCCATGGGCGACGGTGGCCACTTGCCATCAGGTGGACCGTCTGCTCGTTTGCCCCTTATACCATACCATACCATACCACTACCATATAAAAAAAGTAATTAATTAAAAATGTTAAACTTCTATTGTAAACATTTTCAGTGACAGGCTCTTAGACTATAGCAACGAATCATTACGGTTCGTGAACCACATAAATCATTCTGTTTGTGTATTCAGGTGCACGCTTTGTTATAATATTTTCATTGAGTTTTTCGATAAATAACTAGATACACAGTATATGAAATTACATTTAAAATTACCCTCGATCAATTATAAGTAATTATAAAATCTTTAAAACATTTTTTTTATACGAATATCTGTTTATTTGACGTTTGTCTGTCCATCGTTAGTGATTATCTCAAAAATTGTTTTCATTAATAGAGAGAGTGATTCAGAGGTAGAATTCAGTGTATAATGTTTAAGGTTTTTTTTGTTCTACTACCTGTGCGAAGCTGGGAAATGCTTCTACCTTATATTAGCAGGATAATAATTCATAGTACAATGGATTCAACATCTCAGTTTGTTCCCGGCGGCGATCGTGGAAGGGACGGAGCGGAGCATCCTCGACACGGGTATGGTTACCGACATTATATTCTGAACCTGTACCCTTTTGCCTTGACATTTTGGAAAATTGTTAATAAGTATTTAGCATTCAGAAACTATTATCTGATCTCCACTTCTGTCTGTTTCTTCAAAGTCCCACGCTGCGCCTGTCTCTATGAGGTCATTAATCACCTTTAAACACGGAAAGAAAAGCCAAGATTAATAATTTTTTTTTCTACTCTATATTTTTTTCGAAAAAAAAAAAATCAATTCAAATCGTTCTTCTTAGTCTTCTAACCGACTTACAACTGTAAAAATGCTCTAAAGAGTAAAAAAAGATTACCTTATTTACTAACCTATCTTTATTAGGACAATATTATACATTAATTGTTATATTTGAAGTCGGTGCCAGCCAGCCCAGCCAGGTAAACAGATGGGTAGTGAGATGGAATAGTAATAGGTATATCTATTGATGGCTGCGTAAATGACAACAGAGTAAAGAAACTTTCAGTTCCTTTAGAATTGTATACGTCGACCTCACACTCTCTCATGTGACGCAGACGAAGTCGCGAGAGTCGACTAATATTACAATTGCGAAAATAACACTTAAAAAACGTAGAAAATACTTAAGAGTTTAATATATGTCTTTGCCATCGCCAAACGCCATCTATTGACGGGTAGATGGCGCCTGTCTGTTACACAATCAGGCTTAAATTACTGAGCCGATCTTAATGAAATATGATACAGAGATAAAGTAGAGCTTGAGGAAGAACATAAGTGAGGCTTTATGGCGAAAAAAATACTTAAGAATACGAAGTAAACAAAAAAGTGTGCTCGTACGCCATCTATCGATCTGGGGATGACTGAAGTATGAGCAAGCAGGTTCACAGTTCAATTAAGTTTGGAAATCTCTGCTTTTGGGTTTACACTATTATATTGCAGTTAAAAAAGGTAAAGGCAATAAATCCATTCCTAAAATTGTAAAAGAACATAAAACTATTTTTTGTGACAGTAATAGTGAAATTTGATCTTGGGTATTAGGGGCGTTAAACAAACAAACAGACCAAGCTTAATCATGCAGAAGCCATAGATGTATCTTATCTTACTAATATTATAAATTTATGTTTATTTTTCTGTGATCGTTGTTATTACTCGATCACGCAAAAACGGCTGAACACATTTCATGGAAATTTGGCACACAGATACTTTATAACCTAGAACAATACGTAGGCTACTTTTTGTCCCGTAAAAAACATATTAAACCAAAAGTGTTGAGTACTTCTATACTTAAATCGAATGTCTGGAAAAATTATTTGTCATTTAAAAGTATTGAGTACTTCTTTATTTAAATCGAATGTCTGGAAAAAAGTAATTGTCATTTAAAAGTGTTGAGTACTTCTTTATTTAAATCAAATGTCTGGAAAAATTATTTGTCATTTAAAAGTGTTGTGTACTTTTTTATTTAAATCAAATATTTTTGGCCCGTGAGGGGACGGGTTAGAATACTGTTCCCCTCTGCCGCTGGGAGAGCACCTCGTAAGAGCCGAGTAACCCAGCACCCTCTTGGTGGTAGGGGATCTGTTCCCCGACTGGCTTGCGACCACCACCATGCAAATCCTACCGCCACTGAAACCGTAGCATTCTTCTTTTCATTCCCTTTCCTCTCTCTATTTTCTAGGTGGCAACGCATCGGCAAAACAAGTCACTCTCTTGTATTGCCGATGTCCATGGGCGACGGTGGCCACTTACCATCAGGTGGGCCGTTGTGCTCGTTTGCCCCTTAGCCACCATAAAAAAAATCGAATGTCTAGAAAAAAGTAATTGCCATTTAAAAGTGTTTGGTGTTATTGTATTCAAATCGAATGTCTGGAAAAGAAATCGTCATTGAAAAGTGTTTATTGTTGTTGTATTCAAATCGATTGTGTGGAAAAAGTAATAGTCATTTAAAAGTGTTTAGTGTTGTTGTATTCAAATCTAATGTCTAGAAAAAGAAATAGTCATTTAAAAGTGTTTATTGTTGTTGTATTCAAATCGAATGTCTGGAAAAGAAATCGTCATTGAAAAGTGTTTATTGTTGTTGTATTCAAATCGATTGTGTGGAAAAAGTAATAGTCATTTAAAAGTGTTTAGTGTTGTTGTATTCAAATCCAATGTCTAGAAAAAGAAATAGTCATTTAAAAGTGTTTATTGTTGTTGTATTCAAATCGAATGTCTGGAAAAGAAATCGTCATTGAAAAGTGTTTATTGTTGTTGTATTCAAATCGATTGTGTGGAAAAAGTAATAGTCATTTAAAAGTGTTTAGTGTTGTTGTATTCAAATCCAATGTCTAGAAAAAGAAATAGTCATTTAAAAGTGTTTATTGTTGTTGTATTCAAATCGAATGTCTGGAAAAGAAATCGTCATTGAAAAGTGTTTATTGTTGTTGTATTCAAATCGATTGTGTGGAAAAAGTAATAGTCATTTAAAAGTGTTTAGTGTTGTTGTATTCAAATCGAATGTCTAGAAAAAGTAATAGTCATTTAAAAGTGTTTAGTGTTGTTGTAATCAAATCGAATGTCTAGAAAAAGTAATAGTCATTTAAGTGTTTAGTGTTGTTGTATTCAAATCGAATGTCTGGAAAAAGTAATAGTCATTTAAAAGTGTTTAGTGTTGTTGTATTCAAATCGAATGTCTAGAAAAAGTAATAGTCATTTAAGTGTTTAGTGTTGTTGTATTCAAATCGAATGTCTGGAAAAAGTAATAGTCATTTAAAAGTGTTTATTGTTGTGGTATTCAAGTCGAATGTCTGGAAAAGAAATCGTCATTTAAAAGTGTTTATTGTTGTTGTATTCAAATCGATTGTGTGGAAAAAGTAATAGTCATTTAATAGTGTTTAGTGTTGTTGTATTCAAATCGAATCTCTAGAAAAAGTAATAGTCATTTAATAGTGTTTAGTGTTGTTGTATTCAAATCGAATGTCTAGAAAAAGTAATAGTCATTTAATAGTGTTTAGTGTTGTTGTATTTAAATCGAATGTCTAGAAAAAGTAATAGTCATTTAATAGTGTTTAGTGTTGTTGTATTCAAATCGAATGTCTAGAAAAAGTAATAGTCATTTAATAGTGTTTAGTGTTGTTGTATTTAAATCGAATGTCTAGAAAAAGTAATAGTCATTTAATAGTGTTTAGTGTTGTTGTATTCAAATCGAATGTCTAGAAAAAGTAATAGTCATTTAATAGTGTTTAGTGTTGTTGTATTCAAATCGAATGTCTGGAAAAGAAATCGTCATTTAAAAGTGTTTATTGTTGTTGTATTCAAATCGATTGTGTGGAAAAAGTAATAGTCATTTAATAGTGTTTAGTGTTGTTGTATTCAAATCGAATGTCTAGAAAAAGTAATAGTCATTTAATAGTGTTTAGTGTTGTTGTATTCAAATCGAATGTCTAGAAAAAGTAATAGTCATTTAAAAGTGTTTAGTGTTGTTGTAATCAAATCGAATGTCTAGAAAAAGTAATAGTCATTTAAGTGTTTAGTGTTGTTGTATTCAAATCGAATGTCTGGAAAAAGTAATAGTCATTTAAAAGTGTTTAGTGTTGTTGTATTCAAATCGAATGTCTAGAAAAAGTAATAGTCATTTAAGTGTTTAGTGTTGTTGTATTCAAATCGAATGTCTGGAAAAAGTAATAGTCATTTAAAAGTGTTTATTGTTGTGGTATTCAAGTCGAATGTCTGGAAAAGAAATCGTCATTTAAAAGTGTTTATTGTTGTTGTATTCAAATCGATTGTGTGGAAAAAGTAATAGTCATTTAATAGTGTTTAGTGTTGTTGTATTCAAATCGAATCTCTAGAAAAAGTAATAGTCATTTAATAGTGTTTAGTGTTGTTGTATTCAAATCGAATGTCTAGAAAAAGTAATAGTCATTTAATAGTGTTTAGTGTTGTTGTATTTAAATCGAATGTCTAGAAAAAGTAATAGTCATTTAATAGTGTTTAGTGTTGTTGTATTCAAATCGAATGTCTAGAAAAAGTAATAGTCATTTAATAGTGTTTAGTGTTGTTGTATTCAAATCGAATGTCTAGAAAAAGTAATAGTCATTTAATAGTGTTTAGTGTTGTTGTATTTAAATCGAATGTCTAGAAAAAGTAATAGTCATTTAATAGTGTTTAGTGTTGTTGTATTCAAATCGAATGTCTAGAAAAAGTAATAGTCATTTAATAGTGTTTAGTGTTGTTGTATTTAAATCGAATGTCTAGAAAAAGTAATAGTCATTTAATAGTGTTTAGTGTTGTTGTATTCAAATCGAATCTCTAGAAAAAGTAATAGTCATTTAATAGTGTTTAGTGTTGTTGTATTTAAATCGAATGTCTAGAAAAAGTAATAGTCATTTAATAGTGTTTAGTGTTGTTGTATTCAAATCGAATGTCTAGAAAAAGTAATAGTCATTTAATAGTGTTTAGTGTTGTTGTATTCAAATCGAATGTCTAGAAAAAGTAATAGTCATTTAATAGTGTTTAGTGTTGTTGTATTTAAATCGAATGTCTAGAAAAAGTAATAGTCATTTAATAGTGTTTAGTGTTGTTGTATTCAAATCGAATGTCTAGAAAAAGTAATAGTCATTTAATAGTGTTTAGTGTTGTTGTATTCAAATCGAATGTCTGGAAAAGAAATCGTCATTTAAAAGTGTTTATTGTTGTTGTATTCAAATCGATTGTGTGGAAAAAGTAATAGTCATTTAATAGTGTTTAGTGTTGTTGTATTCAAATCGAATGTCTAGAAAAAGTAATAGTCATTTAATAGTGTTTAGTGTTGTTGTATTTAAATCGAATGTCTAGAAAAAGTAATAGTCATTTAATAGTGTTTAGTGTTGTTGTATTCAAATCGAATGTCTGGAAAAAGTAATAGTCATTTAAAAGTGTTTATTGTTGTTGTATTAAAATCGAATGTCTGGAAAAGAAATCGTCATTTAAAAGTGTTTAGTGTTGTTGTATTCAAATCGAATGTCTAGAAAAAGTAATAGTCATTTAATAGTGTTTAGTGTTGTTGTATTCAAATCGAATGTCTAGAAAAAGTAATAGTCATTTAAAAGTGTTTAGTGTTGTTGTATTCAAATCGAATGTCTGGAAAAAGTAATAGTCATTTAAAAGTGTTTATTGTTGTTGTATTAAAATCGATTGTGTGGAAAAAGTAATAGTCATTTAAAAGTGTTTAGTGTTGTTGTATTCAAATCGAATGTCTGGAAAAGAAATCGTCATTTAAAAGTGTTTATTGTTGTTGTATTCAAATCGATTGTGTGGAAAAAGTAATAGTCATTTAAAAGTGGTTAGTGTTATTGTATTCAAATCGAATGTCTAGAAAAAGTAGTAGTCATTTAAGTGTTTAGTGTTGTTGTATTCAAATCGAATGTCTAGAAAAAGTAATAGTCATTTAAGTGTTTAGTGTTGTTGTATTCAAATCGAATGTCTACAAAAAGTAGTAGTCATTTAAGTGTTTAGTGTTGTTGTATTCAAATCGAATGTCTAGATAAAGTAATAGTCATTTTAAAGTGTTTAGTGTTATTTTTTTATGTTTAGGGTCAAGATACTTTTCAAAAAGATTAACTGTTTACGACTAGATTAATATAATTGTTCTTATCTATCTAATATTAAAGCAATAAACAATATCACAAGTTAAACATTAAATGAACTTTATAGTGCTGTTGACTCTTAATAAAATGAAAATAGAAAATCTAATAACACTAAAATCTGGAGACAAAAGATTTTTTGATATTATCTTTAATATTTTATGACAACATATAAACTTTTTTAATTTGAGTGGTAATAAACAAGCAAGAAAATCATATCAATTACTACTTTATTTGGAAGACTTCAGACACTTATTCGTGTTATTTGTATGGAGAGCCGACGTTTTAATATCTGCAATTCACCATATTGATGTATTGGAACGAAAAAAAACTTTTGACAATAATCCTACTACTTTTGTTGAAACTTTACAATAATATAGCTTACACATCAGAATAACACATAGGCTATAATTTATAATGATATAGTGTGATTTATCCAAAATAAAGCGGGTGAAACCGCGGGGCGCAGCATTCCTGAGACTAAAAAATTTATTTATCAAAAAAGAAAAATAATATCGCTAAAAATATTAATTATCATTACCTATCAAACTGGAAAACATTTTTAGACTTTACAGCGAAGACGAAAAAAAACTTATTCATTAATAATTTTTAAAAAAGCCTACTAGCATTTTAGTAAGAATAAAATTCAAAATGGCGTTATAAACCAATAAATTAAAAAGTCAGAAATATAGAGACTTTAACTTTCTAAGTTTTTAAATTTTAGAAATGTATATTTGATTTAGCATAATATTTTTTTAAACCGAAAAAAAGATGCTAAATCTAACAACGTATGCTAATAACCGTTGAAACTAGATTTAGCCGGTATATTTTGGGTTTTGTGAATCTGTCAAACTTTGTGCAGTGGTTCAACCGTACAGTTCCCAAACTTCACGTTCATACTTCAATATTCAGCTCTTTCAAACTTTCGGTTCTTTAAAACAAAAATAACGAAATGAGCTTTTATATGATACCTCTTCTTGGTTTACGCATCGCTGAGGTGTCGAAATAAAACTCTGTCTGTGTGTTACGCTTTCACGTTTAATCCACCGAACCGATATTGATGAAATTTGTTACTGAGATAGACTAAAGCTTGGGAAAAGACATAGGCTATGTTTTATCCCGAAAAAAGAGTTGAAGGAGTTGAAATAGGAGATGAAGTGCGCACTGGGGACCCCAGCGACATGCTCTGATGTCGTTTATAGGTTAAGACCTGTCTCTCCCAAGGTTGGGGCCATGCTCGGCAGCAAGGCAGGTTGGATGGCAGTCGCCTCCTTTTGCAAGATAGTGATCTCGCTGAAAGAGGCCGCGGAGCGGACCCGGGAGATGGATACCTCCTCGGACCCGATCCGTAGAGCTCGACCGGGAAGGAGACAGCGTCGCTACGCCGACCTCCTTCTCCAACACGACACCGGGGCACCGAGGGTGTCCCCGTTACTCGGGACATCCCTGAATTAGGAAAGCGGGCCCACTATAGTATAGCTTGCCCGTTGAGACGCTGTTGTCGAATGCGGAAGCGATCTAGCAGCGTCCCTCTAAGGGTTAGACGGGTATGCGTAAATGCATTTCTCCGCGTAAACAAAAAAAAAGGAGATAAAGTGCAGTCTATTGTATAAAATTCTCGTGTCACAATGTTAGTTACCATACTCTTCCGAAATGGCTCGACCGATTTTTATGAAATTTTATATGCATATTCAGTAGGTCTGAGAATCGGATACTATCTATTTTTCATCCCTCTAAGTGATAAGGGTGGCCCACCCCAAATTTATATGGCAAAACAACGTTTGCCGGGTTACCTAGTAATATATAAATTACTAGCGACTCGCCCCGGCTTCGGACGGTTTCTTTTCATAATATAATGTGCTTGTATTATACATATAAACCTTCCTCTTGAATCACTCTATCTATTGGTGAAAACTGCATTAAAATCTGTCGAATAGTTTAAAAGATTTAAGCGAACAGACAGCGGAACCCACTTCATTTTATAGTATGTAAATATCTTGAAAATATATTATATATATGTGGTAAATTGCACCCGGGAGAAGCCAGGGTGGGTCAGCTAGTACTTTTATTACTACAGATAATGAGATACTTTGTCATGTTATATCTTTAACCACAAAAAAAACTAACAAGTTAAAACAATTGTTAATTAATAAGGAAGAGAGAAGAGTTGTAGTCTATATGCAGACTAACAGTTTGACGGCTTGACTAGAATATCCTCCTGGGGGTCCTACTTCAGACTCAAAGCTTCAGAGTTACTGCTAGAGTACTCGCGATGTAATCAATAATGATTCTGTCGTGACGGCGTATTTATTTTGCAATCCCCACTTCCTTGATTTGTGTTTATGAGTTCGCCACATTCAAGAAAGTAAATGTGCTACCAACATCAAGTAAGAATACTACCAACATCAAAAATAGGATTAAATGGTGGATCCTGCCAAAACTGCACCCGACTCAATATGGGTTTATGCCGCAAAAATCAACAGAAGACGCTCTATATGACGGCACAACTCAAAATCACACTGAGGGCAAAAAATATAGCAGTGATGGTATCGCTGGACATAGAAGGGGCCTTTGATAGTGCGTGGTGGCCAGCAATACGACGACAACTATTAAAAATGGGATGCCCAAAAAATCTCTACAAAATAGTGGAAAGTTATTTGAAGGACAGAAAGGTTGTTCTCAATTATGCTGGAGCACGCGTCGAAAAAAATAACAATATGGGTTGTGTACAAGGTTCCATCGGAGGACCGGTGTTTTGGAACCTAATTATCAACCCGTTGATAGAAAACCTAAATAACGATGGCATATTTACCCAGGCTTTCGCTGACGACATCGTCCTGGTTTTCTCTGGAGCAAACATGAACGACATTCAAACAAAAATCCCCGAAACATTGGAAAAGGTACAAAAATGGGGAACGAATAATCGATTACGTTTTGCGCCACAAAAGACCAGGGCAATGATTGTCACAAAAAGGTTAAAATTTGACACTCCAACATTAATGATGGGAAATGAAACAATTGAGATAGTGGACGAAATTAAGATACTCGGGGTAACAATTGATAAAAAGTTAACATACAATCAACACGTGAACAACGTTACCAAAAAAGCCCTAAGCATTTATAAACAGATGGCAAAGACGGTAAAGGTCACGTGGGGGTTAAACCCGGAAATAACGCGGACGTTATACTTGGCGGTAATCGAACCTATAGTCCTATATGCCTCGAGCATCTGGGCAAAATCCACAGAAAAAATATCTACACAGAAAACGCTAAATGCAGTACAAAGAGGATTTGCCCAGAAAGTATGTAGAGCATACAGGACGGTCTCCCTGAACGCGGCGCTATTCCTATCAGGACTGTTACCACTAGACCTGAGAATAAAGGAGTCGGCAAAACTGTACGAGTACAAAAGAGGTGAGTCAATGGCCTTACTGCCAGGCGACAGAAAACTCAAAAAAAGGTACCGTACAGGAGTAGAGAACATCCCGCCCTTAAAACCAATATCCCATACAATATTCTAGAAGGAACGGACATTGAAAGCACAGAGTTGGCATTAACGCGCGTTTTTACAGACGGGAGCAAAATTAAAGGAAAGGTTGGCGCAGCGATCTCTGTCTGTCTGTCACGGGGGCTGTGCGGAATACCTGCATAAATACAAATGCAAGGATAGCCCCGCGTGCCTGTCTGACCCGGGAAAATACGAAAGCATTATACATCTTATAACGGAATGTCCGCAGCACGATAGGAAGACATATGACACAGAAGTACAATTACAAGCAAAAATAAACACAGAAACCATAAAATTTATAATGATAAACAACCAAAAAAGAGAAATAATAATGAAATATCTAGCGAGTGTAACAAAAACTGCAATAAACAGAAATAAAAGTTAGAAACGTAACACAATTAGAAAAGTTGTATACAAGGAAATGTGTAAATATGTAAATAGTAGATAAGATTAGTTATAAGAATAGTTTAAGTAAAGGAAATTGCTGTTAGAAATAATCGTTATAAAATAAGATTCTAAATATAAACAAGAATAGTAAGTAAAAATAGAATAGAAACTAGAAAAGAAAGGAAAAGGAATAGGATAAGTCAATGTAATAATATCTAAGATATAGTATACAAACAAGATAAGTATTAGAAAATAGATAACTTGTAAAATAGAAACATAAAATGTAGTAACAATAACTGTTGTAAATTTTGTAAAAGTTGTATAAAATAAATAAATGAGTTTACAAGCACAGACCATTGGGTCCGTGGAACAAAGCATAATACCCTGTGATGGCGGGTGCCTTTAAAAAAAAAATCAAAAATGTTTCTCAAATCAGCCCTACCAACTTCAAATAACACGATGCTACTCATATTATAAGTGTTGCTAACAATACTATAGAGAAATTACAAATTAGAAGAAGAAGAGAATTACTTTATTTGCACAACAAACAAAAAAAATACCACAATACAAAAAAAAAACATTACATAGAAATTTAGAGAAAAAAAATAATAATAACAAATTGAAAATTCCGTTAACATATGTTGTTACATCTAAAAAATTACCATTTATTAGATAAAATACAGATAATAATAGTCCAGTGAAAGACAATGTTCTACAGAGCAGTTGTGCAAAATGGATAATACCTCTGACTATGGTGGGCCAACACTTAGCACTTCTCAGTACATAGCGAGACCCACCGCTGATTTTCAGTGACCTGCGAAATGGGAATGACGTTAGTGTCTAGCTGCTGAATTTTATATAATCTTCTATCTTCTATATAAAGGGTGTCTCAGTAAAAGTGCACTTTTTCATTTTAAAATTTAAACGCATATTTTTTGAGAGCATTCTGGTTTTTTTATTGGATTGTAAAGATTGGGGCCCATTTGACGGATATTTTATTCCATATTTAATTGGAACATGTCTTCTTTACAATCAAATAAAAAAACCAGAACGCTCTCAAAAAATATACGTTTAACTTTTAAAATGAAAAAGTGCACTTTTACTGAGACACCCTTTATATAAAAGGAGAAGCTGACTGACTGACTGACTGACTGACATATCAACGCAGGGCCTAATCTATAAGGGTTAGAAACTTGAAATTATGCACAGGGGTTCCTTTTATAACGGAGGGGTGCACAAAGAAGATATTTTTGATAATTCACCCTCTAAGGGGGTAAATTGGGAGCGCAAAGTTAGTATAAAACTCTACCGTTTATGAAATTATTCAAATGAAATTCAGTATGAAGGTTCTTCATTGGAAGTCATGAAACAGGGGTAAAATACTTTTTCGAAAATAATCCCTTAAGGGGGTAACAGGGGAGTGCAATGTTGGTATAACTACATCATGAAAGTATTAAATATGTCTACAGACGATCTCCTGTAGGCTAATATAACCCCCCTAATATCGCAAACGAAGTTGCGGGTAAAAGCAAGTATGTAATATAAACTAAATAATAAAATATATATACGTAAATTATATATACAGGAAATGTACATACATAATGATATAACTTTGTAAAGAGAGTATAGTAAGAAGTAAGTTCAAGCTATGATTACAAATATAATTAAGTATATGGGAGTTGTACTTCTCAGTAACACTCATGGTACGATGACAACATGCAATGTAGAGAAAAGCCGAGCTATGCATAGGGTTTGAGATCCAGGAGCAGGTTTAAGGAAGTCTTTTAGGCGTAAACTCTCACCTCCACCACTCGACCTCGCCAACTACAATAGATAATTAAGTAAACTTACGTGGACCTCCATAAGGTTGACGTTAACCACGATACTATGTCATGAAATGCGAGAGAGATGATATCCATTATTGTACAGCAAAATGTATATACATGCAATTTCAACGGAGCTAAGCAGTGCTTGGAGCTCGAGACCCAGAAGTAGGTTTACAGAACTCTAACCTCCACCAATACACCTCGCCAATTACAATAGATAATAACTTCCATGTACACTGCGACTACACCAGAGAGTCTGACTCTAATCAATCGTGCAATTTTTTTTTTTAACTAATAAATAGCTATAGCTTGTGTCAGGAGTGGGCCACGCCACTAGTCCAATGTCCGTGAATCCAACGCCCGAACCACTGAGCTACTGACGCTTCTATTAACGGTGTTAGTAACATATTAAATATACTTTATCAATATGAATAAAATAAAATATATTAGAGTAGTAACAACATGGCGGATATTATTATAGCTAGTAAAACCACACGGGAAGTGAAATCTACAAAATAAACGTTTATTGTATCGTAAAATCCAACTCGGTGCAGCTTCAATCTTCCACGGATATTTCGCCAGGGCTGGATTAAGTAATAACGAACGGTTTAGTGAAGCTTGCATATGAGTTTAAACTTCATTCTTTCCTTATTATCATGTACTTGCTGTCCGCCTTCACTTCGCTGCGGTGAGTTTAAATCGTTTACTCATTCTCACACCCGTTGAATTTCTATTTATAATAATGCGTAGAATGTTACTAATTTGATTTGCTTATTTTTTTTTTTTTAATATTTATATATTTCTTTTGTGGTGTAATTTTTTGGCTTACTTTTGTAACATTTGGTGTACATTAAAGTATTTTTTTTTTCAATCACGGGTCAACAGTGACACGAACCTTTGGAAGGCGTGCGTGGAGCCGTAGCCAACACGTAGAGGCCCTTTAGACAATTTAATTTAATATGAGATGTGTATTATTATTATTATTAATTTGTAGTGTTTATGCCCACTGTAATAGTTTTGTAACTCTACGTTTATTTAACTTAAATTAATTCGTTAAATTGTAATCAGTTCGTTACGGTTCACGATCTGTTGACTGTTTGCAATCTCTCGAGATAGATGACTCGGTGTTAACAATTTTACGGTCACATGTGTATGACAGTTTTACTGTTAAAATCACGTAAATCTACGGTTAAAATATTGTCATATTTTTTATAATTACTTGGCATAGCACAAGACCAATGGAAGTTAAATTTCATACAATATTTTGCACCGAGGCTATAGAAAAAACTATTAAGTATTTATATTTGCTTATTCTTCAGGCAAAGCTTCACGAATATCCAGCTAAATCCAGGATTAAGTAATAATGAAGGTGCAGACGTGTACTTTCCATGTTGGCTGTCTCCATGCATATGGAATTTATTGCATTCGGCTTCAAATTTAATCACGCCATGTTGGATGGCAGTGGCGGGTTTTGATGTGCATGAAATTAGGTAATCTTGGAATTGACGGAAGAATAAATTTGATTTGTGGTAATAATACAGGAAATATCTGCATTTCTATTTATAATAAAAATCTTTAAGAAATCTTAATGTGATTTTTAAAAAATGTCTATCTGCCCATCGTTGTATATGCTTCACGCTAAAATTACTGCACCAAATTGGATTCAGTTCTTACAGTTGTATGGCTGATGGTCTAGCATAAAATATAGATTTTTTATCCGTGAGAGACGGGTTAGAATGTCCTTCTGCATCTGCGAAAGCATCTTATAAGAGCCGAGTAACCTAGCACCCCCTCGTTGGTACTGTTCTGTCCCCTGGCTTGCGACCACCAGCAAAAGAATTCGATCGCCAAGTGTCTTAGACGCGTTCCGGTCGTGCCGCATGTGGGCCAGACTTACCCCCTCCCTCTCCCATCTCAATAATGCTGCGGATCTAGTGGACTCTGGGCTCTTGCTCAAGTTCCACTGACACCGCAGCATTTTTTATTTTCACTCCCTCCCCCACTCTATCTTCGGGGATGCAACGCATCGACAAAAGAGGATATCTCTTGTTGGCCACTTACCATCAGGTGGACCATCTGCTCTTTCGCACCTTATCTATCATTAAAAAAAAGACTTTTTCCATTTAAATTAAATGTCAATGAAAGAATTTATTGATTTTTTAAAATGTTTTTTTAGGTACGGCATTTGAGTCACAATTTTTTGATTATAGATGGTCCTTTTTTATGTCAAAATCACAATCTTTTTTTTTCTGTGTATCTTATTTTTCCTTAGCATACTCGTTAACTCTTTCTCTATCTATATTTTTATCTAATAATAATAAACAAATAAATTATTAAAAAATCAATAATAATAATAATAAATAATAATTAAGTCCGTTATTCCGTCGCGTTATTTTAATATTCGACGATTTTAAATAGAGAGTAAAAACGAGTAATCGATTATCGATTAATCGGAACGGGATTTTCTATCTGTTGATTTACTTCTCCCCACTAGTGGAGGGGCATTGCTACCATTGTATAGTCTCTTTATATTCCCCGACTGACGCAGAACACTTTAGTCTCTCGACAAGTCTCTTTGAGTGAACAGCACCTGGAGTTGAAGTGTAACAAATAGTGTGTCGCTATATTACGCATATTTTATATTATTTATTGTGAGTCCATACATTGTTTTTAGATGTGTTAACACAAATTTTAGACAAAACAAGGTTAGGTTAGCCTTATGTTAACCTAACCTAAGACAAACAGTGAGGCCGGGCAATGGAGGTGAGTGTTATGATTATTTAAAGGATATGCCTAAGCCTACACCTTGGTCACAAGTCCAAGGCACTGCCTGAGTTCCTGTTCAAAAACTAAGGAACCGTTAGATTCGATTATTCATTCATTCAAATCGGCTCTCTCCGTTCTGACATATACATAATATGTGCATATATTGTTGAAAACTATAGGGTTAGCTCTACAGTTAATAACTTGGTATTAGCGGGCTGTTCCTTTTATCTCATTCGAGTATACCCACGTAGATAATATATAACCTTCGCTCCGATAGTTTGAGCCAATCTGTCAAGTGTGTCGCACAGTAGACATTAAAGTAGTGAGATTAATAGTGTAGAGTTGTTTGGTGACGTGGCCTCGGTTTTCGAGGAGCATGTGAGTAATGTACTTTATTATTTTAATATTCAGCAGCGATTCGGTAGCGGCGGAGGAGAGTTTACGCGTAGTAGAAGACGTTTTTAAACCTGCTCCTGGGACTCAAGCCCTAGGCAAAAAATAGCAATAGTAGAGTAAAAACAAGTAACCATTGTAGTTTAACTCAAACGGCTAACAGTATCCAGTGTTGCTATAGTGTAAGTTGTCCCACTTACACTTACATAAACATTAGGATACGTAGTCTTGGTACAAAACACCTCACAACAGTTACTTGGAGTTAGCCGACATTGTATCTGTAATTTGATTGGGTGAAAGCTTTTGTAGTGTTTGTGATTATAATGACTATTATTTTATAACCTACCCACACTGGCTCTTTCTTTCTCTTTGATATCAGGGGGTGTAGCCATGTTGCAAACGTTATGTTTCTATTCTCTTTCTAGAATTTCAAGTGTTGACAAGCCATGGTTATATATTTGGTGCGTTCCACTAAGCTTTCACAACGCCCAAATAGCTTTAGGATGTATTATGTAAATGTTTTTGCAGCGGATGCTCAACGTAACACACGCCACAGTTAAACATATTTATTTAAAATTAATTTTAGTTTCAATTTAATTATAAATATAAAAAATCAATAACAAACAATAAAAATATGCATATAAATTAACGAACTAAACATTATTGAAGTTTATTGTTAAGACTTACAAATAATAAACCTCTTGAAACTGTTGCTTTATAACTCACCATTTGATTTATTTTCGTTAACACTCAAAATGCTAAATAATCCATTACATTTGGGTTAACGACTGTGTCGCGAATAGGTGGAACGGGAATAACCGTGGTCGTGAGAATGGTCGTTGTACTCTTGCTTAGTTGAACGTACCGACTACGTCATTTTAATGTGATCACGTGATATATCGATGACATGTCATTTTCTATATGCGTTAGTAATTGTAGAAAATCAACTTGGTTAAGGCCCCAGGGCGCACGACAGTTGGAGAGAGAGAGTCGCGAGAAGAGAGCTAGTGCGTCATGCTGCTCATTAGATGTGCTATAAAGCCAGTTATACGTCTCGTGCTCGTGTCTAACGTATACGATACAGCTTTGATACGCAGTTTGACTAGTACTTTCACGGATTGAATATTAAGTTATAGTCCTTATTGGGGATCAAATTCATTTGAAATTCAAAATTACCTTACGTTACTCAATATTTATTTATATAATGTGGCGAACATTTATAAAAATGTTATATTTTTTTTTTACTATAATATTTGTTTAAGTTTTTAAAAAGCATATTATTTATCTATTTAAGAAAAAAAATCAACGAGAAATCTTAATAATTTTAATAATAGAAAAAAAAAAATTATTGATAGAAATCTATAATATTGCCGTCTTTCTTGTTTTATGTCTCTCTCTCTTTTCTTTTCTCTCTTATAATCCCTCTTTTTTCTCTTTCTCCTTCGTTTCATCTCGAGATGAAAGCATTGACTAGCTTCCTCCCTCTGGTAAAAAAAAACAAACTATTCATTCAAATTTTATTTGGTATTTATTTATTTTTGCTTTTGATATTAAATTATTAATAAACATTTAATTCGGAAAGTACGCTTTTGACAACATTACCGCAAAATTCCAAAATAATATAAATACAATTTAATATGAATAAAAGAATTATGGTCGATATTTTAAGAGCAATAAGAGCACTTCATTATAAATTATAAAGACAGCAGGCTTTTTGCGGTAAACACTGAATTTTAATTTATATTTTGACAATATAAAACATCAAATAGGAAGTAGCAATAACATCTATGTATGTACGCGCATAACTTCAGAACGACTGCATCAAATCGAATAATTATTTTGTGGTTGTTTTTCTTATTGTCAGGCCAAGGTTTGTGTAAAAGAAAAAGTGAGTGAGACAGAAGATAGTCAATGAGATGGTAGTGTCCTCTGCAAATCAGTGACCATACTACGCATAATAGAATAGAATAAATGAGTAAGTATATAAGTGAGTGAACGGTTTAAATACACCTCAGGGAAGCGAGGACTTGTCGGTTAGTTTTCAATATAAACTAAGTGAAATTTTAGATTTTTCTTCTTCTCATTAAATCCTTTCATTTGATACCCATGTCGAGGGGGTGTAGAAATAATTGGTCATCCATCTTTGTGAGTCCGCCATATTGGATCAATTGGTTAGGGTTAACTGGTGCAGGTTTATTACACTAATGACATTTTTAAATTTGTAATATCTTTTGAATGGAAAGTCCGAATTAAATAATTCAAAAAGTAATCAACAGGTATTGCAACAGTCTTGAATATGAAATGCTTTATTTGTATAAGGATTAATACAAATATATGGATAACACAGTCTGATTTTGATCAGCATTTCTATCCGCTTTTAATAAAATTTTAAAAAGTAGTTATAGTGACATAACTACAATAGTTGGACATATGGCCTTGCGAAGTTTTTTGTAGATATTGATACGTTCTATAATATTGTAGAGCATTTTTTTATTCTATCATCAATACTTTCCGCAGCGCATGCGATTAAATTAGCTATTTTTTTTACACCTTGGGTTACATTATTGAAATTTGAGAAGAATACCTAATTTTTTCAAATTTATTATAAAGCCTATTTTACTCTGGTAAGTACTTGTACCAGATTGGTAAGGAGCCAAATGAAGGTTGCCACGAGTGTGGTGCTGCTGTTGACACGGCGTTGCATACGCTCGTAGAGTGTCCCGCATGGGAGCCACAAAGACATGTTCTGGTCTCAGAGATGGGAACGTTTTCCACTCTGTGCGAACTGGTGGGCTTAATGATAGCCAATAAGAGGGGATGGGACTCTGTGTCAGCCTACAGCGAGTCCGTAATGAGGCTTAAGGAGGTGGCAGAACGCGGATGAGAGGCGGAGACGTCGGCGCCTTCTTTCCGAAGGAGGAGAATGGGAATCCGCAGTTGCAATTATGCAGTACGGATGACCCAGGCTTCTTAACGAAGCCTCGGAGAAGTTCTCCGCGACGAACTGAATAGGCTTGCCTTTCACGTGGACTTCCGTCGAAACACCACAGTTGAGTATATATAAAGCGATCCTGTGGTGCCCACTAAAAGACGGCTTCGGTTTCGATGGTTTTTAGTGGGTATTCAGAAAAAAAAATCATTATAATGGTGAAAGAATTTTTGAAATTTGTCAAGTAGTTTTTAAGTGTATTCGTTACAAACATACAAAAAATAAATACCTCCAACTCTCCTACCCTCATATAATAGTAATATCTAAGTTATAGTTAAACAACGAGATTAACCTAGTTTAAGAAAAACGTCTATTTGAGTTGCACTCGGATGAAACGTTGAATATACCTGCAGCTGTACTTGTTGTACTATTTACTTTTTACTTCATGTTCGCTACTTTTTGTTTTATGCAGGAAATGAATATTTATAAAACATATCAAGTTAGCAACACCATTCCAAGACAGTATATAACATCTGTTTCGATAGACTTGAGACTAGATTATGGTTGTGCAGAGGTGTGGTGTCGTGATGCTGGAATACACAATAAGATAACGATGGTCTGGACATAAAAAAAAATTTAAAATTTATTTTTATTTAATATTGAATCATATGAACTACTGAATGAATAAACAAGTGTATGAATGAATGCTACTTGTATGATTTTATTGATTGAATGTATGAATGTAAACATTCATTTAGTTTATTTGTTTGGGATAGTAAAATTTTTCTTTTTTAATTTAATTTATTTATTACAATATTAAGAATGTTTTCTTTTTGTAAGTAAATTTTTGTTATTATAAAAATGAAGGATTGATATAATTATTTTATCGTTAAATTGTAAACTTTAAAAATTGTGAAAGATTGTGAACCATAAAATACTGTTGTCCGAAAGTTAGGAATGAAACACAGATGTCAGTCAAATAAAATAAATGTACTTCAAAATTGTGACATGTATGTATTTATTATTTAGTAGGTAATCTATTAAATCTATTGAAGTGAAACCGTGAAATTGTGAATCTGAATGAATTTACAGTAGAGTTACAAAACTATTAAAGTTGGCATAACGAAAATAGTTAAATAATGTTAGTAGCCAAAAATTAATGCGTTAAATTGTAAACAGTAGCCTACGGCTCACAATCTTTCGACAGTTTACAATATTGCGGGATTGGTTAAAATCTAACAGTACTTACTCTTTTATTTTATTTCCTGACGTTTCAAATACTTTTCTGTATTCGTGGTCTGTCCTGTGACATATAAAAGAACATAAAACACGATGAAAACCGTTTTATAAAGTATTTTAAAATGTATTAAAATCGTGAAAACCGAAAAAAAAACTATTTACAATTTTACGGTTACATATCTAAGTGAATGTTAATGTGATTGAATGAAATTTATGAATTGATAAACATTATTAATGTAAATAAAATTCTAGCTATCAATTGATTTTATTTAATTTTTTTTTCTTTGAGTATCAGCTTTTAAATTTAATAGTGTGTAATTTACTAAGATTTAGAGGTTAAAACTTTAATGTGTTCATGTTAATTTAATCAACTTTTCTTACCTGAAGCTATACAAAATAGGAAGTTAATTAGAAACTAAATATAAGTTAGTTCATTCTTAGTGTATAAAATATTAAACATTCGCAACTCGTTAGTTACTATGCTTAATAGTTGTTTATTTGCTCTGAAAATAGAATTCTCAATATTACGAGCTTTCCTTTGCAATCGTTTAATATTGATCTGTAGGTAAAAAATAAAATCTATCCTTTATAAGTGGAGCAAAAGCTGTGGGTGCATTACGATCAGAAAATAACTAATTTCCACTAATAATTAGTCTCACTGTTTAATCCTAAAATCATGTTAATATAAACTTACCCAACATGTAAGATATCCTTGTGAGTTTAATTGGAGATGCCTAGCAACAATAACACATCACAACACTGCACTTCACTACACTATCACTACTCCAGTTAATGTTCATTGTAAAGGGACAAGATAGTGGCAGAAATTCGAGTATTCCTGCCGCAGGTGGGGTAGAAATAAAATCAACCAATAGAAACAGCTAGCTAACCAGATCTAAAGCCAGCAGATTAGACTATCAAAAATCGTTAATGACTTGCAATGACGCGACGGAAGTGGTAATATTTTTATCATAACGCACGCTCCGACACATAAATATAAAAAAAAATATATAAATACATTATATTCCCGCACATTTTGTCTATACGAATTAAACTAATCATATTTTATGTTTCAAGTTATTAACACACTTATTACATTAATGTGTATAATTTCATTTAAGTTCTCCTCTCAGAAACGTTTTAAAAAAAAAAAAACTCTTTAGTCTCTTATTGAATATATACAATAGAATCTTTACAATAAATTTTTACTACAGATAATCCTTTATATTTTTTTTTTTTGAGTATAAGAAAATGAAAAACCCTGCAGCATGCTTGCGGTTCATACACTGTAATCGCAATACAAATTTTATGTTATTTTTATTATATTTATGTATTAGTATTAAATGTAGATTTTCTATTGCACTATAATTTTGTCTTTGCATTACATTATACTATAACTGTTCCGAGGTCACCGTCATTTTGGCTGGTACATAATATCAGTGTTAGGTGCATTTAAATATGTGCCTGACAAAGCTGAGTGCCATCCAAGTTGGGACACTGTACGAAATGTAGTATTGTAAAACTTTCGTTTAATTTAATTTTATATTCTTTCTTTTATTTAATACATTATAGTGGTTTAGTATTTCGAATATAGTAGTTTATAATATGGTTAGATAATAGAAATTTATTACGTAATATTACACGTATTATTATATAATACATTCTTACTGTTACTTTATATTATGTTGTATAACTGTACTTTGTCTCAATAAAGTATTTTCTTTCTTTCTATATAATGTAATAATAAGACAATATTCTCAGGATATATTAAAAGAATTCAAATTAAAGGTTTCATTCATGAATCATTCTTCTCATTTAATTTTAGATACTTCTATATTTGGATAATCTCATAGAAACAGCTACAGAGCGATGTATCACTAGTAGAAAAAATAGACGCCATTACTAATTGACCTAAAATTAACCAAACCTAAAATTAACATTTATAAATCTAAAAATATTCATTCTAAATAATATAATATGCATAACCAACATATATTCTATATTTTATGTAAAAACAATTTGAAACCACCTCAAAATTCGTTTACCAAAAATACAAAATTGCACTGAAATTGTAACAAAAAACTAGCACTTTATATGCAGATTACTCGAAATAGACTCCTAAATATAATATAAAGGAGACAACGTTAAGTTAGTACTTTAGTATAGAGTGACCATGCTTTTTAGAATACAGGACGGTCTGTAAATTTAATAATAGCGTGTAGTTTGGTCTAACTTCAGAGATAGGATAGTATATATTTCCGTTAATAATCTCAATATTTTTTATTTCTAACTAGCCAACCCTCTTTTGCTTCATTGAGGTGTAATAAAACCATTCACTCACTCATTTATTCAATGATACTCTGCCACCCACGACTATGAATATACTGTTTCCTTACTAATTCTCTCTTCTGTCTCACTTTTTATTTTATAGAAACCTTAACTAACACAACAAAAAAGAATTATGCGATTAGGTACAGTCGTTCTGAAATTATGTGACATAGAGAAAAGATAAAATTTATTTATTAATAATTAGGTACACAAGTTTCGAATATAAATATCGAGGTAAATTTCAACTTTGTTGAAATTTGTTAAGAGTACATAATCAATAAAATCATCATTTTTTAAGTCCTGAAAACATTCCTGGCATCCTATTTTAGACACCGATTGACTGTATTATTTTGTCTATTAAACCAATCGATTTAAAATGATAAGCTTTTATATCACACTAGTCGACCCTTGCCACTTATTACTCAGCGATGATATCAAATTCAATATTGGAATTTACATTCTCTTATTGAACGTCGGAATCTACCACCATTTCGGAAACGACCTAACCCAGACCTGAGAAGAATGGGCGCAAGAAACTCAGCGGGACTATTTCTTTTGGATACTTTACTTTTCATCTCTTTTATTTTTTTTAAATGCCAATTTTTATGACAAATATATGAAAAAGCCTGGAGCGAACGCATCATTCCCAAGGCGTGACATCGTCCAAAAATCTTTTATGTTATATAGTCTTCCTTAACAAACAAAATCTTATTAGAGCTAGAATATTTATCTCTCAAGACTGTCCCGTAAAATTCATAATAGTTAGCCACAATACTCCAGTAGCTTGTTGGGACGTTCGAAACCACACATTTCTGAATCGCAGAGCGAGTTGTTGAAAAACTTAAATTGCCTGTTAGTTGCTTTTATCTTTGAGAAGTTAGCTCTGAGCTGGAGCTGGGGCTGGAGCTGGGGCGGGACGAGGGAGTCGTTTGATCGGTTTTCGGTTGCACTTTCAGAACTTTTAAATCATTCAACTACTTGTATTAGTGGGTTATAGGATTTTAGATATAACTTTTGATTTCAATTATTTCTTTTATTTTAAGAGTATTAAAGTGAAACCTGTTTTAGGAGTGGGTTTCTGGGAAATCCCTTTTTTTTGCAGTGCATCTCGAATCGAGCCTTTTTTTCTTATTATATTTACAGTTACAGGCTTATTTTAGACTACATTTAAAAGTATTTTTCAAAAATGCCTTTGTAGTGCAGTACAGACAGGGCGTTTGCGCTGGAAAATAAAAAAAAATCATCCCAGGATTGATGCTCAGTTTTGGCGTCCTCCAGAAGTCGACCCACTTGGCGGTTGTCCACTTCTCCCACTACTGAAGTCGGTACTAGTTATAGTAACAAAGGAATATTCTTTCAATCTTAATCTAGTAGCAATAGGAGCAGAATCAGTAGATTACATAGATTTTGTATGTTCATTTGATTTATTTAAATATAATATATAAATCTATACTAATATTATAAAGAAGTAAGATTTGTATTTTTGTATTTTTGTATGTAACGAATAAACATAAAAACTACTGGACCGATTTCAAAAATTCTTTCACCATTAGGAAGCTACATTATCCCTGAGTAACATAGGCTATATTTATTACAAGAAAAAATTAGAGATCCTTAGGAAATCTCACGAAAACCAACCCAAGGTGCCAAAAAATTTGCCATAAAATATCTTTCATCGCATGCGCTGCAAAAAGTATTGATGATAGAACAAAAAAATGTTATACAATATTATAGAACGTATCAATATCTACAAAAAAGTCCGCGAGACCATATGCTCAACTATTATAGTTACGTCACTATAACTACTTTTTTACATTTTAAAAGTTGATAAAAATGCCTATCAAAATCAGACCATGTTTTCTATAACTTTGTATTAATCCTTATCCAAATAAATTATTTCGTATTCAAGACTATTTCAATACCTGTAAATTACTTTTTGAATTATTAAAATCGGACTTTCCATTCAAAAGATATTATGAAATTAAAAATATCAATATAAACAAAAAATACACGACGACGCGACGGGCCAGTGTAGCGACGCAGCGCAGCGAGTAAAGCGGCAAGAGTGTGGGCACCGAAATGCGAGAGGGCCAACATATTTTTAAAAATAATATTCCACCCGCGCGAGGCCGGGATGGGCCGCTAGTATAATATATTTAGGTAGCAGAAGTGCTAATCAAATATAAAAACCATCTTCAAGACCTAAAAATGATTTTAATTATAAATCAATTTTGTTTTAAATAATAAATCGACAAAAATTCAACAACATAAAGAATTGCAAACAACCGTTAATTTTACAAACAACAAAACAATTATAAGTTTAAATGAATACATGGAACGGACTTACAGTTTCGGAACAACCACCATTCCGGTCGACGACTGAGCAGCTAATGAGAGTGTATGCGACTAAATGCTTGTTTATATAGGCAGTGGTGGGGATCAATTCTATCAATCAGTAATGCTTATATTGACGTTGTAGTAGGGTAGTCTCCTAATTATATCATTAATTATAGAAACATTATTCCTGTAAAGGAACCAGATTTTGAAAATTCCCTTGTTATTACAATACAGTATAAAAGCATAAAAGAAGCATCTGTCGGTAGAAGTAGTAATAGCAAAAGATAGAATTAATGAATTTAGTTTATTACATTTCTTTAAAATAATATTTGGATAAATTCCTTTTTAATAAAGCAACTTAGTATAAGAATTTCTAAATTATCCGTTATGAAGAGTAACACAGAAAAAAATATTTCTATCTTAAGGTATTCACAATAGCAGCAAGCTTATAACATTTAAATGATGCATTTAAAAATATAAAGATAATGAAGTATGGTAGAAAAATCCTATTTCCCTATTTTCTCTTTATAATTACTTTGTATATGTGGGCGCGTAGGTTAGGTAATATTCAATCGCTTGCGGGTAATATTTAATATGACTTGCAATGTCACATTGTAACTTAACATCCTTTGGAGGCCTGTGATTACTTTGTCACTTTATATTCCCTTTCTTGGCGTTTCAAAGTTTAGTCCAACGTACTTCTCTTTGAGTGAACATCGTCTGAAGTCGTGCTAGTGAAAGTGTTATAATAGTGTTTTTTTATTGGTGATAGGAGTCTCAGATTAAAGTCACATGAATACCTTACAATATAATTGCCATGTGGATATATAAACATAACATTAGGTTAGGATTGTGAAAGGTTAAAGGTATAATTGTAAGAGAACGTAATGTTTAGTTAAAAATCGGTTTAGTACCTATATCTAAGATGCGTTTACCCAATAGTTAATTAGATGTGAGTGTTTTCAGTACCCCACTCTCTCCAATTTATATTTTTTAGTTTTTGTTGTTTGTTTATTTTTAACATCTTAAAGTAGCAACAGTAGAAATAGCAAACGTTTCTAAATACAAGAAAACGTTTCTATAGTTACCCAATCGAGGGATCAATAAAAGCTTACGATCAACCTTCGTAAACTATTAGAGGGGAATTACTGCTTGGATTAAGATAATCTAAGACGTTAACAAGTTATTTAGTGTTTATTAGCTGAGTTGGCAAGTGTTACAATACCTAAAAACTCAAAATACAGCGTCAATAACAAACTTTTTTCCTGACATCCGATCTAAATGACACAAAGTTTTGTGTGTTTTTAAATGATGTACGTACAAACAGACAAAAATTGTGGTGTCCTTACATGATTTCTTAGATTTTCACGATTGTTATACATTTGAATAATACTTAACAAAACCGTTTTTTGTCGTGTCAAGCTGTTTTATTCAATTTCCTGACGTTTCGAATACTTTTCGTGTTCGTGGTCACAAGACAGACAGGATGATAGTAGTCTCGATATAAATATTTATTGAAATTGTTTTTTTTTTAATTTTTTACTACCGCCGAAACATAAACATACATTTTTATGTAACGTTTCGTTTTGTACAACAGTAACTGCTTACAGTGTCTTGTTATAGTTTGAGATTTTATTAATTTAATAACCAGATCCCAATCAGCTGATATTTGCTAAACATCTTCTCTATTAAATAGATTCTCGATTTAAAAAAAAAAAAATTTAAATCAGACAACTAATATCCAGTTATGTAACCACGAACACTGATAAGTATTCGAAACATTAGGAAATTAAATAAATAACCTTAACACAACAAAAAACCTTTTATAAAGTATTATTCAAGTGTCAAATACATTTTTGTATGTACGTCCTTTAATAAAGATTTAACATTACCAAAATTTAGAGCGAATCTTTATATAAATTACATAGAGTTAAATATATGCCGCACATTACTCAAGCTTTCCGAGATTACAGCTAGAGTCGTGTCAAGACGTCGAGATTATATATTTCTTAAATAGTACGCAGATTCATCTACAAGTGCGTTTTTTTAAATATACTTACATATAATACTATTATGCTTAATGAGCATGTGCTCGACAAAAGTGCAATATTTTTTACAGTTCTACTAAAATAAGCATTCGCTTTGAAACATAGTAACTGACATAATTTTTTACGTTAATCTGATCTTAATAACGTGTATGATGTTAGTAGTGGACTCATTAAACATATGAAGTTTCAATAGCATATATATCTTATACTTTAGTTTTTATTGATATCTAATAATCATCATTATCGTCGTATATTTATCCATTTTGTTATCATCTGAAAGTGGAAGATCATGCACAAAAATCTGGCTGATTGTTTGGTCACCTTTCATTCATTCATTCATTTCATTTATTCTCTCACACAATCACAATCTTAATTCCAATAAGCTCAAAATGGAATTCAGATCAGATTCAGATTACTATATGATCTGATCTACATCGTTTGCGTCACATAAGAGAGAGGGAGAGGTTTAGAGTTTTTTTTAAAGTGCGTCCTCGAGTGTTGGGGATGCGGGAAGAACTACCCCAGAAATTATGGGTCCTTTCAGTCTACTTTATCCTTAATAATCAAACAATAATGAGATTGAGGATATACTTTCGATATTCAATAAATGTAAAAGGTAGACTCGGTAGTATTATTTAGCATCCCATACAATTATTCAAACTTAATCCTAACTAATATTATAATTTAGACAGTAACTCTTAAGAAACGTAGGTAATACTTAAGAATACAAACTATACAAACGAAAGTGCGATTTAATATACTACTTACGCCATCTATTGATGAATAGTTACATCATCAGGCTTAAATCATTGAACCAATTTTGATAAAATATGATACAGAGATAAAGTAAAGCTTGAGGAAGGACATAGGCTATTGGTTACTTAAGAATACAAGATAAAAAAATGAGTGTGCTCGTACGCCATCTATCGACGTGGAGATGAAGTGTATGTCGAGCTGTGTGGCTGTTATGTCTTTGGGAATTACTCATATATTTCTAGAATTCATAGCAATAGTGATGAGGCTAATTTTGATTTAGCGAGATTGGAGAGTAGGCAATTATAATACAATTCTAAAAGAGCTGAAAATTTCTTTGTTCTCGATATTCAGTTCATATGGGTCGTAGCGTTACGTTTATAGCCTAAATTCGATGCAGTAGGTCCTGAGATTAGCGACTCCAACCAAACAAACAAACTCCTCAGCTTTATAATATTAGTATAGATACTAGTTACATATAAACCATAGGAAATAACTAAAATAGCAAGCGTCGGCACGAATACGCTTAATTCATCGGTTATTGGTCGTAATTCCGGATTATTCTGAATTTTTTCCTGGACGTGGACGCTCGTAAACCCTGGGATGATCCAACGATGTCCTGCGATATCGGATGGGGCTTATTCCGAATCTATTCATAGATTGCTTTTGATATTCTGTATGGTTATATACTATGTACTTATAAATGTGAACGTTTGGATATTTAGTTACTTGTATGTTTAGTACTAATTTTTCATAGATACTCTTTGTCGGAGAATAGTGAAAGATTATCGAGTAATCGAATCGTCATCGCTATCGCGTTGGTGTTGGAGTAGTCACTTTCGTCGGTTTGACAGTCTCGACCTTTTATATGCCATCTACAGTCTGACTGAAGTCTTAGTCGTTCGCGGTCTCTCAAGGAGTGAAGTAGTCTCTTGATAGTGTTAGTGTTGTGCAGTGCAGTGTTAGTGCTAGGAGTGCTGTCTGATGAAGGTCACGCGAGTACCTTAGAATTGTGAGTTTAAACTTGGGTTTAAACACTTGGGAGAGCCTGAGCAGTGGAGGTGAGTGTCTCGATCGTTGTTCACATGTCCAAGGCACTGCTTAGTTTACTCTCGTAGTTGTTAGATCATATTTAATTATTTACTCAATAGTCCGTTCAATATCATCCCAATGTTAGTGTTTTCCAATATTTTCCTCTTCTTAATTCTCATAATTAAAATCCCTGAGATCTATATAACCTGGATTCACATGTAGGCTTTTTATCCTGAAAATAAAACACAAACTCAAGAAGAGAATTATTTACACAGCAAAAAGTCGATGGATTTTAATCTTTTTATCCCAATTCTGAACCATATTATTTACCTAGCTAATTTTTCGGAAAAATATTGACTTATCATAGTGAAGTAAAAGTATGTCAAGATTTTTTATTTTTGTTAAATATTAGGTTAGGTTACTTAAATGTTGGTTAACGTGGTCGAGTAGTGTAGGTGAGAGTTTCTGCAATATGAAAAGACCTTGTAGCTAATTATCTACTTCTCTTTCATTTTACTAGAATTAGAATTTAATTTCCATTTAAATATCTATCAACTCGGAAAGGGAAAGCTAACTAGACTATTTTAGTTAGTCAAAACTTTTTCCATTACCTGTGTATTAGAACTTTGCTTCAATTCCAGTAATATGTCAGAATAAGCCTTTAAACCCAGTTTACGAAAAAGTATAAAATGTACTTAACTATTTTCCAGTATTTATTGTATATCTTACTTTGGATAGTTAGCAACACCGGTGATAACTTTATATTCGCGGATGTGCTTTTTATTTTATTCCAAGACTGTATATAACCTATGTTCCTTCTGACCATTATGTCTGTGTAGTTGTGTGGTGTCGGCATGCTGGGTCTCCATTACCAAGGTTTGGAGGAAGTGTTTAATATTGGTTACTCGGTTTTCTGTTTTAAGTCCATATTATCTAATGTTTTCTTGCCAATTTCTGTAATATAACCACTGACACAAATACGTATAAATATGCGTTATAGGGAGTTAGGGGAAGTACCTGGTACTTGTGACCTTGGAGTAAATCCACTGTACTACACTACTGAACATCTATAATTGTGTGGTGTCAACGGTGGGTATAGTTAAAATAACATAATAATTGCTAGAAATAGTCACCGTTTTAGTTGTACTACTGACTCCATTTTGAGGTAGAATTGTGAGATAACCTAAGCAAAGTCAGGATGTGTAAATAGTTTAATATAATATATGTCCCCAGTCCCACATAACTGAGTACATAGCTCGTCGCCCCATAAAGCGTCGCACGTCCCATTTTGATAGCGCCGCCGCCTCGCGCCGCTCCACAGACCATTATGCTGTAAATTCCAACATTAATCGAATTTTTAAACACCCTAAGAATCTGGAACTAAATTTTAAACTACCTACTCTTTTTATTTTACTTTTCGTACTGTTGACATCTAACTTTTAACTGCAGTGACAGAGACATGGGTATCTTACTTATTAAATATTACTTGTTTTAACGGTGAAGGAAAACTTCGTGAGGAAGCACTCCTGAGAGATCTGTAAAGTCCTCAAAAGTGTGTGAAGTCTGCCAATTCGTACAGGGCCAGCGTGGTGGACACCCTCCTCAATCTCTCTCCTCTCTTCAATCTGAGAAGGAGAACTTTATCTCACCTGATGGAAAGTGAAGAAGCAGCCTGAGATGTAGCCCGCTTCTCTAGAAGATGCCTATTCACCTTTCTTTTAAAGATACCCAAATTGTACGTATTCGGAAAAACTATCGCCCGTAAGGCGTTCCACTCCTGAGTTGTCCGCATTAGAAAAGAGGAAGCAAATCGCTTCGTACGAACGGGCGGTATGTCAACTACAAAGGGATGGAGACCCTCACGGCGTCTGGTGGTTCGATGGTAAAATGGTGAAGCTGGTATCAAGTCATGCAGTTCCTGGGCACACTCTCCGAAATAAATTTTGTAGTATACTGACAGGCACGCTGGAATTTTCGCCGTACTAAGGCCTCATCTCCAATGAGTCTCCTAGCACGGCGGTCGACCGAGTCTAAAGCTTCGAGTTGATACTTGGCAGAACCATCCCACACGTGGCAGCAATACTCCATACCCGAACGAATCTGTGTCTGGTATAATGTTAAAAGTTGTTCAGGTGTAAAGTATTGCTTCACCTTGTTCAAGATGCAAAGCTTTTTCGATGCGTTTTTGGCAATATGGGTTGTGATGATGATGACGACGATGATGACTGTTGACGTCGTCTAAAGGATTGCAAATACCATATTTTATTTCGGTAGGACAGTGGGGTTATGAAGACGGTCTATACACTAACTATATAGCAATACATGAGCTTGCGACCCAGGTATTATTCATTACACTTTATGATTTTCTAATGTCAAAGAGGTATTTATGCCTGCTTCTAGGTTACAGCGGTTAAATTACACCACTGCACAGCCACAGTGATCAGCAGACGAGCTCCGTTTGGCAACTGGCTCAAGTCTATCGGAACAGAGGTTATATACAGTCTTGGATTAAAATAAAATGTACCCGCGAATATAAAGTTATCAACGATGTTGCTAACTGTAGGTATAATTCCTCTCTCATTCTATTACATTACTTAATTCTTAGGTTCTTAGTAATGAGATGAAAGACGTAAAAATATAATAATTGTCAATAGCTAATAAAGAACAGCCATTAAATGTTGAACAAGTTTTTATTTGCTTCATTAATTACTCAATTATTCGAGAGACTCGGTAATTAATAGTTCACTTTCATCTTGTACTTGTGCGAGTAGTATTCAGACTAATTAATGTTTTAAGTCAATTTTGCGATATAATCACTACATAGTATAAAACAATGTCGTTTCCCGTCTGTCTGTCTCTATGTATGCTTAGATCTTTAAAACTACGCAACGGATTTTAATGCGTTTTTTTAATAAATAGAGTGATTCAAGAGGAAGGTTTATATGTATAATACATACGAATCATAGTAGAGAATGTAACTGTGTGAAGCCGGAGCGGGTCGCTAGTATTCTTGTAAATACTAGTTACTGCTTGTGGACTTCATTTATTTATTGCAAAGTTAAAAACAACTGTAATTATATATAGTCAGTATCATGAAGTTGGTTTTTTTACTTTTATCGTGTCTACAGACTTCAAAATAAATATACGAAAACCATCGAGAATCGTAGAATATATATGGGCTGATTCGGGTAGCCCAAATATTGCTTTACCTCTGGACAACCTCGCTTGACGTTCGTTGAGTGTTACCATACAAAACGGGAATGATATTTACTGTAAGTAATATTAGTCTAGCTAACATAATAGTAGCAAGAGTGTTTCTTATTCACAAACGTACCATAAGCAACTCAGTTTTAATTTACTTCTCAATGTCGGTAGAAACATAATTTCCAACTAAAACCAAGAAAATCCGCGTTCCATGAAAAGTTAATTTGTCGGATCGATAAGTAATTTGGGTGGGATAAACGAATTATATTCGCTTATTCGCCACCACTGTACGAACAAAGATGGGACTGAAGAACCTGTTCAGTTATAACTAATTGTATAAACTCACTCATTCATTATCATACAACGTGTGAGAATATGTAAGCTAAATTGATTCATATCTCGGTTATAGGACTAATTAGTTGCTGAACGAGTTATTAGAGTGAGTGAGGCTTTAAACAAGCAAGTAAAATTATAAATAAATGACGGAGAAACTCACTCATTATGATACTATGAAAGGGAGGGCAAACTATTTTACATTTCAGGGATAGGATTAATTAGTTTTTGAATGGTCAAGAAATTGTGTGAATGATGAGTGAGGGTTTAGAGATGCAAGAAAGATACAAGTAGCTAGTTCATCAGCTCACTCGTTCAGTTATCAATTACAGGCCCTTAATATTTCATATCTTAGCGATAGGAGTCTTAAGTTTAAACGAGTCCCCTTTAGAGTTAGTTAGTTTATTTGTACGCGTGACCTTGTGGAGTGGACATTATCTGGAGTAGTAATAGTGAAAGTGCAGTGTAGTGTGCTGGTTATTTTTTTTTATGGTAGATAAGGTGCAAACGAGTAGATGGTCCACCTGATGGTAAGTGGCCACCATCGCCCATGGACATCGGCAAAACAAGAGATACTCCCTTGCTTTGTCGATGCGTTGCATCGTCGATGATAGAGAAGGGAGGGGGTGTGAAGAAAAAAATGCTGTGACTTCAGCGGACCCTGAGCAAGAGCCCTAAGTTCACTGGATCCGCTGCATTAATGGGATAGGAGATGGAGGCGGTAAGTCTGGCCCACATGCGGCTCGACCGGAACGCGTCTATGACACTTGGCGGTCAGATTCGCATGCTGGTGGTCGCAAGCCAGTCGGGGAACAGATCCCCTACCACCGAGGGGGTTCTGGGTTACTCGGCTCTTACGAGATGCTCTCCCAGCGGCAGAGGGGAATAGTATTCTAACCCGACCCTCACGGGACGAAACTTTGTGCTGGTGCTTTTTGCTGCTACTCGCTCCAATCAAGTTCACGTGAATACTTTATAATGTAGTTGTCACGTGGTTTATAGTACAACGTTAGGTTGTTAGGTTAGGTTTATGTTAACCTAACCTTAGGCTTACACAGCGATCTTTAGCTTATCCGACATTTTTATAATGAGAGAATAATAGTCCTTGAATCAGTAATGCTTTCTAAAGATTTGCTGCTTAGTTAACTCATTCACTCACTTTTTTAAGTACCTCACTAAACTGATGGTTGTGAAGACTATTTTATTCGGTAGTTGGTAGTGACAGTGTGAATGGAAGAATTTTTATGTATATAATATTACAACTTTTTCAACAACTTGTTCTTAGAATAGATAATCTATCTTGTAAGTTAAGATCACGTACAACCACAAAGTTATTTTATTTAAATATTGAAATAGTTTTAAAACTTTTACAAATGACGGTCTGAGTTCAAGTTAAAATAATTAAAAAATTCAAGTTAAAGAAAAGGAGAATAACATCAAAGGACACATGGATTTTAGACAAGGCACCAAACAGTTCTTGGTCTAGTGACCCAGAAGCAGGTTAAATAAAGGACTTGACATGATCAAGACATTCACTAAGCACCCAAAATTAAAATAATTAAAAAGTAATCATTGTAACTCTCTTGATATTAACCCGTAAATGTAATTAGTGGTCATAATTATCCCAGATTCCTAAACCATTACAAGGTATAAAAATCAAATTTAACTTTTTGATAAAAAATACAAAATTAACATGATTTAACATAAAAGTTATCACATTATACGCATTATGAGAAAATTTAATGACCAATAAACTGCTACTTATGAACACGTACGGACTGCAACGTTAACTATTATAAAAAATTAACCGCAAGCTAATTTAACTCATATGACAATGAGTTAGGTGCGTTTATTGTGTGGGTCATTTTATCGGCCACAAAGCCCAATGAAACCATTTATATCTTTAATGGTCGTCCCCACATATTATTTTATCATTGAACAGGTGTATTAATTACGTTACAACGAACCGAGTTTCAATGATTATTTCGTAAATAATTCAATAAATTTGTAATTGTTTTAATAACTTCGATTATCTGTTGTTAGTTAGGAATAATTTGTACTAACTTACATTAACTATTTATATTTGGTAAGTAAATTACTTTATTTAATTGTAGTTAATTAAATTAATATATTTTTTTTAAATTATAGGCCAGCGTTTGACTGTTTCCTCTGGATTTGAAGACACCAACGTTGCACCTAAATTTTTCTGTACGAAAAAAGGAAGTGGATTTGAAGCCCTTTCTACGACTTCAGAGAATATCCACCATGTATAGATGGCGCTTAGGATGCGTTTGTCTGGCCGTTAGATAAAAGAATAGGGCGGCAGGACTTATATCATGTAGTTCCTAGGCACACTATATTTACAACCAATACTATAATGTTGAGAAGATAATTACTATTTTTACATCATCATCACGACCCTTCAATGGCCCACTGCTGAGCCGGGTCTCCTCCTCAGAATGAGGAGGGTGGGCTATAGTCCACCACGCTGGCCCAGTGCGGGTTGGTAGACTTCACACACCTTTGAGAACTTTTTAGGGAACTCTCAGGAGTGCAGGTTTCCACACGATGTTTTCCTTCACCGTTAAAGCTAGCTATTTTTACATAACACCTTTTATTTCATTCTCACATTGTCACCAATACTATATATGCTGTTAGTTGTTGGCGGCACTGTGCGCTATCACGTAGATGTTGTTTTGAAACGCAGATAATTTATAATGATAAATTAAAGCCATTATTATGATATAAACATGCTGTTTAATATCTCTTGTAGTCTCGTAGTTTAGATAGTAACACTGTGTGGTTTGGCACCATGGCGTATGACAGCTAGCAGTAGCAGCAGCACTTATGGTAAAAAATGTTATAAAAGATAAAAAGATTTATCGTAATTTGTTATTTTTAACCGACTTTAAAAAGGAGGAGGTACTCAATTCGATTGGTATATTTTTTTTATGTATGTATACGGATTACGCTGAGATTTATGATCCGATTTACGTGATTCTTCTTTTGTTTTATGCGGAATCGTTGCCATTTGGTCCCATAAAAATTTAAAATAGTTTGGCCCAGTAGTTTTTATTTTATGAACATTTTTTCTGTTCTCGTACCTTGGGATTTGTATTGTTTATTTGTGTATGTATATCGATTACGCTGAGATTTATGATCCTATTTACATGATTCTTCTTTAGTTTGATGTGGAATAGTTATTATTTGGTCCCACAAAAATTTCACATAGTTTGACCTTCAAAAAGGAAGAGGTTCTCAATTCTATTGGTATGTTTTTTTAAATTTATGTACACCGATTACGCCGAGATTTATGAACCTATTTACGTGATTCTTCTTTAGTTAGATGTGGAATAGTTGCCATTTGGCCAAAAAATTATAGTATATTCTATCTCACTACACGTCTGTTCACCTGGCTGGCACCGACTTCAAAAATAACAATTATTATATATTATTGTCTTAATAAAGAGAGAATAATAAATAACGGAATTATTTCTTGCTTTTTAGTGCATTTTTAGTTTAAAATTTTTTTTTAAACGTAGTTTTTTTTATATAGTTTATAACTTAATTAAATAATCATCAGGAATTAGTATAAAATATATGAAACATTATTAATGCTACAGCAAAATGTAACGTAATGTATTTGCTAATAATTTTTACACAACGTAAGACAACATGGCTGCCAAGGCCTCCGACCTTCGATTAGTTAAATGTTTTACGCGTCGCCGGTCATTTATACCCGTCATTAAGCATGTAACGGTTATGACGGTTCTAGTAGTGACGTTAGTAATGGAAGATGTAAAAACGTTTCTATGGAAGTCGTAATTATTTTGTAGAGCTTTTTTGTTAGTAAAAGTACATGCTAATGGTATTTTTGCATTGTTTTTTTTTTCCAGAAAATAATATCCACCAATTACGTGCATTTTACGTGCAATTACTGACTTCAAAAAATCAAAAAAAAGTTTTTTTTTTGAATCAAAAATAAATTTCTTGTGTGCCTTTTTGCAAAATTTCTAACGTTTATAAAATTAAAAAAAAAAAAAATGTTTTATATCGTACCTATTATTTTGATTTTTTTTTCAAAAATCGATTTTTTCAAAAAAATCATCAATAAACTACATATACTTAAAGGTGTTAGTCAATCTCGACAGAAGTCACTGACAGATTTAACAACAATTAATATGTATCTAAAAAGTTCTTTCATTATCGTTCATCTCTATAGTCAAATAACAATACATGAAAGGGTCTGATAAGCGCCATATTATTTTAATGAAGAGGTATTCCAGAAATTCATCCCGCAATATAACAGGCTGCTAATGTTTAGATGAAAGGGATTATAACCAACACTTTGCTAAAACGATGCTTTTAACGTTGACCTACTTCATCTATATTACTTGTATACTAATGGTTCCGGGTTTTCTTTCCTTAGAAAATGTCTTTTCTCTTCATTTTTATAATAATTATAAATTGGTTATTTTTTCAATCATTTGTATCGCAGTGTGCGTTACAAATTAAAAAATATTAAGTACCCACTTCAACTTTTCCTGTTCCTTTATTTATGCACTTAGCACAATGAAACCTCATATTTATTTTTCTATTACGTCCTTTTTTTTATGATAGATAAGGGACAAACGAGCAGACGGTCCACCTGATGGAAAGTGGTCACCGTCGCCCATGGACATCGACAAAACTCCCTCTAGTTTTGTCGATGTCCATGGGCGACGGTGTCCATGGGTATCTCTTGTTTTGTAGATGCGTTGTCGCCACGAAGATAGAGTGAGTAGGGGGAGCGAAGAGAAGACTGCTGCGGTTCCAATGGACCCCTAGCAAGAACCCGGTGTTCACTTGAACAGCAGCAGTAATGGGATGGGAGAGGTAGGGGTAGATCTGGTCCACGTGCGGCTCGGCCGGAATGCGTCTGAGACACTTGGCGATCGGATTCGCATGCTGGTGGTCGCAAGCCAGTCGGGGAACAGATACCCTACCACCAAGGGGGTGCTGGGGTACTCGGCTCTTACGAGATGCTCTCCCAGCAGCAGAGGGGAATTGTATTCTAACCCGTCCCCTCACGGGTAGTCCTGTCCTGTTACGATGAATAACAATTTTTAAGTTGCATTTGCGCAGAAGTGAAAGAAAATCAGTGATTAAAACATCGGTGTCTTAATCGGGAGGTCCGGGTATCGATCCTTGGCACACACCTTTGACTTTTCTGAGTTATGTGTGTGTTAGGCAATTAAATATTACTTGCAAAAAGGTGAATGAAACCTGCACTCCTGAGTGTTCCCTAAAAGTTCTCAAAGGTGTGTGAAGTCTACCAACCCGCACTTGGAAAGCGAGGTGGATTATGGGCTAACCCTCTCCCCATTCTGAGGAGGAGACCAGGCTCAATAGTGGGTCATTAATGGGTTGTGATGATGATAATGATGATTTGCGGAGAAATAAAATTAATTTTCAAGTATCATTTTGTAATGTGTATTACTTTCAAAAGCTTAAGGTAAAAGGATTAAGGGCTAAAGAAAATAGGATTCACGTTTTTACAAGAGATTTTATTGGAGTGAGTGAGAGTGTTGCCAAACAAACTTAAAACAAAAAGTACCACTCGAAGTGCATTTACAAAGCATTAACTTGTATTGCGTTTACAAAGGAAGTTACATTCAGTATCAATACGATCTGGGGATTCACAATTATGTCACTGAGCTAGTGTTCTTCAGCGACCCTTTTATCTTACTAATGTCCAAGAACAAACAGATGCTCATAATCATAATAACATAACTTTGTACGATTATAATGTGCTGTAAGAGCATAAAGGAAGTTTGATGGGTCCATGTATAGCCATCGTAAAAACTCTGTTAAGCAGTAAACAGATCGTTGTTCAGCTAAGTTGTGATCATTTTCTCGGGTATTAGACGTTATGGGAATATGCAATGGAGCTTGTAACGTCTTGTGAGACGGGTTGGAATATTCTTCTGTGCAGCTGCGTAAGTGTCTCGTAAGAGTATATTTATATATTTAGCTAGCACAGTTTTTTTTGACTGGTTTTCGGTATAATATCCATCCCTTCGATATCCATATCGTAGTAGCTTAAACATTTGTTGGTTTGTCATCTTTGTGAGAACGCTATGTTGGATTGTCACTTAGCTATCTAGGGATAGAACCATATCAAAGTGAATCGCATAGATTGAACTGTTACAAAAAATATCATCTTCAATAAAATATAAAAGTAATATTCATATTTGTAAGGGTTACGTATGAAATCAGTAATAACCAAGCAACCGCGCAACCTATTTATGCGATGGCGCTTGCTCGATAAGCCGTCGTCACGAAAAATGATGCCATTAAACTTCTAAATTTCCATCGTTAAACCAATCTTCAGTTCGGGTACCTTTGGATATTAGTATCAGACAGACGAGATTGGGATTTTTAGGGTTGGCTTGTAAAATTATCTAGCACTTTCTCCTATAATGATGTCCATGAATCCTATGGAGACAAAAACACTATATTATTATATACATATAAGCCTTCCTCTTGAATCACTCTGTCTATTCGTGAAAACTGCATTTAAATACGTTGCGTATACTATATATCGAAGAAGTTAATTGAAGAGACGTGAATCCTTTATAAATACATTATAATCGAAAAAAAGTGCATTTTTACTTTTTGAAACTTAAATTATCGTTGTAGCTTCTCTGAGTCAAAAGTTATACTAAATGGAAATCTCGATACGCAGCAAAATTACCTCAAAATGGCGGCGTTTCCCCCTCCACCGCACGCGATGTATCACAGTCCTTACTTAGCGTTATATATTTTTCCATTCTTTAGCTATCCAGTGGTGTAATTGAATTTTAGATAGAGATGATAGACATGTAGCTACAACGCCAAACTGTATCCCCCCATTTTGTTATCACTCGTTTCTTTGATTTTCCTCTTTATGGTAGAAATTTTAAAGTTGTATTCACGTCAAAACTGCTGAGAAAACCAAAATATCTTACATTATAAATGAAAAACTCTGTTTTAATCTTCAGTTTTTTGGATTTTCGTTATTCAATCATACAAAAACAGGGGTAATACATAGGTTATTTATTATTTCAAAAAGAGCAACAGTTGTGTGTGATATTATGAAGATATACACAAAAATAAATAGTTTAGTAGCTGCAATGACCAAAGCGTACTTTATACCATGGGAAGACGCTTATATAGGAAGGCTTTGTGCTACTAAAGGAGTTAAAGAGCGTAAATGAGTAAGTGTTTCACACACTTTTCAAATAGTATACTTATAAAGTGCGAAAAATACGAACAACCTTGCGGTGTGTAAATTTGTAAAAAAATTGTTTAAAAGAGAACCTTAATTCCGTTTCACACTTGACCAAATTATAAAATATCTTTTTCTACCTTTTAACCTGGAAATAAAATTTGGTCTGAAGCCAAAGCGCGTCGCTCTCAGCTCAGTATCAGGTGACAATCGAATAGTATTTTACCACTTCAAATTATCTCGCTAATGTACTCTTTAAATTTTCACTTAGTGATATATTTTAAACGAGCGGCCTGCCCTCGCTTCGCTCCGGGTATTTGAAGCAATATTTTTGAATTGAAGTCCTTATATTGTCACTCTGTTTTGCTGTAGCTTTTTTATTTGAAAAAAGAAAGAAAGAGAAAGAGAGAGAGATGATAAAAAATAAAAAAAAAGGTGTGTGTGCGATTCACACACGATAGAAGTGAAACTTCAGTAAATCGACAAAAGAATGAGATGAATATGTATAATAATATAAAATAGTATGTATGTTTCTGTCTCATTCTTTCCTACACATTTTTGTATTTGTGTCTCTTACCTGTCGTTTTTTCCGTTGCATCCGGTTTGAAATCACAACGATTCTAAAGAAGTTTCACTTCAAAAAGTAAATACAGAAAGAAAAAATAAGAAAAGAGACAGATAATAAAAGGGTAAGAAGGACAGAACAATGATTATAATGAAATAGATAGAGATAAAGGAGAGAAAGAGAGAGAGAGAGAGAAATGTGACAGAGAGATAATATAGGGAAAAAAGTGAAAAGAGGCAGAATGAACAGAGATAAAGATAAAAATGAAAGAGAGAAAAAAGAGTGAAAGTATAAAAGAAATGAATTCAAAGAAGTAGGTCACATGCAATGTTATACAATCTAATATGGCGGACGGCCCATGATTGTGGTCTTGTTATTTTTTGTTCTCGCCTATGATATGAAATAAATGAAAGTGTTAGTTAAGAAGATTAATTCTAAATCAAATATGGCGGACTACCCAGGATGGCGGGTTAATTATTTTTAAGCACTTCTATGATATGGATATCAAATAAAAGGGTTTGCTGATAAGAATTTGATATCATATTTTGTATTTAATTTTTTTGAAAATCTTAATCTATGTATATGCAGACCAACAGTATGACGGCTTGACTAGAATATCCTCCTGGGGGTTATACTTTAGACCCAGTGCTTCAGAGTTACTGCTAGAATATTCGCGATGTAATCATAATAATTTCGGTATAGAGAAAAATATATATGCCTGGTCATAGGACCGGGCATATATATTTTGTTTGCTTTTATCTAATCATACAAATCAGTGTTACCAATATCATAATTAACACTACTAATATTATAAATATCAAAGTTCGTGTTTAGATAATTAATTTAAATAAATTTATTACAATCAATGTTTTTAATATTAATAAAAGCTATCCTATCTCTGAAGTTGGATCAAATTACAATGTCCTAAGTATTTATACTAGTCTACTTATATTATAAAGAGTAAAGATTTGAATTTTTGTATGCAACGAATAAACTTAAAAACTACTAGACCGATTTCAAAAATTCTTTTGCCGTTAGAAAGCTACATTATCCCTGAGTAACATAGGCTATATTTATTACTAGAAAAAATCAGAGATCCTCAGAAAATCTTACTAAAACCAACCCAAGGTGTAAAAAAATTAGCCATAAAATGTCTTTCATCGCATGCGCTGCGGAAACTATTGATGATAGAACAAAAAAATGTTCTACAATATTATTGAACGTATCAATATCTACAAAAACCTTCGCGAGTTCATATGTCCAACTATTGTACTTCTATACTAATATTATAAAGAAGTAAGATTTGTATTTTTGTATGTAACGAATAAACATAAAAACTACTGGACCGATTTCAAAAATTCTTTCACCATTAGAAAGCTACATTATCCCTGAGTAACATAGGCTATATTTATTAAAAGAAAAAATTAGAGATCCTCAGGAAATCTCACTAAAACCAATCCAAGCTGCAAAAAATTTAGCCATAAAATATCTTTCATCGCATGCGCTGCAAAAAGTATTGATGATAGAACAAAAAAATGTTCCACAATATTATAGAACGTATCAATATCTACAAAAAAATCCGCGAGATCATATGTCTAACTATTATAGTTATGTCACTATAACTACTTTTTTACATTTTAAAAGTTGATAAAAATGCCAATCGAAATCAGACCATGTTTTCTATAACTTTGTATTAATCCTTATCCAAAAAAATTATTTCGTATTCAAGACTGTTTCAATACCTGTAAATTACTTTTTGAATTATTAAAATCGGACCTTCCATTCAAAAGATATTACGAAATTAAAAATATCAATATAAACAAAAAATACACGGGGACGCGACGGGCCAGTATAGCGACGCAGCGCAGCGAGTAACGCGGCACGAGAGTGGGCACCAAAATGCGGGAGAGCCAGAATATTTTTAAAAATAACATTCCACCCGCGCGAAGGCGGGATGGGCCGCTAGTTATATATATGAATAATAGTTAGACATATGGTTTATGGCTAGTATGCAATATATTGGAAACGGGATACGAGGTTGTCTATACGTAATAACATTATTTTTAAAAACATAAAAGTATCCTCTTTCAATACATTCTCCATTAATTCCGGCTAATTAGTAATTTCTTCCATTGTAACCACAGGACCCGTATTTTTTGTTGAAGGCGCCGCTACCTGAGCAGGTAGAGGTATAAATTGACTACTTTAGGGGTTATTACATTTTAGGGATCTCCATAAGGAACATATAATAAAAATGTAGCTTATCTAAAGTCTGTACATAGAAGATATTTAAGAAAACTTAATTTGAAGGGTCGTTATAACGCCAATAGAAGCTATACTGCGCTGTAATACTATAACGATAATATTAACATGTGATCTAGATGGAAGCCGAGGATCGGATGGGGTTTGAGACCCAGGAGTAGGTTTAAAGATGTCTTCTACTATGCACAAACTCTCACCTCCACCGCTCAACCTCTACACTACACTATTAGTCAATACTTTAATATGTACTGCGCGATATCACTTGACAGACTAACTCAATACTATCGAAACGAAAGTTATATATTTTCTACTCGAAATAAGATAAAATGAACGATCTATGGTGTTGCTAAGTATATTTAATAACAAATCTACAGTCATTTTAATTTTATGTAAATTATATGGTTTAAGATATCTTTATTTCTCAAAAGAATAATTATTAAGTTTGTTCGGATAGTGGCTAGTCAAGAGTTAGCACCTACGGAATTCATCTTTATTTATTAGAATCACACTTTATTTTGTTTACTGTAACTCAAGACGGAAAGGATCAATTTTATAACATTTAATTGTTATTGAAATGAACATTTACTTGCATTTTTAATTTTTTACATAACTATTTGTTTTTTGAAAATATATGTCGGGGATTTTAAAACGATGTGAAAGGAGATGGAAGGAGGAAGATGGGGAATATTGGGGAACACTAAAAGGGGGTGATGGTATTGAATGGAATATTGGGTAAACGCAACGTAGATACTCCTATTGAACCGATAAACGATCAAATATGATCTCTAACAATTACGAGAGAAACCTAAGCAGTGCCTTGGACTTGTGACCAAGGTGTAGGCTTAAGGAATTCCTTTAAGTAATTACGACACTCACCTCCACTGATCAGGCTCTCTGTTTAAACCCAAGGGTAATCTCACATAAACCTAACCGAACACAAGGCTAACCTAACCTAAGGCTAACCTAACCTAACATAAGACGAGGTAATTACATTGTAAGGTACTCACGTGACCTTGATCGGACAGCACTCCTAGCACTAACACAACACTGCACAACACTATCACTATTTAGACACTACTTCACTTCTTGAGAGACCGCGCACGACTAAGACTTCAGTCAGACTGTCGATCGCATATAAAGGGTCGAGGGTAGATACTGTCAAAACAACGGAAGTGACTACTACCCCACTCCAACGCCATAGACAAGGGTAACGATTCGATTAATCGATAATCTTTTACTATGCTCCGACATATATAATAACCATAAGGTGTATATTAGGATAGTTAAGAAATGACAGAATACTTTGTGTACCAATAAAATCGTGTAAACATTAGGAAAATAACAACAAAAATATTTAGTTATATTAAAATATATTTGTAGCTTCACGACAGAGTACAAAAAATAGGTTAGTAGGTATTTAGGTAATAGGTTTTGTGTAAGAACTGTGTCAGTAGTCAGCAGACACAGAGAGAGAGGGTACTTTATTATTTCCATGTTTATAAAACATCACATATCTAAAAATACTGAACAGAGTTCAATACAATTTTTTTATGGAGATCCAAAACATTCATTCCAGGTTGTCAGGGTAAAAAGTTTGTGAACTAAATTTAATAATTAACAAATCAATCCAATAAGAGAGCTAGTTAAAAAAGTAAAAGCACGTAAATTTGAAGTTTACGCTGTAGTCTTAAAAGTTGATGCTCAGGTACGGCACTAATAAAGTTATAGCCTATTTATAAGTGTAGTTATTTTTATAGCGCACTCCCATTGAAAATAAAGTTTGCCTATAAAATTAAGTATAGCGGAAAATATTAGCAAGATATATCTAATATGTGTATCTCGGGCATTAGTCGCGATCGCGATCTATGGTGCTAGAGTAAAATAATAATCAATCCGTCGGTTTTACAGTTTCTAATTGGCTAGCGTTTGTCACTTAAGTCTGCCCCACCTGTGGAAGGGTATTGCTACTACCGTCTCGACAATATACTCCCTCGACAGCCGGATTGCATTCTTAGTCTTACGTGAGGTCTCTCAAGTAGTGGCTATTAACTGGGTAGTGCTAGTGAAAATGTTAAGTGCAGTTACAATGTAGTTGCCACGTGGTATTGTAAACACAACGATAGCTTAGCCTTGAGTTAGGTTAGCCTTGTGTAAGGCTAGGTTTTTGTTAGCCTAACTTTAGGCTTACACAGTGATTCCCTAGTTTGCTCCAAAAAGTAGTTATTTTGGAGCATAGGTGTTGTGATGTAATACTGACACCGTGGTTATTTTAACGAGCTATAAAACCTCTTATTTTAATTTCCATCGAGAAAACAACTTAAAAAGTAGAAGTTAAAAGATCTATAAATAGTAACAAAAAATTGTCAGCTACACAATAGTCGACGGTTTTTACTTGCTTTTTTTTAAATTATGTTTTGAACCTTATCTTTGCATGAATGATATAGAAAAGGATAATCTAAATTTATTTCATCGTGACATTGACTCGTCATGCCATTGTGCCGTCATGACATTGTCGAGTCATGAAATTGTCACATCACGTCTTGTCATGGCATTTTCACGCCACTTCATGATATTTTCTCGTCATGCAATGACATTGTTTCGTCACTTCATGAATTGTCATGGCATTGTTACGTCATATACTGACTTGTTATTGTCACGTCAGGTCTTGTCATATCATGACATTGTTACATCACAACTTGTTATGACAGTGCCACGTCACATCATGTCATTATCACGCCACGTCATGTCAGGACTAGTATGTGATGTTATGACTTTGTCATGACTTTGTCACGTCGAGTTTTGACATCATATGTCAATGTCAATGTCTTATCAATTCACTTGAATTATTGAATTCACCCTTATAGATAGAAAGAATTTAAAAACTTTGAACAGAATGTAATTATCTTTTAGGTTTATTAAAAATCCTTGTTCTCACAGGCAACAGTTGTTTGTAGTCAGCTTAGGCTTCGTAAAAATTTCGCTTGCCAACTCTACTGCTCTATATTCTCCTATATGGGATAAATGTCAATTAATTTCCTGTTTTTCAAAAAAATTATACTACAGAAAATATACTGTAAATATTATTTTCTCAGATTCAATAAATAAATTGTATTTGAGTTCTATTTGAGTATATTTTGTGTACGCATTTCTTTCGTTTGCTTTTTGATTATTTTAGCATTTTCAACTAGCGGCTCTGCTCTTGCTTTGCTGAAGTGTATTCAAACTGTTCACTCACAAACTCATTCACTCATTTATACTGTTCAACTATGAATCATATATCTCTCATCGTTTAGCCAGCGTTTGTAAGAAACGTGATCTGAACGATCACGTTTCCGTATGTTCTTCGACTTATTTTGCAAATCTACCACGAATAAGTCTTTTCATTTTTCGGGTTAACATAGAACCTATGATACTCAAAAATAATGTGGCTTTCTATTGGTAAAAAAATTTTCAAAATCGGTTTTGTAGATCCAGAGATTACCCCCTACAAACTCGCAAACTTCAACTATCTCGGGTGTTGTAACTCAAAATGACACAATAATAAGAGTATAATGTATACAGAAATAGGATATGTTTTAGGATATATATTTTTCTTTGAAAAAGCAGTATCTTTCGAATCGACAAAGATCATAAATAATTAAAATTTTATAGTAATATGTAAAGATTTTTTTTTTTAATTTACTAGGCGACCCACTCCTAAACTATTCAGATGCTTTTGAGGGTAAATATATTTTATTATTATCCCGCAGGAACTCTGACTTATCCGGGATAAAATGTAGCCTATGTGTTAATCCAGGTTATAAAGTATCTGTGTGCCAAATTTCATTGAAATTAGTTCAGCCGTTTTTGCCTGATTAACAAATATCCAAACATACCTTTCAGATTTATAATATTAGTAAGATTATTTCATATCTAGAAATATATAAGCAATGTAACATATAATTATATCAGTAGCAAAACATTTCTTAGCGGGAACAAGTGCGGCATGAAAAAGCTCTTAGCAGTTTCGGATATTAAATTATGAGTTACACGTTCTCAACATACTTAATATATCTTTATTAATATATAGTTCTTCTTCATATGTGTCAGTAGACTTGTAATTATTTTTCATTACTACAACTGCAAATTCACTTAACAAAATATAACCAAATCAAGCCATACGCCATCATGATAATGCCATGACGCAGTACGATCGATAGAATGACGTCACGACTTAGTAAACGTTATTTTGTTACGTTGTACTTTTTTTACATGGTTATTTTGATCGATATACCAAGAAAGCATATCGTCTTGGTCCTGTCTCGGTCTTGTCTAGGTCTTCTCTCGGTCTTGTCTCGGTCTTGTCTCGGTCTTGTCTCGGTCCTGTCTCGGTCTTGTCTAGGTCTTCTCTCGGTATTGTCTCGGTCTTGTCTCGGTCTTGTCTCGGTCTTGTCTAGGTCTTGTCTCGGTCTTGTCTAGGTCTTGTCTCGGTCTAATCTTGATCAAGGCATTCACCATCGAAAGAATGACGTCACGACTTAGTAAAAGTCATTTTGTTATTTTGGACTTAATCTAGATTTAGCCGGTTATTTGGCAAACCAATTATAATATCAGTAACTAAAAGAATGACGTCACAGCTCATCATTTCATCTGCTAACATTATGGCGATATTTTGAAAATAAAATTTTTAAAGTGAAATTATTTTTGTTTTTCTCTTTGGGTTTGGTACTGGCTACCAACTATGATAATATTATATACTAGTCGATCCGCCCCAGATTCGCACGAGTGCAATTTAACACGTAAAATAAACAATACACATATATTTTTTCAATACATTTTCTATAAAATTTAGACATTCAATAAATAATTAATTTTTACAGAAACTATGAATATTTACGGGATAAACGGTATCGTATGTGTAATATAGGTTATAAAGCATATGTGTGCCAAATATCATAGAAATCCATTTAGTCGTTTTTGTGTGATTGACTAACAAATTCAAATATACAAACATGTTCACTATAATTTTAGATCATGATTGCCATCTCATATTACAAACGGATGGCACAATTTAAATGTTTCCATCTAAAGGAGAAGCAAAAGCCTTATTTGTCAGACAAGGCAGTGCTCAAAGTTTTGAAGACGTGAAGTTTTGCAAATCAACGAATGTAGGACAAACACACTCGTCTCTTGTTCCTTCTGTAATGAGAAACTTGTGAGTTGTTTTGGAGTTTCGGCTGCATGGTCAGTTTGGTTTGTTTGGTACTCCTTTGACTTCAATCGTCTTAGAATTCGTATATATTCTAGGTTAGAGCTAGTCAAAACTGCATCAAATTAAATACTCCTCCTCCTGTCCTGTCAAGGACGTCATTAAAACTGCTCGTGGTCCATCTTGCCCTAGACTCTATCTAAAATGCATGTTTATACGTATTATTATACAGTAATGGATATATAAATGATTTTATTGGCCATATACCCATAAATTAACCCAGTAATGGCCCACTGCTGAGCCGGGTCAACTAGAGTGAGGAGAAGGATAGACCATAGTCCACCACGCTGGCCTGGTGCGGATTGGCAGACTTCACACACCTTTGAGAATTTTAGGGAACTCTCAGGAGAGCAGGTTTCCCTTCATAAAATGGGAAGTATTATCAAGGATATGAAGATTTCAACAATAACTAAACTTGTATGGCGACCAAAAGGAAACTAATAGGCTCTTTATACCCTTTACAAGTTCTCTCAACACTGAAGTGGAGAAGCTTTGTGCATACTAAAATTATTAATATAATTTAAATAATTCAGTGTTCTTTGTGTTTTAGGCTTCATTCTAAACCTAGTATATAAATGTATAGTACTAGCAGCGCCCCGCGGTTTCACCCGCTATATTTTAGATAATTCACACTATATAAATTACTAGGGGCCCGTCCCGGCTTCGCACGGGTGAATAATTTTTTTTTTAACATTTTGGCTCCCGCATTCTGTCGCTCCCTCTATTGCCGCGTTACGCGCGCTGCGAGCGCTGCGAGGCACTGCACACCGCGCCGGCGGCCCGTCTGGGATTATTTTTTATTTATCTTGATATTTTTATTTTGTAATATCTTTTGACTGGAATGTCCGATTTCAATAATTCAAAAAGTAATTAACAGGTATTGAAACAGTCTTCATTACGAAATAATTTATTTGGATAAGAATTAATACAAAGTTATGGAAAACATGGTCTGATTTTGATAGGCATTTTTATCAACTTTTAAAATGTAAAAAAGTAGTTATAGTGACTTAACTACAATAGCTGGACATATGGTCTCGCGGAGTTTTTTGTAGATATTGATACATTCTATAATATTGTGTAACATTTTTTTGTTCTATCATCAATACTTTTCGCAGCGCATGCGATGAAAGATATTTTATGGCTAATTTTTTTGCACCTTGTGTTGGTTTTTATGTTTATTCGTTACATACAAAAATACAAAAATCCAAAAATACAAATCTTTCCTCTTTATAATATTAGTATAGATATAGATATAGACTAATAGTTCCCCCCCAGCCCCCCTCTCACTGAACCACTGTAATAAGTCGACTCCCGTAACTTCGATCGCCTAGAAGTATTATAACACGTTACATAACAGCTTTAACTTTTTTGTATGTAGAGAGGGCCTTCATAAGCATCCGTGCACCAAATTTCATTCAAATCGGTTCATCCGTTTTTAAGTGATGCGTGCCCAAGCAAAATTTTGATGATTTTTTTGTGTTTGTGGTTGTTCCTTGTGTGTATCCCTTCATAATTTAATCCAGTAAGTGATGCATTAGATTCTTGGTAAGGGTAATAAAGGTAGACAGACAACATAACGTTAAAAACACCTGCATATAGACAAACTATGTGCTATGGAAAGGGACCCTTAAAATCATCATAATTCGTTTTAATTCAATTTTAATGAGATCTAAAACAACAGCTCAGTTGAAAATGGTTGGAAGCACAGAAGCGGAAAATTGTTGGCCATTAAGAGGCTTTCTTTAAATTTTTTCTGTCTGTAATTGAATATTAATTAGCAAGGGAACTTGGCGTTTTCTACCCCTTCTAATGTGCGGTTTGTTGCTGGACTTAAAGCCAAATTCTTGAACTAGCTGAATCAACCTTACTTTGCTTGGGGAAAATCAACTCTATATGAAATTACCAAAAACTCTCTCACTTAGTCATGCAATGACTCACCAACTGACTTATTAATTCACTCAAACTTTCACATTTATAATCCAAACTTCATCAAAGTTTTTTTTTATGAATTAGAAAGATTTCCGGACCTATTGTTAATTAATAAAGAGAGATCCTCCTCCTGAGGTTATACTTTAGAATCAGAGCTTCAGCGTTACTCCTAGAATACTTGCGATATAACAAAGTATATATAAAAATATATAGTATATGTAAAAAGTTATATATATAACAAAGTAACAGGATGCTACTCATATCAGTCATACCAACATCAATATCAAATAACAGGATGCTACCCAAATTATAAGTGTTGCCAACATCATAATTAACACTACATATATCTGAAGGGATAATTTAAAAATAGTTAGAATTTGTCTTGCAATTTTCGAGTTTTACGCTTAGCAAAAACAGAATCAAAACCTGTGGAGTAATTTCAGAGTAAGATTGAGTAACATTAAGTAGGATTGAGTAAGATAGTGGAAAATTAAATTTTAGTAATTTTAATGAATTATTTAACCTACAGATATTCTAATATAATTCCATAATAGTCACGTTGGGCCAAAAATAAATAAACTTTACAAAATTTTCTGTGAAACAAAATCTGGCTTTCACTAAGTTGGAATGAATATTTCTAGAAATATCGCTTGAATTCGCTTTAAAATTATAATTTTAAAACAAGCAGTTATGAATAGTGAAGTTGAGGGAAAAATGCAAAAGGAAATTGCCAGCTGTCTAGATCTGGTCTAGTTAATAATTATTGCACGAAGCTTCAACCGTCTGTTAAACGTTTGCTTTTATTGTACACCCTATACACCCTTCACCCTACACCCTACACCCTACACCTGTGGGTTTCTTATACATTTAAAATCATAGCTGAACCGGCAAACGATGTTTTTCCATTTAATTAATTTTTGTAAAATATACACAAAAAAATAATTAAAATCGATCAAGCTGTTTTGGAGGAGTTCCGTGACACAAGTTTTTTTTAAATTGTAAGGAACCTAAAGTGCTACTTCGACTCGGACTTGGCCGAAATTTTTGCGGGAAAAGTAACCTATGTTATTATTTAAAGGGTCTAGTCCCACATTATGGTGGAACTCCTGATTTTTTAGCTAACCATTTCGGTCTGTCTTTAGTGCAGAATTTCATGGTATCAAACCATAGCCCGGAAAAAGTATTTATTATTTTTGTGTTTTTGTGTAAGTATACTCACTTTTATCCCACAAGAGTTTTTCCTTTTTTGATATAGAGAAAAAAAAGAATTTTATTTATTAATCTACTCCTCTACTCTCTCTTCTTTTCTACTATTTTAAGCACCATTATTTTATTTTGTATACAATATACAATATTATGTCTTTGTGTGAGTATACTCTCTTTTATCCCACAAGAATTTTCTTTTTTTTGGTATAGAGAAACAAAGAGAGTTTAATTTATTAATTAAAAAATTTAAAACTTAATCTAGAATGTTATTACCTATGTTTTATAACGCGATAGCCGAACCGCGTGACTTTGTACACATGATGCGCCATTCCTATGGGTCGTAGCGTGATATTATGTAACCATGACTCAATTCATGCTATCCACGCCATACAACACTGAAATAATTTTTCCATTCGAACGAGTAGTTCTTGATATAAACGTATCTAAACAAACAAACTCTTCAGATTTATAATATACATAGTTATGTATATATTGCAGAGTAGTGGAAGCGATGTAAGGAGTTTAAACTACCCTCAGTTTCGAATCAAGATGTATTCTATGCATTCGTGTGCTCTACAAAGGGTATCTAAGTACAATAGGGCGAGCATGAATTTGTTGAATAATGTGAACATTAGATATACATTGGGTATTAAGACCCCGGAGCGAGTTTAAAGACTTCTCCTACCCGACAACGCGTAAACTTTGACCTTCAATGTTCGACCTCGCTACCAAATATTAAACCTTCATAACTTAGCACCACGCCACCAAGCAACACTACACTATTACTCTCACTACTTTAATAAGTACTGCTAGATCTGCTATCGGAATGAAAGTGATATATTGTCTATCCAAAATAAGTTCTGGTGATAATGTTTGACTGACTAGTAATTTCTATTTATTTATTTTAAAATACTTCCATCCATTTTTTTACAAATTATCTGAAAGATAATTCACCGCAGTTTGACGAGTAATTTCGTGATTTAATAGTGTTTATACACTACTCGGCTTCCTGTCTAAATTTAATTTTCCGCCTACCTTTGAATAAGGATAATAATATTGTTACGAGCTTGAGATCGGGATTGGAAGAAATTGATAGATGCTTCGTTGGTAAAATGTTACAAAATCACCACTAAAATAACTCTACACTACGTTCTCGCACTATTTACACGGCTCCGGTATTTACACTTCTTATTTTGAATATTCACAGTTCCACATTTATTACGCGCACTTCTCACTAAACACTATTTCCACCACTGTTCGTCGCTTTACACTTCACAATATTCGACCACTATGACTAGGCACCACTTTCTCTGCACTTCGATATCTCTTCGAACTCACTTCTTCACTCTCGAGTAATAGACTGACTTACAATCTTCCGTACAACGCTTTATAAAGGATTTCATATAGACACTATGCGTTACTTGATTCTAGCAATTCAAAAAAAAGATTATTCTGACAACCACTGAAAAGATCTAGTAGTTGTACCCATCCCACTCGAACACATAAATTTGCCTAATGCTGTCCTTTTCCCACATCTTGCTATCTTATTCTATTTTCCCATTTTCTAGCAAGTTAGAAAGAATGCTAGGTCTATGCTTGCAAATTGTTTTGATGTAGATTCGCAACAATATGCTTAAGCTATGGGCGTATGAGGATCGATTGCAACTTCGCTTGTTCGTTTTAGAATCAAATGAATGTGTTAGTGTATAATGGTCACCCTATTTTACGGCTTAACTACTAGGCATTGCATTGCCTATACTGAGTCACTTGACCCAGGTGAATACACTGCTCTTCAAGTAACGTTCACTATGTTATAGTATTGCTAAACTCTACACTGGTCTAAACTCCATTTAACACCATTAATTTGTTATTATTCATCAAAATAAATATCTATATTATATGTCGGGGATTTTAATGATGAGAAGGAAGGAGGATGGGGGGGAATATTGAAGAACACTACAAGGGGTGATGATATTGAGTAGACTATTGGGTAAACGCAACATAGATACTGCCACTGAACCGATAAATAATCAAATATGATCTCTAACAATTACGAGAGAAACCTAAGCAGTGCCTTGGACTTGTGGCCAAGGTGTATGCTTCTAACACTCGCCTCTACTGCTCAGGTTCTCTGTTTAACACAAGACGTGGTAATTACAATGTAAGGTACTCGCGTGACCTAAATTGGACAGCATACCCAAGCACTAACACAACTCTGTACTTAACATTTCACTAGCACTATCTAGAGACTACTCCACTAGTTGAGAGATCACGCGCGACTAAGACTTCAGTCAGACCGACTAAGACTTCAACAGAGTTCAGAACCGAAGGAAGTGACTACTACCCTACTCCAACGCCACAGATGGCGATAACGATTCAATTATTCGATAATCTTTTACTATTCTCTGACATATATATATATAAAAGGACAAGCTGACTGACTTAATGATTGACATATAAACGCAGGGTCCAAACTATAAGGGTTAAAAAATTGCATAGGTGTTCCTTATATAACGTAGAGGAGCTCTAAGAAAGGATTTTTGAAAATTGACCTCCTAAGGGGGTAAAACGGGGGTGCAAAGTTAGTATGAATACCTCATAAAATTATTAAATATATCTACAGACAATCTACTATAGGCTAATATAACTTCAATATCGCAAACGAAGTTGCGGGTAAAAGCTAGTTAAAGTATATTTTACTTTACAACAACAGTCCCATCAAAATTTGGTGGATGGACCATGGATGTAAAAAAAAAGAGAATATGATTTTCATCCGTTTTAATTGTCTGATTATCAGCTAAATTCTTCAATAGTGCCTTAAGGTTTTTGATGCAGTTTTCATTAATGGAAACAGTAATAAACAAATAGCATTTGTCTATACTTGAGGTTTTTTTATATAAAGTAAGTGTATGAGAGATTCAGTTTCCAAAATGAGATGGTCATTTAATAAAATTATAAGACCCATTTTACTGGATTTTTTGTGGGACAAAAGTATAAAAAATTGGCCAGAACGGCAGTAAATTCTATACTAAAGCGAGTAACTAAAGCTGTGTTGACAGGATCGTACCAAATTTGGCTGGGAGGGGAGAGTAACACGAGTGGAGAAGTTCGTCTCTCTCTCGGCTTTTAGCCGCAACTTCGTTTGCGATATTGAGGTATGTAGTTATATTAGACTACAGTAGATCGTCTGTAGATATATTTAATAATTTTATGAGGTCGTCCTACTAACTTTGACCCCCTTTTTAAGCCCTTAAGGGATGATTTTCGAAAAAATATTTTACACGTTTTACATGACCTTCTATGAAGAACCTTCATAATGAATTTCATTTGAATAACTTCGAAAACAGCAAAGTTTCATACTAACTTTGCACCGCCGTCTTACCCCCTTAGGGGGTGAATTTGCAAAATTCCTTTCCTAGTGCTCTCCTACGTTATAAAAAGAACCCCTGTGCAAAATTTCAAGTTTCTAGCCCTTATAGTTTGGCTCTGCGTTGATATGTCAGTCAGTCAGCTTCTCCTTTTATATATATTTATTTGTACAAAATATTTCATTTAGGTCTCTTTACCTGAGTGTGTCTTCTTGTACCATAGGTTTTATATTTTTTGGAATAAAAAACTTATGTGTCATCCACTAAAGTGTTTGTGTGTCAAATTTGTTCAGTCTTTTTGTTCCGGCATTACGCGTAAACGGCTGGACCTATTTCGCAAAATTTTTTTTATGTATTTGTTATTGTCCGGAGATGGTTCTTATGTTAGAAAAAATTAAGAAAAATGAGAGAATTTAGGGAAAACTTAACGACCATATTAACTTTTCTTATAGAGTTTGACATAACTGTCAGTTATTTGACCAATATTCATAGTTAAGACAGTACAAAATCTGTCGTCAACTAATCTGTAATAGCTATAAAAATAGTATTTTTAAATAGACCTAACAAATATTTTAAATGAGGCCGGTACCAGCAGTTTGGCAGGTTTTCCTGCATAAAAACTACTGCAACAGCTGCAGCATTATATCTTTGTATACGAGGAAACTGTTTTGTAACACTTTAATATATTACCTTATTTTTTCATTGAAATTACGTTATGCCTAAACCGGACGCAGAATTGGATTTTAAGTATTTTTTAACCACATTATCCTTATTATCTTACTGATATTATAAACTAGTAGACTTGCACCGGCTTCGCACGGCTAACAAAAAACATTTAATTTTCATTTTAAATATGTAGCATGCGAATCCTACCGACAAGTGTCTTTGATGCGTTCCATTCGAGCTGTATGTGGACCAGACCTACCCATCCCTCTCCCATTAATCCCGTTTGCCCCTTAACTGTCAAAAAAACATGTCTAGTCAACCCGCGCGACTTCGTTCGCGTTTTGCTCCACTCCTATGGGTCGCAGTGTGATTTTTAATAGCCTATGTTACTGCTTGCTACATCAGCTATCTGCCAGTGAAAGTCTCGTTAAAATCGGTCCAGCCATTTCAGAGATCAGGCGGAACAAAGAGATAGACAAAAAATTGTAAAACCTGGTGTTTTAGTATATGTGGTGTGTGCGTGTATACATCCATATGCACTTAGTAAAAAGCGGTTATTTTAATATTACAAACAGACACTCCAATTTTATTTATTTAGATGGCTAGAGAATCATCATTAGAAATCTATTATTATCCCTCACACACTTAACTTTGCCGTTGGAAAACTTTTGTCCCCATACATCAACATTTAGTTTACCAGTTATATAAACATTATTTTTGTTAGTGTTAACTTTTCATTACGTGGACTTAGAAGATTGATTTTTTGTCAGTTTATTTCGTAAGTTTTAGTCCCACATGCGGTACCGGAACGCGTCAAAGACACTTAACGGTTGGATTCGCATGCTGAGGGTCGCAAGCCAATCGGGGAACAGATCCCCTACCAGCTAGGGGGTACTGGGTTACTTCTATATCAAAATCATTTCATATACAATACGATATAGATTTATAGTTTATTATAAAGTGAATACAAAGAGCCAAGCACATTCATCAAGAAGCTTTTAACACGCCCCGTAAATAAATTAGTATCGGCAGAAACTACTCGTATTTTAAATGGAAATAGTAAAAGTTCTCCAAGAAAAGCAGCGGCTAGAACTCTTTGTTTTATTATTCAAATGTGAAAAACCACTTTAAATTACCGAGGTAATAAATTAAACCTCAGCTCGGGCTAAGTTTATCGGAAACAAATCTTTATATAGGTATTGTTATCGCTTTTCTTCTTAGTAAGTCCATTCAAAAGATATAGTAAGATACACCTTTCGTAGCTGAACAGTGCCTGGGACTTGAAACTGAAAAAATACTCGCCTACACTGCTCAACCTGGTTACCTAACATTCTACTAACCTGGTAGTAAATTAAACTTTAGCTCGGGCTAAGTATATCGTAAAAAAATCTTTGTATAGGTATTGTTACCGTTTCTCTTCTTTCATTACTCGAAATTCAACAATGCCAATAATAATATAAAATATACACTTTGATAAGTCACATGTATTACTTGGAATCACTCGTCAAACTGCCGCTGAACGCAGAACCATCGTTTCGGTGATATTATTTTCAGTTGAGTTGCTGTTCATTCGAAAAAAAACAACAGAATCCACTAGCCAATAAAAAATTATCAATAATCTATGCATGTATTGCTCGTATAAGCTCTTAATATACATTGTTTGGTTCAGCACCTAAACAATACTCCAAACAAAAACTGACCCCTAAAAAGTGACCATCACTGTTAGGTGGTCTAGCGCTGGTGTCATTTATCACACCTTCTTACCAAACGGGTTGAGCATTACTGCTGATGTATACTGTGAAGAACTGAACACAGTAATGGAGAAGCTCGCACATCTCCAACCAGATTTGGTCAATTGTTTGGCTCTGCTGCTCCTGCACAACAACACACGACCTCGTACTGAACACCAGACGATCTCCAAGTTACAAAAGCTGGGATTGGAAGCTGTCCGTCATCTACCGTACTCACCAGACTTTGCCCCTACAGACTTTTTCTTTTTCCAGAACTGTGATAACTTATTGGCGGGGAAAAAATTCAATAACCGAGAGGAAGTTCGAAATGCCTTTGAAGAATTTGTTGTCTCCTCCAGCACACTTATTCAAAAAGGGCATCAACAAGCTATCAATACGTTGGCAAAAATGCGTTGATTGCATTGTTAATTACTTTGATTAACAAAAATAAAAAAATATAGAGAAAAATTAAGTTAATTTATTTTATGAATACCGGCTATTTCATCGGTAAAGATCTAATATTATATTTTGTTTATATTGTTTGATAGTTATGTGGAGATGGAGGTGGATGCATGGATGGGTTGTCACCCATAGGACGTCCTTCCTCTTGAATCATCAGCCTTGATGCAAACGCCACCAACGATTTTCCCTTTTAAGACTGCGTTTCAATCAGAAACGTGCGCGTAGTGAAGAATATGTTTGTTAAGAACCAATAGAATCATTTCATTTGACACATTCCTTGCTACGCATCCTCGCTTATATCTGGTGGAAACACTGTCATAGCATTATCTTAAGTACCATCTTACGCTGGATACAAATTAATAGCAATATCAATCCATTTAGAACCTTTATAAAATACAAAAGATATCAAAAACGAACCACAAACGCCGCGACCATATGTCGGATTTACGTATTATTTCCATTCTCATTTTCGCATACGTTACATTTCGATATGTTTTTTTTGCCTCGCCGTCGTTAACAGCGCTTTTTACCGCAAGCGTTTCGTTTAAATTATTTTATTTTAATACTTTAATTTTCTGCTTGTATCCCACTTTATTTATAAGATATATGAGAACTCAATTCTTTTTTACAACTTGGTGAGTTAATTGGATATCTTTTTTCTTTAGTCCAACTGACCTTCACCTCGGGTTTATTTTGAAGATTTAATTATCAAGTCTTAGCTACTACTAATCGATGCTATACTCGTAGAATAAAAAAAAGATATGTAATTAAACTAAGTGATATAGCCTAGTGTTTCAGTCTTAGTTGGAAGGTCAGAGTTCGATCCTGGACACACACCAATGACTTTTCTGAGATACTTTAACGGTGAAGGAAAATACCTACACGTTCTCCAAAGTTCTATGTCAGTGTGTGTAGTATGCCAACCCGCACTGGGCCAGCGTGGTGGACTATGTCCCAAAACCCTCCACAATCTGAAGGAAACACCCGGTTCAGCAGTGGGCCATTAATGAGTTGTGATGATTTGATGATGAGATATATTATAAAACAAAATTATAGTACCAAGTAAGTTGTCAACTAATAATAAGGTTCCACGTCTTTATATTGAACAAGTAGATATATTAATCATAACTATAGATTTAAGTAGATTATTAACTATTATTAAAGATGTCCGCATATGTTATACTGCTAGCTCTTCTCTTCTGTCTTAGATCTTTGAGCTGGCGCCCCTAGGTAGGAGTTTCCTCTTTTGACTCTATGCAACGACGAGCTGTTCGGATTATCGAGGTTTAGATTAACTCTTAGATGGTTTAGATGAACTAAGTCCGGAGAGATGTTAGATTTTTGTGTGTTCTCTACCTCGTCTATACAATGGGGAATGTTCACGGGAATTGTTTGAGTTAGTGCCCCCTACACCTTTCCGCCATCGCTTTCTTAGCTGCTAAGACATATTCCATCCTCATCCTCATGACTCCCATGTATGTGCAGGCTGTAAAAGATTCTGTCACCAGAGGTGTCCAAAGGCGACGGTGGTCACTTTCCATCAATTTTGCTCGTTTGCCCCCATATACTATAAATACGGCCAAGCAACTATGAAACCGAGCAACACTGAACGAACCACTTTGATAAGGACTTTAACCATTATTGTAGAAACAATTAGACATAATATCAACAAATAATAAAGTACTAAGAAGATGTAGTAATCCTTATGATAGAACCTGTTTATATTACATACTCGTATTTAAATTTATTATAGTTAAAGAACTAAAAATTTATGTAAATGCTAATTATATTAGTGAGTGTTCTAAGCGTTTTGAGATGGGAATAACTTTTGATGAAGATTCAGGAAGGCTTGAAGTGGTGATTCAAAGAATTGATTTATCATTAAAGAGTGCCCCAAATCTTTCTATAAAACAAAATGGAGAGTTAAAACACGAATTTGGCTCGCACCAGGTAAAAATAATAATTGTAGCAAAGAAAAGATAAATGAATGTTAATTAGAGCATTTTACAGCAAAAGCTTAATCTCCATTTATACGCCTTAACCTTGAATAACGTTCTTTGGTAATGTTTCTCCGGCGTTTGTTTAGGATTTATAATATTGTATAATTAAACCTCCCTTACAATTTTGACTGTATTTATCATAGTTAAGTAAATTGAAAGTTTAATAGAATACTTGCTGGATTTTGGCCTGAAAATATTAGACCATTCTTCTTTTTTGTAGCTTAATAAATAATACAGGCATTATAGGTGCCCCTTACATTTCATTAGGTCCAAGTTCGATCCTGGGCACACACTTCTGACTTTTCTGATTTTTGTGTATTCTAATCAAATAGAACTTTAACGGCGAAGGAAAGCATTATGAAGAAATTTACACTCCTGAGTGTTCTCCATGTTTTCAAAGGTATGTGAAGTCTGCCAACCCGGACTGGGTGGTGCAATGGGCCATCAATGGGTGGTCATGATGATGATGAATATTTCGAAATATACTTTATGTATTGTAAGGGGAATTTATCACGATTTATGACATAAAGCGATCAGACAAATAAAAATTCAAGTGATTCGTTCTTAATTTATCCACCTACCTGTTTCTGTCGGCCGTTGTGAAAGCTATTGTCGGCAGTGTGTAGGCTTGGGAAGCAGTGGCGGCTTTTGCTGAAGCCGTTATCACTGTGAAGGAGGCGACGGAGAAAGACCCGGAGTATCCTGACATATGCCGACGGTAAATTGGTCGCCGACGTCGCGCTTTCGTGGCGGTAATGCCGCCATAGTGTTAAAGCGCTAGTTTACGTAGGTCTGTAGGGGACACCCGACTTCTGTCGCCCATAGATAAACCCAGTGCAGGTGCGCATCCCTAGGTGTTCTAGGGGTGACACTTTGTGTAGGACTGAGGGGAGAACTACCATCTCATCTCCCCTAGAGTAGAGTCCGTTAGCGGATAAGCGCAGGTAGGTCGCGAAGCGAGTCGGGTTACATCCTTCAGAGGTAGTTTTGGGCTGTCTCCTTCATAGGCAGTCACACCAACCCTTCATAACCTTTCCAAGTCCCCGCTTGGGGAGGTAAGCAGATTCCTCCGGGTCAACAAAAAAAAAATGGGTGACAGTTTGTATGGGACTTCGACCATGATAAAAAAATATTTTCTTCTAATGGATGTTCCTAAATTAGTTTTAAGATTAATTTTAAATAAGGAATCTATAGGAAAAATAAAAAATTCAACATATCTAGATATGTTGAACGAAGTAGAGAAATAGCCGTCACTTTTAAAATACACACGTCAGGCTTTTGCTTGAAATAATTATTAACTAGAGTATTCAAACTCTGTAATTTACCTTTACGAGCCATTTTTCTAGGCATATATTCCTAGTAATCAAATTGTGAATAATTTGTGCTAAAATTAGCTATGGACTTAGTAGGTATTCCTGTTTAATTTATTAATTAATGTTTATTTAAAGGTTTTCTTTATGCCCGAGGGAAATATGCAGCTTGAATTTCCTGTAGGCGGGAATGAGTATAATAAATATATTTTTTTAATCTAGAATATTGTAGTTTTCTAAACTATTGTTATGAGCATTAATCCTAATATTATTAAGAAATGTAGGAAATACTTTAAATTAAACATATTACTGGCGTTGGCGTTTATTTGTCTCTTACACAATCAGGCTTAAATCACTAAACTGATTTTGATAAAATATGATACTTAAAAATACAAAGTAAACAAATGAGTGTACTGGGTTGGTACGCCATCTATCGACGCGGAATGAAATGCATGTCTAGCTGTGTGGCAGGTATGTTTTTGGAAATTATTCATATAAAAATTTAAATGTAAAATATAGTGATATAACACGCAAAATATAAATAACTTAATTAGATAATTTATTTTGATAAGAATTAAATACATAAGTATGGACAATATGGTCTGCATGGACATAACTACAATAGTTGGTCATATGGTCTCATGTAGTTGTTTGTTGATATTGATACGTTCTATAATATTAACATTATTTTTGTTCTATCATCAATACTTTCTAAAGAAAGACATTTTATGGCTATTGTTTTTACACCTTGGGTTGGTTTTAGTAAGAGGATCTGAGAATCTCTAATTTTTTCTAGTAATAAATATAGCCTATGTTACTCAGGGATAATGTAGCTTTCTAATGGTGAAAGAATTTTTGAAATCTGTCCAGTAGTTTTTAAGTTTATTCGTTACATACAAAAATACAAATCTTTCCTCTTTATATTATTAGTGTAGAAATACAATTTAAAAGTGGGAAATAGCCGGCTGTCTGTAAAGTCTAGTTAATAATTATTTCACAGTGAAGCTTGACGAGTATATTTTTAGCGCTTGTCTTTGTTCTACTTCGTATTGTAGTTTCTAGTTAGAATCTCCATATACGTACAATAATAGAATTTATTGTCTTCATTAGATTGAAAACACTACCCAATAGATGAACTGTAAAAAAAACCAACTCTCGCAAAGAAGCCTTTTGACTTCACATACCACATTCACACTATTGTGTAAAGAGAAATGAGTTAATATTTGTATATTGCTAATAGGCTCTAAAACTGCTGAATTGATTTTGATAATTCTTTCACAGATAGAAATATACAATACTTCCGTCTGTCTCTCTTTCATTTTGAAGTGAAACTTCTTTAGAATCGTTGTGATTTCAAACCGGATGCAACGGAAAAAACGACAGGTAAGAGACACAAATACAAAAATGTGTCGGAAAGAATGAGACAGAAATATACATACTATTTTATATTATTATATATATTCATCTCATTCTTTTGTCGATTTACTGAAGTTTCACTTCTATCGTGTGTGAATCGCACACACACCTTTTTATAAGTACCGGATGAACAGGAAGAAAAAAAAGGAATACAGTGTGACCACATAATTGTTTAGTCTGTATTTTTTATCTTTCTCCCTCTTTTCAACATTTCTCTCTTACTTCATCTCTATTTTTGTCTCCTTCTTTCTCTTTTCAATTATTAATCTTATACTAATATATAATAATCCATAAAGCGAAAGATTAATCTTTAGCCTTATGGATTATGATAAATTCTTTAAAGAAAAGCTACACTATTATCAAGTGACAATTTAAGGATTATAATTTTGTTTTAAATAACCGCTCTGCGAAGCGAAGCTAGGGTGGACCCATTATCTATATCTATATCTATACTAATATTATAAAGAAGTAAGATTTGTATTTTTGTATTTTTGTATTTTTGTATGTAACGAATAAACATAAAAACTACTGGACCGATTTCAAAAATTCTTTCACCATTAGGAAGCTACATTATCCCTGAGTAACATAGGCTATATTTATTACAAGAAAAAATTAGAGATCCTTAGAAAATCTCACGAAAACCAACCCAAGGTGCCAAAAAATTTGCCATAAAATATCTTTCATCGCATGCGCTGCAAAAAGTATTGATGATAGAACAAAAAAATGTTGTACAATATTATAGAACGTATCAATATCTACAAAAAAGTCCGCGAGACCATATGTCCAACTATTATAGTTACGTCACTATAACTACTTTTTTACATTTTAAAAGTTGATAAAAATGCCTATCAAAATCAGACCATGTTTTCTATAACTTTGTATTAATCCTTATCCAAATAAATTATTTCGTATTCAAGACTATTTCAATACCTGTAAATTACTTTTTGAATTATTAAAATCGGACTTTCTATTCAAAAGATATTACGAAATTAAAAATATCAATATAAACAAAAAATACACGACGACGCGACGGGCCAGTATAGCGACGCAGCGCAGCGAGTAAAGCGGCAAGAGAGTGGACACCGAAATGCGGGAGGGCCAATATATTTTTAAAAATAATATTCCACCCGCGCGAAGCCGGGATGGGCCGCTAGTATATAATAAAGATAGTAACTAAGGATAGTATAATCGTATCGTATCGTATAATCTTAGAATAATTTTAAGCAGCGCATTGTCTGCTAAAAATACCTTCTAACTTAAATAATACAAATTTTGATCAGAGTTTTGATGGTTAGTGATGAAATTTTTTCTTTAACTTTGATAATTCGTAAACTATATAGTAAAAATTGTTGATAATTAGCGAATTAATTAAACCTAGTATGTTCTCATGATTACTGAAAATTTAGACTTTTAGCTTTATCTACAAAAATATAACAGGCAGTCAAAAATACCGTTTAGTTCGTTAGCTTCGAGAAAAGGTAACTTTAAGTAGGTTTGTGCTTAGGTTTGTTGCTTTGTTCGACTTGGCGTGGGCGCTGCAGTACCCCCAAGGCTTTTATGCCTTCATATTACTATGATATATATAACTATTGCAAATTTTTAATAGTTAGTACCTATATATATCGGCGCTTAAGATAGACTAAACTTAGGTTTAAACAGAGAACCTCGGCAGTGGAGGCGAGAGTTGCAATTATGTTAAAGAGCTCTTTAAACCTACACCTCGTCACTAGATCTAGGAACTGATAGGTTCCAGACATAATTTTTAGTTATTTATCAGTTTAGTAGCAGTATCTATATACGTTGTGTTTATCCAATAGTCCATTGAATATTACCCCCCTCCTTCCATTTCTCTGACTTATTTTATTAATATTATTCCAATTTCAAGTTTTCTCTATAATTGTTCCTGATAGTTATTAATTATTTAATTTAAATTCTTCCTTAGATAACTATAAAACAAATCATCAAAAAGTCATTGTATAAAAATGCGAAATTCGTCGGAACGCATAAACATGTCTTCAAGATTTATTGCCACTAATACATCTTTAAATGATTTTACTTATTGCAATACTGTTTACCGATGACTAAACCTTATTCGCACGAGATATACCTCGTACATTATTAGTAATTCTTTATCACTACATAGTATAAAACAAAGACGCTTCCCGCTGTCTGTCTGTCTCTATGTATACTTAGATCTTTAAAACTAAGCAACGGATATTGATGCGGTTCTTTTAATAGATAGAGTGATTCAAGAGGAAGGTATATATGTATAATACATACATAATATAGTAGAGAAACACTGATAGTTTTAGAGGTTTCTTATGTGATGTCGTAAATAAACACATTTTTTGCGCTTACATTGCAAACGCTGGCTGAACTCTACGAGATAGATCATAATAATGTACTACAGTATTGTACACCTTAAAAAGGTCTACAAAAAAGTCCGTGATGGTATATGTCTATCTCCTAGGGATAACCCACAATAACCATTTTTTATCCTTTACTTTTTAAGAGAAATAATGGCTTATTTACGAAGCGATTTTAAACAATACAGCATTAATCCTTATCCAATTAGGTACCTTAAATACATTGTGCATTTAATATAGATCAATATGGCCCTTTACAGTATGTAATTTATATGAATATTTTCGAAGATATTACAGATTTAAAATGCAGGGACATAGCGGTTGCGGCTAAATACACGTGTAACATTGCACCCGGGCGAAGCCGGGAGGGATCGACTAGTAGGCATTTAACACTTCTATCTATTTATTATCTATATGGGAGTTTTACTGGGCAGTGACACTCAAACGATAATATTAACATATAATCTAGATGGAAACCGAGCAGTGCAGGTTTAAAAGTTTTCTAATATGTACTGACTCACCTCTACCGCTCGACCTCGCTACTGAATATTAAAATAATAAAGAACATCACTCACATGCTCCTCGGTAAAGGAGGCGTAGCACTGCGCCACCAAACAACACTACCCTATTAGTACCAATCTGTGAATCCAACGCCTAAACCACTGACTTACTGACGCTTAGGTAAAGTGGGGTAGGTAAATCTAGACCAATATATTATGTAAATGCTAATAACTATCGTGCGAACATCGAAGGCTTCTTCACGAGAATTCTATGTAATATATGGTTGTGGTAATTTTAATTATCGCCGTAAATCATAGAGGCGATCGTTTCTAACCAATTAAATAGAATGTTTAAAGGATTTTATTATGCTTGGTACTCAGCGAAATGTTAAATCTGTCTGTAACCTTTTGTTGGTATTCATAGGTAATTTATTACTGTTGAGTTCTGAAATATAGTTAAAATAGTTATTGTTGAAATACTTAGTAAGAATTCTTACTAATTTACCTTATATACTTGCCGTATTGGATTTAGAGCAAGAAAGAATTTTGTATTGATGCCCTATCATGAACGTGCACAAAAAATAACAAGTACGCCACCGTGACTGATCCGCCATATTGGATTTAGAGTAAAGTAATTTTATTTTTTTATTCTTCTTGGCAAACTTGGCTTTATAAACGTGCAAAAAAAATCAGTCATATTTGGCTGTTTCAATCTATTATTAATTAAAATTAACCAGACAAATACTACATGCCCAACCCCCTCCTCATTCTGAGGAGAAAATCCAGCTCAGCAGTGGGCCATTGAAGGGTTGTGATGATGATGAGACCAATGCATTGCAAAAAACTAGTACGGATGATACGTACAATAAATTCCAAGCCCTGTCCTTACGCAAATATATAATAAAATAAGTCAATGCTTGAAAGCCAAAAAACTTAATGAATCCTTATATTTGCTTCTTTATATTGATTTCTGTATATTTTTCAATATCCTCAGTATTATGGTTTCATCGTCAGCTCGTTAACCAATAGTTCTGCAGCTGTAGCTCTATAATTAAGTTCTGTGCTCGTAATCAAGTCGTATGTGTCTAGATTACACTTACTTGACCTACTTGTATCTTTACCAAATATCTAGATCTTACTATAGTCTCCTTTAATTTGGACATTTGCAAATATGAGCTCCACCCCAGCTTCGCATGAATGCGATTTTACACGTGTACCTACTTAGATTTAACAAAAAACAAACTGTATTAAAACCATTTTATTAATATCCCTTCATCATCATCTTCATCACGACCCGTTAATGGCCCACTGCTGAGCCGGGTCTCCTCCTCAGGATGAGGAGGGGTTAGGCCATAGTCCACCACGCTAGCCCAGTGTGGGTTGGCAGACTTCACACACCTTTTGAGAACATTTTTTTGTTTACGCGGAGGAATGCGTTCACGCGGAGGAATGCGTTTACGCATACCCGTCCAACCCGTAGGGGGTGGGTTAGCTGAGTTATATGGGACTCACCGGTGAGAAACGCCGTCCTACCCACTAAACCTCCGCGGTTACCCTCTCCGTCATAATGAGACGCTGCTGGATCGCTTTCGCATTCGACAACAGCGTCTCAACGAGCGGCCCGCACTATAGCGGGCCTGCTTTCCTAATTCGGGGATGTCCCGAGTAACAGGGACACCCTCGGTGACCCGGTGTCGTGCAGGAGAAGGAGGTGGGCGTAGCGACGCTGTCTCCTTCCCGGTCGAGCTCTACGGATCGGGTCCGAGGAGGTATCTACCTCCCGGGCCCGCACCGCGGCCTCCATCAGCGAGATCACTGTCTCGCAAAAGAAGGCGACTGCCATCCAACCTGCCTTGCTTCCGAGCATGGCCCCAACCACACTTGGGAGAGACAGGTCTCCACCTATAAGCGACATCAGAACATGTCGCTGGGGTCCCCAGGCAGCGCACTCGGCCAAACTGTGGTGCGACGTGTCTAAAGCCGCCCCACACTCATTATAAGCCGGCGTAGGCTCCCTCCGGGCAATCTGGTGCAGATACTTCCCGAAACAGCGATGTCCGGTGAGCATCTGCGTCAGCCGACCTTTTGAGAACATGAAGAACTCTAGGAGTGCAGGTTTCATCACGATGTTTTCCTTCGCCGTTAAAGCAAATGATATTTAATTTCTTAAAACACACATAACTCAGAAACGTCAGAGGTGTGTGTCCCCAGGATGAGGTGTGTGCCTCCGACCTCCCGAGTAAGACATTGAAGTCTCAACCACTGGGCCATAAATGCTTATAAAAATTCATAGTTCCTAATATCCCTTAGGAACTATGAATTTTTCCGGGATGAAATGATTATGAATAGCTTATGCATTATAAAGTATCGTTGTGTAAAATGTGTGATTGAGTAACAAACATCCAAACTTCGAATTAATTTGTAAATCAAATTAAGAAATCAGCCAAGTGCGAGTCTAATTCATGTTCCAAGGACTCCGTATAATCTGGATAGAGAGATAAACTTAATTTTGCCTTTGGAAAACTGCTTTTTCCATACATTGGCATTGATCGTAATTAATTTATTAAGTACCAAAGACGTATTGTTAATATTTATGTAAACAAATTACGGTTTTCAGACTTTGCCCTTTTTCGTTTTGCTATAAGGCAAGATTGACGCCAATCGATTGCCGAGGGGGAGGGCAAGTTTTGGGCAAGAATTGTGACATATTTTTGTTATATATCCTTGACATTTTTGTATGGAACACCTGACTTGTTCATCATAGGTTCCAAAGTTTATAAAGATGAGTGGATTTATTTCAATTCTGACCCTTTGCTATAAAACCTATTTCTTACCAAATTTCATGAATTTATTATAGAAACTAACGTGGTAATCTGTCATTTTTAAAGATTTTAAACGGTAAACACGTTCTCACGTTTTTTTTTTCGTTTTTTTTTTTTTACTTAAGTTTCAGCCGCATTCGGCGACCTTCCTCAGCGAGTGGAATAAAGGTTTTAGAGTTAGTGGAAAAAATTACGTGCGTGTTTATCGTTTAAAATCTTTAAAAAAAAATCATGATTTCACCTTATCATATAAGGGATTCTGATCTATGAAGGGATCTGAAAAGTACTGAATTTATTAACTATTAACAGAACAATACACAATATACATAGTCGAAATGTTTGTCCATGTTATTGACTCGTATTTTCACACTTATTGGATATACTACCATATGCATACACGGAATTGTATTTTTCTGTATTGTTCAAAGAGTCAATGATAGTTAAAATCCACTTTTAAATTCTTTATACGCTACAAATTCAATTTACCTCCCAAGTGATTCATACACTACACTCGTATCTCCAAAGTATATTTTGTCGGAGAATTTTTCTATCGCCTACAATAAATATCTCATTTTGATACATAAAGTATCGAAATTAGCATAAACGCTTTATCGGCCGGTGCTGTCATAAAACACTTGGGCCATTTATGTGCACGACACGATCACGATACGATGTCGTGGATTTATGGAGGTATCGCTGACCTGTAATATAACGCATTTTTTACTGACATATTGGTATTTTATATGAAAAGTTGAGGTAAATTGCTATCATCGTCTGTGAGTAAAGTAATCGCTGAAACGGAAGCTTAAATAATGCCTGGGGCTTGCAACCCGTATGTCATTTTTAATGGAGTGTAATCCCTAATATTCCTTTTTTTTGACAATAGTAACAAACTTGACTAATCCTACTAATATTATAAACGCGAAAGTTTGTAAGAATGTATGGATGTCTGGATGTATGGATAAATGTTTGTTACTCTTTCACGCAAAAACTACTGAATGGATTTTGATGAAACTTTACAATAATATAGCTTACACATCAGAATAACACATAGGCTATAATTTATAATGGTATAGTGTGAATTATCCAAAATATAGCGGGTGAAACCGCGGGGCGCAGCTAGTATCATAATAAAACGACATCATGACATAAGCCAAAATAGTGTCTGGGGTTGCGACCCAGTATATTCAAGGGTTTTTGATATTCATTCCCACACTTACAATATTTGAGGTCATTGAGCTTATAGTTGTTAAAACTAAGCAGTGCCTGGGGCTTGTGAATCAAGTGCGTCTTAAAATCGATCTCAACATTCGATTGTTACAAGTTTTCAACAGACAGATGTAGATTGAAGATTTTGCAAATTTTGAGATTTTTGAAAAAACAATGGTTTCAGTATCAATACGAACTAGACACTTAAAATAAAATAAACCAAGTTACCAGTCTCAACCAAAGTGCCGAAACCACTTTCCAAATTCACTTACAGAGGAGAAAAACTAGTCGCGAAATCCCTACAGTTAACGAGACTATTCAGCCGTTGCAAAAGTCGCGAATTTAGGACAGGTACAGTCTACCTAAAAGTTGTTTAAATGTGAATTTGACTACTTTCTATTTAATACTAGTCATCCTACCCCGGCTTCGCACCGGTGCAATTTACTACATGTACTGTTAGATTTTCAATTCACATATATTCTCGCGTTAATATATTGGTTAATTATCCCACAGGAATTATACATTTTTATGGGATAAATAGTAGCCTATATTTTAATCCGGTATATAAATTATCTGTGTACCAAATTTCATTGAAATCCGCTCAGCCGTTTTCACGTGATTGAGTAACAAACATCTAAACATATTAGTAAGACTCTCAAGAAAAATTAAATTTTCGAAATAAATATCTTATTATTAGGATTATAAAAATTAAAAAAAAAATGAGAAACTGTAAAATAAGCCAATTCTCGAAAAGACTTAAAAGTTGTGAAATGTAATTTAAAACCAAGTAAGTTATTAGACTTAGTAAGTATGGAAACATCTATTGAAAAACTGTATCAATATGAATTATCTTTATTTTAAGTTTAACGCGTCTGTGTATCCGTAATATCTGTATGTGGCATCGTAGCGCCCAAGATAATGCACCGATTCTGATGAAGTTTTATTTGTTTGAAAGGTAATTTAATCGGGATGGTTCTTAGCTATGTATTGTGAAGATCTAGTCAGCCGTTTGAAGATTATCAGCTCATTTCTAAGTTGAGAGCTGCGTGACAATATTCATCAAAATAGCGAGAATTGTGCGTTTAGTTAATATAATACAGGTCCCCCAAAAATTACGGTTTATATATTGATTTTGTGTTTTGCTTATTTCTTTACTATCTCATATTCGTTTTTCCTTATGTCATTTTCACTTCTCTTTGGTTTCATTCTTTCTTTCTTTACTCTTTTTAAGAGAAAATAATGTTACAGCCCATATATTGCTTGACTTAGCGCAAGCACTGCTGTGCCTCTAGATTGGAATATCTCCATATTAATATCACAGTATAAGTACATGTGAGTCACGTTTTTTATTCAATTAAGGTTCATAGCCGCTAGCTCCAGCAACTATTGTAGTTACAACTTTTTGTGTGAAAGATCTCTCCAATGTCCAGGTATGACAGGATCTTTTCTGCTATCGAAGAATAACGAGAATTTCCCTATGATGTATACTAGCCGGCAGCTAACCTTAGGTCTCAGAAAAAAACATGCTGCGTTCCAGTTATTGGCAGTTCCATCCGTGTTATATCAGACGTCTTAATAGTGACCTCTACGCATTCAATGTCAAACTTATACTTATGTGCCGGTAGTTATACTTTCTATTGATGCTTGATATTGTCCTGTATGTTTATAGGTGTTGAATGTATTATATGATATTTTGAATTTTACGTGAATACTTGATAGGTAGGGTGTATAGTCACAGAGTAAATTGTAAATGCTTTTGTACTCTCAACAACCTGTAACATGGTTGAACAGTTTCACACGGTATAAGGTTTATGAGGTCAGTCTTCAACTACCAAAGCTATTAGTTTTGTTATTTATTATTTTATTATAAACAATTCGATACGTCCTTTGCTGAAACTAAAAACCGAGTACAAAATTACAAACAACTAGACAATTTTAGTCATTTTTGTTTTTACTTTATAATTTGTGTGTGTTTGTATACATGCGTGTGTGCGTGAGTGTCTAACCTCGAAAAAAATAAACTGAGATAATCATCAAGTGTTTAGTATCAAAAAAAAGGTCTACTTTAAACAGAAATCCAAGCAGTATGTGGGGTTTGAAACCCTTAGTTACCTAGTACGGGCAGGCTTAATTTCACTATGATAGTCAATTCACTTCACTAAATATTGTAAAAACTAGCAATAATATTTCTAGAAATAGCAATCAATAATAAATATTAAATAGGGATAAACTTCCAAAGGTCCCATCAATACACAAAGAGAGTTTCCAACTTAAACTAACTCAAGATTTCGTTACCAAAGAGTACAAATACACCGACCGACACTTTTTGGGCGGACTGACCCACAATGTCCTCTTTACCCTCTTCGCGAGAGTGGTGTTCCGTGTAAACACGCCGGATCTACCCCGCGGCTATCGGACTGGATTAAAACTGGGCGTCCACTGTGGAAATATATATTAAAGAATTAATTTAAAACCATACTATTCTACGCAGTAATACAAAAAGCTAATTTGGAAGAAAGCCGAAAAGTGTTAAACATTTAAATAATTAATATATTAAAAACTTACATGATCATAAAAAGATAAAACTGTTACTGTACTGTCCCAGATCACTTTGACGACTGGCACAAATCTATCATGACTGAGGTTATATATTGTCTACACATGGGTATACTTGAAATAAAATGAAAGGAAGTACCCGAGTATACAAAGTTATCAATAGTTTGGCTGTACTAAAACTTTGGAAGTTTGTGATATCCAAGAAATTGGACCGATTTTGATGCTGTTTCATTTGTTTGAAAAGTAATGTAATCGAGATACTTCTTAGCTATATATTTTAAAGATCTGGTCACCCGTTTGAAGACTATCAGCTCATTGCTAACTTGAGAGCTGCGCTCGTATGACTGGATATTATGATTGTTTTTGAAACACAAGCAAAGCCGGGACAGTTTGCTAGTTTTAACATAAATCCAGTATAGCAGTATCTAGTATGGAGTGGGTGGGCGGTATAAAAGGGTTTTTACACCACTCTGCCCAGTGAATGAGTACTGAACGTGTCGGAATGCTTCTAGCTTAGGATCAACGTGGCTTCGTCATGGAAAGCCGGATCCGGATCCGACAAAATAAAAATCTGCTGATGGAATACGATACGCTTTAGGCTCAGTGTAGTGGATGCAGATTTTGAGTAATGGACGATTTTATTTACTTTTCAAAAAATACGCTTTGATCCTCCATAAATACTTTTTTTGAAACTTCACTTCAACTTGAAAATTGATTCTATCTTTATAAGATGGCGATGCATGGAACATTTTTATTCGTAGCGAAGAGAGGGCAGATCAGTTTCTAATGAATATACCATTAGGTATATAGATATAGATTTTATTTTAGTCCAAGACTGCGTCAAACGGAGCTCGCCTAGTGACATATAAGGCTGTGCAGTGCTGTGGCATCGTGATGCTGGTTCTCCAGGTTTGGAGTAAGTGTTATGCGTGGTACTGTAAAAAAATATGCAAATTTAATTTAGCTCTATTTACCCTTATTGAGCAACAAACGTCAAACTTCAATTCAAAATACCCATAAAACGTTCAAATTAAATTGTACCCTTAAAATAACTTACTTTAACCAAATGGCGCCACCCACCGAGCTTTTGTCAACAATTTCAATACACGAACTCATAAATGACGGTAATGACGAAGAAATAAGAGGGTAATTTTATTATGTATTGTAAATTTGGGGCGAACTTTTTTAAATGAAATGAGATTCGATTTAAGTTATTACATTTAATTTGTACTTTCAATTTAAAAGCTATAATAAATCAACAGTTTCTATCAAGTATATATGAGCTATATATATACAGTAAGGATGATCAACCAGAGATGTGAGAAGATGTGTAGAAAACCCAGGTTAACTCGCAATAAGGTGATGCTATGTGTGTGGTGGGATTGGAAGGGTGTTATTCATTATGAGCTGTTACCACCAGGAAGGATTCTGAACTCTACTGCGAACAACTAATGAGATTAAAGCTCATCAGTTGTTCGCAGTTGAGAGAAAAAGGGCGGAATTAGTTAACAGAAGGGGTGTGGGTTTTCATCATGATAACGCTAGACCTCACACATATTTAGCCATTCAGCAAAAATTAAGAGAGTTTGGCTGGGAGGTGTTAATACATCCGCCGTATAGTCCTGACCTTGCACCTTTAGATTTCCACCTGTTTCGGTCTCTTTAGAATTCTTTAGGCAGTGTTAACATCACGAGAGGACTGCCAAAACTACTTGTCGCGGTTTTTTGACCAGAAGCCCCAAAATTTCTACAGCAATGGGATCATCTCCCTACCTACAAGATGGGAAATAGTTATCGAACAAAATGGTACCTTCATACTTTAATTAAATGTAAATAAACTATATGAAAAAATGTTTTGAATTATCTTAAAATATGGGAAAAGACTTTTTCCTACAATATTCATTATTCGTCAAACTCCTAGCGTCCAAAATAATGGTTCGATTTTGATGCGGTTTTATTTGTTTGAAAGCTGATTTAATCGAGATAATCTTAGCTATAATTTGTGAATATCTGGTCAGCCGTTTGAAGACTATCTTATCATTTCTAACTTGAGGAGGAAGCCAATCTGCGAGCGAAACTACAGCTAAATGGTCGACAACTCCAATAAGTTTGAGAACCTCTGAGAAGTAAGAGGAAGACAACAAGTAAAGTTAGTAAGTAAATTATAATGAGTAACTCGTAGGAGCGGTTTTGATCGACATAGTTGTGAACTGTATCGCTTACTGATATTAAGTTTAAGTTCATTGTCAGTTTGATAAACAACTTGAGTGACAAGGGATTAACGACTAAGATATATACAAGTATCCCTTAATGAAATATTATTAATTCGACCCTCTGTTTATGTCCGCCATTTTGTATAAAATGCTTTATTTTATTATTAAACTAGTAAACATATTTCTCTACTTATATGACGAACTCCCATACAAACTTACATGCCCTATTTCAATACCTTTAAAACCTTTTTTTGGGATAAAGGGTAGGTTATGGTATTTCTTAAGCTCTTGTTTATCTCTGTATCAAATTTCACCGAAAGCGGTCAAGCAGTTCTTGATTGACAAGTGCTGTAACTAACCCGTCTTTGTTTTATATGTAACTAGTCGACCCGCGTGACTTCGTTCGTGTATAGCTTCTCCTATTGGTCTTAACGTAATGATATATAGCCTATAGTCTTTCTCAATAAGTGGGCTATTTAACTCTGAAAGAATTTTTTTAATCGGAACAGTAGATCCCGAATTAGCGCGTTAAAGCGAGCATAAAGTCCCTGATAACTAATTCGCAAGATAAGGGAAGAAACTACAAAATTGTTATTTGTGGTGTGTGTTTAATATGAAATGTGCGAAAGAAACTTTTTTCGTCTGTCCATTCACGCTTAAACCATTGAACTGATTTTGATTAAATTTGGTACAGAGATAGATTAGAGCTTAAGAAAGGTCATTTTCTATCGCAAAATTAAACATAAATACATGTTGTAAATTGCGTCAGGGTAAATCCGGGGCGGATCGACTAGTAAAGACATACAACATAACAATATAAACGATTTCTAGGAACATAGTCGAGATTAAAATTTGTACGTAGAGCGTTTCATAAGCGTACACCATCTGTGCCTTGACATGGGTCCAGGTCTCGGGCTGACGCTGACGGGTTGCCTATGGAAATATATGTTGCTTCAATATTTATAAACAACTGTTTTCTGTATTTTTTGTACTACTTAGAAAATACGTAACATAGAAACACAGCATTTGATAATATATTATCTCTGTCTTGATACATTTGATGCAGTTAGTGAAGTGTTTTCATACAGTAAACATTGTCTAAAGTAGTCCAAGTGGTGTAGTTTAGCCTCAAAGTGTTAGGTGAGTTATAGACTTTACAATATAATTTTGAGTCGCGTGGTCGAGTAGTGAATGTGTCTTGATCATATCACGGACATCCTTAGACCTGCTGCTAGTCAAAAACCCCAGGCACTGCTCTATGGTAGCATATGTAATTATTGATTGACTCAGTACAAATAAATTATGGTCAAATTTCGACCACTAATCAATTTCTAGTTGTATATTAAACTAAACCTAAACAGAACTCACATATCAATTGCTCTATTGAAAGCAAATCATGTGCGAATGGTCACTCGGTAAGCATTAAGCCATCTCTAGCCACTATTGTATATCTCTAGTTGACTGATTAGTGCAGAACAGTTCTAATCCTTTCCACAAACCATATTTTTTCTAGAGATTCTTCTAAAAGATTCTGAAAGCCCTGGATAAAATGAGCATTTCATTGTTTTCAAGCTGCCACAATTTTCCCATTCTTGTTAGTGTTTGAGTAGTCTGTAGTCTTCCTTATTCTAGACCCATTGAAGAAACTAAAAGACTACCCTGATACCATATTCAGAAAACTGAAGTTTTCGAGAGCATATTCTGATATCCACTGAATGTAGATCTTTTTATTACTCAATAAGTGAAGGCGAGCCTGAATCTGATGGTAACTGGCCAACATTGCCCATAGACATTGTAGATAAAAGAGTGTCTCTTGTATGTACTTTGCCATCTTTAAGATAGTTTGGAGACGTAAAGAGAAGAATGATGCAGTGTTAGTAATCCCGAACAAGAATCTAGACTCTCCTGGATTAATAGGATAGGAGATGGAGGTGGAAAGTTGGGTGGCGTGATCGGTTCGTGGTCGCAAGCCAATCGGGGAACAAATCCTCTACCACGGAGAGGTGTTTGGTTACTCCTCTGGTAAGAGACGCTCTCCCAACGGACTCCTCTCCTTTCATAGATACAAAATTTTCCCCATGGATAATGATTTACACAAACATTGCATGTCTGCATGCAATGATATAATTAACGTGCTGCGGTTTGGTTGCGCTATTGAAGACAAGTCACTCGCGTTCTAATCCTTTGAGCTTCGCTGATCTAACCGGCTTATGCTTGTGTTAATCATGTCTAGGAGTATTCCAGACAAAGGCAAGTTTACTATACTTGAAAGCCATCCGTCCGTCTGGATGTTCTTGTTACTATATTCACTATTTCTTCTGGTTGTTTGACTCCAGAATTACCAAGAAACAACAGTGGTGGAACTTCATACAGTAATTAATACATATTATTCTGCATGCTCATTTATGGAAGATTTATTCTGAAACATGGAAAAATATCAAATCAAAGTTTGTCAAGGCAATGCAGTTCTCGGGGCTCTTTTCCTTTTCCAATTCTTACTTTTTTAAATATATTTTTTCTATTACAAAAGTCGAGTCCATCAGATCGACTCCTTCATCTTAATGAACAAATAAGTGATGACCCAGGTCTCAGGATGGAGTAGAAAAGAGAAATAAGACGGCGTTATTTTAAATTAATAATATTGTTGTTTTCTATGGTAACATTACCGGATGTTAATAATGTCACAAATGAAAGGTTTTATACCTTGGTGCGTCGCCTGCACAAAATACTCGTGGGCCCCTAGTCACTGCGAGGCCCCTAGGCAGTTGCCTAATCCGCCTTATGGATAATCCGGCCCTGTCCATGGTTGCCATATATAAACCAAGCTTTCACGTAAGTAATAGCGAAGCGAGGGATAGTTATTAGGTACAGCTACGAAAACTAATAATAAACTTAGAGGCTTAATTTTTTTATATTATTATTGGTTTATAATACACCTCGCCGCGCTGAGGTAAAAGGTGTTTTCATCGAGGATAAGTTTTACTTGCAAAAATACAATCTATCTATCGCTATATTTTAGATTTTTATTTTCAACATCAAAGTATTTTATATATGACTAATTCCCATTTGTTCAGTTTGTATTTGATTTTGAATTGATTTGATTTTTTTGAATATTCTTAAGTATTTCTTTTCGCCATAAAACATAGCCTATGTCCTTCCCCAAGCTCTAATCTATGTGATTTTAGCATGATTGCTTAACAGACAAGACAGACCCTCTATCTGCCAATAGATGGCGTAAGTAGTATATTAAATCACACTTTTCATTTGTTTAATTTGTATTCTTAAGTATTACCTACGTCTCTTAAGAGTTACTTTCGAAATTATAATATTAGTTAGGATAGGATATATAAAATGAGGATCTATGTAATTATACTTTTACTAGACGTAAATATTTAACTGAGTATAGAGCATAATGTTTAGACGTATAAATCTCACTGACCCATGCTACGCTTACACTAATATCATAAACGAGAAGCTATGTTGCACTTACGGGTCTTTATTGCCCGAGATACTTGTACGAGATACTTCCAGAACGCTAAAGTAATGCTAGCAACACTGATAGCGTTGATTAGCTATTAGTTTCTATTGGCTTTTTGGTCAATATCACTGCTCTTGGGTCTCAATTTCAAGGCACTGCTAATGCAATCCTAATTTTCCAGGTCCAATAATAACAAGTGTAAAAGGCATGTTATTATTGGACCTGGAAAATATTGACCCAAGTGTTTGTAGACTCCTGAATCATATAAAGTAGAGATTCCTAAACTTACTTGACTCGCGCACTTATTCATACTCGTAATTTGTAGATAGACTCCCTTTCTTTATTTTTTTTATGGTAGTTAAGGGGCAAACGAGCAGACGGCTCACCTGATGGTAAGTGGCCACCGCCGCCTATTATTTTGCCGATGCGTTGCCATCTCGATCAATCAAGATAGAATGAGGAAGAGGGATAAAGTGAAGAATGCTACGGTTTCAGTGGACCCTGAACGAGAACCCAGAGTTCACTAGAACTAGGAAGGGCTTGGTCTGGCCCACATCTACACTTGGCTGTCGAATTCGCATGCTGGTGGTCGACATCCAGTCGGAGAACAGATCCCATTACCGGTGTTCGGTCTTACGAGATGCTGTCCCAGCGGCAGAGGGCAATTGTATTCTAACGCGTCCCCTCACGGATAAGACCAAAAAAAGGAGGTTGTTTAACAATGAAATCGTTTTGTTTTCAAATAGTTTTCAATTAATAAATACATTACTACTAACATTTTATATTTCTTGAATCTCTTGTCACTCGTTATAGACACTTGGCGTTTTATTCATAACAAATGTTAGCATCCGTTTTAATTTTATATAAATGGTTGTTATATGTTATAATTTAAATGCACACGCACTCAGTATGTTCTGCGCTTAACATATAAAGTAGAGAAATACCTCTTTATTAGTAATCTGTGTTAGCATCCGTTTTAATTTTATATAAATGGTTGTTATATGTTATAATTTAAATGCACACGCACTCAGTATGTTCTGCGCTTAACATATAAAGTAGAGAAATACCTCTTTATTAGTAATCTGTGTTAGCATCCGTTTTTATTTTATATAAATGGTTGGTATATGTCCGTAGAATGCTTGAATATTATCTATGGTATATATTCATGTTATGTTTATGATAAATTGTTTATTGTACAGGAAATAAATTGTCTATGAGTTAGGTCATATTAGTGATGAATTGACAGCATTGATACTGTTTCTGTTATTTTTTTAGGCTAAGGTAGGATATAAAAAGATGATGCAAGGTGACAGAGCGCAGTATTTCTTTGATTTTTGATGTGATAAGTGCTATTAAAGTGGTTATGTATGTAACTGCTGGTGTTTTTCTTACAAAATATCTGTATTAATAGTTCTAGAGCTAACACTAGTAACATTAGATGGCTATGTTTGGTAAAAAAGTTATAGCATAGATGCAGACTAAACAGTATGACGGCTTGACTTGAATATCCTGGAGGTTACTGTTTAGACACAGTCCTTCAGCGTTACTCGCAATGCAATGATAACAAATTCCGTTGAAACGGCGCATTTATTTTGCAATTCCTACTTCTCCGATTAAATTTTATCAGTTTTCCAACATTTAAGAAAGTAAAAATGCTTCTCGAATTAGTATTGCTAACTTCATAATTAACAATAATATATATACTCGTTCTATATTACCAAAATAATCATATACCTACGCAGTGACCAAGAAGTAAGGAAGCCTACCTATTTATATCTCATCGATCTCTATTTTTTTTCTTTTACAGCGATCATCGTAGGGTCGCCTTTGAGGGTCAATGTTGACTTTGGAAATCACTGAAAAATTCACAACTAGATTCAGTAGATTTTTCGACAATTTAGTACACCTCAACGGCTGATCTTGGTGTTTCTATACTAAATTTTGATCTGTTTAGTGTTCTAGTATTTTTTTTGTATTTTTAAAATTACCTCCCGATTGCGAATTTTATGTTTATAATGACGTATAAAGCAATAATTAATTATTAAGCTATAATTTTCTTATTTTGAAAGAACCTTGCAATACTTGACATGAGTGATTGGTACTTTCTCTCAAAGAATAAATTACGTTAATAAAAAATGCTCCAAAATTGAATGAATGAAATGCCAAAGTGACCCAATTGAGACTGGTTTCTAAATGTCGAGTATGTTAAGGCAATTATTTGATTAATCTACCGCTTAAATATCAATTATTATTGCATAAGAGTCGTCATTAAGGTTTCTCTTAAAAGAGTCCTAAGGGTCGTTCAAGTATTACGTAACCCCCATGCCAGCAAAAGTAAGCAAAGCCCTAATCCCTCTCCCCGTTCTTAGTAAACATTGATGCATTAATTTTTCTCCCTCCTCATTCTGTGCAGTGATATTCACGTTTCGATGGACGTATTTACTTTTTTATCGTTGACGTCATTACCATGCAGACCTCCCATCCCCCATATCATCAAACCTAAGCAAAGCAAGGAAAGCATTCATTAAAATTCATTTATTTTTGAATTTTTTAAATTTGACAAGATTTAAATTTGTTGGTAAATGAAAAACATAAAACTATATTTATGTGTACGTACTACGGACACTTTTTTGTTATATTTTAAATGAAGATCCAACGGTCGTAGCAGTATAGGTCATTGATTATAAACCGTACAGTAATATATAAAACATAATAAAAATAAATAAATCACTACATTACAGTTGGACTACAATAGACATTATTCACTCTATGAAATAAATTTTCAATCACCTGAGAACAGCTTATAGACCAAAACGGAGACTTAGCACCACGCCACCAAACAACATTACACTTACAATTAGTCTCATTCCTGTAATGTGTACTGCGCGATATCACTTGACAGATTAATTCAATCCTATAAGAACGGAGGTTATATAGTATCTACTTGGGTATACTCGAAATAAGCTAAAAGGAACTGTGTTGCAAACATTAGCAACACTAAATTACACTAGCACTACGATAGACAATACGGAAAGAGGTTAGAAGACAAATCGTCTGCTTTTGATAAATATTAAAATTGATATTTAAAAAAAACAAAGCAGTCATTTTCTCACACAATTTTGTATTATATGTAATTTATATATTTAACTAGTGGACCCGCGTGACTTCGTCCGTAAGTAGCTCTGCTCCTATTAGTCCTAGCGTAATGATATATAGCCTATAGCCTTCCTCGATAAATGGGCTATCCAAAACTGAAAGAATTTTTCAAATCGGACCAGTAGTTCCTGAGATTATTGATTGAGCGTTCAAGCATACAAACATACTCTTCATTTTTATATGTTAGTATAATATTATAATTGTACAAATATATTGGTATTATATATAATTTATAATATTATTTATATTTTTTAAGAATGTTGTGTAGTATATGGTATATTATATGTTATGTAGTTTATGTATTAGTATCTTTTATACCTACACCACAAAAGTAAAATAATTACTCCTATACTCGAGGGTATCTGACAGAGATCTCTTCCTAGAGATAAGTTATCCTATGTATAACGAACTATGTATATTTTTTAAATCTATATTTTGGTACATAAATACATAATTATTAATTTGTAAGGAAAATCGAGCTTATCAAGTTATTATATGTGTAATATTAAAAATCGTAAAGTACCGTGTAAATCATATTTTTCACGACATTTACATGAATATTACCAATTAAATTGATATCTTTATGGCTGTTAATTGCAGACTGTTTCAAAATATACAATAAATATTGCAATTACCAGACAGACAGACGCTGTGCACTGTGCGGTTTTGTATACTTAACTAATATTACAATATATGTATATAAATAAATATATGATAATATGAGTATGAAAAGGTGAAGAGTGAAGAGTGAAGATCTCCTCTACCACTTATCTGCTACAATATGTTCTTCGTGGTTGTTGAGGCGTTGGATTCACGATCGATAAGTCGTGTGATCAAATCCCCGGAGGGGTTAAGGAATAGTAGTAGTATGCGATCCATACCGCTAGTTATCTTTTTAAAAATATACGAGACGAAAAAAGCAGTGATGGCCCAGTGGTTGAGACTTCAAGTCTTACTCAGGTCCGAGTCCGAGGGAGGTCCGAGGTTCGATCCTGGGCACACACCTCTGACTCTGAGTTATGTGTGTTTTAAGCAATTAAATATCACTTGCTTTAACAGTGAAGGAAAACATCGTGAGGAAACCTGCACTCCTGAGAGTTCCCAAAAAAAAGTTCTCAAAGGTGTGTGAAGTCTGCCAACCTGCACTGGGCAAGCGTGGTGGACTATGTCCTAATACCCTCCTCATTCTGAGGAGGAGACCCGGCTCAGCAGTGGGCCATTGAAGGGTCGTGATGATGACGAGACGATATACGAATATACGATATAGACGAGAATTATCAGAGGGGATAATCTCTGGATGTACTAAACCGATTTTGAAAATTCTTTTGCCAATAGAAAACCACTTTATTTGTGAATGTCCGACTATATGTTAACCCAAGAAATTAAAAAATTTTTTCGTGGTAGTCAGATTTGCAAAGTAAGTCGGACAAAAAACTTTTTAGAAATTTTGTAAAAAGTAATTGTAAGTTTTTGTAATCTATTTTTGTCTTATAAAAGGCTGATTGAAATAAAATAAAGGAAGCAATTAAACACCGAGTGAATAACCAAAATCGGCTATAAATTATAATAGTAGGTGCTAAAATTCAGCTATACAGGCTAACTCTGGCCGAACAATGAAAACTTTGCCGACCAACTAATAAGCGGAACACGATTCGGAATTAACTTGTTAGTTAGCGTTATAATTTGCAGCACTTCCTGCGATTTTGGGTATGTTCTGATACTATCTGTGTTGTAAATCTCTCTAATCATAGCCTCTATATTTGTCTTGAAACTACCTACGATGGCCCCTTGCTTTGCGGTGGCAATAAGCTTTAGTTTTAGCACTACCATTTTTAGGAATGATCCTGATAATAAAGCTTTATTTATTCCTTAAACATAGTTTACATTAATTCTAAACATTATTTGTAGTATTAGTCTTATACTTTTTCTCGTTTGTTAGTATATGTTATTAAACTTCGTTAACGCGTTTTTTTAAGGACCGCTCTGGCGGTGAAAGCCACCTCCATTTCCTCTCATTTCGCTCTGTCTCTTGCCAGTCTGCTCCAGGTATTTCCCACCGTGGCAACTATGTCATCTGTCATCATCATGATCCTGATAAAGTAGATACTAAGCTGCGACTTTTTGGTCAGGATGATATATTCACTTGGGTTACTAGTCCCAAGCACTCTGTCATGATATTTTAATACTTAAGGAAGCGGTTCCCACATTTTTTATCGTAAGATCTAGGAGCAACCCAGATTATGACAAAGTAAATTAAAAAAAAAAATTATAAATTTTTATAACTGTCACAAAAACCTATAAATAAATTAAAAAAAGCAACGTTAGTTCAGTTTTACGTAGAAACCCTACAATATTAGTGCCAATATTCTTAGTTTTTTGTTGGATGTTTAGATGTTCGGATGCTTGTTATTCAATCACCCTAAAACGGCTGAACGGATTTCTATGAATTTTAGCTCATAGATATTTATAACCGGGATTAACACATAAACTATTTTTTATCCTGCGCGACAATAAAATACGTTTACTATCATAGCAACAATATATTGAAAATTAAATATTTTTGAGAAATCTAAATATTATATTTGGTAAATTGCACCCGTGAGAAGCCGGGTAATCATTTCATATTTTCTTTCTCATAAAACTCACAATTTACTTCCCTTTCAATATTAAAAGCTAAAATAACATTGAAGTAGCAGGAAATAGAATACGCCTCATTGTACGCAATTATAACCATATTGTAATCGTATTACAACTCCAATTATCAAATAATAAATCTGAAGACGTCTCTCCCTACGGAAAAGGGATGAAAAGTTATTATTTCATTATATAAGAAGCTAAACGTTGATGTGATGTTTTGCACAAGTGACTATGAAGAATGATTCCTTAGTAAGCGGTATGTAAACCCATGTTCAATATTACTATCAATTTTGTTATTTTTAAAACTAAGCAGCGAATTTTGATGCAGTTTTTTTAATAGATAGAGTGATTCAAGAGGAAGGTTTATATGTATAATAAATACATAATATAGTAGAGAAATACTAATAATTTAGAGGTTTCTAATGTGATGTCGTAAATAAACAGATTTTTTTGCGCTTACATTGCAAATACTGACTGAACCCTACGGGATAGATGAAAATAATGTACTACAGTATTGTACACCTTAAAAAGGTCTACAAGAAAGTCCGCGATGGTGTAAGTGTATCTCTTAGGGATAACCCACAATAACCATTTTTTATCCTTTACTTTTTACGAGAAATAATGGCTTATTTACGAAGCGATTTTAAACAATACAGCATTAATCCTTATCCAATTAGGTACCTTAAATACATTGTGCATTTAATATAGATCAATATGGCCCTTTACAGCATGTAATTAAAATGAATATTTTCGAAGATATTCGACTCTGTTACAATGCATTAACGCCTCCATTGCTTCACTTCACTACCTAATATCTAATTTAACTGATTAATAAAGTTAAAGGGCTCTACAATATTATTATTTACACATACACATTAACTTTTCCACTTGCACTATGATGTTTCACTTTATGCAATAATTGCCATTAAACTATCAGGACTCAAAGTGTTGCTAATGTGAGACTTTATGTATGTTGTTTTTATTTTGGCTACGTTACTTTATTACCACTATTAAAATAACAACGTTAAAGTGATATACCTAGGTATTTTTTATTTACAAGCTTTTGACACTTTTGGTAGACTTCTAAGTTAGTTATAAATGCTTGTGTTATAGTTAACGTCATCTTGAACATGTATTAATGACTTTATGACTATTTTACTAAATCATTCTAAGGTGAGAACAAAGAGTGAGAGTAGTTCTCTAGAACCTTCTCTGGTTGCTAGTGTCACTCTATACTATGGTTTTGCTAAGAAGTTCTTTAAGTCTTAAGTACAGACTACAGAGCCCCATTATAAATAAGAGATGATATTGATGAGAGACTGCTAGTACTTTCAATTTTACCACTTGCAGGGGCACCACTTGTAAATTTTCAATTATTCCTTAGTATAAAACATGCATACCAAGCCCTTACATCCCTACAACCAATGTTATTCCAATATAACTCCCGGTGGGGCGCTACAGGAGATAATTGATTTTTAATCGCATCGAATCACTCGATTAGAATATTGCATTACCACGTCCGGAGATGACGTCTGCCGCACATACGACTGATTTTGATTGGAATTTTAATAGTTAACTGTGATATTCAATAGCTAGGAGTGTGTTAGAATATTTGTTTGTCTATTGATAATAGCAATTAAATCATGGAACTACTCATAAACACTGCTTTCAATCCTTTGGGTTGGTAGGTTCAAGTTTAATCCCTTTTGGAGTCTGTGAAACTAGTAGAATCCATATTGGAGTTATGTGTTTTAAGTAATTAAATATTGCTTGCTTTAACTATAGAGGAAACCTGCACGACTGAGATTTTGTCTAAAGCTTTGTGTAAAATCTACCAACCCGAACTTGGCTTATAATAATGACCTATGGTAGCCTCTGAAAGCATTTGATTTTTTTAGTTACTTTATTATTCATCCTTTTCTTATAACTTTTACAACCATCATCCTCTTTTTCATCTTCTGCTTTGTCTTTCTCGGTTTCTTTTAGAGAAAATAATCTTTTTTCATCTTCAACGAATATTTTTGATGATTTATATTTTCACCAATTTTTATACAATCTGAGGAAATTTCAATATTACATAGGACATATTATTTACTAGCTGCGCCCCACGGTTTCCCCCGCTGTACTTTGGATAATTCACACTAAGTCATTGTAAATTATAGCCTATGTGTTATTCCGATGTATGAGCTATATTATTGTAAAGTTTCATCAAAATCCATTCAGTAGTTTTTGCGTGAAACAGTAACGAACATGTATCCATACATCCAGATATCCATACATTCTTACAAACTTTCGCGTTTATAATATTAGTAGGATATTATTTTTAGATTCAGTTTTAAAACAAAACGAAGTATAAAGTATATTACAAAAGAATATGTATGCAAATCTATAAGAAAGTACATCAACTATTCTATAAATAAACTGTAGTTATCGTATTTTTGCATAATACAGTATTTTATATTAGAATGACTATCTAGAGATCACAAAATGTAACCGCGGACGTTTTATGAGCATGACTGATACGCGACTCAGATGAAAAAACTTTATGGGCTCTGTTGAGGCTGTGTAATGTCTGTATATACGTACACGTACGCTCTTACAAGGTTTTATTAGAGATGGTAAAAATACTTCACTTTTATCATTTGTATGACCTCCCTGTTTAGATCACACACGTGTATCAACATCTGATGTTACAAGTGAAGTATTTTTTTTTAATATTTACAAGTACAGTTCGGGTTCTTTTATCCCGGAAAAGTTACTTCTGCAAGATTCTAATAAAATACATTCCAGAGCGTCTCTTTCTTCTTTTCTTAATAAAAACTTATGTGGAATACCTTTATTTTTGGTAACCATAAGCTAACAATGAGTGGTAACTACACTTCTGTGAAGTCGGGACAGATCTTTAGTCAAAGTATAATTTCATTAATTCAAGAATCAAATTATGATTATGGTTTTGGATTCACGATGGAAAAGTCATAAATTTTATCTAAAAAAATATTTTTTCCTTTCCAGAAGTACGGCGTTAAATTCTGAATTATTCCATAATAATTCGGTACGGTAGGTTTCGGTGTTAAAAACCACTGTACTCTACCAACTCGGCTTATACCGTTGCAGCCTTAGGACAGTGCTCCCAGTTATTGATAACGGTGCCAAAATAGTCTAGTTCCACAACAAGGATACATCAAGAATCAAACGTAGACTGGCTTCACAGATGAGCAGTGCTGACTGTACGTAAAAAGATCAGCAAAAGCGCTGACTGTACCTAAAATGTTCAGCAAATGTTAAGAGAAAACCATTTTGTTAGTATTTATTTAAATTTTAGCTGTACATTTATTGTATGTTGTAAGAAATAGTTTTTGCTGCGTTCTTTACCAAATAAACTATTTTTCTTTTATTTTATATTACTATATTTTTTTTAATAAAAAAAAAACAAAAATTTATTTGTTAAAAATGTATTAATGATCTAGAAAAGATTTCTTAATAATAATAGCATTAATAATGAGATTTAAAAATACTATTTTTAGTAATTGTCTACTAAATCTCAATAAGTCAGTGATATGGACCCACTGGCATTTCTCTTTAAATAAATAATGTTTAAATACTGAATACAGAATATTAATAATTGTGTTATAAATGGAAAGCGGTAGTGTTAATTGAGTTTAAATTAAAAAAGAGTCTTCATTAAGTACACCGGAATTAATTTTAATCAAGTGCTATAATTATTTTAAACGAATAATCCGTGTAGTCTCTTTCAGTGTGTAAATTAAATCAGAATAATAATAAAATAATACTAGTATTGCATCATCACAACACATTAATGGCCCACGCTGAGCCGGGTCTCCTCCTCAGAATGAGGAGGTTATTAGGCCATAGTTCACCACGCTGGCCCAGTGCGGGTTGGCAGACATCACACAACTTTGAGAACAAGGAGAACTTTCAGGCGTTTCCTCACGATGTTTTCCTTCACTGTTAAAGCAAGTGATATTTATTTTTTTAAAACACACATAACTCAGAAAAGTCAGAAGTGTGTGGTTGTGTGGGGGATCGAACTTGGACTCCCCGAGTAAGACACCGATGTCTTAACCACTAGGCTATTACTGCTTTTTGTATAAATTTTGTGTATAAGTAAGTATAGTAAGTATTCTTAGACAGCACTCCTGATAAAAAAATAAATCAAAGTACAGATATATAAAACATAAAATGTTTAGGAAATGTCTCACTTCTGATGTAAAAATTTTCATCTGTCAATTTAAACTTTGTAGTTTTTGCGAAAAACATCCATCCTTCTTCCGAAAAGTGATTATCTTTCTACGTAATGTGGTCCATCAGTTTCTAAATTAACACATATAATCACAAATTCACAGTAAATTAAAATCTAAATATCATAGATAAGGGAAATACTTAATACACTATCTTAATGAAATTATGTACCATTAAATTTCATAAACTTTTAATTAAGATAACGTTCATATATTGGTTATTAACGACCATGTATCTACAGACAATAGTTATTATTTCTTCATATTTAGGAATAAATGCAGGTATGTTTAATTTTACTATAATATTGATTAATGAAAACATAATTAAATGAATTAATATATTAATTTGAAAAATATCATCATCATCATTATTAGTAGTAGGGTCGTTAAAATTTTTTTTTTAAATTTAATATTCATCAAATATATTTTCTACTTTTAGGTCTGTTTATTAAGTAGTATTCTTGTAGTTTTTTTTTTTTGGTTTAAATTTTCCTAAAAAAGAAAAGAGTGTGTTAAGCGATTTATTAAGTACTGAATTCACGTTAGAAACTTTCACACTCTGTGTGTGACTTATTCCTGCGAACATATTGCAAGCTTATGATTCTTGTGCTTTTAACGAGAGCTTAGAGCGACATTGTAGGTGTCGTAAAGAGAAAATAAATTTCAACTGCCCCACACTGGACCTGCTTTAATGCGGTAATAACGTTTCAGCGACTAAGCAACATTGTCAGCGATTGTCGTTAACTGCAAACTGATGGTATAAAATTAATAGAAGGCATGTTGTAGATGCATGGAATTGTTCAATATTGCACCTCTTACGAGTTCATTACATAGTTAACAACTTTAAGCTTAATTTCCAGATGATCAGAAATATGTTCAATCTGATTAGGATGTAAAAACTACCACTTAAATAATTACGTTTATTTTTTAGTACCTCCAGAAGCATGTTTCGCTAACTTCAAATGGGAAGATTGTGGTGGAACACCTACTAAAGTTTTATATTACTGGAAACCAGGGTCAAGATGTGAAGTAGGTGTCTGGAGAGGATGTTTACCCAATTTAAACATGTTTAAAGATGAGTACGAATGTGTAGAAACCTGTATATTTAGAACTAGAGCTGAAGCAAAAGATTATCATAGTCTTGGTGAAGTAGAGCAAAATGTTACTATTTCTGAAAACGACGCAATAGTAACTGAAACTCCTGATGGTAACGTTACTGCTGGAACTGGCGATGAAAACCCAAGTACTGAATCACAAGGTGAAGGAAATAAAACGGACAGTTCTAACCAAGCCAATCAAGACGCAGCAACAGGGGCATCAGATGCAATAGAATCTCAAACTACTGTTGCTGCTACTACTGTAGCAGAAACATAATATGCCAGAATTTATAATTAATTAATTAGGAATATTAATTTAATATTTTCAACCATTTATATATATTTCAACTAATAAAATGAGCAATTAAAGGTTAATAAAACTATAGCTAGACTGATTCGAATATGTAACTTAGATTTCATGAAATAATTTATTATTTGGAAATCAGATAAAAAAATCCTTTTCAGTCTTTCATATGTGTATTATTAAATGCTGTGTTTGTAGACAAAACCAAACTCCTATCTGAATGCAATCAAACGATGTAGTCAGTTATGTATATTACAGAATATTCTTGAAAGTGATTTAAAATCTTTCTAAGCATTAAACCTAGAATGGAGAAATGAAATAAGCAGTATTTTATACTACAAGTAAAAAGAAAAATCCTACACCTTTTAAATTTAAACAACATCACCGCGAACAATGTCGATATATTATGAAAACAAGACTTTTCAAAGTGCAAAGTTAAGTTTGTTCTTTAATTCATATCTGAAATCTTTTATTATTAATTTTGATGCCTATTTGTATCTCATTTTCCGCAAAAAAGTTTAAAGCTGTTCTTATAGTAAATTAAATTTTGCCTCGATAAGGACTTAAAAGTGGAGATCCTAAGAATCCTAATAAATCCGCAATAAATAGTGTGCATTGTGTTGGAGATAGATTAATTTAGCTGTTCGACGCTATCTCGTACAGCCAGCGAGATTTATGTGTATAGCACAGATGCCGTATTGAAAAATATAGCCAGGTTGCGTAGCCCACAATTATGATACTAACTTAGCTAGTTTTTAACCTACAGCTAAAAGGAAACCTTCCGTATTTTTTGTATAAACGAATTTTCAGAAGATTCTTTTTAGAGCAAACTGACGTCACTGATAATGATGTTGTTGTGTCAAAAATGTTTCCTATAATCTATAGAAGCATTATTTAAAGCCTTCAATTGGATTGAAGTAATTTTTTTTGAGTTTGAGACCAATAGCCTTAAAATGTCCCTTAATCCCATCTAGATTTTTGAACTACGAAATTTACAAAAATGGTAAACTATTGTAAAACCAAACCATAATCAAAATACACATGATTCAGCCAAAAAATATTTTTCAACACCAAATAATCTTCCTTAATATTGATCTTCTGAAAATATTTCTCATCTCGACGTGATCCCGCAGATTAAAGCTGAAGTACATAAAATAAATAGCGTAGCAGCTATTATATAAAACATAAAATAAAAGTTTACAATCCTCGTAGAAAGCGTGCTTAGCGTGTATAAGTTAGTGCAGTTTGAACAGTAAGCAGTATGATGTAGTTTATGTTCCAAGTGCTTTGGAGAATAAATATGCAGGTATGCAGTTACACCAATATAACCAGTCAAAGATCTCGTTAAAAATACGTAAACTAAAAGGTTGGGCTTTGAACCCATTTTAAATCTAGCAATTTTTAAATTTTATTATAAAAACTAACGTGATAATTAGTTATTGTAAAGATTTATAAAACAGTGAGTCTCACGTATTTTTTTGGTCACATGGACTACAGTTTCAGCCGTAATTAACAGTCTTCTTTAGACTTCTGAGGACGCGTGCGTGCTTACAGCTCGACGAACACATACACCATGTGACCAAAACAATACGTGAGTTTCATGAATTATTTCTTAATAAATTTGTAGCATCATAATGTTCTTCTATACCTAAATAAACTTTTTTCTTGGCTGATAATAATACGAGAAAATGATGAAAGACGTAACTTTTAGTACTTTTGCAGCAAAACACCTATTAATCATCACAATACTCAAGCGAATATGGAATTTACATTGATCCTCGAGGAGCTGTATCATTATTCACTTTCGGCATCTGTCCTTTTGATTTATTATTATTGTATCATACACCACAGCCAGCCACTGCACAGAGGTCCCCAGAGATGTGGGAACAGTATCAAAATATTCAGGAACTGAGGTCCCAGGATATTGGACATCTTGTTAGTATGAAGTCACAGATATATTTCATAGTTCCACCGAGTTGAGGTGTCTGGGGGATGGCTAAAATATTTGTAGGTTATAGACTGGTTTGTGTTTGTAAATCTTACTTGTATTACTTTGGCCTATATTTTAATGTTATAAAGGTAATAAAATGCTAAAGTAAATAGATAGCGTAGATTGAATTTGATTTTGAAACCAAATTTGTCGGACTTGGATCTTAAGACCAGTCTGGATTAATTGCTAGTATATTTAATACCGTATTAAGATCAATAATTCCAGCTAAGTTTAACGCAAAATGTTATGTTATAACTCTTGATAAAGTTTGGACCGATTGGCGCGCTGCGATCGGAAAGTTGAACCGAAGTCCATTGCAGGTGCCTCCTGATAAATTAGGTGTTAAAGTTTTAGCGATGCTCGAAAACTTTAAAGCGATAAGCCTAGCTGAGTTTGCGGAATTCATTCCGTTATTAAAAATTTACGACACTGTTTTGAGCTAGATTGATTTATATTTTCACTACTTGCAAAGATCTATAATAAAATTTAATAGTCAAATGAATTTTTTCGAGGTCAGATGATAAGTTTAAAAAGTGACACCAAAAATATGGCAAGTGCAATTCGAGATCTCTAAAAAAATATTGTAATACCATCTACTGAGCCCCCTACATGGCTTTTCCAACCTAATAATAGATAGTGGTAGTTGGACTTTAGGTCACGTTAGTCTTTATGTCTCAACAGCATCTTATTTCTACAAAAATCACAGAAATATCTAGAGATGAATAAAAAATTACGAATTATTTTAAATTTTCAAGACTATTTTCCAAGTGTTTATTCTAATTGTTCGCAAATATTAACGTATATTGTTATTGTTCATTAAGGGCCGTGTCGCTAAAGCAATTTATTCATAAGTTTTGAGTTAAAAAGTTTGCTCGTTAGCTCAGTCTCGAGCTTGCTTTGACAAGGTGTCAAGTTAATAGCATTTTCGGGGAACTATGAACTAGAACTGGAGTTTTAATATTTAATTAGAGTCAGGATGTTACTGCCGCTCGCTTGATATCTTTTGATGATTTGTGTTTATATCACCTACAGTTTATTTAGAATTTTCATCTATATAAAGATTTATCTAAGCTAAAAACTAATTAAGGCGGATGTTGGTTACAATATTAAGTTTTATCTATTTAAGTTATTGTTACATTATATGACACTTTTGTTAATGTTTTTATGGGAGACTATAGGTGAGGATGACGTAAATCTTTAGCAGACCAAGTAATTTACTTTTCTGAGTGAAATGGAAAATGGAAAACTAGTGCAATATGGTCATATTATAATGAAGTCACCCACTTAACACTTGACACAATTCTGTTTGCGACGCACAAAGACATATTTCAAGGCAATTTGCTACATAATGTCACAATAACCACCTAGATCTGTCCAGAGTACTTGATGTATAATGTATAATACTCTTCTACCTTCAAACATTTTATATCTACATATAAAGTGCTATTTTTTCACATCTAAGAGCTATTTTTAAGTTTTAAGGCTTTTAAATATTATTAGCCTTAATAGGAGATTCAAAATCACATAACGTGTGTTAGAATATATTAAAAAAACAGATTACTAGCAGTATGGATCACATACTAATAGTATTCCTTAAGTCCTCCGAGTAAGCTAAAATGCTTGTGTTAGGAGTGGGATACGCCAATAGTCCAATTATTGGGATTTCAAGCCACGACTTCTCGATCATGATCCAACGCCTGAACTACTGAGCTGAAAAATTACGGAATCTATTGCAAAACTTAGTCTAAGGCCAAAAAATTCCATGACAGAATATATGTCGTAAGTACGTGCATGTTAGGCCAGACATTCCGACAAGAGATCTAAAAACAACATTGTTCTATTCATATAATGTTGTCATTACTGCGTCTAAGGTAAATCGTCTCTTGTCTGCATCCGTGTTTGCTTTACATACCAATTTTATTTTAGGTCTTGTGCTGTTGAAAATAAGGACGATAATATTCGCGCCATACATGCCTGAACAATCCAGTTGAAACATTATTGGGCGTTCAATTGAATTCCTTGTTTTGGCTCGTTTGTGGCGTCTGCCGAATTGTTTGCAGTGCTCCCTTTGTTTCAGCTCAATAATACTTAATCGATTTAAATTCTCTCGTCCAAGCACCAAAGATATTTGGAATTTTGGAGGTAAAATATCTTAATTTCTTCAATTTGGTATTTTAGTTCTTAAAATTGTGTAAGCAAGTGTTGAACACAAACTCTTTCCATGGGTATCAGCATAGAAACAGGGTAAGATTTTACGCTCTCTTTATCAAGGGCCAGGCCCATTCCATAAAATTATAATTTAGAGGTATTGTAAGATGCAAAAGTTGAAGAACCATCTTTTCCTAATTATTGCACTGATGTGGTTGTGGGTTTTAGTGTTACTAGTCTGAAATTTCTTGTGGAGTGTCCTACTAAATTGGCATTGTGGATCAATTTCTATATTATTTACTATTTGGGGATGAACCTGACCCTCTTCCTGTTTATAATCACACTTTAGCATCGAATATGAAAACAAGCGTTAGCGTGGAGGCAGCAATGAATCACGTCTGGCTCTGCACGGTCGAGGTGCGATACGTACATATTAACAAAGGGATGGCACTCATGCGTGATAAGCTCCAGCCAGTTTGCTGTTCGGTCAGTATAAGAATACAAGCTTTTGCCTGTGACTTCGTGCATACATTTCTTGTGATGGATCCTACCTATTAGCTGGATTATTCTTTGCAAATATTCTTTGGTCTTCTAAGTCCACTCAATCAAAATATACGGCAGTTATTGTTGTTTCTCCTAAGGTATCAAAAGTGAAGAAAAAAATTTCGTAAAAACCGTTTTATTGTGATATTAGCAATATCTGTCCATTAATCGATATTTAATTTGTGAGTAACAGTACAGTGTGATACTCCTATCGTTGTATATTGCAATTACGCTCTTTGTCTTAGTTTGCTAATTGATATTATAATATTTGAACGTAGAATTTTTCCTTTAGAGAAGTAAGGGATTGTATTGTATATGGGCTCCTGTTTCCGCACTTAGACTCAAGTTCGGTCCATTGTGCATGCAGGGATGACTGCCCAGCTCCTTCCAGAAGCGCAGAAGTTTCCTGGGAACTTCACAGGCTTCTTGGAGCGACCTCATGTCCTTGAGGATTTGTGCCCGTTGTGTGGCGACGCCCACGCATTCCAGGACAACGTGGACAGTCGTCAGAAGTAAGGGATTATATTATCATAATAAAAAAAGAAAAAAAAGTTGATATATAATTTCCTAAGTATCTGAATTAAATAAAGTCCAATCTTGATTCGCTTCCTTCCAAGATTTTTATAAGTGTATAGTAGGGGAGCAAAATGTATACCAAGCAATTTGACGACGTAAATCCAGTACGGAAAGCTAGTTAACTTTATGTATAGCAAATAAAAACAAAACTATTCTATATTAATCAGATATACAGCATGTAATTTACATTGCATCGGGCGAGCACGCTCCAACGCGCTTTTGCGCCTCCAGACAGAAGGGAATACTGATCTTATAAATACAATCTACTAAATAGCATCTGTATTGAAAAATAAACTCTATTCTTATATTGAAGGGTATAAAATATCAAATTTGAGTCCGTTTGTGCGCTTATTTTATTGCCACAGGGAAAGCTGCGTGTTAACATGCGTGAACGAGGGTGGACGTGCATGCGGTCAGCGATATATGGCAACTTTATTTAAAATGTTGCTCGATAAAACACTTGATACAAGCCTTTAATGTTTTAAAAGTCTTATAAATAATGTTATTTTAGAATATAACGAAGAGGGCGGAGGAGGAGAAGTAAGAGAAAAGAATAGTAAGTAGTATTTGCAAGTTAAGATTAATCACTGTAGAAATGGATAACTACTAGATTTTATAAGGGAGATGATCCTTATCTTTAATGATCTATATATTATAAATTGAATTAAATTTGGTACATGGAAATTTTAGAAGATAGATTAACACATAGGGATTACTATTTATTTCGAAAAAAAGCATTTTTCCCTATACATATAGTGGTATAAAGGAGCGCTAAGTAAACGTCTATTTTTATGTATGTTGTTTATTAGAGTATATATTATGTAGATTATAAAGTAGTAGTAGTATGATAGTAAAGTACACTTTTCAAAATTATTTTTTTTTGAAAAAATATCTGTCACCTGCCTAGTTTTCTAAATCGTTTTAAATATCCGAAGGGTTGGCTGGAAGATATTCTTGACTGGAATAGGCCGCCTATATACTAAATCTTAATTTATTCCCAAAAAGTTCTCAAAGGTGGGTGAAGTCTGCCAGTGGACTATGGCCTAATACCCTCCTCATTCTGAGGAGAAGACCCGGCTCAGCGGTGGGCCATTGAAGGGTCGTGATGATGACGTAAGTACAGAAAAAGTTGAGTGAACGAAATCACAATAGTCGACTAGTCATTAATAAAACTGTTTATAAACAACGTAATCATAATCTACCAAATGAAAACTTCAGACTGTACTGTAACGCCGAAATTTTAGACAAAGAATATAAAAGCTAAAGAAAATGAGCTTTACCAACTTTCTTTTATAAAGGTGAAAAACCATAATTTAAAAGAAGTACCGAAATATACATTAAGAAGAAAACTACTTGAATTCTAAGAAAGCCTCCATTGTTGGTACCAACAAATAAATCAACAAGAGATAAGCAATTCATAAAATTGTTATTGTTGTGAAACTTATTAATTTGTTTTTTTTTCGTGGTTTCTATGATTTTCCTAATATTTTGGAATGTTCATATTTGAGTGTTTTGACGATTATATTTTGTACAACATCAATTCATCATCTTTTATTTCTTGATTAACGAAGATAACATTTTAAATAGTATAGCCGGGTCCTATTTGGTATTTGAAACGTGAGTAGCTCAGTGGGCGTTGGATTCACGATCGACAAGTCGTGGGTTCAAATCCCGGACATTAAACTACTGGCGTGGCCCACTCCTGCAACACAACACACAAACATGCAAGCTTACTAGGAGGGTTAAAGGGAATACTAGTAGTATGTGATCCATACTGCTAGTAATCTTTAAAAAAAAATTGGTTATCTGCCCTTGGGGTCTTTTCTATTTAGACGTCTATGAAAAAAAAAAATTTTATATATTTTTTTTTATATAAATAGCAGAATAGCAAAACGTGTAATTTGTTAGTTTACTTCTAATATTTAAAAATGTATGTTTCTGAACGTGTGTGTGTGTATGGGTTTGTGATGTTAGATTTTTTCATTCTGAAAATTGGATGAGATTTTCCGTTTCCTGATAGTGTTAATAACCAATTAGTAATTTTATTTATTAAATATTTTTGTTACATTTTAACAAAGTTACAGTTAAAAAATCAGCAACATAACGTAAGTCAAAGTCAAAATTTTTTATTCAATATTGGAATTTCCATTCTCTTATTGAACGTCGGAATCTACCACCCTTTCGGAAACGACCTGACCCACACCTGAGAAGAATGGGCACAAGAAACTCAGCGGGACTGTTTCTTTTAGATACTTTACTTTTTATCTTTGATTTTTTTAATGCCAATTTTTTTAACAAATATGTTTATAAATTGAGAAAGCCTGGAACGAACGCATCATTCCCAAGGCGTGACATCTTCCAAAAAATCTTTAACGTATATAATAGCCTTTGTCACACAAATGTTTTTTAACTAACTTTTTAATTTTTTCTATAGAATAATTTTGAACGTTTTCTGGGATCCCGTTGTAAGCATATACATCGCCCAACAAAAGAATTACTCATTCTACTTAATCGAGTAGTAGGAATAACAAGTTTGTGTTTGTTCCTAGTATTGATGTCATGCAAGTCATTATTTCTAATAAAATCATTAATATTTTTACATATTTTTACGTAGTGGTGCTAGAAATTCGTAGTGACGATGTGTTATATACTCCAAACTGAAATTATTTAAAATCCAAGGCAGACGATATAGACAAATATATAAAGCTTTCCACTAAATTTTAATGGAATCGGTTGGGTAGGACTTGAGATATCATGTCAACCACTTCGAAATAAGTAGATTAAAGAAAGCGTTTGAAGTTTGCTCACTTTCAATTAATCGGCGATCCCAAATCCATACAAAATCCACTGTATCTCCGAAAATAATTTGAATTTTGAAAAATCCATTTTTTCAAATTTCTAGACCAGAATACCCCCTTAAAGCTAGAGTTTACTTTGGGTTAAAGAATTCACTAACAGATAGAGTAATTCCAGAGGAATATGTATATTAAAGTAGAGAAACAGTGTGAAGTCAGGACGGTTTGCTAATAGATAAGTTATCAAAAATAAAAAAAAGAGGATTACATGTCGCCTATCTTTCTATCTGCGTTATCTTTAATTTAGTTATCATTTCTATAACCTACTTTATTTAATTAAATACTCTTATTAAAAAATAACTTCCTCTTTTTAATATTAAGATTATATCAGAGAATGTTTTCATTATCAAAGTTGTAAACAACAAATTGCTTCTAACAAATTAATTCAAAGTAATCTATCGACCAATCTACATCTCGACGCTTCCTACATTTTAATTAAGTTGTACCTAATTTATTAATATTATGATCATGTGAAATATTATTTGAATGTTTGTTTGTTGAAAATAATTTATTAATTTATTTTCTGTTAGGATGAAAAAAAATACGAAACTTCTCAAATATTGTTTTCAATAGCTGTCAATTCAGACTCCAATATTTAAGTAAGTCATTGGAATAAAGTTCGCCATCTTTGAGTATCCGCCATATTGGATTTAGTATTTTTTCATGTATAAAACTAAAAATTCTTCTTCCTTGCTTTCATTTGAAAACCATATCATAACACTGCATAAATGAATACGCCATATTTAAGAGTACGCCATATTGAATTTTGAATGACGTCACTTAAAATCAAGCTTTATATAGACTTCTCCTCAGAAAATCCTGTTATCTAATGTCTATATCGTGTGGGTGTAAATATAAATTAGTTCGCCATCTTTGTTAGTACGCCATATTGGATTTAAAATGGAGGAAGATTTGTTTTTAACATAGCAGCAAGGCAAGATATAAATAACCGGTGAGGGGACGGGATTGAATACGATTCCCAACTGCCGCTCAGAGAGCATCTCGTAAGAGCCGAGTAACTCTGCACCCTTTGATGATAGGAGATCTGTTCCCCGACTGGCTTGTGACCACCAGCATGCAAATCCAACCGCCAAGTGTCTGACGCGTTGTGCAGTTGCAGCCGCATGTGGGCAAGATCAACCCCCTCCCTCTCCCATCCCATTAATTCTGCGGTTCAAGTGAATACCGGGTTGAAACCGCTGCATTCTTCTCTTCGCTCCTCCTCCTCACTCTATCTTCGAGGTGGCAATGTACCGACAACTCCAGAGATACTCTCTAGTTTTGCAGATGTCCATGGGCGACGGTGGTCACTTTCCATTAGGTGCTCGTTTGTCCCTTATCTATCTTAAAAAAAAATAAAATAAACTATGGTAGCAAAGTAATATGAAAAGGCATCTAAACAAAATTATTAATTAAGTGCTAGCGAGCCGCGGGACGATTGAATAATATTAATTTTGATATACCTTCTTCGTCTTTATTTTAATATTCCGGTATTATTGCCTCATAAATTGTTTAATTATCACGCCTTTAATAAATGAGATCGTGAGAAGTTGGTCTTGGAGGTTTAGATGATACAAGGGTTCAAACGTTTAATAAATTGTTTATGTTTTATGATGAAAATGTTTAAATGTTTTTAATAAAATTTTTATTGTGTACTTAAAATTATCTTAGTAATATTATGATTTTGAAAGTTTGTATCTTAGTTCCTTAATAACGTTAAAATGGCTAAACGAATTTCAATGTAATTGGGCATACAAATACTTTTTGTATACCCAATTATCCCAAAAAAAATCAGTTACTGTGGGATAAAAATAAAATATATGTACCGCCGTAAGCGTCCGGATATATTTTCATTTAGTAACAATATATTCAAAATAAAATGTTTTTTGACTAATGTAAGATTATACTGGATAAATAGCAGCCGTGCAAAGCCGAGGCGGGTTGACTAGTTAAATTATACACAATTTTATTGACATTGGTGATTGATATTTGAGTGCTTAATGCTTTCGTTTTATAAATGTGAGAATGTTTCTATTTGTAAAAATAAATAAGACACAACAGGTATCTCGTCTAATTTTTGTTGTAAAATATGTTTTTGAATATTTTTATCTAGAAAAAAAAGTAATAGCTTTGTATTTACAAGAATGACAAATCAATCGAAATATTAGGAGAAACCGTAAGGGGAAAACAAAAAAATTAAAAAAAAATTTTAGAGTGACATTTTGGTGATTAATATTTGAGTGTTACTCTTATTAATATTATTAAAGTATGTAGAGGTTTGGATGATTCTCACTTAATAACGGTTGAACGGATTTCGATGAAATCTGGCATGCAGATACTTCATTACGTGGATTATCACATTGGCTTCTTTTGATCACAAAAAAAAATCATAGTTCCTGGAGGATAATTTATGCGTGTCGACAACTGTGATTACGGCTTTATATATCTCAAATTGATCAATGTTTTAACTTTGTAGTCAATTTTATAATATACGAAAATGCTTATATTTCAAAGAAAGCATTGTTTGCAGACAGAATAGTACATAAGAGTTTACGTGCATCGGATATTGTATCTTAAAAGCCTGCATGTAAACTGCGTAAACAACGGTTGTGTGCAGAGAGAGATTGGCTGAGACGCAAATTCTCTTTATATGAAGATTGAGCGTGAATCGAGTGGGTTTTGTTCCATTCCTTTGAAAATGGTTTTCACGAGATACACTTTTAGAATCGAATATGCATTACTTTAACACGTATTTTTGTACAATCTTATCTCAATTTTAAACTTAAACTTATTGTTTCTAGCAAGGAGTTAATAACATTTGAATCCGAAGTTATTTAAACACTATTTTTGCAATATCAGTTTCTTATCCTAATTTTCTATATACTTTTATATCCGCTATATCAGTATATTTTACATTACTTTAATTTATATATGACTAATTCCCAAGGACATAACTAAGTGTTAAGTTAAATTCTACTTAGGTACTCTGTATTATAGTCTATTAAAATTTGCCAATTGTAAGAATTAAAGTGCAAACTGAATCAACAAATCAAATTTACTCAAGACCTTCCTTAAAGCTAAGAGTCAAAAGAATCGGAAGAGGTTTGTTTAAGCATGATTTTGTAAATTTTTATATTTCTATAATATTTCAGTTTTTTGTAAAAAAATAGCTAAGGGCTTGAGAACCAGGGTCAGGTTTAAAATAAAACACAAACTTGAGTCACCATCCCCATTGAGGTATTAGTGCTCATTGATTGTCTTCTTAATTTTTGAATTTTTAAAGAAGAGGAGGTCCTTCATGGACTAATACTAACATCAACCCTCGGTTATATACAAATATAACGAAAAAGAATTTCTTCTAACTTTGAAATGAAAAAATTATGATATACGCATAGTTTGGGAAGCCCTGATTTAGTTAGACGTCATAGAGGTGCTCTCAGCGAGTAACGTAATTGAATCTCCTTTAATGTATGGTAGTGTTTTACTCGGACACTTCTGAGGTCTACAATTTTTTTAAAAGCTCTTCCAGATAACAAACTCTAAGTTATCCTCTATTAAGTATTCTACAGACAATATATAAAGAATTAAATTGGAGGGCGAGTCAACAGAGCACAGTTTGCGATCTTAATTTGGATTTACATTAATAAAATTTATACTTGCTATGTCCGAAACTTTGAGATTTTGTATTTATTTGTATTTTGTAAGACAGTGATTGTAGGAATCATTTGAATAATGATTTTTTTTTAATTTATAAAATAGGAAGGCAAACGAGCAGTCGCGTTACCTGGCGTTAAGGAATCACCGCTGCAACAATTGGGCAGTTACAGCAGCGTTGCCGGCCTTTAAGGTGGAGATATAGGCGAGTTTTGAAGGTCCCCATATCTTAATGACCCCGATATACCTCCGAAGGTAGATCACACCATAGCGCGTGAAGGAAAAGTTCTAGAAAAACGCACCGTTGAAGCACGCCATACATCCAGATGATGAGGTTGATATTTGAGTTTATGGCGTGCAGTGCGATGGCGGAATTCGGCGGCAGGAGTCAGATGGAAAAACTCTTCGGAACATTGCTCGTGATATATGCGATAAAGGACGCACAATGAAGATGCATCTGTCCAGCCGTGAATGCATTATCGGGTCTCGGACAATCTGCGGTTCTTCGTTGAATTCGATTAAATGCGTAAAGTAGGATATAGCCTTTGCTATATCCAAACCAACTGTCAAGCCAACCAGCAGAACGAACATGACGAAAACTATACTGGCGGACATTAATGAGCTGACGATTCTCAAGGCATTCCTGAGCTAGAGCTGACGGTTGATGAGAGTTTTTTTTGACTTTGGAGAGCAGGGGGTGAAAGCAATAGGCCTGTAGTTGGCAGGATCGGAGAGATCGCCCTTTTTTGAGAGCCCTTTAGAGTATAGCTGAAATAGACGCGTTAGCACGGGTGTTACTTCCGGAGCACACACACGGAGCATAATTGAAGAGAATCGACTTTTGAATTTCCTGAAGGGTTTTAAGGAATGGTTGGAAACAAGCGCCTCAACCCAGGCTCGGTAACGTTTCGTATCCTGATAGCGGCTGCTTTACAAGACGCACCGAACCAAGGCCACCGATTGGGAATACTGAGCTTGGTATGATAATATACAATACAGTACAACATCAATGACATCATCGGCACAGGTACTGGGATCATATTAAATACTATTTGATACGATAACGAAACAATATTACATTCTTGAATTTGCTATTAAATTAATCGGTATTATGATTTATATAAACACAAGACTAAGAATATTTAAACACTTCATATATTGTACTACCCCAACTTAAACCCCAATATCTCAGGAAATATCGATGTTAGTAATTTGGTACTATGAAATTTTTTGTAGAAAATTGAATTTCTACAAGTTTGTCATATATATTTTTTCTGGTAAACGGGTCTAGTGATCCCTACTACTCCGTAAGTTAAAATTAAGCCACAATGGACACTTTTGTAGAGCATTCAATTCTGAAGAAATTGACTATGATCTAATATATGAAATTCTCGTATCGCGGTGTTTGTTATCAAACTCCTTCTCCTCCTTTAAATTTATATTGCAAAACAAAATTTGCCGGGTGTTGACCAGGCAGCTAACTAGCTGAGTTATACCATAATATTCAAATTTTTGTACGCCTTGGTCTTAGTTTTATTAATATTAAGAGCTCAATTTTCAGGGTTTTTTTAGGTATTTTCCACAAAACTTCGATGTGGTGGTGAAAGAAAAAAAATGTAGAACAAGAAAGTGTGTGCTGATGATCGAACACGGATTTCCAGAGTAAAACATAAGTCTTAACCACTGAGCTATCACTGTTTCAGAATTGTTAATACATTGTTGTAATCATAACTGGTATGAGCACGTCGCGCGTCGCCATAAATCCGACCAAATGAAATACGACACCACACCACACCGACACCGTAATCTCTCATCTTAACGCCTGTCTTGGAATTCAACCGTGTTATTCATGCATACACCTACTAAGGACTTTTAAATAACCCCCGATACCAAAACTGTCTGTTTGTGGCATCGTAGCGGTTTGATGCGGTTTTCTTTATTTTAAAGCTTATTTAATCGAGATGGTTCTTAGGTATAATTTGTGATGATCTGTTCAGCCGTGTGAAGACTATTCTAACCTAACCTAACCATGCTAACACTAAGATATGTTTATACTGAGTACAGATGAAACGGTATTTCTCCATACCTCATATACTAGGCGAGGGCTAAGCTATTTACCACATGTATTTGGGTTTACATTTACATTTTAATGGTAACATATTTTTCTACATATATCACAAAGTCCCATGCAAACTTGCATCGTCTAGTTACTTATTATATCTTATTTTCTTTACAAAAGTGCATGTTGCATTGTTTTTTTGCATACAAACTTTCATCTCCTTTTTTTTTTATGTGGGGAATGCATTTACGCATACCCCTTAAAAGGGGTTATGTGGGACTCCCAGCGCTAAGCGCTGGACTACCGCACTAAAACCCACCACCGTCCACTGCGCCTACGCGCCCCTCATCTGCGGATATTAGCCTCCGGATAGTAATACAGGAAAATTACTATCCGTAGTTGCCCAGGGTGCACCGGCCCACAAAATGGTGGGCTCTCGAGGAGGTTTCCGCAGCAAACACCCCAAACTTTCATCTCCTATTTTAACCTTTTTATAACAAAATAAGATAAAAATCGGTCCAGCCGTCCTTAAGTTATAACTGGAGAAAGTTCCTGGATATCAGTCCTTTCTTATCATATTACTGAGCAGTGTCGCTGAATAGCTGTAAAGCAGAAGTTAGCAACACCTTTTATTTGATTCCATAACTGTATATAACCTCTGTTCCGATAGAAATAAGCCAGTTGTCAATCGAAGCTCGCCTAGTGACTATAATGAATGTGCTGCGGTGTGGTGTCGAGGTTATTATTATTTCCTAGTACGTGTTACTGTGCGGTATAGTTCCCATGTATATAACACAAATATATTTCTACAGAGCAACAAATAAATTTTGTCTATATTACACAACTCAATGAGAACCAAGTTAAACTAAATATATGGAACATTCAAAGGCAGATCTTGGTACGACTTACACCGAACCGTCTAGAACGCCCGATTAAAACTTCTCCTTTGCAAGACAGGATTAGTTTCAGCGGTAAACCTAACCATTCTTAATGTTCGCAAATTCTCAACTATATAACTTTAACTGTCGGTATTCTACCATATCATTTAAAAATCTATATAAATAAAAATTTAACTCCATGTATGTTCGCGCATAACTTCAGAACTTCTTCTCTTCTTTTTTTGTTGTGTTCGTTATTATCAGGACAAGATTAGTATACTAGAAAAAATGAGTGAGATAGAAGACAGTAGGTAAGATGGTGTTCACACTCAGCGAAGCGACCACTGGTTACTGAAACCGATACTTGCTTTATTGTGGTTATATTGATTTTTCTTCAGTGTGGAACTGATTTTTCTTTATTATAGGATTTCCTCTAGGAACATTTTGTTAGCAACACTGTTTATAAAGTAGCAGTAGCGGGTAGATCATTTTATATTATTTCAAGTATACCGACGTGAAGACAATATATAACCTTTAGTGCGATAGATTAGTCTCAGTCTCTCTGGTGTTTTCGTGCAGTGAATATGGAAGTTAGTGTTATAGTGTCGTGATTAAGGTTACCCTTCTCGATGTCCACGTAAGTTTACTTCATTATATATTGTCGTTAGCGAGGTCGAGTGGTGGAGGTGAGAGTTAATATATTATGAAAGAGCTCTTTAAACCTGCTCCTGGGTCTCAAGCCCCAGGCACTGCTCGCCTCAGTCTAAATTGCATGTGTATACATATTGTTGTACAGTAATGGGTATCATATATCATTCGTCTGGTAGCCAGTAATTTGTAGGGTACTTAACATTGATCTTGTTTTATACAATTTGTCTTCCCATTTATAAAAACCGCATCAAAATTTGTTGCGTAATAAACGTAGTAAGTGAAGATGAATAATGGCATAATATCCTAGAGAATTAAAAGAAGAAACTCACATGAGTCACATTTTGAACTAGAACAAACTATAAAGAAGAAGAGAATGAAGCGTCAGTAGCTCAGTGGTGCGGGCGTTGGATTCACGATCGATAAGTCGTGGGTTCGAATCCCGGACATTGGACTACTGGCGTGGCCCACTCCTGACACAAGCTATTTATTAGCTTACCAGGAGGGGTAAAGGGAATACTAGTAGTATGTGATCCATACTGCTAGTAATTTTGAATTTTTTTATGATATTTAAAAGTAACAGACGAAAGTTTTATTGAATCAATATAACTATTTAAAGTTTTTGATTCTATACTCTCTGGTATAACTGGTAATATGCAAGTTCAAGTTTTTGAAAGTTACAATAATTTAATGCCATCTTAATTAAGATCTAGATCTAATAAATAGTTTCAGTAGTTCAAGCACGGCATGTTTACTATATAGCACTCAGTTCCCAAAGTTGGGGATAGTTGGCGCTACTTGCTTATTACTTGGATTGTTCAGCGCTTTTAGAATTATGTTATTAGCTTAAGAAATCCTTTGAAATGTTCCCTAATATTATACCAAACAAATTTTCACTATTTATCCCTGCTATCTTCCCTTGCAATGATTTTAGCTTGGGGTTCAGCAATCACTGCAGTTGTGAAATTTATTGTTTTATCCTTCTTGAGCATCAGACAGAAAAAAATTATTGGTGTACTGGAAAAAGATGATTCGCATACCATGGACTCCCAGAATAAGTAATAAATCAATTTTGTATCAACTGAAAACACAACAAACTCAACGATATGCTACCAAAGAATTTTTCTTGGAATTGAAGCTGGTTGTCGTAGGAAAAAACCACGAGGCAGATTACCGACTCTTGTATGACCAAGTCACGGCTCTAACAGGTCTCCCTATAATAACGACACTAAGAGAAGCCAATGACCAAAAGAAGTAGAAGGAGATAATCCGACCTTCAGCAATGCAGATGACGACAAAGAAGAAGAATCCTTCTTAAATCCCTTGAGGATTGTTACAAGAAAAATATAAAAATATGAACTTAGATTAATGAAGTGGAATCTACTGAATTAACTGAAAAAATTAATGTCTGTTTTCTGATTAAATGGTGTACTGAAACAAAATAATGCTTTCAACTGATGAACTTTCATTACTGGACATCATCATCTTAAGCCTTTTACTTCTCAGGATAAGTAGGGTTTAGGCCACATGGCCACAGTGGAGAGTGGGGTTCTTCGGTAATTGGTTACCCATCTTGCCTCAATGCTAATCTGCGCTTCGAAATTTTACAGTCTGAATTATAATACATGAAGAGGACTTCTGGCTGATGCTTTTGAAAAGTAGATTTTTACCAAAAATATTGCTGTCGCGCTGAGCCTCAAGCTTACCCCTTACCGTGTGATAGAAAGAACTACAGCTCGAACTGATTGTATCTACGTAAAATTAAGAAAATCGTAATCCCCTGTTTCCTCTTCGAAATCTGGACCGATTTTAATATTTATTTCGTTAAAATGCATTATAGGGTCTAAGCTATGCCCGTACGTTTTTCTTTTTTGGTTTATGTTAGTAATAATTAATTTGTTGGACGTTTGCAAATGTAAATAAAAAAGTAGTTTTTTTAATTATAAAAGTTTTTTTTTTCTATTTTATTAATCAAATAATAAAAAAAACAAAACGTACAGTCATGGCAGAGGTACGTATATATCGCATGGTATTTTTTTTTCTTCTGTAACTTTATAATTCTAGGAGGAAACAGGGGACTACGTTTGTATGAAAAAAGTTTCGACTGGTTTCCTCTTAAATTCAATAATCTAATAGAAAAACCGGTATGATATAGCGATCAAAATTATATTTACGCTCCTTTAGGGGGCGAATTTTATTGTATAATATCCTTTTTAAGTAAACCACGTTATAATACGAAGAGCTATTAAAAGCTGTGCCAGTCAATATTATTTAAATTAGCATAACGTTATCATAAGGAAGCAATAATTATATATATTTAAATATTGTTTAATGGCGGAAGGGTGAAGGCGGGTGATTTTTACCGGGTTATTATTTTAGCGAGAACAATAGTCCCGGTACAGTAATAGGCAGGTTCGTTGCAACCGCTAAATGGTTATCTCGGGCTGGAGAGGGTTTGGTACAAGGTTATGTAAATTTGTTTTCTTAATCATTTAATATTATCTTTGAGGCTTTCATATCTGTAACCCGAAATAATTTGTAAATAAAATTCCATAATATTTAGTGAATTTTCTTTCTAAACTCCTCGGTCCCTCTTTAATGATTTTTTTGACATTTTATGGGATTACCGAGATGGCTTATGGCTAAATTTTAATGGATATATGACGTTGTTCTCCTATTTCTATTTTGTTAGACTTTAGATATGAATCTTCTTTTAACCACGTCTAAAGATGATACATTATCCCTACGTATTCAATTCTCTATAACGTTGAGCAAGAAAAGAATACCGATAATAATAGTTATAATATTTGTTCTTTAGATGTTTCTAAACTGGGAATAACTTTTGTAAGTGAGTTAAATTTCTGTCTAAAAATACTATTTGTCTAAATAAAATATATGTATTATAGCTATAATCTATTAATACATCAGCAACGCGAAAACGGCAGTAGAACTCAACACCCATTAAGGCTTCGTAGCGTTAAGAACGAATAGAAACGTTTCATGCTGCAGTATGAGTCGGAATGTGTCAAATGAAGCGATTATATTAGTTCTAACAAACACATCCCTCGCTACGCAGTATCGCTCATCTCTGGAAGAAACGCAGCCTTATTGAAATCGTTTATAATCTATATTATACCATGTTTGTCAAGAATGATACCCATCTCACTTTCACCCCCTGAGGGGACGGGTTAGAATACTATTCTCCTCTGTCGCTGGGAGAGCATCTTGGTGGTAGGGGATCTGTTCCCCGACTGGCTTGCGACCACCAGCATGCGAATCCGATCGCCAAGTGTCATTGACGCGTTCCGGTTGAGCCGCATGTGGGCCAGACTTACCCCCTCCCTCTCCCATCCCATTAATGCTGTGGGTCTAGTGGACTCTCGGCTCTTGCCTAGGGTCCGCTAATCCGCATCATTTATCTTCTTCATTCCCCCTTCCCACTCTATCTTCGGGGATGCAATGCATTGACAAAGTGTGTGAGAGAGTGTTTCTTGTTTTTCCGATGTCCATGGGCGATGGTTGCCACTTACCATCAGGTGGACCATCTGCTCGTTTGCACCTTATCTATTATAAAAAAAAATTCACTGTTCAGTTGCTGGATGCGAAAACTTATTAATTTAAAGCGCCGTAAACTTGCTCATGTTTAAATTGCATGTTATATAAAACTAGCCGACCCACGCGACTTCATTAGCATGTTGCTCCGCTCCTATGGGTCGTAGGAAGATGTTTAATAGCCTAAATTACTCCTTAATACATCAGCTATCTGCCAGTGAAAGTCACGTCAAAATCGGTTCTCCCATTTCAGAGATTAGCCGGAATAATCAGAAAACAATTGTAATAAAAATTGTAATGTTTTGGTATATGTACGTTAGTAGCGGATATTTTAATATTACAAACAGACACTTCAACTTTTTTTATTTGTATGGATAAGAGAGATTATTTTATCTACCCTCTAAAAGTCTACCTCGTATACCCCACAATAATTGTTGCGCACCTCTGGCCCGGCTACTTTCCGCTTCCATTGTACAGCACTGCCAGCGAGTACGGCTCGGCAATCAAAGGTCATGCCTCATTGAATATTTACGAACAGACCGACGTTATTATTTGAACGATTACGTTACTTTCTTCATATACCTTTACCTTTGCAAATAATATTCTAGATATTTACTTGCATTTTATATTTCTTGTAAATTATACTTCCTGATTTGTTCTTTTGCTTTTAATATTATCATAACAAAAGTGGCTATAGAGTTAAAAAACTAAGAGAATAATAGTGGGCATAATGAAAAAAGTGTGACGTTTTCGGCGCTATGGGAAGGGTAGCTTCTTCGCCCTTACGTAACACAGTGCGAAAACATACGCTCGTCTTTGCAGCTTTGCAGTAGGAAATTGGAGAATTTTTAATGAGCAAACCTCAGTAACGACAGAAATTAGTCTCCGAAGTAAAATATATTTTATAAAAAACGTATCCAAAAACAATTTCATTTCAGTATGTCATCATTATCATCATCATCATCATCACAACCCGGCCTGCAATAAATGGCCTTCTCCTCAGAATAAGGAGGGTGTAAGGACATAGTTCACAATGATGGCCCATTGTGGGTTGGCAGACTTCATACACCTTTGAGACCTTTTTTCATGATAAAACGTATCCATAGGCTTTTCTAAGCTCTTGTCTTTCTCTGTACCTAATGTCACCAAAATCGGTTTAGTGGTTTGCGTGAAAACGTTACAGATATTTACTTACGAATTCATAATATTAAATGTAGTTGGTTTAAATTTTACAGTGCATGTATCGAGTACTCTACACGTCTTCAAACCAAACCTAATTTTAGTTCGCGATTTCCTTCTTGGCAGACGCTTATTGCTATGCAAATACTCTGACTTTACACCTTATTTCAAATGCTGTAAGGTTTCAATTCTCTTGTATAATGATGAAGTTAATTTTGTAAAGATTTGAACAAATAGTCGCATAACAGATGACATCCGAATAGGGTAACAAACTGGAATAGTGTTTGTCGAGTTTTCGGTACATCTATGTATATATTATAACTCGGAGAAGGAGAGGGGTATATTGTAAACACTACAAGGGGTAATATTGAATAAACTAATGGATAAACGCAACGTAGATACTGCTACTGAACCGATACATAACAAAACATTTAATATGATCTCTTACAACGGCAGGAACCTAAGCAGTGCCTTAAACTTGTGACCAAGGTACAGATTTAAAGGATCCTTTCACTTTGAAATACTCGCCTCTACTGCCCAGGCTCTCTGTTTAAACCTAAGGTTAGGCTTAACAGCCTTAAGGTTAGCACAGTCGGGTTAGTTTTACACCATTTACAACTCAACAACGGTTGAACAGATGTTGGTGAAATTGGGTTCCTTGGTTGGACTTTTTATCGCGAAAAAACGAATATGAGATTTCATCAGAACATGCTGAAGACTCAACCGAGGCGAAGGCGAAAGGAGTTCGTTGGTCTAAAACCTTCAAATCAATTGCTTTGTAAATAAGACTATAATAGTGAAAGCCGGATTTTGAAACAATTTAGGAACCCCAATTTTTTTAAATGCTCTTTTGAGCATATTAAAAACTTGGGTCACAGGCCCCAGGTACTATTGGAGTTTATCTTTCAGTCTACCTGATAAACGTAAAAAGAAATAGTCGATGAAGTCTGACTTATATACGGTTTTCTTACGCAGGTCAAAATTTTCATCTGAAGCAATTTGACAAGTAATTTCGAGTTATCTGGGTCACAAGCTCCAAGCACAGTTTAGCTGTTATATTTACGCATTATGTACTGTCTAGTATATGTATAATTATACGATGAACGTGCGTGTTTGTGTACGTTACTGAGAGGCTGAGCAAATTGTGGTGAAAATTTAATCAGTGCTGTTTGATTTGTTATTGATGTATTCTAGTGTCATACTCTTGGTGGCTTGGTGGTTTGGCTCTTCATATAGATGGATGAATATTCTATTATACTGCTTACAATTCAATATGGAACTAGCTTGTCTATCATTGTGTATGTTTGTCATATATTTAGACAGCATTGTATATTAAGAGAAACTCTTTAAACAACATCTCATAAAAATGTTGTGTGATATGATATATATAACCTCTGTTCCAATAGATTTGAGCCAGTTGTCAAAAGCTCGTCTGACATTTGTACCTGTGCTGTGGTGTGGTATCGTGATGCTGAGTTTCCGTTTTAAGTGTATATTATTATTGTCTTCTTATTGTTTTATATTATTAAAATTTTTCAGTCGTTCAGTCATTCGTATAAATAACTATCTCCATTGTGTCAATATTTAAATGTAACTCTGTCTATCTATTATCCTTCCACGCTAAATCCACTGAATCGATTATGATGAAATTTGATACAGTGATAAACTACAGCTTGGGAAAATACATAAACTGCTTTTTGTCGCGAAAAAAAAACATTTGAAGGGGTTGAAAGTGTAAATAAAGTAGGGAGTTTGTCACAAAAACATGTTAAAAAATTAAAATGTAAATTTAAACTAAAACACGTGGTAACTTGCACATGAGCGCAGCCAGGGCAGGTTGCTAGTAAAATAAAAGTACAAGTTATTTAAGAATTCATTTGAAAGCATATTTCTTGGAGGAATAAATTCCGTTTTTAATCAGGGAAGTCCTTAACAAGCAACAATGAAAAACAAGATTGCACTCCTTTATACTGCTCTATCTTGTTAATTCAGTGGCTTAATAGAGTGTTTGAGATAAAGATACGAGTATACCCAGGCATGCCTGAGCAGCGACTGCGACTTCCAAATGAGCGTGGGCTAAATTGATATTTAAATTCTTAATTAAATTCTCTTGCATATCACAAATTCCTACTAATACTATAAATGCGAAAGTAACTGTCTGTTGCGCTTTCACGCTTAAGCGACTGAACCGATTTTGATGAAATTTGGTACAGATATAGATTAGAGCTTGGATAATGATATAGGCTACGTTTTGTCGGGAAAATGTTAAATTTTATTTTTATTTGTCAGATGTCATAATTGTCATGTTTTGTATATTATTAAAAAAATTTAATTTAGATTTTATATAGGGTAGTTCAAAATTAAATATTAACATACGCGGATTTGAGATCCAATTTAATAATTAAAAGATATTAAATAAAAATTAAATTCTGAACGTTTTAGATTTATCTTATTTTTGTTAACAGCTTTTAGTATTTTGTCTACTTTTGCTTTAAATAATGTTTATTTACTTAATTCGTGGATTCATCGATTCATTCACTCGTTCTTTCGTTTGTTCATACAACTAAGAAGGCAAACCTAGTGGAAAAGGTTCTAAATCTTAACAATTATTCAAAGAAGTTTTTCCTCTAATAAAAATCCTTTCAACCTCAGTTATAAGGAATATAAGTAATCAACAAAGCCCGCTTCATTATCGCTAGTTGAACTAAAACAATTTTAATGAAACAAAAACTAACTTCTTGAATAAACTATGAAAGTGCTTCAAACTTTTATTATATCAAGAGGAAATTCTCTAAGAAATTATAATGCAGACCATCTTTTAGCTGGCTTTAAAATAAACTGACATTCACAAATTAAACTATATTTTAAAAGTAGTATGATGGAAAGATTTTTGTTTCGAGAGAAATATTTTTAATACTTTGTCTTATTTTTTGACGATAAAATGTATAGAAGACATCAATACTTCTTTTCTTTCCTAGAATATTTTTAATAATATAATAATCACATATACTGTTTAATCAATCACAAGTTTCATTGGAAGCTATTGTGACTATTGTCGGTCATGCGACAATAACATAAACTGTCACACCATTGTAATTATTGTGAGTTTACGACAAAATTTGGAAGACGACGAAACCTATTGTGAAATGTGAATATAGAGATATAGATATAAATATAGATATCTCGGAGATTGTATGATGAGATGGTAGTAGAAAGTAGTAGATAATGCTACTGAACTAATAATCTAAAAAGATCTCATACACTTGCCTCCACTGCCTAAGCTCTCTGTTCAAACCCAAGGCTAAACTCACATAAACTTAACCTTTTTTTTTTTATCCTGGCAGGAATCTGCTCAACAGATACCATCCTAAGCGGGGACTCAGGATGGAAACAGCCCGACCCGCTAAACCTCCGGAGTGATTCACTTCACTGCTAATAGGGCGAAGTCACGGGATATTGGTTTGCTCCGCAATCTCGTCAGCAGTTATCCACGTCTGGATTGGGTTAACCATTCCACCACTGGACCTCTTTACATGGCTGGCAGAAACCCCCGTTTGTCACCCATGGTCCATATAGTCACCGCTCTTACGGCGAACACAAGACGTGGCAACTACATTGTAAGGTACTCACGTGATCTTAAATACATAGCAATCCCAGAACTAAAACAACACTTAACACTTTTACTAGCACTAACCAGATGCATTCCTTGAGAGACCTCGAGTAAGACCAATACTGCAGTCCGACTGTCGAGGGTATATAAGGAGTCGAGACTGTCAAAATGACGGAAGTGACTACTACACAACCGTTTTTCGTTAAATAATCCCCTTTTTTATCTTTTTTCCTGTGCGGCATAATCAAATTTAACAACCCTCTACCGCGAATTTACTTTTCCCCGCTATTTATTCAAAAAAAAAACTACATAATTATACGTTTAATCTACACTAATAATCCTTTAATACTTACATATATTTATTATGTTAACTCCTGTTAAGTTACGACGTGTTTCATTCGAAACTATTGTGACTGTTGTCGGTCATGTGACAATATGAGAAACTATCATATCGGTGTATATATACACCTACCAAACCTATTAAGGTTACGCTTGCGACGTTTAAAGTTATTATTTACAATAACAGAAATTATCACATATTTAGTAACCCCTTCCAGGCTTATGATTTTCATTGGAAGCTGTTGTGACTTTTGCCGGCCATGTTACAATAACAAACTCTGGTCAAATTATTGGAGCTATGTTTTTTTATTATTTAATAGTAATATTCAAACGTGAAGTAATTGTGCAACTTTTGAAACATCTGAAAAAATATTATCTAAGAGATAACCATAACGAGAAAGTCTGACAGATGACATAATGATAATAATATTCAAATGAAAAATAATAATTTAAATATTAATGAGAAGCAGTGTGATAAAGCACCCCTCAGGGATTAGGCTCGTTTTAAATGAAACGCGAATAATTTAGGATGTATTTCCTAATCTTTATACATATATTCATAAATGCAGAATAGAGAGGAAAATCTTAATCCTTCTTGAAAAAACCTATTAAATAGCAAATATGACCTGTATTGATAATCTGCCCTCGCTTGGCCAATAATGTTTTGACAAGGATCTATAACAACAAATAGTAAAATTGTCTATGTTTTAGTAACTGCAGTGTTTTATGGTATGATGGACGTAAAATATAATACGCTATAATGTTTCTGCATCACAGCTCACTGTTATTATGGATCATGACGTCATAATATTTTTTTCTCAACAACATAAGATAAAATCCTTTTAGAACCTAAATCTTATTCTACTATTTCTACGTTAAATAAAGTGATGAGATTGGATTATTTGCGTTGTAGGAGTCTCATATATCTCTTTAAATTGTAAAACCTATATTCAAATTAACACGCTGAAAATTATATAATATATGTTGGCGTGTAAGTAAGGCTTTTAGGAACGCAATCAGCGCACAACTATATTGCCTAAACGGACAACAAACTAAAGAGCCATGCTTCTCAATCTCTCTTGGAGAAGTAGCTGTCATCTCCAGTTGCTGACTGCAATTTCCTTAGGAAGCATGAGTTTGCGGACGCGCACCACTTGATCAGCTTCTTCCCGCTCCACCACCCCTTTCTTTGAGGTTAACCCAACTTTAGGTTTAAACAGAGAATCTGGGCAGTGGAGGAGATTGTTTCAATTGAATAAAGGATATCCTTAAGCCTACGCCTTGATCACAAGTCCAAGGTTAAGTTACTGTCGTAATTTTAAGGGATCAGCTACTGACGCTTATTTATCGGTTAAGTAGCAGTGTCTACGTTGCGTTTACTCCTTGTAGTGTTTTTTTAATATACCCTCTCCTTTTCTCATTTTCTTCGAGTTATAAAAATATCATAACTTGGATTTACACGAAAAATATTTCATAGAATATGTGAATGAATTGATTAATGAGTCTATGTTAGTACTGTCGGACACACTTTTCAATCCTCTGAACCTAATTCAAAGTTTCTGCAGACAAAGTCAGTCCTTCATTCGAAGCTTTTAATCTTTTATTTGTATTGGAGGTCATTATAATCTGTTCGCCGCAGTTTTTATGAAAAATAAGTCTTACAGTTGACTATTAAGCGTTTTCTTCAAATTTATGGTCCCTATTTCGCTTAACAGACGCTTTATTTTAAGCTTAATTTATTTCGTGAAGTTATTATAATTGGAGTCATTATATTGTCGGATAAACGTGGTTTATAGGGACCAGATAAGGTCAACAATTGCGAAAGAAGCGGTTTTGTTTATCCATTGTTTCATTATTCGTTTTGTTTACTTTAGAAATATGTCAGATATACTTCTATTAACCTAATTTTTTCTATTGGTCTATTTTCAGATTATACTTATTAGAGTAAAGATTATCCATAGTATGAGATTTGTCTAATGGAGGATTTGGGTGTAAATCCAAAATCACAATACCCAGACTTCTTTCTAGCTTTTCAAGCTAAAATCCAGGCAGATATTGATTATACTATAGGTACCGGCTCACAAGTAAGGTTTGACTTAGAATGCGCATAAGTCACTGTTAGGGTACTTTTACGGATTTTAATGCTATTTTCATCAATAGAGAATAGTGAGATGCAATGCGCGAATGTGCATTTTGTTGCGATATTTCTTTGCATAAAATAATTATTCTACTGTACGCGACACTAGCCTCAACAAAGTGGTTAATTAGTTCAGCTGCAAATGTAATTGTGGAATTATCCTGTTTTTATATTCTTTTTCAAAATAGCAAAGTTTTATATTTACTTCACTGTGAATAGGAACCACTTAATTAAAAAGACATAACTTTTAAACCTTTGTGGTTATTTAATAGTTCACTACTTGCATTCCTTAAGGGGATTAGTGCCTTGAGCTTGTGACTCAGATGTAAACCTTGCTAAAATCTAACTAAACCAAGTATAAATCTTAACGAATCATGTGATTCTCTGGAGGGGTGATTAAGCATCAGTCAATATATTAAGATATTCAATGTATAAAATTACGTGTCTAACTACCCCTGATCTCTGAGGTCAACGAACATAATATGTAGTAGGTACAGACTGAATGTCTGGACTACATATTATGTTCTTCGACCTCTATTACTTAAAAAAAATTACAAATAATTTTTTTTACTTATAAATTTTATTAGGTGCTAGTATTTAAAAAAAAATGAATATTAAATCTTACAAGAGTGTTGAAATAAACTTTAAATTTTTGGTATCAAAGGATATTCAGTAAAACATTATGATAATACTCATATCTCATATAATACATATTCAGGTTACATTTACATAGCGGATTTTACCGTAAACATACACTAATTTGTATATGCAGACGAGCTGAGGGATTGGTTTAGCATTTCAGTCTAAGTGGTGTCTCGGTTTTAAAAAGAACACTTTTCAGTTAATGTACCCTTCGTATATACAAGCTATTACTTATTTGTTTCTAACCTTAATATATTCATGGGAAAAAAGATGTGAATAATCTGGCTTATATATAGCCACTACAGAAGGTATTTAATAGATTTAGACATTATTATATTGAATACAACACTTGATAACTTCACGGGTTAATTACTCATATAAAGGAAGTTCGCAAATCTACATATTTTTTTATGTTGGTACTACGAGTATAGCTTTTCAGTAAAAACCTATTTAAATAAATCATACTAGGGTACAATTTATTTCTCAATATTTAGCAACGGAAAAAGTTCTGAAAACATAACCTACTAAAACTACACCAGATAAGCTAAAAAAATTAATAATGTTTAAACAAGCTCTAATAAACTAACCAAAAAATGCTTTAAATTTAGATATTTAATAACTGAACTTTCTACGGTACGCGAGGATAATTTACGGTTTACCCGTTTTCAGGAAAAAATTAAGGTTGGATTTCTGTTTCCATTAACTCGTCTCGCCCGCATAAATATACTGTAATAAAATGTGGAGGTCAAGCTTTTAATCACCCTGATAAACATTTTTACGTTTGCATTTGAATATTTTATTTTAGACTAGTAACTCGCCCAGACTTAAGGCTTCGTTTCCTCTAGAGATCTGCGAGAAATTGTAGCGAAATATATGTTTTTTAAAAACCAATAGACTTGACACACTAAGCGAGCACTAAAAATGGAGCGATACTATTGGTTCTTAACAAACATTTCCCTCGCAACGCATCCTCACAGTCATCTCGTCGTTTTAAATCTTAAAACAGTGCCATCTATTGGATGCGTACACGAGTAAGGATAAAAAGATGTTGAAGTGTTGTGACAATAAACTAGCTAACACCGGTGCAAAATGTCTTTCCTTAATTTGTGTGTTTAACATTTGTCATTCATTTGACATGACTGACATAAGTCAAAATAGTGTTAATGTTAACCAGTCACCGCATTTAAGCATTTGAACCAAAACATCTTTAATTTTTTTCCTACTTAAGAATAATTTCTTTAGCATAAAAATTCTACTACGCTAATTCTAATAAAAACCTCTTAAAATCCTTTGAAAAGAAACCCCTTTCATAAACATACTTTAGTTATAAACTTTGTTGTATTGTAACAAAGTTAAAAATCGATCGTCAAGTACAAAAACGTATCAACCCCATTCCCCTTTGTTATGAAAAATGAATAGAAATTGATTGAATTTTTGTTCAATTAATTGGAAAATATATACATAGAGCGATTTTGTTAGTTAATGTTATTAATGTTAGGGTAATATTCTTAAATTAGCGTGTCGGTGATTTGTTAGGAAATTTTTGTACACTATAATTAACTAAAAATAGCTATTTTGTTGTTTATTTCGTAACATAATAAACACACAACAGTTTCTGGTATTGTTATATGACCGACAATTGTCTCAATATCTTCCATGGATATTTATCGTAATCTAAGAGGGGTTAACACATTAAGTACACCGAGATGTCACATGACAGACAACAGTCACAATAGCTTCCAATAAGACATGTTGTAACCTAAGAGGGCGCAACAGAACAAACAAGTTGGGGGGACAATTTCTGCTATTATCATATATTACCGTAACATAATAAATATACTGCTAAGATAGTTTCAGTCTCAGTGGTGACAAGACCAATATGATTTGCAATAGCTTCCAATAAAGCAAGATGAAACCTAAGAGGGGTATAACATATTAAAAATACTATTAACACAATTTTAGCTATTTATAAGACAGATATTAGTGATAATAGCTTTGAATAAAACTTTCCGTAACCTAAAAGGGATTACACCAGTATGACAATTTCTTATATTGTCACATGACCGACAATAGTCACAATAGCTTCCAATAAAACTTGTCATAACCTACAAGCAGTAACAATAAATACTCCGTTATGACAGTTTCTATTATTGTTATTACAAACTAGTCGATTTTTAAATGGCAATAACCTTTTTTCCTGACATTCGATTTAAATGAATCAAAGTCTAGATTTTAAGTTAGACTTACAGTAATACAACTGTGATAACCGAATCTAATTTTGTGCTGCAGTTTTTGCGTGATACGCATACAAATATACGGATATTAAATATGGATTAAGTAATTCTAAATCCAAAATCAGTAAATATTAAAGCAAAGCATACATAATGTTTGCGCTAACAAAACACACGCCACTTAACACCCGGCAAGTTGACGATTAAAAGGGACCAGAGTCCAGAATAATATCCGAATCTAATGTCAAAACAAAGGGACCGGGGAATAATAACGGAAAAGGGCCATTTCCTATTAAGAGAGGCAAATTTTGAGTGGACCAATTTGCATGTTAACACGGAGAATACAATAATTGAATGTTCGGGTTCCGGTACGCTGTTTTTAACGTAATCTGTCATTGGATTTGTATGAAAAATATACGGAGTTCCTTTTCTATTACGGAAGTTCAATAACTTTTAATTACTTACTTTGAAAATCATACCTACTACAGTGATACGTAAAGTGATTTTAATGAAAATTGGTACTAAGATAGAGAAGGTCTTTGGGAAGGACATAGGGCATGTTTTACTGCAAAAAAAGGCTTGAAAGGGTTGAAATAGGGTGCACGTCGAGCTGTGTGACCATTAATGTCTTTTGGAATCCTACTAATATTATAAATGCGAAAGTATGTAAGAATATATTATGGATGTATGTTTGTTACTCTTTTACGCAAAAACTACTGAATGGATTTTAACGAAACCTTACAATAATATAGCTTATACATCAGAATAACACATAGTCTATAATTTATAAAGATATAGTGTGAATTATCCAAAATATAGCGGGTGAAACCGCGACGTATTACTAGCTGCAGCAAACGTTGTTTTGCCACCGTGGGCCACCCTTATCACTTAGGGGTATAAAAAATAGATGTTGACCGATTCTCAGACCTACCTGATATGCACACAAAATTTCATAAAAATCGGTCAAGCCGTTTCGGAGGAGTATGGTAACTAACATTGTGACGCGAGAATTTTATATATAAGATAGTATGTTGATGTTGAAAATTAAAATGTGAAATTAGTGATGTATATTATAGCGTGCAATCTAGACAAAAGTCGAGAAGTGTCTGGGGCTTGTGACCCACGAAAAGTTAAAAGTCCTTAATAAGAGTACCAACTCCTCACACTCACACAGTCAAATTGCTGCAGATCTATCAGATTAGAGCTTATAAATTTTTAAGTCGATGTATTTATGATTAAACTACTAACCAATCAAACGTTATCAACAGTGTTGTTAGCATAGGAATAAAACAGTTTTCAAGTATTATAGATTTGTCTAATATTCTGAGAATAGTCTGAATTAGTGAGTTCGAACGCAAGCTGTGTGTTGATTTATCGGCACTCTGTATTGGACGCGACCCACTTACACTATTATAGCACTGTGTACTGCAAAAATATTACTTTTATATTCTTTAACATAACTATTAGCTCAACTTTTAGTCATTAGCTTATAGTAATATGGGCGCCTAGTCTTCATATAAATATTACGAAAAAGAGCCCAAAACTCGCACGCAAATCAATTTGTTCTATATTACAATCTTAATGGATTTAAGTTATAATATATGTATTTCTTTCTAACATACTATTTTAATGACAAGGGCAGTGATATGGAAGGAAATCAAAAAATATATAAAAGTATATTTTGTTATAAACTTAGCTAGAAACGTTTAACTATAAGTTAAAATTAAACACTAGTTTAAAAAAGTATTTTAGCTTTTAAGAGTTGTACTAAATCTTAAAGGACGTTTACTCACTCAATCACTCATTTATTCGTTCATACTCTACCTGCAATTATGAATAATTGTGATAATTTACACTATATCATTATAAATTATAGCTTATGTGTTATTCTTTCAGTAGTTTTTGCGTGAAAAAGTAACAAACATACATTTATACATTTTTCATCGATAAGGCAGCGTTCGTAAGAAACGTTTTCGTTCCACCGTTTTTTATCCGACTTACTTTGCAAATCCGACTTCCACGAAAAAGTCTTTTCACTATCGGGGTTAATATATAGCGTATGACACTCACAAATAATGTGGCTTTCTATTGGTAAAAGAATTTTCAAAATCGGTTCAGTACATCCTCCACAAACTCACAAAGTTTACATCTTTAGTATAGACTAGCGGCCCATCCCGGCTTCGCGCGGGTGGAATATTATTTTTAAAAATATATTGGCCCTCCCGCATTTCGGTGCCCCCTCTCTTGCCGCTTTACTCGCTGCGCTGCGTCGCCATACTGGCCCGTCGCGTCGTCGTGTATTTTTTGTTTATATTGATATTTTTAATTTCATAATATCTTTTGAATGGAAACTCCGATTTTAATAATTCAAAAAGTAATTTACAGGTATTGAAATAGTCTTGAATACGAAATAATTTATTTGGATAAGGATTAATACAAAGTTATAGAAAACATGGTCTGATTTTGATAGGCATTTTTATCAACTTTTAAAATGTAAAAAAGTAGTTATAGTGACGTAACTATAATAGTTGGACATATGGTCTCGCGGACTTTTTTGTAGATATTGATACGTTCTATAATATTGTACAACATCTTTTTGTTCTATCATCAATACTTTTTGCAGCGCATGCGATGAAAGATATTTTATGGCAAATTTTTTGGCACCTTGGGTTGGTTTTCGTGAGATTTCCTAAGGATCTCTAATTTTTTCTTGTAATAAATATAGCCTATGTTACTCAGGGATAATGTAGCTTCCTAATGGTGAAAGAATTTTTGAAATCGATCCAGTAGTTTTTATGTTTATTCGTTACATACAAAAATACAAATCTTACTTCTTTATAATATTAGTATAGATAGGTACGTATAAGTATTATGATTGCTTCTGTAGTTAAATGAATTAGTAAAAGTTTCAAACAAAAGCTTGAAATGTACAAGTACTTAGGATTAAAACAATCTTTATATGAGCTTTAACATAATATTGAGTTACATAGTTAAAGATAAAGCCATTTTGTTCACGGGAAATCGTATAAATTGTGAATGCACAACGTTCGCTTTTCCTACAAATATGGCCAATAAAAATAAAATCTGATGCCGTGTTTCTGAAATTATGAGGGAATATTCAATACGGCTGGCTTGTTCGAGTGGACAAAGAGGATGTGCATATGCTTTCATGCGTGCATGCGTGCATGGACTACATATGTCAGCTTAAGTTGCAAACGGGGTATGAAAAGGTTAAGTAATTTATACGATATCTTACCTTATATTTTAATACTAGATGCTACAGATGTTTCATATGTTTATGTTCCGCAGTTTAAGGGACAGTGCTTTTTTGGGATAAAAAGTAGCCTATGTGTTAATGAACACAAACAAGGCAATATTACAATGTTATTACTATATTATATGACTAGAGTAGACTAAAAGATGAAGATGAGGAGAGTGAAAAAAACACTACATTGAGAAATTACTCTGCGAGTGACGCTGTTACTAAATATTCGTGAAACAATCGAAATAATATAGAGGTTGTTATAAGAGAATCAAAATCATTCATTCTTTGGAATTAGAGATACAACGTTTTTATTTGAAATAAATATTTAAACCAAGATGGCAATACTCAAATAAAAACAATAATTTACTTTGCTGGCACGTAAGTATAGGTTTGACCTTGAATGCGCATAAGTCACAATAAGGGTCTTTTTAGCGGGTTAGCGCGAGGTGAGAGCAACGCGGCACACGTGATTGGTTCCTATGTTGAATTCCTGCGCGTCTGCTATTTGTCAAAATAGTAAACGTCACGGATGGAACTCAGTCATGTAACACGCTCACAATGCGTAAATTTCCCCCACTATTTTTTCTTACACCTAAAGTTGGCTGCCGTCTACTAACCGGATACATAACGATCTTTAAAAATTACACGAAAGGTTTTTTTTATTTAATATTGATAGTGGCTTAGTTAATTGTTTTTTCACTAGACAAGGCGAGAGTTTGTATATAGTAAAAGACCTCTGTAAACATACTGCTGGGACTCAATCCTCAGGCACTATATGGTATACTTCAATTGTACTATTACTTCATTGCGCATTGATACAATAATAACTAGGTAGGAGCAATAAATACGTAATGTTAATCAAAACGACGAATGAAAAGCTTTTTCGTATAAAATATTAAGTCAGCGAAAATTACATCTTTTCATCTTTTGATATGAAAACTTAATACAAAACTTATATAATTTTTGATATAACAACGACCTAAATAAGTTCTTGGTTCCCAAGGAGTTTGCTTAGTCGTTGTCTCTGTTAGTACAAGCTGAGACTTGCCTTTTGTTTTAATATCTATGATATTAATTAAAGTTTGTACTAACAGAAGCGACTGGTTAATCAAAAATGGTTTTCAGGAGCTGTTCAAATAGTATTTTTAATGCTCATTTTAGGGTTAATTAGTTTTTTTTCAATTTAGTATTTATTTTTCCGTTTCTTTGGACGTCTATCCTCTCAGTATGTCTTAAAGTAGAATAGTGAGAGAAATAATAGACGCCAGTGCTTGAGCCTTATAACCCAAATTTTTTTTTCAACAAACACTCACAATACACTTTTTGACTTCGCTATTCGATAGATAGACACTTCAATATGAAATAAAAGTAAATAAAGCATAACAAAAAAAAAACTTAGATGATTCTAGTGTTATATTTCAAGTAAGACCAAAGTTATCAACAGTGTTGTTAACTTAACTAGTTGTTCCAGTATGGATGCACTACAGTCAGATCGAATTCCATATACCAACGCATGAAGCGTATTTCAAAAGAACTAGGAGCGCTATCTGTTATGGATTAAATAATAACTTATATTTAACAGAAAATATAGCCTGTATAGACAAATATTTTAATGGACATTTGATAATTTCAACTGTCAATCGGTTATAAACACCATAAAGTTACATTAGAAATATTGTCAAAATGTTACATTAGAAAAGCTAATATGGTCGTTATGTTTTCTTAAATTTTCTAATTTTTCGCGCAACTTTCTAAATTTTTTCTTACATAAGAACCTTCTCCTGATAATAACAAACACAACAAAAAAAGAATTAGCGAAATCGGTTCAGCCGTTTACGCGTGATGCCGTGACCAAGGGAAATAGGGATTCATTTTTATATATAAGATATAGATTCAATGGGAATACCTTCATAGAATTTCCATACAAAAATACTTTAAAACTCCGCAGACAGTAAATCATTAGCTCACCTTCATAACTCTGGCATAACCCAATTACCGAAGCCAGACAACGCCAATGATTGATCTCTTGAGGTTCGCTTTCCACACTATTCCGATAGGAGGAATACGTCATTGTGACGTCACTACTCACTAGCAGTGTTGTTCGTGTACTGTGTTATTGAAACAAAACTAAGCATCATTGAACTAAAGTACTGTAAATTCTACTAACAACACAACTGTTTGTAAGCTCTGCATAGCATAAATCCACGGCAGTATGACAAGTAGTATCTTGATATCGCTCCTATGGGGTAATAGGTAAACTTAATACAAATTGTTTATGATATAGTTATCAAGAACTCTGTAATATTTCAACTGCTTTAAAGAATATATAAATACCGCGTCTATACCGCGTCTATGTCGCGCCGCGTCGCATCCCCACTTCGCCGCTACCTACGCGTGCTTTCGGCTATAAATGCTGTATATGTAAATAATTCGGTGAAGTGCGAGTGTGGAAGTCGAGGAGGGTTTCATACATTTTGAATTAAAGGACAAACTTGGGTCCCCATTATCAAAATAGATCGACATCAGTTTACCAATTAGTTTTATGGTTATTGGATTATTTTCTTAAAGTGTGATGAAGAACGTTCCTTCTTAATAAATTTCATGATTCTAGGACAACGATAAGTACCCAATATGTTACGATTTCTATGCGATTATACAGTATATCTTCATCAAACTTACAGTCTTCAGGTCACCGGGAAACACGATCAAACTATGATTTTCCTGTGCGGGTTAAAATATCATCATTGAATAAGTAACATTTTTATTAAAAACCTAATGAACCTGAAAGTATGTCCGTCTTCAACATCTTCTATACAACTTATGTTTTCAATATATAATTAAATAAAAATAAAAAATCAATAAAATAACAATCTGATTTAAAAAAAAATTTAAATTCCGTATCAAATGTTCCGACAATAAGAATCTATTTCGGACGGTCAATTAGGACCATTCTTTGGCTATCGAGGCGGGAAAATAAAGCCTTAGTAACAACTATATATAAAACTGTTAACCTGTCTGTACAGTTTTAAACTTTTAATTCATACTTTTGAAAATATATTTCCAAAGCTTTCAGTAACCATTTACATCCCTCTATTTCCATATTTATTTGTGTGCACTTTATATAGCAATTAATCACTATCTGGAGTTTGTGACCCAGGTACTGGTTAAAATACTACCCTAAGCTACACAATTTGCACCATCTGAAAATAAAATTTTCCCAAAAGTAAATAGTTTTTTTTTCAACTAACAAATGTTAAGATTGTGAAAGTTATTAAATTAAATGAATAAAACCGTTGCCTGGGTCGCATATCCCAGGCATTATTCGAGGTCCTTAGTTTATACATCAACGTAAGAAGGCATCAGTCGTTTCTTTTTGTATCTTCTAAGTCTCGGATACATCTTTATAGATAACTAGCTGAGCCAGCAAACTGTCTTGCCATCGTCGGCCACACTTATCACTTAGGGGTATAAAAAATAGATGTTGACTGATTCTCAGACCTACCCGATATACACACAAAATTTCATAAATATCGGTCGAGCCATTTCGGAGGAGTATGGTAACTAACATTGTGACACGAGAATTTTATATATAAGATAAATGTTAATAAGCACACAAAACCATGTGATACACCTAGTCAAACTATATTAAAACCTAAGCAATCCATAATGACAGGTGACGGAGTCATCAAAGACAAGAAAGTGGTTAGTCATGGTCATATAAATACCTTTTGAGTTGCCGCATAAAAAATATTAGCGTTTGAAAGCATATTATGATGATCTTGATAAGTTTGATATTTAATAAACTATTGTTGGTTCTTGGGAGGGTTCGGGTATCAGGTAGCTGCTTTGTTAGTTTTTGTAGTTTATTCTAAATTTAGATTGTATAATGTCCAACTAAGACGCTTATAATATCGTTATTTTAGTCGTTATATCACTTATAAGATATACAGCTCGACATGCACTTCATCCTCACGTCGATAGATGGCCTACGAGCACACTCATTTATTTACTTTGTGTTTTTAAGTATTATTTTCGCGATAAAACATACCATATGTCCTTCCTCAATCTCTATTCTATCTCTGTAACAAATTTCATTTTTTCAAACGAGTTAATTCAGTGATTTAATCCTGATTGCGTAACAGACAGAAAAACTATCTATTCGTCGGTAGATGGCGTAAGTAGTATATTAAATCGTACTTTCGTTTGTTTAGTTTGCATTCTTAAGTATTTCCTACGTTTCTTTAGGATTACTTTTGAAGTTATAAGTTTTAAAGTTGTATCAGACAGAGTACTAACATGAAACCATTATCTAGATCACAAGTCGTCAGCATACAGTTGTGACTTTGATAACGAACCTAATTATTGACGTATAATTAATAATTATTCAACAACCAGCCGATGTCCAATAATTGTCGGTTTATCCTATTAAAAAAACTTATAAATGATTATAACAGGCAAGGCAATCTTCAAAATAATATATTGAAGCAGAGACAGGTCACGAGTTAGTGTAAAATTTAAAAAATGTAATTTCAAAACAATTTCTTTCATCTCATAGTTTGAAACCTCATAAACTAGTACGTTTGTGTCTCGGATTGGAGTTATGGAAGTTGCGGTGTTATACAACTTTGCAGTCACAAAGCTCAGTTTTGCAAACATCTTTTTATAGCTTTTAATGTTATTCGTCGTCACTGACCTATTTTTAAATATTTAACTCGTATAATTTATTTTATAGTAGCGGTTCCTCGCTTTGTAATAATTTTTTTACCATTAACACCCCCTACTGGAAAGGTCTTACTCTTTAGTCTTAGAGGTTGGGATTAATTTTGAGATTATTTGAGTCAGCTATCTCATACCGAAGAAACTATTATAAGATTGTCTTGACTTAAGTATTGCTTATTTTAGTTACTTTCACAGTATTATGTCTTACGGCATTTTATTGTGGGGCAGGGCCGTGGACATAGAATCCATTTTTATCCTTCAAAAAGAGCAGTTCTGGCCATCTACAATCTAAGAGCTAGAGATTCCCTTCGAGATGTTTTTAATAAAACAGGTATAAACCCAACTCGACGTAGCTTCAGACAAACTGACTAACTGTCTGACCTATTTTGACGTGTCAAAAGTACTTTGTAAAAAGTCTAATTGAAATAAAATATTTTGAGTTTAAGTTTAAGAAACAGCTTTCAACATCAACCTGGGTCTTAAGCCCCCAAACATTGCTATATTTCCTGTTCTCCTACTGCTCTCTTACCAGTTAAAGTAATTATCAGGACTTATAAGAGTCACCAATATAATGCATTTAAACATATGAGAGCAAACTCGTAGAAGTGAAAATAATTGAAAGTGAATAAAAAACTAATTCTAACTAATATTATAATATCGAAACACTTAAGAAACGTAGAACATACTTAAGAATACAAACTAAACGAACAAAAGTGCGATTTAATGTACAAATTGTGTTTAATGTCTCTCTGTGTGTTACACAATCAGACTTAAATCACTGAACCGATTTTAATGAAATATGGCACAGATATAAAGTAGAGCTGGAGAAGAGACATAGGCTATGTTTTATAGCGAAAAATTACTTAAGAACACAAAATAAACAAACTACGCCATCTATCGATGTGGGGATGAAGTGCATATCGAGCTGTGTGGTCGATAAGTCTTTGGGAGTTAGTCATATTAGACATTAAAATGTAAAATATAATGATATAGCGATTAAAATGTGAAATTAAATACGTGGTAAATCGCAACCGGCCGATGCTGAGACGGGTTGACCACTAATACTATAAAATATACATGGAACAAGAACAGCTAAAACAGATGCAACCCAAAATTAACAGCTAAAGCCACGGGGCACAAAAAACTCATTCGATACTTTTCAAAAATTAATCTCAAGATATCAATCCTTATAATACTTAATAGTTTGATTAAACACGAAAAGAATTAGCACAATTTGTCCTTTATCTGTTGGTATTAAAGTCTAAACTCGCGTACAAAATCTCAAGTCGCTCTCGATTAAGCGTTGAGGATTGTAGCAACCGTAAGTACATATAACAAAAGAACAACACAGCGCCATTCAAAGCTATTTCATTTCTCGTACATCTAGATTAGGAGACGACTGTTAGTCAAGCTATGAGTATGAAATATTCTTTTCTTAGACTACTATGTCTAATTCATCTAACTTTGGGTATTGCTCTAATAGCTGTCAATCAACACTTTAGAAAAAAATCAATATTTTACTATTTGGTAATAGTAGTTCTAATTTTTCCGCTTTTTTCAATCTGAATTAAATTAATCTGATTCCCAAATTACTTCGATGATATATGTCATTTACTTTACCCTCTTAAGTTTCTCATGGACGGGTAGATTTAGAACTTTTTGTTTTTATTCAGACACTATCAATTAAAAACACTTGGAATACGTAGAAAGCAAGGATATTTATTTCATTTACCTTCTCTAGAGCTATCTTTTCTGTTGTACGTCTATTTTTTACTCTCTTAATATAAATTTATTTAAATTTCAATATTATCATATAAATGCCTCTTCTCCTCTAGATACATTATGTAAATTATTTATTCATCTGGTATTATAAAGCTCAGTCCTATTTTATCTATGTTTCACTGTCTTTACAATTCTAATATGTATATTTCATGATCAATTTAGACTTATAGACAGGTCTTCTCCATCCACTAGAATTCTCAGTCTCTTATACTAATCGTGGAAGAAAGCGAATCACTTCAGCGAGTTCCATTAGCAGGCTGTCACGGTGCTCAAAAGGGGAATGAAAAAAGGCAGGAATTGTGAAAAAGTTTGTGATATACATCGTTGGTAACGATTTCGGCGACTAATGTACGATTCGTCGACCCACTTTCCCATGTTTTTGTATTGTCTTCCCATTTTATTTAATGTGTGGTTTTTAGTGTTACGAGATTTCTGTTTTCTTATAAATACCAATCCTCCATCTACGTCAGTTTTTCCGTTGCTACTAAACCCATCAGATTTTCACAGTAATGGTCGCACGATAGTGTCCACTAAGTATAAATTGAGTGGTTGAAATGTTTCTTATGGATATCCATAGTTAAGAGATTACAAAAATCGTCGTATTTGATAAAATATATTAAGTAGTATCTTTAATTACTACTTTTGCAAAATAAGTTTAACACAATGTGACGTCACGCTTTGAGCTCTACAAACTATTATTGTAGTTACTTTCGTAGACCAATGAGCAAAGATAATGTCGCTGCTGTCGCACAATATTTTCATAGATTTTGAAAAAAATAGTCAAATAGCATATCAGACGTACGTATATGAAGACGTAGATGATGCAAGAATTAATAAAACTATATTATATCTAGAATATAATATAGCAGACGACTATAAGAGAATTGGTCACTCAACTGTAGCATTCTCTCAAAACTTTAAAATGTATCGTGTTCAGAAAATTTTTGAGAAAATCGATCCTTTACTTGGTTGGATATTAAATTCCTGGCTACGAACGTCATATCAGTGCAGTCGTGAGCCGTCGTAGGTTTTAAATTGCTCACCGGTTATACAAAATTCTCTGAACGAAAGCATTTTCCAAGACCAATTTATAAACGCTTGGTTATTTTTAACTATCAAAACTTGAACGGTAACCAGTGCTTTTTGTTAGAAAATTCATTTAACGCATCTCGTCTGGATTGAGATGCAGATGGATCGAACTTTTGGTATTTCCATGTAATTTTTGCATTGCTTTTTTTAACTGAGCCATCAGAATTTAAAAGCAGTTTACGTAGCATTTACTTTCAGGGATCCATGGGTATGTGATGTGATGCATAACATGCTATTGCAATAATTGCTTTTCTCACGTTTTTTATTTTCTACTTTTTGGTTTAATAAGAAGTTGTATTATTACATTACATTGACTTAAGTCTTTTTTTGCGTTAACCAGGAGGAATGGGGTCAACGTATACCTACCCAACCGGGGTTAAGGTGAGAGAATCTTTATTTGAACCTAACAAGGTTAGGAGATGCACCTATTGTCTTAATTTGTAGAAACTTCTCTTTTCTGTGTGTGTATTTATAAATGTTTGCAGAATCTTCTTTACCCACTATTTTATTATTTATACTCTTAGCGTTATACTTTACACACAGAGCTTCAGAGTTACTGCTAAGAATACTCGCGATGTAATCAATCATAATTCTGTCGTGACGGCGTATTTATTTTGCAATCCCCACTTCCTTGATTTGTGTTTATTAATTGGTCAACATTCTCGTAACAGGATGCTACTCATATCAGTCGTACCAACATTAAGATCAAGTAACAGGATGCTACTCGAATTATAAGTGTTGCCAACATCATAATTCACAATTACAAAATTTGAAATTTTTGTTTGTAAGATATGCTGATCTCAATATATAATTTTCTAATCTTGGAATCGAAGTCAAATTTCTTTATTTAGAAAGATTGAAAAGGAATATTTAAAAAGCCAGTTACAAAAAAGTAAAAACCCGGAGACTCCTAAGAGGTTTCCGTAAGGATCTGACCCAAGTTGGAGCTAATTGCAGCTAAACCCATTAGTAAGATTTGCATCTAGGATTTCTGTGACTTAGCTCCTGTAACAATTAACTTAAACATTTTCCAACCACAGCATAGATTGATAGTTGAATGGAAACAGCTTCTTGTACTCCTTTAAGATACTGTTTTTTACTGGCAACTACTTTTAAAAGTACATCGACACGTTGACAGGCGCAAATTGGTTTATTTAAAAAAGGCCATTTTAAAATATACTTCAGTTAACTTCTGATGCCTATATTAAAAACCTACTTAGCATTATTTTTTGCGGTTGTTTCTGTCATATTAAAATAACATTTTCTGTATATTTTTTGATAACTTAAAAATAAGTGATGAATTAAAAATAAGTTATTTTGAACTTAAATTAATTTGTTTAAATTTAAAAAGACTAGAAATTAATTTGTTACGAAAATTGGTTTGGTTTGATAAAAAAACCAATTGTGACTTGATTTTCGTATAAATTCAATCATTTATAGACATTAACAGATAGAAAAAAACTTTTATAGTGAGGAAGGACAAATTTTTTTCCGTTGGAAAACTGTTATTTATATATATATACTGATAGTGACTATCGTGCTATAAATGTGTAAAAATGAGTATTACAGTATCAAAAATTTCTTTGTTTAATGAATTTTTCGTATAATTAATAGCTATGATTAATTACAACACCTTTATTCTAACAAAGAGTTTCAAATCCAACAAACAATAAATTTTTATTTAATTTTTCACCCGACATTTAAGGGGTTAAGCAAATTCATTCAATTCAGATAGAATGAAGCTAATATTTGCGTTTTACGGAATTTAACAAATTTTTAAAACAAACATTTTTATTAATTTTTAAATTATAATACTACATTTTATTTACATGACTTATTCTAGGAACATTACCTAAACTCTAAACCACTTTTAGTAAGGTATTTGCTTTTCAGTTTATTACGAATTCCAGTACTAATAGAAATGAATAAGAACAATCAAAGGAATCGCTCACTATACAACGAATAAGGCAAACAGACAAATTACGTATCTCCTATATTTGAAAGTCAGTTATTAATCAACCGGACCCCAATACGTGAATAAGATATATAAACATCGTATCCACAGAATAATAAACTATCCCGCTAACCCTAACAAAACTAACAAAGCAAATAAAATTATAAATCAACCGATCAAGCCATGTTCCTTAGAATAAAATAAAAATCAGGTATAAACCGGTTCAGGGCCTAACACGGTTTATTGAGATATCAAATAAAAAATCAGCGGTCGCGTACAGAACAGCCAACAAGGAGGGGCCAACAATACTCCTTGATTTAGCTCAAGTGTATTGTGCAACGTTATTTATACGCCACTGTACCCTAGTAGACGCTGCGATCCTGTTCTATCAACAAACCCTTTAAGGACCTAAATTCTATCATCCGCAAAGTAAATTTCACCTTCTGCAACTACCTTTGGGTATACATTTCATTGTAAGACTTCACGAGTTAAGGAAACTAGGTTGTAACGAAATTTACCAACGCATTTTATTAAGAGTCGAGGATGTATTTCACGAAACCTCTTTGCGGTTTGATTGGAAATATGCTTATGGTCGAGTATTGGATTGCTGCACTTTGAATCGGCTTTTACAATTTCGTCTGTTTTAATTTAAGAGCAAGTTTTAAGCGTCCCTATAAATTAAATGTGCCAAAAAATAAATCACCTTCAATACGTTTTTTATCATTTTGAGATTTTACCTGACATTAGGTAAGGAGACATTAAACTAAGACTAAAGTTTAATGTCTTCTTCTTTTAATGAAATCCTTTAAAAGAGAAATTTCGACCGCAAACCCAACTAAGTGTTTAGCCAGTTTTTCATAATAAAACAAAGTGGTTAACAAAGTTTTCATTCGCAATACATACAGGTCAATTAAGTCGTTAACACTATTAACCAATTTGTCAGCCATCATTCCAATTGTCCATCGAACTTCGGCATCATAAAATTGAATTACTTTTATTTAAACGACACTCGCTCAAATGGAAACTTTTTGCGGAGCACTGTCACTAACAAACGTTGTCCGCAGGCTTGCTATTATTAATTAAAAACCAAAAACGTACCGGTTAAGCCGTGAGCGTTGCAAAATCGAATCAAAGGAGCAATTCGAATGGAACCTAGAATTGATCGTGTATCGAGTTGGCGAGCTCTCGGTCCGACACTATCGCAATGACTAAATAAATTTCGAATTTTAAAAGCCTTTTTTTTAATTCCGTTTCCGAATTCACGGTTTTAGAAAACAACATAGAGTAAAAAAGTAGTTCAGTTTTTTTATCCAAAGTGGAGTGCAACTGTACTAACTATCTGATGAATAGAAGAGGCTTCAATACATATTGATTTCATGAAGATTTTTTTAATAAATTCCTAATATACCGTTATTTAAATTTAAGGGCGGATAGAAATCTTTGCAATGTTACTGCGAGAAAAAGTTAACAAATCACAGATAAATCATCAAGCTCCATAAACTCATGCGCAGCCTACTTTTGTAACAAGTGAGAAAGTTCATAACTAAAAAGTTTATTTTTATGTTTGGGATTTCCTTTAGGATACTTAAGCCGAGTTTCAGAGTTGGATGTCGTTCCCACAACGATTTATAGTAAAAATGCAAGAACTTTAATGGAATTCCATTATTTCATCATATTCGACTTTCATTTAAACAAGATCAAAAGCATTCCGCTTGATTTCTGGATTATGATTTAGCTTCATTTGTTCCTTAACAGAATATGCTATCGAAATGTTTGGATAAAATACTACTGTTCGGGAATAATGATTTCGTTTGACTGGCAACTCCAAGAACTGTCAACTGAACGGACGGCGGAATTTTCCGTTCACTTTGGCTGAGATTAGCGGCGTCGGTTGTGAAGTTCGAAAAGTTTGGCAAATATCTGAGAATATTTGGGAATATCTATTTAACTATTCACCTATTCACACACTACACTACACCCACCACACACACAAAGGTGCGAACGGAGAAATCTATCCAGGCGAATCCAGGCCTGGACCACATCTCTACGCTTCCACAGTCAGGTACATATTTTTATATTTATTGGCGCTAGAATTTGCATAATTGAAGCTCCGCAAACTGTGGACACAACTACTATTTAGTTCTTAAGATATGATCTGATGATGAACACGAGGTTAGTAGTGGAACTCTTCAAAGTCTTTTAGTAAACACTAAATATGCCTATTTATATAAAAAAGATTAGTTATACAGACGACAGGCATTAGAATATTTAATGATATTATCCAACTTGTAAGTATGAAGAAAAAATTTCTGCTTCCAATGGTAAATATAAGTTAAGTTGGAAAATATTTCATTTACTTTTTTTTACGTCAAAGGCCTTCAATTTGATTTTTCGATTATAATTCAGCTTCATTTGTACCTTAACAAAATTCGTAATCAAATCAAAATGTTTAGTTGAAATATTACTATTTGGTACCTAGGATCTGATCTGATGATGACCACGAGGCTAATAGGTTAACTCTTCAATGGCTTGTAGTAAACACCACGTGATGGGGTCATAGGAATTGCTTTGAAGAATAGTGGAACTCTTTAATACTATAGTTTGGGTTTATTGTTTATTGGGTGTATTTTTAAAATACACGTTATTTATTGTGTGAACAGGTACGGGTAACTTCATAGAAGTTTCGTTATAGCCGGGACCGACTATTATCCTGTTGAATCTCGTTAATTACAGTTCCTTGCTTTAAGTGATTTTACATTTAAGTTGTGGATTGTTTATCTTTGTTGCAGTCAGCTGCAAACGCGTTGTATTCGTCCAACTAATAAAACTGAACTTTTAGATTAAAATCTTCCTAAGTTTGCTGTAGTCTTTAGTCAGTTTTCGCGTTTTCTGCAATCGGGTCTTATGTTGTCTTACTTCTTACTTTAATATTATAAATGCTAAAGTTTGTTACTCAATCATGTAAAAGCGGCTGAAGGGATTTAAATGAATTTTCCCCACAGATACTTTTTAATCATTTTTAACAAATACGCAACTTTTTATTCCAGAAAAAATTACATTTCATGCGGGATATTAACTATTAAAAAATTTTGTTACGTACAAGTTGGAAGTTTGTGACGTCGAGGGTTTGGTTTAAAAGAAACAAACCAGTCAACACAAAAAAATATATTAAAAAAAAAATATTATAAAACTGGGCCGTGGGTGGAAAGGCTCACCTAAAAATTGCAGTCGCAGTCCGGTACTTCTTTGAGGTAATTTGGTAAGGCGCTGCTGGTATTGTCGCCGGAAAGGTCTGTCGTGATGACGTCACTGATTCGACGGGCAGTAAGTCACCAGAAAATTCTTTATTAGACATTTTTGACGAAGAACGAAGTCGGGTCACTTAGTTGTCGAAATATTCGACATTGTTAGTTTGTTTTAAAAATTTATCGACGTTATAATGTTACAAGGAAATCTTTTCATGTATACAACGACCAATATTCGAGCGAGAATATTTCATGGAAAGGAAACAAGCTCTACTGCGGTTGCATAGAACTAGAAATCTTCCACTTATGACTGTTTTACTTTAAATTTTATCAATCTCAGTAAATGAGGAGAAATCTTGTAGGAGCAAAAAAGATTTAGGTGTTCCATTTACCCAACTATATTATTTTTAGGTACTTCTAAAGGTATAAAAAAGAATTTGTTTGAGAAGATTAAGAGATTACGCAAGGATCTATATAAACAAAGCATTAGACAGTGATGTTGACTTTTAGGTTAACTTAAGGTGCCAGTTTCAATTTCCCAGTACAAAACGAAGCAAACCCAAAAATGCTGGTAGAGACGCAAGTTTTTAAATATTTCCCCGCCCTTGATTTATTGTTCGCTTATAAAAGCCTCCCGCAGGGTGCTTCAGAGCCTTTTGGAGCTTCTTTAATAAAAATCTTGCCGTCAGCGTGCCATGGAATTTTAATTTCATCCAATTTCCTTAAGGTGGTCACCATAAAGTTGATGTTATAATGTATCATGTGACTTATTGTAATGTTCAAGAATTCATTTATGGATCGCCTCCGAGTAAAGTTTAACCAACCATAAGCCGGCAGCTAACTTTAGGGAAAAGTAGCGCATTGTGAGCGTGCTATGTACCTGTATTGTCAGTTCCATCCTTTGTGTGTGTTGATGATGTTACTATTTTGACAAATATTAGACGCGCGGGAATTGAAAAGTCACATAAGAACCAACCACGTGTGACGCACTGCTCTCGCCCCTCCTCCCTCTAAAATGACTTAATAGTAACTTCTGCGCATTCAAGGCCAAACCTATACTTACGTGCCGGTAGCTATATAAGTAATTGTATCAAACAAATATAGAGACTTTGAAACACACGTCTATCACTGATGACTGTCCCATGAAGAATGATTCCCTCTCTTCATAAATAACTGTGTGTATTTATTATCATACCCCATTTTACATACTGTATAAGGCTAAGCTAAGAACTACATACACGATAAATAATATGTCATTTAGTGTATATAGTGTAAAACATCAAAATTAACTTCTGCACGTTGTAACTAGAATACAAAATATAACTTGGGGTAAAATCTTAGATGGCGGTAACTTTAAAGTGCAACTTATAAATAGCTGTAAGTACCATTAATTACCCAACATATATCAAGGGTCACACATCTGAACGACAGTTTTATTGTACTAACTACCACCCACCATGTTGCTTGATATAGAAATGTATTTAGTAAATTACTAGTGGGTGTAGACAGATTTATACTCAATACATATTTAACTGATTTATATACTTCTAATTTGAGATATGTTAGAGTTAACTTATTCTTTGTTAATTCATGATATGTTAAGTATAATTTTAGTTCTTAAGTAGGTAGAGAGTTGAGTCTAGAATTAACAATAGTACGAGAGATGGTCACAAATAACACTTTTAAAGGTATTTAAATGCTTTATTTGACTCGACATCCCCATTTTCTGAGATCTATGCTCCCTACTCTGTTATCACTCATTATTAAGATCAACAAATATTTCGTTACATCTAGGGTTTGTGAAAAAAGGAGAGGTTTGGGAACGTAATCTTCGTAAATCTTCAGTCAAGATACTCGTATAATTAGATATCGAACTTCACAAGGTAATAAGTTAGTTGGATTCTTAATTATACGTTAAAAAAAGGGTTGAGTGTAGGAAACTTACCACCTCAATCTCCCAGATGAGGGTCAGGGAGATTGAATTCCGTTCTAGTCACTTAGCGACCACATCCACGAAATATTACACACAGATACTGCGAGTGTAATTTGGATAGAAGGTCGTTGCAAAATAGACTTTTACGAATTTTAATACTTATTGCATATAGATAGGCTTGATAAATACATAATAAAAAAAGATTTTTTCCCCTATTAAGCGAAACTTCTATGCCCATAATTTCTTAAGAATTTATTGAATGAATGTGCTAGCTTGAGTGTCTCTTTAATCCACTGTAGACCCAATTTTGAAGTTTCCACAGGATTTTAATGCGGTTTTCACCAATAGACAGAATAAATCAAGAGGAAGTTTATATGTATGTATTACATAAAAACTTATTTAACTTATACCGTGGGAAGCCGGGTAGGATACTTACTTCTAACTAATATTATAAATGTAAAGTTTATAGGTATGGATAATTGGATGTTTGAATGTTTGTTACTCAATTACACAAAAATGGCTGAACAGATTTCGATAAGATTCGGCACACAGATACTTTATAATCTGTTTAAACAGATTCATCCCCAAAAAATTATAGTTCCTGCGGGATAGAAATAATATACGATAATAATAGAAATAAGATACGAGGCGGAAAGATATACATGAAGAAGGACGATTCTGAAGACTCAAAGAAAATTATCATCAGAAATCTGGAATAATTAAGGTTACTCGGTTAGTGGCAAGTTACTGGTAAAGTTGAGTTCACCTATTGGTTTATAATTATTTACTAGATTCTTGATTATTCCATCTCTTTCTATTATAAAAATGGATAAACTAAAAATTTACTATCAAAACGAGCGCGGTTAAAAAACTAAAACTGTAGATACCACAACTTATTAATAACTGAGTTCGATATTATTATACTGGTGGAAACGTGGCTTAATAATACTATATATGATTTGGAATTATTCGACGACCGTTACATAGTTTATCGAAGAGATCGTGAAACTACTGATTACAGTAATTTTAAAGAAGAAGGAGATGTGCTAATTGCTATATTAAAGAAGATTGTTTCACATAGAGTATTAAATTTAGAAAGTAAATATGAAAATCTTTTCTTTCAAATGATAAATTGTATTATACAGTTAGTCGCGTGCATATAATAATATAGTCAAATTTAAAATACATTACCTGGATATTGCAGCTTCACTGAAAAAGTTTAAGAAAGAACTGTATCTGTTGGTTAAAATTGATATTATCATAGTTTTGCTCTTTACTGTTTTATTTTTGTTATTTTAAAGGTTAAGTTTGTACAAATTTTACTACTATCTGTGATTTTTTAATTTTATACATATTGTGGTCCCTTATAAGTAAGGAAACACATTGAAAAGATGCATGTTAATTTTAAGCTATGAATTGTAAGGTGTATTCTTTGTTAAGGATCCTTAAAAATAAAAATTAAAAAAATATTTACTGAACTTCAAAATTTTGTTTTATTGAAATATAATTGAGTACACGTGTTAAATTGCGTCCATGCGAAGTCAGGGCGGGTTGACTAGTATATAAATAATATAAGTTATAGTACTTACACAGAGCGTCTCCTGGGACATCACTCGTTCAGACGCGTAAACATCCTTCTGTATAATTAGTCCATACATCACTATAGCAGTTCATTTTTAACATCAAAGTGAGGGGAAATTAATGTGAGTATTGTACCCATAAATATGGCGGTGGTCAGCAATTTACTATAGGTTCCAAGTTATCCATCAGTCTGATACTTTTTATTGATTGTTTTTAATGTCTTTTATGTGGAGATGTCATTGAGAACAAAGGAATTATAAGAAACGTTTAAGGTTTATTTTGAGTTAACTGATTTAAGATGGCAAGAATATTCAGACTTATGGTTGAAAATTAGAAAATAAAAAAAAAACTACTTACAGCTGGAACCTTCATGCAAACTGATTATGTACTTTGTGGTCCAACTAGAAAGATAGAAATAGAAATGATAGTTTTTATCTCGACATTTTTATTGCAAATTAAAGTTTCAGGATATATTTTAGTTTAGTTTTTTGACATTTAAGCATATTTTATTATTATTAGGCTAGAACCCAATAGATGGCGCTATGGGACGAGTTAAATCGCACACTGCTGAGATTGTCACCAAAAATCTAAGTGTTTTCACTGATAAGTAGTTCTAGTAAAGATTGATTTTAAAAATAGTCCTTTTTTCAAAGTGAATATCTATTTTGATAACGATTACATAATAGTAGATTTCAGTTTTCATTAGAAATTGATGAGAATGAACTTATCAATGACATTAAATTTTGCCAAAAACTCATGGCGGCTTTAGGTTTCGCTTCGTGTTGTTATTTTTCTACATAGTTCCTGCTACTTTTTATCCACAAAACTGAATCGTTAGAAACTAATAGACATAAAATATAGCTTATATTTCAAATATGAATACATTACAATAGGGTATGAGCTAATTATACGGAAGGATGCTGACGTGATGAGCCCCTGGCGACGAGTCTGCTCAGGGAATTGCTGTTTCATTATAAGTACTTATATAACTTTGAAAACATTGTACGTACAAAGGCATGACGTATAAATGTACGTTTATGTCAGACTTCCTATTTCTTCCAATAACATGATTCTATCTCTATATTGTACATTTTATTTTTCAACATCAACATAATTTATATATGACTAATTTCGAAAGATATAAACGGTCACACAGCTCGACATGCACTTCACCCCCTATTTAATCCCTTTTAAGTCTTTTTTTGCGATAAATTGTTGCCTATGTCCTTTACCAAACTCAAGTCTAACTCTGTGCCAAATATCATCGAAATCGGTTCAGAGGTTTAAGCGTAATAGCATAACGAAAATTTAATTATAATTTATGTGTTCCCAATTTTCCATATATTTTCTGTAGCGCAGTTGACGATGCTGCACCGACCTTAATGAAACTTTTGTAATTTTAGATAAGATGTCCTCCTTGCAAATTAATGGAATTGCTACACATTAAAGTTGAAGAAGTAATGATTCTACATAATTTTTTTAACGAGGGTATCTCTGAGAATAGTCATAAAAGTCACCCCAAGTCCTAAGTCAATTATACATTGGTGACAAAAATTCACAAAGTCTAGTTTATTTTTGTGTAGTAACATTCAAACGACAATATTAACATGTAATCTAGATAGAAGACGAGCAGTGCCTGGGGCTTGAGACCTAGGGGCAGAAAGACTTCATTTATAACCGTAAACTCTCACCTTCACCACTCGACCTCGCTACCAAATATTAAAAAAATAAAATACATTACTCACGTGCTTCTCGATAACGTAGGCACCACGCCACCAAATTACACTATTAGTCTCCATACTTTACTAATTTATAAACGGTGTTACCAATTTTTTACTAATTTTAAATATTAATTTTAAATTAATAGGTAAAACCATAGCAAAACCTAGTGAGTGACTCTGTTACTTCCTTGAGTCTTGTAATTAATTAAATTTTCTCTGTAAACAGATTTTAGTATTAATATACATATATCAGTACGAATAATATTGTTTAAACATAATAGTATACATTATACATAAAGTATACATGATAAGGACTGAAGCACGTCATAGGTGGGTGAGGGATAGAGACGTCGTGTGGCGTTTATCGCTTGTCACACGGAGTAGATTAGGCGTAATATAGGCTAGGAGATGAAGGACGAAGGGCATATCTTTCATTTGTTTATTTTACTTTTCTTTACATTTAGATTGATAATATACTCAGGATTAACACATACAGCTATAGTATCATGACTATTATTGAAGGCCTATTTAAAGTCATCAATACTCTCCCATTTAGATCGGTTATTGCCCAAAAGTGCGTAATATGTCATATCTAACACAGTGTTTTAACGGCCGAAATTAATAACCAATATCAATTTCAGTTCAGTTCTGTTCAGTTTCAAGTTTCTGTATATATCAAGTCTGAGGAAAAATCTGAGGATTTTTGATTACAGATTATTTATTCCATTGAATTGTCTATGAATGTCATAAGTTTTATTTCACTTTACGAGTATATGTATACACAAGCAAAATATGAACCTTCTTCATTGTTTTCTATCTCATCATCTGAACAGCCTACGTATTACACTAAAGTAAAAGCACCTCGGACATACAACTCGGAGAAAAGAGAAGGAGAAGGGATTTATTGAAAAACACTGTAAGCGAGTGGTATTGAATGGACTATTGGGTAAACGCAACGTAGATACTGATACTCTACCAATAAATAACTAAACATTATGATCTCTTTTAGTTACGACCAGAACCTAAGCAGTCCCTTGGACTTGTGACCAAGGTGTAGGCTTAAGGGCTGCCCTTATTCAATTGAAACATTCGCCTCTACTGTTTAAATCTAAGGTTAGGTTAACTTAAACCTAACTAACGTGCCGACATACATTTTTTACTTAAAAAGAGTCCATCCTTCTTCATAAACTTTCACGTTTACATATTATAGCATTAAATATGTCGTTCTATACATACATATTTAATCAGCAATCTCCTAGCCTATGTTATCAGCAGAGCCTGAGGCAAATCCAGACGGATAAGCACATGCTGCTGTATATTAAATAAGCCTATTGTACAGTGTACGGTGTACCACACGTACAGCGCAAGGTTAACTTAATATTATTAATTTTTCACGATAAACATTGTACAGCAATACGTATAAACGTGCCATTAGATATAAAGCTAAGCATTGCCTGGGACATGCGATCCAGGAGCAAGGTTAATGACGTTAAATAAATCACTAGCTTTAGACAATGTTTACTAGACAAATGACAGTACTGTCTCAAATCTATGAGGTTATAAGTCTATAAGTATATTTTAATTACTAAATATAGGAAGACGAACAGGGCTTGGAGCTTGAGTACGAGATCCAAGTTTATGGAGCTCCGTTATTCAGCCTCTACTTTTGTTACGGCTCTTTAAAGCTAAATATTCTCATTAAGCTATTAGATAAGAAATAACGTTCGTTCCGATATGATTGAGTTAGTCTGGCCAGACCACCATTTTGTGGACCCGATGCACCCTGGGCAACTACGGGTAGTCATTTCCCACTATTACTCTCTGGTGACCAATATTCGCAGATGAGGGGCACGTAGGCGCAATGCACGTTGGCTGCTTTGCAACGGAGAGTTGCATCAGTGTTGCCGGCTAAGCCCCCGTTCATGGGGTAGCCACTCAGTGACTCAGTGCTCCGTGATCGGGGGGCAGTCGGTCATATCTGATGTCGAGAGGCGCGAGGGCGTCATGGTGGGCCGAGTAAGCGCGAGTGGTTGTTTCGGCTTCGACTCCTATCTTGTTGTAGCACGACACGGGAAGGTCGAGCGTCCAGCACAGAGCTTTGGGCCAAGGTTGGTCGCTCCGGGTACTCGTCTGTTTGCAGAGATGACTTGCGAGCGACCTGCTCTCGAGGGACATGGGCCGCTTCTGACTCCTTCGGGGGCTCGGTGTTTCGGTAGACATGTCCAGGCATCCCCCTCGGTTAAGTGCTTGGGCTTAAAGCGAGCTCATGTGCGGGTTTTAATTGTGGGTACTCGTACCGGCAGACGGGTGGATGTTCCAAGCCGTCCGAAGAAGTATTCTAACGCGTTCCTGCGGCGCCTAATATACGGAATCGACGGTGGTGGGTTTTAGTGCGGTAGTCCGGCGCTTATCACTGGAAGTCCCACATAACCTTTTAAAGGGGTAAAAGCGTAAATATATTTCCCATCGCGGAATACATTTATGTATTCTAGTAGTGAGACTAATAGTGTAATGTTATTTGGTGGTATGGTGCCTCCGTTATTGAGGAGCACGTGAGTGATGTTGTATTAATATATGGTAGCGATGTCAAGTGGTGAAGGAGAGAGTTTACAATTATAAAAGACATATTTAAACCTACTAATGTGTATCAAGCCCCGGGCACTACTCGGCTTCTAGATAGAAGATGATAATATTGTCATTTGAGTATTACTCCGCAGTATAGCTCCTATACTCTTAATAAGAAACACTTTATAGTGTATTATGGTATAACAAGTGATGGATTAGGCGATATAACCCGCAGCCCACGACCATAATGTTACTTATATATTCCAAGGTACCCTCATATTTTATGACATTACTTTCTAGAGAGAATTTCCTATTTTCATGGCCTATGTTGATAGATTTCTATAATTTAAGTTTACTTATAGTTCTGGTGCCATTAACTAATTTTTCTTTTAATTCCATATTAATTTATATATATATATACCTTCTTATTAGTAAATTGTAATATACTAATTTAATTTTTTTTCCTAATATAAAAAAAAATAAAAACACTGAAATACGGTTGATTTTGGAAATAAAAATTCTTTAATTATTTTGGTTTTTTTTTGTATCTTTTTTTCCATTTCTTTCTTTTCTTTCTATCACTTTATTTTAACAAGATGAGATTGATGCAGAAAAAGAGATCTATTATCTATTAAAAAAAGCGAGTTAGCTAGTCCATACATACATAATCCATACAAATAAATATAATTGGCGTGTCTGTTTGTAATATTAAAATAACCGCTTTTTACTAAGTGCATTACACTCACACGGTACATATACCAAAACATTTTTTTTTGTTTTGTTTGTACCGGCTAATCTCTGAAATGGCTGTACCGATTTTGACAGGACTTTCACTGGCAGATAGCTGGTGTAACAAGAAGTAACTTAGGCTATCTAACATCTTACTACGACCCATAGTAGCGGAGCAACACGCGAACGAAGTCGCTCAGGTTAGTAATTTATAATAACACTAGAAAACCTGCGCAACTTCGTTCGCGTGTTGCTCCGCTCCTATGGGTCGTAGCTAGATGTTAGATAGCCTAAGTTACTCCTTGTTACACCAGCTATTTGCTAATGAAAGTCCCGTCAAAATCGGTACAGCCATTTCAGAGATTAGCCGGAACAAACAAAAAAAAATGCACTTAGGAAAAAGCGGTTATTTTAATATTACAAAAAGACGCTCCAATTTTATTTATTTGTATGGATTTAAAAATATATAAAATGTATAATTATTCTGAATGTTATAAAGTTAATATCCTTCTCGTGTGGGTTAAACAGACAAGAATACACGTAAAATTTGACATTTTCATGAAACAAAAAATATTCATAGCATGGGTGTCTGTTATACGCATGGATTAGGGCGACGCGCGACGTGCCCTCTGGCGGTGACGTCTACCGAGAATAATACAAGGGCACTCTTATAAGTACCTATGTACTTATAAACTGTTTTAAGCTGACTATAGGTAGTCAGATTGTTATTGAACTTTTTATTTCGTAGCACATAAGTCACTTTTTTTGTTACTAAAAGTAACGCGCACTAACTCGATATATTGATTCATTATTATTCAGAATTTTGAAGGGATAACAAATAATTTAGTTAATTTTTGCATCTATGATACAAAGTTAATCATCTGAACTAAAACGCAGATACTTTCATTCAGGGCAAAAAGGTTCTATATCTCACTTATTTGTGAATGAAAAAAAATCGTTTTGAAAAATACTAATTGAGTAAGGTTATGAGGGTATTTTCATTATTAGACATTCATAGGTTTTAACAAGAACAATACTAGCTAAATTAATCTAAACGATACATTTTAAATAAATTAAATTAAAATTAATATCCATAGTTCTGTTCTAAAATGAATTTTTTAAAATTGTTTCTAAAATGATGCAATGAGTTAGTATTTTATACACTTGAGGGTACTTTATTATAAAGTAAGAATATTATTTTCATTACTCTCTATCTTTATATATTTTAGATGTTTACTTTATTTCATACTTTAATAGACTGATTTAAAGAGAAAGAGTCCTTTTTCCAAATATTAACCTTTCTTTAACGTTAGTACAAAAATATTCATACAGAACATTATACGGGGGCCCTGACAAGTGACGGATTACGGCGTCGCCGGAGGCCCACTGCCCTTACGTCTAAGTATTACATATTCGGAGGGTGCTCTTCCATATTTTATAGTATTTTATACCCTCGAATAAGAAAGTTATGGAATTTTTGACATACTTTTTAAGAGAACTCTTTACTTAGTGGCGTCTTGTATTATTATGGCAAAATAAACCATCTTTCCAGTGCAATAAACCGCTCATTGTTAAGTCATTATTTTTTACACTAACAATTATCTCATATCCAACACCAATATATAAAGCTGAAGAGTTTGTTTGTTTGCTTGCTTGAACGCGCGAATCTAAGGATTTATTCGTCCGATTTGAAAAATTCTTTCAGTGTAACATAGGTCATTTATCGAGGAAGACTATAGGCTATATGTCATCACACTACGACCAATAACAGTGGAGCTACACGCGGACGAACTCGCGCGGGTCGACTAGTTACATATACACTTGTCTGACTTAATCAAGCTTTTGTCCTTCATTACATTTATCACTCATTGCACAGACAATTATCACTTATTACAACTAGTCTTGTCAGTCGTAACAGACAATAATAACTAATAAAACATCCTCATTATACTTATCACTCCTTACACAGACAATTATGGTTCAACATACATACCTATATTTTACACAAATATAACATTTAGCATAACAAACATTTTCATTTATTATGCTTTCATTAGTCATGAATTTTTACATAAACACTTAACACTCATTACACATACACTTGTCCCTTTTTTTCTACGTAATTTAACTTATTACTCACATTTTACACTCATAACTCATTACACAGACAATTATGGTTCAATAATTTGTCACTCATTACACAGACAATTATGGTTCAAAGTATGTACATATATTTTTCACAAATATAACGTTTAGCTTAACATACTCTGGTAATTTTTTACAGACAATAGCAAACATTTTCATTTATTATGCTTACATTAGTCATTGATTTTTACACAAACACATAACACTTATAACATAGACAATTATCACTTATCACAAATACATTTGTCACTCATTACACAGACAATTATGGTTCAAAGTATATACGTTAAGCATAACATACACTTGTAATTTTTTACATACCCTAGCAAACATTTTCATTTATTATGCTTACATTAGTCATTGATTTTTACACAAACACTCATTACACAAGCTTGTAATTTTTGTTCTACGCAAATAAATTTATTACACACACACTTAACACTTATAACATAGACAATTATCACTTATGACACATACATATCTCGATCTTTACACTAACAATTAACACTCATTACACAAAGTTGATGAATTTTATGATTGGTTTTAATTATCACCCACTTTTCTTTAACTGTAACGTCAGCGTTTAAGAAAGAAAATTTCCTTAGAGAATCGAAGGCGGGGCAGTTAGTAAATTTTATAATAATACATTTCTTGCCATGTCACCACATAAATCATAATCAAACGACCGCCACGAATTATTTAAATTGTATAATGACTCATAACTAAAGGGTTCGTTTGATTCCTTCCTAAGATTAGAAAATGAATTGTTATCGTAATATGGGAATTACTTCCCTTTATTTGTATAAAATAGAGAGGAAACCAGTTATTATATTATCCTGTTTTGACTTTATTTAATTACTAGCGACTTGCCCTGGTTTTACATCTACTATAATACATCTATTATACATACAAATCACTCTGTCTGTTTGTGAAAACCGCATTAACATCCATTGCGTTACAATGACGGGGTGTTATTGTATCTATGTGGCATCGTAGTGCCAAATATAATAGACCGATTCTGATGAAGTTTTATTTGTTTAAAGGTAATTTAATAGAGATGGTTCTTAGTTATGTATTGTGAAGCTGTGAATTGCTAACTTGAGAGCTGGGTGACAATATTAATATATTGACAATTATATCAATCTTGTAACCATGGTAACACACTGATATTGCTGACACTGAGTACAGATGAAACGATATTTCTCGATATCAAAGTATCGAATAACTTTAAAAGTACGTAAAAGTATATGTTTTATCTATCATTTTTTTTTTTATTTACGCTAAATGCAAACCTTAAATATTATTTAAATATCACAGTGATTCAAGTAATGGACAACGTAGACTAAAGACAAAATTCACACAATTTTTATATAAATGCCAAAGTGGTTGTCAGTTTTTCCTACTTTTACATTGCAGTGGAAAGATAGTTCAATACTTTTTTACAATTATTTGGTAATCACTTTAAGATACTGCCAAAAAAATTTTTTTACATACATATTTGATATTGGTGTGTAGCTGGAAAAATAATTAATCAAGAAAAACAGAAATATAAAATAAAATAGAATCTTTTTTATGAAGCTCACGAGGTAAATAATTTTTTTTTTCATGAAGAAATCTTAGTAATTAACATTAATGTGCAATATAAAAACTGTGTTAGGACAGGATCCCAAAGATCTGTGTCCCGGGTGGTGGGTTTAAATGGTTTACGTTTTTCAGTCCATCTATATAAAATATTACCGCTTCTGTTAATATTGAAAATAGTTTTTTTTTTGTATTTTATTCTGATGTACCTATTTAAGGTTCTCTTTATTAAAGTTAAATTGTAATAATTAAAAAAAAATAACTAAAAATATTTCTAATGTCTGCGTTGGTAAAAGGTCAGGGCGCCGGTATTTTTCACGCTGGACAAGGGATTACGGTTGGGTTAATAAATGCGGAACGCGGCCATTTTGTTTTTTTATCGGTATTCGAAATTCGAGTTATGACGCCGATTCGTCTTACTCACATTTGTTTCAACTTATTTAAATTGATGGTGTTTTAAATTTTGTCTTTACTTATTTACGTTAACTCCTAGACATTTTTAATCACGTTTCAATTAACAAGAAACATAAAAAGAAATATTTTTAATGATTTCCGAGTTTATCGCGAAAAAGTTTGTGACGAGTCAGCAATGAACAAGTAATATAACAATAGTTCACTTGTGTGAAGATCCAAGTCATATATTGTTTCAAGTAATTCAATGATTCGTTCGAGGTAAGGATATCGCTCTCAATGGTCCCATTACATTCACTTCCTAACTCCTTAAAGGCTTTATATTTTATAGTAATGAAGAGGTTACCATGGCAACATTTAACATGACGACAATTTAACTATAACTACATATTTAATAATAGATTTTCATACAAACTACATCATCTGCTTTATAGGTAAAAAGCAGTAACACAATTAATGGATCGGTTCGGTGTGACAGATTCCGTTATAGTCACATAACCGACAATAGTCACAATAGCTTCCAATAAAGCTTGTCGTCATCTAAGAAGGAGTAACACAATTAATGCATCGGTGCGGTGTGACAGATTGCGTTATAGTCACATAACCGACAATAGTCACAATAGCTTCCAATAAAGCTTGTCGTCATCTAAGAAGGAGTAACACAATTAATGCATCGGTGCGGTGGGACAAATTCCGTTATAGTCGCATAACCGACAATAGTCACAATAGCTTCCAATAAAACTTGTCCTAACCTAAGAAGGAGTAACACAATTAATGCATCGGTGCGGTGGGATAAATTCCGTTATAGTCGCATAACCGACAATAGTCAAAATAGCTTCCAATAAAGCTTGTCGTCATCTAAGAAGGAGTAACACAATTAATGCATCGGTGCGGTGGGACAAATTCCGTTATAGTCGCATAACCGACAATAGTCACAATAGCTTCCAATAAAACTTGTCCTAACCTAAGAAGGAGTAACACAATTAATGCATCGGTGCGGTGTGACAAATTCCGTTATAGTCGCATAACCGACAATAGTCACAATAGCTTCCAATAAAGCTTGTCGTCATCTAAGAAGGAGTAACACAATTAATGCATCGGTGCGGTGTGACAAATTCCGTTATAGTCGCATAACCGACAATAGTCACAATAGCTTCCAATAAAGCTTGTCGTCATCTAAGAAAGAGTAACACAATTAATGCATCGGTGCGGTGTGACAAATTCCGTTATAGTCGCATAACCGACAATAGTCACAATAGCTTCCAATAAAGCTTGTCGTCATCTAAGAAGGAGTAACACAATTAATGCATCGGTGCGGTGTGACAAATTCCGTTATAGTCGCATAACCGACAATTGTCACAATAGCTTCCAATAAAGCTTGTCGTCATCTAAGAAGGAGTAACACAATTAATGCATCGGTGCGGTGGGACAAATTCCGTTATAGTCGCATAACCGACAATAGTCACAATAGCTTCCAATAAAGCTTGTCGTCATCTAAGAAGGAGTAACACAATTAATGCATCGGTGCGGTGTGACAGATTGCGTTATAGTCACATAACCGACAATAGTCACAATAGCTTCCAATAAAGCTTGTCGTCATCTAAGAAGGAGTAACACAATTAATGCATCGGTGCGGTGGGACAAATTCCGTTATAGTCGCATAACCGACAATAGTCACAATAGCTTCCAATAAAGCTTGTCGTCATCTAAGAAGGAGTAACACAATTAATGCATCGGTGCGGTGTGACAGATTGCGTTATAGTCACATAACCGACAATAGTCACAATAGCTTCCAATAAAGCTTGTCGTCATCTAAGAAGGAGTAACACAATTAATGCATCGGTGCGGTGGGACAAATTCCGTTATAGTCGCATAACCGACAATAGTCACAATAGCTTCCAATAAAACTTGTCCTAACCTAAGAAGGAGTAACACAATTAATGCATCGGTGCGGTGTGACAAATTCCGTTATAGTCGCATAACCGACAATAGTCACAATAGCTTCCAATAAAGCTTGTCGTCATCTAAGAAGGAGTAACACAATTAATGCATCGGTGCGGTGAGACAAATTCCGTTATAGTCGCATAACCGATAATAGTCACAATAGCTTCCAATAAAGCTTGTCGTCATCTAAGAAGGAGTAACACAATTAATGCATCGGTGCGGTGTGACAAATTCCGTTATAGTCGCATAACCGACAATAGTCACAATAGCTTCCAATAAAGCTTGTCGTCATCTAAGAAGGAGTAACACAATTAATGCATCGGTGCGGTGTGACAAATTCCGTTATAGTCGCATAACCGACAATAGTCACAATAGCTTCCAATAAAGCTTGTCGTCATCTAAGAAGGAGTAACACAATTAATGCATCGGTGCGGTGTGACAAATTCCGTTATAGTCGCATAACCGACAATAGTCACAATAGCTTCCAATAAAGCTTGTCGTCATCTAAGAAGGAGTAACACAATTAATGCATCGGTGCGGTGTGACAAATTCCGTTATAGTCGCATAACCGACAATTGTCACAATAGCTTCCAATAAAGCTTGTCGTCATCTAAGAAGGAGTAACACAATTAATGCATCGGTGCGGTGTGACAAATTCCGTTATAGTCGCATAACCGACAATAGTCACAATAGCTTCCAATAAAGCTTGTCGTCATCTAAGAAGGAGTAACACAATTAATGCATTGGTGCAGTGTGACAGATTCCGCTATAGTCACATGGCTGACAATAGTCACAATAGCTTCCAATAAAGCTTGTCGTCATCTAAGAAGGAGTAACACAATTAATGCATCGGTGCGGTGTGACAAATTCCGTTATAGTCGCATAACCGACAATAGTCACAATAGCTTCCAATAAAGCTTGTCGTCATCTAAGAAGGAGTAACACAATTAATGCATCGGTGCGGTGTGACAAATTCCGTTATAGTCGCATAACCGACAATAGTCACAATAGCTTCCAATAAAGCTTGTCGTCATCTAAGAAGGAGTAACACAATTAATGCATCGGTGCGGTGTGACAAATTCCGTTATAGTCGCATAACCGACAATAGTCACAATAGCTTCCAATAAAGCTTGTCGTCATCTAAGAAGGAGTAACACAATTAATGCATCGGTGCGGTGTGACAAATTCCGTTATAGTCGCATAACCGACAATAGTCACAATAGCTTCCAATAAAGCTTGTCGTCATCTAAGAAGGAGTAACACAATTAATGCATCGGTGCGGTGTGACAAATTCCGTTATAGTCGCATAACCGACAATAGTCACAATAGCTTCCAATAAAGCTTGTCGTCATCTAAGAAGGTGTAACACAATTAATGCATCGGTGCGGTGTGACAAATTCCGTTATAGTCGCATAACCGACAATTGTCACAATAGCTTCCAATAAAGCTTGTCGTTATCTAAGAAGGAGTAACACAATTAATGCATTGGTGCGGTGTGTCAGATTCCGCTATAGTCACATGGCTGACAATAGTCACAATAGCTTCCAATAAATCTTGTCGTCATCTAAGAAGGAGTAACACAATTAATGCATTGGTGTAGTGTGACAGATTCCGCTATAGTCACATGGCTGACAATAGTCACAATAGCTTCCAATAAAGCTTGTCGTCATCTAAGAAGGTGTAACACAATTAATGCATCGGTGCGGTGTGACAAATTCCGTTATAGTCGCATAACCGACAATTGTCACAATAGCTTCCAATAAAGCTTGTCGTTATCTAAGAAGGAGTAACACAATTAATGCATTGGTGCGGTGTGTCAGATTCCGCTATAGTCACATGGCTGACAATAGTCACAATAGCTTCCAATAAATCTTGTCGTCATCTAAGAAGGAGTAACACAATTAATGCATTGGTGTAGTGTGACAGATTCCGCTATAGTCACATGGCTGACAATAGTCACAATAGCTTCCAATAAATCTTGTCGTCATCTAAGAAGGAGTAACACAATTAATGCATTGGTGTAGTGTGACAGATTCCGCTATAGTCACATGGCTGACAATAGTCACAATAGCTTCCAATAAAGCTTGTCGTCATCTAAGAAGGAGTAACACAATTAATGCATCGGTGCGGTGTGACAAATTCCGTTATAGTCGCATAACCGACAATAGTCACAATAGCTTCCAATAAAGCTTGTCGTCATCTAAGAAGGAGTAACACAATTAATGCATCGGTGTCGTGTGACAGATTCCGTTATAGTCACATAACCGACAATAGTCACAATAGCTTCCAACAAAACTTGTCGTAACTTAAGAAGCAGTAACACAATTAATGGATCGGTTCGGTGTGACAGATTCCGTTATAGTCACATAACCGACAAAAGTCACAATAGCTTCCAATAAAACTTGCCGTAATCTAAGAGGGGGGGAGATAATATTCTGTGTATTAATTACACAAATAAAAAATCGTAAAAGAAAATAATAAAATATAAAATTATCAACTGCTCATTGGTTCATATTTATATCGCCTACGGGGCCTTTCCGACCTTGCAGGTGAACTGATCGCCCTCTCCGGCCCCATTTCATTCACGTGCGATTGCGTAGAGGCAATAAGGGTTCAATAACGTGTTCAGTTATTGCTATTCAATATGATTTAGTAAAAACAAAAGCCTTCTATATCTAACTATATCCTTTAACTTTTTACTATATTTCATTAATTACACTTACACATTCATAAGTCTTCTCTATATACAAAAATCGGCCAAGTGCGAGTCCTTGTACGCTGAGGGTTTCATACAATGTGTGTACGAATATATTGTCTATTTGATGATGTATGTATTGTACGAACATGATGCCTTTCTGATGATGAAGGCAGCTTCTCCGTTGTTATCTCCGTAAGTTCACAAAATAAATTAAACGGTGCTTGCTTATGACAGCTGTCATCTTATATGTTTTAACTCCCTTACAAGAAATGACATAAACGGTCGTATCTTTTTATTGCGTTGACTTAGTTATTTAATTTTGTTTACAATTAAGAGACTGCACACTTGAGAACCCTAAAAAAACATCCTCATATTTTTTTCATGAAGTTTCTTCGAGCGTCTAGTAAAATCAAATAATCCATAAAAAGATTATATTAAACAAGTTTGAAATGAAATCTCATACAATATTTCGCACTTACTTTAAATTTCTCTCCTCTCCTCCATTTCTTACCGGAGCTAGAAAGTTATTTTTAGAACTAATTTCGACTTCATATTCAAACTTTCCATTCCAGGTATAATTTGATTTATATTTATTAGAGAGTTCACTTTGGCTCAGTAAATTCATATTTATTTAAACAGATTATTCTCTATGGAGGTATTAATTTTACTACCAAGTATATTAAGGTTCACTAATCTAAATTGTATCCATGTTCGAACTAAATTTAAGTTATATTCTCGGAAATTTACTTACACAAGACCATTTTGATTTAAAAAAAAATTAGATTTACATTAACTAATGTCATAATAATTTTCTACCGACTATTTTCTGGGACTGGAGATCCAGGAGCAGTGCTGTCCATAAGTGCAAGATCGTGTGGTGTACGACGGCGCCAGAGTATAAAAGGCACCGTGAAATATTAAGGCAGCGCCAAAATGAGCTACAAAGCACTATGAGCAAAGCGGCTGATCAACAATTACATATACTTACTCAGTCTACATATTTTTTTGTCTTCATCTTCATCACCAGCACTGAGTACCTAATACAGGCTATAAATATGGAGAGAAATGTGATACTAATTACTGTACAGCAATACGTATACACATGCAATTTAGACTGAGGCGAGCGGTGCCTGGGGCTTGAGACCCAGGAGCAGGTTTAAAGAGCTCTTTCATAATATATTAACTCTCACCTCCACCACTCGACCTCGCTAATGATAATAGATAATAAAGTAAACTTACGTGGACCTCGAGAAGGGTAACCTTAATCACGACACTATAACACTAACTTCCATGTTCACTGCACGAAAACAACAGAAAGACTGAGACTAATCTATCGCACTAAAGGTTATATAAAGTCTCCACGTCGGTATACTCGAAATAATATAAAATGATATACCCGCTACTACTACTTTATAAACAGTGTTGCTAACACGTTCATGAGTATTTAGCACGACGACGCAGATTTTCTTGACGCGTTATTGCCCAGAAGGACCTTCCACTTCATGACTTTGCTACCATTAAAGTAATCAAAGTATAATATCAAAAATTTCAACTTTTTTTAAGTGTGTAAAGATTATTATTTACATTCATTCATTCACTTATTTAACCTTTGAATACCACCTCAGTCATACAAGAGCCACAAGCCAGAGCGGACATGTATAAAATTTTAAAAAAATCAATTAGGTCACTCATGCCATTCATATGCATCATTAGGGTTAAGACACATCACATCCTGTGGTTAAATAACTGTAACATTTAAAAAAAATGAAAGAGACAGGAAACAGCTTATTTCATGCTGGTTAAACTCAAAATTGTAAAAAGTGAACAAAAATGAAGTAAACTTTTTTGCGGGCACAGATGTTCGAAGAATACGAAATTAAATTCGCGTCATGTGGCTTTTTGAAATTCTTTCTGACAGAGAAATTATCGTTTAGTAAATTACTTTTTAATTTGACAACAAAGAAAAGTGTAATTATTTTGTATCTGATCTCTGACGACTCTGGCGAATTCCTTCGCGTGTTGCTTCGTTCCTATGGGTCGTAGCGAGATTTAAAATAGCCTAAGTTACCCCTTGTTATATCAGCTATCTGCCAGTGAAAGTCCTGTAAAATCGGTCCAGCCATTTCAGAGATAAGCTGGAACAAACGGACAGACAAAAATTGTACAAAATGTTGTATACGTCCATATGCACTTAGTAAAAAGCGGTTATTTTAATATCACAAACAGACACTCCAATTTTATTTATTTGTATAGATTATACATATATGAACGATTCCCCGTGAGGGGACGGGTTAGAACACAATTCCCCTCTGCCGCTATAAGAGTATCTAGTAAGAGACGAGTAACCCAGCACTTCCGTTGGGGATCTGTTCCGACCAGCATCTGAATCCGACCGCCAAGTGACATAGACAAAACTAGGGAGTATCTCTAGTTCTAGATCGAAGATAAAATTAGGAGGGGGAGCGAAGAAAAGAATAATACGGTTTCAGTGGACCCTAAGCAAGAAACCACAGTTCCTGGAAGCGAAGTATTAATGGGATGAGAGAGCGAGGGGGGTAGATCTGGCCAATATGCAGCAAGACGGGAACATGTCCAAGAAACACCTCCTACGAGATACTCCCCCAGCAGCAGAGGGGAATTATATTCTAACCGTCTCCTCGCGGGTTTTATTTTGTGTTTTTATGAATAGTTCTACTAATTAGAAAATAGAAAGAAAAATATATATAGACGATTAAAAGTTACTACAAACTTTTGTTGTCCAAGTTGAATTAGAGCTTGTAAAAAACCCCGCATTAGTCTCCTCCCAGGGGTCAAACGGACCACGAGTCGCGACAATTAAAAGAAATACGATCTTACAAAAAGATTGGATGTGTCTTTTAGTAGTGTTTATTTCATTACACTTATATTGTCTTTTATGGAAGAGTGGAGTGGACTTTGTATACAAATTCATATAAGACAGATAATGAATAAACAGTAGACGGTCTTTCGGAAAAGTCTCGAAGTCATAAAAACTATATGAGGAGAGTGAGTGGAGATAAAAATGCAGTTTCAATCCACTTGAACTGTAATGGGATGGGAGATACAGGAGAGAAGTAGGCATTAACATCTGAAATGATCTGGAAATAAAGATAAGATTTTTGTAGACATCTCATTACATAAGTCGTGAAAATCGCATTAAAATTTGTTCAGTAATTTCAGGGTTATGCGTAACCAGACAGTGTGAAAAATATAATAAAAATCTGATTCTTTTATATATGTCGGAAACTAATTAAAAAGGATATGGATGGCCTATCTCAAAAGCTATACGCGCATATTATTATATATTTCTGACAGTAACCTAAGCAGTGCCTTGGACTTGTGACCAAGTTGTAGGCTTAAGGAATTCCTTTATTCGATCGAGACACTCACCTCCACTGCTTAGTTTCACTGTTTAATCCTAAGATTATACTAACATTAACCTAACCTAACACAAGGCTAACCTAACCTAAACCTAACTCACACCTCCGACATATATATAACTAGCTGCACACCGCGGTTTATCCGCTATATTTTGAATAATTCACATTTTATCATTATAAATTAAAAGTTATGTATTATTCTGATGTGTAAGCTATATTATTGTAAAGTTTCATCAAAATCCATTCAGCAGTTTTTGCGTGAAAGAGTAACAAACATACATCCATAAATTTTTACAAACCTTCGCGTTTATAATAATAGTAGGACTATAAACTTTTCAGAACTTATTTTATATTGGGGGTTAAAACAAACCCAAACTTATTATAGATGGCACTCATATACGTTTATTCCTGTAATATTGTTATTACATTTTTATTTACATTGAATCTTCCTATTACATATTAAAAACCTTAAAAATTTCAGCATAAAAAAAAATTGATATATGCTCATTTGTGCATAACTGTAGAAATGATTCCCATCGCAATATTTCTGTCCTTCTCTATTCATTATTACGCGTTTAACATCCGTAATAGCAAATTAAAAACGTCACTAACTGTATAGAAGTTTTTATTGTTTTCTCTGTCTAATAAATTTTAATTGTTCTAAATAGAAACAGTTTGTGGAGTAAAAGTACATATTTAGGTTTTACTCAATTCTAGATCTACTGAACTGATTTTGATAATTCTTTTACCAATAGAAGTCCATATTATTTGTGAGTGTTATAGGCTATATATTAACCCGAAAATAAAGAGACTTTTTCATAGTAGTCGGATTTGCTACAGTAAGTCGGAAAAAAACGGTCGAACGAAAACGTTGCTTACGAATATTGAATTGAATCAGGCGTTACTTTGCGGAAGTTCAAGATTTAAAAGGGATCAAAAGGTTATCTTGCTATAATCCGCGGCAATCTGAACAACCAGACTCGTACACAACCCAGAAGAGCACCCTGCCCACATAAAAGTGAGACGCGCGAACCCGAACCAAGACACTCCACACAAGTAGGTAGCTCGACGATCTAACAACCAGACTCGTACGGCACAACCCAGAAGAGCACCCTGCCCACATAAAAGTGAGACGCGCGAACCCGAAACACCACACAAGTAGATTGCGATCGACAATCGACGTACGTTTCGCTCCGTAACCGAAGCATCTTCAGGAGTTGTTGACTCTACAAGCGTGACTTGCGAACACTGCCTTAACGAGTAAAAACTGGGTGTCAGTAGTTGTTGTCTACTTGCAACGTAGAATCAATTTGAACCGAGGGTTAGTTAGTAGACAATGGAACAGATGGATCACTTTGATCCTGTATAGTGTGACAGGATAACAAAGCGGATACTTCCAACCGTATCAATTAACACTACACAGTACAGTACAACCCCTCGTATACTCGTGGAGGCGCAAAAACTTTAATTGCGCTAGTTGAGACAATTGCTTGGTTCTTGTTACTTACATTATTTAGGTAATACTTGAGCTAGCAATACTTTTTTTTTTGACCTGATGGAAAATGGCCACCATCGCCCATAGACATCGACGAAACTAGACGAAACAAGGTACCCCGTTTTGTCGTTGCGTTGCCGCCTCGAAGATAGAGTGAGGAGGGGGAGCGAAGAGAAGACTGCTGCGGTTTCAATGGACCCCGAGCAAGAACCCGGTGTTAATTGGAATCGTAGCAGTAATGGGATGGGATGAGAGACACTTGGCGGTCGGTTTCGCATGCTGGTGGTCGCAAGCCAGTCGGGGAACAGATCCCCTACCTGGGTTACTCGGCTTTTACGAGATGCTCTCCCAGCGGCAGAAAGGAATTGTATTCTTACCCGTCCCCTCACGGGTAATACTGTTGATAACTCTATATTCACGGTCAGTACATCTGAGACTTGAGCCAGTAGTCCGACGGAGCTCGCCTTATGACCATTATGGCTCTGTAGTTGTGTAGTGTAGTGATGCTGGGTCTCCATTACTATGGTTTGGAGTAAGTGTAAGATTGCTTACTCGGTTTCCGTTTTAAGTGCAATTATTATTGTCTTGTGCGTGTTACTGTGGGGTGATGCTTGCTTGCTTACTATGTTTATTAAGAACTAATAAAACACATCCCCCTCAACACATCCTCGCATAGCTCTGGTGGATACGCATCCTCACATTGTTGATACATTTATATTCACGTACCTACGAGTAAACGATATACAACCTCTGTTTCGATAGATTTTAGCCAGTCGTCAATCATCCGTCACTCAGTAAACATTAAAGTCGTGTGTAGCATAGTTTAATGTCGTGACGTGAGTCGTGTTGTTACTGAATTTTTTTGTAATAGTTAATGTTTAAAGACGTCTATTAATCTGCTCTTGGGTTTCAAACTCCAAGCACTGCTCGGCTTTCATATAAATTGCATGTTATTATCTATTCAGTGCTACTCAACACAGCACATGATATCAACCATATTTTGATCATCTATGAAGGGCTATTGTTACATTGTGACAAGATTCGTGACGTCACAAAACCTATGTCATGAAAATGAGTAGTAAAGTGTGAAATTTATATTTCAAGAATTATTTATAAGCTAATATGAATAATTGGGGAACACATGACGTCATGTAATAGGAAAGGGGGTCCAACAACATTGAGCCAAATTTTTTCTAATGTTCAAGTAGCAAATTCCTTGCGTTTTTTTCTAAACAGTGATGGCTACTATTAACCTAGATGTCCTATCCAGATCATGACGTGAATTCCAAGCTGGCAATTTGTACCTGGATTCAGACTTAACATTGAGAGCACGTGAGTAATCTAGATTTAGTTTTTTTACACATTTTTATACAGTTTTAAAACAAGTCTTTACAAAATGAAATTGTGTACTATTATAAATTACATCGCCATCTATTAGAAAAGTATGGAACAAATAATTCCAATCCTTTGTATTCATCATTACCAATTCTGATAATTCAGTTCTGATAAATCCGCGGCAGTTTGACGAGTAATTTCTTGAAATTAGCGAAGTGATCCTTATCAAGAATCACGTGAGTCGTTAATATATTTACTATCTTGATTTAATGTTAGTCAAAGTTAAAGTAGTCGAACAGTGTTGGTGAGAATTCCTAGTAGCGAAATAAGTCTTCTAACCTACTCCTGGGTCTCATCCCCCTTTTTATGTGCAATGTGGCTCATATAGAGATAATGAGTTTAATATCTTGGTAAAGTACTTTAAAAGTTTATTTCGAACAAACATCGTCACATAGATTTTTATATACCATTATGTCGCTATATCACTATATATAACATTTTAATTTATATATGACTAATTCCCACACACAGCTCGACATGCACTTCATCCCCACGTCCCACACACACTCCCACTACCATCCCATTAATGCTATGGATCTAGTGGACTCTGGGATCTAGCTCAGGGTCCGTTGAGACCGCAGCATTTTTTCTCTCTAGTCTATCTTCTAGGATGCAACGCATTGACAAAACAAGAGGGTATCTATTGTTTTGTCGATGTTCATGGGCGATGGTGGCTACTTACCATCAGGTGGACCATCTGCTCGTTAATTTTCATCAAAATTGATACAGTGATTTAAGTGTGATTGCCTAACAAACAAGACAGACTATCTATTCGTGAATTGTAGATGTCGTAAGTAGTATATTAAATCGCACTTTTCAGAGTTACTCCCCGCCCGGTGATGCAGTCAAGGCCAGTAGGGCCAACAGCATACAGAGTCCGTAAAAAAATAATTAACAGTTACTTTCGAAATTATAATATTAGACAGAATATGATGAATTATGTAATTTAAATTTAGAACCCAACGTGTAAATGGACAGCAACATTAGGGCATGCGTCGCGCACCACGACACAGAGATCTACGACGCCATATATTCCAAGGGGTAATAAAATTAAAATTCTTCCAACCCTGACACTACGTGACCTCATTGAATTTATAATACCACTGTTATAGTGTTGAGTTTGTCTCTCTTTTGTACAGGATGGATAGTGTAAACTTTGAGATACTTTTTTTATGGAAAATTAGGAGACGGCCTACCTGATGGTAAGTGGCCACCGTCGCTAATGGACATCAGTAATACATTAGCATGTAGCAGCAGCAACTCATCGGCAACAAGATTGATTCTTGCCACTCCATAGAGTGCGGAGGGTGAATTATATGAAACAGCAGAATAAGAGCGGGAGGGATAAGTCTGCTCCACGTGTACGCACAAAACACCTGACAAATGGCCACCAGCAGGATTATCCATGATATAGAGTTTTGTTAGTGGTTTTTAAAAGAACTCAATTAAAAATCCTCTTTGAGAAACTATAAGGATTGACAGAAAAACTGTGGTAGTTTTGTTTACTATAACCAGTAGATTGGGACCCGGGTGCAGGTTTATAATGCCGCTTCACAGAACTCTAGCACTCACCATTCACAGCTTGACCGACCTATTTAACAATTAAAGAAATAATAGGCTCTTGCGATCCCCAATAAGGAAGGCCTAGCACCATCACATAAGGTTTATATAGTAGAAGCAGAAACTACCTCTACAATCATAGGATATCAAAACTATCATAATATAGTTATTCTACAACTACCTATAGTATCTTTTCAAAACTTGTTCTGAGGAATGTAAGCTCTCTAAAATCAGTAAACTAAATTTAAACACAAGGTACAATTTCTCTAAATACCTCTCGCTTAACCGATATTCTATATAGTGGCCCCCCTCGGGAGCCATTCGTCACAGAAACGGTTAGGTTACAGAGATGAGTTCAGAGACTTGCGAGTTGCGGTCCAACCTATATAGAGCTGACATGAATGTATAATCTATAAATCTACCCTCACTTTAAGAGGAATATTTAAAAATATGCACAGATTAATAGTTTTATGTGTTTAACTTTTGAAACTATCTTAAAACCTAAATGTAGGAGATTAAGTTTTAATATTGTGAAAAACCTGAATTCGATCTCCTTTTACATTTTAGATTGCTTTTGCTTCGGATACTTGTAGGCAAATATTGCGGTGAGTTTATTTTTAAAAGTTATTGATCAAAATGATGGATGAATTATAAAACGAAGCGATTTCGCTACTCCACAGTAACATAATTTACAGTGACTTTATAGGAGATAATCTCAGAATTTACTAACCCGATTTTGATAATTTTTCTGCTGGTATAGAGCTACATTATCTTTATTGCCATAGTTTATGAAAAATATCTATAATTATTATACGTAAAAAGATATGGTCAATTAAATACAAGAAGCCAGAACGAAACCAGCTTCTGCGTCTACTTCCCTTTTATCCATTAATATTTTATTTACAGACTAAGATAAAAGTTAACTCTATAATATAATTCATAAATAATCTCATTTTAAATCAGTTACAAGAAATAATTGTATGTATCATTGAAATTGATACTTGTGAGTGTTTTTACTGATGCTCATGTTACTGTAGATGTTTCATAAAGAATAAACTGTCAATAAATTTAATAATGTATTTCATTAATAATAAATTTGCTATTTAATACTCTATGGTACAATTTGTGTTGCCACTTCTTGAGAAAATTGAAAATTAAAAGATCTTACCTATTAGTGAAGTTTGCTATTAATACATATTTATATGGAACGATTTATTATTTGTGAATGTTAAAGTATAGCATCCTTTTTAAATTCTATGTTTATGGGTCTCCTATACATGAATTTTATTAATCATAAATAATGAATCTTTCCAACAATAAAGGAATTATTAAATCGTTTCTGTAGTTTCAGTGATTTTAACATTCCTAATCTACAAATATTATTTCTTGATAATACTTAAGAGTTATCAACAAATAAGTATCTAATATTAAAAGTTTTATACTCAGTTTGTCCATAAAATATGACCAAAAAACATTTTTCAGTTATTAAAGCTATTGGGCATTATCTTCAAAATTTATTGCAGTCAACGAGCTTTATAATAAATACTTTGATATATTATACTATTCATCATTTCGAATAAATTTTTACGATATATCGAATTGTATTAATAGTTTTTAACGTAAGAAAGATTTTGGTTTTATTCGGTATCATAATTTCGTATTGCAGGCAGCAGGAGGCACTGCCATACACAATTGCAAGTCCAAGTCAAGCAAAGCCAATAAAATAGGCGCGGGACATACCATCCTATCCTTGAAGCTGTGATCAACCTTAAAAAACGATGTGATAAATGTTTTTGAATTGGTGCTTCAATAGATACATAATGAACAAAGTCTTTACACCCAATGACTAACAACTGTACCTTATAGAGATATCCAACATAGTAACAACAAAACATCAGAACTTATTGAAACTAACAACGTCATCTAGTTTAGAGAACAACTAATCACCATTGATTGAATTGATTGAAGCGTCAGTAGCTCAGTGGTTCAAGCGTTGATTCACGATCAAATCCCGGACATTGGACTACTGGCGTGGCCCAGGAGGCACTGCCATACACAATTGCAAGTCCAAGTCAAGCAAAGCCAATAAAATAGGCGCGGGACATACCATCCTATCCTTGAAGCTGTGATCAACCTTAAAAAACGATGTGATAAATGTTTTTGAATTGGTGCTTCAATAGATACATAATGAACAAAGTCTTTACACCCAATGACTAACAACTGTACCTTATAGAGATATCCAACATAGTAACAACAAAACATCAGAACTTATTGAAACTAACAACGTCATCTAGTTTAGAGAACAACAAATCACCATTGATTGAATTGATTGAAGCGTCAGTAGCTCAGTGGTTCAAGCGTTAGATTCACGATCACATCCCGGACATTGGACTACTGGCGTGGCCCAGGAGGCACTGCCATACACAATTGCAAGTCCAAGTCAAGCAAAGCCAATAAAATAGGCGCGGGACATACCATCCTATCCTTGAAGCTGTGATCAACCTTAAAAAACGATGTGATAAATGTTTTTGAATTGGTGCTTCAATAGATACATAATGAACAAAGTCTTTACACCCAATGACTAACAACTGTACCTTATAGAGATATCCAACATAGTAACAACAAAACATCAGAACTTATTGAAACTAACAACGTCATCTAGTTTAGAGAACAACTAATCACCATTGATTGAATTGATTGAAGCGTCAGTAGCTCAGTGGTTCAAGCGTTAGATTCACGATCAAATCCCGGACATTGGACTACTGGCGTGGCCCAGGAGGCACTGCCATACACAATTGCAAGTCCAAGTCAAGCAAAGCCAATAAAATAGGCGCGGGACATACCATCCTATCCTTGAAGCTGTGATCAACCTTAAAAAACGATGTGATAAATGTTTTTGAATTGGTGCTTCAATAGATACATAATGAACAAAGTCTTTACACCCAATGACTAACAACTGTACCTTATAGAGATATCCAACATAGTAACAACAAAACATCAGAACTTATTGAAACTAACAACGTCATCTAGTTTAGAGAACAACAAATCACCATTGATTGAATTGATTGAAGCGTCAGTAGCTCAGTGGTTCAAGCGTTAGATTCACGATCAAATCCCGGACATTGGACTACTGGCGTGGCCCACTCCTAGCACAAGCATTTTAGCTTAGTTGGAGGGGTAACGGTAATACTAGTGTACGTGATCTATACTGCTTATATAAAAAAAAGAAAGGAATGTTTAACAAACTAAAGAAACTGTTCAAAATGTTTATTGCGAGAGTTGGCTTCTTTTACAGTTTATGTTTTTATTAGGAAGCTAAAATATTCAACTGCAGGACATTGCTGATGCAACATTTATATGATTTATATGACAGATATGCGAAGAGCAAACAATTTCATTGTTCTGAGAAAAGGAATGAATGATAAATAACTGACCTGTTGAAAATGTTATAATATTTTAAATGTATTATATCCCATCTACTTTCTTAGTGGTATATTATTGCAACACTGTTCATAGGTAGACGCAATTTTTAAGCTATAAATTGGTGGAAGTTTTACGAGAAGTTAATTTTTACAAGTTTTTTAGAATCACAAAAACATCACTAATAATTTGAATTAGCTGTAGATATTACGTTATTTTATTATTTTATTGTAACTAATAATATTTATACTTAAATTAACTAATAATTTATTTATAATTGAGTGTATTAAAGTAGCTTTGATAGTTAATCAAATTCTTTAGGATATAAGAATAGTTAATCATTAAAAAGCGTTGAAATATCTGAAATATTAGTAGTTTAAAATATTTGAGTAATATATTTTGAAGCTTTAATTGGTAGAAAGTTCCCTTGTTTGTATCTAATTTGAGAACTTGACAACTACTGTATGGGTTATGTTAGACTACTGTTAATGTGAAGCTGCTCCTCAATCCATAGAAAAAAAGTTAGGCTATACGTTGAAAGAAAAGGAAGAAAAAAAACCCAATTTTTTTTTTTTATTGTAAATAAGGTGCAAACGAGCAGATGATCCACCTGATGGTAAGTGGCCACCATCGCCCATGGACATCGACAAAACAAGAGAGCCTCCCTTGTTTTGCCGATGCGTTGCATCCTCGAAGATAAAGTGGGGAGGGGGAGTGAAGAAGAAAAAATGCTGCGATCTCGGCGGACCCTGAGCAAGAGCCCAGACTCCACTAGATCCGCTGCATTAATGGGATGGGAGAGGGAGGGGGTAAGTCTAGCCCACATGCGGCTTGACCGGAACGCGTCTATGACACTTGGCAATTACCTCTAATGCTCGTTAATAGCTAATAACAATTTGAGTGACGCATTGAGTAAAACATCCTTTTTTGTCTTCGCTCGTAACTTTATTTGTGTTTTGGTCTCCAGATTGTTCTGTAGGTAAGAACTTATTTGTAAGTATAGATGTATTTAATTAACTTTATGACATATTCTTTTTAAGACTCAAATCAAACGGTTACCTCACTGTTTTATTGGAAATTTCGACTATAATTTTAACTGCAACTAGAGGTCAGTTTTAGAGGTTCTATTAACACAGAATATAATCTAAGAGAAGATAAAATGACTTATCTATTAAAATAAATTATTATTTCTGGTGATTTAATAGTCATCGGGCATTACTAAGTAAGTTCGTTTGATTTTCTATTAAAATTACTTTCAAGTAAGATACGTAAATTTTTAAAAATTAGTGTCTTTTTTATTCTGTTAAAACGTTTAAACATATTAACTATTCAGTTACGATTCGATGTTAATTAAATAAAAATTAGGTAAAGTCGAAAGTTTTAGTGATGTCCTAGTGGTTTTTTGTGAGCAGCTAATGAACAGCACGTGTGAACATGTAAGGAAGGATATAATTCATAACACGACGTTATTTATGTTATTGTCGATATAAAAATGTCTTTTGGAGTACAGTTACAATATAATAACGCTTAACCCTCGCTTCACTGAGTAATTACATTGGAATACGTTAGTGTATTTTTTTGAATACATCTTTATTAAGATAGGACCCAGAATGGACGAACGCAGATAGTCTTTCCAGAAAATAGGTCACTTAAATAATAATTTAGGGTCAACGCATCTGTAAAGGTACGTAAACTTTCAATATTGTTATCATTAGTTTTATTGAATAGCCTCCCTATGCAGCAAATTTAAATATCTTTTTTTTTCACGTCAAAACCTCTTGTTTTTACGGACCGGACGCTTCAAATTACTGGCAATGTCCTCTGAATTTTTTATCAATTTTCTACTAAATTAAACTGTAATTCATACCACAAGAGGTATTTTATGAAGTGTCATTAGTATATGATAGTCCAGACCCTTCCGCCCAGGTCTCAGCGGGGTATAAGGATTTCAAACATAAATACCCTCGTTATAACCAAGCTGTGAGTTAAATTGGTTTCATGTTGTGTTTGTAATGAATTTGTGACCGAGCTTTTTATTTTTGGACGTTTTAGGAATCTGTGACTAAAGGATATGTAGAAGAGACATCGTTCATTAGAAATTTAAGCAATTTATTATTTAAGGGATTTTTAGAAATCAAACTTGTTTATATGTAGCCGTAATAAAGTCCTAGAGCCTTATTAGCCAATTTTAGAATCCTTAAAGAGTCCGTCGAGATTAGCATTACCTAGATACATACAATATCTTTAATTATAACCACCCTAGCTTTAAATTTGGGTTACTGTCTCACTATCGGTCGGTCACGGTCACAACAACAACATGCAGGATTTTTTTATATAGTAACTAACTCGACTACTCGCACCACGTACCGTATGTTAGCAACGTTTAAAAAGTAGTATTAACGGGTAGGTCATTTTATATTAAGTCAAGTATACCGACGTGTAGACAATATATAACCTATAGTGCGATAGATTAATCTATGTACATGAAAGTTAGTGTTTTAGTTTCGTGGTAAAGGTCACCCTTCTTGAAGTCCACGTATGTTTACTTTATTATCTATTGTAGTTGCCGAGGTCGAGTGGTGGAGGTGAGAGTTAATATATTATGAAAGAGCTCTTTAAACCTGCACCTGGGTCTCAAGCCCCGGGCACTGCTCGTCTCAGTCTAAATTGCATGTGTATACGTATTGCTGTACAGTAATGGGTATCATTTCTCTCTCATTCTATGACATGTATTAAAATCGTTTTTTAGTTTCAGCATACTTATTGTTTTAATTGATAAATCTAAATATACAAATTGAACATAGTTAAAACACTATATTATGGTCATTGATTCTTGATTTCCTGTGTACTCGAAGAAGCAACACTTGGCTATATTCTTGATACCATTTCTTTATCAACTACTCTGTACCACAAAAGGGTCCATACATAATATTTTATGTAATAACCGTAATGATAGCCATCAGAATGTGTCTGATATACATAATTACGATTCAATTAAATATCGGTTTACCAAACCAGTTTAGAGTAGGCAACACTAGAATAAGAAATATTAAACACGTCGAAATAGTTATGATATGTTTAAGAGAAAGTTTTAGTGTTTTCTTTTATTTTTCAATTTGATTTACTTATTATTAAATATTATAAAAAAAACATAATTAATTTGGTAGATTCCTATGTAAAAGTCTTAAAGCGTAAGATGAATTTTGAGCTTTTACGCAAATTTTATTATGTAATTAATATAAAATTAATATTGAGTTTATACTAGTATAATAAGGGTCAGAACTACTTGCACTTAAACATTTAAAATTTAGTAAGTAAATTTTTAAAATAAGCTATAAAAGTCTAAAAATAAAAAAACCTAAAAACTCAAAATTAAAAGGTTGCATAGTATTGTCAAAATTTACTTTTAGGCTGCGTTTCAAACAGAGATGGGCGAAGAGGCCTCTTAACAAATTAACAAACGCATTCCTCCCTCATCTTTGGTGGAGACAAAGCCTCATGGTGGTGCAAATGGTACTGAAAGATGTAGGCGTATCGCAATGAAGCAAAAACCTCTAAACACTTTTTTTTTACAATTAATAAAAACAATATTACAAAACAAAATATATCCAAGGAATCCATTCTGTCAGAGGGAGAACATTAATCAGTGAAGGTCATAGGGTTAATCGAGCCACAAAAGTGGCAACTAAACAAAGTGGCAAAGGGGACGCGACCTAAAAAAGTTAATTAGGTCAGTTGCTAGACCTTTGTTGATAGGAAATATTGTAGTTTTCAAGCGGCAATGATTTGAATAGAGCTTTCACGAGAAACGTAAATAAATCCAAAATCTAGTGGATGCTGAAGAGATTCGCTTTCCATGTCTAGGTTTTATCATCCCCTTGAAATCTAGTGTCGATATTAAACTTCATCATCATCATCATGACAACCCGTAAATGGCCCACTACTGAGGCAAGTCTCCCCTTCAGAATGAATCACTAACCCTAACCTAACCCCCTGTTAGGCCATAGTCCATCACGATGGGTTGGCAGACTTCACACTCAGACAACTCAGAAAAGTCGTCAATGTGTGCCCAGGATCAAACTTAAACCACTCGAATAAGTCTTTCAAGTCTTAACCACTGGGATATCTCTGCTGTGCTCATTACGTCTAATCTAAAACTTATTAAAAATAAATTCAAGGAGTTTTCTAGAAACCACTAAGGAGTTCCACTATGAATCTTCTGGGTCCATTATTAGATCATTAACACGTAGTTAACCTACCAAAACGAAGCCATTAAAGAGTTATTCTATCCATTTTCTGGCCATCATCAGATGATAGTAAAATCTTCCATCATTACTTATGAAGGTGGTGATAATTTTGATAAATCGGAGACAGTTTGACAAGTGCTTTGAGTACGGATTGTCTGAAGTATTGTTCGTAAATGGGTGAGTGTTGTACAGTGTTAACCAGGACTGCTTGATCAAAGGATCGTGTGAGTTATTAGGCTGCTTTTGCGTTTTTCACCAGTTCACAGAAGTTGAATGTGAGTGTGGACACATTAAGACCACGTTATATCTGCACATAGTTAACAAGCCTTGGGTACTGCTCGAAACTAAGTAACTTTCCAATTTTATATGCAAGGGCACCCAAAAATAGTCACATCATAAACAAACGTCACTAGTGTTTGAGATGATAATCAAGATGTCACCGGTTATCACCGCTGTGATCCGGATGGAACTGGATACGGTCACTATGGAACGTGATGGGTGTTCAAAATGAGATTTATATTTTTATGGGGTTTCCTTTTTTTTTACTTTTAAGAGTCTATTTTTTTTCTGTTAAAATTCATTATGTGTTTATGATATATATAAGATGCACAGTTAAATAGATAAATAGATGTACAGTAGGTAAATGAAATTATGTACGAATAGATTGATAATTAAAAAGATGAAAGGATGCATGGATAAAGAATTGAATGAATATAATTTCTGAATAGATTAATGGATGTAAGAATGGGTAATTGCCTGTATATGTGGATGAAAGACTAAATGTACAAATAGTTTGATGGATGAATAGATGAATACATGGATAAATGTACGTATGAATAAATTAATGGATGTGTAAATGGATGAATTTATGAACAAAACTGTGCACGAAGATATGAATGTATGGATGATTGAATAAATGAATAAATAAATGGACTAATAGGTAAATGAATAAACAGGGTAATGCAGAGATAAATCTAAAGACACATAAGTGGAAAAATTATAATATAATGACTGAACAAAACTGAACGTTTGATTTAATGATGAATAGATGTTTGGATGTAAATTGATGATTGAATGCATGAATAAATAAATTCTTTTATAGTTGGTACTTTGTCGTTTTGCATTGCAATTTCTAAATCCCCGTAATTTCTTTCTACATTTATTTCATTCCATACAATCCGAGTGTAAATAAAAATAGAAATTGAAATACAAAAGGTAAACAATAGTCTTGAAGTTAATTTTTTACTAAATAACTTTGTAACTGCAGCTTTATTTTTTTTTATTTATCTGTACAGTGGAAAACAGATTAAAATGGCCTCGAGCTGTAAAGGAAGTTGTGAAGGCACGAAGATTAAAAACTGAAAAAAATAGATTGTTTAAAAGTGAACAAAGAGTCTGCATTTTTAAAATAGGATAGGCAAGGGATTTAGGTTATTGTGCCTTATAATATACTAGCGGCTCTTACTGGCACACATGGATGTAATTTACCAATTATATAGTAATTAGAAAGAGAAAATATAGATTATTATGAACTTTAAATTTTAATACAGCGCCATCTATTACATAACGTAGATAACAAAAACACGTTGTGTCATAAACCCCCATCTGTTTAATCTTATGGAACTAACAAATAATTACAATATATAATTTGCAATAAAATATATGTATTTAGGAAAAAATAGAGAGTTTGAAAAAATTACAGCTTGATAGGTTAGCAGTTTAGGAATTCTTCGCGGAAAATTATTTATTTATATACCTACATAAGAAGATATAGCTATCCTAACTTTGCTAAGTTAGGCTACGTTTCCACCAAAGATAGAGTAGAAGAATGCGTAGCGAGGTATGTCTTTGTTAAGAACAAATAGAATTTATCTAGTCTAGCTCAGTGTGTCAAATGATGCAATGAAAAAAAAAAAGGACATAATTTCCCGACTTCTAATCAAAGTGAAATAATTCTAACTAATATTGTAATTTCGAAAATAACTCCTAAGATACGTAGGTAATACTTAAGAATATAAACTAAACATACAAAAGTGCGATTTAATATACTACTTACGCCATCTATTGACGTATTGAGCGTGTCTGTCTGTTATGCAATCTATCTTATATCTCTTAATCAATTTTATAAAATGCGATACAGAGATAAATTAGAGCAAATGGAAGAATAAAAGTTATGTTTTATCGCGAAAGAAATACTTAAGAATACAAAGTAAACAAACGAATGTGCTCGTACGCCATCTATCGACGTGGGGATGAAGTACATGTCTTGCCTCTCTGTGTTGCCGTTGTCTTTGGGAATTAATCATAAATTGCAACCAGGCAAAGCGAGGATGTGTCGACGAGTTAATATATAATTTCTTCGTATATTTCATCCGTTTTATATCTACTAAAAGAATCTCTCTTTCCCCAGGTATCCTATAAGTTCCATGTTATTCTTCATTCTGAGCTACGGAACACTAGATGAAACGTAAATATTCGATCTACCTTTACTCCTAACATTTCTGTCTTTTTATCCTCCATCGTCATCCCATGAATTTGGTATAAATGTATTCAAAACATTAAGAATTTTAAATTTAATTTGTTTCAGTGTACTTATAGAACTAATATTAAAATTTGGAAAGTAATACTTAAGAATACAAACAAAACAAACGAAAGTGCAATTTAATATACTACTGACGCCATCTATTGACGGATAGATCATCTGTCTTCTCTGTTATGCAATCACGCTTAAATGATTGAACCGAATTTAATGAACTTTAGTACAGAGATACATTAGAGCTTGGGGAAGGACAAAGGCTATGTTTTACTACATAAAACGTGTGTGTATTTACGCCATCTATCGGCGGAATGCATGTTGAGCTGTATTTTTTTTATTTAAAATATATATAAAATATAAGTGATATAACGATTAATATGTAAAATCAAATCTAAGTACACGTGATAAATTGCAACAATTTTAGGCGACGATAGGCTGAGGATGACGAACTTGACGAATGTCGGCGATACCGCACAAGAAAAAAAACTTAGTAATCCAGCATCACGACATCACACCACTGCACAGCCATAATAGGCCAGGCCAGCTCCATTTGACAACTGGCTCAAGTCTATCAGAACAGAAGTAATATACAGGCTAGGTATTATCTGCTAATATAAAGTTATCATCGGTGTTGCTAACTCATGTTGGATTATCATAAGAAATACTTTAAAGATGACTAAGTATAGGTTACCATATCGCAATGACCACCTCATCAGCACATAAGGTCTAAGGTCTAACATTTCGCGCCGTCGCAGGGTTAACTCAGGGTTAAACCAAAACATTACGTGGGAACGAATCTTCTCACGATTCAATTCTACCCACAAATAGATTCAAAGCAAAATGATTCTTATTACCTATAGCTACGAGTTAGGATCGTGTGTCTCAAAATATATCTGTCTGTGTGTAGTAGAGGATTCATTTGCATTTGACCGAAGAACAATATCGTATAATCTTTATGGTAATGTCGCTAAAGGTTATAATGAATTGTTGGTTTTGATTTATCTATTCAATGCTTCTACAGAAGTAATCTATTGTCTGGTATACCTAATTATCGCTAGCAATGCCTATGCCTGAAAAAATCAGCCAAGTACTAGTTAGTCGAGCTCGTCTAGGGTTCCGTACAATCTGGATTGAGTAACAAGCTTAACATACCATCGAAACTGTTATGTCATACATCAATATAGGCCACACAGCTCCAAGGAATTTTAGATCTGGGTATTTAATTTTTTTTATTTATTTTAAATCTAAAAAATCTGATAGATAGGTCCTCCCTCGCCTCGCTTCACAATCAATATAAAAATAAAAATCCCTCACTTCTTCTCTCTAGTGAAAAATCTTCTGATCCCTCAGCGAATCGAGAACAACGGTTCTAGTCTAGACGATTGTATTTTCATACAAAATACATACATTCACATAAAAGATTAATTATCCTATTTGCCATACAATATTTAAACACAATTTAGATACACAATAAAACATGATAAATTTACAAAATAAATTTGGCAGAAATATACTCACGCCTAATACTTGCTCAGAACAAAATGGAATTTTATACGACATGAGTAATACTATTTTACTGCAAGAGTTCCGTATAAGACAATTCCAAGTATTATTAAGAGTACCATAGCAATAATAATTCAAGAAAGTCCTGAAAGCCGCTGTCAAAATGTTTTAGCTATAGTGCCCCCACACTGACAAGCTTGACTTACATATCATATCATTTTCTCTAGCACATACTACAGGCTCGTTGCACACTCTCACACTGTTACGGACACCAGCATGTCGCTCTTGACCCAAGGCTCTCCCTCAACTGACATGCTGTGCATACACAGGTCACAACTTATGTAGTTGTCATCTGTGTGTGCATAATAGTAATTGACTGTATATATTACTACCCTCAAAGGCTCGTTGCACACTCTCACACTGTTACGGACACCAGCATGTCGCTCTTGACCCACGGCTCTCCCTCAACTGACATGCTATGCACACACAGATCACAACTTATGTAGTTGTCATCTGTGTGGGCATAATAGTATTTGACTGTATATATTACTACCCTCAAAGGCTCGTTGCACACTCTCACACTGTTACGAACACCAGCATGTCGCTCTTGACCCAAGGCTCTCCCTCAAAAGACATGCTGTGCATACATAGATCACAACTTATGTAGTTGTCATCTGTGTGTACATAATAGTAATGGACTGTATATATTACTACCCTCAAAGGCTCGTTGCACACTCTCACACTGTTACGGACACCAGCATGTCGCTCTTGACCCACGGCTCTCCCTCAACTGACATGCTATGCACACACAGATCACAACTTATGTAGTTGTCATCTGTGTGGGCATAATAGTATTTGACTGTATATATTACTACCCTCAAAGGCTCGTTGCACACTCTCACACTGTTACGAACACCACCATGTCGCTCTTGACCCACGGCTCTCCCTCAACTGACATGCTGTGCATACACAGATCACAACTTATGTAGTTATCATCTGTGTGTGTATAATAGTATTTGACTGTATATATTACTACCCTCAAAGGCTCGTTGCACACTCTCACACTGTTACGAACACCACCATGTCGCTCTTGACCCACGGCTCTCCCTCAACTGACATGCTGTGCATACACAGATCACAACTTATGTAGTTGTCATCTGTGTGGGCATAATAGTATTTGACTGTATATATTACTACTAAAATGTACAAATGTAAATATTTAAGTAGTTATATCAGAAATGCATATCCTACCAACTTTCCTAGGCCATACTGGCTCACCTCTTGCTTCTTGTTTGCTTTGCTTTGCTTTTGCTTTGCAAACAAGCAAATTAAGTCAACAGTAACGTAATGTCACACAATACTTGCACATTAAAATTTTGGTGGTTAAACTAAAAATTAACGGTATAATATGAGCAATGTACATTTAAATTATCACAAGTCATTTTCGTAAAAAAATTTCATTATTAAATAAAATTTAAATTTTTATTAATATCAAGAAATATTGTCAATTTCTGAGATGTTCTGATTCTATACTATTATTTTTTTATGTTAAAATATGAATCAGACGTTGAAACTATAAATGGTATTCATTTTAAACGTTCTATACGTAACCCTAAAAAACGAGAACGTACTTGGATCACAATAATTCACGAAAAAATTCTAAATGTCAATAATGAAAATGTTTCAAAGCAAAATGAACCAAATATCTAATGTAAATAAAACTGAAATTTGAGTGTGAAATTCTGAAGGATTCACGACTTCATATTCAGTATTTGTCTCACATCTCGACAGTCTGCGTAGGTACAATTTAACCTATTATTTTTTTTATTTCCATCTTCTGTATATAGTTCACACAATTCTCTTTATAACTTATAAAAGCTATACGGGTAACTGCGCAATTACACTCAAAAGACTACAATAATACACAGAGAGGTCGAGCAGTGCCTGGGCTCTTCTACTACCAGTAAACGCTTTCCTTTACCACTGGACCCACTGACTCTAATATTTAACACTCATTCAGCAAAATAACAATAACACTAATTATTTAAATATTCAGCAAACTGAAGTCAAGGTTTTTTAATACGTAATACCTCCCTCATCCATTCCCACTATAATCACAGGTGGGGTCGTAGACCTGTGTTGCCAAATAAAATTAATCTAATTATATTTAATATCGATATTTTATACTATTAATATTTTAATAAAACCTAACGCTTACGACCTAACTTGATTACTTTCAGAGGATCGACATCAACGAAAAAAAAATTACGTACATTGAACAGAGATAATAGTCTTCACGGATCTAGTTATCGAACTTAGTTAATTCTTAAAACGAGTACAACAATTGCCAGCTTCAAAAACTCTTACATAAAGATTTGTCGCTCATAAAGCTCGTACACATAATCTGTTAGCTATTAAAACTTACACAAATTATTTTCTAGCTTTTAACACTTGTAGAAAATATTTTCCAGCTTTTAAATTTGAATGCTCTTAAAATTCGTACTGAATGAAATTGAATTAACTCTGACCTGACAGACGTTCATTTGACAAAACTTCAAGAAAGTAAACAATACAATAACAATGATAGTCTGTATATATATACAAAGAGATTACCAAACTCAGCTAGTTTACACTAAAGCTGTATTATAAATGAGAAGTCTCCTAAAAATAAATAAACGCAGACATCTGATAGAGCAAAAACAAACACTAATCTAGAATGGATTTATGCGCTGACACAAAGATTATTACAGATCACAGAACCACTTTAATATTCACCCTCTAATACCTACGTGAATATTCACAAATATAACAATATTGTTAATTTCTTGCAAAGCATTTCTGCTTATAGCCCTTCTTATTAAGAATCTCCTGTCAGAAGTTATATTTATGTTTTGGTTTCTCTGAGCAAAGAATAAGCATAAAGAAGAAATATAATAAAAAATGGATGATATTGTCTGAAATTAACATACTTTAATATAGGTTAAACTAACACAATAATAGTTGCTATTTAAGGACTTAAAAATGGAAAGTAGTAGATCATAAAGTTTTAATTAATGGAAAGTGCTCTCCACTTTGTTGTGTATAACCAATACCTAAGCGAAGCTCGGATATTGGGTCAATTAGTATTAGTAATATTTTGGGTAACTGTTAGTTAAGTCGAAGTCGGGTGTGTCAACTAGTTTAATATAAAAATTATTAAAAATATCGTTTGCGTTACGTTGCAGTGTTTTAATATTAATCTCAAATTCATTCATTATAATGGCAGATATAAATAAAGTTAAATAAAATACGTACTAGTAGGTTTACATTGAAAAGAATTTGACGAACTAAATATTTAACTAACCTTAACTTTAAACAGTGAAACTAAGCAGTGAAGGCGAGTGTTGGAATTCTGTTAAAAGACGTCTACACGTTGGTCACAATCCAAGGCACTACTTAGGATTCTCTCGTAATTGTAAGAGATAATATTTAATTATTTATCGGTTCAGTAGCAGTATCTATGTTGCGTTTACCCAATAGTCCTTTCAATATCACCCCCTTGTAGTGTCCCCCCTCTCCTCCTCCCTTCTCTTCATTTTTTTTTTTTTTTTTTTTTTTTTTTCATTTCACTAAGGGAGATGAAAAATAGATAGTAGCCGATTCTCAGACCTTCTGAATATGCATATAAAATTTCATAAAAATCGGTCCAGCCGTTTCGGAGGAGTATGGTAACTAACATTGTGACACGAGAATTTCATATATAAGATTGAATCCAAATCATTACAGAGTAGACAATATATAACTTTCGTTCCGATAGGATTGAGTTAATCTGTCAAGTGGTGTCGCGCAGTACATGTTAAAGTAGTGAGACTAGTAGTGTTATTTGATGGCGTGGTGCTAGGTTATCGAGGAGCACATAAGTGTGAGTACTTTATTATTTTATTATTTGGTAGTGAGGTCGAGAAGTGATGGTGAAACTTTACGGTTATAAAATACATCTTTAAACCTCCTCCTAAGTCTCAAGCCCCAGGTACTGCTCAGCTTCCATCTATATTACATAATCTTTACTCAATCTATGTATCTTTACTAAACAATATGTCGGAGAATAGTAAAAGATTATCGAATAATCGAATCGTCATCGCCATCTTTGGCGCTGGAGTGGGGCAGAAGTCACTTCCGTTGACGTGACAGTCTGGACCCTCGAACCTTTATATGCCATCGACAGTCTAACTGAAGTCTTAGTCTCTCAGGATGTGAAATAGTTCCTGGATAGTGTTAGTGTTAGTGTTGTGCAGTGCAATGTTAGTGCTAGGAGTGCTGTCCGATTAAGGTCACGTGAGTACCTTACAATCTAGTTGCCACGTCCTGTGTTGTGTTAGGTTTATGTGAGATTAACCTTAGGTTTAAACAGAGAGCCTGAGCAGTGGAGGCGAGTGTTGTGATCACTTAAAGGAATTCCTTAAGGTCACAAGTCCAAGGCACTGCTTAGGTTTCTCTCGTAATTTAACGAGATCATATTTGATCATTCATCAGTTCAGTAGAAGCATCTACGTGCCCTATACCCCACTATTCCATTCAATACCATCCCCCTTTTTAGTGTTCCTCTATATTTCCCTATCCCCCTTTCCTTTCACACCATTTAAAATCCCCGACATATATGTCTGTGTAACTTGATCTATGACCAACAATAGAATGTATTTTCTTTACCGTCTTCACCGTCGCTGTCGCAGCATCACTAAAGCATATAAGCCACATAATTCCTCGTGAAAACGAAGCTTTAGTGTGCTTTATTTTATTTGACGCATCGCTACGATATACTCATATATAATTATAAGTTAATATACTACATGCATGCATATTGGTTTTATTAGGGATATAATAAGGTACACCGATTTATTTACGACTAGGGGCCCGTCCCGGCTTCGCACGGGTGGATAATTTTTTTTAACATTTTGGCTCCCGCATTCTGTCGCTCCCTCTATCGCCGCGTTACTCGCTGCGCTGCGAGGCACGCCACACCGCGCCGGCGGCCCGTCCGGGATTATTTTTTGTTTATCTTGATATTTTTATTTCGTAATATCTTTTGACTGGAATGTCCGATTTCAATAATTCAAAAAGTAATTAACAGGTATTGAAACAGTCTTCATTATGAAATAATTTATTTGGATAAGAATTAATACAAAGTTATGGAAAACATGGTCTGATTTTGATAGGCATTTTTATCAACTTTTAAAATGTAAAAAAGTAGTTATAGTGACTTAACTACAATAGTTGGACATATGGTCTCGCGGAGTTTTTTGTAGATATTGATACGTTCTATAATATTGTAAAACATTATTTTGTTCTATCATCAATACTTTTCGCAGCGCATGCGATGAAAGATATTTTATGGCTAATTTTTTTCCACCTTGTGTTGGTTTTAGTGAGAATTTCAGGGGATCTCTAATTTTTTCTTGTAATAAATATAGCCTATGTTATTCAGGGATAATGTAGCTTTCTAATGGTGAAAGAATTTTTGAAATCGGTCCAGTAGTTTTTATGTTTATTCGTTACATACAAAAATACAAATCTTTCCTCTTTATAATATTAGCATAGAATGTATAAACTATTATTATATTTCACAGCTTCGTTCTAAGTTCTAATATCATCAGCACAACCCATTATTAGCCCACTGCTAAGCCGGGTCTTCTTCTCAGAATGAGGAGGGGGTTAGGCCATAGTCCTTGTCTTTGAGAATTTTTAGGGAACTCAGGAGTGCAGGTTTCCTCACGATGTTTTCCTTCACCGTTAAAACAAGTGATATTTAATTGCTTAAAACAACACATTTCAGAAAAGTCATAGGTATGTGCCCAGGATCGTACTCGGACCTCCCGAATAAAACACCGAAGACTCAACCACTGGGCTACCACTGTCACTGCCACAAGTAATTTAGGGTTAACTTAATGTAGCAACACTTTCTAATTGGCAACCTTTCACGTAGGTATTTATAATACACAAAAATAAAACTGGCTTCCATTGCATTCTACACATCATTGACAGTTTCGTGCTCAAAGCTTTCGTAATTAAGCTTCACTTGGTAAGTTCGTTTGATCATTAATTATATATTCAAAATTTTCGTACTTTTATGTTAATTGCTCTATAAAAGTTTTTGGAAATAAATGTAATAGGTATATTATAAGCAAAATCTTAATGAAAAGAATAAAGAATATTTTGAATACTTAAAAACTTGCATTATCTTAATAATTAAAAAAAAATAGCTGTTAAATTATTCTTGCAGAATTACAATAAAATATGACGTTTATTTGTTATTATTCAAACATTTACAATACAAACACTTCCCCTCTATACCGACACGTGCAGCTTAAAGTATTATGAATTATCAGTATTATGATTTATGGGTAACGACGGGGCAAATGCATATACGCGAGGGTTAAAAAAGTAAACAAGTTTTTAACATTTTTTGGTACTTTAACTTCCACGAGAATTTAAAGGTAACAAGGAGGCAAAATAAGAAATTACCTAGATAACAAATTATACTGAACTGGATTTTTAAATCAATAAACGAACGATGTGAAAGTTTGTATGTTTTGATAATCACGCGAAAACGGCTGAACGGATTTCAATGAAATTTGGCGCAGATATACTGTATAACCTGGATTATCACATGAGCTACTTTTTACCCGGGATAAACTTAGAGTTCTTGCGGGATAATGATAAAATATGTTTACAAGTGTCACATTTTGGATAAATTATACAGAGACTGCTAAATTGCTTAAGCAGACAGACAGACATCGTGACACGGGATTTAATATACAAAAAAGATGTAAGGACTAAGATTTATAACAAAATGTTAATGACTAATGATATTATTATACCCTTCGACCCTAACATGGGGTGAAGTGATAATATTATCTAATATAAACTTATCATTAATCATCAAATATTTATGAAGAATTTAATTATTTAAAAGTTATCTGTTGGATTACATTCTTGGTACACCAGATTGGAACGAAGTTCATTTTGCTATGAGTGAGCTGTGTTTAATACATAGGTGTGTCTGGACAAACATACTCACACTAATAAAAACTGGTACCTAATAGCATCTGCCGTTAGTAGATCAAGTTAGAAAGAAAGAAAGAAAAGAAAGAAAGTAATGCTTTATTAACAGACCTTAATATCTAAAGATACAATATATTATAAGTATACATCGGCGTCTGTCAATCGGATAACCACTCAGTATTGTAGAGGGAGGGAGTGTATCCCCCAACTGATTTTCAGTGGTTTCCTTGTATGCTGCGCGAGGCGCGGTGTGAGCTGAAGGCCTAAATATACATTGTAATTAGCTTAGCTTATACGTAAATACATATGATTAAAATAATAATGATAATAAATGATAAAACAATAATGATAAATGTACATAATTAAAAATGGGCTAATATATAAAAAGTAAATTTATATGGTATATGATATTTGTAGTTGTAATTTTTTAAATAAATAAAAATAAAAAATGTGTGAAGACCATATAAAATCTATTTAAAATGTATGACTTATTAATGCAAGTTAAAAATATATTGTGTTTAATCTGCCTGCTTTTGAGATTTTAACAGATATTCCTTAAATTTTGTTCGGAAAACATGAGTACTCCCCGAGCATCGGACTGGAGGTGGCAAATCGTTCCAACATTTTGTTGCATTATATTTGAAACTTCCTCGAAAGCAGGCGGATCTATGTGCTGGTGTATTTAGCATATAAGATTGGGCTCTAGTTCCGTATGAGGTATTATCGTCACAAGCCCAACGTAGCTTGTTGTACAGGTAAAGTGGACGTTTATTATTAATAATTCCAAATAACATTGTTGCGAAGTGAAGCTGTCTACGATTATTCATTTTTAAGATGTCAGCAATATTTATAAAGGAAGTAACATGAGAACGCGGGGGTATATTAAAACAATAACGTGCGCAAGCGTTTTGTACACGCTGGATTACATTTAGTTAAGGACGTTCTTAAACTTACTCCTTGGTTGCGATCCCAAGGCACGGATTGAATATGCTGTACAGTAATAAGTATCTTTCCCTACGCTTTTTAAATGTTTTCTCTACATACAAACCATACGTGTTTTGTAACCAACTTAGTGTTTGATGCTCATTTCGTACTCGATCGAAGAGAGAACCGAAAAACATCACTATCAATAATATTTCACATTAAAATTCAATCGTTAAAATTACGAATAGTTAGCTTATATGATGATTTAGGAAAGTTGGCTTTCTAGGGTTAATACACACGTAACCATGGTAACCAATTGTACTTCGTACTTCATACAAATCAAAGATTTTTTATAATGACATAGATTTTAGTCAATTCATCCACTTGATTAGACTGGAGTCGGGTCTCGGGTCCCGCGGGGCGTTATCAGTTGATGTATCGCGATAAGACACGGGGGCCTAGAACAACTTACTAACTAAACATTGACCTCTAACATTGGATACGTTATATGATTATAATTTAAAAGTATTATAAATGATAACCTGTATAGAATTTAACACTTCTGTGACCCAGGGTTAGGTTTTCAAGGCCTTTTTTTGCTCAAATTATTTATTTCAGATCTAAACTAAATAATAAAGTTTACGGACTCAATAAGCGACTATATTTTATTACTTTTCACTTGCACTAAGATTCCATAACTTGTCAAACTCTAACCTTTTATGCCTCTAACCTTTTATAGGTAAAAGGGGTTAAAATTTTTAAGGCTAGAAGATTATATTAAATAGTAAACTTTCGCAAGACACGTGCTTAGACATTTGGAAATGACTTCCTTTGTAAAATGGCTGATTAGTCAAAATAGCTCAATAAAACTTGGTTAAGGCGCTGATGTCTTACTCGGGAGGTCCGAGTTCGATCCCCTACACAGGCTCACACCTGCAAATTTTCTGAGTTATGTGTGTTTTAAGCAATTAAATATCACTTGCTTTAACGGTGAAGGAAAACATCGTGAGGAAACCTGCTTTCCTAAACGTCCTCCATGTTCTCAAAATTGCGTGAAGTCTTTCGTCCCGCACTTAGGCAGAGCGTGGTGAACTATGACCTGACACCCTAATCATTCTCAGAAGGAGACCCGGCACAACAGTAGACCATGGTTAGTGGGTTATGATGATACACAGATAAATCGGCCATTTCTCTTTTATCTTTTATATATGCCTTGTCCAAAATAGTAATATCATCGTATCAACCGCGGCCCGCTGACTAATGAAATCGTAATGATGAAGCTGAATCATTTAATCGGACCCCCGACATGAACAGCCCTGTTTTTATACAATCGTGGTGGCCTCAAACATGAAACTAAATAGAAGCAAATTCCTTTGTATATTAAAACATACAATGATAAATATCTTAAGCCATTATATTATAATGCAAAAATATCGTAAAATCGTTTTCTTTGTGCAATTGTAATAGTTAATTATGCAACTGTTGTATAATGAGGGGTATTAAAACACGAATGTGAGTTTATCACATGAGGCGAAGCCGAGTATGATAATAGTAATAATAGTATCACACTCGGTAAGTAATAAACTACATTATTCGAATTCTTTTAGGTCATAAAAACATTTTTCTACTAGACTTTTCTTCTTTTTAATTTTTTTTAAAATTTAAAAACCGTTTTCTACTAGGCTTATCTTCTTTTTAATTTTTTTTTAAATTTAAAAACCGTTTTCTACTAGGCTTTTCTTCTTTTTAATTTTATTTTAAACTAGCGGCCCATCCCGGCTTCGCGCGGGTGGAATATTATTTTTAAAAATATATTGGCCCTCCCGCATTTCGGTGCCCACTCTCTTGCCACTTTACTCGCTGCGCTGCGTCGCTATACTGGCCCGTCGCGTCGTCGTATATTTTTTGTCTATATTGATATTTTTAATTTCGTAATATCTTTTGAATGGAAGGTCCGATTTTAATAATTCAAAAAGTAATTTACAGATATTGAAATACTCTTGAATGCGAAATGATTTATTTGGATAAGGATTAATACAAAGTTATAGAAAACATGGTCTGATTTTGATAGGCATTTTTATCAACTTTTAAAATGTAAAAAAGTAGTTATAGTGACGTAACTATAATAGTTGAACATATGGTCTCGCGGACTTTTTTGTAGATATTGATACGTTCTATAATATTGTAAAACATTTTTTTGTTCTATCATCAATACTTTTTGCAGCGCATGCGATGAAAGATATTTTATGGCAAATTTTTTGGCACCTTGGGTTGGTTTTCGTGAGATTTCCTAAGGATCTCTAATTTTTTCTTGTAATAAATATAGCCTATGTTACTCAGGGATAATGTAGCTTCCTAATGGTGAAAGAATTTTTGAAATCGGTCCAGTAGTTTTTATGTTTATTCGTTACATACAAAAATACAAAAATACAAATCTTACTTCTTTATAATATTAGTATAGATTGATTGAAAAGCATTTGTCCAATATTTTTGGGTATCCTAATATAAACGATAGCTACAATTACGAAACAATTTCTTTAGCCAGCACAGTCTTATGAATAGGTACTTTAAGACGCGTAGGGTCTCTATTTGAGTATGTTTCTATGTTAGTGAATAGCTCAAGATGCTCCTTTAAAAATGTCCGTAATAAGGTTTGAAGTGAGGCACCACTTCTGGTTTCTACAATTTTCAAAGTCCTCTTGCTCTTTAACCAGAGTTAAACTGTAAAAATATTTTGTAAATGTTATAACATACTCAAATATTACTAAAATCAAAAACGACATTTTTTCCTGTCCTCTTCACGTGGAATGCCTCATATCCACTATAAGAAGATGACTGAGCCAATTTTTACAAAATTATAGAACTAGGTTTTAGATATCAAATGTCCCTAAAAGAGGGTACAACTAATTTTTTCCCTATTCCATATTTCACCGAGTCATTAGACGATGATACATCACGTTTCAGATAGAGACACCCGTCAACTGTCGCCTTAATACGATTTAGTAATTCATAGTAATGAATGTTTTTATGAGGGGAATGTGAAATATACAGACATGATGACATTTTATTTTTATGTATTCTTATCTTACTTATTAATTATGAGTAAAAAGCCTTCCCTTCGGTGTGGTAAAAAGTATTTATCATTTCGTTACAGCAACAATAATAATATACACTTGAAACGGAAACCCTTAGAAATGGAGACCAGGCTAATGGTTACCAGACGAACTCCGTGTGACAACTGGCTCAAGTCTATCGCAATAGAGGTTATATACAGTCTTGGAATACTACCCACGAATATAAAGTTATCAATGGTGTTGCTAACTTGACTCAGGAAAAGGCACACATAAAATTAATTACTTACACAATCCTCAATAAGGAAAACCTAGCTTCAAGACACTAAATTACACTACTAGCACCACTTTAGACAATGTTTACTGTATGAAGTCACTTCGCACACTAGCTCAGATCTGTTGGAACATGGTTTTTTATATAGTGTCGTGATAAAACATCGATCCACTGCAACGCTATTAACAGTGTTGTGTGTTAATTGTGGACAACACTATAGGGACCATATAAAAATTCATTTTAAATATTTTGGGATTTCTATAAATACATATATATATTATAAACTCCATTTAACTACTGGCACAGATTAGATACAAATTAAAAATTTATTAAATATATTTGAGAATCATACGAACTTACCTTGTAAAGTTTGATATCTAATCATATCAAAGATGATTACGGTTAACTATATTTTTAATACAGAAACATAGACAAAATCCGTACTAATAATTGTATAAAACTAATTTTTATTTACTATAGGGAAGTTTTATAATTGTTTAATTATATCGTAAAACAACATCATACTATAAATGGACCTTTATACCAGTTTATTAAATACTAGCCGACCCGTCCCGGCTTCGCCCGGTGACAATTTATCACGTGTATTTAGCCGAAACCGCTATGTCCCTGCATTTTAAATTTGTAATACCTTGGAAAATATTCATTTAAATTTCATGCTGTAAGGGTCCATATTGGTCTATATTAAATGTACAATGTATTTAAGGTACCTAATTGAATAAGGATTGATGCTGTATTGTTTTAAAATCGCTTCGTAAATAAGCCATTTCTCGTAAAAAGTTAAGGATAAAAAATGGTTATAGTGGGTTATCCCTAAGAGATAGACATATACCATCGCAGACTATTTTGTAGACCTTTTTAAGGTGTACAATACTGTAGTACATTATTTTGATCTATCTCGTAGGGTTTAGCCAGCGTTTGCAATGTAAGCGCAATAAAATGTGTTTATTTACGACATCACATTAGAAAACTCTAAAATTATCAGTGTTTCTCTACTATATTATGCATGTATTATACATATAAACCTTCCTCATGAATCACTCTATCTATTAAAAAAACAGCATACATAGGGACAGACAGACGGCGGGAAGCGACTTTGTTTTATACTGTGTAGTGAAGATAAGCGGCTCTTGTGTTTGTTCTCCTAATCCAAAATATTGGACGTAAATTAATCATTTTCAAACAATTTTGCCATATATCTCATGGTCAATAAAAGGACCGTCTGAATATTTCAACATAAAGTAACGCCATCTGTGAGAACTCACAAGAACTATGTGAGCAAAGTGTATGAGATGAACGCGTTAATGGCCGCCGCTTATATCAAAATTATCGCATAAATTAAAATTGATCTAATTGATTGTTGAACAAATACAATATGAGATATGTTCCAGTGATACGTTATCACATGCTTTTTTAATCTTTGTGTCGTATTTTTTTAATCTTTTGCTACACCACAAGACCCACTTACTGGAGATATTCTTCAGTCCGTCAACTGGATTCTTACGCAAGTATATGTCGGAAGCGTAAGTTAGGCTTGGTTAAAAATAGTGTTAGGTTAGCCTTATGTAAGCCTTTTTTTATGGTAGAAAAGGTGGTCCACCTGAGGGTAAGTGGCCACCATCGCCCATGGACATCGACAAAACAATAGATACCCTCTTGTTTTGTCGATGCGTTGCATTATCGAAGTTAGAGTGGGGAGGGGGAGTGAAGAAGAAAAAATGCTGTGGTCTCAACGGACCCTGAGCTAGATCCCAGAGTCCACAAGATCCACAGCATTAATGGGATGGGAGTGGGAGGGGGTAAGTCTGGCCCACATAAGGCTCGACCGGAACGCGTCTTTGATACTTGGCCGCGGCTCGACCGGGGTTATTCGCATGCTGATGGTCGCAAGGCAGTCGGGGAACAGATCCTCACCACCTAGGGGGTGATGGGTTACTCGGCTTTTACGAGATGCTATTCCAGTGGCAGAGGGGAATAGTATTCTATCCCCTCACGGGGAAATCTATCATTAAGCTTAGTCAGAGAGCCTAGGCAGTGGAGGTGAATGTTCACATATGTGGCAGGGCAGCGCTTAAGTTTCTCTTTCGTAATTGAAAAAGATCATTATGTTACTTATCGGTTCAGTAACAGTATCTATGTTGCGTTTACCCAATAGTCCATTCAGTTCAGTCATTAGTGTTTTTAAATTTAATGAATAATCTGGTAATAACTGAAATTAATTGAATATTATAGCTACAAAAATATTTATAAAGAAATTACTTTTTTAATTGGTCCAATTTGAACAAGCGATATTTTTCCGAATGCATTACAAGTCTTGAGATGTCCCACAAAAGTTTTCTTTCAAAGATCTCCGTTTCAATTGAAAAGGAAATCGTCTTTTCTGTAAGATCCACGATATTGATGCTCAAGTCTTTACTGGGGCAATTACGGTGACTTTATTTTTATATAAACTTTTATTTTTATAAAACTAGCATCTGCTCTTTAAAATGTTTGAAGAACCGGGTTTAGAGTAAATTAAAAGACACGCCACTCTTTCACTTACTTACACTTCGTGTTTAGATATTTGAATTTTTGTTGCTCAACACACAAAATCAACTGAACGGATTTCAATGAAATTTAGACACGGATACCTTATAACCAGGATTATAACCAGAACCTATAATATATCTTATAACTAGAAACCAGACAATATAGGCTACTTATTATCCTGGGAAAATGCATAGTTCTTGTGGGTGTGTGTAAAAATAAAAAATATTTATTGAACACCTAAATTATTTTATATAGCAAAATATTGAAAATTAAATGTTTTATATTCAATCTAAGTACACAATTTATTTTTAATTGGATGAAATGTTAACTGTGGGAACAAATATGCCTTCTTTCCTATAACGCTCATGCTTTCCAGGATAAAATCTATGGGTTGATCAAACTTGCACACTGGAAGTGTGTGGGTTTTTAGATAAATTTCATATTTATAACATACCTAAGTAGACTTAAAGTGGATAAGGGTCAATGGTATATTTTAATAATTAAAAATATTCTTGAGTATTTGAGTGTAGGGACACGCATCAAGCTCTGTGACAGTCTAGTTCTTTCAAAGCCCAATTATGCCGATTCAGTTACTAGTCATAGACTTTTAACACGGACTAAAGAACTAATTCAGCGAGTACAAAATGCATGTGCTAGATTTTGTTTTCAGATGCCTCCTCTTGAACATGTCTCCCCTTATCTTAACAATTCTAAAATATTAAGAATGGAATATCGGAGACAACCTCCCTATCTTTACACCAAACTGCGTTGGTCTGCTGACACTTGCAAGTACCACACTAGAGCTTCACCTTACTTGCCTTGTGTGCCACCGACCCGAGGTTTTTGTTATAATGCTACAAAATTATGGAATGACTTGCCTCCTCCTTTTCACAATATAAAAAGTGTTGAAACTTTTAAAAAGTAATATAAAATGTATTTGTTTAGTTTATAGATGGGCCCTTCTTGAAGTAAATATAATATATATATATTTTATTTTATTTTATTAACTTGCTCCTACACTACTACACTGCCTACCTACTACCTTAATTAATTAATTATGTAGTTATTACAGTATCGAGAATCATCACAATATATATATATATATTTTTCTAATTACTTATTGTTTATAAAATCCCGTCAAATTGTTTATTTGTGTTTTTAGTTATTCTTAGCAATTGTGGCTGTGAGATCGCGACGGCCGCCTTTTTGAAGGTAGCTGCTGAAAATCAGTGTTGGGTGACACCCAACTTATACTGAGTAGCAAATCTTTTTGGGACATAACACTGCACAATTATTATTATGATTTTTTTTTTTTATAAGAATGAAGCATACTGAAGGTTTGTTGTATTTAAGATTTAATTAAGATATTTTAAAAAAGTTGTTAGTTAAGTTTAATATTAGTTTTGTTAGTATTAATTTTTTTTTTAAATTTAATTTTGATGTCTGAACTATGCAGTGTATATCCCAAATGAAGATTACTTTACTTTACTTCAAAAAAATATATATTTAAAACATGACAAAAACAATTCCACAAAATTATTATAAAAGTTGTGACACGAAAATCCCGATATCCGCTGAATCTAACTCAGATTTAAACCATTTTATTACGGGACGAGTGGCGGACGTTATATTTCATAAAAGTTTACTTTCTGACTACGACAGAGTTTTACTTGTCCCTGCTATTGCTGAATTAGAATTTGTGACCTCCATTTAATTATATCTACATCTATACTTACATCCTTATTATTATTATAAATGCGAAAGTTTGTGATTATCTATGGACGTTTGTTACTCTTTCACGCAAAAACTACTGAATGGATTTTAATGAAACTTTACAATAATATAGCTTATACATTAGAATAAAACATAAGCTATAATTTTTAAAGATATTTTGTAAATAGTCCAAAATAATTGTGAAGTAAGAAGGCGAACAAGCTAATCTGCGGTGCGCTGCTGCTTTGCATTAGAATTAAAATATGAAATTAAACCTAACCTACTCATGGGAAACTGCACCCGGGAGAAGCCGGGACTGCTCGAGTACATATAATCACTTAACGAATGTCTGTACATAGAAGATGTTTAAGGAAACTTAATGTAAGAGGACTTTGACTCCAATATAAGACAATAATATCTGTTTTAAATCTTTGGTCCTTTTTTTTTTTTCGCGGAGGAATGCATTTACGCATACCCGACCAGTCCTGTGGGGGCTAGTCAGGTTATGTGGGACTCGCCAGCCAAAGGAGGCCGTCCTACCCACTAAACCTCCGCGGTTACCCTCTCCATCATATTGAGACGCTGCAGGATCGCTTACGCATTCTACTGCAGACGTCTGATGGTCGCCCCGCACTATAGCGGGCCTGCTAGCCTATTCGGGTTTGTCCCGAGTAGCGGGAACCCCCTCGGTACACCTTCATCGTGCGAGAGAAGAAGGTGGGCGTAATGACGCCGCCTTTTCCCTGGTTGACTTTTACGGATCGCTCCGCGGCCTCCTTCAGCGAGATCACAGACTCACAGAAGGAGGCGACTGCCAACCAACCTGCCTTGTATTAGGGCGATTCGAATAGTTTGAAATAAAACATTCGGATAATTTTATTTAAACTTTTAGAATTACATATGTACTAATAATCTTATACTAATATAAAGCTGAAGAGTTTGTTTGTTTAAACGCGCTAATCTCAGGAACTACTGGTCCGATTTGAAAAATTCTTTTAGTGTTAGATAGCCCATTTATGGAGGAAGGCTATAGGATATTTATCATCAAGCTACGACCAATAGGAGCGGAGCTACACGCGGACGAAGTCGCGCGGGTCACTAGTATAATATAATGGTAGACATTATAATTTTAGTTAGCTTGATCATAAATGTAATATTATAGGGTAACTAAAGTAAAGGTGGGTTAAGTTAATAATGTTATTGACATATATAATGTGATGTATAATTTTAAAAACACTATCATCGCCTCCGTGGCGCAATCGGCTAGCGCGTTCGGCTGTTAACCGAAAGGTTGGTGGTTCGAGCCCACCCGGGGGCGAAATTTATTGGGATAAAAGTATCCTAATGTTTTATTTCAAACTGACCCCCTAACTTCGCTTGGCTAAAACATTTTTAAATGACAATTATTTTTTTCTACAAATATAGTTATCCCACAGGAACTTTTTGTCCCGCATAAAGGATTCTATTTGTCAAATCAGGTTACAGTTTATTTGAGCATAAAATAAATTCATATACACACACTTGTTTTTGCGTGCCGTCCGTTTGATTAATTCTGCTATCCCACAAGAAGTATTTTATGGTATAAAAGTATCCAATTTTTTTAATCCATGTTATAAAGTATTTGTTGCTGATGCGCCCTTGTTTGATTTTATAGTGTGAATATTGAATATCATTGTGTCGGTCTTCCTTATTATTTACTAGCTACGCCCCGCGGTTTAACCCGCTGTATTTTGGATAATTCACACTATATCATTATAAATTATAGCATATATGTTATTCTGATGTGTAAGCTATATTATTGTAAAGTTTCATCAAAATCCATTCAGTAATTTTTGCGTGAAAGAGTAACAAACATACATCCATACATTCTTACAAACTTTCGCGTTTATAATATTAGTACGATTTTTGTCACTTTAATTAGATGTTAGTTAGGGAAGGCGTGTATTCTGGGTAAGCATGGGATACATGTTAACCTGCATTAGTGTCACAAGCCTCAGGTTCTTCTCAGCTCCTTCTTTAAAGCCCATGTTTTAGATGTTACTAGTCGGTCTGCTCCGGCTTTGCATTAAGGGTTTCGCAGCTCGACATTCATTTTACCCCCTATTTCAACCCTTTCAAGGCTTTTTCGGGAGATAAAACGTAGCCTATATCCTTTCCCAAGCCAAGGTCAATCTCTGTATCAAGTTTCATCAAAATAGGTTCTGTGGTTTAAGCGTAACATACAGATCAAAAGAGTTACCTTCGTATTTATTATATTAAAAGTTGTGATTTATAACAATTCTGAAACAAATTCTTTTATATTATTTTATGAATAAGTAAGTAGGTTACGAGTATAAAAATGATTGAATATTTACACAGCAATTTAATATGAATGCGGGTAGATTCATTAAGTACAAGTACACCGTTTCATGTGTAAGCGAACATTCTCAATAGTTCATCAACGGGCATACATTCAAACTGGGTCTCGAGGGTATCTTCACATTACTGTGAAACGTTATGGCTAGGATGGTTTGGATAACAGGTTTTTATTATTAATTGTTAGCAACATTTATTGTTAGCTTTTAAAAGATTTATATTATAGAGTAAGAGCCCGAGTTAATCAGACTTTCGTGATTTTGGCAGTCTATGTATGTATCTATGTATGTATGTTTGTATGTTCCACCCTAGCGCCTAAACTACTGAACCAATTTTTATGAATGAGGTGTCAATAGATTCGTAATAATAGCGCGGGTGACATAGGCTATAATAATTTATGATTATTTTTTTATGACGGAATTTAAACCTCAGATTCTAACCTCGAAAAAAATTAAACTGAGCTGATTATCACGTGTTTGGTATTAAAAGAAAGGTCTTAGCGAGCACATTACAAATATGTATATAAATCTTATTGTTTAAGTCAACATATATGTTTAAAATGCGTTCGTATAGTCCGCGCGGCGCGGTTACGTAGTCGGGTTATAGTTTTTAAAACTTTATTCTTTTATTTAATGGTTTTCCGTTTCTCGATAGAGATAACCTTTATAATCTTATACTGTAACGTAATGTTGGTTTTTATTACTTAAACGAGTGAATAACTGCAACGACAGGACCGCGCGGACTATACGACCGCATTTTAAACATATATGTTGACATAAACAATAACATATATATACATATTTGTAATGTATTCGTCAAGACCTTTCTTTTGATGCCAAACACGTGATAATTAGCTCAGTTTAATTTTTTTCAAGGTTAGAATCTGAGGTATAAATTCCGTCATAAAAAAAGTCATAAAATTTATATAGTCTATGTCACCCGCGTCATTATTACGAATCTATTGACACCTCATTCATTAAAATTGTTTCAGCAGTATAGGCGGTAGAGTGGAACATACAAACATACATACATAGATACATACATAGACTGCCAAAATCATTACCCTTCCTTTAGGCTTCGCCGAGTCTAAAAAGGACGAAACAAGAAAATAATTCAGATAGAAACCCATGTCTGTTTCATGGTAGTGTTCCTCTAATCACATATATAATCATAGTAGGTATACATGTGTGCAACCACGGTTCTACCTTGACCATTTTTATACCGATACATTTTCTGGGTTTCTATCTCATCATTCTATAGTTTGTTTGCATATGTCCCTAATAGAGAGATATAAACGATCGATAGGTTTAAGAACCGTGATGTCGTGTGGAGTATAGATAGATAAATAAAGATGGCGTCAGTTGATGTGTCAGTTGTGTTTTTTTTTTTTTTAATTATATGCGTTTGCTCGCAATGGGAAATGTCGAACTGTAACTACGTGGTGTACTGTAGTAACTTTATATTTCTAAACTGAGTATCGCAGAGTGTTAAAAATATTCGCAAATTTTTAGAGAAGATGTCTGCAACCGCTATTTGATACGGCTACAGCAAAACGTCTCCAAAAGGGAGTCAACATAGTTGGACAAGTTGATAGAATAATATTAAAAATATATACGTTAAGATATTATATCCATAGTAAAAAACAAAAAAAAAATATATTAAATTAAAATATTATTTGATAATTACTACTAAACTAACCTTATTGTAAAACAAAACTTATTTTACACTTATCAATCTATTTATGAGTTTAGTATTTTTTTTTTTTTTTTTTACAGGTGTACTTTACACCTTATACATAGATAAGTTATTTACAGTATCAGTCCGGTTTTTTATGTATTGTTGAAGTGCTTTAGCTGATCGACTATATATTTTGAAAATTTTGTGTCAGTTGTGTGTCACACGTTTTCCGGGACATATATTAATTAGTGCAGTTATTACAAGTAAAATATAAATGCACGTAAAAAATAACATTTAGGTTAAGTAAATTTAAAAGCCCTTTGGAATACAAGTCCTTATTTACTCGTGTTTATAAAGTAACAGCAATTACAATATTTATATTTAAATAAGCGTATAAAGAGAATAATTAACAACATGTTCTTATTGTTTAACTAGCAGCTTGACCTTGTTTTTGTTCAATAATTCATTTCTTTGTCTCTGTTACAGATTTGTCATTACAATTGAGAGTAGATTCCAAATAAGAATTTTCACACGCCAATTTGATTTTGGATGTATTTTTAATACGTAATCCAAATGTTTTAGATTGAGATTGATTATTTATTTAGCAAAAGCACTGTTAAACTATAGAAATAACATTGAATCTTTTTTTTATAATAGATCTGCACCTTGCAAACGAGCCTTGCAGATGGTCCTGATAGTAAGTGGCAACCATCGCCCATGGACATCGGAAACACAAGAAACACTCTCTCGTTTTGTCGATGCGTTGCATCCCCAAAGATAGAGTGGGAAGGGGGAATGAAGAAGAAAAATGATGCGGATTCAGCGGACCCTAGGCAAAAGCCCAGAGTCCACTAGACCCACAGCATTAATGAGATGGGAACGCATCTATGACACTCGGCGATCGGATTCGCATGCTGGTGGTCGCAAGCCAGTCGGGGAACATATCCCCTACCACCAAGGGGGTGCTGGGTTACTCGGCTCGTACGAGATGCTCTCCCAGCTGCAGAGGGGAATAGTATTCTAACCCGTCCCCTCACGGGTAATATTAGTAGCATAGCATGTCCCTATCGTCCTAATATTAGAAAAAGACCAAGATATAAAAATTGTAATGTTATTCACATAAATAAGATATTCAAAATATTCTTAACAACCCTTATAAAAACTCTTAATTTTGTCCACAATTTGTCTTCCCGTACCCTTTTTTATGACCGAGATAAAGTCCATATTTTTGATTATATTCTAACTGTCGTAAAAACTTTTACCTAAGAGAAAGGCAAGGCTTGCCAGATCTATATTAAAGTATAAAATCTGAAAAATCCTATGGGTAAAATCGTCGAAAAATTAAGAAAATCGTCGCCAACCAAACTTTCTGGAAGGTCTGAAAGAACAATATTTATTTGATTTTTTTAGTAGTCATTTTTCTTTTCTTTTTTAGTTTTAGCTCTAAATTTTTTTTTCTTTGTAAATGGTTATACATTTTTTCCTGGCAATGAGTAGATATAGTAAAAATAAAGTTTGCGTAAATTTTGATTTCTGGGACCTTAAAGAAGAAGAGTCCCTTAATGTTACAGCAAAAACTAAAATGGGTCAGCATTTAGAGTTACATTTAATATGAAACGATCCCTATGATATGGTGTCTGCAAAAGTATACCCAGTAATGATGACTTTGGGAGGGATCAGGAAAAATATGTGTTGAATCTGATTGTTGCATATTATATACGAGATATCATTTCCATTCAAAACTCATAATGTGCTTGTACAGAAATTATTTAATACTTTAACGTAGACTACGCATGCCTTGGCTTTTGTACTATAATATTCTATGTAGATTGTCATTCTATGAACCTTGTTTGGTCTGCAAATACATAAAAATATATATATTAAGTATCATATTATATACATTTTAAATCGAAAATCTTATAGCAATCCTTTCTGAAGTGAATTGAATATAATTTTTTTTTAATATATTTTTTTTATTATTATTTAAAAAGTACTGTAAATCAAGAATTTACTGCCCCAACTGTCTTTTGAAACTTTAACCTTATCTTTTTAGATTATGGAAGTAAAGAGAGAGAAAATTGAGAACGATTGAGAATATAATCCTCTCGAGAAAAAGATTATTTATCGTTTAACAGCGACTCAGTCAACATGGACGCAATTAAAATATACCACACGTCAAACCAGGAGGTAAAGTTAGTGGATAATAGCGCTAATATAACCCAGCCTACTTTCACAAGGAAAAAGAATTTCGTAAGTACTCATATATTCTCACGATTCAGGTATATCTCAAAGAGTGCTTTGTTACAGAGTTATGGTAAAAACCTGGACACGAGCACCATCTGCCGGCGACAAACGAAAGATTTATAGCCTACTTTCCTACGAGTCGCGTGGTATAAGTTAGAAACTTGTTAAATATTTTTTTAAATTTAAATAGAGGTCACCTCATAGGTAATAATTTTACTCTATGTGATTGTTTGACCATTAAACTGTATAGTATATTTTATTGGACAACGTGACGCCAGTTCTCGTCTTCCGACCCTCAGTCCAACTCGCGTCCGCCCCGATATATCAATGAGCAAGAGACAGCGTGGGTAGGTTACAAAATAATAGATATTATGGACACAAAAATTACCCACTGAATATTAAATAATATACATTTTAGCTTCCTAAAGTCCTCTATAACTAAGGCAAATCTAACACGCTTATATGTAGAGCAAGAGAAGTAAAAGCCATTTCTATTAAAGTATAAGTTTTCAAAGAAATCAAACGTTCGACAGAAATTTCTAGAAACATATATGTAAAGAAGGTGATAGGATTTTTTTTATTCCTTTATTTTATTTAGGGGGATTTTTCTAGATAGGTTAAAGAGTTTTAAATTTTTCAATGTGTTGATTTTTTTAAACGTAAGATGGATGTAATAGTGTAATGTTGACAGAAACCTGTTTGATTAATGAAACAGTTATATTCAAGAAAAACTTAAAATACAACTGATTATCCAAATATTAATTTTAAATATTATGTTTCTGGATACTTCAAGTTAGCAAAACTGTTCATAACTTTATATTCGCAGGTAGTACCTTCTATTTATTTGAAGCTTTGGAGGTGTTGGAGGTAGGTATCAAGATAAACGGTCAAGTCGTGAATAACCTACGATACACCGATGGCGCCGTGCTTATAGCCTCTTCAGAAAAAGACCTACAGACATTGGTGAATAGGGTCAACGAGTGCAGTGTGAAGGCAGGGTTGAGCATGAATATTAGCAAGACCAAATTTCTAGTGGGACAAGGATCTAAAACTGAAAATTCAGGTAGAAGGCAAATATCTAGAGCGGATGCATATGTATAAATACCTTGGTTCTTGAGTGAATGAAGAATGGGACTGTGGGCAAGAAATTCAAACCCGGATTGAAATAGCCCAAGCATGCCTTAAAAGGTTGAAGAAGGTTTTGTGTAGCCGTAAACTATCTATAAAGCTCAGACTAAGAATACTCCACTGCTATGTCTAGCCAGTAGTGTTATACGGTAGTGAGGCATGGACTTTGAAACGTCTAGAAGCCTTCGAGAGGTAGTGTTACCACAGAATGATCCGTATTACCTGGTTACAGAAAGTTTCAAACCTGAACGTACTCCAAACTGTCGCCAGTAGCCGGGAGTTACTGCAAACCGTCAAGAAGAGAAAAGTCAAGTATTTGACACGTCTTGAGACACGAGCGATACCGTCTCAAATTATAATGATGGGCAAAGTAGAAGGCAAACGACGCGCTAGAAGAAGAAAAAAGTCCTGGTTGCGCAACATCCGCGTATGGACGAAGATCGTCAACGTGGAAGAACTATTTCGCTTGGCGCAAGACCGCGAAAAACTCGCTGAGCTGACGTCCAACCTCCAGTAGTGGAAAGGCACAAGAAGAAGAAGACATTCTATTTTATTCGAAGACTGTATATAACCTCTGCTCCTATAGACTTGAGCCAGTTGTGAAACGGAGCTACCGTGGTGATCATTATGGCTGTGCAGTGGTGTGGTGTCGTGATGCTGGGCCTCCATTACTACGGTTTGAAGTATGTGTTTAATATTGTTTACTCTGTTTCCGTTTTAGGTGCATGTTATTATTGTCTTGTGCGTGTTACTGTGCGGTATCGATCCAATGTAGATAAAATGTTATCACATTTACAACAATTTTATAATAAAGTACTCAATTTTTTTTCCTTGTAAGAAAATGATTCCTCTTCAGTTTATGTTATAATAGAATAGAATATCTAAAATATTTGCCCGCTACATGCTATGTCTTTGACCAAACTTCCGTTGCAGATTAAACAGCATGTCTTAAATATAAAATCTTCCTTATCTTAGTCCACGTAAGTACCATAGTTAGTTACTACGAAAATTTATACAGAAGTATTAAATTATTCAACAAACTGCAACGAGACAAAAGAAATATTAGAGAAAAGTATAAACTTTCATATATTGCTATTTTAATTTAAATTAATATTTTTATTAAAATTACGTAAAATTGCTATTTTATTTATATGAACTAGAAAATTGCTAAAAATCTGTCATGTACTCTACCTGTAAGTTTGCTAGGAATCTTTCATGTTAATTTGAACTGTAAAATTGTGTAGAATCTATTCATCATCATCAACATAACCCGTTAATTGCCCACTGCTGAGCCAGGTTTTCTCTTCAGAATATGGAGGGCTTAGGCCATAGTCCACCACGCTGGCCCAGTGCGGGTTGGCAGACCACACACCTTTAAGAACATGGAGAACTCTCAGGAGTGCAGGTTGATGTCTATGTCTATATTTCTGAATGTATTATGTTAATATAAACTACAAAATTACTAAGACAACATCATGTTAACGTGAAGTGTTAAATTGCTAAGAATCTGTCATGTTAATAATATGATCTGTAAAATTGATAAAAAACTTCTCCTTCAGTTCTAAAATGAATTATAATTTTATTAAGCACGAGCGGCCTGCCCTCGCTTCGCTCCGGGTATTTAAAGCAATATTATAATTGATGTCCTTTAATTGTCACTGTAATTGTGTAGTTTTTCACTATTTGAAAAAAGAGAGAGAGGGTAAGAAAAAGTTATAAAAAAAAACATAATAGAAAGAAAAAGAAAATAAAAGCGACAGATAAAGATAAAAATTAAAGAGACGAGAGAATTAAAATTAAACAAAATGGCCATATTCACTGAATTGAAAAACGTGTATGGCAACACTAAATCACCTTTGTCCCTCACGAATAGTGTAGTTTTCTATAAGCGAAAATTTTTTTTAATCGGATTAGTAGTTCCTGAGAAACTCTTCAATTTACAAAATGGCTACGTTAGATTAGAATTTTATGGCAACACCCACATAGCCTATGTTAGCTGGAAAAGATGTAGCTTTCGATCGGCAAAAGAATTTTCAAAATCGGTTCAGTAGTTTTCACGCCTATTCACAACAAACAAACATACAAACAATGAAATCTTTTCTCTTTATATAGTAGTGTAGATGTAGATTAGTTGAAATAACTTAATATCGCATAATATTGTTACTTTTGCTATTAACCTCAAATTACTGTATTAAGTAATAGTAAAAAAAAAACAGTCTAAAATTGTTAGCAATCTGTCATATTGATATAAAATGTAAATTTGCTAAGAATCTGTCATGATAACAGAAATTATAAATTAACAAAGTTTTAGTATTGAAATAATTATTAAAAAATTTTGTTCTCTTTCATCAAAGTTGGTCTACTCGTTTACCGATCCAATAAAAAACATAAATATAATTAAATTATCTGAATTCAGGACAATTTTCATCAGCAGTCAACGTTCAGCAAAACGAATACAACTTTACCATGCAAACGACGTGAGGCTAATTTAATTCCAACTTGTTTATTTTTAAAATAAATTCTCTTTGTTCATGAATAATAAGTTTTTTATATTATTTATGTAAATAAAAACATGTTAACTTTATTACAATTAGTAAAGAAACTATTAATGCAAATATTCGCTACAATTTTGATTATATAAGTATCGTTTATTGGTATGTTATAGAGAGTTACAACAGTGAAGACGTTTTTATCTCTGATATTAACTTATACTTAAATATGTCATAGAATGAGAGAGGGATACTGTATACACATGCAATTTAGACTAAGGCGAGCAGTGCCTGGGGCTTGAGACCCAGGAGCAGGTTGAAAGAGCTCTTTCATAATAGATAATAAACTTACGTGTACCTCAAGAAGGTTGATCTTAACTTTCATGTACACTGCGCGGAAATACCTGAGAGAATGAGACTTATCTATCGCACAAACGGTTATATATTGTCTACACGTCGCGTCGGTATACTTGTCATTACATAAAATAATCTACCCGCTAATATTTATAAACGGTGTTGCTAACAAATAATACGTTAAAGCTATCAACCAAAAAACATATATTGGGACATCTTACTGACATATCAACGTAGGACCTAAACTATAAGGGTTAGAAACTTGAAATTTTGCACAGGGGTTCCTTTTATAACGTAGGGGAGTACTAAGAAAGAATTTTTGAAAATTCACCCTCTAAGGGGGTAAAACGGGGGTGCAAAGTTAGTATGAAACTTTGCCGTTTTTGATGTTATTCAAATGAAATTCAGTATGAAGGTTCTTCATTGGAAGTCATGAAACAGGGGTAAAATATTTTTTCGAAAATAATCCCTTAAGGGGCTAAAATGCAATGTTAGTATGACTACTTCATGAAATTATTAAATATGTCTACAGACGATCTACTGTAGGCTAATATAACTACCCCAATATCGCAAAGGAAGTTGCGGGTAAAAGCTAATAAGTTAGAAGTTGTCACTCAAGTGAGGGTATTACAATAAATCAATACGACTATTAAAAGTGTTATACTATATTTTTGTATAACAAAATACAAATAGTTATAGTTAAAAAGGATATACTGCATCCCGTTAATAGTTTACAGTATTAATGTTCGTTTTTAAACAATTTACGAGCGACATGTGCGCTACCATTAGTGCATTTTAGTTTAAAAGCTAACCTACCATTACTATGGACAAACTTTATATATTATACCTAACTCACTTCCCTAAGGTATCAATAGACTTAGAACTCTTCATAAGAATTAGATATATAGTCCTATCGCTGCATATCTTACTGCTGCCTATACGCTTAGATCTATTAGGCTAAGCTACGAATTTTAATTTTTAATAGTTTATTTTACCAGTGAGGGGACGGGTTACAATACTATTCCTCTCTGCCGCTGGGAGAGCATCTCGTTAGAGGAGTAACCCAGCACCCCCTTGGTCACATGTGGGCCAGACTTACCCCCTCCCTCCCCATCCCATTAATGCTGCGGATCCAGTGGACTCTGAGCTCTTGCTCAGGGTCCGCTAAAGGCGCAGTATTTTTTCTTCACTCCCCCTCCCCACTCAATTTTCGAGGATGCAACGTCCATGGGCGACGGTGGCCACTTACCATCAGGTGGACCATCTGCTCCTTTGCACCTTATCTACTATAAAAAAAATATTTAATACATAATATATTTAGGCGCTTACGACGGTAAACATATTTTATAATTATCCTACAGGAACTCTAAATTTTTCCGGGATAAAAAGTAGTCTATATGTTACACCAGGTTATAAAGTATTTAAGTGCCAAATATCATTGAAATCCGTTCTTATTTATTAAAAAAAACCTTCACATCTTATACTAATATATTATAAAGCTGAAGGGTTTGTTTGATTGTTTGTTAGTTTCCTTGAGCGCGCTAATCTCAGGAACTACTGGTCCGATTTGAAAAATTCTTTCAGTGTTAGATAGCCCATTTTTCGAGGAAGGCTATAAGCTATATATCATCACGCTAAGACCAATAGGAGCGGAGCATCACGCATACGAATTCGCGCGGGTCGACTAGTTTATAATATTAGTAAGATTCATTTGCGATTGACACTGTTGCCAGTGTATTGAATCAATTTCTCGTCTCTCTCTTCAATGTATAAAATATATCACTCTAACTCCCTGTTTGTAAGGTAATTCTTGCAGTAAGTGCCCTTCTCCCTTTGGTGGACATCCCTTTAGAAAAATCTACTTGTAATTAAGTAAAAATATGTCTAGTTTGTGTTCATCTCTAAGTTTTACAAGCACTAGGCTTCGATTATATATCTAACTCTTTTTATTGATCGAACTGCAAATTTTTATTGCGAGTCTATTGCTCGAAAACTACTGAACAGACTTTGAAAATTCATTTTCCGGGTAACATAGGCTACGTGGTGTTGCCATAAATATTCTAATTAAAAGTATATGGCCATATAAGTGCCACACACACTGTAACTACTGATCTGATTTCAATAATTCTCTTACCGCTAGAAAGTCAAACTATGCCAGAGTGACATTTTTCATAAAACGGACCTTTGACTAGTAGACACGTATTATAATAATAATAAGAAATTCCTTAAACTATCCCAACTGAAAGTGCATGAAATATTTACATATGATACCGAAGTTAGTTTAATAAAATGCAGTTGAAATCCTCAAAGGAAAGTTATGTTTGGTAGTAAAATGACGTGTTAACTCTCGCCTATAGTGCTCGGCCCTGTTAACTTACATTTAACTGAGATATTAATAATATAAAAGACTCACTTAAACACCTTATCAAAAGTCCTTTATTCTATAAAATTACTCGACAAACTATCGCTAAACTATCGACGTAGACCATATCTATACTTATGTACTAATATAAAGATTTGTATTTTTGTATATAACGAATAAAAATAAATACTACTGAAACTAGAAAGCTATATTATCCCTGAGTAACATATGCTATATTTATTACTAGAAAAAATTAGAGATCCTCAGAAATTCTTACTAAAACCAACACAAGGTGTAAAAAAATTAGCAATAAAATGTCTTTCATCGCATGCGCTGCGGAAAGTATTGATGATAGAACAAATAATATTCTACAATATTATAGAACGTATCAAAAATCTACAAAAAACTTCGCGAGACCTTATGTCCAACAATTGTATATAAAATTGATCGAAATGCCTATCAAAATCAGACCTTGTTATTCATACCTTTGTATTAATTCTTATTCAAATAATTTATGTCATACTCAACACTGTTTCAATACCTATAGATTACTTTTTGAATTATTAAAATCGGACATTCTATTCAAAAGATATTACGAAATTAAAAATATCAATATAAACAAAAAATACACACCGACGGGCCGGCGTGGCTCCAAGCACCGCAGCGAGAGAGGGGGCACTGAAATGCGGGAGCCAAAACAGGTGAAAATATTTTTGAAAAAAAATCAATAGAAATTACTATCCAGCCAAAGGTTGTGGAATTAATGAGGGTATTTGTTACCTAATTTAGTGTTATTAGTTTAAATAGAAAGTAAGCGACAACAAGCATTACAAGCTGCAGGCACTATTTGAGCTTCTGTCACACAAGACAGATGAACAGTTTGACAGATAAATGAATATCATTTCATTACATGAGTACCGTATAACACGAGGTAGTGAGGTAGTAAGCACACATCTGGTACAAGGTCTATTTAACGTAAAGCATCTTAAGATATACATTTAGGCTTGATACACATGAGCAACACATAATCTATGCTCATATTATAAGTATCTTTGTTTGAGTGCGCTTATCTCAGGAACTACAGTTTCTAATGGAAGAAAAAATGTGTATGTATAGAAATATGTAGATAATTTGTATAGTTTATATATTTATAAGACTTTTGAAGTGAAACTTCTTTAGAATCGTTGTGATTTCAAACCGGATGCAACGGAAAAAACGACAGGTAAGAGACACAAATACAAAAATGTGTAGGAAAGAATGAGACAGAAATATACATACTATTTTATATTATTATATATATTCATCTCATTCTTTTGTCGATTTACTGAAGTTTCACTTCTATCGTGTGTGAATCGCATTTTTAATTATATACATTTTTAACGTACACAAACACCTTTTATTTAAAAAAAAATTGTATTCTCGTTTCTACCCATCTCAGCATTGTTATTCCATTTAATCAATTATTGATTTGATTTTGATTTGATATGTATTATTTCTATTTTATTTGTGTAGAATAAAGAGATTTAAAAAAAAAATATATTTTAGTTTAAAAATAGTCTATTTATCGAGGAAGACTATTGGCTATATAACATCACGCTATGACTAATAGGAGCGGAGTATTATGCAGACGAAGTCGTTCGAGTTGGCTAGTTTATTTATAAAAATTTGCTTAAAAATATAAATAAATAATAATTAAGGTCAAAGTCAGAAGACACAATCTCAGAACGATGCGACGATTTACTGATATTCAAAATAACATTAAATGAGAGTATAGCTGTAAGTATGATATAAATACCGCCAGCACCATCTAGCGTAGTAAACCGAACTAAACACTAATTACAGTAGTTGACCTTAACCACGAAACTATAACACTAAGTTCCATATACACTGCGCGACAAAACTAGAGAGACTGAGTAATCTATCGAACTATCGGTTATATATCCTCTATACGTGGGTATACTCAAAATAGAATAAAAAGAACTACCCGCAAATACTAATTTATGTATAAACGATATTGCTATTTCTAAATAAGATAATGTAATACCTAAAAAATATTTTTGAGTATAAGAAAAGAGCGTGACCTGCAAGTTAACGCGAATGGGGCCTTAGAGGCCAAAAGGATGTTGAAGCTCGTTTCACCGTGTTTAAAAGGTTGATATAAGGGTTTACGGTGCGCTGAAAGTGTATTTTTTCACGTAAATATTGCTTATTTGTTGGGCGGGTTTCGCTGAAATATTTTTTATGAGACGCCTTTGTAAATATTAAAGTAGCCTATTGCTGCTGGTTACTAAATGTTTGCCTTTTTTCTATTTTTTTTTGGTTAATTACGATCATATTTTTTTACTACTAATTCTATTAGTAGTGGAGTCCCAGCGTTACGACTCCCAGCTCCTATTGTTACCGAGATCACTTTAACAACTAATTGAAGTATATTAGAATAGAGGTTATATACTACCTTTACGTAGTATACCTAATACTAGAAATACAATTAAAGGAACTACAAGCACTACTAAATAATCTTTATTACTTTTTTTTTAGTTCAACGACATTAGCTTCGTCGGTTTCAGATTATTATCTGACACATAACGCAGCTAAATATCTACCTATAATCTACCTCGGACTATATCAGATAATAGTGAAACCGACCGAAAAAATTGAAGTGAAAAAATAATACTTTATCTGAGGGAAGAGGATTATTTACAGATATTATTAATATTTCTGTAGGTATCTAGGACATGTTATGAATGTAATATTATTTATTTCACGTAACCAAAATCGATTTAACTATAGCCACTGGGTTTTATTTGAAATAGCGACTTGGAGTTACAGTGTAAGCGATTTAATATTTAATTTATGATTAAATACAGCAAAAATAGCCTTGTAAAAGAATTTGTAAATCTATGATAGTAAACATATAAATACTTAAAAATATAAAATGTATGACTTATTTAAGCGAGAGACTATCTTTAAGTCCGTTAGATTGTTGACATGAACCAAATGTTGTTGACGGGAACCAGGGACGTGCCGTCCATATTTGCGAAGACGTGCGACGCACGACGGCTCCAGGATAGAAAAGGCGCTAGGAAGCTTTCTGGGGGCGCCAGACCGAAAATATAATATTGACATGATGCTATAAAAGAAGTTGACGCAAATAATTGTAGACAAGGGCGCACAATACAAAAACTACTGGAGAGAGCCAACCACATTAAAGGCAAGACAGAATTTTTTTTTTGCTCTATAGGCGCTCATAAAAATTGCCAGAGTTCCTTTTTTTTGGCCAATGGCCTAATAGTCAAACCTCAATCAACACCGATGTCTGGGTCAAGGGACGGATGAAGAAGGCAGTACTACTGGACACGGCACGCATCGTGAGGAAGTTTTTCACTCTGGAGCCCTAACCATGGGTAGCGTGTTCCCGCAGCCGGTTAGTTTTTATTGAAGTGAAACTTCTTTAGAATCGTTGTGATTTCAAACCGGATGCAACGGAAAAACGACAGGTAAGAGACACAAATACAAAAATGTGTAGGAAAGAATGAGACAGAATTATACATACTATTTTATCTATACTAATATTATAAAGAAGTAAGATTCTCAAACATAAAAACTACTGGACCGATTTCAAAAATTCTTTCACCATTAGAAAGCTACATTATCCCTGAGTAACATAGGCTATATTTATTACAAGAAAAAAATTAGAGATCCCCAGAAAATCTCACTAAAACCAACCCAAGGTGCAAAAAAAATAGCCATAAAATATCTTTCATCGCATGCGCTGCGAAAAGTATTGATGATAGAACAAAAAAATGTTCTAGAATATTATAGAACGTATCAATATCTACAAAAAACTCCGCGAGACCATATGTCCAACTATTATAGTTATGTCACTATAACTACTTTTTTATATTTTAAAAGTTGATAAAAATGCCTATCAAAATCAGACCATGTTTTCTATACCTTTGTATTAATCCTTATCCAAATAAATTATTTCATATTCAAGACTGTTTCAATACCTGTAAATTACTTTTTGAATTATTAAAATCGGACCTTCCATTCAAAAGATATTACGAAATTAAAAATATCAATATAAACAAAAAATACACGCCGACGCGACGGGCCAGTGTAGTTCTATCTCGGTGATACTCGAAGTGCAGCGAGTGGCAGCGAGTAACGCCGAGGTAGAGGGGCACCGAAATGCGGGAGAGCCAAAATGTTTTAAACTAAATATTCCACCCGTGCGAAGCCGGGATGGGCCCCTAGTATTATTATATATATTCATCTCATTCTTTTGTCGATTTACTGAAGTTTCACTTCTATCGTGTGTGAATCGCACACACACCTTTTTTTTTAATGTTTTTCATGAGTATTTTTATATATTTAAAAATGTAATTAATAGGATCTTAAGAAAATTATATAATTTATAATACAACTTTTACTAGCAACACAACTTGTTAAGTGAATCTTTGACTAAACATAACCAATGTGGGCCTTATCGAAGTTCACTAATATTATTGTTAGATTAGTTAAATATTAGCATACGAGGTCGCGCAGTGGAGACCAGAGTTTTTGGAGTTTAAAAATGTCTTGTCTAAAGTGCATTTTGTTCACTAAATATTAGATAGTATTGAGAAACCCAATGAAATAATTTTTGTATCCGCTTCTCTCACTCTAACACTCACACCACACAACAAATAATTGGAAAGAGCAATTCAATAATGCTCGGATGATTTTTAATATTCGAACAATTGGGCCCATCCATGTATTTGTGTGCATTTTTCACAGTCGATGTCACTTAAATGCTGAATAACTGAAAATTTTAAAAGACTGAGTTATTGCGAGAATACATACTATGAAACCATAGACAATGAAGTTTTTAAGAATATAGATTTATTAGAATAGGTAGAATAGGTATCCCGGAATTTGGATTGGTCCTTATCATCATGTCCTTCACTTCTTTTTACTATAATATATACATGCTCTCCCAATAAATACTGTCAAACGGATGACTGTAGAGCAGCACCTGGGCTATTCGATTCACCCCCATGTAGGTTCAACATTTCCTGATCGTTTTCGATTTATAATTTTTTTTGCTTATTTTAGCCCGTTCTTGACTTTAATCACAGTGATCTCAATTATTAAAATTTTTGATTTTTTTTCTTAAACAGAAGAATAGTATGTTTTTCAAAAACTAAAACATTTATGGTCGAAACTATCTTTGCGTCATAATTTTAAGTCGGTCGCTTTGATGAAATTTTATATGATTCTTCAGCGATGAGTATAAGGAGAGAAGAGGTTAGCTTTGTGAAACCGAGTAACCAATATCATGACACCACACCACAACCATGATCGTTCAACGGCGAGCTTCGTTAGTCAACTGGCTAAAGTCTATCGGAACAGAGGTTATGTGCTGTCTTGGATTAAAATAAAAGGTACTACCCGCGTATATATATTTATCAATAGTATTGCCAACTAATAGAATATGTAGTTGTAAAACATATTAAAATTCTAGCTTTAGTTTTTCCATGCATAACATATTATCCATTTATTTATTCGAGTGTATAGTGGATGTAATTTATTGAATTTTTCACGCTGATCTGTTCTTTCTGATTCAGTACACTGTAAAATTGTATTTGAATTATTATAATTTCTAATACATAGTAATAGATAATTTAAATATTTATCTATTTGATTACACACAAGATCCTGGGTGACCTGGGTGCAGCAGTTTCAACCCTATATAGCTAACGGACGTCGAAATTACCCTAAAAAATTATGTAAGTTTAAAAAATATATGTGTTTAAAGTATATTATTTAAAAACTGAATTATTACTATTAAAGTAAAGAAAGAGCAAAGATTAAATGAAAATTTAGTATATTATTTTTTTTTTAAATAGAGCACTTGAACAATTATTGAATTGAATCAAGCGTTACGTTGCGGAAATTCATGATTTAAAAGGAATCAAAAGGTTACCTTGCTATAATCCGCGGCAATCTGAACAACCAGACTCGTACGGCACAATCCAGAAAAGCACACCGTTCACAGAAAAGTGAGAAGCGCGAACCCGAAACAGGACACACCACACAAGTAGGTAGCTCGACGATCTAAAAACCAGACTCGTACGGCACAATCCAGAAGAGCACACCGTTCACAGAAAAGTGAGAAGCGCGAACCCGAAACAGGAGATACCACACAAGTAGATTGCGATCGAAATTCAACGTACGTTTCACTCCCTAACCGAAGCAACTTCAGTAATTGTTCGCAAGTGAGTGAGTCCTGTTTCGGGTTCGGGCGTCTCACTTTTCTGTGAACGGTGTGCTCTTCTGGGTTGTGCCATACGAGTCTGGTTGTTCAGATTGCCGCGGATTATAGCACGGTAACCTTTTGATGTCTTTTAAAACTTGATCAATTTTTTTTTCATGAAAGTTTCATTTAGAAACACACATTACTTTCGTTATGCAAATATTAGAAATAATAGAAAGTATGGAAATATGCATGAAAGAGGTTGTATGTGGGAATAGCTGGAAAGAATGACAAATGACGATGGTATGAAAGATGACAGTGTAAACGAAGGCGTAAAAAAAATAATTATCGAGCATTACCTGAAGGTTGAGGCCCAAGAGCAGGTTAAAGACGTAGACTAGACTACGCATAAACTCTCACCTCCCCCGCTCAAGCTCACTACTGAATATTAAAATATTAAAGTACATTACTCACGTTCTCCTTGGTAATGGAGGCCTAGCACCACCCCACTACACAACACTACACTATTAAAAAAAGTCATATTATTTGTAATTCTACTTGGTCTCTGTAGGATATTCGTTTCGTTTTATAGCTTCAATTTCCGTTGTACAATTTATTGTTGGACCACTACTGTTTAGTGTTATAATAAATTTTGTTATGATTGCTTTTATGTGTTTTAAAATTTACATTTTTAGACATATTTTATGGATTTAATTTATTAAGTTATTACATCATATTACACATTATGTAAGTTAGTGAATATCTAGGAAACTCACTAAATCTCATTCATCTTTTCATTTCATTCAACTACAATTTGTGAAAATTTAAGGTATAAATTCCAATATACTTGTGGCTATTTAAAATATCAATTCTATTGCACTTGCGTGGTTATTAAAGAAATAAATATTAATTCTGTTACACTTGTGTGGCTATTTAAGATATAAATTCTAATAAACTTGTATCCATAGATATCCTACTTGTGTCACTATTTGAAATATAAATTCTGGCAATTTAAAATAAACATTCTAACAAACTAATGTGACTATTTAAGATTTAAATTTTAATACACTTTTGTGGCTATTTAAGATATAAATTCCAATACACTTATGTAGCTATTTAAGATATAACATTTATTACGCTTGTGTGGCTATTTAAAATATAAATTCCATTGCACTTAGGTGGCTATTTAGGATATTAATTCTATTACACTTGTGTGGCTATTTAAGATATAAATTCCTATACACTTGTATCCATAGATATCCTACTTGTGTCACTATTTGAAATATAAATTCTGGCAATTTAAAATAAACATTCTAACAAACTTGTGTGACTATTTAAGATTTAAATTTTAATACACTTTTGTGGCTATTTAAGATATAAATTCCAATACACTTATATAGCTATTTAAGACATAACATTTAATACGCTTGTGTGGCTATATTAAATAATATATTAGTACAATTATTGTCTGGCAATTTAAGATGTGATACACTTGTAAAGTTGCTTGAGATATAATTTCAATACACTTAATTCAATTTCAATACAATAATTCTGGCAACAATTTGATATACAATTATAATTTAGAGTAAATGTTTTCTAAGTAAATATAAACAGTCTGCTACTTTGTAATAAATATTTAAAGCATATTTTTGTTTTTCCCGTCGTATGTGTTCCTAAATAAGAAATATGAAACAAGTTTTAACATAAAACAAAACTTGCTTGAGAGCTCCACAAAGGGACTAATGCGTTGATAACACGACAAAGCCCAAACTTTTTGCACTTCGCTTTACAACACAAAATATTTTACATATAATATTTTGTTATAAACTAGTATACCCGCTACTTCACTCGCGACTTCTACATTAGGTACTAATACTAATTCAAAGACACTTACTTACATATTAACTCACTTTCTCAACATCGCTTCCAAGAATTACTTACCCTCTCATGTATTCTATGAGACAGTTCTATACCACAAGTACTAAGCTCCTTTCCGGGATAAAAAGTATCCTATAATTGTGTCATTACAGCTTACAAAGTATCTGTAGGCAATATTTTATTTAAATGCGTTGACCTGCTTTTGTATGAACAATTCAAATTTTGCTTTTTTTTGTGAAGGTGAAAATACCCAAGTTTCTTTAATATCTTTAATATCCATTCAACAGTTTTCATTAATTTATACAAATCTATTTATTGAATGCATTAAATTTATAATAATTTATAATTTCATATAAAGTATAACATTATGGGAAATAATGAACTTAGGATTGGAAAAAGGAGCCATGACCCAGGAGTTCCTTTTATAACGTAGGTGAGAACTAAGAAAGGATTTTTGAAAATTCACCTTCCCTAAAGAGGTAAAACGGGGGTGCAAATTTAGTATGAAACTTTGCCGTGCTATTCACATATAAAAAAATACACAAAATATTAAAAATTCAATTCAATCAGAAGAGGGGTAGTCTGGCTTACATACAGATCAATCTAAATATTCTTCAAGTAGTTCATGTACAGCAATTGACAGCAATTAAATCGTAAAATTAAAAGAATTCAGCTTTCCAAAGCTCCACCCGGACTTGGTAACTCCAATGCTTTAAACAAACTTCAAATTGAACTTTACGACCTCCTTCATTGAAATACTTGACTTTTCTAAAGAGAATCTTTTAAATTCTTTTTATTACTATTCTTAGTAATGAAAATCGTGATTTGATTCTTGAAGCTATCAGGTTAGATATATAAGGAATAGCTACTGCAGGAAAGGACGCCGAGCAGTACCTGGGGATTGAGATAGGTGCAGAATTACAAAGATCTTTCACGCTAATGTAACACAGTGTAAGCTAAAGAATAAAACGACTAACTTGAAGCTCAAAAATTAACTACTTTAGACATTGTTTACTGTATGACATCATATATATGTCGGAGAATAGTAAACGATTATCGAATAATTTTTAAAAAATATATGTGAAATGTGTAAAAAAATACATACATAATTTTTTAAATTGTAATGTTAAACTAAAACATGCAAACCTTTAGCCTTAGATAAATGATATATTACGTATATTACTAAATCTATCTTTCTTTAACTATATTATATTAATTCATGTAATAAGCTTATAATGATATTTATTATTCTATAAGCAATATTGACCTTAACATTGTTTTGTCTCTCCAGGAAATTCTAATGTACACTGGAAATGTCAATCTTGTAATAACTTATTTTATTTTATTGAATAAAAATTATTTGAAAACTGAAACTGAAAACTATCGAATAATCGAATCATCAACGCTATCTTTGGCGCTGGAGTAGGGTAGTAATCACTTCCATCGTTTTGACAAATTCGGCTCTTTATATAATCTCGATAGTCTGACTGTAGTTAGCCTCTAGTTAGGTTTCTCAAGGAGTGAAGTAGTCTCTGAAAAGTGTTAAGTGTTGTTAGTGATGGAAGTGCTGTCTGATTAAGGCCACGTGAGTACTATACAATGTAGTTGCACCGTCTTGTGTTAGGTTAGGCTTATGTTACTCTAATCTTAGGTTTAAGGTTAGGTTTATGTTAGTCTAATCTTAGGTTTAGACAGTTTAACTGAGCAAGGGAGGCGAGTGTTGGAATTCTGTTAAGAGACGTCTTTAAGCCTACACCTTGATCACAAGTCCAAGGCACTGCTTAGGTTTCATACGTAATTGTAAGAGATCATATTTTTCTATTTATCGATTCGGTAGAAGTATCGACGTTACGTTTACCCAATAGTCCATTCAATATCACCCCTTGTAGTATTTTCAATATACCTCCTCTTCCTCCTCTTTTTCATCATTAAAATGTTCGAGATATATATGACTGCGTCAAGCAAGTAAAAAAAAATCTGAAAACTACCAACAATCAAATCAAATTTTGATTTTTTCCGCAAGTCTGTAGGCATATCTATTGGATAAGTAGTAACCTTTATTACTTTCAGTTTCATTAGCTATCTTTATCCCAAAAAAAAACAGGAAAATCAGTATGTCCGTTACAGAGAAAAAGAAAGAAAGTAACAAACATCGCTTTAAAAATAATTATAAGTAATATAAAGAAGAAATCTTAGGATTGTTTTTATTTCAAAACTATACAGACTGAAACGGCTTGAGAAAGAAAAATGAAAGAAGTTTCCGCATAAATAAAACTTACCTACACTGTTGTGACAAACATTTCAACTTACGGCCATTTTGTGATTCAAGTCTAATGCACTAAGGCACTGTGTTACACTGGACACTTTTTGTGGGAATTGCAAAAAAATATTTTAAGGGTTTTCTATTTTGATGTGTTAATTTTGGATCATATACCATTAAAAAAATATTTGAAATATTTTCCAGAGTTAATAAATTTTACATATCAATACAATAGCTGTACAAAGATCAGTAGCTTTTAATTTAATAAAATATTTTATTAATATATGTAAAAAAGCTTATTCTGATATAAAAAGTAGTCAGTTTTACTTTTAAATCCCTAAGTTTTATAAAAAAAATTAAAATAAATTTGTTGCTCCCTTACAAATCGAAGTAATGACAAATCAAACCAATAATATCGTCGATGTGATTGATGTGTTTGTTAAACATTACGCATTACGTTAAAATGGCTTAACCGATTTGAATGAAGTTTAGTATATAGATACTTTAGAAGGTAGATTATCACATAGGATACTTTTTATCCCGAAAAAAAAACCACCGCTTCCGTGAGACAGAATGGTAAATATAAGCTGAAGCTGAAAATGTCGTAGACTTATTTAATTTAACATATAGGTACTTCTACGCGGACAAAGTCAAGCTGTCGACTAGTAAACAATAAATGGCTAAAACTTATAAGTAGCAACTTTTTGTTGATCATAGTATGCCGTGTCAGCCACAAAAAGTCTCTCAACTTGCGCAAATACTTTTAATATGCGTAAACTTAAACAACACTTGATTCCTCTACGTTCCACCATATGAAGTGCCTTTAACTCGTGCAGATACCTCACTATCATTTCAAATTTAAATTTTACATTTAATTTAAATGATGCCATTAAATTTGAAGTATAATACAGTTAAAGAGTAAATTTTTAATTTATTCATCCCTATTGCAATTTTACTTAAAACCCTTTTAATAGTAATAGCTGTGACGTCATTAATTCATTCGGATTCTATTCTATCTATCCTTAAAATATTGGCAACGTCTCATTCTGCAACGAAATTGTCGGTAACAAGTATGAGCGGTAGAGGGTTGACACATCATTCGTTACTTTTAAAGCATTGTTGATGTCTTGACATATAAGTAATGTATAAAGTAAGATATTAAAAAAATGTAGAAGTTTATCTTAACTTATTTTACTACATAGTTAATATTTATAAGTAACTAGTCGACCCATCCCGGTTTCGCCCGGGTGTAATTTAACACGTGTATTTAGCCGTAACCGCTATGTCCCTGCATTTTAAATCTGTAATATCTTCGAAAATATTCATTTAAATTTAATGCTGTAAAGGGCCATATTGATCTATATTAAATGCACAATGTATTTAAGGTACTTAATTGGATAAGGTTTAATGCTCTAATTGCTTAAAATCGCTTCGTAAATAAGCCATTATTTCAAAGTTAAAAGTAAAGGATCGCCATCGCGGACTTTTTTGTAGACCTTTTTAAGGTGTACAATACTGTAGTACATTATTTTGATCTATCTCGTAGGGTACAGCCAGCGTTTGCAATGTAAGCGCAAAACATGTGTTTATTTACGAAATCATATTAGAAACCTCCAAAATTATCAGTGTTTCTCTACTATATTATGTATTTTACAGTCGTTGAGCCGGTGGGTCGACTGTAAAATACATAATATAGTCTCTCTAATAAAATCACTCGAGTACAATTCACCACGTTTGGGTTTAATATTACATTTTAACATACAAGCTTTCATCCCCTATTGCTATATAACCATATCCTGTATGTATTGTTGGTGCTTCTTAGGAAAGTTATTGAGTGCTTGCATAAGTGTTTTTTGGAAAGGTGGCCGTTGTATCATTTGCCAAGCGACGAACTAAAACACTGGTCCAGGAAAACTCAATTTTTTATTGAATTAAATAAATAATTTAATTAAATCGCTATTTAACTTACTACTACCGCCATCTATCGGCAGACAGACGAATTAAACTAAATAAATCTATTATGAAAATGAACATCGCTATATCATTGTATCACTATATCATTTTTTTACAGTTAAACGTATCTTATTTCCTTAGCCAGGCTCTAATGTATATGTGTACTAAATTTCATCAAAATCGGTATATTAGTTTAGACGTCATTGCGTAAGTCTTGTAAGCTTTGTTTCGAAATAAAATAGATTCTTTCTTATAAAAGATATATCCTTTAAATAAATTTGTAACAAAAATTCTTTTATAATAATAGTGTTGCAGCAGGCAACACTATTATTATAAAAGAATTTTTGTCTTGTTTTTTTGTCTAATCTAGTTTGAAATTGAATGATCACTCTACAACGGTTAAATCGTTATTTGGTAAGCAAATTACATACAACAGTTTAAGGTCCCAATGGCCATAAATAGTTAAATTTTTGTAGTTAGTGTAAAAAACGAATACAGAAAAATTTAGATTTAGACGTTATCAGTGATTTTCAATTCCATTCCTGTCTAGATCAGTCTTGTAAATTGGCAATACTTCTACATCAGGTAACAAATTTGCAACATTACGTTTCGTCTCCGCTACGAAAGTTTTATAAGAATGCAAAGAAAAGCTGTTGAAGAACTTACCTTTGTTTGTGAAATAAAATGATCTTGGAATTCTTTTTATTCAATTGTTCGTCTTTCACGTTTAAACCTCTGAACTAATTTTGATGAAATTTGGTACAGACATAGACTAGAGCTTGGGAAAGGGCATAGGCTACGTTTTGTCCCAAAAAATGGCTAAAAGGGGTTATAATAGGTGTTGAAGTACATGTCGAGCCGTGTGAACATTTATGAAACTCTATGGTATTTATGGATGTGTATGTATGTTTTGTTACTCTTACGCAAAAACTACGGAAATGATTTTAATGAAACTTTACAATAATATAGCTTGTACATCAGAATAACACATAGACTATAATTTATAATTATGTAGGGTGAATTATCCAAAATATAGCGAGTTAAACAGCGGGCGCTATTACAATTGATCTATACTAAATATGGTAATAAAATCTTCATATATTTATTAGGAAAAAAGTGACTGAAATGGATAGCTTTATGTAAATAAAATTTTTTTCTAAATATATTTCTCTCGTAGATCACTTTTCTATTGGTTTTCCTTGATAGTCACTGATCTGAATGAATAAGAGTTATAATATATTTGTCTCTCTCTAACAATTGCTCTAAGTTTAATGACAAGGTCAAAAATATAAAGTTCGTTTATTTTCGTTTAGATTCAATAATATAATTAAATCTATATTTATAGTTAAATCTAAACATAATTTTTTTCTTTGTATAGATTTTAATGAAATTTGGTACCCGGATTCTTTATGACCTGAATTAGAAAATGTTATATTTATATCCCGGAAAAATGCACAGTTCCTGTGGGATTGAGAGTAATACTTGAATATTAATAAAGCGACAAACAATTTCCAAAAATATGACATTAGTTAGCAACACCGTTGATAACATTATATACGCGAGCGAGAGATCCTATAGACTTGAGCCAGTTGTCAAACGGACCTTGTCTGGTGACCATTATAGCTATAAAGTGGTGTGGTATCGTCATTAAGTTGTAATTTAGTCCACGTTACTGCTACAGTATTAAGGATTTATATAGGTGCTCTTACGAAGACGGCCATGAAGTGACTAAAACGGAATTGGATCCCGTCCTTCTTGATTATCATAATCATACCTACCAGTCATAATCATACCTACCAGTCGGGGAACAGATCCCCTACCACCAAGGGTGGTAGGGGATCTGTTCCCCGACTGGCTTGCGACCACCAGCATGCGAATAAGACCGCCAAGTGTCATAGACCCAGTGGACTCTAGGCTCTTGCTCAGGGTCCGCTGAAACTGCACCATTTTTTTCTTCCCCACTCTATCTTCGAGGATGCAATGCATCGACAAAGTAAGGGAGAGTATCTTTTGTTTGGCCGATGTCCATTGGCGATGGTGGCCACTTACCATCAGGTACCATTGCTCGTTTGCACCTTATCTACCATAATAAAAAAACAAAGTTGCTTCCCGCTGTCTGTACGCTTAAATCTTTTAAACTACGCAACGGATTTTAATGCGGTTTTCACAGATAGACAGAGTGATTCAAGAGGAAGGTTTATATGTATAATAAATGCATATTATAGTAGAGAAATCGTGTCAAACCGGGACTGGTTGCTAATAGTATATACAAGTCAAAGTTGTGGTTAATGTTGTATTTAAGTATCATTAATGTTATATAATTTTTCATAAACGAAGTTCAGAAGCGTGGGAAGTAATTTATGTTTAAAAGCAATATAAATTTCAACAAAGACGAAAACAAAAAAATATTTTCTTCGAAAATAGAACATTATCAAGTTTCAGTCTTAAATTTAGGCCATGGAGTCAGAGTATTCATTTAAATTTAAGTAGTATTAACCCCCGACGCTACAACGACGGGGTGTTAAAAGTTTAACGTGTATATCTGTCTGTCTGTGACATGTGGTTTTTAGCTATGTATTGTGATGGTCAGATCTTTTTTTATTTATTTATTATTTACAGTTTTCAATAACTTAAATTACTAACGAAAAATTCCGTCAAACTGCAGAGCAGTTTGTTGACGGTATTTTTCTCTCAAATTCTTTATAGAAAATGTAAATATTTAAATATTGTAAACACAGTTAATTTAATAAAGTAATATATTTAAACTTAAGTAAATTATTTCTAGTATTAGTATTTGACTATCGTTATTTATTTATTTGTTTTTTATTAATGAAAAAACTTTTTAACTTTTTCTTAAATCTAAATTTTTCAGAAACATCATTTCTTATATCTATAGGAACTGAATTTAGTAGCTTAGGTATAAAATATTGTTTTGTCCAAGACCCGTAATAATTTTGAATACTAGGCACTAAAAATTTTTCTTCGGTAATTAACATAAAAACATGAAACGGCAACGGCATGCAATTACATCTCATCTTACTATCTATATTATATAATATCTATATTATATGTCGGGACAGAGATTGGATTTGGATGAATAAATTAATCGAGCCTTACGATACCGTAGTTTTTGAACAGGAACCCAGACCTGTGACCAATCGCCTCCGCTGCCCGGTCTCACTGTTTAATCCTAAGGTTAGGTTAACATAAGGCTTAGGTTAGCCTAAGGTTGTTTTAACACATCAAAATACAATGTTGAGACTTACAATAAATAAAACGTAAGAACTCACATGATCCTTATTTGGAGAGGTCCAATATCCATAATATAGCGACACACTATTGTTACACTTTCTCCAGCAGCATTCCAGGTGATGTTTACTCAAAGAGACTTGTCGTGAGACCAACGTGTAATGCGTCAGTCGGGGAATATAAAGGGACTAGACAATGGTAGCAATGCCCCTCTACTAGTGGGGAGAAGTAAATCAACATATAAATATGGCGCCGGCGTTCCTATTAATCGATAATCGATTACTCGTTTGAGGCTATCAAAGTCATCGAGTGTTGTAATGACAAAACGGAAGTGATATTAAATAATTCCTACTCAGACATATATATTATATATATGGACCGATTTTCATGGTTCTTGAGTTGTATTTATATATACGAGTATTATTCTCCGTCCCGAATAGAAGTTTAATTATTTTAAAAACATTAGAAAATTGACGAAAATGAAAAAAATAATCGTTTTGGGGACCTTCTTGTGGTGTATATAAATATAAGATGGCGTCTGTTGAGTTGTCACTTGCTTGTTACCCTTCGTCCGAAGCGGACATGCTATAACACGTTGGCTGCTATTTGTAGCGGTGTTTATATTCGGTATGGACAGTGGTTACCATATTTTCTAATAAGAATTATTAGAAAACGGTTGGTTCACACTTAACCGAAAGACATGTTAAATGGTCTATCGGCCAATAAAGTTTAGGGAATTTTAGAAAATAGTTATAGGAGTAGCAAAAGAAAATTTTCATGGTATTAAACCTCTAGTTTACTGGCCCCAATGGAAGTGACCTCTCGCAGTGACTAATAAAAGTTTGTTCATTAGTGTATCCGCTAAGAAGTCCGCCAGCCGACTTTTAATTTCGTTTTTGCTTAATTTCAACGGCTCAAGTTGTTTTGTTAGAGACGCCCTCGTACTTTTATTAAAAAACTAGTTTTGCCTTCAAACTTCACTCGATGGGATCTCAAGATGTTTACATGTCAGGGGGTTCAGCCCTTAATGTGTGCACAGACTTGGTAATGTACTTGGTAATGGAGTTCCAAGGAGGTTACGATCATAGCTTCTTCTTATAATAATGAGCCATATACTATATAAGCAATAAAAAACCGACTTCAAAAACTAAAAAAAATGGACTAAAAAGTAAGAAATAATTTCGTTATTTATTAACCTCCCTTTATTAGGACAATAGTATATTATTGTATATAAATAACGAAATTTTTTCTTACTGATTTGTCCATTTTTTTTTTAGTTTTTGAAGTCGGTTTTTATAAACGTAGTTTTTTTTTACTTTTTAGTGTCTATAATAGGTTGTTCTATAAACTATAGTAAGATTTTTCTAGATTACATCAGATGGACCCATTTCATTGCTTTTTATTGTCAAATATCAAATAGTAATTTGATTATATAATATAGATCCCAAGAAACGGGAACTGAAAAAGTGTTCATATAATGAAAACTACTAGACCAAACTATGTAAAATTTTTATGGGACTAAATAACAACTATTCCGCATCGAAAAAAACGAAAAATGACGTAAATCGGATGATAAATCTCAGCGTGATACACATATATAAAAAAAAATATACCAATCGAATTGAGAACCTCCTCTTTTTGAAGTCTGTTAAAAAAAGAGATCCAACTTCGTTTTCCCATGAGAGCATCTCTATAATTTCTGACTAAATTCCCCACAAATATTAAAAAAAAATACTCTTTAATCTACTTTAAACCTTTTGGAGTAATTTAACGAATATTGTTATTTTTTTCCAGAATAGTAGCTTTTTTTCAAGATGATTATACTCGTAAATTTATGTGTATGTGGTTAAAGCCTAAAATATCATATTCGTGTGTAAACTAAATAAAAAAAATAGGGCTGGGCAATTTCATATGGGCGTCAGGTGGTCTCAGTGAAAGAAATTGGCAATAGCACGCCCCTACTCACTTTATAAACTAGGTTACAAACGATTTGCTATTTTCTAGAGTCTTCAATCATTTTGTGTTCATGTCGGGTATTCTGATAAATATACAGATATTACATCATACGAAATGTTAAATATTACACTTTCCTAATATGTTATTAGAGGCGTCTCTAGCCTATGTAGCGCCCGTGTGCAAATTTTTTGCTTCTCATTTTTTTGTATAAATTGAGACTTGAAGAGATGGTCAAGAAATAAAGCTTTCCGGCGCCCGTGTGCACCGCACACCATGCACTATAGAATTTTCAATTTTCAATATTTAGACGTTTACGTTTATGAACTTTTTTTATTAAGTATCTGTGTGACAAATTTCATCGAATACCGTCCCGCCGTTTTTGCGTGATTGAGTAACAAACCTCCTAACATACAAACTTGCACAGTTATTATATTAGTAAGAAGTAAGATAACAATATTTACATTTTGTCCCAAATAGTGCCTGGGATTTGCTTTATATATTTTTATTTTTTTTTTATTTTTATTTAATAAACTACTTACTCACTTCCAACTCAGTATGAGTTAATTACGTACTATCAATTCCAATTTTTTATAACATAGAAGCTGTAATAAACTATTTTAAATATAATAGAAATATTTAATTTTTCAAAAAAAAAACATATGAAGAACGATTTTTTTTTTATGGTCCACCTAATGGTAAGTGGCCACCATCGCTCATGGACATCGGCAAAACAAGGGGTACTGTTTTGTCGATGCGTTGCATCCTCGAAGATAGAGAGTGGGTAGGGGGAGTGAAGAAAAAAAATGCTGCGGTTTTAACGAACCCTGAGCAAGAGTCCACTAGATACGCAGCATTAATGGGATGGGAGAGGGGAGGGTAGGGAAGCCAGATAACCTCTCCCCTCCAAGTATGTGATGAGTTAAGGATTACTTTTCATTACTGAAAGTCTCTAGAACTCTACTAGAGACTCAAATATATGCAAAAATGACATACAAACGTACATGCATTGTGATTCAACTCAAAGAATGTAGTTAGACTGTAATTGACTACTAGTAACTGTAATTGGCTTATCTTGTAAAACCCCACTCAATTCCATAATATGTATTATATATCCCAACAGATCAGATTCAGTCAAATAGTTATTTCATCCTGTAAACATTATCTGAAACAGTGCTAGTGAAAGTGTAACGATAGTTAAAGACTTTGTCAATCGGAAACGATCCGGATTATATATCCATGCCCTGCCATATTATTTAATCATGTAATCTAGATATATGAATATAAATATAATAAACCGCGTAGTGTAAACATTAATTTTCTCTCTAGTTAAGTGGAAATGGCTGTAGCATAATTCCATTAGCAGCGGGTATGGAAGCAAAGAAGTGTTATAAAGATATACTTTTATCTACTACTAGCGGCCCATCCCGGCTTCGCGCGGGTGAAATATTATTTTTAAAAATATATTGCCCCTCCCGCATTTCGGTGCCCCCCTCTTGCCACTTTACTCGCTGCGCTGCGTCGCTATACTGGCCCGTCGCGTCCTCGTGTATTTTTTGTTTATATTGATATTTTTAATTTCGTAATATCTTTTGAATGGAAAGTCCGATTTTAATAATTCCAAAAGTAATTTACAGGTATTGAAATAGTCTTGAATACGAAATAATTTATTTGGATAAGGATTAATACAAAGTTATAGAAAACATGGTCTTATTTTGATAGGCATTTTTATCAACTTTTAAAATGTAAAAAAGTAGTTATAGTGACGTAACTATAATAGTTGAACATATGGTCTCGCGGACTTTTTTGTAGATATTGATACGTTCTATAATATTGTAGAACATTTTTTTGTTCTATCATCAATACTTTTCGCAGCGCATGCGATGAAAGATATTTTATGGCTAATTTTTTGGCACCTTGGGTTGGTTTTCGTGAGATTTCCTAAGGATCTCTAATTTTTTCTTGTAATAAATATAGCCTATGTTACTCAGGGATAATGTAGCTTCCTAATGGTGAAAGAATTTTTGAAATCGGTCCAGTAGTTTTTATGTTTATTCGTTACATACAAAAATACAAAAATACAAAAATACAAATCTTTCCTCTTTATAATATTAGTATAGACTACAAAGTCGTGTCATGAGTTCATTTTGTGGTATGGAAATTGCAGAGATTTAATATTTCTTCTAGTGGCAAAATTAGTTCATATCCTACGAGATAGATCTCTTAAAAAGGTCTACAAAATAATAGTTTAAAAAACCAAAAAAAATACCCTTTTATAGAAAATCCAACAAAAAAATAGAAAATAAATTTGATTTTATTGTAAAATAAGCGTGTGGTGCTTTTCAGGATATCATCAAAATAACCCTTCTACTCATATCTGTATAAAAAATATTTATACCTATTAATAACAAGCACCCCTATTGATAAAGTGTCTTGACGCAGACACTCCGGGTCTCAGGAAAACAAAAATATCGCTAATCCTGATTATCCTAGTAAGGATAACGGATCAAACTGTTTAAAATATTGAATTGTCATCGATCCTTAATAAGTATGCCAAATTTCGAAATAATCCGACGTTTTGAAGGGGGTCAAAATCATGTTCAAAGATTCCGTTACATACATACTAAGATACGTATGAAGCTAATTAAAAAGACCGCGATGGTATATGTCTATCTCTTACGGATAACCCACAGTAATATTTTTATACTTTACTTTTACGAGAAATAATGGCTTACTTACGAAGCGATTTTAGGCAATACAGCATCAAACCTTATAGAATTAAGTACCTTTAATACATTGTGCATTTAATATAGATCAATATGGCCCTTTACAGCATGTAGTTTAAATGAATATTTTCGAAGATATTACAGATTTAAAATTCAGGGAAATCAAACATTGCACTCGTGCGAAGCCGGGGCGGGTCGCTAGTGTATGGAATAAACATATATTCGACCACTGAGTTTGATTTATAATAACTCAGAAGCAGGATCAAATAAACCTGTATTGTTTTGGTAAAAGAAAACTAATTAAAATCATGACACTCCTATGTGGTTTTTTTTGTTTATCAAATCTTATTTTTAATGTCATCTTACAATCAAGATCTTGGGCTTAAACAGTATACTTAGGCAGTGGAGGTGTCACATGTGTGTCAAGAATCTCGTTTAAACCTAAACCTTAATGACAAGTCCAAGACACTGCTTGGTTTCATGTCCAAATTGTATAACATCAAAATATTTGGTTATTCATCGGCTATTTTTCCGAATAGCTTTATTTTTAGTATTTAAATTTACCAACAATATAACTAATTCAATAAAACTAAGCTGCTATACATGCAATTCAAAATATCGGATCGTCCAACTAATTTCATAATTAAATATTGAAAATCGACACCATGATAGTGGAAATTATTGCAGCTTCACTTATTAGTGAAAACAATTGTTTTATTATTTTAGTGGTATTTATTAGTGATGCCACGAATAGTAATTTAACCGAATACCGAATATTCGGCAACACTTAGAATCTTTCGCGTGTTTTACTTATAGACCAGGGTCGATAATTTTTGGTTTCAAAAAGGAAGAAAATATAATAAAAATGAAAAAAAAAATAATTTATGGGCAATCTGAGGTAGGGAAGTAAAAAAAGAAGAAACCCCCCCTTAAGGGTAAAAAACGGTTTGTCGCGATTTCCGGCAAAATTACAAGTGCTTTGGAAAAAATATAAGTGAGAATGTTGTAGGTAATAAAAAAATCTACAACTTTTTTATGTACACTTTTTTCACATAACCATAAAATTTATGTGAAAAAATCAAATAACCAAGTTTTTGGTTTTTTATTTTATCTTCTACAAAATATTTTTTTTTTCACGAAATTTGGTGAAACTGCTCGGTTCTATCTAAATTGCATGTTATTGTCATATATTGAGTATTACTGCGCAGTATAGCTTCCATACTCTTAATATTATTGTAATTAGTGGAGAAAATAAACATATGAGTTTATAACATTGGGGGTATTCTGGGCTACAAGTCTAAATTTTAGGCATTTTTCAAACTAACATGAATGGGTCAAACTAACTAACATTTTTTCATATAAAATTCGAAATATTACAGGTCGGTGAAATGAACTACAAAAAAAAACAGTGCAGCCTGGTTGACATGGTTCCAGCCTTTGTAGTTAACTGAAAAAAAATTTTCAAGAATTCTCAATCTGTAAAGATGTCGCTATCGCATAGAACTTAGCAAAAAAAAATCACAAAATGGTCTCGACATGAAATATCATTTTTTTTACCCTTTTTATTACCTTGTCGAATTTTTTAAATATACTCCAGATCGATTTTTTAAAATCCAAATAGACAAATATATAAAGAAGAGTTCCACCAAATTTTAAAATAATCGGTTGGGTAGAACTTGAGATATCACGTCAACCACTTCAAAAAAAAAGTAGTTTCGAGAAAAATGCATTTGAACTTTGAGATACAACTCCAGCTGAATAACTCGGATAATAATATTTAATACTGCTATAGAGGCTGTACAGCAATATGTAATACACAAACAATTTAGACTGAGGCGAGCGGTGCCTGGGACTAGAAACCCAGGAGCAGATTTAAAGAGCTCTTACATAATATATTAACTCTCACCTCCATCACTCGACCTCGCCAACGACAATAGATAATAAAGTAAACTTACATGGACCTCCAGAAGGTTGACCTTAACAACAACACTGTTGGTTATGTGGACTGTAAGAGTAAGTATAGGGGTGAAGAATGTCGTTGTTGAGGAGGATTTGTGAAATAAGAAGACCCACTATTTTAGTTAACTACGAAGGCGTGTACGTGTGTTCGGTAGGTCGTTCGGTAGGTCGTTCGGTAGCCAACTGACTGGTGAGGTGCGCGGGCGCCGCGAGCGCAGGCTTGCGGCGCGTGAGCACTACGTGCACACCTTCTATACTTTATTATAGAAAAATGTATATATAGTACAAAGTACAGGTAAGTATTACGCAAATAAAATAGTATTTTTGGAAATTAAATCGGTAAGTTAATTTAACTTTAAATATATTTTATATAAACAATTAGACTATAAACTAATAACTTTACTTTTATTTTACAGGTTTGCAGGTTGCAGGTGGCCATCGTCAACATCCTCCCCCGCAGTGTCGTGACGACGACACTCATCATTTAACAACAGTGCAACTCGAGTAGCTGGTCGTCTTAGGATTCCAGATTTACATTTGATATCTAAAACTCGTACTCGCCCATCTTTACCTGGATAAATATTCTGTACTATACCTTTAGGCCAGGTGTTTCGCGGCAGTGACGGATCTACGATGACTACGAGGTCACCGACCTTTAGAGATTCACCTTCTTGCTGCCATTTGCTGCGAGGAATGAGAGTAGGTAAAAATTCTTTAATCCACCTAGACCAAAATAAATCAGCTAATCGTTGCGCTGTGCGCCATTGCTTTTTCAAATGTAAATCGGTATCGTCAAAAACGCCGGGTATAGGGAGATTAGAAGACGAACCTATCAAAAAATGATTAGGAGTCAAGGCCTCTTGACTATGGGGGTCAACTGAAACGTGAGTAAGGGGTCTACTATTAATAACATTTTCTACTTCTAACAATAATGTAATTAAAACTTCTTCTTTTGGGGCTCGCTCTTTTAACACGACTTTTAATGCAGTTTTAACACTGCGAATGAGCCGTTCCCAGGCACCTGCCATATGTGGGCTAGCGGGTGGTATAAATTGCCAATTTACACCTTTATTTAATGCTTGATTTACTAAAGATACTTGATCTAATTCCTGAAAGGCTTTTTTTAGTTCTGTTTCAGCACCTCTCATGTTCGTTCCATTATCTGAAAGGATTTTACTGGGCCAGCCTCTTCGTGAAGCCATTCTACGAAGCGCCATTATCAGAGAATCAGCTGTAAGGGATGAAACTACTTCGATGTGTATGGCACGTACTGTCATACACGTAAACAGCACTCCATATCTACGAGGTCTCTGTCTTCCACAGGTTATTTCCATTGGTCCAAAAAGATCAACTCCGCACATAGTGAAAGGACGTTGGTGATGTGTTAATCGGTCCACAGGTAAGTCGCCAAGTCGTGGTGGTTTAGGTTTAGCTTTCCTGATACGACAAACTAAACATCTTGACGTTATACTTCGCACTGTAGGCCTTAGTCTCAGTAGCCAATATTTCTGGCGTATCTCATTTACCACCATTTCATTAAATGAGTGAGCTGCTCGTATGTGGTAACTCGTCACTATAAGGCGAGCAATGTAATTTTTTCCATCAAGGATTATAGGAAACTTCGTCTGTGTATCCACTGCCTCAGCTGCATCGATTCGTCCTCCAAGCCTTAGAAGACCATTGGAATCCAAAATAGGGGTAAGTGAACGTAAACGACTTTCTCGTTTTATTTCTTTATTTTCTTTTATACAGCAAATTTCATTTGAAAAACTCTGCCATTGTGAATATCGAAGAACTAGTATTTCAGCTCGTGAAATTAATTCTTGATTTATTTTATTAATTTTCTTTTTTTTTTTACATTTTTCAACGAACAATAAAACTGTAGCTGTGGCGCGCAAGAAACGTAACCAACAAGAAAATCTTCTGGGCTCCGGAACAGGTAAGTATGAACTCATTTCCTTGTCATAAATAATATTTATTTTTTCTAATATTTCATCACTAATTTTTTCTTCTATTTCAGGGTCGCGAGGCCAATTCTCAGGAAGATCACTAAGAAAGGAAGGACCGGTAAACCACTCGCACTGTGACGTCAGTGTGTAATCAGTAGTTTTTGTTATTTTGTCAGCAATATTCATTCCCGACGGGACATAATGCCATTCATTTATTGCACTTAATTCATCGATCTCTCCGAGTCGGTTGGCAATAAATATTTTATAACTTCTGCATTGATTCCTGATCCAGTGAAGAACAGTAGTTGAATCAGTCCAATAAAAAGTTTCAGCAGGCTGTAATCTATGTTCTTTTTTAATAATTTCAGCTAATTTACAAGCCAATAACGCCGCTTGCAACTCAAGTCGCGGCACGGAAACCGGTTTGAGCGGTGCAATCTTGCTTTTACTCGCAATGAACGATACCATAACGCGGTCTGCGCGATATATTTTACGCCAATATGCTACTGCGCCGTACGCGCTTGGAGATGCATCGCTGAATAAATGCAACTGCAACGATGTCTCGCTCGCACGCTCCGCTGTACAATCGTTACGTTCGGAGTGGTTAAAGTACCATCGTGGAATTCTTAAGTTGGAAATTTTATTCATCTGTAAAATCCATTCGCGAAATAAAATATTTAATTTATCATTAATTTCCTCATCCCATTGAATGTTACTTTTCCAGGTTTCTCTCATTAAAATTTTAGCTTTTATCATTAATGGGCCAAGAAATCCGTGAATATCCAATATTGACATAATAATTCTAAGCATTTCACGTTTCGTAGGAATTTTTTGAAATTTCAGGATGTCTTCGGGGATGCGTTTCAATGTTAAGTCTATCGACAATTCGTCGCTGTTCGGATACCACAGCAGTCCGAGTGCACGTTCGGGCTGACAATCCAATTTGAACCTTACGGCCTTGTCACTTAAGGTGTCTTGTGGCATGTCTCTGAGTACTTCGGACTTATTACTCAGCCAGTTTCGCATCTCGAATCCACCTTGTTTATTTATATAAGTAATATTTTTTATAATTTCTTTTGCTGTAGATTCTTTCGTGAAACTGTCAATGTAGTCGTCCATGTATTGGTTTTTCTGGATAGCTTGAACGGCCTGCGGCATGTGCTCTTGAAATCGTGAAGCGTTTTTATCCTTATTTATGTATTGTGCTATGAAAGGGGAACAATTGGCACCAAAAATTAAGGATGACATTACATATGTCTTCACCGGTTCACCTTCGCCACCCCATAAGAATCTAAAAGCGTGGCGATCTTGTTCTCTAATTTTTATTCTGAGAAACATATCTTTTATGTCGCCTTTATAGGCGACATAAAATAATTTAATAGTAATTTAATAGGAATTATTTCCTATACAATTTTCTCGAAATCGGAACATGATACCATATAAAGACTGTAGTAAATCGGGCCCTTGTAATAAAAAATCATTTAAACAATAACCATTACTTTTAGCGGCCGCGTCAAATACTAATCGTAATTTTTTCTTATTAGGGTTGTCGACACCAAAATGAGGTAAGTACCAAATATTTTTATTAATTATTGTAGGACTTATTTCATAAGCGTAATTATTAATAAATAAATGTTTTACTCGTTCGCGGTAACGTAATGCGTATTGTGAGTTTAAATGCATTTTTTTATGAATAGATTTTAAGCGATTTAACGCGTTCTGTTTGGAATTAGGCATAATAAAATTATCATTTTTCCATGGAAGACCGACTGACCACTGACCATTAATAAGTTCGGCTGTGCTATTTAAAATTTCTATCGCTCGCAATTCATCATGGTTCTGTCTCGGCTTTGCAGATATTCCTACAGAATCCAACGAGAATACGCGTCGCATTAAGTGTATTAGTTCTAAATCATAATTAAATGAACTGAGTGATGATTCATCAAGCGCGCGCGACGGCCTCAGCCGCGCTGCGCTCCCGCCGTGCGAGCCGCTCGCCGCCGCCGTCAGCGCCACCGTGTTATCTGGCGGCGGCGTCGTCGGTCCAAAACTTACCGCTTGACGGTCCAAAACATTATTAATAACTACACAAGAATTATATTTATGACTTACCGGTATCACTCCATGTGCACACCATCCTAGCGGGGTTTGGGTGATGAATGGACCACCTGACCTGTCTTTAAAACATACAATTGGCGCAATTACGTCATAATTGTCTTGCCCAATCAACAATTTAGGGACAATTTTATTATATTTATCAACGGTACAGAGCTTATAAGTACGACTTAAATCTATGTTACAGGCTAATTGCACTGGTAAGTTTAGTTCTTTTATTTTTCGTGCATTTATTCTAAAGGTTTCACTACCACTGTGATCACTTATATCGAATCGAATTATTTCCGCGGCACACACTAACTCACTGGAGTCCCACGCGCTGCGCGCATGCATATCCACGCGTCGGCCGTGGAGTCCAGCCTGCTCGGCGATATCCGATGCGATGAGGGTTATCGTAGCGCCATCATCTAAGAGCGCATGGGTTTTCACACTCCCTTTGGGTCCATGAACTGTTACAGGCACTATTTTGAGAAGCACCCTGGACTTCGCTTCATGTTGAATAGTGTGAGCCACAGTTTCTTCTGGCTTACTTTCGTCGTGTGGTAAAGAATGAGCTTCCTCCACCTGCTGCAACTGCGGCCAATGTAGTAGTAAGTGGTGTGGGCGCCCACACCCAGCTTCTTTACAATTATCCGCCGTGCATGTAGATGGGTCTTCATGTCTTGCTAGAAAACATTTGTAGCACAGTTTGTTAGCTTTAATAAAACTCCATCTATTTTTGCGAAGCATTCTTTTGAATTTATTGCAGTTTTCTAAATTGTGACCTTTTCGGCATAATCTGCATGTTATTATTTTGTTAACATTATTGTACAACACAAATTGATTATTTTTATGTTCTTGCCTTTTTTTTATTTCTGTATTCTTCTTGTAGATATCACTTTGACTATAAATGAAGCTAACGCCTGCACTTGCTATTTTATTCGCTTGCTCATATAAAAAATCTGATAATAGTTCAAGTTTCGGTGTATTCAGGTTTTGATGGATTGATGTGTTATAATATTCTGCCCACTTAGTAATCAATGTGGTTGGCAATTTAGAAATAATTAAATTAGCTTGCTCCGGGCTTCTTATATAATCATACTGTTTTAATGCTTTTACACACGAAACATAATTTTTAATTTTTGTAGAAAACTTTATTAAATCATTGTGATATGAGTGTGGCAATGGAAGTAATTTTTTTATTTGGTTGTTCAAATGTCTCATTATAATTTCTGGGCTACCAAAATTAATTTCTAGTACCTTGAGTATTTCCTGTGGCGAAGATTTGCATATAAATAAAGAAGATGTGATTTCTCTCGCCTCGCCGCGGAGACACTTGTTCAACCTCCACATGTTCTCCGAGTCACTGTAATTACATAACGTAGTCGAAGAGTTATACGCCTCTCTGAACTGCAGCCACTCCATGGGATCTCCACTAAATATGGGTAAGTCTTTATTGGTCGCGAGTCGGGTTAGTAGTTTTTCTTGATCGCTGCTTGCATCAGGTCTGTCGCCACCATTATATGTGCAGCAGTGGTGACCTTTGTCTCCCCTGCTACTAGTAGCTCTCACCAAGTTATTTTCACCTGTGTTCAGTGAGGAGCCTTGTGCAGCAACAGATTTTTCCAGCCAAGCTTCAACTTTAGACTTCGTTGCGTGTGACCTTGATGAGTTGGAACCGCCATTTTGTATTTCTGCCTTCTCAGCCTCAACTCGTTTTTGCAGAAGATGCTTTTTTATAAGAGCTTTTTCCACCGCTGCCCTCGCTTCAACTTCTTCTAACTCGTACTGAGCTTTTTCTTCCGCCGCTTGTAATTCCAGCATTTTTAGTCGCGCCGAGGATGATGACGCGTGGCTGCTGGTTTTACCAATATTGTGCGGCACATGGGAATCGGACTTCACGCATATTTCAACCTCCTTCTTCAACTGTGCACGTGTCTTAACACCGCATGGCGGCTTAAGCGGCGTGCGGAACAGGGACATTCCTTCGGTATTAGATTCGGCTGAAGGGCCAAAATGTTGGTTATGTGGACTGTAAGAGTAAGTATAGGGGTGAAGAATGTAGTTGTTGAGGAGGATTTGTGAAATAAGAAGACCCACAATTTTAGTTAACTACGAAGGCGTGTACGTGTGTTCGGTAGGTCGTTCGGTAGGTCGTTCGGTAGCCAACTGACTGGTGAGGTGCGCGGGCGCCGCGAGCGCAGGCTTGCGGCGCGTGAGCACTACGTGCACACCTTCTATACTTTATTATAGAAAAATGTATATATAGTACAAAGTACAGGTAAGTATTACGCAAATAAAATAGTATTTTTGGAAATTAAATCGGTAAGTTAATTTAACTTTAAATATATTTTATATAAACAATTAGACTATAAACTAATAACTTTACTTTTATTTTACAGGTTTGCAGGTTGCAGGTGGCCATCGTCAACAAACACTATAACACTAACTTCCATGTACACTGCGCGAAAACAACAGAGAGACTAATATATCGCGCTAAACGTTATATATTGTCTTCATGTATACTTGACATAATATAAAATGATCTACCTGCTGCTAGTACTTTATTAACAGTGTTGCTAACAATACTCACTTTCATTTAATCGGCGATCCCAAATCTATATAAAATCCACTGTATCTCAGAAAATAATACGAATTTTGAACAGACAACTTAGAAGATATGCAAAAAAATTTTTTTTAATTTCTAGACCAGAATACCCCCTTAATTGAAAACATTGATAGAGAGATAGATTAAACACCACATTATTTGTGTGTATCATAGGCTATACATTAACCCGAAAAATGAAAACTTATATATAATATAACTGAGGTAGGGCACAGCAGGAAATTTTCTGCTCAAATATGGAGCAGCCCGACTGGGGTAGTACCTCGGCCTTACAGAAGGTCACAGCCAAATAACACTACTCTAAAGCAGGGCTGTGTTCCTGTTAGTGAGTAAGGTGACCAGAGCTCCTGGGGGGAATTGGGGATAGGGTCGGCAACGCGCTTGCGATTGCTTGCGATGGTGTTGCAGACGTCTATAAGCTACGGTAATCGCTTACCATCAGGTGAGCCGTACGCTTGTTTGCCGACCTAGTTAAATTAAAAAAAAAAAAAAAGACTTTCGTGGTAGTCGGATTTGCTGCAGTAAGTCGGGGAAAAAACGGTCACACAAAACGTTTTTTACGAACGCTGCCTTAACGATGAGAGATATATAATTCATAATTGCGGATAAAGTGTGAATGAATAAATTAGTGAGTGTAAGAATCAGTGAAAAGTAAAATATATCTTTTACGATATTTAATATATACTTACCTAAGTAAAAATGTTGTTTTAATCTCAGAATCTATTAATGGTATCTTCTATGTTTATTTAAAAAAAAATACTGATTACTAAACTATATGGGGCTAGCGGTGGTTATATAACGTTCTATGGTAAGTTTCTGTTAGTATCGTATTTTTTATGTCGTCTGTGTCTTGATTTGTTCCGATAGACAGCAAAAAGTTTGACAAGTAATCGTAGCGTTCCCTTACTTAATCACCGGAGTCTTTTATTCAGTATTCGGCCATTTTTTTCACTATTCGGTATTCGGCCAAATATTGGGGACTATTCGGCCGAATACCGAATAGTTAATCTCGATGAAAAAGAATGTATAATATTACTCACAAACATTTTTATTTTATCATATTAATTTAAATAATACTTAAAATCTACCAGTAGTAAGTTATCATAAATGAAAACAATTTATTAAGAATTTGTTGATAGCAAAGTGCCTGAGGCTTGAGACCTTGAAGCAGGTTTAAAGAGCTCTTTTATATTATATTAATTAGAGATTTCACGAATAGTATTTTGGCCGAATACTGATTAACGAATTGCTAACAATAATATGTTTTGTTTATTGAGGTATTACTTGCGAATATGGTTGTCTTGTATTAAGTATAAATACGTTGTTAAATAGAGAATATAAAAACAGTAATATTTAATTGTTATACAGATGAAACAATGAAAACAGCGTTTATCCGACAAAAGCCGTCGCGATTCATCCGATTAGCTCAGCCAATAAACAACGAGCGCGCGACGTTATTAATTTTCGATTGGTTCAGGTTGTCTCAACATTTTGGATTCATTTTTAATTTTTTTTTCAAAATATTACTTTTGTTAATATTTCCAGAAACTTCAGAAACGTCTTAAATGATTAGTAATTATTGCATTGAGAATATAAAATACAAATATGTGTTTAATACAAAATACGCTCTTATATTGAATTGAATCATGCGTTACTTTGCGGAAATTCATGATTTAAAAGAAATCAAAAGGTTACCTTCCTATAATCCGCGGTAATCTGAACAACCAGACTCGTATGGCACAACCCAGAAGAGCACCCTGCCCACATAAAAGTGAGACGCGCGAACCCGCACCAAGACACACCACACAAGTACGTAGCTCGACGATCTAACAACCATACTCGTACGGCACAATCCGCAAGAGCACACCGTTCACAGAAAAGTGTAACACGCAAACCCGAACCAGTACACACCGTACGAGTCTCGTAATCGTAGTAAGTGTCAATATCAGTATCACTACCAGTAAAAGTAGCCATCTTTTAATTTTGTGTTAATATTTTTGTGTTACTTTTTTTCATATTCAATGTTGCAGAGAAAAGACATTTAACCTCCTTATCACATGATATAGAAAGATGTCACCACTCTCGCAAGAGACACCAAAAGTGTCTTAAAAAACCTCCTTTGCATAGTCAAGTTGTCCTGTTTCCCGTAGGGCATAGAAAATTATATTCAATTCATACCCTTTGATACATATTCACACGAATGTTTACATCAGAACTTATATACTTATAAGTGTACCATGCTAGCAAGCTTTTTGTTTCTTTTGTACATGGTCTTATATTTACTAGAAATCAATGAGTTGAAGTAACCAAACTTCTGGCTAAGGAATTGAAGTCATGATCGAGGGATAGTATGTAAGTCAAATCCTATTTCTAAAAGCAAAAAAACAACGATAAATCTTTACACCTAAGAAAAGTACGTTAATTTGTTAACTGCTTCTTTTTTACAGTTGACAATAACGGTCAAATAATAGTATGATATTTACGGAATCATCAATTTGAAGAAAGAACAGATAAAATATTTTCCTGAAAAGGTTGGCGATCTGCACAGTTTCCTGGCCCCATTGGTAATTTCCTCCGTTATGTGCCGTCACGTGACGCCGCTTCTGGTTTCCTCTTTTAAGTTGTCTGCTGAATTTGTAGCTAAAATTGTTTTCTGAAACCTTATTATTGATTTGCAAAAAATGCATTTTCATAAATCCATTTAGTTATGGAAAGCATATTCTCGTGAGGGAACGGGTTACATTACAATTCCCCTTTAGCGCTGGGTACCTCGTAAGATGCGAATAACTCATCTTCTTGGTAGTAGGGGATACGTTCCGTGTCTGGCTTGCGACCACCAGCATGAGAATCTGAACGCCAAGTCTCCTTGACGCGTTTCGGTCGTACCGCATGTGGTGACTTCTCCCCTCCTGTCCTATGCCATGAATTGGTTTTAGATAGATAGATAGACATTTATTTCCAAAAAAAACACACTGTATGAAACAGAACAATTTTGACAAAGGTATGTTAAAAAAATGAAATTAGTGGTTTTATGAAACCACAATGCAAGAGAAACTTTTTTTTTTCAGATTGTAGGCATTTAACTGAATATTTTTGTGACCGCCCTTCACTCTACATCTACTCCGCAGTCGGTTGTGATGCAATATGCGTACGTGCGATAGATCAGAGTGCAGCAACAAAATTTAAGGAAAATTTAAAAAACAAAATTTTAGGGGACTCTCTTTACTCTATCTTCGAGGATGTCCATTTGTGATGGTGACCACTTACCATTAGGTCTTTTATATTTGTCCCGTCGCTGTCATAAAAAAAATAAGATCACATACGTTCCAGAAGATGTAAGTTAAATGAAGTTGACACACGTACATTTGAAAAGAGTAGACGACGGAAGCCTAGAAGAAGATAGCCAAATAATTTAAATAATTTCCATGAACATAGACGCAGAATTTAAAAACGCTGTAGATACTTAACCTACTTTAACAATAATAAAGTTTGTTTGGAAGTAAACAAACCGTCAAGTCCGTCTTGAAATGAATTTCAACTAAAAAACAAAGGAAAGGGTAAATAAGGGTATTTCTACAATAAATAGTGGCTCTTCACAATATTTATTGTGATACAGTTGATGAGCTTCTACACTTTTGTTTAAGTTTCTTCCTACTGAGATACTTACTCACTGTTCATTACTGAGATTAATTATATTTATATATTATCTTCATGAAAGGACGGATTTCTTCTCAACAGCTTGATAAATATCTAGTTTCATTCGTTGAGAGTGGATATTTTTCCAGCTGCCTCGGTACTACTATCATAAGACTTCTATCATCAGCTATTTTTATTTTTTAACGCTTATTTCTATCTCTATTGAGATACTTGTTAACATAAGATGTAGCAACATAACTCTTTAATTTAATCTTTTGGAATAAATAGATAAATAAAATTTGTTAAACTCTAACACGGAATTTTGTTTTGGTTTTTTGTTAAAATCTACACATCGAAAATTATCTCATCTTTATAAGTAAGTAATCACTTAAGAGCTAAGCTTTAGCTCCGAGTATGTTTCGAGTTTTGGAGTATCCCACAAAGATTCAATCAATTCACTCCCCAACTTCATTAATTCTCTCAGAGCATTTCCTTTCGTTAATCTTTAGGAACACTGACTTATCGTCCTGCAACTTGATCTGGTATATGCCAATAAGATGGATTTAAATTGTAACTGACCAAAAAAAGGTCAGCTTGATGGTTGTATGCCATTTGTTAGCTTCCCTCAATAGTATGAGGTCTTGAGTAATGAACCTTAAAAGGCTGAGTAGTAAGCATAAATTACTTTTATAAGGTATCTGAATATATGGAAAATTAGCATTTTTGATATGCAGTTAATTTCTAATTAAGAAGGGATCAGGTTCCCCCCATATAGTTAAAGAAATTATAATACAACATTCCTATTATAATTTTTTTAACTTAACTTTAATTTTCCAAAGAAATTTCGTCGAAACCCCTAATCATCTGTATCGTCCTGTCTAGATTTTTTGACAATAAATGCCATTTATTAGAAATAGAATCCAAAGTCTTAAAAATTATTAAAATAAAATAATCATAAAGATTATTAGTTATTTTACTTTTAAACCAAATGTTATACAAAAGCCTCGTTTTACAAATCGGTGTCCCACTTAACCTTTTTTGACCTAAGAAACTTTACAATTCTTTTGAAGGAAACCATCCATTATAGCGAAATGAAAACACAGAACAAAACCTAACATCATGAGACTAAGTCGAGCTATTGAAACAAGATTTCACAACGGAAATAAAAGCCAACTCCTTTGCTAAGAAAAAGGAGATTCATTTGCGGAGATTGTGCAGCTGTTAATAGATCTTAGGTGTTTAACAGACTAAGTGTTTTTAAGTTATTGGCGTCTTTTTAATCCATTGATCAATCTTTCTTTTTAATAGGCAAGCATAGAATGTCTTAATATTGATCCTGATACAACAGCAAAAAAAAATTATAAAGCGTCCGTCACGTCATCAAGGATTTTTGATAGCCTTTGATTAGGCAGCGGGTTTTTATTGATTGATTTTCTTCTACCTCACCCGTGGAGAAGTATAACTACCGCTGTATTGTCCCTTTATATTCTCTTTATCGATGGATAAGATACTTAATCTCACGCGTGAACATTATCTGAAGTAGTGATAGTGAAAGTGTGATAGTGCGGTATATTACCGCTTCACTATGGTGCTAGGCGTCTACGAAATTTGAAGACAATAATTTAAATAGCGACCAAACTCACACAAGACACAGTTATTTCAGAAATTATGCCCCACGTTACGACCCATAAGATGATTTTTGAACTCATTTAAAAACCGCACAATTCAAAAGCAGCTTAAATAGATTTAAGTAGAAACGATTCAGCTACAGGCATTGTGATTTTAAATTAATTTGCTAGAACTCGAATATAACGTAAGATCGGGAAGCACTTTGTGAGCTCTTTTGTGAATATACTAGAAACTTAATAGGAAGCCATACTTATAAGATATTTAAAATTCTTCATTTTAAATTACTATTAAATGGAGTAGAAAGAGAATTATTATTTGATCTTGATGAGCAGACATTGTGTTTGCATCTTATTTAGACTCTTTTGCATATTTAACTCAGTTTTAAACAAAAAAATATTAACGTGAATTTTACTCAAATTGAGATAAGATCACTTTGTTGTCCGTCCGTCCGATATGTCAGTCAAGACCTTTCTTTTTTGAGAAACCTGTGGAGGTATCAATAAATGATTTTGATACCGACATGCGCAAGGTTCAAAATTGACCTTTCTTTTAACCTGGAATAATAATATTTGGTTCAAAGCAATGACTTAACTAGCACACGTAAAGGAAAAATCTGAAAACGTTGAATTGTTTTACGTAATATTTTTTTTTTAAATTTGTAAATTGACCTTGACCTATGAATATGTATGAGGACATCGATTTTTTCAATGGCATGATTAAGAATTTTATTTCTTCGACAGTTTGTCTTAAAATTAGTTTAGTTTAGTTACTTATGAAACAACTAAATAACATAAATTTTTCTTATTTTTCGACTATACAGTTTTTGTTCAAAATTATCCAAAATAGCATAAATTTTTCCACCAAGCTTTCTTAAAGAGTAAAGTGATTAAAAATTTGTTTTTTTTTTTAAAATGTTTTTTTAAAAAATAAAATGGATATGGGGCAAAGGTTATGAACGATCAGCCACAGTGACAATATTAAAAAAAAATGAATGAATAAAATTAACAAGTACTACAATTTTTCTTATTTTTCTACTTTATAAATTTTTTAACAAAATAAAATCATCCAAAATAACGTTAGTGGGTTTTCAAAAACTTGAAATTTGCAAAACTAAGAGTTTTGCTGTAATACTAGTTCCAGAAATGACATCATCAACTTAAATATAAAATTCTCGTGTCACAATGTTAGTTACCATACTCCTCCGAAACGGCTGGACCGTTTTTTATGAAATTTTATATGTATATTCGTAGGTCTGAGAATCGGCTACTATCATTTTTTCACCCCTCTAAGTGACAAGGGTGGCCCGCCTCAAATTAATATGGCAAAACAACCTTTTCGGTGGCAGCTGGTATTACAATAAAATAAAGTTAAAAACTTAAGGAATTTTTAATATTAATATATTTATAGAAAAAATGAACCTTCATTACCCAGTCCTTTGTAACAAAACATAACTTGACAAATGCCATGCTCAATGTATGACAATAAATTAAATAAACACAACTTCAACCCGCAAACGCTACTGGGTCATTTAGGCAGATAACCCGCAGATTTATGTAGAGTGATTTTTAACCCAGTATCAGCCGATAGCTTACCGAGCGAGTTTGTGATAAACGACACGTTTCGACCTAAATTTGTATGTTGCACGTCAGTTTTTACAACGGTTTTTGTTGTTTAGGCAATTGTTCGTGTTTTATGATTGATTGTCTGTGGTTTATATGTTTTGTGATATTGTTTTGACGTATTGCTGTTGTTATAATTTAGTTCAAACATTATAATTCAGTCCTTTCAGGATTCAGTTTTTGTTTCATTACAGAAGCTTAAAGTATAAAACATTTAAATTCAGTTTTTTTTTAATAATACTGTAATGAATGTGTTTTTTATTGTTGCAAATATAATAAACTATTCTTAGACTCCAATTTACAACACTGTTGATAACTTTAATGGCGAGTATTTCCTTTTAGTTGGTTAGATAACGAGATTAAGCAGTGCCAGGTCGAGCAGTTCTTTCCGTCTTAAATCTGTATCATAATTTTAACTTTAATCATGATCCCATTTTCTAATGCCATTCAAATGTACACCATTGTACCAAAAACTTGAGTAAACAAGCCCGAAGTAGATTTGGGACTGTAGAACCGAAGGCAATATAACAGTCGTTAATCATAGTGATAGTTGCGAACGGGTTGACTGCTTGTGAATTTAACAAGTTAGTTTTAAGAGGCTATTACTGACATATGATTTTGATTCTATTTTATGTAAAAGGCAAACAGTTTTCTTATTCTAGTAACTATATGTTATCTACACGAGGCCGATACCGCACAGTAACACGCACAAGACAACAATAATATGCACTTAAAACGGAACACCAAGTAACCCATATTTAATACTTATTCAAAACTTTAGTAATGCAGACCAACACCATAGCACGGCCGTAATGATCACTAGGCGAGCTCCATATGACAATTGGTTCAAATCTATTGGAACAGATATTATAACAGTTTTGTTACTATGCTCATACGATTTGACCCATGAGGGGACGAGTTAGAACTGGCTTCCGATCACCAGCATGCGAATCCAATCGCCAAGTGTATAGACGCGTTCCGGTCGAGCCGCATGTGGGCCAGACTTACCCCCTCCCTCTCCCATCCCATAATGCTAATGCTGCGGACCCAGTGGACTTTGCGCTCTTGCTCAGGATCCACTGAAACTGCAGCATTTTTTTCTTCTCTCCCCCTCCCCACTCTTTCTTCGAGGATGCAACGCATCGACAAAACAAGAGATCTCTTGTTTTGTCGATGTCCATGGACGATGGTGGCCACTTACCATCAGGTGAACCGTCTGCTCAAATGCACCTTATCTACCATAAAAAAAAACGATACCACAACACTTCTCTTACATAGATTCAAAGACAAATACCTAACAATGATTACATTACAATTAACTCAAATTGTTGCAACCTGGATATGTCCGTTTCCACGATAGAACTGGCTCAATAGAGAGTGAACTACCCACACTTCTTCTTTCTGTGCCTTTACTCCAAGTTATTTGAAAGTTTTCGAGGTCTTCTTCTTTTAGATCCTTTTGGACTATTGTCAGCCAAGTGGCGGAGGGTGTTCCGCGTTTCCGCTTCGTCGTTGGCAGGTTTAATGCTGTATTGAGGATTTGGTCTGGTGATTGGCTTTGAACATGGCCATGGCCATGGTGAATTACCCCCACATCTGTATTAAATATTAATTAAAAACAATGCTGCAGTTCTAATGGCGATAATACTCATGAGAAATATCACCGCTTTGGATGGATTTAAAAAAAAATACTTTGTAGTACAACATACAAAATAGCCAGAGTAAAATATAGAAAAGCAATATAGAAAAGTAGTGACAAATTCGAAGTACCATATGCGAACTTTCCAAACCATAAATGACTCATGCAAGGGTCTTTTATGAGCCATCAAGTAGCGTTGTAAAATGTTGCGTGACGACTGACGTACTAAAAATCCTAGGGGATCGATAAGTTTGTTTTATTTTCACCCCTTTAAATAATAAAGCAGCTAAATTATTGCCTATTTTGTATATTATATTTTTTTATGGAAATAAGATTTTACACGTAAAAGTTGCGTAGTAACTTAACCTGGTTTCTTTTATAGTCACAATTAACCTATTTCAGATTTTTCTAAAAATATTTAAAATTTATTAAAAGAAGAATTTATTAAACAGTTAAGCTTTGCCAGAGGTTTGTTATCCAAGTGCAGCTTTAAAGTCCCTAGAAAATGAGTACAACTCTCGACCTGGATTCCTAAGAAATAATTATTAATCTAAGTATTAAATTACAACTGATGTGATCTTCAATATCAAAACGGAGGTTAGAACTTAAAAGTAGTGGAGTCAGACGTCAGATTCTTACAAAATATAGTTGAAACTTCAAGTCAATCAAATTCTTTATTATCAATGAATAATTTTTTAATTCTATGTAAGATGGTGCTGTAACAAAATTATTAGTATTCTAGTACTGAAACTCAAACTCAACTATTATCTACATGGGACCGGTACCGCACATTAACACGCAAAAGACAATAGTAATATGCACTTAAAACGGAACTTACTCCAAACCTTAGTATTGGAGACTCTGCATCACGACACCACACCACTGCACATCCACAATGGTCATCAGACGAGCTTCGTTTGACAACTGGCTCAAGTCTTTCAGAATAGAAGGAATCTAACTCAACGTATTTTTTCTAATAGTATAAAAATATTACATTTTCCCCTATATCAACCCTAAGCAAAGCACTTGGTTTTTTGCAATCCCAAACCTAACAAGACGGAACGGGAAGGGAATCTTAAAAAGAACATGTCTACAGAAATTTTTAATTCCACCCACCATTACTGTAAATCGGACGCGTCATCTATTAAATTACTTGCTCTATTGTCATATACAAAGCGTTCGAAGTTTGAGCATATTTGTGCAAGCCAAAATGGTTCTTAAACTTTTGAAACTGGGGTTACAACAGACATTTTAAAGGGGAGTCGAAATGAACCCTAAATTTCTTGAGCCCCTAAGGCCCCAGGGGACTCGTACTCTATGCAATGTCTATACTGCATTTTTGTGTTTATTTTCATGTCGGGGGTAACAATTTCATTTCTGAATGTACATTTTAGATGAGAGTAATCAATTTAGTTTAAAACACAGTTGTCTTAGAATAAATATTTTTTTAGTAACCCGCCCTGGCTGCTCATGGGTACAATGTACCAATCGCGATCTCTTGGTGTTAACATAAAAAAAGGTTTTAGATCATAATACAGTGCCAACTATTGGATCCTAACTCCTCAGCCTAGATAACAAATATTTTGAAATTGCAAACTACACACAATATACAAAATTTTATCATGATCGGTGACAGTAATTTTTAAATTCATTGCGCACAACTTCTCTTCTACAAATTTTGAACCTACTTACTATCTCTATATAATTTATAAGTTTAAATACCATTAAATAAATCATAAATCTAAGCTCAGTTAGACAATTCAGTGACAAATCGGCAAACAAGTATCAATTTAGCTCCCGCGCTGATCGATTCGCATCGAATGGAATTATGCCGTTTGAATCACTCCATGGGATTATGGGCTATAGGGTCTTTATTGATGGCTTCAAATGTTGCAAATACTTTTTGTTAAAGCATTACATTTAAGTATTATCTGCAACTTAAAAGGTTTGCAGAAATTTTACAGTTTTTACTGATTTGTGTCTTGGTCTATTGTACGCACATATAGACACACTTTTTTTTTGAAAATCGGTTCTCGTAGCCTAAACATTACTTAAGTAGTGTATCTTATAAAAATATTAAAGCCTGTGATTTTTTTAAAGAGATATACTTATATGTAATAACTTATCTAATTGACAACATTTCATATTTTAACATCTCTATATCATTATGTTATGTGACACAAAGAAAAATAAATTGACACGTATTTTTTATTTTTTCAAAATGACCCCGGATAATGGTATAAATCTATTTTGAAATTTAATTTAATCTAAAAAGACGTAAATAATTAATTACGTCATATATACGGTTGAATAGCGATATGTCTGTCTTATCAAATATGATAAATGCATTATCTTATTCCACCATATATGTTACGTCATCACATATGTTTTATTTTTTCCTCCGAAACGAATGAACAAAAAAAATCGAAGAATTTTTTGTAAATTCAAGGCCGATAAATACTGTATTTTGTGAAATGTAGTCAATTACTTGAATTTTTATCAAAAAATACAAAAAAAAAAAAGGATGGATTGTATAAAATACATTGTGCTTAAAAAAGATAGTTAATAAGGAAACCTTTTCTTAAAATATACCAAGATAATTTAGAGAATAATAAAAAGAAAAAAGTACGTCAATAAAATGACAGATAGCTGTGACATAACCGTCACGAAAGATCTAAACTCCACACTCGTAGGGTTGCCACCAATACTCGTAAGACGTCCAGTTGATGGGAGCAATTCATTGCAGATATCGAAGGGTCTAAGTGTGAATGTGAATGTGCCGACTCAGATAAAATAACTTTAATGTTTGAATTTTTTTAGGGTGGGGTCTTTTTGGCCATGAGCGATATTGACAGGTTGCAGATGGAGCAACCAGCAAATTATTTTATCTTCGATCGTTTATTATAAGCCAATAATGGCTACATTTTAAAGTAAACTTGTATGTATATAAATATATTGTTATATTTTAATATCTGTTTTGTAGAATTGTAAATCAGACTAAAATTAAGAGTGTAGTGTTGTTTGGTCGTCTGGTCCGAGAACTCCGCGATCGAGGAGCACTTGAGTAGTGTACTATTATTTTAATATTTGATAGCGAGGCAGTAAAGATGAGAGTTTAAGGTTATAAAGACATCAAACCTGTCCCTGGGTTTCAAGCCCCAGGTAGGCTTCCATCTAGATTACATGTTAATATTGTCATTTGAGTGTTACTGCGTAGTATAGCTCCCATACTCTTAATACAAGTGATAAAAGATTGGGATGAAATTTAACACGTGTTTTGATTATAACAATGCCTAGCTAAACAAGTGACGTCATCATAAATCCAATATGGTGGACCACCCAAACTGGCGAGCTAGTTAATATGAAGCATTTTCAATATGATTATCAAAAAATATGATAAAATATTTCTATATTATATTAAAATGAACGGATGTTCAGGGAAGGTTTAAACATTGAGAAATGCTAAAAAGATTTAAAATCAGCTGAACAGATTTCAATAAAATTTGGTACACAGATACTTTATAACTTAGATTAACACATAGGCTATTTTTATCCCGGAAAATTTCAGTTACAATATATTGAAAATGAAAAGTATTGTACGTGATAAATTGACTTTATTTAAAAATATCATAAACAATGATTGTTATTCTCGTATAGGTATAGCGTGTTGGCTACTGCCCCCAGGCGGAGTATGACGACGATAAATTAAACGAAATTGTTGCTATCCTGAATATTATACTGACATCTATCTAGAATAAGATGGTAAACGTATAAAATCTAAAAAATTGCAACACTGTTATGTTTATTTATTTATTTATTACAACGCGATTGGGTCTTAAGTCCCAGAAACTGTTCGGCTCCTATCTTTATTGCATGTGGAGTGCTCATCAATATTTAATATTAGAAATAATGATGTAGAACTTAAATTATATTTTCGCAGATGCTTACATACACAGCAAATATTCGATAAAAAAATTGCTAGAATTGTCATGATCTCGTTTATCATCATAACCCTTTAATGGCCCACTGCTGAGCTAGGTCTCCTCCTCAGAATGAGGAGGGATTAGGCCATAGGCCTAGCCAAGTGCGGGTTGGTAGACTTCACACATCTTTGAAAACATGGAGAAATCTCAGGAGTGCAGGTTTCCTAACACATAACTCTAAAGTCAGAGGTGTGTGCCCACGATCGAACTTGGACCTCCCGAGGTAGATATCAACGTCTTAACCACTGGGTTATCATTGCATGATTTCTTTGTTTTGTTCAAAAGAACGAGATCATGCATTCACATATTTATTAGTTCATCATATCATATTTATCTATATTCAACTTCCAGGTAGGGGATCTGTTCCCCGACTGGCTTGCGACCACCAGCATGCGAATCCGACCGCCAAGTGTCACAGACGCGTTCCGGTCGAGCCGCATGTCCCTCTCTCATCCCATTAATGCTGCGGATCTAGTAGACTCTGGGCTCTGGCTTAGGGTCCACTGTAACCGCAGCATTTTTTTTCTTCACTCCCCCTCCCCACTCTGTTTTCGAGGATGCAACGCATTGACAAATAACTAGAGTATGTCTAGTTTTGCCGATGTCCATGGACGATGGTGGCCACTTACCATCAGGTCTGCTCGTATACACCTTATCTACCATAAAAAAATATATATATACAACTGATTTGCAATGGACACCATCATCTCATAGTCTTTCTTCTGTCTCACCCACTTTTACATTTATACAGACCTTGTCCAGACAATAACTAGCAGATTAACCCAATTTGGTGGTGATATGAACCATTTTTATTTATATAGATTACAGAATTCTCAAAAAAGTTTATTTATTATTTAGAATACTATAATATGAGCAAAATATCTAATTTTCCAACGTCGCTTATGTAGTTATCCTGTAAAGGCCGACATGTTTGGAGATGATAAATGGACACTCGCTCCGTTCTAATAATCTACAGTCTTTGCAATTAACTTGTTAATATTGGGAATATTTTAATATTATCCTGTTTACGGAAAATATACTTAATATTCTTTAAACTTATCGCTATTAAAATAAGATTAGTACCCCATGAAAAGTTTGTTTGTTTGATTTAACGCGCTAATCTCAGGAACTACTGGTTCAAAATGAAACATTATTTTACTGTTGGATAAAAATCATCCGTTTCCGGTGGCTCCTTCAGAATTGTATGTACGGTGTCTACTCCCCACTAACTCTCCCTCTCTCTTTCATATGACGCTGATGAAGTCTGGACGGGTAGTATAATACAATTAGGAATTGATTTCCCATCCCATGTATGTAAGTAATAGGAGATGACAGTGGACCAAGAGGGATGACGTCACTAATTTTTTAACCAGTACTAGGAGGATCACATACTAGTATATTCCTTAAACCCTCCAGATAGGCTAAAATGCTTGTGTTAGGAGTGGGCGGGCACGACCTATCGTTTGTGAATCCAACGCCTGAACTTCTGACTTCTTCCTCTTTCTTCATCTTCCTTCGTCTCAGATAAAACTACAACCTTTCAGTTTTCACTTTATTCTAGACGTCCGTGCAGTAAGTATAATGGTCGGAATGATCTACCTCCTCCAATACGCAACCTACGATTTAGTTTTGAAACAAAATTTAAAAAACTTAGAATCTAATCTAATCTACACTAGATTTAAAGCAATCTAGCTAATCAATATTAAGAAAAAAGTAATGTTTTTAATTTTACTGTTTTACATTACACATATTAAATTATTAATTATAAATTGTTACAACTTCATCTACATATATCAAACCCCCAAAGTAGACCCGCTGCTTCTATTTTACGAGTATTCGATATTCGGCAATTTCTTTTTGCCGAATATTGGGGCCTAATAACGATAAAAAAGAATGCATAATATTACTCATAAATATTTTTTTTTATCAATAACTTAACAAATTAATACTTACAATCTACCAATGGTGAATTATGATGGATAAATAAATTCTTTTAGCATTTGTTGATAGCAAACGATTGCGCTTTTCCTCATGAATTATATTTGCTTCCGAAAATAGCCGTTCACTGTATACATTACTACTGGGAGATGATAAATAAATCTAAGCAAATTCTGCTAGATTAAGATATTGTTTTGCGTTTGCTGACCACTACTTATAAGAGTCTGCTGTCCTATCAACATTGTCGTAACACGTACTTTAGTAAAACACACGTGAAAGTGTTGCAATTCGTGACATCTTTAGTTTATACTAATATTCTTAAGCAAGCAACCCCAAGACCTCTTTGAGTATCACTATTCTACACAAATAAAAATCATTTTTCACATGTATAAGTACTGTACTTATACATGAGTGAGAATACCTAGTTAGAAGCTTTTAAATTAATACGCGTAGAAAAGTAAAAAAAAATAATATGTTATTTAGATATTATCACTTACTTCTTCTATATTCTGTTTACAAAGTTATTTAATAATGTATGTACACTTTTCCTGTATATATAATTTATGTATAATTTTTATTATTTAGTTTATATTACATATTTGAAATTTAGCAGCAGACACAAGACGTATGTTAACGGTATTTTTTTTTTCTCTAAATTTCTATGTAATGTTTTTTTGTATTGTGGTATTTTTTTGTTGTCTTTTGAAACATCGCTCCTTTGTATTCATAACAACAGTATAAAGAAATGCATGTACAACAAAGTTGTTTCTCATTATTTATATTTCAGTGTTAACCCTTAACCTACCTACCTGCGGTCTCAGAGACCGCTGGCGAAATATTTTAACTTAAATTCAAAGGTATATGGAGGAACTCCGCCACATGACATGCACTATTAAAAAAACGAATTTAAAAATTCATTGAAATCTGTGAGACCGGAGGTAGGGTAACATCTATTTTGTTAATGTTCTAGAAAATACTAATTTCCCAGGTGATTAACAACCAACTTAACGTGACAGTTATAAATCTTTAACCGTTCAATGTTACCCCATATCGTACAATTACTCAAACATGCCCTCCAGGCGGCTATTAGAGTACAAGCGTAACATTCGAAATAGTTTCCCCTATGCACAAAACTTCTTCATCTTTGCACCAGAAGTACCTCGGGGAATTACTGAGGAGTGTGTTTGGGACTGTTTTTACTGAATACGTATTCATATTATTGTATTTCATACCAATGACTTCGTCCGCATGGAAATATATGAGTAGAACTTCATCATCATTGTATCCCATGGGAATGGTATCTTTTTTCGGGATAAACAGTATGTTATGTCATGAGGTATTCTTCCGAATACCAAATTTCATTCAAATTGATTCAACCGTTTTAACGAGATGCGTGCACAACAATACGGCAATTCCACGATTTTATTGTATGTAACTAGTGTTTGCCCACGACATCCTCCACAAAACGTCTTTACCCGGGACAAAATTGTTACCAACAACTATACCACTGGAATTACATGTTCACTATTTTTTAATTATTTACTCACTTAACCTTTTTTCAACTAACATTTAATAGATTTAAGATTAGATATCATTTTTCACATAAACCATAAAAAATATTTCATTGTAAAAAGTCACGTAATTTCCTCTCTGAATCCAAAAAACGGGAATGTAAAACATTATGGAGCATCAGAGACTCTTGAAAACCAAAGACGGGCATATGACTAGTTAGAACCCAAAAAATTTCGTCGGAGTCTTAAAGACCCCAGGTAGGTAGGTAAGGGTTGAAAACACTCAAAATATCCTTCCACGAAAAGATTCACTCACATGCTAATGTATTTTTTTCTTATTATTTTATGGTAGATCAGGCGCAAACGAGCAAATGGTCCACCTGATGGTAAGTGGCCACCATCGCCCATGGACATCGGCCGATGCGTTGCATCCTCAAAGGTAGAGTGGGTAGGGGAGTGAAGAAAAAATGCTGCGATTTATGCGAACACTAGATCCGCAGCATTAATGGGTTGGGAGAGGAAGGGGGTAAGTCTGGCCCACATGCGGCTCGACCGGAACACGTCAGAGACACTTGGCGGTCGGATTCGCATGCTGGTAGTCGCAAGCCAGTCGTAGAACAGATCCCCTACCACCAAGGGGGTGGTGGGTTACTCGGCTCTTACGAGATGCTCTCCCAGCGGCAGAGGGGAATAGTATTCTAACCCGTCCCCTCACGGGTAAAAATGTATTATATGACTCAGAAAATTATACACCAAATTTACTTTTTTCCGTATCAGTATATGAGTGAGTCTACTTGTAGGAGGGTGGTGAATGAGTGAGATTGAAAAATACATGGTTTGCTTACCTCATTGCGTATCTAGGAAAGAAGCAGTCTTCGTAGTATAGAAGATTTTGATGCCAGAATATAGCGGTTCCTCTACGGAAGGTAATGTGTCAATTTTTTTTAATTGAACGAATGTGCAGTGTGCACGCCTATGTAAGTCAGTACGGAAATTGACTCACTCAGTAGGGGGGTGGTGATTAAAAGAGATTTAGAAGGTAAGGAAAAAAAGACGAATTAGATAGGAGAATGTCTCACTATATTATTATGATCAATTTTGGATCCAACTCAGAATTTTCTGCAGACGCAGTCGCGAGCAGAGCGTTTAATATATATAGTATATATACTTCCCAAATGTTACCGTTATACCATCAAAAGTGAATATATTACTTGTGTAATAGCCTGTAACACTCAGTCTAACTTTAGACCAATATTTCTCGCTTATCGCCTGTAAATATTTCAGACAATATGATTTACTGTTGCGAAATTGCTATTCGAAATTTGTAAGGCGTTTTGCTTCAGTTTATTTGTTTCGCATACAAACCATTTATTATATGCTAACCATGTTAAAATATATACTTGATATTTACAGACTAACATAGTTGATTGCAGTGACTTTACTCATACCTATATCCTCAATAGTATATTAGAGATTTGGTATAAAAATTGGCACTTAAACGGCATCTATTATTATCTTAATAGGTTTGTTTAAACTATTAGCATATCATATTTATTATTTAATCTTTTCGCTGGATGCACAGCAGTGCCACAGCTAAGTAGAGCAATGGAAATATGGAAAACTCCGACTTTAATATCCTTATCTCAAAGTAACTGAAGGCATAAGTTATTAGGTAGTCTTATTTATTTTATAAATAAACTAGGGGCCCGTCCCGGCTTCGCACGGGTGGATAATTTTTTTTTAACATTTTGGCTCCCGCATTCTGTCGCTCCCTCTATCGCCGCGTTACTCGCTGCGCTGCGAGGCACACTACACCGCGTCCGCGACCCGTCTGGGATTATTTTTTATTTATCTTGATATTTTTATTTCGTAATATCTTTTGACTGGAATGTCCGATTTCAATAATTCAAAAAGTAATTAACAGGTATTGAAACAGTCTTTATTACGAAATAATTTATTTAGATAAGAATTAATACAAAGTTATGGAAAACATGGTCTGATTTTGATAGTCATTTTTATCAACTTTTAAATTGTAAAAAAGTAGTTATAGTGACTTAACTACAATAGTTGGACATATGGTCTCGCGGAGTTTTTTGTAGATATTGATACGTTATATAATATTGTAAAACATTTTTTTGTTCTATCATCAATACTTTTCGCAGCGCATGCGATGAAAGATATTTTATGGCTAATTTTTTGCACCTTGTGTTGGTTTTAGTGACAATTTCTGGGGATCTCTAATTTTTTCTTGTAATAAATATAGCCTATATTACTCAGGGATAATGTAGCTTTCTAATGGTGAAAGAATTTTTGAAATCGGTCCAGTAGTTTTTATGTTTATTCGTTACATACAAAAATACAAAAATACAAATCTTTCCTCTTTATAATATTAGTATAGATAAGTGCAACATTGATGCATTTAAGTTATAGAATACCTGCCATAGAAACCAAATAAATTATTAACATTTAAGCTGTTTGCATTATAATAATATAAATAAATTATTGAATATCTATGATCTGACAGGGTACATTTGAAAAAGTAGTGTCACTCATGGCTTAAATTCTTGAATTATGAAGAGATAAAAAACTTAATACTAAATAATATTATACTTACACACACCCACTTTTACATACACTTACACAGACAAACTTATTTAGAAATATAATATGCACTGCTTTTTATTGTTTTTATAAAATAACTTAAATTCAATTTTTTTTTTAGTTTATACTTTTGCAGAGTCATCGTAGCCACTTGTTATACTGTTCACGTAATTTGTTTCTAATATCTTAAAAATCCCCTATTGCGAGAGTTATCTTCTTTTACATTTTATGTTTCAAGATAAAGTTTCAGAGAACATAAAAAAAAAATTTACGATTCTATTATATTTATAAATTTGTATTCTATATAATTAACGTAAAATACCATTAAGTAACGGTTTTTAACTGGGGACATTAAACAGATCTGTGGGGTGACGGGTGGGGGTCCTTTTTAACGATTTCCAGGCTCATTTAACTTAACGTATTAGAAGGGGTAAGCTGATCAAGTGGAAATATCTAATGTTTTTATTTGCGCTATTTAGAGGGTCAGAATATCCTATATACCTAAGTATAATACTTGTTTTAAGAATTCTTTGAAAAAAGTATTAAATTACCGTATTTTTTAAGCTTTTCAAACTTAAACAAAATGTTTCAATTAGGTTGAGATGTTTGTCACTCACTCACGCAAAAACGGCTGAACATATTTCAACGAAATTTGGCTAACAGATACTTTATAACCTAGATTAACATATACGCTACTTTTTATTCCCTAAAATTCAGAGTTTCTGCGGGATAAGAATAAAATATGTTTACGTCCGTTAGCGCCTAAATATTTTTATTTAGCAACAATATATTGAATATTAAATGTTTTTTGATAAACCCGAGTGAAGCTGGGGGGGGAGGTTAACTAGAACATAATAATGATTTACATAAAAATTAATTAAGCAGCGCGGGCTTGCTATCTCCTCTATTATTGAGGAAAAACAAATATTTGATTACTGTTTGTTATGAGCGGCGACACGTCGTGGATTGAACTATCAAACGCAACGCACCACAACGCAACGTTACGTAATGTAAGATATGAAATGTAATGTATATTTCAATTATTTTAAATAAACGAACGGAAGATGATGGGACGTAAAGTAACGTAACGTAGGTAATTTAATGTAATGTAATATGTAGGTATATGTGGTATTAAATATTACCCAAAGCTAACCCACGCGTCGACAGTTAGTGTATATTTTGTTAGAGATTAAAAAAATAACGTTTTACATTAAAATAATTGTTTAACTTAACAATGATTTGATGAATTTTCTCTTACGCGTGATAAAATTCAACGACGCCAACTCTCCCTTTACAATTTTTCGTTTAGGGTTGAGTTTGTTAATACTTTTAAACCGAAATCTAATGCAAGCAATTACTTTAAAACCCGAGTAAAGCAAGAGCAGGTATAAATTGGAAAAATATAAAATGTAAGGTACGAAATGGTATCAAGTAGGGTTCCGTATAAAAATAATATTATAAAGATTTTGTGGGAAATTTTCCAAAGCCAAGGAAAGAGATAGAAAAGTTTAGGGGTAATTTGACAAGCTTTCAAGTTTCATGAATTAAATATAGACTGTCTTAGATAAGTGTCGTGTTACGTAAAGAATCGCTTACATCCTCGCCCATGGAGATGGCTCTGGTCGAGATGCAGCCTCTCTCTTATTAAGGACCACAGGTAGTTCCGTAATCCTGTTTCTAGCACTGTTTAACTTCCTTTCCTATGGGTCGTTAAGTTACCTAATAAGTCTATAAAGTCATATGACCATATTTCAATAATTTTAATAACTAAGATGAGGTAATAAAAATCATTCATAATTTAATAAATCACAAGCGTTTTATCATATTAATTGCATAATTCTGAATGGCAACCCAGACTCGTTCCCAGGGGGACGGCGAGGGTAGAATTAAAATTATAACGAAGAAGCGTCGAGACGGAATATCTACGTCCTACGTGCGCTGACTGCGCGCTGATTATGAGGTAAAACTATAAATTTTAAAAGTTAAATATTATATACAGGTAGATACGAGATATTAAGTATATTAAAAACTATAGTCTTATTAGTGTATATTACACTGTCAATTTACTTTAATTTTGAATTTACTCCACTAAAAAAAAATACTCAACGTGAGGAGTATGGCTCCTTAGCCTAAATAATTCACGAAGAGATTGTTAATAATGATGTAAGATATTACAAAATAAATACTATTAAACTTAGATAAGTAAATACCGAAAAATAATTAAAATTAATTATTTTATTTCCGATGCCAGGCGTCGCCACTGATACAACTTTCCTCTAACACATGATAGCAAAATATATCCGCTCGACCTCAGTGAGGCGGCGTTTCCATGATGAGCAAGGATGCGTAGCGAGGAATGTGTTTGTTAAGAGGACTTCGTACGAACGACACTTTTGAAAAATAGATTTTTACAAAAAATATTGGTGTCGCGCCTACCCCTTACCGTGTGATAGAGAGAACTGCAGCTCGAACTGATTTTACCTAGGTAACATTAGTAAAATCGTCCTTTCGTAATCCCCCGTTTCCTCCTCGAAATCTGGACCGATTTTAATATTTATTTCGTTAAAATGCAGTACAGGGTCTAAGCTATGCCGGTACGTTTTGCTTTTTTGGTTTATGTTAGTAATAATTAGTTTGCTGGATGTTTGCAAATGTAAATAAAAAAGTCGTTTATTTTTAATTTTAAAAGTTTTTTTTCTATTATATTAATCAAATAATAAGAAAAACCTAAACGTACAGTCATGGCAGAGGTACGTATATATCGCATGGTATTTTTTTTTCTTCTGTAACTTCATTATCCTAGGAGGAAACAGGGGACTAAATTTGTATGAAAAAAGTGTCGACTGATTTCCTCTTAAGAACCTACAACATGGCTTATGTTCACATTCACAAATCACATTTGAAGATCTCGTGTGGAAACAGTCCCTGCTACCAACCATCTTAAACGTCGTGTGTTAGCTGTGCCACATCAGAAGTTACATACGCATTTCCGATTACGATTGCTCTCTATATTATATTGTTATATTCTTCACCCGATTGAGATAAAATTTTGCAGCATAAGTGCCATAAAAAAATCTTTATAAATGTTCGTCCTTTAGCAATAAAATCTAATTCTCAGCAAAACGAAAGATATTTTATTTATAAAATTAAGTTAACACAGTACATAAACTTTTTAATAAAACAAAGAATAACTCGTAAGCTTATTTATCCAAGAAACTTCTAGTATAGGAGTTTCTCAGTTTTTTCCCTGCGCGTCAATTTTCCACGCGATATCCTCACAATTCGGTACTAATTTAAAACTTCTCGTGCTCCGTGGACCATTGGACTCAGCCAGCTAATGTTTTAAACCGCTTGCTATGCATTTATCTTTAGTTAAACTATGTTATCCAAGTATTACGTAAGCAGATTTTTTACATTTATCAATCCATGTCAGTAAAAGTAAGCAAAACCCTAATCCCGGTCGTACTTTCGTAAACATTGATGACATTGATGCATGCAGTCATCGCTGACGTAATCACCATGCAAAAATAAGCAAAGTAAGGATACCCCCACCCCCCTTTAATGCTTACGTAATACTAGAACGGCCCTCTACCATGATGACGTCATAAAAAAGGACTGATCTAAGATAGGATTTATATAACTTCATGTTCACAATGTTGATAGATTAGTATAGAGAATGTATAAATAATATGGAAAATAAGCGGATAAACTGTATTAGTACTTAAAAAATCACTCCTACTAATGAAAGGATACTTAAGATAGCACAGCATAAACATAAATTCTTTCTAATATTATAAATGCAAAAGTAACTCTGTCTGTCTGTCAGTCTGTCTCTCTGTTGCGCTTTCACGCCAAAACTATTGATTTAAATGAAATGTGGTACACATATAGTCTAGAGCCTGAGAAAGGACATAGGCTACTTTTTCATGCTAAAAGAAGGTTGTAAGAGGTTGAAGGGGGAGGAGGGTGGTTGGTGAAAAGTTGTATGGAAGTATCGCTATATCGATAAATAGGCTGTTGATTCGATATAAATATAATTTCATTAAAATTTTGTAACACTTTTTTAGGGTGCAAAATAACAATAGGGAAAGACACAATTCCACGCGGACGAAGTCGCGGGCACAGCTAATAATATATATTTATTAATCGCACTCTTGTTAAGACATGTGTTAGTTTACTGTAATCTTGACAAGAACTACTCCTATTTTAGTGTAATCTTAGTACTGTGAATACTTGTAGTAGTAGTTAAGGTCAGATAAACATATCAATGAATACGAAAAAATTGATTAAAATATTTATTCCACTAAACAGCCTGAATAAACCCTAACTTCTTATAAAAAATCAATTCCCATCTCTTCAACTTAGCAATAGGCGCGTCGGCATCAACCTGCTTACTCTTCTTGTACTTGTTAAAGAAATCTCCGTCTACCTTCACCCTTTTGTCACAAGTACATACTGGTTTTACGGCGGATTCGGTCTTATTTCGAGGATAGAATAACCATTTTTTCGACCCAAGACCGTCACTCTTCAAAATTTCTTGGATGCGATCTTGTTTTTTCTTTGTTGCTAAATATTTTGTGGTGTTCTTTTTATGTTTACTCGCTGAAACAATAATATTATACAAATAATGTTATAGATGTAATAAATACGAGGAAAAATACGCGTGCGCCAAATGTCTACTCATTGTCAAATCTTCATATAGCATTCATTAGAAACCACTTGTTTCTAGCTCAGAAAATTGTACCAATATTGGGCTGTCTTTCATCTGTTTTATTAGCAGGATTTTGTACTCGTACCATTTTTGTTATATTATAATTAAGGAGCAAATGAGCAGACAGTCCACTTGATAGTGAGTGGCCACCATTTCCCATGGACATCGACAATACACCAGAATCTCTCTTGTATTGCCGATGCATTCCCACCTCGAATATATCTTAAGAGAAGAATGCTACGGTTTCAACGGTCCATGAGCAAGAATTCTGATTCCACTAAAATCGCAGCATTAATGGAATGTGAGCGAGAGGTAGGTCTAGCCCATATGAAGCTCGGCTGGAAATAAACACACTTAGCGGTTGAATTCGAACCCTGATTTTCGCAAGCCTCTATCACCAGCAATAGAGGAGCATTGTCTTCTAACCCGTCCCCTCACAGGCAGACCATAGGACTTCTTCTATTCTATCTTTTTTCTAAAGTTTTTGAATATTCATCCATAAAATTACTAACTCTGTTACCAACAATAAGAGACTTCCAAAGAGCGGTAGGAGGTAAGAGGATAATTTTTTACAGCGTCAGTCGACCTCGTACATTAAGGTATTTATTTAAATAAAATATTTAACTATATAGAGAATTAAAGTAATTTTAATTTTAAATGAATAGCAGTAAGTTAATTATAATTTTAATTATTTATGAGTATAAACTGTTAACAATTACTGGTGGTGCTCATTATTCATTGTTCGTACAGTGTTGACCAACTATAAAATAGTTATTTTATTTTACGTTATTTTCAGCTTAATTACACATGCAAAAATTATATCGTTAAAGTGATATTTTCATATATGTCTCTCCTTAATCTATCTTCGAGGTTACAACGCATCGGCAATACAAGAGGGTATCTCTTTTTTGTGCGATGTCCAGGGGCGACGGTGGTCACTTTCAGATGGACCGTCAGCTCGTTCAGAGACATTACAAATACGCAATACTCCCCCTAAACCTAGGCATTTTGTGAGGATAAAAAATAGTTAAAGTGTAACTTACGTTTTAAATATAATACCCTAAAAGCGTCCAAAACTCCTGGAGATTTGAGATTAATTTCTTTTCTACTTCCAGATCGAGATCGACTTCTATCTTGGGAACTTAATCGTGATTGACTTCTAGTTCTAGATTTAGAACGGGTGCGAGTTCTTGATCGTGAGTCTGATATACTTCTAGATCTTGATCTTTTGCTAGTACGTTGTTTGGTTTTACGTTGCTTAGATCTGCTTCTTCTAGAACATTATTTGGTTCTTTAAATATGTATTATTTTAATTGACTGTTCAGTTATATGTTGAGATTTGAAATGTTTAACATTGCCTTTTTTTACAGACTATTTATCTATCTTGCTGAGTAATAGTTAAAGGCCTGAAATGTGGAGGTCCACAAAACTGCACATCACTGAAGCAACTGATTTTGGGTTTTAGTTCATGTCGTTATCGGGTCATTGGAGTATTAAATTACGAGTGACACCATCTTTTACCAAAGTTTGGACCCATATATTTCGTCAGTAGCTCAGTGGTTCGGGCGTTGGATTCAAGATCAACAAGTCGTGGGTTCAAATCCCGGACATTGGACTACTGGTGTGGCCCACTCCTGACACAAGCTATTTATTAGCTTACTAAGAGGGGTAACGGGTATACTAGTAGTATGTGATCCATACTGCTAGTAATCTTTTAAAAAAAAATAAATATATAAAACCTTACACAGTACCTAACAGATTACAATGAGGACCATTATGATATTTTTATTTCGATTTTTTCCAATATCAATCTGTTTGAAATAGTTGGAGTACAAGATATTTTTATTTTGAAAATACTTGTTCAGTACAAATATGTACCTCTGATTTTAGGGCATATTTTAGGGTATTATTTACCAGTTTATCGTATAATTGAGGTTAAGTTTACCAAAAACCATATCTTCTTAAAAGTTTTTGTATATCGTCAGTAAAGATATTTAAAAATGTACGCTAACCGATCTGAGAAGCACAAACAAGCCAGCAAATCAATAAAATAAAAATACGGATGGAGCTCTGAAACTCCTATCTACTATTCCTAGCATAGCTAATATAACAAGTAATTGTAATATACAGCCAGTGGCGTTAATATAGTGGCTCACCACTTTACCATCCAACAATAAACACGTACTCAAATAAAGCTGACCGTTTGAACTTCGCACGTTATGCCAGAACTTTGATAACGCTCATATATTAAAGTTTGTGAACGTTTTATAGTCGAAATATTGGTTATATCTTCATTATTATAGTTAAGTTTAGTAGTTTAAACTTAAAATAATATATATTAACTATTTTTGATTTGAAGGTATATGTGCTAAAAATCTACTCTTGTTTCCCGATTTATTGCAACCTACTACTCATCATGAATTTCATAGCGTCCGGTATAACAAAAGTTCGCTAATAGTTTAAATAGGCATAAAAAATTCAAATGTTAGACTAGAAAAAAACTGTTTACTACAAAGTAAAGTACACATAGTGAGACTATTAATATAACATCATTCAAATAAAACCAGGTTTTGTTTTGGCACCTCTAATAATTTGAATCAAAAGATTTTCAATAATTGCTTGACAATCAAGCACATATCTTGACAGAATTTTACAAATTCATCCCTACCCTTTGCCCACACTACGGTTTTCTTATCGCTAATAGTTTGTTTCTTTTTCTAAAAAACCTCTCAAGATATAGATACAAATTCTGTCACAGGAAAAGACCCCTATTCTTTGGCACTTTTATTAATATGTTCAATCAAAACTTAAAGAGGGCAAAAACTGCATGCAGTTAACCATGTTTTGGCTTTAGGGTCAATGATTGAGAACGTAATATGATTAAAAAGCACCTTATACCTTTTAGATCTATGTTCATCAACTGGACCATAATATTCTATTCCATCTCCATGATCAGGATATTCCTCTGGATGCATTTGCGGATAGTTATACGGATACGGATAACCCTCCATTATTGATTATTGTAAATTTTTATGTACTAAATGTTTTTGTTATTGAATTATTGCACTGTCAATTTTTTAATCGTATGTCAGTTAAGTGAAGTGAAGTTAAAGAGGTTGCATACTATAAAAACGTCACAGAATTTATTTTCAAAATCTAATCTACAATAGAATTTATTTTACTTTGTCTTTGTATATTGTTTTATATTAGTATTAGATACTTACGACCCAGGTCGAGGATTAAAATGGCTCTCTACTACCAGTAAATACATACCTTCAGCACTCGGCCTCCTGACCCCAATATTTAACACTTCTTCAGCAAAACAGCAATTACACAACTTATTATATTTCTGAAAAAACACTGAAGTCACACGAGCTCCGAGAATAACTAAACCTTGCGTCAAAATCATTATTTCTATAATACAAAATACCCCCATCTCTGTAATGACGACAGGTTAATATTTAAAACCTTCCTTTAAATAATATGATTTGAGTTGTGTCTGAGGTTTGCGACACAGGTGATGGTTTATGAATCAATGTTCGTAATTAACACTCACTTTCACTATGTAACTGTTTAACTCCAGATACAATTTGTCCAATTCAAAATTAAAAATAAATTAATTAAATTACCAAATTAGCGATAAAACAATAAATTTAAGATTTACCGCACTTAATAAAGGCGACTTAGCAAAAAGTTGACGTATAATTGTTTGTTCACAAAGAGACGGGTTTTTTGTACCCTCATAAAAAAAATTAAATTTCTTTTTTGAAGAACATAGTAAAATAAAGTTACAAAAGCGTCAAAGAAAAAGAAAAAAGAGGGGGTAACGAAAGAATTCTGGCTACAGTTAACGCCATTAAGTATTTAATATTTTATTAGCCTAGACATTTTATTAGGTACTTTTTAGAATACCCACACTAGTTTTGTAAGTTATCCTAAAAGATCAGACATGGGACGATAAGGAACTTCATGAAGAATTAAAAAAAAATATTAAAGAGTTATTAATGCTAACTCTCTCTTACTGAGAATCATGTGAGTTGTTATTAGTTTGATATTATTAATTAGATGATAGCAGTGTTTATGCATAATATAAAAAGGTTTGAAACCTGATCTCGAGTTACAAACTTCATCCAGTGCTCTTCTTTTAGTCCAAAGTGTATGGTATTACTATTTTCCTATATATTATTGTTTGGCCTATAACTTTATATTTGGGGATAGTATTTAACCTCTGCTTCGATTAATTTGAGCCAGTTATCTAACGGAGCTCGTCTGGACGTAAGTGCATGTTATAACTGTCCGGTATCGGTCCCATGTAGATAACAAAACTATATGACCTAGTTCATGTTTAAAAGTTCCACTGAATTTGACCCAAGAATTATCAAATCAAGAAAAACTCTCCAATTACATCGGTGATAGGAAAATACTTCAAAATTATGACCGTCTTGAAATTAAACTCTGAGAACAAACCTTACCGGCAATTTGTAAGAGGAAAAATCGAAAAGTAAGATAAATTAGGAATCGATGAATGCTTAATGGTTCCCTCCATTAGAGGGTTTTGAGTTTGTGGAACACTTTAAAAAAGAAAAAATTAACTACTGCCTTTATAAGTTTGTCGAGGATACAAGGACGTAGTGGTGCTGAAACTACCACAACATTTAACTAAATAAATACGACTAAGTATCCTAAAATAGGATAATACCCTGCAACATAGATAGAAGCCAAGCGTGCTTGGGACTTGAGACCAGAAGCAGGTTTGAAGATGTCTGTGGTAAGTTGTCACATCTACCGCTCGATTTCGCTCGTGGTCCTCGATAACGGAGGCCAAGCACCACGCCAATAAATAAAATCAGATTATTAGTTTTACTACTTTAATGTTGTATTGCGCGACAACACTTGAAAGGCTTAATCCTATCTCAAAATAAAATAAAAGGAAGTACCCGCAAATACTAACGTATAGATACTGTGTTGCTAGCTCTATTGGATTTTACCTGCTAAGTTATTAAACTTGAATATTATTAAAAAATATGTTATCATAACCATAATCTCTTCCAGTTTCTTCTATGTATTCATAAAACTCTTACAAAACACCCTTCCCAACTTTGGCTCATTCTTTCTTACATTTTAATATTCCGCTGCAAACTTATTGAGTATTTCTCTTTATTTCTATTAGCAATACCGATTAATATTATGAATAGGTATTTTATTATTTTTTTTTCAGAAGAAATCTAAAGAGTTTAAATTTATAAAACGGATATTTCCTATGGATCTCAGCGTATACCTTATCATATTTCGTACTAGTCAAAGGCATCTAAGTATACTTCTAATCTGGAATGGACAGCGCGAAAGGAGCGCGCCATACGTGATTGGTTGTTACCTGCTTGTTATCAAAATATAAACAATACCAGACGTAACTATTTTGCTCTGAAGTACCGGCCACTAAACCACTTAGTAGATTTGCTCAAAAAATCTAGCTATTTTTAAATGGAACTAGGTGAACATTAAAAAATTATTAAAAATACATATCTACAACTCTACACTGTTAAAATTGTAACATCAAGGTAGAGCAAAAATCATTATTAATAAATAAAAATTAAATAATTTAATACTACCTCCACTGAATAGAAGTTATAAACCACACAAATTATGCAAACACAAATCGCAAATTGCACTAATTAACTGAAAACGCGAGACCATGTTCAGCACGACTCTACAAATCAAATTAGATTTACCTTTAATACAAAAACAAGAGAATTTAGTTCTTAAATAAATTTCATAAAGTTGAGTTTCTCTTGCAGTTTGATAGCAAATATTAAGCACATTTACGCAACACTTTTTCTAAAAGCGTAATTCGTAGCTACACGACTCTATTGAATTCTGAAACCACCTTTTAATACTGTTCGTGCGAAATAATTTGTGATAACTTGAATGGATCGTTCACAGGAAGATTTTTATGCTGACTATCACTACATCTAGTCTTTTTCCAGACAGGCTTTATTCTGAGCTAGCAACACTGTTATGATTTAACACAGTAAACATGATAGTAGTACTAGCTGCTAATGTTAATCACATGAGTCTTAAGTAGTAAGTAATAAGCTTCGAAATAGAATAATTCTTTAATCATGCTCATGGGTCTGAATAATAATGATACCTGTCATGCGGTATATTTATCCAGCTACCCCCATTCCTATTCCGAAATTATAAAAATTCTTTTGATATATGTCTACCATTTTAACAACAGAAAATATCATCAAACGCATTTGCATCTGAAGTGTAACAATTACAGCTTTTGAGATCAAAAATGGATTTTAGATGATGATGTACAGTGCCTTGGACTTGACATCCTGGAGCAGCTTTAAAAATCTCTTCCTACTAATATTGATTATATATAGGAAACCCAGCAACACTATACTAAACTAAAGTATGTAGTTTTTCTAGTTTAATGTTTACCGTGCGGAGTCAGTCGACTGACTAAAATCTATCGGGACAGAACTTATATATAATCTACTCACTCGTGGGTATACTTGAAATAAATTAAAAGGAACTTCCTTCCAAATATAAGGTTATGAAAAGAGTTGCTAGCTAATACATAAAAAAGCATTCATTATAAGGAAAGTAAAAATTTTTTACACTACCTTCTAAAATCGATATTTCCTACAAGTTGCCCTACAAGTACCATTACATTCGTCTCGTCTTTACCCTTTTTATTTGTTCGTTTGGTCTCTTCAGCCGAGTGATTTGCTATTGAGACGGCTTTGTGCATTGTATCAAGGAGTTAGCTTTTAACATTCACTATTACACTATACATTGAAGCATTCATAAACTACACGAACGTAGAAATTATCTACTAATTGATTTACACTTGCTAGCAAAATTGTGGATAGCGTTTGATTGGTTAATAGTATATGTCAAAGCAGAGCCAGCCAATTTAAATGAATGAAGTAACCGAATTTAATAATTTTAATATTTGAACAGGAACCCAGGCAGTGCCTTAGACAATGGTAGCAATGCCCCTCCACTAGTGGGAAGAAGTAAATCAACAAAACGGAAATATGGCGCTTTTACTCTTTTGAGACTTAAAAATCGTTGAATATTGATATGACGCGACGGAAGTGATAATTAATTTTCTTTATTATTATCCGAAGTAAATCAACAAATATCGCGCTGGCGTCGCGATTAGTCGATAATCGTTTACACGTTTGAGGCTGTCAAAAATCGTTGAATATAAAAATCGCGACTGAAGTGATAATTAATTTTCTTTATCATCATCGTACCCTATTTTACCCGTGAGGGGACGGGTTAGAATACTAATCACCTCTGCCTCTGCCGCTGCCGCTTGGTGATAGGGGATCTGTTCCCCGACTGGCTTACGGCCACCAGCATGCGAATCCGACCGCCAAGTGTCACAGACGCGTTCTCCCATCCTATTAATGCTGTGGATCTAGTGGTCTGTAAGCTCTTGCTCAGGGTCTGCTGAAACCGCAAGCATATTTTTCTTCTCTCCCCCTACCCACTCTATCTTCGAGGATGCAAAGCATCGGCATAACAAGAGAGTATCTCTCGTTTTGTCGATGTCCATGGGCGATGGTGGCCATTTACCATCAGGTGGACCATATGCTCGTTGGCATCTAATGTACCATAAAAAAAAAACTAATTTGTCTACAGAATTACTAAGATGATGGTCCACAATCGAAACTTGCTTTCAGCACTACGTTATTACACTTTCACTACTTTAGATTGTGTCAACTCTATATAATCACTTGCTATATAAACTTCAGTTCATATAACGAGTATATAACTATACATTCATGGTATGTTTTATATTAGATGTAATATACAAAGGAATATTTGCAAGAAGTACTTATACCGGTAAAGTCATTAGTGTTAAGAGCTAAGTGGAAAGTTGTGAGGGTCGTAAGAGTCCAAAGAAAGGCGTCGAAGTTTCAGTAATGATGTAATGTTTAGTTAACGTCCATTCAAACGTTTTAAAAAAACTGGTTCTTTTACTTTGTGTTTATGTTGTTGACTCCAACTGTTAATTAAATAACTTTTTATAAAAAATAACAGGAGCTGAAATAGTGCTACACTTGATTCTTATGAAGAATGTGTTTGTTAAAAACTAACAGAATCGCTTCATTTGACACAAATATGTAATTAGTCGTACATCTCTGTTGGAAACACAGCCTTATATCTAAATCATTTTATATGTTTTAAACAACAACGAGAAGCAATAGGATCCTAGAAACTGTAAAGGGAAATTCATAATCAGATTCACGACTTTTTTTTAACCGAAGATCTGTCCTGGATCATAGTTTAGATCACATTTTAGTATTCCACGAAAACCAGAACACATCGACTAATATAACTCGGAGAAAAAGAGGAAGAGATATTAAAAACATGAAGAGGGGTGATATTGAATGGACTTTTGTGTAAACGCAACGTAGATACTGCTACTGAGCCGATAAATAATCGAACATTATGATCCCTTATAATCACAACACGAACCTAAACAGTGCCTTGGACTTGTGACCAAGATGTAGGCTTAAGGATATCTTTTATTCAATTGAAACACACTCCTTCACTGCACAGGTTTTCTGTTTAAACCTAAGGTTAGGTTAACCTAAGCATGACTTACTCGCCGACATATTTATCTCGCGGATTCATATGGATTCGATTTCTTGGGCTTATCTGTGTCCGCCATGTTGCCGGTATTTAACTGTAAGTACGCACGATAAAAGTGATCGACTGAACTGACTTGCAACAGACAGACACAAACTGTCAATGTCGTACCATCGACAATCAACCATCTGACACTGACACTGTTCTTTCTAAATTAATCTGTGACATTACAGTGTTGCTATTCAAATAAATAAAATTACCACCATTATAATTATTTTTCCGAAATATCCAACCCGCAAATTCTGCCCATCCCTCTTGTTTTGGGGGTTAGAAAAAAAAATATACAAAATAAACATTGTTAAAAAGATGTTATAAATCGCGACAAATGTAACGGATTTGAATACAGTTTCGTATCCCTCGTCATCCCGTGTCACATCCCTAACAACCATGACAAATGTTAAACATCTTTTATTTGAAAACCAACATATATTTGCACCTTATTTTATTACTAGCGACCCGCCCCACTTCGCACGTGTAGCAGAGCATGTTATGACTGTATGTACCACAATGCATTGTTTTTTACATCTCAAATCTCAATAGATGTACACGCTACTTCTCCGCACCTCCTCCTCCCTGCTGCGTTGCTGTTTTGCTGTTGGTCTATTAGCAATAGCTATCAGTATTTAATTGTAATATCTTATGAACGAAATGTCCGATTTAAATAATTCAAAAAGTAATCTATAGGTATGAAACAGTCTTGACTACGAAATGATTTATTTGGATAAGAAACTGATAACTGTCTGATTTTGGTCAGCATTTCTATAAACTTTGCAAATATATAAAAGTAGTTATAGTTATATAATTACAGTAGTTGCACATATGGTATTGCGAAGGTTTTTATAGATATTGATATGTTTTTTATTATTATAGAATTTTTATTCTATCATCAATAGTTTCCGTAACGCATGCGATGGAAGACGTTTTATTGCTTTTTTTTTGACACCCTGGGTTACATTATTGCAATTTTAATAAGGATACCTATTTTTTTCCAGTAATAAAATAAGAATTTTTAAAATCAGTTCAGCACTTTTTGAGTTTATTCTTTGCAAACATACAAAATACAAATCATTCCTATATACGAGTACCTATGGATTATGATTTGTATGTCAGGTTAAAGTACGGTATCGGTATTTTTGTAATACTAACGAAGGTCACATAACGACTGTTATATAAAAACTATTTTTTTCTATTTTGAATGAAAATGTCCATTACACACTTGAAAGTGAGTCCAGTATTTGCTAACAAAAAAATTATGGTATAGATATGCATGATAAAGCCGCGTATCCAGTCTCATCCTCGACGCCAACTGTATATATAAGAAAGTAAACTAATCTTACCAAAATAAAATGAAATTCTGCTTACTACCTCTCAGGAAATATAAAAAGGGGGTGGGGCGTACAAAACCCCACACACTTGGAAGCTGGCTGGGTTCGGTTTCAGCTTCTTTAAATTAAGGGTTATCCATTGTCAGTTAGGTGATAACGACACACAGTACTCACAAGTTCTTGATGATATCTTATCTTCTTTCTAATCTTGTTTTGGGCATGCCCATTACACCACAACACATAATAACACTAAATAGTTCTAAATAGTTCGCACTTCACCGCCAGTCGGTTTTCGTCAGGGAAGGGTCAATTAACTAGCGTTTAAGAGATATAGCACACACAGGACTCGGGATATTATTAATCAATAAAGGGGTTACTAGGGGTGTATATCGCGCGCGTACGCCGTTCTCTTCAATACTACATCACGACTGCCTCTCCCGGCGGCGCAACTAACGCTACTCGCCGCGCTTTATAAAAAATATAGTAAACACGTTTATAAGAAAATTGTATGTAAGAAGTTTAAATTGTAAGTCTTCTTGCATGAAACTATATTTAGACTTCAGGATTTGCAAGATCTACATCAATTTATGAAAGAGGTCTATATCGAGTAATAAATGTCAGATTAATGAAATAGCTAAACCGATTTTAATTTTCACTATCAACAGACTATATCTAAAGAATTTTTTTGATTACAGTTTCATAATTTTAGAAGTGAAGACATTACGAGTATATTTGTATAAAACAGTGGTATAGGATAGTATGGGAACGTTAGTTTATAATAAGTATTAGTAGTAGAAAAAAAAAGAAAAAAAAAATTTTCTTTTCGTTCGTTTCGTTTAGGTGTCAAAATTGACTTTGTAAAATATGAGCCCTATTAAGAGTGCAAAAAATTTTTTTCTGATTTTTATATCTTACGAACAATACTCTGTACTGTAAAGGTCTTGAAGTATTTTTGTAGAGAATTGAATGATCTATAGAAAAGGTATGAGATCATTTTTAGATAAGTCAATTCACCAGTTTTCTCATGACGACATGGACCGCAGCGCCAGCAGCATGAAAGAACGAGGTGGAGGGAGGATGAGGAATGGTAGAAAAATAATAAAGACATATACTGGTAGGTAGGTAGTTTTTAATTTTGGCAGAACTTATTTTCTGTAGCTTTATAAGTGAGTTATTAATCAAAATAATTATTACATTTGTAGTTATACTCGTAAAATATGGGAGAAACAATTTCGTGGGACACGCAAAGCTGTGCTCCATCTCGACTGTCACTTAAAAAGAAATTGTTTTCTTAATAACATATTACTGGATATTTAATTTGTATTTTCTTTATTACCTTTACTTAGTAGTTTCCCATTCTAACTTCTGTTATGATAGATCCAGCAGTTAGATTAGTCAGTCTGACGAGTTAAAAATCACATGAGTCTTCGATATTGCTTACTGGATTACTGGCTTAGTTTAGTGTAGAAAAAGTTAGTCGAACAGTGTAGGCAAGAGTTCAAGTGGGGGTGCTTGCTTTGCTTATTTTTGATGACATATGACATGGGGGATGGGGGAATAAAAAAGTAAACACGCTCATCTAAACAAATATTTACGGTCAGAATGAGGAGCACATGCATGCATCAATGGGGAGGTGTTTGGGCTTTGCTTACTTTAGCTGACATGGTAGTCGAAGAGGGGGGGTTGATTTCCCTGTCTATCAGTTACGTATCTTAGATTAGCTAACATTTTGAAAAGCAATTATAACATTATAGAGTTACCTCCATAGACTATAAGTAAACCTATTTTAGACTAACAATTTCGATTCGAAGGTTGTCGTTATATGGAGTGTTGTTAAATGGAATTATTTCCAGCTACCTTCATAATGAACATGATATGTATTTTACTAATCAAACCGGTTGCTATAAATCATTACAATAATACCACAATTAATATTAATTAATGGCAAAGCAGCTGTAGGGTGGATATGATTTATGTGTTAACGTACAAGATTGTGCTGGAATATATTGCTTCGGTATTTACGAATATGATAATTAAGAGTATGTCTGTGTGTATACATGGATTCCATTCCAATAAAAGAAGTATCAGCCAGGACCACATTTAGAGAAATGAAGAGGAAGATAAAATATTAATTATTCGTGAAAAAAAAATACTTCACCTTTTACTATATTAGCTTCCCACTTTCGCTTCGCTGAGGGTCATAATGATTTTCTTAACCTCTCCAGACAACAGAGCAGCCGGAAACTATCGAGATACACACAAGAACTTCATTAGAATCGGTCCATTTAGTTCAGTAAGTATATACTACCATCAAACTGTCACAAGTACACACTACCAACACATCCATACTGCTCTGTGGCTTGTGCGGACTTATCCAGTCAAATGAATGAATGAATAAATGATAGAACAATCCATTCAAGGAATCATTCAAAATCCAACACAGGTCTAGCTAATGAAATTATCCCTTTCATCTCCAAAACTCTGGCCACAGTATCCCGTGATGATGGATAACAACAGAGCATTACAGGTCCCACCGCAACGATAAATCATTGCGCAACCAAGAAGCCGTAAAAAAGTAATTTGCTCGGAACTTGGCTCCTTCAGTTTTTTGCAATTAACTACATTTATTAAAAGCAACAGATGTAAGGAGAAATCGGATGTTTGGAATTTGAACTGTGAACTTATTTACTTATTTCAGGTCTAGATTATTTTATCGTAATTTTTGTAATAATTTTTTTTAATGATAGATAAGGGATAAATGAGCAGACGGTCCACGTGATGGAAAGTGACCACCGTCGCCCATGGACATCGACAAAACTAGAGGGTATCTCTTGTTTTGTCGATGCGTTGCCGCCTTTAAGATAGAGTGAGGAGTGGGAGCGAAGAGAAGACTGCTGCTGCTGCGTCAGAGACACATGGTGGTCGGATTCGAATGTTTGGTGGTCGCAAGCCAGTCGGGGAATAGATCCCCTACCACCAAGGGGGTGCTGGGTTACTCGGCTCTTACGAGATGCTCTTCCAGCGGCAGAGGGGAATAGTATTCTAACCCGTCCCCTCACGGGTAAATTATGTATATAAAAGAAGACCAGGTCATTAAAAAAATACATAATTCTACCAATCGCGTCATTTCACAGTGTGATGTTAGGTAAATGAAGCGATTCTAATGTTTCTCATCTCTGATGGAAACGGAGCCTAAACATCAAAAATCAAACATAGATACTACAAATAAAATAATTAAAACAAATTTACCATAATGAAAAACAAATATCAGTCATAAAACACAAATTTGCTCCTAAAGTTGATTTTAACAGTAAATTATTTTAATACAGGCGATAGCGGTGATTTACGCACAAAATTACAGAGAGAGAATTAAATGAATATATTAAAAAAGTTTATAATGTTCATTATTTATTATATACTAGTCGACCCGCCGCGATTTCGCACGAGTTAAAAAAAATCTATTATTATCCCAAAAGAATTTTTACGGGATGAAAAGTAGCCTATATGTTAATATAGTTTATAAAGCATCTGTGTACCAAATGTTAATGAAATCCATTCAGCTGTTTTTATGTAATTGAGTAACAAACATCCAAACCGATCCAAGCGTTTTTAATATTAGTAAGATTATAAATTACCAGCTGCGCCCCGCGGTTTTATCTACTATATTTTGGATAATTTACACTATATCATTATAAATTACAGCCTATGTGTTATTTTGATGTATAAACTATATCATTGGAAAGTTTCATCAAATTCCATTCAGTAGTTTTTACGTGAAAGAGATTTCGCTTGGAGATACACCCATTCCTTATGTTATCATCAGTTTTAAGACCAAAAATTGACACTGTAGGTAATAAAATTCAGAACTTATAGCCTAACTTTTACCTGAACTTATATCCCATCCCTATAACTTGTTACCTCGCTTTGGGGCAATATAAGCCACTTTGAAAACCATTGCTCTAGTACATTGATTCTATTGATCACCATGGATCGATCGTCGGTAATGCAAGACAGTAAAATCTGATAAAGTTATAAAGTAGAATAAAGAATTCCGAAAACTGCAAGTTTAACAACTGTTAAGGCTGCGTTACAAGAGATGTACAAGGATACGTTGCGAGGAATGTGCTTGTTAAGAACCAATAGAATCGCTTTATTTACGTAACCTCTCTCAGTGTATCAACTGATTCTACTGGTTCTTAAAAACACATTCCTCGCCTACACGCACATCAATAAAGATGTAACAACTTACTAGTCCCGCGCGATTTTGTCCGCGTGTAGCTCCGCTCCTATTGGTCGTAGCGTGGTGATATATAGTCTATAGCCTTCCTCGATAAATGGACTATCTGACACTGAAAGAATTTTTCAAATCAGACCAGTAGATTCTGAGATTGGCGTGTTCAAGCAAACAAACAGTTACCTTCAGCTTTGTATATTAGTTAGTATAGATGTAACATATTATTTGTACCTTTCTTTATCTGTTTCTACAAATAATCAGTGTATTTATGATTCTTAAAAAACCATCAGATAGACGTGATAATTTAAGTAAATTAATGATTTCTCTTAACCACCAAAATCAAAGTAGAAGTCCCTCTCATTACAATCAACGAATAACAAATGAAGTGAGTTAGAGTGAACTTTGTAAATTGTAACGAGATTCGGAATAAAAAAGACTGTCAGGACATTCGTCTGTCTTATAAATCACTTTTCATCTGCGCTAGAAAACTTTTCAATTACAAGCTTTGAGAACTTCACTACGAAAAATGGAGGTGACTTTTAATACTAAGAAACTTTACATTTTCTTCCCTTACTTTGTTAAAATATATTCTAATCGTCCACTCATTCAATTCCGTACATATTCATTTATTTATTGTATAACTCATCCTCTAACTTTTACTCTCTCTGAGAAAGAGGATGCGTAAAAGCATTTTCCGTCGTAAAAAAAGGTTTAAACAAAGAGCTTGGGGAGTGAAGGCGAGTGTTGCAATTGTGTTGAAGACATCTTTAAACCTACACTTTTGTTACAAGTCTAAGGCACTGCTTAGGTTCCTGTCGTAATTGTAAGAGATCATAATGTTTGTTATTCATCGGTTCAGCAGCAGATAATCACATCCCCTGGTAGTGTTTTTCAACATATCCCCCTCTTCTCCTTCTTATTTCTCCGAGTTATATATTCTGTTTAATTTTTATTATACAATGTGTAGGATTAGAATGAACATTATCATCTCACAAGCTGTCTTTTGTCTTACATGGAGGTGTTGATGGTTTTTTTTTATGGTAGATAAGGTACAAACGAGCAGATGATCCACTTGATGGTAAGTGGCCACCATCGCCCATGGACATCAGGATGCGTTGCATCCTCGAAGATAGAGTGGGGAAGGGGAGTGAAGAAGAAAAAATGCTGCGGTCACAACGGACCCAGAGTTACATCCCAGAGTCCACTAGATACGCAGCATTAATGAGATGGGAGTGGGGAGGGGGTAAGTCTGCCCCGCATGCGGCTCGACCGGAACGCGTCTATGACACTTGGCGGTCGGATTCGCATGCTGGTGGTCGCAAGCCAGTCGGGGAACAGATCCCCTACCACCAAGGGGGTGCTGGGTTACTCGGCTTTTACGAGATGCTCTCCCAGCGGCAGAGGGGAATAGTATTCTGTCCCGTCCGCTCACGGGGTATCTACAAGTATAACCTCAACTCCGATTGTAGCAAGAATATAGTCTATTGTTCTATTTAATGGAAGTTGAGCAACAGAGTCAAGGAATGGAGGTGAGCGTGTATGTGTATTGTGAAAAGGCCTTGGTGTGGACCTGCATTAGAGTCGAAATCCCCAGGAGCTACTAAATATTTGAAGGCAATTGTTGATACAGATTTAATTTTAATTACATGATATTCTTTAATTCTAGGTGGTCAAAAGACATATTATTATTATCCTACAGGTACTATGAATTTTTTCGGGATAAAATGTAGCTTATGTTTTAATCAATGTTATAAAGTATCTGTGTGTCAAATTTTATCGAAATCTGTTCAGTAGTTTTTGTGTGACTGAGTAACAAAGATTCAAACATCCAAATACCATAACATACATTTATAATAAGTGTAAATAATTTATAATGCTTACTCTCCAAAATTCTTAATTCCTGTTTCCTGACCCGGGAGTACCAGTAACAACGAGCCTTAATAGAAATTTGAATAAAATCAATTTATTTTAACGCGACTCGCGTTTATCGCTGATAGATTGCTGGAAGGATAATGAATTGTGCAGGAAACAAATCTTTTAGTGGACAGATTGAGTGATATTACTTTGAAGTCAGTGTATTTAATGGTTTACTTCGATTCTTCTGGGTTAAAGCTATTGATGTAGAGATTTACACGGTAATTCTAAATATTGCTAACTAGTCGACCCGCGTGACTTCATCCGTATGATGCTCTGCCCTTATTAATCGTAGCGTGATGATATATAGCCTATAGCCTTCCTCGATAAATGGGCTATCTAACAATGAAAGAATTTTTTAAATCGGACCAGCAGTTTCTGAGATTAGCGCGTTCAAGCAAACAAACAAAAAACTTCAGATTTATATATTAGTATACATTAATGTACCATGGCTTTTCAAAAGGGGTTACATACGATGGGTTTACAACAGTATGACGACTTGACTAGAATATCCTTCTGAGGGTTATACAGCTCAGATCAACAGCATTATTGTTAGAATACTTGGGATATAATCATAATTATTCTGTCGTGAGGGCGTATTTATTTCGCAATCCCCACTACTGCATTGATGTTTCAGTTGTCCAACATTCAAGAAATTAATGCTACTCATATCAGTGTTACCAATATCATAATGTACAATATATACGTACACAACGACAAAGTCTGGAGAAACATAACCAATATCAAGTTATAAACTCACTGTGTTGCCATATTAATTTAGATAACCTTACCAACTAACTTGACAGATAAACTTTCTAATTAACTCTACTAACGATTGCTAAATTAATTTTTCAATAACAATGTAAATTAAATAATAGTGAGGTCTGATAACTTACATTTATTTGAGACTACATTACAATACAATTATATATAAATATAATTGTATGGCTTTTTAATAATTTATAGTACCAATAAACATTATCAAAATAATGTAAAATACTTTGTAATAATTGTACGAAACATTTTTTCTATTCGGTATTTCACACAGTACAGATAGATTTATTGTTATCCTTACTTATTGTTCTTCGTATACATTAAAAATAATTAAATTATTATTAACACAGGATAAACTCTTTTTAATTGTCAAAGTATTTTTTAGGAAATTAAAGTTTAAAATCGAAGCTGTTACTGTCAAATAAAATTAAAAATATAATTCATAATTTATTTATTATAGATCAATAACGATATTGTACTCAAATAGCTAATTTTGATTTAATAAAATCAATAAAATAATTGGATAAGTATTAGCAGTTAATTTACCAATAGTCAATGATGAACTAAAAAGACTAACATTTTTAATTTTCATCACCACACAAAAACGACCACCAGCTCCAGAACTGAAGACCGATTCAAGTCTCACGGTTAAATAGAACTTATCAACTTATAGACAGCACCAATGCTACCAACTCTAAAAATATTTTTCCCTAAAACTGAAGTCAAAAGCCCTCAAAATCTCAAAAATTTATTTAAAACTCGCCAACAAATAAATATGTAAAACATTATAATAAAAATTAATACTTGTCCCAAACCCAAAAGGTTTTTTTTGTACATTATTGTCCATAATTTTTATGCGTGGAGCTTGATACCCAGAAGCAGTTATGAAGACGTCGTTTATAACCGTTAACTCTCACCTTCACCGCTCGAACTCGCTACCAAATATTAAAATAATAAAGTACATTACTCACGTGCTGCCCGATAACGGAGGCCTACCACCACGCCTGTACTACGCGATATCACTTGACAGACTAATTCAATCCTATCGGAACGAACGTTATATATAGTCTACTCGAAATAAGATAAAAAAAAGAACTACCCGCGAATCGTAATTTATAAATTGTTGTTATTAATTGTAATTTATAGTTCTAGTGTGTTACTACTTCAATAAACTCTCTAAGTACAGACCGTTTTAAACGTCAATTACACAAAGTTACGAAACTTACACCAGATGTTCTCAAGAATTCGCTCTCACAATATAATATAGTTGATCCCCAACCAATACTTGCCCTTATCGAGTTTCCGCCATTTATTTACACAAACCATTATCTAAATTACGTTAACAACATCTGCCACTTTTCACACTCGGTCTCTTGGACTATAATTCGAAGGTCATGTCATAGAGTAGACAATACTAATATTCAAATATATTCCTATTATATCAGTTATACTTGGAAGAATAAATTCTTTCTATCCCATAGGACTATCCTACACTCGGATAAATGTATCCTATTTGTTGATTGAAGCTACAAATTAATTTATTAATTTCACTCTTTTTCCTTCAGCTGTATATTCTCCACAAACTCCGCTCAATCCCACAGGAGCTGTGCATTTTATCTGGATAAAAAGTATTCTACTTTCTAATTCAGATTATAAAGTATCCGCGTACCAAATTTGATTCAAATCGGTACAGCCGTTTTAACGTGACTCGTACCCGTGTACAAACAAACAGATGCCGTCAAATATTTAAAAACTGTTTTTATATGTTCTATATATTTTTTTTTCATCATAATTTTTGTACTACAAAACTAATGTCGCAATAAATTGACTTTAAAAGAATCTAATTATAACATGACGCGGACAGACAGACTGACAAACAGATAGAATAACAATGTATCTACAAGGATAACATTTATAACGAATATATTTTCTATGGGTCGTTCATCAGTTTCACAGTTTTAGCAAATTAATACTCCATTGGTTTTTGAATAAATTCTTTCTTTTTTTTACTCTGAATCTTCTGGGTTATTGCTAAGGGAGAAACTCTTTAGTTTTGCCAATATCCATGGGCGATGTTGACCACTTCCCATCAGGTGGAGCGTCTGCTCGTTTGTCTCTTATCCATCATTAAAAAAATAGTTGTCGTTCTTTTTTCATACAGTTAACCTTCCTAGCAAGTGATTGTGCATTACGTTGCTAAGTCCTCCTTTATGAGGATCACGTGAGTTTACTTTATTATCTGTTGTGCTTAGGGGTAGGTCGCAAGTCCCAGACATTGCCCAATTTGCAGTCTAAATGCTTTACATAATAACGTATCTGTTACATTTTATAATCTATGCACCCAGACCTAATAGTTCCAGAGGCTAACAACACAATTAGAGCCATTCAAGAAATATTATCTACGCCCTTCGTAGGGTCAGTAATATTTTGAGTTAGAGGGTAGTTTGATATAAGTCTTATTGCGTAAGCAATTTGTGTAGACATGAAATATATTTTTATTTAGATTAGAATATAGATCTGTAATAATATAGACGCTGGGTCTTCATACAAATATCACGAAAAATGTGTCTGAGGTCTTTTTCTTATGTCTACTGTTACTGCATTATTTAATGAGAGATTTTTTAGATTTTTGTATCAATTCTATTATACACGAATTTTAAATACTTTATTCTCAAAGTAACCAAAACATTAGATGTTAAAGTGCTAATTCCTATAAGTCTAAAAATAATTAAGAATAATTAATTAGTAAGGCTACCTCTCCACCAGTGATGTGCCAGGAGGAATATCTATTGTTAAAAAAATAGAATAACTTCATTTGACATACATAGCGATGCAAATACTTCGATTCTATTGTTTTTTTTATCTATATCTATACTATTATATAAAGAGGAAAGATTTGATTGTTTGTATGTTTGTTTGTTTGTTGCAAAAGGCTCGAAAAGTACTGAACCGATTTTGAAAATTTATTCACCGATAGGAAGCTACATCCTTTCCGGGTAACATAGGCTATGTGGTGTTGCCATAAATACTCTAATCAAAAAGATATGGCCATTTAAGTGCCATAAGGTCATTTTGTAAATTGAAGAGTTTTTCAGAAACTAAAAATCCGATTTAAAAAATTCTTTCACTGAAAGAAAACTGCACTATTCGTGAGTGATAAAGGTGATTTAGTGTTGCCATATACATTTTTTAATTAATAGAATATGGCAATTTTGTTGTTACTAACTCGATTTTAAAAATTCTTTCACTAAGAAAAGTCTATAGTATTTCCGTCTCTCATCATCTTATATTACTATCACTCTCTTTTCTCTCTTTTTAATTTTTATCTCTATCTGTTCAGAATGATCAGTCTCCTTTCACTTTCTTTCTTTCGATTATCTCTCTCTTTCTCTTTCTCTCCCCTCTCTTTTTCATTATTATTTTTGCTCTGTCCTCCCTCTTTTATTATCTGTTGCTTTTCTTTTTCTTTCTATTATTTTTTTTATAACTTTTTCTCACTCTCTCTCTTTTTTCAAATAATGAAAAACTACACAATTACAGAGTGACAATTTAAGGACATCAATTATAATATTGCTTTAAATACCCGGAGCGAAGCGAGGGCAGGCAGCTAGTAATAAATGAGGGACAAACGAGCAGACGGTCCATCTGATGGAAAGAGGCCACCGTCGCCCATGGACCTCAACAAAACTAGAGGGTATCTCTTGAGTTGTCGTTGCGTTGCCGCCTAGAATATAGAATGAGGAGGGGGAGCGAAGAGAAGACTGCTGCGGTTTCAATGGGCCCCGAGCAAGAACCCGGTATTCATTGGAACAGCAGCAGTAATGGGATGGGAGACGAAGGGGTATATCTGGCCCACATGCGAATCGGCTGGAACGCGTCAAAGATACTTGGCAGTCGGATTCGCATGCTGGTGGTCGCAAGCCAGTCGGGGAACAGATCCCCTACCACCAAGGGGTGCTGGGTTACTCGGCTCTTACGAGATGCAGAGATGCTCCCAGTTGCAGAGAGGAATTGTATTCTAACCCGTCCCCTCACGGTTAGTCGCAGCGGTTGATTGATGGAAACGCAGCCCCCAACTGATATACCACTCTCAGTGATTTCGCGATTCATCGAAAAATATTAAGACAGCCATAAAATACGTAGACTAGCTTAGAGCTTACGAGCAGTATAAAGTTTTACATATCTATCAATTTCCGTAAAGTGCTCTCCTCTCATAACCAGCTAGCTGTAGAGTTAAATATTTTGCTTTTAGGATCTAGTCGTTAGGTATGAACTAGTAATAAATTCAGGTAAAAGATACACATCACATTTACATTTAAATTTTCACACTGCTGAGCTGGGTCTCTTCCTCGGAATGAGGAAGGGCCAGGCCATTGTCCAAACTTGTAGTAATTTTAGGTATAAGATTGAAATTAAATTTTCACACTGCTGAGCTGGGTCTCTTCCTCGGAATGAGGAAGGGCCAGGCCATTGTCCAAACATGTAGTAATTTTAGGTATAAGATTGAAATTAAATTTTTATTCTGCTGAGGCGGGTATCTTCCTCAAATTGAGAAGGGGTCATGGCATAGTCCAAACTAGTAGTAATTTCAGGTATAAGATTCAAATCAAATTTTCACACTGCTGAGCCGGGACTCTTCCTCAGAATGAGGAGGAGGGTCAGGGCATAGTCTACCACGCGAAGACTTCGCACACATTTTTACCTTGTTTTCCTCATGATGTTTTTCTTAGATGGAGTTACTGAAAATTGATTCATAAGTTTAAAAATATAAAAATATTCGTCGATAATAATGGATTAGAATATTAACAAGCTAATATATATTACTCAAGTAAAACAAATGGATTAACCTAAAATAAAATCAATATAGACCATATAGGCCAAGCAGGCACAAAACCCTGGAGCTCCACTTATTTGTCTCACTTCGATCACGTCCCAATTTTATAGCCCGAAATTCGTAAATTGAAATTGTGGGTCACTACTGGACGATGGTATTGTTTATTGCGTATACAACTATATATAGGATTTTATTGTTCTATAGTGCAGAATATTGAATTGAAATCTAGCGAACGTAACTGTACAATAATCCATGTTTACATTGACATCTATGCTTTGTAAAATATTTTCCACCATTTTCTATTTCTTCACTCACCTTTTCTAAAGTATTACAGCAGGGTTGCAGCAGGTTTTGATTTTTAACTTTGATTTTTAACTCATTAATGAGAATTGCGATAAATGAGGATTTTTTTTTGTAAATAACTTAAAGAAAACCTACTTCAGTAAGGTTTTCGGCTAACCTAGGAAAATTAGTCAGAAAGATGTACATATTAGTTATAAGCCTATACCTAATATAGAGATGTAGAAAAGATCCGCTAACTTTTTAAATGCTCTAAGATATCTTCTCCAGGATAATTTTTCTACCTTATACCTAAACTTCTGCAAATGTGAAACCGAAATTGGGATGAAATATTCTAATAGGAGAAAATTTCAAGTTTACGATGTAAAAGTACAGGAAAATTTAAAATATGTCCAAGCTTCGAAAAAGCTCAAGTACGCACAAAGAAACAATATGCCACCAAACTGAAATCATATCTTCGTTAGATTTAGGCATATTGTCGCAAATTTATTCACCCTGCCGGCAAATTGTGGTTTAATTTGGCGTTAAGTTTCTCGTTTTATTTATGTGAAAACACCCTCAGATAGAGGGCGTTGTCGGTAAGTACGTAAGGAACGGTATATTTGTAGTTCTCAAATATTTTCGATCCCCTTATTATAAGAGAATAGCGATATATGAGCTAAAATGCACAGTAAGGCGTTAGAGAGAATAATAACATCTTAGATAAGAAGCAGAGCAACGCTGGGGTGTCAGATATAGGAAGAGGTTTACAATACTTTTCACAATGCTAAAACTTCTACCTATATTGCTTGACCTCATTATTCAACATTTAACAAGGCTAGCAATAATATTAAAGACTAAGGTGTTCGTAAATAGAGAGAAAGGAAACAAACTATGACTACTACCATTCAAAAAATTGCTGAACTATTGGAAATACGCTTTTAAAATATCAAGGTGATGGAGGTACCTTTAAAATCGCTAACCAGCTGATTGGCAGAGCAAAGTTGTATAATGCTACCAACACTGTTGATAGCATTATACAACTTTTCGTGGCAATATTTTATTTAAAGAATATCCTCTTCTTCTACAACCTGTGTCCTGATAGATCTCAAGCAGTCTATCAAATTATTTCACACAGAAAACATTGTTTAAAGCAGTTTACTATTGTCGTGGTGCACGTCTTTGTAGTCTATCTTATTTAAAAAAATGAATTATTGATGTTATATAGATCAAAAGCCCCAAACACTGCTCTTATACTACTAATGGAACAGGATTTCATGTCAATAAAAGAAATATCGATAAACAAACAATCGGCATTGTACGGGTAGTCCCGTAAGTAAATAAGTGTGTCTAGAGTAGAGCACAAAATACTCCCAAGGTATAAATCTCGACTGTAACTCGAAGTTAAACGTTTGAGCCAAACGGGAATCAGCAATGTGCGAAGAAATTTATAGTCGGCCGTCAGCCCGAATTTTATCGAAGGAAAATACATCTTTCTCATTCAGAAAGGTTTGTCAACGTCGAGCGGCGATTCGGTGAAATGAGCGCCATTTGATATAAACTCACTTCAAGGGGCGAATTACGCCTTTTTTGTATATTTATGTATTAGTGACCTAGTTTTTCTTGGTTCGAAATCATGCCAAAATACATGAAGAAGACGACCCATGACGTTAGAGGATACAAAAACAAAAGACTGGAAGCAAATCAAAAAGATTATATTCAAAATGTTTTGGGGTTTAGTTTAGACAAGATATGCGCCAAGTTTTACTCACCAAATTACAATTATCTAACCTAAGCAATATTTGACGTCAGTGCAGATTCTAATCTTATTCCAATTCACAAGTTAGTACGCGCATTTAATATTGCTATTGTCTTTAGGATGGCTCTTCATATTACCAGCTCAAAGTTCTAGACATTGTTGATCCATCCCTTTATTGTCAATATTCCGTCAATTTTGTATAATCATGTTGACAAAAAAAAACTGTTTTTGTAGATTTTTATGTTGTGCAGAACTATCAGCGCCGTTCAACTTACCCTTATCCAGTTTTTATAAAAAATTTAAACGTAATACCAATAAAAATCAAACCAAGTATCCGTATATTCAAAGCTTATTTATTAATAACAACACGTAAGCGGTCAATTTCCGCGAGTGGCGTATAAATCTCTCAGACACGGCCCGTTCCTCGAGGAAATGCAAACCCGACCGCGTTAGAATTATGGACCATTTTAACAGAGGAAACGTTGTAGTTTTTCACTTGTCGCACTCTATTATGGGACTCGCGAATGTGATAATTTATATATGGAAATTTTGTTTGTTCCTTGTTTATTGAATGGGATTGCTAGAATTTGCTTATGTAGGGTTGGAAATTCATTTTCATTTTATACGTACGAGTATAATGTTATTTAGATGTTTACGTGCTTATATATTAGACTAGTCAACACGTCCTTCTTCGCTTCGCCCGGGTATATCCTTCCTTAATAATAATAATAATAAATATTATTTATTAAGGCAACTAAGACCCACTTTGTTAGTAGTAGCTTATAGACTATGTTAGTAGTTTACATATAGTAATTATAAATTATTTTAGTACACACGACTTAAAAACTACGTTAGTGTTTAAATGTTTACATAATACATGTTATATCATAATATTTAGTGCACAAGTATATTCATGTAGTGCTCCAAGATTGGTGAATCTAATTTGTCTACTAGCGTCTTCAGGATGCCGTTGGTGCTTGTTCGCAATTCTTGCCAAGAGAGATGACGCTTTTTTTCTTATCTTATTCTTAAGTTCTACGTTATTTCTGTATAATATTTAATCAAAATTGGTTCAGTGACTTAATCTTGATTGTGTAACAGACATAGATAAATGGCTTATATAATACTAAACTTCCAAAATTAAAGTAAGCAAATAGGAAAAAAGGCTCGTGTTAATAACAAATAGGAGTTTTAGAAAAATTTGACCCTGTAGCACAAAATATTGTAGTCACAAAAAGGATTTATACTAACTAAATGTAGCACTAAGTATATATGTACAATTGATACATCCCTTATCCCTACAAAGGGATATTCCGTCCAAAATATTCGACACAGTAATGTAGATTTATATGTTATGCAGTTTACAATAGGACAGCAGTGTTCTGTCTGCCAATAAATAACTCTGTGGTTAACTAATAGTATTTTTGGACGTTTATATATAACAACAGTAACAGTTTAGAGAATTCATGAGGTGGAGGTAATAGTTAACATTATTTCCGTACGTAAAATTATTTTTAGATTTATCAATATACAGTTAATTCTCAATATATTGTTGCTAAATAAAAATATTTAGGCGCGTACGCGTAAACATATTTATCATTATTCCACAGGAATTTTGAGTTTTTCCAGGATAAAAAGTAACCTATATGCTAATCCACGTTATGAAGTATCTACAAGCCAAATATCACTGAAATCCGTTTAGTCGATTTCGCGTGATTGAGTAACAATCGTCCGAACATACAAACCTTCACATTTATATTATTAGTAAGATGGTAAGAAAGATCCTAGATATAGGATTTCCAGAACTTTAACATCAATCTAGCTTGCCTTGGCTCTTATCCTATAAGAATTATTAATGAAAATCGATTCCGCTATATTAATTCCTTTAATGAATCTACTCACTAACGTTTAGCAACAATGGACAATGAAATAAACAGATTAAATATGCTCCGCGTAATACAGACATAAAGGTCCTATTTCACGCGCAAATGGACTATGTGAGTAGTTGGCTTGATTTATGCATGCCGTCGACGGGCTGCTGCTGGCCGTATAATGCTCTATAACTAACTACAATGATAATAAGCTATTTATTTTAGTGTATTTATAGAAGAGGATCGCCTATCTCATGAACTGCTACAGTAATGCTTGATCAATCGTTAGTAATTGACAGAAGACCCAAGAACTTTTCCGATGTAATGATATATATGTCGGAGAATAGTAAAAGACTATCGAATAATCGAATCATCATCGGTATCAATGGCGTTGGAGTGGGGTAGTAGTCACTTCCGTTGTTTTGACAGTCTCGACCCTCGACCCTTTATATGCCATCTGATTCTGATCTGACAGTCTGACTGAAGTCTTAGTCGTGCGCGGTCTCTCAGGAAGTGAAGTAGTCTCTGAATAGTGTTAGTGTTGTGCAGTGCAGTGTTAGTGCTAGAAGTGCTGTCCGATCAAGGTCATGTGAGTACCTTACAATCTAGTTGCCATGTCTTGTGTTAGGTTAGGTTTATGTGAGATTAACCTTAGGTTTGAGCAGTGGAGGCGAGTGTCGTGATCACTTACAGAAATTCCTTAAGTCTACACCTTGGTCACAAGTCCAAGGCACTGCTTAGGTTTCTCTCGTAATTGTTAGAGATCATATTTGATCATATATCGGTTCAATAGAAGTATCAACGTTGCGTTTATCCAATAGTCCACTCAATATCATCCCCCCTTTTAGTGTTCTCCAATATTCCCATCTTCCCCACATAATTTAAAAATTTCCGACGAATATAAATAATAAAAATATGTACATGTACTCAAAACATATAATTTTCTACTTATATATATTTTATTTTTATCCCTCAGGAACTATTAATTTTTTAGGGATAAAAAGTAGTCTATGTTAGGCTCATGGATGTTTAGATCCTTAGATGTTTGTTACTTAATCTTTCAAAAACGGCTGAACGGATTTAAATGCAATTTGTCATATAGATGCTTCATAACCTGGATTAGTGTATTAGGCATAGGTTACTATTATTCCGTAAAAATGAAAGATCCTGTGGGAATAAAAGAGATTATTATCCCGGAAAGTAGCAGAGGTATAGTAATGTCTGTGTTGTAGTTGAAGGCTACTAGTATCAAAGTATTAAAAAAATCCAGTATTTGGTACTCCTCCCCTAATATTTAGTAAATAACATTATATCATTATTGTACCATAAATTCAGACGTATTGAGATGGACTGCACATAATGGAGTTCCGTGGACTCTATTGTTTGGTAAAACTTATTATCTTGTTCTGAGAAAATATGCCGAAGACAATATTTTCGTTTATCGCGTAATTTATGCGAAAAGTTTCCCACTTTGGTGAATCGGAGATGTCGATTGCGATAAGGTCCTTTGGGTTACGTTTCTGGATGATGGACAATGTTAAGGAATGTTTCTGCTATTTGTTTGTTTACATAAAAAAATTAGGATATAATTTATTTGTTTTACGCTTTCTCACGATATTACATTACTTTGTTGTTTATTTATACTCGTCTATGTTAGTATAGATAGGATCCATAATGCTTAAAAGGTGAAAAAAACTGACCTTTTTTACATGTTATTATTGCTGTCAAACATTCAGTTTGTCAGTACAAACACAAACATTGTAAGTTTTGGTGTCGTAATTGGTAAAACTACCACTAATATAATAATCCAATTTCGTGTTAATATACCTTCATACCAAGATGGGCATAAACTGTATTTTCAATGGTCAAAACGTCGATGTCTAACTCAAGAGGTCCGAGTTCGTTCCTGGGCACACTCCAACGATTTTTCTAAGTAATAAGTATGTGTTTTAAGCTATTAAATATCACTCACTTTAACCTGCACCCCTGAGAGTTCGACTTGTTCTCAAAGGTATGTGCCAACCTGCACTTTGCCAACTTGGTGTAATATGGCCAACACGCTCTTCACTCTAAGGAGGAGACCAACATGAGTATAGTCTTCTAATACTCACCAATAGAAAGATGTGTTTGTTCATCTAAATTTAATAATAAAACTCCTATTTTCTAGATCACGTTGTTCTTACAGACTATAGACTATTCTTATATATATTTTGTGTAGCTATATGGATGAAGAGTAATAACTTCCAGATATCATCATACTCTCCCCTGTAATTTAATATAAATAATACCATATTTCTTCTTGTGCCACTTTGAAAGAATGCAGCGCAATGAGGGTGAGCAACAAGGAATATGGAATTTTATAGAGATGATAATACAATTTATCAATTAATTATTCGTGAGCGAAATTAATGTTCGGTCTGTAAATTTTTTTATGCAATGTATTATAATTTTTTAAAAGCGCAGAAGTCATCAGTGAGAGCAGTGCGACACAGGGTTGGTTCTTATACGACGCTTCAGTTCCCGCGCGTCACGATACGGATGTAACTGCCAATACAGGCACGCAGCTCGCTCACAATGCGAAGATTCCCCATTCTACCGGCTTGAAGTTGAGAGTTTCGATTTCAAAGGGAGAAAGTGTGGTAAAAGGCGAAGATAATTATAGATATATTAAGAAAATAATTACTTTGACTAATATTTTATATAAAATGAGTAAGAGTAACTTATGTTAATTCATTTAAATTAAAAAAAAATTAGATTTTAGACATTAAGAAATAATTTTTTAATGATTAACTTTTAATAGGAGAGGAAATAACTTTCTAGACACGTCTTTATAATTAACGTGAACAATGTATACTTGTCATTAAATTAAAAATCGTTTTATTAATAATATTAAAAATATATTAATTAATTTTGTATGAATTTACTAGAATTAAATTATTTAATAAAAAAGGTGTGTGTGCGATTCACACACGATAGAAGTGAAACTTCAGTAAATCGACAAAAGAATGAGATGAATATATAATAATACTAGGGGCCCATCCCGGCTTCGCACGGGTGGAATATTTAGTTTAAAACATTTTGGCTCTCCCGCATTTCGGTGCCTCTCTACCTCGGCGTTACTCGCTACCACTCGCTGCACTTCGAGTATCACCGAGATAGAACTACATAGGTGTGCAACTAAGTTTCCGGGTTTTTTTGATCAATAAAAAATAGAAAATTTCAAGATACATACAAAAAATGGTTTATTCAAAATATCTCCCTTCGCTAGCTACACATTTTTGCCATCTCTCTTGCAATACATGGATACCGCGACGATAAAAGGTCTCGTCTTTGGACTGAAACCATTCATCTAACCAATTTTGCACTTCCTCGTAATTAGTTAAGTGTAGCCCAGACAAGCCATGCGCCATCGAACGGAACAAGTGATAATCGCTAGGGGCGAGGTCCGGGGAATAAGGCGGGTGCGGTAGAAGATCCCATTTCAGCGTTTTGATGGTGTCCTGGACAATTTTACTGCGATGGCACGGTGCGTTGTCGTGTTGCAATATCACTCGTTCATGTCTTGTGTTCCATTCTGGCCATTTTTCGAGCAAGGCATGGTTCAAATTGATTAATTTCTGTCGGTAGCGATGCCCATTGACAGTTTCACCCGGTTTCAGCAGCTCGTAGTACAGGATACCTTTTTGATCCCACCAAACGCAAAGCATTGTCTTCTTTCCAAAGCGGTTTGGCCGTGTCGTCGATGTTGATGCTTCGCCAGGGGAAATCCACGATTTTCTGCGTTTGGGGTTCTCGAAATATATCCACTTCTCATCGCCAGTAATAATCCGATGGAGGAAACTTTTTCTTTCATACCGCAAAAGCAAAATTTCGGAAGTGGTTTTTCGATTTTCCATCTGTCTCTCAGTCAACTCATGCGGCACCCATTTTCCTTCCTTTAAAATTTTTCCCATAGCATGTAAACGTTTGGAAATACCTTGGCGAGTCACGTTTAATGCCTCCGCAAGTTGGTCTTGTGTCTGTGTGTCATCTTCATCCAATAACGCTTGCAGAACGGCGTCCTCAATTGTTTTTGGTCTACCGGAGCGCTCCTTCTTCTCGATGTCGAAATCACCACTCCTGAAGCGTTTAAACCACTCTTCACAGGTAGTTTTTGATGGTGCGTGTTCGCCGTAGGCCTCCTCAAGCAAACGACGTGCTTCAGCTGCATTTTTTTTAAGTTGAAGTTGAAAAGTAAAACTTCCCGCAAATGCCGTTTATTTGGCACAAAACTCGACATTTTTCTCGTTAAAAAAATATTTGTACGCTGCGGTACTTGTTGATATTACCACTAGTTATTGTTACTAGATGTCCAAGCTAGTAAAAAAATACGATTTCAGACATGTACGTCGACTACATTTATCGCTAACAGCATCTATATGTGAAACCCGGGAACTTAGTTGCACACCTAGTACACTGGCCCGTCGCGTCGGCGTGTATTTTTTGTTTATATTGATATTTTTAATTTCGTAATATCTTTTGAATGGAAGCTCCGATTTTAATAGTTCAAAAAGTAATTTACAGGTATTGAAACAGTATTACAACAAATTTATTTGGATAAGGATTAATACAAAGGTATAGAAAACATGGTCTGATTTTGATAGGCATTTTTATCAACTTTTAAAATATAAAAAAGTAGTTATAGTGACATAACTATAATAGTTGGATATATGGTCTCGCGGAGTTTTTTGTAGATATTGATACGTTCTATAATATTCTAGAACATTTTTTTGTTCTATCATCAATACTTTTCGCAGCGCATGCGATGAAAGATATTTTATGGCTATTTTTTTTGCACCTTGGGTTGGTTTTAGTGAGATTTTCTGGGGATCTCTAATTTTTTCTTGTCATTAATATAGCCTATGTTACTCAGGGATAATGTAGCTTTCTAATGGTGAAAGAATTTTTGAAATCGGTCCAGTAGTTTTTATGTTTATTCGTTACATACAAAAATACAAAAATACAAATCTTACTTCTTTATAATATTAGTATAGATAAAATAGTATGTATATTTCTGTCTCATTCTTTCCTACACATTTTTGTATTTCTGTCTCTTACCTGTCGTTTTTTCCGTTGCATCCGGTTTGAAATCACAACGATTCTAAAGAAGTTTCACTTCAAAAATTCAATTATAAAATGGCATATTTTTGTGAAAGTGACTCTGTTGCAATATAAAACGGCGTTTCTTACCATACCGCACCGATCTATGTATTCAACAAAAAATTACTTTAAATGAGCATCAACATGTCCGTGCGTAATGTTAGCAACAACTTTTGTAAATTAGTGTTCGCGGGTAGTTCCTTTGATATTATTCTAAGTACCCACGTGTAAAAAACATATAACCTTACGTGCGATAGATTAGAGTCAGTCTCTTTGGTGTTGTCGCGCAGTGTACATGGAAGCTAGTGTTATAGTGTCGTGGTTAAGGTCACCCTTCTTGAGGTAAACTTAAGTTAATCGTAATACTGTAGTTAGTGACAACTTGTTCACAAGTCTAAGGTACTTGTGTATACGTGTTGTTATACAATAATGAGTATCATTCTAAGTCAGTAATATAACGCATTATAATAAAAATGCAGCAGCTCCATACAGTTACCACAAGCAACCCTCAATCTTAAAAAGAAGGGAAAGGTAACGTTCATAATCGTTCACCACAGAACCGTTAAACACAGAAACCTATAAACTACCCACACCATAAATAACAACCAATATGCAATTACATTCAAGAGGGTGACCCTTGCATATAATTGCATTTTTCAATTGATATATTACCGTTAATAATCGAAATTATTATACTATGAAATATTGAAGTAATTATTATGAAAGAACCAGCCCTCGCTTCGCTTCGATATTATTTACTAAAGTTACTTAAACTACAAAAATATTCAGTTCAATATTTTTTATTGTTATCCCGCAGGAGCTATGATTTTTTTCGGAGTAAAAATTTAGATACTTTATAGCCTAGATTAACACTTAAGCTACTTCTTATCCCAAAAAAATCATAGTTCCTGTGGGATAATGATAAAATATGTTTACCAGTAGGTGCCTAAATATAGTTTTACTATTTATTAAATTTAAGTATTATATGTAGGTATATGTGGTAAATAAAAAAAGTACATGAAATATATAAAATTGAGGGCTAAATTTGAAAATAAATATTTTATATTTTAAATGAAGTAGTTTTATAATTTAATAAAGTATCATTTAAATATAGTAAAGTGTGTCTGAAGAGTGTACTTTCGTAATTGAAACATTACTGCGTGCACTGCGAACTGCCGAATGAGATTGCGGTAGAAAAAATAACTTATTTATTAAAAAATATAGTATAAATTCATATATACCTGTTGTTACTAAAAACACAAGAGAAATAAACAAGGTTTTATGTAAATAATTATATTTGAAAATGCTTAATATTAAATGAGAGTAGCGTACAATTATTAATACCGTCTATAACTTAGTATACGCGAGTTGTTCTTTTTATTTTATTTTAATTATACCCACGTAACAATTTATAACAAGACAATATGTAACCTCTAATGCTGGAAGGACGGAAAGATTTTGTAGGTGTTTGGTATATATTATTATTGTCTTTTATATGTATAGCTTCCATATAGATAATGATAACAAAACATATAAGCCTAAATTAAACTGTATTACAATCTATCTTTACCTGTCCTTATCTCCTAGCCCCATCATCAGTTCACCTCAAGGATACCCTTATAATATTCTATTGTAACGCTACTTATATAAGTAAATAGTCGACTCGCCCCGGCTTTGCTCGGGTGCATTTTACCTATATATACATTTTAATTTTCAACATTAACTTCAATATTAATTTCTACATAACTCGGTTACACAGCTTGACATGTATTTAATCCTTATTTCAACTCATTCAAGCCTTTTTTTGCTATATGTCATAACCTATGTCCTTTTCCAAGCTATAGTCTATCTTTATACCAAATTTTATCGAAAACGGTGCAGTAGTTTAAGCGTGAAAGCGTAACAGACAGACAACTACTTTAACATATATAATATATTAAAAAATTAGGTATACCAAATCCTATTTAATCGGACACCTGGAAATAGATATAAAATAATATATTTTGGGCTATAGTTGGGGTAGGATAAAAGTGAAGGCCGTGTCGGGCTGTAATTAGGGTAGGATAATGATTAAGAAAATTAATTGTCACTTCCGTCGCGATTTTTATATTCAAAGATTTTTGACAGCCTCAAACGAGTAAACGATTATCGATTAATCGCCAGCGCCATATTTCCTATTTCTTGATTTACTTCGGATAATAATAAAGAAAATTAATCATCACTTCCGTCGCGTCATTTTAATATTCAACGATTTTTAACAGTCTCAAACGAGTAAAAGATTATCGATTAATTGGGACGCCAGTGCCATACTTCCTTTTTGTTGATTTACTTCGGATAATAATAAAGAAAATTAATCATCACTTTCGTCACGTCTTTTAAATATTCAACGGTTTTAAACAGTCTCAAACGAGTAAAAGATTATCGATTAATCGGGACGCCAGTGCCATACTTCCTTTTTGTTGATTTACGTCGGATAATAATAAAGAAAATTAATCATCACTTTCGTCACATCATTTTAATATTCAAAGATTTTTAACAGTCTCAAACGAGTAAAAGATTATCGATTAATCGGGATGCCAACGCCCTATTTCCGTTTTGTTGATTTACTTCTCCCCACTAGTGGAGGGGCATTGTTACCATTGTCTAGTCCCTTTATATTCCCCGACTGACGCAGTACACTTTAGTCTCTCGACAAGTCTCTTTGAGTGAACATCACTTGATTGGACATATCGGACTAAGGATCATGTGAGTTCTTACGTCTTATTTATTACGAGTCCTTACATTGTATTTAGATGTGTTAACACAACCTTAGGTTAGGTTAGGTTTAGTTTAGCCTTAGTTTAGGTTAGCCGTAGGTTAGGTTAGCCTTATGTTAACCTAACGGGAGGTAGTAGAGCGCTGCAGAAAGAGAGCGCAGGAGGTCCTTGTTAACCGTTGGGAGGAGGATCTGGGCAACCCGGTAGCTGGCATCCGGTCTGTGGAGGCTTTGAGACCCCATTTGAGGACGTGATTGACTCGAAAGGGACACTTACGTACAGACTGACGCAGGTGCTTACCGGGCATGGCTGCTTCGGTAGGTACCTGCACCGGGTTGCACGTAGGGAGACGACAGAGGCCTGCCATGAATGTGGTGCAGAAGTAGACACTGTGGACCACACACTTGAGCATTGTCCAGTTTGGGAGCCACAACGCTTCCAGCTACAATGTGTGGTTGGTGATGACGTGTCGCGGACGGCGCTCATAGGGAGTATGTTGTCGGAGGAGAGGAAGTGGAAAGCTGTGACTGCGTTCTGTGAAGCTGTGGTCAAATTAAAGGAGGCTGCAGAACGCCATAGAGAAGAGGATAACACTTCGGACCCCTCGCGCAGGAGTAGACCGGGTCGGCGAATGCGTGCATTCGCGCAACTGACTGGACCCCAGGTATAGGCTTGGAACCCAAGCAGGTGGGTCCGTCTGAGTGCTGAGGTAGAATGCTTTCCCGCGAACCCCCAGCACCCAATACGCGACGGCGGCGGTACCGATGGGTTTTAGTGGGTATTCGGCGCTTCTCGCTGTGAGTCCCACATACCCCTCCAACTCAGAGGGGATGCGTAAATAGCATTTCCCATCGAAAAAAAAAAAAATGACAGACTAGGCGGTGGAGGTGAGTGTTGTAGTTACTTAAAGGGATTCCTTAAGCCTACACCTTGGTCACAAGTTCAAGGCACTGCCTGGGTTCCTGTCCAAAAACTACAGAATCGTAAGGTTCGATCACTTCATTCATTTAAATCGGCTTTCTGTTTTGACATACATATTGGTAGTAAAATTATAATATCGTGTAGTAGTAGACACCCGTTCATTGGTTTTACAAACGGAATATGCAACACGTCCGCATTAACTTGAAGCTTTCGTATAATTGTTGTGATGTGTACTAGATTAGTTGTCTGTATGATTTATTGAGTGAATGAGAGTGTAAAGGACCTACCTTACATACATAGTTCGCCTACGAACGGAATAACATGTCATCCTAACGAAAACTACTTATTAATTTTTAAGCTTAAGAATCAATTTTCAGTAAATGACAAACGCTATAGGATTTCGCAAATAGTTTAAGGAATACTAATTATAATTTTCTCTAAACCAGACTACATTTATATTTAAGATATCAATGTTGCTAAGGTAACAATACCCCCCATTGTACTCATGCCATGGACCAGCAACAACGCATTCTGTGTGTTTTGCGCATCAACAAGATTTTAAAGAAATTATAATTAGTACTTCTTAAAAATTGCGAAGTCTTGAGGGTCCGTCAGTTGTTGTAAATTGATTCTTAAGTTGAAAAATAAATTATTCCGTACCTAGGCCAACTGGAACATCCTTTTAATATAGAAATACAAAAACTACACCAACTCATCAATTTTGGAGAATCTATCGTTAAATCATGTGGTGTTAGATGTAGTGTATTTCCTATTTCAGATATATGAGTAGTGTTAGAATCATAAAGCACATAGTATCTAATATCTAGTATCTACCCTAAGCCGCTAGCAGCTAGCCGGCATTCGGCTGCGGCTACATTTGTCACGCGACTCAACCGCACACGCGCCCATCCGTCATGTGCTCGAGTGGTGGCCACCGAACCACCACAGATTATATTGTAGATGTGAAATGTTTGTAGCTAGCAACACCGTTGATAACTTAATATTCACGGGTAGTTTCTTTTATTTTATTTTAAGCAGGTATACCTACACGTAGACCGTAATAGAAGATATATTTCTGTTTTGTTTATGAAAATAAAGCTACAAAAGAGCAGATACCCTAAGCCGCTAGCAGCTAGCCGGCATTCGGCTGCGGCTACATTTGTCACGCGACTCAACCGCACACGCGCCCATCCGTCATGTGCTCGAGTGGTGGCCACCGAACCACCACAGATTATATTGTAGATGTGAAATGTTTGTAGCTAGCAACACCGTTGATAACTTAATATTCACGGGTAGTTTCTTTTATTTTATTTTAAGCAGGTATACCTACACGTAGACCGTAATAGAAGATATATTTCTGTTTTGTTTATGAAAATAAAGCTACAAAAGAGCAGATGGTCCACCTGATGGTAAGTGGCCACTATCGCCCATGGACATCGGCAAAACAAAATATTTATACCCTCTTGTTTTGTCGATGCGTTGCATCCTCGAAGATAGGGAGGGTGAAGAATTAAATGCTGCGGTTTTAGAGGACCCTGAGCAAGAGCCCAGAGTTAGAGTCAATAAAGTTGTGTGTCGTGATGTTAAGATAGATAATATTACAAAAAGGACGAAAAAATGTCTCCAATAAAAAGGATTATAATAACAATTTAAAATCAACGGGATGTTTTACAAATTTCTAGTCTGTCATAAAAATGCCTAGTTATGCCGGAGAGGCTAGAAAATATTTGATTAAATGGAAAATATTGCTTCAGATACACAGCTTGGGTTCCTGCCATGTCATTTAGATAGTAAATTATTAGAGTGAAAAGTGAAACACAAATCACGAATCCATGGCATATAGTCCCACCAGTCAGTGGTTACAGAGAATTCTGGGTTCTTGCTTTAAGCCCACAGAAAACGTAGCATTCTTCTCTTTCCTCTGTCTCCTCTATAATGTTTTAAGACGACAAAGCGAGAGGCAATATTGTTTTATTTTTGCTGATGTTCATTGTCGACAATGTCATCAAAAAGAGCTTATTCATTTATTTAGACATATAGTGACTTTAAGTAGTAATAAAATAAAATTGTGAATAGTAACTATTATTATTAGTATACCCTCTTAGACTGGAATTAATTTTTAATGGGATCCCTCCTAAGTGGTAAGCCTGAAATAATCGTTAAGTTTAAATACCATATACACTAAAAGACAGGTGTTATTGTCATATCTAGTGAACCCTTCACTATTAATAATTCAGGTAATAATAATATCTATCGCATCTAGACATTAATCTATGAGCATTCTCAAGCAGGCATCTGTTAGGTATCTGATTATTGCCCATTCCACCGGTCGCAAGTGTCGCCTTAAAATATTACCGAATATTACTGGTTATTACTGGTTATTACCGGTTATTACTGCTTATTACTAGTCATGTACTATCGTGTATTACACTTGTAATCATTCAGGATAAGTGTGACCTAGTTGACCTTTATAAAATACCATTTCGGCTCTACTTTATTATTCTACATATACATTCTTAATAATATTTCCGTAGAAACACTGTTGAAGCAGACATTGAAAACTCTAAAGAAAGCCTTATATCATATTGGTCTTCCTTGCTATTTAATAAGGTCCTTGATATTTTTATAGTGTAACTTAAATGTTAGATTATGTTAATTAAATAATGGATATGAAGAGCTGAGTTTGAATGTATATATCTAAACCTGCTAAGCGTGTTTAGACATTAAAATTTAATAGAAACCTCGTGTAAACAAGTCACCAGACACATCACAAGGGATGTCATCAAACATGCAGACACACGTAACGAGTAATAAAATATGAAACGTAACGAGTGAGCTGCAACTTCCACGTGTTTGTCACAATTAACATTGCATCATAATAGCGCAGGGTTGATGGAGCTCAGTTGTTAGTGAGCGCGACCCTTTTAAGGACGGGTATAACAGAAATGGGTGTAACTGAAAATTGTTGATTTTCTTTATCACCAATATTTCGTTGAAATTGTAAGGGTTATTTTTCCTTGATGGTAGGGGATCTTTTTCCCGACTGGTTTACGACCACCAGCATGCGAATCCGGACGAACCGCATGTGAGTTAGTTTCCTTCTCCATCCCATTAATGCTGCTTCCAGTGGACTGCATCCATCCATCAGGTGGACCTCTCGTTTGTCCCTCATCTATCATCAAAAAATATGTGTGCCTTAAGGAATTACATAACAGTTTAACTGTGAAGGAATACAACGTGATACCTGCGCTCCTGATAATCCCCTAAAGTTCCCTGCCGCACTGGGTTAGCCTTATTCTGAGGAAAAGACCTTGTTTTGATTTGTTTACGTATTAATTCATTTCTAAAGTCTGATAAATGGCGCTATTAATATCATTTATATGTTCATTTCGTCTCAGTTTACTAAGTAGGTATGGCTACCGGCACGTAAGTATTGGTTTCAACTTGAATGCGCAGAAGTCACTATTAGGCGCGAGAGTAGCGCGTCACACGCGATTGTTTCTTATGCGATGTTTCAGTTCCCGCGCGTCTCCTGCGTCACTGATGGCACTGCCAATACAGGCATGTAGCACGCTCACTGAGCGCTACTCACCCCCACTATTTTTGCTCAGACCTATAGTTAGCTGCTGTATAGTAATGTTTTAAATTAGTAGATAGCAATGCGTTATTTATTAAATATCGTAACTCATGCTTTTTTATCAGGATCGAAATAAATAAGATATTTTGTGCAAAACCACAACAACCATCATAAATTGTATAAGTCATTTGTACATGTCAGTGTTTCAATGAATATTTTAAATTTGTTGTTTTTAAAATTCATGGGAAATTGTTATTTATAATAATTATTTCATATGTGTTGATTTTTTATTCAATTTTTTTAGACAAGGGTATTTGTTACATGAAGACTTAATGACTAGAATAACGGCTTGATGACTAGAATACAACTCCTTACCTGAGGGTTATACTTTAGACACAAGCTGGACATTACGGCCTTAATACCCACGATGCAGTAATAATGATTTCTGTCAGTCGGCTTATTTATTTGATTCCTTCTTTACCTTTTCGTTGACTATCGTTCTTTCATTAAGCGCATTAAAGCGCCTTCACTGTTCAACCTCGCTGTCCAATAGCTAACGTTGCACTACACATTCAAAACGATAGACAATTCTGATTCTATGAATTTAAGTACTTGTCACATTACCTTTCATATATTAGGGCAAAGTGGGGGTATTCTTAAAAAAACCAATAAAAACTGATATAGTAGTGAATCAAAGGCAACAGTATTGCTGTTATTTTCTGTATGAAAAAGGTTAAAGTTATTTAAGCTATTTTTTCGTTATATTTTGCTGAACTGGCGATGTGATAAATTAAAGTTTCTGCTTGCGATTTATGAATGTAATACACATACATATCTTTACGCCGATGTATCTCTTCAAAGTTATGTTTGTGAAATAAATAAAAACTTCGCTTAACCTTTTAATTGTAATGTTAGTTGAACTTCGCGTTCGGTGACGGCGCATCGATGGCCGGCGCTACTATGAAAATTATCACTTTTTGCTAAACATGAAACAAAACCAATGTATATATGTACAGCCTTTTATAAAGTAACTAGACGACATATTTAATGAGATGCATTGGCCTAACCTAATTTGCCATTTAACTCTGGAAAAATTATCATCACAACCCATTGGCCCACTGCTGAGCCAGATTTCCTCCTTAGGATGAGGGTGTTGTTAGGTCACAGTCTACCACGCTGACCAAGTGCGAAAATTCAGAAGTGTGAGCCTAATATGACATTCATATAAAAACACAGTAGCACCATTCTACACTAACACTAGTTGCTCACAAGTGCGCAAGTCGTCGTCATTAAACCGAATGATTGTGTTCCGCCCAGCCGCCCTTACAGCGCAGTGATGATGATAATCATTAGTTTACATCTCATTAGCTCATCAAAATCATATACTGTCTGCTACAGTAAATTTCTCATTTACTAAGCTTTGAATTTCAAAATATAGAAAGCATAACAGTCTCACAAACAGTCTACGTGAACTAGACAATAAACTGATCTAAGATTACTCAGTTATTAGAAACACTAAAATTTTATCACGAAACCTAACTTTCTGGATAATTTTTTTATCTAAGAGTATTAAAATATTTATAAGGATATCATTTTTATTTTATTTGATCGAAGTTTTCTTCAGTAATTTGAACTATTTAGGCTAATTGTACTAAAATTAATTTCAGCCTTTGTATATGACTCTATAAATGAACCAATTGACAAAGAAAGTCTTCGTTAAAAAGCAACAGGACGGGATAAAAGGGCTTCCTATAAATTAAGCAACTGATAGTGTGTACTTTTTTAAATAAGGCAAGTTTGTTAAGATGAGACTGACATAGGGACCTCCTAATAATGAGGCAACTGACAGTGTGATTCTTTGTAAATAGGACAACTAATACTCTGACTCTCTATAAATAATAGTAAATAAAATAACTGATAATGTGATTTTTTGATAGTATGAATCTCTATAGGCAACTGTAAGCGGAACCCACGGAGAGTCTATCTATTTAAACCAGATTTGAAAACTGATTAAATTAATAGATTTTTAAAGGACAAGAAAACTAGTTCAGGGAAATTATAGTAATACCAGTTTCAAGTGGAAAATGTGTCTCAATTTTAGTTGTTCACATATGAAAAATACAGTTTAGTTTAGTTTAGACTGGCAGAATGCCACACATTAACGCGGTTTCGTTGAAATTCTATCTACGACGAGGTCGTGGTAAAAGCGACAATGGCGCCATATCGAATTCCTTCAAATAACACTATTATAAAACTTAACAGCCCTCGCTTCTCTTCATCAACAAAACTTAATAGTATTTAACAATTACTTCTATAATTTAAAAATGCTTTATTTACTTTTGATAAATAATACATTAATTTTAAAACTAATCATTGTAATATTTGGCGGCGTATTTTCCACGTGTATTTTGGGTTTAATTTAACATTTTAATCGCTTTATCGCTATATTAATGTATCCCTATATTTTACGTTTTAATTTTCGTATGTATTCTTAAGTACCTTATCGCGAAATTTCATCAAATTCAGTATAGGGATTTAAGCGTGATTGCATAATAGACAAGACAGACCATCAATTCGTCGACAGATGGCGTAAGTAGTAGATTAAATCGCACATTGGTTTTTTTTACTTTGTATTCTTTTACCTACGTTTCTTAAGAGTTACTTTCGAAATTATAATATTGCTATTAGATTTTTAAATCGCAACATACAAAACTGTAAAGTATAATGAAACCTCAAACACGTATCATAAAAGCATAAAGTCTCTTTGCATACTCGCACAGTCGCACAGTCGCACTGGCGTATCTATGAAAATTCAATTTGCCTCCGCTGGTTTTTGTCCTCATCGTACAATGCACTATCTGGGCTTCCCAATCCTTTTACAAGGTACCCCCCGAGAGTAAAGCTTTATTAATTTATGTAAATATATTTTAAACTTAAACACCAAATAGCTTACTTTAATTAGACTTTTTTGCAAAAGTACTTTTACACGTCAATAGTTAAGTCGATCAATCAGATCATTTCACCTTTATAGAATTATTATCGAATCGTCATCGCCATCGTCATTCCGCTAGAGTTAAATAATAATCACTTCCGTCATTTCGACAGTCTCGACTCTTTATATTCCCTCGACAATCGGACTGCAGTCTTAGTTTTAGGTGAAGTCTCTCAAGGAGTGGATATTTGGGTAGTGCTAGTGAAAGCGTTAAGTGCAGTATTGAGTTAGTGCCGGGAGTGCTATCCGATTTAGTATAGTACCATGTAGTTGCCACGTGGTAATGTAAACATAACGTAAGGTTAGGTTAGTCTTGTCAACATCACGATCCAATTCAATGCCCCACTGCTGAGTCGGGTCTCCTCCTCAGAATGAGGAGGGTATTAGGCCATAGTCCACCACGCTGGCCCAGTGCGGGTTGGCAGACTTCACACATCTTTGAGAACTTTTTGGGAACTCTCAGGAGTGCAGGTTTCCTCACGATGTTTTCCTTCACCGTTAAAGCAAGTGATATTTAATTGCTTAAAAACACACATAACTCAGAGTCAGAGGTGTGTGCCCAGGATCGAACCTCGGACCTCCCGAGTAAGATTTGAAATCTCAACCACTGGGCCATGGTTAGTCTTGTGTTAGGTTAGAACTATATTGCTCCGACATATATATCTTTTTATACAAGGTATATATACATGTTTTAAAACCGTAGGTATGTAGTGTCTGTACATTGGATTTTTTTGCAAAATAAGCAGTAGTAGTATGACATAAATAATATAACAATACAGTGTCTGTTCGTTTGTGAACGCACCACGTTAAAACTGTTGAACCAATTTGACTGAAATTTGGTATATAAATTATAGAATAGTCCTTTAAAGATTTAACGTTTATATTTACAAATCCCCCAGCACTCACGGCCCACAAGTTAGGAAACAGTGGTCTATATCTATGTTTGCGCGCTATCTGCATTGCAAACACGCTTATTACATAAGCGATACAGGCGCTTACAATCAAAATCTGCACTTGTACTGTGTATAGTTTGGGAAACGTGATTGATTTCCAATTCTATAGCAGCTCTTCGAACAAAATTAAAAGTGTTTCATTTAGGTTTTTACGTAAATTGTTTTTACTATCAGTGAATTGATTTATTGAATGTTTGTATTGTAAATATAAACATAAAAATCCGATTAATTTTATTATTGTACAGCAAAGGTTCCCAAATTTAATTGACCACTTGTGATGACAATTGCTTGTTTGAGATCACTTTCTTACACTGCTGATACCTTTCGCAATTTTGAAATTATATTCTCCAAATCCTTAAAACATTTTTCTATATAAACCACCTTTGGAATCACTGCTGTTCACTACGCATAAATATACCTGGGGATTGTGACTCATGAGCAGATTAAGGACATCCTTGATCTGATCACGACAATCATCGTAGAATAAATAGAGGAACACACATAAGGAAGAGACAATGTTTACCGTGTGTTGTCAAATGGTTACTATTAATTCTATCTGTCTTTCTATGTGTTACGCTTTCACGCTTAAACCAGTGAATAATTGATGAAATTTGGTACACAGACAGACTCGAAAAAAGGCTTGTAATAAAAAAAAATGATAATGAAGTGCATGTCCCAACTAATACTATAAATGCTAAAGTATATTTGTCTGTCTGTTTGTTACGCTTAAACCGCTGAACGGATATTAATAAAATTTAGTATAAAGATAGACTAGAGCTTGGGAAAGGATATATACTACGAAAAAAAAGGCTTTAAAGGGTAGAAATAGGGGATTGTGTGACCGTTTATGTCTAAGTGCATGTCGGACTATAAATTAAGTTGATGTTAAAAATTAATATATTTGTTTTATTAAATTAGTTTGTAAATATATCACAAGTAACATAGTTTAATCAAAAATTAAATTATCGTCGTGAAGTTAATCAGCGAATCAATAACGCTCCGGAACGCGTTGAAAGCCAATAATTACATCAATATTGAAACTAATTTCATCGACATTTTGTCTTTATTAGTAGTTCATTATAACTCACTATATAAAATTATATAATATAAAAGTAATAAACTGTTAATATGATAAATTACATAAATGTTTGTAATACCTCAGCTAAGCGAGAACGTAGCTTATTTATAGATTACCCATAGTCTTCACAATATATAACCTCTGTCTCTATAGATCTGTGTCAGTCTGTCAAGTGACTTCGAAGCGTAAACATTAATATCAGTTTGTATTAGCGATACCGAGCAGTAGAAAGTGAGTGGTCATCTTAATTATGTTCTTGAACCTGCTTCAGGGTCACAATCGACAAATTCTTGAAATTTATATACAATGATTTGGTAAATTATTTGTAGATGAATATAAATATTGCTTTCTTCTATAAAAAAAAACTATTTTCATTCATATGATGTTTATCCATTACATACTATGTAGATATGTATCATCATCATAACCTGTCAATGGCCCATTACTGTGCCGAGTTTCCTCCTCAGAATGAGGTGATAGTCCACGCTGATCCAGTGCGGGTTGGCAGTCTTCACATACCGTTGAGAACATGGATAACTCTCAGGAGTGCAGGTTTCCTCACGATATTTTCCTTCACCGTTAAATCAAGTGATATTTAATGGCTTAAAACACACATAACTCAGAAAAGTCAGAGGTGTGTGTTGGACCTCCCGAGAGTAAGACTTCAATGTCTTAACCACTGAGCTATCACTGCTACTAATCGTCATCGCCATCTATGGCGCTGGAGTAGGGTAGTAGTCACTTCCGTCATTTTGACTGTCTCGACTCTTTATACGCCCTCAACAGTGTGCATGTAGTCTTAGTCTTGCGCGGTCTCTCAAGGAGTAAAGTAGTCTCCAGATTATGTTAGTGAAAGTGTTAAGTACAGTTCAGTGTTGTATTAGTGCTGGGAGTACTGTTCGATTAAGGTCAATGTACCTTACAATGTAGTTGCCACGTCTTGTGTAAGATTAGGTTTATGTTAGCCTATATTGTTCCGACGTTCTGCTTATATTTCACGTATGTTATCAAAATGTAGTCGTAATTCGAGTAATTGTAATATTTAGATCAAATTATCCATATTAATAGTAGTTTAGCTTTAATAGATCCAAATTCTGTGTAGAAACCAACCCATAACACTAATGTAATAGCATTAAGCGTGGCTGTTATACATTAACGTATTAGTATTCAAACTGCCGATTATCGTATCTGATTAACGATTGTTTTGTACTAAACAATATTTGAGTAATGTGCGCTTACTGTTGTACCACTCATATTATACGAGATTACATACATTTGTCTTATCTATTAAAATTAACTCCAATAGGTTCGATTTTACATACAAAATCCATGTGTAAGTTGATTCGCGTCATTTTAATATTCGACGGTTTTAGATAGCGAGTAAACAATTATCGAATAATCGGAATGCGAGCGACATCTATGGTACTTTATTCAACGATTTTTGATAGCTTCAAACGAGTAATCGATTATCGATAAATCGGAACGCCAGCGCTGTATTTCCTATTTGTTGATCTATTTCTCCCCACTAGTGGAGGGGCATTGCTACCATTGTCTAGTCCCTTCATATTCTCCGACTGACCGACGCTTTAGTCTAACCACAAGTCTCTTTGAGTGAACATCACCTAGAGTTGAAGTGTAACAGATAGTTTGTGGCTATGTTACAGATATTGGACCTCTCCGATCAAGGATCATGTGAGTTCTTACGTCTTATTAATTGTGCGAGTCCCTACATTGTATTTGGGTGTGTTAATACAACCTTAGGTTAGGTTTATGTTAGATTAGCCTAACCTTTTTTTTAATGTGGGAATTGCATTTACGCATACCCCTTAAAGGGGTTATGTGGGACTTCCAGCGATAAGCGCTGGACTACCGCACTAAAACCCACCACCGTCCATGCCGTATGTTAAGGTCCGACCGCTCCCCCAAACCTAACCTAAGACAAATAGAACCTGAGACCGGGCAATGGAAGCGAGTGTCTTAATTACATAAAGGAGTTCCTTAAGCCTACATCTTGGTTACAAGTCCCAGGCACTGCCTGGGTTTCTGTCCAGAAACTACAAAATTCATCCAAATCGGCTCTCTGTCCCCTCATATTTCACCAAGCTGAGCAGAAATGGGTTATTAAGGGTTATACCACACTTCGCTACGTTAGTCAATATCATGGTCCGAAATTACTCGTCAAACAGTCTATCAGAATAGACTACACATTTTTAGTTGCCAGTAATCCTCATACTGATTCCACCAATACATTTAAGACATACAAATTCCAAGATTCTGAACAATATTCTTTTAGCAACACCGATTGAAAATTACTATTGGGTAGTTTGTCTTATTCCGAGAAGACAATATATAACTTTCGTTTCGATAGGATGGAGCCAGTTTATTGAGTGGAGTTGCGCAGTACATATTAAAGTATTCAAACTAATAGTGTAGTATTGGTTGGTGGCTTGGTGTTAGGGCTGTGTTATCGAAGAGCACGTTGGTAATTAATAAAGGTGAGATCTTGTGCATAGACGCCTTTAAACCTGCCCTTGAGTCTCGAGCTCCAGGCTAAGCTTCCATCTAGATTACATGCTAATATTGTCGTTTGAATGTTCCTGCGCAATAAAGCTCAAATACTCTCAATAATTCTTTGAACTATTGATAGCAAATTTTATAAAAATTAAAAGTAATCCAACTAATAATGTAATATTGTTTAGTGTCTTGGTGTTGGGGCTGTGTTATCAAAGAGCACGTTGGTAATTAATAAAGGTGAGATCTTGTGCATAGACGCCTTTAAACCTGCCCTTGAGTCTCGAGCTCCAGGCTAAGTTTCCATCTAGATTACATGCTAATATTGTCGTTTGAATGTTCCTGCGCAATAAAGCTCAAATACTCTCAATAATTCTTTGAACTATTGATAGCAAATTTTATAAAAATTAAAAGTATGACATAAAGCTTTTCTGATTTGCATATGTCCATGGCTGACGATATATCAGATAGAGATAAAAAAGCGAATAACAAAAACACGTAAAACGCACCTAACCAATTCAAACTAATGAAATTCGCTACGATTACGTACGGAACATGGTAGTCACAATGGCTCATATTTGCATTTCCACTGAACTGGCCAATCTGAATTGCAAACTCCACTATAGTATGTAAACAAACGCATACATTAAACACCACATAAACGCATTCGGCTGTATATGTATCTGGCCAAGATATAAATTCCAATATTTCCAAGTTCAGCGGTAACATGACGTGACGTTTAACCCCTTATAGACTGTAGGGACAACGGTGACCGATTTAATATTGTAATTTGTTTTTCATTATTATTTTTCACATTACTTTGATTCATGGTGTTAGCAGGTATTTACAATAAATTTATGTTATGTATTAATCCAATTTAAAACTATTCTATTCAAATTCAAAAATAATATATAGGCCACCGTAAAATTGTAAAAACCGTTTGACTACAATATTTTATCCGTTGGGGAACGGGTTAGAATACTATTCCCCTCTATCGCTTGGAGAGTATCTCGTAAGAGTCGAGTAACCCAGCACCTCTTAGTGGAAGGGGATTTATTCCCCGACTGGCTTGCGACCACCAGAATGCTAATCCGATCGACAAGTGTCTTTGACGCGTTCCGGTCCGGTAGCCGTATTTGGCCCAGACTTAACTCCTCCTCCTATCCTTTACCATCCCTTTAATGCTGCTGATCTAGTAGATCTGGGCTCTTGCACGGGGTCCACTGAAGCCACAGCGTTTTTCTCTTCATTTTCCCTAAAACTCATACAGCCCTTCTATCTTCGAGGTTGCACCGCATCGACAAAACTACTCTTGTATTTCCGAAGGCATGTCATCAGGTAAACCCGTATGTTCGTTTGCGCCTTACCTACCATAAAAAAATTCTATCAGGCCATATTGTAAACTGTCGAAAGATTGTGAACCGCAAGATACTCCTTACAATTTAACGCATTAACTTTTTGTAGATTATCATCAAAGTAAAACCGTAAAACTGTGAATCAGTACATTTTTACCATAGAGATACAAAAGTATTACGTTGGACGTAAAGAAGTCTTCTGATGAGTATAACACCGATATCTCGGTCAGTTTGTCCATTTTTGGCAAAATACACCTTCATTCTCTTTTCTCCACTCTGTTCTATTGCATGTTTTCATGATCTACATTTTTTCCAGCTATTTAGTTTAATTTAATTTTTCCACCTTCGAAATAATCTACCTGGTTTTTTTTCCTTCAGATATTAATTATTATGTGTTATTTTACAAATTCTTTTTTGATTTTAGGGTTTAATACAAAAAGTAGATTTTGGAACTGACTTATTAAAATTTTCCAATGACAAATATATTAAAAAGCCGGCATTGGTTTAGATATTATAAAATTTAAAAATAATAATATAAAGACACTTTAATTTTAGAAGATTTTTTTGCGTATGGGACGCATATGTCCCTATGATCATCAAAGTGTTAAAGCGGGATATTCTGACGCTTCAACGCGATCGGGTGACGTTTTACAAACAACAGTTCCAAAATGGGACTTGAAAGGATTTACAGCTTAATTCTCAGGCTGTTTGGACTGATTTTCGCGTCAAATTAGGGAATATCTCGTTAATCGTATTGGCGGGATGTCAAAGTAATTTGAGGTTTCGAAACGTTTGTAGTCAAACATTGGTCAAATCTGTTATAACAATTGCTGAATATTGAATATTAATGTCTAATATTTTATGCTATCAATGAATTAAGTTAATATTGTTTATTTGTCATACTTTCAGGTTAAAACCATAGGATAAATCAAGCGTTTGAAGTTTGCACAGAATTTTCACATTACATATAAAGAGAAAAAAGAAGAAATCAATGCGACGGCTCCCCCAGTTTAAACAATTTGAATAGAGGGAAGCTTAGCATAACCTATATTAAATTTTAGAGCGGAGATACCTAAAACAATCTATATCTACCCTCAGTAAACAGCTGACGGGGCTACAAGGGGTCCACTTGGCAGATAAAAATTAGAGGTCTATGAGATGTATGCAGGGGGTGGTACCTAGCTACAAACTGATCATGGAAAGTTCAATCAAGCAAACAAGTAATCCAACACTTTTGATAAAAACTGTAAAGCAAATATTACAGTATTTAAAGAAAAACCAAAGGAAAAGCGTCAAAAGAGAAACTGTCTAGCTCACATACTGTGTGATATACAAATCCTAAATGATACGTCAATAAATGACACGTAAATAGTTTTCCGAGTTACAAGGCGAAATGACGTCATATATCGATAGGCTTTGCATAGCTGATGGTGATTATTGGTAAAATATTGATGGAGTTGTAGCTGAACTGTATGAGCATTTGTGATTTGATTTTATGACGTCATTTAACAATATTTATGTCTAGATGACGAAAGTCAAAAGACCCATACCATTCACGTTATTCAAACAAATGACAATTAAATTAGAATAATGATAGAAGATACATATTTTAAAAAGAGCTTTATCAGTCCAAGCATTATTTGATGTTAATAAGAATGGATTCAATTGCTTATGATAAATAATAGTCGATGAACTATAAATATAAATAAATATCATATATAGCTATTCAAATGTAAGTAAAGGATAAAAATCTATAAAATTATTTAAATTCTTAAATATAAAATTTGAATATTTTACATTTATCAGTCATTAAATCGTTACTTTTTGTTCACACAGTGACGATACCTTTAACAGATGCTTGTAATTTACTACCCTACTGTAAAAGACATACCAATAAATGGGATTGGTATTATTTTTGACTAAGTGAGTCAAGGACATTAATATTTATATTAACAGCTGTTTTATCTTATCAGAATTTATATAGAAAGTGGTTAATCCATACCACTTGATCATCTCGTCCCCAACTGGCTTGCGACCACTGGAATACGAATTCGCCAAACCGCTAAGTGCCAGACTCTCCTTTCCCCCTTCCCATCTTATTAATGCTGCCAATGTAGATACTGAATTCTTGTTCTGAAACCGCAGTATTTTTCTCTTTACTCACTAACTCCTTACTCTATCTTCGAGGCAACGTATCGGTAATGCAAGAGTATAGTCTCTTGCATTACCGATACGGTAGTATTGCCGATCGTCATGTGGCAACATCAGGTGGACCGTCTACTTATTAGCTTTTTACTTGTCATAAAAAGTACCCTTATGTGTAGCTAGTAGATTTTAAATGGTCTACATACAAACACGGCGGGAGCTGACATCCCGTCAACACAAATGCAGACCACGAATTGCGTTATACATTTGAAATGCATCGTCTGATTGTAGTTTATGATGCAATTTGTGAGCGACAAAATGAGCACGTTAGTTATTGTGATGACTGGGATCTTTGTTTATATAACAAATTATATTATTTACAATTATTTGTTTATTATTAACTAACTCTCATTCTTTAGCATCGGCGTTAAATGTTGTGTCTCGACTATAATCTAGATGTTTTTCTATCTACATAGGTCTAGTCAATATGGTCGTGTCTTATCTTTCTACGTAGTCTATAGATGAAAGAATTGTTAAATTCAGATAAATAAATCTATACAGAGTTGGAAATTTACTTTAAAAAAAAATTTCTTGTACTGCTAGTTACTTTTATTTTATTTTATTATTTACTTTTGATTTTAAGACTAAAACATATTGTTTTCTATATGAAACCATTTCGTATACTCGTTTGCTACTCTATTTGACACTGTGATAGATTTTCTAAGGAACGTGTATAAATAGTTTAGGGGATAGAGAATCGCCTGGTATTACGCTACTATTCAAGTTTTTCTTTGACTATGCCTGAACTGTCCTTATGAATATTTCTCAAGATATTTATGTATGTGTATTTAAGTCAGTAACAAAAAGATACCTTGAAAGCACCGCAAAGAAAGCCGAGTGGATTTTATAATATTTAAGTCTTACGTAACGTTATTTTCTCAATGCTTAATAACTAGTTAACCGAAGAGCAAATACATGCATCTTATTTGAACAGTTCATTAAACCATCCCAGTTTGTTCAGCCTAATCATCTGCAGTCTGGTAATCATATGCGAATTCCTTATACGAAATTATGCATTAGGAATATGCATATGCGAATGAGTAAATTTTGGTAGCGAGGAAACAGTTGTTTGCTTACTAATTTACTGGATATATTTGTCGTTTAACAAAATGTCGTTTTTGTCGTTTTAATTGCGCCATTTCTCACCCAGACTTTTTCTTGGCCTTTTTAAATATGTGGTGATTTTTGGGAATCTTTAAGTGTTGAAAATACTTCCGCTGATGGCTATATAGTTTTAATTCATCGTCCTAAAGGAGATTGGAAAGGTTTCAATGATAATTGAGAAGAAAATTTTCTCAAAATCTAAACAACGCTTTGATTATTAGACATGTAACGTTATACAAAACTATGTTATGTTAGTATGTTAATGTTAGTAAGATACTGAGATAATGCAAAGTCTGAAGATGTACTGTAAGTTTATAAATAGAAGAATTTTCTCCGTTTGTAATGATTACCTAAGTCATTAATTTAAAAATACCTAGCTCTACAACAAAAGTGACTTAGCTATTCCAGAGTAATAAAGTACAATACACAAATATTCTTTCATGCCAAAACCTCTTATTGCGATAGACATAAGGCTGAAATTAATAAAACTATTAGCAAAACAAATGTACTCAGTTAACACACTTTTGCAATTGGAAGTGCCAAGTTTACGATCGAGCGTCGTAATCGATATACGTGATACGTGTACTAATAAAGGAGTGTTTTTCTATACAAATTACGTTGGTCCAAAACTTGAAAATAATCATAATTAACAAATACGAAGCCTTTATGAAGAGGTGTGTTTCTGTTATGATAATAAATTAAATCTAGCGATATAAACCCCCGTCACAAAACGATAAAAATTGTATGAACCTCATTCGCCATTTTGTATTGGATTTGAAATTTATCATAGTGTATAGTATTCTAGTAGTCAAACCCTTTCATTTGATTACCATAGTGATGAAAAATGTTTAATCCGCCATTTTGTGGTGGCGGCCATCTTGAACGGATTCACCTTTAAGCAAAATAAAACAAAATCAAAGGCCAAATTTTAAATCCACGTCGTTTTTGCATTGGGTTAATGAATACTGAGTATTCAACTTTAATGGAAATAGATACAAGTAATCTGGCTGCAATGCAGCGCGATCAAAACGTTTCAAAGAACAAAAGATCCTGAAATTATTCAAAGGTTAATCCCTTACGTTCATACTGACGAACTTTATTTTCCTTCTACATTTTTGATACAGTTTTTAGGGAAAATCGGTATTTAAGGCCTCAGAAAGGTATGAGAGTAAATTTAATGTTGCCCAATAATTTTATTGGTAATAAATATTCTATGAAATACTTATAAATAACTATACTTTAGTTAAATAGCAATAACTTTTCTTTTTTTTTTGCAACTTAATATTTAATATTTTCATACCAATCATTTGTAAGAAATAAGACTAGAACAAAATACAATAAAAGCAAAATATTTTCGTTGTATTAAAGAAACTATGGTTATTAAAAAAATGAGTTTTTTTTTCCATCTCTCATTTAAAAGGTCGTCCACCTCGTTTGAAAGGTGAATTAATTGGGAATGTTCTTAGCTAAGGTTCATGAAAATTTGTCCAAGATGGCCACCGCCACAAGATGGCGGATTACATATTTTTTCACAACAATACGGGTATCAAATGTTACAAGTTAAAAGGGCTTAGACTAGTAAAATACTATACACAAAATGGCGAATTGCTTTTATACTATTTTATTATTTTGTGTCGAGATTTTCTAAATATTGACATCTTTTTAAAATAACTGCTAATGAGGCACTGGCTGCTGTGTGACCGAATGTAGGGTAATTACCTCTTTTTTTCATTACTATTTGTTTTTTCAACACCTTTATGAAATTTCATTTGAATCTAATCTACAAAATGAGTTTAAAAAATATAATTTTCAAAGGAAACATAATAAAAACATCCAGTAGAAGATGTTATCTCACACGGCTGACTCCGGAGTCCAGTCTGAATTCTAATAAACTAGAGTGCTGCTTACTGCTCTACTTATAGGAAACTTGTAAAATAATATAAGTATCTTGTAACGTTCAAATCTTTACGAGTTTAAAATGATTGAAGACTTAGTTTAGATTTACTAACAACTACACAGTATAAAACAAAGTCGCTTCCCTTTGTCTGCCTGTCCATATGTATGCTTAGATCTTTAAAACTAAGCTACGGATTTTGATGCAGTTTTTTTAATAGATAGACTGATTCAAGAGGAAGGTTTATATATATAACACATACATAATATAGTAAAGAAACACTGATAATTTTAGAAGTTTCTAATTGGATGTCGTAAATAAACACATTTTTTTGCGCTAACATTGCAAACGCTGGCTGAACCCTACGAGATAGTTCAAAATATTGTACTACAGTATTGTACACCTTAAAAAGGTCTACAAAAAAGTCCACAATGGTATATGTCTATCTCTTATGGATAACCCACAATAACTATTTTTTATCCTTTACTTTTTACGAGAAATAATGGCTTATTTCGAAACGATTTAAAACAATACAGCATTAATCCTTATACGATTAAGTACCTTATATACATTGTGCATTTAATATAGATTAATACGGCCCTTTACAGCATGAAATTTAATTGAATATTTTCGAAGATATTACAGATTTAAAATGCAGGGACATAGCGGTTATGTCTAAATACACGTGTTAAATTGCACCCGGGCGAGGCCAGGAGGGGTCGACTGGTAGAATATAAAGTAGAATTATTTTATTTCCAAGACTGTATATAACCTCTGTTCCGATAAACTTGAGCCAGTTGTCGAACGAGCTCGCTTGGTGACCATTATGGCTGTGCAGTGGTGTGGTGTCGTGATATGGTTGCTCGGTTTCCGTTTTAAGTGCATACAGTTACTAACTTGTGCGTGTTACTGTGCGACATCTGTCCCATGTAGATAACAATACTTACTTATATACACAAGTCTATATGATATATATAACTGAGTGTAAGTTTGGTTAAGTCAAAAATAAATAAATTGGTATCTAACAGTATGTTTTATCCATTTATATTTCCTTTTCCGATGGACTAGATCTAGTCTCTCTTTGAGTGAATCTAAACAGTAGAGGTGAGTGATTCTTTGGATGAAGGAGACATCAGAGTTGTAATAGATCTAGGACATCTTCAACATATTCCTAAGTTATAAAATAGTAAGTGAAAATCAAATTTTTTAGCTTTTTTTATTAATTCTAAAATCTGTCTGTCGCGCTTTCACGCCAAAACTACTGAAACGATTTAAATAAAATTTGGTATACAGATAGTCTATAGCGTGAAAGGAGATGGGCTACTTTAATGCAAAAAAAGGGTTGTAAGGGGCTGAAAGGGAGTGATGAAAAGTAGTATAGAAGTATCGTCATTTTTAGAGTTAGAAGCTTGAAACTTATTTTGTATGCTGTTGATTCGCTATAAATAAATATGACATTCAAAGTTTGAAAAAGTTTTACCCTCAAGGGTGTAATATAACAATAGGGAATAGAGGATGAAACGCGGACGAAGTCGCGGGCACAGCTAATCTTTTATATATAACCAAGTCTGGTTAGTTACACCATTTATAACTCAAGGAGATTGAGTTATAAATGGGGTAACATTTTGACTTGACCGATTTTGATGAAATTTGGTACAGAGATAGACTAGAGCTTTGGAAATAACATAGTAAAATAAAAAGAGGAACATAATAAAACATAACTATTTTATATCATACTAGCGGCCCATCCCGGCTTCGCGCGGATGGAATATTATTTTTAAAAATATATTGGCCCTCCCGCATTTCGGTGCCCCCTCTCTTGCCGCTTTACTCGCTGCGCTGCGTCGCTATACTGGCCCGTCGCGTCGTCGTGTATTTTTTGTTTATATTGATATTTTTAATTTCGTAATATCTTTTGAATGGAAAGTCCGATTTTAATAATTCAAAAAGTAATTTACAGGTATTGAAATAGTCTTGAATACGAAATAATTTATTTGGATAAGGATTAATACAAAGTTATAGAAAACATGGTCTAATTTTGATAGGCATTTTTATCAACTTTTAAAATGTAAAAAAGTAGTTATAGTGACGTAACTATAATAGTTGGACATATGGTCTCGCGGACTTTTTTGTAGATATTGATACGTTCTATAATATTGTACAACATTTTTTTGTTCTATCATCAATACTTTTTGCAGCGCATGCGATGAAAGATATTTTATGGCAAATTTTTTGGCACCTTGGGTTGGTTTTCGTGAGATTTCCTAAGGATCTCTAATTTTTTTCTTGTAATAAATATAGCCTATGTTACTCAGGGATAATGTAGCTTTCTAATGGTGAAAGAATTTTTGAAATCGGTCCAGTAGTTTTTATGTTTATTCGTTACATACAAAAATACAAATCTTACTTCTTTATAATATTAGTATAGAAAAAGGCTTAAAGAAGTTGAAATGGGAGTTATATGAGAAGTTTATATGGGAATTGGTCATATTGTATCCAAACGAAGCCGGGGCGGATCGACTAGTAGTTATATCAAAGTTATAGTAATATATTTTAACAATACATACACTAAAATACGAATATTTAAAACAAACATTTCATTTCGACAAAGCTGCAAAAACGTGTGCTTTTCTACTAAAAATAACATTTTTCGAGATTATCTCGCTTTTAATGGGAACATTAGTACACAGATTTCAGCGTTCCTTTGCTAGTTTTTGGATAAAGTATGAAATGTTTGGATTACAACAAAGTTTAAGGATTAATATACTTGTTTGTTCTGTATTCCACATTTTCCTACAAAATACATCTTTTAATATGTTTGTTATACATTACAATCCTATCAACATTTCAGTTAAAATACATTTCCTACTCAACCTTTCCAACCTATCAAATTTTGTAATTTTCTGCAAAACTATCTTAATTTTTTCTTACATAAAAACCTTTTCTTGATAATAACAAACACAATAAAAAAATAATCAGTGAAATCCAGCCATTCAAACGTTATGCTGTGACCAAGGCAGATAGAGATTCATCACTACATAGTATACAACAAAACTTATATATGCTTAGATCTTTAAAACTACGTAACGGATTTTGATGCGGTTTTTTTAATAGATAGAGTGATTCAAGAGGAAGGTTTATATATATAATACATGCATATTATAGTAGAGAAAGAAACCGTGCGAAGCCGGAAGCGGGTCGCTAGTTTTTATAATATAGATTTGATATTAAGGAGTCTCTGGCCTGTCTTCTAAATACTGCTCCACTAAAATGGGATAGGAAGTACAATTTACTTTTTTTTTCCCTTAATGACTCTTAGATCAGAGAAACTTTTTAGACCCTTTGCATCATAATCACTTCTAGATCTCTGTCTCCTTACTGTATTATAAATATAAAATAAATGCGCGCAGTAAAAGAATCGTCAGTTAAGAACTAATCACAGTTAGAACTAATCGTTCAAGGTTAGAAATAAACTTAGATCCAAAGTACTTCAGACCGTATAGATGTCATCTTCTGCATAGACCCCATGTAACTTGTCACCGACTGTTGGGGGTTAATACAGACTACAGAAAATCACTGATATAGATTACGAACATTTATCAAAAATTGGAAGACAAAATGAAATGTTTTTAAGTGTGGGGGGGTTCAGACACTTTTTCGAGATATTTGTATTGATCCGACGTCTATATTGTAAAAATTCCTTTTGGACGTACAAGTGGAATTGTTGCATAAATGGATGCAGGAAGAATAGAACTGAATAATAGAGTATCAAAGGTTATGTAATTAAAACTTCTGCGCCTCGGGGGTGGGAACTACCCTAATTATAAGTTATAACCAGTCCTAGAGCTTGTGTTAGCTTTACGTATGCTATAGTTATTGTCGTTGGAGTTATGTTAAATTAATCTATATTACATAAATTAAAAATTGTATTCAAGACCTTATTTCCTTGCTTACCTTTCAAAGACCCCCAATTCTTTTTCTCTCATGTGAATCTCCTGCAACTCGTCATCAATTCCTTGAGTTCTATATAGCTTTGGGAATTGCTGATTAAAATAAATACAGATATGAATGAATTGTTGAAAATAATTGTAAAAGTTTTTGCTTTAAAATTTATTTCAGATAAGCTCGTCGAATATTTATCATATCAAGTTTTTGTCCTACAAACAAAAAGTAGTGCCATCTGTCAGTATTTGAACGAACTACGTCGGTATAGCAGTTGAAATTCGTATATGAAGACATCGCGTCAACAGCCGTCGCCTACATGAAATTTTTGCATGTATATATTTTTTTTTATTTAATTGCTAAATAAGGTACAAATATTATGCGATATCTATATTTCATTTTAATCACATTTTTGTATCATTTTATGAAGCATTCAGGCATTTTTAAAATTTCCGACTTATGTCAGCGTTTTGTAACCACGAGTGGAACCCGTTAGCTTAAATTGATAATTTAGTGCCCATTTACTGGAGACACTTTCTGCGAATCCTTACATCATACCTCATTAATATTATAATTTCGAAAGTAACTTAAGAAACGTAAGTCATATTTAAGAATACAAACTCAACAAACGAAATTGCGATTTAATAAACCACTTACGCCATCTATTGACTGTCTTGTCAGTTATGCAATCACGCTTAAATAACTGAACCAATTTTGACGATATTTGGTACAGACATAGATTAGAGATTAGGGAAGAACATGGTCTTTCTTTTGTCATGAAAAAAAAATACTTAAGAATACAAACTAACGAATAAGTGTGCGATTACGCCATCTATTGACGTGGGGATGAAGTGCATTCGTTTTCTATGGGAATCAGTCATTTATAAATGACATTGTTGTTGAAAATTAAATTGTAATATATAGCGATAAATGATATAGCGATTAAAACGTGAAACTGAACTTAAATACACGTAGTAACTTGCACCCGGGCGAAGCTGGGAAAGGTCAACTAGTAATATACAAGTTAATGCGTTAAGCTCCAAAACTAGGAGGCTTGTAGGCTTAGGTTATTCCATTGAATGAATATGAATAGGGTTCAGACATGCGCGTTGTTCTAGACCAGTACAATGGGTGAGTCGTATAGCGTATAGCGGCCCGTGGCGACGACGCGTCATAAATTAGAATGGTCATGTGACATCATGTAGGGATAATCAACTGTTGGCTCTGAAATAGATAAATTCGAGATCAACCGAACTTGTTAATGGGTACATTACTTGCCATAAAACCTCACTATGACTTCACTGAACTTGTTGTGGGTCAACCTTACAAATTATTAAACCGAAATGAATGGACTTCGGTAACAAGGAGTAGGTGAAAATAGGTTATGATACCAAATTAATTGATTTCGATAATGCCTAACAAAAATAATATGAGTTGGTACTAATCTGTTGGTACTAATGGATAAGAAACTTACTTATGTTCCTATGTCCCCCAAACGGAGCAAAAGGGGCGTCCACGGAGACTGCATTCCGACCGGTCTTGAGATCAAGCACACAGGACAAGACCAATCGAACAAAAACGTACACCAAAAAAAAATTTAATCAGATCTTTTTAGTACCTACTTGTTTTTTTTTATATCGACACATCTAAGTTTGATATTATTTAGTGCCACAGCGAAGACCGAAAAAACGCTAATACAAAATGTGTATAGATAATCTATTTGTTCTTATAAGTACACTTACAATACCTCGGTTTGAACGAATTTTATAAACATGTCCCTCTAAAAGGGTAAAACAGTCGCTTGCGTAATATTGCACGAACTGTTATCATTAAACTCCCCCCAAACAAAACAAGCTACTCACATCTAATACATAAACTTTAAACAGTTATAAATATTAATTAAAAGCATCTCAATTAATTAGCAACCCTCTCTAGAGGCCGAGGGTTGATCCTCCCTGGCACAGACACAGACACAGGCGCCCCGGGCTTGTATCATGCAAGTCGATTCTATTCTCATGCATTGTGTATGGAAACTATGTATATATACATTTGGTGACAAATCTGTATATTTGTATAAGGAAATCAAAATTATATTAATATTTAACGACTATATATATAGTATGGAAAATTAAACAAATATAATTAGAAATTGTGAGCTACATATCGCTATTTTTTTAATAATCTGTGACGTCATTACTTTAATAGAAGTCTACATATTCTACAGAATAATCGATTTTAATCACCAAAAATCTGCTGGTTTCTCATTTTTCGCAGCATCTAAGATGTCGTCACTAAGATTTTTTGTCTGTAGTTTTGGGATAAGAAAGAAGCTTATCAAATTTCCTGGAAATCTCATGCATTAAATTCCCTTCTATAGTAGGGAAAAATGCTAAATAAAAGTATCCATACTCTTATTTTTTGGTAATTATTTAAGACCTTTGAGGTCCTTTAGGTCCTGAAATTAATTCAGGCATTTTATCCGGGAGAAATGTTTGACTCTGATAATATAATTGCGGTATACCTGTCTATGATATTATGGTCTGTAGATCATAACACGTAAGTATAGGTGTGACCTTGAATGCACAGCTTTCCCCCACAATTTTTTCTCAGGCTTTTAAAGTTAGCTGCCGGCTACTATTACATTCATAACATACTCATAACCGTCAGTCCTAACACAAGCATTTTAGCTTATTTGGAGGGGTTAAGAATACTAGTATTATGCAATCCATACTGCTAGTAATATTAAAAAAAATATCTAAATCTCGTTTCTCTAATATCATATTTCCAACAGCAGTAAGGCAAATGCATGTCAGGTTTGTCATGGAGAAGCAAATTGCAGGCTCAGTCCCACAAAGCAAGTCGTTATCCATTTTAAAATCCGCTCACTGCTGCTTCAATGACTTGAAACTTGCACATTTTCAAATAAAATGGCTATGGCAAGATAGACTAATATTTGGGTGACTTATTAATATATTTTATAACTGTTTTTGTTCACGAGAAAACTATGAACTCGTGTCTTCCTCCTCTTTCAAATTTCGTTACGTTCACGGTACTTATAATCGACTATATTATTTAGGATCGATAGATATTTCTGTGTTAAGTATTTTTTATAAAAGTTCTAATAAAACAAAGAAATGTTTAAGATTAACAGTTACATGCACGACTTCTGTTCATAACGATTGTTTTTTAGAATTTATTACAAAAAAAAATTAGAATCCTGATCCTGAAGTTTATTTAATGTCCTAGTCGACCCGGCCCGGTTTCGCGGAGTTTCACCACGTGTATTGACAACTTACAACAGTAAACATTTTTTATTATTATCCATTTTTTATATATATAAGAGACTACAATAATACACAATCAAAAAAGCCGAGGAGTGCCTTTGGCTTGCGATCCAGGTGCAGGATTAAATAGTCCCACGAAATCCGAGAATAACTAAACCTTATTGCGTAAAAGTTTTCCTTTTTATAATACAAAATACAATCCCCCTTCCCCTTCCCCTTAACCAATTCCCACTTTAGTGACAGGTGGGGTCAAAGGCCTGTGGTGCCAAGTTAATATTCGATAATCAAGATATTGAACAAATTATTCTAATTACATTTAATATTGTTTCATTTAATATTGTTCACTCCATCTAATATTGTTTCATTTAATATTGTTTACCCCCTCCCACTCCCATCCCATTAGTGCTGTGGATCTAGTGGACTCTGGGATCTAGCTCAGGGTCCGTTGAGACCACAGCATTTTTTCTTCTTCACTTCCCCTTCCCACTCTATCATTGAGGATGCAACGCATCGACAAAACAAGAGGGTATCTATTGTTTAGTCCATGTCCATAGGATAATATTATAACCCAAAGAAATATCGAAATCACAACTCGACATGCACTCCGTCGATAGATGGCGTAATCGCATACTTAATTGTTTAGTTTGTATTCTTAAGTTTTTTTTTTTTTGCAATTAAACATAGCCTATGTCCTTCCCCTCTTATTATCTACCAGTGTACCAAATTCCTTCATCATTCTTTCTTCTGTTTATTAATTTAAGTGTAATTGCTTAACAAACAAGACAAATCATCTATCCATCAATAGATGGCGTAAATAGTATATTATTTCGCACTTACGTTTGTTGAGTTTGTATTACACCTTCTCTCGTCTTTTTAGAGTTACACCTTCACCTTACTTAACTCTGGAAGGATTGTTTTACTATATACATTAAATATCATATATTTATTTTGATTTATTAAGATAGTTTTCACCAAATATTCCCCACATCCTCCACACAGTCGCTGTGACTACGTACCATGACTTATGGAACGGTGCAAATGGGTTACGGTAACACGGCACTGCAATTATGCACTGCATTTCGCTGGTACCCTTTTTGATGCACTGCCATCACTTTTAAGCTTTCATTTTACCTATATTTCAGTTACAATCCGCTACGTATGATAAAACATATATTTGTTGTAATATTTTTTTATATTAAGAAGACTACTTAACGCCATACTTTCGTCTCCACAAAGTGAGTAATAGTTTCATGGGGCTTGGTGTTCGCATCTATAATAAGATTCAATAGTTCCTATAAAAAGTGTAGTAAGTAAGGCTTACTACACTGTAAAGAATTACTTAATCGATGACAAATTATGAGGTTGACACTTCAGCTGAATTATTATAGTGTTGTAAATCAGGTTGATGTAAACAATGGCATTTTGAGAAGAGTGACTTAAGTACCTTGACAGTTCTTCTTAACAGAAACATGCTTTCCGAGCTGGTGGTAGGTAGAGACACAAACTGACTGACTAAACTGATGACTGGCCTGACAATTTTTGAGTGAAATTATCTATAAATTTAAAACAGATAGCATTCCTGTATTTAACTAATCCAGCTTATGGTGCTTCTATTTTTAAGAAAAAAAGGGTTACTCTGTCAGTAATTAAGTTTTTTTTTGGATTGCAAACTACTAGTATTCTTATCCCCTCCAGGTAAGTGCGTTAGGAGTGTTCCACGATAGTAGTCCAACTGGGATGTGAATCCAACACATGAACCACTCACCTACTCACGCTTACGAATGTATGTAGAAAATATACTCTAAAAAATTTTCAGACCTCTGGGGTCGATGTTCACTACGTTAGGAATCGCTTTAGTCTTTTATGAACTTAATAAAAAGCAGGTTAGCCATAAACAAAAATTGCATAAACTGGAAATTTATGCAATAATATAGAATCCATAAATTATAGCGAGATTAATGATATTTTCTATAAAATAAACCTACAAAATGCAGCTCTCCTTAATGATAGTATACATTCCGAATGAATGACGTCATGACTTAGTAACCATAGTTTTGTTTGGTGAAACTAACTACCACTTAGAGAGAACTTCTTTGCAAATAATATATTTTTAGTACAAGCAGATACTCACGAACATCTTTAATTCAAGGACCAGTCACAATGTATGTATTTAATATCTAAAAACACTTGTTTCTCATTAAACGTGACTTTATAAATTATAAAGTGCTTAACCATTAAATAAAGCGTATATAGTTCCCGTAAGTGCATCGGCTAAAGACGTATTAACAAAATAGTGAACATTTTGAGCGAGCCGTTTTAGACTAACCAGCCTTTCCGGCGACCGCAGCACACCAGACCAGCTTTTAGTATGGGCTTTTAGCAAAAATCAAATATGCACCGCAGGAATCTACTTCATTTTGATGCAGTATGTAGATTTTGTGATATAAAGAAAAACAGTAAAATTATCTACGTTGCTATGTAGGGTCAAATCTCGCAATTTTCATACCTTAAACTTTTGATCACTTACTTTCCGAAAACCTTTGATTTTTATGATTCCTTGCAGTTCAATTTTTTTATACCATCTTATTACTTTATCACTACAATTCATTCTCATTCACTTGGGAATATTTTTGGATATAATAGCAGATATTATTACTGGGTCACTAATTTTTATTCATAATTTATTTGACAAGTATTGAGTATTTAGCGTGGCATTACTGAGATGCTCTTATTATCTTTTTTCCTTTTGGAATCCTTTTGCCTCAGATTTGAGTAGTAGGATGCGTTATAAAATATTAGTTAGTAGGTTAATCTAATCTTACTAATATTATAAATGTAGAAGTTTGTATGCTTGGATACTTGATACTCAGTCATGAAAAAACGGCTGAATGGATTTCATTGAAATTTGGCACATTGATACTTTATAACCTGGACTAAAACGTAAATTACTTTTTATCCCGAAAAAATTCAGAGTTCCTTCAGGATTATAATATAATACGTTTACTGTCGTAAGCGCCTGAATATTTTCATTCAACCTTCATTATTTCATGATATTACGTTGTCTGAGATATTTCTTTTTACTTAAAGGTTAATAAAGTATTAGTAATGGTGTAACAATGAAGGGGTATTTCTTATCTGTTGACGCTAAACTCTCGTACTCAGCGGTGTTTAGCCGGTAGAGTTTTAATACCTAGCTTAGTGTAAGCCGGATGAACTCGAGAGCAATCCGAAGATAAGCAGAAGGAGTGAATAAAAGTAATGCTCTTTCTTTATATTATTTATACTCAAAACATTCTTTGATTTAAAATAAACTTAGGTTTAGTGAAACTTAACTGATGTTAAGCAATTTAGTTTTTATATAGAAAATCAGGAAGGTTATTTTGTTAGGCTACTTGACATATCACTGGAATTACTTATTCAATAAATTAATTCATTCTGTAACTACCTGTTATATTGTTATACCTATAACATGTCAACCATGTACACTCTTTGTATAATAAATTTAATTTCCAAGACAAAATAAAGAAAGAAGTATCTGATAATATTAAAAGTCAATATAGAGCTCTTTTAAACAATTTTTTAAATTAATTCTACTTATATCATAAATTTGTGGGTTTGGATATTAAAAAAAAATGCTCAGTCACACAAAAATCAGAAGAACGGATTTTGAAGAATTTTTGGTACTTATACCCTAGATAAATATATAACTTTCTTTATATTCCCGAACAAGGCACAGTTCCTGTGATATTTTATTAACATTCAATGATTGGTTTTAAATTCCTCTAAACTAATATAAATAATTACTAATAAATGTAGCATCCTAATAACCTATTTTATCACGGAAATCAAATTCGCAGCTCGTTTAAAAAAAAGTATTCCATAAAGAATATCCTTCCTACAAAAACTACTTCATTGAGGCAAGTTGAATTAATGAGTGGAACCTCTCGCCCGCGGGTAGGCTTAATAAATACGTAATGAACAACGCCCAAAAACACCTGCCTTTACCACTTAACTACAATTTTGATGTTTTAAGTATATTTATTTCTGTGATAGTCTAGTGGTCTTTGACGTCTTCCTCGTGAGGTCTGAGTTCAATCCTGGGCTCACACCGACGACTTTTCTGGGTGGTGTGTGTTTTAAGAAATTAAAAATCACTTGCTTTAAAGGTGAAGGAAAACATCGTGAGGAAACCTGCACTCCTGAGTGTTCCCTAAAAGATCTCAAAAATGTGTGAAGTCTGATGACTCACATTGAGTCAGCGTGATGGACTATGGCCTAATACCCTACTCGCTTTGAGGAGGGGACCTGAGTTATAATGATGAAGTATATTTATGTCGGAAAATAGCGATTATCGAGTAATCGAATCGTCGTCGTCAGCTATGGCGCTGGAGTAAAATAATAATCACTTCCGTCGTTTTGATAGTCTCGACTCTTTATATTCCCTCGACCGTCAGACTGCAGTCTGCAGTCACACCTTGGTGTGGATACTATCTGGTTAGTGATAGTGTTAAGTGCAGTGTTGTGTTAGTACTGGGAATACTGTCCGAATGAGGTCACGTAAGTACCTTACAATGTAGCTGCCACGTGGCAATGTTAACACAACGTTAGGTTAGGTTAGGCTTATGTTAGCCTAACTTTAGGCTTATTTATTTATATCCTATGAAAATTTCCCAAGTCCATAAAGTTAGCATCACAGTTAGTAACTTTGTATTTGAAAGCTCCTTTTATTTTATTTCAAATTTACCCACATGCAGACGATATAATATATAACCTATGCCTCAATAAATTTGAGTCAGTCAATCAAGCGACTTTGCCCAGTGAACACTTAAGTAGTGTAGTTTAGTGTCGCACTATCTTATCAACGATGACGTGAGTGATAGATAGAATATATTTATTATGTTAGTTAAATATTTAAAAAAAATTGTTGTCTTTTATAAAAATACAATTTTTATAAACTGGCTAAAATGCTATCGTTCGCTTTTAGTCTATACTAAATTTATTTTTCAGCAATTCTATAGAATGTTGTAGTAATAATGAATGTACAAAGTATTGGCATCACTGCAAGTGTGGCTAAAATCAAGCTTGACGAGCTGAGTGGGGGCGATGGATGCTCAACCACCATTTTTGCCACAGCTATCGAGCACGCGATTAAATTATAAGTAATATTAACAAATATTTCTAACAAACGTTTAATTCAAATAAATGATACTAATAAATAAACTTCAAGGTTAAACAGATAAGATATTACAAGAAATAAGAACCTCGGCCTGAAGCACTTAGCAAACAAGTACAGCAGTCAGCGCAGCCGATGAATGAACTTTTTTCATTCTCCCTCAGTGTTGCCACTCGAATTACTTTTTTCGCCCGCGGCAAGTGCTGAACTGGGTTGAAGGTTTTAATGCGTTTTTTAGATAGAAACTGTGCCAAGTTGGTGAGCCGAATTGTTTGATTGTTCGCTCGTTATTGTTGATTTAGCATTCTGCTCTAGGGTTATTAATTTATTGTAATTAAAATATACAAGAGTACTACTGTAGTCTAACAGTTGTTAACATTATTAATTATTTAAAGGGAGGTTATGAACATTAACTTGGTAACACATGCCTACGACCCCACTTTTAGACATTATAGCGGAGAAACAAAATATTTGTGGAGAAATGAGGGGATATTTTGCATTATATTAAGGATGAGTTTTATGCAAGAAGGGATATTTTATCCTCAGGATCGGTCAGGAGGTCGAGCAGTAAAGGAGGATTTATGCAAAGTTTAATCCACAAAAACACCAGTCGCTGCTCGCCTCCCGTCCAGATCGTATATTACTATAGTCTTTTAAGTGTATTGTGCAGTGAATCTCCCATGTTACACGGTACGAGATAAGTTTTCAATTATTAGCAATTGAGACCATTACCATCCAGACCATGTTCACTGTATAAAATAATTTCATAGACTACATCAGATTAGGACAGAGTTTACTTATATTTTTTTTATTTACTTAGGCCAATGGGTATTCTTGAAATAAAGCAATACCATGTGATTCCAGAAAAGCAAAGTAGTCTTCTATCTATGACATAAATTTAATGTTTTTCTGTAAGTTACATGCAGCAACAAATGTTCTTCACGAAGAATCTTCAATTTATCTCATCCCGGACATCTAGGTTCTAGGAATTTCTCAAGATGCTGGATACTTACACAGATATATGGTTGAGGAAAATCTTTGTTGTGGTCGAGTTCATTTATGCAGAATGTAAAGCAAAGGGAATACGACTTTTAACCGAGTTTAAAAAAAGAGTTTTTAAATCGATTGTATACTTTTTTAGGGACCGTACGAAAATTTTTAGAATCACAAATAGGATTTTTAGGGTTATTTACTTCAAAAGGTAAAATGAATCTTTATAGAATCTTACTTAATCTTACTTACTTACTAATATATAAAGCTGAAGAGTTTGGTTGTTTGTTTGCTTGCTTGAACGCGCTAAGCTCAAGAACTACTGATCCGATTAGAAAAATTTTTTCACTGTTAGATTGCCCATTTACTGAGGAAGGCTATATATCATCACGATAAGACTAATACGAGGGGATCATCACGTGGACGAAGTCGCGCGGGTCGACTAGTCATTAATATAAAATAAACAGGTCTGTAATCCCTTGGAACTTTAAGTGAGGGGAATCAACATCTAGAAAATACTTTCCATTGACCAAGAATCATGGTAAAAGCAAAAAACTTTTAGCAATATATTTGACATGTTGAAAATATATTGATTTATCGATATTTTGTAATTCAATATACCGATTATTGATTTTTTTTCAATTACCGATGGACATTTTGTTTGTAGTCGCTGTGATCTAACGAAATAAAATATCTATAGTGTATATATATATATATATATGTCGGAGGTGTGAGTTAGGTTTAGGTTAGTCTTAGGTTAGGTTAGCCTTGTGTTAGGTTAGGTTTATGTTAGTCTGGGGGTTCAGTAGCACATACGTCCTCGTCGTTTCCCCTGGGCCCCGTCCTGACCACCGTAACGGAGTGGCAGGCGGGTGGCTGAAGTGTGCTTGTGTGGTATTCTTAGTGTGTGCAAATACGCAGAGGTTTTCCTTCCCCAGCTCCCTCCCCTTTGGGTTGTAGGTAGAGCGGGGCACACTAGGTGTTTCAAAGGCGGATCCTATTTTGAATCTCATGTCCGGTACAAAGAACGTAGCAGCATTGGCTGCGGCGGTTGCGTCCGCAAAGACTGCGGACGGCACTACTAGCGAGTCTGACGCCAGACTTGGAACAAGACGGAAGCGTCCACAGGCGCCACTTATATCTTCAGATTCGGACACCGAAACTGAGGAGAAAGTGGCGTCCAGGTGCGGCACGGTGCGCCGCTGTACACCCCTTTCAAAAGGGCGTGGTGGTCAAGAAGAAGATTTCGAGCGCTCGCTCCGGGCCAGGACTTTCCGCAGGCCAGCTCTCACTGCGGCAAAGGGCACGAGCGACTCCGACATTGCATCTTCTTCGGACGCAATTTTGGAGAGAGAACCGATGTTGCGGAATGCAGACGAGCTAAGAGCGGATGCCGGACGGAGCGTATCAAAAATCATTGAGCTCGCTCAGAAGTCCGGTAACCTCAAAGGTACGTACGTAAAGATCCTGAAAGAGTCCGCCAGCAATCTTAAAGACATTGTAGATGCGCTGGCGGACAGAACAGAGGCAGAGGAAGCGCGCCGACTCCGAGCTGACAACGCTCGCCTTCGCAGGGAGCTCGAAAATGCGAAGGCAGAGTCAAAAGCGTATAGGAAGGAGTACGAAGAGGCGAGGTCTAAGAGCTCGCCTACGACACAAGCCGCACTCCCGTCATGTGGCGTAGAGGCAAATTCGGTGGAGGAGCTCAAAGCATCGATCGCCGCTATGGTGGGCGACATGTTGGACACGCGGCTGTCGAGGTTCGAGGACCGGCTGCTCACGACGGCGAATCCACCCGCGGTCGATAGAAGGGCACAGGCCGGGCTGGCGCCGTCAGATGCGCTCACATCAGCAGCACCCCAGCCCAAGACTGCCTCAGCAGCCCTTCTGCAAAAGAGGGGGAAAAAGAAGGGCTCCCCGCAAGCGGCGGTCCCTGCAGTGGTGGCTCCGTCCGTTACCGCGGAGCTACCGGCACAGGCTGTGCCGGCGAGCGCGCTTGCGACGCAGGAAGAGGACAGCTGGGTGACAGTCGTTCGGCGTGGTCGCAGAACTGCGAAGAAGCCCCCGGCCCCGAAGGTGGCGCCGGCCGTGGTGCCGAAACCTAAGTCGGCAAAGAAGAGGCTCGTGGCTCCCCGTACGTCGGCCGTTGTCGTGACGCTGCAAGCCGAGGCGGTGGAGAAGGGCGTCACCTATGCCCAAATCTTACAAAAAGCTGAGAGCAGCATTGACCTCGCTGAGCTGGGTATAGGTGCCGGCATGAGGTTCCGCCAAGCCAGGACCGGGGCTCGGGTGCTGGAGCTGCCGAAGGGGCAGACACCCGAGCAGGCGGATACCTTGGCGCAAAGACTGCGCACCGTGCTGGACGGCGTGGCGCTGGTTGTACGGCCAACGAAGGTGGCGAGTCTCCGGGTGGACGGGCTCGACGACTCCGCAACCAAAGAGAAGGTGGTTGCCGCGGTTGTGCGAGCGAGCGGTTGTGCCACGGAGACGGTGCGCGTGGGCGAAATGTGGACCGGCCGCGGAGGAATGAAGGGGGTACGTATCTCGTGCCCTATAGATGCAGCAAAAGTGTTGTCAAAGGCGGGGAGGATCCTGGTCGGTTGGAGCTCCGCCAGGGTCCAAATACTGGACGACCCACCCATGCGCTGCTTCAAGTGCATGGGTCTAGGACACACTAGAGCGCTCTGCCCCTCACCGACAAACAGGGCAGACCTTTGTTACCGGTGCGGCCAGGAGGGTCACAAGGCGGCTTCCTGCACAGCTGCAATGCGCTGTGCTATCTGTGCAGATGCAGGCAAGCCGTCGGGCCATAAAATGGGGGGCAAGAACTGCAAGCCCCCCCGCCAAGGAAGGGAAGCGGCCCACGGACCCAAGGCCGTAAGGAAGGATGGGCGCCCCGTAGAGCGCACGGAGGCTGATGTTTCGATATAATGCCCGGACGACTCATCAGCTTCCTACAGGGGAATTTGAACCACTCCGCCGGAGCGCAGGACCTGCTGCTCCAGCAAATGGCGGAGTGGTCGATAGATGTGGTGGTGGCTGCAGAGCCTTATTACGTCCCTCCCCACCCGCTCTGGGTGGGGGATCTTGAAGGAACGGTCGCTATATTGGCCGGGAGCGGCATTGGCCCGCCCCTCATTCCCATAGAGAGGGGTTCGGGATATGTCGTGGCGGGGTGGGGAGATTACGTCATTGTCGGGACGTATTTCTCCCCAAATCGCGCCTTGGCGGAGTTCGAGCTATACCTCGACTCCGTCAAAGCAGCGGTGTGCAGACAGGCACCGAGACCCGTCCTAGTTCTCGGCGACCTGAATGCGAAAGCCCGGGAATGGGGCAATCCCGCCACCGACACGAGGGGGCAAGCCGTGCAAATATGGGCGCTCCTCTCCAACCTGTCCCTCCTCAACAGGGGCATTGTTCACACCTGCGTCAGACAGCAGGGGGGGTCCGTGGTGGATCTTTCGTTCGCCACCCCCGACGTCGCGCGCAGGGTACAGGGCTGGAGAGTAGAGGAGGAGGTAGAGACCCTATCGGACCACCTGTACATCCGGTTCGAGGTCTCTACCCGCTCAGGGCCAGCGGAACACCAGAGGGTCCCCAGCAAGCTCCCACGCTGGGCCCTAGGCCAGTTCAACAAGGAACTGGCCGAAGAAGCCGCTATAGTCCATCGCTGGTGTAACGCGGGACGAAGGGAGGGCGCCAGCGTGGAGGAGCTGGCGAGCCGAATGTGCACGGCGCTCGAGGATGTGTGTGACGCGGCCATGCCGAGGGTCAGACGGAGGCCGCCGCGCCGCCAGGTCTACTGGTGGTCGCCCGAAATAGCAGGACTTCGGGCGACGTGCATCAGGGCGCGGCGCGCCTACACCCGGTGTCGGAGGCGCAACCACCCCGACCCGGTGCTAGAGAGGGAGCTGCGGGATGCCTACAAGGAAGCAAGGAAGGCCCTGCAGCTATCGATTAGCCAGGCAAAGGCGCTGGCTCGAGAGGAGCTCCTAGTGGGACTTAACAGAGACCCGTGGGGGCGCCCGTACAGAGCGGTGCGGAACAAGATCCGCTCCCACGGCGCCCCAGTCACGGAGTCAATGGCACCAGGACCCCTCCTGCGGCTCGTGGGGGAGCTCTTCCCGCACCCTGCGTCACATGAGCCGCCACGGATGGCCCTTTCTCTGGAACCCAGGGAGGAGGTGGGTTTTGGAGGTGGCCCTCGACAAGTTGAGGGCCAAGAAGACGGCGCCGGGGCCCGACGGTGTCCCTGGGCGAGCTCTGTGCGTCGCCCTAAAACACCTCGGGCCAACGCTCCGGGAACTATTCGACGAGTGTTTGAGGACTGGACAGTTCCCAAAGCAGTGGAAGGACGGTAGGCTCTGTTTATTGCCGAAGGAGGGGCGTTCGCCTGATTCCCCCTCGGCATACAGGCCTATCGTGCTGTTGAACGAGACGGGGAAGTTGCTGGAGAGGATTCTCGCTGCCCGTCTCGTTCGACACCTCGAGGACGAAGGTCCCGATCTGGCGCCGTACCAGTTCGGGTTCAGGGCGGGCCGTTCCACATTGGACGCCCTGACCGAACTGAAGAGGACAGCCACGGAGGCGGTGGACGAGGGAGACGTGGTGATGGCCGTCTCCCTAGACGTGGCCAACGCCTTCAACAGCCTCCCTTTTGAGACGTTGAAAGCGGCACTCCGCTATCATGGGGTGCCGGCCTATCTCGGGAGGCTGCTGGAGGCGTACCTCGAGGAAAGGGACGTCCTCTGGGAGGGGGGCGATAGGCGGATGGTCCGACACCGGGTGGGCTGCGGTGTTCCGCAGGGATCGGTTCTGGGTCCGGTCCTGTGGAACATCGGGTTCGACTGGCTCCTGAGGGAGCCACTCCCCGCTGGCACAAGGGTGATCTGTTACGCCGACGACACCCTAGTGACGGCAAGGGGCCGGGACTTCCGGCAGGCGGCGCGCCTAGTCGAGGTCGGATCGTCGCTCGTCGTGGAGCGGATCGGGATGTTGGGCTTGAGGGTCTCCGTAGACAAAACGGAGGCCCTGTTATTCCACGGTCCCCGGAGGGGTCCCCCTCCAGGTGCGTCCATCGTCGTCCAGGGTACGGCGGTGGCGGTGAAGGCCCAGATGAAGTATCTGGGCCTCATTCTGGACGGACGATGGAGCTTCGGGCCGCACTTCGCTGCGCTCGCCCCTAGGCTCGTCAAGGCGGCCGCCGCACTGGGTTCGCTCATGCCCAACATCGGTGGCCCGGCCTCGCCATGCCGGCGACTATACGCCGGCATTGTGCGGAGCATGGCACTGTACGGTGCGCCAGTGTGGGTGGACGCTCTCACGGAGCGCAACGTGGCCCTGCTGCGGAAGGCGCAGAGGGTCATCTCGGTGAGAGCGATACGGGGGTATCGTACAGTGTCGTGGACGGCGGCCACACTTCTGGCATGTGATCCGCCTTGGCATCTCCAGGCGGAGGTGCATGCCGAAGTGTATCGTTTCCGGGCGGGCCTTCGGGCGAACGGCGAGGCGCTTGCCGCGGCCGAGGTGAGCAGGATCAGGGCTCTAGCCCAACGAGCCCTGATTCAGAGGTGGGAGGAGGAGCTGGGGTCCCCAACTGCCGGCCTGGCGACGGTGGTTGCGGTGAGGCCGCACCTCGATCGCTGGGTCGAAAGGCAGCACGGTGTGCTGACCTACCGGCTGACGCAGGTGCTTACCGGACACGGATGCTTCGGTAAGTACCTGCACCGGGTCGCCCGGAGGGAGGCGACGCCGGCCTGCCATGGGTGTGGTGCGGCGATGGACACGTCGCATCACACTCTGGCAGAGTGTCCTGCGTGGGGACCCCAACGCTTGGATCTAGCGATGGTCCTAGGCGGAGACCTCTCTCTGCCGAGTGTGGTAAAAGCCATGCTCGATAGTGAGAGGTGCTGGTCGGCTATGGTCTCCTTTTGCGAGAATGTCATCTCGCTAAAGGAGGCCGCGGAGCGGGAACGCGAGGGTGACGCCTCTGCGGACCCGTGCCGCCGAGCTCGAACGGGGAGGAGGCGGCGGCGCTACGCCCACCTCCTCCCTCCGCTGTAGATGGAGTCGCTAGACGGAGGGGAGCAACTCCCAGTACCCTGGGAGCCCCTCTGAGCGTGCAGGCCCGCGTGGATCGGGCCGACCGCCGAGGCGTCACGGTAGATTGCGAAAGCGTTCCCGGGACGCCTCACTAAGGCGGAGGAGGGTACCGCTGGTTTTAGTGGGTATTCCCCTGCAGCTGTAGTTGCGGCAGCGCAGGGCTGAGCCCCACATAACCTCCCGCAGTCAACGGGGGGTATGCGTAAATGCATTTCCAGCGTCAAAAAAAAAAAAAAAAAAAAAAAAAAAAAAAAAAAAAAAAAAAAAAAAAAAAAAAAAAAAAAAAAAAAAAGGTTTATGTTAGTCTAATCTTAGGCTTAAACAGTGAAACTAAGCAGTGGAGGTGAGTGTTGTAATTACTTAAAGGGATCCCTTAAGCCTACACCTTGGTCACAAGTCCAAGGCACTGCTTGGGTTCCTGTCATAATAGTAAGAGATCGTAACGTTTAGTTATATCCTGACCGTGTTGCGCCCGTATAGCTTTTGTGATAGGCCATCCATCCATTTCCTTATTTTAGTTTCCGACATATATAATTTTTAATTTGCAAATAAATCACAAAAATCTTTTGCAGTTGGTAAACAATATTAATGTAAAAGAACAATATTTTTCGAACTTAAATTTGTCGTTCAACTCAGTTTGTATTTGTATGGAACCTATGCGCATAATCTAATACGAACTTAGCCGGTTTTTTATAAAAAAATGCTAAGTATTCATACAACAGTAGGTACACTAAAAACTTATATTCTGTAGCAATTTCCATAACAATTAATATTGTAGCAGAAAATGTTGAAACAAACAGAAGCACTTATCATTTAGACGGTATCACATCTCTTCTGGAAACTTTGATGAAACACTACATTTGCATTTACGTTGAAATTTCTATTTTAGTTGCTAATATCTCTATTTTACTTGTAAAAAGTTTTTTAGTTTTGAATTTAAGTTTTAAAAGATTATTATTGCAGTTTTTATTATGGCTATATTGTTCATTAAAAGATAATAATATTATGGACTAATACTTTAACATCTAATTTAACAGCTTAGTTCCGCCACCATCATGTATCATATCCACTACGATGGACAATATTGACTAAGTATACATATGAAAGAGAAATACTAGGCTTCGCCCGGGTGCAATTTAACACGTGTATTTAGCCGTAACCGCTAGGTCCCTGCATTTTAAATCTGTAATATCTTCGAAAATATTCATTTAGGTATCATGCTGTAAAGGGCCATATTGTTCTATATTAAATTTTTCAGATACTTAATTGGATAAGGATTAATACTATATTGTTTAAAATCACTTCGTAAATAAGTAATTATTTCTCGTAAAAAGTAAAGGATAAAAAATGTTTATTGTGGGTTATCCCTAAGAGATAGACATATACCATCGCATACTTTTTTGTAGATCTTTTTAAGGTGTACAATACTGTAGTACATTATTTTGATATATCTCGTAGGTATTGAATTGAATCAGGCGTTACTTTGCGGAAATTCATGGTTTAAAAGGAATCAAAATGTTACCTTGCTATAAACCGCGGCAATCTGAACTACCAAACTCGTATGGTACAACCTAGAAGAGCACCCTGTCCACACAAAAGTGAGACGCGCGAACCCGAACTAAGACACACCACACAAGTAGGTAGCTTGACGATCTAACAACCACACTCGTACGGCACAATCCGGAAGAGCACACCGTTGACAGAAAAGTGTAACGCGCGAACCCGAACCAGTACACACCACACAAGTAGTTCGCGATCGACAATCGACGTACGTTTCGCTCCGTAACCGAAGCATCTTCAGGACGTGTTGACTCTACAAGCGTCACTTGCTAAGTGACAATTTTGTTCAAAAAACAGCCTTTTATACCTTAACTCAATACTCGATATTCGAGACGCAATACTCGATACTCGATACTTAACTCGGTACTCGTGTTTTGTTCTTACAACTAAAGATATCGAGTAGAGTGGATTTAGACACGTTTATTTGTTCGTTCAGCAGCTCAAATGTTTGATTGGTATTTTTAATTATTTCTAATTGCTCTAACAAATTAAGTTTAAAACCTTTATCGCAAATATGTAGTATTTTATGAGAATGGCCCATATTGTGGCCGCTATCTAAGAGATGTTTAGCAAAATGGGATTTCTCAGGTTTATTGTTCCTAAAAGCAGCTAAGTGTTCTTTATACCGAATATCAAAACTACGACCCGTTTGACCTACATATTTGGCATTGCAGTCAGAACATTGAAGCTCATATACTCCTGATTTTAGGTTGTTACTCAGTTTATCTTTACCGTTACAAATACGTCTAAGTGAATTATTGGTCTTGAAACCAACATTTACATTATGCGATTTAAGAATTTTCGCTATTCGTTCAGAAGACGGTCCAAAATAAGTTATACTAGATTTGTATTTATTTTGATTTTCGGGAGGGACTGCAAATAATTGTTTATTAATTTGTGCTGACTGTTTCTTTTTACACGCTTTTTATTAGCTTCACTTGTATGTCAGTATGTCAGTCTGTCAGTATGTCAGTATGTCAGTATGTAACTCTCCGTGGGTAATTTGCGCGCCTGCGGCCTTCCTTGGTTCTGGTAGCTGTTTCTCAAGCGTGATTTTTTTTAGTTTAAAAAAAAACTAAAAAAAAATCACGTTTTTATAAATAAATCAAACTAAAAAGTAAAAAATAAATAATAGTTTAAAAAAACTAAAAACACGCTTTTTATTATAGAAAACCAAACTAAAAAATAGAAAATAAATTTTAATAAATTTAAAATAAGAATAGTGTTAAAAATTTCAATAAATATAAATTAATAATAGTGTAAATAAAAAAAATGTATTTTATTTTAAAAAAAGCGTGGGGTGCTTTTTAAGATATTATCAAAATGATAATCACTCTACTCATATCTTTCAATAAAATATTTATAACTATTGACACCATGCACCCCACGCGTTTTTTAAATAAAATACATTTTTTTTATTCACACTATTATTAATTTATATTTATTGAGTTTTTTAACACTATTCTTATTTTAAATTTATTAAAATTTATTTTCTATTTTTTAGTTTGGTTTTCTATAATAAAAAGCGTGTTTTTAGTTTTTTTAAACTATTATTTATTAATAATATTGTTAATGGTGTCCAAAGTGTAACCGTTAGCAGAAGCAATTCGATATATTATTTTCAGTTCCTTTTGATAGTTTGCTAGTTTGCTTTATTAAGCGGAATTTTTTTTTTATATCTCGTAGGGTTCAGCCAGCGTTTGCAATGTAAGCGCAAAAAATGTGTTTATTTACGACATCATGTTAGAAACCTCTAAAACTATTAGTGTTTCGCTACTATATTATGTATGTGTTATACATATAAACCTTCCTCTTGAATCACTCTATCTATTAAAAAAACCGCATCAAAATCCGTTGCTTAGTTTTAAAAATCTAAGCATACATAGGGACATACAGATAGACAGACAGACAGCGGGAAGCGATTTTATTTTATGCTATGTAGTGAAGTCGTATTTTAATATTCAAAATATCCTGTTTGAAATTATATCCAGAAGGTTCTCCGTACTGTGTAGTCTGTAGCATATGTTAGTTACAACGAATGGAAAACATTTTCACCTCTCGATTTAAGAATTTCCAACTCCTGGAATATTTGCTCGGCTACCCTCCGATGGTTCACGCACGTGCTACTGCGACTTCCTTTATCCTTATATTTTAAATGTTATATCTAAGAAAAGCGTCTAAAATATCCACCCATTTTACTCAGTAATAAACATAAAGTTCATTTTTCCCTCATTATTTTCAACGTTTAAGTTAATTCTCCTACAAGTCAAAAATTATTCATAGTATTTTAAAAATCTATATTTTTAAGACAAAAAAAAACTTTTCATCTGTACCGTAATAGCAATGTAAATTATCGATATAGACTACTTGGGGGATTCGATAAGGGTCACTGGTAAAATCGACATAGGTATATACTTTTTGGGATGCGTTTGTATAACCGCAGATCAGTAGTTGTGATCTGTGATAAGAACCAATAAAAATAAATAAATAAAATAATAAAAAAGCCTTTATAATAACATAACAACTTTTCCATACATATATTACAAAAATTTATAGTTGTGTTTAATCGTAATTGGAGATGAGTATGGACGGTAAGACTAGATCATTCGACTCAAATGCTTCTGGATGCGCTAGGTCTGAAGCAATCAATGTTTTGTTCCTGTAAAAAGCTAAAAATGCACGACGGTAATACTTAGTTTTTGGAGTCTAGAAAACAGATTTAATAACTAGCCGCTTTTTTTTTCAAATAAACATTTTTATTATTATTATTATTAAATTGAAGCGACAGTTTAGTGCAGTGGTTCAGGCGTTGAATTCACGATGGATAAGTCGTGGGTTCAAATCCCAGTCATTGGACTACTGACGTGACCCACTCCTAACACAAACATTTAGCTTAGTTGGATGGGTTATGGAATACTGATAGTATGTGATCCATACTGCTAGTAATATAAAAAAAATAATTCGGCTAAATAAATAGATAAAATAATAAAAAAGCCTTTATAATAACATAACAACTTTTCCATACATATATTACAAAAAAAAACTAATTAGATATTTAGAAATATTATTCTACTGTTATTATGATTATAGTTCAGTTTATTGGACCCCTCTTCAAGTATAGGCCTTCTAGGAGAAGGATGAGATAGAAGCTATCGCAGGAAAAAGTTGCGAAAACATTGCTAAGGATCGTATACCTTGGAATAAGCTGGCCTAAGAACAAATAGAATCGATTAATTTGACACACTAAAAGGCTCACTCACACCCTCAGGTACTGCTCGCCTTCCTGTCTAAAGTGATATTCATCACGACCCTTCAATGGCCCACGGCTGAGGCGGGTCTCCTCCTCAGAATGAGGAGGTTATTAGGCCATAGTCCACCACGCTGGCCCAGTGCGGGTTGGCAGACTTCACAAACCTTAGAGAACTTTTAGGGAACTCTCAGGAGCGCAGGTTTCCTCACGATGTTTTCCTTTAACTCAGAGTCAGAGGTGTGTGCCCAGGATCGAATCTCGGACCTTCCGAGTAAGACTTGGAGTCTCAACCACTGGGCCATCACTGCTGCTAAAGTGATATTATTCTCGTTAAATATTACTGTGCAGTATATCTGAGTTAGATGTATTTCTAAAATATCGTTTGCAGTGATAGAAAAAGAGATAATAAAAATCCAAACAAAACCATAATAGTTATAAAACTTAATATACTAACAGACAATAAAGCATTTATATACGTACGCAGTCCAAAGTTACATGGAAGGGGCGTGAAGTTTAGTTGGTATTGCCCTCCAGAGTGCAGTTTAGTGCCTTTGTTGACGGAATATTATAACGATAGAGATTTTATACTTTATAGTGTTTACGAGATAGCGGGGGAGTCAATATTTGAAACTATACTCTAAGTTTTCTAGAATAACTTCTAAAGCAGGTATGAAAAATTCTTATAGCCAAAGGAATCTAAGTATACTTCTAACCATGAATGCGCAGAAGGGAGAGAGAATCCCGCTAAACGTGATTCGTATGCTATGGTTTGATCCTATACGCCCGTATTTGTCTAAATAGTAGACGTCATGGCTTGAACTACCTATACGCAACACGCTTATTTTCCCCACTATCTTTCCAAATTGTACTACCTAAAAATCTCATCAAAGTTTATTTAGTTCTGTGTATATTATTAGTCCTTAGTGTACTTATTATACCATTATTTGATTTTATACCTTTACGCCATAGACTCCATTTTCTACCTGAATCTAATTTTTGAAAATATTAAAAAAGATTGTTTAATCACCTTTATAATACATGTCGGGGATTTTAATGATGAGAAGGAAGGAGGAGAGGGGAATATTGGAGAACACTAAAAGTGGTGATGATATTTAATGGACTATTGAGTAAACGCAACGTAGTTACTGCTACTGAACCGATAAATAATCAAATATGATCTCTTACAATTACGAAAGAAACCTAAGCAGTGTCTTGGACTTATGACCAAGGTGTAGGCTTTAAGACGTCCTCTATTATCTGTTTAAACCAAAGGTTAAACTCTCATAAACCTAACGTAACACAAGACGTGGCAACTATATTGTAAGATACTCATGTGACCCTAATTGGACAGAACTTCCAGCACTAACACAACATTGCCCTTAACACTTCCCTATATAGAGATTACTTCACTCCTTGAGAGACCGCACAAGAGTAAGACTACAGTCAGACTTTCGATGGCATATAAATGGTTGGGGACTGTTAAAACAACGGAAATGACATGTTAAAAAGAAAAATAAACGTAGTCTATTAAGACTATATACAACAATAGACCATAATTGGTACGAAAACACATTTAATAACATCCTTTTTTAATCAGGAACTAAAAAAGTTCAAAGCTTTGAGTAATTATTTAAAAACAGATTTTTAGATAACCAAATTGAAATTGTATTAATTGGTATCAGTGTCAAAGAGAATTTAATATATATGGAGTGCAATTAAAATAAAAATATTACTGTCATGTCAGTGTGTTGGAAATACTCATAATAATATATTTAATAATCCCTACCCTTACCGCCCAGCAAATGTTGCTCTTGTCGCAACGTACAAGCGACCTTTCACGATTCCATTGATGGGTTGGCGAGTCTCCGTCTTAATGGGTATTCATCCCAATCCATAGTTCAGCATTACCTACTAGTTTCCATATATTGCCAAAGTCCTGCACAAGCCGGGGATTGTCCTTGAATGCATTCTCAGAGTGCATACAAGGATAATCGCCGGTTTGTGTTACATCTCATATTAAATTTAATTGTCTAAAGAGCCTCTACGCGTTGGCTACGGCTCCGCGCACTCCTAAAGATCCGGGTCAATACTGAAATATAAATAATAATACATATACAGTAAATACTTTTTTTATACCTAATAGAAGCCTCATTAATTAAAACTATTATATGAATTAACTGGAAAAAAGATTTTTCAAAATATTTTAGCCCAACGAAGCTAGTGTGAATCGACTAGTACTATATTAAAATCAAAACACTCGTTGCAAACTAATTAAATTAAAAACGCTTTTGCGCTCAATCACAAATTGGACTAAATTTCAATTGCCAAATTGATGTTTTAGTATGACTGTAGCTAATGGCGGGAGTGATGGTGGTGGTGGTTTCTGTGACTGCATCAATCGAAGATATAGTGGACACTGGATATAAAACATTCCGTTTATGTAGAGCGAACACATGGTCTGTAGTACAATGGATGAACATAAGCGATTTTTTTATTTAACCTCAAATCCCAATTAGGAATAGAATGGACACGTTAAGATATTCATTATGTTTTATTACAAATACAGTGTATACCTATGGTAACTGGTCATCATTGCTTATGGACAATACGAGCAACCCAACAAGAGATGCCCGACCTTTAAGATAGTTAGAAAGTCCCATAATTAAGCGATCTGAAAAACCCCTGGAGATATATCACTTCTTGCATTTCTTACTAGATATTACTTATTATGAGAGATATTAGGTACCAACTTCTACTGCCTGAATTTGCATGGATGGAGATGTCATGATGCATATACAAAGTGCGATATCATGACGCATTGAAGGCATTTAAGGGATGTCGGTATAACTCGTTATACTTCTTTTTTATTTCATTAATATTATTTTAAAAAATTAATCACTTGAATGACTCATCATATTAATATAATGTATTAAATTTTTCTCCCTAATTTAGTTTAAGGGATAACGAGCGACGCTTGGCACTCGCCGCGGCGCGGGTGGTGCTCAGCCCTGCCAGATCGGTGACCGGTTCCCGCCTCTGCACCTGCGCCTGCGCATCCCTCGCGCTCGCTAGGCATTTGGTGGAGTCCATACGTTGGTCGCCGACCGAAGTCCGAAGCCTCTTGACAGTGAACCCGCGCTTCTTGCTCTTCCCCCGCACTTATAACGTCTCGCTAAATTAATTATAAAAAAAATCTTTTCGCTCTGTCCCTATTACTTTATAAAAGTCTTGATACGTCTAAATTTCCTAAACGCTGTAACTATTCACTTTCAAACAATACACGCTTTATATTGATTAGGTGAGTTACACTTCTATCGGATAGGCATACCAAAAAAGCAAATAAAACAAACATTTATACTTTTATTTAAATAGCTCAAATCTTGTAACTTGAAGTGAATCCAAACAGCGCGTTCATACAGCGCCGCGCCGGACGCATAACGAATGCCCAAACACTGAATAGCTGATGAACAATTTGCATACGTGAACCGCTTTAAATCACTATATCGAGGATGAAACCTTGTTTATCAGGATTTGGACTACAAGGAACTGTATTCTGTTTGCTGGCGTTATAATAGTTTGGTTAATAATACCATTTAATTCCCACAACATCAATAGGACGTCATTGCAAGATTTCTCTGAAATTACGAGTAACTGATAATGAAATAATTTAAGCAATAGTATTTTATGATTTTATTTTTTTGGTTAATCCAACTTCAGATAGTTCGCCATCGCCAGACGCCATCTTATAGAATATTGCATTTTTTATGACACTTAAGGGAAACGAGCAGATGACCCATCTGCCGTGCTATTCTGTAAGAAACCAATTCACTATCGAAACTCACTCAGGTGAGTTCTATCACTTCGACAGCGAACTCATCGCGAGCTCGATTGACCTTGAATTGGTATTCTTTAAACAATAAAACGCACAGTCGAAGTGAAGTGAGCTTCGAATCGAGCCTCGCTTAGGCAGGGATGGGTCGTAAAGACACTTACCGGTTATTTGTATCGGTTTGTGTTTTCTTCATTTTTTTAACAAGAAGAACTATCAAATTGGAATAAACTCTTTGGTTTATTGTTTCTATTACAATTGTGAACATAATGTTTCTTAAAAACATATTTAATATAATAAATTGTTAGTATATCAACTCGCCGTGGCTGTATGGCATGGAGCCTTTACCTGTTGAATAAAAATTAAAAACTATATGCTGTGGTTACACATCATAAACAGTTCCGCTATAAACTTTATGATTTACTTCCTTCTAACATTCCCCGTCCTACTAACGTGAAATGCTTCCTCCAACTGGTTTTTAGTCGTCATGTCAAATTTGTATGTACATTTATAAGGCTTAATAAAATAAAACTTTAAAATATCATTTAACCATTTTATATATAAATATTGTTTTATAATATTCTTGTTGCCCTAACTATTTTTGTGTTGTTGTAGATCTATACTAACATTTTATTCCTCCTATTGTGATGTCTCTCTAATGGAAACTCAAGCAAGCAATATTCTAGTACAACCGGCCAATCTCCTTTGTGTTTTACTCAATATACGTGACATTGGCGGAGTACTTTGTGCACACATGTTGTTGCACACCTGAAAGCCATAAGTGAAGTAGAAGAAGAAGAATAAATTGACATATGACCAGTGTTGCCGTTTTGCGGGATTTCTCCCGATTTCGGGAAATGAGAAGAATCATTTACTTATTATTTTATTAATTATTCGAGAATCGTTCAAATTTAGGCATTTTGACCATTTAAATAAAATTGCAGTAAATTATTGAGTTATTTAAATTATTATTATTTATTGGCGCCTTTATCAATTTTAATGATATGCATTAAAATATGGCCTAATATGATAAAATTGAATAGTTATCATAATTTTACTATATAAAACGCTGTTTTATTTTCTTTTTTAAATTCTATTTATCTAGCGAAAAAAGAATTGTTTTTCTACATATCTTTCTTGTTGAATTTCATAATTGGATTTTACTGTATTATCGACTTTCGTATTCGGCAACACTGTATTTGACTTGACTTAGAGAAAGGCTTAAGGTATTGGCTGACACCTTAAATAGATAAAATAAACCTAAAGACCATTCTTAAAGTCATGATTGAATTTTTATTTATGATTTTTCCACAAACCTCTATACCTCTTTATAATATTAAGTTCACATTACGTGCCCTCCACTAAATATTAATTAGGTCTTTCCTTATTCTTATGATAGGAGACCATTCCAGCGTGGAATTAGAACTCCCCTTGCTGATCTTAGGTTTCCATAGTTGGTGCTTCAAGTCTTGTACGATTACAAAATTTTGTGTAATACACAACATGCTATAACATTTTTGTTACCATGTCTGGGTAATGCAACATCCTGTGTACTAATAGACACCTAAATCGAGCCTTGAGGAGTCATATGGTTCGCTCCACTGAATTTTGTGCTGCAGCATGAAGGTTATTATAAAAAGTAAAGTTATCAGCTCCTCTGATAGTCTGTAATTTTGAACATAATCTATGTCCAATGTAAAATGTTCATGTCTCGAATGCCCCCTGCTTGATTTCTAGTAGCGTACAAATCAACTGCATGTGTTTGGTGGATTATTTGATTTAAAACAAATAATCTTGCATCTTTGTGTTCAATAATTTGTAGTAACTTTTAATCTGACAGGTGAATTCGAGTTTTCAGGTCTATTCTTAACACCCAATTTGACGATCGAAGCTCGAATTCCACTCTCAGAATACCAAATACAATGTCAAATTGTCACACGCACTAGTACATCTTGCTGCCACGCTCGACTGTGCGGCGCTGCCATCGCTTTTTATTTTAACAGAATATGAATTGACATCTCACCGCGGATTCAGCTATCGAATTATCGAAAATGTCCTTACAAAATAGCACGGCTGAAGTGGCTTTTGTTTTGTCGATGCGTTGTCACCTCGAAGATGGAGTGAGGAGGAGAATCAGAGGACGGGGAAATGAGGAGAAGAATGCAACGGTTTCAGCGGACCCTGAGCCAGATGGAATGAGAGGGGTAGAGAGTAAGACCGTCAAAGATACTTGGCAGTCGAATTCGTATGCTGGTGGTCGCAGCCAGTCGGGGAACAGAGTCCCTACGACCAAGGGTTGGGATACCAGTAGACTAAAAATTTATGGTTAAGCGTAATATGAAATAGTCTTTTTCTAGAAAATTAAATAAATATTTTTTAATTGTGTTGCAAACATGAAGTGAGTGTTGTTTTCTTTATCGAGGATCAGAGTGACGTATCATTTGTATTTTAATTTTGGTTATCTGAGGATTGAGTGCTCCTGTGATTGAGTGACATACCCCAGGCACTGCTCGGCTTCGTTATATTGCTGTACAATATAAGAATAGGTATTATCTTACACAAACATATTTTCAGACAGAAAATAATAATCCCATTTTCATCACATATAAAAAATAAGCACTATCATACCTTAAGAGATCAGGGTCGAGATAAAAAAGCTATTTCGTTAAAATTTTAGATTAGACGAGTCGAGTCGGAGGATTTAGTTTATTGCCCACTTACATTCACTTTATATTTATAAAATAACTATTGGTTTTTTTTAGTTTTAGTACCGTCTGATAGCTCAATTATATTTTTTGCAACAAAATAGAAATTTTTTTCCATTAGCTACAATTTTGATAGGCTTTAATTGAATGGTGATTCCAAGCTACAACAGGTAGTTTTATAGAGTGAACATTGTTTAACTTAGAAAGTGTAATAAAGCTTAGTTTAGTGTAATATAATTAGTCTTTAAGAACACAGGAAGGCTATGTAACCTGCACCTGAATTGAAACTTCAAGCTCTGATCAGCTCCTCATTTAATTTTCAGATCAGAAATCAAGGAATTTTAACAAAGAAGTAACAAACAGTAGTAGAAAGTTTAACTAAGAGGTGAAAAGGAGATAATTATGGCAGAAAATGTTGGTCACTGCTAGTAGGAAAATATATTAGAAATAAAAATTATAAGAGAAACGTCAAAATTCGAATAAATTTGCTCATCTTTTTATGGACTTGACCCCCCTAGGCAATCGGCCCTCTAGGTTAGACGATGATGAAACTTGTTGGTTAACACACACAAGACATAACACACACACTAATGCAGATTCAGCATCACAACTCCACACCACTGCATAGCCATAATGGTCATCACTGGTTCAAATCTAAAACAGCGGTGAAATACAGTCTAAGTACTAGGTACCCGCAAAAAAAAAAAAAAAAAGTTATCAACGGTGTTGCGATCTCAAAATTGGACAGTGAAGATACAAGCTTCTATAGAGCATAACCCACCACACACTATAGCAATTCAGCACATAAAAAGATAATCCAAAGCCATTAGCATAACGTTTATCAACGCATGACAACTTTGATGAAATTTCCGCTGACTCGTAAGTGCCGTTCAGTGACCGGATATTACGGACCGGCTGACCGAATGAAATGGGTCACAGGCTCAGCCTAGCAACCTTATGGCTTCGCAGATCATTCATTCAGTTGCTGTAGATTATCTTTACATAGATATTTTTGATTTCATTTGCTTCCTTAAATTTTAGGGTTCTGTACCTCAAAATTAAATAATCAACTTCTTATGTCTCTCTGCAGTCTAACAAGGGAGAAGGGTTCTCTGGTTTGCGAACCGAGTTGGAATGAACACTAAATACTCAGATAACAGTTACGGAAAACTGAAGAAAATTAACTTTTAAGTTAATGCAAGATATTGTCGTTTATGAAAATTTAAGTCTGTTGAAAATTTAAGTTAATTAAAAAAAAATGTAAAGAAAAATAAATGTGTTGACATTGGCAGAGAAAAAGCCCTAGAATATTATGAAAAATGTTTATTAAATTAGTTAAATTTCTCTTCATTTGCCATGTAGACAGAAAACTAATAGGCTATTTTCCGTTGCCCTAGAATCATATTACTTGGTTAGAACTTAAGTTTTCATTCTCCCATTTTGTTATTTAAGAAAAAATACTTTTTTGTTATTACCTTACCTACTACTATGTGAGGAAACCTGCACTCCTGAGAGTTCCCAAAAAGTTCTCAAAGGTGTGTGAAGTCTGCCAACCCGCACTGGGCCAGCGTGGTGAACTATGGCCTAATACCCTCCTCATTTTGAGGAGGAGACCCAGCTCAGCAGTGGGCCATTGAAGGGTCGTGACGATGTATGTCTATGTATGGTTTATATTTTTTTAATTGTCAAGTTAATTTTGTACGGAACCCTTAGCGGATGAGACTGACTCTTTCTTAACAAAATTTATTTAGGAATCTTCTCTAAGTAAAATAAGTTGGTTTCAGTGTTTCGTGCCAACTTGTCAACGACCAACATACAATTTAAAGGATCCTGAATAAAAAGAAGCAAGTAGGGGTGTCAGCGGACATAAAAAATGTGAACCAATTTCACTCGACCGCGTCGCCCGCGCCTCCCTGACTCTCATGAATATTAACCATTTTGCCTGGACAAAGACTAAGCTCATCAACTAGATGCGCCACATACATGGACCTCTCAAATGTTTATTTAGATGACACCAAATTTATTCAAATTAGCCCCTTATGACTAGATCCTTGTTTCGTGTGGCTCTAAATAACCTGTTTTCGGTTTTACATAACATTAAAAATGCATTTAAATAATTTACAGATTTTTAATTTTACTTTTATTTCAGTTTAAGATAATCTAATTTTTTATTTCAAACATTTTGATTAATTTTTTTAATACTTTACCAATATATGAATATAATTTCTTTCACTTCGATCGCTTTGCAAATTTTAACTAAATCAAACTTCTGTATGAGCAATACATACACAAGCCAAGAAAAAAAACATTTTTTTGTGTCTGTTATTAATGACTATTGTCTGATTGTTTACATTGAAAAGTTTGCTTTTGTCTGTTTTATATTTATAACTAAGTTTCAAAGTTTTTAATGGATAGTAAAATAATAGTTGGTAATAGGTACTTTAAAAAAATGGCGGCAAGTAGCGTACTAAGTGTATGCATGCCTATTACAACTGTAGCAACTATTTTTAATTTGAAAAGCTATGAATTTTTATATAAAAACGAATTTCCTAAAAAAACAAACTTTAACCTAAAAAAACTATTTTTCCTATTACTTAAAAGTAAGGTAAAAGAAATCAAAATTTGCCATTTAGTACTCAGGCTCAAAATCCGTGTTGACCGGTGTAATTAGTACACTGCAACTACTTACACTACGTATAACTTCGAATGTCCCGTTTTTAATATCTGTCTCGTTATTCGGTTGTTAGTCCCGTTGTCCCGAAAGAAAGCTTCCGTGCGTATGTAAAATCGTTATCTTATATCATGAAAAAGACGATCCCTCCTGCATAGTTTTTTTTAGAAAATACTAGGGATACCTCACAACTTTACCTACCAAATGGAAGGTTTTGAATTTTGATAATTAATTGTTTTTTTTTTTGGTGTGATATCGTCGTCACTTTGATTTGAACAGGGTTCACATCCCAGTCATTGGACTACTGATGTGGCCCCCTCCTAACACAAGAATTCTAGCTTATCTGGAGGGGTTAAGTAGTACGTGATCGATACTCGTAGTGACAAAAGAGATATTTTTCTTTTTTTTCTTGATTTGTCTCTTCCGCCTTGGATGTCAGAAAAACTTCAGTCCCGATGTCCATGTCCCGTTTTGAGTTAAAAAACAAAATGGTCACTTAACCTATAATTCACGTTTTATTTTTCACATAATGTTGTAATTTTTGTAAAAAAAATTAAATAATATAATCAATGTAATATTGAAAAGAGCGACTGTTGACTTTGATGCCAGCTCTTTTACACAGATAACTTACTAAGTTTTCCGAGCTAGTCGTAGCTTCAGACAAACAGAATGACTAACCTATTTTAATATGTCAAAATCTATAAAGTAATAGAAAATTCTAATAGAAATAAGTAATTTAGAGTTTTCCATTTATTCTATGACAAAAAGTGTAACATTACCGCACCAGTGTCGATTGCGCTTACGATCCTCTCGCGTCGTATATCAGAGGGAACGGCCGCGTTACAGATTACATACAATTTTCTTTACAACCACTGTATATATTGATATATCAAGAGTACTAAAATATGTGTATAATTATATATTATTACGTAAAATGAAAACTATATACTCCTTAGTAAGAAAATTCGTGAATAAAGAAGTATGAATAGTAGAAACCTCATATTGATTTATACATTTATTATGATAAAATCGTAGTATTTCCGTTTGGAACGTATCACGTTAAAATGGCTGAACCGATTTGAATGAAATTTGGTACACAAGTACTTTAGTAGTTGGATCAATATATAGGGTACTTTTTATTCCGATTAAAAGCACCGTTCCTGTGGGATAGAAGGGTAAGGTTGTGCAAAAAAAGCTGATGTTTGAAATTTTGTAGAAATATTTACACTTACATATATAACTCGAAGAAAATGATGAGAAGGAGAGGGGGTATAAACACTACAAGAAGGGTGATAATGAAAGGACAATTGGGTATACGCATCGTAGATACTGAAACGTTACGATCTCTTACTATTACGACAGGAACCTAAGCAGTACCTTGGAATTGTTATCAAGGTGTAGGTAAAAAGCAGTGATGGCCCAGTGGTTGAGACTTCAAGTCTTACTCGCGAGGTCCGAGGTTAAATCCTGGGCACACACCTCTGACTGTGAGTTATGTGTGTTTTAAGCAATTAAATATCACTTGCTTTAACGGCGAAGGAAAACATCGTGAGGAAACCTGCACTTCTGAGAGTTCCCAAAAAGTTCTCAAAGGTGTGTGAAGTCTGCCAACCCGCACTGGGCAAGCGTGGTGGACTATGGCCTAATACCCTCCTCATTCTGAGGAGGAGACCCGGCTCAGCAGTGGGCCATTGAAGGGTCGTGATGATGATGATGAATGTAGGTTTGCAAGGCCTTTTAACAGAATTCCAACACTCGCCTCCACTGCTTAGTTTCACTGTTTAAACCTAACCTAACCTAACTTAAACGCCGACATATAATACGACATAGTTTATATACAAAAAGATATTCACGATTTCAGATTAATATTTTTGGATTTATTTAAATGATTTAGGATCGTCGACCTGTATGGTGTTATTGTATGTCAATGTATATTGAATTAAATCTGAAAAATATTTTGCACGTTTGCCCCTTTATTTTTATACGCACATGATTTTAATCTACTTAACTTTTTAGAGATACAGTTCGTAAAATATAATTTTTGTATATTTTATACATATTAGGTCTTTTACGAGCGCTAGTCAAATTATTTGATTCAATTTAGCTATATGAATAAGAGATATACGATGGTATAATGTTTTTCTATTGATACTTAAAACTATATTTTTTTCATTCTTCCATGTAGCTATCTTTTATCCCTTTTCTTCTCACTCTGAACTCTTCAAGTAAGCAAGGAAGTTCTTTTTTAATTAGTTGTTGTAAGTATATTTATTATAGGGATTAAGTATCAAGAAAGGACATGACCATAGTTGGCCTAAGAAAGAATAGTTACAAATAACATTTTTTTTTGTAGTTAATGACTAATATTTTATCCTGAAATAAAATATAAAGCTGAAGAGTTTGTTTTTTTCTTTGCTTGAACGTGCTTATCTCAGGAACTACTGGTCCGATTTGAAAAATTCTTTAAGTGTTAGATAGCCCATTTATCGAGGAAGACTATAGGCTATATATCAACACGCTAAGACCAATAGAAGCGGAGCTACACGCGGACGAAGTCGTGCAGGTCGACTAACAAATAACTTGTTAAAGTTTTGTACGGTAGCGGAAGTAAGAAGTATCTTAAGAAATAATATAAACAGTTTTTAATTACGGAAACCTACAGATAAAAAAGTGAGACTGATATAAATGAATTAATCATCTGAGACAGTTTTACTAAAACAAACGTAGCCAATAAACTTCCACAGAGAGCGTACACATTATATATGCGCTTACGTCTGTAAATTTCAGCAACATATATTATTGGCTATTAGTTAAAACTCTTTACCACTCTGTGAGATTTAAATGGAGTCTGATTTAGAGAAAATTATAATTAGTACTTCTTAACTATTTGTCTATTATATAAATCTACTAATCCATCCTAATGTACTAATCCAGGAGTTTCCGTCAATTACAGAAAATAGATTCTCAAGTTTAAAAATAATTCAGTAATTTTCATTATGATGACATATTATTCAGTTCATAGGCCAATTTGATTTTCTAAAAATTCTTTATTCTTAATTTTAAAAAATCCCTCTTAATGGATCTAAGTGGAAGTAAAAGGTAGTATGAGATATAAAAAAATTAAATGCAATACTGTTATTAAATGTTTAAGTATTGTTAATTATAATGTTATTGAATGTTGGCCAACTGATAAGCACAAATCAAGGAAGTGGGGATGAAAAATAAATACGCCGTCACGACAGAATAATCAGGGATTACATCGCGAGTATACTAGAAGTAACCCTGAAGGTCTGAGTCTAAAGTATAACCCTCAGGAGAATATTCTAGTCAAGCCGTCATGTCATACTGTTAATCTGCGTATAGACTACAAACTCTCTTCTTTCTCTTTATTAATTAACAGTATCTATGACTAGTACAGTTATGTTTATATAGAGGCTTATAGAATACTAGGGGCCCGTCCCGGCTTCGCGCGGGTGGAATATTATTTTTAAAAATATATTGGCCCTCCCGCATTTCGGTGCCCCCTCTCTTGCCGCTTTACTCGCTGCGCTGCGTCGCTACACTGGCCCGTCGCGTCGTCGTGTATTTTTTGTTTATATTGATATTTTTAATTTCGTAATATCTTTTGAATGGAAAGTCCGATTTTAATAATTCAAAAAGTAATTTACAGGTATTGAAATAGTCTTGAATACGAAATAATTTATTTGGATAAGGATTAATACAAAGTTATAGAAAACATGGTCTGATTTTGATAGGCATTTTTATCAACTTTTAAAATGTAAAAAAGTAGTTATAGTGACGTAACTATAATAGTTGGACATATGGTCTCGCGGACTTTTTTGTAGATATTGATACGTTCTATAATATTGTAGAACATTTTTTTGTTCTATCATCAATACTTTTTGCAGCGCATGCGATGAAAGATATTTTATGGCAAATTTTTTGGCACCTTGGGTTGGTTTTCGTGAGATTTCCTAAGGATCTCTAATTTTTTCTTGTAATAAATATAGCCTATGTTACTCAGGGATAATGCAGCTTTCTAATAGTGAAAGAATTTTTGAAATCGGTCCAGTAGTTTTTATGTTTATTCGTTACATACAAAAATACAAAAATACAAATCTTACTTCTTTATAATATTAGTATAGATATAGATAAACGAAGACGTACAAAAATCAAGGATAAAAATATAAAAAATATCTGACGCGTAAAACCTGATAGTATGAACGTCTTGTTTTTCTTGTTCGCCATTTTGATATTGGATAGATATTGAAGGTAATTTTATTCCGTTTCGTTATCTTTGGTGTTTCTTGCTGACTTCAATATATCTATCTGTATAAATAAATGGATCGCCTCTATGTTTGTTAATTTTAATGTTGGCAACACTATTTTGAGTAGAATGATTCTCCGATTGATGTTTATCAGTTATACGACAGTAATAATGCTACTCACATCAATTCTACCGACATCATAACTAATGGGATGCTACTCAAATCAATCCTACCAACGTCATAACTAATAGGATGCTACTAAAATTAATCCTACCGACATCATAACTAATATGATGCTACTAAAATCAATGCTACAGACATCATAACTAACGGGATGCTACTCAAATCAATCCTACCAACATCATAACTAATAGGATGCTACTCAAATCAATGCTACCGACATCATAACTAATGGGATGCTACTCAAATCAATGCTACCGACATCATAACTAACGGGATGCTACTCAAATCAATTCTATCAACATCATAACTAATAGGATGCTACTCAAATCAATCCTACCAACATCATAACTAATAGGATGCTACTCAAATCAATCCTACCAACATCATAACTAATAGGATGCTACTCAAATCAATCCTACCAACATTATAACTAATAGGATGCTACTCAAATCAATCCTACCAACATCATAACTAATAGGATGCTACTCAAATCAATGCTACCGACATCATAACTAATGGGATGCTACTCAAATCAATGCTACCGACATCATAACTAACGGGATGCTACTCAAATCAATTCTATCAACATCATAACTAATAGGATGCTACTCAAATCAATCCTACCAACATCATAACTAATAGGATGCTACTCAAATCAATCCTACCAACATCATAACTAATAGGATGCTACTCAAATCAATCCTACCAACATTATAACTAATAGGATGCTACTCAAATCAATCCTACCAACATCACAACTAACAGGGTTGCTACTCAAATCCAACTAAGCCAAAAATCATGAAACTAAAAGTAAACATATTTAAGTAATTGATAAAAACTAACATGCTGATTCTAAAAAACATTTTTTTTGTAATACCCACACATATTAACATTTTTAATATATTTAAAACATTTGAATATTTAACATCTCCTGGTCGAAGCACGAGTGATGTGTTGCGGCGTGGAGACCGACCGCGCGTTAGTTATTCAGACTACCCTCATTTGTTGCGCGGCTTTTAAATTGAGGCCACCGGATTACAAGTCAAAGTAATGGACTGATCTTGAGTTAAAATATGCGCTGGATTTATCTGTGGTCGGTTGGGAGTTGGGAGTTGGGACCCATGTGTTACATCATACTTATTTATGTATGAGTATTCCTTATCCAATTGATGAATACGGTTCTTAGAACAACTGAGGCTAAAATCATTAGTTAGCAACACGTTCGCAAGATTTTCCTTTCATTTTATTTCAATTATACCCTCGTAATATGTTGTAACAAGACAATATATAACCTCATTTCATACTCGTGATCATGAAGGTTGTGGAACTTGCTCGGTTTAGGTCTAAAGTGTATATTAATATTGTCTTCTACGAGTTACTGTGCAGTCATCATCATCACGACCCGTCAATGGCCCACTGATCTGATCCCGGTCCTCATAATGAGGAGGGTATTAGGCCATAGTCCGCCACGCTACACGCACGCACACATCTTTGACAACATGGAGAACTCTCAGGAGTGCAGGTTTCCTCACGATGTTTTCTTTCACTTTTAATGTAAGTGATATTTAATTTCTTAAAACACACATAACTCTATAAGAAAAGTCAGAGGTGTGTGTATGTGTGGGGGATCGAACTTGGACCTCCCAAGTAAGACATTGAAGTCTCAACCACTGCCTAACGACTGTGTAGTATAGCTTTCATATAAATAATACATTGAATAGGGGTTTCATCGTCATAAAAAATCAGCGAATCAATATTATGTGATTAGTGGACTGTTAAGTCTGTCTAGTAGTCTTTAAAACCTAACTAGTGGACTTTAAACTTAAGACTGACTAAATTAGTGACTTCTTAAACTTCACCATTCGACCATGAGGCTTGATTAGAGTAGGCTTTTTTACCCTTTTTTTTTTAACGATGGAAAATGCTTTTACGCATCCTCTCTGAGAGAGAGAGGTATGTGGGACTCCCAGTGGTAACACTGAATACCCACTAAAAACCATCGAAGCCGTAGCCGTCTTTTGGTGGGCACCACGGGATCGCTTATATGCACTCAACTGCGGTGTCCCGACGGAAGTCCACGTGAAGGTTCAAGCCTCATTCCGTCGCGGAGAACTTCTCCGAGGCTTCTCCGAGGGGACTTTTTTACCCAGACTAATAAACATTTAATCCTGATAATATTGACTGTTATTTTTTTTTTTTTAATTTATTTGATATGTTAGCCATACTAGTATTCTTTTAACTGGATTTTAAGTCTTGATAATTCTGACTACTGTTATCTAGTACATGTCTACACAGGAGGCCCGAGTTTGATCCTGGGCACACACAATAATTTTTGTGAGTTATGAGTGTCGTATGAAATTAAATATCACTTGCTTTAACGGTGAATGAAAACCAGTTCTCTATTTCTACTACTGCTGGGCTAGCATGGTGGACTATGGCCCAATAAGCATTTTTACAAATTTACTTTAGGATAAAACATTGAAGTATTGTTGAAGTGAAACTTCTTTAGAATCGTTGTGATTTCAAACCGGATGCAACGGAAAAAACGACAGGTAAGAGACATAAATACAAAAATGTGTAGGAAAGAATGAGACAGAAATATACAAAACGACAGGTAAGAGACACAAATACAAAAATGTGTAGGAAAGAATGAGACAGAAATATACATACTATTTTATATTATTATATATATTCATCTCATTCTTTTGTCGATTTACTGAAGTTTCACTTATATCGTGTGTGAATCGCACACACACCTTTTTTTTCATTCAGGAATGTCTTCAGTCAACCCTTTTTTTTATCGCTGGGAAATGCTTTATACATCTCATCTGGGTATATTAGACGAGTATGTGGGAGTCATTAGATACCCACTAAAACCCAGCGCTGCCTCCTTTCGTCATTATGAGACGTCACAGGATCGCTTTCGCATGCAAGCATTAACCACACATTTTATTGTTCCTGTTCAATACCGTCATTTGAAAGAACTTAAACTAGATGACACATATTTATAATCGAAAAAAAAAGTAGAAAGAAGTACTTTACTTTGAGTCTATTCTCAAAAAAAAACGTTGTTTAAATACTGACACTTTTACTTCTAATAACCTGACTTGCAGAAACAAAACAATAAAATCAGGCAGACAGAACAGCACTCTTTATTTCCTTTCCTATGGATTTAAACTCTCTCACTTTCCTTTCAGGGTTACCAATATGAAATAAAGGTATATCATATTAATATTCACACCTTGCAACATAAACATTATTCGGCACGTCCACAAGCAGAAGGTGGTAAGTAAAAAACACATGATTTCTCAAAGGGCGCGCGCGGCTCGGGAGTCGGGACGCACGAGTTAACTTTTTGACCGGGATACCTTTGGCGACGTGATATGAATTATAGGCTTGGTCTAAGTTTTAGGAAAATTGATTATTATTGGTTACTAAATATTACTTACCATAATGTCCTACGGCATTTTGTTGTGGAGCAGGGCCGCGGACATAGAATCCATTTTTATTCTTCAAAAAAGAGCAGTTCGGGCCATTTACAATCTAAGAGCTAAAGATTCCCTTCGTGATGTTTTTAATAAAATAGGTATTCTTACAGTGCCTTCACAATACATTTATTGTAATATTGTATACATTAGGCAGAACATTACGTTATTTTCCAAACATAGTGACACACACAGGATAAATACTAGAAATAATGAAGTCGGTTGAAAATAAACTTGTAACGCCTTACTATCGTCTCCACAAAGTTAGTAATAGTTTCATGGGGCTTGGTGTTCGCATCTATAATAAGATCCCACAGCCTATATTGGACTTGCCACTTCAGCAATTTAAAACTCGAATAAAAAAGTGTTTAGTAAATAAAGCTTACTACTCTGTACAAGATTATTTGAATGATGACAAAGCTTGGATTCAAAATGACGTTGATGCTCAGCTGAATGATTATACCTTTGTAAAACAGACTGATGTAAACAATGGCGTTGATGCGAGCAACTGTTGAGTTTCTTGCCAGTTCTTCTCATCAGGAAACTGCTTTTCGAACTGGCGGTAGCTTCAGACAAACTGACTGACTGAACAATTTCTGACGTGTCAAAAGTACTTTGTAAAAAGTCTATTTGAATAAAATATTTTGAGTTTGAGTTTGAACTTAGTGACTGCTGCTACATTAGACCATAGACTCTTGATTTCCTAAAGTGTCAATATTGTCGATAACGTTTATTTAGCTAGTAATTTCTATTGGTTAATTTTTAAAATACCCTCACCAGTTCGATAAGGGATAAGATGTATTCCAAGATATCCGCGGTGATTTTCATCAAATCAAATAAATAAACATACTGACTGAAATCGTTCGTTAATGTCGTTGAGTCAATTAAATGATTATACATTTTTTTTAATCATTAAATTTTGACTATCAAAGTGAAGTTTGCTGCACTCAAACTTTTATTGTCTTAATACAAAACTCAGTTTAGCTTAAAATCCAGATTTAAACTCCGTATAAACCATGGTCTATACAAAAATGTTATTACAAAATGTGGTTTAGCAATAAACCATGGACTTAATCATAGTCTAACATTAAATCTAGGCGGTCCCTAGTTTATCGATGGTTTAAGTCGTATCTGTCAATCTACTTGCGTGATATATAAATTTGGTTTAGCGTAAAATAAAATAAAAAAATAAATTTAAAAAAATTAAAGAGGCTCATTAGATAGGAATTATGAATAGAAACTTTGGTCACTTATAAATTACAAAGCTAAACGAACTTTTTTAACTGGGTGTCGAGTATCCTGTAACCAGTAAACACTTGTATCTGTTGGAAAAGTAGATCCCGAAAAAGCTTATAACTTGTTCCCTTATGCACGGGATATGTTTTTTCGCCTCGATGATTCTCAGCGAGATCTCTTGTTGATCTGAGAACGGCAAATTTTTGGCCACTACGTGCTCAAATTCTTTAATATTTAGGGTTATCCCTCTTCGTTATACGTCGTATGTAATATTATTGTATATATGGAATCTTAAGTACATATTTTTTTTTAAAAAGAAGATTTATTTATTTATTTCAACAAACTTATGCTATTTTTACAGGATAACCTAATGCAACAGCACAGTAACCTAAACATAATATCTATTATAAACATTTTTTACTAACTATATTCTAAACAGTAATTAATAATTTAATACTCTATAATCTAAATGATAATATGTACAAAGTACTTTTTGTGAATTCACTCAAAGAACAACTGAATAAGTCTAGTCCGTAATCAACTACTAGGTTCAGTGTACAAAGTGCTCGCGACAGCGGTGCCATCTTCATTAATGCTGTCCTACCTATCGGTACTACAAGCAGCCGCGGTCTCCTTCGTCGCCACACATATCTGTCAGGAACACACAGTTGTATCTGCTCCAGTATATCTGGCTGATGTAACCTTCCTCTAATTATCTTAAATACGAACAGAGCTAGTGCAAAATTTCTCCTGACCCTTAACTCGTTGTATCCTACCATATCCAAAACAAACTGAGTAGGATACATCAGTGGATAAAACGGATATACTCCATAATATTTAAGGTATAAAAATCTCATAAATTTATTTTGGATTCGTTCCAACATAAGGATATACTTGTGTTCATGAGGGCTCCTTACAAGTGTGTTGTATAAAACCGTGATAGCTTTAATATTTGTAAAACTACGGACTGTACGTAGCAAAAAACTTAGCTTTTTGTAAGCTTTCTTACATATATTAATGATATGATCCCGGAAATTCAACTGTGTATTAAAATATACCCCTAAATCTTTGATCTCTTTCACTCTAGTCATCGGAACCTCGTCAATATTATATAAGTAAGTGAGAGGCTTATGTGCTCGTGAAAAAGTTATAACGCTGCATTTGCTATTATTAAACTGTAAAAAGGTCTCCTTTTTGCTGATGACTTTGCATGCTTAACTACCAATGGGAGATCATTTATCATTAATATAAATTGCAGAGGCCCAAGGTTACTTCCTTGACTTACACCTGATAGTGTAAAGTATTGTTCGGATTTGTGACCTGCATATTCTACGTATTGCTGCCTATCACTCATGTAACTCGCAAAAAATTTAAGCAAATGAGGGCTAAAACCAACTCCCGCTAGTTTTCTAAGCAGCCCATCGTTATCCACGAGGTCAAATGCTTTTTTAAAATCAAAATATGCGGAATCCGTTTGACCTCCCGCGTCCAATGCAGGTAGTATATGTGCAACATAGCCCATAAGATTGCTAGTGGTGCTTCTCATCGGTCAAAATCCGTGCTGTGCCTCTGCTAACTAGAGATACTAAGATATTCAAGGAAAAATGTTAGTGATAACAATAATTATTATAATTACAATTTTGTTTTATTTAATAGGTACGATACTTTTTATATACCAAAAATATTATATTAAATACCGACCTTTGATAATTTTCTCTTTTGCTTGTGAAACTTGGTAGCATCTCTATATCACAATTCTAATGTAGTCACCAACAATCAATACCCACAAGACATCGATTTAGAAAAAAAGTCGATTTTTTCATTGTTGAAAACAAAATATAAAAACAGCAGTCAATACAGACTTAAAATGTGGAAAAACCAAATGAAAAATATACTGTTACGTACTTTAAAATAGCTTGATACTCGATTCTATTCCATACTTGATATCGAAAAAAGGTATCGAGAAATAACGTTTCATCTATACTCAGTGTTAGCAAAATGAGTGTGTTGCCATAATAACAAGATTGTTATAATTGGCGATATATATCAGGTCTTTACCTACGAAATTGCCCTTTTTTCTCTATATTTTTATTTGCCCATGCAATCAATGCATTTTTGCCAACGTAGTGGTAGCTTATAGGGGTAGCGTTTCCATGATGACGAAAACGTACAGTTGCGATGAAACAGAAAGCTAACTATTAAACAAATGACTAATTTCTGAAAAAGAATTCCATACTTCAAACGGCTGAACAGATCTTCACAATACATAGCTAAGAACCATCTCGATTAAATTACTTTTCATACAAATAAACCTTCATCAGAATCGGTCCAATATCTTGAGCGCTACGATGCCACAGACATACAGATACACACATTAAACTTATAACACGCTGTCGTTGTAGCGTCGGGGGTTAAAACCTATTTTTTCTTATTTCAAGTCTGAATAAAAATCAAAGAAGAATTTCCAGGATAGAAAAGTTTTGTTGAACGCTCATAGGCTCATATAAACTATTGGGTCGTGAAAGTCAGAATCGTAATAACCGGAGCCGGGATTTATGAGATATACGATGAAGCTGGACCGCTCATGCTTCACCGGATCGAGGATACCCGCTCCTTTTGACCGGCTATCGAACCCATTACTTACATTATCTATATATTAATACGTGAAGTAAAAACTTTGTATCTACCCTTTTTTTCTGAAAAAAAAATAAGAAAGTTGCGACGAAAATTAGAAAATTTTAGAAAACGTTATCTATTAACGTTTTCTAATGAAGTTATTGGTTACATATTGTCAATCATTTGACCAATATTTCTGGTTAGGACAAGACAGCGTCTAATGCATAAAATTAATTAAAAAAAATAATGTTTAAAACGAATTTAATTATAAATAAATACAAAAAGTTTTTCTTTATTTTGGTTTTAAGTTTTGTAATTTATTTACTGTTATTATTACGCGCGGCGCCTTTATCTATAGTGCAGGGTGTATGGTGCACACGGGCGCCGCGGTTTTAAGGGCACCAGCAAGGTATGGCGATTATTTTCGGAAAACTCTAGTCTCTAAACAAACTCGCCGACTCTGAATTTACGAAATAATTTCGAGCAAAAAAACAATAAAAATCAAGGTTTTGATGGTGAAGTTGGTTGGTTCAACTAGGGACTAGAGGGAGACTTTGAATATTTGTTACTCAATCATACAATAACGGTTGAACGGATTTGAGTTAGGTATATTTTTTACACACAGATACTTTATAAACAACGGATTTAAATATAATGTTGCATATATAGATACTTTACAACCTTAAATAACACATAGGACACTTTTATTCCCATAAAAAAAATCCTGTGGTATAAAAGCGTCTGTTTCATAGAATAGATTAAGTGAGTAAGTTTGTGTACTCCACAATTAAAAAACTTATTCTTACTTATGAAAGTAATTATTAAAATTTATTAAGTTGCTTCAAATACTTGAACATATAATAACAAAATAGTTTTAAAAAATGTCTGAACATAAATATTAGAAAATCGATGGCCAATTTACATTTTTTAATCATTTAAACAAAATATAAATTATAATGTTATTACAACGCCATCTACTAACAACTTAATGCACTAGTAAGTAAAGTTAAACAAGAAAGTACCTTAGAGTCGCTACTCCATATTGTAAAATAAATTAAAACTATTAAAATTTAATTTGATTTTGATTTGATTTGATTATTATTTAGTGAGATATATAGTTATTAGCAATAATTTATAAACTAAGTAGTTTACATATTACAACATAGATGGCGCTAATAAACAATAATATAGAGCCATACATTTTTACGTCTTTATTTTAAAATAGAAAAATAATATTAGAAATAAGTAAAAATAATTAATAATATTTATTTATTAGCTTTAAAAGGATTTTTAAATTTTATTTTGTGCATAGTATTTTACTGTCGCAGTTGGATAGAGCTATATACGATTACTACAATACAGTAACATACACTTACATTTAGTAAATATTATGATTAATTGATAGAGACTCTACATAGTGATTTTATGTATAAAGTTTGAGTATATTATTACTTTATTAGAATTATATTTTTAATGTAAAGTTTAGCCCTAAATCACACAGTATTGTATTTAGGTTATATGTAATATTACGCAATAGATATATTTTATTACTCCGCTTCATTCTTTGTGATAATAAAACAGAAAAGATTTTTTAAACACATTACATTTCAAAACAATGAACTTATGGTGGTTGATAACTCTACATTTATTAACAGCAACTCAAAATTAACTAGTCTATTCACATAGTCAGCGTAATAAAGAATTTTCCTTATGTAATGCTATGTAGAGTTAACTGCAACTTCATTATCATCTCATATTATCAAGCTGTGTTTTTACATACATATGTATATATTCATACTGTGTATTTACAGCAATACATTTAACAACAACTCCCAATAAAGAAACAAAGTACTAGTCTTCTAGAGGCAACATAATAAAAAAATTATTTATGTGACGCTATTTAGAGATTATAAGAACCACTCATCAAGTTTATTTGCTCTACACTTAACAAAACAATCTAACATATTATTTCCTGTCACTCTATATAGAGTTTATAACTTCCCTATAAAATTATAAATTAAAGCAAAAAGCTTTTACATGTCGACCGTGACAGGACTCGAACCTGCAATCTTCGGATCCGAAGTCCGACGCCTTATCCATTAGGCCACACGGTCCTTGTTACTCAATGCTAAAAAATGTGTAGAGTATGTATCATTATCGATTTCTGTATCATACTATCTACTAATCTCATTATCTTATTTATTTAACGTAAAATATTTGTTACGTTATATTTGTAGATATATTTAGAGATAATTGAACAACATTACCATTTTATAGTTTAACCCAAATATATTTTAATAATGATTTATCAAAATAATTTAAAACATATAACTTAATTATTTATAAAATTAAATAATATTATATTTTCTCTAATTTAATAATTTTCAAATAGTAATAAAAAAATTAAAATAAATAATAGCGCCATCTAGATTGCCTTACTCACACTACTTCGTATCTTAAGTCTCTTCCTTCTCGCACTACACATACATGTCCATAGAGCTTGTAACAACTGCTCATAGATGGCGCTGCAAGTTCTAAACTTCAAAAAAGTGATAGAGTTGGTAGAGTTACTTTGTTGTCTCGATAACATTAATACGATTCTACCAAACTTGATAGTAGAGTAGAGATTTATTTTTTATATTTAAATGGTTTATTTTTTTTTCAGTTAATTTAATAGAAATAAAGTTAAAATAAAGTAGAGTTTTAAGTTTATACTTGCTAAAGATACCTAGACTATTTTTTTAACAAAATTATGTTCAAAATGTGTTTTATTTAAATTAATTCAGAATTTAATTTAAAATCCTACTACTGCATGAAAAAAAAAATTACTGATAAAGAATGGATGTACAGATTGACGATAGAACTTAGAGAAGTCTGTTATCATAGTGAAATTAAACGACAAGATTTAAAGGTAGTTTATTTAGTTTTTAAATGTTTAATAAGGCAGTCAGTATATTCGTTTGTTTAAATGTTGCTTAAATTTAATATTACAGTACAAACTCTATATAGCAGCACTAAATTGAGTGTTTTATGAGATTAATTAGAAGATATTGTTAAATGTAGAGTATAATCAACAAAAAATATTCAAAGAGAAAATTTATTATAGGCAGCACGTTACATATAGATAAAGTTTATATACAAACATCTCAAGGGTTACACTACCGTTTAACTAAATGATTAGGAACCCGAAGCCCAGGTCGGGCATCTTGAGAGGCAATTTGTAGGAACTGGGAAACACTCAGACGTGTTTGACTGCACTTGACTGCCCAATTTTGCCATTTTCAAGTACACCATAAGTATTTTTAGAATAAGGATTTTTGAATTTTGGTTATACTTTCCTGAATATGTTGAAATTATGTTAAGAACCAGCCATAGATATATACCTAATTCAAATCAGACAAATAGTTAATAATATATCTATTTTAAGGGAAATTACAATGTTTTACATGTAGAGCTAACAATGCTCTAAAGACTGAAATATATATATGTATATCGACTCTATGTTTAATCATAATGTAAAAGGTAAAACAAGATTCATTTTATTTCATTTCATTTTCCTTTACCTTCCCTCGCTTTACTGCATCTAAAATATTTTCCAGATAGAAAGAGAATTCTCTCTTTCAATAATTTATTAAACTCTTGTACCTACTATAATGTTTCATTAAAATCCTCTTACTTATTATTAGATACAAATTTTATGTACTCTAATGTATAAAACCTTTTCTACCTGCTCTACATATAATTGATTCTTAACAAAATAGAAGCAGCAGATAAAAAATACCCACTCAATATCAAAATTGCAAGTCATGTAGGGACCGAAAAATAATAAAAAGTTGAAAGAAATTTGTCACACATCTGGCCTTTATAACATAAGGCATTTAAAAAGTAGAGCTGTATATTTTGTACATAATCTTTTCGTAACAGTCTAACTGCCAAATTTAACTACCACTTGGTGAATTCTGCTAGAAATTCTACCTATAAAGTATTTTATAAAATTATTTTCATTTTCATCCGTGACTTATTTTTTAAGCGACCGTCAGTTTTAAACTATACAGGTATAACGAGTGAGTATAGTCATCCAAAACCTAAAACATTTTTTATCAGACTGATTAAATAAATAATACAAAAATGAAAAAAGAAATGATTTACATACAGTTGAAATGAAACTGATTTAGATTGTTCTCTAAGGGCTAAGCCATACTCTATCTATCCTTAAAAACCCCTTTAAAATGATTTTATTTTTTTAAATCTAAATATCTTTACGTCATATAATAATACGTCAATCACAATCCTTTGGCATCTTCAAAACTCGTTTAAAAGACTATTATTTATCTATTCAAAACAGTTAATTTTTATTGATATTTCATTATTTCATTTATGTATTTCGGTACTTATTAATTATCTTAAGTTTCTTTTAGTATCAATGTGTATGTATGTATGTATATATTTATATGTGTATGTAAATTTATATATGCATATATTTATATATGTATATATTTATATATGTATGTATTTATACGTGTATGTACATGTATTAATAGTTTATGTATATATTATTTACTTATTCACTTTGCACTACCTTTATACTTTTTCATATATTCCCTAGGTAAGAGGTTGCCTGTAAGAGATCACTACTAGTGATAAGGCCGCCTTTGCATGCTGATATAGTTTTTAATTTAAATATGTATCATTGTAACTACTTTAATTTGTGTGCAATAAAGTATTTATCTATCTATCTATCTATCTATCTTTTGATAGAGCGAATCCAAATTCTCATTGCTTGTCTAGTTAACTCAGCGAATCAATATGATGGCCAGAAAGCTTCACGTAAACAAATATCATTGTATCGTAAAATGGTACAGTAATCAAAATTACAGTATGTCAACTTTTTCAAATGGTAGGAACAGTAACCAAAATTACGTTATGGCAACTCTTTCAAATGGTTCATGTGACCAAAATTACATTACATAAACTTTTCAATAGTGATATCTTTTGATAGAGCAAGCCAAATCCGTAAGTGCTATTCTCGTCAACTTATAAAAAACATTAAAATATCTATCTTATCGCCTAAATTCCATCAAAATATATTTCCACTGCACCAATAAGATTGTGGTATAAGATGAAACAATACCTCTATATTTTGGGGCGTGGCCTCCATTGTATCGTACAATGGGAAGACAGAGCGGCCTTTGTGCCCCATTGTGCGATCATTTGTTAGCTATTGTGTGGGTGTAAGGAGGAGTCACATCATTTTTTTTCTGGCTGTACCTAAGTTGTTTTGATTGGTTGATTCGTATATGTGATGCAATAGGAATTTTATTAGATTTTTTATTATTTAAATGAAAATATTGTAATATAGAATAATAATATAGAGCTAATCAAAATTTCAGAACTTGAGTGTGTTTTTGTACGTATTTTAAATGTAAATATATTATGCCCCCAGTTACAACTAGCCCTCAATAATATTTAAGAACACGCCAAATATTTTTATATATTTTAGCAACTAAGAAATATATAGGTGATTTTCTTTTCTAATATTTAAGTTAGTAGTCGGTAAGGCGGATAGAGAAAGAAGGTATTCAGAAGTTTTGAACAATTTTTCAAAAAAGTTTTAACATGACCCACACTCTATACTCCACAGTTAATAAAAATCTCAAACTACTACAAGTGAACACTAAAAGTGAACTCTACCTCAATATTTTTTGTTCCATAAACTAGAAATATATTTAAATTGTAGTAACCACAGTGAAAACTATCGCCAAGTTAAATAAGGCCCAATGTGAATGACACAAAGGCGAGCAATAAAACGACGCAGCCAGACATTGTTATTGATCCGGGAACGGAACTGCCAACCAGGGTATCCCGGACTCCGTTACGTAGAAGACAAACTAAAATCAAACCTAATAAAAAGAGAAGTTTTTAGATCCAAAATTATGAACTCTACATTAATAGAGGAAACAAAATATTAAGCAAATTATTTAAATTTTAAATATTACTTGCATAATAACCAAGTTATATAGAGAGAGTATAGAGATGAGAATAGATTTCCTAATTTAAGAACTCTATTTCTGAAATAAATAGATACCGTACAATATACCTACAATAACATTCAAATATTTTTGCACCTAAAAGTAAAAAGGAGGAGGTCCTTTAACAACGCTTTCTGGATTTTTTGTATGTTTATGTAGATAGAGTTTAAAAAAACTTCTAAATATAAATCTCTGAATCTACAAAATCTGGATTTATCTTTCACCATATATACACATTTACAATAGAAAGATACAAGTATGCTATGCTCAACTAAGTGAACATCAGTCTATAAGGATCATTTTTCAAAACAATACAATTTACCTCAAATTGATTTGAAATATCTAAAAAATTTATTTTATGATAGGTTTATTGGCATATTTAGCCAATCTGTGTATAATTTAAATACTTACTAATAATACTTATAGGCCTGAAAGTGTATTTGTTGATTTGCTTGTTTGTCATTTTTTTCGCTGGAATAGAACGAAAGATTAACGTTGTCAATAATTACTAAAAGTGATAAACGCGTAAAATGCTTAATTATATAAAGAGATAACTAACACGAACAGCTAATAAAACCAATAAGTTTAAATATTACTCAATTCAACAAAGATTATCAAAATATAACAACCGATAGTATATGAAATCCCATTGAAAGTTTCCATTCCGTGCACCAATCAATAGCTCCCCATACAGGTATTGTCAATTCGTTCACAAACCCCTTATACCCCTACCTAACTACCTCTACCCACTATATATGTTATTTGTAATACGTGAACGAGACGTTCTCTACTTTGGATACATATATTTCTGATTATTATTTAATATGATTATGAAGGATGTAGTCCGATTGAAATTCTTATCGAGCTGCAGGAAGATTGCATTCTAAGAAACCTCATAGGTCATAGGTATTTTCAAATCAAATATAATCTATCAGTACAATAAAATTAATCATAATGTTGTTGCAATAGGACACTTTTTGTATCTTAAAATTAAATGGTTTTTTGTGTATCGAAAACGGTAGCAACAGTTTCAATTAAATTCTGCATTTAGAGGAAATATGGGGTCACACTTTATGAGATACTATTATAATGCAGAACTCCGTAAGAAGCTCAAAAACTGTAAGTTTAAAATAAGTTTAGTTCACTAATAATTAATTAGATGAACTCTATCTTTTCAATATTCTATAGTTTTTCGTATAAACGTTATGAAGAGTTCCATGCTGTATCTTGAAAGGTCAAGGGAAAATTCCATTTTTTAATGGACCTTTCCCTCTTTAGAGTATAATTTTTCTGAATAAAATATCCATTTACATCATTTCTTAAACAAAAAACTACGTAATAGAGTCGAATTGAGAATACCTTTTTATAGAGAGAAAATACCTTTTTATAGTTGGTTAAAAATAACCACTTGTTATTATAGGATTGTCCAAATCCCATAATGTTATTGAATGTCCGAATTTATTCCCATGTCCAGTGTTTGATAATCCGTGTGGGTCAGTAAGCTACGAGGTAATGCGGAAATCGATATGTAGAGTATACAATCATATTATCGCGTGGTTTGCATTCAAAATAATGTTTTAATGAAGCTTTTTATACTTTTACTTGGTATTTTGTACATATAGAAATATTTAGTCTGTGTATTCAGTAGTGTTTTTTGATATAAAGATTACTAGCAGTATGGATCGCATACTACTAGTAGTCCAACCCACAAGCATTTTAGCTTACCCCTCCAAGTAATCTAAAATGCTTGTATAATAAGTGGCCCACGTCAGTAGTCTAATGACTGGGATTGGAACCCACAACCTATCGATCGGAAATCCAACGCCTAAACCACTAACCTACTGATGCTTAAAAGATTGCATAATGGTATCAAAAACCTCTACAAGATGGTATTGTTTTATTGCTTTTGGATAAACCTACTGGTAATTCAACCACTACGGGATAGTATTACATAGTTACTATTGGTTGTAAACCTATTGGTATCTCAAACTCTACAAGATAGTGTTATATTTTTGCTATTGGATGAACTTTACGAGAAGACGTTGATCTGTTACGATTGGATGTAAGCCTACTAGTGGCTGATTTCTATGAGATAGCGGCATTTTATTGCGTATAGTTAAAAAGCAGTGGCCCAGTGGTTGAGACTTGAATGCCTTACTCCGAATTCAATCCTGAGCACACATCTCTCACCGAGTTTTAAGAAATTAAATATCACTTGCTTCAACGGTGAAGGAAAACATCGTGAGTAAACCTGCACAGATGAGTTGTGCCTAGAAGTTCTCGAAGATGTGTGAAGTCTGCCAGACTATGGCCTAACCCCCTCCTCATTCTGGGGAAGACACTCGGCTCAGCAGTGGACCATTAACGAGTTGTGATGATGACTGGTACCTTAAGGATTAAGTAGATGGCGTTATGATGTTGCTAGCGCTGTTATATGAGCGCTGCTGGTAATTATATTTTTCCATAAGGAAGAAACTATTATAAGGTAAAGTATTTTATATTGTAGTAAACAAATATCCAGTAAAATTCCAGTAAACAGCGGAATCGTTTACCCAACAATACACACTCGTTGAACAAGCAAGGCATTATGGACACGACTAGAACAAACCAATTAATTAAAAAGCAAATCTCGAAGAATCTGTGGTTTAATTATTGGCCCATTGAGATGGCTTTACGCTGTTGATAGGGTTGCCAATACAGGAAACTCTTAAAAGCATACAAGTTTTTTTTTTGGGAAGACGGTCTTTGAAGACTCTAGGACCAACGTTGTTCAACAGTTCTTTTTCACACATTTTTTTTGGCTGCTAACTAATCTAATTTCTATTTTTTTGAGAAAACAGTAACGCTTAAAATTTTATTTCACATTTTCTTATTTTTGATTTAAATAAATATTTTAGGGGAGCTCTCATACAACTAACGTGTTTTTTTTGCCAAGTATTCCTAACAACCGACGATGTTTTAAATAATTTTTTTTTTTTGTATTTTAGTTTTCATATTTAAAACTCTTATCGTTCTACAAAAAACTCTCCATTTTCGTTTCTTTTTGCAACTTTAATTTAAGTGTTAGAAATATTAGCTTTAGCATTAGCTGCTTAAAAATTGAGGAAATAGACTACAATTTAGTTTATTAATGTAACGGTAACCCTATCCCCAATATAATTGGCACGTTGTATTCATATAATTGGCCGGAGTCTGGGAGCAATCGAAGTTTTGCTGCGACAATACTGCTGCCAGCCTAATTGCCAATTGATTAAAAACAACCAGAACGATGACGTTAAGAAATGTTTAGTTAAGCGTGAGCGGTTATATTTTATACCTCACTGCTTTTACGAGGTCCAAATTGGCACTATTTTTTCGAAATATTCAAGGATTTTTCATATTTTACGCTTGAAATTTATATACGGATTTTACACCGCCATCTGTTGGAAACTTATGGAACTTACAAATCATTTTAAAGTGCTTTTAATTTGACAAAAAATAATGAGGTCATTAATAGAGACAAAAACTATCCTATCTTTCAAGATGTTCATACAAAAATCACGTAAAAGTGACCGACGTTTACACATATAAATATTTTGATCTGTCCGTTCTTTCGTGTATGTTTAAAATTATTCAAATGTATGTGTCATACATCTATCTCTTTCTAGCATCATCTCTCAATCTAGCTGTTTAACAATTAACGTAAAATGAAATAGTATAATAATATATAATATTTTCCCTCATTACTTATCTTAGTGTTTAGGATTTATTGCGACTAAAACGGAATTGGATCTCTTACGCTTTGGAAAGCTTTTGCCGTGGACACTTTTTATGAAGATCGGTATCGGTAAATTCGGAGTTTTTCGCAGACAGGTATAGGGAATGCAGTTTCTCAGTCTAATCTCTACGTATTACAAAATAAAATCCCACGCCACGTTTGTTAGTGATAAACTCAAAAACTACTGAACGTATTTTAATACAGTTTTCACCAATAAATAGAGTGGTTAATCAGAAAGGAATAGATAGTATAATTTATTAAGATTTTGTGTAAATTGGTTGAAGTATGACAATAATTGTTGGAGTAAGTCAAACCGCAAGAGTATAACATTTTTTTCTTATTTGTAATTAGCCGACCCGCGTGACTTCATCAGCGTGATGCTCAGCTCCTATTGGTCGTAGCGTGATGATATATATCCTATAGAATTCCTCGATAAATGGGCTATCCCATACCAAAAGAATTTTTCAATTCTAACTAGTACTTCCTGAGATTACCGCATTCAACAAAACAAACAAACTTCAACTTTATAATTTTAGTATAGATGTTCAATAAGAGGGTAGCGATTGTGTGAGGAAGTAAGTGAGTGAACGATTACAATACACCTCAGCGAAGCGAGGGTTGACTAGTGTATATTAGAGTACAGATTAACAAAATTACTTATTAAGTAAAATAATGACATAGTTTGTTATATAATTTAAAGTAGAAAGTGTGGTCGTTTAGTAACTTATTATTTTACTAATTGGAGACTTTCACCGAATTGTAAAGAAAAAAGTAATTGTTATGACTGTTTTATTTAACTACCCTACTTAATATTATACTGCAATCCATCTGCTATCTTTGTTAATTATACAATAATAATGCACTTTAGACAGAAAGAAACTCTTGCCTATACTCCTTAATCTAAAGAGACTCAACAAGTAAGTAAGCTAAAAATATAGATGATTTTCAAGAGAGAGATTTTCTGATAGTGTATAATTAAATACACTATCAGAACACTTATTCCATGAAGCTACTCGTCAAACTGCCGTGTTACTGTAGGTATAGAAATGTTGGATTGGTGGGGGTTTTTTAAATATAAATCATTAATTAATAGAAACTATTATGAATGATCGAATATTGCTTTCGAAGATATTTTTAATTCTAATTACTCAGTCGTCCGCCGGTCTACCATCAGCTGTCGGTGGACGACGGACGTCATCAGGTCGCAACTACTTCAAATAAATATCAATTGTAATTAATCAGTGTTAAGTATTCGAGTCTGAGAAAAATGAAGTTTGTTGGTATAGTAGAAAGATTGTTTGTCTTAAAAATTATACTGTTTAGTTAATGTTAAAGATGATTTTGCGATTATATAAAAACTATATAAGGACTATCACCACCATGAATAGTCAAAAATATATCTGGTGGTAAACACCCATTGACTAAACAACCCCTACTAATCTATAAAATACCATCTGCCCATTTATTATCGCAATATTACAAAAACTTTGAAAGAAGAGGAAGTGATAAAATACTTCGGGTCAGTTTGTATTTTTTTTAATCCATTGACATATTTGTTAACAGATTAAAAACGTTCGATTTTTAAGTTTAACTGGGTTTAGGGTTGCCAACTAAAATCTGCAAAGGACTCAAAAAAAAGTAATAGAAGTCATACATTTTTTTATGTAAAATAAAATTTAACCCTAAATACTAAAATTCTTAAAATCACCTTTAAACTAACTATTCGACTTTTTGACGAACAAAATTCAAATATGAACTTTAGTGAAACTTAATGTTTTACTCTATTTAAGGTATTATTAGAAAATATGGTGAAGGTACAGGAATTATTATAAACTAGTCAATCTGCCCAGGCTTCGCATGGGTTCAATTTATCACGTAAAACAATTTATTTTTCAATATATTGTTGCTAAATAAAAATATTCAGACGCTTGCGTCAGTAAACATATTTTTTATTAACCCACAGAGAGTGAATGTTTCCGGGATAAAAAGTAGCTTATGTTACTCCAGGTTAAAAAGTATATATGTGCCAAATTTTACTGAAATCTATTCACCCGATTTTGTGTCATTAAGTAACAAAAATATGAACGTTCACTTTTAGTTATAATATTAGCTAGCATTAATAATATTAGAATTATATGAATCAAGTCTCAATATTTAATAAAACTTTGGACAATTTGAACAAAAGTCAAAAATATATTTGTCACTAATGAAAATTCTTCAAAACGATTAAAATAATTTACGGGCAAATTACATCTCTGTAGGTAAAAGGAGATAATGTAAAATGTTCGTCATTCCGACGAATGTTAGCTATCTAAGGCTACTCCCCGGGAAAGCAGATAATTAGAAATGTTCGGTCATTTGGACTAACAGTAGCTGGATAGGGTTAAACCCGAACGTACGGCAACCCTAACTGGATATCACAGACAATTTATTATAGTTTTTATTGACGCTAACTGGCAGGTTGTAATGAAGCTAATCTAAGGAGCGGAGGAGGTTCAATAAAAACTATCATTCATAGAATGGTAAGGAATTTTCGGATCCCATGGTTTTTTGGTGTTTTAGGCACCCGTAACTAAATGTCCTTGTGGTAAACGTTTTGCGGTGACGCAGCGGTTGTATTTAATCTCATTTTTTATATTCTAATGATCTAAATTATTAATGAATCTTAAAGATAAGGAGCGAACGAAAGGAGTATTAGATAAGAATATTTATTAACATCTTTCTAAACAGAAAACTGAACTGACTACTGAAACCTAGGTGGTAGAATTTACTAAAGAAAACCTTTGAAATTTTTTAATATTAGTGTTCATATTTTTTTTTGTTATTTCAGTTTGGTATTTTTTTTATTTAATATCATATTTTTGTATTTTTGTCTCTCTTTTTTTCGTTAATTCTTTTCTCTCTTTTAAAGTCTATCCATAAAGTATTTTTTTTTCTTTTTAAATGATAGATATTCCTGAGGTTATCTTGTAAAAGTAGAAATAAAACTAGTCGAATTTCAATCTTAAGCATAAATAAGATAATGTAGATAAAAATGAAAACCTTTGAAAACGAAACAAAGCATAATGAAGCCATATTAAAACCATAGTTTCTCATGAACAAAACTCTATTATAGAATGAAAAGCTTTGCAAACAAATACGTATCATCATTTCATACAGATAACAATCGCAGTCGCACCTAGCAATGAAAATTTTAAATTTAATTAATAGCAAGTGGCGTCGTCGCCCGATTATATTATTATTACGCAGCCATTGTGAACCCACCCTACTCCCGCCGCCCCCGCCTCCCCGCGGTAGGGTGGCCATTTCATTGCTTTGATCGGAAGACGGTCTTGTCTTGATTTATTTATTCACATATAGGATGAAAATTTTCAATTACTTATATAATGTATTCATTCCTAAATAACCTAATTAGCGAGTACATAGTAAGTATGTACTGATAGTAATGTTTTTTTTAATTAATCAATGCCTAAAATGTTGTTAGGTCAAAAAAATCACCATCGAGTGTATTATTACTTTGTTAACGAAAAAGAATAAATCTAAAACTATCAAATTGGCTGAAAACTGCATTGACTAAAGCTGAAATTAACCTCGTGAACCTACATGAACGCCACATAACAAGTATCATCATGGATTGAACTATCATCTATACTAATCAATTAATGCTAAACTATCACTTCAGACTATGTTACAGAAAAAAGTAACTATTTTAATCAATGAATAATTACTGGCTTAGAAATTTCGGTAACATATAGCGTCCAGTAAATGGGCCCTAAAATAGCTATTTTGAGACAAATCAAATCAAATCAAATCAAAATTATTTATTTCAATTAGACTTTTTTGAAAAGTACTTTTGAAACGTCAAAAATTTGTCGGTCAGTTAGTTTGTCTGAAGCTACCACCAGCTCGGAAAGCAGTTTTCTGTTGAGAAGAGCCGGCCAGAAACTCAACAGTCGCTCTTTTCAAAAAGCCATGTTTACATAGTCTGTTATACAAATCATTTAACTTGAGAGTCAACGTCACTTAGATTCCAAGCATTCTCATCATTTAAGTAATCCTGTACATTATAGTATGCTTTATATATTAATGACTTCTTGATACGAGTTTTAAATTGTTGAAGTGGCAAGTCTAATATAGGCTGTGGAATCTTATTATAGATGCGAACACCAAGCCCCATGAAGCTATTACTCACTTTGTGGAGACGATAGTACGGCGTTACAAGTTTATTTCTGTTTCTAGACAATGAGTAAGTAGTTCATTGCTCACAGAGAATATTATGATCACTATCACAAATGCAAAAACAATTAGTCTTATATATTGAATTGAATCAGGCGTTACTTTGCGGAAATTCATGATTTAAAAGAAATCTAAAAGGTACCTTGCTAAAATCCGCGGCAATCTGAACTACCAGACTCGTATGGCACAACCCAGAAGAGCACCCTGCCCACATAAAAGTGAAACGCGCGAACCCGAACCAAGACACACCACACAAGTAGGTAGCTCGACGATCTAACATCCTTTGATTCCTTTTAGATTAGTCTTATTACATCTTGTTAAATAGGTTTCATAGCAACGGTCATGAAGCATTACCAACGTACGCTAAGTTCTATTTTTTAGGGTTCCGTACCTAAAAAGGAAAAAAGGAACCCTTATTGGATCACTTCGTTGTCCGTCTGTCTGTCTGTCCGTCTGTCAAGATCCTTTTTCTCAGGATCGCGTGGAGGTATCAACTTGAAATTAATGTTAAATACTCAAGCCTGCGCTCCCTTGCGGCTGTCAAAAGATCAAACTTCTAAGTCCACGCATTGAAAAGATATGATCGTTAATGTGGTCACTCATATAATTATAAGGTACTTTCCAATGACCTAGCGTCGTGAAATTTACCATGAAGTAAGGTCTCATAGCACAAATAAAGGATAAAATTAAAAATGTTCTCAAGAAATGTCTCATTCTTGAATTATTTTGTGGTTTTCATAGCATAGGGTACATGCCCCCGCCCGAGACGCGTCGCGTTAGGTGCTTTGTTAGGCAAATCCAAGTCTCGTTGCTATGTATTATGTAAGTATTACTACAATCCTTCTAGAATAGATATACAATGAATTGAATATGCTTTTGTTGAATATACTTCGCGTGTGGGAAAACATGATGAGATTTGGTTATGTATAAGTAATTTTTATATATTATTTGTTGAATATTTTATATAGATCGAGAAATATCTTTTGGTCTAGATTATATTATGTTTCTTACCTTAACAACCTTAAATTTCATATATAGAGATAGGTAGTATTGCATTGCATCCTGCATTACTGGAACCTATTATGGACACTTGAGACCATATATTGAGCGTTAATAAATTTAATAAGTTCGTATGTTTATTTGTGTGATGGCCTAGTGGTTGACATTCGGGAGGTCCGAGTTCGATCCTGGACCTCTGACTTTTCTGAGTTATGTGTGTTTTAAGAAATTAAATATCACTTGCTTTAACGGTGGAGGAAAACATCGTGAGGAAACCTGCACTCCTAGAGTTCTCCATGTTCTCAAAGGTGTGTGAAGTCTGCCAACTAACTATGGCCTAATACCCTCCTCATTCCGAAGAGAAGACCCGGCTCAGCAGTTGGCCATTGACGAGTCGTGATAATGATGTTTGTTTAAGATTATCTCGAAATTCCAGACAAAGGAATATAATAGAAAAAATACCATAAAAGGCAAGACAGTTACTCTGAGATTAATTTACAGAACTCATCCTCAACTTATTTGTAGTCTAACTCAATGATACATGACCCATAAATAGAATCGGTATACACTAACGCATCAATAAGGCAAATATATCTAAAACTCAATCTCTAATCACGCGTAGTACAATCTTCCCTGTTTAATGAAAAAGCTAGTAGGATTCATAACAAGGAATTATATCCATTAATTGAATATGAAGCATTTACCTCCCTTATTCATAACACTTACAAAAACGTAAATAACGCAAAGTTCGGTATAACCATCTTAGATCTAAACGTATTTAGATATAGTAGGCAAGTAAGTCACGAATCTTTTCCCATTCCGACATAGAGTTATGACTATGTTTAGAATGGAGAATACACATTATGTTGTAATCAGGTCAGTTAGCTTCAAGTTCTAGACCATTCATAACTGAGAGGTTAATGAAAGCATACCGTGTACTCGTCTACTTATTCAAAGTATAATGAATAGGAGGGTATCTTGAAAAATACTTTTTTAAATAAGATATAGAAGATAAATAGAACTAAGTGTAGTAAAATAACGCTTTTTCTAACCAGAAGAAAGGTAGTGCGTGAGACGAAGGCGAACATCGAAAGCTTTCATCCCGATGGTTAGAAAAACCGTTACCGGTACCTCAAAGAAAGATAAAAACCGAGAGAAAGAGAGAGACAAAGAAAGTGAAAATAGAGAATGAAGAACAGAGAAAGAAAAAAAGTAAAAAATAAAGACGAGAATATTGTAGATTTCTATCAAACGAGAATTTGTAAATGTTCAAATAAATTACAAAATATGGCAACATAATTAAAACTCTGAGTGAAAAAAAATGTTTATACTACAAATAATATCAGTAATATTGGTATTGTTGATCATGAATATATTTAGACTGATATAAGATGTAGATTTGTAGGTACGAGTGAAGACACGTGCAAACACTACTCAAATAAAGCTTCCTTTGAAACTCGATCAGACACAAAAGCTTGTATAATAAACACAATCCCACAATAAACCATTACAGAACGTTTTCACTACGTCACATGCGCCTTTCATTATATGTATACACGGACGTAATGTTGTGGAATGATCACAAATATTACAGAAATAAAAAATAATTCGGCCAAGTGCGAGTGTGGAACTCACGCTCTGAGTTCCGTACAATTTCAATAAAGAGACAAACACTATCAAATTTTGATTTTAGTGAGCGCTTTAAAATATTATTAAAAGTAGTAACTGAGGTAGGGCACAGCAGAAAACTTCCTGCTCAAATATGGAGCAGCCCGACTGGGGTAGTACCTCGACCTTACAGAAGATCACAGCTAAATAACACTACTCTAAAGCAGCGTTGTGTTGCTGTTGGTGAGTAAGGTGACCAGAGTTCCTGGGAGGGAATTGGGGATAGGGTCGGCAACGCGCTTGCGATGCTTCTGGTGTTGCAGACGTCTATAAGCTACTGTAATCGCTTACCATCAGGTGAGCCGTACGCTTGTTTGCCGACCTAGTTACATAATAAAAAAAAAGGGGGCAATTACTCCCGACATTAGTAATGCGTTTCAATTGATATGTTTTAAAAATGAATCCCTATTTCTCTTGGTCACGGCATCACGAGTAAAAGACTGGACTGATTTCACTAATTCTTTTTTTGTTGTGTTTGTTATTGTCAGAAGAAAGAAAAAATTAAAAAAGTTGCGCGGAAAATTAGAAAATTTAAGAAAACTTAACGACCATATTAACTTTTCTAATGTAAGCTTTTGACAGCAAATTCGAATTCAATATTCATAGTTAAGACAGGACAACGTCTGTCGGATCAGCTAGTAAAAAATGCAATGAAAATAATTTTAAAATATTTGATATTTAATTTGATATCTTCAAGTTTTTCTGAGAAAAAAGGTCTTGCGTGGCAGTAAAAAAAAGTGAATTTTCCAGTAATGTAGAAAAAAATTTAGTTTTTTTTATTTAATCCTTTACTCGTGCTATAAGACTTTACTTCATGCTAAATTTCACGACACTATGTCAATGGGAAGTACCCTAAAATATTGTGAGTAACCACATTGACGGCCATATCTTTTTATTGCGTGGACTTAGAAGTTTGATTTTTTGACAGCTGCAAGGGACCGTAGGCTTGAGCATTTCATCATCATCATTTCATCAGAACCTTCACGTGATCCTGAGAAAAAGGGTCTCTACAGTCAGACAGCCACAAGGAAAAAAGGAACCCCCTTTTTTCCTTTTAAGGTACGGAACCCTAAAAAAACAAGCTTCAGATAATTCCTGTCCCTGTATCCGTATCACATGGCCATGACCAGGAAGTGGCTGAAATAGCTACTTAGTCCCTTTATTTTAGTATTGTTCTCAGCAAGCTTTACATTGTTACGTACATTATGAGAATACTTAACAATAACTAGTCCGCCATTTTTGGTAGTCAGCCATATTGTGTTTAAAGTGGAGTCATTTTATTTTTCGTATTATTTTCAGCAAGCCTTACATTGATACCCACATTAAGAGAGTGCTTAATAATAACTAGTCCACCATATTGGATTCAAAATGCAGTCGTTTCATTTATCTCAGATAACTCTTTTATTTGATTCTCAAATCATGGTCATGAAGAAATAATAACTAGTCCACCGTTTTGGACTATGCGCCATAAAGTATTTAGAATGGAGTATTTTTATTTTTCGTATTCTTTTCATCAGGCCTTTTCATTTGATACCCACAATATGAGAGTGCTCGATAATAACTAGTCCCTACAAACGTACCAAATGGCCATGACCAGGAAGTGGCTGAAATAGCTTCTTAGTTCTTTTATTTCTCGTATTATTCTCAGCAAGCCTTACATTGTTACGTACATTATGAGAATGCCATCTTGGGTAGTCCGCCATATTGGATTTAGAGTGTTCATTTTATTTCTAAATAAGCATTTCGCCATCTTAGGTGGTCCGCCATACTAGATTTAGAGTGAAATTATTTTAATTTTCGTATTCTTCTCAACAAACTTTCCTCTTCTTCCTTTGAAACCCATATTATGATGAACCGTTTTACTCGATTAACATTTCCTTTATTACTAGCCTGCTATCTTGGGCTTAATGTTTCTTACTTTAAAATTAAAACAAACCGATACTGGTAGATTTAGGATTTAAAATTGTTTTAAAGCTTAAAAAACACACAGACATAGATGTTCAATTGTTTGTGTATGTGTTCAACGCTAGGACACTTCTCCTGATATTTTTATATACAACCATCTAGCAACTCTATGTCTGTGATTTATGTGTACTCGTATATCTTATAGACATACAGTCGAATAATATGACAAAACTGACAATGGGACTATACACGAATATTGCGTACAATTCGCAAAATGTTTTGTGTCATGTAAAATATTTTCATTTTCGCAATACTAGTATCTGCACTCGGCTCTGCTCTCCAGAGAGGATAGAAAATCTTTAGTAGAATAGTAGGGTGTTAATAAAAATGATTTCTAACAAATCTGTTTTGGACTGAATAATCTCCTTTTATCCCAAAGAAACTGTGCTGTAATCCGGGATATCGAAAACTATCCTATGTCTTAGTCCTGGTTTTATGTTTTTTTTTAATATGAATTGTGCTTTATTTCTTTCATCTTTTATTTAAAAAAAAATGTATATTTATAAAGTACTAGCTGACCCGTCCTCGCTTCGGGAAGGTGTATTAGACTACAGGTAAAAGTTTTATCACCATCGTTTTAACAATTTTCTTCGTTTAAACTTTCCCTGGAAAACTTTCTCGAGTTTCAATTCATTTTTATTATAAGAACTGTACATTGTGTCAATTTTTATCCCAAAAATAATCTCTTGTTCTATTAAAGCTTTAATGAATGAGAAACCAACAAACACACTTTCACATTTATATATGGATTTAATTCGCTTTATTATAAGTTTCACAAAAACTTGTTTTTATTCGTCACCCTTTCAATTAGACTCATCTTGATATCGCAGACAGACAGCCCATTATTATGTATAGCGATGAATATCTAGCGTGTGGCAGATTTTAATTATCACGCCCTTGGACCCTTCTTTAAATAATGCTTATAAAATATATATTAGGAACAGTCTTTGTATGTTTAAATATATGTTACGGGAAATGTTTTATGTATTCTGTCATTGTTCTTAGAAAATTCATAAAATGTTTTTAACTTAATATTTACTTACGTTTACTTAGGAAATTAATAAATATAATGTACGGTGTATCACAGTGCGAATAATACTAGTTGTTAAAGAAATATCAGCCAAAGACTGTTCCACCAGAGATGAGTGAGGATGTCGAAGCGAAGAGTGTGTCAAATGATGCGATTCTAATGGTTCTTAACAAACATATCCCTCCCAATGCATCGTCGCCCATCTTTGGTAGAAATGCAGCCTACACGTCATTGTGAAAGTTTGTATCTTTAGATGATTGTTAATCACACAAAAACTACTGAACGGATTTCAATTAAATTTAGTACACGTATACTTTATAATCTGGATCAACAAATAGGCTACTTTTTATCCCGGAAAAATTCAGTGTTCCAACGGGATAATAATAAAATATATTTACAGTCGTAAATGCCTGAATAATTTTATTTTGCAATAATATTATATTGAAAATTAAATATTTGCGTGAAAACGGGGCGGGTGAACTAGTTAAAGAATATTATAGATATTATATTGAGTAATCATATGGATAAAGTTGTATTTATGATATATGTAAAGTGTATAGATTTTTTTTCATTTCGATATTTCATTATTATTTTGTAAAGTATTTGTGGAAAATCAAAATATTTTGCTTTTCTACCTTTTTTAATTTCGGTTTATTTCATCGTACGTCAGGGTAACAATAGATCTGTCAATAATCAGACAAAGTGTAATAAATATCTGTAGAGGGTAATCTTAAAGAAAGAGGGCTTTAAACTCTCAGGGGTAAACAACAATAGGTGTTTTTCCTATACACTGCGCATGGCATCTGTCAACCTATCAAATTGTACCTTGGATATATCAAAAAATTGATTTTTTGAATTCGCACTCTTACTCATATTGTAAATGCAACATTTTTTGAATAATGCAAAAGCGGCTGAACAGATTTTCATAATATTTAGTTCACAGATACTTTATAATCTGGGTTGCCTTGTAGGCTACTTTTTATCCCAGAAAAAAACATAATTCCTGCGGGATAATAATAAAATGTTTATTGCACGCTTGAATCTATTTTTATACAACAACCAGTCGACCCGACCCGGCTTCGCCCGGGTGCAATTTAACACGTGTATTTAGCTGTAACTGCTATGCATTTTAAATCTGTAATATCTTCGAAAATATTCATTTAAATTACATGCTGTGATGGGCCATATTGATCTATATTAAATGCACAATGTATTTAAGTTACCTAATTGGATAAAGGTTAATGCTGTATTGTATAAAATCGCTTCGAAATAAACCATTATTTCTCGTAAAAAGTAAAGGATAAAAAATGGTTATTGTGGGTTATCCCTAAGAGATAGACATATACTATCAAGGACTTTTTTGTAGACATTTTTAAAGTGTATAATACTGTAGTATATTATTTTGGTCTATCTCGTAGGGTTCAGCCAGCATTTGCAATGTAAGCGTAATAAAATATGTTTATTTAAGACATTACATTAGAAACCTCTAAAACTATCAGTGTTTCTCTACTATATTATGTATGTATAATACATATAAACCTTTCTCTTGAATCACTTTACCTATTAAAAAAACCGCATCAAAATCCGTTGCTTAGTTTTAAAGATCTAAGCACATAGGGACAGACAGTATGTAGTGATATACAACGACCGTACGAAGCCGGGGGTAGATTAGTATTTAAAAACATGTTTACTGTAGTTATTATATGTTAAATTTAAAATTGCTTACAGATTTTAAATTCAAACACAATGGTTACTTTTTGTACCGCACAGCGCCTGTCAACTCGGAAAATTATGTGTTTTCCCGAAACTCGGAAAGTTTCCGAGACGTTATTTATTAGTTCTTGTTTAGTTTGGGTACCGTTTCAATTTTGTTCAGCTTTTAATGCATGTACAATGTAAGGGGGTCAATTGAATTCTGGGACAAATATTATGTCGAAAACAAACCCTTACTCACTCCTTTCGAAAGAATCTTAATCATGATTAAATTCCCAAATTTTCCTGGATAAAAATTAGGCTATTTATTCTTCTATAGGTTTCACTGTTACAGACTGATAAAAGGAAAACCTGACTATTTTATTCACGTAAACTATACATCTATGTAGCAAGTAAAGTTTCACTCTACACAGGTTTAAAACTCCGTCACCGGAATAGTCTTGAGAGGACCCAATACCCAATACTGTACAGCAAACCGTAAACACATGTCAGCCGAGAAGTGTCTAGGACTTTCGACCAAGGTGCCTTTACGTGGACCTCAAGAAGGGTGACCTTAACCACGACAAAGAGACTGATTCTTAAATAGTAACCTACTTTTAAATGCACCTACAAGTAAATAGTGTTGAAGGAATTTAGATTAGGTTTCCTCGAAGCTTTGTGCGCGTCATTAGGGCTGACGGGATAATGGCGTCAGAATCCTTTCATTTCATTTGGGTTAATTGCAACGGACATAATAATGGGTTGACAAGTTCGTTCATTCCTGCTCCTTGGACCTCCTAGCTACTAGCTACACAATTGCATGCTCCAACTCTGTTTATTATTTTGATTTGACCGGAATGGAGAGATTGGGGTATTTCAAACACCAGGCGAGCTACGTTAGACAACTATTAGAAAGTATGGGAGCTATACTATTCAAGATGGATTCGATATTTGTCAAAACTGTACTCACTTCCTCGTATGATAGTCTCGAGTCATATCCCAGAAAAGTGGGGTTAAATATGGGGGAATGAAATGAAATTTAACGCCTTTATCTGTAGTAAAATGAAGCGCAATCCGCCATAAGACTGAAAGACGGAAGCTGAGCAGTGCCTGGGGCTTGAGACGTAGATAAAAAACGTCTTTTATAACCGTAAACTCTCAGCTTCACCTCTCAACCTCGCTATTAAATACAAATAAAAAAGTACATTACTCACATGCTCATTGATGACGGAGGAAACTGGAGGGCTAGCACCACGCCACCAAACTACACTAGGTACACTATTTGTTTCATTACTTTTATTATGTAGTGCGCGATGCTCGAACTACCCGCAGTTACTAATTTATAAACTGTGTTGCTAAAATTAGTAAAATGCTTTTGTTTGTTTGTCATAAACATTATTATTAATTGTATAAGTAACCCCAAAAATATTTAAAAAAAAATTTAACATTACACAAACCACAATCAGTGTCAACAGTAGCCGCGATTCTAAAATCAAATTTGACATGTAGCTGTCAAACGTGTGATAACAGTTTGAGCCACACGCGTCGCCACGTGCCGTCACTTTGACAGCTGACATGTCAAATTCGTAGGCAAAATGTTTTGTTCTTTAAATTAACTTTAGGGTCAAGTGGTTTGAGAATGGATATTTTATACGCCTCAGCCCCGCTGGGCTAAAACATTTTTATATAATAATAAATTAAATCATAAAACTACCACTCAAGGTGCATTTACAAAGTATAAAGTCGTATTGCGTTTACGAAGGAAGTTACATTCCAACAACACAAACAAAATTATTACAAATGATTATTTTAACTTCTTTTTTGAGTTTTCATATTTGTTAGTCTATTGTGTAAACAAACAGATAACTTTAACGATACATATAATGAAATATACAATTTAAAAAATATAATCTAAGTTTAAATTATTTTAACACTCTTTTTAAGTATCGAAAGTATCTCTGTCTGTTACGCTTAAACCACTGTACCGATTTTGATGAAATTTGGTACAGAAATAGACTAGAGCTTGGGAAAGGACATAAGTTGAGATTTATCGTGAAAAAAATGCTTAAAAGGGTTGAAATAGGGGATGAAAGGCATGTGGAGTTGTGTGATTCTTTATGAATTATGTTGATGTTAAAAGGTGTGTCTTTAATTTAATTTTTTTTTCATAAGGACAATTTCCTATAGACCACGTCGCCAATAAAAACCGTTAAGCTTTCTAATATTAATTTGTATAGGGTTGCAAAGACAATTTTCCATAATTAGACCCTGTCGCCAATAATGACTATATCATAATGGCGTCGCAGAAAACAGCAATTACCTCGGTGAGAAACAACACATGTGCTGTATCAACAATGGTTTATATCAAACTATAATGTGCTGCCGCTTTTATTTAATATTTGTATTACTTACTGTTCACTCACACACTCACTCATTTATTCATTCATACTCTACCCGCAATTATGAATCATATATTCTCTCACCCTTAAGGCAGCGTTCGCAAGAAAACGTTTTCCTTCGACTGGTTTTTCTTCGACTTACTTTTCAAATCCGACTACCACGGAAATATCTTTTTATATTTCAGGTTAATATATAGCCTATGACACACACAAATAATGTGGATTTCTATTAGTAAAAGAATTTTCAAAATCGGTTCAGGAGATGCAGAGATTATCCCCTCCAATCTCACATACTTTATCTTTTTATAATATTAGTGGACTCCCTTCCGTCCGCGAAATCGCGAAATTTTAGATTTTGATCCGTAAATGGTTGATTATATAGCAAGTGTAGTGTATATATATTGTCTCTCACTCTCTCACAGATAATCACAATTACGCATTTCATCCGTAATATAAGTTTCATTCTAAGTTTATAAGTTCTATAAGTTAGCAACTCATTCTTGATGAAGGAGATCAATCTCTTTGATTTCTTTCCCACGTGTGGGTTAATATCATCAACTCTTTCACTCAATAATTCATAAAGTGTCACAAATTCAATACTCTACGTTAATAAAGATAATAAAGTATCTGTGTACCAAATTCCATCCAAATCCATTTAGCCGTGTTTGTGTGATTGTATAACAAAGTTCTCAACATCCAAAGTCAAACAAAAAGATAACTTATAGCTATTGATTGTATAGACTGTCATACAAAGTACATTTGACACGTCAAATAGGTCAGTCTATCAGTCAGCTTGTCTGAAGCTACCACCAGTTTGGAAAGCAGTTTTAGATTTAGATAGTAGAAGATTAGAAGAACTGGCAATAAACTCAACAGTTGCTTTTTATAAAACGCCATTGTTTACATCAGTCTGTTTTACAAAGGTATAATCATTCAGCTGAGCATCAACGTCATTTTGATTCCAAGCTTTATCATCATTCAAGTAATCTTATTTACTAAACATTTTTTAATGTGGGTTTTAAATCGCTTAAGTGGCAAATCTAATATAGGTAAGATGTGGAATCTCATTATAGATGCGAACACCAAATTGACTCATCATTATGGTCATATTCTTTGTGGCAATATTTTGATTATAAAACAAGAATGTCCTTCCATGAATATGTGTTGAAGTGGTAAGAAAATCAGCGTGTATTTATTAGTCGCGTTGGTGTTTGCAGTGAAAACAATCAGCCTGCCTCCGACACGGCGCGATTTATTTCCCTTCGTTTTATCATAATACAGAGTTAGCTTACTTTCTATAAAGCGTGGTTTTAAATATTTATTTATGTAAACTACTAGCTGACCCAGCAAACGTTGTTTTTTCACCGAGGGCCACCCTTATCACTAAGGGGTATAAAAAATAGATGTTGACCGATTCTCAGACCTACTGAATATGCATATAAAATTTCATAAAAATCGGTCGAGCCGTTTCGGAGGAATATGGTAACTAACATTGTGACACGAGAATTTTATATAATAGACTAGAAGATATTAATTATTATGTATGTCTGTGGCCTTGTAGCGCCCAAGATAATGGACCAATTCTGATGAAGTATTATTTGTTTGAAAGGTAATTTAATCGAGATGATTCTTAGCTACGTATTGTGAAGATCTGTTCAGCCGTTTGAAGACTATCAGCTCATTGCTAACTTGAGAGCTGCCTCACAATATTACATATTGACAATTATAACTATCTTGTAACCATGGTAACACACTGACATTGCCTACACTGAGTACAGATATTTCTCGATACCATTCTTTCGATGTCAAGTATGGGGCCATTCATTAATTACGTAAGAGGATTAAGGGGGAGGAGGGTCGATCATGTCTTATTTTTTCTTATAAGGGGGTGGGAGAGAGTCTCGATAGTTCTTTCGTAAGACTACAAAAATGCGCAAAGTTGGACTATAGTAAAAATAAACATTTCTAATAATCGTTACTTTGAAAAATAAACATTAAAACAAACCACGTGTATTCAATTTTTCCATTAGAATCTTACGTAATAAATATTAAACAGGGGGAGGGGGTCGGCCTATTCTTATTTTTTTTTATAATAGGGTCAAAAACTAACGAAAATAATCTTACGTAATAAATGAATAGAATCGAGTAGCTTTTTTATCTATATTTTTTTTCATTTTATGAATCATTGTTGTCTGTGTTGGCTGCTGTTTTTAACATATTTTTTCAACAATAGGTACAAAAATATCGATATATACAAGGTAATATCGATTCTTCTAAATCGATGTCATGTCGGTATTGATACTTAGTGACTGTATTCAATTAAAGATTCAGTCGGGGGTCATTTAAATTTTTAATTTAATAGTTTTACTAACCACGATGTATATCCTCACCTACCAAGAGAGGGTCGGCATTGTTTATGTTATTCCACCGTATTTTGCCCAACAAAAGACAGCCCACTTGTTTACTTTCTGCCAAATCACTACCCTTACCAATGATATCTATCAACGCATATTTTATTAAAAAACACAGGGGTTCGTATATTTCAATCAAATTTAGTGTCTATTCACTTGCACGTACAGACTAAGTGATATTTTATTATTTTAATGGGTTTAAAAAGCGGAATTGCTGATAATGACATATTATATTTTTATGATCCTAAACAAACAGCTATTCAATTGGCACTTCAAAATTTTCAAAAATTTTTTTTATATATACTAATATATATAGCTGAAGAGTTTGTTTGCTTGAACGCGCTAATATCAGGAACTACTGGTCCGATTTGAATAATTCTTTCAGTGTTAGATAGCCCATTTATCGAGGAAGGCTATAGGATATATATTATTACGCTACGACCAATAGGAGAGGAGCTACGCGTGGAAGAAGTCGCGCGGGTCGACTAGTTAATAGTATGTGTAAAGAGTTGAAAGGGAGTGTCACTTCGTGCTAGCAATATATTATTGCTAGCACGAAGTGACACTAGTTAGTCCTGATAATTTAGCGGCAGTTTGACTAGTGATTTCATTAATTCAATATAGCTTTATTGAGGGTCATGTAAATCATTGTTTTTTTTGTTGAGTTACAACATTTTGTTGGATTGAGTAGTACGGTATAGTGTATCATCATGATAAGTTAATAAATATTATAACTTTGTTTCTGATAAATCCTAACTAATATAAGCGTAAGAAATTCTGTCTGTCTATCTGTCACACGTAAACCCTTGTACCGATTTTGAAACAAGAAGGCCTGAAGAGGTTGAAATAGGGGATGAAGTGCAGCTAGCCTAGCTGCGGAAACCTCCACGAGAGCCCACCATTTTCTGGGCCGTTGCACTCTGGGCAACTGCGCGTAGCTAATAGCTATTAGGGGTCCTTAAACACCATCGTGGTCTGGTGGCCCGAGGTACGGGTCGCTCCAGGTACTCCTCTGTTTGCAGAGATGACTTGTGAGAGACCCGATCTCGAGGGATATGAGTCGTTTCTGACTCCTATATCTCCTCCTACTCCTATGTCGCTGGGAGTCCCATATAACCCTTTTAAGGGGTATGCGTTTAGCATTTCCCACAATAAAAAAAAGGGGATGAAGTGCACGTCGAGTGTGATTGTTTGTCTTTGGGAATTAGACATATATAAATTAAAATGTAAAATATAATGATACTAGCTTCGCCCCGCGGTTTCACCCGCTATATTTTGGATAATTCACACTATATCATTATAAATTATAGCCCATATGTTATTCTGCTAGCTATATTATTGTAAAGTTTCATCAAAATCAGTTCAGTAGTTTTTACGTGAAAGAGTAAGGCTGCGTTTCCACGAGAGATGAATGTGTTCATTAGAATCGCTTCATTTACCTTATCTCGCTCAGATTGGTGGAAACGCAGCCTAAGTAAAATTTCATATAATTAGAATGCTAGATGTAAACGTTGGTAGTCAGTCTCCTCTCCAATGAAGATGCTCCCCATGGCCAAGGTCTATTAATTAAAAGATGATCTTAGAAATGAAGTAACAGAACTGGTCTGCATCACCCTCATTTTATTTTAGAAAAGATTACCTACTAGCCCTTCCAAGTAAGCTAAAATGCTTGTGTCAGAAGTGGGCTACGTCAGTAGTCCAATGAGTGGGATTTGAACCCACGACCTATCGAATAAGTTCGTTTGATCATTAATTAGCTCAGCTGTTTAAAAATTACAAACGCTTATGTTGTATTATACTAATATATAAAGCTGAAGTTTGTATGTTTGCTTGAACGCGCTTATCTCAGGCTCTACTGGTCCGATTTGAAAAATTCTTTCAGTGTTAGATAGCCCATTTATCGAGGAAGGCTATAGGCTATATATCATCACGCTAAGACCAATAGGAGCGGAGCGACACGCGGACGAAATCACAAGGGTCGACTAGTATTTTTTTTCATGGATTTTATCCCAGTCATTTTATTACTGAAATTAATCCATGACATGTATAATTATAATAATTTCTTCTCTTCTAGATACCAATCTCTGTGATAAGATATAACTCCTCTAACTCAGACCGACAGATAAGACCTTACATTATTATTAGTACATCCTTAATTTATAAATAAAAAACTTAATGGGATTTTTCAAAGATTTAATATATTTATTACGTAATTTTCAATAATATATTCTAGTTTTCATTGTGATATCACTATACAGGTTTACATCTATAAATAATTTACACTGAACAATATAAGAATTAACAAAAATCACTAAAAATTCCGAAATAATATTAAAATTAATTGTATATGCACAGGGCCGGATCCAGGCTTTTAATAATGGGAGACACAGTATTAAAATGAAATAGGCAAAAACATCTCAGGATTTTTACCATTAGATAAAAATAAAGAATTGTTTTCATGGATCCAGCCGGCATATTATTATAAATAATCTCAGAATTAATAATCAAAGCATGATATAATAATTATGTAAAATAAAACGTATGGCATCTCATAAATGCAACGTCAAAACGCCTCTGCGCTAAAACAATTATGTCTAAATATTACCGTAATAATTACATGTAATTATTACTATAAAAGTTATTTAACAAGCGTTTAATCAGTCTAAAGAAAAATCTAAAATTGTGACGGTCACCAATAAACATATTACTAAAGCTAATAGAAAAGTTTGAAGTTGTCTAAACTTGTTTTTGAAATATATTTACTGGCAACCCGCAGCAGGAAAATAGTTAAAGTCTATCCTTATATTTAAACATATATTTACATTAATCTATAATTACGTTAAGTCGTTGTAACATGGACTTCATCTAACAGTTAAAAATGACTACGACGAACAAAATGTAATGAGTTTCAATATTGAACGTCGTAGAAACTTGTAACTGGCCCTGAATATATAATTTATAATATTTACAACATAATTTACATTCACTGTTAAAACTACGATTTAAAACTATTTTTAAACCTACAAGTCAAAAAAAGGAACTTTAGAAAAATCACGTAATCGTGAAACATAAAAGGGAAACAGATTCTGAGATCTAATTTTTCAAAAGGAATATTGGGGAATAAAAAGGATAACAATTATATACAAGAAAATATAAAATCTCAAAAAACAACATATGAAATTCCATCTTGAATTTCCGTGCCCTAAACCTCAGGTCAGAATATAACTGTTAACGGTCTTCTAAATTCGGGCCCCCCTTGTGTGTTCTGCGGATATTGGCCTGGATATTGTGGCATTAGGAGACTGGAGGAGGACTGGTAGTAAGGGAGGGAAGGGGATGGATTAGAACCTGATGAAGAGCTGCCCTCTGCACGATCTTGGGTTTTCTGGGTATCAGGAGATTCCGCTGGAGACCTTGGCGATAAGCTAGACGCTGAATTAACCGTTGAAGTCAAACCTGCCATAGCGACAGAAGCATCGGAGTACATCTTGGAGATGTCCATCGGATATGAGCGTTGCTGCTGCTGATCCATGTACATGTAAGCTTTTGATAACGCAGCTGAATCCAAATAGCCTCGAGAAGGATCTGGATACATACTATAGCTCCTGTATTTATCCTCGATCGAATATTTTGACATGTCCATAGAAGAACCAACCTGTAACAATAATTTAAGTTAAGTTTGTGGATAATAATCATTAACTCCTCAGTGAAGGGAGAGCGTGTGACTAGTTATATACATAATAAATATAATGTATTTATTTATTACTTAATAACGCAATATATCTTAGCTCTGGTTGCCATTACATAGGCGTATGATAAAATTTAAAATGATTATCGACGCATAAATCCGTGTACCCATCGACGGCAGTCGACATTTATAAATGTAGCAATTAATATCTACTTGTCCGTACGTCACATAAATATACAAAGTCAAAATATTGAAAAATCAGCACCTCCATTAATTTCGTAAGCCGATTATCATATTTTTGATGTATCTACATTTCTACAAATATCTCGAAATTGAATACAGTTTACGAGGACAGGGAATAGCAAATGATACTCTATTAGATTGTAATATGAATGTAAATGGGATGAAATATGATCGGATATGAAAGGTAATGCACGCTACATACGGGCAGACACAAATCAATGGCAACAAAGCTTTCGAATAATGCCCCGAGTTTTAAATTTTTTAATGAAGTGAGTCGTACACAATATTGTGAGGAAAATATGCTCTGACACGATACACACTGCTACCTAGGTCGTACTTTATGTTGTAAAATATAAAGTTATATGTTTATTGATTTGTTACCAATAAACTTGAAAAAAAAATGGTAAAGTTATATTTATCCAAGTAATAAAATAGCAGATAAAATAAGTCTATTGAAGACTTTAGCATTTCACAATTCAATTGTCAAATGTCATCTATAATAGCTGATTGACAAAGATACAATATTAACAAATAAGGCCCTTTTAATTGTTTTTTTTATCGGTTTTTTCATCATTATAGTTAATTAACTGAAATATCCTGTAACTTCTAATTTTGCTTTAAAATTACCTAAAAAAGTGGAAAAGAGCTGAAACATAATTAACAGACAATCATTTTCCAAACACGAGATTTTAACATATTTAAAGGCTCTGTCCCAACCTAAACTATTGATTGTGTACAAAAGGTATAAACGCCTAAGTTTTATCTGTTGCTGTTCCTTTAGCCTCAGGGTAGCGACATATAAATAAGGTATAATAAAGTAGAGATTCTTTAACGTCAAAGATAGTCAAATAAAAGCAAGAAATGATTCAATAGTCCGTATGTAATCCCCGTTAACGCATAACATACGCCGGTCGTCGGTCGCTAAATCAGGATTAGCCCGACACTGCCACACCGCCGCGCCCGCGCCGCCCCGCGCTGCGACATCAAGCGCTGGGTTTACGGCCGGCCCTGTGCTTGCCTTCGCCTCTATTTTATTACTGACGTATATGTATGGGCACAATGGATATCTATTTATATGATATATTGTATATAAAACAATATTGTTTGCTTTTTTGTAAGAAATAAATTTAATAATATATGTCAACAAACAAAAGTTATAATATATAGTTTTAAGAGAAGTTCTATTAATTGTAAGTTATGTAATAGTTGTTTTCCTCCTTTACTAATTTCAAAATGAAGGCATAAATATATATTTAATAAAAAAAATTGCTTTCAACGAGCAACACTAATAAAACATCTGTAACTCCCTTATTTAATTAATATTATAATTTAGTTATCTACTTCTACTCAACTTGTCAATCTTGTATTTAAATACGGTCAAATATCAATAGTATCGAAAATTTATCGGTTTAAAAAATCGATATTAACTTTTATAAGTCGATTTATTGTATTGTTAAAAACAAAATATAAAAACAGCAGTCAATACAGACTTAACAAATATTCATTAAATGCAAAAAAAATATATGTTATAAAACAATTTTAACAAAAAATTTAACCGACATCACACTAAAAAATGCACTCAAAAGTAAGAAATAATACCGTTATTTAATAACCTCCCTTTATTAGGACAATAATTGACATTCTAAGAATCTACTGGTAATATCAACATGAAAATTATTTATTTACATTTTCTCATAGTAATAGTTGCTTAACATTCTTAACTATATTATGGCTATCTGTGGTCTTCCTCATCAGCTCCACTTCACCTTATTGTATATATTGATAATTACTGAATGCAAATGGGACTAATTTGTAAGCATATCCTACCAAATACAAAAAGAAATTTCCGATTCGGTTCATAAATGAAGGAGTTCTGAGGAGTTTAATAAACATAAAAAATTTTTTTTGAAGTTGGTTGAAAAGCTAGATACTAGATTCTATTTGATATTTGACATCGAAAGAAAGGTATCGAGAAATACCGTTTCGTCTGTACCTACTCAGTGTAAGCAATGTTAGTGTGTTACCATATTGTGAGGCAGCTCTCAAGTTAACAATAAGGTGATAGTCTCCTCATAGCTAAGAACCATCTCGATTAAATTACCTTTCAAACAAATAAAACTTCATCAAAATCGGTTCATTATCTTGGGCGCTACAATGCTACAGACATAGAGATACATACGTTAAACTTACAACACCCCTTCGTTGTACCGTCGCGGTCGGGGTGTTATAAAATCCTAGCAGACACAAACAAAACAACATTAGCCATATATTAAGCATGAAAGCCCAATAAACAGAACCGAATAAATCATCGATCAAGATAATCGAATACGAAAATCACAATGGTTCGTTAAAACGTTTCCATACCTGCCACAGCCCGCGAAAATGCTCAATCACCGTTTTTAATATCGACACAAGGTAGCGTAGACATACGTCAAGACAGACGTTATATATATTTAATATTACTTCATAAAGTATTAAAGATATGTATCTAATATTTCAGCCGATATTTGACTAGTAATTTCGTGGATTGAACGATTAAATACAAGATTACCATAGTCGAGCAGTTAAAGCATGTCTTCACGTAGTAGAGGAGCTTTTTAAACCTACGTCTGGATCTCAAGTCTCAAGTACTATTTGGCTTCTTTTTAGCATGTTACTATCAAACGTTATAAGATAAAAAGCGCCTAATAAACTACAACTTAAATTTAAAAACAATTAGTAAACAAACACGAGCAAATCGTCAAAAACTACACGCATTGTTTGATAAACTATGACGTCACAATTCATAAAGACTAATAGTGTTTCAGTTACAATTTTAAAGCTATTCAAAAGTCTTGTTCTAATGCAATAATATTTTTTTTAATAATTTTAAACTTAACGTCTGCATCACCCAACTCCATATTGATATCACATTCAATAGTAGCTGATTATATTGTTTTCTACCGGGCTTAGGGTCCGATTCGATACGTTAATCGAAAAAGTGCGTTTTCATTATACTCCGGGAGTCTATTAAGGTGGCACAATGATCCTGATGGATAGGGGATGGTATCTGTAGAGTAGTGTATCGATATATTATCCAGTAACTAAGTGACACTTTGCTAAAGGGCGTGTAATACTACCGACAAGTATTTTGTGTTCACGGGTAGAAAAAAAAATCTTTACGTATAATTAAGTCACTTCCAAATGCTGTTTACGATCAGTACGAGTTAATGACTAGTTGCAGAAGGTTCACGAGAGCAAAATCTGGACAATAAGAAACACACACAAATTCCATATAGGTTCCATAAAGTATGACTCAGTTTTTTTTTCTTCTCTTATATAAATACTAATCCCAACTAATATTATAATTTTGACAGTAACTCGTAGGTAATTCTTAAGAATACAAACTAAATATATTTATGTGTGATTTAATATACTATTAACGCCATCTATTGACTGATAGATGATCTGTCTTGCCTGTTACGCAATCACGGTTAAATCACCGAACCGATTGTGATGAAATTTAGTACAGAGATAGATCAGGGTTTGGAAAAGGACATAGGCTATGTTTTGTCGCGAAAAAAATACTTAAGAATACAGTCCCTGGTTGTAGAAAGGGCGACGTCGAAACCTGATCAAAACTTGTGTGACTTCCAACTTATGTTATAAATGCGAATGGAACTCCGAACCGATTTTCATGAAATTTAGTACAGAGGTACATTAGAGTTTAGAGAAGGACATAGGCTATGTTTTATGAAACAAAAAAGGCTTGAAGGGGTTGAAATAGGGGATGAAGTGCATGACGATCTGTGTGAGCGTTTGTCCATGGGAATTTGTCATATTTAAATTGTGACACTGGATAATAACGTGGACGAAACCAGGAGGGGTCGACTAGTATGTTAATTTATTGTATGTATGGTTTATAAATTGCAAAACCAATAATATTTACAAGCAAATCATGTTATTCAGTGAACCCTATAAAAACGTAATCGATTAAAACACTACTTGACACACAACTTGTGCAATTACGCTCCCCAACCCTCGATGCTTCTCGATCTTACCCCTCAACCCCTCACGTAATCTGTTGATGACATTGATGCGTTAAATATATCTTAATCTATACTTAAATGCTTACTTATCGACAAATTTTACTAATATATGTTGGGATGTTTGTTACTTAATTACTCATATTATCTGAACAGAGTAACACATAGGATACTTCATTCTATAAACAAGATATGAAAAAGCTACACAGCAAGAATACACGGGATACTTTTTATCCCGGAAAGAAGTATAGGATAGTTTCTCCTCCTCGATTTTTTCGATTCCTCAATAAACTTCTTTGACAGATTAAGTCTATTAGTGGAAGGGTGATGGAGAGAATTAAAATACTTCCACTCTTTTTAAAACCATCCAAATCCAAAATCAAGACCTTTAAAGAGACTATAAAAAAAATAATCATATCCCAATGGAACTGAGGCAGTCTGATTCTGATTTCATAAAGAAGATATTGTCTTAAGTAGTGCAAGTAATGTATTGGATGGTGTTAGAATTCAGTGAAAGGACCTTGAAAACCAGCACCTGGGTCTCAAGCTTTAAGCACAGTAATATTATTATATTAAATTAGTTGTTCATGGTCACCCTATCAACAAACACAAGGAGAGATAGAGTTATAAGGATAATCTGTACCTGTCCGGATAGTTACACAGCAGAATTCAGATTTTCTCATTATTCACATTCAATGGTTTAATTAAACTCTGTATTTAATACAAAGACGTGATAGTGGTTGAAATACTTATTACTATAGAGGTTATACAAAGAGAGAGGAGGAATATCATAAATTATATAATAAAGAAACTCACTTTTGTACCAACTCACTCAATCACCCTCTTACTAATAGACTCACTCAGATACTTCTATACCACAAGGACTATGCTGCTTCACGGGATAAAAAGAATCTTATACTATATTTCAGCTTATAAAGTACTAGCCCACACGCTCTCGCTTCGCTGAGGTGTGTTCAAACTGTTCAAATTCACTCTACTAATTTATTGATTCATACTCTACCCGCAACTATGAATCATATATCTCTCATTGTTAAGGCAGTTTTTCTCAGACTTACTTTGCAAATCCGACTACCACGAAACAGTATTTTCAATTTTCGGGTTAATATATTGTCTATGAGACTCACAAATGATGTGGATTTCTATTGGTAAAAGAATTTTAACAATTATAACAAATTATAACAAACCTACAATTATAACAAAATCAAAATTTACTTTAATTTGTAAATAGTGCTTAGGATAGGGTCCCTATGGATCCATCCATGTCCGTTTCATGGTAGTGTTCCTCTAATCATATATATAATCATAGTAGGTATACATGTGTGCGACCACGGTTCTACCTTGACCATTTTTATACCGATACATTTCTAGGTTTCTATCTGATTAGTTTCTTGTTTCGTCCTTTTTAGACCACTTTTTTACGTAGTCGGGTTATAGTTGTTTTAAACTTTATTTTTTTATTTAATAATTTTCCGTTTTCCGATCAAGATAACTTTTATAATCTAATATTATAACGTAATTGTTGGCTTTTATTTGTTTAAACGAGTAAATAACTGCAACAACAGGACCGCACGAACAATACGACCGCATTTTAAACATATATCTTGACTTAAACAATAAGATATATAAACATATTTGTAATGTGCTCGTTAAGACCTTTCTTTTGACACCAAACACGTGATAATCAGCTCAGTTTAATTTTTTTCGGAGTTAGAACCTGAGGTTTAAATACCGTCATAAAAAAAAATCATAAAACATTTATAGCCTATGTCACCCGCGCAATTATTACGAATCTATTGACACCTCACTCATGAAAATTGGTTCAGTAGTTTAGGCGGTAGAGTGGAACATACAAACATACATACATAGATACATACATAGACTGCCAAAATCATAACCCTTCCTTTTGGCTTCGCCGTAGTCGGGTAAAAAGGGAGGGCCAAAGCCCGTCCAACCTTCATTAAAATATAAAAAAAAAACTCTTATGTAAGGACATATTCTTAATTCATCACCTCATCACTCACCTCGTTGGTGATCATTCTTCAATTCTAGTTAGACAAGATTAAATTTATTGTTGTTTTATTAAGCGATTGGGCAATGGAAAGGAATTTTTAATCTAAATGTCAAATATTTATAAATGTCAATAAGCAATATATTTTATGTGATTGGTTTTAGTTTTTAATGTCCATAGATCTTAAATCAGACAGTAGCAAATGAAATTTATCATGACTTTTATATAAAAATATAATAAAATGTAACTTATTGAGTGTCTGTAACCTACCTACATGGAAAATAAAAAACTAAACTAAACTTTTCAACGTCTTTTAGCCCAGCGGACTTTAGTAACTTTTTGCTGACGTAGATTAGGAAATTAAAAATGCTATAAGGGAAAAATAATTAAGGCTGTTTATTCTCTATCATATACTCAGATCACGCTTACTTTCATTTTATCACATTTTTTGAATAAAACATGCATAGTTAAAAAAAAATCTAGAATTTTTAGAATCTAGAATTTAGTTTACCACAGATTTGCTAGGCCTTTGATCATGGTTGATCAAAGGCCCAGCAAATGTATGTTAAATTGATGGTGATTTGATTTTTTTGGTAGATAAGGTGCAAACGAGTAGATGGTTCACGTGATGGTAAGTGGCCACCATCGCCCATGGACATCGATAGCCTAGAGTCCATTAGATCGGTAGCATTAATGCGTGAGGGAGTGGGTAAGTCTGGTCCACATGCGGCTCTACTGATGGTCGTAAGCCAGTCGTGGAACAGATCCTCTACCACCAAAGGGTGGTAGGTTACTCGGCTCTTACGAGATGCTTTCCCAGCGGCAGAGGGGTACTTCTAACCCGTCCCCTCACGGGTAACAATTTTTAACTAACTTTAAAAGGAAGGGGTTCTTATTTTAATTCATTGCCATTGGAAATATCTTGAAAAAAATCTAAGGTTTTGATCAAGGTCTTCCCCTTTGAGTTTAAATATTTAACAGACGATAATTGATTCATTACACGAATCCCCAAAACAGATTATTACATCATAATGATCACAACAATTTTTAATTTCAAAATAGCTGCAATATGGGGGATGTTTTAAGGGAGGACGCTTTTTTAAATGTCATGTTAGAAATTAATTATAGTATTAAATTGGAAATACAATGGAGAAAATAAATATAACAGATCTTAGATTACGTTCTGTTATACTTGTTTTCTAGTTTTGGACCCTCGTGATTTATATTTTTAGGGATCCGTACCTTAGACTGATAAAAAATCATTAAGTAAGACAATTTGTTTGAAGCTACCACCAGTTTCGAAAGCAGTTTCCCGATGAGAAGAACTAGTAAAACCCTCAACGGTTGCTCGTATTAAATCTGTCTGTTTTACAAAGGTATAATCATTCAGCTGAGTATCTAGTAAGGTTTATTATTAATCTCGCAATAGAATCAAAACTTATAGCCTACTTCCTGTAGAATCATACAATTAGGCCAGAACTCTCGATGCGGGATTTCGACTCGCACTTGTCTGATTATTTATTTTGAAATATTCTTTTGGATGTATTAATTGTGTAGAACAATGAAATCTTAACTATATTTAACATAGATGTAATTTCTAGAACATAACTATATAAAAATCTCGCGTCGCAGTGTTTGTTATCGACCTGCTCCGAAATGGCTGTTTTAAAATATTTATTTAAGTGTAGGTCAAAACGACAATATCCATGTACAAAATATGGTATCCCTTGCTAATCTTAGCAACCCGCCTTTGTTTACAGTTGAGCGGTGAGTCGTCACAATAATGCGGGGGATGGCACCCTTGTGGGTTGTAGTGTGAACACGCTTAAAATATGGATAGGGTTAGTGTGACTTTATTAAATTTTACAAGTATAGTTAAATAGTTTTGATTTTGAGGATCAAGATTAATTTTGATTTTATTACTCTTTAATATAACCACCCTCCCTACGAACGAAATAACTTGTTCTCATAACGAAAACTACTAATTTATTTTTAAACTTAAGAGGAAATCAGTCGACACTGTTTTCATACTGTTTCCTCCTAGGATAATGAAGTTACAGAAAAAGAAAAAATGCGATATATACGTACCTCTGCCATGACTGTACGTTTTGTTTTTTTTTATTATTTTATTAATATAATAGAAAAAAAAAAACTTTTAAAATTAAAAAAACGACTTTTTTATTTACATTTGCAAACATCCAGCAAACTAATTATTACTAACATAAACCAAAAAATCAAAACGTACGGACATAGCTTAGACCCTGTACTGCATTTTAACGAAATAAATATTAAAATCAGTCCAGATTTCAGGGGATTACGAAAGGATTATTTTACTAATGTTACGTAGGTAAAAGTTCGAGCTGTAGTTCTCTCTATCACACGGTAAGGGGTAAGCTTGGGGCTTAGGGCGACACCAATATTTTTGGTAAAAATCTATTTTTCAAAAGTGTCAAAGTCCTCTTAAGAACCAATTTTCAATAACTGACACTTCAGGAGTTTGCATACATTTTTAGAAGTACTAATTATTATTTCCTCTAAACCAGACATTAAAACCTAAGATAATATCTTTAATGTTGCTAAGACTGTAATAATATTGTAAATAGATTTATACACGTTATGATTACCATGACAACGATTACATAAGCTTCCTTCAAGGCACATGCAACAAATTTTAACACAGTTCCCACTAATGGAAAAAGCAATAAATGACAAAGGTTTGTGTAATTAAATAAATAAATAATATCTTTATGGATTACACCAAATTGCATTTTTTATAACATGTGAAAAATCACAGTGGATTTTTTGATCACGTTTATGATCGGTATATCTCATCTTTTACCTGTTTTTATCCGTTTTGTTTGATTCATATTATTTTATTGACTTTTTATTCTATTATCTAATTATTATGATATTTGTTTGCTTTTATTTATATATCAATAATTGTAACGATTGAGATCAAATACCAACTGTCTGTTATGCTTTCTGGCTTAAACCACTTAACCGGTTTGTATGAATTTTGGTACAGAGATAGACTAAAGCTTGGGAAAAGACATATGTTACATTTTGTAGCAAAACGGAGGCTTGAAGGTGTTGAAATAGGGATTGAAGTCGAGCTGTGTGACTGTTTATGTATTTGGGAATTAGTAATATATAAATTACAGATGTTGAAAATTAAAATGTGAAATATAGTGATATAGCAATAGCAGCCATATAATATAGGGGTGGCTCGACTAGTAATGAAGATGAACTTCACAGTCATCAAATCCAATAATTAGCAAACAGTCTAATATATAAAAAATTACATAAAAACCGAGTGTTAAAATATAATTAATAATTACGCTACCATTAGGTTCTTCATCGGCATATCGAATCACTCACTTTTTTGTTCCCGCACCGTTTCGCTAATGTAAAGAGTAAACTCATTCCTGCTTCATTACACGCTTATTATTTTTTTAATGGCGCTTGTCGTTTTATCTCTAACTAGCGACCCGTCCCGGCTTCACACGAGGGACTATTATACCACAAAAAGGGTTTTGATGAAATCTCTCGAGCGGCTAGTTTTTCCCGACATTTTTAACAATTTTCGTCATATTTTAACTAATTTACACAAAAACTTAATAAATTATACATCGAAACCTTCCTCCTTAATCACTCTGTCTATTGAGAAAAACAGCAAGAAAATCCGTTTAGTGGTTTTTGAGTTTATAGCGATCAGACAGACAGACGCGGCGTGAAAATGTTATGTAGCGATTTTTTATGAACTTAACACATAGTTATTAAACTGTCGAGTTAGTAGAATATTTTTTAATTAACTAACAGCCAATGAATAATTTGATTAGGTCAGTATTCAATGTATACTACAACAGACCCCTTGAAATGAACGAGATCTAAATAAAATTCTTATAGCTTCTGATGAAAATTACATTGAAACTCTATTTTCAAATCCTTTAGTGAAAAAAAACCAGAATATTAAAACAAAGGGCAATAACTTTCGATAACATATGGTAGAAGTTGAAATTTGAACGAAACAGCTATACTTTTTGAAGGCTTTCTAACTATATTTCTACATTATTTTTTACGACACTAATTTTTTTTTCAACTAATGATGATTTTTAAGAACATCTAATTAAGATTTTATACGTAGAAAAAATTGAAAAATAATTAATCACCATCAGTTTCGGTTGTTATTAAGGAGAGACGCAACCTGTCGCTTTCATATTACACGGTGTAAATTTGCTTAACATTTCGGCAACATCATACAGTCTATTTACAATAGGCAACTTTTTCTAATTTTTTAATAATTATAAATTAACGCTATTAGCTGTTAAAACTGTAAATTTTGATCCCTGGAAGCTGGGTCTCCTGTTATTGAGGCAATAGTCAAAAAGGCTATTTGGGAAACTGATAAAATACCTTTTAATGAAAAGAAGTCAAGGATACTTCTTAGATTCCATTTGTCTTTATACTTTATAGTTAGGGCTTAAATATTTGAGCACTCTTACCATATTCAGGCTCACATTATAGTGTTTATGACTACTCAAATTTAACTGTTCTACCAATAGCCATCAAAGAGTACTAGACCCTATATCCTAACCCAATTGGATACTAAGATGCGATACCTAACTGATAAGTATATTCTTGGACACTTCATTTATATATAAAATATTGTCTAAAATTATACCTGAGCGTTAGGCGTCAATGCAGCTGATATAGCATTCTGCTGAGCCGCTGCAGCTGCTGCTGCTGCCATGCTTGCACCAAGTGGCCCATACGCTGCTCCGTAGTAGCCACCCATAGCTTGGGTCATACCACCACCGGCCATACCTGTGGACAAAGAGTTAGATTTGATTATTTTTATTTCATTTATAAGGAATAAATTTTGGAGACAAGTGGGACAGAAAAAAGTTAGCATATTACGAACAGGCGAGAGTAGGACTAATATTTGTACAATCGTTGTTCTCTCATCTCTCTTTGGCCTAAAACTTAGCAACACAAAAATAGATGAATTGTAATATTATCATCATATAAATAGAAGAATACCAAGCAGTTCCGAACCTTTCTCTTCTCTCGTTGTTATCAATTATTAAATTTTTAATAATGACAGGTCAAGTAGTACAGTAAAACGTAACCAGTTTAACATAGTATACATATATGAGAGTAAATCTTAGGCAACAATTAAACAAGCCTACCATTCAGCATTCACCCCAAAGCTCAAAGCTCAAAGGCGTGTTTAATAAACACCTCTAAGGAACTGACCGGCAGTTAATAGAACTCGAGGACCGTCGGATTATTCTCTACAATGAAATAATTAATTGGTGCTCAAATCGGCTGCCGGGTATTGTGCCGGACTCAATGGACGGTCCATTATGGAGGTGTGGAAATCTAAGTTTGTATGCGTTTTGAATTATGAATTACATTTTGAATACCTACAGTTTAGTTGTGCACTATCGATGCGATCTCCCTTTGCAATGTCCAAAGACAAAATTACAGCACCTAATATAGGTCTGACTTATGTAAAGTTTACTGCTTCTATATAACAAGATGGAAGGATACGAGGCTGCAAAACCCTGACCAAGATATTCAGAAATAAAAAAACTACCACAAAGAATGGTATGTAAAGTTTGCTATACGATTGCTGTTAATTATATTTAATTTGCAAAACTAACCATGTTAGTTTGTTTGATAGAAGCCTGACTATTTTATATAGCATAATATTGTGAGAATCTAACATTATGCATTCAACAACACAAAAGAGGACTACGAAGGAATAAATAACTTATCAACAGATTTAAATGCTAGAAAAGAAGAGAAAGCTAAAGATTCTCATTTTATGAGAATGGGAAGAAGTGGCATTCTAGAAAGACGTAGAAATACTATATTAGCCACGCGATGAATATGTCAAATGAACTTAAAAAAAAAATCAAGTACTAGTTTGTGTGATGACTTAAACTCAAAGTGAAACTATCCATAGTGGGAAATTCGAGAGAAAGTGAAAGCATTGTAACTAAGGAAGTAGATTGAACTTCAGAGAATAATCTGTTGCCTGTAAACCTCTTTTTTCCAGGTCCCTAAACTCAAGCTAGTAATAATACTTCAAAATCTTCTACAGACAAATTCTTCTATTTTATTATAGCTTGCGAAATTTCAAGTTAATAAAATTTATATTTCCTGATTTCGTAATTAATTTATGTTTTTGTTATATACTAAACTATATCTATGTTTTATATATTATATACCGGATATTCGATTATTAGTAGTTAATTTAAAACTGTGATTGAGATGGAGCACTTACATTTATTATAAATTAATGGGCGCCATTTATAATGAATGCGATTTGATTCGGATTCGTCAAATAAGCGTCGAATGTTTGAATTATACGACAGAAAGCGATTATTACGAAATCGATTTTTATTCACACGGTGACCAAATTGCTGAACATTCTAACAGCATCTACAGTTATATTATATAGTTGATAGCTTTGATAAAACACGGTACAGAAAAAGTTAATCCTAATGATAGCCAACGAAAAGATGGCATATAATTTGGCGTATTAGCTGTAGTCCTGTATCTAAGGCAGCATTTCCAAAAATTGCGATTTAATTCTGTCCATGTCCTGACATCCTTTAATGAATAACACGGTCTAAAAGCACCTATAATTCAGACCCATCTACCAGGTTTAAAAAATGCACAGACTTTGAAGTTACCACCACTGAATCTTCATAACAGCAAATTCTTACCTATGGGCATATATGTCCTGTCATGGGGTGTCCGAATAAAAGTTGTATAGGCCCAAGGAAGGCACAAACTCATTTCATCCGTTGGTTAAACCATTTTGCATGCTGTTAGGTTTCTCATCTCTTATTAATACAACTTTAGATTGTTTTTGATTGAGCCTAAAATGATTCCTAATCTATTATTAATAATGTGCAAAACTGGATCTATTTAACCGCAACCACTCGAAGATTTACCACTCTACGATAGAATTCTAAATAAAAAATATACGAGATATCTGGTGTCAATCGGGACAATATATTATCACGCAAATCTTCCCCGAACGCGTCCATAGGCACTGAGTCGAAAATCCCTTAGCAACCATTGTGCACTTGTGGAAAGGGCCGATGGAATTTTTTTTATTATATTTATAATTAAATTCGTTGTCATCTCTCGCCGTATTCTGATGTCTTCGCCTGGTATTGGCGTGAATAACGTCGGATCTCCCCGGACTTTTTCGAGAGTTTTATTAATTTTCAACAAACGGTCGGTGCTTTTTAAATATTTTTTGAGGATGACAGAGACTTAAATGGTTCTTCCTGAGTGCAAATAGATGTCAATGCGTGGTTTTGAGTTATTGGCAGCTTATAATTAAGAGTAGGGAATATATTTGTGAAAGGTATCATCATCATTTATATAAAAAAACCTTTAAGTAGGTGTTTTATCTGACGTTTAGTACTAAATCATCCTACAGAGGGAGGAATATACCAATAACGACTTATATTATCTGTATTATATCACAGGTATTTGAGTATAACTTCGCTTTCAATAAAGTTAGAGTAGTTACATGAGTTTGCTTACGATCTCTCCATGTTTCCCTATCGCCTATTTTGCCACTAGTATCTAGTTCTAGTTTAGTTTCTAGAAAAAATTCATTCAAGAAATCAGTTTGCGAAATCCACTCCCTGTCAGCTGTAAAATTTTCATGAATGAAAGAAATGAAGATTCAGAAAGACAGTGTTGCAGTAACAAATTCTGACTAACATTCAGAAGGACAGAAACTCATCAATGTCCATATGATGATCACCTAACATAAGTTAGACTTTTGCTTCGCTCTTTTCTTCGACATAAACTACACTTTCTATATAGGGGATAAATCTATTATTTCTAAAACCCATAGCACTACGAATAAGCTTTTAGTAACTTGCCAAATCACCTTATTCAAAAACACCTGACGTGCAAAGAATGACCATTTTTCCGTGAAATTTAACGCATTCAAATACACAAAACGAGGGCCGAACGAAATCCCTCCGTGAGACCTTACTAAATCGATATGCACAATACTTTGCTATATTAATAGACGTGTGTATGGATGGATGTATGGTGTGGTCATTATGGACTGAATAGGCATAGGAAATGGGTTTGTGAACTTGTGTAGGGTGGCCGGCGAGTCTTTAAAGGTTTTTCTTTTGTGATTTGAATATTTTATGTTACACTTAGATTGTTTGTTACATTTGGAGAAAGATAAGATGGAAATTATTTCATTACACGTGTTGTTATTTGTCATGCAAGTTTACCATACGACAGTAATTTATTTCTTCATCTACGTAATCAATAAGGATTCCTAATACTACAGACGAGCAAAAACCCGTGAAACTTTCAAACGATTGCTGTCATTACCTACAACATACTTGAATTTATTTCAAGATCGCTGTTTAAACATTTTGAATATGCATCGATAAGTTTGTTCTTGTTTGTTTGTTTTGTTGAATGTATGTATGTATATTTATTTCTTAATATATTTTATAAGTTGAAATATCAATTTTTTATCGTCTTAAATTATCCATGTATTTCTACGGATCATAACCACCTTATCTATGTATTTTTTGTCATGTATTAGACTTTTTATGTTGTATTTGTGTTTTTTTAATACAATAAAGTGTATATACATCATATATATACCATGTAGATAATGTATTTCCTCTGTTCCGATAGAATTAGCTTAGATAGTCAGTTAGATTTCACAGAGTAAACATAGCCTAAGTAGTGCAGCTGAATTTAATGCTAGGCTTCCCATTTTGAGGTTCACAGAAGTTTCATATTTTTTGTGTCGATTAAATTTTAAATAAGTTAGTTGAATGTTGATTGTAGGTGATGTTGCGTGTAGTAGAAGAGCTATTTAAATCTCGTCATTGGTTTTTGACTGTTATTCCTACTCATTTGAGTAAAATGTTACTTTTTGAATGAAAATAACTCTACTTCTAATCCTACCGTGAACAAGTCGAAAACTTGATCTTGAAACACTAAACAAAAAGCCGTTACGCCAAAACTTTCTTTACCGTTCATACTACAAAGTGGAAATTTGCCGATTGCTCATACGATGATGGTATAATGGTAACACATTTACGAACTCAGAATTTTCTACTCTTTCATTACCGTACCGTATAAAAGCCTTAGTCACATGAACTGAATAAATAATAATAATTAGTGAATCAATTGACACATTCCAGGAAATCAGATGAGTTTAGATATAAAAAGGAAACTATTTTTTTGATAATTTAATTATTACTATTATCGACAAGTAGAAAATTACCATTATAAATAATGGAGATACGAGGATTCAGGAGCAAGGAGTATTTTATTGGAAATTTTCTCCTCTTTAAGAACCTTTGTTTGAATTGTTTAAAATATTAATAGTCTATGAAATATTGGCGAAAAACAAAATGCCTATTTTTTCTTCATCTTTGTTTATAACTTTCGAATTTTTTTATGTGCTGCAAAACAAGCTATTCATCACACATAATTTTAAGAGCAGTATCTCTATTTCCGATTATTTTTATCTTGTCTACTAGACTATATAGATTTTTCGTTATCAGGTAATTATAACATTGATGGCAGAATTAATTTAAATTTTCGTTCCTGATAATTCATCATACTGGCTTTATTGTTAACATTAATCTTATAGTAGGTATTTTTTGAGAAAGATAAGAAGATAACACCGTCGCCCAAGGACAACAATCAACAATACAAGAGAACACTCTCTTCTTCGTATATTGTCGATTATTTTATTGCCTTGAAGATAGAGTGTGAAGCGGGAATGAAGAGAAGAATGCTACGGTTCCAGCTGCAGTTCATGTGTAAGCAAGTAATAACAAACAGCATTGTTCCCCTAATAACCATTATACCTACTTAACGACAGGAAAACCAATCACCAAGTTGAGCCTGGAGTTTGTGATCGAGGTGCCGGTTATTGAACTTCCTTATACAATGATCAAAAAAGAATAAAGTAAAGCTCCTCAATAATAAACGTTCGTGTTACCGCAAACAAATGTCACTCAACAATAGTTACCATAGTAACAAATAATAAACGCGTCGTAAGAACACGTTGTTACCTTTCCCACAAGCTCCAGTTTAATTAAAACCCTTTGATGTGGCATTTTTGCGGCATCGTCTACATCTCCATAGTAAATAACCCTTTCTTAGGGAATTAATTGAGTTTTTGTCAACATTGTGCATTGTGGACGGAGATTGCGTTTGCTATTTTAGTTACATTTTGAAGTACCTATGGTTTCTTTGATTATTGGCGTTTCTAATCAATTTATAACTTAGCCGACTCGCTCTCGCTTCGCTGAGGTGTATTCTACACCACCATCTCACCAACTGTCTTCTGTCATCATCATCATTCATTAATTATTTATTTTGTCCAGCCTGGTTATAACAAGCACAACAAAAAAAGTATTATCCAATTTGTTGCAGTTGCTTTTAAATTAATACAAACACGCGATTCAATTATTCATATAGATTTAGTATTTTCAGTTGGTAAACTGACCATGACCTATGTCGCTATATGCGGACAACAATTTTCTAACGGCAAACGGCCGAATTTAAAATCTTGAAACTTTTTCAACTTTTGTGAGTTCCTTATTTAGGTAAAAAATGTTAAAATTCTATAGAATTAAAACTTCAATAATAAATATCCGATGATAATGCTACAGACAGACAAAAAACTTAACTAATCTAACCCACCGGTCAAATCAAATCAAAAATGATCAAAACACCGAAAGTGACGAGGCAGTATATTCGCCAGATACACCCCACTTGTAGTCGTAACTAACAAACCGTGGTTAAATTGATCGATTAGCTGTACTTCTGCAAATCACCAACGACGATCCGCAGTTTTATATTATACTAGTCAACCCGCCACTGCTTCACCCGGGTACACTTTACCACGTGTATTTAGATTTAATTTAAATTTTCAACATCAACTAATTCCCAAGGACATAAACGTTTACACAGCTCGACATGCACTTCATCCCCCTTTTTTTTTTTAACGATGGAAAATGCTTTTACGCATCCTCTCTCTCAGAGAGTAGTATGTGGGACTCCCAGTGGTAACACTGAATACCCACTAAAAATCATCGAAGCCGTAGCCGTCTTTTGGTGGGCACCACGGGATCGCATATATGCACTCAACTGTGGTGTCCCGACGGAAGTCCACGTGAAGTTCCAAGCCTCATTCCGTCGCGGAGAACTCCTCCGAGGCTTCACTAGGAAGCCTGGGCCATGCGCAATTCATAATTGCAGAATGAAGGCGCCGATGACTCCGCCTCTCTTCCTCGTTCGTCCGCCGCCTCCTTAAGTCTCATGACGGACTCGCTGAAATGCACTTCATCCTCTATTTCAACCCTTTTAAGGCTATTTTCGCAACAAAACGTAGCCAATGTCCTTTGTCAAACTCTAGTCTATCTCCGTATCAAAATTCATCAAAACCAGTTCTATGGTTTAAGCGTGAAAGTAACAAACAGGCAGACAATAGTTGGGATTGTAACTTTTTTATATGGTAGACCATGTAGACAAGGAAAATTGTGACCCAGGAGTAAGTTTAATGATGCTCTTGATTCATAGAAATAATAATTAAAGGAACACACACACAAACTGAAATTTATTGAAACAGTGGGTATGCTTGAAAGATATTATAGAAAATATGGAAAAAAGTTCTGTTACACTAGATGGCGCTTATTGAATCACGCGTACGCTTTCGTCATTTCAAAATATGTTTCTTCAGCAATTTACAGTGTTTTCGATGTTCCTTGTTTTTGGACTATTAGACATCAGAGCACTTGTCTGATATTCAGTGCCAGACTAGAAAAAATCCTTCCTAGTTCTACTAAATTCGATTCATATTTCTTAAAACATCTAATCTCAATGACCATTGATCATCTTTCGAATTTTGATAAATAGGTTGAAACATAATTAAGGGATCCATTACACTTGAATCTGGGTCACAAGCTTCAGGCTTCGCTCGAACTGTACATTATAGTTAATAATAGTTTACTAATATATACAGGATACGTCACATTATCATACAACTAAGCCAAAAACTGAAAGTCATGTAAACCGTCTTGTCTGTTCGCCTCACCAGACTCATGTGAATGACGTCACGCGACCGGAAGCAGCTCAGCGGGGGGTGGGGCTTCCGGCGGCGCACGCGATTGGTCACTTCCGCTCCAAACTATTGGTATAATATGCTAATCGTGATGCAGCGATTTATTGGATTATTCCTGAATTAGAGGCTATTTTCTTTTTTCGGATCTTTTTGTATTATTTCGTTACACGCAATCTCGCAATATTTCGTGGGTTCGGCACTATAATGGCCATGGTGAATTATTCTATGTTCCATGGGTTATATTAACCATAAACAAAAAAAATACCCACAGCATTAAGTCACAAAATCTGCTTGCATCATCATTTATTTTATAACTTATTTCAGTATTGAAATCTGCGGTATCACACTCCTTACCCGACCGTTTGCGTTACTTTTTAGAACCTATTACATTTTTTACGCAAATTCAAGATTTTTGACGCTGCAATTTTCAGTAGCAGTAAGATATTTTAATTATTAGATTATGAATAACGATAGTGCCATTCTCTTTCTTGTAAGTTGGAGTTACACATTTTCATTTTTCTTTTCGTGTAATTTACTATAAACGTTTTACGAACTCAGTTTGCAAGCATAACCATCGGCGATGTAACTTTGACGCTGAAATTAACATAGTTACATTCAATTTTTATAAAAGCTTAAATTCATTAAATATAAGTTGAATGTTTTACTTGTTTATTGGAGTTTTAGAATTTCTTTAAATTACTTGAGTTTTCACGGAAAAAATCTTAAAGAAAGCCTAATTTCAGTCATAAATGTCTTGATTCAGCGTCCATTATATTCCAAATAAACACAATTTTATCAAATAAACGAATATGATATAAAACTTCATTCTACAGTTAATAAATTTCATTAGTTTTCGTTTGTCAATTTAATCAGAAAAAATTACAATAAATAAAATTAAAGTACAACCGAACACCACCGAAGTTGTAAAGTAACACCAGCGCGCGGGCGCGGTGAGCGAGTGTTTGCGATTCGTAATAGGACTCTTAAGGGTTAAATACGTTTTAGTTCAGCGAGAGCGAGTCGATTGGATGGACACATAATGGTCGGATTTTCACTAAAAAATTCTTGCACATATCAAATAAAAGATTAAAATGTTTTAATTAATATCTCGCTTTATTTATAATTTCAATTGTTTAACATTTGCATAACAGACAATAAATTATTTGATACAACTGTATGAATGTTTTTCATCTCATTGTATTCGTAAATTATTGTAATTATTAACATGTGTTTTATTCGCTTTAATATTACAATAAATAATTATTATCAGTGTAAAGAAAAAATATATTTTTGATCAACTTGAAAATTATTTAGTAAGTGTTAGCGACCCGCCCTGGCTTCACACGGTTTCTCTACTACAATATTACAATATTACGTATATGTTATACATATAAACCTTCTCCTTCTTTTTTAATGTTTACTGTATGAAATCACTTGGCAGACTCGAATCTATACCGGACAAAACAATAACAATTTTTTCAGATTGTTTGTTTTAGCCCCCTATTCTACTAAAAATACAAACGCAAGTTTGTAAGAATGAATCCAGTAGCAGTAGTAGTGTATACATCCAGTATGTTTGTTACTCTTTCACGCAAAAACTACTGAATGGATTTTGATGAAACTTTACAATAATATAGCTTACACATCAGAATAACACATAGGCTATAATTTATAAAGATATATTGCGAATTATTTAAAATACAGCGGGTGAAACCGGGGGTGCAGAAAGTTTACAAATATCTTGTAAAGATAGTATTCATTCTAATGGAAATTTAATTTATCATATATGAACATGTCATCTTGATGAAGAAGTGGTCAGTGGTTCAGGTCGTGGGTTCAAAACCCATTCATTATACTACTGACGGTGCCCACTTCTAACACTAGCATTTAGTTTAGTTGGAGGGTTATAACAAAAATAATATAGACATACAATCTAATGCAAATGATACGTATGACACAACAGGTAGCTATATTTGCTCAGTTGGTACTTGGTACTATCGTAAGGTACCTGACGCGAGGCGAACCGTAAAGAATTATAGTATAGATTAAAGGACTGGAAATTACTTTATTATTGGTTCTGCAAATTATCCTTTTGGAGCTCTTTTGATATCCAAAACGAAACCTTTCCAAAAACTTTATTTAACTCTTAAATTCCTATGTGCAAGTTTTTAAAGATAAACCAAAAAAAAAGAATGGAAACTACCCCCTATTTCTATGAGGCAATCTTCCAAAGGTAAGAGAAGAAGGTATGAAAGACACATTATTATTTTAATTTAATGCACTTCACGAATAAGGGGCCGTTCAAGTATTACGTAAGCAGATTTTTGGCAATTATTAATCCCCCTTTATCAGCATTTAAAAGTTTTTCAAATTTACGTACGTTGTCGCCATGCAGAACCTCCCCTCACACCCAATATCATCAAAAATAAGCAAAGCAAGGTACCCCCGTTACTGTTTAACGTTTGGTTAGTGTTGCCAGAAAAAAAAATTGTGTTACTATTTAGCTTTGCTACAATAATAGTAGAATGAAACAATAATATTTCCATTTGGTAGAAAAAAAAATTAAACTTTCACCTGTGTCACATGTGACAATGGGGAGGGATGAGTTAAATCATTAGCTTTTAGAGGAAATTTCCCAATGTGACGTTATATGGTCTATAACTGATTCTAATAAGACTAAGTTAGTTAGGGACCGTTCAAATATTAAAAGGGAGACTCCTGTCTTTGCTTAATTTTGATGACATGGGGGTTGGGGGGGTCTGCATGGTGATTGCGTAAGCGATAAAAAAGTAAACGCGCACATCGAAACTTGAATATCATACACACAGCAAAACTCTAACCCCTCATGAGTTACAGCTTTGTTTACTTTTGCTTACATTGGGGGGTTTAAAAATGCAATAAATTTATTTACGTAATACTTGAACAGCCCCTTATGTCTCATGTGGGAATATATGAACTTAAGATTTTGATCACCTGCTGTTTTCACTTTTTTTTCAGTCACTAACAAATTTTAGAAGATGCTATCTTAAATGCTTTCCAACTAAATTGAGTTTAGCGGGATGACCATTTCTTAAAAAAAAAGATTACTAGCAATTTGGACATCTCCAAGTAAGCTAAAATGCATGTGTTAGGAATGGGCCACGTCAGTAGTCCGATGAGTGCAGTGTTGCCAACTAAGCAACTTTGTAGCTAATTCTGGCTATTTTTACACATCCATGAGCTACAGAGCTAAGAAAATGGCGGCTAGATTATTTATTCTATCAGCTTTTCAACTGATCACATTACCTAATTTTTTATCTAATTTTAGCCAATAACTATTTAATTATATTTTAAAAAAAAAAACTATATTTTTTTGTTGTGTCAACATAATTTTTATTATCATAAAATTAATTTTATTACCAATTATTTTTGTTTAAATATGTTCAAAATAAATTTAGCTAATTTTACTAATTTTTGTCATTTCTAGCTACTTTTGACTGATCTAGCTACAAAAATAATGGGTCAGTTGGCAACACTGGATGAGTGGATTTTAAACCCACGATCTATGTATAGTGAATCTAAGCTACAGACGCATTATGCTTTGATTCCTCGTTACATAAAATTATTCTAAATAGTAATTTATAGTCGTGTAATATGTTTTATTCTATGATCAAATGAAGTATACACCATATTGTTGAAGCACCTGAGTAAACGTGGCCAAGTTAGCTCCAAGAACAAAAGCGTTAAATTACAACAGTGTCATTTTGTTAGTTTTATTCTAGTAATTAGCATAATTTCATTGAATTCTTTATTCCGATTGTGTAATGTTTTGTATAGAGAACCATATTTGATAGAAAAGTCCACGTTTTTTGACAAGGATGGAACTATGAGAATTTTCATCATAAGGTTATGATTAATGGCTCACTGCTGAGCCGGGTCTCCTCTTCAAGATGATAGGCCATAGTCCACCACCCTGTCCTACTACGGGTTGGAATTTCACCACCGACAGAGAACTTTAGGAAATTCTCAGGAGTGCAGGTTTCCTCACGTTGTTTTCCATCTTCGTTATAGCAAGCCAGAAAAGTCAAGAGGTGTGTGTCCAGGATCGAACTTGGACCTCCCGAGTAAGATATCCAAGTCACCACTGCTTCAACAAAACGATAGTAGGTAATACAGATAGATACAGAACGATAGTAAGAAAAATACAACCTTACTTTATCAAGAACACTACATTTAAACGCATACACATTTACTTAGCTCAAGTCGTTGCAACCCGACGACGTTCGTCGTCCAAGACAATTACTGAAGGACACGACAGCGAAGTTCACTGGCTATAGAAACTTCTCTGAACTGCACTTTTTTGACTTCAATATTTCCTTTTTCTTAGTAGTAGTTAGTTTTCTCTGACTTGTTTTAAGTCATCACAATTAATACCTCTATCAGTAACAAATGCTTGATCACGAACTGTCTTAGCGTTTCTAGTGATTTCTATATCTTTATAGAATATCACTTCATTCCTTTTATATACAAGAGAATCTTCTACTATTTGTTCTTCTCTTGCATTTCTCGATCTTACACAATCACTATTTTTAAAGTTTCTAAGTAGTACTAAAATTAACAAAAGAGAGGTCGCTAGCTTGGCTACTAACCAATGTCACATAATTAGTAGTGAATTTTGAGCATACCCTCCAATCGGTAGGCGGAGACCGAGTGTGGCAACCCTGGACACGTGCCTGTCGCGTGTGTCGCGACCCTTTGGACCTCTTAGCGACCTCTTTATTTCAGTTTAGTTTTAGAATTTTGGGTGTAATTTAAACTGAGTTTTGTTAAATGAAGAATCGATAATCAATATATATCTAAAGGTTGTCAGATTCACATTAAGTCAGTTCATAATGTATTTTTTGCTTGCAAAGGAAATGAAATATTTATAAAAAAATAGACGTCCTTACAGTCCCATCACAATACATATATTGTAATATTTTGTTCATTTACCAGAATATCCATTTGTATTCAAAACACAGTGACAAACATAATGTTAATATTAGAAATAGAAATAAACTTGTAACGCCTTACTTTCGTCTCCACAAAGTCAGTCAGTCAATAGCTTCATGGGGTTTGGTGTTCGCATCTATAATAAGATTCCACAGACTATATTAGACTTGCCACCTCAACAATTTAAAACTCGTATCAAGAAATCTTCAATAAATAAAGCATACTATAATGTACAGGATTGCTTAAATGATGAGAATGCTTAGAATCTTTGTGACGTTGACTCTCAAGCTAAATGATTTGTATAACAATTTATGTAAACATGGCTTTTTGAAAAGAGCGACTGTTGAGTTTCTGGCCGGCTCTTCTCAACAGAAAACTGCATTTCGAGCTGGTGGAGCTTCAGACAAACTGACTGACCGACCAATTTTTGACGTATCAAAAGTGCTTTTATACAAAAGTCTAATTGAAATAAAATATTTTGAGTTTGAGTTTGAAAATGTAAGGAATACATAATAACTTAAAATTATATGATGCTATTAAAAAAAGGGACCAAAATCACGACACTAAATCTATGATGTTAACTGTCTGAAATCACTTAGACGATTGCCTGGAATAGATTGATGCAATAGTTATATATTATAGAAGAGTAAGTGAGAGAGAACTACCAACAATTACGAGATAATAAATATACGAACAATACTTTTCTTACATAGTTGTGGTATGAAGAGAGTGACTCGTACCGTATACTAATATAGAAAGCTGAAGAGTTTGTTTGAACGCGCTAATCTCAGGAAGTACTGATCGGATTTGAAAATTTTTTCAGTGTTAGATAGTCCATTTATCAAGGAAGGCTATGGGCTATATATCATCACGCTAAGACCAATAGGAGCGGAGCTACATGCGGACGAAGTCGCGCGGGTCGTCTAGTTACTTATAAGTAACTGATGATGATAGGCTTCCTCATAACATTCTTATCATTTAATTCAATTACTCAGCTGAAACACAAAGAAATATTATTCAGCTGTTGGTCTATCTTATTTTGTATGGATGTTTAACATCACTACGTATTTTAAAACCTACCTAACCATATGTCTGTTGGGGATGTAGGTAGGTTTTGTGTAAATTGGTTAAAATAGGAAAAGTCTAACCTCTTGTTAGCTTGCATCAAAAACGCTGTCAAATCCCTTCTAAAGATATTTAAAAAAATTATGACGGGATACATATAGGCATAATACTACGTGCGAAGCCGGGAGTCGTTAGTTTATAGATAAGTTTAAAACGATTGAAATCTATAAAACATTTACAATCCCAAACCGTGTTTAATCACCCCAGTTTTATTCTACCATAAACTCGCGGTGGCAATTAAGTTAAAAGCTATTTGGTGTGTCGCGACCCTTAGCTAAGGGTAGCTACACACGTGCGGGCCACGCCCACGTTTAGACCGCAGGGAAATGCTTATAAAAACTAATATAGGTTGATGTATTAGTTTATATATTATTTTCTTTAAATGAGACAAATTTTTTAAAGAATTTTTTGAATCACAGACTACGAAAATAATTTTCAAAACTTACTTACTAATAAATTAAAGATAATTTACAGAAATAGAATAAATCCATAAAAATCGCTTCCCTAAGGTGTTTTCAAACTTTTCCCTCAATCACTCATTTATTCATTCACACTCTACCCGCAACTATGAATCATATATCTTTCATCGTTAAGGCAGCGTTCGTAAGAAACGTTTTCGTTTGACCGTTTTTTCGCCGACTTACTTTGCAAATCCGTTTACCACGAAAAGGTCTTTTCATTTTTCAGGTTAATATAATATAGCCTGTGACACTCACAAATAATGTGGCTTTCTATTGGTAAAAGAATTTTTAAAATCGGTTCAGTAGATCCTGATATTACCCCCTACAACCTCACAAACTACCTCTTTATAATATTAATATAAATTACAAATTCAGTTAATTTAATCGAAAATAATTATTTTTTATAATATAGTAAATCTTTTCAATAAATAGTTACTTTAATAAAGTTTTCCTGTAGTGATATTCTAATAAATAATTAGATAATTACAAAAATCCAGCCAAGTGATTGAAATGATTCGTGCACAGTTCCGTAGTTCGGACAAAATTTTTTTGGATAAACAATATTTTTTTCGATATAACACAAAAACACAAATCTCAATTTTTTTAAATCAATTTTTTAAAATATTTTGTCGTATTTCACGTTCATAGATAAATTTTTTTTTTTTTTTAGTAACTATACTTCCAGGAAGTTTATTGCCCAAAAAAATCATTGTATATTAAACAAATAGAAAAATCTATTTATTTCTTATCCAATCGGAGGTTTCCGAGAAATAATTCAGTGAGGACAGATGAACTGTTAAAATATGCTATACGGATGTCTAAAAGTATTTTTTGCTCTTAACACATCAAGTCTTTAGACCCCCAACTGAGTTTAAAATAGCAACTATTTATTATTTAATTAAATTAACCTACTACTGTTATGAACTCGTTTTATACCAGTAAAACCTTCAAGAACTCCTCATTCGAAGCCATACATTTGCCAACTATATTAACATTAGGAGATCTCTTTCATTTTTAATTTTACCAACATTTGATAACTTCGAAGTTCGATAACTTGAAGCGTCAGTAGCTCAGTGGTGCGGGCGTTGGATTCACGATCAACAAGTCTTGGGTTCAAATCCCGGACATTGGACTAGTGGTGTGGCCCACTCCTGACACAAGCTATTTATTACCTCACTAGGAGGGGTAAACGGAATACTAGTAGTATGTGATTCATACTGCTAGTAATCTTTTAAAGAAGAGAAAAAAAAAAAAAAAAAAGTAATTCTCTCTCGCCGAATAACAATTGAGGCTGAGTGTGGTTTCGTGATGTTGTGACTGCATTATAAAAACTATAAATAATGATTCAAAATACTTCAAACGAACATTCGATATTGAAATATCTTTTAGTAAAGTATCACTTTTCTTTATTGACCCAAAAGGCTCAGCCGTTTCATTGAATCCTAATAGCTGATCCATATAAAAAATAAAACATCCAAATTTATTTTTAGATATAATACGCTTAAATTTAAACAGTTCAAACTCGATTACTTCCACAGCATTAATACCCTTAAAGCCCCAAGACCACAAACCACCCTTTCGAATTCAATAACATCTAAAAAGCGGGATCTTTCAATAAACATAATCGCGTGTCAGCCTAACCTTAGGAGCGAACTTTGACGCACCCCATACAACTCATACAACCCATACAAGGGTTAGTTTTTCCCATTGTCGCTCCCGCTTCGCTTTGACAGTGAAAACTGTCAACTGTCAAACGCAGGTTTAAACTATACTCAAGATTCTAGTGTTATTGAAGTGAAATTTTAGATATTAAATTTTTTTAAACTGTACTTAATTCTAAACGTCGTCAAATATACTGGTTAGCAAAGATTTTGTTGCCTTTGATATAAAGGTTATTAATGCTTTTGAAAAATTGACTCTACTTCTACGAAAAGATTGTTTTCTACAAGCTCTTATTTCAGTTTCAATTGTAATTGAAGACAACCTAGATCAAATAACTCCCAAAACAGAAAATAACTAGGTACTGATATTAACTGTGTCGATTGCTACGTAATAAAAGGTTTAAGTAAACCCTTGTAATATGACTAATATTGCAGTAGTGGTAGTAATAAAGCTCAAACATCACCATGTACGGCTTCAACTTTGATAAGATTTTTTTAAATGTTACCCTTTAAAAGTAAATTTGTATGACTTTTTAAGTACATTGTGCTCATGGAGGAGTGTGGGATTCAACAATGTTTAAGTTCCTATGGGGACCGATACAAATAAGTAAGTAGTGAGTATGTATAATTAACAACAACAAATACACTTTATTGTACACCATGAAATACGAACATACAAGGTATACAAACATACTAGAAATGACTCACAACAGGCGGCCTTATCGCTCTGAGCGATCTCTTCCAGGGAACCAAGATGCTAGGATATCAATCCACAGAAATAAGGTAGGTGGTGCACTTGCTTAGAAAAATAAAAATAATACATATAATACTACTGTAAATATATATCAAGCTATACACTACATATACTACACTAATAAATTAAATAGTCGCATAAAGAATAAAGAAAAAATTAGTCACATATCGAGAAGTCAAATTAAGTTACTTGAACCAGTCACTAGAATAATGTAAGCTGATCTTAAAAACTTTACTTCCGAAACGCTGAAACTATAAATAGCTAGCATAAAAACAGAAACAGTGACCTCTATATTTTCTATATATAGACACTAAGTTATTTTGTAATAGATAATAAAGTTTATTTCAAGTTTTTGTATTAGTTTTCTCCAATAAGATCAGGAGTCACGGAAAAAAATCGTGATCGTGGACGTTTTTGTCGCGGGGCGAGTGACCGCTGTGCTCTCTTTACATACGTACAGTACTTGAACCTCATTTTATTTTAATATTATCTTTGTCTACCAATTAATGTACAATACATTATAGTGTTCTTTTTTTTATCTTTGGATGTTTAGATTTCTGTTACTCAATCACACAAAACGGTTGAATGTATTTCAATTAAATTTGGCACACAGATACTTTATAATCTAGATTTTCATATGAGCTACTTTTCAGCCAGGAAAAAAAATTATATTTATAATATTTTTTAGTTTAGATTAGCTTCTATTTATTAGCTAAGACTCGTTAGCTTCTATTACATGTAGCTTGGTTTGTTGCGTATGTTACGGCGTTGTTATTTCTAAATAATTTGCATATAAAGTTTTTTTCATAGCATCTCTACTCCACTCGCATCTAAACTGGATACATAATAATTATCATGTAAATTACTTGATCGAAATCAGTAGAAATCTAATTCTATCCAATAAAAACAATCTACTATGTAGTAAAAGCTGGCAAAATCTCATTAAATTCTGAATTTTTTATTTATCTTATTTATACCTATTGTAAAAATTGAGGTTACGATTAAATGGTTCACAGTAGGTGCTCTAACTTGATATACAATAAAAATATTTTGGAGATTTGTAATATTCTTATAATTATAATCCAAAGTTATTGTTGAATTGACAGTAACAGAAAACGATTTTTTACTAGTAAATAACAATTTTAGTTTTTCGGTGAGTATCCAGTAGTAACGAAGCATGAAGTTTGAGCAATGGTCCATTCTGTTGCTGTGAAGTAAAATCGATGAATGTTATAATATTATCTAACTTGTAAAGCCTTAATCTAAAAGAAACTGACTCAACTCAACTGCGTAAATTATGACCTAAAAATCTACCTAAAATAAATATGATCACAAGATAAAGTGATGCCGACAGTCCACCTGATGGTAAGTGGCCACCGTCGCCCCTGGACATCGCACATACAAGAGAGTGACTTATTTTGCCGATGTGTTGCGACCTCGAAAATAGAATAAGAAAGGGGAATGAAGAGAAGAATGCTACGGTTTCAGTGGACTCTGAACGAGAACCCAGAGTTCACTTGAACCGCAGCATTAACGGGATGGAATGAACTGAACGGAATGAAATTATATTCGCAACAATATAAATATACTGTCTTCACTTGATATAAATATCACAACGTTATAGGTGAATGATACTCAAAGCTTAATCCATCTTTCCGAAATGACAACACAACCTAAAAGGGATTCATAGTAATGAAAAATATAGTAGCTACTTAAAATGAATTAGAAGTATATGAATTTTCTATCTTAATGCGACAAAAAGCATGAATCTAACCGTTACGCTAAAGGTAATAAGTTTTAACGGATAGATTGCTGTTAGTGTCAACATCATCTCTGTAACTATGTAAATTGTAGATAATAATTAAACAACATCATGCTCATGTACTAACTACAAATAGGTGAACAAATTCTGAGAAGGAGACCCGTCTTAGAATGAGATGGATTTAGGTTAGGACATGGTCTTCCAAGGCAAGACTAAACCCGGGTTTGCAAACTTTAGACACCTTTGTAGACATCTCACGATGTTTTCCTGCAACGTTATCATCATATTTAATTTTCCTTAAAAATTTGAAGTAAGCGTCTGGAATCCAATCATCTTAACCACAAGGATAGCAAAACTAAAGATAAAGCTTATGATCGACGGCAGCACAACAATTGCGTAATCACCGCTACAGAGGAGTCAATAACGTCACAATAGTCTCGTCGCATCCATCGATCATTGGTTGTCACTTTGTTATTATTTACAAGTCGATCTACCATTGCTTTACTAAATTTGTAGTTTCTTATTCATTATACTCTATTTGTGTAAGGTGTTCTAACTTTTGAAGGATAATTTGTACCTTCTATACAGTGCTTCTTCTGTTTGCACTATACAATGCATAAAAATTTTTGTTACATTTTCACTGACTTACTCTTCACGAGGGGAAGTTACTACGAAGTACCTAACATAGATCTGCTATCTCTACGCTTGTGACATTGCTTTTTGCATTATCAAAACTAATAAAAATTTGTATTTTAACTGCTACCGCAATTTTAGGTTGGTATTTTTAGGCAACCAAGTGGTTAAGACTGTCTGTCTGTTAAATGTCTTATTCGGGAGGTCCGAGTGTGATCACTAAACAGGCACACACCTCTGACTATTCTAAGTTATGTGTGTTTTAACCAATTAAATATCACTTGCTTTAACGATGAAGGAGAAACATCGTGAGGAAACCTGTACTTCTGAGAGTTCTCAGTCGGCGTGAGAAGTCTGCCAACTCGCAGTGAGCCAGCCTACGTATGGCGTACCAACATTCTCATTCTGAGAAGGAGACCCGGCTCAGCAGTGGGCCATTAATGGATTTTTATGATGATGATGATTTTTCAAGATCGTTGTCGTGAAATGTAGGTATAAATAACAAACTTATAAGAAGGAGAGGTAAAGCCAATGCTATTGATAATTCCTTTCATCATTCAGGAGAATAATATTAAAAAAAGGCCTAAGCGATGAGAAAAAAGTTTGATAATAAGAATATTTTAACACATTATGTGGAGGCTGGTTGTATATTTTACAATCCTAGAACATCAAACGAAAGAGTTTCATCGCAATAAATTATTACCGTTCCGGTGGCTAAGTAGTAAGATTTATTGCGGCCTTTGTGTGGCGATATCCGTAACAGGAAAACTATAATAAATTATTGTTTATTTTTTCAATATTTTGGATATTTTTGTTACAGATGAAATCAATGCCAAATTCATTAAGAACGCTACAAAGAACACGAAACGTGATTCATTGGAAAGAATGAAAAATGTTGAAAAAAGTGATGAGGAAGTAAACGATTAATGAAGATAAAAGTATTAGAGGCATTCAAGAAAGGTAATTATAATATTGGAAGGCCATGTCATTAAGGAGAGACGATAGAATAATTGATTAATCCACGAGAATATGTTGTTTTTGTTACAAGATCGTTACCCAAGAAAAACTAGATAAAAACTTGTAAATGATACAGAATTAACAAAACCTATGAACATCATGTTTTTGTGTCCATAACAATAATGCTCATCCGGCAAGTGGTTTCACAGTTCAAGGGATTTCCAATTTAATTAAATGACTTGCTGCTAATTCATTATTTAGTCTGTAATGGTCATTGTTATAATTTATTCGGAAAATTTGCGTTAGTTACGTGTTTGATGTACCTCCTACTTGTACATTATAAAAACTGTATTAGTATTATCTATATGAGAACTATACTGTACAGTAACGTAAAAGATAATATGCACTAAAGACGGAAATCGAGCAAATAAATCAATCCCATGATATCTTCATAATAAAGTCTCAGTTACATTATTAGCACTTAACAACTGATTTAAATCTTTTTTTTAAGGATGGGAAATGCGTTTGCGCATCCCCTCTGAGATACCCGTCGTATGTGGCTCACAACGAGAAGCGCCGAGTACCCACTAAAATTCATCGGAACCGCCACCATTGCGCAGTGGGTAATGCAAGATTACGGGGTAGCATGCTATTGCATCACTCCAACGAACGGACGGAACCTGCTTGGGGGTGTCAAACTTTACACCTGGGGACCAGACAGCTGCGCGTACTGAGGAATTTCGTCGCGTCGGAATTAAGGTTATATATTATCTACAAGTGAGTATACTTGAAATAAAAGAAAGAACAACCCGTGAATACTAAAGTATTACCCTACTTTAGAAGATTTGTAGAATTTGTAGATTTGATTGGATTACAATAAAAACCGTTCGCGAAAAAAAATAAACATGAATGGCATACAATTTTTGTTGTTGAAATTTATGTAATATATATGACATAATATTTATGATTATATGTCCATCATCACATAGCGTCAAATGACGCAATGAATTATCAAATAATCAATTGTGGATAAAGTGAAATATGTAACGGGCAGCAACTAGTACTAATAATCGGCATAATCATGGTGATGACGAGAAAATCCCTAAAATTGATCTTTCTAATCTATAAAAAATACAATGTCCAGAAAAGATCTTATAGAGAATTTTCTAGTAGGGTATGGAGATAAGGGTAGATGAAGAAATTCAAATCTTAGATGATGATGAGAGTGTTTGCTAAGAACCAATAGAATCGCTTCATTTGAAATATTCTGAGCGAGGCTAGGTAAATGAAGGGATTCTATCACACTTTACTTTACATATATAACACTTCCCTCGCTACGCATCCTCTTAATTCTCTGGTGAAAACATCACCTAAATATCATATTAAAATAATATTGATTATTTTCAATGGATATTTTATCGATATCGATTAAAATGAACTTAAAAATATTTCTAACCTCAAGTCTCAATATTTATAGATATCCATTAATATCCTAATTTAAACATATTATTTTTTCTAAATCTGATGTTTTAAAATAATTAATTGCATGTACATTGATTTATAAATTATAATATACAGCTAAATCTTTTTATTTATTTTAATAGGCTTATGTACAGAGTTTAATCAACTTTCGGAGATTTATAAAAAATTGATAACAAGATTACAAATTTAACATTTTTCGGTTCTTAGTTAACATCTTTAGCTGCTGATGTAAATTATCACCAACAATTCAACAACATCAACGACAGAACTTTAACTTACCAAGCAAACTATAGAATTCAAACAACGAGGCGATATTAGTGACAAAATGAAATGGAAATGTAAAACTTTGCAATCATGTGATACCATCTTTTATGATGTCTAATAATGGGCTATCACGTAAGCGCTTTATAATGGCGTATAAACCAACTTTGTAAACTTTAATAGTAATGTTCCCACTCCCAGAGCTTTCATTCTAATTGTCTCTTTTACGCTTGTGAGGTTTCCAACATCACACACTTCATTTTGTGTATCAAGTCTACAATAAGTCATATCTCAACACAATGGAGTAACTAACAGTCACATAATTTTTGCAAATTTGGATCTCAAAAAAATGATTAAAGACCTATTAATATCTATATCTACAACTTACCGGCTCTCAAAGCATCCATAGGTACACTAGGGTAGGGTATGGAATAAGGATACCCTTCCTTTCTTAACGTCTTAGGTTTCCTTCTCGGTCGATATTTGTAGTCGGGATGCTCCTTCATGTGCATCGCCCTGAGCCTTTTGGCTTCATCTATGAAGGGCCGCTTCTCGTCTTCCGTTAATAACTTCCATTCAGCACCTAGAAGAGAAAGTTAATCGTTAAAATTATCAATGGTGCCTATCTGTATATTTATACTCAGTCTTATTGTATTTATTCAAGTTAAAACATATGTCGTTGACAGACATAATTCGAAAGCAGCTAAATAAGAACAGATACATACAAAGATAAGATTAAAGGTAATCCAGGTATTAAACTAGCAAGATCCATTCAGCAACAGCCGAACAAAACAGAGAAAAGTAATTTGCTCTAACCATCCCTCATTGCAGAGACAATAGCATTGATCGATACAATATAATCGAAACGAACGACCTGTCTCCCAGTCGATTCAAGAGACCAACCCTTTGTCTACCCCCTTTATAGAAGTATTCATAGCGTGGAGGGGCGCCACCGGCCATTCAAACACAAGACAATCCTGATTCAGCGGAGTATAAAAGAGGAAACAATGTCGCCAACATTGAAAGGAACAATCCAGGAACAACTTTCGTCCCGTTCTCGCGTACCAAAATTCCACCGAGAACGAAGCACAATGGTAGCGCCGCCTAATGACGAATTTGCGCTTTTCATTCCGCTACACAAGTTTTTCCCGTTTTCATTATTTGATAGGGAGGGTACTGTTCGCTTTTGTCAGATAAGAATCGAGTCCTTACGTCTGTCGACGTGATACAGATATGAACTGTAATTTCCTCTAAATTTTGAAATGTTTTAAAATCATTTTCAACGTGAAATACAATAACGTGAAATACAAAAACTTTTCTATAGTAGACACCTATTAATTCATTTTAAAAAATACAAGCATATTTACAAAATCAAATCCCTGGAATATAATATAAGAACAACATCACAATAATTGAAGATACGATACCCATGATTACATATAACTGAACCAACTCACATGGAGCTGAAAGTCGTCGACTCGAAGTGATTTGGGAATCAGTGACATGGATAATAAGTTTTAAAATCATTTCTAGTTTATTCCTTCCATTACCTTACAAAATTGCTTGAAGTAGCAATCCACATTAAGGTATAAATTGGAAAGGTAGTGAAGTATTTGACATAAGTAATAAAGTAAATATTCAGCCCACAGGCACAGTAAAAAATATCTTATAGCACTACCAACGCCCACGAAACGAAACTCGACCTATTTGAAAGTACTCAAAGCTACGAATATTATTTTTAATTTAATTAACAATTACCGATCGCACGTGCCGAGTGTTGCCACTCTACAATAATTATTTCCTACATCCCGCCTCTTAAACAATGGCAACATTGGTGATGGTTTTATGCAATAATAATGTTAGGTATATTTTTCATTTATATTTTAAGAAATAAGTTTTATATTGTAGTAATATAGGTATATTTTTTACATTTTTTAATTATGAGTTACAACATCTATGACATAACTTATATGTGTCAGAAGTCCTTTATTATAAAGTAAATTGGATAAAACCAATTTCTATGAGTCTATATGTAGTTTAGTTGAATAATAGTTCACATTTATGCATTTTGGTATTATATATTTGGTGATGGTTACGTCGTATGTGACGGTGAATTCTTTTTATTAGATGGGCCGTCTACATAGTATCTATATCGTAGTAAATTGGTACAAAACATAATATCATAGTTATCAAAATTTATCGTGTTAACCAAAGACACTATATATTCATTGCATCCAAAGCAACAAACAGAAAGTTCCTATAATTCACACAAGTGTGCCATTTTCATTACAACGCATCAAGATCCATGTTTTACATCACATTGTCAACGACAATCGTACAAACAAAAACGCGAGACAAAAAACAACGTATGTAACACACTCGTTCATCACAATACAGAGCGCGACAAAGGAGTTTCCTCTCTCTTGTATTAAAACGGCCATTGTGTTCAGAATCGGACGAAAATGCTCTTCATTACGCTGAAAGCTTGTGTGCCTTACAATAGTCCCCCTCCCCAACAAAGACATGGCCCACCCTTTCGTCCGGAAAATTGAAATGGTAAGACGTTATTTAGGTCATGATTTTATTAAATCTTAATAGATTTTTTTGGTGGGCGTTGAATTGCATTGATTTGGTAATTCGATTAACTGTGGTAAGGGAGGGAGGCTTTATTTAATGTTGGTAAGTGTAATTGCTACTTTATGTGACTGTTATTAGCAATAAGAAGTTTAATAGCACTGTTTTTACCAATAGCAAACCTTGAGTTGTAACTAGGACATTTCCTGAGAAAGAGGGTATAGACTTTAGATTTTAGTTATTCAAGAAAAACTTGTACAATAATGAAAATTCATAATTCATATTTTTTGGTTGGTAGACGTTGAGTTGCATTGATTTGGTAATTCGATTAACTGTGGTAAGGGAGGGAGGCTTTATTTAATATTGGTAACTGCAATTGCTACTTAATGTAAGGTATATAGGAGTATAAAATTAGGGAATGGTGACCCTGCAATCAATCTTAGTTCTTAGGGAAAAACTGAAAAATAGGACGAATATGAAGATGAAGACTACTACTAAGACGAAGACTAAGGTACACTAATAGATAGAAAATGTGATTACCTCAGAGCGACGAAGGCAATAGTTAAGATTGTATATTGAGATACAAAGCCTATCAGAAAACTAACTTAGCAAACAGTATAATGAATGAAAAGCAATACACTCAGGCCGACAGCTTTATAGAAACTTGAGAATTCTATTGTTTATACAAGTTTATATTACAAGTTCTTAGTGTGAATGAACTTTCATTTTGTACATTTAGGTCATAATATTATTGAGCAGCTATTAACCTTCATAACTTTTCAATTCATATTATCGACCTTCTAATATTTGTTAATGTCAACATTATTATCGATACTGGAAAGGAAATGTGACGAAAAAACTATTGCTTCTTCAGCGTTCCCAAATGCAAAAGCGACGAATAGAAGCGTTCAAAATGCTCTAATCGATTTTGAGCTACAGCAGTTTTTGTAAGTACTGCGAAGAGTTGAGATGACTGTGGATGTTTTGTATGTATTGTAATTATTAATTTAGTGATTTAAATATCATTACTCTTTAAAATATAGAAGGAATGAAACATTACAATCATACATTTTTGTTTTGTTGAAAAGTCGCTTTCACTACTTTTTTTCATAAAATTTTAAACTGTATTGTGTCACAAAAACCTGTAGTAATTAAACAAGGCTAAACAAACGGGCCTTTTACCAACAATAAGGAAACAACAGTATTTTTGTAGCCTGCCCCTGACAGCCTGCCTCGATGTGATAAGCCTCCCCACGTTTGAGTACGCTAACAGCAACTGTATACTGTAGAACAGTTGTTTGGAAGTGGCGTCAAGGACTGTATGACTCACAATACCTTCCACAGATTATACAAAGTTAGTATAGGCACACGTTTGTTTGTTATTATCTAAATTTCATTGTTTTTTTTAGTGTACTCTAAATTTTGCATTTCTAAAATGTACTGAGTTAGCAACACCATTGATAACTTTATATTCGGGGGTAGTACTTTTTATTTTATTCCAACTATATAACTTAACTTAACCAACTATATAACTGTCAGCTCCGATAGACTTGAGCCAGTTGTCAATAGGAGCTCGCCTGGTGACGACTACTGTTTGTTATAATGTTGGAAACATTGATTAGAGTAGCGTTTTGTTTTCGAAGGTCGCACAACTGATATACTTCGGATATGAGTTAAAATAATGACTACCTTTGAGTAGACATTTTCATCTTTGAAAAAGTGTAGTTAGAAACAAGGTGGTATTCAAATAAATACACTCAGTAAAAGATAGACATACTATGAGATTTGAGATGCGCAAGTACCATTTCTGAGGAAAGTTCTGAGACATCCAAGACCATGGTATTATGCTGCAATGGTTGCTTCGTACAGTTAAATTACCTTTTTATTTTATACGAGAATAATTGTTATAATTGCATAGTTTTTATTAAATATCTTTGGTTTTGTTTCTAGATTATTATCAAGTGGATTCTAACATAGATGATAAGGCAACTTCGTCTTATTTTCTGAATCCTACTATTTAGTAAAATAGTTACAGTTAGTAAACTGATTATTATACAGATCAATCTATAGGAACAGACCGCACTAAAATGTCTATAGCTGTGATGATTTTAGGTAATAGTTCCCCGGATAATTAAATCAAATCATTACCCGGATGTAATGTATTACCTTCCTCTTCAATAAGAAAATGTGATACATAACGTAAACGTGACTACGTTATGACTATTTATCTCATAACCAGAATGCTGACAGCTTAATACGAACGAAAATGATGGCCATTAACTTTAACTATCAACCATCAACAGGCGAACTAAAACCCGAGCATTAATAAAGAGGCCTATTTTTCAAACATATAGGTAACGTGAAAACGTTAGACAACTCTATAAACAAACTTTCCATTTGGCTCAAACTATCTTAACAAATTCTCGTCAAAAACGGATTTTAATGCGCATTTCACCAATAAATAGAATGGTTCAAAAGGAATAGTTATATTTTTTATGACAGTTAATGGGCAAACGAGCAGACGGTCCACCTGATGGTAAGTGGCCACCGTCGCCCATGGACATCGACAATTTTGTTTTGCCAATGCGTTGCCACCTAACAAATAGAGCAAGTAAGGGGAATGAACAGAAGAATGCTTCGGTTTCAGTGGTCCCTGAACGAGAATTCAGAGTTCACCGCAGCATCAACGGGACGGAAGGGGGAGGGGTAAGTACAGTCCACATGCGGCTCGACCGGAACGCGTCAATGAAATTTGGCGGTCGGGTTCGCATGCTGGCGGTGGCAAGCCAGTCGGGGAACAGATCCCCTACCACCAAGGGGTGCTGAGTTACTCGGCTCTTACGAGATGCTCTTCCAGCGGCAGAGGGGAATTATATTCTAACCTGTCCTCTCACATGTATACTAATACATGCACATTATAGTTAAGAAACAGTTTGAAGCCGGGGCGGGTCGCAAGTATATATAAACACTAAATAAACGTAACTGACACTTAAATAGAACCAGTTCTTAATTTAAACAAACTACAAACTGACTCAGGTCAACGACGAACAATAACAGAACCTAGATCTAAATACATTGAAAAATTGAAAAGATATCAAAGACAAAAAACCTATTATACTTTCAGCATCAGCAAAGTGAAAAGTCATCAGAAGCACAAAACACTTGAATTTGGAACAGTCGCATAGTAATTTAATAGATTCCGTAAACACAATGCTAGGTTATGTTGGGTAGATGGAAAAAAATGACTTTTTCGACGATGGGGTTCTTTATGACATTATACACGGTGTAGTATTGGACATGCCTCGCCCAACACAAGCCAATAGCATTAGAAAGGTAGTAATTAAGCTTCAAGCACAAAAAACGGGAGCCGTTGAAACAAAAAATGAGGAGCCAGTACATAGGCGGGCGAGGAAAATCGACGTAAATTGAAATCGACACGTATGTAACTCTTGGTGCGTGAATTGGTATATAATTTAACTTTTGTAACGATTTCGTGAGAATGTTATTCTTATGGAAAAGTAAGAAGCTGAATTAAATTATTCTTACGAAAATGTTTATTGGAAAACATATTGAATAGCAACAGAATATTTATATTTTGAAATTGTTCACAAAAATATGATTTGTATGATATACATATCACTGTCTGTGTTTTCGCGATAAACTCAAAAACTTCTGAACAGATCCACATATGGTAAACGAACACTTATAAATAGAGTAATTTATGAAGATTAAGGTATATAATTTGTTAAGGTTTTGTGTAAATTGGTCAAAATATAACTATAGTTGCGGAATATTTCAGAAGAAGTAAAGCATTAGAATTGAAAAAAATTGGAAATGCCACTTTATTCATTTTTGAGATATACCAAAACAATGTAGGTATGGTATGTAAAATATAATCTACAACGTGCAATGCCGGATCAGGTTACTATTAATAAAATAAAAGATTCTTTTATAAAAGGACTTGATCCAGAGTCCGAAGGAGAAATTAAATATCCAGATTGTGAAGCTCAGAGAAATCCTAATAAGGTAAAACATGCAGCAACTTTCACGTACTAAGAGCTATTTTGTGTCTTCCAAACATCTTTAATTAAGCCCTAGATACACGTAAGGGTTGTCAGCGTCAATAAATGAAAAGCAATTACACGAACTACAATCACCGCCCTCGCCTTAATTAATATTAACTACGAGGAGCAACGCCCCTAACAGTTGGCTCTACTATTGAGGTAAGGCAAATGCAACAGACAGCGATGAAAACAAACACCACACACGGGTTTTGTGTTTATCGAATAACAAATGATGGAAACACACCCACTGTTACAATAGATTTAAAATATGAAGCAGATTCCTATAAGCTAATGATAGAGAATAGAAAAAAAGATAGTACCACTAAGAAAAATGGTAAGTGAAACAAAAAATATAATTTTTTTGTAATTAATAATTTTACTGACAAAATAAGTGATGTTAAATACAATGTGTATAACGCTATTGTAGTCGATATTTTCGTAGAGCTTTACAGACACTGTTGCCATACATACAAAAATCGGTTTTGGACACGTCGTGACGTCACTCTGCGTTTTCGTAGTAAGTTTAAATCAGTTTTTAAAACCCAAAATCTTGATAAGGTCACATCTCAACACTCGATCAGTAAAAATGCTAACATATATCAAAAATATGTACTAAAAACAAGTAAATTACATCACCAACATAATTGTTCATCAATCGCTATCCCTGTATGTCAGAAAGCTCGGTAAAAAGATACGGCAGCATTGTACGCGATACCTTTGTTGGACCCATCGACATTTGTCGGGCGACATTTCGATTGGTTTCGTAAACAAAACGCGTTTTGTGCGCAATTTATTAATGCCTATAAACAATAAGCTGTGTTTTATCGACAGGTACACAACAATGAATGATGCATTAGGAGAATTAAAAAGTTATTGATGAAATATTTGATGTAGAACTTAGAACTATTCTATGAACATTAAAAGCAAGCATTAAAATAGACGAACATAACAATTAAAAGAAAAAGAAAACAAAGAAATAATTGAACAACTTTATATACGTACAAAGTTAATGAAATTCGTGGAAAGTTATCCGAAAGTCCAAAATAATTACGAATCACGTACAGGCACGTTATAAAAAAAATACTTAGATACTATAGACATAATATAAGACATGTAAATAGATCCAAAAAACCTATATAGGACAGTTCCTCCCTCGCTCGACAGTAATTTCTGCCAACAAACGCCCCTATTCACCAAAAGACATTGTATGCATAAAACATGCGCTGTTTGAAGAAGACAATACAAGCCAGTCGCCCCAGCTTCGTTCGTTAAAGGCACAATACCTGAACTACAGTTGGGAAAGAAAGATCTGCAATGGATAACAAAAGATGAATTTTTCGTATTGTTTATGGCAGTGACTAATCTATACTGCTTATAAGAAGTAGCTACTGTTTTACAATGAGAGCAGTATAAGAGAAATAGTAGAACGTTTGTGTAAAGTATAATAAGAAGAAATGAAATTGTGTATTTCCATAAGTGGTTCGGGAAATAATATTTACGAAACAACAAATGCAAGACTAAACTTTATGAGAACCTAAATACCTACATCTCAAGACTAAACCATAGAACCTAAATACCACAAAAACACCCAAAGACTAAACTTTAAGAGAATCTAAACAACACAAATAGGTAAATACCACAAAAACACCCAGAGACTAAACTAAGAGAATCTAGAGAATCTATAAGAGGTAGTAGATACCAAATTTTCGCAAGCATAGTCCGAAATAAAAGTAAGTAAAACATAATGTGCCGAATTTTAGGTAACAGTAAACTATACATAAGAGGAGGTAGTGTTAAAAAAGGAGGGTAAAATAGAAAATAGCGTTTCCTCTCGCCGTCACCGGCAGAATGGCGGCCGCGTAGGTTTTATTTTTCCATACTCTTCCGCCCGTGTCTCCCCTTTTCTGAACATTTTTAAATTCACGTTTAGACTGGATTCTGCTTACTTTTGGTCGTTGATTAATTCGGTGGCCAGTACCCCGCTGTGTCGCTTCTGCCGGTTGATTGCGTCGTTTTTTTACGGTGAGCAAATTTTTTTGTGAGGATTTTCAGCACGAATTTATAAGACATTTATCAATTGTACGTCTACAGTTGGATATTTTTGCAACATTCATTTGTTGAAGGTCATTTGTATTATAGATGTTATTGAACTGAACGGAATTATACGGTATGCTTGGATCGGTGTGACAATTGGAATTATTTGCCCCCTGTGGCTACTGAAATGGTTGGACATTAACATTTACGCGTCTAAATTGCGGCAAAGAAATTTCTTAGTAAATATTTATTGTTACCATGTCAATTGGCAGAGTATCAGCTATCAAGTTCAATTAAATTTAGATAACACAAATATCATGGAAACCATCATTTACATAGCTTTTGTCCAAGGATCGAATCAAGAGCCTACTCAGGACAAAGGTGAGATGTGAATGATCAATTTGCAATCAAAATGAACCCTTTATTAACTTTGGTATAACCTACTATTGTTCAATTAAATTAAACTATCAGATTATGACATAACTATGCTAACTCAAGTAGATTCGTGGAATTACAGCCATTGAGAATTTAACAATTTACTGGACTTTTATGGATTTAGCAAATACTTACTTAGTTTTAACAGCTTTAACTTCTACAGAAAACTTGATTTGTAATAAAATTATGAACTTATTGCTGTAATTGATAATCACAACAAAAATAATAATTTAAACAAATTGTTAAAATTAATTTGGCCTTCTGATGACATTACTGTATGTTTTGTTTTGTTAAATAATATTAAGGGTTGCTGGAAGAGATCTCTATTAGAGATAAGTCATCCTTTGTGCACATATTTCTTATGTGAATGTGTAACATTTATTGGTACATAAATAAATAAATAAATAAAAAATAAATAAATTAAAGAAGGACAAAGCAGCAACAAAATGATATGTTAAAAATAGTCAATTTTTTCATTGATACAGAGCGAGATATTTTATTAAGAACTCTGATAATTTTTATGAAGTTCATTTTTTTTAAAGATTGAGCAATTTTCATCAAGACTGCTAAAGTGGATGTGATATTACATTAATGTTACCATATTATAAATGTGAAAGTTTGTATGTTTGGATGTTTGTTACTCAATCAGGCAAAAACGGCTGAACGGATTTCAATGAAAATTGGCAAACAAATACTCTATAACCTGAATGAACACATAGGTTACTTTTTATCCCATCAAATTTCAGTTCATTCGGGATAATAATAAAGTATTTTTAGCGCCTAAATATTTTTATATATCATATGTATTGAAAAAAAAATTATAAACCGTGCGATGCCGTGTCAGGGCACTAGTTTAATAAAAAAATTACTTATCACTTACCTAATCTCTTCGAGATCTCAGAATTGTGCATCTTTGGGTTATCCTGAGCAATTTTCCGCCTCTGCAACCTCGACCAGACCATGAAAGCATTCATGGGTCTCTTAATATGTTCTTCTTGTGATTTCTTCTGGTGAGACTGTCCGTTCATTGCGGATATCGCTCCCATAGTGCCAATGGCTCCCATGGCTGACATGTGGCCCATGGGGAAGTGGCTCATCGTGCTACCATAACCAGTACGGTCGCACATACCAGCGGCACTGGAAAGAAAATAATGGTTACTAATTTATTTAACAACAACAACAACTGTGCCTTGAGACCTTTGATTACAAAGGTCTACAATACAGCAGCAGCACGAGATTTTTTTTGTAGTATTATATGCAATAAGATTCACAGATTCTAATGAATCTTTCATAACATCTCATCACATAATCTATATGTACCTTTATATATAGATTTGTTTTTTTAAATGATGATGAATTATGATATTTAAAAAAAACAATATTACGCCCATTTTTAATAAATCGTGTCGAATGAAACTGCTTACATAATTAGTAGGTATAGTTAGCAACACCGTTGATAAATCTATATTTGGGGGTAGTACTTTTTATGTTATTCTAAGACTGTATATAACCACTGTTCCGATAGACTTGAGCCAGTTGTCAAACGGAGCTCGCCTGGTGAAGATTATATATAGCTGTTACTGTGTCGGTCCCATGTAGATAGCAGTATCGAACTCCACTTGGTAAGTTCGTTTGATCATTAATTAAATACATTTTTTAAACTAATTAAATACCTATTTAGGTCTTAATACGGTCAACTTTAACAGAAATATTCACAACAAAATTTTACCATAGTTTCTCTTTCACCCAACGTACTCGTAGGTACGTTAACCATTTTTTTAATGTCTTAGGTACTTCAGCCTTTAGTAAATAAATAAATAAAATAATGAATAGGTACTAAAACAAACACTTAATTGTATAAATATATATGAGTCCGAATAATTTTTAATAATACCAAAGTCGACATAATATATTCATGGATTATTATTATCTCGACAAGGATGGAACCCATTAAAATGGTCAATGATGAGCATCACCTACAAAGATGAGCATGGGGACAACGACAAAATTAAAAATATTGCTACAAAAAATTCAAAAAATACGAAAGGTGATTAAAAATTCAATAGATTTCGCGACACATGTTTCAAGTTACGTTACACATTGTTGTAACACACACGTGCGTAACGACTTTTAATATCCCAGCACAATTACTGCGATCATAAAAGTGGAAAATATTAATATGATACGCATTAGAGGGTGTACAAATTGGCTGCTTATGACACGGGGCTCGGAGGATGCTTGTTTCTGATTGGCTCCGTCCCCTTTTAATGACTTACTTACCTGTTACTTATCCTAACTTCTTAGATGGCTTCAAAAGTTTTACTCAAAATTGTGTGAAAAGAGCGAAGTAAAATGGAGAGTATTTTGTATTTGATATGCGCATTACCTGCGATTTTGTTAGCATCACAGTAATGACATGGTTACCATGACGAAAGCTAATTCAAAGACTTTTTACCGACTGAGGAGTTTAAGTTCCAAAAATCTTTTCGTAATGCTCATCTACGGTGTCAAAATAACCCATAGCTCTAACCGCAAGAGCTTAGAATGTCCGTTGATATGTAATTAAGTTAGATAGCTATTATTCATATAGTTATGTAAATTATATCAAGAAGAGAGATGGATGAATAAATATTTAGGCATGACAAATGATGATCCTTTTCCTAAAACTTAATATACCAGTCATCATCATCACGACCCATCAATATCTCACTGCTGAGCCGGATCTGCTCCTCAGAATGAGGAGGGTATTAGGCCATAGTCCTCACGGTGTTTTCCTTCACCGTTAAAGCAAGTGATATTTAATGTATGGGGGATCGAACTCGGACCTCCCGAGTAAAAAGTCTCAACCACTAGTCCATCACTGCTTCTATAAACCTATAGGTATCAATTGGAAAATAGAAAGTTTATTTTCTTTCTAATTTAAATGCTCAAACAACAACGTTTTCTTATACCTAACCCTTCGTTTCTGAATAGGTAGGGGACATAGCACATAATGTTGCACTTGTCTGAATAATGCATTACTTTTCATCTTTACCTGCCTAGAAAGAAGGTTAATCGATTTAAAAATATTCCCTACCACCAAATCAAACTATTTTACCTACAAATACAAATTAAACATGGTGTACGCAATTACCAAAACCGCAACTTCAAACGAATTCCCACTACTAATTAAGTTACTGAAGCCATTTAGAAAATTAAATGTAATCAAACCATACGAATACGAATACACGTTAATTTTACGTAAATGAAATGTGTTTCAAACCATAAATCCTTTTAGTGTTGCCACAACACTAATAGCAAATTAATGTTAAGAGTTTGTAGAAAGAGCCTACATGACGCGATGGCTCAAATTTAAGGACGGAACAAATTTTAATGCTATTTCCCTGTATTAACCTTTTCCTATATCCCTATCGAAATTAGAGCACTTTTATCCCTATCGAAATTAGAGCAAAATAATACAAGGATGGGAATATTGTTTCGGATACCTTCTGGACAACGAAAATATGAAGCGAATGAAATAATTATTTAAATCCCGGATTACCTCAAAGCTTTATGTACCTCCTTTCCGACTCCCCGTCTTACTTTTCTAGGAATAATGTATTTGGGTCAAAAAGGTTCTGTTTGTTCACGGAATATGTCAATATTTGTCACCCGCCTCCTGCGATTCAAATGGGATGGTGGTTGAAGTGACAGCAGGTTCTGCACTATTATATTAAGTAGGTATACCTAACTTTTATATTTGTAAAATAAGTTATAACAACATAAATTGTAATATGCTACCGATGTCTCAGTTCATCCAGAAACAAATAAGAGAAATAAGAAGAGAGGTAAATTAGAATCACTTACAATAATGAACAAAGACTGAAAAGACTTGCAATGATGGAGCTATATGAATATAAATAAATATAACAAGAAAGGGGTTGCTATACTTCTTTTCTTATTTCTCATTAAGATCCTATAAAAAAGGAAGCTGCTCCAACTATTTACCGAAATAAATATAATGAGAGATAAGTTGCAAGAACTCCCTAATTAAACAAGTCTTATAAGAAAGAGTCTGTAAATAAAAATTGCATACTGAATACAATGTCTTAAAGGTTCAGTTTCCTAAGGAACCCTGTTAACAAATATGTGATAAACGTCAAAAGCTTGTAGATCTACAGTTTGGTCTACAAGACAAGGCACGTAACGATTTCACAGTAGTCCGTCAACTCCTGCGTAAACATAAGTGACGCAAGATCAAGTTCTTGTTTATGAGGATGGAGGATGGCCATGATTGAAATTTATCGTGTTTTAGGACAACTTAGCAACTACTTTCAGCTAATTCAGAAAAGTTAGGAGCTTCTTGAATTCGACTGTCTATAATCTTTTTTTTTTATTGGACATATCAAGTGTGGTCTAATAATAAATCTGTTGGCACGGAATCTTGGACTTTGAAAATACAACAGAGATATTTTTAAAAATTATATAATAGTAAATATATTGAAGGGTAGCTTCAAACAGACGATGAATGCCTCTTGAATTGCTTTACCACAAAAACACTTTTTTCGTCAGAAGCTCCAACAAATAAGCAAAAGACAAAATCCATTCCATTTTTCAAGAAAAATGAGTTATCCAAACATGGCCTTACATGTCTCGTAACCAAACAAGCTACTGTAGTTACTAAGAGGCTTCAACGCCGACGTTTCTTTGTCTAACATATTAACAACTTCGAAATACCTGAGGATATGAGATTGGTAATTTTTTTATCACTGTTGATTTAACTCATTGGAGTCTGTTAGGGAGATCATCGTTTTCTTTATGACTAGTGTTTTACCGCGGGTATGTCAAAACTGTTACAGAGGTTTTCTATTTAGAAACGTAAGTAGATAAGAAAGCAAATTAGTGAACCTTAAGGTCAAAGGGAGTTGTTGTTAAGAGCTCAAGCTTAGAAAGCTCTTGTTAGAGAATCTAAATCTTGTAAGAGAGCTATGGTTCAGCCATCAGAAACGAAAAGGGAGATAGTGGAAAATGTCACATAAGAATCATCTTTAAGATCAAATTTGAGCGACAGATTGGTTAGTCAAGTACCTAAACTCAAGCGAGAAACGTTAATTGTGTAAATGAATTGGGATTGTACCCCTAATAGATTGTGTAAAGTAATATTTCAATATGGGGTATACCAAGGAGTCAATTTCCTAGTTCATAAGCAATATCATATAAGAATTGCATAACTATATACAATTTATATATTAGAAATTCTTACTTGTAAAAGAGACATCAATTTTTTTAGGATCATAAGCAATGGCGCGTAAGTTAGGCTTGGGTTAACCTAACCTTAGGTTTAACAGAGAACCTGGGCAGTAGAGGTAACTGTTTAGTTGAATGAAAGACGTCCTTATGTCTACACGTTGCTTACAAGTCCAAGGCACTGCTTAGGTTCCTCTCGTAATTGTAAGAGATAATAATGTTTGGTTATTTGTTTCAGTAGCAGTTGCTACGTTGCGTTTACCCAATAGTCCATTCAATATCACCCTTGTAGTATGTTTCAATTAACCACACCCCCTCTCCTCCTCCCTTCTCCTCAGTTTTCTCACATTTGTTACACTAACGAGATTTGTGTTCCAATTTGTTAAATTAATCTTTTTAGATTAAACTTTGTTTTGTGAGTCAATGAGAGATGGTTGAGCAATTTTATCACAAACGAAGCCATGGCACAAGCTTGTTAGCACTGTACACATCAAGTGCGTTTCAAGATAAATCATACTTGTTAATCTGTTGCGCAAACGCACATGATCTGTTTGTCGGCGAGTACTGAGGCGGATTGTTTTAGCGACCAGGCTGAAATGACGACCTGTCAATATTATACTGTGATTGGGTGTATGTCAAATGCCATTTGACAGGTGCTGTCAAAATTTCAGTATAAATATTTGGTTGTAAATTACACCTAATTAATACAAATATAGTTATTTCTTTGTCTGACCATTTTTCCAACCTACTGATTGTATGCAAGGAGTAAATAGGAGATACTTAGGATACCTTAATATGAGGGATCTTTATAACAAAAATAGAAGCCCAAAGACAGTTTTATTTGAAATAAAAAAACTCGTTTACGCTTTACAAAATTCCTCCACGAAATTAGATGCGGTTTTTATAATTCAATTGTTGCAAGTATAAACTAAAGTCCAAGCTTAAAAGTTATGCTCCTACTTCGGCGAAGCGAGGGCATATCGAGTTGTAAGAAATAAGCAAACATCCAAAGTGAATTACCCCTATAAAAATGCTTTCGCCAAAGTGTTACCAATATAAAACCATTAAAGTATAATTCACACAAAGCAAGTCTAAATATCAAAAATGTCCGTCGGTACATCAAAGCCTTCGTTGTAAACGTGTAAAAATAATAAAGGGGTTTTATGGTACCCTTGGAAATACAGCAATTCCTTCATTACATCTTAAACCTAATTGGTTGTATAAAACTAATTTTAATTGAGTTTTTAGTTATTTTTTTATATTGTAAAATTAAACAGAAGGTTCATCTAAACAATAGGTTTAGTACCTAAGCTAGTTCTTTCTTTTTTTAATAAGAAACTACAGATTATAAAATAAAAAGGGAGATCTTATAAGATTCGGAGTGATCTATTTCTTTTTTTTTTGACAAATATTCAAATAGGAAAAGTAGAAGAAATGTTCTCCATCTTATTAGAAGACTTTAAATTCTTAAAATGTAATATTTAAATTATATTAAAATTGACTCTTTAAAAAGCCATATCCATAATTTAGAAGTTAATTGACAAATGTAAAAAAAGTATTTAGCATGACAAATATTGAATCGAATATTGCATAACATAATGTCAGCTGATAAAATCGATATGTATGCGTCCCCTATCCATTAATAAAAATTAAACAAATAATAAATTTGATTTCTTAAATAATCTGTGGATGTGGAGCACAGATTATAAAGCTTACAAAATTGCTACAAAAGTATCAGGTGCCGTTTTATAGAATCGTTTACAATATAATGGTATATTGCCCCTAATCGCTTCCTAATGATGATACAGTGTTCGTAACGTTTAAATGTTGCCACTTTAAAAATATGATTAGATTATACCATCTGAAATATTATCTATTTTTTTATAACTAATTAAATTAAGCTTTTGTGCTTATAAAATTGGGAATCGAACCCACTACTCACGATAGCGAATCTATCGATCTAACCATTGGATTACGAATGCTTTAATATAATTAATTTAGTACCAATATTATAAATCATGCATTAAATATTAAATTTAATAATAACAACCAAGAAACTTTAAAGTTCATCGACCGTAACAAATCAAAGACTCACCTTATCAAGTGACCGCTGGCACGTTGGTGAAGTTCTAGATCCACGGTGATTGTTTATAGCACCCTTATCAAAAATCACTTGTTAATAATCAAAGCAAAACATAATTTTTAGCAAAACGCGTCGCGATGCGGCCTTACGTACGCCGGTCGGCACAATGGCGACAATCGACAATCGTACACGACTGCGGTGACGGAGCGCTAACAAATCGAATGATAAACGACGCGCCTCAGCCAATCAGCGCGCGCCGATACGCCCACGAGAACGATCCACGCGCTCCCATTGGTCAAGCAACTTCCATTGCCTTACGGATGTTATTATGCAGAAGACGACCAACTGTTCAAAATTCAAAATTATTTAAGCGTTTACAATTGCATTGCGTTGATGTTTTTTTGTTAGTGTTGAGGTTTTTGTTATTAGCTGAACGAGCTGTTTATAGTTATACAAAGCTGATAGCGCTATCAAAATCTGTTTAGCTATGTAACTGTAAACAATTGAAGAGCTGTAGGCTTCGATAGCAATAATTAATTGGTACTAAAAGACAATGAACTAAAAATGCTATAGACGTTTGGTTTGTAGTGTTCCACTTATCACTAATACAGAATTACCTATGTATCACATCAGGAGGCTTATTGGTGCCTGGGATTTGCAACCAAGGTGCAGGTTTAAAATCCCACTTTATTATAATATTACACATTTGACTCCACAATTCAACTAATGATTAAGTATTACTTAGTTAAGTATGTTAACGAACCGCTTTATTTTATTCTTATACCTTCTCACTGATCTATGAGGAGAGTTTATCTATAAGTTATGGAGAATTCTTAATATAAATTATACAATAATTGAAATACTTAGAAAGTAGGATCATTTCCTCCATCCTTAAACAGGAAAATACTTTTCATTTTCCCCAACAGTGAGTAACAGTCGTTTTATAATGGAGCACACGAGTGACTTATACGAGCGGTTAATTAAAAATATATTGATATCCTTTTACAGCCTTTTCACTGTATTCGATATGTAACTTGATTCCTTCACTAAATTGTATATTTAATATAAAAAGGTTGTGTCAGGATGGGATGACAATAGTTTAAAAACTCCCGGGTCGCATCCATGACCTTGAGAGTTAGCCAATCCACCATGGAGTTGCGAAAATAAGGAGGCGGTATTATTACAAATTTAATACTTTTTTATATTTATATTAGATACTAGCTGCGCCCAATTTTGATGTTAGCAAAAACTGAACATCATTCGGTTGTGCCAACGTAAAGATAAAGGAAACCAAATAATTACGCTGCCATGACGGAAACATTTATTATTACATCGCGAGTATTCTAGCAGTAACTTTGAAGGTCTGAGTTTAAACTTCAGAAGGATATTCTAGTCATACGGTTGGTCTGCGTATATACTACAACACCTTTTTAATTAAAAAAATTAAAAAAAAACTAATTATAAAGAAATATTACTTGTGTTTATGATATAATGGTGATACTAGTTTAAATTTTCGAGTCTGACTAGTTTTCTTCAAAATCATTTTATTTGTAATAATAAAATAGTAAAGACTCATATTATAAATGTGATACTTTGTATGTTTGTTACTCAATCATGCAAAAATGGCTGAACGGATTTCAATAAAATTTAGCACATAGATTTTTTATAATCTGTACTAACATATAGGCATTACACTACATTTTTATTACATTACATTTTATCTGGGATAAATTCAGCGTTCTTTTTTTTTTTTTTTTACTAGCAGTATGGATTACTAGCAATATGGATCACATACTACTAGTATTCCCTTTACCCCTCCTAGTAAGCTAATAAATAGCATGCGTCAGGAGTGGGCCACGTCAGTAGTCCAATGTCCGGAATTTGAACCTACAACTTGTCGTGAATCCAACGCCCGAACCACTGAGCTACTGACGCTTCTAAGAAAGTATTTATATAAAGCAAATTTGTACATATCGTAAATATAACAGATCGATAGTAATAAAGAAATCGACAACAATGAGTAATCATTTTAAACTTGCTAATATATTTATTCCTTTCGCACTTCGTATAAACGAATTTGTAACGGTCTGTTAATTTAACAATTGAATTTAAATTACAGTAGCAAAGCTATAAAATACCTGCGCTTACACATGTTGCAATGTATCGCATCTAATTTGGCCTAGTCATATGCAAAAATCATTTAGTAACATTTGAATATTCTTTTATCGAGGCACATGTTACGTTACGAATGTATGAATAGATTTTTTTATTGGCGATAAAAATTCAATGCAATTTGCGTAGACCACATTGTGATTTTGAAAACATCAGGGCGCGACCCAATGCCCTCGTGTCAAAAATTCACGTTTTACAATTCAATTATCGACCCCGTATCGAATAAAACGAGCAATGTCAATTTTTTCATTTAAATTTGAATGAGTGAATGAGTTTTACGGTATTTTGAATTTTTCGTATCGATTCCGCATTTGCATCGTCTTTGTTTGGTTATTGGATCATATTCTGGATGATGGACGTATGATAATTTTTTCTTTAAGATTTTTATTGTATCTTCAACGGTTGGCAATCATATCTCCCCATTTTGAGGATCGATACTTGTGTTATTCTTTAATTTAGTCTCAGTTATATTTCCTATTGATGTGAAAATGCAATATTTCCTACACTACTTGATTTTTTAACGGTTTTTATGATAAGATGTTATATGCATCGTGTGAATAATAGAAAATAAAATAATAATAACAGTTCTAGAAAAAAATTAGCATGATTAAGTAATATAAGAAAATGAAACTCCATAGACTTTTAGTTTCCGTTTCCAAAATATATTTACATCATTCATTAAATATTATATGTATTTATGTCATTTTTAATACCTAATAACTCAAAAGGTCAATAAAAATTCTTGAATAAAAAGTATTTTAATTTAGGTATATGTACCTAATGCTTTGACTTAGTTTGCTTACTGGATTAAATTATAAATAACTTAGGTAATCTTTAGTTAAGTAATGTAAATTAATTTCTTAGTTAGTGCACTTTATCGTTGTTTTTTTTTAATAATAAAGATTGATATTATATATCAGGTATGTAGGTACCTACTTATATCAATGATATCCATGTTTTAGGGACAAAAAAAAATCAATATAAATCCATGATCCAATTTGCGTAACCTTCACACATTATGTTACCATTGTTACCAACAATATAACAAATCTACATACCTTTGCGAATCATGAAATAAAATCAATTGTAAAAACTTATGGTAATCTGTCCAATCGATTCGAGACGCTTTGTACGCAATTTTGTACAAATCCGTTACATCGCCATTTTAATGCAAATAAATATTTTTTTATTAAAATGTAATCGATATTTTTGATGTCTCCCTATTGTATGAATGGGCGTGAGCTAGTGACGCGAAATTAATCGTTTTTTCTTCGATTGTAACGATTCTTACATGTCTATTGTATCGATTTGCGTGAAAATATTCACTAAAAGGTTTGAAGGTACTTTACTTCTGATTTATTGATATTTAAATAACTTTAACGTTTAGGTTTTTAATTTATTTAAAAGAAGGTAGATATTTAGTTATTATTCAATCATAGTAGGTACTTATTGAGCACAGAACTACAAATGTTTTGTTAAAAAAATATGAATATAAATGTACAATGCAGATTATATTTTTTTATAATTATTTAGTAAATTATTTCATAACAAAGAATTAAAAAAAGTTTAACCAAATGGAAAAAAAGACTCAAATATTTATGTCGATTAAGTAGATCTAGTGTTGCGTTCATCGATGTGATCATAGAAAAAGAAAAAGTGTTAATATGTTTTAATTATTTTTGTTAGATTCATGGAATGGAATGAAGTGGAATCTGGAAACCTGGACTGAAGAGATAAGGTTGCCAACTCTCAAAAATATTTCCACCTAAAACTTAAATGTAATCACAAAAATTCTAATGTATAAAAAGAAAGTTCAGTGTGTGGACTATTTTGGCGCTTTTTTGGATTAGTCTACGCTTTTTTTCCGCAAGTTTAATATTTATCACTCAGTTCTTCTGACAATCCTGATCCTGAAGGTACGGGTAGTTTATTTAATTTGGTCTAAAGAAGTAAGAAGTCTTGAGCGACAAAAGTATCTATATATAAAGTATCTGGATACTTTTATACTACTTGGCTATATACTCGTATAATATAATTGTCAATCTTGTTAAGAAGTGAATGTTTACTTTTCTCACCCTAGTGATGTGAATGCGATAATCGATGTCGATGCAAGTGGTTGTGTCGTGAAGTGGGCGTGCAATTGATGTATAATCTGTTTCGTTATCGAGAGCTCTTTATCTGATTTGCTATGTTCATGTTTTATTGATTTTGATGTCTACCTCCAATATTGATTACTTCTGAGTGCAGTTGTGATCTAGACATAGGTTTTAAAGTAACTTTTACACAATTGTAACACTCACTATACATTGCTCGACTCAACCAGTAGTTTACATAATATTTACTGATTAAAATTACTTGCCAGTCTACCTCCATTCTTATTATTGTACTTCCAAGATCATATCCATAAAAACGAATCATTTAAATGAGTCCTTAAAGGAGTACACAAATAGGCTTATACAGCAATGAACCTTTGTAGAGTTGACATCTTCTGATGATGCTCCCATGTCGGAATAAAACTTTACGTGGAACGTTCATTTTACAGATCTACATAGTGTTCTTTCACAATAACTTAACAGTTCCATTTGTTTTGCAGTGATTATCAAAAACGAAATTTTGACAGATTTGCCGTGTCCATCACTACGCTCACCACAGACTACACACGAGTGAATAGCTAATTCAATTAGTAAACAACGTCAATAGACAAGGAGCTGGTTTTTGCGTCAGACTCATACAATTTTATTCATATCCGCAACGCTACCGAGCCCCTCGTACTAAATACCCTTTGATCGTCGATAGAGCGTAAGATCCGTCCCTTAATCTCGGTTGATCATTTAACGTGTCCGATTGTGGGATTTCAGATCGGGTTCGCGAAAATGTTTGGTACAAGTCTAAGGAGTATACATGAATGGCTATTGTTCGTTCAACAAAAAAAAAAGCAATGATGATCCAGTGGTTGAGACTTCAAGTCTTACTCGGAAGGTCCGAGTTCGATCCCCCCACAGGCACACACCTCTGACTCTAAGTTATGTGTGTTTTAAGTAATTAAATATCACTTGCTTTAACGGTGAAGGAAAACATCGTAAGGAAACCTGCACTCCTGAGAGTTCCCTAAAAAGTTCTCAAAGGTGTGTGAAGTCTGCCAACCCGCACTGGGCCAGCGTGGTAAACTATGGCCTAACCCTCCTCATTCTGAGGAGGAAACCCGGCTCAGCAGCGGGCCATTGGCGGGTCGTGATGAATGAATGAATGTTCGTTCAACTAACTAAAAAAATAATATTTGGGTCACAAATTGAATCTGTTGTGCCAACGAAAATAAGCCCCCATGACGAAAACCGTTATTATTAAATCGCGAGCAAAAGATCACGAATAAAGTCTGAAGTACTCTCGGGAGTAAGGTCTGCTTGCATATAACCCATATTTAACGATACCTATTGGTCTCTTGGTTAGGTGTTAGGAGCGTAGAATCCTAAAATATTACGTTTAAACCGCTAATGTCAACTGGTTACCAAAACTATAACTGTCTTCTGTATGTGTATAAATTTCTTCAGACCGATAGACAAACAGGATTTTTTCTTATTTTTATTAATTATTTTTATTTATCTTTAAATTGAAAAAGTAATGACAAAATCATTATTTAAACGAATCCGCTTTCTCTTTTAAATTAAATCACAATCAAAATCACACTGTGAAGGTGGAAATAATGAAACCTTATTACCTTTTTTAACTTTTTTCTCACTCAATAATATACTCTAAATCAAGATGATAAAATTCAAAATGTCGTCCACATTATTTGGCAATATTTATTTGTTTAGGTGCAATGATATTATCAAGGAATGAGCCAGGAGCCATGAGCCGGTAAGTCGGTAGCCATTTTGTGTGTTAAATCCGGCAGAACTAAGTGGGTTCTGTGTAAAACCAGAAAACTGAGATGTGATCACAATATTTAATTTAGCTTCTGTTTAACGATTGGATAATACAGATTGCTTTTTATATGGGGAAACTGTATAATTCTATTCTATATCGCTATATCACACAGCGCGACATGCACTTCATCCCTTTATTCACCCCCTTTAAGCATTTTTATCGCGATAAAACTAAACCTATGTAGTTTTACAAACTCTAGTCTATCTCTATATTAAATTTTATTAAAATCGGTTCAGTAGATTAAGCATGAAAGCGTAACAAAATGAGTTAAAAAAGATTGGGATTATATCCATTAAAATTATATTATTTAAACTAGCGACCCGCTTCCGGCTTCGCACGGTTTCTTTCTCTACTATAATATGTATGTATTATACATATAAACCTTCCTCTTGAATCACTCTATCTATTAAAAAAACCGCATCAAAATCCGTTGCGTAGTTTTAAAGATCTAAGCATACATAGGAACAGGAGGACAGCGGGAAGCGAAGTTTGATTTATACCATGTAAAGATTAATACTAATATATTTTAGTAACATTAATAAAAAATAAATTCATTTTCAATGGTCACAGTTTTTATATTTGTTTTACTTTATGTTGTCAAGCAGTTTATTTTTTGTCTGATTATTTTAGGGTTCGTTTTCCCAAAATAAAATAAACCCTTACAGCACTTTTTCTCAGGGACGAAAAAATGCATGAAATTAACATTTATATAAAACTAGTCGACCCGCCCCGGCTTCGCCCGGGTGCAATTTAACACGTGTATTTAGCCGTAACCACTATGTCCCTGCATTTTAAATCTGTAATATCTTCGGAAATATTCATTTAAATTTAATGCTGTAAAGGGCCATATTGATCTATATTAAATGCACAATGTATTTAAGGTACGTAAGATTAATGCTGTAATTCCTTAAAATCGCTTCGTAAATAAGCCATTATTTCTCCTGAATAGTAAAGGATAAAAAATGGTTATTGTGGGTTATCACTAAGAGATAGACATATATCATCGCGGACTTTTCTGTAGACCTTTTTAAGGTGTATAATACTGTAGTACATTATTTTGATCTATCTCGTAGGGTTCAGCCAGCGTTGGCAATGTAAGCGCAAAAAATGTGTTTATTTACGACATCACATTAGAAACCTCTGAAATTATCAGTGTTTCTCTACTATAATATGTATGTATTATACATATAAACCTTCCTCTTGAATCACTCTATCTATTAAAAAAAACCGCATCAAAATCCGTTGCGTAGTTTTAAAGATTTAAGCATACATAGGAGTATAGGGACAGAGAAAGCGACTTTGTTTTATACTATGTAGTGATATGTCTACTCTTGGAGCAGTAAATGTTGAGTCTCGTTAAGGAATCAAAACCTATAGAATATCTCCCATTGCTCATAATTAGAAGGTCTTATAGCAAAACATTAAGGTTTTGACCTTCGAAAACTAAAGGAATTCAAATTCGATTTAAATCTAAGATTTCGTCAATGTTTCCAAAGAGTTATTAATGGGGAGTATAAACGCCCCATTCTGCTTATGTTATTCCCTTCGTAGGCAAACTATGGAGGGTAATCATGTCCTTTATTACATAACACAGGTAGTACACAGATTGTAGTAGGTAAAGTAGCTGTGACCTATATCGACGTATGGCGTCAACAGCTTTTTGACGGCAAAATTAACTTTGTCGATCAATCCAGTTTGTAAGGTACCATTGAGGTGCAAAAGCTACTCACACTTCACCGATTTTTTATTATGATACAATGTAGCGGATTATTTGGTTTATTAAATTTTTAAGGTTATTAAGAGACTGTCATTTGTATGTTATTATAATTTTATTGTATTCATCGTTACTACGTTATGTTGGCAACAAAGTTGGGTTTGTCACAAACAGATAACTTTTCATTTTATTTAGACCAAGAAGTATCAGTAGGTACAATTTTTAAGGAAAAGACATAAATAACTTATTTTCAGTTTAGTTATTTAATTTCAATTATGAATTAAATATAAATAATGTAGAATGAAAAAATAATCAAATATGATATCTTAGACTGCCTCAAAATAATTTTTTTTGAGTAAATACATCTAAAAGGTTTTTTTGTTAGACATAAAAAAAACCTAAAAGATGAGCTTGATATCTTGGATTTTTTTTTTGATTTTATTTAACTATCGTTTTTTAAAGCCCTGTAGCCTTTTTCTTATGCGTTTTAGCGAAAAAATTAAAGAGATCTTTTTTGTAGAGAATTTAATTTCCTACAAGATAACGAAAAGGGAATTTTGAAAAAATATTTTTTCGACGATATACAATGAAAATAAAGAAAAAGTTTTTTTTAATGTATTTTAAATGGTAAAGAGGACCCTCCCATGCGCCAGTTCAATTTTCAAGATATCAAAAAAATGTTTTTTTTTTATTCTGACGCAGGTCTAATGATATCTGTACGAAGAGACCTATTTCTTTTTTTTTATTAAAACCAACTTATTCGACTGAGAATATAGAACAGTTTTAACAAAATAAGGAAATTTAAGCACATCTGCTTCTTATACAAATTATTTAATAAAATACCGTTAAGTTTTCACAAGATACATCTGCTACAATAATGAAGACTCAGACTCAAAGAGTAAACACGCGAATCATTAAAGCTTCTGAATCTTTTCACGCAATTCAATTTACAGTTAAATCTCAAGCACAGCTTATAGGTACTTCATTAAAAAAAAAAAGAATGGTATCATCGGCAAGGATCACACTTTCTTCCGTTTAAGTGGTTTTGACTTGTATATTAACTTAAATCCTGTATCTTAAACGCAAAGGATAATAAATTGTATACTATCTATCCCATTGATAGAGTATACTTTCGCTTGATTTTCCAATGGTCAGTCTATACCGGATATAAAAAAAAACTGGTTGTATTTAAGTCGCATTAGTCGATAACAATCAGATTGGAAATGCAGATTTGGTTTTTGAGACAAGGCTGAGTGCGGTTAGTCTTTGGACTTAAAAAAAAACTATTCGGTTACGATTAAATAACAATTGTGAGGATTATCGACATGTTACTAGTTCCCACAGATACAACAAATATTTAACTGATACTCGCCGCCCTATCTGGATTTACACGGATGCATTTTTTTTATTTTTTTTTAAGCGTGAAAGAAGAATAAAAAAAACTTTCCCTTATACCTATAATATTTGATTTTGTTTATTATTAGTTTGGTAATTGTTCAAAATTTTTTTTTATTTTTTTTAGATGACTACTTTTTTTTTGAAAAAAAAAAGAAAAGCAAAATAATTTAGCGACCCACTTAATGTCTTTAAATGACTGATAAATATTTTTTATTGCCTATTTTTATTATTTACATAATTTTAATCTTAGGTCTATCTGAAGCAGCAGGGCAAGTAATTTCATAGAATGAACATGGCAACGAGTTACAAGTATAAGCTGCATCGGAGGATTTCGTTAAATAAAATATTATATTTGCCTTTTTTTGTAGTCGGCTGTAATTTTTTTTTCAGATGACTACTTTTTTACTTGAAAAAAAAAGAAAAATAAAATAATTTAGCGACAATTTTGACTCTTAAAATTACTGATAAATATTTTTTATTGTCTATTATGATTATTTACATTATTTCAACCTTCGGTCCAGATAAATCTGAATCAGTTTGGCTAGTAATATCATAGAGTGAACATGGTTGACGAGATACATGTTTAAGCTACGTCGGTCAGTCAAACTTTTTTTTGTAGTTAATTGTCTAATTTTTTTTCTTAAAAAAAAAGTAAGTTTTTATTTTTTTACGTAATATTTACCGTCAGACCTGATAAACTTGAAACAGTATGGCAAGTGTGGCTAATTTCATAGAGTGAATTGAACATGGTTACCGTATTGCAAGTTGAAGCTGCGTCGGAGGTTTTTGTTAAATAAAATATCCACCTTTTTTGTAGTCGGTTATTTCAAAAACATTTAATCTGTATCGCTACTTAACACTTAACAGTATAACAACGTGGACGGCGAACGGAAGTGGTCTATGTGACACAATGCTAAGTCCAGGCGTGTGCTCCCTTTCACCAAGTTCCTGGAGCTCAGTATGAGGATAAGGTATTTGTTAAACATTAGAATGCTCTTTTGAAGTACCCGCAACCTCTTTTATTTATTTCTGCAATAAAGTAAGCGAAACTGTAAAATTTCTGACGATAAGTTTCATTGTAAAAGAAAAAATCGGTCAAGGGCGAGTCAAAATAACGCACCGAGGGTTCTGTACAATGATTATTGAAGGGCAAACTTAACTTTGCTATCGGAAAACTGTAATCCTTTACAATTTTGATTTTTTCTTGTATAGGGCCGTCCAAGTATTATGTAATCATTAAAGGGGGCCGGGGGGTCCTTGCTTTGCTTATTTTTGATGGCATGTGGGATGGGAGGGTCTGCATGGTGCTTACGGCAGCGGCAACAATGTTTACGTAAGCACAGAGGGGAGGGCTTTGCTAACGTTTGCTGACATGGAGGGTAGGAGCCTTTAATGGTAGAGAAGTATACAGTTGAAATCTGTCAATAATTTCGTCTCTGTATAAAATGTTGGCAATATAAAACGTTTCTTCATATCATGTATGATTTTATGATAACGGGAAGTATCCAATAGGTTTTAACCCTTTAAAAGTATTAAAACGTACATAAGGCCATATATTTTGATTACCTTAAGTTAGAAGTTAGATTTTTTACGACCTTAAGATTTGATATTATTTCTTTTTTTCCGCTTCCACGCGATTTTAGGAAAAGGCCTTAGTAGAATGGCGAGTAAACGCATAAAGATTTCTAGTATTTTGAGGTACGGACCCTAAAAAAACAATTTATTCTTTTATTAAATAATAAAATAAAATAAATAATAGAATTTGATGAAATTTGGTACAGAGATATATTACAGTTTGGGTAATGACATAGGCCAACTGTATGGAAGGTAGCCATGTCTTTTTAAACCAAAGTAGAATCTATCAAATTTATTTGGATAAGAATTAATACAAAGGTATGGATAACATGGACTGATTTTGATAGGCATTTCTATCAACTTTTAAAATATAAAAAAGTAGTTATAGTGACTTAACTACAATAGTTGGACATATGGTCTTGTGAAGTTTTTTGTAGATATTGATACGTTCTATAATATTGTAGAATAATTTTTTGTTCTATCATCAATACTTTCCGCAGCGCATGTGATGAAAGACATTTTATGGCTAATTTTTTTACACCTTGTATTGGTTTTAGTAAGAATTTCTGAGGATCTCTAATTTTTTCTAGTAATAAATATAGTCTGTGTAACTCAGGGATACATTATCCCTTCTTTTTCTAATCGTGAAAGAATTTTTGAAATCGGTCCAGTAGTGTTTAAGTTTTTTAACTATTTTGTATGTTGGTTATCCAGTCTATCGTTATAATCAATTTTTTGTCTCTTACTGTTTCTCCAATTTTTCTTTCAAATCAATACAATCGTCAATAGTTTCAATAGTCAATACGTTATTATTTCTCATTGATCTGTCATCACTACTAGTACAGCTGCCCAGACGTTTCTCACGAAAGTGACGCTTCACGACCTGTCACGCTCATCTTGGATTCTACAAGCCAAGGGTTGCCACACAGAAAATAAAATATCACTTACAATTTTTATAGAAAATAATTTTGAAATTAAAAGATTTGTTTACCAAAGTAAAATACAAAGAAAATTTCATAGACTGACTGTCCCTGGGTCACGAGTCCCAGGCACTGTTTAAGCTGCATGTTCTTTTTTCTTTTACGACATCTCAGATAAAATGAATATATTTTTTTGTTGCATTGATTTTTTAAAAATACCCTTCGTAATTTAAAAAATAAAAAAAGTATATTATGGATGCAAAAGTATGGTTGTTTGTTTGCGTGTTTTTTACGCTGCAACGGAGCTATTGAACAACATGAATTTTATACAGAAAAGAACATATTATATATGTATATATTTTTTAATTTGTCTACATTAACAAACGACCTGCCCTCGCTTCACTCCGGGTATTTAAAGCAAAATTATAATTTATATACTTAATTCAATGTCACTCTGTAATTGTGTAGTTTTTCATAATTTGTAAAAAAAAAGAAGAAGTGTGAGGACAGGTAATAAAAAAGAAAATACAGAAAGAAAAAAAGAGAAAAGAGACAGATAATAAAAGAGTAAGAAGGACATTGCAATGATTAAAATTAAAAAGAGACAGATAAATTAGTTTTCGAGCCTATAAGTAACAAAAAAAAATACAAAAAAATACAAACAATCTTTTCTCTTTATTTATATAATAGTGTAGATTAAAGTGTTGAGTGGTAAATTTTGGCTAGTTAGCGAATAAATGAAATCAGGACGTCGACAACCCTATTCCTTACAAACAGGAAGTACAGGGGTGTGAGTATGACCTCAAGTTACGCACCCTTAATATTCCGCATTGTCCAAGTATCTAGAGCATTACATGCGAATTTAAGAAAAAAAAACGCAATAAATATCATACAATTGTATTTAAAAGGGTTTTAAATTTAATATCGGTTCGATTGGGGTTCCTTTGTTCATATTGGAGTTTTTTTATTTTTTTTAATCTCTTATATTGACAATAGTTATTTTTCGTTAATTTTATATTTGCTCGAGGGTTTGGTTTTTTTTAAATTAATACGAATTCTTGAAGATTGTATTTGTATTATCAAAAATAAACTAAATATCAATATTTTTAGTATCAGCCCTAAATAATTATATTTTTTTTTAATTTTTAAGTTATGTAAGAGAAACAGGTTCATCTCCAACATCTTCTTACGTAAAAATTAACTCAACCTCAACTCAACTGAACTTCAAACAAAAAACTCTCGCCATCACTATTCGATCTCATTACGTATTAGGTTGGTATAGTTGTCTTTACTGAGGATCAAATCATAATGAATGAATCATCTATTTACCTCCCCATTCCTCTCTGTGCCTACGTAAACATTGATGCATGTATTTTCTCTCTCATCATTCTAAGCAGGAATATTCACGTTTCGATGTGCGTGTTTACTTTTTAATGCTGACGTAATCTCCATGTAGACCTAACCATCCCCCATTTCATCAATAATAAGCAAAGCTAGGACCTCCGCCCCCCTTAAATGCTTACGCAATACTAGAACGACTCTCGATCAATGAATTTTGGGGACCGATATGTCCTATTTAATATCAATGCTTTTATATATCAAAATATGTGGAAAATGAAATAAAATTGAATATAAATAAAGCGAATTCAGTCGATTATAAAGGAGCATCTAAATTAGCTAATAATTTATATCAATATGACATTATTGGAATACAAAACGTTGATTAGTGCGGCCGTGAGTTTGGATAACATTTTGAATGAAATATGCTAAATTTATTCTGTTAATATACACTAGCTTATGCTGTGACTTTGAGTTAGCAACACCGTTGATAACTTTATATTCGCGGGTAATAAAGCTATATATAACCTGGATTCCGTTTTAAGTGCATATTATTATATAGATAACATTCGTTTAAAGTCTGTAAATGTTTATTTGTATTTAGGGGACCCATTAGATCCAAAATGTACTTAGAGTATCTCTGAGCCCCGTAGTGAATTTAATAAATCAGTTATGATATATATCTAACAAACTATCAGATGTGACTTTAATTCTCTCAGACGTCCGCACGGTACGATGTTCTGAACAAGACTGACTTGTGTTCTGTTACGCACTGTTACAAAGAATGAGGGTACAACAAACTGAATCTCATTATCTAGATTTAAGCTTACTAAATATATATTAAAATACATCAGGACTGATTGATACTATATTTATAAGGTTACAGAAGCTGGAACTGCACTTTAGGTAAAATTTTGGCTATGTTATCTAGAAAATTAAGCATAACTTGTTATTTTTGGTCAATAAAATTTTTATTAATTATTATATTAATCCTAAAAAAGACCTCAAATAAAATAGAAAGCCTATTCAAGCAGTTTCTTTCTAAAATATGAAACCTTAATAAAATATGTCTATATCTATACTAATATTATAAAGAGGAAAGATTTGTATTTTTGTATTTTTGGATTTTTGGATTTTTGTATGTAACGAATAAACATAAAAACTACTGGACCGATTTCAAAAATTCTTTCACCATTAGAAAGCTACATTATCCCTGAGTAACATAGGCTATATTTATTAAAAGAAAAAAATAGAGATCCTCAGGAAATCTCACTAAAACCAACCCAAGGTACAAAAAAATTAGCCATAAAATATCTTTCATCGCATGCGCTGCAAAAAGTATTGATGATAGAACAAAAAAATGTTCTACAATATTATAGAACGTATCAATATCTACAAAAAACTCCGCGAGACCATATGTCCAACTATTATAGTTATGTCACTATAACTACTTTTTTACATTTTAAAAGTTGATAAAAATGCCTATCAAAATCAGACCATGTTTTCCATAACTTTGTATTAATTCTTATCCAAATAAATTATTTCGTAATGAAGACTGTTTTAATACCTGTTAATTACTTTTTGAATTATTGAAATCGGACATTCCAATCAAAAGATATTACGAAATATCTTTTGACTGGAATGATATCAAGATAAATAAAAAATAATCCCAGACGGGCCGCCGGCGCGGTGTGGTGTGCCTCGCAGCGCAGCGAGTAACGCGGCGATAGAGGGTGCGACAGAATGCGGGAGCCAAAATGTTAAAAAAAAATTATCCACCCGTGCGAAGCCGGGATGGGCCCCTAGTATAAAATATAGAAGCTTCTGTTTCATATACGAATGCTATCTAATTAATGATTAGTGAAACATCAATATGTAAATCCTACTTGTTATTTATTATTACTAGAAATCCAATTTTGAAACATTAATTCAAAACACCTTAGTTTAACGAGCGAAAGGTGAACCAAACTGGACTGGGAATTGTTTTATTGCTTGGTTTCCGTTAACTTCTACTATAGACAACAACCTTAAATATTACCACTACTAGTCGACCTGCCCCGGCTTCGCATGGGTCCAATTTACTACTTGTAGCTACTTAGATACTTTAATATACAATTAATATATAATGCTAAAGATTTTTTTTGCTTGAACGCGCTAATCCCAGGAACTACAGGTCCTATTTAAAAATTCTTTCAGTGTTAGATAGCCCATTTATCGAGGATATACGCTATATATTGTCACGCTAAGACCAATAGGAGCGGATCATCACGGGCACGAAGGCGCAAGGGTCGGTTTGTTGCGTTTCAGAAAATAATTCAGACTATATTCCTGCAGGAAGTTTAAATTTTTTCGGGATAAAACGTAGCCTATATGTTAATACAGATTATAAAGTCTGTGTGCCAAATTTCATTGAAATCCGTTCAGCCGTTTTTACATGATCGACTAACACACATCCAAACATCCAAAATTTCACATTAAAAGATGATTTGCTTATAATTTTTAATTACTAAATATTATCTTATATAATTTAATATGATTTGTAGTATCATCATTATTATTATTACTTATTATTTTACATTATCAGTCCAAAAAAAAACATTTTCTATATAAAAACAACTAAAACGTCGTTAAGTCACTTGGATATGCAGATCTATATATTTAATCCAAATATTTTTTTAAATAATTATTATTTAAAAACTTTCGTCAATAAATACAAATACACCTACACTTAAACACATATTTTCTTTACATTTAATGTTTAAATACTTTTTAACATGACAAGTTTAGGATTAGGATCTCTAATATATTCAACTAGCGGCCCGTCCCGGCTTCGCACGGGTGGTGAAATGTATTTTAAATATTTTGGCTCTCGCATTTCGGTGCCCCCTCTCACGTGTATTTTTGGTTTACATTGACTTTTTAAATTTCGTAATATCTTTTAAATAGAATGTCCGAACAGGTATTGAAACAGTCTTGAATACGAAATAATTTATTTAGTATTAATGACAAAGGTATGAATAACATGGTCTGATTTTGATAGGCATTTCTATCAACTTTTAATATATAAAAAAGTAGTTATAGTGACATAACTACAATAGTTGGACATATGGTATCTCGAAGTTTTTTGTAGATATTGTTACGTTATATGATATTGTAGAACATTTTATTGTTCTATCATCAATATTTTCAGCAGCGCATGCGATGAAAGACATTTTATTGCTAATTTTTTTACACCTTGGGTTGGTTTTAGTAAGAATTTCTGAGGATCTCTAAATATAATATCTAATGAATATAGCCTATGTTACTCAGGGATAATGTAGCTTCCTAACGGTGAAATAATTTTTGAAATCGGTCCAGTAGTTTTTAAGTTTATTCGTTACATACAAAAATACAAATCTTTCCTCTTTATAATATTAGTTTAGATTAGGCACATGTATATCCTAAGATGTTGTTTCCGTTAAAGAACTTTTAAGCTTCATTAAAAATAAGTTGTATTATGTAACATGTAAGAAAATGATTTATCTATACTTATTGTGTATATTACATAATGATCATAGTTATTATTTGTATTAAGATCCATAATTCCATCATAAATCGTAACGTAAAAAATCGGAAGCGCATTGAATAAATTTGCAATAACATCTTTATTTATCTCATAGGGTGGTTTTTGTCTCTTTCTTCCATTATTGTTTAGACAAAGAGGGTGTAGGGTGAAAGGGTGATTTTTATTGCCCTTAATGGATAAGATTTGAGCTAATATTAGGGTAAAGTGGGCGTAACATACGTCACTGTATAACAAATTGCTTGGAAGATATTGTTGACGGGAGTAAACTTATGATGTTTGAATTAAATGTGTATCAATTTGTTTTATGGATTGTAGAACTATTTAAATGATACTATAGCAAGCTAGGCAGTGCTTGGGGAATGTGACCTAGGAAAGAACTCTTAGACTGCGTTTCCTCCAGAGAAGAGCCAGGATGTGTAGCGAGGAATGTGTTTGTTAAGAATGTGTTGCTTAAATCATATCCCAGATCATCTCTAGTGGAAAGGCAGCCTTAAGCTATAGTTTATCTACACATTATGTTATACACTTACGAGTAATTTACTATATGAGTTAAAAAAAAATTTACTAAACAAAAAAAAAAGGAAAACATGTCAAAATGTTAGAGGATCTCTATCTTGTTATCTTTATTTACTTTTACTCAAAAAATATATATTTTACTCCACTGCTGGTAAAGTTAAAGACTCATATGGTCCTTCAAAAGGACTCTTACACTACGATAGACACTATAAGATTTTAGTCAGATAAGAGTTTAGTTTTGAGAATTACCAGCTAATGAAGAACTATCAACAGTATTGGTAACAGTTAACAAAATACTTATTTTAATTCGGTTATTAATTTAATTGTGAACATACAATAAATCAATAAATATGTGTTAAGAGTTATAAAAATATAACGTTCAAACGGTACGAGATAAATATTTTGGTGCGAAAGTTATAAAGTAATGTGTGTCCATGCGTTTGTGATTGTTGATCACCGTGGTTCTCCAACATGGTCTTGTCTCATTCCCAAACCACAAGAGATATGTACAGATTTCATTAGATAGAACATATTTTTTTAATTATTAATTTTTTTATTATTTTAACAATGTATCTGTTTGTCTGTCTGTGACATTATGAAAAAACAAAAAATTATTTCATTTTGATGCGGTTGTTTATACTTGACATTTCAGGTGATCTATCTGTTGAGTGGATGCAGTAGATTGGAGATGGAAAGGTGAGTAGAGTGCTACAGTTTAATAATTGTCATGAAAGTTGAGTGAGTGACGTGTTGTAAATGGGTGCGTAGATGGTCAATGGGTGAATTGGTGATTAATGAGTGAGTGAATGAGTAAACAAAAGTCCCAGGCTCTAGTCGCGTTGCTCGCTGCGTTGCGTGGTGCACCTTACCTGCCCGTCAGAGTGTATTTTTTGTTTATGTTGATATTTTTAATTTCGTAATATCTTTTGAATGGAATGTTTGATTTCAATTATAAAAAAAGTGATCAACAGGTATTGAAACAGTCTTGAACACTAAATAATTTATTTGGATAAGAATTGACACAAAGGTATGGAAAACATGGTTTGATTTGGATAGGCATTTCCACTTTTTAAATGTAAAAAATTAGTTATAGTGACATAACTATAATACTAAAAACTAATAGTCTTGCTAAGTTTTTTGTAGATGATACGTTTTATAATACTGTAGAACATTTTTTTGTTCTATCATCAATACTTTCCGCATGCGATCGTGCTGATGCACCTTGGGTTGGTTTTAGTAAGAACTTCTTAGGATCTCTAATTTTTTCCAGTAATAAATATAGCCTATGTTATTCAGGGATAATAAAGCTTTCTAACGGTAAAAGAATTTTTGAAATCGGTCCAGTAGTTTTTAAGTTTATTCGGTACATACAAAAATACAAATCTTTCCTCTTTATAATATTAGTATAGATTGGTGATCTTTAGAACGACCCCGCAAAGAATCAATTTGCCAGGAGGCCTCACCTTATCCAAATTACGGCTGCTAAGGAGAGAGGACATCTGGCCTACATGCTGCGTGACCGGAACGCGTTCAAGAAACAGTGATCCCATAAAGTGCCGAATGACGCTGCTCATCAAACTTCACTCACAGATAAGTTCGTTTTTTCCTTTGTTCGTTTGTAAATTTTTAATTATGCTTGTTTATTTAATTTCTTTCTTAAGACATATATAGAGTCATTCTACTTAATACTGTATAGGGAAAATAATAAAATTAATTTCATCAAAATAACATATTTTGGTTAGAGATCATCAAAATTTAACTGCTGTGACAAATCGACAAATTGATCCACCAACAAACTTTATGGGGGTGTAATAAATATTTTATATAAAATATAAAATTATTTCACACGTCTAATTGAGTTGTAAATGTATTTGATATATAAATGTCCCAAATTATATTTGTGTATTTCTTTACGACCCGCCCCGGCTTCACACGGGTGCAATATTTGGATTATATAGGCACCTACAACCGTAAATATATTTTATCATTATATGCAGAAACTCTGAATTTTTCCAGGATAAAAAGTAGCTTATATGTTAATCCAGGGTATAAAGTATCTTTGTGCCAAATTTCATTGAAATCCGTTCAGCCATTTTCGTGTGATTGAGTTAATTAACTAACATCTAAACATCACCATCAACAATATTTAGAGTTCCTTTCTTTGATCATTAAAAAATAGACAGTAATAATTCTTTTTTTTTGATCCATAAAATTACGTCAAAATCAGAGGAAATGTTAAGGATATAAGGACAAATAAAATAGTAGTAAAAGAAAGCTACTTTTCTAAGTTTTAATGACTATTAATTAATAAACTAAAGATATCAGTTAACAACTACTACCTAGACTCTAGAGTATCCTCGCTTTATTTAAATGACCATAAAACTCCATTAATTTCTTTTGTAATATTATAGTTTTGTACTTACTGGGGTATCCAGCTTGATCACTAGGGGGGAGGGGGAAATGTAACTGAAATTTTCAGTTACATTACTAACGAAATAAATTTATTTATTGTTAATTTAACTTGAATAGAAAGTCTTGAAAGAATCCATAATTCATCATAGATAAATAGTAACGCCCCTAGCTACGCATCCTCGCTCATCTCTGGTGGAAATGCAGTCTAAGAGGAGATAAATTACTAGTAGTATGTATAAATCTAGATATTCAGAATATATTTTGACAAGTCAAGTCTGATTATAGTATGAAGGTAGTCGAACAAAGAATAAGAAAGGGGACAGACAAACCGTGCCTAATTAAATTGCTTCATACAATGTGATAATAATAAATAAGAGTTTATTTATAGGCCGCGTTTTAAATTTGTTTTTATGGGAACTGTGGTCACTGGAGATTAACGGTGATTTAGCAGGTGACGAGGGGCTCGAGGGGTCTGTGTAGGGTCGCCATGTTAAATTCAAAGTTTAAAATACTTATGGAGTGCTCAAGAAAGGAGTTTTCCATATACTGAGACGTTAAAGGATCTCCTAATGTTTCCATTTGATAGTGGTTTATTAAAACCCAAAATCATAAAGTGGTTTTTCTCTGGAAATATAAGAGTTATTTAGATTTATTTAACATAACATAAAAGCTACTGATTACACTCACATTATGTATTTTTTTCATAATTAATTAATTATAAGGTAGAAACAAATATTTAAAGAAATTTAGTTTATGACCATGTTTTAAGCTACCTCTACCAAAAAAAAAATACTCGGTTTAAAAAATGTATATACACATTAACCTTTAACTAGGGACATGAAAATTTTATAACACTATAAGGGACATGAAGTCTCACAGGCTACTACTTTCAGACTTAAATTTTGTCATAAAATTTCACGTGGATGATTTAAAATTGTGTTGATATTTAATTATTGAAATGTAATAAAAGAAATGTAAATAAATTTAATCAGTTATTATGATAATTTTTAAAAAAAAATACGACTTTTAAAAATATGTGGTACTTTTCAGCCTTAAATGACTTGAAATCTTTTTTAACATTTTAATAGACCTTACATAATTAATACAACAAATTTAACACTTTTTACTTAAAGTCTAATCAAGTAAAATACAAAAAAACATTAAAGATACTTCTAAAAACAAAAATTAAAAATTCTGACAACTACTCAATTTGACATGTAAATTATTGGCAATTTTTGCACATGGGGCGAGAACATTGCAAACATACGGGACATAACACCTGACACACGTATTCACTGACATTCTGTACAGTTTAGGTGGACAAATACTACATGCCCTTCGCTTGCCCCGACTAGTTCCAGGACTTTGGACATCTTCTTCAACCATATCCATGGTCACCCAGAATTCTCTTTCTTACTAGCCGTAACTCCCTTGGTCGCACACCGGACTGCACAACCACAAGTAATTATGTTATGTTGAGGAGTAAAAACCGTCTTTAACGTTTTCGACCATTTTTACTATAATAAAAAATTGATGTTTGTATTTCCGAAAAGGACACGTCATCATTAGAACTCTCGGTATCAACTTCTCGAGTAATCTGCCTCTCCTTATTGCTGCTATCTCCTCATATGCTCCTCCTCTCGTTGTTCATTTTGATCTTCATTTTGATTACTTTCATGTTCTCGTAGATTTTCATTTTGATTACTTTTATAAACCTGTAAAAGTTCACGTTCGGAAACTAAGAACTCTTCTTTATCACCTTCACTATCAGATTGGTCTGAAGCTAGCATGAGAGTGTTGAATTCCTCTTTAAACGATGGACGGTCTGTCCGTAATATTCTTTCTTTGAATATGTGGGCTCAGGTGGGCGTTTCTTAAGGTTTTCTGCCATTTTGCATTAAAAATAAAAAATATTTTCAAAGAATTATTTGTATGACAATTAGGGACATGTAGCCTCACAGGCTGCAACCGATTTTCTTATTAGTTTTATTCACCTGTTAAACAACCGATCACTGGTCTATCTCCTTAAATGGTCGATTTGGCACTAAAACAAAAGCTACTGAGACGCAGGGTCACAGCAAGCGGAGGGAAGTGGTCAATTCTAAGAATTTCCATACCCCGCGACGCCTGTGGGGCTACATGTCACTAGTTAAAGGTTAAAGACCTTTTATGGAAACATGGCCAGGCCCTAGGATTTATGGCAGCTTTTTAATTTTTTAAATTCAAAGAAAATGATGACTTAAGAATAAATGGTAAAATTTCTTCAACATGAGCAACAATAATTTGTTTGTTGTTTATTAATAATTTAATATTACTATGCTTTAACAGCTTCTAATTAAAATTGAATCTAGTTTGTAGTGCCACACTAAATTATTGAAAAACGGCCAAAAGAATATTTGGTTTAATTATATAAACTACTAGGGGCCCGTCCCGGCTTCGCACGGGTGGATAATTTTTTTTTAACATAGTGGCTCCCGCATTCTGTCGCTCCATCTATCGCCGCGTTACTCGCTGCGCTGCGAGGCACACCACACCGCGCCGGCGGCCCGTCTGGGATTATTTTTTATTTATCTTGATATTTTTATTTCGTAATATCTTTTGACTGGAATGTCCGATTTCAATAATTCGAAAAGTAATTAACAGGTATTGAAACAGTCTTAATTACGAAATAATTTATTTGGATAAGAATTAATACAAAGTTATGGAAAACATGGTCTGATTTTGATAGACATTTTTATCAACTTTTAAAATGTAAAAAAGTAGTTATAGTGACTTAACTATAATAGTTGGACATATGGTCTCGCGGAGTTTTTTGTAGATATTGATACGTTCTATAATATTGTATAAATTTTATGGCTAATATTTTTGCACCTTGTGTTGGTTTTAGTGAGAGTTTCTGGGGATCTCTAATTTTTTCTTGTAATAAATATAGCCTATGTTACTCAGGGATAATGTAGCTTTCTAATAGTGAAAGAATTTTTGAAATCGGTCCAGTAGTTTTTATGTTTATTCGTTACATACAAAAATACAAATCTTTCCTCTTTATAATATTAGTATAGAATATAGATATAGATAATATCAAATATAACATAATTCCCTAATCGCTCTTTTATAGTTGGCAACAACGACTGTCTGAAGGGAAGTAGAATATCAAGTTTTACTTTCGCGTTTCAGACTCAAGATATAAGATATGATTTCTTACCAAATTTTATATTTCTTAACCAACTGGAAGTGCCCGAGAAGATCTAGAAGTTAGAACCCCTTGTAAGTATTAAAGTATTAAGTATAAAATATACAGCAAAGTTGTTTTTTGGAAGTTTCAACCCTAATGGATGACTTTTGAATGTGATAGTAATTTTATTTTTTCTAAAGAGTTTAAATATAAACAATAAAATGAGTGTCCTAAAATTTTAATAACATGATGGAAACCCCACAGACCATTCGAGTCCGGTTGTAAGCTAGATAAATCAAAGACACGTATGTTTGCTAGCTCATTCTTTGGACCCCTGTGAATGTTATTGTATCACCTTAAACAATTGGATTAAAAAAGTCGCGAGTCAATAATTCATTGTGGTACTCCTTAATTGTATGACGTGGAATTATTTGACGTAAGCTACCGTTTAACGATTATGTTTTATACTAGTTCTTAACTCAGTCTGTCTGTCTGTGGCATCGACCGATTCTGGCGAAGTTTTTTTTGTTAGAAAGGAAATTTAATCGAGTATCAGCTTATTGAAAATTATCACAATCTTGTAACCATGGCAACACACTCACATTGCTTACACTGAGTACACATGAAACGATATTTCTCGATACCTTTCTTTCGATATCAAATATCTATAGAATCTAGTAAAAAGCTTTGTTTATATTTTGATTTTAACTATACTTACGATCGACTTATAGCAGTTAATATCGATTCTTCTAAATCGATGTCATTTGGGTATCGATACTTGGTGAAAATAAGCTTCAGTCGGGGTTAATTTATTTATTATAGTATATGTGTAGTGTGTATCCTATTAATTCAAAGCTAATAATCATCTAATTTATAAATCAGTATTGAGTATTGGATATTATTTTAATAACTTGTCGACACGTCAGTGAAGTGTTGTTAATCGGCTTGTGATGGCACATGTCAATAACTTAACATGATTATTCTATCATCCTAATAGTAACAAGTTTAATGTTTGGTTATTTTGATGTCACATTAACGATACCATCTTACATCTTCTTCTTTCTTATGTTTCCAGAACCTAACACCTAACCTAAAAAAACCTATTTAGAGGAACTGCTATAAAGTTTTCAAATACATTTTATCTGTAGTAGGTAAACGACAAATGAATCAGTGAAGGTCTGAATGTAATGTTATTTTTTTATAGTTACATAGATTCCTTGAACATCCTTTAACACACAATAGGCATGTGGACAAGGAAGTTGCTGGTATTAGGAGTAACAGATAATTAATATTTGTAGTTAGTTGTACAGCTTTGTAATGCAATGTTAAAAAAATCGGAAAAAAACATCGATGTATTTTCTAAGTGGATACCCCTAATGTCAATTGTCATTGTGTTCTTCTTCTTCTTCTTTAGGTCAGTTGCGCACTACGGCTGTCCACAAAGTACTCTGCCAATGTCACGTAGTAAGAACAATTCACACTTGTAATATTATAAAGAGGTAAAGTTTGTGAGTTTGTCAAGTTGTAGGGGGTTATACTGAACCGATTTTGAAAATTCATTTACCAATAGAAAGCCACATTATTTGTGAGTGTCATAGACTATATATTAACTCGGATAATGAAAAAACTTTTTCGCGGTAGTCGCATTTGCAAAGTAAGTCGGAGAAAAAACGATCGATCGAACGTTTCTTACGAACGCTGCCTTAACGATGATATGATTCATAGTTGAGGGTAGAGTATAAATAAATAAGTGTATGAGTAAGTGAGTGAACAGTTTGAATACACTTTAGCGAAGCGTGAGCCGGTCGACTAGTGAGTTAATAAGTTAAACAGTTCACTAAGGCTGCGCTCCTACCAGAGATGAGCTCCATAGCCTCGCTTAGTGTGTTAAATAAAGCGATTCTATTGGTTCTCGCTCTACATACTTGCTCATCTCTGTGGAAATGCAAGCTAAAGTGGCAAGTTAGAATTTATACTTTCGGAAGACCGGCAAGAGTTTTTTGAATCTCTAAAAGTAACCAATCAATCATTTCTTCCAATAGTTGTTTATTCGAATTTTTTTAATAGCTAGCCTTCGCTTCTTTGAGGTTTTTCTACTTATTGCCCACTTAACGAGTGAACCGTATTTTTTTTTTTTAATTTCACAAAAAAAGTATGTTTCTTTTTTAATATTGTTAATGTGTCTGAAATAATCTTAAGAAAGGATGGTGGAAAAAGTTTTGTAGTAAATCTTAAGTTTTATAATAAGTATTAAGCGTCAGTAGGTCGTGAGTTCAAATCCTAGCCATTGGACTATTGACGTGATGTACTCTTAACCCAAAGATTTTAGCATACTTGGAGAAACAAACTTTATTAAAAACCAAGCAATGCACCAACCATTTTCTTGAAACCCGTTCCTTTGATCATTTATTATGAGTCATTTATATCAAATGGATAGTTATATGATACAAAACTGTAAAGTCACTATGCCTGTTCCCACGTACATGTACCATAGACCCTGGACCCTGTACAGGAGCAACGAATAAAAACCGCCTCCGACCCACACTTTAATAAAACCCTCAATAAAGAAGCTCTGGCTTGTGAGTCTAGTGCAGGTAAACAATTAGATTGAGGTACTAACTCTACATATTTTATTAATATTTTTCTACATTTTTTTTTGATAAGTATTTAGTTGTAGTTCTAATAAAGGTTTTTTCTTTCTAATTATTAAAATAATGAGTCAAAAAATTGTATAATTGATAGTGCATAAAAGACTTGAACCAGTTCAAAAATATTTTGCTTTCATTTAGGTAATTGTACCAAAATAATAGATATTTTAAATCGATATTACAGGATAGAATCGATTCAGTGAATAGATTTTTTCTTTTTATTAATTAAATATTTAATTTAAATTTTTGAATCTGATTTTTTTATGAATCGTTTTATCAGGTTGTAATTAAATCGATTTAAAAATTGATCTTGTAGTTATATGAAAACGGCTTAGGGGCCATTCATTAATTACGTAAGACGATTTAGGGGGGAAGGAGGGTCGACCATGTCTTATTTTTTCTTACAAGGGGGTGGGAGGGAGTCTCGATAGTTCATACGTAAGATTACAAATGCTCAAAGTTAAAATTATACTTTGAAAAAGCACGGGGAAACATTCATTTTTCCTTTACATTCTTACGTAATAAATATTAAACAGGGGGGAGGGGGTCGGCCTATTCTTAATTTTTCTTGTAATAGAGGGGGAGGGGGATAAAAACTAGAAAAAATAGTCTTAGTTTAGTTCGACATGCTTACGGAAGTTTAGTGATAAAATCACTACTGTAGTGTCGTGTAAGCTACAGGCTTAATTTTTCAACAGTGTTTATATTTTTAAAAACTACTTCAACCAAGGAAATAAATTTTTGAACGGTTTAGTGAGAAATGCTTGTATGGACGAGTAGATGCTTGTTAGTTTTATGTCCTTTTTAATACGTGATTTTGACCGATTTTGGTTTATTTTTTTATCAAAACAGGTCAAATGTGACTGTATTCTATCAGTCACCTTCTAGAATTTTTTTTCAGTCATAAAACGTTGGGTACACAACTCAATCATGAAAAAACGACAATGAACTCATAGGCTACTTTTTACCTGGAAATATTCAAAATTCATAATAATAAAATATGTTTACTATTGTAAGCGCCTAAATATTTTTATTTCGCAACAATATATTGAAAATGAAGTTTTACTAAACGAAAAAACCTTTTACATCTAAATCCTTTTTAGTTTAGAGAATATTCTAAACTTTCGATATACTACACCAGTTTAATACACGTTATATCCAAAAATATAATTCTTCATAAAACCTAAAAAAAGCAATAAACCTCATCGAAGATAGCACTTCATAATGACGTGGGTCAGTGTCGGCCAGAACAAACAAATTGTACGCGCGCCATATTTTTTTCCTTTCATTCAAGGGATAATTCTGGCTCTTTCCCACTCGGGTGGAGTTGCAGGTAGGTGCCGGGGTGTCTGACACAGCCAGACAGACGGGCACCGGTCGGTATTTAAAATATGTGAATACTTCAACAAGGGTTGATTTTGAATTTTAAATAATTGTGTCAATGTTAAAAGTTTAATATATTTGTATTAGGAGATTCGGATATCACATATACATACAAACGTTCGTACCTAATTTAGTTAATTTAAAAAAATTTCACGTAAATAAATCTGGGTGCATGGGAGTGCCCTGTCAAGTGGAGCAAAGCTAACAAGCAAAGCACAGGCCGAAACGTTTTTTTTTCGAAATAACATAAGGTATTATTGACCTCCTATAAATTCGTCGTTCGATTCAGGTAGAGCAAATCCTGTAGTAAATTCCCTAATTATCGACTATTGTTACCTTTCAGTTAACTATCGACATACAAAGCAGTCACCGTTCAGGAATAACCAATTATCCTTATTATAGACTAGCCAACCCACGTGAGTTTGTTCACGTGTTGCTCCGCTCCTATGGGTCGTAGCGAGATGTTAAATAGCTTAAGCTTACTCCTTGTTACATCAGCTATCAGACAGTGAAAGTTTCATTAAAATCGGTTCAGCCATTTTAGAGAAACAGACAGACAGATCTAGATGGATAGACCGACCGATTACTAAAATAACTGCTTTGGTATTTGATATCATAACTTTTTAAGATTAATAGACTTCATTACGAGACTGGCTTTTTTAACATAGTATGTGGTTATTAGATTCCTTATTCTTTAAATTAAGGTCAAGGGGAACTATATGATCGCATACTATAATAGGTGATTATATAGTTTCCCTTTCATGTTAATACAAGTCTATTGAATGTTGATGAAAATTTCTATAATATTTTTTTTTATTAAGATAATACTCGTACACTCCACAACATTTGAGATCGAGAGAAAACCCAAAGATAGAAGATCCTGTAAAACCAACAAATCAATTTTCCATGTATACAGTAATAAACAGTATTTAAGGTATTAATAAAGTTAGTAAAGTGAATCCAAATCTTATCAGCAAATTTTGTACAATAGAACTAATTTATTAAAAAATATTAAAAATTCATTTATAATATCAGTAGGATAGTAAAAATAATAAAACTGACATAATCATTCATTTAATCAAAATGTTAATAAGGAAGTAAGGTGTAATGCGTCGAACAAATCATAATCAAATTACGTAAACAGATGGACGGTGACTCCTTTGACCTGGCATATGGTATTTATATATGACATATGATTGTGTGACACTGTTTGTATATCATTTAATAATGAAAACTAAAATGTATTTGTTATTTAATTTGATCTACGTGATAGACAATGGATGGTATAGGCCAAAATCGATTTTATAGAAGAATATTCAAAGGGAATAAATAAAATAATTATAACAAGATAACTACATAAAAATGATAATTTTTTAAAATCATCGAAGAGAAAATAAAAAAGGAAATATTTTAATAGTTAATATAATACATATAATACCGAACCTATTTAAGCTATTGGAAATTATCAAAATGTTCTTCTAATTAATTGTGTTGAAATCGAAGACAATGAAAATATAATTATTGTGTATGATAAAAATATAAAGGAAGATATAGTACATATAATTTTCAAATTAATAGCAGAATATGTTCGATCACCAGGGATGAAAATTCATCTGATGATTAATATAATCCAGTAAATTACCATCCTCTAATTACAAAACCTGCACTGTAAAGATTGACCTAAATAACTTTATTATTGTGGTAGATTTAAAGGACTGTAATAAAAATATCAAACACAAAAGTAAACGTTTAAGTCCATGCACTGAAAAATAATAAATAAAACTAGAATTAGAATTCACAAGCAGTTCAATGACGCTTATTCAATGGTTTCAAAGCTAAACTGCATGAGTGGTATGGAGGGCCTTTTCACATTCGTCTTTTGATCTCTATGCAAAAGCATAAAGTATTTTCGGAACAAACTGGCTCCCTCAATGTGTGAGGGCCCTTGACTGTTCCGGTGCCGGTGTCTTTGGTGTCCAGCGAGTCTTCAAAGGGATGTTTGAAGTATGAATATCGGTCATTTTGCTGCTTTGCTTTTAATTAGGAAGTAACCATTTTTTAGTCAAAAAAATGCTAATTCTACACCATCCACCCGCGCTTACTTCTTGATTTTAATAATTATTCAGCTGGTCCTCAAGGATGTGCCTTCCTCGAGCTATTGCTAAACACGCACACGAGTTGATGATGGTAACAAGTGACTAGTACCGAGTACAAATTGTCCAAAATGCTCCTAGCTATGCTGCAAAAACTGCTGCTGCTTTACTTCTATAATAATTTCCTCGGATTGTAGTTAAACTACTAAATCTTTAACATTCCAAGTTAAAAAAATACCTAAATCAGTTCGTAAAATCTTGAACTTAATAATATTAGTAAGTATAGGTATAAATTTGAGTTGCTTTCCTAATATTCCGTAATCCTCGTTATTAGCTTACAATAGATTATTAAGCTTCTAAAGATTCCTAACAACAAGTATTGTTATAGTCAATGTTTTCTTAACATTCCCTTTCGAACCGTTCCCTTTAGTTCCTTAAACCTGCTAACAATTCCTGTACAAAAATATGCACCCACATAACAATAGCTGTGTAACATTGAATATTCTAATATAAACCAGTTTTATTCCTTCATCTATCTCTCTTTAATTTTGTCTTTTACCTTCTTTATATATAAACGGGTTAAGAGTGAGTTAGATGTTTACATTGAAGGTTCCATACAACACAATTTTCACTTCTTTGACTTTTAACAATTTTGTGTTATAATATAAATTCTATTCAATACCACTTTATATAACGACAAATTCCCCACAATGGTCAAATTTCTTGACATTGGTTGGTTAATCTTGTTATATATTTTCGACGCTTTATTATAGCCCATTTCTGATGTCGCAATAAAGAAATTAGTCCTATTAATGTTATATAGAGTTTAAACTGTAACTTGTTTTTTAACTTAGAAATTAATAATTTATGGCATATTTGAAACAATCGTCAACTGATACATGTACCTACAGCAAGTTTTGTATTTGTTCTAATAATTCCTTGATTTTAATTTTTTATCTAGCAACAAGCGATTTAAAATTATCTAAATAACTACAAGGGATATTATTTAATATACCTTTAGCATCAGAGTAACCTGTGTTTACTTCTGTCGAACGTTAGACTATAGATATGTCTCAGTAGAGGTTGAGTAACAAAGATCCCTCCGGACATCACCATGATTCGTTAACGATGGATGAAGAGAAGGAGAATCTTGGGTACATTACAAAGAAAAGTCAGAGGTGTGTGCCTAGGAGCAAACTCGGACCTCCCGGATAAGACATCAACGTCTTAACCACTGCTTTTTTCCCGCACGGAATCCTAAAAATCAGAAAAAGACAGAATGAAACGTGTTTGAAATATTGGGCCGGGTCCGGGTCCGGGTCCGCGCCTTGGTTCGTCACGGTCGAACGCCTTGATCAAAGGGGGTGAGGCAGATAGGCACAAGCGATAAACACTGCGGTGGATTGAATAATTTAGATACCGGCCTGTTTGATGCTTAAACCTTAAACAATCTTGATATTCATATATAATGCTTCTATGCGAATGACTTATGAGATACAAAAAGAATCTAAACGGACTAAGATTTTTAATTTTTTTTTTGTGCTAGTATTGCAATAAATATTCTTAGTGTCTTTTTTACCCCTGAGACTATTATTGTTACCACTGGCTATTGCTCTTATTCACCTTCTACTCTTTCAATGTATAAAAAGCATCAGATATTAATTTTCTCTTTTTTCTTCATTTACTACCTTTGTATGCATTATCAAGTTAATGATCAACACTTCTTAAGCTACCACAATTTACTTGTCAATTATATTATCATCCTATCCCATCCAATATATCTTAAAGTCCAAAAAGTATAAAGCGTCACCATGATATGACGAATGCGTACACATTCTTAGGCGGCATAAAGAAACATGAATGGGCAACCAACATTAATATCTTAGACGTTATGGAACCGACCATTCATCTGAGGCCGAAAAAGCCTCGCATTATTTATCTATCCCGACGTGTGTTCAATATTAAAATACGAACAATAACACTTTATTGTTGAAAGAAAAAAAGTTTGAGGAAATTTATATCCTACACCTTATTTCGGACTATGAAGAAAAAATCTCAATGAATGAGAATGACAAAAGCGTTCTCAGAAAAGTAAGTCTTAATTTCACTTTTACTGAATAATTTTGTACATTTATATATTATATATGTCGGAAAGAAAAAAGAAAAACTAATGGAATGGCCTATCTCAAAAGCTATACGGGCGCAACACGGTCAGGATATAACTAAACATTACTATCACGTACTATTCTGACAAGAACTATTGTGACAGGAACCCAAGCAGTGCCTTGGACTTGTGACCAAGGTGTAGGCTTAAGGACGTCCTTTAAGTGATCACAACACTCGCCTCCACTGCTTAGTTTCACCGTCTAAACCTAAGATTAGACTAACATTAACCTAACCTAACATAAGGCTAACCTAACATAAGGCTAACCTAACCTAAACCTAACTCACACCTGCGACATATATATAAATACGAATAATGAACAAAATTAAAAGCTATCAGAAACATTAAGGACAATAGGAAACAGGCATCAATATACAATTATTTAAACAGATAATAATTTACTTCTTTAAATAAATTTAGATAAAGCAAACATATTTTTACGAAAAACAAACATAGAAAATAAAAATTGCTATTTTCAAAAACCATAATGAATATAATATTTAATTTTCCCCAAGCAATAGATGAATACAAAGCGATTCATTACAATTCAGACGCTTTATTCGAGATACGACCAAAGAACTCCGCTGAGTTCCGTTTGATATTTCCATTAAATTTCAATTTTCAAACTCATATCTTCACAATGAGACTACTGACAATGAGACTGACTGTTTACTGTTATTTAGTATTGCTTCTACTCTTGGGTTTGTAATGAAATTGGGAAGATTAAATTACTGCATACTTACCATTGCTTGCAAAAAGGTCGCTTTCAAATTAGATTACGAGTGCTCACATAATTCTTCCTATCAGGCAAATCCTATGTTGGCAATATTAGCAACAATACTTTTTTCTCATCAGATTTCCTAATCTTATTAGACTAATTATTATTAAATAGTAAATAAGTATACTACTCCGTTACCTTTGATTTTATCAGCAATTTTGCCATACATAATTAAAGTAGGTCAAATAACTTAAATTAAAAATACTAATGAGTCATAAAAAATGGTAATAAATATTGTAAATCTATTAACACGACTTGTTTTTTTTTCTAGCATTTCATGGAAGAGATAAAGAAATAATAAGTCAAATACATATGAAACAAATCAAACAGCTACAAAAAAACCGGCTGCACTAAAAAATGATTTTGTAAGACTGAACTAAGTTAATCTAAAACTGAACTAACTTAACCTCCATACATTAATATGAAATACTTTACAAAGATATTACAAGCATGTGTAAAAAACATTTAAATACCACACAGTTATTAGCTAATAAAATTAACAAAAATGCGAACTAGACATACTTAGACCCGATAATATGGTATAAATACGCTATACTTGTTTTTTGCTATACATACACGAAGATAAACAGAACGATGTTTAATTTCTATGTAGTATTTTTGTTGGTAGCGGTCACCACTACCAGTATAGAATCAGCTGATAACATATTGCGATATATAAATGAAGTAGCAGCTAACCAGTTTGAAGAATTTATTCAGACATATAACAAACAATATGAAACCGAATTGGAAAAAGCAATGAGATTTGGAATATTCTTGAAGAATCTAGATAAAATTGCTTCTCAAAATAAAGCAAATTCAGATGCTGTATTTGGTAAGTAATTCCAATATAAAGGTCTATCATTTAGTCCAAATGATTTTTAAGATAATAACATATTTTTTTTTAATTCAGGTATTACTAAGTTCTCTGATTTAATCAATGAAGAATTCATACAGTATCATACAGGTTACATACAACTTGGTCATAATACTCGTAGCAGTTGTTCTGTAGACTCGAACATAAGTGACGTTAAAGCGGAATCACAGTTTGATTGGCGTGATAAAGGAGTCGTTACTCGTGTAAAAGACCAAGGAACATGTGGATCTTGTTGGGCATTTAGTGTTATTGGTAATTAGAAAAAGATTTACTAATTTATTCTCCTAATAGTTCTAAAGTTCAGTCGTTGTGATTTTAGTTTATTTTACCCACCCTAACGCTGCCCTCCTCGCACGTCTCTGGTGGAAACCAGAAACGTGCGAGGATGTTTTGCGGGAAAAATACTTATTAAGAACCAATGGAATTGTTTTATTTACTCAGTCTCGCTCAGAGTGTGCCAAATGAAGCGATTCTATTGGTTATTAACAAACAAATCCTCAATCTTGTCGATTCTATGATTTAATAATTAATTTTGCAGGAAATGTGGAGAGCGTTAATGCAATCAAAACGAATCGACTGCAGGAACTATCGGAGCAACAATTAGTGGACTGTGACAAATCCTCCTTGGGATGTAATGGCGGCTTGCCAGATAAGGCTCTTGAGTGAGTTTTTTTTTCAATTTTAAAATATTTGTTAATTTCTTTGTATTTCTATTGCGAAATTGTTTAACAGTGCATTTACATATGTATAATCACCTTCGTTATAATTTGTTTAGATACTTGATGGAAACAGGTTCAATACCTGAATCTGCCTATCCATATGAAGCGAAAAATGGTAAATGTAGGTATGATGAAAATTCGGTAGCAGTCAGAATACAGAAGTGCTTAATAGTATCTGTAAGTGAAGATCAGTTGCCTCAGAAATTAACCGAACTGGGACCATTATCTATAGGTAAAATAAAATTGAATATACTCATCTATATTATTGATCCATGATATTAAAATCTATCTACCTACTTGTGTCAAATATGTACAAATGTAAATCAAATAGTCATCGTGGAAACGAGCCGACGGTTCACCTGATGGTAAGTGACCACAGTAGAACGTCGACGTCGAAATACAAGTGTCTTGTGTATTGCCGATGTGTTGCCAACTCGAAATTAGAGTGTGGAGAGGGAGTGAAGAAAAGCATACTGTGGTTTCAATGGATCGAGAAATAAGAGTCCACTAGAACGGTAGCATTAATGGGATGGAACAGGAAGAGAGAGAGAGGGAATGCATCTAAGATACAGGGTCGGATTAAGAGTGCTGGGTTACTCGGCTCTTACGAGATGCTCTCCCAGCGGCAGAGGGGAATTTTATTCTAACCCGTCCCCTCACGGGTAATAATTTGATATAAATAGATTGTGAATATGTTTTTTATATTGTTTCCAGCTATCGATGCTTCTAACATAGCAGGTTACGGTGGCGGAGTTATGGCCAATGAACATTGTATTGGTTATCAGTTAAATCATGCGGTATTGATCGTCGGATATGGACAAGGTCAATAATATTCTTTATATATTATTTATTTTTATAGATTTTTGTATTTATTAAGAGTATATTTAGACATCCAATAAGAACTATATATTGTAACTAATTACCTAATTTATCATGTTTTGTCATAGATTCCAAAACTGGTAAAAATTACTGGCTGGTCAAAAATTCTTGGGGTACCCAATGGGGCGAACAGGGCTACTTCAGGATAGAGAGAGGAGTGAACTGTCTAGCCTTCATGAATAGTCAAATAATAACAGCTGCTTAAATAAAGTTTTGGTGTGTTTATTAAATTTAAACTTCTTTGCATGAAATATACATCATTATCGCTATTGAGTATTTATTTTTATTCCTCGTAACAGACAATCTGAGTTTATCTTTAATGTGTGTAATAAAAAAACAAGATTGATGAAAATAAGTTCATATTTATTTCTTACTCCTATAATAAAATTACTCTTATTGTGTACCTATAGTTCATAGTATCGTTTGTAGACTAATTTATTGATCTTTGGGATTTTAGTTGGTTTGATACTTCTACCGTATTTTTAAGATTCACAAGATTAGTAATTATCATTATCAATGGATTACTTATTTTTTATATTACTTATTTTTTACATTATTTAAATTATTATTTTCTAAAATGGTAAGTGAGATCCTTGCTTTTGCAAAGGGGGCTTGGGTTACGATGTTTTGTTTGTACAGAGTAGTATAAGAAAAGAAATAAGATGTTTAGTCTTTGGGTTAGTCACAATCCGAAATATTTTGGGTAACAATGCGCTAAAAAGGAAATCTTTCGTCGATGTTTGGGAATCACAGCTGAAGTGCTAAAATTATACGTGTTTGATCTAAGTGCTCTCATCTGTGATCTACGGACGCTTGGAAATCAAACAGAAACTTCAGCTTAGTTTGTAAAATTTTAATAACTAAAACCTGAATGTCAATGTTAGAGCTTATTTAGTGGAAATTATTGTGAGCTTTTTGCAGCACTTGACTGATGTTAAGTAACATCACAGATGGAAATAGGAGATACCTAAGAGATAACGGTTTACTCTAGAGTTGAAAATAACAAAGAGACGGGTGAAATTACGAGTAAGTAGTGCAGTTCTTGGACATACAATCCTAAACATATCCACTAAAGAATAACATGGAATAACAATTGGGTAAAGAGAAGCTTAGGAAAAGAATATTCAACGAATGTGTCGTGTTTTTTTTTTAAATTAGGTTTGAACAAGTGGTCTTTCTATATGATTCACAATTCAAGAGAGTAAAAAAGTTCTACGTGGGTATCGCAATACCTTCTCTATTAAAATTTTTATTGCTCACCAAATGATGTGAGTGTTCCTTTATGTTACCTAACGTCAGATAATGTTTTCGGCTTTATTGACGAAATCTATTAAATTTCAGAACAGACAGAATTCAGCACTAGAGTAATAGACGATCTCTTATATTGCCAGTCGAGAAAAACGACTATTCAAATTTATTAATTCTTAAGTAAGTTTTCTAAACTATCTTAAATATTACAGGCTCATATAAAAAAATATTTAAATACCATAAAATTAAAATATGTTATAGCCCATAAAATGTACAAAAATTTAAACAAGAAATACTTAGACTCGATAAAAAGATATAACTGTAAAAGTTTAGATTTTGGCATTGTCTATGAGGAGACTATTAGTATTATTGTTGGTAGCGGTCACCACCACCAGTATAGTGTCAAGTGATAATATTTTGAGATATATCAATGAGGTGGCAGCTAACCATTTTAAAGAATTCATACAAACATATGACAAAAAATATGAAAACTAATTGGAAAAACTTAGAAGAGAATTTAGACAGAATTGCTTTTTAAAATAAAGTAAATTCAGATGCTGTATTTGGTAATAATTCTAATTTTAGGTATATAACTAATTTGTATGTTAAATTGTTTTTAAGATATAATTTTAATTCAGATACTACTTAGTTCTCTGATTAAATTGACTCAATTAGAATACACCTCAACGAGGTATTAGCTGCTGGTCGACTCTACGGTACATACAATAGTATTTTATGAATAAGTAAAATTTAACCAAAACAGTTGTTTAGTCGGAAGCTATTAGCTAAGCCCGATATAAGTTTAGACCTAATATCTGTATTTTTCATAGATTAGAATTTCAATCAGGAAAAAATCAGCATCAAAATCGACGACCCTAGTGCGTACACTTTTGTCGAGAATTATTGGATCTGCCCACATAAAGATAGTGACGGTGACCGTAAGTACAAGGAAAATGTAGTGGAAATAAGAATCCAGAGTTGTTTAAAGGTCTTTACACACCGTTGAGAAATGCAAATTTCCTCACGATGTTTTCCTTCATCTTTAAAGCAAGTGGCACTACACCATCATTGCTAAATAACGCCACTTAAGGAGATGATAAGAACAGATATTTTAAACTAGCATTGGTAGATATTATAAATACAGTTTAATCAAGAAGATTAGGAACACAATATGCATTTGAAGTTAAGACTTAAATGTTGATTGTTTCTAGTTCTGAATTATACTAACGTGAAAAGTTACAGCAGCGGAGTTAAGACCGGTGATAATTGCAGACGTAATAGTTTCGATCATGCAGTTCTGATCGCTGGGTATGGTATAGGAAGGGAATAAAAATATCAGTCCTGAACGAACACTCAAAAGTATTCGAAATCAAATGAAAGAACATAAAAACGATAAAAACCGTTTTATAAAGTAATTTTTATCTCTCATTTATATTATTTATAAACTCAAGAAGTAATTTTGTATTGATTTTTTTTTTATAGTTTCCAGGTCTGATAAAAAATAATGGATGATGAAAAATTCATGGGTATTTAGGATTGCAAGAGAAGTGAATTTTTTTATATCCATCATGCAAGGTATAACTGGTACATAAATTCGAGATGTTGTTTTTAACTCGTCCTATATGCTTATTTATTGAATCAGAATATATTTTAATTCTCTAAGAAGCGTCTGTTTTTATTTTAATCCTCATAACGCCCACAATCAAGTTAATTTTTGTTTTGATTTAATCATTACTAATTCCTAGATAGTGGTTTATTTCTAGCATTACCATTTTTGTTGTATCAACGCAAAGCTTTCTTGTATTAAAGAAAAGTGTTTCGTAGTGTATTTTATTATTTTTAAAATCTGATGTGTTGACTGAGCAATGAGACCAAAGGCATAGGGTTATATGCTTATTTAACGGTTGAGTCATCTTTCTTTTTACATTCGTTTTATTTATATTGTCTTACTCGATTAATGATATAATACGAGACTGTTTCTCAATGAACATCATATAAATACGTTCCTTAGACTTTTAATTAATTTAAATGTGGTGCCAACATTTAATTGGAATAGCACTTGGTGTGTCTTCTAGAATTGTAATGTCTTCTGTCTCTATAACAATATAGCAGATTAAGTATGAAGGATGTGTCCTCCAAGCCAAATGTAATTAATATCATATTGTTATGTATGTTACTGATCTAATCCGATTTCGATGAAACTTATAACAGTTAAATCTTCACACGAAGTGCTATTTTTCAGAATTTTGTGGTCACTCTGTTAGAAAAATATGTTTTATTAGCAAAATAATTAAGATGAATATACGTAATATTTGTCGTAATATTATCTATAGTTTGGCTTTGGAATCATATTCCTAGCTCACTCATTTTTCAAGGTCACTCAACGACAGTAAGAGATCGGCAGTCAAAACCTATATAAATAGTAATGTAAATGGGTAACGTACATAACAATATGATATTAACTACATTAGGCTCTGGGGGCACATTCTTCATACTTAACCTGCTTTACTCTTTGAGATCTTCAAATTCTCCAAAATCTAACCAAGAGTATCTCTACTTTTACATTTACCTTTATCATTTTATCCTACAACAGACAATTCTCTCTTTTCATTTTATAATTTTTTTTGCATTCTAAACTAATCTATTTAAACTATTTTAAATAGATATTCAAATACCAAACAATTATTAGATCGTAAATTTAATATAATTTGAACTTGAAATACTAAGACCTGATAAAAGAATATAAATATCGATGGTTTTAGTTATAAGATACGATACAATGTTTAGCTTCGGTTTAGTATTTTTGTTGGTAGCAGTAACAACTGTATCAGCAGCAGCTGATAACATACTGAGGTATATCAATGAAGTAGCTGCTGACCAGTTTGAAGAATTCATAGAAACTTATGATAAAAATTACGATAGCGAATTGGAAAAAGCACTGAGATTTGGGATATTTTTGAAAAATTTGGAAGAAATTGCTTATCAAAATAACATAAATGACGATGCTGAATTTGGTGAGTAATGTCTTTCCCGGCCATTTAAACTAAAGAGTGTCAGGGTAACGGAGAGTAGAAATATTAAAATGGATAGTAAGTTATGGCAGTCAAAGTCAGTAAATTCATTTTGCAGAGTTTGTTGTTAAATCAATACAATTTTAAGGTATCACTCAATTTTCTGATTTAATCAATGAAGAGTTCATACAGCATCATACAGGCTGTTTACAACCTGATCGAGATGTTGAATTTTCTAATGTGACGCATACAAGAGATTTAAAAGTAGAATCACAATTTGATTGGCGGGAAAAAGGAGTCGTTACTAGAGTAAAAAATCAACAAAATCGTTGTGGATCATGTTGGGCGTTTAGCGTTATAGGTGAGTAATGTTTTTTTTGTAAAAAACCATTAGTATACATTGTTAATACGTTGTTGAATAATACAGTGAAACTGTTGATAACAATAATAATTTGTTGAATGAAATCTATCCGTTTAATGATCTGCAGGTGTTGATTACATGATACATTTAAATATTTGTAGTATTGTTTCTTTAGGAAATGTGGAAAGCGTTAATGCGATAAAGACAAGAAATCTGCAAGAACTCTCAGAACAACAATTAGTAGATTGTGATAAGAATTCTAACGGATGTAGAGGAGGCCGGACTTATACAGCTTTTGAGTAAGACTTTCTAAAAAATTTTTTGTACTAAAAGTTAAACTCAGAGCCGGGTCTTCACCTCATTCTGAGGAAGGATAAGGCCATAGTCCACCACGCTGGCCAAGTGCGGGTTGACAGAGTTTACACATCTTTAAGAACATGGAGAACGCTCAGGAGTGCAGGTTTCCTCACGATGTTTTCCTTCACCGTTAACACAAGTGATATTTAATTTCTTAAAACAATTTCTCATAACTCAGAAAAGTCGTCGGCGTATGCCCGGGATCAAACTCGGACTTCTGGAGTAGACATTAACGTCTTAACCAGGCTATCATTGCTTAGAATAAGAAGCTGGATTTTTTTATACTAATATTTTCAGACACCTGAAATCTATGGGTTCAATGTCTGCAAGAGCCTATCCATATTTGGCAAGAGATGGCAATTGTAAATACAACCCTGGATCGGTGGCAGTTAGATTGCGAGATATTGTACGGGTAGCTGTACAGGAAAGTCAATTAGCACAAAAACTAACTGAATTTGGGCCGCTATCTATAGGTAAAATAAAATATTACAATTTAGGTCAACAAGAAAACAATAAAAAATTTATTACAAATGAAGTAAAAATGTTTTTTTATGTTTAACATTTAACAATTTCTATTATAGCTATTGATTCTACTGTTACGAAACATTACCAAAACGGAGTAATATCAGGTCAAAATTGCAGAGGTGGTTCTTTAACTCATGCAGTTCTGCTTGTCGGGTATGGTATAGGTAAATCATAAACATTTTTAATTTTTTTATAGGTCTCACTCACTTCATAAAGTGGACTCACTTCATGAAGTAAGTGAGATCCATACATGAATCTAATACAAATGTTTGAAATTCTTTAAATCGTGCAATTGATAATAAGTTTCTATATTGTTAGATTCTGCTACTGGTAAATCATACTGGCTGGTCAAAAATTCTTACAGTGAATTTTGGGGAGAACAGGGATATTTTAGGATGGAAAGAGGTATAAACTGCCTTAACTTTATGACGGGTAGCATATTAACTGCAGTTGTTTAAAAATACATTGTGATGTTCGCCTTCACGTATTGAGTTATTTATACTATTGTACCAATTGAATCAGAATAAAGTTCAATGATACTAAAAAGTCTTTTTTTAACCTACGTGTAAAATTTCTTTACTGTAAAATAAATTGTAAAAGGCTTTACTGGTCGACCCTTCCCAGCTTTGCATGGGTGCAATTTACGTACACTCAAATATATCAAAAAATATATTTTATTACTATTCCACAGAAACTCTGAAAAATATAAATAGTAGCCAATGTGTTAATCCAAGTTATAAAGTATCTGTGTGCTAAATTTCATTGAAATTCCTTTTGCCATTTTTGCGTGATTAAGTAACAAACATCCAAACATATAAACTTTTGCCGTATCAAATCGCGGCATTGGCTAAATTCCTAGGACTCAGTTTTTTTAAGTTTCCTCTTTATTTCCCTTCTCGAGACATTTAAGAAAAAAATTCTCATTTATAATATTAGTAAGTTTAAACTTAAAGATTAATCTGATGTTAAAGAAGTAAGTGCCATCAAGGTGTGGATTTAGAATTACAATTTTTAGTATAAGCTAAATTATAAAATTAAATAAAAATAAGTTTTTAAGATTTAAAATCGTTGTCTGTTTCTATGAAAAATAATAATGATGATCAAATACCAAAAAATATCTTATAATTATTGTGAAACTATCATGTAAATTTGGACAGTATTTATCGCACTTTATTTGTAAAACACAGACTCAAAATAGTTTATTTTTATTTGATGATGTGTCACAAACACATAAGATTTTTCTGAAGCTACAATTGAAAATCAGCTGAAAGAACCGCCACGAAACTCAATAATCGCTGTTTTCAAAACGCCATTGATTACCTGAATCTGTTTTACAAATGTATAATGATTCAGCTGAGTATCAACGTCATGTTGATTCCAAGCTTTGTCATCGTTCAATTAAATTTATAGGTAAAGAATGCAAAACAATCCAATAAGTACGTGAGAACTCTCGCGGAATAATTGGTAGGGATGCAGTTAATCCCGGCTGGAGTCGGTAACATTGTGCTCATGGATTTGATCAATTGCTTTTATTGATTGGTGCTGAGGATTTTACGCTTGATATCAGAAGTGGAATAGGTAACCGATCATCATAGAAACTATTGTTCTGTTTTCCCTTTGTGACTGCATTAAGTTTTGCGATTGCTGTTATGAATGCAGATAATCCTAATACGTGGAGTGTATTGAGATTTTCTTTTATATAATTCGACCTGGATTTTTACGGATTGGCTCTTTTCTTCCTCTATTTTACTCCTAATTAAAATTTTTCATAAAATCTTTAATTATCGTTTATCTACAGTCATTACTTCTAGACTCATTCTCATTACTACTTTTAATTGTATTATCAGTAGGCCAACCCTTGCTTCTTTAAGATGTTTTATCTGATAACTTTGATCAGGCTAAATGATATTAAAACTTTGATAGCTATATAATTAAGATGTTTCTTTACAAATAATAAAACTGTAATCACGCAATATTTAAAACTCACCATTTACATTTTAGTAAAGTTATTCATTGATAAATTTCATAATAATGAACACGTCGGCAGCATCAAAACCATTCAGATCCTAGTAATCCTAATCCCACTTAAGACGTTTTCTCACAACAATGACGTTTATTCCGTGGAAGAGATACAAAGAAATTCTGATAATGGTTATTACAAAGGGACTCGGTGCCTTACTGTCTGGAAGGGCTCATTAATACTGCTTAGCCACCGGCCGAAGAATGTAGTTCCATATTTGTTTGATAAATGCATTAATGTAATGCGTTATTGATTAAGAATATATTTACAAGGAAATATTATTATGACAGTTTAAAGGTTTCTAGATAAGAATAACCGTAACGTTTTCTTATCAACAAACTTATATCTCACTTTATTAACTTCTCTATTTATTTAGTGCAATCACTGTTGCATTATCATGCCCTTTTTACCTCCTTATCTATAGGATTGATAGCCTGGATATTTTTAGATAGTCTGCAGCGAGGGCGGATCTCCCTTTTTAAAAGAGCTTGATCCTCAAAGGTTCATTTCAGCTTACATCCTCAAGCTTATTAGTTATTCGGAGAAAATTAAAAGACCATTCACTAAGAAGTGTTCAAATATTATGAATGAACTAACAATGTTGGGATTACCAACTACAGGAGCATTATCATCAATGAGACCTCAGAGATCGGCTGTTCAAACGATGTGTTCAGAAATTAGTATTTTGTACCTTAAGGTATAGATAATATGAATTAGATGTGAAGTTACTAATTCAACTGTTGTAAATATTTGTGAATGAACCTAAAGCTGTAGATCAAGGATATTGCTTTGTCCAGAAGTTGGTTGTTGGCTGTAGTAGCCTTAAATGCGCAGTCCATTCACCAGTATAAAGATCGGGAAATTCATTGAATAATATTTAAAATGTTATTTTTAATCTTCATTACTCCGTAGTGTTAAGCTAAGGAAACCGTTTTTATTCTTCTCTCTTTCAATTATTTCTGAGAGGAGCCGCTGCAAGACAGATGTTGTTATTTACCAAATTTATTTCCATTTTCATTAGCTGATTTTTGGTATTTAGCTATAATTCCTTACTTCAGACAACAAAAATATATGTGTAAATACCGTATCAGACGTATGCAGAATTACTAACCATATTTGTTTATCATAATTGAAAAGGTTTAAGAAAATCTAGGACCACTACACATTTTTATTTACTACTACATAGATAACGATTAATAATATTAATTAGGAAGTGCATTACCAATACATGCAAACACAGAGACAATATATTATACTTTTACAAGCAAATCTTATTAAGAAAGAAGACTATCTCTTTCATAATATATAGTAGGAGTATTTTAAAATTCAAGAACCAGTCATAAACACACAATTGATGGATAGTCCAGGAGGAATCGGCGCATGAGTAGCGAAAACTATTCCACCTCAATTTTTTTATGCGATCCTCTTTAAATTGTCCTACTAATGATATAAATGCATGTTGCCATGGGGCAACACCGTGTCATATTGTTTAAACTGAAATTGTTTAAACAATTGCAAGGATTTATTATTTTTCAATCGGACAATTTTTTTTATATTCTTTATTGAAATAAAAATAAAACAGTCCTATAACTTTTTACGATAAAGTTAATATTTTTAGAGATATGAATTATTAAAGGTTCGAAATATCTCAAATTTGGGTTCTTTTGACTTTGACATGAAAAATATATTTAAAAAAAAAAAATTTTTTAATTCTTCATACAAGTAAATATTTTGGGTAAAAAAGGTAATAACACCGCGGATGAAGCTAAAGAAGACAAATTATTTTTTCTCGTTGTTTTAGTACTAATATTATTTGGTACTCATGCGCCGATTCCTCCTAGACTAGTAAGCTGTGTCATAGAATGAGAGATGACAAAACGTGCAACTTAGACAGAAAGCCAGACAGCGCCTTGGACTTACGACCAAGGTAGGGTTAAAAACCTTTTATATAATTGTTTAGCTGCCCGGACGCTAACTACAGTAGGTAATAAAATTAACTCACGTGGACCTCAATAAAGGTGACCTTAACCACGACAGTATAATACTTATTTCCAGGTTCACTATACGAAAACTTTTTTGTTTTTTAACAAAAACTCATTTGCCTACACGTACCTGAAATAATATAAAATGATGTTGCTAAAAGCTGAATGTTTGTTTTTTTTTTAAATTGTAAGCACTATGATATAAAAGTCCATGGAAGAAGAGCTGTAACCGTAAACCGTTACCCAATCTAGTAATACGTCAAGCCAAAGTTGGCTGATATAAAGATGACAATAAAACCAATTGTAATAGCACACATTTCTCAAGAGTATTCACTTTTATTTAAATTATAGCTTCGACAATGAATGCATCTGTCAATGATTTCATTTTACCACATCTTACCACTAATTCACTGAATGAGTTGAATGTACCATTGAGCTGCTTCCGGTTGTTGAACGTCTCAATTGTGCAAAATCTACGAAACTGACCGGATATTGACAACAAATCCTCTGATACAAAAAAATGTATGGATGAGGACATTATTTAATTGTAACTTATTAACAAACGCGCTGTATTTGTATAGGATAGATTGAGGAATTCAACACTTTCTATGCATGCTTAAGTAATAATGAGAATCCTTTCATAATTTCAAAATGTACTTATTATATGCTGCTGATCCTGTGAATATCTCTATTAAAATTGTGAAGACTAATTGACATTTATATAGTCAGAGTAAAATCCATTCCTTCCATTTGGTAATCTTACTGTCTATATAACGATAACTCACAATAACGTTTGTGGCAGATATACCTCAAGATAAAAGGACTTAATTCCTCTGTAGTGATTGAGATATTAATAATGGTCCATATTATATAGATGTCAATTTTCTTTAATTTTGCAATGACAATACTTCAGCTGCTAATTTCCTATTATACCCTGCATTATTTTCAGTAGTTCCACACATGAGTTTTAAAAAACTAGATTCACAATTACACACGCAATTACGTAGTTACTGATATACTATTACAAAAGTGTAATGTACCAACTAAATAGTAGATATTATTCAGGGCCGGATGTCTCACGTTTACAAAGAATATGTGAAAAAAAGATTCATATTCTAATAAATCTTATGAGTAGGTGGAATAGTGAGAGAATGGAGAGGGGATGGAGAGTTATATTTAAAAATAAGTCAATCCATACGACGTTAGAAGAAGTCTAGCCAGTAGAGGTATTATTTTAATTATTACACAGAGAAAACAAAATACAGTTATGTTATTAATATTTGTTGGCAAAGGCAGGCTTATCTCTATAAGAGATCAATATAAACAGAGTAAAAATAAATGCATATATACTCATATATTTTTTCAACCAACCAATAAGAAATATTAGCTAAAGGCTATCAAAAGTGTTTCTAGCGCTAATAATCTAGTAAAGGTTTAGAAACACAATTTATTAAAAGACTAAAATAAGGGTTTAATTTGACTTTAGTGTAAAAGATATTCTAGATATTGCATCTCCGGTAAATCCTATTCTAACACCAAAACGCGCGGAAGACGTTTATAATTTCATAATATTAAAATGTTTCGCATTGATCTCCACAACAATACACCGAACAATGCCAACAATGGGTGTACCTAACAATGACACTATGGAAAACATGTGAAATGACATTTAAACCACACACCAAAAACACCATAAACGCCAAAAATGTAAAACCAACTTTACAATATTGCATTAAATCTCAAAATTGCTCCAGATAAGCTTGAAATGAGATGAAAACTATAGTAAGTAGAATAGTAGAGAATAAAAGAAGCTAAGGATGGGCGCTTTGTGACCATTATGGCGGGTGTGCGAGCACAATGATGTGATCATGTTTAGAAAATTTGGACGATTTCTGGCCTTTTGCAACGGGTTGCACCTTGATACAGGGACGGATTTTTATTTTATTGTTTAATGCTTCGTTTTAGTATAGGTAATTTGTAACTTGTGAAAAAATACATGTTAATCATTAGAAGCAATCAACATTATAGCAAAAGTGCTTGTGTAGCAAATGTTATATAGCATTAAATGGTCATTTTTGCCTTCACATAATCAAAATATTTATTTTAATCAGAAAGGGTTATGATTTTACATTTTGACCCTAATACACAGGATCCATCGACATAGGTACAAATTTGTCGTTGTGTAAAGAAGCATTGAAATATCTCGTAATGTTTTTACTCAATCACACGAAAATTGCTGAACAGATTTCATTGATATTTAGCATAGATACTTTATAACCTAGATTAACATAGGCTACTTTTTATCATGGGGTGTTAGCTGCGGAAACCTCCTCGAGAGCCCACTATTTTGTGGGCCGGTGCACCCTGGGCAACTACGGATAGTAATTTTCCTCTATTACTATCCGGAGGCTAATATCCGCAGATGAGGGGCGCGTAGGCGCAGTGGGCGGTGGCTGCGTTGTAGCAGAGAGTTCGGTGTGTCCCGCTGCGCCTCCGTTCTTGGGGTAGCCACTCAGTGGCGCAACGGTGCTCCATGATCGGGGGGGCAGTTGGACATATCTGATGCTGAGGGGCGTGAAAGCGTCATGGTGTGGCGCGTAAGCGCGAGTGTCTTTTGCGCTGGATGTTTCGTCGCCGACTCCAGTCTCGGTTTAGTAGCGTACTCCGGGATGGGGGGAGCGGTCGGGCGGCCGGCGCAGAGGTTTGCGCCAAGGTTAGGCGCGGAGGTCGCGGAGTGCCGGTGTGACGGGCGCGGGCCTTAAACTCCAACGTTCGTACCCTGGACATCGTAGACGGCGGTTAAGTCCAGGGGGGTCCGATGGCCGGAGGTACGGGTTGCTCCGGGTACTCCTCTGTTTGCAGAGATGACTTGCGAGCGACCTTCATATATTATAACAAATAATGATTAAAGTAAATATTGATACAAAGGAAAAAATATTCCCAAAAGTTCTTCCAGCTAACCTTTGATTGTTCGGGAGAGTTATAATAAGGAAAAAAAAAATCGAAATACAAAAATGGTATTTTCGGCAAACAATTCAACAAAGTCCGCCCCTGTCCAAATTAGCTAGCAACAGGGTGGTATATTTTCCGAAACTTGTCACACCACAATAGCACAATCGCGTTGCACACGGGGGCAGACATGCGCAAAGCTGCCGGACAATGCGCACGTTGCTGAACAAAAACTTATCTACTGAATGACCATTGTTGTCTGTTGCTTGTTTGTATCGCTATTTCGATTTATTATCGAGAAAAATATTTATTGTATGTCTTAATTTCTCAACAATGACAGATATATGCAGAAGTTTTGTCATGATGTAGGGCTATCAACTGTTATAACTTTTCTTCTACCAGTCTCTGTATCTATGGTTAAGTTTGAAATGAAATTTCATATAGTAAAGAAGTCACAAGATTTTTCAAAATACCTTTTTTTCCTACAAAGGGGTGGTATTTTTTTTATTATAATATTATATTTCATCAAAATACAATTATCTCTATAGGCCCTTTCTGCAATATGCGACATTATTTATAACAATTTATTGAAAATGTATTGTCTACAGAAGACACATTATGTTCATATTGAAAGCCATGTGTATTGCTTCAGGTTACAGGATGGCGGTGCCAAGTTATGAGATGTTGCCATATAAAAAAAAATATAAACTTTAATCAAAAAATCATTATTAGTGTATTTTTGATATTACAAGTATTAGAACTAATAGTTTTATTAGTTCAGACGTTCTTCTATACTAATATTATGAAAAGGTAAAGTTTGTGTTCTTGTAAGGGGTAATCACTGGATCTACTGAACCGATTTTAAAAATTCTTTTACCAATAGAAGTCTACATTATTTGTGAGTGTCATAGGCTATACATTAACTAGAAAAATGAATAGACTTTTTTGTGATAGCCGAATTTGCTGCAGTAAGTCGGAGAAAAAACGGTCGAACGAAAACTTTTTTTACGAACGCTGCCTTAACGATCAGAGATATATGATTCATTTGTGGGTAGAGTATGTACGAATGTGTCAGTGATTGAGTGAACAGTAGGAATACACCTCAGCGAAACGAGAGCGTGGCGGATAGTTCTTTATAATTATGTCAGTACATAAATTCAATCACTTTTTTAAAAACTTTTTTTGCAAAAGTGTTTATTATATCTAAATTTAACTCGTAAAGACTATTAATAAGATTCAGAGAACAATTTTCTTATAAGATTTATTATGTAAACAATGTCCTCATTTTATAATAGTCTTACGCCCTCCTCACTCTAAGGAGATCCGGCTCACCAGTGGTTCATTGAAGGGCTACGATGATAATGACTTAAAATTAATGAAACCTATTTAGATGATGGATAAACTTTAAACTTCTTATGTCTTCGAGGTTCGGCCATTTTGTGATGTACAAATTATCTACAAAAATATTTTGTTTATCATCCTTTCTATTAGTGAGAACTTCATCAAATTTTATTGAGTGGTTTTAAAATAGTAAGCGAAGAAATAGACACACTTGAATCAAAATGAATCATAAAGGTTACCTTGCTGGCTTTTTGATTCCTTTTAAATCATGAATTTCCGCAAAGTAACGCCTGATTTAAATCTATACACTTGAATCACTTTGAATCACGCAATATTTACGTAGTAAAACAATTATTACTATGAGGGTACTGTCTGTACCCTCAGATCGTTTAAACTACGCAACGGATTTTAATCCAGTTTTCATCAATAGATAGAGAGATTCAAGAGGAAGGTTTATATGTATAACACATGCATATTATAATAGACTAGCCACTCGCCCCGGCTTCATACGTGTAGCAGTGCATGTTTTGTTATATCTCAAATCTCAATAGATGTGCTCGCCATGTAAAAACACACAAAAATACAAATCTTTCTCCTTTAGAATATGAGTATAGACAGTGCAAAGAGTTTAGAATATTTTTTTAGTTAAATAGTTCTCCGCTCATCACTTAATACGCATAAATCTGCAAATAATAGTTTGTAGTGCAATTTGCATACACAATGTATAATACGTTTTTGTTACTAATAACGCCATATGTTTTTCTTTGTTACTTAAATTTTCCCCTCGAGGTATCTTCTGTTTTTCAAATTCATTTCAATAATAAATTATTTATTCTAGTTCTTATATAAGGATTATTGGTATTATGATGTTGTGTTAATAACAAGTTAATGGGTACTTTTCAGAACCACTAACATTTTGAATAGATAACTATTTAGACTACTAAAACCTGTAAAATCCTCCGAATATTGTTAGGAGAGGAAAAGGATGAACTATTACAGAGGGCATTACAAAATACCATAGAGACAAACTAGGAAAGTGTCAGAGAGCTATGGAACGAAGCATGACAGGAACAAGAAGGCAAGATAAAATTAAGGGAAAAAACCAAATTAACCGATATCTCTGAAAAAATAGACCTCCAATAATGGAGATGGACCGGCCATATGTTGAGATCCATACAAGAAAAGTGGAGCCAAATTACAACGAATTGGTATCCAAGAGATGGCAAGAGATGTCGAGGACAACAAAAAATGCGCTGGGTAGATGAGCTGAAACTTACTGCGGGCAATGGAAACTACTGGAGGAGGCCTTTGCCAAAAGGCACACTGAGTTGAGAGACATCCTATAGTTAAATGTATCAAATAATACAGTCATAAATATTAATCTCACGCAGTTTAAAAGAGGGTTTACAGAGGGCATTAAGTGCAAAATTTATATAAATTGTAAACTCCATATAACATCGTCTAATTTAACGACAAACTCACAGAATTAATTTCACTTTGGTTGGATTAAATTTAAAAAAAAATCATCTCCAAATAAACAACTACTCTGTATAACGAAATCATACTACATATTATAAGACTCTCAAGTGTGCCTTAAAGTTTTTCACAGCATTTGCAGGATTTTGCTTAGATTTATAATACTTAAAGCGACAAACTGTCCATAACGTCGGAAACGTTCACTAAGTTGGTTTATTCAGTTAGTTTTCTAACCTTCATACTGAACTTGAACCCAATTAAAAACCCTTCGTAGTCAGTCAGTATTTATATTTGGATTTACTTTAACAACATTTGTCTCATACCCAATTGATGTTGTTTTTTATGAATCAATGGATATTCCCGATCGCCGCAGGTATCTTACTAAATCAGGATTAGCCGATCTACCAACGAGACTCATTTCTGTGTTATTTATAAACTAAATCCTTGTTACACTATAACAAATATTATAAACAAATCGCACGATTTTTCTCCTTATTTTCATAGAAGTAAAGGTTATTTTTCGATACTATTGATGTTGGATTGTGTTGATTGTACTCGAAGGCTGCGTTTGGATAATATGATCATTGCGTGGAATTTTTATCATTTTAACTGTCTTTAAGATATATTATAGTAACTTATGTTTCCAAGTTTTCTAGAGTTTTTGAAAATTGTCTAATTTGTAAGGTATATATACCTACTGTATAAAATATGTATAAACAAGCACAACACGAAATCAAGCTACACCTAGAGATTCAGATTAGGAGTAGGTTTAAAAAATCTTTTTCAACATACTAGTTAACCCGACCCGTCATCGCACGGGTGCAATTTACAACTTAGATTCATCAAAAACCATTAATTTTCAATATATTGTTACTAAATTAAAATATTCAGGCGCTTCCAATAGGATTACTATTTTTAATCATTATCCCGCAGGAACACTCAATTTTTCCGGGATAAAAAGTAGCCGAAGTGTTAATCCAGGTTATAAACTATATGTGTGCCAAATTTCAATGAAATCTGTTCAGGCATTTTTGCGTAATTGAATAACAAACATACAAACTTTCAACTACTCAACATTTATTATACTAGTAAGAAGTAAGATAAACTATGTTTTTGTTTGCCCCTTTTTGACCACTATCTACTAATTTTATATTTCAAATAATTTTTTTTCATTAGTTTCTGTTTCATGAAAGAAATGTAAATAATGTAGATAATAGTTTATCGCTGTTTATTTAAGTTATGTAACGGTTATGTTCATGGTGAAATTATTTATAGCAATGTATGTAGCTCAATGTCGCGATATCTTATACTAATGTATAAAGCTGAAGAGTTTGTTTGTTTGAACGCGCTAATCTCAGGATCTACTCGTCCGATTTGAAAAATTCTTTTAGTGTTAGATAGGCCATTTATCGAGGAAGGCTATAGGCTATATAACATCACGCTACGACCTATAAGAGCGGAGCTACACGCAGACGAAGTCACGTGGGCTGACTAGTTATAAAATACTATATATTTTGGTCCATTCCCACTAATACCTTTATAAATTATAGCCTATGTGTTATTCTGATCTATAAAATATATTATTGTAAAGTTTCATTAAAATTCATTAAGTAGTTTTTTGGTGAAAGAGTAACAAACATACAACATCATCAATACTCATATGCTTTCGCGTTTATAATATTAGATAGGATTTACTCGATGCTTTTGATATTGTGGATTTGTTTCTCTTGTAAAAAGTAAATTATTGCATACATTTTGACTGACTGATAGCATTCATCTTTTATCTGGATAAATTTATGTTACCTAAGTGAAGAGAGGTCAAAGTATTCTGCATAATTGCATACAGTTAATGGAGAAAGTGGTAACCGTCATATCTTTACTTCTGTTTCTTGTTTTTTGAAGACCAGTCAAGCATCTATAACAACAGAAAGATCCTCTACATATCGTTAGGTTTACAAAATACTACTTCTTCAAAAAAATAACAACACATATCTCGTAATTCAGTGATTCCTAAATCGAAAAAAAATCGAGGCTCATCCTCGATCCAGAGGTCCAAGTAAAAGAAAAGAAATGTGCATTAGTAAGTAAAATGTAATTATTTGTAGTAATTAGGGGTAAGTATTTTATGTTATTTTTTTTATTTCAAATTACTAAAAAATTTTGGTTACAAACAGTGTATCCAGTTTTTAATAACCTAAATGTGATATAGATATTTCTTACTTTTATGTAAATATGGTTGTGACTTATGAGGTAAAATGAGTTTAGGAACCTCTACTGTGTATAAATCTACAACAGGATAAGATAAATCCCATTGATAACTCATCGAAGCGAGCGCGTCAAGTATTAAACATTATTCGCATTAAGCGCGACACTAACCGCCAGTTAATTATTTATTTTGTTTAAACATGTCCACACAAATCAATATGTCGCGTCCTATATTGTTATTGATTACTTATTGTTGTAATCGGCCGGCGAGAGTACTGAGATGTTTGGTGACCACTGACTGTGCTAGGCTAATACGATTGCTAGATATAAAATAATGGAGGTTAGAAAAAGAGTAATCCCCCGACGCTACAACGAGAGGATAAGCTTAACGTGTGTATCTATGTCTCTCTATGGCATCATAACGCACAAGATAATGGACTGATTTTGATGAATTTTTATTTGTTTGAAAGGTAATTTAATCGATATGTAACTTCGCTATGTATTGTGTAAATCTGGTTACCCGTTTGAAGGCTATCAGCTCATTGCTAACTTGTGAGCTGCGTGACAATATTAATATATTGACAATTATAACAATCTAGTAACCATGGTAACACACTGACGTTGCTTTCACTGAATAGAAATAAAATGGTATTTCTCGATATCAAACAAAATAGCTTAACATTTTCACTGTACCACAAACCCATACCTAGAAACATAAGTTAGGATTTCGTCGCGCTGTTTGCGCCTCTCTGAAGGCGTATCAGGTTATACGCGACTTGATGGCTTTTCATATTTATGTTTTATTATTGTTTATTCCATTGCTGTCACCTTTAGATTGTAAATTAATGGTTAAGGTTTTTTTAAGTACAGAAAATTGTTTGTGAGTAGATACAATTCGCAGGAACTCTCTAGTTCTTTCATATTTATGGGATTCGTTTTTTATTATATAGAAAAATATTTTATCACTGCTTATTTAATAATATGGTAGTTAGTAGTAGTAGGTAGTGTCGAGAGCAAAAAAGCGTCAAATAATTGTAGATAACTGTCTTGTCCGGAACAAAGTTGTATTAAAAATTTGTTGAGAATCCCCTTGTCTACAACAAAATTGTATAATAGATTCGTGAAGAAGGGGATTCTTACTGAGAACAAAGTTGTGTTAAAAATTTGTTGAGAATTCCCTTGTCCAGAACAAAGTTGCATTAAATATTGTTGAGAATTCCCTTGTCCAGAACAAAGTTTCATTAAATATTGTTCAGAATTCCCTTGTCCAGAACAAAGTTGCATTAAATATTGTTGAGAATTCCCTTGTCCAGAACAAAGTTTCATTAAATATTGTTCAGAATTCCCTTGTCCAGAACAAAGTTGCATTAAATATTGTAGAGAATTCTCTTGTCCAGAACAAAGTTGCATTAAATATTGTAGAGAATTCTCTTGTCCAGAACAAAGTTGCATTAAATATTGTTGAGAATCCCCTTGTCCAGAACAAAGTTGCATTAAATATTGTTGAGAATTCCATTGTCCAGAACAAAGTTGCATTAAATATTGTTGAGAATTCCCTTGTCCAGAACAAAGTTGCATTAAATATTGTTGAGAATTCTCTTGTCCAGAACAAAGTTGCATTAAATATTTTAGAGAATTCTCTTGTCCAGAACAAAATTCTATTAAATATTGTTGAGAATTCCCTTATCCAGAACAAAATTGTATTAAATATTGTTGAGAATTCCCTTGTCCAGAACAAAGTTGCATTAAATATTGTAGAGAATTCTCTTGTCCAGAACAAAGTTGCATTAAATATTGTAGAGAATTCTCTTGTCCAGAACAAAATTCTATTAAATATTGTTGAGAATTCCCTTATCCAGAACAAAATTGTATTAAATATTGTTGAGAATTCACTTGTCCAGAACAAAGTTGCATTAAATATTGTTGAGAATTCCCTTGTCCAGAACAAAGTTGCATTAAATATTGTTGAGAATTCTCTTGTCCAGAACAAAGTTGCATTAAATATTGTAGAGAATTCTCTTGTCCAGAACAAAATTCTATTAAATATTGTTGAGAATTCCCTTATCCAGAACAAAATTGTATTAAATATTGTTGAGAATTCACTTGTCCAGAACAAAGTTGCATTAAATATTGTTGAGAATTCACTTGTCCAGAACAAAATTGTATTAAATATTTTAGAGAATTCCCTTGTCCAGAACAAAGTTTCATTAAATATTGTTTAGAATTCCCTTGTCCAGAACAAAATTGTATTAAATATTGTTGAGAATTCCCCTGTCCAGAACAAAGTTGCATTAAATATTGTTGAGAATTCCATTGTCCAGAACAAAGTTGCATTAAATATTGTTGAAAATTCCCTTGTCCAGAACAAAGTTGCATTAAATATTGTTGAGAATTCTCTTGTCCAGAACAAAGTTGCATTAAATATTGTAGAGAATTCTCTTGTCCAGAACAAAATTCTATTAAATATTGTTGAGAATTCCCTTATCCAGAACAAAATTGTATTAAATACTGTTGAGAATTTTCTTGTCCAGAACAAAATTCTATTAAATATTGTTGAGAATTCCCTTATCCAGAACAAAATTGTATTAAATATTGTTGAGAATTCCCTTGTCCAGAACAAAGTTGCATTAAATATTGTAGAGAATTCTCTTGTCCAGAACAAAGTTGCATTAAATATTGTTGAGAATCCCCTTGTCCAGAACAAAGTTGCATTAAATATTGTTGAGAATTCCATTGTCCAGAACAAAGTTGCATTAAATATTGTTGAGAATTCCCTTGTCCAGAACAAAGTTGCATTAAATATTGTTGAGAATTCTCTTGTCCAGAACAAAGTTGCATTAAATATTTTAGAGAATTCTCTTGTCCAGAACAAAATTCTATTAAATATTGTTGAGAATTCCCTTATCCAGAACAAAATTGTATTAAATATTGTTGAGAATTCCCTTGTCCAGAACAAATTTGCATTAAATATTGTAGAGAATTCTCTTGTCCAGAACAAAGTTGCATTAAATATTGTAGAGAATTCTCTTGTCCAGAACAAAATTCTATTAAATATTGTTGAGAATTCCCTTATCCAGAACAAAATTGTATTAAATATTGTTGAGAATTCACTTGTCCAGAACAAAGTTGCATTAAATATTGTTGAGAATTCCCTTGTCCAGAACAAAGTTGCATTAAATATTGTTGAGAATTCTCTTGTCTAGAACAAAGTTGCATTAAATATTGTAGAGAATTCTCTTGTCCAGAACAAAATTCTATTAAATATTGTTGAGAATTCCCTTATCCAGAACAAAATTGTATTAAATATTGTTGAGAATTCACTTGTCCAGAACAAAGTTGCATTAAATATTGTTGAGAATTCACTTGTCCAGAACAAAATTGTATTAAATATTTTAGAGAATTCCCTTGTCCAGAACAAAGTTTCATTAAATATTGTTTAGAATTCCCTTGTCCAGAACAAAATTGTATTAAATATTGTTGAGAATTCCCCTGTCCAGAACAAAGTTGCATTAAATATTGTTGAGAATTCCATTGTCCAGAACAAAGTTGCATTAAATATTGTTGAAAATTCCCTTGTCCAGAACAAAGTTGCATTAAATATTGTTGAGAATTCTCTTGTCCAGAACAAAGTTGCATTAAATATTGTAGAGAATTCTCTTGTCCAGAACAAAATTCTATTAAATATTGTTGAGAATTCCCTTATCCAGAACAAAATTGTATTAAATACTGTTGAGAATTTTCTTGTCCAGAACAAAATTCTATTAAATATTGTTGAGAATTCCCTTATCCAGAACAAAATTGTATTAAATATTGTGGAAAATCCCCTGTCCAGAATAAAGTTTTATTTAATATTATTGAATATACATATTGTTAGAAATCCTTATGTTCAGCTGAATTGATACTGGAATAGATTTTTGTTTAGTTTGTTAAAAAAAATCCAACTCAAGATAAAAAGCGCCATTTGCATTGCCATGCAAGTTCTATTTTCTCTACTGTACGTTATATTAAAAAACAGACAAACCTAGAATAAAAAGAGCATAATTAAAAAAGTCACAAATCTAAATGTTTAATGTATTCTTGACCATCCGCATTTTCTCATGCTCGAAGCAATATATCTTTATTAATTATACATTCATACACAATGTAAACAAGGCATTGTGAGTGACGCACTTCTCTTATGAGTCTTAGATCCTTACCCACCATGCAAACTACAATATAATAGCCTAATTATGCCTTATGCTAATTTTATTACTCAATTTTTGTATGCGGCGTATAATTTAAGTGCATTTCTGGGGTTTATGGGAATGCGTGAGATATGTATGAGTGAGTTAATGCTCAGTGACGTTAAAAGAGGATTACGGTTTTACACTTTTAAGATGTCGTTGCTACATTTTAAAGTGTTTTTGAATGGTAATATTTTATTATAGTTACAAGGGCTGAGATTTGAATTGAATTTTTTAATAATACTGACCACCCGCCTTGTTACGGACGTACTTCAGCCATTTTGTACAAAATATCTACAAGGTATATACAGAAAATTTACTCATTTATTAACCTTTCTATTAGTGAAAATCGCATCTCAATCCTTTATGTAATTTAGAAGTACTTAAGGGAATAAATAAGTACAGTGACAACGTTACATATTTTTTGGTTTAATAAAAAATAATTTTAAACACACAAACATACAGCATGAACTTTATATAGTGACGCTTATAGAAGTGGTATAGGAAAGTAACTAGGTAAATAAACTGGATCTTTTAAATGGAGTATGTACACGTTTTGTTAAATTAAACTCTTAATAATTGATTTAATTTTTTTACAGCTTTCTTTAATAATTACTTTGTGATATTTTCTCACAGTAACTTATAATTTAGCAATAAATAAAAACTCAGCAGTAAGGGCGGGCAGCACAGTGTGATTCCCGCCCAGTGCAGTTATTTCTCAAGATTTTATAATTATCTCCATCTTCGGTTCCTGATGGGGTTGATGGTGGTTATAATTTAAAAAAGTACGGATTTTTACAATATATTATATTTTTCTTCTACAAAATATAGATTAGATAGTCTACCCAACCAACTCTACCCAAAATTTTAGTTTTACACCTTCAGATGATAGATTTAAAAATACTTTCTTAACTTCATCAACTCACTACCACAATTTATAAACCTTCGTAAAACGTCATAAAAAAATTACTAGCCTAGCGAGATCGTGGCATTTTTATGGACTTCATATAAAATTATGATTTCTGACGCTATTTTCACCATAAAAATTATTAGTCTAATTCCCACAAATGACACTGATGAAGTTTAAAAAAAATAATTAACACAATGTGTGTGTTAAGTCAATTACTACATAAGAGGTAAAAGGATCGGAAAATCGTAAACTTTTTTATTCCATTTTCTTATTCTACAACTTCTAAGAAATATCGTCAGAAAATTTGGAATCATTTGGAGCATAACTTTTCGAGTTATAGACCTTAGAGTCTTCGGGCGCTGTCTGGAAAACCTTTAACACATTAAGCACTTATTAAGCACTTAATTCTGTACAAAGAATTGTGTTTTACAATTAATTTTTTTTTATTTAATCAAAAATAAAGACATTTTCATCAAGAATTAAAGTATTTTTAAATCAAAAATGAATATTTCGTTAATTCTTTCTTTCGTCCAATTTTGAGATAAATTTATATACTAAAGAAATATTTTTGGTTTTTTAATTTCAGACAAGCAATCATGAGTTATCCTGACTACAGCAAACAAACTTTATTATTTTATACTTGAACTAAGACTTGAAGAAACTTGACTAGAAATTGAGTTAGCATAACATATGTGAAGTCAATTTCTGCTAAAGTTTTACTTAAACTTGAACTACGACTTAAATAAGCATGTGTAAAAAGAACAAGTTCTAGAAAATCAAGTTACTTCCAAATTAAACAGCTGAATTCATATGAGTGTACATGTTAAGTAGTAATTTGTAGTATAGTATCAACAATTGATATGTACGTGTGATATTTCTAGTATGGGCGGGCAACACAGCATGGATTCCCTGGTCCGCCCTGCGCCAGCACATTCCCATGCTTCAATAAATCTACTGATTTTTGTAGTTGAAATTATGTAGAATAATTCTAGTTTAATTTATAGGTACTGTTGTATGGAATGAGGTCTCTAATCCAACCCCTAAACTATTCCTACATACTCATAAGAATTTATACATCTTTGGTTGTTGTATAAGTATTTACATTAAAAAAAACTACTAGCATTTATAGTATTCGTGAGTATTTTATTTTATACTAGCTGCCTGCCCTCGCTTCGCTCCGGGTATTTAAAGCAATATTATAATTGATGTCCTTAAATTGTCACTCTGTAATTGTGTAGTTTTTCGTTATTTGAAAAAAGAGAAAGAGTAAGAAAAAGTTATAAAAAGAATTTTTAAAAATCGGATTAGTAACAACAAAATGGGCATATTTTATTAATTAAAAAATGTATATGGCAACACTAAATCACCATTGTCACTCACGAAAAGTGTAGTTTTCTATCAGTGAAAATTTTTTTTAAATCTTATTTTTAGTTTCTGAAAAACTCTTCAATTTACAAAATGACCACCTTATGGCACTTAAATGGCCATATCTATTTAATTAGAGTATTAATGGCAACACCACATAGCCTATGTTACCCGGACAGGATGTAGCTTCCCATCGGTGAAAGACCTTTCTAAATCGGTTCAGTACTTTTCGAGCCTATTCGCAACAAGCAAACAAACATACGAACATACAAACAATCAAATCTTTCCTCTTTATATAATAGTATAGAGTATAGATATAGATTATTCGAGTAGACAATATACAACATTCGCTCCAACAGGATTGAGTTAATCAGTCAAGTAATATCGTGCTGTACATATTAAAGTAGTGAGACCCATAGTGTTGTGTTGTTTGGTGGCGTGGTGCTATCCATTATCGAGCAGGTGAGTAATGTGCCTAATTTATTATTTTAATATTTGATAGCGTGGTAAAGCGGTAAGGGTGAGAGTTGACGGATAAAAGAGACGTCTTTGAATCTGTTCCTGGGTCTCAAGCCCCAGACACTGCTTGGCTTCCATCTCGATTATATGTTAATATTGTCGTTTGAGTGTTAATGCGCAGTATAGCTCCTATACTCGTAATAATAATGATTTAAAATTCATTCACAACAGTCTCGTCGCTGTCGTGCCGCGCCGCATCCCTGCCGCTCTTCATCACTACCTACACATGCTTTCGGTTATGAATACTGATTAATAAAAATAGAGTGTCTGTTTGTAATATTTAAATATCCGCTTTTTACTAAGTGCATATGGATGTATACACGCACACACCACATATACTAAAACCAACATTTTTTACAATTTTTGTCTATCTATTTATTCCGACTAATCTCTAAAATGGCTTGACCGATTTTGACAAGACTTTCACTGGCAGATAGCTGATGTAACAAGGAGTAACATAGGCTATTTAACATCTCGCTACGACCCATAGGAGCGGAGCAACACGCGAACGAAGTCGTGCAGGTCGGCTAGTATTAAATATAATCTCAACTTTATTGCGTAATATTATATCAATATATTTTTAAGTGATGGGTGATGTTAAATGGAGTTTAGAATTGATTATTCTCCTTAAAAAAATTCTAAGTTTTTGCATCTTAGTGGGTAATAAAAAAGTTTGAAATTAATGTACGCAATAAGTAATATTAAAACATACACGCACTTAAAACTTAACTGAGCGTTAAATCGACATTAATATCTACAATAAATTAAGTTGTAATTCATTTAATGATGTATAACAATGTTAGTTACACGGCTTTCCCCGCGGGAGGTCCAGCACCCTTCCTCAAGGTCTAGGTGGGCAGAACTGTCTTGCTGGGCTAAGTTACTTCAAATAGTTGTAAGTATGAGAAAAAAGGGCGGAGATACCACGCCTTGTTTTAGATTGTGAGAATATTTTAGAATTCCTGTAGTTCCTATTTTGGTTATTAAATAATTTGATTCTTTATTATTTTTGTTGAATGATTTTGCGAGAATTATATTAAAGAATGCAGACTCAAATATTTCCCCTTCTCTCCTTTTTCATCCCTCTAACAAATCTTATTTATATATTCCGAGTCCGAGTTCGATCACCCACACAGGCATACATCTCTGACTTTTCAGAGTTATGTGTGTTTAAAAAAATTAAATATCATTTGCTTTAAATGTGAAGGAAAACATCGTCAAGAAATCTACACTCCTGAGAGTTCCCTTAAAGTTCTCAAAAGTCTGCCATCCCGCACTGGGCCAGCGTGGTGCCTAATACCCTCCTCAAAAAGGTTTATAAAGATCTAGAAAAGACTAGCTAAATCAGTTTCAAAATCAATGGAGACTAGAAATAACATATATGTATTCTTTTGTAAGTCATTCCATTGGGAATTGAGACCCAGGAGCAGGTTCTAAGACGTCTTCTACTATGCACAAACTCTCACCTCTACCGCTCGACCTCGCTACCGAATATTAAAATAATAAAGTACATTACTCACATGCTCCTTGATAACGCAGGCTTAACACCATACCACTTGACAAACTGGCTCAATCCTATCGAAACGGAAATTATATATTCTCGAAATAAGATCAAATGTGAATGTGAATATCCCGTAAGGGGACAGGTTAGAATACAATTCCCCTCTGCCGCTGGAAGAGCATCTCGTAAAAAGGCGAGTAACCCAGCACCCCCTTGGTGGTAGGGGATCTGTTCCCCGACTGGCTTGCGACCACCAGCATGCGAATCCGACCGCCTAGTGTCTTTGACGCGTTCCGGCCGAGCCGCATGTGGGCCAGATCTACACCTCCCTCTCCCATCTCATTTCTGCAGCGATTCCAGTGAACACCGAGTTCCTGCTTCAGTCTTCTCTATGCTCGCCCTCCTCACCCTATCTTCGAGGCGGCAACGCATCTAACAAGAGATACCCTCTAGTTTGACGATGTCCATGGGCGACGGTGACCACTTTCCATCAGGTGGACCGTCTGCTCGTTTGTCCCTTGTCTATCATAAAAAAAAACTGAAACAATTTGTTAAATTCAAAAAAGTTTTTTTTATCTAAAAGAGAAAGGAAGAAAAATTGGTATCAAATTTAGGGAACTACTGGACCTATTTGCATTCAGTTTTGGCGTTATATATAGTTTACATAGTATCTCCAGAACAGTTTGTTTATATATGTCGGAGGTGTGAGTTGGGTTTAGGTTAGGTTAGCCTTGTGTTAGGTTAGGTTAATGTTAGTCTAATCTTAAGATTAAATAGTAAACTAAGCAGTGGGGGTGAGTGTTATGATCATTTAAAGGATATCCTTAAGCCTACACCTTGGTCACAAGTCCAAGGCACTGCTTGGGTTCCTGCCAGAATAGTACAAGATCGTAACGTTTAGTTATATCCTGACTATATTGCGCCCGTAGCTTATATTGGAGGCCATCCGTTGTGCACATATGATGCTTATTGAAAGATTGTATATCCATTCAATTTTTAATAGTTTCCGACATATAAATAATCAACGTACCTTAAAAGTGTTTAAGTTTTAAGATTTATCTAAAAATGACGTTACTAGCACATATTCAATACAATAGATTTAAATTGAAACCCCCTTACATCCGGGACATCACACACAATGCTCCATGATCAGCCTTTACCTCTAAACATTCAGGTGTCAAAATTTCCATTCAAAAAATCCGTCATCGTATCAAGTTTGACAAAAAAAATATAAAAAAACATTGCGAGAATCTATTAAGGTGGCAACGGTTCCGTATACATAAAAAGATACGTTTCGCAACAATTTTTCTTTTTAATATTATAATTTGGAAAAATATTGCTTCAGTTAGACATATATTACCGACTTCAAAATATGTAATGCAATTTAATTGCTTTTTTTTATATTGTTTAAAAGTTTATTGTTCCAGATCTTAATTTAAAAGGTTTAATCCCATGTTTTTCAAAATCTAAATCTTATGATAGTATCCACAAGGTATTGAGGGCACTCTCCAAAGTTTATAGGCATGCATAAAGTAATTTATTACCACAAACTCTAATCTACTGAAAAAAGCCGGCAAGAAACTCAATAATTGACTTAAGTTCCGGCGGAGATGGGCGAGGATGTGTAGCGAGAGATGTATTTGTTAAGAACCAAAAGAATTACTTCAATTACTTCATTTAAATTCCATATATTTTACCCTCATGCAGTAAATTTTGAATAAAAAGATACAATTATTTATAGGTAATATAGATTATAAGTTTTGTGATGTGACAACGGAACCCTAAAAATAAAAAAAGGTGTCACAAAGGATCTCGTACGCAATCTTCGAATCCAATACCTACGACAAAGAATTTTGTTATTTTAGGCTGAATGCTACTGTACCTTTGCTCGGTATTATTTCTAAATCGATTGCTTTTTTGTTAAGCTAATGTGAATGTGTTGGGAAGATATTTTTTTGGATTTTTGACTTAGGTAAGTATGAATATGAAAAGTTATGATTCAATTGTGATTACAAGTTTTTAAATTGAAACCTAAAATCTTTTTTTAGGTCAATTCTATCTTTATTATTCGAGAACATAATATATAATATTAAATTATAGATAAATATATTACTCGGAGAAAATGCAGAGAGAGAAGAGGGTGTAAATTGAAAAAACACTAATAGGGGGGTGATATTGAATGGATTATTGGGTAAACGCAACGCAGACTCTGCTACTGAACCGATAAATAATCAAATATGATTTCTTACAATTACTTGTGACCAGGGGTAGGTTTTCAAGGCTTTTTAACAGATTTCCAACACTCGCCTCCACTGCTCAGTTTCCCTGTTTAACCCTAAGGTTAGGTCTACCTAATCTTAACTTACGCGCCTACATATTGTTGTAGTTTTGATTCCATCTTTCCTGCAAAGAAAGTTGTTGTTGAAGGAATCAAAAGTAAATATGTTTTTATTGTTGAATGAAATTGTAGAAAAAAAAGAAAACCACAAATTTCTTTAATTTTGGAATACTATTGAAATAGATAGATCTTTTCTACATTGTATAAACCAATGTAAAACATCAAAAATACACAAAATCCCAAAAAACAAAGTAAATGTTAAATTCCAAACTAGAATTCGATACCATTGGGCGGACGAACAACATGGCTGTCGTGGCTGTCGGTGACACGCTTTGTTCAAACAGAAAAGGCTATTTTTTATCTTTTTCTTTCTTTTATCTTTCATTTTGTATGGCACAATGGCTCGGCCGCTATTTAAAGAACCACTCCGATCAATTATATTTGTCGCGCATCAACTTTTATTATCTCTTAAAGTACGCTATAAAACCGCATTCTTTGTTAAATGGGAAGATAATTTGGCGTAAATAATAAAACTTTTGTGATAGGGTTTTCATATTTTTCGATATTGTTTATTGTGTTTGCCCTGGGCGTGAAGGAGATTATGCATTTTATGCGACAGATAATTGTGATAATTCCGTATAAACTGAAGGTCTCCCAAAGCTGGCTATGAATGATACAGACTTCACAAAAACCTTTACAAATTTTCTTAATATTCAACACGTTTATCAATTCGATAAGTAGACAAAGATAATACAAATTAGTGAGGCATATAAAATTATAGCAAACAACATAAGTTCGTCTATATGTTTATTTTTATTGAAAGTTATAAGCCTACTAAATCAATAATTACCAAGAAATCAACTATTGTAAATTCATTCATGAATCGTAATAATGGAACACAAATACATATAACGTACAAAGAAGTTACCAATAAGAAGCTATTGAGAAGTAAACAGTAGGAAAGAAATGTGGCCAAACCTGAAATACGCCCAACGACACGCTCATAATTGGTGATGTTTGTATAACAGAGCATTCAACGTACAGGAGCCGAAAGAGATTTAAAAATACAAACCTTAGAAATTTCATCTTCACTTGTCTCCTCAAACAAAGCTTTGACTTTCAAGTGGGCAAACCGACATGAATAGGCCAGGTTACTCAGAAACCAAATATTATCACGTGCAGCTTGACTTGAGCTAGCAACACTGCAAACAATGCGGTAATAGACGTTACTGTACTTTGTTTTATATCATTACTGGGTGAAGGTATTTTTGCAATATAAATTATTTACAGTGAGCCACCCTTATCACCTAAGGGTATAAAAATAGCCTTTCCCCTATAATCGGACCTACCAAATATATACAAAAAATTGCATAAAAATCGGTCAAGCCGATTCGGAGGAGTTCGACAACAAACTCTGTGACACGAAATTTATATATAAGACTAGCTGACCCGACAGACGTTGTCCTGTCTTAACTATGAATATTGAATTCGAATTGGCTGTCAAAAGCTTACATTTATGGTCGTTAAGATTTTTTGAATTTTTAAATTTTCCACCCAACTTTTTAAATGTTTTCTTCCATAAGAACCTTCTCCTGATAATAACAAACACAACAAAAAAAGATTTAGCGAAATCGGTCCAGCCGTTTACGCGTGATGCCGTGACCAAGGTAAATAGGGATTCATTTTTATATAAGATTACTAATGCATCAAGCAACGTCAAAACATCCATTAATTGATAAACTTACTATAACGCCAATTGATTCAGACTTTGGACTAGCCTTAGCTATTGGATCATCTGTAATTTATATACTATCCATTTAACTATAATCTGACGGTAGTACTAAGTATTGTTAAACAATCAACGATTACTTTAAATTCATTTTATGCTTTTGTTCTAAAGGAAGGAATGATTAAATGTTTAGGCATCTACTGTTGTAACGTCTATATTAATATGATAAATAATATTATAATTTTACTCGCAAACAGCACACGTGTAACAGCTGTTTAAGATAATTTTTCAGAAGGGTCTGCCCCGAGCGTTCGTTAGTTGAGACAATTCCAGTTTCGCAAATTCCTCCATATTGTCTTGAATACAATTCGACGTCGACAATAGCTTTATTGTCATAAAAATAGCCATTAGGTTCGAAAATGACGGGTTATGGAAGTTTGTGAGGAGCTCTTTGTTGGATATGTCCTCAGGGTGATCGGGATACACAATGCCACCGTGAAATGTATTTAACTGATATGAATATATGAATAGCTATTGTATCGACAATTCGCGACCTTGGAACAATTTGATTATTAGATTGCTTTGTATGGACTATGGGCTTGTAATTGATAATGTACGTATTTTGTTCAATACTAAGTCTGTTTGACCGCTTATAACACGTTTCACTGAAACCATTTTAATATTTTTTTTGCCTACACGTTTTTTTTTAATATTATGTACCAATGACCAATTTGTTTGCGCCAAAGTTTGTGTAAAATTTCAGAACCGTCAAAATTTTCCATCTCAACATGGATTATCTACTATTATAGGTGGATCATCTGTTAATTTCACGCGATCAATACAAGATTGATCAAGAAAATACACAAACTAAACTATTAGATGATGCGAACCTAACATTTATAACAAATAGAGTTAGAATTTAATATGAGGGTATAATAGGTTTGTTTATCAAAAGCCACAATCAAAACCTAGAACGTTATAATCGTGAGAAGATTCCAACACCCCAGTATATGATACTATAGAGAAAAGGCATCAGCATGGAAAAATTAACTCATGCGATATGTCGGATTTATTTAGCATCAAATTTAATTCACAATATAAATACCAATTGTGTCCTTGAGTAGAGAATAGAGAAGAATAGAGTTTAAATTAAACAAAAAGATGGTATCAGTGCGAGTATTTTGATGTGGTGTGACCCTTTTATTGTATTAGGCATCTCTTGTCTTATTGTGGTCATATATTTTATTTATATCAAACCGTCGTTTATTCATAAGTAGCTAAAATATCTTTATACTAGTTGACCCGCCTGGGCTTCGCCACAATTCGGTGTACTTAACCACGTGAACTTAGGTTTAATTTCCAAAATAATACTTGCTATATATATGGTGGCGTGAAAAAGTTTCGGTCCACACAATTTTTTCCACTGAATCAATGAAATATTTGATTACTCTATGCCATCTTTATTTAAATGATCAAAATTTCAATTTTGGTAGGGAGTATGTAACGGGGCGAACATCCAACGGGTACCAGATATGATGTAATGTGTCAAATTTCGACTGCAAAGACAGTGGCGGGAATCGATAAATCACTCAAATAAGGATTTGAATAACTTGCGACTTGAGTGCGAAAATTTGCCTAAAAGAACGAATCTCGCAATTTATTATATCTTTGCTTGGTCGTTCTGCTGCAATCATGGTTGCTAAAGTTAAATAATCATGATTTTTTAATTCCCATTTTGTTTTTTCTGATTGTGTATACAGCCCTTATATTTTTGCACAGTTCACATACCTTTTGCAAGGAAGAAAGTTTTAACTATTAGTTATTTAAAAAAAAATCTATTGTTCACAACTCATTATTATAAAAATATATAAGTTATAACGTGTTACAATTAATCTTTTTTCCCTACCGTCAATTATTCTGTTTAAGACATACCTAGTTATATAAAATAAACTGGCCCGAAACTTGTGCACGCCACTGTTTATGATCCAAAGACAGCTCGACTTCTTCTTTCCCTATTTTAACCCTTTCAAGCCTTTTTTTCCACAATAAAAGGTAGCCTATGTCTTTTCCTAAGTTCTAGTCTATCTGTGTATCAAATTTTATCAAAATCAATTCAGTGGTTTAAGCGTAAAGACAGAGTACTTTCGCATTTATATTGTTTAAGTTTGGAATATAAAATAAAATATTTACCAAGTGATTTTTAAAACATGACTCCACAATAAGTAGACGTACTTAAGACTAAACCTTTTTGTAATAAAAAACTTGACTCCCAATTACTTTTAACTGTTTCAAGTGTCATTACGTCTTGCTTCGACATTAATTGTACAATTATTTCTATCCATTGTGCTACATCGAACGGTAGTTAGTTTCTTTGTGGTTACATTTGGTGATTGGCACGTGGTTGAATTAAGGACCACTTCATCCACTCATTACTCTTTAATGGCCTTACTTTTTAAATCTTGACGTATACGGTGGCTACAAAGTTATATACCAACCGGAATATTACAATAAACGCTTCTATTGCTTTGAATATAAGTTTGTTTGTTACTGTAGATCATATTTTTGCAAAAAACCCGATGAAAGATTCGTTATTTAAATTTGACGGTTGGAGTGTGTCAGATGAAATGGCCTCGAATCGCTTGTTCGGATCCACTGTATGTAATTACTCTGTCATTTATTTGGTTTGTCCGGTGTTTCGAAATTGTTTCATCATATCCATCACAGAGAACATGTTGTCGTTAAATTGAAACAATCGTTAATTCCTTACATATGTTACCGTGTTTGTCTATGGAAAAAAATAATTATATAATCATTAAGTGTGTGTTGCCTAGTGTCACTTGTAGGACACAGAAGTTTAAATTTTTCTACGCCATGGAAATATTATTTAAATATTTAATTACACTGACCCACTTCATTTTAAAAAAAAAATGTAACATTGATATCATTGTAACCTGGAATTTTTAAACCTAAAAATCTTAGACTATTATATATTGGTGGTGTTTACTTTTAATTAATCACTACACTTAGTTAGCTATAGACCGAGAATAAAATAAAATAAAATAAAAACCCTACAATTGTAGGGTCAAAATAGTGAAACTATTTTTTTTCTGGTAACATTTTCCAAACCTAATTTGTAAAATTCTTTAAAGTAATAAAAATCAAGTATTATTCAGAATCTTAATTGCACAATGCTCACCTGTAATCTATAGAAAAATTGGCGACTCACATAGAGAAGAAGAACTATACTGAGAAAGAAATGAAAGAACTTTCCTTCATAAAAATGGTAGTTTATCTAATTTTTAGACATTATTATTAAATGTTTAATTTTTTTAGTAAATGTTGTTTTTAATAACTTTAAAGATGACGTAAAATATTCTTGATATCAATTACTACCATAACCTGAATACTAGAAAGTAACAATACGAACACTAAGTGATATAAATAAATTTATACTCTAACAGGATGTTGATCTAGAAGCTTTAAAATACACTGAGATGGTTATTCATTCCAAACATTTATACACTGACAACCGGCCCTAATACCACTGTTAGATAAAAAAAGATCAATAGGAATCCGCTCATAACGCATAGAATTGAATACTATTATAACCTGTTTTTGTGATCGACACTGCCAGTGCCAGACAGACCGACGCCTGCGCAAGGGACCGACAAGAATTTGAATTTATTATTCATGTTGGTGATGTTACTAAAATTAGTAAAAATTAAAATTAAGAATTAGCTAAAAATAGAACAATAATACTAGTTAGCAATGGTTATGTTGCTGATGAAAATATAAAAGTGGATTTAAATAATATTATATATACAGTTTAGGAAACTATTATTAACCACTTTAAAAAAGGCATTAGGTAAAGTATGAAAAAGAAATAACAAGTTTATCCTTTATTACATAGGCAGAAGGCAAAATGTAGAAGCTGGGATAAAGTAGAAGAATACCTTTTGTAAACAGGTTGTTGTTTTTGAAGTCTAGAATTAATCTTCAATCATGTGATAGTCAAATAATATATTCAGAAACCGGCCCTCGGTTACTTTATGGTCCTTTATTTGTCTATTATTTCCGAGATTAAACAATCAGTCAATCCAGAACATCTTCAAATACTTCTCTAGCTTTTGGATGGGTTTCTTATGGATTGTAAAGAATAATCTACGATTTAAGTGTAAAGCAATTTGTCACTAAAATCTAATTAAGATACTATATATCTATCTTTAGTACATGTTGTTTTATACTAAAACAAACGTCCAAAGAATGCGATACAAAAATATGGAAGGGGCTGCAACGCTTCTTAACAGGTGCTTTAATTTGAAAAATTTCCACTAACAACTATAACCTTAAAAAGTTAACACATCTGCTTTAACTTCAACCTTATCTACAAGACACTACAGCTCGATTTTGTTAAAACATTCAACGGTAATAAGAAGTTAGGATAGAAAGCTCGATGTAGGTTGTTCTGTCAACTTAACGCCATTTTGTTTTTATTTGTCAGATACATATGTTTTTTCTATGATGTGCCGGGCATTCCATTTGATTAATAAGAGTCTTAAGCTGATCGTATCATGATAAAATGCTTTGTGATTTCTTAATAGACCGCGCGGCTTTGTTGATATATTTTTTCTTTGTAATTAAAAATTTTAAGTGTTTTTTTCTGATTTGTTGCCATAGATGACGTCAATCGATAGCGTTTACATCAGTAGGTAATTGTAGTGGCTAGCGAAGGTGATATGATAGTTAGTTTTCCTTGATTCAGATCCTTTAATAACCCATTTTTATAAGGCTTACTCCCTTTAAGGGTACGAGAAGATTTGTTGGAATTTATTTTCAGTATCAAACGTCGGGCATGACGCAACGGAAATCATATTCAAATATCAAGAAGCATAAGGAAATTAAATTAAACTTTTAAAATTACCAAATGCTTATAGACAATCTGAGCAACACCTCATCTTACTCTGAATTGCTTATTTTTTTTATTTTATTTATATAAAATTTTTAGTGACAAAATCTTTTGATGTCTTGATTTGTCAAGACATCAAAAGTTTAAATGGCGCTAAATTTACTGCTTTAAAATCACATAAAAGAAAGTCTAGTTTAGTCTGATTAAAAGTATTGATATCACGTAGTGTTTTTTAATCCTGTATCTGGGTCACAAGCCCCTGGCTAGAGTCTATTTATACCATTGGTGTAATGCCCAGCTGCTTTAAGTGATAATTATATAAATAAATGATACATTTACCAAATGAATCGTAAATAAAATATAGAACTAGACATAGATTCAACAATTAATATCAACAAGCAATGATTTATAATTGCATTAAGGCCATGTGCACAAAGCTAATCAATTCCACGCTAGTGCTTGACAAAAGCGACCTATGAGGGTACAATAATAAAATATAGAAAAAACTATCTATTCGAGTAAAGCGAGTAACGTTTGCAAACTTGTGTTGCGCCAAATCGGTCGGAATTAAACGACCCAATGTGTACGATGGTTAATGATTTAGAAATTCTACTTGTTATTGTATTTTAAACTTTATTCCTTTGTAGTAAAAGTGATTTTCATTTGTAATGCATTATTAACATTATTTTTTAGGGTTCCGTATCTCAAAAGTATAAGGGAACCTTACTTGACCCACTTTAGTGGATGAGTATTAATAAACTAAGTATAATTATTGTTAACGATATCAAGCAGTAAAGGCGTGAATTTTCATATAGTAAAAACTAATGTTTATCGGCATATTTTTACTAATAAATATTCGATACTTAAAAAACTTCGCAGTCCATCGATGTGTTATTTTTACTTAAATTTATCCATTTGAAGTATAGGTAAGTAAGTGAAGTGTAACAAGTGTTAAGGATCATCTTTGATATTATTGCTAGCTTAGTTAATTGTTGGTCGAGCAGTTATGGCGAGTGTAAGCCAGAAAATATCTTACCTCATAAACTTATCACATGCATAGGCACTACTGGGCGTTCAGTCTACATTGCATGTCATTTTTAACTTTCACGTGTTTCTGACTATTGATTTCAGCTACTCGCAAGATACATATTGGCTACTACTTGTTGACCAAAAATCATAGTATCAAACAATTTCACTGATATCCCGAAATTTATAAATATCAAAAATGTTTGGTTGTCGCTCGATATTAAGGTAAGATCGTACAGAACCCACGATGTGTTAACCAGACTCGCGCTTAGTCAAGTTTTTTCATAAAAAAATCACTTATACACAATAATTCATAGTTTACCTCGTTTGCGATTATTTCTCATATTTTTTTTTAATTTCTATACTTTTCGGTGCCTTTGCGCAAGTGAACTGATGCGTGTGTGCGATTGTTATTGAAATTTATAATAGTTTTAGGATATGATATGAGATATCCGGCTGGAAGTTGTTTATAGTGCCGCTCTTGTTATTTCCTGTTTTTCAATTATTACAAGTACTTCTTACAATATATGCCGCTTTTGAAAAAAATATAATTTTGTTATTATTAGCTTCTATAATATTATAATGTTCGTACCCACTGTAACATCGTTGCCGATTTATAGTCAAATTTCTATATTTTTTTGGATTAGCTTACTGATGATCAGAATTCTAAAGTACTTCTTGCAGACGCACAATCTTTAAATTATTATTTTATGTTTAATTTATAACTCAGTCATACTGAATTTTTCGATCCATATACAAAAGATAAAAATGTGTCTATGATTGATACGGTCATAGTTGTTAAATAGGTGTTTCCATAGAGACCTAATGTGGCTCAACATAAGATCTAACTATTATTTAAAAAGCTAAGCTGGCATACGTTCTTTTCCTATATTAAATTATTTCTACTCTCATCTCCTATGGGTATAAAAAAATAGCCTACGACCTATTCTCAGACCTACCAAATATACACAAAAAAAATCATCAAAATCGGTCAAAACATTTCAGAGGAGTCCGATAACAAACAGTATGACACGAGATTTTTATATATAACTCGGAGAAAATGATGAGCAAGAGAAGGAGAGGGGGCTATATTGAAAACATTAAGATGGGGGTGATATTGAATGGTCTATTGGGCAAACGCACGCGGACACTGCTAGTACACCGATTACAACGGGAACCTAAGTTCCTTGGACTTGTGACCTAGGTGTAGGCTTAAGGATATCCTTTATTCAATTAAAACACTCGCCTCCACTGCCCAGACTCTGCCTTAACCTAAGGTTAGGGCAACCGAAGTAAATATATCATTTATAGCCATGATCACATCAATCCGTTTTTTTTGGAAAATATAAAATTCTCAGCTGGACCGACTACCGCTTTACGCTAAAAAAACAATAACGTGTTAAAAATACTTTTAAAACAACCCGCAGATATATCCTTGTCTACCATAAAAATGACCCAAACCGCATCATTATAGAGTCGGCAACTTAAAGATATTTCATAAAACATTGTTAAGAAGTGTGTTCATAGTACGAGGATATCGAGACTTTAATAATATATTTGTTTTGGAAAAAATTATTAAATAACTGGCTTCGTTAGCTACCTTACTTCATACCTTTTTATTACTGTTAAAATTCTTTTACAGAAGCTTTTAGCATTTGACGCTTTTTAAATAATATATTAGCTATTTTCTGGCTTTTCGAATGTGGTCAGAGATCGACAAAGACTTCCAGAAAATCCACGTGCGCGAAAAATCCATGACATGTAAAGGCAGTGCAGGAAAGTTGATTAGAGTAATGGAAACATCAGAAATACAGTTACTTATCCAAACAAGGTACCAGTTCCCTCTTTATTGGCACCTTTGAGCTTTAATGAACTTTTATATCCTAAACAAAATTTTGGATAGTTAACTCTACTTCTAGAGTCTTAAATATTTGTTTTTGTAGTCTTGACTTAGATAATCACAATCTAACCCACAGAGACAGTGTACAGTGATCGTAAGAGCGCTGCTCAGCGGGGCGCTCGCTGCCACCAGTATCGCATAAATTCAACATTTGTCACGGCATTAACACTCAAAAAAGGGTTTTATCATGTCGCCCTCGCATCCGGTAACTGGACAATGTTTTACTATTCGTTTTTAAAAGTTATACCTTTAAGTACTTAGTCTAAAGTACGAGATATCATATCTCTACATAGTATAAAACAAAGTGGCTTCTTGCTGTCTGTACGCTTAGATTTTAATGCAGTTTTCACCAATAGACAGAATGATTCAAGGAAGATTTATATGTATTTATGCATATTATAGTAGAGAAACCAGCCCAGGAACAGCTGGGTTATCTGCTGAGTAACTCCTATTTTGCTGATCTGGGGAACGGTAGAGCACCGCCAAGACAAACCAAGCGAAGCCCAAGAGCTCTACTAGCTTTTCTCGAAGCACTTCGTCGTTTTTTTGAACCCTCATAACTTGGGTTAGATTATACCTACATATATAATAAGTACAAAATTCTCGGGATATAATGTGAATAGTGGACTTATTAAACATAATCACATATATTGGACTAAAGTGTAGAGTTTGTGAAGTAAGGGCTAGAGGTAGAAGCTCTATATGAGATCTGATGATTTTTGACATTGCGAGGTATTGGGTCTCGTCTTAGCATTTTACATTAAAAACTTTTGGTGGGATTTAGATGTCTGCATTTAAAATCAATTAACTTATCGATCGCCTACGTCCCTGATGGAGAAGTCTGTAATTCTTCATTGGATTAATCAATTTTTTATTCTTGATAATTTTAGAAAACCAAGCTTTACCATGATATTTTACAAACTAAACTTTTTCATCCATTCCTAAACATGAAGGTCAATATTTTTATAATTCACGTATGGAATTTTAAATTTAACAATAAGGTGGATTTTACATGAAATTTCTTCGTAATCAAAGAAAAATGTATTATGACACTATTGTCATATATTACTTGCGATTTTTAATATTTAATATTATTGTTATAATTTAACTATGTCTTCTTAAGTAATAGCATTAGTAAAAAAAATTAGTATTCGCGGGTAATTCCATTTCATTTATTTTAAGTATACCCACGTGTATACAATATATAACTTAGTGCGATAGATTAGAGTCACTCTCTGGTGTTTTCGCATACAGTACCATGTAAGTTTTTAGTGTCGTGGTTAAAGTCATCCTTCTTGAGGTTCACGTAAGTTGACTTTATTACCTACTATAGTTATTGTGCTCGGGCAGTGAAGGTGAGCGTTGTAATTACATTGAAAGGCACCTTAAATTTGGCCTAGGAATTGTCAAAATTCTGACAAGTCAAGAACCGCCTGGATAGACTATATTGACTACTAGAACAATGTCGGACAGACCGTTCTGGGGAAAATGAGTGTTAATTATAGTTATGGCTGCGTTTCCACCAGATATGAGCGAGTGTGTTTCTTAAAAATCGCTTTATTTGACAAACTGAGCGAAGCTGGGTAAGTGAAGCGATTCTGTTGGTTCCTAACAAACATATTTCCCGTTACACTCCTTCCCGTAAACTAGCGCTTCTCGATTTCCTGTCATGGCGTTAAGATATTAAATAAAACGCAATCTTTTAAAATTTTATGACTTGTAATGAAAATAGTCCTTATATAACCATTCTTAAGATGATCGCAGCGGGACATAAATCTCATATTAAAGCTAAGAACAAAACAACAAACATCGTTGACACCTTCCATATGCCGCTTTGAATCTCATCATTCTCTTTAAATTATTCCTTACAACATTACAATACGGTTTATTATAAAAGTTTCATTATTTATGTAAAATCCAGTGGCCAGCTTGGACCTGATTCTTTGGTTTAAATTAATTTAGGAACCAATTTTGATTAATATTGGTCACATTGGGGACACTATATTTTTCGATTTGTTATTTATTATTCCATTATATTAAAACCTGACTATTTATAAGATAACCTTTGTTTTTATATATTTAGAATGTCGTAGATATACTATGACATTCTATTTTTCCATCACCATATATTTTTTTACTGAGTGTATAAGTTTAACGTGTGCATGTGTATGTCTGTTTCTGGCATCGTAGCGGCCAAGATAATGGACCGATTCTGATGAAGTTTTATTTATTTGAAAGGTAATTTAATCGAGATGGTTCTTAGCCATGTATTGTGAAGATCTGGTCAGTCGTTTGAACACAATCAGCTCATTGCTAACTTGAGAGCTGCCTCACAATATTAATATATTGACAATTATAACATTCTTGTAACCATGGCAACACACTCATATTACTTTATACCTTTCTTTCGATATCATGTATCGAATTGTTTTCAACAGTAACAATTTATACAAATTAATATCGATTCTTCTAAATAGGTGTCGTGGGGTATCGATACTTGGTGACTGTACTAAAACAGTTTCAGTCAGGGATATATAAATTATTAATTTAATAGTTAAAAACTAAATAAAAAATAACGATGTAGCTCTAATGAAATATGACGTCACGGTATACAATATACTGTGTTTGTTACGACACAAGCAACACAAAATGATATTTAATTATCCAATATAATTCGTTACATTTTTCCCTAAACTTTCCATTGCACTGTATAAAAAATATACTTCCAATATTTCCTATTAATGTTGCTCCATGTGCATAACAGTTTAATTGAAAAAATGAGAAAGTTTTTATTTGGTTTGTTACTCAATCACGCAAAAACTGAACGGATTTCAATAAAACTTGACACACAGATACTTTATAACCTGGATTAACAAACACATCGGATACTTTTTATCCCAGAAAATCCAGAGTTCCTTATGGATGATAACAAAATATATCTACTGTCGTAAAGGCCTCAATATTTTAATTTAGTATTTTGTCAAATCTATTGTACATAATAAATTGCATTCGTGCAAAGACAGGGCGTGTCGCCTAGTGTACAATATTTTGTATTATTTTGCTATATGAGTCACTTGACCACTGACCAGACGTTCATCTAATTCCCCAGTGACAAGCGCGTCTTGTACCCCCCTGAGAGGTAGAACAAACCCAGCGCTCCTAATTTCTCACGCCTCACAACTCAAAGGTATAAACGTGGCAGTTTGACATTTACACGGTGGCACTGGATCAAGCCTGGTGTTGTTTCTATTCGTTTTATTATTTTATTTACTACTATCCCGCCCTCGCTTCGTTGAGTTGTATTGTGATTGTTAACTTATTCACTTCCTCACACTCTTTACCCTCTCATTTTAAATTAATTAAAAATTGTTTTGATCTATGTTAAAAGGGATGAGCATAATTCAAGATGCATTTGATAATCTGTACATCCTAACTTTCTCTATTAATCAGTCTAATCGTATGAGATTTGTTTAGTAGTTTTTGAGTTTATCGCGAACAGACAGAAAAAAAGATATATGTATATATAATGATTTTATTATATGTTTAGATGTCAGTAGCTCCATGACTCAGACGTTGTATTCAAGATCGAAAGGTTTCAAATACCAGTCATGGGACTACTGGCGTGGCTCGCTCCTTAAACAAGCATTTTAACTAACTTGGAAGGGTTGGGATTACTAGAAGTTTTTAATCCAAACTGCTAGTAATCTAAAAAAAATATACGTAGTGACGACATAGACTAGTATTGAATTCGCCCAAGAAAACATATTGATTGCTTCCAGAGTGAATTAAACTGTGATGATAGACTCATTGTTTTACCCATCCTCCCATTTACAGACTCAATCATTCTCTCAGGCACGCACAATCAGTATATTAAATTTTTAGGAAATATCCACACATTAATTGCGGTAAAATAAAACAGTAAATCGACAAAAGAATGAGATGAATATACCTATATAATAATATAAAATAGTATGTATATTTCTGTCTCATTCTTTCCTACACATTTTTGTATTTGTGTCTCTTACCTGTCGTTTTGTATATTTCTGTCTCATTATTTCCTACACATTTTTGTATTTGTGTCTCTTACCTGTCGTTTTTTCCGTTGCATCCGGTTTGAAATCACAACGATTCTAAAGAAGTTTCACTTCAAAATAGGTACATAAAATAATTAAAAATATATATATTTTAAAGTATCAATGGGTCGAGCAGAGATCACACCTCGATGGGGAATGTTAATTGAACGCGATGTTATCTCATAATAACTCATTGTGCCTCACACATTACTCGCTACCGGCCTTATTCTACTGCGCACGCGCATACGTTGTACGAGGTATTATTTTTATACCTAGTAAGACTCTACTTAACATCACTCGACTTAATGACAATCTTCTCGTTTTTTATGGCAGTTAAGGGGCAAACGAACAGACGACCCACCTGATGGTAAGTGACCACCGTCGCCCATGTACATCAATAGTACAATAGAGTAACTCTTGTTTTGCCGATGTGTTGCCACTTTGAAAAAAGAGTGAAGAAGGGGTATGAAGAGAAGAATGCTACGGTTTCAGTGGACCCTAAACGAAAACCCAGAGCTCACTAGAACCGGAGGGTTAATGGGATGGGAGTCAATGACTTGGTTATCGGATTCGCATGCTGGTGGTTGCAAGCCAGTCGGGGAAAGTTCTTACGAGATGTTCTCCGAGCGGCAGAGGGGAATTGTATTCTAACCCGTCCCCTCACTGGTGAAAGGGTTATTTTTGTATAATTTGTCTTTTTCTTTGGTTAGTACATCAGGAAATCGTGACAAGAGTTTCTTATAGGACCTTACCACCGTCATCTCATAATGCGATCAAAATCAACCTTATTTTCAAATTTGAATTTTGAATAACCAATTGCCTTGATAAGTTGATGGTAAGTTGGGTGGCAGAGTCCACAAGATCAACTTACACATTCCAATTCGCGACCTTCTTCACTAATGTCCTATACGGAATTTGAATTTAAAACCACAAATAAATCATTTACTGTCATAAAAAAATTAAGCTTTTATAACGGTAAAACTGTGCAGGTGAATTATAAATCAATGAAGTTTTGAAATATTAGAATGATAATGGTTCCACTAACCACCTTCTGGTATCATTAGATTTTCGACACCTTCTTTAATATATTGGAAGTTATCAAAACGAATATTATGATTCTATTATCTATATGGAAGCTAAACTGACCAGACACACATAAAAGACAATAATAATATACACTTTAAATGGAAACCAAGAAAATAACACCCAATACAGAAAATCCTTCACAATGGAGTCCCAGTATAACGACACTACACCATATGTGCAGCTACTATGGTCACCAGACGAGCTCCTTTTGACAACTGGCACAAATCTATCAAAATATTGTCTTGTAATAAATTGATATGTGGGTATAATTGAAATCCAATAAAAGGAACTAATTCCGAAGACATATTTATAAACGGTTTCGCTAACTATCCTTAACTCAAGGGGTTAAAATTGAAGATTCCCACCATCTTCCTCCTTACTCCTTGATCAGATGATAGAAGAGTCATTCGACACTCTCGAATTCATCAGCATTCACTGGTAGCCCTGACTTACCCAACATTAAATGAGTCCTGCTCCGTGATAAAGAAAAGACATTAGACAGACAATGTTTACTGAGTGAAATCACTTGACAGACTGCCTCAAATCTAACGGAGTAGCGGCTATATATCATCGAGGTAGAAGGTATGCTTAAAGTAAAACAGAAGGAGGTACTCGCCAATACAAAGTCATTATAGTCCACGATATTTTACTATTAGGGCCCTTTTATCGGGGGACACGGGACGAGAGGAGCACGCTACACGTGATTGGTTTTACACGCTATCAAACTGAATATGACGATATAAACAATGCTCTCTCTGATATTGTACATTGGTTCAGTAAGAAAACTAAATATATAAAATTTACGACACCTAATGTTAAGAAAATAGAGACTGGTTGGTGTATTTATAAATGGAGAGGAGTTGGAACCAGTGGAATCTACCGTATTTTTGGGCATCACTGTCGATTCTAAATTGCAATGGGGCCGCCATATTGAGAGACTGGCCAATAGACTCAGCTCTGCAGCATACGCGATTAAGAAAATACGCCAATTAACTGATATAGACACGGCTCGTTTAGTTTACTTTAGCTACTTCCATAGTTAGTATAATGTCTTACGGCATTCTACTTTGGGGTAACGCAGCCGACATAAACACGATTTTTGTACTGCAGAAGAGGGCTATTCACGCAATCTATGGTCTCGGCCCTAAAATATCTTTAAGAGATAAATTCAAAGAAATTAATATATTGACTGTTGCTTCACAATATATTTTTGAAAATGTTATGTATGTACCTAAAAATATTAATGATTTTATTAGTAATAGTGACTTGCATGACATTAATACTAGGAACAAACACAAACTTGTTACTCCTGCTACGACGGTTCTGCTCCCGCGCCTTCAACAAGAAACAGTACGCTCATAATGCGCAACTATCCCCACTACTTTTGCTCAAAAATTAAGATAACTTCCAACCAGTATACCACTGTTTGTTTATGACAACTAAAACGAATATAAATGTGTTAAAAATTTATAAGATAAATTCCAATAAAAGACCCATAACTCACTCAAAATATTTTCAATCATATGAAACATTTGTGAGGAGGTGTCTTTTGTGCTAATTGGATCGAGAAAGGGGCCGTAAATCACCTTAGGCGATGCGATCATCGTGTGATTTGGGTCCTTAATTAAAAAACGTTTATGATGTTGTAAACGGGTCTAAGAACCATAGAGTTATAAAGAGTAAATAGAACCTTTTGTTAATAATACTAATATTATATTATAGAGATTTTTTCGTTAGATTTAATACATTTATTACAGTCAAAGATGTCAGTTCCTTTGCACCAATTAATTATCAAACGAACTTACTAGGTCAAGTTCGGCTCCAATTATTTAGGGTTTGTTAAAGTAGGAACACTTCCAAGCTTTTAGCTTTCCACGTATTTATGGCAGAAAAAAGATAATTTAATACAATAAAATACGAGAGCCAGGAGGTCACGTGATCTCGTGGATCGTGGCTTTGAGTAAATACCACGTGGTCAATTTCGAATCTAGAGGGACCACGAAGTTAACGTTAATAGTGGAGGGGCGATGTGGTCAACTTCGACCTAGAGTATGGATATACAATATATACAATTAGACTTATATTTCTTAATATGGATATACGTCAGGGACATCGAACCATGAGGATTGAGTCATGAGCAAAGCAAGAACAAGACCAAGACTAGTACATTCTCGGTATTGGTCTTGATCTTGCTTACTCGGTCTTGACCTTGGTTTCACATATTTAGTCTTAGTCTTGGTCACATTTGGCGTAAAGCAAGACCAAGACTGCAAAACCATGACCATTTTTGCTCAGCACTAATGAGGATGCATGTAATCAGGATTTAGTCATGAAGGGCCACATGGTCAACTACAAGCCAAGAAGAGTCACGTAGTTGTTCTATGAGGTGAGGTGATTCTATGATTTTGACTATGAAAGGAGGATGAATAAGTGAATTAAGATTCAAAAGTACCTAACCGAAGCGAGAGTAATACAAAGTGCCATGTTCATATCTTTGATATGCGATGGGACCAACAGCCAGTAGCCCGTCATTAGTGGCCTGCGAACTTACGACACTAATTGGCCTCTATATATCATCCGTCCGTCTGTTTTATTGGTACAGTAGCACATATAAACTTGTGAAACGTTTTGTTATTACACTATGTTGTAAATGGTAGATATAGCTTTTATTATTATGGATTGGTTAGCATACATAACGTTAATATATTCTGTTTTTCTACATATGCCATAATTGTGGAGTGTATGTTTATCTGCGTGTTATAATGGAAACAAAAAGTAAGGCAATTGCCCTACATTCTATTATAAATGTCAACAAGTGCTGTGTAAGAGAAGTAAATTAAATTAAAAAAAAAACAAAGAAATTAATGTGTTGTATATGTCGGGGTATAGTTGGGGTAGGATAATAGTATCGGGAGATAATTAGAGTAGGATAAAAATAAATAAAATTAATCATCACTTCCGTCGCGTCATTTTAATATTCAACGATTTTTAACAGTCTCAAACGAGTAAAAGATTGTCGATTAATCGGGATGCCAGCGCCCTATTTCCGTTTTGTTGATTTACTTCGCCCCACTAGTGGAGGGGCATTGCTACCATTGTCTAGTCCCTTTATATTCCCCGACTTACGCAGTACACTTTAGGCTCTCGACAAGTATCTTTGAGTGAACATCACCTGGAGTTGAAGTGTAACAAATAATGTGTCGCGTCACGGATATTGGACATATCGGACTAAGGATCATGTGAGTTCTTACGTCTTATTTATTATGAGTCCCTACATTGTATTTAGATGTGTTAACACAACCTTAGGTTAGGTTTAGGTTAGCCTTAGGTTAGGTTTATGTTAGGTTAGGTTAGCGTTATGTTAACCTAACCTCAGACAAACAGTGAGACCAGGCTGTGGAGGTGAGTGTTATGATCATTTAAATGAGCTCCTTGAGCCTAAACCTTTGTCACTAGTCCAAGGCACTGCCTGGAATCCTGTTCAAAAACTCGTGATATTCGATTAATTAATTCATTCATCCAAATCTGACATATACAACTTTGCTTACATTTTTTTTGTGAGAGAGAAGATGAGCTACTGCTATTATATTCATCTCTTTCTAATAATTCCTGCCTTTGTGACTGTATAATGCGTCTATTTATAAAATAATCATTGTTATTTAGATTTTTAAAAAATGTTGTAATCTCTAGAACATTAGTAAATGAGGTAGTAGTGGTCATCAACCACTATCATGTCACATAATATTTTTTTAATAGACTAGTATAAATTAAAATAAATCTAAATCTCTATGTGTCTTCAGAACGGCTGCACCAATCCGGATGATATTTTTGTTTTTGTATTAGCCAGTGAATGAAACAAAAGACAGTCAGTGAGATAGTGATAATGATTGCATACTGATTTGCACTGACATACTACGCGTTAAATAATTGATATTCAATGGATATGTGAGTGACCTCAGGGAAGCGAGCGCAGGTTGGCTAGTTTCCAATAAATATCTATCTTCATTCCACAAGTCAATTAATTCAAGGCCTCCACAGATTAAACACAAACATAAATCGAATTATGTTAATAAACATCGATAAATAAAAAATCGATTTCCTTTTAATATTCGTGAATGTGAAACTTCATACATTAATATTCAATATAAATTAAAAATTCGATGTCGTATTTTAATTATTTTAGTGATCTTTAAAATGTATATCGAAGTATTGATTTTTTTTTTTTTATGTAACTAGGTCGGCAAACAAGCGTACGGCTCACCTGATGGTAAGCGATTACCGTAGCTTATAGACGTCTGCAACACCAGAAGCGTCGCAAGCGCGTTGCCGACCCTATCCCCAATTCCCCCCAGGAGCTGTGATCTTCTGTAAGGTCGAGGTACTACCCCAGTCGGGCTGCTCCATATTTGAGCAGGAAGTTTCCTACTGTGCCCTACCTCAGTTAATAAAATGTGATATAATTGTTTGTCTGTGATTTGCATCTAAAATATTGCGTCCATTTTGTCTCTCTACCTCTCTCGCTTTCTTCTCTCTTCCTAATTTTTTAAATTTCATTTTTATGTACCAGTAAATATAGTAAAAAAATGATTTTAAATAATTAAAATTTATATTTTTAAATACAAAATGGCAGGCTTACTAAGGTGGCATCCCCATGATATGAGAATCAAACTCAAGGGTTTTGTGTTAAGACCAAAAATTTAAAACCATGTGACAGCAAATTTATTAACATATTTTTCTTTAAAATATAGACATTTTAAACCACCTATATGAGTAATAGAAAAAACAAGAATTATGACTCAAAAAAGGATCACGGACGTTCCACACATTCCATACACCTTTTTTACAATCTCTTTAATTTTACACTGTAGTATCTTTATTTAGATAATACAATATAATCTTTGAACAGCAAAGTAATTGTATGATATAAATATTTATCGTATTTCTATAATCTCTATCCGGAGGCACGGCAATCTCCGACCAAGTCAAGCAAAGCATAAGCCATAAAATTATTTTTTTGAAACAACTATAACAACAAAGGCGAGGATAAAACTAGAAGCCTGAATTTTCATTGCACTAATTAGATACATACTTATTGTACACTATTGGACAAAGACGCGTGGTAACAATAGCGCTGTAAGGATAAGACTAACACTGATATATAGTACATCATCACGACCCTTCAATGGCCCGCTGCTGAGCCGGGTCTCCTCTTCAGAATAAGGAGGGTATTATTGGCTATAGTCCACCACGCTGGCCTAGTGCGGGTTGGCAGACTTCACATACCTTTGAGAACTTTATGGAACATAAAAACATCTCAGGAGTGCAGGTTTCACATAACTCAGAGTCAGAGGTGTGTGCCCAGGATCGAACCTCGGACCTCCCGAGTAAGACTTGAAGTCTCAACCACTGGGCCATCACTGCATCTATATAGTACATGCCAAATAAATAATATTCAATTCATTGTACATCTTTGAACTAAATACACTACATATATAGACAAAATTCTAAAATTATCAGCAATTTTTACTTTTTTGTATACGTAGTCAGTGACTGATGATCAGAGACATTTGGGTTTTTAACTTTATACCCAATCGCATGCAAAATTAATTATGATTGCCAAGTAATATCCATATTATAGATATATAAAAAATATCTCATATTGATACGATATAAAGCTATTAGACAAGTGGTTCTAATTACAATCTCTCAATTTTTTTTATGAAAGACTTCATAGCGAGAATGGTCTTTTTACATTTCGCGTTTTATTGAATTATTTCTTTACTGTAAATAAGCTCAACACCTTTTCATGTCATTGGTTATAAAGATGTCCTGAATTTAGCAACACCGAAGTAAAGTGTGAACAGTAATATAATGATTAGATCAGTGCTCTAATGTCAAATGTCTGATATATTTAGATTAAATAAAAATGTCAAATTATCCAAATTTTTGATATTACAAATAGTAAATTTACAGTCTGTCTTTTACACTTTCACGCATAAACCACTGAACCGATTTTGATGAAATTTGGTACAAAGAAACCAAGTCTTAAATGGGTTGAAATAGGGGAAGTGCATGTCGAACTGCGTGACTGTTTACGTCTTTTAAATTACGTTGATGTTTAAATGACTGACATACCAACGTAGGTCCAGAACTATAAGAGTTAGAAACTTGAAATTTTGCTTAATAACGCATAGGATCACTATAAAAAGATTTTTAAAAATTCACCCCACAAGTGGGTAAAACAGGGGTGCAAAATTAGTATCAAACTTTGCCGTTTTTGAAGTTATTCGAATGAAATACAGTATGAAGGTTCTTCATTGAAAGTTATGAAACACGTGTAAAATATTTTTTCAAAAATCATCCCTTAAAGGGTAAAAGTGGGGTCGCTAATTAAGTATGACTACCTCATAAAATTATTAAATATGTCTACAGACGATCTACTGTAGGCTAATATAACTACCTCGATATCGCAATCGAAGTTGTTGGTATAAGTTAGTATAGTGATATAGTAATAGGGGATGAAAGTTTGTACAGGAGTTCGACATTTATATCATAATAAAATTAATCAAATTAAAGGCTAGTATGTTACATCGATTAATTACTGGTCAAGGATCTCTAAATATGACAAAGCATTGCCGCCCGCTTTGTCAACCTCACCGTTATCGGCGCATCTTAAAAGCTACATCGGTAACAAAGTGAATCTTAAATGTTAGTTTCTTATCATTTATTAAGGTAAGGTTTTCCTACAAACCGAAACTTTAATATTCATGATGATTTTTCCTTATTTAATACAGGAACAAAGTTACAGATGCTCTAATCGTTGGAAGAAGAAAAGAAATTTCTAACCTTAACTTACTTTTGATTCATGACTAGAAAAACATTTGTTTTTTGTCTTTCAAGACAAAAAACAAGTCACCATACTTTACACGAGAAATATATATAATATATATACATGTTCTCTGAGAATCTATCCACAAACAACATGGGAAGTAGACGTGGAAGTTAAGTTTTGGAACCTTTGTATTATACAATGTTAATGCATATGTCTCAATATATTGACCCTTTAAACCGCAACAGTGAAATTAGACCTTAGCCAGATCAAAGCAGGGCCGCGTCATCGAGCCCAAAACCCCACCTTTATGTCATTTTCGTAAATATTTTGCGGCGTCGTAGTCGTGAGATGAAAACGATAGAAACATCACAATCGTATTTATATCGAAAACAATGAAAACCTTTGAAAATATAAGATGACTCGGTCGGTCCAACGTTTAATGACTGGTAAATATTTAAGTCATATCTCCAATCTCTTAACGCTTCGCGATGAGTATTGGGAAGTTGTCCTTTGTGGAGATACAAAGCAACAATTACAAAATCCCGATGAGTTTGACTTAATACTTTGCACAATATGGTATATTCAGGCTTGTTCAATTTTATTGTTGCAGCAGTGGCCTTTGCAGTTATTGCAACTCCCGTTATTAGCACATTTTTAAAAATTTCTATAGGAAATATGCATGCTGAAATAGTAAAAGTCATTGTTTGTCCCATTACAGAATATACACAAAGGACTGGTATTTTGAACCATCCTAGATGTCCTAAAATGCCTATATGTTCTATAAAAACCTCAAATCAATCTACGTCATATTTCAATTTATTATTGTTAGTAAATTAGTTGCCTTTCACTTGAGTATATTTAAATATAGATAATTTATTATCTCTAAGCCGCCCAAGTCACCAGAATTTGATTACAATTGGTATTTCAGTAACAGGATGTTTTGTAAATGCCGAGTAATATAAAAAGCGGGCATCTGATCATTGTGGCCCTTTGAATGGTGATCAAGCGCCAAAGACTCTTCAAAATGCACTTTAATAAAGGACAATACATCTACCGTTCATTTTATTACTAGAACTCTTTATATTGATGAAGTTAAAGTTGCATTTGCTCTAACATGTCCAAACGTAATAGTAAACATTTTATGGGTGACTAAGGTACAGCATAATAATGTTATTTGACTCTTTCAAACGTGTGGGATGATCACAGCCTATTCTGTGTTAAGAAGCAGGCATAAAATTGTTTTCATAGTAACATAAATAGGCAAGTCTGAATTCATTGTTATTTTATTTAAATTCAAGTGCGTATATGGAAAGAAATTAAACGGTACATTTACGTGGCTTTTATGAGTGCTTGGAGAAGAAATAGTACCTACTGTACGAACATTAAGTGCCGAAAACTATATTTAAGCATAGATATTTCAAAACACACTTCAATATTCTGTTAGAAGATCTTTCTGTGATAAAAAGTTTAGATTTGGATCAAATCAGTAAAGATAATTTAAAGCACCCCATAGCTGTTAGTGTGACCGACGGGACCGCATTCCGGAGTTACTTCGGGCAGACGGATCGACGCCAGCGCACTCACGCACACACATAAATTCTCTATATTGATTCGACATGAGTAGCCATCAGAGATTGAATGGTTATCGCTTTTAATTACAAAGAATCTTTTAGGGCTATTAAGAACTTCTGGAGCAATAAAACGAATTTCTTCGAAATAACTTTTATTACCAATGAATTGTTACTTTAAAATAAGTTAAACAATTACAGTATTACTATTGTTTTGCAAAAATCTAAACAAACAATAATCTGTGGCTAAGAATCGTCCCCCGTGGAACTCCTTTCAGGTGAGATAATAGTATAATGCTTTTCACCACAAAATGAAACACTGTAACTAAGCAGAAGCTGACTTTTGTGTCACACAATAGCTTGTAAATTTATTTCCAAATAAATCGATATATAGATTTTACCGTATCCCGTAAAAGGTGAAAACAATAAAGGCCCCCTGCAGATTTTTGTCTAATAGGTAGTAGTGTGACATTGAGAATTTGTAGCGACATTATTCATTGCTTTGTTACTGTTACTGTTCGCCACTAAAGGTTCAGATTAGCTTCCGCTTTGAATATTGGGGACCTATTCTTGGTCAAAACCAACCTTTAAATATAGATTGCGTTGTAAAGTTTTTAAACTTTAACTCAAGTACTACTGTATTGAAAGCTTTTGAGAAAACGATTTCTGTCTAAAAATTAATTCATACTAAGAGACATAAACTTGCAATAATTTGCATACAAAGTAGGCCTTCAAGTTCATCGAATTGCATTAAGTTCAAATTTCCATGGCAGTTGTACGTGTAATGTATTTATTTTTATTTTTCACCCGTAACGGATCATTACCGAGCATTGTTAAATAATTTCACGCATTTGGCGACACTGCGGGCGTTTCGGTCGGGATTTAGCGGGAATTCTGTTAAGGACTGAATAAGGGCATGTATTGTTGGTCACTTTTAGTGTTTTAAGTGTTCTTTTTTGCATTCAGCAGAATAATGCACGTTGTTGGTTGTCCACTGTGACCAATTGTCATTGTAGTTGAAACAATACAGTTTTGTATTGGTTTTAGTATTTTTATTGTTGGTTATAAATCTATGCTCCAATTGTCTATGAGATTACCACCACATGTTTATTATATGAATGTCACTGGCTTCATTATTAGCATTTTTTATACCTTTCTTTAACTATCTAGTTGTTTTTCAAATCGCTTGTTTATTTAGTTAATGTTTAATTGGTTTGTCTCCATCATTTGTCACTTCACTTACTTGTAATTCAGTATTTCTATTATCAATAGGTAACTAGTAATAATAGTTACTTGTTGCATAATTCTTCAGTATTAATAGCCGTTTACTGCAAGCTGCACTCACAAATTTTGTACAAATGTCCATAATCCGACGTATTATGCGCAGGTGATCACAATAAAGCATATTCACGCAAGTTTATGTAATCAAGATGCTTCATTTATTGTATTCTATAAACTATCTTTTGCCATTAACATCAAAAACCGTTTTGAATTAGAAAAACTGTCTAGTTTTCTGGATTTCTGGACATTTGTTCACTTAAGCACATGCAGCCCCTATCGTAAGTAATTTAAACTTTCCCTATTTAGCAAATATACAGGAAGAATGCTAAAAAGTTAGAAAGTATCATCAAGTTATGTCGAATCTCCAAGTCCAAACTAATTCAAAATCAATAATAAAGTCTGACATTATTAGTCATAACGATACATTTTAAAATGACATATCTAACGAAATCCTTTCAGAAACCCAAAAAGAAAGCTCTCCTTTATTCTTAACAGAGGGTACAGTGAATTCAAATAAAATAAACTTTATTCCATAAGGAATTACAAGTAAGTCTCAAAACGACAATGAGATTTAACAAGCACGAATAAAATATCGACTTTGGGCACGACCAGCTTACTTAGAAACTTATACAATAATACAAGAACTTTAATACATTTCAGTAGAGGAGTTGTGGGGCCTGTTTAATGGATGTAAGGTTCAAGTTAAAATGGTTAACGTTTGTATGGAACTACGGTTTTTCGTACAATCGAGAACGAGAATTGAAAATATGGGACGCCTCTCGGGAAAACTGTAGGTGCAGGTGATAACGATGTGCTTTATTTAGTTGTGTTAACATTTTTGTTTTTAATAGATGAAACATAAATTCGTGGGTAAAAAAATAGAGTTTTTAAATATATGCGTCTTTTTACAAGTTAACACTACTTTACTTATTTGTTTGAAATAGTCGTCGTGTTAATGATAAGTATGATTTGGTGATGAAGTATTATTTCAATAAGATGAAGGACATGGACTATATATGAGCTAAACCTCTTAACCTTCTTTCCTCCCTCTCGACATCTGTAATATGCAGGAAGGTTGTATTTGGAGACAACAAGAGAGGTCCATCCTCTGTAATATCTTCTACTTTTACAACGGTACACGAATTGTGATTCGGAGATTTTTAAAATAACCATTCCTCATAAAGTCTGATCTTTTGCGGTTCAACGGTAACAATAGGGATGGGAGTTCGTTTCGTTTGTTTTTGATGACATGGGGGATGGAGGGGTCTGCATGGTGATTATGTCACCAATAAAAAGTAAACACGCAAGTAAGTGTAATAACAGATTGAAAAATACATATATCCACCAATGTTTACGTAAGCATACGACGGATGATTTAGAGCTTTAATTACTTTTGCCGACATGGAGGATGAGGGGGGGGTTGATAATTGTAAAAATTCTGCTTACAAAACCCTTGAACGGCCTCAATCTAGTATCCTACTTCGGAATCTAGATGAAATTAATGAATTCCATTATCGCTGTATAAGTGTGGAAAGGGTTTTTCAACATCAGTATAAGAAATATCCTTAACAATGACCTGACCTTTTCTCCTACAGACTTTAGGGATCGATGTACTTTCATTACTGACACTGGGTTTGCTACTTATGTAACAATATAATTTATAATGGCGGCTAAGTTCTACTTAAATACGAATATGTGTGTTCCTTCCTATGAATATTTCAGTTTATGTTTATAAATACTCAATTACTTTATGACCAGTATGTAATGTATAAATGAGTATCATAATAATGGAGTGTCTATATGTTTTTACGTATAATTAAGTATAATACGTACATTTTTTCAAAATAAATTTGTATTACTTTAGCTTCTAAATGCTTCTGTACCGTCTAAATGATGGTGATACTGATTAGTTAATGAGATTCTAAATAATAATAATAATTTAAGACGTGTATACTTTAATTATTTGACTATTATTTCTAACTCCTGTGTTCAGACCTGACATCAATTGGCAGCAGAATCGTGAAGGATTTTGTGAGTGCATATTATTATTGCCTTTTACGTGATACTGTGCAATAAAGTGCTCGGTGAGAATATTTTTTTAAGGTTGTAATGAAACACATAGACAGATAAAGAACTATTAAAATGGTAAATAAGAACTTCATTAATAATGTAATATCTAAGAAGTCTGTCTAAGAAATCTGTAGATAAACATTCAAATAACTATATCAAAATAGACATTTTTTTAAAAGAAGTATTTATTTAGATTCAACGCAAATTCCTTTACCCGAGTAATAGATTTTCAAGTAGATTTCTGATAGAATCAACACGCGGCCTCAGTGGAGTGCTGTCGCGATTTTGATAATGTTTTCCCCCTTATAAGAAACCACATTTGAATACGAACAGAAATTTAGTTTACCAAACTCGGCTCTCGATTTATAAGTTATATATTGTTATTGTGAAAGGTTACTTTGATTCCATCTTTTGTTAAACTTTTATTTATCGTCTAACATTTTTCTGGAGGGTTAAAGTTTCAGTTTGTTATTTAACTTACAAAATTGTAACGTATACACGTTTTTTAGGGAAAATGTTAATTTTATTGTATAGAATTTATTAGTTTACAGACTGATAGATTATATGTAAGAAGAAATAAATGAGAAGTTCTATTTTATTTTATATAGTTGCAAAAATTTTAAAGAAATAATTATGTTTACTAAAACACAACTTACTCAAAGCTTTCATTAAAAGAAATTTAGAAAACTTACATCATTTTAATTTGGTTTTGATCGAAGATGTAATTTATTATCTCAAACTTTCTGTAGAAGTCAGTAAAACGAAACCAAAAATCTAAATATTTCAATAGATTTTTATAAATAAAACTTACATCAAAATTCATATTTCAATTGGTTTTCATTACAGAGGATTAATGTTAATAAAAAAACAACTTAGTCAAAGCTTTCCTTAAAATTTGAATTGATTTAGTTAGTTCAAAATATTGTTTATCAAAAAATAACTTACCAAAGCTATCAAAAATTATTTTTGAATTAAGTAATTTGTTTTATTAAAAAATAATGTTTACTAAAATACAATTACCTAAAACTTTTAATCAGTTCTCTTACTTAGTTAACTTGATAACAATTTAATTTTATTTATATACTAACACACCATTTAATATAATTATTGCTTTCAAAACCTAAGAATGCTCATGCCGCGCTATTCATAGTAAAATTTATTACTCCCATTGTTTAAATCACCATTCCCATACTAAATCATATTTAAATAGAAATAAAGTTTGCTCGTTTAAAGCCAAGCACTTGACTTGACATTAAACAACAAAATTAAAAGACCTCTACATATACACAGCCAGTATAACTTGAACTAGCAATTCATATACAAGCGTATGAGTTAATAGTTCAGGTTATACTGGTGTGTTATAGGTATGAGTTATAAGACAGAAATTGTTATCACGTAGGCTGAGACGTCGTTACAGACAATAAAAGTAATTTTTACGACGGCAACCCTATGGGTTAATAAATTAAAAAGTTTAAAGGGTTTAAACAATACCACTTCACCCTATAGTCACCCTATTAGGGTGATAGAGAAAGGTTTTGATTTTTAATCTAAAATATACGTGTACTATTAAAAATATAGAGTTTGGATTGAATTCTTATTTCGCTGTTAAATTGGATAATTTTATATAAACTATACCCTGTATGTTATTCTCATATTGAGTTGGATGTAAACGCTATATTACTGTAAAGTTTTATCAAAATAGATTCAGTCGTTTTTGTGTGAAAGGGCATTAAACTTCCCACTTTTAATATTTACGTTCCATATAGAAAAATATGTAGCAGACAATAACGCCATGGATCTTATATAGAAACGCGTGTAGAGCCTGTGGATTGTGACCCTGACAAAAACCTAATAGTCGCTCTACACTACATTAGATCTATCGGCACAATATTTATCTGTAACCAAATCTATGTTACGTATATGGATACACAAGTACCGTCGAGTACCCCAAATTAAATTTTTGAACAAAATCCATTAGCGAATGAAAGTTATTTCTTTTATTGTTTAGTCCCATAATTTACGCGTAAACTTGATTCGTAAACTATGGGGAGGTGACGTCAGATACAGATATAAAATAAAAAATGACATAACCTCTAAATCTATGTGTAATAAGGTGGAAAATCGTTTAATTTTTAGTTAGATAACGTTATTATTGCGCAAGCGCATCTTGTCAACTATGATTTATGTCATCCAATTGTCTATAGAAAGCGTGTAAAGAGAATATTTCTATTTGTATCTACAGTTTTTTATTAGCAGGTTTTATGTGAGGGCTTACATTTAATTTGTTATTGTCCTGTGGCATTTATTGCTTAGGATTTGTGGAAGGGTTTTTGTATGGACTACAGTATGTGTGGTAACTGGAAATTTTGTCTAAACTCTATAAACACACAGACTGAGTTCTTGTTGAGTTTAGGATAGAAAACATGCCACAAGTGACAAGGTATCATCTCAGGACTAACCTGAGAGTTCGCCACACAACCTTTTTTTTTTTTTTTTAACCCGGCAGGAATCTGCTCAACAGATACCATCCTAAGCGGGGACTCAGGATGGAAACAGCCCGACCCGCTAAACCTCCGAGGTGATTCACTTCACTGCTAATAGGGCGAAGTCACGGGATATTGGTTTGCTCCGCAACCTCGTCAGCAGTTATCCACGTCTGGATTGGGTTAACCATTCCACCACTGGACCTCTTTTCGCCACACAACCTAACCTAACCCCCATCACATTTTGAAATGGAGACCAGGCTCAGCAGTGGGCCATTAAAGGGTGTTGATGATGATGATTTAATTTTTAATATATCGCCAACTTATAACAGTAAATATATTTTATTATTATCCCGCAGGGACTACGAATTTTTCCGGGATAAACAGTATTGTATGTTATGTGTTATTCCAGGTAATGTATCTGTGTGTGTGTCACAATTCCAATCAAATCCTTTCAACCGTTTTTGCGTGATTGAGTAAAATACCTCCAAACATATAGATTTTAAAAATAAGCAAGTAGTTCAACGGTTACGGTTAGAGTCTATAAGAAATATTTATAGAAATACCCTCGCGTTGAAAAAATGTAGTTAATTTGTAAATCCCCAAAAAGCTTTTTGATTTTTTTTGTATTGTAATACCTTCTGTAATTTATGTAAAAAACCTAACAAACATACACAGTAAAACTCAAATGACAATATCGACATGAAATCTAGATGGAAGCCAAGTAGTGCCTGGGGATTGAGACCCAAGAGCAGGTTTAAAGACGTCTTTAATAACCGTTAACTCTCACCTCCACCGCTCAACATGGCTACCAAATATTAAAATAATAAATTACTCACGTGCTCTTCGATAAGGGATTAATATGTACTGCACTGCATATCACTTGACAGACTAACTCAACCATATCGGAACGAAAGTAATATATTGTCTACTCGAAATAAGATAAAATGAACTACCCGCGAATACTAAATTATAAACTGTGTTGCTAACATTAGTAACAGGACTAGTAGACCTATTTAAATTGACCTCAGTATTTTAGATAAAAATATATTAAGGGGGTAGAATGTACCGCTAAACTGATTTATATACGCAATCTTTTAATTTACAAGAGTGGGTTAGTTAATTAAAAAATCCAAGTCAGTAAATATTTTTAAAAACCTCTGTACAATCTGTAGTCAATCATCAGCATCAAAATAATTTGTTTTACAAATTAAAAAGATAACAACTGTTACCGGTACCCGCCATTGTTTCGCTTCAGCTGTGTACATTCACGTACAAAAGCGTAATTCTGTATTCATACTGGATAATCCAGTGTACCATCAAAATAACTATAAAAGTACAATAAGCAGCTTACTGTATCCTAACGTGTAGAGCGAGACGGCGATATATTGATTGACTCGCGTTAGCGGGCTTTATTTTTCATTTCTTATATTAGTAGAGCAAGAAACATATCCTTATTATAAAAGCGATAATAACGACAAAACTACTGAAACGATTTAAATGAAATTTGGTATACAGATAGTCTAGAGCCTGAGAAAGGACATAGGCTACTTTTTAATGTGAAAAAAGGTTGAAAAGGGTTGAAAGGAGGGATGAGAAGAAGAAGGTTGAAACTATTTTTAGGCTGTTGATTCGAATATTAGACTATCGATCGCTTTTCCGATTGGCGTCACTTATTTTCCATACATCCACATAGTCATGTCTACACATTCAGGTATTCATAGCTTGTAGTTTTTTTTTAAATATCCAAAAAAATAAATTACATTTATGATTTAATAAAAAAAAATTGTACAAACATTCTACTTTTATGTGGCCCTTTATTCTTTATTTATTTTTATTTGGTCATAAAAAAAATAAAAAGCGTACTAGCGTATTATTTAAAAAAAACATACGTTATATAAACAGGTCAGGTAGGTGGTGGTGACCACTATGTCACGATCAGAATAGCAAAAATCACCTATCACCAAAACTAGTAAAATAAAAAAATAAAAGCTTTAGTTACACAAGTCGGTCGGCGATTCAAACGCAACTTAATTTATTATTTACAAATAAAAGCGGAAGTATGAAAGCGTTGGTTGTTTGAATTTCGAACGGAATTGATTTCAAAATGGCCGCCCATTGTTGTCAATTAGCAAAGTATAACAAAAAACGTAATCCTATTGGTTTTTATTGTATTTGTAAACGTATTGAAAGTTTAAAATATAATGGAACTGAATTAGGTCATTTTTAATGTTTAATGTATTTGTATAATAGAAAACTATTTATAACGATAAATGTTTCATTTGTTTTGCTATCAATCAAATTTTATAAATGAGGGTAGTTTTGTATTTTTTTTTCTACCTATATTGTAAAAATAAAAACAAAGCCAAGCTCAAATAATTCAGTCATCACGACCCGTCAATGGCCCACTGCTAGGCCGTCTCCCCCTCAGAATGAGGAGGGTTATTAGGCCATAGTCCACCACGCTGGCCCAGTGCGGGTTGGCAGACTTCACACACCTTTGAGAACTTTAGGGAACTCTCAGGAGTGCAGGTTTCCTCACGATGTTTTCCTTCACCGTTAAAGCAAGTGATACTTAATTGCTTAAAACACACATAACTCAGAAAAGTCAGAGGTGTGTGCCTGTGTGGGGGATCGAACCCGGACCTCCCGAGTAAGACTTGAAGTCTCAACCATTGGGCCATCACTGCCAAATAATTCAATTATGCATATTAATATTATAAAGTGGTAAAGTTTGTGAGGTTGTAGGGGGTAATCTCTGGATCTACTGAACCTATTTTGAAAATTCTTTTACCAATAGAAAGCCACGTTATTTTCGTGGTAGTCGGTTGCAGGTAGAGTTTGAATATACTTCAGCGAAGTGAGAGCAGGTAAAATGCCTGTAGCTTGTGACTCAAGAGCAGGTTAACAACGCTTTTCCTTACTAGCTGACATTTGACTGTCATCAATGTTTACTCTATGAAATTATTTGTCAAACTGCCATTAAACCTTCAAGACAGAGCTTAAAAGATGTTGAGATGAAAAGTTGAGTTTTAACTGAGGTAGGGCACAGTAGGAAACTTCCTGCTCAAATATGGAGCAGCCCGACTGGGGTAGTACCTCGACCTTACAGAAGATCACAGCTAAATAACACTACTCTAAAGTAGTGTTGTGTTCCTGTTGGTGAGTAAGGTGACCAGAGCTCCTGGGGGAATTGAGGATAGGGTCGGCAACGCGCTTGCGATGCTTCTGGTGTTGCAGACGTCTATAAGCTACGGTAATCGCTTACCATCAGGTGAGCCGTACGCTTGTTTGCCGACCTAGTTACATAAAAAAAAAAAAAAAAAACTAATTATCATACATAAAACAAAAACACTATCTATAGTTTCACAGTTAGCGTTAGTTAGTAATTAGTGAAAATGTTTAAAAAAATACAAAAACATACAAATATCAAGTTACCATCAAAGAAAAATCTAATAGTGAAAAGAAAAATAAATAGTGACCTCAAAAAAAAATTACGTCCTTCCGTATTTTATTTAAGGGTAGTGTTACATGACACGATATAATTTACTGACTACTTTCTGGAACAAATTATCATTAAATTTAGTGTTGTTAAATATTCATTATATTGTACAGTATAAACTCTACATCGACTTTTTAAGGAATATTTTTTCAATTTGGATTGTTGAATAAAAGCTTGTTAAAAAAAATATTTCAAAAATGGTTCTCAAACAAGAGATAAAAAAAATTATAATTCTTCTTTGTCTGTCTGTGTGTATGACTGTATGTTTATACAACAACTGAATACGATTTTCACAGTATACGTATTTTGTTTCACCTAAATCGGTTGTCAGAAAAAAGTTATTGTCATTTAAACATGTTTTAGCCCAGCGAAGCGAAGTAGTAAAGCCAATATTAGTGTACATATAGCCCTACCACACGCTTCCAGCTGCCATCTTATCATCAGATCTAAAGCCGTACTTAGCAAAAATACTTATTTATCTTAAATACGATCGGGATCTTCCCTAATCTGTTCTTTATGTTTGTTTGTCTGTTCCCCAACGTTTGTGCAATTAGTTTAGATTGGGGTGTCAAATGCGAGATACTACTTATGGGGTTTTTTATTGGTTTTTTTATATTTCTTTGTATCAGTAATCTGCTTCCGATTTGCTGAAGATTACAGGACACGAACTTTACAACCAAGAAGATGAAGAAATCAATTAATATTTCCAAAATTAGAAATTCTTAAAGTCAGTCGGTATATCAATTAATATACAGCGTCAACAAATTCAAAGGCAAATTCCCCAAAACGTCGAATTACTGAAACAGGTTGGTTTGTCTTGATACTAAAGATAAAACTACATATAAGTAAATCACTAACCTAAAGCCTCATCGTTTTCAGATGGAAAGATGCCGAAGATACTGGCTGCAATCCTCCTCTGTAAAGCAAGGCCTCAATCAAATTCTATGCTCAAAATGCAATCTAGCATTCACATCATCCAGACACATCAGCTCCCATAGATCCGTCGTCTCCAACATGTTATTTACGTCGCTTAGCACTTTCAGCGCATGATGAATTCGTTGGAGTATGGGAAGCTGCCAGGCTAACCCAACGTTCTACGCGCAACTATTAATCATATATCTCTCATCATTAATGCAGTATCGTAACAAACGTTTTCGTTCGACCATTCTTTCTCCGAGTTACTTTGCAAGTCCGATTGCCACGAAAAAGTCTTTTTATTTTTCGGGTTAATTATAGACACACAAATAATGTGGCTTTCTATTGATAATAGTATTTTCAAAATCGGTTCAGTAGATCCAGAGATTACCCCCCACAACCTCACAAACTACCTTACACCTACATATAAAAGATTAGTTAGCTTATATACATTGTATCTATTTTATTGTTACATTTAACAACTCTGAATAACGCAATAAAGTGTTATATAGAGTTTGTATAAGAACGACAGTTTAACAAGTGTCTGTAGTTTGGAAGTTAATCAATAGTTGAAACCAATCATAAGTTGGATGAAGTTGGGGAGATTTTAAAATTCCTGATTCGAGTCGCGATAAAAAGAAAAAGAAAAACAATCAATTAGGACTGTCAGCGGCAGTCGAGAAACTTTGATAAGGCAATATTTAGAATGGTATCTATCAAATATATTTCTATCCGAAATATTAGAGTTTCGTCACCTTTTCACCTTAAAAACTCTATTACCAAATCTCACTTACCTGGAAAGAAAAATATTATAAATAAGACATAAAATCTTTATGATTATTTAGAATAGTTAATTTTCTCCTAAAGGAAGGTCTTCTGTGACTTTTGAAAGTTATGTTTTAAGCAATTCAATAACATTTACTTTGACAATTAAGGAAATCACAGTAAAAGAAATTGCCTGGCTATTGTGTCCTGAAAAGCATGTACAGTCTGCCAACTCATGCTCGGCCAGGGTGGCAGACTATTTGCGAAGAAATAGGGGATTTGTTATTGTTTCTCTAAGAGTAGGGTTCGGATGTTGATAAGCGTGTCATGTCACTCCCTGGCGCTGAGCAGGAACACCCCGGATGGTTTAGCGGGTCGGGCTGCCTCCTTTTGAGTTAGTTTCGAACTGTCTTTAGAGGCAGTCGCACCAACCTCGCATAACCTTCTCAAGTCCCCGCTTGGCTAGGTATCTGTCGAGCAGATTCCTCCGGGTAAAAAAAAGGCAGGCCATAAAAGGAGACCTATTAGCTTAATGCTACTAGTAAACCAGAACCAGGAGACTAAAACAAAACTGATGAGGTATCACTCCAAAAGAAGAGCCGCTGATTACCACCAAAGCTATTATTTATAGGGATATTCAATACAAATAAAATGAAGCTTCTATTATTACTGTTTCATAGTAATAACGGTTCTAAAGATCCGTAATAAGTAACAAACAATATTTGTTTTCACCAAATAATTTGTCACGCATCCATTACTGGTGTCGTTAGTGCGGTGCCGAAACAGCGGGACATTCACACAAACGTTATATCTATATTACTACTCGGAATCGAGAGTTACTTTACATTTTAGGCTTTTGTAACGCTCCCAATTTTAGAAAGATTTGTCAATCGCGAGTTGAGATCGTTTAGTAATGGTTCTGTAGCAAAGGGATCTTTTATTCCAAAAGACAACACTTTGAATGTATTTGTTAGAAAGTTGAAACCATACAGTGTCTAAGTCTACTCAACTAAGTTATTTGAACCACCTGCTAATTTTCCTGATATCTTCCAAAGCCACTATCACTGGAAATTCTTGATAGCCAATTGTTACTACTCATAAAAAAGTCCTTACTATTTAATTTTTTTTAATTTTACCCGACTACGGCCAAGCCGAAAGGAAGGGTAGTGATTTTGGCATTTGGTATACCTACTATGATTATTATTATTTATGATTACTGGAACACTTCCATTAAGCAGACTTGGTAGGTATACATGAGTGCGACCACGGTTCCACCTTGACCATTTGCATGTCTATGCATTTCTGGGTTACAATCCGAATTATTTTATTGACGACTAGCGGCCCATCCCGGCTTCGCGCGGGTGGAATATTATTTTTAAAAATATATTGGCCCTCCCGCATTTCGGTGCCCACTCTCTTGCCGCTTTACTCGCTGCGCTGCGTCGCTACACTGGCCCGTCGCGTCGTCGTGTATTTTTTGTTTATATTGATATTTTTAATTTCGTAATATCTTTTGAATGGAAAGTCCGATTTTAATAATTCAAAAAGTAATTTACAGGTATTGAAATAGTCTTGAATACGAAATAATTTATTTGGATAAGGATTAATACAAAGTTATAGAAAACATGGTCTGATTTTGATAGGCATTTTTATAAACTTTTAAAATGTAAAAAAGTAGTTATAGTGACGTAACTATAATAGTTGGACATATGGTCTCGCGGACTTTTTTGTAGATATTGATACGTTCTATAATATTGTACAACATTTTTTTGTTCTATCATCAATACTTTTTGCAGCGCATGCGATGAAAGATATTTTATAGCAAATTTTTTGGCACCTTGGGTTGGTTTTCGTGAGATTTCCTAAGGATCTCTAATTTTTTCTTGTAATAAATATAGCCTATGTTACTCAGGGATAATGTAGCTTCCTAATGGTGAAAGAATTTTTGAAATCGGTCCAGTAGTTTTTATGTTTATTCGTTACATACAAAAATACAAAAATACAAAAATACAAATCTTTCCTCTTTATAATATTAGTATAGATAAGAAAAGACAACAGACAGAGATTAACGTACTCAAATCTAATATTATTAAAATCTTGCTAATTTCTTCTAGTGATTTACTGACACAACGAAAGATAGAGCTGTTCAAAATTTACTTCATAAGGAACCCCAAGAACAGTTACGCCAAAACGTCTCTAAATAACTATTGTTTAATGATAATGGAAGAAATAATATAGTGATGGTCACTCAGACAAAAGATAAAGTCTTAAAACAACTATTAACGATGTAATTTCCAGTAAAACTATAGACTCTATTTTCTTTTTAATGCTTTCCTATTGTTGAGATGTCATAAAATTAACTATAATATTAGCGGCGAAAGCTTTGACGTAAAGATATTTGAGACAGTGGCTCTTAAACAGTAATACCTCTAATGAACTTAAGGTATAAGGGGTATCTAATATAAATATAAAAGATTTTCGTTGATTTTAATGTTGAAGTTACGGTGAATGGAATTATAAATGTGAGAGTTTGTATGTTTAGATTATTCCTCAATCATGGAATAACGGATGAAAGGATTTCTTTGAAATTTGGCACACAGATACTTTATAGCCTAGATTAACACAAATGCTACTATGTATCCCAGAAAAATTCATAGTTTCTGTGGGATAAAATTAAAATATGGTAATTTAATATTTTTATGTCCAAGTTCGATCCTGGGCACACACCTCTGACTCTATGTTATGCGTGTTTTAAGCAATTAAATATCACTTGCTTTAACGGTGAAGGATACAATCGTGAGGAAACCTGCACTCCTGAGAGTTCCCTAAAAGTTCTCAAAGGTGTGTGAAGTCTACCAACCCGCACTGGACCAGCGTGGTGGACTATGGCCTAATACCCTCCTCATTCTGAGGAGGAGACCCGGCTCAGCAGTGGGCCATTGACGGGTCGTGATGATGATGATGAATATTTTTATGTAGCAATATATAGTACTTAACTTAAAAACTAAGGGTTGCATGAAATGCATGAGTTTGTGAATGAAAGAATTCACTAATAAAAGCTTCCATTCATTCATCCATTCAATTGACAAAAAGCTACTAAAACTGAAAAATATGAGTATAACTTTTAATCGAATTTCGGGTCGGTCGGGTCAGAAAAAAGATTATCCTTATTATTCATCATATACCTTTTCTCAACACCCCTTGTGTTCGTGTGTCTTGGGACTACTTGGGAGCCACTGTCACTTCAGAAACCAGCTTGTAAAAACTACAATATTTTCTAAATCAAACCCTATTACAGGATCATAAAAACGTTATTCAAATATCAAATAGGTAATAACGTCACATTTATATCCTTTGTCTAAACAATTACTAGTATTGTAGTACATTCATTTGTGTTTCTTGTTCTATTGATGTGAGTTTTTGTTGACTCCGGACCGCATCATAAATCACTGTTACATCAACGTACCTGGTTTTAGTCAATTTCAACTTTAATTCTATAGAATAGAGGTGAAATGGTAGTAAATAGTATTTGGTGAAAGCGGTATCCAAGCGCACGCTTCCAAATGCTTTGCCATTGACGTGTCTATTCTGACTAAACATGAAGATGTTTTTATAAACGACTAGCCAACCCGCTCTCGCTTCGCTGAGGTGTAGTCAAACTATTCATTAACCCACGCACACATTGTGAGATATATATGTATGAGTCATATATACAGGGTGGATTTTTGAGACGGGTCAGTAAAGGCAGGTACCTTAACCGTTATAGTTACAGGAAAACGTTTCTAGAAGATCATCCATAACTTTTTAAGATATACATCCAAAAAAAAATTTTTTATGCCTATCGATCCAACTTCGTATGGGACCATTTAAGGTATGAGTACTAGAAATTTCAAAAATCGCCAAAAACATTTATCATACATTTTGTACTGAAAACGATAAATCAACTCGTAATATTTTTATTGCCAAACAATCCTATTTCTTACAGCGATAAAACGATTCATTTGGACCAACTGAAATTCAAAAACTACGGTACGACATAATATGTCACACAAACTTAAAAATAGGTGATTCTACGAAATAAATTTCTCTAAATGACCGCCGTTTTCTACGTAAGTTCATTCGTCTGAACTGTCGTAATTCCTTTTGTAGACTTCGGTGTCCCTACAAAAAAATCGAGAGGCGTTAGATCGGGGCTACTAGTTAACCACTTATTTGGACTATGTGTTCCTATCCACTGTGTCCCGAATTATCTATTCAAATGTCGTAGATCAATTTAATTTCGTTCGTAAGAAACATTTTTGTTCGACAGTTTCTCCGACTCACTTTGCAAATCTAACTACCACGAAAAAGTCTTTTAATTTTTCGCATTAATATATAGCTAATGACCCTCACAAGTAATGTAGCTTTCTATTGGTAATAGAATTTTCAAAATTGGTTCAGTAGTTCCAGAGATTATCCCCTACAACCTCACAAACTATACCTCTTTATAATATTAGTATAGAATAGCTTAATCTCGCTACATTGAGGAATATTTATTTACTAATCTTTCTTAACGAAAGATCGCTATTAATTATCCTTGAGATTGAACAAAACAACCAATATTAACTGTGCACGTAAAAATAAATATTCCAAACCCCCTCAACTAATATTTCTCTTACTGATTTTGGGTGTGTTGGAAAAATTAGAAATCTATACTCCATACAAATAAATAAAATTGGAGTGTCTGTTTGTAGGTAATATTAAAATAACAGCATTATACTAAGTGCATATGGATATAATACACGGTACACATACCAACAACAACATTTTTTACAATTTTTCTTTGTCTGTCTTTCTATCTATCTGTCTGCCTCTTTGTTCTTGTTTTTGACGGGACTTTCAGGGCAGATAGCTGATGTAACAAGGAGTAACTTAGGCTATTTAATATCTCACTGCGACCCATAGGAGCAGAGCAACACGCCAACGATGTCGTGCGGGTTGGCTAGTCTAAAATAAATAGGCAACTGTCCTGAAATCAGGAGAGATAGAAACAAGTTGCATAACATGTTAAGGGTTCCGTTATATAAATATACCTATATATACTTATATATATATATATATATATCTTTTATTTAATAATCATGAGTCCATAATGGTATCATAATATAAAATCCTAAGTGATCCTTTTTACTCTTCAAAGTTTGATAATTTCTGTATGAAAGTAGTCGGTTTATTGACAAGAGTACATGGCAATACTAAGCAATTTTATTATGGAACCTCTATTCTAAAAATATTTATATTTTAATTATATGTATTACCATGAATTTCAAATATTTAAATAAATCTTAGATTGGGTATCAAAACACTTGTGGAATAATACTTCGATGATTCGCAATTCGCTCAGGCTCCACACGGGACTAATAATTGCAAAAAATCCTTAAAAAATTAGACACCCAAACCTTCCTCACAACTCAATCATATTCAACGTGATTCGGGAGTTACCAAAGATAACATTACCACTCACATATATCCGAGTGTTATTTGGTTTTTATGATTGTATAGATACTGATGGAGATGTCAATTTTCAAGAAGATATAAAGCTGGTAGAGGTCAGAAGTCGGACATTAGTTAATCGTATATTGAAGCATGTAATCATGCGTATTCAAGTATACTTACTTACTGATATTGTATGCTTTATGTTAAGTCATGAGACCTTGGATTTTCAATAGCATATACAGAATTCAAGCAGATAATTAAACTGTAGATAAAAAGGTATTGGTTAAGACATGTTTACGTATTGTATAAACAGCTTAGAATGGAAGGAAAGCAATTCGTAAAAGGCACCTTTGGTGGCAGGGGATCTGTTTTCCGACTGAGATGAGACAGCATGCGAATTCGACAGCCAAGTGTCTGACGTGTTCTGGTAGAGTCGCATGTAGGTCACATTTATCACCTCTCTTTCCCATCATATTAATGATGCGTCCATAGGGAACTGTGGCCACTTTCTATCAGGTGAACCTGTTTAGTTCCCCTTGTCTATCATAAAATGTAGTTCTCTTGTTTAATATCCAATCATAAATAGACTACATTAAATTTCATTACTTTCACCATTCTAGAATCTGTTTATACAAGAAATAAATGAATGATAGAATTAAATCAATAATATATTAAATACTAAATGTAGTGTATATGTCGGAAAATAGTAAACGATTATCGAATAACCGAATCGTCATCGCCATCTATAGCGCTAGAGTAAAATAATAATCACAACCGTCGCCTTGTGTTAGGTTAAGTTTATGTTAGCCTTACCGAGGCACTTTTAGAATTAGTTTACTCCGACATACGAAAGAAATCAACTTTAAAATCTTTCCCTATGGATTAAGCAATATCTATGCGATCTTCGCAAGCTTTTTTAAAGATAAAAATCGTCTTGTCTTCTTTGGTTTGATGGCTCTCAGTTGCGCATTACGACTATGCACAAAATACAACAAAAAATAACGCACTTTACAAATTATACCAAAATACACAAGTAACTACAATTAACATTTACAATTTATCTATACTATTATATAAAGAGGAAAGATTTGATTGTTTGTATGTTTGTATATTTGTATATTTGTATGTTTGTATGTTTGTTTGTTTGTTGCGAATAGGCTCGAAAAGTACTGAACCGATTTTGAAAATTCTTTCACCGATAGGAAGCTACATCCTTTCCGGGTAACATAGACTATGTGGTGTTGCCATAAATACTCTAATTAAAAAGATATGGCCATTTAAGTGCCATAAGGTGGCCATTTTGTAAATTGAAGAGTTTCTCAGGAACTACAAATCCGATTTAAAATTTTTTTTCACTGATAGAAAACTACACTATTCGTGAGTGACAAAAGTGATTTCGTGTTGCCATATACATTTTTTAATTAATTGAATATGGCTATTTTGTTGTTACTAATCCGATTTAAAAAATTGTTACACTGAGAGACGTCTATAGTATTTCCGTCTCTCATTCTCTTAAAATACTATCAATCTCTTTTCTCTCTCTTTAGTTTTTATCTTTATCTGTTCAGAATGATCAGTCTCCTTTCACTTTATTTCTTTCGATTATCTCTCTCTCTCTCTCCACCCTCTCTTTTTCTATCTTTCGCTCTCTCTCTCTCTCTTTTATTATCTGTTGCTTTTCTTTTTCTTTCTATTATTTTTTTTATAACTTTTTCTCTCTCTCTCTCTCTTTTTTCAAATAATGGAAAACTACACAATTACATAGTGACAATTTAAGGACATCAATTATAATATTGCTTTAAATACCCGGAGCGAAGCGGGGGCAGGCAGCTAGTGTTTAATAAATTTGCACACAAATTTTACATGACGAGGACAAGATTGAGGAAATGATCAAGATTGCTAAGTCAAGAAGAGGTAAAAAGCATCATAGAAATTACAGAGAAGGTTTTGGCAAGAACAAGATATGAGAGATAGACCCGTCATCCAGACCACACTCAGTGAATGATCCCGAATCCTTTAGCAAGATGTACATGTACATGAGTATCCGATTCGAATACGGCTGATAATATTTTCGATTAACAAAATACTGTCACATGAAACATAAAGGGGACATTTAAACTTTCAGTTACGAAACCCTTCACCAAAAGGACAATAAAAATTAATATTTCATTTTCTGTTCAGAACAATACAAAAACTTTGTTACGAAACATTAAGTAAGTTTCTCCCCTTAGCTTAGGTGTTTAAAAAATTTAATTTCTGTGCACAAAATGGCGAAGTTTTATCAGGTGTTATGTAATGTATTTGTTTGTTTTTAATTTCCAAAAATCTAATTGTTTGTTTCTGAAGAGTTATATAACTATTTGTACGTTTTCCTGAACGTTTTTTTGTCTAATTGTTACCTGACTGTTACATAAAGTTTATGGAAACATGATCATTGTTTATTTACCATTTCTATGGATTCCTATTAACAGGAAAAATTTCGTGATTTCGTAATTTTTAATACTTTCGTTGTCTATTTGTTTGTTTATTTTATATTGAGGGTTTAGCTGGCTTTCTAATGGAAATCCATTTGATTTTCACTTAGGGGATCGATTTGACATCAAATAAAAATAACTCACATACATTTTTAGCTCTTTATCTCAAATTATTTTCGAGATTTTCAAAATTCGCTTTTATTGTTTTTACATAGTAAATACAGAAATTTAAATAAATACAGCAAATATAATATCAAAATATTTTCATTGACTGTGTTTTTAAAAAGTGTTACTCTTTAAATATTGTTAGAATGTCTTATATACTACTCCTATCTATTCAGTATGTTTTTTTTTTTGATTTTGTAGAATAATATGAAAAAAAATAAAACGATTTTATGGACGAACAAATTTTTATTTCATTTGTTTCTTGATAGTACAAATCCAACATCCCTAGATTTGAAAATTTTAATTTTTTATACACAAAACTGAAATTGTAATCTGTTTTAAATCTATAATCTAAGGATTTTGGATTGCGGTTGATTATTAATTTCGGCCGTGTACGAATAAAGTGTGTAAGGAAGCGAAAAAATCCTCGCCTCAAGCCTTAACCCTCAGGCAAAACTCCGTTTTTATCTTTGACCTGTTACTGTGCTGTGTATCTGTAAACTAAATCTATTTCACGGTTTCACATCAAAAAGCCTCTCATTCCTCCTCAACGCCTTAAACGCTAATCACTGAAGATCAATTGCCTTTCCATGCCCTTTGTCCTAACCAGTGCAGGCGCAAACTCAAACAACCCTCGCAACCTCACAATTAACAACATTTTTACGCACAAAAATATCTTCTACTATACCGACAGAAGCGACAAAATCCTCTGTACCTTTGTCGGTTAGATAAGCTAACAGATTCAAGAGGCTTCTTTAATTAGAACTTGTCAAAAGTCTGTTTCAAGGATAATACGCGCTTTGCCAATTAGTTTATGGTAAGTTTGCACAATTTTAATGAGATTTCTTTGGCATTTTGGCAGTTCTGTGGCGTCAAAGCGTACTGAAACAACGACCACCCCCACCCCTACTCTCACCCCCACTCGTTAAGGAGACTTTAATTTTTTAAATAAAAGGTATAATAGGGTTAAAACAGTAACAAAAATGATCACAGACATGTTTTTAGTCATCAAAGGTTTGTTATGTTATAAAAGCTAGAAACACTTTTTTTTGGTGATTATTTCTTTTTCTTTAAAGAGTACCAGATAGATTTGAGTTATTATGCCTAGTTATTTCAATTATAAAAGAGGTATAAGAAGTGTCATTTAAAGTCATGGTGCTAGATCTCCTTTATCGAAGATTACATGAGTCTTAGCTAAATGTTAGGTTATGTCAAAGAAATTAATGGCAAGATCGAACAGTATATAAGTGAATGATTTTAAGGGCCTGACGGCTGACTCGCTTAAGTACTATGCAGGAAAATGATTTTTCTAAACTAGGATTAACTAACTAGACTACTATTTAGCTGGTCATGCTTTATATAAGCCACATTTGGAGACTAGGTTTAACTAACTAGACGACTATTTAGCTGGTCATGCTTTATATAAGCCACATTTGGAGACTAGGTTTAACTAACTAGACGACTATTTAGCTGGTCATGCTTTATATAAGCCACATTTGGAGACTAGGTTTAACTAACTAGACGACTATTTAGCTGGTCATGCTTTATATAAGCCACATTTGGAGACTAGGTTGGTTTAACTAACTAGACGACTATTTAGCTGGTCATGCTTTATATAAGCCACATTTGGAGACTAGGATTAACTAACTAGACGACTATTTAGCTGGTCATGCTTTATATAAGCCACATTTGGAGACTAGGTTGGTTTAACTAACTAGACGACTATTTAGCTGGTCATGCTTTATATAAGCCACATTTGGAGACTAGGATTAACTAACTAGACGACTATTTAGCTGGTCATGCTTTATATAAGCCACATTTGGAGACTAGGATTAACTAACTAGACGACTATTTAGCTGGTCATGCTTTATATAAGCCACATTTGGAGACTAGGTTGGTTTAACTAACTAGACGACTATTTAGCTGGTCATGCTTTATATAAGCCACATTTGGAGACTAGGATTAACTAACTAGACGACTATTTAGCTGGTCATGCTTTATATAAGCCACATTTGGAGACTAGGTTGGTTTAACTAACTAGACGACTATTTAGCTGGTCATGCTTTATATAAGCCACATTTGGAGACTAGGATTAACTAACTAGACGACTATTTAGCTGGTCATGCTTTATATAAGCCACATTTGGAGACTAGGATTAACTAACTAGACGACTATTTAGCTGGTCATGCTTTATATAATCCACATTTGGAGACTAGGATTAACTGACTAGACGAATATTTAGCTAGCCATGCCTTATATAAGCCACATTTGGAGACTAGGTTTAACTAACTAGACGACTATTTAGCTGGTCATGCTTTATATAAGCCACACTTGGAGACTAGGTTTAACTAACTAGACGAATATTTAGCTGGTCATGCTTTATATAAGCCAAACTCGGAGACTAGGTTTAACTAACTAGACGACTATTTAGCTGGTCATGCTTTATATAATCCACTCTTTGAGACTAGATTTATTAACTAACTGGACGATTATCTAACTGGTGATGTTTTATATATGTTTAAATTGGATATGAAAAATGAAAGAGATACATTTATTCTCCATTTCCATTGCTGAAAGCTTGTGAATTCCATCTCTCATATATTCCAGATTAAAAAGTCAATAAAAATGTCTTCTCACCCATATTTATAACGTATGTAAATAAAAAAAATCTTATTTTCTATTTATATTCTCTGCAATTTAAAATTTAAGTATTGTTTACACTTAAATATACATAATTATGTACTATATGTATGTATGTAAGTCATACCTACATAATGTAAATATAATATAAAATTATTAATTGTTTTTTTATTTTCTTATTTTGTACGTCTACTCATACTTTATTTCACATAGAAGGTCAGCTTGTAGAAAATGTTGTTAGAACTTTTACTAACAGAAATCTAAACTATTTTCAAATTATATAGCCATTTTAGAGCTGTAATTTTATGAATACTGAAACCAAGCGACGGCTAATCAAAGATAAATCTTATACCTACGTATATAACTTTTTTGTCACAATGTTTGTTATCGAATTACTCCGCAACAACTTGATACATCTTTATAAAACTTTTTCTCTATATTTGGTAGGTCTGAGAATAGGTCATAGGCTATTTTTTATACCTCGAAATGATAAGGGTAGCCCTTTAGAAATAATTTATCTGGCAATACAACGTTTGTCGGGTCAGTTAGTATAGAAAAAATGTTTAAAATTAGTAAAATATCTAAATAACTAAATTTACAACTATATAAAATTGTAGATACAATTAGAGATAATATAGGTAATAGCCGACAGCTTACTTTAGGTCTGAGAAAAAATAGCAAAAGAACTGATGCGATGATGCGCTGCTTTCGCCCCTAATAGTGACTTCTACGAATTCAAGGTCAAACCTATACTTATGTGCTATACGATAAGGTCTGTATTAAATGGTGGATTGTACTAAACAATTAAGATGTCAATCCTTATTCTTGAAATCTATTTAAAATACTTTTCTAGTAGTGACTAAGAATCTTAGGTAGCTGAGCTGTGCCTTGGACTTGTGACTCTAATAAGTAATATCGCATAGGTATACTGGTCAGCAGCTATGGGGATAATTGCGCGTTGTGAGCGTGCTGCCTGCCTCTATAGTTAGTTCAATCCACGACGCTTACCATTTTTAACAAATGGCAGGCGCACGGGAATAGAACCGTCACGTAAGGACAAATCACGTGTGGCGCGCTTTTGTCGCCCCTCGCTCCCCGCTTGTAAAGCCCTAATAGTGACTTTGAGTTTGAGTTTGGATGTGGAAAATTAGTATTTAGTAGTAGCAAGTCTCTTGTTATAACACAAATAGCCACGGACGTTAAAAATAAGCTAAAATGCAAGCGTGACCAGTACAAAGAGTTAATAGTAAAAGGTATACGCCGCTCCACCGATCAAAACGATCCATCGCCATTTTGCTAATTAATAGTATAATAAATTAGCACTAACCAAAAGTCGGGTGCAACTGAGTAAAAAATTAAACGAGTGAAAAGCGTAATTAAAGCGGCCTCGGTTTTATATCAATATTTTTAGTTTAAGACACCCTCTTTGGTGTTGCTGTGCTGCGAAACGTTTAATGGAGTTGGTATATTTAGTTAAAGATAAATGAAATATATAGAATCTAAAAAATCTTTAGTAAGGACATTATTATGTTGTTGATAACTATTGTCTATTAAGAAAATCCAGACATTTGAGGCTTTGGGAGATATTAGAAAGAAAATATGAGATTCAAATGATGACATACTACAAAATCTTGCTTTTCTATTATTTTCGAGGGTGAATTTAGTTGTACTGGAAGTTTGACTGGTGGTTAAAAATCAGAACACACAACAACAGTACTCACAGTACAATATAGTAATTTTGTTGTACAGCTAGTCATGCGATTTAAGTAATGTAATTTATTATTTTAGATAAATATTTGTGTCCAAAAAGTATATGTATAAAGATAACACCATATTTTTCATTTTCCTGTTTATAAACTAAATAAAAAAGCTTAATTCAAGGCATACTAAAGGAGTAATATAACCGTAGATGTTTTTTGTATTTACTAGGAATATAATATAATATTAAATACCATATTCGGTGTACGTAGCTCCGCGTCCCACAACTACTCGACATCATAATTGCATAAGGCGTAAGAGCAAGCGTCGGCAGAAACGCTAACTAATTGCCATTGAAAAAAGGTGAAAACCCGGCTCAAAACATTTCCCGGCCACCTTTGAAGTTTTTTCTAAAAACCACGCTTTTACGTGGGCTTGATAAGCCACACTACATAGAAAAGTTAATAAGGCACTTTGACTAGGTGTGACGTACTCCGGCCAAAGATGAGTGATGATGAAAGCTTTGTAGACATTGCCATTGCCACTGCTGGAGAACGCTTTCTTTATACGCGTTTGCCTGGTTATTGGGGTGCGAATGCGTATTACTCTCTTACGATTATACGAGTATATAGCTAACTTTATACTTAGTATATAATCTAATATATAAAACAAAGTCGGATTAATTACACTATTTATAACTCTAGAACTGCTGGTCTGGTCTGGTAAATGGTAAGTGGACATTGGTAGTACCACAGTGTTTATGGTTTTTCTGATGTATTGCCACCTCGAAGAACAGTGAAGAAGAGGAGAGAAAAGAAGAATGCTACTATTCCAGTAGACTCCAAATTGAACCTAGAGTCCACCGCAACTGCAGCATTAATGGGATAGGAGAGGGAGGGACTAAGAGTTGGATTCGCATGCTGGTGGTCGCAAGCCAGTCGGGGAACAGATCCCCTACCACCAAGGGGGGACTGGGTTATTCAGCTCTTACGAGATGCTCACGCAGCGGCAGAGAGGATTGTATTATAACCCGTCCCCTCACGGGTGTTTACACACATTTATCGAGGAAGACCATGGGCTTTACATCACGCTACGACCAACTGGAGTGAAGCATCACGCAGACGAGGTCATGCGGGCCGAGTATGAAGTATAAAGTTAAGAAATTCAAAAGTTGCACTTTTATTTAACTTCCGAAAATTCCTGTTTAAAGATCACGTGCTGCGTTAACATGGAAATGATTACAGAATTTCATAATGAAGTCCACGTTTTACTTTAAACTTTGATGGAAGTGCTGCAAGTGGAATAAGTTTTTATTTACTTCTTGTACAAACGTGATTTATTTCGCCACTAAAGGGCTGAATTCGACGATATGAGAAATACTTTTACTTTTAAGTTCTCATTATACCTACACAGATCCCACTAATAATAATATGCTTTATATTAAAAATTGTATAAATCTTTATGACTTTGCTAATCATATAAAAACGACTGAACTGATTTTCCGGTAAAGAAGGAATTTAACACAAAACGAGTCAATAATATCTACATTTTATTCCGAAAGAAACATAGTCTCTGTGGAAAGGTTATTAAAGTGAGTTTTAGTCGTTTGACAGTCAAAGTCGTGGACATATATTAGTCTAAGACAATCAATATGGACGTAACGACAACGACCGGACAAAAAAACGTAACAATGGTTCTAACACCTCAAGCTTGTAAGACGGATGCCGGTCACACCCCCGCATTGTGCTGGTTAATAGCGCCCACGACTCTAATTATGTATACCTGTTTTGGCTACCAACATTTGTTATGTTCGGGTATGCGACACGTAAACGATAAGATTCAGACTATATATAAATCGTTCGCTGTTGTCGTCAGTTGCTATTCTGTTTTTCAGCGGAGATAAATGGCAAACAAGAGACAAAGGTACTTTACGGCAAAGGTCTATCGATAGCTTCATAGATAGAGGATAACTTGAGTTAATTATAAAGTAAATCAATGCAAAGTCGTTGTCATTGGTTATGTGGTTGGTTATATTGGTTATATTAGAATTGAGTTAAAAGAGTTGGTATTCACCCATGGACAGGCCCATTGCATGCGCGAATCCGTAAGTGTTTCAGGGGCGAAACTTTGAGGTCAACAAAAAAAATTTTTATTCTCATGAAAATTCGAAAAATCTATCCGAGCAGTGTCTAAGACTTGCAAGATCCCTTCACACTACTTTAATACTCACCACCTACTGCTTGATCTTGCCAATTAGCATTTAAACAAACTATTTAATTAAGACTTCGAACACGATCCCTATAAAGGTTAGTCTATAAGATCTGTGAGCAATCAGAAGCTACCTAATAAGTGTCGCTAGGATATACAAACATCCAGCACATTTATAACAGGTGTTTATGATACGATACATCGTATCAATATCGTGTCGTAAATATAAAAGAACACCCAATACTTGTTTTACACAATGATACATTGTTTCGAGCTGGAGAACTTCTGTTGAATAATTGTAATAGTTTTGTTCTCTTTGTCCCTTGAATAATTATGATACAGCATCCGATGACCACATACGAGTACATTATGCTGTGGACTATGGTAATCACTTTGTTTATGGTAATAGGGGTATATGAATAACTACTGATGTGTCTCGATTTGTGTGAGGTCTCAATATCATCTGGCATTATGTAACTTTAGTAAGATAATCTTTGCAAGACACGAAAATCCCATAGAATGACTGGGGGAACAGCTGGAATAAAATTATTTAGGGGTCAGGGTTTTTAAAATATTTAAAGTATAACCTTAAAAGTTTAAAACCTCCTTCTTCAAAATATCCTTTCATGGACAGAGAATATCAAATATCGATTTTACAAGAGTTGCCTAAACCATGACACTTACTGTAATAAGAGACTTAATTTGTGAAGAAATAATGAATTTTTAGCAATGGCAGATACTATTGGTGAACCTGACGCAATAGAAGGCGGAACTTAGTAATAGAACACTAATAGCGCAGTACCTTTTGTAAAACAAGTTCATAAAGAACGATAAAAAAAACCATAATACTTCATCAAGGTGTGAAACAATTAACAGAAAAAAACAAAGCTCAACTATTAATCATTTATTATAATAGCTATCAACAGAAATATAAAAATGACTTGCTTAAACACTTCAGAGGTAGCCGACAGTATTGTTTTCAGATTGGTAATAGTTCCGCCACCAGCCACCGGTCGCGCCACCGCCCGCATTAATTACACGTAATTGAATTTCGAATTGGAACGATGACATTTAAATTTTGGCGGGATCAGTGCTACCGTTTGATGGACTGCGAATTACCCGTTTCCCCAAAATAAATTACCCGATTTCACCTGATATGTACTTTGCTTTCCAACTCAGCAACAAATAAAAAATGAAAAAATATAATTATAATTTAAAATATTTTTGTATACTTATGGAATTAAATAACTGGTTTCATGTTACTCTGTATATTAGTCTATATATTTTTAAAAAAAAACATTTTTTATTGTTTTCATATAAAAAATTACATTTTATCAAGTAAAAAAGTGTTAGTAGTTTAAAATTAATTTTCAGCAAAAACTAGATCAGATTCACTAGAGTATGTGTACCGAAAAATAATTTTTAGTCAAACCTTGAATTACCCTGAAAATGGAGCATTTACCCGCACATTGGCAACACTGACGGGAGCCAGTCACTCGGTAGTGATGTGCAACAAAGAGTCGATTGCCACAATCGAGACCGCCCGCGGCTATGCATAATACGTTTCGGACTCGACCGACAACATCGAATAGATCTGTGTGTAATGAGAATTATCAGGATTGCTCCTGTTGTACCGGTAGGCTTGGATAGTTATTATTGAACCGTTAGCATTCTTTAGCGCCCCTCTATTCTTGTAAATTATTTTGTATTGTGTACCCTTTATGAAGAGGAAAATAGTAATCAGTTAGTTTATTAGGTGCATTACTTGCAGAAATATACTTAGACACAATAGAATAGTAGACGCGGGTGTTGATACTTAAATTTGTTAATTGTATACTGTGTATTATAACATTTAGATCCTAATAGCAATACGTTTGATAGCCTTTAATTGGTACATTTTAAGAATACCTCACTGGTTTGATAACATGATCTAACCTCCATCCTGATAGATCAGACAAGTGACAAGAGATTTTACAGAGCGATCTTAATGCTACTGTATTGTACCAAAATAAATTTTAGTATAATGATAGACCTTTCTTATTGTGGCTTATGTGAGGTTCCTTAGGTGTTTGTCGTCGATTCCCGTTTGATGAAGTTTTTGACGTAAGACGTAAGACGTTTGAATGAACGAGACTCGTTTGTGTCGAGTGAGGTCGCAATTCCCAGGCTTTCTCTTTTTTTATTTTTTTTAATGACAGATACGGTGCAAACGAATAGATGGTTCTTCTGATGGTAATTTGGCACCATCGCCCATGGACATCGGCGAAACAAGAGATACTCCTTTGTCGATGCGTTGCATCCTCAAAGATAGAGTGGGGAGGGGGAGTGAAGAAAAAAATGCTGTGGCTTCAGCGGACCCTGAGGAAGAGCCGAGAGATCCATTGGATCCGCAGCATTAATGAGATGAGAGATGGAGGGGGTAAGTCTGGCCCACGTCACAAGCCAGTCCGGGAACAAATCTCCTACCACCAAGGGGGTGCGGGGTTACTCGGCTCTTACGAGATGCTCTCCCAGCGGCAAAGGGGAATAGTATTCTAACCCGTCCCCTCACGGATGATATATCTATTGCAAAGTGTATTTATTAACTAATAAATAATATTTTGCACAACAACGGTGCTGAAAGTAATTTTACAAAATGATTTTTCATTTCAATGCTCTAATACCGTTATTAGTTCCATAATTAATGAAAAACATTGAATATTGCCACCTTACTATTATGGCAACACATAGACCTTATTGGGACACAATAAGATTGATTTTGTTGTAGATTGTGTTTTTACACGTCGCTGATTTACTCCCTAGTGCTCGCTAGTGTCGGCCACGTGGGACTCCCCGCGGAGACGCTGATTGCCGACGAGTGTCGTTTCACGCTGGACATCACTAGTTCTAAAATTAAATATCTTATAATGGTGATATTATTTTATGTTTGATTAAAATGCTTTTAAGGAAGTTAAATAATATTATAATTTAAAAAAAATGGTTGACTTAATAACATACAGTAACTTTTATATTGCAGTAAGAAATATTACGCTCTCAAGACTGACATAATAATTTGTGGTGAAAGCACCAATAGTGGTCAAAAGAATTATTCTTACAATTTTAATAATAGCAACACTGTTGACAATTATTGTTTGTAGCAAGTAATTCCAACTACAATGTCAAATATTCCATCTATAACATCAAGTAAGTTTTGAGCACTTGGTCTTGTTGAGATGCACCTGAGTCACAAGACCCAGGCGTTGCTCGGCTTATTGTCTACTAATAGATTACTAACGATGTTATAATAATGATTTCTGTCGTGACAGCCTATTTATTTAATTAGCTTTTATCTTCACGTTGGCAGAACTTCTAAAATCAAATGTTACTCAGATTAATGTTGTCCACATCATAACTAACAGACAGCCACTTAAATTAGTGTTGCCAACATCATAATGAGCAGTAAGTAATATTGTTTAGTTGCACATTATTGAATACCTCAGGGAAGTGATAGTGTAGACTTCTTAATATGAAATAAAGAGTTTTTATAAACAACAACAGATCTACAAAATGGTGTTGTAATTCGCGTGAAATTAATATCTGGTTTTGCCACTTATTAATTATGGGTGATGGTTGAATAACACATCAGAGTGAAGATGCCAGTCATTGATACCCATGATACCGTAAATAGCCATCGTTCGTCAAAATGACGAATAGCCATTAATTAACTATCTACCGTTTTGTTTTACAGCAGATCTGTGCTAATATTATAAAAAGGTAAAGTTTGTGAGGTTGTAGGGGGTAATCTCTGGATCTAATGAACCGATTTAGAAAATTCTTTTACCAAAAGAAAGCCACACTATTTGTGAGTATCATAAATTATATATTTATAAGAAAAATGAAAAGACTTTTCCATGGTAGTCCGATTTGCAAAAGAAGTCGAAGTAAAAACGGTCGAACGAAAACGTTTGTTACGAACGCTGCCTAAACGATTAGAGATATATGGTTAATGAGTATGTTAGTGAGTGAGTGAGCGGATCGGCTAGTACACTAAATTTCCCGTTTATACTATAACATATATTAGATAAAAATATCAAAAAATTTTTACTAAAAATTACATTTAAGTCGATCGTAAAAAAGTCGAATAGTTAACTTATGTGGTGATATTTGAAAGGTTAGCTGTCAAGGGTTGAATTATACTTCTTCAAGGATTCTTGACTTCGCCAAGACTTATTGGTGAGTAGTGAACACATAGACTTACTCTTTGTTATGGGGTGTAAATAATTTGTTATTGTGGCAACACTGATTCGTCAGCATAGGCATGTGTAGTCTGTGACATTTCCTCTTCCTTATTAACTATTATACTAATTATTTACAAATAATTCTACACCAGGACTCGTCTCATTTACCACCCTAACACTCCTAATCTAAGAGCATGGCTTCCTCTGTTGCCTCGAAATGGAACCATTGAATATACAAAGAGCATTTACTATTTTTCTTATTACATAAAAACTGCTGAAAGTAACCGCCATTTAATTGCATACAGCGCCATCTAGCGCCAATTATTATAAACAAATTTTAAAAAAAATAATAAGGTAGGTAAATCAATCTTTGAATCAAACATTTACTAACTTCAATATTATGGAAGAGTTTTTTAAATGGAGTCGTTAAACAGAATTTGTACACTAAGCTAGTAGTTAAGTCCTGTATCTATTCTTTTGTACATATATAAGCATTACCCAGAATTCTGGACATGTCCAAACACAACGGGCAAGAGTTCGTCTTTCAATCAATTCTAATCTACTCTTATCGAGCTGTGTGCCTGTGTCCGACTCCAAAGATATTCCTATGTATTGCGTGAGTGTTATGCAAGAGAGTGACAGTTTCCATATTCTATATCAGTTGTTATTGAGTACGCAACACATTTATAAGTCAAAAATTAAACAAAAATTAACACATAAAAGTTTAGTGATTTGTGAGGCCAAAAAAAAGAATTTCAAACATACCATACACTACTCTACATCTGCCGTATTACACAAGCCGTACTCCTTTTTTTTACGAGGAGTCACTGCAACTCCTTGTTGTCGATATACACAACTTGGGAATCACTGGTATAAGATCTTCTTACCCGCGTCTTAATAATCCTCACAACAATAATCTTCTGAATATTTTAATCAAATACGCATCAGTAAAGTGTGTAGCGAGAAATGTGTTTGTTAAGAACCAATAGAATCGCTTCATTTGACACACTGAGGCTAGGTAAATGGAGCTATTCTGTTCATATACCGCACATCATGTCCTAGGTCGCTTCTTCGATGAAAAGCGTCTAGAAGACCTTTTTAAGGTGTACGATCATCAAACAAGTCGTGAATTGATTAAAAAAAGTTTCTTAATCATTTTGATTCAATGGGATTAATCTATTTCAGCACCCTTTCGGCTTGAATGACGTTTTCTTCACCTTCTCTTCTTCACTTTACTTCATGGATATTCCTTTTCTAAGCCTGAAAAGTAATAATAAATTAATTGAAAAGACGATTAGCATAATTTTGTAGAGCAGAAAAAGCTTTGTCGAATAAATATACACTTTGTTAAATAACACAAAAATTGTTGTAACAAAATATAAACTTATTCCCTAACCTATTACATTGTACGTATACTAAAGTCATTAACAAAGAAATTTATTAAAAAAAATTTATTAAACTAGTCGACCCGTCCCGGCTTCACGCGTACATATCACCATACAATGCCATTTACCATGTTCATACTTAGATTTATCGAAAAACATTTAATTCTCAATACATTGTCGCTAATAAAAATATTCAGGCGCTTACGACAGTAATTATATTTTTTCATTATTCCACAGAAACTATGAATTTTTCCGGGATAAAAAGTAGCTTATATGTTAATCCAGGTTATAAACTATCTGTGTGCCAAATTTCATTGAAATCCGTTCAACAGTTTTAGCGTGACTGAGTAACAAACATATAAACCTCTGAACTTTCACATTTATTAACATGTCTAAAAGATGTCATATTATGTCAATGTAAGCAAAAAAGTGACTAATGAAAATTAAATTGAACAGTTTGCATAAAACCATCCAGCAGATAGTCCATCACATTCATACATCGAAACCTAATTTCCTGTCTCAGATACAGCGTCCATGCCTCTGAGCCTAAAGACAAATACATTGCTCCTACACCAAACTATCCTGACCTCCCGCTCCCCTCGCGCCAAACAACAGCGTATGAGAAATGAGGAAAGGAACTGAGTCATGCGGATCAGCTTACACTGGACGCTGCTAGTATTGAATTCAGTAAAGGAGGGAAAACTATACGTTTCGTATGAATTTAGTTACGAGTAGGGAGTACGTGATTTGCATGATGGCAATACAAGAATAAGTTGGATTATTAGAAATAAATTAGGAATCATTAATAAATAACGTAGTAAGATATTAAAACTAGTTATTAATAATAACTAAAATTATTTTGATTGAAATATGACGTCACGGATTTGGATTGTGAGAGACAACATAACATATACAAAATAATAATTATAAATAACAATTTTATTATCTTTCACGATCATCACGAAATAGTTTTTAACCGACTTCAAAAAGGAGGAGGTTCTCAATTCGATTGGTATATTTTTTTTATGTATGTATATTAATTACGCTGAGATTTATGATCCGATTTACGTGATTCTTCTTTTGTTTGATGCGAAATCATTGCCATTTGGTCCCATAAAAATTTAAAATAGTTTGGCCCAGTAGTTTTTATTTTATGAACATTTTTTCTGTTCTCGTACCTTGGGATTTGTATTGTTTATTTGTGTATGTATATCGATTACGCTGAGATTTATGAACCTATTTACGTGATTCTTCTTTAGTTAGATGTGGAATAGTTGCGATTTGGTCCCATAAAAATTTAACATAGTTTGGCCCTGTAGTTTTTATTTTATGAACATTCTTTCCAGTTTTTCAAAATCAATCTTCCTTGTCATGATTTCATTACTTGCATTAAATGTTAACAAAACTATTGTATTAATAAGTATCAGCGAAGCGAGGGTTGAGAATTCTAGATGATTTGTTTATAAAAAAAATAAACAATAACAATATTTTAACATGCTTACTATAAAAAATAAATTATAGAGATGTTTTTAGTCAATTCAAAAAGCAATACTACAATATCTACATGCAAATAGTATTATTCTTAATTTGAGCCCAACCTTAGGAGTTGGTAAACTTTCCAGTACTTGTGCTTCAGATCTCGAGCTTGTTTGAGAGAAACCTTAGTTACAAAGTTCGCGACTTTTGATTAATACTTTTCCTGTTAATTTCAGTTTTTTAAGGTTTTTTCAGTTTTTTGTTATCGGCTTAAGAGTTACTGGTTTTTTCTATTTCCCTTACAACTGCGACAATTAGCACAATTTTATATTAATCACTAGCGACTCGTTACCGGCTTCGTACGGTCTCTTTCTCTACTATAATATGCAGGTATTATACATATAAACCTTCCTCTTGAATCACTCTATATATTAAAGAAAACGGCATCAAAATCCGTTGCGTAGTTTTAAAGATCTAAGCATACATAAGAGCAAACAGCGGGAAGCGACTTTTATTTATACTATGTAGTGATAATATGAGTATCGTGAGTGAACTTTAGGAGATAGATACATATGATTCTAGACTTTTCTGTAGACTATTTTACCACCTATAATTATCTAGCACATTTTTTGATGTATTTCGTAAAGTTTAGCCAGCATAAGTGTAATTGTCTTGAGACTGAACTAAGATAATCTTCATCAATGCCTAGCCATTTTGTTCACAATATCTAAAAATCATATACACAAATCTTTATCAATTAATGTTCTTTTTATTAATGAAAACCTTATTAAAATCAATTGCATAGTTAACTTACTCAGACCAATTGCTCTCTTCACGACATTATTTTCCGCAATTTTTATTAAAAATCTATTGTAGATACAGTTTGTATAGAAAATAGAGCTTATGTCAGCTCTTAAGTTTCATTTAGAATCCACCTGGCAAACAAAGTTTGTGCCTCCGTTCAAATACCGTTAACGTAACGTACTTCTGTATGGATTGTAAACTTGTACTTCACTTTTTTGTTTTCTTCTTCATATATTTTTCTACTGTATACCAAAATATATTGTTTATTACTTAGACTTAGTAGACTGTATAAAACTCTCAATCAATATAAATTATGACTTCCCAAAGACATAAACGGTTACACAGCTCGACATGCACTTCATCCCTTATTTCAAACCCTTCAAGTTTTTTTCGCGAAAAAATTTAATGTATGTTTTTCCAAAGCTATATTCTATCTCTGTACCAAATTGTATCAAAATCGTTTCAATGGTTTAAGCGTGAAAGCTTAACAGATAGATTGAATTACTTTCGCATTCTTATATCAGTTGGGATTTTATTTTAGTTCAAAATGTGTCTAAATCTTTAAAATACAGTGGGTAAAAGATAAGTAAATAAAAAAAATTCTGAATGCAATTTTTTTATGCAAATTCAACTGTTCTTTGTTTACAAAATAATACTAAAAGACTTGAATAGATCCTATCAAATATTGTTTACTTTTTGTCTCCATATCAAGATGTGACAGTGATACAATAGACAGAAGAAAAGGATATGAACTTTAAATTTTGCAACAATAGGCAATGTCAATCAAAGTTACTTTTTCCAGGTGATAAACTGCTGCCATTTTCGACTTTTGCGCACGCTTTTTTTTTCGTACTTGAATGCCTAATTTTATAATCTTACTGACACACACAAATAGATATTCCTATCATTCCGTGCTTGACAATCTTATGCCATACTCTTAAAGACGAGACTCATCACCTCAGTCTCCCAGATGAGAGTCCTATTGCGGACAACTGCTGTCGCGGAAGTACTTTTCAAATTCCCGTGGCCTCGACCTTATAGCAGGAGAGAGGAACACCCCCGATGGTTTAGCGGGTCAGGTAGTTTTGGACTGTCCCCTTCAGAGGCAGTCACACCAACCCCGCATAACCTTCCCAAGTCACCGCTTGGGGAAGTAAGCAGTAAGCAGATTCCTCCGGGTCAACAAAAAAAAACATAGTTAAATCCACCACGGTTTACGGTTTGCCTTTTTTTTTGACAGTTAGTGAACAATCAGCGAAACTTAATCTTGTGTTAATCTTGCAGATACACACAAGTCAACATATTTTGCAGTTCGTACTTGAACACCTTAGTTCGTAATCTTGCAGAGATACACACAAGTCAACATATTTTGCAGTTCGTACTTGAACACCTAAGTTCGTAATCTTGCAGAGATACACACAAGTCAACATATTTTGCAGTTCGTACTTGAACACCTAAGTTCGTAATCTTGCAGAGATACACACAAGTCAACATATTTTGCAGTTCGTACTTGAACACCTAAGTTCGTAATCTTGCAGAGATACACACAAGTCAACATATTTTGCAGTTCGTACTTGAACACCTTAGTTCGTAATCTTGCAGATACACACAAGTCAACATATTTTGCAGTTCGTACTTGAACACCTTAGTTCGTAATCTTGCAGAGATACACTCAAGTCAACATATTTTGCAGTTCGTACTTGAACACCTAAGTTCGTAATCTTGCAGAGATACACACAAGTCAACATATTTTGCAGTTCGTACTTGAACACCTAAGTTCGTAATCTTGCAGAGATACACACAAGTCAACATATTTTGCAGTTCGTACTTGAACACCTAAGTTCGTAATCTTGCAGAGATACACACAAGTCAACATATTTTGCAGTTCGTACTTGAACACCTAAGTTCGTAATCTTGCAGAGATACACACAAGTCAACATATTTTGCAGTTCGTACTTGAACACCTTAGTTCGTAATCTTGCAGAGATACACACAATTCAACATATTTTGCAGTTCGTACTTGAACACCTTAGTTCGTAATCTTGCAGAGATACACACAAGTCAACATATTTTGCAGTTCGTACTTGAACACCTTAGTTCGTAATCTTGCAGAGATACACACAAGTCAACATATTTTGCAGTTCGTACTTGAACACCTAAGTTTGTAATCTTGCAGATACACTCAAGTCAACATATTTTGCAGTTCGTACTTGAATACCTAAGTTTGTAATCTTGCAGATACACTCAAGTCAACATATTTTGCAGTTAGTACTTGAATACCTAAGTTTGTAATCTTGCAGATACACACAAGTCAACATATTTTGCAGTTCGTACTTGAACACCTTAGTTCGTAATCTTGCAGAGATACACACAAGTCAACATATTTTGCAGTTCGTACTTGAACACCTAAGTTTGTAATCTTGCAGATACACTCAAGTCAACATATTTTGCAGTTCGTACTTGAATACCTAAGTTTGTAATCTTGCAGATACACTCAAGTCAACATATTTTGCAGTTAGTACTTGAATACCTAAGTTTGTAATCTTGCAGAGATACACACAAGTCAACATATTTTGCAGTTCGTACTTGAACACCTAAGTTTGTAATCTTGCAGAGATACACACAAGTCAACATATTTTGCAGTTCGTACTTGAACACCTTAGTTCGTAATCTTGCAGAGATACACACAAGTCAACATATTTTGCAGTTCGTACTTGAACACCTAAGTTTGTAATCTTGCAGATACACTCAAGTCAACATATTTTGCAGTTCGTACTTGAATACCTAAGTTCGTAATCTTGCAGAGATACACACAATTCAACATATTTTGCAGTTCGTACTTGAACACCTTAGTTCGTAATCTTGCAGAGATACACACAAGTCAACATATTTTGCAGTTCGTACTTGAACACCTTAGTTCGTAATCTTGCAGAGATACACACAAGTCAACATATTTTGCAGTTCGTACTTGAACACCTAAGTTTGTAATCTTGCAGATACACTCAAGTCAACATATTTTGCAGTTCGTACTTGAATACCTAAGTTTGTAATCTTGCAGATACACTCAAGTCAACATATTTTGCAGTTAGTACTTGAATACCTAAGTTTGTAATCTTGCAGATACACACAAGTCAACATATTTTGCAGTTCGTACTTGAACACCTTAGTTCGTAATCTTGCAGAGATACACACAAGTCAACATATTTTGCAGTTCGTACTTGAACACCTAAGTTTGTAATCTTGCAGATACACTCAAGTCAACATATTTTGCAGTTCGTACTTGAATACCTAAGTTTGTAATCTTGCAGATACACTCAAGTCAACATATTTTGCAGTTAGTACTTGAATACCTAAGTTTGTAATCTTGCAGAGATACACACAAGTCAACATATTTTGCAGTTCGTACTTGAACACCTAAGTTTGTAATCTTGCAGAGATACACACAAGTCAACATATTTTGCAGTTCGTACTTGAACACCTTAGTTCGTAATCTTGCAGAGATACACACAAGTCAACATATTTTGCAGTTCGTACTTGAACACCTAAGTTTGTAATCTTGCAGATACACTCAAGTCAACATATTTTGCAGTTCGTACTTGAATACCTAAGTTTGTAATCTTGCAGATACACTCAAGTCAACATATTTTGCAGTTAGTACTTGAATACCTAAGTTTGTAATCTTGCAGATACACACAAGTCAACATATTTTGCAGTTCGTACTTGAACACCTTAGTTCGTAATCTTGCAGAGATACACACAAGTCAACATATTTTGCAGTTCGTACTTGAACACCTAAGTTTGTAATCTTGCAGATACACTCAAGTCAACATATTTTGCAGTTCGTACTTGAATACCTAAGTTTGTAATCTTGCAGATACACTCAAGTCAACATATTTTGCAGTTCGTACTTGAATACCTAAGTTTGTAATCTTGCAGATACACACAAGTCAACATATTTTGCAGTTCGTACTTGAACACCTTAGTTCGTAATCTTGCAGAGATACACACAAGTCAACATATTTTGCAGTTCGTACTTGAACACCTAAGTTTGTAATCTTGCAGATACACTCAAGTCAACATATTTTGCAGTTCGTACTTGAATACCTAAGTTTGTAATCTTGCAGATACACTCAAGTCAACATATTTTGCAGTTCGTACTTGAATACCTAAGTTTGTAATCTTGCAGATACACTCAAGTCAACATATTTTGCAGTTCGTACTTGAATACCTAAGTTTGTAATCTTGCAGATACACACAAGTCAACATATTTTGCAGTTCGTACTTGAACACCTTAGTTCGTAATCTTGCAGAGATACACACAAGTCAACATATTTTGCAGTTCGTACTTGAACACCTAAGTTTGTAATCTTGCAGATACACTCAAGTCAACATATTTTGCAGTTCGTACTTGAATACCTAAGTTTGTAATCTTGCAGATACACTCAAGTCAACATATTTTGCAGTTCGTACTTGAATACCTAAGTTTGTAATCTTGCAGATACACACAAGTCAACATATTTTGCAGTTCGTACTTGAACACCTTAGTTCGTAATCTTGCAGAGATACACACAAGTCAACATATTTTGCAGTTCGTACTTGAACACCTAAGTTTGTAATCTTGCAGATACACTCAAGTCAACATATTTTGCAGTTCGTACTTGAATACCTAAGTTTGTAATCTTGCAGATACACTCAAGTCAACATATTTTGCAGTTCGTACTTGAATACCTAAGTTTGTAATCTTGCAGATACACACAAGTCAACATATTTTGCAGTTCGTACTTGGACACCTAAGTTCTTATTGTTGCAGATACACACAAGTCAACATATTTTACTGTTCGTACTGGAATACCTAATTTTAAAAAAAATTCATGCAAACACAAACAAGTATTATTAGAGTATTACAAAAGAATCATGCAAATACTGTTTATACCTCAGCGAAGTGGAACTCCAAATAGCACAAAACTAGATATTATTCATAAGCTAATTATCAACAGCTCATCTATTTTGGACTTGAAAAATTACGCAATATCATTCTCCTATGACAATACTTCGTTAACTTCCCTCATTGCATAAAACTGTCTCACGAACTTGCTTAAAACAAAGGAAATAAACACTCAAAAATGTATCTTATTACTTAAGATTTAACACTTACAATCGCTTGTTAGTACCAATAATAGAATCTTAGATTATGTTTACATATATAGAGAATAAATCTTTGAGCTATCACAAAGAGAACAAACGGCTCTCACCTCGCGTTACTTGTAATATGTTAATTTATATTTAATATAATAAATTCATGTGTGAATAGAGAAATGTCCGGGGACAAACATATTGTAGTGCACAATGGCACCAACCTTCAATTGCGTTAATCCATTTTATGGCGTGTCACGAGCAGTTTTTTTTTGTGTTACTGTCAAAGGATGGTCGGTCGAAAAGTTCATTAAATATAAAGTTTTATATTGAAATCAATATCTATACTACTACATAAAGCTGAAGAGTTTGTTTGTTTGAACGCGATAATCTCAGGAACTAATGGTCCGATTTGAAAAATTCTTTCAGTATTAGATAGCTCATTTATTGAGGAAGACTATAGGTTATATATCATCACGCTAAGACCAATAGAAGCGGAGCTACACGCGGACGAAGTCGTGCAGGTACTTAGTACTTCAAATACGAATTAGAAGAATTGGATACTAGGATTCCTTGATGAGATGGGATTTTAATAGTAGGGGTTGTATGAACTTTAGGGGTAGTGATTAAATTTTTAATATAGCTAGGACGATTGCTGATACAAATTAGATTTTAAATTTTGCACTAATGTTTTCAAAATTCTAGTTTGAGAGTAAAATGGGGATTAATGGACTTGTGGGTTAAAACTATTAATGGTAAAAAAATGTATATGATTCTAAATTTCTAATGTCTAGTCTATCTCGAAACTAAAATTCGTCAAAATTAGTTAAGATTTACTTTAACAACGATGTAGCAAGTTATGATGCTGACTGTACTTATAATGTACTCTAGTCCCCTAAATCATTTTTAATTGTCATAGAAAAAGTAGTGTCCATGTAAATGAGGTGAGGGTAGATTAGCACTCTGAATCGCTGTAATTAGAAGATTTATATGCAAAGTCTCGTTTGTGGTGCACTTTATATTGAGTGGGGTATTGTTAGCCAAATTTGTGGGTCACTCCCATTGCTACAGATTTATGACGCGTAATGATTTAATAAATATGTGATAAAGGATTATATTTATGTGTGTACGGATTCCCAGGAAACCGTTGGTCAGCTGCAGTTACTTTATAAAAATTCATATTTCAAATAAAAAGGTTTTAACGTCAGTGTTAATCATCTTTTAAAAGAGATTTGATTTCATTATAATGTACAATGAAATAGCAAATATTTTGAGACTGGTCTTATTAAAATATTTTTAATCATAAATGTTAAATAAGAGTAACTGTAACTGAAAAAATTAGCTCTACAGCCTGTCTGTACATCTATATCTATACTAATATTATAAAGAGGAAAGATTTGTATTTTTGGATTTTTGTATTTTTGTATGTAACGAATAAACATAAAAACTACTGGACTGATTTTAAAAATTCTTTCACCATTAGAAAGCTACATTATCCCTGAGTAACATAGGCTATATTTATTACAAGAAAAAATTAGAGATCCCCAGAAATTCTCACTAAAACCAACACAAGGTGCAAAAAAATTAGCCATAAAATATCTTTCATCACATGCGCTGCGAAAAGTATTGATGATAGAACAAAAAAATGTTTTACAATATTATAGAACGTATCAATATCTACAAAAAACTCTGCGAGACTATATGTCCAACTATTGTAGTTAAGTCACTATAACTACTTTTTTACATTTCAAAAGTTGATAAAAATGCCTATCAAAATCAGACCATGTTTTCCATAACTTTGTATTAATTCTTATCCAAATAAATTATTCCGTAATGAAGACTGTTTCAATACCTGTTAATTACTTTTTGAATTATTGATATCGGACATTCCAGTCAAAAGATATTACGAAATAAAAATATCAAGATAAATAAAAAATAATCTCAGACGGGCCGCCGGCGCGGTGTGCGGTGTGGAGTGCCTCGCAGCGCAGCGAGTAACGCGGCGATAGAGGAGCGACAGAATGCGAGAGCCAAAATGTGAAAAAAAATTATCCACCCGTGCGAAGCCAGGACGGGCCCCTAGTTTAGTTATATTTTAGTTCCTGAATACCTGTGAAGTGAAACAGGGAATGGTAAGGATGTTGCAATAGGAATCATTGCAGAATAAGATGAAAGGTGAAAGGCACGATTTAATGAAGCCATAGCAAAATAAGAAAGGTTGCTTAATACTTTGTAACGTGATTTCTTTTCAGAGTTTTTACGAAAATCCGCTTTTTATGGGAAAAATGGGATTGAATGGACTTTAACTACGAATATCTTTAATTTAATATTTCTATATAAATATCTTAGAATCCTATCTTATTATTTATACTATGAATGGATGTGAGTCTGTATGTTTGGATGTTTGTAACTTAATCATACAAAAACGTATGAACGGATTTCAATAAAATTTGCCACAAAGATACCTACTTTATGAACTGGATTATCACGTAGGCTCTTTTTTTTATGGTGGATAAGGTGCAAACGAGCAGATGGTCCACCTGATGGTAAGTGACCACCATCGCCCATGGACATCGACAAAAAAGAGATACCCTCGTTTTGTCGATGTGTTGCATCCTCGAATATAGAGTGGGGAAGAGAAGTGAAGAAAAAATGCTGCGGTCTCAACGGACCCAGAGCTAGATCCCAGAGTCCACTAGATCTGCAGCATTAATGGGATGGGAGTGGGTAGGGGGTAAGTCTGGCCCACATGCGACTCGATCGAAACGCGTCTATGACACTTGGCGGTCGGATTCGCATGCTGGTGGTCGCAAGCCAGTCAGGGAACAGATCCCCTACCACCAAGGAGGTGCTGGGTTACTCGGCTTTTACAACATGCTCTCGCAGCGGTAGAGGGGAATACTATTCTATCCCGTCCCCTCACGGGTAAAACGGCTCTTTTTATCCCGTAAAAATTCAGAGTTCCAGCGGAATAATAATTTTATGAATTGAGTGAGGCCACTAATTTGTCACGTGATTCACAACAAAACATAAACGTTACAATACAAATATCTATAGCAAATTGTTTGCAGTACACTATACCATATCGGACAATTAATTCGCCAATAAAATTAAACAAGCACTTAAGGGGGCGTCGGTTATCCCGTTCAGAGGGGATTACGGATTTATAGCTCCGAGGACGAGGACGAGTATACTCGCACAATATGTTTTACGATTGAGTAATTTTACATAAGCTGCTTAAAAGCGTTTTAAAGTTTCATTGTTTTCAACTAACAGTATTGTGTTCAAATTATTATTATGCTAGCGACCCATACTCGCTTCGCTGAGGCAAAATGGAAGCTACTGAATTTAATTATCTACTTATACTATCCAAGTCACCCTATAAGTACACATTAAATTAACCTGAAAGGTTTAGTAGGACAGACACAGACGTGTATACTACTGTGATGTATAATGTGATGTGTACTGTATACATCTGAATGCTCAACTACAGGTACGGTATTAAATACTCAAAGGATAAAGTTATTTAAAAATAAGAGAAAAAAACAGTAATACAGTAAAATAAAATCTAAAACTCGATACCGTAACTCAACACTTACCAACGACCGTTAAACAAACGAAAGTTAGCAAGTAAAAATGTGTAGAGCTTTCGAGAGTTTCGAGATGAGATTTAATTTTCACCCTAATAGATTACTGGTCCCAGCGGGCCGAGTCCACCCTTCTGCTGTTAATATAACGGAATCAATTATTGAACTATAAATATATCAGATTGTTTTCTTGTTTATTGTTTTTTACATTATTATTTGTAATAATGAATCTTTATTCTGTTAGCAACACCGTTTGTAAATTGGTATTCGTCGGTAGTTTTTTTATCTTATTTTCAGTAGACAAAATATGGACCTACATTACTTTTTTTTTTTTATGTAACTAGGTCGGCAAACAAGCGTACGGCTCACCTGATGGTAAGCGATTACCGGAGCTTATAGACGTCTGCAACACCAGAAGCTCTGGTCACCTTACTCACGAACAGGAACACAACACTGCTTTAGAGTAGTGTTATTTAGCTGTGACCTTCTGTAAGGTCGAGGTACTACCCCAGTCAGGCTGCTCCATATTTGAGCAGGAAATTTCCAGCTGTGCACTACCTCAGTTATACTTTTGTTCCGGTAGGATTGATTTAGTCTGTCAATACTTTATTATTTTAATATTCGTTAGCGAGGTCGAGTAGTGGAGGTGAGTCTTAATACCCAATTCTTTGTAGGGCAATAAATCCCTTAGTGTCGTTATATAGAGTTTAATTTGATGATAACAGAGATTTTTTGAAGATTTCTTAAAAATAAAGGAATGACAATGTCTATGACGTTTTGTGAGACTTATACCAATACAACTGCGAGCGTAGGTCTGCTATTTATGATTCCTAACTTTACTAAGTTTTAATAAAAATTAGATTTTAATTAATAATAAACATAAAAATTTAAACACTTATTACGGAATTTACAATTTATGTTTTTACTCACTAGACTCTAGGCATTTATATTTATAGGCCATTAATAAAGCAGTGATTGAGATTTCAAGTCTTACTCGGGAGGTCCGAGGTTCGATCCCCCACACATCTCTGACTTTTTTTTTAAAGATTACTAGCAGTATGGATCACATACTACTAGTATTCCCTTTACCCCTTCTAGTAAGCTAATAAATAGCTTGTGTCAGGAGTGGGCCACACCAGTAGTCCAATGTCCGGGATTTGAACCCACAACTTGTTGATCGTGAATCCAACGCCCGAACCACTGAGCTACTGACGCTTAATCTCTAAGTTAGACTCTAAGTTATGTGTGGTTTTAAGCAATTGAGTATCACTTGCTATAACGGTGAAGGAAAACATCGTGAGGAAACCTGCACTCCTGAGAGTTCCCTAAAAGTTCTCAAAGGTGTGTGAAGTCTGCCAACCCGCACTGGGCCAGCGTGGTGGACTATGGCCTAATACCCTCCTCATTCTGAGGAGGACACCCGACTCAGCAGTGGGCCATTGAAGGGTCGTGATAACTTTGTTATTGTAAAAAATTTTCAATAACTAACTAACTTACTCAATCTTTCCGACTCGTTTATTTAATGTATTGTACGTGCGCAGCTTTCGGTATAAAAAGTATTTTAGGTGTTAATTAAAAACAAATGTAAACTGAAATATTACTTTCATAATACAGATGAAGCTTGTGATGGTCTTGTCCATCACGAAGCATCACTGCATCATGTAATACAAAGTAAAGAAGGGTCCAAACCATTATGTATGGTAAGTTAAGCCATGGCAATACAAACAATATGCTTCGAGCTTCGTTAACTCCGCGAGTGTCTGTGGGGTGTCTGGGGGTTACTTATTTGTAACGTATGTTCTGGGTTCTAAACTAAAATCAAATCTAAACTGTAAAATGAAGTCTATTGATAGGTTACAAGACCTTTATATGATGACATTAAGAGAGAAATTTTCGGACTATCTTAAAAAAAATAATCCAAATTAATTTAGGCGTTTCAAAAAATAATAATGAACATTTGTATAACTGATTTTTTGATGATGATTTATCGTCTCCTAAAGGGGTAAAGGAAAGGGTGAGGTGTAAATATAAAAATCTCTATATTATATACTTTACCAATAGAGTACGTTAATTGGTAAAGTAAAAAATAATTACCAAAAATTTAGAATTAAAATAAATAAATTCGTATTACAGCATTTCCCTTACTTCCTCACTAAAATGTTTGATAAAAGAAATTTGAAAAACCTACTTTATCGCCGAAGCAAGAATCTGGTATGCTAATAAATATTTTATAGACTCCCTTCGCTCAGGGAAAATTATTTTGTATCAAAACAAACTCATTTCTTAACACACAAAATTATTACTTATAAACAGTGTTAATAACTATTTATAACAAGCAATGTAGTCAGTGTTGCCAATATTGGATATTTTTGCACATCCATGAGCTACAAATAAAAAAAAATGGAAATTAGATATTTTAGCAACTTTTTAACCTAACACATTTTTAGTCTTCAGTCCATCATTATCATCAGAACCCATTAATGGCCCACAGCTGAGCTCCTCTTCCTGATAAACAGTGTTTATCTAATTTCTTCCTAATATCTAGCAGTGACCATCAGCTATTAATTCTTAGCAATAAACGTCTCCAAGGTTTATTAATATAATAGAAAAGCAAACAATTGTGCATGTTTTGTACATGTGTTGTTCATATTTATAGTGAAGACATCAGCCGCACCACAATAGGAACAGAAGTGAGTCGTCAGAACAAAGTCGCTCATTAATTTTCAAAGTCAGTAAAGTATGGCGTTACTAATGCGGGTAGACGGACAAAGAGTGAAGATTCCAAAGACTGACCAAGTAGTTGTAAAACAAAGGAGTCAGAGCGAGCCGTGTTACACGCTTACTGTTTTTGTTATTTAAAATTGTATCTACGAGTATACGCCGCCATTCCGCCACCGTTCGAATGGTAATTACGAGTATTTCGAGATCCTCCTTTGATATATTATGTTATGCTTTGTATTTCTATTGTTTCGTATGTTTTACAATGTTGTAGGTAAACGTCTTGTGATTCCTGTCTTGTGATAAAAGGACATTGCAGTTGTTGCGCAGTAAGAAACTCTTTGTTCTTGTTATAGATATATATCATCAATTATATTTTCAAATGAGGAATAAAAAGATATATTGTGATTTAAAAAATTAATTGTATTTACGAGTATTTCAAGATCTTCTTTTGTTATATTATGGTGTAGGTAAACGTCTTGTGATTCCTGTCTTGTGATAAAAGGACATTGCAGTTGTTGCGCAGTAAGAAACTCTTTGTTCTTGTTATAGATATATATCATCAACTATATTTTCAAATGAGGAATAAAAAGATATATTGTGATTTTAAAAAATTAATTGTATTTACGAGTATTTCAAGATCTTCTTTTGTTATATTATGCTGTAGGTAAACGTCTTGTGATTCCTCACTTGTGATAAAAGGACATTGCAGTTGTTGCGCAGTAAGAAACTCTTTGTTCTTGTTATAGATATATATCATCAACTATATTTTAAATGAGGAATAAAAAGATATATTGCGATTTTAAAAAATTAATTGTATTTACGAGTATTTCAAGATCTTCTTTTGTTATATTATGATGTAGGTAAACGTCTTGTGATTCTTGTCTTGTGATAAAAGGACATTGCAGTTGTTGCGCAGTAAGAAACTCTTTGTTCTTGTTATAGATATATATCATCAACTATATTTTAAAATGAAGAATAAAAAGATATATTGTGATTTTAAAAAATTAATTGTATTTACGAGTATTTCAAGATCTTCTTTTGTTATATTATGCTGTAGGTAAACGTCTTGTGATTCCTGTCTTGTGATAAAAGGACACTGCAGTTGTTGCGCAGTAAGAAACTCTTTGTTCTTGTTATAGATATATATCATCAATTATATTTTCAAATGAGGAATAAAAAGATATATTGTGATTTTAAAAAATTAATTGTATTTACGAGTATTTCAAGATCTTCTTTTGTTATATTATGCTGTAGGTAAACGTCTTGTGATTCCTGTCTTGTGATAAAAGGACATTGCAGTTGTTGCGCAGTAAGAAACTCTTTGTTCTTGTTATAGATATATCTCATTAATTATATCTTCAAATGAGTAATGAAAAGATATATTAGGAATTATGAAAATTAATTGTATTAACGAGTATTTCGAGATCTTCCTTTGCTATATTATGCTGTAGGTAAACGTCTTCTCATTCCTGTCTTGTGATAAAAGGACATTACAGTAAAAAAATATTTGTTCTTATTATAAAGATATCTCATCAATTATATCTTCAAATGAGGAATGAAAAGATATATTGTGAATTTTTAAAATTAATTGTATTTCCGAGTATTTCAAGATCTTCTTTTGTTATATTACGCTGTAGGTAAAAGTCTTGTGATTCCTAACTTGTGATAAAAGGACACTGCAGTTGTTCTTGTTATAGATATATATCATCAATTATATTTTCAAATGAGAAATGAAAAGATATGTTATGAGTTTTTAAAATTAATTGTATTTACGAGTATTTCAAGATCTTCTTTTGTTATATTGTGTTGTAGGTAAACGTCTTGTGATTCCTAACTTGTGATAAAAGGACACTGCAGTTGTTCTTGTTATAGATATATATCATCAATTATATTTTCAAATGAGAAATGAAATGATATGTTATGAGTTTTTAAAATTAATTGTATTTACGAGTATTTCAAGATCTTCTTTTGTTATATTATGTTGTAGGTAAACGTCTTGTGATTCCTGTCTTGTGATAAAATGACACTTCAGTAAGAAACTCTTTGTATTTATTAAGGATTTCTAAAGTAGTCTGTCAATACAATAGAATAAAACTAAATGACCTTTGAAATATGGTCCTATTTTCTAGAAAACTTTTAAGATTTTAGCAGTTCTGAAATATAATTACATGTGATCACACCCTAAGTGTACAAGCTTCTGTCAGTACAGTAAACCAACACGTAAAAACAATATAACTTCTGCTACGGTAGTTGCCCTAATAACTCCACACATAATACAGAAACATCGTGACCACCATTTTTCAATGCTTTGTCAAAAGCAACAAAACGGCACTCAGTCATTTTTTAAATTGACCATTATTATTGTTACATACGTAATTCTTTAATGGCGGCCATTAAAAAGTTTTGCCTAATACATTTACTTTGTTTTCAGTTGAACTGGTTAGTGTCATTGTTACACTTGTTTTGAACTAATAACCTTGATTTATTATTATCTTTTAGTGTGTTAATTATTATGTTTATGATTGATTTTTCTATACTCTTTTTATAATAAGTCGATTCTCTAAGGATAAATAAAATAAAAAAGTCTTTATTATTGCCCATAAACCTTAACCTCATGTTAGTAATGTAAATCACTTTAGTATTAGTTACAAATTGTATTTATTATTTTAGTATCTAATAATTTTTTATAGTAATCCCTTGCAAAGCCTCCTCCAATTTCTTCCATTCTTCCCTATTGTGAGCCATTTCTATCCAGTTTCTTTCCGCTACTGATATTCATTTTTGCTTTAAAAATATACTGATACTTAAATTTTTATACCAAAATATAAGCTCTATCTAGATAAGAGTGTAAAAATAGCAAATTTATATAAAACCGGTATATGAATTAGTTGCTATTTAGTAGCTAATTAGTTACCAAAGAATTGTTTTTGTTGCTCATCACTGCTAGCTTGATTGATAGCAGGAAAAACCTTGTTATATTTAACTAGCAACGCCCCGCAGTTTCACCCGCTATATTTGGATAATTCGCACTATATCATTACAAATTATAGCCTATATGTTATTCTGGTATGTGAGCTATATTATTATAAAGTTTCATCAAAATCCAATCAGTAGTTTTGGCGTGAAAGAGTAATATGTTTGTTACTTTTTATGATGATAGATGTATGGATATGTTACATCCACATATCCATACATCTATCGCGTTTATAATATTAGTAGGATTATTCTCAATAACTGAATCAAACTAATTTTTCACTGACCAACATGGATGGATTTATTACTTAACTGTTCTTTTTTAACAGTGAATGTATCGTTACATACAAACAAAATTACAAAATACTATTATTATAGAGATCATCCAAACAATATCCATAACTAAATATTGCATCTTGTCAACATCTGCAATACTCTGTATAGAAATATGACAAAAATAATTTAAAGCTGTCAACTTTTGATGACAACTGACAAGTACTATCTGTTGACGAATAACCTCGCTTCCCTGAGCGGTGGTAAATGAAACGAATCCTGGTGTAGAAATCATGTGTTTGTAAGTATGTAAAACACAGTACCTTACATGGTAATAACGAAAGGAAAAGTCACAGACTATGAATATCTATGCACAAGATGAATCAGTGTTGCCAGTACCTAATAGGTAAAAAATACCACGGTGTTTAGACATAAGCTGAGCAGTGTTTTGGGTTTATGACTCACCTACTAGTCAAATCCACTGCTGCACCTAAGCTATTAATATTTTAGTAATAATTCCATTTTTTACATGCTTTACTATATATAATCATTATGAAATCACTAGTCAAACTGCCATTGTTTTTTAAATGCAAAATTATATAGTTTTCCATCACAATATAATATAAAGCGTATGAACAAACATAAAAACTTAAATCGTTCATACATTGAACAATAGTTGAATCAATTCACCGTACAACTTTTTGCACATCACATTGTGTAGTACAAAAGGGAGATCAACGTGACGTCATGAATATAAAATTAAAACCCTTCGAGACACCGACGCGGACCGACAGGACCAATTGTTGGGAATGTATTAGCGGGTACAGAGTACTAAGAATAGAGACATCAAAATCCCAACTAATATCTCTCACTCACCGCTACAGCTTAACTGCAGAACCAATTTTGATGGACGAGAACGTAGGTTTCATTTTTTAGGAAAAATAGTAAATAGTAAGTTTTTACGTACACATAGTACATACTTACTAATTCAACGCAAACAAAATGGCGGGTGTTGAATATTCAAACTTTTTATTTCTCGAGGTTAGGACCAGAATCAGAAATTAATTTAAAAAAATATTAGATTCTTGATTGCAGTTCTAGACATGAGGGACGCAAAGGAATGAAAGAGAGATTCTTGTATTTTTAATTAATAACTTCTATTAACTAGCAACCCTTCGCTTTGCTTAGAAAGCTTGAAAGACTTGCTTACTTGTATAGCAATACTTATATGTCGCCGCATAAAAAAGGAAATCACTGTAAACCTAAGGTTAGGCTAACATAAACCTAACCATACACAACACGTGGCAACTATATTGTAAGGTACTCACGTGACCTTAATCGGACAGGACCCCAACACTAACACTATCCCGAGACTACTTCACTCCTTAAAAGACCGCTCAAGACTAAGAGTATAGTTAGATTATCGAGAGCATATAAAGAGTCGAGACTGTCAAAGTGACGGAAGTGACTACTACCCTTCCTCTATTAAAAACAAAATTAAAAAAAATCAGAATCATACCTCTGAAATTGTTCTGTGCAAAATCAAAATCTGTACACAAAGCGTTTGCATTGTACTATATATTATGAAACAATTGCATAGGGTAACATTACAACCACTATCACAAGACCCTTGTGTTTAAAGTTTTCAAAATATATTGATCTGGATGATAAAATGTCGAGGATCTGATTAAAATGGATCTTGTTTTGATCTGTTCAAACGTCTGTCCATATTGTTTAGTTGTTATTAGGGGTGAAATGTGGACCCATTATGCCGTTTACACACTATTAAAATGTGTGCGACTGTTTTTGAAAAATCCTGTGTTTAATCTTACTAGTATCGTAAATATGTTGGATGTTTGTTACTCAATAACTCATAAACGTGTAAATTTATTTCAATGATAATTGGCAGACAGATACTTTGAAATCTAGATTAACACATGGGAAACTTTTTATCCCGATAAAAGTAGTCCCGTGGGAAGAGTTGTTCATACAAAATCAGGTCAACGGAATTATATGAAATTTTTCACACATATATATTAAAGCTGGAATAAAATTATAGTAATATAGCTTATACATCCCAAACTGTACTTGGACCTTGTGACCACCTTGTGAGTCACGTGATCTTTGAAAAATATTTCCTTAAACTACCGATGTCTATTAAATTTTGAATTGGAAATAGAAATAAAGTCTTTATTTATCATCGTAAATATGGAAAACGCAAAAGTTAGTAATAACAGTAACTAGCCAATAAATAGGGTTGCCAGATTGTACCGGGATTTTTATAAGTTTAAAATATTATTTGGTTTTAATTAATTGGAATTTTATATTACACTAGCGGGCGCCCGCGACTTCGTCCGCGTAGAAGTTCTGATTTTCTATGAGATTATAAAAAGATAATTTTTCCCGCTGCTGTAATAATCTAAATGCCAATTTTCATATTCCCGCTTTTCTAACCTCAAACTTTAAAAGCATAGGACTTTCATATAACCTTCAAACCCCCATTCCACCCCTTAGGAGGGGCACCCCCGTAAAAAAAATCTTAGCTGACACCTACCCTCTAGAGAGAACCTACTTTCCAAATTTCAAGTTAAGAGTGACAATAAATTAAACTTTCCCATACAAACTTTCATCCCCTATTTTACCACCCTTAAGGGGGTATTTTGCAAAATAAATTATACAGATTTTTATTATTGTAAGTTATTAATGTAAATACCGATTTTCATAAGTCTAACTTCTAAAACATAGGACTTTCATATAACCTTCCAAACCCCATTTTACCCCCTTAGGGGAGGATTTTCTCAAATCCGTTTCTTAGTGGACACCTACGTCCTAGAAGGAACCTACATTCCAAGTTTCAAGTTTGTAGGTTTTATAGTTCCTGAGATTTCGTGATGATCAGTCAGTCAGTCAGTCAGTGACTTTTCGCTTTTATATGTATAGATTGTTTATTCGAATTAAAACATATACCCATTGTAGTCATAGTGTACAAATTCATAGTAGTCTCTAAGGGTTAAGATAGACATATACCCGTGAGGGGACGGGTTAGAATACTATTCCCCTCTGCCGCTGGGAGAGCATCTCGTAAGAGCCGAGTAACCCAGCACCCCCTTGGTGGTAGGGTTCTGTTCCCCGACTGGCTTGCGACCACCAGCATTCGACTGCCAAATGTCATAGACGCGTTCCGATTCTCCCATCCCAATAATGCTGCGGGTCTAGTGGACTCTAAGCACTTGCTCGGGGTCCGCTGAAACCGCAGGGAAGGGGTCCCCATTCTATCTTCGAGGATCGGCAAAACAAGATGTCTCTTGTTTGCCGATGTCCATGGGCGATCTTGGCCACTTACCATCACTATCACCGTGGACCATCTGCTCGTTTGCACCTTATTGGAAAAATATTCGTGAGTGTCGGTAATATATCCTGCTTTTTCTGTTCTGGCAACCCTATCAACCCAGCAGGAGTAAGGTGTCGAGATGCGTTACTTTGATGAATTTACGTGTACATATACCGTGAGTCCGTGACGCCTTGCAGCGGGTTTGAATACGATATATGAGAGCTGAACACGCGACAGGATTCAATTCGCGAGTTTACCTTGTTTTGTATTGATAAATGCTTATTTTATTATTAATTGGTTATTATGGATCGTCTTTTTTGGTTGTGTGATCGACTCTGGTAATATACAATATTCATCTATTGCGCTATCGTACACAGATTTAAATTCAGTTTTGTATGAAACGTATGCAAGTCTTACGAATTTTCGATCAGGTTACGTGTCCTGACACGAGTTTAAATTCGTCATGGTGGGACACGTAAGCGTGAGTGACGCTTGCGATGGTTATTTCGGCTTCGACTCCTAACTCGAGCTATCTCGGTGTAGCACGACCCGCGATGGGCATGGGAGTTTGTGCTAAGATTGGGCGTGGAGGTCGCGAAGCGCCGGCGTGACGGGCGCGATCCTTAAACTCCAACGTTTGTACCCAGGGCGTCGCTGAGAGCGGTTAAATCCAAGGGGGTCCTGTGGCTGGAGGTGTGAGTTTCTCCGGTACTCCTCTGTTTGCTCATGGGTGGGACTTAACTGCGGGGGCAGGTTGTGCCGAGGCGTCCGCAGTAGTCTGGGAGTCCCACATAACCCCTTGAAGGTGTGTGGGTAATGGATTTTCCAAATAAAAAAGGATGTGTAGCTTACCAAGCCGCACTCAGTGTTTTAATCGCTTCATTTAAATAGTTTCTATTGGTTCTTAACAAACACATTGCTCGCTCATCTCTGGTGGATACGCAGCAACATTTTGAAGTAAGTGATTATAAAATAATATATGTAACAATAAATACATAAAAACAAAGTTCTCACAATAGCCTAACAAGAATGCAATCTCGTGCCTTGTCAAAATAAATCCTGGGAAAATTACTAAAAGACCCCTCCTTTACGCACGAATATTATAAAATATATTTAATATAGACTTTAATTCTATTGTTATAAAGGTGAATATATCAAGATTAAATGTTATGACAAAACTTTTTAATTTGTGACCAGTTTATCATATAAATTAGAAAGGTTAATGAAGTATGAGCTAACTAGCCTCACCAAAAATCTATATTGTAAATGCGAAAGTGTGTTTTTTGATTTATAATTCCATAATATATTATGGGCATGTAATTTTCAGGTTTCTTCTAAAAAAATGTGTACTTTTGGTATACTTAGTAACAAATTTTAGAAGTTTGGTCATATTTTCAGATTCACCTATAGATTGATTATATCAATGATTTTCAAACAAATCTAAATCGATCTTTATTGGTAGACGATGTTGGGAGATTAAGACTTGTAAAAAATATTCAATTTCACGATAATGTACTTCATTTTCTGGTTTTCCATACTTCTTATAATGGTACGACCCTTCCTATTATTGCTACGGTTCTGGTGGACTCAGTTCTTGCTCAGAGTCTGCTGAAACTCCCACTCCTCACTCTTTCTTCCATCTTTAAGGCCGCAACGTATCGGAATATAACGGGAGAAACTCTCTTGTATGATCTTGATGTCCATCGGCGACAATAACCATTACCATCTGCTTGTTTACCCTTAAATGTCCATTTGAGAAACATGAGAAAAAAGTCTACTTACAGGTGTTTTTACTGTATATGACCTCTGTTCCGATACACTTGTTAAACAAACTTGTGTGGTGACATGTTGCTGGTTCTCCATTACTAAGGTTGGAGTAAGTGTTTAATATTGTTCACCTGGTGTTCCGTTGTAAGTGCATATTATTATTGCCTTGTGCGGTATAGGTCCCGTGTAGATCACACGTCTATCTCCACAGCTATTACAATAAACTGTTGTACATGTATTTTATTAGTGCCTCAATACTGTGAACACAATATAAAGCTATTACAACATACATATAGAAAATCCAATAACACCCCCACCACAATACGATGCTTGCACATAAAATATAGTTCACTAAATCACACAAACACCATCCAAATGTATCTTTGTTTTCACAATACGACGCGATCTCATTGCTTTGTGGTCGAAACCTTTTCTCCGAAACCATCTACAGAAACATCAAAATCCATCAATTTTGAACCCTATTTCTATACAAATAAATTGCTCGGTTATTTCTGGATGTGTAAATGTATGTTTGTTGGAGTATATAGAGTCGAGGCAAATAAAGTCGTATGTCAAAAATGGTCGGTTTTAGTTTATGAGATGATATATCAATATGCTTACGAGACTTGTCTGTTGTTTCGACAACACAATGCTGTATAAAATTTTGAAAGCTCTAATTAGTTCACCGATTGAACTGTGAAGTTTGAGGAATAATTCTTTGTATATTTTTTATTGTTTTTACCCGACTACGGCGAAGCCAAAAGAAAGGGTTATGATTTTGGCAGCACTTTTCATGAATGAGGTGTCAATAGATTCGTAATAAGGGCGAGGGTGACATAAAATTATAATATACTATAAAAGTTTTATGATTTTTTTTTTATGACGGAATTTATACCTCAGTATAAAAATAAGAATAAATCAGATAAAAACAAAGAAATGCATAGGTATTTATTTTCTTGTTTCGTCCTTTTTAGACCACTTTTTTACGTAGTCGGATTATAGTTTTTTAAACTTTATTTTTTTTAATAAAATACATTATATTTTCTTATAGTATCTATGATAGGTCATAGACTTTTGTAAAAACGTTTCTGTTCGTATTGTTTACGTCACAGGTTCCCAAACCAAACGTAGGTAATACTTAAGAATACAAACTAAACAAACGAGAGTGCGATTTATACTACTTACGCCATCTATTGACGAATTGATGGTTTCAGCATGTCTGTTACACTATCAGGCTTAAATCACTGAATTGATTTTGATGAAATATAATACAGAAATAAAATAGAGCTTGAGGAAGAACATAGGATATATTTCATGGCAAAAAAAAATACTTATGAATATAAAGTAAACAAAGAAGTACGCCATCTATCGACGTGGGGATGAAGTGCATGTCGAGCTGAGAATTAGTTTAACCTATATTTAAAATCTTAACCTTAACTATCTTACCTAACTCCAAACCTTATATTTTGTAGGTCAAATAGGTTTTAAATTAGACATTTTATTTGCTGCACCTCCTCCTCCTTTTAGTATAACTTTATTAGTCTAAATCTTTAGGGTTAACCACGAAAAGGTTTTATTAGTAAACAGGATGAAAGTTATGTCAGTATAAAAGAAGGAACGCCTCCAGAACTTGATGAGTTGATCAAGTTTGATAACACTTCCATTATCTTGTAAACTTGCATCACAAATACCTACTTGATGTCCTGAAAAACAATGAATAAAAAAATGTGATGCTGGGTCTCCATTACTAAGGTTTGGAGTAAGTGTTTAATATTGGTATCGGTCCCTTATCATCAAAGTGGTCCATATCGACTCCCAGGAGTGGAAGACGAAGATCTACAATATCGTAATTGAAGACCTCTTATATATAACTAGCAGGCAAATCCGTAGTATTTAAATAGCTAAGCAAAAGCAGCATCGGCCGTTCGCGAGCGTCGCGTTGATCAGTTTCACTATTTATCTGCCATTGTTTCGTCTTCATAAACATCGCGCTTTATGACCGCCTTAACTGCTTGAAGACCGTTCATACGAAGCCAGGGATCTTTTTGCTATCTCCATTGTATGTGCAACATAGTTATCATCAAATTGGTTATCGCACTATAGCTACAACATAATTTTTATCAAATGACCGTCCACGACACGACAACCGATGTCGCTAGGTCGCAACTATCGATGTTAGCTATTAAATCATCATCATCATCAGAACCCGTTAATGGCCCACTGCTGAGCCGTGTGTCCTCCTCAGAATGAGGAGGATTAGACCATGGTCTACTATTCTGGCCCAGTGCGAGTTTGTAGAATACACACAGCTTTTAGACATGGAGAACTCTCGGGAGTGCAGGTTTCCTCACGATGTTTTCCTTCACCGTTAAAGCAAGTGATATTTAATTGCTTAAAACACACATCACTCAGAGTCAGAGGTGTGAGCCCAAGATCGAACTTGGACCTCCCGAGTAGAGGTCAACGTCTTAACCACTAGGCTATCACTGCTTTAGTTATAAAGTAATCAATGTTTAATATTTCTTTTGGAGTCTGGAAGTGTGGAGTCTGTGAGAACTTTAAATTAAGATCAACTAACTCACTGATATATTAAAAAAAAATCTGCGTCTCAGACTGTGGCTTTTCCTTACGTATGTGACCACTAAAAAGGAAGCTATCCAGAACTATTCGTTAGAGGTCGTGTAATAGAAAAATTTCCAAGTGTTTTGAGATAATTTTCTGTACTGTTAACATTTAGTGAATGCCCAGTGTTGGAATAAACTGTCGTCGTAAGAACAAGTCTTAAGTACCAATAAACGTTGTTTAGAGTTTTGAGAAAATTAAGTTTTTTACTTTTAAGAACTCGCCTTTAGTATTGTGTTTGTTATTTATTTATTTAACTATACAACTGTGTGAGAATTAAGGCCAAAACCAGAGGATTGGCTAAATGTATTATTTTAAAACACCTACATATTATAGATAGGATTTTTAAGCGATATAGGGGCTGCGAATTACTACAACGTCTTACTATGATGATGATGGATGGATGGATGGTATTGAATGGGTACGATATTGAATAACGAAAACCTGAAGATGAGAGAGAAAGATAAAGTGCTCAGTTGAGCAGTGCTTGTGGCTGGCGACCCGATTTCATATACCTATAACTCACGTATACATGAATAAAGGAGACCATAGTTACACTTGCACAACTTTTTAGAATACTCAAACTTCAAACTTCCTCAGTTCATATCTACTTCAATCATCAGCTATCTATGTATTGATAACCCAAGCATATGTCCTCGACTTTGTCTGAGTGGATTGAAATGTGTATGAGACAACACTGTGATCAGACATTTACTTATTTTTTTATTTACTTACACACCCATCAATGATCCACTCCCTTATTAATACACTCAGCCTTTCAAGAACTCACTTAATTTTTTTTTATTTTTTTTTTTATTTATAACTTTATTGTACACCACATAAAAAATAATACAGTAAAACAAATACTAAATATAATGTGAAGTACAACGGGCGGTCTTATGACTAGTTAGCCATCTCTTCCAGACAATCCTGTCTTCGGAGGAGCGGGAGCGAGAACTAATAAATATTCTAAGGTTATAATAAACTACATATACAATACATAAATTTAATAAACAAATATTAATTGATAATGAATAATGTCATGTAATTATTAAGATAGTGATCTTTCACTGCAATTTAATGGATAATTCGTTGAAATTTTAAGGAAATAATCAATCTTTTTTGTGTGATAAAGGTATCTTTAGTATTAATCTTACTAATACTATAAATGGGAAAGTTTGTGTTTAAATGATTGTTACTCACACTTAAAAATGACTGAACAGATTTCAATGAAGTTTGGCACACAGACACTTTATTTATTTATTTATTAGTTTACATCGGACAACAGTGGATCCATATATTTACAATCAAGCTTATACACCTAAATGTTTATTTTGTTTAATTTAATGCGTCATGTACTGACGAATCTCCTGCGGGATCATTGTCCGCACGAAATGCCTCAGCACAGGCGCATGCAAGTCATCAGATATGACTTTGAGGATGCTGTTGTCACTCCCCCGAAGCCTTCTTATCAGCGAAGCTACTTTCTTCCTGACAACGGCATGAAAGTCATCAGTGTGAGCTTGAGCAAACATACTGGAGGCACTACAGAATCGGGGGAGTTTCAACATCATCCTGAAAACATTATTGTGTTGGATGCGCAGGGCATCTAACGACCTTTGGGAACACGCAAACCACAGGCAAATCTGCGGGCCAGCATGTTCCCTCGGGCCGCAAGCGCCCTACGTTCCCTCTCCACATCGTCATCGTCTTTAAGGTCGTCAACCAGAATATGCCCTATATATTTAAACTGCGTTACTCGTTTTAAAATCTTGCCGTTTAAGGTGATAGAGGGAAAAGTATCAGGACACTTGTTGGCGGCCTTGAAGACCATGAACTCACTCTTCTCGACATTATATATCAGACCATGTGATCCGGCATACCTCTCACAGACTCTCAGCATCTCTCCAATAGACCCCGCAGTCGGTCCCAGCAGCACCATGTCGTCTGCGTAGCTGATGTTGTTCACACATACGCCCCCCACGCGGCAGCCAACGCGCATACTGCTGAGCTCGACTAATTATAACCTTGATTAACCCATATGCTACTATTTATCCCGGAAATCAGGGTTCCTGGGAGTTATTAGTAAAAAACATTTACTCGTACTATTATTTACCGAGCAAAGCCGTGGCGGAATGACTAGTTCATATTATAAAGGTATCTTTGAGTCTTTAATGCCGTTTTTGGATTATTGAGTGAAATCATGTAAACATACAAACTTTCATATCGTACTACTATTATAAATTCGAATGTTTGTTAGTCAATTAAACCAAAACGGCTAAACAGATTTGAATGAAATTTCGCACACAGGTACCTTATAACTGGATTAATATATATGCTACTTTTTATCCCGGAAAAAATCATATTTCCTGTGGTAAAATAATAAAATATATACATAGTATTTCGCCTGAATATTTTTAATTAGCGTGCGAAGACGGGGCGAGTTGACTAGTTTATAATATTAGTAAGATAAGACATACAACCACACACGCCTACTACAATGTATTACTTAGTTCAAAGTTCAAATAACCCGTACAGTTCAAAGTATTATCTGTTTGTGTGAACAAATACGAGTATAGCAACACTGTCACATTATATAAAGAGTACAGACACATCGTGATTTCCTTTTTGAGTGGATTTGGCTTCGTGATTATCAACTAGTGCTGCCCTCGCTGCGCTGAGAGATTTTATTATTATCTCATAAATTAAAAGAAGACTGATGTACAGTTATATAGTTAATTTTTCTCTTAGACTTACAATTTATTGAGTAAGAAGGCCTGTCAGGTTACGTTTCCACCTGAGATGTGCGAGAATGTGTAGCGAGAGATGTGTATGTCCAATAACAAATCCTCGCAACATGAAATAAAGAGAACAGGAAGAATTTATCCTTAAAAAGATTGTATAGCAGGAAAAATCTTTACTTCAAATAAATATCTTATACTAATATATAAAGCTGAAGAGTTTGTTTGCTTGAACGCGCTAATCTCAGGAACTACTGGTCCGATTTAAATAATACTTTCAGTGTTAGATAGCCCATTTATCGAGAAAGGCTATAGGCTATATATCATCTTGTTACGATCCATAGGAGCGGAGCTATATGCGGACAAAGCCGCAAAGGTCGGCTAGTCCTACTAATATTATAAACGCGAAAGTTTGTTAGAATGTATGGATGTATGTTTGTTGCTCTTTCACGTAAAAACCACTGAATGGAATTTGATGAAACTTTACAATAATATAGCTTACATATCAGAATAACATATAGGCTATAGTTTATAATGATATAGTGTTAATTATCCTAAATATAGCGGGTGAAACCGCGAGGCGCAGCTAGTATAAAATAAATATAAAGATATGTAATATAGATTTATTCAAATCAAAATCAAATAAAATCTAAGGACTAGAATGTTCTAAGGTTCAGTTTTCGGTATATTTAAACAAGTGACCGGAAGAGTCCAGTTTGCTGAAGCATTTTGATCATTCACTCACAGCTACTCGTAACTATTGTACGTGTATGGGAATGAGGTCATTTAGTTTAGTTATTTAAACCATATAGACAGCAAAGTGTAATATTTGATTTCTTATATTACGTAGGCTGGAAATTGAGTTATGTATGTTTATATTTAAATATATATTTTGGAAATAAATCCTAATGTAAAATAAAGAATTTTATTTTTCGTCTAATAAATAAATAGATATAGTATAAATTGACAACGACAACTTTTTAAAATGTGCTTAATAATTATTATTATTAAAAAAAATAAGAAGTGAGAATTGAGAAGGGATAAGGGAGAAGTCAGAAGTGAGAAGTGAGAAGTGAAGAGTGAGGAATGAGAGATAATGTTCAGTAGATGGATGAGTTCAACCGAGTGAGTTAAAGTTTCTTGAACCTAGACGATTTATCCCTTAGCGAAGGGTGGATCAGCTATTTATTTGATAAAAATCTAGTTATATGAAGCTCGTTTCAGTATTTAGATAGAATGGGACAGACAGAGCCACGTGGGTGCGAAGTGGTGGCACTACGCTGGGTTTGTTTAAGTAATGGACTCTGCCAGGAACATTGCAACTGGATTACAAAAAGGTGTAGAGATATCTTTTACTAATGTTATGTCCGATTTTGATTGATAATACTGATAACTCTATAATCATGTATAGTAACCATGATAGCTATAATCATAAAAAAAAATTAATACGAGATGTTTATACAGTAAGTAATGAAGGAAAGAGATAGATGCAAAGACAATGTCAAAAACTTTTGTAGATGTATTAAACTGAATGAATTATTTCTCATTATCATTATATTTCATTATTATTTCACACACATGCGCGCACAAACACACATATACAGAAACATATACATTCACGAACAGCACAGCTCAACATTTGTAAACCTTCTTATAGTGGGTAACTAAATAATTATAAACAAGTGCCAATGGGACTCGCGCACGAAGGGTTCCGTACCAATATTTTGCAAAAGCATTATGTTTGATGAACAACAGATGAAATTAAGTTTTATTTAAATAAGTTTTTTATATACACACTTATAGAGGACTAGCGGCCCATCCCGGCTTCGCGCGGGTGGAATATTATTTTTAAAAATATATTGGCCCTCCCGCATTTCGGTGCCCCCTCTCTTGCCGCGTTACTCGCTGCGCTGCGTCGCTACACTGGCCTGTCGCGTCGTCGTGTATTTTTTGTTTATATTGATATTTTTAATTTCATAATATCTTTTGAATGGAAAGTCCGATTTTAATAATTCAAAAAGTGATTTACAGGTATTGAAATAGTCTTGAATACGAAATAATTTATTTGGATAAGGATTAATACACAGTTATAGAAAACATGGTCTGATTTTGATAGGCATTTTTATCAACTTTTAAAATGTAAAAAAGTAGTTATGGTGACGTAACTATAATAGTTGGACATATGGTCTCGCGGACTTTTTTGTAGATATTGATACGTTCTATAATATTCTAGAACATTTTTTTGTTCTATCATCAATACTTTTTGCAGCGCATGCGATGAAAGATATTTTATGGCAAATTTTTTGGCACCTTGGGTTGGTTTTCGTAAGATTTCCTAAGGAACTCTAATTTTTCTTGTATTAAATATAGCCTATGTTACTCAGGGATAATGTAGCTTCCTAATGGTGAAAGAATTTTTGATATCGGTCCAGTAGTTTTTATGTTTATTCGTTACATACAAAAATACAAAAATACAAAAATACAAATCTTACTTCTTTATAATATTAGTATAGATGACTCCCAGGGCACACGTTTCCGCAGCTCTACTCATTTCCTATTCTCCCAATATCTTGTACCACATCCTTTATTTTCATGCGCACCCTTCTAAGAAGCGTCACCCACCCACTAAGTAGGGCTATGATCACTGTTTGACCAAATTAACACTTTTAAACTCACTCAGACAAACCTATTTAACTCTAATGCTACTTAGTTTTCTTCTCATACATTGTTAGTATTGTTTTTTTTTAAATTAGATGAATGATACTGATTGTAAGCTCATTTAGTAACTGACCCTTTAATACTGTCATTTATAACATACGAATATATTAAGAACTCGTCTGCTAGCAACACTGTATTCAAATAGATCTTAACTTATACTAATATATAAAGCTGAAGAGTTTGTTTGTTTGAACGCGCTAATCTCAGGAACTACTCATCCGATTTGAATAATTCTTTCAGTGTTAGATAGCCGATTTATCGAGGAAGGCTATAGGCTATATATCATCACACTACAACCAATAGGAGCGGAGCTATATGCGGACGAAATCGCAAGGGTCGACTAGTACTAATATATATAGCTGAAGAGTTGTTTGCTTGAACGCGCTAATCTCAGGAACTACTGGTCCGATTTGAAAAATTCTTTCAGTATTAGATAGCCGATTTATCGAGCAAGGCTATAGGCTATATATCATCACGCTGCGACCCATAGGAGCGGAGCATCACGCAGATGAATTCGCACGGGTCGACTAGTTTATTATAAATATGAATATTTAAATATTTATTATTTGTGAATGTCTGTTTCTCAATATCTCAAAAGGGCAGAACGTAAATTTACCTACTTAGGAATTGCTGTTCGTTAGTCTCACTAAAACTTAAAAACGACTTAACCGATTTGGCTAACTTTCGTTTTGAATTATTTTTGGGAGTCCAGGAAAGGTTTAAACGGTGAAAAAGCTAAAACGATTATAATTAAACTTTTATCTGTAGTGTAATACACCTCAGCGAAGCGAGGATGGGTCAGCTAGTTTATAATATAAGTATAAATTCTAGATCAAATATATACCTTTTTTTGGGAGTAAAAAAATGCAAAGAATTCAAGTTCCTCTATTATGGTTTTATACAACGTGTTAATTGTTGAAGCAAATAACAACTTGACTTCTCATTTGAGTGTAAGATCAGTAGTCCTTTCTTAGAAGTTTGTTTAGTAAATATAAGTTCCAAGGTTCCTTTTGTAGTAGCAGACACACAAACATTTAAAAAGACAGATATAAATGATAAAATCTTTGAAAAAGAGGGAATTTTACAGTTAGCCTTAATAGCGCATGCTTCTTTATAATTTTAAAAGACTGACGATGGTTTTCTTAATTCACCATCATCATCATAATCACAACCCATTAATGGCCCACTGCTGAGCCAGGTCTTCTCCTCAGAATGAGGAGAAGGTTAGGCCATATTCCACCACACTGGCCCAGTATGGGTTGGCAAACTTCACACACCTTTGAGAACTTTTAGGGAACTCTCAGGAGTGCAGGTTTCCTCACGATGTTTTCCTTCACCGTTAAAGCAAGTGATATTTAATTTCTTAAAACACATATAACTCAGAAAAGTGTGCCTGTGTGGGGGATCGAACTCGGACCTCCCAAGTAAGACATCAATAAAATAAATTATGCTAAATAAATTTACAAAGTATTAAGAAAAGAATGGTGAAGAAGAAGAACTTTATATAGAACAACAACAACAACAACAATATTACAAAACATAACTAAGAAAAAACTTAGACGTCTATATCACTATGTTGCTTGTGCCCTTATTCTTATTCATATAGGGCTCTAGAAATAGAGAATCTAACTTAGACGTTAATTCAATCGACGTCGTAGAGCATTGCGGTATTAATGATGAAGCAACGTAATGTTTATTTCATTAAATTTCAAAAAAATACACGAAGTAAAGTAGCAAGTCCAGATAGTCGTTAGACGAGCTTGTCAATCACAGTAATAATAGCTGACACCCGTCAAAAGTTGTACCAAATCGTATCGGAGCGATGACCCGCACTAACAACTCCGACCAAAATCCTTCGAAGGGTCCCTGGCTCATCTAAGACACAATCCAAAGGGTTCCTTGTCTAAAACACAATGTACGTAAAATAAACTATCATATAATATCAATAATGTATTCACGTACGCACGGACACATGTATTTTAAATACCTATTATTAGAACCAGTTGATGTAATTTTAGGGAAGGGTTCCAGCTTTGTTGGGCTAAGGGCTCTGATTGAAATTCCCATGGTTACAACAAAGGTGTATCGATTTGTAGAGGAACACTTGGATGTTAAGTCGTTATGACATGTATGTGTGTTTTTGACAGGAGCGTGACGTGTTTTGTGATTTGGAATCCTTAAATATTTTCAAATTAACATTATTCCCTTCTTTATCAGTGAATCTGTATCTAAGTAACTATTTCATGAAAGGTGAAATTTGATGGTAGAGACATTGTTTTCTTTATTAATTCACACTTTTGAAAATTAGATTTTTACCAAAAATATTGGTGTCGCGCTGAGCCCCAAGCTTACCCCTTACCGTGTGATAGAGAGAACTACAGCTCGAACTGATTGTACCTACGTAACATTAAGAAAATCGTCCTTTCGTAAACCCCTAGGTTTCCTCCTCGAAATCTGGACCGATTTTAATATTTTATTTCGTTAAAATGCAGTACAGGGTCTAAGCTATGTCCGTAGGTTTTACTTTTTGGTTTATGTTAGTAATAATTAGTTTGCTGGATGTTTGCAAATGTAAATAAAAAAGTCGTTTTTTTAACTTTAAAAGTTTTTTTTTTCTATTAAATTAATCAAATAATATCAAAAAACAAAACGTACAGTCATGGCAGAGGTACGTATATATCGCATGGTATTTTTTTTTCTTCTGTAACTTCATTATCCTAGGAGGAAACAGGGGACTACGTTTGTATGAAAAAAGTGTCGACTGATTTCCTATCTATTTTTCACTATCGATATTAGAAAGGCCACTAAAAGCCCAAGAATACAGAAATGATTTTTTTGATTAGTTGTAGTGTTAGAGAATTAGAAAATCAAGTAGATCGACAATCGTACGTCGAACGAAACTTACGTCGATTGTCGATCGCGATCTACTTGTGTGGTGTGTCCTGGTTTGGGTTCGCGCGTCCCACTTTTATGTGGGCGGTATGCTCTTCTTGATTGTGTCGTTAGAGTCTGGTTGTGTTCATATTTCCGCAGATTATAGCAAGGTAACCTTTTTGATTCCTTTTTAATCATGAATTCAAATTAACATTAAAGATCGATAAAACATCAGCAACACAAAAATCTTATTAACAGCATACAGGGAACATCTTTGTTTAATCGTCTCGTCTCTCCAACAGGAAAAATGGGAATAATTCCTATTATCGTTTAATAGTTGAGTTCTACCGCAAATATATATTTTATATATATTCGCGGGTAGTTAGTACTTTTTATCTGATTTTAAGTATTCCTACGTGTAGACCTCCTTTCCGATAGGACTGAGCCAGTCCGTTAAGTGATATCACGCAGAACGTATTAAAGTAGTGAGACTAATAGTTTTGTGTTGTTTATTGGCGTGGTGCCAGAAGGTAGCGAGCGTGGTAGGGAGGTCAAATGGTAGAGGTGAGTGTTAATGGGTAGTAGCCTGGTTATCAAGCCGTAGACCCTCCTGAGCTTCGTCTAGATTGCATGTTAGTATGTATTGTCGTTTGAGCGTTATCATGTGTTGTACGTGTTATGCTATCCTTATATTATTTAAGTATTTCGTAATTACTGCATGTTGTATACCAAAATAATGTCCAATGTCCGCACTTTCGAATAGCACAACATACAAAAGGATTCAATCTAGTACCTTTCTTTAGCAAATGTCATAAACGACGATCACATGCTTCGACGCCTATAACTCAACTCATTGTGGCTGAGTTATTAAACGGGACTTCAATCAACTTTTACGAGCAATCTCTCGTAAAAATATTTAACTGTTTGTTTGCACGTAATATTAACGATCACCATTATCGAAGGACAGGAATTTAGCCTCTAGACTTGAGGGTAATGTTCTGGTTACACTGGACAACTAAGTACTGTTAGAAACTTTCCAAGATGTTTTAGATGCTATAGGCATGCACATCCAATATCATACTGCTTTTTTAAATTTATTTGTCATGAAATAAAGCACTTTTTTTTCATCTTTCTATCTCTTTATTATTTTCTCATTAGTGGATAGAGATATTAACGATATTACTATAATAACTCTTATATCAAACATTATAATTTTTTGGTTATTTTAATAATATATTCCTTATTTTTGTTTTAAATCAGAAAAAAAAGGATTTAATTTTTAAGCTTATGCGTATCTCCAGCATTAGATCCTGATGAGCTATTGGTATTATCAACGTTAAATTAATTTTTATAAATATTAGTTTAAGACTAAAACTTCTAATCTTCATATTATTAACATATTGTCCCGAGATCAGATTTGAATGGAACCTATATTTTATTTCAATTTCATTCATTAACGTTTGTATGATATGCATACAAACACACAAACAGGGAGATATTAAATTAATTAATTCGGAAGAAGAAGTGGCAAGCACGTTTGAAAAATTCTTTACTGATATACCTATCAAAGTAACATCTGCATTAAAATCATCGCCCTTAGATGCTATTTCTCTACTTAAAAATAAACTCCCAGGCTATGCTAATTACTTTGAGTTTAAACATATTACTTCATTTGATATTATTAAGAATTTCAGGACACTTAATATAAAAAAAACTGGTGATTTATGGGACATCTCAGTAAAAATATTAAATACAATAATCAATAATATTGCCCCACATCTAGCTGATATTTTTAATAAATGTGTCGATACAGGAAAGTTTCCGGACTTAATGAAGCACAGTAAAATAATACCTCTATTTAAAAATGGAAACAGGAAAGATCCCGGTAACTATAGACCAATCTCTATATTACCATCACTGAGTAAAGTTTTTGAAAAGATTATTTTAAACCAACTTTTAGAATATTTTAATGAAAATAAACTATTTCATAGTGAACAGTATGGTTTTACTAGGGGTAGGTCAACAACAGATGCCGGAGTTGCTCTTCTTAAGCATATTTATGAAGCATGGGAGAAATCACAGAATGCGATTGGTGTATTTTGCGATTTGTCCAAGGCCTTTGATTGTGTTCAACATGAAACACTTTTAAAAAAACTTAATTATTACGGTATATGTGGTGTTTCTCTGGATCTAATTGCCTCATACCTAAATCAAAGAGTCCAGAGGATTACTATTAATGGTGTAAAATCTTCTGGATCTTTGCTACAAATGGGCGTTCCACAGGGATCCATTTTAGGCCCGTTTTTATTTTTGGTTTATATTAATGATCTGCCATACTATGTGAAGAACTTGTGTGATATTGTACTTTTTGCTGATGATACATCTCTTATATTTAAAGTAAACAGAAATAAACATAATTATGACGATGTAAACAGTGCATTATCGCAGGTTCTTCAATGGTTTACGGTAAATAACTTAGTTCTTAATGCTAAAAAAACCAAATGCGTTGAGTTTGCTTTACCTAATGTTAAAAAACAAAAATTTAACCTACGTTTAAATAATGAAATTTTAGATGTGGCGGACTCGACGGTATTTCTGGGTATAATTTTAGATTCAAAACTCCAGTGGAACCCCCATCTATCATCTCTAGCGGGAAGACTCAGCTCAGCTGCCTATGCAGTAAGGAAAGTCAGACAAATGACTGATATCAATACTGCTAGGCTAGTTTACTTCAGTTACTTTCACAGTATTATGTCTTATGGCATTTTACTGTGGGGTAGGGCCGCGGACATTGAATCCATTTTTATTCTTCAAAAGAGAGCTGTTCGGGCCATTTATAACTTAAGAGCGCGGGATTCCCTTAGAGATGTATATAAAAAAATAGACGTTCTTACAGTCCCATCTCAATACATATATTGTAATATTTTGTTCATTTACCAGAATATTCATTTGTATTCAAAACACAGTGACAAACATAATGTTAATACTAGAAACAGAAATAAACTTGTAACGCCTTACTATCGTCTCCACAAAGTGAGTAATAGCTTCATGGGGCTTGGTGTTTGCATCTATAATAAGATTCCACAGCCTATATTAGACTTGCCACTTCAACAATTTAAAACTCGTATCAAGAAGTCATTAATATATAAAGCATACTATAATGTACAGGATTACTTAAATGATGAGAATGCTTGGAATCTAAGTGACGTTGACTCTCAAGTTAAATGATTTGTATAACAGACTATGTAAACATGGCTTTTTGAAAAGAGCGACTGTTGAGTTTCTGGCCGGCTCTTCTCAACAGAAAACTGCTTTCCGAGCTGGTGGTAGCTTCAGACAAACTAACTGACCGACAAATTTTTGACGTTTCAAAAGTACTTTTCAAAAAAGTCTAATTGAAATAAATAATTTTGATTTGATTTGATAAGATTTTTTTAAAGATTATTTTGGCTTCTAATGGTGTTAAAGACCGGGTGCATTGTTTTCTTAAATATATTCTATATTTACATAAGTTACATTTTTTATCTATACTTCTATACTAATGTTATAAAGGGAGTAATCTCTGGATCTACTAAACCGATTTTGAAAATTCTTTTACCAATAGAAAGCTACATTATATGTAAGTATCATATGCTATATATTAACCCGGATAATAATAAGACTTTTTCGTGGTAGTTGGATTTGCAAAGTAAGTCTGAGAAAAAACAGTCTAACGAAAACATGTCTTACGAACGGTGCCTTTATGATGAGAGATAAGTGTATGATTCTTAGCTGCAAGTAGATGAGAATAAATAAATGAGTGAATGAGTGAGTGAACAGTTTGAGTACACCTCAACGAAGCGAGAGCGGATCGTCTAGTTATATACTCAAATATTTATAATTAGCTGAACCGAACAACTTCCTCTGCGTCACATAATATATTAGGTATATGAAATTTCTCATTGATCCTCGGTTCCTATGAGTCGTAGCGTTATGTTATATAGCCTATAGCCTTCCTGATAAATGGGCTATTTAACACTAAAAGAATTTTTCAATTCAGACCAGCAGCTCCTGAGATAAGCGCGTTCAACCAATCAAACAAACTCATCAGCTTTATAATATTAGTATAGATAAGTCGCAATATTCCAAAATTTTGATTCCCTCAGCCATTCTGCATCAGATAATAAGTTTTTATTTAAACTAGAGATAGTCTGGTGCAGACACAGAGGGTGAGGGGGTGAGGGTCAGTTCGCGTATTTGATCTCAAATCGGACTTTTGTGTTGTTCGATGACATTACTATAGATTAATATTTTTCCATTAGAGTAATATATATTATAAGATAGAAAAATATTTTGCATACTGTTTTATAATTTAAAGCTCTTGTCTTGCCATTTAATACATCAAGTTTAAAATGATGCCAATTTTCAAAAACATCAATTATTATAATTTTTTAAAACGTTTTTAAGCTTATCGTTTATTTTGATTCCAAACTCTAGACAGGAGACTAATAACTTAGATCAAATGCAAATTTAATAGTTTAGGAATATACAATAATACGTACGTGCAGACCAACGCATTTTCATCGATCAATGATTGACAGATACACAAAGGAGCACTCTTTATGACTCTCCTGCGAGTCGCTTTCTTATCAAAATCAAGATTACCACCATTCCGATGCAAAACAGTCTAAGTGACACACAATTTAATACGACAACGTTCTAAGTTCTTCAAAAGTGATAGCAAGTTAGAACGTTGTCGCAATAAGTGTGGTACGCTTATGTCGTGTGACTTGTGGTCAATGTGACAAGTAAATGATAGTCATTATTGTTTGACGAATATCTCTCTAATGACGCTCGTTTTGGATCTGATAAAGCTTACTTGTCTTATTTTGCTCCGAACAATGGACAATGGGTGTTATTTTATTGTAAAAGATATAGCAATTTGTTATATTAATTTTATTTTATTTAAATATAAAGTGAGGATAAATGATTTTTTCTAAATAATCGATCTGAATCGCAATAGGATTTATTATCGATTAATAAATTCAAAACTTTTACATTCTGTTAATTTTTTTTATTACTATAGATAATGACTATATCATAGCCCCAGACGGTGCTCGGTTTCTTGCGTAAAAAAACATAAATATAGCTGTAGAGTCATTGGTATTCCTTAGACTATAAATATGTATCTGGGAATCTCGAAAACGGCTCTAACGATTTGAATTAAACTTTGTACATATATATGGTTTTTCCTAAAATATTTATCTACCTATAAAGTATAGATGTCATTTAAAAAAAATTGCCTACTCTACTTCCATATAGATAAGCCTACTTACCTCATATTTTATTGCCCTTGATGCCATTTTTATACATTTATTTACCTTTTAAAAAAAAGGAAGTATAGCTTGCTAATATTAAAATAAGGCAACAACTTGAAAAGTTGACCAACACATTGTTGCCATTGTTGTCTTTTAAAATAAGCCACACACGACTGAAAAACCTACAATGTTATTCAAAACTAAATGCGGATGTCATAAAGCGATTTTACAAACGTCGTGTCAATCGAGTTAGAATGGGTTACAAAGGAAAACGAGAAAAACTGACTGACTTATTTATAAGGTAGCCAAAAATGTTTTATAGTTATTAATACATTGAAATATGGTTGAAATTTGAGTAAAGGTTCGATTTTGGATAGTAAAACAAAATGCTAAAGAAATGCTCATTATTTAAAGCTGACTTGGCTGGAAGGACGATTTTCGATACTAACTTTATCAGTTCATATTTAATTTTTTATTGAAATATTTTTTTATTTATCATTAGCTTAACTTTTGTTAGCAACACCGTTTATAAATTATATTGTATTTGAGAGTAGTTCTTTTTATATTATTTCAAATATACTCACGTGTAGACGATATAACCTTTATGCGATAAATTAGAGTAAGTCTCTCCGGTGTTGTCGCGCAGTGTACATGGAAGTTAGTATTATAGTGTCGTGGTTAAGGTCACCCTTCTTGAGGTCCACGTAAGTTAACTTTACGATCTACTATTATTAGTGTTAAGGCAGCAAAGGGGAGCGCTGTAATTATATAAAATGCCTTTAACCCAACTCTTGGTCGCATGTCCAAAGTTATATATACAGTACAAACTCCATATAACACCAAAGTCCGTTTAAACAAAAAAAGTACATATAATATTCTTATATATAAAATTCTCGTGTCACAATGTTAGTTACCATACTCCTCCGAAACGGCTCGACCGATTTTTATGAAATTTTATATGCATATTCAGTAGGTCTGAGAATCGGCTACTATCTATTTTTCATCCCCTTAAGTGATAAGGGTGGCCCACCCCAAATTTATATGGCAAAACAACGTTTGCCGGATCAGCTAGTAATGTATAAATTTAGAATTTTTGATAGGTGAAAATAAAACTATCTATTAAAAGATTTTTTAGTCTAGCTCTTCTTCCCAAATATGTACAAGACATAGACTTAGTTTGTATGGAAAATTGAGTGTATTGAGTATTAACGTAGTTACATAAGTTGGACACCGACAGATGGTTTTGTCTTTGAGATTATCTTGAAGAGCGTTAAAAATCAGAGAAAAAGGTTATTGTCCAATATTAGCGTTGGACAGTCAAGCTCTCAATACATCACCAGCTACCACCATTATTTAGGTTTTACATTTGTTTTATTACAATTATAATGACTGTGTAGTATAGTAGTAATATAGTACTCAGCTTTGGTAACCATGACAACGGATTTTATGAACGTCATTCGTTTTAGGAGTTAAATTTCAGATTGTAATTCCTCAGTACTTACCTACGCCCTCAATAATCCCACAGTGTAAGTCTTAGGAACTTGAGATGTCAGTCAGTCAGTCAGTTATAAAGTAACTAACAAACAATGTTATAAAAAAGTTGAAACCTAATTCTTGTACCGAAACAATACTTTGAATGTATGTGTCTTCCTGTGATAGCCAGAACGTGGTGGAACTCTTCAATGGCTACTTGTAGACCTGGAAATTTGGGGATTATAGGATTTGTTTTGATGAGTCCAAAATATTGCGATAAGTTCCAGAAGGTTCTTATGATGGAAAAGAAGATGAACTCAGTTAGAAGACCGAAGATCTGACTGAAGTTTTTATTTAAATCTTAATACATGTTTAAATGTCTATATTTCTCATAGGCTCAGTTGGCATAATTCATAATTTACAGGGTTACCAGCACAATGCCACTTAGCATTCACACTATAATGCGATTGTCAGTATTTCTTGTATTATGTAATATAAATATTTTTCAGAATAGCTTCAAAGGTGAATTGCTGATGACGATAATATGCCAAATGGTTACGAAAACATTGCAAACAAAGATATATGACGTTTGCAGGAATTTATATATTTTTTATTTAATAGGGATAAAAAAAAATTTAGAATTATTGTGCCCATGTAAAAATGATTTTTTTGAAAGTCTTATTCAGTATTTTGCCAGTCAAGCTATCCTAAAGTTTAAATCGACTTTAAGGTCGATGACGAGTTGCGGGAGGTCCGTAACAAAGTTTTGAGGGTCAATAAAGAACAATATTGAAAGCGAGACTCCCTTCGATATCTACAAACGATTAACATACTAAGTGATCTATTTATTTGACCCAATTAATTTTGAGAACCTTTGCTTTAAAAAAATGGTCTGACTGACTTAATTTGAACCTTTAAAATGATTTTGCAAAACATTTCAGCGATTAAGGTCTAGATTATCAATTCCACCTCATTTTAAGAAGCGAAAATAATCTTTTTTCTTCTTATATTATAGACAGAGAGAGAGAGATGCAGACAAAAATTATATTTTTAAATCTAAAATCTAAATTTTTTTAAATCACCAAAACTTTTAAAGGCACTCGCATTGAAGTAAGTACTCTTATTAAATTTGCAAGAGTCTCGTAATCTCTTCGAGTCTCTGAATGGCTCTCAACATATTCAAAATGTACTGCTTAGACAATCAATCTTAGACCCTTTTTGAATATTGCTCCATTCACATTGACTGGATTATATTATATCTAAGTTTAAAGAGCTTTCTCAAGTGGTTTGGAGGTTTTGGTTAATGTAGATATTCCAAGATGAGCTTGAATAAAAATTAAAGCGACCCTATAAGGACAGTGTGTTACTTGTGTATCTGTATGTCTGTTTACTTGTGTATCTGTATGTCTGTCTGTACCATCGTAGAGCCCAAGATGTTGGTCCGATTCTTATGAAGTTTAATTTATTTGAAAGGTAATTTAATCAAGATGGTTCTTAGCTATGTGTTAATATATTCACAATTATAACAATCTTGTAACCATGGCAACACACTGACATTACTTACACTAGTACAGATGAAACTGTCTTTCTCGATACTTTTTTTTCTATATCAAGTATCGAATAGAATAGAGTATCAATCGAGTATCTGTGTTTTGTTTTTATAACATACGACAATACAAAAACATCGACTTGTCGTGTTGGTATCGATACTTGGTGTTAAAATTTTTATTTTTAATAGTTATTAAATATTTAAGATGTAGTCAATATGAAATATCCAGAGGTTAGTAATTTAAGGGTTAAAGTGGCGAGTCACGCGAGTCACGCGTCCAGTCCCGAGGGATGAACCGCTCCGCATAGCTGCCCTCGATTAGGATCTCCGTGAGATGTTAAATTGTTACCGATAATGCGATCTGATGCGAAAACTTTACATTATAACATACTTGGTATATTTGGTAAATATATACTTAATCTTACTCAATCACACCAAAACGGCTAAACGGATTTTATTAAAATTTGGCACGCAGATACTTCAGAACCTGGACATAGACTACTTTTTATCCCGTAAAAATTCATAGGTTAAACTTGACCAATTGACGTAATCATTTGGAGCCGTTGTGCTCCAGGCTGGCGGACCTGATTAGGGCGATGCTGTCGGGGACAGCGGAGTGGAGGGTCGTTGTCACTTTCTGCAAAGCGGTAATCAGGCAGAAGGAGTCTGCAGAACCAGAAAGAGAGAGGGATCCCGCTGCACACCTGCTTCGCAGAAGGAGGCCAGGCGAGTACGCTTGGTTAACCCTAGCCTCCCGAGAGTAAACACCGAATTTCGGGAGGTGGATCAACATGCAACTCAGCGATCCCGCGGCGTCCCTTGCAGGCGGCGATGGTCTCGGTGGTTTTTTGTTGTAAGCCCTACATACCCCTCTATTCTAGGAGAGGATGCGTAAATGCATTTTCAACCGTTTAAAAAACCATTTAAGGGTTTAAAATAATTATTTTAATCCAATAGATCATTATTTAGGAGACATATCCACTTATACTCATTAAAACAAATATCATGAAACTGAGTAAAATAAATAAATAATAGAAAAACTGGTATGAGTGAAAGATTAGGAAAGGTGATAAATAAAAATCATAAAACTCTGTGCGTCTCACAAAATCGCACAAAATCTCTCTAAGGAAAAAGAGAGAAGAGAAAGAAACAGCTTAATTAATACCAAAACAATATAACAAAACTCACCTTAATTTTCCGGACATGTTTAACTATTACTAAAATTATACTTTAATTTAGCTTCAACTTAGTATTGCGTACATTTATTTATGACACAAAAAAGACATGGTACTTACCAATGTAGGTATCACTTACAAAACGGATGCGGCTACTTGAAAACAACCCAGTAACTGACAATTTCCAACCTTAACCATTCGAGCCACACAACAACGAACAACAAACCACTTCAGAACCGGAAAGTTCTATCAGTTTTCGCGCGCCAATGACTCTGAATAACCATCCTACCTATATCTTTTTAATTTCATAATAAATATAATACAATTTTATTATAAAAGATGAACACAATGCCGTCACATTATGATACAAAGATGTGCTTGACATTGAAAAGAGTGAAGTGGGCATTTGTTTCATATTAGATTGAATTCATTGTTAGCTGGTCATTTTTTTTATTTCTTGTACTTCAAACGAGTTGGTATAATGCCGGAAGTTGTAAAGCATTGATACAGCTGAAATATATAACAGATTAAAATAGTATCCCGCCGTGGCTCAACACGTGGTTCTGCCTTTTTAAACAAAATATCTATAAATATCTTGTACGCAATATACTGTTAGTTATGATGTTGGTAGCATTGATTTGAGAAGCTTTTTACACAACATCAATCGGATGAGTAGGTATTGTAAAATATCATCATTTTTATTACATAGCGAGTATTCTAGTAGTATAGAAGGACTTTAACTCTTACTAATTAATGATAGTTTATATCTCTTTACATTAATGAAATCAGTATCAAAATTCTAGACCGGATTTCGAAAAAGTAAGCTGCGAAAATATAATTTATTTTATTAAGTTGGCAAGTGTATGCATGCTGAAAGGATGTCATTCTTTTTAATTTGCGAAATACTTGACCTACATTACGTTATATATTGTATCTATTGATGGCAGAAGTATTAAGAGATAAGATCTTTGAATGATAACTAAACCGGTAGGTACTGAATAATTAGATTTTACAATTATGAGCACAGTCCGTAGCCTATACTATTTATTTTAAAAAAAAAAAGTGTGTGTGCGATTCACACACGATAGAAGTGAAACTTCAGTAAATCGACAAAAGAATGAGATGAATATATATAATAATATAAAATAGTATGTATATTTCTGTCTCATTCTTTCCTACACATTTTTGTATTTGTGTCTCTTACCTGTCGTTTTTTCCGTTGCATCCGGTTTGAAATCACAACGATTCTAAAGAAGTTTCACTTCAAAAATGGCTGTGTGGTTTATAATACGTTAATGTAAATATGTACGAAGTCCCTAAATATTTGTTCGTAGTAATAAATATACAAATCAATAGGTAAACAATTTAATCGATTGCCATTAGCGACGCTAACGGGGTGATTTCTTCCGAGCGGCTTGTCCCTGAGAGCCACAAGAGCCAGGAGAGCCACGAGTGCCACTGAATATAATGAGCTTTAAACATCGGGGTTTCAATATATGTATTTATATTTTTTAATTGTCTACATAAATATATTTACTAGCTTTTGATATGATTTTATCATATTAGTGACATTTTTAGAATCTTTTTAAACTTTACAAGAAAACAAAGAATAGTTTTCAAAGATATTAATTATGATTATTAAAAAAAAAATCGATGCATACAAATAGATATTTTTTAGAATTATTATATATAATCTCAACCATCACCTAAACCCAAAAATCCCCCAAATTATTGTAAGATTTAAGAAACGTTTAGCTTTAAAATAAAACCATGTAAATGTACATTAGTCATGGCAATTTATAATGATCGCAGATTTATTAAATCGCACCAAACCAAAATTGACAAGCAAACAAGTATACAACCGAGCGGAGGGTTTCGTATAATGGGTATGCAAATTAATCTGTCCTCAAACAGAGGGTCCTCAATGTGTGAAAGTTGCAATAAAATTACCGATTATGCTATTGAACATTTTTATATTGCGTATTGAATTGATGAGGGCACGCTTTTAACCGACTTATAAATATGTGTTAATTTATTTCACTCAATTTATTGCTTATTTGAGTAAAAGTAAAAAATGTAAGTATTGGCCCTTAAATACTTATAAATTACTAAAGATTTTAATAACTTTAAGACCAATTTAATAAACGTCTTATAACGATGTATTGTTCTACTTATTTACATACTTGAAATCAAACTAAAGAAACTTATGAAAGTTAAGAAACGCTACACATATCGAAATATAGCAATAATTAAATAACACAATGTAACCACAGCCATTGTAACCGATACGTAATTCATAAAGAAATCACTCGAAAGCGTTAACAAAAAACATCTAATACGCATATTTCTCGTACAAATGAAATAATACTGCCACTCGAAACACATTTGCTTTTGGAGTGTTGAAAAGAAAAACAAAATTAATGATTGCGAGTAATTCGCAATAAAAATGCCACATGCGAGCAAATATGAGACGGGGGGACAATTATAACAAATTAATAACGCACACTACCCTTAAAACTCGAGTGGAGATTTGCATTCAATGGGTCTCGCCTTTGTTGCTTATTCAGATCTAAATGAAACAAAAATAATCTTATACGAACCGCGGAAAATCAGAATTGGTGTAAAAATCTTGATGGCAGTTACTGCGTTGTGCGTTTGTGGCGCACATTAAGGGTCATCTTGTTAGGGCAATAGATTGGCGACCTTATTGTGATGGTTTAGAGCTTAGAACTGAGCTGCAAAGGTATTGAAGTCACTTGAATATTAAAAGTCTTGGTAATTATTCAGGAATCCATCCATCATTAATCACAGGGGGTTGCGAACGCTGTAAAAATGATTGTTGAAAAGATAAATTACAAGACATGGCGGGTGACGTTTATTTCGCGGATACACGTGGTTTTTGTGACAAACAAACATATTGTTAGTATAATATATGGGTATAGAGCCGTTATTAGGAAAGTTTTTGAATTTTTGTGAATGATAATGTATTGTTATGCGTAATGGAATTGACGGCTAATAGCTTTGTGATGTACGGATGAATTAATCAAACATGGAGAGAATTATTATGTTCAGAATATAGTATAAGGCTGCGTTTCCCAACATTATATGTATAAAGCAAATAATTGACATCAAATAACAATGAACTAAAGCTCAATTATAAAGTATTTTCGCATATCCTAAAAAAAATTTTTTTAATATTTATTATATAAATATGATGAAAATCAACAGCATAGGAAAATACATTTAAGACGTATTTCTTTGAGGATGAATTTTTTTCTATATTCTTTCATATAACTCGAAAACCATTTAGTTCGTATACTGTATTGAAGTATGGTTTTGCAATTTTAAGTTGGAATATGATTATGTAATTTTTTTTTTAATATAATTCGAGATACCTACTAGAAACACCGAGTGAAGCACGTTCACCCAGGTACTAATTAAATAAGTTTAATTTAGTCTAGTAGAGAGAGACGACGAACTATAACCACAATATTAAGTATTGTAAAAACATCAAACTAAATATATAACTATACAAACTTTATAATAAAATTGATATACAATCAAAATACAACTCTACTGCATCGATATAAGGTCTATATTTCTATAAACAAAATGGCGCAGCTTTTTATCATTATAATTTTTATAGTGAACTTTACCGATGATAATACGATTCGCAACACGTTAATCGTATTCTATTCTATTGTAGTAGTGAATATATTTAAATTAACTATAGAATACTATTAATTGTTGTGTGTTTGTTGGTAAGGTGTTAATATTACACTAATAGTTCTTTAATGTTACATCTGCCTGTTCTCTATAGATAAAGTACATAGTTTTATTATCTGCTGCTACATACACTTATACGGGAAACAAAACTAGCTTGTAAATATTCTACTAATATTTCGTGTCTTTCATCACATGCGCTGCGGAAACTATTGATGATAGAACAAAAAAATGTTCTACAATATTATAGAACATATCAATATCTACAAAAAACTCCGCAAGACCATATGTCCATCTATTGTAATTATGTCACTAAATGCTGACCAAAATCAGACAATGTTATCCATTCCTTAGTATTATACAAATAATCCTTATACAAATAAATCATTTCGTATTCAAGACTGTTTCAATACCTGTTGATTACTTTTTGAATTATTCAAATCGGACATTCCGTTCAAAAGATATTACGAATTAAAAATGTCAATGCAAACAAAATACTAATAGAAAATGCCGACGCGCCGGTGTGACTCGAAGAAGCCAAACTGCTTCTTATCTATAGGCATAAATGCTATAAGTAGTAATGAAAAGTTTTACTAACACAATGAATATATTCAGCAATACAAGTTTAATACAATAATTATAAATTAAGGTTTTATATAGATTTATAATTTATCTGTCAGTTACTAATACTCCTCCTTTGTATTTGACTATGAAACAAAACACAAAGTCATCAAAATAAATCAAGCAATCAATCGATTGTATTGAACAATACTAGTAACTAGTTGAAAATATTATATTATAAGTTTCAAAGTTTGACTTATAAGTGGCTTATCTCTTCCCTGAGGTGGGAGGGTTTTGTCCTATGGGTCGTCAGCCATCTTCATTAAGATTAACTATTACTTACTTACTTAAAAGAGAGCATTGAGTTTGTTTTAAGTGACGTTAATGTTTGTCAAATTTTAACCCCTAAGAATGTAACATAGATTTTGTAATTTTCTATATATTTTAGTATCCTATTAATACCCTCACTCAATTATTTATAAACTCACTTATCAATTACTCTTTCACTAACACAATAACTCCCTAAACCTTTCTGACTCACTCGATCCACAGCATTAATGGGATGGGAGTGGGAGGGGGTAAGTCTGGCCCACATGCGGCTCAACTGGAACGCGTCTATGACACTTGGCGGTCGGATTCGCGTGCTGGTGGTCGCGAGCCAGTCGGGGATCAGATCCCCTACCACCAAGGGGGTGCTGGGTTGATCTATCCTGGCCCCTCACGGGAAGATTATAATTATTATGATAATTTGCCGTAGTTAAAAAGTTAAAGACTCACACTTGACGTTTTTTTAATTCTATTCCTTTTCAGCTCACATCTCGTAGCGTCATGAGTTACGACTTTCATTTTCCATTACAAGCTGTATTTCCAAAAAACGTTATCGTTATATATGCTATCAAATATTAGTAAAGATCCTATTTTATTATTCAGATCACAATAAAATACTCAAACCTTGCGTATCGTATTCATATAAGGTAAAAGAAAATCGATGGCATTAAAGCACAAGCCGAATAGAACCAGCGAAGGGTTTCAATACGAAAAATACACAATAATACATTATTTGTTATTGAATAGCTTTTTAGCTCATAATCAAAATGTAGGGGAGTAATCCCTTGCATAGGTCTTCTTGTTACGATTTACGATTTAAACAAAATATATTACAATGATAAATTTGAGGTAGGTTTTTGTGGTAATTGTCAAAAAATGGAGCTTCAAAGTTACACCAGTTTTAAGCCACTATCCTATACAAGTTAAATCATTGACAATTAACATGGATGGGAGGGTCTTCATACTAATAATAACTTGAAAAAGTTTAACCTGTGAAAAAACTAGTTCCTAAACGATAGGAGAAGCAGTAATAGCTAGTAAAGACATTGATGTCTTACTCGGGAGGTCCGAGTTCGATCCCCCACACAGGCACACACCTCTGACTTTTCTGAGTTATGTGTGAAACCAGCACTCCTGAGAGTTCTGTTCTCAATGTTCTCAAAGGTGTGTGAAGTCTGTCAACCCGCAGTGGGCCAGGTGGTGGTTATTCTGAGGAGGAGACCCGCTCAGCAGTCCCTTAATGGGTTGTGATGATGAAACGATAGGATTTTAAATGAAAATTGGAGTCTATAGAAAAAATTCGACCGAATGTGAGTCAGTGAGGGTTCCGTATTATTAAACTTGAAATTTCAAAATTTTTCCTATTGCTACATTGCGTTAACAAGTACGTTTTGAGAGCAACGGACGATATCTTTAAGCTTTTGATTCCTAAAATGGAAAATTGATAGATTTTGTTATGTAGCTACAAATTTGCAGACTTTCGATTTCGTCTACGTCTTCTTTAAGACTTTATTTCTTTACCTTTCACGATTCTAAGTCAACGGGAAGTACCTACTCGTCAATGGTAGTATCTTTTGATTGCATTTAGTCAGAAGTTTTTAGCAGGCATGTATTTAATTGACAACGAAGTGATGATTAGCTCCCATTTCATATTGTGTTACAGAACCCTAAAAAATTCATGGAATATCACCATTATAGTGTGCTTAAAGATACCAACAATGAAATAATCAAAAGAATTTCTTAATAAATCCCGAACATAATAGCAAGTGAGTATGCAACTGCTTTCCACACAAAGCTACTCGTTGTTGTGTAGAGTTGTTGCCTAACTAACTATTTAGGCAACTATTGGCTTTAATTAATCTTGACAACGGGTTATATCATTTATCAACATCAGGAATGTATCTTTACTTCCTTGGCCTATTGCGGTACTCTTTTAAGTTTTTGTGCTCATACTTAACATACTACCGGCCTAGGAGTATATTTTTTTATGCAAGATATACCTCCTCCTGATTTGTCGGAAGCTTTATTGCTTGGACCTCTATTGGCCTCTTAAATATCTACTTGGGACGTATACCGTACGGATGGAAGTTGTTGAGATGTTCTAATAGCAGATTTATCTTGTCTGCGTATAATAACGAAAATATACTGGCTACTACAGGGTCTAAAGAAGAACCCATTCTAACACCGTCGGTTTGTAAATAATAATTCCATATCACCACATAATAACCACTCGACTATATTAACTCTATATACTTGACAGGTATCTTTATGTATTGGAATAAATGGCATATTATGTTGATAGTGTCCTCTATAGATACATTCGTAAATAACGATACAAATCAAAAGTCACCACCTCCTCGTCCTTACTCAGCTTTCCCTGAGGAAATAAATCAAATTAAACCGGCTTCTGTACCTCAAATCCCAGGCACTGCTTGTCGTTCTATCTGTGCATGTTTCGTGAGTGAACCACGTTGCAGTAATTAAACACAATTAATCTTTATCAAGGCTGTTATACAATACTATGAATGCATTATAACGAAGCTTTTGTATACAATACTAAACGTGATTTGATTCACAAATAAAACGTTAGCGTTTGTGTTAAATTGTTTACATTGCTACAATCAGTATATATAATAAAATGTTAATTATCGAATGTCTGTACATGGAAGATATTTATAAAAACTTAATGTAAGAAACCAATACAATAATTAATGATCAAACGAACTTACCAAGTGAAGTATCGTACGGTAGCTCGAATCATAATGTATAAGTCTGAAAGAGGTAAACCATCGGTATCTCGCATCAGAGCACTCGAGTATAGAGCAGATCTATTAAATATGATAGAGGAAATCCAAAACGTTGTCTCGCATCATATCATCAAGCTTACTTTCGTCTTCCTTTCCTTTCTTCTTGACATCAAAATACGTTTTCTCCTAGGTGCCGTCAGCTTCTCTCCTAATCTCCTTATCTTCTTCAGTATGTAAATAACTAGGGGCCGGTCCCGGCTTCGCACGGGTGGATAATTTTTTTTTAACATTTTGGCTCCCGCATTCTGTCGCTCCCTCTATCGCCGCGTTACTCGCTGCGCTGCGAGGCACTGCACACCGCGCCGGCGGCCCGTCTGGGATTATTTTTTATCTTGATATATTTATTTCGTAATATCTTTTGACAGGAATGTCCGATTTCAATAATTCAAAAAGTAATTAACAGGTATTGAAACAGTCTTCATTACGAGATTTAATTTATTATCTATACTAATATTATAAAGAGGAAAGATTTGTATTTTTGTATGTAACGAATAAACATAAAAACTACTGGACCGATTTCAAAAATTCTTTCACAATTAGAAAGCTACATTATCCCTGAGATGTTCTTGAAGTAAAATTAGATAGTACTAGCAGAGAGACAGAGTTATATGATTTCAATAGAGTTTTTTGGCTTAATAAAGTATTAAATAGCAATTAATTTAGTATAAATTGTATAGGCAACAGACAAACACTCAACTAAAAGAAGTGGAGTCTTTGAGACGCCAACTCGGAACAATGACCTGCAAACTAATGATTAATTCAAACATTTCTAAAATCCTTTAACTTTTGGCCCACTAACTTAGCGGATAAACACTTAACTCTACCCACTAGTCGATCCGCCCCGGCTTCGCACGGGTGTGTTATTATTCTACCGCAGGCACTATGAATTTAGATTATAATATTAAAAACTTATTCAAAACCGTAGTAATGGTTACGCACAATCAGACAATACACCACTGCACAGCCATAATGGTCATCAGGCGAGCTCCATTTGACAACTGGCTCAAGCCTATCGAAGCAGAGGTTATATACAGTATTGTAATAAAATAAAAGGGACTATCCGCGAATATAAAGTTATCAACGAGCTGCTAACTAGATGTTTAGATATCACTCAATCCCGCGAAAACGGCTGAACCGATTTTGATGTAATTTGGTAAAGAGATACATTATACCTATGGGTAGGACATATGCAATATTTTATTATGTAATTTAATACTTAAGAATACAAAGTAAACGAATAAGTAAGTATGCGATTACGAAATACATGTCGAGCTGTGTGGCAGCTATGTCTTTGGGAATTACTCATATATAAATTACGTTGGTGTTCATAATTAAAATTTTAAATATATAACGAAAAGTGATTTATAGTGATATATAATAAATTGCACCCGGGCGAAGCCAGGTCGACTAGTTTTTATTTATTCAAATAAATTCGTCAACACGCTACTTTAATGGCCTATCTAAAATAATAGAATAAGACGGAATAAAACAATCGTATTGAAAAACCCCCGGAAACTGGGCGTAATTATTAAATTGAAAACCATGTTCGACGCACAATTGGGAAAAGGGTGGCTCGAGCCAGTAGCCAGAACCAGTACTGGCTCCACTAACTTGACGACGCGTACCAACCTTGGTATTCACTTATAACCACAGTAAAGTATCTATAGGTGTGCTGTGTTTGTGCACGCATCACGTTAAAACGGCTGAATCGATTCGAATAAAATTCGGTACACGGATAATTTGAAGGTAGATTAAAACATAGAGTACGTTTTTAACCGACTTCAACAAGGAGAAGGTTCTCAATTCGATTTGTAAATTTTTGTATGTATGTATATCGATTACGCCGAGATTTATGATCCGATTTACGTGATTTTTCTTTTGTTTGATGCGGAATGGTTGCCATTTGGTCCCATGAAAATTTAATATAGTTTGGCTCTGTAGTTTTCATTTAATTAATATTTTTTCCGTTCCCGTTTCTTGGAATCTATTTTGTTTAAGGCGCGCAGCACCTTTTTTTATGTATGTACTCCGATTATATCACAAAAGTTACCGTAAAACAAAATGGTAGGGTGGTACACCAAAGGTAAAGCTGAAATATTTGTCCACAAACGTAAGTATTCTTAATAAATAATAAATAACTCGAGAATGGCTAAATCAATTTGACTAATTTTATTTTTGGTAAAAACACTCAAAATAAAATTTTGATAAAACTTTTACCAGTAGCCTAATACATCACGGGGAAGCGAGGACGAGTCAGCTAGTACATTATAAAAGTATGTAAATCATAATATTATAATGATAAGTCATCGTTGAATTTCCTCATTTGATTTGTCTTGACAACTTATCTATGATAAGTCCTAGATGATTACTTTCAAGACTCATAAAAGCTTGGTTTTAAAGTTTTCCAATCTATGATAGACATTTCCTGGTCATATTGGTATATGAGTAAATTGATAAATTTATTTTCATCTCAAAACGGAACAGGGATAACGTGACGGAGGTTTTTCATCCACGGGTGAAAAGATAACTCAAAATCAAAGAAAACAATTTCTCCTCGGGTAATTATAACAAGCAAACATAGTCACGACTATAGTCTCGCTCAAAAAAGAGACAAATAATAATCATAAATATCATAACCTTCCATATGGTAGGTAAATACGCGGTAAATTTCGTGCAATTTCCAAAAACGGGTCAATGTTACGTCCCGTAGCTTACTTTCGGGACAACGACACTGACAATCGAATAACGGGACTGTCCCCTACAAAATGGGACATATGGTAACATTACACATGCGCTAGTTTTTCTTACATTTAACCTGGAACATGATGGTTATTATAATGGTTATTTATATTTAATTTTCCTTAGGACGCATTACTCAATAAAATATAATGTCAAAGTGAAAAGTATATAAAATATAACAAGAGGCGATATAAAACAACGAAAGTGAAATCCAGTGATGATTAAATTGAGAGCCATGTTCCGCGCTATACAACATGTTAACTTTTACTAGTCGAACCCCTCGTGTCTGTAGCAGAATACTATTGTAGTATATTAACAATCATCTTACTAATATAATAAAAGAAATTTAGGTTTGAATGTTTGTTACTACTCAATCGTATAAAAACGACTGAACAGATTTCATTGAAATTTTGCATACAGATACTTTATAAACTGCATTAACACATAGGCTATTTTTTACTTTTATCCGGGAAAAATTTAGGGTTCCTGTAGGATAATAATAAAATATGATTACGTAAGCGCCTGAATATTTTTATTTAGCAACAATATATTGAAAATTAATTGTTTATTGATAAATCTAAGTATTGTACGTGATGTGGTATCGCTTAGTATGTATTAAAGTCTAAATAAATAATCTTTTACAATACTTTTAATGCTTTTTTTTTCAGAAAAGTTAAATACATTAGAAATTAGAATTCAATTTTTACTAGTGATTATTAAGTAATAGCAGTAAATTTTAGGTTACAGGTCAATAAATATTTTTTTTAGATTTAAAGTAGAGTTAGAAACCATAATATAGGTATATCCTAAAGGAGCTTAAATAATTATTTTCCATTCTTACAGATATTCTAAATCACATTTTAGACCACATTATTGCATAAAGCTGTCCTAAATCTTCACACAACAACAACCAGCGCCATCTGTTGAGCGCATTTAAGCTTTACAAGGTAATGTAGAGTTTGTTAAGTATGATTTTATCATTGTAAAAGTGATTATTATAGTTAATGCTATTATTTCTTCAAAGCCTTAGGCTAATTATAAATTTATTTTATTAATGAAGTGTGTATAAATGAGCAAATAATATACTTAATAACCTTTGCCTTCTAAGAGTGTAAATAGAGAATCTTTCCAAAAAAAAGTTAGTTAAAGAATACAACAATAATTCATATCCATCATCTAGAAATATGAACTTGAATAGTATAAATGTAGATAGACAAATTACTCAATGTGTTGAATTATGAAATGTAGAGTTAAGAAGGTTTATTTAACTTAATGTAGGAAAGGAATAATTAGTTCTTATAATTTCTATTTTCATATTAATTTTTGTGATATATTATATTTGTATCAATAAAAAATTTGAATTATTATTACACCTTCATATAATAACCTTTAAAAACGAATTTTAAAGTATTATCACTTTTAATAATGACTCTATCATAAATCCGTCGGATATATTGCGCTCTAGGAATCATTCATTCATAATTGAATTGATCGAATATGATAATTTAATTGTAAGAGACTAAAAATTTTAAAAATCATTTTATTAAACTTTAAAGGGGACGTAAATTTATGTGATGCGAATATTATTTTAAATTTATTATTAAAATACTCAAATTATATTATATCATTATCACAAATAATTTTAAGAAATTATGTCTATAACACTTAAACGAACAGTTGACTGCATTTTTTCTGGTTATTAATTCCAAATACTTATAAAAAGCTAAGTCACTGAACTTCCAAGTCATTTGAGCAAAAAAGGCTATTGAAATTGTCAATAACACGCACATAGCGTTGAAAAACCACTGCGAAAAGTTAAATTATTACCAAATTAACATAAAAACGTGGGTTTATTTATACAGGATTGCACATCGTAAAAGAAAACAAAGTTTAAAATAAAAACAATTTAGTTTATTTGTATGGCGTTAACAAATTCTTTCATCAAATTCTATACATCGTTGGTACTGACATCGATTTTGAATTACATACTAATATATACATTGTATCAACTAGCCGCTTTCAATTTAAACTAATTTACAATTACTTCTCGTAACTACACTGGCAATAAATAAATTACATTAACCAAAGTAAAGCGAGAACCATCAGAGCGAAGAATGACTCGGACAAACTTAACAGTTACAGTCGATACAAAACGAAAACTGACAATGACTACATAGACCTACTCGTACAGCTAATTGTGTCACCTACAGGAAATAATCTCTTTTTGGTACCGATCTCACTTCACATAGAAACAGTAGTAACTTAAATATCTGAAGACGTATCGAAACAAAAATCACAGTTATAAACTTAATAGCCCTCTACCAGGCCTACGATACTCTCAACATATTATATATACAAGACACTTGATATGAAACACACTGGATTTACAATTCTCAACTAAGCTTTAATCTAAAAAACAATAAATAATGTCTGTGTAATTGTCTTTAACACTCGTTGTCACTGCCATACCCTAAAAGACTGGAGTCTTTCAAGGAAGGCATGTTGGTCTTCAATATATGACGGACACCGGCCGTCTCAGCTGGTCGTCGTGCGGGCTGTGCTGTGTTGGAGTCACTGGGGACACTGGAGACGATGGTGCTGCTCCGTATTGGTGGAACAGAGGTGATGAGAAATGTTTCGGTGGAGCTGCTGGCTGAGTGTATAGTGAAGAGTAGAAAGATGACACCACGGCAGCAGCTGACGATGCCGTCGGCAATTTTTCGGTAGCCGGTGCCATTAATTTGGAGAACTGTAAGTGATCCAGCTGATGAGGGAAATAGGGTGGCACTGTCGGATACGATAAGGCATCTAAATGTCCTACGGTCGGTGCCGGGCCAGCGAAATAAGGCAGCGGAAAGCTGGGGAAAGCACCAGCACCAGGAGCCGAGCCGGGAGTGTGAGGCTTTGGCTTCCTCCTTGGCCTATATTTGTAATCCGGATGTTCCTTCATATGTAAGGCACGAAGCCGCTTCGCCTCATCAATAAAGGGTCTCTTCTGCATTTCCGTCAACAACTTCCATTCAGCACCCAAACGTTTGGAAATTTCCGAATTATGCATTTTCGGGTTATCCTTCGCAATCTGGCGGCGCTGTAGTCTCGACCATACCATGAAAGCGTTCATGGGTCTCTTGATGTGGCCCTCCGACTGAGGTGAGGAAGCCGGCAGTGGTTGAGGTGCACTCGGATACTCCGGGAGCATACCGGGATGCATAGAAAATGCGTACGGGTGATGACTAAGGGTCGACATTATCATAAGTTCAATAAACACTTGGAGTTGTTAGAACATTAGCTAGTATGGCACAATGGTGAATGAGCACAGACGAGAGATTGTGTCGCGTCGAAGTCGGGCGATAGACTGATGGGACGTTGTGGTGTTCGTATGGGTATGCCGGCGGGGGGCGCGGTCAAGGCGGCGTGGCCCCTACCAATGGGTGGCGCGCGAGTAGAGCTAGAGCCCCTCCTCGGCAGGTAGCGTCGTCTCTATCCTACCTCATACGTGCGGCGCGTTCTGCTCGTCGCACCGATACCCCTCAGCACTGCGGAACGTACAGCTGTTTAGACTTTAGAGGCATATCGCAAGCTCTTATGCATGATATAACCGCTGTAATAGAACTTACTCTTAAATTTCCCTTTATATTTAAGTTTTCCTTCTTTGTTTAAAAAAAATGTTCCTATTGTTCTAACTCTATAGAGAGACAATAGATTAGAAGCATTTGTTAAGCTTTGTTATGGTTATCGTAGATAATAAAATACAAACAACGTAGATAATACTAGTATGATATAATATACTTTAAAATCACTATAATAACAAAATTAACATTTTTAAGAATTATTAATTTACACAACATTCAAACTTAAAAAGAGGAGCCGTAAACACGTGGCGTTTTTTTCCTTATCTAAATACTCTATCTTTGTGTATAAATCCAAGGACTTCCCTTGGGTTAGGTAGGTACTTTCTTTAACACTTCAATCCGGAAATCAACTTGGTTTCCTTTCGCTGAAATAAATACGTGAGAATAGATGGTAGATTATCACACTTAAAATAATGTAAGTAAAAATATACATGTTAGGTAGTTGTACACACCTCTCCTAAAGATACATGAATAATAAAAACTCCTTTAGCTAAATTATTTTACATGATATAAATCAATCGTTTTACAGAAACTGCAAAATTTAATGCGCCATAAAAACTTTAAAATACAATAAATAATATTGCAAATACCTTTAATGAATAGGCATCTAACAATATGGGATTTACGATCGCCACTCGCTGCCTTGCTGTACCGTACCGTACCGAACCGTACTAAAAGCACTATTAACGATCATACTAAACAAAATACAATGAGATAGATTAATACGATAATTGTTTTTGTTCTTAGAAAACGTGTTTATTGTTTATTACTAGACATACGAGTAAGGTTTAACCGGTTAAGGTGAGTTCGATGTGACTTTCATAATAATATAATCACTGAAGGTAAAATGGGATAATAAACACATATGTACGTTATACACATCTATAAAATAGTGCTCTTCATTTAATATGTTTCGTCTTATTCCTTATATAAAACAATATCAAAAATATATCAAGAAAATGTAGAGTTTAGGTTTACCAGGAAATATATTTATATTTTTATTTATTTCTCCAAAAATTGACGACGACGATTGAAATTGACGACTATAAATTGGAATGTCTTATACTATTATTAAACATTCATATTCAACAGCTTGGATGCTCTACAAAAGACAAATATATGGAGTTTGCACATGTTATTGTAATTATACTCGTAGCTTACAAACACACACCCAAACAAGGCAATTATATGTATAAAATATTAGAATTGCTGTAAACAGGAATCGAAGCAAAAATACTGCGCTAAAAACTAATGAAACGATCAATTCAAATTTTTAGATAGTATATTATTATTTGTATTCGGTAATACCAAACAAGACGATTTGTATTGAAAATAATAAAAATATCCATAAATTTCTGTTTAGAAAGGAACAAATCGTTAAAAACGTTAACCCTAGCAAAAATCCTTTGTGCTTAGCGTCAGACACGCTTCATTATTGTTCTTCATTAGCGGGCAGGAAAACAATTGTGCTCTAACGGGATGACCACCATAAAAATATTAACAAAACAGCCAATGTTAGTCGTATACGAGAAAAGAGGGTTCCGTATTAAAGTGAATTTATATAGAAACTCTACATTACGTGCTATTGTTGGTTCGCAATAAATGTAGAGTATAGAAAACAAGTTACAAAATGAACCAACTGAATTCAATTTCAACGTTATAAGGTATTTGTTATTTATTTATTTATTAGGATCACCAACATAGCACACAATTTTTTATTAAATAGCATGTTGTTAAATGGAGTGTACACTGTATTTATTCATCTAGCTAGTGGTCACCGTCTTCTGTGAAACCATCACAGTCATATTATACGACTAACTTAACGCCTCTAGAAAGCTTCACGATCAGATTTATTCTAAGACTATAATAAATGAATACTACAGATACAGCATTTTAAATTTAGGATAGATAGAAAAACAGGAATCCAAAATAATAACAAAATGTATCAAAATATGAATAAGATAGAGTTCAAAATGAGACGTTCAAACTCTACTGCCATTTAGCAAAGCGCTTTTAATTGTATAATAAAATAATAATTATACTCTAAGCGAGGCATTTCTTGTACTTTTATTGCTTTTGAAGTATTGTTGTGAAGGAAAGACGTGCCAAACGTAGTTAAGTAACAATTTTATACGTACAATGGTAGAGTATAAAATTATTATTTAGATATAAGATCTAAATAATCATAGTATATTAGTAGACGGAGTCCCACTAAAAATCATGTAGGAGCATATTGCTCTAATGCTTTTAAAAGGTTTAAACAAAAATTTCTAATGAATGTTTTACTTAAATGTTTTCATTTAAATTTTCGTGTCGTTTATGAACTCTACATCTGCCGCGTGACTTTATCTATTTTATTTTATTCCTTATTTTAAGTAACAAAAACAATGTATCGTAAAGTAGTAATTTTAAGATTTTAACTGAATTTATCTATTAACAAAATATTGTTTTCTGTTTTTATTTTATTGACATTAAACATTATCTCGCTATTTGAAGGGATAAATTGACTTTAACTCTGACTAAGTAAATACTATATATCGAAAAAAAAAGGTTTTTAACTAATTAAAATAATAGTAAAATAACTACTTAACTTTAAAGTTGTTATAAATGTTACATGTAACGCCATCTATCTTCAACAATCGCTGTCTTGCAAATTAATGAGTAAGTTACTACTTGAGAAATAAGCAAAGAAATAAGAATTTAAATCACGAATAAAAAAATATATTTATTTGTGTATATTTTGACATTTAGATTATTGAAAAAACTCGTTAGTTACCTTTACAAAGCATTAATATATCTATTGTAGAGTTTGTATCTCTGTAATATAAGACTTTTTCATCTTGCTAGAAATTTAGAGTTGTATCTATTTATTAGTATCTTGTTTTTTTATTGATCATTAACAGATTATATGAACTTAATTTTTTTATTTATAACAGGTCTGCTTAGTTATTAACTTGTTTTACGAATAGAATAATTTCAGCAGATATTTTTTTCTTTTTATCTCAACACTAACAGTTAAATAACTATTCTAATAATTTTTAAGAGTTCATATAACTTTAAAATACAGACTCCTAGCGCCATCTAGTTCACCCTCCAGTAAAAGTCAAACAATATCGATCAACAGGTAGAGATAGAGTCCCTTATATTTAAACTGGCTTTGTCAGAGGTTTAAAAACTAAAATTTGTTTATTACACGTTTTATTATATCGTCGTGTGCCGACTATTACAGTTATTATAACTAAACAGTTTTACTAATATCATAAAACTAAACACTTGTACCTGATGTTTTAAATGTTTGTTCTAGCTATTTAGAAACAATATAATGTTTTATTTTTTTTATAATTAGTTAGAACAAAGTAACAAAAACAAACCAAAGTATGTATTAGTGCAAAATTTATTTAAATTAAATAAATAATAATAAATACTGACGTCTTTACCTCTCTATTATATTCATGGCAGTCCTTTCTGTCTCTCTTTCATATATGTTATTCTACCTTTTTTTTATAATTAAAATAATTTCTGGTACTTCTAGAATACTTTATACTTAATAAAGAACTTGTAGAGTACAGTAGTTTGTAAGTTTGAGCGTTTAATTAGGAACAATTAAACGTTATAAAGCTCTATCACCCATAGGAAGTAGCTAAAGTATTATTTAAGTCAATACAGCAAAGGCAAACCTTGTAAACATTAATAGTTTATCACCAATGCTCAAATAAATGGTGAAAAAACTAATTTTCAACCCCTCACAAACCCAGTGGTGGGTGGGAGCGCTATGTAAGAGATACTCGTACAGCTATATAATAATAACATTATATCAAAATGCATCGCACCTAATTACTTACCGCACAATGCAGGCAGGCGTCTCTCTCTCTCTCCTCTCTCCTCACTGCACAATATGTGTTTGAGAGGGAAGAGCTACTCTGCATTCACCACAATAGCTACCGCAACCTTATTCGCCCTATCTTGCTATTTTAATTTACTCAAATTTCCCTTGACACCTCCACATACCATTAACTTTTTTAGCTCAGCTCCCAGTTTTTTTTAACTTTTAATACGAATATGTTAGGATTTGGTATTGTTTTGGGGGCTAGTTACGGATTAATTAAGTTTAATCTAGGGCAGAGTATGTTAAGAATTTTATATATTTAATATTTTTTCTACAAATAATTTAACACCTACATCTATTCATCGAGATTTTTCTTTTTAATCTGGGTCTTGTAAATACTAAAATTTTACCTTTTAAAATATTTAAATACTCTAAAAAAATTCAAACATGTATCTTGTGACTAATGGCCGCAATTAATAATTAACCTCAATCCATAATCTTTGAATTCAGTTGTAGAAATTATGTAGTTAAAAAAAATAGTTCCAGTCGATCTACACTAGTCATTCAAGGATTATAAAACTATAGCCTTGTGATGTTTTTTTAATTCTTTTTTTTTCAATAAAAATAAAAATTATATCTACAAGTAAGCCATAGACAATGAATTCTTATAGCGAATACATTTAATTATGATCTTATTCTGACATTTTCATAGACAAATAGATAAACATAGAGATTAGACTTGATATGTTCAATTTCAATTATTTATTTTAAAAAATACTGAAGAGGATTTTTTAAATTATAATTACTAAATTGTTTAATGTTATTTTATTATTTATAGTTATATATTTATCTCGTTAGCGTCATCATATATATTATCTTATGTAAAACAAATGTTAGGATTTATGTGTACAGTATAGGTTTTGTGCTATAAATAAATTAAAAAAGATTAACAGAGCAACATCTTTAGTACAGGTAAGTTAGTATTTATAAAAATATATGTAATGTAATAGTTTTAAATAAAATATTAAATTCCAGTAATACAGTGTCACCGAGCCCTGGTACGGGTTGTATTATTTTTTAGCAGAATGCACTCGGTTAATGGCCGCCAATGATAATACGTATTGTGGCTCGTCTCGCGGGCAATCTCAATAATGTATGCTTTGTGATGCGAGTATTTAATATTATCCAATTAACGTAATGCTTGGGTAGTGGATCATGGATTTAAATATATATTAATACGAAATACTTGGTGTGTAGTCACCAAAATGTGTGATAAAGGAGAGTATAAATTTTGCAGATGGTTACTTGGTATACTTTCTTTTGTACATCTCTGGAAGGTTCCTGAAGTGTTCCAGTCGTGCAACATGTAAGTCAGACTTCTCCTTTACTTCTCAGTCTCCTATTAAATTAAATTAAATCAGCCAAGATAATAAAGGCAAGCAAAGAAATCCATACTGTTAGAAAGTTATGCTTAAGCCATAGAGTTATTAGTACGAGTATCTTGAAAGAAAAAAAAGACTATCAATCAATCAAAAATAAATACCTAAACATATGCATGCATGCATACATACATACACACAGATAATCATATACAAAACTATCATAATGTTTATGAAAGATAAAACACTGTTGATAACTTTATATTCGCCAGTAGTACTTTTTATTTTATTTCCAGAATAGTCGACCTGCGCGACTTTGTTCCCGTGTAGCTCCGCTCCTATTGGTCTTAGCGTGATGATATATAGCTTATAACCTTCCTCGATAAATGGCCTAACACTTTAAATATAAAATTATTTCAAACTTGAACAATCACTTTTTTCAATCATCTTATAAAGCAGGTTAGGGGATTATTTACCTAATTATTAGCCCAAAATATATAAAAATATCTAGATCAACTTCACCATACTTATGTCTAACGAACACAAAAATACAATATGCAGAATTAACACAGTGGTTAAAAAAATTAAGTGTAATTTTTAAACAACTTAAAACATTACAATGCGTGAAATCGTGCGCCATCTTGTAGCTAAGACAATACAAAAATGATCCCCCATAATAAGCATACAGCCAATAAAGTAATAAACACCCCAAACACCCCCACAATACACCCCTTACGACACTAATAAAAATATTAAGCATAACGGTTTCTAAACAATAACTATATGGTCTTTCAAAATGAATATTGTTTTTGTTTAATCTGTATTGTTTTGGCGGAAAACTGACAAAGCGATTACTTCTAAGTAACAACGGAACCATAATGTTGGATTTGAAATTTAACTTTGGAATCTTTTTTTTTATTGATACTTACAGATTATTAATGGAGTAAAATTCCTTATGTCACATTTATCTATAAGATCTAGATTTAATACCGTGATGACGTTTCTGGTTACCATGGTTACGTGATTTGTAAATTTAGGCGCCATTTTATTATTTTAGATTATAGCTTTTTAATTTTTGTCTTTGTTTAATCTGTATTGGTTTGGTGTTAATCTGTCAAAGTGACTTTATACTTCTAAGTGACATATGTTAGATTTGAATTTAAATTTTGGAATGCTTTTGACGGAATGAATGCCTTATGTCACGATGTGATTCGTTGCTATGGTAACATTTAGTTACCACCGTTACGTCATTAGAAAGAATTGATTGGCATTTTGAAAAAAAATTAAACTGAACAAAATTAGACGTCCATAGACTCCGTCAATAGAGATTAATATCTTTATCACTAATTCATAAGAAAAGAAAAAATTATAAATAACTTTAGGGTACCGTTCAAAATTAATTCAGGAAAATACCTAAGTTTGCTGTTGAAAACAATAGATTTTTTTTTATGGTAGATAAGGTGTAAACGAGCAGATGTTCCACCTGATGGTAAGTGACCACCATCGCCCATGGACATCGGCAAACAAGAGATACCCTATTGTATTGTCGATGCGTTGCATCATCGAAGATAGAGTGGGGAGGGGGAGGGAAGAAAACAATGCTGCGGTTTCAGCGGACCCTGAGCAATAGCCTAGAGTTCACTAGATCCGCAGCATTAATGGGATGGAAGAGGGAGGGGGTAAGTCTGGTCCACATGCGGCTCAACCGGAACGCATCTGTGACACTTGGCGGTCGGATTCGCATGCTGGTGGTCGCAAGCCAGTCGGGGAACAGATCCCCTACCACCAAGGGAGTGCTGCGTTACTCGGCTCTTACGAGATGCTTTCCCAGCGGCAGAGGGGAATAGTATTCTAACCCGTCCCCTCACGGGTGAGGTGATAGTCCCCTATATAAGTATAACAACTTAACTTTTTGGCTTGGGTTTAATTGATAGGTACTCAATTTTTTTTATTCTATGTCAAGGCATTAGTTTGAATTGATACCAGAAAATAAAAGGTATTATTAGACAGACAACAAAGTGATCCTATAAGCTTATTTTTTCGTTTAAACAAGGAGCCCAAAAAAATATTTTTTTAAATCTTCTCTGACTAGCGACTTCATACAAAATAAGATAAATATAATTTTAAAAGATTTCAATTTCAAGTTTTGACATAAAATTTTATAAATAGAATTTAAATAATTAAATATTTTATTTAAAAAACGTAACGTTATTTGAATACATGAAATAGTGCAAACAATAATAAATACCTAAAAGTAGCGATTCTTGAATTTATTTCAATTTTTACAAACTTTCTAATTAACCCGCAGCACAATGGATGTGAGCCACACATAAACAAACACCGAGGGTGACAACAAGTGTTACTAGCACTTCCTTTAATTATATACAACTATTTGCTCACAAGGAAATATCTACTCTATTGGCAAAGAAATAAGGTTGAGAATTCTAATACACATATAGGAAAGAACTAAAACGCGACTACATTGAAATACCAACTCTATTATTTAAGGCATAGAGTTCAAATTCGATTGCAGTTCCAAATTCAAAGTTGCATAGGGTTGTCACAAACAAGTTCATTATGCACTTAGACAATTAGTGTACGCCCGCGGCCGTCTTGTCATTGTAGGCCCTGAGCCCTTCCGCTGTACCTTCCTAGGCCCTACCACCTATTTGATTATGCTCATTAGGGATGAGAAGCCATTTGTAAGGAGTTTATAGATAGGGCGTCATATCAACTCTTTTGGTTTTACTATTAAGGGAAATAATGGATTGTATTTTACATGTATGTTGATGACGTAATACTTTGTTTCATTTCGTTACTTTTCTATCTTTAAAAGCTTTCTTCTTATGGATCGTCGATCCACATACAAACGGACATATTTAAGGTATACTGTCTTAATTTTCTTATTGGAATTGTCAGTATTTTTCCAAAAAAAGTTATTGGGTCTGAAAGTAATGTAGACTTTTTTTACATCTAAAGAATTGTAGTTCCTGTGAAATAGGGTTACTTATTTTATTATTTATCTCAGTGTTTTTCAAACTGTGGGTTTAAAAGTCTTGTGTTTATTAGATTCTACACCAGCGATCTATATCGATGACGATGACGAGTTAAATTCGCGTAAAATAAAAGTATAATTGGGGGTAAAAATGTGTAATATGAGACTTATGTTTAAACTAGAAGATCCGCGCGACTTTGTTGCGTGTTGCTCCGCTCCTATGGGTTGTAGCGAGCTGTAAAGTATCCTAAGTTACTCCTTGTTAAATCAGCTATCTGCCAGTGAAAGTGCCGTCAAAATTGGTCTAGCCATTTCAGAGATAATCCAGAACAAACAGAAAGACAGACTGTATGACAGACAAAATTTGTAAAAAATGTAGTTGTTGGTATATGTGGTGTGTGCGTGTATACATCCATATGCACATAGTAGAAAGCAGTAATTTTAATATTACCAACAGACACTCTAATTTTATATATTTGTATGGATTTATCATAATATCTATATATATATAAAAGGAGAAGCTGACTGACTGACATATCAACGCAGGGCCTAAACTATGAGGGTTGGAAACTTGAAATTTTGCACAGGGGTTCCTTTTATAACGTAGGGCAGCATAAACAAAGGATTTTTGAAAATTCACCCCCTAAAGGGGCAAAATGGGAGCGCAAAGTGTAAACCTTTGCCTATTTTGAAGTTATTCAAATGAAATTCAGTATGAACGTTCTTCATTGAAAGTTATGAAACACGTGTAAAATATTTTTTCGAAAATCATCCCTTCAGTGGTAAAAGGGGGTAAAATATCTACCTCAGTATCGCAAACGAAGTTGTGGGTAAAAGCTAGTTATATATAAAACAATCCAGTTATATAGAATGTGAGCTAGATCTTGTTTCGTAACTGAAGTCCCAATTTTCTAACCCGTATTAAAATGTACGGTCGCTGCACATCCGTCGTCCGTCGTATCTACCCATGCGATATCCGGATATAACCGCCCCGGATCCACCCGAAACCGGTTATAACCGGACAAATCCGGTTAACGGATCAATGCAAGTGGCTTTGGAGCGGCTGACGTGTGCGGTTGTGATACACGACATATGTATATGTTATAGTTTATCTTGCTAGTGTTAACTATATTTAGAGAAAGCTTTTATTTATCTTAGATACATTTATGAAATTCTAAACTGTATTCGAGTCTATAACTGTATAGTCGATTATTCCTTAGGGAACCGAGGATGGGTTAGTTAGTGACATATGCATTAAATAATATCTACGTTTTATTTTTTTATTTGAAAATTTGAACAAAGCTCATTTTGCAACTTCAGAATCTTGCATTAGGTAATTAATCATCTCACTTCTTCTTTTTTGTGTTTTATTCTTGAGTTAGCAACACTGTTGGTAGCCTTGTAATACTGAGGCAGTCTGCTAAATGAGTCGTGAAAGTGATAAATGGTGTATTTTAGTGTAGTAATGCTAGATCAATTTGACATTGTTTATTTTGATATTGAGTGCTGAGAAGTAACGATGAATGGTGAGTGTCTTGATCATAATAAGGACGTCCTTACACTTACGTTTACGTTACTGGGAAATTTTTTCTCATTCTGTTACACGTGTTGTTCGCCTTTTTTGTACGAAAATATATTTACAAACATAATCTGAAATAACATGGACTGTTTTCTCCAAAACCAAAGAGCAAAACAAAATTAAAAATCCCCTCTATCAGTGGTCTCAAACAGAACCATAATAACAATGTTTAGCTCTACAGCACCGCCCACACATCCACACTTATTTTAACCGATTTGGCAAAATTGCCTATTTTCACACGAAATTATAATTAAATAAATTCTTATAATCAAACTGAAATAATATTTCATTATTTATCTGTGCTTTATTATGATTATGTAATGAAATGAAATTGTTTATGTGAGTATTACATTTTAATCTTATATATAAAATTCTCGTGTCACAATGTTAGTAACCATACTCCTCCGAAACGGCTCGACCGATTTTTATGAAATTTTAAATGCATATTCTGTAGGTCTGAGAATCGGCTACTATCTATTTTTTAGCAAAACAACGTTTGCGGAGTCAGCTAGTTTTCGTATAAAATCCATTTTAAAAGGAATTATCATCATCGCATATAGATATCTACGGACTAAGAGAAGTTGCTGATGTTTTTATCAGAATATAAATATATCTGGCTTACATAGGGCGTTACTAGCAGTTGTTAAGAAAGTCTAGCTTTTCCTCAGATCTCTATAAAACACTTCCATGAAAGAAATCAATCTTTACTAATATATAAAGCTGAAGAGTTTGTTTGTTTGAACGCGCTAATCTCAGGAACCACTGGTCGGATTTGAAAAATTCCTTCAGTGTTAGATAGACCACTTATCGAGGAAGGCTTTAGGATATATATCATCACGCTATAATCAATATGAGCTGAGCTACACGCGGACGCAGTCACGCGGGTCGACTAGTTTTAAATATGTTTCAAAGGGGAACCATTTTTTGTCATCATAATATGTAGGGTAGATCCAGTTTCCACACACCCACCCGCCCTAATTCTAATCACATTGCTAATTTACGGCTTATTTAGCAACAAATCGAAGCGCGACAATGTGCTGCGACACAATTGCCTGTTTTCACACACCTCTCATTATGGGACACGCTATTGGACGTGTGGTTACATTGTCTACACACGTTTTGATCAGATTTTAATATTTTTTTTAAAATGTTTTTAACTTAAACTTCAGTCATCAAAAATAATGACAATTATTAGAGATTAATGTCGAATTGTATAAATTTGTATTTTGCGTTAATTATTGAAAGCAAATTTTTGTATAAATTGTTTTATTGACTTTCAAAATTACCATATACTATTAATTCATAAATGTATATGGCAACACTACATCACCTATACCAATCAGAAATAGGGTAACTTTATATTAGTAAAAGAGTTTTCAAAATCGGATCAGTAATTCCAGAGAAAACCTTCACAGTACAAAATGGCCACCTTATGGCACTAAAATGGCCATATCTTTTTATAAGCGATTACCGTAGCTTATAGACGTCTGCGACACCAGAAGCATCGCAAGCGCGTTGCCCACCCTATCCCCAATTCCTCCCAGGACCTCTGGTAACCTTACACACCAACAGGAACACAACACTGCTTTAGAGTAATGTTATTTAGCTGTGATCTTCTATAAGGTCGAGGTACTACCCCAGTCGGGCTGCTCCATATTTGAGCAGGAAATTTCCTGCTGTGCCCTACCTCAGTTTTGTAGTTGGAGAAAATAAAGTAAAGTTCCTATGAGTGCATATGCAACCTGATGATATTGGCCAGAAACCTAAATTTTCTTGTGAGTGAGTGTGAGTGAAACATTACCACTGAATTTTAAACTAGTATTCCCATGTCAATTGTAATGTCTGCTTAGACGACTCACTAATATTGCGGACCTTTGAGGATATGAGTATCAAATAAAAGGCTTTATTAAGAAGACAAAAAAACTTTTAAAAATGACTGGAAGAAGGATGACTTTACTTGACCTTCTCCTGGCCATTTACCATCAACTATTCGGACATCAATTTCAGCTCTGATAAATTAATTCATCCTTCTATAATATATTTGCCAAGTATAATGGAATTGCACACGCTGAGTGAGCTGGTAACAAATTGGTAGACGCGCGATCCGCGGCTCTCAATTAGCTTTATGTCAGAGCTTTAACTTACATCATTATTATCTATGTGTTATCGTTTCTAACAGCAATAATATACTATTTTTTAAACAAATATACAGGTTACAATCTAAATAAATTCAACAGAAAGGGAGCAGTGCAGTAATAAAATCTCGCCCTATTACGGATAAGATGGATGCCATTTTTGAAAAAGTGGAGCAAGATCGGCATATCAGTAGTTACGACGTAGCTGAAGAACTGGGAATTGACCACAAAACAGTTTTGGCGCATTTGAAAAAAACTGGGTACACAAAAAAGCTCGATATTTGGTTACCTCACGAACTCACTGAATGAAACCTAATGTACCGTGTACTCATTTGAGATTCTTTATTACGAAATGAAATGAAACCGAACTTTTTGAAGAAGCTGATAACTGGTGATGAAAAGTGGATCACGAACGACAAGAACGTACGAAAAAAGTCGTGGTCAAAGACCGGTCAGGCTTCACAGACTGCGCCGAAACCCGGGTTAACAGCTCAAACCCGGGTATGAGCTGTTAGCACCAGGCAGGACCATCGATTCTGAACTCTACTGCGAACAACAGATGAGATTAAAGCAAGAAGTTGGGAGAAAGCGGCCGGAATTAATCAACAGAAGGGGTGTGGTTTTTCATCATGATAACGCTAGACCTCACACATCTTTAGCCACTCAGAAAAAATTAAGAGAGTTTGGCTGGGAAGTGTTGATGCACCCGTCGTATAGTCCTGACCTTCGGATTTCCACCTGTTTCGGTCTCTTCAGAATTCTTTAGGCAGTGTCAGGTTAACATCACGAGAGGACTGCCCAAAACTACTTGTCGCGGTTTTTTGATCAGAAGCCCCAAAATTTCTATAGCAATCATGTCCCTACCTACCAGATGGCAAAAAGTTATCGAACAAAATGGTACCTACATACATTAGTTAAATGTAAGTAAACTATATTAAAAAATGTTTTGAATTTTCTTATAAAATACGAAGAAACTTTTCCCCAACCTATTATATAATAAACTTACAATGTTTGGACATCTTATGAAATGGCATGTATTCTAGATCAACGAGAAGTAATAATTAAATTTAGAGTCCCTTGTCTTTTCTGGGCAGCCGTGGCATCAGGCAAAGGATGGGTTACTGCAATATTACAGTCACCTAATTCCCGTAATATGGGATATATATAATAGCACGAATCCTCATCATATCCACTAACATGCTCCTATAAAAGGAACAGTATCGTATCCAAGATGTTGTGTAGAGAGAACGGATAATAATATTGAAGTACATCAATAAAATTGTCTTTTATATTAAAATAGTATTATACCAAATAAGTTTGATTTACAAACGTTCCTTTAATTCAAATAAAAATAGTGTTGACTGTGAACATAAAGTAATTTTTGGACCTTAAAATCGTCCATACAAAGTAATCAGTGACCCGAAATGTTATCTAAGCAACCGGTCGAAAACAAAACTGTAGCTACCGACTAATCTGAGTTATCGCTCCATCTCGAGTTTACAAACAAACTGAAGGAACCAGGCCAGACCAGGCCAGACCAGGGCGGACCAGGCTAATGTCAATGTTATCAGATCGCGCTCAAATAGAAGTTATTCATGGGAAACAATGGGCGAGTCGAGTGGTTCTCATAGCGTTAGGGGGCTCGAGTCGAGTACTCGAGTGCGTATACAACATTTGTAATCGATATTTATTATTATCGATGTTAATGTAAGCCGCGTTATTCACACGTTTGTTTATTACATTTCTACAATTCAATTGATTATGTTTCATAACTGTAATAATCGTTTTTCTTAGGGAAATGTTCCTGCTCCCCTTTGCATTCATTCCAGTTTTTCCAATGATGTAACAAACACTCAGAAAGTGATATATTTTTCGACTTGGCGTTAATTCGCAACAAATATAATAAAAGAAATTAAAAATGTTAACACATGCATGCGTTGTTTTGAAGTTTCCCAATCCGTCTTTTTTTTAACTGTAAAACAATACTACTTTCGAAACTAGTATTTAAAAACCAAACTGACGCAAAACCTCAAAAGTTATATTTCTCTGGTTCTAGATATTATATCAAATTAAAATATATACAGATATTTATTATATTTTAAATTAGTTAACCTCAATATGAGACGATATAGACCAATTCAGAGATATTTTTGTTTTGCATAGTGTAAATATAGGTAAATGTTAGTATTGGCTACTGGTAGGTTGGAGATTTATGGTTACATTGTTTTAAATTAAGATCTGTATTTATTAATATTCTTGCTATAAAGAATTCTGATTCTGATTGAAATTATTGCAGCCTCTTACGACTCAACAACACACACGTACACACACACACGCACACGTTTTTTTTTCACGTAGTTTTTTTTTTCTTTACTCAATTTTGAACGAGGCTAAGTAAATGAAGCGATTATATTGGTTCTTAACAAACACATCCCACGCTGCACTTCCTCGTTCATCTCTGGTGGAAACGCAGTCTTAAATCGCGAGATGTCGGCCTTCCATGTCAAAATATAGTTGTATTTTCTTTAAGGAAGGAAAACATCGCGAGGAAACCTGCATTCCCAAGAGTACCCTAAAGTTCTCAGTCGGTGTGTAAAGTCTGCCAACCTGCACTGGGCCAACGTGGTGTAAACACTATGGCCTAACACCCTCCTTATTCTGAAGAGAAGACCCGGCTCAGCAGTGGGCCATTAACATTGTGATGATGATGATGATACATCCTACAGAAATCGCGTATAATAAACAATCACTATCAACTCTTCGGCCTATGACAAAGAACTAAATCGATTCATTACTCCTCTGCTTTATATTGAATATTTTTGATTTATATTTTAAATTAACAATAATAAATAAAAGCATTTTTGCCTTTAACATACTTTGTTTAAAATCGAAAAGTTATATCAGACTGCAAATGTAATCGAAATACGACAGCTTGACATCATGTCCAGATAAAAACTTCGAATTGTGTCCACAATCCCACAGACTACATAGAGGATTGAGTCGCTATCTGCTTTGTCACTTTTTATGTCTGTTCATAGTTTTCTATATAAATATGTTGAAAAGGAAAATGAGATTGTTGTGATGACAATATATTGTCACCAACAAATCGCATCAATCCAATATTTCTCTCAGACTTTGTTATAGTAAAAATAACAACTTTTTACTAATTTAGATAGTTTCTATTTAACCATGGAATTAGAGAGTTTTTTTTTTATTTATAATATATTTAAAAGATATATATCATATTTTATACACACAATCTTCTAACAACGACTTTAATCTTATTGGTAACATAAGACCCCACTCTAGCTTCGCTAATCATTTATTATAATATCTATAATTTATATTGATACCTTGGTCTCTTATACCTCTTTCCATTACTGAAAATCATATCAAAATCTGTTGATTGGTTTAGAAAAAATAAGCGGCGAAAGAGACTCAGACCCGCAAGAAAAAACTTTTTACTTGAGCGTCGCGGGTACGCCTGGAAAAAGAATCCAAATCCAGGCCATAGATTTTATTATAAAAGTACACAACTCAAATTACAAATAAATAATGTAAAATTTTATTAAACTTCAAAAATACAATAAGTTAACTTTACATTTAACACTTAAGTTCAAACTTAGTTCTCAAGAAATCCATTCACTGGACTCCATTACATTTCGCATTAATAACTACAATTGTTTGAAATATTAATAGAAAGAGGTTGAATATCGAGTTGAAGGACCCTTGAAGCTCCATTTTAGTAAAACTTTTAAATGTTAGCCGTTATTGGAATGGTAAAACAAAAAGGCGCGATTACATCTCTAAGTGGCGAGTAGTGGCCGCGGTTTCTCATGGGGTGATGTTTTGGTAGAATCGCTAGAGGGAGCCGTTGGGGTTAGGGTGTGCATGTTAACAGAATTTTCGAATTAGCTGTCCTAGTTGCTTTTACTTCTTCAACAATATATTACACTTAAATAAATAAATAAAGCCTTAATTCTCTCATAATCGTTAATAGTGTCATATTTGTGATAAGAGAGAGAAGGGAGAGGGAGTATATTAAAAAATACTACAAGGGCGGTGGGGAACCGATAACTAAACATTATGATTTCGTACAATTACGACAGGAACCTAAGCAGTGATTTGGTCTTGTCACCAAGGCGTAGGCTTAACCTTTAACTAGTGACACGTAGCCCCACAGGCGTCGCGGGATATGCAAATTCTTAGAATTGACCACTTCAACCCCCTTGCTGTGACCCTGGGTCTCAGTACTTTTTGTTTTAGTGCCAAAACGACTATAGAAGGCGGCAGACGAAAGATCGGTTGTTTAATTAGTGAGTAAAAGTAATACGAAAATCGGCTATAGTCTGTGAAGCTACATGTTCCTAGTTGTCATATAAATAATTTTTCGTAAATATTTTTTATGGCAGAAAACCGTAAGAAAAAATATTGCAGACCTCTGTCTTAAGTCCATCGTTTAAAGAGGAATTCAATATTCTTATGCTAGCTTCAGACCAATCTGATAGTGACGGTGATATAGAAGAGTTCGTGAACAGCTTCATGAAAGTGATTGAGTGATTGAGTGAAATGAAGATCTACGAGAACGAGAGGAGGAGATCATTTCAGAAGAAGATAGCAGCAATGACTCATGCCAGATCACACGAGAAGTTGATACCGATAGTTCTGATAATGACGTGCTCTTTTCGGAATTACGAACATCAAACTTTTATTATGGGAAAAATCGTTATAAATGGTTGAAAACGTTAGAGACGGATTGTACTCCTCAACATAACTTAATTACTTGTGGTTGTGCAGTCGAATATCAAGGGAGTTACGGCTAGTAATAAAGCGAGTCCTGGGTGATGATATGGTTGAAGAAGTTATCCAAAGTCCTGAAACTAGTCAGGACAAGCGAAGGGCATGCAATATTTGTCTGCCTAAACTTTACAGACACAAACACAAACTTTGTGACAAAATTTAACTCTGAAAGTAGTAGCCAGTGAGACTTTATGTCTCTGTTTGAACCTAAGGTTACGTAAACCTAAGTCTACTGAATTATACATACGCCAGCATATATACATAATGCTTTGCTTACTAAGTTATTAATATTATAAACAAATACAATAACTTTTTATTAAATTAAACATCGACATGTTTAGAACTTGCGAAGTGCCTGAGGCTTGAGTCTCAGGAGCAGATAAAGAACTCTTTCATAATATATTAACTCTATAATAAAGTAAACTTACGTGGACCTCAAAAAGGATGGTCCACAACACTATAATATTAACTTTCACGACACCGACACTATAATACTAACTCCCATGAACACTTCACGAAAAAACCAGAGAGACTGACTCCAATCTATCACACTAAGGATTATATATTGTGTACACGTTTGTATTATTGAAATAAAATAATAGGAACACCGAACTACCCGCGAATACTATTTTATAAACGGAGTTACTAACATCAGCCAACGAATGTCCATGCCTTGCCTGATGCTAAGCAACAACGCGGTATAAGATGAACACGCTTCTCTAAAATTTACTGGTTCACTAAATTTCAAAATGGGTTATTCATAACTGGTAAAAAAGTGGATTTAATATGTTGGTACATGTGTGCTAGTATATGTTGTGACAAAATTATGTCCCATAAAGATCAAATTGAAGGACACAGTACCTTCTAGCCTGCGGCGATCGGCTCCCACGGGTGCACGGGTGTGGCGCTTCGAGTGCGAATTAGTACTCAATTAGGCAGATGATTCGATTTGCACCCGGGTCCCGTCTCCCGGACATTGCTAAGATGGGAGGGAAGAAGTTTGGAATACCTACTTACATAAATGTTATTGCACAGGTTACATATTTCTAAGAAAGTTATAACAGTTAGCAAAACTATATGAGTAATGGCGGGTTGTTCCTTTTATATTATTTTGAGTATACCCACGCTTATACAATATATAACCTCTGTTCTTATAGTAAGACTAATGCTAAGCCTCCGTTATCGAGGAACACGTGAATAATGTACTTTATTATTTTCCCATACCCATAATATAACTTATAAACAATGGAATCAAATGTTTCAATTTTTATATGTTGTGGCAGAAAACAATATTTTTTTAAAACTGACCTGATGATGGAACCCTGATGATTGCCTAATATAAATGAGGAGGAGAATTGTTTATCTAATGTAAATCTACTTTCTTGGAGCTTAAAATCCAATATTAACGTAATTCTTGCCAAAAACTTTTGACAGACATTTGTAAATATATTTTAATTTTAATTACTGTCTATTTTAACTATTATTCGAATAGTTTTTAACTTATCTATGTTTTTCTTTAATTTTTATATTTTATTAATAATATTTTATTTTTTCTACTCTATTTAATATTCGTTTTTGAAATGAACTAATAAATGGCAACATCAAAAAGTTGACGCACGTAAATGGTAGAATTCCAACTTCTTTTAAATAAACTAAACAATGCGTATAATAAATCTGAATCTACTTTTATCTCTTCTCTAGTCTAGGTTACTAGCAATAAAATAAGACTCTGGACTTATTAAAATATTATTGAGTTTATTAGAATGTAATCAATTTTTATGGTTTAAATCTGTGTCATCAGCCAAACTCCACAAGTATGTTTTTTCCTTAGCACATGACATTGCCAAACTACACTGTGTATCTCTACTATGCATAACTAGAAGCCATTAAACCAAGAAATAGAAGAAGTAGTGCCTGACGTAAATATAATAGCAATAACGAGCAAAAGCGTGTTTAGCTATGTTCCCTTTTACTGTTATCTAATTTATAATAACCTTTCATTGAACACAAAACACAGCAACTATAATTGTATATACAAAAAACTTTAAAGGCATCCTCGCAGTTATTTTTGACAAGTGGTTATTGTGTTTCGTATATAAAAAAGATTTAGAAAAAGTTGATAAAAGTGACAGGTCACTTGCCACTGGTAAATTAGATAGAAACTGTTATGTAAGAATTTGTTTAGTTTAGTAGAATTCCGTACTTAGGTATAGTTATTGCTTGTAATGGATGATATGGATAAATGTCATTCTCTCATACAAATAATATTATTATACGAAATTATTTTTTTTTGCTTAAAATGGTTATCATGTTGAATTGAATCAGGCGTTACTTTGCGAAAATTCATGATTAAAAGGACTCAAAAGGTTACCTTGCTGTAATCCGCGGCAATCTGAACACCCAGACTCGTATGGCAAAACCCAGAAGAGCACCCTGCCCACATAAAATTGAGACGCGCGAACCCACACACGAACCAAGACACACCACACAAGTAGGTAGCTCGACGATCTAACAACCTTGAGAGTTGGGATTTGTTGTGGAACAGTGGATAACTTAGCAAGTAGGTGTTCAGGAACAGTGAGGTCACTAATAAAACTATATGGAACCTTAAAACTTAATCATTTAAGCCTAGTCATGGCTCTCAGAATCGTAAGCTAATAAAATGATTCTGTCGAAAGACACTTTTTGTTACCAATGGAATCCTATTAAATTTCTTTTTAGCTTTTGTTCAGCAAAAAATTAGTCGAGTTTCTATTTTGATAGTTCTGCAGAAAAAGACTAGGCATTTCGATTTAATTCTTTTCAATGCTGGATGGTAGTATTGACCTAAGCTCCGCAATAAGGCCAAACTTTTACAGAGTGAATCGCTTTCATTTCGTTTATATACTTTAAATTAACACTTATAGACTGAAATTAAATATCTATATTTTTTTTTTATAAAAAAAATGTATAGCCTCTATGTATGTGTTGTTGTGTTAGTTATTGTCAGAGCGAGGTTTGTATAAAAGAAAAAGTGAGTGAGACAGAAGAGTGAGCGAGTTAGTGAGATGATGATGTCCACAACAAATCAGTGACATATTTACTACGTATTATAGAATAGCGGAAATAGTAGGAAAATAATATATTCATAGTTGCGGGTAGCAGGGTATGAATGAATTAATTAGTGTGTGATTGTATGAGTGAGTGAGTGAACGCTTTGTATAAACATCATCAGAATAATATAGCTTTTTAACAGAGGATTTTTCAAAATTGGATAAATAATTTGGACAATATCATATTTTCTAAGATTTATGAAAATTTAGGCTAATTTTAAGGGGGAAATGGACCTGAGTAGGAATATCTTTTAGTTAAGTACCTAATTACTTACAATATTTTTTTTTCTCATAAAAACATCGAAAAAATATGAAAGTAACAATATATAATTACAGTAGTTGTTGTAGTCACGATTTCTTCGATCTAATAAACATTATTTCTTTAGATTTCTTCAAACTCCATTGTGATCAGTGACCAGTCCTCGCTTCACTGGGTCAAAATTAAATTTTTTATATGATAAATCTAAAAAAAGACAGGAGAAAATTTTGAGGGTTTTACTAAGTGCATATGGATTTATACACTGTCACATGTCTATCTGTTTGTTCCGGATAATCTTTGAAAGAGCTGGACCGATTTTAACAGGACTTTCACTGGCAGATAGCTTATGTAACAAGGAGTAACTTAAGCAGTTTAACATCTCGCTACGACCCATAGGAGCGGAGCAAGACGCGAGCGAAATCGCACTATCTATTCGTCAATAGATGGTGTAAGTAGTAGATTAAATTTCACTATCGTTTGTTTAGTTTGTATTCTTAAGTATTTCCTACGTTTCTCTTAAGTTACTTTCGAAATTATAATATTACGTTTAAAAAAAATATAGAAAGCAACCTGTCCTGTTCTTTAAATATAAAAAATGATTTTCCAACCGAAATAAAACGTACAACAGCACAATAACACACCCGGATCCATTTCTAACAAAACTCAAAGCTCTTTCAGCTTTATATTCTTTCATCCATTATCTCATACAATATTTGATATTTTGAGTTGTATGTTGTAGGGAGTAAGGGTGTTGTTCACACAATGACCGCTTTCTGTGGGCGGATGCAGGTTTTTTGACAAATGACCAGCTGCGATTTGTCTTGCGTAGGGCGGATTTGACAAAGAATAACATTTTACACTCATTTTGACAAAATCTACGTAACTATTTAACAGAGATGACACGAATATTCGGCAACTATTCGGTATTCGGACATTATTTTTTCACTATTCGATATTCGGCCTAATATTGTGGATTATTCGGTGTAATACATCATTATTATATTCGGCACTTCGGCCAAGAGACTCGCCGAATATTCATTATTTATTCACTATTTAACTATAATATGCTTCATACAAACTATAAAACGACTAGAAGGATTTTGATGAAATCATCCAATCGGCGGTCTTCTAAAGTTTGCTAGCTGGACTTTGATGAAATCTGCGGATGTTTTGAAGAACCCTTATAGAAGCGAGGGTATATCAGCCCATCTAATAATTGTGTTTATAAATGAGGAACTGTCGCCCTTATCCATAACAAGCTTTTCTATAAAATATCGTAATTAGGACATCAAACATCAATTATCATTTTGCATTTAGGAGACTAAATTTTTTATAGAATCCATATTTTCTTATAAACTGAGAACTAACCAACTTACTTACACATTTTTAGCATTTAGGCTGTAGCGAGGGATATGTTTGTTCAGAACCAATAGAACGATTCTATTGGTTGTCAACAAACACATGCATCGCTCATCTCCTGTAGAAACGCAGTCTTAAACTTAACGACATTTCATAATTAAAGACAGAGTAAGTAACATTACTTTTAAAATAAAAATGGATAATTATTTTTTAACGCTTTACATACATAATTTTTCTAGATCAAAAAACACACAGATAATAAAAGAATATTAATAATGATAAGCGAAAGAGTAAATGAACGCTGAACAAATAAAATAATAAGTGGTAATAGGAATTAAGGCGATAGAAATAAAGTGTATAAAAAGTCATATCTGTGAAACAGCTCTGTGGGTCAGGGCGGGCCCAGCGGTCATAAAAGATGTTATGATGTGACGTCACGTTCATTTCCGCCGCACCAGCCACTGAATAATGCGTCACTGAGCCACTAACATTAATATTATGGATTATTATCACTTCTCCTTGCCCTTTTTGTCACTTAATCGGACGTTGTTTTATACATTTACGCTTTATTTTTATACCTGCAACTAATCATCATCATCATAACCCATTAATTGCCCACTGCTGAGCCGGCCTCCTTTTTTTTAATGATAGATGAGGGACAAACGAGCGACGATCCACCTGATGGAAAGTGGCCACCGTCGCCCATGGACATCGACTAAACTAAAGGGTATCTTATGTTTTTTTGATGCGTTGCCGCCTCGAAGATAGAAGGAGGAGGGGGAGCGAAGAGAAGACTGCTGCGGTTCCAATGAACACCTGCGCGAGGTGTCCATTAATGGGATGGGAGAGGTAGGGGTAGAGTCGGCCCACATGCGGCTCGGCCGAAACGCGTCAGAGACACTTGGCGGTTGGATTCGCATCCTAGTGATCGCAAGCCAGTCGGGGAACCACCAAAGGGTTGCTGAGTTACTCGCCTCTTACGAGATGCTCTCCCAGCGGCAGAGGGGAATTGTATTCTAACCCGTCCCCTCACGGGTCGAATCCTTTCCGGAATGAGATCATAGTCCACCAAGCTGGCACAGTGCGGATTGACAGACTTCACACACCGTTGAAGAATTTAGAGAACTCTTAGGAGTGCAGGTTTCCTCAAGTTTTCCTTTACCGTTAAAGCAAGTGATATTTAAATTCTTTAAAACACACATAACTGAATTCTTTGTCATAAGTGTGTGCCACACACAAATCATACAAGCATAAAAGCTGACTATATTGACTGATTTACTTACTGACTTAATTTTTAACTGTAATAATATTGAACGATGCAGAATAATCTTCAGTATGTTTTTAATCTATAAGTACATATAAAGAAACAACAATGTTTAGCCCAAGACTTTTTTACGACCGAATTTTGACTATGATCTTTTTTTTATTTTTTATGACAGCTAAAGAGATTTTATGATATAAATATCATTTATACTTAAAATTCAATTTTTTAATATGATATAAATGAGTTTATAAAATCAACAAAAATCATTAGACGACATTAATTTTTAAGTAGAAATTGGACAAAAAATCAATCTTACGTATGAAAGTAACTATCGAGGTTTAAAGTATGTACCTAAAATGTAGAGGGAAAGGTATAAAAAAAATTTACCTATTCTTATGTCTACTATCAATCTTCTTTTCCAAAAATAGAATTAAATGTTGAGAAAAATATTGATTAATATCTTGTAGGAGTAAAATTGATTTCTATTGACTAAAGATGCAATTTCGATTGATGTCTACCAATGTCGATAAAACAAAAAGTATTTTAATACAATAATCAATTAAGAAGTGTCTCAATGGCGATTCAGAAAGCACTCAAGGAACTAACTTTTCAATACACTAAGTAAAACTTCCACAATGGGCTATTTAGCTCGAACTGAGGAATAAAACCCTCATTATTTGAAGCGCTTTCACCGCTCGTACATACAACGATATGTTTTCAACATTTTTTAACTTTTACTGTTATTTATCTTTACTGTTAGAACTTACTACTTATGTTTAACAAAAACATTTTAATTTTCAATATAATCTATATGTCGGGGATTTTAAATGATGTGAAAGGAAATGGAAGGAGGAAGATGGGGAATATTGGGGAACACTAAAAGGGGGTGATGGTATTGAATGGAATATTGGGTAAACGCGACGTAGATACTGCTATTAAACCGATAAATGATCAAATATGATCTCTTACAATTACGAGAGAAACCTAAGCAGTGCCTTGGACTTGTGACCAAGGTGTAGGCTTAAGGAATTCCTTTAAACTCAAACTCAAACTCGAAATCGATAATCTTTAACTATTCTTCGACATATATAAATTAAAATGAATTTTGCTAAGCTCATAACTCGAGAATGGCTCGATCTGTCTGTCCCTATGCTTAGATCTTTAAAACTACGCAACGGATTTTGATTCGGTTTTTTTAATAGACAGAATGATTCAAGGGGAAGGTTTATATATATAATACATACATATTTTATTATTATCCCACGGGAACTTAAAATTATATTACACAGATTTATTCTAGTAAGTTAGGAGTAAGTAAAAAACTAACTAGTAAAAAAAATCATACTAGCTTCCATTGCGTTCTACACGTCATTGACATTTTCGGCCTTAGGGCATGGCCTTAGCTTCCATCCATGTTTATTTCCAAAGGAAAAGAAAATTAGTTAATTATAAAGCCGAAATACTGAAGAGAATATGGAGATTTTTTTTTTTTAAGATTACTAGCAGTATGGATCACATACTACTAGTATTCCCTTTACCCCTCCTAGTAAGCTAATAAATAGCTTGTGTCAGGAGTGGGCCACGCCGGTAGTCCAATGTCCGGGACTTGAACCCACGACTTATCGATCGTGAATCCAACGCCCCAACCACTGAGCTACTGACGCCTCAAGAATTATAGGAGATTAGAATAGAAGTTGACGGCACTTCACGAATAAAGCTGTTCATAACGAATAAAGCTGTTCATATAACTAGGAACTTCACTTGGTAAGTTCGTTTGATCCTATGCGTTATTATCCGTGTAGCCGTATTTGTGTGATTGAATAACAAACTACCAAATATCCAAACATGCAAACGCACAAACTTAGATGCCTAGATCGTCTGTAGACATATTTAATAATTTTATGAGGTAGTCATACTAACTTTGCACCCCCCTTTCACCCCCTTGCGGGATGATTTTGATGATGAAGAATCTTCATACTGAATTTCATTTGAATAACTTCAAAAACGGCTAAGTTTCATACTAAATTTGCACCCCTGTTTTACCTCCTTAGGGGGTGAATTTTCAAAAATCCTTTCTTAGTGCTCCCCTTAGTTATAAAAGGAACCTCTGTTCAAAATTTCAAGTTTCTAACCCTTATAGTCAGTCAGCTTCTCCGTTTATATATATAGCTAATAAATAAACACTAAAGTAAGATTTACATGTCAGTTAGTAGTACCGTTTATTTTAAACATACCCTCTAGTTCAGAGCTTGCCTGGTGATCACATCTGTGTAGTGATGTGGTGTCGTGATGCTGGGTCTCCATTACTACTACGTTGTTGCGTTACTGTCCGGTATCGGTATTAGTAATGACATAGAATGAGAGAGCTATGATACCCATTACTGTACAGCAATACGTATACACATGCAATTTAGACTGAGGCGAGCAGTGCCTGGGGCTTGAGACTCGGGAGCTCTCTCATAATATATTAACTCTCACCTCCACCACACGATCTCGCCAACGACTATAGATAAAGTAAACTTACGGGGACTTCACTGCGCGAAAACACCAGAGAAACTGAGACTAATCTATCACACTAAAGGTTATATATTGTCTACTTGACATAACATAAAATAGCCTACCCGCTACTACTACTTTATAAACAGTGTTGCTAACAGTAGAAAGATACAATAGAATAGAATATGTCTATAAACATAAAAGGAGTCTTACAACACAGATTTCTTGAATAGTTTAGTATCGTCGTGTGAACACGAAAACCGATTCAGTTTATACAGGGCCGATCACTTAGCGAATGAATGAAAGACAAAGTTGCTTCTAACTCAATCAAAGGATTGTGGTATTCGTGGAAAGTAACCGACTTGTGAATTGAAAGTAATTGATTTTTATCTAGATATAATATAAGAATTTAATGTTTTTATTGAAAGGAGAGTTTTATATATATGTTGGCATGTTAGTTAACCTAACCTACACCTTGGTCGCAAGTCCATGACACTGCTTAGGTTTTGTAATTGTTAGAGATCATATTTGTTTATTTATCGGTTCAGTAGCAGTGTCTACGTTGCGTTTACCCAATAGTACATTCAATATACCCCCCTTCTCAATTTCTACTCCGACTAATATAATAAACGCATAGGTTTAGGTTTAAGTCTTATTTGCGTAAAATCTACTACAAAGATGTACCTTAATACAAAATTCAGTCCATGATTTTACTTGTCAAACTGCCGTTAAATTATCGAACCTGTAATTAAACTAGATAATTTTTACTTTATTTATTTAGTCTCAAAGATTTGAGATTTGAATTTTGTTGAAATTTCATGACTTTTGATCATGTTGATTTAAAAAAATATAATACTAGTCGACCCGTTTGACTTCGTTCACCTGTTGCTCCGCTCCTATGGGTCGTAGGGCGATGTTAAATTGTCTAAGTTACTCCTTGTTATATAAGCTATCTGCTAGTGAAAGTCCCGTCAAAATCAGTACAGAAATTTCAGCAACAAATGCACTTAGTAAAAAGCTGTTATTTTAATATTACAAACAGACACTCCAATTTTATTTATTCGTATGGATTATGAAACAAAATTATATTAAAAGAAATAACACTACTTTAAGTTTCTTTACTTATTTACAGATCAAAAATTGAAATAACTAACTTAACAATTATTTTATCTTAAAGCAGATGAAGTAAATTATTGGATGTTCGTCATTTTGACGAACGTTAGCTACCTAGGGTTACCTGCCTGGACTATGCTTAATGTGACCCTACGTCCACCATACGTCCAGTTTTGGGACAGTCCTGCTATTCGGTTGTCAGTCTCGTTATCTCGAAAGAAACCTTCGGGACGTAAAACTGTCCTGTTTTCCGAAATCGCTCGAAAATTATTGTTTAACCGGCAATAAGAGGCTGATCCATATTGTATAGTATTTTTTAGAAAATAGTAGGGACACCTCATAACTTCATCTACCAAGTGGAAGGTCAGAAGGTGGAAGGTAAATTTATGATTATTATTTGCTTTTTTTTACTGAGACTATCGTCACTATGATTTTTTTTTATGATAGACACGGGACAAACGAGCAGACAGTCCATCTGATGGAAAGTGGCCACCGTCGCCGAGTGAGGGGGAGCGAAGAGAAGACTGCTGCGGTTCCAATGGACCCTGAGCAAGAACTCAGTGACCGCGTCAGAGACACTTGGCGGTCGGATTCGCATGCTGGTGGTCGCAAGCTAGTCGGGGAACAGATCCCCTACCAGCGGCAGAGGGGAACTGTATTCTAACCCGTCCCCTCACGGGATTTGCCTGTTACAAGTACCCGAGCAGAAATCGTTTTGAGGGAAGAATAAAATGGTACTTTAGTAATGCCAATGCTCTCTTTAATATTATATGAAAGTATATAAAATGTAAATGTAACCGTAATTTACTTTTAAGGTCGCAAAAATAACTAAAACAGTGAGTATAGGCGACAGTCACGCTACGATAGTTGGAACGTTTTTGCCAACATGGAGGCACGAATATTTTTTGCCCATTTTGGCGACACTCGATCAATAACTCCGTTCACGCGCTTATTAACTAAAGAAAAAGGTAGATAAAAAGAATAATTGCTTCACAACGACACAATCTGTTATTTTTTAAATTAAATTCATTGAACAGTAACTTTGGGGCAAAAGAAAGAGACCCAATTGTTATATAAAATGACCTAAAGAATAGAATCTATCTTGGTTCTAGTTTTTCTTCAGGACATTCTCTTTTCTAGTTTCAAAAACAGACAAAACTTTCTCTCTTAGATCATAATCAGCAATATTGACTCAACTATAACACGAAAAATTTAACTGAGCTGTAATTGGTATTTGTGACCAACGTAGTACTTCTCGTTGCTCGACATCGCTATCTAATATCTAACTAAACTAAATAATATAGTTAAAGTCAGAGATGTGCAAAATAGTTCACAAGAAGTATTCAAATACTAAATGCAGATACTTTTTGTATTTTTTATTTTAAATACTAAATGCAAAATACATATTTTCAAAATAGTTTTTTCAAATAAAATACCTTTATTTTAAATAAGTTTTTTTGACACAGTCGTGTTCGTTGTCACGTCATACAGTATCAAATATGAAAATGTAATAAACACTGATATTAGACCTGATTCTACAATTGTTTGTAATTGGTCCATCACTGGTTCCACTACTATATTTGTACGTACGTAGCAAAGATTACTTGTGTTATCAAACGAAAGCACCATATAAGCAGAAAAGCATCTAGTAAGAGCCGAGTAACCTAGCACCCCTTTGGTGGTAGTGGATCTGTTCCCCGACTGGCTTGCGACCATCAGCATGCGAATCCCATCGCCAAGTGTCATAGACGCGTTCCGGTTGAGCCGCATGTGGGCCAGACTTACTCTCTCCCTCTCCCATCCGCAGAATCCGCATCATTTTTCTTCTTCATTCCCCCTTCCCACTCTATCTTCGGGGATGCAACGCATCGACAAAACGAGAGAGTGTTTCTTGTTTTGTCAAAGTCCATGGGTCCACCATCAGGTGGACCATCTGCTCGTTTGTACCTTATCTATTATAAAAAAAAACCATTAATTCAGTGTTGCCAGAGTGAGAATAGTTATCATATTCATTTATTGATGATGATAAAATTTATTATGTCAAAATGTATTTTTCATTTTGAAAATACAAAATACGTCTCAAAAAGTATTTGAAATAAAATACAAAATGTTTTTAAAATAAAAGTATTTAAATACAACATGGAAATACATATTTTTTATTTAGTATGCTGTATTTCAAATACCTAATAGTATTCGAAAAATGTCACATCTCTGGTGAAAGTCATGTGATCCGTAATAATTACGATAGACATTGTTCGCTTTATGAAATAACAAGTCAAAATATCTCTAATCTTTAGGACAAAATTAGTCTAGTCAACAAGTTCAAAAACGTGTTAAATAGAAACAAAGCCCCTAAAAATATGTGCGATAGCTCATTTGATTCGGAATGACGTCTAGAAAAATGTTTTTTAATTTCATTTTTTGTTAATTTATAAAAATTATAATTAACAAAATAATAAACTTTAATATTTTTTTTTTGCATTACTTTATTAAGTACCTAAATGCGAAGAGCTCCACGAAGCGAAAAATTTATAGACCAATTATTTAAACTTTTATGCCGTAATTTATAAAAACAGAGATTGGAAAAAAATTAGTTAATTAACAATGGTGTAACTTTTTGAAGATCGACATATAATTTTTTTTTCACCGAGGTTTTTTTCGTTCAAGTGTCTAGATTACACCATAATTCATCTAAATTTTTATATTATTATTTAATATCATAAAAAAATTATTTTAGGTGATATACCGGCTTTTTAGACTGCGCGCCTATGCCATAACGACCTCGCGTAGCCCTATTTTTAGCGTTAAAAAAAAATTATAAATAATAGAGATAGAGTTCCGGGAGTAAGGACTTTTTTATTGAAAATTTCCTTTCAGGATCTTTTTTCAAAATTCCTTAAATATCATTATTTTCGAAATTATTAAAGAAAAACTAAACACCTTTTTTTTATCTTATTTTTTTAATAACAATCGCAATTTTTTATGTGCTAATATACCCTTAAAAAGCAATTTTCTAGACGTCATTCCGAATCGAATGAGCTATCGCACATATTTTTAGGAGCTTTATTTCTATTTAACATGTTTTTGAACTTGTTGACTAGACTAATACACCAGTTATGAATTGTAGAAGAAACCAATAATAATTAGTAAGTAGTTCAAGAAGGCAATCAGAAATGCAGCTACCATTTATTTATTTACTTATTCTTTTTGCACAAAATAAAAACAATGTACAAGGGCGGACTTAACGCTATTACAGCATTTTCTACCAGACAACACAGAATTGTGCAAGAGAGGCAACAGTAAGCGTGCACATTATAGCAAATTATTATATAAGTAAATATAACTAAAATAAATATTTATACTAAATATTAATATGAAACTATGAATAATACATTGATGAAAATATGTACATATAATGTATATACCATTAATTATGATGTTGGCAACACTGATTTATGTGGCAGCCTGTTAGTTAGGATGTCAGCAACATTAACCTGAGTAACATTTGATTTTGAAGTTGGCACTAACACATCATTCGGTTGTGCCAACGTAAAGATAGCAGCAAACCAAATAAATATAATTTTATAATAAATATATATAAAATCTCTGGAGTAATGCTGAAGCTCTGAGTCTAAAGTATAACCCAGAAGAAGATATTCTAGTCAAGCCGTCATACTGTTGGTTTACTTATAACTATAACTCTTTTTTTTAATATTAGAAAAGAATATCGAAGGTGTGTGTTAGGTTTAGGTTAGGTTAGCCCTGTGTTAGGTTAGGTTTATGTTAGTCTAATCTTGGTTTAGACGGTGAAACTAAGCAGTGGAGGCGAGTGTTGTGATAACTTAAAGGAATTCCTTAAACCTACACCTCGGTCACATGTCCAAGGCACTGCTTGGGTTCCTGTCATAATTGTTCATGTGAGAACGTTCATGTAGTAACGAGATCGTAATGTTCAGTTATATCCTGACCGTGTTGCGTCCGTATAGCTTTTGAGATAGGCCATCCATCTATATCCTTTTTATTTTAGTTTCCGACATATATATGTCGGAGCATAGTAAAAGATTATCGATTAATCGAATCGTTGTCGTTGTCTATGGCGCTGATGTAGGGTAGTAGTCACTTCCGTTGTTTTGACAGTCTCGACCCCCAACCCTTTATATGCGATCGACAGTCTAACTGAAGTCTTAGTCGTGCGCGGTCTCTTAAGAAGTGAACATCATCTAAGTAGTGATAGTGATAGTATCAAGTGCAGTGTAGTGTGGAAGTGCTGTCCAACTAAGGTCACGTAAGTCCTTACAATGTAATTGCCACGTGGTTAATTAAACACAATGTTAGGTTAGGTTAGCCTTAGGTTAGATTAGCCTTGTGTTAGATTCGGTTTATGTGCGTTTAACCTTGGGTTTAAACAGAGAGCCTGAGCAGTGGAGGCGAGTGTTATGATCATTTAAAGGACGTCCTTAAGTCTACACCTTGGTCACAAATCCAAGGCACTGTTTGGGTTTCTCTCGTAATTGTTAGAGATCATGTTTGATAATTTATCGGTTCAGTAGAAGTATCTGCGTCGCGTTTACCCAATATTCCACTCATTACCATCACCCCCTTTTAGTGTTCCCCAATATTCCCCATCTTCCTCCTTCCATTTCCTTTCACATCATTTTAAAATCCCCGACATATATAAACGAGTATTATAGTATTAAGTCAATAGTCACAACACTTTTATATACGATTTATAAACCATAAACATTGAGATTACACTACCCGTAACACAAATACACAAACATTTAACAAATGGAAAAAAAATAAACAAAATCACTTACATTACCATAAAAGAGCCATCAAAGACAATTTGTCACAAAATAAAGTTAGCAGATGAAATATCTTATAAGAAGTTCCCTAATAAAACGGCTAAGTGGCGGACAAAATGAATTGTATACGGAAACATATTATATCAAATGAGTCGGAACTCGGTGGACTCACTCACTCACTCACTCACTGGCTGCCACTGCACCATTAGTTTTGTTTATGTTTGTACACAATAGTTTAGTTATATCATAACGCGAGGGTCGTTATTGCCGTGGTCGCCATTTCGTTTCGCACCATCACACGTGCTTCTGTAATGGGATCATAAATTTAATATTATTTCTGACTAGTTAGTCTTTGCTTTGATGATAATTTAAGAAACTTCTGTTTGTACATAAACACAGTAATTTAAAAAAAAAAAAGAGATAGATAGATAGATAGATAAATTCTTTATTGCACACAATATAAATGAAGAATACAGTTGCAGAAATGACATCTTAAGATTAAAATAGCAAGGCGGCCTTATCACTAAAACCGATCTCTTCCAGGCAACCTCGTCGTAGAAAACCGTAGAAACAATTATATAGTGGTAGCGCACAAAAGATAACCTACGTAATTATAACTAATAAATGACTACAATAATGATATTTGATAAACTATACTACAAATATACTTATAAAATACATACATACATGCATAATACATACACTATATACATATACATATCTTATATATACAGTTAGCTGCTTCGCTAAAATATTTTTTAAATACTTTGGATCTCGAACTCACAACACTCCACCTAGTCCACCTGCAAGTAAATCTAAAAAAAAAAAAGTTAACAATAAAAATACATAAAAATCCCTTCAGTTAAGAAAGTATTTCGTAAATACATTAAATAGAAGAATTATAATATACTAGCTGCGCACGCGATAATTCACACTATATCATTATAAATTATAGCCTATGTGTTATTCTGATGTATAAGCTACATTATTGTAAAGTTTCATCAAAATCCATTCAGTAGTTTTTACGTCAAAGAGTAACAAACATTCACACTTAATAATATAACAACAAGTTTCGCGTTTATAATATAATATTAGTAGGATTGTTAATTATAGAGAGTTGTAGTCCATACACAGACTAACAATATGATGGCTTGACTAGAATATCCTCCTGAGGTTATACTTGAGACTCAGAGCTTCAGCGTTACTGCTAGAATAAATATTTCCACCATCACGGCGTATTTATTTGAACCTAACCTAACCGAATGAAACTCAGTTTGTGCCAACTTCTAAAATCAAATGTTACGCAGGTTAATATTGCCAACATCATAACTAACAAGCTGCCACACAAATCAGTGTTACCAGCATCTTACACTCTCAATCTTAAAACAAGCAGTTTGCTAGTTATTTAAAAACACGGTTAAACGGTCAGTGCTGTTAAATCATGCTGAGCTAATTGAAAATATTAATGGAGTGATCAATACAAGTGTTGACTTACTCCATGTTTGAACATCTGTCACTGCGCTGTGTGCTGCGCCCTCTAGCAGGGACCCATTGTTTACGAAGCCAAGATGGAGGGCGTCAAAACATACGATACGCAAATTGTTTAATTAAAACGGTGTTTTAAACAAACTTACTGTGTGAGTGTTTGCTTGTCCTTGTTCTCATTTGACGTATTTTTGATTAAAGTTTTTGATTACTACATCAAATTTTAATTAAGAATCTATTTTCAGTCCATAATCTATAGTTTTTGGAATGACATAAAATTATACCCATGAAAAGAAATGACCAAAGTATTAGACTATTTAGAATGTATTTTTATTAGACTACTAGTCGACCCCCGCGAATTCGTCCGCATGATTCTCCACTCCTATTGGTCTTAGCGTGATGATACATAGCCTATAGCCTTCCTCGATATATGGCCTATCTAACACTGAAAGAATTTTTCAAATCGCATCAGTAGCTTCAGACATTAGCGCGTTCAAACAAACAAACTCTTCAGCTTTATATATTAGTATAAGTTAAACAAACTAACAAACACATAATCTGTGATTAATATCTATTAACGTGCGAAATGGCGGTATCTACGAACGTGAGACTGAGGAAGTAGATAAGTTCGTTTAATCATCAATTAACGGCAACTTTAAGTAATCGAAGTTTAGAAGCGAAATTTTCCTAATAATTTATCCTGTCTTTGTCTTAATGTATATCAATAAATGTAATAATAATAATAATCACGACCCGTCAATGGCCTACTGCTGAGCCGGGTCTCCTCCTCAGAATGAGAAGGGTATTAGGCTATAGTCCACCACGCTGGCCCAATGCGGTTTGGCAGACTTCACACACTTTTGAGAACTTTAGGGAACTCTCAGGAGTGCAGGTTTCTTCACGATATTTTTCTTCACCGCTGAAGCAAGTGATATTTAATTGCTTAAAACACACATAACTCAAAGTCAAAGGTGTGTGCCCAGGATCGAACTCAAACCTCCCGACTAGACATCAACGTCTAAACCACTAGGCTATATCATCACTACAATAAACATAAATTTAGCAGATTTGCTGCAAAACTCCGTATCTTGTTGTACATTTATTTCATACATTGCGTGGATATTTTTTTAAGAGTTACCTTTTATTTCATGTGCACAGCAAAACACTGAACTGTTCACAATTCTATACAAAACACGAGGTTTTAAAAGAGTATAATCGCGAACAAATCAAGCCTTTCATACAGACGTCGTTACACGCCTCAAGTGGGATAGGTAGAGTTGTTTTCAAATAGTGTTTAAACTGGATACGAGAAAAATAGTTTTTTTTTTTCATCCATAGGTTTATGATGAGCAGCCTAACGGTTAAGTTCTTCATGAATTTTAATGGTTTTACATAGAAAGTTTTATTCCCTTTTTTTTAACCCGGGAGGAATCTACTCAACAGATACCATCCCAAGCGGGGACTCAGGATGGTTATGTGGGGTTGGAATCTGCTTCAGAAGGAGACGGCCCAACCCTCTAAATCTTCGGGGTGATTCTCTTTACTGCTAATAGGACGAGGTCACGGGATATTGGTTTTATCCCCTATTTTAACCTTGAACAGACCTTCTTTTTTTCATAATATAAGGCTAAGTCCTTTCCTAAATTTTATTAAAAACAATCCAGCCTTTGTTGAGCTGTAAACTTCCATAAGTTCCTAAGAGAACAATGTAATTTAGTTCATTATTAAAATAACCTGAAGTGAGAAACACTTCAGGTTATTTTACTATCTAGGATAAGCATTCAAAATATGGCGTCGTGGTAAGATTTTAAGCGTTCTTAACTATCTTTGTAAAATTTCTTAAACTATTTTTAAAACCAGCCTATTTAAAGAGAATTACACAAACCCACGATCTAGAAAATCCCTAAAAGCAACAAAACATCAAAACTTGAAAGGTATAAAGAATACTTCCAGTCTCATACATCTTCGCACGTCCTATTTTCCGCATACAAGTGAGTTTTGGCCCATTTGCTTCAATGTACAGATCAGAAAAACAACGTTACTTTAAAAATGTAGAAATAATTGTCGCTCTTATGGCTTTGAGATAGAGTTTATAATAGTGTAAGTGAATAGAATATTGTCTAACATAACGCAGGAAAAGCTGGAATCTCAGCGCGTTCATCCATCATTCATTCTTCGTGTTCGGTGTGAAAGACGCCGTGACGATTATGTCGTTCGTTTAGGTGTGCCAGGGTTGCCAGTTAAGTGGAATTATACTACATTTTGTACCGTTGCTTGTAACTTGTTGTGGTTCTTATGCTTTTCTGTCCTTTTTACTTTCCATCGCAATACAGCTTTTTATTATTAATGTATCAAATTAAAAAAGGATTATTGATTGACAACTAATATATCGTGTTGTTGGCAACACTAATTTGCGTAGCATCCTGATTTTTACTTTCTTGAATGTTGGACAACTGATAAACATCAATCATAGAAGAAGAGTTTGCAAAAAAACGTATTTACGACAGAATAATCATTATTACGTCGTGAATATGATGTAATGCTGTTGGCCTGACTCTGAAGTATAACCCTCAGGAGAATACAATACAACTCAATTCTAATTAGCAAGAAAAAGGTACTGAAATTTTTGGTAGTTGGTACTAAATTTAGTACCTATACATTTATGATTGTTATATCTTATTGTAGTTATAACTCTATGATGGTAAATAATGTTCATTAAATTCATGGTATTTAGTACTACAAATACAGTCACGTATGAAATTAGTACCATTTCTAGTTGCTACACCAAACGGTGAGCTGTTCTGGCAATGCTGGTGTGACAACTACTATTTACCTACTATCACTCTTAAATCTTAACAATAAAGACTATTTTAGTTTGCACAAAACAGTCACTTGCTTTGTAGTACTTTAAACACTTTTGTAGATGTCCCAGTTTAGAATTGTAACAATATGGACACATTTTTAGTAATATCTACTTTATACAGTTATGTTATAGTTCAAATTAGTGTAAGTTATATCACTGCTGAATGCTTCAATTATTCGACAGAATTGAGCGATGGATGCTTCTCAGGAATAGGTAATATGATTGCTAAGTTGTGCGAGGATGCGTTGCAAGGTATGTATTTGTTAACCAATAGAATCTCTTGGTTTATCTAGCCTCGCTCAGTGTATCAAATCTCAATGACAAAATTAAAGGAAACAAAATTTAATTTTAGTGAAGTTCAAAAAGATCATTTAATAATGAGAGGTTGTAAATGTAAACTCTATATTATTACTGAGAATTGTTGTGAAATTAAGAGGAAAAATAAAACATAGTAAAAAATCCTTTAACAGTTCAATTAATTTGTACTCGTGATTATGCCAACATTGATACGGTTTCGTCAATTTGTTTGAACAATTTGCTATTAAAGATTAATTAATAGTCACGTTGTTGTGTACCTTGTTACAAATGAAAAAGGACAACTTGATTTCATCGTATGCAACTTTTTATCCCAAGAAAAAGAGCTCCTTTGGGAGAAAAATTGAATTGAATTGTTTACCGTTTTACTAGAATTTCTTACAAAATTATTTCAAATCTTTTTGATAAATTTCTCATTTATAAAATAGTATTAACTACATACATATAAGATTTAGTTAATTAACAAAAAGCCTATGAGAGCAATAATCAATTTTTCCATTAAGGGGGGAAGGGAGGTTTAATTAAACCTGTGAGATTTCTCGCATTCGTAAACACGTTGTACCAAATCCAATCTTGGTAATTACAGATTTCATTCACGTGTCAATTGGTTTGTCACATTTTGATATTAATTATTAATTAATATTGGTTATTTTATGTTAAGGGTTTACCTTTTTACGTAATGAATAATGTTTTTCAGTTCAGGTAATTATTGTTTTGATACTATTATTTATTATAAAGGTAATTACTGATGAACATTCATCACCAACAACAGCGAGCAATGTTTTTAAATGTTCTACTACTAAATTACTAAATCGAGGTTGATGAAAACCAATTAAGAATAGACTCAGAAATGTTAATTTGCTACCAAAAAAAATTAGTAATGTCGTTAAACTATTTGTGGCTATGGAACGCCACAAATGAATTCATAGGTTTAGCTTATAAAATAAAATTATAATTTTAGAAAATAAATATATTATATTAGCTGCTAAACTGATGTTGATAAAAATTGGTTTATAAGTTTGTGTTTTCTATGTAATTTAATTGTTGAATGGCTATGAAGCAGTTTTAGTCAAAGCCACAAATGAATTTTCAAGTTACTTACGACAAAATAATATAACTGTTTTTTACAAAATCGCAATTGAACATAAATCTTTCTCTAGCATATTCCGTTTTCTATAAACAATCAATTATTCTTCATCATAAAATCGTCCTGTCATTGAGCGCACATTATTTCTACTGGTTCCGACGCGCGACGTCACTCTGTGCGTTGTGCAAATCACTGCTCAACCATCCTTTACTCTTGAGAGGAAGTGACAGAATCCGTTTGGAAAATATTTTGGTGCCACAATGATCATGATACTATAACATTCCACTGTACTCATTTTACCATTTACCATTACACAAGAAGGAACAATTAAAATAAAATGTATTGCCATGACTAATATTGATTTTAATGAACAAGCTCCTATGACAAAGAATCATTAGTTTCTAGTAAGAAACATCTAAATCCGTTAATAATACGAGAATTTATTTTCGAATGTCCTTATAAGGATCTATTTTGGGTGTATTATGCCATTATCATCATAACTGGTAGGAAGCTGATGGTCTTAAGCCTTCTTGTACAGACAATTAAGCAGTTTATCACAGCCTTATATTACATAAATAGATTCTAGAGCTTGCGCTCTCTGGAATGAAGTTGTAATATTATAAAGAAAATCACATTTTAACATAGTAAATCTAATTTTTGGTATAATATACACTTTTTATATAACTTCTGATTACTGAACACTAAATGGATAATGATATGATATCCTTGCGACATCTTCAGGCACGTAATGCAGATTTGGGTACGCTTTCATCATCATCTGCTGGTTCACCATTGCGAAGGGTCTCGAAGAGATACTTTCTATCGATGGTAATGGTCTCAAGTCCAAACTTGGCATCGTTTCCTCCTTGTTCCTCATCGGAGACATGAAAGGCGTTTGATTTATGGGCACTGAATAGCTTATCACGTTGTTATACATATATTGAGGGTCTGGATAGGTAGCTGGTATTTGGTAGTTCGTCTCTACTCTAGGTTCAACTTCCACGAAGGTTTCTCTTGTGGTATATAAAGCTGAGTGTCCATATGACGTGTCCAATCTATTTTTTCTGCGCGGACGGTACTTGTAGTCTGGATAATCATGCATGTGCTTCAACCTTAATCTTTTTGCTTCGTCTATGAACGGTCGCTTTTCCATTTCGTCCAAACTTTTCCATTCTAGGCCGAGTCGTTTTGAGATTTCAGAATTGTGTAACTTTGGGTTCATCATGGATATCTTCTTCCTTTGCAGCCGAGACCAGACCATGAAAGCATTCATGGGTCGTTTGATGTGGTAGGGATTAGAGTTTCGGGACAACTTCGGGAATTTTTGAGTATCTACCGGGTATGCCATTAGAGTGAGTTTACTTTAAGTCAAATGTCATGATGAATAATTCGTGATTTATAAAAATCGGTTCACGTAAAAGCTATCAAGTCCGCGAACAGGTCGGCACTGATGACCGGTTCCGAAGCCGACTGGTCTGAACGCTGTCATTAGGCCAACAATGCTCACCGGACAATGGCAACGACAATTTTCCATGTATTATTTGCTGTTGAATAAAGAGCGGCGACAATGCATTGATTGCTCACAAATTGTCAAATGATACTGGTGTATGTTTTGTCCGAGGCGCGCCTCTGACTGATCTATTAAACAATCTCCGCTCTAGCCTCTACCTTGTATTCTTGTACTGTGGCCTATAGGTCTATTACTTATCTATTTCAGAATTTAATAGTTCATGTTAATATTCATAACTTTTTTCTTTTTATGATTTAAATCAAATAAAAAATTACTGAATATTTTCATGTCCTATTTAGTGGCTTGTAGAAAAACCCAAAGCGTCTTTTTAAACGACCTTCAAAAAGGGTCTGAGTGTATTTTTTTTAAGTTAGATAAAATATGATGACTTAGTACAATTTCTACTGGATTACATATATACAAGACTACAAGAAGAAGTAACTATTGGAAACTTTATGACTACATTCGTAAGATATTTCACTTCAGACTGTTAGTAATAAATGAAGCGGGCTTAGTATATAAATGAACTACATTTAAATACATAACTTATTAACAAGAACCTATTGATATCACATAAATAACACTAGTATTCGTATTTTCGCAATTGAAATGTAGATTAGGTGAGCATTGCATTATGTTTGTATGTCTGTGTATAAAGCTAGGTGTGGCTTAATCTTTGCTCATAATGCACCATTGATGGCTATCGGACTGTGGCTACAAACCTTTTATTTTATTTTTACTTCAACAAGTAAGCAGTTATAAGTTAAATACCAGAATTTAGTACTACCAGTTATTCAAAAAGTTTTTATTGATTTTAAATTTTATTTTATTTAATCAATTTACATATTAATTTTATTTAAATTTAACTATACACTATTATATACATGGAACCTATATTGCACAGTAATACGTAAAAGACAATAATATAATTAGACGGATACTGAGAAATATAATCCCAATTACTCAAAAAATCCTTTACAATGGAGTCCCGGTATAACGACATTTCACAAATTGCACAGCCTTTATGGTCACCAGACGAGCTCCGCTTGACAACTGCCACAAATCTATCAGAACAGATGTCTATATTGTCTTGTTATAAATTGTAACGTGGGTATAATTAAAATAAAAGGTACTTCACGCGAATAAGGGGGTTGCTACTTACATGATTTTTTTTATGGTAGGTAAGGTGCATACGAGCAGATGGTTCACCTGATGGTAATTGGCCACCATCGCCCATGGACATCGGCAAAACAAGAGAAACCCTCTTGTTTTGCCGATGCGTTGCATCGTCGAAGAAAGAGTGGTGAGGCGGAACAAGCGTCCAAAGTCCACTACATCCACAGCTTAATGGGATGGGAGAGGGAGGGGGTAAGTCTGGCCCACATGGGGCTCGAGCGGAACGCGTCTATGATCTTAGCTTATCTTAGCGGTCGGATTCGCATACTGGTGGTCGCAAGCCAGTCGGGGAACACATCCCCTACCACCAAGTGCTGGGTTACTCGGCTCTTACGAGATGCTCTCCTAGCGGCAGAGGGTATCGGGCTCACGGGTATTTTAGGAGATTTAGTGTCTTTTTCAATTTTTAAAATATTTTTTTTTAATTATGTAGACTATATAAAAATACATTATACGAAATAGTTAATTAGCGGCAAAAGAAACAACATATGCTTATTAGTACTACTATATACTACAGTAGAAAAGTATTATCTATGTAGACCAATAGTTATGTAGCCCTGCATTCAGCCATAGACTATAGATCACCAATTGTTGGACCATAGGCTTGGTTGTTACAAATAGCTTATCCAGTAAAGTACTTGCCCTTTTGTACAAGCCAATAAACTAGGTTTATTATTGCAATTAAATATATTGCGAAGTACCAGATTATCATATATTTTTGATTTCAATAAAGATATTAAATAAACTGAAATTTAAACTTATTTTACATATATAATTTTATTAAATAGATTTATATTTTATTTTACGGCAGTTATGGGGCAAGTGAAAACTCAAACTCAAAATAATTCATTTCAATTAGACTTTTGTATAAAAGCACTTTTGATACGTCAAAAACTGGTCGGTCAGTAAGTTTGTCTGAAGCTACCACCTCGGAAAGCAGTTTTCTGTTGAGAAGAGCCGGCCAGAAACTCAACAGTCGCTCTTTTCAAAAAGCCATGTTTACATAGTCTGTTATACAAATGATTTAGCTTGAGAGTCAACGTCACTTAGATTCCAAGCATTCTCATCATTTAAGTAATCCTGTACATTATAGTATGCTTTATATATTAATGATTTCTTGATCCGAGTTTTAAATCGCCTCAGTGGCAAGTCTAATATAGTCTGTGGAATCTTATTATAGATGCGAACACCAAACCCCATGAAACTATTACTTTATGGAGACAAGTGAGAAGGGGGAAAACTACAGTTTTAGCAACTGAAGTTGTCTACTGAAAACGCATCACTAATGGGATGAGAGAACGGGTAGATCTGCGGTTCGACCGGAATACGTCATACGGGTAAAATCTATAATAAACGTTATAAGAACATAATCAGTAGTTAGGGTTGCCAGATGGAAACTTATCATGAGGACAATTGTACGAAACCATAATCCGGGACAAGTCTGGAATAATATTATAAAAAAGAACCGGCTAAGTGCGAGTCACACTCTCACACCAAGCGTGTTTGAATTGAGTGACAAAGTTAACTTGGCCGTTTGTCGTTAACATTGACATATTGTCGAAGAATAAAAAAATTCATTTACATAAATAATTACTGCTAGATTTACGGAATCCTACGTACTACCGAAAACCTAAAATTCCGGGACAATCCTGGATTTCTTTTGGGTGATGCTAGCGACCGATAGATAGTCGTCAGTTAGGATTAGACAAAAGCGCCACCTACCGGCTCATCCAAATATTTAAAAGAATCATGGCAAGTTTCATACATTAATTTGTATGGAAATGGAAAATTTTGAGCGCGATTAATTATTTCCATTGCTTAGATTATACTCTAGGGATCCTGGTAATATGAATAATAAATTTTTATCAGATGGCAAACATAAAATATTATAAGGTAAAAATAATGGACTTCTGACATTTTCTCTTGCCATATTTAGTATTTAAAAAAATAAAAACGTCAACTGTCAAAGTGACACTTGCATCTGTCAATAAGTCAATACTCAAACTGTTATTTGACAAGTTTTATTTATCATCTTTGAGTTTTATATCTTTGTTTTTGTAAAAAATAAATAATAATGACATAAAATCTTTACGAAATATAGGTAAATGTAAGACAAATAATAAAATAAAATTATCGTACAGCAATATAAATTATCGTATTAATCCATTTATTATCGTAAAATTAAGCTCTGACAGTTCAGTAAAACACATATAATGACAAATGACATTTATAGCAATCTGTTTCGTTCAGAAATAGTCAATAGTTTTAAAATTTTCACTTTTATTGATTCCCATATCCTAAAAATATTCTGAATGTTTGAACCTATTATTTAGGCCTCAAAAAGCAGTTCTAGAGTTACTTATTTCAATTTCTCATATTTTTTAGTACAAATTCTGCCATGATTCTTTACTTTACTGTTACTATGCGAAGGAAGGATGGATCAGGGATAAAATTCAGTTAAAAGGGATTAATGTAATATAATTAAAAATTATTAATTTCTATATTCATAATTTTCATATATTATTATTAACAAGCGTAACTAACGACATCTGTTATTTCATACAGACTCTACGCAGAAATACAACTTCTAAACGAATCATTTTATAGCAACAGCGCCATCTATTATAATTTTAGTAAACTACAACAAAGATCTGGCAATGGTTCTTTCACGAACTACCTCTTGAAATATCACAGCGCCATCTATAAAAGTTTATCTACACTCATACATAGATGGCAGTAGTGTATCTAATCTCGTATATAAAATTCTCGTGTCACAATGTTAGTTACCATACTCCTCCGAAATGGCTCGACCGATTTTTATGAAATTTTATATGCATATTATGTTCATCTATTTTTCATCCCCCTAAGTGATAAGGATGGCCCACCCCAAATTTTTTTGGCAAAACAACGTTTGCCGGATCAGCTAAGTTAATATAAATAAAAATTAAGAGTCTTTATTTTAATATATTTTAACATATAAAGTATGGATTTTAAATTCTGTTGTCTCCTAAATAATAAAATTTAGTTACCATTCATTTATATATTTTTTTTTATGATAGTTAAGGGACAAACGAGCAGCGGGTCCACCTGATGGAAAATGGCCACCGTCGCCCATACACATCGACGAAACTAGAGGGTATCTTGTTTTGTCGAAGATAGAGTGAGGAGGGGGAGCGAAGAGAAGACTGCTGCGGTTTCAATGGACCCCGGGCAAGAACCCGGTGTTCATTGGAATCGCAGCATCGAGGGATAGATCTGGCCCACATGCGGCTCGGCCGGAACGCGTCAGAGACACTTGGCGGTCGGTTTCGCATGCTGGTGGTCGCAAGCCAGTCGGGGAACAGATCCCCTACCACCAAGGGGGTGCTGGGTTACTCGGCTTTTACGAGATGCTCTCCCAGCGGCAGAGAGGAATTACATAGCAAACAATTGCGCTTTTCCTTATAAATTATACCTGCTTCCGAAAATAGTCGCTCACTGTATAAACTACTACCGAGATGATAAATGAATCTTAGCAAATTCTGCTAGATTATGATATAGTTTAGCGTTTGCTGACCATCACACAAGGGTTTGCTTTCCTATCATCAAACGTACACGTACTTTAGTAAAAAACACGCAATAGATTCTAAATGTTCTTCGTTTCATCCAAGAGACTCGCCAAATATTCGTTATTCGGCCAAATCACTATTCGTGGCATCTCTAGAAAATATTAAGAGTAAAATGTAGATGGCTATAGTTAGGAAAAGTTGTTAACTGTTCTTAGTGCAAAGAGAGAACAATAAATCTCAATAAACGTAAATAGATGCAAAGAGAGAGAGAGAAAGAGAGAGAGCGTGGCACAGCCTCACGGCGGACCGTTTGAAAACATAAAACTGAAGCTTAAAACCCGCAATAACAATAAGTTACGGCTTATAACTTCTTTATACTATACGATTTTTAATAAATTACAAATATAACTTTAATTAATTTTAAGTAAAGCTCTTATATTTTAGGATGTGTAAATTACTTCAAAAAAAGCTAATTGTAAAGACGAGATAGAAACGTCAGTAGCTTATTGGTTCAGTCGTTGGATTCACGGTCGATAGGTCGCGGGTTCAAATGGACTACTGGCGTCGCCATTCCTATCACAAGCATTTTAGCTTACTAGCAGGGGTAAAGGAAATACTAGTAATCTTTAAAAATAAAAATAAAATATTAAAAAATAAAAAGAAGCTATCGCAAGTTAAAGTTGGGAAAACATTGTTAAAGATCGCGTGACTTGGAATAAGCTGCAGGAGGGAGGTACAAGTAACTGAACTAGATTAATAATAATAATTTTATTAATATGACGAATTACTTATTAAATACAATGAAATTAAGTATAATTAATTAACTAACTTAAAAATAACATCTAAATTTGTGTAATTTTAGTTCAATAAAACGAGCACCTCGTAAAAGCCGAGTAACCCAGCACCCCCTTGGTGGTAGGGGATCTGTTCCCCGACTGGCTTGCGACCACCAGCATGCGAAACCGACCGCCAAGTGTCTCTGACGCGTTCCGGCCGCGAGCCGCATGTGGGCCAGATCTATCCCTCCCTCTCTCATCCCATTACTGCTGCGATTCCAATGAACACCGGGTTCTTGCCCGGGGTCCATTGAAACCAAGAGATACCCTCTAGTTTTGTCGATGCGTATGGGCGACGGTGTCCATTTTCCATCAGGTGGACCCTCTGCTCGTTTGTCCCTTAACTATCATTAAAAAAAAAAAAATTATGTTACTGGAAAAAACTGACTTTTTTATTTTATTTATTTATTTAAATTGCTTTAAATATATCGCTATATAAATCGCGATATATTTTTTTTGAGCTCTTCTTTAGGATGACCACGACCTCTCTATTATTACCGAAATAATTAGAAGCTCGCGTGTTTGATTTAAGATCATTAAGTAATGTGTTTATATAACTGCAAATACTATTGTAAAAGCAGGCAATTCGCAGTTTGCAGGTTCACAGTTTAATAGTCTTCTTAAAATGATATACTTTCCTAGCATTCCAAATACAGACATAATGTTCACAAATACCTTAACTAATTATAGTATTTTTTTATTATTATAATTATGGGTTATATATACTCTAAAGGCAGACCTGCAGTATCAGCAGTAGCAGCGACTTGTTGACTAGAATATTACTCTCGACTGTTATACTTTAGATACAGCATTACTCTTTGATTACTCGCGATTATTAAATCATGAATTATGTCAAGGCGGCTTATTTATTTGATTATCTGTTTCCTCCCCTAACTAAAACTGATTCAGTTCTGCTAACTATAAATCATAGCTAACAATGTCTATTGCAATCTATCTATATATATAAAAGCGAAAAGTCACTGACTGACTGACTGATCATCACGAAATCTCAGGAACTATAAAACCTACAAACTTGAAATTTGGAATGTAGGTTTCTTCTAGGACGTAGGTGTCCACTAAGAAACGGATTTGAGAAAATCCTCCCCTAAGGGGGTAAAATGGGGTTTGGAAGGTTATATGAAAGTCCTATGTTTTTGAAGTTAGACTTATGAAAATCGGTATTTACATTAATAACTTACTATAATAAAAATCTGTATAATTTATTTTGCAAAATACCCCCTTAAGGTTGGTAAAATAGGGGATGAAAGTTTGTATGGGAAAGTTTAATTTATTGTCACTCTTAACTTGAAATTTGGAAAGTAGGTTCTCTCTAGAGGGTAGGTGTCAGCTAAGATTTTTTTTACGGGGGTGCCCCTCCTAAGGGGTGGAATGGGGGTTTGAAGGTTATATGAAAGTCCTATGCTTTTAAAGTTTGAGGTTAGAAAAGCGGGAATATGAAAATTGGCATTTAGATTATTACAGCAGCGGGAAAAATTATCTTTTTATAATCTCATAGAAAATCAGAACTTCTACGCGGACGAAGTCGCGGGCGCCCGCTAGTACAATATAAAAGTATTATACAAAATCGTATCGTATATTATAAAGAAGCGTCTTCCTCCGACGACAGTAGAGCGGTCGCTTTTTGTATTTCACATTATAGCTTTATAGGATCTTATTTTCATAAATATGGCGGCTTAAATACCCCCTTTATGTCCTCCGTGATTTACAAACACCCGTGTTACTTACACTTTATGACTCCAAATAAATTTACAGACACTTCTAAAAAAAGATCTAGTTTTGGATTTTGTTTCGTCTGAAAGTTCAGTCAAAATGCAAAAAAGAACAAATGATAGATAAAATTAATATGGAGAAATACCATTTCTTGTGTACTCAGTGTAAGCAATGTGAGTGTTACCATGGTTACGAGATTGTGATAATTGTCAATATATTAATATTGTGAGGCAGCTCTCAAGTTTAGCAATGAGCCGATAGTCTTCAAACGGGTGAACAGATCTTCAAAATACATAACTATGTACCATCTCGATTAAATTATCTTTCAAATAAATGAAACTTCATCAGATTTAGTCCATTATTTTTGGCGCTATGATGCTACATATAGACACAGCCGGCGTTGTAGCGTCGGGGTTAATAAAATCAGTAAAATGATAATTTTCTTGGTTATGAGATTTCCCGTGAAGTTTATAGATTTAGACAATGTTTATAAAATCATATCTGTTTGATTTTAAATCACTTAAGATTTATAGTTTCTATGATGATACGGAAGATGGAAAAACATAGCCAGGGTGACCTTGAACTAATCAATCAATTGTAAGTGTATGAGCAATTTAATGGAACATTTAGTGTATAAATGGATGTTTACTTGTTTATGATTATTTCGAAAATATTACTTAGAACACTATTGGATATATAAAAATTGCGTATAAAGGTGTAAATATGATTTCATTGAGAATAAGCTTTTGTGGAATCCACATCGGATCTTTCAATATGTTAAATATAATGGTATATTAGTGACAAACAAATAAGCATAAATGCAAAACAGAATAGAATGAAATGTCGCCCTCTCGTCGATAATAACACTCGTCTTAGATTTTTATACGAGATATTATCTTAAGATATATCTAAAGATAGTTTGTACGAAAAGTATGAGAGATTTATTTAATTTGTTAGAAAGAACGATATTTCCGACGGCAGGGATTTTTTTTATGGTAGATAAGGTGCAAACGAGTAGATGGTCCACCTGATGGTAAGTGGCCACCATCGCCCATGGACATCGGCATGCGTTGCGTTCTCAAAGATGAGGGGGAGTGAAGAAAAAAAAAATGCTGCGCTTTCAGCTGACCCTGAGAAAGAGCCTAGAGTCCACCAGATCCGCAGCATTACTGGGATGACTTATTTAATATTTGTAATGATTGAATACACTACCTAGACTATAGACTATTCTTATCCACGTGAAACTCTTTATCGATTACAATATGTATCTTAAAGATCTAAAAATCAAACGCATTAAAACATGCTTGGCCTAATTGGCAAAAGAAATGCTGTGACAAGCATATTAGCCTTATTTATTTATTTTTTATCTATACTAAAATCCTGTGTTACGCTCTTAGACGAGCGTATTTAAAACCTTATTCCAAACTCTTAGAATTATTATAATTAACATTCTATTAGAATGATTAATTCAATATTAAGAGGACAGACATCAAATTTGAATTATGTTTGTGTATATGAGCTGGCTTTGGTGCAGCTAAATGAAACGCAACGAGTGCTTGTAGACCACTGGTTTATTAGCGGAAGTCACACTTTACAATATTTAAAAACTTGCAAGAAAAACAGATAAAATACTTGATGCTTGATACTAGCGCGTAATTAATAAGGACGTCGCAAAACAGAGTGAGAGTGAGTATGAGCGAGATCCTCAGGCCGCAGTTCGCTTATATGCACTCCTGTCGTGCAGAAAATTGACCATATATGGTCATCCGCGGAGTCAACTAATGAGCTTGCAGTTTTGAGAACCCAGGGGTCTGGTGAGTCATCACGCTTGCAGATCGCGCGGCTCGAGCGGCTGTCCGTTGGTGCCGCAACAGTATGTATCTGTGTGTATGATCTAGTAAATAAAATGTCTGTGTTAAGAATATTTTCAGCTTCGACATAATTAAACATATTTTTTATTATGTCCCTACAATATTTGGTGAAATTAAAAATATTAATTATTTTAATTATTTTATTATACAATCGCTGCGCTGGGATTAACAAATACATTTTAAATGTCAAGCTAATAGTGCAACTTTTAAACTCAAAACGCTATCTAAACTCATGCTGCTTATTATTACTAACACTAGTAGAAAATCGCTAAGGCATTAAAATGAATATCTTAGGATACATTTTCATAAGCACATATCACGTGTAGCAGTGTCCCCGCGACTCCTTTATGTCGCTATTGATGCGATATTTTTATATCCTCCGTTCAATACAAGGCGCTACTGGCTTTGTGTGAGCTCTATGCTTTCTTATTCACATAATACCTTCACGGAGATAGAGAATTCTCTTCGTATTTATACTAGGAATTCTTGAGTCTTATATCTCTATTGTCTAAAAGTCAAAATATATTACCTCTAACTGTCTAAATAGTAATAAACGCGATGCGACGGCTTTTCTGAGTTATGTGTGTTTTAAGTAATTAAATATCACTTGCTATAACGGTGAAGGAAAACCTCGTGAGGAAACCTGCACTCCTGAGAGTTATTCATGTTCTCTGTCGGTGTGTGAAGTCTGCCAACCCGCACTGGCCATCGTGATGGAATGGCGTAACCCACTCTTAACTCTGAGAAAAGAGACCCGACCCTGCAGAGACCCATCCACGGATTATGATGATGATTCCTAGATAGTTTAAAAGGGACTTTGTTTAAAGTTACTCGTTCCTAAAAATTCTAAATTTTTATGGATTCCAGAGTTTTTTTTTTTCGATCTGATAAAATTTTATCTTTTCTTGCTATTCTAGACGATTGTTTGAACAATATTTTTAAAATTTTATTTAGTAAAATATTTTCTGCTGTTTAAAGAAAAAGAGTACTGCTTATTACGATAGGCGTGATCATTGACGTTATAAACATGTATGGAAATTGGAAATTAGCTCCTTAAAATAACCTTTTATAAGACTACTTTAGTTCCATTTTTGGGTACATTTCTACATACTAAAAGATATACACTCGTCGAACTTACATACAGTTCTTTTATGTATGTATAGATAGTGACTATCTTTAAACAAGCTTTTTTTTGCAACTTAATTTAGGGAGACTAGAAATTACTCATATCATGGAAATATTTTTATATTTCCATGTTATGAGTAAAAGGATTTTCTGAAAATAAGATTTTCGCAAGAATTTCTAAGAATAAAATAAAGACGAAAAAAATTAAAAGTTTATTTTTTCGCACTAACCTGAGTACGAAATACAATGTGAAATTGCATTTCATACTCGGTTACTATAGACACTCGATATTATTAGCTAGAGAATGATGTAGCAATCCGTATAAGTCACAGCGCTACGATGCTACGACGTAGCGTTGCTACAGCGTAGATGTGTAGCATTCTCAATAGATTTTGGAAGTATTAATATAAGGTATTAAATTATTATAACATTTAATTATAATTATAATTATATTATAACATTTAAAACTTTTCTATTTGTTATATTTTTAATTTTGAATATATATGATACTTAGCCAGTGAAAATCTGGGAAAAAGTAAACAAAAAAATTGCATTGAATTTTGTAAACATGATGAAGTAAATGATTATTAATATTAGTTTTTTAAGAAAACAATTCAAATGTAGACTTAAAGAAGTGTTTATTTTAAAAAAATATTTTTCTTTCGATTTCTATTTTATGAAATTAAGAGTCTTTTAAATCTTATAATGTAAGAATGAATCAAACTAATATATTATATGGTTAAATAAAGGATTTTTTGTATCGTTATCTGATATAAGTAGGTAAGTGACTTTAAAGAAAAGATGGAGCATTTTAACATTAAAACATGATATTTAATCAAAAGATGTTGAAATTCACTATTTATAAAAATAAAAATTGAAACCAAAAAAGGTAGTATACATAACACAGTTTGTGTAACAAAGTTAGCTTTTCGACCGTGGCGGTCTGAAAACACCAATTTCGTGATACCGTATTCATGCTTCGTTTAAAGGAATCGTATATTTAATTTTTAGGGTTCCACAGAAACCTCTAGTATGAAAACAATTCCTTTAACATTTTCTTGATATACATAGCTAAAATAAAATCCTAGAAAATTCTACGATTAGAAGATTGATTAACATATATGGTACTTTTTATTCCATTACCATTCCTGTAGGATAAAAAATCTAAAGCTGAAAATGTTGTACATATATATTTAATTAAACATACATTTCATGATAGTTATATACAAGAGAAACCAACAAAACGGTGGGCTGACAGGACATGACTGGATTGTGTTAGGCAAGCACAGAGAAATGTGGAATAGGATGGGGTCTGGAGTCAAAAAGGGGTCTATATTTCATAGAACTAATAAAATGTATACTAGCAATTATAAAATCAAAATAAGGACGGTTATTCAACGCGAAGTCAATTAAAATCTAACATAGTGCCATCTGTTGAATGTATACCCAACCTACATTACAAAATATGTTGAAATTTTGCGTTAATAAACTGACTGATACGCCATCTATTAGGCAGTTGTGCAACTTATGGAAAATTACAACCTTTTTTCTATAATATGTAAACATTTACTGCTACAACTGACAAAATTAAAGAGTAAACTATACTATTTAATTTTAAACATAGTGCTAAACAAGGGTTTCTCCTGCAGATTGTCGATGGTAGGGGAGGGGAGAGTAAGTTGAAAAAAAAATGTTAATTAACAAATTTACATGTTTAAGACTCTCGTTTATTTTAATAGTAATTATTAAATGATTTTTTATACCAATACATGTATACAGAAATATAATGTAATTTTCAATACGTCTACATAATAGACAATATACTACCAATCCATCATTTAACGACCTAACTCGACTAAATATGAATTTCGAAAATCAACCCTATTCCATAGTAGTAGGGTACATTTTCAAATGAGTACAGATTAGTGGATAGTATGGTTTTGTTCGTGAATAGCTTGAGGCGAAGCAACGGAGCGGCAAAACGGTGCATAACATGATATTGTAACTTTGTACGGTGGAACGAACACGACGAATTGTTTTATGTGTTATTTAGTATTACAATATAACTACAACATACAAACACACAAACACTACTGGTAAATCAGTAAATAAACACAGCATTAAACAAGTCTTAAACTTATTATCTCGTGTAAAAAAATAGTAACTAAATATAAGCAATTATTATTTGTAGGCAGTGGTGTAACTATAGGGTGGCATTGCGCAAAATGCCAGGGGCCCCGACCCAAAGGGGGCCCCCGATCAGAGAAGGTTGTGAGCACAGGTGGATCTGATATAACTGAGGTGCAGGTATTTGCCACGCAGGATACTTATTCCTTTTTTTTTGCTCTTCAAGTATAGGCGCTCATAAGTATTTCGCACACCGGAGCAAAAGATGTTTGGCGCCTGCCTGGGTTAAATTTCTTAATATTGGAGGAAGGGGCAATTGATGAAATTGCCAGGGGCCCCAAGCGGTGTAGTACGGCACTGTTTTTTCATTTCTACATAATGTTTTTCTTCGTATTGTGGTATGAGATTTAAGTAATTCTTCTTCATTTTCTTCTTAATTAATTGACCATCTTTTTTTCAGTTTTTTGTATGACTACTTTTCAATCTAACGGTTTTCATTTTATTTTTGTTTCGTTATTTAACCCATTGTTTTGACAGACAAATATAATAGGTACTTGTTTTTCAAAAAAATTGAGAACTTCAAAATGTTATTTGGTTAGAATTGGTTTTGGTTTTTTACAATATATTTTTTTCATTTTGGTAATTTCTAGCTCTACTTAGATAAGGCAACACTGCGTGGACGCTACCACTATAACTTAAAGATATGTAAAGTATTTAGTTGAAGAGTCTATTGAAGAGTTTATATAGTAAGTAGAACAAAGCCTGGGACTTACAACCTGGCACGAGTTTAAAAAATTATTAATATCAAAATACAATTACATTACATTTAATTTCAAAAACATTAATTTAAAACTCACGTGATTTAAGGGAAATCCACAATTTTTTTTTTAAACTTTTTTATGACTGCCTCAGATTTATTTAAACAAATAATTTAATAAAAGTTTGTACTTCTGTATATAATACTAATCAAAATAAATTCATATATAACTAGTAACTATTTAGTCACAAAACTATAGTATGTGCACGAAGCCCTTTCATCCCTGAATGGACCTTTCATTAGCAACTAAGGCACAATTGTTTGCCCTCACTGCTAATTCATATTCATATTCACCACAGACCATTCAGTACTGATTGCGTTATTTTACACATAATACGTTTAAAATAACCTTAGGTATAATAATTTATATGATTTTTTAAAGTTCAGTATGAGAAGTTAATAAAGGAATAGATATTGTTAATTATGATGATGGCAACACTTACAATTTGAGTAGCATCGTGTCACTTAATCTTGATGTTGGTACGACTGATATGAGTAGCATCCTGTTACTTGATCTTGATGTTGGTACGACTGATATGAGTAGCAACCTATTACTTGATCTTGATCCTGGTACGACTGATATGAGTAGCATCCTGTTACTTGATCTAGATATTGGTACGACTGATATGAGTAGCATCCTGTTACTTGATCTCTATGTTGGTACGACTGATATGAGTAGCATCCTGTTACTTGATCTCTATGTTGGTACGACTGATATGAGTAGCATCCTGTTACTTGATCTCGATGTTGGTACTACTGATATGAGTAGCGTCCTGTTACTTGATCTTGATGTTGGTACGACTGATATGAGTAGCAACCTATTACTTGATCTTGATCCTGGTACGACTGATATGAGTAGCATCCTGTTACTTGAATGTTGGCCAACTGATAAGCACAAATCAAGGAAGTGGGGATTGCAAAATAAATACGCCATCACGACAGAATAATCATTGATTACATCGTGAGTATTCCTAGCAGTAACTCTGAAGCTCTGAGTCTAAAGTATAACCTACAACATTCTTCTTCTCTCTCTCTATTAATTAAAAATATATAATATTTTAAGAGACCTTTCAAAAACTTTTTTTTATATATTTTAATTTTTCTTTAAATATAAGTATAGTACCTATTATGACATATGTATATATATGTCGGAGAATAGTAAAAGATTATCGAATAATCGAATCGTAATCATCATCTATGGCGCTGGAGTAGGGTAGTAGTCACTTCCGTCGGTTTGACAGTCTCGATCCTTTATATGCCTTCCACAGTCTGTCTGTCAGTCTCAAGAAGTGAAGTAGTCCCTGGATAGTGTTAGTGCCAGGAGTGATGTTTGATTAAGTTTACGTGAGTACCATACAATGTTGTTGCCAGGTCTCGTGTTAGGTTAGGTTTACGTGAGATTTAACCTTTGGTTTAAACAGAGAGCCGGAGCAGTGGAGGTGAAGGTCTCGATCGAATAAAGGCTATCCTTAAGTCTTCTAGTTCCTCTCGTAATCCTTTGGTTTAAACAGAGAGCCGGAGCAGTGGAGGTGAAGGTCTCGATCGAATAAAGGCTATCCTTAAGTCTACTAGTTCCTCTCGTAATTGTAAGATATCATGTTTGATCATTTATCGGTTCAGTAGAAGTATCTACGTTGCGTTTACCCAATAGTCCATTCAATATCATCACCCCTCGTAGTGTTCTCCAATATTAACCCCCCAAAATAATATCTGAAAATTACATTAATAATGAATGAAGTGATATATTATTGTATATAATCTATGGTTTATGATTTTTTTTAAATTTAGGATTAGGTAATTCTGTTATTTTATCCGGAATCAAACCAATAAATGATTTTTGGGTTTTCATTAGTTTATATGACGCTATATTAAGTCTATTTCTATTTCTTGTATTAATTTCATGGACATCAAGTTTTTTATAAGTTACTTATAACGTATTCAAATTTTTCATAATTTTGAATTTATGAATTAGATAATATCAAATAAGACACACAATAGTGTGCACACAGCCTTATCCACCTCAACACAACCACATATACAATTCACCAGTCTACCTACACACCTCATTACAAATCGAATTCATCCAATTACTCTTCTTTCAATCAAGGTTGCGGTTTAAAAAGAAATTTAATCTGTCTAATAAACATGCTAACAAGAGCACGCAGCACCTGTTGCCGTCCGTGAGACGTTCAGCTCCTCGACCAATCAGCGGCCAGCGTCCGCCCTACCCGCGCTCCCATTGGCCGCCGCGCGCAGGGGGGCCCTGGGGGGAGAGCGCAGTCTAAGCGTTAAACATGACACTGTCAAGAAAATCGCCGCATTGAGCTTTCGGGAGCTTTTCACGGGCGCGCGCGAATACGATTTCGAATTGTGATCTGTTCATTTACTATAATATTTAAATTTAATATTACAACAATTAATAAATAAGTGTTTAAATAAATAATATATAGGTTTTAGAAAAATGAAAAATCTTAGTGATACTAGCCGAAAATATTTTTTATAAAGTTACTCCAAATTAAAATTATAAATTTTAAAAATGTCGCTCGGGAAGCAACCCACAGATCATATAAAGAGGCCGATGAACGCGTTCATGGTGTGGTCCAGGGGTCAGCGGCGGAAGATGGCACAGGATAACCCAAAGATGCACAACTCGGAAATATCTAAGAGATTAGGTGCGGAGTGGAAGCTGCTCACGGAGATGGAGAAGCGGCCGTTCATTGATGAAGCTAAACGGTTACGGTCAGTTCAAAATTACATTATTTGTCAAAAAAAAATATACGCATATAAATTTAAAAAACTTAAAAATTATATCAATAAGATTTGAGCAAATTATGTAAGTAAAATTTTAATTATTTTTTATAAAAAAAGACCAGCTCAATCACCGTTAAATAAATGATTTACAATCTAACATTTCTTTAGAATTTACTTGACCTACTTATAGAAATGATTATGGCGTTTTCCTACACTTATGAATGTTATACAAAACCCTTATCATTACAGTATTGTCTCTTTATAAAGGAGCAATAACTGTATAATGGATTTTAATCTGTTATTATTAAAATAGATTCTTTTATAAGTTTGGTATTCTAGGAAGCTGTTTAAAAAATTATTATAATTTTTAAGCCAAACCAGTTAAATAGCTTCAAAAATAAAAAGAAATAAAGTAATAATGGTCGCACCACCCTATTACCTTTCTTTTAGGATAATTTTCAAAATCTAAAGGTTGTCTGGAACTTGGCCGTAATGGCCTTAAGACAGCCGCTAATTTCAGTTTTATTATTTGTTTGTAGTATGTATTGTACAAATAAAGAGTAAATAATATTATTTAAAAAAATCTAGCCGGAAGGTATTTAGTGTTATGTAGCTACAGCATACTTTTTATTAAAAGACTTTAGAGATGTCATACTTATATTTACTAACTAGGTAAAGATATAAAATTATATATATATTTAGAATATTTCGATAAACCTTCAGAATTATCCAATCCTACTAATATTATAAACGCGAAAGTTTGTAAGAATGGATGCATGTTTGTTACTCTTTCACGCAATAACTACTGAATGGATGTTAATGAAACTTTACAATAATATAGCTTACACATCAGAATAACATACAGGCTATAATTTATAATGATATAGTGTGAATTATCCAAAATATAGCGGGTGAAACCGTGGGGCGCATCTAGTATTAAATACATATTTTGATCTTTGACACATGAAGTTACTCAAACTCAAAATAGTATATTTCAATTAAACTTTTTACAAAGTAATTTTGACACGTTAAAATTGTTCAGTCAGTCAGTTTGTCTGAAGCTTCCCCCCAACTCGGAAAGCGGTTTTCTGTTGAGAAGAACGTATTGAAGATTTTTTTTCATTAAAGTAGCCTATGTTACTTCTAATACCCTAATATGTGTATAAACTTTTATGATGATCGGTTAAGTAGTTTTCGCGTGAAAGCATAACAAACAAACTTACATTTATAACATTAGTAGGGTTTCAGCTGAGTATAACCTATACCATCACAATTACCATTGGTTTGTTTCTCAATTTTCTAAGTAATGTAGAAAAATGTGAGTCTCCAAATGTGTGCATTGTATCGAATACAAGGTGTGATAGTATAAACAAATAGTGTTATCACGACGGTTATTTATCTTCGAGTGAGCCACGCTATAGGCGCCACAAATATCAGTGCATAGGTGCATTGCATCTCTAATCAGTATTTAAAGTTAAAAAAATAGATATGCTACACTGAGAATATCAATTCATTCATTCAATTATTTATAAAAAAGCAGTGATGGCCCAGTGGTTGAGACTTCAAGTCTTCCTCAGGAGGTCCGAGTCCGATCCCCCACACAGGCACACACCTCTGACTTTTCTGAGTGATGTGTGTTTTAAGCAATAAAATATCACTTGCTTTAACGGTGAAGGAAAACATCGTGAGGAAACCTGCACTCCTGAGAGTTCCCAAAAGTTCTCAAAGGTGTGTGAAGTTTGCCAACCCGCATTGAGCCAGCGTGGTGGACTATGGCCTAATACCCTCCTCATTCTGAGGAGGAGACCCAGCTCAGCAGTGCGCTATTGAAGGGTCGTGATGAATTATTTATAAAAGTAGTAGGAAATAATTGTTATTTATTAAATACATCAACCACAACATTTTTATTTAATTTTGGTTTTGTAAGTCTCTTAGCCGTTTTTGTGCACGCATCAGCTTAAAACAGCTGAATCGATTTCAATAAAATTCGGTGTGTGAAATCAAAAGGTTAAATAACACATAGAGTACTTTTATCCCGAAAATAGCACCATTCCCAAAATATTATATAATAAATGTCGGATAGTGATGAAGGACTGGCTAAACAAGTTAAATTATCTTAAAAATGAAAATCTTCTAAAATCAGACATTTGATTAGTTAGCACACACACACACACACATACACATACACATACATTCACTTACATAAATCGGAAGGAAATCATTTTTATTTCTAGATAATTAACGATAATTTTGTACTATTTTAATATTTATTATTTTTATTATTATTTCCGTGAAATATAGGTAGGGTGGTACAAAAAAATGGAATTGTTTACACATACTTAGTTTAATATACACTTCTACGAAGAAGTTACGCGAGGCGACTACTATAAAGTAAAGTCATCTCATCCATCCATTTTTTGTCTATCCAACCATTTTCCTTTTCATTTAATATATAATTAAAAAAAAGAATTATTATATAGTCTTGGTGCGGTACTAGTGGAATCTGGGTTCTCCATTAGTGTGTTTGTAACTCATCTACCATTAAAAAAAAAGTCTATTTGATGGTTTTTGAATTACCTAACCTAACCTAACCTTGCTTTACCTATTTCTTCCTGCAAATACTTATAGAGATATCATTATTTTATCTAATTAAATATTAAAATTTGTCAGCAACACCGTTTATAACTCTGTATTTGTCAGTTCTCTTTATTTTATTTCAGTTATACCAACGGACCTATTTATAACAAGAATATATAATCTATGTGATGGTGATGGTGTGAGGTGACCATTGTGGTAATGCAGGTGGTGTAATGTTGTAATGTTAGGACATTGTGAAGTATTTCGTGAGTGTCTCAGTATTGGCTCGGTTTCCGTCTAAAGAGTATATAATTATAGTCTTTTAAATAATATAAATAATAAATTATAGACCCTGGTCATTCTTACGAATCCCCTCGCCTCTGTGGACCACCATAGTTTGAGAACCGTATATTAATATAAGCAAACACAGCACTAAACGCTGTGAGTAAAAAACAAAATGATAAACACCACGTATGTGTTATTTAATTATCCTTTATAACCATTTTAATTTGTTATCAAGACAAACAGACAGACGAACAGCACCTGTTTATCAGTGTGAGACAAAACAAAAAAGTGGCTGAGATTACTTGAGCAGCATGAAAAGAATGAACAAATACGCGGGCGGATGTTTGTTTGTTATCTTAATTACCACTTTAATGTTTGGATTTTGTATACAATTAAGTTAAATAGAAACAGTGATGATTCTTTACTTTATATTTGTTAAGTTAGACTGTATTTAACAGACTTATATTACCAAGACTTTTGGTAACTAACTGTTTGAATATATAAATTAATTTTCTTTAACATTATCCTACTCTAATTATAGCCATTCGGCCATCACTATTATCCTACCCCGACATATATAATGAGTCAGGAACTCAAGCAGTGCCTTGAACTTGTGACCAAGGTGTAGGCTTAAGGGATCCCTTTAAGTAATTACGACACTCACCTCCACGGCTTAGTTTCACTGTTTAAGCCTAAGATTAGACAAACATAAACTTAACACAAGGCTAACCTAACCTAAGGCTTACCTACACTTCCGACATATATATATCCTATAAATGCTGTTCTGATAGATCATAATCAGTTTGAGAAATAACCGCCATAAAAAGGTGAATATTAATATATTAAAAAGTAGATTAGATCAGTGGAGGGAATCACATAAATATCATCTATCTGTGTCCATACTTTTATCATCATTTACTTAATTATTGTTGAGTTTTTTATAATATTATGTACCGTACCTCGTTTTTACAAGAATATTATTCACAATACACCAATAACATTTAAGTAGATAAACACGTTAACGAATAAACACGTAATTCAAATAATGGCCAAATTATTTTTTAATAACTTTAATGTTTTATATCATAAATATATTAATCTCTATATATATATATATATATAGGAGAAGCTGACTGACTGACTGACATATCACGAAATTTTGCACAGGGGTTCCTTTTATAACGTAGGAGAGCACTAAGAAAGGATTTTTGAAAATTCACCCCATAAGGAGGCAAAACAGGGGTGCAAAGTTAGTATGAAAATTTGCCGTTTTTGAAGTTATTCAAATTAAATTCAGTATGGAGGTTCTTCACTGGATGTCGTGAAACAGGGGTAAAATATTTTTTCGAAAGTAATCCCTTAAGCGGGTGAAACGGGAGTGCAAAGTTAGTATGAAACTCTGCAGTTTTTGAAGTTATTCAAATTAAATTCAGTATGGAGGTTCTTCATTGGATTTCGTGAAAAAGGGGTAAAATATTTTTTCGAAAGTAATCCCTTAAGCGGGTGAAATGGGAGTGCAAAGTTTGTATGAAACTCTGCAGTTTTTGAAGTTATTCTAATGAAATTCAGTATGGAGGTTCTTCATTGGACCTCGTGAAACAGGGGTTAGTATGACTACCGTATACAATTATTAAATATGTCTAAAGACGATCTTCTGTAGGCCACCTCAATATCGCAAACGAAGTTGCGGGTTAAAGCTAGTATTATATAAATGTAATTTCTTTCTGATTAAATAAATTATTTTTAAGAGTTGATCTTTCGGGTAAGATAGGCCATGTAGTGGTGTTTATGGAATATTATAATTTAAATGATATGACTATTTAAGTGCCATAAAATTGTCATTTTGTAAGAATTACTTAGTTAATTTTTTGGATTTACAAATTCAATTCTTCATAGTTAGAAACCTACAATATTACTATCTCTCTCTAATTTTCTCTCTTTCTTCATTGTCATGTCTTACGCACGGCTACACGGTTTTCTATTTTAAAATTTTTTAATTTTAAGTTTTCGATTTATTAATCCTTACTAATATAATAAATGCGAAAGTAACTGTCTGTCTGTCTGTCGCTCTTTTACGCCAAAAAAACTGGACCGATTTAAATGAAATTTGGTATACAGATAGTCTAGGGTCTGAGAAAGGACATAGGATACTTTTTATTGCGAAAAGAGGGTTGTAAGGGATTGAAAAGGGGGGATGAAAAGTTGTATGGACGTATCGTCATTTTTAGAGCTAGAAGCTTGAAATATATTTTTTTAAATATGACATTCAAAGTGTAAAAGTTTTACCCTCAGGGGTGTAAAATAACAAAAGGATAAATACTATTCCGCTAGTGTCTAATAAAAGTAAGCGAAATCTTCACTCAAAAATTTAATGAAAATTTTCGCTAATCATGATAAAAGCTTGACACACTCGAGATATCTTTATGACACAAAGTCTACTTTTACAATAGGCTACTAATGTTGCTAGTTTAAAATAGTTAGATTAACAATAGCTTGCTAAAATGACTGTTCTAAGTTTCTCCTCCTTTTCTTATAGGTATAAAGAGTCATAACTATGCGAGAGTAAAACACCAAACCAATGATTACTTGTATTTAAGATATTTAAATGAAACCGCACTCCGCGTTAGCATCGCTTGCTTGCCATCTTAGCCTGATTGAAATTAAAAGCGTAGGGTAATTTAATATACTAAATGCAGAATATATAATTATATGTAAGTACCTATCTATGCGTTAAATTGATTGGTGTATACGTAAACGATTGTTGTATGAAAATTAATCTACATATACCTACATATTTTCTAACGCTTCGCGGGAAGATTGTTGTTATAGAATGATAAAAGATATACCCATTACGGTACAGCAATATGTACACATATGCAATTTAGAAAGAAAGCCGACAGGTTAAAGGCCTTTTATATACATACAACGATCACCTTCGCTGCCTGAACACTAACTAAAGTAGATAATAAAGTTACGTAGACCTCAAGAAGGGTGACCAAGACACTATAATACTAATTTCCATGTACACTGCGCGACAACACCAGAGATACTGACACTAACCCATCGATCTAAAGGTTATATATTTTCTACATGTAGGTATACTTGAAATAATATAATAGGAACTACCCGCAAACACAAATTTATAAACGGAATATAGAGTTATTAAAACTATCTACAAATCGTAAAGTCGATAGACATTAATTATATCCGTAAACATTGAGAAAAGCACTAACAAACATATTAAAAGCTTAAATCGTAATTCCATAACCCTTAAATGTAACAAATCAATCCAAAAAGACCCCAAAGACAATTATCTGGTCTCATTGTAATAATATCTTGCATTGTTGGGGAGGAGCGTTATCAGTGCGCGCCAGGGCTATAAAAACAAGCTTATGCCTCCAGTCTAGCTCTTTGTAAAAGATATACGGATATACTACCAGTAACAGCCAAGCGCGGTTTGCGTTTGTTTGCTCTTTCAACTTAGCTACGAATTATCCGGGAATATTTTACTTTCATTTACATTGGTACTCTATGCATTTTATTCAAAGCTAGCTGACCTGACAGACGTCCTGTCTTAACTATGAATATTGTTACATTAGAAATCTTATTTTTTTCTTCCATAAGAACCTTCTCCTGACAATAATAAACACAACAAAAAAGAATTAGCGAAATCGGTTCTGTGGTTCACCTGTGATGCCATAACCAAAGGAAATAGGGATTCATATACAGTGAAACCTGGTTGAGTGGGACCTGGATAAGTGAGAAACCTCCATAACTGGAACTCATGCTGAGGTCCCAACACTTTGACACTGAATTACCTCTGTTAGTGGGACGAAGCAAACCTCTATATCTGGGATTCGTTCTTTCGATTTATCATAATAGTTACCTCTATAACTGAGACAGCGAGTGAATTTTATATGCATAAACCTCTGTAACTGAGATAATATCGTTTTGTTTGTTTGTTTACTTATTTTTATTCTAGCCGCAAATTCCGCACTTAACTTCGTAAGTAATTTTGAGCTTCAATAACTTTCAGTTTTAGATTTTCTTTACTATCATACGAATGTTTATTTGAAAAATGTCAAAACGAAGGCTAAAATCTTTATCAGTACGAGAAAAACTGAAGTTAATATCTGTTTATGAAAGTAGGAAGTGGAAGGAACTGTGTCGAATTTAATGTGCCAAAATCTACTCTTTGTAGAATAATTCAGAATTACATATGTGTGTGTATTACCTTTGTTATTATTTTACTTATTAAAACTCATTTATAATGTTTACATAACACGTTATTTTATTTAATAATCGCAACTGTATAACTGAAATAACCTGTATTCTGACCTCAATGGAACCCTCTGTAAATGAGTCAGATATTTATTTATACCTGGATATCTGAGACACTGGGTAAGTGGAATACCTCTATAAGTCAAACCAATTTGCAGGTACCGTGATGTCTCACTTAACCAGGTTTTACTGTATATATATATATACTAGCTGACCCGGCAAAAGTTGTTTCGCCATATAAATTTGGGGTGGGCCACCCTTATCACTTAGGGGGGTGAAAAATAAAGTAGCCGATTCTCAGACCTACTGAATATGCATATAAAATTTCATAAAAATCGGTCGAGCCGTTTCGGAGGAGTATGGTAACTAACATTGTGGCACGAGAATTTTATATATAAGATAAAGATAAGATATTAGCGGTAGAGTTAGGGTTAAAAACCTGTCAAGAATAACTTGGCTGGATATTTAAATATCTGACTTTTTAACTTCATAATACTAATTTTATTTTAAGTAATACATCTTTTTTTATACTCAAAACTCAATAGCCGTTAGTGATTCATGCGAGAATTCGAGACTTGTTGGCTTTTACTACTTACCATAGATAGTTCAATACACCACGGCTTGGCTATAATTTTTCAGTAAGTAGACGAGCAGCAAGACTTTGTGGATTGAAGTATCTATACAAGGCTTTAACTGCCGGTTTAAGTTTAAAAGATGTAAATTAATAATTTTATACCTAAATCCGCGAAAGCTACAAGAACTCTAAATATAGTTTTTAATTAAAAATTAGTGTCTTTATAAAAGTACAGTTTTTTTTTCAGGACCAGAAAATCTAAACTTCGTGTCACAATGTTAGTCAGTCAGAGGAGTATTCCTCTGAAACGGCTCGACTGAGAATAGGTTAACATCTATTTTTTATACCCCTAAGTGATAAGGGCGGCCCACTCCAATTTTTTTTAATTTATACGGCAGAACAAAACAACGTTTGCTGGGTCAGCTAGTTTTTATATAAATTACTAGCGACGGACACAATATTTTCAATAAAAAAGTTCGATAATATTATTATTTATTTATTATTTTACTCATTATTGCACACCACATACAAGAATACATACAATAAAAGCTACAAAAAAAAACAGTGGCACACATAAGGCGGCCTTATGGCTTACTAGTCATCTCTTCCAGACTATCTTTAGGTTAGGAAAACTATTACGAGATGGGTATATAGTAATAAATATCCGAAAAAACAATAAACTAAGTACTATTAAGGAATATATATAAATACACAAATTAGATAATAAATGTCAATCATTCTTATGATCTGAGTCATCGTCGTTCAGCGAGAAGATAATGTTCTTTAACTTTTCCTTCAAATAATAATTTGGATGGAATAACACACAGTACAGAAGAGAGAATATAGTTGTCTATTGTATATATTTTTTATTAAACATATTACACCTAAATACCTCAAGAATTGTAGTGGGTTGAATATTCATAATACGGAATTTAATTCAATATTTCTAAACATCTAAGCAGAAAAAGTTTCAGAGCGACTATGTGTCCCGTTTACCTAAGTAAAACATACAAACAAAGATAGTATTTTCTTTGAGACCCTCATTCAGAATGGCCATCTTTGCTATAGGGTTTAATAGCTAGGGGCGGACATGACTTAATTTTGTCACTGTTTACTCTACAAGTCTCTATAACTGACTAAACTGTATATATTTTAGTTTACACATCCATCCGTGAATAAACGTGAATTTAGATATTATTCTATAATTATGTGTGTATAGATTTACATGTATGTATTAAAAAGCACTATCTTTGCCCTACAACACTTACTTACTTTCGTAGGTTGGCTGGAAGAAATTAAATTTTCTTTTAGAGATAAGCCCGCCTTTGATGATTATAATTGATTTTTTTTAACTATTTTTTTCTGTGTAATGAAGAACATAATAAATATCGGAAGAAACCTTTTAAGCATATTTTGGTCACAGACTAGACTAGGTGTTTTGATATACATACATAGTTAGTTTTAATATGGAAAATGATTTCAGAAATAAATTAGTTTCAGATAATAAAAAAGAATGAGTACCTACGTAAAAGTATAAAATCCTGTAAAATCCTCCAAAAGCATCTCTTTCTAATGAGAAATAAAATCATCATAAAGATAAAAATATTTTCATTTTTAGTGTGTATAGAAAAAAGTAATATAAATACAAATAAACATTAAGAGAATTACAAAATTATTTTTTAGTACCAAGTTTTTTATTTATTCCTATAAAATAATTTAAAGTTACACAAACGTTCCGCTCTCATAGGGTTCCGTATCTTAAAAGGAGATAGGGAACCCTCATAGGATCACATCATTGTCCGTCTGTCTGTCAAGAACCTCTTTCTTACAAACGTGTAGGTGTATCGAGTTGAGATTAATATCAAATACAAATCTTTAATCCCCTAGAGCTGTGAAAATATCAAACTTCTAAATGAAAGTAATCGTTGCCTAGTAACGATTATACTAAAAATTGTACATTTTGTTTATCGCAGCTTGTAAAATATTTTCATGTTTTCATATATTCGTTTTGTAACTAATTATTTGATTGTTAATATCAACTGTATATCAAAAATCAAACTTCTAAACGAATGTAATTAAAAGATACAGCGAGACAAAAAAAATCCGATTCAAAAATTTTGAGTTATTTCGTGTTATCCTAAAACATTAATCTTAAACGAGACTTAATCTTAAAGGTGTTATCGCACAAATAATTGAAAAAAATTGAAAACTATAAATGTAGTTACATAAATAGCATAGAAATCGTAACATATTGTGTGCTTTTCATTGACCTGGAATCATGAGGTTTGGTAAACTGACTATGACCTATATATTACTATATATTGTACGGAACAGTCAGTGGAGATCCACACTCGCACTTAACTGAATTTTATTAAAAATCTCATACAATATGGACAAACAAATTTACAATTAAATTTTCTTATCTTTGCCCGACGGTGGTACAACTTAATCACTTGAATTTTGGTCTCCCACCACTCAATTTCATGAAGTACCCGGGACAATAAGTAGTAGCCAGGGGGCACAACAGTCCTGCTCGTCCAGAACTTAATTTCGTCCTGTTTATTCTTCGCTATCGGTCAACAGCGACACCACACAATGTAAGGCGCGGAGTGTTTACATTGATACTTATTTTTTATCACCTATTTGATCGATATCCCATCGCAAACAACAATGTCTTCGTGTTATCTACCAAATTTGACCGGACAAATGATATAAAAGCTGTTTTGTAATTCTTATAGAAGGAAAATATTTTATCGAAATATTACCGCCCTCGCTTCGCCTTCTCTATATTATAAAAAATATCTTAAAATAAAAAAATTTTTACTAACACCGTATTCAAATTATAAGAGAGATATCCTTTACTTAAACTCTTATTATAACTAGTAATATAAAACATATATAGAATAATACATTATTATATTAATATAACAATTTAGTATATGATTATTATAACAATCCTATGAATAAACAATGTAGTTACAATTTGTTAGTAAGTACTTACATATAAAATTATGAGACGTTAAGGATTTGAGGATATTGGATACTCTGTAACCTAAAAACTATTGAAAAGATCTTAATTAAATTTTCAGTAATATCAAATTGATATACATAGACTTTAGATTAACCTACAGATTAATTTTCAGCAAAAAAATTGCGTAAACAATTTAAATAAACAAACAATAACCAAATAAATGTTATATTAATTTAAATGTAAAATATATCGCCCTTTTAGTCACAAATGATAATATTATATAGACCGGATGCGTAACACGTACGTTGGCTTTAAACACAAACGATTCACCTCTAAAAACCAATATGTATCACCAAACAGACAAATATAAAGCGTCTTTATATCAAGAATCATATCTATATAGTTTACTTAGTCGATTAAGTTATTCGATATAAAAAATGTCCGATAAAAGAATATGTTTGTCAAATAACTTCATTGGTACGGGACTAGTTTTATTTCAAATAAAAGATATATAATAAAATACATTTTAAACAGGAAGGAGCAGTGCTTGGGGTTTGTGAAACAAGAGCTAATTTACATAGCCTTTGTTTATAGTACTTACCTAACCTATATATGTCTATGTTAATAGATAGAATTCTAATTTTATTCAGACTGAAATTGATTGAAAAATTCAATATGGCGGTAGTACCTATATACATTTTAGTCTATGAGGAAATCCTGTTTAATGAAAGAAAGAAAGAAAAAGCCTTTATTTACAGAACAATATTTTATACTTACTACTAGTAAATTAACTAGGTGGGTACTTAAAAATAAAATATACAAAACTATCCTACTAATATTATAAACGCGAAAGTTTGTAAGAATGTATGGATGTATGTTTGTTACTCTCTCACGCAAAAACTACTGAATGGATTTTGATGAAACTTTACAATAATACAGCTTACACATCAGAATAACACATAGACTATAATTTATAATGATATAGTGTGAGTTATCCAAAATATAGCGAGTGAAACCGCGGGGCAGCTAGTATAAAATAAATGACAAAACATATATAGTGGTGTTCATGCAAAAAGGTAGACCACTCAGCTTACTAGAGGTTATATACATATATATATATACTGATTATACTGATTATCTGTGATCCCCTTTATTTTAAGATATTCTATACATGACCATGTAAAATATATTGCAAAATTGGTTAATAATAAAATGGATAACATAATAAGTAAATTCATTTAGAAAAAATATATAATTAGCACTTATAAATATATAATTAGATTATTTAGGTAAAAGTTTTTGCTGACTCAACAGAGTTTTTTTTTACTTTAATTCTAAAATTATTTATATTTTGTAATTGTCGAAAAGGTGGCAGAAATTATTCCAGCACTTAGTCGAGGCATACTTAATGCTTTCTTGGTGTATCTATGTTGTTACTTACGAATTATTTTTCTCACAAGGCCTTAGGGTTAGAATACTATTCCCCTCTGCGGAGAGCATCTCGTAAGAGCCGATTAACCCAGCACCCCATAGGTGGTAGGGGATGTGTTCCCCGACTGGCTTGCGACCACCAGCATGCGAATCCGACCGCCAAGTGTCTCTGACGCGTTCCGGCCGAGCCGCATGTGGGACAGATCTACCCCCCTCCCTCTCCCATCCCATTACTGCTGCGGTTCCAATGAACACCTGCTTTTTACTCAGGGTCCATTGAAACCGCTGCATTCTTCTCTTCGCTCCCCCTCCTCACTCTATCCTCGAGGCGACAACGCATCGACAAAACAATAGATACCCTCTAGTTTTATCGATGTCCATGGGCGACGGTGGCTACTTTCCACCAGGTGGACCGTCTGCTCGTTTATCCCTTATCTATCATAAAAAAAAACAATAATTTATTACTGACTAAGCCTAAGCCATTTATCATTAAAGGGAAGCGAGGGCAGATCAATACAGTATTAATAAAACACTCACGTATATTTATTGTAGCAGAGCAATACGCCAAAAAACAGTCCGATAAAAGGAAGATAGGTTTTTTTTTGGATATTCTGTTTTCGTTATCGTCTTTATTTGTCAGCAAACAGTAATGAAGGAATTGATAGTGGCCGGTCGTCGACCTCGATACGTTTTTTGTTATCCCACAAAATGCTTTTTATATTACAACTGTAACTGGCCCTTAGCTTCTGTGGAATTATTTTTTTTAATAATTTTAAAAATGTTCGTTTTACGACCTTTAGTGTTGTTGCTTCATTAGTGTTGTCATTTATTATTGCTTTCCACTATTTACGATACTATTAAAATACAATCAAATTGAGAAAGTCGATTGGTAAATACATCTAGTCTGTATTTTGTTTTTTTATTAAATAGTCAATCCGCGCGATTTTGTCCGCGTGATGCTCTGCTCCTATTGGTCTTAGCGTGATGTTATATAGCCTATAGCCTTCTCCGATAAATGGGCTATCTAACACTGAAAGAATTTCTCAATTTGGACCAGTAGTTCCTGAGATTAGCGCGTTCAAGCAAACAAACAAACCCTTCAGCTTTAATATTAGTATAGATTCTTCATCATCAGTATTAAATTTAAAGAAACCTAGACATTTCTTGGAGTAAAGATTCCCACGTTACGACGTAAGTTACTGTATGATGTAAGTATAACCGCGTGCGAAATCTAGTAGTTTCAAATATGCAGATTATCGGGATTTCACAGCACAAATCTATACCAATATGAGAGCCCGATCAGCAAACAGCGTTCAAAAACCTCATACGAACTATATCCCTTGGTCCATTCGAATAATTACAATCGACTCGCTGACAATCGCGATTCTATCACAAAGCTCGCATAATCGGACGCTGTGTCGACTCCTTCCCATCACTATTCGACGTAACTGCGGATTCAATTGAGCGAATTTCAACTTTATTCCTTTGTGATACAGCTTAAAGTGGTTTGTCGAGCTTTGCTGATATATATAGGGTTGGAATAATAGTCGATTGTGACGGGACAATGCAATAATCCGCGTATTGTTGAATTGACATTGTTGTTTTAAGGGCGGCGGGCGTTCGCGACAATTGTACGCTTTATTGCATAAATAATAATGTTATTCTGCCCAGTGGAGCTCCATTGTGGCGTTGCGCGTTGTTGCTAAACTTATAGACGCCAATGAGATTATAAAGTTGAAAATAATAAGATTTCATTGTTATTGTAGTAATTTAAGGTAAATTAATGCATTGTATTATAAAAAGTTCGTCTTTTCTCTACTAGAAATTTGTGAATAACTTTCGTTTCAAAAGACTCCTATAATCATTAGCCCTGTTAATAAAATTATGTTTTATGAACGATGTTGACCTATTTATTTTTGCAACTTAATATTTATCTTAAACTCGGCGACCCAAGGGTGTATTGATGAAGAAAATTAAATAAAATATACCTTTACAATACCATTATGTAAATAAATATAATGCCAATTAAATAATTTCAACATGATTTATTAACTTTCTTTCACAAAACAACGAAGTAAGCTTAAATAATATAAGAATCTGGACAACAGAACGTCATTCTGTCAATTTTATCAAAATATTGTAAAATCTCAGGTCATCTGCCTCTCTCACTCTTTAATAAATAAATATTCGTTTTGAATAATTCATCATCACGACCCTTCAATAGCCCACTGCTGAGCTGGGTCTCCTCCTCAGATTGAGGAGGGTATTAGGCCATAGTCCACCTCACTGGCCCAGTGTGGGTTGGCAGACTTCACACACCTTTGAGAACTTTTTGGGAACTCTCAGGAGTGCAGGTTTCCTCACGATGTTTTCTTTCACCGTTAAAGCAAATATTTAATTTCTTAAAACACACTCAGAAAAGTCAGGAGTGTGTGCCTGTGTGGGGGATCGAACTCGGACCTCCCGAGTAGACATCCATCCGGGCCATCACTGCAACTTTTGAATAATTATGAAATTTAAATTATTTTCTTGTCTTTAGATTTTTCAAACATTTAAAATAATTTGCGCGATTAACAATACAAAATTTTATTATATGTATTTTTTTATATTATAGATAGATTATAATAATAGATATTGATAGATTCTAATGAATAATATTAATTTATCCAGAGCTCTCCATATGAAAGAGCATCCAGACTACAAATACAGACCACGACGGAAACCCAAGGCTCTAGTAAAGAAAGAGCCTAAGTTCAGCTTCAACATCTCCGGTCTCATGGCGCCAGTACCGCGACTGATGACGCCGCTACCACAACCAGTGCCACAGCTTCCAGTGCCCCACCACTTGCTGCAGGATAAACCGGATCTGGGAAGAGCACTGTTCCCACCAATTCCATATCCGTTTTATCCGTTTAAGATACCGACGGATGATGGGAAGCTCGCTGCTGAGCTGGCACATTTACAGGTAATAAAATCTGAAACAACCTTCTCTTAAATACCTTTTTTGATAGAAATTGTATTCCAAATTATTTTTTTGAGTTATGTATTGTCTTACCTACACTATAAAGTAATATTGTTGCTGTTCATATATTAACAACACTACTACAAAACTATTTTTTAAATAATCAATTTATTACCTTTCCAGTTCTTTAAATTGAAACATAATGAAGACTTACTGTTTATAAACGTATATTACATTTTGAAGTATCTTGAAAATTGTATGCAATTTCATGCAGACAGACAGACCAACATTTAATGAATAATTGTTTTGGGATTTTTGTTATTAAGCCTCACGTTAAGATTTATAAATGTCCTATATGAACAGACGATAAGTTACTTTTAATTCTCAGGCTCTCTACGGCGGAGCACTGTACAGCTCAGCACTATACAACAGCGCACTATCCCCCTGCGGATGTCCCCCACGGCGCTCCCCGTCCCCCCCGCCAGACGTGAAGCGGCCCGTCGCCTACGTGCTGATGAAGGACGAGGAGCCGCCTCAGCATGTTATATGAAGGCCGGTGCCGCTCCCGGCGCGGCCCTACCCGCACTGGGAGCAGCCCTCCACCTCCACCGAGAGGGACAGCACTCCGGATAGTATATAAGACTGTATGTACAGATCTATATTTTTAAATTTAAATGTTAATAGAAATGTGAAGAGTGGGATAACGGTGTTCCTCTCAAGTTTATTGAACATTAATTTTTTTTTTTTAATTTAAAAGAGATGTTTTTTCAATATCAATTTCTATAGGCACTTGATGTTATATTAGTTGACCGAAGGCCACTTTGCGACTCGGCGCGACCTTGAAAAGAACTTCTGATGAATATTTATCTATAGGATTCTAAATTGTCTCCGAACTTACAAGATATGTAAAATATTGTTACTTTATTGTATTAATATTAAGTGCAATACTTGTACTAAAGTTTAGAAATATCTTAAAATATAATAAAATATAGATTTGTATTATATTGTTAATTTACAATGATATTACGTCTTTCCTCATTTTAAGGGTTGAAACATACATGTCAGAACGATCATTCAATATTTCTGGCTACCTTCTCTACAGTATTAACCTTTTTTCCTTCATTAATTTTGACAACTTCTAGAGATCCAAACGGAGTTATTTTTTTGTAGAGACATTAACTTATAGTAAAACTGTGTAGTTATATGAAACTAGAAGAAAAATAAATGTACATGTATTTTTTATTTTTTCAAAATATGAGTCTTGTAATGAATAAAATCGATTTTGAAATTTCATCTATTCTAAAAGGACGTAAACGCCAAATGATGTCATATATACGGTTGAATAGCGATGTCTTTGCTGTAACAAAGGCATTACCTTATTCTGCCGTATATGTGACGTCATCACATATGTTTTAGTTTTTTTTTTCCGAAACGAATAAACAAAAAAAATCAATGGTCTTCTTTTTAACTCAGGGAAGATTAATAAAGAAACGTTGCTCTACTAGAAAATTGTTTTACCTCCTATATTTAAAGTTGATTAATGTTGTACAGACTATCATTTATATGCTGACATGTGTGACCTCACCCTAAGGCTGCGTTTCTACCAGAGATAAGCGAGGATGTGTAGCTAGCGATTTGTTTGTTAAAAATCGCTTTATTAGACACACTGAACGAGGTAAGGTAAATGAATCGATTATATTGGTTCATCTGGTGGAAACGCAGCCTTAAACTGTAAATAACATTGTATAGCCCCGTGCAATTCCCATAGTGCAATGATTGAGGTAACTCGAATAGATAACATATCATAATATTATCAAATAGTTAGGAAACTTTGTTATGTCAATTTGTATAAACAAACTTTCTTGGAATAATTCATATTATTTCGAATGTGAGAAAGAGAGCGCTATATGACAAGGAATGTTAATTGTTATTATTTTAATTGATTAGTTTCATAGGTTATTGAGGCGAAGTTTCTGAACGAAGAAAAACAATCCATAAAGAAGATTTATGAAGGTTTTTAGCGTACCACTGACAATAAGAGTCCTTTAATCGAGATAAAAACTATTTTATCTCAAAATTTGGATTAAATTACCTATACTTGAGCCAAATTCGAGGGAGAATTCACCAAAACAAACACAGGGCCATCACAACGCTGGGTTTAATAAAATGTTTCAATCAATAGTTATTCACTTGACTGCTGCACATTACCTATCACTATTTTGTTATTATATAATTATTATTTTTTATTATATTATTACTAGCTGACCCACCAAACGTTGTTTTGCCACCGTGGGCCATCCTTATCACTTTGGGGTATAAAAAATATATGTTGACCGATTCTCAGACCTACAGAATAAGCATATAAAATTTTATAAAAATCGGTCGAGCCGTTTCGGCGGAGTATGGTTACTAACATTGTGACACGAGAATTTTATATATAAGATATAATCACTATTTTTTTATAGTCAGTAATAGCCCAGTAGGGAGGTATGGGTTCGATCGAACACACACCTCAGACTATTGAGTTATGTGTGTTTTAAGCAATTAAATATCACTTGCTTTAACGGTGAAGGAAAACATCGTGAGGAAACCTGCACTCCTGAGAGTTCCCAAAAGTTCTCAAAGGTGTGTGCAGTCTGCCAACCCGCTTTGGGCCAGCGTGATGGACTATGGCCAAACCCCCTCTTTCTGAGAAGGAGACCCGGCTCAGCTGTCAGCCATTAATGGGTGGTGATGATGATGATAATGATTTTTTTATTGGCATCGGGCCATGTCAGGTATTCACTGGAATAGGTAACTATAAAAATATAATAGGTAACTGGAAAAGGTACTGACCTTTCGCTCAAAGAAATAATTTAGTTTTTATACCAGCAATCAACACGGACTTGCCTCCATTTCGTTTTAAAGTATTATCACCCACTGTATTACTTACGAAGAACTTTGAAGCTTAATTATTCATGTAAAACAGACAAAGCAAACTTTATTATTAAAATATTTTCTACATTTAGAATCACAATTTATACATTAAAACAGAGAATCAGAAAACAGCCTGAGGGTAATATAATAATAATCATAAGTGCCATATGGCTATCATTGCTTGCTAGGTTACACTTTGTTGATAAATATTCTCTTTTGAACTTTGGTCAGGTATAGTGTGGTGAATTTCTTCGAGATTGGTAAAGTAGTGACACGGTATGAACTCGTATAATTTTAAAGTTGTAATTTTTTCAAAGGTTTTTGTACTTTTTCTCAGTTTATTTGTATCAATACTATGTATTCGTCGTTAAATACCTCTCATGACAGTTTTAGTTGAACCATCATAATTTTGAACTCTAAATATAAATTGGCGCTTTTTTAAATTGTATATAATATATTCTATAATACATACTTGTATATTAGATAATAATGAAACTCGAATGTTTTGTAAGAAAAATTGTAAGAATTGTTTTTGTTATTCTAATTATCGTTAATATCAATTTGTTTGTTGTTATTTTAACTTTATATTGTTCTTTAAATGTTTATTGAACAATATACGTATATTTTAAGTTTTCTACTTTTTGTACCAAGTTTTAAGTTTTAATTAAAAGAATATGGCAATATGATGTGATTATTTTACTTCAAAACTTCGACCACCAATCCCTTATTAATTCAAGTTTCTGAAGAATAAATCCAAATGTTATACTAGCTTTTTTTAGAAACTGACCAACTATTAAATGATCTGATAATGATATTTATGTAAGTATAAAAATTCCAGGCATATCGAACCCATGCCTCCAGACTCTCTGTATTAGTTCAGAGAATTGCAGTTTCAGAAATCTCCTATGTTACCAATATAACAATTTATATTAGGTTTTTACCAATATTGACGTTTTTCATGAAATAAGTTAACGCCCTTTTTTCTCTATATTTTTATTTAAATCAAAGCAATTACCAAAGCAATCAGTACATTTATGCCAACGTTGTGTTAGCTTATTGATGCCCTTTTTGAAAAAGTCTGCTTAATGGGAGGCAGCAAATTTTTCAAAGGCATTTTGAACTGCCTCACGGTTATTGAATTTTTTCCCCGCCAAGAAGTCATCCAAATTCTGGAAAAAGTAGAAGTCTGTAGGGGCAAGGTCTGGTGAGTACGTTGGACGACGGAGAACTTCCAACCCCAGCTCTTGTAACTTGGAGACCGTCTGCTATGCAGTATGAGTACACGCGTTGTCGTGCAGAAGCAGCGGAGCCGAACGATTGACCAAAGCTGGTTGGAGAAGTGCGAGCTTCTCCATCATTGTGTTCAGTTCACAGTACACATCTGCAGTAATGCTCATCTCGTTTGGTAAGAAGCTGTGATGAATGACACAGGCGTTAGACCACCAAACAGTGACCATCATTTTTTTAGGGTTTGGTATTCGTTTGGAGCATTGTTTAGGTGCTGAACCAGGAAGTAACCAACTTGTTGAGCGCTTGCGATTGTCGAAGAATCCATTTTTCGTCGCAAGTAACAATTACAAATACTACCTAACTACTTATTTGTATAATATGGATACTTATGGTATTTATCACATAATTTAACAAAAAGAGCTAGAAGAATTTGATAAAATATACTAACTTTGATTTATAAAAATCATACTTTCTATTAATATAAAGGAAAGTTTGTAGATACAAAATTGATCTTACAATGTCAATTTAAAATCTTTTATATCTCGTTTAACCCAAAGTTGTTGCATACCCAAATTAAATAGTACAGATGCTAGCAAAATCAAATAATTTCGTAGTATAGTAGCAAAATTAAAAACTTAATAGAAAGCGACATGTGCAAACTGAGAGGACTCGAGAGCCTCTCGAGCAGGAGGAGCAGGAGCAGTGAGGCAGTGAAACAACGGGGAACTAATCCGCACTCGATTATCGAATAAACACTGAATAGCGCACATGTTTTTGTAACTACAAAGGATATTTATATACGAAAATAATACCCACCCTTTACTTTGATGTATCAAATTTGACAACCAACTTGTACCGACTTAGACTATCATGAACGTATGCTCTAGAATTTTTATAATGCCTTTAAGGTATGGTAACCAAATCTAAGGCATTGATAATGTTAAGTTGATTGCTCTGTGGTAGTTTTAAGTTAGTAATCTAGTTACCGTTTTGTCTATAATCTACGTAGAAATATGAATTTATGCTCTATGTATAACGTATATCAATATTACTAAAAATCCTTCCCTTAAGAGTGTAATAATGTCAGTCAGGAGATACAAATAATAACTTAAATTTCAAAACATCTGTATGTTTTTCACATCAACGAGATTTTAAAGTTATATTTTACTATTAGAGAATAAAAATATTTTAAACATAGCAGAGAGTGCGATCCGATGTACGCCATGAGTACTGTCTTAGAATAAGAGGGGACTAAGGGGACCCATTATTTTACAGCAATACGTATACTCATACAATTTATACGGAGGCAAGTAGTGCCTGAGGCTTGAGGCCCTAGAGCAGGTTTAAAGAGCTGTTTCGTAATATATTAACTCTCTTTCGTAATAGATAACTGCAATAGAATAAAAGTAAACTTACGTAGACCTCTAGCAGGGTGACCTTAACCACGACCCTATATACTGATTTCTATGTACACTGCGCGACAACACCAGAGAGACCCTAATCTATCCCACTAAAGGGTATACTTGATTCTTCTAATATTATAAACGCGAAAGTTTGTAAGAATGTATGTATTATGTTTGTTACTCTTTCACGCAAAAACTACTGAATAGATTTTGATGAAACTTTACAATAATATAGCTTACACATCAGAATAACATATAGGCTATAATTTATAATAATATAGCGCGAATTATCCAAAATATAGCGGGTGAAACCGCGCGGCGCATCTAGGAACTACCCGCGAATATTAATTTATAAACGGAGTTACTAACGATACAATGGGGGGTATTACTACAGCCTTGGCAACATTGATGATGTCTTAGATTTAAATGGAGTCTCGTTTAGAAGAACTTTTAATTAATAATTTTCTTTTCCAAAACAGATCTGTAATCTATAAATTAAGATGACTGCTTTTAATAAAAAATAATATAAAAATAAATCGGCCTATAGGTTACAATCTTTAGATAATAAATAACCAAATCACTTGAAAACTCATCAAAATTTTATTGTTCCCGATAAAAAAACAATAATCGCAGTTTATGTAGAGCTCGCTCCCGTTTAGTGCGATTAGCGACGCCCGCGGCGACTCTGCGCACTGTGCACCCTACACTACACGGTGTCCATGATACGTCATAATAAGAGGACAAGTATTAAATGTTTCAGAATTTTGTATATGTGGGAAAAGAGGGAGATGACCCCTTTTGTTTTTGTGCATTTTTTAGTTTACAAAAATTTAAACAATTACAATAAAACCAGCCACAGTGTGGCCAGTTATATATCATACTTTCTCAAATCTTTAGTGCTAACTTAAACTTAATTATTACTTCTACTTTACTATGTATTAGAACCTTACATCATTTTACAATTAATACGATTACAATTAAATGAGCTGACAAACTGTAGGATAGTTTGTTGGCAGCGTGTTGTGCTTAACTGCTTAATAAACTAAATATTGTTCTAATAATGCCAAATTATTAAATAATTTAATTATACATAATATTTAAACAGTTATTATGTACTTAGTATATGTACATGTATATATATGTACATGTAAATATTACTATTGAGTTGAGTTCTGGTATGCACATTACTTACATTTAAGTTATTTAGCTCATTGTTCAATGTTGGAATAAGCCAAGTTCTTGATCGCTTGCCATAAAAATTAGTAACACTAGGTACAACATTTAAATTTGTCTATTAACTAATACTTCCAAATGGGTGACATATTTCGAAAGAACTTCCTAAAACTCCATCCTAAAAGAGGATTATAATTTTTTATTTAAATCGTTACGAATATTTAATACTGAATAGACACTTTTATTTGATGATTTGAAACTTAAACAAGAAAGAAGAGGTGCGAAAAGTCAACGTGATAAGAGAAAATCAACGTCCCATTTACAAGTTTTATTCTTCGATTGACAAACTGAACTTATCATCAACACGTGGCATCGTCTAAAAATGCTTCAGATATCCTGTGTATACGTAGATCTCTTAAACTTACTCGAATGCACCGAAAAAATCCAGAAAATCAAGAAAAGAAACACAACTTACAAAATCTTCTAAAACTTCCTGAGAAATTTTACAATTTCTTAGGACTTGTACTAAGTGACTGGAAAGGATGGTGTCAGTAGTTTACTCCCTTCAAACAAATACCCTTTAGCGACTAATTGTAGAGGTGGCGACTGGCGAGCGATCGTTTTTATTATACTCTCTGCCACTCCGATACTAGCTAACCTCATATTTACAACGTAAAGTTAAGTTTACTTACTATACTGTAATTAAATAAATAACACTTACACTTGTATAATGCAATGCAAATAAAATTAAAAAAAATTAAAATATGATTATGATTCTTTTTTCATTCAAAAGTTTCGATCACAAAAGAAATCACCAAATTTTCATCAGAATCTTTAAGCTATACGTATACTGTGAAGTTTGTATTTTTGGATGTTTGTTCCTCAATCACATAAAAACGGCTGAATAGATTGCGATGAAATTTGATACACAGGATTAACACATAAGCTACTTTTTACCGTCCTTAGTTCCTGTGGAATAATAATGAAATGTTTATTGAACGCCATAAGTTTTACGTACATATCGTAAGTCCAATGCATGTAATGAAATTTAATCTGGCGAACGTCTGTACGTGGAAGACATTTAAGAATACGTGAGGTGTCTTTATAACACTCTAAAAATTAAGTTTTTTGTCTCTCTGTTAGTATATGTGTATGCGCATCATGAAAATTTTGGATACAGTTTTTACATTTGTAATGTTTGCAGGTCTAACTTAAAATATGAGCTTTGTTTCACTTAAGAGGACTTCGTACGAACGACACGTAATCCCCGAATATTAATTCCTCCTCGAAATCGGGACCAATTTTAATATTTATTTCGTTAAAATGCAGTACAGAGTCTAAGCTATGCCCGTACGTTTTGCTTTTTTGGTTTATGTTAGTAATAATTAGTTTGCTGGATGTTTGCAAATGTAAATAAAAAAGTCGTTTTTTTTAATTTTATTAATCAAATAATAAAAAAAAACAAAACGTACAGTCATGGCAGAGGTACGTATATATCGCATGGTATTTTTTTTTCTTCTATAACTTCATTATCCTAGGAGGAAACAGGGGACTACGTTTGTATGAAAAAAGTGTCGACTGATTTCCTCTTAAGGCAATTGTCAACAAAAACAGTGATTGTCATTTATAAATGTTTTGGCCTAGCTATGACATTGCAACTTGGGTATACTATTGAAATTAAATCTCGCGTCTCAGCTATCAAAAGTTTTCAGAATTGCTCTATAAATCAAATTTTAATTTATCCATTTTATACAATATAAGCACAATTTGTATTTTCCTAATCTTTATATTATTTTAAGATTTGAGCAAAAGCAATTAAAATCTGAATCTGAGATATAAGTAAGCCGAGATTAAAAAATAAAACAGCAAATAGCGAGTAAATCCGTTAGCAGTGCTCTAATTGAAACCGCCCGCGGTCACAGACGGACAAATTGAAATTTACACTGTAATAACGTTAATGTTTCTGTATAATAATATTTTAAACTCCATATTTAACTCAGCAATTAATATATAATATTGTTTTAGAGGATATTTGCGTTATATTAACGAGATTTAATCTATTATTTGCTTGTGGTTATACAATAATAGTAACCGTCGGTGATTCGCTAGTCTGTCCTGACTTTCAAAGGGTTGTAACCCTCATAAATCCGTATTACCATACTTGTATATTTTTGTGTCTTCCTACATTGCTCCTTAACTTAAAAACCTATTAATTCCTCACCGTAGCGGGTTAAGGTTCAGTCGGAAATTTCGTGCAAATTTTGATCGTTCATGCGTAATAAAAAAAAATTATGACAAAAAATCGGGTTAAGATTTTAACCTGATTTGTCTAACAATCATGATAGAAGGGGATGGTAATGATTGTTCATTATGTATATGACACTCTTACTTTCATGCAGGAGGTAATGAATAATCATTACATACATTAAAGAACAAAAAGTTAAAGTTAAGGTATTTTATCATGTAGGTATATATTAACCTATAAATTTAATTTGCACAAAACGGGGGAATGACCTTCAACAAGAATACCTATTTATCCTAACTATTATTATAATTTCGAAATTAATACTTAAGATACTTAAGAATACAAACTAAACAAACGAAACTGCGATTTAATATACTACTTACGCCATCTATTGACGGATAGATGGCGTCTGTCTATCTGTTACATCCATACAAATAAATAAAATTGGAGTGTCTGTGTGTAATATTAAAATAACCGCTATTTACAATTTTTGTCTGTCTGTCGGTCTGTCTGTTTATTCCGGCTAATCTCTGAAATGGCTGGACCGATTTTGACGGGACTTTCACTAGCGGATAGCTGATGTAACAAGGAGTAACTTAGGCTATTTAACATCTCGCTACGACCCATAAGAGCGGAGCAACACGCGAACGAAGTCGCGTAGGTCGGCTAGTCTGAAATTTTAACACACATAAAGTGTGGCGTATCATTACTATGTTAGATACGTTAGTGTTTAGTTTGGTTTTAGTGTCGTTTAAAAAAGAGGGCTGATCTGCCTGCTTATATATAACATTAAAATAAAATCCATAACACCTGATAGCAATTGTGAAACAATTTCATGTAAATGTGGAGCTGTGTCGTCGGCCGCTGACACGCTCACAATCACTGTGATTTGCTTCGATCGCTGTCATTTGCGCGCTTACCCGAATATTGGACGTTCATCTGTGAAATGATTGACCATCTACCATATTCACAATACAATATTGTCCCTGTACAACTCTACACATTATTGTTAAGTAACAAACATTGATTTATGAGTTATGAAAAAAACAAAAAAGCAGTGAATATAGCCTAGTGGTTAATACGTTAATGTTTACTTGGGAGTTCTGAGCTCGATCCACACAATCACGACTTTTCTCAGTTATGTGTTTCACCTTTATAACACAAACTACTTATTTGAAATCGTTTTAATACTCAAACAAGAGAGTCTCAATTTATTAGAATATTACAGCAATTAGCTTAAACATGCACAGGAATAGCAATGTAGTGCTTTGGACTTGTGACCAACGTGTAAATTTACATGGCCACTGTTCGATCCCCGTCACTTAACTAAAGGCAATAAAAGATAAAAATAATTAAGAAGCTTATATGATTTTCATTAAATGTCTGCTTTATGAAATCACTTGTCAAGCTGCGCAAGTTCTATCGGGAAAGAGGTTATACATTGTGAAACGAGATATTAGAATAGAATTATTTTTATTTTGTTCCTTGTTATAATAGAAAGTAAAAGATTTAGCCTGAGCAATATATGGCAAGTTATTTAAATATGTATATTGTATAGGAATAAGTAAAATAAACCACATTCACGTGTCACAAAAAAGTATTTTCGACGAGTAATTCAGATTCCGCCGCCACAGTCCGCTCGGGGCGTCGCAAACAAATAACTATACAAAGTCACTTCTGAAATCTCTTTGATTGAAAGGCGATGTTACGTGACGTGACAGATAATCTATGTAGGACTGGAGAGAGACAAATAAATATATCTATTCTCATTGCCTGGACAGAGAGAACTATACACCATGGGAACATCTTTTATCTGACAGGTGATCCTACTTTGTTCTAAGCAGTAGAAACAATATATTTAAATAATTGTTTGCCACATAAGAATGTGGTCTTTAATTGTATTTCATTCTTATATAGTTTTATTTCTTTTATGCAGTGATGGTCCAGAGGTTGAGACTTCAAGTTCAACTCTGACTTTTCTGTAACGGTGAAGGAAAACATCGTGAGGAAACCTGCACTCCTGAGAGTTCCCAAAAAGTTCTCAAAGGTGTATGAAGTCTGCCAACCTGCACTGGGCCAGCGTGGTGGACTATGGCCTAATACCCTCCTCATTCTGAGGAGGAGACCCGGTTCAGCAGTGGGGCATTGATTGGGTCGTGATGATGATGATAGTTTTATTTCAATAAAATTCTTTACTAATTATTTATACAGCGTATAAATAACTAGAGTAAAGTGTTATTAATAGTTCTAATAAAGTCTTTTATGCTAAAACCGTATAACATAAACTGTTCTATCTGAACGTTCATAGATAGTTACAATATTTATGTTTTTGAATTTTGTGGACTTGCTATAACGTTGTAGGTAAACATTGCGAGAAAGTCTGCACCTGAAAGCTATAAATAAAATCCACAAAGGTGTGGAAAGTCTATATCAACCTACACTTTATGAGTGTAGAATACTGACTTTCTCATTTTGGGTCGCGACCCGTTAATGGCTTAAGATAATGGTGATGAATTTTTTTTCAGGTATTCTATAAACAACATATCAACAATAAAAAAATGGTGTTTGCAAAATACCCTCGGTAATGAGAGCCGTAGCCGTGGAGCTGTACCCGTCGCCGGCATGTGCGCTAGTATCGGATGCCGGTCACGCGCGGCGTCGCTACACAAAGGCCTCAAATTTGCACGCCGCGGCCCGTTTACGGGACATCTAGCATTCATCACATTCACACGATGTATGCGAAAAATTGCCATTATGGATCAGCAGCCCCCCGGGCCTCGGCCTCCGGCCAGGATCACACCTTTGTTGGGCGCTTTTTGTTGTCTGAAGCGTGTTTGGAACTTTTGATAGCTTGATTGCGCCAAGATGGCAGGGTTTACTCGTTTCATTTATATACTCGGCATCTCAAAATTTTAATGTCAATGTACATTTTTAGTAAAAATTATATTGTGTACTTAAATACTTTCTTTTTGATGTGTTAGACATGTTAGAAGATGAATTTACGAATGTAGATGTGCAATAACCAGCTAAAGAAGTAAGACAGATAGATATTTTACCTGAGGGCAAAAATCCAATGAAAAATTTCATTTGTTAAACCTTCATCCCGATAAGAATACTTAGAGGACAAACATTTAATATAAATAAATATAATATATCATTTTATGATCAAATTTTTATATCTTCTGAACCTCTCACATATTTAACTCAATCTGCCTAAGCGTAGCTTGGACTGCCCAGCTAGTTGTTAATAATAACAATATTTTGGCTATAACAATAACAATTATCGTGATGATACAGTAAAATATGCTCGGACGCCATAACACATTAAATTATTCATTTTGTTCCCATTGTGCCTTTTGAATGGTGAATTGCAATTGTTATATAGTTATTATTCATTGGCTGTATTATAAAATTTGTACATTAACCAATTTTAGTCTTTTTCGAAAGCTCTATTATGAGTCTACGCCAAATCAATAGAATTATTTGTAGCTGAACTATAACCAAAAAAAATGTTTGACATAATTTCCTTTTTCTTCTTCTAGTAAAAGGAGAGGATATTAAAATAATATCTTAACACTAACACAACTTTTTAAACAAAATTATTAGACTATACGATTCTCAACTTTAAGGTCGCTTTACCAATGTATTTCTCTGGCTAAACCATAGCAGGTACATTAAAATAATGTAGTAAGTAACCTATGAAAACATCTTCATATAATAATGTCTACCCCCTAACGTTAATTTAACAGCATATATTCAAGCATAAGTATCACATCTTGACGTGTCGCTAATTCATACATAAATCGATCTAAACTACCAACAAAAATGCATTGTTTTATTCAATAGCAAATAGCGAGTTGGTTTGATAAGTTTTATTTGCTCCAGCGTCTACAATAATCTGTAGAAAGGAAGCGGTTGACGATCCGATACGATAGTGTCACAAAGAAGCTTATTTCCGCTCTGACTCTCGGTATAAAAGACCACATTACATTTTCAATCATAAAAGAAAACTTTACACAAATATCAACCTTATCGCTTACACAATAAGACCGTGAATGTAAGCTATAGCAATATCTACCTAGGTGTAGTGAAAATAAAAACTGAGCAAATATAGCGATAACGTTTTTGTAAGGGCGAGGTCGAGTCAATAACAAATGTAAGTTGATCTTACAAATTTATTAAATTAGTTTATTTTTGTGCCTAGCTGTAAATTGTCTCTACGAGGATTATATATTGTATATACTATAAAATATTTAAAATGTATTTTTAATACTATTTTTTAACTTTAAATTGATTATTCAATCTGAAGTTAACAAATCAGGGTTGAGTTAAACATAAAGACTCAGACAATGAATAAAAAATTATGATAATTATTATACAGTTTGCGGTCAACATTGATGACTCGCCGTCGCTCAGCTGCAGTTTTATTAAAATAATAAGAAAAAATCTCAAATATAATCCATACAATGTTTTGTCTGTCTGTCTGTTTGTTCTAGCTAATCTCTGAAATGGCTGGGCCGATTTTGACGGGACTTTCACTGGCAGATATCTCATGTAACAAGGAGTAACTGAGGCTATTTAACATCTCGCTACGACCCATAGGAGCGGAGCAACACGCGAACGAAGTCGCGCGGGTCGCCTAGTAATGAAGAAAATAAAAAAAGTGAAATACAATAATTTATAAGAAGGTAAAATAACATTTTTTTATTTTGGTTTTATTAAATTTCAGTTTTATTAATCAAATGAATAAAATAATAAATTCTAGCTATTTGTTGATACTTGTTTGTTTAGTCATATATTTACCTTTCAACTTTTATTCCCCTTTTATTCTTTTAGCATATTTTTCAATATTAATGTAATTACAGATTAAATTCTCAATTGGAATCTCGCATCTGCATTACAAATCATTGGTGGCAAAGAATAGCAAAAACCGTAGGGCGATAACAGACAATGGGCGCTAGTGTACTTAACAATGGTTCGTTTGTGACGATTCTTCGCATAATGTCGGGGCGTACGGCGCTGTAATTCGATAACACTCGCTTTTATTATCTATTGTTACTACTAATACTACTGTGTTACTCTTTGATTACACCTAACTGTGGTTTTCTTATGATTTTCAGGAAAATCGAGGCCTTTTCATGTGACCTTATCCAGGAACCTTCTCAAAATTTCTCAGAACATCCAACCCAAGATCTTAAATAGATTCCTTTAATTAACGAATTTTGTATTATTAAAATAATATAATAATGTGACGCCCCGTGAACAGGGTCAAATTGAAAGGCGTAGTTCTACTTATCTTTGTGTATTTATCATTATTTTACTTATATAACACATCATCTTTAAATATTAAAATCTAATATAGAAACTGATGTCCTACATTACAAATTTTGGGATAGTTCTCTCTTTTATTTCTTAATATTCAAAGTTATATTGGAAACTAAAAAAGAATGGATATAAAATCTTTTATAAGCATCGTATGTGCACAATGGATGGCTTATCATGAAAGCTACGGGCTCAACACACAGGCAGACAGGAACCCAAGCAGTGTCTTGGACTTGTGACCAAGGTGTAGGCTTAAGGATATCTTTTAGGTGATCACAACACTCGCTTCCACTGCCCAGGTTCTCTGTATAAACCTAAGGTTAGGCTAACTAACTAATTTTTGTTTTACCTGCCACACTTATGTTTAGTACATCCCTTCTTGCTTTAAACAGTCTGACTTTTAAATAGGAATATTTTAAACAGAAATTAGTATAGATTTGGGCCGTGTTCCATTATAACTGTCAGTACACAGGCGCAGTATCATATGGAAATCCATGACGTCATCAATCGACGCCATTTTTGTACTGTAACCACTGGAGCTGCCGAGGTACAGCACTCCCAGTGTATTGATCACGTGATCAACAGGGTCAAGAATTTTAAATTTTTAACGGCTTGATTCTTGTACTATTGATAAAAGATAATTATTTAAATTTTTATATAATGCAATCGGACCTTAAAATTGTAATATTATCAAAAAACCGACTGTTTAAAAATTTAAAGTAGCAATTGTTTCGTTTTCCATATTTTTTTTTAATTAAATTTAATTCATCATTACGACCCTTCAGTGGCCCACTCCTGAGCCGGGTCTCCTCCTCAGAATGAGGAGGTTATTAGGTCATAGTCCACCACGCTGGCCCAGTGCGGGTTGGCAGACTTCACACACCTTTGAGAACTTTAAGGGAACTCTCACTCGTGCAGGTTTCCTCACGATGTTTTCCTAAAAAGATAATTTCATTCATAAAAACAGGAAGATGGGAAGGAATGGGCGTAAGTATGTTAACAACACCTAATCTAACACTATTAGTATTATAGTGTCGTGGTTAAGTTCACTCTTCTTAAGGTCCACGTAAGGTAATATCTACTGTAGTTACTGTTGGGGCGTGTATACCTATTGCTGTACAGTAAAAGACATCATTCCTCTCTCGTTCATTAACAAGTGCAAGAAATTTCAAATTCTATAGAACATGAAAGTCAAACTAACCCAGCAAACACACTCTTTATATTAGTAACAATATCATAAGCCCTACATAGAGCAAAGAGATGTAGATTTTTGTAATTCATTCATACCCGTAGTGTATATTCTTCAAAGGCATCTGGGAGAGGGTTTAGTCATTCTGATGGGCTCTTTCATATGCACCAAACCGTGCCGGTCACTTTATATCGCGTCATTCAGCGTACTAGCTACAATGTGTATGTACTACTGGAATAGATAACATAAAACCTTTTTACTAAACATCTCTATTTGCGTCACTTAGTTAAGATAATAAAAGATATTTTTTTGTAGCAAAAACGGAAAAAAATAAAAAAATTACTCACCTGGTGGATATGGAGGTTCTGGAACATATATGGTGTCGTTACGCTAGGACTTCATTGTGAAGGACTTTGTGGGTTTTTAGGATTATATTTCTCGCTTAAAGCTCGCTTTTCTCGCTGCAGATCATATAGATAATATGATCAATCTCTTTCTTCGTTTTTTGTTAACTTGGATTCTATTTCATTCCATAATCTAAAGGTTTTGGATTGAGATTATTCATTTCGGCTGTTAGTTATCTTAATAAGCAATGTTGACTGAGGTAAGGTAGAATTTTAAAACCTATAAACTAGCTGTAAACGTAGATAGCCATTATAATGTCCGTGTTATTAAATTGCCTATGTCTATTATTGTTTAATTATAGTATGGTTACTCTAAAAAAAAAGAATTGTTGAATTATTTGATATATTAAATAGGTACACTGTTCTTAACCCCGGTGTTATTTATGTAACGTGTGTATATGTGTATGTCTCTCTGTGGCGTCGTAGTACCCAAAATAATGAATCAAAAATCTGATGAAGTTTTATTTGTTTGAAAGGTAATTTAATCGAGATTGTTCTTAGCTATATATTGTGACGATCTGGTCAACCGTTTGGAGACTATCAGGTCATTTCTAATTTGAGACTTGCGTGACGATATTATTCTATTGACAATTATAACAATCTTGTAACCATGGTAACACACTGACGTTGCTAACACTGAGTACAGATGTAACAGTATTTCTCGATACCTTTCGAGTATCGAATAGAATCGAGTATTAGGTAAACTAAAAATACAAAAAATGTATCGATACTTGGGGAATGTATTAAATTAAAGTTTTAGTCGCGGGTAATTTAATTTTTTATTTAAATAGTTATTACATAAAGTAATCCTTACCTCTTTTAAATTATATGATAATAGGTTGTAGAAAAGTATGTAATTTTTTTTCTAATATAAAAATATAAAATTCTATATCCTTGTAAGAGATACAACGGGATATACTGAGTATGAACGCGACTTTTATTCGCTCATCCGATTAGGATCGTGCTTATAAGCTCGGCTTTGTCACAATCGGTGGAACTCGCCTTCAAACAGAATTACTATTTTTCTATATTCATAATAGACGTTTGTGTATACGAATTGTTATAGTTCATCGCTGAGGTATCAATGGATCTCTTTTTTAAGCATAAGAAATTCTGATTCAATTTTTATGTTAAGACTTGTCATAATTTACTAAAATAGAAATAATTTATTTGTGTCACACTATAGATAATCACAATTTATAACAGCCACTACTTGTTGGTCCTTTTTTAATCTAACAATGTAAATCTATATTATCTTGAAAACCTTACACGTTACGAAGTCTACAAAAATCAGAAGAAAAACCAATATATAAACTGAAATATTATTAAAAGTAACATTTATAGCACCGAACCATAATAAATTGAAGCAGCGAATACGAAAGGTTGATTTACAGGGGATTGAAAGCAAAGAATCGATTGAATCCAAATGAAATTTAGAAGTAAACGACACGTTTATGCGCCACGCTGAATGATGGGTTGCCTTTGCCTTACAGACTGATCGACTCTACCAATAGAGATCATATTTAAAATATCATTATAAAAACTGATCATCATCAATACATATAATATAATTGTAGAATTTAAGGAACTTTTCATTTATTTTATTTATTTATTCTTGTATCTAAAAATACAAAATTGGTAGGCATGAAAACTAGTGTACAAATTGATTATCTCATAGAAGAGATCTCTGAGTAACACCTGGATATAGGAGAGGATTATTAGGTGAACACACAATAAAAGTTATCAGTACAATATACTAACTTACATATATAACTGTATAACAATTGTAAACTACACATGATTGTATTAAATTTAGTTTTAAGACGTTGTATTGACTTCCTTCGTAAACGTCACAATTAAATTTTAAGAGGAAGTCATGAATGTGGTATTTTTGTTTACCTCAAAGAAGTTGTATTGACTTCTTTCGTAAAAGTCACAATTAAATTGTTTACTGATGCTAGAACATCTTGCTCGGTGCACCTCGAATTATCGAGGAATCCCTGTAGCATACGATATAATAAATTAATTGGTGGAGCTTCATGTGTCTGGTAAAACAGTGTATCTACAATGGGTTCCATCCCATAGCGGTACAGATAATGATATCGTCGACGATTTGGCAAGACAAGCAACTAAGGATGGGATAGAAATAAATGTTTCGCCATTCTATACTGAGTGCCTATATGTTCCGAAAAAAATGTGTTTAGATATGTGGAAAACCTACTTTAATAAAAGATCTATATCTAAATTTAGTTAATTTAGTTAGAGTTAGTTATAGCCTGTAAAATTCGTTCTGGACACATTCCATTAAACAAATTTGCTCATTTAATGAGAAAAACATCCACGCCTAATTGTGATGAGTGCAATCAAGTGGAAGATGTGTACCACATAATAATGGAATGTGCCCGGAATGAGGCATATAGATTAGAAATATTTTCGCGTTTCCCAATATTGAGAGAGGTTGGCGGGCTTAAGAGTGCTGTGGTGCATCCTTTATCGGATGCACCACAGCACCGTACAGGCTGGTACGGGTAGGTTTGGGGTTGAGATAGAATGATTTCTGTTCTCAGCCCAAATTCATCATTGGATATAGCTGTTGATTTTATAGAGCGGCATAGTCACGTCTTAGTGACTAAGCTCTTAAAATTTAGATTAAAGAAAAAAAGTGTTTTTTCAATCTTAATTTTAAGGTAGAGATGGTTGGGTTATCCTTGTAAAAATTATCTGGATGTGAGTTCCAGTCGAGCTGCGACAAGAGTGGGGTAAAGTAAAATGGTAGTGTATCCCGGAAAAAGAACCGTTCGTGGATGGTATCTGAATCAAAATCTGAAACTAAAAGTTTTGTATAAATATTATTCTTAATTTAACATATACCCCGATGCAGACGAAGTTACGCGGGTTGACTAGTAGAGAATAAAAACAAAAAAATTAAATGCAATCCTATGCTAAAATCAAACTTCGTGGAAACCCGATTTCCACTTTTTATGATTTGACTTTATATGGTAAACATCCCTTTTAGTTTTGGTCTTTTATTGCTTATTGGGTTGGGATTAATATTATGAAATTTTATCCCTGATTTTTATCAGTATAATATTCGATTCGATTGTATTTATGATCTTACTCTTCAAGAAATAATTACATTATTTATATTTTAATTGGCTTTTTGTGTTATTAATAATTTGAATGTATATTGTATCAAATTTAGATGATATTCTGTTAAACAGAATGAAGGTAGAGCATACACATAAGCTCGACAGGGTCATAATTCAATAAAAGGCAGGCCATTTAATTTATAGTCTGCCGTAACTAACAGTGAGGCACAATTTAGCAAGACCAAGCTGTCTAAGCCTTGAAGGCAAAATTAAATGACGGCGTAGTTGCAAAGAAAATGCAATCACCGCTATATTCGCTGATGCAAATCTGAATTTCCGAGTCACTGTGCCCCGCTATTCCTTACGCTAATAAAACGTGCACCAAACGGAGATGCTGTTTCGCCCGTTGATGAACGCCAAATGATGTTATGACAGCGCACGCCGCCATTTAACGCCTATTTGGTTCCAATTTCAAATCTTCCGCGCTCCCCTCCGGACACCAATGGCTCATAAATAATACTTTGTTTTTTTTTGTAATGTATAAGAGGTATTTCATGTTATGCCAGTTGTTTTAAGTCGCAGTTTAATTAAAATCTCGTCCTCTCATCAAACTTTGCACATAAGCTCCTCACTCGATTTTTGGATAGACAAGCTTTGAATAGACACAAATAAGAATAAAAAGCTATTGCTTGCTGTGGTCAGAAAAAGAAAGGGAAAGAAATCGATAGGGCCGAAACAGATAGGGGTGAGCCGCATAAAATGCCAAAACGTGGCAGAAATTTTAAATTCAATTTAACTTTTAGTAGATGCTAAAATTTTACACATTAATTACTCTAAAAAATATTGTTATAACTTGTGTTTTAAACACATTATTTTATGTAAAAATTCTAAATGTAAAACCTTTTATAGGTACATTGTCTACGGTTGTTTATTCGCTGCACTATGCCATAGCCGATACGAATATCCGTTCTGCCATTTTGGCGCGCGGGCGACCGGAAACCTGAGGATATTCAGTTTCGCGCGCCTTTCTGCCCGCCATGACAGTTTTCAATATTTTACTCTTATTTACTGCGTTTATTTATGTCCCACATTCTTCGTCGGGAAGCGGGCCGTCGATATTTCAGCAGAGTTTTTATTATGTGACCTTTTTTGTCAATTGGCATAAAGTAAAATGTAGTTATTTATGATTAAATGAATTTTATTACTTATGTGGTAATAATTAGCCGAATGCGGTTGAAACTATAGTACCAAGTTACCAGAACAATACGTGAGTGTCACCGTGTTACAAAAAATTATTTATTATTATTATATGTATAGTTTATAAATTGTAAGTAGGTTTTACCTAATTTGTCTGACTATGATAAAGACTAACTAGTTGACTCAACTTTTTTTGAATCATGATAAAACTTTTTTTAATATAATTTCAAAACTTTTAAAAGCCTTTTAAGATGGCCTGATTAGTGTTGCCATTGCTCATAATACTATATCGTGTTATTTTGTTTTGTGCCTAGCATGAAAACGTTTATGTACACAAAAAAATCAATTTGAATGATTAATACGACTCAAGCACTAAGTATAGTAAAAAAAAAGTTATTCATTAAATAAAAATCACAGCCAGACATCTCAATCATTGTTATTCTCAAGCCTTATTCAAAAACCTCTCTGCTTTCTAAATAACTCGAAATCGAGTCAGTATTATATAAATTAAATGAATTTAAAGTAGTAAACACCATTAGAATTGAGATTAATAGAATTAAAAAGTTGATTGTGGTTTAAATTGCGGCAGACTCCTCAAAGATGATTCTTGAGTGTGTCAACAAGGAATATAAAGGATATTTAATTGTTATTGAAACAACATGATTCGTGTCCTCTATTATAATTTACCGTCGGGAACATTTTAATACATACTAAATTATATTATTACAGTTAGCAACATCTTTTATGTTATTCGCGGGTATTTTCTTATTCAAGTATATCCACGTATAGAAAATATATAACCTTTGTTGTGTCTTGAGCCTAGTCGGTCACTAAAAAGAGCGCTCCTTTTAGTTCGTTTTCCAATGGCGAACTAGTTCGCTCTTTTAGTTCGTTAGTTCTTTTTTTAAATAATTTAGTAAAAATAATAAATAAAGGAAAAAACATCGATTGTCTCAAAAGTGAAAACATCGATCTTAGAAATATCGATGTTCATGAACAATATTTTGATATTTCTATCACCATTTAAATATATAAGTATATATTGATTTTTTATTAGAAATAATCCACTATTTTTATTTATTACATATTTATTTTTATAGAAAACAAGTAGTCAAGTATGGATGAAACATAAGCATCCCTAAAAGTAATTAATTCAATTATAAAAATATAAGAACTAAAAAGAACTAAGAGTGAGATCCTCGACGAACTAGTTCGTGTAGTTCACCTAAAGGAGCGCTCTTTTGAATTAGGTCGTTCGCGAACTACCCAAGACTACTTTATTGCGATAGATTAGAGTCAGTCTCTCTGGTATTATCGCACTGTGCTGTTGTGGTTAAGGTAAAAAAAAAGGCTTCTAACCCTACACCTCGGTCGCAATACTTTTCTGTCTAAATTGCATTTAATCATCGTATTTTTGGATTTATAAATGACACACTTCTCATGCAAACAAACAGATAACATATAATTTAAAAGCCCCTTTCTTCTGTTAAGTAAAAATTGAAACAAGTTTCTATTAACACAAGTTGACAGTTAACACCACAAGTCGCAACCCCAACAATTATCTCTCCCACAAAGCAAACACATCGCCACCCTAATAAAACCTCGTTCGCATTAGATATCAAAACCGCTCCGATATTTATGATATCGTTGACCAAATTGTAATTAACAAACAAATATTTTGTAGCATGGGATAGTTACCAAAATATTATTACACAATTTTATGTTTTTTAACTTATGTTGACCATGTCATGGTAAATATTTTGCCGAAATTTAACAATTATACAATAATCAACATTGTTAATTATAGTGAAATAGAAATATGTGTGTGATTAAACTGAATTTATGATTAAAATGAAACAAGAGTACCTACAACATTACACACCTGCATTGAATATAGTCTTTTCATGGTAAATCTTTTTACGGTGCATACGGTGCACATTTTTGTTGGCAACCCAAGCACTGAGGTGTGTAAATTCAGACTGAAAACATTTCTACTCACTCTTAAATATGTAAATATATTATATAAAATTTGTTTCCACATGTAGCCATAAATATATATTTATATTATGTGTATTTTATAATATTAAGTCTTTTTTAGTATCTATCTATTTTACTATATCGTGTAGTATATTATGGTTAATATAGTCTATGTATTTATACTTTTTTGTACATATATCACATCTAAAAATAATATTTCTCCTATACTCGAGGGTATCTGGCAGAGAGACGTTGACTCTCAAGCTAAATGATTTGTATAACAATTTATGTAAACATGGCTTTTTGAAAACAGCGACTGTTGAGTTTCTGACCGGCTCTTCTCAACAGAAAACTGCTTTCCGAGCTGGTGGTAGCTTCAGACAAACTGACTGACCGACCAATTTTTGACATATCAAAAGTACTTTTATACAAAAGTCTAATTGAAATTAAATATTTTGAGTTTGAGATCTCTGTTTAGAGATAAGTTATTCTTTAATTACATATCGGTGTAACGCGAAGCCCGACGGTGTCATTGACGTTCATGCGGCAACGCCACAAAAGAATTGCTGACACCAATTCGGGCAATTGCAGCACCGTCATCCGTGCAAACTGATTCCCGTATATTTGCACTCTTTAATCTCACATCGATTAAAGATGTCATTTTTAATTATAAGTTAGTTATAAAAAAATTTAAAATGTAATTAAGATGCATTAAATAGTTTAATAAGTGAATAGTACCTTTTTTTGACTCGTCCGGCTGTGACCTTCGTAATTTACTAAAAAATATCACCTATTTTTTATGGCTGTTAATGTTTTAACAACAATTTTCCATTTATACTTTTCAATCTGAATCATTATAAAATTTTATCAAACTTGCGAAGCGGGCGGAAGATCCGACTATAGTTTACTAGATTTTCTAATATACGCGGCGAATTATAACCACTCGTACGAATAACCTAACAAAGCGTATAATTTTCCGTCTGTTTGTCCGTTGATCTTAGATTAAGTGATAAATAAATACTTAACGCTATTCGTTTGAGTCTAATCTTTAGGCGTATTACGAATTGGGTTGATAACACGAGGATTACTTCGTAAATTGTTTCAGTTGAATATTTCACGTTATTTACGTTTAATTCTTATTATTGGTACCTTATATTAAATAACAAATCATGTATTCACGCTTCTCTGAGATGTCAATAGTTTTAGTAACATTTGCATATCATCTTATAATTTTCAACCGACTTCCTTCCAAAAAGAAGTTATATATGTTTACCGATTTCTCCGTCAATTATAGACCGATTCTCAAAATTCTTTTTTTATTCGAAAGGGTGCACTTTCGAGGAATTTCCGGATCTGATGGTGGAATTCGGGGAAATCGTGGGAAACAATGTTTTACACAAATTTAAATTGACTGGTCTTAGTCCAGGTGGACGGACGGATTTGGCTAATTTTGGTGGTTAAATTGGTGGTAAGAAAGGCTTAAACTATTTTTATAAAACTTTAACCTGTTGTCCATTGCATCTTCGCAAAGCGAGGAGTCAAATATTTTTTAAGTATGATTTTTTCTTACTATGTATTGTATCTCATTAAATAGTAAAACAATTTGCATAAATAATATCGATAGAAATAAGAAAATATTATTATAAGACGGCCACGCCATCCAAACTCTATTTCCAGTATAAAATGTTTAAGAGCTCTCAAGAATAAGGAGTAATAAGCAGTTTTCTTTCGCGCCAAAATTGTCTTCCATAATAGCGGAGGCAAGATACCGCTCCCGCCATAAAAAGAGATAAACGACCGTTCTCTCTATTATTTTTGCTCTTTAACAAAGGCAATGTGTGCATGTACATTCGTCCCACTCTAACCTACGGAACATACTCGCTCTCTCAACCACGAGAGAAAAACAAAAATTTGTCGCGCTCCCACCCCCGGCCACTAATGTAGGGGTGAGGTGAAGGCGCTCCTCCTTTGTAATTTACTTGAAAAACCTAATATGTGTCAATTAAAATTTTATTAAAATCTCAATTTTGCGTCTCAAGTATGTTAATATATTAATAAATATTTTATGAAGCATCTAGTTCATTAAGCCGCACTTTATTATAATGTTATTTGGATCAAATTTCAGTATAAATCTAAATGTTTTTAATAATATTATCATTAATCAAGGGTGTAGATAAATATAGAAGAAGAAACGCTAATTAATATAGAAATTAATTTTATATATAAAATTCTCGTGTTTATGAAATTTTGTGTGCATAGCGGATAGATCTTAGAATCGGTCAATATCTATTTTTAGACCTCAAGTGATAAGGGTGGTCCACCCCAAATTTTTAAAATTTATATAGCAAAACAGCGTTAGCCGAGTCAGCTAGCTATCTATATAAATAGGAATGAATCTGCTGTACGTACGCATAACTTTAAACGGCTGCACCAAATTGGATAATTCTTTTCTGCTTGTGTGGATTATTGTCGGGACAAGGTTTGTATAAAAAAAAAGTGAGTGAGATAGAAGACAGTGAGTGAGAGATCTACTGCAAATCAGTGACATACTAGCATCATAGAAATAATATTTTCAAACTTGCAGCTAGAGTATGATTAAATAAAAGAATGAGTGTGTGTGTGACTGTTGAGTGAGTGAACGGTTTGAATACACCTTGGGAAAGAAACTATTAAGACTAGCTGAAACTTTGGTTTCTAAATCTTAATATTTTTCAGTTAAATTAATAAAAAATATAATTTACAAACTACGTTATAGAGTATAAGAATGTAAATTGAGAATAAAAAGAATTTATAGCCGTTTCGTGTAGAAGCGGCATTGTGTTGGCAGAACGTCTTTGTGCTGTAGCCTGTGTGACAAAGGCGCGGTATTTTGGCGGGAGAAAAAGGCGGGCGCGTTATCAGCGGGCGCCATTATGGAAGCTTATCAGGGCGCGCTTCCGAGACTTCGCCCCTTTTTCTTTAACGGTCACGTCTGGGCGGCTCAGGTGAAGATAGTGATACGTGTTTTGTTTCTCGCTGTTTCTTAATGTTTTCTTTGTAGGTACTTATAATGGAAAATTTTGGGAAAATTATTTGAATATAAACACAGCTACAGTTTGGCTACGGTATAATTATAAATTTAAACATTTTGTAATCAATTACCAGAAAAGACACTTTCTAAAAAACTTATTTTAATTGTTGGTAGTTGTGATGTATAAACTATATTATTGTAAAGTATCATAAAAATCCATTCAGTAGTTTTTGCGTGAAAGAGTAACAAACATCCATACATCCATACGTTCTTACAAACTTTCGCGTTTATAATGTTAGTAGGATTATAATTAATATATAAGTACTAGCTGACCCGGCCAACGTTGATTTGCTATATTAATTTGGGGTGGGCCACCCTTATCACTTAGGGGGATGAAAAATAGATAGTAGCCGATTCTCAGACCTTCTGAATATGCATATAAAATTTTATAAAAATCGGTGGAGCCGTTTCGGAGGAGTATGGTAACTAACATTGTGAAAAGACCATTAATCATAGGCGCAGTATATAATAAAATTTTATAATGATTCAGATTGAAAAGTATAAATGGAAAATTGTTGTTAAAACATTAGCAGTTATAAAAAATAGGTGATATTTTTTAGTAAATTACGAAGGTCACAGCCGGAGGGGTCAAAAAAAAGTACTATTCACTTATTAAACTATTTAATGCATCTTAATTACATTTTAAATTTTCTAATAACTAACTTATAATTAAAAATGACATCTTTAATCGATGTGAGATTAAAGAGTGCAAATATACGGGAATCAGTTTGCACGGATGACGGTGCTGCAATTGCCCGAATTGGTGTCAGCAATTCTTTTGTGGCGTTGCCGCATGAACGTCAATGACACCGTCGGGCTTCGCGTTACACCGATATGTAACTAAAGAATAACTTATCTCTAAACAGAGATCTCAAACTCAAAATATTTTATTTCAATTAGACTTTTGTATAAAAGTACTTTTGATATGTCAAAAATTGGTGGGTCAGTCAGTTTGTCTGAAGCTACCACCAGCTCGGAAAGCAGTTTTCTGTTGAGAAGAGCCGGTCAGAAACTCAACAGTCGCTCGCATCAAAAAGCCATGTTTACATAAATTGTTATTTGTGTGCATATCGGGTGGGTTTGAGAATCGGTCAACATTTATTTTTTATACCCTAAGGGATAATGACCCACGTGGCAACGTTTGCTGGTTCAGCTAGTAATATATAATATATTGTTAAACGTTACGTTAAAATTGAACTTTAGGTTCCCACTGCTTCGTTTGTAGAGACTGACACGAAAATAGTGATAATAGTGATATTTTTATTAAAAATTATATATATAAATTTAGTTATTCTCTTTTTCACGATACTTAAGAAATTATGAAAAAGAGAACTTCCACGTTTTAATGTTCCAAATAAAATGTCTATTTATGTCTTCTAATGCTTGGTAATTAGGAAATTGTATTTATGAGTAAATGGTTACTAAATACACCATTGAAAGCATGAAAATGAAATATAAAAGTGCCGTCAATAAACAAGCGGTAGGGTGAGAGGGGGCGGCGATGAATGAGCTAATTAAGCCTGGCGAAAGAAAACGCGAAGAAAAGCTGAGAAAACTCAGGAAAAACAAGAATACTTCACGCGTTACAGGGACGGACTTCCTCTTATCATATATTACCATTTATGTATAAAAAAAATTTCACTGACTTTCATTTTCTCTCTATTATGTTTTAAGTTTATCTCTGTTCTTTCTGTTTCTTTTCTCTATCTCAAACGTAAAAATGATAGCAAAATTATCCCTTATATCTCTCCTTTATCCAAGTGACGCTTGTAGAGTCAACACGTCCTGAAGATGCTTCGGTTACGGAGCGAAACGTACGTCGATTGTCGATCGCGATCTACTTGTGTGGTGTGTACTGGTTCGGGTTCGCGCGTTACACTTTTCTGTCAACGGTGTGCTCTTCCGGATTGTGCCGTACGAGTCTGGTTGTTAGATCGTCAAGCTACCTACTTGTGTGGTGTGTCTTTGTTCGGGTTCGCGCGTCTCACTTTTTTGTGGACAGGGTGCTCTTCTATGTTGTACCATACGAGTTTGGTAGTTCAGATTGCCGCGGTTTATAGCAAGGTAACATTTTTATTCCTTTTTCTCCTTTATCTATCTCTCTTTAATTTTTATCTTTGCTCTATCCTTCTAGCTTTTATTATCTGTCTCCTCTTTTCCCTTTTTTCTCACTCTCTTTTTTCAAATAATGAAGAGCTACACAATTACTTCAATTACCCGGAGCGAAGCGATGCCAATCTGCTTATAAGCTACGTCTTTATATAAGAATTGCAGATTACGGATAACGATAAAAAACTTAGAACTTTGAATGAGCTACAAACGCTACAAATTTCGTAGCACGTAGCTCTACGAAATGTGTTATACGATAATGCAGCCGAGCATTCTAAAATAAAATAAAATGTTTATTAATATTATAATAACTTATTTTTTATATTTTTAATATTCAATTGATTTACTAAATATAACTTATAATTAGTATTAAATATTTAGTTTAATGATGGAATAAAGGGAATCACTAAAGTCTGTGTTATACTTAAAATTTTGTAACTTCCAAGTATTGTTATCCCTAAGGGATTGAGATAGATATTGATCCTAAACTACTATATATTTAAAATAATATAGATTATTTTAGGAAAATAAAGAGAACTGCCCAGCCTTGGAGATAGTGGGACGTCACTTCATAATGGTATTAATACATTTTTGATATGTCAAAGATAAAAGGATATCTACATAGTAAAGCGAGCTGTGGCCTCTTTTACTGTTGAAACGATCTCCAACGCCCTGGAAGTACGCCACAGTACCCTAACCATATTTTAGAATTTTTAAGTAAAAAGAATGAAGTTTTGTAAAAATTTCACGCCTTGGATATAAATTCGTCCCTGTACCAAGACAGCGTCCGTGTCCTCTCCGGTGAATGGCTCGCTAACAAACTCTTTCACAAAAATACAATAATTACTTTAAGTCGAATAAAAACCGCTTTCTTTGGGCGCTCCGGACAAGGCGCCTAATTTCACCTTCGCACCCACTCAATGTTCTTTTCAGGTGGACAATCTACTTTTGTCTTTAATAGCTTTTTCTTTTATATCAAATTTAATAAATAAACAGATATTTATTTATCTTCTATGCCAACGATTCTCAAAGTATTTTCTTTATTAGTCTCCAACATATAGCATTATTTGCTATGATATATACACTATGAGAAAGGAGGTCTATCTACAAGTAATTAACATGCGGTCTACGTGGTCTGCGAGTCAATTAAGTTTAGAAACCTTTGCTTTATCCGTTACTACCTTTCCTTGGAATTTAGGAATAAAAGTAGAGTAAAAGTATTTATTTTTCCTAATAATATATTTGTTTATATTTAAATCTCTAGCACTAGCCCGTTTATGTGTATTAATTCCTCTTCTCAGAGGGTTACCTCGAAGAGATTGATTTAGCAATAAAGTCGCCTTTGCAAGCCATTTTAAGTTTTTAGCTTAATATTACTAAGCTAGCCATTTCATGCGTTTTCATCTAAAAACATATACCACCACCAAGCAATTTATAATGTCTCATCTTCATCCTTATAAAGTCTTATCAAACGTAAAAATGATAGCAAAATAAAAATATCCCTTATCGAAGTACACAGTATTGCTATTTAAAAGTTAAATATAAAATTCAAATGGTTGCTTGAATGCGCTTCATTTAGATACTTATACTTCATAGCGGAGTAGTCAAGTAATGTTTGTCATTATAATATTGAAAGTTCCACTCGCCTTCGGTTTTCCGCTCTTAAACATTTATATTGCGGAGATTTAAACGTTTTTCTTTGGTCATAACTTGTTATCTTGGATTTATTAACAGAATTAAATTATATTGTGGGTTTTATAAACCTTTATATAAAATTAAAGTTCTGATAAACTTGACGCTCTAAAGATGATCAAAATTTCTTTGGTGTTGACAACATTTTCTTGACAAGTTGATCTTTTATTTTTATTATATCATTCAACGTGAATAGATAATTAATTACTTGATTTGAAACATATACGTCACTAGTCAGAGAAAAATCTACTGCCACCGAATATCACTGAGTTTCACCATGAATTAGTTGAATTATGCGATGTTACAACAATAGTATGTCGGAGAATAGTAAAAGATTATCGAGTAATCGAATAGTCATCGTCATCTATGGCGCTGGAGTAGGCACTTCCGTCGGTTTGACAGTCTCGACCCTTTATATGCCTTCTATAGTCTGACTATAGTATTAGTCGTGCGCGGTCTCGCAAGGAGTGAAGTAGTCCTTGGATAGTGTTAGTGTTGGGATTGCTGCCCGATTAAGGTTACGTGAGTACCTTACAATGTTGTTGCTACCTCTCGTGTTAGGTTAGATTTATGTGAGATTTAACTTTTGGTTTAAACAGGGAGCCTGAGCAGTGGAGGTGAATGTCTCGATCGAATAAAAAATATCCTTAAACCAAGTCCAAGGCATTGCTTAGGTTTCTTTCGTAATTGTTAAAGATCATATTTGATTATTTATCGGTTCAGTAGAGGTATCTACGTTGCGTTTACCCATTAGTCCACTCAATATCATCCCCCCTGTTAGTGTTTTCCGATATTTCCCGCTCTTCCTTCCTTCTCATCATTAAAATCTCCGACAAGTATTTTAGAAGTGACAACCAATAAGTACACAATTAACAATAAATCAAGTGGAATCGTGAAATGTATCATAAGATTGTATCTGATTCAATCTCCTGTGCGGCGCGGTGGCGCGGTGGCGCGGTGGCGCGGTGGCGCGGTGGCGCGGTGGCGGTGCGGCTGCCACATAATTACGCGTTCTAAGCCGATGGTTAAACTTTGCTCGTCAACGGCTCACTGCTGCTTAATTACCACTCTCTGTCTCTGCAGAATGTAGTTACATAATATACAATTTTAAAATAGAATTCAACTAATATCTTCCAGGTTTAGCAATTCCTAGAATCTCTGCAAATATTGAATGATTTTAAACATTCCATAACAGACTATGTTTATGTAGAACATTTATAAGTTCTGTATTTTATAACACCATAAAAAAATACTAGCAGGAATACCGTTTATTCCTTGTAGAAGAAATCACATTAAAACACAGTCAAAGCAATATTTTGACTAAATTAAATATTATTTATTTCTGTCATAGAATTCTGGGGCTTGAGACTCACGAGCAGGTTTAAAGAGCTCTTTCATAACACCGGTCAACACGGATTTTGAGTCTGGCAACAAAATGTCAAATTTTGATTTCTTTTACCTTACTTATAATGGGTAAAATAGGTTTTTTGAATAAAGTTTGCTTTTATAGAAATTTCGTTTTCATAGAAAATTTCATATTATTTCGACAAGTAAAGTCTGTATGCTATTCTGCAACTCAGTCATATACAAAAGTAGTTGCTACAGTTTGTAATAGACATACATACACTCAATACAGTAGAATGCACGACTTGTCACCATTTTGTTTTAAAGTATTACCAACTATTATTTTACTCTCCACTAAGAACTTTAAAACTTAATTATCAATATAAAACATACAAAAGCAAACTTATTTCTTCATAAATTAAGTTTTTGGTTATTTTTCAATGTAAACACTCAGACAATAGTCATTAATTAACAGACACAAAAAAAAAATTTTTTTTTGTTGACTTGTGTAATATATTAACTCTCACCTCCACCACTCGACCTCACTAACGACAATAGATAATCAAGTAAACTTACGTGGACCTCGAGTAGGATAACCTTAATCACAACACTATAACACTAACTATCGCTATAATATCTACCCGCTACTACTACTTTATAAACAGTGTTGCTAACATTTCACTCAATTAACACAACATTATAAATAATCTTGTATAAACTTAAATGTATCTAAGAGATGATATAAATTAGCTGAACGTCTGGTTATTAGCGCGATAATCATGTTTTATTGAAAAAGTTCTCCGCGAGTCGCGACTGATTAAGTTTAGTTCGCAACTTGTATAATAATTTAGATTGAGCGATGAAAACCGTCTGCTGGCATACCGCACCCGCGGATCCTGGAGAACATAGCTTGTTAATCTACTGGATATGTCCACAAGAAATATTTTGCAAAAAATCTTCCACAACTTAATATTGTCATAGAATGAGAAAGGAATGATACCCATTTCTGTACAGTGTACAGTAATACGTAGACACATGCAATTTAGACGGAACCGAGCAGTGCGTGGGGCTTTAGACCTATGATCTGTTTAAAGAGCTCTATCATAATATATTAACTCACACCACCACTCGATCTTGCCAACTACAATAGAAATAAAGTAAAATTACACAATCTATATTAATATATAAAGATGAAGAGTTTTGTTTGTTTGTTTGCTTGAACGCGCTAATCTAAGAAACTGCAAGTTCGATTTGAAGCATTATTTCAGTGTTAGATAGCCCATTTATCGAGGAAGGCTATAGGCTATATATATATCAGCACGCTAAGACTAATAGGAGCTGAGCTACACGTAAACAAAGTCGCGCGGGTTGACTAGTAGGTATAACAAAAGTAGATTTACTAAATTGATAAAAAACAGAAAGTACCTATAATCTGAATAAAATAAGTAGTCGCATACATATTTGTGTTAGTTAATACAATTAAAAAGACTTATCCTCTAGTTCATAAGTAGCCTATATATATGTCGGGGATTTTAAAACGATGTGAAAAGAGATGGAAGGAGGGAGATGGGGAATATCGGAGAACATTAAAAGGGGGGATGATATTGAATGGAATATTGGGTAAACGCGACGTAGATACTTCTACTGAACCGATAAATGATCAAATATGATCTCTAACTATTAAGAGAGAGACCTAAGCAGTGCCTTGGACTTGTGACCAAGGTGTAGGCTTAAGGAATTCCTTTAAATGATCATAACACTCACCTCCACTGCTCAGGCTCTCTGTTAAAACCCAAGGTTAAACGCACATAAACCGAATCTAACACAAGGCTAACCTAACCTAAGGCTAACCTAACCTAACATTGTGTTTACTTAACCACGTGGCAATTACATTGTAAGGACTTACGTGACCTTAGTTGGACAGCACTTCCACACTACACTGCACTTGACACTATCACTATCACTAGCACTACTTAGATGATGTTCACTTCTTGAGAGACCGCGCACGACTAAGACTTCAGTTAGACTGTCGATCGCATATAAAGGGTCGAGGGTAGAGACTGTCAAAACAACGGAAGTGACTACTACCCCACTCCAACGCCATAGACAACGATAACGATTCGATTAATCGATAATCTTTTACTATGCTCCGACACGGCCATTCTGATAATCAACGCGCTCTCGCGTCGCCTTTACACAGTTTCAAAATACGTAACACGTAACACTAGTTTCATAGACCAATAACTTCGTTAAAGTGTGACAGCTTTCAGCACTATTTTCCATTAGACATAAGAATTTCAATCATTAACACACAAAGAAACAAAGAGCTCTCAACACTCTTTACAGAAAACATCTCAAATTCGTAGCAAAGCGTAACAGCTTTCAGCCCCAACCGTCGGGGCCTACAAAGCCACCTTACAACGGCTCAATAACAACAAAGCGACAACGCTTCCAGTACATCTTTCCGACAAAGCGTAAAAGCTCTCTGTCGCACTAATAAAACGTTAATATGATCAGTAATTTATAAACACAATGCGTAAAAACTGTCAACACCATAATTTACTACCGTAAGGCCTGATGTGCCTAATTTAAAGCGAAAGCCTACCTACGTCAAATAATAATCACGATTTTAAGATTTTAAACTACCTGCGCAACTATTTCTGATTTCAACTATTTCTGAATTCTTTTTTTAAACTACCCACTTTTAACTTTTTTCTAAAACTAATTTTACTCGCATTGAAACTAATTTAACTGTCAGGATTATACGCAAAGAACCCTTAACGTGAACTTTTGGGCTTGTGATCCCACTTCTGATGTCGGGGATTTTAAAACGATGTGAAAGTAAAAGGAAGGAGGAAGATGGGGAATATTGGGGAACACTAAAAGGGGGTGATGGTATTGAATGGAATACTGGGTAAACGCGACGTAGATACTTCTACTGAACCGATAAATGATCAAATATGATCTCTAACTATTACGAGAGAAACCTAAGCAGTGCCTTGGACTTGTGACCAAGGTGTAGGCTTAAGGAATTCCTTTAAATGATCATAACACTCACCTCCACTGCTCAGGCTCTCTGTTAAAACCCAAGGTTAAACGCACATAAACCGAATCTAACACAAGGCTAACCTAACCTAAGGCTAACCTAACCTAACATTGTGTTTACTTAACCACGTGGCAATTACATTGTAAGGACTTACGTGACCTTAGTTGGACAGCACTTCCACACTACACTGCACTTGACACTATCACTATCACTAGCACTACTTAGATGATGTTCACTTCTTAAAAGACCGCGCACGACTAAGACTTCAGTTAGACTGTCGATCGCATATAAAGGGTCGAGGGTAGAGACTGTCAAAATAACGGAAGTGACTACTACCCCACTCCAACGCCATAGACAACGATAACGATTCGATTAATCGATAATCTTTTACTATGCTCCGACATATATATGTCGCAGTCATCTGGTAGAATCTGCTATTTGATTGAATGACTAGCGCGTTCATTGAATGTCATTCAATCAAATAGCAGATTCAACCAGATGACTGCGACATATATATAGCCTTATGTAAGATCCTTAGATTAATTAATTAATAATACAATCAATATAGATTTTCTTTTCTCTCATGTGAAAATACTAGCCGATCCGCGCAACTTAGCTCGCGTGTTAAACCACTCCTATGGGTCGTAGCGAGATGTTAAATAGATGTTAAAGAATTTTCAAATCGGACCAGTAGTTCCTGAGAGTTCGCGCGTTCAAGCAAAACTTCAGCTTTACATTTGTAGGTAATCAATAACTTTCTTTTTACAAGTGACAATAAATATTTAATTTTTTGTTGATTCTATTGTATATAAGGTGCATTTTAAATATTTCTCTATCGACTCCTAACTTAATACTTTAAATTATTTCTTTAATTTAATTTGAAACTGATCCAGGTGTTTGTATCTGTGTACAAATATCTAGAAGTTGTGTCGGGTTAAGTTAATAGCTTAACACGTCGTAATAAGTCGCTAATGAATTAAGCTGAAGTTACTCGCGGCTGCGGCTCGGCTCGCTTCAACTAGATAAGCTTAAATCATTTGTATAATATCCGTTATAGGATATGTTTGCTTTAACGTCATAACGACTGTAATATTTCAGAGGTATTTTATTGTAATATTATAAACCTACAATATTTTATGGAAGATTTATGTATTTTAGATAATGTAGTAACACAGTGTAGTTAACACAGTATAAAATAAAGTCACTTCCCGCTGTCCCTATGTATGTTTAGATCTTTAAAACTAAGCAACAGATTTTGATGCGTTTTTTTTTAATAGATAGAGTGATTCAATAGGAAGGTTTATATGTATAATACATACATAATATAGTAGAGAAACACTGATAATTTTAGAGGTTTCTAATGTGATATCGTAAATAAACACATATTTTTGCGCTTACATTGCAAACGCTGGCTGAACCCTACGAGATAGATCAATATAATGTACTACAGTATTATACACCTTAACAAGGCCTACAAAAAAGTCCTCCATGGTATACATCTATCAATGACCATTAATGAATCACAGGATCAAACTTAACGTAACAGGCTTAAATTTGAGCGTTGAGTAGAATTAAAGACTGCTGTAGTATATTTGGTATCAGCATTGCCGTGCGAAGCCGGGGCGGGTCACGTAGTACGTAAAATAATCTAACGCTGCTCCACTATGTGTGTGCTATGTGCAATTTTACTACATTCCAAAAAAAATTGGATGGGAATGTGAAGATATCACATGTTTATTTTGAGGAGTTTACTTGCATGTCTTCAATCAAAGTCGGAGGTCCATTAACATTGACATTAAATACGACCACCCTTGCTATTATATCTCTTTCAAAATTCATAACCAAAGTTATTCATAAAAAATAAAATTGAGAACGTTATTTTCTTTTAGGATCACTTCGTTATCCGTCTGTCAACCCTTTTTCTCAGGATCGCGTGGAGGTATCAAGTTGCAATTAATATCAAATACTCAAGCCTGCGGTCCCCTGCGGCTGGCAAAAAATCAAACTTCTAGGTCCACGCTTTGAAAAGATATGACCTCATATAATTATAAGGTACTTCCCAATGACCTAGCGTCGTGAAGTTTAGCATGAAGTAAGGTCTCGTAGCACAAGTACAGGATAAAATTAAAAAACTTATTTCTTTTCTACTTTACTAGAAAATTAACTTTTTTTGACTGTCACGCAAGACCGTTTCCGTAAACGTGAAGATATCAAGTTGAAATTTATACAAAATTTTGATAGTGTTTGTTTCTTTATTGAAATTGTACAGAACCTTCAGAGCGCGAGATCCACACTCGCACTTGGCCAAACTATTTAGAAATAGGTTATAAATAATTAAAAAGTCACGTGATAATTTCATAAATAGTAAATTTACTTCAGGCAATTTTGGAATATGTATTTCAATTTTAATCAATAATAGTCGCTATCATTAGCACTAATAAATATAATTCATCATTCATTTAACAGATAATAATTACAATGATAAGAACGCAATAAATCTTTTAATTTAACACATTATTGTTATAAGTAATAAGTAAAAGACAGTTCAAACTTCAACCATTTTAATATTTTAAAATTGAATAAAAAATAAAGTACAAACGCCTATTAAATAAACTGTGTTGCTATAACAATTTTTGCAGTGATAACATTTAATTTGTTCATAAAACATTTTTATAATAAATATTTTTGGTAACAAGCTTAGCTTTGACGCTCATTTGACAATACTATCCGCTGCTGCACAACCTACCGATTTTTTTTAAAGAATACTAGCAGTATGGATTACGTACTACTAGTATTCCTTAACCCCTCCAAGTAAGCTAAATGCTTGTGTTATTAGTGGGCCACGTCAGTAGTCCAATGACTGGGATTTGAACCCACCTATCAATCGTTAGTCCAACGTTCAACCACTCAGACAGTAGAGCCCAGCACCCTTAAATAACATGTCGCTTGATTCGATATGTCTAAGACACCATGTCTCAATTACACGACGGATATAAAACTAATGAGCGTTGACCTTAATCTAAATAATTACATATTTACACCGCAACATAGCACCAATTACATTACACACACATATACTACTCCGCTCCTATGGGTCGTGATGATATATAGCTTATAGGCTTCCTCGATAAATGGGCTATCTAACACTGAAAGAATTTTTCAAATCTGACCAGCAGTTCCTGAGATTAACGCGTTCAAGTAAACAAACTATTCTTTATATATTAGTATTGATTTGTGATATTATGTTCGCATGTATTTGTTTTGTTATGAAAAGGTTTTTAAAAATAATTCAGCCTATAATAAAAATAATACTTAAAACTCAAAAACACTGTAATTATATATTATAAAAACAATACTAATTTCATTCCTTTAGGGATTGACTCCTTTTAAGTAAAATACTTATTTTAATATTATTATGGTAGTTAAAATACGGTTCCTCTTGTAAATACTACCATATTGGAATGTCATGTCAAGGTGACATTAAACGACAACCTTTTAACTTTTGCACACTCTTCAATAATTTAATTTTAGATGAGGGAATTGAATATAAATAGGGACGCGCCGTCCATACATGCAAACTCTGGCGCCGTCAGAGCGTAAAAAACGACGTGAAGTTTTCAGGAGGTGCCATAGTGAAAATATAATATAATTCGTATAAAAAAAACCAATCTCCATTTTTGCTCTCACCTAATTAATATTTGTGATTTAAAGTAATTCTAGCGCCGAAACCTTTGTTTGGTCTTCTTAAAAATCATGGTTAAAAAAATATAGGTGTTCATGAGTGTTTCACACGAAGGCGCAGAAGACGCGTCCCCGAATATAAATATGTGTAAAATTAAACTTAAAAATCTATATCTCATTGACGCATGCTTTATTCTGTTGACAAATATTTTAATTATAACTGTATATTTTTGAATAATAATTGCATCCCATTGTATAGCAGATCTAACAACCTTGCTAAAGCTAATTTCTTTTTTTTATGTAATACTTGATGCATTTCATTACTCTTTTTTATAAGGTAAATATAGATTATATTATTATACATACAAATAGGTATTGATGAAAAAACACACGATATAGAAGATATAGTAGCCGGCAGCTAACTTTAGATCTGAGCGAAAATAGTGGGGGAAATTTGAGCATTATGAGCGTGCTGCATACATCCGTGAGATCTGAAACGCGCTGCTCTTGCGCTTAATAGTGACTTCTGCGCATTGTAGGTCAAACCTATACTTACGTGCCGGTAGCTATACCAGTTCAACTAATTAACACCTGCATTATATTTACTTGTCGACAGACCACTTTATTCTTATAAAATATATCTAAGCTAAAGTAACTCTTTGCTTCTGCATGATTTGCGACATCAGCTTCTGTTCCGGTGTTAGATTTTCACCTCTAAATCTTTTGTAACTGAAAAACAAAATAAATTAAACAAAATCCGTTTCATCAAAAAACATTCAACATTATTTTTTACTTATTACTTAAAATAAATAAAAAGTAATGTATAAAACTTACATCATATCATAAAATACTCTTTGTTCCTTAGATAGCGAAGGTTTCGTCTCTTCTAGCGCACTCTCTATATCTTCTTTGTACACTATCACCGATTCCAAATTGTCTGTTCGTTCTTCATTGTTTACCTACAATAAAACAGCAAAATGCAATGCTAATTTAGAAACAGTAATAATAAACCTTTCCTTCTTAATTATATAATGTCATAGTATAGTTTAAAAAATGATAATGTAGATAACTATTCAATATTTTAATTTACCAAGAGTCTCTCCAATCGTCCCAACTGAGCGGTAACAAGCAGAGACTTGAGATCCGCAGGGGAAAAACCGTCCGTCCTCTGAGCCAACTCCTGGAGGTCTACTTCATCAGATATTGACACGCTTTGTGATAAAGTTTTGAGGACTTCGAAGCGACCTACCTAAAAAACAAAAACTAGCTTAATAATTAATGAACATGCTTTGGTTGCCTAAGATTAGGAACATTAAGGTTTTGGGTTTAATCTTCATTAGACTACTGATGTGAACCCATTCATAAGAAAAGATTTCAGCCTAGTCATCAATTATTTATAATTGAAATCATGTTTACTGTAACATGGATGGAAATCAGCTGTGTAGTTTACCTCATCTGGTAAAGCACAGTAAACATGATGCTGCAACCTCCCTGGTCGTAACAATGCAGGGTCCACCAGATCGGGTCTGGAGGTAGCCGCCACTACCGGCCCTCGCGCTCCGCCCTCCGCTCCATCCATCCTAGCTAACAACTGGTTTACTACTCGGTCAGTCACTCCTGTGGAATCGTGTCCTCGCCTGGCAAAAAGGACAAATTAAGAAGTTTCCATTGTTTTAAATATATTAATTGTAAAAATTAAAGTAAAATGACACAAAAATTTGAAAGAATCATTAAAATATCTCTACAAATGAAAAAGTTATGGAACTTGTAAAGTTGCGCCTGTAACAATAATTTCGTTTCATGCGGCTGACCAGCGTGTGACGTCACTTCACCTAGTCGACGCGGTATATATATCAATTTTAGGTAAATTATCTCTTTGTCCTTTTACGAAATCTTCTTCCATTATGCTAAAATAAAAACTACTCTACTTATAAATAATCAACAAACAGCTGTACTTAAAACAACTACAAGCAGCCCAAGCGCTCTGGTACGACTATGGGTGAAATGACGTCAGAGGCCCACAACTGTTTCGCGCTAAAATACAAATGTGTTTCTCAATCATTTATTGACGGATTTCAAAAATTTTTTCACGAGTATATTAGTTTCGACCCATATTTAAATTATATTAAGTTAATTAATGCATTATCAACATCATGAAACTTCTCCTTTGACTGATTACATTAACTATTACATATAACACTGAATGTTTCTTTACAGGATATAATGATATTGTATGGATGAAATGGTAAGCGTAAGTACTTACAATATACAACTTACTTGGGCGCGAGACTGTCGAATTCATCAAAGAACAAGATACATGGACGTTGCATGTCGGCCCTAAGAATAATAAAAATTATTATTATATCAATTACAACATTCATCTATTCTTCTAAGAATAGGCTATATGATGTAGTTGACAAGGGTTCTGGACTTGATAAAATACCCACATTGTTTTTAAAATTATGCCATAAATTCCTTGCCTTTACATTGTTTCCAAATGAATAAAAATAAATTAAATATCTTATTCAACTTTAATTTGATTTTTATAAAACATATTTTTTAATATTTTTGTCTGTTATAGAAGTATGTTTTTAATGTATAAATATTACAATCAGAGAGTGAAATACAGGCAAAAATACTTAATATAAAAAAAATTTAGGGGTATGTGGGAATAAAGTGTTTTTATTATATCTATTGTAGTACTTACTTATCAAATATATCCCTCACAGCTTTTTCGCTCTGTCCTATATATTTAGACAACAACTCCGGTCCTTTTACTGCTATTAACCTCATATTAGACAAGCGAGCCAAGCACGAACCAATATGAGACTTTCCCGTACCAGGTGGACCATAAAGTAGTATACCACAGGATTGGGATGGAAATAGTGCTGGGTACTGAAAAAAAACATAGCTTTATACAGTTTCCTAATATTCAAGACAGACATTAGAATAAAAGGCCCTAATACAAAATTCCTAGATTTTGTTATAAAATGACCTTAAAAGCATATACTTAAGTATTCTCAACATTTTGACAGCCCCCTGAATTTAAAATTGCAATTTTCCTTTTAAGTCACTTTGATTCTAACTGTCCGACTTGTGGTAATAGTTTGTCATTCAAATTACTACTAAATAGTTGAGATATTAAATAATACCATAAGTGGCCAGAAAATAGTCTCAGTCAGTTGTTGTTTAACATCATCCATTCCGCCCAAAGGGCCCCAAATGTCGAACTCACGGGCTTTTTCTACGTCTTTAGATATCTCTTCCATTAGACGAGGTTGTTCACTTGATATTTCTAAAATTATTAAAAGAATTAAAAATATTTTAAAGGTTTCAAGTGTAGACTGAAATTGATAGTGTGTAGACTCATAATAATTAGGGTTTCGACATTTACTAAAACATCTAGTATCAGACTATAGTTTTATCAATAAATGTATATGTCACCGTAAAATTGTAAAATCTATCTAATCGAGATTATAAACTACCGTAAGAAATTGCTTACAGTCTAATGAAATATTGTGAATCAGAATGAATTTACCATAGAGCTACAAAACTATCATAACGTGGGCATAACGAAAATAGGTGTTAAGGAATTCTGTGACGTCCCTGGCGCTATGGAAAGGGTAGTCCCTTCGTCGAAACCATGTAACTCTAAGTAATCCATGGTAAATTCATCCTGATTCAGAGTTTGACAGATTCACTTCGATAGCTTATAATGTACCGAAAAATAATGCGTTAAATTGTAAGAATTATGTTACGGTTCACAATCTTGAGACAGTTTACAATATCGCGAGATAGGTTATAGTCTAAAGGTATTTACAATTTAACGGTAAGATATATTAAATAGTTACGAACAAAAACACTGTAATATGAAAAATATTTTGTTTTTCTGTTTCAATCTAAATATGAAGATATCAGAGCAAATAATAATATACTATATTTTAAAAAACTTATAATATTTCTTTAAAAAGGTGGCAACAGTATCTTTATACTACTTACTTTTCTTTTTAACAGCCTTAAATATCTTTTTATTTAAATAATCAATAATTTCTCTAACATTATATCCAGAGGTGTCCATGCCGAGTCTAATTATGTCGTCGTCTTCAACAAGAAAGGACTCGCGTATTTTGTCATTTATTAAATGCTTGAACAATTCCACTCGCTCATCCTACGACACACATTATGAAATAAGTACTATAATTTCAAATAAAATTTAAAAAAAAAAATTAAAACACATAGAGAGTTGTACTGTAATGATCTCCTCACAATATACTTTATTGTACACCAAACTTAAAAATTATTTTACACAGTAAGAAATATCACTTCCTTTAACGATGAAAGAAACATCGTGAGGATACTTGCACTCCTGAGAGTTCCCTGAAATTCTGAAGTGTGTGAAGTCTGCCCCAACCCATACTGAGCCAGTTTGGTGGACTTTGGCATAATACTCTCCTCATTTTGAGGAGACCTGGCTCAACAGTGGGCCATTAACGAGTTGGGATGATGATGATGATTATATATAAACATAAATAAATAAATACATACAAACAAAAAAAGGAAGAAGTAAATAAATATAGGCATAATTATAGTTACTGTTTATATTGAAATAATATTTTTTTTAAGACAATCAACAATTATCTGCCAAAATTAGAGCTTTATTCAAATAGTTACTTCAAATCTAACACTTACTTGGTTTAACTCTGGTATATCAAAATGCATAGTAAATAATGGTTTGCCATTAAATTGCTTTAGTGTTGGATGTAACGACTTCATACTTAATGATGTCATTAGAACACACACACCTGAACATGTTTGGAGCATTTGTTTTATTACTACTGCTAATCTGAAACAAAATAAGAATGATATTCTAATGTGTCTTCTCGTAGGTATACCAGGTCATGAGAGTAGCTAGAGTAATAGGTATGCAGGTAGGCCTAAGTGGCCCCTCCGACTAAACTAATATCAACAATAAAACTAATATACATATTCTTTTAAAGATTCTAGGGAAGCCAGAAAAAATTTAGGGGTATTATACAAACCTGGGGGGGACAGTATACAAACCTCTGATAATATGCAATATCTTGCGGAGAAGCACCTTCCATATTTGGAGGTACTAATGCATCTACGTCATCACATATCAGCACTGACGGACTGTGCTCTTGGCACATTAGTATTGCTTTGCCAATCACTTCAATTACATCCTTGCGTCCCTTAAGAGACCTACAGTGGAGGATATGAGACCAAAGCGTAAGTTCCTTTTGGATGATGTGGCAGATTGATGATTTTCCAGAACCACTTAGTCCTAAAAATCAAAGAAATTTAAAATTACATAAATTTACTAATGATTTATGCTAGTCAAGAGGTCACGTTAATAGTACAAACATAATTAATGGAAGGAAGGATTATTATATAGCAACATTTACTTACCTGTTATTAGAATATTACTCTTTATTTCTGAAACACCCTTAAAACTTGCTTCTCTCTGGATTTCAAAGTTAACATGAGATATAACATTATTCACTAACTCCTGAACTGATTTCATTGTTCTGCAATAATTTCTATAATCATACTCCAGCTTAGACGAAACAACCTTAGGCATTTCTAAGTCTGAGTCACTCAAACATTTTGCTGATACAGTACAATGCCTGAATGATTCAGAATTCAGCAATGTAAACTTCAATTTCTCCGGCTTCAATTTAAATTTAAAAAATCCATTACTTATATGAACATTTTGTTTAACCATTCCATCATTTATTAGAAACATTTTGCCTGAATGTGTGTTTTCCACAACACACTTTTTAAACTTTTCAATAATATCTATTTCAGTTTGAACTTTCTCAGAATATGTTATCACATCAATGTGTTCTGGCTGTTCCACCTTATCTCCTATTACATTAAATAAAATCTTCATACCATTTTCAATATTAATAATTACATTTAATGATCTAGGAATAAGTACTGTTGGTATGTTTTTATTATACACTTCTCTACATAGGCTTCTATATACAACATTGTCAATCGGCACAATTTCAACGCATAAACCATCTATTTGACAGATGTCCTCTTCCTCAGAGGTTTCTTTAATCATAGATGGAATATTATTCATGGTAGCTAATATAACCATTAGATTTTTCAACTTTGGATCCAATAAATCTTCATGAATGAAAACTGTATAAGGGTGTATTAAATACTTCTTACCATCACTATCTATTGGCAGAGCTCGTAACACCAACCTCTGTGGAACACTAAGATAAGGTCGAAGCATTCCATTATTAATTATACCAATATTATTAAATTTATTATCTGTTTCTTTAGGTACAGGTACACTAATATTATTAAGGCCTCCTCTATAGCTATTGAAAGCATCTACCTTAACTATAATTCTACTCTGATTTACTAATAAACCAGTCTTTTTAGGGGTGAATACTATGGGTAAAGAGGTTGATATCCAGACAATAGCTTTTTGATTAGCAGCCACAAGTCTAAGTTGATCCAATATTCTGAGTTGTAATATCTCAGCATTGTGTTCCTATAAAGAAATAAACCAGATTTAATGAATGGAGTATCATAATTTTTATATACAATAAGTTTTTTAATAAATCACAATACTAAATAAATAAAAATCATACCAATATTTCTTGATCATCTGGGCTATCTGTATCAACATACAGCTCATCTAATATTTTAACATCACCATAAGGTGCCACAAACACCTCAGACCCTTCCTCAAGGCCTAATAATTTACTGTAAATAGGGTTGCAGGCTATGTGACCCTCAGGAACACTATTGTTGAAAACAACCCATAGTAACAGCTGTTTCTCTTTAGCTAACACTTGTACACTTAAGGACTGAAACAACAAATAAATTGTGTAAAACTTATATATAAACAAGATTTTTAATTTATTCATTCTTGTACAAACTGCACTCGCAAAGGCAGAGGTTCAATAAAAATAACAACAAAGACCTAACCTCCAAAATTCCCGAGATAACTATGATAAGAGATTACTTGAATTATACATATTTTTATACTCACTTGTTCATTATTCGAACTATACTTTGGACTCATGTAGGCAAAACATGATCTTTCGTGAATTAAAGAAACTTTTAATCTTACACCACCAAACATTCTAAAAATTTAATGGGGCAGAATAAATCAAATTCATGGATTTGGACGAATGGAATAATATCAACGCCAAAAAAATTATAGATAAGTAAAAAGTAATATTAAAAAATTAAAATGAAAACAAATCTTTGGAATTTGAAGTTTCAAGTTAGAACTTTTGACATTTCAGTCGTTTGAGTGACATTGACAGCTTTATAAGGATGTAGTACACTGACTAAACTATTTCGTATTCAATTTTGCACTAACTTTAGGCTTATTTGCTGTTGCACCACCATTGTGGTCTATATACTTTACGTATATTATCTTTGTTATTAAATCTTTTAATTATGCATTTTATGAAATTATTATGTGTATAAATTGTCGTTACTTGATTGATAGTGAATACTCGCCCTAATATATTAACAACAGTTCTTTTCACGTATCAAGTAATATTTAATTTTGTACTGTATGATTTATGTATTTTTAATTTAGATTTTAATTAAAATCAATATCTTCACATACCCTATGCAAAGCATTAGGTTTTAATGTGTGTTATATTATCACTAACGTAAAATGGACTGCTTTCTAAGCTTCGACGCGATTGGTTGATCCCTTTGCCATTTACGCCAATGGAAGTTTAAATCAGCAATCAACGGTTTTTGTAGATAGCTCAGTTCGGTTGCGAGTTGTAATAACGAAAATCACAAAACTTTAAACTATTTGGAACAGCTCGTGTGATTTGTAAAATTATTGCTAATAGTCAAAGCGGCTGCTGCCGTGTAAGCTTGTGAGTACATTTGTATCAATTTATAATGTAAACGACGCTAAACGGTCAGACGTTCAGTTGTTTTGCCTCCATTTTCGGTCGTTATTACACTACTTGAAACTTAATTTTGTATTACCTACAACTATTGATTACGTGTTAGGTGCAAATGTAACAAAAGCACACGTGATATTTAATATTATTTTCAGTAAGTCACAATGGCGCCAACAAGGTTGGCATCGAAGCCGATCGGCGTCAATGAGAACATCAATGGCATCATCAGCTGCGGAATCACGACAAGGAGCAAGCAGTTAGCTTCTCTGAAAACCTACAAAGATAGCCTAAAGGCGCCAAACAAGAGAAAAGCCGATAGCCCCCTGAAAGACATGACTGCTAAGCGGGCGGCGTTCGGAGACATCACCAATGCCTTCAACAAATCCACAGCAAACGATAATAAAGAAAAAGGCATGGGACTCAAGAAAGTAACTGTAGAAAGCAAAATACTCCCAACTGTAAAGGTTAACATTTTTCTATTATATTTTTAATAATATGGTTGGGGGTAATTAATTTTATTTCACTAATTAAGAAATGCGTGCGTTCATTTTTTATTCGAAGTTTATACCTAAATAGAATTTTTGCAATATTTTGATAAAATTAACATGTAGAACAGGTCAATGAACTTTCCCTCCAAAATATTTTCATTTGCATGTTCTAATATTTCGTTCAGTTATATTAATTTAATCATTGTAAATAAAAATAAACTATTAAAAATCTTTAATTTAAAAAAAGTTTATATAGAGCTTAAGAATTAATTAAACAAAACTGTTACATTCAAATTTATAGTAGGCAATTTGAATGCTCAATTTTACTGGGTTATTAAAGTCCACTTACTGGTTTATTTCAATTTTATATTGTTAATGATCTCAAGTAATTAATTAGCCTAATGTAAACTGAAACAATTTCCTTTATAATATTTGTTAGATCTATAGTATTATTATAAATAACAAAATATTTTAGAATATTAAACAGACAACTATAAATGGTAAGGCATCTAAGACGAAACAATTGCAAAAGGCTGCAACAAATGCTATAGAGACTGTACAAAAACACTTTGCCAAAGATCCTCCAAAACCAGTAGCGACTAGAGCCCAGAATGGTATTCTCAAGAATATTGTCAGGAGATCACTTGGTAAAGAGAATCAGAACCAGAGTCAGAGTTCGGTGAAGTCTGGGAGGAGTGATGTGTCTGGTGAACCATCACTTTATATGACTGCTTTGGAGAATATGTAAGTATGGTATAAAGTATTTTTCTCTATGTTCGAAAAGAATCTTTTATGGGACTTTTATTTCTATAATGATTTTTTTAAATATAATTTAATCTACCTATCAGATTCATGATTTTCATATCAGTATTTTTTCCTTTGAAAGTATAGAAGTTTTACCATTTTAGATCTTTTGTTCTACTACCTTAGCTTTTGATTTCATACAATACATAAATCAGTATGATATCATTAAGAGTGGGTAGTTTATCAATTCAACAATTGCTGCAGCACTATTTAGAAAATAGTATTTACTAACTTACTTACTATTTAGGTTTTTATTGAGCAGTCTGTATTTTTTTCTAATATAAATGCTTTGCAGGTCATTGCCCCCAGAGGTTTATGTATATACACATTATTGCTATATTGAAATACTACTTTAGTTCACCAGATCTTTGTTGCACTAAAACATACTTAAATGACAATATTTTAAGTTAGATACAGCAATTTGATTTAGATATACCCTCCTCATTCTGAGGAGGAGACCCGGCTCATCAGTGGGCCATTGAAGGGCCGTGATGACAGCAATTCAACTGTGAAACCCTATACCAATTTAATTTTAATATGTACAATGATCTTACTAATGCTGAGCCGGGTCTCATCCTCAGAATGAGGGTATTAGGCCATAGTCCACCATGCTGGCCCAGTGTGGGTTGGCAGACTTCACACACCCCTGAGAATACGGAGATTACTCAGGAGTGCAAGTTTCCTCACGATGTTTTCCTTCACCGTTAATGCAAGTGATGCTTAATTGCTTAAAACACACATAACTCAGAAAAGTCAGAGGTGTGTGCCTATGTGGGGGATTGAACTTGGGCTTCCCCAGTAAGACAATGAAGTCTCAACCACTGGGCCATAAAATTCTAAAGAAAATCTAGGTATACAAAAATTGATTCACATTATCTGTAATGACGCAAGGTATACCACATTACTCAATTATCAAACATTCCAGCAGCCCAAGTGAAACCACAAAAGAAGTATACAAAGTTATAAGCGAGAAGCTGGATAAAGTTAATTTAGATGACACCAATAAATCTTTAGAGGAGGACAAGGATAACCCTCACATAGTACCCGAGGGTGTAGCTGACTTTGATAAAGAGAATTGGAATGATCACTTGCAAGTCTCACATTATGCTATGGATATATTTAACTATTTGAAACAAAGAGAGGTAATATTAAGTAACTTCACTTTCCTACCTATTTAGTTTTTACCCGACTACGGCGAAGCCAAAATATATATATATATGTATTTATGTTTGTATGTTCCACCTTAGCGCCTAAACTACTGAACCAATTTTCATGAATGAGGTGTCAATAGATTCGTAATAATCGCGCGGGTGACATAAAATTTGAAAAATTGGATTTTTTTTATGACGGAATTTATAATTCAGATTCTAACCTCCAAAAAACTCGTGAGCAAGGTGTAGGCTTAAGGAGCTAATTTAAGTGATCACGACACTCGCATCCACTGCCCAGATTCTCTGTTTAAACCTAAGGTTAAACTCACATAAACCTAACCTAACACAAGGCTAGCGTAACCTAAGTCTAACTTACACTTCCCACGTATATATATCTTATTTAAGTCAACATATATATTTAAAATGAGGTCGTATAGTCCGCGCGGCCAGTCGTTGCAGATATTCACTCGTTTAAGCAAATAAAAACCAACATTACGTTACATGAGATTATAAAGGTTATCTCGATCGGGAAACGGAAAACTGTTAAATAAAAATAATTCAGATAGAAACCTAGAAATGCATCGGTATAAAAATGGTCAAGGTAGAACCGTGGTCGCACCCATGTATACCTACTATGATACACTATGTACCCACTCAACAAATGACAACAATATATTGCTGCTTTATTATGTCTGTAATCAACTCCTGTAATTATACCCATGAGAGGAAGGGTTAGAATACTATTCCTCTCTGCCATTGGGAGAGCATCTGGTAAGAGCCGAGTAACCCAGCACCCCCTTGGTGGTAGGGGATCTGTTCCCCGACTGGCTTGCGACCACCAGCATGCGAATCCGACCACCAAGTGTCACAGACGCGTTCCGGCCGAGATCCAATGAGCACTGGTTTCTTGCTCGGGGTTTATTGTAATCACAGCAGTATTTTCTTCACTCCCCCTCCTCACTCTATCTTAGAGGTGGCAACGCATCGACAAAACAAGAGATACCCTCCAGTTTGGTCGATGTCCGTGGGCGACGGTAGCCACTTTCCATCAGGTGGACCGTCTGATGGTTTGTCCCTTATCTATCATTTAAAAAAAATCAACTGTCGGCATCATCGAACATTCATTATTTTGTTTACATATTGGGATTACTTCAGTATTGGAATCTATCAATAAAATAAGTAAAGAAATACAACTTAATAAGTGAAATCAAAAACCTCACAAGATAATAGACTATATGCAATAAACATTATTTCGTTTTGATATTAATATTTGTTCTATTTAAACTTGTACCTTTGTACTTGATTCATAATAGTAAAGTAGTACTTATTTTTGCTTTCCTCTCTACTTAACGCCATAAAATGCGCGGTCCCTTCAGTGTCGTTACATCGAGTTTACATTGTATTTAGAACCTTTCTGACCTTTTCAGTGTTTACAATTTTGTGTAAATAATATTGCAGTAAAATTATATTTCTCTAGAATTAGGGAATTTGTATCATTGTATTTGATCTTTAAACTAGCCGTTCCGAATGACTTTGTCCGCGTTGCTACGCTCCTGTTGGTCGTAACTGTAGTGTGGTGATATGCTTAGTCTTTAATTGGGCTATCCAATTCAAATTAAAAGTTCCTGAGTTTGGTGCTGAATGAGATAGATGATAGCTTACATCATTATTTGTTATCTGAATATAAGAAAACATTCAAGGCCATTCACTAAAAATGTAGAACAAAACAAATGTGTAAAAACACGCGTTAATATGCGTCAATATGACGCGATTGCCATCACGAACTATAAACAATCAACAGCGAACAGTTCATTTGGAGTATTATCACTACATAGAATAAACCAAAGTCGCTTCCCGCTGTCTGTCTGTCCCTATGTGTGACTGATGCGGTTTTTTTAAATAGATAGTGATTCAAGGGTAAGGTTTATATGTATAATACTTGCAAACGTTGAACTGGGGCGGGTCGCTAGTCTTCTATAATATATCAATGACTCAATAATCAAATCAAATTAAACATATTTTTTTATTTACGAAAACTCTTGACGTATTGGATACCATGACTTAACACTAATTTAAAAAATTATTATCATAATAGAAAAGAATAGTAATAAAAACAAATCCATACAAATAAATAAAATTGGAGTGTCTGTTTGTAATTTAAAAATAACCGCTTTATACTAAGTGCATATGGATGTATACACACCACATGTTTTTTCGCTATGTTTGTTCCGGCTAATCTCTGAAATGTCTGGACCGGTTTTTTCGGGTCTTTCACTGGCATATAGCTGATTTATCGAGGAGGAACATTGGCTATTTAACATCTCGCTACCACCTATGGGATAGGCTAGTTTAGTATAAATATCTAAACTTATTTATTGCTATTATTTGAAATACATATTTTCTATTAAGTACAAATTTTAATTTGTAGTCACAATTCATTATCGACGACTATCTCACAAGAATGAAAGGCATCACATCCTGGATGAGGGCGCTCCTTGTAGATTGGATGGTGGAAGTTCAGGAAAGTTTTGAACTGAACCACGAAACCCTTTACCTGGCTGTCAAGCTGGTGGACTTGTACCTGACTAAGTCCAGCAAGACATTACCTGAGAAGGAACAGTTGAGCAAGGAGGAGCTGCAGCTGCTTGGTGCTTCTGCTTTGTTCATTGCATCTAAGTTTGATGTAAGTAAAATAAAAAATTGTAACAGTATCATCTACCTCTGCTGATTAAACTAAATATGTTTTATTATCATTACAGGAACGGATTCCCCCTCTAGTGGACGACTTCCTGTACATCTGCGACGGCGCCTACACGCTGAACCAACTGATCAAGATGGAGATAAACATCCTCCGCGTCGTCGACTACGATCTTGGCGTGCCACTCTCTTACCGTTTCCTCAGAAGATATGCCAGAGTAAGCTTTTCATGTTACTGTTGTCATTTCAGACATTTACGATTCGCGAATTTGTTTGTGTATAAACCCCCTTTTACAAATGATTTTTTTTTTTGAGGTCCAACACCCGTCCTTTGCTCTTTGTACACCAGAAATCTGTTTAAAATCAAATAGGAAATAGATTATAAAATTTAGTTTGTTATAATATAATTGAAATAAGGTTTTTGTTAAAATTTTTGTTATTTTTATTTATTATATTTGTTTTCAGTGTGCTCGCGTATCAATGCCGACTCTAACTCTAGCCAGATTCGTTCTAGAACAGTGCTTGCTAGAGTACGGGCTGCTAAGCTACTCCGACAGCAAGATGGCGGCCGCGGCACTCTACATCGCGCTCAGGATGAAGAATCTCGGGGCTTGGACGCCTACACTGCAGTATTATACAGGTACGAGAGGTACAACTTTGAAGATTAGAATAAAAAAAAGATCTCCATTAAGGAAAGTTTAAGGATCTTCTTTTTTTATAAGTAATATTTTTCTTTATTATCCTCAAGCTAATATTTGCAGAAAGAAATTATTTTCGTGCCCAGAACAAATCGTGGCAAAAACATCTTTCTCATTCATTCATGCGCTAAGTATAATTGCCACAGTAGTCAACTTTTTGTAATAATGTTGAAACCTCAAAAAAATCTTCTAAAATTATTAACCATTTAGATACTTTTAATGTGTTAATTTTATGTTGTTAAAGCGTAGTGTATTTTACTTGGAGGAATATGTGTCATTTTTTAGTGGAAACTTCACTGATTTTTATTTTATTATTTATGTGTTAAGTCTTATAAAATTGTATATTTCCCAAATATATAAATAAAAAATATCACAAGCTGTTTTTGCCCATACTTCATGTGCTGTTTGCCCTCAGCATTGGTACTTAGTACAAAATAGATTCTTGTAACATTATTTTCAAATTTTTAAGATACCTATCAAAATAACTTTGACTATATAATTTCAGGTTATAAACTAGAAGAAATTTTACCTATAGCAATTCTCCAGAACGCGGCTCTACACAAGAAGCCCAAATCTGCAATCAGCACCGTACGGAACAAATATTCACATACAATATTCTTTGAAGTTGCCAAACTACCCCTGGTTGAAGACTCGGTACTTAAGAGTTGAGGGGTGGTGGCGCTTTGCATCAAGGTGGGTCCAAATTATGTTTTAGTGTTGTATAAGGCTTACGTTACTGGATATTTAATAATTGTGTCAAATTTATGCGACCATAACGTTTTTTTTTTATGAATAAATAGAAACAGCATAACATAAGCCTTATATTTGTTAAAAATTAGTGTTCCGATGTAAATGTAAAATAGTTTATAAAGTTGTTAAGATTAGAGATGTTTTAACACTGCCATTTTAAATTTATGAAATATCATGTTGAATTTGCATTTTTAACTTTATTTAATAATATAAAAACACAAACCAAATAAGTAATATTACTGTAAGGTAGTGTTAAAACAGATATCTAATGACTGATAATGTTGACTTAGAGGAAATTCTCATTTGGTTATAGAACAATTTAGTTGAATGACGTATTTCTGTGTGCGGTAAGAAAGAGATGGCAATACTTGGACTAGACTGTATGACAAGGATAAACATATTTACTAATTACTGTCGCCAAACAATTGAACAGAAACTTCATATTAAGTTTGGATGATAATGATTTTTTACATTTGTTCTATTTCTGGTCAGTGTATGTGACAGTTAGACTGTTTGTCTAAGCGATCGTAACGTCTAACGTTTAATATTTACACAAGAATGTTATCGAGATTGTACTTACGTACTTGGACTGTAGAATTAATATAATTTTGCATACTACTTATTTTTTATGAACATTTTAAAGACTGATATGACGGGATGTTTGTGTGTGCATTTATTTTAACATTATTTGTATACATTGAAAACCAAAATCAATGTTTTATCATACACATACACCACCAATAGACTTGAGGCATATCCTGAGAGGAGATGGAAACTTAGTTTCGCTCTGTAGTTTGAATAAAACCAAAACCACACCAAATCACACTCCGACGCAACCTCATCACCATATTATTTAATACTATCGCTTCATTTAAAGCTTGGTTTTCTGTTACACTACATGTATTAGCTGCAGCTTTGCCTGGATATTTTGCAGTTACAAATCGATATGGTAGTTATATCTGTAATAAGAATTAACGTAGAAGCCAAAATGATAAATTGTTTTTTTAATAATAGTGTATTATGTATATTTACGTATTATGTATATTTTTATTTAACTTGTTTTTGTATTCTTTTTAATGAGAAATATTTGGATTTTCTTTTTAATGAACCCAACTTGGATTCAATTAGAGTGAAACAAATTAGGCTATAGTAACTTTTTTTTTTTATTCAACATGCAGAGACTTTATATAGGTCTCTTTTTGATAATGGTTTTTATTATAGTAGATACGGTTCAAACGAACAGATGGTCCACCTGATGGTAAATGGCCACCATCGCCCATGGTCATCAGCAAAACAAGAGATACCCTCTTGCGCTCTGAGCAAGCACCCAGAGTTCACTAGATCCGCAGCATTAATGGGATGGGAGAGGGAGAGGGGTAAGTCGCGTCTATGACACTTTGCAGTCGGATTCGCACGCTGGTGGTCGCGAGCTAGTCGGGGAACAGATTCCCTACCACCAAGGGGGTGCTGGGTTACTCGGCTCTTACGAGATGCATTCCAAGCGGCAGAGGGGAATAGTCTTCTAACCCGTCTCCTCACGGGTTGTGTCTACATTTGGAATAAAATGCTTTAAACAGAATAGCAAGAGAATATTCTGCAGATATTTTGATTAAATTACAAATTTAGATTTTGGCTCTCTTATAAAATAGAATTTTGGCGTTTATGTTAATTCATATTACAGTTGACGATGTTTGGTTTGACATATCTCGTGGCAGTGATGCTTAGTGTAGTAAATGTCTTCCTATAGTCAATTATAGGGTATTGTCAACTAATGTAGCGATTGTTTATAAGTCTTAACCGCTGTCACATTAGACCAATTCACTGAAAACACCTAAAATCGACGGCGGTTTAATTTGTATAAAGTAATTATATGCTTGAGCTAGAGCTGCAACTCTGATAACATTCAGAGTTACTTCTTATTAGAATTTAATTTATTCTATACTTTGTCCATCATAGCTTGATCGATGACAGCTTGTCACTTTGACATAACTAGACCTGAGGATAACGTCGAAGTTACTGAATATTTCAAACAAATCAAACAAAAGGAAGTTGTAACACGTTTTTATTCTTGTTAAAATGGTCCACAGCACATATCGTCATCATCAGTTTGATTCGGACTCACTGGAGCAGCCTTGTGGATTTATAATCAACTCCCAATTGGTTTTCACATAGGCGTGTTTTGAGCGGACAGCTGTCATTGATCAAGCTATTTTGGACATAGTATATATGGATTGCATTTAATTGATTTAAAAGTGTAACGCTTATTCTATTTAAGTTATCTACTGTAACATTAGCAAAATCTGAAAAAATCGCGTATGTTTAGGACATTGCTCGTCTTTTTTTTAATTGTATTATAATATAGGTCTGATTCTCCTTAGCTCTTGTACTACAATTTAAGGCCAGGTTTCTATGGGATATCGGACCTTAGGGCCTTTTCTATTCGTACTTAGGCACTCATTTAGGTTATGAATAAAAATAATATAGTTTCAGTACTCAGTATAAAGGAGAATGAAACACATTTTCTGACAAAATTCGGTGAGTGACAATTTTCAAAAAACTTTAAAAAGATTCCCCAAAAATCGCCTTTTTTTTAACGAATCATCTAAAAATTGGGGAAAAAATTCAGAAATTCCATTCAGAAATTTTGTTGTGAGAAAAAAAATTAAATCGGAAAAAGGGTTTTTTTTTGAAAAACTAGAAAACTGTTTGATATAAATGGCAAAAAATTTGTCAGAATTATTTTATTCATAACTTAAATGAACTACTTAGGGGAAGTACGATTAAAAAAGGGTCCAAGGGCAGATATCCCATAGAAACCCGGCTATACTCTGTTTGCTGTATCTAACAGTCACGTCGAGTGATTGTATGGATTTGCATACTGAATTTTATTATTGAAGTAATCTTCAATGATTTGCTTGTTCTTGCTGTTTATGTTAAATATAATTTCCCGGCAATAACGACTAAATATTTGTGTAATAATTAATTTAAATGTATTTATATTTATTATTTATATATCCGATGACAAAACGACTCAATATGGTTTTTGATACAACTCGCTTCCGACAGAGTTTTATACCGGTCATTTGCTACCGTTTTAATTATAATATTATTAATGGATTTTGTATAAGTAATTATTGTGAGATTCGCGATGTTTTGTAATTTATCACATTTTAAAGAGTACAAAATATTGGAATGTTATAATGTTGTTCACTCGATTGTAAGTTTTAGAATAATTAATTTTAAACACTGTTTTTCTTATCATTTGTCTTAATTATACAAGGTTTAATGTAACTCATGTGTAAATAAATGTGATTTTGGTTTGGTAATGATTTTTTGTGTGAAATGAAATAATTATGGGTAATGTTGTGATTTAATCACTTTGAAACAAGTCTCATGACGTACATACATACAAAAGATACAAAACAGTCTACATGAATGAGCCGTTACTTTACTATTTTGATTGCTATTCATTTGATATTTGTTAGATGAAGGTTCTGTTATTATGATTGACTGCTACAGTTAGTCACTAACCCAATTAAACTGTTATTAAAAAAAAAAAACCAATCCAATTTGAGAACCTCCTCCTTTATGAAGTCAGTTAAAAATTATCTTTTGCTGCATTTGAAGAAATTTTATAGATCCACTAAAATATACTTTTAAAAGAAAATTATCTTTTATTGCATTTGAAGAAGTATACTTAATTATCTATTATTGCATTTGAAGAATATCTATAGGCCCAGTTAAGTATACTTTTCGAAGAAAATTATCTTTTATTGCATCTGAAGAATATTTATAGACCCAGTCAGTAAACTTTTCGAAGAAAATTATATTTTATTGCATCTGAAGAATAGTTATAGGCCCAGTTAAGTATACTTTTCAAAGAAAATTATCTTGTATTGCATTTGAAGAATATCTATAGGCTGAGTCAAGTATACTTTTCGAAGTCACTATCATACGGATTGAGGATTATTTCTATAATTTGCCTTATATATTAGGCAGGAAGACATAAAAATGTACATTATATTTATCTATATAATTGCTGTACATTTTTGTATTTAAAATGATCTATGTGGGTTAGTGACTATATTCTTTTACAGAAAGTTAATAGTAATAATGCTCATAATTAATCATAATAACAGAACTGCTGAACATATTGAATGGACTTATATCTAATTATTTTAGACTTGTGCTTAATGACTTGTCCAGAATCTTATACAATATGAACTAAAGAAATGCATATAACATGTATTTGAGGTTTCAGTCCAGTTAGGAAAATCGTGACTGCTCTCGCAAATAGACATTTAAACGAATTTCTGTCGCCCTAAATAAAACGGTAATAAATTCAACATTTGTTTAATCACAATTTCCTTAACGGGAGTTAATTACAAAAACAATGTGTAATAAAATTACTATAAAATGTTCCATTGAATGTTGTAATAAATACTCTACCAACCTTTGATATGATTATTAATAAATTTCTTTTAAATTCATGAGAAAAATATAAAATTAATTTTATTTGATTAATAAAATCTATTTCATATCAAAGATTGCACGACGGTACCCTGTACTAAATGCTTTGATCACTTAACTAGACACACAGTTCCATACAAAGCTCATTAAGTAGTTGTAGATAGATATTTGGTATAACATAGTATAGTAGTGTCCCTCTCCTTCACTGATATAAAGCTGAAGAGTTTGTTGTGGTCTGGTCTGATTTGAAAAATTCTTCCAGTGTTAGATAGCCCATTTATCGAGGAAGGCTATAGGCTATATATCATCACGCTAAGACCAATAGGAGCGGTGCATCATGCGGACAAAGTCAATTATTGAATTACAAGCCTCTATGATAAGTTAAAACTCGGCCCAAATGTACAAATGGGCGTACAATTAGTTAGTAGTTATTGTGTATCTAGTTCTTATTAATGATCAAAGACTAAACGATATAGTCATCAACACTGGCAAGTATGTGAAATACGTAACAAACATTCAATGGATTACCAATATGGTACAATAAAGCATATTCAAAGTGAATAATGAACACAAATATATGAACATGTCAAGGGAATATAAACTAAATGTGATGTCAACCTTCCACCATAAGTGTGAGTTAATAAATTCACCATTTTTAAACTTTTAGTCTAAAGTTTAACTTCATTTGAGGTTAAGGTCTTAACCTTAATTTATAATATCATTTATCTACTTCCATAATTTAAATCATCTATAAAAGATTTTGAAACAGCTTATTGCCAACATTAAAACACCCAATGTCCTAATAACCATTACAGCATCCAAATGGATCATATAATGTTGTACTGAATTTCATAATAACACTCAAATTCCTTCTGCGCAAAGGGTTTACTCAACAGACAGCCACATTCTTACTGCGCGATGCGTGATTTTTGTATGAATTTAAAAAAAAATGAGCGATTACCTTCCAACATTAAAAAATATATTAAAGTGAATTTAAACAATTGCACTATACAACATGTTCATTACAACTACAATACATAATTATTTCATCAATACAATTCGTTTATTTGTATATACTCAGTAATGGATGATGTCAGGTTACTAGGGGTGGCTGTTTCAATGTTAGCTGTAATCTGTTTCAGAATCTTTTATAGAGGATTTAATTATGGGTGTAGATAAAGTCTTGTATGCAACTATTGATAATTAGGTTATACAATAGTTATATAAATTGACTAGGTACTCGTCATGAAACAAAACATTACAAAAGTTATAATTGAACTGTGAGTTTAATGAAACTTCTATTTCCTACTTCCCGTTCATTTTCTTCCTTTTATTGCTCCTATAATATGTTATAAAATATATTATTAAGATCGAGAATCCTAAAACAGTTTAGTACTTTGACTAGTGAATTTATAAACTTATCCTTCGTGTAGATTATACAAAAATGACCATTTGGTAGAAGGTTGACTGATGAACGTGAATGCATTGACAGATCTCTAATTTAGTTATGAAAGCATGTCTGAATGTAATCATTTCTTTCATCAATGATTAAGGAAATATAAAAAGATATGGGATTAATGAAGGAAAGGCGGGATCCTCAGATGAGCTTATATAACATGGCTATGATTACTTACACTAGACTATATACAACGCGTCAATACATAAACGCTTAACATATTTACAAATAAAGTTTTGGATGCTTTGGCTATTAGAAGGGCACTCGCTTTATCCTACGCTATAATATACAAGTTCGCTATTAGGAACTAACGCCATAGGCTACTTCATGCACCGGGTACACGACCCCACGTTGGGCATCGATCATATTTGGTACCTACGAGCTGTCTCGCCTAAGCTAATGCTACAGCATTGTTATGATTAAGATAGACTTCAATCATATTATCACTTCACTCCGGTTAATTCATATAACAATGACCAGCAATTGACCAACTTCGGTCATGATATGCTATCCAATTTCAAATACAATATTGAATATATAAAGAGTTAATTGCTAAATTCAAGCAAATATAAATATAATCACAAATCACTGATGTCCTCGACCACAGGCCGCATCAGCCTTTCTATTAGCTAGGGTTCAAAGACTTGTGGTTCTCTTCTGGGTCTTGAGACTCGTGGGGAGACTCATTCATCGGCTGAATCCTAGGAGATACAGGTCTGAAGGTGCATTCTAACGAATCCGAGTCCGGAGTACCGGGGGTGGAAGGTGTGAGCCTGTCTGTGCACATCCTTTTAGATATAGAGGAGTCCCCGTCCTCACACCGCCGCTTGCCCACCAACACGTTGGGCCTGACGGGGCTGAAGGACGAGGCTCGCAGCGCGATCGGTGACAGACTCCGCCGCGTTGTGAACTTTCGTGTGGGGGAAGGTGATACTACTGGTGAGAACCTGAAAATTAGACAAACTGTGTATTAGACGGTAAGAATAATAATCATTTTTAGACTATATAGATATCAAAAAAATTTCGGCAAGAATCGATCGATTGTTTAATCTTTAAGGTATATTAAATTACATAAGGGAACTACAACGTGACTCGTTCTGACGGGGGTGGATAGTCTTCAAAATACCACTCTTGGTCACAGAAGTGGAAGAGGGAAATTTGTAAAAAATGGGACAAAGTATGGGTACGTTCCAAAATTACATTGGACCTTTGTCATGTTCTTGCTTTCGTCTGAGCTGCCAGCAGAAGCTGCACTCACTTTATGGCAAAAAATAATATGAAAAACTTGGGTTTCACCATTATTTAATGCGATAAAAGCATTTTTGGAATTTACGATTTTTGGAATTTATTTCCAACCAAAAACAATACACCTAACAAAAGTATCATTACACACATTATATCATTATCACGACCCGTGAATGGCCCACTGCTGAGCCGGGTGTCCTCCTCATAATGAGGAGGGTATTAGGCCATAGTTCACCACGCTGGCCCAGTGCGGGTTGGCAGACTTCACACACCTTTGAGAACTTTAGGGAACTCTCAGCAGTGCGGGTTTCCTCACAATTTTTTTCCTTCACCATTAAAGAAAGTGATATTTAATTTCTTAAAACACACATAACCCAGAAAAGTCGTCGGTGTGTGCCTGTGTGGGGGATCGAACTCGGACCTCCCGAATAAGACATTGAAGTCTCAACCATCACCGCTTCAACATTATACATTACATTATATTAGGACCTTGACATTTGCAATCAAATCATTCGTATACCATAACTGTAGCAGAACGGCACAACCGAAACTAACAGACTTAGCAGGCGTTGATAATCTGATACCATATATGTATTGATATAACGTAACGACTACAATTGTGAAACGTGTATTCATACACTATAGACAAAATTATGTAATATTGATAGAATATTTTATTTTTTCATGCATATGCGTGCATATCACATATCAGTCGTTATAATCCTAAACAGTATTGTCTTTTTTTTTAATAATAGATAAGGTGCAAACGAGCACATGGTCCACGTGATAGTAAGTGGCAACCATCGCCCATGGACATCGGAAAAACAAGAGATACTCTCTCGTTTTGTCGATGCGTTGCATCCCCGAAGATAGAGTGGAAAGGGGGAATGAAGAAAAAATGATGTGGATTCAGCGGACACTAAGCAAGAGCCCAAAGTCCACTAGACCACAGCATTAATGGGATGCAAGCCAGTCAGGGAACAGATCCCCTACCAACCAAGGGGGTGCTGGGTTACTCGGTTCTTACGAGATGCTCTCCCAGCGGCAGAGGGGAATAGTATTCTAACCCGTCCCCTCACGGGTAATGTCTGTTTAAATTTTATTCTAATTTTAACTACCCTCATCTATTCTCATTTAGCTGAGAGATCATTTTTTCATACTGTTTTTTCCAGAGGGAAGTGACGGACAGAGATTGAGTAATGAAACGAAAAATCGCTTCATGGTGAGTTTATACGTTATAAAAGGAAAGGACTGTCCTGCTGTGCATTCACAAGTAACATCTTTACAAAATTTATAAAATATAATAACATTAATTTTTATTAAAAATACGTTTTTGACGAATTGCCATATAAATCAGTTCAATGTGGCAGATTAATGAATATATTATGGTCAATGTTTTATGTTGCATAGCAGTATCGTGTCCGTAATCACATAGAAACAACATGACGCAACTTTTTTAATGCATATTTATTATTTATCGTTACCAACGGCGTCGCCGGCCATTAAATACGGCAATTCTTATTAAAACATCATACACTACTATATTAAAACTCTTTTCTGCAATAAAATCCATACTTTATTCTGCGCTATATATACCTAGTAGCCCAAGCTATCTGAAAGAGAGATTTGCATTTCTAGGAGCAGACCCCGATCAACGCCCAACTCTACGTTCACATACTGACAACCGACTAAAACTGCCTTTATTTAATAAATTTATCTTAGTTTACAACATTACTTTTTGTACTACCCATGACAATAGTTTTTCATAACTCCAAAGGTCAAAAGGTTGTCTGTAAGAGATTGCCTACAGCAATAAGACCGCCTTTGCACACATTCTCTTTTTTGTTTGTATTATAATTGTCTAGTTTGTAAGTTTTCTTGTAATTGTATATAGTGTGCAATAAAGTATTCATTCATAAAATATCAACATACATATATTATTGTATACATTTCCTAAGAAATTCGTCAAGTAATCTATACTAATAAGCTGTACCAGTCTAATTCGACATAATTCTCTACATTAGAGATAATTACCTTCATTACAGAGAAGCGGGGAAGTGTAGCTTAGATAACACTATTGGTGTTAAATTTTATACAAGTACATGTTTTCAGTCTTTCAAATTTGATGAATTTCCCAAACACTCTCCTTAAAAAAGACCTTTATTGCATGACCCACATTTACTCTCCCTCATTGCCTCGCTTTGATGGTACCATGATTTCATGGGAATACCCATAATGGATTTTAAAGATGAATTTCCTCACACCTTCAATCTCCTTTTCACAACCTTAGAAGTTACATTTTCATAAATTCTTACTTAGTGCTCATCTACAGTACCCAAGAAACCCACTATCCGAGATTTAGGGGTTTTGGACTTCGTTTCTTATATCAGCCGTTCATTTATTTTGCATTGCATGCTACATACCTAGGCACCCTAGTAGGTGAGTTAGCCAAGCCAGCCAGGGTAAGATCTTCGTAAGATTGACCCATCTGCATCGCAGTGTGAACCTCCCTCTCGTGTGCCACCTCCCTGGTGTTACTGACATCTGCGCACTCCTCGGCACGGAGCTGGTTCACCCTGGGGGTCAGTCTTCGGCCACACGTACTCTGAAAAGTTTGAAAAATTCACTATAGAGAAACTATAAGCTGAACTTTTATCGTAGTAGAACTTTAAATCTTAACTTTGAAACAAGTGGACTTAGCGAAAAATTATATTAGATCATTTTTGAATTTTCTATTAAAATATTTATTGTTTTCAACTGACTTCAAAAAAAAATTCAAAAATAGACTTCAAGAATCAAAAATGGCGATGAGGCACTTAATATTTTCTGGTAACGAAAAAAATATAAAAAAATTTTTTGACCCACGCTAATACATATATTTATTATATTATTACAATATTTTGTGTAGGTATAAATGGAATCGTACATTAATCAACATTATAAACCTGTTGTTGCCGTGTTGATATTAAATATTGTGACGTCACATTCCATAAAATCAATATTCTTAAATTCTCAATTTGTGAACTCTTTAAAAGTTATTTACTTAAAGGAAATCACTATAAAAAGTTGTGACGTGGGTTCGAATCCCGCCGTGAGCCTTATTATAATAGATCTAATCTAATTAACTTGAATAGTAGCAGGTACATTGACAGCGGCCGAGAGCGGGCTGCAGCTGATGCTGTTGCTGCGCGTGCGCGGCATGTTGTTGGTGAACATGCCGAAGAATGACGTGCTCCTGGAACAAAACACATTTATTATAATTTACAGCATAAAACGAGTAAGTATTGTAAATATATTTTACAGTAGGGGTATATCCTTGAGGTCATTCATGTCCGAGGATGGTGAGTGAAGTGATTAATATAGTATTGCTATTAATATAGTAAATTAATCTTTATGTCTGTCTCTTCTCATCTAAACTTATAAGGAGTATAAGCGAATTTTAATGAATTTGCTTATAAAGAAAAATAAAATCTATTTTATTACAAAATAAGAAATATATGTATGTACCTACTACTAGAAGAATTAATTCTACGCAAAGAGGAAACTAGATATAAATCGAATATTGTACCCTCTGAAGAATTCCAGATCTTCTCTTCTCATTCTTCTATAATATCAATATTATTAAATACTTAAACTACATACACTAACAATTAGCAGGTAGGTTAGGCGTAATGTGTAAATTATATTATTATCTATTCAAAAAACCCAGTTAAAGCAAGGCCTTATGTCTTATTTAGTAACTATACACATATTGTTTTATACTAAAAACTTAGTTTACAAATGTTCCTACTTTTTTTTACTATTTTATAAATGTCAATACAAAAATAAAAACAAGGATAAGCATATCGAAATATACAGCATAGAGTCCAGCCAAGTACAGAAGCATGTAGTATTGCTGCTGCTAGGGATGTTGCGAATATTCGCATCCGCATTTGACATCCTCATCTGGATCCGCATCCGCGGATGTAAACCTCTTAAAATCCGCGGAGTAATATGCGATCCTTTGCGAAACAGACTGGAGTCCGAAAAGGCGACCATTCTACTTTAAATATTAAATATAATGCTCCAATATTTAAATTTAATTACTAAAATAATTAATTAGTAATAGTAGTTCATTCACTACTTTATTATTAAATAAAAAAGGATTAACACTTAACCTCTTAAAATCCGCATCCGCGGGTGTGGAAAAAAACTTTAGACCCCTTTACAACTTGAAACCTATTTGCACTACATACATCAAATTAAGCACCTTTATTAAAGCCTTTTAAGCCTAACCAGAATCCAAAATTTCATCAATATAACTCAAACAGCTATTGATATATTAACGTTTAAAAACCAGCATTTTTATGACTAGTTTTTATTATTGTCTGTTAAAATTTAAGACTGTATATTAAGTAGTAAACACGGTGGTAGTACTAAAAAATAAGAATATGTTATACATAGTTATTTTACAATGTTGCCTATTCTTGAAACTAAAATTTTAAGATTTTTTCTACAGAACTTGGTACACATATACAATTGGGACAATGCTTTTGTCTATGAAGTTGACAACTATGCATATTTTTTTGTTAAACTAGGCTCTTGTTTCACATTTGTTTTTAATAGTAAACACTAATTCTGTAGGTAGCAATTAAAATATGGTGTTGTAATTATGTGATCAAATATCAATTGATTCAAAACCTTTTGACAAATGAAACAATGCCTTAAGGTCAGGATTATCATAATCATAACAAAACTTTAAAAAGATATGTAACTTGAAGATTTAATGATGAGAAAGAGGAAGAGGAGGGGAATATTGAAGAACACTAGATGGGGTGATGATATTGAGTGGACTTTTGGGTAAACGTAACATAGATATGGCTACTGATCCGATAAAGAACTAAACATTATGGTATCTTACAATAACGACAGTAACCTATGCAGTGTTTTGCACTTGTGACCAAGTCGAAGGCTTAAGGAAAAGTAATTACAACATTCGCCTCCACTGCCCAAGCCCTCTAATTTAAATAATTTTTGATTTGACTTTAAAATCAAATTGATTTTAATTAATCTGGTTAATTAGAATTCTACTGTGTCATTATTACAACCCATTAATGAGCAGGCTTTCAGAATGAGCAAGCTTTTAGTTTGGCCATACCCTATGCCTGTTTACAATTATAGAAAGTGATATTTAATTTCTTAAAACACACATAACTCGGAAAGTAAGAGTTGTGTGCCCAGGATAAAAATCAGACCTCCCGAGTAAAACATCAATATCTGAACCACTAGGCTATCACTGCATATTCAAATGTTTATAAATATGAACTTGAACAGAGTAATATAAATAAAATATCATATAACAATACCTACCAACTACATAACAATTCCATTAGTATCAAATGTTTATTGAAACAATAAAGTTTGCAAGTATTTAATGAACTCACTCCTATTACCACTAAATGCTTTCTACTGGAATCACCTGCATTATAATATTACATGATGAAGCATAAAGCATTGATTTAGGCTGCATTTCCACCAGAGATGAGCAAGGAAGCGTTGCAAGGGATATGTTTGTTAAGAACCAATAGATTCCCTTTATTTGACAAACTGAGCAAGGCTGCAAATAAAGTGATTCCATTGGTTCTTAAAAAACCCCCTGCTACACATCTTATGTCTCTGAAACCCATAGACATCGTACTCCCTCTCCCATCGCATTAATGCTGCGATTCCAGTGAACACCAGGTTCTTGCTCAGGATCCACTGAAATCTCAGCATTCTTCTCCCCTCCCTACTCTATCTTTGCATCGCCAAAACATTAAATGATTTTTTTTAATTATCTTCCTTTCCACAATAGTAAAATGTATTTCTTTGCTAGAGTTGCTGTAAGTGAGGGATAGTTATGTCAAAAATAATCATTTTAAAAATAAATATAATACACTTTTAGATAACAGGAATTTCTCTGACTTACTTGACTTTGAAAATTTGCATAAACATTAACAGCCATCACATTCTTGTTTCCATAATTTTTCACAAGAAACTAGATGATGATTTTCAAGTGGTGAAAGATAAAATGTTATCAAAACATAAATTCAGATATTTACTTATTGCAAACATAATATAAACAATATATTTAACAAATATACTTATCTGTAGTGTCTTCCAAATATGGTATATATAATCTCCACTATTAATAATATAATCAGTGAAGATTTTCAATTACCTAATTGTTAAAAGCATTTTATGATTATGAAGTAACAATACTTGGGGCATGTTGATGAGAAGTTTTTGTTTTTCCAGAGAAAATAATTACTTTAATGGTCTGAACCTTAAATGAGATAATTATACTACTTACTTGAAGTGCATAATTACAAATTAAAATTATCATATTTTAATAAAAATTAAATCTTAATAACAGTGATAGAGTAGTGGTTATGACTTTAACATCTTACTCAGGAGGTTCAAGTTCAATCTGATACAACAGGCACACATTTCTGACTTTTCTAAATTATGTGTTTTAATAAATTAAATATCACTTACTATAACAGTGAAGGAAAATATTGTGAGGAAACCTACACTAAGGGCCTGCATGGTGAACTATGGCTATTCTAAGGAATAGACCCAACTCATCAGTGGACTTTTTACAGGCAATATAATGTCAATGATGAATAAACTAAGTTACGATTTAAGGTCATGTGTAGCTGGAAGCAGTTTATATGTGCAAATGCACAGAAATGTTTTAGTAATAAATAACACAGAACTAAAACAATTATACTTTATATTAAGCTATCAGATAGATAGTTAATTATCTAATACAGTTAGATAAATCTGCAAAATAAGACACTCTACAGTATCTCTAGTAAAATTTTTGTTATTGTTTCTGTTCAAATATCTGAATCCTGATGAGTGTAAGGTTTTAAAACTAGTAGACTGAACCCTTTTTGTGAATATTTTGAGATAATCTATGATAATTTTCTTTTTTAGTCTTAAAAACAAGTTACTCTCACCTAATTGATACATCACCAACATATTAATATTAATTGCAAACATGACATCCAATATAAAATACATTATGAAAATAAAAAGCTTTTCATGCATCAGAAGGACTATTCTACATTATTCAAATCGCAAATGCCATACTTTTATTAAAATTGTAACTAACCAATTTTTGTACAGAAGATATTTAAGGAGAGCTTGAGGAGGTTTTTACACTAGAAGACGATACATTTGTTGACATTACAATGCCACGCAAAAACAACTGTATTAAACTATATGTGGTTTTCAGTTATTGCAAATATAACTTCTAAGCTACTTCATTTTATGTCATCCTCACTGAAATATAGTTTTACGTCAGCGAAGCGAGAACGGATTTAGTATAATATAAATGCGTGTACGAGTGCGGGCGAGCACTCAAGCAGCTGCCCGTGGGAGGCTTTACCTGGGCGCCGTGTTGGTCGTGGGCGAGGTGGCCGCAGTGGACGCCGTCTCATTGATGAGAGGTGCACTACTGCACCTCTTCAGTAAATTCGGAGTGTCCACATCCATTATCTCTCGGCCAACATTCAACTGACGTATCGACTATCGACATCTAAGCGGAGCTGCCGATACGATTACTGTTTATGTAACACTGCAAGTGCACTTACAAACGATCTAAAACAATATACACTACTTCAATCACTACATAAATATTACTCTTAACGCGTAAATAAAAGGGAAACGAAAAATAAAATGAAAATACGCTACTCGCACAGATTAACTAGAGATACTACGTATCAGATGACAATCTCAGTACAAAAAAAATCAACTTTGAAACCTCAAGATTAGATTTTGACAGCTCACTGCACAGATTCAAAAAGTCCTTTGGATATGGACTTTTTAGTGTTATCTGTGGCAGTATGCACCAAATATATAGGTTATAGAGAAGTTATATTCTGGATATTAGAATAGAAATTAAAAATATTTTTTGTTAATGCAGGATAAATAAAAAACTACAGCAATTATTATTTATTTTTATATTTTAGTTTACTTTTATATTTCAACAATGCTTTGTTTTGCATTGAAGGCAATTGCTTGGGTAATCTTAGAATATCGGTACCTTTTAAAATTTTATTTATCGAGTTACACCAATTGAAAATTGTCAATCTCAAGGTGTAATCCAGAAAGTTCTCTTGTACATATTTATGCATCTCACAATGAAGGAAATCCAAAGAATACTTGGATTTAATCATTGTCTTTATATTGTTTAAAATATTTTGTTGTTTAGGCTGATTTTCCAAGTATTCTATGGCTTCCTTTGTAATATATTTGGCTAACCTGATTGCCTGTTCCGAAGGATAGGTTAATTTACGCATATTATTTTTAATTGATTGGTATTCTCTTACTGATATCCACTTGTGAACTGAATATTCCCCATTGGATATTAAATTTGATTCACAAGTGGAGCATTTAATGTTGCCTAGAATTTTTCTGACAACCCATCCTGTAACATAGGCTTGTGAGTGCACACTTAGTCTTTCTTGGCTTGCTGTTACATTAAAACTTTCTGGCATAAAACTCCAACTATGAGAGGACTCGGCTGAATTATTTTCTCTCGAGTCTGTACATATCAATGTTTTTAATTTTAATAATTGTTTAGCCGAATCCTCTTCACAATTAAAAGTGTTGGAGTGAAATCTTATAAACCTTGTGATCAATAATGAGCGAAAGGTGTTTTTGAAAGTGTGGCAATCTGGATGTGTATTTCTGTAATTATACGCCCGCACCTGACCAAAAAAGTTTTCTAGGGGGTCAGAATTAAAATAGCGCGGGCGCATAATTTTTACATTTTTTTTATCAAAGAAGTACCACAATCTTTGATAGCTTTTTAAAGTAACCACCCAATTTTTTTGTGTAGGTACCGATTTCTCTTTACCTTCCTTGTTTACAAATTTCATATTTTCTATTTTTTTAATTGCCTCCTGCCAAAATTCGTGATGAATTGATTTTTCTGTGACCACACTTCTCAATGGTTTTCCTTTTGCAGAAAAACTGGCTCCATTGACGCTGTCGAACAAGTCGTCAAAAAACGAAATAACTTTTGAGGTAGTCATTAGCGTACGACTGACTGGTGTCCCATCAGAATAGTAAGCTAAAACAAAAAAAAACATTTATGTAATATCAGCACAAATTCTACTGTCCTCCTTGTGTTATACCACCAAAGATATGATTTATCTCATGTATTTTTTGTTCAAGTTGCAACCTAACATATTTCAAGGTTACAATTTTTTTCTCATTTATCATTAAATTTAACCATTCCACATAAGGCCTGAATGAAATATACATATTTTAACTTCACTCTTCCATAAATTAATTAAAACAATATTACAAACATCAGTTACATACTCACTGAGTTTATTATGTATATAAATATAGACAAAAAATATGCGGATGACAAAAAACATTCGGAAAAATACTTGCTATGACCCAACTATTATTGACTTATATTAAATAATTTTGGACAAACACAATGGGGAGCTTAGTTTTATAATGAAGATAATGTTAAAATGTTTAACTTTGACAATAAAACTTACAGAATTCAGAAGAGTATGCTAATGTTGCAGCCATTGTTTTACTGAAAACACGAGCACAATTTTTCACCTAAAAAAGAATAAGATCATATTAGTAAATCATAAATAAGCTAAGCCAGGAAGTGTCAGCTTTATAATAAAATTTCATTTTTACAAATTCTTCTACTACTTATAAAATTAATATTAAAGCTTACATCATACATTATCAAACTTTTAACACTCATTACTGGTAGTAAAAATCAAATATCATACAAAAAAGTATCAGATCATCAATTTTGCTTTCACATAATTATAATAAAAAAGATGTAACAGTAACAGTTCCAGGTATCTCACTAAAAGTTTAAGAGTATCTATTAATATGCTTATACACTATCTGAGCCCTCAATTACTCCCATATTATGGCAGTTGACATTTTTAATAAAATCCATTCAACCCTTTGGGAATGTAATGTCAAAGAGATTTTATATGATAAGGTTTTCTTTTATAGACATATAGCTAGAGCTATACATATATATCCATACAAATATTATATATGCAGAAGGTAGGTGTCTTGCTATGCTTCCATGGATCAGCTGCAGAACCAATCTGTTTGAAATTTGTTAAATCATATATTGAAGAAGCATGTAGACTTATATTTCATCAAAATATCTTGCTAGCGAAGCTATGGATGGAATCTGATCTGTTGTAAAACTATTATTTAAATTTATTTTGATACAAACCTTCATCTTTTTTATTTTTTCAGGTATGACATATTCATCGTTTAACTTGTGTAGCAACCGTGACCTTGCATGTTTACAGTCAGTCTTGTAGACTTCAATAATGTCACTCCATTTTGCAATTCTTCCTTCAAATTGTATATCATTATTTAAAAAATTATTGCGTAAGCCCTTAATCAGGTGTGGTGGATCATAAATCACACTCAAGTGGCAGTCTTCAATAATGATGATATCATCTGAAATACAATACAAAATTTCAATGAAAGATTCATACTTTTGATTAAGCATATATATACTAGCAGTGCCCGTGGTTTCACCTGCATAGTTCCATTTCCTGTGAGAAAGGTTTTAATGTGATTCCTTAAAAAGATGGAACTTTTATATTTGTTAAGTGGTTGAAATAAAACATACACTAAATTTAAAGTAAAGCTTATCACAATATATTAGTGAAAACCGGTACATACAAATAGGTTAAGCCATTTCTGAGATTAATGATAAAATACACAGACAAAAATTATAAAAACAGTTGTTTTGTGTTCTGTTACTTTAATAAAGACACCTGTACTATTATATCTTAAATAACTTTAATGTACAGACATCTAACTGTTACCAATTTATTATATGTATAGATTATAACAAATTGAAAATGTTTGTTATACAAGGCAAACATAAGTTAATACTTAATGGAATAATTAGGACAAATAGCATATCATATCGCAATAAAATTGAAACAGTAATAAGAAATACAATCACACCCTGTCTCCAGCCTTAATATGTATAAATAATTAGTACATAAAGTGTAATATTTCATTGAGTACATCTTGTCTTATACAATAAAGTCTTAAGTAGCAAACCTAATTGTACATACCAGTTTGTTCTCCAGCTAATATTTGCTCTCTTTTGGTTTCTTCTTGAAGCTTTCGGAGAGCTGACTGAAAGGCTGCTCCTTGATCAGAAATAAGTGCTATGGGTATTAGCCCAGTATCTTTTACAGCAGAGACAATTGTTTTGATTATAGTTTTAAGCTGCACTGCTGATGTTTGGCCTTTACAAAAGTAAAAGGCAATAGGTTGTTCCCATTTATAGATTGCTCCCCTTAGCATAAATACTAAGGCATGGTCTGCAAAGTCATTTGTTTTACTGTCTAACTCCACAAGTCCTTCAATAACATCATTCTGTTTGTCATATGTTAGACCAGGCTCAAGGGCAACCTCATCAAACAAAATGGTACAATACTTTTGATTTTCATCCCAAGTATGTATCTGAAAATTGAACATAAATATATTTTCGTTAAGCATCTCACAACAATGGGCCTCATAGAAGCAGGGGTATGCCGCTTTTGTGGCGAGGAGGACAAAACGCCTCTTCATATCCTTTGTGAATGTGGTCCATTGGTACACAAGCGAAATCACATACTTGGTAGGTATGTTATATACTATGAGGTTATGAGAAGTGCTCCTGTCAAAAAGATACTACAGTTTCTGAAGACTAGGGTATAGACAGTGAGCTATAGTTATGAGTGGCGAGTCACAATTTTTCAGAAATGGAAGCAGTGACTACCAGGCCTCCAGTAGACTGGAATAGCCACTCAAAAGAAGAAGATAAGATAAGAACATAAACCTAACCTAACATAAGGCTAACCTAAACCTAACTCACACCTCCAACATATATAAAATTAATCATAACAATGTAAAAGGAATTTACCTCCTCACTTATTGCTTGAAATATATGAGAGTTAATGCCTGCTTCAATTTTTAAGCCTGAGACAAATTTGTTTAATGTTGTCTTGCTTGGTAAAATAAATATTTTTTGTAAGAACTTATAGCATTTTGGGCTTTGCTTCATGATAGAAAGACAAATCAATTTTTCTTCATCATTAAATCTCCTTCCTTTAGTCTTCTTTTCTGCCTGTTTTATTTGCATCCATAGAAGTTTTCTTGCAATAGGTGTGAGGCCCTCTGTCATTTTTTCAAAAGACTTTTCTTTCAAAAAGGAAATTGCACATCTTTTAGTCTTTTTACAAAATTCTAGTTTTCTCTTCGCCTTATTGTACTCTTTGTATAATTTCTTGCAATTTGGTGTCAGTAAAGCAGTTCTTCGTACCAAATTTTTTTGATATTTACTTGGTGTTGAAATATCTGCAAGCAAAATGTTGAATTTTAAATATTCAGAAACTAATGTCACATTTATTTATCATTTACACTTGTAAATGATAAATGTTTTATTTCTACATAATGAAAAACATTATCTTACTTGTTAATGGATGGTCTTGTAAAGTTGAAGTTGATGGGATCATCTTAGTGATTGAAATATCTGAAATTTTAAATTTATTTTAAATGAATGTTAAATATAGCTGCTGCAAATCTGTCAACTTATAACTTATTTATAAATCTATAGATATTCTTACCAGATACTGTTGGGGCAACAGTCTTTTGAAGGGAATCTCCAAGGGATCTAAGAGTCAAAGAGCAACAAGGCCTGCTATCTTCTAAAATAAAATAAGTTAGTGGTTAATAAAAGTATAAAAAACAGGTACCAATATGATGAAATTGCTACATATTAAAATGTATAATTACCAGTAAAAGCAGAACCTACTTTGCAGTAGTTATGATCATTGTGTTCAGTTTTACAATAATTGTGATCAATATTGGGGTTTTCTGAAACAAATACACAAAGTTATTAATTGAAAGAACACTATAAGAATCAGTATAAGAGGTACGACGTAGGTCTCCCTGGTACTATATTACTACACCCTTGTCTTAAATGTTTCATATTCTACTTGTATAACCATACAAGTGAGGATATGAAACATTTTTGACAAGGGTGAATAGTATCATTCAAATCAAATTCACCATACCACAGAGACTTTCTTACAAGGGTATTAATCTATGAGGTTGATGTTACATGATAATAGAAAATTAAAATAAGTATTTGAATTAAACAGGCTAGTTAGATTCAAGTGCTATATATCTTACTGCTAGCACTGTAGATAAACAGTGCAGTCGTTTAATTTAATTGTAAATATATTGATGTTGCATTTCTTTGGTAGTACTAAAAAGTATAGAAAATAATCGACTTACCAGGTTCAGTATCCAGCACATCAGGTATTCCACTAGCAATCTCGTCAGCCGTAAATAAGGTTGGATAAGCATTATAACGTAGGCGCGAGTTTGGTGTGACGAAACGCTTCTCAAAATGTTTTTCGCAAACATAAAACTTGCGAAGCTCATCGAAACTTTTTTGTTCACCGCTAGATACGCACTTTAACCACATACGGAATCGGAGTCCTATCTCAGTCTTTGGGAATTGAAACAATTTGACGGTTTCCCGTCTACTGTCACAATCCACAACACAGCACTTGTTAAACATGGCGCAATGCAATATTACGGTTATAGCTTGAGATGATGTTACGGAAATTAATCAACGCAAAACTCACTCGAACAACACGACACTAAATAATAAACAAGGCGGGAAAAACAGCAGTCAGCACAACATATCAAACATTAAACAATATGGCGGCGCAGAGGGGTTTAACAAGAGAAGGGGGGATGTCGAAGCCGTCAAAATCTAATCTTGAGCAAAGACAAACCATAGACTCAACGTTGATAAATTTATTTGAGAGATTGCTACCCGTGGCTACTCGGAAAGCTAAAAAGAGGCTCGAAGCTGACCTGTCAAACCGCCGCTATAGGAACGTTCGTGCTTCGCCTTCACAGCCCGAGCGGCCGGCACAGCGCCGAAGCGATCAAAATTATTAATAAATTAAAATATTTATTTAACAATTTTTTATACCTCACTTTGTTTTAAATTACTAAACAAGATTATAAAACTTATTTTTTAAACAAAAAAAAAAATGGGTAATTAATTGTTTATTTATTAATAGCACAGGTGTGTAAAGGAACGTATTACTTGTAGGGAACTGAATCATGCGATCATTTTGTTTCGTACCTACTTTAGCTTGTACGATAATTGCTTTCGTGAAACCCTATAAAATTAAGTAACAACGTGTATGTAATGTATTATGCAGGATCAAGGAATTTACATACAAACTGGAATGCGCACTTGCACTCAAAAAACGTTCCGAAGAGTAGTATAACCATGTTTCAAATAATAGAAAAAAAATATATTTAAAATAAGTTAACGAATTGTTATATAATATATTAAATTATTTAACTGTTTAAGATTATTTGTATGGCACGTTGTCACAAACACCCTAAGAAAAACACCGTAAGAAAGAGACACAATCTCCTTTAGTCCGGTCCAGCTTGGAACGATTTTTGCTCTTTACATGTTGGACATAAATGTCAACCTTATGTTAGTTATTTCAAGGTGCATATTTGAATATACAATATTTTTAAGTGAGCGTTCCAGTTATGATGTAAATTCCTTTTGCACGATTGATTTAAAATTTTAAATAGATAATAGCTACTCTCTTGAGAACGAAATTCGAGTGTACATTTAATGGTAATTTGATATTTCAGCGTATATTAACATTTATTAACTTCTCATAATATTACGATAATTTAACTAATACGATAATTTTTGTAACCAATTTAATATTTGAATATTTTGTAATATTTTGTTTACTGTAGATGACATTTGCGTAAACAAATATTTTTGTTTTACTATAACTAATTTTAATTTAATTAACTTAGAAAAGTGTTTATTATTATTTTTACTGGTACAGTAGACAATAAATATACCATTGGTTTATAGATTTGAGGATGGACGAACATTTAATAACCAAAACAAAAAATGGAAATATATGGCAAATAAAATCTGAGATTTTGTATGAAAATAAAGAAATCCAGAGATAGATGTATTTTACAACAATGTATTTAAGACGAAGGTATTAATAATAGTAATATGCGAATTTAGTTATATTAATTTTAATGAAATTAGCATCAAAAAAATAAATTTCAAAAATGCACTTAGAATTTGGTCTTTATTTATTTAAAAAATGTATAGAATCAGTTCGTCTCATGATATTTTTCCATTTTCCTACAGGATCACTAATGTGTACATTTTTTTGGATTCATATATTGAGAATTGAATAAATATTTAGGCTGGTTGTTTTTATTTAGCCTCGGTTTCCACCAGAGATGTGTTTGAAGAAGAAGAACCATGAATTTTTTCATTTACCTAGCCTCGCTCAGTGTGTCAAACCCTTGCTATACATCCTCGCTCATCTCTGGTGGAAGTACAGCGTTAAAAATTAAATATTTTAATTTAATTGAGTGAAAGCAAAACATCACCATAATATATTTATTTTAAATAATGTTACTATTTTCTTACAGTACAGCTTTAAAATACCTCCTAGCAGTTCCACTGACTGTAGTATTTTATTGCGAGTGGTTTGTGTATATTATACAACCTCTATTTTGGCAAAAGCTAGAATGCAAAGAAGAGTCAAAATGTGTCAAGATACTGTTCATCGCAGATCCTCAGATACAAGGTGAACTGGCTGTATCTCCCCCTCTAAGCTTACTTTACAACTGGGATAGTGACAGGTAAAATAACTAATATATTAGATATCAAATATATGACTGCCATTCCACCAGAGATAAGCGAGGATGCATTGAAAAAAATGTGTTTGTTAAAAACCATTACAAAGTGACACTTTGAGCGAGTCAAAGTGAATACATCTCTGGTGGAAATACGGCCTTAGAGAATATTAATGTCAAGATAAATCAGTTAATTGAACAACAGTAAAAAATAAAACACTAGTTTTCATACACAACATCATTAAGTACTTTTGTAACATTTTAGTTTTAACCTTTTTTTATTAGTTCAACATTTTAAGTATAAGTATGAACGGGCTTGTTTCCGCAACTCGACGTCAATGTGCGCCTATTTTGCGTGAAAGATGGGTGGCTAATCCTGCCATCCCAGCTCCTCTAAGAAGCTAATCAAACCTCTGGTGTCTCCAATAACCTCGGGGAGAGTCCTCAGTGACCCCAAGTGATTGGCCCGGTAGTCGGTCACACCTGTGCATTCCAGAACAATGTGGGCGGCCGTCTCTTCTGCCTCCATACAGGCTCTGCAAAGGGGGCTGTCAGTAACACCTAGATTAAACAGATGTTTGTTGAAGGGGCCGTGGCCCGTAATTATTTGAGCAATTTTTCGTAAACCAGGGCGGGTTCAACATTTTTTTATTGTTGCTTTTTTTTTGCCATTGTATGCCATTTTACCAATTTTGTCAATTAACTTTTGCATGTTTTTTCTGCTGTTTTTATTTTTATTTTTTAATATCATTAGCATGTCATGTTAGAAAAGAATGGGCGCCTATTAAAAGTCTTTTTAAAAAGTTAATAAAAACTTTTATTAAACCTTTACAAAATTAAACTATTAATCAAGAGAATCTTATCTAAGAGAGGAGCGCGTCGGTCGGAGTTAGGAATATAACTGAGTACATGAAGTCGGTTGAAAATGAACAATTATTTTCCATAAAATACAATATTCCACATTCCGTTCCCAGCCTTGGGCGATAATCGGAACTCAGATGCAGCGTCAGCTTAAGTACGCGGCATAGCGACAGTTATTGTATTACAATGGGGTTCGGCATGCATAACTCCTCCCTGCGCAAGTTCAAAGTCAGCAGGGTGATTTTCAGCCTGATGACTTTGATAAATCCAAAATCTTAAAATAATCTTATATACTATTGCAACGCAAGCGCCTAAAATTAAAATTACATAAAAGCATATAGTACTTATGCTAACACTGGTCACAAATTGCCCATGCACTTTCTCACTAACACTTTCCTTCACATTATATGCTAGCCGCCGTAGAGTCACAAGATCCACATCATCGAGGTTAATCAGTTTCTTTTCAGGTAGCGGTTCCGTGGTGAGTATTTTGGGAAAATGTATAAGGGGTATTCTAAAATCTGTAATATCTCGACCAATAGTTGTATGTCGTCGTAACGTTATATTTTTTGCTCTGTATTCACAGTTGTCATCAATAGTAAGTATATATGTTCCTCTTATAGTTTCACGGGTTTCATCTCCACTGCAGATCTTGAGAAGAGTGATTTCGTCTCGGCAATACAGAATCCATTGATTCTTCTGAATTGAAGCTATTTTTGTTCCAGATGTCTCCACTACTATTGGTTCACATGTGCTTGTATCGTGAGAGAATAGCATTAGAGAATCTATGCAGTCGTCATGTATTAATGATTCTAATTCTATCTCTTGACATAAATATACTAGTTCGTCCGCTTCTTTGCACGGTTTTGAGAGCGGTATAACCTTCGAACTCTTCACTAAAAGGTATGGGTATTTTGGAATGATAAGGGTTGTTTGATTAAATGGATTAGTTATGGGTAATGGCAAAACCTTAAAGTAGTTATATAAATCATTCTTAACTAGAGGTATGTCTAATATGAATGTTAACTGGCTTTTCTTAGAATACACTTTTAAATCGATACATTGTTCTAATTTTATTAAATTAACGCTATTAACAGGGTACATGAGCTTATCGGTTTTCTCTATATTACTTAACAAAGTTAACAATTCGTCTGTGTCTATGACAGATTGATGTAGTGTTCCTAATTTACTGAAAGCAATGGCAGTTTCTATTTCATCAAACTTAATATATATCATTTGAAAATTATGTAAAAATAGATGATATGTACTTATTAATCTTGTTGTACTTATTAATTGTGTCGTGTTACCGAGCTGGTTTTTGATATTCATGATTTCTTTACCTATTTTAATAATATTCTTTTGAATAATACTAGTAGCATTCACGAATGACTCGGCTATCTCGGCAACCACAGTTATCTTTTCAGATACCTTTTGCTGATTTTCACCTATTTTATCTATTAATTCATCATATCTAATGGCGTCACTATTATCTAAATTTCCAGTTATGATCTTTATAAGGGATCCTAACGGGTTAAGGATACCGCGTGGGAATCTTTTTACAGGTATCAGCTGCCTAAATTTGTTAATTGTAATATTTTGTAAACGATCAGTCTGTAGTTTAACGTCAAATAGGTCGTGAGTAATATTTTGCTGAGTGAAGGTCAAAATGTCTCTATTAAAGTTCTTATATAAATCTAAATTAAATTCTAAATCTTCTAGTAATAAGCTTAAGTCTAAAATCTTAATATAAGTCCAACTATTATACGTCACGTACGCCTGGCCCTCTTTCACCGGTAAAATACCAGGATTTTTCTCAATTTTTTGAACTAGGGCCTGGATCCTGAAGATCTGCAAAAGCACCAGTAAGATGAACCTGTGGAGGACGTTTAATATCTTTAACTGGTACTTTCGTTTCACGGTTTTTTATATTTATTGCTACAGTATTTTTCGACACTTCTCCTATTACTTTTACCTTTTGATAGCGGGGTCTATCCTTGCTACGTCGATTATTTACCCCTTTTATAAATATATCATCCCCTTTACTGATATTAAAATTCTTCTCACCTCCCCTTTTGATTCTAATTCTCTCCTTCTGGTCTATCATTTTGTCAGTCAAATAACGATATAGGTAAGACGTGCGTTTCACGTGATCGCTGATTAATTTTTGTGTGTAATTTTTATGGAAATCTACATTAAATGGACTGGAAGCATTTGTATGTCCAAAAACTACTTCAAAGGGTGTAAGGTCTGTAGTTGAATGAATAGTTTGGTTATATGACATTACAGCATACGTCATTACGGTCGAAGCGTCAGTAAGTTTGTGTTCATATTTAGCAATACGGTATATTTCTAAGATAGTTGAGTGGAAGCGTTCTATCAAACCCACAGAATTTGGGTTATGCGGAGTTCCTATGTGAAGTTCGATTTTGTAGAAATTTAGAGTTTCCCTTAACAGAATGTTGTTAAATTCGGATCCTGGATCAGAGGTAATTTTGCTTGGGACGCCATAAAAACTAAAATAGCGGATTAAAGCCCTAACAACTTCCGGTGTAGATCTATTGCTCAATTCAAAAGCTTGGCCTAGCTTGCTGAAGGCATCTATTAAAGTCAAGAAATACTTTCCTTCTATTGAAAATATGTCTATGAAAATTTCCTGAAATGGTTTTGTTTGAGTTTCAGTTAATTGTAATTCAGGTTTAATAGGTTTACGGTCATATTTCATTTTACTACACACTTCACAAGCATTAATAACTGAAGAAACAGTTACGTCCATGTTAGTCCAGTAATAAGTACGTTTAAGTTTCATAAGAGTTTCTTTTATCCCCCTATGAGTATTCGGACCTTCGTGGTATTTTAATACAATGAGGCGTTGTTCTTTTTCGTCATCTATATAAACAACCCTTTTAGTGCATTCATATATTTTAACCGAGTCCCTTTTAAATAATTGAATAACTATTTCAGTAAAATGTCTTCTATGTGTATCGCTTTCAAAATAAATGAAATGCCTAACCTTGGGCTTAATATATTTTATAAGAAATTCCTTAATTAAATCTAAATTTCCTATCGGCATGTGGACTTCTAAAATTTTACGTTTATTTTCTGAAAGGTCTTTAACTGTAGTATGATCTCTATTCCACGTATAGACCAAAATTTGGTTAGGTTTCGTGTCTATTGCTTCGTTTAATATGGGTATTCCTTCACTATCCATGTCGAGGGCGGATAGAGCCGTTTCAGTACGCGAACTAACACTAACGGTACTTGATGATGGTGAACGTATTGGGTATGAAGGAGATTTATTACTGATCTTAGAACGATTCTCATCAGAACTTAAAATTGTTATTACGCTTCCTTCTTTACTATTTGTGTTAGAATTTTGTTGATTTTCACTTATATTGACGTTCATAGAGTTACTGTCACTATTATCACCTAATGCATTAATTTTTATTCGTGAGAGAGCATCTGCATTACTATTTTGTTTTCCGTTTTTATATATTATATCGTAATCGAATTCAGATAATCTTAATTTCCATCTAGTAAGCTTACTATTCGGTTCTTTAATGGAATTAAGCCAAGCTAACGGTCTATGATCAGTGTATATAATAAACTTCTTACCATATAAATATGGCCTAAAAAGCTTTACTGCCCATACTATTGCCAAAAGTTCTTTTTCGATGGTACTATAGCGTGTTTCAGCGTCGTTTAATTTTCGACTACCGTAAGCAACTGGCAAATCACTACCGATCGGTCCTTGCGACAGGACTGCTCCTAAAGCATAGTTAGATGCATCTGTGGTCAAAACAAAAGGTTTTGAAAAATCGGGAAATTGTAGTAATGGTGCATTAACTAAAAGTTCTTTACATTTGTGAAAAGCTGAAACAAATTCCTCGGTATGTTCTACCTTTCGCCCCTTCTTAAGGCATGCAGTTAGTGGGTAAGTTATCTTGGAAAAATCTTTGATAAATTTTCGGTAATATCCGATGAGGCCTAAAAAACTTTTAATTTCTGTTGGTGTCTTTGGAATCGGTATATCTAAAACAGCCTTAATTTTATCATCGTTTGGCTTAAGGCCATGCTTGGTAATTGTGTGACCTAAGTATAATACTTCCTTTTTCAAAAACTCACATTTATCTAGCGTTACCTTCAAATTGCTTTCACGTAATCGAGAAAATACTTTTCGAAGTTTCTCTATGTGTTCCTGCAAACTAGTTGAATAGATTATTATATCGTCTAAGTATACAAGACAATGTATTCCGTGTAAGCCTCGCAGTATGTTATCCATAGCCCTTTGGAAGGTAGCCGGGGCCGTTTTTAAACCGAAGGGCATTCGAGTGAACTCGTAATGCCCTGACTGTGTTGTGAAAGCTGTTTTTTGACGATCCGCTTCCTCTACCTCTATTTGATGATACCCGCTAGCCAGATCAATAGTGCTAAAATACATAGATTTACCTAATCTATCGAAAAGGTCAGTAATATTTGGTAAGGGGTACTTGTCATCTGTGGTTATTTCGTTTAGTCTCCTGTAATCAATAACCATCCTAAATTTAGGTTTTCCTGACGCGTCCATCTTTTTTGGAACTAGGTGGACCGGAGCGCTCCAAGGCGAGTGTGATTCGCGTATAACGTCGTCTTTTAATAATCGGTCAATTTGGTCTTGGATTTCGGCGTTTTGCGCTGGAGGATGTCTATAGGGTCTTATATATATGGGATCTTCGTTTTTCGTACGTATGCAATGTTTTACTTGATTTGAAAAGGACAGAGGTATATTCTCGCAATAAAATATGTCACGGTATTCGTAACATAATTTATGAATTTCATATTTCTCCTCTTCGTTCATGTGGTTTAAACGCAATTTCGATAAATTTTGCTTTAACATTGAGTCAACATCTACGTCCTCGGTAATATTATTTAGTTCACAAATTTCATTTTCAAATTTTGTCACTTTAAATGGTCGTTTTATAGTCAAAGTTACCGATTTATCAGAGGTATTCTGGATCACAGTGGTAGCATATGATTTAACGCATTTTACAAGGGCGGTAGGCATTCGAACTCCCTGTCCAAAGTCCATGTAGTCTAAGATAGCTTCGCCATCGTCCAAGTCCGTCGGAACCCGCACACGTGTCTCTGTCCTTGGTTCTAAGGTCAAATCGCAGGGAGGGGTGTATATAATTGGTATTTCCGTGTCTTTCGTATATAAAACTTGATTTTTCATATCGACTGTCGCGTCAAGTTGTTTCAGTAAGTCGGAACCTATTAAGCCATCATATCGTTTGTCGACGTCATATACGTAAAACTTATGATTAGTATTACTTTTGAAAGTTTTAAGCAGCGGTATGTATATGACTTCATTATGCTGGCTACGAGCATGCGTGCTTATCACTTCGAAAGGTTCACAATATTTAAATTCTGAGAAATATTGGTTTGCTTTTGAGGGACTAATAAATGATCTACTACTACCGGTATCAATCATAAAACGCGAGTTTATTTCAGGAATTTTAACATGTGGTAATTTTAGAATACTATTGCAATTAAGCTCTATTATTTCTGTTCCCGGCTGGTCGAGGCTATTAAACGAAAATTTTCATCAGCTGGGGAATTTTGGCTATCATTATTTGTTTCACTTGTTTCCGGATTTTCTTCACAATAACCTTGACTGAACTGCTCGGGCATATCACAGTATAAGTAAGTATCGTCCTCGTTAGTCTGTACATTATAGTCATAATAGTTATTATAAGTGTCAAGGTCGTCAGTACAATAGGGATTCTCCGGTATGTATGTCATATTATGTCGGATTTGTGGGGCAGTTCGCATCGACACATCCGATTGATTATTATTTGATGGTCCGGGGATACCAAATTTAAAATTGTTATTAAAATTATTAGACGATGAATTAAAATGAGGTTGTGTATTGAAATTATTATTCATTTGTGGGCGATAACCTTGAGGTATTCCGAATTTAAATTTCGGTTGTTGGTTAATTCCAAATTTAAAATTATTTTGTGGGATATAATTATTTGCTTGTCTCAAATTATTTTGTGGAAAATTATTTCCAAAATTTGGTCGTTGCTGAAGGAAATTATTATTTGGAATTTTAAATCCGGGGTTGTTAAAAATTGGCATGCTTAATTTATTTTGAAGGGGGAATCTAAATTGATAACTATTACTTAAATATGGATTTTGTGGGGTAACAGCCTGAGGTTTAAAATTTTGCCTATTTTTATTTTTGTATTGGATTTGGAAATTAACTTCCTCTGTCACAATTTTAATAGCATCCTCCAGGGTAGTGCAACCCTTCAATCTGACTATCCTTAAAAGATCTTCCGACAAATTGTACAAAAATACATTGAGGCACATGTTATTATATATAATAAATTTCGAGTTCCGTAAGGCTTCATCATTTATTAAATTTACTTTGGAAAATAGAACACTACGCATGCTTTGAATACGTTTACTAAAATCTAGATAAGTTTCTCCTAATTTTAATTTTAGTGATTCTAACTCTATTGCAATACATTCCTCCGACCTTGGATCGCCGAAGTGCAATACTAAAAGACTTTTTAATTCTTCCCATGACAAAATATCTTCTCTTTCACTAATTAATGAAGCCGCTCTGCCTACCAAGCGACTTGTTACAACATGAAATAAGTACATTTCCTGTGCTGCATTTCTATGGTTACTAAAACTGTGAATAATATATTCACACTTTTTAATAAAGATGTTTAATAAACTGGCATCACCTTCAAATTTAGGAATAAGTTCTAATAACTCACGAGGGATTAACTGAAGTTGTTCCATTTTTTTTTTGTTTAAATTTATTTATATAAAAACTAAACTATAAGAAACAAAATTATTCAATTTTTATATTATTTAATATTTTTGTAAAATCAATTTAAGTATTTTACAGAAATCATCAATAATATAAAATAGCAATCATCAATTATGTTATCTAAAATAGATTTAAAATAAGAGAACACAAAAAAAAATACTTAAAACAATTTTTCTATAAAATCTATTTGTGTAGAAATCCTATTTTATTCTAAAAAGAAAAACGTCGATTTATGTACGTTAATCAAAAATTAAAATATTTTAATTAAAAATTTCACTTAAATATAAACTTATATAATACTATAACGTCGATTGTTGTACGTTATAGGGAAAAGTCAGTCAACATTCGGTGATTTTGGACCGAATGAATGACAAGGTTTTTTAAGATTTAACGACCAAAATTAACAGCCAGCGAATATAGGATGGGGTAAGAAAGGATAGTGAAAAGTTCTACTCACATTCCGCCTATCCTCATCCTTCCGTTATAGCTGCCCGCTCCGTCACTTGTCTGATTCGGCGCCACGCACTTATCTTATTTTTTGGTTCGAGGATACCCTTAGCCGCGAACTAGGTACTGATTTTCGAGTCCTTGAAGCACAGTCTATTTAGGGTATCCTACCGGCTGCGCCAGAAAAGAATGGGCGCCTATTAAAAGTCTTTTTAAAAAGTTAATAAAAACTTTTATTAAACCTTTACAAAATTAAACTATTAATCAAGAGAATCTTATCTAAGAGAGGAGCGCGTCGGTCGGAGTTAGGAATATAACTGAGTACATGAAGTCGGTTGAAAATGAACAATTATTTTCCATAAAATACAATATTCCACATTCCGTTCCCAGCCTTGGGCGATAATCGGAACTCAGATGCAGCGTCAGCTTAAGTACGCGGCATAGCGACAGTTATTGTATTACAATGGGGTTCGGCATGCATAACTTGTTAGCCTATAAGTGGAGGTATACAATGTTTGTTACTTAATTAATTGTATAGATAAATAAATGTGAAAATCAGTTTTAAGAAACATTGTATACCTCATAGGCTACCAATTTAAATAAAATAAAAAGTTTGTAAAAACATCAGTTCTAGGATAGTTAGCTAGGATGTTCTGAGGTTCATACGTTTTGTGGTATAACTAGTTGTTTACAATCAAAAAATGAATCATGGAGGTAGAATTAAATTATTTTCTTCGGCTTGAAACGACACTTCTAGTGTGTTTTACTATGTACCCGCAATATGGATGTACATATTTTTATTTTGTATATTACATCAAATACTTAGTTTATTAATTGTTGTATAATTAAGTGTACACGTTTTTTACTAATTTATAATGCATTGTCATATAAGAAGACAATAACGCCTAAGATACAGGCTCGGCCTAGTTTAGGCGTTAGTGTGAAACAGTGTTATGTACTGCGTTTAACTCATACAAATAATGTAACTATTCGATAAACCAGTGTAAAAGATTTTTGTGTCAATAAAGTTTTTATTTATTTATTTATTTTATTTATACTGATGAACATCAAGATGTCGTGAGTTCAAGACAAGCAGTTAGCTTAATTTATGGTATTAAGGTAAATAGTAAAAAAAACTTTTTTATTTATTCCAGATATCTAAGATCAACATTCTCAGTAGTGTTATGGCATTTTAAACCAAATGTCCTGGTGTACCTGGGTGACCTGACAGATGAAGGTTCAGTAGCCACAATGGAACAGTTTCAGGGTTATGTCAAAAGACTTCTCAATGTCTTTGATGTTTATTATCCAGTTGTGGTAAGTTAATACAAAGCATTGATTACTCCATATATCCTAGTTAGGCTAAAACATTTTTAAATGGCAGTAACTTTCAAAAAGTAGTGTTACAGCAATTCAAGAAAAGGTTTTTATTTATTTTTATATATATAGGTTTATTATATAAACTTTCTATTCAAACTATCTACACTAATATATTAAGCTGAAGAGTTTGTTTCTTTGTTTGCTTGAACACGCTAATCTCAGGAACTACTGGTCCGATGTGAAAAATTCTTTCAGTGTTAGATAGCCCATTTATCGAGGAAGGCTGTAGGATATATATCATCAGGCTAAGACCAATAGGAGTGGAGCTACACGCAGACAAATTTGCACGGGTCGACTAGTAATATTATAAATGGAGAAGTAACTGTCTGTTACGTTTTCACGTCAAAACTTCTACATCGATTTTGATGAAATTTGGTACAGAGACAGACAAACTTACACAAAAGCTATAGGTTTTATAGGCAAAAAAAAATTGAAGGGGTTGAAATAGAGAATGCATGTCAAGCTGTGTGACCGGTTATCTCTTTGGGAATTAGTCTCATATAAAATATGTTGATGAAATTAAAATAAAATCAAAAATGTTTCCTCTTGTAGCAAATATGGCTCCCTGGCGACAATGACATTGGCGGCGAAAGTGAACCAGTACAGGAAGACAAAGTAACTGAATTCAGCAATATATTTAATCAACCGTCCGTGTTGAGTTTCAGAAATATGATTACTTTTTATAAAGTGAATTCAGTGATGTATAAAGTGCCTCCAGCACCAGATGTACCGGACTTGAATGTGAAGGTAGCTGTTTCACACTATCCCATCTATTCCAAGGGTGTTTATGGACGACAGGTATACTAACATTTTATGTTTTATTATTATCAAATTTATATGATATTATGTGTATAAGTAGCAAGAGGTCAAAATTATAATTAGAAAGAAAATTTAGATACTTCTTAGACTGATGCATAATAATTTTTTTAAGGTAATAAGGTTTGTAAGAAAATTTTCTTGGAATTATGATTTACACTTCTACTAGACAAATTAAATTACTGGAATAACATATTATGCTATAAAGTTAACATATGGTATACCTGTATGGCGAATCCTGAGTGGGTCGCCAATATTATATAACAAATTAGTCATCTAGAGAAAGGGGAAGTCTAAATTTAATTAATAAGTATATACGGTATATATTAACTGAGGTAAGGCACAGTAGGAAATTTCCTGCTCAAATATGGAGCAGCCCAACTGGGGTAGTACCTCGACCTTACAGAAGATCACAGCTAAATAACACTACTCTAAAGCAGTCTTGTGTTCCTGTTGGTGAGTAAGGTGACCAGAGCTCCTGGGGGAATTGGGGATAGGGTGGGCAACGCGCTTGCGATGCTTCTGGTGTTGCAGGCGTCTATAAGCTACGGTAATCGCTTACCAACAGGTGAGCCGTACGCTTGTTAGCCGACCTAGTTATATAAAAAAAAAATACGATAAATGACAGATAAATTATGACAAAAACTTTACTTGAGGGAAAAATGTTTTAGCTATATTGAATTTAACGATTTCCTCTTTGCTATGCAACAACAATATGATCCATTAAATATGTTAGTCATAATACCTTTAATTCTTAGGTAGACGCAGCAGTACATGCAGACATATACTTCTGCGCACATGAACACTCATCAAAATATGTTAAGCAGAAAAGGAATTCAGAGTTCAAAGAAATACATTTACTGCAGTACAACGACCCAGTGCTGGACGTGATGTTGGATGACGAGTGGCTGTACGAGGTGCTGGTGCCCACGTGCTCCTACAGAATGGGAACTGGCGACGTGGGATATGGAGCTGCTGTAGTAGGTACGAAATTAAAGAGATGGCACTTAGCATGGGGCAGACATTTATAAAAAGGAATATATTATAGAAAAATTGCTTTGGATAAAAGAATTTCCTGAGTAGACTGAATATATGCGCGCGTTTTCTTTTTCTTATAAAACGAGGCTTAAAAAGAAGTAAATATCAAATAATCGATTTCGATTCTGAACCCCAGTTTGTAATAGTCCTGATTTTTTTTGTTAACTAAGTTACTCATTTGTATTAATTTATTTCCGAATGTTTCTATGGTTCTACTCCTGTTAAATAATCTTCTTCTTCTTCTATATATAAATTAATGTTGCCAAGTGCATAACTTGAGAATGGGTCGACCAATTTTTTTTTTGTATGTTCCTTAACGCCCATGGAAGGTTAAAAAATTATATAAATATAACTTGACAGAACAAAGTCTTGTTCGGGCAGGTAGTTAATAATAATATTCTTTATTAAAAGATATAGGCCATAGACCCAATTAAATTTAAATTATAATTTATGTTGTTTCAGAAAATCAGCAATTACAATACACAGTATTTTGGTCTCCCAGAAGATTCCCGCACTTGTTCGCCTATCTATACATTCTGCCTGTAATACTAATCTTTACCTGTGGCTTTTGTTGTGTACGTAATATACTCTTTAGGAGAATACTCAGAAACCGTGATGTACCTCTTTTAAATAGGATTTAGATAGAAGACATACAAAAGTATAGTGCAAAAGTAGTTACTTAACAATAGGGTGTCTATATCCTCATAAAACGCACAGTAGTACGAGTATAATGTGATCGTATCGCAACTTTTTTAGCACTAGATAGATATATATATGTACAAAACCAGGAATGAAAACAGGCCTTATGATGAGAGACAAATAGATTAACTTCTGTGTTATTCATAGAAGTTTTGCCAATGTAAAGACTGTTCTAGTTATTGTAGTCGGATGTAGTTTGTAGAGATTGTTGACACTGTAATTTTTAATGTACTATCTTTACCTTTTTTTAATAGTAGATAAGGTGCAAACGAGCAGATGGACCACATGTTGGTAGGAGTGGCCACCATCGCCCATGGACATCGGCAAAATAAAAGATACCCCTCTTGTTTTGTCGATGCGTTGCATCCTCGAAAATAGTAGGGAGGGGGAGTGACGAAGAAAAATGCTGCGGTTTCAGCGGACGTACCTTAAGCAAGAGCCCAGAGTCCACTAAAAACGCAGCATTAATGGCATGAGATGGAGGGGGTAAGTCTGGCCCACATGCGGCTCAACTGGAACGTGTCTATACACTTGCCGGTCGAATTTGCATGCTGGTGGTCGCAAGCCAGTTGGGGAACAGATCCCCTACCACCAAAGGGTGCTGGGTAACATCCCTATTACGAGATGCTCTCTCAACGGCAGAGGGGGGTAGTATTCTAACCCGTCCCCTCACGGGTAACCCATTTAAAAAATGCTCTTTTTTTGCATTATTATTTATTTAATATATTATAATGTCTGTATTTAGCACAAATGAAATACTCTGAGTAATTACAACACAAATAATGTCTCTATTTCTGGGATTATTTTACAAAGTAATAACTCAAATTGTAATAAAGATTTTATTTATAATATTGTTTTCATATCCTAATACCCTTATTGGAAAAGTAAATTGTTAAAATAATTGTAACAATCATGTGGAAATTTAAAATAACAAATGTAACAACAGATGGCACTAACAATGTTCTGAATGATAAATTTATAACTCCAGTGCTTAAATTACATAACAAAAAGTACACTAAACCGTTATTATTAATTGCTTGCAAAGTTAACGGAACTTCAAATTTTCCATTATCAAAGTTTATTTCCAATAAATACATAATTGTTATACCAAACACTACGACAGTGCACAAGTAACCACAATAGCCAGCGTTAGCTAAAGTTCTAGAAATAGGCCTATATGTATTAATGATAAGAGAAATTATGAAAAGTACGATAAACCTCAAAATCAACTTCCGTAAAATACAATATCTAGTAACAGTTCTGTTATTTAATACTTGTTTCAAGCTTGCTGCAAACAAATATAGTGCTATATAACCTAAACTAGAACTTATTCCTTCTCTATTAGCTTCTACAATAGTTTTTCTTGGCTCGTTACTAAAAACCCAACTCTGTAATCCAACATACAGAACAAACTCATGTATACTTATAACAACAACACTTAAAACTAAACCATTATTTGATACAAGTAACAAAATTGTAGATACAAATTTACAAATAGCTAAAGTAAAGAAGAAATTCCAGTGCACACCATATTCAGTTACATGTTCCTGATAATCCAATTGTTTTACAGAAAAATATCTTCCGACACCCAGCAACAGTAATATTAGCACAAACTTAGCGTTACCCTTTATCACTGATCTGTAATTGCTTTTATTTATATTTTTATGGACAAAACCACTTATTAGAATAAATAAACCAACACCAGTGTCCATTAGACTGTATCCATAGTTTTCGGTTTTGGCTAAATGTCTTGGAAAGTCTGCAAAATCAACTGCGAGTATACACAATCCAGTTATAAGATATGTCAGACCTCTTAAACATGTTATGGATTGAATTTTATCGTTTTCAAACACATTCTTAGTTTCTAAGGTCTTTTTGACATTCAAAAAGTTTTGATTCTTTGCAATCTCATATAGTAAGAATATGAGGATCCCAATATTTAATTCAACTATGTAGTTAGACAAAACTGTATGAGCTAATATTAAAGGTAAAATAATTATGAAATACTCCCTTATATATTTAACAGTATTGTGCTTCTCTTGTCTGATTGCACAAAACAAGGCGCATAGAAGAGTGAAGAATATACATAAGAATGTATGTAGCGCTGTCGAACCATGGTTGTTTTGCATAAACGACTCATGATATTTCTTATACTGTGAATAATTTAGGTCCATTGATAATCATTTCTTGTGTTAATTCGCTAAAGACAGTAGGCAATAGGCATGAGAACGGTATCAAAATATAGTCGATTTGATGTTTTGACTTTTGAGGAGAAAATCAGTGTTGCCAAAAATAAATTCAAAATTCCGTTAAACATGTTGGTATTTCCCGTCAAAAATCCGTCAATTTTACACATTTTTCCGGCAAAAAAAAAAAAAGTAATTTAAAACAGTTTAGCAATAAAATCATATTATTAAAATAAAAAATCCTAATCATCATCACTTTCCTGTGTTATTGTAGCTATAGTTGCAAAGGTAGCTGTGGTGGTTGAAGGCTGATTATAGGTCAGCTTCGTGCCTACCATACTATACGGCTAAAGATGATATAAACGGCTTAAAATTGATAACGCGTTTTCTTAATTTAATAAGCTTGCTGTTAAAAGAGCTTTTCATTTATAACGCTTTTCTTATGGAAGTCTATAGTCGTTGAGCAAAATATTTATACGTCTTTCAAATGCGTACGTTATTTATGTTGAAAAAGCGTACAATGTGGTATTGTGTCAGGCGTAGAAGTTCATCGATTTTATGTACATTATTAGATTTTTTCTTACTTTATTTATTTACACATTTATAATAGGTATTTAATTTATTATAAACTAATCGACTTCTGACCTAAAATATATTGAACCTAAATTATATACAGTCATTGTTTATTATACTACTATATTTTTTCTAGCCTATACCTAATAATTAATATTAACACAATTCACCAAAAATGCAACAAATCAAATCAAATCAAATCAAAATTATTTATTTCAATTAGACTTTTTTGAAAAGTACTTTTGAAACGTCAAAAATTTGTCGGTCAGTTAGTTTGTCTGAAGCTACCACCAGCTCGGAAAGCAGTTTTCTGTTGAGAAGAGCCGGCCAGAAACTCAACAGTCGCTCTTTTCAAAAAGCCATGTTTACATAGTCTGTTATACAAATCATTTAACTTGAGAGTCAACGTCACTTAGATTCCAAGCATTCTCATCATTTAAGTAATCCTGGACATTATAGTATGCTTTATATATTAATGACTTCTTGATACGAGTTTTAAATTGTTGAAGTGGCAAGTCTAATATAGGCTGTGGAATCTTATTATAGATGCGAACACCAAGCCCCATGAAGCTATTACTCACTTTGTGGAGACGATAGTACGGCGTTACAAGTTTATTTCTGTTTCTAGTATTAACATTATGTTTGTCACTGTGTTTTGAATACAAATGAATATTCTGGTAAATGAACAAAATATTACAATATATGTATTGAGATGGGACTGTAAGAACGTCTATCTTTTTATATACATCTCTAAGGGAATCCCGCGCTCTTAAATTATAAATGGCCCGAACAGCTCTCTTTTGAAGAATAAAAATGGATTCAATGTCCGCGGCTCTACCCCACAGTAAAATGCAATAAGACATAATACTGTGAAAGTAACTGAAGTAAACTAGCCTAGCAGTATTAATATCAGTCATTTGTCTGACTCTCCTTACTGCGTAGGCAGCTGAGCTGAGTCTTCCCGCTAGAGATGATAGATGGGGGTTCCACTGGAGTTCGACAACGTGTTCCACAACGAAACACTACAACAAAACATCGAATGTATATAGCAAATAGCGCGAAAGTTGTTATGAACATCGACACAGTACACACTCGTTGACAGTGCAAAGCACACTAACGTTGTATTTACTAAACGGAAAAATCGATTAAACGAAAGTATAGACAACAAAACAATGAGATACGGTTAATCAAAAGAAATATTACGTAAATATGTCAAACGTAATTTAGCCGGTTATTATGGATATACTTAGTGATTTCTAAAATGAGTCTTATAGCTATAGGAATAAGGTATTTTTTCAATCAAAGAAGCATGGTTCAGTCCAACGAAAGGATTTCGTTTAAATGAAATCGACTTACTCTTGCAAGCGTGCTTGCGTATTTTATTTGAAAAGCAGACTGTTCTGAGAGCTTTTCGTTTAAACGTCCACCTTTATATACGGCATACACAGACAGAGCTCCCTTAAGTGGAAGGGGCAGCGGCGGCATTCATTAATATTTTTAAATTTTTTTTACTAATTCGTTTGTTCGTCGTTTGTTCTTGATTGTTCGATCAAATTTATCGTTTGTTTGTTGTTCATTTTTATTATAAATAATTTTTAAAAATTCGATTTGAACCTAACGCCGATAATTATAGTAACTAAGCTTTTTTTTTCAATCAATCTAAGCTAGTTATCGTTTGTTCAATCAAAAAAAATGTTTGTTCGATCTTATTTACGCTGATAATTAATTTTTTATTAATATCATTACACAACTTAAGAGAGCTCCGAGGTACAGTGCTCCCAGTGTTTTGACGGGGTCAAGAATTTTTAATTTTTAACAACTTGATGTTTGTACTATTGATAATAAATAATTATTTAAATTGTTATCTCAAGAAACCGGGTCTTATAAAATAATAATATTATCAAAGAAACCGGAAATCGATTGATATTAACATTTAAAGTGGCAATTATTGCTTTTTCCATACCTTATTTTTTTAAATTAAATTTAATTAATGTAAAAAAATGTAAACTATATTTATGTTTTGAAAAGAATAAATACTTTTATTATGCAAGTATTCAATTCAATTCAATTTTAGGTGTATGGCTTTTAGGCGTGCCAGTAGAGCACATTTAACTCCGCCAATGTCACGTGAAATGGAGAAAGCAGCCAAAGAGACCGTGTTCGGTAGAGGAAAGAATTTCACACTTAAACTTGTATAGCCAAACCTTAGGAGTATGTGGTATTTATTGTTAGTACCTAAAACAAAATGGACAACACAGTGAAATATACATAAATAAAGTAACAATAATAATATAAAAAATAAAATGATATTAATATAAATAATTAGTTTTATAGTTTAATATTGTTAATTTTCACATATTTACATAGAAATGTACATAAGGGACTAAACACAAACATCAATAAACATTTAACACTTAATGGACGGGGGACTTTACAAGGGAGAACATCATAGAGAGGGTGTAGAAGTTTATTACAATTAAAAAGGATGTGAGACGCAGAACCTTCGTCAAGTCCGCATTCACACAACGAGTGATCCCTAACTCTGATCTTAGCCAAGTGCACAGGTGTACATGCGTGTCCGAGACGTAGTCGACATATTGTAGAAATAACCCATCGATCAGTAGATTTTTGAGTAAAAAACCATGGTCGTCTCGGTATTTCAGGCTGAAAAGAGGCGTAAAATTTGCCTTTGCAAGATTTCGATAGTTCCCATTGCTCGTTCCAGGATTTATCCAAATGAGTTTTAGCAAGGCAACACAGATCTTGGGACGAATTAGAAAAATGCTCAAGAGTGCCAGTTTGGATAGCTAATTTCGCGCATGTATCTGCAGTTTCATTACCCTTAATGCCCGAATGACTCGGGATCCAGACTAAAAGAATATCAAATCCTTTTTGGTAGCAAGAAAAAAGAGCTTCCCGAATCTTTAAAATGTGGTAAAACTTCGACTTACTACGAAAAGGGTTATCTTTGATAGCAAGCAAACAACTTAGTGAGTCAGTAAAAATAACTGTCTGTTTAAGATTATGGGAGAGCGAAAACAGTATAGCTTCATACAAAGCAACAGCCTCGCCTGTAAAAATGGATGATTGAGGAGGGCACTTGAATTGAAGGACAATTTTGAATCTGGGGACCCAGCAGGCTGCGCCAACATTGCCGTCTGGTGATAGTTTAGAAGCGTCTGTAAAAATAAGTAAGTGATTTGGCCTATTTTGATGGATAAACTCTTGCAATTTTGAATTGCAGTCAAGTGCTCCTTTTATTAGACCAAGATCAGTTGAAATAGGGGGAATGTAAACAAGGGCTTTGAAAGGGATAGAATATAAGGGATTGGTTGGGAAACTTGTGAGAGGATGTGGTAGTTTAGCTAATCTAAGAAAACTATTTAATACAGAAGAGATAGGACTATTTGAAGAACAAATCTGAGACAGTTGAGTCAAACGGCTCCATAGGGGGTGAGATGAAAGCTGCAAGGATTTAGCTACGAAACGATCACATAAATACTGCCGACGTAAAGGGAACGGAGGGTCAACACATTCAACCTGTAATGCATTAATTGGGGAAGATTTCATTGCACCTAAAATAATTCTGAGGCATTTGTGTTGAATTTTATTTAATTTTTCATTTGGTGCTTTGTTGAAGGGGTCTAGGACAAACAAGCCATAGTCAATGTGACTGCGGACAATAGCATTGTACAGTAGTTTTTGAGTATAAGGGTGTGCACCCCACCACACACCTGACACTGCACGCATAGCATTAACACCACTTTCACATTTTTTACTAATATAATCTGCATGGGAAATTCCGTTCAGTTTGTTATCGAGAACAAGACCTAAAAACTTTACTTTATTTACAAGTTTAATATGCTGACCCTCAAATGAAAAATCAAAATTAGGAATAACACGTTTTTTTGTGAAAACAACTGCCTGGCATTTGGGGACGGACAAAGACAAACCATGAATAGAAAGCCATAGGCTTAGGTAGTGCAAAGCAGAGTTGATTCGAGAAAGTATGTCCTCTACAGATTTTGAGCTGTAATAGAGGACGATATCATCAGCATATTGAAGGATGTTACAAAAATTATTAACAGACAATTCGAGATCCTGAGTGTATAAGTTATATAACAGAGGGCTTAAAACAGAGCCTTGGGGAAGGCCTTTCCAGACAGTTCTTGCAGGAACAGTAATAAGTGGGTGTCTGACAGATAAACTTCTGCCAGAAAGCATATTAACTATAAAGTTGCACAACCTCGGCGGTAGACTCAGCTGGTGCATTTTCTGCCTGAGTAACGGAAGATGCACATTATCATAGGCTGAAGAAATGTCTAGAAAAACACCCACCAAAAACTCTCCCTTTTCAAAGGCTATTCGAATGTCTGTTGTAAAAATGCTGAGACTATCAATGGTACTAAACCCCTTCCTAAAACCAAACTGGGAAGAGGCCAGGATATTTCTACTTTCCACTACCCATTCCAAACGGTTCTTAATGAGATGCTCAGTAACTTTGGCCAGTGTTGACGATAATGCAATTGGTCTGTAGGAGTCTGGGTCTGAAGGACATTTCCCAGGCTTAAGGATGGGGATTATAACCTGAGATTTCCAAGACTCGGGGACATGGTTTGATTCAAATAATGAATTCAATATATTTAGAAAATGAAATTTGGGTTTATTATTAAGATTGTAAAGCAATGAATAAGGGATACCATCTTGCCCTGGGGAGGAATCTTTGACGCCATTTAGAACATATATAAGTTCAGAAAAGGAGAAGGGGGTATCCATTTCATCTAGACTAGAAGTAGGAGTAAGCATTAAAAAATGTTCTTTTTCAGGAGCAAAGGGAGGAGCTAGCCTATCAGTAAATTTATAAATCCATTCTGTAGGGTTGTTAGAGTTTGGACTGCTAATATAATTTAAGGAACGACGAAATTTTTTTAAACTTGTCCATACTAAAGAAGAAGGAGTACGAGGGTCGAGGGATTCACAAAATTTTTTCCAACCATTGCGTTTCTTTTCCAAAACAAGTTTTTTAAATTTAGAATTAGATTGAAGGAATTGAAGAAAATTACCTTCAGTCATACAGGTTAAGTATGCCTCCTCTGCAGCCCGTCGTTGATTACATAAGTCACTGCATTCCTGATCCCACCAAGGGTTAGGGGGCAGGTTATTCCTTAGGAGTTTTTTAGTAGGAATATGCAGATTAGCCGCTTCATATATAACATCTAGAAACTGCTCATAGCAGGTCAAGATATTTCCTCCATCACCAATACAAGAAAGAGAGTCAATCATGATGTCAACTGATTTAGCGTAATCTGGCCAGCTAGCTTTTTTTGTATTATATTTAAGTAATGAATTAGAACTTATTGGGGGTAAATTTCTATTATTTTGGCTTAAAAGAATTGGGAAGTGATCACTACCACATGAAGAGGGAAGGATATGCCACGAAAGTTGAGAAGCAAGGGAAGGTGATGAGATAGATAAATCTACCGCTGTTTTGGGATTTTGATTAGGATTGACCCTACGGGTAGGGGAGCCATCATTAAGAATGCAGAGTCCAAAGTCATCAATTAAGTCTAGCAAACGTAGAGCAAAATAGTCTGAGCTATAACAACCCCACAAAGTATGATGAGCATTAAGGTCGCCCATAATTAAAACAGGATCAGGTAAGGAAGAGAAGATCGAACGTAACTCAGGTATGAGTAAGATGGATGGATGGGGGATATATATTGATAGGAAAGTAATGTTAAAAGATCTCACAGCGACAGCATTAATCTGTTCACAGTGAGAGGGAAGGGGAATAAAAGAATAAGAAGTGGAGTGACGTATCAAAACGGCACATCCTGCAAACCCATCACTCCTGTCGTCCCTCAGACAGGCAAAACCCGGGACCCGAAATCGAGACCCAGGACTCAACCGAGTCTCCGAGACGGCAACAATGAGAGGCTTGTGTAAATTAATTAAATTGAGTAGTTCATGTTTTTTAGGGCGGATACTATTACAATTCCACTGTAGAAATCTGGCTGGGGCCATTATTAAGAATTTTGAAAATGTGTGTTAAATTTTTGGCAACGTTGGACGGTAAAGGCATTCAATTTTATATTGAAAATGCGCCAAAAACTTGAATGACATTGACAGATGACAGTATACTGCTGTTCCGATTTAAACAGTGACCCAGTATAGCTAACTATAAACGGCTTCCCAGTGTACTGTAGTGACGTCACACCCTACAGTGCTCCGGCGCATAACGGAACGACACCTATAGCTTTTATAGAATTGAGTTTTAGACTTTTGTCCAAATGGTGAATATAAAGTGTCTTGCTTGAAATGAAACGTTATGCGCCAACTAGGAACATTAAAGTAGTAACATATTATGTATGTGTATTATATAGTAATAGTAGTAAGTTCTACACAATCACAATAGGTGTCCTCTGTCCGGCGAGTTATGTTATGTAAATGCAAAGATTCATTCGTCAGTACTTCAGCATGAAATTAAGACAATCCAAAAAAGACACATTTTTGCATTTATCATACTATTAATATTACTTGTGTACTATTATTACTGATGTAATGTTACGATTTAAATAAAACTCGCATATATTAGGCATTTTTATTTTCTTATTTTATTTTAACACAAAGACTAGCTTACAACTAATTTGTAACTTATTACAACAGTTAATTGTACAGTATAAATAAATTCGTTAACATTACTTAAATAATGAATTATGAGAGCTATCATAAATAGGCGTCATAATAAACGAGAGTTTAACGTTGGATTGGCAAATTACAAAGCTGAGCTAGAATACTGTACGCAAAGTTTAAATTAATAAGATCTTAAGTTCTAAACTTAGTTGTCGAAGTCGAAAGGACGTTGCGGACGTCTCTGCACTAGAGGTATGTTGACTTCTTCAGCCGATCGGAAAATCTGGGGCTGGTATTGGAGCCGAGCTGGTTTCGCTTGTTGGGGAGGAGGTCTGCGAGGTTCCTCTTCCTAAAAAATAGTACAAAAAATCAATATATTATAATAACACACCTACAAAACAGATGAAATAATTTGAAATTAAAACAAAACATAGTTCAATATTTTTGAAGATGTGTTCAAAACAGTTCAAAAATGGTTTAAGTTGTAATATTTATTTCGTTAATATAATTGTAAAATATTCAAGGCACGCTTACCTCCTCTTCCTCTTCTTGTTCAAAACGATCGTCCCTGTATACTTCAGCGGGGTAGAACCTGTCGGAGTACTTCAGCGATACATTGGGTTTCCTCTGAACCTCTTCCTCATTGATGGGGCGGTAGAGGTAGTCATTAACAAAGTGGTATTTTTGGGATTTTTGGCAGATGTTGTCGTGGGTTGGCGGCATGCAAATAAGATGGACCTAGAATTAAAAGACAAAAATAATATTTTTTTATCTTACTTAATAATTATAAATGTTAGATATTATTCGCTAGGAAACTACCTGATGGAAAGTAAAACCTTCGGGGCAGATCCAGGAGTGCTTGACATTGTCCTGGCAATAATGGAACACTTCGCAATTCAACTCTTGATCAGCATAATATCCAGTGTTTCTCTGAACGCAGTCGAACTTAGATTGCTGCAGCAGCTGAGAAAGACGGTCTGGTTCTTCCTTCTCCTCCTCTTCTTCCTCCAATAGCTGTTGTTGCTGAAGTTTTGACAAACGATTTTCTTGCGGCTATTAAAAAAAGGAATAAAATACTAGTATCGTTTTCATATTTGTATTGTTTTTTTAAACAATGATTTATAGATATTTACAACGGACAAAAATTTTGGAAATACCTTTCTCTGTGGTGCTCTAATAGGTTGCCTTTGCTGCTGCTGCTGTTGCTCCTCTACAAAAACTTGTGGTCGTGTCGGCACAATATACTCCTGCTGCTCCTGCTGTTGAGGTCGCTGATAGCCCGCTAACTCAGCGAGCGATGGCGTGGGTCGGAATCCGCTAGGCAAAGTGTTTGGGAATGCGGCTTGCGTGTACGCACGTGGCCTGAGGTTGCGTGATTCCTGCAAACACAGACAGTAATACATAAGTTTTAAAAGTTTCATATAGCATATGCTTGCAAAATAGAAGAAAATAAGACAATTTAGTTTAGTCAGATGCGATGTTCCGTATTGTTATTATAAGTGTTAGTCGATGTAATAAATCGATAATTTTTGAAGGCACTTTTTCCTCCTCATTCTATGTGAATACAATTTTTTTAAGCGAGGGCGGGGCAAGTAATTAATATAAATAGCTTATAATAAATATTCATGGTAATGTTATTCTCATCTTGATCGTTTGATTAGGTTAACTAATTATTTGTATTGTACCGACAGAGCGCCGTAACAATCAGCTGATTTATTACACAGCTCACTGATCATTCTTAACAGGTACAATTAACGCAAATGACTTTTTAAATTCAACTTGTAATCAGAGATAATAGTGCTGCGGAATAAAAACTTTCTACGACCTCTCAGGTACAGTAACGCTTATTTGTTTTCTGCGTCAATAATCGCCAGGTTTATTTAAAATATTTATTTATAACTAGCTACGCTCGCGACTTCGTCCGCGTGAAGTAATGTCTTTGGGTAGCATTTTAAAATATATATATATATATATAAAACATAACTCCTTATTGTTATATTACACCCTTGAGGGTATAACTTTAACAAACTTTGAATGTCATATTTATTTATATCTATTCAACAGCCTAAAAAATAAATTTCAAGCGTCTAGCTCTAAAAATTACGATACTTCCATACATTTCATCCCCCCCTTGAACCCGTTACAACCCTTTTATCGCATTAAAAAGTAGCCTATGTCCTTTCTCAGGCTCTAGACTATCTGTATATCAAAATTGCATTTCAATCAGTTCAGTAGTTTTGGCGTGAAATATCTCTGAATCATATTTATACAGCCAGCGTAGCTTATATTGTAAAGAGCGTAAAGAAAATGAGTTTGGGTGGTATTATTTGCCAGAGAGGTAATTTAAGTATAATCTATTAATATTATATTAATGTTATTAGTAGAACGACATACACCAACAGTGTAATATATTACAAATAAAGCGTTAAAGTTTGTTTAAATGGTGATGGATTACAAAAGATCGTGGGCGAGCATTGTCTGTGTCTAACTGCGTGGGATACTGTACGCATACGCACATGATACGACTGAAGGATTTATGTTCGTAAATATTGCAAGACGTGAATAACATTAAGCTACTGAGTATTGAGTGCTGACTGCTGAGGTCGGTGATGCTGATATCATACTCAATACTTATATATCCCTCGGTAGTACTGGTTGATGTTTAGAAATTATATGTAACACCTCTTTGTTTAGTTGTGCATGTTCTAATTTGTTTGTTTTCTGTATATGGTTATGGTCTTTTTCCCATAACGTAAAAAAATATCAGTTTACTACAAAACTATAGAAAGACTAGCTAACCCGGCAAACGATGTTTTGCTATATACATTTTAAAAAATTGGGGTGGGCAACCCTTGTCAATTAGGGGTGTAAAAAATAGATGTTATGCGAATCTCAGACCTGCCCGATATGATAATTCGGAGCAGCTCGGTAATAAACACCGCAACACCAGAACATATATTTAAAAACATTTAATTATGCAGGCTATAATAACAAGACATTAATATTATACGTTCCGGACCCATTTTGTAATATTATTACAAAAAAATTTTTCATACTGAATATGTTATATTATTTAGAATATGTTCTATTAATATTTCAAATTAAAATCTTTTATGGAAAATTCTCCCCATTACCCCGATTAGTATTTGTTGATTAAGGGTAATTGTCCCCGATGGAGGTGGCAACCTTGAAAGTTATAAAGGTTTTGTATGTTAGTGATAAATTTCTTTTTTTCCCTCAACCTTTAAAGTTTCTCTGTAATATCTCCCCCCACCCCTTACAAATATCAAAATTGAAAAAAAATGTTAAACAGATGTCTTAATCACACGCAATAATCATGATAAGTTTCAATTACTATTTTATACTAGCCGACTCGCGCGACTTCGTTCGCGTGTTGCTCCACTCCTATGAGTCGTAGCGAGATGTTAAATAGCCTAAGTTACTCCTTGTTACATCAGCTATCTGCCAGTGACAGTCCCGTCAAAATCGGTTCGGCCATTTCAGAGATTAGCCAGAACAAACAGACAGACAGACAAAAATTGTAAAAAAAAAAATGTTGTTCTGGTATATGTGGTGTGTGCGTGTATACATACATATGCATTTAGTAAAAAGCAGTTATTTTAATATTACAAATAGACACTACAATTCTATTTATTTGTATGGACTAGATTTCAATAGCGTTAGTTAAATCCATGCATACAAATAAATAAAATTGGAGTGTCTGTTTGTAATATTAAAATAACCGTTGTTGTTGCTTCATGTCATTAAGAAGTTTAAATGCTTTTTCTATAAAAATAAAATATATATATGTCGGAAACTAATTAAAAGAAGGAATGGAATGGATGGCCTATCTCAAAAGCTATACGGGCGCAACACGGTCAGGATATAACTAAACATTACTTTCACTTACTATTATGACAGGAACCTAAGCAGTGCCTTGGACTTGTGACCAAGGTGTAGGCTTAAGGAATTCCTTTATTCGATCGAGACACTCACCTCCACTGCTTAGCTTCACTGTTTAATCCTAAGATTAGACTAACATTAACCTAACCTAAGGCTAACCTAACATAAACCTAACTCACACCTCCGACACGGCCATTCTGACGCGCGACAGTCCTCGGGCGATACTGAATTTCTAAACCGGAATATCACAAGAACATCCGCTCGTCCTTCCTGACATTAGTCTACTCAACACAAATTTGCACAAATAAATTCGGTAAATGTACTAACTGAACTGGACAATTAACTAATCACGGTCTACAACTCTACACCGAACGGCATTAAGGAAACTATTGTCGCAGTATCACAATCGAAATAATATCATTTACATCAAACCGCTGAACTGGCTAAACGCTAATTTAACGATTAATCATGATTTAAAGCAAGTTGTATCTTCAACGTACCGAACACACACGTTATACTGTCTAGTCATTAATTCGCACCGATTCCTATCAAGGTACTAATTCTGGCGAAACAAACACTGTGTTTTTGACCGGACTACTATCAAATTAAGATAATGGCAATTTTCTACTACACAAAAACAACATCATCAAGTAGAGCCATGTACCAGAACTGTTTATTCCAATTTTCAAAAGCAACACACTTCTACAAATCCTTGAGTGATACCCTCCATCACCACGACTCTCACAGCCAACCGGTAATCGCAACTACCATCACACGCGCATCCACCTCGTGGATCGCAACTCTCACGCACATCCATCACATGGACTGCAACAAATTTCAATACGGTCGATAGATTCTATCACTCAAGAAACCAAAATCCATTTTACTAATCATGATCACCATTAACTTCAATTTAATTTGGTAACTGGTACATGACCTACAATCATTTTTTTTTAATCGCACGGGTTTACATTTTCTAAAAATCTTTCAACGTCATAATCTAATAACGAGAATGCTGATAGACCCCATGTGAAGCGAAGGTCTATCCCACTTCTGATGTCGGAAACTAATTAAAAGAAGGAATGGAATGGATGGCCTATCTCAAAAGCTATACGGGCGCAACACGGTCAGGATATAACTAAACATTACTTTCACTTACTATTATGACAGGAACCTAAGCAGTGCCTTGGACTTGTGACCAAGGTGTAGGCTTAAGGAATTCCTTTATTCGATCGAGACACTCACCTCCACTGCTTAGCTTCACTGTTTAATCCTAAGATTAGACTAACATTAACCTAACCTAAGGCTAACCTAACATAAACCTAACACACCTCCGACATATACATATAATAATTTTATACTTTGGCAATAGGAAAGGCAATCCCGCCCCGGGTGGCAGTTTGGAAAAGTCATGGTATGGATAATAAAGAGTACAAATTTATTAAAGGGTTCTTATTTTGCCATTCACGAAAAATTACAATTATTATATATTTGCGAATTTTTAAATTAAGCAATTTCTTAAAAAAATCTGTGCGGTACGAAAAAATCGTAGATCCAAGGCATACCGCTCTAGTAACGTTTATTATGTAAAAATATAAGATTTAGTAATAAATAAGAAAGATTGCATAAGTGACAAGATACACACACATCATTAGCATTTTCCCACGCGACGACACTAATGGATTTCTATCAGTTTTTGTTCAGTATGTAGACAAGCGTAACATTATGTTACGCTTATGCAAACTTACTTATAGCGAAGTTCATTTCATTTTTGTGTATATTAAGTCAATCATTGTTTTCTGCGTTTTTATATGCTAGTCTCCTCAATAGCTAGACTAATTTAGATGTCATTTGTATTGTATTTAAAGATGAGCAAGAGAGATATGCAAATAAGTAAATGAAAAATTTAAGTAAATGAGGAATGTTGCTGAAACTGATTCTATTTCAAAATTGTTTGCTGTAATAAAAGTCACATTTTCAGTTTTCAGACTAGAAGATCAGATTTTTTTCCTTCCTTCCTTCCTTCTCCTATATAAGCACACTAGTCGACCTTTGCGACTTCGTCCGCATATAGCTCCGCACCTATTGGTCGTAGCGTGATGATATATAGCCTATAGCCTTCCTCGATAAATGGGCTATCTAACACTGAAAGAATTTTTCAAATCGGACCAGTAGTTCCTGAGATTAGCGCGTTCAAGCAAACAAACTCTTCAGCTTTATATATTAATATAAGATAAATAAAAATTCAGTACATACCTATAGATATTTTAATTAGGTATTTAATTTAATTAATATTGCTTTAACATTAGTTCGTTATAGCTCAATTAATTACAGCTCTAACTTTCGATATCGTTAAAGTCATAAAAAAGTAAAAACAATCTAATGAGCAGCTTTCGACTTTCACTGTTGCACTGATCTTAGCAAAAAACTGCATCGAATATTGTATAACACTTTCAATTTCTTAGTTGATATCACATCACCAGAAAATGTAATTCATTTGTTACTTTTAAAAGCACTAACGTCTACCCGCGACTTTACACTTGCAATACAAGATAATCTATACAAATAAATAATATTAAAATAATCGCTTATTACTACCAACAATAACATTTTAAAAATTTTAGTCTCTCTGTTTGTTCCAGCTAACCTCTGAAATGAATAAACCGATTTTGACGGGACTTTCACTGGCAGATAACTTATATAACAAGGAGTAACTTAAGCTATTTAACATCTCGCTACGACCCATAGGAGCGGAGCAACAAGGTAATGAAGTCGCGCGGGTTGGCTAGTCTATACAAAAAGTCTTTTTTGCGAAACTGTGCAACAAAAATAATTTAAATATTACAAATCATATGATAATATTGAGTTGGATACTGAATTATATAAACCCGATCTAACTACGGTGTAATCGTATTCTTAGGTCAAATATTATATAGACATTATATACAAAGATTAATATAGAATTTCCCTTTTATTCGACCAGACTGTGCGGGCGCACCTTACATCAGACGATAATCGATAGTACTGTACCAATGAAAGTGAACGTGTTATAGATACAGGTGTAGCCTCGGAACTCTCGTAAATAACTATCTAATTTATCTATTCTGTATTTACACTCGAAAATGGCCTATGAACCTTATTATTGTTTTGCGAAACAAACAATTATAGTATAAGAAGTACTATTTGTATTATTATTTGTTAGTGTAGACCCTTATGCTTATAAGTCATTAGTTTATCAAACCTTACTATAATATATACAGCGAAAATAACCGTCTATCTGTCGCACTTTCTTGCCAATACTACTGAACCGATTTAAATGAAATTTGGTATACAGATAGTCTAGAGCCTCAGAAAGGACATAGGGTTTTTAATACGGAAAAAGGGTTGCAAGAGGTTGGGGGAGCTAGAAGCTTAAAACTTATTTCTTAGGCTGTTGGTTCAATAGAAATACTAATAGTCTTATTTGTAAATTAATTAGTCTAAATAATTGCTACCCCAAGACATTATTCCACGCGGACGAAGTCGCGGGCATAGCTAGTTAAATATGATGTAAAATTGGTTGTTAGTCTGAGTCAATGGACGTTGAGACTGCTCATTAAAAACTATAGAAGAGTAAAGAGTTTATGTGTATGTTGTCACGTCATCTAGTTGCTATATAATGTAAAGAATGGTAATTTGAATATCATAATATTTTTTTTATCTGTACCTACCTCTAAATCTAACGCTAATTCCTCATCTTCCTCTTCTACTCCCGCATCAGGTACGTCATCTTCTTCAGAAGCAGCAGCTGCTCCGAGTAGGCACAACGCTATCAATAAACTCCACCTGGAACAATTGAAAGAAACTTATTTTATAAAGATACTAACTTATTAATCATAATACTAAGAATCAGTCTGACCGTAAATAAAACTGGTTTATATATAAATAGAGATATTATTTCCTGATCAGTCAAATATAAAGCGTAGACATTTTAATGTTTTATACAACAGGACATAAGTAAACGTGTCGCGATGAATTATTGTCAAATAGTACTAGAAGCGGTAATATAACGGCGTTACGAGATACGTGTTAAGAATCCACTTTCTACTATTTCGACTATCTTTTATAGATCTTTTAATTTTACCACGCTTCTAAGAAACAAATAGGTATACTTATTTTAAGAGAATATTACAATTATTTAGCAGCTTCTATATAAAACTACATTTAACATTAAAGAACAACTTTTAGCACACATACCAACAGTTTTAATATTTGTGTATAAGTGTAAATAGAGTGAAATCGTAGTATGAATGTCACGAATGTAATAATAATAAATATTACAACTTTATTGTACACCAAATATTACAAAAAGAAAAGAAAAAGAAACCAAAAATTACAACACAAAATATATGTCTTATCGCTCAAAAAAACGGTGTATTTTAGAAAGTTTAAAATATTTACAAAAAAAAACTAACTAAAAAATGTTCATTTATTGGCTAGATTAGATTTTGCATTTATTCCATTTATTTGGATGAAAGTTTTCTTAGGCGGTAACCGCAGCAATAATGCGTTGCGCATGCGCTTGCGCTTGCTGCTGCACTGTTGCCTACAACAATAATAACCTGAGATGTTTCTTCATTCTAATCTGACCCTTTTGTGTCTAGTAGTTACCTTATAATACAGATTTTTTTGTTACTTTACTAGATTATTGCGAGTATTTATTTAAGTTTTTACATTCTTGTCTAATCTCGACCATCTCTATATATAAAACCAAGTCAGGTTAGTTACACGATTTATAACTCAAGAACTGCTGAACATATTTAAACGAAATTTGGTACAGAAATAGAATAGACCTTGGGAAATGATATAGCTACCTATTATCTCATAAAAAGGATTCCAAAGGGGTTGAAAATTATAACTAAATATACACAGTAAATTTTACTCGTGCGAAGCCGGGGTGGGTCGATTAGATAAAAAAATAATTCAAACCGTTGATTCGTTATCAATTTCACCATAATTCGTCAAGATAAGTTCGATGTCTATTAAGGTTTTCTCGAATTACTGAAGGATCAATACTTGAGGAGAATAATTCTAAATATTCTCTTTAGCCTGAAACTGTCGCAGATAAAGAACAACTCTTCAAGGAGTTCTTTATCGGGTCGGATGAATGGCTTCAGAATACATGGAGGAGAAAAACATCCAGGAGCATACTAAGCGTTATAAATTTAATATTTTATTTTCTGCTTTGGTTCTTGAATTATTTTCTTCTAAAGTTTTATTTGACTTCATATAAATATAACATTAACTTCTTTTGAAATACTGATTGTAAATAACATGTTTACAATTACAAATGTAAGATCTAGTTTATAGCATCGAGTCCATCAATGTGGGTCATGAGATCAATACTCTTGCAATACAAACTGGTAGCATGCTGCATGGGTGTGGCAGTGACATGGTGTGGCTGGCTGGCTGGCTGGCTGGTACTCCGTATTCCATGCCACATGACTGTAATTAGCTTACATGAAAGCGGTTACATGATTTTAAATTTAAAACGATGACGCGTTTTATTTATGGAGGTTCAGATTATGCAATGCATAAATTAAGTCTCATTGCATTATCGTATCTATTAAAGAGATTGGAACTAACTTTTTTATTGACACGAAATAAATAATGAAAACTAAACCTACATTTAATTTTAATATAATGCAATTTAACACGTGTATTTAACTGTAATATCTTCGAAAATATTCATTTAAATTGCATGCTGTAAAGGGCCATATTGATCTATATTAAATGCACAATGTGTTTAAGGTACCTAATTGAATAGGGATTAATGCTGTATTGTTTAAAATCACTTCGTGAATAAGCCATTATTTCTCGTAAAAAAAAGTAAAAGATAAAAATGATTATTGTGGGTTATCACTAAGAGATAGACATTCACCATCGCGGAATTTTTTGTAGACCTTTTTAAGAGGTACAATATTGTAGTACATTATTTTGGTCTATCTCGTAGGGTTCAGCCAACGTTTGCAAGCAAAAGAATGTGTTTAAGAAAACCTCTAAAATTATCAATGTTTCTCGACTATAATATGCATTTATTATACATATAAACCATCCTCTTGAATCACTCTATCTATTCAAAAAAATCACATGAAAATTCGTTGCTCAGTTTTGAAGATTTAAGCATACATAGGGACAGAGGGATATAAAAATACAAACCCACACGAAACTGCTAGATAAAACAATTTAGAAATCCCAATGAATTCTTAGGTTTTTCACGATTGTTATACAATACATGAACAAAATCAAATAAAAAACCTTAACACGATAGAAAGCGTTTTATAAAGTACTAGTCGATCCGCACTACTTCGTCCACGTGTAGCTCCGTTCCTATTGGTCATAACGTGATGATATATACCTTATAGCCTTCCTCGATAAATGAGCTATCTAGCACTGAAAGAATTTTTCAAATCAGACCAGTAGTTCTTGGGATTAGCGCGTTCAAACAAACAAACTCTTCAGCTTTATATATTAATATATAAGATTATTCAAATTAGAAAGATACCTTTAAAAACTGAGACTATTATCTTTAAAGACAACTTCAAAGCTGATGGTCAAATCTCGAAAGATCTCTTCTAAGATAGTAATTGAATATTGGAAGCCAGACAGTTTAGTTGCATTTATATCCATGATAGTTGAAGGATGCTTCGGTAATAAATTCAGCTTCTTTTAAATTACGCAATAACCTTTAGAAACTTTTTTATGTTTCACAAAGAGGAAAGTTACGTGAACCGTCATATATAATGAGTTACACTGTTTAATTTGTTTTTACTTACATGACATGGTTGTTGAGTTTTTCTTCGCGGTAATGATACCATATATAATATTTGAACAAAAAGTACATCGTATACTTTCGCGTTCTGTATTTGGTATGGATATTGTTCTGCAATTTCTTTTACACTACACCGCTTTATTTATAAGGAACTACATTATTATTGTCTTTATCATTAATTGCATCTGCTGTTTCTTCGCTATGGTGAAATTCTACGAAACACGTTAAACATGTTTCAAAGCTTTATGCACAGCAAAAATGGAAAGAAATAAAAATAAAAAATGTAATTATTTTTGCCGATCTAGTAAATTTTTAGTTCGTCTATATATTTCTACTGACTCATATATATAATGTTAAAAACAAATTCTTCATTTGAAGTACTCGTAGTTGATAAAAAAACATTAACTAATAAATTCACCACCACCACCTATTATCATCCCGCTAATTTATACTGTTTTCACTATTATTTTTTTTACAATAAACTTTTAATAAAAAAACGAACTATATTTTATCAAATATTGTATAACGTTTTGTTGACTTATCGCCTTATCTTACTGGTTACCTGGAAGAGATCACTAGCCCAGTGTTAAGGTCGCGTTTTTTTTTAAAGATCACCTTTACCCCTTTACCCCTGCTATTAAGCTGAAATGCTTGTATCGGGAGTTTGTGTCAGGAGTGGGTCACGCTAGTAGTCCAATGTCCGGGATTTGAACCCACAACTTATCGATCGTGAATCCAACGCCCGAACCACTAAGCTACTGATAATATATGCAAAATAATATATGTAAATAGTTAGCAAATGTTATAAGTTATCCTAAGATGTATGCAATAAAGTCTTTTATCTATCTAAGTAATAATTAATATAGAGAGGTGTGTTTGTAACAAATGATTGACACAAGACGTTCAACGCGTAACTGTTTATAGCTCTACATTTTGTAAAATATATATAAAAGAACACTTTCTCTATCAAAACCATTGAAACGTGAAATAATCTGTGGTACACAATAGTTCGTACCGCTGGCGGACCTGTGCGCGTGACAACACTGCTTGTTGGATAAACTTGATTAGTGGATTTCTACAATTACTTGCTTTTTATACGTTTTACGATTCTTTACGAAAGCTCTGATATTTAGTGAAACCATATTTATGTTCAAAATACGAAAATAATGACTTGTCTGGCTACATAAATATTTTATTGTTAACTAGCTGACCCGGCAAATGTTGTTTTGTCTTATAAATTTGGGGTGGGCCACCCTTATCACTTAGGGGGATGAAATATAGCTAGTAGCCGATTCTCAGACCCACTGAATATGCATATAAAATTTTATAAAAATCGGTCGAGTCGTTACGGAGTTTGGTAACAAACACCGCGAATCAAAATTTTGTATATTATGTTATTCTGCAATTCGGGTTGGGGACAAATTCACCAAATTGAAATTCACGAAAATTGGTCTAGCCATTCTCGAGTTATAAGTGTTCGAACAAACCCGACATTGAGGAGATAAATACTATTTAATCCCAAAACGAAAAAAAATCTGAATTAATTTTATAAACGACTAGGGGCCCGTCTCGGCTTCGCGCGGGTGGAATATTATTTTTAAAAATATATTGGCCCTCCCGCATTTCGGTGCCCCCTCTCTTGCCGCTTTACTCGCTGCGCTGCGTCGCTACACTGGCCCGTCGCGTCGACGTGTATTTTTTGTTTATATTGATATTTTTAATTTCGTAATATCTTTTGAATGGAAAGTCCGATTTTAATAATTCTAAAAGTAATTTACAGGTATTGAAATAGTCTTGAATACGAAATAATTTATTTGGATAAGGATTAATACAAAATTATAGAAAACATGGTCTGATTTTGATAGGCATTTTTATCAACTTTTAAAATGTAAAAAAGTAGTTAGTGACGTAACTATAATAGTTGGACATATGGTCTCGCGGACTTTTTTGTAGATATTGATACGTTCTATAATATTGTACAACATTTTTTTGTTCTATCATCAATACTTTTTGCAGCGCATGCGATGAAAGATATTTTATGGCAAATTTTTTGGCACCTTGGGTTGGTTTTCGTGAGATTTCCTAAGGATCTCTAATTTTTTCTTGTAATAAATATAGCCTATGTTACTCAGGGATAATGTAGCTTCCTAATGGTGAAAGAGTTTTTGAAATCGGTCCAGTAGTTTTTATGTTTATTCGTTACATACAAAAATACAAATCTTACTTCTTTATAATATTAGTATAGATATAGATATAGATATCGAAACCATTATTGCGAGTATAAATGATTAAACTAATATGGAAATAACTTTATATTATGTCAAGTATACCGACGTGAAGACAATATATAACCTTTAGTGTATATGGAAGTTAGTGTTATAGTGTCGTGGTTAAGGTCACCATTCTTCAGGTCAACGTAAATTTACTTTATTATCTAATGTAGTTGGCGAGGTCGAGAGGTGGAGGTGAGAATTAACATATAATGAAAGAGCTCTTTAAACCTGCTCCTGGGTCTCAAGCCCCAGGCACTACTCGCCTCAGTCTAAATTGCATGTGTATACGTATTGCTGTACAGTAATGTGTATCATAGCTCTCTTATTATATGACACGTAATAGTTTGTTGGTACGGAACGCTTTAAACACAAACCCAACTCTTACTTGGCTGGTTTTGGCGAAAAAAAAAGGTATTCAATTTTCATTGTTATCTGTTCTATAACGAGATAAGTACGCAGTAACCCGTGACACAAATAAGAAGCAAACTTGTTTTTTTCGTTAATTGGAAATTGCAAATTATGAATTAGATCGATCTATGTACAGTGATTTCATTTTTTATCTTATTGTCTATGCAATCAACTTAAAATTACTCAAGCTTAAATTTTTATATCTTAACTAGCGACCCGCCCCAACTTCGCACGGTTTCTCTACTATAATATACATGTATTATACACATAAACTTTTCTCTTGAATCACTCTATTTATTGGTGAAAACCGCATTAAAACACGATGAGTAGTTTAAAAGATCTAAGCGAATAGACATCATAAGTGACTATTTTTATTCGACTATGTTTCACCCTTGCGCCTAAACTACTGAACCAACTTTCAGGAGTGAGGTGTCAATAGATTAATAATGGCGCTGGTGACATATTCTATAAAAAAAATATTATTTTTTTATGACGGATTTTATACCTCAGATTCTAACCTAGAAAAAAATTAAACTGAGATAATTATCACGTGTTTGGTATTAAAAGAAAGGTCTTGGTGAGCACATTACAAATATGTGTATATATCGTATTGTTTAAATCAACATATATAAAAATTAAGTTTAAAAAACTATAACCCGATTACGTAAAAAAGTGGTCTGAAAAGAACGAAACAAGAAAATAATTCAGGTAGAAACCCAGAAATGGGTCGCAGCTATGTATACCTACTATGATTAGGGGAACACTACCATGAAACAGACATGGTAGGTATATGTACATGGGTCCGCTAAAATAAGTTAGCCACACTAATTTGAGTAGCACCCTGTTATTTATGATATTGGTAGTTAAATTTTTACTTTCTTGAATATTGGGCAACTGATAAATATTAATCGAAGAAGAATAGCTTGCAAAATAAAAACACCGTCCCGAAAGAATCAACACTATTGCATCGCAATTATTCCAGCCGTAACTCTGAAGGTCTGAGTCTAAAGTATAACCACCAGGAGGATATTATATACCTACATATTTTTTTTTTTTTTTTTGAAGTTAAAACTTCTTTAGCGCATAAGTGATAGTACTTCTATACTGATAAATAAAGCAACCCTGACCATTCCAAAATATTCAAAAATGCACAACGTTAATGTTCAAGTTTTCACTTCTGCCGGCACTCCTCCAGTGCAATCCGTTTTTAGGGTTCCGTAGCCAAATGGCAAAAAATGGAACCCTTATGGATTCGTCATGTCTGTCTGTCTGTCTATCTCTCTCTGTAAGTCACAACCAATTTTATAATACAAAAGTGGTAATATGTGTACCCCCCCCCCCTGTAACTTCTAAGATAAGAGAATGATAAAACTAAAAAAAATATATGATGTACATTACCATGCAAACTTCCACCAAAAATTGGTTTGAACGAGATCTAGTAAGTAATTTTTTTTAATACGTCATACGAAGAGGCACACAAATTGATAATATTTTTGGAAATATTTCTTGTCTAATTGGAATACTGCAATATGGACTCGCTTATAGTTAGATTTAATTCCCATCATTCAGGTACCTTATTATAATGTTTACTTAGCAATAACTTAATTTAAAAAAAATACGCAATTATTAAAACATCGATCAAACTTACAACGAACTACAAGAGCTTTTATATAATTTTACATGTTGCTACGGAACACTTCATGGCCAAGTCCGACTAGCACTTGGCCGCTTTTTTTTCCTCTCTTGATGGCAGTAACTAGTCACCCACTTACAATGAAGAATATATGTACAATAATAATTAAAATTGCTTTTTAAGTCTGAATTTTGAATGAATATATCATCAATAAAATAACACTTAATTTACTGAATAGTTATTACATGTAATAACATACATGGTACATGAATTCTTAGTACTAATTCAATTTGTTTTGGCTTCGACGATATTGTCCTAAATAACTCAGTAGATAACTGCAATACAATTATGCGAAGTTACGAAACTGAGCATCGTTGAATACATTTAAGTGTAAGCTGACGACTACGTTAATTAACGCCTAAAGAAAAGAAAACATTATGTTTAGAAATAGTAGTGAATTAATCCATACATGTAAATAAAATTGGAGTGTCTGTTTGTAATATTAAAATAACCGCTTTTTACTAAGTGCATATGGATGTATACACGCCACGTACATATACCAAAACAACATTTTTTACAATTTTTTTCTGACTTTCTGTCTGTCTGTTTGTCCCGGCTAATGTCTGAAATGGCTGGACCGATTTTGACAAGACTTTCACTGGCAGATAGCTGATGTAACAAGGAGTAATTTAGGATATTTAACATCTTGCTACGACCCATAGGAGCGGAGCAACACGCGAACGAAGTCGCACGGGTCGGCTAGTCTAATATATAAAATTCTCGTGTCACAATGTTAGTTACCATATTCCTCCGAAACGGCTCAACCGATTTTTATGAAATTTTATATGCATATTCAGTAGGTCTGAGAATCGGCTAAGTGATAAGGGTGGCCCACCCCAAATTTTTTAAATTTATATTGCAAAACGTTTGCCGTGTCAGCTAGTTCTCTATAAGGATTTAACTTGCTCTATATAGTCTTACTCTATAAAGAACCTTTTTAAGTTTATAAGCTGAATAATTTTATTATGGCATTGAATATAATTTACAGTGACTCAACTATTGCCACAATTTTATAATATCTGAACTGGAATTCACAGAAAAGCTGATTAAATAAATATAACAAAATAAAATACAAAAACATTGTTTCTATGTCATGCAAAGTAATTATTAAACTGCGATACGTTTTTCAAGGAAAATAAATTAGATTTAAACAAAATTTTGATCAGATTTTGTTGCTCAAACAATAATTAAAGAGAGTATGAATGACCTCGAGTATCAAGTTTTTTCTTGACAAGTTAGGCTTTATATTAAAAAAATTGTGTCTCTTAGTTAAAAGAAGAACTGTATAATTTTTAGTCTGAATATTATCAGTTTAGATCTGATTAGCATCAGTTATAAAATTTTCACAACATTTCGACAACAAGTGATACCAGTACAACATAATTGGTGTTCATGCATACACTTTTCCGATTACATTATGACTACAATGATTGTTATCTGACTCACAAACTGACCTTTAGGTTTTTATAAATAAAAAGCAATCAACGTCCTGCTGCTCAGTAGTCGTAATAAATATTTAAATAAAACAGATCGTAATCATAGTAATAACTTAAGATTTTATAGTTTTTAGTGAATCATGTCTGCCCTTTTGAAAAAGAAACTGAACTTATAAAAGATGAAATAATATTTTAAAGTAATTGTCCTCGATTTTTTACAACATCAACTTGTTGACATCCACTCTACACACTCTTTTATCTATAATATATATAGAACTAGATGTGCCGCGACTTCGTCCGCGTGGAGAAGTGTCTTTGGGATATTAGACTAATTATTTTACACTTGTTTGTAATGCCAAATGGAACACATATGGCACAGCACCGCGCCGTACATGATGAGCGCCGTACAATCCTTTCAACCCCTTACAACCCTTTTAACGCATTAAAAGTAAAGAATATGACCTTTCTTGGACTCTAAACTATCTGTATACCAAATTTTATTTAAATCGGTTCAGTAATTTTGGCGTGAAAGCGCGACAGACAAACAGGTAGACAGATAGAGTTATTTGTGATTTATCAGAAAGTACCTACTTCGGACTGATTGGTATAGAATGTAGATAGCATGGAGACCAGTGCGAGTCATATCTTATATCCTGCCTATCAAACATAATTAGATATTTTCCTAATAATAACATTGCACTGTGTTACGTAACAGTTGGTAGCCGTTGTCCGGTGGTCGGTGTCGGTGTCGGTGGAAAGTGAAATCGGAAGATAATGTCGCATCTACACGCGAGACTTGCGCAGCCAACGAGAACACGGTGACTCGGCACTTCAATAATACAATTATTATGTCACGGATATATAAACATAATTTTTACATTCAACGAAACGAGATTATTTTTTATAGAAATCGTGGATAAAATGATGTTGAACTATTAACGCAAATTAGTCGTCAGTTGAGCTTTGACTTTTTATAATATCCGTCTGTCTGTATATCCCTATGTATGCTTAGATCTTTAAAACTAATTTATATGTATAGTTTATGCATATTATAGTAAAGAAACATCGATAGTTTTAGATGTTTCTAATGTGATGTCGTAAGTAAACACATTTTTTTGCGCTTACAATGCAAACGCTAGCTGAACCCTACGAGATAGACCAGAATAATGTACTACAGTATTGTGCACCTTAAAAAGGTCTACAAAAAAGTGTGCGATGGTGTATGTATATCTCTTAGGAATAACCCACAATAATCATTTTTTATACTTTATTTTTTAGGAGCAATAAGAAGTAGAGGCTTATTTACGAAGTAATTTTAAACAATGCAGCATTAATCCTTATCCAATTAGGTACCTTAAATACATTATGCATTTAATATATTATAGATCAATATGGCCCTTTACAGCATGCAATTTAAATGATTTTTTTCGAAGATATTACAGATTTAAGGATTCAGGGATGTAGCGATAGCACGACGCGTGCCTATGAAAACATGTTTGTATTGTCTAATGACAAAAAAGCTGTGAACGTTGTATATAAAGACTTCTGTAGTATATTTAGTATCAGCATGCACTGAAACCTGTCAGCATAATTTGAAACAGTTGTTACAGGATCGGCATACAAAGAATTTCGTCCTTAACAGACGATTCTTATAAGGATAAGAAAAATACTCAAAATATGTTCATTCTAGAAACCAAACAGCATACAGAGTAAAACAATAGTGCCAAATATTATTACAATGAAACAAAATAGTAATTCTGATAATAGCACAAGGTTTTTACGTTAGCAGCTCTACTCGTGTTTCAATACAAATATCTAATTGATGAAGGTCACTGTCGCAAACACAAGCATATCAAATCGAGTGATAAGCGAAGGCATTGACATCGTTCAGCTCGTCAAACTAGTCCTAAACCTATTGTGACTGCCCCACAAGTGTCACCGATGGAGCAACATGTCTACTTGCTATTCTACATAATATAATAGGGCGCAGTTATTCTCACACTCGTATTTCTGTTGAAAGTTTCATCATGAAATTTCAAGTTCATATAAGTTTAAGTACTACCAGGCCGCGTCAAGCGGAATACTTATGAGCGCCTGTACTTGAAGAGCAAAAAAAAAGGTCGTTCGCCAACAAGTATCTTCTGCGCCAATTATTTGCGCCCTGTTTTTTTTTCTATTCGAATCATGTCATATTATAATTTCGGTTTGGCGGCTCCAAAAACGTTCCTAGCGCCTTTTCTGCCCTGACGCAAAAAGAAACGAGATGGTTTTTCGTATAATATATTTTCGTATAACTTTCTATCTGTTAAGCTAGCAAACTTTTAATTAGAGGTAAAGGTAGAGGAGGACAAGGGACATATTTTATCGAAAAAAAGGTGTTAAAGTAGGGGATGAAAGTTTAAACTTAAGATAGAAGCTCATATAAAAACTAAATAAATATTTTATTTTTTTTTAGTTAAAGGAGCATCAGGTAACAGAGCTGTGTTATAATAAAATGAGTAAAGCATTTCTTGTATACTTTATTACCATTAACTATCTTTCTTCTCAAACAATAACGCATAGCTTGCATTTTAAAGATACAAAGCTGTTGTTGATCTAACCAACTAGACGACAGAGGCCATAAAAACCATAGCCTTATCTAATCATGTACGTCTAAATAATAAATGCCTTTCTTAGCATCAATGAAGAGTAATTTATTGTAAGACTCGAATAACCCTGGACGATGAAACGATTGAGCAATCGTCAACTCGATTGACATGTACTTGCGAATGTTCTATCTTAAGGCTGTATTGATTAAGTTCACGTTAAACTGATTATTTACTTTTTTAGAAGATAATTTATGAATATGATGTTTATGGAAGACGATAACTAACTCATCTTATGCTCGTTTTTCTTATAGTATTAAAAGAAACTCTTCTTCTTCTTCCATGTTTAATTTAGTTTTTATTAGATGACACTATATTTAAAGCTTCAAATATTGATTCAATCACAGTCACGTTATCGTCACTATCATTGATCTGATTGATGATAGGCCATATTAGCAGCGTTGATTAAATATCGATATTTTTATTTAGAATTACTGATATTTATTACTAATATTTTTGGCGATATATCGATATTGACTCGATATTTTTTTAAATAAGTTTATTTTTTCTCGCCAATTATTTAACTACAACATCGTCGTCGTAATTTCCTAAAATTGAAAAATCTTTATTACTATGAGTTTTATGCAAAAAACAAATTCCTTTTTTTTTAGTTAATGTTAATAACTTTTGCAATTTTTGCAAGCTATCTAGCTATAATCTAGATTCCATTCTGAATCGAATGACACCTCTATTTAATTGATTTTTCGGAAACTGCTCGAAAAAGTAGACCAAAAAGGCACTATTACATTTCGAAACATTTGTAATTTAATTTTTTTTAATAAATATACTGAATTATAAACTGTAAATTATTTTTGAACTTGTGTAAGTTTTTTGCAGCTAATTTAAAATATATCGATATTTTTTATCGATATATCAAACTCCGATGTTGACATTATTGAAAATATCGATATATCGAAAATCCAATATTAAAAAAAATATCAACAGCCATTTTTTTTTATTTATTATTTTATGAATTTCTTTAAGTAATTTATTTTATAATATTACTAAACATTACAAACATTGTTGCATGAAATATTATTTAATAAATTATGTGTTTCTGTGTAATATTGTTCAGTTAATTGAGGCAGCGGTTAATTGTTTCCTACACGCGAATGCCGATGCGTTGTATTAGTGTATTTATACGAGTAAATGATTAACAAAAACTGTTATCACGAAACTGTATAACTTTATAATTATTTCCTTCCCGAATGCAGCGGGATTTGAAAACACGTATTACTTCTAATTTGCTTAATTAATTTAACGTTTCTTTGGCAAATATTCCTAAGATGGCTCTATCAAACAAAAAACTATATATATATATATATATTATTTACATAGCCTTATTGTTTTCGCGTATCAACATTACACCAAATTTGATCAGCACGTGTACTGCATGACTATTAGTCTTGGGTAGTTCGCGAACGACCTAGTTCAAAAGAGTGCTCCTTTAGGTGAACTATACGAACTAGTTCGTCGGCAATCTCGCTCTTACTTCTTTCTAGTTCTTATATTTTTTAAATTGAATTAATTACTTTTAGGGATGCTTATGTTTCATCCATACTTGACTACTTGTTTTCTTTAAAAATAAATATGTAATAAATAAAAGTAGTGTATTATTTCTAATAAAAAATTGATATATACTTATATATTTAAATGGTTATAGAAATATCAAAATATTGTTCATAAACATCGATATTTCTAAGATCGATGTTTCACTTTTGAGAATATCGATGTTTTTTCCTTTATTTGTTATTTTTACTAAATTGTTTAAAACCAGAACTAACGAACTAAAAGAGGGAACTAGTTCGCCTTTGGATTACGAACTAAAAGGAGCGCTCATTTTGGTGACCGATTAGGTCCAAGACTGAGTCGTATAACCTTGTATAAGAATTTTATAAAAATATGAAGTTCTAACGTATGTTAGGATCTCGTAACTCTCGTAGAGCCAATAGAGCCGGTACTGTAACAAGTCGATATGTTTCGCAATGCCACCTGCGGCCGCGTGTGAATACAGGGATATGGTATAAGTGATGGGAGGTAAAGACATTTTAAATTAAAAGAATACGTTTTATTGCTTTTGAGATTTAGATACTTAGATATTACAGATTATGAAACTCTCAGTGTTGGGAAAAGAAGTTGGAAAATGGATTGCAGATTGTAAAAGTCTTGGCTGAAAACACAGGACAGAAAAATGTGTCTATAAAATTAAAAAGCACCCGAGGAAGAAGAACAAGTTTACCTCTTATGTACAACTAGCTGCGCCCCGCGGTTTTACCCCCTATATTTTGGATAATTCACACTATATCATTAAAAATTATAGCCTATGTATTATTCTGATGTGTAAGCTGTATTATTGTAAAGTTTCATCAAAATCCATTCAGTAGTTTTTACGTGAAAGAGTAACAAACATCCATACATTCTTACAAACTTTCGCGTTTATAATATTAGTAGGATAGTAGGATATTAAATGTACTCTATTCACACGAGTATACGTTTTTTTACCATAACAAAATAAAAACGCCTCAATTAAAAAGTCACAGATAATTAATAAATAAAAATAATATATAAAATCGGTATGTCTATACGTAAAATCGTATTAGATCCAGTCATATACCAGTGGTCTACGCCTCCAGCTAATGTGTACTAGTAATTAAAGAGGAAAGGTTAATTATATACTACTCAAAGTATCATTAATAATATTATCAAATATTATGAAACTGACGTGGCATTTAAAATAAATTTTATCACTTTAAAATAAATATTTTTAAAGCTTAAATACTTTTTTTTTGAAGTTGTCTACGTAATAATCAACACGAATTGGTTTCTGCTAGTAAAATCAAACTTGTAGACAATCATTACAATCAACACGAAATAATTTCTGCTTATAAAATCAAACTTGTAGACAATCATTACAATCAACACGAATTAATTTCTGCTTTTAAAATGAAGCTTGTAGACAATCATTACAATCAACACTAATTAATTTCTGCTTGTAAAATCAAACTTGTAGACAATCAATATCATCAACACGAATTAGTTTCTGCTTATAAAATCAAACTTGTAGACAATCATTACAATCAACACGAATTAATTTCTGCTTGTAAAATGAGGCTTGTAGACAATCATTACAATCAACACGAATTAGTTTCTGCTTATAAAATCAAACTTGTAGACAATCATTACAATCAACACTAATTAATTTCTGCTTGTAAAGTCAAACTTGTAGACAATCATTACAATCAACACGAATTAGTTTCTGCTTATAAAATCAAACTTGTAGACAATCATTACAATCAACACTAATTAATTTCTGCTTGTAAAGTCAAACTTGTAGACAATCATTACAATCAACACGAATTAGTTTCTGCTTATAAAATCAAACTTGTAGACAATCAATAACGAAGCAAGCAAATGTTACGTGAGCTATTTACAAGATATTTTCTAGGTTCAGTGTAAACAAGCGATTAATCGCGTGTCCTCATGTGTGTCATATCCAGCCGCACGCGTGTCTCGTTTCTAATCGATAGAAAACGAAGGAAGTAAAGCGTATTATAATTATCATAACATTATACAATCGGAAAATTGCTTAATTAGACTCACTTAACTGTTATTAAATAATTAATTAAACGATTGGTATTTTGTAAACAATTGTTTCTTTTTAGGTAAACAAGCTAGATTTTACTTCTTAATCAAACAGAAAGATTTAAAATTCTATTACTCGCTCGATTCGTTAGAAGAAATATAATCGACTTTAAAAGCTCTATAAGCTTGGGAATGAAAATGCGGTAGATATTATCCAAGTATGGACGGTGAGTGTTGCGTAATGATAAAACAACATACCTAATGTGTACTTTCAATGTATATTCTACCACAATCTGATCACAAAATCTTAGAAATTTTCTCGAATTTAAAATAAGAGGATTTTATGGAAATTTATTTCTAAGGCAGAAACCATAAAAATAAGGACGAGCCGTTTCTGACAAATTGTTATAAATATTTTTTAAATAAATGTAAATTAAATCATTATCATCCTCATCATCACAACCGATTAACCTGCCTACTACTAACCGATTAGCCTACTGTGGAACCGGGTCTCCTCCTCAGAATGAGAAGGGGATCAGGCCTTTGGAGAACTCTCAGGAGTACAGGTGTTTGCCTGTGTGGGGGATCGAATTCGGACCTCCCAAGTAAGACACTTAAGTCTGAACTACTGACTGAGTGCTTTTTAAAAAAATAAAATTTAAGTAAGTAATATCTAGTAAATCCGCTTTAGCCTTTAAATTTCTCATATTACAAACGCGCATATTTCATGCGAGTTTTTACATTGTCGCACATGTATGGAGTGTGTTATGAAATGCCACGTGATTTATTCACTTATGTTAATACTTTGAATTTGAAATAATTCTCATTAACTCGAGCTCTAACGTATTTGGAGAATGTATGCGAGAAATTCACATAAGGATCTAAGTTCTCTATTAATTAACTAAAGTTTTATAAAATGTCAATTATATACGTTTATTCTAAAGCGAAATATAAAAAAAAATATCTATTCTCATGTCTTATTTAATTCTTACAAATGAAAAATTATAGACCGAGGTGATGTGCTTTCATCTTAATGTTAATTATGTATGTACAGTACGAAAATATCTTATATCATGCTGTATATAATATATATAATCTACTTAGTTCTATAGGATTGAGAAAACGCATTAATTTCGCCACATTAAAGAATATTAGTTTTTTATGTTTTACCTTTGTCAAAGTTAAAATTCAGAATCTAATTTATTATTATAATATGGAGGGCTAAGTGGTTATCTTTTTTATTACAATATAAATATGCACTAAATCAACCTACACTCCTTACTCAGAAAAAAGGTAAACCAGTTTAAATATCCTTGTCACAACGTCCTTCAAATTCAAAAACCTATAACCTTAAGTCGCCCACACTTATGTATTATTAATATTTTTTTAAAATAAAATGAGAGAACTATACAATAACTTAAGTAAGGGAAAAGAGTTAATAATGCAATATATTATAAGTTTTAAATAAAACTCTGCATGTCAAATGCCATACAATCAATTCTACGTAAACTTTGCAAAAGACTGTAATTATTCGCAATTCTAAATAGATGCTTAAGCGCTTTTAACTTTAAAAAATTACTTGTAAAAAAGAACTGTACTTTCGAAACGTAAAGTATTGTTATTGTGAATCGTATTCGATTCTAACTATAGTTTATAATCTGGAATTAAAAATAGGGAACCTAAACTTTCCCAATTCTAAAGTCGACGAGTAGTTACGTAGATGCAAGCAGATATTAATACCTAACATTATAAATTCTACAGTAATGCTGCAATATTGTACCAATTTATGAAACTATAAGATATTCTTTTTTATTATTATTGGCTAATAAATAGGTAGGAAATAGTTATTAAACTGCAATTTGTTGTAATAGAAAACTGTCTTCACAGGTCTATAACAATATTGTTTAACAAAATATTACACGGAACGAGCACTTTTTGTTCAATTTTTGTGGTATAAATAATCGAATGACAAAAAGCTTATAGTTGTTTGCAGGAAACAATTTATCAGTTTTTCTTATTATGGCGAGTTAATGGGTTTTAGGAGACATTGTATCAACGCATTGCGCGGCTTCGATCTCGTTGAAGTCTTTTGTATGGACGCGGGCGGCGCAGACGCTGTGATGTAACTGATTCAATTTCAAACCAGGTTAAACATTGACTTGTACTTAATTATAAATATCGAGCTCGAAATTCGATAGCTATATTAAATATTAAAAAGTGATTTAAAGGTAATCCTAGTTTAGGGTACAAAAAAATCCTTTGTATTTATCACTACATTAAAAAGCTGCTAGTGGATGGAATTTTCCACTAAACATGAAACATTTAAATGTTTGTCCTACATCATATACTATGTAGTTTCAGTATATTTTGTTTATTAAGTAAAACCTTGCGTGAAAGAAGGACAAATTACAATTTATTATTTGCCAAAAAAAATATAACACCAGCGCACGTTTTACATGTAATCGTGAAAGTGAAAAGAAAACATTACTACCATAATAATCTCTTAAAGAGCTCATTTAAACGATAAAAATCAAGATTAGCTGCAAATAAAGATGCAATGAAACCACCGATTCATATCTTTCTGCACTTAAAGCATTTAATAGCAATTATATAGATGAACTTTCACTTATCGATACCTAATCGGCTATTCGTATTGCATCGGAAATTAAATTAGAGCTACTTTCATCACGATGCGCATAATGGAAACGTATCTAAAAGTCTGTTGAAAAAGTATCAATATGAAAAGCGAAAGTTTTAACTGAAACTTATCAAATCTAAAGGTAAAGTTGTTTTAAAGTTTTAAGATAAATGTATGATTTTTACATACATAAACGAAATATAATTTTTATTAGAGTGAAATACTTTTAACGAACTGGTCAATGTCAAGTTTATACCAAAAGGTTTTCGACCTCACAACATCTATATATAGAAATACTTATAGTTATTCTTATTATGTAAGAGATATTTATAAATATTTAAATGTAGTATAAAAATAAAATGTATTATGTATTAAAATCCATTTTTTTGAGCTGTAATTTCATAGAAATTAAATTGCCGCGCGGCTTAGAGAATGAAGAGAAAGCAATTGATTTCACATATTTATAAGAAATTAGACAGGATGACATGTGCGCATTATAAAACTTGCTACCGATTTAATTACTTCAAGGAAGTGTCAGTGAAGTTCCTATATCGGTACATTAAGTGTTTTATAACTTTATAATAGGTAAAGAAACTCATACCAATACTAAATAAATAAAGTCTAGTAGAATAACAGTAATTTTACTCATAATGAAGTAAAGCGAAATCGATAATTATAGAGTGTACTGTACGAAAATATAATTAACATTTTAAATGACTAACAACTGTTTTGTACCTTAAGCAAGATAACATTAAAGATATTTCTAATTGAGGAAAAATTTCGAAATATTGTTAAACAAAGTGTAACAAGAATTAGCAGAGAAACCAGATTGAAGCACATAAAACCACGGACCGAAAAAAATAGTTATAATTACCTAATTTCCATATTTTAGCACAAAAATCACCGACACAAACAATGTATGATAGCACTCGCCGCGGGGAGGTACTGCGCCGCTCTGGCTTTCACCCTCATTTATAAGCAACGCCGCGGCTCCTCCGACGCGCCAGCGGACTCCGGCCACCGCCACCGCCACCGGATCCTACAAATGCAACTGTTTGCCAACATTACGCTAATTCAAGCTGTTCGGATAAAACATCACCAGATGCTAGTCGGTAGCCATTGCTTTTTCTAGACCTAGACCTAAACAGTCAGGAAGTCTCTAAAAGCATTATACGATTTTGCTATAGTACTATGTTATCTTCTTTATTTATCGTTTTTTTTTTTTTTTTAAAGATTACTAGCAGTATGGATCACATACTACTAGTATTCCCATTACCCCTCCTAGTAAGCTAATAAATAGCTTGTGTCAGGAGTGGGCCACGCCAGTAGTCCAATGTCCGGGATTTGAACCCACGACTTGTTGATCGTGAATCCAACGCCCGAACCACTGAGCTACTGACGCTTTGGTTATAATCCAACGATATACGACTGTCACACTGTTATTATATACTTAGAGATGGGACATTTTTACAAACACATGTATTTGAAATACAAAATACTAAATGCAATATATATATTTCCATTTTGTACTTAAATACTTTTGTTTGTATTTGCAAAATGCAAAATACATTTTGATATTAATAAATTTAGTCATCATCAAAAAATGACTGTGATAAAGTATTCTCATTATGGCAACACTGTTCTGATGGGTAATAGATTTAATATTTTATACTTCGTCCAAAATAGCTTGATACGGATGACAGCTAATATAATAGCTATAAAAACCTGTGATATAACTTTTAACCGGCTTCTATGGTGATTTCGTTTGACAACACAAGTAGTCTTCGTACGTACAAATATAATAGTGGAACCAGTGATGGACAAGGAACAAACAAATTGGAGAATCATGAATAACATCAGTGTTATATTTTCATAATTACTTAGACAAAATCATAAGTTATTGGACCCTCTAATTCTGTTTAATTTCTATATTTGAGTTATTGCGTCGGTCCAAAACATCCAAAATTATTTTTTTACAATAAAAACGTCTTTCTATAAATAAATAATTTCTATATTTGGAAGTTATTGCGTCGGTCCAAAATTTCACAGTAACATTAAATACTTATATTTAGCCTACATAGTGAATAATACTAAGTACATTTTATCTGTTTTGTCTAATTAAAAAAAATTTAGATAAAAAGTAGATTTTGATTTTTTAATTAAAACAAAATAGAGAGAAGTAGAGCTAGGACACTCGTACTGAGTTTATCTCGTATTACAAATGCCTTCATTATCCTTCCTGCGGAATTAGGGGGCGTCCATTAAATATGTGATACAATATAATTTATACTATATGACGTGAAAAAGAATGTGATTGTGTCAAAAAAACGTACTAATAAAATATAAGCAAATTCATTTAGATCCATAAAAGTATTTTATTTCAATAAAATATTTTGAAAATATGTATTTTGCATTTAGTATCTGAATACTTTTATAAGCTATTTTGCACATCTCTGTATATACCTATGTTGTTGTATTTGTTATTCAGCATCACTTATATTTTTATGATAATATCACAATAGTCAAACTCCAAATATGCTTAACTGTTATAAGATACTGATGCTGCAAAAATTAAGGCAGCAACATATCATTAAGTCTATCATATATTTCTGCCAAATTTCGCGACTACTAATAACAGAGGTTTTAAAAATAATGAGACACATCTACTATCAAGTACCTACCTAATACTCGTATGTGTAGAATAATTCTTTAAATAAATATTTTTCTTAAAAGTTAATTTATTGATTATATGCAGAAGAAAAAATTATTTCCTTCAATTTGTCAATTACCTAAAAAAAAGCAACAAGTTCTATATTTTTATGGAAAGAATAACTGACCCGGAAAACGTTGTTTTACTATGTAATTTATTTCTAGTGGGCCTTATCACCTAGGGGTTTACAAAATAGCTTTCGAGCTACTCTCAGACCTACCAAATTTCATAAAAATTAGTCAAGCCGTTTCGGAGGAGTTCTACAACAAACACTGTGATACGTGTTAGCAACACTGTTTATAAAGTAGTATTAGCGGGTAGATTATTTTATGTGATGCCAAGTATACCGACGGGTAGACAATATATAAACTTTAGTCTCTCTCTGGTGTTTTCGAGTAGTGTACATACAAGTTAGTGTCATAGTGTAATGCTGTTTAGTGGCGTGGTGCTCGGCCTCCGATTATCGAGGAACACGTTGGTAGCGAGGTCGAGTGGTGAAGGTGAGAGTTAACGCTAATAAAGGGCGTCTTTAAAACTGCTCCTGGGTCTCAAGCCACTGGCACTTCTCGGCTTCTATCTAGATTACATATTGTCGTTTGAGTGTTACTGCGCAGTATTGCTCCCTTATACTTAGCACGAGAGATTTGCTGTCTATACTAATATTATAAAGAAGTAAGATTTGTATTTTTGTATTTTTGTATTTAACGAATAAACATAAAAACTACTGGACCGATTGCAAAAATTCTTTCACCATTAGGAAGCTACATTATTCCTGAGTAACATAGGCTATATTTATTACAAGAAAAAATTAGAGATCCTTAGGAAATCTCACGAAAACCAACCCAAGGTGCCAAAAAATTTGCCATAAAATATCTTTCATCGCATGCGCTGCAAAAAGTATTGGTGATAGATCAAAAAAATGTTGTACAATATTATAGAACGTATCAATATCTACAAAAAAGTCCGCGAGACCATATGTCCAACTATTATAGTTACGTCACTATGACTACTTTTTTACATTTTAAAAGTTGATAAAAATGCCTATCAAAATCAGACCATGTTTTCTATAACTTTGTATTAATCCTTATCCAAATAAATTATTTCGTATTCAAGACTATTTCAATACAATCAACCTGTAAACTACTTTTTGAATTATTAAAATCGGACTTTCCATTCAAAAGATATTACGAAATTAAAAATATCAATATAAACAAAAAATACACGACGACGCGACGGGCCAGTATAGCGACGCAGCGCAGCGAGTAAAGCGGCAAGAGAGGGGCCACCGAAATGCGGGAGGGCCAATATATTTTTAAAAATAATATTCCACCCGCGCGAAGCCGGGACGGGCCCCTAGTATTTTATATATTCAATGCAATATAATCAAAATTAGTTACCATAATAATCGTATAAACGTCACAGAGTGCAGACAGTTTTATTATAAAGCAATTACTATCGCGTACCAATCGTACTCTGAGCTCGTACAGCTGAGTAATGATAATAAATGTCGATCAACTTTAAAATTTGAAAGTGCATTAAGTAAAATTAGCAGTACAGTGAAATTATATAAATCCGAGTTTATAGTGTTAGTTGTAGGAAATAGTGTGACAATTGGAGCAAATGATTGTAGTTTTTGTTGTATCGAGATTATTTTTAATAGCCTTATCACAGATATCGTAATTATATAAAAATATTATAGAATTTTACTTTTACAAAGAAACGGCAATATATTACGAGTTCCTTATTATTCATTTCAAATGAAATGGGATTAATTTTATATGTTATAACATACTAGCTGCGTCCCGCGATGTCACCCGCTATATATAATTATCACTATATCATTATAAGTTATAGCATATATGTTATTCTGATGTGTAAGCTATATTACTGTAACGTTTCATCAAAATCCATTCAGTGGTTTTTGCGTGAAAGAGTAACAAACATACATCCATACATCCTTACATTCTTACAAACTTTCGCGTTTATCATATTAGTAGGAAACAGGATACATTTAATGGTTGGTAGCTTATTTATTCATTTACGATATATATAAATAGTATTTATAATATTTTTAATATTCAAAATTAAAATTATTTTTCTGCAAAATTTTGCTGTTTAAAGAAATTACCATTGTGCTTTTTTTTTAAATAAAAATTCAGGGCTAAATGAGCAGAAGACCCACCTGATGGTAAGTGGCCATTGTCCATGGACATGTGCAATACACAAAGGACTTCGAAGGAGTTGTTGTCGACCCTACTGTCCCCTACACCTGTACACTCGGCGTTTGAAGACCCCATATTATAACGCTTTAGGAAAATCTCTGGAGACAGATTATTCCACCAAGGTTTGCCAAGAATCCAAATGATGCGGATGGAATCTGTCCTACGAAGAGTGCAATGGTGAAAAATTATCGGGGGCACTAATTCAAACAATTCTTGTGAACATTCTCCATTGTAGGGAGAGTAGAGAACCACAGAGATACAACGTCTCTCCGGAGACTTAGTTTATCTTAACCGTCTATGAGTCGGAATAGTCGACAATGTGAACAGTTCGTCGTTGGATGGAGTCCAGAGGGAGCAACTGTTACTTAGGGGCACCAGCCCAAAGATACGAACAGTACTCCATATGCGGATGAACCTGAGCTTTGTACAGCAACAGCCGGTGTCCTGGTGTGAAGTACTGTCTCGCCCTGTTTAGTACGCCCAGTTTTTTTGAAGCCAGTTTGGATTTGGTGTCCAAATGGCCCGGAAATTTGACCTCATTCCATATATCAAACCCCAAGACTATTCCTGGTGTGGAGGAGAATGTTCTGGAATTTGGACGCTATTGTATTTCCTTAAAAACCAAGATATTATGTAGCAATTGACGCAGTTAACGTAAACTACTTAATTGGTCTGATTTCAAAATTAATACAGGAACTACGTACCTAGTTTACAAAAATGTGCCGAAATCGGAAAAATTATCTAATAAGTAGTTATGTATCTATTTTATTAATTGAGATTGTTTCCTGTAGCGCCGTAGCGGTCATTACGAATTAAACTTACATCATTATAGAGATTACCATAAAAATTAAGGAAGGATCACCTTATTTGGCAACAAATTGTCGATTTTCACGATATTAGGTCCTATTTAAATGTTAATGTTATAAGAAAATGTATTATGATCTTATTTATGTCTTCCACAATAAAGGTCAGTGGAGTAGTTCATCTTTTTAAATTGTTATCGCTTTAATTATAGTAGGTATTTTGCATTAAAACAGCAAAAAATTTAATATACTTAATATAAAAATGGAATATACATATTTCATTGATGATATCATTATTTTGAAAATTTATACAATATCTTAATTAATAGTAATATAAAAAATAAAAATCTTCCCGCCAAAGGACACAATAAAACCAGGATGCAACTGGTTCTGGTTTGGTTGCATCCTGGTCTAGGAAAGAAGAAATGATAGGAAAAAATATTTTATATGAAAAATGTATTTGTTCCATTACAAATAAACACAAACATTTTAAATAATATATTATACGGCTTCGGAAAATTAAAAGGCATGGCTTTTTGGAGTCGTTTCTTCGTCCCCTAATTTTTAGTAAAACATGTTGATTGCTCTTCTTGCATTTTTTCCAATTTATAAAGGCATGTACAGCAGGGGCAGAAATAAAGACGTAAAAATCTAGCAACTTTAGACTTCGCGTTAGGCTCTGGACAATGCTCGCTGTCTTTATATGTTTGATCTATATGGCTAGAACCTGGATTGCCTGGTTTGATTTCATTAATGTCAAATAAATCTATTGTTTTCAAATTTTTGATCTGCGGTTCTGCTCCATGTTTCCATGAAGTCAACGGTAATAAATATTCTTCAACATTTAAGCTATGCTTTGAAGGGGGTATAATAAGAGTTGCCAAATTTACCATTGAAGAGCTATCTGGATGATGAAGTCCGTCTCCAGGGACTACATTTCCGGTGTTATCTTTCATTACTTTTTTGGAGCATAGTTTCATTCTTAGGACAGTTATATCAGAATCGCTTGGCCAAGATATTACATCTGGCATGATACTTTTTTGACTCTTAGAGCGTAACCTTTTCTTCTTTTTACTTTGATCTAATTTAACTCTGGATAGACCGGTTTCGAAACTTTTTGCTAGATTAGCAGATATACTGCTATCAGGTTCTGAGGGTAGCTTGAAAGCTACCTGCCGGATGTTACCGTTTGCTTTTTGAATATCTATGATATCTTCGATTTTTCTTATTTGGTTCTCATGTGATTCAATGTTTAGGTAGTCCATAATTGTGTCAGCAAAACAATTTAATTTTTTTATAGATATTTTAGCCCAATCAAGTTGGTTTTTTTGACATTTAGTTTTCTGTCATTACATTAAATTTTCTATTATTGCGTGAATTGGAACGTAAATATGCGTTCATTATCACTTAAATCATTATTATTAATAACTGGTTAATTTTAAGTATAGCTCAAAACGACGTATGTAAAAATTTTATAAATTTTAAAGGTATAAATACCTAAATTAAAATCGCGTAATCTAACGTTTAAGATTTACTTGACTAGTATAATGAGTTTTTGAACTGATTCGTTTTTAGCAACAGCCAACAAATTCGAAATGTCATCACAAGACCAAGTTGTCAAAGTAAACGTCTTCTGTCATTATCGGGAGAAGGATGGTGTAATGTTTTCGCTTGGTTAATTTCCTTTTTCTTACGATGGAATCTACCAGCCCAGATGCTGAAAGTGGCGATAAATGTGCTATCAACGGAGACTGTTCGCCGAAATCAAACAAAGACTCTATAAGCTTAAATCACACCAAAAATATTGATGACATCTCTACGCCTTCCGAATTGAAATTCGATGAAGGTAAACAATTATGACTTCGATCAACTTCCTTTTACATCGTTACGATCTCGAGAAAGAGTCGCGATAACGATTAATTGATAGACTAATTGTTTTCCATTATCAAGTCAATACTACATAATTTCTTGTAACTGACTATTTTTGTTTATTTAGACTTTGATTTCGAGGACCCTGATGTCACCGAGAAGCGAAAGGAATTGGAAAAATGTCTAATAAATCCAGATGTTGTCAATTTAGAGCAATGGCAAAACTTTGCCAGAAGTAAAGGAGGACTTATTTCTGGTATGTTTATAAATTATTCAATTTTATCAAATGTCACTGTATTACTCACACTGCAATAATAAATTTACGTCACATCAATAAACTTTCTCTTATAATTTGCAAATTTTGCTACATGGTATGGAACATTATCATCGCTAAGGTGCTTGCAGATGCATATATAATTTAATTTCTTCATTGAACTATTTGTCAGTAAAAATAATAAAATTGCAAAAACATTTCACTAAACTACATTAACTTTATTAGTAAAGGAAATCTTTTTAAGAAAACTGTACCTAGTTTGTGAAAAAAATGATTTCAGACATTGTGTAACCAAAGGCTGGCAGTGAATATTTTGTAGCAATTCACAATCCCCAGGACATAAATAATACCATTTTTACAATTCAAGCAATCTTTACAAAACATGTTTATTTATACTTTTTGACATGCTATATTATTTTAAAACAATCATATCAAATTTCAAATAATACTACAGGCGGCCCAAAGGTTGAATACTACCTGTGTTATTTTAATACTTAATATTGAAATAAAATCAAAAAAATATTTTTTAGATGAATATAGAAGAAAAATATGGCCTCTATTAGTTGGAGTGACAAAGGAGGAGATGACGGAGCCACCATCACTTGATGATCTTTCCACACACCCTGAGTATAATCAGGTACTTTTTTTATGTTAAATAAAATTATTTAAATTAATTTATGATATTTAAATATGTTTTACGATTTTAATTATGTAAATTATTTGTTGTAGGTGGTATTAGATGTGAACAGGTCACTGAAGAGGTTTCCTCCGGGCATTCCATATGAACAGAGAGTGGCATTGCAGGATCAACTCACTGTACTTATACTTAGAGTTATTATGAAGTACCCACATTTGAAATACTATCAAGTGAGTGTTTAGTTATATATTTTTTAGGCTTATAATGCTAGTTTTCTGTGACCTTTACAATAACAGACCCATCTTTTTAATTTCTAGTTTCATTTAAATGTGCTTTTTTTTTGTTAGATTTAATTATAAAAAAAATAATAATATGAAGTTGAGTTAGAGTAACATAGAATGATCAATATAATATTATAGCATTTGTGGTTTGATAAGTACTCGCTGCTATCTCTGCAGTTCATATTATTATATTGCATCAGGTGGTATCATGTGTACATTGTTATTATTGTTCAAATATAATGTATTTTTATACCTAATACGAATTTATGTGGTCATATAGTTTTATAAGGTCATTATTATTTAGTATCATGTTTTTATACAACTTTATTAGAATATAAATTAGAAAAATATAAAGTTGTAAAAAAATATATAAAATGTTTTAAATGTTATTTCACATCTTTTAATCCCTTTTCTTCAAATGGTTCATGTAATTTTTATTTCCGCGTGATGCTACGCTCATTGGTTGTAGCGTAATGTTATATAGCCTATACAATTTCTCGATAAATAGGCTATCTAACACTACAAAAATTTTTCAAATTGGACCAGTAGTTCTTGAGATTAGTATGTTCAAGCAAACAAACAAACAAACTCTTCAGCTTTATATATTAGTATAGATTTACATGATTTCCATAGGGCTACCATGATGTAGCAATCACACTTTTACTGGTTTGTGGAGACAAAGCATCATTCCCGTTACTCTGTCGGCTATCATACGGTCCCGGGGCTCCTCTGGCGCCCTTCATGCAGACTACAATGCAGCCCACCCAGCATCTACTGAATTATATGCTGCCAGTTGTGAGGCGAGCTGATGAAAGGATTGCAGAGTGTTTGGATAAGTATGAGAAACTACTTCAATACTATATTATGGTAAAAAAATCTCTATATTGTCGAGGTATTAAACTATTAGGAAGATGATCTGATGGAGTCTCTACTGAACAGCCTGTTGTTAAGTGTTTGGATATTTTATACTATGTCTCTTTTATCAGAATAAACATGTTCAAGTTAATTGAAACCAATTGTAGATCAATTGATGAAGGCTTTATTAACTTTTGAGATAAATAATTTTTATAAAATATCTGTCATACAATTTATTTAAAGCATATTTTATATTGATAAAACATACATTAAAAATCATAATATCAAGAATTATTGGTGAACACCTCATTAAATTTGAAAGACAAGGTTTTTGAAGATAAATATAAAAATATATAAAATTAAATTATAAACAAATTTTTCAAGCCTAATAAAATATATTACATTCCAGAGCAGGAGTAGGCACAATGTTCGCTCTGCCGTGGTACCTGACGTGGTTCGGGCACTCGCTGAACCGCTACTCGGACGTGGTGCGACTCTACGACTACTTCCTTTGCGCGGAGCCGCTCTTCCCCGTGTACGTCACGGCCGCCATCGTTGTGCAGCGCGCACCCGAGGTGCTGCAGTGCGAGTGCGACATGGCCATGATGCATTGCTTGCTGTCTAGGGTTTGTTATATCATATTGTGTTATTTAAATGATTTTAAATACGCCGATCTAATATTCAAAAGCTTGAGGTCACACAGAAATGATTGAATAGCAATGGATTGAAGTATTTTTTAAATAGAGATTTTAATGATTGAATATGGTGTGAATTACAGCACAATAGGAGCTGAGAAATATCTGTAAATTTTTGAAAAAAGGAGGGCTCTCTAGCTTGTTTTCAAATTTTTTAATGAAAATATTTAGACTTATTTATAGTTAAATAGTTTTAATATTCTCGTTTACTTATAGTTACCGGATGACTTACCTTTTGAAGACATCTTGGTGACTGCGAAAAAACTATATGATGAAAACGATCCGACCGATCTTGAAGCTGAAGTTGCGGCCTTAGAGAAGAAAGAGTAAGTACACAACTTACTAAACATATTAGTTCTTCTCTTGTAATCGATTTTAATATTTTTCTTTAGGGTTGTTTTCAAAATATACTTTGTTTCCTCAGGGAAGAGCAACGCAAGCTCGACGAGCAGCGCATGCGGCGGCGCGCTGCCGGGCGCAACCCCCCACGCCGCAGCTGGCTCGCGGTGTACCGGCCCAACAGGCGCGCGGCCTTCGCGATCGCGGCCGCCCTACTCGCCGTCTACGTGTACTACAGGCCGGATTTCTTCAGGTAGCGCCGGGTTTATCAGTTTGTCTTGTTCAGGTTTTAGACTGAACCCACATACCGGCATCCATCAGCATTTTATAAAAACTTTGTTACATGCCTTAATATAAAAATATGGTAGAATATAGTAATTTTATATTTACGCCTATAAAACAGTGGCTTTTCTATAATATATTTACTGTAGTTCAAGCTATTAATGCAAATAATGCTGATTGATGCAGATGAGTATGTAGTTCAGTCCAAGTGAATTTGGTGCGATAGATATAAGCTTCCCATATTATATTACCTTTAAACTTTAGCGTTGTTAAGTTATAATCAAATTATTAGTTAGTCGCCACCTTTTAACTAATAGCTGTCAGCAAGTTGGTAATGCATGGAGACTAAAGGATCTTGAAATTCTTGAATCACATCTACAAGACTAATTGTTTTGGTTAACTTGACAAATTCCAGACCCTTTTGAAAGAATCTAAAATATTTTATTTATATTTTAAAAAACATTCATAAATGCGTTTATTAAAAAAATACTTCAGGCAGTAAAAATTACGTCGTTTATAATCAATGTTATAAAGGATTTTTTTTACATTATTTTTATCAATTGGGAGCAAAAAGCTTTGCATCAAATGCCTGAATTTGATGGACAAACTGATTAACGTGTTATTAGTATTGATTGCTTATGAGTATAATACATTAAATATTTGATGATAGAGTGTACATGAGATAAATTGAGTGTTAGATATGTTAGTCTATGAGACAGATCAATAAGAAAGCTGATTACTATCACGTTATTTCTATTCTATTATTGAGAAAATGAACTGCAATAAATGTATAAATTAAAGTTTATGAACCTGTCATTTTTTCTTCAAGATAATGAACTCTACAAATACAACTATCCGTCTCATATACTATAATATAGATATGTAGCATAAACTATTAATGTTGAATTGCTTGAAAGTATTGTTTGTAAATATGCACGAGTAGACTGCGTCGTTTTTAACTTAGTAATATATGTACGACTGTAACACTAGTTAAAATAATTATAATGGTGGCAATGGAGAAGTTTCGTGATGTCGATAATGGTATATTTAGCTTAGTAGAATTGAAATATAGATCGAAACTAATACACCCGTGAAAAAATTTTTGAAATCCGTCAATAAATGATTGAGAAAAACATCATTTAAGTTTACGTATTTTAGCGCGGAACGATTGAGGGCCTCTGACGTCATCTCACCTATAGTCGTATCTATCAGAGCGCTTGCGCTGCTTGTAGATATTTCACGTCTAGCTGTTTGTTGAGTATAAGTAGTGTAGTTTTTATTTTAGAATAATGGAAGATTTCATAAAAGAACAAAGTGATAATTCAACTAAAATTGATATATACGCTGTGATGGATTTTTAACTGTCGTGCTTGACACATAGGGACAATACAATATTTGTAGGCATATTTTTAACCTCAGTCATTATTATAATAAACAAAACACGACACAAGCGGCGCAAATAACAGCAAAGTGTATACGCGTGTCGACTAGGTGAAGTGACGTCACACGCTGGCCTGCCTCCGTTTCATTTTACATTATCCTTTACAATTAGTATTTAAAAAAATAGGAAACTTCTCCATTGCAAAGAGGAAGGGTTATATAGTTATATACGTTTTAATGTGACAACCCTGCAATTGTTAATAAAGTAGGAATAATCTTATTTACTCTATGCTGAACTTTAGGAATATAATACATAATAAGAACTGCCTTTACTAGTGTAAAGCTTTATAGAGTTCCGTGTACTGTTTAATGTATTCATTGTAGGTTAAGAAGAGATATGATAATATGATATAAAAACGATAATTATCGGGTAAACAAATATACTTATCTACCATTTTAATAGTATATTGTATACAGTGTTTTTGACTGTATTATTGTCCTGTTGTGTGATAAAGCAACTTCTGCTGCTGCAATTTTTTCCTCCAATACAATGAAATGATCCTGACATGAAACTGAGTCGATCCGCATTAAAAAAATTACTATCCCAATGTTGATTTCACAAAAAAAAGTGCCTAATGAGTGATGTCCCCATACTGTCCCATTTAAAAAAAATACTCTGTACATTACTATACAATTCATATACGAACACTCCAAATGTAATCACAATTAAAAAAGTACTGTTTAGGCACGCACCAAGCATCGTGTCTTTCGCCACAAGTAGGTAAGTATCTTCTGCATCTGCGTGTCAATCCTGTCTACAATTTTTTTTTAAAGATTACTAGCAGTATGGATCACATACTACTAGTATTCCCTTTACCCCTCCTAGTAAGCTTAAATGCTTGTGTCAGGAGTGGGTCACGCAAGTAGTCCAATGTCCGGGATTTGAACCACTGAGCTAATGACTCTTCAAATTATTTGCGCCCTGTTTTTTGTTTTCATTTCGAATCATGTCATATTATATTTTCGGTTTGGCGCCCCCAGAAAGGTTCCTAGCGCCTTTTTGTCCCCGCACGTAAGGACGGTGCGTCCCTGCTGTTAGTAACAGTAAATGAAACGTAACACAATAAAATGTATATCATATGGTCGTATCTCTTCCATTGTAAAATAATACTTATATATTGGAACTGTATGTTAAGTTATAGAAACTATATAACATTAACTAATTTATACGAGTCATATGTAACTGTTTTGAGTCAGATTTTAGTGTGATAGTGGATGTTTACCTGAGCGCTGATATAATAGAAAATTAGAGTCAAATTAATATTAAGTATAAAACTTTTCATACTTAGCCCTTAAGTTATATTAAATGCACAATAACATTATTTATCCTCTAATCGTATTCTTTGATCTCTACTCATCTAAGGACAAAACTATATACTGTCATTTTAAATTATTATTTTTGTATATTATGTGAATTTGTGATATTTGGTTACTTTATCATTAATTTCATTCCTTGTAGTAATCGTTAGGCCCTCGCGATTTAAAATACTAGTTTTATTTTAAACATGTTGATGCTACAAATAAAATTTAATTAAATAGCTTGACTAAAATATTTTATTTTTAATAATAGGGAGCCAACTTTTCTCTTCATTTCTGAAGAAATTGCTATCGTTGTCAAAATTATTAACATAATCATTGGGCTACGTTCGTATTTTATTTAAATAGCAAGTAATTTAGTAACTAAACCTGTTTGTTTTTAAATTTTTACCACAACGCATCAAAGACTGGATGTCCCGCCAAATAAAGATTAGTCGCAAAAATTTTGATTCATTGATGCAAAGAAACTTTAATAATACTATCAGTATGGATCACATACTACTAGTATTCCTTAACCCCTCCACGTAAGCTAAATGCTTGTGTTAGGACGGGGCCACGCCAGTAGTCTAATGACTGGGATTTGTATCCAACGCCTGAACCACTGACGCTTTAATATCTATATTAATATATATAAAGGTGAAGAGTTTGTTTGTTTGCTTGAACGCGCTAATCTCAGAATCTACTGCAAATTATAAAAACAAATAGTAAACGATTTTTGGCAATAGAGAGTAGTTTAGCTACTAAATTACTCCACTCTCCACTCGACTAGCTAGTCTGAGTTATGTGTAACGGTCTGTAAAGAATTTTTTTTTGGATTTTTTAGTCAGGCTATTTATAAGTAACTAAAGAAAGAAATATTTAGTGAAATCTCATCTTGTTTTATACTCTGTATATTCTTATAAAATCGATTGTATGACAGATTATATGGCATTTATTAATTTGTATAAAATATAATGTTGTTATGGTCTAGGGCACAATAACAGTTACTTTAATGCAATTTAAATTAATTAAGTTACAATTTCGAGTTTTCTCCTAACATGTGTAAATAGTTCATTATGTATTGGGATAGTTATTTGTTTGTAAAGGTGAAATAAATTTGTGATTATCTATGAATCTTTTGCGTGAATATGTAGATGGCGTATATTTCATATTATTCGTATATGAACTCCAAAATTAATATAAAGTTGATTAATGAAACATCACTTTCATTTGTTGGCACTGCTTTAGAACTAAGGTCTATATAAGACCAGTGCCGATATATTTTGAAAACAAATAAAATTTTAGTAGGATGAAACTCATTGGTAAAGGAGGAGAATATACCAAAAATGAAAGAAAAAATCATTCACGGGCGATCTGAGGTCGGGAGTAACGCTTTATCTCGATTTCTTGTAAAAATAAAAGTCTTATGGAAAAAAGTTAAATGATAAAGTTGTAGACCACGAATAATAATATGTCAAGAAATGTAAATCAAACTCGAAAATGTGTACCGCGGTGGGCGTGGCCTAAAAACTGTACCGCACAACGTTGACAGTACACCGGCGTCACTTTGAGTTATTATTGTGTTCTGGCGTTATTAAATTAAAAAAACATGCCCTCGTGTGTTGTTAAGTGGTGTAGAAGCCATACAGATATGAAGAATTCTGGATTCATGTATATACAACACAGTAATACAATTATTAATTTAATATCACAGATTATTTACATGTACAATACTATAGTGGAACCCTAATTTATCATCTCTAGCGGGCAGACTCAGCTCAGCTGCCTACGCAGTGAGGAAAGTGAGACAAATGACCGATATCAATACTGCTAGGCTAGTTTACTTCAGTTACTTTCACAGTATTATGTCTTATAGCATTTTGCTGTGGTGCAGAGCCGCGGATATTGAATACATTTTTGTACTTCAAAAGAGAGCTATTCGGGCCATTTATAATCTTAGAGCACGAGATTCACTTAGAGATGTTTTTAAAAAAATAGACGTCCTTACAATACCATCTCAATACATATATTGTAATATTTTGTTCATTTACCAGCATATCGATTCGTATTCAAAACATAGTGATAAAGATAACATTAATACTAGAAACAGAAATAAACTTGCAACGCCTTACTATCGTCTCCACAAAAGCTTGGTGTTCGCATGTATGATAAGATTCCACAGCCTATATAAGATTTGCCAATTCAACAATTTAAAACTCGGATTAAGAAATCTTTAATATAAAAGCGTACTATAATGTACAGGATTACTTAAATGATGAGAATGCTTGGAAACCAAGTGACGTTGACTCTCAAGCTAAATGATTTGTATTACAAATGATGTAAATATGGCTTTTTGAAAAGAGCGACTGTTGAGTTAATGGCCGGCTCTTCTCAACAAAAAACTGCTTGCCGAGCTGGTGGTAGCTTCAGACAAACTGACTGACCGACCAATTTTTGACGAATCAAAAGTACTTTTATACAAAAGTCTAATTGAAATAAAATTTTTTGAGTTTGAGTTTTACAAACTTAAATTGGAAATGTAACTTTAGCACCGTATTTCATTTTTTGTCGCACTGTAGGTACTTTTAATATTTTAAAAATTGTATAACAAACGTAGTTTATATTAATGCATAATTTATTAACGTACAACAATTTTACATTGTATTATAAAGTCATAATAAAAAATTATCAAGTAAACATTTATTTTGCATAACACCAACCATGCTCATAAGACGTTACTTATGTCACTGGCTACATGGCCTTGACGTGACCAATCACGTGCGAACGTATTGACCTTGTAGTACACGTTCGTGGGTTCATTTTTGAAACGCATCCTGTATAAGAGTTATATTTCTTGACATATTATTATTCATAGGTTGTAGATAATAAAAAAATCTACAACTTTTGTTTTCGCCGAAGCGCTCTCAAGTCTCTGCCTTATTAAAGCAGGAGTTCCACAAGGCAGCGTGCTGGGTCCGACGTTTTACCTCATCTACACATTTGTGTACTACAAATTTGGTGAAAACTTTGCCTTTTTATGTCCCAAATACACTGTAATTTTTTGATTTAAAATATTTATTTTTTTAACCTTATTTTGACTAAATGTCAAAAAAGCATCCCAATTTTCAATCGAAAAATCTTACGTCAAAATATCTGCTTTTAAAAAATAGTCGGTGGGCTTATTGTTTGTTGAAATCTCTACTTTCTGATGGTGTAAAAATATATATACATAACTATGGTAAATGTTCTCAGAAAATGCTGTCGAATACTAGTTAACGGTAACGAAATAACAGGTAGTAAGGCCCAGACCCTCAGTCTCAGTATTTTTTGTATATTCTCTTCCTTTTCCAATGACTTTCTTCCTACTATAATTTTATTTTACTTTTACCATTTTCGAAGGTTTCGGCCCTGGTCTAATATATAAACAGGTGACAAATAAAATTACTGGAATATATGTTAAGTTTGGTAAAGGTAATTTTATTTCTTAGTTTTTAATATTATTAATAATATTTGGAAAAGTGGATTTCTCATACAAATCGCAATTTTTATCAATTATTCCAAAGTTATTTTTGTAGAAGTCAGTCTTCCTAGAGATTTATTAGACTAAATAAACAACTATGTCTCATTAGGGTATGCAAAAAATAAGACGATATTTCTTTTTCACTCTCACTCTAAAATATCATAGGATATGTTCAAACAAAAATTCTGTCCAAAGACTTGGAGTTTTCCCATTTAAATAACATGGAAAACATAGTTTTTAATACTTTTTTGTCCTGCAAACTGTGAAAAAATCATTTTTCAAGAAAATATTTTTTTATTATGGGAAAACTCAAAGTTCGATGGAGAACCAACCAAAACCAAAAATGGGAAAACTCAAAGTCTTTGGACAGAATTTTTGTTTGGACATATCCTATGATATTTTGGGGTGAGAGTGAAAAAAAAATATCGTCTTATTTTGGCACATCCTAATGTCTCATAAGACTACGTTTCCAACAGAGATACTCTGAGCGAGGATAGGTAAATGCAGCATCTCTATTGGTTCTTAACCAACACATCCTCGCTCATACCTGGTGGAAACGCAGCGCAAACGTACAATTTCAGATTCAGTCTCATTATCGTGTTTGACAGTCGCACTTAAGTTATAACTGATTTGTTACTTTTTAGTACCAATTTATTATTTGTCCTTATTCATATTTAAATCGATAATTTTAACTAGCAGGACAGACTCTTGTTAGCTCTTATAAAATCCAATAATATAACCAATGTGGCTCTGACGTGTTTATTACATGTTGATTAACACAATGTGTTTTATTGCTTTTATTTTTTTTTAATTTTGTAATTATACTTTCCAGGACGCGTGAAGACAGTCCAGAATTATGATGTGGTTGTGTGATGAATAAAATAACCCGTTTTGTTACTATTTCTTATTTATTTCAGTAAATTTTCTATTATTTAAATATTTGGAAAACCATTTAAAACTCAAGTTGTAAGAAGCCCTATGTTGTTTTAGTATAAGAATTACACTCAAATTGGTTTAGCTATTAAAACCTATTTTTCAATGATTTTAATAATATTGGATCTATTAATCTATATTAAAATATTTTTTTTAACTCTTTTAGTTGAGAGTAGTTATCACAGCCAAGCTTAATTTACTTACATATACATAACATACATATTATAAGGTGTTCAAACATTAGAATATTATGTTAAAATAAAATTGCTTTCTGAAAAAATAATTTGATGCTTAGTCTAATACGTATCAATAATATACAGCTATTTTTACCTATCTACCATATTACACTAACTATTGCTTAGAATAAAAATGAATACAAAAACAGAGAGTTACGCAATCATTGGTAATAGCATAACTGAAAACATATCGGCTCCCCTCTACAAATACATAGCCAGTACCAGTTCTGGAGAATACCAAAAAAAGGAGATTGAGTTATATGCAATAGGCTTGTGTTCACTAATAACAAATTGGTTGGTTTATGGTTTCTAATTATAATTGAAGAGACGTAGATAAGAAAACCCAGTCTATTTCTCATAAAACGTTAAATTCATATATTTAGAAAAAAATAGGCATTAAGTCACGTGACAGCGAACACCGATGAAAGTGTTACGTCACGCCATCCAAAACATTTTTGTTTTTGACGTTTTCATACAACAGAGCAGGTTACTTCGCAGAGTGTGACGTCATTCAAGACGTCATGACACTTCAGCGTTTTGTTTTTTTTAAATAATTGCTTTTTTAAAATACAAAATACGTAATGTAAATATTGCTTTTTCTTTAAAATATAGGTTTTTTGGGATAAAATAGATTTATGAGTTTATTTATGAGTTAATTTCGAAATAGAGAATATACCAAGATATCAGTTACATATCCCACCAAAAGAAACTTATAGTTCTAATCTTAGGTTTATCTTGACAACCGTACAGTGTGCAACAAATGTTGATCAACATTAACAGCATTTTCACACGACTAAAACCTTAAATATTAATGATTACAAATAAACTATACTTAGATGTATATAATTACAAATAACGGACTAACATACATGGCCCATAAGTGCATACTATAAAGACCGGAATTAATAACCAATCTAAGATAAAATCCAAATTCTGATTCTGTTTTCAAATATGCATTTAGAAACTATTTTCAACAAGCTGACCCGGCGAACGTTCGTACCGCCTAACAGTTAATGCATGTCGTGTTACACATTAGCTGAACTGTTCACAATCAATATATATGTCAATAATTTGACATTACTTATATTTTTCTTCATTGTTAAAATCTAAAATAGGTCATTATCCGAATATTTTGTACACATATTGTCGATTCGGAACCTTTAATTAAATATGTTCGTTTAATTTGAGGGGAGAGTTTACCGTATCGACGGGATGAACATTAAATATTTGACGTTTGAGTTACGAAACCCATCAACATTTAGTATGGGAAAATGTTTTTTCTTTTATTTTTTCGTCAATTTTCCAATGTCTAATAGTTATTTTGCTATTCGGGACGGAGACAAATACAACAAATGAAAAACCATAAAAATCGGCCCTGCCGTTCTCAGGTATATGAGTGTTCGAACAAACCAGACTGTTTTATATATATAGATTTGATATCCAAGGATATCGAATAGATTGATTATTAATCTCGGCTTTAAAGCTTTATATACTACTTATATATTTGACAATGAGATATATATATTTTGTATTATAGTATTTTGATGATTTAGAATAATAGCCCAACAACATTTTTCTCTAACCAATTACTTATGTACCTATAATTCTAATAAATTCAAGTTTCACGTCTAGAGATGTTTTTTCTATTATATAAATATATTATGTATAAACATACTTAATACCTTACAAATCCTAGACTATTAAAAAAAGAGAGCTACAACTTTAGTATAATTTATAATAATCCTGTAATAAAAAAAAATAAAACATTGGATACATTACACTTGTCTAAAGCATTTTTGCACATGGGTTATATTTATTGCTTTTATAATTTAATTTTAACAAAAAATAGTTTTGAATTTGCTATTATGAGAGATGATTTGTTTTCAAGATACTCGCTTTGGTAACGTCTCTCAAATTCCATTATAATCTCGATGGAAGCGTTCCCCTTGTTCTTCCGAATAAGCCATATTATCTTTACACTGATTTCTCACCCCTACACTGTTAACGCGCAAAGATCGACATTCATTGGTCGCAAAAATCAAAAATGAACAGATGATGGGAGACTATATTTGGGGGTTAAAAGTTCTTAGAAAGCAAATTTTTTTAATATATAATCAGAATATATTAAGTTAAACCCATGCGCAATTTTTCTTTTCTCATTGTACTAGTGACATGGTTCGACTTATGTCGATAAAAATAGTTGATGCCCGACTTTACTATTCATATCATCTAGAAAATGACAAGAATTTTGGCCGAAATGTTTTATAGGGAAGCTCTAAGACCATTTTTAAATGACTTCAATCACTCTTCATAACTGTGGTAATATAATCAATAACCCTTTGATCGTGCAAGATCTTCAAATGTTCAGCACTCTGTAGCGGCAGACTTTTGATTGGACGACCATTGAGTGTGTTTTTGTATTTATTATATTTTCTCTTACCAGTATAATTGATTATGTTGTTGTCATAATTTATGTTGTCACTGTTGTCATGATAGCTGCCAACATCATTAAGGTCATTGTTATAATCATTGTTTATATTCTTTTTGACTATATCCCTGGAGTACCTGGTGCGGGTCTTGGCCCACCTCTCGCAGGCGGTGAGGGACCTTATATTGACGGTGCCGTCTCCGTCTCCATTGACTAGTGTTGGAGTACCGTCCAGCCACTTGCCTGGCTTGTACACTAATCTGAAACAAACAGCTCACAATTATTAAGATTTTGGTAAATAAAATACTTTGTTTATTTTATTAAAATTATCTACAACTGAGGATAACTTTTTTGTTAAAAAACTCCAAGGATAAGTAGTATCGCATATGATCATTCAGATTACAAACTATATGTGTAAAAACTTTCGTTCTAATCTATATAGGTGAATAAAATCCCTCTATCCCACATGAACTGTACATTTTTCCAGGATAATAGTATCCTATTTTATAAGTCAAGCTATAAAGTATTTGTATGGTAAAATTTATTCAAATCGGTCCAGCTGTTTTAACGTGATGCAAGCACAAACATGTCAATTCTAGAATAGAACAGATATAGAAGAATAGATTATATAGGAATGTTGTTATGATTTAAGGTAAATGGTAAGTACTTCTCTACTGTAGAAATGTTGTAGCCATATAGACAGTGCAACTCGACGCCGGGGGCGCTGAAGTCGCGCGAGTACTGCTCCGTGTCTTTCCGCATCTCCCACGCGTTCGGCAACTCCATGTCACTATAACAATATGTTACATTCATAAGTAGTTCAAATTTCATCTCTAGTAATCTATATAAATAAAAATAAATGGTTCTAAGCACATTACTCGAGAATTCCTTAAGGCCCAAGGTATTAATATTAAAAAAAAATATTTAAGTCTGTCCGAGCAGCTAAAAGTAAAGTTTGTGATATTTTAGAGGGTAATCTCTGGATCTACTGAACCGAATTTGAAAATTCTTTTACCAATAGAAAGCCTCATTATTTGTGAGTGTCACAGGCTATATATTAATCCAAAACATGAAAAGAATTTTTCGTGGTAGTCGGATTTGCTGCAGTAAGTCGGAGAAACAACGATCGAACGAAAATGTTTGCTGTCTTAACAATGAGATATATAAGATTGAGTTCTAGAGTTGAAAGTAAAGTTGTAGAGCTTGATAATGACTATTAAGTCAACTTATACAAAGTCAGTTATATAAAAAAAATGAAATTGCTAGGTCATGTTCATTGGTCATATTATCAACAATTCGTATCAAAATAACTAAACTTATCGTCTCAAGTATTTAAAACAAAAGACTTTTCCCTTTTACTGCATAAAATCATCTCAGCGAGGGCGGGTCGGCTAGTATTAAAAAAATATAAAGAAAGATACAAGTATTATCATATTAGTAGGAAAGCGAAGGCATGTAATATTGCAAGTCATGTAGGTCATTTTCAACATATCCTCATCAAGGATTAAAATGTTAATCAGTTTGCTTCAAATTACTTTTTTAAATACTATAGAAAAACTTGCTTACTTATGGATTAATAGATGTTTTTTGATCTCAAAAGTACTTTAGTGAATAAAATTCTGAAGAGAATATTTTGAGTTAGTTAATATGGATAACTGGGTATCAATTAATTGCCAAGATTCTATGTCAGCAAATTAATAAAGTGTAGATATTATTTGTTGTAAAAACACATTTGAACTTGATGAACTTGCAAATGTGCATATCCGGAAAATCCAAGTGTTCTAAATGGGGTAAAATATACAAACAAGATGATGAATATAAAATAAAAACTAACCACAATGTTATAGGAAAAAAATAGCAAAAACCTGTAACAATTAAATTATTAAAGCAAGAATTAAACTTTAATTTTCCCTATAAATATTTTATAGGGAAAATTAAAGTTGAAAACAAGCTGGGTGTGTCTATTGCAACTATCTTTATAAATTTATTATATAGAATATTTGTTTTATACTATGTAAAGATTAGATTGACCATTTCTCTTAAGGTTTGGCGCTATTGAGATTATTGCCAATTCAAACAAATCAGTCTTGCAAAGGAAGAAGAATGTAAACTAAAGAGAGTTTGATAATATCATTTTAAAATAATTCTCTCCTATGTTTTCTGTCGGCAAAGACATTGTAGAACATATTTTAGTCTTTTTTGTGTACCAAATATGTTTGTAATATATTAACTAGTTAAAGAGTAGTGGGACTTAAAATTTTCGACAACCGGTTGGCAGTACTTCTAAGCCGATTACTACAAATTTATTTACTCTCTCTCGGTCGCTTGCTTCATTTCTGAAGGTCGTGTCCACACCCAGGTTCTGGGTCACGGTCTTTATGAACTTTCTCCAGTCCGTTCTGTCCTCGGCTTTCCTCAGGGCTGTGGTCACTTTGAGACCCGTGAGTTTAGTAACTTTTGGTCCGACCACCGTGTGGGGGAGCGGCCTCGTGGTCGTTTTCCCTCCACTTTGCCAAGCACCATCAGTTTGTCCAGGCCGTCGGGCTGCCTTCGCGCTATGTGCCCAAAATAGCGAAGGACACGCTGTTAGCAAATACTTGACTTGTCTCGTTTTTATGTTTAGTTGTCGCAGAATCGAAACATTGGTTGGTAAATTTATTTACATGGGCATTAGGGGACAGAAAGGTTCTCGAGTGGCGACCACGGACAGGACGCCGAAGCGTTGGAAGGCCACCCACAAGATGGACAGACGACCTGGTGATAGGTCATACTGGAAATCTCTGGGGGAGGCCTATGTCCAGCAGTGGACGTCCTGTGGCTGAGATGATGATGATGATTTACATGTTATGTTCTTTACAATATTAGCTATTTACATTTTTTAAAAAATCGAAATGTTCTAACATTGTGAAAATCAAGGAAATAAAACTAATTCGCACTTTTTTTTACTAAAAAATTTTTTTTTTCCAAAAATACAATTAAAAAGCTCAGTAAATGAAGTAATAAATCTATTGGTTTAATTATTTTAATATATAATTTTATGACTCCATAATCGGCTTTGAAGTACTGCATGCCAACTGGTTGTCAAAAATCTCAAAATCGCATAACTCTTTAATTAGTCATTATATTATAAAAATATTTGGTACACGTATCAATAATATGTATAGGTAGGAAATACTCAAATATTACTAAAATCGGAAACATCGAGATTTTTACCTGTCCGCGTGGAATGCCCCTTATAATTTAGTTTTGTCACGACACATTAGGCTTTCAAAAGACAATAAATTCTGTTCATTCTGAAACTAATACTTACGTAAATAACTTCTGCAGGTCATTAATAGTATAATTAAACTTGTCAGTCTGCACTAACACTTCGGTCGGCTTCCAGAAGTTGGTCGAGGGCAGAAGCCACGCGAGGGAGGGGCAGGTGATCTGTTCTGTTCTCATCGTACTCTCGCTCAGCATCAGCGACCCGAGATCGTCACCTTAAACAGAAATGATTTTGTTAAAAAATTTTACTAGATGTTCAGCACCTGAGCTTATTTTAGAGCAAATATCTTAACACTGATTGACCTTTTAATTAATATATGTACTCATTACTTTTTTGTATCACTGTGCTCATCACTCATATTGAAGTGACTTTGTTATGTTTATAAATATTTTATAGTTTTGCATGTCAATCAATGTTAAACCTAATGAGGGTATTTAAATAATTAAGTTGATATAATAAATAGTTTGGCTTCTGATTCCTATTTGTTTGTATCTTTTAGACTTCTTTTTATTCATGTCTCTTCAGGTCTTTTCATTTAATTTGGAACTTCCTTGGATTTGTCAACAATATTTGTTGAGAGAGACGAGAGAGAGAGAAGAGAATGATTAAATTATTTTACATAGCAGCAGAGACTCAACATTTTAACATCGAATAGTTCTTAAAATATAATTAATTATTCATGATTAAATTTTTTTTTATTCATATCAAAATTAAACAGAACATATTCTTCATTTACAATTTCCAATAAGAGTTTGTAGACCAAAGTAAATTTATTTATTATTATGTTCTAAGTAAATAATATTCTAGTGCCAGTATACAGATCATAGCGTCAGTACAGTTCTAGTAATTTAATTAAAAACAATACATTTTTCCTGTTAATAATTTCGCTTACTCATGCTCAAGACAACTTGCGTTATAATATGCTTTATCATCATGACTTATAATTTCTTTTACTTATTATATTCTTATGAAAAAAAAACAACTGAATAATTTTACTTTAGGACCTAATATCTTATTGATAACAATCAAATCGATATTTAAGTCATCAACCCCAGACATACTTCTTGTTAGTAAAAGTAAATAATAGCTCTTACTCCCCTTTTTATGCTTACATAATAATATATGGTAATTTGTGACCATAAATAAATATAGAAGGTGTAATGGTCATAAAAGATGTTGAGAGGCTGTATTTCCTGAGATAAGCGAGGATGTGTCTTGAGAAATGTGTTTATTACGATCCGATAGAATCGCCTCATTGATGTAGCCTCGCTCAAAGTGAATCAAATTTCCGCGCGATAGTTTTTTTTGTCTTGAAAACAAAGTTCAAATACCTTCACTAAGTGGCTATCTATATTATAGTGATAATATCTGTCCATTTATAATTTATCTGAAGTGTTATCTCATACTTTATATTGTTATTTATAAAGTTAATATTTATTTATTCACATATTATTATTATTGTAAGCCCTTTATCAGAAAATATCTATATGGATTTATATATTATATTTAATTTTCGTTTTTGTTTTCTGTGTGCCCTTTGGCATAAGCCTCCTCCAATCCTTTCCATTTTCCCCTATTTCCTGCTAGTCTTATCCAAGTTTTCCCTGAAAACTTCACCAGGTCATCCTCCCATCTTTTCAATGGTTTTCCTTTCCATCTCTAGGGTACCATAGGATCATGGACTTGCTCTATTTTTCTATCCCCCTAATTATGTGATTTCCACTTAAGGCTCCTTAGTTTTGTGACCACATCTTGGGCATTTGTTGTTTTTCTGATTAATGTATGTATAACCTTATCCAGCCTTTTTTTCCCACATACTTCTCTCCATGGCCCTTTGGTAAGTTCGAAGTTTAGTTTGCTGGGATTTTGTTAGCGTCCATACCTGACATCATATTATATATTGCTAAATATACAAAAAACCAAACATATTTGTACATTTAGCAAAATATTTATGCATTATTTTATAATACTATCTTTGGATTGTTTAAGAAACAGAAATCTGATATACCAGTCAAATCGCGTGACGCGTTCATTCACGCTCCTATTGGTCTTAGCGTGATGATATATAGTCTATAGCCTTCCTTGATAAATGGGCTATACAACACTAAAAGAATTTTTCAAATCGTTCCTGAGATCAGCTTTATATATTAGTCTAAGATTTTACAAATACTTGCTAGTTGGGTTACAATTGTTGTACTGTCACTTATATATAGTATGTGTGGGTGATTTTTATTAAATAGATTTTAATCTTACCTATAGCAAAAACTTTTAAAGCCTTCATAGCACCACCCCAAGGAGTGGACAGAGTAATCATCCGTTTAATATACTTGTCTTTCCATCCCTGAGTTTGTTGTCTCAGGAAGTGTAGTCCCATTAAACCTCCCATACTGTGAGCTAAGAATGTTACTGGTGTGTTATTGTTCATTCTGTAAGTCTCTTGTACGAGATCTTTTAATTTAATAAAGAATTCTTCATTTTCATCTAAAATAAAAATAAATTGTTATTTCAAACAAACAGTTGTCTAAACAAAATTTTTGTCTTTGACCTTTATTTTTATCACTACAAGGAAATATGGAGTTAACAATTTAACACTTAGGAAACATATTAATTATGGAATAAGTAGATACTACTAGAAATAGTAGACATATAGTTTATTTAAAGAGGAAAGATGGAGATGATAACTTACTTGGTGCTTTTCTAAAATCATATGGTGCTGCTCTGAGGGAAACATTCCTTACATATCCTATTTTGACTAGTGCATCACCCATTGTATTAAAGCAAGCTCCGGCAGAATCGTGAGAAGGGTCTAGCCATTCCACTGGCTCTGAATTACCCCATCCTGGAACCCGGATATCAACTCCAGGAGGGTTTCTTGTTGTTCTGGTAACATTATCATATTCCAGCCTTAAGTTGTCAACCCAACAGTCAATCACAAAAGGTACCAGTAACTCTAAATTAAGCCATACATTGTAGTAATCATCAGTAGTTTTGCCACAGATGTAGTGCACAACACTTGTTTTGTTAATTTTAGCTTCTAATTGGCTTCCACCATCACCTGGTACTAAAACAAAATCAAAGTTAATTATTGAATATAAATATTAGCCCTTTCTCACTGTGGGAACAAATAATTTAAATTTTAGCTGGCTGGCTAACTCTTCAATGTCCAGCCAGAATTAATAAAGGAACATTATTTTTGTGATGCTGAGACTCCCAGAGAAGAGGTAATTGTTAAATGAACTACAAAGAGAACAAACGAGGTTGAAATTTAGTATAAATACATCCTACTGAAAATAAATAATTATTTTGCATTGATGTATGTACTCACTTTTTTCATTATTTGACTAAAAAATCTATTTCCCTTAGAATTTTTACACATAATGATTGATAATACGTAAGCAAGTAATTTTTTTTTCATTAATTTAGGTAATCCCAAATCAAGATATTATGAATGAAAGTTATTATATTCTAGAAAAAGTACGCTTCATCGAACATTTTAATGTAATTAGTACTTACTAAAAATAACCGGGGACAATCCGAAGGAGTTCTGTGCTGTTAAACTAAAAGCTAACACTATCAAAAAATACGACTTCATTCCGCACATATTTACTACATGAAATATAGACAAATGTAGTTTACGTCCGCCGAGCGCAACAAATAAACTTTATTTACATATATCCCGCTATTTTACGCAATATTTAACGCTAGCGAATAGCGATGCGGTAAGATTGAATGTCTGTGACGTTAATATCGTACGATGTAACTTATAGTGGCTCGACGGACTTTAGTTTGATAACAATTAACAGCTGAGCCTCGGGCTAATCAGCTGTATCTATGTTTACTTCATTATAATTTATGACTATTTTGTTTTTATTAAAATATAGTTCATCAATCAAACGATAATGATAATTCATATTTCGTAGTTCGTACAAAATTCTTCTTATACGTTCCGTTTTGCTTAATTTGAATACTTCTTGATCTTAGAAATAATCTTGATCAAAGATTATATACAAACTCTTGATTACTTTATTACATTAGTTTAATTCATAGATTTAATGAGATGTTTAATTTTAAAATAATGATACGAAATTGAATATAACATTTTAAAAATCGACTTTTCAATGTATCTACTATAAGTCTATAACTGTTAAATAAACAGTTTGTTATTTTCTAGTACTCAATATATAGCGTAAAAAGGAATAGACCACAATCAGAATTGGTCAATGACATTAAGCGTTCTAAAATTAACGAGTTTCAAAAGAATTATAAGGAATGTTTAAATTGGATTAAAATAAAGCGACAATAGGATGAATGTTAGTATTTATTAAGAATTATAAATATTGTATTTATTGTGTATCACTTTATAATTTTTATTGATCTTAACAAAATTCAAACTACTAGCAACACCAGAAAGCGCGCAGGCGCGATTGTTTGAATGAAAGTCATCAAAAAATGAAAAAAATATTTTAGGTTTTATTTTTCTTAAATTAGATTTAAGTAGAACGTTGGTTAGGTAAAAAATTGTAAAATGTTAGGAAATAAACTTAATAGGGGATCAAAAACAGGCGTTATTAGCCATCTGGGTAAAAGTTGAAATGTTTCTGCAGGTAAGTTTTTAAAAAATCAATATATTTCAGCGACAATATTTGCGATATATTTCTATAATTTTAGAAATTTTGCAGGGTCGCGTTATAATTGTTTGGTTATCTTGGCTTATTGGAGGTATTTGTGGCGTTGTTATTTTGTTGATTATTATATGTTACTGCCGCCTAATGCCGCGACATCAGAAATCATTCGGTAAGTTTTTTATTGCTTGTTTGATTATGAAATTTTGATGGTTATTAAAATAAAATTAAACTTAAAATTAATTTTCAGACGAACAATATTTAAAAGAACATTACACAATAAAGGAGGGACATGGATATACAAGTCAAGAGAATTTTAGGATGAAACATACAGAAGTAGGTCAAGTGTTTTATTATTTAATATATTTTAATATGTCAAACAAAACATTCTTTTTTAATTATTGATAAGAAGACTTTATTATTTTATTATCATTAATATGCCTGTAAGTTCTAAATATTTTTTTTCTAATTATCAAATTTGTAACTCCACCAGGTGCAAGTTCAAAGACACATGCGGCCGGCCAGCTACGCGGGTGATGCAGAATGTCGATATCAAAGGGAACAAACTCGGGCTCCCTCTCATTGCTATGTGAACCGAGTGCCTGATGCTCCAAGAGAACATGCAGTACAGTATGCTTCTAGTGGGGGTAAAATATATTTAAATGATCATTTAATATATTTACTTTTTAATAAAATTGCGTAATTGGACAATATTATTTTTCTACATAGTGCTTGACGAGATGGAAGGTGCAGCAAGTATAGATGCTCTGAAAACACGTTCTCTACCTGCTTTCTTGCGCCCCAAGCCCCGACCTCTCTCTACTGAAGATGATCTACATCAGCTTTATGCAAAGGTATAAATTCTCTTGAAAATAATCAATTAGTTACTTCTAATTATATTATGTAATTTATTATACAATAATATGACAACCATTTTAAAGGTGAATCTCAGCAAGAAATACAAGAACCGCATGCGCAGCGAACATGCCGCGATCATCGCGCTGAGCAAATCTCACAGCCAGTTCTTTGACGCGGATGCGGTTATTGTTTACGATCAACGGACTGCGCTCTAATTCTACATAACTATATTTATTACTGGCTTTTATAAAATCGTGTTTAATAGACTCTGACATAGTTTTGCGCTTCCGTCATGTTTTGAGGACAAAATTCAGTTTTTATACCGAAGCAATGCAGTGATTAAATAATTTTATTAAACAAGGCGGACTTTTTTAGACGAGCTTTTTGTGTAGCTCTTTAATATTAATGCTCGCGATAACGACAATAAATTTCTTACCAAGTCTTAGGACCACTTGAGTAAAGAAATTTATACAAATCTTTATGTAGGTAAGTGTTTAAAAAAACAAAAAGGGTTGCAATATCATTTAAGTGATCAAAACTTGAAAACTTATTCTACGTAAAAATTGGCAATCAATTTCTTTGTAAATGTGTTTTTGCATGTTTGAGGTTAGACCTTATATAATTGGTATAAATAAATTGTGAAAGAATTTAAAATTTAAAATGTACAGAGGACCAAGTTACTTATTGGAAATGGGTAATGGATAAAATAGGGTCTCTCGTATACTTTACAAGCTAGTCGAGTGAAGTAATTCCAAATAGCTTACATTTAAATATGATTTGCAACTATATCTAATTTTGTGACAATATTGAAGAGAATTGTTTAATGTAGAGTTAAATTAGCTGAAGTCCTTCCAAACATCTTCCAGCGTCTCCATATCTTTTATAGTAGTCCACTGAATATTCCATTTTAGTACTCTCTACATATCAGATAAGATTTACAATAGGAATGAAATCTTCAAAACATTAACGTACAGAAGTAATCATTAATATATTAAGGCAGTATAAAATAAAATTGGCAAAGATGTGATTATTGATCATGTGATATTGATTAACGAAATTGTGGCCTAATTGAAATGTTTATAGTTGGAGGTGTTTATGATCGCGTACGTTAGAGTAATTGTAAAGCAAGATATAACATGACGACAACTTTCCGTTGCGTTTGATATAAAGCTTTGTATGCATCAAGTAGTTTTTGACATTATGAAGAATTCAGTTCACAGTTCAGTTATTTGAAAAAAAAAATTTAAGGTTTTCGCATATTACAGCAGCGACTAACCAGTCGTTTTAATGTGCGATAACATATATGCAGGGCTGGGCAGTATTTGAACTACTTGTAATTGAAATAAAATTAAAGCAAACTTAAAATTTTTGTCTATAAGGAGGTACCTTCTCGGCGTGTACACTTAATTCTTGAGTAACATCAGCTGCTTCCCCTAAGGCCTAAGCTATTAAGTCGTCAGAGTCGGCTAAAACATAGTAAAATTATTCAATGGTATTGAAGCGCGCATTTTTTATGATCTTTAGATCTTTAGTCTTCAAAATGCCATCTCAAGCAAAATATCTTAAAAAGGAAGAATTTTAGAGCCAAATATTAAAAAAGATTAAAAATGATGACTTTCGGCGTTTTCATAAACTATAACATAAGAGAAAACGAGCGTTTGAAAAAATTAAACTTGCGTAAATTTTGTTTTTTAGGATCCTAAAGAAGGGTCTCAAGGTTACATCAAAAGCTAAGATGGGTCGGCAACATTTTTTTTATTTTTAGAAGATTTCTTATGGAATGACCTTGAAGCAAATCATGTATTTTGCCCAGCACTGCATATGTGCATGTTTGTGTATATATATATATATATATATATAACAATAACAGACGGAAACAATGTAATCAGAGTTGTCGATCGTGTTATTCAAAGCCTGATATTGATTATTTATAGCTACCATTTTAATCTTCACTATTACAATATAATAGGCGTCATGAAATAGCTAGATGAATTTGTAAGGTTTTGATATGGTTTACGAGCGCTCTGTAGGTCAGAGCGTCTAGTATCGGATTTTGAAATATTTTAAGCGCTTAGGTAAATAAATATTAAATGTTGCAATGTTGTCTGATTAATATACGTGTACGCGATTGTACTTCTATGTGCGTCCCTCTAGGTCTAGTGTATAGGCGGCTATTGACTCGTAGAGTAGATTTTTATATCATAGTTTATAATCGTTGGTATAATAATCAGGGACGCGCCAAATATCTTCTGCGCCGTCGTGCCAAATACTCATAATTTGAAGACCAAAAAAAAGGAATTCTCTCTTGGCCTGCCTACAATGATCTGATTGGCCCCCTCGAGTAAGTTTTGGCGCCCCTTTCTAGAATTACTTTAAGTCACAAATATGTAATGAAAGAGGTGAGAACAAAAAAGATGGAGATTCAGTCCTTAAAGTATATTATATTATATTTTCATTTTGGCGCCTTATTAACACTTCGCGGCGCCTTTTACGTAATGGCGCCGTCGTGCGTCGTACGACATGGTACATATGGACGGCGCGTCCCTGGTAATAATTAAAAGTATTTTAAAGCTTACATATACAATTTTGATTTTAATTGAGTGTGGAATCTAAATATATAACCTGAAACTTATAATTAGCTCTTATTTGTAATTTTTTTTGAAATATTAAAAGAGCTAATTTGAAAAATAAATACTTATATTATTAAAATAAAGGATACAATCAGAAGGCATTTAAAAAATTGTAGATCAATATATTCGTGCCGGAAACTTATTTACCACTTTAATAATTGATATTGAGTGTTGCTTACGTGTATACACAATAAGGTCTATTTTACTACAGCTACAAAAGATCATTTTTCGTCCTCAAGTTTCCTGCAAGTAACATCTGTTGTAAAAAGTTTCTATAGTAAAAAAAGTTATAAGTAAGAAAGGAGAGAGAGAAAGAAACACAGGAAAGATGCATTTAAATATGAATGCTCTCGTCGACTATTTTGTTTATTTATGAAATAAGTAAGGTCAATTTTATTTGAAACTTAAATAGACAAAAATGGTGTTAAACATTTATTATAGAAATCTTTATATGCTAAATATTTTTCAAAATAGTCCATTGTAATATAAAAAAAAATATAAAAGGTTTCATTAGGGTTTGTTGCCAACAATAGGAATTCTTGGAGTTACTATGCGAGCGATAGAAATGCTCAGAGGATCTTTCTGGAATTTATTCAGGAAAGAGGAGTTACGTAATAGAACAAGTAGAATAGAACAAGTGATCGTCCATTTGTTGAGAATGAAAGAGAGATAGAAGTATCTAGAATCTATACTCATTCGATTCTTTTAAAATGATGAAGCAAAGATAGACCTTATTGCTTTTAAATATTTTAAAAATTTTAAACCTTGAAGCAGTAAATTAATTTCATGTTCATGTAGCGGATTTAAGGGGTGGGCGTTTTTTCGGATGCGCTAAGATTAAACATTTTACTTCGTTAACTCTTAATACATATATGTTGTTGCTGTAGAACTATTTAGTAGATAAATGACTTGTAGCAAATATTTAAAGTATTTCCTATATGTGCGAGTTTTTCTTCTTTTATACAGAAAAACAATAATATAGCATAAGTTTTTGATTGTATTTTTTTTGTACGATAGTGAATGTTTGTAAATGTTATATTTATCGAAGTATGTCTACTATGTAGCAGGACAACTACACCTACAACTAGGCCTTCACTTACACCTAAAAATAGATTAGAAAAAATATACGATCGGTAAGGTACAGATAGCATCACATCAGTGATACCGTTCTCAGACGGATTCAGACCGTGATACCGTAAAATTGTAAACAGGAGACCAGCAAGCCGAAGCTGTGAGGACGAGCGTACGTTTTCACACTTTATTACGCCAGAGAAGTCACAGAAATTTTTCTGTTTATTTTTTATTTGATTTGAATTGAATGAGGTTTCACTTCAAAAGTAATGCGTTAAATTGTAAGTTTGTTTCGGTTTACAATATTTGGACAGTTTACAATATCACGGTATCATCAATATTACAGATAGCTGTACCCCGCGGTTTCATCCACTTTATTTTGGATAATTCACAATATGCCTCTGTTGTGTAAGCTATATGATTGTAAAGTTTCATCATTCAGTAGTTTTTGCTTGAAAGAGAAACAAATATACATTCTTATAAACCTTCGCGTTTATAATAATAGTAGGAAGGTTATGAGCTAATGGTGTTTACAATTTTACGGTGACATAAGAATTATTAAATCCACGTTTATATAGAAACAATACAATGCTCAACGTTGCATTCAGATCTAATCCGATACGTGTAAACTGTCAGCTCAAATACGTACAGTATTGCACTTCTTTTGTGCTCATATGGTAGATAGCTCTCGTTAGTAATTTAGTTAGCGATGAATTAGTTATTTTGCTCTTGACGAATTCTATCTATGTACTTGTTTTTTTAAATGAAATAAAGATTTATATATAAACACTTCTTTTATTAATACATTTATTAATAAGATAATAATAACTAGCCTGTATTTAAAGTATGGAAATTCTATAGACATTTTAAAAAATTAAATTAAACTTCTTTTTTAAATCTAGGTTGTTTGAATAAACACATGAAAAGTTCTAGTTGATAGTTCGGAAGCTCGCGAGAGTAGGGTAGGTCTTGAGACGCAACAGCTCTAGCTCGGTTTGTAGCAGCACAATGCGCGTGTGGTTGCTCTGCACCTGACGGATCAGCTGACTGCGCTGGACAAGGATCTCCATGCTGAAGCAAAAATGAAATGTAGTTTCTTATGTAACAGATATTTTACTCGGAGACTACTGGGATAAAAATAATATATAAAAAATAGAGGTTACTACAAAATATAATTGTATAGCAAATCTTAAATTAAAAGCTTTACTTTGTCCATTGGCGGTTCAAAGTCAGTGAGATAAAGAAAATTACCGTCTCTTGAATGTCCGTCTGATTCGTATTGGTTCCAAAGGATCTTCGTTAAGCTTCTTCTCTGATACTTTTACATTTAAAGATACTATTAACTTTTCTAACTGCTGCGACTGCGCCTCAAGTCCATTAATTTTCACCTGGGTACAATACATTGATTAAGAGGGGATAGAGCAAATGGAGCGAGTATTCTAGGAGCCATGTAGTAAGGCGTATCAAAAAGCTTTGTAGGGATTTAAAGGTATTCTAAAAGCTTCGTCCATGATCTTTTTTTGCTTCACCTTAAAAGGCGCAAAATAACAATCTCACTCCACCAATCTAAGGCTCTAGGGCCGGCATTGAAAGTCGTCTCACATAGTAAAAAATATTTTTAGACAAATATTTTTACCTCTAGCTCTTCCACTTTACGTATTTGTTCGTTAAGGATTTTGTTAACAGATGTTTTTGAAGCTTCCATTTCTTTTTCCATTTTCACGTAATCTTGTTCATCCGCGTAACCAAGCTCCTTATTTTTTAGGTAACTCTGAAGTTCTTTGGGTATCTATAATAATTGCAAGACTTACGTAAATTTCAAATATTAAATTACTTTATTTACTTGGATCCATCTACCTTAAGTCTTTGATAAGAGTACAATTCCTGTTCCATGTGCCGAAGTTTCATTTTCATTTGTGCGTGTTCCCATTCCTTGGATAAGATTCCTTTACGAAATTCTATTTGCTTCTTCATCATTCTCAACTTCCATTCTCCAACTTTCTGTATACAAAGTACAATCATTATGTACGTACTGACGCAAATATATATGACTAATTTATTATATATGAAATACCAATATAAGATTATTGACTTTTTCTATCTCCTCGCGTAAAATTAGCGAAGCATCTTCATAGTCTTCCATATGTCCCGTTGTTATTATTTCTACTTGTCCCGCTGGGAGTACTAACTGAAACAGACCATTACTTAAAGAAACGAATTTGTTTTATTTATAAACATCGTTTGTTTAATTTATCACCTGAATGGTTTTATTTCTTGCAGCCAGCTCAACTTCTTCTCGATGTTGTATGACGAGCTCAGCAGTACGAGCAAGACGTTGTTTTCTAGCACTAGTAGCGCCACGCCATACTGTACTTGCGAGCTCTACGTACGACATTTCTTGTGCCACTGCTCTCATCTAAGCATAATCATCCAGACAGACTATGTTAACTCATTTATTTTAATTCTTTGTCATACAATATGTCTAGGACTTACCCGAATTTCGTTTTCTATTTTAGTACGACGAAGCTTACACATCGTTACCCAGAGTCCTTCATCCATCACGGGTGGCATATTGCTTATCTGATCCAATTGTTCCACTCTGAACGAAACATATTATGTTGAGGAAATTAGAAAAATATTTATAATTCATGTAAACGTGATAACAAAAAGTTACCCCTTGTAATATTCAATACAGTCGACGTGTAATAGCGGTGGACGGATTCCGGTAAACACAGCATTAGCTAAATCGTAGAGTACAACTGGTATCATTGTTACGCGTTGGTGCCACTTTGGTCTTTTCCTAGATAACAAAAATATTAAGATAACATTACTCAAAAAGTATCTAGTAGATATTCAAATTAAAATTTATACAGAAAGACAGTTACTTAAAAAACTTATAGCACTGATCAACAATAATTGGCGATAGATCAGCGAAGTGATTTTTGAATGTCCGATCGAGGTACTTGTCCTTCTGTGCAAGACTGTCGTAATTTGCCTGACATTCTTCGCTTTGTTCTTGGATCATGTGTAGATCTCGTTGTAGTACATCAACTTCATTTTCATATTTACTTATGTCATTTCTGTAATGGGTTAATTAAATAAACATGCATAGTAATATGTAAATTTTAATTATTACTTGTTTATTAATTAGGTACCTCATGTTTTCTAATTTTTCAGCCATTTCCACGCGGTCTAAATTAATTCGACGTAAGCGCATCAGATTCAAATTCTCTTGACCAATAACAGAGTCAACTTTAAGCTTTGTTAACCACATTTCCTTTACCTGTGAAATTTTAATGAAATCTAAATATGATATGAATATTCAAATTGACTAGATTACCTTATCCTCATTTAAAATAGTAGCCTTACTTTTTGATTAAATTTAACAATTCCTTCATTTAACACTTGTGATAACTTTGCATATTCCGCATGTAACATTTTTCTATATTTGTCACGTTCTTCATTTCTGAATTTAACTTTAGTTTCATAGTCGAATACCAATCGTAAGTCATCTTCGTTAAAGTGCTCTGGATCTTTCTCCAACTAACAAATAAAAAAATTAATTTGTACTGATTAAATATTTAATGATTTTAAAAGTATTTTAAACTGTAATTTTACCATACAGAGCGGCATTGGAATTGGCTTTTTAATCTCCTCGTGCCAGAGCTTCTCTAGCACGCCGTCCATCATGTACATTAGAGCTCGCTCACGAAAATCATCCTTTGGCTTTGGTTCGGGTGGAGGAATTACCACTTGGCTTGGGCTCACGTATGGTTCTATGATGCACTGCAATCATTCATATATTTCCCCTTCAAGTTTTTGAAAGTAATTCACAGTTGATATTATAAAACAGATAAGATATATTAAAATTAAGTATACCTCTTCAGGATCAACCTTATTCAGTCTCTGTGGTTGTTCCTCTTGCGCCCATTCGGGATTATTAATTTGAATAGCTAGATGATGAAAGCTCCCACGTAAGTCCGAAAGTTTATTTAGTTCTGCGAACAAAATATGAATAATAAATGATTTTGTTATCTACATTTTGGCTTCTAAAAATTTAGGTATTTACCTTCAATTATAAAACGGAGGCGCGCGTTCCTTTCTTCCACGAGACCAACTTCTCGTTTCTTTTGGTTCATTAACTCATCAAATTGCTTGTTAAACCATAATCGCATATTTTGAACATTTAACTAAAAATAACAATAGAATAATATTTTTTGAATGCAGATAAGATTATTGCTTCTGTTTTTTTTATATTATAGCAATGAGAAATTGAATTTGAATATCAATTATCTAAAATAAAGGTAAGAAAATGTAGTTACTTTTACAATATGCTGAAGCCAATTCATCTGTAAAAAACTAAAGGCTACTGTTTGCGGAAGCATGAAATTTGGGATTTCGATGAAACGATGGGCGTTAGATCCTGACAGAACATAGGGTTCACCTTCTCCTGATGATTCTGGCTCAATAACTTCTGCCATCAACTGACTTTCCATACTTTTGCGGGCTTCCCTTACTGAAACTGATGGCTCTGGTCCTATTCTGTATAAACGAAACATAATCTTTTTGTTTAAATCCAAAATACACATATTAAAATAAATTTAATAAAAATAGTTGGTACTTACTGGGACACTGCATGTTCTTCTATACTCTTTCTTTCTACACGCTCTTCCCAAGGATGAAATACATCTGCATCGTTCTCCATCTCGATACTTCGAAGTGCTTCAATCTGCTGCAGTTCAGGCCATTTGTCACGTTGAGTCGGTAATACAGCGTAGTTTTCAACCTAAATCAAGGATCATGGTAGTTAAACGTTACAAACAAGTAAATTGTCGTATAAAGAGAAATTACCTGATAATGACTGAAAATAGCAAAGAGCTTAACACGTGGAGTGAGCATAGTGTCCCAACATTGACATTTTATCCAAGCAGTCACTTTATCCTGCGCGCGGATCCGTGCTTCTGTTTCGAGACGGATTTGTTCACGTTCCTTTTCAGCCTATAGAGAAAAAAATAATTAAATAAGAAGACGATGAATTAATTAAGAAAACCTGTACTTCTAGTCTGTATCGTTAAAGTCTTTCATTCAATTCCGATCGTCCAAAACCTGTGTACATGAAGCTTCGATGTAGAATTATTGATCGAAGTGTGGAAGTGATACAATGAGGTAAAGCAACGTCTACCCCTATTTTTCCATTACCTGTTTTATTCGCTCCTTCTTGTGCTCAAGGTGTAAGTTAAATTCGGAAAGTGAGAGTTGGTGCAGAGCCGGCTCAACAAGGTTTTCCTCCAGAAGACCCACAAGCCGTGACTGTATCGATTCTAAAGATTTTACTACCTCCTCACGTTGCTTACGGTAATCCATTGCTTCTTCTTTTACTTTTTTATCTTCTTGAATATCCAAGTAGTTTTCTGTTACAATATTTAATTTTCATAAAGTAAGAAATATAATATATATCATGATAAAAGGTAAAATTATAAATTAAGTTTAGCAAAAGTGAAAGGGATTACACAATTTACTCACTGTCATTTTCGCTAATTATAGATATCGTGTTAGTGCTTTCTGTAAAAAGGTTTATGTCCGGTGGTGTAAGTTGCAGGTCATAACGATCCGTTTTTTGGCTCCTTAAATGGTGAACTGCAACAGTCTTATTATTCGCAAGGGACACAATGTAATTAGTTTCCGGATCAGTTATGGCTTGTTTTATACCACACTCGTAACGATGTGTAACAATAACCTGGAGATCTAAAAAAAGATTTTTGTTATTTTTATTAATAATTAATTATTTTATTTATAGGATATAACGTACCATACTCTTCTGGAGCCTCTGGCTGCCGCAATATTACAGTTCCATCAGCACCAAACGTGAGAAGCCCTCCTGGGTTAAAGCATGCGTTGAAGTGTTTTAAGTGATGCCCGGTTTCGATTATTGGACCCATCTTCACTGATACAGTCACTCCTTTCTATTTTGTAAAACCCGTAACATATTTAAAATTAATGAGTGTATATAAAAGTGCAATGATAATTGAGAAGCGAGCACTGTTATGACCAAAGCGCACGTGTGTAATACGACGTTTTTCAACAAATTTGAAATAATGAAAACAAACATTTATTATTCCAATTTATCCGCTTCAGTATATTATTGATAATTATTTTCAAACGAATTTTTCTAAAAAGTGGAGACAAAGCATAAGCATACGTGTGAATACACCTTGCCTTACATTTAACCGAAAGCAAAATAAAGAAGCCTAAGTCAGTTATTAATTTATACAGACCTCTCCGGAAAGTTTCAGAATATGCATCTGTGAAGAAAGATGTGGTACAGCAAGAGCATGATCGCGAGTCTTCAGCGGAACCAGTTGGGCATATGGACCTGCCATTTTACCTGCAAACTTATTATCCTTCCCAGTCTCAGCATTAATACAAATTATACGTTCACCTACGAGAGAAAAAAATTATTTAACAACATTTAGCAAAATCTGATATATATTTCAATATCTTGTTGAAACTTACCAATAGCATACTTATCAGAGAATAAGACAAGATTGAAGGAACGAATAACTTCACCTAGTTTCATGAGAAAACAGTCAGCGAGACCTCGTCCTAGCTCTGTATATCTTACTAAAGTTAGCTTGTAATCTTCTGACAGCTAAAAAGTAGATAAAACATTTAACTTTGAAATATTATAAATCAGGATAGTTTAAAAATATATGTCATACGCCGTGATATAACAATATAAACCTAAAATAATATAAACAATATAATATTTTATCTATATCCACCATATTCCAACAGAAGTCCTATTTTAATGTCTTACAAATCTTTTAAGTTTACCTTTAAAATGAAAATATGACCTGCGGACATAGCAGCAGCTACCATTTCTCTTCCCGTTGGTGAAAATGCAACTCTTGATACAATTTGGTGAGTCAAGCACATGTTCCCGACTTTTTTTAGACCTCCTTGTGGATCAAATGTATAAAGGGCCAAACCGTAGTTATGACCCACTTCTCCAAAAATAACTAGCAAAGGATCAACTGGACTAACTTCAAACGACGTGTCTTCTCCTTTTATGTATTTTACAAGTATCTGGTTATTGACAGCATTATTTATTATGATGTGAATAACTTGCTAAATTTAATAGTTAAATAATAATTCAGTTTAAGATTAGTCAAAGCTTATAGAGCTAAACCTTACCAGCTTTGCTGTAGATATTTCATAGACGCATAAAACGCCTGCATTATTAATTGTAACAATATGTTTATGATCTGGCGCGATTAATTGTAATTTCTTTATATTCCTAAAAAAAAAATAGATTAAAAGCCGTTCCGCAAGTGCTTCGTAGAGAGAGACTATATACAATAGAAATACCTTTGTTTGAAAGTAAACAATTTAACATCAATTTTCTCTTCCGATTCCCCTGATATTTTGTAAACAAAACCTTTCGCCGTCCACATCACAGCCACGTCCGATGTGGAATTAGACACCAGACGCTCTACCTCATCATCTGGCGCGTACTTCCAAACTACCTGCCACTTTTGATCTGCCTTTTTTAGTGACTAAATAAAGAGAGTTCTACGTGAACATAAGTGTACATTTTATTTAGGAAAATATTGAGTTTAGTCTAGTACGTGATGCCTATATTACCCTAAGACATTTGTCAGGTCCGTACATTAGGATCCCATTGCTGAAGGAGCACATACACGGCTTTTGAGTGCCTTTAAGATTTTCTGACCAATCCAAATTAGAAACCATACCTATACCATCAGATATTAACTGGAATTACATAAAATGTAAATTAATGTCAAGACTGCAGTATTCAATATATGAACTTTATATCAATATAAATAATTTTAACTTACACTATACAAGTTCGCATCTTTATCAATAGCATACAGTTGCCCTTCGTTACTCCAACAAGTAGCCACAAGCTTAGGATCTGAAACATCCCATCCTATTGCTTCTTCCTTAGTGCGTTTCATCATTAAACTACGCTTGTAGCATTGCGCTACTTCCCATACGGTTAGGCCTTCGCCCCAGCACTGACAAATCAGCATATGACTACGGCTGGCGCTAAAACATGTCACAACAAAAGCAGTGATAAAAACGTGTAGTATAAAGTTCTGTCATGATCAAATAAAATTTATACAATTGTGTCCGTTCAATTTATCATTATAACCCGTGGATGGGCGATTGTTGAGCCGTGACAACTTTGAGAACTTTAAGGAACTCAGGAGTGCTGAGACACACGTCGAATTACTTACATATAAATCTGATCTCGTCGTACAACACCCGTAGGAATAGAGATAAGTCGCTGGAGTGTCCGCCAGCTCCACACCGATATGTGGTAATTGGGAAAACCACTAAATCCCGCAATAAGGTCTGACTCCATCATACACAGTCCTTTGTATCGATTAACATCGGGATCTACATGAAGAATTAAAATTAAATTCGCTGCGTATAACTCTATCTACATATTTTTTAAGTATATTCTTTACCTTGTAATTCAGCTAAAATATTAAATAATGGGTAGTTGACAATGAAGATGCGTGGAGATTTTTTCTTTTCCGCAAAAGTAAATAAGTGGGATCTGTGTCCTGAAATATTTTTATTTCAATTTAGATTTAGCGCGAAATTATTTAAAAGGGGTTATGGTTTTTTAAAGGATATAACACTTGCTTAAATGTTAACTAAGAATGATGTCTCTTAAGAGCAAGTATACCTGCGATGACATCCACACCATCACCTTTCTCTTCATCAACAGCATGATATACGAGTTCAGTGTTCGTTTTTAGATTGAGGAATATAATATAAACATCGTGGGCTAATGCGACCACATCTTTACCAACAAATGTTATATTATTTAATTTTTGAGGTATAACCCATCTATAATAGAAAAAAAAAACAAATTAGAATAGCTTGTTACGTAACCTAAGCAGACTGTCGCTGCACACCATAGCCATCCTGCTCCAGTTACAATTATCTGCTGACACCGTGAATTATGCAATGCTGACATAATATTCGGCTGCATTTAATAATTTGGGACATCGATGATGCAATCGTTGCGTCAGCCGAGTTTTCTTTAATTTATATTAAATAATTAATCTGCAGTCTTAGCCCCAAACTCGCGCTAGGTTCACCCCTCTAGCTTTAAGATATAGTTATAAGAAAAATGTAAGAAAAAGGAAATAAAATTCTAAGAAATGTTCTGGATTATCGGATATTCTGACGACGTCAGCCCACCAAAAATATAATTAGCTACACGTTTATCTCTTAAATATAAAATGGAAACTTTTGGGCTAAGTCATTAAGGAGTTATCAGGTTTAATATTAAAGAAAAAAATGTTATTTAAGATAAGCTGGTTAACAACCATATCTACTCTTTAATACAGATATTAGTCGACCCGCGCGACTATATGATGATATATAGCTTATAACCTTCCTCGATAAATGGGCTATCTAACATTGAAAGTATTATTCAAATCGGAACAGTAGTTCCTGAGATTAGCGCGTTCAAGCAAACTTTTCACCTTTATATATTAGTGTATATAAGATAGAAAATTAAGTTTAAACTTGTATATAAATATTTTTTAAAACATCTTGTAGCATTTGCATTCATGATATAAATAATTGTCATGAAACTTAAATGAATTGCCAATATTTTGTTTTTATGGTAGATAAGGTGCAAACGAACAGATAGTCCACCTGATAGTAAGTGGCCACCATCGCCCATGGACATCGGCAAAACAAAAGATACTCTCTTGTTTTGCCGATGCGTTGCATCCTTGAAGATAGAGTGGAGAGGGAGAGTGAAAAAAAAATGCTGCGGTCTGAGGGGGTAAGTCTGGGCCACATGCGGCTCGACCGCAAGCCAGTCGGGGAACAGATCCCCTACCACCAAGGGGGTGCTGGGTTACTCGACTCTTACGAGATGCTCTCCCAGTGGCAGAGAGGAATAATATTCTAACCCGTCCCCTCACGGGTAAATTTTGCGTGGTCCATTACAAAAACTATGTTTTAACGAAGATAAATAAATATTTTATAATCAAACTAATAAATAATTATTTCAACGAATAATCAATGTTATAGAGCGTCGTCTTTAATTTGTACCAGGATTGCGGGTACCTGACTTTCTGTTTGTAAGGTGATTTCTGTCCTGTTTGAACATCATGTTCTGAAGATCCTTCAACCATAGCGATAATTGTGAGTTTATTTATAATTTTCTAACATAAATGATATAATATAATATCACTTTGACTACTTATTAAAGAAAATAAAAGTTGCTATGCAACGGAAAGGCTAGGTCACACGGAATAATTTAAATTTTTTCTCATGCTATAACAGGTTAAACGTGATCAGTGGAGGTCAAGAATTAATTATTATCGAAGAAAAATTATTTTTCATGACAGGTTCGAGTATTTTTGACCATTAGAGTCCAAAAAAATAAATAAAATAAAAAGTGATAGCTAGCCTGAGAGAGATGCTGGTGATGTACGTACTGCGTTATTATAAGAGAGCGGAATATTTATTTCGGTACTTTTAAATAATTATTGGATTGGTCTTGTATTTTATAATATTCATTTAAAAGTTGATCACTGATCATATTATTGTTAAAGGACTACTAATTGTAAGAAGTAAATATTGTCGTCCAGTTATTTTGTGTTGATTGGAACGTTATAATGGGGTTACTAGTTAATCTTAAAAGTTTTACTGAAAACTAGGGTAAAATAAAAGACTACAATTAATAAGATTTATGTATAATATGTAATAATAGTCCTTACTCCTAAGTAAAACATATTTTTTCTTTTTATATTCTATTGATTTTTTAAATGTTTTAAATTTCAATATATTTTGACAAATTGCAGACGCGCGGGAACTGACACGTCCCATAAGAACTCCCTCTGTTTTCGCCCCTAATAATGACTTCTGCGCCTTCAAGGTCACACATATTGTTAAAACTCTAACGAGAAAGAAGAAGTTTTTATAATTTTATTATTTAGAAGAATAATTTTACTGACATTGTCATGAGAAATAAAAAGAGATAAAAAAATCTATGACAAATAAGTCATAAGAAAAATAAATTGCTATGATGTAGAATCATAAGATAATAAATAAATAAATATAATTAAATATTGCTCCTCATTTGCCGTTTTTACACACATATACTTACGTGCCGGTAGTATACGTAAGATCAAATCAAACCACAGTTAGTATAGAGTACATATTTATTATCGCAATGAATCGTGTGACAAGTGTTGCCCTCATTGAGGATAACTCATGAGCTTGAAATATTATTATTGGCTTTCTTAAAAGTAATAATAATCCAATGTTAAAGGTGTTTTTTAAAATCTAAAAAAGCCTTGTCCTGCACCTAGGTCTCAAGTCCCAGGCGAAGCATCACTTTCTATTTAGACTGCATATTAATATTATTCTTATATTTTCTTATAAAAATTCAATCAGTGAAAACTCAATGCATGAAAATAATTTCGTACCTATTTGGTAAACATACAACGCAATGGGAAAGTAGAGTTCATCCTATTTGTCTAATGAAAGTAATCCTTATATCTATAGACTGTCTATCAGTTTAGAAGGATATAAGGATCACTTATAATAATTTTGTAATGATTTTATAATAATTTTCTGGGAAAACTTTTCTTATATCTGGTAACTCAATATTATGACCAAGGTGAAAGATCTATAGATCAAAAAATCTGTCAAAACGAAGTTATGAAGAACAAATGGCAGTGATTGAAAATAAATTGATAAGAAATTATAATTATTAGATATGGTCAATATAGGACGCATTTATGATTTATATTTGTTATTTACGATGTGAGATATACAAGTGAACAAAAGTAATCACAATGTAAGTGTGTTATTGAGTGTTAGTGTTTGTTGTAATGAAGAATGACACAAAGGGTTTATTATTGTGTTGTTGTAGGAATTACACCGGATCGCTGGATTCCGGGGGTCCGGTGGCAGAAAGATGGAACTCGACGCTAGATTTCACGGATATCACCATGGACCGCAACTTTGCTCTGCTTCTCGTGTCGCTGATATCGGCTATGCTATGGGTTGTTTATATAACGTACTACAATAGTCGAGTACTCGGATACATACTAACTAGGCTAATTAATAAATTTTATTTCCAAGATGAAAATTTCAAAATTGGTAAGCATAACATTAAATTTATACATATTATAATGAACAAGAGTTGATCAAGGTTACATCTTCTAGTTTTTGTATCAACAAGTGTCATTTCCTAATTTACGCAAATTAATTTTAGTAATATATATTATTTTACATATTTCTATATACTAATAATCCTACTCGAAACAAGAAAGCAAAATTAAGTTGATTACAGTTTTGTATTTATTTTATAATTTAGCTTTCCAGAAAAATTATGAATGTTTCTAGACTTATGCATATTAAATGCTTTTATATACAGAATTATGTCTTATGGGAACTAATGGAGATTCGGGAATCTTACCTTGTCCATAATATTAATTTTCCTGTTTACCATAACCATTTATTTGATGAGGTTTAATATAAATAAACCACTGAATTTTGTTATGAATATAATAAAATAAATTTGAATCTATTTGATTTAAATTTATTCGAATTTAAAATTATTATGAATTATGAACTCTTTGTATAAAACTATGTCTTCTGATTTTATAAATTACTTACCCTTATAGCCGAATGTTTATCCTAGTTTTTTATCATTTTTCTCAGGTTCATTTACCCTTAATGCTCTCTCTGGAAAAATAATGTTTCGTGACATTGTTTATATAAATTACGACTACACACTCCGCATTCAAGATGGTTATCTAATATTCAGGTGGTGGCGTTCCTACGTTCCCAAGGATGTTGCAGAAGGTATTAATAATCAAGTTGATATTGTAATTATAGTTTATGCTGAAATATTAATGAAATGCTAATTAAAACTTTATTGCTTTCAGATTTATCTCACTCAGATACTCGTCTCTCTATTATGCTAAATGGTTTTGAATTGCATTTTTATAACAGATGTGATCTTTACGCTGAACTAGAAAAAATCTTTGAACTTGATCCTGTGATAAAGCAGCAGCACGACGAAGATGATTCCGCGGACCGTGATAAGGCTATGAACGATGCGAACGAAAAACGAAGAAGAGCGCAAGACACCGTGCGATCTGAAGCCGCAATGGCCAGAACATGGCGCGATCTTATACCCGTTATAAAAATCGATATATGCACGGGAAGGGTAGTCTTTGGGAATCGACTGGTTCCAACAACCCTATCTATTAGTGTGGAAGAGGCACACCTAATGTATAGTACTAAACCTCCAGCATCAAGTTTAGATCATTTAATGCATTTTGTTAAAGCAAAAGCTGAAAACTGCAAAGTTATGTTAGCACCTAGTCCAAATTATACTGCAATGGTTGATGAACCGCCAAGATATATGGGAGAAGGTTTTGTAATTATGAGTTCAAACTATATTGAGGTTTACTTCTACATGGATGAGCCGGGTTTAGTACCAGAACAACCTGTTTTACTGCAGTTAGCCAATGGAGATATAGTAGAATCTGCTCCTCCTATTTGGGGTGTAGATATAAAGTGCGGTAAAGGAACAGATTTCAGCTACGGCCCTTGGGCGGATCGGCAAAGAGAACATTTATTTAAATTCTTTTTTCCTCCTAATTATAAAAACCTAGAAGTCACTCCACAGCCAAAACCTGGGGACAGAAGACAGATGCAATCTTTTGATATTCGTTTATCAACTCTTAATGAAGCCACAATAGATATTTTATTTACAAAAATAAAGGAAACAAATGCTGTTCACATTAATATAGGAGCTGGTTCATATCTCGAAGTGACACTGCCGTGGATAGTACTTCAAGATGGATATACAACGAAAATTACTGGTCAACTGTTGCATTTAGAAGCAACTACGAGTCTGCAATATAGAAGCCTAGCGGAAAGTGAAACACTGGAATACACTGTCAAATGTCACTATCCTTTAGTGTGGAATCATCACCAGTGTTGGCAGTTATCTCTAACAGGATGTAAAGCTACTGCACATTTTGTATATACTCACATAGATTTCTTTCAAGATTTAACAAATGATTGGTCAAGTAAAGCTCGCCCTGATATTCTACACTTTGTGCCATATACATGGAAGATAACCTTGCTTTTGAAAGAGTGTGAAGTTGTAACATTGAGCAATCAATACAATTGGATAGACTGCAGTTCCACTAACCAAGAGAATAATCATGTAGCTTTTTGCGGAGACTTACTTGATGTTTCTTTTGATTTACCTTTTATTGATTTCTTGCCAGATGTCATACCTCTTAAAATATGGGTGCAAGGGGAAGCTGTTGATATGAGCTTGTATTTACCAGAGGTTAATACATCCAGATTGCTTCTTTTATCTATTGATAAAAATATGAAGCTTGTTCCATGCAGGCTAAAATCATCAAAATGGCGGCGAAAATGTGTAAAAACTCAAGGTTGGGTAGACTGCTGGTCTGTCCCTATAGTTGCGCTTAGTGTGAGGTACAACTACCATCCTATCCCACCTCTAGGCCCAGAGCCACAGGCAGATATTACTACACCCGAGAAAGAAGAAATTCTGCTTTCTCCCATGAGAATACCAAGAATGAGAAAACAACCTCAAATAAATTGGGCTATTGATGGCAATAACTTTGATCGAACAACTCTTGCACCAGATAAAGTGAGTGTTGAACTGGAAGTTGGACCATCTATTCTTCTTGCTTATGGAACTATAATAACGAGTTTCATGAATTTGTTAGAGAATATATTTGGTGAAGACCAGTTATTTACAGATATGCAAAAAAGTCCTAATATGGAGACATACTTTTGGTCAAGTGAAAACAATCCAACAAAATTGAATGATAGAAGTAGCATCAATCAGCATACGGAAATATCTATGGATGATTCAAGCGATAGTAGTAAGGGACCCTTTGACCCGCGTCGATGCCGCCCTTTAGACGTTTCTGTATCAATCATCATTCATGACATTCAAGCACATCTTGTTAAAAATTGTAGCGAGAATGAGCCTCCATGTCCTGTTATACTAATAGAAAGATTTGGCTTCGAAATGGATAAAAGCTTTCGCGAAAATAAACTACAACTTTTGTTAAGTCCATCAATATTAGTGTCTTCTAATAGTCCTTCGCGATCAAATTCAAACGGTGTTAACAATACAAGTGCTCTTCAACAGGGACATTTAATGCTATCGTCATTTCAATTGAGGGGTAACGGTTTCTTCAGCGATACAAATCGATCAGTTGAACAAGAAACAATTGAATATGCATGGATGATGGAACTTCAATTAGGGCAGTTGACAGGACGATTAACTTTGCCTCAACTATACCAAATAATTTCATCCCTTGAAACATTTCTGCTTTTAATATGTGACAATGAAAATGAATTAACTCCTCCTAATACAGCTAAACAATGTCATCATGGATTGAATAACGTTTTATGTCCGGAAACTGAACTCGCTCTCAAATATAGATGCCCAACACCTAATGAAATAAAATATCGTATGATTCGGGTCGCAATCGATCTTATCGATTTATATATTGCAGATACAAATACAACTTTACAGTCATGGATATCTCCTATTAGATTGTCATTCTGCAATCTACATGGGTCTGGATTTGGAACTGGGATTACTGGGCTATTACCAAATATTAAACTTGCCCTTTTCACTCAAACAAACATGCAAACAAATTCACATCATCAATCCACTGGTAATGGTAGTAATGGAAGTCAAAATAAAATACCAGAAAATGAAAACTGGGTAGGGGTAGGTTCAATGTCTTTGGGACCACTTCTTATAGAGGCAGCTTCCTCTCTACCTCAAAGTCCAAAGAATCTGCATCTAGTGCAGCAAAAATTTCTAAAATTACATGATGAGAAATTTAAAAAATTATGGTTTTTATGGCCCAATGAGGGGAAAGGTACACAGTGTGGTTGTATAGGAGGCTGTGCATTTTTTGGTTCAAATAGAAACGGAGCGAACTTTTTAAAGCCAAGTCAATCAGATTTACACGAAGGAATTAATATAGCAATATTTAACGTAATTGAAACATCTCCTGGTGAATATGGCTACGGGCAGAGCTTACTACATCCAGGACAATTGGTATTTCATACACCGCCATATAACAGCTTGAATGTTTGCTTGCAACCTACAAATGTATCTACTCTTATACCGTCACCTTTACCACAAACCCTAAGTAAATCACCACAAAGTGTCGATAGACGAAGTCTCACTCGTAGGTTTTCTTATACCAGCATGAGTAAAGGCAGTAATAATGTTCTAGTGTCCAGTACAAAAAGTGATGTCCCATATGCTCGTCTAGTAGACTCTTCTGTGCCACTTGGAAGTTCCAAAATTGACAGTGATTCGAAACTTAACAAGACCGTTTTAAATGTACCTCAAATGGAAAGCAGCGTGTCTGATTCCAAATTAGCTCTTAGCTGTGGTGTAAAAGACAGCACAAATATTATTGTCAAAAAACCAGCGCCGACTGAAAATGAGCAGTTTGTTGTACCTAAAGTACCACCTAGGAGTGTCGCTGTATCCGATTCCCACTACTCACTTAACTCACAGCCTCCGCAAGAAGATGCTATTGTGCAAGAAGTCCAGCGAACTATATCGATCACAAGTGAAAATCATTCCGAAGCATTCTTTTCAGCTGATGAAGACATGTTCCCAAGTCGTTCATCTAGCTTAAAACATTCTTTCGGCAGTCGTCGAAGTAATCCTAAAGAACAAGTATCTTATGCTATTGGGGAAGGTAACAATGACAAATGGCTAAATATAATGCCCAAGTCTGAGATGAACGATGGGCCCGACACAATAAGTAATTTAAGTGCAGGAGTTCAACCAGATTCAGAGAGTGGTTCAGTATCATCCACTTCATTCATATCAGCAATCTCTTCTCAAGAAGATATGACTCTTGTTAACCTTCATATGCAGACCAATAAGCCAATAGTAGATTCACCGCTACTAATGTCGAGTTATATCAACAATTTACCTCAATATAGATGTTACAATTGGTCAACGTGTTCGTTGCCAACAGGTAGTGATGTTTTTACTTTACCTCTTTTTAAAAGAGCGGAAGATGGCTCTTTGGTCTATGTTGGCCAGAAGTACGTTCCGGCTTTTGAACCAACTGGAAAAGTGCATTCATTAAAATTGATTTCAAAAAAAGACGGGCACTCTAGTCAAAATCAACCCTATTCGAATGTTACTCCTCATTTCAACTCTCAAATCAAAGCGCATCCGTATCCGCAAGCATGGTGGGATTTACAACAGAATGTGCAAGATAATCAAGAAAACGCTACAGACAAGAGCTCGACTTCTACTATTACTACTACGAGTGATAGCAAAACTGGTCTATTCGTGAAATTGCGCGGTGAAATCGATGTTTTGCTGACACCACTTGTTTTGGAAAGTACCCAAAAGTTTGTGGAATCTCTAACTCCAGTGTTAGCAAATATTCATCCAATTACAGTAATTAATCATTTACGTTTACTCTGTATTTCGTCTGTTGAATCAGCTAATATTTTAAAACAAAAGCAGTATGTATCAAATTGGCTACCACAAATGCAAGCTCGTAACGAATCAAGCATAATTATGGAGAAAGACGATAAATGCAAGCTTGCAACGATACCACATTCGAATGTATATGAAGAAACTATCTGTGACCAACTACAAGCAACAGTTACAGTACCTAAAGTGAACATAGTTTTCATACAATCTTCTGTAGTGGAAGATATGATTTCCTTTTCAGCACTTGACAACATCCAAGATTTAACATGTGTATCTTTGTTTGGTGTCTCAGTGGAAAACGTTGTAGCCAAGTACACAAGTTCTAAGAAGACTCTTGAGGCGGTACAGTTATACTATAGACCTACTTTACGAGCCTTAGGTAGTAAAAAGTCATTTGGGATAATGAAAGGACCGAGAGCATTAATTTCTACTCATTCTTCTGGCCGAAAACGAGGTCCGGAAAAGGGTGAACCTGTGTATATAGAAGCATCACAACAACAGTGTGAAGATACAACAATTGTTTTAAATATTGGTATGTAATTTACTTTTAAACTATGTATAGTAATTAAGACAAACCAAATGTTAAATACAATAATATACTTTAAAGCATTTTCTTTGGTTACCTAGGAAAGGTTCACGGGCAATTACGACGAATCCGCAATGAATCTTCCCAATTAAAAGATGCTACTATCACTGGTATCCCTTGCCAACATTCCAAAGTTGCCTTTAAATTTATTAGAGCTGACTCATGTGCTAAAGGATGCGACACTATGGTAAGCATTAAAACGTAAATAAAACAGTCGAAATTATTTAAAACTTTTTTTATATAATTTGGATTGTTTAATAATAGGGCTGTCAGAATGGAGCAACTGAACGAGAAGGACAAAAAGAGAATTCTATTGGATATATAATGTTTGAATGTGGCATCGAAGGAGTATCTATTAAAGTGTCTAAGCATTCACAGTCCCATAAACCAAATGAGGAGAAAAAACCTGCACGTCTCGATAGCGAGAGTTGCAGGGAATCTGTGAAATCCGCAGAAGAATTGAAACCTGATAAGGAAAAGACAAAAGGAATACGAACTTCAGGTATTGAAGAACTATTTAGAAAAAGGGAATCCAATTCAAAACCAAGTACTCCAAATTTAGGGAGTTCTCAGCCTCCTCCCGTGCCTCCTGAACCAACCACTCCAGGGCCAGATGATCCCTCAAATGATAGCACAGCTACTGTGGTGCCTCTGAAAGATAATGGAAATACTTCATCTTGTTCGATTGATTTAAAAGTGGTTTGGTTTAATTTTGCGGCGCCGCCACGTACTCCTATTACCAAGAAAATTGATTATACGAGGTTAGTCTATGACCTATGTTAATTATCAGGCCCGAATAAAAAAAATTATGCTTTTAACATCATAATATTAAAAAATATTATAATATATTTCTGCCAATGTTTTAGGTTTTAAATTTTTTCTGTTTCTGTAATATAGGCCTCAGAGTGTAATGAGTATGAATATAATTAGACTCGGTGTAGGTAATCTAAAAAAAATCCCACTTTCAGACTCGACTGGAACCTGCTTAGCACAGCGTCACCTGCCATTAATGCCTGGATGAATCCATGTAATAGACTAGGGATCCGCGTGGTTGCTCTATATAGAGCTCGAGCGAGACGCCTTGCTGCTACCGCGGCCAGCTTGATGGCCTCTGCTTTGGATAGAGCACCTAATCACACTTTGCCTAAAGTAAGTTTACATCTTTTTAATTATTTTTTGTGATTTATGAATATCAATTATATAAGGTCGGGGAAAAAGTTTCTTCGCATTTTTTAAGAAAATTCAAAACATTCTTTAATATAGTTTATTAACATTTAACTAAAGTATGTAGGTACCATTTTGTTCGATAACTTTTTGGCATCTTGTAGGTAGGGACATGATCCCATTGCTATAGAAATTTTGGGGCTTCTGATCAAAAAACCGCGACAAGTAGTTTTGGCAGTCCTCTCGTGATGTTAACCTGACACTGCCTAAAGAATTCTGAAGAGACAAACAGGTGGAAATCTGAAGGTGCAAAGTCAGGACTATACGGTGGATACATTAACACCACCCAGCCAAACTCTCTTAATTTTTGCTGAGCGGCTAAAAATGTGTGAGGTCTAGAGTTATCATGATGAAAAACCACACCCCTTCTGTTGATTAATTCCGGCCGCTTTCTCTCAACTTCTTGCTTTAATCTCATCAGTTGTTCGCAGTAGAGTTCAGAATCGATGATCCTGTCTGGTGGTAACAGGTCATAATGAATAATGCCCTTCCAATCCCACCATACACACAGCATTACCTTGTTGCGAGTTAACCCGGGTTTCGCCACAGTCTGTGAAGCCTGACCGGCCTTTGACCACGACCTTATTCGCACGTTCTTATCGTACGTGATCCACTTTTCATCACCAGTTATCAGCTTCTTCAAAAATGTTCGGCTTCGTTACGTCGTAATAAAGAATCACAAATAAGTACACGGTTCATTAGATAACTTTCTTTCAGTGAGCTCGTGAGGTACCCAAATATCGAGCTTTTTTGTGTACGCAGTTTTTGTCAAATGCACCAAAACTGTTCTGTGGTCAAATCCCAGTTCTTCAGCTACGTCGTAACTACTGATATGCCGATCTTGCTCCACTTTTTCAAAAATGGCATCCATTTTATCCGTAATAGGGCGACTAGAGCGAGGTGCATCTTTGACATCAAAATTTTCGGATTGAAAACGCTTAAACCAAATTTGTGCTACTCTCACAGACACTGCAAATTTTTTTCGCGGCTTGCGTTGCATTTTTACCTTTTTTGTAGTAAAATTTTAAAATGTATCGAATTTCTTCATTAGACTCACGCATCACAGTACGAAAAACAAATAAATGTCACACATTTTCCTAATTTGAATTTGGAATTATCTTCTTTAAAATGTAAACTTTGAATGATACCAAAACCAGCCAGATACAAATAGTATAGCCAAAGAGATTTTATTACAAGTTCATACATACTATAATGCGAAAAGACTTTTTCCCCAACCTATTATACGTATATGTACAATTCTATTAGCAACAACTACAATTAAGTGATCGCATATTGCTAAAGCTTCTGGGGTAGCTCAGTTAGTTCATTGTTGTGTTTTTTTATTTGTCATCTTTATTACTTGAATTCGTTCATACTAAAATACTTATTACAGAGTCGCTACGGCAGACATACACCAATGGCCAAGCAGCTCCGTGAAGAACCGTCTTTACAACTATGCGCAGTATTGTTGAGGTACGCATTACAAGCAGATGCAGCAGCTGTGCAAGCTGACCTGGCCGAGAGACATCTACCCTCACTATCTACATTACGACAGGTTAATACTTTTCAAATATACATCATGTTTTTTTAAACTGGTCTTTTCTGAAATTTGCTAATAGATTTTTTTTGTATTTGAAAGTTTACTTAATTTTATTTTCAGGGTGTAATCGTACTCACAAGACAATGGAAGAATATTTTATATACTCCATTACTATTAGAACATAACTATAAGAGCAAAGTTATGAAACCTCTTAACGTGACTTTTGCCTTACCACCTGATTTACTTGAGGTATGTTTCTTATTTTTTCAATGGTATATGTCAACCAGTAAAATGTTGGTATTATAATTTAGCTTTGTTATTATCAGGACTCTGTAGAGGGTTGGCAGTTTGACAATGAAGCCCTTGACGAAAACTGTCTTCTGTTGAACATGGACGTCGACAAAATCAATACGCAAATACCTCGTAAGTTCCTTTTATTATATTTATAAACACTAACTAATTGTATTATATTGTACTATGTCGTATGTGGCTTATTAGGATGGCAAATATAGAACCTATCAAACTTTACTTTTTTTGTTTTAAAATATCAATGTATGAACGAAATCAGATTAGTTTTGTCCTACTATTGTGATATGATGTGATGATGTTACTGTAAAGTTAAATTTTCTGGAAAGTATGTGATTATATGTAATAACTATTATACTATTGTCTACTACTATACTGAGTGTAAATCTAATGGTTTTCGCTCTCAACATGTTTCTTGTATGGATAGCAAAAAATATTTCATTTCTAGAAGAATCATAGAATAATGAAATTATTATGGTTTATAAAGCAACCGCTGCGACCGCGACCGCGACGTCGCGACCGCACTCGTACCCGTCCACGCCTCCGTCCGGTTCGTACGCATTGGCTACGGCATTGTGACCTGTGATATGTGTTCGCTATAAGTGTTGTTTTGCTGTAAATGATGTTGCTTGAATGAAATTGCTTGTTTGTGTTTCTGTGCTGCTCACAAAGCTTCACTGTTTAACCGTCTCCAACCAACGGATATATTTTTTTTAACCTTTGATTTTTCGAAAGATTGCTAGATATTTAAAAACAAATTTCATTAGACTTTTTTGTATCTCATAACACTAATAAAGAACGTGGAAAAATTAAACCCGTCACTGAAATTTATATGAAAAGCTTGGTTATTGCAAACCAAATTTATTTGCATGAACGAATATTAATGTTGAAATTTCTTTTCCCCTTTTCTGTAAACTTTATTAGGTAACGTATTATTTGTTTCCAATGATTTTCATGATAGTGAAAGTTTTTATGAAAACATTTCGTTTTGGTTATAGTATATACACCTCTTTCCAATCGTTGATGGTATTTTTTGTAAAGAAATTTGATTACACCGAAGATAAGAATTATAATATAATGTCTTTAAAACAAGTCATTCTAATTTTAATTTACTCCTCTTACACTATTATTTTAACAATATTATCACATTAACGCCTTTTTGCATCGCTCTTTAAGAATTGTGTTTAAATTAATTTAAGATTTTTTAAAAGTTAAATCGCCTAATTTTGTTACTCTCTTTATCCTACGTGTTTTATCCTCTGCTTATAAAATAAGTACTTTGTAAATTTTTAATATTTAATAAATAAAACAATGAACAGTACGAGCCGCGCAAAGCAGCCGCGCGAGCCTTGTGTTCCCCTCGCTACCCTTCTCTACTAGGAAGACACCCTTCCAGGATGATGCTATTGCTAGTGAGTTTTATCTAATGTACTTTTATCTTAGTAACTTATATAATTATTGTTGTTACGTATACCTAAGTTTTTAATAAGATTAAGAATTTTCTAAAGTCAAGTAAAAAACTTTATAGCATTGATAAGAGGCAAAGTGGTGTCATTTTGATTAACCTATGCTATTTATGTTAAAATAATAGATTATGGCACTCTAAAAGAGGATCTGCCAACGGTAGGATCAAATCCATCACTGTACTCCCAAGGTAGTCACGACAACATTGCCAATGACCGTGCTCGGGAGGATCTCTACCAGTGGATGGCTAAGCAAGAGCCAATAAAAGTGGTGAGTTAGGATACAATTTACATTCATTCGTTAAAATTAGCTATTGTAGTATTCAATGCAAAATGTAGGAATTCCATGTCAAACAATCTATATTTTAATAATTGTTCACTAGGAACCGAAGAGTAAGAAACCAGTGATTCCGCCATCAAAAATGAATCCTCGCGCTGTAGCAGCCGCTATGCCGGCGTGGAGCCTGTACCCTCTGCAGGGATCACTCATGCTGCTGGATGCGCATCTCGTGTTCCAACCCTTTCTCTCAGCGCTAGGAGTTTCCCCTCACCAAGTAGCGCACGGTTAGTTATTATTATGTAAAAACAGAGCAAACAAGCAGTCAATAGCATTAATGTTTGTAAATTTTACAGGTGAATCAAAAGTAAAAGGCGTAGGTGCTGAAACTGGTTCAGGCTTAGAATCTCTGGGATCTAAATTGTCCCTTTTGGCGTGGGTCGATATGTTTCGTATCGATATTGTTGTAGGAGAATTAGCTCGAGATCGAAGACATCAGAATAAAGGAAAAGGTAATGTAATTGAACATTCTAACGCTTAAATACCTATACTAAGTAGATGATCACCTCACCGGATCATTCACTGATCATTGAGAATCAATTTACGGGTTAATTTTTTAAACACTTGCATTGACCTAATTTATTTATAATTATTATTTCCATTAATCACCATTTGAATAATTTTAATACGGCAATATAACGAAAAATAAGTACTGCGTTCTTTATAGCCAATATCCCCCATGTGGACATTCCATCTGAGACACCAGCATTCCTGTGCGAGAAGATCTCCATAGATGTTGACTTAAAGAAAGTGGCGGACATGGCGGTAGATGATCTAATCCAGAGACAAAACGTGCTGTACATATCGAGGGGTCAGCTGAAGAAGCATATAAGCACTATGCTCAACTTCAATATTAGTATACGGTTCATATCGCAACAGGTCAGTTTTATATTTGGTTTTATATAATCCTGAGTATGTCCTACTATCTGTGCTGAGCGTGTTAGGTATGACCTGGCTTGCATTGGATGCGCACGCGCATTTTCTTCATGACATAATTCGAGTGAGATAATTACACAATTAAACAATTAAATATTAAATTTATCTTGTAGGTTAACATGCCCTTGTTGCGTTTGCTGCATCAAATCAGTAATATGTACCAAAACGTGAAGGACACTCAGAGTGAACTGCGGACACAGACAAACTCATCCCGAAGACACAATAAACATCCATCAGGTTGCTATGCATTCTTCATCATAAAACACATTTGATTTTTCATCTCGATTTTGGGTTTATTAAAATATGTTTAAAAATGTTCTTGTAAAAGTAATTTGGTGTAGTACAAGTTAAACCGATTGATTATTATTACATTTATGTGGTATTATAAATTATAACAAATTAAAGGTTAATTAATTTTTTAAAATGTATGAACCCTAATTTTCTTACAGTGTCAGATTTCCGCGAGAACATAGTAAGCTTGTCTTCTTTAGACAAAGACAGTCAATACGCTGTATTAGAGCCCAAATGGGACCTACCGCCGACGTTGGGTCCAGAGCTCAACAATGTGCTCGAGTCGGATAAGAGCACCGCTACACCACCCAGGCCGAGACCGCAATCTTTTGCTCAGAAGTTGAGATCTACTGGAAAAACCGTTAAAGGAAAACTTGGTAACTATTAATATTATTGTAAATATTTTTATTTTGGCCTCAAATATTTATTCAAAAATTCTCTCTAGGCTACAGCTCTCTAAATGAAGGTGCACATACCCCAATGTTCAATTCCGAGCCTCCTCCGCCGCCACCGGAGCCCCCGGGCGCTGGACAGCTGGCACCTAGATGTTGGCGTACAGTGTACCTGCTGCTGGACCTATATGCTAATATGCCAGATGCTGACACTATTACACACCGGTATCTTTTGTTATATTTTAAATCTAAAATTCTTACATCTAGTTTAACTATAGAACTTAAGTCTTTACAATCAAAGAAATTTCATTTATTTCGAATTAGGTTCTCTGTATCAACGGAACTACCCGAAGCATATCGTGGCCGTGTTCGTCCCAGCTCACGGGAACAGAACGCCAGCAATTCTTCATCCAGCGCAACTGGTATGGGCATCGTCGTTGTTGGTGTTGCCAGGTATACTCTTTTATTAATTATAACACTATTCGACCAGATATCCCGAACATACAAACTTTCCCATTGATAATATTAGTAAGATTTGTAGATAGGAATAACGGCTTCATATGCATAAAAATTTAAGGGGCGTACATATTATTATATTTAATATTTATATAAATTATAAATACTTAGAATACATCGGACACGTCTGCTGGCATCTCTATCAGGGCTGAAGTTGGAAGCAGAAATAACATCTCTTCAAGCATCATTGTCTGCATCGAGGGCGCGCCAGTGGTCACTGAACGGCAACTTAGGGCGCACGGCCATTGTTCTTCTGGAGGGAGCTGCTCCTAATCATCAGTAAGATTCGTTTTCTTTAACCATTAACTTAAATCGTTCTTTTTCGTAAGATACTTCACTCCACGCATACTTGCATAGTATGGTCGAGCTGTAAGTGGATAGAATCTATATCTATACTAATACATAAAGCTGAAGAGGTTTGCTTGAACGCGCTAATCTCAGGTACTACTGGTCCGATTTGAAAAAATTCTTACAGATAGCCCATTTATCGATGAAGCCTATATGCTATATATTATCACGCTACGACCAATAGGAGCGGAGCTACACGTGAACAAAGTCGCGCAGGTCGACTAGTATTCTTATATACAGATATTCCTATAGATAGAAAATTCTTAATTTATAGCGAAAGATAAATAAAATGAAATATTTGTTTAACAGAACCGTCGTTCGGGTCAGTGTAGGAAAATCTCAAGCATTATACTCATGGGAACTTGGCCGACTTGGCGCAGCTGCTTTAGCCTCTATCGGCAGTATTAGGATTGACTTACCCCAACATCCCGTAGCGCTACATGGTGTCATGACTCGATCCAGTCGGCAGTTATCTTCTACTTTACAGGTCAGTACCGGGCATGAGTATGCTAATAACGAATGTTTGTCCAGTACAGTCTCAGCATGTCACTATTTATTTATATTTGATCTCTGTGATTGGTAATTTAGCACGTAACTAACTTACTTACATACGCGGTTTGTTTCGTACAGAAATATTTCAAATACTTCATTTGAAATATTATCATTAATATAAAGTATTTTTTAATGTAGGAACTCGGCGTCACTCGCACATCATCACGTCTCTCCCGTGGTGCAGGTGGATTAGGAGCAGCTGAAGAAGAAGAGGAGGGTAGTCCTCCCCCAGCGCCCCGACCTCCTCCGACTGCGCCACCGCGATCTGATCCGTTGTTACAACCCTTACAGTTGCATTTCTCGTTAATGCTGCAGGTATACAAAAAGATTAAGTGAAAAGTCGATTAAATGAAAACAGGCATCCTATATATTAAGATATGTCCTTGTTTCAGAGTTTGAGCGTGACCGCAGCGTTACTGCCATCTTTACAAGCGCAGTACAAAATGGAGCGCGTGCAAAGTGCGGGAGTGACGGCCGGTAGAGCCCACTTCACAGTGGATCTACCGCATCATTCACTTAGCTTTGTAACTAAGTTGCAGGTATCTGTATATTGATAATTTTTGTAATGTTTTATGCAAGGAAATATATTAGAGTATAAAATATTGACTTTCTTATATGATTAGGTGACAGAAGCCAACATACCTGCAGCAGCGTCGGTTGCATTGCCAGCAGTGTCATGTCGCGCGCGAGTACTCGATTGTACTGAACCCTCTCCGCGCCATCCGCCCGGGGAAGGAGATGGTGATGCGGGTGCTTCGAGAGGTGTGTTTAAATCCATGAAGTTTGTATCTTAGTAATTATCTAACCTTACTTCACCCATGCTTTAAAAGATATATTTATGATTCGAAGGAGTTTATTAGAGCGTTCCTTGTTATCAGCAAATTAAAGTCCTTGTTTGGTTGGTGTAATTTGTGATGTTTGAAAGTCACGTGATGTCAGGACTTTTACCATGAACATAATTGGTGTCGTGCATCGGACATACTCGTCTGAATAATTTAGTTTTATTTTATTTAATATTGTTCACATTATTCAGCGGACCCAGAAGGTGTGGTGCTGCGTGCGGGCCGCTATTTATCCGCCACAGCCGATATAGGACTATTTGAGCATACACTGTCAACGGACCTGCTCAACCATCTTGTATTTGTACAGAAAGTTTTTATGAAGGTGATTTAAAATTCTTTATTTATCAAAATAGTTACTTCTCAAATAATTACTTAACAACATAAATATTATCGATAAACTTTTTTAATTTACTTACAAACAAAGTATTTGTATTTATAGGAAGTAAATGAAGTAGTACAAAAAGTATATGGTGGTGAAAAACCGGTTCCGCTATGGAATGAAGAAGACGCTACATCTTCTGCTTTTAACAGAATACTGTTTTCACTTCTCATAAGAATTAAGGTAATTGTTAAAATAGTACACCTGAAATATATGAAATATAAATGTATTGATAATTTAAAAAGTATTTTAACACTTATTTTTAATTCTAGCGCATCCAACTAACAGCAACTACCCCCAGTAACTCTGCTGTGCGACTTGAAACGGGAGCAGTGGAATTCGAATTATCCAATAGAGTACAAAATGTGACACAGCCAGCTGAACCTCATGGACTACGACTGTTTGCCAGAGCTCAGGTGCAGTTCTATAATATTTAGAAAACGCTCGGCTCTTTCTTATATAAATCGCGTAGAAATTTATTTTTTTCTTGATGATATAGATAATTTTCTTGATGTAGGTTGATGTAAATCTTAGTTTGGGACAATTGATTAGGAACGCGATGTTTGAAGAAGCTGAACCAGAGTTCCAGCAATATGCCTTTTTCAACACCAGGATATGTAAGTTTTGTCTGTGTTATTCATCTAGATAATAACATAATCATAAACAGATTCTGTCAAAAAATCCTTCTAGTCATTAATATTCTCATTGAATTCACACCAGATCTATCTTCCTCATAATTATCAAGTTAATATGTAATTTATATCTCAAAAAAAAATTGTGACTGTTACAGCCATGCGCAATGCATTCCAAGATGAAATTGTTTGTGAAGGAGATAAAGAAGTCGTTTTGATAACCCTGAAACGACCCCTGATATACATCCAACCAATCGCTGTAGACAAGGCTATATTAGTATGGCTCAATTACAAAAATGCGTATGAATACTGGAATGAGAAGAGAATGAATCTGAATAAGGAGGTTTTGACAGCGACACAGCAGGTTTTTGAAAAGGTAAGCCATATAATCTCTACCCAATCAAAGTATTATGACCAACTTACCCATAACTTTTCTCTACTTCTTCAGTGTAATGTAATAAAACATCGTAGTCTATAAATAATTTCATATTCTAATATGTTCAGGTTCAACTGACGTCGAATATAACAACACCACATCTGAGCACTTTGTTTTTACAACTGAATGTCGACGATATTGGTATCTGTGTGCCTCTCAACCAACCTCCTCTGGTAAGTACATAATATAGTAAAGAAAAAAGCAAAGGTTATTTGTTTTTCGTTCAGACATTACGGTATGAAATTTAGAAAATTTTACTGACCAACCAATTTCGATGATTCTAAGTAGAGCTCTATTGCATAGGTAAATATGTTCTAATGATTTAATGTAGACAACATGGGGTCGAGGCGTATACGAGCTTGAGTCCCGTGGAGCGGTTGTCGTGACCTTGGAGAGTACCAGTATCTCTGCGTGCAGTTCCGGCTCGTTGGTCAGCAAGGGACGGTTCGTGGGGCTTTGCCTACGATTCGCTGACGACTTCGAAGCGTCCTTGGATGATTGGAAGCCAGACCCTGGGGAAGCGTGCATTAATGTGTGCTGCGTGTCTGAGGGAACGTATGAAGTGTGCAGTCGGACTACCGCTGCTAAGCATAATGGTATGTTTAAAAAAATAATGTATTGTGTTGCTGGTGTTTAATGCCAGTTCCTGTAAAAAACTTGATTATCTATTTTTTGTTTTGCAGAAAATGCCAAATGGTTCCTGAATGTATCCTGGCAGATGGAAGGTGTAGACATACACCTGGACGTCAATGTTGGCAAGCAGTTGTCTGCGCTTGGACATACTTTGACTATGCTGACTGGTATTTTTTTTTAATATTATGTTAAAATATTGTTTTTGATACGTTTATTAATTCTTGCTTTGATATTAGGATTCGAGGAGGAGGATCCACTCAAGATGGATTATGAAAGCGACCTAGATGATGAAGCTGATAATAGCAAAGATTCCCAGGTAATATAATTTTTCCCATTGTTTTTAATATCTAGTTAGTATGTAGAGAAATTGTTTTTTTTTAAATGCACTTTTTTACTTATATATACTTATAAAAAATGGAATTCGAATTTTAGAAATCATTATATTAATTTTCTGTACCAGGAAAGCATAGTCTTCCGAAGGAAATACACCGACCATCTTCCTCCATTCGTATTCGATATGAGTATTGATGCTAAAAAGAGATCCAAGTTAATAGAGAAAGAGATGACGGAACAGGCCAAAATAATCAACGATCTGAGAGCTCTTGGGGCCAGTCACAGCACTGTGGAGTATGAGATGAAAAGACTGCATGATTTAGAAGCTTTAGTATTTAAAGATTTTCGGAGGTCAGTACTGTATTATTTGGTATCAAATAAATAATTCCATGAGCTATGTAAGTTTATTCGTTTAGACGCCTCATTCTAGTTAATTTTAGTGAGATAGAAAAGTATTTTGTAATGAAGCTTTTAATGTTTGTGTTTTTGAAATAAAATCTTTAAATATAGACATGCCAAGTAGTACATATATTCAATTTTATTTTCCAGGGATATGATCCAAAAGCTGCGTCGCCAAAGTGTACGTGCAAGCTCCATCACGAAAGGGAAGCTTGGGATTGGGTCCAACCGCAGCCACTCTTTCGTGTCTCAGCCTGCGCCACCCGACCTTGCGCCAAATTTTGATCAGTTAGCATTTTGTCAATCTGTCCAAAATATAGATTTTTATAATGTATTGCTTGTAATAATGTTCAATAACTTGTAGGGTATCAGAACCACTCGCGTCATTAGGAATGTGTACCTCTAGTGAAGTGGGTGAGTCTGGAGAGACTTTACTCCTAGCAGATGATGACACTCGTCTAGCTGATATCATTGAGGGAGCTTCTTGGAGTTCTGCTGATAGTGACCCTCTTACTGGTTTGTGATATTTCATAACAAAGTATGGTTGCAACCTAGTTGTATGAATTTCTTTTTACTAATCGGATATCAGAGCCCTCACTTGATATCAATGAGCCTTCTCATTCACGGAAAAGTTTTCGACATTCTAGAATTGATGTAAATTTTAAACAATTTATTGAAATATAATCCAGGTGCAGTGACAGGTCCATCTCGATCATCATCTCTTCGTGGACCAAGAAGTGGAGACGGTCGTGAAGGACGTGCTCGTGTCACATTTCAGGGAGGAGTTCAGAGACAAAGTTCCCTCCCGGCTCCGTGGCCTCCACATATGCATCTACATACGCGAGATCCACTGGATCATAGGTAGTAGATAAAAACTCACCTATCACGGCAATCAACCAAAGTCCAAGCTTTGAGTTGGTTTTTAGAATAGCTTCTATGATAGATGTTCCTTAATATTATTTTGATTTTGTTATTCTTGTAGCATACCAAATGAAGTCCCAGGTCCTAGTCAACCTGAAAACAAACAAACGAAAGCTAAGACTGCGGAGCCCAATATCGACTTTGAACTGGACGTCAAAGTGCATATAAATAGTGGAAAATGTGTGTTGCACACAAAGGATCCTAGCAGCCAGGATGATATGAAAATGTTAGTATTTTATATATTTCACTCGCAATCCGCCCTGACTCTTGAAATGATGTATAATAATACCGGCTCAAATTGTCCTCAATGAAAATACTATACTGTGCATAAATAAAGTCACCATTTTGCAACAGTGGCAGCAGTGGAGGCGGCAGTAAAACTCGTGTGGGACGATCGGCGTCAGGTGGTTTGGGTGACACAAGACGAGCAAGACTCCCACCACCACCTGATCTCACTGTATTTCAAGTACCTGGTCTGCAACTAAAGGTAAAAATATACTTAGCTAAAAGAATTAAAATATTGGGTTAAAAATAATAGATTTGTTTTTTTTGTCAACTCTTCCAAGTAAGCTAAACTAGCAATAATATAATGTATAAAAATTCATATTCAAACTATATATTCATAAACAGGTACACTACGAGTCCAAAACTCTACCAGAAGAGTCAGTCTCTCCACAATCAATGCCCAGTTTACCCCTCAATCCTACGCGTAAGGTGGGTACGAAGAAAGCTGCACTCTTTGCCTGGATCACGCTGCAGAGCATTCCAGAAGAGACTATTATCAGTCCACACATTCTGGATTTCTTGGAACAGACCTTGGAACCTATACCGACGAAAACTTCCTTTTCAACAACTGGTAAATACAACGTAGCCTTTGTAATCTTTTAAAAGAATTAAAAAATTAATTAATTGTCTTTTTTATGTAGAATCAGAAACCGCATCCCGTAACCGAACCAGTTCAGGCGATGCTTCTAGTCAAGGAGCTGAAGGAGCAACCGAAGGAGGGGAGGGAGGAGAAGGGGGAGCATCATACGGGCAATATGTCTATGCATCCTTCCCCGTCGATGTCATCGTGCATTTTCATACACGACCGTCAGCATTTCGCTTTAGTTGTTTACCTGCCTCCAGAGTGGAATGTCTGCTACAGCTGCCCAGTCTTCAGATTGTGTTCAGTTCTAAACGAGCTATGGATGAGTGAGTATAAGTCTTTATAATATTTAAAATGTGAAGAATAGGTATTTTCACGTTTCTAATAAGCTGTTAACAACAAACAATTATCATTGTTTTTTTTTAGTTGTATACTATTCAAAAAATAGGATTGTGAATGTTTAAAAAACGTTGTAGGGAAGTCACGGAACCAGCAATAGCAATGGGAGGTCTCAGCGTGACAGGCTGCTTAGCCGACTTCTCAGTCTATATTTTCCATCCGTATGGGGGAAAGAAGTCAAGTCTGAAAGAGGCTCAGTGGTCGCCCCTAGCGGACACAGAGAGGAAAGATTCGTTGTCCATCAATGTGGAGTTTGTCAAGTTTCATTTATCGAGGTTTAGAAAGCTGGACTTCCAAAGCGATCAAGATCAGTCTAAAGCAACTGTAAGGTTTTCCAGTAAGTTTTACATCTTTCTTTGGGATTATGACAGGTGCACTCCTGACAAGCTTTTAAAACTAAAATTATTTCTGTTGTAAAGCGATCGTCGACGTAGGCTCTGCGTGGTTTAAATACGACATGCGACGTCTGAGTGAGATCCTCGCTTTCCCCAAGGCCTGGTACAGACGAAGCATCGTGAGGCGACTGTTTCTGGGTGATGTTAGCGTCCACAACCATCAACCTAGTAATTCGTAAGTCGATTTAACTTAATTGTTGCTTCTTTGGTTGGGTTGTAATAAATATTTTTTGATTTGGTTTCATTCATTTTTTTTTGCAAAATTAATCATCTGATGCCATATCATAATTTTTAAATTTATGATAACAGATCGTCTAACAACGTGCCTGTATCGCCTGTTTTACCGCAACGAGAGAAGACAAAAACCTTAGAATCACAGAAATCTAAAGGTAAAATCAGTCATCATATTTTTAATGTTAATGTAATCAAACTATATGGTAAAAATACATTTTTTAAAGAGGTATATTTATATTTATTTATTGGGATAGAGTAATGCTATTTTGTCAAATCTAGAAAATATATTTTTTTGTTATGTAAACAGAGAGCAAGTCAGGCGCGGCATGGGAAACTTTAGTATTATTTGCCGTCAACTTCGAACGGCTCAACGTGCACATGAACATGGGCAACGTCATGGGAAATGTCAGGTACATCTATAATATAGCAAAACTATTCTCTTATCCTGAGGTTGCACGATCTCTATTTTTACCGCGGGTGATTGGTTTTGTTGTCGCGCAGAACAAAACCGCAGGTGCGTTTGCTTGTATTGATATCTTTGAATCACAAAATTACCTTTAAAAATACTGAGGCTATAGGGACTAAGGCCATGTACTCGAGAGTTTTACCTTTATATAAGCCAAGAAAATCGACACTATTTTATTTTGACAAATGATATTTCAATTGACAGTTGGCAATCCCGGTCACTCGGCGCCTGGGGTCGCCTCAGTATCGGAAGCTCACGTCGTCGACAAGTAGCCGGTCGTGTAGCGCTCGGAGGCGCATCTTTAGAAGCGCGAGGAGGTATTGTAGGAGGCTCCATATCGTTCACCGGTGCTCGCCTCCACGCGCTACTGCAGCAGGATCCGCCAGCTCATGTTGCTGCTGCTCGGTTAGCGGCCTTGGAGCTGCGGCTTGAGTATATGGGCGCGCCCGCTTTGTTGGCAAGATTAAGTCGACCGAATGCTGTGTTGAGAGACCGGTGGCATCAACCTACTAAGCCTAGTTCTGCTTCCACGTAAGTGCTTTAACCACCTGTAATGACCTAGATGACGTGTATAAAATATTAAGCTGAAATAATTAATGCATCTTTTCCTCAGTCGGCCAGCAACAATCCTAGCACACGGTACGCTCAGCTGGCAGCAACTCCAGATTCTCATGAGCCGTAGCACAACACCGGAACTGCTTAAAATGCAGCTCAAGCTTGAGGAGTTCTTTACGCAACAGTTCAAGTCTGGAAAAAGAGTGTTCTCATCGCTCCACTCAACACATCACAATGGCCAGGGCACCTATGCTCATAGGAATAAAGATAAGAAAGATCGTGAGTTAAATATTGAATAAACTCGCTATAAAGAGTATTAGCTATATTTTTGGAGAAATGATTTTCATTTTTTTATAGAAGCAACAGTGCCACCAACTGCACAATCGAGTGGTAGCAATACGAGTACCGGTGAAGGAGCTCCACAACCAGAACTCCGACACCACAGGCATTGGCAGAAGGTGTTGCAGCTCGTCGCCAATGCCCCACCTCACTTATATCAGTATCCTCATGGTACTTAAGTTTTACTGTTTAATTTATATCATTAAAAAAAATTAATGATGATTACATATGATCTGCTGGAACTTATTGTTTTCGCCTAAGAATAATGTATCTTGTATGTAAGTCGATTCTTGAATTTTTACTGACCGTATATCTTTGTTGTCTTAGGTGGAACAGTCCTAGGAGGTACACTAGAACTGCAAGGATCAAACATCTCCTTAGCGTGTTTCCATGGCAACAGTTTAAAGGCCAAGTCGTGGGCATTGTTCAGCTTGAAAGATCCGTGTATCAGTTTTGCTACAGAAGCTCAGCAGGTTGAAGATGAGGAAGGTAAGTCATCCCTTTTTTTTGTCTTACTCTATCGCGGATCCTCTAAGAACGAGGCTCTTGCTTTGCTAAACTGACTGAATCTATATGCATTGAATCATTCGATTTTCTTTTATTCCAGGTGAACCAGAAGTCCACGCTGTGCAGTCTGTGACTGCAAGCCTGGGAGGTGCTGCTAGAGGCACCGGGACTGGTACTACAGCCCCCGGGCACCAATCACTGGGTACAGTATGCCGCATGACGCGCACAGTACTCTTCCCGCCGCAGTTCAAGACGTTGCATGAGTGGTTCCATTATGCGTTTGCTGATAGTGAAATTGACGGTATGTATAATTTAAAACATTTTAAATAAAAATTAAACTTTTTCCTTAAATCGACAAGAGAAAAAACTTATACTGAGTTTTAAGATGTTTGTAAGTTTAATAAAAACTTATGAAATTAAATCAACCGATTAATGTTTAGTGTTTTTTTTTATTATTTTAAAATCACTTGTCATACGAACTATTTTTGTTATCTTAGCAATCGATCAGTTCCCGTCCCTCGAACGCGAGAACACTGGCACGACAGGCAGCACAGGCAGCGCCGGCGCTAGCTCGAGCTCGGCCGCGAGCAGTAGCCGTGCTGGAGACCGCCATACTCGGGAAGTCATATTCGCGCTGCCTGCACTGCAGCTGCACCTGCGCACCAGTCACAAGCAGGCCAAAAACCCGCCTACACACAACGGTTAGCAACTAACCTTTACAAGATATACCAATATTTATGTGAAAATAGAACATGCAAGCGGAAAAGTAATCCTTTTAGAAAGATGAAAAATCCTTATTAGTATGTAATGCCTTATACGTACTAATAAGGATTTTTCATCGTACGTATAAGGTATAAGGCGATATTTTTGTTTGTGTAGATGAGATGCCAATAGTGGAATGCAGTTTCATCACGGAATTCGAGGACCACATCTTTGTGTCTGTAGACGCGGAAGCGTTCCTCTTTTTACACGATCTCATATCGTCCTATCTGAAGGAGAAAGATAGATTTGTAAGTAACTAAATAGTTGTATTGTATAACAATAGTATATGTTGTAGGAAAATATTAGTTCTAGATATTATAATGAAAATATTTTTCTTTGTATACACAGATGCCAGGGCGCGCAGGCACTACAGAGACTCCAGTGCTGCCGCCGCAGGACTTCCGCGATTATCAGTGTCTCACTTGGCACTTAGAACCCACCGTCAGGTAACTTAAAACTTCATCCTGTATTTTTGACATTGAGAACTAAAGCTTACTCGTGAGAACTAAAGCCGACAAACTAAGAATTGTTCTTAGGCCCATTTCTATATCGCTTCTTCTCTGTCGTCACTCTCTTGGCAGAGTGGTTGTGGTCGTCATGACAGGGGTAGTGGCAAGCTTCAAAATTCGTCGCCATTCTTCTAGTACTGTTGCTTGCCTCGTGCATTTGTGGATTGCCCTGAACCACGAGTCGCTTTACAGACGTGTCCTCTCGACGTGTAATATGTCCAAAGAAAGTGAGAATACGACCTTGAACGATGGAAGAATGATGTTTTATGTCTAGTTCTTCGAGGATTGAGGCGTTGGTTCGGAACTGTGTCCAGGCTATGCGAAGCATTTGTCTCCAACTCCACATTTCTTAAGCGTCTATCTTCTTTTTCTCACTTTCTCTAAAAGTTCACGTTTCGGCACCATAAAGAAATATGGGAACACTAGTGGGCACAGACAAGTTGCATTTAGTGGCCTGTATGATGTGTCTGTTTCTCCATATTTTCTCAAGCCGATTCATGGCGGATATCGAGATATAGACCATAGCGCATGAGGATCTTAATCTAAATATTCTTTCCAGATTACTCTCCTGGGCAGGAAAATCTATAGAACCCTACGGAGTGGACTACATCTTACAGAAACTAGGGTTCAGTCACGCGCGGACCACCATACCCAAGTGGCTGCAGCGCGGCACCCTCGACCCTGTCGACAAGTTGCTGGCGCTCGTGTTGCTGCGGCTGGTCACCTTGGTGCCGCACAAGTGAACGACTGCTTCAAAAGAGTAATCTGTATAATATTTATACTTACTTCTGATATTCTGATAGAAAAAAAATGTTTAGAGACAATTTTGACGAGAAGATGAAGCGTTGTATATTTTGTTTTTACATTTGTGGCAAAGCAGTTTTTATATTCTCTATATGTGGGCAAAAGATATTTCTAATATTAAGGATATTATTCATGTAGTGTTATATTCAACCAGTAAGCTGCCAGTAATACTGTTATCTTTATTGTTGTTGGGGCTATCTACGTTTCAGTATATATAAAATAAACAAGACATTATCGATGTCCTACTACGCCAGTGTCTATGTATGGGTGCTTTCAGTAATCATTGTGAGCAAAGTTAACACATCGAAATATCAATAGAATAGAAATACCTACACATATTTAAAAAATAGATCTCATAGTATTATCCCTTATAGTATTAGATCAATTCAAAATAATAGAAATGTTTTATTAAATAAAAAAAAACGAACGCATGAAAAAGCTGTAATCGTATCCTTCATTTTATTATTTAATTCTTACGTGAATTACATCAAGACTAAACCAAAAATATATAATTTGTTTTATATTGAAATTTGTATCATTAAATGATATGTGTTGCCCAGTCAATATTAACCAAAATTTTTATTTAATTTCTGAGGATTGCGTGTGTTGCCTGTGTAAATAAAGAATGGGATTATAAATGACACGACGCAAGCAGCAAAAATCCTAATTGGTTTGAACGTGGTTTCTGTTTTCTCTTTAGTTGTAGTATAGTAGTGACCGGCAGCTACTTGTAAGTTTGAGCAAAGTAGTGGGGATAGTTGCGCATTTTGTTGCGTAATCCACCAATCACGTGCGGCGTGCTCCTCTCGCCCCACGTTCTCCATTATAAAGCCTATAGTAGATCTGTAGACATATTTAATAATTTTATGAGGTAGTCATACTAACTTTGCACCCCCCTTTTTACCCCATAAGGGATGACTTTCGAATAAATATTTTACACGTGTTTCATGACTCAATGACGAACCTTCATACTCAATTTCATTCAAATAACTTCGAAAACAACAAAGTTTCATACTAACTTTGCACCCGCGTTTTACCCCCTTAGGGGGTGAATTTTCAAAAATCCTTTCATAGTGCTCCCCTACGTTATAAAAGGAACCCCTGTGCAAAATGTCAAGTTTCTAACCCTTATAGTTCAGGCCCTGCGTTGATATGTTAGTCATCACTTCACTTTTTTTATTTATATAGATGTAATTTCTAATTCCATTCTTATTTGTACGGGTATTTTGTGATTTGGGTAGGGTAGTGGTGGTCGAGGCCTATATAGCGTATTCCATTATTAGAGCTAATTGTGGGTAGGAGGTAGTGTAGGTGTTAATGTAGTGGTTAGCAGAATGTGTCATATTTTTATTAATGACTCCATTTGGAAACCTTTTTATATTAATGAACACAAATTCTGAATCTCATCAACGCAAAATAGCAATATTTTTTTTTATGCTTCGTATCCTGTTCTGATATCCTGGTGCTCACAAGACCGGGATGGAACCCACGACAACCGCACAACTTAAATATGACACACTTTGTTGACCTGATATTAGTGTACAATTATTATTATCACAAATCAATGCAATATTTGTAAATTAATTTATTATTATATTAATTAAGCAACAAAATTGTTATCAACTGACCAAAAATGTTATATTTTCGCTGATTTTTAATGTTTTTTTAAATTAAATATAAAGTAATGTTAGTGCAGCTATATAATTTATGTGTAATGGAGCGGAGTGGTAGTGGTAGGGGTTAGAGGCTTGTGTATATTTTATTACAGAATGTGATTTGTAAATAATGAATGTGATATCAATAAATATTATACATAAAGGTCATGTTTTATTTCAAAGTAAATTGGTGTACAGATACTTTATAATCTGTATTATCATAATAGTAAACTAATTTTTGAAATTTGAAGTTTTTATATTAAAAAATAAACATAAATAAAAAAAGTTGTGACACCAATAGATATTTTTCTCGACTTATTGCGACGCGCGACGTGACGTCACAACGCTGGTTTTCAGAATAGAGCTATGTTGGCGCACGTATGGCTGTGACAGCTATGCGACTATTTAAAGTAGACTGAAATACATAACAGTGTACATACACATAATGTTGTAAAGGCTACTTTGTATCCCGAAAATAAATCCATGCCAATAAATAATTGGAGTGTCTGTAATATTAAAATATCCGCTTTCTACTAAGTGCATATGAATGTATACACGCACACGATATATATACCAACTTTTTTTTTTTTTTTACAATTTTTGTCCGTCTGTTTGTATCGGTTAATCTCTGAAGCGATGGGAAATGCTTTTTACGCATCCCCTCTGAGTTGGAGGGGTATGTGGGACTCACAGCGAGAATCGGCGATATCGTCGCCGTCGGTGGGTGCTGGGGGTTCGCGGGATAGCATTCTACCTTAGCACTCAGACAGCCCCACCTGCTTGGGGTTCCTAGCGCTGCCTGGTCTTCTCCTATGCAAGGGGTCTGAAGTAGGATCCTCTTCTCTATCGCGTTCTGCAGCCTCCTTTATTCTGACCATCACTGTTGTGGCTCCCAAGCTGGGCAGATAGCTGATGTAACGAGGAGTAACTTTGGCTATTTAACATCTCGCTACGACCCATAGGAGCGGAGCAACACGCGAACGAAGTCGCGCGGATCGGCTAGTTGAAATTAAATGTTTTTGTTAAATCTATAGCACCCGTGTGAAGCCGGGGCAGGTCGACTAGTGATGAATAAAAGTTAATCTTACTTCAGCCCTTATACATAATCCAAGATAGATGTTTCGAATCTCGGCGAAGCGCGCGGTGTAGTAATAAATAAAACATGTTTAGCTGCAAAATAATTTATTGAAAGAACAACGAGAGTGCAAATATAACAAACATCACATTCCTTTATATTGAGCTATGACACAGTATTTAATATACACACACATATTATATATATATGTAACATATTTTTTATATTCTTCCAACATTTTTACAACTTTCCTCTTAAAAATTGTGTATCAGTGAAAAAAAAGTGACAATCCTCATCCTCATTTTCGTTTGTGTAGATTATGCTGTTACATAGATCAGACAATATTACAAGAAAACAAATATGGATACAGGAGAATATTGCTGAATCTTGCTTATTGCTTTAGACAGAAATACTTAAGCGTCAAAAAAGCAAAACCGTTTCTAATAATCTTCATACTTTTATTTACTAGAAAAACTGGATATTGGCAAAATATGGCAAATGTATAGTAGTCGACAGCTAACTTTAGGTCCGAGCAAAAATAGTGCCTTCTGCGCATTCAAGGTCAAACCTATACTTACGTGCCGGTAGCTATACTTATTGTACTTTAATATACTTATACATAGAAAGTTGTATAAAAAGTGAAAATGTCTACTCAGCTTTATCACTAATGTACTGAAATGCATTTTATATGCAATAATGCAGTGAAATGCAGATTTATATAATAAAATTTAAATATTTTCTAATAACCAATTTGTGGGTGATATTTCCATTAAATCAAACAATTATTTATACAATATCACATTAATATTTCCTGTAAGGTCAATTTACCATACATTTCACATATTGCAGAAATTCAATGAGGAAAAATTGACCTTACAGAAGAGTTTCGTAAACACATTGCGTATTGGTAAAACTTTTTCCATATAAAAAAAATCATTTGTAACAAAATTATTTGTTTACAATATCTATCTATAAATGCCTAACACACAAGCAGCCACTGGATCACATGTTTAGGATCTAAGACACCAAAGCTTTATGCAAGTCCAAAACTGACTAACTAATACATATAATATATGTAGGGGATCTGTTACCCGACTGGCTTGCGACCACCAGCATGCGAATCCGACCGCCAAGTGAGATAGACGCGTTCCGGACTTACCCCTCCCTCTCCCATCCTATTAATGCTGCAAATCTAGTAGACTCTGGGCTCTTGCTCAGGGTCCGCTGAAAACGCACCATTTTTTTTCTTCACTCCCCCTCCCCACTCTATCTTTGAGGCAACTCATCGACAAAACTAGATAATATCTCTTGTATTGTCAACAAGTCTATGGGCGATATAAAAAAAATAACCCCAAGCTGATTTTGGACCAACGTTATAATAGAAAAACGCTTTTACAATACCTAAACAAATATAAATATTTAATTTTTAGATCCATTAATAATTAAAATGGCGGCTGTTATGATTAAAAAAGCTCTACCAATTATAAAAAATTACATAAATATTTAATTTGAATTTCAATTCATAGAGACGTTTTGTGTAAAATCATATTCTACCGTCGGTATGACTGTCTGCACGAACTTGAGGAACACTATGAGGTAGGAGTGGACCCCCAGCTCTCCCCCACTCTCTGTTACTGTTTCTATTATTTTCTTCATTACTTCTGCGTGCCTGGAAATAATATTATTTGCTTTTAAATATTGCCAAAAACACCTGAATAAAATTGAAAAAAAAATACAACCGAATTGATAACCTCCTTTTTTTATTTCTGAAATACAGTTAAAGGAAGTTATGAAATAAAAGGGAGTGATTCATCTATAAAACTGGGCAGACGGTACATTTAAAAGTATAAGGCTGCTTTACCACCAGATATGAGCAAAGATGTGTTTGTCAAGAACCAATAGAATCGCTTCATTTGCCACATACTGAGCGAGGATCTGGTCAATAAGATCAAAGATTGTTTTCGTTAAAAATAATTGGTTGAATAATCTTTTTTGTTTAAAATATATAATTTACACATTATTATTCTTCAACTTCTCCATTTTTAATTCAAATCAAAAATACTTTAATGTGCAGTTAATAAAAATATGCAATGGCGGTCTTATCTCTAAGCATACCTCTTCCAGGCAACCTACTTTAACGCAATGGAATAAAATGTGATAAAACAGGATAATCTACGGTGCATAAAGTATTACCAATTTAAATATCATAACTATATAGAATAATAAATATATATCTTCATACATATATACAGACACACATAAATACACATACTTTGGAGAACGAAGTAAATTATAATGTTAAATGTTACTACTGGTTAGAAATTGTAAATATATGTCATGAAGTGTTACTATACCTGCAAGGGTGTACAGAAGCACAAGCAGGTCCAGAGATGTGTGGATGTGCCTCCATGGTGACAGTCTTCTTGGCGTGGTCCTGGGACACATCCTCGTACATCGCCTCCACGCTCAGGAGACGACGATCCTAAGAGATACATCATCATCATCAACACGACCCTTCAATGGCCCACTGCTGAGCCGGGTCTCCTCCTCAGCATGAGGAGGGTATTAGGCCATAGACTTCACACACCTTTGAGAACTTTTTGGGAACTCTTAGGAGTGCAGGTTTCCTCACGATGTTTTCCTTCACCGTTAAAGCAAGTGATATTTAATTGCTTAAAACACACATAACTCAGAGTCAGAGGTGTGTGTATGTGTGGGGGATCGAACTTGGACCTCCCGAGTAAGACTTGAAGTCTCAACCACTGGACCATCACTGCCACGAGATAAATAGCAGTTTATAACTCGTTTAGAAAAATCGTTACCAACAAATGGTAGCAGATTTTAGTATCATCGAGGAAATAATTTTTCTGCTACTTTTTCTAAGGAAAATAAATATCCCCTTACCTCGTCATATCCAATGAGCCACAGCCGAGGAGTTTGGTAATATTTGTCATAAGTAATGTGAAGATCATAGGTTCGTGTCTTGACTATCTCATCGCCATCTTTCTGCTTCTTTTCCTTTGGCTTGGGCTCTTTCCGTGTTGTGAGTGCTGTTGACTAAAATGATTAATCATTACATATATTCTAATTATCAATGGTAAGAAATATAGTTATTATATAAATGAAACTTACTGGATCAACTTCATCCAGCAGCCCGGACTCCTGGAAGTTTTCCATATCTTCAGCCTCATCATCATCTGCGTCGTCATCATCATCATCGTGATCATCACCACCCTCGTCTTCACTGTCTCCAGCATCAGCTGCTTCAAGCGTCATTTCACATACCTACATTGGAAAACTAATAATTGAACAATGAAAAAGAATTACATTGGGTGTCACCGTGAAGGGGGGTGTCCTCCACGTAAGCAGAAAAAATTTTGTAATATTAAAAATGTGTGTAAAATTTGTATATTTGTTACTTTAACCACACAAAAAATGGCTAAATGGATTTTAATGAAATTTGGCACACAATACTTTGTAATCCGGATTAACATATCGGATACTCTTTATCCTAGAAAAATTTCCTATGGGATAAAAATAAAATATCTTTATTAAATTAATTTTAAATATCAATATATTAAAATGTCAAATGTAAATTTACATGGGATAAATTATCCCGAACCCAGGGTGGGGCGACTGGTACGATCACTAATAGGAGGGTTTATTCACAAGTGAACAATATGTACTCTAGAAATACATCATCATATACATGTGTAATATGATTCCACAGACTAATAACTAAAAAAAAGATTTACTACTTCCGAATAAAAAAAACATTAATAAGCAAAGCAGGATTCTGTCCAGGATTATTTAAATGACAAGAAGTGACTTGAATGATTGTAAAAGCTGGCTTTTTGCAACAGAAAACAGCATTCCGAGCTGTGGGTGTGTGGGTGTGTGTGTGGGCTTCAGCCAAACTGATGACCTGATTGATGTGTCAAAAGTACTTTATAAAAAACCTAATTGAATAAACTATTTAGAGTTTGAGTTTGAATCATGTAACTAAAATGTATACTATGATATCTTAATGGTTGTTAAAATGGCCATAATTGCTCAGCCACTATAATTAATTAGTATTGATTACGTACACAGCTTTGCTCATTGTGATTGATGACGGAATACAGATTGTGGTCAAGGTTACATCTCCACAATGTGAATGAACTATTGTATACTTTATCATGTACATGCACTCCCAAACTGCTGTGAGATAACAACCAAAAAATTATATATTTTATTACAAATTAATTATTATTTTAAAATTTACCTTATCTTCAACAGCGGGTGACCCGGGAGATTCATAGTGGTGTGTGTCCACCCAGCCTCCATCTTCCTGTTCATCTTCTATGATTTTCTCATTGTCTTCACAGTACTCGATCTAGAATTTTTTAATTATATTTATTTACATATCTTTAATGGAGTTTTAATAGAAAAAATACTACAGGGTAACAAAAAAAATAAGGTAAGGTAAGTTGATAAAGTCTGCCAAAGAAACTAGCTTTACTTTGATTTATTAGAGTACAAATAAACAAATGGGAAAAATGCTTTAGTATTTTTTTTGTTCAGTATCCTTTACCAGCATACCCATAATAACTCACAAAAGTTTCGTCTACCATTATATACAGAGGAAAGATTTGTTTTTTTTGTATGTTTGTATATATGTTTGTTTGCTCAAAACCTACTGAAACGACTTTGAAAATCTTTCGCTAATAGATAGATACATTATATCTAAGTGTCATAATATGTGATGTAGTGTTGTCATATATATTTTGTTATTAATAGGACAAAGCCATCAAGTCTCTTTTCTTTCTCACTCTCTTCTTTTAACAACAACCTTTTTTGCTTTAAATACCCAAAGTGAAGCAAGGGCGGGGCAGTCTCATTTATTTCATAAAAAAATATATTTATTTATTTGTCAAACATGTGCATGTACATTGTACAGTAAAAGTAATGAGCAAAATAAATATATGTCAAAATGGGATTGAGAGAGGTTTTATTGGTGTAAAAAGTTAAGATAAAGTAAGATTAGGAAAAATAAAAGACATAACTAAATTTAAAAACGGAAAAAATACATGGATATGGACAGTACATATGTTAGGGCGACAAACAAGAAATGGACTAAAATGGTAAAAATATATGGAAAACTCTGTCTATGATATTAAACTTAGTTTGTAAATCTAAAACAGCAATAAAGGCCTATTTATTTATTATATTTATTTTTAGAAGCTAAAATTTATTTCTTACTTGTTTGCAGCGTCTATAACAAGGTACATTTCTAGTGATAAGAAATTGCTTGTCTGGTGGCAGGTATGGCCTGATTTTTGCCTCTTCTCCCTTCGCCCATTGCCAAGTAGGGCAGTGATGGACCAAGTGGTCACCCGCCGCAACAAACTCCTCTGGAGTTAGAACTCCAGTTTCATGGAATTTTGATTCCTAATTAAAAAATATTTTTACATTATTGCAATTATTTATAAATCTATCTATAACTTATATTTTTTTTTTTAGAGATTTTTTTTGTGTCATATTTTTTTTATCTTCTTCATAACAAGATCACATGAATGTCTATATGTTTGTTATTCAATATCCCAAAAACGGCTGAACAGATTTCAATGAAATTTGACACACATATTCCTAATAACTTGAATTAACACATAGGATAAAAAATTTAATCCTGAAAAACTGTGGGAAGACGAAAGTTTAACAACTTATATCATCAACGGATATAAACAAACAAGTGAGAGTGACTTTGTTAGTGCTTGAGTAAGTTAGAACTTAAGTGTCTTTTAATATACTCTAGACCCAATTCAGAGATTTTCTAAGACAAAATCGACGGCAAAGGCTAGTATTTGATAATATTAAAAAAAACTAAAGTAGTGCTGAGCCAACTTTCTCATGAATAATTTATTAGATTTCGCTCAACAAAGGATCAATAAACAATCTTTAATGGCTTAATCGTCTTGCATTATTAACGTCGTTGATAATCAACTATGTTGAACATGACCTTATATTTACAGAATATAAACTAGTATTTATATACTGATAATATTAACTCGTAATAAGTACATATAAACAATAGGTATACCTTCAACACTGGAGTCAAGTATCCCGCGACCCCGAGGGCGGTTCCCTTCACCGTGTTTATAACACTTTGCATTTTAATAACTTAAATAAAAATAGCTTTGTATAACACGAAACAAGTTTGCCTTAATTTATGTAATTACAATGATTTTACTTAAAGCCGGACAAAGCAATTGAAATTGAACTACCTGCACAGCAGAGCAGCGATTAAATTTTGACCTTGACGTTGACAAACAACTGACATATGAAAATCAGTGTTATAATTCTAAATTTAGAAATTCCTCGCATGATAACCCGTAATTTCATATTTCGGAAATATTTAAGTGGTATATCTAGTAAAAATTAATTACCGCTTTCAAAATATTTCACAAAATTAATTTGATTTAAATTGATATATTAAAAATTAAAAGAAAATGTTTTAAAATCAATTTGTTTTTTATTTTATATGATAGTTTAATTTTATTTATTATCTATTTATTACTTGATTTTTTTTATAGTTCATGATCTGTACATTGATTTTTTAATCAATAAGTTGTAAAGTCTTTTATACGTCGTTCTTTTATTCGTTTTATTCAGATGAAAAATGAAATTTGACAAGCTGTTTTTTAATTTTATTTCTACCTACCCATATTAGTCGTGAGACTAGTTTAAACTAGCTTAGATTTAAAGAATGACAAACAAAACATGTTCTTTTTTATTATTGTAATCAATTTGTAGAATTAACAATTGCGTGTGTTTCGTTCACCGCTAGACTTACATGCCGTACGATATACAAGAAATAAGATAATAATAACGGAAGACACTATTATAAATTGAATAAAGAATTAACTTACTAAAGACATGGTTGTACGGTGTAATACCTTTGCCTTTTCTATTATGGAATAAAAACAGAGGAAAAAAAAGGTGAGAAATGTCAATTTCAGTTTTCACACACTGCGACCGTCATTAATTATTTCGGTAATTTGGAATTTTAAGTGAATAAAACGTAAAATGGACTTTGGTTTTCAATAAAAGTTTAATTTGAAAAATTTAAAATAATATTAAGGCATGGAGGACGTGTTGGACGAAGTAGTGTCCTCGGAGGATTTGCAAGTAAGCTTTTGTGAGATCATTAGTCATGACTCATATTATTGCATTGTTTTCACTTTGTATTACGTTTTTACTTTAGAAATTCGAGAAGGTTTTCCACGAACAACTCCACCAGGGCCAGGTGACACCCAAGGCGCAATTTGAGTACGCGTGGTGCTTGGTACGGAGCAAATATGCGACAGATATCAGAAAGGTTGGTTCAAATTTTTCCATATTTTTTTTTATGTTGATAGAAAAGTGCTTGACTACGATCACATCTAATGGTGAGTGAAGTAGTCTAAGATGTAGCGGACTTTTACAAAAGATGCCTATTCACTCTTATTTTAAATGTGTCCAAATCAAAGGAATTAAGTATAGTACGATGATAATATGCAACAACAGTAGTTTTTTTTTGTAAATGCAGCATTTGAGAAGTGTGAGGGTAGGAAGTTCTTAAGAGGAACACAAGCAAAAGGAAAACAAAGAAATTTTTTTTCATTATAATAAGTATTATTTTCGTCATTATAATTGGTATCATTTAGCCTGAAAAAAGTAAAATTATATGTATTAGAGTAAAATAAGTACTTAATTCTAAATTTTTTTTAATTAGACAAAACAGATAAAATGTACTTAGTATTATTTACTATAAAGGCTATAAGTATTTAATGTTACTGTAATGTTAATGTTACTTACTATCATTTGTTGATTTATTATTATTTTAAAATTAGTTTTTTTTTTAAATTAACAACTAGTTCAATTCCTTTCCCCTTTAAAATAATAATAAATTGAAAAAGAGCTTTCTAGTTGGCATATGATTTTAGGCTATTGTTTAAGTATTATTTTCATTCCAGGGTATCTTACTTCTAAAAGAGTTATTTGGCTCTCATGCGGAAGGCAAAAGAGACTATATCTTCTACCTTGCAATTGGCAATGCAAGGATTAAGGAGTATAACAAAGCACTACACTATGTTAAAGCATTCCTCGAGATTGAACCTGCTAACCAACAGGTGCTGGCACTAGAGGTTAGTACCAAAATTAACTAACTCCCAGATCCCAGAGTATGTTGGACTCATAAATATAAATTCTATCATCCCATATTTTAGACGTTTAAGCTGATTAAGAGTTCAACTATCAACCTCACGGTTCCACCGTTCTAAGAAAAAAACATATTAGTAAAATTAAAAATATGTAATATTTTGTTAAATATAGATTTTGATTAAATCTCTAAAAACCAAAATTCTAATTTTCTATGATTAATAAAAAAAAAGGTGAAGACATAGACTATATTAGGAGCAATATGTTACAATGAGATTAAATATTTATCAATCAAATCCATTTTGATAAGGATTATCAAGACATATTGTAATGTCATGCATCAAATGCAGGGCTGGCATGATTAAAATAAGTTGTTTTAAAACACATCTTTAAAACACAAGTTGTTTTAAAAACTTTGTTTTTATTACATATTTATGAACAAAGATATGTTGGGACTAGTGAGTATACCTTTTATTTAAATGTAAAACAATATAAATATTATAATACTATTATTAAAAATGAACATTAGTTAGAACATACAGGATAAATTGTAAAGTGTTTAGTTCGGATTAGAGGTACTCGTATGTATGCACACAACATAGAATAAATGTTTATCCATTGATTGATTTTTGTAAATATTTAATTTACTATGGCGAATTTGAAAATAGTCTAGAAATTAATTAATATAGGTCTATTTGATTTGAAATTATTAGCCTAAAAAAAGAAAAAAAAAACACTTGTTTAAAACAATTTGAATTGTGTTTTATAAAATTAAAAAAAACTGTTTTTATTCCAACCCTGATCAAATATAAACAAGTACTTCATATTTTATATTTAAAGAAAACATTCTCATGTTTTTTTTATAATGATGTATTTCAAAATAAGAAATAAAAAGAGAAAAATGTGGCGGAGCGCCAAGTGACACGCTTAGTGTAAATAATGTTGTTGTCCAGTTAATTAGGTTAGAGAAATGTATGATGATTGTGCAGTTCATTTAGAGCTGACGTGACGTAAAAAAGTTTTTACAACTGAATCTAATAACTGATAAAATGTGATGTGTAACTGAAAAAAACTTGGCTAGCTATCACTAATATCCATACAAATAAAATTGGAGGATTACTAAGTGCATATACACGGAACATATACTAAAACATTTTTTTTTTTTTTTACAATTTTTGTCTGTCTCGTCTGTTTGTTCCAGCTAATCTCTGAAATGGCTGGACCGATTTTGACGGGACTTTTGCTAGTAGATAGCTGATGTAACAAGGAGTAACTTAGGCTATTTAACATCTCGCTACGACCCATAGAAGCGAAGCAACACGCGAACGAAGTCTCGCGGGTCGGCTAGTATAAAAATAATTCTTGTAATTATTGTAATACTGGCTTCGCACGGCTGTAATTTATCACATATTTGAGATTATAAAAAAACATTTAATTATTAAAGTATTATTGCGGAATTAAAATATTCAGGCAGAAACTCACAAGTTTTCCGGGATAAAATGTAGCTCAGGTGTTAATCCACATTATAAGTGTTTGAATAGAAGATTCAAGAAACCTTGTACCTCATTGTTTAATAATGTTAAAAAAGCTAAGTCATAGTGTTATGTAATTTTTATGATCAAACCACATACATAGTCTATATTACTTGGAAAGTATGTAGCTTTCTATCAGTAAAAGTACTGTCAAATATTTTTGTCAGTTTCATTGTTTTAAGGTAATTCGAAAGAAAAACAAACATACAACAAAATACATTTTTCCTCTTTTTAATATGGGGTAGGAAGAAATATTGTTATGAGTCCAATATAAATATGTTATTATCTTTATTACAGCGTCAAATAAATAAGAGAATGGAGAAGGAAGGTTTAATCGGCATGGCGGTGGCGGGGGGCGCCGTGCTCGCCATCGGGGGACTCGTCGGGCTCGGGCTGGCGCTCGCTAATACCAAGAAATAGCATTTAGCTTTTTTGTAAGTGCACCTTATATTTTATAAAACTAAAAAGGGTGTATTAAACTATCACTTTTAGTTTGGCCTTGAATGCATAGAAGTCTGCTAATTGTCATAATAGTAAATGTCAGTTGCTCAGTGCGGCTATCACGTTAACATACCGTTTTAATTAGGGAGGGATTAATGATCTGAGTGATATATGAATCTATCTCAAATGGACATAGTTATGCAAACTGCAAAAAATCCACATTCACACAGCTTAACCCAGCCCCCTTGGTAGTAGGAGATCTGTTCCCCGACTGGCTTGCGACCACCAGCATGCGAATCCGACCCCCAAGTGTCCATTAAATACCGCAGCTATCTTCGAGGTGGCAACGCATCGACAAAACAAGATACCCTCTAGTTTAGTGGCCACTTTCCATCAGGTGGACCGTCTGATCGTTTGTCCCTTAAGTCTATGATAAAAAAAAAGCTTATGGTATGGGAGCCAGATTCAAATTCGGTCAATCATTTCCTCTCGAGTGAAAATTCGTATACTGGATAAGGAATATATATTATGATTACTCGTGACCGTCAGCTAATTCCGTCGAAAAAAAAAATTTTTTTTTTCAGTCATTTCCTCCCGTTTGAAAATTTGTCGGATTATAGTTTACCCAGTACCTTGAAGGAAAAATAAAGCCAGCTGACTATAACGTGGTGGATTATTCGTCAGCTGGCTGCTTGACCATGTAACATTTTGATTTTTTATAGCAAAATCACAGTTACCATTTAAGTAGCTTTTTACAAACAGGAGTGAATGAACAAAGTCGAAGTCAAACTCACGAAACTCGTAACTCCCATACCATTAGATTTTTATAACACTAAGGGGGAAAATATAGACTATGGATTGTTTATTGTTAATTATGATGTTGGCAGCACTTATAATTTTAGTAGCATCCTGTTATTTGAGGTTAATAGGGCTGATATGGGTAGCATTGAATGTTGGCCAACTGATAAGCGCAAATCAAGGAAGTGGGGATTGCAAAATAAATACGCCATCACGACAGAATAATCATTGATTACATCGCGAGTATTCCTAGCAGTAATTCTGAAGACTACTACAACTTCTTCTTTCTATTATTAATTAACATTATGTATAATTAAACACAAGGGAGTACTCATGTTTTCCGAACAAAATTTAAGGAATATCTGTTAAAATCTCAAAAGCGGGCAGATTAAACACAATATATTTTTAACTTGCATTAATAGGTCATACATTTTAAATAGATTTTATATGGTCTTCACACATTTTTTATTTTTATTTATTTAAAAAATTACAACTACAAATATCATATACCATATAAATTTACTTTTTATATATTAGCCCATTTTTAATTATGTACATTTATCATTATTGTTTTATCATTTATTATCATTATTATTTTATTCATATATATTTACGTATAAGCTAAGCTAATTACAATGTATATTCCTTGTATATTATAAAGGCCTTCAGCTCACACCGCGCCTCGCGCAGCATACAAGGAAACCACTGAAAATCAGTTGGGGGATACACTCCCTCCCTCTACAATACTGAGTGGTTATCCGATTGACAGACGCCGATGTATATTTATTTTAGTAATTATAATATATTGTATCTTTAGATATTAAGGTCTGTTAATAAAGCATTTTTTTCTTTTTTCTTTTCTTTTCAATTTACGGGAAGTGTTCAAATTACTGAGAAAAATCTGATTTTAGTTTGCATAACTATGTCCAATATTTAAGGAAGCCTAGCTAATAATAATGATTGGAAACCCACCTGTTTTCAACAAATAGGGAAGTAATGGCAACTAACAGATAATAAGAAACAGCAATAAAAGGGAACTTATAAATAAATATAAAGGTAATTTACATTAATTAATATAGAGGTAATTTTTGGACTAAATTACTCGTTGCAGCAGTAATGGCCCAGTGGTTGAGACTTCAAGTCTTACACGGGAGGTCCGGGTTCGATCCCCCACACACGCACACACCTCTGACTCTGAGTTATGTGTGCTTTAAGCAATTAAATATCACTTGCTTTAACGGTGAAGGAAAACATCGTGAGGTAACCTGCACTCCTGAGAGTTCCCTAAAAGTTCTCAAAGGTGTGTGAAGTCTGCCAACCCGCACTGGGCCAGCGTGCTGGACTATGACCTAATACCCTCCTTATTCTGAGGAGGAGATCCGGCTCAGCAGTGGGCCATTGAAGGGTTAATCAGCAAAGTAGTTACATTGTTTTCCTCGAGCAAAAAAATAAAGTATCCCTTCTCTTTACAGAATGAATGCTATCATTGGCGTTCATTATCTTCTCAAAAAGAAGAAACCAGAAGAGTAGCCGGACGAAGACAGACACAAATTACGATATTACACGATTAGATTTACCTACACAAGGAGTAGATCTCTATTTGAAAGCTTTTAGGCTTTTACGGATTTATTTTATATATATTTAACCTTATTAATAAACGATTTATTGTTTTAGTTTATTTTTATTTTAATGTTTTTCATGCTATATCTTTTCTCCACATAGCACATGTATTTATCATTGATTTGTTTAACCACCAATAGTCCGAGAGCCATTAAGATCATTCATTTATGTATGAAATCTAAAAAAGAAATCTTCATTTTGTATTCGAAACGTCGGGAATACAAATGAAAGGACAAAAACACGATAAAAACCGTTTTATAAAGTAATTTCAAAATGTACAACAATCGTGAAAAGCTAAGAAATCATTAAGAAATCTACGTATAGTCAAAGTATACTTCTAAATTTTAATGGGTAGAGGTCACCATTAGGGCCTTTTTAGAGCGCGCCTCACGTGAGCCTTACACGACGGACGGAAAAAATAGTAAACATGGCGGATGCAACTATCATTACAGGCACGCAGCACGCCTCAACTATCCCCTATGCGCAACTATCCCCACTACTTTTGACGTACGTACAGATAGCTGCCGGTTTTATAACTATGTTGCTACAGATAGTAACTGTTATATTTAGGATATATGTAATTAAAACCTTGAAGGCGTCTGGTTGAAGTCAAAATATCTAGCATTTATACTATGAGGTCACTTGACCACACCTAACCTAACTTAACCTGTCAATCTTCATAATGCTCAATTGTTACTATATATAATAATGTCCTTGCTAAGGATTATTATCAGATTTTATACTTAAACGTAGATCAGTCTATCCTCTGTCGGCTCTTGGACTACACGGTAGTCTGTTTGTTAATAAGGTTTAACGTGATATGTAATGTATAGCTTTAGTGTATTCTAGTTAAGAGCAAGTGTTTCTAATGTTATTCCATTAATAAATACGGTTTGTTTTTCCTTTTTTGTTTTTAATTGTTTAAAGTATTTATTTGAATCTCTCTGAGGAGGATTTTTCAAAAATTTACCTTATGAGTGATTGTTTCCGTTCTGTGAGAGTATTAAAAAATTGTGAAATTGGTCTTTTCTGGTGAAGGCTTACCTATTGAAAATTCACAAATAAGTTCTTTACAATTATTGCTATTTGTAATCTAAATTGATGTTTTTTGTCAACCACTATCACCACCTAATCTTTAACTTAGAAATTAATATCTCACCTATTATATATTTTTTTACTGGGATTGTATATAACAGTATGTAATCAACCTTGGCATAATATTTTTTTTCGATCAATAGTGCAATAAAGAAATATGATCAATTTCACTAATTTTTAGTGAATGCTCAAGCTTGAACAAAAAAATTACTATGCCAAATTTGATTTAACACAAAAGCATCTATTGGTTGCTAAGAACGTTTCCCTGTATCTTCAAAGGTTTAGGATTTCCCCATACAGTCCCTGTTATATACTCTGTATAGTATTGTATATTTAATAATTACAGTGGAAGTGGGAAACAGCTAAATTAGAATTGTAACATATAGAGTAAGAAATACACTTCCGACTAGAATAATTCACATCATTGTGCTTGCAAGTATTTTAGAATAAACCAGATCAGTTAGACACCTGATAATGCTCTTTATAGTATTTTAAAAACAGATAAAATAAATTGATTTAAATGAATTCAAAGTTATAAAAAAAAGTCGATTCGCTGAGGTATTATCTTCAAAAATCTAAAGATAGATTCGCAATACAATTTAAGTATCTTTGTGACCAACGTGCGCCATCTATTGGATTATCAGTGGAGTAACGGTCGAAATTAATAACCTATCCTATCCCCTAATTCTCTGCCGCTGGGAGAGCATCTCGTAAGAGCCGAGTAACCCAGCATCCCCTTGTTGATAGGGATCTGTTCCTCGACTGGCTTACGACCACAAGTGTCATAGACGCGTTCCAGTCGAGCCGCATGTAGGCAATACTTACCCCCCGCCCTCTCCACACTATCTTCGAGGATGCGGCGCATTGACAAAACAAGAGAGTATCTCTTTTTTTTACTTTTAATTTCCTAAGTTGTACCAAATATTAGAAGTCTGTATTATTTATAGGATTATGTAATATATTAAAAGATTGTAAATTTCAAAACAATTATTTTTATTATCTTGTTTATTATGATAATGAAGCAGCATACATCTAGTACACTAATGTACAATGGCAGAGCGTGGCGTCCTTTTAAAAATAAACTTAATTTTTAAACAGTATTAACAACAATTCTGTAGTAATTCAACTATGGCAACACATGTGAACCCACAATAATGGTAGATAAATAAAAATTACGATTATTTAAATAATTTTCTCTTTAATCAACACTGAAAATATTTATTAGTGAACTAAAAGTGCTTAATAACATTGTCTGTAGGAAATAACAACCTGTATCTGAAATCGATCTAACTATAGAGTATAATCAACGTTGTTTGTGCTTGCTATTAGAAAATATATTTGTTTACTTAATTTTTAAGGAAATTATCGAAACTCCAACAATTATGTAAAAAAATGCGAAGCTTGCAACATTTAAGAACAAATAATAACTGTATGCAAGTGTATTCTGAATCTTTTGTCGTACTTCCTATTAAAATATCTGTTATATCTGAATTATTGCTCAGGTTTGACAAAAGATCCAAAATAGATGAATGTCTTACGAGATTAATGAGGTATAGTCGGGTGACTAACATAAAGAAGAATTACTAATATAGAACTTTGAAAGTTCAAAAGGTAACTAAAAATACTTTATACACAAATACTATAGCATAATGATCGACTTAGAGTCCTAATTATCATAATCTTCACTGGTATATAAGTATCAACAACGTGTGGCCGACGGTTGGAGTTACATCGAATTGTGTGCAGCTTATAACAAAACTTTCCAGAAATTTTAAATTACGTTTACACTTTACTCACAAAATAGCCTCATTTACTTTTGATTTTCGATTTAACTCCATCGCCGGCTCATATATTTTTAAACTGTGGTATGCAAAGTGTTTGAAAAAATATATATATTTCTTAATCACAATCTGGTAACCGACTATTGTAGAGTGAACCGTGCTTCTATGAATCTGCGTATAATCTAAATAAAGTCAATCTTCTATAACGTAATGAGAAAAATAAGCACACCTCTAAACAATCAAAACTTATGTACAGTCAAAAATAATTACTTACTATGGCAACACCGTAACTGTCAACAAGATTATTGTTTACGCAAACCAAACGACTCAACCCGTCAAATCTCACTAACACGCTAAAAATAATCAATCAACCCGTAATCTTAAATATACGTTGTTACGTTCACTTGTCACAGACCATACACTGACACTTGTCACAATTGACATTTCAAATGCAGTGTTGCAACTCGACAAATACAAAACACTTATCTTTCAGGTAAATAATTATATTTCGAAAACCGTACTTTCGCTATCATCGCCATCGAAATATCATAACAATTTTATTGGTAAAATAAAAAACACATGTCGTTACATGTTCTTAAAAATAGATTGTGATTACATTGTATACAGATAGACGGATGACGAAAGTACAGAATCGGAAACCCCCTCGGCTCACATAAAAGGGTTAAATGCTATTGCTCTATTCTTAAATAAAGTGAACTCTAACATTCGGGAAGTAAATATTTGTGACTCGCTTACTCGTACCTTACAATATACTAAATAACTATAACATTGTACTCTAAAAAATATGTATAATTATCGAAGGCTAATAATGAGATTGTAATCACAGTAATCATTATTCCACAGATAACATTCCTTTGTACGGCCGACCGGCCCGCAGCGCGGCGCGGGCGCGGCGGCTCCCACCTATATACACGTACGAAGGCAACATCAAGGTATACTTTAGTTATTGCTTTTGTTTGTTTATTATGTACTTTACATATCACCACATGTTATATGTTATATACATAGCTTTAGACAGATCTGAACCGGAATCGCCACCTGCTCACCCTTGGCAATCAGTCTCAAGGCAGATATTACTAATCGGCGATCCTTTATACGCACATCGATAAATATAAGATTTAAGCTCTGTTATTTTGTTCGTATACAAAGATATTTTGTTTCTCCTAAATATAGGTGCATATTCATTCAATATAAGGTAATATTTACTCTACGGTCGTGACAGTCTAATTGTTCTCTAGTGAGTGCGATCTCTATAAAAATAAAATGGTAAAGTTATCTCTACGGGCAGCGCTATCGACCTAACGACCGCCTAACGACTCGTTTATATTTACCTACGATATACTCTATATAGTATATATAAATGCATAAAACAACAGTTATTATATCTATAAATTGTATAAAATATTAAATAAAATCTATTGAAGTGAGGTAGATGGATGGAATTTCACAATTTGTGTGGATTTTTAAATTTATAACGTCGCCGCATTGGCCCGAATGTTGAGGTAGTTGGATGGAATTACTATGCGAGACCCTACGCGAGAGGGAGCTCACACACGATAAAATACTACTCGCTAGTTATTTACTACTAAACAATTTCACAAGTGACGAGTCGGTATAACTAATGTGTACGCGGGCGGTACCCTTACCCTTAAGTATACTTACAATATCGGTCAATGGCACCAACAATACACGGGTCAACAATAAAACCGTTCAAAAGGAATCAGCTAATGACGTAACTTAACACTCAAGCACCGTTTCAAAAACCATCAACAAAACATTCTCGTAACAGTTTCACTTCCATACTAATTTAGCACAAGGTTTGTATCATTTCATGACGACGTTTTGTTGTGCTCATCCTCGGAGTAGTCTCCGTCGTCTTGGCCGCTGTTGTCGAGCTCCTGCTCCGAGTTCAATCTGTTCCTGTCGTCGTCGTTATATCCTTTGTTGTAGTAATCCTTGTTCATATCCTTGTCCATGTCCTGTTTGTCCATTTCGACTTCGCTGATGCTGTCATTTCTCTGTCTCTCCTTTCCGAGGTCCAAAGGTTCATCTGAATCTCTCATAATGTCAGGCTTGCTCATGTTCTCGGTGTATTGTCGCTGCATCTGTTTCAAGAAGCGTTGGTGTGCGAGGGTGGTGGGGGGCGGAGGAAGAGATCCCATTTGCGGTGAAGGTTCGTCATAAGTTTTTCTGTCCATGTGCATAGCGTTCATTTGTGCGAGTTTTGCAGCATTCATTCCTGAAAAAAATAGAATTTAAATTACCTTTCGAAAAACATTGTACTTATTCTATAAGTCAAAATAAAAAATGTCTTTCTAACGTACCAAAAACATTTTCTCCGATATACTGCAAATAGGTGTCCAGTATGGCGGATCCACCGCCAAACCCTGGCGGATAATCATCGTGTTTCATTCCTGATAAACCATGGTGAGGTAAGTTTTCCACAGCTTTGGCTGTCACCGCTCGTACCGCAGGCACTTTGGTGATGGTTGTGTTTGTTAAATTGTTTATATCTGAAAATTAAAAAAGTATATAAGTTTGGTAATTTGATAAGCCACAATGGGAAAAAAATATAATAAGGCGTACACGTACGTGGTGGAGATACGGGTATCGAATCCTGATATTTAGACTGGCTGAGATCATCGTCATTGTCGCCGCAAAGGGAACTGTTCTCGGAGGCAGCAGATTTAGCGTCCAGCTTGATGTCTGACCGTCGGGGTCCGGTGGGTGATGCTCGCGCTCGCAACTGTTCTGGAGATACTTTAACACCTGCTTTTGCTAATAATCTGAAAAAGGAATATTACATTTTAAAATGTTGGTTAAAATAATCACAAAATATCCGGAAGTTTTAGTGAGAAAAAAGGGTTTCAGTAGACATAAATGGTTTAAGTGATAAATTGCTAAGTATTGATAAAAAACTAAATCCGGTCATACTCACTGGCTCGCAAGTTCTGGATCAAAGCGTGTAGGCATCTGCAACACCGGCAGGTCCTTCGTGGAGATGCCGCGGTGTTGCCGCGACATGTGCGAGTGCAGCGAGTTTCGCGACTTTGCCACTGTGCCGCATAGCACGCAACTATGAAACCGAGGTACAGGTTATTTTAGTCCTATATTATAAAATCATTTAATAACATTAATTTCAAATTTTTAAATGCAATCTGAAGCGGACTGCTTCTTACCGATATCCTGGGCAGACGGTATGTTTATCTTCGAGGTGCGTTCTCAGCGTGTGGGCTGATCTGTAAATCTTTCCACATTTCGGACAAGGCCTCGGATCGGTTGCTCTGACACGTAATAGATCTTGAGTTCGACGACACCCACCTAACAATAAAAGAAATTTTTAAAAATAAAAGAAATTATGTTAAAATGATTAACTTTTCTGATATTATATATCTTACCTGTTTGATTAAAGTTGTTATTATGTTAGTTGTATTTAAAATGCAATATTCTACTTCGTAGTTTTATTGTTTATGTTTCATATAAGCAGACAATTTTTTCGGGTAAAAATTAAATTACGTATATATCATATCACTAATACAATCGCAACTAGAATCGTTTACTCACATTGAACATTTGGTTATTGAGATGACTAATTATATTGTACGCTTACAAATATTTATAATATAAAGATATACGACATTGCCTCTCAGGCGTCAGGAACAATTTTAACTACTCGCTAATTTTACCAATATTCTTTTAATGTCTTCGAGATCTATTTACTTTCCTATCGCATATATTTTGTTTAGCGTACGGTGGGCGACACAGGTGGATGTACACATTAGCAGTCTTTATGCGAAGGCTAATGTGCATTTACATTGAGACAAACAACTGTAAAATTGAAATGCTGACTGAAATCAGAATTGAAAGTAAGAAAAACAGAAATTCAGTTTTTGTAAAGAAGAGGGTTGTTTGATACATATATCTATTTAGACTTTTTTTTTACTCATAAAAATATAAATATATCGACTTTTATTATACTGTTTGGTGTATTATCCTTATAGTTTATATGTATCAAAATATATGCGAATGGAATATGCATTTTATATACAAGTACAATAAATCCCCGTGTCTATTCTCGTTCTACTATGACTAGATATGTTTTTGATTGTGCTCTCTGCCTACAGGGCCCTATACGAATTAAAAAATAAACCCTATCACGTGTGAACGTATAACTATTGCGTTTAAAGGCATTCGATTTCATTAAAATCTATTTCGTATTGTCTTATCTATGGTCGAAAATATACATACACGAGCAGTCTACGGTGCAGGAGCTTTGTATGATTCTAGGCACTTCGTTAACCTGACTACACTGGAACTATTCACATATTGTTAAAAAATAATCTAGCTTTAGCTATGAGTCATAATAAAATTTTATTGCTTTTAATACTTATATTTTAAAACCTCCTGTACCATATACTGCTAAAATCTATATCGAAAGGTAGGGATAAGTCTCATTAAACTTCTTAACAATAATTTGATGAGAGTTTCAGAAAAGTAATTGAAACAAATTGTGCGATTGAGTTGAGTGTAGAGTAAATAATATAAAAATGAAAGCAATGAGAAGACAGTACAAGTTCAAGTAACAGCAACAATGGAAGTTAGACACATTCGGGAAGGAAAGAATGGTCGTCTCACTAGTTGCACTTCGTATTCTATCAATGGCACCAATCATCACAAGTCATAATGCGCTTTACAAAACTAATTCTTGGGAAACACTGCAGCTAAATTTTTACAAACCAATATTATAGAGAATTTTCTCATAAAATCTTCTCGACAATGTTCGAGTTCTCTTCTGGAGGACTCGATAATTCGCTGCAGCGTTTCCCAAGTTACACTTAAATAATATCAGTCTATACTACTACAAAAATAATTTTCAGTCGATTTACCCTATTGGTTTATACATCGTTTACTGATGAATATGAAAATGCATTGTGGAGATCATTGTATTCTGGGTTTCTCAGTAACATATTATATAATATAAGCCCCACTCGTAGTTCCGATTCACAGCCGTTTTAGCTAGTTAAGCCGAGTAACGAACGAGTTGCTCTCTCGACACGCCGGGCATCGACTGGTGACAAACGTTAGTTAGCCCACCCGCAACTCCATTTTAACGTTTTCATTTTTTCCCACTGGCGACGGTGTTTTATTCTCATGTGATTTCGGACCGAATTAGGATGTGCAAAGTACCTCGCGCAGGTCGCCACTGGGCAGATCGGGCTATCTCGCGGGTAGTGCGCCTCGAGGTGCCTCCGCGCTAGCGCCAGGGAATCCAGGCTCATGAAGCACAACGGACACTGCAGCCGTTCGTTGAATATTGCTTTCTTGGCCGAATCACTTCCCTCCAGGTACTTTAGCAACTCGCTCCCTCCGTCCTTCCCCTCGACGAAATCGCTTATCGCCGGCTTTGCCAACGCGTCCCGCGCAGCGGCATCTGCAATGCCGACAGCACCAAATTACTCAACGTTATTGAACGGTTGGCAAATCCGACGATCGGCGCTACTCTCACTAACGACGTCACAATAAACGGTCTAAAAATATTACGATATATCAAATATAATATATTGGTAAACAGTCTGATACGCGTTCCCTAAGGGTCCATTGGCACAAGTAGCGCGGCGCGGGCCTGACGCCTACCACCAAGCAGTCAACGACGCCTGCTGTGGCAGAGGGGTAGTGGGGGGCGCGAGAGGTGCAGGGGGCACGTGCGGCGGGCGCTCGGCCATGCGCCGTCTCTAAGAGTTCTGCCGCTGCCGGATCCCGTGAGCTTGCAGCTGGTGGTTGATGAGATAATGCTTCGTCTTGCACTTCTTGCCGCAGTGCTGGCAGGGGAACCACTGGTCTCGGTCGGTCTGCGAGTGCACGTTGAGCATGTGCTGGCGCAGGTTGGAGGTGGAAGAGTAGACGCGGCCGCAGAGTGGACACTGCGGCCGGTAGCCCATCGCTGCCCCGCCCGCGAGAGCCGCCCCTGTAACACAGAGGCGGCGGTTAGAATAATCGTCTCGGAGATCGCTTAAGCGCTACTGTGAGTGTATCGGTCTAGTTCCGCGGACGGGGCGGGGTCGCGCCTCCTCTGTTTGACGCCGTGTATGGAGTTCATGTGTATCTGCATGTACTGGCGGGTCTTGAAGCCCTTGCCGCAGACGGGGCAGGAGTGGGAGAGATCGCGCGCGGCGTGCACGTTGAGGATGTGCTGCTTGAGGTTGCTATTGTTGCTGTAGAGCTTGCCGCACTCTGGACACGCGGGCTTGCCGGGCTCACCGTTAGCGAGTCCGGGGAAGGCGAAGCGCTCGTCCTTGCCGGCAGCCTCGTTCCCGCTCGCCCAGCTCGCTCCTGGGGCAGACGACCAGCTTTCAGTTTGCGCTTCGCTTATTTCTCTCGCCCTACGTCTCAGTACTCGCCAATTCTGCGTTTATGACTTTCGATACGATATAGCGTTTTATTTTTGTGGACATGATTTCCATTGTTGCTATTACTAACAGTAGTATTTGGATTTTAGGGGTATTTTATCTAACGATTCAGTTTAGTTAGTAATTGATAGGTCGGTTACATACTGGTTATTTAATTGTTAGTGTTATTGAATACGTGCTAAGCGCGACTCAGTAATGAACAATTAATGTTCATGTTGGTCAATTTAAACGTTATTAGTTACTAATTAATTATTTGTTCTGGTCGAATCTAATTGCATTTATATCTGTCGATGTCTAATTATTGTCATTATTGAGTCACGTAATGAGAATGTTAGTGCATTAAAAGTCGCTACTCACCGAAATTATCTGGTATTCCTGATGGTCCGGGCAGGCCGGGGAATCCTGTAATGTTATTTTTTTATATCAATTAATAAGTCACTTCAATGATTTTAATTTAACTGCATCAAAGTTATATATCTGACCTGGTAGGTTAAGTAGTCCAGGGAAATTGTGCGGCAGTGCTCCGTTAGTGTTGGCCATAGTCGCTGGATCATCATAGTCTATTGGTTCTTGCTTGGCTCTGTTGTCGCCCTCCGTATCACTCGCGCCTGCGTCTGACGAAGATTCTTCTCCGTCACCTGACTGTTCGTAATTAATAATATATATTAGATTAATTTGTTTAGTAATATGTAATATTAATTTATTGACTTGATTTTTTTGGTCGTATCTTACCAAATTATTGGACAGTCCAGGGAGATGTGGATTTTGTGCATTTTCCAGTGCTTGGTTGAACAAAGCTAGCTCGTGACCGTTAGTTCCCATCCTCTCAGGACTCGCGCCCTGCGCCGCTAGTAGCTGTTCCGTCCTACACCAGTAAAGTAAAAAATCTAATAAGTAACAATATTCTAAACATTTTCTAAGTTTATTCTGTAGTTTAATTTGGTCATCGTATGTTTTGTAACTAAATGGAATAAGTTAATTTCGTTTACCTATTCACAAAATGGTATTTGGTTTATTAAACCTGTTTCATTCATGTTTACGTCATTCTTTGTCCGATTAACATTTTTATACTTGAGTTTCTAGTATTTAACACAGATCCTTATAGAAAGTTGACAATTTTTCTGAGCCATTACCGATTAGTGAATCAGCGAGACAATTCGCATAAACCATTATAGGAGTTATCTAAATTCAGCAACTCCGAGATTTAATGGCTTTGGAAATACCAATTTGAATTCAAATTTTTGTTCTTCAAATGGCATTTTACAATTACTGTACCGTTTGGATGACGCCATATCTTGCTAAACCAAATCGTTATTCTAAATGAGAAACTATGCTTTTGTCCTCTCGATATATTTAAACAACTATAATTTGTCTGCCAATTAAGTTCGGGATTTTACAAGTAATAAATGCGAGTTCTATAATAATACTCCAAACATTCTAAATTTTTAAATAGTAGCAACCTGGTCTTCATTTGTGCTTGATATAGATCAGAGGAGCGTGCACGTTTTGGTGGTGGAGTACAAGGAGCTCCTTCATCGGGACGTCTCAGGCGACGACCCTCGCGTGTTTGAGGCTCGCGGCCTTCCCGGGAACCACCGCTGCCTGTTTCTGTCCATGATGATGCTGACTGTTACAGAAAAATTTGTCGTTAAAATTGATTCGTTTCTTTGCAAAAAATGTCGATTGCTTATTGAAGTTGATTTCATATAAGCAAAATTAAAATAACTTACTGGAGAAGCTTTTTGGTCAAGGGTCGGTAATGGCGCTGGTGGAGGAACATCAGTTAACCCTCGGACTTGTAGAAGTTGAGCGGCTCTTAGGAACTCTTTCAATTGCTCTTGTCCAATATGGACTTCACCCTGATACATGAACCTAAAAAAATATTAATGTTTAATTTGAAATCTTTTAAGCAGCATAAGTAAATTCTGTCGAAACTTGGTGTATACCTTAATAAACTCTCCATATCTTTGTCGTGGACATCTCGAAGTATAACAATGGGATGCTGGCATGGGTTTGCTTTTAACAATCTTCGGAAGTATGGACTGCAGGCTGATAGCACCACCTAGAAGGAAAGAAGACAAATGACTTAAAAATCATAAAACTTTTGAGTTAAGGTATTGTCTTCTGATGGATAAGAATTTTTAAATTTGCAACAACACGGTTAAATTAAATAGGTTCGTAATGTTGTACATATAAGTAACATAATGATTTTTTTAAATATTTCTCCTAATGTTTAAAAAATTGTTGAAGATTTTGAGAACAAATAGATATGATAGAAGTGAAGTTAGGTGATCGTAATGTACCTTGTGAGCAGTAAACGTAGCACCAGCGCAGGCCAGCGTGACGTCAACGAAGTCTTCCTCATCCCGGAGACGGCGGAAGGACGACACCATCGCCGAGTGGAAGTCGTTCCATCGGAGCGAGTACTGCTGCTCGCCCGCGGCGCCTGCGTGCAACCGAGCTGTTAGACGCCCGTCATAAAATATATATAGATCATTGGAATGACAACATTATACTTAGATAAACAAGCATTTAAGAATATAAATATCGCAATTACTTTTGTGAAGCAACGTTTCCAAGTGTTTGCCTAGCCTAAATTATTTAAAAATTGTAACCCTTGTTGAAAAATCACAGTTTAGGAATTTTACCTAATGTTATTGTGTTGGATTATGTTGCTCTACAAAAAGTAACTTCGTTGTAAATACAATATTACATTTGTATGTTATTTATTCATGTATGTATTGGTTGAATAAGTCAGCAATTTAGTGTGCGAATCTGCTGTTGGTGTTAGTTTGTGGTTTAGGGTTCGGTTGGCGCCTGAAGTACGTAAGTTTGTATAATAGATATCTCTTCTAGGGATAAAGGGCTATCGTTGCAAATATATACTTGAAAAACAGTAATGAAGTTTATTTATAATCAAATGTTCCTTATTAAAACATACATTATATTATTATGACCTATAAAATTTAAATTTAATAAATGTTAATGGACCTGATGCTAATGATTGGCTACTTAATAAAAATATATATTCCAGTGGTCATCTGCGACTCGCGGCTGTTTGCCTATTATGCATTTTAAAAACATCTGTTATATCAGATTCACAAACATGCCTGTTCAAAAACAGAATTAAATTTTTTAAGAATAAATTTATTTTTACACCATTTGCTCAATAGATGGCGTTACGCGTATTTAATAAAGCTGAGAGGTGCATTAGGCATGATGATGACGATGATGAAAGTTAGCAAATAGAACTAGCATATTGATCCTTATAAATCTAAAAAAAAAAGATAAACTAGTGCTGAATAATTGTGATACTCGTATTATTTGATACTGTTTACGAGCTATGAATTATAGTGAATAAGAAATAAGGAAAAACGTTATTAATGGATGTAAAAGTCCACGTCGCTATTTATATATAATTTTGAAGATTTTTAAAAAAATAGATAAACATCTTACGATGATGATTACTGTGTTCTCCACGAATGATTTGTACGTATATTCAATTATAAATACTTCCTATCACTACATACTATAAAACAAAGTTGCTTCCCCCTTGGCTGTCTGTCTCTATGTCCTATTTATGCTTAGATTTTTAAAACTAAGCAACGGATTTTGTTGCGGTTTTTTTAATAGATAGAGTGATTCAAGAGGAAGGTTTATATGTATAATACATACATAATATAGTAGAGAAACACTGATAATTTTAGAGGTTTCTAATGTGATGTGGTAAATAAACATTTTTTTGCGCGATAACAGTATTGTCCACCTTAAAAAGGTCTACAAAAAAGTCTGCGATGGTGTATGTCTATCTCTTAGGGATAACCCACAATAACCATTCTTTATCCTTTACTTTTTACGAGAAATAATGGCTTATTTACGAAGCGATTTTAGACAATACAGCATTAATCCTTATCCAATTAAGTAACTTAAATACATGGTGCATTTAATATAGATCAGTATGGCCCTTTACAGCATGAAATTTAATTGAATATTTTCGAAGATATTACAGATTTAAAATGCAGAGACATAGCGGTTACGCAGCGCGTGTCTCGAAAACATGTTTGTATTGTCTAATGACGAAAAAGCTGTGAACGTTGTATATAAAGACTTTCTGTAGTATATTTAGTATCAGCATTGCACCCGTGCGAAGCCGGGGCGGATCGCTAGTAATTGTATAATTATCTATTTAGTTATTTTGGACTTAGTATTTAGATTATACTAAAAGAAGAATTTAACAATTAATTTTTTTGATTAAAATTCGTCTATCGTTCTATAATAGTAACTACAATTATAAAAACTACAGCGTCAATAAAAAGGATGATTTAATATTTTGCACAAGTGTATGTTAATTAAATACGAGATTACCAATCTACGTGGTCGATAGTCCTGGCCCCGGGGCAACTATTATTGTTACAAGTGTTTGAGAGTATCAGATTTATTATACTTCAAGTAACCTGTTCCGCTTCGTATTAGTCTATTAATTTAGTTGTTATTTGTAATGGAACTCGTGGAACAGTCTTTTTGCTTAAAAATGTTATCTAGACATCCTTCTCTGTTTACACAAAATAAATGGCCGAGTCAAAATTAATGAGAAAGGCCTCACCTCTAGATAAAATGTTATCTACTGCAGAACAGATTTATATTTTAAGGTAATTTCGTCATTGGTGATTGTTTGTTTTCCTGGCATTCACATTTTTTTTAATTTTTATAATTAAGAGGTAGTGATTTTCAATCTTTTTTAAAGAGACCCCTTGCAAAAGAGCTGAGATTGTAATACCTATATAAATACTTGTAAAATATGAGCCCTTAATAATAATGTTTAGGGTGTCCGCATCGCACTTTTCGATCAAGAATATTTTATGAAGCCTATTTTAGGCCCAGATACTAAGCATAGTTCCGGAAAAAGGATTTTTTTTCTTTTCTGAATCATCCTAGCATCTATATATCTATACATTAGTAAGTATAGATAGAGAAGCTTTTAGCTTTCACCCATGTAGTATTGTAGCGAGTGCGAGTTCATTAAAAGAGCAGGCGCTGACATTTGAATGGGCGGTTACTCACTTAAATGATTAATATCATCTTGATATTATATAAAAGCACAATTAATGTTTGTTTTGCCTTCGTACTTTATCTTGACCTTGCCAAATAAGGAAAAGTATCTATTATTTTAACGTTTATGACTCGTCTGATGTATGATCATCTTCCAAATTCCACTCGATGAGATACAAACCTGATTTTAAATTCTATTTTTCGAATGATAGACATTTTAGGAAACTATTGTGACTTAAACATTAATCAATTTCGATCGTTTACTATACTTCTATATAAAATGAATATCAAATAAGTTGGTACCTAAATTTGAGCATTTAATGACAAGGTCTCGTGTAATTGGTTGCTTTTTTGTAGTTATATAGTGATTCGTTAATTTGTAAGAAATTATCATACCTATACTTTAGGAACGGACATAAAAATGTCGCGAAAAATAAAAAACAGTAGGTACTTAGGTGGCATAATGTCACCTTCACATTTGCCTCGATGTACTTTGTTGACCTTTCAGTTTAATTCAAGAGCACACAATTTCAGAGAAAATAATATACTTAAGTTAGATTTAAATTTGAAATATGTTCGGGTATAAATAATTTATAATATTTTGAATTACTTAGCTGATTTCTGAATCGTAATGTGAATCTTGGTATAAGCATAGTTAAGAAGATAAAAAATCATTTATAATATTCGATTACACCATTTTTTTTGGGCTGGCTATATTTTTTTTGAAGTCACGAAAGTTTATTGAGTGAGGCGACAGATACTATTTTTTAATGAGAGATAAACGAGTAGACCGTCCACCTGATAGAAAGGGGACACCGCCCCTCATGGAAATCGGCAAAACAAGAGGGAGTCTCTTGTCGCCTTGATGTTGAAAGTTGGATTAGGAGGGGGAGTGAAGAAAAGAATGCTGTAGTTTCAGTACAGTAGATCCTGAGCAAGAACCAAAGAACACTTAAGTACACTTTTACTGGAGAATGAACCAATCTATGATAAAATTCGTGTATCTATAAATAAAAGAATTACAGTAGGTAGTGCTAGGTACTTAAATATTTGATTCCATTAGTTGGTCCATCTCATGAATGTGATATGCGAATTCTGTCCTCTGAACATTTTAATTTTAAATGCTATATTGGCCATTAAAGTAATAAAGTAAAAACTTGTATCATCTTGTTTTTGTTTTTAATGTCTGCAGATTGTAATATTGCAACTGAATTTGTTTGATGATCACTACGATCTCGAAGGGGTGCGTTGTTAGAATTATTGGGATAGGCTGCTCTACTACAACTTTAGTGTATGAATAGATAAAAAATAGATACTAAAAATGAAAATGGTAAACTTATATAATAAAATTTTCGTTTATAGATATAAAGCTTGTTTTAATTATACTTGAATAAACTCACAAGACTGAAAAACAGAAAATATGGATGTCTAGGTAAATGATATGTTGTGTTGTATTAATACGGCAGAGTTCAATCCCTTGTGGTATAGAAGTACGTAAACATAAGTGTGAATGTACGCTTGTGTCTGTCTCCCTTAACCCCTAACCCCCTGTCGCCGTGTCGCGTCTACCGAATTGTGACCCCGCTGTTTATAAACTATTATACTATTATAAAGCTGCTATTATACTTAGGAGCTCTGTAAATTTACTGTAATATGTAAAATAATAGAGATCATTCGGTGATCTTACGAATATGTATATATGTATATTATGTATCCCAATTCCAAAGTGTATAATGCGATCTCTACCGGTGTTATATATTTTCTAGCTATGACAAACAATTATTTTATATCGATTTGGATAAAATTCGAAAGAAGTTTATCAAAACTAAATTATTTATTTTTGAAAAATATTTTTTTAAATTACATTGTTTTCGAATATAAGTATCGCTCTCTCAAATTATGTGATTTATAAACTAGACTAATAAACTTTTAAAATAGCGACTACTGAGTTCTTATTGGCTTTTACTAATAGATATGCTATGCTAATTTCAGAAAAAAATCGTGACCGACCAATTTTGAACAATTTTTGAATAGCACTTTGTAAAAGTCTAATTGAAAAAATACTATGTGTTTGCTCAATAATATGAAAAATGTAATTAAGTTCATTAGCATTAGGTGTGAATGTTCCCACTCGTCTGTCTCCAGTATCCCCTGCTGTGCAAGTGGAGACAGTCCGCAGTCGCTACTACAGATATATACAGATAATTAAAGTGTCTGATTTTTGTATGAACTGAAGTCATACCATCTATTATATCTGTCTGGCGCGTTATGTTTTCACGCGGTCCGTTTAATCACAAAGGGATTCTCAAAAAGACTAAATATCCTAGAAGTGTTTGATATTTTGCAAATTTCATATCATATCTCTACCTAGACGTTGCACTGCTGAGAAATTAAAGCATTTTGCTAACAAAGATATCAGGATATAGTGAACTTTTATTGTGAATATAGCAACCAAACATTTTTAATTCAAATTAAATTTTATACTGTTAAAAACATTGATTTGTTTTCCACTAAAATCATTTTTTACACTTGATTATTTTGGGTTATCATAATAAAATAATACTTAAATTATTTGGCGTCCTGGTCTAAATGATAAAATTCAGTTAACGCGATCCTCCCAGAATCCGCCGCAGTCAGTGATTGTAAATATTTGCGTATCAAAATGTTGATTTCACTATTTACTAGTTAAGAGATCATTTTAAACGAATCGTCGTAAAATATTTTGAAATTATTATAATTTTTTATTTCTTAATTAGAACAAATTATTGAACCCGTTCTTGTCGCGGTTATTTAATGATGGACTTATTAATCCTTAAAAAATATTTTAACAATATTCTTGATTGTAGATGACGCATCAAAGAAAATAAAGATCAATCACAAACGCACCTTTATACTTTTATCTATATAAATTTAAAAATGTCTCAGATTTAAAAAAGAAGAGATAACGGAAATACATTTAAAGAATAAGAAAAATCACATCTCCGCGTCTGAAATAAAAGCGTCGTCATTAAGCTGCCACCCTCGTCCTGGATCATCCCAGGATCGGGGGTGGGTGTTGAGGGGATGAGGGGGGTGAAGGGTGAATATCAACGAACTCATGTACGAGTGGACGCTTACGCTCATATACTCGTATATCTGTTGGTAAACAATTGCGTATTACGCACCGTACACTTTTCATTTCAGTATTAAAACTCGCTTGGCAGCTTTTTGATTTCATTCATGTACTTTTGTCCTTTACGGGATTGACGAATTTTGAACTTAAGTATATATATAGTCGGACTCTACTTATCCTTTATTGATTTAAAGGTTGAAAATTGGACGTAAAATCTTCACTACTCATATAAATATTGAATTGAATCCGGCGTTAATTTGCGGAAAACCAAGCAAGTAAGCAAGATTTGCAAGCGACGCTTGTAGAGTCAACTTCTCCTGAGGATGCTTCGGTTACGAAGCGAAACGTAAGTCAATATATATCGAAAAATATATTTAAAAAAATTCCGCGGATTATAGCAAAGTAACCTTTTGATTACTTTTATATACACATATAACTTTGTCCGGTTTTAATTTCTATTTATTTAAACACTAGTTTAAAATTCCAAGCGTTTGGCGAACAAAGAAATTTTAGAACGAATTTTTTTAAAATACTTCCTATATACGTTTTATCATTTAAACACTACCTCTATTTTTGGATGTTCTGGCCCTAAATGAGTTTTTTTATCATTAAAAAATGTTAATATTGTCGACGTGTTGATTTATCTTTTACGCAACAGCAAAGTATTACCTAAAATATGCATGAACATGATATGAACAGTTAATGAAAAAGGGATAATATGTATTGAATATTTTAGGGTTAAAGCTATATTATGTATTGGAATTGGTAAGAGTTCTGAATGAAGAATGTGGAAGGAAATGTATTAAGGTAAAGTGTGAGGCGATCAAATCCAATCAGTTGTATTTACAATTAACTGATTTTTGGTGTTATTGAGATTTTATTTACAACTACAAATAAAAATGTTCAGTCAGTTCAGTCGCTTTAATTATAATGGTATTGTCTCTAAATCTTAATTATATGAGACAAATGTCGCAGAATGGTGTGCGCATATATTGTGAGTGTTTCATGATAAAGACAATGATAAACGAGCTGGGCAGTGGGCAGTGGGCAGTGGGCAGATACTCACCGGTCTCGGTCGCCATGGCAGGCTGTTCGGAGGGCGGCACGGTGTCGGGGCGTGCGCGCGCGCTATACAGATCTCCCGCGCATTCCACGCGACCCCCTAACGCCGCCACTTTCGCGATTGTCACTTCTGCCGATTTTTATAATCTATGACCCTACTGGGTTTAAAGCTTTGAGTTTTTGTTTGCCTGAAATAAAAGTTTGTTTTAGGATTTTGTTTGTTTCACATATTTTAACGAATTGTTTTGGTCGAGGCACAGGGTGAAAAGCGACGATTTTATTTATTTAATATTTATTTGGTATTTCTATTAATTGAGTAACGAGTTCCTAAATAATGATCCCCAAAATATTACTTTAATATTTTGGGGATAAATACAAATACCATCACGGCACGTTAAAATATATCAAGGTAATTAAAAACGCGACGCAAACGAATTTATCAGATAACTGAATTTTAACTTGATTTATGTACACAACGTTTAACTCATCACTTAATAATAGCAACAATAGGTGAATATTTTTTTAAAAAGCACTAATTAAAATTTGCTATAGAATTTAAATCAAAATTAAAATATACACACAGTCTCGAATTTTTAACGTACTTACACCGTAAATATACAAGTGCACTCAATTGCATAACACAGTAAGATTTCAAATAACAAATGCAATTTACACGTATTTATAGTAGTAATTGAGGAGTAATTTAGGTGATCGTTCAATTTTAAAATCAATTAATAAATAATTATGTCGCATCAATTATTATGAATCGTTTGCGTTCCGAAATCCAAAAGTGTCGTCCACGTGACGGTCCGCGGTGACGGATCAAAACTCAATTAACACATTACACGCACAGCGCACTCTGCTGCTAACAGTCCCACAACACCACCACACCGCGACAGCGCTCCCGTGGACGCTGTCGGTGTCGGAGCCGCTGATCGCGAGGGTGTTAATTTAGGGCCGATGCAACGATCGATGGCGCGCCCTGCATCGCCACAATAAGGGAGGAGCGGCCAGATAGAAATCAATACGATGTCCATCATCGCTTGCACCCTCCCCACCGTCCCCCCGGTCCGCACCGCCTGCGCTTTGCACCCGGGAAATGCATTTTCCGCGATTCCGCCGCTTTTCACCCAGCACCCGTGCCACTAGGATTCGTGGGAAGTCCCGATCGAATTATCGAAAAATTTCGTACAATTTTTTACGTGACGTCCGATAATGAATGCACCTCGCTGTTTATGTTTGTGGATGGAAAACGCGCGTGTTGTCCGTTGCGCGTCACGCGGGCGACTGTCGCCCCGCCACTCGGCCGAGAATAAACAGCGGGGGTGAGTGTGCGGGGGGGTGCGGGGCGGCGGGCGGGCGGGGCGGTGCAGCCTGCACGCCCACAGGCCGGCCCGCGGGCAGCGGACAGCGAGGCGGACAGCGGACACGGCGGCTCGGCGCGGCGCGGCGCGGCGGACACGCACGGCTCCGCGGAATGCATCCGAGGGTTCACGCGTTGACGCGTACGGAAAGCTTTCAGCCGAGCGCGTTACGGTTTCATGTAGCGTGTGCCGCGTACTGTGTAGCACCGGCCACGCTTTCATGTAAGATTTTATCAGCGTATTTTATTACGATTCTTATTGAAGCGAATAAACATTTATTAATTAAATTTTTGTCTTTACAAATATGGATACTTACATTTACATTTTTAGTTTAAATATTTTTTTTTGTTTATAAAATAATTGAAGTTAAAGGTGGAAGTTTTTTTATTAGGAAGTTAGAAAAATGTTTTTCTATGAAGTCTAGTGCTAGTATTTTTTGAGGAAAATAAACTGGTAATTTTAATTTATAATAAAAGAATTTAAATATATAATGCAAATTCATATGGGTCGGTTAATAGGTATATCTAACCTGTCGGTGTCCGTTATTATTTATAAATCAATATTGTTGTGAATATGTAAATTATAATGGTACATTGGTTAATTTGTATGGCAGTCATATTACTATAACAATTGGTATGCCATTTTTATTACAATATCAATTACTTTATTAATAGAGGTATGTCGTCAAATAAAATCCCATCACTAATAAAACCATATCTACTACTAAACTCTATTTAGAGTTATCTTTTCAGATAAATTGTCTGTACTATTAGCAACAAAGTCAGTAGTTTAATTTCAGACTATACTACTGAATCGACTACTTATAACTACTACTTACCTATATATTAAAAGATATTTCGAAATAGAAATAGAGGCAAATTATGTAGAGATAAATATGTAGATACTATTATAAAGGGGAGAAGAGTGTTGTGAAAGTTACTCCTGGGTATCAAGCCCCAAGCGCTGCCCGACTTTTCGTCATTGCATTTATCATAACATGTCATGTGCAGCTATTAGTTTAAACCTCTTTCATTACTACTGTTGACTAGAATATTACTCAAGGTTATACTTTAGATACAGTGCTTCAGCATTACTGCTAGATTATTCATGATGCAATAATAATGATTTCTGTCGTGACGGCGTTTATTTTGCAACTCCCTACTTCTCCAATTGATGTTTATCAATGCTTCTCAAATCAATACTACCTACATAATATCTAACAGGATGCCACTTAAATCAAAGCTACCAACATCATAACTAACATGCTTGCAGGCTAGGGTAGCATCCCTTAAATTAGGGTTGCCAACATCATTGTTAACTATATTCGTATATTTTATTGTAAATAACTTTACTGAACTCTACATTTTTAGGTACTTTTCTAACTAAATAAATAACGTAAGTTAGAAAAGTGCGTAGAAAATGTAGAGTTAAGCTACAGAATTGAATATAGTAGTTATCGAGAACACATTAAATAAAACAAACAAACATACAAAATAAGCATTAACTTACATCGAGTTTGAACGGTACAATAGTTTCGAAAACAAAATAGGAATGATCTGTAAAGGCCGGCCAATCATTCGTCAGAGGGTCGTAAATCTCGGAGGGTGGGCGCGGGGGTGCGTGGGGGTGTCGGGGTACGCCGGGGGGTGGCGGGAGTTAGCGGGAGTTACGTAACATCAGGAAGTGCGGATTAGGAATCAATAGTGGCCGTAATGATAGTTGTAGCGTAATAGATGGTACTGCGCCGTTTGCGGTGCGCGTTACGATTGCCACTGACTACTGTCTACTGCTACTCTGCTTGTTTTTTTCTCATATTTTATTAAGATTTTTTATACTTTACTAAATACTGAAGTATTTCTTATATACTCACGTAACTACCTATAGGTGAGGGAGATTTTGATAAGGATAAAATGAAAAAGAAAATTTTCTTAGAACTATTTTTTAATAGATTATAATATGGTATGATAATAAGGCCTAAGCTATAAAGATTATAAAATATTTATATTCGTTCTAGTTTTGGTAATTGAGATTGAATGATTTAGTAAGTTTATAAATTATTTTAAGATCAATTTTTTTTTATAATGATTGGACTAAAAATATCCTAATATAGAACTAAGGTAAATTATGTAATATATAGAGGCGATAGGCCTTATTACCTTCACGTAACTGAAGAAGAAATAATTGCTGGTTTTTGCAACCTCTAAAATTTATCTGAAAACTTAAGTATGTAAATTGTAGAGTTTTAAAAGTAGTTAAATATTTGTTAATTTAATGTATTATTGTAAACTAGACTATACGCCCCGGCTTCACACGCGTGCAATTTAACACATATACTTAGATTTATCAAAAAAAACATTTAATTCTCAATATATTGTTGCTAAATAAAATATTTATGGTGCTTACAACAGTATACATATTTTAATCATTATCCTGCAGGAACTCGGAATTTATCCGGGATGAAAACTAGCCTATATTTTAGTCCAGGTTATAAACTATATGTGTGCCAAATTTCATTGAAATCCGTTTAGCCGTTTTCGCGTGATTGAGTAACAAACATCGAAATATCTAAATATCACATTTATAATATTAGTAAGTCATATTTCAGGAATTCATTTTGTAACTCATAGAAGTGAGGGCTGCTGCTAAAATCCTTATTTTTTAAGTAACAATAATTTTCAGTGTTTCCATGATTGTAATAAATTTAAATGCCAACAATCTATGTGTTTTTATGACTAAGTATTATTTGCGTAATAAGTCTGCACGCGCCTCATCCCTCCATCCCCCTGTCATTGCCTGCGGTCATCCGTCATGGTGTCGGTGTCGGGGAGAGCTATCCCGCTATCCCGCCATCCCGCACTCGCTTAGTTTGTTTAGTAGATGCGTGCGAACAAATACACTGATGGTGGTGTATTGATCTTGTTTTGTCTCCGTTGCATTTGCATATTTAAATCAGACTGCGGTATTACCATAATCTATAATATATTAATATTTGAGACTAATACCATAGAATAAGAAGAAGCTATTGTGTTAAGTTCTACTACATTGAGATCTTAATGAATATACGAATACAACGATTATAGATCTCAGTATCTAGTGTTTTTGTGATACATAAAAGTATTGAAATTCGTGTCTAAAATAAAAAAAATTGACGTTTTATCTTAATTATAATAATTAATGGAGCTAGAAACTCCTAAAGCTCCCCGTTTCCAGAAAGCTTTTCCCTTACACGCCTTCTACGACAACCACGGGAGGAGATAGGGAGATTGCTATTATTACGCTGGCACCACCATGGCAACCTGTTCAGGGCGGTAGGGAGCCGCTGGAAGCAGATCGCGGGTGATCGGTCGTATTGGAAATCTCTGGGGGAGGCCTATGTCCAGCACGTCCTATGGCTGACACGACGACACGACGAAAAAGGCAATGTAAGCACAGTAACACGCACATGGTCACCAGGCGAGCTCCGTTTGACAACTGACTCATGTCTATCGGAAACATAGGTAACGGAGGGTATATACAGTTATCAACGGTGTTCATAATATAAATATGATATTCCTTCAGTTGCAAATATAAAAATTATCTGTATAATAAATCTGGTCGATCCCCCTGACCCCTAGTTACCCCCTGTCAACGCTCGCAGTCATCTGTCATGTCGGTGCACCCCTCGTCCTACTTCAAATCAGTTTAGTAGCAGCGTGAAAACAGATAAACTTGTCTTATTACGGTTAAAAGCTTACTCAAAATATGATTAGTTTTATGTATTATTGGCTAACTAGTATTTCATGTATTACATGTAAAGTATCTGTGTGTTAAATTTCATCGAAATCCGTTCAGCTGTTTTTGCGTGATTGAGTAAAAACTTATTAGTTAGTTAGTAATTATTATATTTAAAGATGAATTTTAAAATATATTGTTTAATAAAATACTAGTAAGTGTCCAGTCATCGCTTCGCTGAGGTAATAACAATACAATAATCTCACAAAGATATTATGAATTGTTATTTTTTAAATTGTAAAGTCTAAACTCCTAAAGTAATTTATCATGGTGTCAGTTTGCCCCCTCGCTCTTAGTTAATTTAGAATAGCTGTTAGGAATGCAGGAAAATAAATTGTAAAGTATAGTAATGTAAAGTTTTAAAATTTTTAAAAATGTTAGTAAATATTTTGTGTGTTGCACAGCACTAGTTATTACATTTAACATCACTATGTTCTAGAAAATTTATGCAACAATTATTAAAGGTCCTGGTAATTATGTCTTTAGCACTCTGTCTCTCTCTGTTACACTTTAGGGCTTAAAGTTCTGATCCGATTTTGATGAAATTTGGTACAGATATAGAGTATAGACGTGTCGACTAGTAGGTATATAATATTGTAACTTATACTACATGAGCAAAAAGTTTTAAATAACTTAAGTTTTATTAAATTAAGTTAGTTTAAAGTAATCGATGAGATAAGGGGGAGAGTTTAATTATCATGGTTATCAAGTATGAGCTAAAGAACCTGACTACACTTACCACCCCTGGGGTGATCTGTCACGAAGCCAGTGACACTGACAAGCCCTCTGTCATCAATTTTTTTTTAATTTTAAAAGTATTTTTAGACAAAACACGAGGCAAATTTTTAGCATCTTAGAGACATATTAAATCCATAAATAATATAATAATGTTCAAATTCAAACTTAAAATCTATGAAAAAATTTACACTATTTTACAAACTAACGCTGAAATGTTTTTTTTATTTAATTTGTTATCATTTTGTCCTAAAATTAAAGTCAGTAGCTTAAGATTTTTATTCCCCTAAAATATTATGTAGTCTTAGTTTTTACCCTTCATGTTTTTTGTAGCTTCAGAAGTTTCAGCTATACGTTGATGAGTCAGTCATGATAAGTTAGTCAACGAGCGTTATATAGTTATGTGATAATAAGTATATGTAAGGTGTAGCTGTTATCGGTACTTTCTGCCTTAATTGAGTTTGACAGATGTCTAAGGCTGTACGGTGTAATACTTTTGCGATTATGGAATAAAAAAAATTGACAGATGTCAATTAGGATTCAAGTGTCATCTCTGTACATGTGGTAATTTCTCTTGCTCCCTTCTAACTGCGCAAAATTATAATAAAAATTCTATTACATCTACGATTCTACGAGCAACTATTATTTTTATTTCCTTTGCGATCGATCACTTACAAAAAGAGTAATCTGTAATTATTGATTTGTTTTTAATAATATATTTCATAGTAAATATTTATCCCGAATAAGTAGGTTTTGTAGAGTCCATAAATACACAAAATGCATAAATACATCTTTAGGTGTCAGATAAACAGTAAGCGTCGATAAAGAAGATATATTATGAGATATATGATATTAACTAAACGTACGGATACATTGCTTCTTTGGTTTAAAGTTTAAACTTTCTGTTCAAATCTTTTAGAAATTACAAATATTTATAGCAGCTGGTAGGTATCTTCTATTTTTTTATTTTAATTGTTAATCTAAGATTTAGCCTTCTTTTTAAAGTATTAGTGAACAAAAAATAAGATAGTGTATCTTGATAGTGTAACTAATATTCATCAATTTGTATCAGATCGCTCCAACGTAAATAATCGCTGAAAGAATTTGCATCTCTCCAGGAAGATGAACGAACCTACGCTTGAGGGTAAGTGGATTTATCACAACAGAGCCACCTGGTTGCATTTAATACGGTTTGGTTAAACGTTATCAAAGTACATTTATTGCGGAAACTTAGATTAACTTTTTCATGTATGAATGCAGCAATGTATATTTCACAAATGAATATTATACCGTTACTTTTTAGTTACAAGTCTCATCTCAGTGCGCTATTGTAGATAAATCGATGTACTCGGTCACCCCCCGGGGGTGTAGGTAAGGAGTGGAGGGTGAGGGGGGTGTTACTGCAAACATTATTTATGTGTGCGTTAAATATCTTGGTGCAGGGTACGATTGTTCTTTTAGAGGTGTTAACTGTTTCTGTATGTGATGCTATTGTACTTAATACTTATAGCTAATGGTGTCAAATGTCTATGGTACGACCTTTGCTTCGCTTCGTTGAGGTATTTTAATAGTCTACTTGATAATGTTTTAAGAAATTTTGCTAAAAATGTTCTATGTATTGATTTTACTGACGTAAGAATTTGTGAGAGTTTGTTATACTTTCAGTCAAAAATTACTAAATAGGTTTTGATGAACCTTTACAATCACTATACCTTATACATTAGAATTACACGTAGGGTATAATGTATAAAGATATATCAAAAATATAACGATACATATCAAGTAAGACGCAAAAATTCCTACGATCATAAATACGAGGAAAACAAAGGTACTCAACTACTTAAATCCGACCGCAAGTGATACTTGTATCTTAAAAAAATATAAAATTGTTCTTTCCTAAAAAAGTATATGATTCATAACGTATTTACCTCGTCGTAATTCATGATTCACTTACTGGTAGTTATTACTTTCATGCGTAATGTTGTAAGTATAAGAGGATCTTGCGGTTTCCTTTCTCTTTTATCTTACGTCCTATTGATATCATTATTGTTTTGTAATTTGCTTTTATTTATGCTAAAGAGAATATCTTTCTTTCTAACCCGGCAGGAATCTGTTCAACAGATCATCCCAAGCGAGGACTCAGGATGGTTATGCGGGGTTGGGTCTGGTTCAGAAGGAGACAGCCCGACCCGCTTAACCTCCGGGGTGATTCACTTCACTGCTAATAGGACGAGGTCACGGGATACCGCAATTGGACCGCAACCTCGTCAGCAGTTGTCCACGTCTGGACCCTCTCATTGGGACTATATGGTACTAAGTACTCCACCACTGGATCTCTGTACATGGGTGGCAGAAACCCCCGTCTGCCACCCAAAGAGAATATCCTAACCTAACTTTATATTTTTTGATTACAAAGAAAAAAGTGAAGAAACCGAAGTAATGTTTTCAAGTACCAATTTGTCCATAAATCATTATCTTTAAAAAAATTACATATCTAATAGGATTAGGTTAAATAAATAAAACAAATAAATACAGTAAACACTTTTTACTTATTATACAAGATATCTCCGTCTATAATAATAAATATAATAATGTCGATAATATTCCTATTCGTTTTTTACGCTTGTCCCTGATTTCAGCTTATTCCGACACCAACCGACGCCGCGGTGACCGCGTAAACAAAATAATTAATTGTGTATTACAAACAATATCAAAAATAACTTTACTACAAATAACAGTAGATAAATATACTAATTTTTTAGTGTTATAGGTCTTATCCCACGCTAACCGTGAAAATCTGTAATAGTATTTAACTTTCGGTCCAAAATCCACCATTTGGATTGCTGTTGATTTGTTCAAAATTAGTTATCTCATATAACAAACAAAACATTGCATTACCAAAGTCCACTATAATATGCTCGCACACGGATATGCGTATTTTCCGTCTCGCCCAAGCTTTCCGGTGCGTCTCACCCGTTCTAAATATAGAAGGGGTGGTAAACACCCTCCAGTGATAAATTGAGGAATACTGCCGCCAATAGATAAAATAACAATACGAAAATGTAATCCTGGTATTTTTTTAGGAATTGTTTATGTATATTATCGACCTTGACAGTATTATTAGACGTTTTAGTCGATAATCGCATACTGATGAGACTTTTCACATATACTAATATACTTTAGTCTAAAATTATATTCAGAATAAGTGATCATTGGCATTCATAGTCTTTCAAGTGAGCAAAAGCATCTCGACTTTTAGCAACTTGAAATTTTAGTAGGGCCAACAAAAATGGAACCCTAAAAGTAATATGACTTCCATAATCAAACAATTACTACATACAAAACATAATTACTACAGATACAAAACAGTTAAAATTTGTACGTGTAACCAGCCTTGTCTATGTGTCTCACTCTATCGAAATAAAGGGATGGTCAATTCCACCTCCCTAAATCGACCCGCTAAAATAAATGCGAATCTATACAGAATAAATTACTGATTGACTGAGATACCATTACAAGTATAGCCTGCATCGTTTCTGGTGGCGTGGGAGGATATTTATATTAGAGATCCTGCGTTATTTTCATGATATTAATACTATATCTATATCAGATCAGATATAAGATATTTTCGTCAGTTCTGTTGCTGCGTAATTTGACATAGACATATAGAAGTACGAATTTGCTTCAATATGGAAGATAGTCCCACATTGGGCGCCAAAATTTAAATATGAAAAGATATGCAAACAAACAGATTAATTATCTTTGTAGTTTTAACTTTAACGCAAACAAAATATACATTCGTTTTTTTTATTTGTTAGGTAAAATAAAGTGTATATCGTACAAATAAATAAAAATCTTGGCACTTTCACAATGTGCGTAATTTGCGGCCATCACGCTTCCGGTCACCCCGTCTAAATATAACGGGGTGGTCAGCGGCCCCCTGATGAGATCAAATTTGTTTGCTTTTGTGATAGTTGCCTGGGATGGGTATGGTTTATCTCTACTTCCGTAATTTGGTTAAGATTTAGATGTGGTTTTGGTTAAGATAGATTAGCAGTGCCATAGACTTGTGACTAAGGTGTACAGTAAGTAACTCTAGAAGACCATTTCACACAAGAGTAACATTCAACATTCGCTGCTCGACATCCGCCAGACAACGTCAGTTCTATCGGGCCTAAGGTTATATATTGTCGAGCAAGTGATGTTTTCTTTAAATAAATCTAGAAGAACTTACTATCAATCAAAAGATAACAAAAGTGTTACTAACAGTTCTCAAGGATATACTTACAAGCACTCCTATACATTTCACGGTGTTTAACAATGGCTAAACTTATGCGTAGTCCCTATAAATCGTACCCCATCGAAAGTAACGATCGATAGAAAGTTAATTCGAGATTTAATGAGACCAAATACAAGTTGTAATTTAGTTCTACGCTTAGGGTAATTGCGAGCAAGGGACGGGGTCACGCAGTGCGAGTAATTACACAATTTAAGGGCCAATAATGTAGCGTGCGCTTTCTTATGAACGAAGCATTTGGGTACGGTTTGATTTAAAAATATACGTAATAAGGTAATATGACAAATTAGCTACTCGTGTTTGTCATGATAATCCTACAGAATTTTCTTTATTTTGTAACTCATGAAACATTACCAATCCCATCTCTTATAGGATGCCACTGAATTTGAAATTCTTAATAATTGCTTGGATTTTGCTTCAATGGATGGTAAAGGTTGTATGGAAAATTTCGAACCTTTGTGACTTACGCCAATAGGACATACATACGCATGGGAGCTATGAAGGAGCGATATTCAAAGTGTTCTATATATGTATACTGATAACTTCTTTGGTATATGTCAGACATTTGTCAAATCTTGCTGCAGGAGTGGAGTAGGCAGTGAAGAAGCTGTGGTACTGTATGTTGAATAAAACCTGACTGAACAAAAAAATTGTTGACGGTGGTTAGACACGAGTCGGGCTCGAAAGCTCGGTAAGTCTGTACGGAACCACCTAAAACATTCATATTCATATAAAATATGTGCACACCAGTCGCGGCGCTCGCGTGTCGTAGGTACACGGCGCACGTTACGCGCCTCCGATCGCCCGCGCCGCCGCCGCCACCGACATGACTTCTATTTGCTTCCGCTACTAAATTGCTCCGCGATTGCATGGCGTACCCTATTCAGGTGGGTGGGGGTGTTTACAGGATTTATTGTGTTTCTTGTTCCTAAATATCTAAATAGTTATTTGTTAAATGCGTCATCAAATTATGTAACATCAAACATTTCAAAAAATTGCTATATTTTATTACACTGTCGAAGCTATCAAATTATTTAAAGCAAATAATTATGTTTTGTCAATTAATAAAGGAGGAATAAGCTGTATGTTATAGTTACGCAGACTAACAGTATAACGGCTTGACTAGAATATCTTCAACAACCAACATTCAAGAAAGTAAAAATGCTACTCATATCAGCTCTTCCAACCTCAAATAACAGGATGCTACTCAAACTATAAGTGTTGCCAACATCATAATTAACAGATTTATACTGTTGATGTATTGCTGTGGCAGTAGGAATATATAGTATGACTGACGTATAAAAATATTGACATTAACTTTTTTTTGTAGAAATTCATTACTGGTATAAAAACTAAGAAAAATCTTTACAATAATACAGGAACGAAGTTCTCGGATGTTCCGACTATTCCTTGTTATTGTAAATTTTATTATTTTTTTGTTAACAATATAGTTAGTTTTCCTCAAGAATAAATTCCGACACGGAAATGGAAAATGAAACTCAACTCATAAGTGGACAAAAACCTGCGAGGAGATGGGAGGAGGAGGTGATTGAGGACCCCAATTTACCTAAGTATCAAAGTAAGGGTAATGCCGATAGATTGAAATAGTTTACAATGATTCGGTTTATCGAGCAAGGCGCTTTATATTTGTGCAATCATAACTTTTGCGAATGGAGAGAGCATGTTAATATGTACATATTTATATAATAGTAATACCTGCTCTCACTTCGCTAAGAATAAGTAGTTAAAAATCATAATAATACCCAGATCATAGAAGTGTAGAAGCTTATAGCGTTAACTACGTTAAACTAAACTGCTTATTAAAACGATAACACTAACAAAAATTAATTTATTTTCTCAATAAAAATTAAACTACACTATAATAGTCCATAAGAGGTCGAGGAGAATGGCAAATAGGTAATAAGGGTCATACAGAGATCGAGGAGAGGATGGCGAGTGTCCTGATCTCGTGAATGACGTCCTTAACCTTGCATTTGGGTCACAAGCAAGAACTGCTTGGCTTTCTGTATAATATGTATGTTTATACGTGCTATGCAATAATAAACATCAAACTTTCCCTTCGTACTTACCAACTAAGGTATGAGTACTAAACAATTTATCAAACACTTGTTATGCATAGACGTGATAAGTTTTATAACAAGTATATAAGTACAATGACTAGGTGTCCGGGATGAGCTGATTAGTGACGGTCAGGTGGGCGGGGGTGCGGTCGATAGCCACCCCAACTACCCTGCAATAAACAGGGGGCGATCGCCTCAACTTGGTATTGATTCGCGCGAAACCTGATTTGTACGCACTCGCACTTGACGTATCACTAGCACTGCCACTTCCTATCCATTGCGATTCCCTTCCGCTTTGTACAAACTATTCTATACTAGGCAGTAAATGGTTAGTGTACAGTTTTTAGGGTCCTTTAGGACGTACAATTGTTATCTAAGTATACATAATTTATTAGTTCTGAGATAATTGGACCTGAGGGTATTTTACATCCCTAGGCAATGGAAGCAGTTTAAGTGGATATAATAAGGATAAGATAAATGTTTGGAGCTCTGGAGGCTGTATTTAGTTCTTTAGTACACGTAATGCTTATCACCACCGTCTGATTGTAAAGCCAAATTCAACATTTTTTAAAACAATAACGATATTTGCATGGTATCTAACTCTTTTGCTTGGATTGCCATAACCATTCGAGGATTACTGCGAGTCCACGTCATTTTTTGTTAATTATAATAATAGCACGGTTGTCTTGAACTCTACATCATTAAGAGGAAATCAGTGGACACTTTTTTCATAGAAACGTAGTAGTAGTATCGCATGGTATTTTTTTTCTACTGTATCTTCATTATCCTAGGAGGAAATAGGGGATTACAAAAGGACGATTTTCTTAATGTTACGGAGGTAAAATCAGTTCGAGCTGTAGTTCTCTCTATCACACGGTAAGGGGGTAAGCTTTGGGCTCAGCGCGACACCAATATTTTTGGTAAAAGTCTATTTTTCAAAAGTGTCGTTCGTACGAAGTCCTCTTAACCTCAGCCCGTATCGTAGATCCATCCCTGTCGGTATATATTCTTTTCTATACTTTTGTTAGTGTACTCACGTGTGTTTTTTTTCAACTTATATCAAAATATTTCGACCAAGATTCTCACATAAAAGTAATCTCAGAGAGCGAGAGGGACAATTATTAGTAAATTTTGTAGCAAATGAACACAAGTGACGTCCTTCTCTGGTCGTCATTAAGTTAATTAAACTAAAAACTTTTCTCTTTTATTTTAGAAATAATGAAATCTTATGATAAACGAGTCAAGATATGATTCAAGTTGCTGTGCTACGGACTACGGAACCTGTAACATTTATCCTGCTCTGGTCTGGCTCGGCCGCCGTACGCCGCACCTCATTGTCTCTAACGCGCGCTCGTCACGACATCTAGCGAGTTATCGGAGGTCCTGCTGTTTTATTTACTAAGTGCTTAGCAATGGCGGTAGGCTGTGGGCCGTGGGCGCTGGGCGCTGCCTTAATTGACGTGATATTATTCAAATGACGACCGTTATTAGTGCTTTATAGATGAACTGATTTATGTATTACCGCGCTTTTCCATTTCCTTTATGAATTTGCGTAAATGTATAGACACGTAGATACAAACGTACTTATTTTAATGAAGAATAATGCTGTTGGCATGCTTTTGATTCTCTTTTTGAACCGGCTTATGCTGTAACCTAATAAATATATAGAGTAACTGAGTTGATATTATACTTAATAATTGATAATCATGAATTAGTTTAGCTAGTTGTTAGCAGTGAGGTAGAATTGAAGGCGAGCTTTCATATAGAACGAAGAAAGACCTTGTTAACCCACACCTGATTTCAAAGTTAAATAAAAAAAATGAAAACCAATTATAGTATTGGAAAATGGTTCTCTTCGCGAATATATAAAGACGTGAGACTATGTTAGAAAATTGTGTGTTACGATACTCCCTGTCGTTTAAATTAATAAGAAAGTTCTCATAAATCTAATTTATCATTTAGTAATCATCACGATCATCTCAAAAACTTGATAGAAAATAAAAATAATTGCAAAATCATATAGCGTCTAACCCCCACAATGATATAAGTAGGTACATTACATTCCACATATTTAGAACAACTTCTAACACGTTCTGCTTTTCTTCGGTCTTTATCGTAGCGTCCAAGATAATGGACAGATTCTGATGAAGTTTTATTTGCTTGAAAGGTTTATCGAGACTGTTCTTAGTTATGTATTATGAAGATCTGATCGTCCGTTTGATTACTATCAGCTCATTTCTAACTTCAGACCTGCCTATTAATAACAATCTTATTACCATAGTAACACACTGACTGAAAAATCGACTCATAAAGGTTAATATCGATTTTTTTAAATCGATGTCGTGTAGTTATCGATATATTGTGAGTATATAAAATTAGAATTTTATTCGTGGGTAATTTTAATTTTTAATTTAATAGTTATCGTTGTGATTACTTTTTTGTACTGTCTATATACCTACCTATCTATTAACGTAGATCGTCACTTCGTTTATCGTCTTTTAAAACATTAAATTAAATTACTATTACATTACTACGAGTATTTTAAATGATAATATAAATTAAGCAACGCAATCTGATATTTTCCTCTTAGAGACCGGCAAGCATTTTATTGTACATATATAATTGTAGCTTAATTGGCCAAAATAAAATGTCGTCTTTATTATCTCTAAAACAGGTAATTTCATCTCGTACTTTACTAGAAACTTCTAACGGGACACGGTGCCATCTTTAATAATCTATACTATTATAAAATTATACTTAAAGCACGTTTGTATGTTGAAAATATTCAAGAGATTTTTTTCGGATTTTGATAAGATCAGTCCAGGTGAACTTCGCTGGATTACATCTAACTAAACTAAGCAACGAGTCGTAGATACTATATACGATAGATCTAGCACCAGTTACACTGTTCACTCTATGAATTCTTAGCTTCTTAGACTGGTAATCCATTTAAACTAATAAAAGTGTTGCTTACATTAGTTCTTGTATGGACTTAGTTCTAATTTCTCTTCATCATTCAAAGATTGTTAAGTTTATAGCCGACCCGTTCTCGCTACGCTGAGGTATATTTAAATCGTTAACTCTGCCTAACCAATAGCTTCCACACTTATTCCTTTACTTATTTATACTGTAACTGACTGTACGATATTATTAAAATTATTCTTTGAACACCTTAGACTCACAAGGGGCCATCCATCCAATTACATCACATTATACGGGGGAGGGAGGAGGTTGACGAAGTGTGACATTGTGTGACAAGGCTTGGGAAGGTGTGCTAAATATTGTAATATAACATTTCAAAAATTAAAAAAAAATAATATCAAAACCAGAAACTTAAAGAATTAACGAAATGTCTAATGTAATTTATTTTAGCGATATTTTTAAGATGTTGGATCTGTTTTATATTATTATAAATATTTTAACATTTTGTTTTAATTTAATAATCTCTAAATATTAAATTACAAAATATGTGACAAGGAGGGGGGAGGGGTCAAAAAATCATGAAATTCGTGTCACGTAATTTATGGATGACCCCCAATAATGACTACAACAATTAAGGGAAAAAATAAGAAGTATCCAAAGTTGTCGTACAGTTGGTAAGAAATAGAGAAGTCTGGCTTTTATTAAATCAGCAATCAGTCGAGAGAATACGCGGTATAAACTAATGTAAGAAGCATAGCGCAAATAAAACATAGCGCAACTATAAAACTAAATGTTTGAATTCATTAAAAGTATATCACAACCAGTTATTTTGTTAAGTATGGAAATAAACCTCAAATATAATTACATCGTTAATGTACCAGAGACCAGAGACCAGTCCGCTAATGAGATGTCCGAAACTTGTTAGGGCGGGTATACACCACACACTGACATATGGATCTATGATCATGAAAAATAAAAAAAACATAACTTACTCAAATAAATGTGCAAATAATCTTAATTTGCTTTTGGTTAGTAATATCTATACCATTTTTGTATTATCTGTATGTCTGTGACATCATAGCGCCAAAGATAATTGACCAATTTTACATTTTTAATGTAACATTTAAATTACATTTTTACAAATATATAGTATAGTAATTTTTTTTTCAGTATTTGGTATTTGGTATTTTTTTTTATAATTAATAAGGGGCAAACGAGCAGAAGGTCCACTTGATGGTAAGTGGTCACCGTCGCCCATGGACATCTGCAACACGAGCAGAGCTGCCGATGCGTTGTTGACCTCTTAGGAACCTGTACACGCGCTATTTGAAGACCCTCATATTGTAGTCCTCTGGGAATACCTCTGGGAGAAGATCATTCCATAGCGGCGGAGAGTGCGATGGCGGAAAAGAGTTGGGGGCACTAAATTATTGGTTAAGATGACACATACGTACAAACCGACGAATTTTCGGAGTATTGTGTGTTTAAGATTTTTTTTCTTTTAAAAAGAATATTAGAATTAAAGAGTATGGATCACATGCTACTAGTATTCCCTTTACCCCTCCAAATAAGCTAAAATGCTTGTGTCATTAGTGGGCCACGTCAGTAGTCCAATGAGTGGGATTTGAACCCACGACTTATCGATCGTGAATCTAACGTCTCAACCACTGAGCCACTGACGCTTCAAAATATTAAATACCACTTGCACGTGAAGGAAAACATGGTTAGGAAACCTGCACTCCTGAGAGTTATCCATGTTCTCTATCAGTGTGTAAAGTCTACCAACCCGCACTAGGCCTCCTCGTTCTGAGGAGGAAATCCGGCTTAGCAGTGGCCTATGATGCTGGTGGTCCCAAGCCAGTCGGGGAACAGATTCCCTACCACCAAGAGGCGCTAGGTTACTCGCCTCTTGCGATATGCTCTCCCAGCGGCAGAGGGGAATTGTATTCTAACACGTAAGGGACTAGTTAGAATACAATTCCCTCTGCCTACATTCTAACACGGGAAAGGTCATGTGATGATAGTCCATTGAAATGTTACAATTTAAGGACCGCATATTGCATTTTTAGATAATGAATTTGCGTTTTTCCAAGATGGCGGCCAAGAGCTTTCGTCGAAAACGTTGTCTGGGAAGCGTGAGAGAGTAAGTGAGCATGTAGCGTAATACATTTTACATGGACAAAGTCACCCAATTGGACTAGTAAAATATAAAATAATAGTTTTTATTTATTTTACTTTTAATTAAGTTAACACTTAACTTGTGTTTCTACTATAATGTATGTCGTGGTATATATTTAGTGTAATTTACATAAATAAATAAGATGTCTAACACAAGCTGTTTACATGAGTGCTTTTTACTTTTTGCTTATCTATATCTATATCTATACTATTATATACAGAGGAAAGATTTGATTGTTTGTATGTTTGTATATTTGTATGTTTGTTTGTTGCGAATAGGCTCGAAAAGTACTGAACCGATTTTGAAAATTCTTTCACCGACAGGAAGCTACATCCTTTCCGGATAACATAGGCTATGTGGTGTTGCCATTAATACTTTAATTAAATAGATATGGCCATTTAAGTGCCATAAGGTGGTCATTTTGTAAATTGAAGAGTTTTTCAGAAACTAAAAATCCGATTTAAAAATTCTTTTACTGAGAGAAAACTACAATTTTCGTGAGTGACAAAGGTGATTTAATGTTGCCATATATATTTTCTTAATTAATAGAATATGGCCATTTTGTTGTTACTAATCCGATTTTAAAAATTCTATATTGTATTTCCGTCTCTCATCCTCTTATAATATTAACACTCTCTTTTTTCTCTCATTAATGTTTATCTTTATCGAGCTGTTCAGAATGATCAGTCTCCTTTCACTTTCTTTCTTTCGATTATCTCTCTCTCTTTTCCTCTTTTTCGCTCTCTCTCCTTTACCTATTCAATATTATTTTTGTTCTGTCCTCCCTCTTTTCTTATTTGTTGCTTTTCTTTTTCTTTCTATTATTTTTTTATAACTCTCTTTTTACAAATAATGAAAAACTACACAATTACAGAGTGACAATTTAAGGACATCAATTATAATATTGCTTTAAATACCCGGAGCCAAGCAAGGGCAGACGGCTAGTACATAATATAATGCTATGTAATTATTAAAACTCGTCACATATTTAAAAAAAAAAAACATTTAGTTCCGATAGGATTGAGTTAGTCTGTCAAGTGATATCGCGCAGTACATATTAAAGTAGTGAGACTGATAGTGTAGTGTGTAGTGTGAGAGTTTGTGCATAGTAGAAGACGTCTTTTGACCTGCTCCTGGGCCTCAAGCCACCAAACAACACTACACTATCACTATTAGTTAATATTGTTGTTTGTGTATTACTGCGCAATATTGCTCCTATACTGTAATAAAGTAAGATTTGAAAGTTACAAATTTCCAAACAAATGTTGGATGCATAAAATTTCGCAAATATTTTACTATTATTTTGTGACTAAAATCAAAAATAATTTACTCAATTATTCCTCGAGGTCGTGACTCGTGACTAGTGTTTTTAATAAAACGTCATCAGTATTTCCCAAATACAATACTAAATAGTATTGTATAACAATAAGATTTATATAATTTAAAGTAATTAAGCTATTCCACGAAATTAACTTTAACGGGAAAATGGTAATTTTTGAAATGAGGAAACTGATTGATCAACATAGTTTAGTCTAGACTTTTGACATGGAATTTTTTGAAAGTTTAAATATTAAATTCTACTAATATTACAAATGCTAAAGTTTGTAAGAATATATGGATGTTTGTCACTCTTTCACGCAAAAACTACTGAATAGATTTTGATGAAACTTTACAATAATTTAGCTTACACATCAGAATAACACATAGGCTATAATGTATAATGATATAGTGTGAATTATCCAACATATAAGGGGTGAAACCGTGGGGCGCAGCTAGTTGTTAGTGAGAGTGAAATATTGAATAAGATACTTTTAAAAAACCTGTAAATAATATTGTAGCATTCCAATATAATATATGTATATCTAAATAAACAATTTTTGCCCTTGTTACAATAACTATAGATTGTCATTTTACTATTGGCTTCAAGGCTCTACTTAACAGCAATACGTAAAGAGCAGATAGGAAGCCTGTCTGGAGTTTGAGGTATAGGTCTCGCTACCTAATATGTATATAAACTAAATGTTGAATAATAGGGGACCGTAGATTTTTCGCAATTATCATCCCCCCGCGTCCCATGTCAGGAAAATTAATAAATCCCTTATCCTTCCCCCGTTTTCACCCCATCTCATATTTACGTTTCGATGTGCATGTTTACTTTTTTATCAATGACGTAATCACCATCCTAAGCCCCATGCCTTAAAAATAAGGAAAGCAAGGATCCTCCATTCTGTAATGCTTTTTTTTAAATGTAGCCCTCAGACCTTGGGGAGGCTACAGCAAGACTTCTCCTAGTTAAAGGATACGTTGAAAGTGGAAAATAAGTTTTTTAGGAGGGGAGATGTAATCTTATTATAAGTCAATAAAACATCTACTTCAGTGTTATGAGTAGGCTAAATGTTAGAATGCTTTGATTATACTAGCTTCATCATCATCATCATCACAACCCATTAATGGCCAACTGCTGAGCCGGGTCTCCTCCTCATAATGAGGATATTTAATTGCTTAAAACACACATAACTCAGAGTCAGAGGTGTGTGCCCAGGATCGAACCCGGACCTCATGAGTATCACTGCTTTTTTTATTTTATACTAGCTTTGGTTCAACTTATTATTTTTTACAAAACAATATGTTTCGTAGCCAATAGCATACCCTTTACATAATGCTTAAACGGTCCTTAGTCAAGGTAGTGGGGTATTTTTAAAATAATCTAATAAAGCCTATTACTATTGTAAGTGTAAAACAGCCTCGAGGCAGTTTTAAATATCTTGTGTGACAGGCAGACGTTTCTTCTAGTCCAAGAGTGGAATGCGATCGATTCTGTCTAAACATTTACGTTTTGCGCTATGAAAACATAAATAATGTTACCAATTATGGTAATTATGTGTCGTCTTTATAGCCTATAGACCGATCAGACGTTAATTAATTTTTACACAAGTGTTTACCTGCAGATTCGTTTGTGTGGCGTCATGTATACTATATTGACCCCTATAACTTCATTACATTCGCATTTTTACTTCCTTTTAGAAATGTAAATCCTTGTGTTATTGCGGAATATTATTTTCGGCATAAACATTAGTAGTTTTTTTGCTTAAACAGAAATTATATTATCTCATTTAAATACAATATTTAATATCCACACAAATATCTCTATTTGTTTCGGTTAATCTCTGAAATGGCTGGACCGATTTTGACAAAACTTTCACTAGCAGATAGCTGATATAACAAGGAGTAACTTAAGATATTTAACGTCTCGCTACGACCCATAGGAGCGTAGCAACACGCGAATGAAGTCGCGCGGGTCGTCTTGTAATCTATATAAATAAAAATGATCGTCTCTGTGTATGTAAGCGCATAACTTCACAACGACTGCACCAAATCGGATAATTCTTTTGTAGTTGTGTGAGTTATTGTCAGGACAAGGTTTGTATAAAAGAAAAAGTGAGTGAGACAGAAGAGTGAGCGAGTCAGAGAGATAAGGAAATAATATACTCATAGTTGCTGGTGCTAGAGTATGAATGAATAAATGAGTGTGTATGAGCATGTTGAACGGTTTGAATATTCCTCAGCGAGGCGAGGGCGGGTCGGCTAGTTGTATAAATAAAATGATCTAATAGAATACAGACAAAAAGAAAAGATACAATACATTAAGTAAGGTACAAGAATCTCACGAAAAGGAACTAGTTTCATGAATTCTATTCTACACTACTGATAATTATTTGAATGTCAAATTTCATCCAATTTCGTGCAGCATTTTTGTGTGTATTAGTTTTCGTCATATTAAGTTTCGATTATTATTTGTATCTAGAAAAAGGATATAAACTGTAGCTTTTAAAATGAACATTCGAGCACAAATTAAACGTATATATAAACTGTTATTTTATCAATCCGTTTTCTAATCGGTAGCGGTAACACAGGAGTACCATAAAACTATTAAATTATTTCTAATTCCTCCAAATTTGAATAATAGATTAAACAATTACTACATAGTTTCACTCGGAGTCGACTGGACTAGACAGAGCGAGTTTCTCTTCATATACCACCGGAAACATTATTGCTTTAATGAACTCTAATTGGACATTTTATTCTTGGATTCATCGTACTACTTTATAGATTTCTGTCGCGTAACGGTTATTGATGCCTATCTATAACTATTGTTGTTGAATTCGATACTCGATAGCGAGAGACGTACAAATGCAACCACCACAATGCTACCAGTCTGGCTGATTTAATCAAATCACTTAACACTATTTTTTTCTGTCATTATTAACATACATTTGGAGTCCATTATTATGTCAGAGAGGAGAAATGTTTGTGAGGCAATATTTTATGATAATTTTAATTTAGTTTCAGTAGATAACGAAATGCAGAATTATATCGTACTAGCTGTGCCCGCGACTTCGTACGCGTAAAATAGTGTTTCTCCCTATTGTTATTTTACACCTTTGAGGGTTAAACTTTTACACTTTGAATCTCATATACTAAATTTCATTTAAATCGGTCCCGTAGTTTTGGCGTGAAAGAGCGACAGACAAACAGACACAGTTACTTTCGCATTTATAATATTATAACTTCCCTTTTTTTAATGCAAACAGACACTCCAATTATAATCATAAATTCAACCTAGCCCTTTTTATATACATACTACATTGATTTTGACACTTTTTTTTGAGTCATTAAACGTAGACCGTGTATGCAGATGAATTCATCAATACTTTATCGTAATTAAAAGGTTGGTTAAGAAAAAAACAGAAATACAAACATTTAGTTTTAGTTTAATTCAATAAGAAGTTTCTTCTTGCATAATTTAAGAACATTAAGATTTAAGTATAACGGAAAGTTTTATGTGTAGAGTTTATGAGGACACTCATGAGATGTTGACTCTACTAAAGCGTGTTGCAGTACAATGGACTTTTATAAAAGCAAAGAAAGTTTCATCAATACGCTAGCGTCTGTAGTAAATAGAAAATAACTGATGGTAGAGGTTAGGTCCGTGATCGACTGTTTTAACTAGTTTCTGTTACAATCCTGTTTTAATTTGCGATGTTGGCTCTATTATATTATTTATATCTTATAGAGTCAACGCTACAACAATGGGATATTATAAGTTTAACGTGTGTGAGTCAGTCTGTAGCATCGTAGCGCTCCAGATAATGGACCGATTCTGATGAAGTTTTATTTGTTTAAAAGGTAATTTAATTGAGATGGTTCTTAGCTATGTATTGTGAAGATCTGGTCAACCGTTTGAAGACTACCTCAACCGCATTGCTTAAAGTTACGGAAGATATACGCTATGCTATGGACAACAAACAGATTACTATACTGATACTCCTTGACTTTAGTAATGCTTTTAACTCAGTAGACTGGGATATTTTACTTGGTATGCTCCGCTCACTTAACTTATCTCAATCTGTAATATCTTGGTTCCAATCTTATCTTCAGGGTCGCCAGCAAGTAGTACGCTCAGAGGAGGCTACCTCAGACTGGGCTGCTCTTTCTGCTGGTGTACCACAGGGCGGCGTATTATCTCCTTTATTATTTTCTATTTTCATTAATAACCTCACAAAATCTATTTCTTCTCACTACCATCTTTATGCAGATGATTTGCAGCTCTACAGGCATGTCTATATTGAGGATATTGATGAAGGTGTTAAGGATATGAACTCTGATCTTGAAAGAATTCACAAATGGGCTGAATATTTTGGACTTGTGGTAAATCCCACGAAATCACAATCTATGATTGTTGGCAGCAAATCTATCCGAAGCAGAGTTCACTTTAACACCTTGGCTAAAATTGTGTATGATGGAACGATTATTCCAGTTAGTGAAACCTGCAAAAATCTCGGTCTAATCATTGATTCGAATTTAAGCTGGACATCACAAGTTAATGAAGTTAGCAAACGCCTACATTTTTCACTTCATTCCTTAAAACGCCTCCAGAACTTTCTCCCCATAGAAACAAAAAAACTATTAGCACAATCGTTACTTCTGCCACTGCTCGACTATGCTGACGTTTGCTATCTAGATGTCTCAGAGGAGCTGCTTAACAAGTTAGATCGCCTTCAAAATTTGTGCATCCGTTTTATTTATGGACTGCGCAAATACGATCATATTTCTGATTTCCGTCGTCAACTTAAGTGGCTCCCTATTCGACTTCGCCGGAATATGCATGTGATAACGCTCCTCTATAATATAATGAAAAGTTCTACTCCTCTTTATTTAAGTGAGCTATTTCAAATGTGCCCCCCTAGAGAACGACCTTCACGGTCATGCGTAATATATAACAACCTTGTGTTACCTTGTTATAACACAATTTTTTATGAAAATTCATTCGCAGTTGAAGGTGTTCGCCTCTGGAATTCACTACCAAGCAGCATCTACAACGATAACCCAAGCACTGCTGTTTTCAAATTCAGACTGAAGCAACACTTTCTCTCAATTTCGACTTAATAATATATCTTATATATGTATTGTATTGTATGATATATATGTATGTGTAGTTTATTGTATTTTAATATTTTATGTAGTATATAGAAAAATGGAATTTAGTGTTAAATTATAATATATTATGTTTTCATATATAATTAAATATTAATTATTTGCTATATCTTGTGCCTACACCACTTTTAAATGATTTTTTTTTCTTTTCCTATATTCACTCGGGGTTTCTGGAAGAGATCTCTTTAAAGAGATAAGTCATCCTGTGTACACAATATTTCTTAGTATTAAATACTTGTATTAGATTTTAAGGTGCATAAATAAATAAATAAATAAATAAGACTATCAGCTCATTGCTAACTTGAGACCTGCGTGACAATATTAATATATTGAAAATTATAACAATCTTGTAACCATGGCAACACACTGACATTGCTTACACTGAGTACACATGAAACGGTATTTCTCGATACCTTTCCATTGATATCAAGTATCGAATAGAATTGAGTAACTTTTTTGCATTTTATGAATATTTGTTAAGTCTGGATTGACTGCGGCTTAAATCGATACTTGGCGATTGCATTAAATTGAATTTTAGTCGGAGGTCATTTACATTTTTAATTTAATATTTATTATTAAAGATTAAAGAAAATACACCTTTCTTGTCTTTTACAGCTCGAAAACTAGCACTAGATTGTTTTATGTTTAAATATACATAAATTAAATAGAAAAAATATGTAAAGTGTAAGTATAAAAAGATTCCTAAAGTATAAGAGGTGAACTCGACGGAGCAATAAAGTGGTATTGAATAAATTACTAATATGTTGATAGTCTGCTTGTAGGTATGTGTGTATATGATTGCGATATATTGAATCGTAAAAACCTGAGTAGTTTGGTAATTAAATGATTTTGAGATGACACATTCATGTTCTGCATTGTATCAAGGCGGATGTGATGGAGGTTGTTGCTTCATTTATGTATGTATTTACTAGTGCTAAGGTTATGATGATTAGTGAGATATTTCAATATTAATGATCCATAAAGGTAATGTATCGAATAATTATAAATGGTAAATATTAATCGATTTAAGCGTCATTAGCTTAGTGGTTTAGGCATTTGATTCACGATGGATAGCTTGTGGGTTCAAGTCATTGGACTACTAACGTGGCCTACTCCTAACACAAGTATTTTAACTTACTTGGAGGGGTTAAACATATTAGTAGTTTGCAATCCAAACTGCTAGATTTTTTTTAAATAATTTGATTCTTTATCGCTACTCCCCTTGTATCTAAAGGCTAAATCTATATCTATACTAATATATAAAGCTGAAGACTTTGTTTGTTTGAACGCGGTAATCTCAGAAACTACTGGTCCGATTTGTAAAATTCTTTCAGTGTTAAATAGGCCATTTATCGAGGAAGCCTATAGGCTATATATCATCACGCTACGACCCATAGGAGCGAAGCATCACGCGGACGACGCCGCAAGGGTCGGCTAGTTTAATGATTTAATATTTCTTCTTCTCCTTGGTGTGAGATCTCTTAAATCTGACCTAGACTCGCAAGCCCCAGGCACTACTTAGAGACTCTCGTCTGACAAAAAAATTGCTATTACATTTTCTGTATTAATTTAACTTTGTATCATCTAATAAGGATTTGATGACCATTTGCAGGATTGCTAAAATTTCAGGGTGGGTGAAAAGCAGTGCAATTAATCAACAAACAGAAACAAATATTATTAAAAATCTTTTTTTAGATAAAACATCAACAAGCTTTATATTATTAATTTTAATTATATTGTTAAAGTATTTACTGTATTGTCGTAGAGTTTTTCTCCTAAAGTTCGCTACTGAAAATCAATCAAACATTTTCCTAATATTTTTATGGTCGTTATACACTTAAGTTGTGGTAAAAAACTATACCTACCTATAAAATAATCAAAACCCTAATAATTTGTAAGCGATAGTTGGGCAAGGGCACGCTACCCTAGGGGGCTACGGGGGCTCCGGGGGTTCATGAGAAATAGCGCCATTAGTCGTTGAGACAGTGACTAACGTTGCTCGATCTGATGGTGGTCGATCGTAATCACGTCACTTGTTCTATTAAATATATTTGTACTTACTTGCCCTCACTTCGGTCAGGTACGTACTAAAAGTTCCCTGATACCAAAAGTCTAAAGATCTTTGACAGAACATGAGGATAGTCTTCATTTATGTTAAAAACTATGTTGGAAATCGTCACTAAATAGCTCGCAGGGAAGAATTAATTTTCCCACACTGATGCGAGGGCAGCATATTGACAAACTGACTATGAAATAATAGTATAGAATACTTTACTGTAATACAAATAGCGTTTCAAGGAGCAATCAATTTCCCTCACTGTAGCAAGAACAAATTAGCTAGGAAGAATTATTGGAATTATTATATATTAGTTTTGGAGTAAATCTAATTGCATTTTGATATATTGAATAAAACTAAGAAACGACTGAACCGATAAATAACTAAACATTATGATCTGACCCGTCCCGGCTTCGCCCGGGTGTAATTTAACACGTGTATTTAGCCGTAACCGCCATGTCCCTGCATTTTAAATCTGTAATATCTTCGAAAATATTTATTTAAATTTCATGCTGTAAAGGGCCATATTGATCTATATTAAATGCACAATGTATTTAAGGTACTTTATTGAATAGGGATTAATGCTGTATTGTTTGAAATCGCTTCGTAAATGACCCATTACTTCTCGTAAAAAGTAAAGGATAAAAAATGGTTATTGTGGTTTATTCCTAAGCGATAGACATATACCATCGAGGATCTTTTTGTAGACCTTTTTAAGGTGTACAATACTGTAGTACATTATTTTGATCTATCTCGTAGGGTTCAGCCAGCGTTTGCAATGTAAGCGCAAATAAATGTGTTTATTTACGACATCATATTAGAAACCTCTAAAAATTACGCTGTTTCTCTATTATATTATATATCTATCTATTTAAAAAAGGCATCAATATCCGTTGCTTAGTTTAGTTTTAAAAATCTAAGCATACATAGGGACAGACAGGACAGACAGCGGGAAGCGACTTTGTTTTATACTATGTAGTGATAACGAGGCCGACAGTCTTAAATGTAAAAGAAACCTTATAGAAGTGTCAGCAAAAGATTTGTACTAACTATGAAGCAACTGATCAATTAGCAGTAAATCGTGGAGATTATCAAATAGCTCATTTAAGTCACCCACGCAGAGGGTTGGGCATGATGAATGGTGTAGTTACGGAGATAGCGATGAACAAGTGCATGTCATGTCTGCTTCAAATTTTATATAAAACTAAGAAGCTGGAAAACTGTAATTTTTATCTATCATTTCATTGGATATATATATTAATCAATTATACAAACAATAACTTATACGTTAAATCTTATACTAATATATAAAGCTGAAGAGTTTGTTTGTTTGAACGCGATTATGTCAGGAACTACTGGTCTGATTTGGAAAATTCTTTCAGTGTTTCCTTCCCATTTATCGAGGAAGACTATAGGCTATATATCATCACGCTAAGACCAATAGGAGCGGAGCATCACGCGAACGAATATGCGCGGATCATCTAGTTATATTTATAATTATAAAACAAAGTCGGGTTAATTACATAATTGATAACTCAAGAACTGCTGAAGTTAGGAAATAACATACGCCTACTTTTTATACCGAAAAAAACTTGAAGGAGTTGAAATAGGGGATGAAAGTTTGAATGGGAGTTCGTCAAAAAAATAGTCATAAATAGCTATACTATTGTTCCAAATTCTTTGAAATCCTTGAATTATAAGAAAATTTATTTTCTAATAATATTTCAGGTCAATTAATGTCAATGAATCATTTAAGCATTAATATCTCGCGCTAAATAATAGACATCCAAGTTTCATTAACACGGGGGCGCCACCGACGGCCGGCGGTCGGGCGCCATTGCCGATCAATACTCCGCGAACACACCCGAAGCGTCGCGAATATCCTCGAGCAGCCCCGAGCCGCCCCGAGCCGCCCCGAGTCCTCCCGATCGTTTCCCGCACATGACAAATGTCAGTGATATGGCCTGCAGTTTTCAGGGCTTGTGAAAATTCCGTAAAAAGTGCATTCTATACCATTTAGTGCAAAACTGTGTTTAGTGAACGTTGTTTTTGTTGTTGTTCAGCAAAATATAACTGTTTAGTGTTTTGTGTAAGTATTTCTGTTTGTTATTGCTAGTGTTTAAAGCCATATTCACATGTAAGTAAATATTATATCAGTGTGTCAGTTAATTAATATGAAATCAAACCACTGAAATAAGAAGGGTGGTTCTTGAGAAAAATCAATGTTTTTGATGCACCGTGTCCTGTCAGTTCCTACTGTAATTAGTCACTAGATAATGAAATGACGAATTTTAGCTATAAATCCGTTTATATTAAAAGAAAATAAATTTACCATGATTAAAATGGAGGAATATCTGTGATTTTTATTAATTTTAATTGAGAAAAAGGTATATTTTTGTTAATAAAGTCAGGAAGGTCGCACTGCGCATGTCAGACGCGAGTGCTTTGCGTCATGCGTGTTTGACAATAATTAAAATACCTTATATCTGAGTGCAGCTAATTTGTATCTTAAAAATCCTGTTATTAATGAGTTATTTATTACATATTATAATATTTAATGCTCATTAAAACGTTTAGCATGAGAACGTTCGAAACTTTACGTTTATTGCAACACTGTTTAATTAGAAGTTACTTGTTTACGTTAGGTCATTTTTAATTTTTCCACGGTTAATTTAATATATCATTATATAATTAAAAATGGTATATAAAAATAAAATATGTAGCACGTTGCAGGTCTTTCGACCTTGACCGTTACCCTGTGCAGTAGCGGATGCAGTAGTTTTCGTCCAGTATAATTTGATCCGCCATTGTGTTACCAAATGTTTACATTTCTATTATGAGATCAGAGGGGTGGGGGAGGTCTTTGTTGTTGGTTGTGTCAAAATGACATGACAGCTGTCATGAGGGAAAGAGACGAACTGAGCTTTGGATAAACTGATCATACACCCAATAAAAAATTATTTTAACTACTAAAGGAAATTAGTGTTTTTAATTGTGTGTCGCGGGTTCCTTACAACGTAAACGGTAATTCCATAATAAATTCATATTATGTGTGTTTACCATAATTCACTGGTTATATTGTATAAACATAAAGAGAAGATATACAACTGTATGGTCGTTTATTTCACCTTAGACCTACTGTCGATTTGTTCTCCGATGGTGACCGCGTTTGTAGAATTAGGAAAGTTAATATTAAGATTATGATAATTTTTATTTTGTTTAATACAGTCTTACATTATCTATATTATTTTAAAAAAGGGTAATGTTGTATATTAAGAGTATTAATTTTGAATCTAGAAATTCTATAATTATAGATGAAGCTTTCTAGTACTAGCCCACCCGCGCGACTTCGTGTCCGTGATCTTCTGCTCCTATTGGTCTTAGCGTGATGATATATAGCCTACAGCCTTCCTCGATAAATGGGCTATCTAAAACTGAAAGAATTTTTCAATTCGGTCCAATAGTTCCTGAGATTAACGCGTTCAAATAAGCAAACTATAGATAAGCAATTAATAACAGTTTTTTTACTATTTATAAATACAAATTTTAATTATGTTTGTTTGAAAATTACCGTAACATGCTCTAATATTCCGCTTCCGGCTTCACACTGTTTCTTTCTCTACTATAATATGCATGTATTATACATATAAACCTTCCGCTGAAGTCACTCTATCTATTAAAAAAACTGCACCAAAATCCATTGCGTAGTTTTAAAGATCTACTTTAGGAAGCGACTTTGTTTTAATTTATACTATGTAAAGATTGAATGAAAATTATTTCATATAAAACATTGAATAGAGGGCATTTTGGAAGCATTTTAAAAAAATAATCAAATACCATATAATTTAATGAAAAAGGTTATTAGGTAGCTGCTAAATTAGATTCTAAATTTTGAGCTAACATATAATGAAATAAAATTTTCAAAGAAGCGAGGGCGGGCTGAGTATTAAACATAAATTCAAACGTTTAATATTTGTCAAATTAGATAGTATAATACATTAAGTATACGAATATAAATTCCGCTTTCACAAATCAACTATCCAATATTCATTGCAAAGAAAGTGAACATGAGGCCAACAGCCAAATAGTTGTAAACGTAAAAATATAATTTATAAAGGTAATTTTATGTACCGGGCATCGACGGGGGGCAAAGGTTAACGGCTGATACATTTGAAAGTTGTTTGTCCGCCTGTGTAGTTGTGGATGTCAACGCGATCTCGGGTCAAAGTTTTGGTGACGAAAAATTGTAGTTACTGTGAATTATTAATGGCTGTTTATCATTGGATGCCTCTGTGGTCCACTGAGACAGAGAATATACCATCCATATACCATCGATCCCTATAGAGAAAGCTTTGTATTGTTTTGCTTTCGTGTTAGATGATCCACGTCACGTAGGCCATCATGCCATCTCATAACTAGAATATGTGGAATGTCAAAAGTAATGTCTTCGTAGAGTTAGACTCTATCTACCTTATTACATGTAAATCTCAAGATAAATAGATTGGTATTATATGTGCTTATTCTCTTTACTATACTAGCAGCCTGACCTCTCGGAAAAGTCCTGTAAATCTATATATATAAAAATGAATCCCTATTTCCCTTGGTCACGGCATCACGCGTAAACGGCTGAACCGAATTCGCTAATTCTTTTTTTGTTGTATTTGTTATTGTCAGGAGAAGAAGGAAAATTAGAAAATTTAAGAAAACTTAACGACCATATTAACTTTTCTAATGTAAGCTATTGACAGCCAATTCGAATTCAATATTCATAGTTAAGACAGGACAACGTCTGTCGGGTCAGCTAGTTATTTATATTTAATGTCAATCTTTTTATGGCAAACGTTGTTTGGCATATAAATTAATTTCTGCAGAGGGCCACCCTTCTCGTTTGCTATAAAAATAGCCTACGAACTCTACCAAATATACAAAAGAAATTATAAAAATCGGTCAAGTGTTTTCGATGGGGTTCAACAACAAGCACTGTGACGCGAGATTTTTATATATATGTCGGCGCGTAAGTTCTGCTTAGGTTAACCTAACATTAGGTTTACAGGGAGAGCTTGGGTAGTGAAGGCGAGTGGTTCAATTATATAATGAGCGGCCTTAAGGCCTACTACACCTTGGTCAAAAGTCTAAGGTATTTCTTAGGTTCCTGTCGTAATTGTTATTGCGTTGCATTAACCCAATAGTCCATTCAAAATCACACCCTTGTTTTTTGTAGTTCTTCTTTGCAATGTTCATCAATATTCCCTCTTTCCTCCCCCTTCTTATCATTTTTCTCCGAGTTATATTTGTCGGAAATTAGTAAACGATTATCGAATAATCGAATCGTCATCGCCATTTATGGCGCTGAAGTAGGGTAGTAGTCACTTCCGTCATTTTGACAGTCCATTTTATTGTAATTGTCACGTGATAAGTAATTGCCACAACGTTAGGTTAGGTTTAAGTTAGCCTAACCTTATAGTGATTCCCTTATTTTGCTCCGACATATAGTAGAAGTGTATGTAATGTATCCAACTCTTCTCTCAACTGAATAAATATGTATGTATGTTTAGTGTTAATGGCTTGTAAAGTGACCTTTAATTGGGTCCTAAGCCTCAAGTACCTATTAGATGTTTGAGTAAATATCACATCTATATAGTAAAGTGTTGCTCTGATTATAGTATACAATGTAAGTTTAATTTCAGCGCGCTGACGCGTCGACGGGCATGCGCCGCGTAGCATGAGCGGTGCGCGCGCGCACGAGCCACGCGACCCGCCGGCGCGCCACCACCGCTCCCACCCGCATCAACAACAGGTACCACTTACTACATATACATATATACTCGATACTAATCCGATAAACAACACATGTATAAGAATATTATTGAGAATAGTGATGTGCCTCAAACACTTAACCACTCTATCCGCCGAAATTAATAACCGCAATAAATACAAGTCGAAAATGTTTTGCAAATTTGAATTTCCTATACACAAATGTTTAATCTATAATCCAAAGATATTGGTTGGAGATTGGTTATTAATTTCGAGCGTAGAAATGTGTATTTTAATATGTATAAAGTCATCTTGTGACGCAAACATGGAAGCTCTTGAAGGAGAATAAATAATAATTACCTGATCTACACTTTTTAATAATTCCCGTGCGCTATATTATCAATACTGTAGTATCAATTGTTACTATAGTATCAATACAGTAAGATAAGTGAGCTTCTGTCACACTTTTAACAACGATCTTTGCGTTACATATATTTTGTACAGAGACATCATATAATTTGTTAACGATATGAATGATGATGATAAATTGTTATTGCGACAACGGGACTAAATACGACATAGAGCTTATGTCATTGTGAAAAAACCTTTTGAAATATAAGTTCATTGCATATTATTGATTTCTACCTCAACTAAGCGAGGGGTGGGTTTTATATATTAGTTATATGGTAATGAAATATATAGGTTGTGCTGTTAAAACCGCCGACAATATCAACGTACAAGCGATACGTTTGTTTCCGCTGAACTAAATTAAACTTATATAATTTTGTTTTGTATTCGTCGTGATTTGTATTTGAATATGGAGGAGATTGAAAATTTATTGTAAAATGAAACAAATAGCTTTTATAGTTTTTCCTAATGCTTTATATCCCAAGACAAAAACGAAAATGATATTTTAATAAACAAACCACGGTACAAATATTTTATTCAGTGTATCTTCATCATATTTCATTTATGGCCCACTGCTGAGTCAGGTCTCCTCCTCAGAAAGAGGAAGGAGTTAGGCCATAGTCCACCATGTTGGTCCAATGCTGATTGGCAGACTTCACACACCCTAAAGAACTTTTAGAACTCTAGGGAGTGTAAGTTTCCTCACGATTAAAACACACTTAACTCAGAAAAGCAGAATCGATCTCGGACCTCCCGAGAGTCCCAAGTAAGACACCAATATTTCAACCACTAGGCTATCATTACAATTCAGTATATATAATAAACAAATTAAGAATGGTTTCTGAGCAAAAAATGAATGATTTCATCACAATCCGTTAACCGATCGCGCCATATTCCTCTAATTGCAAATATAAGGCAATCTACTCGTATGTTTGTAGACAATTAGAGTTATCGACGCGAAACAACAAATCTTAAATTACATAAACGGTCATTTTGCGCCACCCACACTTGTTATTTATTTTTTAAGGAGTAGATATTTTGGAAGTGTAAGCCATATTTTTTTCCAAGGTTAATTTTGTAGTTACTAACCACGTTACTATGACCACGTGCAAATATTAAATAATAAAATAAGTTAACTGACATTTCAACAGAACATTACTTTTATTTTCTATACGAATATAATCTATAAAATGTTCACCCGTGAGGGGAGAGCATCTCGTAAGAGCCAAGTAACCCAGCACCCCCTTGGTGGTAGGGGATATGTTCCCTGACTGGCTTGCGACCACCAGCATGCGAATTCGACTGCCAAGTGTCATGGACGCGTTTCGGTTGAGTCCATATGGGCCAGACTTACCCCCTCCCTTTCCCATCCCATTAATGCTGTGGGTCTAGTGGACTCTGGGCTCTTGCCTAGGGTCTGCTGAATCTGCATCATTTTTCTTCTTCATTCCCCCTTCCCACTCTATCTTCGGGGATGCAACGTATCGACAAAATGAGAGAGTGTTTCTTGTTTTTCCGATGTCCATTGGCGATGGTTGCCACTTACCATCAGGTGGACCATCTGCTCGTTTGCATCTTATCTATTATAAAAAAAATCTGTTTATATTTTTTGATCCATGACAGTCAAATATTACAAGTATCGCGCAGCCTGTATTGAGTTCTTAAGAGGATGGTTTCTTCATTATCACGACCCTTCAATGGCCCACTGCTGAGCCGGGTATCCTCCTCAGAATGAGGAGGAGACCCGGCCTTATTAGGCCATAGTCCACCACGCTGGCCCAGGGCGGGTTGGCAGACTTCACACACCTTTGAGAACTTTTTTGGGAACTCTCAGGAGTGCAGGTTTCCTCACGATGTTTTCCTTCACCGTTAAAGCAAGTGATATTTAATTGCTTAAAACACACATAACTCAGAGTCAGAGGTGTGTGACTTCAAGTACTTACAGACTTCAAGTATTACTCGGACCTCCCGAGTAATACTTGAAGTCTCAACCACTGGGCCATCACTGTTGCATGGTTTCTTATCTTTCTTTTTTTTTTAAAGAAGTATTTTTAATATGTAATTATTTATCGTAAGAAGAAACAGAGTAAAAATATAAATTAGTTAGCCAGGATATATTTTTCCATAGAAGATTTATATTTATTATAATAGTGTGTAAAACGAAAGAGAGATAAATCTAATTACAGAAATATTTTTTATCAAAAGAAAAAAAGTCGCAGTTCGTTTTTACTTTACTGCATTGTATTTTTTTGATTAAAATTAAGGCTCAAAAGTGGCCAACGTTGACCATGGATATCGATAATACTAGAGTGTCTAGCCTATTGCTGATGAGATTTCGAAGATGTTGCAGTTCCAATGGACGCCAAGTAATAACCTAGACTCAAACGGAACCGCACTATTAATGTGATGGCTCCTCAGAAGAGGAAGTCTGGCCTACATGCACACTGCGACCGGAACGCGATGGTCTCAAGCTAGTCAGGGAACAAATCCACTACCACCAAAGCGTGATGGTTTACTCGCTCTAAGAGGAAATCAGTCGACACTTTTTTCATACAAACGTAGTCCCCTGTTTCCTCCTAGGATAATGAAGTTACAGAAGAAAAAAAAATACCATGCGATACCATACGTATCTCTGCCATGACTGTACATTTTGTTTTTTTTTTATTATTTGATTAATATAATAGAAAAAAAAACATAAAATTAAATAAAATGAAAGGACGATTTTCTTAATGTTACGTAGGTAAAATCAGTTCGAGCTGTAGTTCTCTCTATCACACGGTAAGGGGTAAGCGCGACACCAATATTTTTGGTAAAAATCTATTTTTCAAAAGTGTCGTTCGTACGAAGTCCTCTTAAGGAATGCTCTTACAGCTTGACTCTTTCATCTCTTGGAATTATTTTCTATCCCTCCACGGTAAAACATAAGAGTATTAATAATTATTTTCTATAGATATTTAAATTGTTTAATCTTTAAAATATTTTATTAGCAGTAATCGCCTTAACATTTAAAAGTAATAACATTGTTGCGTATCAATTATATCTCAAAATTTGCAAGTTTTCGCAATTACTCGTACAATTATAATCTGCGCCACCCGTACGCTGGTTTGTTCATCGATTAACGGTGTATTTATTGAAATACCACTCAAATTATGCCATCTCTTCGCTGAGATCAATGTCAGTTAAATTATCAAGTTAGCAGAGATATTAAATTATTTGTTGTAATGATGCTATATCATTTATCATTTATTTAATAATAGTTGTATATTGAATAAAAGTTGTATACCCCGTGAGGGGACGGGATAGAATACTATTCCCCTCTGCCGTTGGGAGAGCATCTCGTAAAAGCCGAGTAACCCAGCACCCCCTTGGTGGTAGGGGATCTGTTCCCCGACTGGTTTGCGACCACCAGCATGCGAATCCGACCGCCAAGTGTAATAGACGCGTTCCGGTCGAGTCCCATGTGGGCCAGACTTACCCCCTCCCACTCCCATCCCATTAATGCTGTGGATCTAGTGGACTCTGGGATCTAGCTCAGGGTCTGTTGAGACCACAGCAGTTTTTCTTCTTCATTCCCCCTCCCTACTCTATCTTCGAGGATGCAACGCATCGACAAAACAAGAAAGTATCTATTGTTTTGTAGATGTCCATGGGCGATGGTGGCCACTTACCATCAGGTGGACCATCTGGTCGTTTGCACCTTTTCTACCATAAAAAAAAATAAATATAAAAAAAAACGTTTTTTAAAGCTATCCAAATACTTCCACTTCACTTACTCATCAAAAATTTTACTGCCGCACTCAGAGACGTTAAATGAGTTAAGTTGCATCATTGCATACATTTTCATAACACATAAAAATATTCACTATTAGAGTTAGTTGGCGATCGTTTAGCTCCCGTTTATGACAAATAACCCATTACATTCTAAGAAATTTGGAATTTTTATTCAAATTAAAAAAAAAATTAGTTTCGTCCTATTAATAGGAATAAATATAGATGTCGGTAACTTAGGCTTTAATCTAACCTTAGGTTTAAACATAAAAAATGAGTAGTGAAGGCGAGTGTTGGAATTCTGTTAAAAGGTCTACCAAACCTACAACTTAATCACAAGTCCAAGGCACTGCTTAGGTTCCTGTCGTAATTGTCAGAGATCATAATGTTTAGTTAATGATTCAGTAGCAGTTTCTACATTGCGTTTACCCAATAGTCCATTCAATATCACAACCGGATTAAAACTCGTATCAAGAAGACATTAATATATAAAGCATACTACAATGTACAGGATTACTTAAATGATGAGAATGCTTGGAATCTAAGTGACGTTGACTCTCAAGTTAAATCATTTGTATAACAGACTATGTAAACATGGCTTTTTGAAAAGAGCGACTGTTGAGTTTCTGGCCGGCTCTTCTCAACAGAAAACTGCTTTCCGAGCTGGTGGTAGCTTCAGACAAACTAACTGACCGACAAATTTTTGACGTTTCAAAAGTTCTTTTAAAAAAAGTCTAATTGAAATATATAATTTTGATTTGATTTGAACCCCCTTGTGTGTTTATCGTGGGTGGGTTTAGTGTGGGTGAGGAGGTATCCCTCTCCCCCTCTTTCTCATCATTTTCTCCGTGTTAGATTTGATAAGATAAAGTAAAAAGAAAAGACGTTAACATCAAACAATAATTGGTATAAGTAAGGAAGGAATGGTTTAAGACTAACAATTGTTTATCTATTACTACTAATGCAATAAGTATTAAAACAAATCCTACAATTGTATTAAATAATACAGTACCAGTGGCTTTATAGTTTTATTTATCCCCGTAACTGGTTTTACTATGAAATTCCAAAAGAAATCCGATTAAGTACAAACATAAATTATGTATAATACCAGTAGCAGATAAGCTCCATGTTTAACATAAGTAAAAGTTAACTTTAACTGAAGAATTTTTAAAATAAAGATTCTGGTATGATTAAAATACTAGCTTGTCTTGTATTTTAGGACTTGTATTTTATGTACTTATTTGCATAGTTATTGCAAATTCTTGAGTATTATCTTTATATTCTTGCGTAGTAAATATATATTTCTGGATATTCCGAGTAAAATGAAATCTTTTATTACATATTAGGTAACACGTATAATCATCTACTATGTCTCTTAGTCAAAAAGCGAAGCCGTGCTTCGAGATTGGATTGGATTGGACTCAGTTGTAGGTTTAAGGAAGTCCTTTACATGATCACTCCTCGACCTCGCCACCCAGCTTAATTTAATACTAGAGGTGGAATACTAGAGGTTATCTCTATTTTGCCGATACGTTACCATCCCGAAGATACAGTGAAGAGAGAGAGAGAAGAGAAGAATGCTGCGGTTTCTGTAGACCTCGAGCAAGAACCCGGTGTTCACTGGAATTGCAGCATTGGGGATGCAGGGGATGGGAAAGGAAGGAGATAGATTTGGCCCACATGCGGCCCGATCTTAACTCGTCAGAGACACTTGGTGGTCGGATTAGTATGCCGGTGGTTATTCGCCTCTTACTAGATGCTCTCCCAACGGCAGGGGGAAATTGTATTCTAACCAATCCTCTTAAAAATTATCTATTTCTTAATTAACTTAATTCGATTGTTCGTGGCTATCAGAGTTTAAATCCTTATTAAAGCGAATACCGAATAACATAATACAAATAATCTTTATATAGTTTTGTAACACAGGAAGATATCTATCCACTATCGAGTGTTTCCTCGTTCGTACAAAATCCCAAAAGGAGCAAAACTTTTAATATAGCGTCACTTTATGAATGGAGTTATGAATCGGTTTGATTGAGTCATCTTTGAGTACGTTGAGGCGATTGGGCGATTGACCTTTAACTGAGGCGCTAAATTTTGATCTATTTTACATGTCCCAACATTCATTTTGGTAGTTAAGTATAATGCAGGTTAAAGAAATCAAAATTAACATCTCTAAGAATGTCGAATTTTGTATTTTGCCTCTTTATAAAGTTTTATACGAACATTTATCTTTAACGTTTTTGAAATTTTATCTTTTTCTGAAACCTACACACTCGTCATCCACGTGTGAAAAAGAAGCCCTAAACACTATTTTTCTTTATAACTGAGTAAGAATTATATACAAGATATTATATACAAGACATATATACAAGAATTAGTAATGCGTATTTCAATTGACATATTTATAATTAGGTATTTATAAAAAAATATACTTAGTACTAAAAAATGCAATAAAAAATAAAAAATAATTACATTTAAATAATTTTAAAGTCGGTGAATATATATCTCCTCTTTTTTTTGAAGTCGATTAAATAATTTTACAGGTTGTCATTTAATAACATGTCATTTAGTCAACTAATGTTGCTAGGATACGCGCCCCATACGATTCATTTCACTCGATACGACGACAAAAACGTACATGTTTGCGATTTTACTACTCGAATATGTTCTGACATGTTTTCGGAACATATTTAAACCCTGATGAATGTTAAGCTAGAAGGCTTTGATAATTTGAGGAACTGAAGAGTTGTGTTACCTTATTATATGTTGTAATGCTGAGTCCTCCTAAGGTTTTGAGTAAGTGTTTAATATTGGTTACTCGGCTTTCGTTTCAAGTGTATATTATTATTATCTTGTGTGTGTGTTACTGTGGGATATAGGTCCCTTGTAGAAATACAAAGTTATAAAAGAATAGTATGACTCTTAATATGCTAACATAATTATGAATTACATTCTAAAGAAATTCATAAAGTTGTTTAATGATTATTAACACAGCAATAAATTGTATGTTTTTTAAGTAAAACATCTCAGTTATTTTAAGATTATGTACATAAAGTAAAGAGGCCGTAGCGCCAGTTCCATCTTCAGCCTGTAAATAGATCTAGGTCGTGCAGTCTGTACTGACTAGTGACTACTGACCTGCTTTCATATATTGCGCTTTTATACTTATGCTTAGGTATGAATAGTTCTTAGGAAGCTCTATTTACTCATACTCTGAAAAATATGAAACTTAAAAATTACTGTAGAAAATGTACTTGTAGGAAATGAAACAATTAATAATTTTCATTCAATAAAATTTTGAAAATTAACTTTGTTTATCTTAAAACAACATTTTGCTAAACTTATAGCATAACAATATAACTTATAACATAAATATATATTTTTTTATTATGATTGGCATATTTAATTTATATAGGTAATATTATGTACGATCAACTCGCCCTTAGCTTGTTAGACTAAAACATTTTTAAATGGCATAACTATTTTCGTGTCTATTTCTACATGATGCGCGTACAAATAGATACAGAAAGACAAATAAAAAAATTAGAAGTGATTGTTTTGGCTTCTATTAGGATTAGAAAACTCATATTAAGTTTTCTTAAATATTCGATAAGTTATATTTTAAGTTAGATTTGATTTCTGTAAAATATGAAAGTTCTATTGAAATCCATTGAGTATTGTGCAGTAACAAATACTAATGTTATAGTGTTTTCATTCGATGAGCGAGCGTGCAGCGGGCGGGGGAGCGGGGGGTGTGGGGGGCGTGGCTGCGCGCTTCGTTCTGCGAAGCACCAAGGTCGTCTGAGCCATCAGCCACAGTTAGGTTGTGCATTATGCGCAGACGCACCTAATTAGTCTAGCTTGTATTATGTATATTGCAACTTTGATGTTTAGTAAAAAACAAGCAATCTAATCTACAATAGGAATTATTTTATAAATCTATGTTCATGTATAATAATTATAGCTACAATAATGTTCTTCAAAAAGCATGATAGTTTGTAATGATTTCTAAATAATATATTGTTTTTAATTGTTATTAATTATGTATTACATAGGAAGTAATGTACGTAATGTTGTTGTAACTTTATAAGTAGGTAAATATTGTAGTTTATAGACACAAGGCTGTCTCATCGAAGCGCGAACTGACTACTAATGAGATTAATTCCGAAAACAAAATATAAATAGATCGTAATCCCAAACCCTTTGTCCCCAAACCGTTACAATCCGAACTATTATAACTTTTTGCCAGGTTACGTAAGCATATCGAACATAACTGTGTCGGCAACCGGCACACGGGAACCGAACCGGCATACCTCGCCTCCTCGCTCCGCCGCCGCGCGCTCCACCGCCGCACCGCCACACCGCCACTCCGCCGCCGTATTATTCAGTAGGATTCTCAGAAAGATCCGCGTATAATAAATTTTGGGCACCGAACCTCATTATGCGGTACGGCCTACATTCCGCCGTCTTACCGCTACCTCACAATAGCAGCGCGGGAGCGGAAGCATAAGCGGAAGCGGGTCAAATCTTGCTAAAAGCTTCGCGGTCGATGAAGTCCAATGTTACCCGCTCGTACGAGTACCATGAAACATATCTAACAATTTGCAGTACAAAAAGGTTCGGTTTTGTTTAGACTATTGTTTTAGGATCGACGGTGAGGATAGAAGGGATAGATACGTCGCGAACAAGCTTCATTTTATTGACACTTTGCTTTGTTTGTGTAATTTATATCGCTACTGGTTTTAAGGGTAGGCTTATCTGTTCCATTTATTAAAGGGAAAAGCCACAAAAATACATATGTTCAACTGAATGTAATATTATGTAATACAAGAACTTTTTCTTCGCTACGTTGCGGTAAAATAAATTATATTATGAACTGCTAATCGTTCAAAAGCTAACAAAGCTGTTGCTAACAATTGCAAGCTTTAACCAGCTTCTTATTACAATTTAAAATAAACGAGTCTTTAAAAAGCAGTAGGACAAACAGGCGACAAAACCTTAGATAAAAACTTGGAAAATAAAGTAACATAATTAAAATAAGCTCAAAAATTTAATGAATCATTGAAGTTACTCTTTAATGAGGCAACATTCCAATTAATACTTCTAAGTATCTTTTAAACAGTCACAAAACGCTTTATCTTACAGCAACTGTTTAATGACGACTACAGATTTTTATCCGATTTCTCTAAACGATAGGCCGAGAAATGATAATATTTAATAAGACATATAATATATATTAAAATTAGCATATTTATTGTCATCTCTATCCATCTTTGTTGCACACATGGACAGACACCGACACTCGTCTGCGAGACAAAATAAAACTGCTCAAACATTATTCTGGGCATTTTCTAAGTCAATTAAATGCCCAAGATGGCCGCCTTTGGACGTTTTTTAACAATTTAAATGTTTTACTGTTATTAGTTATCTATGTAGGTAAATATTTTCTCAAGAGTTATATGATGATTATAGGCAAGAATTCTGATTCTAACTATTAGTGATGGTATGTTGGCGAATATTTTCTAAGAATATATCATTATAATTATTCTTATTTAATACATACTAGCGAATCACGTTTCTTTTGTATCAATAAAATTATGTTCATATCATATTATAGAAGAGTTTTCAAAACTTGATAAATTAGTAATAGTTGCATAATGCGAGATAGAGGAACACGGCAGACTGTCGGCAGTCTAAACAAGCTCTTCCTGCTCTGTCGAAGAGCCTATCCCGTAAACTACTCAGTCTAAATCAGAGCAGAAGAGGTGACTGCTCACGTTGTCCTGGAATGCGTGGGCGTCGCCACACAACGGGCACAAATCCTCAAGGACATGAGATCGCTCCAAGAAGCCTGTGAAGTTCCCAGGAAACTTCTGCGCTTCTGGAAGGAGCTGGGCTGGCTAGTATAGCCAGTCATCACTGCACGCACAATGGACCGAACTTGAGTCTAAGTGCGGAAACAGGAGCCCACATACAATACAATAGTTGGAGATTACTCAGGAGCGTCTATAGCCTATGTAGAGCCCGTGTACAATCATTAGCGTAGCGCCTTGGTAACGAATAAAAGCTTCACCTAGCGGGTGCAAAAATCTATGTCGCTTTACTTTACTGTAAGACTTCACTGACGATGATGCCTTTTTTTCCTCTTTAGTATTTTCTCGGACATTGTTAGTTGAAGAAATCTATCTTTTCGATCATTGTCCGTGTGCAAAGTACACACTGGACTATAGGTAAAGCCGCTAATTACACTGCACTTCACTACGTTATTCAATATTCACTTCATGATATCAAATTAAGCCACGCTTTTGCACAATTAAAAAATGTTCTCAATTGTTGTGCAATGTTAATTTCACAAGAAACACAAATGTCCTTTATATTCTTAAATAGTTTTCAGTATGTGGCAAGATATGTAAAATTCGGCCAGTTTCAACAAATACCGTTAAATAACAACAAAAGGCTATCTGTCCAGCAAACAGAAACCACAGATATTTTACGACTGTGTCTAATAGATATGCACTGTCGCTATTCCATTGAACTCGACCAAAATGGCGATGGAAAGAGTAAAAAGGCATAAAACAAGTAAGCGCGGCTGTAAAGGTGCCCACACACGGTCCGTCTAATGAGCGAGGGTGATTTATAGACTATAAATATTGTTACTTACACGTTACACGCAATGACCATAAGCAGAAAGTACTTTAAATTCCATATAAAACTTTATGTTGGTTCTCACTTGTTTTTGGTAAATTGTTTTTTTATGGGCCTCTATGGCAGATGTTACAACACTTACAGAACTCGTAAATACTCGTAGATATGATTATATACATGTACAATCATCATTTAATGCTATTTGACATATTGGTTTGATGAAAATGGTCTGTACGGAAAAACTTATAGTTGCGATCTGTTTTAGACAAATTTACAAATATATAGTAGTCAAAAGTTTGTTGAAGACCTGTCTCGTAGACCCGTAGCTGATGAAAAAATATATTTGGACTTCAGGTGACAGGATAATGAAGTGAACAATGAGCGCTCTAGATTTTAAAGATGTTATAGCTACTGGCACGTATGTATAGGTTTGACCTTGAATGCTTAGAAGGCACTATTAGAGACGAGAGCAGCGTGTCACACGCGATTGGTTCTCAGACCTAAAGTTAGCTGTCGGCTACTGTATCTACAGCTACAAAGAAAATTCTACTATTTTTAAAGCAAAAAATCTTCTTCCATGTCAAGATTAACTTGAAGAAATAATACTTACCCTAAATATTTAAATTGTCATTTATTATATCAGTCTAGATCCAGTATAGTCTACTTTCACAAAAGTCATAATGTCATCTAGATTCCATGTGATCATCATCAGTATCAAATAAATATATAATACGAATTAAGATCTTATTTTTATTGCATTCGCTATGTCTATGTTGTAGTTTAAGTTTTTGTTTTGGGTATCGTTTCAAAATGCCTACCAAATAGTACCTAATCTTTAATTCCTTATTACAGCTATTAGAACAGTTAGCACCGAATAAAAATGGCGACCGTAAAATATTAGGCTACAAGGTTTAATCACTTTTTACCCTCCTTTTCGAGACAATCAGAGTTATACTCATTACCTGAAGGTTAAATGGTATCGTCCTTAGGTTATAATTTTTTAAATGTAACTTAAATATCTCAGACTGTTTATAAGTTACAACCCTTATTAAAGTATGAAGCGTCAGTAGCTCAGTGGTCCAGGAGTTGGATTTATGATCGATAGGTCGTGGGTTAAAATCCCAGTCATTGGCCCACTCCTAACACAAGCATTTAGCTTACTTGGAGGGGTTAAGGAATACTAGTAGTATGTGATCCACAATTTGGTTTAACACAAAATTTTGTTCGACTGTAACATATAAAAGTATACTAATTACGACAATCAACCAAATTACCACGTAATGTAATAAATTAGCATTTATACACAAAGACTAACAAATAAAATCTAATATGGTTTTACATACATTAAGAGGATTATGAATGACTAGACATAGCCGCGACTTTCGTTTCCTTTTATATTGCACGCTTAGATCAAATGATATGGAGTTTAAATGATCCATTTTTAGTCACATGATCAAAACTTAATATAGTGAACTCAAACTCAGTATAGTTTGTTTCAATTTGACTTTTTACAAAGTACTTTTGTCTTGTCAAAATTGGTCAGTCAATCTGCAGCTACCATCAGTTGGGAAAGACGTTTTCTGAAAAGAAGAACTGGTTGGCTCTGTCATCGTTTAAGTAATCCTGTACAGAGCAAGTAATTACTAACTTTGTGGACCGAAAGTATAGATTTCCCTATTGGACAGACAAAACGATACTAATATTATTATATTTATGACATCAATGACAGGTCTACGAACTTCAATTTTATGGCTTTGTCCAAATCTACAATATACCAGCATCCGCCAAATAATGACTCACATTTGAATTGAAATTTCCTCAATTTCATATTTAGTTACTATTTTACAATAACCATTGGGTGGGCCAAAAAAACTTAATTTTTTTTTCCTTGTAATTATCATCTGAGAAGACGAAAAAAAATTGTGGTAAATTTTGAGCCCTTGATATTAATGATAAGAGGCGACTCATCGTACTTTTTTATTCCCCATTTAAATAACATAGGAATTTTGTATTTTTTTTTGGATTTTTAATGCACTTAAACGAATGAATGTCTCGTGAAAATCAAAACATATTCTTGCAGGAAATTTAACGATCTACAAAAATAGTCTGAGATGATTTTCATATTATCTTTATATTTGTCTGCATATTGCCTGCAACCAACAATTTTTTCATAAAGGGTACTAAATTTCCTACTCTACCTACTATTATCAACTGGCATTTAATGAAATAGGTTAAGGATTTTTACTTAATTTCATGACAAAGAGAAATATTAACACTTACTTCAAACCTTAGTAATGGAGACCCAACGTCATAACACCACACCACTGCACAGCCGCAATAGTCACCAGGCAAGCTCTGTTTGACAACTGGCTCAAGTCTATCGGAACAGAGGTTATATACAGTCTTGGAATAAAAATAAAATAAAAATACTACCCGCGAATATAAACTTATCAACGGTGTTGCTAACTATTCCAAGGTAGGCTAAGGCCTTTTCATGGCTGTCTGTACAGTTCACCAAAAAACGAACTCATTTTTCCTGTTATGAAACGTGTAAATATATTTTCAAGTATTTTTACTGATGGGTAGACAACTTTTCATGGAGAAATTTAAAAAAAATTAGTAACAGTTTAGATCAAATTTAGGAAGTATAAGGTCAACTAAAGATTAGTTTAATGCTTCAGGTTTTATACAGAGGGTAAGTAGATATAGATGACATAAAAACAACAATTGTCTGTCATTAAAATAGAGCAGTTAAGTGTGTTTGATTGTAAACACAAGTTATTACTTTGCGCTTTACTTGCCGGTGCTCTGCGTGAGCGAGAGAGTGTTCTCATTGTTTCATTTTTTTGCAGTCTCGTCTTAAGAAAATGTAAATACATTTTACAATTAAAAAAAAATAAGTTGTTAGCTTCTTAATAGTGTAAAAGAAGTTGTATGAATGTATTATTATGATCCACCCTATGATATTTTCTAACGTTTTCATTTACCATCACCAAACCCTTCGAAAATATTGCGCCAGGAATAAGTTTAGATTCCCTGTATTAAAAGTGAATGTTGTTAAACTTTTTTTCGTATAAAAAGATCTATTTCTTACCTAGCTCGCAATAATAATTGTAAATAATTTGATACGACAGTACCCATAACGAGTTGCAATCACACTGAATTCTTTACTCCCTAAATATGTTGGCAATGTTGATCTTACTAGTTATTTGCTATAGATAGTGGCACAATTGATAAACTCTGTTATGATGTTGGTAACATAAATCTGAGTAGATCATTTGACTTTTGAAGTTTGCACAAACCATGGTAACCAAACAAATACATTATTATTATATCGCTAGCAATCAAGTACTAAGTAGGTAATACTGAAACTTTCTAAAGTGTAACCCTTGGGAGTAATATTGATGATACTGTAGCTCTGTGTGTATAGTATAAAGTGACCATTTTGTTTTTTACTCACAACGGGATACGGGCAACAGGACGGGAGTCTTTCAAAGATCCAAACTCATAACCTTCCATTTGGTAGGTAAAGTTATGAGGTATATCTACTATTTAAAAAAATATACTATGCAATAAGGATTGGCCTGTCTTATTGCTGGCTATGCTGTAATTTTGGCACAATTTCGGAAAACGGGACAGTTTTATGTCCTAAAGCTTTCATTCGGGATAGCGAGATGACAACCGAATAACGACACAGGACTACAAACACTGAAACCGCAACATGTCCCTATCGCTGACTATTGTAACGTTACCGTTGGTCAATGGAGCCAGTTCCCGACATACACAAACCCATACGGTGTACTCCTTTGTTTTTGGTTACTATTTTTGAAGCACTTCGCCTCAGACGCGGGACATTTGACATACGCCTTTGATGTTAATTGAACGAGTGAATCTTCTAATGAGTTTTGCCTTAATTGTATCAGTTTTGCTGCAAAGTGCGGAGATGAAAGGTTGCATTTGTTTTGTATATTAGAGAGCTGCAGTACTCAAGAGTTGGATATGTCTATTTTCCTCATGGAGCTAGAAACACACAAAAGTAAATGATGTGATAAAAGTGTAGGAGATGAATTAAATAGGAAATCCTTTCTTAATAGTTGCCGCTCTTTAAGTAATTTCTGTACAATTATAATAATTATTCAGAAGTCTTCCAGTATTTACAAAATTTCGGATTAATTCATTCATTGAAGTCGTGGAAGAAGAACCATTTGTCATATTTTCGTCTACAGACCCCTTGCTTAATATTTAATTTTAAACTAAAAATTAGTTGGAATGGTCATGATATAGTCCACGACCTACTTAATGAAATTTACTATTGTGGACATTTAGACATTGCCCTGATACTTGGATTCTATGCAACTCGACATGAGGGTCGATATACCGTTTTTTAGGAATCATTTATTTAAGACTGAGACCAATAAGACAATAAGATGTTTAAATTTATCAGTTGGTCATTAATATTATATTGAATTAGAGCACTCATAATCACAATGTTTTTACCTTTATAAAGGGATGAAATGAGAGTAACAAAAATTTCCCATCCAATATGTTGTTAATTAAACATTCCAATCGTTCAGTATCAGGTCGAGCATCTGCACTTTATTTTCTACTTAAATACAAAAAATGTAACCTAAATTCAATACATTTTCTCCAAATATATTAAAATCATTTAAATGAAGTGAAATGTTAGCTTTAAAATTTAATTACAGTATCTGGTATGTGAAGATGTGTGTGACGTTATATCAATATCTCGAAGGTAAGGAATGTGACAAATTTTTAAAGATCCGATACAGTGATCAATGATCACCTCGATTCGTTACGATCGCGTTATCTGAACCGACTTTCCACTATAAATCTAAATTCTCTATATTATATAAACGGTATTTAGGCGTCTGGCAGTCTGCTTCATCGAATGAATGGTCTCTTGAATATTAATTATATTAATTTTGATAAATTTTGCCTTATTTAAATGAGAGTAACGTTTTGAATGTCTGTGAATGTGGAGATGTTATAGGAATTTGGAGAAGCAGCGTGTGTGATGCAATCCTAAACAAGTTTTTCATTAAAAACTTGGTAACTTAAGTTGTTGGCTAGAAAATATAAAAAAAATTATGTGCTGGATGTGAGCAGAAAGAGTTTCTAGTGACTTGGCCTGCTGCGCTTAGGACTATTCTTCTATATATTTCAGACAAATATATGAAATGTTTAAAATTGAAGTCTATATCTTAATCTAATATATATAGGCTATAATATTGTAAGGTTTGACCAAAAGCTATCCAGTAGTTGTATCATAAAATAGTAATAAACATTTTGTTGGAATGCATGATGCCAATCGAATTTGAACCTCAAAAACTCAGCCAAAAATGGTTTTAATTATACTAAAACATCTTAAATAGTTGCCAAATTTAAACTGGTCATCTTTTCGTGTTTACAAGATATCGATAATATAAGGTGTGGTCACATTAGTACAGAACAAAATCTCACCATATCAAATTACCTGTCTGCGACTGCGACTAATAAATTATTCATTTAGCCTATTGATTCCATGGGCTTTGAATCTGTTAATCGATTGTGCTAAAATATATTATTTATACAAATATTAAACGTTTTAACATGAATAAATACATATGTTGCTCTGCACTTGTCTGAATCTACTATTTTATATGCGTCAACATATTATGTACTTAAGACCAGCTTTAAATAAAACTAGAAACCATAAAATGTTTATAAAACTTCTCTTGATATATCAAAATAACTGTATCTTCCTTTTTTTTAACTTTTGAAGACCTAATGAAGTTTTTTGTTACTATGAAGATCATTTTCCTCTGCCTTAAATGAAAACTTTTCTTATCATTGTGTGAAAAGACTGTTAGGTCATTACGAAATAGTGTATGATATTTCATTTTAAACTCAATTTTAATTTTTACGACGCGTCTCGCTGACTTGCAGTAGATTACTGACTGACTATTATAGTTTAACAGAAAATATACAATATAGTGTGTAAGTTTGAGTATTTGGATGTTTGAATGTTTACTACTCAATCACTCAATAACTGATAAACGGATTTTGATTAAATTTGGTACGTAGATACTTTATAGCTTGGAATAACACTAGGTTAAGTTTTGTCCTGGAAAAATGCATAGTCCCTAAGGGATAATCATAAAATATTTATTACACATTTTTAATTGCATCCGTGCAAATCTGGAGCAGGTCAACTAGTATAAATATAAATAGTGTACTGTAATTTAACAGAAAATCAATGGAATCAATTGAATATTAAAAATACCGAGCTTTGGTTATGAAATTTAATAAATATTTAAGAGGTTTATAAAGTAATTTATTATGGGCAATATTGTCAATATTCTTAGTAACATTAGAAAGTGTTGTCACAGACAGGAAACATAACCGATAAGTTCGTATCATAAATATGCACAAACCAGTAAGGTTTTATGTGTTCTAGCACCGTTATCTGTTAAATGAGAATAACATTCCTTAAATACTAACTCATTATTGACTTATCTCAATGGCTGTTGAAAATGGCGAATTAATTCAACTAAAATTAATTATGATTGAGTTTCTACGAATTCAAGCGTTTTGGATTTATTATCGTAATCAGATGTTCAATTAAAAGCCTAGACGTATAGTTTTAAATGCTTACTGCATCATGATAGGTTGTCATCATCATCATCACAACCTATTAATGACCCACTGCTGAGTCGAGTCTCCTCCTCAGAATGAGAAGGGGGTTAGGCCATAGTCCACCACGCTGGCCAAGTCCAGGTGTGGGCAGACTTCACACACCTTTGAGAACTTTTAGGGAACTCTCAGGAGTGCAGGTTTCCTCTCGATGTTTTCCTTCACCGTTATAGCAAGTGTTATTTGATTACCACGAGTATTTAGGTTTAATTTGACATTTTATGACTTATCGCTATATTTTAAATTTTAATTTTCAATACCTATGTGAACCTAAAGAGAGCTCGACATGTGCTCAGCCGATAGATGGCGTAATCTCGGCTGTGCGGCTAGGTACACATCCTTGCATAGTACAGGTGGAAACTCAGCCTTAAGCTGGCATAATATGTTTGATTGTCTCACTGACCCACGTGGCTAATATATTCGGGAAGTATTTAGTGTTATATTGGTCTATCGTATATCCATGACGCAACCGCGAGGTGTTAAAACATTTTATTGATGTAAATTTAGATCGACTAATTTCATTTCCGTTTTATCCCACATATGTAAATGTTATTTACAAGCAGTGGTTTGACTTTTTTATTTTCTTGAATCATGAAACATCACATTTTGTATCGCATACCAAAAAAACGCTTTTTCTAATCAGGGGGAAAGTTAGTTCGCTTTGTTTTGTGTCGGTGAAAATAGAGAGAAATGGAGAGAGGTAGAAATAAAAAGAAAGACGGCAACAAAATGGCGATGTTCAAATTATTTACAAAATATGCCAACATAATTTAAACTATGGGAATAAAGTATTTTTCCATCAGTGAAAAAAATAGATTTCAAATTTGAATTTTCTACACACAAATTTGAAATCAATTTTTGATCTATTATATTGTATTACAGGTGGAATATTGATTCCAAATTTGAATTTAGATTCTATTTACAATCCATAGTCCAAAGAGTTTGAATTGAGATTAGTTATTAATTTCAGACTGTAAGTTTTTTATGTGTTTCTATTTTATTAAAATTTCACAAAACCGCGAACTTTCGGTATCGTTTAGGTTAGGGACTTGACATCAAAACATTAAAGTGCACCCCTAACGACCCCTTAAGTACCAAGATTGAAAATTAATAAATTTCTAGAATTTTATGTATACAAAGTTGTATTTGGAATGTATTTTAAATTTATAATTAATTGAATTTTACACAAACAAGTGAAACAGTGAATTAAACTGAAAGTGAAACTCTTAACACGTGCCACGAGGAGGCTTGATTGCCGTGCCCTTGATGCAGCCTGCGCGTGCGCAGTGTCCTTGACTGTCGGCGCTTTTATGTGCGCCAGTTTTTATATACATGCTAAAACAATAAATCGTAATATTTATTTTGTTTGTATGCTAAAAATATATATTTTTATTTATAACGAGCCATCTACGCGACTTCGTTCACGGGTTGCTCCGCTCCTATAGGTCGTAGCGAGAGTTTAAATAGCCCAAGTTACTCCTTGTTACATCAGCTATCTACTAGTGATAGTCCCGTCAAAATCGGTCCAGCCATTTCAGAGATTAGCCGGAAAAAACAGACAATTGTAAAAAATGTTGTTGTGGTATGTGTACCATGTATACGCCCATATGCACTTGGTAAAAAGCGGTTATTTCAATATTACAAACAGACACTACCATTTTATTTATTTGTATGGATCATGAACAAGCTTTATCATCGTTTAAAGGCTATATGTCTTTAATTTTACCTTACTGTTTTTTTTTAATTCTTATTTCAGCCCCACATATCATTGTTTAGATGAGTCAAACGAAACCGCACTTAATAATACTTAATAGGTGTGTCGTTTTATTGGTTTCCAAGACTAGCTTTCAGTTCCATCATCAGCTCAATTACATGTCATATAGATATGTCATTAGTTAAATAGTTAAAATTTAACTGGCAAGATATAATTATAGAGAGACAGACAATCAGACAGATAAACTTACAGTTGAAGTATTTCTCATAAAATAAAATTGTTGCCAAGCTATAAATAAGAAGGCTTCGAATAGTATGTAGATCTACGTATGTGAGACACGTGCACTCGGTGGGAAGGTCCGGCGGGAAATGGGTCAGAGTGCCCTTGGAGTACGCAAAACAACCACGATGACTCGTCGTCCTTGGCTCACTGCCTGCGCTTGCGCCTGCGCCTGCGCCTGCCGTTGTTTAGCCAACCCGCCCCGCGCCCGCTTCCGCGCCTGACAAATAAACAAAACTAAACAGTCAAAAATATGAAATAATATTAAGAAGTTTGTAATCGCACGTGACGCAGAGTTTAATTAATATTACCAATAACACAAAGGATTTTATTAATATAATTCAATAAGACTGCATTTCCACCAGAAATGAGCGAGGATGTGTAGCGAGGAATGCGTTTGTTAAGAAACAATAGAATCGCTTCATTAAGCTAGCCTCGCTCTGTGTATGTCGAATGAAGTAATTCTATTGGTTCTTAATAAACACAGCTCTCGCTATACATCTCACATCGACTCGCACCCTCTCTTCGTTGGTCTCACACAGTTTTAAATAACTTTTTGCGGATATCCGATTAAAATAAATCAAAACATATATTAAAAAAATATATATTTTGATTTCATTGTTATTTTAAGATCTCTTATATGTATGTCGGAGCATAGTAAAAGATTATCGATTAATCGAATCGTTATCGTTGTCTATGGCGTTGGAGTGGGGTAGTAGTCACTTCCGTTGTTTTGACAGTATCTACCCTCGACCCTTTATATGCGATCGACAGTCTGACTGAAGTCTTAGTCGTGCGCGGTCTCTCAAGAAGTGAACATCATCTAAGTAGTGCTAGTGATAGTGATAGTGTCAAGTGCAGTGTAGTGTGGAAGTGCTGTCCAACTAAGGTCACGTAAGTCCTTACAATGTAATTGCCACGTGGTTAAGTAAACACAATGTTAGGTTAGGTTAGCCTTGTGTTAGATTCGGTTTATGTGCGTTTAACCTTGGGTTTAAACAGAGAGCCTGAGCAGTGGAGGCGAGTGTTATGATCATTTAAAGGACGTCCTTAAGCCTACACCTAGGTCACAAGTCCAAGGCACTGCTTAGGTTTCTCTCGTAATTGTTAGAGATCATATTTGATCGTTTATCGGTTCAATAGGAGTATCTACGTTGCGTTTACCCAATATTCCACTCATTACCATCAACCCCTTTTAGTGTTCCCCAATATTCCCCATCTTCCTCCTTCCATCTCCTTTCACATCGTTTTTAAAATCCCCGACATGTATATCTTCTATGTGCAGAAATTCGATATATAATTTTTTTATTATATAAATACGACCTTAGATGGTACATTGTTTGTGCAGTGTGCAATATATCGGTTATACTCACGGTCACCTCTGCGCAGGCGCACGCGATAATTGTTATTATTAGCGTCGGGCCCGCGCCTGCGTCTGCGCCTGCCCGGTGCCCGACAGGTGTACTGCACAATGCACAAAGCACATGGATCCTTCCTTTATCTCCATTTACACTAGTTTGTAACAACCTTAGATTGCTCTTCTTTTATTTTATACTCTAGTAGTAACTATTCGACCCTTCCCGGCTTCGCCCGGGTGTAACCGCTATGTCCCTGCATTTTAAATCTGTAATATCTTCGAAAATATTTAATTAAATTTCTTGTTGTAAAGGGCCATATTGATCTATATTAAATACACAATGTATTTAAGGTACTTAATTGGATAAGGAATTATACTATAATTGCTTAAAATCGCTTCGTAAATAAGCCACTATTTCTTTTAAAAGGTAAAGGATAAAAAATGGTTTTCGTGGGTTATCACCATCGAGGACCTTTTTGTAGTCCTTTTTAAGGTGTACAATACTGTAGTACATTATTTTAATCTATCTCGTAGGGTTCAGCCAGCGTTTGCAATGTAAGGCTTTCCTTCCTCTTGAATCATTCTATCTGCGTAGTTTCACAGATCTATACATAAGACATATGCATATGTGAACTGCATCTTTGCACATGTGACTAAATCATTCTTTACTATCACAAGTTAATAGTTGTTCTACGAAATGACTAGTCAGACTGTTGTTGTTGTAACGTAATAGGGCGTTTCGTAAATATAACGTTATCAACAGTGTAGTTAGCCTTCTAATCCTATGACTATTAGAAACTTTCCAAACCTCTCAAACCTATATATAGGTTTGACCTTGAATGCGCAGACGTCCCTATTGGGGGCGAGGGCAGTGCGTCACACGCGATTGGTTCTTAAATGCGACGTTTCAGTTCCCGCGCGTCTACTACGTCACGGGTGGAACGCAGCACACTCAGAATGCGCATTAAACCCTCCACTATTTTTCTTAGACCTAAAGTTAGCTGCCGGCTACCGTACCAGTCTGATAAACTTTATAATTCAACTAATCTTTGAGTCTGAGGTCTTGGACCTGCAGGGTATGACATCCAGTTGAGGTAAGAAAGAGAGAGATATAGAATATGGTTTTGCATTTGGTATTATATTATTATCAAAAGAGGTCACCTTATGGCTTATGCATTAGACAGGTGAACGTAATTGGGGAGAATTGTTTACTTTTTGCTTGTCTTGTGTTAAAACTAATTTATTTTTGCAGCTTACTTCTATATTTGTAACTCAATTTTTACTTTAGGTTGTGTATTAAAAAAGCTTTTAATAAGGTCGCTTAGGTTCTATGTATTTATCGAAATATAACTATAAATATGTACATAAATTGTTTTATTTAAGTTTAAATTAAAAAGTAAGACACAATAATAAAAAACACTGTATTGGTCCTTTATGAGGTTTATACACTAAAATTATGTTATCTTATAGGATTAAAATATTTATTCGTAAAATACAGAAAAAATTGAAATGTAAAAGAAAGATGAAATAAAAGCAAGTGAGCTCGCGGCCCGCACGCCGGTCGGCGCGGAGATGATAATGAAATTAATTAATCAGGCGAGATCACGCCACACTGTGCACACTGCACACTGCACAATGCACACTGCACGCCCAGTGGGGTGGCAACATTGACATTACTACTATACTTATAAATATCTTTGTTTGTTTTGAGCTTTCGGATTGTATTGATCGAAGTAGGTACATTGACAAATAAAATCAAATGACCACGGAATAACGTCATCATAATGTTAAGTAAAATTTAAAATCTTGTTATGCGCAAAACACACCGAGTACGTTTTTTCAATGGATGCCACGTGTACGATGGATGATATCTTAGATTTAAATAGGGTCTGGTTTAGAGAGGAGAGATGAAATTGTAATTAGTACTTCTTAAAATGTGTGCCAAATCCTGATGATTCTTTAGTATATGAACAAATTATTAAAAGTACTTTTCTTAAGGGAATGAGAAAAAAAACCCATTGGTAAGTAACCGTCTAGTGTATTTGACGTCTTTTTGTCGCACCGTATGTGTGTCAGACTTTCTCACTTCTTCCATCCTGTTATTGCCAAGTGTGGTTGTCCGCTGAATCCCTCACTTCCACCTCACTCAGGACAGCTAGGCCTCGGCAAACCATGCAATACTCTCATGTATCCATCCACTTACCGTCCTACCTAACTGTCTGCTGGATGGTTACTCATCTGCCAAGCTGAACACTTGACAGGATTCCAGATGCTTTGGCAACCACTACCACCACCATCACAACCAATTAATGGCCCACTGCTGAGCCGGGTCTCCTCCTTAGAATGCGGAAGGGGTTAGGCCATAGTCCATCACGATGGCCCACTGCGGGTTAGGGAACTCTCAGGAGTGATGGTTTCGTGTCAGGAGTGATGACGTATTTAATTGCTTAAAACACACCAGTGTGTGACGATCGAACGAGTAAGACAGCAATGTCTTACCCACTGGGTTATCACTGCTTTTTGCTTTGGCAACACTAGACGAAAACAACCCAACTGCTTCAAATGGGAATGAAGTGCTCAACTCGTGTATTGCTTTATCAGCCGCTAATTTAAATGAATATCAATACTTAATAAGTTTACTAAAAAGATTTTATTCAAACGTTTTTGTTATCATATTCCAATAATGTATTTACATAATATTTTTTGTCCGCTCTAATGAAATTGTGAATGATTTTGACCATTAACTTATTAAAAGGATTAATGTACGTATTTGCATGCCAATATAAAGTAATTAATAGTATCATTTATATTTGTCATGTAACTATTTTTTAAGTGAAGTTAAAGAGATATCCCGCACGAGCTTTAAAAAACGTCGCTTTAGTGCTTAAGGATAAGCTTTTATGCTCTTTGGGAGCATTCAAGTATTACGTAACGCAATTTGGGTGGAGGGGAGGGTCTTGTAAAACGTTACGGTGCGTTACAAGGGCGGGAGGGGGCTTATTTAAACAACGCGTTACGTAACATTTTTTTTAAAAAAAAAAACTAGGAAATTAGAACCTTCCAAATCGATAACCCTTTTCGTTATTGTTTTACGGGGAATCCCTCGATTGTATTGTACTTTTGTTCCCTAAGTTGGTAACCCTTTCGTTTGTGTTTCGGGGAATACCTCGACTGTGTATACATGATTTTTATCTTATTTAGGACGTCACTTGTCAGTATTCAGTAGAGTTTACACAGAAGCACATTGCTATTGTCTGTCAATTTTGATGCAAGTGGTTTAACAATAGTAATAGTAGGATCTAAAATCTTCAAAAATTGCGTTACGTAATACTTGAACGCTCCCTTTTGGACTATAGTCAAAACATTCAAACTTTTGATATAATACTTATATTCATTTCGGTGCAGTATACTTTACCTATTTGCTATAATTTGGTATCATTAAGTTAAAAAGAAATAAGGAAGAATGAAAAACTCCAGTTTAACAGCATCATCCATTGTCACAGACGTAGTGAAAGGAATGATACCCAATACTGTACAGCAATACGCATAATCGTGCTCACATCAGTAAGAGGAACTTAGCAACACACTAAATTAAATTAATTACTGCGTTAGATCTATCGGGGCAAAGATTTGTCGAGAAAATTTATAAAAAATAGCTGCCTGTAAGAGCTAAGAGTTACTAGTACAGGTGTAACAGATGTTCCAAAAATGGCAACATTTGCTGTAAAAGTTCTGTTGTAACCGTGCGTGAATATAAGTTCTACTGAATACTTTTTCTATTGTGCGTTATACCAAATTACGGTTTAAAGTTTGTAGGAAAAGTAGTGATATAGTAGTGTACGTTAAAATACATACATACATTTACAGATTATTAGGGGCCTTTCTAGAGGCCGCTGCTAAATATAAAACCGCTCGTGCGAACGTAATTGTACGTTTTGAAATATCACCGCGACATGTTACTGAGGTTGTACACGATATAAATACTTTATAATAAATGCTAGTATTTATCAATTGAAGGTAAAAGCGTGTGAAAATATATGTTTTTTGTATCTTAATCTGGACGCAGTTACATAGCTTATTTCTTTTTTGCTTAATCCGTAAATATATGCGAATATGTTCACGATATTTATTGCGTATTGCAAATGTAATAAAACATTTTTATGTTTATAAAGTGCAAGTAGAAGGCTTTAACTCAGGGGGAATTGAGTTAAACGAGACACTTTATGACGTTACTAGAAATAGGTCTAGATTCCGCCATAGCCTCTTATTTTAAGGTTACATCTACATTGTTAATTAACGCTGGAACATTCTAATAAGTATGGTAATACCTGTAGCAGAAGGCCCCGCTCCTCCAATAACATACAATTTTTTAGAAATAAATTTATATAAACTAAACTAATAGTAAAAGTTACAATTAAGTTTATATAAGAAATTTGGGTTAAATGAAAATTTAAGTAGACCAAAAAACTACATTAATCCCAAAACATTCACTTTTTGATGCATATGTGTGTGAGTATGTGTGTGAATATGTGTGTGAGTATGTGTGTGTGTGTATATGTGTATGTGTTATTATATACACATATATATTATTTTTATTTATCTAATTCCAATATATTTTCTACATCAACGTAATCTTTGGATTTTAGCCACAATAGTAAAGTCTTTTTGCACTCGTAGAGATTTTTTGGATATAATTCAAGTATCTTATTAATTTTATTTTATAACTAGGGGCCCGTCCCGGCTTCGCACGGGTGGATAATTTTTTTTTAACATTTTGGCTCCCGCATTCTGTCGCTCCCTCTATCGCCGCGTTACTCGCTGCGCTGCGAGGCACACCACACCGCGCCGGCGGCCCGTCTGGGATTATTTTTTATTTATCTTGATATTTTTGTTTCGTAATATCTTTTGACTGGAATGTCCGATTTCAATAATTCAAAAAGTTATTAACAGGTATTGAAACAGTCTTCATTACGAAATAATTTATTTGGATAAGAATTAATACAAAGTTATGGAAAACATGGTCTGATTTTGATAGGCATTTTTTATCAACTTTTAAAATGTAAAAAAGTAGTTATAGTGACTTAACTACAATAGTTTGACATATGGTCTCGCGGAGTTTTTTGTAGATATTGATACGTTCTATAATATTGTAAAACATTTTTTTGTTCTATCATCAATACTTTTCGCAGCGCATGCGATGAAAGATATTTTATGGCTAATTTTTTTGCACCTTGTGTTGGTTTTAGTGAGAATTTCTGGGGATCTCTAATTTTTTTCTTGTAATAAATATAGCCTATGTTACTCAGGGATAATGTAGCTTTCTAATGGTGAAAGAATTTTTGAAATCGGTCCAGTAGTTTTTATGTTTATTCGTTACATACAAAAATACAAATCTTTCCTCTTTATAATATTAGTATAGATTGCGCTGATTGAAATTCCAATTGTTTGACTGCAAAAAGCTTAGGTGTTTATGTTTTCTTAATAAAGTATTTAAAATGTACAATTTCCTAACAGACTCTACATCGCTTATGCTATGTAATATATTAGTTGGAAATCGATAATGTTTAAAAAGCATAAGCTTTAGTAGAGACCGCTGTGCTCTTTCAATCTCTAAAAATTTTGTTTTAGATGCTCCTCCCCAGATTGGATACAGCAATGTTTTATTAGTTATAAAAAAAATTAAAGTAACATGTAATACAATTTTGTTGTAATTCATGAATGTATGGATGTATGGATGTATGTTTGTTACTCTTTCACGCAAAAACTGACACTGACTCACATGACATTGATTTCGAAGAATATATATTAACTTGTAACGATCGTATTATTGAAAAAAAATGAGCTGATAGTCTCCAAACGGGTGACCAGATCTTCACAATACATGGCTGAGAACCATCTCGATTAAATAACACTTCATCAGAATCAAATAAAGATACACACGTTACACTTATATTACACCGTTATACCGTCGGGGGTTAAAAAGCTTTTAAAATAGAGATTATTAGTGCTTACATTATATAAAACAAAATGTATTCGTAGTCTATAACAGTTTGTTTAACCATTTTTTGCAAGTTTTCGACACACCTTAATAAGTTCATCCGAAGGCTCTAATGAAATATCACGCAGCGACAAAGATGAACACACAGACTTTAACATATTTATCTAAATTTATGTATATATATCTTATACATTTGCAATAAGAACTGTTTTTCAATACCTAAACTGTATATGTTTTGGTTTTATTTTGAAGGAAATAAATAATTTGAGTGGAAAGATGGCGCGATAAGAAGGTACCTGAGATTTGAGTACCTGTATAGGGTTGCCAAAATATATTTGTTTTGTTAATAATAAAAGCTAATTACGCTCAATAAAAATTAACCTCTTATATTTATTATTATTTTACATATAATTTAATATTTTTTTTAAGGTTTTATTTAGTTAATTTAACAATGACTTTTAGGTTAGGCTTAGAGCGAAAAAATACTCATTATTTAATGGCTGGCTCATTACAGGAAACCCCTAATTTTTTTATTGCTCCCACGGATCTCATGAATGTTCGACAATGAAGTCTGGAGGTCGATAAGATCACTTTGGGTGTTCATCATATGATCAGAAGTAGGAAATAATCATTAAAAATTTTCAATTGTAAACTGTTACATTTAGTTTACTTCCCTTGCTCTTCGTCCTATAAATTGTAATCTATAATAGTCTTCAGACAATCAATTGCGATCCAAAGTCAATAGAAATTGCACGAGACCTTTGGAGAACTACATTACAAAGTCAACGAGGCAATTGAATATTTGATGATGCTGCAGTAGAATGCGATATGGCTAGTAGATGTTGCTATCTGCCATCGCTTTGCTGAGGGGTTAATCTGTTTTTACTTTCATTGTAAGCTATCAAATTCTTTTTTATTTTATATAAAATAACCTGACATATAATTTTCCGACAAAAAATCTATAATATTTCAAATAATTTCAGCGGTTCTAATGAAGTCTAGATTTTTGCTATAGGTCTTCTTCCCCCCTACTACTAAATTTAACTAATTGGAAAAACAAGACTGCCGATATCCATATGCGAAGCTTGCCATTAACTATCAAGAATATCGGCTTGTTTGCTCTTTATCTGATATTTAAAAATTGTATGTATTGGCAACCCTTTTGCAAATATGGTACTGAGCATTAAGATTCCCCGCACATACCAAGCTCACCGTCGCCGTCACCATCACCGCCACCGTCCAGCCATCGCTTTGATTTTAATGTTTTCATTTATACGCTTATTATTGCGACCCAAACGTTCACAATTTGTTATATGTTATAACTTGCACACTATATATATATACTCAGTTTCCAAATTTTACGTTTTTTTAATAATATTGCTAATATCTCATTTTTTTAACAATTTAAAAAATAAAAGATGTATATCTCGGAGATTCATATATATTCGATTTTCATCCACAATCAACAATCAACCACAGATACGCTATACCTATTATTAATCTGTAACATTACAGTGTTACTATTCAAATAAATTAAATTACTACCATTATAATTATTTCCTTGATTACTGTAAGTTGTTACTTTAAAATTTTCAGTACGATCTATATAATCGATACAAATAAATAAAATTGGAGTGTCTGTTTGTAATATTAAAATAACCACTTTTCACTAAGTGCATATGGATGTATACACGCACACACCACATATACCAACAACAACATTTCATACAATTTTTTCCGTCTGTCTGTTTGTTCCGGCATCTCTGAAATGGCTGGACCGATTTTAACGGGACTTTCATTGGCAGATAGCTGATGTAACAAGGAATAACTATGGCTATTTAACATCTTGCTACGACTCATAAGAATGGAGTAACACACGAACGAAATCACGCGATTTGGCTAGTCTGCTATAAAATAAAAGAAGGGATAGAGAGGAATTTTTTACATAATTTGAAAAAAAAACCGGCCGAAGTGGTTAAAAATGAATTGTAAATGACGAACAATTTACATTAGAACTTTGCAAGTTTTATCTTGTAAAAAAAGGGTAGAACGAAGTAGCGTGAAAGAGTTTGCCTCACTATAGTTATCGTCAAATCAATAACAGAAATAACTTAGTATTTTTTGCAAAGCGCATGCATTAAATATGACACAGAGTATTTTTTGTGAGAAAACAAATCGCTTTATACACCTGACGCGTCCCGCACTCCCGCAATCCCGCATCCAGGTACCAGTAATAATATCATATCGCCATGGATCTATCTTCTGTTGGGGACTCCGATGTCAGAATCATTGGATGCGGTTATTTTTGTTAGCAACACCGTTTATATATTAGTATTCGCGGGTAGTTCATTCTAACTTATTTCGAGTAAACTATATATAACTCGTTCGAATAGTGTAGTTAGTAGTAGCATTAATATAAGTAGTATTAATATTTGAAGGTGGGAGTTTAAGTTTATAAGAGACGTCTTTAAACCTGCTCCTGGGTCTCAAGCCTACATTTTAATTTTGTTATTTGTTATTGCGCAGAATAGCTCCCATACTCTTACTATTTTATTATAAGCTTTTATTTACTTTGGTCTGAAACTAGCTAGCTAGGAATGAAGTTATTTGTTGAGAAGATTCGGCTAAGCAACTTGAGTGTTTAACGTCATTTACATTCCAAGTTTTCTTATCGAGTAAACTAAACACTTTAATATGACTTGAATAGTAATATGCGAACACTAAGCTCCATGAAAGAATTACTGACTTTGTGGAGATTAAAATATGACGTTACAGGTTTGTTTGCTCCATAAAATAGCTTGATAGATGTGTATTTTGATAGATATGTAACGAAAGTTTGTAACAAGACCTAGTACATATAACTCAACAAAACAAAACTAGATGGCGCTACCAGTAAATTGAAGAGCGAATTTTTAGATATTTCAAACCCCATAGGGTCGGTTCTACTAATACAGCGATCGACAGCGCTTCTGCTCCCCTTAGGGGACACCCGCGAACACTGGGATTTCTAATATTGCCCCTGTTCGAATTTCGACCCTCCCATCATTATCGGCATCGCAGCATATCTCCCCCACATTATTGCAGGTTTAGTTTTTGCGTCTGTCACATGTTTCGTTAACTTTATTACTTTGGTTATAATTACTACTTCGTTAGCTAACGTGATCGATGAAGTTGTTTAAAAATTGATGCAAAAATATAAAATAAATTTACTTAGATATCAAATAACGATATATTGCAATCACGATTATCATAATTTTTTATGATTATTTAATTTATTTTTTACATATTTTAAACGTAAAAAAAGTTAAACGTAAAAAAAGAGTGTTAGTTTCGAATTCGTTTAAGATTCAATACATGCTCAACTGTTACACTTCCGAAGGAAATGTGTTTGTGACAATACTTCCGTTGTGACGTGGGTAAAATTTGTCACATACATGATTACTATTACACGAGTAATATTCTAGTAAACAAGACTCAACAACATGAAATCGAATATATTTCGCTATTAAAGAACAGCGTGTCCATAAATTAATATTCCAAAGTGTTGCCATACCTTCGATGCACTTTCGTTTTTATGTAGCGACTAAATTGGTCGTCGCAAGTTATATTTTTTACTTACATTTATCTTTACGGTCAATGTTGCATTGTGTATCAAAAAACTCAAGGAATAAGTCACAAAAAAGTGTGGTCTTGAAAAGGATCGCTTTAGCATTACGATGTGGTTTATGGCATACCATTGTTAGTTTCTTTGCTTTTTGTGCTAAACTTATTATGATACAGCTTTAGTTTTTAATAGATATTGGACTACTGTTTATTGTTGTTATTATTTCTTTAAAAATATGTCTGCAATAATATTGTGATTGTTAGGAAGATCTCTGTTTTTGCTGTTGAGCAATGAAATTTGATCACTTTATTGTTTGACTCGAAATTTCCATATTTTTTGATGATACGAGTGTATTTATTACGCATTTATTAAATCTCTTTGATATTTATGATAACTGTGACGCTTTTATGGGTACCAAACTCAAGTATCATCAAGAAAAAGCTTAATTTTGCCTTGATATGAAATATACTACTTGTTCAACCCGCGTATTAGATTTAATAAAAAATTATTTCTATATTATTTATTTTCAATATAATTAAAATTATTTAGTTAATTTTACTACCTTTATTTTCGTTTTATTACATTAGCGTCATAATTATTTATCATAACATATCTTGTCGGTAGTAAAAAAATTATTAGATTTATAAAAATCTAGTGAGGGTAGATAGCGGACGCCATTGCTCTCACTCTCTTCGCTCGAAACTCGTCGGAGTAGCAACACATAGTTTTCGAAATTAATAAGAATATAATAATTAGTGAAGTGTATGTTCGTCATTCACATAATTCTGGAGCATTGTCGGCGCCGACCAAGAAGAGTGAATGGTGGCTGGAAATCTTGTAATTCTTTAAATACAGTCTACTACTAAGTGCCGTGTTGGTACACTACTATTTCATATTAAGTCGAAATTAACCTTTTTCTTACCCGAATAAACGTTTCTTACTTTACTCACATGAACTATTTTTATTGATAATATTTCCCTTCAAATTATGAGGTCTGTTATCATTATTTACGTGAATATTGTCTACTACGGAGCTATGAGATAATTTGTGATGTCTTTAAAAAATAGCCCGCGAGAGGACGGGTTAGAATACCAAGCTGAGTAATCCAGCACCCCATTGGTGGTAGGGGCTCTGTTACTCGACTGGCTTGCATGAGTGTGCAACGTTCCGGTCGAGCCGCATGTGGACCAGACTTACCCTTCTCCATCCCATCCCGTTAATGCTTCGGTTTTAGTGTAGGATTTTCGTTCAGGGTCCACTGAATCTGTAGCATTCTTCTCTTCATTCCTCTTTCTCACTCTATCTTCGAGGTGGCAATGCATCGGCAAAACAAGAGTCACTAGCTGCCATAAAAAAAAGAAACTAATGCCTTAAATAAATTTTAACATTATAAACTAATATCAAGACGGTACTAGGTATTGGATAGTACTTAGATGTATCATCTTGCATTGATAGTTTCTGTGATAATGTGTAATATATAACTACTAATTTATAATATTAGTATACTCTTAAACTTTAAAAACCACATTCCTTTATATGTAATTTACTGTTTGTTTCTATAATAGCTGAATGTCACGACATACGACACACGACACGCGTAAGGTACTTGAGAGAAAGTACGTTCACCTGAGAGGCGAATTCTATCTCAATGAATTTCTTCATATATTCGATATGCTAACTAAATCGTTTGTAAATGCAAATGTATTTCACATTAAAATATTTGTTAAAATCACTTATAGAATTGTATGTCTACAGCTAACAGTCTGCTAATGATATTTTTTAAGTTAAAATACCGTTTTATCTATATTCAGTTTAAGCAATCTCAGTGTCATGTCAATCTCAATCAATATATTAGTAATGGCTGACTAGATCTTAATAATAAATAGCTAAGAACCATCTTGGTTAAATCACCTTTCAAACAAATGGAAGTTCATCAGAATTGATCCATTATCTTGGGCGGTACGATGCCACATATATACATACAAATACACACAGGTTACCAAATAGAAATATTTGTAAATATTTAAAAATTAGGTAATTTTTATGGTCATTAAAGGGTTAGAAGTTAGAAGAATTATTTATCGATTATTGGTTTGTCATTTTCCCTTAATACACATATTCCTCCAGATATGCAATTTAGACTGAAAAAAAAATGCATTTGTAGTGCCAATAAATTAAAGGAGCTAGGGCAGAATAGGGGTTAATATAATTTAATTAGTATGTGTTGCAGCTAAACAATTTCATCTTGAAAGCAATTTTTATCCCCATATATCTTTTACTTCTGAGAATTTCGAGAAATCACATCTTTTTCTCTACATCACAAATAAAACTGTCTTAATATCAAGTTTGTTGTTTCAATAATTTCGTCTCGTGTTTTGAGATAACATATTATTTTAAATTAAGTTCATTAGTGGTTTATGGAATAATTTATTGCGATTGAATTCATTGTCCAATTCAGGTCTGACCTGGCCAATGGCCATATATAACGTGTAGTGAAATTCCACGATAGGCGCTTTCTTTTTAGGCCAAAAAGTAAATAAGAGTGATTAAGATGGTTTCAACTCATCAGTTAGCTGTTAGATAATCTTGTCGTATATTTTTATTCAGCCGTCTGTGTCTGTTAGCGCTTATTTACCGGTAATTAACAGAAATGCTATGAATACATTATGCGCATGCGCAGTTGGGATGGTTCTTTACTGGGGACGTTATATATATCACCTTTGGTTTACTATTCGTGAAAGTTGAATTTACTTTTTATTTAAAGTACTTGCATATGAATCGAGTAGCAGAGTTAAGAATTTTAAAATTAAATATAAATTAAAATACAAGCTCTGCATTATTACAATATGTATAGATTTCCCAAGTGCAAGTATTGCAGATCAAGCTCCATCTATTAAGTATAATTGTAGTAAATATAATACCTACCACAAAAATGTTTTGTAAAGTAAGAATAGCAATGAATTTGTTCCTGTATTCAATGAAATTTTTCATGGACTTTTTTTTATTTTATTCAAAAATTCAAAAAAGCGAAAGATAACAAAATCGGGGGATAGTAGTGTTGCAGCTACATGTCTATCATCTCCATCCAAAATTCAATTACATCACTAGATAGTTAAAGGATCAAAGATTTTATTAGGCTAAGTAAGGATTGTGACACATTTCGCGCCGCGGAGGGGGAAGCGCTGCCATTTTAAGGTCATTTTTTTGCATGTCGAGATTTCCATTTAGTATACTTTGAACGCGGAAATGCTACGACGTTCGTTTAAGTTTCATTTCTCGTCAAAATCTAGCGATTATATATATCTATATATATATATATATATATATATATATATATATATATATTTATATAAAAGGAGAAGCTGACTGACTGACATATCAACGCAAGACCTAAACTATAAGGGTTAGAAACTTGACATTTTGCACAGGGGTTCCTTTTATAACGTAGGCGAGCACTGGGAATGGATTTTTGAAAATTCACCTCCTAAGGGGGTAAGAGGGGGGTCAAATTTAGTATGACTACCTCATAAAATTATTTAATATCTACAGACGATTTACTGTAGTCTAACATAACTAGATACCTCAATATCGCAAACGGAGTTGCGGGTACAAGCTAGAATATTTTTTTTTTTTATATAGGGTTATATAACCCGTTACGAGACGTATATGATGATACAGCCATACTTCATTTTTGCTTGTCTAATATTCAAATAAATTAATTGTCTCGATTTTTTCTGATAGATTGAATAGACCTTCCTCTTGATGGAAAGTGGCCACTGCACGTCGCTCATAGGCAACACAAAAGATACCCTTCTTCTATCTTCTTGTTTTGCCCATGCGTTTCCGCCTTTAAAGTTGAGTTAAGAGGGTGAGTGTAGAGAAGAATGTCACAGGTTCTGTGGATCCTGTATCTTTTCCTTATATCCTTTCTATCTATTTAACAGATCTCTTAAAATAAAATAGACACAACAAATAATAAAAACCGCAAGGCTGATACTATTTTATCGTATTAACCATATAGTTCTGGTTAGCAGCTTATAGCATTGTCTAGCTTTATGTTATGTAAATGTTGGTGGATAGTACACCTTAACTACTTTAGCAAGAAGACATGTATGATGTAGCACAAGTATCGAGTGAAGATACTCCCTGTGTCTCTTCGGTCGCCATAAATTACGGATATTCAAATGACTCGATACGAATTCGGTACAGCAATTAACACGAACTGGTTTGTCTAGTGATGTATGAAAATACAATTATTTACGTTTTTGTTAATAGCCTAACCGTATTCAGTATAAATTTAGGTACAAAATTATGTATATATGTATATAATAAAATTCTAATATATACAATCCACAAGAACTGATAAATCTAGATTGCTTCACATTCGCATTTTACTATAATAGTTTATGTTTAATCTATGAAACTACTCGTCAAACTGTCCAGCCGGTGTAGGTATTTTTTAAACAAATAAAAAGAAACTATTAGCAAACCCTAATTTTTTCAACTTAAATATTTAGCGAAATATACAAATAATTATGCATATATTATAGTAATACGCAATAAGCAGAGATTTTTTTTTAAATTAATGTATGGGAGCTATACTGCGCAGTAACACTAAAATTAACATGTAATAATCTAGATAGAAGCCGAGCAGAGCCTGAGGCCCAAGACCCAGGAGCAGGTTTAAAGACGTCTTTTATAACCGTAAACTCTCACCTCGACCTCGCTACCAAATATTAAAATAAAGTAGATTACTCACGTGCTCCTCGATAACGGAGGCTTAGCACTCCTATCGGAACGAAAGTTATATATTGTCTACTCGAAATAAGATAAAATTAACTATACACGCGAAGAAACTTTGAATGGGAATTGGGATGTTATGCCCTGATATTTTTGCTCTGGAAAATCCTTTCAAGCAAGTATCTAATAATACAGTAAAATTAATTTTGAAGGTTTTAAACGTAGATCGAAATAGTTCAATACTCAATCTCCTGGCCATCATCAGATAATCTCATAATGGTGCATTATTACAATATGTATAGATTTCCCAAGTGAAAGTATTGCAGATGAAGCTCCATCTATTAAGTGTAATTGTAGTAAATATAATACCTACCACAAAAATGTTTTGTAAAGTAAGAATAGCAATGAATTTGTTCCTGTATTCAATGAAATTTTTCATGGACTTTTTTTTATTTTATTCAAAAAAAAGTATGGTTTTTAAAGGCAACCTAAATGAAGCTATAACCGCATAAAAGTTTAATTAAAAATAAGTTGTATTTTGAGAAATCACACAAACTGCGTCTCGGAATATCTTTGTCAATGAAGTGATTCGAATTAAGCAGTGACGCATTAATAGCAAAATAATAAAAAACCGGATAAATGTAATTAAATGTATACTCGCATACTCCAATAAAGTTTATAAGTTCATATCTATTTACTACCATTTTTTTCAACTTTTCTCCTGGATGGTCGTCTACTACTGAATTAAATTAAAGCGATTGCTTCAGCATCATGTGAGTTAAACCCATGTTATCATTATCCTGATAAGCCATACTCTAAAACGACATGAGAGTTAATCATTTACCATAAATTGGATCCTTTACTTATTAGCGCCTTGTTCCCATAAAACAATACATATTCATCAACCTTATTAACACTTTAATCTAAAAATCCAATGTAAGGTAAGGTAGTTGGTACAATGAGATAACACTGGTTGTGGACAAAGCCAGGCTGGCCAGGGCATGGCTTGTCTGTTTCACTGATTTATGTATATCATACCGGTTATATTCCGTGTCACCGCACTCTATTAGCTTCCATTCTTTTTTTATATTTTACTATTCATGTTTAGTTTTGTTAGATTACTTCTGTTTGTATGTAAATTATTCTTTTTTTGCTTCAAGACGGGACTAGAATTCAATATATTTCATTGTAGTACCTACAATCATGTTACAAATAGCGAAGAGCTGTACTGTCCTTGGAATTTGAGATCCAGATTTAAAGAGCTTTTTTACTATGTACTCTTACATACGCCGCTCGGACTCCTCTCTATTTTTTTAATTCAGAAATCCTATTATACATATTTAGGAATGCTATTTTAGCACTGTTTATGTGAGTTTTTCTTAATGCCCTACATACTCCTTTCCATTGATCTTTGACATACTTCTAATTTTCTGACGTGTTCCTTCGTGAGGGCCCATGTGAAAAAATAGGAAATGCAACTACTAAGAGGATGACAAAAATAGAGAAAATCACATATACAATAAAAAAAACACAAATGCAGATGGACGGGACACACTACGCGGACTGGAGAAATGGAGCAAAAGTATTATGAATTGGTACCCAAGAAAAAGGAAACGTGGAAGACAATTTAAGAGGTGGGAGGATGACATAAAAGCAACAGCAGGGCAGGTATGGTCCAGAACAGCGCAAGCAAGAGATGAGTGGAAGAAGTTTTAGATAATTAAATTAAAGGCTATTATTATTGTATGATTTTTTTATTCCAAAGACTTTAGTATATTTTTAATAAAAAATAACACCCAAAGTTAGAGTGCTTTGTTAGTGTCAAGAATTTATTGCTTTATGGATATTCGGACAATGATATTTAGTACAAACCAAAATGGCGTATTAAACGTTAACGAGTTTCGGCAAAACATTATGTAGATAGACGATTTTAGAATTATTGCGTTTTATATTTGGTAATTACCTCATTGGATTCGAAGGATGTTACACGTTTTATTGATAAATTGTTGTTTTTATGTACTACAATAATAATTTGTCTCGTGGTTTTGTTCATTTTAAATTTGCCTTATCTTAATATAACATCTGACTGTAAGTGATTACTTACTCATAGGAAACTCAAATTATTCTCTTCATGTTAATTGTGAGTGGAATTAGGTAGAGAAGGATGATTTCTAGAAAATATATAAAACCTAAAACCAACGTATTACTTTTATAGTTTTTCCGCTAGATCTGACGCAGTATGAAAACCGATTTCTTACAAAAAATATTGTTTTAATTAGTGGCATTTTTATTTAGGATCGTGTGAGCCGTAAACAAAACGACTTACGGCAGAAATTAATAACCAATCTTCTTCTTTCTGTGCCTTTATTCCCAGCTATTTGGGGTCGGCTTTCCTAGTCCTGAGTCTCCACTCTGCACGTTTTGCGATGAGACTTGAGTCGAGGTCTTCTTCTTGTAGGTCCTTTTGGATCGTCGTCAGCCAGGTGGCGGGGGCCGCGTTTCCGCTTCGTTAGCAGGTTTAAGGCTGTATTGACAATATGGTCTGGTGATCGTCTTTGAACATAGAAATTCAGTACATAAAATTCAAATTTATGATATATTTTCTATCTCTGAAGATTATGCATTAGTCCTAGGTACGGCGTCGTTTCCTATTTAAATTTTATTTATATAGAAGTACTTGGATTTACTATACGAACACGACTTAATTCTTTCGATAACTATTAAAGTGAGTTTGAGTCACAAGTTATGAACAATTCAATTTGGGCAAATAATAAAAATCGCCCACGTTTTATCTATTTCAAAACGTAACAAAAGAGGCATATTGATACAAAATCCAATAAAAATGCAAATAGTATGAAACAATTTAAATGATATAATTTTGAAACAGTATATCACATGATTGGCTCGCCCACTGTCGCGTCGCAATATTATTTAGTACCGGAAACATACTTTCAGATGATATCAATTGGAATCAAAACTTGATCAATTTAAGCTCTAGTTTCGTAATATTACGAAAGTTTCTCTTTTTCTATGAAGTCTTTTCGCTAAACTCCTGCTTGTTAAATGGATGGAAATTAGACTCAGTGAAATACTTTAAGAGTTACTACGTCCAACTATGACGATTCTGTTGAAATGATCAGAGGAAGATAACGATCGAGATGATAAAAATTCTGATAGATATAAAATTGAATTAAATCAAACTACAATGCAAGACTACTTCAATTACTTGCGGTTTATTCCCACAAACACCGCCGCTGGTAAATTGTTTATAAATTAAACTAAAACATATTTTTGCAATGATATAACGATGAATTAAAACAAGTATACTAAGTAATACTTAGATAACAATTATAAAAAAATTTACCAATTAGATTTTTTTTAATAATAGATAAGCTGCAAACGAGCAGATGGTCCACCTGATGGTAAGTGGCCACCATCGCCCGTGGACATCGGCAAAACAATAGATACCCTCTTGTTTTGCTGATGCATTGCATCCTCGAAGATAGAGTGGGGAGGGAGATTGAAGAAAACAATGGTGCGGTTTCAGCGGACCCTGAGCAAGAGCCCAGAGTTCACTTGATCCGCAGTATTAATGGAATGGGAGAGTGAGATAACACTTGGCGGTCGGATTCGCATGCTGGTGGTCGCAAGTCAGTCGGGGAACAGATCCCCTACCACCAAGGGGTTGCTCTCCCAGCGGCAGAAGGGAATAGTATTCTAACCCGTCCCCCTCACGGGTAAGTAGATTAGATGAAACTCTCATTTTTCATGTCCTAGATGATTTTTACGCGATCACTGTGATCTTTACTATTGAAGCGCTCGTATGTTACTAAATTAAAATACTACCCAAACTAACCTGACTCACTAACCTGATCGAAGGTAGAAATACATTATTTTAAGAGAATTACAATATTTCCTTATTCAGAAAGGGAGCACTTATCCATACCAAGAGTATCGAGTAAGAACGATTGTTTCGCCGCCCTGTAACGAATCTCGTAAATCTTCACGTTTACGGCCGACCTTTACTGACCGTAAAAACTGGGGAGGGTTGCCATCATCACCAATTACTCAACAATCATCTTTTATGTAATAATCTGTTTCAAATCCAGTCATACTGCGCAGTAACGATTTTGAGTCAAAAAATTGAATAATAACCTGCATTCTCGAAATAACAGAAAGTCGAGCTTGGGGTTTGAGACGCGGGAGAATGTTTACATGGTCTCATTATTACGCGTAAACTCTGGCCTCCACTGCTCATTACCTTACATTCACAATCAATGAATAAGAGTAATCTACATGGTACCTATACAGCACAGTAACAAGGACAAGTGTTAGCAACACTGTTTATAAAGTAGTAGTAGCGGTTAGATCATTTTGTATTATGTGAAGTATACCGACGTGAAGACAATATATAACCTTTAGTGTGATAGATTAGGCTCAGTCTCTCTGGTGTTTTCGCGCAGTGTACATGGAAGTTAGTGTTATAGTGTCGTGGTTAAGGTCACCCTTCTCGAGGTCCACGTAAGTTTACTTTGTTATCTATTGTCATTGGCGAGGTCGAGTGGTGGAGGTGAGAGTTAATATATTATGAAGAGCTCTTTAAACCTGCTCTTGGGTTTCAATCCCCACGCACTGCTCGCCTCGGTCTAAATTGCATGTGTATACGTATTGCTCTACAGTATGCACTTACAACGCAAGTCGAGACACCAATACTAAAAACTTACTTCAAACCTTAGTAAGGCAGACCCAGCATCACGACACCACACAACAGTAAAGCCATAACGGTCACCGTGTGACCTCCGTTTGACAATTGGCTCAAGTATATTGGAACAAAGGTATACAGTTTTGGAATAAAATAAAAGGAACTAACCGTGAATATAAAATTATCAACGGTGTTGCTAGCTATTATTCAGGAAAGGTAATTTTTAAAATATAATATGTATAATGAAATGACAGTGGTTACCCGTGTTTTAGTAGATCAATGGGAAGCACTAGCCAACTAAAGATGTTTGTCTGTGATTGGAAAATACTCCTTTAGTCTCAAAGATATTGGTCATATGATAAATAATTCATTCTAATTAAAAAAAAAAGCCGATTCTCAGACCAACAGAATATGCATATAAAATTTCATAAAAATCGGTCGAGCCGTTTCGGGGGAGCTTGATAACAAACACCTCGACACGAGAATTTTATATGCTTACTAGGGGCCCGTCCCGGCTTCGCACGGGTGGATAATTTTTTTTTAACATTTTGGCTCCCGCATTCTGTCGCTCCCTCTATCGCCGCGTTACTCGCTGCGCTGCACTCCACACCGCGCCGGCGGCCCATCTGGGATTATTTTTTATTTATCTTGATATTTTTATTTCGTAATATATTTTGACTGGAATGTCCGATTTCAATAATTCAAAAAGTAGTTAACAGGTATTGAAACAGTCTTCATTACGAAATAATTTATTTGGATAAGAATTAATACAAAGTTATGGAAAACATGGTCTGATTTTGATGGGCATTTTTATCAACTTTTAAAATGTAAAAAAGTAGTTATAGTGACTTAACTACAATAGTCGGACATATGGTCTTGCGGAGTTTTTTGTAGATATTGATACGTTCTATAATATTGTACAACATTTTTTGTTCTATCATCAATACTTTTCGCAGCGCATGCGAAGAAAGATATTTTATGGCTAATTTTTTTGCACCTTGTGTTGGTTTTAGTGAGAATTTCTGGGGATTTCTAATTTTTTCTTGTAATAAATATAGCCTATGTTACTCAGGGATTATGTAGCTTTCTAATGGTGAAAGAATTTTTGAAATCGGTCCAGTAGTTTTTATGTTTATTCGTTACATACAAAAATACAAATCTTTCCTCTTTATAATATTAGTATAGATATAGATATAGATTAGATATATTTACCATATTTTTTTTTTAGTAATTTGACAGCCCTATATTCGAGTTACGCGTATGCTCTTTACAGTTTCAAGTAGTGTTAGCCAAAATAGCTCTATTTGCTTAATTGTATCCAGCTTTTAAAACAATGAAGATTTAACAGTCTATAAGCGTTTTACACCAAAAACTAAATAGTAGCGACATGTCTTTCTTAACATTAGAATATTATGCGTTATATTTTACTTCCTGATAGTTGTTTATAATAATTTTGTCGTTTACTTCCCCCGATTAGTCAATCAATGACTGTATAAGCAAGTGAAGACAAGGTATTTTTAAAACAAAATATCAATTATTATCAGTTATTGCCATTACTAAATAAATTCAATAAATATTTATCCCATCAAATATTTCATTTACATGATATTAGAATTAATATTTTTTTGAATTAATTCACTGTTTTATTTCAGAATTTTGAATCAATAAATTTTAATTTTAAGGGCTGAAAATTAAGAGCCATGTGTATCGGTCGATAATATCCTTAAAAAAGAACGTTTTTTTTTAAATATCTCATTATTTCCATAAACCCTGAAATAATGAAAAAAATATTCTTCAGAATAGTTTTATGTAGGATTCTGGCCGAAATCATCGGCTTGCATATGCTTATGGGTTACTTAAGATTACGGGTATACTCACTCATAACAATAGTACTTTGTTTTTACAAACTACAACATCTTTTCTCACTTTACCTTATTATTAGGTTATAATTTTATCTAGAATGTCAGATTAGAAATAACATAACCACACCATTTGACAAGTAATGGCCCTTTTTATATTCTTTTGCTGTAGCACAATCAAATGCTCTCCCGCCATCTTGTTTTTCCGGCATACTTGTAGTCAATAAAACAACTAAAAAAATATGCTTACAATAATAAACTATCAGCTAGTTTAATTATATAACTTTGACCGGCAAACCTTGATTTGCCATATAAATTTGGGGTGGGCCACCCTTATCACTTAGGGGGGATGAAAAATAGATAGTAGCCAATTCTCAGACCTACTGAATATGCATATAAAATTTCATAAAAATCGGTGGAGCCGTTTCGGAGGAGTATGGTAACTAACATTGTGACACGAGAATTTTATATATAAGATTATTAATCTATAATAATAATTATTATTGTTGATGACATTTATTACAGTTGAATAGTTTGTTTATATAATGATTTTGGGAATTTTTATTCCATTTTCGTTAAAACTAAGTACTAATAATTTATTTCCAACATTTAACTTTTAAGATGCGTATGCACTGTTCATTAACTAAATAGGATCTAATAGTTATAATATGCTAATGAAATGCTTTAAAACTATACATTATAGGCGATAATGTGCACTTTAAGTGTTTTATACCGGTCACAGTTTAATATAGAGATTAACTAACTTAATATATGCTAAGTTTTTCATTAAGACTATCTCGTGAGCGCGCTTACATAAATATAAAAAGCCCTACGCTACAACGACAGGGTGTTATAAGTTTCACGTGTGTATCTGTCTGTCTGTCTGTGGCATCGTAGCGGCTCAGGTAATGGATCGATTCTGATGAAGTGTTATTTGTTTGAAAGGTAATTTAATCGAGATGGTTCTAAGTTATGTATTGTGAAGATCTGATCAGCCGTTTGGAGACTATCAGCTCATTGCTAACTTGAGAGCTGCCTCACAATATGAATATATTGACAATTATAACAATCTTGTAACCATGGTAACACACTGACTGCTCACACTAAAAGCTACATGGGTTACACATAAAAAAGGCATATTTAAACAGATATTTTAAGAGAGAAACTGTGTATATTTATTTGCCTGAATTACTCGAAAAAAAGAGAGAAAATTTATTTCTTATGTCTTATTTACTAATCCTATCTACTTCTCTATCAAAAACTTTTAATCTGATTTTTCAAATTACTTTCTCTATTTCGCTAATTCTAAAATTTTCAATCTTTTTCTAATATCAAACTGTTTTATATGTATTGTACATATGATTTATTAATTATATATATATGAAAATTCATATATAAACAATTAATTATGTGGATACCAAAATAATTTATGCAAATTAAAATAAATTATTTTCGTATACCAGATGTTTTGGCTAGAAATAGCAAGTAGTTTCTAGATGCTTCTAGATGCTACACGATCACACACTACGATGCTTTCAAATCGCCATCAAAATAGTCACTGCTCTACTTTCTATCACTTATCATTAGATACGTAGATTTACCATTTCAGAGCTTTTTAAATTATTTCTTCTTCTCAAATTTATATATTTCATAACAAGCACAATAAATATTTTATTATTAAATTAATATAGTTTGACAGAAAAAAAATCGCATATAGTTTGTCAGAAACAGAGAAGTATTATGTGATTTGACAGAAATCAAAGAATTTCGTATAAACGTAGAGTTTTGACAGTTACAAAGGAAATCTCAAATTTGAATTAATTAAATAAAATGTTATGTAGTTTTGCAGAAGAACGAATTTATAATCTAGTTTGATTTAAATAAATTAATTTTGAACTAATTTTAAATAGTTTGGATTTTGGAATTTATAAAAAAATCCTGTACAGTTTCACAGAAATAAAAAAATGTTGATAAATTTAAATAATTATTTTCTAATATCGTAGACAAAGAAATTCTTATATAATTTGAAAGAAATAATCTAGTTTAAGAGAAATAAAGATTCCTTATTTAGTTTAATATAAATAAAGGGACTCTTACTTAGTTTGACTCTAAAGAAAAGGACTATATCTAAGCAGTAGAAATAAAAAAAATGTTATATAGTTTACAGAGGTAAAGAAATTGTTACACTGTGTGACAGAAATAAAGAAATTCTCATAAAATTTCGACAAAAAAATCATTTATAGTTTGACGGAAGGAATTCTTATACAAAATTTGTTGAGTAATTAAAGCAAAAATAGTTAGGTAAGCTAGGTAAAAATAGTTAGGTAAGGTAGTAGGTGTTGTTAGGCAGCATCGCAGTGTGTGCATCTTCATGGTGCGCATGTGCAGGGTGGCGAGCGGCGGCGCGGCTCGGCGGCGCGTGCGCAGTCCGACCCCGACCTGCAGTGCCGCCTCAACCCCGACATCAGCGGATACTGGGTTCGTACTCACTGCTCATTGCTCACCTCTCACCGCTCACCGCTCACTGCGGGACAGTGTTGCCAACTCACCCATTGCCTTTGTAGCTATATCTGTTGCAAATGAAAATAACAGTAACTAAATAGAGAATTCTTCTCTCAGTAGGTGTTTGGTTCAGCGTTAGATTCACGAGGTCATGGGTTTAAAACTCAGTCATCGGACTACTGACGAGGTCCAATGCTAACACAAGCATTTAGCTTTGTTGGAGAAATAGCCAGATCTATCTACAAAGTAGCTATGTTGGCAACACTGCTGCGGAATTGTTGGAAACTTTACATTTTGATTACTATATTATTAAGAGTTAAGGGAAACTGTGCAACGCCTTGGACTTACGACCAAGTTACGGAGCTCTTTTACGTTACTAACGCTGCCCGACTACTGCAATAGATAATAAAGTAAACTTATGTAAATCTTAAAAAGGGTAATTTTACTATATAGCCGGCAGCTAACTTTAGGTCCCTTTTTAGGTATAATGTTGCGCATTGTGAGCGTGCTGCGTGTCTGTATTAGAAGTTCAACCAATGTCGGGTGACTCGCTGGTCTCGCCTCGCGCTGCTCGCTAAAAAGGCCATAATAGTGAATAGTGACTTCTGCGCATTCAAGATCAAACCTATACTTATGTGCCAGTAGCTACCAGTAATGACGATACTGCTACAACCAAGAATACTTGGACGAGCCTTAGATCGTTGCAGTAGTTGTTGCTAACAATATAAGCAATTGAGTTTTCCATTTTATTATGAAATAATCAGATTTTAAGTTTCCAACATTTCCATGTAATGTCGTCATTAGTTAGAAATCACTTCAAAACTATACACAATTATGCGAAAATTTTACTACAAAACAAATAGCAACTTATCTTATATTGACCTATAATATTTAATACACCAAGTCTTCATACAAATATCACGAAAAAAGTGTCTAAACCTCACACATGAATATTGTTTATGAATACTATGACAAAAACAAGTATATAGTATCTTTTGACGAGTTTTTTAGAGTTATGTGTTTATTAATTTAATTATAAATATAATTTTGACTAATGCACAATTAGATCTCATTCAGCGTTTTGAAACTCTTTTGCTTCAGACAATTTTGTGATTGTACATATGTCTGTAGTATTATAGGTCAATATCTATACTTGTAAGACAATGAAGATGAAGACTAATGAAGATTTTCGCATGATTACTAGCTTTATATGCACTGTAGAAAATTAGATTTAATATTTAAATATTTCTTATTATATCTGTGTGTTCGTTGTAGTAATTTGATTGTATGTTAATTGTCTGTTATATATAAGATCTTCTTAATCTACTGATTTCTAATTATTTTATGTCCAAAGTTTATTTCTTAGACATATTTATTAAGTATAAGAATTTAAGCAAAGACCTTATATAATACTAGCCGACCACCTCTCGGTTCGCTGAGGTGTTCAAACTGTTCACTCACTCACTTATTCATTCATACTCCCGCAACTATGAATATACCTTTTCTTGCGACCGTTTTCAATCCGACTTATTTTGCAAATCCGACTACCACGAAAAAGTATTTTTATTTTTCGCGTTAACATATATTCTATGACCTTCACAAATAATGTGGCTTTCTATTGGTAAAAGAATTTTCAAAATCGGTTCAGTAGAACCCCCTACAACCTCACAAACTGTACCTCTTTATGATATAAGTAGATTAATACATTAAAAAGTGCTGAGATGCATTCGTCCGAATTTTGTACTGTAGTCATCGTAATAAGTCATTAATATAAAATGGCAAATATTCCATAATGAATGTAATCGTGTCCAAATATAACGTCGTTCGGTTACGGCTTTCTTAAATGTAAATTGTGCGATTGAGGTGAATGAACACATATTAATATTTAATATGAGCCTCGCGAGTCGCGCCGCCACCGAGACCGCCACAGTCTATATGGTTATTGGAAAATTTTTACTTTGTCAATATTATTGTATATGCAAATTATTATTCATATTTAATATTATACTATAGGATTTTTTGACTTCTTTCATATACTTACGTTTCGAAAAAGTTCCAATTTTTAAATACATTTTTTATCTTCATATTATATATAGTAACTTACATTCAAATATTATCAATGTTTAAGAATTTTGCAAGATTACAGTCAATCACTACTCAGATTTTTTAAATATTAAAACAAAAATATATTAATGAGATTTTAAAATCTAAATAAAAAAACTAAATAAAAGCTTACAAAGGCGCGATACTTGGCGTTACTACTTTTGCTTTTGCCATAACTTTTTCTAAATATATGCAATAACCTTTATTAATCAATGAACTGTGTAATACAAAATGAATCGTTTAAATCGTATCAAATGGTACCTGAGATAAGAACATAAAGGCCACATCAGTAAGCACTCAGCGTCAACGGGCTGTAATTAATAGAACAAGCCTTGTGGAGTTGTGGGTGCATGTCCTTAAACTTTACACTAAAACGATTACATGTACATTAATATTATGGATATATATCGTATTCAACTTTGTACATAATAATATATAAAATATGAACTACTAAAAGGGGTTTAAAATATTCACGAGTAATTTCACTATTTACTCATTCTCATTCCTTACAACCTTCTTCCTTCAACGCTTAATTCAAAAACCTGTATATCGTCCCGAAATCCCAAAGTTGGGATACGATAGGTCAATTCCTTTAGTGCATTTACGAAGTCTCATCATCATCGGCATCTCATTACTCATATTGTTTAAAATTCAATCCCTCCTTATCCTATCCCCTCCCAACAATAACTATTCTCGTGAAATTTTATTTGGATGTCGTAACTATTTTTAATTTTTATTTTTTCGTTAATATTTTCTTTAATTGTAAATAGTTTTAACTAATTTATTTGTTTGTCTCAATAATCACAAATTTTCTTTTTTGATTTTTTTTTTTGAACATTTGTATATGCGCTGAGCTGGCGGGCGTTAGTAAACTGCGACACAGTTTTTTACTAATGCAGTTACTATCGTTTGTGATGTTTCAGAAATGTGTAATGTGTTTCAAATAAATGAATTTTTAATTTTTTTTTTAAGTCAGTTCTCTATCCGTTAATCGAGATATTGATTAAATAAAGTGTAATTGTAGTTACGACCCATGCTTTGTAATATATTCGTAATCGAACACTTATTTGTTCTAAAAATTTGTTTCGCGATAAAACATAGCCTATGTCCTTCCCCGAGCTCTAATCTATCTCTGTACTAAATTTCATCAAAATCGGCTCAGTGATTTAAGCGTGATTGCGAAATGACAAAACAGACAATCTATCATTCAATAGATGGCGTATTACCTACGATTATTTACTGGCAAACCAACAATTTTACTCCTGAGCTTTATACTTAAGACACAGAGCTACAGCATTACTGTTAGATTATTCGCGACGGAAAAATAATTATTAAAATGACACGGCGACGTATTTATATTGTAACCTTTTAACTTTTCGTTCAGTTGTGCCAACATCGAAAGTCAAATGCTACTCAGATCATTGTTGCCAACAACATAACTAACATTATACTGCTAGCACGGATTGTTTGCTTCATCTTTGTTTATTTTAGATCCTTGAATGTTGATGTAGTCAATTTTTAAAAACAATCTAATAAAATATTCAATATCAATTTATAGTAAACATCTCAAACATACAAAGAGTACTTACAATTTTATAATATAAAACTATGTTATTAATGAAATCGATCTTTATTTACATATAAATAAAGGCTATTACCCAAAGCTGCTCATTACCGTCTGTCTGTGGGTTATTTATTGCACATTACGCAGACACCAGTTCCCAGAGTATTCTAATATAATTCGTATATCGAAATGCCGAATGGTTTTAATAGAATCACTGACATTGTTTATGTTAGAGTACCGTCTTCTATGCGGTTCTCAAACTTTAAATTACATGAATTAATTGTAGTCATATTTTTGTTTATCCCCTATATCACTGGGAATTAGTGAAATTTAAAATCCGTAAAATAATTTTCATAATCTAATATATATATTCAGATACTAATTTAAATCATTTTATTATATAGTAAATATACAAGAAACCAATCATATCTTAGTACATAGAAATCTAAAATTTAAAAGGGCTTAGGTTTTCATCACGTAGTCAATATCAGCACTCTTCCGGAAATATAGACGTAAACATTCAACATCGTATAGCAGCGGCCTTTTTTTTGTCCCGGGGGAATCTGCTGATCAGATACTCGACCTGCGGGGACAGATCGGATTATGCGGGGTTGGTATAAACTGCCTCGGAAGGAGACAGCATGATCCGCTAAACCTAACCAGGGTGTTCCTACGTGACACCTGGTAAGGGCAAGCTACGGTATCGACTTCGTTCCGCGAGCTGCCGGCACTTGTCCGAAACCGGACACTACTCTGGGGTGAAGAGCGGCCTGGCTTAAGTGGCGTAACCTGTGACAGACGAATGCCTGTAAAACTCAAGGGCTTAGTTTATAAGAGCATGATCAGGCCAGTCCGAACATATGGCAGCGAAATTTGGGCCGTAACTCAGCGCTAAATCTATGCCATCCAAGTCGCTGAGATGAAAATGCTTTGGTGGATGTGCGGAGTAACGAGACTCGACAAAATCCGCAACGAGTACGTCCGCGGCAGTCTCAGTGTTCGTAACATTGCCGACAAGCCGCAAGAGAGCAGGCTACGTTGGTATGGGCACGTCAAAAGAAGACCTCCTGATTATGTGGGTAATGTTGTGGCCAATCTAAACATCACGGGGTTTAGACCCAGAGGGCGACTAAAGACGAGATGGATGGATGTGGTCAGCGTAGATCATACTTCCTGCAATGTCTCTGACGAGGACACGTCCGATAAACCGGACCGGACATAGAGCGAAGTGGAGGAGAAAAATCAGAAACGCAGACCCCACAATCAGATGGAAATAATAAACGGCCAGCCAGCCACGGAGAGAGAGAGTCAATATTGTTTAGAGAAAAGTACTTTTCGAGCTATAATCAAATATGGCGCGTTTAACGCTTTTAAACAGGTGGCAATACTGACGTACATATGCCGGGATTTCAGCTGATTAGGATCTTATGTCGTTGTACGGTTGTTCATTAGCTAAATGTTTTTTTTTAACTTTCTATCGGCAAAAGTGTATGAATTACTACGTGAAAACTAAAGGGGGACGCGGGAGGTATCTAGGTATATACTACGGTTGGGCACCGAGGGGGGAGAGTATAAAAATAGTAAAAAATGGGTCACATAGTTTGGTTACGTTTCCATATATGATTTCTTTTTTAATTTATTTCAAATATAAAATTAGATTTTCACTTTATTCTACGTAATGTGCTAAATATATACAAAACATAAAAATGATTATAATATCTAACTTTTAAAGCTCATAAAACTATTAAGTATTTTAAGAGAGCTAGTAGAGTTTTTGATTAGATAAAGGTATATATTTTATCATTAGAGTGGTTGATAAAGATATTCGTTTACGAATTTATATTTGACCGTTTTACATTTAATCTAACGAAATTTCCTCCGTACTAATTGTAGATAAAGATTCGAGATCTTTTTATATTATAAATTTTATAGCTTGAATAAACAGCTACATTAGCTGTTCTAATATCGTTGAAGTATTTTTTAAATGTTTTATAACAAGAAATATTTGAACATTTTTGTTTATTTATAGGTATTAGGTATATTATTCTCATTTTTTAAATGATTACTGGCAGTATGGATCGCATTAGTATTGTTAACCCCTCTAAGTAAGCTAAAATGCTTGTTCTTTTTATATGCTATCGTTTGGCCGTTGTTCGTCCGACCGATTGTTGGCGTTTGACCATTACCTTCTATGATAGTAAGCAACCACACGGTCCAGGATGGATCACGCCTTCCTAGAAGATTCCTGTTTACTCTTGCTTTGAAGACACCAATATTGTACCTGTAAGTTTCGCAGGCGAATAAAACGTGTACCTTTGGCGTTTCGGTCGCGATTGTCAGTTGCTGTTCGATAGAAGAAGAGGGCGGGTGGAATTAAATTGTACATTTCCTGGGCACACTCACAGAAATGTATCCAATAAAACACCGATAAGGACTATCAAGGCTTTACAACCTGGTTCTGAGCAAAGTGTCGTCTCCTATTAATCTCCTAGCACGTTTCTCAATCGAATCTAGAGCCTCGAGTTTGTACTTGGCAGAGCCGTCCCATAGGTGAGAGCAGTACTCCATACAAGACTTGATTTGCGATTTATATAAACCCTCCTTGGACATAATATCAAGTTATTGAGCGGCTAGCTGAGTCTTCGACGTCGAAGTCGACGAGAGAGTTACACCCAGAAGCTCCAGGTGATCTGTTATCCCTGGAATGTGAACCCGCGACCTATCGATCGTAAATTCACCGCCTGAACCATTGACCTACTGATGCTTCATATTAAAATCTATATTATAAAGTAATTTTTGAGGAACAACACTAGTCTAATATACAGCTTTTCTCTATTACTCCAATAAACACTTTATTAAATTAAGTGGAATAGAATTTGACTGTAATTTTGTTTCGTTGAATAGATTTTTAATAAAAAGCTATTAAAAAGTATATTACGTCACAATTGCACTTCGTATCTTTGCTACGGTGCAGTGTAGACGTGCTACGTCATCGCTCTACTTAAGTTTAAACTTGTTCGAACTCGCAAAAAATAAATCCAATAAAGACTAAATACTATGAGAAGATCAGATAAAATATTATTCTAATCAAATAGAGTTGGCCAAAATATTTGTTTTTTTTTGAAAGAAAATATATTAACTACGTCTTCAAAAATTGAGCTATTAATGCATATATTTATGAAGAAATGCATTGGTTTGTTATATCTCAATAGATACACACTTCAGTGCTCCAATAATTCAAAAGTAATGAACAGTTCAAATATAAAATGATTTATTTAATACAAATTTATGGATAACATGATCTGATTTTGGTCAGCATTTCTATCCGCTTTTAAAATATAAAAAAGTTATATTGTAGAATATTGTTCCATCAACTAGTAGGGTTACCTATTTTTTTCCAGTAATAAATATAGTCTATGTTACTCAGGGATTGTGTAGCTTTATATTGGAGTAAGATTTTTTTAAATCAGTCTAGTACTTTTTGAGTTTGATTGTTACGAACATACAAAACTTTGCTCTTTATAATATTAGTATAGAAGTTCATTTTTAATTTTAATTTATTTCATACAAGTTGACACGACAGACGTCGTCCTGTCTTAACTATGAATATTGAATTTGAATTGGCTGTCAAAAGCTTACATTAGAAAAGTTAATATGGTCATTGTTTTTTTTAATTTTCTAATTTTCCGCGCAACTTTCTTAACGTTTTCTTACATAAGAACCTTTTCATGACATTAACAAATACGACAAAAAAAAAGTATCGAAATCGGTTCAGCCGTGTACGCGTGATGCCGTGACAAAGGGAAATAGGGATTCATTTTTATATATAAGAAGAAGATTGATATTCAATGCGATTATTTTCGAGGACGAATCAACAGCAACATTAAATACTGTTTAATTATGTTGTATGTCTACAGTGGCTTTTGTAGATCTTTTAACGAGTTGAATAACTATACAAGTAGTTTGAAATGGCAACTCATATTGTATAATATAGATCAAAGATCTATAATTAATGTCAAAGTTTGAAAAACGCTGCCAACACTCGGAGCTCTCGTGTTTTATGGCGTATTATGCTATAATAATATTTTTTACTTAGCACATTTGTTTATCATCTGTCAATGTGTGTGTGCGTGCGTCTGTGTGGGATGCGCGGGCGCAGTCCGTTCACTAGTCTCTATTACGATAAAATCAATTATGGATCTTCTTGTTTATTGAACGTTTTTTTAATAATTACCTTATAAGGAAATTATTTATGTTTCTCTTTTGCGTAGGCAGTAAGTTTAAGAAGAGTTTTCTTTAAATCGATTCAATCAAATTGTAACTAGTTTACTATAGTATCATCATCATCACGATCCTTCAATGGCCCACTGCTGAGCCGGGTCTCCTCCTCAGAATGAGGAAGATGTTAGGCCATAGTCCACCACGTTGGCCCAGTGCAGGTTGGCAGACACACACCTTTGCGAACTTTTAGGGAACTCTCAGGAGTGCAGGTTTCCTCACGATGTTTTCCTTCACCGTTAAAGCAACTGATATTTAATTGCTTAAAACTCACATAACTCAGAGTCAGAGGTGTGTACCCAGGATCGAACTCGGACCTCCCGAGTAAGACTTGAAGTCTCAACCACTTCAATCACTGCTTTTGTACTATAGTATATTAATATTATCATTTAGTATAATATACTATATTTCCATTGATTATTTCTATGTTCTATATATCGGGGTATAGTTGGGGTAGGGTAGTAATGATGAGGACTTGTTGTTAGTCTTTGCATTATATTTAGATGTGTTAACAAACCTTAGGTTAGGTTTAGGTTAAGTTAGCCTTAGGTTAGGTTTACGTTAGGTTAGGTTAGACCTTATATTCTAACCTAAAATAAACAGTGAGACCAGGCAGTGGAGGTGAGTGTTGCCATGAGAGGCACTGCCTGGTTACCTGTCCAAAAACTACAGAATCGTAAGGTTCGGTTAATTTATTCAAATCGGCTCCCTCTTCTGACATATATAATTGAATTTTCATACCTCAGTGAAGCGTGGACGCACTGCAGAACCTGGTGTCATAAATACTTTTTAATATTATTGTCTGTCTGTTTGTTTATTTCATGTAGATAGTGCACATTTCTAAAATTATCTATTTGAAAGGCTTAACTTGTATTTATGCTGCATTTTATTTCAAGCGGATATTAGTTAGCAAATCTTCATTTGAGCCTGGGGTTTGTGACTTAGGCTTAACTCTTTACATGTATAAGCACTCCAGATAGTCAAGAGTTTATATATTTAAACAAAAGTTCTCTAGAAATGTATACTACTATTGTTTTCTATCATACCCATACTAAACTAACATATAGTCGATCACTACATAATATAAAACAGTCGCTTCCCGCTGTCTGTCTGTATGTTCCTATGTATGCTTAAATCTTTAAAACTACGCAACGGATTTTGATGCGGTTTTTTTAATAGATAGAGTAATTCAAGAGGAAGGTTTATATGTATAATACATACATAATATAGTAGAGAAACACTGGTCATTTTAGAGGTTTCTAATGTGATGTCGTAAATAAACACATTTTTTGCGCTTACATTGCAAACGCTGTCTGAACCCTACGAGATAGATCAAAATATTGTACTACAGTATTGTACACCTTAAAAAGATCTACAAAAAAGTCCACTATAGTATATGTCTATCTCTTAGGGATGACCCACAATAACCCTTTTTTATCCGAAGCCGGGTCGGGTCGACTAGTAATATAATAAACTACAGTGAGTAAAGTAAGAGGCACTTATATGTACAAAAATATAAAAAATGTGTAACAAAGCCGAATCTAATAACCAAAGGTTTTATGTTCTTTCGCGGTATACTGTAACTGCTCGTAGTGTTCTGTTACACGTTTATGTTTTACATTTTTTTTTAACTTTAAACTGGAATTGATTGTATTCAAAATGGCGGATGTGACTCCAATTAGAAGTAGAAATCGTTTGAACGTCTTTTGTTACGAATGATTTACGATTTGAGATATTTGGGTTAGTAGTATTGCAAACTCTTATACTATGGTTTTACTCACCTTTCTAGATTAAATTATGCTTAAGATCTTTAATCTTACATGCTAGGTTTATTTTATGGACTTTTAGGCTGCGTTCTTACCAGAGATGTGCGAGGATGTGTTTGTTAAGAAACAATAAATTTGCTTCATTTAGTAATAGCTATATAAGGATTTTTCAGATTCTCAATATTTTTAGTTCTTTACGCAATAAGTTAACAATAATATAATGTTTTAGACCTTAAAATAATAAAAAATGAGATTTATTTGCTATTGAATATGTAGGCGCTTTTCAAATCATCATATAAGTCCAGAGAAAAGTCAATGCATGAATCCCTAAGAATATCTTGTCTTTTATTTAAATTCTAAAAAGTGCGAAATGTACAGACAGAAATAAAATTTATTTAATAGTACTGCATTTTCACATGTATAGATTTATCAATAATTTTAATATATTGTTATTAAATTAAAATATTTAGGCGCTTTAAGGTAGTAAATATATTTTATCATTATCCCGCAGAAACTCTGAATTTTTCCGGGATAAAAAGTAGCTTTTGTGTTAATCCAGGTTACAAAGTATATGTGTAACAAATTTCAGTGAAATCCATTCAGACGTTTTTGCGTGATTGACTAACAAACATCCAAACATATAAAGTTTGTAAGGATGTATAAATATATGGATATATTTGTTACTCTTCTACGAAAAAACTACTGAATGGATTTAGATGAAACTTTACAATAATATAGCTTACACATCAGAATAACACATAGGCTATAATTTATAATGATATAGCGTGAACTATCCAAAATATAGCGGGTGAAACCGCGGGGCGCAGCTAACTTATAATATTAGTAACAAGTAAGATTAATGAACTTCTCACTGAGTAGAGATTCACTTATGAAACATTTACGTAAGTAATTACAATTTATAATCAAATTACAGATGTTACCAAAAATTCCAATATTACGTCATATTTACGTGTTTAATCTTAATGTTAGGAAATGCTTTGGTAATATTGAATGTGGATCGATATTTTTTAATTAAAATTGCCGCGATTTGCGCTTACATTTAAATATATTTGATGCGCAACAGTTACATTATATTGTTGTTCAATTTCGACATTTTATTTAGTTCAGTATACATGGAAACTAGCTTCTTTACTCTCTCTTTCTTTATATTTATGGAGACAGTACCTTTCAAATTATATATAAAATAAATATGTCGGAGAATAGTTAAAGATTATCGAATAATCGGGTCATCGCCATCTACGGTGTTAGAGTAGGGTAGTAGTCACTTCCGTCGTATTGACAGTCTCGACCCTTTATATGCCTTCGACAGTCTTACTCTCTCTCAAGGTGTGAAGTAGTCTCTAAATAGTGTCAGTGAGTGTTAATTGCAGTTGCAGATTAAGGTCACGTGGGTACCTTACAATGTAGTTGCCACGTCTTTTGTTAGGTTAGGTTTATGTGAGTCACAAGTCCAAGACACTGCTTAGGTTTCTCTCGTAATTGTTAGAGATCATATTTGATTATTTATCGGTTCAGCAGAAGTATCTACGTTGCGTTTCCCAATTGTCCATTCAATATCATCACCCCTTATAGTGCCTTATAGTGCCCTCTCCCCCTTCCTTCTCATCATTAAAATCCCCGAGAAATACTTAAATGCGGCGGAATTACGTAGGCAGATTTTATGCAATTATCAACCCCAACGTTAGCAGGAGTAAGGAGAGCCCTATTCCCCCGTTTAATACTTACGTATACTTCAACGGCCCTTATAGTATATTCCATAAAAGTTAATATTTTATTAAATAATGTCTTAATACAATCAATTTGTGACTTACCGGCGATTCGTCCACGCCTCACTTTGGGACTTTGAAATTTTCGACCACCGGTTGGCATGCAGTACTTCAAAGCCGATTATGGAGTCATAAAATTATATATTAAAATAATTAAACCAATGCATTTATTACTTCATTTACTGAGCTTTTTAATTGCATTTTTGGAAACGAAAAAAAAAGGGAAAAAATCAAGGGAAAAAATTAATTCTAATTTTTTTTTCCTAAAAAAAATTAGAATTAATTTTTTCCCTTGATTTTTACAAAGTTAGACCATATCAATTTTTAAAATATTTTTTATGTAAATATTTAATATTGTATAGAACATTCTTGCCAACTTTTATAATATGTAAGTTACTTTACTGTAAATTTTATCACAATCAGTTAAGTAGATTAAGCATATAAGAGTACCAAACATACATCCATCCATCGATTCCTCTTCACAATGTTTTATATTATATATAAGCTGTCTGCTCTTTTTTAACATTTAATTTAAGCAGTTTAATCTGAGCAGTGCTGTCTGTATGTCACACTAGTTTTATAGGTACAGATAAAAAATGTACAAACACGGAGGTCCATGTTTCTCAAATAAACATCATTTACCAGATAATCTCAGTAATAGGCATTCAACAATCAATTAAAAATGTTCCCGTATAGTTAGAGCGGTATAAATTAAAACACCGTGTATATCGTAGTGACGACGAACTGTGGCCTGTGGCCTGGCCGTGGACCACACGCGAAGACTATTAGGAATTAGGGAGTCATTAATTCATTAAGCTACTTTCTCGACCAATAAAATTTTTAATGAAGTTTTTAATCAGATATTACTTTTTGTTTTGGGTATAGGAATATTATATTACCGTTTATGTCTAGGGTCGTTATCTATTGGGGAAATTATCAAACTCTGTGTCGTATATACTAGCAACCTGCTCCAACTTTGTATGGATGGCTGTAAGACAGATTTAGAGAATCACAAGTTCAAGGCACTGCTTAGATTCCTGTCGTAACTGGTAGAGATCATGTTTAGTTATTTATCGGTTCAGTAGCAGTCTCTACGATGCGTTTACCCAATAGTCCATTCAAAACTACATTCACCTTGTAGAGTTTTTCAATATACCTACCCACCCCACCCCTCTCCTTATCTTCTCCTTTTCATTCCTATATAACAGCGTGAACGAAGTACGAATCAACAAACCGATTTTCACATTTATATTATATAGAGTATGGATTAACGTCACAATTCTTTTGTGATAATATTCACATCCTATGGGTCCTAATTTTTATTACGTGAAGGTAGAAAAGGATGATGAACTAACACTTTTGAGGTATCTTCGGGTAGCGGGATCAAAGCCCTCGCTGACATAGTACAGGACGATTTTATAATTTAAGATTAAATTACAAATAAAAGTCATTCAATCCTCCCTTCGGCTTCTTTCTTTTAAGTTTTTCCCATCCTTGTATACAACAAAAATATATATATAAAACAGTAAAATCCCTCTTCAACAACAATTCATACATCTCGAAAGCTCTCGATATAATCGTTACATAAAGTTGCATTTTATCAAAATCAATAGAATTAGAACCGGTACATTATCTGTAGTGATACTCTTATAGGGCAGAGGTCACAATTAATTATCCATATATATTTAAATATATGTGAATTAACCGATCGGGCGCGTGAGAAATAACTCGGCTCAAATACGTAAACCTCACTTTATTGAGTGTTTAATGTTTTATTACTACATAATTATAAAAAATGTTAAGTCTTTAACTTAATTAATGAGGAACGACGAAAAATGGGGGATTACATGTTGTTATGAACGCTGATTGCTGATCATCATTATAATATTACATACTAGTTACATGCTCTTGCTTTGTCGATAGATCTTTAGAATTAGATAGTGTCCACTTAGAATAAATTAATATTTCTAATAAATAAATTATACTAAAACATTCATTCTATCAAGCCATTCAAATATACATTACACACAATGTGACGTCACGTCTTGCGAAACGTTTTTGTTTTTAACATTTTTCATAGAGCAATAAGTAAAGATATACATAGAGGTTACAAAACTTCTAGGTATATAAAGACGATTTTTCCACACAACATACTAGCTGACCTGTCCTCGCTTCACTGAGGTATATTAAACTACAGGTAAAATGTAACCTTCCCTTGACTTCAGTCATCCTCAAGTTTTAGTGAGATTAACGAACAGCAATTCATTTTTATATATAAAGATTACTATGCAATACTTTTATGATTTATTTTTAAATCTCCTCGGAAAGTGCTTTTTCTAAGATATATAAAGGTTAATATAATTTGTGAAGTAGGACAGTTCTTATCTCGATACTATGGTGGTGATAGGGAGACATCCCCAACGGTCTATATCGAGCTTCCAAGATTGTCGAATAGTTAAGGTTAGGTCTATCTCCAAGAGAATACCAATATGACATAAATTGCCTATGGATCAGTTTGTAAACCTCCGATATGTATCTAGTTCCTAAAGATGTCAATAAACATTATTTTCGACAAATTATGAACATAATATCTGAACCAGCACAGTCCACTACGTAGATCAAAACCCAGATACCATCAACAACATAGTTATCCAGTTCATAAACATTTAAGTATCCAGCACTAAACTTACTCATTACAATACGTGGAATATAAAAGATCCAAAGATAAACGTATCAGGGGCAAATAAAAAGGCACTTGGTTATTATACTGCAATAAACATTGGTTCTGTTCTGTTTATATCCTAATCTCACTTATACTCTGATAGACCATTAAAATTGTTTACCGCTGCCATGTATTTATGGGATTTGGATGGACCGTTATAGATATGGTGGTTTATCCCCTATTTGAGATGGGTAATAAGTTTAACATTTGTTTCTTAATCTAATTTCTCCTAAATGAGATGCTACGAGTATGTTTAGCATTGCATTTTTTGAAGATATTTTGGATATTAAGACAAAAGAATCATGAAAAAATATAGACGTATATGTATTTATTAATCACGAAATTCTCACATTTTTTTTTTAATATTTTAAAGAGGGTTTAATCATGACTTATTATATCACCATCATAATTAAACTCACAAACATTATTCACATACATCTTTTTAATAAAGCTAAACGAACAGCCCTATAGAGCCTAACCGTATCTTCCGACAAGGGACAAGCCAAAAGACTGTTGCACCAGCCTATATTACTGCTATTAGTACTTAAATATATTTGACGACACTCATTGCGGGGACATTCCATCAATATATGGTACACCTCCTCAACCACGTTACATAGAGAGCAATCGAAAGATTCAGCCTTACCCATCATGTATGCGAACTTATTAAATGGAATATGCCCGCAACGAAATCTTAACGCCAAAACAATATCTTTCCAACTTAATTTACCTTTATAGAATCACGGAAAATAAGGAAGCGAAGGCTGGATCGTACTATACCAAATACATTTCTTACGAGAACGTTCGTCAAAATATTCGGACCAAATACTGCGGCAAGCACTCCTAATAATAGATATTAAGTCTGACAAGCACATATACTTCGTTACTATACCATTAAAAGTAGCTTCTTTCGCCAACCTATCCACTTCCTCATTCTCTGTGATACCAACATGAGAAGGAATCCAATGAATCAAAATATTTACATTATTAGCTGATTGATTAACGGTAAGCTAAGTAAATTAATAAATATAATTTATACTTGACTAAATAATTTTTTAATTATATCTTTTCATATTAAATTATCTCTTTCTTTCTTGGAAAAAATTTTACTTAAATTTTTTTTAATTGAAATTTCAAACTTAAACTCCTTAACCAATATTTAAACTTTAATAATTTGATCTATATTAATACAAATTATTTTTTAATTTAATTTAAATTAAATTAGTGCATCCATATTATGATGTATACTCGATACACATTAGGTTTATATAAATATTTTTGTAGTGCCAACCCTATCTATAATACTAATTCTACTTACAATTCTGGTACCATCAACCAATTCTAATTATAATCAAATTAATTCGCATGTCGTAATATGAAAATATTTCTAAAGGTACTGTGCTATAGATAAGCACGAGTTTATTGTAATAAATATACTAAATTTAATAGCTCCAATTTGATATAACTTAGATTTTAAACTATATTAGTGGACAGTTTTGTGTGTTGAGATTATTTGCTATCTATACACATTTATATTTAAATTCCTATAATATTATACCATTACCTTTAAAATTAAGATAACGCAACTGGATTTTAATTATTTTGATATATTTACGACATGCCTCTCACTTGTTATTGTTACTTACCGTTTTAAACTAACTAGTTTAATAAACTATAACATATGCTACAATCAGGCAATCAAAGTCACGGAAGAGTTCCTAGTTCCATCATCAGAGCAGCTCCAAGATATTATTCAATCTAAACATTATATCTTAGCAACACTGTTTATAAAGTAGTAGTAGCAGGTAGATCGTTTAATATTATTTCAAGTATACCGACGTGAAGACCATATATAACCTTTAGTACGATAGATAAGTCTCAGTCTCTCTGGTGTTTTCGTGCAGTGAACATGGAAGTTAGTGTTGTAGTGTCGTGATTAAGGTTACCCTTCTCGAGGTCCATGTAAGTTTACTTTATATTATCTATTGTCGTTAGTGAGGTCGAGTGGTGGAGGTGAGAGTTAATATATTATGAAAGAGCTCTTTAAACCTGCTCCTGGGTCTAAATTGAGGGTTCTGTACAATTTTAATAAAGGGACAAACACTATCAACACTTTGATTTTCGTGTGTGGGTCAAGGGTCATATCTTTTTATCGCGTTGACTTGGAAGTTTGATTTTCTTACAGCTGCAAGGGATCGTACACGATGCACAATATCCTGAGAAAAAAAAGTCTTGTCAGACAGACAGACGGACAACAAAGAGATCCTATAAAAACTCCTCTTTTTCTTTTAAGGTACTAAACCCTAAAAAGGATTGCCTAATTAATATACATAACTAAGTGTTGTTCCTTTGAAAACGCTTAAAAAGTCATGACGTCATGAGTGACGTCACATCGTGTGGGGCAATCGCAGCATAATCGTAATTTTTTGGCAATAGTTATGCGTATAGATAATCTTTACACTACAAAAATGTTATCAGTAATGTCGTTTCCACACGACGTGACGTCATAATGTGTTTCACACCACGTGACAGAATGCATTTATTTCTTATTATTCATAAGAAATTGTTTAGATCTTATTAGAAGTCTGAAGTAGATCTGAGTGTTTGGATGTTTGTTAATCACGTAATAACTGCTGAACGGATTTTAATGAAATTTGGCATACATATATAATTTTTGGTCTGTTTTAACATATATTTTTAATTCCGGAAAAATACAGAGTTCCTGAGGGATAATAATAAAATATGTTTATTGTAGTTAGCGCCGTAATATTTTATTTCGTAACAATATATTGAGTGACAACGAGTAGAAGTATAAAAAGTAAAAAACTAGCGCCTATATATCACAGATCGTCTAAGCTAATTAACAAACTAGGCGACTACGTATATAAAATTTTGATAGTAAAATTAGAATCGTTAAAATGTTAATAAAAACTGTAGTAAAGTACTAATAAATTTGGTATTATATGAAGGTAAGTTGGGCGATAGCGGCGACTTGCTTTATTGTACACTAAAAAGTTTCACACATTTGGAAACTTTTTATTTCTATTTTAGGAGTTAGATATTACCATTGATGTTTTTCTGTCGTTTTCACTAGTTTGACTAGTACTTTGTGCAATAAATATTGACTTATTAATATAGCGTATTGTGATCTTTATTTTGGGTCAAGTGAGCTATTGATTTTATTCCTTGATTTTGTCGTCTAGGAGAAAGTTTAACCGTGAAAAGACTTCAGTAAACCTGCTATTGGATCTCTAGCCCCAGGTACTGGTCGGCTTTATAAATAGATTATTTAGTCTGCATATTATAATCGTCTTATGTGCAGCCCATATAAAGATGCAACTATTTTAAATAAAATTCACAGCAAAACCTAAAATTATCAGGTTTTAATAACAACGTATGTATGTATGTAAACGTTTACTATATATATTTATAGTTTTATACTCTATATACATTTATACGTATATAATGTATATAACTAGTGACCCACACGGGAGCAGAGCATGTTTGTAGTAGTTATTGATATGATCTTTAATATTGTGGAACATTTTTTGTTCGATCATAAATACTTTCCGTAGCGCATGCGATAATTATTTTTCACCTTGGGTTACATTATTAAAATTTTATTAGGGACACCTAATTTTTTCCAGTAATAACTATAAGGTATATTACAGAGGGATAATGTAGCATTATAATGGTAAAAGAATTTTTGAAATCGATCCATTATTTTTTGAGTTTATTCGTTACAAACATACAAGTCTATATAGATTAATGAAATTAAGTTTATGCCAAGTAGGTGTTCCATGACACCTCTCATTCAATCAAAAACTCATACATATCTTTATTATCTATCTGATTTATCTAGAAATATACGATAAGTAGTTAATGATATATAGTAATCTATTAACCAAAGAGTTAACAAAGTAGCGATTAAATCAAGAATTTATTGGTAATGTATCTCCCATCTTTATATCTTTCGATTAGAATAAGATTACCATGATATTAACAGATTTAAAATAACAAGAAGTCAGTGGAATAATCATAGACAAAATAGGTATATGATTAATGAAGTTTCTCTAAAAGTAGAAAAGTAGTTAAGTAGCAAATACAAGTCATAAACAGAACGATTAAAATACCGCGAGCATATGTAACTCGATATAAATGTTACTGTGACACACTTAGACACAGCTATGTTAATGTTAATTTCCCACTGTTGGGCCATGACCTTTTATGAAGTGGGAAAGCCTTGTTACTTGTGGGATATGTGTAGAATTTGTTTTCATGGGTTCTCTCAATCCATAGTTGTTCAAATGCGGAATTTTAGGAGCCCAAGCCCCGGTTTCAGAAGTTTGTAATATTTAATAATTATTACATTTTTTGTAAATTTTTCATCTTAAAATTGATTAGTGGTCAGAGTAATAACTATACTCTCATATAAATGACGTGATGCAGGAGACTATATTTGTCTCTAGGGTTAAATGAGTGAATAAATAAAACAGGACTACAGTAGCTTTAAATATTTGGCTAATTCTTAAACTTACTGAAATAAACCATTACTCGTTTAGTGTCGGAAACATATTTTTTTTCTTCCCACATTTAATAGCTCTGTTTTTTTTTAAAAAGATTACTAGCAGTATGGATCACATACTAGTATTCCCGTTACCCCTCCCAGTAAGCTAATAAATAGCTTGTATCAGGAGTGGGCCACGTCAGTAGTCCAATGTCCGGGATTTGAACCCACAACTTGTTGATCGTGAATCCAACGCCCCCACCACTGAGCTACTAACGCTTCAAATATGTGATAGGTAGACTTGTGATACAGCATCCGAATTTCTTTAATGACATGGCTGCTCGGTTTTCTAGGCTATGATAATAAATATCCAGTTTCCAAGTGAATCGTACTCGTATGTGCGATGTGCCATACGAAGATTCTCGTTTCCATCTCGTTATTTCTGTTTTATTGTATGAATACGTAATGTTATGGGCGCTGGCGATGGCGATGGCGATGGCACGGCGACGGGGGCGCGGGAGCAGGCGAGCGGCCAGCACCGACGCCGACATTGCGACACCGCCAATTGCCGAACTTAGGTGATACGGTAAATTGTCATAGACTAAATAGCTCAGACGTTACACTATGTGTCATAGAATGAGAGAGGAATTATACCCATTACTGTACAACAATACGAACACACGTAAAAATTTAGACGTGCATAGCTTGGCGCTTGAGGCCCAGGAACAGGTTTAAAGAGCTCTTTCATAATATATTAACTCTCACCTCTACCACTCGACCTTGCTTACTATTATAGATAATAAAGTAAACTTACGTGAACCTCAAGAAGAGTGACCTTAACCATTTCCATGTACACTGCGCCACAACACCAGAGAGACTCCTTTTAATCTATGGCACTAAAGGTTATATATTGTCGGTTTAGATTATTTACGTTTAAACTAACTAAATGTTTGTGTTGTCATAAATATGTAAGTCTAGGTTTGATGTAAAATTTCTCAATTGTTATAGAGAATTTAGTTTTAATACTGATGACTAAATAGAGGAAGACTTTTTTTTATATGTCAAAAATCTACTTTACATAAAGAAATGTGACATCAATACGTACACCTCTCCTCAGTTTATATTGTTGATTTTTAGAGGTGCTCACTTTTTTGGTGCCGCACAAAAGATTTTTCATACTAAACTTCAAAATATAGTAATCTTGGTCATTTAAGATAGAATGTCCTTCAATTGATAATACTGATATATAAACTGGAAAATAAAATCACTTACAAAAAGCAACGACGTCTTTCCCGCTCGGTCTTATCTTGTTTCCTCTTAACACTTATGTAACAATCCTTACATTCACAATTTCTAACAAAAATGGATGTTTTTATATTACCTTCGTTACCAATCCATACAATTTATTTTAGTCAATTAGGAATTGTTCACGATTACATTAACATAATTTACATATTTTTTTAATGAAATACTTTTTAAGGCCATGATTTACCCTCCCATCCCGTTAATGCGGTTCTAGTGAGCTTTAAGTTCTCCTTCAGGGTCCACTGTAATCATAGCATTCTTCTCTTCATTCCCTTTATTCACTCTATCTTTGAGGTGGCAATGCATCGGCAAAACAAGTCACTCTCTTGTATTGCTTATGTCCATCGGCGACAGTGGCCACATACCATCAGGTAGGCCGTCTGTTAAAAAAATAAAGTAACAGTTAATTTTTACGCTATTAATCAATTAATATGGTAAAAATAATATGCCACTGTTTTTCATTCTAGATCTCAACGTCTAAATAAACAATAGATCTAGAAAACACGACCTACGTTACGACATCACAAGCTTTGCTGAAAATCTAAAGTAGATCAGATTTTGGAAATCAGAAATCATTTATACAATATCGCTGAAGGACATTAGCACTCAATTGACTAGCAATTGGAGTTATTCGTCTGCGCTAGCCGTTTTTGCATATGGCCCTGACCGTCTTCGTACTACAGACACAATGTTTTGTAAATAGTTTATTGAAAATAAAATTTTAAGGAGCGATCATAAAATTTCAATCATCGTCATCACAACCCATGGCCCATTGCTGAGCTGGGTCTTCTCCTCAGAATGAGGAGGGGTTTAAGCCATAGTCCACCACGCTGGCCCAGTACGGGTTGGCAGAATTCACACTTCTTTGAGGACTTTGGAGAACTCTCAGGAGTGTAGTTTTCCTCACGATGTTTTTCTTCAAGTATATCGTATCAAGTGTATTTAATAACTCAACAAAGTCGTGTGCCTGTGTGGGGGTGGGTAAGACATTTATGTCTAAACCACCAGGCTATCTTAGTTAAAGTATTAAGAGGAGTTATAAACTAAAAGTCAACCATAAGTCCTAGTACTTAGAGCTAACGATTCACATGCCAGTTTAAGAGATCTGTTTATAATATATACTCACCGTCACTATTGAAATTGTCTGCCTGACAGTTACTTAACTGAAGAGCTGATAAATACACTGACGGCACAGATATGAAAGATCATCAAACAGCGATCATCGTCTAAAGTGGTAAAATTAGTATAATGTATTTTTATGGTGCTGGATACTCTCATATAATTGATTCTCTGCAGATCCTCAAATCCATTCTAAAATGTATGTTTGTACGTATTGCTGTATAGTTAGTTTGTCGTATCTGGAGAACCGTTACTCTCTGCCGCCATTAGAATTGAATTTGATAAGTAGGTATGTGGCATATGCTTGTTTATGAGGATCCCATATCTTTATTATTCAAATTTGTTGCTCAAACCGGTCCACGTTAAATATAATTGCGTCGGTGTACTTCGATTTATACCTCCTATATTTATTTATTTTTATCTCAACGACGATATTAGTGAGATATGTTGTCTATGGATTTTGTTTTTAACTGTAGAAATACTTGTTTTTACTTTATTTAATTAAAAACAACTTTTTTTATGGTTGTTCCTCTAAAGTACTTTACGTCTATAAATGTCATCTGATATTGTCGAGCGTGAGGATCAAAAATATGACCAATTCTGATCGTTTTGGCTGGAAAGTGCTTCATCCCCTAATTGTCATGACTCAATCTACAAACTCAATAAAAATATAACTAAGTACTGTAGTCGTATATACCTATTCATTGGAATTAATTTCGTCGAATCCTACTTACGTTACCCCAAACCTTAGTAGTGGAGACCCAGCTACACGACACAACACCACACTAAAGCCATAATGGTCACCAGGTGAGCTCCGTCTGACAATCGGCTCAAGTGTATGTGAACAGAGGTTATTTACAGTCTTGGAATATAATAAATACCCACGAATAAAAAGTTATCAACAGTGTTGCTAATCCTACTAATATTGTAAACGCGAAAGTTTGTAAGAATGTATGGATGTATGGATGTCTGGATGTATGGATGTCTGGATGTATGGATGTATGTTTGTTACTCTTTCACGCAAAAACTACTGAATGGATTTGGATGAAACTTCACAGTGATATAGCTTACACATCAGAATAACATATAGGCCATAATTTATAATGATATAATGTGGATTATCCAAAATATAGCGGGTGAAACCGCGGGGCGCAGCTAGTTCATTATATTTATGAAATTCTGCCTGTGAAGAGATAGATAGATAGTTTTGGAGTAGAAGAAAGATTGTGTAGAAGACCAATATCTAAATAATATTTAGTGACACGCGACTAAACCATCACAATCTATGAATCAGCAACAAATCCTCAGACATAACGAATCTTTGACCTCGCTTATATTAAAAGTATGTGACCTTTATATTTTTAATTTATATCACAAACAATTACAATTTAATCGAAATAGTGTAGAAGGCCACACTAAGGTTGGTAACACTATACTCGTATTTCACACATAAATAAATTGCACAGACGGTTTACTGATTACGATAATAAAATCGATTTCAAACGCGGATGCGAGGAGGTCGTGCGAATTTGCGAAACTATATTTCCTATTTATATTTAAAGAACTAGGTTTTGGGTAAGATACATCAACAATTTAGAACTCAGATCAAGATCATTAATAAATAAAGCATACTACAATGTACAGGATTACTTAAATGATGAGAATGCTTGGAATCTAAGTGACGTTGACTCTCAAGCTAAATCATTTGTATAACAGACTATGTAAACATGGCTTTTTGATGCGAGCGATTGTTGAGTGTCTGGCCGGCTCTTCTCAACAGAAAACTGCTTTCCGAGCTGGTGGAGCTTCAGACAAACTGACTGACCGACCAATTTTTGACGTATCAAAAGTACTTTTATACAAAAGTCTAATTGACATTATATATTTTAAGTTTGAGTCTGAATATGAAGGAGCTTATCTCCAACATTTGAGATTGTTCTTTTCTTAGAAATTTCTACTGCTACCCTCACGACTCGAGGTTTTTTTATTGATAAATTCATGTCTTATGTTCTCGTTCCAAATTTTCTTGAAGACTTCGAGTTCTTTTGGACTGCAAGCTTGTTATCTTTACGAGTCTCGAATTTCGAGTCAAGTCTTTAAAAATCAGACTCAAAGACTCGAGTTCTTTGCAACACACTTGCAACCAAGATATTCTAATCATCATCACGACCCTTCAATGGCCCACTGCTGAGCCGGGTCTCCTCCTCAGAATGAGGAGGGTATCAGGCTATAGTCCACCACGCTGGCCCAGTGCGGGTTGGCAGACTCCACACACCTTTGAGAACATTTAGGGAACTCTCAGTAGTACAGGTTTCCTCACGATGTTTTCCTTCACCGTTAAAGCAAGTGATATTTAATTACTTAAAACACACTTAACTCAGAGTCAGAGGTGTGTGTCCAGGATCGAACCTCGGACCTCCGGAATAAGACTTGAAGTCTCAACCACTGGGACATCACTGCTCTTCTAATAGTCGTATCAAAATGATACTTTGATTATGTCGTAACGGCTGATAATATTAGTTATCTTGGAGCTGAACTTTGATGGAAATTGGAACTCTTTAGCTGCTACACCCTTCGAATTTGAAATCGAAAGATTCACATTGATGGAATGTAATATGTTATATCAGTGTCGAAGGTATTATGGAGTCAGGAGATAGAGAGTAGAGCTCTTCTTTGGTTACTAGAGAGTTTGAGGTCGTTTGATTGTAATTCACTCGAAATATCTCGTTTACCATCAGTTGGTTTACTTTTATGCGCATTTCAACTTGAACAAGTTATCTTAAAAATTAGGGAACACGTTTATACATCGTGCATAAACTATAAAACACATTAAACACCAACTATAAGTTTGATACTTCATTTTTAGTGCAGTTGAAGGCAACTTAAGAAGAAATACTATTAAAAATTGCAACGCTCAATTAAACAAACGTATCAAGGAAGATACACGAATAATTGACGTCAATGATGGCGGAAAACATTATTTTAACGCACTACGAAGGACTAGACATTTGAGATCATCTTTTGGCGGAATTAATATTTATAATATACAAATTAAAAGGTAAATAAATCTAATATCACGTTCTTGCGATAATAATAAATAATATGATCCAACTCGTCCTCGCTTTGGTAAGATCGATGATTTAATTCTCCTACAATTGGCGTATATTTAATATTTGAACAAAATCACTTCCAATTCAATTTCAATGAAGGGACAAACCACAATTTTGATTTTCGTGTCCGGATCAAAATACTAGGTATGTATTATGGGATGTTTACTCTGGACATTAGTAATGCGTGTTTCTATATATTCAAACGCCTAGTGATGTAGAAAGAAATTTACAGTTTTTTAATTTTTCAATCTTTTTGTACTATTAGACCTTGCTTCATACTAAATTTCATGATTCTGGTCACCAGGAAGTACCCTTTAATCAAGCGTTCCTGAGGAAAAGGGGCTTGCCGGACAGACAGACGGACAACGAACTGATCCTATAAAGGTTCCTTTTTTTTCGTTTCAGCTACGGAGCTCTAAAAACGAAGGCTATTAATGTGTGCATTGTAGTTTTCCTTCAAAAAAATAACATGTAGGTAAATAATATTTCTGATCTGCTTTAACTTAACGAAGCGCGAATGGGTTATCCGACATATCTTCCATATAGTCTATCAGGTACTTAAAATGTTTCCAACATACAACAACAACGAGGTTTTATCTACTCTTGTAGTTTGAGATTCCAAGTGAGCCAAACCTTAAGTTAATTTGAAAAAAAAATTAAGGATATTGACAGGAGTAGTAGGAATTGTCTATTATGAATATTCAGTCGCGATAGCTTTGGGAGATATCGAAAAAACTTGTAAGCCACCATTATAATTCACGTATTTCATGATTCATTAGATACTCACAACTTTGAAGGCGTCAGACAAGTGGTTAGAATCATGCAAAATGACTCCGAAGGCTCTAAAGTCCTAACGAGGATTCACCTACTATAGACTTATACTAGAATCATGAACAGCATCATTAGAATGCGTTCAGTGCTACAACAACCCACGGCTGCTCCGCTTTCGATGGTAATATGGCGATTATGATTACCTACATGTTGTGAAAACGATGCTCCGATGACTCAATATCCATACACGTATAATGTATGATGGCAGTTATGTTTTAGATTATATAAATGAGATCCGCTTTGTACTGTTAAATGGTTTTTGGAGTAAAAATCATAATGTAAAATAAGCCATCTCTAGTAAGGTGCTTTAGGATTTGATTCCTTTTTTTCCCCTCTTCATTCTGAGCAGAGATATTCACGTTTCGATGTGTTTACCCGCATGTCATCAAAAATAGGCAAAGCACAGATCCATCCTCCCCTTTTAATTCTTATTTACTACTTGAACAGTCCCTAATAATGTTAAAAACTTGTAAAAGATGTGAGATGTAAATAAAGTGAGTTAGTGTCATTGAAAAGCTATTCATCAATTTTGAGTGCATCAATATTAGACAGCTTTATTTCTATAAAAACGATAATTACTTTGTTATTGCAAGTTTGATGTTCATCAGACACTGTTTAGATTGTTTAGCTTTATTATATATTAAAATGAATTTACGTTTGTTAGTTTCGCTACAACTCGAGAAGTTCTAAAGGTAGAAAATACTTAATACTATTTTGATAAAACTTTTACCTGTAGCCTAATACATCTTCGAAAAGCGAGGACGGGTCAGTTTGTAGGAAATAATTATTCAATCAAAGTTGTCAATTAATAATTAGTATTACAGTAGGCCTTATACATTTTTTTTTCGCTGGGAAATGCAGTTTACGCATCCTACCAAGACCGGTAAGGACAAGGTATGTGGGACTCGCGTACCTAAGAGAAGGAAGCATACCCACTAAAACCCAGCCATACTACTTAGTCACCCCGACATTTAGCTACTTAGTGTGGCCCCTTACTCACCATTTAACTGGAGAAATCGTGCGTAGTGCCGACGTCTCCCTACTGTTTGTCTGCGAGTATTATCCCTAGCATAATCCCGCGCCCGCTGTGCAATCTCCTTTAGCGCCATGACGGCTTCACAGAAGGATACGACTGCTGCCCAGGACCTGTCGCTATCAAGCATAGCACTTACCAAACTTGGTAATGACAGATCTTGGCGCTGAGGCCCCCAAGCAGCACATTCTGATAGGATGTGGCATGCTGTGTCTATAGACGCACCGCACTCGTGACATGCAGGTGACTCTTCTAACACATTATAACGAGATTGGCATATTTTACATTTTATGATTTTATTAAGATTTATTATGGAAACCGAAAAGTAATCAAAATTTCATCAAATTAATTTAATACTTAATTATGAAATTAATTTTGTCTAATTTATTTAAAACTTATTACTTATGACATCATATTAAAAAGACTCAAATAATATATAATTGTTAGAAGTTCTAATATTAAGTGAACTTGTATATTCCTTCTTCTAAGTCCTTGTAAGAAATCAATAGTTTATTAATGTATTACAATATTATAAAACAGTTAATAATAAACATTTTACGTTATGTCACAACACCATAACGCAACATGAAAAACCATAATCAATATTTAAAACTTTCCCATTAGTTAGCCAGATAAAGGTATTAATTGGAAACTTTGTAACTATTTATCAGAAAAGATATTTTGATTACAAATTTTACTATTAACATACAAAGTGCGAGACAGACTTGCGCGCACGAAGGGTTCCGTACTAATGTTTGTTGTATGGGAGACCCCTTTGAAAATTATTTTATTTAGTATTGTGAATATTTCAACTGTCTAGCTATCACGGTTCATGAAATACAGCCTGGTGATAGGCATACGAACGGAAAGCGGATTCCTAGTAATAGGGTCCCATTTTTACCCTTTGAGTACGGAACCTAAAAATGAATGTACACAGGTTAAACATTATCGGCTCTTTCGTAGGAACATGTAATAATGAATAATTTATAAGTAATAAACGTCTCAGTGACATTTATGTGGTAATTCTAATTAAAACAGCGTCGAAGAAAACCCTCAATTATATAACGATAAGCTGTGAGAAAAGTGTTAAATAACGTCAATAAAAATGCTCTTTTTATACGTTTTTATGTGTCTGGAGGATGGATTTATGGAAAATTATTTTATTTTGTTGCTTCAAATCAATCAGGTGTTACCTATTTATATGGTAATAAGGTGTATATAGTCACATGTATAAAGAGGCCGTTTATGCATTAAAGGGGGCGGGGGGGTTGCATTGCTTATTTTTGATAACATGGGAGATGATTACGTAAGAGAAAACACGGACATCGAAACGTACAATTGATCCATCTGCTTCGTAACCCAAGGGTTAAGGCTTTGCTTACGTGGCGGGCAGGGAGGATTTAGGGTGTTATGTCAAGTTGACATAAACACAAAAATATACATCTTATGTATGTGTGACGTATAGGTTGTAGTGTGTAAAGTTTATTTTAATTAATCAATGTAGATCTGAAATACATTAAATGCACCTAAAATTGTTCTTACCAAGTTTTCGGAGAAAATTATATATTTTTTAATTATAAATCCTTGCATTAATCTAAAGGATATTAGAATATAAAAATATATAAGGATGTAAAAATAATATTTTGAAAGTAATAAAATTCAGTTCTATCATACTCAAACGTAAGTCAGACTTTAACTATAAATAACAATAAAATCTGAATACTTTGTAAAAGGCTTTTTCTACCTCCTTCAAAAAATAAAGGCACAATTCGGTTGTATTATTTTTAAATAAGGTAGATAATGACAGAGTGATAAAAAAATGTTTTTTACTGAAGATTATGTTACAGATTTCCCTACTAATATTATAAATTCCTTCACGCAAGAACTTCTTATTGTATTTTAATGTAACTTTACAATAATACAGCTTATACCTCAGAATAACGCAAAGGCTATAATTTTTAAAGGTTTTGTTTGAATTGTCCAAAATATAAGGATAAGTGTGAAGTAAGTAGACTCGCTCGTGTAGTGTGTGTGAGCTACACGTGTCATGTATACAATGTATAATGGAAATGTTTATCTTAAATAATCCTACAAAAAGCAAGGAATGGCATATATTTATTCATTATGTGTAAACCATTATCGCCAAAATAGTAATTATACCTAAATACACGTGGTAAACCGGGCGAAGCTAGGACGGGTCGATTTATAACATATTATTGGATAAATAAACTTAAGACTGACTCTCTTCGATGTAGCTTACTATATGTACTTTTTTTGCACAGGAAAAATTTGTTAAAAACAATTATAATAATGGGAGTTGTCAAGGGCGGGCTTATCTCTAAAAGAAATCTCTTCCATCCAACCTAAGAAAGTGAGTAAGAGTTGCATAGCGGGCTACGATAGTGCAAAAAAAACTACTAATAGTTACTAATTAATTAAAGACAATTTTTATAAGTACATATTTCTACATAGATACATACTAATACACAAATACATACGTACATAAATACACACATTTACATTCATAATTATAGAATAATATTGTCCCCTGTGAGGGGACGGGTTAGAATACTATTCCCCTCTGCCGCTGGGAGAGCATCTCGTACGAGTCGAGTAACCCAGCACCTCCTTGGTGGTAGGGGATCTGTTCCCTGACTGGCTTGCGATCATCAGCATGCGACCGCCAAGTGTCACAGACGCGTTCCAATCGAGCCGCATGTGGGCCAGACTTACCCCCTCCCTCCCATATCCTATCAATGCTGTGATCTCTAGGCTTTTGCTCAGGGTCTGGTGACACCGCAGCATATTTTTCTTCACTCCCCCTCCCCCCTCTATCTTCGAGGATGCAACGCATCGACAAATAGGATACCTCTTGTTTGGTCGATGTCTATGAGCGATGTGCTACTTGCCATCAGGTGGACCATCTGCTCGTTTGAATCAAATGTACCATAAAAAAAAATATTGAAATGAATTATGAAGTTTAAATTCTTGCAAGTAAATGCTGTTTTACTTTATTTTTAAAAGTATCGACTCTAAAGCCCTCATTAGGAGGAATCTTCCACAGTATCATATTAATAGACAGTACAATTACATAACACAGTATAAAACGTATATACAATAGCAACAAGTGTTTCTACATCTCAAATTTACGAGTTACGAGCTATTATCCCAACCAGTTTCAATTACAATTAATGTTTTTCTTCAACTTGTTGACGGTAACACCTTGTTCGTACGAGAGCTTACTTTTTTTTTGCGTTGACAATCTACACAATAGTTTACACAGTTTCGAGATTTATACACTTTGTGTTCGCATCTCAAACATGATCCTACAAGCTTACATTAGATTTCCTACTGAGGCCTAGGCTGTTTAGTAAATAGAAAAGAATACTACTAGTATTCCTTAACTCCTACAATTAAGCTAAATTGCTTGTCTTAGGAGGGGAACACGTCAGTAGTCCAATGATAAGGATTTGAACCCATGACCTATCGACCGTGGATCTAACGCCTCAACCACTGAGTCTTTCCCTGACTCTGTACAGGATTACTGGAACGATGACATGGAATAAAATGACGTTAATACTCAGCTAAATGATTATACGATCTCTAACAATTACGAGAGAAACCTAAGCAGTGCCTTGGACTTGTGATCAAGGTGTAGGCTTAAGGACGTCCTTTAAATGATCATAACACTCGCCTCCACTGCTCAGGCACTGTGTTTAAACTCAAGGTTAAACGCACATAAACCGAATCTAACACAAGGCTAACCTAACCTAAGGCTAACCTAACATTGTGTTTACTTAACCACGTGGCAATTACATTGTAAGGACTTACGTGACCTTAGTCGGACAGCACTTCCACACTACCCTGCACTTGACACTATCACTATCACTAGCACTACTTAGATGATGTTCACTTCTTGAGAGACCGCGCACGACTAAGACTTCAGTTAGACTGTCGATCGCATATAAAGTGTCGAGGGTAGAGACTGTCAAAACAACGGAAGTGACTACTACCCCACTCCAACGGCATAGACAACGATAACGATTCGATTAATCGATAATCTTTTACTATGCTCCGACATATATATATATATGTCGGAGGTGTGAGTTAGTTTAGGTTAGGTTAGCCCTGTGTTAGGTTAGGTTTATGTAAGTCTAATCTTAGGTTTAGATGGTGAAACTAAGCAGTGGAGGTGAGTGTCTCTATCGAGTAAAGGATATCCTTAAGCCTACACCTTGGTCACAAGTCCAAGGCACTGCTTGGGTTCCTGTCATAATAGTAAGGGAACGTAACGTTTAGTTATATCCTGACCATGTTGCCCCCGTATAGCTTTTATGATAGGCCATTTCCTTTTTATTTAAGCTCTCCATAACCTCAAAAATGTAGCCAGTGTCATAAACTAAATTGTTTTTATTGAACTACACTAGATCACAAATTTTATACTTATTAAAATTTTAGATTGAGATTATTTTTGTTCTATTGGTTTACATTCTAATTTGTTCTTTGCCTTTCATTCTCCATTCAACAAAACTCACAATAGTTTTGTTCGTAATAAATATTTATATGTTAAGTCTCGTGCGAATGAACACCATTGCCCGCGGCGTTACCTTATTTATATTCAAAATACTTGGACATTTATACTATTTATGGCTTTTTATTCAACATTAACTTAATTGTGCAATGCTAACTTAGAGATGAGAGGCAAATAAATTAAGAATATAAAGATCCCGTAAGAAAACCACTATCATACAAAATTCGATCATATATCGTCTTTGCAATAGTTTTTACACAGTTTTAGTGGTTAGGATTTATCCCACTTCTGATATTATTACCACTAAAATTTATTTCTTTAAGTGTCAAATTTACGGCACATTAAAAAACGCATTAAAATTCGGTCCTTCCGTAAAGTCGACAAACATGATATAAATACTAGATACAGAAATAAACTTGTAACACCATTTCGTCTAAGTAATTCTTTCATGGGGCTTGGTGCTCACATCTATTATATGACTAGACGATCTGCCCCGGCTTCGCTTATTGCTACATCACTATATCGCTGTTTTTTTTTTCATTTCAAATCAAAAAAATCTCAATATCATCAAGACTTTCGATCGCTTTTTTCTCGATTAAATGTCGGATTTTTGTGTGGAAGCAAATGGGAACAAAATAAAAAAAGGAAAGATCCGGAGACGAACAAGACTTATAGACTCATATGGCGCAGGAATTACACCGGATGGGCCAAAGAGGTGCTAGAGTGGAAACCGAGAACTGGATACAGAAACGTGGGTAGGCAACCAAAGCGATAGATCGATGACCTGGTTAGGTTAGCAGGGCGCATGAAATGGAAGGCAATGCAAGAGGCCTACACTCAGCATTGGGTGGCGATGGGATGAAAAGAGAAGAGAGAAGAGAAATGGGAACAAGATGCCATAATTTTATAGTTAGTGTATCTACATATCAATCTGTCTGTGACATAGTAGCTCCAAAAAAAGACAGGGACGATTTAAATGCGTATTTTTTTGTGTGAAAGCACCTTATCTAGTCTATCTCTGAACTAAATTTCGTCAAAATAAGTGTTAAGTGTATGGGAGCTATTCTGCGCAGTAATACTCAGACGACAATATTAAGAGTGCTTGGGGCTTGAGACCCAGTAACAGGTTGAAAGTGTCTTCTACTATGCACAAACTCTCACCTCCACCGCCCGAACTCGCTAGCGAATATTAAACAAATAAAATACATTATTCACGTGCTCCTCGACAACGGAGGAGCACCACGCCAAAAAAACAACACCACACTAATAGTCTCGATACCCACACGAAATCGATTTAGAAAAATCGATATTAACTTGTATAAGTTGGGAACAAAATATAAAACAGACTTAACAAACATTCATAAAATTAAAAAAAAAACAAATGATAGATAAAAAGCATGACACTTGATTCTATTCGATATTTGATATCGAAAAAAAGGTATCGAGAAATACCGTTTCGTCTGTACTCAGTGTAAGCAATGTGAGTGTGTTGCCATGGTTACCAGATTGTTATAATTGTCAACATATTAGCATTATATATTAGCAGCTCTCAAGTTAACAATGAGCTGATAGTTTCCAAACGGGTGACCAGATCTTCACAATACATAGCTAAGAAACGTCTCGATTAAATTACCTTTCAAACAAACAAAACTTCATCACAATCGGGCCATTATCTTGGGCGCTACAATGCCACACACATACATTTTGATATAACCATGGTAAAAAATCTATTTTGAGTTTGAGAGTAATAATACAATGTAAGAACGATCCTTTCTAAATTACATTTATAATTGTAGTTGCGAATATGAAACCAATATATATTTATGGACACACTGACATTTGATCTTCAATTAATGGTAATAGATGATCTAACTTTATATTAATATACGAATATTGAATTTATGGGTAACATTTCATGTGTTAAGGTTTATATGTATAATACATACATAATATAGTAGAGAAACACTGATAGTTTTAGAGGTTTCTAATGTGATGTCGTAAATAAACACATTTTTGCGCTTACATTGCAAACGTTGGCTTAATCCTACGGGATAGATCAAAATAATGTACTACAGTATTGTTCACCTTAAAAACGTCTACAAAACAGTCCTCGATAGTGTATGTCTATCTCTTAGGAATAAACCACAATAACCATTTTTTATCCTTTACTTTTTACGAGAAATAATGGCTTATTTACGAAGCGATTTTAAACAATACAGCATTGATCCTTATCCAATGAAGTACCTTAAATACATTGTGCATTTAATATAGATCAATATATAAATATGCAGCATGAAATTTAAATGAATATTTTCGAAGATATTACAGGAAAACGTAAAAACATTGTGTATGGTGTTCGTGAATTTAAACGAATCATACGACACACAGCGCCATCTAATGGATGTCAAATTATGTAAAAGAAGATTAAAAATAAAAGGAAATCCTTGATAATCACTTTTTGAACTACCTATGGTAGATTCCGTGTAGATCAGATTTCAACTGATTGATAGTGTTTTTATTCAGCCTTTCACCTAACTTTCATATTTTATTCCAAGAGCTTAAAGCTCATGAGTGTGAATGCTTAGTTGTAAATTATACTATTTTTCGATTGATAAATCTTGTTTTCCTTTGAAATAAGCAACAGTTTCTTTTATAAGCGTCCTTCGCATCTCTAAGGTTGTGATTTTTTTATCCTAAGATTTTTCGTTCTCTAAAGAATTGTATTTTCTTTTATTATCAATGTGCATCGTATTAACGAAACTAGCTTTTATGTCTCTTTAGAAAACTAGAGAACCCAAAAATTTTTTATCTTCCTTAAAGAAATATTACACACATTTTAATGGACAACTTAAAATTTACCAAGTTTTATTATAATTTCATCCAATAGTTTAGTAACAAACAAAGAGAGAAAGAAGATTTTAACGTTCATAGATTCAGGCTACTTTATTAAAACTATCTTTTTATTATATTTTTCGTTCGCTTAGAATCTCTCTGTCAACTAGTCAACAGTCCTAAATGATTTCAATAAAGTTCTGTGTCACATTGACAAACGACATCATTATATAAAATCACTTTGTTTCCTGTCTGTAGACATCAAATATGGCCGCTAACTTTACATATCATTGATTGCCTGATTAATATATAATTAACTTAGGCTTTAAAATAACGTGAAATATTTATTTATATGCAATTTGTAAGCACTGATATATTGAGGTTATAGTTTATCTGTTCCAAGAAATTAATCTAGACCATACAGTCTCTTATTCCGTATGTCCTTATTGGCTAAAAGCCGGATAGTTGCGGCTAAAAAACGGATACAGGCATTAGCACTCTTTTACAATTGTACTTAATAAAGGATCTCAGTGAGTAATAGACTTGAATTTACTTGAAACTTAAATCTTAAAAATAAAACACACACGAGGCATGTATCCCATGAAGTATTTTTATGTGTGGCTACTATCCGCTATAGCAGGTAATTATCCCCTTTTTGATGGGTCGAATAAAACAGGATTTACTAAGACAGCTTATTAAGACCTATATTTTGATATACTTTTTGTATTATTTTTAATAAGTGCACATTTTATAACAACAGAGCTATTTTGAAAAGTGAGGCACCTATCCGGCTTTTACCCTTGTCTACGTGTGATTTTCAAATTGATTTCAATATCGATTCCTAGAGATCAACAAAAAGTTGAAGAGGTTTCAATATAGAAGTAACAATGTTTTATATTTTAAGCAGTGATGGCCCAGTGGCTGAGACTTCAATGTCTTACTCGGGAGGTCCGAGTTCGATCCTGGGCCCATACCTCTGACTTTTCTGAGTTATGTGTGTTTTAAGCAATTAAACATTATTTGCTTTAACGGTGAAGGAAAACATCGTGAGGAAACCTGCATACCTGAGAGTTCTCCATGTTCTCAAAGGTGTGTGAAGTCTGCCAACCTGCACTGGGTCAGCATGGTGGACTATGGCCTAATACCCTCCTCATTCTGAGGAGGAGACCCGGTTCAGTAGTGGGCCATTGACGGGTCTTGATGATGATGATTTGTATTCTATCGGATGGGTCCAAATTTATAAGTCTGCAACTTCCGGGCCGCGTGATGGCGATTCAAAGAGGACACGATGAACGCCGCGTCATCTGTGTATAGTGCCAGCTCCACATTATTGGGGACGGGGACATCGTCAGTTTATAAGGAGTACAGGGAGGGCGATAAGCAGTACTCCGGATCCCTGCCCTGCGGATCTTCTGTGAATGTTGGTCTTCCAGCTTGACTCGGCATGTTCTCCCTTCCTGGAAGGATTTCATCAGAAAGGTGATCCTTTTCGGGACCTCTGTGGTGGCTATCTTATATAGCAGGCCCTGGTGCCACACCCGGTCGAACGCCTTCTCGACGTCCAGGAGGACGGCCACAGTTTTCTCGTTAATTATAGGTGCACAGTAAATATACACTGTGGTAGGCCAAACCAACTTGTCGAACGTCTGCGGAAGATTTTTAGCTATAAATAATAATGATTTTCCTTGGGCATTTCCTGTTGTGGTATCCGAAATTGTGGTTTGAAGTATTAAGTCTGACAGTTTTGTCAGTAAGTCTGGAAACTTCTGGTTTAGACAGTCACTGATATTTGCTTAAGGTACAACTGGAACTACACTCTTTCTATACCGTTAAGAATTCTTTAAGGGGTTTCGTAAGATGGCAGCATAATGTATTTGTTTATTTTTTTACGCAGAGAAGAAGTCTAGCCTGAAGGCCGAGATTTCAATAAAAATATATAGGAGCATAGTATTAATTCATTCAATATAAAATCTCATCAAATATTTATACCAATTTAAATATTAAGTTTAAACAGTCACCTGGTTTCGTTTTTATATAAATAAATTCTTTTTTAATCATCTCTTAGTCTGTGTATCGTGGTAGTTAGTAAACTATACACTTTGTGTACTGAAATGCCTGTTTTTTACCACTTACTCCAAACCTTAGTAATGGAGACCCAGTATCCCGACACCACACCACTGCACAGCTGGCTCAAGTGTATCGGAACAGAAGTTATATACAGTCTTGGAATAAAATAAAAAGTACTACCCCCGAATATAAAGTTATCAACGGTGTTGCTAACTTACAAGTGTGACACTTTCAAATTACTTAAAAATTGAAAATAAAATGTAAATAGATTCTTGTATTAGAAAGTAATCGCTAAATTTTGAAAGCATTTTAAAACATACCATTCCAATCTAATCTAAACCACAGAATAAAATATTAGTAACCTATAACCTATGTACAAGATTTTAATTAAACGTTTTCAATTATATCATCTAATTGTGAACTGTTTTGAGCTTTATTAATATTGGGAAAAGGTTGAAATTTAGTTATTTAATATAAACTAGGCGGAGACAGTACGTTTAATTTAAAAATTCTGATTTCGACGATATCATTTCTTAGCGGAAACACTTGACTATTATGACCATGTTACCAATATAGATTGTGGAATATATGGACGTGTTTTAGTAGCGTTCCCGCGACGTTTTAATTTAATTAAGATAATCACTTATTTAGGACTTACAAAAATATATGAAAAGGTGTTCAGTAAAGTATCATACTAGCTGCATTGTTGCACTATTGGCATATTACATATTAATAACTAATTTCAATATAAAAAATCAAAAATCTCTGGATTACGGTTCAATCCCTATATCAATATAGAATCAAAATTAATTATTATTTTTATAAAATTAAAATTTGGAATATTTTGATGTCGAAAAGAAGTTAAGAAAATAGATGTCGAAAATGAATTTTATATACAAAATAATTTAATTTGGAATCTACTTTCAATCCATAATCTAAATTGGTTAGTTGGAGCAGTTTATAATACTAATAGATCATAACTCTCTAATAAATAATAATGATAAATCTCTAATAGATTTATTATAAAATAAAGAATAAGTGATAAAATTTAATCTAACGTATTTTTTTACTCTTCAATGGACTATAACGCAAACTAAATTTGACTGAAGTTCAATCAATTCATTCAGTTTGTCGTTGTATCTTCATGCATATTGAAGATGAGAGATATTTTTTTATTGTTTTTATTAATACACTGATCCGCCTCTAGTCTTCCTCTCGAATCACTCTGTCTATTCATGAAAACCGTATTAAAATTCGTTGCGTAGTTTATCTAAGCGTATCGTTATTTGTAGTTCGTTAAAATGAAGAGAAAAGAAAAAGTTTACTTGATTTGGAAATAAGGAAAAATACACATTAAACTGTTTGGTATTTGCCTAAACACAGCTAATTATACAGCGCAAAAATAACAGTATGTCTGTTGTATGATGAGTAATTTTTCTTCCTCATTCCTTAACACACAACATTTAACACAAACAAAAAGTGTAATTATATGATGCATCTAATATGTTTAATGAAAAAAGTAGTCAGTCACGAACGCAATCCGATTCCGTATGTTTCTGTGTGGTTTATTGGCCATCGCGGTAATGTATTCAGATTGCAGATCGAATTATTTTAATTAAGCAACACGATCATTTTCCGCGTCTAACGGTACTTCTGTCATTATCATATGTTTATGTTCAACATTTTGTTCTTTTTGTTTACCTATTTCATACCTATAGTCTTCCTTAATTAGCAGCATCATCATCATCACACATCATGAGAGTGAGGAGGGGGATAGCCACCACGCTGGGCCAGTGCGGGTTGGCAGACTTCACACACCTTTGAGAACTTTAGGGAACTCTCAGGAGTGCAGGTTCCCTCACGATGTTTTCCTTCACCGTTAAAGCAAGTGATATTTAATTGCTTAAAACACACATAACTCAGAGTCAGAGGTGCGTGCGTGTGTGCGTGTGTGGGGGATCGAACTCGGACCTCCCGAGTAAGACATTAATGTCTTAACCACTAGGCTTTCACTGCTATTATTTAGCAACACACTTGGGAGCTCGCCTGATGACTATTATGGCTGTGTAGTAGTATGGTGTCGTGATGCTGGGTCTCCGTTAAGAATGTTTATTGTCTTGTGCGTGTCACTGTGCGGTATTGGTCCCATATAGATAGCCCACATCTGTTCAAATAAATACACAGTCCAACTTGTTCGTGATTATCGTTCAATCATTTAGCTTTATTCCTCTGAAGATATAAAAGTGTATCATCATACTCGTAAGTGGTAGCGCAAATAAATAATAATCTACTTATTGTTGACCAAGATGATCCTAATTAAAGTAAACAATTACTCTCTATGTCATCGGATCATTGCACAGATTTATCTGAAAGACTGTTAATATCGTTTGATAGAATATTTTGCTTGCAGAAGCTTAATCTATATTTACACTAATATTATAAAGAGGAAAGATTTGTTTATTTTTATATGTAACTTTCACCATTAGAAAGCTACTTTATCCCTAAGTGACATAGGTTATAATAAAGATAAAAAATTAGAGATCCTCAGATATACTAAAACCAACCCAAGGTGTAAAAATGTGTAAATCATCGCATGCGCTGCGGAAAGTATTGATGATAGAACAATAAATGTTGTACAATATTATAGAACGTATCAATATCTACAAAAAACTTCGCGAGACCAAATCAAATATTCTCTTATTTGTCTAAGCGGAATGTTATAATAATATGAGGATGAGCAAACCAACACATGTGCTAAATCATTAAAGTCGTCATTACATTGAGTACAGTTTTTATGTAGCGCTTGCGACAGATGGACGTCCCAAATGTTCCTCACGTGCATCAACAAGTGCACATATCCTTATAATTCTATCAGGGATACGCAGAACAATATTATAATCAACCATTTGCTGTAGCCCAACGCTCGATGCGCTGAGGACGGACTTAATAATTATGAAAAAGAGAGTTTTAAACTTTAAATGTTGACGAGCGGTCTCACAAGCAGCATTGTTAAAGAAATTATTTCAGTATACTTTATACTTATTAAGTACTCGTTTTTTGATGATTGATTTAGAAAATATGTGATTTCAATTGATTTGTTTAGAATTAATTCGAATTTAGATGTCACTTATATTTCCTACGAAAGAAGTTAAATTAGTTAATAAATTAAAAAATATATATATTTCAATATCTTAATATAAGAAACTTTTTTTATTAGATTCGTTGTTAAATCCTTAACATGAAATGCAATATTTTAAAATTAAGAAGTACTGTGCTACTGCGCTTGCCGATAACCACAATTCCCACTGGTCACTAAATCAAACAAACATCTGTTTAACTTAAACATGAGCCAAAGACCATAGTGCAGATTTTGTCATGAAGCAGACGACACTGCACATCTTTTGCGAATGCGACGCACTCTTGTTTAAAGGAAGTAGACGTCAAGGGCGAGATATTATGTACCCACATGAGATACAATCGATCACTACCCAAAAGATTTGAATATTGCTAGGGTCTATAGGGCTAAGCAGTGATATTTAAACCAGGGTCGCCGCAAAAGATCAGCAATGGTCGAAGTGCTAAGTGTCTTTCGGCACGTAGGACCCACCAGACACAATAATAACATTATTGCGCTTGCGGTCTTAAAGACAGTACTACAGTAGGATAACATTACTAACATGATATTAAAATGTACTAAATTCTAGATTTATTTAATATTATTTAATATACAGAACCAATATAATATCTTCTGCACTACTGCTTCGCTTGTAAAATCCATTTTTTGCGACACTTTTCGGAAGTGCAAGGAGCGTGCCATCTGGCGGATCGGATTACGTTCCGACTATTTGACCCTCCCCCCTCCCTCCTTTACCTTACCCCCTTGCTTCTTGAAACTTATTAGATAAACTAATAATATTACGTTTTTGCGTCTTCATACTAGGATTCCGGTTTGGATATTATGCTTCTGATCAATTAATATTAATTCACCATTATTTTTTTGATATTTGTTCTATAGCAACATTTATTTATTTGAAACAAAAATGGATGACTCGTTCTAATTATCATAAGTTTACTATTACCTATATATTTTATAGGTATAGTTCGCGAATTCGTATACACGAGATATACGAAGTCGCGAATGAAAACTAGTTGTACCGTCTCTACATCATAATATTATTCCAACAATAAAATAACATAAAAACTCCAATTAAATCGAAGTACACATAACGAAGACATGTTAATTGCAAGTATTTTGCCATTTGCTTAAAGATATATTTTTTTCTCGAGACGGATACGTTATTAAATTTATTGGTACCCGTATTTAATTTACTTGTTTTTTTTGCAATTATTGTATATTTATTGATACTATGTAATACACGATTTTATAAGTAGAGTTTTGATTCGTTAGAATAGTTGATAATGATTTATTGAAATGTTAATGTTTATTAAAGGAGCACGAGGATTTTTCACGGGGATTTTTTGAAATTACGGGTCCGTCTAATCTAGTCTCCAATACTGCTTACATACGCCATTACATCATTACAAATGATTACAATGCAACGCATTAGTACCATCTTATGTGTGTATTTATCTAAAATCATATATATGTAATATCACTTGCTATAACGGTTAAGCAAAACATCCTGAGGTAACCTGCACTCCTGAAAGTTCTCTAAAAAGTTGTCAATCGGTGTGTGAAGTTTACCAACACGCGCTGGACCAGTGTGGAGGACTATGGCCGAACATCCTCATTCTGAGGAGGAAAACCGGCTCAGCAGTGAGCCAGTAACAGACTATGATGATGATATTTGTGTATCACTTAATATACCATCTGAATATCTGACGCGCTCAAATACATTTTTTTTCTATCTTTCTGGATGGCCATCCTCACCACTCAAGTCGGCAGATGAACATACTCGTACATTAGTGACACGTCGGAGTATCTAATCAATATCGGAAATTTTATATAACCTTTTATTCTTCCTTTCACCTAATCTACAAAATCTGTTATACCGATAAGACGCTCAAGTAAATCCCCATTAAGCATCATGGCCTCCCCTACGAAAGTTTTGTGTATATACCACTTTGTAAAGAACAGATCATCATCATCATCAGTGCTAAAAGATCACAAACCATGGCAAATTTCAATGTTTGGGTTTGCTATCATAACCTAGGCATCAATCTTCTGGTGTTTTGTCGGGGTTTCTGTGACCACCTATATCAAAACCGCATTAAAGGAGGATTTTTATAGGGTATGACAAAATGCAACGTAATTTCAAAAATCCTGCTATATTGTTTAATTAAAGATCGCTGTCTATATCGTGGAGCGTAGCTGAGGGAGGGCGGTCCGCACCAAGTGTCAACCACTTAAGAATAAACATTCAAGAGTGAACATCAAATAAAATAATATATTCTTATTTATATATTATTTAGGCACATACTTTCCTAGTATGTTGTTTTTCATTCAGAACCATTGCAAGGATTCCCCAAAAAATTGTTGTCGCTTTTATCTTCGAATTTCACTACATAACTGACGCTAGTCAGCAAATTTCTCATCGCACTTACCGGGAAATCCCCTGGTTAGCAACAGTTATGCAGCGAAAACAAATATAGAAACAACTTCGTTTTGGGTGTCACCAATACTACGCCACTGAATTTTATTGTCCTAATTTATGATCACAAATGATCACTTTAGTTAAACTTTTTTTAAATTCTAAGAATATTTTAGGCTTCTAAAGCATTTTTTTAAATGTTAATATCATGATAATAATATTAAGTTATCATTATACTTTTATGTGCAGAGATGGGTCTGTTACAATTTTATTATATGTATTTTCATAGTTGTAAGGAATAGTTTCACACGTGCAGACCTCCATGCTTCGTGTTCCACACACAGACACACAGTCGACGTGCGGTTCAAATCGCATTAGCTAAATGTATTGAATCGGGTTTGCGTTTACGACTTACTGTTTTTTGCTCGCCTTGGGAACATTGGGATGGTTTGTGATAATTATTATATCCGCCCGTGACTTTGTATTTAGATTTCTACTATTTTGACTATTTACACCCTAAGAGCAATTTCGTAAATATTATGTAATAAACAATTTTAAGGGTAATAAAAACTCATTTAATTCAGACATTTGTTTATCTGTCTAAAAGTACAGACAGAATAAAAGTGTATCTAATGCTTTACAATTTACTAGCGACCCATTACTGCTTTACATGATTTCTTTCTCTACTATAATATGCATGTATTATACATATAAACCTTCCTCTTGAATCGCTCTACCTATTAAAAAAACCGCATCAAAATCCATTGCGTAGTTTCAAAGATTTAAGCATACATAGGGCCAGAAGGACAGGGAAGCGATTTTGTTTTATACTATGTAGTGATAGTTACAGCTAAAAGCAGAATAGTAACATACTCATACTAGTCGACTCTCCTCGGCTCCGCACGGATGCAATTTTCCACGTTTACCAGATTTATCAAAAAACATTTAATTTACAATACATTGTTTCTGCATAAAAAATTCAGACGCTTACAACAGTAAACATATTATAATATTATCCCACGGGAACTCTGAATCTTTCCGGGATAAAAAGTAGCTTATGTGTTAATCTGGGTTATAAACTATTTGTGCGTCAAATTTCCTTGAAATCCGGTCAGCCGTTTTTTCGTGATTGAGTAACAAACATCTAAACATACAAACTAAACAATAAGTTATCACTCACTTAAATCAGGAAGAACTAGAACTTGTTGTATACTGTATCAAATTACTCGTCAGACTGTGACAGATCTATGAAGCAAAGTGTATATGTTTTCGTATCAATCATCTCCTCACCTCCTTCCCCATATTAATACTGATTATTTATATAAAACGCGGCGCAATTAAAACTCAATTAAAAAGATGACACCAATATGAATTATATTTGTTTAACATACAAATTGCAGAGCACCCGTCAGCCAGTCACTGTTATACTTTATGATATTATAATGATTTTGTCATTAAAACATATGAATAATTAATATTAATAATATCACTTAGGAGTTTTATACATGAACGACTCGTCGCGATACATATTTGATTTATTATCAAAGAAAAATATCTAAACTAATTAACCAGTAGACAATAGTAAATTGGGTTTACAAGATTAATGTTCTATATTATAACCTATCTACGTCCGTCTGTTTCTCTGCTAATTTCTTTTGAATCACTAAACAGATTTTGACAACTTTTTCATATATGCAAAGAGTTATTAATGAAGAAGGTTTTAGCAAACAATTGATGAAGGCTGATGTATTACATAAATAGAAGGTTAGGACTACAAAGCGCCTGGTGATATCAATTACTAGCCGACCCGCATTCGCCCGGGTGCAATTTAACACGTCTGTAATATCTTCGAAAATATTCATTTAAACTATATGCTGTAAAGGGCCATATTGATCTATATTTAATGCACAATGTATTTAAGGTACCTAATTAGATAAGGATTAATGCTGTATTTGCTTAAAATCGCTTCGTAAATAAGCCATTATTTCTCGGAAAAAGTAAAGGATAAAAAATGGTTATTGTGGGTCATCCCTAAGAGATACACTTATACCATCGCGGACATCTTTGTAGACCTTTTTAAGGAGTACAAAACTGTAGTACAGTATTTTGATCTATCTCGTAGGGTTCAGCCAGCGTTTGCAATGTAAGCGCAAAAAAATTCGTTTATTTACATCATATTTGAAACCTCTAAAATTATCAGTGTTTCTCTACTATATTATGTACGTATTATACATATAAACCTTCCTCTTGAATCGTTCATACATCAATACAAAATCAGGTATCACTCATTCATCACTAGATATTCATGACAGCTGTGGCCTTATCCATCTATTGAGGATTTTGTTATTCTAAAATTTCACGTAAATCTGGCTGGCCAGGGATCTTTTATTACTCCTTTCAGAGTAAATAGCAAATCCATTAAGAAATGTTAAATGTTATTTAACACTATTGTACACCACACAAAGGGCAGCTTCGTGACGTGATCTACTAGGTGATCCAATATACTCGAACTTCTCCTTCACATAAGAAGGAGTAATAACACATAGTGATACAGTACAGAAGAGAAAGAACATGTAGATCCCCAGGATGGCGTAAAGGGAGCCACTTGAGCTTTTTGCGAAATTGTGATACGTGGTCATATTTTCGGAGATTTTGACTTGCATCCGCGTAATCGAGAATGGATAAGAGAAGAGAATTTGCTAACATATGCTTGGTAGGACATTTTGAAATCGACGTAGACAACAAAGTGTTGCAAAGGTTTGAAAAAGTTTGATCTAAATTTATACCGAGGTCCTTAAAGGTAATGTTCTCTATAATAAATGGACTCCACTTAGCATATAATCAAGTTTTACTCGCTCTATAAGTATACACGGCTACAATATATCCGATAGTGCGTAATGATTAGTTACTTGTAATCACAGAACCAGTTCAATATTGCCAGTAATTAGGAAATAAATTCGACGATAATGGAGATGTCTATACGTTTCGATTATCTGTTATATCTTGTTTGCTAAATTGAATATGTATTCCTATAATTTACTGACGATGTATGTGTATACGAATGTGTTGTTATATTTTTGCTGTTTTTTTTATACTACAACAATTAGAAATTTAAATATTTTCTTTAATGGTCCCATGGCTGTAGAAATGAAAAACTACTGAAAAAAATATTTACTATGATTTTTTTATTATACATTTCAGAAAAATATTTCAAAGTTATCGTATTGTGAGATAACTTCTTGACTCCTAAGCTAAAAATCCAAAACTCATAATCACTTGTCATTTCATTTTATCAAAAAATGTGAAGCAAAAAATTTCAACAATACAACCGGACAATGCTAAAAAATCACTTTACTTTACTTACCTGAACGCAATTATTTGATATACCCTCATTAATCATATTTTTTGTGCCCCACTCAGGTACTGCAATGCTTTTAAATGTTTAAGTCCTTCGATATCGCTCAAATGTGATAGTCCGGGAGCTCTGGAGAGTCAGATCAATCTTGTATTAACTCCGTAAACTATATATATTTAGCAACACCATTGATGACTTTATATTCGCGGATATATATTGCCTTTTATTTTATTCCACGACTGTGTATAACCTCTGTTCTGATAGACTTGAATCACTATGGCTGTGCAGTGGTGTGGTGTAGTGATGCTGTGTTTCCATTACTAAGGTTCCAAACCTTAGAAATGGAGACACTACTTTAGACAGAAAACTGGGGCTCTAGTACTCCTTGTACCTAGTAGAGGGAGGTCTTTAACATTTAAATAAAGCTAGCAATAAGACAAATGACACAATCGTCATTCATGTTTACACTACTGTTATAATAAACTAGCTGCATCCTGTGGTTTCCGCTGCATTTTTATTATAAAGTTTCATCAAAATCCATTCAGTAGTTTTTGCGTGAAAGAGTAACAAACATACATCTACACATCCATACATTTTTACAAACTTTCGCATTTATAATATTAGGAGGATTATAATCTAAGAAATTACTTATCAAACTACCCCGTATCCGTCAGAACAGAGCTAACAAATTGTCAAACTGGTAAGGTGTGTTTACGATATTATAGAAAACGTTATCAACAGTGTTGCCAGTAACAGTTTTTTGATATTACTAGCTGATCCGGCAAAAGTTGTTTTTCCATATAATTTTTAAAAAAATTGGGGTGGACCACCCTTATCACTTAGGGGTATAAAAAATAGATGTTGACCGACTCTCAAACCTATCCGATATGTACACAAAATTTCATAAAAATCAGTCGAGCCGTTTCGGAGGAGTTTGGTAACAAACAACGCGACACGAGAATTTTATATATAAGAAAGAATATAGGTACGTCAATTTGCCTTTGAAGTTTCAAGCAAGATTTGAATATGTCAGGAGGTTATCAGGTTTTATATTTTAATGTTAATCTGATTCTCCAAGGCTCTCGGGCTATGAGATCTTGTGCCGTGTGAACATTTTGTATGTGTATAGTAATGGTGTAGAATATCTTGTGCAATATAGCCAATGATACCTTCATAATTTACATTATTGTACTATTAATTCATTATCACATCATTGTGATCAGTGATGGGATATAAAGACTAAAAATGACGTCTTGCCCCCAAAAATTAAGTTAATAACTCTATCTTATATAACTAAAAGATCTCCAAGATCGGTTTTTTATGATAAAACAGTTAGGGCCACCAGCGATATCCTTCTGATGTAATAAAAACTATCCAACAAGTCGATTGTCTCTCGTTTTTGTAACGGGTCGTACGTCGTGTGCACAATATTATATTACGAAGCTCCGTACCTGTTCAAGTAAAAAATATAACATTAAGGAATTTTGAGTCTTATCGTATAGACAATAGGGTATATTATCGTTTGTATAAATATCAGATTTTTTTGTTTAACATGTGCTCGTGACTATTATCATGAATTTGTTTAATTTTTATTCCCTCCTAATTGTTGTAGTAAAATTTAAAAGAAATTAGTACGATATAAACAGTAACATCAATCTAACCTGGAGCTTGAGACCAGGGAGCAGGTTTACAGAACGCAATTACTGCCCAAATTAATATGATTACAGATTAAAAAAGATTTCCAATTTGAACTTTATACATAGAAATTTTAAAAGGTTACCTCATTATAGATAATTTAATCCACAAAGTGAACAGTTCGCTTACTAACTGTCAAAATAGGCGAACTGTGAGCCGTAGTGGATTGAACTGTCTGTATAAATAACATTTAGTTAATCTACTCTACGAAAATACTCGTCAAATTATCTCATTTCCCGCCTCAATCTGACATTATTATCTGGTGTTGCTAGCATTATACAATTCTACTCGTCAGGGAAATGACCAAAAAAGTATATTTCCCACATTACATTTATACAATTAACTTCTAAATACAAAGCGATACATTACAATAGTTTGATGTAATATAAAAACTATTAAATTCTACCTGCAGTGTGAAGATAATAGCCGACATAACGACCCAGTGTCATATCCGTAAATATAAAAAAAAATCTACCTGTCAGTGTCAACTGACATTAAATGTTTGACAAGTGAAATTAGACTCTATTTATGTGCAACATACGGTTGAAAATCCATTGTCTTTGTTTGTAAATAATAAAATGAGTTGGTCCTGTACTTTGATCACCACTATAAGAAGATACTAGATACACATTACTTATCCATATTAATAAGCTATTTTTGATAAATATCAGACATGTTACGGCGGAAGTACCTAATATCTAAATGTCAAATGCATTTCCCACGGCAGTTTTACAGTTGCACAACTATTGTAAATAAGACTCAATTCATAACAACATAATTAATTTATAATTAATTAACTAAATTGTAGCAATATAATAAAATATTGTATAATTTTTATCATAATTAAAAAATTAATTAATAAAGATGGCGCTAAGGAATAACAAATCTGAGGATTTTGGATTATAAATTAAAAATAGATTCCGAATTGGATTATTCAAAGACTATCCAAGGTTTGAGATTGATTATTAACTTCGGCCGTTACTGTAACTCTACCGTTCAATCCACGAAGTTGGCAGCTCGCCTACTAACTGAACTGAACTAAAATAGTAGCCGTCGTGGATTCAACAAATTTTAATTTAGAATTTATTTATAATCAGTCATTGGTTTCATTTAACAACTCCAGAGGGAGCTACACAACGTGTAACGTTTCATTAACGTATAGCTATAGTAGCCGGCAGATAACTTTAGGTCTGAGAAGAAATAGTGGGGGTAAGTTGAGCATTGTGAGCGTGCTACGTCCATCCGTGACGTAGCAGACGCGCGGTAACTGGAACGCGCTGCTCTCGCCCCTAATAGTAACTTCGCGCATTCAAGGTCAAACCTATACTTACGTGGTAGCTCCACACATATAAACACACATACATAATCATCATCGCGATCCTTCAAAAGCCCACTGCTGAGCCGGGTCTCCTCAGAATGAGGAGGGTATTAGGCCATAGTCAACCACGCTGGCCCAGTGCGGGTTGGCAGACTTCACACACCTTTGAGAACTTAAGGGAACTCTCAGGAGTCAGAGGTGTGTACCCAGGATCGAACCTCGGACCTCTCCATCACTGCTTCAACATACATAAATAATAAATAAAATTAAATGGAAGAAGCGCAAGTTTAAGAGATCTAAAGTAATTTAGCTACATATGTTATTCGATTAATAAATCGCACATTTTAATCGATAGTCACCTAGTTGCTGTTGTTGGATGGATAATAATTATAGAAACGTGAGAATTATTCGTTGGAGTAACGTAATGGCGATGTTTATCGATCGTATTGAATTAATCGAATTGGCTTCCTAGTTTGTGTTATTTGGATGAGTTAGGCTGAGTTGACACGGTGGGTATAATATTTTATACAGATTTTTTACATGATATAAACTGGAGTCTAGATAGTGGCTGAAAATTGCGACCTGTGCTTGGGACTGTGCCTTTTAAACTAGAACCAATACTTCTCTGTCTAAATGCCATGACAAAAACTTGATCACATCTTGGAGTTTGAACTTTATCTCCATCCTCTTCTACACTAAAAAAGCTCAGTCTAACCTAGACTAATCTAAACTTAGTAATAGAATCAATTGTAATTATTTACTGTATCAAATCGGTACACTAGATGCGGATTAGCCAGTGCGGGTAATTTTAAAATAAATATAGAAAAAAGGAATCAAAAGATTACCTTGATCGCGATCGACATTTGACGTACGTTTCGCTCCGTAACCGAAGCATCTTCAGGAGTTGTTGATTCTACAAGCGTCACTTGCGAAGATTCAATAAAATTAAATGCAGTACATTTTTTTGCATCAATATGTGTAAGATATAATTACACATATAATTACTATGTAAAGTTTTTGCAGCAATAAACAATTATTATTTAAAACAGTAACTTCCTTGACCTTCGTTTTTTTTTGTTTGTTTTTTGAGGTAAAATATCAAAAAAAAAACAGATGAACTTTAGATATGTAATTACTTGAAAAGCGCACATTACCTAAACTGCGTCAGTCTATTTGAAAAAAACCCAAAAACTACTGAACGGATTTTTATGCAGTTTTGATTAATAGATAGAGTGAATCGTAAGGCAGGTTTACATATATAGTTTGTTAAGGTTTTGTATACATTGATTTAAATATGACGATTATTATAGAAAATGTCGGAAAAAGTCAAAACCTAATTCCGTTTTGAGATATAACAAAACAATGAATATTGAGATAAACCCGTGCAAACCTGGGGCGTGTAGCTAGTGTATGCTAAATTATAATATTTATACCGCATCGTGAATACACAGCTTTACGATCAAAAATAACATAATTATGAGTTTATGGCAGATTTATTTAATATGGTCCCTGTTCACTCGAGCAGCTTTCTAACTTTGCGTAACGTGTCGGTACTTTGATATACTTTGCTATAAAAATAATAAGGCTCATCCTCAATATCCGTTTTGCCTACTTCACTATCTAATGCTGTGATAGAAAGTTGAGCAGTGTTTAGAACTTGTGACCCAGGTACAAACTCCTTCACCCTCAATGATGAAATTTTATAACACCAGTTACATTACGATAGACAACATTCCATCCATAAATTATTTTATTATTTCAGTCCTTATTATATTAATTGTAATTTATGGAGTCTTAAGGAGTCAAAAGTTCATGATCAGAGTTAATATTAAGGGCCTTTTTGGGGGATGGTAGGGTTTCATAGTAATTACGTCACCAATAAAAAAGTAAACACATGGAAATGAGAAACCTTTAGGAGTAGCTTAATAACTAATTGAAAAATACAACAGCATGAGACGGGGAGGGGGTATAGGGGCTTTAATTACTTTTGCTGACATAAATAACAGGGTAGGGGGAGGGGATATGTAAAAATTCTCTACTCAGGTGATACTCGGCGACCCGCGCGACTTCGTCCGCGTGTAGCTCCGCTCCTATTGGTCTTAGCGTGATGTTATATAGCCTATAGCCTTCCTCAATAAATGGGCTATTTAAAACAGAAAGAATTTTTCAAATCGGATCAGTAATTCCTGAGATTAGCGCGTTCAAGCAAATAAACATACTCTTCATCCTTATATATTAGTATAGATAAAGAGACAATTAAGCTGCGTTTCCAAAGGTTCTCTGATGGAAACACAGCCTTATAATTACGTAATCAATACTGCAGAATATATAGACAAATAGTATTTTCCCGACAGATGGTTCAGTACTCAGTAGTAATCTCATTTCGCTGAAGCGTGTAAGAATAATGGTGTGAAGTGAGACGAAGGAATCGATTACGATTCCATTGCTTGCTTACAAATTGTTCTTTTGAAAATGACTTGACTAACATAAAACTTTAGATTAAACAATTTAATGTTAAGAACTACCGTTTATAAATTACTAGAGGGCTGCCCTCGCTTCGCTCCGGGTATTTAAAGCAATATCATAATTGATGTCCTTAAATTGTCCCTCTGTAATTGTGTAGTTTTTCATTATTTGAAAAATTAGAACAAAGAAGAAGTAAGAAAAAGTTACAAAAAGAAAAATAATAGAAACAAAATTAAAGAAAAGCGACAGATGATAAAAGAGGGACAGAGCAGAACTAAAATTGAATGGGTAAAGAACAGAGAGAGAGATAATCGAAAAAAAGAAAGAGAAAACAGACTGATCATTCTGAACAGATAAAAATAAAAATTAAAGTGAGAAAAAGAGAGAGGAGATAAGAGACAATGATAGTATTATAAGAGAAAGAGAGACGGAAATACTATAGACTTCTCTCAGTGAAAGAATTTTTAAAATCTGATCAGTAGCAACAAAATGGCCATATTCTATTAATAAAAAAATGTATATAGCAACACTAAATCACCTTTGTCCCTCAGGAATAGTGTAGTTTTCTAACAGTGAAAGATTTTTTTAAATCGGATTTGTTCCTGAGAAATTCTTCAATTTACAAAGTGACCACCTTATGGCACTTAAATGGCCATATCTTTTTAATTAGAGTATTTATGGCAACACCACATAGCCTATGTTACCCGGAAAGGATGTAGCTTCCCATCGGTGAAAGAATTTTCAAAATCGGTTTAGTACTTTTCGAGCCTATTCGCAACAAACAAACAAACATACAAACAATCAAATCTTTCCTCTTTATATAATAGTATAGAGTATAGATTATATGCGGGTAGTTCAATTTAACTTATTTCCAGTAGATAATCCTACTAATATTATAAACGCGAAAGTTTGTAAGAATGTATGGATGTTTGTTTCTCTTTCACGCAAAAACTACTGAATGGATTTTGATGAAACTCTACAATAATATAGCTTACATATCAGAATAACACATAGGCTATAATTTATAATGATATAGTGTGGATTATCCAAAATAAAGCGGGTGAACCCGCGGGGTGCAGCTTGATTTGAGCCACTCTGTCAAGTGATGTCGCGCAGTATATATTTAAGTAGTGAAGCTAATAGTTCTTATTGTTCTTAGTGTAGTGTTGTTTGGTGGCGTGGTGCTATGCCTCCGTTATCGAGGAGCACGTGAGTGATGTACTTTATTATTTTAATATTCGGTTGCGATTACAATAGAACTCTTTATCTAGGTAATGTTTTGCTATTTAAGTTTTCCTCTTCAATGTTTGAAAAATTTTCATTTATTATAATTTATTCCTTGAGTTTGTGAATGTTATAACAATAACATCATTTACTTGTAAACAATTCAAAATACAACTTTAAATTGTTTTCTTAGTTTTTCTCTCTCTCTCTCTTTATTACTTTCTTATATTTTTATTTAAAACTAGCCGACTCGCGCGAGTCTTTCGCGTGTAGCTCCGCTCCTATGGGTCGTAGCGAGATGTTAAATAGCCTAAGTTACTCCTTGTTACATCAGCTATCTGTCAGTGAAAGTCCTGTCAAAATCGATCCAGCCATTTCCGAGATTAGCCGGAATAAACAGAGTTAGGTATACATTCATATGCACTTAGTAAAAAGCGGTTATTTTAATATTACAAACAGACACTCCAATTTTATTTATTTGTGTGGATTTATTATTTACTGTATATAACAGTTAGTTATGATGTTGGTAACATTGCACTAAATACTGAAGTTTATTAGTGCACCCCACAGCACAGCCATAATGGACACCAGGCGATCTCCGTTTGACAACTGGCACGAGCCTATCGGAGCAGAGGTTATACAGTCTTTGAATAAAATAATAAAACTATAAACTATATGATAAAGATATAGTGATTAATATACAAACGTAACACAAGCATATATTAATTAATTAAGAAAACATAGATATTTTAGATAAGACGAGTATTTACATATATCTTGATGGTGAAAGTGCGGGAAGGAGAGTGTAATTTATACGCAATAAACACGTGTTGTGTGTTGTATGTTGTGTGACACTGACACTGACACACGCTCCCGACTCCGCCCATTTGGCAACAACACAAATTCGTTAAACATATTCCGCCAATAAATCCACGTGTATTTAATTTACTGCAATTGTGAGAAACGCCCATTAGGATTGTATCATCTTGTTCTACATATTATATTATATATTATTATTTCACATATTATTAGTTATAATTTAAATATTGCTCAAGAGTTGCAATTGCCTTAGTCAAAATAGCTTCAAAAAAACACAGAGATTCATAGACGAACGAGGCTTGCAGGCATCGCCAAAGTGATAGAAGTGGAACTGGGTGGGCCACATATGCCGCAGAAATTACACAAAAACGTGGGGAGGCAATCAGTGCGATAGACCGATGATCTGGTGATGATAGAGACTTGATGCGAAAAATTTAAGAAGGTAAGGAAGGTGTTCTATAGGCCTACACTCAGCATTGGGTGGCAAAGGGCTGAGAAGAGAGAAGAGAAGTGTGGTGACAATTAATAACTTGTGCCATCGGTTTTGTATAATAATATCTACTTAACGTAATACAAAAAATAAAATACAAAGCTTCTAGTAACAGACACAGATAATTGTCAAATGTTACTGACATATCTGTTTCTGTATTTAGTCTATCGAGATTTATTTGAGAAATAAAACATTTGAATAATAAATTTGTTTCAATAATCCTAATATTATAATTTTGATGTTTTAACACTTAAAAAACGTAGGAAATACTTAAGGAAACTGCGATTTAATATACAACTTACGCCATCTATTGACGCATAGAAGGCATCTGTCTGTTACACAATCAGGCTTTAATCATTGTGGCTTAGTTTATTTTGATGAAATATGATATAGACATAAAGTAGAGCTTGAAAAAGGGCATAGGCTTACCACGAAGTAAATATTTCAAAATAAATATTGAATTGAATCAGGCGTTACTTTGCGGAAATTCATGGTTTAAAAGGAATCAAAATGTTACTTTGCTATAAACCGCGGCAATCTGAACTACCAGACTCGTATGGCACAACCCAGAAGAGCACCCTGTCCACACAAAAGTGTGACGCGCGAACCCGAACCAAGACACACCACACAAGTAGGTAGCTTGACGATCTAACAACCAGACTCGTACGGCACAATCCGGAAGAGCACACCGTTGACAGAAAAGTGTAACGCGCGAACCCGAACCAAGACACACCACACAAGTAGGTAGCTTGACGATCTAACAACCAGACTCGTACGGCACAATCCGGAAGAGCACACCGTTGACAGAAAAGTGTAACGCGCGAACCCGAACCAGTACACACCACATAAGTAGATCGCGATCGACAATCGACGTACGTTTCGCTCCGTAACCGAAGCATCTTCAGGACGTGTTGAGCAAGTGATGCTTGTAGAGTCAATACGTCTCACTTTTTTGTGGACAGGGTGCTCTTCTAAGTTGTACCATACGAGTTTGGTAGTTCAGATTGCCGCGGTTTATAGCAAGGTAACATTTTGATTCCTTTTTATTTCAAAATAAATAAAAAGTAAACAAATGAGTGTGCTCGTACGCCATCTATCGACGTGGGGGTGAAGTGCATGTCGAGCTGTGTGGTGTGGTTGATGTCCGTTATATCTGGAAATTAGTCATATATATATTTAAATGTAATATATATTGATATAGCAACTAAAATATGAAATTAAATCTAAACATGGGGTAAATTGAACGCTCGCGAAAGCGGGATGCGCCGATCAGTCTATATACTCGTACATATAAAGCACTTTAATATATACATGAAACTTGGTTTTAGTAAAACAATAAAAGAAAAAAATACAAGTAACTTTTCTAAAATGAAATTTAGTCAATGATCAATGATTCAGCATTTAAGAGAAATTAAATAATTAAAAGACAAATTTGTGAAGAAAGTCCTACAAACAGAAACGTAAATAGGTTAGAAAATATAGGCAAAATAAAAAGTGCATTATTGTCTATTCGCAAGAGTTCTCGAGCGACACTACGGCCGGTCGCTGCTGAGCACTGAAGGGTGCTGCGGCGCGCTCGAAGCGATAAATCACGTTCACGCGACGTGAGAATACGGAGCTTTGCGATGCACGTGTTTAACACGGACACGGGCGGTGCATTGTGCAATTTTTTACACACATGTTCCATATTGCATTATTTCATATATTTTTGCATTGTCAGAGTATCTAAGTCGCGGGAATTAGTTGGATTCTAGCACTGCAACCGTTCACGTATACATTACTGATGTAAGAACTCAGGTAAAGGTCACAGTCTTGTCATTAAACGGACCCTTTCAGGACCAACAAGTCTCATTCGTCACTGACACTACATGGCTGGAAAAATTATGGCCTTAAAACTTGTTCCTTGTTTATCATTCAAATAATTTACAGATAAAAAACTTAAGGTTATAACAAAATATTCATAATTGTTATAATATTCTAAGTTCGTAAATATTGCATCTGATTTTATTTGTAAAGGAAATAACATTATAATGCAAAAGACGTAGCTGAATATGGTAATAAAAGTTAAGTGCGAGTTGGACGTGTGAACACAGGATTCCGTATATAACGTTACGTTGTATTATTGTAGCGCTTATGTGAGGTAAATGCCTGTAGTCACCACGTTGGACAAGGTGGTTGGTACCTCATATGTATAGTGTCTCGAACTAATGGCGCTTCTGCCTACTGGCCATTTCCTTAGAAAAACACATTTACGATGGTCATACGCCATCTTTTCGGTCTGGTCTTGGGAGCCTCTGTAAACAGATGGCTGTCCCAAGTGCAGGTGAAGTTGACTCCTCCATTACACCCCTATACAATATATTAGTAGTAAAAGCTATTCGTAATAAAGTTAGCAACACTCTTATAATTGATAATAGTCTAAGGAACCCTTAATATTACCGAAATTTAAAACTACCTGCAACATAGCGTATACTTGATATATCTTATCATAATAAGTGCAGGGATATAATTGGAGCAAATAATAAATAGGGATTGGCATTGAAACCCTCGTCCTAAACAAACATGCATGTTTATACAGTACAATATTTTTTGCTGGGTAATTGTCACTTGGTTCTGCGACTTATTTTTTACTTATCTTCTTGGTAATAAGAATAAAACTAGGGTTTTAATTTAAACCAAGTGTGAGTTGATTGCCTGTGTGCAGACATAACCTATCTATGTATTTGTTCATATAATAAAATCTAGAATTGCTGTGTTTATACACGCATCAAGTTAAAACAGCTGAACTGATTTGAATACAATTTGGTACACTTATAAGTACTGTAGATTAATTAACACATAGGGTATTTTTCATCCCGAAAAAAGCTCAGTTCACATGGCATAGAAGGGTAGAGTTTTACAATAAAAGCTGAAACTAAAACTATTCTACATATATACTTAATTTAACATATACTTCTACGTAGATAATCACTATATATATAATAGACAAAGTAGAGCTTAAAATTGAGAACTCCAATTCATAGATTATAAAAATCATTAAAAAAACTTAATTATTTGTCTATGGCGCTAAATTATTTTAATTATAGGTAGAAAAAAAGTAATTGTACGAAAATTTGACATATAAACAACCTAAGCAAGAGAAGATGGTCAACAAAAATAAATAAACCAACTGACAACGCCATCTGTTAGTAAATTATGGAACTTATAAATAAATATAACTCTTTCTCGTATAATTGGAAATCATTAATCAGGATAAAATCTGACCCAACTTTTAAATTGGGCCAAATATCACAGTGTAAAAAAAAACACCGAGTTGGCGACCATATTTTAAAAATAAAAAGTAATATATGATTGTAAAAGCAGTAAGCAATAACCAAGTGTAAATTGACACAGAACTAACGAGGTTTTGAGTCGAGGGCCTAGAGTGGCGTGGTCTCGCCCTCCGCCCTCGAGGGCCGACCCAGTTCCACACAATGGTGTACTAGAGCTGCGACAAGTGAGATTGATACGTCAGTACAGCACACATACATGGAACTTTATTTGTATTTGTCTAAACATCTTTAAGTTGTAACTCCGTATTTTGTTACAAACATTTTGACGTGAATAAGTCTTAAATTTGTTTCCATAGAGGGAATTCAAAAAAGCAATGGTAACATAATCGGGGGATACGGTTTGGTGTTGTAGCTACTCATCTATCATCTCCATTCAAAATTCAATTACACCACTGGATAGTTAAAGAATCAAAGAATTTACTACTAAGTAAGATTTTCATTTATTATAACTTTTTACCCGACTACGGCGAAGCCAAAAGGGTTATGATTTTGGCAGTCTATGTATATATGTATGTATGTATGAATGTATGTATCTATGTATGTATGTTTGTATGTTCCACTCTAGCGCCTAGACTACTGAACCAATTTTCATGAGTGAGATGTCAATAGATTTGTAATAATGGCGCGGGTGACATAGGCTATAAAAATTTTATGATTTTTTTTAATGACGGAATTTAAACCTCAGATTCTAACTTCAAAAAAAATTAAACTGAGCTGATTATCACGTGTTTGGTGTCAAAAGAAAGGTCTTGACAAGCAAATTACAAATATGTATATATATCTTACTATTTAAGTCAACATATATGTTTAAAATACGGTCGTATAGTTCGTGTCAACAAATAATATTAAATTACAAAAGTTATCTCCATCGGGAAACGGAAAATTATTAAATAAAATAAAATAAAGTTTAAAAAACTATAACCCGACTACGTAAAAAAGTGGTCTAAAAAGGACGAAACAAGAAAATTATCAGATAGAAACCTAGAAATGTATCGGTATAAAAATGGTCAAGGTAGAACCGTGGTCGCACCCTATACCTACTATGTCCGCTTCATGGTAGTGTTCCTCAAATCATATATATAATCATAGTATACTACATGCTCACTCATTCTCTTGCATCCTCATTTGTTCACTCACTCACTCACCCCATTTTCAACCCGCGACCAGTCTAACACGCAAAGACTAAATTGTCGTTAAGTTTTCTGAAATTTTCCAAATAAATTTGCAATTTTTCTTTCCATAAAAATTTTCTACAAAGCATTATTAAGCTATAAAAAAAATAAACAAATAGGTAATGGCGTTATCAATTTATAAAGTAGCCAAGGGATAGGGATTCATTTTTATATAAATAGATTGAGGCAAAGATATTAAAATTGAATAAATTTGTAAGACCAAAAATGATGGACAGATCCCGAATCTAGCCACTGATGTGAAATGGAAAATAACAGACCCTTTTTACTTTCTACCGACTCCCAATTCCTTTTTTTTTATTACTTATACCCCTGATGTAAACCAATTCGAGATCATTGTTCTATCCTATAGTGGTCACCGTCCATCAAAGACATCAGAAATACTAGCGTAGATTGACAAATGTAATACATATTATAGTTTCAACAAGTTCAAAGATAAATAAAGGCCCTAAATCCTATGAATATGATAGTCGTGATTAAGGTTACCCTTCTCGAGGTCCACGTAAGTTTACTTTATTATCTATTGTAGTTAGCGAGGTCGAGTGGTGGAGGTGAGAGTTAACATATTATGAAAGAGCTCTTTAAACCTGCTCCTGGGTCTCAAGCCGCAGGCACCGCTCGCCTCAGTCTAAATTGCATGTGTATACGTATTGCTGTACAGTAATGGGTATCATTCCTCTCTTATTTATGACATTACTATAAGTAAAAGACGCTCGTTCAAACGTGGTAGTGGTCTTAGATTTTTTTACAAACCTTTCGACGTCAAATATGGATTTATCCGACTCTTATCCATATAAATAGGAAAGTAGTTTATTTATAATCTAGTTTAAAGTTCTTTAAATCAAATGCTAAATAATTCGTAGCGTAGAATATAATGTCTTTGGTTTTCCCCTTGGCAACAGTTTCAAGAACTTTTAGATAAATAATACAGAGATCTACAGGGTCAACTATTTTGACTATCAAATGGGTACCAAGGTAAATGTACTCGTACTACAAATTTAAAATTATAAGTTACAAACCGAATGTGTTACTATTTAATGTAGTACAAAATTTGTTTTATCTGTATCATAATTTTATATTATTTTTTACGCTTAAACCATTGAACCTATTTCTATAAAATTTAGAACAGTGATAAACTAGAGCTCGAGAAAAGACAAAGGCTACGTATTATTCCGAAAATAAGGCTTGTAAGGGTTGAAATAGGGGATGAAGTGTATGTCGAGCTGAGCGACCGTTCATGTCTTTAGGAGTTAGTCATATAAATTAAATTGATGTTAAATAATAAAATATAGCGATATAGCAATTTTGTATGGAGAGTCATATATGTTCGACTAGTAGTTCGAGTACAGTCGTGTCTCAAATAAGTTTTGATATGAAACTTTGTTGCCAAATACTCTCTTGACAATTGTATAATGTATCAATAGAAGTACGTAGCATAAATACCATAAATAATACTTACTATAAGCAACACCGGATTTCGTCTATTGTGAATTATACCTTTTTTCTTGCTTAAGGGATTATTTTTTAACAATATTAGTAATGGCGGTAGCTTGTGTATTGTAATATCTTTAAAAAAATCTTATAAAGAGTCTTTAAGAATAAAAAAAATCTTCGATCCTTGACCAGAACTTGTTGTTTACCTACCGGCTCTATATAGTAGTTACTCGGTAGTATTACAATATAAAAAAATATTGCTAATGCGAGTAGGTCTCGCACACCAAGGTCTACAACACTGAATAAACGCTTTAAAGTTTCAAAATAAGCTTTGCTGATGTTTGTAGTTCCCATACATCGATATCTTCTTCTTGTTCCAGTTCATCTGGGGTCGGCCTTCAGCATATGTTTTCACCATTTATATCAGCGTTGTTAAATTTGCTTTCTCTAGGTTTCTCCACTAAATAGCTTTTGAGCGTCCTCGGCGTTGTTTTCCTATGCCAATTTTTAGAGCGATTTTGACAGGGTGGTCTTCTTCACAACGCATGACGTGTTCGAACTACCAGAGCTGGCTTTATGTTCCGATGCATCTATCATCATTAAAATTTAAGTTTTGAAAAGATTTCTTTTATATTTCATCCCTTAAAATGTTGCAAAATTAGTGTACTAAATAAAAGCGCAATGTAAAAGGAGGTCAGATAGTACAGACTGCATGACCTAGATCTATTTACAGGCTGAAGATGGAAAGCTCTACGTGTGCTCTTGAGTACTATGTGCAATGTAAATGAATATCTTAGAAAGAAAGCCTACTTCATACTCTTATGTAAAATTAAAGTTTAAAAAGTTTAAGCTGGAGAAAGAAATTAGGTAATAGGAGACAAAGTTCAGATAAGTGGAAAGGTGGAAGAAATCTACATTTTCACATCTTGAAGGTAATCAAGACTTATTGGTACTAACCGAGTATTTACGTCTTGGTTATAAATTTTGCAACAATTGCGCTACAAGTCAGGAATAGTGGTCCTTTTATTGACTTCTACCATGTCGAAGATAACGTAGAAGACGAAAAGTTGGGGGAAAAAAATATATGCAAGCAAGTAAAATTAAAATTTTGATGGATTTAGATCTACGTATAACTGTAGATGATAAAGCTAGATGAAGAGGATTCCAAGTTACCAAAAAAGTTTTTATTTAACGAGTGATTAGTGTAAAGGAGTGATAACTATAATATGACAGATATATAAGGGTTGCAAGGAGATCAAAGTGTGCATGTGCAAATGCGCCTGAACGCAAACCAACTGTTAAGCTTTGATCAGATTAGTTGCAATTCAATATACTGTACCTATTCATTATATACATACCGTACATTTTTGCAAGTATATAGTTATGGTCGTATTGGTTAACTAACTACGTAACAACGTTACGTACGTTAAGGTTTAAAGAAGAATAAAAAGTCATAATATTAAAGTATAACGGAACATGTCATGATAGATTTTATTTTCAATTATTGAAATATTATGTTGAGTCTAAAGCCCCAATAATTGCTCGGCTTTCAGTTTAAGTTGTATGTGATCATCATCTTTTTTGCATTCCTGGTCAGACAGTATACATCATATTCATAAAATATTAGTAACAAAATCGAGTCATGGGTTACCACCATAATAGGTAACTAGATAGCCTCTTCATTAGGTTCATTTGAAAACAAAAACAAAATACCATACTATGGTAGGCAAACTGAAGTTTCTTTACTTGTCTATTGTATACTATACCTATTACATGAATGCTAAGTGTTTAATGAGACGACATCAAAGCTACCATCCAAGCGGATATTCTTTCATGTGCAAGTGCAATGCAGCTCCGGACTGCTCTAAAGCTTCTTTGATCCAATAGACTAATCTAATCTAATCACTGGATTGTGATTTAATTTTATTCCATACTTTGAAGGTTCTTCATTTTCATTTGATAGTTTCCTACTAATATTATAAACTCGAATGTTTGTAAGAATGTATGGATGTCTGGATGTATGGATGTTTGTTACTCTTTCACGCAAAAACTACTGAATGGATTTTGATGAAACTTTACAGTAATATAGCTTATACATCAGATTAATACATAGGCTATAATTTATAATGATATAGTGTGAATCATCCAAAATATAGCGGGTGAAACCGCGGGGCCCAGCTAGTGTCTGTAGGCTTAGATCTTTTCACCTACGCTACAGACTTTAATGCAGTTTTTACTAATAGACAAAGTGATTCCAGAGGAAGGTATACATACTAATATTATAAAGAGGTAATAAAGTTTGTGAGTGTGTGAGATTGTAGGAGATAATTAATCTCTGGATCTACTGAACCGATTTTGAAAATTCTTTTTTCAATAGAAAGCCACATTATTTGTGAGTGTCATAGGCTACAATATATTAACCCGAAAAATGATAAGTCTGTCGTGGTAGTCGGATTTTCCACGTAAGTCGGAGAAAAATCGGTCGAACGAAAACGTTTCTTACGAACGCTACCTTAAGGATAAGAGATATTCAATTCATAGTTCCGGGTAGAGCATGAATGAATAAATGAGTGAGTCTGTGAGAGAGTAGTTTGAATACGCCTTAGCGAAGCGAGAGCAGAGTGTATAATGCAAGCATATTTTAGTAGAGAAACCGCACAAAATCGGAGCGGTTCGCTAGTTATGATATAAAATGATACCTTAAAGTGTAATAATATTTTCGGACATTTCCAGTTTAATATTCATCTATGCTGATATCCCAAAAAAATCTATATTATATCAAAGCATGACTCAAGGCTTTACCACTTTCCCTTATCCTGTATATTAATAAATACAATACAATTTTCATTACTGAGAACGCTACTACGAGTTATTAGTAACAAAATCGTTATATGTGCTCCAAATGTCAGATAATTTTCAACTTTATTACCTGCAGCATAACAATTATTATAGATTATGTTACTTTAAAGTACATGGGTCCTATTTAAGTTATTGTATAAGAGGAAAATTCAGCAATGAATGAAGGACTCATCAACCTGTTTCCAGCGCAAAGTCTCACGGGTGATTCAAAGAAATGCTCTATATAAATACCACTTTGGATTTTTATTTAAAAATAAGTAAAACATGATTGTTTACTTGAACAATGCTTATAGAATCTCAACACTTTTCTGTTGTTCTCCCGGATTTAAGTATTTAAGGAGTAAAAACAGATTGTTGCTTCGTTAACTCGAAACAAAATTCTGATAATAGTCCAAAGAGTAAAAAGATTTGAAATATATATTAAAGTGAATTTTCAGAATTTTTTAATATATATTGATGTAAGATTTTTGAAAAAAAAAAACAGAGAAGAAAGAATTTAATTAGTCACACTTCTGCATATTCGCTCTAAACATTGCTCATCTTACGAGTGAGAGAGACGTGTAGATTGTTTTCTATATAGGAGTGAGCGAGAGCTGTTTGTTGTGCCGTGTCAGCGCCATTTATTCTTTTTCTTTTTCCAACCTTCTAATTCTCGTATTGGCATGTAAATATAGTTTTACATTAGTTCTTTAATGCAATGATGTTAGTGTATAATGCGCCTATTTATATTTTTATTGATGGACTTGAAAATATTATAATCTGTGGACTAATGATCAGAAATCGTCGCTAAGGGTCAGAATTCGAATGCTGATCTTTACGAACTTTTACTGTAGGACCAATCTTCAAACCAAGAAGAAAATCAGCTGTTTCATTTTAATAATGTTGCAAATCCCACAATTAACTTGGCCGACTGGTAAAGCTCTTGCTGTGGACACTGTAGACTTGTGCGAACGATGACTTCTCTTTAGCATAAAAGAAACATTTTTAAGAATTAATTATTAAAATTACATGAACAATACACCGAACAAAGTAAAAGAAGAAATTATGGAAATTAAATAATTTCTTGGTTTTCTCAAAAATGAGTGTTTACAAGCTGAGAAGGAGTATTGTAATTACTTAAATTACCGCAAAAATTGTTTACTTTACATAAACAGCTTGTTTTAAATAACAGGTTGATTTTACAAGCTTTTACTGCGGAGATATTTATAATTATTAAACTTTTTCATAAAAATAACTGTTGATATGATCTCGTTTCGATTTTGGGAATGATAAGAAATAATAAAATTAGGACTCATGTGATTCTTAATATAGCAATACTCTCTCAATGAAATTATTTATCATCCCAACCCATTAATGGCGCACTGCTGAGCCGGGTCTTCTCCTCAGAAAGAGGAGGGGGATAAGCTATACTCCACCACGCTGGCCCAGTGCGGGTTGGCAGACTTCACACACCTTTGAGAACTTTAAGGAACTCTCAGGAGTGCAGGTTGCCTCACGATATTTTCCATCACCGTTAAAGCAAGTGATATTTAATTGCTTAAAACACACATAACTCAGAAAAGTCAGAGGTGTGTGCCTGTTGTGGAGGATCGAACCCGTACCTCGGGAGTAAGACATCAATGTCTAACCTCTGGGCTATCACTGCTTTTATGCTGAAATTCTTTAAAAGTGTTCAAATTCATTTATTTATAACTAGCCGTCCCAGCTTCACTTGGGTATAATTTTAATTTGTATATGACTAATTTCCAAAGACAACGACCACACAGCTCGACATGCACTTCACCCCCACGTCGATAGATGGCGTACGAGCACACTCAACTGTTTACTTTGTATTCTTAAGTATTTATTTCGCAATAAAACCAAGCCTATGTCTTGACTCAATTATTATATATTATATATATTATCAAAATCAGTTCAGTATTTTAAGCCTGATTGTGTAACAGACAGACGCCATCTATCCGTCAATAGATGGCGTAAGTAGTATATTAAAGCGCAGTATCGCTTGTTTAGTTTATATTCTTAAGTATTCCCTACGTTTCTTAAATGTAACTTTCAAAATTATAATATTAGTTAGGATTAATTCTATTCTACAAGTATCCAGCAGGTTAAGTAAAAATTAATTTAAAAAAAATAAATAACATCAAAAGTAAGCACATAACAATTATAAAAAATCAGTTTACAGATAATACACTATTGTTAGTTACAGAGATACAAACAATAGTGTATTATTACAGTAATGGCACCGGCAGCGGCACCACCCGCGAATGGGAGCCAAATAACATGGCGCCGCTACTGATTTACTATCCGCTTCTAAGAAGACAATGTCAGGTAGATCCTGTGTGCTCCACGACTACACGCTGGAGGCGCCATGAATCATATTGTGGTATATTAAAACTATTAAATTAAACTAAAAATGTATATTACCCCCGACTGAAATTAATTTACAGCATCAATACCCACATGAAATCGATTTAGAAGAATCGATATTAACGTGTTAACTTGTAACTGATTGTGTGTGATTTATTAACATAATCACTTTAATTCTTAATCTCACTAGTACACACATATCATAGATTAGGCAAAGAGTAGTCACATAACCATAGATCATATATAAGTAAGAGAATGCCATCTCGTACAGATAATAAAGAATTCTTACAGATAATGCATAACCTTTAGTACATCATGATTTACTTTAAAAAGTTTAAAACTCGATTCTATATCATACTTGGTATCAAAAGAAAGGTATTGCTGTGAGGCAGGTCTCAAGTTAGCAATGAGCTGATAGTCTTCAAATGGGTGACAAGATCATCACAATACATGGCTAAAAACCGTCTCGATTAAATTAATTTTCAAATAAATAAAACTACATCATAATCGATCCATTATCTTGAGCGCTACGATGCCATAGTCAGACATACAGATCCGCAGATCCCATCATTGTAGCGTCATTATTAAGTAATTAGTTCAAACGATGGTTATGCTCATCTTTTTTTAGGAGTAGAGGAGGGGGGATATTTGCATCAGATTTGACTGGTTATATTTATCACAGTCTGCTTCTAGCATTCACTCTTCAACACATTGTAAAAGTTAACATGTTAAGCTTTGTGACGTCACGCATAATATAAATCTAAATTTATATATGTAGATAAAGCTTTACTTAATACTTCATGATTCATAAATGTAATCGATCCTATGACTAGACGCGTAAAAAATATAAAAACAATATTCCGAAGGCCGCCATTGCCATTGCCAGTTCGCGGCAATTAAAAATAATTAGGAACGAACGTTAAATTCTTAGAAGGACGGTGCATTTACATATGCCTTTGCCTTTACTGCCTTACTCTGTATAAACTGCACGATTAAGGGCAATAGGGATTGAGGGGTATTGTAGGTCATTAGGGAACAACTGTTTTTAGAAATAAATTGGTGAACGATTACGTTAACTTAGCTTATAAGATAGACTTTCATTTTCAAAACTAGATTAGGAAAAGGAATGATACTTATAACAATAAGATCTTGATTTATAGCAGTATATGTGAAAAAAAAAATAATTTTAACGCAATAGAGAAAAGATGTCACAATGATTTTTGAAAATATTATTATGAATTTTAAGCTTAACAATAACAAATTTTAAAATTTATTTCAGAATTTTAAAATTACCTATAGTCGAATACATATTTAATTTTAACTGTATAATCATTTAACAAATAACCAATCAAAAGGATCTAAAATTAATTTATTGATTTTCACTCTTTTCCCTTTAAATAATATTATACTATTTTACACTCTTTCTCTCATATTTTCAAGTTTTATTCAAACTTTTATCACTCTTCTATATATTAATTTAATTTTTTTTTAGGAGTTCTTGAGAGAAGAATCCAATTCTTAAGCAAAAACCTATTAAAGATTGGTCAGATCTTATAAATTAAAATCCAGCTGAGATCTTTTTAACAAGATATATATAAAAATACAAACAAACATGCACTTATATTACCTCTTTCGGTACGCCTTTGAACCAGTAAATCCTGACTGACATTTAGTGATCGACCCGGAGTTAATCACCATCTTATTATTATAATCGACAACGACGCCCGAGGTCGGACCAACTCGACTTGAAGCTGGATATATTTTTTGCAACGTTAATTGTATGTGTGATCATAACAAATCGTGTTTAAAATATCACTGCACTTATTAAATGATCACTGCTTGAACTATTTTTGTTTTTTTATCCTCGGTTATTTAGTTACATAATGTATAAGGAGAACTTTTTGAAATGACTAATAGTAAGAGTGTAAAATAGTTCAGTAAGATTTCGACTCCTTAGAAATTAAGGGTAAAATAAATATTTCATTTCATTTCAAACAGTTTAGTCAGTCATTTCAACTACTAAAAGAGTGTTAAAATATTTTTTTAAATAGGATCTAAACTACTAAGAAAAAATGTCAAAAAGCAGAATAAAATTTTAACTTCTAAATAAGTGTAAGAAGAGAAAGAAAAAGTTAATTATGTGTGGTCATATCTAATTGTGTTTAAAATATCACTGCAGTTATTAAATGATCACTGCTTAAACTATTTTTGTTTTTTTTTGTCCTTGACAGTTATTTAGTTACATAACGAATAATGAGAACTTTTAAAAATTACTACGAGTAAGAGTGTATAATAGTTCAGTAAGATTTCGTGTCCTTAGAAATCAAGGGTAAAATAAATAATTATTTTATTTCAAACAGTTAAGACAGATTTAAAAAAAAATAGGATCTAAACTACTAAAGAAAAAATGTCAAAAAGCAGAATAAAATTTCAACTTCTAAATAAGTGTAAGAAGAGAACGAAAAAGTTAATTATGTGTGGTCATATCTAATTGTGTTTAAAATATCACTGCAGTTATTAAATGATCACTGCTTAAACTATTTTTGTTTTTTTTTGTCCTTGACAGTTATTTAGTTACATAACGAATAATGAGAACTTTTAAAAATTACTACGAGTAAGAGTGTATAATAGTTCAGTAAGATTTCGTGTCCTTAGAAATCAAGGGTAAAATAAATAATTATTTTATTTCAAACAGTTAAGACAGATTTAAAAAAAAATAGGATCTAAACTACTAAAGAAAAAATATCAAAAAGCAGAATAAAATTTCAACTTCTAAATAAGTGTAAGAAGAGAACGAAAAAGTTAATTATGTGTGGTCATATCTAATCGTGTTTAAAATATCACTGCACTTATTAAACTATCACTGCTTGAACTATTTTTGCTTTTTTTGTCCTTGACAGTTATTTAGTTACATAACGAATAATGAGAACTTTTTGAAATGACTAATAGTAAGAGTGTAAAATAGTTCAGTAAGATTTCGACTCCTAAGAAATCAATGATCGCTGCTTGAACTATTTTTGTTTCTTTTTTCCTTCTTGCCTGTTGTTGCAAAAGGCTAGTTAACTTATTAAACTCCACTCCCATAAGTCACAATATTTATTCTATTCTCTATATTATTATACCTTTTACAACAAATAGATGACAGAACTAAAAGATATTAACACAAGGTTAGTGAGATCCAATAAAGACAGATTTTTAATCGTAATAGTCAAATATATTTACAGAAAAATATATTAATTCTACGACTCTACGGAGTCGAAGACACCGACAACTCCGTCTGTGCGCAAATTTTGGCAAAGGCCTCTTCCATTCCTAGTCCTATTTTTTTCTAGTTCATGTTGTCCCTGCTACTGTCTTTATTTCGTTTTCTTATCTATTTCTTGGATACCCGAACACGATCCACTTGTTCCACTTCTCAATTCCTCTTACTACATGTCCTATCCATTGCAACATTGGCTATTTTTTAAATTATTTTTTAACTTAACTTTTGTTGGTTAGGCGGCATAAAAAAATTATATTTACTTCTTAATATCGGTCGTAAGGGAGGTAGTGGATAAAAACGTTTATATTCTCTAATGGAAGAATTTTTAATTTTATGAAAGTAATCTCTTTTATAATTGAAGTTAGTCAGTTTCAATATTCATAATAACTAAAATATACCTAAACAAAGATTTAGAAACGGTTTCAATGTTGCCAGCTCACAACTTTGGTGAGTGACTTTAATTATAAAAAAGTTTAGAATATAATTTTGTTAAAAAAAAAAAGTAGATTTCGCCTCCTAGAACAAAGGATAATAACTTAAAATTTCATCTCAGCAAGTGTCAATTGTAATTTATTCAATAGACTCCTCACCACATGTCAGAGAGAGAGAAAGAGAGTCGACAATATACGGCGTCAGGAGCTGTTTTTATGTTACTTTTACGATATCCGTACTTTTTGTATTACCGCCATTGTTAGGAACTTTCTTACGGACAATTTAACGGCTTTCTAATGGATTTTGAATTTGAATTTCTAACTGACATTTGTTGTGACTGAAGGATTGTGCAAAAAAAGTTACATTATATAAGTTTTCTATTCGGTTTTATGTCTTAGTAGGATCCGGTAGGTGGCGCTGAGTTCAGTGTGTGTGTGAGTGTGTGAATATTTTATGCATATGTCCCACCCGCACACAATGATGAATATATTTTATCTCTCTTTCGTACTTTCGTGGATGTTCGTAATAATCTTACGTTTAGATTCCAAGCAGTGTTAATTATATATTTGTCTCTTTCTAACGATTGCACTATTAGGTTAAAGATGAGACAAATATATAGTTTCGTTTGTATTGATATATAGCTGTTTTAATTATTATTGTGTAATGGAACTCTATTGCTTCGGACACTTATGCGCGTTAATTCAGGTGATTAGTAAATTTCACTGTATTCTGCCAATTGCGTGTGTCTATCCAGTTGTTATATATCGCCAATAGATGGCGTTATAAATAACTTGTTATAACATTGCTATAGATTTGCACTAAAAGTTAAACAACAAAGGCTGACCTTTACATGATTGTAATTGTTTTATTTCCACTGACATAACTTACAAAATAATGTTAATTTCAACATTTATAAAGTACAAGGCCAGAATACGAAAATAGTTTAATTAGATAAAAGTTTATTCAGATCTAAATCTAAGGAGGATTTCTACAAATTAATCAGGTATTAAAATAAGCATTGTAAATCAATACAATTAAATTTTAATATCTAAGATCTTCGTCATTGTTAAAGAATGTAATAAGAAGCCAAAGTAAATATTACGTATATTAAACTATTTGGTTTCGAAAGCTATATGATGTCTGTATGTTGACTTTTTGAGAAAATAAATTTAATCATTGATACAAAACATAATACAAGTCTTCTTGAGATCCTTTTACACCTTTGTACTTTGTTCAGGTCTGGTAGATGGCGTTGTTTTTATTTTCCAATTCCTTCGCAAAGCGTAGAGAAGTGTTGCTAGCTTAAAATAAATATTTAAAAATGTATAGTCGAATATTGTCTATCTTTTCGCAATAAAATTAATGCTAGATCCCCCTCGTTGGTTGAATCATGTTAGGCAAAGTTCTAATGTCTCTTACTATGTTACAAATTCCAGGTTTTGCTTCAATTTATGGACACAAGATATGCTTTAGAAACAATTTAAGTACAAAAGAATTTTAATAAGCATCTCGAGAAATCGGCAACATTATGGGTCGAAACGTAAAAAAATGTATTAGATATTAAGCAACACATAAATTCTCAAACTCCATTAAACGAAAACGATTTATCTCCAAACCTTACCGTGTAGAAATAATTCTTTAATTCCACTGTTTGCGCAAGTGCGGCACAACTAATGTACAGATGTGACAGTCTACACACAATATGTAGCACACATTGATTGTCTAATAGATAGCAAAATATGTTGTGTGTAATAAAAGCAGCAATGTATACTACATCTACCCAAATAGTCGCTGTTTAATACAACACATTTAAAATATCTCACGCACACTAGTACACAGCATTAAGCGTGTTCCACACACGCGTAGTCGCAGGTACCAAAAGTTAATTGCCTTCATATGTTCAATGTTCATAAGTTTCTACCTGAATGTCAGTTAAGTGTGGACAGGTCAGTTTTTTTTCATTTTTTTTAATTTATACTATTACTCATGACTTCTTTTGTGTAATTCTGATGATGCTTTACGTTATTTTAGAAAAAGTTGGTGTAAAAAAGCTAATAACGATCGGTACAAGTTACGTTTCCGTTTTTTAAACGTTTCGCTTTGGAGTTAGGGATTTTTGTTTTAGGAAACAAAGTATAGATTTATATTGGTTGCATCTGCGGAATGTTCTGCGTCTTTTAATTTTGGGATAAAATTGTTTTATTCTATTTCATCAGCAGCCAAATTTTGGAATATTTAAATCGTATTTTTTTACATATTTAAATGCAATATTTTAGTTTTTATGATAGCCAAAAATTTAAGCATGAATTCGCCGGCACGTAAGTATAGGTTTGACCTTAAATGTGGAAGTGCGGGGTTAGCACAGCGTTTCAGTTCCCGTGCGTCTGCTATTTGTCAAAATAGTAAACGTCACGGATGGAACTACCACGCACGCTACACGCTCACAACACCCAACTTTCCCCACTATTTTTGCTCAGACCTAACTCATTAGGCTCTCATCGCTCCTGACTTCATCATAAGGTCAGCTGTTGTACATAAGTAAACTAAGTTTCAGCTCAAAATCAGGTTTCAGGAAGTGGATGAAAAATTGTTTGCAAAATTTTACTTACAAACAAAACTTGCAAATTTAGTAGAAAAGTACTAAATCATTGCCTATTTATATAGTTTACTTTTAATTAAAGTACTTACTATACATAGATATAAAACTAGCTTTACCTAATTTTTCATTATCTGTTTATGTTCTTTAGTCTATGGATTGAATTCAAACGTCAGTCATTATCTTCACATTCTCAACATTAGCGAAAGAAAATACAATTGTTTTAATTATTATTTTATGTTAATCAAAGGCCATTTTGTTGCTTTATCAAAAATAATAGAAAATAACTATAATGGTAATAAAGAGTTAAAAGTTAAAACGTTTGTCTATTAGTTGTCTATAGTGTTGCATTCCAGTAACGTTAACAGGGTTATTGTCGAGTACCTGAGCGTTGAGCGAGTCCCTCGGTAATTTTTAATTGACAAAAAAACGTACCCGACCGATTTTATAAAGGAATTTATTTTTATTACGCATATTAGTTACTCGTGTGTGCGTGGGTTTGTATGATTCAGAGCTTGATCTACGCGTAACTTCGAAATCGGATCATAGACAATTTTATTTTTTTAGTTACGGTAATATTTTTAAAGTTTCTTTGCATTGTTCTATTCTATACAGCCTCAGGTGATTGTGATTTAGAAAGTGAATTTTGTAAATACTTAAAGCTTTCGCAATAACTCCTTTTATGTGACGCCTAGATGAAACAATATGTAACCAGAAGGTATTCCAGATTATATTCACATCAATTCTTACGCATGCCTCTTTACATTCTACATTTTGGTAGAAATACTTGTTAATCGTTATTTAGCACATGAACCATAATAATGATAGAAGCTTGTAATACATTTCTGGATCTTCTAAATAAATCAAAATGTATTCTCACTTCTTTTTTTTAAAATTACCTCTACTACTACAATTTTGTTATTTTTCTTCGTGTCCTTGGCGATATTTATAATTAATGTTTTGATACTATTATGTATCAATAAAGCCCTTCTCGAATATGGATTTATCTACCCCTCTCCATCCCAAATAAAAATAATATACAAATTTTAACAACAACGTATGTTATCCTCTTTCTATCAAATTCACGTAAAAGTAGATAAATCTCAATTCCATTTCAATTTTTTTCCATTGCATAAAAAGTTAAACTACAAAAGTATTTCAGAAGCATCACACCGCAGTCCGCACCGCATAGAGCCATAGACAATAGAGAGCCCATTATCCCTGACAGTGACAGTGCGCTCATTACCGCGTTTTTGCATCGAGCAGGTATTGTTCGGGCGCGTCTACCTGTGATCTGTGCCTGTCCTCTGTGAGCCAGCGATATCGGTTAGTGTGGCAAGTGCTTTATATTCACAATCTGTGGCTCGGCGTATGAACGCAGCGAGCGATTTTGATTTTTTTTTCTTGTTTTAGTAATACTGTATCGTTATATATTAATTCATCTCTGAAATAATTTGAAGAATTTCGATAATATTTTATGTACTTATGGAGTAACCTTTCGAATCTGGGAGACGACATTAAATTGTATTTGTTGTTCTACAGCTTCATATAAGAATTATGTTAAAAACCTCTTTTATCATCGATAAAGCAACAAAATATCTTTTAATTAAAATAAAGTAAAATTAGAAAGAATTGTATTTTGTGTGAAGTGAAGAGAATGATTGACATTTGAAATCAGTCCATAGACTATAGAATATATATAGATACATAATAAAAATAGATTAAGCTAGTTTTACAATTTATGTATCTGTAGAGTGTAGATTTTTGTAGTTTTTTTATAAACACAATTATTGTTTTTAATTAAATTCATGATCATTTATCTATGTTAATAAGATGATACGAATAACAGTGAAGTGTGTGTTTGATTTATATAATGTTATTTGAGAAAGCAAGAGACAAACAATAAACCAATTTCATAACATTTTGAAATTTGAACCCATTCATTAGTTTATTGACATATAGAAGCAATTTTTTATATCCAGCTGTGTCTTTTCTATTCAGTACTATGAAGATAGATCAAAATAGAAATCGAAAATTTAAAACAAATAAAAAACCTAAAGATATTAAGAACGACATTTATGGCCAATTAATATCATAATCATATAAATCCTTTACGTTAATTTCGAAATAAGACTATACTTTTTTATTTATTTATATACTAACATAATATATCTAAAAAGACAGATTAGAATTGTATAATCCAAAAATGTTTAGATACGTTTTGTGTGTCAAATCATGCGGCGCCATCTATTAGCGATAGAACTGAAACTTTTTCCTATGTTTTGTAACTGATACCTCAATATGTTTTTTATTCATCATCTGTCTGCTATTCATCATCATCAGTCTTTTCCATGAACGGTTTTATTGAAAAATTAAATATTTATTACAGGACAACTGGTTGAAATTATTGTAAGTTCTATAAGTTTGTAATAGATGGCGGTATAAGTTAGATTACTCACACAACACTTCATTATCTAGGTTGAGTAAGAATCCAATAGATGGCGTCATGTAAATATTTAAGTATGTCCAATTATTAGAAATATAAACATCTTTCCTAAGCAATTTATTTTATTTACGAAATAAAATGATATTTCAAATATTTCTAAATACGTTTATAAGGAGTTAGTGAACTGTTTATTCGTTTAACACAATATTAAACATTTATGGCAAAATAATAGTGTGTTTTAGGAGATTATTCCTTTTTTGGTCGCTTTGTTAGTTATACAATAATACAGTATCCGAGTAACGTAGACATGCGACATTACTCATTCTACCTTCTAATGCAATAATACAAAATCAACAACACATAACCGATTATTTATTATTCTAATTTAATAATGATTGTTCTACACATGAATAATTATTTATTTATCTTTTAAAACATTGTTCTAGTAATAATATTAGAGTGATCGCATGCGTTATTCTTCATATTTCAAAGTCAAACTCAAACTCAAAATATTTTATTTCAATTAGACTTTTGTATAAAAGTACTTTTGATACGTCAAAAATTGGTCGGTCAGTCAGTTTGTCTGAAGCTACCACCAGCTCATTCATTCTTATACATACATTCCTATACTAAACATCATCTAAACAACTTTTCATGTGCAAACATTTACTTGAATTAAATATTAAAATTACAAATACAATGATACACTCATGTAGGTACATAATCAATCACGCTTAGCAAATAGAGGAACACTAAGTATAGTATGTCAGAAGAGACACTTAAGATTACTTAGTATTTGAACAGCAACCCAGGCAGGGCCTTGGACTTGTGACCAAAGTGTAGGCTTAAGGATATCCTTTAAATGACCATAACACTCACCTCCATTGCCTGGTGTCACAGTTTGTCTTAGGTTAGGTTAAACATAAGGCTAACCCAACCTAAACCTAATAATGTAAGGACTAACAAGAAGTCCTCTTTATCGCTATAACTATACTCCGACAAGTATATAGCTACATATAGATGTCTCTATTTATTAGTTTAAATATAATTTTTATATTAAGTTAGGTTATCTCTATTGATAGTAACCGAGAGGATTAAGGACTGTAAGCCAAAACACAGATTTATCTAGTTCTATTACAGATGCTAAAACTGTACTTAAACAAAAACTTGGCAGACAGAGTAAGTTTATAAAAATCAAAGGCACTTCTAATAATACCATCGAAAGTTTGTTTTACGAAGCCAATTTTGAGTAAATAATAGAATCTTTTCATTCAAGGTTTTATAAACTGAGGTGTATGTCTTGTCGCAAGTCACTTCTTACTCTACGAATACGATTAGATTCGATAGTAGAGTACAAGTATGCTAATACAAGGCTGATGTATGTCTACATCTACCCACTCCTAATTAAAACAACTAATAACTCACCGGAAGCCATATTTATGTAGAGGCATAAAACGATTCGCGTTAAATAACCAATTATTCTGTATTCTTCGTTTCAAATCAAAAATATTGTGATTTATGTCACTTCATTAGGTAATATTGAATTAATTTGTGATTTGGTGTATTTTGCTCATTATACATATATAAATTACGTACTCATGCATATGTATTAGAGGGTCCGTTATATACCTACCTAGTTTTTAAGAAACATTATTTATCTAACGTATTTGTGTACCTTATTCTAACTAATTCATTATTATTTTTATTTTTTTTTGTTTGTTGGTTTATCCTTGTATATATCTCCAATTTTGGTAATTTAATTTCCCTAAAAAATAATTTAAGGGTTCCGCTTCTATTCAAAATGTTGGCACTACTGGAAATTCTGCTGGGAAAATTGATAAAGGTATGTTAGCAACACCGTATAAATTAGCGTTCGCGGGTAGTTCCTTTTATGTTATGTCAAGTATACCCACATGAAGGCAATATATAACCTTTAGTGCGATAGATTAGTCTCAGTCTCTCTGGTGTTGTCGTGCAGTGAACATGGAAGTTAGTGTTATAGTGTCGTGATTAAGGTCACTCTTCTTGAGGTCCATGCAAGTTTATTACCTACTGTAGTTAGTGTACGGGCAGCGAAGGGGATCGTTGTAATTATATAAAAGGCCTTTAACCCTACACCATAGTAACTGAAGGAGAGGTGAAGTTGGGGCAGATCATTAGTTATATAATATTGGTAAATCACTATCAACCAGTAATATTTCAAGTACAAATATATCCAGTCCCGATACAAATCTAGCACATAAATATAAAAACGCAGAGTGGTCAGATGCCCGCAATTGTACGAATATTATGGTCATTTTATGCAAATGCCACCGACGCGCGACGCGGACGCCATTACAGAATAGATAAATTATAAGATGCGCGGGCGCAAATTTAGTATTATTTCTAAACTTCTGACTCTGTTACGGCCGTTTACCGTTATGCGATGTGTCGTATGGAAAGTATGTTACATGTGTTCATCTTACTTTTTGTCTCATTTTTTATTACTTTTGAGTTATGTAAGTTTGATTTCGACAGCGTATTGATTTTGTAATGTTTAGTATTATAGACTTTATTAGTTCGCTTGTTGCAAATCAAAATAGCTGCAATGAAAAAGCATAAACTTTGTCATCGTTCCCATTTGATATTCCACCCTTTTTTTACCCGGAGGAATCTGCTCGACACAAGCGGAGACTTGGGAAGGTTATGCGAAGTTGGTGCAACTGCCTCTAAAGGAGACAATTCAAAATTACCTCAGAAGTAGGCAGCCATGGCCATGACCAGGAAGTGGCAAGGCATGGGACCGTAAAGCACCGCAGTTGATATTCTACCCCAAAAAACTAATGAAAAATAAATAAAAATATATATTTAATGAACTTGTATTCTTAGGGGTTCTTATCTCAAAATTAAAAAAAAGTCTTATAAGATCAGTTGGTTGTTCGTTCGTCTATCTATCCATCAGGACTCTTCTTCTCCGAGTTTAAATACTACTAAAACTCAAGTCTGCATTCCCTTGGATTTGTTAAATCAAGGCATGATTGTGGCAACCCATTTTGTACTTCACATGTATACCTACCTACTATGATTATATATATGATTAGAGGATCATCAAACCGACATGGTAGGTATACAGTGGTTGCGACCACAATTCTACCTTTACCATTTTTATACGGATGCAATTCTAGGTTTCTATCTGATTATTTTCTTGTTTCGTCCTTTTTAGACCACTTTTTTTTCGTAGTCGGAATATAGTTTTTCAAATTTTATTTTTTTATTTAACAGGTTTCTGTTTCCCGATCGAGATAACCTTTGTAATCTCATATTGTAACGTAATGTTGGGTTTTATTTGCTTAAACGAGTGAATAACTGCAACTTAAACAATATGTTATGTTTACATATTTGTAATGTGCTCGCCAAGACCTTTCTTTTGACACCAATCACGTGATTATCTGAGTTTTATTTTTTTCGAGGTTAGAATCTGCGGTTTAAATTCCTCCATTAAAAACAACATAAAATTTTTATAGCCTATGTCACCCGCGCCATTATTACGAATCTATTAACACCTCATTCATTAAAATTGGTTCAGTAGTTTAGGCGCTAGGGTGGAACATACATAGACTGCCAAAATCATAACCTTTCCTTTTGGCTTCGCCGTAGTCGGGTAAAAATAAAGTTGACATTACAAAGATTAATGTTAATTACCATACCTACATTTTACTTGTTTTATTTTAATTTTATTGGCTTAACCAATACCGTACACGCAAACATACAGACGTAGGCGTGTCACAGATTATATATATCTAATGAGTTTTTATTCCGGTCATGAAGATTATATTCACTTACAATTTACGACCATTTCTAGATTTCGAAATCGGTATGTGGAGTTGAACGGTTTAATGATGGAGGCTGTAAATGCCTTTACTTAGAACTTAAGATATAACCGGAAGTATCGGATGAACGTTACGTATTGGAAGTAGTGTTACCATCCGTCGGGATATTCCTGGACTGAGGACAAAAGTCAAGAAATCGAAAGGTGTAAACGACATTTTCGTGACAATTTTCAGGATATCTGAATTATTGTTTTACTATATTTTCATTTAAGGGTCCGTAATATTACGAATGCAGATTTTTTGCAATTATCCACCCCCCTCCCCTGTCAGCAAAAGTAAGCAAAGTCCGATTCCCTCCCCTCCGTACTTACATAAACATTGATGCATGCATTTCTCACTCTCCTCGTGTGCGTGTTTACTTTACTATTGCTGACATAATCACCATGCAGACTTCTTATGTCATCAAAAATAAGCAAAGCAAGCCTACTGAACGTTTCGGCCCCTAAAGTACAATTGAGTCGCAAAATTAATAAAAAACTGAAAGTTAGTCTAGTCATGTTATCCTCGCTTCGCTGAGTTAAAAAAAATATAAATTTTTTGTGATGTCTCCTTGAAAACTGATGATAAAATAGGTTTTATCCGTTTTGATTAGAAAACATTTGTGATTACATCAAACCGTTTACAAGTACATTGCTAAGCATTATACTAGACGCGCAGAGCTACAGTATCACTTGTTCACTAGAATATTACTCCTGAGGGATATAAATTAGACAAAGCTACAGCATTGCTGCTAGATTACTCGCGATGAATAATGATTTCTGTCATAAAATCAATGTTGCCAACATCATAACTAACAATATTTAATTATAATTGTAAAGTATAGCATAAGCAAGAGAGCAAGACGAGTTCAACCTCATCTGTCAAAACTGCTTAATGTTTCTAAAAAGGTTTTATCCGAGCCGACATGTTATTGTTATTTAGACGACCCCTACCACTACAATTACGTACCACATTTTGATTCTAATTACAATCGAGTATAGGTCGAGTTTTGAATAGTTGTACGTGGAATGCAGAATGTGGATTGCAAGTGTGAGTTAGGGTTGCCTACCATACTATTACCTATATAAAAAGTTCTTCAGACGTTCAGAGCTTATAAGTTGTCAAGGTGAGATATATTTTAACATATTCATTACATATTATAAAATAAAATTTGACACCGCGTCTGACTGTCTATCTGTTCGAGATTAACTCATACACTATGAACGGATTTTCATGCGTGCAAAAAAAAAAAAAAGTAGTAGTAGACAATATATAACCTTTTAAAACTACTGTTTTCGTGCAGTGAACATGGAAGTTAGTGTTACCCTTCTCGAGGTTCACGTAAATTTACTTTATTATCTATTGTAGTTAGCGAGGTCGAGTGGTGGAGGTGAGAGTTAATAAATTATGAAAGAGCTCTTTAAACCTGCTCCTGGGTCTCAAGCCCCAGGCACCGCTCGCCTCAGTCTAAATTGCACGTGTATATGTATCATATATCTTTCGTCTAATAGCATGATGACGAAAAATATTTAATTGTATAATTTTTTAAGGTTATTATTGAAACCGTCGTCGTTGGAAAGAGCCAAACCGCCTGGGTGCCGTGACAGATAAACATAAAGGCATAAAAATATGTTCTAGTACCTGTGCGAAGTCAGGATGGGTCGCTAGTTAAAAATAATTATTTTTTATCCACCATTCTGTAAATCTAAAAAATGATAATAGAAAAATTAATTTATTTGCACCTAAAAATATTTCGTAGGAATTTGAATTTGCGTAATTGTTTTCCGAAGTTGGCAACCCTAGTTGTAGGTATAGATTTTTTGTGTGAGTGCGAGCAAGAGGGTAAGAGTAGGGGTGTTTGCGAAGTTACTCTTGATATGAGATTGTTCCGATCTCTGTAACTAATGGATTTTTTGTATAACTACGTTGTTAATCATCGATTGAAATTAGGGGATCAGGGATAATGTCTGTCTGTGTAGAGATAAATCCAATGTAGAGGAACCACCAAACATATTGAACTTGTAGAATAAAGATGTCATTATTTTGGTATTTATAATAAATATTTGGAGGAGACCTGCACGCCTGAGAGTTTTCCATAATATCCTTGAAGGTTCGGAAATCTGCCAACTCGCACTTGACATCGTGACCATGGCCAAACCCCTTTCTCATTTTAATGATGATGATAAGTTATCGAGCTCCTTGAATTACATTTATTTACATATTTTTTTTCAATCGTAAGTTTTTAGTTTTTAGTAAAAAATATCCATGAATTTATCAATGCTCTATGTAGGTAAGCTTTATTAAATTATGTAAAGGGGGGTTTTAAATGTTAACTTGGAAACACAGGCCTACGACCCCAAATGTCGTCATTATAGTGGAAAGTTAAGGGGGTATTTTTTTTTAAATATAAAAAGGATGATTTTGACTTGTATTTAGAGATTGTTGTTTTGCTGAAGAAGTGTTAAATATTAAGGTCAGGAGGTCGAGCGGTGAAAATAGTGTTTATTGGTAGTAGAAAGCCTTTTAATCCTGCTCCTGGGTTCGCAAGCCCCAGGCAGCTAGTCTTTTGAGTGTTATTGTGTTAGGCTACCATGTAGCTTACATTTATTTATTCTAGAATGTTTTGTTGGTTGGTTTGTCCAAGAAATTAAGAAATTGATTAGTAATTTCAGTTACGTGTTTCTTGTTTGTCATATTTATATTAGATTTCTATGACTAGATTCAAGTTTAGTACGATATTACGGGTTTATTTATTGTCCATTACTAGTTAAAAAAGATTGTAGTTTTAACCTTATATATAAAAATGAATCCCCATTTCCCTTGGTTACGGCATCACGCCTAAACGGCTGGACCGATTTCGCTAATTCTTTTTTTGTTGTGTTTGTTATTATTAGGAGAAGGTTCTTATGGAAGAAAAAATTAAAAAAGTTGCGCGGAAAATTAGAAAATTAAAAAAAACTCAACGACCATATTAACTTTTCTAATGTAAGCTTTTGACAGCCAATTCGAATTCAATATTCATAGTTAAGACAGGACGACGAATGAATCCCTATTTCCCTTGGTCACGGCACCACGCCTGAACGGCTGGACCGATTTTGCTAATTTCTTATTTGTTGTGTTTGTTATTGACAGAAGAAGGTTGTTATGTAAGAAAAAATTAATAAAATTGCGTGGAAAATTAATAAATTTAAGAAAAGTTAACGACGATATAAACTTTTCTAATGTAATGGCGTTCAACATAACTGTCAGTCATTTGACAAATATTCATAGTTATAACAAGCCGACGTCTATCGGAACTGATCGGAATATATTATATTTAATATAGAATAAACTGGATATAAAGATAAGGTGTAGAATATATATGTATGTATGGTGGACGTTTCTCAGGTCTTAATATTTTTTTCAAACAACCTTTTCAATCTAATTTAAAAACTGTAATAGTGTAGCGAGTTGCGAGCGGTCTACAACACATAAATAAAGAAATACCGACAGCGGTCGGCTGTAGCGGTTCTTGGAACAATTGTAATTTGCACTAAACCGCTCACTGCTCAGCCGGACTCCGATCCCAGTCTGACCCGGTCTCGGGTCCCGGTCCCGGTCTCCAGGCACAATGTAGCGCAATGGGTCACTTTGAGAGTGGTCGACCTTGGCGGTCTGCAAGCTTACTCGTACTAGCTACTGTTATCGGAATATATTATTATCCTTTTCCTTCCTATAAATGTTAACCAAATTAAACCTTTTTTTAGTGTCTATGGAAGCTTGACCGCATCTATATTAGATATATTTATTTCTGTTATAAACAAACAGATGCGTTTATGGCATAATCGCACACTTATTTGATATTTTTTTATTCTTAAGTTTTTTTTCGCGATAAAACATAGCTTATGTCCTTCCTCAAGATCTACTTTATCTCTGTTTAATTTTTCATAAAGTTCGGTTTAGTGATTTAAGCCTGATTGTGTAACAGACAGACAGACGCCATCTATCTGTCAATAGATGGCGTAAGTAGTATATTAAATGGAACTTTTGTTTGTTCAGTTTGTATTCTTAAGTATTACCTACGTTTCTTAAGAGTTTCTTCAATATTATTATATTAGTTGTGATTAGAATTAAGATTGTTACTAATGGCCTCTTTTTCGATGGTTTTGCGTTGAAAGTAAAGATAAAGAAGAAAGATTTTATTCATTCCTCAAGTCAAATTACGGACCTGTAAAAAAATTACAAAACCAGGCTTAGAAGTAAGAAATTAATAGATTCGTTAGGCCAAAACGTTTTTAAATAACAATAAAAAACGTGAATTATTTTGTGCATTCGTTTTACTGTGATGCATTTTCAAACAGACCGAATAAAGACAAAAATTGGAAAGTAGTATTTTGGCTTCTATTGGTGTAATAAGAAGGGGTAACATTAAGTTTTATCAAGTAGCTTCTATGTACAAACTTGCGATAACTAATATATTTATTATATTTCTATGTATAGATTATAGTGAATAATTGGGTGAACCTAATCCAGGCGCAATGTAGCACAATGGGTCACTTTGAGAGCTCAGAGCGGGCAGTGGGCGTCCTTCACGTCGACCTGCACTGCCTATATCGATACCTTGCGAAACGGTCTAACCCATTTATTTGATATTCTTAGCTTCTCTACATATAAGTAGTTTTATTATAACCTTTCACATATGTTTAATACAAAATATAACATTAAAAGTCGTCAAATTAATTTATTTTCTCACACTGTACAAAATACATCATATAAAATACGTCCTTAATTCATTCATTATTTCTTTCAAACACATCATCGTTATTCATTTCCAACCATCCTCACTTACAAGTTACATCCTCTTTCATAAATCCTACATACATACTTCTTTACTAAATATAAAATAATAATAAATTAATTTAAAACACTTTAACTTTATACGTGAGGGGACGGGTTAGAATACTATTCCCCTCTGCCGCTGGGAGAGCTTCTCGTAAGAGCCGAGTAACCCAGCACCCCTTTGGTGGTAGGGGATCTGTTCCCCGAATGGCTTGCGACCACCAGCATGCGAATCCGATCGCCAAGAGTCATAGACGCGTTCCGGTTGAGCCGCATATGGGCCAGACTTACCCCCTCCCTCTCTCATCCCATTAATGCTGTGGGTCTAGTGGACTCTGGGCTCTTGCCTAGGGTCCGCTGAATCCGCATCATTTTTCGTCTTCATTCCCCCTTCCCACTCTATCTTCGGGGATGCAACGCATCGACAAAACGAGAGAGTGTTTCTTGTTTTTCCGATGTCCATGGGCGATGGTTGCCACTTACCATCAGGTGGACCTTATCTATTATAAAAAAAAAAACAAATAAAAATACTTTCGTAATCTACTACATTACATATTGAGTTAATACATAATAAATACAATATGCATTACATGTGGATAACCTATGTAATTATACGAAAGATGTAGACTTTTCTGCGGTCTAGCTAACATCTAAAATTAAAGACCTCTAATGCTTGACAGCCTCTCATTCGCAAATACACTAAGCAACTTTGTTTCTTAAATATCTTTGAGTTTATAAAAATATTGTCCCAGATATCTTAAAATTAAAGCTAAAAGGTCATCTTATACATAGAACTTTATGCAGATCTAGCCTTAATGAATCAAAGTATAACTTTAGCACCAACAGATTCATTTTGTGACTATTTCTACTTCGGTATCGTCGCGACAAGGTCTAAAACTGTTTTGGATCAGCAATGCTCTAGATTTTGAAACCAATTTAGAGATTGAGGTCAATTAATAACAATAGAGCAAACAATCGGTATATATCACTGATATGGTTTAGGAATATTTACTATTTTTGTGATGTTACACATTTGGGTGACATTTGTCGGTTAATAGGAATTTGCAATAAGGTACGGGCGCCTTGAAAGGTCCATTTTTTGCAATAATTAAATAATTATTAAAAAGGATTTTTTTTCTAAAAACTTTATCACAATATTTCTCATTTATTTGTAAATAAAATTAACGTACAAATCAACTAATCGAACATAAGCGCGAAATTTAAACTCATTAGACTTATTAACTTCTAAATTTTGAAAGTGGGCCATCTTAGGAACAGGGCTATCTTAGGCGTACGTACCTCAGTTGACTTGGTATTGGTAAAATTATGGTGATTACAATCGCAGCAAAGCACAGTACAGGGCTGTGTTTCTTCAGATATGAAAGACGACTAATAGAATCGCTTCATTTGACACACTCAGAGTGAGGCGAATGCAGCCTTATTGGTAGTACATTTTGTTGACCAAGTTCAGTTGGGGGGGCCCAAGCGAATATTCGTAAAATGCATAAGCGGTTAATATTATGATTACAGTGGCAGCCTTACAAACAATTTTTTCAGTAATTTTCTCCCGTTTGGAAATGTATTAATAATACTAATTACTAACAAATTACCACTGCGGTCGTAAGTTTACTGTGCTATTACAAAAAAATCAAAATATTTATCTTTAAATAAAAATCGGAAATAATTTAAAAAAACAAATTTTCAAAATGTTTAGTTATTACGGTTGCACTCCTTCGGCTCGATCCTCAACCGTATGGTATTCGTAACCTCTGCAGAGCACTGCGTTTTGTTATTATTAGTCATTTTGTTTGTAATACAGATTAAGTATAAATAGAGATTCTAGTTATATTATTATTTTGTTATAAAATTTTGTAATTATTATTAGTTAGTCTAATCATCATGCTCAAAATCATTATGGAAAATGTTGACATTGTGTTTTTAATTAATTAAACATCATCATTTAAAGTATTAACACTTCCTTATTTTTAGCTTTACACTTATGTACGAGAATTTAATCTCTTTATTTTTTCTCTTAACTATTTAGTCTCATCTTTCGTTTGTCACTGGTTATCTTCTTAGATGATTTTGACATTTAAATCAATACGGTATTAGCCACTACCAGGAAAGCGCCGTCCATATGTGCTAGGTCGTGAGGCGCGTGACGGCGCCAAGGCGCAAAATGACAATATAATATGATTCGAATTAAATAGTGTTGGTCCGAAAAGCGCTTCTAGCGAAGTGGCTGCTCAACAATTGCATAATATACTTTAAGGACTCAATCCGTTTATTTTTCTTCTCACCTCTTCATTACATATTTGTGACTTAAAGTAATTCTAGACAGAGTCGCCAAAAAATACTGTAGGCGGATCAAGACAGAATTCATTTTATGTCGGTCTTCAATTTTAGGCGCTCATAAGTATTTGGCACGACGGCGCAGAAGATGCTTGGCGCGTCTCCGGATACTATGGTAAACAAAATTCGTCACCACTTAGCGATACAGGGAACTGCTGAGCTAAATAATCGATTTTTCATAACGCTACCCGGGTTTCCTCCTCAGAATGAGAAGGGTATTAGGCCATAGTCCTACCGCTGGCCCAGTGCGGGTTGGCAGACTTCACACACCTTTGAGAACTTTTTGGGAACTCTCAGGAGTGCAGGTTTCCTCACGATGTTTTCCTTCACCGTTAAAGCAAGTGATATTTAATTGCTTAAAACACACATAACTCAGAGTCAGAAGTGTGTGCCCAGGATCGAACCTCGGACCTCCCGAGTAAGACTTGAAGTCTCACTGGGCCATCACTGCTTTTCTGTTAAACTATTCTATGTGACAGAAAACATAGTACTTCGATACGGAATTTTGTCTACTTAGATCTATCGCAATAAATCATACAAACTGTTACGTTTTCACCAAAACATTTCCTGTTACTTCAGAAATAAAATAAAAAATTAAACTAGTAAAACGTTTATAGTGTTTTTATTGCCATTTCATACATTGAAAAATATGTGTATACTCTGTGCCACAGTTTTGGAAGGCTGTAAACATTTAATGGGGTAAGTTTTACGATTGACGGCGAGGAGGACGAGGGGTGGAGGAGGGGTGTATGAGATGGAGGGGGAGGGGTGCAGTCAAGTATTAGGCGTCATTCGTTTAATGATCGAAACTTTACTGGTTTAAAATGTAATCGGTATTTTAATGATTCGATGATACGAGTTGTAATGATATCGATTTAGTCTTAAGATTAATAAAATTTCACTCACTACTTTTTGAGTTGGCTCAAAACTTTAATTATAATGGCTTGTTTACAATATGCTTGAGTTTTAGTTTGACCAAAGCAATGATTTTAACTAAAAAATATGTTTTACATTACATTGCTCGCTAAACAGAATAATGATTTATATTTTCCTTCCCCTTATTAAATTTAATCGCAAAATCTAAAATATGAAAAAAAAACTAAATGTATAAAGTATTTGTTTAAAATTGATTCTTTTTTGTGTTAAAAACTAGCCGACTCGCCCTCGCTTTGCTGAGGTGATCAATAAAAGGAAAAGTATTTTGTTTTAGGGAGCGTTCAAGTATTACGTAACGCAATTTTTGAAGATTTTAGATCCTCCCTCCCCCCATGTAACGCACCGTAACGTTTTTCTGTACACACACGAAAGGGTTACCAACTTAGGAAACGAAATTATAATACAATCGAGAGATTCCCCGTAAAATTTCCGGATTTGGAAGGTTTTAATTAACTAATATTTTTTTAAATTAAAAAATGTTACGCTAACGCGTTGTTTCAAAAATCCCCCTCCCGCCCTTGTAACGCACCGTAACGTTTTACAAGACCCTCCCCTCCACCCAAATTGCGTTACGTAATGAGAGAGATACTTGAAACTTCCTTTCTTTGGTTTAAATATAAAAGTTCTACATGTGCTGTCGCTGAATTTTTGTAGGCATTATCAAGCTCTACAACTTTTCTCTAGAACTCAATCATATATCTCTCATCGTTAAAGCAGCATTCGTAAGAAACGTTTTCTATGACTTACTTTGCAAATCCGAATACCATGAAAAAGTCTTTTCATTTTTCCGTTTAATATATAGCGTATGAAATTGATAATAGAATTTTCAAAATAGGTTCAGTAGAACCCCCTAAAACCTCAGAAACTTTACCCCTTTATAATATTAGTATAGATACGGAACATACTAGAAGGAAAAGGTTTAAGTGTGTCAAGGATGGAGAAAGGGGAAAGTTAAAAATGACAATTCCTATGGATTAGCATCAAACTTGGTATTTTTGGCAGTTTTGTCATTGAAATATTTAGTATTAAAGTGTGCAAAAAGTGATTTATGAAACGCACCTGTCTAAGTCAAGCTCTTTATTGTCTATTGTTGTATGAGAAATTGTGTGACACCCGGTCGGAACGAAATTCCTTTCGTCATATACACATAACATGAATATATGATTATATTACAGTGTGACAATGTTTTTTTTTAATGGTAGAAAAGGTGCAAACGAGCAGACGATCCACCTGATGGTAAGTGGCCACCATCGCCCATGGACATCGACAAAACAATAGATACCCTCTTGTTTTGTCGATGCGTTGCATCCTCGAAGATAGAGAGGGGAGTGGGAGTGAAGAAGAAAAAATGCTGTGGTCTCAACGGACCCTGAGCTAGATCCCAGAGTCCACTAGATCCACAGCATTAATGGGATGGGAGTGGGAGGGGGTAAGTCTGGCCCACATGCGGCTCGACCGGAACACGTCTATGACACTTGGCGGTCGGATTCACACGCTGGTGGTCGCAAGCCAGTCGGGGAACAGATCCCCTATCACCAAGGGGGTGCTGGGTTACTCGGCTCTTACGAGATGCTCTTCCAGCGGCAGAGGGGAATAGTATTCTATTCCGTCCCCTCACGGGGAAAAATTCCACAATGTCCACCTATATATAGGGGGAATGGAGGGATAAATGTTCACCCTCGAGTCTTGTTACCAAGCTATTGTAAACCGAGCATTATTAAAACTAGCATTGGTAGTCTTTCAGTTATTTTTATGGAAGGCTAGACCCTCAGCTAAAATCTGCCAAATGGGTTACCTTTTTGGATTTTGAAAAAACTTCCTAACCTAATTGTAAAATCGTAATAATTAAGTTTAACCCTAAATCTTTAATACAGATGCTCAAATGTGGATAGATGGTCGTGAAATGAATAAAGTGGTCTTGGACCTATTTCTACTACACTTTATCATTGAGTCATTAAATATACACGAAACCATGGGAACACACACGCTGCAGCAAGTGTCAAAAATTTTATTATTTCAGATCTTTTCGTTAAATTAAATCAAATTGACAGTCATTTTAAATTGAATTCAAAACCAAAATCCGCTTCATTAATACAGGTATCAAGGCTTGACAGTGAGCCTGAGTAGTGAGGGGGAGGAGGGAGGAGGACGACCCAGATAGTTCTTCCGGCGCTTTCAGTCAGAACTCGGAACTGTGCCACCGGACGCAGCTTCGCGCATTGTTTTTCAGATATTTCAATGCGTTTCATTATTTTTTATATTTATTGTAATAATTTTTTAAATATTTTAAAAAGTAATGTAAAATTACTTATATTGAAAACAAAACACATTTTTATCCTACTTATATCTTAATATATTTCTTGGATAAACGTTGTAGGATACTTCTATCCTGATAAAGCACAGTTTATGTGGGATAAAAGGAAATTATAGTCAGGAAAAAAATACATCCAGGAATATAACACAGTTCTAAAAAACTCACTGAAATGTCCTCCAGACTAGAGCGAGAAAGAATGAGACCTGGATCAAGAACTACTTTTCTCGTATAGTGTTGTGCCTTATATTTCAATTCTCTCCGGATCTAATTCTTTTTTTTTTTTTTTATGTAACTATGTCGGCAAACAAGCGTACGGCTGATGGTAAGCGATTACCGTAGCTTATATACGTCTGCAACACCAGAAGCATCGCAAGCGCGTCGCCGACCCTATCCCCAATTCCCCCCAGGAGCTCTGGAATTCTGTTAATAGAACATATTATGCCTTCAATTGTTTTTTTTCTGTCAGCTTGTCATATCTGATAAAACCGGCTAAGTGCGCGCACGAAGGGTTCCGTACCGATATTTGGCAAAATAACTTGTTTTTGAGGTCAAAATTGTTTAGGTATCTTACATTGGGTTAAGAACTTAATTATTTTTTAAATAAATAGACACATGAAATATTCTGAGAATATTTCATGTGTCTATTATCATTATTAATATCGATCAATAAACGGCAAAAAAATTACATTTTTTGTATGGGAGCCCTCTTAAATATATTTTTAGTATTTGTTATTATGGTTATTACGTTTTGGGTACGGAACCTTAAAATGAAGCTTGTCATTTTGACTTGACCTTCCTCCTAAATTACTCTGTGTACTTAATGGTGGAGACCGCATGTAAATCTATTCAGTATATTTTGAGTTACTAGCGAACAGATAGATAGACAAATGGCGTGTGTATATTATTAGTAAAAGTGTAGTAACAGATTATATAATATATGTAGTCAATTATACAAACCGCCATAGCTATAGTGAAGCAGTTTTTGCACAAAATCGCAATTGTATCGATCATTTCATACCAATTATCATATCAGACATGATCGCAGCTCAAGAGGTAATTGGCTTTTTACTACAACCTCATTCTGTATGACTTCATGGACTACTCACATTCACTGACGCTGAGATTTTATTGTACCGACTGGTGACCTTGAGCTCAAGTTTAAACCGTTTTACATCCATTTCTGTATCATATTCGCTACTTACAGCAATATTCTTGATAGATCTGTTTTGATTGGATATTTTGACACCCTATAAAACTTCATGTTGTCGATTTGAAATAATCATTTCAGATACTTCTATGCGATTTTACATATTACTAGCTAACTAGCCCTTGCTTCGTTGAGAAAGTAGATTTTCCTAGCAGCAACATAATTGGGAGTATAACACACAGATGGCTTTTAAAACTAATACTAAAACTGGTGTATTTTTTTTTTAAAGATTACTAGCAGTGTGGATCACATACTACGAGTATTCCCTTAACCCTCCAACTAAGCTAAATGCTTGTGTTAGGAGAGGGCCACCCCAGTAGTCCAATGTCCGGGATTTGAACCCACGACTTGTTGATCGTGAATCCAACGCCCGAACTACTTAGCTACTGACGCTCCAAAAAAACTTTTACTTTTTCTAAAAAGGAAACTGGTGTACTTTTACATACCATTAATAAGACCACTCTCAGTTTTCTCTAAAAGGTGTCAAAGTCCAATAACTATCGCAGACACAAATCCCTCTTTTTGGATGATTTTTTGGTATAGAAATATTACATATGTATATGCATAATACTAAGAAATTGCAATATGCAACTCCATAATAAGTTAGTTATATAATAGGTCGGTCGTCGTCAGGAGCGCAAGAAACCGAAACATTCTTATAATTATATTTCTTAGTTGTTTCGACAATAGGGTAGTGACTGGCGCGGCAATGGTCCGCAATCCCCGTGTAGCATCGAGCGTTTACACGACGTCAGCAGATGTAATTGAAGCTGACTGCCCAGGTTTGCGCGCCAGTGTGTTTAGGTTCCATCTAATGTGAAACGTTCAGTCGACTAAAGGTCGGCAAATATTAGCACCTGTCCCTGCGAGCTGTGAGCTGCGCTGTCAGACGCGCTTCAGTTACAACTAATAATTAGGCTCGTGCTATAAAAACCATCGATATATCGATAAAACATTTGATTTTTTATACTTGTAGAAACAATATAGAATATATGTTTTGTCTATAAGTCAGTATGAGACCACTTTTCTTACAATCTTGTATACAAAAGGTAGTCCATGAAAACTTGGACTAGTGCCTTAATTTAAATGTTGGTGAGCTAGAAGAGAGGATCATTAAAAAAATTAGAATAATCGGTATAAGGTATGTTTATGATATATTAACTACAATGTCTATTCCCATGACGTCACTACGAATAGCCATTTGTGCAATGGCGTGTCTGTGGTGTCTGTGGCACAGGCCTGTGGGGAGAGGGAGGGCTGCCCTTCGTAGGGTCACCTTGCGCGTGCGCAGGTAATGCGTCTATTGTGCAACCCACGGGATATAGAATGACTGGAGTGGACGTTAAATTACTAGAAGGATTTAGATCTATCTGATATTTTCATTCGTGGTATTCAACAAATAAAATGTTTAGCAAATTGACTCAATGGAAATTATTGAAGGATTCTCCAGATATTTTATGGTGTGTATAAAAAACCTAGTAAACAAAATATAACAAAATTTTAATGTGGAGTAATATTAAACGAAGAGGACGTACAACTTAGATGACAACAGAACTAAATAATACATTCAACATCTTAACGAGATAATCAATAGCGAAAATACTGCTGATAATGGTTAAATGAACCAATAAAAACTATGTATAACTAAACAAAATATTATTAACAGTGTTGCTAACAGTAGATTGTTTGAGCATAACCGTCCAGCACGCGTGACACGCCAACAAAACGATTCCACTTTCACTCTATCCTCCCATGCAACCTGACACTGATATAACAATAAAAACCCCAAGAACCCCTATCGCAACGCCTTAAGACTCAATATAACCCACTACCATAACGAGTTTTAATTTTTTTGAGAACCAATTGCATTTTATAGTTGAGCGTGACAGGATAATTTAAGAAAGGAAGAGTTCGTGTTGTGTCGGTGCGGTTTTTTTGCGATTGTTTTCAAATTGGTAAATTTTAATAGTCTAATAAAGGCAATTGTTTATAATGTTAAATACTCGGTATAGATAATTGCGCCACGTTTTTGTTGCTTCGATTTGTAATGGATCTTTTTGTTAATAAGAGCTTGGTTAGGGCTGTACATAGATCTATGTTCGCGGATATAATTTCAAAGGATGTGTGGCTATGTTGTAATAGATAATTATGTCGTCAAATTATAATTTGTTAAAATACCAAGTGTTGAAAACACTTATTGCATTTTATACAATTGCAAACGTTTTTCAAACTTCTCTGAATTTTTCCTTCAGAAGCTTTATGTCTATGCAAAAAATCATGTGGATCCGTCACTCTGTTACAACGTGAAAGAAAAACAATATATTTTTTACAAACTCATTTTAATTTGAATAATATTAGTAAAAAGAATAAAAACGATGTTTTGTTATGTTTATGACATATGACGTATAACTTATGAATGAACGAATATGGGACAATTTCTTTCTTTTCACAGCCATTTTTGTACACAGGTAACATATCTAAAACTTTATAAACATCTAAGATCATGCAAGCTTAATCTAATGTAAATAATATAAAATAATATTTATAAACTGACCAATATTTTACATCGTTTCTCATCAACTGATTTTTAGTTCCGGATATACATATATCCTTAACTCTATCATAATTTTAACACCAATCGTTCAATGGAGCTATCTAGTACACAACTATATAGCATAGTGTAGACCAAGCCTATAACGAGTACCACTGATTACTCATATGTAGTGTGTAATTATATGTCGGAATATAATCTTCCGCTTAGATCGTAAAATATTCTCATAACTATAAAATATAAAGTACAGGTTATATCGTGTACGGCTCGCTTTGTTCTTTATCGTTTTGTACATTTTCTAACACTAGGTTAGTGTGATTGAAATATTAACATTTAAATGGCGATTATGTATCTTTTTATATTTTATTCTCAAATTTTGTTATATGACCTAATGTTAGATTGTTGATATGTTGAGTGTGGATCAGGATTAAAAGAGTAAAGTACATAATAGTGGATCAGAAGCGTAATTCATTGTTCACATTTCACAAGCCGCTTATCCTTGCTCATGAGAACCCCCTATAACTCGGTAACCCCTAAGGGTTAACACATAGACTAAATGAAAAATCGCCGCTCTTTCGTCGTTAAAAAACACCGAATTCACTTCATATTGCCCGTGAGGGAACGGGTTAGAATACAATTCCCCTCTGCCGCAGGGAGAGCATCGCGTAAGAGCCGAGAAACCCAGCACCCCTTTGGTGGTTGGGGATCTGTTCCCCGACTAGCTTGCGACCACCAGCCATGAGAATCCGACCACCAAGTGTCATAGACGCGTTCCAATCGAGCCGCATGTGGGCCAGACGTACTCTCTCTCTCTCTCTGCCCCCATTAGTGCTGCGAAGCTAGTGGTCTCTCCCCATCCTATCTTCGGGGATGCAACGCATCAACAAAACATGAAGGTATCTCTTGTTTTGCCGATGTCCATGGACGATGGTGGCCACTTACCATCAGGTGGATCATTTCCTCGTTTGCACCTTATCTACCATAAAAAAAAAATATATATATATAACCAAGGATTATTCACCATCAAAATAGATAAACATTTAAATCAGAAAATCTTTCATCCAGTCTGTCCTATGACCACGCTCTCCACACTATATAAACCGTTTCAAAAAGTATTACCCAAATGTATAATAATCGTAAAAACTTACTTAGTAATTACTTAAACTTATTGTGAAAGTAAGGGAACTAGTAATTCCTACAATCTGATGACTCGTCGCGCGTCACTACTCGCAGTAATGCATGAAACTTTCCGCCGAACAGTATTCCTGGAACTCTACGGAGCTCTGGAGCTTTGTGACTCACTTGCAAGGGTTTAATTATACAAGTATTTCGGATTTACTTCTGCTTTAATCAAAATATGAATCATTCGATTTATACCATGATTAACTATTAATTGTCTTTTTCTATCTACACTAATATATAAAGCTGAAGAGTTTGTTTGCTTGAACGCGCTTATCTCAGGAACTACTGGTCTGATTTGAAGAATTCTTTCAGTGTTAGATAGCCCATTTATCGAGGAAGGCTATAGGCTACATATCATCACGCTAAGACCAATAGAAGCTGATGATCACGGGAACGCAGTCGCTATGGTCGACTAGCGGTAGATACAGCACAAACAAGCAGACAGTCCAACTAATGGTAAGTGGCCCATGGACAACATAATAAAAGGGTATCTCTTATATCGCCGATGCGTTGATACTTCGAAGATAGAGTGAGGAGGGGAGTCAAGAGAAAAATGCTGCTGTTTACGGTTGCAGGAGGGGGTATGGCTGGCCCCACGTGGCGTGACCGGAACGCATCAGACACTTGGCGATCGGCTTCGCATACTGGTGGTCGAAAGCCAGTCGGGGAACAGATCCCCTACCAAGGGGTGCTGAGTTACTCGGCTTTTACGATATATTCTCCCCGATCTAGCTATACTGCTCAGTAAAACTCAAAAGAGAAATAGACAATCATTCAAATCGCCGCGGATATTTGTCAAGTCAGCGGATGTACTTATAAAATTACCTAATAACTAACAAACACCCACCAGTAGTGCTATTTATTGAAAAAAAATAAATTGAAATGAATTACCAGAGGTCATTCATTTATTGCACATTTTACATTGCAGTTTAACGAAAAAAAAAAAATTAAGCAGGACTCTTGTCTTTGTTTCACAGGAGTCCTCGCCCACCTTGACGCTAATAGCTAAGGTAAGTCTCCAAATTAATCGCGACAACCATCGACGACATCGCTTATTTGAAAACAATATACAGTATTTTTAGTTTTATAATAAAAAAAGGCAATATAATTTTATAGTATCTGTATTACTGAGAGCTCATCGAACTTTTTCTCTAATAATTTCCTAATAATATTTATTTATGTAAATCAATTAAAAAGCTTGAATTATTTAAACTTTTTTTGGTTTCCAATAGGCGATGATAATACAATATCATTCAAAATATCACAGCTTCATTAGTCCTGTGAAACAAAAGTATCCTGCTGATAAGCCTGGGCTTTCTGCTAGCTTTAATTGTATAATAGTTTGTTATATATAATCTATAAATATATAGAATTCTTTCTCTAACATATTAACATTTGACATAATAAACCACATCTAAATTGTTTAAGTAAACTCATGATTTACAGAAATTAAAAAGTAAATTGTTCGGTTACATCTTTTACCGATTTATTATTTAATCAAATATTCTGCATAAAACAAGTATTAAAAACTACATCTATTTTGAGGTAATTGAGGTATAAAAGTAAATCAGTATATTATTATTCTAATATAATTATAAGTTTATACGAAACTGAGTATGTGGTATATTGGTAAATGAACAGTAGCGTCATTAAAAAGATTTAACTGTGAAAGTTTTAAAAGATAATGAAATTCCAGCCTAATTTCAGTAAATTAAGAATGGTATAAAACACACATGATTCATTATTGCATTAAATTTATTAGGTGGAATTTAGAAAAGTCATCAATCTCTACGTTTTTGAACATTCTATGATACGGTTTATATATCGTTCGTACGACACTTGGTCGTATGCAAAGTTTTAACCACCGTTTAACCCTATTACAACTGGTAACACTACAATCCATTCAATTTCTAATTTATAATATTTTAAATTTATTTAATACAATGTAAACTCGATTTAACATCTTATATATAAAATTCTCGAGTCACAATGTTAGTTACCATACTCCTCCGAAACGGCTCGACCGACTTTTATGAAATTTTATATGGATAATCAGTAGATCTGAGAATCGGCTACTATCTATTTTTCACCCCCCTAAGTGATAAGGGTCCTCAAATGTATATGGCAAAACAACGTTTGCTGGGTCGGCTAGTAAACTCTATAAAACGATTAACTCTCTGTTTTCTTCTCATCATTTATTGACAGCCTTTTATAAAAAAATGTAGGTACTTAGATTGTAATGTGTTGCTATATAAAAAATTTTAGAATTTAAGGAAAAACACATATTATATTGCAAATATTATTATGTAAATGGGATCGATACCGCACTATGACACGCTAGATACCGAGTTACTAATATTAAACACTTACTACTGCACTCTACATTACAGCACAGACATAATGGTCACCAGGCGAGCTCCGTCTGACAACTGACTACAGTCTATCAAAACAGAGGTTATATACAGTCTTGAAATAAAATAAAAAGTACCACACGTGAATGTAAAGTTATCAACGGTGTTGCAATGTTATGAATTTTTCCATCCTTCAATAATGGCTGTACAAGTGGTGTAATGTAGTTATGCTGGGACTCCAGGGATTGTGAGGGATGTTGTGACTGTTTGGTCTTATTGTTTTTTATGTATCTCTGTGCAGTGTAGCTTCTGTATAGATAATACTGTTCATAGGCTTAAAAACGTTTTATCCATAATTACGGCAGCAACCTTTCATAAATCGATATCGTTTCGATATCGTATAAACGTGTAATCAGCCATCACGTCTGATTGACTTAATTTATTTTAATTAAAACCGACCGGTAGGCTTGTGAGGCAGTTCTCTGTCAAGTCGTGGGTGTCTTATGAGCCTGTGATATATTAGATGGACTTTATTAGTGGGGTAATTAACTAAATTACTATACCTATGAATACTAACTGTACTTGGGTTCACGAACTTTCATTTGGTGCTTTTAAGGACCGCACCTTGTCCAGTTTTTACTAATTTCTAATGACGTAAATTCCATCCCCCTTCTTTAGAAATTATACCATAATATTATAGTAGACATTGTATATTAGAAACTTAACAACAACAACATACTAGTTCTCAAATAGACGATAGAGAAATGTTTAATAAATGAAATATTACAATTTATTGGATGGAATATGTCATACACTTTCTCCCCCACATTCTTAGAATAAGCCATGTAGAGGGACACTGGCATGCATACGTCTTGATTGGAAATACCAGATTCATCAAAGTTCTGTGTTTAGGATCATAAGAAAAAGAGAATGAATTTTTAACTGAGGTAGGGCACAGCAGGAAATTTCCTGCTCAAATATAGAGCAGCCCGACTGGGGTAGTACCTCGACCTTACAGAAGGTCACAGCTAAATAACACTACTCTAAAGCAGTGTTGTGTTCTTGTTGGTGAGTAAGGTGACCAGAGCTCCTGGGGGGAATTGGGGATAGGGTCGGCGACGCGTTTGCGATGCTTCTGGTGTTGCAGACGTCTATAAGCTACGGTAATCGCTTACCATCAGGTGAGCCGTACGCTTGTTTGCCGACCTAGTTACATAAAAAAAAAAAAAAAAAATGTTGTATGAAACCATGTCATCATAATAACCGTTGTCATGGTAATCTAACTCATACATACATCACGAGCTAATCCTAACTTCCAAACTTAGTATTATAATTTCGAAAGTAACTCGAAAGAAACGTAGGTAACAAACTACACAAATGAAAGTACGATTTTATTTTATTTTTATTTTATTTTAATAGTTTATGGACAACCAGTAGTTGATAGTAATTTTAAATGCACAACTTTTGAAGGTGCCACAACATGCATTAAAAAGTTAACAGAATGCAAAAAAAAATTTATCAAAAAAATTCTGAATTAAAAACTACTATCTTCTCTCAACAATCTCAATATTGTGTTTTATATCAACAGAGTTGTATATCTCTGATAACCTAACAACTATACTAAATTTTTTTAGATTAGTCCTGGCTAGAGGCTGATGTATAATTCCACGTGGAAACCCAGGCATACGGTCAGGTTAATATACTACTTACGCCATCTATTGTCTTATAAATGGTCTGTCTTGTCTGTTACATAATCACGCTTAAATCACTCAACCGATTTTGACAAAATTCATCGACATAGGCTAAATTTTATCGCGAAAAAAAATACTTAAGAATACAAAGTTTTTTTTTTTTATAAAGATTACTAGCAGTATGGATCACATACTACTAGTATTCCCTTTACCCCTCCTAGTAAGCTAATAAATAGCTTGTGTCAGGAGTGGGCCACACCCTTGAACCCACGACTTGTCGATCGTGAATCCAACGCCCGAACCACTGAGCTACTGACGCTTTTTAATGTAAAAGTAAACAAATGAGTGTGCTCGTACGCCATCTATCGGCGTGGGGGTGAAGTGCATGTCGAGCTGTGTGGCCGTTGTCTTTGGCAATTCGTCGTATAACGATTAAAACTACATGGAGTTAGTTGAAGTCGGGTCGGGTCGACTAGTATTTAATATAAATAGTTTACTTGTCACCAATAAACATAACTGTATTAAAACACGCTTCGGATTTCGGAATGTTTTTAATTGTGCGTATAAACATTATACACGTAAATATATTAGTGTTATAGAATTTAAATGTTTAACATGGTCGAGGCTTCGTTCGTTAGTGTAGACTATAAAGTATGCCGTTTTGTTCATAAATCACATAAACAAATGGATCGATTAGACGCGAATTCTATTAGCTGATCCACCCTGGTTCGACTAGCTATTTTCTGACATCAGATTTAAATTAAACTAATCCTATATTTTAAGTTAGACATGCTGCAGAACATCGAGAAAAACCGTGCGGTATGTTTTGCGCGTATAAACATGCAAACAGACATAGAAAAATGATAAATTTGTAAATGATTAGTGACATTAAAATGGCTCACATCTCTTACATTTATATTAGACTAGCTGACCCGACAGACGTTGTCCTGTCTTGACTATGAATATTGAATTCGAATTGGCTGTCAATAGCTTAATATGGTCGTTGAGTTTTCTTAAATTTTCTAATTTTCCGCATTACTTTTTTAAATTTTTACTTAGATAAGAACCTTCTCCTGACAATAACAAACACAACAAAAAAAAATTAGTGAAATCGGTTTAGCCGTTTAGGCGTGATGCCGTGACCAAGGGAAATTCGATTCATTTTTTTAGCTTAGCTGAGGCTAAGCTGAGTCACTAAATCTATAGAGGATATAAGAAGATAACACCCCGGATAGTTTAGCGGATCGGACTACCCCTTTTAGAGCAGGGTTGTTATGGAGTTGTCAAATTATCCGAAACTGTAATCCGATATTACAGTTTCGGATAATTTCAGATAGGAGCGTAGTCTAAATGATGCATGTTATGAAAAGTGTTTTTCAAGTTCGATCCAGCCACCAAGTTCGAGTCATGTTTTTTATAATTTAAAATCTTACTTGTGCATTTAACGGAAAATGATTAATAATTTGTATATATTATTAATAATTGTTTGTATTTCAATAAGTAATTTGGATTTTTTTTTAATAAAGTAAATTTACTTTCCGCAAAACGTCAACAAAGTTCAAATCTATTTTACTTTCAAAATCTTATATATATCCGAAACTAACGGATAATCCGAAATAATTTTATATCCTTAACCGTATCCGAAACCGATATAATATTATTTCTTTATCCGTATCCAGATCCGAAATTTAATATCCATAACATCCCTGTTTTAGAGGTAGCTTTCATCTCCTTCTTTAGAAGATTTCTCCGGTTTAACAAAAAAGCTACTAGAATCTACAGTTTTTAGTTAACTTGTTAATAAGTCTTCAGTTCATTATGAGCAAGTTTTCACCTGGATTTGTCGATCTGTTGCTGCAGTAAGAGTTTGTGGAATTACGTAATTTGTTGTTTCTTAATAACCTCAATCCAATAGGATATTTAATAGCCATAATAACTGTGAGACTTCAATTCATATCTCATCATATCCAAAGCAGAAAAAATCAATAAAATGAATGTTAAATGATTAAATTCTGATTTCTAGTATGTATTCGAGTTGTAAATTATAAAAGACATAAACACGTGACCTTATAGTTAGAAATGAAGCGAAATGTAACGGTTTTATGAAATACGTCGCATAAATGTTGGACCAAACGCCAGAATTATGAATACAATTACGTTTATAGACAAATAATTTATTTTACTGCTTAGAGGCCGTGAGAGCTCACTCGCACGAGAGATTTTTTTTCTTTAAAATACTACTAGCAGTCACGACCCTTCAATGGTCCACTGCTGAGCCGGGTCTCCTCCTCCTTATAATGAGGAGGGTATTAGGGTTACATAATCCACCACGCTGGCCTAGTGCGGGTTGGTAGACTTTACACACCTTAGAGAACTTTAGGGAACTCTCAGGAGTGCAGGTTTCCTCACGATGTTTTCCTTCACCGATAAAGCAAGTGATATTTAATTGCTTAAAACACACATAACTCAGAGTCAGAGCTGTGTGCTTGTTTGGGGGATCGAACGTCGGACCTCCCGAGTAAGACTTGAAGTCTCAACCACTGGGTCATCACTGCTTCACTAGCAGTATGGATTGCAAACTAATAGTATTTTTAACCCTTCCAAGTAAGCTAAAATGTTTGTGCTAGGCGTGGGCCACGTCCACCGCGCACCGCGCCGGCGGCCCGTCTGGGATTATTTTTTATTTATCTTGATATTTTTATTTCGTAATATCTTTTGACTGGAATGTCCGATTTCAATAATTCAAAAAGTAATTAACAGGTATTGAAACAGTCTTCATTACGAAATAATTTATTTGGATAAGAATTAATACAAAGTTATGGAAAACATGGTCTGATTTTGATAGGCATTTTTATCAACTTTTAAAATGTAAAAAAGTAGTTATAGTGACTTAACTACAATACACATTATTGGACATATGGTCTCGCGGACTTTTTTGTAGATATTGATACGTTCTATAATATTGTATAACATTTTTTTGTTCTATCATCAATACTTTTCGCAGCGCATGCGATGAAAGATATTTTATGGCTAATTTTTTTGCACCTTGTGTTGGTTTTAGTGAGAATTTCTGGGGATATCTAATATTTTCTTGTAATAAATATAGCCTATGTTACTCAGGGATAATGTAGCTTTCTAATGGTGAAAGATTTTTTGAAATCAGTCCAGTAGTTTTAATGTTTATTCGTTACATACAAAAATACAAAAATCCAAAAATACAAATCTTTCCTCTTTATAATATTAGAAGATAGATATAGACGAGCGGCCTGCCCTCGCTTCGCTACGGGTATTTAAAACTATATTATAATTGATGTCCTCAATTTGTCTTTCTGTAATTGTGTAGTTTTTCATTATTTAATAAAAGAGAGTGAGATAGTTATAAAAATAAAAAAATTATAGAAAGAAAAAGATAAGAAAAGGGAGAGATAATATAAGAGAGAGGACAGAACAAAAATAAAATTGAGTAGATAAAGGATTCTATTATTTAAAAAATGTAATTAATAGAATCCGCTATCTACTCAATTATGGCAACACTAAATCACGTTTGTCACGCACGAAAAGTGTAGTTTTCTATCAGTGAAAAAAAAATTAAAATCGGATTAGTAGTTCCTGAGAAACCTTCAATTTGCAGAATGACCAGGTTATGGCACTTAAACGGCCATATCTTTTTAATTATAATATTTATGGCAACACCACATAGCCTATGTTACCCGGAAAGGATGTAGCTTTCTATAAGTGAAAGAATTTTCAAAATCGGTTCAGTACTTTTCGAGCCTATTCGCAACAAACATACAATCAAATCTTTCCTCTTAATATAATAGTGTAGACTAGTCGGCTCGTACCGGCTTGGCCTGGGTGCAATTTACCACATTAATTTGGGTTTAATTTCACATTTTAATCGCTATATTATTGAAATATGACTAATTCTCAAATGACAACCATTTCAGCATGTTTATTTTGAAGCACTCGTGCGAATGTTGCCTTACTCGTATTAGTGAGTAAGGCATCCGGATACAATTGTCGAGTTTCATTACCGGTTTTATTTCGATAGTACGACCACTTCGCAACATTATTTGGATTTTATTCGTATTCATCATTTATGTTGAAATTTTTACGTCATGTACACATACGATGACTACAACCTCTTCTTCTCACCAGGAGAAAAGGAATCTGGAAATAATTTTCATCATTGTTCGCAGGACTTGTTCGTTTGAGTTCTCTCGATATGCTCCTTTCCGATAAGTCGGATTTCACTTTTCAATTCCTCATACTCCGTTTCCATTTTCTGAAGGCTTCATTTGACTCCTACGTTTAAATCTTTCCTCTTTCCTCTCATACTTTCTTTCCATTTTTTCAAGTATTCACTTATTTCACTCGTTTTGAAATTGAATTTTTCTCATTTTCCATTTATTCTCTTATATTACTTCCATTGTCAAAACGGTTCGTTCAACTCACTCCTTTAAATCTTTATTGCCTCCGACGAATCGGATTTCTTCATTATATCCCTTTCCCTGTTATTTCTTTTCTATTATCAAAAGACTTAGGTCCACTAGTTCCTTTAAAACCTCATGATGATTTCGATTTTCCTCATTTTATCACTATTTATTTTGATTCAGTCATGAGCTCGTGTACATGTATTAAATACAAACATGCATGAACCGATAACGTCTGTTATTTGTAAGATAATACGGCTTAGATATCGTAATGTCTCTGTGACCCCACCATAAATAAGCTGAGTTGTACATTTTATAACATTTCCCCGTTATGTTGCCGCATAACATATCGTAACGCATCTGTTTTAATTTTGATCATTTCTAGTTTAATTCCAAAAGATTTCAATTAAACTTCGACACGGACACATTACCATATAAATTTGTAGAATTATTTAATACGTTTTCTACTAAATTCAAACGCTTGGCTTTCCAGTCAATTTAAAAAATGTGCAATTTGTGCATCAAGTTAACTTCAACTATTAACGTATATTTTTAAAACTTCGTTAGTTCGGACATGTTAAAAAATAACAATTGTAAAGCATTAAAAAATTTTCAAATTTGATTCACCTCACAAAAAATTATAGGAAACCTTCAGGTTTGTATTAAATAAATATATATATTAGTAAATGTCCCAATGGGTTTGATTTATAAGTATTTTCATTTGTAAGTTTTTGTATTACGGTGTGTGTAGTCTGTCAACTCGCACTGGACAGCTTGGCGAACTTTCACCTAATTCTGAGGAGGAGACCCAGCTCAGCAGTGGACTGACTATGAACGGGTCATAATGATAGGTTAAAATTTGTTTATTCCCCATACAATATTTGCCACATTCATGCCTTTAGGAGACTCGACAAATCTCTTCTTACTAATACTCAAATCTTTTCAACATAAAAATAAATTATTGACCAAAATCTTCTGGTATTAGTAGTTACTGAGATGAGCTAGTTTTCTAATAAGGAAGCTAATTATGGTCATTCTGATGAAATAAAAATTCCAAAATAATAGCAAATATGTGACAAGTGTGTCCATTTAAATGTATAATAATAAAGATAATGAGTCAGGAGCGACACGCGGCGCGGGCGCGGGCGCAGGCGCAGGCGCACCGGATGCGTCGCGACTCGCGCGCATGCCGAACATTCACTTACTAAAACTTAGACCTGACATAATTCATGCCTGACTTTAACATCCCTTAGTTGTATGCCTCCATACAGTTTTATTTGTTACAGAAGATATATTATATCGTTCTTTATTATGTAGATGAATAGTTTTGTCTCGTGCGAATTATGGATTTTCTAGGATAAAAATTTTAAGATACTTACAAGCTTATAAGCTATCTTTATGCGAAAATTTACGTCAATCCATTACACCGTTACAGCGACAAAAAAAAAAAGAAATTAATACATTTTTTCATTTATAACATTAGGGAAATAAGTATTAATTACAACCCAATTAAGAATTAAGTGATATTGATTGATAAATAGATAAGAATATTTATTAATATTCCATTCAAAATACTGGATTCATGTTATAATAAAATTATAAATCACCTCTATAGTTATCGACGATCGATTTAAATGGTTCCACCATTTACAAAATATTTTTTTACAATTTAAACAAAACCTAAGTATATTAATTAATATACGCTATCTATCTTCATAGGTCTATGTCAACCAAATCTCTACTAAGTACCTCGAAAGTGTCTCAGTGACTGGAAATAGCACTGCAAGATGGGAGGGATAGCCATGCCCATGCTCGATGTCGTTGCCACGTGCTACTGCTTCTTATACATATACATATATCTGATTAACTTTATACATTATTCATCTATTAAAAACACGTGTAATAAAAAAAAACGATTAAATGTTGTAAGTATGCGTATCTTAATAAATAGTCTAACTCAAAAGATTCTACTTCTACTTCTCATCAAAATATTCTTTATCAACCGATCTGGAATTGCCTTATTACTTGATTGAAAACGCTTTGTCAATCGGTCTGGAATCGTATTATCATTACGTTTAGAATCGATTTATCAGTCAGTTAAGCTCTATGAGGCAGTCTATTTAGAATTGCTCTATCAATCAATATTGGTGTATTTTTTGGGACAAGCACTTTTAAGCATGTTCAAAAAGCAGTGGTAGCATAAAGCCTAGTGGTTAAGACTTTGATCTACTCGTGAGGTCTGAGTTCGATGTGTGTGGGGGACACACGTAACCACCTCAAACTTTTCTGGGTTATGTGTGTTTTAAAATTAAATATCACTTGCTCTAACAATGAAGGAAAACATCGTGAGGTAACCTGCACTCCTGAGAGTTCTCCATGTTCTCAAAGGTGTGTGAAGTCTGCCAACCTGCACTTGGCCAGCGTGGTGGACTATGGCCTTATCCCTCTTCATTCTGAGGTAGACACCCGGCTCAGCAATGGGACCATTAATCATATTCAGAGGCTTGCGTTGACATTTGCTAAACAATTCTGTTATCTACGATACAACTTAACTTTTATTTAATATACCTCATCCGGTCATTTTGGAATCACTATATCCATTAGAGTGTTTCACTAGTTTTCAATTGCTGTTTCAATAAGTCTGGAATTGATCTGTCAATTGATCTGGAATCGCACTAACAACGGAGACCGTTCCTCATGAACCTTTTGAGTTTCTAAACAGTTTCTCTCCATAACTTATTTACTATGTGCATCAAGAAAATTAAAATTTTAAAATGTCATCTTGAGTTGCTTAACTAATTACATGAATATATTTGATATGAAAATAGCCGGTGCGGCGAGTAGTTGAGCGCCATTATACGCTTCCGTTGGCAGCACGTGGCTGTTTTTTTGTCTATAATATTGTCGTCGGAATATGTTTTATTGCTTAGATGCTTATGATTAAATGTAATATATAAGATGTTTTATTTAACTATTATAGTAGGTTAGTGTTTTTTATTACACACAGCTCCATTACTGAGATAGTGATAAAGCTTACTATTTGGTACAGGATAGTTTTAAATCGGTCACCACTATCAAATAATCAAATATATAATAATATTATTTTGTTTATAATTTGTGAGGATTAGGGGGGCAGTTAAGAGACTACCTCAAGCTGCTAGAATTATGCGGGAAACAAATGATTTATTTAACTTTTCATTAGTGTTGCCAAAACTGTTGAATCTGGTACAATAGTCATAAAACAACAAAAAATTGTTACGGTCACTTTACAATCACGCTAAAACATTCAATTTTTTTTAACAAAAATAGAAATATGAATTTTTGAGATATGATTATTTTTATAGTTACAAAATTTGATTTCCAATTTAACCCCTATATTTTCGCCTTAAATCATAGACAACTGTGTGATACAGCAACACTGGGAGATAACTAGAAACTTATTCCATTGAATTCAACAAATAGAGAGTACGAGACACGGTAAAGTATTTAAGTATTAATAAACAGTTAGTATGAGTAATGCACATCAAATATAATAAATGGGTATATTCACTCTGTACACGTTTATTATAAGACCGGCTATCCCATCCCGCTATCCGCCTATCCGCTATCCGTAATCTTTATAAATCCGAGAAACTGTAAGTAGAGGGCATATTTCACGATGTGGCAATGCCGTCTCCAACGAAAATAATACTAAATGAGTGTGGGTGGGATGCACTCGATCGCAAGGAGTATAGACGGGCAACGGATGCGGCAGTTTATTGAACATATTTCATATTAACGTTGTGATAATTGTTGTTAACCACATTTTTATTTATAAACTGTCGAATGCAAAGACTGAGAGTACTGGCACCCATCGACAATAGTTACCAAGTTATGACTCCAAAACGTACAATGCTGCCACTGTTGACAGCATATTGCACAGGCGATTATTTTTATTAGTTTAGACCATGAATAACCGCATTCACTGCCAATGATGTACTTTCTAATTATGATAGATCGAAAACTGATGGTGTAAACACTAATGGATATAATAGATAGTTGAGTAAGTCTCCTACTCTCCGAAAAATGCCAACAAGTTTGGTGGTTTCGGAAATGTCTTCTTTTCATGGATAAATATTTCCATTTTTTAAGACATTTTAGGAAAATTTTTAGCAAGAGACTATCATGTATAATTAAAATTTCACCCGTGAGGGGACGGGTTAGAATACTATTCCCCTCTGCCGATGGGGGAGCATCTCGTAAGAGCCGAGTTCCCCGACGGGCTCGCGACCACCAGCATGCGAATCCGATCGCCAAGTGTCATAGACGCGTTCCGGTTCAGCCGCATGTAGGCCAGATTTACCCCAATCCCATTAATGCTGCGGGTCTAGTGGACTCTGGGCTCTTGCCTAGGGTCCGCTGAATCCGCATCATTTTTCTTCTTCATTCCCCCTTCCCACTCTATCTTCGGGGATGCAACGCATCGACAAAACGAGAGTGTTTCTTGTTTTTCCGATGTCCATGGGCGATGGTGGCCACTTACCATCAGGTGGACCATCTGCTCGTTAGCACCTTATCTAATCATTATCCAATGACATGATCTATGATACATGACCTATATTTAATTGATGAGTTTCGTGTAATATTAAAAATACCTTCTCCGATAAAATGTCGCCCTACAGCTTCCAACATCCACATAATTTTATATGTCTCAGTAAAGTTTATCTCAGTTCTAAGATTATTCACGAGTCCGTTGAACGATATATTTACTCTTTTTACTTATACCATTCCTTTTCCACTAGCGATAGCGATGGGCTTGGGTCATATTCCTTGATGTGTATTTTTAGACTTTAGCCCGTGGGCTGTATTAACGTGTATGAAATTACGTACTTTATGTATTTATAAACTATTTATATAAGTACTACAATTCGCAACGCGATGAGACTTCTACAGTCTGCGGTAACCGCACTTACATTTAATATAATCAATTATTAATCTTATTACATAATACTATAAGAGTTAGAAGGATTTTATTTAGTTTAATTAAGTACATTATATGCGCTCTCTAACACTGAAATTTTAAATACGTCTATTTGCAATATCTATGAACGCAGCCATTGAGCAAATTAAGCTTCACCGAACGCAGCATTTATGTTTGTGTTTATCTGTGCTGTTTCCCGCGTAATGATACTTTAAGAAGTTCTAAAACTTTTTTAACATCTTAACTAATTTGATATCTTTTATTTTCAACATTGATCATCATCTACTTGAACCAATAGCCATTTTTTTAACCCCTGACGCTATACGGAAGGGGTGTTATGTGTTTAGCGTATCTATGTATCTGTACTGTATTCAAGAAAATGGACCGACTCTGATGAATTTTATTTGTTTGAAAGGTAATTTAATCGAGATGGTTCTTAGCTATGTATTGTGAAGACTATGAGCTCATTGATAGCTTGAGAGCTGCACAATATTAATATTTTGATTGCCATTGCACTTGTAAGAAGATCGACTTATACAAGTTAAAATCGATTCTTTCAAATCGATGTCGTGTGGATATCGAAACTAGGTGACTGTATTTTTAGTAGAGATTACATGAAGATCATATTCATATTGTACTTCTTTAATTAAATTACTATCTGTACCTACACCTACAGCTAATATAGAATCTTCGTGGAAAGACATTCGCTCAAGCAAAAGTATCCTTCATATTATTCCAGCTTGTAATATTTAATTTTTTTGAGCTGTTTTATGTAAACTACTGCCATCTGTGTAAAAACGGCATATGAGGAGCAATATTTAATTATATTTATATTTAATTTTATATTTTTTTTCTTATGACTTTTTCGTCGTAGGTATTTATATCTCATGGCAATGTTAGTAAAATTATTTTTCTAAATTATAAAAACTTATTTCTTTTCGTTGGAATTTTAACACCAACGAAATCATCTATCCCATCGGATGATCTTAGTCTGTGTGTTAATTCTGGTTATAAAGTATCTGTATGTAAAACAGATCCAAACATTATTACTTCGTTCTTGTATTAGTTAGAGTGAGACAGAAGAGTGAGCGAGTTAGTGAGATGGTGGTGTCCACTGCAAATCAGTGACATACAGCGCAATATAGAAAAGAGTTTATAATATTAGTTAGACAAGTATGTATCAAAAATAGATAATTTATATATATATATTCCTACACCGCCATTTTACATGCTTCTACATGTGAGTAGACATCGCGTGACTGTAACAGCTTAGAGTTTATTATACTTATTTCCTTGCAATGCTGTAGCGATTATAATTGAACTAACATTGTTGCAAATGACGAAGCTTGCTTGGGGGCGAATTTCGGTTCATTTAGTTCACTTCCCTTTACCTCACTTTTGTTTGTGTATATATGGCAACACCTTCAATCTTTTAAAAGACAGAACAACGACAAGGTCGACACCACTTTAACTCCTGTGATCGGAAGTGCAAGACGTAACAATAGTTACTAAATATCAAAATCAGTTACTCCGTAATATAGAAGTTAGTTAAACAGCATTGGCTTCCTGTCGTGATTTTTTCTTACACAAAGAGTTGTTTTTCTATTTACAAGTACCAAGTTTGAGTGAGACATAATTCGTGTTTGTAAATTTAGAGTGCTTCGAAGAAAAACCCAGCACACGAAGCATCAAATTACTCGTTAATGTTGCTATAATTATAAAAGTGCTCATTTAGTGTGAATCAAGTGTCTATGTCTCACTTGTGACTTGTGCCGGAAATTCCATAATATTACTCTATTACTTTTAAATATAAATCGTTTCTCTAAAAACGCAGACAGATATCCTGGGGGTTATACTATAGACTCAGATCAACATCGATGTTATAATGATTTCTGTCGTTTGTCCAAAATTCAAGAAAGTAAAAATGGTTCTCAAATCAATGCTACCAACATTATAACAAACAGAATGCTACTCAAGTTAGTGTTGCCAACATCATAATTAACACTTTCCCCATTTAAAAAATGCGAAGAATCTTTTCCCCAACCTAATATGACTTAAAACTGATCATTTTTTAATTTTTTAGTGAGTTCAATATTTATTTCTTGAAGTCAGTTCAATTTTTTTTAAATATTTTATCTAGGCGCTAAAGTAGCAACACTTAACTTCCCCATTTAGGGACCAAACCAAGAGTTTAACAGTTTTACCGAAGAAATCTATCCAATTAAACTATAACACTAACTAGGGATAGCGATCTGAGATCGATTAATCGATGATGATGATGATAACTTAAAATAAAAAAAAACAATCAAGACAAAGGAACGACAATTTTTTTTTAATATAAATTACTGAAAGCTTGAAATATTTTTAACAGACTTCAAAAAAAGGAGGAGGTTCTCAATTTCTCGATTTCTCGAAGACGCCTGGACCGATTTAAGAAATTCTTTTTTATTCGAAAGAATGCACTTCCAAGGTAGTCCCATTGGAATCAAGTCAGGATCTGATAGCGGAATTCGGAGAAATCGAGGGAAATCCTCAAATTTCAAAGGCAGTTACAATGTTTTTCACATATTTTATCTATAAAATAATTAGATATTGTGTATAATGTTATTCCTGAGCTAATGTGATGGAAGACACAACTCCTCAACGGTTAGGATACTTCTTTAAATATCACGGGGACGTACTGACAAGTAATTATATACTTTGAAGATATTTAGGTAAGCCGATAGAAAGAGAAAAATAAAATATTTTAAATATAAGACTTAACACTGGTAGTGTGTCAAAAATCTAAGTTTGATTATTTTTTACTTTTTAGTGAGTTCATTATTATTTTTTGGAGTCAATTATTTTTTTTTTTTAATATTTTATCTAGGCGCTAAATTAGTAACACTAAAAGTTGGTGAAATATGAAAATCTAATTCATCATCACGACCCGTCAATGGTCCACTGCTGAGCCGGGTCTCCCCCGCAGAATGAGAAGGGTATTAGGCCATAGTCCACCACGCTGGCCCAGTGCGGGTTGGCAGACTTCACACACCTTTGAGAACTTTTAGGGAACTCTCAGGAGTGCAGGTTTCCTTACGATGTTTCCCTTCACCGTTAAAGCAAGTGATATTTAATTGCTTAAAACACATATAACTCAGAGCCAGAGGTGTGTGCCTGTGTGGGGGATCGAACTCGGACCTCCCGAGTAAGACTTGAAGTCTCAACCACTAGGCCATCACTGCTTTTTTGGGGAAAACCTTATTACCTATTGTTAATCGATTAATTTTGATCCTAGTTACGAGCACAATCATGTATAATACGTACTGAACGAGCATCTTGGAAGCCAGATTTCTTTATCCTTCTTTCCAGTCGTAATTATCTAGATCCGATAATTTCGGAGACTGTTGGATTGTCTGAAATAGTTAACTTTGTTTTGACTTACCTTCTATATTTATATGCGATTCAATTAATTCTTTGAATTTCTTTTCTCAAACGAACAAAATCAGTTGGCGAATATTTGAGTATAAACACTGATCCCTAAATATTTATAATGTCGCGTGTGGTACAGAAATAGTACATTGAGTAACAATTTGAATGTACGTGACGTCACATTACTTCATCGTAAACAACTTACGTGGATTTCATTTAGTTATTTACTTTTAAAATATTGCTATTGCCAGAAATCTGTACTAATGCTAAAATATGTTCGCTGGTTTGTCCTTCTTTCACACACACGCTATTATATAAAGAGGAAGTATTTGATTGTTTGTTTTTTTGTATGTTTGTTGTTATTGCGAATAGACCCAAAAAATATTGAACCGATTTTGAAAATTCGGCGAAAAGGCGATGTGGTGTTACTCAAAATTATTTTCAACTAGACTTTTTTTAAAAGTACTTAGCTTAGTAGCCCCATAAAGCTATTACTGACTTTGTGGAGACGATAAAATATTACAATATATGTATTGAGATGGGACTGTAAGGATGTCTATTTTTTTATAAACATTTCTAAAGGAATCCCGCGCTCTTAAGTTATAAATGGCCCGAACAGCTCTCTTTTGAAGAATAAAAATGGATTTAATATCCGCGGCCCTACCCCACAGTAAAATGCCATAAGACATAATACTGTGAAAGTAACTGAAGTAAACTAGCCTAGCAGTGTTAATATCGGTCATTTGTCTGACTCTCCTTACTGCGTAGGCAGCTGAGCTGAGTCTTCCCGCTAGAGATGATAAATGGGAGTTCCACTGGAGTTTTGAATCTAAAGTTATACCCAAAAATACCGTCGAGTCTGCCACATCTAAAATTTCGGTTTACTTTAAATATAAGAGACCTATCATCAGCAAAAAGTATAATATCACACAAATTCTTCACATATGGCTATTTAAGTGTCATAACGTGGCTATTACCGCTAGCAGTATACAAAGATATATTTAGGAAGTCTCGATTGATAAAATTCAGCCATCAGCCACTGGGAGAGCATCTCGTAAGAGCCAAGTAACCCAGCACCCCCGTGGTGGTAGTGGATCTGTTCCCCGACTGGCTTGCGACCACCAGCATGCAAATCCGACCGCCAAGTGTCTCTGACACGTTCCGGCTGAGCCGCATGTTGGCCAGATCTACCCCTCCCTCTCCCATCCCATTTCTGCTGCGATGCCAATAAAAACCGAGTTCTTGCTCAGGGTCCATTGAAACCACAGCAGTCTTCTCTTCGCTCCCCCTCCTCACTCTATCTTCGAGGCGACAACGCATCGACAAAACAAGAGATACCCTCTAGTTTTGTTGACATCCATGGGCGACGGTGGCCACTTTCCATCAGGTGGACCGTCTGCTCGTTGGTCCCTTGTCTATAATAAAAAATAAAAAATTTAAGCCACGTATAAGGCTGATATAGTTAACTTAAGGTTATAGTTTACCTCTAATTTTCTATTAATTATTCTTTATTACTCCTAGTAGGACTGCTCTGCCAGATAGAAGTAATCCAAGAATGTATGTCTATGTATGTATGTCTGTATGAAACTAGTAGATAGAAAATTATATTTAAATATGAATAACAAACAATGAAAATAAGTGTAGTTCGTACAATATATAATACCTGCTATAAATAAGTGGACGTGATTCAGCGTGAGGGCGGCAGATTACAGGGCGAAAATAACACGACGCGTATTAAAATAATACTATCTGACTATTATGCGACGAAACTACGTTATTACATACCAATTGTACTTGACTAAGATGTTTAAAAATTACGAGATTGTCTGGAGCGGCAGGCTTTAAAAAATGATCTACGACCAATTCTTAAACCTACTAAATAAAGACAAATTTTCATATAAATCGGTCAAGTCGTTTCGGAAGAGTACAATAACAAACTGAGACAAGATTTTTATATATAAAAGAAATAATTAAAAGCCTTTTTACAATTAAAGAACCAATTTTAATTGAAGTAAGCTTTCCAGAATACAGCAGTACAATATCATAATTTTTACAACTAGTAAAAATACTGAAACAAACATTAAATACCTTGCTATTATTTTTCATTAAATAATAAAATCTTTATTATATCTGTATTGATTGTAATAAGTAATGTAAAATAAATACAACTACATATAAAAAGTTTACGTGTTAATATTCCCGCCGTTTTTACTGACAGTCGTAACTTGTACTACAGATTAAAAAATTGTTAATACCTACTCGATAATTCAAAGAAGGTTCGAATATTTTTATGATGTTAATTATTATACAATTATACCTTTAAAATCATCGTTTTTAAAATAATTTGTTATTGATTATATATTATAATATTTAAAATTGTGTGACTGTGTGATGGACGTGTCCTAACGGGTAATATTTCCTAAATAATAAGTGAAAATCTTGATACGTAGCAAAATGACCTCAAAATGGCAGCACTTCCCCCTCCGTTGGATAATATGTGTCACAGTCCATACTTAGCGTAATGAATTAATTGATCCTTTATCCAGTGGTGTAATTGAATTTTGAATGGAGATGATAGACATGTCACTGCAACACCAAACTGTATCCCCCGATTTTGTTATCATTAGTTTTTTTTTTTAAAGAAAAATTGGATGCGTGTACGTATGAAATGACTGGCTATTTTTAATAGTTTCAATTTGATTTTTAGCTTTATACATGCTGTGTGTTTGTACATGTATATTTAAGTAATCATATGAAAACATGCATATTCCATATTATTTGGTGCAATCAATACGTTAACAGTTAACACCACACACGGAGCACGGACCCGGTGCGTATTACGCACGGAGCGCGGCGATGTCGGCGCCTCGCGTGTCTCTTAATTGCACAACTTACAGCTTGGTACCGAGTTTACACGGGTGATCGAGTGCTCAGTTGTCCTGTAATGCTTTGTAATCTATGGCATCGGTAGGGTGAAAGAACGCTGATTTTGATTGACATTTCCCGCAAATTGCTTACATGTTCAAATATAAATTTGTATTTCAACAAAGGGAGGAAAAGCAAGATGGGGAATTATACCAGAGATAATCTGTTAACTATAATTAGGTACACGTAGCATACACTTGCCACTTCGACCATTACTGATCTTTTGTGGCGAATACTGTCCATCTTAGCTTGATCGATGACAGCTTGTCACTTTGACATAATTAGATCTGAGGATAAGGTTGATAGAAATTATCGATATTCCAACTAAAGTTACTGAGTGATTCAAACAAATGATCAGTCCCAGCTATATTGGACAAAGTGTAGGAACGAGAACATGAGTGGACCGCATACGTAGAGTAGATACATAGCAGTTTCCTCTGCTTCCTGGCAGAGTCTGCATCTTGGGCTGGGTGCATGCAGGTATACTCCTCATGCGTATAAAGTAGTGGCCATTGGATATTACAAAAACAATAAAAATGGTATAGCACACTTTCCAAAAAGGAGCTACACAATTAACTAGTCTATGTAGAGGTTAATTAATGAGGGAGGATCCTTCCCAGAAGTCCCTGTGGGATGTACCGATATATGCTAGGTACATGTGGTTGTTTATTGTTTATTTTTTTAGGTTATTTTAGAAGAATGTAATGTAATCTACGAAAAGTAATATTAAGAGAGACATATTTTTTCTAGTTTCGTAGTGGGAGTAATACTTTAATAAAATCTAATGTAAATATATATGTAGTTATATGCAATACAGTATCTCCAAAACAAAACTAGCAAAAGTGTTCGATGATCGTAATTCATTTGTTTCGGTTCGCGTGAACCGCAACACGCCGCACTCCGCACGCGAACACACAGACTTCATAGAAGTTATTTCCCTGAATAATTGCCAGCCATAAGCTGAACGGTGTTGCTAGAGCTATAAATGAGTCACATTACGAATATAACGATAAGTTATGGACACTTAGCATGTAAGTAGTGTTACTCGTGTCCTATTGGTGCATCTGTATGTACTTAGTTTAAAATTGTCAATTTTTTTTTCTTAAATATTGTTTATGGAATTCTAACTAACAAGTTTGAGCCTCACATTCTTACAATCTTTCCTTTTTACCGACACTTAAGCTACGACGAAACTAATGCGTAGATTGCTAATCTGATTTCTGATTTTATTTGGTTTTTCCGACGCCATCTTTAAAAACATCAATTCATAACATTCAAAAGGTCTTCTTCATCCTCAGAGCCATTAATATAGATTTTTTATTCGAAATTCCGGACACTAAGAAATTTATGTAAATACATACCCAGAATGATACTACTATATTATTATAGTAGATAAACTCTATATATTAGTTACGAGCGGCCTGCCCTCGTTTCGCTCAGGGTATTTGAAACAATATTATAAAATTTTTAAATACCCGGTTTAGTATTAGTATTTTCAAATTTGATGTCATAAAATTGTCACTCTGTAATTGTGTAGCTTTTCATTACTTGAAAAAAGAGAGAGAGAGAGAATGAGAAAAGGAGATAAAAATAAAAAATATTGAAAAAAAAAGAGAAAAGTAACAGATAATAAAAGAGTGAGAAGGAGCAGAAATAAAAATGAAAGAGAAAGAAAGGTGAGAAAGACATAATAGAGAGAAAGAAAGTGAACGGAGATAAAGATAAAACTAAAAAGAAAAAAAAGAGCGTGAGAGGATGAGAAAGAATGAAAGTATAGGAAAGAGAGACGGAAATACTATAGACTTTTCTAAGTAAAAGAATTTTTAAATTCTATTAATTAAAAAATGTATATGGCAACACTAAATAACCTTTGTCACTTACGAATAGTGTTGTTTTCTATCAATGAAAAAATTTTTAAAATCGGATCAGTAGTTCCTGAGAAACTCTTCAATTTACAAAATGGCCACGTTATGGCACTTAAATGGCCATATCTTTTTAATTATAATATTTATGGCAACACCATATAGTCCATGTTACCTGGAAAGGATGAGCTATCTATCGGTGAAAGAATTTTCAAACATACAAAAATACAAACAACCAAATCTTTCCTCTTTATATAATAGTGTGGATATTAATGAACTCCAAAAACAAAATAAACGCAATATGATATTTCTTATAAACATATACTTCTAAATAACCTTAAATATAATGACATAAGTAAACAAAAATATTTACTAGTGTGAAATATATAACTTATATCACAACTTATACTCATCAATAACACTAATTTAATAACTCGCACTAAGTTTTAATAAACAATGTATCGTATTTCCTTTTGACATCTATAATTTTTTTCCTGTTTTTAGTCCATAATAGAAAAGGCTGAGCTATTACACCGTACAGCCTTGTGTTTAATAGTTAAGTGAAATCTATCAAACTATTCTGTCTGAATAATGTTGCCAACGTTATTAAGTACCTCTTGTCATCGGAAAGAGTTTTTTTATTGATTGGAAACAAAAAGATTTTTTTTATGATAGATTAGAGACAAACGAATAGACGGTTAAAATGATGGAAAGTGGCCACCGTCGCCCATGAACATCGCCTCGAAGATAGAGTAAGAAGGAGAGCGAAGAGAAGACTGCTGCGGTTTCAATGGACCCCGAGCAAGAACCCAGTATTCATTGGAACCGCAGCAGTAATAGGATGGAGAGGGAGGGGTAGATCTGGCCCACATGTGGCTTAGCCGAAACGTGCCAGAGACACTTGCCGGTTGCATTCGTATGCTGGTGGTCGCAACACATCCCCTACCACCAAGGAGGTGCTGGTTTACTCGACTCGTACGAGATGCTCTCCCAGCGGCAGAGAGAAATTGTATTCTAACCCGTCCCCTCACGGTCAAAAGGTTAGGATTTTCTATAAAAAATCAAATTCTTATATTCTTAAATATAGTCTATGGATCTCTAAAAAGTAATTCATCCCCACCCCTTCACCCACCCATCAAAAGTTTGGACAGTACGACAGGTGGAGGTGCCATGAATTGCGTGTCGGGTTATAGCACAATAAACGTTAACAACGCGCAATAATTCCTAGGGTGGACTTGTCTTTATAGTTTTAAATGCGTGTTAAGCATATCAAAATCAAAGTTTAATGGCTCTATTTTTACAACTAGCAACACTGTCTATCATATCTTAATAATGCTACCTTTAAAAGACTGAAAGAGTTTTGCTGTTGAAAATCAATATTCTAATTGTCACTGTATACTGTTAACGTAGATTTAATGAGACAAAATCCAAATATGGTCTGGTGCTTGTGACCTAGATGTAGGTTTTAAAGTCCTTTATATATGAGAGACAATATTTTTTAATCGAGTAACTTGTAATTTAACTTTTATTTGACACCAAGCTCTTTTAGCACTTACAGGATAATGCTTAAAAATATATCAGAATAGTTCTGGGATTATCAATAGTTAATAAATCAGTGCACCATATATAAATCCTCTTTTTATTGACATAGTAATTTAATGTTCACCAAATAATTTGTCAGAAAATATCATGACAAAATATTTCATAATCATCATGATCACCATCTTGACAACCCGTTAATAGCTCACTTCTGAGCCTGGTTTCCTCCTCAGAATGAGTAGGGAGGGAAGAGGGATGGTGGACAAAAATTAGGAGGTCCACATAAATCACGAGACCCGGGGCACTTGCCATGAATGCACAATGTTAAGAGCAGTTTCAAGTCAGACAGAAAAACAACTATCTACAAGTTTACTATAATTCTACCTCTCCATTAATTTCCATCATATTTGGAAGTTTGTAGTAATATTTTCAAAGAAGCTGAAACAAATTCCCTAATATTTAATTGGTATCTTTAAATATCACCCTTTCCACTTATACCAAGTGGCAGTGGCACACGGAAACGAGTCTATTTTCCGAAACGCACTACATTTTAGGCAAGGTGAATGCACTCTCATTAAAGGCTCTCGGATTTAACGGACATTTGTGCACATTGCGTGTTTCCTTTGAAGATCCGTTTGAATTGTAGTACAAAACCAGCAGTGTAATTTTGTTTACTCGTGGATGATTTAACTAGGGATGGGGATGGGAGTAGATTTTTATATCGATGATTAAATTTTGATTTCTATAAAATTAATTCAAATTAATCAGGTGACTTCCAGACTGTTGGGTAGTGTAGGCGACTGTTGATAATCGTTATAAAGGGACATACTTTAAACCTGCATCTGTGCTACAAGTCACAGGCACTTAAATTTGTGTCATGTCTACACGATGAAATGCTGCAGTAGAAAGTGGAACTACTATATAGGAAAGCACTTTTGCAAGTAGTCGTCATTTAATCATAATTCTGTTTTAAAATGACCACAGATATATAATATGTTCTTTTTGACTATAAAGTATGACGCTAAAAATCAGATCATTATCTGTCCAGTGTTGTTGATGCTTCAGCATACTGTTCTTGAAATCACTGAGAAGAAATCTTTTACATTCAATACCTATGCGGGCAACTCATTAGGCGAATTGTCTACTAACATAAAAAATACTGCATGCACAAAATTTCAGTAAATATCGATAACATGGTATCTTGTAGAACCAGCACATCCCTAACACGTGTCACATTACGTACCTCCTTATTTTTATTTTGTCAAATTGTAGCTGAAATAAAACTGGCGGGCGTAATAAAAATACCATCGGTACTGTTATTGCAGCGCTACGGAAATAGAGATGGCCCCCGTGTCGTCTGTGTCGCCTTAGCGCACCATAGACTATCCTGAGGGAATAGGCATTAAACTAGAACACATTTATATATAACCTATCGTAACCACAACCAGACTTCTTCTAACAAAAATGATCTCGCTTTTCTTGGATCCAAAGGGTCTGTAACATTTTAAGATCATGGTGTTATAATAATTTCACAATATGTATGTCTAGCCATATTTAGACTGCCTTTTTATTTGCCGCAACAAAATGCACAGATGTTGTAACACATTAGCTTCCTATATACTTGCAACTTAACCATCGAATAAAAACGTAATTTGTGTTTTCATCACGACCCTTCAATGGCCAACTGCTGAGCCGGGTCTCCTCCTCAGAATGAGGAGGGTATTAGACCATAGTCCACCACGCTTGCCCAGTGCGGGTTGGCAGACTTTACACACCTTTGAGAACTTTAGGGAACTCTCAGGAGTGCAGGTTGCCTCACGATGTTTACCTTCACCGTTAAAGCAAGTGATATTTAATTGCTTAAAACACACATTACTCAGAGTCAGAGGTGTGTGCCCGAACTCGGACCTCCCGAGTAAGACTTGAAGTCTCAACCACTGGGCCATCACTGCTGCTTGATGTTATAATATATAACTTATACATGTTGTGATATCCTGAGGTGTATCATCAGGGTGGGTTACCCTTCGTGCAAGAAAGAAGTTCGGTGTAAGTTGGGTACTGGGTCGATTTTTCCCCTTTCGATTTCTAGTTACTCCTTGAATAAATAACAATTTGTTGTTTGTTTATTTATTATCATCCTAATAATTGTAAGTATTCTAAGAAGTGATGGCCCAGTGGTTGAGACTTTAAGTCTCATTCGGAAGGTCCGAGTTCGATACTGAGCATACAGCTGTGACTTTTCTGTGTTATGGGTGTTTTAAGCAATTAAATATAACTTGCTTTAACGGTGAAGGAAATTATCGTGAGGAAACCTGCACTCCTGAGAGTTCCCTAAAGTTCTCTGTCGGTGTGTGAAGTCTACCAACCCGCACTGGGCAAGCGTGGTGGACTATGGCCTAATACCCTCCCCATTCTGAGGAGGACACCCGGCTCAGCAGTAGGCCATAATTGACGAGTCATCCAATTACTACAGTTTAATTATCAATAAATTAATATCGTTAGTTCTCTATTAATCACATATTACTGTTTCTACCTACTCCCACATCTCCGTATCCCTCTATGTCCGCAGTCAGGAAGCGTAAGTTTCCACTTAGCTGAAACTGTGCGAGTGTACGAGTGCACGCACGTGCCGTCATTAGTGTCGCCTACTGTTAGACCTGCCACCCTGACTGTCTGACTGCCTGACTGCCACGTGACAGGTTCAAGAACAAATATGTCTTATCTGTAGATTCTAGTAATTTAGGTAACAAACAAAATACTAGTATTTTTAAAACATCCAACTATGTTAAATGCTTATGGTCGGAGTGGGGTCACATCACTAGTATATAAGTTTCCAAATCTAATTAATCCTAATATAATATTGCGTTTTAATATACTACTTACGCCATCTACTGACGGATAGATGGTCTGTCTGTCTGTTAGGCTTTCATGCTTAAATTATTGAAGCGATTTTTTTTTAAAAAGATTACTAGCAGTGTGGATCACATACTACTAGTATTCCCTTTACCCCTCCAACTAAGCTAACTGAATGTGAATCCAACGCCTGAACCCCTGAGCTACTGACGCTTCTATTTTGATGAAATTTGGTACAGAGATAAACTAGAGATTGGGTAAGGACATCGGCTCTGTTCTCTGTCTGAAGCCCCTAAAGAACGAATGCAAGTTCAAATCTCAAGAACTTTCATATACGTACGTATACGATTGATGATAAATACAAAAAAAAAACTTAAAATATGATACACTAGCGGCCCGTCCCGGCTTCGAACGGGTGGACCAAATTTTTTTTAAACATTTTGGCTCCTGCATTTCGGTGCCCCCTCTCTCGCCGCGTTGCTCGCTGTGTTTTGTGGGCACACCGGCCCGTCAGCGTGTATTTTTTCTTTGTTTATATTGATATTTTTAATTCCGTAATATCTTTTGAATGGAATGTCCGATTTTAATAATTCGAAAAGTAATCAATAGGTATTGAAACAGTCTTGAATACGAAATAATTTATTTGGAGAATTAGTACAAAGGTTTGGATAACATAGACCATGTTATTAGTAGCAGTAGTTATAGTGACATAACTACAATAGTTGGACATATGGTCTCGCGGAGTTTTTTGTAGATATTGATACGTTCTATAATATTGTAAAACATTTTTTTGTTCTATCATCAATACTTTCTGCAGCGTATTCGATGAAACACATTTTATTGCTAATTTTTTCACACCTTGGGTTAGTTTTAGTAATAATTTTTGAGGATCTCTAATCTTTTCTAGTAATAGACATAGACTATGTTACTCAGGGATAATGTAGCTTTCTAATGGCAAAAGAATTTTTGAAATCGGTCCAGTAGTTTTTAAGTTTATTCGTTACATAGATACAAAACTACAAAACTTTCTTCAATCTACTTGAGAAAACTCACAATCGTGCCGAGTTATTTCATTTTAAAACAAAATAGCAAATATTTAGATTGTTACTATTGCCAGTGATTAATCTCCTAAAATGATTATGAATGAAACAATGTTACGAAAATGATGTTCCCTGGCGATGCTCCAGGTGAGAGCTGATTGCGTGTGTAGCGGCTAATTTTATTGCTCTAACAACTTATACGCAAGTTCTGAAACTTTATGAAACACTAGCCGACCCGCTCTCGCTTCGCTGAGGTGTGTTCACTGTACACGCAACTATGAATCATATATCTCATGTTTAAGGCAGCGTTAGTAAGTAACGTTTTCGTTCGACCGTTTGTACTGCGACTTACTGCAGCAAATCCGACTACAACGATAAAGTCTTTTCATATTTCCTATTAATATATAGCTTGTAACAAACAAATTCTGTACAAGCTCATAAACTTCAATATTAGTATAGATGAACACACTAGAAACCAAGGTATTTAATACTAATCTAAGTAATAAATAACTTTGTTTTATCACCAACATACTATCAATCCTAATATATCCTATGGGATAAAAGGGACAGACAGCACCAGCTAAACTGATTAAAATGAAATTTTCATACAGATATTTTATATTAAGCTGGTATATCTACAGATACGATACTTTTTATCTAGGAAAGAAGCATGATCCAAAATCTTGCTGAATAAGTGAGATTGTTTGTGGAAAGGCGATTTTTTTTTTATGTGACTAGGTCGGCAAACAAGCGTACGGCTCACCTGATGGTAAGCGATTACCGTAGCTTATAGACGTCTGCAACACCAGAAGCATCGCAAGCGCGTCGCCGACCCTATCCCCAGTCCCCCCAGGAGCTCTGGTCACCTTACTCACCAACAGCAACACAACACTGCTCTAGAGTAGTGTTATTTAGCTGTGATCTTCTGTAAGGTCGAGGTACTACCCCAGTCGGGCTGCTTCATATTTGAGCAGGAAATTTCCTGCTGTGCCCTACCTCAGCCAAAACTGGACTGAAGTTCCCAATTCCGCAGACGAAGACACGCACAGATTCTAGTATCATTAATTAAAGCTTATAACCAGTTTGCAGCACAAAATTATCCTCATACATCCAAAATATATACTTAAATCTAATAAAATGACCTTAAATTCTAGTACAATATTTTCCAATAAAAGTTCCATGATTAAAGCAAGTTACCATTCAGTTTTAGACCGACTCATACATACATACATACATACATATACATAATTATTGCACTGAAATAGATCTGTCGTGTCGTTCACCCGGCGACATATTTGGTTTACTATAAGTAACACTTACGTTTGATATGCGCCTGCTGTGTGCTGTCTGTCTGTCTATGCCTACTTTGTTGTACCGGAAAATGGATGTTTTTATGTCTTAAAAACATTATACTATTTTATTTTCTTTGTAAAAAAGTCTTATCTAAGGAATCAATAAATCAGCTTAATTCTACTGCAGATTTTTTAAATTTCAAAATGATATTTTTTTTTAGTCTCTCTGCCGCTGCACCCCCTTGGTGGTAAGGGATCTGTTTCCCGACTGGCTTGCGACCACCAGCATGCGAATCCGACCGCCAAGTGTCATAGACGCGTTCCGGTCGAGCCGCATGTGGGCCAGATCTACCCTCTCTCTCTCTCCCATCCTATTAATAATGCGGATCTACTGAACTCTGGGCTATTGCTCAGGTTCCGCTGATACTGCACTCTATCTTCGAGGATGCAACGCATCGACATGGTGGACACTTACCATAAGGTGGACCATCTGCTCATTTGCACCTTATTTACCATTAAAAAAAAACAGCAAACAGCGTAATCTATATCTATATCTATACTAATATTATAAAGAAGTAAGATTTGTATTTTTGTATTTTTGTATGTAACGAATAAACGTAAAAACTACTGGAGCGATTTCAAAAATTCTTTCACCATTAGAAAGCTACATTATCCCTGAGTAACATAGGCTATATTTATTACAAGAAAAAATTAGAGATCCCCAGAAAATCTCACTAAAACCAACACAAGGTGCAAAAAAATTAGCCATAAAATATCTTTCATCGCATGCGCTGCGAAAAGTATTGATGATAGAACAAAAAAATGTTCTACAATATTATAGAACGTATCAATATCTACAAAAAACTCCGCGAGACCATATGTCCAACTATTGTAGTTAAGTCACTATAACTACTTTTTTACATTTTAAAAGTTGATAAAAATGCCTATCAAAATCAGACCATGTTTTCCATAACTTTGTATTAATTCTTATTCAAATAAATTATTTCGTAATGAAGACTGTTTCAATACCTGTTAATTACTTTTTGAATTATTGAAATCGGACATTCCAGTCAAAAGATATTACGAAATAAAAATATCAAGATAAATAAAAAATAATCCCAGACGGGCCGCCGGCGCGGTGTGCGGTGTGGAGTGCCGCAGCGAGTAACGCGGCGATAGAGGAGCGACAGAATGCGGGAGCCAAAATGTTAAAAAAAAATTATCCACCCGTGCGAAGCCGGGACGGGCCCCATGTGTTATAAATTATATTAGGACAAAACGCACTACATACATACACCATGATCATCAACCATTAACAATATTATAAATGTGAGAAGTATATACGAGTATGTTTGGATGTTTATCACTCAATCACGCAAAAACGGCTGAAAGGATATCTATGCAATTATGCACACAGATACTTTATTACCTATATTAACACATAGGGTACTTTTTATTCCAGAAAAATTCAGTGTTGCTGTTAATAATCTATATATATAAAAATGAATCCTTATTCCCTTTGGTCACGGCATCACGCCTAAACGGCTGGACCGAGTTCACTAATTCTTTTTTTGTTGTATTTGTTATTGCCAGGAGAAGGTTCTTTTGGAATAAAAAATTAAAAAAGTGGCGCGGAAAATTAGAAAATTTAAGAAAACATATTCATTCAATATTCTTAGTTAGGACAAGACAACGTCTGTCGGGTCAGCTAGTAAAATATATTTTTGGATAATCTGAGTATACGTCGCACGCTTAGAATAAAAGTGACTTAACTCTAAATTGTTTTAACTTTTGACTTTAACATAAAATTATCTTACCTAAAAAACCCACTACTATAAACATGTGGCATCCAGAGAGAATTGTAAGAAGAATCGATTATTTCCATTAATGTACAATGAAGTTAGGTAAGTTTACTTAACATACAAATACACACAAATTTCCTTTTTTGATTTAAGTCATATTATTCTAAGCGTGCGACATTTTAAATTGTACGTACGAAGCCTTTTCTAAATAATAAAATATCCTTTACAAAGGATATTTTGTTTAATATGCCGTTACGGTTAAAAAAACAAACCTAAACTCATTAGCTAAACTTAAACTTAAAATAGTTTATTTCAATTGAATTTTTTACAAAGAACTTTTAATACGTCAAAACTGGTCTGTCAGTCAGTTTGTCTAAAGCTACCGCCAGCTCGGAAAGCAGTTTTCTGTTCAGAAAAGCCGGCCAGAAACTGAACAGTCGCTCTTTTCAATGCCATTGTTAACATAAATCACTTTGATTTCCAACCTTTTTGTACTCTATAATCCAAGGGGTTAATTAACAATTATGATATAAGTACTAAGTTATTTTATAAAATTGAAATTAAAGCCTAAATTATTTTTCTGTATAAAAAATATTTTTCTTATAACAATCATATCATTACCGCCATCTAACGGAAGTATGTCAAAACTAACGGATCATAAGCAGAGCCATCTGTTATGAAGATGAAACAACATGTACACTACACACCACATTAGTCGTTTTAGTTACTCAAACTACTTAGAGATGGCGCTGTAATATTGTTTTAATTATATTAGACAGATAATACAAATAAATTACAAATACTTTTTTCATAAGTGTGAGTGTGAATAACTCCTAAAAAAGATTAATTCTTATTTGTATAATATGAAAAAATTATTTAAATGATCCCACTGTTGGGCTGTGGACACATTAAATAATCGCATTAGGGTGTCAACATAACACAATCGGGTTTGACAGATCAATGTCGGGACAGGCGGAACTCCTGGCTTCAACTTCTAAATCTGTGTTGTTGAAATTTCACCCTTATTACTAACGTAACTAAATACTATAATTGTTTAATTTGTATTTTATAACACACTGAGGTGTTTGACCATGTGATGCATTTCTGCGGGATATTTTTATTGTTCAGTATACATTGAATGTAGTTTTTGATGTGTTAATAAATCTCATTATTGTTTCGGGTGCCTGTACTGTAACCCAGGTACTACTTGACTCCGTCATATCATCATCACGACCCTTCAATGGCCCATTGCTGAGCCGGGTCTCCTCCTCAGAATGAGAAGGATATTAGGCTATAGTCCACCACGCTGGCCCAGTGCGGGTTGGCAGACTTCACACACCTTTGAGAACTTTTAGGGAACTCTCAGGAGTGCAGGTTTCCTCACGATGTTTTCCTTCACCGTTAAAGCAAGTGATATTTAATTGCTTAAACACACATAACTCATAGTCAGAAGGTGTGTGCCCAGGATCCAACCTCGGACCTCCCGAGTAAGACTTGAAGTCTCAACCACTGGGCCATCACTGCTCATGCTACGCGCCGCGGTTTCACCCGCTATATTTTGGTTAATTCACACTATATCATTATAAATTATAGCCTATATGTTTTTCTGATGTGTAAGCTATATTATTGTAAAGTTTCATCAAAATCCATTCAGTAGTTTTTGCGTGAAAGAGTAACAAACATATATCCATACAGTCTTTCGCGTTTATGTAGGGTGTTGATTTGTTTTGTCAAGGGGATACACAGAATATCTTAAAAGAAAAATAATATTTCGTATTTTTACTATCACTATTATAACTAAAACTTTCAAAAGTGTAGCTTACATAAATGTAAAATTTTTTAAACGTCACTCAGACTTATTTGAGCTTAATCAAAATGTTTTTTTTAAATAAATAAAATAGATAAAAATGATTGGCTTATGTTATAAAAATTATATTATTCTTATTATTATTTTAGACTACTCGACCCGCACGACTTCTTCCGCATGCTGCTCCGCTCCTATTGGTCTTAGTGTGATGATATATAGCCTATAGCCTTCCTCGATAAATTTGCTATCTAACACTGAAAGAATAATTCAAATCGGACCGGATTAGCGCATTCAAGCAAACAAACAAATTTTTCAGCTTTATAAATTAGTATAGAAGTATGCCTTCCAAATTTAAGGGTTTCCCTCGATTTCTACCATCAGATCCTTGGTACCAATAGGACCACACCGGAAATGCACTCTTTCTAATAAAAAAAAAGAATTTTGAAAATTAGTCCACAAATCGTTGAACATACATCAAATACTAGCTGACCCGGCAAACGTTTTGCTGTATAAATTTGGGGTGGGCCACCCTTATCACTTAGGGGGATAAAAAATAGATAGTAGCCGACTCTCAGACCTACTGAATATGCATGTAAAATTTCATAAAAATCGGACGAGCCGTTTCAGAGGAGTATGGTAACTAACATTGTGACACGAGAATTTTATATGTCGGGGATTTTAAATAATGATGAAAAGGAAATGGAAGAAGGAAGATGAGGAATATTGGGGAACACTAAAAGGTGGTGATGGTAATGAGTGGAATATTGGGTAAACGCAACGTAGATACTCCTATTGAACCGATAAATGATCAAATATGCTAACTTAACCTAACCTAAGGTTAACCGAACATTGTGTTTACTTAACCACGTGGCAATTACATTGTAAGGACTTACGTGACCTTAGTTGGACAGCACTTCCACACTACACTGCACTTGACACTATCACTATCACTAGCACTACTTAGATGATGTTCACTTCTTGAGAGACCGCGCACGACTAAGACTTCAGTTAGACTATCGATCGCATATAAAGGGTCGAAGGTAGAGACTCTCAAAACAAAGGAAGTGACTACTACCCCACTCCAATGCCATAGACAACGATAACGATTCGATTTATCGATAATCTTTTACTATGCTCCGACATATATATTCGAACATAGAAACTCCTCCTTATGTTTTTAAAATAATTAAATTGAAAATGTTGCCTTTGTAGTTAGACTACAACACTATCTTAATCAAATAAATTCTGTGTACATATAAGATTAAAGCAGCAATGTATACTCGCCACTCGTCAGTGTTGCCCCACTCGCCGCGTATCCCGAACGCGTCTATATTTTTAGCCCAGAGCGAGCTCGAGCGCGTACGCAGGTTTCTAGTTAAACTCAAAACTGAGTAAAGATGGAGTAACTCTGTAGTGATAATGGTATTGTGATAGTGGAAACAATATACAATGTGTGTGTTATGACATATGGTGACATGGATCACTTCAAGCGGCCGCGGTATAGGGGGAGAAGGAGGGTATGTTCATATTTGAGGTTATATTGTCTCATATTAAGGTTAGCGTACTCATTTTGTTTGTTTATGGTTTAAATAGATTGTGATGACCTTTATTTGGTAGAATGACCATCTCCATGGTCAGTGATCATGTTAAATGGTATCTGTCTGTGTTTGTATTGTTATCAAATAGTAAATATCAGGCTAATTAGTGAGATTGTTCGTTTGAATTTTACACTATATTAGTGATCTTCTGACCCTCGCTTCGTTAAGGAAATAATTGTTTTCGTGAAACAGCGCCGTCTGGTGGCGAATAATATTAAATTGAAATACGTAGACGAAACTATAGATTATCCGAATTAAAAATTATGATAGGGACACATTAGATATTTATTTTTTTAAATTATTTAAATTAAATTTGAATTTATTTGATTATTATTTAATGTATGAGTAAATAGAGCATCGTTATAGTAAATTAGGCCATTTTAACAGTATAACGAGTAGAGTTTATTTGGCTTTGTCGCAATTAACACATTTTCAGCAGCAATTAGTAAACGTTGAGGGACCATTAAAAAGTTAAGCCGTTTCGTAACTACTACTCCACTTCTAGGTGTTATAATATAACTAACAATTAAAAAAGTTAGTCGCTATATCTTATGTATAAACTAAGTTTGACAGAATAGTGTCTAAGGCTTTGCTTCCACCTGAGATGAGCGAGGATTTTATCGATGATTCTATTGGTCCTTAACAAACACATCTCTTGCTGTACATCGTCGCACATGTCTGGTGGAAACGCATCAAGAAAGACACAGCACCAAAATTCTAAACTACAATACCGATATTATCAACAATGTTTACTGTGTGAAACTCCTGTTAGACTGCCTCTGATCTATCAGGACCAATACAAAGTTATCAGCAGTATAGGTTACTCTTGCTATCTTAAGAGAATCCTACAGAACTTCACAACAATGTTGTTTAGTCATTTAATTTTGTCTTTGACTGCAAATGACCGTAATGACCAAATCTAGATTTTTCCAGGGATTAAAAAAATCAGTGTATAATAGAATGAGATTTCTTTTACACACTGATTTTTTAAGTCCCTGGAACGAAAATTAAATAATATTATGATGTATTTAACCAAATTTTTTTTGTGTCGAAGAAAAATATCAATTGTCAATATGTCCATTTTTTTTATGCTTCCCTAAACTTACTCTCGTGTATCTTAGATATTCCGAACATTTTTATAAATATATATGCATTGGATTAACCATTTTTTACGTTGGGTAAAGAATGTAAATAATATACATTAACAATTATATGAGCGGTGGAACTGAAACATCTGATCGTGACGTCACTCAGTGAGTCACGCTCACGCGCCATTCATAAACCGGAACTCATTCCAATTTCCAGCCTCATCGCGTGTGTTCCCTTCTGCGGCTCCGGCTGCGGTTTGTTTATATTTATTCTATTGTGTGCGCCCACCACTAACATTCAACATAGACAAAGATACAATACCATGGAATCTATTGTTAACTGGAGTTGCAATTAAGTATCACAAAGTAGAAGCCGAGTAATACCTGTTGCTTGTGACCAAGGTGTGTTAATTAAAAGGCCTTTATCAGTAATTGCAAATTAAAAATACATTGTGGCAGGCTACAAAAAATGGGATACAGATATTATTTATGACAATTAAGGGGCGGTCTACCTGATGGTCAGTGACCACTGTCACTTATTGTCGATTCTTCGCCACCGAAGATACAGTGCGGAGAGACAATGAAGAGAAGAATGCTACAATTTCAGTATATCCTGAGCAAGAAATAAAGTCCACTAGAACAGCAGCATTAATAGGATGGAAGGGGGAGGAGGGAAGTCAAAGATCCCTACATCCCCATTCCCTACTACCAAAAAACGCTATTAACGCGCTCTCAACTTACGAGTAACTTCACAGAGTGTTACTCACGTAGTTTGTATGAGTTCCAACAGATGGCGCTACTTTTATTGTACTTGAAATGTATATGTAAAATATTCCGATTAGTCTTTTTGAAATTTCGGTTATTTTGTTTCACTATGTATTTAATGGCAATTATCTTTAACCCTACGATCCATTTCTTAGTTGAAAGTTGAAGTTCATCCATAGTTGATGATGATGGTATACATAGTATACATAGCATTACAATTCTTTACTGCCAGTCAGGCTAGTCAAGAGTTCACTAAAGTTTTTTAGCAACACTTTCGATAGTGTTTGATCAGCTAGTACTTATTATTGCTTTATTTTAGAAATACCCCCCCACTGACTCGAAAATATAATATGATCCATGACAAAATATGGTTAAAAATCATAATGAAGTATAGGTTGGTGAAGGGTCTATGATATTCTTTTATTCTTTCTATTTATTATCTTAAATTATTATGTCACATCGTAGATCTGAAGCCTCTGTTATTGATATACAAAATAATATTAATATGTTCTAGATATTATTGGTTTAGCCATGTCTAGATTACATGAGTTTCCCAAACTTGTCGGCATACTTTAATTCTTGTACAAACTAGAGTTGAATGGCAGCGGTCAGCTGGGACTTGGAGCTAGGGTTGGCACAACGTTTATTTATAATAAGTAACTAATTATTGCAGTGGTTGGATCTAGACTGAATTAAATTTTAAACAAATTAATAACAAAACAGTGCGAGCGTCAGCACATTCCATCTGTTATTTTGTCCTAACTCTGGTTACTTAACAATTTATAAGCTTTTTAGATCTAGTTTCTCAAAGTAAGTTATTAGTTAAGGTCAGCTGAGTGGAATAGACGGTAGTTTATCCATGATAAATGAGCCGTGTAAACCTGTTTCTGAGACTTATGTCCCACGTAGGTTGCATTAGGTTGCTCCCTGTCTAGGTTGCGTGTTATCACATTATAACATCATCATAAATGAGGAGGACCATATATGTCGCAGAAATGACGCCAAATGGGGCAAAGAGGTGCTAGAGTCGAGACCCAGAACTGGTCACTGAAACGTGGGGAAGCAGTCAGTGCGAAGATAACAAGGAGAGGCTGGATGCGGAAATCAAATCAAATCAATATTATTTCAATTAGACTTTTTTGAAAAGTACTTTTGAAACGTCAAAAATTTTCGGTCAGTTAGTTTGTCTGAAGCTACCACCAGCTCGGAAAGCAGTTTTCTGTTGAGAAGAGCCGGCCAGAAACTCAACAGTCGCTCTTTTCAAAAAGCCATGTTTACATAGTCTGTTATACAAATCATTTAACTTGAGAGTCAACGTCACTTAGATTCCAAGCATTCTCATCATTTAAGTAATCCTGTACATTATAGTATGCTTTATATATTAATGACTTCTTGATACGAGTTTTAAATTGTTGAAGTGGCAAGTCTAATATAGGCTGTGGAATCTTATTATAGATGCGAACACCAAGCCCCATGAAGCTATTACTCACTTTGTGGAGACGATAGTAAGGCGTTACAAGTTTATTTCTGTTTCTAGTATTAACATTATGTTTGTCACTGTGTTTTGAATACAAATGAATATTCTGGTAAATGAACAAAATATTACAATATATGTATTGAGATGGGACTGTAAGAACGTCTATTTTTTTATATACATCTCTAAGGGAATCCCGCGCTCTTAAGTTATAAATGGCCCGAACAGCTCTCTTTTGAAGAATAAAAATGGATTCAATGTCCGCGGCCCTACCCCACAGTAAAATGCCATAAGACATAATACTGTGAAAGTAACTGAAGTAAACTAGCCTAGCAGTATTGATATCAGTCATTTGTCTGACTCTCCTTACTGCGTAGGCAGCTGAGCTGAGTCTTCCCGCTAGAGATGATAGATGGGGGTTCCACTGGAGTTTTGAATCTAAAATTATACCCAGAAATACCGTCGAGTCCGCCACATCTAAAATTTCATTATTTAAACGTAGGTTAAATTTTTGTTTTTTAACATTAGGTAAAGCAAACTCAACGCATTTGGTTTTTTTAGCATTAAGAACTAAGTTATTTACCGTAAACCATTGAAGAACCTGCGATAATGCACTGTTTACATCGTCATAATTATGTTTATTTCTGTTTACTTTAAATATAAGAGATGTATCATCAGCAAAAAGTACAATATCACACAAGTTCTTCACATAGTATGGCAGATCATTAATATAAACCAAAAATAAAAACGGGCCTAAAATGGATCCCTGTGGAACGCCCATTTGTAGCAAAGATCCAGAAGATTTTACACCATTAATAGTAATCCTCTGGACTCTTTGATTTAGGTATGAGGCAATTAGATCCAGAGAAACACCACATATCCCGTAATAATTAAGTTTTTTTAAAAGTGTTTCATGTTGAACACAATCAAAGGCCTTGGACAAATCGCAAAATACACCAATCGCATTTTGTGATTTCTCCCATGCTTCATAAATATGCTTAAGAAGAGCAACTCCGGCATCTGTCGTTGACCTACCCCTAGAAAGTTCAAGACTGTAAGGAATGAGGTGAAATAAAAGAGGCCTACACTCAGAATTCGGTGATAATGAGCCGAGAACAGATCCTTTATACACAAAACATAACAAAAAGGTTTTTTAACACACTGTAAGACCGAAGACTCACGTGATCTCTGACAAGGGAAATACCAGTACTACGACACCAAACCGCAGCACAAACAATAAACTAAACCGTAACATGACAGACTGCCTCAAATCTATCGAGACAATTAATATAATGTAGCTATTTCTATTTTTATTTTATGTCACATTATTGTAAATTTTCAACCCTATCCCAACTACGTCACAATTGGGTCAACGACGTCTCCGGCGTGGCGGATACCATCGATCCGTCCTACGCGCAAGCGCATCGTTAGCACTTCTTAAAATTAACCCTATATCCGGTCAATAAAGCGCGAAATCCTTCGAATAATCTTCATATTTCCATATACTGCAATTTGATTTATTACATTAAGTCAAATTATTTTGAACTCAATTGTAATGTGATAAGGTTTAATTTAGTATGCAGTGGCTTTTTGATTGGGTTGGTTAATTCGTTTATGTAAGGGACATTGAGTTTTATTAACAAGTGATAGAGTTCATATCACTTTAAATTATATTATACAATCATATTATGCGCGGATATTACTTAGAACATTGTTGAGTTACCTTTTTTTTCTATGTTGTTTTTTTTTTATTTTCCTTTATCATATTTAACTACGAAAATATTTTTTTAATAATGATATTTTTAAACAAATATAATATTATTGTTGATAACAAATGTCGTATGACTTAAAATATTTAAATAGCTCTTAATCAATTTTTATACAATACTAGAGTCGACACCCGTCCGATATTAAGATTTATTAAAAAGAAATATTTTCAAAATACATATTTTGTTTTGACAATAAACATATTTTGCTATTCCCGCAGAAACTCTGAATTTTCAGGTATAAAAAATAGCCCATGTGTAAATCCAGGTTTAAAGTATACGTGTGTAAAATTTCATTGAAATCCGTTCATCTGTTTTTCCTTCAGTGAGTAACAAACATCCAAACATACACATTTTCACATAGCGAAATTGCAATTATAGGCAACCCTAATTAATATGGAGAAAACGTCGCGTCGCGGTGTTTAGTCTTAAAATGAGTGATAATCACTAGTAAGCAGTAAGTCTTACTTGATACAATCCCTCTACGAGTGCTACGAAACGTCTACAACAATGAGTGCTACGAAGCAGCTCTTTCGCTTCATTACTTAACTTAATTATTATTTAGTTACAAAATTGAAGAAAAAGTTTAAATCATCAGTTCATCATCATCATTTAAATTGTCATTGAATTTTTTAATCTATTTAGAAAATGGATTCTCTTCAGTGGTTAAGACATTGATGTCTACTCGGGAGATCCGAGTTCGATCCCCCACACAGGCACACACCTCTGGCTTTTCTGAGTTATGTGTGTTTTAAGTAATTAAATATAACTTGCTTTAGCGGTGAAGGAAAACATCGTGAGGAAACCTGCACTACTGAGTACTACTAGTTCCCTAAAAGTTCTCAAAGGTGTGTGAAGTCTGCCAACCCGCACTGGGCCAGCGTGATGGACTATGGTCTAATACCCTTCTCATTCTGAGGAGGAGACCCGGCTCAGCAGTGGGCCATTAACGGGTCGTGATGATGAAGCGATTCTTACAATTTTTGCAATCCTATTTATTGTACCACATCTTGAAAATAAATTGGTCCTTTTTAATAAATTATTTTGTGTTGTATGTGTCTCCCCTTACTTCTAATATAGAGTTAATAAGATTACTTAAATAAACCTGAAAATGGGTAATAAGTCCCAAATACTAATTGGTTTCCTATATGTTATCTGGACATTGATAAGTGGAAACTCTCTCAACGGAATTTCAGTTGAAATAATCCTGGTATTGTATTAAATTTTAAGTAAAGTAAGTAAAAGTGGTCAGAGCAGCACTTAGACGCACTTAGTCTGATGCTACGAGCAAAGTCTTGGAACTTATTTTTTTTATTACAATACTTTGACGTTAAACCTGCGTATAGACCCCCCCCCCCCCCCCCCCCCCATTAAAGCTTACATAATACTTGAATGGCATCATTAAGGAATAACTGATTGACTTATCAATGTAATTTATTTTGGTTTACTGTAATCATGATGATCGTTGTCATGGTAACCGAAGAGCGACTGATAGTTTTTATTGGTTTTTTGGCATTATTGCTGCGCATAGTGAGCCAATTATAAGTCACATCTACAATTTCTACTATTTTCACAAATATCAGGCGCATGGGAGCCGAACCGTAACGTAAGAAACAATCTCATGTGGCGCGCTCCTCTCGCTCTGCGCTCTCCGCCAAGAAGGTCTTAATAATAGTCTCGACACGTATAATGTTTTTCATTATTTCCCTTGATCATTTTCCCTATCGAAATCAAAATCTTGTTTTTATCACATTTTAAACCTTTATCTATTGGTATGGAAGCCAGATTCAAATTCGGTCAATCATTTCCTCTCGAGTGACAATTCGTATACTGCATCAGGAATATATATTATGATTACTGGTGACCGTCAGCTGTGATTCCGTGGGTGGGGGGAGCAGTGGCAGCCTTCCAAACATGTCGAAAAAAATGTTTTTTTCAGTAATTTCTTCCCATTCGAAAATTTGTTTGATTAAAGTTTATTTTATTTTCTCATAAATGGTAACTGTGGTTTTGCTATAAAAAATCAAAATGTTACATGGTCAAGCAGCCAGTTGACGTATATTCCACCACGTTATGGTCAGCTGACTTTATTTTTCCTTCAAGATCGTACGTACCATATGGTCTATTCATTTATAAAAAAACCTAACACTTCTGTTCTCGTCTAAAATATTGGCAACTGTTAACAAGTTATTTATTCCTATATTGATAAACTTAATACAGACATGTTTGCACAGTAACACGTTAAAGACTATAATAACATACACTAGACAGAAGCCGAGAAATATAACTTAACAATCACAAAATCATTCACAATATAGTACAGAAATTATGATGACCAGTTGAGATCCTTTTGACAACTGGCACAAATGTATGAGAACAGTTTATATATTCTGTTGTTATTAATTGTTACGTGGGAACTACTCGCGAATATATAATTATAAACGGTGTTGCTAACTTACTTTAGTATTAATATAAAACTAAATATTGTTTTGTTTATATAAATGCGAGAGTGAGATACATACATAGTACACAATAAGCTGAGAAAACTCTACTCTCTCTACTTTTATTGATGTGTAAGCTTTCAGACTTATAGGTAACTTCTCGCTTCTCCAACAAAGTTTCTATAGTAGATGTTTTCTAAATGAAATTGCAGCTTTTAAACTATTTTTTTTGACTCCAAAAATCCTATTAATATCTATGTCGGAGCATAGTAAAAGATTATCGATTAATCGAATCGTTATCGTTGTCTATGGCGTTGGAGTGGGGTAGTAGTCACTTCCGTTGTTTTGACAGTCTCTACCCTCGACCCTTTATATGCGATCGACAGTCTAACTGAAGTCTTAGTCGTGCGCGGTCTCTCAAGAAGTGAAGTAGTGTCTAAATAGTGATAGTATTGTGTTAGTGCTAGGAGTGCTGTCCGATCAAGGTCACGTGAGTACCTTACAATGTAATTACCTCGTCTTATGTTAGGTTAGGTTTATGTGAGATTAACCTTGAGTTTAAACAGAGAGCCTGAGCAGTGGAGGTGAGTGTTATGATCATTTAAAGGAATTCCTTAAGCCTACACCTTGGTCGCAAGTCCAAGGCACTGCTTAGGTTTCTCTCGTAATTGTTAGAGATCATATTTGATCATATATCGGTTCAGTAGAAGTATCTACGTTGCGTTTACCCAATATTCCATTCAATACCATCACCCCCTTTTAGTGTTCCCCAATATTCCCCATCTTCCTGCTTTCATTTCCTTTCACATCGTTTTAAAATCCCCGACATCTATAACAAAATGTCTCAAAATAAACTCAATGGTTTAGGCATCAATACTAGTTTATATTTCTAATAAAATACGTTTAAATATGTAAGCAACACCGTTTATAATTAGTGTTAGTGGGTAGTTTTATATTATTCCAACCTTCAATGCGATAGTTTAGAGTCATGTCATGTCTCTCTCATGTTGTCGCGCAGTGTACATGGTAGTTAGTGTTATAATGTCGTGGTCAAGGTCAGTTTATTTTATTATGTACTGTAGTATATAAAAGGTCTTTAACCCTACACCTTGGTCGCAAGTCTTAAGGCCCTGCCCAGGCAGGATATAATTAGTATATCATGCCCCTCTCATTCTATGATACATAATTTTTATTTTACTTAATATATATAAAAATATAAACATATATAAATGAGGTATGTATTGTAGAGAAGTTATAGATATGTATTTAAGGTTTCTGTCAGGTCAGACAAATCGATTCTACAGAATATCGATAACCACTGAAAGTTCCATAAAAACTGATACACGTCAACTGTACGTCAAACGGAATTATCCTGAAAACACTGTAATATTTACGCTGTAATGCAACTGTTGCGCGCGCACCCATTCACACGCCACGGAGGTGGGGAGGTGGGGAGGTGGGGGTAGTGGGGCGGAGGATATCAAATCGGGCTTCGGCTCGGTGAAGACCGCGCGTGTATGAGCGTCTGTACATGTGTCGCGCCACGACGGCTGATCACGACGCCATCCCCCTGGTGGCCCAGAGTGGGCTACCACTGCCACCATGTCGTAACATGATGGGATACAACAACCAAGGGCACGGATACAACAAGTTGTTCACCCAGGTTTGCCTAAGTGCTATCATTGTGCGAAATGAGAATCATATGGAAGTTTTTGAAGAATCTTCGTGAATTGGGTAAAAGGACGCGTGTGTGTGTTTATGTATATTTACGCGTGTGTATTTGTGTGTACAATACACTAGACAGATAAAGCTAGTGCTAGTTGATTACAGTACAGTAGTTAGTGTACATACGATTACATAGAGTGGCTAGGCAAAGGCTAAATATATTTTATTTCTAAAACTATTAGGTATCATATATTTAGATGTCTGTGTGTATATTGTTTATAAGTTGATGAAGTTAATGACTAAGCCCTTAAAGTCAGTTAAGGACTGCTTCATATTAATAATCTTAATGTTCTGCTATCACGTTTTCTTTATTTTAATGACAAAATACAGCTTTCACTGATAAATGATTAAGTTATGGCTTGTTGTAATTATTCGGCTACGCTCTTAGCCGAGGCGCCGAATAAGTTATTGTACTGGCAAAGGTTAGTAAATTAGATATTGATAGTTAGTATTTGACTTTAAAAGATAAGTTAAAAACAATATAAATAAACCTTGCTAGAATTGTTGCCAATTATTTTGACCCCCCTACAGAATAACAGATTGATTCGAAATCACGAAGTTTACGATAAAATAAAAAATTCTTTATATATTAAACTAGCTTTTACCCGCAACTTCGTTTGCGATATTGAGGTAGTTATATTAGCCTACAGTAGATCGTCTGTACACATATTTAATAATTTAATGAGGTAGTCATACTAACTTCGCACCCTCCTTTTTTTTTTTTCGATGAAGAACCTTAATACTGAATTTCATTTGAATAACTTCAAAAACGGCAAAGTTTCATACTAACTTTGCATCCCCGTTTTACCCCGTTAGGGGGTGAATTTATCAAAAATCCTTTCTTAGTGCTCCCCTACGTTATTAAAGGAACCCCTGCGCAAAATTTCATGTTTCTAACACTTATAGTTTATGCCAGTCAGTCAGTCAGTTTACCTTACCCCATTATTATCTTATATCTTTATCCCATTATATCTTTATATATGCGTCTGTATTCGCTGATATTTGAGGTCCTAAAACTCTATTGCAAAGGACGAGCTTTGTTTATCAAAGGGTTTATTCAGTTAAGTTAAAATCATTATTAATAGATACAAAAGAAACAGCAAACGCTATTGCTGCAATTGTCAAGTTAATATTTCATACAAATAAAACGGTTTAACGGAGTTACTACACATTTAGAGAGTAGCATTCGGCCAATAGTTATTGGCGTCTGTTTGTTTGTTTAAATATTTAACCTACAAATTTCTATATTAAAAAAAATAAATTAATATTTTACAGAAAATAATAAATTAATGCTTCATTATTTCCTTTTTACGATAGAGCGACAGGTTGTAACATTTAGCCACCTAGCGTCTCTTCTTCTTTTTTTTTTTACTCTCATTTTAAGAGCTTTGTCGCTATTGCGACCATGTCGCTCTGTTAGTAACTCTTCAACCAATTTATATAAATTTCTACTTCTTCAATTATGGCTTTGACTGAACAGAGGTTATATACAGTCTTGGAATAGTACTACCCGCGAATATAAAGTTATCAACGGTGTTGCTAACTCTTTACACTTTTATTCGGTGAAGGCGTTGATTTTAGCCGAATAATGGATAATAGCCGAATACTTGTAGCTTTTTAGTATCTGTGGTTTAGTATATTTGAGCGTGACTCAGATTCGATTGATACACTATAAATAGTGTGGAACAGCTTTTGTCTATTTACGTTACTTTCAGACTACTGCTGAACATGTCTGTTTCTTGTTATTTTAAGTGTTATCTCGCTTCGCTACGGTTTTATGAGTAAACAAGTCCATCGATTATATTATCTTCTTGCTACTTTTGGCTTGAGAACTTTATTTACCTGGGTTCCAACATCAGCAACACTGGGTCGTGCGAGGTTGAAGTTCGAAGGTGCATCGGAATGGCAAAGAGTGCTATGTCTCAGCTGCATAACACTTGGAGGGATAGACATATGTCTATTAACACCAAAGTGCGTCTTGTCCGTGCACTTGTGTTCTCAATATTTCTGTATGCTGCCGAGACATGGACAATTAAAGCAGCTGATCGGCAACGCTGATGCCTTCGAGATGTGGTGTTGGAGAAGGATGCTCCGGATCCCATGGACAGCACACAGAACCTTATTGATATTGAGACAACTCAAAGTGACGAAAACGCTATCCACCACCTGCCTACAGAGGATTCTTGACTTCGGTCACATTGCCCGAAAAGATGGTGGCAACCTGGAGAAGATTGTTATCACCGGCAAAGTGGAAGGAAAGAGACGTCGAAAGAAAGTCGTCAGTGGAAGGGGTTACGACCCTCAGTAATGAGGAACGCGACGCAGAGAGAGACTTTTGGCTCAGTATTCTCCTGGTTACCTTACAAGGCTATCATAAAAGAGTGTAGGAGATAAAAATAGGAGGATTACTTTTTTTCAAATATTTTTCTGTTTGATTTCATTCAGAATCAACAAGTACAACATTGACAACATTAAAGCTGAATCCGTAGTTTTAAAAGTCAGTTTTGACGTTGATTGACGGCAATGTTGCCATGAACGTGTAAGCTAAACAGTCCCACAATATCTCCGCAGTCACGGATACTATTCACCCGCAGTTAGTGAGTTTAATAGCCGCTGTCAACTGGCAGATAACTGAACTATTAGCTTAATTGCTTTCTGTTTATCATTGTTGGGTAATGGATTTTTAAACCAACTTACAAAAAGGAGTATTAAAATAATATTTTTTTATATCAATTGCAAAGTTTAATTAATATAACGTATTACATGAGCCGTCTTCGCTTGTGTTGTGTTGACATGAAGTGCATTTACGAAGCAAAAACTATGTGGCGTTTATAGAGACAGTTACTTTATTTCTTTGATTTGTTTATATTCTTAACATTATTCAATTATATTAGACATATTTATCAACTATTAAAATTAGTTAAAATTATTACATTTATTGCATGCTGTTTACTGTTTATATTAGTTTTCAAAATGGCGTCTCACTGATTCATAAATGGTGGTAAGATTTTCAGTTAATAATTATGTTTAAATTACCTCCTCTACCCTCTACAGAAATAGCTTACTAGGAGGGGTAAAGGGGATACTAGTAGTATGTGATCCATACTGCTATGAAATCTTATTAAAAAAAAAATTAAATGACTATAACCGCCATGAAGGATTTTTCACCTTTTTCCACTTATAATGAAGTTGAAAATACATTATTTAAACGTCTGTACAGTTGTACAATGTACATGTGTAGTGGGTGACGTCACTCGTATTATAAAGCTTTAAAGCTCGGAGCGTAACTATTGATTGTAAACCATAACATCAGGCTATAAATAAGAAACAGCGGGTAGAACTATTTTTATGTTCACCATCAGCCGCAAGGTGTTGAGATGTTCAACATTATAATGACAAGGTTTCCTACACCACCTCGCTTCCATTAGGTATCATTCCGATACGATAGAGTTAGTCTGTCAAATGATATCACGCATTAAAGTAATGAGACTAATAGTGTTATGTTGGGTGGCGTGGTGCTAAGTCTCCGTTGTAGTCTTTATTATTCTAATATTTGTTAGCGAGGACAAGCGGTAGAGGTGAGAGTTTGTGGGTCCTAAGCATCAGGCACTGCTGAGTGTTGCATTTGCTTAAACTCCGGTCAAAGTAGGTCTTATTAATAGGGGGGGTTCAGGTAGCACATACGTCCACGTCGTTTCCCCCGGGCCCCGTCCTGACCACCGTAACGGAGTGGCAGGCGGGTGGCTGAAGTGTGCTTCCCTAGTGTGTGCTTATACGCAGAGGCCTCCCTTCCCCAGCTCCCTCCCCTCTGGGTTGTAGGTAGAGCGGGGCACACTAGGTGTTTCTAAGGCGGTTATTTTATCGGCAATCGTTGTAATCATGGAGTCCGACTGTGCATTGGAGTCAGATGCCTCCTGTGGCTTTAAGAGGCCATTTGAGCTTTCTGGCTCGGAGACGGAGACGGAAGGTAGGATAGGACGGAAGTACCACTCGGCTCGCCGTGGGAAGTCTGCGACGGGCCGTGGTACGGGTTTGACGCGCGCTAGAGCGCAACTGAAAGAAAGAAAGGAGGAGGAGAGGGAGGAGGAATTTGAACGCTGTCTGAGGAGCAGGGCGTTTAGGAAGGATAAACGTGTGCAAGTAGAAGTTTCAGAGGATGAACTAGAGTCCCTGAATATTTTGAAGGTAGCAGACCCGAGTCAGTTGGGTCTGCAGGAACTACGTGCGGGCGCTGGACAGCTCGCGGCTGTTATTTTGGAGGTCGCGGATAAGTCCACTAATCTGAAGGGGGGTTATGTCAAGAAGTTGAAGGATGCGGCTACCACTCTGACGGAAGTGGTAGAGGCGGTTGCAACCCGGACAGAGGAGGATGAGAGCCGTCGCTTGAGGGCGGATAACAATAGGCTCCGAAAGGAGATCGAGGCCCTTAAGGGCGAGGTAAAGGCGCACAGGCGTGAATTCGGCGAATTAAAGATGGCATTAGCTGCGATGAGAGACAAGAAGTCTGCTAAGGCGGCTAGGGAGGTGCAGGAGGCATCTACGACGTCAGTGCAGAGTCCCACACTCTCAGACACAGAGGTACTGGAAGCCCTAAAGGCTTCGATCGTCAATTCCGTAGGAATGATAATTGACGCCCGCCTTGCCGGTATTGAGGAGCGGTTGCTACCGGCTAAGGTGTTGCGCCCACCACTTGCAGCGGATAGACTTCGAGAAGCGGCGGAAAAGCCGACCTCGGCCTCCAAGTCATCTGGCAGCAGGGCGAAAAGGACAAACTCCAAAACGGTCCCATCTGTTGCGACCGTTTCTTCAGCTGCACAGCCGGTGGTAGTTCCAAGGGCGGCTGGCCCATCGGCGGTTCCTGCCCCAGTAGTGGGTTCAACCGGAGCTACGGTTGCGTCCGCCTCAGTAGAGGATGATAGTTGGGCAGTTGTGGTGAGGCGCGGTAAGAAGAATTCCCCTCGCGATGCGGCGCCTTCTAATCGGGCGGCACAGAAGCCCAAGCCGAAGTTGTCCGCCCCCCGGTCGCAAGCAGTTGTGGTCACATTGCAGTCTTCGGCTGTGGCCAGAGGTATCACATACGCTGACGTGTTAGAGCAGGCTGAGAAAGAGGTAGACCTGGGCATGCTGGGGATTAAGGGCGGCATGAAAATCCGCCGTGCTGCCACGGGGGCCCGTGTATTGGAGCTCCCCAAGGGTCAATCTCAGGAGTCGACGGAGGAGTTTGTGCTTAAACTCCGTTCAGCACTAGAGGGTGTGGCAGATGTTGTGCGTCCCACCGCTCGTGCGGATGTCCGCCTAACAGGGCTTGATGACTCTGTTACTGTTGCGAAACTGGGAGCAGCAGTCGCTCATGCAGGTAACTGTGCGGTGGAGGTTATCAGGGTTGGCGAGATTCAGTCGGGACCAGCAGGAGTGGGCATGGCTAAGGTCACCTGTCCTGTAGATGTAGCCAAAGTACTGGCTGAGGCCGGCAAGGTGCTGGTGGGTTGGAGTGTGGCGAAGGTCACAGTTTTGGAACAGCGCCCTTTGCGCTGCTATAAGTGCATGGGGCTGGGTCACACTGGTCCTCTTTGCCCGTCTAAAACGATGCGGGGGAACCTGTGCTACCGGTGTGGGAAGGAGGGACATCGGAAGTCATCCTGCACTGGTAGCTTGCATTGCGCAGTTTGTGCGGATGCAGGGAGGCCGCACAAACATATGATGGGGTCGGGGGAGTGTAGACCTCCCTCCACGAGGGGAAAGGCGGCCGTCGAAAGTAGGGACACCGCCGCTGTCGGGCGTCAACAGGCACGGGAGGAAGCTAGTATGGAATCGTAATGTCTAAACAACCTTCTAGTTTCCTACAGGCGAACATCAACCACTCCGCTAGAGCGCAGGATCTGTTGCTGCAATCTATGTCGGAGTGGAGTATCGACGTAACAGTGGTGAGTGAGCCCTATTTTGTCCCACCCCACTCTCGATGGGCTGGAGATCTTGAGGGCGTGGTTGCCATAGTCTCCGGGAGCGAGACCTCCCTTCCTCTCGTAGTTTTAGAAAGGGGAAATGGCTTTGTCGCCGCGGAGATGGGTGAATGTGTTATCATCGGGATATACTTCTCCCCTAACCGGACGTTGGCGGAATTCGAGGTTTATCTCGACGCCATCAGAGCCACGGTGTTGAGGCTATTACCGAGACCCATTATCGTACTCGGCGACTTTAACGCGAAAGCGACAGAATGGGGCAATGTCACCATTAACGCGAGAGGGAGGGCGGTAAAGGAGTGGGCGCTGGTTTCTGGCCTTTCCCTTCTCAACCGGGGAAGCGTCCAAACCTGCGTGCGGCAACAGGGGAGTTCCGTGGTGGACCTATCGTTCGCTACCCCTGATATTGCGCGCAGGGTTTTGACTTGGAGGGTAGAGGAGTGGGTGGAGACACTCTCAGACCATCTTTACGTGAGGTTTGAGGTCTCCACACATCCACTAACGGTAGAGACGACAAGGGGCTTAAGCAAATTCCCGCGCTGGGCCATTGGCCGGCTCGACAAGGAGCTGGCCAGGGAATCCGCCATTTTGGAAAGGTGGGGCTCCAGGAGGAGAGAGGAGGGTGACAGCACGGATGTGCTGGTGGGCCGCATCCACAGTGCCTTTCAAAGGGTGTGTGATGCGGCCATGCCGAGATCAAAGCGTAGACCGCGCCGACGCCAAGTTTATTGGTGGTCGCCCGAGATTGGTGATCTCAGAGCTGCCTGTATCAGGGCGAGGCGAGCATACGCCCGCTGCCGCCGGCGTTATGGGCACAATCCGGTGCGGGAGGAGGAGCTGCGGAGTTCCTACAAAGAATCACGTAGGGCCCTGCAGCTGTCCATCAGAACCGCCAAGGCGAGCGCCAGGAACGAACTTCTGGCGGGATTGGATTTGGATCCATGGGGGCGTCCGTACCGTGGAGCGCGTAATAAACTCTGCGCTCACGGGGTTCCTGTTACAGAGTCGCTGCCGCCGGAGCGCCTCGTACGACTGGTGGGAGAACTCTTCCCGCACCCGGCAGGACACATCCCGCCTGAAATGTCGCCGGTCTTGTCTGAGGTGGAGAGCATGACCGCTTTCCCTCCCATCACTGAGATGGAGATGGAGTTGGCCCTCTTGCGTTTGAGGGCCAAAAAGACAGCGCCGGGACCGGATGGAGTTCCGGGGCGAGTGCTCTGTATAGCCTTGGAGTTCATGGGAGAGCAGCTCAGGGAACTGTTCAACAAGTGTCTGGCCAATGGACAGTTCCCTAAAGAGTGGAAGGACGGTAAGCTACTCCTCCTGCCGAAGGTGGGTCGTCCCCGGAACTCTTCTTCGGGGTATAGGCCCATCGTGCTGCTCAACGAGACGGGTAAGTTGCTGGAGAAGATCCTCGCGGCCCGTCTCGTGCAACACCTTGAAGAGGTGGGGCCCAACCTCTCCCCTGGTCAGTTTGGATTCAGGTCGGGACGTTCCACTGTGGACGCCCTAATCCAACTGAAGAGGATCGCTACGGAGGCGGTCGACGAAGGCGATGTGATGTTGGCCGTCTCGCTCGACGTGGCGAATGCCTTCAACAGTCTCCCCTTTGAAACGTTGCGGGAGGCACTTCGCTTTCATGGCGTCCCTCCCTACCTTAGGAGATTGCTACAGGCATACCTTCAGGATAGAGAGGTCCTGTGGGAGGGGTGCGACGGGCGTCTTTACCGCCGTCGTGTGGGATGCGGTGTTCCACAGGGTTCGGTTCTTGGGCCGGTCTTGTGGAATATCGGGTTCGACTGGCTTCTGAGGGCCCCGCTTCTTGCCGGCATGAGGGTCATCTGCTATGCAGATGATACCTTGGTGGCGGCGAGGGGTAGGACCTATCAGGAGGCGGTTCGCCTGGCGGAGATAGGGACTTCGCTTGTGGTGGATCGAATTGGAAGGCTGGGCTTGAGGGTCTCCTTATCTAAAACAGAGGCCATACTCTTCCACGGTCCAAGGAAGGGCCCCCCGCGAGGTGCGCGTGTTGTAGTCCAGGATGCGGTGGTGGAGGTAAAGGCCCAGATAAAGTACCTGGGCCTCATCCTGGACGGAAGGTGGAAGTTCGAGGCGCACTTTACCGCTCTCACTTCTAGGCTTATTAACGCCGCCGCTGCGTTGGGGAGGTTGCTGCCGAATGTCGGCGGCCCGAGCTCGCCGTGCCGGCGCCTCTATGCCGGTGTCATAAGGAGCATGGCGTTATACGGAGCTCCCGTGTGGGTGGAGGCCCTCACCGCGTTGAACAGAGCCCTGCTGCGCAGAACGCAGAGGGTCCTGGCGGTGAGAGCGATACGGGGCTACCGTACGGTGTCCTGGGTGGCGGCAACACTTTTGGCGGGTGATCCTCCCTGGGAGCTCCAAGCGGAAGTGCTAGCCGAGGTGTACCGCTTCCGAGCGAGCCTGAGAGCCAGAGGGGAATTCCTCCCTGGGATGGTAGCAGGTGGGATTCGGGCTCAGGCCCAGAGAGCCTTGATCCGACGTTGGGAGGATGATCTGGAGTTCCCCCCGGCTGGTCGAGTGACCGTGGAGGCGGTTCGTCCCCACCTCGCTCAATGGATCAGCAGGCGGCACGGTGTTCTCACCTATCGGCTGACACAGGTACTCAGTGGACACGGTTGTTTCGGGCAGTATTTGTACAAGATTGCCCGGAGGGAGCCAACACCTGTCTGTCATGAGTGTGGGGCGGCTATAGATTCGTCGCACCATACCCTGACCGAGTGCACCGCATGGGGGCCCCAGCGCCATGTCCTGGTGTCATCCATTGGCGGAGACCTGTCCCTTCCGAGTGTGGTGGTGGCCATGCTCGGGAGTAAGGCGGGCTGGTTAGCGGTAGCCTCCTTCTGCGAATCGGTGATCTCGCTAAAGGAGGCCGCGGAGCGGGCCCGGGAGGCCGATGCCTCATCTGACCCGATCCGTAGAGGTCGACCGGGCGGGAGACGACGTAGATACGCACGCCTTCTGTCACCTGATGCCTCTGGGGAACCGAGAATGTCCCCGTTACCCGGGACACCTCTCGGGAGGCGCACAGGTCCATTTTAGTATGGGTCTACCGTCGAGACGTTTGCGGTAGAGTGCGTTCAGCGTCCCCGCAACGTTTCTTTATGACGGGGAGGGTAACCGCGGAGGTTTAGTGGGTATTGCGGTCGACCTGCTCGTCGGTGAGTCCCACATAACCCAGCCGGCCCCACCAGGGTCTAAAAGGGTATGTGTAAATGCATTCCTCCGCGAGAAAAAAAAAAAAAAAAAAAAAAGGTCTTATTAATAGAGTTACAGGAATTTCAAGTTAAGTGGAAAACTGAGGTCAATGGCGTGAGCGGGTCAACTAGGTGACATTTAAATTTAATTCTGTTTAAGGTCGTGATATCCAATTATGCTGTTACCCAAGAAGCTCTACAATCTGCCAATTAGATTATAACACTGAATACGTCACTTGAATGGATTTAACTTGCTTGGAATTGTTGTGAGGTCGGTCCTTACTATTAACTCTATTTTTTTAAACCTACTTTTCATTCTTGAGGGATCAGGATAAAATACAATTCCCCTCTGCCTCTGGGAAAGCATCTTGCAAGAGGCGAGTAACCCAGCACCTCCTTGGTGGTAGGAGATCTGTTCCCTGACTGGCTTCCGACTACCAATTGTCATTGACGCGTTCCGGTCGAGCCGTATGAGTGCCAGACTTATCCTTTCTCCTCCCATATCGTTAATACTGCGGTTCTAGTGAATTCTGGATTCACGTTCAGTGTCCACTGTAACCGAAGCATTCTTCTCTTCATTCCCCTTTCTCAATTCATCCCCGATGTCCATGGACGATGGTGGCCACTTACCATCAGGTGGACCGTCTACTCGTTTGTCATTATGTTGGCCATTAACACCTTTAAAGCCTCTAAAGCAGACGTTCCTTACTTATTTGACCCGTAGACCAGTTAGCATGTTATTCGCTTGTAGATAGACCTCTTCAAAATATTAATACAAAAATCGGAATTCTGAAATTATATTAAATGACTGACTGACTGACTCTCAGTGTTTTTACTTGGACCACCTGTATACTGTCATAGACCCTTGTAGATTAATTTAGGGTACTTTGAGAATCTAAGGCTTTAATTATGATTAGAACATATTGTTGTTTATGTCCATAAGTTATAATGAAAATTTATCTCCAATTGATTAACAGCCGATAACAAGTAAAAGAACAAGTAGCCGAAACGTACCTGGGACTTGAGACCCATGTGTCGGTTTAAAGAGCTCTAGTAACACATTTAAACACGAAATGATATAGAGTTATGAAAAGCTTTTTGCTAGCAAGCGAAGCAAGGGTATAGTAAAAAGGGTAAAAGATCGTAATTCCTCGTAATGGTCATGCTACATATAACAATGATGGTGTTTGTGAAACAGGTCAACAAAAGGAGCGTGACGTCACACTTCGATCCACACTGTCTGTCGAGGTCGGCCTTGCTTATCTTGATTAACTCACACTTTTATACTACTTAACTATTTTAAAATATAAACGATACTTTCAATATAAAAATTACTAGCTTTAACTCACGACTTTGTCTATGTAGACGTCCAGATCCAAAGAGAAATTTACTGTCAAAAGCTTTCAAAGTTCAGATCACCTGTAAAGAGTCTCGCAGCAGATTTTGTGACGTCATTTAAACTACCTCAATATCTCTAAGTAATCAATTGTTAAAATATATATAATACAATATAATTTTACTCTTACTAATTTTACATACTATTCGACCCGCCCCGGCTTTGCCTGGGTACAATTTGCTCCTTGTATTTAGTTTTAATTTTCAACATATTTTGCTGTTTAAAAATACTCCCATACAAAACTCCATCTCCTATTTCTATACCTTTAAGTTTTTTTTCGTAATAAAAGGTAGCCTATGTCGTTTCTCAAGCTTTAGGGATTATCTATACCAAATTTCATCAAAATCTGTACAGCCGTTTCTATGTGATTGAGTAACAATACTTTATATCCCGCAAAAATTCATAGTTCCTACAAGTACAACAATGTATTCAAAATTGTTTTTTTTTAAATCTAAGTAGGTACACGTGTTAAATTGCACCTGAGCGGAGTCGGGGCAGGCGACTAGTTTACCATAATAATGTCCTTAGCCTTACATAAGATTTTATACTTTAACGTAGGCGTTAGATCTCGTACTATAAAGGAATCCGAATTGAAGTGTGACGTCATACTCTTCTACATATTCACCGCATACATAGTAATGGCGTATTGTCCGCGCTTTTATTGGAACGAGATTCCTTATGGAACCTTTGCGAATAAGATCTGATAAAAAGAAATCTTTATACAGTGCCATCTATTGGATGCATACACGATAAGATATGATGAAGTGTTGTGTCAATAAACTAACTTACACCGCCATCTATTAGACACTTCTGGAACAAATAATTGTATCTCTTTATTCTATTTTTATTTATTTTGCTTTTAAACATATTAAATTCATAATTTTGCTGACCTAAAAACATGACCACCCACACTGATTTTGTTGGACTAAAAAATTTTTTAAAGACTACCTATTTAGACTTCGCTGTACTAAAACATTTATATTGACCACGCACACTTATTTTACTGGGCTTAAACATTTTTATGACCACGCACACTGATTTTGCTGGGTTAAAACATTTTTATTGCCCTCCCATACTGACTTTGCTGGGCTAAAATATTTTTAATAACCACGCACACTTATTTTACTGGGCTTAAACATTTTTATGACCACGCACACTGATTTTGCTGGGTTAAAACATTTTTATTGCCCTCCCATACTGACTTTGCTGGGCTAAAATATTTTTAATAACCACGCACACTTATTTTACTGGGCTTAAACATTTTTATGACCACGCACACTGATTTTGCTGGGTTAAAACATTTTTATTGCCCTCCCATACTGACTTTGCTGGGCTAAAACATTTTTAATAACCACGCACACTTATTTTACTGGGCTTAAACATTTTTATGACCACGCACACTGATTTTGCTGGGTTAAAACATTTTTATTGCCCTCCCATACTGACTTTGCTGGGCTAAAACATTTTTAATAACCACGCACACTTATTTTACTGGGCTTAAACATTTTTATGACCACGCACACTGATTTTGCTGGGTTAAAACATTTTTATTGCCCTCCCATACTGACTTTGCTGGGCTAAAACATTTTTAATGACTTTGGTGGACTAAAAACTTATAAATCACAGTAATTGGAAACCTACCACTGCCATATGTTATATCATGTAAAATTTTGTTTTGGCTTCTATTGGTTATGATGACCTCTCACATTAAGTCTTTTTAAGTATCTAACGTACAGACATTCGATAAGTTATTATATATAAATAATAGATAGCGAAAGTAATATCGTTCCAACTTTTATAGTAACCCTCATGATAATGTTTAGCATAACAAAGAATTTGTGCTTTAGCTCAATAAAGCAATGACGTCACCATTCGATTCTCTGCCAAACTACATTACATTAGTATCTTTCGAACATTCCTTACGGCTGTAACTTGGAAATGTCTGGTTATACGCAATTAAGTGGTGAAGATAAGATTTTACAGGAAAATCCTGAGGAAATAGGTTGTGTAGTGTTTTGGTGTAGTTGCTTGGCATGTGGTTTTATTTCATTGGTTTTTTTCTTCATCATGTCTTCTTCAATAATTACATTTTTTTTTATAAATAAAAATTATACATTGTGACTTTCTTTGATGAGTTGTTCTATAAATTGTGACGAAACTGTGATGAGTTGTGCTAATAATTGTGACTATACTTTGATTAGCTTTATTTAATTTTGACGGATTTTTTCTATAAAGAAGTTCTTTTATAAATTTTGACAACGTTTTATTTATAAATTGCGATGTAACTTTGATGAGTTTTCCTATAACTCGCCTCGACACTTTGATGAGTTCATCTACAAATTGTGACGGAACTTTCATGAGTTGATCTATAAATTGTGACAAAAATTTGATATGTATTAACACATTCTACAAATTGTAAAGAATCTTTCATGAGTTGTTGTATAAATTGTGACAAAAATTCGATGACTTTGACGAAACTTAGATGAGTTGTTCTATAAACTGTGACGAATCTTTGTTGAGTTGTACTATAAACTGTGACGAATCTTTGTTGAGTTGTACTATAAACTGTGACGAATCTTTGTTGAGTTGTACTATAAACTGTGACGAATCTTTGTTGAGTTGTACTATAAACTGTGACGAATCTTTGTTGAGTTGTACTATAAACTGTGACGAATCTTTGTTGAGTTGTACTATAAACTGTGACGAATCTTTGTTGAATTGTACTATAAACTGTGACGAATCTTTGTTGAGTTTTACTATAAACTGTGACGAATCTTTGTTGAGTTGTTCTATAAACTGTGACGAATCTTTGTTGAGTTGTTCTATAAACTGTGACGAATCTTTGTTGAGTTGTACTATAAACTGTGACGAATCTTTGTTGAGTTGTACTATAAACTGTGACGAATCTTTGTTGAGTTGTTCTATAAACTGTGACGAATCTTTGTTGAGTTGTACTATAAGCTGTGACGTATCTTTGTTGAGTTGTACTATAAACTGTGACGAATCTTTGTTGAATTGTACTATAAACTGTGACGAATCTTTGTTGAGTTTTTCTATAAACTGTGACGAATCTTTGTTGAGTTGTTCTATAAACTGTGACGAATCTTTGTTGAGTTGTACTATAAACTGTGACGAATCTTTGTTGAGTTGTTCTATAAACTGTGACGAATCTTTGTTGAGTTGTTCTATAAACTGTGACGAATCTTTGTTGAGTTGTACTATAAGCTGTGACGTATCTTTGTTGAGTTGTACTATAAACTGTGACGAATCTTTGTTGAATTGTACTATAAACTGTGACGAATCTTTGTTGAGTTTTTCTATAAACTGTGACGAATCTTTGTTGAGTTGTACTATAAACTGTGACGAATCTTTGTTGAGTTGTACTATAAACTGTGACGAATCTTTGATGAGTTGTACTATAATCTGTGACGAATCTTTGATGGTTTGTACTATAAATTGTGACGATTTTTTATGAGTTTTGTACTAAGCTGATAGAACTTCATTAAAGCATTTTTCTATATATTCATTAGACTAGTTACAATTTTAGTATATGTTTAGCTAGACAATTTTGCATGTTACTAGCATTATTATAGTACTCATATACTATGTTAGTGTTGAAAATATCTTTTGTTTCATTTTCTATTTTGTATATTATTATATGATTTGAGAATGATGTATTAACTGCATGTTTGTCTGATTGTTTATTATGTGTTGTGTTTGCATGCAGTCAGTAACAGTAAGAGACGTCTACGACCAATGAAAAACTACAAGCCGTTGGTAAGGAAATATTGTTTTTAAAATATTATGTTCACCCCTAAAGCGTAGAAATCATTTATTTGTAACTAGTCGACCCGCCCGGGGTTCGCTCGGATGAATTTAATCACGTGTTTATGTTTAATTTTCAACATAATATTATACTTACATCACGAACTTCAATACAAACTTTCATCCCCTATTTTAACCCTCGTGAAACTTTTTTTGGGATAAAAAGTACCGTACGTTATTACCCAAACTCTAATCTATCTCTATACTAAATTTTATCAAAATTGGTCCAACAGTTCTTGAGTTATAATTGGTATACTAACCCTACTAATTTACGCCATATTCATTGGGTTTAAATGAAACTTTTTACTTCTTTTTTCAAGGCATTCTCCATCTTTTGTACGTATATCAAAGTTTTTATTTCTATCTCAACTTTAGGTACTCGTCATCACTGAATTATCAGACTCCTATGAGTCGTCTTACGATGTAATGTTATGTAGATATTAACTATCTTCAAATAATTATTAAAATATCTTTATCGTTTAATATAATTTGTCTGCATGTATATTTTAAACAAATCTATGTACCCATTATTTAACTATGTATATGTTCCAGAGGCACATCACTAGTTTCATTTCATCAGACATTTAAGAGACAATAAAAATAAAAAAGTAGTGTTATTTCTGAATAAAAAATTTAACGTTAGTACTAAGAAATTTAATATATAGTTATATTATATTTATTAGTTATATATGGTACATGTAATTCCCAAGTCACCTGTTCTTGGGTGCCCAGTTATGAAACTCTTTGATCACGTGACCACGGCAACTACTTAATTGCTGAGAAGATGAGAAAAGTGGTGATTAATTTAAAAAAACAGTAAAAGGTTAAATTGTTACTGTTTTCATTATTTACTGATTTAGTTATTACAGGTTATTAAAAAAACTTTACGTTGGGGGGTTCAACCCCCCGTGTCCTTTACAGTCAGTGACTAAAACTTTAAGTATTTTATTAAGAAAAAATATATCAAATTATTGTTTTGTTGAATAATTTTGTAAGAGATGTATGAAAGTTATACATAAACATAAATAGTTATTAATACGTGTGAAATTTATTTAAAGCAACATTTTGTTATTTGTGTGGTTCCAGGGCTCGGCGGATTCTAATTACTCGCAGCCATCCTCGGAACTGTCGCTGGACGAAGACAAGGAGGCTCGGCGCCGCGAGAAGGAAGCGCAGGCTCTCTTACAGCTGGACAAGGCCAGGGTTAGTACTTCTTTCTTATCTATACTAGTATTATAAAATTAATCTCTAGATATTTTTTTTTTGTTTCACTAGTAGAAAGTAGTAGGCGAAGTTTAATGACAATAAAAACAAAATATTTTTAGTATAATCAATAAATTTAGCGATCGTTGATACACATGGCGCGAGGTAATTAATCTACAATATTTAAAGAATTAATGTTTTCTTTCTTTAAATGAGAGAAATTTCCCGGATTAGAATACAGTTCCCATGTGTAACCCAGCGGACTCTTGGTAGTAAGGGAACTTTTCCACGACTGGCATGCGACCCCCAGCAAGACAGCCAGACTCCTCTGCCTCTTTCATCTCTTTAATGTTACGGTACCAATAGACTCTCCCTCGGAGTCCACTAAAACCATAGCATTCTTCTCTTCATCCCTCCTTCTCACTCTATCTTCGAGGCGGTAACACTGTTTTGTGTTGCCAATATGTGACGGAGACGGTGGCCACCATCGTTTGTTCTTCATCTACTATAAAATTACATACATTTATTACATGTGTCCGTAACTTCATAATACTTATACGTTTTTTAATAAACAACAATTCCAGTCAAAACCGGTGGCGTTCGCGGTGCGCACGAACGTTGCTTACGATGGCTCGGTGGACGACGACTCGCCAGTGCACGGCAGCGCCATCTCCTTCAAAGTGCGACAGTATCTACACATCAAGGTAAAACAATGATTAAGTATAGATTTTCACCTTTCTAACCTTCCATGGAATTTCATAAGGATTGGCTATGTAAAAATTTGTAAAGGGGATTTAACCCCCCAGGATTTTCTGATTGGAAGAGAGTAAAAATCTATAAATAAAAAATATATAATAAATTATATTATTACAATTTAATTTATGTATTGTAGTGTACCTACTACACTAACATTTGTGTTAGGATCTCCCGTCCCCTCACGTCCCATCTCGTAAGAGCCGAGTAACCCAACACCCACATTGGTGGTAGGGGATCTGTTCCCCGACTGGCTTGCGACCACCAGCATACGAATCCGACCGCCAAATGTCATAGACGCGTTCTGGTCGAGCCGCATGTGGGCCAGACTTACCCCCTCCCTCTCCCATCCCATTTATGCTGCAGATCTAGTGAACTCTGGGCTCTTGCTCAGGGTCCGCTGAAACCGCAGCGTTGTTTTCTTCACTCCCCCCCCCCCCCCCCTCTATATTCAAGGATGCAACGCATCGACAAAACAAGAGGATATCTCTTGTTTTACCGATGTCCATGGGCGACGGTGGCCACTTTCCATCAGGTGCACCGTCAGCTCGTTTGTACCTTATCTATCATAAAAAATAAAAAAAAGGGTGACCGCGAGGGATAAGGAGGGTCAAAAATAACCAAATCGTCCCTCCGTAAATACATAGTATTTCGTGTGCGTAAAAATTTTAATGAAATACCTCAACTTTCCAGGAGAAGTACGACAACAACTGGTGGATCGGGCGCCTCGTGGAAGCGGGCACGGACATCGGCTTCATCCCCTCTCCGGTCAAATTGGAGGCAATTCGCGCCGGAATGACCACGCGCCGCTACCAGCGACCCCCCTCCACCGGCCCGCCACTCGCCAGCAGAGGTAGCACACCCCCCACGCCCGGTACGTCACGATACGTCATTTCACGTCACGTTACACACGCGACATGTTTACTGGTTTAGTGTTTAGTACGAAACCTATAAATATATCATGCTATATATCTATAGGTTTCGACGCTTCTCGTGAATTGGAATATATATATGCCATTACTACTCTAATCAATTATTTCTAAAGCAAAGCTTGTTGTATTTTTGAAGTGTTTAAAAATGTCGGGGGGTTTAACCCCCTTACCCTTATCAGACAGTGCTGAAAATGTATTCTTATAATAAGTTAATATCAAACTCAAAAGTATAATGCAATAATTAATAATAATAAAAATACTTTTTACACTTCTTTGACTCTCTTGCTTGTTGGCTTATAATCTAATATCGTATAACATGTATTACAATAATATTAACCATTGAACTGATAGAATATAAAGAATGATATTATTTTACCTTACGACAAACTTAAGTCTAGAGCGTTTAAGGGCTTAGTTTAATGTAATATTATCGCTTTTATATCTTCCATATTGTAATAAAATAAGCTTAGTAGTAAGGCATTCAAAATTTAACGACTTACGCTTATCTATAAAACTTTTATTTAATCAACTTCAATTAAATCTAAAACCAGTACATTTGGCGCTATAATCATTAAATGCCGATAATACTTGTAAAACTGGAAGCGCAGCAGTGCCACCACTAAGTTCGGAATAAATTAATTTTATGATTTGAAAAGTTAAAATTGTAAATTAAATTGAATTTAACAAGAATTATATAAAAACAAAGAATTATCGGTTTAACTCATAACACTGCTTACTTGTGGTACAAGATGAGACAAAGAATTTCTTTTCTGTTATCTTCTTTCAAAATGTTTATTCTCCCTTGTCATCTTGTATACTATTGTTTATTTATGCTTTAAAAAAATTGTCTTGTACCAAAGTATAAGTACAACGCAGTTTATTGTTGTAGTAATAATAATAATCGATATAAACACTCTTAACAATATGATTAAAACTGCTTTGTACAATCATACTAAAGCATACAACACAAACATAACATAATCGGTGAAAGTTGTCTGTTTCCTCGGTCTATACAAGCACTCATTTTTGACGTATTTTCAGATGTACCCCCGATCGATCGAGGTAAGACCACATCCATCCATTGACCAGGAAATGCTTCCAATTTTCACCCAAATATCTTAATTTGGCCTTGGTTTTTATATTCGATTTCTTAACTGTATTAAATTTATTTTTTTATCTTTTGCTCGCCTCTACCATCTCATGCTACATCTTTTATCCTTTCGCGAAACTTGGTTCATATTATTTATAAGGAAAATATGAACTGTGTTTCTGCTAATAAGTTACAATTATATTTTATTTTTCCTTTTTTGTATTATAAATGTTCAACAGATTTATTATATTACGTCTAGAATTTTTACAATCTGTTGAGTGTTTATTGAACAGGTACGTATTTGAAAATTTAAATGGATGTTGATGTTGTCAAGTGTATTTGTATTTTATATTTTTTTATGATAAAGGTGATGGGTTATTTAGTTTATTATCAGTAAGACAAATAGTTGTAGGTATAAGAAATTTGATGAAGGCATGTGTCCGTAAATAATGCTCCTGTCCTGTAAAGTTGAACCTGTAATTTTCCATTTTACATGAAACCTGTTATTAAAATCCAAGTTATGAATAATGCCTGAAAATAAATATTTTACTAAATAAATTCCTTTTAAATAAAATCTTATGTATTAAAAGTAATTTTAGATGCAACTAAATAGTAAATAAAATCATCTGAACTGATAAACAAATTAAAATGTATTAAAACTCATCTAACTAGTTGGTCTTGGTCACAAATATATAAAATAAGAAGTAATTCTTTCAACAAGTGTAAACGATGTTACGTTTACGCTTAGAATGAAGTACCAATAAAACTTTCTTAAATAGAACTTTTATCCCAGGTGAGGATTCAGATTCAGCCGGGCGAGGTCGAGGAGCTGGAGCCCTACCAGCCAGTAAGGAGACGAAAAGAAAACCCTTCTTCAAAAAGCAGGAAGCCTGCACTCCATACGATGTGGTTCCTTCCATGCGACCAGTCGTATTGGTCGGGCCTTCGCTTAAGGGTTATGAGGTCACTGATATGATGCAAAAGGCTTTATTCGACTTTCTTAAAAGACGGTTTGAAGGCAGGTAGGTCAATGCTTGGTGTGCAGTGGATTTATTAAAGGATCATTAGATTTTAAACATGTAGTGCCATTTTTTGCTTCCTAATCGTTCAGGACAGTCTTCAATTAAAATACGAGGCCATAGATTTAAAAAAAAAATATCCTACTCTTCCGCGAATCGATTGCTGTGTTGCAAATAGTTCTATAGTTTTCTGGATATAGAATAGATTAGCCGCTAAAAATAAGCTTACTACATTTTATTATCAGACCTACCTAGCTGCCGGTTACATTTTAACAGTTCTTCCTTATATTGGTGCCTAATAGATTAGATGTGAATTAGCTATCGGCGGGTCCGTCGCCGAGTCCTAAGAGCAACAACTGGTATTTCAGGATAATAATAACCCGCGTGATGGCCGACATATCGATCGCGAAGCGGTCCTTACTGAACAACGCCTCGAAGCGAGCTATCGTGGAGCGCTCCAACTCGCGTTCCACTTGCCTCGTGGAAGTTCAGGTACTTTACTTACTAGTTTTTCTTTCCAGGATCATCATCACGCGGGTGTCTGCAGATATTTCTCTGGCGAAGAGATCCTTGCTCAATAATCCGCCAAAGAAACCAATTATGGACAGAACGAATTCGAGAAACAATTGCTTGGTCGAAGTTCAGGTTCGGTCGGGTGTGATGGCTCTTTGGACTAATATATCATGTTCACGACGCTGCTCTACTCAGATATTAATCATACCCTGCCCATGTACATTTTTATTTAATATCGAAAGATCCTATGCCATCGGTTGACTAATTAATTTACAAAGCATGTACTAAGCTTGTATCTCACATGCGACATCATCAGCCAAGTATTGCATGATTTACGTATGTCTCAAATGTTTCTTTGCCTCTAAATGTTTTGTTTTCGTTTAGACTGAAATCGAACGGATATTCGACCTGGCGCGGACGTTGCAGCTCGTGGTGCTAGACTGCGATACCATCAACCATCCGTCACAGCTCGCAAAGACTTCGTTAGCACCTACCATCGTGTATTTAAAAATAACTAGTCCAAAGGCAAGTTATGACAAATAAAGTAATTTCTCCAATAATTTAGAAACTAAAATCAAAAGGAACTCGAGAAGTATGTTATTATTCCAAAAATTTCAGGTGCTCCAACGGCTAATAAAATCCCGTGGCAAAGGGCAAAGCAAGAACCTCTCTGTGCAGATGGTGGCGGCGGAGAAGTTGGCGCAGTGTCCTCAGGAAATGTTTGATCTGATACTCGATGAGAATCAGCTGGAGGAGGCTTGCGAGCGGATTGCAACATTTTTAGAAGTAAAGTATCATTTTATATGCCTTACAAGGTCATATTTCATTAATAGTGGGGTGAAGTTGAAGATTTTTATTTCCTCCTTCCATTTTTTAGAACATATTTCTGTTTTTTGATACTTTGTCATTATTGTTATCCTCATCTTTTTTTTTCCATTTTCTGATTGAATTTTTAATTTTCTGTTTTCTCTTTTTGTTGTTCTCGTTCAAATTCAAAAAAATCTCATGTCACAGCTCCTCCTAATCGTTTTGACTGATATGGTAGGTCTAAGAATATGTCGTAAGGTATTATATATTTTATACCCGTAGGTGATAGGGTGGCCCTCCAGAAATTAATACGGTAAAACATTTGTCAGGTTAGCTAGTATCCTTTTTTTTTATGTAACTAGGTCGGCAAACAAGCGTATGGCTCACCTGATGGTAAGCGATTACCGGAGCTTATAGACGTCTGCACCAGAAGCATCGCAAGCGCGTTGCCGACCCTATCCCCAATTCCCTCCAGGAGCTCTGGTCACCTTACTCACCAACAGGAACACAACGCTGCTTTAGAGTAGTGTTATTTAGCTGTGATCTTCTATAAGGTCGAGGTACTACCCCAGTCGGGCTGCTCCATATTACTTTTCTTTCTTATCCTAATATTACTTTTTCACTATATTTTCAGGAGTATTGGGAAGCGACGCACCCGCCCACTGTAGTGCCGAGTGCGCGTCCTCACGCCACGCTGCCGCACTCGCACTCCCATCAGCAGGCGAATCAGGCGCAACCTGGTGAGACACTAACACATTTAGACAATAATATAATCTATATTTTTATAAGAACATTTTATAATATATTTAACTTCATATAGAAATTATGCGTGAAGCATACAGAGTACGTTTGCATGGTGGATGCAGAATTTTATGGATTTTAGGCAAACGCACTCTGTATGTTTTGCGCTTGTGTGCCATGCCGAGTGTAATTTAAATATAAAGGAAATCAATTGGCTTTTATAAATCAATGAAAGTTGTTTTTTAATTGAGATATCTATTTGAATTGAATATTATATGATTAGGTTACCCGAGCCGAAGGCTGACTGAGTTCGTCTCAGGTATATATTATATAAAAATATAGATGTCGTGTCGTATATTACATAACTTGTAGTTGTCCTCTTTCCTAAATGAATTTGTCTATTCGCGTTAAAGAAATGCTTAGATATCTATGATATTATAACAACTAGATAAATCTAAAATCTATAGGAATACAATGTTTTTAATCAGAAAATTAAATGAATTTTTAAGCTATGGATTTTAGGTCATAGACTAAATATTATTATTTATATTTTTTTATCGTAAATTGTTGTTCTAAATGGAAAATTTAAATGTTACCAGTAATAAACCCTAATTAAATAAATCTCCTCTTGGTGGCATTTTAACTTTCCACGCTATGCTATAATATATTTAAAAAAAATAATTATAACATTTTCATTTAAAAAATCTCCCTGCTGTAGTAAAACTAATATTTAGAATATTAAATTGTGACTAAAATCAAAGCTTTAAACATTATAACATCTGTCAGTTAACAAGAGCTGTCAAAATAAGCGTCGCGTCTTAATGTCACAGATTATATTACATTTTGTAAAACATTCCAAAGTTGCAAACATATTAAGATATTAATTTAATATTTTATGCAACATTCTGACGCGTTGCTTCGATTCTATCTAACCTAACCTTTAATTTCTCTCTATTGAACCCCCCGCGCATTCTGGAGGGCATCGGGAGAGGTCCGACTCTTACAGCTACGAGAGGGGGAGAGGTAACTAACACTAACTATATAAAATACTAATAAACACTTATGTAACACTAAATTATTAGATTATATCACACGTATTAGTATATTCGCATGCAATTAGTGTTTTGTTGTAGAATAAAGAAATCTCTCTAACAACAAGATTTTTTTACTATTCTGCTACTATGGCCAAAATCAATAATCGCAATCCTAAATCCTTGGATTATAGACTGAAAATAGAATCCTTATTCAAATTTTTAATCGTTTATCCAAAAATTTTGTATTGAGATTGATTATTAGACTATAAAACTATATTTTGTATATTAACTTTCTATTTGTATGTAAAACTTCGCAATAAGTGCACGCATCCTTTATCAACATATTAATGCATATTGTTGTCTAAAAATTCTATATAATTATGGCTTCTCTAAGGTTGTGTTTCCATCAGAGATGTGCGAAGATGTGTTTGTGATGAACCAATAGAATCACTTCATTTCGTACTACTCTTGTGGAATCGCCGCTTAATTAAAAGAAAGGAGATTATATTTGATTATAGATGATGATATGTGCGTAAAAAATAATATCACTGACAACACTGCACACTAACACATGAATGTTAACACTAATTGTTATTTACGTGCTTTTATCTGTTTTATATCTAGATTTAGTTTAAATTAGTCACTAAATGGCCACTGAACATTTAGAATCAATTTCTAGATTGCACCAATACTTGTTGTTTTATTATTATTGGAAGAGCTTTATTAATTACTTCGTCTGCGTGTAGCTCCGCTCCTATTGGTCTTAGCGTGATGATATATAGCCAATAGCCTTCCTCGATACATGGGCTATCTAAGACTGAAAGAATTTTCCAAATAGGACTAGTAGTTCCTGAGATTAGTGAGTTCAAACAAACAAAGTCTTCAGCTTTATAGATAAGATTATTTTCATTCGTTTTTATTTTTTTTTTTAATTTTCATAGAGAAAACGGCCATTGACGCGTCACCGTCCGTTAACTAGTTTGTACTACTATTTGTTTGTAGGTAAAAAATATATTATATTTTCAAATTTTTGCTATTTATATATAATATCTTATTTAAGTCAGTCTTATTTACAGAAATTATTTTTTTAAAATTAGTAATAGATGTGAAGCTCTTCCTATAATAAACAGTAAGAGACACAAAGCTTCTAGTACCATAAAAACCCTATAAATATATTCCCCCCATCTCACACCCCACCACATTCATTTCAGTGCAAGCGTCAGGACAAGCCCATTAGCCGAAGACCATATTCCAGTACATTATAGCGGCTCCGTCGAAGATACAGGTTGTTGTTGTAGGCTCCATGTGTGTGGCTTAACAGTTAACCCGGCGGCGCTGTGAGCCCGATACTGATACTGTGACGCTTCTACTAACACTCCCACGTCGCGCCTCTCATTGTTGTATTTGTTGTTGGACGGATTAGCTTTTGTTGTTTGGAATATTACCATCTCATTGATTTCGTTAAATAAACTATTCCATTTTGACGATATATAATGTAAAATCATTTTTTTTTGTACATTTAACTCATTGACTGTTTGATATTCAAAACGACAAATTATGACGTCATCGCTTTCAGATATCGACTAGGTGTAGTTACTAGATTAAATTCCTTTTAAAAAATATTTTAATTCATTAAATAGTTTTATTTTATTTAATTAACAATTTTTAAAAATTACTTAAAGACTTGTTAAGTAATAAATAATTTGAATAATTGGTGTTTCTTGTTAATTAAATTTATTTATTTCTCTTATGACGTCACTATAACGTCCCCTAGTCGTGAATGATGGCTTTTAAAATGTTGAAGTGAATATTCCAAGCAGCTAAAGGTCCGAATAGCTTGGGAAGGGGCTTCAATAGGTTTGCTTCTCCGCAGCGACTCCGGCCACCCCGGACTCCGCAGTAGTCCCGTGCCCGGGGCGGGTCCGCAATGTTGGGAAGGTCCCGGAGGCTCTCGTTAGGGCTTCGTAAGTCGTGTGACCTTAACACGTGTGCTGTGGGACTAACACTGGTTTAGATGTCTCTAGTATTGACCTATAATAATATGGATGTCGGCTCTTTATACACCTGTCAAAGATGAGAGAAAAACACATTCAATTTCTCTCGATTTTTTTGAGCGTAATAATCTAAATTCTCAAACCCCTTCATACCTCTTATTGACCCCCAATACTTTGTTTTTTTTTATGTTGATATCCTGCAACTCACCTTCGACCCCTGTGATCGATATAGACCACTTAAAAATTACTGATCTAAGCGAGTGTATGTCATATACTTGATCGTAATTGAAATTCCTTTTGCTTCATATACTTTTAAGCGCTGATTGTAAGTCCATAATGTTATAGGTCAATTTTTTTAATTGTATTGATAATTTAAAAGACATTTATACAATACAAAAAATAACATAAAATTTAATAACAGGTAGAGCACGTGCGCGGCCAGAAAGACTCGAAGAGGAGGAGTACTACCCGCGCGAATACCAACGCTACCCGCGCGACTACCCACGCGACTACGAGGGCTATGCACACGAGTATCCGCATGATCCGTACGAGCGGGAAGCGTACGGGCATGACTACACGCGGGACTACGGCAGGGAGTACGCGCGCGAGCAGTACCCGCCGCGGGAGGAGCGCCGGCCGCGGGAGCGCGACGCGTCGGACGAGTACGGCTCGTCGCGTCGCGCGCTCAACGCGGTGTAGCTCGCGCCGGCTCCTGGTCCGCACTGTATCTCTACATTGTGAATACCGCCTTTAGATTTTGTATCCATTGACTAAAGTTAATATTTTCTTTGAGTATCTGTTCTATATAGCGACTTGTTGTGTCTACACCGCAGTTACCTTTCGTGAATCAACATTTCAAAGTATTAGTGGGCAACACTTAATATTAAATAATAAACACTTATTGGATGTCAGTGTGTATTGGCTTGATTTGAAACTTGAATTTTTCTTTTGACGTAACCTTACTAAAATATTTGGCAAAAAAATCATATTTGTTGTATTAAATATTTATTTTATTCTGTTTTTAGCGTAGACAGATTAAAACTATAGCCTGCTAGATAATGCTTACTCTTTCCCACAAGAAAGAGATGTGCTTATTACAATAATTAAGGGGAAACAAGGACAAGACCACTGGCAACTCGCAGTGCGTACTGATGTTTTCAAGGTCAACAACATTGCTAAACAAACTTTGACATTTGTAATCTGTTTCCAACGTGTGACCAGTCGTAAAGTGCTATTTTATTATTTATTACCTACCCTGTTCTAATTCTAGTATAATATAACTTTTCAAAACTAATAATTGCCTAAAAACATATGAATGTTTTAACTTGAAATATTTTTTATATAATTATCGTTTTCCCTTAAATGTGGGTAAAATGTTTTTGTATAGCAACAACCACCTCATAAGTCATCAATATATCTATCTCATGTCGCATCGACTAGCAGCAGTCAGCTGACAGCTCTCTTAAGTTGGCGGGGACAAATGATTGTTTAAATTTTTTTTACTGATTCGTTTGTTCATCGTTTGTTCTAGATTCTTCGATCAAATTTATCGTTTGTTCATTGTTCATTTTTTTAAAATAATTTTTAGAAATTCGATCTGAACCTAGCACTGACAATTGTAGTAACTAAGCTTTTTTCTTTTTTTTTCAATCAATCTAAGCTAGTTATCGTTTGTTCGACCAAAAAAAATGTTTGTTCGATCTTATTTACGCTGAAAAAAATCGAATTTGGTAAATCAATTAATCACTTTTTAATATATAAACTTAAATCTATAAAATATTATTTTTACCAAAATCGATTTTTTGGTGATTTAGATGAACATGCCTAAGGTAGGTGTGACGATATTGATAAAAGATTAATTATGAATAAAAGATTAAAAAAATGTTTAGTTACTACAATTGTCAGTGCTAGGTTCAGATCGAAGTTTTAAAAATTAAAAAAAAAATGAACAATGAACAAATTATAAATTTGATTGAACAAACAAGAACAAACGAATTAGCATAAAAAATTAAAAACAATCATTTGTCTCCGCCAACTTAAGAGAGCTGCAGTCTATAGGATTCTCTGTCTACGGTTTTTAGTATTTGTCGTTATAGGGGCAACAGAAATACATCACTTGTGAACAATTTCAACTGTCTAGCTATCACGGTTCATGAGATACAGCAAATAGCAGAGTTTCAGTAATAGGGTCCCATTCTTACCTTTTGAGTACGGAATCATAAAATACCATCAACAAGTGTAAGCAACATCCGTTTCTTGTCAAAGTTTGTGATTATAATATGCCTTGCAATTAGCTTTTTGGTGGAAATGACTTTATTAAATTACATTATTCTGCAAAAGGTAACTGCAGTGTGGATGCACAATATTATTTGTAAAGTCTCTGCTATCTATTAAGAAGTTTTTCTTATAACGCCAGTGAAACTAGTGAGAGGGCGCGTCCATGTTGGAGCGACCACATTAGTGAGTTTTAGTAACTGGCTACTAAAGTTATATTCGTGTCTCGATCTCGGTCAAATCTCTCTGTTAAGAGTCTTCTATTAACACCACACAGATATTTTGTTAACACAAATTTGTATTTGACTTGGTATGTGTGTATATAATAGCGTTAACCCGCGTGACTTCGTCCGCGTGTAGCTCCGCTCCTATTGGTCGTAGCGTGATGATATATAGCCTATAGCCTTCCTCGATAAATGGTCTATCTAGCACTGAAAGAATTTTTCAAATCGGACCAGTAGTCCCTGAGATTAGCGTGTTCAAACAAACAAACTCTTCAGCTTTATATATTAGTATTGGAAAAAGTCGTGGCGTTAAGACATTTCTTATCAAAATGAGAAGATATTATTAATAACAACGCGTTTTTTAAAACAAAAATATTAATCAGAAAAACGTAACGTTGTGTCTTTAAATTCTGGCTAAAATAAAGCAAGACCGAGATCGAGACTGAGTGCCGAGACAGAACGGTAATCTTATATATTTATATATAAACACGCAAGGTTTCGCTTTCGAGATACAGTGCGGACGTACTTGGTGCTGACAGGCAGTGGTGGCGTGTGTTTGTCTGCGTCCGGACGCTCTTTATATTTACTGAGCTTGGTGGCACGCTTCTGCGAGTGGAGTGTATGGAAACGCTTGTGTTTTATCAATTTCAGCTCAGTTTGGACGAGATTCGGAAAATTAGACCTATAATCGGTAAAACCTATAAAAAATTTCTTACACAGTTTTCTTCAAAGGTATAGTTTTCCAAAGACGAGATACGAGATCCATTCGAGATTTATTTACAGTTAAGCCCACAACCAAAAGATATATCACTAAAACAACGAAAATCAATTTAACTTACAATATTGGCGTGAATGGTAATGATTGTATTTTCTCAAGCACCATTTTAGAATTTCACTATTTATAGCTTTATCCAGCGGATATATACTCGTTAGTGGTATGTCTTTGGTCTGTCCTGTATACGAGTGAAAAGGTTATTTTGTCTATGCTGTATGTAAATGTTGAGTCAAGTTAAACCAAACATACAATATATTTATTTTCAAATTTTAGGTTGATTAGTAGGAAGTTACACATCTAGTTCTTGTTGAAGGGCGATTTATATCTTCAGACATAGAAAGGTCAAATTAGTATCTTTTTTGATTTTGGTTTATAATATAATATATCAGAGAAACGATTTTTTTTTAAATAATTTAGAAGTGAGTTTTGATCACTATTTTCACAGATACACTCCTCAAAAAAAAAAAGAATCATTATTTACCAATAATCTGTAGCAATTTCATTGACGTGCGAGGGAGACATCACATCTTAAATGACTAAAGTTTCATATCAGTCGATGCAGCATTATGCGGACGCTTTGGCTGAATATTAAACATTTGTCTGAATACTAAAATTTAAAAAAAAATCATGATATCTCTCAGTTGTATCTATTAGTTATGTTAGATATTTATCGTCCTTTAATGAGTTTAAATATAATATATTATAATATGATTGTCTTACAAGTTAGTATGTATTCCTTTCTAAGTGTAAAATATTGTTCCTTTCTACATAAATACAATCTCCCGCTTTAAGCATTGCTTATGTATTGACTATTTATAATAAACATTTTTAGAATTGTTATAATTAAATATTAAGTTTTGCTTAAATTCCTTGGAGATGGAAAGAACAACGTAAAATAAATATATTAATGATTTCTAACTATAACTTATACTGTGCTTACATTGTTCTTCTATTGGATCCGATTTTTATTTCCATATAATATTATATACTTAGTCTATTTTTTAACTCAACAGTCTTAACTTGTAAACAAACTACAGAATTCAAATTTTCACATTGATTAAATTAGATAATGTAAGATATATTTTTATGATGTTTGAAATTCGACATTACTGATTCAATTTTTTTTTTTCTGTTCTTATTCCATTATAGAAAAGCAGAGATATTACACCCTACAGCCGAGTCTACATATTTACACTTTTTTTTCTTTTTTTTTATTCCATAATGGAAAAGGCAAGGGTGTTATACCCAACAGCATTGTCTTTAGTTAACTGATTCTAATTTATTATATTTATCCTTTTTTTCTTTTCTTATTACATAATAGAAAAGGCATAGGTATTACAACGAACAGCCTTGTCTTTAATTAGTTAATTCTAATTTATCAAATTTATACTCTTTTTCTCTGTTTTTATTTTATAATGGAAAAGGCAAAGGTATTACACCGTACAGCCTTGTCTTTAATTAGTTAATTCTAATTTATCAAATTTATACTCTTTTTCTCTGTTTTTATTTTATAATGGAAAAGGCAAAGGTATTACACCGTACAGCCTTGTCTTTAATTAGTTAATTCTAATTTATCAAATTTATACTCTTTTTCTCTGTTTTTATTTTATAATGGAAAAGCCAAAGGTATTACACCGTACAGCTTTGTCTTTAGTTAACTGATTCTAATTTATCATATTAACCTTTTATTTCTCTATTTTTATTCTATAATGGAAAAGGCAAAGGTATTACACCGTACAGCCTTGTCTTTAGTTAACTGATTTTAATTTATCAAATTTATAATTTTTTTCTCTCTTTTTATTCCATAATGGAAAAGGCAAAGGTATTACACCGTACAGCCTTGTCTCTAATAGATCAGATCATTTTTATACTTATATTTTACAAAATATCAAGAGTACAAATAAAATATAACCTTGTTTAGCATTTTCTCTATGGTTCGTAGAGTGGGGATGTAACGATACAACTTATAAAATATAACATGTACATCATATTGACGAATTTAGTTTTAAAAAAAAACAATCTTTTTACTTTCAATCAAGAAATTCAAGATAATACTTGGTTATGAATATTATAAACAAAATTATTATCTGCACACAGAACACAACTATCTGCACATTACTATTCATTTATTCTTCAATATGTCACATGTATGTATATCCTCTTCGGTCTCTTCGCTTGTGTGTATTCGAATTACTCATTCACTCGCTCACTCTTCTGTCTCACTCGCTTTTTCTTTTATACAAACCTTGTCTTGTTTTAAAGTATATACGTACATACATAGAGAAATCTATTTTTGATTATATAGATTATTTATTGTCGTTAATCCGCCATATTTGTTTACAAAGTAAGACTTTAATAAAACATAAAAGCTTTTATTGTCAATATTTATAAAGATAATTAATATAATAGTAAATGAACTTCTGCTTAGATGAACCCAACGAATTTCTTTGAAAGACAATGTGCGGGTGCGCGCGTGTGTGTGTGTTTGTATGTGTGTGGCCACTGGAGGCGAAGGCTCGCTGTAATGTATAAATTTTAATATAATATAGTGCCGTTAGATATTATCCGTTTCACATTTTTTGAACATACATACTCTTGTAATTATAATGCATTGTCTGTATTTCATTGTTGCAATCATTTGTAAATAAAATACTTTATATCGATCTTGTCTGCGTTTTGATTTTCTCCTCTACGACTCGCGCGTTTTCCCACTGTGTTACAGCGGGGGCTCCCCTTCCTCCTCGCCTCCGCTTTTTATATACAAATATACGTTAGGGGTAGGACGCTGTTTTAGACAGAATAAAATTCAGTCAGCAGTGTCTCAGACAATATAAGTATCTTGGAGCTTGGGTGAATGAAGCATGGGAATCTGACCAGGAGATTCAAACCCGGATTGAGATTGCTCGAGCGTTATTCAATAAAATGAAGAAAGTTTTATGTATTTTTGTCGACAAGAGCCTTAAATTAAGGATACGTGTTCTGGAGTGCTATATCTGGCCGGCTGATTGGAATGTTGCGTATTAGTTGGGTACACAAAGTTTCCAATGACGAAGTTCTCCAACGCGTAGATAGAATCCGAAAACTGAGGTACACCTTTAAACAGCAAAAGGTTGAATATCTCGGTCACGTGTTTCGACACGAAAGATATCAGCTGCTTCAATTGATAATGATGGGCAAGATTGAAGGAAAAAGACGCCTTGGAAGACGTAAAAAGTCTTGGTTGCTCAACATAAGGGAGTGGACCGGAATCACCAGTGTAGGAGAACTCTTTCGTTTGGCTCTAGACAGATAAAAATTTGAATCAGAACTGACGGACAACATCTAGTAATAGAGAGGCACCGGAAGAAGAAATAAATACGTCGCCATGATAGAAACTATTATTATTGTAGTATAACTAGTATCTTAAAATATTATATCTGAATGTAAAAATACTGTAAAACAATTTTTTTTCGATACTTGAAAATTGTGAGGTGTGAATATTTGCCCCCCAATCGGAATTTCTATGTGTTAGTGAACACAAGAAACAGAACAGAAGAACAACTTATCTCGAGGAGGCTCGAGTTGCTATCAAAGGCTGGTCTCAATTTTAGACTCCAAGCGTCTTCTTTAGTCTTTAAAAATAAGATTCAATAACTCGAGTTACATAGTACACAAACTAAGTAATTTAAGGTATTTTTAGACATTTTAACTAATTTGACAATCTATAAGATTTCAGTTATCTATTTACTATTAGATGGTCTTCTCTTACCAATAAATATTGAAAAATGGAATAATATGGGATAAATTATAAATTAAATAAAGTATAGAATAAAACATATTTAATTACAGATATAAATTAAACATCACAATACATAACAGATAAATACTCTACTTCGCCTCTAACCTCTTTGGTCTTAAGCTAATTACAATTATATTTACAAGCGGTCCAAAAGTACACAATACACTCTCTTAATCATACAATACTGTCTAAATACTGTGCACTTTTTGATTGGGTTTACATTATTGTTAGACTAGACCGAGAACATAAACTGGTTTAGAAATATTGCTTACATGACAATACGAACTAATTACTAATAACTTAATTCTTTTTCATTAAAAACTTCAAATTATTAATCTACAGCATATAGTCTGTGACAGTGTTATCAAGTTTAAAAAAATATTTCTCCCTAAAACTTAAATCAAAAACTCCTTAAATTCCAATAGATAGAAGTATTTAAAAAAATGATACGTCAACAATTATTTTTACCCCCAGTAACGATTTTCCCTCCCTAAATTTTGGGAAAACCCCTAAGTTGAGACAATAGTCTATGATTTACCTTCGACATAAGGCATAGATTGAATAAAAAATAGTAAAATATGCTACAAGTGTCAATTATAATGAGAAAAAAACGAAGGAGATTGTTCGGTTCATTAGTAATTAGTTAATGTCATGTGGATGAAAAATATAATATCTTATAGTTAAAACAGTTATTAATTTATATCAAAAACAGGTAATAATTTAAATATTTTTTTTATAACCGCACTACACTTTAGTTCTTAGTTTCAAACCTCTTTGGTTTCACGACACCCTGTCCTCCAGCTATATACACTTTACATATTTACACTGTCCAAACCATCCTCGATTATGATTCTGTGAATCCATTATGACATCTGTCAAAATACTAGCAATTTGTTTGTTTAAAAACAGATATACCAATTAGTGTTGCTAGCTAAAACATTCTATTGCCATTGAAATTCAGAATCATGATCAAATATAAAGATAATCATTTTTAGTTTCTTTATAGTTAATACTCGGGAATTTGTATACTGGACTGTATCTTTTATCATCTGCTTCTAATGATAAGGCTGAGAGGGCACGAGAGGGTTCTTCTTCGAGGGGTAGAGTGTTGGGGGGTAGTGGGAGGGTTCTGGGTGGTAGAGGCGGTGCTCGAGGGTTTCTTCGTACTCGGAAGTGGCAGTCAGTGTCTTGTGGCCAAGCGCGCTGTACCATTAGTGGAAGGTCGTCTGGGTGGAGTTTTCGTTCGTATTCTTGGGATGGACAGACCTGGAAGAAGGTTAGATTATATCATCATTTTAGTGAACTTGAATAAAAATATCTTACAACAGTTATCGAACTTGGCCTCACAAAAATAAGGGAGATTGGGGTATTTCTCTATTTAACGGCACCCTTTAGACTGGATTGACTGAAACCGCCATTCTCCTTAAGGGCTACTTACATAGAATTTTTAGTGTAATAAGTTTAGAAGGTGATAGAACTTACCTCATATAGAGAAAACCTCTCAACACCCTCAGTGGAATCATAGCAGTGCAGCAGGATGGCCAGCAGCTCGTCAGCGGTGGTCCTCTCGCTGGTGAGCAGACACTTATACTTGGAGGAGGACATCAATGCGGAGTCGTAGATCTTTATCAGACCACCAGGACGCATTTGTAATGAGAATCTGGAAAGATAAATAATATTGTCAGTTTTGTTCTCCGCTTACACCTCACTCACTCACCACGCAACAGCTATTTATATTTTGCTGAGACTAGCAACATTATATTACTTTCACTGGTAATACAATTAGATTGTGAAGCAATTTCAACGAGTTTTAATGCATATCCTCTGAAACTCTCAACGAAGCGAGGACATGAAAATTTCTCAAAATAGTTTAGATTTACTATCACTTAGTATGTATGTAGATGGCGCTACGATCTAATTGCTAAGGAAATCTAATTCTTCTTCGGCGAAACGATTGGTATTTGTTGTAATGATTCAAAACCACTATCATATCAAATTGGAATAATAAATAAGTATTTCCTCAGTGTTGTTTGTTGCAAAACAAACGTAATGTAATGTTTAATCGTCATTTTAATGGCCCACTTTACTTTCTGATCTACAAATGTATGTTTGTGTGCTGTTTCTCGTAAATCTCAAACGGATTAATGGTAATTACCTACAACCACTTCAGCGTTCCTTTCACTTCAACTATTTATAGATCTCCTACTCTCGCTTCGTTGAGTTGAATTGAATTGAACTATGAATCACATCGTTAAGCAGCCGACTACCACGAAAAAGTCTTTTCATTTGTTCGGGTTAACATATTCTATAACATTTACAAATAACGTGGCTTTCTATTGGTAAAAGAATTTTCAAAATCGGTTCAGTAGATCCAGAGATTACCCCCTACAACCTCACAAACTTTACCTCTTTATAGTAATGTGCCGGATCGTTATAAAAGTATATCCGCGGATTCAGATACGGATCACTGGCGTCAAGATCCGCGGATACGGATACGGATCTTAACTATCTTAGTCAATTTGTGTCGATGCGCGTGACTTTAAAACAATAGTTTATAAAGAAAATATGTAAAAGAATATGATTTATTCTGGAAAAAAGAAAAGTTCTGTCGAAATGTCACAGAATGTGTCAATCGCCGAGAACATCTTTGCAAACGTTAAATGTTTGTTAAATGATACCGTTTAGATAACCAAATATGAGATTTAAAAAAAAAAAATTTGATTGAAATTTAATAGTATTTTATTGCTACCTACATGATAGAATTGAATCTATATATTAAACATTTATAAGGTAAAAGATCCGTCAAAAATGTAACGGATACGGATATTTTTTCTCCCGTAATCCGCGGATACGCATACAGATACGGATATCCGGAACACCACTACTACTTTATAATATTAGTATAGAATTTAATTGACAACAGAAAAAAAAACTTCACAAAAGTAAAAATCATGGTATGGATAAAATCGAGTCGTTCCTTTAATGTCCGATTTGCTGAGAAATCGATTTTATTTTAGAGAATCGTCAAACCCTATCGGATGTGCATATCGATCTAATCGGATGTGTATATTATATTATGTGTTATAACCAGTGTTGCCAACTACGCTAAAAATATACTTATTTTTTTAATGACATTTTTAACATCTCTTTGCATCTGTCATCAAATATAATAATTCTATTGGCAACACTGGTTAGAGTTAAATCTATCGCCGACATTGTGATTATGCTATTATGTAACCATGAGACAAAATTACATATTAATGGCAACACACACTCATCCCACGACAACATATTTATTTATACGGGGGGTCAATAGTATAGTATAACGGTAATTTTTGATTGCAATTAATGTAAAACATATTAGCAAGTTAGCAAGGCAAACTGGTTTTTTATGACACTCAACTTCCTGGATCATGGACAAGCTTGAGACGTATTTGCATATCATTATAATTATATAGTTATATGTTGGTGGCATTATTTTATCTATACTAATATATAAAGCTGAAGAGTTTGTTTGTTTGAACGCGCTTATCTCAGGAACTGCTGGTCCGATTTGAAAAATTCTTTCATTGTTAGATAGCACATTTATCGAGAAAGGCTATAGGATATATATCATCACGCTATGACCAATAGGAGCGGAGCTACACGCGGACGAAGTCGTGCGGATCGACTAGTACTTATATATGTCGCCAGGCCATTAAAATCCATATAAACAAAATAAAACTGTAGTGTCTGTTTGTAATATTTAAATATCCGCTTTATACTAAGTCCATATAGATGTATGTATACACACACATATACCAACAACAACATTTTTTACAATTTTTGTCTGTCTGTTAGTTCCGACTTATCTCTGAAATGGCTGGACGGATTTTGACGGGACTTACACTGGCAGATAGCTGATATAACAAGGAGTAACTTAGGCTATTTAACATCTCGCTACGACCCATAGGAGCGGAGCAACACGCGAATGAATCTCCTGTCAAAAGCCTCAAGAGTAAACACTAAGTGAAGAAAAGATAAAATGGATGTTGTTAAATAGAGGTAAAAGTAAATTGTATCCTACAACGATTTATAATATTTCTATTGTCTCCTAAACGTCATTAAGTAGTAAGTTGCTAAGGTCAGCTGCTAGGGTTGTCACTTGTCGATAACATAACCTACTACCTGCCTGCTAACCTGCTTGCTAACCCGACAAAAGTTGTTTTGTAAATAAATAACATCATGAACTTAGACCTACTGAATTTACAATAAAATTTCATCAAAATCGGTTAAACTGTTTCGTCAAATAATCTATGTATACGTAACCCGTAATGCGATACATTTGGTCAATAAAGGGCTAGTTTTTTTCATGTTTTATTGTCAGCTACGACTACGAGTGTGTTTACTGTGACAGGAATAGACGCCGGAAGGGAGACGGGACAGTTGTGCCACGGTGGTCCTATAACGAGTCGCTGCTTTGTTGTTCGGCAATTATATCATAATAGATTTCCCGAACTACAACAAACTTAACACATTAGTATCAATAAGATACCTTTTTATAAATAAAGTATGTAAAAAAAAAAAAAATATTATCATCTAGTCTACCTGCGCGATTTTGTCCGCGTGTAGCTTCGCTGCTATTGGTCTTAGCGTGATGATATATAGTCTATAGCCTTCCTCGATAAATGGGCTTTCTAACACTGAAAGAATTTTTCAAATCGGACCAATAGTTCCTGAGATTAGCGCGCTCAAACAAACAAACTCTTCAGTATAAGATTTGACGAAATATCAGTACTTCTTAACTGAAGATTTGGGACAGAAAAACGAGTGTTTTAAACTAAACTGTTTGTTTTTCCGCCTTAAAACCAACGTCATTAAATAGAAGATAAGTATCAAAAGGTTTAACTAAATGTTTCTGTATTAACATAATAGACAAGAGCGTGCAAACGTCGAGGTCGTGGTTTTTTATATTATTCAATTGTTCAATACTGGGACAAGAATAATTGAATTAATTGCATTAAGTTCCATCTCATAAACAAAAGAATGATTTAAGAGAATTATGTATTAAGGTATTTATTACTACACAAGCAGTAGGTAGGTTTCTAAAGGGGGGTTGCCAACATTATGGATGATGAAAGGTGGCTTGACTTTTACCGACCTTTTCTACAATTATGGTCATATTCCTACCAATTTAAACAAAACCATAACAAATAATGCACCTAAACCTTCCATATTAACCACGCTGACTATTAGTGAAAACCGCATGAAAATCTGTTCAGTAGATTTTACATTTTTCATGATCAAAGAAACATCCACAATATGGGACTTTGTTTTATAATAACTTCTTCTTTTTTATTAATGAACAGTAGTGAAGTTACAATACGAGTAAAGCCGAATAAATATCACAATCTATTTTAAATTTAAAAATGAACAGCTAAACAAAATAAAGACAAGTGTATCCTGCGTCTGCGTCTGCGCCTGCGCATGATTAATAGCTCTATCGCTCTCTAGAGCGACAAATCTACTGATCACGGATGATCATCGTTATATTCAACAATCTTGACTTAATCGCAATTAATAATCTTCTCGAATATTTATTTCAGTTTTTTTTTTATTATAAATAAAAATAATGTCAAAAAAAAAATACTTACTTCGAGTACCCCTTCGGATGACACGCCTGTAACGCGGCAGGTCTCGCGTCATCATCCAGGACGAGGGTAGTCCGTAACCCCGCCGCTCGCACCCTGACCTCCATGCTCAGGTAGAACAGCCGCGGGTCGCGGTGGCGCATCCTGAACTTGCCCAGGAGCGTGGAGACCACCTCCTTGGCGCGGGTGCCCCAGGTCACCGAGAGCGTCTTGTACTCGATGTCGGGGCGGAGACACCTTGCGTACACTTTTATTGTTGTCTGGAAAGAAGATACAATATATTTAGTTTAACTTGTAATCCGTAATCCAAAATCAACGGTTAACAGATTGAAATACTATTCCAAATTTGAATTTTCGATGCACAATTTTGAATTTGGTATATATTTTTAATCCATAACCCAAATATTTTGGATTGAAAAACTTATAAAAATAATTAGACCTTTGTTTTGAGATATGACCTATTTTATTAAAAAATGTCGGTCATTAATAGACTGTGTAAACTATCCATTAATGTTACTATCTAAAACTTCCGGAGGCAAAAAGTATTCTCCAGAGGAAACAGGACATAGAGTAAAAAAGCCAAGTGCGAGAGTAGAGCTTTGAAAGTATTTTGGTGCACATTTTTTATTTGACTTATTTAATGTCTCAGTTCAAAGTCTTCAGTTCAAATTATGATGTTGGCAATAATTATTTGAGTAGCATCTTGTTAGTTATGATCTTGGTAGAATTGATTTGAGTAGCTTCCTGTTAGTTATGATCTTGGTAGAATTGATTTGAGTAGCATCTTGTTAGTTATGATCTTGGTAGAATTGATTTGAGTAGCTTCCTGTTAGTTATGATCTTGGTAGAATTGATTTGAGTAGCTTCCTGTTAGTTATGATCTTGGTAGAATTGATTTGAGTAGCTTCCTGTTAGTTATGATCTTGGTAGAATTGATTTGAGTAGCATCTTGTTAGTTATGATCTTGGTAGAATTGATTTGAGTAGCTTCCTGTTAGTTATGATCTTGGTAGAATTGATTTGAGTAGCATCTTGTTAGTTATGATCTTGGTAGAATTGATTTGAGTAGCTTCCTGTTAGTTATGATCTTGGTAGAATTGATTTGAGTAGCATCTTGTTAGTTATGATCTTGGTAGAATTGATTTGAGTAGCTTCCTGTTAGTTATGATCTTGGTAGAATTGATTTGAGTAGCTTCCTGTTAGTTATGATCTTGGTAGCATTGATTTGAGTAGCATCCTGTTAGCTATGATTTTGGTAGCATTGATTTGAGTAGCATCTTGTTAGTTATGATCTTGGTAGCATTGATTTGAGTAGCATCTTGTTAGTTATGATCTTGGTAGCATTGATATGAGTAGCATCCTGTTAGTTATGATCTTGGTAGCATTGATTTGAGTAGCATCCTGTTAGTTATGATCTTGGTAGCATTGATTTGAGTAGCTTTCTGTTAGTTATGATCTTGGTAGCATTGATTTGAGTAGCTTTCTGTTAGTTATGATCTTGGTAGCATTGATTTGAGTAGCTTTCTGTTAGTTATGATCTTGGTAGCATTTATTTGAGTAGCTTCCTGTTAGTTATGATCTTGGTAGCATTGATTTGAGTAGCTTCCTGTTAGTTATGATCTTGGTAGCATTTATTTGAGTAGCTTCCTGTTAGTTATGATCTTGGTAGCATTGATTTGAGTAGCTTCCTGTTAGTTATGATCTTGGTAGCATTTATTTGAGTAGCTTCCTGTTAGTTATGATCTTGGTAGCATTGATTTGAGTAGCTTTCTGTTAGTTATGATCTTGGTAGCATTGATTTGAGTAGCTTCCTGTTAGTTATGATCTTGGTAGCATTTATTTGAGTAGCTTCCTGTTAGTTATGATCTTGGTAGCATTGATTTGAGTAGCTTTCTGTTAGTTATGATCTTGGTAGCATTGATTTGAGTAGCTTCCTGTTAGTTATGATCTTGGTTGAATTGATTTGAGTAGCATCCTGTTAATTATTACTTTGGTAGTATTGATTTGAGTAGCTCCTGTTGGTTATGATGTTGGTAGCATTGATTTGAGTAGCTTCCTGTTAGTTATGATCTTGGTTGAATTGATTTGAGTAGCTTCCTGTTAGTTATGACGTTGGTAGCATTGATTTGAGTAGCTTCCTATCATTTATGATGTTGGTAGCATTGATTTGAGTTGAGAGCAATTGATACACACATATTAGTTAGTGACTACAGACTTCCTGCGATCGGATTGGATTGTATTGGGTTCAAATTTTCAGAATTATCTCCTTTTCGTATGTACTTTCGAGAAAAAATAATTTCTTCACTACGTATGAGCAAGAGGTAAATAACATTGAATGGCACTCACTATGCTATTGAAGCACTATCAAGTATCAAGGCTGGTAACGTAACTCCTACAGGAAATTAGTAATCGATAGTAGTGATGTGTGTACGATGACACAAACATTACATATTCATTATATATGATTCATTATCTCTGTTTTCTCTTAATATAATAGTCTTTACTTTACTCAAATTGACCCAAAAGGATGTTTCAAGAATCTAGTGTATATGTCGTATGAAAGCTTGACTAGACTATCCTCTGGGGGTTATACTTTACACTCAAACCAACAACATGATTGCTAAAATACTCACAATTCCTACTTCACCGATTGGTGTTTATCAGTTGTCCATTCAAGAAAATAAAAATGCTACTCATATTAATGCTACCAACATTATAACCAACAGGATGCTACTCAAATTAGTGTTGTCAGCATCATAACTAACACTATATATTATTAAATAATTTAGTTTTCACTAATAAGGTTAAAAAAAAGTTTATTTTCTAGAAATTTTGTTGCTATAGAATATGTGTTAATAATACGATATTCAATGCCGTTTTATTTTTTAGGTTTGCCGCCATTTTGTTTTGGAGTATAGCACTATCATCTAATATTATTTATATTTACACTATCAACTAACAACAACATAACTTACTTATATTAAAAATCCAAAACTAAAGCCAGAAAATTAATATTCTAGTGTTGTATGACGAATGGAATCAAAATTAATGAAAAGCGTTTCATATCTTGTCTATAACCAATACAATTCAAAAATAGAATTCCAAATTTGAATTTCGAATTTATTTTTAATCCACCAACCTTCAGTGTATGTCGTTATAAAGAGTTTTCTAAACAAAGCTCGGAGACGTAAATCACTAAAGTGATGTGTGACGTCATTGTGTATGTTCTATTGTCATTCGTACCGTGAATTCTATTGTTTACTTTGGGAAATTCAAACAAATCCACGCTAACCTTGGATTGTTTAAACTAAACTTTGGATTCTTAGAAATAAGGGACGTAATTTGCAATTTGTGGGTATGAGTTAGAAATAATTGACAGATGAAACTTTAGCACTTCTTTAGAATAGGGCACCCCTCCTCATTTTTTTTAAAATTTTTTTTTTTAGATAATATTTAACATCCTAAGTGTATTTCTGAAATTCGTTCTTTCAGGAAACTCATAATTTTCGAGATATGATTTTTTGAAAATTCATGAAAAACCTCGTTTTTATAAATTTTCAACAAGTTCATACAAAATTTGATATTTTCTGAGGAAATTTCAAAAAATCATATCTCGAAAACAATGAACTTCCTGAAAAAAAAAATTCAGAAATACACTTAGGATGGTAAATATTATCTAAAAAAAATTAAAAAAACAAAAAAAATGGATGTCACTCCTAAATTACTATAAAAACGAGGTAAGTATTTCATGAATTTTCAAAAAAATCATATCTAGAAAACTTTAAATTTCCTAAAAAAAGAAATTGCAGAAATACACTTAGAAATGTTACTATTATCAAAAAAAAAATATTTCAACAAAATTGGGGGGATACCCTATTCTAAAGAAGAGCCAAAACTTTAAGTAGATTTAAATGATGAATGAAAGAGTAATAACCTCTTATGCGGCTTGTTTTTTTTGGTTCTAACTTTTGTGGTTTCCTGTGTCCGTTTGTACAGGATTTAAAAACCGCAGTAGAATAGTAGCCGATATATATCCTATATTTTCAGGTGAGAATATAATGTAAATGCGTTTAAATTTAAAATCTATACGTTTAAATTTATAATCTATTTTTTTTTAATTTAGTAAAATCAAGGCTTTTGTCTTAAATTTTCTGTTACAGTAGTAGTAAAAAAAATGATCATAAGGTATTTTTGAATTCATGAAATAACTCACATTTAAAGCGGAAATTCATATAAACATATAAATACCAGATTGAAGCATAATTTACAACATTACTCTACGTATCAGAATGCAAGGATTGCAGAAAATCAGGTTCTCGCGGACCTTGTACACTACGAGTAAATTAAAAAATCACATATTTGAAAATAGAACACTTTTGAAAATGGAACATGTACAGAATAAAAAGGTGAAGCTCACGTGTATGTTATGTGGATGGAAAGCTAACTTCATCCGTGGAGCGGGGACGGGAGCGTGCGCGGGCGCAGACATGGCGACCGTTCCGCCGCGCGGCTCACACTAAACTGCGGAACGGAATGGAACGGAACTACGCCCTCGGAACCTAAGGGCTCACACCTGTTCCTCGTTGTACAGGAAATCGGGATTCATGTTGGATCGATTTTGTTATTGGTGTTTCACACGGGAAATAGCAAATAGCTTTTTGCAAATTAAATATAAAATTAAAGTGATGTTCTTTTGTTATACAAGACCCAATTTCCAATTTCCAATTTCCAATTGAGCTGAAATATATTGGATGATAGTGTATGAAAGAGAAACAACCAACTCTATGTAAAAACAAATACAGAAAGGTGACGTTATAACGAGTGTGACGTCATAGGGAGTGTGGCGTTATATGACCGTAAATCAATAATAAGTAAAAATTGACACAAAAGTTACTTACGATTTTATGTAGAGTATGGAGTTTAAACTGTTTGAAGTTACTGTATGAGATTATATAGCTTTACTTTCTATTATCGACTATACAATAATAAGTTACAGTTTGCTCTTGATTAGTTCAGCAATAAATCTACATAAAATATGGCGCTAATCCTCCAGGCTAAAAATATGGATTGAATTTAAAAAGTTAGGAGAGATTGTTTTTGGTTTATATATTACAGTTTACTTACTCAGTAATCACTGCAGAAACTGAATTTTTCCGGGATAAAACGTAACCTATATGTTAATCCAGGCTATAAACTATCTGTCTGCGAAATTTCACTGAAATCCGTTCAGCCATTTTAGCGTGATTGAATAACAAACATCCGAACATCCTTTTTTTCTAAAGTTCATATGGAACTTCGTAAATTTGTTGAATGCTCAGCTTAGCGAGGGCGGTTAGTAATATAAAAGAAAGTGTCGGTAAAAGTGGTCATCTCCTGACGCGACGACGGTATAGGAAGTGAAAAACTTATACCGGATAACACTGGAATGTTTCTCAGAGATGGGCTTGCATCTCATTTTGCTCAGGTTTTTATAGCTGCTTTAATTATACTTGTTTTTATCTGATCATATAAAACGTACATGTACTTGCAACTTTACACAGAACTACACTATCACGGCTTGTTACTAACTAGCATTTATTATACATATAAACCTCTTGAATCAGTCCGTCTATTAGTGAAAACTACATTAAAATTCGTTGAGTTGTTTTAAAGATCTAGGCGAACAAATAGCGGGAAGAGACTTTGTTTTTCTATACTTATGGTTGGGGGGATTATCTCTGGATTTTCTGAACCGATTTTGAAAACTCTTTTACCAATAGAAAACCACGTTATTTGTGAGTCTCATAGTATGTATATTAACACGAAATGTAAAAAGACTTTTTTGTGGTAGTTGGATTCGCAAAGTAAGTTGCTGAAAAAATGATCGAACGATTGAAAAAGATTCATAGTGCAGGTAAAGTATGAATAATTACACCTCAGCGAAGCGAAATCAAGTCAAGTTATTGAAAGGCTTAGTCCTATCCAGAACAAATTCTATACTAAAGTTGACAGGATCGTACCAAATTTGGCTGGGAGGGGAGAGTACCACGAATGGACAAGGTGAGTGTTGCTGTGCATCGGAAAGGGGCCTCTTAAACCTACTCCCGTGTCACAAGTCTCGGGCTCTACTCGGAGTTCCTCTCTCTTCCACACGATGGACCCGGCACCTGCACGGTGAATCCATGGAATGCTAAGAAGTTCGTCTCTCTCATAAAGTTAATTTATGATACTTATACATATATTTATATATGAGAATTTCATCAAAATTAATTCAGCTTAGTTTTCAAAATCCAAAAAATATTCTTCTAGCTAACATTTTACCAATAATTGTAGAACTATTGCCCTATTATATGAACGAGCTCTACCTTTTGTTAGATGGCGCTGTATATACAAAAAAATATTTGGATAGTTAGTGCCTGGGGCTTGCTACCTAGGTGCAGGATTATAAGGCCTTTCTATAATGTATAATATCTTCTTTAACAAAATATCTATCCACTATAAAGACAGGTAGGGTCGTAGGCCTGTGTTGCCAATCAATATTTAAAACTTCCCTTTAAGTAATTTTTTATTTTGAAGACCGTCTTCGTATATTACCGCCGAAATTATAATCTTTAGATTACAAATTGATTTCCATCTACGATGTAAAATCTTTAGATTAGTAATCCTTAAAATAAATTAGAATTTTATATACAAAAATGTATGTTTAATCCAAATTAAATTTCACTATCAGTGAAATTTAAAAAGCTATATCTAATAAAAAAATTAACCCCTTTTTTAAAGTGGTAAAAAAGGGGTTAAGTTATCAATTGTACAAAGAATGAATTCCGCTCGAACTTGATCTAATTGAAAGTTAAAAGGTTAACTAACGGATGACACCCGACATCTTACAGAATTTGCTGAAAGTATATCAGTTGAAGAACTAAGACAATACTTGTTCTATTTAGTAATAAAGTTCGGCCAAGTGCGAGTGGGGCTCTCGCATGGAGGGTTCCGTAAAATTTATATTAAAAACTTTTCCTATCATCCTGTGCTCACACCTCTAAGTTTTCTGAGTTACGTGTGCTTTAAGCAATTAAGTATCACTTGCTTTAACGGGGAAGGAAAACATCGTGAGGTAACCTGCACTCCTGAGAGTTCCCTAAAGTTCTCAAAGGTGTGAAGTCTGCCAACCCGCACTGGGCCAGCGAGGTGGACTATGGCCTAACACCCTTCTCAATCTGAATGATACTAGGTCAACGAACTTTTTTTTACGACTTTAATCGCAATCTGAATATTTATTATTTATTTCAAATTGATATATGTTTCTGAAAAAAACGGTCTTGACAGATAGATAGACGGACAACGAATGGTTCCTGTAAAGGTTCTTTCTTTCTTTCTTTATAAGCGACTGAACCCTAATAATATAAGGAATTTTAGTATTTTGTTATCAAGAGTAACGCTTTCCTTACAAGTGAAGGGAAGGGAAAAATTTTGTTTAAAAAAATATATATCATTTGGCCAAAATCAAAATCCAAAATCACATTTGTACATATAAAATTAAAATTTGACATTTATTTATAATTTGTAATCCAAAAATTTTTTTTTTCATTCTTATCTACTTATAGTTTACTTAAAGTAAGTAGAAATGAAGCAGTGTATCAATTATGATTATTTTGTATTAATTTATGCAATGCAGCCGGCAATTAATTTTAGGTCTGAGCAAAAAATAGTGGGAGAAAGTCGCGCATTGTGTCCACCCTAGACGTAGCTGACGCGCTGCTCTCCCCCCTCCCCGCTAATAGTGACTTTTGTGCATTCAAGGTCAAACCTATACTTACGTGCCGGTAGCTATACCTCAAAAACAAAATATTATTACTTATCTAGTCTAACATATAGAATTGAAAGGTAATGTTTAAAAACTTTCGAAATAAATAATAAATATTGTCAGATGCTTATGGGAGGGAGAACGTGTTGTCGGAAAAATATAATATCCATAAGAGTTTTATCACATTAGACATAGTTTATTTATAAAAATCCGTAACAACGACAGGACGCCCTAAATTGACCGAATGAGGTGTGACGACAAGCGCGGAATTTAGGAAATGGAATGGAAATTGTATTTCCAACCTTATTCCCATGGGAATAAGGTTGTCGGATTAATTAATGGAAAGAGCTCTTTAAATTGGGCATCCGGTGAATTCCGATCTGTGGCCAATCATTCGGCGGCGAGCGGAGACGCGCGCGCTTCCTATCTGTTTCATCTTCACAGGTTTTGTTTGATTTTACACGTTTTATTATATTATCCGCTTTTTTATTTATCTGAACAAATAATATAAGCAGAAAAAAATGGATTTTTTATTATAGAATATCCGAAACTTCGTTCGATTCTGCGACTCAACATAAAAACAAGACTGTCAAGTATTTGCTACTAGCGTACCCGACAGCCTGGACAAACTGATGGTGCTTGGCAAAGTGGAGGGGAAACAACCACGAGGCCTCTCCCCCACACTTACTAATCTCACGGGCCTCCAAGTGACCACAGCCCTTAGGAAAGCCGAGGACAGGACGGACTGAAGAAAGCTCGTAAAGACCGTGACGCAGAACCTGGACCAGAGTGGACACGACGTTCAGCAATGAAGCAAGCGACCGAGAGAGAGAGAGATCCGAGACATCCGTAATCTTAACGAACGTAAAATAAAATTACGAACTATTTCGATAGTGACGTACTGCCGAAATTACAATTCCAAATTCAAATTTTTGTATAGAAAATTCAAATTTGGAATCAGAAGGCAATTCTGTAATCCAAAGATTTCGGATTGCGATTTATTATTGATTGTAGCCGGTAGTCGTAATGAGATTAGTTTTTGACCAGTTTTTGCTTCTATCTTTATTACTTCCATTACCAATCTCAATCCAAAATATTTGAATAATGGATTTGGAAACTATATTCGATCTGTATTGATTTTGGAATTAAATACTCTATAGTAAATTAATGTTGATAGAAATGATTATTTGTTTTTTTCCGTTCAGACAAACAAGTTGATCTATTTATAAAGCACAAGTGTCTGCAACTGGTTTCGTCACCGGTGGGCTTCGGAGACCACTCGTTAACTTTTTTCGTAGTAGACGTAAAGATCTGTCTGTGTAAAAATATACATCTATTTGTGGACGAAAACAAGTAAAAGTTTCAAGTTAAGGGCTTAATGAGAAAGGGTTCCTTTGAATTGTTTGATAAATTAAATGAAAGTGTGATTTAATTTGCTACTTACGCCATCTATTGACGAATAGATGGCGTCTGTCTGTCTGTTAGAAAATCAGGCTTAAATCAATGAACTGATTTTGATGAAATATGATACAGAGATAAAGTAGAGTATGAAGAAAGATAGGCTATGTTTTATTGTGAAAAAAATACTTAAGTATACTTAGAAAAAGGATAAGTGTGCTCGGACGCCATCTATCGACGTGGGGGTGAAGTGCATGTGGAGCTGTGTGGACGTTGTGTCTTTGGGAATTAGTCCTGGACCAGGACGAAGCCGGACGGGTCGACTAGTAAATATATATTGTAATTATTCCATCATAATACCCAAATATAGAAACCGGCTGGAGCTAATTGATTGTGATGTGTTTTTTCCGTCTAACCATGATTAAAATAATCATAATATCCTTGTTTGTTCATTAACTGTATGAAAACGTCATTTCACTGAAATTTCAGAATTAGAGTTGCATCCTGCTACTTATGATGTTGGTAGTAGCATTTGACGATCTATGTTGGGCAAACTGCATCAATTGTGCCAACGTAGAGATAAGAGGTAACCAATTAAATACGCCGCGAGTATTCTAACCGTAACTCTGAAGTTGTCCGGGAGTAATATTCTAATCAACAAGCCGTCATAAAACATAAATATCCAATTTAATCTCCCCGCTCCGCCTAGCTCACTCATCATTCACACACTCACTCATTCTACCTCATCGTTAAGGCAGCGTTCATAACAAACGTTTTCGTTCGTGTTTTCTCCGACTTACTGCAGCAAATCCGACTGCCACAAAAAGTCTTTTCATTTTTAGGGTTATTATATGGCCTATAGCATTCACAAGTAATATGGCTTTCTATTGGTAAAAGAATTTTCAAAATCGGTTCAGTAGAAACCCCTACAACCTCACAAACTTTATTTTTTTTTATTTTTTATTTATACTTTATTGCAGAAATTTAGTACAAAGGCGAACTTAATGCCTTAAGGCATTCTCTTCCAGTTTACCAACAGCAATGTTGACATAGTTAGGATGACGTGCGCAGATACGTTCTGAGAGAATTATTATGATCCAAACATTATATTACAGTATCGATATGCCTATTATAAATAATATATAAATAACCATATAAATACATACCTATACACACATACATAGATAAATAGATATGTAATATCAATGAATATACTAATACATACGTCTATACATAAATATACACATATACTGATCCACCTACAAAATATACAATTAAGACAACATGCAATGTATTTACCTATTTTGCTGATTTAGAAAGTGTTCATGCACCTTAGTTTTGAAAATGTTAAGTGACCGTGCCTCACGGATATCCCTATGAAGCTCATTCCACAAGCGAATAGCGCTGACCGTAAAAGAGTTTGAATACTGTGCTGTGTTGTGTACTGGAAACGATAGTATACTAGAATTTAAAGATCTATAAGTACGACCCTGAGGACTGAGATATAGGAAACGTTCTTTCAGATATGGTGGTGAATATGGGTCATGCAGTATTTTGTACAGTGTTGCAAGTACACGAGCATTCCGGCGAAAACGGATGTTAAGCCACTTTAATTCTGATCGAAATTGGGAAATGTGGTCATACTTACGGAGACCGAATATATAACGGATACACAAGTTGAGGAGGCGATCGAGTTTATCGAGTAGCTCTTCAGTAATGTCGGTGTAACAGATATCAGCATAGTCAATTACTGGGAGTAGGAGTGCATTGACAAGAATTACTTTTGTTTTTCTGGGTAAAAAGTTTTGGAGACGCTTGAGAATATGCATTGAGAAAAAGATCTTACGGCTAATCTCTGCAATATGCACTGTCCACGATAAATTACGGGTCATGTACAAACCAAGGTTTTTCACTTGTAAACTATAAACTAACGGAATGTTATTGAACATCACAGGTGGCAAAGCGTTGATATCTAGCATGTTGAGATAGTACTGTCAACTTTACCTATTTGGCAGATTTTTTCTATACATGTTTTTACATTTTTCATTAGATTAAGTAAGAATTGTATTACAACTTACCTTTTTTTGAGTAATAAAACATTTATTCTATTCTATTCTATTTATAATAATAGAGCTTTCAACCGTACTTGCCTTATAAATTAAATAGAATTAATAAAAAACTTTATCCCATCACACCTGGTGTGGGCGTTATATCTTCAGACAGATGCTTCTAACAAGATTAAAAAAAACTTTAATGTGCTAAAACATTATTATGGTATAGACAACTATTCATTTTTATTTGTCAGATGAATAACAGGTTATGTGTGATACATATTAAATTGATTTAACTGTAAATATGACACTTTTGGTGGAATTAAAATCATTTTCTTCTAAAGTAGAATAAGCTAGTTGACTAAATCTAAAAACTTGGTTAATATTAGTTGTCCAGTGAGGGGACGGGTTAGAATACTATTCCCCTCTGCCGCTGGGAGAGCATCTTGTAAGAGCCGAGTAACCCACCACCCCCTTGGTGGTAGGGGGTCCTATTAATGCTGTGGATCTAGTCGACTCTAGGCTCTTCGAGCCCTTGTTTTGTCGATGTCCATGGGCGATGGTGGCCACTTACCATAAGTTGGACCATCTGTTCATTAGCATCTAATCTACCATAAAATGCAATTTCCCTAGAAAGCGCTGAATGGTGTCATGGCGTCTTGAATGACGTCACAGTCTGCGAAATAAAGCTGTTACGCCAAACGTCAATTGTGTATGAGAACTTCAACAACAACAATGTTATGCGTGGTGTGACGTAACACTTTCTGATTGGTGTTCGCTTTTAATTATATTTAAAAAAAATTGAATTGAGTTGGACCTCTTTTATGAAATGATTCCTCAGCGAAGCGAGTTATAATCTATAAATAGATGTGTAGACTAATAGAGGATAATCTTAAAACAAAGTAGGCGTAAGCTGTTCAAGCTGCAGCATCCTGTACACCTGGCGACTGGTGTGCGCTGTGCTGAGCACGTGCTGGAGGGTTTTTGTTTTTTTTTGCCCAACCCTTTAATTCTATGAGTATTTTTGATGCTCACATGTTTCTTAGGCCAACTACATACATACAATATATAGTTGCGCAACTTTAATCTAAACAAGGATTTAGTAATAAGATGATAAAGTTATCTTCATTTTTGTGAAAATCTAATTTGAAATCTACCTTCAATATCTTCAGATTTGAGATAGAAAATATATTCCAGATTTGTATTTTAAATAACTACATAAATTTAAATAAGAGTTCTATATACAATAAGTAATCCAATGATTTTAGATTGAGATTAAAAACTAGAAGACAAGCGAGACATAATAATATGTCGGGTAAAAAGTTTCAAAACATTTTTTAATATAGTTTATTTACATTTAACTAAAGTATGTAGGTACCATTTTGTTCGATAACTTTTTGCCATCTTGTAGGTAGGGACATGATTCCATTGCTATAGAAATTTTGGGGCTTCTGATCAAAAAACTGCGACAAGTAGTTTTGTGCAGTCCTCTCGTGATGTTAACCTGACACTGCCTAAAGAATTCTGAAGAGACCGAAACAGGTGGAAATCTGAAGGTGCAAGGTCAGGACTATACGGCGGATGCATTAACTCCTCCCAGCCATTTTCCGATCTAATCATATATCAAATATAACCAAAAAGTTTAAAATTATATTAAAGGACTAAACAATTTAAAGTTGAGTATGTGCACTAACCCTTAGGAATAAAATAATAGGAAATAATTACCGAACTACAGAAATGTAGTTTCGAAGATTATATTACGATAAAAACTACCTTTACAATCCAGGTCTGGATCATCACCTTAAAAGAGATTTTTTAACCAACTTCAAAAGAGGAGGTTTCTTTCTTTTTTTTCGAAAGAATTCTGTAATGTTATTTATATTTATCTAAATATAACATTGACATAGAGGTGACGATTTTAATTATATATAACGGAATTTTATATATAATTAAAATTAAAAAAAAAGTTGAAAGAAGTTTGTTTGTTTGAACGCGCTAATCTCAGGAACTACTGGTCCGATTTGAAAAATTCTTTCAGTGTTAGATAGCCCATTTATCGAGGAAGCCTATAGGCTATAGAGCATCACGCTAAGACCCATAGGAGTGGAGCTACACGTGTTTAAAATAAATGTAAAAGATTTTATGTTTAATGTTTGTTATTAGCTACATTTTATCAGGAAAAAACAAGATCCCGCAGGATAGAAAGCTTTGATTAGATTGGTTATTAATATCGACCGTAAATTTACAGAAATTACAATTTACTTAGTTTTACTAAGTTAAACTAGTTCCTAAGTTAAAAGTTAGAATAAGCAAAAAAAATAGAATAAAATAAGCAAAAAAAAATTTTTGTAGGTTTTCCTGACTTTTCAGAAAGTTACACAAAAGCAGACGCTTCTAATAAATTACTAGATAGTGATAAACCCACAAACAAGTTGATTCATAAATATTAATAGAGCACTGATATCCATGGCACTTGGTCTGGTTCCGCGTCGAGTTAATTTATTGACTTTTAACTGGATTTATACCGCCGGTTTGTTCTCACTGAATATGCGGGCTTACACTATTTGTACACTACTAAACTGTGAAAGTTGTTACCCAATACTTAAACACAAAGTAATCTATAAGCTAATGTTATCTACATGTGACCGATACCGCACAAGACAATAATAATATGCACTTACAACGGAAACCTTAGTTAACCGACACTAAACCATTGCATAGCCCTAAACCTACTGTTACACATGGTCTAAAATATGCTAACAAGCCATTTGATAGCATGCTCTCTGCCAATTCAAACAAAACTATGGAAAATCAAAAAGTTACCATCAGCATGGATCTGAATAAAATTATACTTTTACTGAGCATGCGATGCATCCAAAACTTCTCTCAGCTAGGAAGAGGAAAAAAAGGAATGGGAAGCGCGTGCACCTTGCATACAAGAGAGATACTAGCATGCTCATTCAGCAAACTTGCTATTACCTTTTCCCTCTTCCACCCTCTCATCATCTAGCATGCTTAATAGTAGCATGTCCAGTACACATACACATTTTTTCAATAATAGCATGCTTTCGTGCTAGTAATAAGCATGTGTAACAGTAGCCTAATGGTCACCAGGCGAACTCAGTTTGACAAGTGACTCAAGTCTATCAGAACATTTTTTTTTTTAAAAGATTACTAGCAGTATGGCCGCGAATATAAAGTTATCAACGGTGTTGCTTACTCTAGTAGTTCTAGATCAAGGGTGATCTTAAATTGGGTAGTGGTGGGAGGATAAAGCCTTATGAAGGCCTACCTGCCTCTTATGGCTAAAAAAGTAGATAATCTTAGATTCATAGCCAGAAAATAAATATATTAAATAGTTCATAACTACGTCAAGAGATGGCGCTACCTGTCTTTGAAAACCTGTTAAGAACTTAAAAATTTGCAAAATGTGTTAAATTTGAAGCTGAAACAATTTGGATGATTTTTTACAGCTATTTATTTATTTCCTAGTTTTAAGTAAGGTATAAAATTTTTGCCTAAACGTAGCGAGAGGTGGCTACCACAAGATTACGGATGTTATTTTAGGAATTAAAACTTAATTTATCACTAAAAACAGATTGGTAATAAAATAGAATCTGGTAGTATCTTTTGAGACATCAAGATAGGTCAGTCAGTCAGTGAGACTGTCACCACAAGCTTGGAAAGCAAGAAAGTCGCTCTTTTCAAAACGCCATTATTTACATCAGTCTGTGTGTGTTCTGTTACAAAGGTATAATCATTCAGCTGAGCATCAACGACATTTTGAATCCAAGCTTTGTCATCATTCAAGTAATCTTGTACAGAGTATACAGACACACAGTTCTCCTCGAGATTGTTAATACAAACATCGTACTTTAAGAACAAATCTCCAAGATAACTGAATCTGTAGGTAGTTTACAAATTATACTATTCCTGATAATTGAACACGAGCGCGATAATTACGTAAATACACAATTTTAACAAACAGGTCTGCCTTCGTGACTAGGGCTTTATATTGCGTCGGTCCAAAACTATAAATGCTATACAACGTTATATAACTATATAATAGTATAAAGTTACTATTAGACAGATAGTAACCATTATACAGGGATCCCTTATATCTACACCTTAGTTGCAATCCCCAGGCGCTATTCTAGCTCCTGTTTAGTATCACTACATAGTATACAACAAAGTCGCTTCCCCCTGTCTGTCCCTATGTATGCATAGATCTTTAAAACTTTTGATGCGATTTTTATAATAGATAGAGTGGTTCAAGAGGAAGGTTTATATGTATAATACACACATAATATAGTAGAGAAAGTAACCGAGAGAAGCCAGAGCTAGTCGCTAGTTCATTTATAAAAGACTACATTAGGCTAGGCTAGGTTGGCTCAGCATCATTATAGCTTATAAAGTTTAATGTTTAAAGCAGTAATTCCTAAAGTAGTGTATATGTATCTAAATGGATTTATAATAATTTACAAGGGGTCTTACGTAAAATAGAAAGAGAACGGAGGGCGCGGGTAAAGGGGTCTACGGTACGGGTACACGTCACGTGGTTAATGAGTCAATTAACTTTAGAAATCTCTAATTTAGAAGCTATAAGGAGGTTATGGGTTCGATTCCCAATTATTGTCCTAGTTTGTACCCCAACCTTGGTGTTTACAACAGAAGTGCGGTAAGACGTGAATGAGAGCAAGGTCTTCTTTGTCATTGACTCTGGTGTTAGGTTACAGATGGAAATATCTTGTGGTTTTAATGTTATGGTGTATACTATTGATTTATTCTTAATTTAATCCTAACTATTATTATAATTTCGAAAGTAACACTTAATAAACATAAGAAAAACTTTTGTAACAAAACTGCGATTTAATATACTATTTACGCCATCTATTGAACCGATTTTGATGAAGTACAATACAGAGATAAAATAAAGCTTGAGGAAAGACATAGGCTATGTTTGTCGCGAAAAAAATACTTAAGAATACTTAGTAAACAATTGAGTGTGCTCGTACGCCATCTATCGACGTGGGGGTGAAGTGCATGTCGAGATGTATGGCCGTTATGTCTTTGGGAATTACTCATATATACAATGTAATATATAGTGATATAATTAAAATGTGAAATTAAACCTAAATACACGTGGCATATTGCACCCGGGAGGGGTCGACCAGTATCTATAAATGTGGTATGGAATTTTTTTTATAGAATTTATGTTTGTTTCTGTTTTTGGGCACATGTTTAACATTGACATGTGTACATCCAAAAACAGGAAAACAAATAAGATTTAAATTATTCACCAAAAATGTTTCTATTCGATTCTCATCGTCGTGACTTACACACATTTTAAAACTTTCATTTATTTTAAAAAATGTATTATTATTAAAAATAACCTATGTTTAGTCAATAATATAAGCTATATTACCACAAAATTTAATCAAAATCTGTTCAATAGGATTTGCGTTAAAAAATAACAAATAGGTGCATATACTTATATCAATATAATATCTAACTTCCCATTATATTCAAATTGATAGCTATATGTAGTAGTATCCTAATAGCTATATGTAGTTTACATAGTATATAAAAGGATAAAATTCGCAACAATCGTGTTATATCATTTATCCTTCCGCTCTGTTATCAGCGGATGTTTATTATCAGTGCCGCTATTAATAGTTATTCATTGCTGTCGCTAAGCGATTTCAGTTTGGGTATTTTTCACAAAATCGAGATAAGTTCTTATTCATTTATTTGAGATGATTTTTAAACTACGTCCCATACAAAACACATTAAAATTTAAATTTAAACAAATAACTATTTTTAGTACATTATTGTAAACATGAAATTGTAATAAATTTTCCACAGGCGATTTGAAAAAAATCGGGACTTTCCCGCCAAAATTAGGATACATCTTAGTGTACATTAATTCACAGACAGTCGTTTTATTATATTTAGATGTAAGTTTATCGCTTTATTATGAAATAAAAATGAAAAACCCTTTCATAAGAATACCAGGAAAACGTCTACGCGCCATTGTTTGTTTACAATAATGCTCTATGTGAGTTTTTATATGAAATTTTTATTTTCAAGGTTTTGCTTGTCATGCTTTAAGCTATAACTATTTGGGGATCTACCCTTTTAATTTGTCTTCAATTTGGGTCAAAACCTCCTCCTATTTATTCACATATTTGGGGGAATCTAGAAGGAAAAGTGTTAGATGGACTGCATGAAAATGTGAACAAAAAACATGGCAAGGGGTCGGGTCAATTAAATTTAGGGACCCCTACAACTTTTCTAGGTTTCATTTTAATATTTTCAGTTAATGTATATACTCGTAAAGAGGCGGGAAATCGCCATCTTGATCTTGTTAACAGATAATCGAAGTGTAGGCGGTTACCATAGAGGTTGCAATCTGACACTTTTATATAATAACTCACTTCGGAACGAAAGTTCGATTTGTCGGGAATCCCAATTGGACCAAAGACACTCACTGTTTTTTTTTTAAACTGCAATAGGGCTGTCTAAAAAGTTCAACTTTTAATTCTTAATATTATTTACTGAGGTTGAGTCTATGGTTTTGGAATATCAGCCATAATGATATTTACTCTGTGATTATTGCATAATTTATTCCAATGAATAAACTGAGTAGTGATTTTAACGATGCAATAATTTTTAAACACGAGTCTCTTCTTAATTATAGTGTTGCCAAAATACTATGAGAGTACTTAAAAACTAAAATATTTTTCTTACAACAGTATGCGGGTAATTAAAGGTTCAGTAATCTGACAACCCTAATTTCTCAAAGACGCCGCTGTTCGGGTGTGCAGAAAAAGCGATGATACAAACCAAGTGGACAGTTCGCATTCTCAGAAACCATCAGTGCTCATTAACTTGCAACACTTTTATTTTTTGCTTTTTGTCCACAAATGAATTACTACATCGCATTCTTTTTATACTTGTCATGAGATTATTACTTTATCTTTGAGTGGTAATAAGTTGTACAAAACTATACTTAATTAAAAACGTTATTTTTACTTTCATGAATAAATGACCTCTCTTCGCTGAAGTATTCAAATCCTTCACTCGCTAATTCCCTTCCTTACGAACTTACACGCACATTCACTCATTTATTCATTCATAGCAGTGTACACAACCGCCTTATTGACTCGCTCACTCTTCTGTCTCACTCACTTTTCCTGACAATAACTAGTACAACAACAAAAATATTATCTGATTTGGTGCAGTCGTATTTATATAGATTATTGTAGGTAATTTTTTGGCAATATTTTTATTTTCAATTACAAAACATGTCAAATATTTTCAGACATGTTTGACACTTTGGATTAAAATTAAAACTATTGAAAATTACATTGAATTTCTTATATTAAGAGAAGTAAAGTCGCTATATACTAGTGTAATATATACAGTTTATATACAGCAGTGTAGATGTTATACGCAAAATTTAGCATTTATAATGAACAATCGAGTATAACATATACATTTGGTATTTACATATAAAGTGTGGAGCAGTGGGCGATGAATGAGATATAATAAGCATATGGTCTGTCTTTGTGTTTCATTTATTCTTATTTTTACATTAAAAAGGTTGTCTTAGTTATTATTTTTTTAAATACATAAATCTTCCTAGATAGGTTTAGATCACAATGGTGACATATCAGAAAAGTGCATGTCAATAATTATATTTAAAAAAAATATATAAGCTCGTCAACTTAAAGGCTGCGCCTGCGCAGAATACATCGACCTACTTACACATACTTGTTATACAAAACATGTGTGTTATATTATAGTTTGTTTTCAATTATTGCTGTGTGTTTTACCTCATATATTGTAAAATAATTAAACATTAGTACAATAAGTTTCTAACAGATGGCGCTGTGTTAATGTTTTAAACACTCGTAACTTTTTTCGATCATTATACCTATAATATATTTATTTATATAAGAATCTTGTGTCAGAGTGTTTGTTATCCAAATCCTCCGAAACGACTTGATTGAATTTGATGAAATTTTATATGAATATTCAGTAGGTCTGTGAATAGGGTGTTATCTATTTTTTATATCCCTAGGTGATGAGGGTGGCCCACTAAAAATTAATTAAGTGGCAAAACAATGTTTGCTGGTTCAGTTCAATAAAACTTTAGGAGGGAAAACCATGTTAAGTAACATGTGCGATAACCATACATAACAGAAATATTTCCTAAATAAATAAACAGTTGTGTAAACATTTAGCAGGTTTAAAATCTATGATTGTCCGTTGTCTATGGATTAAATCTTAATTTAGTTAAAACCACTAGTTACTTTAAAATCGTATGGCTAAAATTAATAATTAAACTTAATCCAAAATCTTTAGATTACAATTAGAAATATATTCCAGATCTGAAACTCCTAATATTTTTTAAGCTGAAATGTATTTTGTTTTTTTTTGGGAACCCAATCCCCTTCAGCCAACGCTTGACTGAGTTTGAGGTCGCGATGCGTACATTCCTACTGGTCTTTAAACCATGACCATGACCATAACATGATACCGGCGTCTCACCTTACATATTAAATACCCTAAATATTATCCGACACTCGCTTCGCTGAACCAAAACATTTTAAATATCAATATTAACATGTATTCTAGAAAGGAGTAAAAACTTAAAATAATAAAGTACATTACTCACCTGCTCCTTGATAATAACACCATGCCACCAAACAACACCACACTAATACTCTCACTACTTTAATACGTATTGTCTACTCGAAATAAGATAAAGTGAACTTCCCGCGAATATTAATTTATAAACGGTGTTGCTACTGTTGTATATAGAAAGAGACAGATAGTAAAAAAATATTTGGCTTCTATTCGTTATAAACACATGAAGAAGAGAGATTTTGTTTTCATAGTATCAGTAAAATGGCGGCGCCATATTGCGTTCCAGAGAAGCCACAGACCGTGACCATCCTTGGACTTACACCGGAATTTAATAAAAAAAAAAAATAAAAGAGCGTTTTGTTACTTTGCACTTTTTAGTTTACAACAATTTAAGTATTTTTTTAAATATACTTTTCACTATAAATTGGATGTATTATTCCAAAATATTTGTTGATAATTAAGTTTCAAAATTCGTAGTTCAAAATGGCGGCAAGTCGCGTTGTACACTGTATTGATTGTGTATGTTTTTTTTCCTCTGTTTTTATTCCATGGAAAAAGCAATTGAATTTTACCGTACAGCCTTGTCTTTAGTAGTTAAATTCTTTATTCATTTTATTAATAGTCATGTCTTCCGTTATAATTACTTAAATCCATGTAGTTGTAAAATTCCCTATGGTAGTAGATGTCCTTCTATTCATAAGTCAAAGAAAAAGCGCGGGAATCTCGAACGAGGCGGGCCTCCCGCTCTTCATCTTTATTTCTTTCTTATAAAAAAAGTATAGTTGCAAAATGCATTCCGTTTATCAAATGACTAAATTGAATATATAATCAAATATCGTAACTTTTCCTTATGAAATAAACGAAATGCATTCTTAGAATTTTATCGATAGGTAACACTTATCCACACTTAGCGAAACATTCGGAAAAACCGATTGCAGTCACTTATTGATATGCGGAAATTAATTTACATATAGCAACACTAAAAAAATCCTTTAAAAAGTGGGAAAGTGGAACATTCTAGTCTCTATTATTTTTATTATAGGTAAAAGTATTAATACACACACACTAACACACAGTCACACACACATACACATGATTTCATCTATGTAATTATTTGTTCTTTTCTCAACATGAGTATTGAATTGTTCATCTAGTTTAGGGGTCGTACAGGAGGCTTAGCCAAGTTGCAAACGTTATGTTTCTATTCTCTTTCTATAATTTTAAACGATAAGTGTTGACAAGCCATGTTGACATATTTGTTGCGTTCCACTAAGAGTTCACAACGCCCAAATAACTTTAAGATGTAAACAGTAAATAGCTTTATTTGATACGGATACAGATTTATTAGTATACAAGTTGTTGGCTTCGCCCAGGTGCAATTTAACACGTGTATTTAGCCGAAACCCTTATTTTTTGTAAAAAAAAGTAAAGGATAATAAATGGTTATTTTGGGTTAACCCTAAGAGGTAGATATAGCATCGCGGACTTTTTTGTAGACCTTTTTAAGGTGTACAATACTGTAGTCCATTATTTTGATCTATCTCGAAGGGTTCAGCCAGCGTATGCAATGTAAGCGCAAAAAATGTGTTTATTTACGACATCACATTAGAAACCTCTACAATTATCAGCGTTTCTTTACTATATTATATATGTATTATACATATAAACCTTCCTCTTAAATCACTCTATCTATTTAAAAAAACCGCATCAAAATCCGTTGCGTAGTTTCAAAGATTTAAGCATACGTAGGGATATAGGGACAGAAAAAGCGACTTTGTTTTATACTATGTAGTGATAAAGTGAATGTTTCTGCAGCGGATGCTCAACGTACCGCAGGACTTACAGGGAAATATATTTATGTAAAATTAAATTTAGTTTCGATTTAATTTTAAAAAAATCAATATCAATCAATAAAAGACCAAGTTGACATTCTACAAATGTAAACGGATATAGAAAACCTAAAAAATGTATGGGAATGACATATGTCAACGATATATCACGTGATCAAATTAAAGCAATCGAAAAATGTATGCCAAATTCATAGTTTGTCTATTCTATCCAAATCATAGAATAGAATGGAAGCGTTTCTACAAGTGCTATAGATAAGTTCGATACAAGTTTGACAAGCAAATGCGCAAGGTTAGCGTTAGTTTTTAACGTTTTCTATTCGTCCGCCGAGAAGCGGTAGATAACGTATAAAATGACATTTATCATTGTCATTAGCGTCACTGGAAAGTATTTAAATTTGTAAAATATTTAAAATTTTTGGATTTTATATTTAACAAATGCATACTTTAAATATGTTGCGGCGTGCTCAGATTGAAGAAGTGTGTTTAAGACGCCAAAAAAAGACATTTACATCGTAAATGTACTGAAATAATTAAGGAAATGCCCGATTCTTTGTTTGTGCAGCGATTTCGGCTAAATAAAGAGACGTTTGGAGCCCTATGTCAAGAACTTCTACATAAAGCCTTATTAAAAGGAACAAACAAAATATCGGTAGAAGTCAAGGTAAGGGAGAACTTATTAGAGACTATTAATATTCCTAATATTAAAATTGAAACTGGTTTATTTTTCAAAATTTGTATCAACTCATTTGTTATATCGTTTGTAGATATTGTGTGCCTTTAGTTTTCTAGCTACGGGATCATATCAAACAATCGTTGGCATCTCTCAGCATCTTACCCAACGCACTACCAGCAGGTGCATCAGTCAAGTGGTTGATGCTTAGTGCATCACAATGCTGTTATGGCTAAATGGATTATATATACAAAAACTCAACAAGAGAGATCAGTCATAAAGCAAAAGTTAGTATGAGTTTCGTTTATCAATTAATATTTTATTGTTAAATGTTTCATAAATAAAAAATTATAAAATATTTTTTCATAGGTTCCAAAGAAAATTTGGTCTGCCCGGGGTGATTGGATGCATAGATTGCACTCACGTTGCTAAAATAAAACCTAGTATTGATGAACATCTGTTTTTACAATAGAAAAGGATATCACTCATTAAATATTCAATTGGTACACAATATACATTAAAATTATGTTAAATTTTATTTTTTTTAATAACTATTATATATTGCTCATTTTTTATATTATGTTATTTTACATACTTTAATAAAATTTAAATAAACTATAATAAAAAATGTTTTGCAATTTTCTTAAAAAATGCGAAGAAACATTTTCCCCAACCTATTATATATGTATATATATATATATATATATATATATATATTGAGCATTATAATAATAAAAAAATTAGCGAAGTAAATAAAAATTAAATACATTTATAATTAATAACCACACGTTTTTTATTATGGATAACTTGTAACTACACAGTTCAATATCCTAAAAGGTTGAATTGGTATTCATGATTTTTGTTTCTTGTCTCATGCTACTTAATAAAAACATAGTTACGAGCGGCTTACCAGCGCTTCGCTTCGGGCATTTAAGGTACAATTATAATCGAAATTTTTAAATTACTACATTTTAATAGTGTAGCTTTCAGTTGATTTTTTTACTAAATATATGGTATCACTGTTCGAACTATGCGGATAGAGGAAGAAGACGCTATACATAAGCTTTCCATCAGTGAAAAAAAAAATGAATCGAATGAGCACAAAAAATGTCTATCTTATTAATTACAAAATAATGGCATCACTACATCACACACAGGAATAGTACAGCTTCTAATCAGTGAAAGAATCTATAAAATCGGGTTGTTAACCCGATCGTACGTTCGTGGTTAACATCCGACTCTTGTCTTTAATAACACATTATTCGAAAATTTATGGCAACACTCTAAAAACTATGTCACTTTGGCACATTATAGCTTTCTATAGGTGAAAGAATTATCAAAATCTGTTTAGTACTTTCAGAGATAATCAGCAACATAAAGTCATTTCATAGGCCACGTTATGACACTTGAACGACCATATATTGTTAATTATAATATTTATGACAACACCTCATAGTTTATGTTACCCAGAAAGAATAGCTTTCGATTGGCGAAAGAATTATCAAATTCGATTCAGTAGTTTTAAACTCTGGTTGTAACTTTAAACTGACTGACTGACTAATTTTTGTAGTTCCAAAAGTACTTTTGTAAAAAAGTCTAATTGATATAAATTATTTAAAAGTTTGACTTAGTTGCCTATTCGCAAAAAACAAACATACAAAAATAAAACTATCAAATCTTTTCTCTTTATACATAATAGTGTGGAATATACTTAGTTAATGATAATGGGTTATTTAGAATAACATAAAAACTCTCATTAGACAGTATATATTACGTAAAATAAAATAATATCTCCACCAAAAAAATATATAGTTGTATTATATTAAATATTATAACTATTTACAGGAAATTATAGTCTTTACTCCTGGATCCTCCTTTAATTGGAATCTTAAAGAATTAATATGAAGTATTAAAATATGAATGAATATGAATGACTCAATTCTGATATTGTAGATAATTTAACAAATTAACACGTATTGTAATTGAGACAAACATTTGGAAGGGAAATTTAGGAATCCGGTGATAGTCTCCGCCGATGGTAAGGATGATGATTCACTCAATTTTAACACAGCAACTGTTAAATTGTGTACATTATCAGAAAGTTGCCTAAACACTTCCATATGCCGCTCTTCCATTTCAATTCTTTTAGATTCCAATTGGAGCCTTATAATCTCCCTTTTATGATGGTTTTTCTCGCGGTCTATCTCCAACTGCAAGCAACGTTGTTCAACAGCCACAAACTCGCTTGAGATGGAGTTTGAGTTCGTCTACGCACTCGTAGCAGCTCGCGACGGGGACGTAGCGGGGCGTGGACGCAGTTGAAGGTGTCGCAAGTGGGGTAGCGGGGCGCGATGCTGTTGCGAAGTTATTGCTGCGGTCGTTGCAGTCATCGACACTGATGCAGGAGCGTATGATGTCGCTGCTAGAGATGGTGGATCTCGTCATGTCTCTATAGTGGGTGCTGGTAATGCTCAAAACGCTTAATCCATTCCACTTGGGTTAACGATCGTAACGCTCGCAAATAAGTGGAACGTGAAAAACCGTGCTCGTGAGTTTGGTCGTCGTACTCGTGAATGCTTAGTGAAAGGTACCCATTATGTGCGAACGGTCATTCTACATATGTTATTTTAATTTGATCACGTGATATATCGTTGACAAATGTCATTCTCATACATTTTTTAGGTTTTCTATATGCGTTAACAATTGTAGAAAGTCAACTTGGCTAAGGCCCCAGATCTCCCAGTGCATCTGGTCTCTCACAAATAACACGATAAATTGTATACTGTACTAAACCCCTGTTTTTGAAAACAGAAATAAATGAATTTGAATAAAACAATTTGGCAGCGAATTTTTTGTCATCAAAAATACTTTTTTTTCTGTGTTTATTCCATAATGGTATTTCTCCATACAGCCTTTGTCAAAAATACTATGACAGTTGGTAGAACATTTTTTTTTTAGATATAGTGACGCGAATAAGCTTGAGCATGTCAACTGACTCACTTGATTACTAAAGGCACTTATTACAAAATCATAAGCAATGTACAGTTTTTCCTTATGTAGTTGACAATAGTGTAGAGCAGTGGTTCTCAACTTTGCTTTTGAAGTGTTCCTAAAATCTAGATAATTTAATAATATAGTATAGAATATAGATGCAAAAAAAGATTGAGAACCGCTGGTGTGGCCTGTAGTGACCTCACATGTGAAGTATGGACACTACAAATAAAGATAAGTGAACTAGTTTCTGCTTTAAGGTTAGATAATATTATAGTTAATTGCATAAATTCATACTTTTCATATTCCTTTGATAGATGGCGCTTCTCCGACATTTTCGTATGTCCTTATAGAAAATTTTGTTAAATAAAAAAAAAATAAAGCAATAACCTCTTTATACACTTATATTCTAGAAAAAAAATTAAAGTAATTACCTCTAACTACTTTATTTAAGATTTAATGCTACTGGTTTAGATCTTGATACGGCGATAAACACAGCTTGTGCAGACTATTTACGTAAATTACACCTAACAACCGTGCATTATGTGTGACCTTATGTAATTTAGTTGTTTAATGTGTTTACTTACAGCTATTACATACTAATGTCATACTCGTGCTATCATACAATCTTAATAACTAACTAAGCTGTTCTGTTGTAAACTAATCTAGACTCGTAAATAAATTATATTTTTAACATAAATTTGAATTGAAAGTTAAACTTCCTTGCAATAATATGCCAGTGTAACCAGCTCTTAAAAATATTTCTCCCTAATGCTTAAGTCGAAACCCCTATAATTACAATATTCTGACCCAGACCTGAAATAATATAAGAAAAAAAATATCCTATACACAGATCACAACTATATTTGTGATCTGTGATACTATATTGTATAAATATGTATAGATTTTTCCCTCTAAATTTAGAGTAAAAACCCGTAAGTTGGTATTAACGCAAAGAACAAGTTGGCACCTTAGTCCTTTAGGCCAATTATTTTATAATAGATTTTTTAATACACAAAAACTTTAGAAAAAGGTAAAAGAACAAATAAAATTTTAAAAATCTTGTAATTTTTTTGACTATTTTTCTATATAATTAGGCTCTTTTTTTAACAAGCAATGTGGGAGAAACCAAAACTTTAAATAAAGAACACACACATAAAACTAGTTCCTAGCAATTATTTATGGATATTTAATTATCTTTAACAGTATAAAATATGAAATGAAAGTAACTGGAACAACCAAGGTCGATTGTAGGACACTGACTACTGTAGTGACAACTTCGTTATATACCATTGTCCGGATAACGTACTACCTTTGCCAATAAAAAACAAATCGTGATCTATGACTAGGAAACTATTATCTGTAACAATATTGCGGTTATTCTTAAAATATTGATGTAATTTGTGTTCATATGAAATGTCACAGATTATGAAATTTACTAGTACTAGAGATTGGCCGTTTCCCAGAATGGCGAGGTCATGGGCACTACCTGACTTTACTTTCTATTATAAATATTTAAATATTATATATTCAAATGTACAAGAGTAGTACACTTTTGGAACCACTATTAAATTTTAAAACCATTAATAAGTCTGTGTTAATATCCAAACTAAAACTAAAAAACAAATAAATAAAACTGGAAAGTGTAATATTAAAATATCCGCTTTTTACGCACACGGTACATATACCAACAACATTTTTTTTTTCAATTTTTGTCTATCTGTCTGTTTGTTTCGGCTATCTTTGAAATGGCTGGTTCGATTTTGACGGGACTTTCACTGGCAGATAGCTGATATAACAAGGAGTAACTTGAGTTATTTAACATCTCGCTACGATCCATAGGAGCGGAGCAACACGCGAACGAAGTCGCGCGGTTCGGCTAGTTGTTATTATAAATCTCACATAATTAACGGGTTGTTTATTGAGAATTATAGTTTTGAAATCATAATAATAGATGGCGCTGATATGATAATTTGTGTGATTTTTAAATTATTTTTTGGGGGTTTGAGACTGTTTGAGGCAGAATTTATGCCGAAATGAAATTTAAAAATAAAAAGTTTGTCTATTATTATTGTTACATATAGATAATTTTTGTTGTCTATGACATTTTGTCTTCTCTACGATTTTTGTACCGCAGGAAAGCTAAATCAGATTAATAAAATATAATAATTATTATCTCGGATTTAAGCAGGTCTATGGTTTTGTGTTGTTTACACTGTTGGAAGTTCCTTCCTAAGCTTCGATTTATCGGGATTGGTAAATTTTATTTAAAACATATTAGACTATTCGATAGGATCAATTATTATTTTATTATTTTTGAAATATAAATAGAAATTAAATTTGAAAGAAATAATAAAATAATTTGATAATTTACTAAATTATCTTCTTGAACAAAAACACCATAGAAAAAGTAAATAGAATATTTAAACAGATAAACCCATACATTGTGCAAACTCAACAGAGTCCGGACGTTTCTTAGAACTTGGTCCGAACTCCGAGGTCACGAACCGACCCAACGCGAAGCGCGACGCGTGCGCATGCTACTACATTTTACGTCTTTGAATGACCTCCGGTTTTTGTAATGCAATACAAACTCGTGACTGATAAATTCTAGATCCTTATTCAACTTTTACTGTGACGTATTTCCTAATTCGACAGTCCAAAACACCTAAAAATTTGAGGAGGAATTTAAAAGCAACGAATATCGGTACACAAATATGCCAGAGCGGATATCACACGCTCTATCCCACATGATATTCCATATAGACCCTGGTAATTTTTTATCAAAATGCGATTCGTGGGTTCATCTCTCCAATCAGCCTTCGAATGTGACACTTGTACCTCAGTACTCATCTCGTAATTGTCCTAAGAGGAGGTAGAGATGGTTAATAAGCCATAAGGCCGCCTTATGTGTGCCACTGTTTTTTTTAGCTTTTGTTGTATGTGGTGTGCAATAAAAGTTAAGTAAATAATAATAAATAAATAAATACATCTTCATAAATTAAGGATTCGCGATCACTAACTGTGTGAATGTGGCCTATACGAAGGCAATTTCACATTTATTGTTTTTTTTGCCCAAAACTTTTTTGTAAACTATATGATGCTCCTCCTCCTACTATTCGTCTTATTGTTATTAAATGTTTACTTCAACTAACTGTATATAATAATTACTAGAATGTAAGCAATTGTTGTGGTGTTGGATACTAACTAATATTGTGTTGTAAATTGATAGTAACATGGTGAAATCTTTTTATTATAAAGGAAGTCTTATAAATTGAAAATACTGTATCACCGGCCAATCTCCACAAGTTGGTTAGTCCTTACTACGTGACATTGGGAAAGTACTCTGTGTATCTATTGTGCATAACTTTCTGCTTATCATCTAGCTTCTACTAGGTGGAGCGAGGGATAGTTGGTGCCTGAGTAATTGAATGAATTGCTTGCGGATGAGTGAGTGTATGAAATGAGTACAAATTTGACAATATTTAGTTTAAAAATAGTTTAGACTTAACTATGTTAATGGTACAACATCATCATTTTCGGCCAATCTGGCAAGCATCTGTATATCCGGCGACAATGGGACATCCGGCGTCCGCTCTCACTTTAAATTGACCGCAAATAAAGGGCCCGCCACCCTAGGGCTCTCATCCGGGTTAGTGGTGGGAACTAGGGAACGATTGTATCGATAAATAGTATCGATATTTAAATCATGTTTAAAAATTTTATCATATTTTTTATATTTACATTAGTAACCATAGTATCGGATTTGAATGTAATTTAAAATTTCAATAAGTTATACTTTTATTACAGGTATAGATTACGGTTCCAAAAGTTTCCTTTATTCTTTGAATTGGCCGATGTTGATTCACATGTGATAAATTTGATTAAATAATATATAATGAAATTAATCTCATTTCCTGTTGTTTTTTTATGCCCGTAAAAATTGATTGCCAAGGCTATAAAGCAACGACACAGAAAGTTATCAGAGTTTAAAAAATTAATGTTATTATATACGTTTCTTTTAATTAGCCAATATAAAGAAATCTGATAAGACTTTTTTATTCATGAGAGATATATTATTAATAAAATTTATTGGCTTTAAAAATATACTACTTTAATGACTTGTCCAAACCTCTATGGGATTTCCTTCTTATTAAAATTACAGAAGATGGAAGAGTAGGATAATGAAAGGGATGAGGGAAAGGAAACTTTTAACATCAAGTTTTAAGAGATTATTTTCATAATTTACAAACGATGAACGTTAGTTTAGTCAATTTTTTTTAATGGTCGATAAGACGTAAATGAGCAGACGCCCATAGATACCGGTAATACAAGAGATACCCTCTTGTTAAACAGATGCGTTGCAACTTTGAAGACAGAGTGGAGAGGGGGATTGAAGAGAAAAATGCTGCGGATTCAGCGGACCCTGAGTAAGAACACAGAGTCCATATTCAGCATTACTGGGATGGGTGTCGGATTTAGGAAGACTGGCCCACCTGCAGCGCAACCGTAACGCGTAATAGACCATACCACCAACGAAAATTCTTAAATTATTTCTTTTAAAAAATGTGAGTCCGATGTCTATTCATGTAGAGAGTAAAACGTAAAGTCTTATGGTAATTAATACCGCTTTTAAACATTTTTATTACAACGAAATCGGTACTTAATATTCAATAACAAGAACAATTAAAATTTCGTTTGCTACAATTTCTCGAATACAAAATTTACAAACAAGTACGATTTTCTACACAATCTTTCGCTTCGCTGTGGTATATTTAAATTATCTACAATCTTTTAACTTGTTAAAAATGCACCGAAGAAAGATTTTGACTTGACACTTGAGTATAAGATATAGAAAACAAAGTAATGGACAGTTAATTTGAAAAGGAAATTAAAAACCCTTTGGTTTTCGAACTACCGATGATTATTGGTAGCTAGTGACCAGGTCGATAGGAATATATTTACTATATCATAAATATTCCGGGATAAAAGTAGCTTATTTGACTTTTACTCCCACAAACTTTCCCTATTCAATATGTCATAATTTACTACTTATGTTAATTTGTATGAAAAAGCGACCTTAAAACTCTTAAGGCCTAACATTATGTGAAGTTCCTTGGAGAAAGTGAAGTAATTGTAACAGGATGCAATCTGTCCACGCACAACGGGACTTTCGACATTGTCAGAAATCAAAACAACACTAGACACAGGAAATATTAGGCTTATATAACTGGAATTATAATTCAATTATATATAATTATATATGTTAATAGTTTGGCCGTTTATCTGTTACGCAAAAGTGCTCTCTTTAAAATGTTAATATTATTTTATTCGCGTTCATAGCTGTAATGCTTATTATTTTGCTTCTATAGATCGTAGAGCTGTATTGTAATACAATTGTTTTTCATCAGAAAAAGTACTATATAAGACAAAAAGAATGAACCGATTCGAACCAGTAGTTTCGGAGATAAAGTAGTACAAACATATATACAATAAAATTAAAAAAAGTAAAGTTAATATGTGGTATAAGGGTTCTTTGAACCTACTCCTGGGTGCTAGCCCAAATTATCGATATATAGATGCACATCCCTATTCCCAATTAATAGATGATAGACTTCCGAGACGCAACTACAAAGCGTACAAACAATCAGTCAAAGGTTATCATAAACTAATTCTATGATAGGGGTTCAGTAGTGTCCCTACCATTAAGGTTCATGAGGATAAGTTCAAAATATGTAATTGTAATAATAGAAAAATAATTAATGTTTAATATTTTATGTTTGTTGAAAAACTTGATTGGTATTATTTTTCAATTTAAAAAAAAAATTAAATGTATGCGCAATATTTTCTTTATATTACCGCTGAGGTTATCAGTGGTGACCGTGGAGTAATTGCTAATTACGCTTATTGTACATTAATTAATATAATTGAATAATTAAATAATTTTAAATACAATGGCCTTTTATCTGAATATCAAAAAAGCTTTGTTGAAAAAATAATACACTATTAAATAATACCTTTTTTACAAAATATAATGGTTTAAGATACTAATAATAATACATACAAATCAGCGCCATCTAGTTTATGGAATATTAAACAATGTAAGCGAAATAAAATAGTAATACGCAAAATAACATAATACATATAATAATACTAGCGTAACCGCTATTTCCCTGCATTTTAAATCTCTAATATCTTCCAAAATATTCATTTAAATGTCATGCTGTAAAGAGCCATATTGATCTATATTAAATGGTTAATATGTTTAAGGTACCTAATTGGATAAGTATTAATGCTGTATTGGTTAAAATCGCTTCGTTAATAAACCATTATTTTACGTAAAAAGTAAAGGATAAAAAATGGTTATTGTGGGTTATCACTAAGAGATAGACACATACCATCGCAAACTTTTTTGTAGACCTTTTTAAGGTGTACAATACTGTAGTACATTATTTTGATCTATCTCGTAGGGTTCAGCCAGCGTTTGCAATGTAAGCGCAAAAAAATGTGTTTATTTACGACATCACATTAGAAACATCTAAAATTATCAGTGTTTCTCTACTATATTATGTATGTATTATACATATAAACCTTCCTCTTGAATCACTCTATCTATTAAAAAAACCTCATCAAAATCCGTTGCTTAGTTTTAAAGATCTAAGCTTACATAGGGACTAACAGATAGATAGCGGGAAGCGACTTTGGTTTATACTATGTAGTGATCATTAATTTCAATTACTATTTACATAAAATGACAGGAATCCAAGATTTGCCTGGGGCCTATGGACCAGGTGCAATAAATCTATCGATATAGTTAGTAATCGACTCTCCGCCCGCTCTAACTTGTCCATCATGACACCTAATTTAGTGTTGCCAACACGATTAACGTATTCAATATTAATCCTATTATACATAATATTATAAATGGAATAGATACAATCATTAAGAAATAGTTAAATACTTTATTATCCCGAAAAATTTTTGTCAAGGGATAAAGTACAATTCTTGTTATAATCTATTCAAACTCTTCAACTTCATTATATGGTTTTGGTAACATTGAGTTGAGAAACATTTAAATTTTGAAGTTGGTACAACTGATTGAAAAAGTAATTAAATAAATACACCTCCATGTCAAAAATCATTATTGCATCGCGAGTAATCAAGCAGTAATACTGTAGCTTTGTGTTTGAAGTATAACTTTCGGGAGTAATATTCTAGTCAAAAAGTCGTATATAACAGTAAATAAATGTACTTAGCAACAGTATAAAGTATTAAACTATAAATCTGTTTAATAGATGTCAGTTGCAATATTAATAAATAACAGAGGGTAGACTAAAACTAAACAAACATCTTATGCACTGCTTCTGAGAACGATAAGCGCAAGCGCCAGATAAGATACGTGTGCTCGAGTAATTACGAAACATTCAATATTAATGAACTATAACTGGATCACACTAATAAATTGTAAATAATATATGTATATATAACTCGGATAAATTGAAAACATTAAGGGGGGGGGGGGACTTGGGGGTGCATTGAATAGATTATTGGGTAAACGCAACGTAGAGACTGCTACTGAACCGATAAATAATCAAATATGATCTAACAATTACGAGAGAAACCTAAGCAGTGTCTTGGACTTGTAACCAAAGTGTAGGCTTATAGTCTGCCCTTTATTCAATTGAAACACTCGCCTTCACTGCCCAGATTTTCTGTTTAAACCTAACGTTAAGTTAACCTAAACCTAACTTACGCGCCGGCATATATAAAAACTAGTTGACCCGGCAAACGTTGTTTTGCCATAAAAAAATTGAGGTGGGCCACCCTTATCACTTAGGGGGATGAAAAATAGATAGTAGCCGATTCTAAGACCTACTAAATATGCATATAAAATTTCATAAAAATCGGTCGAGCCCTTTCAGAGGAGTATGGTAACTAACATTGCGACACGAGAATTTTATATAATTGACGAGAATGTATCCCTATTTCCCTTTGTCATGGCATCACACGTGAACGGCTGGACCAATTTCACGTATTCTTTTTCTGTTGTGTTTGTTACTGTCAGGAGAAGGTTCTTATGTAAGAAAAAATTAAGAAAGTTGCGCAGAAAATTAGATAATTTAGGAAAACTTAACGATATTAACTTTTCTAATGTAACCTAGTAATTGATTCAAATGTTTGAAATATTTTAACAAAAATTCACATAATAAATGCAGAACTATGTCTCTATAACAGTTTATGGATTTTCTTTTATTCCAGATGTGATCCTGTATCAAGTTGACTGTGATAACAAACGTTTTATCCCGGAAAATCATAGTTCCTGCGGGATATAAACATAAGTTGAGTACAACCTCAGTATTGCAAAACAAATTTTGATAGACTTTGCTCTTGTAAATAGATTACTCACAGAGTAACGTTGCTTAATTTTTATCTAGAAACATTTGGGTTGCTAGTTACTTTTGACAACTTTTCCCCTAAATTTAGGGTGAGAAGAAATCTATGTAAGATTTTTAGGGGGTAAAATTTTTGAGAGTTGGTAACACTGGCTGGTGATTGTTATGGCGGCAAGTAATAAGAGAAAGATAAATAAAGTGTGGTGATAGGTGAATGATAGTGAAGCAATTAATGATGAAGTTCATTAAATCATTCAGATATCATCGTCGCGTAGGGAGCAGTATGATGCGCATGACATCACGTACGTGACGCAACACTCCGATACTGAGCGGAGTGACGCATTACAGTTATTATTAACTGACAGTTCAACGTTATACGCTATTGACTATTGTGTTTATTGGGCCACTTACCATAGTATGCAGACGCAATCTTTTTTCGATCACCAAACAAGAAATAAATTCACAATTCACTCATAACTTAATTTACTCATAATTTTATTAATAATCATAAATTAATTAAATATCCTAGATTGCTGTCATCGCGTTTAGTAGTCGACTATTTTACCTACCCTTACTTGCTAGGAATACGACACGAAACTAAAAAATAAGTATTACTATGCTCAGATACCAATTACCAAAATTTTACATGATACACTAAATTAAATGGCAGTCCAAAAATGTGCAAATGACTGGCCATTTTGTTGGTATATTTTTAGAGCTGATTGTACATCTAATTCTTATTATTCGAAGTAATCTCTTAAATCTGGAACTTTTCATTTAATTTTTACAATTTTTTTTTAATTAAAAGCTACAACATTCTCAAAAAACACATTGATATAGATACTGCTACTGAACCGATAAATGATCAAATATGATCTCTAACAATTACGAGAGCAACTTAAGCAGTGCTATGACCTTTTAAGGATCATTTCATTCAATTGAAACACTCGCCTCCACTGACCAGGTTATCTGTTTAAACCTAAGGTTAGGTTAACCTAAGCCTAACTTACGCGACGTTATATCGTATTTAGGAAGATAATAATTTTACTGTAATAAGTTATTCCATGTGAGGGGAAAATAAAAAAAACCTATCAATTGACAAAACAACTGAAAATGTAGATGGGGATGACTGACTTAGTCATTTTGAAAACTCAGTTAAATTATTTAACACAATTTAAGCAATTTTTAATAAGAGAGATACGCTTAATAGATTCCTCAGTTCAGTAACTATCGATATAAGACAAAAATCTCTATTGTAACACGTGTTAAATATTCAATAGCATATGTCAATAAACTAACACCCCCACCTGTACTCCACCGTATCCGTGTACTGAGTTATTCCGTACACGTATCTATGGAGGATGTTTGAATGACACGGCCTTTAAAGGACTTCTTTCTTTAAATTATTTGCACCTATACCTCTATGGTTAAAGATTTCAACTTCAGTATTTAATCATAGCTTGCACAGAAGATTCTACCAGTGGGGGGACGGGTTTGATTATAATTCTCCTCTGCCGCTGGGAGAGTATCTCGTAAGAGGCGAGTAACCAACGAGAAACAGTTCGCCACCACCGACGAACTGTTTCGCCGACTAGCTTGTAACCACCAGCAAGCTCTAGTTTTCCTAATGTCCATGGGCGACGGTGGCCACTTTCCATCAGGTGCACCCTCTGTTCGTTTATCCATTATCTATTATAAAAAAAGATATAAAGTGGCCACCGTCGCCCATGGACATCGACAATACTAGAGGATATCTCTTGTTTTTCCGATGCGTTGCCGCCTTGAAGATAGAGTTAGGACGGGGAGCGAAGAGAAGACTGCTGCGGTGTCTATGGATCCTGAGCAAGACCCTGATGTTCATTGGAACCGCAGCAGTAATGGGATGGGAGAGGGTATCCCTCCCTCTAGCACACATGCGGCTCGGCCGGAACGCGTCAGACATGATGAGAGAATGTCATTTTTATGGGTAGTGGCTTTGGGAGATATCAGAAACTTAATAGTGGTTCAAATTTCGCTATTTAATATTAGATTTCTTGATATAACGTAACAAGTAACATCACTAGACAATATATAACCTGTGTTCCGATAGATTTGAGCCTGTTGTGAAAGTGGTTTCGCCCGATAATCATCAAAATTTTGTGTCCTGTGTTCTTAACGTGTTATTGTATTAACCTTTATTTACATTATACTACAATATATTGTTTACCAAAATGGTAGCATTATAATGTTTGTATGTAATTTCTCTGGTACGTCACGTGTAACAGCGGAAGCGACGTCACTTCCCTCTATTATTGCCTACGATCGTGCTTTCACGTGGAGAAACGTTCATGGCAATATCACCTTTATTTACATATACATACGGTATTAAATTGTACGAAACTATTTAGCTATTCATGGATGAAGAGTACGTGAAATTATTCTGAGATAAAAATGCATATTGTTATAATCGTTACGCTCGCTTCGCTTAGTTTTAAGCTCAGCCTAAAAAGCTTATATCACTCAGATTTTTTCTAAATAAAAATATATAATCTGCCTTTATTCTTAAACAGTTATAATCGTGACAAAAAGAGGAAATCCTTTATTGTCCAATTTTATATCCCGATTGGTTTAATGGCCTTTATCTTAACTTATGGATCCAATTCATTAAATTTTTATGGTACTCTGAACAATATTTCTGGATAAGTTACGATATTCATATGGATGATATTTTATATTATTGTTTTATTTCAAAAAATATGAAGCTTGCTTAAGATTAAAAGCCGAGAAACAAAAAGGAGTTAATCTTAAGGGTAATAGAAAAGTAAAAAAGTGGACAATTGGAAAGTAAAACATGATATCTGACTATCTATAAAGAAGGAAGGCAGACAATCTTCTAATAATTAATAATCGGTTCATGCTAATTTAAAGGGTAATTAAGAAGATGAAATCATGCCAGTTTACAGCACGATTGAATTAAACTAGGGACACAGAGACCCTACCTTATTGCAAAATGTACACATATCTTAAGAGATGCTTAGCGACAAAGGAGAATCTAAAAGAACGAAACCATCAGTTTTTTTCTAAATAAAAATATGTTGTATAATTTTATCTATTTATTGTTTATCTGTCTTTACATTATACTATATTTTATATAATGTACTAGCTGACCTGACCACCGTCCGTTTAAACCTTCCTTGAACGTCCGCAAATGTTTCATTATCGATTTTTAGCGAGACAAACGAACAGCGATTCATTTTTCATATATATGTCGGAAACTAAATAAAAAAGGAAACAGATGGATGGCCTATCTCAAAAGCTATATGGGGGCAACACGGTCAGGATATAACTAAACATTACTATCACGTACTATTCTGACAAGAACTATTATGACAGGAACCTAAGCAGTGCCTTGGACTTGTGACCAAGGTGTAGGCTTAAGGGATCCCTTTAAGTAATTACAACACTCACCTCCACTGCTTAGTTACACTGTTTAAGGCTAAGATTAGACTAACATAAACCTAACCTAACACAAGGCTAACCTAACCTAAGGCTAACCTAAACCTAACACACCTCCGACATATAGATATAGCTATCACACGTGTAGACTATACGTCATACCTTTGACGAAGATGTTTCAGTGAAATACTTCTGAAATGGAGCTTGAAACAAAAATTATAAAATTTTATAAAAATACTTCTGACACTCAAAAAAGATCACTCAATTTATCTATGAAAAAAAACTTAGTTAATCTGTTTGTAAATATAGTGCAAATGACATATTTTTTTAGTCTAATTGTTTGTCGGTATGTCATACAGAAGAGGTAGCTAGTTTTTAAAGCCTATGTGTTTACAGATACATCACACAACTCCGTTCTAAGAAACAATTTAGCACAGACATAACAAGGTATTGTACTTTCTATGTATATAGTCATAAAATAGAGTTTCGTGTAGTATCTAGTAATTACTGTAGCGTGTATGAGTATGTAAGAGTAAGAATAATGCAATATCTCTGGAGGCAGTGGGTGCACATGTCAACGCGGGCGTGGGAAACAGTACGTGCTAGGGTGGCTACACTTTATGTGAGACATGTCTTTGAATGACTGACTCACTCAATTGTTAGTGCTTTAAATGTACTCAAGAAAGCTTGTAAAAGAATGATATTGAATCGTCTTTGAGTTTAAAATTTAATCGATATAATAACAGCGTCAAAACTAAATCAATAATCAATTCTGGTATTCTCGATTCAAATCGATTATGGTATTGTTGGAGAGAAATTGGAGGGGAAGGGAGTTGCCTCGACAAGACTCATATATTAAATATTGACTGTTATAATGAAGACATATTGAGTGGAGTATTTGAACTTTGAACAGTATAGGCGAGAGCGGAGCGGAGATTTTTCAAAATTAAAAATCTTGAAAATATGTTTAAAGGCAGAAATTCCATCCAGATTTAATTTTAGTCTAATTTTTCAAAAAAAATATTGTCAGGAAGTGTTTCCTCTCTAAAAAATCTCAGCTGAATCTGTGGCTCTGTTGTAGTGAGAAATGAAGCCAAAAAAAACAATTTCTTTTAATTGTAATACTAGTGACAATATAAGAATAATATGAGTATGTTTTTATTTATTTCCTGCAAATATCAACATTGCTACCAAACCTTTATTAGGTAAACCAATGTTTATCTAAAAGTGTATAAGTAATTTTATAAATAATCGGGATGCCATTTCAGTGTGAACTAGTGCAGAAGACAAATCAAAGTTATTAATTTAAAATAATAACGTACTATAGCTATGACTCATAGGAATTAACTAAAATAAAAAAAAATAGTAAATAAGCGTGAGAACTTTAACAATAATATCCTACATTCTTACTTATTATGGTCAATATCAACGCACATGCTTTTCACATACTTTTGTTCTTATTAAGACAAATATATGATGTATTCAGCATAAATATTCAAATATATTAAAAATAATACATCAGAACTAAAAGGTAGTACCGATCCTATGGGTCGTAGCATATTAAGATGCATATTTTTTTAGAAAGTATTCAAACGTAAATAAACTCGTCGCTTGATGTAGTAAAAGTTCCTGGAAAAAGCTTTAAAAGGACCACACAAATCGTTCCAATAAACCGTTTAACCGAAACCAGATCAACGTTTCTTTATTGGAAGACAATACGTAATTAAAACAATAACATTTCCTATAGAATTGCGCGATACTCGCAAAACCATGGGAACTCTACCGTTGCCATTGTCTCAGTAGTCTGTGCCCGATAACTTGGAAAAACTTAACTGTTCAGCGAAAGCTAATGGTGCTGGTTGATAGTGTACGCCTGTACGGGTTATATGCGAAGGGAGGTTGCTGAGAAGTAGCAGTGTATAAATAATAGTATTTACATGCTACAGTTTAGCAAATAATCACATAAAAATATTAAACTACTAGTCGATCCGCGTCACTTCGTCCGCGTAGAAGTTTACCGTTTTTATCGGGATAAAAAGTACCTTATTTATTAATCAGTGAAAAAAGTTTAGTAAAGTATAGGTAAGATACTGTTAAGGTTATGTTAGTCAGAAATGATATATTTCTATAAAGAGAGGGAAGAGTTTGATAAGGAGCTCCATTGCCGGACTTAGGGGAGGGCAAACGTTTTATCTTTGACTACAATAAATACTCTGCACAAACATAAATATATTGTAATTAACAGAAATCTTTTAATAGCGATTTACTTAGGGAACTGGACTTCAGAGAAAACATCAACGATTTTTCGGCGAAAAAAGCTCGTAAGGATGTGTCGTTAACACTAAAATTTAATTTCAGATAATTCTTGTTTCAGAATAAATTATTTATTAAAAAACTCGATTGAAAAAAATTGTTAATTTTATTTGGAAAATAATTTATGGCCAGGAGGCCTCCACTCCTTTGTTGCCCCGAGGCCTCCAGACTTCTAAATCCGGCCCTGAGAAGCTCCGTTAACCGGCATCGAGGTAGCAAGCCCCAGTGAGTATTTTTTTATAAGTCGTATGTACTACTTTTTACTAAGCTAGCCTGCCCTCGCTCTACTGAAGGAATTTAGATATATCCCTGCATCGCCATCTACACGATTAGTTGACAAAGTTTTATCCTAATCGAGTGAACAATACGGTAGCAGATAAAATAAGATGAATATTGAATATATATTAGATTACATCTTATTTGTTATGTAACTATAGTAAAAAATATACCTCTGACGTGTTTACAATGTATGCTATAAGATAGCAACTATATTTAGCTATGGATTGCGTGATCGGAATAATATACACAATTATTTTTGATATGATTACTTTATTGTAAGGTTCACGCTTTCATATTTATATTATTATTTTTCTACACTTAACTCGGCTTGGATGTACTGTGGTATGTGTACTGAATTATTTGTTCTTCGAGAAATTAAAAATGCTGGAAAATAGGTAACAGTTAAAAACGACCAAGCAGCCTATCAAATATATATTACGTTATAGTCTTTTCAGTCTTTAAGAAACTAATGCCTTTCAGTGGACGTCATGCTGAAAAGGCAACAATTCGTTTAATTATACAAAGTCTAGTACTAAGAAATGTATTCCGTTATTCAAGAACTAAGTGTAAAGTACGCTTCCGTCGTTAAGTCAGCATTAACGAAATAGCTGCTGTTACATTATGCTCTGTATTTAAATATTTAGCATAGACGCACGAGTTGCTAATAAGTAGCAGCATTCGCACGAGGGAAGATGGTAGGTAGCAAATATTACAAAATTTGTTAATAATGTTTACTTAGAGCTAACATTACATTTTAATCTATACTTAATATATAAAGCTGAAGAGTTTGTTTGTTTGTTTGAACGCGCTAATCTCAGGAACTACTGGTCCGATTTGAAAAATTCTTTCAGTATTAGATAGACCATTTATCGAGAAAGGCTATAGGGTATATAACATCACGCTAAGACCAATAGGAGTGGAGCTACACGCGAACAAAGTCGCGCGAGTTGACTTTTGAAAATGACGACGATTGTATTTAGATAAGGTTTTCCTTTTAAACTTTATCAATTTAAACTTTAAATATTTCATCGTTTCGGGTTTTACCAGACCAGTTTGAAAATTGTGTCAGTTAGCTTAATATTATCAAAAAAACCTGAGCGAAACTCTATTGTTCATTTACGAATTATAATGCGAGCAATTCGTCTCTACAAATGAGATGGAAATTTTAAGAATATTCAATTAGGTAAATTTGTTATGATTTTTTTATAAAGAAAACGTTGTTTTTTAAAACTTAGCAACACTCGTGCGAATGACATCTTAACTACAAATAGCCAAGATGGTTGTGAATATTTAAACTGGTTATGAGTAATTATGGACAACTTCACTAGTTTAATCATCTTAATATGAACTGTTATTATGTTTGTTATTAGATAATAAACGTAACTAGGACAGAAATATTCACAGAATTTTATACATGTTTGAAAGCTTAGTACGGCGCCATCTATTGGTTGTTTATCCAAACTAGACAACTAAATTGATGTTTTTTTAAGAATAAATTAGCTTAGATCGCAATCTATTCCAAACCGATAGGAGTCTTATTTCAAGTATGTAGACAATATTTAACCTCTATTCCGATAGATTTGAGTAAGTCGTCAAAGTGATCTTGCACTGCAAACATTAAAATTGTATAGTGTAGTGTAACTTATCGAGGATTCATGTAATCTTTGATATACATGAAAAACTACATTAGACGCCATAATATGTATTAGTATACGAGTTTACACTGTATTTATTATTTTACAAAAGTTAGGTTATTTTAGGTGAGAAATTTTGCAATCTAAACCTGCTCCTAAGTCTGAAGCCCCAAGCACTGCTCGGCTTCCGTGCGTAATAAAACAAACATACTAAATTTTGATTTAAAAATATCTCCTAAATTTTTGGAAGTTTGAAAGTATTAGATTTCATGGTGACCCGTGAGCTGTGAACATGGTCTTCATTGTTCCAACTCCTGAGCATACCCAAAGCCTTATTAATTAAAGATGGCCGACTCAGATTGTGTGATTTCTCAATTGTTCCATGAGAACCGTACCGGGTAGTATCATATTGTATCTTGTTTACTGCTTGGAAAAGTTTGTCAGTTTTTTTTTTATATTTGAATATAAAACAAACGATATTCTAGATTGTTCCTTGTCGAGAATATGTATTTATTTTTTCAATATTAAAAAAAAATTAAAACATTGCGCAAAGCAAAGGTTCAATATCAAATCAAAATGTATACTGACCTGCATCATGAATTACAATCGTTTATTAAATAATAATGCAGTTATAAACATTAACTTTAAATAACATAACCAAGTAGAATATAATAAAAAGGTTGTCAAAGTCGTTTTTGGCGGGAAGCGCACAGATAACGTAGTAACTACATTTTATGGATGCGTTCAAGTTTATTGGCGTTAATATTAGTATTTTAAGAAATCATACTATCATAATTTTTTAGAACTCCAAACAACAATGTCGTTGTTAGTTTAATAATATTGTACTAAAATTATACTTCTTGGCTAAAAAAAAGCTTAGTTTTATTTATTTATGAACGATTGGTTAATCCTTATCCTAACTAATATTATAACTACAAATACAATACAAACGAAAGTGTGATTTAAGATACTACTTACGCCATCTATTGATGGACGGATGGCGTCTATCTGTCTGTTACATAATCATGCTTAAATCACTAAATCTACTGTTAGCAACACTGTTTATAAAGTACTAGTAGCGGGTTGATCATTTTATATTGTTAATATATAACCTTTGGTGCTATAGATTAGTCTCAGTCTCTCCAGTGTTTTCGTGCAGTGAACATGGAAGTTTGTGTTATAGTGTCGTGATTAAGGTCACCCTTCTCGAGGTCCATGGCGAGGTCGAGTGGTGGAGGTGAGAGTTAATATATTATGAAAGAGCTTTTTAAACCTGCTCCTGGGTCTCAAGCCCCAGGCACTGCTCGCCTCAGTCGAAATTGCATGTGGTGCTGTACTACAGTAGCACTATTTTGATGAAATATGATACAGAGATAGGTGAAGGTTGAGGAAGGGCATAGCCTATGTTTTATCGCGAAAAAATACTTAGTAAACAATTGAGTGTGTTCGTACGCCATCTATCGGCGTGGGGGTGAAGTGCTTGTCGAGCTGTGTGTCTGTTATGTCTTTGTAAAATATAGTGAAATTAACTCTAAAATCAAACAAATTTTTACATTAAACTAGTATGATAACTTAAATGGCGAGTAAAGTAGAAATATCTTGTGAATAAGTAAATTAAACGTTAGGAAGAGAAATATTCGGTGATAAACCAATATAAATAGATAAGAAGTGTAAATATAAATAATAAATTCGATGGGCAATATCGTTAAGTGTACAACAGTTTCCTGTCGCTACTGATTTTACTAAAGCTACTTTAGATACTTGTGTATCCTCGACCGGGTGATGTGGGTTCAATCTCAGGGCAACACTTCTACTATTTCTTTTTTCTGCGATAAAATATTTTTTGTACTAAAATTCTTGTGGGATACTATAACAAGAATTTTACCAGCTTTCGCTTCGCTGAGGTGTATTCAATTTTTTTACTCACACAACTATGAAGTATATCTGTCATTGAAACGTTTTCGTTAGATTATTTTTCTCCGACTAAGTTTGCAAATCCGACTACCACGGAAAAGTCTTTTCATTTTTCGGGTTAATATATAGTCTATGAAAGTTACAAATAACGTGGCTTTCTATTGGTAAAAGAATTTTCAAAATCGGTTCAGTAGAACCCCCTACAACCTCACAAAGTTTACCTCTTTATAATATTAGATGTGAAAGTTTGTATGTTTAGATGTATTACTCAATCACACTAATAAATTAACGGATTTCCCATTTGAAACCGTTTTTGATCCCGAAAACATACTTTTGTGTGATAATATGATATGATTTCTAAATAGCAATATATTAAATATTTTTTTCTTAAATCTAAATATACGTGTTAAATTATAACCGTCCGATGTCGGGATAGGTCGTCTAGTTAATTATATATATGAAGAATCTCAAACAATATTAGGTAATCTTAGGCTACAATTCTGTAGGATTTTTGATATAACTTTATTTTTAAAGTTTGTCCAGTGAAAGACTTATCATTATCATATTTCCCACGAACAAATAAAAGCTGAATAAAAACTTTATAATTATGAAGAAGCTCGTCATTAACAGTGCGAAAGTGAAACGAACTTTCTACGTGAAAGATAATTATGCCTATTTTGATTGCAAATGTACTTAGAGTACTTTTCTTTACAAAACCTGAACAGCTAGACTATATGACGAATAACAACACTTGGCATATAAGCGGCTGTATCTTAACATTGCGTTGACTTAGAAGTTTGATTTTTTTACAGATAGGAGGGACTAGAGACTTGAATATTTGATATTAATTTCTACTTGATATCTTCACGCATTTCTGAGAAAAAGCGTCTTGATAGACCGACAGAATAAATAAAATAAAATAAATGTCGTATATCGGCCATTTTATAAATTGTTGATTATCTCTGGAAGTACTAAACCGATTTTGATAATTCTTTCATCGGTCGAAAGCTACATCCTTTCCGGGTAACATAGGCTATGTGGTGTTGCCATACATATTATAATTAAAAAGATATTGCCATTTAAGTGTCATAAGGTGTCATATTTTATAAGTTGATGATTATCTCTGAAAGTACTAAACCGATTTTGATAATTCTTTCATCGGTCGAAAGCTACATCCTTTCCGGGTAACATAGGCTATGTGGTGTTGCCATACATATTATAATTAAAAAGATATTGCCATTTAAGTGTTATAAGGTGTCATATTTTATAAGTTGATGATTATATCTGGAAGTACTAAACCGATTTTGATAATTATTTCGCCGATCGAAAACTACACTATGCCAGATGACATAATCAGAAATAAATAAATATCTCTATGCTAGTACTACTTGTGTAATAGAAATAAATTAATTCAGTAAAAAGACTTTGATATTCATCACATTACCTTCTCAGTGTCATTATATACACTTCCTTTCAAGATTCATCAGTTTTTTATATTATTTCCGTCTTATGATTACTTAATAACTAGATAAACTTATATAATACTTGAGATATACATATTGTTTTACCAGCAACATATACACAGGGTTATTGCATTTCATTTCCTTTCATTTTGAATAGTTTTTATAAGTGTGTATTGCATTTAAGTATATTAATATTCCAATATGGGCAAATAGCAAGTTTCCAAAGGAACAACATCCTGAATTGCGCAGGAGTCGTGTGAACCGTAGGATTTGCTGTTTAGGGTTAACGCTCATATAAAACTTACAGTTAAATAAAACAAATAAATTACAAAACTTATGATAATATACGACGTTCCTTCTAATTGATGCCCTTAAGCTTCATTTTAATGACGCAACAGTAAAATATTTAAATATTTTAAAGTACTACTGTCTTAGTCTTTAAGATGTGTATTAATTTAGCCGTACCGCTATATCTCTGCATTTTAAATCTGTAATATCTTCCAAAATATTCATTTAAATTTCATGCTGTAAAGGGCCGTATTGATCTATATTAAATACACAATGTATTTAAGGTACCTAATTGGATAAGGATTAATGCTGTATTGTTTAAAATCGCTTTCTTAAATAAGCCATGGTTACATGTAAGAAGTAAAGGACAAAAATGGTTATTGTGGGTTATCCCTAAGAGATAGACATATACCATCGCGGACTTTTTTGTAGACCTTTTTAAGATGTACAACACTGTAGTACATTATTATACATTAGTACGTTAGTGTAAGTGCAAAAAATGTGTTTATTTACGACATCACATTAGAAACCTCTAAAACTATCAGTGTTTCTCTACTATATTATGTATGTATTATACATATAATCCTCTTGAATCACTCTCTCTATTAAAAAAACCGCATCAAAATCCGTTGCATAAAAAAGTTCTATACAACAACTTATAACTTATATTATTCTCTTAAAATAATGATCAATGTAAGGACAAACTGCAATCAGTTTTACGTATTTTAATTCACATAATAAATAAGGATAATAATATAAAATTATGTAATTACAGACGTCAGTGTCTCGTATCGAGATGCGGTCAACGTGCTGTTCGTGCGGATATAGCTAGACCTTGCAGTTCTGGATGACAAATTAGCATTAACCCTAATTGCGACTAAAAAAAAAAACCTTACCACAAATACATAAAATTGTAGTGTCTGTTTGTAATATTAAAATAACCGCTTTTTACTAAGTGCATATGGATGTATACACACACACACACGGTACATACATATACCAACATTTTTTTTTACAATTTTTGTCTGTCTGTTTGTTCTGGCTAATCTCTGAAATGGCTAGACCGATTTTAACGGGACGTTCAATGGCAGATAGCTGATGTAACAAGGAGTAACTTAGGCTATTTAACATCTCGCTACGACCCATAGGAGCGGAGCAACACGCGAACAAAGTCACGCGGGTCGGCTAGTTGTACATACCGACTTCTCTCAATAACGTCATTTAATATCCCATATAAAGTCAAGATTACATGAAAAATTGTTGTGTTTTATTAAAAAAAAAAATTGCTTTGTTAAACTGAAGATGAACAATAACAAATTGCTAGTATATATATGAAAAACATATGTGTGTATATGTCGAAAACAAGTAATTTCCCAACCACAAGTTAATACCGATAGTCCGATAAATGACTCGCACAATTACAATACATGTTAAACGTTCTGTAGTGAGTGGTGACGGTGAGTGGTGACCGCTTGCCTAAGCTATTGTTGAGCGAATCCATTGTACTCTATTTTACTACTAATTAATACATTTATATAACGAAAGCGTTAGTAGCTCAGTGGTTAGCGTGGTCCACTCCTGACACAAGCATGCCAGCTTACTAGGAGGGGTAATAGCAAAGAGGGAATACTAGTAGTATGTGATCCGTACTGCTAGTATTCTTTAAAAAAAAAAACAAAAAAAAAAGTGTATATATTAGGAGAGAACTGTTTTTTGTTTTTGTTTAGCTGATATAGCAAATAATATATATGTCGGAAACTAAAAAAAGGATGTACAACCATTTATCCGTTGTGCATATACGATGCTTATAAATGATTGTACATCCTTTTTTTAGTTTCCGACATCAGAAGTGGGATAAAACTTCGCTTCACATGAGGTCTGTCAGCCTTGTCGTTAGTAGATTATGACGTTGAAAGACTTGAGAAAATGTATGTCCTTTCTTTTAGTATTCCGACATACGTAAATATTTATTTAGATTGGGTAGTGGAAAAATAAATAAAGAAATATATAGAGGGGTAAACTGTGATAGCCCAGTGATTAAGACATACTTGAGAAGTCCTGGTCGATCCTGGGCACACACCTCTGACTCTGAGTGATGTGTGTTTTAAGCAATTAAATATCACTTGCTTTAACGGTGAAGGAATGCATCGTGAGGAAACCTGCACTCCTGAGAGTTCCCTAAAAGCGTGGCCAGTGTGGTGGATTATGGCCTAACTCCCTCTGAGGAGGAGACCCGGCTCAGCAAAGGCCATTAATGGGTTGTGATGATGATGATATGTGAGGCCTATATCAAAAGAATTCTGTTTCTAATTGTCAACACTGAACCAAGGAAATCAAAACCTATAAGGTAATAGTCATTTATTTAGTATCATAAAATTTGTCAACAAACCATGTCTTAAAGCATAGGTAAAGGGAAATGTCCATTTTAACAAATGGATTGCGACTTATGGTGATGTACCTGTAGGTGTCTTTCAATCTATGCGCGAGTCTTACTCGCATTTGGCTATTTCTTAGTATTTCCTTTCGAGGACTTAACAAAACAAATTGATTATACTGTTTAGCAGTAAAGTGTGGTAAATACTTACAGTGCGATGCGACAGATCAGTAACAGAGTCGTGGCGATTCTCAAGACTGCCAAGGCTGCAGCACGACGCTGAGGAAGACAGGCTGACGGAGTCAGCGCGCGCGCGGTGCGGCGACACCGCCACGTGCTTCAGCATTACTGTTTTGTGTACCTGCAACAAACAACATCATTAATAACATAGTCAACAGGAGTCATTACTGTGCGGCAATTCATATTGCAAAAATTGTGCAATCTACTTTGCAATTGTGTGTTACTTTACAGTTACTGCGCAGATCTTAAGCTGCGTTTCTACCAGAGATGAGCGAGGATGAGGAGGAATAGAATAACTTTATTTACTTAGCCTCGCACAGCCACAGAGTGTCTTAAATGAAATGATGTTTTTATAGTCCTTCAAATTATTTTTTTTAATCGCCCAACCACCGAGCCAAAACTGATATGTATATTAAATCAACGTACTCCTCTGTCTATTTCTTATTACTTCTAAATAACGGAACAGATTTTGATAAAGTTTTCACTATGAGAATGTATGGTAAACAAAGAAGGCTTCAATGTGTTTTGTAATTATTTTAATGGGATTGATAAAATAGTACAAAATAATGTCCTGTTTCGTCTACCTCTGTTCCTTTTCTCTTTACTTCTAAACTACACAACTAATTTAGATACAGTTTTCACTATTACAAAACAAGTTAAACAAAGAAGCTTTAATGAATACAATATTTAGATATTTAATTATAAAATTACTAAATTAAATCTAAAGTAACTTTTAAGTAACGTATATCGAATATTAACATAACTTAAACAATACAGTTAAATAATACTCGTTCATAAGTTTTAGACCAACGCTATTTCTATAGAAATACAATTGTTTAGCATATTTTTTGTCCTAAACCTTTACAGAGAACAGACAAGACGTACAGCACGTGCGACATTTAAGTTAGTATTGTCTTGTTTGGTTAGGAAGCGTCTTCTCACTTCTGAGAACCTCCTACCTGCATAACTTAACAACTTAACACGTTTTTGTGCATCACGATAGGGATTTTAGTTGTTTAGTTAATAACTAGTGTTTTTAGTTTTATTTAACTATGAATATATTTAAGTATGATGAACATTTTTGTCGAAATAATTCAAGTTACTTCGTTCTTACATTTTAAATGAGTATATAGCTCGTTTATTTATTCATTACATTATTTAAACTCCATATAAATACATTTGAGAGGCTACTTCTTTATTGTGTTATTGAATATAGTCGTTAACAAGTAACAAAATAAACCAACTAAGTCGAGATGAAACGAAACAGCTTCAACGTTTTGAGAAGCTTGTCGTTAAAAAAATATTGTTAAATTGAGTATAAACTCTAATAGAGTCTAATCCTGATTATGATATACAAAATAGTATGTAGATTGGAGACTCTATAAAAAGTCGTACTTAGTGCTCTAAATCTATTTAAAGTAACCCTCCTAATGAAACAAATTTTCCAAATTGTATTTTGTACTTTAATTTTTATGTGTTTTGCAAAGGAGTCTGATAATTACGAACTCACTAGCCACAATTACGCTCTGGCTTCTGTGGTTTTAAATACTATTTATATAAAACCATGTACGTGTTTTTGATCATTAAATAAAATAAAAACATAACAACAGTTACGTCACAAATTATACTACGAGTAATATATAAAAGCTGAAGAGTTTTTTGTTTGTTTGAACGTGCTAATCTCAGGAACTACAGGTCAGATTTGAAAAATTCTTTCAGTGTTAGATAACCCATTTATCGAGGAAGGCTTTAGGCCATATATTACCACGCTAAGACCAATAGGAGAGGAGCTACACGCGGACAAAGTCGCGCGAATAAAAATATGTCATGCAATTAAATAATAATTGCATAGTATACAATTATAAATAGTTTATTGCATAGTGACTAAAGGTCATGTAATGGTAACGAAGAACCATGACCTTTGGTGGTTCCTCATTCAGAGTGATGAAGATAGAGTATTTATTATAGCCATTAAAAGCTTTACAAAACAGTTATTACAGATTATTTATGTAGGATAAGCTAGTTCTCATGATAGAGAAATATTCGATTTTCCTAACATTTTCCATCACAAAGATCCAGTTTCTATCTCCCGACTCCTACAATAGATAATTTTCATAAATATACAATTTCAGTTAAATAATAACTTAAGTATTAATATTGTAGTTTAAGTTAAAGCTTTTAAAGGCGTTTTAATTATTTCACGAGGACAGGAATGTATATGTCTAACTTAATCACTACATAGTATAAAACAAAGTCGCTTCTATTTAAAACTAAGTAACAGATTTTTGCGCTTACATTGCAAACGCTGGCTAAACCCTACGAGGTAGATTAAAATAATGTACTACAGTATTGTACATCTTAAAAAGGTCTACAAAAAAGTCGTCAATGGTATATGTCTATCTCTTCGGGATAACCCACAATAACCATTTTTTATTCTTTACTTTTTACGAGAAATTATGGCTTATTAACGAAGCGATTTAAACCAGTACAGCATTAATCCTTATCCAATTAGGTACCTTAAATACATTGTGCATTTAATATAGATCAATATGGCTCTTTACAGCATGAAATTTAAATAAATATTATAGCGGTTACGGCTCACATGTATTTAGCCGTTAAATTGCACCCGGGCAAAGTCGGGACTGGCCGTCTAGTGGATATTTCTCTTCTCTTCTTTGTCAAAAAGAGGTTATTTACATCATTATTACAAAAAAACGGTCCAGCTAATATCCGTGTGAACATGTTTAATTTACGAAATATCCGTCAGTGCGCATCTTCGTAACGGTATTACCAAAATGGTTACAGTGATTCGAATTTCATAATAATGGTTTAGAAAGTTGTTATTGAATTTGTACGTAGATTCCATGTCGTTTTTTTTACAAATTGGAATATACGCCTGAAAATCCTGAAAGCATAGTAAGGTCATTTAGACTCCACAGATAAAGTGTACTCGTACTTTTACAACTTTTACTTTAATTTTTACTTTAATCTAATATATAAAGCTGAAGAGTTTGTTTGTTTGAACCCGCTAATCTCAGTAATTACTGGTCTGATTTGAAAAATTCTTTCAGTGTTAGATAGGCCATTTATCGAGGAAGGCTTTAAGCCATATTTCATCACGCTACGACCAAAAGCAGCGGAGCTATATGCGGACGAAGTCGCAAGGGTCGACTAGTACATATAATAATTGTTTAACTTCTTAGAATTTATCCCATACTTGGCGATTGGTATCTTTTTGTTATAAATATAATTATTGTGGGAACAATGTATATTTGAACAACCTACAAATTGTAATTAATCAATTATTCTAATAATAATTCTATTCTTTAAGTAAATGGTGACTATATTTTACTATAACACGATTTCATTTTGTTAATTTTATATTTTCTTTAGTGGCAACATTAGTTTATATTTTTGGCTTTGAATTGACAGATGATCCGACATACGCTTTTTATTATCCAATCAGAACGTTTCCCGCCTAAAAGATAGAAACGTTATGGAGGAAATTGTTCATAATATTACAGGACTCATTCCTGTGTACCACAAGGAAAAACTTCCAAAAACACTTACCTAATATTGGTCAATTGATTCAGGATTGGTGTTCAGTATTACCAAAGTTATCATATCGTTAACATTTAGTTTTAAATGTTACAAAATATATAACAATGGACACACCCACTCATTCATCGTCTGCGGCACATGGCGCGCCAATGCGATACACTTCATACCATCAATATTAATTAACATTACAGTTACTATTACACAATTACTATTAGATTTAATGTCATTTTATTGACAAGTAAAACAGTTGTAATTCTTTTTACAAGTTTTATTCAGTTGTATTTTAATCAAAATTTGTAAGTTTACCTCCTTGTCGGTTTAGTTGAAGTGACGTTGATATTCGGCTGAGTTTCTCGGTTGAGTTTCTTGCCAGTGTCTCTCATCAGACAAGCTGACTGACTGACCAATTTTTCAGTATCAAAAGTACTTTGTAAAAAGTCTAATTGAAACAAACTATTCTGAGTTGTTATAGGAACTCTGTAATAGTAAATCCATCGAGTTTGTGTTTGATTTGTGATGAAATGGAAAGTAAATAAATATAATAAAGAGCCTTATGGAACAAACCACCAGAATGGAAAGGGATAGAAAATATAGAAGAGATAAATGAAATCATTACAGTAAACAGAAAACCAGATTTCTGTACCTGAAGATATGACTAGAATGTGTTAATGAATAATATTTGAAAAAAAAAGGAGAACTGAATCCTACAGTGTTTTTTTTTATTTTTATGGATTGTTCGAGAAATACTCATTAATTAGATATTGATTTTGACGATTCTTTCTTATTAATGGGCCATGAAAACCAAGTTAAAAATTTAAATTTTGTTGGCTTTGGATTTCAATCATTGTTCGAAATCAAATAATGATTGAGTCAGTATTTGATTCATTATACATACACACATAACTGAGCTAATAACCGTATAAGTAAAGCGCGACCAATTGTTTCTGTATTTTGACGTTGGTTTCCGATAACTGATTCACGTTTGTTTGCTTTCTACTGCATTTAGCCCGCATTGTGCACTGTATGTGTATATTGCCTTTATAAGTCCTGTTCACATGGAATATTGTACTTAGGAACTCATATCAACATATTAATTTTCAATACCAATGTAATTTATATATGACTAATTCCCTCAGACATATCGGCCACACAACTCGACATGCACTTCACCCCCACGTCGCTAGATGGCGTACGACCAAACTCATTTGTTTACTTTGTATTCTTAAGTATTTATTTCGCGATAAAATATATCCTATGTCCTTCCTCAAGGTCTAAATTATCTCTATACCAAATTTCATAAAATTAGTTTAGTGATTTAAGCCTATAGACAAAAACAGAAAATATTTCCATCAATAGATGGCTTAAGTAGTATATAAAATTGCATTTTCGTTTGTTTAGTTTGTATTCTTAAGTATTACCTACGTTTCCTAAGTGTAACAGCCAAAAATATTTTTTTTTATATTTGAAAGTTGGCAGATGACTCTACTCCACCTGATGGTAAGTGGCAGTAGAGTCCAAATACGAGGGAGGTCAATAGAGTTGCAGAACTGCATTAGCCGCCCCCGCCCTGCCCACCTGCAAGACGTCTCTTCACGCCTCGTTTGAAGGATATAGGAAGGAGGGAACACGGGTGCCGGAAGTGAATTCTACTTTTTCGCTGTGCGAAGAGAGAAACGTAGATCCACCATGTTAACATGGTTGTAGTACATCAGAAGTAGCAAGAGACGTAGTCATAATACATGAATGTAATTATTTAATTGCCTTTTTCGTTAAATATAGTTAAGTATAGCTGCCGGCATACAAGTTTACGTATGACCTTGAATGCGCAGAAGTCATTATTAGGACCTTTTGACTAGGAGGGAGAGCGCGGGGAGAGAGCAGCGCGTCACGTGCGACGTTTTAATTAACGGGCGTCTGCTATTTGTCAAAATAGCAAACGTCACGGATAGAACCGCCAAAATGCGCTACTTTCCCCCACTACTTTTTCTCAAACGTACACTTATGTGCCGTCTGCTATAGTGGGCAAGCTCTTTAATCCTGCTTCAAAGTGTCAAGTCCCAGGAACTGCATGACTACCTATGTTACGATTTTTAATCTCTGTTCGGTTCTGTTCAAAGTATTTTAAGTAAAGGAGTAGAGGCTGTTTGTCTGGTTGTACAAGCAGACACTATAGTAGTTAGTACACTATCATCATCACGACCCTTCAATGGCCCACTGCTGAGCCGGGTCGCCTGCTCAGAATGAGGAGGGTATTAGTCCATCACGCTGGCCCAGTGCGGGTTGCCAGACTTCACACACCTTTGAGAACTTTTTGGGAACTCTCAGGAGTGCAGGTTTCCTCGCGATGTTTTCCTTCACACACATAACTCAGAGTCAGAGGTGTGTGCCCAGGATCGAACCTCGGACCTCCCGAATAAGACTTGAAGTCTCAACCACTGGGTCATCACTGCTCCTTAGTACGCTATAGTAGTAGTAAAATCATGTCAGCAGACGGATCTTTATGTGAACGAGACATAAAATTCTGAATTCTGAAGTTTATTGCTGGCTTTGTTCTTGGTACATTTTCGTTTTCTTCAAATGCCATGTTCATGAATATATATTGTCTGTTTATACATATATAAAGGATAAAACAAGGCAGTATAACATAAAGTTATTTGTTTAGAGCAGCTGTGCGTCCATATTTGATGGCCTGATTTCGATGTGACCGAATATGGTTGGCACCCACGTTTTACTACTATATTAAACATTATCTTACAATATGATTATTTAAACATAAAGTTCTCATACTAGTCTAGACAGAAGCCGAGTATTGCCTGGGGCTTAATATCTAGGAGCAGGTTTAAAGACATCTTCTACTATGCATAAACTCTCACCTTCACCACTCGACTTCGCTACCGAATATTAAAATAATAAAGTACATTACTCACGTACTCCTTGATAACAGATGCCTAGCACCAGACCACCAAACAACACTACACTATTAGTCTCACTATTTCTCTCTACTAACTCAATCCTATCGGAACGAGAGTTATATTGGTACGGGAGCCAATGAAAGATTTTCATGACCAAGTCCCTCCCAATCTGATGCCAGCTGACGTATCCACCACGTTATGGTCAGCTGACTTTATTTTTCCGTCAAGATACTAGGTAAACTATAATCCGACAAATTTTCAAATTGGGAGGAAATGACTGAATGAAAAAAAAATTTCTACATATTTGAGAGGCTGCCACTCCTCGCCCCACCCACGGAATTGCAACTGACGTTCACCAGTAATCATAATATATTTTCCTTATGCAGTATACGAATTTTGACTCGAGAGGAAATGATTGACCGAATTTGAATCTGGCTCCCGTATACACGTCTACACGTAGACTATACTCGAAATAATATAAAAGGAACTAACTACCGGCGAAAACTAATTTATCAACAGAGTTGCTGACTTTAAACCGGAATAATATCATAAATTACGCGAGAGGGTGACTAGATCTTTTCGTGGAAGGGTGATTGAGTCTTTTAATTCCCTCTAGACCCAATCCTGAACTTTTCTCGGTTAAAGTCGCGGTCAAACACTAGTAGGTTTATATGTTAGTGTAGTCATAAAAACGTGTAGGAAGAGTAGTAGTGTAAGTGTATAACAGACACGGACTTCCTACCTGATGATGTAAGCTGACACGCGATGCACGCATCACAACATTTCCCAGGGAAACTGTTACATACAGACATACGATACCATTTATTGTATACTAGCGATCTGTCCCGGCTTTGTGTGTCTACAATTATATGCATGTGAACATATAAAGTTTCCTCTTGAACCAAAAGACTGGTTGGTGAAAACTCCTTCTTGGCTTTGTTCGTACTTCGGCCATTTTGTACATAATATCTACAAGTTATATATATGTCGGAGCATAGTAAAAGATTATCGATTAATCGAATCGTTATCGTTGTCTATGGCGTTGGAGTGGGGTAGTAGTCACTTCCGTTGTTTTGACAGTCTCTACCCTCGACCCTTTATATGCGATCGACAGTCTAACTGAAGTCTTAGTTGTGCGCGGTCTCTCAAGAAGTGAACATCATCTAAGTAGTGCTAGTGATAGTGATAGTGTCAAGTGCAGTGTAGTGTGGAAGTGCTGTCCAACTAAGGTCACGTAAGTCCTTACAATGTAATTGCCACGTGGTTAAGTAAACACAATGTTAGGTTAGGTTAGCCTTAGGTTAGGTTAGCCTTGTGTTAGATTCGGTTTATGTGCGTTTAACCTTAGGTTTAAATAGGGAGCCTAGCAGTGGAGGCGAGTGTTATGATCATTTAAAGGAATTCCTTAAGCCTACACGTGGTCACAAGTCCAAGGCACTGCTTAGGTTTCTCTCGTAATTGTTAGAGATCATATTTGATCATTTATCGGTTCAATAGGAGTATCTACGTCGCGTTTGCCCAATATTCCATTCAATACCATCACCCCCTTTTAGTGTTCCCCAATATTCCCCATCTTCCTCCTTCCATCTCCTTTCACATCGTTTTAAAATCCCCGACATATATAAACCTTTCTCGTTTATCGCTTTTTCAATAATGAAAACAGTATCAAAATGTGTAACGTGGTATAGAAGAAATGATACAAGAAACAGACGAAGACGGACGACAGCTATAATGTTATTTTATAGATTATTTTTAACTATAAAAAAACTTCTTTTGAACCATGTAGCTTTTATCCTCATTAGTAAATAACTTTCTGTGTCTGTTGCTCTTTCACGCCAAACCTATGGGACCGATTTAAATGAAATTTGGTATATAGATAGTCTAGAGCCTGAGAAAGGATATAGGTTACTTTTTAATGCGAAAAAAGGTTTGTAAGGGATTGAAAAGGGGGGATGAAAAGTTGTATGGACGTATCATCATTTTTAGAGCTAGAAGCTTGAAGCATATTGTTTAAGTTGTTGATTCGATATAAATAAATATGACATACAAATATATACCCTCAGGGGTGTAAAATACTAAAGGGGAAAAACACTATTCTGTCTGTTACGCAATGATGCTTAGACTAAACCTTGGGAAAGGACATACGCTATGTTTTATCGCGAAAACAGCGACCTAGCGACACCTAGCTGCATAGCGAACTAGCGACATAGCAAGCTAACGACATTTCGATCGTATCGATAATATTATTTTATCAAAAGTCTTCTTTACTTTTTATAATTACACAATCTGAAGGGAGCGAAGGAAGTTTTAATTCATTATAAGCATAAAGAAAAAGGTATCCGGTATAAAACTTTACAAAATCAGTCTACTCCAGATTTGAAAGGGTTATGATTAAGGTAGCTAATAGATTACGCTCCCTTCCATTAAATATTGCATCTAATGAAAAAGTCGCTATAGCCAAACCATTGTCTTCTCCAGATTCTGGGGAAGCCAAGGTGGTGTATCAATTTGTAATTAATAGTTTAGAATAAGTAGATTAAAAAATTATTACTCAACAACCTTGACATGACACAGCGACCGTGACAAAACAGGATATAGAAATAGGGGATAAAAGTTTGTATGTTGAAATATTTAGTCTATTGACGTGCATTTTATAATAATTTGCGGTCTCTTTCATCATTAAAAAAACCATAAGACATCCTTTATAACGTTCTCTATCTATAGTATAACCACGTAGTTAATTAATGTTAAATTTGTAGAGGAAACTATAAATGGAGACAGGATACCGCGCGTGTTTACGAAATTATAAATACTGTTACAGTCAAAACACATTACCGGCTAATAGGAGTGTTTATATTGCGCTAATAGATTTATTTTTTTATTTACTTTATTACATATTATATATAGCCTATAGCCTTCCTCGATAAATAGGCTATATAACACTGAAAGAATTTTTTAAATCGGACCAATAGTTCCTGAGATCAGCGCGTTCAAGCAAACAAACTCTTGAGCTTTTTGTATTAGATTAGATGACATGCTCGCTTAGATGATAGTATTTTTATCAGTGCGACTTTAGTATTTGATATTAATTTCAGCTTGCTACCTCCACGCTTTCCTGAAAAAAATGACTTGACTAACAGACAGACAGACGGATTAAGGTACTCTAAAAAGATTGATTTTTATATACATATAAGTTTTACAATTTCTCTATAATTTAAGGTAGAAATTAATTAAATTATGGAGCCAATTTAAATTATATGTGCTTGTTTGAATATTTTTTTTTTTTCGATTTATTTTACATGGCTTTTGTACGACATGTACATGTCAGCCCCATCATACCCTAATAACAATAAAAATGAAAACTAATTTAACTGAATAAAATAAAAATGACAATAAAAATGTAAGCTTACTATACTAAATATTTAAATAAAAATAAAGCTGGTTCAGATACTGGACAACACAAAATAGAAAAAAACAGTCCTAAATCAGTTGTATTTAACCTAAAGTTTCTTACAAGTTTATTTCTGACAGACTGAAATCTAGTACATTCGGCTAGAACATGATGCACATATTTGGATTTAATAACCTAAAAGTCAACTAAACATATGATGTGTCATCTCTCAATAATAACTCGAATATGGACGGGACACAAGATGTCCATCGGAGGAAGTCCATATTTTGAGTTTCTACAATGCATCAACCCTCTCCTACATTTAAACTTCTTAAGCAAATCAGCAACTACACTAATTATTTAAACATTCAGCAAAATATCTTTAAATACACAACACTTTGAAGAACTAAACCTTCTAGTGTCAAAAGCCCTCTCATCTCTTCACTATGACGACAAGAATTGGGGTCGTAGGCCTGTGTTACCAAGTACCTTCTACTTCATTTAAAGAAGCTTACAAGGGGTAAGCAACAGTATGTAACGCATGTTTAAATGAGTTTTATTAATTGCCGAGAATGTACCTTGAGTCTTATTTGTATAAGTTGATTAAATCCATTAGACGAGTAACTTGAACGTTAATATTATATTTAATGCAATACTAATAGTTTTGAATTAACTTATTTATGATGTTTTGGGCCAACACGTTGTTAAGTATATAAGTGTGCTAAACAAAGAAATGTGTGGTATGAGATCTAAAGTGGATTGTTCCTTTGGTTGAGACATCCAGGTCAATTGATAAATACTGGAATTACCCACTGACCCTTAATCATGGACGAGATCCTGTCTTCGCCTATTGCTACTACTGTTGAGAAATATATCTAGAAATAAAAAGATAGTATGTTCGTATAAACGCTCATAAGTTCAGAATGACTGCACCAAATCGGGTAATCCTTTTGTTGTTGTGTTAGTAACTGTCAGGAGAAGGTTTGTATAAAATAAATAGTGAGTGAGACAGAAGAATGAGCGAGTGAGTGAGATGGTGGTGTCTACTACAAAACAGTGACATACTACGCATTATAGAATAGATATTCAACGGAAATAATAGGGAAATAGTATATAGTTGCGGATGGAAAAGTATGAATGAATGAATAAGTGAGTGAGTTCTAAGCATAATTTTAATACAATTTGATGATGCCTACCTTTCCTTTTCTTACATAATAATAAACATATAAAAAATGTTGATATGGAGGTGATATGAAATCAATCATCCTGTCATTGTCATCATATCAACTTCATTGTAATTCTATACTACTGTGGAAGTCTCATTCATACGGAGACTAAACAAAATATCCACTAAGAATAAATTGATTAGCTTCCACTTAGATACATTTTATTATTTACATTGCTGCTGATTGTTTATTCTGCTCTTCTGTTAACTGTACCTATTAGTCTATACATTGTTATGGTTCCGTCCATTAAAATTAATAGTCTAGTCAACAAGTGCTTTTTAGGTCGAAACTTGTTCTAATTCTCCAACAATTATCTATATTATAACTTTCATTCGATTCGGAATGTCTTGTAGAAACTTTTTGAGAAAATTGAGGGGCCGCTCGCAAGAATTGCAGAAGTTATAAACAATTAAGTGAAAAAAAGGGGGGTTTGGTTTTTTGCAAATATCTCGAAAACTATTTGAGATTTTTGATATTTGAAAAAAGATTCAAAGAGAACAGGAAATTTCCCTAAAAAAAGTCCATACTCTCGGAAATGTAGGACCAATATTTGTAATTTTCCCAGAGGGTTGAAAATACGCCCGAAAACGGGTACTCCGGCTTGGACAAGCCACGCCACTTTGGACATTTAATGAATAAATATTATTTTAACTTTTTAAATATGAAAATGTGAAATGAAATGAATGAATGAAAAGCGAAAGGTAGGGGTCTACCGAATCGATCAATGAACAATAAATAATCCGCGGTCTAAAAATTTTTATCGCGATTTTAAATATATAAATTTCATTATAAACATTTTTTTTTGCGAGCGGCTCTTCGATTTTCTATCTAAAGTATCTACGTGCCATTCCGAATCGAATGATTTCGACCTAAAAGCACTTGTTGACAAGACTATAACCCTTATACGAAGACCCCTATTTGTCAGGAATGAGTGGAGATATCAAGATATACTTAATAACATATATCTAGGTCTGCAGTCATTGTTGATAGCTTCTAATTAGCTTACATATTTCAAATTGCTTTTTTTCACATGCGCATAGCATGAAACACAGTGTGACGTCACGCCTTGTTTTTTTTTTGCAAAAACTCAAAATATTTTACGATAAACTTTTGCCATTGAGAATACTCTCTTCCAACTAACACTCTTGATGTTAAAAGACATAGGTTTTACCTCAGCAACCATAATTGTGCGTCATGAAACCTAAAATGTACAATGCTGCCACCCGTAATGGCACAAAATTGTCATTTTATTTTCTCCATTGTTGAGTTGAGTAGTGTTAAATATAATTTTTGGAGTTCATGATCATCAGTACAAAACAACAACCAGCATATTGCAGCCGATGCAATAAGCTTAAAGTGATTAATACAAAAACCCTGCATCATGTGAACACGAGTAATTACTGGTAAGATTTGACCGGTCATCGCTCTGTTATGGCTACTACACACACATACATACACACGTAACGCGATGCTACCGTATCGCCGTATCGCTTCCACGACATGGATACTGTTACTGTTTGATCAGCTTTAACAATCATTTATCTACATGTATATATTATCTACTATGCGACTCGTTTTCACTTCGCTGAGGAGTATTTATACAGTTCACTCACTCATTCACTCATCTCATCGTTAAGGCAGCGTTCGTAAGAATCGTTTTCGTTCGACCGTCGTTTCTCCGACTTACTGCAGCAAATTCAACTACCACGGAAAAGTCTTATCATTTTTTGGGTTAATATATATTTCTGACATTCACAAATAACGTGGCTTTCTATTGGTAAAAGAATTTTCAAAATCTGTTCAGTAGATCCAGAGATTAACCCCTACAACCTCACAAACATTACCTCTTTATAATATTAGTATAGTAAGTATAGATTATCTTAAATCTCTTAGAAAATCAAATTCAATATAAATCTCCTGTTAAATTAAGAAGACGAATAAAAGAAGGGTTTCTTTACTCAAAACGAGAAAAAATAAATTCCCTTATTAATCAGGAAGAAAATCGCATAAAGAAAATATAACTTTAAAAAGTACCCTCTTCAGTTTTTAAACAAAAGATACTTTCTAAGAAATTAAAAATTAATTATAAATGCTCACTTTTTAATGTTTCGAAATAATATAGAAAAAAAAATAAAATGCCTTTTACAGCAATTTTTCCCATTTTTGGTTTAGTAAGTGGTAGTGGTAGCTCCTAGAAATAGTGGAACTAGTGGTATTATTAATGGAGGTAGTTCGAAGGGTTGAATACTTTGCATTTACTAGAGTTTGTCATTAAATAGGGTTTATACTCAAACTTAATGTAAATTCTATTTTTGTCAATAGTGTGTATAAGCCTTAGCTTAATGATTCAATCCATGAGCGGAAACGTCTGTATGAATGCTCGCAAAAAACCTCCAAAACACCGCGCCTCATACAAATTATTCACTGACTGGAATATTTAATATTATCAATTGGGATATTATAAAAAAAATAAAATATGCAATGTCTTTGACCTAAGATATAATCCTCGCTTCTTTGAGGTCTAGATTAGCGTCATACAGCGTTTTAGTTTTTTTGTCAAACACAAATTTGAATTTGGTATGTATTGATCAATTTCGGCTGTAAGACTAAGTATTTTGTTACTGGCAACATTTTTAACTTAGTTTAAATAAAATTATAATAATATGAATAATTTGAGACTGGATCAAAAGTATATCCTTTATTCAATTGCAACACTCGCCTTCGCTGTCCAAGTTCTCTCTTTTAACCTAAGGTTAGGTTAACCTAAACCCAACTTACGCGCCGACATAAATATGTCGGGGACAGTATATGTAGTTGGGACAGGATAGTAATGGAGGCCGTGCCGGGCTATAGTGAGGGTAGGATAGTAATAAAGAGGACTTGTTGTTATTCCTTACTTACTTAGGTTTAGGTTAGGTTAGCCTTATGTCGCTGAGGCGTCACAGTTGTTTGCGTAAGCGTTCCTGTGGCGCCTCCCTACAGTGGAGGTAATCACAGTTGTTTGCGTAAGCGTTCCTGTGGCGCCTCCCTACAGTGGAGGTAAGGTAACGTTGGTTTTAGTGGGTATGCCTTGAACCGCCGCTCGCCCAATGACGGACGGCATCAAGAAGAGCCCCACATAACCCCCCCGCTCGTCGGCGAGGGGTATGCATAAAGCGCATTTCCAACGATAGAAAAAAAAAGGTTAGCCTTATGTTAACCTAACCTTAACAGGCAGTGGACGCCACCACTGACCCCTTAACTGATCCCTTAACTACAGAATCGTGATATTCGATTTTTAATTCATCCTAATCGGCTCTCTCTGTTCTGACATATCCAACAACATATTTGGGAAATAAAGAATATTCACATAAAATTCTTTGTTCGAGTTTTTCAGAATTCAGTGTAACTTTAGTTAATATTTTTTAGAAATATTATATACCATTGATATGGTGACAAGTATAGGTACATTAGGTTCCAAATTATTTTTCATATTTTTTAATAAGTTAGCAACACCCGCAAATATAGAGCTAACAAGCTCTTCTCGGGTACTTTTTATTTTATTCCAAGACTGTCCGATCTCTGCTCCGATACACTTGAGCCGATTGTCAGACGGTGATCTGCTCACCTGGTGACAATTATGGCCGTGCAGTGTGCAGTGGTGTGGTGTCGTAATGCTAAGTAGTAAACTGAATATACCACGTCTTTCTTACTAATATATTACTTTTTGCTTTACGTATATTCAAAGATGATTTTTTTATTCGATTATGAATTCTATACATAACTGCAGAGACAATTACTGTAGACGTTCGCGCGTTATGAGAATATTAAACGCAGAATACTAACACCATATTGGTTTATGGGATTTCATGGTATTTGACATAATATTGGAAGGAATACAAAGGTAAAGACTTATAATCGCGGTTAATACCTTTTATTTTATTCCAAGACCTCTGTTCCGATAGAGTTAAGTCACTTGTCAAACTAAGTTCGCTTGAAAATCGTCGTGGTTGTACAGTAATGTGGTGTTGTAATGCTGGAACTCCATTGTGAGGGATTTCGTGAATGTAACAGTATTTAATTTATTACTTTCGATAATAAATTATCTAAAAGTAAATCAATCTCTAATACTATTTCAATTAATCAATCAAATAAACGTTACACTTGATACTAATGATCATTTTACGCGCCATATTGGATATCTTTGTACATACTTTTTCACGATACAAGACAGTGGTTCCAAAACTTCACAATACATTGCTTTCTTATGTACATTGCAGGCAAAATGTTGATGTTGATAACTTTATAGTGGCGAGTTTTATTCCAAGTGCACTTACTATCCTGATCTTGATAATGTATAATCTATGCCCTGATAGATTCAAATGATTTCATACAGTAAACAGTGCAAAAGTATTTTTTTTTATGATAGATAAGGGACAATCGAGCAGACGGTCCACCTAATGGAAAGTGGCTACCGTCGCCCATGGACATCGACAAAACTAGAGGGTATCTCTTGTTTTGTTGATGCGTTGCCGCCTTGAAGATAGGGGAGGAGGAGCGAAGAGAAGACTGCTGCGGTTTCAATGGACCCCAAGCAAGAACCCAGTATTTATTGGAACCGCAGTAGTAATAGGATGAGAGAGGGAGGGTCTCAAAGTAAGGATGCAATGTATGTATCATTCCTTCAATAGTAGTAGAAGTAGTAGTATGGTAGCCGGCACCAAACTTTAGGTCTAACATAAAATAGTGGGGGAAAGTAGCGCATTGTAACAGACGCGCGGGAATTGAAACTACTATACTTACGTGCGTTTTTAATGTTGTAAGGTTTAAAAATCTTTTTTATCCCTGCGATTAGTACGCACAAACATAATATAAGTATACTTTTTATTATATATTATGAGAATAATGATCGTAGTATAACAGATTATCGATTCATATCGCGTGCGAATATCTTGAATGCTCGTGGGCCATTCTCAAGAGACTTCCACCCTTTGATGTATGACCTTAAAGGACATTATTCCACGTTCTGTTGAAGGGCAACTATTGTATGGATTTATAGTTTGTCCACACGATGTCTTATTTATATTTTAAATTCCCGTGTTTGTTGGTTGGTCTATTTTTGAATAGATTACTAGCAGTATGGATCACAAACTACCATTCCTTAACCCCTCCAAGTAAGCTAAAATGCTTTAGCCACGTCTGTAGTCAAATGACTAAGATTTGAACCGACAACCTATCGATCGTGAATCCAACTCCTGAACCACTCACCTACTGACGCTTCTTTAATGTTTTAACAGCGCGAAGAATCAGCCTGATTTTCACAGACATACCTTATTAATCTCAAATTTACATAATATACAGGACTAGCTGTCCCGTCACTTTGCTGAATTTGACAACTGGTTAAAGTTTTATCAAAATCTTTTTAGCGTTTCAAACATTAAATTCGACTAATTGTGTCTCGAATTTTAGCTAACAAACGTCAATAATGTTGGAAGCGTAATTTAGGTTTTAGGTTTAGATAAGACTAGCCTTGTGTCATGTTAATTTTATCCTTAAGTTTAGACGGAGAGCCTAGGCCGTGGAGGTGAGTGTTCACGTACCTATGTGGCATGGTCACAAGTCAAAGGCACTGCTTGAGTCCTTGTCAGAATAGTACGAAGTAGTATTAATCGCACCCGTAACTTTGGGTGTAGCCACTACTGAATAGATTTTGAAGAAACTTTACAATAGTATAGCTTACACATCACAATAATATATAGACTATAATTTGTAATGTAACACTAGCTAGTAACAAGATATTTCTATTAATTTCTTCTAATTTCTTAATTTAATTCTATTCCTGTCCATTTTCATTCTCATATCATTAAAAAGTTTTTTTTGATTTGAATCATTTCTTGTCAATAGGCGATAAAATGGTGACCACTTGTAGCTAATAATGGATCTGCGTGTGAACAAGTGAACATTGTATAGGGATCGAGTTTTTGCAGTTTGTCTGCGTCTGCGTTTGTTTCTTGGTATTTATTTTTATTGTGATTCAATGCCAATGACATTTTGTGGGATTTATTATTTACTAGTCGACCCGCCCCGGCTTCGCACGGGTACCACTTACAATACTAAGGTTTTATCAAATTCATTTAATTTTGATTATAATGTTGCTAAATAAAAATATTCAGGCGCTTAAGGCAGTAAACATATTTTATTCTTATCCCGCAGGAACTCTAAATTTTTCCGGGATAAAAAGTAGCCTATGTATTAATCCAGGTTGCAAACTACCTGCGTGCCAAATTTCATTGAAATCGATTCAGCCGTTTTTGTGTGATTGAGTTACAAACATCCAAACATATAAACTTTCAGATTTATAATGTTAGTAAGAATTAAGATAAGCGCCACAAAAGAACTTAAAAGTCTCTTTACCAACATGTAAAAAAGGTGTATGTTATATACATTATCTATACAATAACACCAATAGAAGCTACAATCCTTGTCAGTGTAAATCTGTTCGTAACTTAAAACATAGGTCGACTAGAATGAGACAAAAGGGAAAATTTCTAGGCTTATTATTTTACCTACTTTTCCCTTTTGCGAAAGTGTGCAAATAGTTATGTTTCCCCACACTGTCGAACGTAATTAACTAATTACAACAATGTACACGACAATGTGTAATGTCGTAAAGTCTCTCCCACGGCCTTAGGGCTTACACTAACCGACTTAAATTATATATATAGCAACACCGTTTATAAATTAGTGTTCGCGGGTAGTTCATTTTATATATATATCGAGTAGAAAATATAATTTTCGTTCCGATAGGATTGAGTTAGTCTGTCAAGTTAAACCGCGCAGTACATATTGAAATATTAACACTAGTAAGTGTAGTGTTGTTTGGTGGCGTGGTACTAGGCCCTCCGTTATCGACGAGCACATGAGTGATATACTTTGTTATTTTTTAGAAGACGTCTTTAAGCCTGCCTTTGCGTCTCAGCTTCATTCTGGTAAGGGTTAACTTAATGTAGCAACACTTTCTAGCTCCTCATATAATTAGGATCAAACTTCACTTGGTAAGTTCGTTTGATTATGTGAGGGATAGGTAATATAATGCATATTAGACCGAGGATAGTGTTATGTGTTGTTTTGTATCCCACGACACCTTCAATACTTTTTTCTCCAATTAATATTTAATAGATTAGCGACAAAGCTAGAACTGGTTTAGTAAACAAAAAATCTCATCGCTATCTCACCACACTCTCCCACGACCCGCCTTCATATAGTATAAATATACAACCTGTTGTTATAACATATACGACACATTACAAATAATTAATAATGATTATCTGGATTATTTATTTATTAATATATTTCATTATAAAAGAGAAACTTTACAATCAAAACGATTTCCTAATAGACTACTTTGCGAAAATTTGATTGTTATTTTGTCCTTCTTTTAAGCTATAACAGTGTAACAGACAGATGCAATTTATTGCAAAAGGATAGCTTAAATAACGTACACTATTTTTCTCCCCTAAAATTGGTAGTTCCTATGGGATAATATATAAGAAACTAACGTAAATATATCGTATCTATATTCCAATTTTATTCTATGACACGAATCCAGTTATACTCCTTTAAAGGCTAGGACTTGTCGACTTGTAGGACGTAATTAAGCACTGATTGATGTACTTTACATCGATGGAGCGTTAATGAGTCAACAGGAGATAGATCAAATACTTGTGCAATAAAAATAAACTGGATTTAATGGGTTTATTTACTACTAGCTGTCCGCCCTCGCTTCGCTCCGGGTATTTAAAAAAATATTATAATTGATGTCCTTAATTGTGTCATTGCAAGCAATCGTGACTAATGTCGGTCATGTAACAAAAACAGAAACAGTCACAACTGAGTATTTATTGAGTTACCTACACTTAGGTTACGACAAGTTTCATTGGAAGCCATTGTGACTAATGTCGGTCATGTGACAAAAACAGAAACTGTCACAACGGAGTGTTTATTAAGTTACGTATTCTTAGGTTACGACAAGTTTCATTGGAAGCCTTCGTGACTAATGTCGGTCATGTGACAAAAACAGAAACTGTCACAACGGAGTGTTTATTAAGTTACGTATTCTTAGGTTACGACAAGTTTCATTGGAAGCCATTGTGACTGATGTCGGGCATGTGAGAGTAACAGAATATGTCACACCGTGGTGTTTCTTGTGTTACGCCTTCTTAGGTTGCGAGAAGTTTTATTGGAAGCCATTATGACTAATGTCGGTCATGTGACAATAACAGAAATAGTCACAACTGAGTATTTATTGAGTTACATACACTTAGGTAACGAAAAGTTTCATTGGAAGCCATCATGACTAATGTCAGTCATGTGACAAAAACAGAAACTGTCACAACGGGGTGTTTATTGAGTTACCTACACTTAGGTCACGACAAGTTTCATTGGAAGCCATTGTGACTAATGTCGGTCATGTGACAGTAACAGAATATGTCACACCGTGGTGTTTCTTGTGTTACGCCTTCTTAGGTTGCGAGAAGTTTTATTGGAAGCCATTGTGACTAATGTCGGTCATGTGACAAAAACAGAAACTGTCACAACGGAGTGTATATTGAGTTACCTACACTTAGGTTACGAAAAGTTTCATTGGAAGCCATCGTGACTAATGTCGGTCATGTGACAAAAACAGAAACTGTCACAACGGAGTGTTTATTAAGTTACATATTCTTAGGTTACGACAAGTTTCATTGGAAGCCATCGTGACTAATGTCGGACATGTGACAAAAACAGAAACTGTCACAACGGAGTGTTTATTAAGTTACATATTCTTAGGTTACGACAAGTTTCATTGGAAGCCATCGTGACTAATGTCGGTCATGTGACAAAAACAGAAACTGTCACAACGGAGTGTTTATTAAGTTACATATTCTTAGGTTACGACAAGTTTCATTGGAAGCCATCGTGACTAATGTCGGTCATGTGACAAAAACAGAAACTGTCACAACGGAGTGTTTATTAAGTTACATATTCTTAGGTTACGACAAGTTTCATTGGAAGCCATCGTGACTAATGTCGGTCATGTGACAAAAACAGAAACTGTCACAACGGAGTGTTTATTAAGTTACATATTCTTAGGTTACGACAAGTTTCATTGGAAGCCATCGTGACTAATGTCGGTCATGTGACAAAAACAGAAACTGTCACAACGGAGTGTTTATTAAGTTACATATTCTTAGGTTACGAAAAGTTTCATTGGAAGCCATCGTGACTAATGTCGGTCATGTGACAAAAACAGAAACTGTCACAACGGAGTGTTTATTAAGTTACATATTCTTAGGTTACGACAAGTTTCATTGGAAGCCATCGTGACTAATGTCGGTCATGTGACAAAAACAGAAACTGTCACAACGGAGTGTTTATTAAGTTACGTATTCTTAGGTTACGACAAGTTTCATTGGAAGCCATTGTGACTGATGTCGGTCATGTGACAAAAACAGAAACTGTCACAACGGAGTGTTTATTGACTTACCTACACTTAGGTCACGACAAGTTTCATTGGAAGCCATTGTGACTGATGTCGGACATGTGACAAAAACAGAAACTGTCACAAAGGAGTGTTTATTGAGTTACCTACACTTAGGTTACGACAAGTTTCATTGGAAGCAATCGTGACTAATGTCGGTCATGTGACAAAAACAGAAACTGTCACAACTGAGTATTTATTGAGATACCTACTCTTTCTTACTCGTGAACATAATGTTCTGTACAATTATCCAACATGTCGCAAGGCCAAATTACATCAAGTGAATTATCTGAGTTTGTGAGCAATTTAGCAGAAACACAGAGTCCACTAATTGTACAGAATCTACTCGGCAGTAGATGGCCTTGTAGATATATGCTTTAACGAATACCCTCGCTTCACCTCAGGCTTAACTATGATAGAGGCGTAGTGGAATTTCACGAACAGGAAATTTTAATTAAAATAACAAGTATTAGTAGCTCATATTCAATGAAATAGTCATCACAATCGGTTCAATATTTCCATAGATTACAAAATAATTCACAACATACAAAAGTCACATTAAAACGTTGAAAAGTTTGACTAATACGGAACTCTATATTTTAAAATATTAATAACGTATTGCGTGACTGCAACATGGTTTAATATAACAACAATGTTGTATAGAAAGTTAATAGTCAAAATGACAGTATTTAGTGCTCGTCCTCACGCTAGTCTGGTTTAGATGATATTATGTTGTTCATGATTAATTGAAAGATAATGGTAAAAGTTAACTAGAAATTATTTCTAGAAGAAAAATTTAAACTTTTCAACCTAGATAATTTACAGTGCTACAAAATTTCATAGTTATAAATATCAGTTATATACAATGTTTGAAAATGTACGTATATTGGTTGATTAATGCATTGCAACTCATCTCAATAGGTAGGTCACATAATACAATCTTTAAATATTTTAAAAGTATGTATATTCAAACGCGATTAACTCAAAAACTATTAAACGCATTTTCATGCAGTTTTCAGTAATGGAAGGAGTATTTTATAAGGAAGATTTAAGTATATAATTTATTAAGGTTTTGTATAAATTTAATAAAATATTTCAATAAATATTGAAGATGTCAGAAACTGACGTTCGCAGCATATTGTATTACAATCTTGTGTTCAAATACACTAATTTGTTATTTTACTTGTTTGTTTTTAGTCGAATAGGTACTATATTCCACTTTCCAACCGCTTTACCCTCGAAATGCTTGTTACGCTCCAAATACATGGAAACGTTCTAACTAAGTCCTGATAAACTGCCCATTGATTTTGTACACTCTACCATGTAATTAAAACCAGCAAAGATGGAGATTACTAAAAGAGGTCAATTAGACACTGTGCTGCAGATGTTGAAATAAATGTTATCCTTTAGACAAGATAACCTGTGTACGAATTGTGTATATAACACAAAAGATTTCAAAGTTTGAGGTATGATCATCACGATCTGTAATAACAATCTAAGTTCGTTGCCAGTTCTTCTCATCATCTGACTGACAATATAGAAGTGTCAAAAGTACTTTGTAAAAAGTTTTATTGAAATAAACTATTTTGAGTTTAATATTAATGACTATACTTTATTTGTTCTGTATACTGTGACGTCACAACTTATTAAAATGGTACCGTTACGTACTTGTACTAATTTTTACTCAGTACAGTTTACTCTTTCCTCCACTCCCATAGACGTAGTCACGAAAAATTTCATAATCGATTCAGTAGTTTTTGGACAAACAAACATACAAAAATAAAAACAATCAAATCTTTCTTCTTTATATAATAGTATAGATTATTTTTAGTTAGTGTTAAATACAAGAAAGCTTCTTTTAGTTATGAAATTAAATAATGTATCATACAATCTATTTTACTTTTACTTATAAAGTAAAATAAACAAACACGAGGCGTGCATAGTTATCAGTGAACTATATGAGTTAATGCGTCGCCAACAGATAAACTATAGATAGTATTTTTTCCATAACTTTTTACTGCGCAATCGCAACCTTTGTTTACGTATAACATAAAATGATGGTAAATAAAGATAAAACTTTGAACTTGCGTGATAAATTATGGTACAGTTTTATGGTGTTTATGTGTTGGTTGTTTTATTTATGGACTCTTTTATGGTTTATCACTCGAAATATACTTCTAGCTAGGAAGAAGGAAATCCATAGGAGCTGAACTATATTATTTATTGATGGATCTTTGCCTCGATGAAACATGGAGTGTTTTTGTGTAAGTCTTGATCAGTTAAAGCAGTATTTACAGTGATTTTACTCCGTCTCCGAGACTTAAGGACCAGATATGGACTGCAAGAGTAACTTCATGGACAGAACTACAGGAAAAAGGATAAAAAGGTTGTCCATTATCAAGATGGGAGGACAATATAAAAATTATTGCTGGCCCTAGATGAATACAAGTAGCCCAAAATAGAACCAAATGGAAGGACTTGGAGGAGGCCTTCACCTGTTTAATGGGTTCTTGCCAATCACTAGGTTCGATAAAATACATTATTTATTTTCTTTGCAATTTTTTAAGCAGAAAATAAAAGGTTCTGTATTTTTTATTATTTTATTTTATTAAGAATGAAGTGGGTTTATTATAATTAGTTAGTGACATTGCATGGTACAGGCCTAGTGGGTACCATTCCTTACGCTTTAGGTTAGGTTGGTTAGGAAGAGAATTACGAACACACGCACATGCATATGAATAAATATCATTTATCAATGTATAGGTTGATTGCATTACGAGTAAGGTAGAACGACGGATAACGTAATAATATTAGTATTAGTATAGATGAGTAATCTCCGGGCAGCAGAGTAGCAGTAGTGGCAGCTGGAAGCAATTGAGCAAATGAATCCGGCGCCATACCAGTTACCTACCAATACATCGCACGAGAGATATCGTAAAATTTATCCTTTCATTTTTTTTAAACAATATGCCAAATATATTTGTTGACTGGTTTGGACGATGCAAATGACAGTTGTGATGCAAATGTGGACAAGTAAGCTAAATCTATAAAAACATATATCGGAAGTGTAAGTTAGGCTTAGGTTACCATTGTGTTAGGTTAGCCATGTGTTGAGATAGCCTTATGTATTGTGATACCCCCTCGATTCTCTGACATATATGACGGAGGTTCAGGCATCACCTCACTATTCGATGGGTCACACTGATTACGCGGTAGTCGACGGATAAATTATAAGGTTAGGAAACGCGGTGATTTCGACACAACGTGGGAGCAACAACCGGTCGCACTAGTGTCTCGTCCCAAAGTGAATCCAAAACTAAGCGCTCCTCATGACATCTCAAACGTCAACTGTCATGTCGCACATTGACAGCCATCAAAATCGATGCCAACGTTGTATCGACTTCACCCAAGTGTACAACTTGACGTTTCCTTCTATTAGAGATGGCGCCACAGGTAGTGACGCTGCGACATATATGTAGGAGCATAGTAAAAGATTATCGATTATTCGAATCGTTATCGTTGTCTATGGCGTTGGAGTGGGATAGTAGTCACTTCCGTTGTTTTGACAGTCTCTACCCTCGACCCTTTATATGCGATCGACAGTCTAACTGAAGTCTTAGTCGTGCGCGGTCTCTCAAGAAGTGAACATCATCTAAGTAGTGCTAGTGATAATGTCAAGTGCAGTGTAGTGTGGAAGTGCTGTCCAACTAAGGTCACGTAAGTCCTTACAATGTAATTGCCACGTGGTTAAGTAAACACAATGTTAGGTTAGGTTAGCCTTAGGTTAAGTTAGGTTAGCCTTGTGTTAGATTCGGTTTATGTGCGTTTAACCTTGGGTTTAAACAGAGAGCCTGAGCAGTGGAGGCGAGTGTTATGATCATTTAAAGGACGTCCTTAAGCCTACACCTTGGTTACAAGTCCAAGGCACTGCTTAGGTTTCTCTCGTAATTGTTAGAGATCATATTTGATCATTTATCGGTTCAGCAGAAGTATCTGCGTCGCGTTTACCCAATATTCCATTCGATACCATCCCCCCTGTTAGTGTTCCCCAATATTCCCCATCTTCTTCCTTCACCTCCTTCCTTCTCATTATTTAAAATCCCTGACATATACATATTCTTTTTGTTGAGAAATAATTGGCTTTCGAGTCAGTTTTTAGAGGTTAAATATAGCCTATTCTTCCTGTAATTTATTATAGTGTACTTTTGGATGTAAGATATACTTACGTGCATCCAAATCGTAATATAAATTTATCCATGGCTAGTTTTGGAGTCAATTAAAAACATGTAAACCTAATATGGTGCGTAGTTGAACTATGGGCCAACTCTCTATAATATATATATAGTTATAACACATTTGGTCAAGTCCTTTACAACGAGCTAGCAACCGTTAATAACTTTGTATTCGCGGCCTTTTATTTTATTTCAAGATTGTATATAACCTCTATTTCCATAGACTTGAGCCAGTTGTCAAACGGAGCTAGTCTGATGACCATTATGGTCGTGCTGTGGTGTTTTGTCGTGATGCTGGGTCTGCATTTGCAAGGTGTGGAGTAAGTGTTTAATATTGATGGGTCGCTGATCGGTTTTAAGTGTTACTGTGCGGTATCGGTTCAATTATAGTCACTAGAAAATAAAAACACAAAATAACTATAGTTTAAAAGTATAAGAAAAGTATCTCGTACGAATTAATTTAAGACAAAGGAAGAGCCCTCATATGATTAAGTGTTAGAATGGCTATTAACTCAGTTATTTGGTGTGGGTAGACCGATACAGTTCTAACTTATTGACAGTTAGAACTGTATCGGTCTACTAGAGACTAGCTAACAGATAGACAGGCAACGATGTAATCACTTGTATATCCTCCATTTATTCCCACAATTTGAGGGAAGAGGATGATAACTTGAGGTATTTAGTCTACTACAAAGAACTACTAGAAGTAAATTCAGCAAAAACATATTAACCTGTATAAATATCAAATATAATTCCCAAAGGATAACCCAGTTTACATAAACTATAATCTACCCTGAGTTTATATAAGGCATATCAACCACTGATATAACTATGCAGAGCTATGGATACTGTCACCTCTGGGATGGCTCTGTCAAATACCATCTCGACGCTTTAGACTTGGTTGATCGCCATGCTAGGAGACACATCGGAGATAAGACCTTAGTACGGCGAAAATTCCAGTCTAGAGCATCGACGCAAAGTTGCGTGCCTGTCAGTATATTACAGAATATATTTTGGATGTGCCCAGAAGCTGCATGATTTATACTAGCATCACCATCTTACCATCGAACCACTAGACGATATGAGTGTCTTCACCTCTTTGTAGTTGACTTTCTTCAGTTCCACTCCTGAGCAGCGGACTACTCAGGAGTGGAACACCTTACTGGAATACGTACAAAAGAGTTTACAGTATATTGGCAACCTAATTTCTGCAAGATTTCTTTACTTGAAAATTGCTCTTAAAATAGATTTCTGGGGCCGTTCAAGTATTACGTAAGCATTAAAGAGTGGCGGGGGGGTCCTTGCTTTGCTTATTTTTGATGAAATGAGGAATGGGGAGGTCTGCATGGTGATTGCGGCAGTCAATAAAAAAGTAAACTCGCACATCGAAACATAAATATCCCTATGGATGCATCAATGTTTACGTAAGCACGGAGGGGAAAGGATATTGGAAAATTACTTGAACGGTACCTCTGTTTAATAGAGAGGACATGTCAGTCCACTTGCTAGCTTCAAATAATATAGCATGCTATTCGTATGTCAGTGGTCAACAACGCTAACCCGATTGTTATCAACACACACAGCCTTGGCGAGCGGATGCTGTTAAGCGATAGCTAAGCAAATAATATATTTTAATACGTTTATATCAAGGGCAGTGTTAAGAACGCGAGTTTAGTTTAACGTTATATAATGAAAAATGAATTAAAAGTAAACAATAGCATAGTCTGGCATATTCTTGTCCCAACTGTTTTTAGTCTGCCATATTCTTGTTCCAACTGTTTTAGTTTGACACAATAAATGCATAACTATGACAGTTCTGTTATTAGTATGTCGTGAACATTGAACACTATTAGAATGACAGTGAGTTAATTATAGTATAACCTAACAGTGATTATTCTTTACGGTAGGATATATCATATTTGTAGAATTTTCATTTATTTCTTTATCTGCTATAAAACTTCTTGAAGTTCTTGTAACTTTATTTTATTATCTATTATAATTAAGGGTTGAATAGCGGAGGGGATAATTGTTAACGTAAGAATCTCTGTAAACCTGCACCTGGGTCGCAAGCTCCAAGCACTTATCAGCTTCTGTACAGTAATTCTATGAAACCTCAATTTGAGATTAGAAATAAAAGAAACAATAAACAATATGGAATGAATTCAAAAGTGAGTACTTTCAAAATAAGAATCCTAAAAGTTAGGGTTACCATAAAATAAATCAACAAAGGGCAACGTCCACGCCTGGAATGCGAGAGTGAGAGCTACCGAACAATGGCACATCTGCGCAGTGCGCTTGCGCAGCGCGACGCTGAGAAAAAACGCTCAATCTTTTAATACTTAGATTTTTGGATCAAGTGAACTTCACATATATGATCATTTAATGTAAGTTATGACGTTAATGGGAGTCGTCATTATGTGGAGAGAATCTTATATATAAAGCAGAAGTGTTTGTTTATTTGTTTGCTTGAACGCGCTAAGCTCAGGAACTACTGGTCCGATTTGAAAAATTCTTACAGTGTTAGATAGGCCATTTACCGAGGAAGGCTATAGGCTATATATCATCACGCTAACACCAATAGGAGCGGAGCTATACGCGGACAAAGTCGTGCGGGTCGGCGATTTAATATATTATCTTTTTGAAGTCGGTTAAATTCATCATCGAAACCGGAAATCTCTCCATTTTTTGTTATGCAGAAATTGGGTTTTTATTCATTAATGATATTCGAAATTCAAACGGAAATAGCCAAGTTGTCAAATGAAGTTTAGTATCAACATTTTGTAATGCAGTTTTGTAATCTGTAAAGTTATTAGATATTTTTAATTCATATTTTTGTAGGTTGTTTCATTAGAACCATTGCCCGTAATTTGCATAAAAATATCTTTAACCGAGGAGACTTTTTTCTTTGCTTTAGACTTAGATGAAAAAAAAACATAGATTACATAATATTCAAAATTTTATTATAATTAGCAAAATCAAACAGGCAAACAAATAAAAATCATTATTGGTATAAAAACCCCTTAAATTATCGAAAATAAATGGAATTTAAAAGCAAACAATATACCAATCAAATCACTTATTGTTCTAGTGATAAAATTCCAGTGCGCACGCGACGCGTCGAGTGTGAATAATGCATTCTACTCGAACTTGAAACTACTTTCCAATTTCAGATATACTGTTTTACATGTTTTTACATATTAATGTATGTACAACAGTATAATCAATAGAAAATGAAAACTATAGTCTGGCATTTATATTATTATCACATCTGTTTTAATATCTAAATACAGTCGACTCAAGAATACGGGTATTCTTGAGTCGACTGTTTTATCCCAACTAGTTTCCCAAATTAGCAGTAATTTATTATGACGATAACTTTTAACTAAAAAACAGTTAAGGAAGTTATTATTTAATAAAAAAAGTCTGAATAAATACAAAAAATATTAGAAAAGTACTTTTAAGGCGTATTCCAAGTAAAAATCACTTTACGTCAATAAAAAATGACACAAGAAATTTGATAGATCACCAAAAAATAAGTTTATAGAAAAAAGTTAATAAGTTTCAGTTTAAACTAATAAAAAGTAACGATTGGCGACAGAACGTCCAAAGATCAACGTGAATCATTGGTGAGTCATCAATCAGTGATGATTCTGAGAGAATCAGAAGTAACAGGATTTAATAATATCTTATTATGGTATTTTACTACTTAGCGTGTCAGTATTGACTATAAGTCAGTTATTAACAAAGTTTAGTTTGTTATAATGTGTCATGTTACATTAAGGTTAATGCAAAAATAAAATTAATAAGCACTGAGTATTGGTGTAACATTTCGTTTGTTATGAAAGTTGTAAAGAAGAGACATAGTGCAGATATTCGAGAAGAATGACATCACAATACATTTATCTGATGACCTTTATGACGAACGAATGATATCTCAATAATATCATGATTTCTGAGATATGTTCTTTAAATAGATATAGTATAGACGATTTGTTAAAAGTTGTATGTTACCTACTGAAATATATAACTATAGAAATATTTTATTACATTACGTCTTCATTGCAATCGTTTAGTATCGCTATTGTATAATATCAAGTAACTTATCGATCATTGTTCCATGTTACAAAGTTTGAATGAATATTCGTCAACATATAATTACTTAATTTTCTGTTTAAAAAAAAAACAAATATTTGATTTAATTGTATAAAAGTGGAGTCTGTTTGTAATATTAAAATAACCGCGTTTTACTAAGTGCATATAGATGTATACACGCACACACCAGATATACCAACAACAACATTTTTTGTCTGTGTGTCTGTTTGTTCCGGCTAATCTCTGAAACGGCTGGACAGATTTTGACGGGACTTTCACTGGCAGATAGCTGATATAACAAGGAGTAACTCAAGAAATTTAACATCTTGCTACGACCTATAGGAACGGAGCAATACGCGAACGAAGTCGCGGGGGTCGGCTAGTGTTAAATAAGATCAAGCGAGTAATTGCTATTAGTGTCAAGAATAAAAATGACATACACAGAAAAGATAATATGTATAAGAAAGAAGCTTGCATATAGTTAGCTTTAAAAAAGATTTTTGTGGTATAAGAAGATAATTGACCATAAACATCAACAATTAAATAAACTTTTATATAATAAAAAAAAAAAAAAAAAAAAAAAAATAAACTTTTTCTTGTATGCAAAGGCCTGTGCAATTAGAGTGGAAATTTCAATTCATGTAGTGTTACAATTTTAAATAATAAAGATATAGTTAAGTCAGTGACACTGCAACTCCAAGATAGTGCAAGCCGAGAGCGTGAGATCTGTCTCCATTGTCAAATGGTTCTCACACAAAAATGTGCAACCCATCTTATTGGAGCAATGCAGAAACCGCGAGAAACGGTGGAATTGAAAACGTTCATAAAAAATGATGTAAAACTTGCTTGATTGTTTTATGGATAACGTTGCCCAATGGTTATTAAGAGTCCGAAACGCTTTCATTAAAAAGCATAAGCATTCTTCTCGCAAAACAAAATTTTGGGATAACAAATATTCGTACATGTTTGATGTTTATGATAAGCAAATTCCTTTCTTGTTGTAGATTGAAATTCCATAACAAATTGTGATAATATTGAACATACAAACATTCAGCTTGGTACTACTAGTGAAAAGGTAGTCCTAAGTAAACAAAACTCTATATCTATTTTGATAAAAGTTAACTAGTTCTGGCTCCACTTTGGCGTTTTAAACTACGTCTATAGACTTGGGTGTAGCTTTTCTAATAAATATTACATTCTTGGCAATATTGAAAGAAAGGTATTGTGGTGTTTAATACTCTTATTAGTTTCTGAATACAGCTGTAACGATTTTTATTAGAATCTTGTACTTAGGATCATATCACATGTTGCACACGACATAACTGTTACACGTTTAAAACAATCATTCACGTGCCACGTGATTTAACTATAATATTTATTATACATTCGCTTTTGTAATTCTTAAACAATAACTGAATTATCAATATTTAAATTTGTCTATAGATTATAGTTTCTACTAACTTGTCTAACTGTTTTTATAAAATTTTAATACGTTTAAATAAAACTCCTTTAAACTGGAAGAAAATAGGCAATTGATAATATTACATTTGTCTTTTGAAATTCCAAGTCAGCTACAACAAATATTAAATCATATTCTTGTGCCAACTGTTATAGTCTGGCACTTATATTCTTGCTCCAACTTTTTTAGTCTGGCACCATTACTGGCTTGTCTCAATTGTTTTTAACTAACTTCAAAAAGGAGGAGGTTCTCAATTCGATTGGTATATATATATTTTTTTTTATGTATGTATATTAATTACGCTGAGATTTATGATCCGATTTACGTGATTCTTCCTTAGTTAGATATGGAATAGTTGCCATTTGGACCCATAAAAATTTAAAATAGTTTGACCTGTAGTTTTCATTTCATAAACATTGTTTCCTTTCTGTTTCTCGGGATCTATATAGTTAAAGGCGCGCGGCACCTTTCGTAGGCCTACCCATAGCTACTTAAAATAAAATTACTATTAAATACATTACAATAAAAAGCAACGAAATGATATAGTCTACCTGATTTACAGAACAACCTATTACAGACACAAAAAAGTAAAAAAAAAACTACGTTTCAAAAACCGACTTCAAACTAAAAATGCACTAAAAAGTAAGAAATAGTATGGTATAGTAATAGTAGTAGTTAAATAGATATACCTATTATTATTCTATCTCACTACACGTCTGTTCACCTGGCTGGCACCGACTTCAAAAATAACAATTATTATATATTATTGTCTTAATAAAGAGAGAATAATAAATAACGGACTTATTTCTTACAATTTAGTGCATTTTTAGTTTGAAGTTAGTTTTTTGAAACGTAGTTTTTTTTTTAACAATAAACATATGATTGTAATTAAACGATAAATAGGGTGAAAGACAGACATTATGAGTAAAAAAACAGTAGAGCAAATATTGTAGGAACACAATTATCACGTAAAGCGTGAGTCGGTAAATGCAATTATTTGATTAAAACACAATTTGCCACGGTCGAAGCGTGAAGGCAATTTAACATGTGATTTATGTGCTACATACCGTAAACAAATGTTTATCAATTGTTTAAAGAACTCTCTCTTTCTCTCTTGTCACAACTTATCTTTAACTTTTTTATTTACTGCTTTTAAGATAGGCAATGGCTGCAACAGGCGAAAAGATTTTTAGTCTGGCATTTTATGTGGTAATGTAAACAAATATATCTCTCTTACACCCTAACATGGCTTATTTATAATTTTCTGCTGCCAAACTGAATAAAAGTTTATGATTTTTAGTCTGGTAAATTCATAACTTATTTTTAATGATAAAATCGCTTTTGCAGTGTGTCACAGATGTTTTGCGACGACTTTTTCGGGATTATGAGAAAGAGGGCAGCATCTGTGATGAGCAGAATGCGGGGCAGTTCCAATAGCATTCTGAATAGCCTCTCTGTGAAATGGGAAAACCCGTATTTGATGCTCTGGATAGAAGATAGTTTGTATTTTAATATACTAACATAGTTCATAAGTTTATTGTTTTACTAACCCAACATGGATAATCTTGTCTGAATTGAATAAATGAATTGAATTGAATTAAAAAAAAGATAGACTAAAATTAATTTTTGAATTTATTTATTCAGTACTGAAAAATATTAATAGATTATCGGCAGGCAAAAGGATTTTTGTTCTAGTAAATCCTTTTGAGTGATAAAATAGCCATCCTTGTACCTATTGTGATACGTTATTTATTTTCAAAGTACAAAAATAGTATTTAGGAATTTAAGGAGGAATTTTGACCTTATTTCATGACATAGTTGAAATATCCAGACTTTTACTGAACTTCCAATTTGTATTTCCTCAACATAACTGAACTGATAATTGATATATGCTCCTCTAATTCTATTTATATATTTAAGTCGTCTTTTTACCCGACTACGGAGAAGTCAAAAGGAAGAGTTATGATTTTGGCAGTTTATGTATGTATCTATGTATGTTTGTCTAGCGTCTAAACTACTGAAACAATTTTCATGAATGAGGTGTCAATAGATTCGTAATAATGGCGCGGGTGACGTAGGCTATAAAAAATTTATGATTTTTTTATGACAGAATTTATACCTCAGATTCTAACCTCGAAAAAAATTAAACTGAGATAATTATCACGTGTTTGGTATCAAAAGAAAGGTCTTGGCGAGCACATTACAAATATGTATATATAACATATTGTTTAAGTCAACATATATGTTTAAAATGTGGTCGTATAGTCCGCACGTTCCTGTCGTTACAGTTATTCACTCGTTTATACAAATAAAACCCAACATTACGTTACAATATGAGATTATAAAGGTTATCTCGATCGGGAAACGGAAAACTATTAAATAAAAAAATAAAGTTTAAAAAACTATAACCCGACTACGTAAAAACTGTTTGCACTATCCCGTATTTGTACAATAGAACCTTTCACCGAAGGTTGTCTGTTAGAGATTACTTATTTAGCAATAAGACCGCCTTTGCATACTCTCTGTTTTTGTAATATTTGTTAATTTAATTTCCTGTATTTAGTGTGTGCAATAAAGTGCTTATCTATCTATTTAATGCATTTTTTATTTATTATTTCCCCATTAATTCACCCCCACATTCCTTTCGGTTAAAGGAAATTCTTAAGTATTTATAAATTGTATAATCATTACTTAAATGATACAACTTTATGCTATTAGTATTTAAAATGCTCAGACTTAAATACTGAAACGTTCTATCTATTTAAATTCCATCAAGATTCAATTAATTGGCAACACCTAATAAACCTTCTACAGACAGTTCAACGTTTATGTATTCTCCTTAATCTTGATTCTCTGCTTTAATTTATCTTTTATAGGTGATTTATTTTCTATTAAGCGACCACCTGAGTTGTGTTAATGTTTACTGCTACTAGAATACAGTTCACTGCACATTGCCGGCGATTCGATGTCCTATCAGGCAATTGTACACAATATCAATCAATTTAATGAGAAACATGTTTACAAATAAATATTATAAAGTATTTTATGGCAATTAAAATCTATACTTTTTGAACTAATGCGGTTTAAAAAATTAAATCCTTTTTAAATAAATAAATAAATTTTTATATTTAATTTTTTTTTTATTTCAGAAAAAATCAATATTTTTACTAAGCACAATATTTTATAAATTTACTTAATAAAAAAATTATTATAATTCAGCTGCCAATAATATACTGATAAATATATAATGATAAATCTACGAAAAAGGATTTATTTAGAACTATAAAAAAATTACACAAATCCTAAACCTATTACACAGTGAAGAAAATAATACTTGTTCTAAGTTCGTGTGCGGTAGAAATCCCCTTAAATAGAAGATCAAAGCCTTAGTATAAATATAATAAAAATAGTAAAAGCTTTTAGGTATTTATCACATCAATACTCCGGAACGATACTTCCTACACATCAAACGAATAAATATAAACAACCAATACTTATTTTCACACTAAATAACTATTATTCAGCGTGACGGGTTGTTCTTACGAAGATACGCCATCACTAGCACGTTTAGAACTTTCCAGACTCGTAAATATCAAGTATATATAATATAACAACAGGAATAAGAAAAAACCTGGAAAACAGACGGAAAAACTAGTAGTGCCTGGCGGTTGAGATCCAGAACTAAGTTTAAAGAGCCTTTTTTGTCTATCATTTATCAACAAAATCGTCAACAAATAATATTTATACATAAATAATTTGATATTTACACCAGAAATTAGCGAGGATACATATACATTTACCTAGCTTCGGTCAGATTGTGTCAAATGAAGCGATTCTATTGGTGGAAGAGGACATCTCTGGTAAAAACCCAGCCTAAAACTATCATGGATATATCAGAAGAGAGCTTATTAACTGTCGAGTTCGTAGAGATATTTTTAAAATAAACAAATTGAATTTACTAGAAAATGTTATCAACAGTGTTGCCAGTGTAAAAGATAAAAAAAATATCGTATTTTTATGATCATACATAAAACATTTAAAGCGTCAGAATGAATTTTTAATTTTATGTTCTCGTTAGGCTAATAAAGCTCAAACTTTTATAGCATCAGTAATTATTATAGGAGACATTGTAAGAGCACAAATAGATTTTTTTATTAACTACCTTAACTATTACATAACTACCCAAAAACAGGCTTATGTCCCATAAGTTGTGATTTCCTGAACAATTTTTTATTCAACTGGCAATGTATTTCTGGAAATGCTACATCACTCCTCTTGACATCAACTACAAATTATCTATACTATTATATAAAGAGGAAAGATTTGATTGTTTGTATGTTTGTATGTTTGTTTGTTTGTTGCGAATAGGCTCGAAAAGTACTGAACCGATTTTGAAAATTCTTTCACCGATAGGAAGCTACATCCTTTCCGGGTAACATAGGCTATGTGGTGTTGCCATAAATACTCTAATTAAAAAGATATGGCCATTTAAGTGCCATAAGGTGGCCATTTTGTAAATTGAAGGGTTTCTCAGGAACTACTAATTCGATTTTAATTTTTTTTTCACTGATAGAAAAATGCTCTTTTCGTAAGTGACAAAGGTTTTTTAGTGTTGCCATATGCATTTTTTAATAAATAGAATATGGCCATTTTGACGTAACTAACCCGATTTTAAGAAATTCTTTCGCTAATAGAAAACTATGCTTTTCGTGAGTGACAAAGGTGATTCAGTGTTGCCATATACATATTTTAATTCACGAATTTGGCCATTTTGGCGTAACTAACCCGATTTTAAAAATTCTTTCGCTAATAGAAAACTATGCTTTTCGTGAGTGACAAAGGTGATTCAGTGTTGCCATATACATATTTTAATTCACGAATTTAGCCATTTTGACATAACTAACCCGATTTTAAAAATTCTTTCGCTAATAGAAAACTATGCTTTTCGTGAGTGACAAAGGTGATTCAGTGTTGCCATATACATATTTTAATTCACGAATTTGGCCATTTTGACGTAACTAACCCGATTTTCAAAATTCTTTCGCTAATAGAAAACTATGCTTTTCGTGAGTGACAAAATTGATTCAGTGTTGCCATATACATATTTTAATTCACGAATTTAGCCATTTTGACGTAACTAACCCGATTTTAAAAATTCTTTCGCTAATAGAAAACTATGCTTTTCGTGAGTGACAAAATTGATTCAGTGTTGCCATATACATATTTTAATTCACGAATTTAGCCATTTTGACATAACTAACCCGATTTTAAAAATTCTTTCGCTAATAGAAAACTATGCTTTTCGTGAGTGACAAAATTGATTCAGTGTTGCCATATACATTTTTTAATTCACGAATTCAGCCATTTTGACGTAACTAACCCGATTTTCAAAATTCTTTCGCTAATAGAAAACTATGCTTTTCGTGAGTGACAAAATTGATTCAGTGTTGCCATATACATATTTTAATTCACGAATTTAGCCATTTTGACATAACTAACCCGATTTTAAAAATTCTTTCGCTAATAGAAAACTATGCTTTTCGTGAGTGACAAAATTGATTCAGTGTTGCCATATACATTTTTTAATTCACGAATTTAGCCATTTTGACGTATCTAACCCGATTTTAAAAATTCTTTCGCTAATAGAAAACTATGCTTTTCGTGAGTGACAAAGGTGATTCAGTGTTGCCATATACATATTTTAATTCACGAATTTGGCCATTTTGACGTAACTAACCCGATTTTCAAAATTCTTTCGCTAATAGAAAACTATGCTTTCGTGAGTGACAAAGGTGATTCAGTGTTGCCATATACATATTTTAATTCACGAATTTGGCCATTTTGACGTAACTAACCCGATTTTAAAAATTCTTTCGCTAATAGAAAACTATGCTTTTCGTGAGTGACAAAGGTGATTCAGTGTTGCCATATACATTTTTTAATTCACAAATTTAGCCATTTTGACGTAACTAACCCGATTTTTAAAATTTCGTTCGCTAATAGAAAACTATGCTTTTCGTGAGTGACAAAGGTGATTCAGTGTTGCCATATACATATTTTAATTCACGAATTTGGCCATTTTGACGTAACTAACCCGATTTTAAAAATTCTTTCGCTAATAGAAAACTATGCTTTTCGTGAGTGACAAAGGTGATTCAGTGTTGCCATATACATTTTTTAATTCACGAATTTGGCCATTTTGGCGTAACTAACCCGATTTTAAAAATTCTTTCGCTAATAGAAAACTATGCTTTTCGTGAGTGACAAAGGTGATTCAGTGTTGCCATATACATTTTTTAATTCACAAATTTAGCCATTTTGACGTAACTAACCCGATTTTTAAAATTTCGTTCGCTAATAGAAAACTATGCTTTTCGTGAGTGACAAAGGTGATTCAGTGTTGCCATATACATATTTTAATTCACGAATTTGGCCATTTTGACGTAACTAACCCGATTTTAAAAATTCTTTCGCTAATAGAAAACTATGCTTTTCGTGAGTGACAAAGGTGATTCAGTGTTGCCATATACATTTTTTAATTCACGAATTTGGCCATTTTGGCGTAACTAACCCGATTTTAAAAATTCTTTCGCTAATAGAAAACTATGCTTTTCGTGAGTGACAAAGGTGATTCAGTGTTGCCATAAACACTTTTTTAATTAATATAACACGGCCGTGTTACTACTGATCTGATTTTAAAAATTCTTTCACTGAGGAAGTCTACAGTATTTCTGTCTCTCTTCCTCTTATATACTATCATTCTCTCTCATCCTGTCTCTTTTTTCTCTCTTTAATATTTATCTTTATCTCTGTTCAGAATGGTCAGTCTCTGTTCGGTTTTTTTTTCGAGAGTCTCTCTCTCTCCTTTATTTTTATTTTTGTACATATATTCTTAATTTAACATATACTTTAACGTGGACGAAGTCACGGTAGTCGACTAGTATAAAATAAAATTCAATACGGCAGCCGTCCCATATTCAAATATAAATGAAAATATACAAATATTTTTTCTTTTTAATGGATTAGTATTTAATGTTAAGATTATTTAAAGCTGCGGCGTGTAATTTATTTTACAACGTTCTCAAAGGACTAGTAGGCGCTAGAGTATGTTCTGGTCGTCGTGTGACCATGTCGAAATTCAGTGTTAAATCGTACAGTATTATAGACGGACCGACAAAGGGATTGTAATGGCAAGAGCGATTTGTTTCTATGATACTCCATAACAATATATTGACGAGTTATGATTGTAATACCAATATTTATAGATTTCTTTATACTTACGAGTATATAGAGTGAAAAACGTATTTTTTATATTTAACTAGTCAACACGTCCCGGCTTCACATGTGTGCAATTTAACAATTGCAGTTAGATTTAATGAAAAATACTTAATTTTCAATACATACAATATATTTACAATACATTTGAGTATAGTTACTAATTCAATGTATTAAATAGTAAGACAGTGGCATTTATCGTAATCCTAACTAGTATAATCATTACGAAACTGCGATTTAATATACTACTTACGCCATCTATTGACGGATAGACGGTCTGTCTCTCGGTTACATAATCAGGCTTAAATCACTGAACCGATTATGATGAAAAACGATACAGAGGTAAAGTAGAGCTTGAGGAAAGACATAGGCTATGTTTTATCGTGAAAAAAATACTTAAGAATACTTAGTAAACAATTGAGTGTGCTCGTACGCCATCTATCGACGTGGGGGTGAAGTGCATGTCGAGATGTGTGTCCGTTGTGTCTTTGGGAATTAGTCAATAGACAATATTCTTTATAGCTTATTTATATTATTAACCTTATTTTTAAATACCTTTTAGGTATATCACAAGGAAGTGGAGTGACGAAATGAGTCATGAGAACACCTTGTTGCAAAGTCCGAGACAAATTCATACGTGATTCATGTGGTAAGTACTATCGTGCGACGCCTAAACTAAAGATGGAAAACTTTTAAAAAAATGTGAAAGAGATCTTTTTCTCTCTAAGTTCATTTTCGTTGACGAAGGATGACCTTTGACCATTAAAGGAATGAAGGACCATTATGTGATTACTATTGTGTAAAACATCACTTTGATGCGACACTTACAAGTAGATTATGATTCGTGTTGCTATCTATCCGGTGTTTCCCCTATTTGACGTAGTTTATAATGCCTACAGGGAGTTTTTAAATGATTATAGAAGTTTAGTTTAGTGATTTTTAGGATCAAACATTACAATTGAAATTTACTCCTTTTTTTTTTGTTAGTTTGGTACGAATGAAGCTATTATATTCAGTTTTAAAATGTTTAAGTGGTAACCAAGTGTTGCCACGTGCTACAACTTAAAACTTAATTGAGTTTCAACTTCAAGTAGCTCGTTCTTGACCTTCAGGCTTCAGTACCATAGTTAAATGTTCAGACGGATTTATCATCGTTATCTGTTTTTAGTTATTTTGAATGCATGTCTGTTTTACGTTAAGTTAATATTTGAGCTGTAGCTTTTTTCCAGAAGTTTATAAAAATTCAAAAACCCACCATTTTTGAATTACAGTTTATTTATAAAACATTCTTATGCATTTTAACTGTAATATGCATCGACAAAATAGGACAAGGTTCTAAAGTTGACTGAATTTCTAAACACCAGAAAATTACTAAAAAAAATAATATTGTAATTGCAATAATATTTCCCGCCAAAAAAATGTTAACAACTTAAAACTAAAATCCTACCATTTTACCTAATTACCTTAACAGTTAAATGATTAATTTTAATATATGTAATACATACCGGTATCAGTAATTCCAGACACAATCACAAAGCCCTTCGGGCGCACAGAGCACAACACAGCATATCACACTGGCACTACGTACATCGGGGGCGCACTACTGCGAGCGTCGCGACACGTGCGTCGCGCGCGGAGCTTCGGCGCGGAGTGAGCCGCACCCGCGGCCGTCGCCGGCCAGAGGCTGCGCTTGCGCATGCTATGCATATTGTAATTATTAGTAGTCTCTCATTATTGCTGTTTTACTACTATCCCCTATTTGTATTATAAATGTAGTATTATAATAATATTCATTTTAAGTTCTATTCGAGGTATAAACAAAATAATTATTCGGGTATACATTTTTTAATATGATATTTTTATTGATTGAAATAATAAAATGTGTCTAATGTGCCTTACCATTACACACATTTTCTTATCGCTATGACAAGGCTGCACGGTGTAATACCTTTGCCTTTTCGATTAAATAAAAACAGAGAAATGAAATGGGTCCAATGTACGTTTTACCATTACGCACATTTTCTTATCGCTATGACAAGGCTGTACGGTGTAATACCTTTGCCTTTTCGATTAAATAAAATCAGAGAAATGAAATGGGTCCAATGTACGTTACCATTACACACATTTTCTTATCGCTATGACAAGGCTGTACGGTGTAATACCTTTGCCTTTTCGATTAAATAAAAACAGAGAAATGAAATGGGTCCAATGTGCCTTTCCGTTATGGAATAAAAATAGAAATAATGTGTCTAATATACGTAACATTACACAATTTTCTTTTATGTCTAAGACAAGGCTGTACGGTGTAACACCTTTGCCTGTTCGATTAAATAATAAAAATGTTGCCATTGATGTTGTTTAAAATCTCCCATTTGTTTAGGGTGAAGCTTGTTTTTCATAATCAAAGTTGAAATGTCTAATTACTGTGAAGGGGGCTAGGGGGGTCCAATAACTACGTCACGGACGTTTTTTCCCGGTTAGGGCACCTTCACATCGTCCTATAAGGAACTACGTTCCAAAAATTGTAATAGAAACTATTGAATAAATTTTACTGTATTCTGCATTATCATTTAAAATCCTTTACAGTGTTCTGCTAGATCTATATTAAACCCTTTGTAGAGCAAAGAGATCTACCAGCGTTTGTGCATTCATTATCTTTAATATAAAATTATTGTTTTACTATGCCTTTTTATATTAGTCCCTATATACTATCACGTGATATTATATAACTTAAAAGTCTTCCTTGATAATTGGGCTATCCCACATTAAAATATTTTATCATCAAATCCTACAATTAGTTCCTGAGATGAATTATTCAACAGTTCAACCAAAACAAGCAAACTCTTCAACGTTATAAAACTCTGAAGACCAAAACGTAATAATTAAATATAGTATTAATTAGAAATGTTGATTTCTTCTACTCGTGTTATTGCATGTGAGTCCAGGGCTCCTGGAAGATCGAGGCCACGAGGCCACTGTGCCTTATATAAAAGTTTGTTTAATTATACAAGGTCGTCTCACAATTTTATATTGCTTGATAGACAGACGAGCATTCAACAAGGATTTAACTGCCAAGAGATTTATGATAGCATTCAGCAACTCTATTAGTCTCTACATTTGGTAAATTAACAAGGTCAGCGTTATATAAGACGCTTGAGACGCAGATAATAAAACTTCACAAAAGGATGACACCCAAATAGAAATGTAGAGTATGAAACATTAAGCATTGGAGACACATAATTTGTTAATTCTATGTTTAACTATACGAGTGTCTCGCCCTCGCCTCGCTACGGGTTTTTAAAGCATAATTATAATTAATATCCTTAAACTCCCACTTGATAATAGTGTAGCTTATCTTCAATCTTTAGCTTTATACATTATTAATACTTGAAAAGACGGAGAATGAAAGAGAGAGACAAAAGATTGAGAGGGAAATATTGTAGATTTCTGTCTGTGAAAGAAGTTTTAAAATCCGTTCAAAATAATTATTGTATTTGTAATTTCATCGCCATATCTTTTTAATTTTTCTCTCGGTGAAAGAAGTATCAAAATCAGTTTAGTAGTTTTAGAGCCTAATCGCAATAAACAAATAATTAAATCTTTCTTCTTTATTTATTAGTATGAATATCAGATAAGATCTCTACAAACAGCTAAATTAATTTAAATGTAAATATTCTGGTTTAATTTAAATTAAACAAAAGTTTTAGCTTTTATTTGACATCTTAAAACTTAAGATAGTTTTTACAATTTTTTCTAAATAAATGGGATTAATTCTTAATCAATATTTAATATAGAGTTTCAAATTATTATTGTTTGTATAAAAAGCTGGATACTAATTGAACTCTATATCTAATTTTTAAAATTTCAAATATAAGTAGAGATTGTTTATTTCCTAATTATTTAAAACAGACCCTAATAAAGATATGAAGTATTCAAATTCCGATTATTAGATAATAATCTATGAACGGATGTCCTTATAACAATGTGTTTGGAGTCCGTGTGTGGTCTATGACGTCAGGACGTTCACCCTTCGCATAACACTTTTTGCATTAGCAATGTTATTTATAGAGTACAGAATAAACAATCTTACAAATAAAAATATGTTTGTCTAATACTCTAGCGTTATTAATCAGAAACTTATGAATGAATATAGATAGAGTTATACTTACTACGAGATCTCTTCATTAGTATTTACAAAAATTATATGATTCAGGTTAACACCTATATTACTGACTCGACAACGCGCTACATGGGTAGGCATCATATCTGCTCAAAGTGACCCTTCAAGTACTAGATAAGCAGATTTTTGCAATTTTCAACCCCGCCCCCAATGTCGATGATGCAAGCGTTTTTCTCTCCTCAACGTTTCAATCTGCGAGTTTACTTTTATATCGCTGACGCAATCACCATGCAGACCCCTTTATTTCCCATGTTATCAAAAATTAGCAGAGCATGAATTCCGAGCCCCCCTTCAATACTTACGCAATACTTGAACGGCCCCTAATCAGCAATTCGATACAATTACTACAGATCTATGATAACAATAATTTGGTGTAATTATTATACTTCACTACATAGTATAAAAACAAAGTCGTTTCCCCTCTGTCTGTCCCTATGTATGCTTAGATCTTTAAAACAACGCAACGGATTTTTAAGAGATAGAGTGATTCAAGAGGAATGTTTAAATGTATAATAAATCCATAATATAGTAGAGAAAGTAACCGTGCGAAGACGAGCGGGTCGCTAGTATTACAAAATACAACACATTTAATTGTACTTGTATTTAGTTTTATAATTCCTTCCCTTGTAGAGTCAACATTTCTGAGGTGAAACTTAGCGTCTACGTAGAGTTCACAGTAAAACAGTATTTTAAATTCCTCTTAACATTGATTTCTACAACGTAAAATCAGCTTCCAGTTACTGTTATTTTCTACTTACCTTCTCCTAATTTTAACCTTAAATTTCTCCTAAAAGCTGTAATAAATAAAGGTAATCAATTAACTTAGTTAATTATTTTTGTTGGTTGATTCGCTACGATTTTAAAACTCTACATTTTAAAAGCTTCAGTTTTAGCAACAGTTACTTATATAATTTTAAAAGCGAATGACAAAAAATTAAAGTTATCTGGATTATTCGGTTATAATTTTATTTCACAGACAAAATACTGTATTTTGTCTGTGAGAGTTATTAACTTATTGTCAATCATCCGATTTTCTTATTAACTGTTAATTAAAAAAATAATTATAGTCTATGCGCAGAACAACATTAACTTTTCTATAACCTATAATTAAGGTAAGAATACTCTAAATAAAAAAAAATAAAGTTACAATCACAATCAATTTGTTTTTTTTTTTACATTTATTACGTTAGCTAAAAATGATTTCCAAAATCTCATAAGTAGAGAGTTTTAGGATATGATAAGAAAACTATTACTATTCATTGTTATTTTATTAAAACAATATTCAAGCCCCTAAGGCTATTCTAGTATCTCCTATGTCAGCAAAAGTAAGCAAAGCCTTAACCATTAAGGCATGTTTTTTCGCGTTTCAATGTGCGTGTTTAATTTTTTTGACTCACGTATTGGCAATGCAGAGTCCCTCATCCCCCATGTCATCAAAAAGAAGCAAAGCAAGGACTCCCCTTCGCCCTCCCCCCATTAATGCTTACGTAATACTTAAACGACCCTTTAGTAAGTGGGTAGTCTACTTATGAATACCAATATGAGTAAGAGCTTGAAAGCTTTGGCTCCAAACTTTCCGGTTTTCTGACCACCAGATGACACCTCATCGTAAAATAATTTTCACTCAGCGAAGTAAGGGCTATATAAAACTACACCATATTGAATAAAAAAAGGGTAGTTGCATAATACGTTTTCCGGGACGCACTTCCCGGGACAAAATATATTCAGTATCCTTGCCGTTACGGATTGTGGCTACATTATGAACAATGATACATTTGCATATCTGTCTCGGTGTTGCACTATATTTACCCACCAACGAAAAGAGAGGTTATGAACTACAAGACTGGATATCTATTTATATGTAGATACATACATACGACAACAGAAAAGGAATAACTATTTTGGAGTAGGTTTAATACATGGTAAAGATGTCTTAGTTTACGGTTATAAAAGACGTCTTTAAACCTACTCCTGGGGCTTGAGACCCAGCTGTACAGTGCAATATAGCTCCCATAATATACCACTAATAATAATAGAGCAATTTAGTGACTCCACTAATAATTTGAAGCAATTTTAATGACAAGTTTTTTATTAGTGCCACTGGCAATGGCAATGGCAGTTAGATTGTGGGAAAATTTCTAACAGACTTATCAGTTTAGCATGAAACATGCAAGAAGAAAATTAAGTTATGCATCATATCAAATCCTGTCCCCCTGGAGGGTTAGCAGACATTACACACAGATTGCACTAGTAGTTGTGGAGTATTTTATGTACTCCACTAATGAATGTAGAGCCATTTCAAGATCAACTAATAATTGTTGAACAGTTTTGAGTATCCTATTAATTAATTATTATTGTTTTTTTTTAACATTCCACTAATTGTGATGTATTGAAATAATATATGTGGATGTATTTTTAGAATCCCTAATAATCTTTCATTTTTAGAGTTCCGGGTTAAAAATGGGACTCTATTACTAAGACTCCGCTGTCCGTCCATCCGCCTGTCAGAAACCAGGCTGAATTTCATGAACCGTGATAGCTAGACAGTTGAAATTTTCACAAATGATGTATTTATGTTTCTCTTATAACAACAAATACTAAAAACAGAATTAAACAAATATTTAAGGGGGGCTCCCATAACAAACAAACGTGATTTTTGTGCGCGTAGCCTACTCGCACTTGGCCAGTTATATTACATGTATAGTAAAATATATAAATTGAACTATTTTTTCCGGTTTACCAAACAGTGTGACGTAGAGTGGTAGACCCTGGGCCTGGGTAGTGGCCTAGTGGGTACGTCGTAACGCTTCGCTCCGCTTGGAGTATTTGATCGGTTAATACGATATCTATATTAAATAACCTTCCTCATTCATGTAATTATGTATTTTATTACCCGTTATATAAACTAGTGACAGGTCCTCGCCTCGCTTCGCTACTAATCAGTGAGAAATACAAACTATATCAATAGAAACCGCAGCTTACTATGTTTAGTGCTTCTGGGAATAAACCCAGAATAAAATAAATTGCATGAGTTTTAGGTTAGTCGTATCAACCATGGAAATGAGGAATTACACAGATATTCACGTCAGAGTAGCAGTTAGCAAGACTAAGACCGAATAGAATGAGAACAGTCTTCGTGACCATTTCTCAAATCCTTCTACTCTTGTATTGGAACTTAGTCTTGCTAAAATACTTCTAATCTTGTTATTTGCTTTGCTCTTGCTCGATTGCTTCCTCTATCCTTGGTTTTAGCCTTTTATACTTGATCTTAGTTTTGGTCTTGGTCTTGATTCTTTAGTTATTAGTATTGGAAGTGTAAAGATAGCTATGGTTGCGTCGGTCTTGTACTTGTGCGATTTATGACGCAAATTGCTTTTTTCGCCAACAATATTTAGCTTAAACTATTTTTAAATTGTTAAAAAATTATATAATAAAGTTAAATTGTCGATTTTTTCTGTACAATCGACGCGTGCGCATCTCGAACGTAAGTTGTGAGTCACCGATACGCTTCGCCTGCTAAGTCTAAGTTCGCTGGCCTTGTGATTTACTACACGAATCTAATATAACTAAATAGTACTGTTATTATTTTAACAATAGTACAATTTTTTCATAATTTTTATAACTATAAACAGTAACGTTATAAGGTGAAGAGAAAACTTTGTATACAGACAAGTGAGAGGTTGAGTTTGTTGCCAGTTCTTCTCATCAGAAAACCGTTTTTGAACTGGTCGAAGCTACTGACAAACTGACTGACTGACCAATTTTAACGTGTCAAAACTACTTTGTAAAAATTCTAATTGAAATAAACTATTTTGAGTTTGATTTAATACTGTTATAGCTTTTATGAAGAAGGAGAGCAAACGTATAAATAATTACGTTCATACTTATAAAAACATAATTATGTATTCTATTCCGAAATACAGTAAATTTTTTTTTTTTACATACATAATACAATTTTACAAATCTGGACCAAGCCTTCATTATAATATTATTAAGAAGAAGACATGATTTATTTATTATACACCATAAAACCTAAAAATATCTTTAAAAGTTACACCAATTATATCTCAAAAACTGCTCGATTGATTTTTATTAAATTTGATACAGAGATAGACTAGAACTTGCAAAATGGCATAGACTTACTTTAATCCTGAAAAAAGGTTTTACGTAATTGAAATAGGGGATAAAAGTATGTGCGCGTATCATCATAAACATATAGAGCAATATGTTAATAATTAAAATGTAAAGCCGGGGCGAGTCGATTAGTTAGATCATAGAAAAGTAAGTAGAAAGAAATTATAATGTATTTGGTAAGTATAATTTCATTAAGACCGAAGCGAAGGGAGAGTATTTCTAATTTTTCATAGTCATTCTATTTAAAGGGGAAAAACAGGTATATATATCAATAGTTCTACAATCACGTTCAACGCTTCAACTGCAACTATTCTGACGCCATGTAATGATTCAGACAATTGTTATTAAAGAAAATACGAGAATAACAAATAAACTATTGTTTATTTATTTGTTAGAAGTAATCTTAGGACATACGCAAGTGATGGGGAAATTCTTTTAGTAATAGACAATTACGTTATCCTTCAAAAATATTATAATAAATGGTATGTAAATTTTTGAAATTAAGATGGTGCTGTTTTGTTTGTATAAAAAAAAGGCATTTATAAAAAATACGGCCAAAATTAATAATTTAAATATAATATAATTTTAAGGAACTCTATTTAAGTTATGGTTTGTTTGACGTAGAGTAGAAACATAATGTTGTTTTGAGTTTGTGGTACGAATTCCTTTAAATCCGAGCCTGAGACACATTTGAACAAAATGATTACTCTGACTAGATACATATAAAATATTGTACAATAAAGTGTAAGTAGGGCAACACCTCGGCAATATAAATATTAGCGCATCACTGTGTGAACAAAAGACTAGCACATATGCGCAGTTGTGTCAATAAACACTATCATATGTGCTAATAAAATATTTTATATTAGAATAACCATTTATAAATCAATTACGGACAATCTGCCGCTGGGAGAGCATCTCGTAAGAGCCGAGTAACCCAGTACCCCCTTGGTATTAGGGGATCAGTTCCCCGACTGGCTTGCGACCACCGGCATGCGAGTCCAACCGCTAAGCGTCATAGACGCGTTCCGGCCGAGTCGCATGTGGACCAGACTTACCCCCTTCCTCTCCCATCCCATTAATACTGCGGATTAGATGGACTGTGGGCTGTTGCTCCTAAGACCGCACCATCATTTGTTCGCTTCCCTTCCCCACTGTATCTTCGAGGATGCAACGTATCTCTAGATTTGCCGATGCCCATGGGCGATGGTGGCCACTTACCATCAGGTGGACCATCTGCTCGTTTGCACCTTATCTACCAAAAAAAAATACTGGACTTCCAGAAGTTCAGATATATTCGGCGCGATATACATCTGAGTACATGAAAAAAGAAAATTTATCATTGGATAAATGAAATACTGTTTCATACTTTTTTGTTTAATTAATGAAATAAAATTTTTGAGGCGTTCAAGTCGCGCAGCATATAAGCCAGATTTTACTCATTTGTTTTATTCTCTTCCTCTTCATAACTCCCCATACCCTAACCTTCTCCACTGCTTCCCTTTTGACTGACACCTTCTTTTATCTTTTACAACTCCGTTAAATTCTCTTCTTATGAATGTATAGTCTTAATGTTCGTCTTAAAAAAACTTTAATTAATCTAAAAATAATAAATTAAATAATTTAATAAGATTATATTTAAAATGAATTATAAATATCCGGTGAGTTAAACAGAACACATGGCAACACTATTCTAGATGAATTAGGAGCGCTTATATAAAAATGAGGTCGTTCAATATAAACTGTAACAGATGTCTATTTTTATGTATATTGTATGTATTGCAACGTCTGCATGTCTGTCTGTTTCTAAATTTGTTTTATGTTTTCTCATACTGCCATTTTTAACTGAGATATAATATCTTAACACTATAATGGCAACAAAAATGCTTACAAGAGAGAGTGTCACATATTGACTACTAGTAGGCCGCGCGACTTCGTTAGCGTGTTGCTCCGCTCCTATGGGTCGTAGCGAGATGTTACATTGCCTAAGTTACTCCTTGTTACATCAGCTATCTGCCAGTGGAAGTCCGTCAGAATCGGTCCAGCCATTTCAGAGATTAGCTGGACCAAACAGACAGACAAAAATTGTAAAAAAATTATATTATAATGATATCTTGTATATAATATCAATAAATCAAGTACAAGTAAATGACCTCATTTAACCCACAGCTTTTTTCCTGATATCTCCCAAAGCTCCTACCATCACTGGATATAATGTTAACTGTATTATTTAACGGGAAGTGTTTAATATTAACTTGGCAACACAAGCCTATCAAAGATAGAGTCGTTAGGAGGAAGATAAGTGGACAATTTTGTATTATATAAAGGACTAGGGGCCCGTCCCGGCTTCGCACGGGTGGATAATTTTTTTTTAACATTTTGGCTCCCGCATTCTGTCACTCCCTCTATCGCCGCGTTACTCGCTGCGCTGCGAAGCACCCCTCACCGTGCCGGCGGCCCGTCTGGGATTATTTTTTATTTATCTTGATATTTTTATTTCGTAATATCTTTTGACTGGAATGTCCGATTTCAATAATTCAAAAAGTAATTAACAGGTATTGAAACAGTCTTCATTACGAAATAATTTATTTGGATAAGAATTAATACAAAGTTATGGAAAACATGGTCTGATTTTGATAGGCATTTTTATCAACTTTTAAAATGTAAAAAAGTAGTTATAGTGCCTTAACTACAATAGTTGGACATATGGTCTCGCGGAGTTTTTTGTATAACATTTTTTTGTTCTATCATCAATACTTTTCGCAGCGCATGCGATGAAATATATTTTATGGCTAATTATTTTGCACCTTGTGTTGGTTTTAGTGAGAATTTCTGGGGATCTCTAATTTTTTCTTGTAATAAATATAGCCTATGTTACTCAGTATAGATAATTTTTACGCAAAAAAGGCTTTTTAACGTTGTTTTGGCAGACTTTGCCTCTCGAACTAATAAGTTTGAAAGCTTTCACGTCCACGGATATATTACACGTACGGATATAAATTATTGGAGTACATCAATAGTCAGCCGAGCGCATCCGCGGCACACAGGCGGAACCTTTGCCCGAGGCCCGAGCCCAGGAAGCACATACACATAGCATACTACTGTCACGTGACTCGGAACGTAATCACTCACATTAGCCTATCGATCTTCCTTCCATATATATATTCTCACTCATAAGAGTTATACTTTATTTGTGTCAGATTAGAAATAAAAGGAAGCGCACCATTCGATAATGGCCCTTTTTTCATTCTTTTGCTGCACCACAATTAAATGAAACAACACTCCCGCCATCTTGCTTTTCCCACCATTACTTGAAGTCAATAAAACGATTAATACAAAAATTTGCTTACAATAATCAACGAAAAATACAAAATTATATAATTAAATATTTAATGTATAATAATTATTATTATTGTTGATAATATATAGAATAAAATTGGATCTTAACGTGAGGTGTTTAACTGTTTTTTTTTTAAATTGATTATTATTTTGGCCATAAATTAAATCTAGAAAAATAGTAATGTCGCATAAGTTAAATGACAAAATTAGTAAAAATACAATAGTAAAAAAAACTTAAGTAGAAGATATATACCTATATCTAAAAATTAAAACGCCGAACTAATAAAAAAAGGCTAAAATCACATTAGGGGACCACAAAGTCATTGCGTTTTGAAATAAAGAAAGTCGCAAATTGTTTTGCTACCGCCGTTATAATAATTAAAAATTCCATGTTAAAATACCATAATTTAACGTAGGGGTTGAAACTTAATTTATATAACACAATCTCAAATAACTTTTAGCGTTTGCCTGAAATTTTGCTAGCTTAGAACTATTTTATAATTTACAAATAGTTTGTATGTTTAGACATTATTATAACAAGAATTAGTAGTCCAATTCAATAACTTATTTTTGTGTTAGATAGCCTGTAAAAAAAAAAATCCTGTTAACATTAACATGTAAATGTACAGCAATACGTATACACATGAGATTTAGGCGGAGCTGGCAGTGTCTTGGGCTTGAGACCCAGGAGCAGTTTTATAGAGCTCTTTCATAATATATTAACTAACGACAATAGATAATAAAGTAAACTTACGAGGACTGCACAAATATAGATACAGCTTTTACAGATGTATCTCTGCGGGTTTAATATATAAACTGTTTTTTTTTTAAATCGGATTTCTGGAAGAAAGATATTGTAAAACTTGTAAACAGAAAACTCTGGAATAACTGGTCAGTAGTCAGGATAGAATTTGTTTCATTTAATAGACCAATATAATATAGATAATACTTTTAAAAAAGTCTATTTCCTTTTTAGTGTATAAAGTCTTCAAAGAACCTGGAATCAAGCATATATTATAAAGAGGTAAAGTTTGTGAGGTTGTAGGGGGTAATCTCTGAATATACTAAACCGATTTTGAAAATTCTTTTACCTATCGAAAACCACATTATTAGGCTATGTATTAACTCGAAAATTGAAAGACTTTTTTGTGGTACGGTCGAACGAGAACGTTTGTTACGAATGCTGCCTTAACGATGAGAGTTCATAGTTGCGGGTAGAGTATTAATTCAGCGAAGCGAGAGCGGGTCGGCTAGTGTAAATATAAAAATCAATGTATAAAATGCATTCGGTTAGGAACAGAATATATCAAAATCTTATCTTAGATTAATGAATAAATAACAATTCAAGTATAATCACCTTCACGCTTGTTGTTCTGCGCAGATACGTAACAATAGCTCACCTCGGATACCAATAGAAGTATAAAAGATATACTTATTGTATATCTATTGGCTTGTTTCAGGTCATAATCACCAATAAACATCTATAGTATTTTTTTGTGATTGTAAACTGCGATTCTCAACTTATAACTGGAAGAACAGATATGTATGTCGGAGCATAGTAAAAGATTATCGATTAATCGAATCGTTATCGTTGTCGATGGTGTTGGAGTAGGGTAGTAGTCACTTCCGTTGTTTTGACAGTCTCTACCCTCGACCCTTTATATGCGATCGACAGTTTAACTGAAGTCTTAATCGTGCGCGGTCTCTCAAGAATTGAACATCATCTAAGTAGTGCTAGTGATAGTGATAGTGTCAAGTGCAGTGTAGTGTGGAAGTGCTGTCCAACTAAGGTCACGTAAGTCCTTACAATGTAATTGCCACGTGGTTAAGTAAACACAATGTTAGGTTAGGTTAGCCTTGGGTTAGATTCGGTTTATGTGCGTTTAACCTTAGGTTTAAACAGAGAGCCTGAGCAGTGGAGGTGAGTGTCGTAATTACTTAAAGGAATTCCTTAAGCCTACACCTTGGTCACAAGTCCAAGGCACTGCTTAGGTTTCTCTCGTAATTGTTAGAGATCATTTGATAATTTATCGGTTCAGTAGAAGTATCTACGTTGCGTTTACCCAATATTCCACTCATTACCATCACTCCCTTTTAGTGTTCCCCAATATTCCCCATCTTCCTCCTTCCATCTCATTTAAAATCCCCGACATGTATAAAGAATTTTTTTAGCGGACTGACCTAATGGCTAAGGCGTTCTCTTCCAGGCAACCTACTGAATAAAAAGAGAATAATGAATAGCGACAGGAGTGTTGTTTTAATTGTAGATAATGATAAAAAATAATTTAAATTGAATATCAGCAACGATCATAGAAAAAAAAAGAGGATACCGCAAGTACGCCCAATTCGTGTCCCACTGAAACTCCGAAATTCAAACAATCGAGGCGCAAGCTCACGAGTCATGAAAAACTATGAAATAAACTCGAGGGTTTTGGTACGTAGTTTAATGCTTTATTGGTTAATTGGCGTATCTTACTAATAGAAAACAAAAAACAGTGGCCTGTAAGCAATTAAACACAAATAACACGAATTAACCAGGCTATAGGAATAATGATTCTGGCGTACCACAAGGAAGCATACTAATGTGTGTGTAATGTGTTTAAGAAATCAATCATTATTATTTGCCGATGACACTACTGTCATTATCATTATACCATATAAAACTGATATGACATATGAATTTGACATAAATAAATCTTTGAATGATACTATAACATGGTTAGAAGAAAAAATCTATCAGTAAATATAACTAGAAAATATCCTATTTAGTTGATCCTTTATAATAATAATAATAATAAATATACTTTATTTTACACCAAATATTACAAAAGTAAGCCAAAAAATTTCACCACAAAAGAAATATATGTACAATAGGCGGCCTTATCGCTCAGAGCATCGCTCTTCCAGGCAACCTTGCGGTGGAGGAATCATTATTAAAAAAAAAAAAAAAAAACCGGTAGGCGCACTCATTAAAAATAATAACCAAATCAAACACTTCAACTTAAACATACATTCATAAACAGGTATATATATTAATACATACACTACATACATAAACATAATATGCCTACATATATACATTAGGGCGGCCCAAAAAAACCGACTATTTTTTTTTTTTGAGTCTCGGGTGAAAATATGTTAGTTTTTGATGTTTTAAGAGCCCTCTCCAAAGGACAGCTCAAAAAAAAATTTTTAAGAGGTCACTCCAAATTTTTTAAAATTTCCAAAATCGTCAAAAATCGATTTTTTTTTTTTAATTATTTTTCTCATTATTTTACTTTTTTCTACAAGAAAAATGATAAAGATCCTGAAAATCTCAAGTCGAAATTTTAATATTTAAAGGTCGCTCCAAATTTTTCAAGGTTTCCAAGACAAGTACTTTATATCTTTTCGAGCTACTTCTGAATATGAATATCAACGAACTTGATATTTTTTTTCTTGCATTTGACATACCAAAGAATGGAATTAAAGCACGAGAAACAAAAAAAAAATTAAATAAATTTTTTTAATAAATTAAATAAATAAATTTTTGAAAAAATTTTTTTGGGCCACCCTAATATACATACATGCATACACTACATGCATAAATACAATATGCCTACATATATACATACATATAAATTATCATTTAAATATTTAACTCAATTGATTTTACAACGATATATAATAATTATTTTAAAATCCTAAATTGAATATTTTTGTACTACTACATTAAATCTACTTATTATTAAAATGATTTTTTGTGTGTATATAATATTTGTATGCCTTAATATGGTAGAACATGAGGAACATATAAATTGTAAAATCTAATTTATACCATGTTTAGCAAACAAATGTCATTTCATTCATCATTACAATTATTATTAGTACAGAATTTTCGGTTAGTGATTTTGACGCGCACATATTTTTTTGTTATACTTAATGTTAGTAAGAATATTATTTACATGCAATAAAATTTAATTTAAAAATAAGAAGCCGCTATCCATACTTTTGAACCGGGCACAAACGTCAACTATTAGACGCCACGCGCGGACGTCGCATTTGATTAATGTTTTAGTTTGAGGTACTGTATCTATTTTTTTCTATGATCGTTGAATATCAGTAACAAAAGGTTATCTAAAAATTAAATCTATATATGTCGGAGAATAGTAAAAGGTTATCGATTAAATCGAATCATCATCGCTGTCTATGGCGTTGGAGTAGGGTAGTAGTCACTTCCGTTGTTTTGACAGTCTCGACCCTCGACCCTTTATATGCCATCGACAGTCTGACTGAAGTCTTAGTCGTGCGCGGTCTCTCAAGAAGTGAAGTAGTGTCTAAATAGTGAGTGTTGTGCAGTGTTGTGTTAGTGCTAGGAGTGCTGTCCGATCAAGGTCACGTGAGTACCATACAATGTAATTACCTCGTCTTGTGTTAGGTTAGGTTTATGTGCGTTTAACCTTGGGTTTAAACAGAGAGCCTAGCAGTGGAGGTGAGTGTTATGATCATTTAAAGGATATCCTTAAGCCTACACCTTGGTCACAAGTCCAAGGCACTGCTTAGGTTTCTCTCGTAATTGTTAGAGATCATATTTGATCATTTATCGGTTCAGTAGAAGTATCTGCGTCGCGTTTACCCAATATTCCATTCAATACCATCACCCCCTTTTAGTGTTCCCCAATATTCCCCATCTTCCTCCTTCCATCTCCTTTCACATCGTTTTAAAATCCCCGACATATATATATAAAAATGTTCTCTATCATCACAAACCCCAATCAACTTCCCGTTGGGGTGGTAAATACCCCTTGGTCTCCAAGTAGTAAGGGATTTGGTCGCGGTGGGTGGAATGTTCTAGAAACTTCCAAAAAGTGTAAAACTATTATAATCAATTTAGAATGTTCGAGAAAGTTCTAGAAATTTCTGGAATAATTTAGAAAATTCTAAAAGATAAATTTTTCAATTACTAAACTTTTCTTAAAATGGTTTAAATTCATTTATCAGATATACACTATATACACAGCACGTTTTATGGCAGAATAAGTCTCTCAATATCAAAAATAAACATCTATAATGAATGAATATATCTATTAAAAATGTATCCTTATATATTTTTTATATCATTGTATATAGCATGCAATGTATTTTTTATTCCATAAAGTAACTGCTTGAACTGTAAATGAGTCTGTAAAAAACCTTAATTATGGATATTATGAGAGTTTTCTGATGTGTTTTATATGTAAAGAATTACAAATATTGATGGGGAAATGTATGATAGCATATTTATATAAATCTTTATGACAGCATAATCTCAGCCATCTTTGGGTAAAGCAACAAAGTATCTTCCCTTGAACTTCGTACAGCCACTTAAGAGGTAAGACCATCATTTTATTCTTACAAACACGCAAATGCTCTTACTATGCCTTCTCACTTTATTCTCGCAACGAAAAAACAAAAATATATTTTTTATACCTTTTGTTAATTATGGTGCTGGCAACAATGATATGTGTGGCAGCCTGTTTGTCATGATGTCGGCAACATTAGTTGGAGTAACATTTGATTTTAGAAGTTGGCACAAACTGAATGTTATTCGATAGAGTCAACGCAAAGATAAAAGCAAACCAAATAAATACGCCGCCATGACAGAAATATATATGTACATGAATATATGAGGAGTGTTGTAGCAGTAATGCTGTTGGTCTAAGACTAAAGTATAACCCTCAGGAGGATATTAGTATAGTCAAGCATACTGTTGGCCTGCGTACAGACTACAAAGGAAGGGTCATGATTTTGGCAGTCTATGTATGTATGTATGTCTACTGAACCAATTTTCATGAGTGAGGTGTCAAAAGATTCGTAATAATGGCGCGGATGACATAGGCTATAAAAATTTCATGATTTTTTTTAATGACGGAATTTTAACCTCAGATTCTAACCTCGAAAAAAATTAAACTGAGATTATTATCACGTGTTTGGTGTAAAAAGAAAGGTATTGACGAGCAAATTACAAATATGTATATGTCGGAAACTAAAATAAAAAAGATATAGATGGATGGCCTATCTCAAAAGCTATACGGGCGCAACACGATCAGGATATAACTAAACATTACTATCATGTACTATTCTGACAAGAACTATTGTGACAGGAACCCAAGCAGTGCCTTGGACTTGTGACCAAGGTGTAGGCTTAAGGATATCCTTTAAATGATCATAACACTCACCTCCACTGCTTAGTTTCACCGTCTAAACCTAAGATTAGACTAACATTAACCTAAACTAACACAAGGCTAACCTAACCTAAGGCTAACCTAACCTAAACCTAACTCACACCTCCGACACGGCCATTCTGACGCACGACCGTCCTCGGGTGATACTGAATTTCTAAACCAACTATCACAAGGAAATCCGTTCGTCTTTCCTGACAATACTTTATTCAACGCGAAGTCACAAGAATTAAAATTGGTAAACGTACTAACTGAACTGGACAATTAACTAGTCATTAGTCTACATCGAACGACATTAAAGGAACTTATTTCGAAGTATCACAATCGAAGTAATATCGTCTTCATCTTAACCGATGAGCTGGCTAAACGTTAATTTAAACGATTAATCAAGATTTAAAGCAAGCAATCTTCAACGTACCGAACGCACACGTTATACTCTCTAGTCTTTACTTCGCACCGATTCCTGTCAAGGTACTAAAGGAACTAATTCTGGCGAAACTAACACTGTGTCTTTGGCCGGACTGCTATCAAATTAAGATAATTACAATTTTCTACTACACGAAAACAACATCATCAAGTAGAGCCATGTACCAGAACTGTTTATTCCAACTTTCAAAAGCTACACACTAACTACTTCTACAAATCCTTGAGTGATACACTCCATCACCACGGCTCTCACAGCCGACCGGTAATCGCAACTACCATCACACGCGCATCCACCTCGTGGATCGCAACTCTCACGCACATCCATCACATGGACTGCAACAAATTTCAATACGGTCAATAGATTCTATCACTCAAGAAACCAAAATCCATTTTACTAATCATGATCACCATTAACTTCAACTTAATGTGGTAACTGGTACATGATCTACAATCATTTTTTTTTAATCGCACGGGTTTACATTTTCTTAAAAATCTTTCAACGTCATAATCTAATAACGAGAATGCTGATAGACCCCATGTGAAGCGAGGGTCTATCCCACTTCTGATGTCGGAAACTAAAATAAAAAAGATATAGATGGATGGCCTATCTCAAAAGCTATACGGGCGCAACACGATCAGGATATAACTAAACATTACTATCATGTACTATTCTGACAAGAACTATTGTGACAGGAACCCAAGCAGTGCCTTGGACTTGTGACCAAGGTGTAGGCTTAAGGATATCCTTTAAATGATCATAACACTCACCTCCACTGCTTAGTTTCACCGTCTAAACCTAAGATTAGACTAACATTAACCTAAACTAACACAAGGCTAACCTAACCTAAGGCTAACCTAACCTAAACCTAACTCACACCTCCGACATATATATATGTTATTGTTATATATGTTTAAAATGCGGTCGTATAGTTCACGCGACCAGGCGTTGCAGTTATTCACTCGTTTAAACAAATAAAAACCAACATTACGTTACAACATGAGATTATAAAGGTTATCTCGATCGGGAAACGGAAAACTATTAAATAAAAAAATAAAATTTTAAAAAACTAACCCGACTACGTAAAAAAGTGGTCTAACCTAACCTAACCTCACTCGTTTCGTTCTTACAAGAAAATAATCCGATAGAAACCTAGAAATGCATCGGTATAAAAATGGTCAAGGTAGAACCGTGGTCGCACCCATGTATTGTATATACCTACCATGTCTGTTTCATGGTAGTGTTCCTCTAATCATAGTAGGTATACACGTCAACGATCCAACTAGCGATTCCCTTTGATGTGTGTCCGAATAACCGACAAACCACGGATCACAGGCGATCACAGACGATGATCGACGAGCACAGGCAAGTACGCCCTCTACACAATCGTGTAGATAATGAATTAAGTAGGCTCTTTTTTCTTGATTATTTAAATAGAGACTAAATAATCTAATTTTCTTTACCGATACAAAGACATGTCAGCTAGTTTAGTATACACTACCCAAGAGCCCCAAGAGGCCAATGGTAAGGGTATCATTACAGTGTGCAAGCAGCGTGAAGAGGAGCGGCACACCCACTGTGCTGTGACGGCTTTGTTTTGTCTTCAATAACAGTAGCGTTCCTAAACTGAGCTATACTGCGCAGTAACACTCAAACGACACTATTAACACGTCATTTATATGGTAGCCGTACAATGCCTGGGGTTTGAGACCCAGGTGCGCTTTAAAGACGTCTTCTACTATGCACAAACTCTCATCTCCACCGCTCAACCTCGCTACCGAATATATATATAACGAAAGTCTAGCACCACGCCACCAAACAACCTTACACTATTAGTCTCAATATTTAAATATATACTGAACCATATTAACGAAAGTTATATTTATATTCGAAATAAGATAATATTATGAACTGAGTCACAAGATGACGAATCATACTAAATGTTTGCGTTTCTACCAGAGATGTTAGTTAGGAACCAATAGAATCGTTTCATTTGATACGAAGTGTTTTATAAAAGCTGTCGGACTTACAAATTTTCATATATAAGCTTCATTAAATTATTTAAAGGGGGGTTTTATATATTAACTTGGCAACACAGGCCTACGGTATTTTGTATTTAAAAAAGGATGATTTTGATGCAAGAAATTTAACTTATTCTCAGAGCTTGTATGATTTTAAAGTGAAGTATTTAGAGATATTTTGCTGAATATTTAAATAATTAGTGTAATTGCTGTTTCGCTGAAGAAGTGTTAAATATTCGCGGTGCGGTGTTGCATTATAGAAAGGCCTTTTAATCTTGCACCTGGGCCATTAAAACTACCATGTAGCTTACACATGGATTTTCGTTTTACAACTAAAACAAGAAAAATTATGGAAGAAGATTGGGAACTGATTATAAATCTACAAGACTGCTCCAGCGAGACCGATTCAGACTGATGATGACGATATGTGCTGTGGACCATTCAACAACATAAAAACGTGTTACAAGTTCCTTTTGTTTGATTTGTTTGAATCATTCAGTAACTTCGACGTTCTTCTTCTTCTTTGATCTATGGCTTTTAGTTGTGCAATGATTTTTGCACACGGTACTTTGCCAATGTCACGTTGTAAGCAGAGACCACTATTGAGATATTTGACCGGTGAAAAGACAGAATTCTTTGTGACTAATATTATTCATTACAATATGGGGGTTTCACCATGTTAGTATTCTAACCTAAAACAAAACGGATTAAATTACCCGCAAACCAATAAAAAAATAATCAAAAAAAAAATGTTAAAAAATTAGAGTAAATACAAAACGAAGGTTATTTACAGTTTAATATTGTTAAGGTTAATAAATTTACAAACAAATTTTACATGACGGCGAGAAAACACTAATCTAAGAAAGCACTCAATATTTACAGGACGAGGGATATCCACAGGGAGAACGTCGTAAAGTTTACAGGAAAGCTTAGGACAGGAAAACGATATATGGGAGATCGACCCTTCGTCCAGACCACACTCACACAAAGAATTATCCCGGATCTTTAATTTACAAAGATGTACTGGTGTACAAGAGTGGCCTATTCGAAGACGACTGATAGTAGAAATTACCCAACGAATCTCATTTCGATGAAAAAAGAACCAGGGTTTTCGAGGTATGTCATCTTGGACTGATGCATAAAAACTTCGACGTTATCCTCAGGTCTAGTTATGTCAAAGTGACAAGCTGTCATCGATCAAGCTATGATGGACAGAGTATAATAATAAATAACGAAAAAGCATCTGAAAGCATCCATAACATACTGCTTGGTATATTTTTCCATAATTAGATCTAAATATCAGTTAATAGCGTAATTAATCTTGTATACTGTATTAATATCACATACAAATTATACTGAAAATCGCGTGTCAAAGTTTTCATGAAATAACAACGTGTTAATGGTCCATAACGCGTAACGTTTTATCGACAATTTCTCTTTAACTATTTATGCTTTTTACAGCTACATTAAATTTATTTTTAATACTTGAAGCTTGTAATTACGAGCTGTTAATGCGTTTAGCTAACAAATACTAGAATATTTTTAAATATGTGAAGTGAGAACATTACCAATTCTTAGCTTATTATTATATATTATTTCTTTAAAAAAATTATAGTTTAAAAAAACTAAAACAAAACGCTTATATAGAAAATCCAACTAAAAAATAGAAAATAAATTTTAATTAAAAATTATTATCAAAATAACCCTTCTACTCATATCTGTTTATAATATATTTATAACTATTGATAACATGCACCCCACGCTTTTTTTACAATAAATTCATTTTTTCTTACACTATTTTTAATTCAAATTTATTTTCTAATTTTTAGTCGGATTTTCTCGGTATGGAGAATATCAATGAATTATTTAAGTTTTCGTTCGTTCTGAAAGATATCTTAACAAGAGTGGTGTCGTTGAATAAGTGATAAAAAACGCTATTCAACGATATATAAACGAGCGACATCGGATAAACTAATATTACTATTGTCTACTAAAAACTTGATTTTTTAACCAAATTTTGTTAATATTTAACAATTTTACTGAAAATTTCGATAAATTTTAGTATAAAACGGGGGTGAAAAATACTTTAGAATATAGGGGGATGATATACGTATAAGATAGGGAAAGTATAAAACATAAATATAAAGTGCCTTGACGCAGACACTCTGGCTCCCAGGAAAACAAAAAATCGCTAATCCTGATTATCCTAGTAAGGATAACGGATCGAACTGTTTAAAATATTGAATTGTCATCGATCCTTAATAAGTATGCCAAATTTCGAGATAATCCGACGTTTTGAAGGGGGTCAAAATCAAAGATTCCGTTACATACATACTAAGATACGTATGAAGCTAATAAAAGCGTATTAAAAAAATAAGAAAAACAGATTTTAAATCATGTTATTTGTTGCTTGAGGATAGACGATTTTCTTGGTTTCATTATTCATATAAAAGTAAATTAATTTTTTACCAAAGTTCCAGTTTACCAAATATAGTCGCACCTGTGCGCTGCGCAAGCGCATGTTTGGAGTAACTGAAAACCATGAAGGAGGAAGTTTTGCTCCACAATCGATATTCGATTGTTTTGTTACCACTTCCCGCTGTTCCCGCTGCTCGAGGGCTTTGATCTCAAATGTACTGAAATACTAAATTACGGATGTGACGTCATTCTAAATATAATTTTTATAAGCAACAGCAATTATTTTTAGCGTTTTACTAAATCTTAACATTTTGGATATTTACGATAATTTAACAACAAATTTGAAAAAATATTATACATGCGAAAGTAACTTTGTCTGTCTGTTGCGTTTTTACGCTTTCTACTAAACCGATTTTGATAAAAGGTACAGTAATCATAAGATACAAAGGTTGTTTACTAGGCTATACTTTGGTAATGGACTTAGACTACATTTTATCACGAAACTTAGAAACCTAAATAAATGTGGAAAATCATAATTAAATTAAAACTTTTTGGCAACATTTTCATTATAGAGAAAACACAGTTTAACAGATGTCATAGAAAACTTTAGATCGTCGTTAATTGAGGTATATTTCTAAAAATAATAAATGTAATTAACATAAGAATAGATAAGCAGATAGACATGTTGTTTAGTTACAATAATCCTATAGAAGAATACGTTGAAAAGTTTCGTAACTATAACAGTTTTGTTTGTACGTAGGCGATGACGAAGTAGACGCGTGGCGCCACTCGCTGACACGATATATCACACAGATATTATGTATTAACATATTGTTTATCTGTAGGTGTATATAACCCTTTGTTCTTAATGCCCAGATGTATCATCTTACACGTTACAATACTTCTTTTAGACATGATTGAGTTAGAACTAATTACCAATTACATATAGATACTGAAATTATAGGTAATAAAATGATTGAATTTTTAAAATGTTAACACAACCCATCTATTGGATGGTTATACAATATAGATAATAAAATATATTTAATTGTTATGTCAAATAAAGCAACTTACATTGCTGTCTATGAGAAGCTTATTGAATTCACATATTATATTTCATTTAAATTGCAATAAAAATAATAATGTCATTAATCGAGATAAAACCATACAATCTTTCAAGTTGGATCGAATGTAGAAAATCTTGAAGTTTTTATCGAACTATCTGACCTCCGCGACTTTGTCCGCATCACCTAATAGAAAGACAGAGAATATTAGAGAGTGGGGTGTAGGCACCATACATACAATTCTAAGGCTGCTTTTCCACTAGAGTTGTGCGAGGATGTGTAGCGAGGACTTTGTTTGTTGATAACCAATAGAATCGCTTCATTCCTCGCTATGCATCCTCGCTCATCTCTGGTATAAACGCAGCTGAAGGGAGCTGAATCTTTTATTGTTTTATATATATTTACGCAACCGTTTTGCATCAATACTCCGCTCCTATGGGTCGTAATGTGAAGTTATATAGTCTATAGTCTTCCTCGATAAATGGGCTATCTAGCACTAAAAGAGTTTTTCAATTTGAACATGTAGTTGCTGAGATTTACACGTTCAACCAAACAACACACAGCATTTTAATATTATGATATATGAATGAATGTATGTATGTATAAACATGACCGGAAGTGTCAGTCAATAGAATTTCCATTAATTAGTGACGCAGATCGAACCGAATGAAGTCTTCAAAGTCAATATTTAAAACAGCGCGTTTGAAATCTGATGCGCGCGTTTTTATAATTGCGCTCAAAATAGACAACGCGAAAGTAAACGCCACCTGGAATAGTGTGACCATACTACTGTTTACTTGCGACTTCCTGTTCTTCATTATGCTAATGTTACGACCATTTTGACACAACATCAATCAGTCATAATTTATGATACTAAATTCGCGGTGATTGGTCAATAAAGAGGAATAGCGATTGTACGATATTAAATTGACCAATCAGGAACTTTCCCGCGTATACGTAAAGGTTGTAGCTCTGTAATTTTGAAGTGAAACTTCTTTAGAATCGTTGTGATTTCAAACCGGATGCAACGGAAAAAACGACAGGTAAGAGACACAAATACAAAAATGTGTAGGAAAGAATGAGACAGAAATATACATACTATTTTATATTATTATATATATTCATCTCATTCTTTTGTCGATTTACTGAAGTTTCACTTCTATCGTGTGTGAATCGCACACACAATTTTTTTTTAATCTAAATTTTAAGAGCTTAGTCACTAAGACGTGACTATGCTGCTCTATAAAATCAACAGATATATCCAATGATGAATTTGGGCTGAGAACAGAAATCATTCTATCTCAACCTCTAACCTACCCGTACCAGCCTGTACAGTGCTCTGGTGCATCCGATAAAGGATGCACCAGAGCACTGTTAAGCCCACCAACCTCTCACAATATTGGACTTGGCGGGAAGTGCAATGAGAAAAAGGGCATTCTATGGGAAACAGTAGAGACTCAGAGAGATATATCCGTTCTTGGGTTCTATACTATTTAATTTCAGATTAAAAGGTTGAGACGAAACTGATTATATTATAATATTATATTGTATACGAAAGTGAATGCAATAAAAGTGTATTTCGTCTTGAATCTGAGTTTATTTTGTAATAGGTTATTGTTACTAATGAAATCCTTTTATTTTTTATCCCAGTTTGCAAAATATTAGTTTTATCATAATCATTAATAAATAATAATATTTTTACCAATATTCAAATAAGATCAGCGAACATTTAATCAACTTTTTAAAATGTCCTTATGAAAAAATCGTTCTCATATAGAGGGTCACCCTACAATACAGGAAACAATAATCGCAGAACCCCTAGCGGTGACGTCAGATCACTATATCCATGTAAAGTATTAAGTAATCTTCTATTTTAAGCCGCCATTTAATGGTAATTGGCGTTTACTGCGCTACATTGAAAATTATTGCTCTTCATAAATCATAGCACGAGTATATTGTTACAGATGATATATATATGCGACTGTGTTAACTGGCTCATAGGCAAAGGAATTTTAAGCAATTTGAGTATTATTGCCCTTAACTTATACATGATTATAGATACCAATTTAGGGCCAACGCCTTTAAATTGATACTGCAAATGTCGAGTGTAGTTACCAAGGTTGGTGCAAAAATTACAATACAAAGGTTCAAAATTTTTTATTTCTTGTTTAGCAATTAAATAAACTATTTTTTATTAAAGCGACAATTTTCATAAAATCGGCGGCCATTGTCGCACTGTCCCCGTACGCAAAGTTGCAAAGTTTCAGTACTTCGCTCGTGAGGGGACGGGTTAGAATACAATTCCCCTCTTCTGCTGGGAGAGCATCTCCTAAGTAACCCGACACCCCAGGTGCCAAACTTATTCCGCACTCTTCCATCCCATTAATACTGTTCTAGCTGACTCTGGGTTCTCGCTCCGAACCGTAGCATTCTTCTTTTGATTCCCCCTTCCTACTCTATCCTCGAGGTTACAACGCATCGGCAATACATAATAACTTTCCTGCATGTCCATGGGCGAGGGTGGCCACTTCCCATCAGGTGGATCGTCTGCACGTTTGCCTTTTAACTCATATGATTACAAATAGGTTACAATTGACAAGCAACATTTGATTACATTGTTTGTTAATAAAAGACTAAAAATGTGGTATTTTGGAATCCATATAAAAAGTAGTCCATAATTAAAGATGGATGAGTAATTAGTGTAGGTTAGTATGTTAACCCGTGGGAGCTGGTAACCGCACAGCGCAGCGCCGCGCACAGGTTGTGTGACGTTCCCAAGCTCGGTACGTTCTTATTGCGACTGTTTTATACTTTCATTATTTATTTATTTACATTATTATTATTTACTAGTCTACCCGTCCAGGATTTGTAAGGGTGCAATTTACCAAAATAATTTTCAACAACATATGGAGACTATAGTGACAGTAAACGTATTAGTTTGGCAATAGTTTAGCACCAGTTCGGTACTCGTTTTTCGTTTTCGTACTAGTTTGGTACTCGTTTGATATTCGTTTGGTACTATTCGTTTTCGTACTAGTTTGGCACACGTTCGGTTCTCGTTTGATATTCGTTTGGTACTAGTTCGGTACTGTTTTGGTACTCGTTCGGTACTCGTTTGATATTCGTTTGGTACTAGTTCGGTACTGTTTTGGTACTCATTTGGTACTCATTTGGTACTCATTTGGTACTCATTTGATATTCGTTTGGTACTAGTTCGGTACTGTTTTGGTACTCATTTGGTACTCATTTGATATTCGTTTGGTACTAGTTCGGTACTGTTTTGGTACTCATTAAGTACTCGTTTTTCGTGCTAGTTTCGTACTAGTTTGGTACTCATCTGGTACTAGTTTGGTACCAGTAAACTATAACTAAAGTGTTTTATAAACAGACAATAAAGTAGTGCTAATAGGAAGAAACTGTTCCGCTTGGACGCGAGTTATGTGTACAGAAACACCTGTGGGAGCACGAAACCTATCCGATACAACGGGGCTGCTCACTGCCCGCTACCCCTGCCCCCCACGCCCTACCCCCTGCCCCCCGTCCACTAGTGGATACCACGTGCGACGCGACGGGACTTGATCGTGAGAACTTATTACACAGATAGCAATACTGTTAATAAGGTTTGACTTTTTACTTCTACCTGCATGACCGAAATCAATATTTTTTCTAACAATAATACTGACTACTGAGGTATTAGTTATCATTGTTTTTATTAAATTGTATTTAATCCAATATCTAAATAGCTTGTATTGTTCTAACATAGCCTTGCGACCTATACAGAATGCTTCAAACACCTCATCATTAAAGTCCGATTAGAAAATAAGCAGATAATGTTGCTATTTCTAATTTAATCGCCAAGATTTAACATAAATGTTTAATAAATACGTAAAACTTTTCTTCAACGACCTTTAATTACCTTGCCCACAACCTTGGCCATCCATTTACGTGGCGACAACTTTCACTACTTAAAGATATAAAACATTTTTAACATAAAACTATAAAAAAACTATAAATACCTTATTTATTACCCTCCCTTTATTAGGACAATAATCTTATGTACTATTTAATATATAAAGCTGAAGAGTTTGTTTGTTTGAACGCGCTAATCTCAGGAACTACTGGTCTTATTTGAAAAATTCTTTCAGTGTTAGATAGCCCATTTATCTAGAAAGGCTTTAGGCTATATATCACCACGCCACGACCAATAGAAGCGGAGCTACACGCGGATGAAGTCACGCGGGTCGTATAGTATACAATAATTATATACAAGGTGAATAGACGTGTAGTGAAATAGAATAGTAATAGATATATCTATTGAACGAACCTGTAAAGTGCTATTATTGTAAATGTTGCCATTATTGTAACGTAGTCAAGACATGTACTGAAAGACGCATTTGTGTGTTTTGCGCATCAACAAGATTTTAAAGTTTTGTTTAGCTATTTAGTACAGGAGGAATCGGCGCATGAGTACCCAAAACTATTCCACCTCAAGTTGGTATCATATTGTTTAAATTGAAATTGTTTAAACAATTGCAAGGAATTGTTATTTTTCAACCGGACAAAACTTTTTTGTATTCTTTATATAAAACTTGAAAAATATATATAAAAAATATATTTTTTTTTAAATTCTTTATACAATTGTTAATAATATTATTAATTGAGATTTTTAAAAAAATCATTGTTTATACCTTTCTTTTTAATTGTTAATTTCATGCGCCGATTCCTCCTGTACTAATCTTATATATAAAAATGAATCCCTATTTCCCTTGGTCACGGCATCACGCGTAAACGGCTGGACCGATTTCGCTAATTCTTTTTTTGTTGTGTTTGTTATTGTCAGGAGAAGGTTCTTATGGAGGAAAAAATAAAAAAAAGTTGCGCGCAAAATTAGAAAATTTAAGAAAACTTAACGACCATATTAAGCTTTTGATAGCCAATTCGAATTCATAGTTAAGACAGGACAACGTGTGTCGGGTCAGCGAGTTATCAAATAAAAATGTTTTGCAATTTAAACATCAGTAGTGTAGCATAAATCTGTGGTGTATTCAGCAACAGCTAGTCAGCTACTGTAGAGACGACCTTGTTTTAATGTCTCATTAGAGCGCGTCCAATTCCACCCATTGTCTGTTTGTCCGTCGTCTGTCACCTCAATGTATATGGGAAAGATTATCTGATTAGCTAGTTCGTATTGTTAATTAATAAGTATAATGAATATAAGAGTTTATTTTGATATTTTATAGTAGTTACAGCCTTATACAACAACTTAACACTCTTTAATCCCGTATCTGAAACTAAAAGAAAAGGATATACAATCATTTATAAGCATCGTATGTGCAAAGTGGATGGCCTACGGGCGCAACACGAATATATAAACGTTACGATTTCTTACTATTATGACAGGAACTATTCAGACAGGATCCTAAGCAGTGCCTTGGACTTGTGATCAAGGTGTAGGAATTCCTTTAAGTCATCACAACACAAACATTAACCTAACCTAAGGCTAACCTAAACCTAACTCACACCTCCGACATATATATACAAGGAAGGAGGTTGTATATTTTGTTATTAAATGGCTGAATATTAGATGATGAATAAAGATGATATTGTTTGTAAATAAAAACAAAAATCCCACTGTGTCAATATCTGCCATCTTTATTAAATTCATTGAACGCTGTCGGAGACATAACACGCTCTTCGCTCACTTCTTATAATGTTGGTAGGTGATATAGATAGAGCAACAACATCTGGGAGTGAGTAATTTCCTCCGACAGCGTTTGTGAACAGAGTCAACTAACATTGTTCAAAACTAAAATAAAATATTCAAATTAAAATCTTGTTTCTATCCTTTCAGTTCTTTAATATTGACGCAGTCGGGGTTTTGTTTTTTTAAATATTTTTTTTATTTCCATCTTTTTAATTTTCAAGCACATGTATACAGACACAAATTTATATTATATTTGTTTTAATTAGTATGCTAGTAAAACTTAAAGCACAATTATAATGGAACAGTTGTATAGGTTTAATCCTGTTTTACCCCTTCCTGCGGGAATACTGGGATAAAAAGTATCCTATACCAGATTATAAACTACCTGTGTGCGAAATTTCGGCCAAACCCGTCAATCTGTTTACTGTGAAGTAGTAACAAACTAACACATACTTCGCATTTATATTATTAGTGTGACGTGCGATGTGATTTAATAGCATTTCCTATTCCAAACTCCAATAAAAAATATAAGTTATATATATATATTTCGAAAATATATTTGTTTTGACATTACTTTTTGGCGCCAAAAATACTTAATTCTATTTTTACGTTTCCGTACGTTACGTCACGCAAGACCCTTTTTCTGAAAACCGTGATATCTTCAGCCAAACGTGAAGATATCAAGTTGAAATTTATACAAAATATTCTAATCTTCGACTTCGAAAAAAAAAGAGGTTATCAATTCGGTTGTATTTTTTTTTTATGTTTGTTACCTCAGAACTCCGTCATTTATGAACCGAATTGAAAACTTCTTTTTGTATTTGGTAGTATATGCTTACAGATTGGTCCCATTTTATTCAAAATCCAGTTCTGATGATGGCATATTTGAGGAATTTAAAGAACTCCTTAAAAGTTATAGACACACATATAGTAATTTTGATATTTTGAGAAAGGTTACGAGCATTTGCATTCAGAATGTATCATTTGATGAAGTGGAACTGATGAGGAAGACCACAGATAGCCATTATATGGTTAAGAATGTAAAGCAACTATTATTATGAGGAAATTTATTATTATTTATTACTATTCTCTCTCACGACACGTCTGCTCACCTGGCTGGGTTGGGCTGGCTGGCACCGACTTCAAAACTATCAATTATTATATATTGTTTTCCTAATAAAGGGAGGTTAATAAATAAGCTAATTATTTCTTACTTTTTAGTGCAGTTTTAGAGTTTGAAGTCGGTTAAATTTTTTGTTAAAAATGTTTTATATCTCATGTATTGTAATTTAGATTTTCGAGATAAATCAAAATTCCCAGGCTTCGTCTTTTGACCTAGGAACATGATTTTTGGCAAGAAGCAAGGTCTTCGTTTGCGATTTTAGTAATAGTCGTAAACCCTCAGAGCGCGAGTTCCACACTCGCACTCGGTCAAACTTTTTTTTTTTAATTTTGATGTGTCGTCTATCATTTTGTTGTTCGTCTTAGTCGTGAAAGTGATACTGGGTTACTCACGTACAATACAGAGGAAATAAATTTATTTATAGACTTAATATTTTACTTTACGTTTTCTTCATATCCATAAATATTTAGTCATAAATATAATAATAACACTTAGGTCAAGGAACAGTGGTGTGTTGTGCTGTGTTAGTAATTAGTGTGTATCCGTACTAAGCTCAAGATATTCCACCATGCTCAGATGATGAATAATTAAGTGACAATTATCTCTAATAAAATCTTTCTATTACAGATAATTGTCACTTTAATAAAGCAATTATCTGATTTGCATTCACTCATGAGTCAATGTGATGTGATGAGATTTGATTTGGATATTCATAACTAAACGGCTTGACAAATATTGATAAAATTAGTTGTGGTGTTTGATCTCGTCTAGAAGATGGTTACATTTATATATTCCCCTTTTGTGCTTACGTTATACTCGAACAGTCCTTAGTTTTATATAATAATTAATAACCATATCAATATCAAAAGAAATGGCGAGGGCGGTCAGTTCACTAATAAATAACAAATACAATTCCATGAAAATAACACCTTAAAAAGAATACTGTTGAAACATGCCGAAAGTCCTCGCAGTCTCCAGGAACTGATCTTTCAGCTGTTACAAATATACACAGACACACACGCAAACGCATATCCGTCGTTAAGTTCCGAGAAAAATGACAATTTTAGATCTATTGATGTTTTAAATCCATTTTAAGCAACACCTTAATAGGGAAGAAGCAAATTGTTTGTCTTTTCTTATTATTACTCAAAAAACTAGTCTAGAAAATAGTTACATACAAAATTAGAATAAATCTAGTTCACAATCTTTTAATTAAATAATTTTAATTGTATGTACAGTAGAACCTCTATAAGTCGAACATCAAGGGAGACGCCAAAAAATTCGAGTTATAAAGTTTTCGATTTGGGCGGATTTTGATTCGACATAAAGAAGTTGAGACTTATTCTTATACATTTTGAGTTAGACATATTTTTCATTGTGTATGCGAATTTTTAAAGTTGGTAACTTATTTTTCTACTAACTGTAGAGGTAATAAGTCTCAAAATCGAGTTTTAAAAGTTGTAAAATTAAATGTTTGAGATATAGAGGTAAAATTTAATTTTTCAAGTTACGGAGGGAAAATAATAGGTTGGGGAAAAAGTCTTTTCGCATTATAATATGTATGAATTTGTAATAAAATCTCTTTGGCTATACTATTTGTATCTGGCTGGTTTTGTATCATTACAAGTTTACATTTTAAAGAAGATAATTTCAAATTCAAATTAGGGAAATGTGTGATTTTTATTTGTTTTTCGTACTGTGAAGTTAAGTGAATCTAATGAAGAAATTCGATACATTTTAAAATTTTACTACAAAAAATGCAACGCAAGCCGCGAAAAAAAATTGCGATGTTTATGGACCTTGTGCAGTGTCTGTGAGAGTAGCAGAAATTTGATTTAAGCGTTTTCAATCCGGAAATTTTGATGTTAAAGATGCACCTCGCTCTGGTCGCCCTATTACGGATAAAATGGATGCCATTTTTGAAAAAGTGGAGCAAGATCGGCATATCAGTAGTTACGACGTAGCTGAAGAACTGGGAATTGACCACAAAACAGTTTTGGCGCATTTGAAAAAAACTAGGTACACAAAAAGCTCGATATTTGGGTACCTCACGAGCTCACTGAAAGAAACCTAATGAACCGTGTACTCATTTGAGATTCTTTATTACGACGTAATGAAACCGAACCATTTTTGAAGAAGCTGATAACTGGTGATGAAAAGTATCACGTACGACAAGAACGTGCGAAAAAGGTCGTGATCAAAGGCCGGTCAGGTTTCACAGACTGTGGCGAAACCTGGATTAACTCGCAACAAGGTGATGCTGTGTGTGTGGTGGGATTGGAAGAGTATTATTCATTATGAGCTGTTACCACCGGGCAGGACCATCGATTCTGAACTCTACTGCAAACAACTGATGAGATTAAACCAAAAAGTTGAGAGAAAGCGGCCTGAATTAATCAACAGAAGGGGTGTGGTTTTTCAATGATAACGCTCACACATCTTTAGCCACTCAGCAAAAATTAAGAGAGTTTGGCTGGGAGGTGTTAATGCATCCGCCTTACAGTCCTGACCTTGCACCTTTAGATTTCCACCTGTTTCGGTCTCTTCAGAATTCTTTAGGTAGTGTCAGGTTAACATCACGAGAGGACTGCCAAAACTATTTGTCGCGGTTTTTTTATCCGAAGCCCCAAAATTTCTATAGCAATGGGATCATGTCCCTACCTACAAGACGGCAAAAAGTTATCGAACAAAATGGTACCTTCATACTTTAGTTAAATGTAAATAAACTATATTAAAAAATGTTTTGAATTTTCTTAAAAAATGCGAAGAAACTTTTTCCCCAACCTTATATACCAAAATGGCTTGGAGGGTCTCACTAATTATTTCGACTAATGGAGGGTTGAGATATCGAGAGGTTTTGGTGTTTGAAGGGAAGGGAACAAAACATTTTTTCGAAATTTGGAGGTTTTCAACTTAACGAGGTTCTACTGTAGTATCTGCGTTCACAATCTTTCTACAGTTTATGTTTACATTTTTACGGTAACATATTTTATCCATTCTTCCTTTCATTCCTTCATTCATTTATGTTTCATACATCTTTGTTCAGAAACTTTTATACAACGCTGTTTAGAATTTAGTATAATTATGAGTTTATTTAAACGCATCGCTGAAGAGGAAAAGTTACTTTTTATAAATTAATATTGTTCCACCAATTAAAAAAAATCCTCAGTATGGAGGAGAATGAAAGACATTCTGACAAAATACGGTGAGTGTATTCAAAAAAAAAATTTAAAAAGGTTGAAATTTTCTTCCGCCAAAAAACACCTTTTTTTTTAAAAATCATAACTTAAATATTTTTTAACATCTTGTACTCCTAAGAAATAGAGAAAAAAATTACCATTCAATAATTTTGATTTTTACGATGAAAAAAAATTAAATCAAAAAAGTGTTTTTTGGACTAGAAAACTGATTCATATAAATTGCAAAAAAATTGTCAGAATTATATTTATTCATAACCTAAATGAACCCCTAAGTACGAGTAGAAAAGGATCCAAGGGCAGATACCCCATAGAAACCCGGCTTTACCCTTTAAACTATCAAACATACAAACGTTCACATTTATATAATTAGTAAGATAAAATGATGTGAATAATATATACACCGTGTTTCTCAACTGTGATCCCAACTACATGGTTGGGGATCGTTTACATCTTTAGGGGACATACACAGAGAAACTTTCAGGTTTTATAAAATCACGTGAGTCTTATAATATTTTTGTTGTCAAAATGTGTTTTTCTTTCAACCATAAAATATCTAATATTACCTTCCTAGATTCCTCATTCAAATTTGTGTATGGAACATTCAAGTTTAGAATCTATTTTCAATCTGAAATCCAAATATTTTGGATTAGGTTGATTATTAATTTCACCTGTTAGAGAATACCTAATTTATATAATTTACAGAATACAGCTCTGATAAAAGATTTGCTGAGAAAAATATATAAACATTACCTGTAATAATAAATAATAGTAAGAAATATTATAAATTTCTACAGAAATGGATACACTTTTGATTCGCTTGCAGAAAGCCCGGTGTACATTGAAAGTTATGCAATAAATAATATTAATATTAAAGGTTATCAAAAGCTTCTACATTCTTTGTTATAAATAAATTAGTTAAAAAAATTCATTGATGATCAAATTTATTTGTATTAATTAAGTCGACAATAAAATAGTTTGTTTCACTATCTTACTCTAGAAATATATAATAATATAATCAATCTTAATGATATCTGATTATAGTTTATGTAAACAGATATCATTAAGACAAGAAAGGGGACGGAAAAAGTGTTCATAAAATGAAAACTACAGGGCCTAACTATGTTATATTTTTATGGGACCTAATAGTAACTATTTCGCATCAAACTTAAGAAGAATCACATATATCGGATCATAAATCTCAGCGTAATCGGTATACATAAATTAAAAAAAGTACCAATCGAATTGTGGAACCTCCTCCTTTTTGAAAGTTCATAAAATTAAAACTTTAAGGCCAAACTATGTTAAATTTTTATGGGACCAAATGGCAACTATTCCACATCAAACAAAAGAAAAATCACGTGACTCCGATCACAAATCTCAGCGTAATCGATATATATACATAAAAAAAATATATACCAGTCGAATTGACACCCTCCTTTTTGAAGTCGGTTAATAAAAAGAAGAGCCTTACAAAACAAACTGTACTCATAAGATATTCAACGTTTCTTAATGTATTACCAAGAATAATAATATTGAAGGATGATGAAATTCACAACTTATTTGGTCATCAATAAACGTTAAAAGATCAAGGGAGACAAGAGCTTTCGTATTATCGACTATATATCAGCTATACTGCACAAAGACACGTATAATATAATATGACAGGAGTTTATGACCGAAGCAAGTTAAAAGAGCTCTTGTACAAAGCGTAAATCCTTGCCATCACTTAACGTCATTAAACTAGCAATTAATCGACCTCTTGATATAGAATGAGAATACCTAAAAAGTCCAGTTTTCAACAACTTCATTAGAGAGGCTCAAAACAACGTATAAGGTCGATAAAAACTTTGCTTTTCTCATTCCGGTTTATTAAGACTTTCAGAATACAACTTTAAAGATAGTTGTCTCGAAAATACCATTTATTTTTGGGCAGCCTAAACTTCATGAAAGTTTTTATTAGACTAGAAAAAACGACGATACGAATAAAGTATTTATTAACTAAACATCACATGGCAAGCTTGCATTACCTACAAATTATTAAAAATAAATTGATATAATAAATACTAATTAAAGTTAAACTAAAAGCAGTGATGGCCCAGTGGTTGAGACTTTAATGTCTTACTCGGGAGGTCCGAGTTCGATCCTCCACACAGGCACACGCCTCTGACTCTGAGTTATGTGTGTTTTAAGTAATTAAATATCACTTGCTTTAACGGTGAAGGAAAACATCGCGAGGAAACCTGCACTCCTGAGAGATCCATTAAATTCTCAAAGGTGTGTGAAGTCTGCCAACCCGCACTGAGCCAGCGTGGTGGACTATGGCCTAATACCCTCCTCATTCTGAGGAGGAGACCCGGCTCAGCAGTGGGCCATTGACGGGTTGTGATGATGATAATGAATTAAAGTTAAAACAAATAGATCAAAATATGTGTAGAGGGTTCGTTTACCCCCTATACTGATATTCTTAGCCCCCTCGTAGAGTCCAGACGTAAATCCACTGCTCGTCTCCTATCTAGAGTGTTATTGTTGTCGTTTGTGGTCCTGCGTTAAATGTATAGGCGCCAATCAGACATTTTTGGCAATATATTATAACAGGTTGAGCGGAAATGGAGCGACCAAACGAGTTGCGCAGACCGAGGAATATGTCGACATTCTTCACCATGCCTAATATATAAACCGCCATTTGCATATTTCCCACGAGTATTAAACTTAGTTAGCATTTTAAATATAAAATGCTAAATATAACTCGATGAATTAATCGTGGATTTAATTATTACTACTTGTTTATCGGTCTGATAGCTGTGATCGTCGTTTAGGTTTAGATAGATTCAATTCAAGTAAAGAAAGGACGTAAAATTGTCCCGTTTTCCGAAAACGAGCAAATACTAACTCGTCAGGACAGGCGTGAATGATCCTTATTGTATACTGGGGATACCTCATAACTTCACCTATCAAATGAAAGGTTATTTGGCTGTTACAAATACCTTAGGAGAAATTATTTATCTCATTTGGATTTGATTACCCGTATGAAAGATTTTCTTCCCGTTGTCCTGTTTTGAGTGAAAAATAAAATGGTCACTTTATGTAAAACCTCTGTGCGGCGGAACGGAGGCACTCTGTCAAATCAATTCACACTAGCAACATTATCCTTGATTAATATGTCAATTATTTTAATGTTAATTCAAGTTTTTTCATCTTGCTTCTGTGTCAAAAAACTGTTTTGGTTATAGTAAGTAAATCATATTTTTCTAAGACTCGAGTATTATTTTAATAAAAGCTTGATTTTGTAATAAGTGAATAAATATGATAAAACTTCCCTTTTTTTACTCGTCAAAAGTATTTTTTTTAAATCTAACTGAAAAAATATTTTTATTTCAGAGGCATAGTTCATATTATAAATTAAATCTTTAAAAAAATGTATGTTGTTACTATTTAAGGTCGTTTTCGGTAACTTTAGCTATCTAGCATCAAAAAATGCTTAGAATGCAAAAATCCAAAAGCAAAAAGCCTTTAAAAACTTTTCAATCACCCAATGACGTAACACATTCCTTCATGAATCCAAGGCAACTCCTTGGATAGCTAAAGCTGGTATGGATAGTACCGCTACGTAGGTACAGAATGCAATGAAAAAATGTCGGTCTGTGCGTCGTATTCGTCGCCGGATGTTCGGCCTTGCGAGGTCGATGCTGGCTGTCGTTACACCGCCGCGAACGTTGACACACTAGCTGGTAGCCATTTAATAAAATGGCACCTCTTTTTATTAATTTTACTTGAGTGATATCCTATTAATGTTACTATGTTCATATACATTTGTTTGGGCGTGTGTAAAAATTAGCGTTTTTTTGCATTCCCCTAAAACAACTTAAAAAAAAAGATATTTAGTTGTTTTTGAGGAATACTAGCTGTTCCGTCACTATTTGTAAGCATTTTAGACAGTACACACACACACACACACACAGAGCAGTGTCCAGGGGCGTGAAACGTCTCTTTTACGTGAAATCTATCGCCTACCTTCTTTGACCTCATCAAACTACCGTGGAACTATCATAATAAAAATCATATAAATTTTCAAGGTAGTGGTAGGTATTTTTAAGATAAATTAATAGAAACTACTAGGCAATTAAACGTCATCAAAAATTTTGTTAGCATCAAAGGGAAATTTGAATAGATTGTCTATATAAAAAATACAATATCTGATGATATAGTTACCGGCACTTAAGTATCTTAAATACGCAAAAGTTACTATTAGGGTTTTTAGCGGGGAGTGCAGGGCTAGAGCAGCGCATCACACGTGATTGGTTCTTATGTGAAGTGTTAATTCCTATAACAGTAAACGTCACGGATGGAACTGCCAATACAGGCACGCAGCACTTTTTATCAGATCTAAAGATAGCTATCGGCTACTATACCAGAAATTACAATACGGCTAGCATTGGCAATGTGACGATATTAAATCTATCGACAAAAAAAGCTTACGCAACTTTACTTTATAATTATTTAAAGCTAATTATATTTATAATTCTTCCCACACGTCATACACCATTAAAGTTAACCGTGATAATAATACATATACGAATTTATCGGTAATAAAAAATCAGAGTATAACTAATCGAACAAAAAAAAAATTATAATAAATTCAATGTCGGTGTGAGCGTCACTTCCACGTTTCCTCAAAAACCGGTCGTAGCTAACTGTCGTGTTAGCATCTCGATACTCTTACACATTACGCAATACACATTATTATATTGACATGCGTTACCGTTAACGTAACGAGAATAATAATACTATACTATAGTTATCAATATTACGTTTGTATCAGATTAGATTTGTATTAGATCAAGTGTAATAAGAAGCGAACCAGCACCCCGTGGTGGTAGGGAATCTGTTCCACAACTGGCTTGCTACCACCAGCATGAATCCGACTGCCATGTGGATCCGACTTAACCCCTCCATCTCCCATTCCATTAATGCTATCGATATCGTGGATTGTGGCCTGTTGGTCAGGGTTCACTGAAACCGCAGCGTCCTATCTTCAAGGTAGACTCGACTGATATGAGTAGCATCCTGTTATTTAATCTTGATGTTAGTACGACTGATATGAGTAGCATCCTGTTATTTAATCTTGATGTTAGTACGACTGATATGAGTAGCATCCTGTTATTTAATCTTGATGTTAGTACGACTGATATGAGTAGCATCCTGTTATTTAATCTTGATGTTAGTACGACTGATATGAGTAGCATCCTGTTATTTAATCTTGATGTTAGTACGACTGATATGAGTAGCAACCTGTTATTTAATCTTGATGTTGGTACGACTGATATGAGTAGCATCCTGTTATTTAATCTTGATGTTAGTACGACTGATATGAGTAGCATCCTGTTATTTAATCTTGATGTTGGTACGACTGATATGAGTAGCATCCTGTTATTTAATCTTGATGTTAGTACGACTGATATGAGTAGCATCCTGTTATTTAATCTTGATGTTAGTACGACTGATATGAGTAGCAACCTGTTATTTAATCTTGATGTTGGTACGACTGATATGAGTAGCATCCTGTTATTTAATCTTGATGTTAGTACGACTGATATGAGTAGCATCCTGTTATTTAATCTTGATGTTGGTACGACTGATATGAGTAGCATCCTGTTATTTAATCTTGATGTTAGTACGACTGATATGAGTAGCAACCTGTTATTTAATATTGATGTTAGTACGACTGATATGAGTAGCATCCTGTTATTTAATCTTGATGTTGGTACGAGTGATATGAGTAGCATCCTGTTATTTAATCTTGATGTTGGTACGACTGATATGAGTAGCATCCTGTTATTTAATCTTGATGTTGGTACGACTAATATGAGTAGCATCCTGTTATTTAATCTTGATGTTGGTACGACTGATATGAGTAGCATCCTGTTATTTAATCTTGATGTTAGTACGACTGATATGAGTAGGATCCTGTTATTTAATCTTGATGTTGGTACGAGTGATATGAGTAGCATCCTGTTATTTAATCTTGATGTTGGTATGACTGATATGAGTAGCATCCTGTTATTTAATCTTGATGTTAGTACGACTGATATGAGTAGCATCCTGTTATTTAATCTTGATGTTGGTATGACTGATATGAGTAGCATCCTGTTATTTAATCTTGATGTTAGTACGACTGATATGAGTAGGAACCTGTTATTTAATCTTGATGTTGGTACGACTGATATGAGTAGCAACCTGTTATTTAATCTTAATGTTGGTACGACTGATATGAGTAGCATCCTGTTATTTAATCTTGATGTTGGTATGACTGATATGAGTAGCATCCTGTTACTTAATCTTGATGTTAGTACGACTGATATGAGTAGCATCCTGTTATTTAATCTTGATGTTGGTATGACTGATATGAGTAGCATCCTGTTATTTAATCTTGATGTTAGTACGACTGATATGAGTAGCATCCTGTTATTTAATCTTAATGTTGGTACGACTGATATGAGTAGCATCCTGTTATTTAATCTTGATGTTGGTATGACTGATATGAGTAGCATCCTGTTATTTAATCTTGATGTTAGTACGACTGATATGAGTAGCAACCTGTTATTTAATCTTGATGTTGGTACGACTGATATGAGTAGCAACCTGTTATTTAATCTTAATGTTGGTACGACTGATATGAGTAGCATCCTGTTATTTAATCTTGATGTTAGTACGACTGATATGAGTAGCAACCTGTTATTTAATCTTGATGTTGGTACGACTGATATGAGTAGCAACCTGTTATTTAATCTTAATGTTGGTACGACTGATATGAGTAGCATCCTGTTATTTAATCTTGATGTTGGTATGACTGATATGAGTAGCATCCTGTTATTTAATCTTGATGTTAGTACGACTGATATGAGTAGCAACCTGTTATTTAATCTTGATGTTGGTACGACTGATATGAGTAGCAACCTGTTATTTAATCTTAATGTTGGTACGACTGATATGAGTAGCATCCTGTTATTTAATCTTGATGTTGGTATGACTGATATGAGTAGCATCCTGTTACTTAATCTTGATGTTAGTTCGACTGATATGAGTAGCATCCTGTTACTTTAATGTTGGCCAACTGATAAACATAAATCAAGGAAGTTGGGATTGCAAAATAAATACGCCGTCACGACAGAATAATCATGTATTACATAGCGAGTATTTTTAGCAGTAACTCTGAAAGTCTGAGTATTGGGGACTAGCCCAGGAGGATATTACAGTCAAGCCGTCATAATATTAGTCTGCGTATAGACAACTACCACTCTCTTCTCTCTTCACTTATTAATTAACAGTATGAACACCTGTAATTAGTGTGTCACAGTGTGTTTTAGACTAAGATATGTATATTATATGTGAATCCACTGTTGGTGTACCAACATCAATAAAATAAAATGAATAAACTTCTACAAAACGTCCAAGTATGTGTCAAACTTGAATAGTTTCATTGAATTAAATCATCTAAATAACACAGGCATTTAATTCTATACTTTTGTATTCTATCTAATCTAATCTTGAAACGATTAAACTATTTTTAATACAGAAACTTCAAAAATTAATAAGATAAATTTTCATTCCATAAAAGTTTTAATGTAAATTAAAAATTGTGAAATCAAATGTGTATAGGGTTGCCAGATAGAAGCAAAACATATTAATAAAGGACAAAGGTAACTATGCCGTTGCTAAACCTAAAATTCCGAGAAGTTCCCAGCCATCTGGCAACCCTAGATAAACCTAGTGAACTCTTATATAATATAACGCAATGGTTTATCATAACTGTAACATTATTGGCATAACTTTAATACTTACGGTTCGGTCAACTAATCCGGCATGGCTATATCGAACATCTCAGAAAAAGCAATCACATACCAAACGAAGACATACAGACGTAACATCCGCCCCCATTTACCAATAACTAATGGCGACGTAACATACTATATCATATACTATTATTGCTTAATGTCAATGTTAAAATTATAATATTTTATTCTTATATATGTAAAAATACATTCAAGTAATTTAAACGTATGTCCCTCATTTTAACGCGTGACGTCACAATTCATGATAACAATTAGTAGTGAAAATGTTGTAGAAGTATTTTGCTCTATAATGTTAACATTTCATTTATTAGGACTACTACACCATGAAATGACAGATTAAACTGAATTTCTAGACCTGACCTTGACAAAAACTGTTAAAGATATTCTCGGATGATTCGCTGTAGTTTTACTAGTAGTTTCATAGATTTACTGCCACACTCGAAGACGTCAAATGGTTACTTAAGTCGCTCCTTATCATAAATCTATAATTAATCACTCGTTAATGCTCTTTAATCAGTTAGCTCCCCTTAATGACTATTAAAGTTAAGTCTAGCAAAACCTTCACTTAACCTTGTTAATGAGTAATTAGACGATCTACAAATTTGAAAAAATGTCGCTTTTTTTCTATCCGTCTGCTTACACACTAAAATCAACCGCTTTTTGACTAATTGCCTCAGTAAATAATTCTCGTTTGCCGTAAAATTAGCCTTCCTTCTACGCAAAGTCGTAGGTTGTGGTTCCTCAAATGAAAAAGGAATATGAAGGAAAGTCTTTGATTGACTATTCAATTAATTAATTTTCGTTCATCTTCTTTAACCAATTTACCTTAATTTAATTTATATTATTGTTATTTTATTATACTGTATATTAGGAAGTCTTTCAAATTTCAATTTCAGTTTGGTTTGCTTTTAAACCCAATACGAAATTTAAATTGACATGAGAATGTTGTCATAGTAATAAAACCAAATAAAATATTTATGCCATTTTATACTTAATATCAATTTTTCTTCATCTCTTACTAAAAACTAACAGTGAAACAGCTTATTTATGTATAATACATTTAATTATGGTTTTTAAATGAATTTAAAACAACTTTTTTAAAATTAAAAATCTTTTTTTTTTTGTTTGGCCACACCACGGCATTATCAATATGTAATGTCAGGCCTACGGATACTTAAACTTGTCATTATCTATGTAACGATTAAATGTTGTCTCTAGGATGTTTCTACAAATAACAAATTTAATGAGAATTTGTTATGTAACCATTAGTCCTAAATTAATGTGTGTCTCTGAGTGTGGCAGTTAATATTGATTATCATACTGAAGTGTTCGTTAGTCAGACTTATAAAATTTGAATAAAAAATTCGAGCAAAAAAGGGAGAATTTGTGCATAGCAAAAAGACCTTTTAAACTTGCTTGAAGGTTACAAGTTCAATTTTTATATTCAAAAATTCCAATGTTATTTGAGGCCTATGCTTTACAATAAGTTAAATAAAATTCTTGAAATCTATTCTTTAAACATCCATACATGTAAAAAATCTTATATCTTGGTTAAAATTACAAAACTACGAATTTTTAGAAAATTTGTTCAATGTTCCACGCTAAAATGTGTATATTTATGTATATGTAGTTAACTATATAGGTGTAATTGAAGTTTGTTTATGTATATATGTAAGTGTGTATGTGTATATTTATCTATATATGATTGATTATTTTATTATATATATATATTTATATATTAAATGCTTAAAGGATCTAAATTTCTCTGCAACTTTATATTTAGATTAGATTTTTTAAGTAAACATTATATTAATTTATTTAGTTTCATATCAACTATAACTTGCAAACATTATTAAATATAATTGTCCTTTAATCTATACAGTTTGTGGTCTAACTTACAAAGTTACAAAAGTATAACGGTATTAAGAAAAAAGTAAAATCAACTTCAACTTCTAACTTCATAAATACCCACGATTTCATACTGTACATTTTATAAACTTATTTGTTTAATATTGTAAATTGTTTTTAACATTTATTTAGTGTACACGCCTGTGTCAATCATTAATGTAAAGTAACTAACGTCTAAGATACAGGCCCGGCCCAGTTTAGACGTTAGTGCTCAGTTGGATCTGTCTCAAAACGTACTCGTCGTTTAAGGTATGCGAAATGTATTTTGTTTTTGTGCCAAATAAATAAATTTATTAAAAAAAAAAATTTTAATATAGCCCATTTTGCCCTCCAATATAGCTAATATATAAGCATTTCAGACGACCTTTCTAATTTGTCTTTCTTTATTCTAATGACTATTTTCTTATCTGTTTAGCTGATCTATTGTTAGTTACAATGTTAGCATAAAGTGACATTTTATTTTTACTGAAAACAGGACACGGACAATGAGACGGGAGTCTTTCAGACATCTACGAGTGAAAAGATAAATCAAAATCAATTTCTCCTCGGGTATTAGCAAGCAAGTCAAGTAACAGGCAAGTCATAGCACGACGATGGTCTCACCAAAAATACAAACAAATATGAATCATAAATTGGTGAATTAAAAAGGTAAAGTTTTGGAAATAGACGGGATAAGGATACTGTATCCATAGTATTTCTTAAAAAATACTATGGCATCGGCTTATTTGATTGCTGGTTCCGCGGCACAGATCTCTGTGTTCCGCGGTAATTTTCACGCAATTTTGAAAAACGGGACAGTCTTACGTCCCAAAGCTTTCTTCCGGGACGATAGGACTGACAACCGAATGAAGGGTCTATCCCGTTATAAAAAGGGACTTAGTCACAATATTAGCAACATTGATTTGAGTAGTATTTTACTATTAAAGACAAGCACAACCGTATCAGTCGTGGCAACGAAATAAATACGCCGCCATAGCAGAATTGATTATTGCAATAAATCCGTAATACTGTCGCTCTTTGTCTAAATTACAACCCACAGAAGTAGTATTCTAGTCTACATGTGTAGTATCAAGTAGCAATAATGTATTAATAAACAAACTCATGTTACGTTATTAAGAAGCGCGTGGGAGCGGTGTCAGGTTGGACTCCTGGTCACTTCTGCTGAGATCTTACTCTTTATCATCACTGTAACTTTATACTCTTACCAAGGTTATTACGATAATGTAAACAAATCCTAGTGGTTGTAGACCATTAATATCATATACTCAGTAATCACTTGCTTTGTTATTAAGTAAGTTAAGACCCGTAATAATCATTTAAAAAATGACTGTCTGTCTATATACTCATCATGCAAAAACAAGTGCACGGAATTGGATAGTTTTTACAGTTGTATGGATGTAGGTGCTAGGTAGGGTTTGTCCTTCTTTCATGCTGTAACGGACCAAGAAATTGACGCGATATTTTTACCTAGAACTAACTTAAAGGTCAGAAAATAACAAACATACATAGGTTTCAGCGGGATAGTAATAAAATATATGTTTCTTGAGACACATTCAATTGATTCAATGAACATTTTATTTATGGACAACCAGTAATTTAATTTTAAATGCTCAACCTTTGAAGGTGTCACAACATGCATTAAAAAAATACTAGAATGACAATTAAAAAAAATTACTTCCTAAAACAGGAGTAACAAAAGAAATATTCTAATTAACTACCAACTCAACAACAATCAAGTAAAAATACTGAATTAAAAATTACTATCTTCTCTCAACAATTTCAATATCGTGTTTTTAAATGTGTATAGTCGTGAAATATATAAACGTTTCCGCTAACAGAGTTGTATATCTCTGATAACCTAACAATAGTACTAAATTTGTTTAAGATTAGTCCTGGCTAGATGCTGATGTATAATTCTAGGTGGAAACCTAGGCATGCGGTCAGGGACACTTTAGTTATGGGAAATTTTGGTTATTTGTAATAGAGGTGGAAAGTCTATTTTATTTCTTTCAACAATCAAAATCGTACTTGGTTTCTCTTATGATTTTCCTCACATTCTTCATCATCAGAACCCATTAATGGTCCACTGCTGAGCCGAGTCTCCTCCTCAAGATGAGGAGGGATTAGGCCATAGTCCACCACGCAGGCCTAGTGCGAGTTGGCAGACTTTACACACCTTTGAGAATATGGAGAATTCTCAGGAGTGCAGGTTTCCTCAGGATGTTTTATGTAGTCTCATTACTTTCTGTAAAAAAAATTACTGTAAAGAACACATTGTCGTGGTGGTATTGAGGTGAGAAGTAGTGAAGCGGAAGGGAGCACCGTAACCCTGCTCTCAGTAGGTCTCATTTAAAACAAGCTTTCTAATGTTGTAGTAGGCGTCTGGTAATATCCAACAGTTATGATACAATAAAGGCTGGTGCTCGGCCCTAAGGCCACTTAAGGGCTTTACGAAACTTACACCCACAGCTCACTGTTCAGTGTAGGTGGCCCTTAGATTTAATTATAATTATCTGTGCTACATCGTGATAATACAACATGTTTGTAAGTAGGTGGAAAATTGAAACACTTCCTAGAAATAATGTTGATTTTGATGAAAGGACGATAAGCAGCAGTAAGCAAACAGTGAATCCCCGAAGAATATCTGGTTCGTCAAAACACTGTTATCTCACAATATAATAATACCCAATCTCTCTACACACCTTTAAATGTAAACACTCCGAGTCTCGAATCACAAGTAAGTTAAAAAAGGAAGCTTGCTTGTCTACCACCACTCTGCTGTCGCTTCTATCAGTCTAGTGTTGCCAGGGTACAAGATCGAGTTTCCTAACAGTTGGTACTCATAAGATACTGTTGCGAATCAACAACAAAACAATTCGCAAGCCTAGACCAAGCTTTAGTTCGAACTTGCTGGAAAAAGTCAAAATGGAATAAGACGGCAAAATGAACCGAGAGGGACAGCAAGATGTCGTTCGCTGGAAATTACGCGAGCCTTCGATGACTAACGTTTTGGAGAAAGGACGACATTAGGCAAATTTGTGTGTTCGAGTGGGATGGGTATAACTCTAGATCTTTCCAGTGGTTGTCAGAATAAACTTTTTTTAAGTTGCTAGATTCAAGTTGCGAGAAGTCTCTATATGAAATCCTGCATAAAGGGTTGTATGGACGATTGCAAGGCAGTCTAATACTCGAGAGTGAAGAAATGAAACTAGTGGATCATAGTGATGAACAGCGGTGGGAATAATGATTCAGGTGTAGTGCGTGTAATAAGAGAGGAACTGTGAATATTGAAAATAAGGACTGTAAATATCGGAGACGTGAGAGACGTGTAAATAGTGCAAGAACGTAGTGTAGGGTTATTTTTGTCAAGATTTAGGTGGACTTTTGTAACATTTTAAATAAATCCTTTACCAACGAAGCATCCATCATTTTCTTCCAATCATTGGTCACAACACAAAAAACAGTCTTCAATCGTGTAAGCTCTACAAATTAAAGTTAAATCTAAATAGAAAGCAAATGTATAAAAAGGCTGTTCATACGAGTACAGTAGCAATTAGGCCTAATAAACCAGTGAACTGCTACTAAACGTTTCGAGAACAATAAATACTAATTTAATCGAATGAATTTGGCCAATTACATCAAACTCAAAATAGTTTATTTCAATTAAACTTTCAGTCAGTCAGTTTGTCTGAAACTACCAGCAGTTCAAAGTCAAAGTCAAAAGTCAAATTTTTTTTATTCAATATTGGAATTTACATTCTCTTATTGAACGTCGGAATCTACGACCCTTTCGGAAACGAACTAACCCAGATCTGAAAAGAATGGCCGCAAGGAACTCAGCGGAATTATTTCTTTTGGATACTTCAAGCAGTTTCTTTTGGGAAGAGCCTGGTGAGGCTGATGCAAAAAACTCTATTGTTTATATCAGCCTGTCTGTGTTCATTTATCATAATCATTCAGCTGAGCATCAACGTCATTTTGATTCCATCATCAAGCCACTAGAGTATTAGAAGCATCAACATATACGTAGGTAGATAGATACATAAAAGGTATTAATTTCCAATGTCGGCAGCAACCCACATAGCTTTAAAGGCAATATTGGTAATAAGAGTATATTTTTCTATTTATGGGTGGTGGGCGGCGCCCACTGGTGATTGAAAGGTTGCCAGTTTGTATTAATAGGTCAAGTTGTACGCTGTATGTGTCACGTGATGTAATTTACCAGTTTTATGCTACTTCTGACTTTACGAAACTACTCTTTTTTTGCTATTTTCGTTAATAAATATCTATGCAAAAATCTACATTGTGATAAGCTGTATCAAATTTTTTTCTGACCACGTAACCACCACGTCTATCTGACCACGTAGAGCTATAATAACGTTATGTGTACAAAATTTAATTCGTATCTGTTAAGCTATTCCTGCAGTGGCAGTAAATGGCAGTGAGAGCCCAATGGTTAAGACATCCCCCACACAACTCTGACTTTTTTGAGTTGTGTGTTTTAAGCAATTCAATATCACTTGCTTTAACGGTGAAGGAAAACATCGTGAGGAAACCTGCACTCCTGAGAGTTCTTAATGTTCTCAGAGGTGTGTGAAGTCTGCCAACATGCACTTGGCCAGCGTGGTGGACTATGGCCTTAATCCCTCCTCATTCTGAGGAGACCCGACTCAGCAGTGGGCCATTAAAGGGTGATGAATCATCATCATCAGATGAAGACAAATAACAACTAATCCCATACCACAGACCCTATAATTTATTTCTGTCAATTTCCTGACGGGCCTTATTGTCCACATGTCAGGTAACATATTTGTTTTATAAGTATAGATCTAGATAGACTAGAGCAGGAAGTACCTTTTTTCCTGAAATAATTAGTGCTGTACCTTACTTGTAGTAAGGTCATTTCTTAATAAACCAAAAAATCTCAGGCCAAAATTAGCATAAGGTAAAGGGTTTGAAGGTATACGGGGGCGGCTGAGGACAGCTGCTCCTAATATGGTCATGTTGTTGATATTCTATAAATATTGTAAAAATAATAATATGTATAAATAAAAATAAGTTGCCAAATGTATATTACCTCATCGCATGAGATCGGCTTGACGGATTTGGATATTTTTATTGTATAAATTATATATATATATAATTGTGAAGACAAAAGCATGAAAGAGATAAGAGCCTTTAATATCACCAATAGGAGCCTAGGACAATTACTTATACAATTTTTTGTTGTTTTGTTTTTCTTTCTCTTTCTCTTCTTTATTGCTGAAGGTCTTATTTAAAATATAGTCTTTAATTGATTTAAATGTGATTTTAGAGATAAATATTATGTAAAAGAAACGAGACACTTATTCAAATAAACTAAAATGCTAAAAATAGTTATTGTAAAAGAAATTATATACTAATACTAACTGACCCGACAAACGTTGTTTTGCCATATAAATTTGGGATTGGCCACCCTTATCACTTAGGGGGATGAAAAATAGATAGTAGCCGATTCTCAGACCTACTGAATATGCATATAAAATTTTATAAAAATCGGTCAAGCCATTTCGGAGGAGTATGGTAACTAACATTTTGACACGAGAATTTTATATATGAGATTATAAAGTGGTAAAGTTTGTGAGCTTGTAGGGGGTAATCTCTGAATGTACTGAACCGATTTTGAAAATTATTTTACCAATAGAAAGTCACGTTATTTGTGAGTACCGTAGGCTATATATTAACCCGAAAAATGAACAGTAATTTTCGTGGTAGTCGGATTTGCTGCAGCTAAGTCGGAGAAACAACGGTCGATTGAAAACGTTTCTTACGAACGCTGCCTTAAAGATGAGAGATACAAGATTGAGTTCTAGAGAAAAGTTGTAGAGCTTGATAATGCTTACAAAAAAGTCAGCGACAGCATATGTCTCACTTTTATAGTTAAGTCACAAAAAGTTGTTTTTTATATTAAAATAATAATAATTTATATCGTTAGGTGATGCTTCCTGGTCATATTATCAACAATTATAAATTCTTATCAAAATATGTAAACTTATCGTCTTAAGTGTTTAATACACATAATGACTTCAGCCAAGCGAGGGCAGGTCGGCTAGTTTATTACATAAACATGCAATGTCGTGTACTCAAAATAATGAGATAAAGATCTTGTTTTCGATGTAAAAGGTTGAAATTAATTAATGTTTTTAAGAAAGCCTACTCGTTGTTCATATAAATCTTTATAAATGTGTCCAAGGTAGATAATTAAGGGCTATAATCATTTTAATTTAAAAAATGGCAGACGATTAATGTATTTTCACTGTTGCTACTTAAATCATAGGAATTTCATATATAATAATATTGAAATTGCTTTTAACAGTGTAAAGAGACAGAGAAGTCTGGCTTTAATATTGAACAGAAACGTAGCAATAGGATTCCCATTAGGGGCAGTTTGACAAGTAATTTACTTTATTGATCACTTAACATGGAAGCTATACAAGTAACAAATATTAAAGTAAAAGATATACAAAGTGGTAAGGAAAATAAATCTACCTCATACAAGTTCGAAAGAGAATGTTCGGTAAACATTCTCTTTCAAAGCTTCACCTAGCAACCTTTTTTATTTTATTTTTATATGAAAATGTTATTCCAGTATATTATAAATGTAACTGTGATTTTGTATTACATTTGATTAAATTACATAAGTTAACAAAAATATGTTATTTTTCTAATTTTGAATTATAAAGTTTGTTTTTGTCCGTTTTACATTGATAATTAAGTTTCAAAGTTTTTTTTAAATATTAAGACAGTGGATGGTAATACTTTAAAATAAAATGGAGGCAAGACTCTTTATTTGGTATGATAAAAAAAATCTAAATTAACATTGAGAACTTAGACTCAAAATTCGTGTTGACCGGTGTATTTGAAGACTAACCTGACTTGGTGTACTAATTTTTAGGGTTTCTTTTAATTTTTTTGTCGCTTAAATTCAATATTATGGAAGTTACGTGATTTTAATGTCATGTGGTGTAAAAACAATCGTAATTACGGATTTGTCAGTTAAAGTCCAGCAGTCAAATAAATAAGTCGTAATTAAAACACTTTATTGAACTCAGCGTTAAGACAAGTCACGATCAGTTTGTTTTGATAGAATCTCTCTTCAGTTAGCTGTTGTTGAATTATAACTATATCATACTATATACAGTTAAACTAAATGTGCGGTTATGTTCGTAAATTCAACCTTCATATATTATTGTATAGAACATCAAAAGTCCCATGAATTTTTTTCAGAAATTCATAAGATAGAAAATGTTAATTTAAACGAAGTATTAACAGACATACAATGTTATATTAATATTGTCCCGTCACGTCCAATGTTTAAAACACGAGAGCTGTCTGAGGACCACCAGGGCAGTTTAAAGGGCTGTAACTGTAACAGTAAGCTCTATGAATAATTTTAACTCCGCTTCAAATGTAAAGTTAATGATCCGCTCGTCAACAAGTTAGTTAGCTTCTTTTTGCAATCATAATCATATATATATATGTATTCTAATTTGTTTTTAACCCTTTTTTTGCTACATATAATAGGTTGGGGAAAATGGCCACGTCATGGAACTTAAATGGCCATATCTTTTTATTTCGAATATTTATGGCAACACCATACAGCCTATGTTGACCGGAAAGGATGTAGCCCTCTATCGGTGAAAGAATTTTCAAAATCAGATTAGTAGTTCCTGAGAAACTCTTCAATTTACAAAATGGCCACGTTATGGAACTTAAATGGCCATATCTTTTTAATTAGAATATTTATGGCAACACCATATAGCCTATGTTACCCGGAAAGGATGTAGCTTTCTTTCGGTGAAAGAATTTTTCAATAGTTTTCGAGCCTATTCGCAACATACAAACATGCAAACATGTGATAGGTAAAGTTTAAAAATATATTAATATATGTGTCCTTGGCAATAACTATATTTACAGTTTACTACTTAAAATAGTAATGTGTACATTGACGCATGTCGGCGTCGGCAACTTGTGCGCCGGAAGCCGCGCCGGAAATGAAGGGGTTACTATGTTTCCAGGAAGGGCTCCCCGACTCCGCTCGGATTGTTTAGTAGCAGACGAGCAATCGAATAAGTACTCACTACTCTACTTGTTACTTAACAAGTATAATATACTATGCTGTTACTGTGAAATCATATCTTTCTATTAGAACATTTATCTCATGAATACAAAGTAACACATTTTATTTCTTTATAATATTAGTAAAGATAAAAATAAATGAGAAAAACTTTCATTTCTTTAATTAATTTAGAAAAGTAACGCAAATATTAATTCCAACATCAGAAATTAATTCATATCCTTCGTGTAGAGTTTTTTCTTACTACTCTCCTTCATTTTTTACATAATAATCCAGTCCAGAGAGTACTCGGACGTCTGTTATTAAAAAAAAATAACCAATTTAGTAGAGCGAAACATAAAGCTCAAACGCAGCACACAACCCATGCCACCATCGCCATAAAGCCCATAAAAGGCTAATTCTGTACTAGAACTGTTTGTTTATTGCAAACAACAACACTGTTAGCCCTGGCCCTGGCCCCGGCCCCTACTCTATCTATAATAGTGATTTGATACAGTATACTCGTAGGTCAAGCGCGCTTATATATATTACTAGCGGCCCATCCCGGCTTCGCGCGGGTGGAATATTATTTTTAAAAATATATTGGCCCTCCCGCATTTCGGTGCCCCCTCTCTTGCCGCTTTACTCGCTGCGCTGCGTCGCTATACTGGCCCGTCGCGTCCTCGTGTATTTTTTGTTTATATTGATATTTTTAATTTCGTAATATCTTTTGAATGGAAAGTCCGATTTTAATAATTCAAAAAGTAATTTACAGGTATTGAAATAGTCTTGAATACGAAATAATTTATTTGGATAAGGATTAATACAAAGTTATAGAAAACATGGTCTGATTTTGATAGGCATTTTTATCAACTTTTAAAATGTAAATAAGTAGTTATAGTGACGTAACTATAATAGTTGAACATATGGTCTCGCGGACTTTTTTGTAGATATTGATACGTTCTATAATATTGTAGAACATTTTTTTGTTCTATGATCAATACTTTTTGCAGCGCATGCGATGAAAGATATTTTATGGCTAATTTTTTTGCACCTTGGGTTGGTTTTCGTGAGATTTCCTAAGGATCTCTAATTTTTTCTTGTAATAAATATAGCCTATGTTACTCAAGGATAATGTAGCTTCCTAATGGTGAAAGAATTTTTGAAATCGGTCCAGTAGTTTTTATGTTTATTCGTTACATACAAAAATACAAAAATACAAATCTTTCCTCTTTATAATATTAGTATAGACTATAGCTGACTGTAAACATTGTATATATGTAAAGACTACTGTTCGCATCTATAATAAGATCCCATAGACTATATTAGACTTGCCACTTCAACAATTTAAAACTCTAATAAAAAAGTGTTTAGTAAATAAAGCTTACTACTCTGTACAAGATTACTTGAATGATGACAAAGCTTGGATTCAAAATGACGTTGATGCTCAGCTGAATGTTTATACCTTTGTAACAGAACACACACAGACTGATGTAAACAATGGCGTTGATGCGAGCAACTGTTGAGTTTCTTGCCAGTTCTTCTCATCAGGAAACTGCTTTCCGAACTGGTGGTAGCTTCAGACAAACAAAGAAGAGCATCAGGAGCGTATAATCAATATAAATGTGCAGTTCATTATAAAGAAGGATAATGTGATTGTGTTCCGGACGCCACGCCGCTGCAGAGGCTGCGCACGCGCATCTGTTCACAGTTCCCACACCCACGCAGTTTTTTTGAACTGAATATTTTTTTGAAACAGCTTGAATCGGAAGTAAAATGCAGTCGTACTTTATATTTTACTAAATAAACGCCCTCGCTTCAATGAGGGACTAATACATTTATAGCTACAGGATAGATTATTAAATGAATGCTTCTAATTTTGTATCTTTGTCAACTAGTATTTTAGTCAACTAGTATTTAGCCGCAACCGCTATGTCCCTCCATTTTGAATCTGTAATATCTTCGAAAACATTCATTTAAAATACATGCTGTAAAGGGCCATATTGATCTATATTAAATGCACAATGTACTTAAGGTACCAAATTGGATAAGGATCAATGCTGTATTGTTTAAAATCACTTCGTAAGTAAGCCATTATTTCTCGTAAAAAATAAAGGATAAAAAATGATTATTGTGGATTATCACTAAGAGATATAGACATATACCATCGCGAATTTTTTGTAGACCTTTATAAGGTGGACAATACTGTAGTACATTATTTTGATCTATCTCGCCAGCATTTGCAATGTAAGCGTAAAAAAAAGTGTTTATTTACGACATCACATTAGAAACCTCTAACATTATCAATGTTTCTCTACTATATTATGAATGTATTATACATATAAACCTTCCTCTTGAATCACTTTATCTATTAAAAAAACCTCATCAAAATCCGTTGTTTGGTTTTAAAGATCTAAGCATACATAGGGATAGACAGACAGCAGAAATCGACTGTTTTATACTATGTAGTGATTTACAAACATTGAAGGGTTACTATTGTGTATACTATATGAATGGTGTATTCACCTTGTATCGTCAAAGTGCATTAAAATTAAAAAAAAACCTCCATTAAAATAAATGTGTATACTTCACCTTGTACCCAAAACCGCAGAAATTTAGTATTGTGGGCGTGATGTGAACATACTGCAAATATTATCAATAACGTCACAGGATTATGACATTTAGTGCTGTATATATAAGGATGGATATCGTAGTGTAAGTGGATATTACTAGGAAGAGGACAGGTGGCATATCTCTAGTTCCCACAACACAATACATTTTTTATGTGAACAAGTGGCGTTAGAAACATCTCTCATAGTTATAGGGAAGTCCGTTTATCGATATTTTTAATATATATTTTATTAACCTCTTACTCCAACTTACTTTAGATTGTTTCTGTGTGTGTCTGAGCCTTTAAATAGACCGAAAATAATTAAATCTTCCTCACGAATTAGTTCCCCCACTGATAAAGACCGATGAAAGTCACAACTACAGTTTATTGAGTCCAGACCCAAAGACACTTCATTTTATTATATTACTAGCGATTCTCTCGGGCTTTGCACGGCATCTTTCTCTACTATAATATGCATGTATTATACATATAAACCTTCCTCTTGAACTACTCTATCTATTAAAAAAAAACCGCATCAAAATCGGTTGTTTAGTTTTAAAGATTTAAGCAATAAGTTATTGTGTTGAACTGTTACGATATTTCTTAGCAATATATTAATATGTATTAAATTACTTAGTGCGCCATCTATGAGTTAAAAAACTACAATAGATAATAAAGTAAACTTACGTGGACGTCAGGAAGGGTGACCTTAACCACGACACTATAACACTAACTCCCATGTACACTGCGCGACTAATCTGTCTTACGTGGGTATACTTGACATAATATAAAATGACCTACCCTCTAATACTACTTGATAAAGCAGTGATGGCCCAGTGATTGAGACTTCAATGTCTTACTCGGGAGGTCCAAGTTCGATCCCCCACACATACCTCTGACTATTCTGAGTTAGTTATGCACATGCACTCCTAGAGTTCTCCATGTTCTCAAACGTGTGTGAAGTCTGCCAACCCGCACTGGTCCAGCGTGGTGGACTATGGCCTAACCCCTCCTTATCCTGAGGAGGAGACCCGGCTCAGCAGTGGGCTATTGACGAGTCGTGATGATGAACATAATCAGGATATTTCATGACAAAACGAATCATAGAAAAGATTTACTTGGTCGCTAATAGTTGGCAATAGATAGATCCATCGAAAGCCATAAAGTTACACAATAAATAATTGTAATAACTCAATTAATGGATATTAATGCGTTTATTAGCTATATATTTTGCACAACTCACTCGCAACAGGATGCAGAAACGATATTCAGATTTGATTGCTATATTCACCTGTTCCTCTAATTATTTAAATGTGAAGAAATAACAGTTAAAATACTATACTGTATATCGTTTATAATTTTTCGTTAAATTATCCGACACGTCCTCGCTTCTCTGAGTTTGAATTTCTCTTTTGTTCCCCATCTCGCTAACTCGCTCACTCTTCTGTCTCACTTTATCTTTTATACAATTTAGTCCTGATAATAACTCACACAACTTGATTTCGGATTTAGATTTGTTATTAATTTCATAATCCAAAATCCTTGAATAATAAAGCGAAAATAGATTTCAAATTTCAATTTCCTAGATACAAATTTGAATTTAGAACCTATTTTCGACCTGCAATCCAATGATTTTGGATTGAGATTGGTTATTAATTTCGGCTTAAAAATTAAAATAATCAAATTGATGTATTAAAAAAATTGCATATTAGTAAAATTATACCAAAATTAATAATATTTATATACATTAATAACAAAAAAAGGTGTGTGTGCGATTCACACACGATAGAAGTGAAACTTCAGTAAATCGACAAAAGAATGAGATGAATATATATAATTATATAAAATAGTATGTATATTTCTGTCTCATTCTTTCCTACACATTTTTGTATTTGTGTCTCTTACCTGTCGTTTTTTCCGTTGCATCCGGTTTGAAATCACAACGATTCTAAAGAAGTTTCACTTCAAAAATGTTACGTTTGCAAATTAAAAAAAAAAATTAGTCTATGACAAGATAACCATAACTTACGCTACTCTATTTTATATGTCTTTCAAATCTTAACTCTTTAGTTTTCATGTTCAAGTTTTTCTCTATAAATAATTTAAATTTAGAATCATTTAGATAAAACAAAAAATGAAAATTATATAAACTACCCCCGTTTTTATGAGGGAGTCTTCCTAAGGTAACATTGTGCAGTTAAAATTCTGAAAGACACGTGGTTATTAATTTACTTTAACGAATTGACAAATAACGTTTGGTGAGTGTTGCCAGAAAAAAATAAAAAAATAGTGTTTATCTTTAAAACATTAATAACAGAATAAAACAATATTGTTGCCATGTGGTAGAAAAAAAATATAAAACTTCTCTCACCTACAAGTGACTAATATTCCTCCTCGTCATAGGTGGCGCCGCCGCCCTGTCCCTTGCGCAGGTTCTTTCTCTTTACACGACCAGGCCTGCCGCCGCCGAAGGGCGACTTCAGGGAGAAGACGATGTTCACCACTTGCTTACGGACGCGAATATGCCTTTATCTAATTAAAACCTGGCGTGAAGGATAGGCTCAGCTAGACCAGCCTTGAACACCTGGGTCTGGAGACGACGCTCCAATCAGTCCTCAATCTTTAGGCCCTGATCGAGCGAGTCGAGCTTCATCTGCTAAATAGACAATAAAAGACATCAATACTGTAAAACATTTATTTCCACAGATACAAAATATATTTTAGATCTAACAAACAACTTGTCTGTGCTCTTGCAGTTAAGCGCATGTAACAATACCTACCTAACACATGCATAGTAATTCATATTATAACATGCTCTTTAAGTATGAGGCCGGGCAACGCCTGGGGCTTGCGACCCAGAAGCAGGATTAAAGGGTCCTTCTACTACGAGTAAACGCTCTCCTTCATTGCTCGACCTCGCCACATAAACACTGTAGATAAAAACCACTCACCTGATCATCGTGAACACTGAAACGCTATTGACACTAATGTCCAAAGTGACAGTCCAAATCTGTTGTTCCTACGCTTATACATCTAGAGTACACTCGCGATAACATAAAATAAACTACCCACGAACTCAAAGTTATAAACAATGTTGCCAATTTCTCATAATTAAATTACACTAAGTAAATATTTAATATTTTTGGGTGTATTTGTTAGCAACACCGTTTATAAAGTGGTAGTAGCGGGTAGATCATTTTATATTATTTCAAGTATACCGACGTGAAGACAATATATAACCTTTAGTGCGATAGCTTAGTCTCAGTCTCTCTGGTGTTTTCGTGCAGTGAAAATGGAAGTTAGTGTTATAGTGTCGTGATTAAGGTTACCCTTCTCGAGGTCCACGTAAGTTTACTTTATTATCCATTGTAGTTTGCGAGGTCGAGTGGTGGTCCCAACGTTGGTCTCATATTATCATGTGTATACATACGTATTGCTGTACAGTAATGGGTATCATATCTCTCTTATTATCTATAGTATATTTAATGTTAATTCGACCAATGTCACAACATTTAGCAATATTTTTAATTCTCATAATTCAAAAGCTGCAACAGTCTTTCACACGCTTGTAACTCGACGATTATAGTTCAGCTAATTAACTAATTGTATTATACGGATACACTACACACTACACACTACACATAATGTAAACACTAAACATACTGCGTGAAGGTCACCTTGTGCAAGGATTCCTTTTGTTTCTTTAACGACTTAAGAGTTAAGACCCGCCTGTGCTTGGCAACAACAACACAACTGAGTGTTATTGTCGGAAGAATGGTACAGCAATACATATAACACATGCAATTTAGAACGGAGTCGAGCAGTGCCTGGGGCTTGAGACCCAGGATTGGTTTAAAGTCGTCTTCTACTAAAGTAAAGTAAAGTACATTACTTACGTGCTCCTCGATAACGGATACCTAGCGCCACCAAAAAACACTATTACACTATTATCCTATCGGAACGAAAGTTATATATTGTCTACTCGAAAAAGATAAAATGAACTATGCTAATTTATAAACGCTAACATTAACTTTATTTTTTGCGTAAGTGGAAGAATTGTGCAACTTTTAAACATTATTTAAAATTATTTTAAACAACTAAATAATATTTAATTTTGAATAAATTGCTTTGTAGAAATATGCAGGCGTTCAATATATATTTTATTAATATCCCATAGGAACTATGATTTTTTTCAGGATAAAAATAGCCTTTGTGTTAACGTGTCCGTGTACCAAATTTCATCGAAATCCATTCAACCGTTTTTGTGTGATTGAATAACATACAAACTTTCACATTTATAGTATTAGTAACAAGATATATTAATTCCTCAAAGAAGTGAGGGCATTCCATAATAGACTCAAGTACATTTAACCTAAGTAGTAATAATGAAGGCAAATCTAATCAGTGAATTAATCTATGAGTCAGGCATTGTTGCAAATTGCATCGCCTAGATTGAGCTTCCACCTAAAGAGCTAAAGGTCACTATCTGCGTGGGGCATCTTTAATTTGGATTAATCCAGTTTTCATTAATACCAGGGGGGTTTTGGTGTAGTCGACTCAATTCTAGAAAAAGTACTTATATATATTCATACTAGCCAACCCTTGCGACTTCGTGCCCGTGATGCTCCGCTCCTATGGGTTGTAGCGTGATGTTATATAGCCTATAGCCTTCTTCGATAAATGGGCTATCTAACACTGAAAGAATTTTTCAAATCGGACTAATAATTCCTGAGATTAGCGCGATCAAACAAACAAACTCTTCAGCTTTATATATTAGTATAGATTTATAACTATATAGTGATGTAGTTATATATAGACTTATACATTAATGAAGATATCATTATACATGGCATATTCTATATATAATCCAAACAAATAAATAAAATTGGAGTGTCTGTTTGTAATATTGGAATAAACGCTTTTTACTAAGTGCATATGGATGTATACACGCACACACCACATATGGCTGATGTTACAAGGAGTAACTTAGAGTACTTTTATTTTGGAGATAGAAATAGGATCTCACGAAAACCTTAGCGAAGTGAGGGTGGGTCGACTAGATTTATATAATAATTTTTGTTTAATTGCAGTTGTCGCCTCTAGATGGGGTTGAACGCAATTACATCGCCCTATTGATTAGGCATGGTTATATTTGGTTAAATATGATTATGTTTATCCATTTTTCATGTATAATCTTATATAACCAATTTATATATAAATTATATTATGTATAGTTTTATATATAAGTATTTTAAAGAAAAAAACCAGCGATTTGAATATCAAAGAAGATCATTTTTACAGACAATATATTTATTTATTATATTATATAAATATGCTGTGTATATTAATACTTGTTTGTATTTTAATACTCTAGTAATTCCAAAATATTATTTCCTTTCCTTCTTCATTAAAGACAAAATTCTTCATTCAGTCGGTTAAAAAATATAGCCCAATTTACAACGCATGGTCTTAAAATGTAATTTCCCTCATCACGGATAACAAGAGACAATGGCAACTCAATTGGATGATACGCAGTTTCCACTTCCTCGTTCCACAGCACGACTATCTTGGTAATTGACCAGCTAATGACCAAATGCCGAAGGTCCCAACATCAGAAACCCGGTTACCGGCGTAGGTACGTCGCACGGACGATCACGGCATTTGGTGAACTACTTTCCAATCATTATGGCTTAAAATTCACAATGCACAAAAAAAAATAAGGAGTGTCTGTTTGTAATATTAAAAGATGGCTGTATACACGCACACACCACATATACCAACAACTACATTTTTTACAATTTTTTTTCTGTCTGTTTGTTCCGGCTAATCTCTGAAATGGCTGGACCGATTTTGACATTTCGCTACGACCCATAGGAGCGGACCAACACGCGCACGAAGTCGCGTAGGTCAGCTAGTGAAAAATAAATCCTTATGGGGTCACTTTGTTGTCTTTCTGTTAAGACACTTCTTTTTAAAACGTGTAGAGGTATAAGATTGAAATTAATATTAAATTGTCTTGTTAATAATTTTGTAGAAACATTTAACGGCCAAAATTAACTAATAAGCAATCCTTATCCAATATCTTTGGATTAGGAATTGATAATTTTAAATATCAATCCGTGTTTTGATACTTACACAACTATTGGACACTTCCCATTAATTTACAATCATAAAAAGCAATATATTTTAAATTATAACTCAGGTAAATGTACAAATTGCAATTGACATAACTAAATATCATATCTTTAAAGATAAGTTTATCTACGGAATCTCTCATGAGTCAGACTCACACTTTTTTTTTTATAGTATATGGAGGCAAACGAGCAGAAGGCCCACCTGATGTTAAGTGTTCACCGTCGCCCATGGACGTCTGCAATACACTGAGGATTGCGGATGCGTTGCCATCCCTACTTTCTGAGGAACCTGTACACTCGGCGCTTGAAGACCCCCATATTAAAGCGCTCTGGGAAATCCACTGGTGATAAACTATTCCACAGCCTGCACGTGCGTGGAAGGAATGAACTAGACGCACGTACATTGCTAGTATGCTAAGCATCCAAGTGGTGTGGATGAAATTTGTCCCAGCGGCGGAGAGTGCGATGGCGGAAAACACTACTGGGCCAAATTTATATGATTCGTGAGGGGACGGGTTAGAATAGAATTCCCCTCCTGGCGCTGGATTGCAGTTGTAGTGAACTCTGGGTTCTTGCTCAGGGTCCACTAAAACCGTAGCTATTTTCTCATCGGCCCCCTGAATGAGGCATTCTATCTTCGACTTGGCAATACAAGAGACAGTCTTTTGTGTTGTCGATGTCCATGGGCGACGGTGGACAGTTAGCCTCTAACAATCATTAAAAGAATGTAAAAATTCAAAATATGTCAAACATGCGTCACCCTAAAGATATCCCGCAAAAAATTGTTTTTGGTTTAAAATAAAATTAGTAAATTAAATTCTATTAAAATAATATTTATTTTAAATAATCATAATTAGCTATACATTGTATGAAGAAAGGTAACAAAATTATCATTATCACGTTTATAACAAATGCATTTTGGTTGTACTATCAGTATAAGGCTGCCTTTCCATCAGAGATGTGCAAACGAAGCGATATTGGTTCTTTACAAACACATCCTTCGCTACATCCTTGCATATCCCGGGTGGAAACACAGCCTTATTCTTAAAAATAATTTGAGCTTGAATGTTTTTTTGGAGCTTTTATTTCTGTTTAAACATATTATGCAGAACATAACAGATCTTGTACAGTGGTAATCCAACAACTGTAAAGTAGTCTCCATCCACCTTCTCCACGAAGGACCCACCAACACCCTGGATACCATAACCACCTGCTTTATCCCTGGAAATAAATCATTATGTTATCCTTTTTAAAACTTCTATCATATACTAAATCAACTCTCCGGGACTAGTGATGATTTATTGGGGGTTCACTTGATAGAAAAAAAGAATAAGTGATCAGTAAGAGGTCCATGATAGTGTACAGAATTTTTTTTAATTCGATCAGGATATAATTTAGGGATTACACCTCGATAGTCGCTTGACTTGGAACCAGCATATCAAGAGTAAGAGAGAGGAGGAGAGGAGAATATACGGAACAGAAATCTTTACTGGATGCTTGGTTGAAACAGCAATTTGTCAGTAGACAATAAACTCTTAATATACAAGTCCATATTAAAACCAACTTGGACTTATGGCATTCAGCTCTGGGGAACTGCAAGCAACTCCAACATCGCAATATTGCAAAGAATGCAGAATGCAATATTGAGAACAATAGCTAATGTTCCGTGGTTCATTACAAACTCTGAAATACGCAAACTACTAAATATGCCCACTGTACAAGAGGAAATCGAGGCCTCAACAGATAGTTACCAAAAACGGCTGGGAAACCACCCTAATGTACTTGCTGCGAGTTTAGTTAAGCGCAGTTATCAAAAGTGCCTCAAGAGAAAAGACATATTCTAGTGAATGTCAAGGCATTTATACAAAGAGTAGCCGTCCTCGCTGGAGGATGCACTTGATCTGACAGAATCTCACATCATATCTGCTTAAAGTGGACAACTGAATGCAGATTAGCATAAAAAAAAATGTTTCATAAAACTGAATAATTTAAAAAATACTAACATAGGTTCTCCTGTAGCAATATAGCCCCTTATCTGTTCTTCGTCCAGCTTTCCAAATGTAACATTGGTTTTTTCTGTAAATTTCACTACTTTATGTTCAGATTTAACTACAACTCCCGTGTACACTGTATGAGTTCTTCCTGAAAGACTATAAAAAGAAATTATATATCAGTATCATTAGGTGTGAAAAACATTGCTATTTCAAAATGATTCAGTTACGAGAATAATTTCTGCATCAAAATGATAATCATTAATTCATACCTTGTAAGCATATCAAATGCTTCCTGTTCAGACGTGGGCTTACCAAACAAGGACCCATCCAATGTCACCATGGTATCAGCTCCAATTACAACATCAGGGATAATTCCTTCCTGCTTTAATGTGTTTTCAACATCTAGAACCTTCTGTAATGCTGTTTCTTCAACAAACTCGGAAAAGTTCTTAAAAGATTTTGGGTCTAGGTTTTCCTCAAAGTTTGATGGCCGTAGCAACACTTTTAAGCCCTGAAAATAAAATTATTATTTAGTATGAATCTAACTAACTTGATAGCACTGGGCCAGTGGACTATGGTCTAACCCCCTCCTCACTTTAAGGGGACCCGGCTCAGCAGTGGGCCATTAGTGTGTTGTGATGATGATGACAATCAACATCATTTACTTTTCAATTAACTAATTTGATATGTTTGTAAACTAGAGTCAAACCACATTATGTCCACATATACAAGTAGGTAACTGTGTCAAATTAAATAGTAGCCTAAGACCCTGTGTCACTGAAAAATCTTTGATGTAATCTTTTCCTATTCTCATTGATTGCTTTTCAGTGCTGTTGTTTCAGAAGGATGCATGTTGTGACCTTAAGCCACTGACACTACAAAATTTCCAATTTTGATGATTGGCCAACTATCAGGTATGCATATGCTTAATAAGTTACTAATTGTAGCCCCAAATTCTTAATGAAAACTAAATTGAAAAGCGAAGCAAAAAAATTTATTTAAAAAAATGAAACAGCTTAATGTTTCAATTGGACCCATAAATAGTACTAGCGCAGGGTTTTAGCATTTAATGACGTGCTTTTGTTTATTGCATTATAGAGGTTAGAAATTAAGAAATATATGTGATAACTGATAACAGATTATTCTTACTAAATTCTCAATCAATTCTTTTCTCCGTGGCGAACTACTAGCCAACACAATATTTTTCTGTTTTAATATATTCATTACTGGAGATAACATCTTTTATTATTTACGTTTTAATAATTATCAAATACCAACAAAAACAATACTAATTCAAATTACCGCGTAATATTTATAACATGAGAGTCAATTTGACATGATTAGTGTTATCAGCGACGAAGTTTACGTTTTCCCCGTATAGGTCTCCGTCTACAGTTTTCCCATTTTATCAGAGAAAATAATGGAAAATTTACATTCAGCAGGATTTGTAGAGGTTTAAGATAAGAAGTACGCACGACGGTTTAATAAAACGTCTTATTTCCCTAAAATATTATTTTTAAAATTATATTTGAATACGAAATAATAGAAAATCGACAGAAAATGAAGAATTTATTTACAAAAAAAAATGTTAATATGACAGACTTGTCCTCATCAACATTCCTCTTCTTCTTCTTGTTTTACCAATATCAATGATTAGATATTTCCATCTTCTAATGTTGAGGCAGTGATATGAAATGGTCATATATAATCTTTAGCGATCTCCATTTTTATACTTAGTCTGTGGTTATGTTTCACCGTTGTATGCCGTCGTTGCGAAGTTGTATTTTACTTTTAGCTATTAAAACATTAACAAACTGTAATGGAAACATAAGTGTTTAAAATGATTGGCATGTTAAGTTACGTGCGCAATTTACTGAATTCTTTTGGGTGGAACGAGGGAGAGCCCGCGAGCGCGGCCGCGACCAGGACAAGCTTCAAACGCGACAGGTACGGGTTTGACATTTGTTTACAACACTATATTATAGTTATGGCGGCAAACTCGGTATATTAATGTAATTAGAAATTAAAACCGATAGAAAACATGTTGAAAGTACCACTGAAGCTTGCATCCAAGTTTTGGAAGTAGGTGAAAGTTTTGTATAATATGAAAAATGTTTTGAAGGTTAGTATACTCAATGTTCTGTATTTACAGGAACGATGATCAGCTGTCTGATGATGAATCACCTACTCTTAAAAAGCTAAAACAATTAAGGAAAACCTCTTTCCCCGATGTTATGGAAACTAAAGGTAACTTTATGATATTAATAATTCTGGCCTTCCTTTATATATTTGAGAAGACATTTTATGTTCCAACATATAGCAAGGCATACAGCCTTTCATTTACTTGATATTCTATGATATGTATAAATCCAGATTATAAGTCAATTTTAACAACAGATACTCTATTACAGATCTTTGGGAAGAAGATAAAGAAAAGAATGTAAGGTATATACCAATACAGGTAGAGTCTGGACATCCTAGTACCTCAACACCTAATGAAGGAATTTCAAAATTAAATAGTAGGGTTAGATCAGTACCAGTTAAATTAGTAGACATAACTTCAAATGGGCCATCCAGTCCACCCTGTAAACCTAGAATGCATACACCAGTTAGACCAGTGATTCAAGCAGTTATTGATGATGAAGATGACGAACAAGAGGTACTTGTGATTTAATTTTATTAGATATTGAATTGATTCAGGCGTTACTTTGCTGAGATTCATGTTTAACAAGAAATCAAAACGATTACTATAATCCGCGAACAACACGTGAATTAACGTCTTCTTTAACATTGACTGTTGTAGAGTCTACATCTCCTGTGGATGCCCAGTGTCAGATCGAAACGTATGTTGAGTATTGTGTTGTGATTTTGTGAGGTGTTCTTTGGTCCAGACTACCAGGTTTTACAGTTGGCACCTCGGGCCCAAGTCATACTATACAAATTCACATGTTGTCTGTGGATTATAGCATAGTAATTGTTTTGATTTCTTGTTTATTTTATTAAACCATCATCTAATATAGATGAAGTAATTCTGGTTAAGGTTTTTATTATTTGTTATAGGTTACATGGATAGAATCAAAGCCAGAATCAAAAAAACCTTCAAAAGTATATATAGACCTATCCGAGGAAGAAGATAATGAAAATGAAGTTATATTTGTTAAAAAAATTTCAACACCACCTCCAATAAAACCTTATAAATTCTTTGTGAGCAAAAATAAAGAAGCAGCGCAATCCACAGACAATGATGGTGTAAAATATTATAAAATATGTAGGCAATCAAATGATAGAAGTTCAAATTCCCTTAAACCACAAAGCAATTTAAAGTCAACTGGAATATCTAAATTATACAGAAAGTCACCAACACCTGTTGCTCGATGGATGTTACAACAAAAGAATCTCTCTCAAAAACGAAGTCCCAACTGTGTTTCAAGAACGACACTGTCAGAGCTATTCAATTTAGATGAAAAGAAAAACTATCAAGAATTAATAAAAAGAGTTGCAGATACTACTAAACCAGTTAATAAATTAGATATATACAGTTTCGCAAAAGATGCTGCTGAATTTCGTTCCACACAGAAATCACAGAAGAGCGCCCTTAATGAGTTAAAATTTGTTGAGAGAGGTATTAGTGTGAGCAAAGAGAATGAAAGCACAAAGGAATATGATCCAATAACAGTCGCTTCAATAAACTCTTCTGATTCTGAAGTTGAAATTATTCCATCAGAAACTTCCACATCCTCCTCTTTGAGAATAGATCCAATCAATTCATTACGAGATTTACATAAAGATAGAGCAATCACATCTACTGATTGGCTATCAAAATTAAACAAAAAATACAAGAAAAAAGACTTGGACAATAAAGAGAAAATAAAAGATGCTAGGCGGGAGTCTGATATCATATCCAAAATTGTGTTTGAACAGAAAGTAGCACACTTAGAACATAAGTTGAAATATGAGTTTAGTATACCGGAGAGTTTGATAGAGGAGGCTCAACCTGCGGTGGAACTTCCGCCATTGACGCCAGAACAGGAGAAGTTAGTGAATAGAGCATTAGGACCTGGACCACCTAGTCAAGTATTGGTAGAGAAATTTAATTTAAGGATACTTAAGTGAGTTATCTTTAGTTTTGTACAAATAATTGACATTCTGCGTAACTAAAACAGTAAAACCTTGATTGTCAGAATTAATTGGGACCGAGACTAATTCGATTAATCAAAAACAACACCTTTTCACATAAAAACAGTACAATCTATTAAAATATGAAAAAAGTCCAATGGCATTTTTATGTTATTCTTTTATAAAATGGCAGCAAGCAACGAACTCGCGTTAACGTTCGTATATTTAAGCATTCCAATAAAATAAGTCAGCGTTCGGATAATTAACCAAGCGTTAATCCAGGTTCTACTGTAAAACTACATTTGTAATTAGTGTATGTTAAGAACAACAAAAAGTAACAATATCTCTCTACATGGAGTATTAATACACAATTTGATTTATATATTTATATTTCAGGCGTGATCTCCAAACATTATCTGGTTTGAACTGGTTAAATGATGAAGTAATCAACTTCTACATGAACCTTTTAATGCAGAGGAGTCAGGAAAAGAATGATTTGCCGAAGGTAATAAACACTTTGTTGTCGATGGGATTTATGCTATTCATTTATATGATTTTGAATAGATTTAGCTTTTTAAATAGAGTTTAAAAAACAATCCTCAAAAAACTGTACAGAAATTATTACTGGAATTAAAATTACTAAATTTCTTCTTCATAAGACAGAACAGAATTACTTATAGACAAATTAGATTTGTAAACAAAATTTATATATATTTCAGGTATATGCAACAAATACATTCTTTTATCCTAAACTGATGCAGAGCGGGCAAGTTGGTCTCCGTCGGTGGACTAGAAAGGTAATTTTCCTTTTATTATTAGACTACTTCTGCTTTACTGTTTTACAAAAACAATGAGTCAAACAAATAGACATTTTGTTGTGATAAGATAAGTAACAGTAAAACATAATAAATAAACAAGTTTGTTGTATTACTCAGTTAGTTCTGATTTCTATGGCAGGCACTATTTCAGAAAATTCAGAGATGTGTTTTTTCTTACTGTAACAATAAAAAGAAGCAGTCCTAGAAGATTTATGAACTGAGTATTCACACAACCGTTCTGTGTTTTAAGCTGTGGCCTTAACTCTTCTAATTTTAAGGGGAAACTTGTGCTCTGTAGTGAGCCATTCATGGTTTGAGATGATTGTATACCATTGTATCCCATTAAGTGGTTAGCGGTTATTTTTAGTCATATCTTGTATGTTTTCAAAAATTGCCTTAAAAACATTTTGAACTTACAATTTAAAAAAATAAATCACAAAACAATGTTTAATATCCTTTTTCAAAAACTAGGAAAGAATATAATCTATCTCGTAAGATTTATTAAGTTATAAGTTTGGGGGGTGATTTGGATAGCATAGGTACTGCTCTACCTCGGGACACCAGCTTGACTATTTACTGGGACCTGTAGTGAAGAGTTTAAATAAATTATGTTGAAGTGACTCCTAATTCATTCTACAGGTGGACATATTCTCACATGACATAATAGTAGTACCAGTACATCTAGGAGTTCATTGGTGTCTAAGCCTGATCGACTTTAGGCGGAAGAAGATATCATATCTAGACAGTATGGGTGGGAGCAATCAGGCCTGTCTCAATGCTCTCCTGCAATACTTGAGAGACGAACATAAAGACAAGAAGGGAGAACCGTTCAATGATGAGGGATGGACTACACAGAGTCTTAAGGTAAAATTTGTATCAGCAATTCAGCAATGACTATATTAAACACTTGCTTTTGAAGTGGAGAGTAAAAAATGCCCAATTGGCATACTACGATAATCTATACTAATATATAAAGCTGAAGAGTTTGTTTGTTTGTTTGAATGCACTAGTCTCAAGATTTACTGGTTAGATAGGCCATTTATCGAGGAAGGCTATAGACTATATATGATCACGCTAAGCCCAATAGAAGCGGAGCTACACGCGGACGATGTCGCCCGGGTCGACTAGTCATTCATAAATTTCAAAAATTAAATTAGCTCAATCTGGGATAATATTCGGGAACTAAAGCCTAAAACAATGTTTTAATTTTTAAAAAACTTTTGTCTAGCGGTTGACATAAAGCTATTAAAAAAGTATAGTTGAGTGTGTTGCCAGCTTGAAATATATTGAGTTGACTTGAATTGTTGTGCGTGCGCAGGACATCCCGCAGCAAATGAACGGGAGCGACTGTGGCATGTTCGCGTGCACCTTCGCGGAGTTCTCCTGCCGCGACGCGCCCTACACCTTCACGCAGGCCAACATGCCGTATCTGCGCAGGAAGGCTGTGCTCGAGATCCTACAGGCTAAATTATTACTATAATCTATACAATTAATCTACCGTACCTTCGCATTAAGAAATAAGTGGATATCATTTGTTCGCACTGATAATATAATTAATAAATTCTTTTATTATATTTTTCTTTTTTTTAAAAATAACTACTATAGTTGATGAGGGCGCTATACATGATTGGTTCTTATGCAACGGTTCAGCTCCCGAGCGCCTGATGCTAGCATGCAGTACGCTCACAATACGCTCTAACAAGCTATAATTAGGGTCTTGAACAAAGGTACCTTAACGAAAACTTATACAATGTATAAATCAGTATTAAAGGCACAACCTGCTTAAATAAGATGATGTGTGTACCCCCAATTTTTTTTGCTTACTATTGGGGATAGATATAGGGCACTTGAATATAATTGAAAAAAATACAGTAATTTTTTTTTTTTTCGTTAATCATGAAGTTAAGGTGTAAATAAAAATAAATAAATTCTTATTATTTTCAGCATTTGTTTTAGTTTTTTAAATCACTATTTTCTTTCTAATCTAATTATTATTTATTTCCCACTTTTTTCTTAAAGCGAATTTATAATAAGCTGTCATAGACTATAAATATATAGACAAAGCCTCGCTAAAACTTTAGAAGCATTTATTAACAAGAATAAATCATTTCAGTATTGAGGCTGTGTCGTCTATATTATATTGTCTAAAACTATAATAGTATTTATATAACAAATCTTAACTTTTCCAGGAACATAAGAAATCTTTTTGTGTTTGTGTTTGCGAAGAAATAACACTGCGTGACATAATTTTGGTACACAAAAAAAGGAAAAGTTATTTCCTTATTTGTGATAACAGAACTACTGATAATTTATTTGGTTAAAATATTTATTTATTGGCCCATAATTAATAGTCCAAGACCCCCTCTACAATTTAATTTCGGCCTAAAAAGAGTTTAAAAAAATGTTAGCCGAGATAGAAAAAAAAATTAATATGAAGTTCTATCGTGCTAAGTGTATAAATCAATAATAAAAAAAAGTTAAAGTGGAAACCTATTTTTTTTTTCAATTTGTAACACAGTGTAACAACTGTAGAAAGTTATTGGTCTAAAATTGTCCGTGTTAAGGTTTGTTATATATTCATTGATGTAAATTATTATTCGAATTCATCATTACTTATTAATCCCCACCATAAAAAGATAATATTAAATTTATGTGTTGCCAACATTGAATTAATAATAATTAATTTATAGGGTGATTTCTAAGTATTCCAATCAGACTTTTTGGAACAATTGGAGAGTGATTGAAGTGGAGTCTTGTTTAAGATATTACATAGAATATTGAAATGAAAGAGTGCAAGGCAATCATCTAAACAAGGTATTGCTATCTCATTCTATATTTTGGATTTCATGATGACCAATATCTGCTACATTAAGACTTCAATTTAACGTCTGTGGTCACTAGGGATGGGGACTTTCTATAAGAAACTCGATTCCAATTGATTTTTGATTTACTTTTTTTTAAATTATTATTATTACGCCTGAAATTAATCACCAATCTCTTAATATCCAAATTGAAATTCGGAATCTATTTTTAATTTATTTACTAAAATCTTTGATTAATTAATTTCGGCCGTTAGTGCTCAATATCGATCTACAAAATCACTATTTCAGGTAAAAAGATCGATTAAAATAATCGATTACAGATAACGTTCAATGTCTAGTGGCCGAAATTAATATACTTCCTCTTCTCTTGTCTATGGCTTTTCTAACGCTTTTGTTAGCAGTAATTCTGCTAATGTCAATGTGGAAATGTTCTCGAAATTTGATGATAGATTCCAAATTTAAATTCAATAAAAACATTTGAATTAGGATTCTATCTTCCAAATCAACGGAGGTTGTGTTGCCCTTGATGATAGTTTCAAATAGTTCATTTTTGCACTTTATGAAACAATTAAGACCAGAAGAAAATTGATTTTTTTTTTAATATTTATTCCCATAAATATTTTTTATTGACAAATATTATTCTATTTACATTGATAACTTCTGACAAATTCTACACTGTAGACAAAATCATATTTTACAGACTGAAAATAGAATTTTGTATAGACAAACTAGCTGACCCGGCTAATGTTGTATTGCCATATAAATTATTATCTGGAGAGGATCACCTTTATAACCTAGTTTACTACCTATATATTTAAAAATTTAATTTTTAAAATTACCGATTTTTAAAATTAATTTTAAAAAATCGGTTAATCCGTTTCATGTTCATTAAATAATTTAAAGATGTTGGATTGAGATTGGCTATTAATTTCGGCAGATAGTGAAAGTCGATTCAATGCTATATGTGTCTAGAACTCGATTTTTTCACATTAAAATCGATCTCATATCCATCCCTAGTTACGCTTCCATTCGCCCATAATCTCTAACTCTTTAGATATTAAATCGCTGTACATATTGCATTAGAACTTCTTTGTAGATCTAGATCTAGGTAGAAGGTTAAATAAATATATTCTAAGTCCTTGTATGTATTATCCATCGTGTTGCTCGAAAGCACATGTTTTAGACCGACGCGATTGGTGTCAATGTCATTAAATGGATAATATGTACAACGTATTATTTATAATGCATTTCTAGTATTTTCAATCTCAGTAAGTTCCATTTGTAACCATGACAGAAGGATTTTTTTTTTCATACAAGTGCAGCAGTGTTGCCAACTTGAAAGTATCACTTAACTCTTTTTCTGTAAAAATTAGTGGATAGGTTAGTTTTTAATTCTCATAAAAAAAATCTGGTTCTTTTAATGTTGCCATGCTTCCAATTTTAAATCAGTTAAATTAAGGCATAATAAGTATAGTAACATCTAAAGACTAAACTGTCTCTTTTAGAATTGTGATTTCATCTATTGACTTAATAAAAGGATCATCGATTAATGACGTCACACGATTTTCATGATTTTTTTACTCCGTCATTGTCTCAGGTGTGATGACGTCACACCTGCTATTTCTATTATTTCATTTGACGCCTATTATAAATGAAACTTCCGTGTTTACACTTTATTTAAAAAAAATATTCTAATAGACTCTTTCAAGTAAACAAAAAATAAATAGACTTAACCTTGAAATTGAATTTAAAAATTAACTTACAATCTGGCAACATTAAATAAAAACAATCGAGGCTAGGTAAATGAAACGATTCTATTGGTAATTTCCCTTGATTCACCCACTCATTCTCTCATTAATGACATCACCCCTTCATCCATTCATTTCGCGCGTAAACTGTACTTTGACATGTGACGTCACGAAGTTTGCTTAACGTTTAATTTATAGATGATTCTAAATATAAGTTAGAATATAAAATTTTCTGTTTATTATTTAATTATTTAGCTAAGGTTTGCAATAAGTCTGCTGGTAAATATATTTTGACATTTGCTTTTCTGTCATGGACCCCGGTTGCGATGTATAAATAATTTAATACACATTATTTTCTATGTAATTAAAGTTTTTCAAAGTAAACAAATAAAAGGATTACGAATCTTGAGTCTTTTTTTATTGTGTTATCATTTGTACTAAAACCTAACGGCAGTGTTACCAACTGATCCATTATCTTTGTACCTAGATTTGTTATTGCCTAAAAGTTGTTAAAAGATATTATTTTAGGCACCGTTTTTTTGGACGTGTAAATTTGTAAAGTATGCCAGATCTAGCTATAAAGTAGCTAAGTTGGTAGCACTAACTAACATATGTATCAGTGTGACCAACTCCTAGAAATATTTACCTTTAAAGTTTAAAACAAAAAAGAACTAAAATCAGTTTTACTTGAAAACTTACGCTTACTTTTCTTCAGGTTCCCTTAATAAAAAATTTCAATATTAAAAAATACAGATATTTTTTTTTAAATTTTAATAAGGAAGATGATTTTAGATATTATGAAATTTTCTCTATTGCTGGATAACGTCAAATATGAAATAATGTAAAATATATAATGTCGAAGATTGTAAAAAATATTTTTTGACCAATAATAAAGCAAGTAAGAACGTATTACATTTTATTTGGAGACTCCTAAAATACCAAACATCACAAAAACCCCTTGATAGCCATTTGGTTTGACCATAAATTGTATGGCTGATCATTAGTCATGCTTGGACAGATAAACAAAAAGCATACATAATCTCTGGTTACAGAGCAATCTTATTGTAACACAAAATATGATTGGTTAATAGTAGATTAAGCTCCAAATAATCTAGATGACCAGATTCTTACAAATTTAAAAAGGGTTAGTGCTATCAAAAGTCCTTAAAATACACACGAAAATTCCGTCTCTCTTGATTATCCCTTAAATTTGGGAGAATTTTTTAAATTGGTAACATTAACGTATATACCAATGGCGCCAAAATTAAATTCAAAATTTTCCACATTACTGTAAGAAAACTTTTCAATCCGAAACTTATTTATTTCTTTTAGGTTTTAATTTTTAGGTATACATAAAGGATTCTTTGAAAAAAATATCAATACACGTGCTCCATGTGCATATGCAACTTTTCTATATATATTATCTTTAACTAAGAAAAAGTTTTATAATATACATTACCCAGTATTATCTGTATCTATGTTATAGAGTTCATTATACCATTATATAGTTTATATGTTCTTTGAACTTGATAATAAACAACAAACATGATAAACTGCAGTATTTATATTAAGTTTCGCAATACTGTATTGATCAATAATAAACTATGACTAACATGTAATATGTATAGTGTGTTGTGTTGTGACGTAGCGATCACGCCACCTTTTCAGGCCGCTATACCGCGCTTCTATTGGTGGAAATTCCCCACCCCCGACGAGAACACGACACATTCAACATGTTCAGTGTTGTCACTTCATATCGATTATGAGGTTTCCGATTAATCGACTTGCAATGCTATGGTAAAAAAAAATGAGCATGATGGACAGTGATTGCCCAGGTTGAGACTTCAATTTCTTACTCGGGAGGTCCTTTGACTTTTCTGAGTTATGTGTGTTTTAAGAAATTAAATATCACTTGTTTTAACGGTGAAGGAAAACATCATGAGGAAACATGCACTCCTAAGAGTTCTCCATGTTCTAACACACCTTTGTGTGAAGTCTGCCAACCCGCACTGAGTCAGCGTGGTGTACTATGGCCTATTAGGCCTCCTCATTCTGAGGAGAAGACCCGGCTAAGCAGTGGGCCATTAATGGATTGTGATGATGATAATGATGACGGATGAAATGTGGTTCTATATTTCGTATAATCATTCTCATAGCTTCAGCGAAGCGAGGCCAAGTCATAGATAATTAGTATTAAAATTATAATCGATTTAGTAAAATCGATTGAATGACAGTTGAAAGAGCAGTGAGAAGTGACAGATAGAATCAGTTAACGTCACTACGTACTGATTGGTTACTGGTTAGGTTTGCGGATTGTTCTTCTAGTGTTTATCAAGTTTAAATTAAAATTCCGTGATAATTTACAAGTGTTAGTTTCTCTGGAACATTGGAAGGGAAGAAATCTGTGGTGAGTGTCTCATCTCTCATGTTAATATTCCGCTTATACAAATAATGCACATTAAGTGAATGTTCCATAACCTACAATTTCTTTTATTTTAATATTTAATGTCTTTTTTACAAGATAATTACGTTTATAATAAAAGCGGATGATTATTAAATAATATATATTGACTGTTATTTTCGAACTAAAGTATCCTTTTCATAAGTAACAATATGCGATGCGCAATATGCACATTTTATATTATTTCTTTATAAAATTATCTGAATACCTTCTTATTAATTAATTGAATATGAACATGTGGTCCTGCCTTAATTGGCTAAGATAAAATTTGGCTAATGTCAAAAATTAATGAATAGTTTATGCATTAATCATCACAAAAATATTTAAAGCGTGATATGGTGTGGGTTACTTTTACTTTCTCTATATTAATCCATATAGTTCAAGACAATTAATAAAATACAGAAATATATATTATAAAATACAGAAAAATTAAATAAATTAACCCATATTCTAATCCAAATATTTAATTTAATTTTGAAGATATCTTTGATTAATTGTTGAAGTCAAAATGTAACAATATCATTATTCAAAACATTTACACTATTTTGTGTAGAACTATAGCTTATATAATCATCATCATCATAACCCGTGGATGACCCATTGCTGAGCTGTGTCTCCCCCTCAGAGTTAGGAGGGTGTTAGGCCATAGTACACCACGCTGACTCAGTGCGGGTTGGCAGACTTCACACAAAGGTGTGTTAGAACATGGAGAACTCTTAGGAGTGCATGTTTCTCTTCTCACACTTTAAAAATGTTTATAAAACCCTCATATATATTATTACTAACATATTGAACTAGATCAGAGGTTTCCAAATTTTATTAGACAATAAAAATGTTCCATTAATAAAAATGTGAAGTTTGGTTGTGAGACCACAATAGATGAAAATATTATACAATCAGGATTTCTAAAATGAAAAAAATTACTACATTTACATTCATTTATTTACCTTCCTTATTCTGGTGATGTGGACATCTTATAGCTTGTTGTCCCTGAGGGTGAACATATAGCCCAAGATCCCATGAACAGCAGATCTTTATTAAGTTATAAAAGCTGAAAGTATGTATATTGTCTTACACTCATACCTTCAAGCTGTTAATATGTTTGTCTGGCGAGGGGTTGCCACAATAGTGTCTGGTCACAAGATTTACCATATTGGAGTAAATTTGTATAACATTCTACAAAACACTTTAGGTGTCACTGTTCTTAATAATCAATTCATTAATTAGTCGTCAGTTGTATAATGAGACTAAATTGCTGCCTGTCTGGAATTCATTGTCTGCTATATTTAATTATAATTCACAGATGGACGGAAAATCAGAGGCAGTTTGACAAGTAATTTCTTGAAATAAATATTGTCATTGCAATGCAAAAGGAAATGCAATAATTAGATTTTCGTTATTTATTGTGCACTCATTAACATTTTTACTAAGTTAACCCTTAACTTGCATCTGGATCACAATCCCCAGGCATTCTTATTGTTTTGATCAGTGTTTTTTATTTGTATGAGTAATGCAGATTTGTCAGAAGCATTTGAGTCATTTTTCGATAGGCGAGAGCGTATTTAAATAACGCGAGAGCAATACCCTCTTTAGTCAATAAAAATAACTGTATTCATTTGCATTATATATGATCATGTTCACTTCCGTATTCATTAAAATAATTATTTATTTGGTTGCTGGCTGCTTTACTATCTTTCACTTATTCTCTACTCTTCGCGCGGTTTCTTTATACGTATAAACCTTCTTGAATCACTCTATCTATTGGTAAAAATCGCATTAAATTCGTTTCGTAGTTTAAAAGATATACGCGTACAGTTTTACTGCTATTTTGCTAAACTGCTGGATTGATTTTATTAGTCTCTAAATGTCAGGGACCATAGTTTTTTACTAATTCGTATTTTGCTTACGTGGTTCGCGATATAGACTTTGGAATTCAGTGGATCGGGTTCTACGATTCATATGGAATATATTGATAATTTTTTTGTACATCCTTTTAATCTCCACCTCTCCCTAATAAATATATAAAAAATTAAAAATCAAAATTTTTTCTTTAAATGACTAGTGTTAGTTACATATTGTATTTATTATTTTTATATTATTTAATAATTTTTTCAGAAATCTTGATTTTCCCCCTACTGATATTATCTCATCTTACCCATCGTTTTTGCGGTCTGCTCACGCTTTTTTCTTGTCTTATGGACTCTCTAATAACTAAATTAAATATCTACTATCTAATAGAAAACTTCATGCGGAAAAATAAAGCAAATTAAAAAATCCTTAAAGTCATTTAATTAAATGGGCATTGTAACATTTGTACCTGGGAGAACGATCTTTCCTCCTTTTTGTCCAGTCTCGAGTACCGTGACTCCACATTGTAGTCATGTTATAAGGTATCTAAAGGAAGAGAGGGCTGGTAAATAAGGGCAACACAACAGGCCTCAATATATCATGAGTATGAAGTATAACCGTGAACCCAGAACGCCGGAGCCCTCGATAGCGTATCGTTGACCTTCAGATATCAGGTCTGAAGTTCAGTGGCGATGCTACGCAGTACGCACATTACCCATTACTTGCCGCTTCCGTGATTGATTGTTGGAATTCTTTGTGTACCTCTTCTTTGTTTACTTAGGAGGGTAATTTTATCATTTTATTCGAATTTGAACTATGTATTTGGAAGGCCATTAATCTTGCTGTGTCCTTCTGTTTTCAGGGATTTTATTTTGTTTTAAAATAGCCTCTAAATGCTTTTGTATCTCTCTGAAAATCAGAAGGAATATAAAGTAAGAAGATAGTACTTTCACTATGTTAACCAATATTGCGTGATAGCTTTATACTGGTTAATATCCAAACATAAACATTTATTACTACTTCAGGATAGTAGTTTTTTATACTATTTCAGTGTGTTTAAACAAAAAGTTAATTATCTGAAACAAAGTATCTATTCTCGTCGAAGTTCCAAGCGTGGACTTCGCCCCCGGGCTATTATCCTATCGCGAGCTCCGCCCTGACAGACGCGAGTGTCTTCTTCCGTTACCCACCATCCGCTTGTAATGTTGCCATGGAGGATTCCACTATCCGGCCTGCCGATTTTATACCATCGAAAGAATTTAAGAATTCCTCCCCTTCTGTTTTTTTCTCTCTACTTTGGTAACCATGTCGACCAGAACCATAAGATTCTGTAAGGTTAGGAGTTGATAGTTTCGAATGAAAGTTTTTTTTTTCAGTTTCTCTGCCGTGAAGATTTGATGACGTAACTCCAACTTTTAGCGCTAATATTTCTTTATTTTGTGACAAAATCTTACTCTCTAATTTATAAGGGTTTGTGACTTTAGTACCTAACGTAAAACTTCCGCGTGGAAATGACATTTCTCTTATATATTACTAGCTGGCTCCGAGAGTTCTTGTCTCTTTATCACATTTTTTAGGGTTTATTTTCGTAGTTTATTATATCCCAAATTAGAAAATTTTCCGGGAAGCTTTTCTACTTCCTCTTTCTGGAAAAGTATGCGTTTGTACGTAACAAGGACTCTTACTTATAAAAGACTAAAAATATGCAAATCAGTGTTTACTAACGAATAGCATTTTATTATGACCTGATATTCCTAATTCCTATAATATTTTCATTCAAAACTTTTGGCACAAACTTATAATAAGCCAACACATACTCTTACTAATAGATAATATAATTTTTCATTTCTAATCTCATTTGTAGGAACTTCCAAAAAGGTCCGTTTTTGCGTCACTCTTCAAAGAAGAGTATCAGTTTCCCGAAGCGAAGAGAGGATCGCTCGTAACTAATAAGTGTCTTGTTCTCATCTAGACCGTGGACTTTGCCCTCCACTATTATCCTATCGTGAAGTGTCCGGCTGCAAAACATGTCTCAGTACGCCTTCCGTTTGTAATGTTACCACGATTGTAATATTGTTTGGGATATGTCTGATAAGAGAATCTTATCTTTTATGGACATCCTATGTAGGTTTGCTCACAATGGAATACTGTAGTTTTCTCCTCTCCAGCTCCATAGATTACTTAACTTTATCATACTTTGTTTTATCGATTAAATAAAAATAGTAAAATAACACTTAAGAAACGTAGGAAATACTTAAGAATCCAAACTACACAAACGAAAGTGCGATTTAATATACCACTTACGCCATCTATTGACGAATAGATGGTCTTTGCCTGTCTGTTACACCATCACGTTTAAATCACTAAATTGATTTCGATGATATTTGGTACAGAGATAGATTAGAGCTTGGCGGAGGACAGGCATAAGAAAATTAAGCAAATGAGTGTACGATTACGCCATCTATCGACGTGTGGATGAAGTGCATGTCGAGCTATCTTTGGGAATAGATAGTCCATTTATCAAGGAAGATAGTAGACAACTACGTCATGGTGTAGGTACTGTTCGTCTCTAAATATTAATATTTAATTTGCATAAAACTTTTAAAATAACCTTTGGAGTTCATTAAACGGAAACACATCTCAATTCAACCCTCAGTTATCAGAGAGATATTTTTTCAGACGTTCATCGACATCCGGCTATAAATCATAGTAATCATTGGAATGATAGCCTTTTCTAAAAAAAATAAGGCCATAGATAATGTATTTTTCTATTGCCATTGCATTTGTTCATGGCTCTAGGACATACAGCCAGTAATATCTAGGTATTCTAAGCTGCTATTTACCGCGTGACCGGTTCACGAGGGAATTATTGTTTTCATACATATATTATAATATTATTTTATATTGTACGTACTTTGTGTTCTCTTATCTATCTTATATTATAAAAATAGAAGAGAATTAGAATTTAATCATTTAAAAAATGTATGTCTGTGTTTGAACGCGCATCACGTCAAAATTATTACACGAACTCAAACTCAATGTATTGTCATTTAAACATTTTATATTCGGTTAAGTTAGGACGGGTTATTGCAGTCTTTCTATGATATTGATATTACAGATCTCTTAATTTGACGTTACACGTGTAGTCAGAATTATCCAAAATCATGGTAACGCTACAAAGTTTCCTTTCTTAGGTCATAGTCAGCACGTTCCACTATTGTCTTGCGTGTGTAGGAGTCTTTATAAATGACTCGAATGGATTTCTCAAGGCAGTGTCAATATAAACTAGATCTAAAGTCAAAGTGTTAAGGTTGAGTTCCCAATGTAGGGTTGTCGTATCCGTAGCATAATAGCAGCAGTGATTACTGGCGATTATTGTGGAGATGCTGTTATTTTATATTTGTCACTGATTTTCTTGCGTGAACATCAATTTTATGCTCATTAGTTTTTATTCTCCTTGACACGTAAACGTGAAGCCAATAATGTTAAGTTATAACGATCTTCAGATCAGTAGTATAGTTGTACCTCGCCCCCCCCCCCCTAAGAGAGATGTACTTTTTTATTAATATCAGTGTAGTTTTATTTCACCATAGATTTTGAACATTGGCACTGGTCTAGTAATGTGATAGTTCATTAACTAAGTATCACATCGATCATTTTGATTGTCACCCATCGACTTGACCGAGACATTTGCCAAAAATGGCTCCTGTCTTTAATTTGTGCGATAGATAAAATAACCTCAAAATGGCGGCGCCTCCCCCTCTGCTGCTGGATGTGTCACAGTCCTTACTTAGCGTAATAATTCTTTGATCTTTAAACTATCCAGCGGTGTGGTTAACCTTAGAATGGAGATGATAGATATGTAGCTTTTTTTTGACGCAGGGGAATGTTTTTACGCATACCACCCGATCCTTTGGGGGATCGAATGATTATGTGGGACTCGCCAGTGGTAAGCTAAGCGCCGTGTTACCCACTAAACCTACTGCGATGCCCTCCGTGAAAAATGAGGCGCCGCGGGGTCGCTATTCGAATTCTACCGCGACGCCTCGACGGTCGGCCCAGTCTAAAGCAGGCCTGCCCGCCCTGGACGTGTCCCGGGTACGGAAGACACGCCCAATGCCCCGCTGTGGTCCGGGGGAGGAAGAAGATGCGCGTATCTGCGCCTCCTACCCCCCGGCTGACTTCTGTGGATCGGGTCAGCGAGAGGATGAGACTCGCAAAAGGAGGCCACTGCCAACCAGCTCCTTTCATCTTCGAGCATGGCCCCAACCACACTCGACAATAAGAGGTCCCCGCCAATTGTCGACCATAGGGCTTGGTGCTGAGGTCCCCATGATGATAGATATGTAGCTGCAACTACAAACTTTATCCCCAATTATATTATCATTCGGTTTTTTTATGCGTCCCAATTTTAAAAACGTATTACGTCAAAAAAACTACAAGGACTATCACGACATGAAATAAATTTCATTATGAAGATGCGATGGCACTAATTTCTCTAACATGTTATGAAGTTACCTCTCTCGCTTACGGAATATTAAGTTAATGTACTGGCATGAGAGAAATAATTACATCTTAAGGTAAAAGTACTTTCATAAAATAACTTTATAATTTAATAAGACTAACTGGAAAGATGTTTTGAAAATATTTTTATTTAAATAAAATTCTGATGCTCTTTCTCTTTGACCCGAATAAACCTTTTACAAACTGATAAGATAATTAATTATTTTTACCGAAATAAAAGCAGTGATAGATAACAATAAAATATAATGTCAATGTTAAAGGATGTTGTGATAAGATTGGTTTATTATGTAATTGATATTGTAATCTGAAGTTGCTAAGTGCGAGTCGAAAATTTAACTATTTTTGAGAGTATCCTTAATATCGCCTAAATTCTTTTATGTTTTTGTTAGACGGCAGGATATACAGAACAAATAGATGTGGGTTTAGTGACAAAGCTCCGTATTGTCCCTTTGAAATGATAAGGACTTTCTTGAACCCTGGAATAGTCTTGCCTCCATATTCCTAAAATTATATCAGTCTGCTTTTTATGAAAAATTGATTAACTACTTTAGTTTACCATTAATAATTATTAAGATATATTAGACTACACAATGCTATTTATGACCAGCAATACTCAACCCATACTACCTTTATTGATCTTTACCACAGAAGGCTTTTATAAATTAAAAATCCAATTATTACTGAAGGATGGGTGGTACTATATTTTTGCCAAAGGGTGCTCTAATTAATTAATATGATTTCGGAATCCCGTCCCAGATGCCTGTGTCGGTCAAAGCAGTGCAAGTGCACTGAGCGCGATCTATTTCTGCATGAACGTTTCTCGGGAAAACAGGGTTGATACAGATCGTTCAAATATCACCTTTTTTCTCCTTCTATTCAATATTTATTCTAGTTACATTTTGCGTTCAACATCCTTGAGTTATAACCTTTTTTGTGGTAGAGCATCTGCTCCGTACCATCTTTAAGTGGTATGTTAAAAATAGATCACTTGACATTTACGCACTAGTATGGAAACTATTACCAAGTATGTCATAGTTAAGTTAATTGCACACGCACGCTATACGGTGCTTGACTGATCGTGCAAGCTATGGACAGGTTTGCATTATTCTTCTTTAGTTAATAGACCAGCTAGGGTTGCTGATGTTATTTAATATGATTAAAATCAGAGCACAGGCTAATTGATTTAATTTACTAACTTTGGTATTTAAATGTATTTTAAATTTAAGTAGAACCAATTTGTTCTCCTGGAATGTTAAACGACGTGCCAACTTTATTTTTATAATTTGTAATTAGAAAAATCACTTATTAGTTATTGTCTAGTTGTGTTTCATCTAGACGAAGCGTCTAGCAAATGTGAAAATGTAATTATTATCATAAAAAGATGACGCAGCAGCCCTGGCCGTGAATTGCAAATGGCGGGAATGGGTATCGTTCGAAAATTCAGTTTCTCTCTGTGTGTCGGCGGGGACACACATGCTTTCGTCTTTTAAAATTTTATTTTTTTAATAGTTGTATAGTAATTCGTATGTGACTGTGATATAAAATAAGTGATAATTATTACCTCGGTAACCAGTTGTAGGTAAGTGGATCGAGCACGTGAAGCTCAGAGTTTAACTGATCTGTGTTACGTGCTCACTATTCTGTAATTGAATTTATGTTTACGTAGTTTCTTTAAAATTTAAACGTACTACCCATGTTAAGTGCTATTTACATTTTAAAATAAACCTAAATATTTTTGTAATGTGACAAGAACTTTGGTCTTTGAACCATGATATATCGGACGCTAAAACAAACGTTATCATTCATGCGAATAACTTATGTCAATATTAAGTCCTAAAAGTTAAGAATGATTCACAGTTACGAACCACGAGGGTCAATAGCTTTCGCAAATGGCATGCAAATTATATTTAGTAGAATACCTACTACGCTTTGTAAATATTTACTTATCCATTCATATGCGAATTTCTATGCTGTTATATTGCAAGTAATGTTTCAGTTTACGGGGCGATCAACATAGAACTTTATGTAGGTATTAAAATACTTATTCTATCGATTAAAAAAACGTGTGGTGTCGTGGGACACCGGATAGTATTATAATAATATTAATTTTAAGTTCTGTTCGAGGTATAAAGAAAATAATTATTCAGGTTTATTATGATTTTTTTATTGATAAAAATAATAAAATTATACCATTACACACATTTTCTTATCTCTATGACAAGGCTGTACGGTGTAATACCTTTACCTTTTTGATTAAATAAAAACAGAGAAATAAAATATGTCCAATGTACGTTACCATTACACACTTTTTCTTATCTCTATGACAAGGCTGTACGGTGTAATACCTTTACCTTTTTGATTAAATAAAAACAGAGAAATAAAATTTGTCCAATGTACGTTACCATTACACACATTTTCTTATCTCTATGACAAGGCTGTACGGTGTTATACCTTTGCCTTTCCGTTATGGAATAAAAATAGAAATAATGTGTCTAATATACGTATCATTACACACATTTTTTTATCTCTATGACAAGGCTGTAAGGTGTAATACCTTTGCCTTTTCGTTATGGAATAAAAATAGAAATAATGTGTCTAATATACGTATCATTACACACATTTTTTTATTTTTATGGCAAGGCAGTACGGTGTAATACCTTTGCCTTTTTGTTATGGAATAAAAATATAAATAATGTGTCTAATATACGTAACATTACACAATTTTCTTTTATGTCTAAGACAAGGCTGTACGGTGTCTAAGTTCTGACCACGTGATACAACCGTTAAATTACCTTTGTAGTAACGGGTGTAACGGACCGACAACATTACATATATTTTGATTATATGCTTTTGTATGTTTGTGAATATTAAATTGACGAAACCTCCTGAAACGTGTTCGGAAACTACTACTTATTATTGTTTAATATTGCCCGATAATATCTAACAAGGCCTGCGAAATGTTTAGTCTATCTAATATCTAGACTAGTATGTCTAGGTCGGAAAACACAATGTTTATATAAGCAAACAATGTTTGTACGTTTGTTTGTTTATTTCGAAATCAATCTCAATCGTCGATAATAACGATATAATTTAATACTGATGACCTTACTTTAGTCAGAACACCGAGTACTTAATATCGCCTGGGCCTTGCTACCCAGATGCAAATTCATGAAGCTCTTCAAGCACGCGTATTAACTTTTCGTAATGATTTTAATGACCCCACTTGCATTTTTTTTGCACTTGTTTTTTTTTATGATAGTATAGTTAAGGGACAAACGAGCAGAGGGTCCACGTGATGGAAAATGGCCATCGCCCATACACATCGACGAAACTAGAGGGTATCTTGTTTTGTCGACGCGTTGCCGCCTCGAAGATGGAGTGAGGAGGGGGAGCGAAGAGAAGACTGCTGCTGTTTCAATGGACCCCGGGCAAGAACCCGGTGTTCATTGGAATCGCAGCAGTAATGGGATGGGAGAGGGAGACACTTGGCGGTCGGTTTCGCATGCTGGTGGTCGCAAGCCAGTCGGGGAACAGATTCGCTACCACCAACTCTGGGTTACTCGGCTCTAGCGAGATGCTCTCCCAGCGGCAGGGAGGAATTGTATTCTAACCCGTCCCCTCACGGGTATGCAGGGAATTTTACTCAGTGAAGCGAAACAAGTCTGAATCATGAAAGTTCACGTTATCTTAGTCACACTCATGACTTTATGAGAATACTGTTTTATAGAACTTGCTATCAGTATTTAGTCCTTATTAACTGTGGTGCAGAGGTTGTTTTTCTTTATCAGATATTTAGGTTTGATCGTACGTCTTGAGGTTTAATTAGTGCGGCTATGCTATGCTAATCTGCGAGGTAAAAACCGATAAAATTTTAATTACGTACTTGCCAGGAATATTAAGATAAACTCTTAATAAATGTTAGCAAATTACTCTACCATAGTCCTACTTATTGACTAGATAAACTACAAAGTGAGGTCAGATATTTTCCTTTTACTCTTGATCCTCAAAAAGCTAAACTACTGTGGTTAGGTTCGTTTAAAAACAAATTGAAGTATTCATAACATTTGTATCAACATAGCGGTCGGCTATCCAGGTCAAGTTTTCGTTGCAGTTTCGTTTTATTCTTTTAATTAAACGAAATCGTTGACGTTCAAAAACAGTATCATTTAATTTTTAAATGAAAGCTAAACTAACATTAAATGAAACTCTGTTAAAATTCCTACGTCCGGACATTGCCATTGGTAATAATTGCATATTATGTGATAGTGGCTTTAGAAGCTATCAGACAAATAATGTGCTAGTGAATTAATGTCATAGCATTAAACCAAATTTGACCTTCACCTGACACTACGCAGTTCTAAACTCCTGTCAGACTTGAAGCACTAGTACTTTTGTAGCTCTGGGGAAGTTCAACCTTGAGGAAGATAGCGTCATAGATGTTTTCGTATGAGAAATCGAGGAAAATCCGTAGCTATAAAATTGAGAAGTCTCTTCAACAGAATAGGACGGGTTAATTAAAACGTTAAAAGATGTTGCACAGACTTCATTAAGAAATTAACACGGGACTGTTACAAAGCTTTTGCAAAGTAATATCCGGACAAGTTGCAAACAACATTAGATTATTATCTATGGATTGCTGTTTATGTGACAGGCAAACACTATTAAACTCACAATCCCTCACTACTCGTTCTCCATTAATAGTTTAGTCATCAAGTGCTTTTTAGGTCAAAACTTTTTCGTATTCTCCGAAGATTATGATTGAGATGTCATTCAGTTTTTGAGAATATTCAAGGGCCGCTTGCAAAAATTACAATAGTTATAAACAGTTAAGTGAAAAAAGGAGGTTTGGTTTTTCGCAAATATCTCGAAAAGTATTTGAAATAATTAAATTTGAAAAAAGATTCAATAGGAGGAGGAAATTTCCCAAAGAAAAGTCCCAACTCCCGGAACTGTAGGACCAATATTTGTAATTTTCCCAGAGGGTTGAAAATACGCCGAAAACGGTAGTCCGCCTTGCGCAAGCCACGCCCGCTTCGGACCGTTATGGAATTAATATTATTTTAACTTATTAAATACGGAAATTAAAAGTTGAAAAAATTCAGGCGCCTGCAGGATAAATCAATGAACATCTGTGGTCCAAAAATTTTTTATTGCGATCTTTCAATTAGGTACTTTAACTTAAGTCAACTCTAAACTTACTTTTCCGGTTTTACACGTGAGGGACGGGTAGGATACAATTCCCCTCTGCGGCCTATAAGAGGCGAGTAATCCAGCACACTCCCATTGGTGGTCCCCTACCACTGGTTACCGTTTGTCTTCCGACCAACAACATGCGGATCCGACGTGCGTTTCTGACGCGTTGCAGTCGAGCCGCATGTGGGTCAGATCTATACCCTCCCATCCCATTATTGTTGTGGAACGGGTTCTTCTCTTCGGTCCCTCTCCGCACATTGTCTTCGAGGCGGCAACGCATCGGAAACAAGAGACACTGTAGTTTTGCTGATGTCCATGGTGGACAGTGGCCACTGTCCATCGGGTGGACCATCTGCTCGTTTGTCCCTTATATCATTAAAAAAAACTTGATATTATAAAACTAAACCGTTTGAATCTTTGAGCTCGCTTATTTCAGAAACCCCTGTGTTCACCCAATTACATTAAATTATTATATAATATATTTAATTAAATACTATTTAGAGAACCACGTTCAATCGCTAGTCTTTGTACACAACGGGTTATCAATCCCGATAGCCGGGATCCATCATCACCTTCGACACAGATAACCTTTAGTGTCAGAAACTATGCAGCTGATATCGTCCTTACACTTCTAATTGGTGTTTAGTCTTTGGTCTTTGTAAACACCAATTAAATCTAAACTTCTTGTAGTGTTTTTTTTTAATAATTAAAGTATTTTTTTTTTTCAAATTTAAAGTAGTAGTTTTCAATATTTTATGCAATTATTATTAAATATGCAATCTTCAGCAATATAATATTTAGAAGTATAGATAAAGTAACTGTATCTTTGTTCATAAGGATGTAAAAATTAAGGAAATGAGACATCCGCTTGCAATTTTGATAACGTTCTTGAGGCAAATTAGAACCCAGACGTCGACCTTATTATCATATTGTATAAAACTTTAAGGTAGTTTAAAGATGACGTCTTTTATTAATTATATCTTTAATAAAATCATGACACGCTATTTGCGCACGAAATTTTTTACAAAAATCACGTGAATCTGATTTTTGATTTGATTGTCTTTGATCTCAAGCTGCATTAAACCCGGAAAATGCGGCCCATGATTAGATAGAAATTATCAACAAATTAATATTTAAAAACGATAGCCATCAATTAGCTAATAAATAGGTTAGACTGTTTTTGAGTTTCGAGAGGAATAATGACGATTTCATGAAGAAGTTAATTCCACAACCTTACATCTTTCACTGTAAATGAGGACAAGAGCTTCACGATAACCAAGGACAATCTGTTGGATATGACATAATATCCTTGATACTAAATATCTAATCAATACCAGACAACAGAACTAAGCAGCTGGTAAACACGTGACATTTCCCAACTTCGAAACACTGACCTACTTGATTAATACGTTGCAAAGTCCAAGTAATCGTCTTGGTCTAGTGAAACTGAACAAAGTTCAATATATTGTCATGTTGAAATAGATAGTAGTTTATCTATATTAAAGATACGAGACGGATAGGAATATGATCGCTTATGGTCGAATTTAGATCACTAGATAGTGAATAGAAAATGTGTACTTACTTACTAGATAAGATATTAAAGCAATATGTTCTATAGATATGAGATAGTCTATGAGAGATTGCGATGTCTGCATTATGATTTGAACTAGTTGCTGCTGAGAGGTTGTTAAATTTTAATAGGCGATTAATTTTTTCAAGTTTGCCGCTAGGTCCAGGTACAGGTACTTTAACTGCTAAAAGAGCCAAGATTTTCTACTACAACCTAAAATGTAACCAAACTGAATGGGAAAAGTACTCATACTTAATTTCGTATTAAAGATTAAGTTTTAATACTCATTGTTTGATTCCTAAAAAAGATTTATCATATTATTAGTTAAGAAGAAACTGAAGATCTAAGAAATGAAGAACCACTATTAGTTAAGATTTTATTGAAATTCGGCTACGTGACTTTTAGCAAACGCTAACATATTTTACGCCACAGTCTGAATAATTTATAGTAGTATGTACAACCTGTAATTGACAAAACGAATTAGATCAACTCCCAAACAAAGTAGTCCAAAGTCCACAGAGGCAATTGTCGTTGCGCACGCGCACGCCGCTACCGGATGACTCCATGCAGGAATTGATCTTGAAATGAAAACATGGACTTTGCACCGACGGCGACATGCTTCACTGATTGACAAAACCGCTATTCAGTTGTACGTGTATTCAACTGAAATACGAGGAAATTATACGTCGCGCGTTAACGTGCGCTTTTTTGGAATGTATTTGCTAGAAAAATTCGTTCAATTTTGTAAATTCAATAATAGATTATTCGTTATTCCCGCATGACGTAGGGCTAGTATAGAACTAGGTTGTGGGATATTGACGTAGTCACAAAAGGTGTTTTAAAGGCTATATCTATAAGATTAAGATGACTTTGACCTATTTTCAATTAGATTCCTTAAACTTTTATGGATTGTGTGTATCAAATAGTCAACTTTTTAATTTAATATTTATAGAGCCACTGGATAGATCTATGTATTTTTAAAAATAGTTTTCTTTATACTGACAGATTATTAGCTTGGAAAAGTATTGGATCACTTTTTCTAAGTTTAACTTAATATAAGTTATTGATATTATTATCTCTTATAATGTTTGAATTAGATTCCTTATATTAAAAAGTTTTTTTGTAGATATAGTGTTTGATTTATAAATGAGGTGATTATATCATAATCACCAGGCTTAGAGGGTTGTTGATCTCGCCCCAACAAAGCTGAATTAAGTTGGTTCTTCGATTTAATTAAAACAAATAGCTAATAAACCTTTTGTTTCTTTTCTTACAAATGACTCATGGAGTTCATTATTTCAGTACTGGACTGGCTTGCAGCCAACAATGTTTTATCTTAAACTCTGATGTTATAATTTACTTACAATTTTTCGTCTTTATCTAATTCATATGATAAAGAAACTAAAACTTTAAACAGTTTAGCTGTATGAGTCTTTATATTAACAAGAAGGTTATTTTAATGACATATTTGAATGATAGTAGACAATAAGAAAATAGGATTAATTAGAAAAAAATATTAAGACATTCTTTGTAAAAAAACAGAATAAATAAATGTATGAAAATTTAGGAACAGAGTTTTAATCTTATATCAGAAGTGGGATAGTAACTTTTAATTGGCGAGCAGTTCCTATTGCTTTGTTTGATGATATGAGGTAGTCTGTCAAGTGATTTTACACAGTGAACATAGTCTAATCTTTCTTATCAACCAGGTCCTAGTCATTGATATTATACTGTTTTTGGTTAAATGTTGAAATTCTTGGCTTTCTGTGATATCTTTCTACAATGCACCTTGAAAAAAGCGTCAGTGTCAATTTCTTCTACATATTTTCAATTAATAACAAGTGACTAGAAATCAATATAATTATTTATCTATTTAATAATAGTTACTTTATTGGTAAGTTAAATGTTTGGTATGCAGAGCAATGAAAAATAATGTTTTTGCGTCCAAAATAGCTATTCAAATCTAAAATGCATGTTATTATTCGCTTTTACTCTGCAGCATAGTGTATGTTTAGTTAATAAAAATTCGTAGTTTAAAGAGAGGTAAATTGCACAAAAAAACAAGCAATGAAGGTTATAATAACAATTCGTCACAATTTAATCGTTTATTCGTCAATTAACGCGACAATGACCTTTAATATTGTGAAGTATCTGAAGAATGAATGGATGACAGGTCGTAGAGAGATTACAAAGAACATTACTATATTAAATAAAATAAATTATGATAAAATATGCATTCACTCATGTAACATGAAACAACGTGACGTCACGTCGTGTGGAACGGCATCAGACAATGTAGTTCTGTGTTTTCAAAGTCAATTTAGACAATCTTTAGAAAACGCAATTTTGCATTTTTTTCAAATTTAGTGAACTAGTCTATTACACAATTATTTGTAGTAGAATTATGTCAAGTGTGTTAGCCTCACGGAATCGGAAAATAGTCCAAATATTTTTTCTAGACCTTTCATTTATTTCGTGTCTTATGATTACTATCTAACTATTTAGTACACTACGTATAAAATATAGCTGTCACTATTTAGTTTTAACAGTATATATAAGCCATGTTAATTATTTTTGGACGAATATTACTTCTGTATAGAATAATTAAATGATGATAACAGAAAAATATATTGCTTTAGAATATTTTAAAATTAAAATTTAATATTTATCTAAGTGAAATAAGTCAGGGATCTCATATTTGTCGGTCGCGATGCCCTTAAGCGTCGTGATACTATCTCACGGGCGTTGCCAGCCAATCAAAGCCTTAATTTTAGACTTTAGTTTCTCATGAATATTGCGCCATCATTTCCAACATCGTATTAATTCTAAAACAACTTGATGCAGGTCATAAAAATACATAGTGTCCAAATCAAAACTTTCAACAGTTTTGAGGTAGTAGGCGCAGAAAACGAAGCACATCCCTTCTAATTAGTAGACAGACAAGAAAGTAAAATAAATTATTTTCAGATCATTTACAACACAGTAGAAAACATAATGTTAATACTAGAAACAGAAATGAACTTGTCGCTTTACTATCGTCTCCACAAAGTCAGTAATAGCTTCATGGGCTTGGTGTTCGCATCTATAATAAGATTCCACAGCCTATATTAGACTTGCCACTTCAGCAATTTAAAACTCTGATCAAGATCATTAATAAATAAAGCATACTATAATGTACAGGATTACTTAAATGATGAGAATGCTTGGAATCTAAGTAACGTTGACTCTCAAACTAAATGATTTGTATAACAGATTACGTAAACAAACATGGCTTTTTGAAAAAAGCGACTGTTGAGTTTCTGGCCGGCTCTTCTCAACAGAAAACACCATTCCAAGCTGGTGGTAGCTTCAGACAAACTGACTGACCGACCAGTTTTTGACTTATCAAAAGTGCTTTTATAAAAAAGTCTAATTGAAGTAATTTAGTATGAGTTTGATTACTGTACAGCAATACTCATCTCTGATCAGAAGTGGAAAAGCTTCACCGGTCGTCACATTAGTTTAATTGTAGGTATCAGAAGTGGTATAAAGATTAATTAATGTCAATAACAAAGACATAATTAAATACACTTTCGACTGATATGTTATATTAATTACTGAATAAAATTACGTTTAAATTGATAATTTTGTATTTAATTGTTGCAATTTATATGTTTTTAGTATTAACTTAAATGATAAAATAAAACATATAAAGTGTTTTATATAGGATATGGCCATTTAAATGTAAGATTGTTTAAAAATTTAAGTCTAACGACATTTATCATACTTAAGCAATTAAGAAATAGTGATTAAATATTTCTTCAGTTTTAGTAAGCAACACTGTTGGATTGACCTTTATATATTTTACAAGTGTTAAATACTGTTAAAGAACTCCCTAAACGCTTACTTGGGTTGCAATCTCCAGCCATTGCTCGGATTACTGTATAAAATCTATTTCCACGATAATGTCTCTTACGTATTACTTTGCAGTATTTTATATAGTTTATAAATAACAACTGTCTCTGGAGCCAGCAGCACCTATGAGAATGAGACTAGAAGTATTATAATATACTACACTGAGTTCTAGATCCAACTATTATTCCTTTCTTACTATTATTTTTTATTTCTTTAGAATACTTAAAGCAAACTCTCTCTTCACTGCATTCATCAAATTCATGAGTTGAACTTGACCCATTATTCGACTCGAGGCAGTTATTTTTAATGGGTGTTTTTGGCTGACTTGATTTGTATACAAAATGTATGCGATACTCATTCATGTATTCAATATAGACGTCGGATCTTCATACAAATATTATGAAAAGTCGCTTGCTTGGAAGAAATAAGCACAAGACAATAATAATAAGCACTTAAAACGGAAAACCTTAGTAATGGAGACCCGTAACGGTAGTAAGGAGAAAGAGAGTATCATGACACCAACAACTGGCTCAAGTCTATCGGAGCAGAGGTTATATAGGTATATACAGTCTTGGAATAAAATAAAAATTACTACCCGCAAATATAAAGTTATCAACAGTAGTAGTAATGGCTAAGATAAATATATAGTTTAGTATACTTCATGTATTCTGAGCGTAGAATTTGTTTTCCATTTTATTTGAGCAGTATTTATAAATTAACGTGACATTATAGGGGTGCTTTCAAGAGACGGGCCTTTTGGGACACTTTTGTCTCACACTCAGTTTATTTTATTCATTTCGCGTGTCATGATGAACTGAACTTTGATTTACCTTATTACTTTGACCTGGCTGCAGTCTACAGTATCATAGTGACGAATGTTATAAATGGTGCGGCTTTCCCGTACTCCATTTTCCTCTTACTGTACGTAAAAACCAACGTCACAAATATATTTTTCCGTAAATAATATTAAGAGAATGAATTTTTATATTATTTGTAAGTACGTAGCAGAAACTCAAGTAGTGTCCCATTATAAATGATTATAAAATTTTTTGTTAAACTGTAGTATATTATGTAACTAGTCGATCCGTTCCGCAACCGCTATGTCCCTGCATTTTAAATCTGTAATATCTTCGAAAATATTCTTTTAAACTACATGCTGTATAGGGCCATATTGATCTATATTAAATGCACAATGTATTTAAGGTACGTTATTGGATAAGGATTAATGCTGTATTGTTTAAAATCGCTTCGTAAATAAGACATTATTTCTCGTAAAAAGTAAAGGATAAAAAATAGTTATTGTGGGTTATCCCTAAGAGAAAGACATATATCATCGCGGACTTTTTTGTAGATCTTTTTAAGGTGTACAATTCTGCAGTAGATTATTTTGATCTATCTCGTAGGGTTAAGCCAGCATTTGCAATGTAAGCGCAAGAAATGTGTTTATTTACGACATCACATTGGAAACCTCTAAAATTATCAGTGTTTCTCTACTACAATATGCATGTATTATACATATAAACCTTCCTCTTGAATCACTCTATCTATTACTATGTAGTGAAGTCTATCGCACCCAACCGCGTAGCTTAAATGGTAGTGCTCTAATTTGAATGATTCTTTCATTAATAGAAAACTTTTATTTGAGTTCAATATTTCAACAATAACGTGGACTTGTTTACTACTACAAGTCTGGCTGTCTCTCATCTGTCAGACAGATATTAGTAGAAATCGAGATAGTGAGGGTATTCGTAAAATAAGCCAATAATGATTCATCAATCAAAAGTTATCAACAGTTTTGCTATCGTAGGTTTTTTAATGTAAATAACGTTCCAGTTTGCATAACGTCCAACACCGTTATAAAGGAAGTCTAAAAGCGGATGTGCCACCGACATGCTAGAAATTGTGTAAAATTACAGACTACCCTCCCTCTCAACGAGGTTTCAACTTTCATCTAACGAACTTTTGATCGTAACAAAATTACTTCTCCGAGGTAGGAGGATGCTTTTATAATGTAATATTGTTCCGAGAGCGTTTTGTTTTTATAAAACGTCAAGCTTGCAACACCATTTATAAATTAATGTTCGCGGGTAGTCGCACGTGTAGAGAAAATATAACCTTTGCTGCGATAAATTAGAGTCAGTCTCTCTGGTGTTGTCGCGCAGTGTACATGGAAGTTATTATTATTATTGCTAGGAGTCGAGAGATATATGATACCCATTACTGTACAGCAATACGTATACACATGTTATATAGACTGAGGCGAGCAGTGCCTGGTGCTTGAGACCCAGGAGCAGGTTAAAGAGCTCTCGACCTCACTAACTACAATAGATAATAAAGTAAACTTGCATGGACCTCGAGAAGGGTAACCTTAATCACGATACTGTAACACTAACTTCCATGTTCACTGCACGACAACACCAGAGACTGAGACTAATCTATCGTACTAAAGGTTATATAATATTTTCACGTCGGTACTCTTGAAATAATATAAAATGATCTACCCGTTACTACTACTTCATAAACAGTGTTGCTAACATTATAGTGTCGTGATTAAGATACCCTTCTTGAGGTCCATGTAAGTTTACTTCATTATCTATTGTAGTTAGTGTTCGGGCTGCGAAGGTGTGCGTTGTAATTATATAAATGGCAGCATGTTAAAAATTCGAGTTTATTTACTTATTTCTTGTAAATAGATAATCCTACACTCGATCATTGATTCTTGACCTTTACATTATCAAAATAAAACAAACAGCTTGACCAACAAGAACAAAGAAATACTTTACGTTAAATGGTTTCAGCAAAAGGCGTTTTATTTTGCAAAGATATAAATATGTAGGTCGTTACTCCGCATCCGTGTTATCTTTTATCATGTTTATGATCTGGATGTGCTTTGTGTACACTAACAATGTAATGTTTGATAAATATTTGCCATTTCTATACGCGAAGCTACCGGTAATTCAGTTGGGTATAAGTACGCTTTTCCATACAACTTCCCATCCATGGTTAAAGCATATCTTTGGGTAAAAAAAACTGTCTGTTTTTGAGACTAATTGAGTACTTTGTGTGACTAAAAATAAAAAGTCTCTTTTGTACATATAACATTACTCATCATGTCGATATGCTTGACGTCATAACAGTGAAAATTCTTTCGAGTTCCGAGTACAGTTATGAGGTTTATTGCGGCCTGAGGAGGGTTCAAGGCGCGTGATCTTATCCCATTTTATTTTCTTCTCAAAGTTCGTAGTAAGCTCATATTTTAATAAAAAAAGCTGATATTTTTTATACCATGTAATTTCAAAGCACGTGTAGTGACTAGTGTTAGTTTTGATGCTTGCAACACTGACTTGTGTGCCAGCCTGTTAGTTATGATGTCGGCAACATTAATCTGAGTAACAAATATTTATTATTGCATCGCGAGTATTCTAGCAGTAACTCTGAAGCTCGTGAGTATAAAGTATAAGTGGATTAAGATATTCTAGAGCACAGCCATTCATTTATTACGTAAGACGAATAAGGAGGGTCGACCGTGTCTTATTTTTTCTTACAAGAGGGTGGGAGGGAGTCTCGATAGTTCTTACGTAAGATCATAAAAATGCGAAAAGTTAAAGTTATACTTCGAAAAAGCGCGTGGGTCGCGTAGGTTTTGAGCCCCTAAAAAACTTATGTAAGTAAAGATGAATAATTAAAACCAGTTTATTACTACCAAAAAATTAAAATTATTAGTACCTTTGCAAGTAAAAATAAACCTTTCTATATGTTGTAATTGAAAAATAAACGTAAAAAAAAGTGAATTAATTTTTTCCTTTAGATTCTTACGTAATATATATTAAACAGGGAGGGAAATTAAGAAGAGACCGACCCCCTGGTCTCTTACTAGCGAAAATAGTCTTACGTAATAAATGAATGGCCCCTAAGTAATAATTTAAAGGGCAAAACGTTTGCCGGTTCAGCGTCAGTGTCTTTATCATTTCTAAAATGGACCCTCTGCTGGCGTACCTCAGGGCGGCGTGCTATCTCCATTACTATTTTCTATCTTCATTAATGAACTTACTGTTTTCTTTTACTGTTGTCGCAGCCCGACTTTGGAACACACTTCCAGAAAATATTTATAAGGATAACCCGACCACCTCAACCTTTAAATTCACATTGAAAGAACACTTTCTTTCTCTCTAATATTATAGTACGTATGCATATATTGTTATACAGTTATATATGTAAAGCTTTATGTAGGTATGTATTTTTGTATGTAGTATATTTTAGTTATTATTACGTATAAAGCTGTAATTTATATTATCTTTTGTGCCTGCACCGCTTTTTCTAATAATCCTCTCCTATATCTAGGGGTTACTGGAAGAGATATCTTCTAAGAGATAAGCAATCCTTTGTACACTTGTTCTCATACCTACCAATTTTGTATATAGTTTAAGGTACAAGAATAATAAATAAATAAATAATTAAATGTTTACTTTATGTTTTAGTTATATTTAACGTTTAGTCAACTGAGTAAAGACTTAGTACCATATGTGTAAGCATTCACAATTTCGCGACTGTAAGCTATAATTAGCGGGGGCGCGTCCGCGAAGGCGTGTAGACTAGTGCCATCGACCTGATCACATGGTGTCATGTGCCAAACACGCGAATGGATTTTTAATGTCTATCCCTAAATTATGCAGTATACCATCTATACGGTTTTCATAGTTTTAATGCTACTGAAGTAACTTAAAATCCTCTATTTCTAAAAAAAGTTGTCATTTTAAAATATTTTAGCCCTCGATGGGCACTAGGGAGTTTCGACTAATTAATGTATCTATCTAATAAATAACGAGGAAGTTTCGACTAAATAATGTACCTATCTACCCGTGAGGGGCCCGTTTTACCTGTGAGGGGACGGGTTAGAATACTATTCCCCTCTGCCACTGGGAGAGCATCTCGTAAGAGCCGAGTGGTAGCGGATCTGTTCCCCGACTGGCTTGCGTCCGCCAGCAAGCGAATCCGTCCGCCAAGTGTCATAGACGCGTTCTGGTCGAGCCGCATGTGGGCCACACTTGCCCCCTGTCTCTCCCATCCCATCGGTGTTGTGGATTCAGTTGACTCGTGTGCTTCCTCGGAGTCCGCTGAAACCGCAGCATTTTTTCTTTACTCCCCCTCCCCCATTCCAACTTCGAGGATACAACGCATCGACAAAACAAGAGAATACTCTCTTGTTTTGTCGATGTCCATGGGCAATGGTGGCCACTTATCATCAAGTGGATTATCTGCTCGTTTGCACCTTATCTATACTAATATTAAAAAGAAGTAAGATTTGTATTTTTGTATGTAACGAATAAACATAAAAACTACTGGACCGATTTCAAAAATTCTTTCACCATTAGAAAGCTACATTATCCCTGAGTAACATAGGCTATATTTATTACAAGAAAAAATTAGAGATCCCCAGAAAATCTCACTAAAACCAACCCAAGGTGCAAAAAAAAATAGCCATAAAATATCTTTCATCGCATGCGCTGCGAAAAGTATTGATGATAGAACAAAAAAAGGTTCTACAATATTATAGAACGTATCAATATCTACAAAAAACTCCGCGAGACCATATGTCCAACTATTATAGTTATGTCACTATAACTACTTTTTTATATTTTAAAAGATGATAAAAATGCCTATCAAAATCAGACCATGTTTTCCATACCTTTGTATTAATCCTTATCCAAATAAATTATTTCATATTCAAGACTGTTTCAATACCTGTAAATTACTTTTTGAATTATTATAATCGGACCTTCCATTCAAAAGATATTACGAAATTAAAAATATCAATATAAACAAAAAATACACGCCGACGCGACGCGACGGGCCAGTGTAGTTCTATCTGGGTGATACTCGAAGTGCAGCGAGTGGCAGCGAGTAACGCCGAGGTAGAGGGGCACCGAAATGCGGGGGAGCCAAAATGTTTTAAACTAAATATTCCACCCGTGCGAAGCCGGGATGGGCCCCTAGTCTACCATAAAAAAAGGATGTTTCGACTAATTAATGTATCTATCTAATAAATAACAAGGGAGTTTCGACTAATTAATGTATCTATGTATTAAATAAAAAGGGAGTTTCGACTAAATAATGTATCTATCTAATAAATACAAGGGAGTTTCGACTAATTAATGTATCTATGTATTAAATAAAAAGGGAGTTTCGACTAAATAATGTATCTATCTAATAAATACAAGGGAGTTTCGACTAATTAATGTATCTATGTATTAAATAAAAAGGGAGTTTCGACTAATTAATGTATCTATCTAATAAATAACAAGGGAGTTTCGACTAATTAATGTATCTATGTATTAAATAAAAAGGGAGTTTCGACTAAATAATGTATCTATCTAATAAATACAAGGGAGTTTCGACTAATTAATGTATCTATGTATTAAATAAAAAGGGAGTTTCGACTAAATAATGTATCTATCTAATAAATACAAGGGAGTTTCGACTAATTAATGTATCTATGTATTAAATAAAAAGGGAGTTTCGACTAATTAATGTATCTATCTAATAAATAACAAGGGAGTTTCGACTAATTAATGTATCTATGTATTAAATAAAAAGGGAGTTTCGACTAAATAATGTATCTATCTAATAAATACAAGGGAGTTTCGACTAATTAATGTATCTATGTATTAAATAAAAAGGGTGTTTCGACTAATTAATGTATCTATCTAATAAATAACAAGGGAGTTTCGACTAATTAATGTATCTATGTATTAAATAAAAAGGGAGTTTCGACTAAATAATGTATCTATCTAATAAATACAAGGGAGTTTCGACTAATTAATGTATCTATGTATTAAATAAAAAGGGAGTTTCGACTAATTAATGTATGTAAGTAATAATGTATTTGTCTATAAATAAATACCAGCAGTGATTTATTAGGGTAGGCACTCTTAACCTAGGTTAGGTTAAGAGTGCCTACCCGCACTGGGCCACCGTGGTTGACTGTATCCTAATACCCTCCTCACTCTGAAGAGGAGACTTGGCTCTGTAGTGGTCCATTCACGAGCTATATCATGATGATGATAATATAAAAAATGTTAGTTAAAAGTATATACAGTCAGTGTTTATGTTTTACTTAAAAGCTCAATTAATTGACTCAATTAACTTGTTTAATTTATTTAACTAACTTCTGTAACATATAAAATAACGAATGTTTTTGTTTCAGGTTGAAAGCGAACAGAAATGTTTATAGACGAAAATGAGACGTAAGTATTATTTGTTTATACTAATTGTAATTAGGTTCCAGAGAGAATTTGAAATGTTATCGTAAGATTTTATTACAATGTATACGCGAATAATTATAACGTGTTTTTTAACCCCCGACGCTACATAGACGGGCTGTTTGTTATAAGTCTAGTGTGCGTCCTAGATAATGAACCGATTCTGATGGAGTTTTATTTGTTTGAAAGGTAATTTAATCAAGATTATTCTTAGCTATGTATTGTCAAGATCTAATCAACTTTGTGGAGACTATTAGCTCATTGCTAACTTGAGAGCTGCGTGACTATTAATATATTGACAATTATAGCAATCTCGTAACCATGGTAACACTCACATTGCTTACACTGAGTACACATGAAACGGTATTTCTCGATACCTTTCTTACGATATCAAGTATCGAATAGAATCGAGTATCAAGCTGTTTTAAAAGAACGTAAGTTTTTTGTTGATTGTGTATTGATTGCTGTTTTTGTATTTTGTTTTCAACGATACAAAAAGATCGACGAATTAGAATTTCTTTAATTTAATAGTTATTTAATAAAAATATACATCCAGCGCGTGTTATTTACATTTACAACTGAATGGCGTTCAATTAACAAAATGAAAAAGAACTTTTTTCGATCTGGACTGCATTGAAAATGTCAATTGTTCCATTGCCTTGCTTGTTCATGCATTTCTATTCATTTCAGCTCAACGAAATTTCGTTAAAAATTGTAAATCGTGGGTTCAACGTGGGTGGGTTCGTGGCCCACTCCTGACACAAGCTACTTATTAGCTTAGTTGGAGGGGTAAAGGGAACACTAGTAGTATGTGATCCATTCTGCTAGTAATCTTTAAAAAACAAATTTGCTCGTAAATTATATTGGCATGTTAATAGTCATTGAAGGCTGGTGTCTTCGTAGATAGTCTACATATAAGATTAGCTGAAGGTAGGGTTGCCATCCGTCCGGGTTTTCCCGGATTTGTCCTACATTAGAGGGCATCCGGGGAGCTTCCGGGCGGGGCTGCATTTGTAGTCCGGGTTTAAAAAAAATTAATTGAAATTTGTTATATATTATATTTTAATAAGGTTTTTTTAATAACAGAGTATATAAATAATTTGTGTTTTACATTAAGATTAAAAATTTCTAAGTGATTATTAAAATTATTTGTAACAAACTGTACCTAATAAGATTCTGTTTTATTACGAGTGTTAGCAACACTGTTTATAAAGTAGTAGTAGCGGGTAGATCATTTTTTAGTGCGATAGATTAGTCTCAGTCTCTCTGGTGTTTTCGTGCAGTGAACATGGAAGTTAGTGTTATAGAGTCGTGATTAAGGTTACCCTTCTCGAGGTCCAAGTAAGTTTACTTTATTATCTATTGTCGTTAGCGAGGTCGAGTGGTGGAGGTGAGAGTTAATATATTATGAAAGAGCTCTTTAAACCTGCTCCTGGGTCTCAAGCCCCAGGCACCGCTCGCCTCAGTCTAAATTGCATGTGTATACGTGTTGCTGTACAGTAATGAGTACCACATCTCTCTTATATACTTAGCACGTGCATTTAAAATGATTATAAAAGATGACTAAATTTAATTTTAAGGTCTGAAAATAAATAAAAAGGTGGTGGTGGTAAGGTTTTTTTATTACACTGACTACGTTTAAAAAAACCTGTTCACATGTCCGGGGTTTTTGCGCGTCTTGTCCTGGTTGGCAAATTTTAGAGATGGCAACCCTAGCTGAAGGCCGCGTTATCGTTAGCGTGTATATCCATCGTAAAAGCGTGATTTTTATCACATTACAAGCAATAATTACTAAATTTAGACTTTTCTAGTAGTATATATATTTTAATTAACGATAACGATAGTGACACAATCGTGATACGTTATGGTCAAAGTGCTGTTGGTATGCACCGATGAGATTGCGATTATTTTGAGTTACCTTCAATCTGTTACCGTTAAATACTGAATAGCTATCATTCATCATACATTTGGATCGCACCCAAAATTTATATTAAATTGCTGTGTTTTTGATTTTTCTTACTCTCACTCAAACCTCATAAATTGTTGTTTCCGGATTTAAAATGAAAATTTAATGTTGTGAATGAATACTATAGTGATAGGGGCTGTTATTGTTGTCATTACTCAAATTCTTCATATTTGGAGTAGCAATTCTAATTGGACACGTCCGCCCGCAGAGGAATCTGTAACCATTTGTTTCAAAAATATGTCAGTACCTACTCAGTAGTTTTTGCCCTTAAACATCTTCAAATAAGGTCAATTTAAGATTCAGAAAATACAATAAAATAATCCTAATTACTAATATTATAATTTCGATTTAATATACTACTTACGCCATCTATTGACGGGTAGATGGTCTGTCTGGTCTGTTACGCAATCACGCTTAAACCACTGAATCAATTTTGATGAAAGTTGGTACAGAGATAAACTAGAGCTTTGGAAAGGATATTGGCTACGTTTTATCTCGAAAAAAAGGTTTAAAGGGGTTGAAATAGGAGATGAAGTGTATGTTGGTGGTGAAGGTTGGTGTTAAAAATTAAAAATATATTGATATAGCGATTAATATTGCACCCGGGCGAAGCCAGGACGGGTCGGCTTGTATTATATATACGTGTCCGTCTCGGATTCACCGTTATCTATTATCTTATCGGTCGAACTGCTATATATAATATTAGTATTTACCGCTAACTCTCAGTAACATATGTGATTATTCGCTTTAGATACAACGTGATTGCACTTTAAGTGATTTTTTTTATAACATGGCAGCATATACACTGAGACTGTAAGTGATCATTTATTTATATATAAAACATTTATTTTTTATTTTTTAGGCTTTAGATTAAAAGGTTCTCTTGAGGAAAAAATACTTATAGAGAGTATATTGGTTTTATACTAAATATTCTTTTTGCACACCAATTCCATCTTATCATATTGTATATAAGTATATAAAATAATTATTTATTTCTGACTGTTCCTTCCTATAGACGGGAATGATTTTGTTATTATATTTAGATCACCAGTTTGAATATTTATTCCGCCACTCAGGCACCAGGTTAAGCTTCTTGTCGTGTGACACATAAATTAATCTATTTTGGTATGATACTTATATATTATATGAATTTATATAATAGAAAGATGTGCTAAAAATAATTAAAAATACCATAAAGAAAGGGCCATTCATTTATTACGTAAGACTATTTTCGCTAGTTTTTGAAAGGAAAAAATGAATGTTGCCCGCCCTTTTTAAAAGTATAATTTTAATATTTGTAATATTACGTAAGAACTATCGAGGAAAAAATAAGACATGGTCGACCCCCCGTAAATTGTTTTACGTAATTAATGAAAAATAAATACTATTTTACATAGTTGAATTAAAATTTTAAAAAAAACTTACTGCTCCGTAACTTTTACACCTTACTAATATTATAAACTATCCGACCCGCGCGACTTTGTTCGCGTGTTGCTCTGCTCCTATGGGTCGTAGCGAGATGTTGAATAGCCTAAGTTACTCCTTGTTACATCAGCTGTCTGCCAGTAAAAGTCCCGTCAAAATTGGTCAAGCCATTTCAGAGATTAGCCGGAACAAACAGACAGACGGAAAAAAATTGTAAAAAAAAAAAAAAAAATTTTTTATGTTTGGATATTTGTTACACATTCACACAAAAACGGCTGAATGGATTTCAATGAAATTTGGCACACAGATACTTTCTAACCTGCATTAACACATAGACTACGTTTTGCCCCGGAAAAAGTTCCAGTTCCTGTGGTATAATGATAAAATATATTTACTGTCGTAAGCGCCTGAATATCTTTATTTAGCAACAATATGTTGAACATTTGATAAATAAGGATTCTTTTGTTATAGGACCTAGATATTGCAACTATTTATTGTTCTTATTGAATATATTGACACTAATTTGATTATTATAAATCAAACAAGATAATCTGTTGATAAAAGAATAGTATAATTAATCTTATCTAACATGTTATTCATTACGTTCATGTGTCATCGGAAAAGTACAGGAATAGTATGTTTATAATTTAACTAATGTAATTATATAAACTATCGGATGATGGCACGGTTAATGGCAGTGATGGCCCAGTGGTTGAGACTTCAAGTCTTACTTGGGAGGTCCAAGTTCGGGCACACACCTCTGACTCTGAGTTATGTGTGTTTTAAGCAATTAAATATCACTTGCTTTAACGGTAAGTCACTCCTGAGAGTTCAAAAGTTCTCTGTCGGTGTGTGAAGTCTGGCAACCGCATTGGGCCAGCGTGGTGAACTATGGCCTAATACCCTCCTCATTCTGAGGAGGAGACCCGGCTCAGCAGTAGGCAAAAAATTATAATGATCATCAGTAATTATGTTTATGACATTACGTGGTCGGACAATGCTGTTGACATTTTGAATCCTAAAAATTCCTTATAAATCTACTCTTGGGTCTCAACCCCTAATCCAGAGTTTCCAGTCCAGTCTTTTATGTGTTTCTGTGTATTTATAATATTTATTAATTATTTAATAAATATTTAATCTTAGTTCTTACAATGATCTATTAAAACCGCGACACGTTTATGTTATTTAAATATTCTCAGATACGATAGGGGATACATTATCTTAGCTTGTTATTTGACAAGATTATAATATTTTTGTATGTAATAACATTCATAAATTATCAAATAAAAATTATAGCCATATTATAGAACATAACATATACAATAATATTAGGTGCAACAAGACCTAATACAGATAAGTCAACAAAATCAAACTAGAAGGCGCCACCAGTCCATTGAATTGCGCTAACACTTTTTTAATATCAAATCCTATAGCTGCGGCCGTCACCTGTAGTCGGTAACCAATTCAGCAGCATCCAAATCAGTGTACAACCTTGGATTCCTATCATTGCCCCTGTTCGGACTTCAACCATCTCATAATCATCGTGCAGCCAGCGACGAACTTACCCCCTCATCATCATCAGCATCTCATCAAATCTCCCCACATCGTTACGTATAGTCTACTAATAAATAATTTACCTATGTATGGATCTTTATTGCGATGACTGAAGATAACCCCCTAAAAGTGGGTTGGTAGTTGCAGTTCCTGTTTTGAGGAATAAATCGTTACGCTTTGAAGTGTAACGGGTTTCTCCACTTTCACTGACCTTTATGTGCATGGAAATGCAGTTATGACGTAATATATTGCACTATAGAAATAGTTAGGTTTCTCTTGAAATCCTCCCTTAAGTATTATTTTAATCCTTCTTGAACCAAGTTTATAACAACTACTTCACAAACCATGTGGGGTCTTTGACACCCTATAATCAATAATTATTTCGATGATACATAGACCAATTATTTTATTAAAGATCCATGAGGTATTGATCTTAACCAATCTAATCGAAAACTTTATAAACATACGAGCTGCCTCGAAAAAGGTTGTTCTGATCACGATTAAAAATGAAGGGATAGGATGAAAAATACTTTACGATCTATTCCCATACCCACTAAACATACAAAAAAAATCATTAAAATCTATTAAGCTGCTTCGGAAGAGTGCGACCACAAACACGTGATTTATATGTCGGAGGTGTGAGTTAGGTTTAGGTTAGGTTAGCCTTGTGTTAGGTTAGGTTAATGTTAGTCTAATCTTAAGATCCTTGGTCACAAGTCCAACGCACTGCTTGGGTTCCTGTCATAATAGTAAGAGAACGTAACGTTTTGTTATATCCTGACTGACCCTTATAGCTTTTGATATAGGCCATCTATTCCATTCCTTCTTATTTTAGTTTTCGACATATATATATTTTTTTATTATCATCCCGTTAAAATTTTCGGGATAATAGTAGTCAATATTAATTTCATGCCCGTCTGCTATCTACATGCAAAAATCGTGATAAATTCGTCATCTATCTATATTTTTGAATTTACAATATTGGCATGAATCATAACTATCCGTAGTATAGATATTGTTATTTATCAACTTTAGGCAACAAATCTAAATCAAATCCAAACTATGTACTGGACTAAGGACCTTTGGTCCCCACATAAACTACTTAAAGCATCAAAACATTGCAAGAACTTTAATAACGTTACAACTATTTTTGTGTTACTGGGGTGTGTTAGACTCCACATGTTTCACGAGGTTATGAAAGATTTTTAGGGACTAGTAAAACTTTTATATTAAGACATGGAATGTAACCATTTTAAGGACCATAGGTATTAATAAACATGTGCTTCGTCTGTTGAGAGTTTGTAACTCTGTCCATAAAGCAATTAAAATTATATCTTATTATATTTAAATGCGTCTATTTAATGAATTAATTCTAATAATTTAAAGCTATTTTACGACGGAGTTGTTTTCATAAAAAGTGGGTGCAAAGTCCGACCTGCAAGGTGATTACGGTGAAGGTCGGCCTTGCGAATGTGCGCCAATTATACCGGACCCTACCATACTGCGGGTAACTGATCCACGTCTATTATATCTTATAATATATGAACATAACATCAGATATTTAGATATTCTCTTTCACAACATTCCTGTTACGAAAACTCTTTGATTAAAATACAGTCTATTAGTCTGATTTATATTTTACAAAATGTACTAAAGTAAGACTTAACAGATTATAAAAGAGGATTAAGAGTAGGATTAAGAGCTTATCGATTGTAGTTGATTAGGATTTAGAGTATATAGATTGTAGTTGAGCAAGATTTAATGATTTTAGATTCTAGCTCTGTATTGTTCAAAATGTATAATTTGTTACTGTGCAGTACTTAAAGTTTATAGATTCTAAATAAGTATGATTTAAAGTTCATACATTGTAGCTGGATATAATTTAAAGTGTATGGATTGTAGCTGGGTATGATTTAAAATTCATAGATTGTAGCTGGGTATGATTTAAAGTTCATACATTGTAGTTGGGTATGATTTAAAGTTCATAGATTGTAGTTAGGTATGATTTAAAGTTCATAGATTGTAGCTGGGTATGATTTAAAGTTCATACATTGTAGCTGGGTATGATTTAAAGTTCATAGATTGTAGCTGGGAATGATTTAAAGTTCATATATTGTACCTGGATATGATTTAAAGTGTACGCATTGTAGCTGGGTATGATTTAAATTTCATACATTGTAGCTGGGTATGATTTAAAATTCATAGATTGTAGTTAGGTATGATTTAAAGTTCATAGATTGTAGTTGGGTATGATTTAAAGTTCATAGATTGTAGTTAGGTATGATTTAAAGTTCATGGATTGTAGCTGGGTATGATTTAAAGTGTATGTATTGTAGCTCGGTATGATTTAAGCTTCACAGATTGTCGCTGGGTATGATTCAAAGTTGATAAATTGTAGCTGTGTAGGTTTTAAAGTTAATAAATTAGAGTAGTAATTATTTAAAGCTTATTGCTATGTAATATGTATTTCAAAAACCTCTAGAATGTTTTTAAATGTTTATATGCGTATATATATAGAATTTTCTCATTAAAAGGAAACACAATTGTAATAAACTTTTAATTACGTTTATCTATTTTTTTGTTCTAGTTAATTATGTAGCACTCTTAAACATACGTTTGTTTCAATTCTAGTTATCATCTGTTTTAAGAACTGGATATTGAGGCAAATAAATAACAAAAAAGATATTTACGAGTACGACTTCAATGTAATTTTCGTAGAATGTAATTAATATTTAGATGTACAAAATAATATTTATTATTATTATTATTAGTAGCCTAACTTTCCTGGAGTATTGGGTCTGTAATTTGATTTGCACTGTAAAATCCTATCAAGTATCGAATCTTCAAGGGTTAGGAAGGTAAATGTAAAAGTTCACAAGGACATGTTCTTAAACTAAAATCAAGATTAGATAGATACCTTTTCGTATCATCCATACATTATAGTAGATATTTAAAAAACTAAATTATAGAAGCAAAAACAATCACTCATTTTTTTTATTAGTTTGTACGAATATCACGCAGAAAAAACTGTACAGAACAGAAGTTTTGATATTTGTATTACTGTAGGTCTATATCTAAAATATATGTATGTTTTATTTCATATAATCGGATGACAGAAATAAATTTACTGTCATGTAAAATGTTTTAGCCAGGAAACCTTGGGCGGGTTGACTAGTAAATAATATTATTTTTGTAGATTACACAAAAGAGGCAAATAACTTGTTAATATTATAAACAAATTTCCTGGGAATAAAGCATATAAAAAATTGTTTTTATTAAAAATAAATTCACAAGAGTGAACAAAGACGTTATAATAAAGGTAAAAAGTTGATTACATATACAAAATATGATTATAATTCATATCCTTAATTACTAGACTTGGTAAATATTATTTCAGATGCATATTTAACGTAGCGTATGGTTTTTTAAGTGCCATTTATTGTGTTATATTAGTTACTAGCCGATCCACGCAACTTCGTCCGCGTGTAGCTCCGCTTCTATTGGTCTTAGTGTGATGATATATAGCCAATAGCTTTCCTCGATAAATGGGCTATCTAACACTGAAAGTATTTTTCAAATCGGACCAGTAGTTCCTGAGATTAGCGCGTTCAAACAAAAAAACTCTTCAGCTTTATACATATATTTGTAATCGTCTGATAACATCTTTATATGCTGTAGGTGTTTATGGTATATACAATATACATAGTAGCTATATGTTATGAACGAGTTGTATATAAGAATAGTAAAAGAATGTTTACAACTTGACGATCGTCCTCCACCAACGGATGCACTTTACGTACGTGAGTGCAGTTTCCTCAGAATTATGGTGTTGAGTTGCATTTTACTGTTAATACAAGTTAAATAAATAATTCACATTATTATTCTTTTGTCTCAACTTTACACAAGACATATAAAAACCTCATCTTTGTATAAATGACCTTTAGTAGCGCGGTGGGGCTAGTTGCATCTCGTACACCTTGTTTATTTTATTTCAAATAAAGGTCAGGTTTTTCATCAGCATTTTACTAGAATATTCTGTTATTATACGTTTGTTATGTCACGTATAATGTAATAACCTACACTTAACTACAAGTGGAAATAAGTGCTCTTTGTTACTTCACTTGATCCACTTGTATAATACAAAGTAATTACTGATATACTGAAATTACTGAAAATTAAGTTGATTTTATTACGTAGTACTCAACTGGCCCGGCATCGTAAATGCAATTTACACGTTTAGTTTAGATTTAACATAACATATAAATTGTTCTTGGATAAAAACTACCCTATGTGTTAATCCAGGCTATAATATATCTATTGAAATGAATCAGGCGTTACATTGCGGAAATTCATGATTTAAAAGGAATAAAAAGGTTGCCTTGCTATAAACCGGGGAATTTTGAACAACCAGACTCGTACGGTATAACCCTGAAGAGTACACCGCTCACATAAAAGTGAGACAAATAGGACACCGTGTACACAAATAGGATCGCGATCGACAATCGACGTACATTTCGTTCCGTTACGTTTGCTTCGGTTACCTACTTGCGTGGTGTGTCCTGGTTCGGGTTCGCGCGTCTCACTTTTATGTGGGCGGTGTGCTCTTCTGGGTTGTGCCGTACGAGTCTGGTTGTTCGATTGTCGAGCGACCTACTTCTATCGTGCCCTTAAAATACTGAATGAAGCGATTACTCGACATCAAAATTTAGATTTATTTAACGATAAGTTACATCAAGTTTTGGCTAAGCTATAGAATAATTAAGTATTGTAGTGTATATAATATGTTATTGTCTCATCTTTAAAGATATGTTGACTCGATATACGTTTTGGCATCGCTGTAAGTGTATCGAGGATATAATCGTATAAATAAATAAATACTTATGTGATCAGTCCTGGTTCGGGTTCGCACGTCTCACTTTTCTGTGGGCGGTGTACTCTTCTGGGTTGTGCCGTACGAGTCTGGTTGTTCGATTGCCTACTTATGTGATATGTCCTGGCAAGGCAATCATTTTGATGTCTTTTATAAAATATCTGTGTGCTAAATTTCATTCTGATGATGATGGTCAACGTTGCTCTAAATGTTACCTAATTAAAGTAATCTAAAGAAAAAATACTTTAAAAAAATTAGAAGGTGAAAATATATTGTGTGAAGCCTGCGAGACCCTAACGTTATCTATTAAGGGTTATTTTATTATCCGTTTTAAATAATTTGAACTAGAAGTAACTTAGATTAAACTTCATTGCGTGACAGAGGGATGTTAAAGTAAATTTTGAAAGCAGATATGTAGTCAATAACGCGTTGATGCGGTGCGGTGCGTCGATCGATATTAAGTGGGAGTCGCCACAAGATTGGTAGGTCAGTGTCGAGTCATCAAATGTCATCGTTCATCCAATAAGACCTGGCCGTGACCTGTGCATGTCACATGTTACAATCTGTCTGATGAGCATGCCTTTGGATGCTGAATCTTGAAAATTTCTTTATCCATTAACTAAGGGTTCTCAATCTCTTTGTTATTGCGCCTTCCCGAACTAAAAGTAATTTTAATTTTTTTATTTTAAAAAACTGCTTTGTTTTAACGATTATGTTATGCAAAAAATTTAGCAAATTTTCTTTCAGTTTTATTTCAATTTCGTTTTTTTTAGTAAAGCGACGACATTTTATAGTTTCCAAAAGAGTAGATATATCTTTCTGTATCGTGTACTTTAAAAGATATAAAAGAAAGCGTTGTCCGTCTATCAATACTCTTTTACTTCGGAACACTAGAGGTATCAAGTTGAAATTAATATAAAATACTCTACTAATGGTACGGGAGCCAGATTCAAATTCGGTCAATCATTTCCTCTCGAGTGAATATTCGTATACTGCATAAGGAATATATAATATAATTTCTCGTGACCATCAGCTACGATTCCGTGGGTGGGGCGAGCAGTGGCAGCCTTCCAAACATGTAGAAAAAAAATTCACTAATTCCTATTTGAACATTTGTCGGTTTATAGTGATACTAAGTAAACTATAATCCGATAAATGAGGAAATGCCAAAAAAAAAAGTTTCATAATATTGACCCCTTATGCATTTCACGAATTTTCGCTTGAAAGGGACTTGGTCATGAAAATCTGTCACTGGCCATAATACTTACAAATAAAATATTTTTTTCTAGTTAGTCCAAAAGTTTTCCTACAGTTTTTTGTTAAATTTAAATGGTAATATTCTTGTTATATTACTTTACATTTACTTTTTAGTTATTAAGCAGTACAATAAAAAAATCAGTGTATAAGAAAAACGTGTTTTCAAATTTCCGGTTATTGGTGTCATCAATTTGTCAATGTCATTATCGGCGGAACAAGCGTCACGCCACTTTTGTCTATGCTCTAGGGTCAGGGTCGCGTAAGGTCAACACCTAACCGTAATTGCTAATCATTATTCAACACATTCTCTTCATTATTTTGTTTACCGAAATAAAAAGGTTATGTACGATTTTAATGAAAAGATGAAGATTCTCTATATACATATCTCAGCAACTACTTCAATGGTTAAGATCAAGGGAATTTTAACCACATAGGTATTGAATATCTTAAAACATATATCCTTTTTACTGATTGAAATTTATATTATACTATGTTATACTTTGTAGTATCTCTGTAGTTGTAACACATATTTCAAGCACCACGTTTTTTTTTAAATTAAACACGCTGAGTTTCCTTCCTAACCTTGAACTTCAAAGGTAACTCAAGATACTCCTAAAAGGATTCACGATCGATAGATGGATCTAAATCCCAGTTCCACTCCTAATTAAAGCATTATAACTTAAAGGCTTAGCTGGAGGAATTAAGAATAATGGTAGTAGGTATGCGATCCAAACTCCTAATAATCTTATGTAAAAAAAAGTCCAATAGGAAGTCTATAGTGATTGAGGTATTACGTAAATGGAAATGAAAAGATGTGAGAGATGACTGTTGTTCAAATGAATCTGTTTGGAAAACTAGGCGTTTTGAACATTTTAAACTAGAAATTCCAGGTTTGTATAAAACATAAAACGTTAAAAAGGCAGATGTCATTAAGAAATAGAGTCGGACCGCAGTATTATTAGACGCTGAAAGCGAAGGTTATTCTCCGGGACTCAATGGCGATAGATATATCTATACTAATAGTATAGAGAGGTATAGTTTGTGAGGTTGTAGGGGGTAATCTCTGGATCTACTGAACAGATTTTGAATATTCTTTCACCAATAGAAAGCCACGTTATTTGTGAGTGTCATAGGCTATATATTAATCCGAAAAATGGAAAGACTTTTCCGTGGTAGTCGGACTTGCAAAGTAAGTCGGAGAAAAAACGGTCGAACGAAAACGTTTCTTACGAACGCTGCCTTAACGATGAGATGTATTGATAGTTTTTTTTTTATAATATATAAGGTGCAAACGAGCAGATGGTCCACCTGATGGTAAGTGGCAACCCTCGCCCATGGACATCGGAAAAACAAGAAACACTCTCGTTTTGTCGATGCGTTGCATCCCCGAAGATAGAGTGGGAAGGGGGAATGAAGAAGAAAAATGATGCGGATTCAGCGGACCCTAGGTAAGAGCCTAGAGTCCACTAGACATCAGCAGTAATGGGATGGGAGAGGGAGGGGGTAAGTCTGGTCCACATGCGGCTCAACCGGAACGCGTCTATGACACTTGGCGATCGGATTCGCATGCTGGTGGTCGCAAGCCAGTCGGGGAACAGATCCGCTACCGCCAAGGGGGTGCTGGGTTACTCGGCTCTTACGAAATGCTCTCCCAGCGGCAGAGGGGAATACTATTCTAACCCGGTTATATATTCAATCGAGTCGGCTAGTAGATAATTTCCTGAAAATACTGTTGTAAAAGAAGGATTTTTCTATAGATATGTTAGTTTATTGTTTAGACCTTTAAACAATAAACAATATTCATTATGAAATTACTAGTCAAACTACGATAGATCTAGTCAAAAAATATCATCATCATGGGTAGGCGAAGTAAGGATGGACTCCTAGTTATTCTAACTGCAACACTTCTGTATAATCGCATTACAAGTTGCAGTTATCTATTATTAACTGCGCCATCGCTGACATGAAATGATAATAAGTCACTTGTTAATATTAAACTATACACTCTATTTAATTATATAATGAAATTTTTCCTCATCTTACTAATATTACATGAAATGTATGGATGTATGTTTGTTACTATTTCACGCAAAAACTACCGAATGGATTTTGATGAAACTTTGCAATAATATAACTTACACATCAGAATAACATTTAGGCTATCATTTATAACCGAGAAGCGTCAGTAGCTCAGTGGGCGTTGGATTCACGATCAACAAGTCGTGGGTTCAAATCCCGTCCATTGGACTACTGGCGTGGCTCACTCCTGACACAAGCATTTAGCTTACTTGGAGGGGTAAAGGGAATACTAGCAGTATGTGATCCATACTGCTAGTAATCTTTTTTTTTAAAGAGCTCTTTCATAATATATTAACTCTCACCTCCACCACTCGACCTCGCTAACGACAATAGATAATAAAGTAAACTTACATGGACCTCGAGAAGGGTAACCTTAATCACGACACTATAACACTTCCATGTTCACAGCACGAAAACACCAGAGAGACTGAGACTAATCTATCACACTAAAGGTTATATATTGTCTACACGTCGGTATACTATTACACTAGTCGGTCACACAGCTCGACATGAAAATCATCCCCATTTGAATTTCATCAAGTATTTTTTTCGCGATAAAACCTAGCCTAGGTCCTTTCCCAAGCTGTAGTCTATCTCTGTACCAAATTTCATCAAAATCAGTCCAGTGGTTTGACCATTATAGCGTAACAGATCAAATTGCTCTGTATAATAAAACTAAGGAAAAAAATTAGACATCAACTCCAGGTGTATTTTCGCTTAATTTATCAGTATTTATAAACGATCCATCACAAGAGTTTATAGTTTGAGACATAATACAATATGGCGGTGTTGAAACTAGGCCGGCCTACTGGGGCAGATAATCTAACACCGATAACTGTTCTGATTACCTAAGCCACCTGCAATTGTATTCACTATTTATTGATATTTTAAAAATATGTAGTGAAAAACACTAGCCAAGTGCGAGCCGGACTCGCGCACGAAGAGTTCCGTACCAATATTTGACAAAAAACCACGTTTGTTGTATGGGAGCCCCCCTTAAATATTTATTTTATTTTGTTTTAAGTATTTGTTGTTATAGGGGCATATTTGTGAAAATTTCAACTGTCTAGCTATCACGGTTCATGAGATACAGCCTAGTGACAGACAGACGGACGGACAGCGGAGTATTAGTAATAGGGTCCCGTTTTTACCCTTTAAACCTTATATCTTTCCCGTTCCAACATCAATCAAAGAAGAAGAGATTGCAAAATCAAAACGCCATCGTCTAGAATAATCATGATTAAATTTCTAGCAATGAGTATTCTAGCAATAATGCTGTTGGTCTGAGTCTCTATACATAGCATAAATATTATCATGTAGATATCCTTCTTGTTTTGAGGTCAAAACAAGTCGCTTGTTTCCAAATTAGTAAATTGTATTCAAGCTTCCGGCATGTATCGGATGTTGATATACTCGTACAATATCCTTGGAATAGAGGATGGCCAAACGTTGCATATGGCCTTTGAACATTTATAGATACATATATTATGTATATATTAACACATCATCATCATCTTCTTAACTTATTAATTTACTGCAATCATCACTAGTTTTAACGGTGAAGGACAACTCCTCAGAGTTCCCTAAAAGTTCTCAGAGGTATGTGAGTCATCATGTCAGTCTGCCAAGCCACATTTGGCCAACGTGATGGCCTATCCTCTCCTCATTCTGAGGCCTAACCCAGGCTCAGCAGTGGGCCATTGACGGGTCATGATGATGATGACATATTAATCCTAACTAATATTATAATATCATAAGTAATTCTCAAGAAACGTAGGTAATACTTAACAAATGAACTGTACCATCTATTGATGGATAGATGGTCTGTCTGTCTACTACGCAATCACACTTAAATCACTGAATTGATTTTGATGAAATTTGGTGCAGAGATAAATTAGATATTGGGGTAGGACATAGGCTATGTTTTATCGTGGAAAAAATACTTAAGGTGTGCGATTACGCCATCTATCGACGAAGTGCATGTCGAGCTGTCTTTTGAAGTTAGTCTTATATAAATTATATTGGTGTTGAAAATTTAAAGTAAAATATAGCGATAAAATGTGAAATTAACTAAATACTACTAGGGGGGTCAACTAGTATTACCTTACATTTAAAATTTAAAAAAAAATATTTCGTGTTCTATTTGGAAATTTAAAAGGTTTTTTTTTTAAACTATTTCATATTAAGATACCATCTATACAAAATGGCGTAATTGGTTAGACCATCTAACAATGTTAATTTGCTAGGATCCAACAAAATTCACGATCCACCCCGATTATTAACTAATTTTTTTTTCTGCTGAATAATTAATAATCAATTTCAATCCGAAATCTTAGAAATTTCTTATCATTAGGTTTATGCTGAAAACTGATTGCGGCTCGATGCTCATGTGAAATATTGTGTTGTTCCAGGCCGGACTCCTGGTGGGTGTCGGCGGTGCTGCGGACAATCCGCGCGGTGGCGCTAGTGTTCGACGTCATCACCTTCCCCGTACATCTGCTCATACAGAGACCTTGGAGGAAACGCGCCTTGTCGAGAAGAATTAAGGTAAAGGTCAAATAATATAATTGAACATATTCAGTCCAGTGACACCAATGTAGGGTCACGGTTAAATTGAAGTTATAAATATTTACATCTTACATCAGAATTATATTAGCTAACAAAAGTATTAGACATCCATACAAATAAATAATGTTTTTTGTCTGTCTGTCTGTTTGTTCCGGCTAATTTCTGAAATGGCTGGACCGATTTTGCCGAGATATTCACTGACAGATAGCTGATGTAACAAGGAGTAACTTAGGCTGTTTAACATCTCGCTAAAACCCATAGGAGCGGAGCAACACGCGAACAAAGTCGCGCGGGTCGGCTAGTCTGTAATATATATTATTTGCTCTTAGGTCTGTAATGTAGAATTCTTAAGTCAGACAATGTGAAGTGTACAGGCTTCACTTCAACTTTCAAGTGACTTCAAAGTGTTTCATGTTGCTCTACCGCTGAATATAATATACATAATAGGTTTGTTTATTGTGAGAAATTGTAATATTACGTTTAAGTTCTGTTCTGGATTAGAGCAATGAACTTAAATGTAAACATTTGCAGTATCTGTACGGCTACTTGATGAAGGTTTTATTATACACATTGACGTTTGTTAGTCTCACTCGATAACGAGTAGATCGATTAATATATTATAGTTTTAAAATATTTGTAGAAGACACAAGATAAAACTTTTACACCTCAGTGAGGCGAGGACGGGTAGCCAACGATTCAGATTCGATTATATCATAAACTTTGGTTTTACAGTATAATAAATCCATACTAATATTATAAGCGAAAATAACTGTCTGTCTGTTGCGCTTTCAAGCCAAAACTACTGAACAGATTTAAATGAAATTTAGTATACAGATAGTCTAGAGCCTGAAAAAGGCTGCAGGCTACTTTTTAATGCGAAAAAAGTTTTTTTAGGTGTTGTAAGGGGGGGATGAAAAGTTGTATGGACGTAGCGTCATTTTTAGAGCTTGAAACATTTTGTAGGCTGTTGATTCGATTTAAATACCCTCAAGGGTTTAAAATAACAATAGAGAATAGGGGATGAAAGTTTGTAAGAAAATATGTTAAAATATTAATACGTACGTGTCTTACTTGTAAAATAATTAGCCTAAATAATTAAATGTGCTACTAATGTTAGTTCTGAACTGTTGTTAAAGAAATATGAAACGAGTAAGTAGAAAATATAAATATTTATTTGAGGTAAAACATGTTGTGGTATAGGAAAATGACAACATAAAATCGTATGGTATTATTGTAAATGATTGTTACTTTGTAAAAAATGTCCAAGTATGGAAAATTATCCTAACAACAAGATAATATCCACTTATTATTAACAACGTAATTATCGGTTATATGTTATAGTATTCTTACTTCTTCTTACCGCTCCTCCAGAATTAAAGTAAGAATATTGTTAAAGACTCTCGTATACTGAAACAGAACAGCTTTGGAAAATAGAAGTATAATATACACATATTTGAACCTAGCAGTGAATCTAACATTTTGTGTCTTTTTAGTCCTCAAATTGTCGTGTACGAACAGGTATGAGTTAAATTTAAACTATTGACACCCACGTGACAGACCTATCCTAGTGTGGGGTTACAAATCAAAACTGTATTAATGTCAACATTGATACAACTGTAGTAAAGTTAATAAACTAGGCTAAGTTATTATTGTAAAACTTCTTGTGTATAAAATAAATAAATAGCACTTGATACATGTAGTAATAATAAAAGATAATATCATCAATAGTGTAGTAATAGTAGTAGTTAAATAGATATACCTATTATTATTCTATCTCATTCTTTTATGAATAATTATCTTATACGACCTATAACTACATATATGATTTGCAGTTTAACCGATGTTCGGATGTGTATGCTATAATATTGTACCTTGTGTTTTAGGCTCGCATAATAGAATCAACACCAAACAGCATAACAGTGCGGTCGATCTCTGAACCCTGCGACCTGCACCTACGCCTCGTTCGCGATGGCGTCACCACCATGGAGAGCATGTTGCGAGCTGCCGCCGCCCGCTGGCAGGACAGGCCCTGCCTCGGCACTAGGACCGTGCTCAGCGAGGAGGATGAGCCACAGCCTAATGGACGCGTCTTTAAAAAGGTAACATTTTTGACAAGTAAATACGAATTAAGAGCATATTTTAAATATGCCATAACCGGGACAGAATCAGCATGAAAATATCTATCCCTATAAACATCTGTATCGTTAACAATATATATAAAATTACTGTTATTTCCAGTACAAAATGGGCGACTATGAGTGGCGATCATATGAAAACGTTCGCGTTGAAGCTCGTGAGTTCGGCGCAGGTTTGCGCGAACTTGGCTGCGCACCGCGGCGCAACATCGTCATGTTTGCTGAGACTCGGGCCGAGTGGATGTTAGCTGCTCATGGCTGCTTTACACAGAGTATACCTGGTAATTAACAAGAGTTACGATGTCATTTACATCCAGCTTCAAGTACCATTTAAAATGACTAATAATTAAATATTTTGTTACCAGTTGTTACAATCTACGCGACCCTCGGCGACGACGCTATAGCCCACGGCATCAATGAGACAGAAGTTTCCACCGTCATCACCACCCATGAATTATTGCCGAAATTCAAGAAAATCTTAGCCAAAACGCCCAAAGTGGATACCATTATATACATGGAGGACCAGCTGAAAACTACGTCGACGGAAGGATATAAAGAAGGCATCAGGATTGTCGCGTATAAGGAGGTCAAGGAGTTAGGGAAGCAGTCCAAGATTGGTTAGTGAAATATATATTTCATCTTCCACTTTTTTGCCAGACATAAATCACCAAATTTATAAATTTTACTTTTATCTTTTAGAGCCCGTGCCTCCATCCCCTAGCGATACGGCCATCATCATGTACACCTCGGGCTCCACTGGCGTTCCCAAGGGTGTGATCCTCTCCCATCGCAATATGGTGGCTACTCTGAAAGCTTTCGCGGATGCAATGCCCATCTATGAAGGTGACATGCTGATGGGTTTCCTGCCGCTAGCGCACGTGTTTGAGCTGCTGGCTGAGAGTCTATGTGTTATTGGAGGTAGGTTAAAGATACATTCAGTAATTATTTGTAGATGTTTTAATTGTCTACATTAAACCTTTGTAGTTTTAGCGTATGTTTATAGTTGCTAAGATTTATAAAAGGACGTATTTGCTTCCAGGAGTCCCAATCGGTTACTCCACCCCACTTACTATGCTGGATTCATCAAGCAAGATCATGAAAGGCACAATGGGTGATGCAACCATTCTGCAACCTACTTGCATTACTACTGTACCTGTAAGTACTAAAAAGCTGACACTATAAACATAACAAGCAAGTAAACATTTAATTTCCTTTTGATAAATTCCATTGAATTCACAATCTCGAATTTGTGACTTTGATCTTCTCTCATGCTTTTATTTTTTAATTTCCAGCTTATAATGGACCGGATCAGCAAAGGCATAACGGACAAAGTGACTCGCAGCGGCCCCCTCGCCGGTGCCTTCTTCAAGTGGGCCTACTCGTACAAGCAAACGTGGATGAAACGTGGATACGAGACGCCTTTCCTTGATATGATCGTGAGTATCTTATATTCCATTCCACGAGAGGAATTATACAAATATACTTCTCCGGCTCCATTGTTCACAATCAAGAGATTCCATGGGTTCTGATGACTAGTCGAACTGAATAAGAATATGCAGTATACTGTCTGGCAGCTATTGTTGCGCATTGTGAACGTGCTGCGTGATGATACTTCAATTCATGACGTCTATTATTATGACAAGTAGCAGCAAAACTGGCGCGCAAGAATTAATTACGTTTCTTGCTCTAAAAGGCCTTAATAGTAAAGGTTTAGAAGTATGCTCAGATGCCTTTGACTACGCTAGGTATTTAAAAGGTTCGATAAAGATTCAATTTAACAGTTAAATTGTTTCTCTTACAGGTATTCAAGAAAGTCCGACAACTGCTAGGTGGTCGCGTTCGTCTAATGATTTCTGGTGGGGCTCCGCTTGCGCCTGATACTCACCTTCAAGTACGGCTTTGCCTTTGCTGCGATGTTGTCGTTGGGTATGGACTCACGGAGACGACTTCCTGTGCTACTGTTATGGATCCGCTGGACAGGTATGCATAACTCAATAGTCAGAGAATTGCTTTATTTTAATTATAATATCTAAACTGTACTAATATAACGTTGTGATTCTACAGATCGACGGGACGTGTAGGTGGGCCCGCTACCGGTACGGATATTAAGTTAGTGACTTGGGAGGAAGGCAACTATCGTGTAAACAACAAACCTTATCCTCAGGTGTGTACGTGACAGTATCTTAATACTCTGGCGCTTTGTCGCCTTAAAAATTTAGCGAGCAACGGCATCAGTGGACACAATAAACTATTTAATTCATCAATCATTTGCTGCTTAAGGATGAGAACGACATGGTCTAGGATACTAATTCCTTTTATATTTATTATGACAACAACCAGGGTCTATCTACATGTGATTTACACGCTAAATTGTCTGTTGGTCAAAGAAGTTTGGAAGCGTATTGTAGTTATAAAGTAATCCCCCATATTGTTATAGGGTGAAGTGGTGATTGGAGGAGATAGTGTAGCAGAGGGCTACTATCGCAACCCAGAGAAGACTCGCGAGGAGTTCACCGACAGCGCAGGCAAGCGATGGTTCCGATCTGGTGACGTGGCTGAGCTACACCCTGATGGATGTATTAAGATCATTGGTATGTTAAAAAACTAGTTTAAATGTACGTTTAAAGCCAACACTTAGTAGAAGGAAAGGTAAGGGTTACCATAGCAAAAAATCGTCCATCAACTGCTGAAAATATTTTTAACTCAAAAGTTCACAGATGAAATACATTCTTATTAATTTTGAATTAATTTTTTCAGACCGCAAAAAGGACCTAGTCAAGCTACAAGCCGGTGAATACGTGTCGCTGGGTAAAGTGGAAGCGGAACTCAAGACCTGCCCCATAGTAGAAAACATTTGCGTATATGGCGACAGCTCCAAAACATACACGGTCGCGTTACTGGTCCCCAATCCAAGACATCTGCAGGAGCTGGCCGCGAGGGTCGGAGTCACTGAGACTGATTTCGATAAGCTGTGTGATAATAGTACAGTGGAAAAGGCTGTTGTTAAGGAGTTGGCGGATCATGCAAGGAAATGTAAGTCTTTATACCATTGTTAAAGTGATCATACAAAATCTTATTTCTAGGGTGTATGGAAATTGCACCAGTGCGGTGGCGGAGTCACATACATCCAAAATGTTGAACGATGTTCACGACAGCACAAACAAAAGCACAATGTATGACGTACCTGGGTTTGCACTCGATGATCCAGCCTTCGTTGTGGGCAGCAATTCTAATAAGCTTGAGGCATTTTTTTTCGGGATTAGCTTTTCACGTTTCTTGGGGTTTGGTTCGAATTGAAAAACAACAGCTCCGCGCGTCATAGACGATTTGTGTTGAATGCGCTGCGACCGGCCGCTGCCACAGATCTGTGCGTCGCTCCACAGATAATGAATACGTCATACATGACAGTTGTTACTTTCAGCTGCTGCGATCGTATTGCACGTACTCTCGTAAACATCGTTAATGTTATTTTTTAATTTGATTATTCTGGTAACGGAATATAGGGAATTAGACGGATCTAGAAGGGCGCAAAAATTTTTAACTTGTAAATGGGGTCGCTTACTCAAAAACATTGATTTAATGATTTAAAGGTTTGTTATCTAATTTTGTTTGGTTTTTGTCAGGTGGTCTAGAAAAATTCGAAGTCCCAGCCGCAGTGAAGCTCTGCACGGAAGTGTGGTCACCCGACATGGGGCTCGTCACCGCCGCCTTCAAGATCAAGCGGAAAGACATCCAGGAGAGGTACAAGGAGGACATCAAGCGCATGTACGCGTCGTGAGCGGCGGGGCCGGGGGACGGGGATATTTAAAAAACCTAAAGAGGCGAAACTCATTACAGATGTAATTACTCTCATTTTTAAATTTTCATATTGTACAGTTTTATTAGTAGATTTCGTCTCTAAAAAATAATGTATTGGACAAATTGTAATGTATTTTTTTCTGTAAATTTGGCGAAATGTATAAACCTCCGTGAGGTTGCTTACTTTTATTTGAGATTTGTTTGAATATCGAACATCACATTGAAGATTATAAGAAATTATTTGTCCAAATTAACCAGAACTAGCAGGACTTGTACTTGACAACGTAATGAGGGGTCGAAACATTTTGGTTTTAATCAATTAAACCAAAGCAAATCTATTGTCTGATTTTAATGCCGCCGAATTCTGACAGTTGTCATTTTTGACATTTTAATTTTATTTTTTTATATTAAAAAGATAATATATTTTATTGAAGAAATAAAAAAAACCTTATAAACAATTTGACATTAGTATTTTAAAATCTCGTTTTTCTATTACTTATGAAATGTGAGAATTCCACGGAATTAAATTCGACTGTAGATGAGTTGAGCAATTAATTACTAAATTTATCCAGTAGATGGCGTATCTAATATATTCAAATCTAATATTTTTATTGTGTCAAAAACGTTGTCATTAAATAAGTTTGTACATATTTTATTTATATAAAAATCGTAGTTTGTACGTTGGTGTAAAAGAATTCTTTATAGATTACTATAGATCTGATTACAAGTGAGAGTAGATTTAATAATGTTACGCGGTTACAATGTCGGGCGAAAACTTGTCCGGAACTAGCAAGTTTTGGCCCAACAAGTCGCGTTACCTTATAATGAATCTTCAGGCCTATTGTTGTATATGCGGCAGCGTCTGTGCCGCGGAGTATACTTTGCCTCACAGTTCCGTGGTGTATAAATTGTCCTTGTAGTGTAAGTTATTGTTTTAGTACTTAGGGGGAGCCACTGGTGATTCCGCTATATGCCTTTATGCTGTATCTGTCAGAGTAAGCAACTTATCTGTGGAAATATCAACTTACATTTTGTCTATGGAAACTGCAGTTTAGCCAAACAAATCAAGATGATTATATATTTTTTTTATTATGGATTGAAAATAGATTCTAAATTCAAATTAATGTAGTAAATTTAATTCAAAGATTTTATTTGGAATTAGATTCCAAATTTGAATTTTACATACAACACAAATTTGAATTTGGAGGGAAAGAAGAGCATTACACTTACTTCACGTATTTAGTCTTTTTCCATAAATGCATTTATTATTTCATTAAAATGTATGTTTCCACGGATAATGTGGTGGGTGAGGGGAGGGGTGAGTGGTGCGGCGATATTTAACGTTTAGTGGCGTTTCGCATAATCAACCGAGTGGTTTACTGTTTACTAGTGTTTGTATAAATATGTGAAATTTTGTTGATTATTTGTATATTTGGACGTTGCGACTGCGTTTACTCTGCAACTATCGTACATTTGGAGGTAAATCAAGAGAAATTGGTAAGGTTTTAAAGTAATATGTTTTAGAATGTGCGATAGGGGGGTGTTGTCTGTTCGTCGAGACGCAGACGCAATGTCCCGAAGCATTTCGGGCATTTACCCCATTTATCCAAAAATCAAGCTGCTATCATTAAAACTTAGTTTATTAAGATTTAAAAATAGCACTGTTGTAATAAAATTGAATAGTGTTTACGTGAACGTAATATTTTTCGACGTAACCGTATCACGTAGTTTGCTCAGTTCGTTTGTTTGGAATTACTCTAAAATTCAATATAACATTTTTGTATTATTTATTCAATAAATGTTTATAAAATCTGTTTGTATTTTTATTCAGATATTACTGTGATATGAACGAAATTAATAATCGATCTTAAATCAAAATAGAGAAGAATTTCATTTACATAAATTTGACTTGATAGAACATTTGATTAGAGATAGAATCGATTGAATCATTGGTAACATGTGGTGTGTTGCAAAGAATTCGAGTCCTTGAGTCTTATTTTTGACTCGACTATGATCTAAAACGCTTAAGTCTAAAATTAAGAGTCCGAGTCCTTCGATAACGAATTGAGCCTTAACATATACGTAGTATCTCTTATTAGTCTGTGCTTAACATAAACTCGCAAAGTGAACGTAAGACTTGAGCTTATCGATAAAAAAAAAGTCGAGTCCTGAGTGTAGCAAATAATTGCAACGTTACTTACCGCGACTTTCGGTAATATTTTCTGGTTTCGCTATTAACTCATTATTTAATCATAAATGTGAGGTAACAGGATATCATAATAATGAGATAGAATATGACTTATCTCTACTAATGATGTATACTAGGGTAGGCCAAAAAAAACTTAATTTTTTTTTTCTTAGTTACCATAATATCGTCCGAGATGCCGAAAAAAAATTCTGGTTAATTTTGAGTATAATATAAATCTTTTTTTTTCTTTTTACTTTAAAAATTACTGGCAGTATGGATCACATACTACTAGTATACCGTTTCAAACATAGATAATAAATAAAATTAGTCTGTGGTTTTGTATTTTTCAAAAGTAAAAAAATTATCTGTCAAACCAAATCAACTCGCTTCGCTTGTCAGTTGTGGTTGTTCATGTCTTCCGCTTTGTGTTATAAAAATGTTATCACTAATCGATAAAGAAAATACATAAATAAGAAATACTATTGAATTTTATTATACGGCCTCAAATAAATTTAACACGAACCACTGAACTAGATTATAATTTATCAGCTCATAATTTTTCACAAAATATCTTTTTACCGCTTTTTATTTGAATCGTGCTAAATGACATAAAATTTTCTTTGCGAATTCATCAAATAAAAACGACGAAAATCATAAGAACTGTGATATTTTATGTTTTGGAATCATTATTATGTGATAAATTATAAGGAATAGTCAAAGTTATCCTTCCTCGAATAACTTCTAAACGAGTCAACTTATCGAAAAATTATTTCAGACCATTTTTGTAGATCGTTAAATTTCCTACAAGAATATGTTTTGATTTTCACGAGACATTTATTCGTTCAAGTGCATAAAAAATCCAAACAAAAAACAATAAATTCCTATGTTATTTAAATCCATATATATATATACCTATATATAAAAGGAGAAGCTGACTGACTGACATATCAACGCAGGGCCTAAACTATAAGGATTAGAAACTTGAAATTTTGCACAGGGGGTCCTTTTATATCCCCCCTAAAAGGGTAAAACGGGGGTGCAAAGTTAGTATGAAACTGCCGTTTTTGAAGTTAAAATTAAATTCAGTATGAAGGTTCTTCATTGAAAGTCATGAAACACGAGTAAAATATTTTTTCGAAAATCATACCTTAAGGGGGTAAAACGGGCGTGCAAAGTTAGTATGACTACCTCATAAAATTATTAAATATGTCTAGAGACGATCCACTGTAGACTAATATAATCTCAATATCGCAAACGAAGTTGCGGGTAACAGCAAGTGGGAAATAAAAAAATACGACGAGTCACCTCTTAACATTAATATTAAGGGTATATGTATACCTCTTATATGTTGTCCTGGTACCTGCCTACAACCAAGAACACAACCACTGCTCCCGACGCGTCTGTGCGTTTCTTCACGCATCACTAAGTGCCTTCGACGCGTCTATTGCTTAGAAAGACAAAGTCATCGTTATGTATCTATTGTTACTATATTGTAGTTAAAGGTACAATTATAGTTTTCATTATATAATTAACTAGCTTTTACTCGCAACTTCGTTTGCGATATTAGACTACAGTAGATCGATACTAACTTTGCATCCCTCTTTTACCCCCTTAAGGAATTTTTTTCGATAAAATATTTTACACTTTTTTTATGGTACCTACATGAGGTGCAAAAGAGCAGATGATCCACCTGATGGTAAATGGCCACCATCGCCCATGGACAAAACAAGAGGGTATCTCTTGTTTTGTCCATGCGTTGCATCCTCGAAGATAGAACGAGGAGGGGGAGTGAAGAAATAAAAATGTTGCGGTTTCAGCGGACCCTGAGCATGAGCCCAAGAGACTTGTGAGTTCTCCTAGATGATAGATTGACTTTTATTCATTCAAATAACGTAATAGATTCTCCCAATTTATTAAGTGAGCTAAATTTTAGATGTACTGGAAGTTCCTTTCGTAATAAATTTCTCTTTGAGTTACCTATTGCGAGGACTAACTATACTATAAACACATTTATTTTCCAAACTTGTAATAACTACAACTATAAATTTCTAAATATAGATTATTTATTAATCCGTAATGTAAAACAACTTTAAAAACAAATTTTAAATTGTATCAAGAACTTGCCATAATATTGTGTAATATCACCTATATCTATCAAACTCAAAATATTTTATTCAAATAGACTTTTTACACGTCAGAAATTGATCAGTCAGTCAGTTTGTCTGAAGCTACCACCAGTTCCGAAAGCAGTTTCCTGATGAGAAGAACTGGCAACAAACTCAACAGTTGCTCGCATCAAAACGCCATTGTTTACATCAGTCTGTGTGTGTTCTGTTACAAAGGTATAATCATTCAGCTGAGCATCAACGCATTTTGAATCCAAGCTTTGTCATCATTCAAGTAATCTTGTACAGAGTAGTAAGCTTTATTTACTAAACACTTTTTTATTAGTTTTAAATTGTTGAAGTGGCAAGTCAAATATAGGCTGTGGGATCTTATTATAGATGCGAACACGAAGCCCCATGAAACTATTACTGACTTTGTGGAGACGATAGTACGGCGTTACAAGTTTATTTTTATTTCTAGTATTTATCCTGTGTGTGTCACTATGTTTGGAAAATAACGTAATGTTCTGCCTAATGTATACAATGTTACAATAAATGTATTGTGACGACTATCTGTTCGTAGTTAAAGTAATTAATTTGAATTACTTTTGATCTCATTGTTTAAGGTTTATTTAAAATTATATTTGTTTTAACATTTTTTATTTTAACATTGTTTTGCTACTCTAATGTGTGTTCTATTTAGAAGTGGAAACTTTGCTGGTTTAAGAATCGTTTATATTTATTTTATGATGTATTTGTAAACTGTTTGTTTTCTAAATAATAAATAGATCCGCAGCGTTAATGGAATGGGAGAGGGAGGACCCACATGAGCCTCGACCGGAACGCGTCTGACACTTGGCGGTCGGATTCGCATGCTGGTGGTCGCGAGCCAATCGGGGAACAGATCCCCTACCACCAAGGGGGTGCTGGGTTACTCGGTTCTTACGAGATGCTCTCCCAGCGGCAGAGGGGAATAGTATTCTAACTAGTAAATTCATGACTTTCAATCCTTCATACTGAATTTCATTTGAACAACAGTTCAATAGAGACTTGTGTAGGAAGATGACTCGAACGGGGTAAGCTGGGTAAAAAGGACTTGAGTGTCCATTGCGACGCGAGTTCTAATGAAGACTTAGAGTCTAATTAGTCTTTTAGTCGTGTTGTAATGAGTCGAATTTTGTGATTCATCGTGCGAGTCCCTCTTTATAGAACTCGAGTCCTTTGCGACACTTAGTAAAACCAAATGAATTTGCAGTAATATATTTATTTCTGTAAATAAATACAAGTGGTTACTTTTACAAATTCAATATTATCGTACAGGATACAATATGGTCCGTTTCATTTAAATCTATGTGCAGAATAATTATAATGTCTTCATAGAACTAAACCTATATAAAAATACAGGTTTTAGATCTATATATGACTGACTGACATATCAACATACAGTCGTAACTCTTGACGACAAATCACAATATTACTAGTGGGTAGTATTTGCGTATTTTTTTGTTATTCAGACTCATAGTCTGAATAACAAAAAAACAATTTTATACTTCCATGATATAATAATCCTAATTTTCAGTTAAACTTTTGTTTGTAACGAAATTCTGAGATCATTCAAGAAAAAAACGTAAAAGATGAACGCCCATTGTAATGATTTATAAATTTGCAAAATTAAATACTTCTTAACTAAAATTAATTCCTAAAAATTATAAAACGAGAAAAATCTTAATAAGGGGGACCGTGTCAAAATTATGTGGATTATAAACGATAAGGACATAGAAACTCTGTGTACAGCTTGTCTTTTGTGTGGTGCATCTATTTATCGTCCCAGGGCGCCGCCATCTTGCAGAGGTGCCTCAGCTGCATGATCTTGATGTCATCAGCACCAAACTTGACCACTCCCTCCTGGTTTTCTATAGAGATGAGTTGCCCCACCGCCTCACGGTCTTCTCCTGCTATCACCTACACATACAAAATACAATGTAACAACTCTTTTTTTAAATTTAAATTTCAAAAAACAAGTGTTCACGTTAACTCTCCTAAGAGTAGCTCAAACAAACAATCTCTAGAGTTCAATACCTTGACGCGATCTCCGCTGTGAGGGACGACCGGCTCCAGCAGATGCGACGGGAGATTAAGCACGCGATCTTCCAAAGGCAGGAAAACAGCACACGTGGCCCCGGAGACTCCTCGCAGGGCTCCAGTCTGGCCCCGAAGGGCAGGCTCTGCCCCTCCTCGTACCCTAACCTCCAGATCCGGCGTGTGCCAGTCCGAGTCGTCGTCGGGCGCGGGGAAGGGCGAGCTGGGGGAGTAGCCCCCGGTGTAAGCGCTAGGGCTGGGACTGGGCCGGTAGGGGCTGTATGTGTGGTCTGACCCATACATTGTGCCAGGGGTTTGTGGAGTAAATGGACCCTGTAAAGTAAGTATTGATATATTACTAACAGTAATAACAATTGTTGTTTTTGTTTCTGAGTTCTTGATAACATTTTGATGTTTTGTTTGTTAAAGAGTTATATGAATGTTTGTTCATGTCACTTATTGTCAAAGCGTGAAAAAGAAAACTACACTATATAACTATGATGTGAACACGAATTCATACAGTCCAGAACACTTCCATGGACCAAATAATGTTATGCAGTCTCATAAGAATAGAATAAGTAATCCTGTTGTATAATATATACCTGTGAGTAAGCGTTGTCGTACGCGGGCGGCGGCGACGACGGCAGGTTGAGGTTGAGAGCGAGGTCGAGGTCGGGTCGCGGAGTGTGGGCGGCGGCGTCCCAGGCGCCGTGTGCGGGAGTGCGCGCGCCCTCGTGCGCCGGTGTGCTGGCTCCGTAGTGCGGCGTGCGAGACCCTGCCTCGTACACCGGCGTCTGCGCGCCTTGCATCGGTGTCTTGAAGCCAGCCTCGCGGTATGTGGGCGTGTGAGCACCAGAACGTATCGGAGTACGTCCATAGCTGAGAAAACAAATAAAAAATAGTAAGAATTTAAATTATTAAACGTTTAAAAAGAAGAAATTTTCATAGGACGTAAAAAGCACAAAAATATAATTGAATCTAAAGTATGAACTAACCTGGAAAGCCCTCCTCTGGCTGCACCTGCGGCTCCGCCGGCAGCGGCGATGTGTCCGCGGTCCACGGAGATGGTCTGACAGGTCGCGTGCAGCTCCACCCTCGCCGTGCTCCCTGTAGCGTCGCGCACGATTCCCACGTTCCCCTTATATGGCCCTCCCGTTATCTTTATTGTCTCTCCTATCAGCTCGCGATCCCGTGCCACCGCACCTCCCCGGCCGCCTCTTCCGCGCCCTCTGCCTCCCCCACCTCTACCCGAGGGGTGCATCGGCGACTGGATGCGAGGTGACATAAATCCGAGAGCCAATCCATTTGTGTTTGCGTTATTTTTCGACCCACCGGCGAGTTGCAAGTGTCGAGTTTTGCAAACAAATATACCGCCGTTGTCCAAGTACATTCGCGATTGCAAAAATGCGAAATTCCGATATAAATGTTTTATTTCACCCTCGCGACCAGCGTGAGGGCCGTCTATTACTTTGACGATGTCCTTCTTCTGTATAGTATTCTGTTCGGAGTCTAGAGCCATGGTGAAGCGACTTTCTCTACGTTTCTGCAACGCTTGGGGCTTGCATTCGATAACTTTCCCCTGCATGCCCAGAACGTGGAAATTCTCCTTTTCCAGACGGACGATAACCCCCACAGTCTGAGCGTCAAGTAACACCATATCTCCCCATTGAAACTGACCAAGCGAATCAACGCCGGTCGCCATGTCCGAACACAACTGCAAATCTCTCGGTAGAACCTCGAGCTCGTGCATTGTCAAATCTGATACCAGAACTACTCTGTGAGGCTCCACTCTCACTATCAAGCCTGTGTCTCCCTCATACCTTCCCGCTAAAACTTTAACGTGGTCACCCTGTTTAAAATACTTCCGCAACTCATTAGGTTTGAAAACCAATGGATCCTTCAGAGCGTCGTGCTTAGGCATGACGGTGATCATGGAGCCATCGATCGCAATAATACGAGCCTGAAGGTTTGCTAAATCACCGGAACATACTTCCACGTTGTCTCCCATGGAGAAGGAATGTAAGCTCGTCGGATCGTCTTTGGCGGGCGCGGCTAGTTCTATGTCAATACCTTCAGGCTGCTCCTCAAATCTTTCCAACTCAGTTAACGTCGGTTTCACACCTTCTGCCAATATAGCAGACATTGTAAAGTTTTTGTAAAGAAAACCTTTTCTTGAATATCTATTTCCTTCAAATATAAGGAAGTCACCATCCGAGGTCACCTCTCCACCGATGGCGCGGATTGCTTCTGGATCGAATGGTTTCGCTGCCGGTCGGCGTTTCTTTTTCCGTTTTGCCGCTTCGCTTTCACTCTGTACTGTCCTTAGAGCTCCTCTTAGTCTTGTGTAGTCTATTCTTGGTAGTAATTTTAGATGCACTTGATTTTGGGCCAAATCTACATAATCTACTTGAGCTATATCATCTTTGTACAGACCTCTCTTTAGTCTGACCCATTGCTTTGGTTTTAAACCGGACTGTTCTTTCACAACCCTGAGAACATCAGTCATTTCCTTTATCGGAACCATCTCTTGCTTATAAATACCCATTCTTAGATTACCTACATTTTCTATAATAGCTTTAACATGTGGCTGCTTATATGCTTCTATGTATATGTAACCTTTAACACCTTCAGGTGCAACAACTGATTTGATCTTAAATGGATTTTCTGAATTCTGATAGGTGATGAACTTTCTCATCAGTAACAACACAGTTGCTTTTTCTTCACCAATGCGACATTTTACCATCCATAGATTTGGGTCTTTGATACCAGGAAGTAATGTCTGTTGGGTAATCTCATCTGACATCTCTTCACCACCCTCACCAAAGTGTCTGAGAGCAGCCGATTCATCAGCATACTTATTCCTCAAATATTCTTCAATTTCCTCTTCCTTCTGTGAGTCCCATAGGTTAGTTCCTCGTCGCCGACCCTCAATTTCTCGAGCAGTGGGACCAATTTCGTCAACTTCATTACCAACAATACCCATCTCTTGTGCTCCCTCTTCCCATTCATCATCTTCATCCACTTCATCATCAACCTTTTCAAAAAAATAAATTTTCATATTTTTAAATTAAAATTATCATTTTCAATTAACTAGATCACTACAAATACTATATCGAACTTAATGATAGATCAGAACTGGTCTTAGGTATCTAGGTACCCACAGCGAGTCAAAGTTTTAATGGTGAAACAAAGTGATGACAGTAAAAAAATTACAAGCATTATATTAGTGTTAAATACTCATAAAAACTATAATTTTAAAACTACAGGAAGGACTTTCCAAGTGCTGACATCATGAATTGAAAAGAGGGGGGGTGGAGGGGGAGGGGGGGATCCCTCTCTATCAAACCCCCTATTTTTTTCTTGCCGCTGACGCATATTTTGGGAATTATGGGGGGAGAAAGAAAAATTGTACCTGACCTTTCCAAGTGCTGACGCAGTGGTTTCGCTCTAAAATTTTATTAGAGATAGGCGTAGGCCCACTAGAAGCACTCACTCACAAAATTTTGAACTGCAGAAATCAATATTTTCCGAAATATAACACTTTAAAATCCACATACAACAAACATTGTTCACAATAATAAAATGTCACACTGATTTAATCCATAGAGTTCATATTCAATATAGTGTTGAATTGACAGCTTGGCAACGAGACTTTTAAGCCAATCTTAAATAATATATTTAAATATTTTTTAATGTCATTCTAATAAAATTTTTAACAGAACAATAAAATTAAGAGGAAATTAATACTTAAAAAAGTATGCCCTAATATGATAAAATTTAATTGTAATAATTTTATTATTGGTAATGAATAAATATTTGATACTAAACTATTTTTTTTTTTTGATTTAACTTGCACAAAAAATAGGATTTTTCTGAACCCAGTCTACGTCGCCCCGCTTTCGCGGGGCTCCTCCTTCTGGGTGCATAAACCTATCCAAACACTAACCTAACCAATTAGGGGGGAGAAGGAGGAAAAGTTATTCCGAAACCCAGTCTACGTCGCCCCGCTTTCGCGGGGCTCCTCCTTCTGGGTGCATAAACCTATCCAAACACTAACCTAACCAATTAGGGGGGAGAAGGAGGAAAAGTTATTCCGAAACCTAGTCTACGTCGCCCCGCTTTCGCGGGGCTCCTCCTTCTGGGTACATAAACCTATCCAAACACTAACCTAACCAACTAAGGGGGGAGAAGGAGGAAAAGTTATTCCGAAACCCAGTCTACGTCGCCCCGCTTTCGCGGGGCTAAATAAAAAAAATAGTTTAGTATAAAGCCATACTTTTTTAAGTATTAATTTCCTCTTAATTTTATTGTTCTGTTAAAAATTTTATTAGAATGACATTAAAAAATATTTAAATATATTATTTAAGATTGGCTTAAAAGTCTCGTTGCCAAGCTGTCAATTCAACACTATATTGAATATGAACTCTATGGATTAAATCAGTGTGACATTTTATTATTGTGAACAATGTTTGTTGTATGTGGATTTTAAAGTGTTATATTTCGGAAAATATTGATTTCTGCAGTTCAAAATTTTGTGAGTGAGTGCTTCTAGTGGGCCTACGCCTATCTCTAATAAAATTTTAGAGCGAAACCACTGCGTCAGCACTTGGAAAGGTCAGGTACAATTTTTCTTTCTCCCCCCATAATTCCCAAAATATGCGTCAGCGGCAAGAAAAAAATAGGGGGATCGATAGAGGGGACCCCCATCTACCCTAATTACTACCCCTCCCCTCCATTCGTAATGTCAGTACTTGGAAAGTCCAGCCAAACTACATTTTCCCATAAAATTGTAGTGATGATGTTCGAATAACGAGTGGGTCATTCAAATTTTACTCATTGAATTGTAAGAACTTAGAAATAATTTCAATTCTAATAAATCATTAAACAATCTTATAATAAAAATAAGAAATAAACATTAAATACATACCTCAGCCTCATCAATAATAAAGCCTCCATAACGACTGTCCTTCTTACGTTTCTTCCTCCTTCTTTCCTCATCTTCATCCTCGTCATATTCTTCAGAGTCTACTAGGTCTTCACCTTCAGGTTCTTGTTCATCCTACATATAATTTTATAGCTTTACATTATTTACAATAATAATTGGACCTTAAAATAAGAGTAGTTAGCCAAATCATTTTTACATATATACACTTACAAATATTAAGTTTTTAAAGAACTGTAAGAGTAACATAGTAAGTGACTATGACTAAGTACCTCTACATCTTCATCGCCAGAGGCCTCTTTAGCTTCGTCATCTCTGTTTCGACTGGCATCCGAGCCGGCAGAACGGCTCCTGTTAGAATACACGTGATAAACATTACGACACCAAAGCACTAATTGTATTAAGCTATAAAGAAAGATCTTACAAATTACCTGGAGCGAGATCGCGAACGTGATTTGGACCTAGAACGCGACCTTGAGGGTGATCTTGAAACGCTTCGGCTCCCGGAATGCGACCGGGATCGAGAACGGGAAACTGACCGAGCTGAACGGTTGGATGCACCACTTCTCCGGGATCGATTGGATACTACACTGCCAGCATCTGAACCACTTCCCGAAAAGTTACTTCCTTCTGAATCAGACATTGTCGATGCACATTAGCACGTCGGTATTGCGAAACATTAACGAGATAAATAAAGTTTTTCAGCGAAATTCAATCGAAACATCGATGCTCGCAATCACAGAATACAGATTAGAAATATTTGATTTGTAAACGTGACAGTCACAGATAACAAAGCCACTCAGCAGGTATAGATAAAACATTACTTGAAATACAGATTATAAAAAGTATAATAACTTTTGGAATTTAAAGTTCTTTTTATTGATCAAAATTAATTATTAACTAAACTTATTACTGGAAATATAATATTGTTCATTATAACATTGTTAAAAGTTATTTTTCATTTGTCTATGGCTTGGTTGACCAATAAAATAAATCCTTTCTTTTGTCTATTGATTCGTCGCTGCCCCACCGACTGATGTGAAAATTTTGTAAAAAATTACAAATGTGATATTATTGTGAAGATATTTTATAAAAAGAGAAATATACAGGATAAATGATTTATTATTAATCATATTTTATATTTAGCAATATTTAAAAAGAGAGAACGATGCAGTCTTAGCGTTCATCTCTCGGTGATCGTGAAATAGCTTTCGATCGTAATTTCGCACGTCCTATTAAAAACAATAGTAGTTTTTTTATTCTGAAATTGTAGTTGTTTTAAGTGAATAGTGGTGGTAGTGGCAGAAGTGATCGCTTGTAGCGTAGTGGTGCAGTGAGCAGTGTGGTGCAGTGCGGTGGTGTGGGTCGACATGTACCAGTAAGGGTCCTCGGGGCCAAGTGTCATGTTGGAGACGCGGTCGGTGCGCGCCGCAGACTCGGTGTGGGCGAACAAACCGCTGCCGGCGCCTCACGCCATGGCCAACTCCAGGCACGGGAAGAACGCCCAGGTTACTATTGAACTTTTGAGTCTCTACATCTAACTCAATCTCTACATATCAGATAAGATCATTGAATCTTATTAGAATTCATTTGGTAACAAGGCACTAACCTTTATGAGCCATCTACTACAATCTCTAAAATAAACTGTGTAACACAGTTCTCAGTATTGTGTTAATAAGTCTCAATATAAAATTAAGTAGATTTTCACTAAAATAACAAGAAGTGGCTTTGCTGGAGATCTCTGATAAATTTTCTTCATGTACCAACTGTGAAAGTGAATCTTCTCAATAGGTAAAAAAAGTTAAAAGATTTACTCTGTCACCTATTTAATGAGGAGACCTTGTAATAGATGGTTAAGAGTCAAAAATGTTTTCTCATAGTTTAAAGGTCTTCTTAAGATTTTATCTTATTATTCAATATTTCAAGTACCTAATCTGTTAATACAAAATACTAAAACATACATTCATATAAGAGTAAACACACTTTCAGTTTCATAAACATCACAATTCAATGACATGTGTTAATTACACAATTTATGCTAATGTTAATTACTGCTGGCTTCCTTTGCTCTCTCTCTTAGCCGGTGCTAACCTTCCTCACTTCCCCACATAAATGTGTAGGATGTGAGTGTGAGGGCACTGCATATGAATTATTCAATAGTGTGCAATACCTGTTATACAAAACTTAATTGTTTGATATCTAGATCCAAGTGTGTATTCAAATTTTGTTTTAATGAACTTTGATTATGTTACTTTGTGTAAACTTTAATACTATAGAATATAGTAAAATGTATTCCTATTGACTTAATTCCATTTTTAATATGTAATCACTTGTAAGACTGACTTAGCTAATGTTTTTTGTTTTGCACATAAAGTACTGTGTTTTTTCCTTACATTGTTAGGTGCAAAATAATCAATTTTTAAATAAAAATTTATTTCCTTAATATCAGTAATATGAAAATATCTCAAATTTTTATCCTGCAGTTAATAACACGAAAATATGGCTGAACCAACTCATTTAGGGCCAAAGGATCTATCTTCAAATAGCCTTTTGCGGGGGTGATTTAATAATTATTTTTTGAAATCATTTTACCATGTACCTGAACGAAATTTCTGTTAACAACGTCTTATGGTACGGGAGCCAGATTCAAATTCGGTCAATCATTTCCTCTTGAGTGAAAATTCATATACTGCATAAGGAAAATATATTATGATTACTCATGACTGTCAGCTGTGATTCTGTGCTACTGCGATACCCCTTATGCATTTCACGAATTTTGCTTCAGAGGGATTTGGTCATGAAAATGTGTCACTGGCTCCCTTACCATTAGATGTCTGTTAAGAATATTTTAATATGAGGTCTTCTTATCTATTCATCCCTTATTTTATGCCCAAAAGGATCAATGATCAAAAATTTAATAATTAAACTGATATTAATAATTAAATTTTTACAATGCTTTAATGGATAAAAATGATATTGATTGTTGAGTTTTCTGGTTTTTCAATTAGAACTGATGCATTGGAGTTATCCTTAAATAATTTTTATTGTTGAAAAAATCCGGTTTGTAAAAAATCTTTACCTTTGCTTTTAGCATCCCTGTAGTCCGGTAAAAACTGATAAAAGTTTCATAAAGGGGTCAGGCCATAGTTCACCACGCTAGTCTACTGCGGGTTGGCAGACTTCACACCTTTGAGAACATTTAGGGAACTCTCAGGAGTGCAGGTTTCGTCATGATGTTTTCCTTCACCGTTAAAGCATTTATTTCTATAAGCAGTGTTAATTACATAGTGATCTTTTTGATATTGGCCGCATGCTTTTCCACTTCAAATGTAACGGCAGTTGGTGTCCAACTCAAACATTCAGTGATGCAGATAGTCTTTTATAAATTTCAGATGCCGTATTTAAAAAAGCTATTGCCCAAATATGCAGTGCAGTAAAGCTTCATTATTTTTTTTGTTTTACTTGATAGTTTTTTGTTCATGTGAAGGAAAACTCTTTAGTGGTGTTGAAAAAAAAACCATTGTGTATATTTTACAAGTCAAGTACTTGTGGTTACTTTACTTTTTTTCATTGTCATTTGTTTTAATTAGAATGTGTTGTGAGTAAACAATATGATTTAGTATTGTGATGAATGACATAACAGTTTTTACCTGGTTATCCCTATTAGCTATTAACTTGAATGAATATAACAAGAAAACTAACTATTCAATTTCAGGATGATGTTTGCTATGTAGTTGCTAAATACGACTATGCAGCTCAGGGTGCCCAGGAGTTGGATCTGCGGAAGAATGAGCGGTACCTGCTCCTGGATGACTCGAAGCACTGGTGGCGTGTGCAGAATGCTCGCAGTCAGTCTGGTTATGTGCCCAGTAATTATGTTAAGAAGGAAAAACCTTCATTATTTGATAGGTGAGTAAATTATAACATTTTAGTAGCATTTCTTAATAGATAAGAATTTGATGGTTGAGGATTGATTGGCTCATGAGTTGTACCTATGATGGTTTTAGGTCACTAAACTCATATATATATCCTAGTAGACAACACTCTTTGAACAATTGAGATGATTGTAATCACAGTACATACACATACATCATCTTGTTAAATAAGGAGGAAGAAAAACAGTGTTTATCGGTCTCCATGGATTCTGTCTTCCATTTTTATGATTATATTTAGTCTCTAATGGAATAAAAACTTTTATGTCAAAAGAAAATAAATCAAGTTATAGACACACTCAGCCAGGCATAGAAACTTAAATGGAAATTGGCTTGCCATGTCGCCAGACTACAGGACGAGAAGCAAAAATTTTTTTTTTCCAATCTTTGTAAATTATTTTTGTACATGTAACCAGAAATAAAAGGCTTTTTATTTTATTATTATTATTAATTTATCTATATCAAAAGAGACTTTGTTTAGTCTTTTTTTTTCATTATGCTCGACATAAGAACCAATAATTAGGTCTTACAAAATGTGAACCGAATGTCTAGTGTTATAATTCAGTTTGTCCTGATTAAATAAAAAATGTGATATTTTTCATAATGATCTACAATTATCTTCTAGACCAAAGTAAGAGGTTAAATTAAAATTGCTGAAGCTGTTAATATATTATTAATATTAATAAATGTTAAATAAAAGAAAATGAAATTTCACATTACACTTAGTTTTATATTGGTGTCACATTGTCACAATGTTTTATCTACAAATGGCACAATCCACTTGTGAAGTAGGTGACCTTATTAATTCTTATTGTGGTAACTTGGACCTTTGTCGTCGACTGTGGACATCTGTCTACTGTCTTTGTTGAACAAAGATTTACAGAACGTTACTAGTAAGATTTTATGTCAAGTTCAATAATAATCCTTGTTCATTTTATATTCTGTCTAAGAAAGCAGTTTGAGGAATTTGCTATTTTATCTTAATAATGTTTTGTTACAGTATTAAAAAGAAAGTGAAAAAAGGTTCTGGTTCCAAGACTCTGCCATCAAACAGTTCACCTGTCCGTGGAGGCACAGGCCCGGAATCTCCTGGAGCACGACGCGTCGAACCCACCGAAGCCCTAGGCACCGCTGTAGTCAAGTATAACTACCAGGCTCAGCAACCTGACGAGCTCTCCCTGACTAAGGGGACTCGTATTCTGATATTAGAGAAGAGTAATGATGGTTGGTGGCGGGGGCAGTATCAGACCCACACAGGATGGTAATCATTTTGAAACATTATCAACTGTTATGTTATAAATCTGACTTATAATAGAGCTAAAGGTTAGAACTGGTTTGCAATTATTTCAACCACACCTTCGTGTCCCTGGGACCTCTGAAGTATTAAAATTCCTTGCTTTATATACTTGGACATTTCTTAGTAGTCTACTGCCCATAGTGAAAGTAAATGTTATATTCCAGGTTCCCCTCTAACTACACTAGTGAAGAAGGCGACGAGGACACCGTTCACACTTATGCTATGGCTGAGAATGTCTTGGATATTGTTGTGAGTACACTGGTTAAATATATGATACACACGTTAATATTTAAAGATTCTTAAGTCAAATATTTTTGTTTTATAATATAATATTCATAATCTTCCTGATATTGCCATGCCAAGTTTGTTCATCATCTGAATTAATTTCAATTATACTTTAGAATCCACCTTGATTAACAAATTATCCAGAAAAAGAGCACCGATCCCGTGAGATTCAGTGGTAAAAAAAGCATCTGAAATTTTGTATACATAATAAACACTTATTGAATTATACATATACTTCTATGTGAACGAAGTCACGCGGGTCGACTTTCCAGATTTATTCTTTATTTCCGTTTTATTTATTGAACTGAATTAGGCGTTACTTTGCAGAAATTCATGATTAAAAAGGAATCAAAAAGGTTACCTTGCTATAATCCGCGGAATTCTGATCAACCCGTCTCGTACGGCACAACCAAGAAGAGCACAGCGTCCACAGAAAACTAAGACGCGCGAACCCGAACCAGGACACACTACACAAGTAGATCGCTCGACAATCTTGTCGATTCGGGTTCGGATTCGGGTTCGGGATCGCCGTACGATTTGGGTTGTTCAGAATTCCGCGGATTATAGCAAGGTAATCTTTTTGAATCCTTTTTTCTGTTTTATTTTTTAATTTCTGAATTTGACATCAAAGGAATTACATTGTGACTTAAGTCAATCAATGAATTCCACTTTACAGGTGGCGCTTTACTCTTTCACGTCCAACAATGAGCAAGAGCTCTCCTTCGAAAAGGGGGATCGGCTCGAGATCATCGAGCGGCCCCCCTCCGACCCTGAGTGGTACCGCGCACGCGACAACCGCGGGCAGATCGGCCTCGTGCCCCGCAACTACCTGCAGGAGCTGGCTGAGTACCTCACACAGCCATATAGGTATGAATATTGTTTTTGATTGTTAGTTTTCAGACATGCAATTAAGTAACTTCTAAAGAGTGGGGAGAGGAATGTGTTTTTATTTTTGGTAACCCCACCCACTTTGATTTTTCACATTGTGAGATTGGAGGATATTGAGATATGGGGTCCCGTCATACTTATTCCTATAGAAAACAATCTAATTCTGGTATCTTTTTTCCCCAGTGAAGCGAACGAAGGCGGCGCCGCGGTGGCAGGCGCTGGCGCAGGCGGCGGAGTGGGCGGGGGCGCTGGCGTGCGGGGCGGCGTTGCGGGACGCGCGTGGTACTACGGCGCCATCACCCGCACGCACTGTGACGCGCTGCTCAACCAGCACGGCCACGATGGAGACTTCCTTATACGGGACTCGGAGACCAATGTCAGTATTTTGGAGATATCTTACACTTATTCTTCATTAAAAAAGTTGCAGGGATCAAACAGCAAAAAAATAATTAAAGATTCATAAGATATAAAAAGTGAGCCATGTTCAAACTCCACTACAGTGTGTTTCATTTTTGTAGTCCAAGGATCAATTAATTTTCAAAATTTCTGATTTAAATAATGTTGTGTGTGCAGGTGGGTGACTTCTCCGTGTCCCTAAAAGCGCCTGGACGCAACAAGCACTTCCGCGTGCAGGTGGAGGGCAGCCTCTACTGCATCGGGCAGCGCAAGTTCCCCACGCTGGAGCAGCTGGTGGCGCACTATCAGCGCGCGCCCATCTACACCAACAAGCAGGGCGAGAAGCTGTACCTGGTGCGCCCCCTGCCGCGGGATACGCGCGCGCAGAATTGCTGAAAGGCGCCCGAGTGTGTGGCTCAGCCGGTACTTTGCTCTAGAGCAGCGGTCATGCGCATTACGAATTTTTGGTCAGTTTTCGCAGTTTTATTTGAAGCGCATTTATGTGTATGACCGCCATTATGCGCGTTACACTGGTGACGTATGCGTTCATCGTGCTAACTCCGTATTGTGGCGTTAATTATTACTACCTCCATTTTCTCTTAAATTCTAAAATATATTAAAATATTTTTATGCGTAAACTAAAATAGTATATAATTCAAAACACCATTGTTTCCTTCAAATGACACGACTACAATGTTAAGTTAGCAAATTTATATGCGACATTTGTGCTTTGTTATTATAGTACAGGCTAGTGACGTCACCAGTGTGCAATTAATATTATATCACAGACATTGGATGTTGCACACACCAGTGACTGAAGACGCAGTCACCGATGTGTGTTACACAAGTATGGATGGTATGTCCCTATTTATACTCTCGACATGTAATGTTAGGTATAGTGCACATTGGTGAAATATATGCATTTCTCAATTATTTACTAAGACTGACTGTCTGATCTCCAATTGATTAAAAATGCTGTTCTATATATATAGCCAGCGAATAATGATAAAAAATTAAATATTATTTAATGGCATTTCTCTCACCAGTGTGCACTTTTACTCATTAAATACTACAGCTATAAAGATAATACAATAACTTTGGTCGTAAATATATTACTTTTCACTATATTATTTATAAAAAATTAATTCTACGCAATCTAATTGCATAAAGCAAGAAAATATAAGATTACACCTAATATAAAACATTCGAATATAAAATATTACTTTTCATCCTCTAAGAAATTATTTTTTTTTTTTATTTGCCAATGTCGAAAATAAAAAGTTTTAGATAGCAGAAGAATTCTAAATATAACATCATTATGAAAAAACTAGGCTAATGGATCTTTTAATAAAAGTCTAATATTGAATGTGTTTCCATCTTCTTGATCAGAGTTAATAGTCAGGAGTTACCGACTTCTCATTCTTTACATTATACTCAAATGTTTTCTGTTCCTTCAGTGCTTTGCTAATCCGGGTGAAGACTATCCTCGTGGAAGTATCTGAATCTGATAATGGAATTAATAAGAGTTTCCTTTTAGGTAATCCGGCTAAGGTTTTCTTTTCAATCCAACTGACTGACCCTCCTTCAGGTTTTACCTGTTCTTGATTTGCCTCCATCAGGTTCAAGATTAAAGTATTTGTAGTCCATGAGATCAAGACATAAGGTCTATGTTGGAGTAGGTGGTGGAGTAGTTAGGCGCATGAGAGATATGATATAGAGAGACATCTCGTGGATAAGTATTACAAAGGTGTTTGCTTCTTCAAACACCTTATAGTCCTGATTATTTCAGCTAGCGTTATTGTCTTTTCCACTCTTATCCTGGTGATTCCGATGTTTAATGCAGAAGACCAAGTCTTGATCGCTGGTTGCACTTAAATCCATGTCCATATTAAAAAAAAAATATTCTAAAATGCACCTTCATCTTTTAGTTCCTTCCCAGCCCAATCCTGTCCATTTAGTCCCCGATGCTTCCCTAACGATGATGATTCTAGAATCGAACCTGTTGATGACACCATGATGAAGTGGGCAACTGGTATTTCTTCTTTGCCAATGCATGGCCGTTGCTTACTCGGATAGTTGTAGAAAATGCTAGAAATACATTTCTCCTTTTGCCATCCTTAAGCTATAAACCCTAGTGCTTGGCTTGGTGGGGATTCTGTTCCAGCAAAGGCTATGTCGAAGTTGATGGTTCTGGATCATGAAATTGAGTTTAAGTGTGACCATTAGTTTTTGGTTTTATATTAGGTTAGTAAACCAATTTTTGGGGACTTGCCTTGGGTCTGTATTAATTATTTGAGACAGGTAATAATTCGCTTTTTTTTTCATAGACTGTACAAGATGGATAAGCGATGGATATTAGAATGGAAAGAAGTGTTGCCAGAGTTTTTTTTATTGAGATTGGTTTTTAACAATTTGGAAATTTCATGCTTTGTGCAAATATATGAGAATTTAAATTAATTTATTATGTTATATTAATAAATATATTTACGACCATGTGTATAATAATTATATAAAGCAAGTTCCACATTAATGAATCTACAATTTGTAGCTAATGTAGGAGTTTATATTGATAGATTCGATTGGGTTAGGAGAAATTTATAAAGGTGTAGTCACACGCACACGTAGATTAGTGCGATTTGTCAACTGTTAATACATGGCAACAACAGACGGACAACCCAGTGATTTGCGATGTGTTGACAGTGTGACAAGTATTGCCAGATATTGATACGGTATCGCGGTGTACAAACAGACACCCTATATATACGTAGTGTAATGGCGTTGATGCAACGTTGCATAATAAACCAAAAACGGCTTTGCATTGTTTAATATAACGATTTCTATATCATATTAGTTGGTAAGGTAGTGTAATTTTTATAGTTAATGCGTATGTGTATCCTTTGGTGCAGTCAGCAGCAGAAATGTATAGCGTGGTGTGACGTCACGATCCACAATAACAAACATAATATTAAATAATGAATAAGAGGTATTGTTCTCTATAATATTATATTAATATTTTGTATTCTAGGATTATAACACTGAAGAACACCAAAACTTTACATTAACTGACATTGTTTTGTGTATTGTGACGTCACAATCCATACACACAAGTATATTCTGTATGATATGTTTGTGTTGCTGAGTGCACGTGAGTGTGAAGACCACAGGCTATAGCTAGCTCTCTCTAACGTTTTATTTTAGAGAGGAACGTGTGAAGGAGGCCGTGGGTCGCGTAGTTAGGGCTCGTATACACTATGCAACTTGTGATGTTTGGCATAAGTTATGTTAAGTCACTCAGGGAACGGCGCGGTTTTGATACGGGGATTTTTTTCTATAAATAGCATTTATATGTGTCTCCGGGGTGGCTGTGTGTTTGTATTATTGACCTCAAGCAAATGACGTCATTTTGTTTTACGAAAACTAAATTTGTAGATGAACAAAATGGCTACTAATAAAAGTTAATATATTAACATACATTGTCCTGGCGACTAATGATTTCATAGTTAGGTATTCATTAACATACAAACACGCCATCTAATAAATAAGTATTTTCTTCCCTACTCCTAAATACTGCTTCTAACAATAGGCATGATGGCTGATTTGAATTTCCCGCCAAAACGCTCACACATGAAAAGATTAGCTGTGACGTCATTCCACCGTTTGTCAGATGCTATGCAATATCCTGTTTGTTGCGACGTTTACTGAGTCGTGACGTCACGTGACGCTTCTACTGTCATGGCGGACTATTGATGATGATGATGATCATCATCAGTCATCATGCCTATTCCAGTGTCACAACGAATTAGTGTAATCCCAAAGGAGAGTGTGAGGTAAGGATTTCCGGTTATAACAAGTTTTTTTTTTTTTTTTTTAATTTGATGTACAGTTTAAATGTTGTTGTAACCTGAAACCTTTGCCTCGGTAAGGAATCTCATGGACGTGAGTGTCGCTAGTCAGCACGCCGGCATCACAACGCTTCTCACCCCCCCAATCCCCCACCCATACAACCTACAACCTTCTAGTATTGCGCTCTGGAACTATTTGAACTTACACTCTTAGTATTGGATATATTGGGTACAGTGGTTTCCAAACTTTGTGTCCGGATTTTGACGTGGACCCCTTAAACCCCTTTTTTGATAAACAAAACCCGTTACTTAAAAGGCCTAAAATCATGTAAAATAGATGAAATTATCAAGTTCAGTTCAAGTAATTCCAGACTACCTTCTTAGATGTAAGTATTAATTCTCATTTGACAGCCACTGTCTTGAAATGTTGAATGAGTGGCGACCCTTATTGATATCCCTTGTGTTCAGTTTGATTTAGTCCAGTGATTCTCAATTAGTTTGTACACTGATGTATTCTATGATATAACTTGACTCGCCTCGGATTTATTCGAATCAGACAACTTTCATCCCCTATTTCAACCCCTTAAAGTCTTTTTTTCGCGATAATAGTTAGCCTATGTCCTTAAGTAAGTTCTAATCTAACTATGTACCAAGTTTCATCAAAATCGGTTCAGTGGTTTAAGCTTGAAAGCTATTGTTTGGGATTTATTAGTTGTTCAAGAATGGAGTCGACAGATCTGACTATAGTTTTAACCATAAATTATACCATAATTATATTATAAATGTATACTCTATAGAGACCCCTCACCTTCCGATTGTACATAAAACTCTCATTTTATCTATTTTTTTTTACTTTCCAAATCCTCTAGAGGGAGCTGTTGATCACACTAAAGGAGAATAATCGTTTTTCGAGAACTAAATGACCCCTCGAGTAGGTGTGCATACTATTTGAGAACCACTGGACGACCGAGTGAGTAACGCGGCAGCTTCTGTGTTGTTTTATTTCATAAGGAAAACATTAGAGATTAATTATAACTAATCACTTCCACTTAACGTTTACAGTATTTTATATTTTAGTATAAGTTTTGTATTCCCTTGGTAATGACCGACCGACTGACTGACTGACTGACTACAAAGTGACTTCCGCGGAAATTCCACTGACGCCAATAATGAGATTCATGGACATTTATTTTTTATATGAATTTTTCATTTCTTATCAATAGAATGTTCTGGATTGTTTTGGGATGTTTTGCATTTATATTTTTCATATGAAATGTATATTTTTTTTTGTATATTTACATTTGGGAAACATCCTCGTTGGGATATGACTACGATTTGGTAGAAGTGGGACGACGCACATTGCCGGTCGATACCAGCGTCGAGTATTACTCACCCTCCATTCTTTATCACCACCATTTCTTCTTTACGTGAGCTAAGAATGGAGTGAGAATATTTAGAGAGAAAAAATGTGTTTGTTGGTTGAAGGTGACATAAGATACGTTAACTTGAAGAGCAAAAAAAAAAGGGGGGGCACTGTCTCCGCTCGTTAATAAGCATCTTCTGCACCGGCGTGTCACCTACTTGAAGAGCAAAAAAAAACAATTCAATCTAGGCTCGCCTATTGTTTTTTTAACACCAATTTAAGTTGTTCAAAATGTTTATAACCCCCCCCCCCCCCCCCCCCCCCTCTTCCTACAATCATGTTATATCATATTTTCGTTTAATTAAGCTTCCCAGCGCCTTTTCTACCATGACGGCGACGCATCCCTGGCAACACCTTTTTCACTGATTATACTATTAGGCTAGTACCCAGAGCCGTTAAACAAGATAATTTAAAAAAAAAAATCATACTATTTCGTGTCATATCTCAATGTATGTATTTACGTTTTATACTCGTAATTAGTATCGACTAGAGATTTATTAGAGTAACAGTTGAGGAACACGTGACTTCTTCCCGGACTAAATGTATAATGGGGGAGACATATGATTTGTATAACTGATATTAGTGTTTATGAGTGAGTGTGTTGATTTGCTGATTGTATAGTTATATGGGATGTCCAATACTTACAGTGTAAACGCCCGCAATGTGCGTTGCTCCTGAGGGAATATAAACTCGAATGTTTATCATGTTTTTGTTTGATAATTTATATAGAAGTGGAATGAAGCTACAAACAAACTCTGGAGGACATCCGGCGCGACTAAACCTCATATAGAATACTACAAATAAATACAAGTCAAGATTTTTTTGTAATTAATAAAAATGGTGTCTGTAATTAATAAAAAATAAAGAAATAAAAAAAAACTAGACTTCCACAAGAGTCTATGGTAAATGTTTTGTAAGTAATAGAAATGGGAGTCTGGCTTACATACAGCACCATGAACAAAAACATGGTAAATATAGTAATATCTGATGTGTGAGTTGCATTCCTTCGCTTGTCACCACCCCTACCGCACTGTTAGTGATAGTGGTTCCGTTTTTTATGTTTCTATTGCTCAACGAGATATATTTTATTTGTATGTAACGCGTAACGTAACGTAACGTAACCAATGTAAGTGCAGTGTATTATATTTAACATTATAATTTATTTATTCATTTGTTTTATTGTTTCATTTATAACCCTTTCACATTCAATAAAACATTGCGTTCCCGCCAATTGACATTTCAATTTTTTTCCATAATGGAAAAGGCAAATGTATTACACCCTACAGCCATGTGTTCCGTTATAATTATCTAAATCCTTGTAGTTGCACAATTCCTTATAGTAGTCAAAGTAAACGTCTCTCGAAGACACGGCCTCCCGCTCTTCATCTTCCCCCCTCCACTCCCACTTATTTAAACAATCGGAGACTTCCGCGCTTTTTCTTCTGACAACTATATATATTTATGTTATAAAAAATAAATGGACATTTTTTTTTTAAATATAAGCCCGATAATGGTTAAATCAATTTTAAAATTTAATCTATTCTAAAATGACGTAAACGCCAAATGACGTCATATATACGGCTGAATAGCGATATGTCTGCTTTAACAAATAAGGTAAAGGCATCTTATTCCGCTGTATATGTGACGTCATCATATATGATTTAGTTTTTATTTTTTTTTCTCTGTAACGAAAAATCAGTTCAAATAAATAAAAGGAACGGTATTTTTGTGCTTAATATTTTTTAAATTACTCCCGGGGTTACTTTAGATACAGAGCCTCTCAATGCTACCAACATCATAAATAACTGAAAAAAATTCTGGTAAAGTTTAAGCTTTAATATTTTTTCTCGCTGTTTTTATTCCATAATGGCAAAGGTATTCCACCGGCCTTGCCTTTAGAAAATTATGGTAAATTTGAGCTTCTAATATATTTTGCTCTGTTTTTATTCCATAATAGAAAAGGCAAAGGTATTACACCGTACAGCCTTGTCTTTAGAATTGAGCTTCTAATATCTTAATTTTAGAGGTGCCTGAAAACAACGAAATCGATATTTTTTGAGTCACAATAAAGCTATATGGTGTAATACCATTGCCTTTTCCATTATTTAATAAAAACAGCAAAAAAACAAAACTATATCTAACTAACATTAACAGATCTACTTTTGCAAAAAGTAGCTAATGACTAAAATGAAAAAGTAGCTAAATTTATTTTAAATATATTTAAACAATGTTGCCATAATACAATCAAAGATATATTAATATTTATTCGAATCATTCGAACTAAACAAATTAATAGTCAGATTGGCAACACTGACGAGACCTATAAGTAGTTGGGTTAAGTTACGATCAGCGCCATCTAGTTTAGTAAACTGTAAACTATTTTTGGATATACACGGACCCCTCAATTCCTTGCTTTTGGAATTTTGGATAAACTTCCTTATCTGTAATATTTCATTAATACAACTCATGTTTATAAAAAAATGGCGATTAACATTTAAGTATATCTCAGTTAATGCCAATCATTTTTTGGTCTTGTTAAACCCCTGAATCTCATCACCAAACATAGACTTTTTTGGGTATTAGTGCTATATTACGTAATTAGCATTGAGAATAAAAACCTCTTTGGATAACTTAACTTAAAATAAGAACAGCGCCATCTACCGAGTCAAACGATAAGTATCGTTACGAGCTTGAGTTTGGGATTGGAAGAAATTGATGGACGCTTCGTTGGTAAAGGATTTATTTAAAATGTTACAAAACTCCACCTAAATCTCCATAAAAATAACGCTACACTACGTTCTCGCGCTATTTACACTTCTTATTTCTAATCTGTACAGTTCCACACTTATTACGCGCTCTTCTGTTCGTCGCTACGTACACCACTTTCTCTGCACTTTGATATCTCTTCGAACTCTCTTCTTCACTCACTAACCTACAATCGTCCGTACAACGCTTTATATAGGAGTTCATATAGAAACTTGTCGTTACTTGATTCTAGCAATTTAAAAAAAAGATTATTCTGACAACCATTGGAAAGATCTAGAGTTATACACATCTCACTCAAACACATAAATTTGCCTAATGCCGTCCTTTTCCCACATGTCAGTCATCGAAGGCTTGCGAAATTCCTAGCGAACGACATCTTGCTGTCCCTCTCGGTTCATCTTGCCGTCTTATTCTGTAAGTTAGGTCTAGGCATGCGAATTGTTTTGATGTAGATTTGCAACAGTCTGTTAAAACTACAATATACACGAATCAAATTATTACAAAATACGAACATTTTAATCTCTCTCACCGGCCCTCGCTTCACTTAGTAAGTAACTAACAATCAGTAAATATCATAGCAACGAGTTATTGATCTAATTTATAAGACCAGACACTACTAAATACAGTTAACACTACTGTTTAGCGAATAATGTTGTCTAGAAGAGAGAAGCTGCTGGTCCAGCCGTGGGAAGATCGCAGGTTTCAAGACCATAGGTCTAAAGTGAGTATATTAACCAATTGTTACAAGCTAAATCCTTCTTACGTAGATTTCTAATTTTTTTAAAGACTATATTTAATTTTAGTCTACCTTCGCTTCGCTGAGGTAATAGATTCGTTAGTTAAGTGATCTGGATTCTTTGATAAATTACATCGAAACCAATTTAGTTAGTTGGAGGCTGAATAATGACTAGAATCCTTCATTCCATTCACCAGGTAAGATCAGCTCTACCAGCGATCGACGACCGCGCCCCCGCCGCTCGTCCACACGTGGCCCTGAAGCTGAAGAAGTGGCAGCGCGAGCTCGACCGCAAGGAGAGGATCGCGCGCGACAACTTCTGCCTGCTGCAGCGACTCAACGCCATCATGAAAGTGAACAGGCTGGACAACCACTGGGACAAGCCGTTGCCTAAGTATTATCGCTTCTATCGCCGAAATTAATCACCAATCTTTTTGTCCATAATCCAAAGATTACGGATTGACATCGACTATTAAATTCGCCCGTAAACTGAATCTATTCATCCATCAATTAAATAGAGTATCGATTCTCAATTAATTGATTCAGTTAGTTTCGGATTCATCGGTTTATATAGTGTCGTTCAAATAGTCGCTTTTTTGAGTCCAAAAATTATTGGAATCCATTGAATTAAAAATCTAAATCAAGTCCAAAAAGAGATTAAAGAACAATCTCTATAGACGATGTAGTCTCAACAGTACTTAAACGTGGAATTCTGCTCTCTCCAGTTTCCATCAGAAAGTGGGCCAGTTCTACGAGAGCGAGTCCTTGCGCCGGAGACTGCTGACGCAGACCCGCACCTCGCAGTCCCCGGACTCCTCCTACTACGGCAGTGTCAAGTGCTACGCGTGCGAGTACAGGAAGATGGTAACAGTTTAATTTCTCTTGAAAGAAAAACTTGAGCGCTTATTATGTACTAGCAGACCCGCGCGACTTCATTCACGTGTTGCTCCGCTCCTATGGGTCGTAGCGAGATGTTAAATAGCCTAAGTTACTCCTTGTTATATCAGCTATCTGCCAGTGAAAGTCCCGTAAAATCGGTCCAGCCATTTCAGAGATAAGTTTGTTCCGGACAAACAGAGAGATAAAAATTGTAAAAAATATTGTTGAACTATATATACGCACTTAGTAAAACGTGGTTATTGTAATATTACAAACAGACACTACAATTTTATTTATTTGTATGGATATTTTTTTATAACAGTATAATTTTATTATTACAGAAAAACATCGAAAACTTCAGATACGCGGAGGAGAAGTTGCCAGCAATAAACTTGGATAATTAAATAAAATAGCAGTAATATTGGACAGAATTTATTGATATATAGTTTACAAATGGGCTCAACGTCAGAACTTAACTCGATCACACGGTGCTCCTGTCCCGGGCTGGGGGGGCTGCGACATTATACAAACATAAATACTATGTTATAAAAGCATCGGTCGGTCTGTCGGTAAGCGGAGTACATACGTACGTACGTACTTAACGTTAAAGCTATATCTATTCCGCCGTTATAATACAAAATCCAAAACAAACATCACAATAGAGTTGTATCACAACGACGCCCCGCCCTTGAGGCTGAAGGGACACGTCTCACGAGGCTTCACTTATTTCATAAACTAGCTCGTTCGCGAGTCCGACTCGAAGTGACGCTGCCAGTGCCACCTCGCTGCCTCACTCACTCCATTCTTCATACAAATTGCGTCAGTGTTGAGTGAGCTCGGCACTAGTATTCACTGATATAATATAATCGACGCGTTCATCGAGCTGCTGTAATTAATAAAATCTATTTCCAATATTATTTAGTATCATTTATTATCTAGTCTAGCGCCATGCATATAATAACTATAATACAATGATTGTAATTCATTTGTAAAATAAATAAAATGGCAGCTCAATAACAGACATCTCGCTTAACCCTTAAATATGCCATATCTCATATATAAAAAAAAAATTCCTCAAGAAGGTAATGTTAAGTATGGGCATATTTGAGGGTTAGGCTTGTATATGTTGGTATCAGTGGTCAGAGAGACAACCCGCGGGTGGCGACGTGGAGCGCCGCTCAGAAGCGGAAGGCGTCGTGGTGCGTGTTCGTCGGCTCGAAGGCGAACCCTTGCTCTGCTGTCGCTGGCACTAAAGTCACGTCTTCCTCCTGACAAACAAATTCAATACATTACTTCACTTGTAAATATACAAAAAAAAACTCTTCTCACCTCCTTGCCCCTTTGTCAGCGACACTTGTCCCCGAAGTGAGTATATATTATGGACGGACCCAAAATAGCGTTCAGAATGTTTCAAAAATCAATATAAACTTTAGTTTACTACTAATAGTATTTTGGGTAAATATAGAATTTAAGTTTAGATAATATCATAAAATTAGAACGTTAAAAACTTTTGACACAATTAGTTTATTTTTTAATTCTGACTAGATATAGGATGTTGGACACATCATTTGTCATATTTAATCAATTGTTCGTTCGTTGTCAATATTGTCCATCTTTATATCATGTGATGTCCTGCCCCTGCTATTTTATTTTGAGGGCTTGAGTTAGTGGAAAGGCCCTGTTGGCAAATAAATAAATAAAGCCATATAAACAATGGCTAGATGATACATAAGAAACTGCAAGGAAAGACTAGCTAAACAAAGTGGAAGACAGGCAAAAATGGAGAGAATTGGAGGAGACCTACACTCAAATAGGGGTCCAAATTAAATAAATAAATAGCATACATAATCCTAACATTAACAGGTACTATAAGAAACTTACTAAACAATACGGAAAAAACTTCTAATGCTAAAATAGGAAATTTGGAAATATATGGCTCATATTTATTTAATCAATTGTTCATTGAGAATCCATCCATCTTTTAATCGCAAATTTTTTATATTATTTTTTTAATAAATTCCAATATTTATGGTTTGCAAAATTTAAACGTATATCCAGAAAATATAAATTTAAAGTAAATTTTCGATTTATTATTAATGATTAAAATTTGAATTCTATTTTCTATCAATAATCCATTAATTTCTGATTGAGATTGGTTATTAATTTCAGCTGTTAACCAATCGGAAACAAACTAGAGATATGGTTTAGTAAATCGGTTCAGCCATTGTGATGTAATGAGTAAAATAGAGATAGTGTATGTGTACGAACCTCAGCGGCGAAGTACTGCTCTATGATGTCGTAGGCCATCTTGTATATCTCGACCTTCTCATGGCCCTGCAGCTCCTCGATCTTGTCGATGCCACCGCACTCCTCAATCATGTTGGCGACATGCTCCGCGTTCTCTCCCGCCATCTTGAGCATGTTGCTGAGTCCGTCGAGCACCACCTGGGTAACAACAAAACATATGTAATATGTAAATTTAAGTTTTCTACGATAAACAATGCATAATATTATTGCCGGCTCTTCTCAACAGATAACTGCTTTGCGAGCTTCGAATGTAGAAGATTAATTTTTAAAAAAACAATAGTATAGTAAAAAAATAGATTTAACAGTACTTTAAGGTAAACACATAAATGGTATTGCTCTGGTGACTCCCATTTATCATCTCTGGTGGGAAAACCCAGCTCAGCTACCTAACCTAACAACTAGGAAAATCAAACATCTGAAAGATATTCATACTTAAGGTATAACTTTAGATTCATAACGCTAACGCTGCCACTTACATCATCTCTAGTGGGAAAATAAGGAAAGTCAGGCATCTGACCAACATTGAAACTGCTAGGTTTGTATATTTCACGTAAGTCAGTTGGTTAAAAATCTTACCACTAAGCTCAACACAACTGCAGAAATGTTTCCTAATATTCAATGACCATGTATTTTTTTTAATTACAATTATAATTATATCAAGCAGTGATGGCCCAGTGGTTAAGACTTCAATGTCTTACTCGGGAGGTCTGAGTTTGATCACTTGCTTTATGGGTGAAGGAAAACATTGTGAGGAAACCTGCATTACCCTCCTCATTCTGAGGAGTAGACCCGGCTCAGCAGTGGGCTATTGATGGGTCGTAATGATGATGATGATGGTAATTATAACTTGCATAAACTATACTCACGTTGATAACTTGCGTATCTTTACAAGCAAGTAGATTACAGAAGGGAGGTATAACCCCACACTGTATGAGCGCAGCCACTTGCTCCTTGGTACCGCTGATGCTGAGGTTGGACACCGCCCAGGCTGCCTCCTTCTGGGTCTGGAACTCTCCCTTGCTGAGGTTCTCTACGATTTTGGGCAGGAGTCCCGCATCAATGACCGCTTGGACTTGCTGCTTGTTGCCAGCTGTGATGTTTGATAAGAACCAGACTGCTTCTTTGCAGATTTTCTCTTTCTGGAATTTTATAATAATACTATAGGTAAAGCTTGATGGTATGTAGGAAGCAATCTCCAAAATTACTGTACTGTTGTTGACAACATCTAGACCATAGATGATACGTTAAAAATAAACCACAGACAACATGTTAAAGTCAAAGTCATCATCAATGAAAACTATATATTACAAATAAGAAATACATAATTATGGGCCTGGATTGCTCCTATGTGGAGCCTCTGTAAAGATGATGACTGTTTGTGGAATCATAGACCTAGATCAATGATTCCCAAAGTGGTCTAAATCAACAAGCCGGGGTCGATAAAGAGCTACAATGGGTGAGGAGATGTAAAAAGGCATATGTGGTTCAGGTAGGATGGATTTGTGAACTAGTCAAGATATAAATTTCAAAATATTTATACATATGAGAAAGAGGATTTACCTATAGTTAATAACATGCAAAGTAGTTTATGGGTTAATTAAATTTGGGGTCTTCTGACCTATACTATATAACTTATTGTTAATAAATGAAGTAATAGTAGCAGTAGTAGTAGATAAAATATAAAAAAATCAAATTACGGGATGCGACAGCAGCGCTGGGAAGTGTGAGAGCGCGTCGCAGTTGAGCACAACCTGCGTCTGCTCGTCCGTGCCGGTGACTATGTTGCCCACTGCGCGTAGGGCTGCTGTTTGAGTCTTGACCTGGACATATTATCATGTTTTACATATCACACTAAAGATTTATTATTTCATTAGTTCTTATTATGTTGGCAATGATGATTTAAATAGAGAATGATTCAACCTGAAAGGTACAAGGTAGCCAAATAAATAAGCCGTCCTGACAGAAATGATGATTATTTCATCACAAATAATTAAACTATAACGCTGAAGCCTTGTGTCTAAAGTATAACCCTCACGAGTAATATTCTTGCATCAAGACATTTTACTGTAGATCTGTATCATCATCATCATCATCATATCATAAATACATAGTGGAAAATACACTTTTTGTTCATAAATCAAAGATAATTTAAAATCATCATCATCATCAAATGATGAACATTTTTATTGTATTTAATCAGTTATTGGTAACACAGCAATACCCTCACAACTCTTTTCTCGAAGCAATTAATGTTCATTATTGACTATCATTGAAACTTTTTTGCAGTCTAAACATAAAAGAAGATAATGAGCATCAAGTGTATATATAAATTTCTATTAATCTGTTTGCTTTTTAGTGACCATTTTCTAGCCAATGCTACAAGCATTGGCTTGGTTTCACTTTTAGATTCTGCGTTAATAGTAAAACAAGCAGACGACAATCCATCCCAAGCCAAGTGGTATTAGGCTGTATAACCACAAAAGATACGAGAGGATGTGTAGCGAGGAATGTGTTTGTTAAGAATCATTTACCTATCTTATTCAAGTATGTGTCAAAGGAAGTGATTCTACTGGTTCTTAACAAACTTATTCCTCATTCAACTCTGGTGAAAACACAGCCTAGATATTACACTGAAGGTTTAAGGACAGAGTAGAGAGTACATTTTTAAAATTACTGTTAATAAAAAGAGTATAAACAAATCTTAGTTATAGGTGAAATACAGTATCTGTTTTATTAAATATTCATTACACCTCACAGTGACCCCAATGGAAATCTGTCCAATATGTCAGCAAACCATTGTACGTTTGGTCCCCGTCTTTATGTTGTAATGAGAAATCCACTTTGTGATTGTTATATGTTACATAAATCTTAAAAACAACATATCTACATTCAATATAAGGCTGCATTTTCACCAGAGATGTGTGAGGATGTGTAGAGAGGATTGTGTTTGTTAAGAATCAATTGAATCACTTCATTTACCTAGCCTCGCTCAATGTGACAATGCATATTATACAAAATATTAAGCAGTTCAGTTTAATTGTAAAGGAATTAGTTATAGATGGATACCCTGGCTTTTCTCCACTATCAGAAATTGGTGTTTCTTTATACAGACAGATGATACAGACCTAGAAAGTAACTTTATATAAATGCAGAATTTTATATAAGAGTATCTGACGCAGCAGGTGCATCTGATGAACAAAGAGAAGTCTCGAGATGAGTTTAAATTATAAACATTTCACTTACTTCTTTATGTGAAAGCAGTGGGATCAGCTTAGGCACAATACCAGAGTCTATGACCATTTGTATTTGTTCATTGCCACCATCGGTTAAATAGCTAATTGCCCAAACTGTGTCTACTAAGATCTGAAAAATAACATTAAACTTTATAATATTCAGGTGAAAATCATTAAGGGGTTGACTAATAGCAATATACTTATGTATATGTCATATCAAATTTTTATATGGAGTCTAATCTTAGCTTAGAAGCTTTTTTGCATATGTAATAATCTGATGCTTTAATTAACTTTATTATCTTTCTCTTTAAATTAATTGATTTCAAATAAGTCATTTAAGTCATTTGACTTCTCTAATTATCACTTAATTAATAGCATCATATTTAAATACTAACTTCATACTTTATGGTGATATATTAAAATGTTCCAGATTTTACTCACATTGGTGTCTGTATGTGTAATGAGCATATTAAGTGCTGGTAAAATTTCTTTAATAGTCTTAACAGGCGGCGGTGGATCCTTACTTCTGCACAGGTTCACAATAACCCATGTGACATTACGAAGGAAAGAGATAGGGATTTCTGGCTTTATGAAGCTGAGGAGAGGCTTTACCACTCCCAGGTCAACAACGAAGTCGCGGAGAACCGGACCATCACCTATAATATTACCCAAAGCCCATACAGCTTGCTCGCAAACATTCTCATGAGGTGACATCAGCAAGGAGAGGAAGAGTGGGACAGCCCCCGCGTGGACCACTTTATTTGTCTGAGCAGACGTCCCCGACGCGATGTTCGTTAGCGCCCAAGCCGCTTCGAACTGTAGCGTCGGGTTATCTCCTCTAGAAAGGCACTGAACTAGTATAGGTAGTATTCCAGTCTTTATCAAATCGTCTATAGGTGGATTTTTATCGGAGGACAATAATTTTCTACATTGCTGAACGGCTGCCAACTGCTCCTCGGGGTTGTTGACGTTGGCCGCTTTCGTAACCAACTCCTGCAGGTCGGTAGAGGCCAACGTCTTATCGATGTCGTCCTCGTCTGTGGAGTAACTGAAGGGGACATTGCGACGTTTTTGTAACGTTTCTTCTCTTTTATTCTTTCTCAATTCAACTGTCACTTCATTCCTCCGCCTGCGCATTTCCTAAAATAGACATACCAAAAGTGTTATAGAGGTATATCTGCTATTTCATACTAGTAGATAGTTTTCAATAATATTTAGTAGTATACTTACATCGACATCTTTGCCCGTATTCTTAAAAACATGCATGCGGTGTTTCGTCGGGTCAGCCATTTTATTGTGATCGCAGTCGCTGTCGTGGTGGTCGAGCGGTTACACGGAGCACACAATCAAATAAAGAAACGATTTAAAACAATGATGGTGATAACTAATCGAACATGTTTCAATGGCACTATATGCGTTGCTGATTCATTAACCTATCCACAGAATATTCTAAAAAACGAAACCGTCCGTTTCCTTCCCACCTTCTTGAAATATTTCTTTTTTGTCATAGACAAACTATAGTTTTTTTTGTAGGTATCCAATACTATTGTCCACTATTGTCTATCATTTTCATAGACTATAGAAATGATGTCTGCTCTATAATGGAGCTCAGACGATCCAATTTGAAACAGAAAAGTACAATTTTATCTAAGTTACTGTGTAATGTGTAATTAACGTAATTAAAGCCATTGAGATTTAAATCTATTAAAATAATAAATTGAAATCATATTAAAATTCTAATCTTGGTTTACTTGTTAAAATATATATTTTGTATTTGTAGTTGATTGTTGCACTGAGTGCGTATAACATGTTTTTATTTAAATTTTCTGTCGTAATAAAATGTACCATACAGTTTTTATATTCTATCTATTGTTCTATTATATACATATATAAGTATATGACGAATTTACTTTCATGACAGTTTTCCGTTTCGTCCTAGCTGTTAAAAATAGGCACAGACAAATTATTAATAATTAATTCTCACTTCCTTCATAATTTAACAGACTTAGGACTGTCAACTTATTCTGTTGCCGTATTTAAAATAAGAATCAATTTATTTACAACGATAGGTATCTTATTTAAAAGTTTTTTTTAAGAAGTTTTCTTAATTTTTGATATTGTTAAGGTACTTTATGGATAAAACAATAATAATCATCTTAAATTATGTTTTTTTTTAATAGGTAATGGTTTTTATTTTCCAACATCTACATATAAAATTATATGTGTATTATCTATGTTAGTATTTAGCAAACGCTGGCCGATAACTGTCTGGTTAGTTTCTCAGCACTAGCAAGCGCAATAGCTTTTTTTCTACCAAAGACACACATTGTTACCTGTGCTGTTCATTAGTGTTGGTGAGTTGTGACTGTTAAATTTAACTACTGTCTCAGAATTTATTTAACAGATTGATTGACATAGACAGTGTTAATTTCTTCTTCTTCTTCTTCTTATTTTATGGCCTTCTACCACAATTAGCAGCGGTAATTTTGCCAATGTCAATGTAGGAAAATATCGAGCATTTTATTGTTTCTGTCCGCTGTTAATGTTAAAAAATGCAGATTGGTTGGGGTTCAGTTTTCTTTAAAAAAATGCAATTAAGACAGATTGATGTCTTTATAGCAGCTTATTAATTTTAGACCTATCTCTACTACATACTCTTTATATCTGTCTGCTGGCAACACTGTCCGCGATCGATACAAACATTTAAAAGTGTCCGGAAAATATTTGTTGCATATTCCTTTGGGAGATGAAGATAATTGCATTTTATTTACGTTACAAAGATAAATTACCAGAAATGAAGGTGTTTGCGAAGCACACTACTGTTATAAAAAAAACTCTTCCTACTGTCGAAAAAGGTGTTATCGATGAAGTGCGTATTATATTATTTTGTAGAGTATTTATATTAGATTGTAAGGTATTTCGCTATAATAAATTAAAAACTATTAAAATTAGATGTATATATAAATTTAATGTCATAAACGGTGATTGTAAGCGCTTTTCTCTATTTTTGTCTTGGCTTTAAATTGAATCGATATTTTCAACATAGATAGTCTGATGGGTATATGATTTGAGTGGGTAGACCTGCCCTTAGGCGTCTGCGCCTGCGTGTAAAATATCGATCGAATAAGAGGCTCTAATGGCCCCGTCCTAGAGTGACGACCAAAATAAATACATTAATACCTTCATTTTTCTGCCCCCACTTTCTTGGACCACTTCATTTAGTTGATGATTTAATTTAATTTTTATTCTGTACAGTCTTAATAACAACAGAATTGCAAATTAATAAAATTAAAATAATTGTAACTGAATAAGGTTCAATGCATATTATTCTATGCAGTTCGGTTTTATTAGAGAAATTGGTTAACTGCTCATAAACAACACTATTTTTTTTTGTGATCAAAAAATCTTAACATACAAACTTTCACATAATATTAGTAAAAATATCTAACATAAACCCAATTATATTTAGAAGGAGGACATCGAGAAAGATGAGTACAAGTCTTCACGAAACTTTTTATATGTCCTTGCTATGGTGGCAGTGACAACAGTCTTGGTAGTCTCCTTCGGAGTGGTGCTTTCTCAACTAATAATCAAGATGAAAACTGGCCGGCATTACCAGGGTTTCTGTTCTATCCTCATTCCGAAGGACATGGGAGAAGTTAGTATATATATATTTAATATCTTGGAATAGGATGTTAACTGTAGGTTCATGGATTTCATATGTAATGGAATCATATATATTTATAAAAAAGCAAATATTTAGTAAATAAAAATTCTACTTTTTGTCTGAAGAAAAGGGAACATGTGACCCTGATTCCTGAAATTAGAATATTGTAGGTTTGTGAAATGAAATTAAATAAGAGGTCTATGCTCTGATTTTGTCTTAGTAAAATAATTAAACGATTAAATGAAATGTGATTATTTTTTTTGTAACTATTGAAATAGATAAATATTTGCATAAGCAAAGGTCTGACTTTTATTCTTCTTTATTAACACAATTTCAATTTTGTTTTATTTTCAGTTGGCAATTGAGAGTAATGTGTTCGATACTAATTTCCATGTGCTATCGATTAAATTGGATGATAATGATGTCCAAATTGTAAGCCCTGTTCATGAATTTAGTGACAAGTTCGTGCAAGCTGTTCGTGAGGAATTGGATATTGGGGGAACAATTGAGAGGATTTCTGTAGTTGATGATGGGCATAAAGTCAACTTTATTCATGATTTCAATGATAACACTTCAGGTAATTACTACTTATTTATTTATTTTATTTCTTAAGGAAACAAACAGTACAACAATTTTTAAAAATAAAACAAAACAATACACAAACCAATCAATTTTCCAAACATACATTATGCATAAATAAAGGCAGCAGACACATTTATAAATAATAGTTTAAAAAAACTAAAAACACGCTTTTTATTATAGAAAACCAAACTAAAAAATAGAAAATAAATTTTAATAAATTTAAAATAAGAATAGTGTTAAAAATTTCAATAAATATAAATTAATAATAGTGTAAAAAAAAAAAAGGTATTTTAATTAAAAAACGCGTGGGGTGCTTGGTGTCAATAGTTATAAATATTTTATTGACAGATATGAGTAGAGTGATTATCATTTTGATAATATCTTAAAAAGCACCCCACGCTTTTTTTTAAATAAAATACATTTTTTTTATTTACACTATTATTAATTTATATTTATTGAAATTTTTAACACTATTCTTATTTTAAATTTATTAAAATTTATTTTCTATTTTTTAGTTTGGTTTTCTATAATAAAAAGCGTGTTTTTAGTTTTTTTAAACTATTATTTATTTTTTACTTTTTAGTTTGATTTATTTATAAAAACGTGATTTTTTTTTAGTTTTTTTTTTAAACTAAAAAAAATCACGCTTGAAAAACGGCTACCAGAACCAAGGAAGGCCGCAGGCGCGCAAATTACCCACGGAGAATTACATACTGACATACTGACATACAAGTGAAGCTAATAAAAAGCGTGTAAAAAAACAAAATAAGGTAGACAAACAAATGTAACACTAAAATTATTTTAATTTTATTTATTGTACACCACATAATACAGGAAAAAATAATAATCTTACTACTATTATTTTATAGTGGCTATACAAAAGGCGGTCTTATAGCCATTTCTTCCAGATAACCTTGCGATTAGGAAAATTTTCCTACATACATATTATAGACTAGGGGCCCATCCCGGCTTCGCACGGGTGGAATATTTACTTTAAAACATTTTACCGCATTTCGGTGCCCCTCTACCTCGGCGTTACTCGCTGCACTTCGAGTATCACCGAGATAGAACTACACCGGCCCGTCGCGTCGGTGTGTATTTTTTGTTTATATTGATATTTTTAATTTCGTAATATCTTTGGAATGGAAGGTCCGATCTTAATAATTCAAAAAGTAATTTACAGGTATTGAAACAGTCTTGAATATGAAATAATTTATTTGGATAAGGATTAATACAAAGGTATGGAAAACATGGTCTGATTTTGATAAGCATTTTTATCAACTTTTAAAATATAAAAAAGTAGTTATAGTGACATAACTATAATAGTTGGACATATGGTCTCGCGGAGTTTTTTGTAGATATTGATACGTTCTATAATATTGTAGAACATTTTTTTGTTCTATCATCAATACTTTTCGCAGCGCATGCGATGAAAGATATTTTATGGCTATTTTTTTTGCACCTTGGGTTGGTTTTAGTGAGATTTTCTGGGGATCTCTAATTTTTTCTTGTAATAAATATAGCCTATGTTACTCAGGGATAATGTAGCTTTCTAACGGTGAAAGAATTTTTGAAATCGGTCCAGTAGTTTTTATGTTTATTCGTTACATACAAAAATACAAATCTTACTTCTTTATAATATTAGTATAGATATCATAACATTTTGGAGTTATGAGCAGGCATTTTAAGCATACGGCTATGTGTAGGTCGCAACTTAGTGGGGGAAATTAGCAAATTCAAATTTCTCCTTTAAGTAAGAAGGAGAGTATGGGTTAAAAACATACAGTACAGAAGAGAAAGAAAGAAAAAATTAAAGCAAATATAACACACAAAAATCAAGCTAATTTGTAATGGTATTATGCAATAATCTTTTTAATTATGGATTGTACAAACACTAATATCAACATCAAAAAAAAATATTTCTAGCATAATTGGTATTAGTAAAAGGAACGTGGAAAAAGGATAATTCTCACATCTTTGTCACTTGACATATATTATATTCAGATAGAGTAGGTTTTCAGAACAATATTTATATAAATTATCTAAATCCAATTGATACATATGAACAGTAATTGATTACATTCACTAGGCTTAGCTATGCGTCTAAATATCTTCATGTCATCGGTATACAACATGATAGAAGAATTCTTAAATAGTATTAAAGAGAAGAGGACCAATGCGAGCCTTGAAGGACACCGGAAGGTATAGGCACAAAAGTAAAACAGTAACTTTTAATTGTAACCACCTGACTTCTATTACGAAGGTTAGATGAAAGCCAACAAAACAGATTACCGTGTATTCCAATATTATTAAGTTTAGTTAACAAGACATTGTGAGAAATTTTATCGAAGGCCTTCGAATAGTCAATATATACAATGTTCACCTGCAATCCCTTATCCAATTCGACAATCACTTTATGAACATATTCACAGAGATTGGTTTCAATTGATTTTTTATTAATGAAACCACGCTGTCTATCAGTTAAAACGCATTTAATTAAATGGAAATATATTATCATAAATTATTTTTTTGAACAATTTAGCAATCATACAGCTTTCTAATTGGTCTGTTATTTTCAATACTATGTTTATCACCACACTTAAATACTGGTACGATATAAGAGCGCTTCCTAATAGACGGCAAGGTGCCGCAATTTAGTGATGTACAGGACAACAAATAGATTGGATATGAAAGAACTTTGTGACACGATTTTTAAAAATATAGGAGGTAGACCGTCGGCACCACATCCTTTATTTACATTTAATTTTTTAAGATAATTTTCAACTATAGGACTTAAAAGCTCAACATTACAACTCATTTTGGATATCCTTGTAATTAGCTTTATGAAATAATCGCACTAAGCGTGGAGCTGGGACAATCGAGGATGAATAGGAAACTTCAAACTGCACATCTAGTGTTGGATGATTAATATCCTCCTTAACAAGTGGATTATTTCAATGACTAACTGAACAGTGTTTATTACTAAAAACTAAATCTAAATATTGGTTATTTACATCAGGAATTAAACTGTTTCAAATCATAAACATCTTACAATAGAATCTTTACTTTTAGGAATCATTGACACTGACCGTTGCTGGGTGATGGACCTTGATCCAGACTTCGTCTTGTCCCCGGACTCATTTATCCACGGCCTGGAGCATGGCGGCACATTCGACGTTTCTCGTGTGAAGGCCAGCCTTCGAGCGATAATCCCGGCGCTGGACGACCTGTCCAACGTCAACATCGAGCTGAGTTTACAGTGTTTGCCCAAACCGATATATCGCCTTACGAAGGATTCCCCTAGAAGTAAGTTTTTTCTATTTCTTTACTAATACACTTACCTTTATAAAATGATATATTTTTTCTATCACTTTCACATCTTTTGTGGTACATAACATTTTCAAAGCATAGCAATCAGTTTTTCAGGTACTAAAATTGTGTCATGTTGTATAAATGCTTTTAGAAATAATAATAATTATTAAATTAATGAGATTGATGACTGAAGTAAGAAAGAGGTGATTGAATTAAAAATAGCTAATTAAAAAAAACCGTTGAATTTATTGTTCATACCTATTTTTTAAAAATAAGAAAAATAATCAAATGAATGAGATCGAAAAGTCAATTGTAAGATTTCTTATTATTACGATATTGTTACATAATGGTCACAAAAGGATTTGTTACAAAAGGGTGGTAGATGGTAAGAAGAGAGGTTAATTTAGATGTTCCAGTTGACATTTATTTCAATGCTGGAAGGTTTTTAAGTCCATAAAGATAGATACCATGACAGTGTTGTCAATATAATTGGAATGGTATTGTTTATATTGTAAGTTTTAGTAACGTCATTCACTGCTTTCAATACATCTATAATCAAGAAAGAATAACATTTTGCAGTCGCAAAGCGATCAACGTACAACCGGCAGCACGACTACCTGCAGTTCGCTGGCAAGCATGTCCAGCAGATCTTCATCGAGAACATGGTTGACGTGCTTCAACATGAGGAAAAGCAGAAGAAAAAGTAAATGTATAAGAAAGAGGGTAGTTGGACACTTATTACCCTTTAACATTATATGTGCAAAGAATTTATGATATACTAACGCCATCTCTTTGGAAGGAATTTTTTTTATGTAGATGTCTCAACTACCTTCGATTTAGGTGTTTTCGGCAGTTAGTTGCCAATATTCTCAGACTATTTATAGACACTCTGTCTTGCTATCTTGATGTCCATTCTTTGGGTACGGTCGATGCCCATTACGTCCTAATATACTTAATAGTTGAAGACTTTACGGCTCAGTGTTGCCAATACCTACACTAAGAACTCCTGACTTTTTTGTATAATGACATATTTCCTCAGAACATATTATAATGTTTACAGTTTCATTATAGTTATTTATGCAACTGTTGTTTTGATACCTAATTATCAACAGTTGCATTCAAGACTTTATCTACACCCATAATTAATTCCTCTATAAAGGATTCTGAAACAGTTTGTTTACTGCTGCTAAAATTAAAACAGCCACCCCTAGTAACCTAACATCATCCATTACTGAGTATATACAGATAAACTAAGAATTAATGAAATAATTATTTATTGTAGTTGTAATGAACATTAGATATAGTGCAATTATTCAAATTCACTTAAATATGTTCTGTAATGCTGGAAGGCTCATTATTTTTAAAATAAATAAAAAAAAAGATATTAAAGAAAAATGGCGGGGATTCGAATAACTTAGAAACGCGCGCGAATGACTGTTCTTTTTTTGAAATTCATACAGATACCACGCACCTCGCATCGAGGAGGATATGGCTGTCTGTTGAGTAAACCCTTTGCGCAGAAGGAATTTGAGTGTTATTATGAAATTCAGTACAACATTATATGATACGTTTGGATGATATAATGGTTATTAGGACATTGGGTGTTTTAATATTAGCAATAAGCTAACTGTTCCAGAATCTTTTATAGAGGATTTAAAGCATGGAAGTAGATAAATAACTATTAAATGTCACGCACTGAGTAATAGCTACGACATTCCACATTAAAAACTTTCACTACATCTGCTTATAATATAATACTTCTACAAAATAAATGTTAGTGTTAGTTTAGTGTTTAACTGTAAGATCACAAGTTTCAATGATTTGCTTGATAGTTATTTAAGATGATTTATCTCATAACGTGCCATCATAATTTATACCAAAGAGGTTATTAAGTTCCTTCTATGTATCGTTGTATACAAAATGGCGTCTACGCTTTTTGAATATAAAAAATTTGGAATTTATTTCTAATATTACGCACATTTATTTAGGACCAAGTTCTAGTAAAAGTTACCTGAAGAAAACAAGATATGCATTTAAAAAGGTAGAACTGTAGAGAAAACTATCGATATTTTGACTCGTCTTTATTTTCTACTACATATTGAACTCTTAAAGAAATCGATTTTATACGACTTTGATACTTGAAAAATATATCGATATGTTTCTATTCAGTCAAAGTTTTAATATATTTATTTATTAATTTAAGGTTATTGTAAGTTTTTAGTATTATTTGAATGCTTAAATATGTTATTTAATATGATTCCTCATTACATATCAAAAATACTTTTATTTTTTTCTATAAAATACGATGCTTTTTATTATTTTTTTATCACAATACAAAAGTAATAATAAGTCTGTGTGATGTAATCACTGTTTAGTTTGTAATTCTCATAAATAAATACGTGTAATCAAAATATTCGTGTTTCATTTAATTCCTTTATAATAATTAAAAAAATTTGAATCCACATAGATCTGAATGGATTAATAGTTTTGCTTAGCCCAATTTACCACGTGTATTTAGGTTTAATTTATATATGATAATTCCCAAACACATAACGACCACGCAGCTCGACATGCACTTCACCCCCACGCCGATAGATGGCGTACGAGCACACTCATTTGTTTACTAAGTATTCTAGAGTATTTTTTTCGCGATAAAGGTAGCCTATGTCCTTCCTCAAGCTCTACTTTATCTCTACAACCACATTTCATCAAAATCGGTTCTGTGATTTAAGTTTGATTATGTAGCAGACACCACAGTTAAATCGTAGTTTAATTTGTTTAGTTCGTATTCTCAAGTGTTACCTACGTTTCTTAAATATTAATTTCAAAATTATAATATTAATATAGTTAGGAATTATATGCTGTTAAACAACATAAATATTTAGATAAATAATATTAATTTTACACCCTAGCACCATCTATTGGTGTTACTTTATAATAAAGAAGGAAACCTGTTTATTTTGTTTGAATATGGGTAAGTATGATTTGTTTTTATTTTGAAACAAATATTTTAGTTTTTAATAATTTGATATTAATGTATAATTTTGAGACTCAAGTCAGATCATGGCGTACAATTTTAATTTGATTGTATGTATATTTGGCTCGGGAACATTGTTAATTAATTTTCAAAGGTTGGCAACAGTGTAAGAATACTGATTGCTGAGACGGATAAAGATCATCATCACAACCCATTGATGTTCCACTGCTGAGCCAGGTCTCTTCCGCAGTGTGGAGGGGTAGGGATAAAGATAATTTATTATTATCCCCCTGGAATTACGAATGTTTCTGGAATAAAAAGTATCAAGATAATGTCACTAGCTTTCACTGTTTATATGAAAAGATTACGCAGATGCGCACTCCTAGTTTGATCTTGAGGTTGAGACTAAAGCGTCAATTGTTTTATTTCTTTGGTCTCATTCGTCGACGGGGCGTGTACGAAGTTCCAACGCATTCTAAGAGATGTCACTACTGTTTCTCTTGTATGTAAAATATATATAAATGTTAAGATGAGACGTATTTTGAAATCATTGATATCTTAGCGCCTACGCCCTCTTAATTTTATTCGTCTTCGTCAGACATATTTTTTTTTGTATAAGTATATGTTAAAAATAACTTTCATTTTTTGAAAATGTATTGGACTGAATAGACCTAATAAATAGTTTAGTACTTTAATCTAAGAATAAAGAAAGATAGATATCAAATCATTGCTAGTTTAATAGAATAAGAGAGGGAATAATATAAAACAGAATGCAAAATGTTTACCAAAGATGTTTACAACATTCGTATAATATATAAATTCGTACACAAATACGATGGAAATGTTAACAGATATTCAACATTTTTTTTTAATTTAAGGACTTCAATTGCTTTTTTCTATTTCTTTTTATTCCATAATAGAAAAGGCACAGGTATTACTCCGTACAGCCTTGTCTTTAGTAGGTGCATTTCAATTGCCTGATGGCGCTCTCATGGACTCTCCCGTAATACGAAGACCTTTTTGCCTTCTAAAAATTTAGGGGGAAAAATCTGAACTGGAGGTTCTTTTGGAGGGGTTAAATTTTTTATTATTATATATATTTTTTTAATGGCATTTTCAGGTAATTAGTTTTCGGTAAAAAATATTTTTAATAGTTGGTAACACTGCTGTGTATTATCTTTTATTTATAATAGCAGAATATTTAATAAAAGAAAATGACAAAAGCTATAGCATAGTGTGATAGAATGCAAAATAGTGTACAAAACCCGTGTAATAATAAATAAACTGGAATAAATTTGTATACGGGCGCGGGCGGGGCCATTGTGTTACACAAAACTTGGCAGAATATACGTCGTGCTTCTTCCACAGTTCCATTTTTGAATTTTATAGAACGCGCGCCATCGCCATTCGCCATTCCCGTACATGTATTGTGTCTATGAAAGGCTATTCTTCGATATTTCCACGCGAATTTTCTGATATATAGTTTTTTACGTTGTTGCGGTATTTTTCGTAATAAAATGCAAGCGTGCCTTTAATGTTATAAAAGGTATTTTACAATTTCTGCTCTGCATGCAGTAGAACGTACAAATTGGTATTATTTGAGTACAGAATACACCTGTGATACATTTGTATCTGTCGTTTCTTTTTTTGTTTTCCGTAGAATCTTTTAATCAGCAGTGATAGGCTAGTGGTTAAGACGTTGATTTGTACTCGGGAGGTTCGAGTTCGATGCCCCACACACGCACACAGCGACGTCTTGAAGGAATAATGTGTGTTTTAAGCAATTGAATATCACTTGATGTAACGGTGTAGGAAAACATCGTGAGGAAACCTGTACTCCTGAGAGTTCTCCATGTTCTCAAAGGTATGAGAAGTCTTCCAACCCGTACTGGGCCAACGTGGTGGACTATAACCTAATCCCTCCTCAGAATGAGGAGAAACGGCTCAGCAGTGGGCCATTAATAGGTGATGATGATAATCTTTTAAAGACAGACTATTACAGCCTCGTTACTCGTTATATTTAAATGGAAGTGAAAACTGTGCACAAAACGGCAATGAAAATGAGAGGTAATTGGCTCACATTTCAACCCAACCGTATAATTTATATAATGTACTATATCAATAACATATCACATCTATTTTTTATTTTGTATATAAATAAATGTGTATGTACGCGCATAACTTCAGAACGACTGCACTAAATCAGATAATTCTTTTGTTTTTTGTTGTCAGGAAAAGGTTTGTATAACAGAAAAAGTAAATGAGACAGAAGAACTTTGAATACACCTCAGCGAAGTGAGCGCGGGTGGGCTAGTAATATATAAGCTAAAAAGATAATTAACTCTCAGAGCTTCACATCAATATCCACGCACCCAAAAAAAAGGTATACCAGTATATTAATTAACGATTATAATTGCGAAAACAACCATAACTGTAACCAATAACGATTCGTCGCTAAACCCCTGTGGTAATACGTTTCATGTTTATTATAAGTTAATCATATTTATGACGTCGATAAACATTAATTTAGTAGGATTTCATCAGATAATTTTGCGTGTTACGCACATTCACAGCGCACACAGCGCACACAGCACACACAGCGCGGCAGCCGCAGTCAATTAACGCGATCAATTATTATTAATCCACAATTATCATTCCCCCTCTCGTGATGTTTGTTCATATCCAGTTTATCTACCTACACACACACACTCGTGTTATCAACAAAACTTAGTAATGTATGATCTAAAATAAATGATATGAAAATAATGATGTGGTCTGTCTGCAATTTTCACAAATAATTTTATCCGCAAAAAATTGTAGCGCCATCTATCAAAACACATAGGAACTACGTAAGTGAAGCATTGAATACAATGAGCATAATGATTGAATTTCGCGTACGGTGACAGTGCGTCAATGGCAGTCGGCCTGTCGTCTCTATGGAAATTATCATTTTTATAAACATTAGTTTATATAATTGTTAAACACGTTGTATCTACGAATGAGATGCGTTGGTCCTAAATTGCTTTGTTAGGTTCCATTTACTGGAGACATTTTTTGTGTTCGTTAGCCGGATTTTATAAAAAATAATATTTCACTACTCTCATTAAGTATTCTTTGATTAAAAGTAAGGAACATCAAAAAATCAGTCCAAGAGACAGGCGGATTGTAAATTACTAGAAAGACCAACTCAGATATCCAGTTTCATCAAATCAATAAAAAAACCAAGAGACCAATAAACCAAACTAATTACACCGGTCAACACGGATTTTTAGTCTGGCAACAAAATGTCAAATTTTGATTTCTTCTACCTTACTTATAATGGGTAAAATAGGTTTTTTAATAAAGTTTGGTTTTATAGAAATTTCGTTTTCATAGAAAATTTCATATTATTTCGACAAGTAAAGTCTGTATGCTATTCTGCGACTCAGTCATATACAAAAGTAGTTGCTACAGTTTGTAATAGACATACATACACTCAATACAGTAGAATGCGCGACTTGTCGCCATTTTGTTTTAAAGTATTACCAATTATTATTTTACTCTCCACTAAGAACTTTAAAACTTAATTATCAATATAAAACATACAATAGCAAACTTATTTCTTCATAAATTAAGTTTTTGGTTATTTTTCAATGTAAACACTCAGACAATAGTCATTAAATAACAGACACAAAAAAATTTTTTTTTTTTGTTGACTTGTGTTATTGACCTTTGGGCTTTTTTATATCTACTAATGCTGACATACAGGTATTGATAGCCATTTTAATATTTCCAGTTTAGTTTAAACTGAATATCAAGTTCATTAAAATTCACTTAGCAGTAGAACGTTGTATTTTCATTTAACAGACTCTTGGTCGGATAAGAGTTGGTATTTAGCTAATGATCTCGAATCCCATATCTCTGGATCTCCGATACAATGGCTTATAAAGGAAAACATCGCCTCATCGCCGAGTCGCGAGATAACGCTTCATCCGCGCAGCGCGCACTCCTCTAATAACATTTGCATATCTTAATACAAGACGATTCCGATACGATGTATTTCAGACTGTTATAACTTGGTACCGGCGGTAGCTATTGCTTTATTTCTTATTAACAATTTGGAGAAATACTAGTAGCAACTTGAACTTGATGGTAAAGAGAGAGCTGTTTAACAGATTTCTGGCATGCTTTTACCGCTTGGCAGGTTGGCAGGTTAAGAGTTACCGCTCACGCATTATTGAACCAGCTGGAGAGTTTTTGCTCGTGACTGGGGGGGGGGCTCGAATTGTGTTGACTGGGGTGTTTTAATTACATACTAATCCCCCGTATAATAAAACAGAAGTCTCGGAATTGAAAAATTCTTACAGATTACACGTCAATAATAATAATACTAACAGTGGAGCCGCGAGAACTTTACGTTCTAAAGGTATATGTGTCATGTAAGTGGTTAGTTGGCACGTGAGGTTCCACTCGGGAGTGACCAATGATCGGGTAGAATACCGAGTGCACATCCCTACCCTTAAGCCGGCAAAGCTCAGCAAATATTGCCCCTTAGTTGCAACGTATAAGCAACCTTTAATGGGGCCCATTGATGAGTTGGCGAGTCTCCGTCTACCAATTTTTCAATGTATAAAAATTACCGAGTCCACTATCACCCCAATCCATAGCTCAGCATTATTAGTTTCCATATATCGATATAGCCCTCCACAAGCCGGGGATTGTCCTTGAGTGCATTGTCATAGTGCATACAGGGATAATCGCCGGGTTGTGTCACATCTCATATTAAATTGTCTAAAGGGCCTCTACGTGTCGGCTACGGGTCCGCGCACGCCTTAGAATACAATTTCCCTCTGCCGCTGGGAGGGCATCTCGTAAGAGCCGAGTAACTCGGCACCACAAGGTGGCAGGGGATATGTTCCGCAGCATTCTTCTCTTCATTCCCCTTCCTCACTCTTATCTTCGGGGTGGCAAAGCATCGGAAAAATAAGAGTCACTCTCTTGTATTGTTGATGTCCAAGGGCGACAGTTACCATCTAGGCCGTCTGCTGGCTTGCCCCTTAACTGTCATAAAAAAAGTGATTGACCTCTGCAGCTATTATGACAAGACCATGGGATTATATGGTGCTCCACGACCCAAAAAACTGAAGGACTGCGATGATAAGACCGTAGACCATGGTATAATGCATGGAGTTCTTAATTAGAGACAGGTTTTGACTTAGAGGCGCCTTAAGATATCACTAATCAGGTTTCTCATTCTTAATTAATTAGTAATTGTTGTTTGGTTAGAAAACAGCACAGTATTTCAAGTTTATTTAAAGATCAAAGTCCCATTTCTCGGTTTTCTCTTCCATTATCCCAAAAATGCTTTGGGACCCCTCACTATTATGTATTTGACGGGGTAATATATTAGAATATTTCACTGAATTTTAATTTTCCGTGAATACATCAATAAATCGAGGAATCTAAGTCCCCTTAAATTGAAGTTTAAGGGGACTTAGATTCCTCGATGGGCAATTGTAGGAGTCTAAAAAATCGTAGTCCTAATTTAAAAAAATTGAATTGTCACGTTAACAATAAATAACGAAGAGATCGAAGTACATAAAAGAATCGATTGGACTCTCGTAGATTGTAACGCACCTAATACAAATGTGTGTTGAGAAAGTTTTAATGACTCTATTCCCGATTGAAGGAACGCCTACCGCCACGCGCCATAGCCATAGCCATGGGCTTCAGTATGTAAATCAACCCCTTCGCTCCCCGGCCACCCGGGCTCCAGGGACATGGGATTCTTAAACTTTATGTCTTTTAGATAAATGTGATTTGCGTAATGACTGTTACGAAGTTGAATAGTTAAATTACGATATTTTAAGTTGTTAAAATATGATACTGGTATACACATGGCAACATTGATATGATTGTTATTGGCCAAGAAAAAACTGCGATCATACAACGATTACCAATCATTTTCATTCAATAGGATTTAAATGCTTTAAATAATTAAAAACTTTGTTTTTCACCACCAGAGTATTCTATTTCAATGCCTGAAAAGTAATAAAAAATGAAATAATTTAATAAGACGATGAGCACAGGTTTGTAGAACAGAAAGAGCTCTAGCAAATGAATATTATACAATTTATCAAAGAGCAAAGGAATTGTTGAAAATTAAAGAAAATAAAATAACGCTACGAAAATACATATTCCTTAAACTACTGCCATGTCTTAAAAGTGTTAACAGACCACCAATATATTAATTACCCGTTAAGGGACGGGTCAGAATACAAATTTTCCGCTGCCGCTGGGAGAGAATCTCCTAAGAGGCCAGTAACCAGCACTTCGTGGTGGTAGGGGATCTGTACCCAGGCTGACTTGCGACCGACCGTCATGTGTCTTTGACGCGTTTCGATCAACCCGCATATGGGGCTTCTATTCAATTAATGCATCAGTATCAGTGGACTAGGGGTTCTTACTTAGGGTGCACTGAAACCGTAGCATTCTTCACTTGATTACCCCTCCCCCCACCTACCTTTGCTTTGGCAATTCATCAGTAATAGAAGAGACAATCCGCATTATTGCTGATGTCTATGGGCGACGGTGGCCACTTACCATCAGGTGGGCCATCTGCTAGTTTGCCCCATAACTGTTTTAAAAAAAATTAAATTTAGATATTCTGTGGTGGTTAATATTGATTTTAAAACCGATATTTTCATTGGAAAAAGAAAAAAACATCTGAAGAGTTAGAACGTATATAGTTTATGCTGAGGTTATACGACCAGAGCAGGTGTAGTGTATAATGAAGGCAGGTTTGCACAATTTGCATTTCTCAATCCGGCGTCCGGATGGTGCGTGATTGATGACTCGGATTTTGAGAATTGTCTCATTTCACAGGTGAGAACTGTTTTGTATAACCTATGCACACAGCATAGACAATATAATCTGTTTGGAAAATATCAGCTAACTGGTTTATTTAACATCGAAGCGAGGGCTGGAAGAGCTCCGTTAATTTAATTTACAATTGGAGATAAAACCTCAGACGGCTAGATGAGGAAGCATAAAAATAATTTATACGTTGTTCACGCTTTGTTGTCCTAGCGCGGTCGTGCGGCCATCTTGTGTTCGTTACATTTTAAATTAATATATGGTTTGGACATTACGTTTCTATGAAACATATTCATGATATATGATATTTTTAATTGAAAAATATATTTTTACTTTTTATATGCCTGTAAATAGAAACATTAATTTAAGCACAACAAATCTTTGCAGTTCTAATTATACCGACCAATTTCCTTTATGTTTAACCCAAAATACTTGGGTAATGCCATGAAGTTATAAGTAAAGATGGAGACCACACTTCGAATACCTACTTGAAGCTGCCTATGTATCACTATCTCGTTCTCAGAGGGCAGACCCTCTCTTTCTAAGTAGGGTAACCTTTATTTTTAACCTGGAAATTGCTATAAGTAGTTACTTTTTAATGGTTTAATTATCTAAATCTCTGTTTTCTACTAATAACCCTAAAGATTGTTTACAATAAGATATGTATGCGTATAATAAATTACAAAAGAAGATGTTTGTTAGTGTGAAAGTGGATGTTTCTGAATTTGTAAATATTGTAGATTATGAAACCTACAAACCTGAACAGCTGATTCGTTCGAGATTGGTTTTAGTTATTCAGTGGGATCTTTTTATCCAGTGAGCAATTTTTAATATTATATCTATAATTATATTATACGGGACTATAATATTATTTTTTAAATGGAAACGGTAATACTACACTAAAAAGAGAGGTCTGCCCACGGAGAGTGAGATAGAGATACGTACGACTATTGTTCCAAGTGTGGCCTCCATCTCTACCTATAACTTCATGGTAATGACATTGGAGTATGTTTTGTATACTAAGCTGTGTTGCACTCCAAAAATCTATTAATAAAAAAGGTGTTACAAGAATATATTTTTTCTCTCTTAATTATTTGTGAAATCACTTAAAGTTATTGCTAAGAAGGAGATGAAAAACAACATTTAATCACTCCAAATCTAATATGGCGGATGCTTAAATATGAGTTCTTTTTTTATTTCCATATAAATCATGAGTGTCCGTATTATTTTTAAATAATGCCCATAAGTGTCTATATCCATAATTTAATTAATATCCAAGCGAAGCGAGGGTAGGCTAATCTAGTACACTTTGGTAACAATAACTATTGATTGCATGTAATTGCTTTGTGTATAGATTCATTGTTTAGATATTATCTTATGTGGGTTATTGTTTATAATCTGTATTGCAAACTGATTGGTCATAATGTCATTGAGGTTCAGCTCGAGCTCTGCAGCAAATGAGGCGTAGCCAATGATTAACAAGTTTCTAGTATAAAAGCCCAAACAAAAAAGTTCATCAAGATTCATGTTCATCACGTTTGGTTAAATAGTGTTATAAGGTGCATGCATTTGCTCTAATGGCAACACTAGGTCGTATCTGATTGGTCATTAAATAATGACAGTCTACGCGTGCTTTTTTATGCCTTATCAGCACGTTTCCCGCGTAAACTATCAAAATATGACGTTTTGGATGGAATTTGAATTTGGAATTTGGAAAAAGTTGCTAGGAATAAAATTACTAAGAATTTAGATTGTTAAAAACATTAAACATTTTTTTATACATTTAAAGAAATTACCTTCGTTTCTAATTTAAAATATCATGTTTTCAACTGTTTTTTTTGTTTTTAGTCACAATCATTATAAATAATGTATATGTATGTATTTTTACTATAACAGCAACTTTTTGATACCTTTTTATTTAATATCTCGTCTATAAGGTTGCCTGGAAGAAATCGTTTCAAGCGATAAGCATTTAGTATTATCTTTTACTTTAATATTTTTACTCTGTATAATAACTTCTAAGTTTGGTGTACAATAAAAGTATTTCCAGGATGCTAATAAAATCTATGCTACAAACATTATAAATAACAGGATGCTACTCAAATTAGTGTTACTAACATCATACATAAAAGGATACTGCTCAAATCAATGCTACTGACATTATAAATAACAGAATGCTTCTCAAATTAGTGTTACTAACATCATATATAACAGGATACTGCTCAAATCAATGCTACCGACATTATAAATAACAGAATGCTTCTCAAATTAGTGTTACTAACATCATACATAACAGGATACTTCTTAAATCAATGCTACCGACATTATAAATAACAGAATGCTTCTCAAATTAGTGTTACTAACATCATACATAAAAGGATACTGCTCAAATCAATGCTACTGACATTATAAATAACAGAATGCTTCTCAAATTAGTGTTACTAACATCATATATAACAGGATACTGCTCAAATCAATGCTACCGACATTATAAATAACAGAATGCTTCTCAAATTAGTGTTACTAACATCATACATAACAGGATACTTCTTAAATCAATGCTACCGACATTATAAATAACAGAATGCTACTCAAATTCGTGTTACTAACATCATACATAACAGGATACTTCTCAAATCAATGCTACCGACATTATAAATAACATAATGCTTCTCAAATTAGTGTTACTAACATCATACATAACAGGATACTTCTCAAATCAATGCTACCGACAATATAAATAACAGAATGCTTCTCAAATTAGTGTTACTAACATCATACATAACAGGATACTTCTCAAATCAATGCTACCGACATTATAAATAACAGAATGCTTCTCAAATTAGTGTTACTAACATCATACATAACAGGATACTTCTCAAATCAATGCTACCGACATTATAAATAACAGAATGCTTCTCAAATTAGTGTTACTAACATCATACATAACAGGATACTTCTCAAATCAATGCTACCGACATTATAAATAACAGAATGCTTCTCAAATTAGTGTTACTAACATCATACATAACAGGATACTTCTCAAATCAATGCTACCGACATTATAAATAACAGAATGCTTCTCAAATTAGTGTTACTAACATCATACATAACAGGATACTTCTCAAATCAATGCTACCGACATTATAAATAACAGAATGCTTCTCAAATTAGTGTTACTAACATCATACATAACAGGATACTTCTCAAATCAATGCTACCGACATTATAAATAACAGAATGCTTCTCAAATTAGTGTTACTAACATCATACATAACAGGATACTTCTCAAATCAATGCTACCGACATTATAAATAACAGAATGCTTCTCAAATTAGTGTTACTAACATCATACATAACAGGATACTTCTCAAATCAATGCTACCGACATTATAAATAACAGAATGCTTCTCAAATTAGTGTTACTAACATCATACATAACAGGATACTTCTCAAATCAATGCTACCGACATTATAAATAACAGAATGCTTCTCAAATTAGTGTTACTAACATCATACATAACAGGATACTTCTCAAATCAATGCTACCGACATTATAAATAACAGAATGCTTCTCAAATTAGTGTTACTAACATCATACATAACAGGATACTTCTCAAATCAATGCTACCGACATTATAAATAACAGAATGCTTCTCAAATTAGTGTTACTAACATCATACATAACAGGATACTGCTCAAATCAATGCTACCGACATTATAAATAACAGAATGCTTCTCAAATTAGTGTTACTAACATCATACATAACAGGATACTTCTCAAATCAATGCTACCGACATTATAAATAACAGAATGCTTCTCAAATTAGTGTTACTAACATCATACATAACAGGATACTTCTCAAATCAATGCTACCGACATTATAAATAACAGAATGCTTCTCAAATTAGTGTTACTAACATCATACATAACAGGATACTTCTCAAATCAATGCTACCGACATTATAAATAACAGAATGCTTCTCAAATTAGTGTTACTAACATCATACATAACAGGATACTGCTCAAATCAATGCTACCGACATTATAAATAACAGAATGCTTCTCAAATTAGTGTTACTAACATCATACATAACAGGATACTTCTCAAATCAATGCTACCGACATTATAAATAACAGAATGCTTCTCAAATTAGTGTTACTAACATCATACATAACAGGATACTGCTCAAATCAATGCTACCGACATTATAAATAACAGAATGCTTCTCAAATTAGTGTTACTAACATCATACATAACAGGATACTTCTCAAATCAATGCTACCGACATTATAAATAACAGAATGCTTCTCAAATTAGTGTTACTAACATCATACATAACAGGATACTTCTCAAATCAATGCTACCGACATTATAAATAACAGAATGCTTCTCAAATTAGTGTTACTAACATCATACATAACAGGATACTTCTCAAATCAATGCTACCGACATTATAAATAACAGAATGCTTCTCAAATTAGTGTTACTAACATCATACATAACAGGATACTTCTCAAATCAATGCTACCGACATTATAAATAACAGAATGCTTCTCAAATTAGTGTTACTAACATCATACATAACAGGATACTTCTCAAATCAATGCTACCGACATTATAAATAACAGAATGCTTCTCAAATTAGTGTTACTAACATCATACATAACAGGATACTTCTCAAATCAATGCTACCGACATTATAAATAACAGAATGCTTCTCAAATTAGTGTTACTAACATCATACATAACAGGATACTTCTCAAATCAATGCTACCGACATTATAAATAACAGAATGCTTCTCAAATTAGTGTTACTAACATCATACATAACAGGATACTTCTCAAATCAATGCTACCGACATTATAAATAACAGAATGCTTCTCAAATTAGTGTTACTAACATCATACATAACAGGATACTGCTCAAATCAATGCTACCGACATTATAAATAACAGAATGCTTCTCAAATTAGTGTTACTAACATCATACATAACAGGATACTTCTCAAATCAATGCTACCGACATTATAAATAACAGAATGCTTCTCAAATTAGTGTTACTAACATCATACATAACAGGATACTTCTCAAATCAATGCTACCGACATTATAAATAACAGAATGCTTCTCAAATTAGTGTTACTAACATCATACATAACAGGATACTTCTCAAATCAATGCTACCGACATTATAAATAACAGAATGCTTCTCAAATTAGTGTTACTAACATCATACATAACAGGATACTTCTCAAATCAATGCTACCGACATTATAAATAACAGAATGCTTCTCAAATTAGTGTTACTAACATCATACATAACAGGATACTTCTCAAATCAATGCTACCGACATTATAAATAACAGAATGCTTCTCAAATTAGTGTTACTAACATCATACATAACAGGATACTTCTCAAATCAATGCTACCGACATTATAAATAACAGAATGCTTCTCAAATTAGTATGTATGGAATATAACTGGACTGGGTTTGACTTATGAAAGTTTCTGAGTTAAACGCAGACAAACATCATGTATAAGATGAGGCAAATACTTAGCTTTAATTTATTAATAAACGAAGCCTTTAAATAACGAGTGATTAGCGACAGCGAGACTGCGTGCGATTGTAAAGGTTCATTAATATGCTAATGCACGGAGTGTTCGCCTGTTTTGTTAGTTCTGCTCAGCTCTGCTCAAATATTCATTTACGTGATGTATTAGCAATCTATAAATTATTATTGATACTTACAGTTATCTACATAAACATATAGACAGACGATTGTATTAACTCATTAATTGCTATAGCAAAGCTAAATAGTAACACTATTTATTATTACTTTTTGGTAACACCAACTAAATGCCAAATGCCTTTCAGAATCTTAACTGCACAATGCCCTTTGGATGTCTTCCTCATAAAAATAGGGGTTGTTATTATAATTTATATTGTTTTTGTGTTATCTAAATTAATCTAAATTCAATTCATTTAAAAAGAAATGGTTTTATAAACTTGGACATGGCAAATAAAGAGTTTAGATCTTGATCATAAAAAATTGGAAGTAAAAGGATAGAAAAGATTCAGAAAATATATGTCTACACCAAAATAAATTATATTATAAAAAATATTAAATTAATTAAAAAATAAAATGACTCATCAACTAGTAAGATTATAAACTGTGGTAATATTTGAACCAGACCTTGGTTCATTTCGGTATTTATTGGGTACGAGTATATTAATTAACTTAATAAAAAAACATTAGATAAGTTAATATGTTCGTTAAGTTTTCTTAAATTTTCTAATTTTCCGCACTATGCTCGTAATTTTTTCTTACATAAAAACCTTCTCCTGACAACTAGCAAAACAAAAAAGAATTACCGAAATCGGTCTAGCCGTTCACGCGTGATACTGTGACCAAGGGAACTAAGGATTTTTCAAATTTAAAAAGATTCTTAGAGATGAGGAAATTTCCAATAAAAAATTCCCTACTCCTGGAACTCTATCTTCATTATTTATAATTTTAATTTAACACTGAAAATGAGTCTCTGCGCGACATTTTTACGGCGTCAAAAGCGAATACGACACATTGATTAATTTTTTAAGGTAATGAATATTTAAAAAAAAAATGAATAAAATTATGGTGTATTCTGAACACTGAAGAATTTATTTCCATTGGAAATTATACTTAAAGTTAATTTTTCAACGAGTTAAACGATTTTTTTTAATGATAGATAAGGGACAAACGAGCATACGGTCCACCTGATGGAAAGTGGCCACCGTCGCCCATGGACATCGCGTTGCCGCCTCGAAGATAGAGTGAGGAGGAGGAGCGAAGAGAAGACTGCTGCGGTTTCGATGGACCCCGAGCAAGAACCCGGTGTTCATTGGAATCGCAGCAGTAATGGGATGGGAGAGGGAGGGATAGATCTGGCCCACATGCGGCTCGGCCGCAACGCGTCAGAGACACTTGGCGGTCGGATTCGCACGCTGGCGGTCGCAAGCCAGTCGGGGAACCATTACTCCTAAATAATCAACGATTGTATTGGTGACCTTTTTGTCAGTGATATCATTATTTACACAAAAAATTTTAAATAAATGTTTATTTTCAATGTAAATATCTTTTTTTTAAATCGGTAAAATGATTTCAGTAGGTGTTTTTAATCTGAGCCGTAAATTGAAACGTCATAATTGGATATTATTGAAACTGATGAGTTATGTAATTGTGACTGATTGAACTTATTACTCATGAAAATTTTCATGCGAACTGAAAGTGTTGGGGAAATACTGTTTTTTCATAGTCAATAAACTTTTATATAACAACTTTAATTCAAACTCACCTTTTTTATAATATTTTCACAAAAGAATTATGTGATCGTTTTGAGTAATCACTTTACAATGATTGAAAAACATCCTGCTGAGTTTCTTGCGACGTTCCTTTATACGTTTACAGCATTTAAAAAAAAAAATTCAATATTTGAAAACAAAATGGAATTGAAACTAAAATCTAAGTCTATCTTTAACTGAGTTAAGACCTTTAATGATGTAGATAGGATAGATTTTATCATCATAAATTAGTATTCGCGGGTAGTTCATTTTGTCTTACTTCCAGTAGAGGAGCACGTGAGTAATGTTTTTGATAAATCTAAGTATATACTAAGACTAGTTAATTTATATGTATGCATTTTAAGATAACTTAATACGTCACTTATGACAGCATCCTCAAGTAAAGCGTAACAAAAATAAAACATTTTCTCGTCTCGTGGAACAATATCTTGCATCTCGCAGTCTCCGCCCCCCATCAATCATAATGTTGGGTAAGAGGAATATCTTGTACAAATTATACGATTATTAAGCAATTGTGATTCCAGCTCGCTTGATTGATGTCCCGTCGAATACAGATTTTAATTATGTCCTGATTGTTCTGAAATAACAGGTTTATTAGCAGGATGAGGTTGAATTTTATTCAGTGTTGGTTATCCATACTTAATATTATGTAAATTTTTAGTGAATTTATTTTAAAGAGTTACAATATCTCAATCACAATTGAAAATTTGGGTGGTCGCTTAATTTAGAGTACTTTAATAGTAAACACGTCATAATGTTACGTTTTTTTAAAGATTACTAGCAGTTTGTTATCGTTTGTATAGAAATCATCATCAGAAATCTCAGTCCGAATCGCATTGATCTTCGTCTAATAGTGAGAGTAATGTCGGGACACTGCCCACTTAACAAACACTTATTTACCATAGGCTTGACTGAGAGTCCTATCTGTAGGTATTGTCTGCAAGCGGAAGAGACGTTTACCCATGTTGTCCTGGAATGCGTGGGCAGTGTCGCCACACAACGGGCACAAATCCTCAAGGACATGAGGTCGCTCCAAAAAGCCTGTGAAGTTCCCAGGGAACTTCTGCGCTTCTGGAAGGAGCTGGGCTGGCTCTTATAGCTAGCCATCCCTGCACGCACAATGGATCAATTTAGAGTCTACGTACGGAAACAGGAGCCCACTCACAATACAATACAATACACATCACAATCAAAATGAGGAAGGTGTTAGTCTAGTGTGAGTTGGTAGTCTTCATACCCCCACAGAGAACTTTAGGGCACTCTCAGGAATGCAGGTTTCCTTCACCGCTAAAGCTAGTGATATGTAATTTCTTAAAAACTATTCAAGGATCTCAAAATACTTCTAGGATGCTTATAATTAGAAGATCTCAAATATTCGATAGATGTTCATTAAACTGTATCAATCTTATAATACTTATTATTTCTTCACAATATAATAGTAAGTTTTTTTTTAATTCAATTCATATAAACGTTATATAAAAAATATTATCTACAAAATATGTGACTTTCATTCATTTAATTTATTAACATATTTATTCATGTTAGAATCCGGATACGTTTTCGTGTTATTTGTATGAAGCTCCGCGTCCTTATTATTTACTAGTCGACTTATACCGGGCTTAGCCCGGGAGCAATTTACCATGTATATTTAGGTTTAATTTCATATTATATTCACCATATCACTTATCGCGGTACTTAATTTTTTAACATCGACGTTATATAAATTTGACTAATTCCCAAAGACACAACGACCACACAGCTCGACATGCACTTCATGGGGGTCCACGTCGCTAGATGGCGTACGAGCAGACTTCTGTTTACCTTATATTCTTAAGTATTTTTTTCGCGATAAAATATAGCCTATATCCTTCCCCAAGCTCTAATATATCTCTATGCCAAATGTTAACAAAACCATTTCTGTGATTTAAGCGTGATTGTATAACAGACAAACAGGCATATCTCAGTTAATAGGTGGTATAATATGCTTTTTTGCATCAAAAAGTAGCCCATCTGTATACCAAATTTCATTTAAATCGATTCAGTAGTTTTGGTGTGAAAGCGCGACAGACAGACAGATCGGCCAGAGATATTTTCGCATTTATTATAGTAAGGAAGTAAGGATTATTACCTACGTTTATTAAGGGTTAGGATTATTAAGGGGCGAAGAATTTAACTTAAACTGTAACTGCTTTGAGTAGATTCTACGAATTAGCTACGCTGTTCGTAGGCTGCTACGTTAGCGTAGGCGTCTACGAATATGTAGTAAGCTACGACATTAACGTTGTACTGATGAATACATTATATTTTAGAAGACAATATAATTAGAATGTGTCAGGATAGGGTTTTACTATACAAATACGTTGGTATAGGTCAACCTAAAATATATATTTAAAGTTACTTCTTTATGATACCTAAATTAATAAAATGAATAAAATACTTTTAGTCATTTTTTAAGAATTTAGTTTATAAAAGATCAACTATTTTAAACATGACTGTGACAAGACTGTTCAATACTTATAATAATTACAATATTACAAAATATATATAATCTTGAATAAACAGACAGACGTCATGATTGAAAGTTCCCATCTTAACATACAACACAAATCCAAAGTTATCTCATTTATAATAAGTCGTGATTGAGTTACGCGTACTTTCAAATGAGAAGATTTGCATGCTGATGAAATTAAATCTGCCCGGGGGAAATTAAAACGAACCGTCAATATTGTATACTTAATCAGGGGGTGGAGCCCCTCTCATATATGCGTTGACAATTTTGGTTAATCTATACTAATATCATAATGTAATACGGGGTTGTTTAAAGACATGGAGTTGAGAGACACATCCAATAAAAATCTATCAATATTTCAGTGAAGAAGTATAAATAATAAAGGTTAACTTGCGATATTGTAAACTGTCGAAAGATTGTAACTTACTGCTTACAATTACAATTTGAATGGACTAAAATACTGTTTTAAGGATGTCTGTGACGTCCTCGGCTATGGGAAAGGTAGCCCGTTCGCCCTTGCGTAACACAGTAAGAAAACATACGCAGCTACGCAGCTTCGACTTCCGTACTACTCGCACGTGTTTTCGCACTGTATTACAGCGTACGGGGGTTCCCCTCATTCCGTGTCTTCGCTTTATGTTATTTACGTACTCTTTACTAAAAATTATGTTTGAAGAAAAAAAAATATAAAACACTTTTTAATTAACGCGTCTTACTATTTAAAAATTAAATCATTTTTGTATGATCTTTGGTTAGAGAGAATTTAGTTTTTTTTAACCACAAAGTAACTCCATGCATCTAGAGAAATAGATTTTTATAGATAATTCTATTTTATTTTTGAACTTTCAAAGGCACAGAAGAATGGAGTTCTCAAGACTTCATAATCACAACTCATTAATAGCCCATTGCTGAGCAGGATCCCCTCCTCAGAATGTTAGGCTATAGTCTACCACACTGCCCAGAGCGGTTTGGCAGACTTAGAGAACTTAGGGAGTGCAGGTTTCCTTACGATGTTTTTCCTTCACCGTTCGTTCACCGAAGAAGACTTAAGACACTTTAATAAAAGCTATTCGCCTTACACTCGCAGTTACAGCAAACTCAAATTTCTCAAAACACAACTACTTTAGACAAAGAGCTACAGCATGAAGTTAGCAACACCGTTTTTATACGTATTCGCGAGTAATTCTTCTATTTTATTTCAATTATACCCACATAACAATTTATAACAAGATAATTTATATATATTTGTCGGGGATTTTTAGCGATAAGAAGGAAGGAGGTGAGCTGTTTTTCAATATTGGGGGGATGGTATTGAATGGAATATTGGGTAAACGCAACGTAGATACTACTACGGAACCGATAAATAATCAAATATGATCTCTGACAATTACGAGAGAAACCTAAGCAGTGTCTTGGACTTGTGACCAAGGTGTAGGCTTAAGGACGTCCTTTAAGTGATCACGACACTCCACTCCACACTCCACTGCTCAGGCTCTCTGTTTAAACCCAAGGTTAAACTCACATAAACCTAACCTAACACTATTCAGAGACTACTTTACTTCTTGAGAGACCGCGCACGACTAAAACTTTAGTCATACTGTCGATGGCATATAGAGGGTTGAAACTATCAAAACAACGGAAGTGACTACTACCCTACTCCAACGCCATAGATACCGATAACGATTCGATTATTCGATAGTCTTTTACTATTCTGCGACATATATATAACCTATGTTCTGATAGATTATGGCTGTTGTCAAACAGAGCTCACCTGGTGACCATAATGACTTTAGGACTGGTGTGGTGTCATTATGCTGGGACTTCATTTTGAAGGATTTTGTGTCTAAACTGCATATTATTGTAATAAATACAGCTAGAATACTCGTGATGTAATAATAATGATTTCTATCATGGCAGCGTATGTATTTTTTCAGCTTTTTATTTGGTACAACTGAATGATTTAGTTGTGCCAACTGTAAAATGCTACTCAAATCAATGTTGTCAACATTATAACTAACAGAAGTATTCTATAAAGTAATTTTATCAATTCGTATTTCGTAAGAGGTAATATTATCTCGTATTACAAGTTCGAAGCTAAAGGTAGAAAGCTGACCCCATACAGCCACATAACTTACCCATAAGTAGGGACGGAGGCAGTGGCGTGTGAAATCAGATGATGCGGTACAAAGTTTCCCATAGGCCTCCGCCCCCTGCCTGCCAGCCAGCCAGCCGAACTGCCCTGTCACCACTTCCTAATGAGATCACAAAAACTCTCTACATTTATAATTAATCTTCACTTTCACTTCAAATATGTTTTATACTAGCAAATCATTCGGTTTGCTTCATTGACATTATTTATTTGATTTATAATATAAATGACTTGTTTTATGATCTATTAAATGAAACGATTCTATTGGTCCTTAGTAAACAAATTCCTTGCTCGGTGAAAACACTGCCTAACGAAGCAAACTATATAGATATACTAGGTAGTCTACTCAACTATATAATTCTTTGTAAAGGAAATGGCGTATACTAACATAGCAAAGACATATTATATCGTCCGCTCTCGCTCTCGCTCTCGCCTATATACAACATAATTTACACGTTTCTTTCGCTCTTAAAGTTAGTAAGTATAGTTAAATGTTTAGGTGAGAAAGTGAGTAGTAAAAGCTAGTTTACGCTCGGTGAAAAGGTTTAAATCTGATCCTATTATCACAAGCCCTAGACCCTGCACGGCTTCCTATAAATATCATTATTATCTATACAAGGTGTGTACATTGACGTCAAGGTTAGAAAAAATAATTTAGTAAATTTATTTATCATTTTTTTATGGCTCAATTTTGACAGATTTCACCATAATTGGTATAGTTTTTAAAAACCATACTATTCATCTATTTAAGAAAAATAAAATTAAGCAAAAATCTCAATAATTTATTTCACATATTAAAAGTATTACACTAGTCAAGATTAAACTAAAAATACGAAAAATAATACGTAACTTAAAACTATCAATAATCTTAGAACTTACATAGGAGTGATTGGATAGCCCAGGTACTGCTCTACCTCTGGACTCTTTACACTCGCTTAACATAATTTTTCTTATTGGGATATATAGGATATCATTGCAACCCGTTAATGGCCCACTGCTGAGACAGGTCTCCACCTCAGATTGAGGATTGAAGACCACAGTATACCTTTGACAAGTTTAGGGAATTTTCAGGAGTTCAGGTTTCCTCACGATGTTTTCCGTTAAAGCAAGTGATATTTTGATGCCCAGTGGTTAAGACTTCAATGTTTTCCTCGCGAGGTCCGAGTTCGATCCTTTGCACACACCCTATATATCATCACCATCATCATCACGACCCGTCAATAGCCCACTGCTGAGCCGGGTCTCCTCTTCAGAATGAGGAGGGCATTAGGCCATGGTCCACCACGCTGGCCCAGTGGGCGTTGGCAGACTTCACACACCTTTGATAACTTTAGTAAGTTTAGAGTAAGAAACTGAAGTCTCAACCACTGCGCCATCACTGCTGCCTATATATATATTTGAGCAATAAAACTGATCCTTAGTCATAAATAAAGCATTCAAAGGACAGCTATTTAATTGAAGGGCTGTAACTTGTAAGTGAACGTGAGTAACTTAGGCGTCAAGGGATAGGACGCTTTGATTTCACACTCAGCCGGTGACGTAATTACATTTCCATCTCGTGAGATTGACACTGCAAAATTGTCGCACAAATTACCTCATTTCGTTGTTTTAAATACCCTATTATGTGTGTAACTGGTTTACGTGTGAGGAATGAAACCTATTACTGCACAGAAATACGTATTACAAGCCCTCGCTTCACTGAAGTATATAAAATATAAATGTACAACTTTGTATAATTAATTAAATGAGTTATAGTATATGTCGGGGTATAGTTGGGGGAGGATAGTGGTGAAGGCCGAGCCAGGCTGTAGTTAGGGTAGAATGTTAGTAAAGAGGACTTGTTGTTAGTCCTTACATTGTATTTAGATGTGTTAACACAACCTTAGGTTAGGTTTAGGTTAGGTTAGGTTTGCCTTATGTTAACCTAACCTAAGACAGACTCTGAGACCGGGCTGTGGAGGTTATGATCATTTAAAGGAGCTCCTTAAGCATACACCTTGGTCACAAGTCCAAGGCACTGCCTGGGTTCTTGTTCAAAAACTACAGAATCGTGATATTTGATTAATTAATTCATTCAAATACGGCCTTCTCCATATGTTTCGGTCACTTAATTTATTAAAACCGGCTCTTTTTTTATTCTATGAATTCGTTCATTTAAATCGGCTCTCTCTGTTCTGACATATATATATTCAGACTAACAGTACTGATTGTTGACTAGATTACTTTTAGGATTATAATTTAGACTCAGACCAACAGCGTTACCGCTAGAATACTCGTGATGCAATAATAATGATTTCTGTCATGGCGCCGTATTTCTTACTAGTCGACTAGTCGTCTTCGTCCGGGTGTAGCTCCACTCCTATTGATGATATATAGCTTAAAACCTTCTTCGATAAATGAGCTATCTAACACTGAAAGATTTTTTCAAATCGGACCAGTAGTTCCTGAGATTAGCGCCTTCACGCAAACAAACAAACTCTTCAGCTTTATGTATTAGTATAAGATATACGAGTATGAGTGTTGACAAGAACATAAAATTAACAGTATTAGGATATTTGGATATTTAGATGTTTGTAACTCAATCACGCAAAAACGGCTGAACAGATTTTGATGAAATTTGACACCTAGATACTTCATAACCTGGATTAACACATATGCTACTTTATATCCCGGCAAAGTTCATAGTTTCGGGATAGTAATAAAATATTTATTGAACGCCTGAATATTTCAATTCTTACGTTGAAAATTAAATTGCAACCTGAAGCAGGTTGACTAGTACTTAATTAATTAAATATAAAAAATAATACAATTGCTCTACAATATGTACACATATGAGATGTATGTCTGTGCCTTAGAAGCTCTAACTTGGCTAATTTTTTAATGAGATGATATGTGTTCCTGTTTTAGATAATGTTACATCAACATCACGACAGAATAATCATGATTACATCTCGAAAATTCTAGCAGTAATGCTGTTGTTCTATGCCTAAGCTATAAGGAGGATATACTAGTCAAGCGTCATACTGTCAATCTACGTATAGACCATAACTCCTTTTTAATAAACTATAGATATATCATATCCTATAAAAGATAATCCATTAGTGAAAGTTTCCTCATTTATTGTATCTAATAGTGATTGAATCGTTTCAAATGGCAACATTTGCATGCTGATTAAAATAAATCTACCCTGGGGAAATTACACTCGTCGATACTGTGGACTTTAATAGACGGAATAGAATCGTATTAGCGCATATATCTATACTCTATACTATTATATAAAGAGGAAAGATTTGTTTGTTTGTATGTTAGGCTCGAAAACTACTGAACCGATTGTAAAAATTCTTTCACCGATAGAAAGCTACATCCTTTCCGGGTAACATAGGCTATGTGGTGTTGCCATAAATATTCTAAAGAAAAAGATATGGCCATTTAAGTGCAATAACCTAATCATTTTGTAAATTGAAGTATTTCTCAGGAACTACTAATCTGATTTTAAAAATTCTTTCACTGATAGAAAACTACACTATTCGTGAGTGGCAAAGGTGATTTAGTGTTGCCATATACATTTTTTAATTAATAGAATATGGCCATTTTGTTGCTACTAACCCGATTTTAAAAATTCTTTCACTGAGTCAAGTCTATTTAAATTTTATAAATTCTCGTGCAATCTACTTTTGCTGTAAAGGGAAAGAAAAAATTTGTGTTTTTATATGTAGAACGGGATAACTTATCTTTAAGAGATCTCTTCCAGTTACCCTTTCTGTGAGAGAAGTAGATGTTATTATAATAAGGATTTATTATTTATCTACTAGTCAAGCCACGCGACTTAGTCCGCGTGTAGCTCCGCTCCTATTGGTCGTAGCGTGATGGTATATAGCCTATATATAGTCTTCCTCGATAAATGGGCTATCTAACACTGAAAATGATTTTGAAATCGGAGTAGTAATTCCTGAGATTCAGGCAAACAAACAACAAACTCTTCAGATACTAAAATTATAAAAAGGTAGAGTTTGTGAGTGCGTGCGGTTGTAGGGGGTAATCTCTGGATCTACTGAACCGATTTTGAAAATTATTTTAACAATAGAAAGCCACGTTATTTGTGAGTGTCATAGAATATTAATTAACCAGAAAAGTGAAAAAACTTTGTCGTGTAGTCGAATTTGCTGCAGTAAGTCGGAGAAGAAACGAACGAACGAAAACGTTTCGTACGAACGCTGCCTTAACGATGAGAGAAATGTGATTCATAGGTGTGGGTAGAGTATGAATGAATAAATAAGTGAGTGTGTCAGTGAGTGAGTGAATAGCCTCTCTAGTTTATTATATAGAATGGGGTGTACAAATCCCACACACATGGAAGCTGGCTGGGCCCGATTTCAGCTTCTTTAAAATTAAGGGTTATCTATTGTCAGTTAGGCGATAAAGACACAGTACTCACAAGTTCTTGATGATTTCTTATCTTCTTTCTAATCTTCTTTTGGGCATGCCCAAGCACCACAACACATAATAACACTAAGTAGTTCTAAATAGTTCCCACTTCACCACCAGTCGGTTTTCGTCAGTGAATGGTCAATTAACTAGCGTTTTGGGAGATATAGCACACACAGGACTCGGGATATTATCAATCAATAATCACAGGGATGTATATCGCGCGCGTACGCCGCTCTCTTCAACTGACCCACAACTGCCTCACCCGGCGGCGCCACTAACACTACTTAACACCCCCCACCCCGCGGGGGTTTATAGTAAACATAGAAAATACATTTGTTTTTATTTTATTCTGTTTGAGTTATCTCATTCGTTAAAGAATGAGAGAAAGAAAGATTTTTTAGTGTAGAATAAATTGCAATTGTTCGCAGTAGGTTAGTTTTAGTGAATAACAGAGTGAGTGAGTTTAGGCGAGTTGGTAATTCACGTGCGCGTCCTCTGGCGGCGGCCAGTCGCCAACTATTTTAATCTAACTTGCTGGCCCTTTCCCGAACATTCTGGACTTGTTTAACCGTTAATAAGTTTACAGGAACAACTTTCTTATTACTTGTTACTTTTATTTTTCAACACAACGCTGTTATTAGTGTTATAATGAATTTTCATATTAGTTTTTGGTATAAATATAATCTATTTTTTAATATAAATAACCATAAGCACACAACACATACTCTCATTATTTTTTTTCTTACTGTTAAATTTAATTATTAATTTAATTTTAATCTTTGGTTTGAGATAGAAAATATAGGTTCGTCTTTCATTGTTATTTCTTCGTCTTTTATTTTTGTTCGTCTTTCGTTGAGGTCCCAAAAATATGTGGAAAAATAATATAAACCATTTAAAATCTTCAAGATAGGAAATTTAATCTTTAATTCAATACAACCTCTTTTATGCGTCCTTCGTTGTTAAATCTAAATACAATAAAAAACAAAATAATAATAATTTCCCGACCCCACAATTTTTGTAAAATAAATTGTAATATTATTCTAAAAACTATACAAATGAATAAAATTGTAGTGTCTGTTTGTAATATTAAAATAACCGCTTTTTACTAAGTGCATATGGATGTATACACGCACACACCACATATACCAACAACAACATTTTTTTACTATTTTTGTCTCTCTGTCTGTTTGTTCCGGCTAATCTCTGAAATGGCTGGACCGATTTTGACGGGACTTTCACTCGTAGATAGCTGGTGTAACAAGGAGTATCTTAGGTTGTTTAACCCATAGGAGCGGAGCAACACGCGAACGAAGTCGCGCAGGTCGGCTAGTAAATATAATAAAATTGTAGAATTGCCGTGTTTGTTCATGCTGGATCAATTTGAATGAAATTCGGTATACGGATACTAAAGAATGTGGATTAACACATAGGGCAATTTTTAGCGCAGATTTCCGTGGGATATAAAGGTAGGTATAAAAAAGTTAAAGCTGATTTATATACTCAATTTAACATATAGGCGTTTCTACGGGACTATAGATCACAAAAGGGCAATGCATTAAAACCATAAACATAAAGGGGACCCCATTACTAAAACTCCTCCGTCCGTCCGTCTGTCTGTCACCAGGCTGTATCTCATGAACCGTGATAGCTAAACACTTGAAATGGTCACAAATGATGTATTTCTGTTGCCCCTATAACAACAAGTACTAGAAACACAATAAAATATATATTTAAGGGGGGCTCCCATACTACAAACTTGTATACCAAATACTAGCAAGGATTCGTTTTGGAGGTTTTTTTTTATATATTATAATATTAGTAAAAATTCAATCAAAATCTATTGCGTTATTCAAGAGAAACCATATATAATAAGTATGTCTTTTTGATATCATAAATTCCTGTTAAATAATAAATACGTTTAAAAATACATTTTCCTTCCACAAAATGCATTTCCTAAAAATCGAATAGTAGTAAAAGTTAGAATTTATGATGCGTGCCAGTAAGAATTTTAGCGTACCTGTGTTGTATACCCCACAACGCAGTTTGCATCTTCTGATATGTTATTACTATGTGCGGTAATAGGAACTTGTGTGTAGGGGTGTACGTATCGCAAAAATGTGTGGCGGAAACTCCGCGTGTTAGACAGGTTTATGTATGCGCTCTTGAGCCTAGTTTATACTTTGTGTTATACTTTTATATTTTCATATTGGTGATTATTCTTCTACATACATAATAATATGTATACGCGTACCTTAATGTATAAGTATTTCATTTAAATTATTACAGTGTACTCCACTTTTGTTATCTTTGTAGAAATCTTCTCTTCTTCTTCTTGTGCCTCTCCATTACTGGAGGTTGGCCGACAGCTCAGCGAATTTTTTGCAGTCTTGGGCTAAGCGAAATAGTTCTTCCACACTGGCGATCTTCAACCGGGACTTTTTTCTTTTTCCAGTGCGTCGTTTGCCCTCTACTTTGCCCATCATTATAATTAGGGGCAATCGGTATCGCTCGTGTCTCAAGACATGTCCCAACTCCCGGCTACTGGCGACGCGCTGGAAACTAGTAGTTTGTAGAAGTAAATAATAAAAAAGCATAGTAAATTTGACGTTATATAATTATGTATTATTGAATTGGAAATATATATATACGTTTGATAAGTTTGAAGTGTTATAAGTTCATTATTTAGTGGACTATACATCCCACAAATAAATTCATTGGTCTTCTTGCATCAAAAGTGGGAAATCTTGAAAAAGGAGAAGAAATAAGAATGTTACAGTTTTTGTTGTTCTAAGGAACAAGTGCACATGGAGCGCAAACGAGCAGATGGTCCACCTGATGGTAAGTGGCCACCATCGCCGACCGTTGCATCCTCGAAGATAGAGTGGGGAGGGGGAGTGAAGAAATAAAAATGCTGCGGTTTCAGCGGACCCTAAGCAAGAGCCCACAGTCTACAAGATTCGCAGCATTAATGGGATGGGAGAGGGAGGGAGGGGTACGTCCGGAATGCGTCTATGACACTTGGCGATCGGATTCGCATGCTGGTGGTCGCAAGCCAGTCGGGGAACAGATCCACCTACCACCAAAGGGGTGTTGGGTTACTCGGCTCTTACGAAATGCTCTCTAACCCCTCCCCTCACGGGGAGAACTACCTCTTTATTATTTTTATTTTTATTTAATTACCAATACAAACATTGGTTATATGTAGATAGTTTAATAGGCACAGAAGCCAGACATTGGCTTAAACAAGGGTAGTGAGTTCGTAATTAGCTGACTCCTTAGTCAAATAAATAAATTAAAAAGAAGAAATAAATATTAAATAACAATATATAAAACTAGCAGGCTGCCCTCGCTTCGCTCCGGGTATTTAAAGCAATATGATAATTGTTCTTTAATTGTCGCTCTGTAATTGTGTAGTTTTTAATTATTTGAAAAATGAGAAAGAGTAAGAAAAAGTTATAAAAAGAAAAATAAAAAAAAAACAAAAATAAAAGAAAAGCGACAGATGATAAAAGAAGGAGGACAGAGAAAAAATAAAATTGAATAAGTAAAGGAGAGAGAGAAAGAGAGATAATCGAAAGAAAAAAAATGAAAAGAGGCTAAACATTCTGAACAGATAAAAATAAAAATTAAGGAGAGAAAAGACAGAGGATGAGAGACAATGATAGTGTTATAAGAGGAAGAGAGACGGGAATACTATAGACTTCTCTCAGTTAAAGAATTTTTTAGGATTTGTAGTTGCTGAGAAACTCTTCAATTTACAAAATGACCACCTTATGGCACTTAGATGGGCATATCTTTTTAATAAGAGTATTTATGGCAACACCACAAAAGGATGTGCATTCGAAAGGATGTAGCTTTCTATCGGTGAAAGAATTTTCAAAATCGTTTCAGTACTTTTCGAGCCTATTTGCAACAAAGAAACATACAAACAATCAAATCTTTCCTCTTTACATAATAGTATAGATACATATAATTATTACGAAATCCTACACAACACCTATATTTTGATAAAAAGGTAACCAAACTGGTGAGCTGTAAACAAAACAAAATAACTTTAATTACTTTCGATATTAAACCATTAATAACTGTATAAATAACTCAGAAAGTATCCCTTCGGGCTAAATATTAAATTAGTTGTGAACATTGCGTTAAAATAAACGAAACTGTCATAATAACAGTCATAATCAGGATAGTTGGGCCTTTATATGGAACCAGTGTCTGGAAAGGAGTGTATTTGGTACAAAGCCTCTGTATTAGCGTTATATAATTCCTTTCATTGAAATAAATTAGTTTCCACAATGGGAATGTTGGATGATACAAAACCGTCTCTATTAAAGTTAAGTGTTAAATAACGGGAACATTATTAGCGGGTAGATCAAAAAGAAGACAATGTTTAACTTTTAGTGCGATAGATTAGTCTCAGTCTCTCAGGTGTTGTCGTGCAGTGAACATGGTAGTTAGTGTTATAGTGTCGTGGTTAAGGTCCACGTAAGTTTACTTTATTATCTATTGTCGTTAGCGAGGTCGAGTGGTGGAGGTGAGAGTTAATATATTATGAAAGAGCTCTTTAAACCTGCTCCTGGGTCTCAAGCCCCAGGCACCGCTCGGCTCAGTCTACATTGCATGTGTATACGTATTGCTATACAGTACAGGGTATCATATATCTTTGGTCTACTTAGCATTCCAAAAGATCGGAAATAATTCCCAACGAACATGGAATAAACATTTAATTTGTACTTGGGGTTTGAGACTGAACAGCAGGTTTCCTCAGTAAAGTTTATGACGTAGAGGTGCACTTCATTATTATAGTCAATATTTACTCTATGAAAATATTCGTCAAACTGCTGCGGATCTATTATCGAGAATTTAAGGAAGTCTTTAATCTCTTCTGCTCCTGAGTAAAAAGCTCCAGGTTATGTAACTTGAAGAAATGAAGGGGGGAGGGGGTATATTAAAAACATACAACGCAAAGTAGATACAGCTACTGAACCGATAAATAATTAAACATTATGATCTCTTACAATTATGACTGGAATCTAAGCAGTGCCTTGGATTTGTGACCAAGGTGTAGGATTAAGGACGTCCTTGCCACAATTATGGCTAGGTTAACCTAAGCCGACATATATTTTCCAATATTCATCTAAAATGGTTTTAATAGTTGTCTAGTATCTCAGAATATATTGTACAGCATGATTAGCATACATATTGTATATACTGAGTAATAGGAATGTTCGGCACGCGAGATAGTAATTGATTTTGTGATTGGTAACCATATCATTTTTCATTAAAAATGGGACACGGACAACAGGACGGGAGTCTTTTATAATAATAATAATAAATTATCTTTATTCTAGTAGCTTAGACTCAATTTGTTAGTATACATTAGCTTATATTCTAAATTAAAATACGCGAGTTAGCAACACCGTTGATAAATCTATATTCGGGGGTAGTACGTTTTATGTTATTGTAAGACTATATATAACCACTGTCCCGATAGATTTGAGCCAGTTGTCAAATGGAGCTCGCCTGGTGAGGATCATGGCTGTTACTGTGCGATATCGGTATCATGTAGATGGCACGTGAAATCATGTCCGCGTCTGTTAGCAACACATCATTTTATATTATTTCAAAATACTGACATGAAGACAATATATAACCTTTAGTGCGATAGATTAGTCTCAGTCTCTTTGGTGTTTTCGTGCAGTGAACATGGAAGTTAGTGTTATAGTGTCGTGATTAAGGTTACCCTTCTCGAGGTCCATGTAAGTTTATTATCTATTGTCGTTAACGAGGTCGAGTGGTGGAGGTGAGAGTTAATATATTATGAAAGAGCTCTTTAAACCTGTTCCTCAGTCTAAATTGCATGTGTATACGTATTGCTGTGCAGTAGTGGGTATAATATCTGTCTCCATATTTATGACACATCAGTCCATTAGAAATGGCGCAGCTGTGGTTCACGTATAAAAGTCTAAACGACTTGCAATCATCTGCAAGGATGCTGTAGGAGCTACTCCGCAGCCTACGCACCAGGGATCCACATCTTTTTCGCGTTGTGGCGAAAAAATAATCTACGCCGGCCTCTGCAAACATCCCTGATGCACTACAAAAACGAGGCAGTCCCAACAACACTCTAAATGCATTATTATATTGGACTCGAAGAGCGTTATAGGCTTTTACAGAATGAAAGATAAATGAAAATCAAACAAAACAATTTCTCCTCGAGTCACACCAATCAGAGAAAAAAAAATCATAAATTCATAACCTTCCATTTGGTAGGTGAATTTATGAGGTATCCATAGTATTTTATAAAAAAAAATACTATTAAGTAGGGATCGGTCTGTCTTAATGCCGGCTACGCGGTTATTCCTTTGGGATAACGTGACTGACAACCGCATAACGGAATTGTCCCATCTAAAACGAGATCTATGGTCACATTAACTATACATCGGATTTCCGACTTAACTTACACAAATATCCGTTAATTTGTCTGAGTAATTGTCAGTAATCCAATACTACTTTTTTTAAAATTAATGAGCAGAAAAATATCTATATAACCTTTATTGCATATTTTATATAGGATGCACACACTTATGAATGCTGTGGTCTCTTATAAGTGAGACAAAATATGCTAAAATACCTAAAATCTTATGGTATTTATTAAGGATCCTTAAATAAAAAAATAAAAGTTTCCTTAGAACCTCCAAATCTACAATATTCGTGTCTTCATTCTCCTTTTCATAACTCGTTAACTTGTACTGCCAAGACTTTTTACAAGATTTTTCAGTCATCTTCTCCTCCTCCTCGTTTGTCCATATAGTTTTTGCATTAAAAAACATGGCGATTAAACTTAGGGTCTCCCAGCATGTATTATGTTTTGAAAGCAACACAGATTTGTGGTGAAAATACACCGTCACCGCTAAATCACATTAGCTAAACAGAACCAAACGTTGACGCATTAACAGCAGGACTCGTGTGCATTCTGCATGTTCACTAATCGCCGTTGATGATATTCACTGACTACACTGTTTGTATTTCAAATTATTTATCATACATACTAGTCGATCCATCCCCGCTTCCCCCAAGTAAAAAGTTATTAAGAAACCTGTTTTCTTTATGTTATATCGGAACACAAGAGAAACACAGCGACGCTATATTCGCACTGCTTTATTGGAGGCGTTTTTAATAAGCGACCATTATACACACACACACACACAACACTCCTTCCCATAGATTGGCAATCTCGAAGGTCTTATTTCACTCTCTAGGGCCTCGAAAAATTCTGTGTCCTCATCCTCATCAGGTCCCACCGGTTGCCGTACTCCTCTGGTCACGGTCACCCTGGACGATGTCTCAGACGGGCTCTCATTCATTGTTGTTGCGGGTGAGTGTGAAGTGGGTGATGTCGTCATCGCAATAGACGACTCCTCATTCCCTCCCCCGATTGTCGATGTATCTTGTTGTTCATCGCTCAAAGATGACCTTGGTATGTGACTTTGCGATGACTGTAAAGAAATATTTAAGGGTTCTAGTGTTTCCCTGTCTAATGCCTGGCTTGTTTGCTTTGAAAAGGACGAGTTGTTGGATATTGATTGCTGGACTATCTCATTATCCCAAAAGTCCGTTTTTTATTACTAGTTTCTTTAGCAATAATAATTTGAATCTTATGTTTTTTAACGATGGCTGATGTTATGCAATCTTGAATCATATATATTACATTGCCAATCCTTTTCACAATTACTCCTTTGCACCATGTAAACCTATTGTTACTAAATCGTTTATAATAGATCCACCACCACCATCCATCCACCAGGGAGAAAAAATTTTTTTTTGTTTCCCTCCTTTTGCTTTTGTTTGCGTACACTGTTGATTTTTAACAAATTTAGCTAACGTGACGGACGAAGGCGGCGATGTGGTAGGATTAATTAAATCTAATCTTGTTCGTAATTTTCGACCATAAACTAACTGAGCCGGCGAAACACCTGTGGTGGAATGTAGGGAATTCCTATAATCGAATAAATATTTTAATACTTTTAATTTACAGTCTCTCGTATCGCGACTAGACATAATACTCGACTTTATGCCCTTTTTTACAACCTTGACATAGCTTTCCGCTTGCCCGTTACTGGCCGGGTGATACGTAGGCGATGTTAAGTGTGAAATATCATTCAATTTACAAAATTTGGAGAATTCCTGCGAACAAAACGATGTACCATTGTCAATAACTATGGTCTGTGGCAAGCCAAAATGCGACATAAACTCATACAGTTTTTCAACAACCGCTGCCGTTGTCGTCGTTGAACCCATGTCAAATACTTCTACCCATTTCGTGTATGCATCTACTATAACTAGGTAGGTGCGCCCCTTAATGGGACCGAAAAAATCTATATGAATACGTAGGAAAAGGCTGAGATGGATATTCCCAGGGAGAAATAGGTACGCGGGGTGACACGGGCCGTAACATCTGACAAATTTCGCAAGTACCTATTATTTTTTCAATCTCTACTAAATCTCTACTACGAAGCACATGTACGCCGCACGATCGTATGTCGCACTAGCAGCGGCGTCGACGCACCGCTCTGCGGCCTCGCCCCTCGCGCCTCTCGCTCCCGTCGCCTGCCGTGCCCCCGCCACCGCCGTGGGGAGACTCGCGCGTGATAAGTAATCGGCACTATTGTCTGCACTCCGTATATACTCAATAGTGTAGTTATAACCGCTAAGAAACATTGCATAACGCTGTAAGCGATTAGCTGACACTTCCGGAATTCTGTGGGGCCCAAAGATTGATAAGAGGGGTTTATGATCGGTACGAAGCACGAAAGGCCTCCCGTATAAATATTGGTGGAAGCGTCTTACTCCGAATATTATAGCAGTAGCTTCCTTTTGAATTTGAGAATAATGCTTCTCCGATGCGTTAAGAGTACGCGACGCAAATGCAACCGGTTTTTCTAATCCGTTTTTATTAATTTGAGATAAAATTGCACCTAAGCCTGTCGGGGATGCGTCGACAGTTAAAATAACTCTAGCGTCGGGATCGAAGTGTGCTCAATTAAAAAAAATACTCGATCTGAAGCTAGATGTTTTTTTATTTTAGAGAATGCTTTGTTATGTGCCGGAGACCAATTCCATTTGGAACCTTTTTTTAATAAATCGTACAGAGGACTTAAAATAGTGGACGCACCGGGTACGAAACTTCTGTAACCAGCCCCAAAAACGATTGTAATTGGACTGGTGCTTCTAAAACAGCTTTAACCTTCTGACTGCTGACTTCATCCATAAAAAATTCACATTTTTCCCTTTGAAGCGTTAACCCTGCATCCTGTAATTTTTGGAGCACCGCATTTAGTCGCTTCATATGTTCAGAGTCGGTGGTACCTGTTATTAATACATCATCCAACAAGCAAAGCACCCCGTTCATTCCCGACAACAAACTTTCAATAGCACGCTGAAAAATAGCGGGCGCACAGGCTAAGCCGAAGACTAACCTAGTATATTTATAAATACCGCGATGTGTGTTGATGCAAGTGAGTTTTTGAGATTCCTCGTCCAATAGAAATTGGTTATAGGCCATGGAAAGTTCTAATTTTGTAAGTTTTTGTCCGCCGTGAAGTTTAGAAAATAATTCACTTACAGTATGTAAAGGATATTTTTCAATGACTAATTGTTTATTAATACTGACCGAATAATAAGCACGTAGCCTTACTGACCCATCTCGTTTTAGTACTGGTACAATCAGTGAAGAATATTCTGAACATTCTACGGGTTTGAGGACGCCCAAGGCCACTAATCTATCAATTTCACTGTTCACTTTATCCCGTAAGGCGAACGCGAGAGGCCGTGCCTTAAAGAAAATTGGTTTAGAATTTTCTTTTAGTTTTAATGTCACTTTATATTTATTGAAACATCCTAACTCGCCTGAAAACAAGTGGCTGTAACGCGATTGCTGACCTTCAAGTTCAAGCTCGGTCTGTTTGCAATAATAAATCGATTTCAGTTCAAGGTTAAAGCGCGATATAAAATCTCTGCCCAGCAGTGAGGGCCCGCCGCCGCGCACTACGTATACGTCTAACATGTGTGTGCGATTCTCAAATGCGATCGGTAATCGAATCACACCTATACATAAAATATCCTCACCTGTGTAGCTCATGAGTTTCTTACTAGTCTTTGACAACGGTACATCGTTAAAATGTATGGTATAAGTATTTTCTGATATCACTGTGACTGCGGAACCGCAATCGATTTCGAATGTAAGATTTACTCCACGGATAGACACACATTTCACCATAGGTTCACCCCTAATCGAACGAATATTAAATAACTTACCATCGTCATCGCCGTTTCCGTCGTCATCGCTCGCCATTACATATCTAATTTTTTTACACATTATCTGTAAATGGCCTTTAACTTTGCACTTTTTACATACGTAATTAGCGAATTTACACTCATCAGACGTATAATTCGAGTAACCGCACACTAAACACTTTATTTTGCCGGACTAACACTACTTTTCGTCGACGGCACGTTGCGAATCTTAAATAAGGCGCGCTCGCTATCGGATAACGGCGCCTCAGCGCCACCGCCTCTCTCGTAGAGGGACACCCGCGAACACTGTCCAACGCCAACAGCCGCGCCCGTCTACTCGGTCATCGTTGCCATCCCATCGAGACTGCCCCATCATCACCAGCATCGCATCGAAGCCTCCCCCCCCCCCATTAAAACGTTACACTACTAATAATTGTGCATTGCAATTTTTCATTAGTGGTGTGACTATTGGAAAGGGGCGTTAATAAATTTGACTTCCGATTTTTTCTAATTATTTATTTGAAAAGTAAAAATACTGGTATTACTAAAATAATATTAATGATGGCCTCATCATTTTTTTTATTTAACACGTGTGTATTGTGTGAATTTAATATTACCTTTTTTTAGGAAAATTATAATATAAAACGTATAATATGGTTACATACATGGTAATTGGTATCATTATTTCTAATCTTCACTTTTACATACTTGAAGTTGATCAGTGTCAGTCGTTTCGGAGTTTTTATAAATATACTTTGAAATAAATGTAAATTGGTTTTAGATTAGATGTCAAATCGTCAGTGCAGTCGACTGTCGATCTCACAAGCTCAGTGTAATTAGATTACCGTCTGAGTGGGAAATCAAAGGGTCGCCTCGAGGGTTGCTGGTATACAAACCGAACTGTCCTTTAAATGTTATATCATACAGCAACACTGTCGATATCTTTCCATTCTTAAGGGTAAAAAACGGTTTATCTCAATTTCTGGCAAAACTACAAGTCCTATGAACCAAATTTAAACGTTAAAAATTTTCACGTGACGTCAAAATTTATGTGCAAAATTCAAATAATCAAGTTTTTGGTTTTTTATTTTTAACTTCTACAAAATTAAAATTTTTTTTTTCACGAAATTTGGTGAAAACCTTCTTATACTTTAAATACACAGTGTATTTTTATTTTTTTATTTATAATATTCATTTTTTTACCTTATTATGACGTAACATTGAAATTTTCTAATTTTCAATAGAAAATTCAAAAAATCTGCTTTTTTAAAAAAGTCAGTGGGGTGTTTGTTCGTTAAAATCTCTACTTTTTGATGATGTAAAAAAATAAGTGATCTCGGAGAATGCCCTTGAATTCTGGCTAACGGTTTTACAGCTGCTACAAAATAACAGATATAGGCCCAGACCTTCATAGATGCCTATTTATTACTATTTTAAGATAACGTATATATCTGAGTAGCAGTGATGGCCCAGTGGTTGAGACTTCAAGTCTTCGGGAGGTCCAAGTTCGATCCTGGGCACACACCTCTGACTCTGAGTTATGTGTGTTTTAAGCAATTAAATATCACTTGCTTTAACGGTGAAGGAAAACATCGTGAGGAAACCTGCACTCCTGAGAGTTCCCTAAAAGTTCTCAAAGGTGTGTAAAGTCTGCCAACCCGCACTGGGCCAGCGTGGTGGACTATGGCCTAATACCATCCTCATTCTGAGGAGGAGACCCGGCTCAGCAGTGTGCCATTGAAGGGTCGTGATGATGATATATCTGAGTTACCTACGGAAATTTTTAGCCCATCAAAAGGTATTGCATAGAGGAGTGGGGAAGGAGCTAGGAGGTAATCATTTAACTAATAAACCACGGCTACTTTCCTTACTATAATATGCTTTTATTATACATATAAACCTTCCTTTTGAATCACTCTATCTTTTAAAAAAACCGCATCAAAATCCGTGGCGTAGTTTTAAAGGTCTAAACATACATAGACAGACGGGGAACGACTTTGTTTTATACTTTGTAGTGATAATGTATTGTGTGATTATGTAGATAATATGCTCTGCTATCCGTGCGAGGCCGGGGCGGGTCGCTAGTAGTATTTAAGTAACAAAATAACATGAATTGTTAGTTAAATGGCGTTACGCCTCCAAGTTCACATTCACTATTGTGCTAAGATACTTAACAATGCTAACTACCAAAACTATGATTATACCGTCTTCCTCCATTCCATTGTGCTGCCTAGGGTTGCCACGCGGTTGGGATTCAACGGGACGGTCCCGATATTTAGAATTCAATAAGACATCTTAATCTGAAAGCATAGCAAGATATTTTCTATAATATAGAATGGTATGGGACAAGAGGTTTCCCCATATCATGATAAAGGTAAAGCTTTCTGGAATCATTTTATAATAAATTTAGATGTAACTGTTTATTAAATTAATATTTTACTATATTAACTATTCAGCTTTAAATTAATATTAAGTCTTGTCTAGATTGTGATTCTACCTTCTGTGAAATAATATATTGAGGGGCAAACGAGCTGACGGCCCACCTGGTAAGTGGCCACCGTCGCCCACGAGCGACTCTTGTTTTGCCTATGCTTTGCCACCCTGAAGATAAGAGTGAGAAAAGGGAATGAAGAGAAGAATGCTACAGGTCCAAGAACCGCAGCATTAACAGGATGGAAGGGGAGGGGTAAGTCTGACCCACATGCTCGACCGGAAAGCGTCAATGACACGTCAACGTATGCTGGTGGTCGCAAGTCAGTCGGGAAACAGATCCCCTACCACCAATAGGGGTGCTGGGTAACTCGGATAGATACATTAAAAAGTCATCAAAATAGTTTAAGCCTTTAAAGGCAAAATGTCGAGACAAAATTACATGGTTGTCCTAACTTAAAGTTTATCCTATGTGGCAACCCTAGCGCAAAACAATTGGCTTTGTGCGAATGTGTATTAATTAAGAATATGAAATATGTGATGCATTATATTGCACGTTTAGTTGTATTTACATTGTTATTATTTTACACTAGAGAGAAACTTTAATTGATTTTACTAACAAAACACTTTAACCAGATTCTCTGCAATATTATTACGAGTTTATGTTCAGGGATCGGAATGTGAGACGACTAGTTCACCAGACAGCATTTCTTTTGATGCTCTTCCCCCTCATCACTAAATTTCAGTGTTAATTCTCTACTTCGTTAAACCCTTGTTCTCGGAATTTCCAATTATTACCTTCTTCTGTGAATTCTAGACGTTGAAAGATGTTTTTAATAATAAATTAGAGAAAAACGAATCCACCTGATGGGAAGTGGCCATCATCGCCCTTGGACATACAAAACAAGAGGGTGTTTCTTGTTTTGCTGATACGTTACCGCCTTGATAGTTGACATCAAAGAAATGCTGCAGTTTCAGTGGATCCTGAGTAAGATCCTGAAAATGGGAGAGGAAAGGGGTAATTCTGGCTTACATGGGGTTCGAACGGAATACGTTGCTACAAATTTATAATAATTTTTCATCTCATCTTCTCATTATTCATCTCAGTATTTATATTTATATTATGACGGACTGTTTCGTTTTTGCTTCCTTTCTTTTCCTTTTACTTTACAGTTTTTCTTGCTTTGTTGTCTTCCCTTGCTTTTTTTATTTGTTCTTCTTATTCGTTTCTTTTTTCTGCTTTCTTTCTAACTTGCTTTATTTTAACAGTTTACTCTTCTTATTTCCTTTCATTTTTACTACTTTATTGCTTCATCTCCTATCAGTAATCAGTTAGTAAAGTTTCCATAAACAACTTACATATATATGTGTAAAAGAGACAGAAACAGTTATAATAATAATATTAGATTAGTGAAAGAAATTTCTAAATCAGTCAGTAAGAGCTTCGTAGTATTTTAGCAAGTAACTATATAACATGAATGTATAACAAGTCATACGTCTATACGTCTGTCCTGGTAGAGTGTTCCGTACACAACTACACAGCCACGTACTGTCGAGTGACACTTGACTGTTGAGTGTTACTGGGATTTGAATCAGCTTCGACTTCACTAGAGTTTACATACATTACTTCGAATACTAAACAACTAGATAGTTAGATACACAGTCTAGTACGTTATAGTTACTGATAGATATTTGGCACAAGAACTTGGTTACTCTACACTGATATATTAACGAAATAATAAGTATTATAATACTGAGATACTAATTACTAAAATATCTACCGAATATATGAGATATCCTGATATTTAACTTCTTAGATTTTTGGGGTTTTAATGATAGTTCTGTGGCGTTCTATTTTTGTTTCGCTACCATCTTATATACTTATTAGCTGCTTGTCCTCGCTTCGCTCCGGGTATTTAAAGCAATATTATAATTGATGTCCTGAAATTGTCACTCTGTAATTGTGTAGTTTTTTATTATTTGAAAAGAGAGAGAGAGTGAGAAAAAGTTTTAAAAATAATAGAAACAAAAATAAACAAAAGCGACAGATGATAAAAGAGGGAGGACAGAGCAAAAGTTGAATAAAGAGAGAGGGAGAGAGATAATCGAAAGAAAGATAGTGAAAAGAGACTGATCATTCTGAACAGATAAAAATAAAAATTAAAGAGAGAAAAAAAAGAGAGGATGAGAGACAATGTTAGTATTATAAGAGGAAGAGAGACGGAAATACTATAGACTTCTCTGAGTGAAATAATTTTTAAAATCGGATCCGTAGCTACCAAATGGCCATATTCTATTATTAAAAAAATGTGTATGGCAACACTAAATCACTATTGTCCCTCACTAGTGTAGTTTTCTATCAGTGAAAAAATTTTTTAAATCAGATTTGTAGTTCCTGAGAAACCCTTCAATTTACAAAATCGCCACCTGATGGCACTTAAATGTCCATATCTTTTTAATTAGAGTATTTATGGCAACACCACATAGCCTATGTTACCCGGAAAGGATGTAGCTTCCTATCGGTGAAAGAATTTTCAAAATCGGTTCAATAGTTTTCGAGCCTATTCGCCACATACAAACAATCAAATCTTTCCTCTTTATATAATAGTGTAGATATGTCGGGGTATAGTTGGGGTAGGATAATAACAAAGAAGACTTGTCGTCACTTCCATCGCGTCATTTTAATATTCGACGATTTTTGATAGCGAGTAAACGATTATCGAATAATCGGAATACGAACGACATCTACAGTACTTTATTCAACGATTTTTGATAGGTTCAAACGAGTAATCGATGATCGATTAAACAGATTATCAGCAAATAGGAAATATGGCGCTGGTATTCCGATAAATTCTTCTTTATTATGATCCTACCCCAACTATACCCCGACATATATATACTCAATTTATTAACAGTTCACGTAGTAACGAAACGAAAAGGCCAACCCACATATATTGACTAAGGTTGGTTAAGTGAGGGCTTGTAGGGGTAGGTAGGGAGGGCGTGTAGAGTTAGAAGCTTGGAATGAAGCTTTATATGAAATCTGATAACTTTTTGAGTACAAGGTATACGGTCTCGTCTTAGCTACATTTTACATGAAAATATTTTTGGTGGGATTTCACTTCTTTTTGTAAGTTTCCTATGATCATATTTTCTTATAATTTTTTCTTTATTTTTTGGTGTATTTCTTGCATATTTTCATGGCCCACTCTCTATCCTTCTTTTTCTTCTTCGTCGGTTTACTGTTTATAATAACCGATAGATCAGGGCGATACAAATTTCTGCTTATATAGGAGGTCAGTAAATACTCTAAAAATTTTGTTTATCATCTGTGAATCATATATGAAATACTATTGACATTATATCTTGAGAATTTTGTTTATTTGGTATAATCCAAACCCAATATACAGTTTAAGAAAAACGACGAAGCGGTTCAAGAAAAGCTAGTAGTTCTATTGCGCTTCGCTTGGCTGGTCTTGGCAGGGCACTACCGTGCTCCCAGATTTCTGCACTTTATGAAACAATTAATAATTTTGTATTTTTTTAATAATTATTTCCATATCCTCTACGACAAGAGTAGCTTCAGAGGAAGATATAAAATTAAAATTTATTATGAGATTTACATTGAAACGTTTCTTATTGACATTATATTTTTTCTATAATTCTCCAGTTCATCAGGAAATCTATGTGATTATCAGATAGATGTAATGTGATCTCCTGAAATCATAAAAACTAGAACCAATCCAGAACTTTCATTAATATATCCGTATATACTTGGAAATCTTTAAAGTTCGTACAACTACTATTGAAACTTAATAAATGTAAATGAAGAAAATTTGATTCGAACAAAGCATTTGTGATTAAAATGAATACTTTGGATATTATTTCTGCGATCAAGTTCCAGTTGTTCATACGAACTTAAACGTTTTAAAAGTTATCTATAAATTCTGCAGATTTAAATCCAACATTAATATGTCAAATAAGAAGTGTAAGAACGTTTTGGACAGACTAACTATAATCGTTTGACGATATAATAAAAATAAACGAGTAAAGTTTGTGAGGTTGTAGGGGGTAATCTCTGGGTCTACTGAACCGATTTTGAAAATTCTTTTACCAATAGAAAGCCACATTATTTGTGAGCGTTATAAGCTATATATTAACCCGAAAAATGAAAATACTTTTTCGTGGTAGTCGGATTTGCAAAGAAAGTCGGAGAAGAAACAGTAGAATGAAAACGTTTCTTAATGCTGCTGCCTGAACGATGAGACATATATGATTCACTAGCTGCACTCCGCGGTTTCACCCGCTATATTTTGGATAATTCAAACTATATCATTATAAATTATAGCCTATGTGTTATTCTGACGTGTAAGCTATATTATTGTAAAGTTTCATCAAAATCTATTTAGTAGTTTTTGCGTGAAAGAGTAATAAACATACATCCAGACATCCATACATTCTTACAAACTTTCGCGTTTATAATATTAGTAAGATAGTAGTGGGTAGCGTATGAATGAATGAATGAGTGAGTGACCAAAGTCAAAGTCAAAGTCAAAGTCAAAATTTTTTATTCAATGTTGGAATTTACATTCTCTTATTGAACGTCGGAATCTACCACCCTTTCGGAAACGACCTAACCCAGACCTGAGAAGAATGGCCGCAAGAAACTCAGCGGGACTGTTTCTTTTGGATATTTTTTATCTTTGATTTTTTAAACGCCAATTTTTATAACAAGTATATTTATACATTGAGAAAGCCTGGAGCGAACGCATCATTCCCAAGGCGTGACATCTTCCAAAAAATCTTTAATGTTATAATAGCCTTTGTCACACAAACGTTTTTTAACTAACTTTTTAAATTTTCCTATAGAACAATTTTGAACGTTTTCTGGGATCCTGTTGTAAAAGCATACACATCGCCCAACAAAAGAATTACTAATTCTACTCAATCGAGTAGTAGGAGTAACAAGTTTGTGTTTGTTCCTAGTATTGATGTCATGCAAGTCACTATTTCTAATAAAATCATTAATATTTTTACGCACATACATAACATTTTCAAAAATATATTGTGAAGCAACAGTCAATATATTAATTTCTTTGAATTTATCTCTTAAAGATATTTTAGGGCCGAGACCATAGATTGCGCGAATAGCCCTCTTCTGCAGTATGAAAATCGTGTTTATGTCGGCTGCGTTACCCCAAAGTAGAATGCCGTAAGACATTATACTATGGAAGTAGCTAAAGTAAACTAAACGAGCCATGTCTATATCAGTTAATTGGCGTATTTTTTTAACCGCGTATACTGCAGAGCTGAGTCTATTGGCCAACCTCTCAATATGGGGGCCCCATTGCAATTTAGAGTCGACAGTGATGCCCAAAAATACGGTAGATTCCACCGGTTCCAACTCCTCTCCATTTATAAATACACCACTCTCTATTTTCTTAACATTGGGTGTCGTAAATTTTATATATTTAGTTTTCTTACTATTTAACATTAGATTATTAGCACTGAACCAATGTACAATATCAGAGAGAGCATTGTTTACATCGTCATATTCAGTTTGATAGCGTTTCACTTTAAATATTAGTGAAGTGTCATCAGCAAACAATACTATCTTGTTCTTTTTTTCTACAAGGTTTGGCAGGTCGTTTATATAAATGAGGAAGAGAAATGGTCCAAGAATAGAACCCTGGGGGACCCCCATATCCAGACGAGCCCCAGGAGATCTCTTGCCATTCACGTCAACCCTTTGAACCCTATTGTTTAGATAGGAGTTCATAAGGTCGAGCGCAGTTCCTTTGATGCCATAGTGGCGCAGCTTTCTGACCAGAGTCGCATGTTGTACACAATCGAAGGCCTTAGATAAGTCACAGAATATTCCAAGTGCATTCTGTGATTCCTCCCAGGCCTCGAAGATATTCTTAATTAATTCGACACCGGCATCCGTTGTTGAACAACCCTTAGTAAAACCAAATTGTTTCACATGGAGAAGTCTCTGTGAATTAAAATGAATCAACATTTGGTTTAAAATTAGTTTTTCAAAAATTTTACTAAGCGTTGGCAATACTGAGATGGGTCGAAAATTATTTGGATCAGTTATACATCCAGATTTAAATATAGGCGTTACTTTACTATGCTTCATCAGGTCAGGAAACACGCCACGTTTAATACAAGTATTGAAAATAGTAGCTAGATACGGTGCAATGGCATCAATTATGGAGTTAATTATTTTAACAGAAATACCCCAAATATCAGCTGTTTTCTTCATATCTAGGGTTTTAAATGTTTTAATTATATCTTTACTGTTGACAGTACTAAATTCGAACAGTACATCACATTTTTTAACATTTTCTAGCAATAATGATTCAGCAACGCTGGCAGATGAAATGAGAGAACAAGTTGTTGAGATTGGAATGTCAGAGAAATATTTTTCAAACGTGGATGCAACTTCCTGATCAGTTTTGATATTAATGTTATTATAAATGAGATTATACTTGAAGTTACGATCTCTGACTCTTCCAGTTTCCCAATTGATAATATTCCATGTCATTTTTATTTTGTCTTGTGCATTATAAATTTTTTGTTTAATATGTAACGACTTTGCCATGGAATACACTTTTTTAAATAACTTTGAATATGCTTTAACAAAGGCTATAAAGGACTCTGAATGGTTGTATGATCTCTCATTATAAAGTTGATATAGTTTTTCTCTACTTCGATGAATACCAACAGTTGCCCAATCATTAAATGACAAGAGACCACCCGAATTGACTGTCTTGGTAGTGAATATAGCAGTAAACTCTGATTTTATTAATTTAAATAGTGTGTTATATAACATATCAGGGTTATTGTTGTCAAAATTTAAGTATGTGAGTTTTGCTATAATACTACCTTTAAATTTCTCCATACGTTTGGAGTTCGTAGGAACAAACACAATCTTTTTATTTTTATTTCCTTTTTTTAACTCACAGTTAAAGGAGATTAATTGCCCAAAATGATCCGAACTCAACTTTTTAGTAATTGAATATGAATTGGGTTTAAAGTTGGTAAATATATTATCAATACATGTTGCTGAGGTTGCAGTTACTCTAGTTGGCTCTAAAAATATATTTACTAGGTTATATGAATTTAACAGGGATCTGAATCTAACACTTGTGGTGGAGTTTTCTAATAGATTAATGTTAAAATCACCACATATTATAACAGTTTAAATATATCTTAGCGAAGCGAAAGCGGGTGGGCTAGTAGATAATAAAATTTACAAAATAAATCACTATACAACTATAAAAGTCCCGCGACTGTTGGCGATAAATTTAAAAAAATAAATGAACAGATTTTTATGTGGTTTTCAGCAATAGATAGAGGTACTATGATACTATCATATTATAATATGTCTCAGCGAACACCATACAATTAGTATTTCATTTAAATTATTTTCCTGGATTGCATTTAAAATAAGATTTGCTGCCGCAGTTGCTGATTTTGATTTTGAAATTTAATCTATTCTTAGTAGAAGTAAACTCCACATGAGGTCATACATACGGTATACGACATAGTGATATGTCTTTACTTTAACAAGTAAGGCAAAACATTATCTTATTTCGCCGTATATGTGACGTCATCATGTAGATTTTAGTTTTTTTTCTACAAAATGAATGAATTAAATATCAAAGGTATTTATAAAAATATTAAACTGAGGGCAGATTAATAATATTTTTGAGATGTTGTAAATTGTATTATATTATAACTAAAACAGGAGAATTCTAGTATTAATATTTAGAATAGGACACACAGAAGTACTAATTGTGTCTGTCATATCGGTATATTTATACTTTTTTGTACCTACATCACATTTAAAAATAATATTTCTCCTATACTCGAGGGCATCTGGTAGAGATCTCTGTTTTTACTAAAATAGTATTTGTATAAATAGTATTTTACAACGAAAGTGATACATTTTTGAGACTTCCTCAGGAAGTGCGAGTATCACTAACATAACAGTTGTGCAAATTTTAAATTAAAAATAACAGGAAAAATATTCCATAAACTGGTGTGACCAAACCGGAAGACTGCAAGACGCAGGTCGCTCTGAATAATTGATATCTCATTAAATCAATTAATTCCCGCATTAATATTCAGGTGGCGGGAGCCGGGAAATGGGACAATTTTTCTGGTTTACCTGCTACCGGTCTGCTAGCTTCTACCCGCTACCTGCTACCCGCTACTTGCTACCTGCTGGTGGACTGAGAAATTTTAATTATAATTATAAAGACCTTAAGTTCTTTGATTAATTTTGTTCTTTTGCATATCTTGCGGTATGCTTAACGTTATAATTTTATAGAAGTTTTCTTAATTTTAGAATAGACTATTATAATTATATTCATATCTAAATGCGTATACATAATTTCGTATCTGTGCTGTTGATTGTTAAGGAGTTCTCTCGGCGGTAGCTAACTCAGAATACTGCAGTTAAAGCATTTTAAACTGTGATGGTCCAGTTGTTGAGACTTCAATGTCTTACTCGGGAGGTACGCCTTCCATCCTGGGCACACACCTCTGACTGTGTTAAGTGACTTTTAAGCAATTTAACATCACTTGCTTTAACAGTGAAGGAAAACATCGTGAGGAAACCTATACTCCTGAGAGTTCTCCATGTTCTCAATTGTGTGCGTAGTCTGCCAATCCGCACTAGGTCAGCGTGGTGGACTATGGCCTAATACCCTCCTCATTCTAAGAAGAAGAACCGGTTCAGCAGTGGGCCATTGTTGAATTATGATGATGAAAGCATTTTTGTTAAAAAGCCGAATGCGAATATAACGTTTTGTTTTTTTATTAATAAGCTAAACCTGCTAAATTATCTAATATACTATAGCAGGAAAAATGTAACCCATAGAACGGAATTGCCTCATTTGTATCCAATCATAATATCATGATGGGTAGGTTGGGCGATAATGATTGATGGGGAGACTTGTTTAAAATAATTAAATCGTATACAAAGATTGCCCATCAAACTAAAAGTGCATGGCGGAAAAAATGAGATAACATAATTAAATAAATACAAATTTGGATATGTTAACTGATGATCGGAGCTCCCTCGTTTGGAGCCAACCTTGAGGAAGAGGGATCTTGGGAAGGAAAAGAATAAGCTCCTTATCTTCATCATTATGATCATCATAACCTGTTAATGGCCCACTGCTGAGTCGGGCCTCTTCCTCAGAATTTGGTCTTTGCTTTGCTTATTTTTAGTGACATGGGGGCCGGGGGGTTTAATAATTGCGAAAAAGATGCTTACGTAATACTTGATCGGCCCCTTTTTATTGGTCCTATTATTATTAAGGAGTTCCTCCACTGATAATCTACTGAATGTAGCAGACATGTTATAACTAGAGCAATAGAAACTTTCGTGTCTGTGCTGTTAATCATTGAGGAGTTCCATCATCAGGAGACGATCAGGTCATAGTTACCATAATATTTCTTTATCTATATCAACATTAGTACAAATGGGTAAATATCATTGTTTACACTTATAAATAGGACAGAATCATCTGATCGCCATATTTGCTTGGCGCAATAGAATACGTTGGTATTAACCGGGACGTCCCGCGAGAGGATAAAACATCTCGGGACAAAATAAATATAAAACAATGCTATTTCCTTTTGTTCATAAAAGTTTTGTCTTGAAGCTTTCTGCGTCTCCTTTTTTTTGATAAGGTTTTCAACAATAGAGGGTTTTTAATTTCATATTATAAATAACAGATCCATTACTATCTATATTACAGTTATACTGCACAGTAACACGTGAATCACAGCAACACTGGGGCATACAAATCCCACACACGTGGAAGCTGGCTAGGCCCGGTTTCAGCTTCTTAAAAATTAAGGGTTATCTATTGTTAGTTAGGCGATAAAGACACAGTACTCACAAGTTCTTGATGATTTCTTATCTTCTTTCTAATTTTTTTTGAGCATGCCCATTACACATTTCACACAATAACACAAATAGTTTTGAATAGTTCACACTTCACCACCAGTCGGTTTTCGTTAGGGAAGGGTCATTTAACTAGCTTTTAGGAGATATAGCATAGGACTCAGGATATTATTAATCAACAATCACAGGGGATGTATATCGCGCGCGTACGCCGCTCTCTTCAGATACTAACTGAAACACAACTGCCCCCGCCGGTGTCTTGGCGAACACTACCGCCGCCCGCGCAAGCAACACCCCTCGCCGCGCCACCTTAAATATACTAAACAAACACCGTTTATAACGATCGAGTCCCAGCATTACGACACCACACCTTTGTACAGCCACGAAGGTTACCGGGTAGGCTCCGTCTAACAAGTGGCACGAGTCTATCGGAACAGAGGTTATATATTCTTAAAATAAACGGTGTTACTAGTCTTATAGTCTGTAAGCAAACTAAAGTATGAGGGCTTGACTAGATTACCCGCCAGGAATTATTTGCTAGACTCAGAGCTTCAGAGTTACTGCTATAATACTCGCGATGTAATTATAATAATTCTATCGTGACTGCCTATTCATTTTACAACCCCTTCATCTTTAATTGACGTTTATCAGTTGTTCAACATCAAAGTGAAAATGTTACTCAAGTCAATCCTACCAATATCATAAACAGGATGGTACTCAAATTAGTGTTGCCAACATCATAATTAACAGTATCTAATTTAAGTTCCATTTTATTTTTATTCCAAGACTGTATATAACCTGTGTTCCGATAGACTTGAGTCAGTTGTCATACGGAGCTCGCCTGGAGACCATTGTGGTTATGCAGTGGTGTGGTGTCGTGATGCTAGGTCTCCATTACTACAGTTTCCGTTATAAGTGAACATTATTATTGCCTTATGTGTGTGATATACTTGCAACCCGGGCGGATAAAACCATTGTAGTAACAGTTTTTAGTGTGACAAATATAAAGGTTAGATGTGTAATTGAACATGGCATGCAGTGTAACTACACAGCGGCAACGGCGAGTAAACTATCGCGAGTTAGGGCTCCGCGGGGGCAACTGTTTGGTTAGGCGCGCGCGGTCAGCCGGTAAACATCATTTGTAGCGCTAATAATCATTGCCGAACTTCGTATTTCATTCTGCAGTTACCAGTTCCTCACCATTACTAACTGATGATGATAATGTGATAGCCAAGAGAGGGAACCTGCGCTTCTGAGATTTCCCTAAAGTACTTTGTTAGTGTACGAAGTCAATCCGCATTGTACCAGTATGGTGGACTATGGCCTAACACCTCATCATTTTGAGAAGATGACTTGGCTCAGCAGTAAGCCGTCAATGAGATAAAATGATGAAGATCACTGTAGTTCCTGTAGCTTTTTTTTTTTTTTTGATTAGAATACAGTTACTCGATAATATATGTCGGGCTATAGTTAGGGTTGGATAATGATAAAGAGGACTTGTTGTTACTTCCGTCGTGTCATTTTAATATTCGATGGTTTTAATTACACGAGTAGTAGCGAGTACACGATTATTTAATACTCGGAATACGAGCGTCATCTACGGCACTTTATTCAACGATTTTTGATAGGTTCAAACGAGTAATCGATTATCGATTAATCGGAACGCCAGCGCCATATTTCCTATTTTTTGATTTATTTCTACCCACTAGTGGAAGGGGCATTACTACAATTGTCTAGTCCCTTTATATTCCCCAACTGACGCAGTACGCTTTAGTCTCCCGACAAGTCTCTTTGAGTGAACATCACCTGGAGTTTAAGTGTAACAATGTGTCTGCTATATCACAGATATTGTACCTCTCAGATTAAGGATCATGTGAGTTCTTACGTTTTATTTATTATGAGTCCCTACATTGCATTTAGATGTGTTAACGCAACCTTAGGTTAGATTTAGGCTAGGTTAGCCTTAGGTTAGGTTTATGTTAACCTAACCTAAGACAAACAGTGAGACAGGGCAGTGGAGGTGAGTGTATCTGTCTTATTTGAATATAAGACGGATAAAGTGGATAAACACATAAGGTACTTTTTATCCCGAAAAAAAATCGTTCCTATGGGATAGCAATCAATTTTGTACACGTAATCAAATTTAATTTAAGATACATGACTTTTCTTCGCAAATCTTTGAGAGAGTGAGAAAGAGAGTGATTTTAAAAATTTTGTAAAAGTGTTTTACCATTATAGCTTTCAACCTGCTAGTATGTTTATTCTACAATATTACGTAACTAAGTAATAACGATTATACAGGTGTAAAAACAATAAAATCCAGAGAATTACGTTAATATTTTCCAAGCACGTCAATTTCTTTATGTGCCATGTTTGTTCGCAATTATATAACGATTAATTTTTACTGCTTTTACCTGGTATTAAATTATAATAAATCCGCTTTATTGCTCTCAGGTATGAAAGTAAGAAAACTTTATTTCTATTGATTTAAAGTTGAAATTGCATATCATATTAGTTTATAATGAATCTGCGCTAGATCTGAGGGCATGATACTGCGCCCGCCAAGTTGAGCAAAACAAACAACGTACTGACCGTAATATTATTATCACGCATGGTTCGATGCTCAGAAAGATGTCTCTCAAGTTCTATGACATTTTTATTTTTGTCATTGACATTTTCTTCGTCCAATAAAAAATATACCTCTAGCAAACACAAGCTTCAAGTATTTGATTTAGTGTTTAGACTATAATAATAAAAAATATAATAATGTGAGGGATGGCACGGTGGACATATGTCGGGCATGTCACAGTTCGGGCGAATCACTCAGACATATTATTTCCGGTTGTCCTCGTCTTGCTAACGGCGGGTATTTGCACAGACACAACCAAGTGGCCAAGATTATCCACCAACAACTTGCTCTTCGATACGGCCTTGTGGAGTCCAAGGTGCCGTGCTATAGGTATGCGCTCGACCCAGTTCTCGAAAATGGTCGTGTCACGTTGTACTTTGATCGAACTATCTACTCTGATATAGTGGTGATAAATCGATCGGAGCGCTGCACAATGATTGTTGACGTCACCATCCCGCAAGACGGGAATCTCGTGAAAGCTGAGAAAGATAAACAAATGCAAATTCTCGATTTAGCTCATGAGATTGTCGACATGTGAGATGTAGACTCAGCAGTCGTTGTGCCGATTGTCGTGACGGCCAATGGCCTAATGGCCAAGAGCCTCGATCAACACCTTAAGAGGCTCGCGTTGGATGGATGGGTCAAGGGCCTGATGCAGAAAGCGGTACTACTGGACACGGCACGTATCGTGCGGAAATTCCTCTCTCTGGGGCCCTGACTGTCGGTAGCTTGGACCGTGTTCCCGTTGCCGGTTGGCCTCCATTTTTATATTTTTAAATGTATTTTGTTTTTTTTTAGATATATTTAAAAATGTAAATTGTAGGAATTGTAGAGAAATAAAAAAATTATAATATTGTTTATTGCTATAAACTATCCTTATCTAGTTAATGATAACTTCTTGTAGACTTTATAAGGCCCGTGTTATCCATCGCTCTTCCATAATTACTAACTATATTTTTAACAGTGCTTTTTTTTACTTAACTTATGCTTACTTTTTACTTACTTTACTGCTAGTAATAGTCGTTAGTGCACTTAAAAAAGCGTAATATTGATTCTGTTATACAAGTTGAATAAATGCTTTCAGAGACTCTAACAGAAATAACTGACTTGATTTTACATTACATTTTACGTTTTTATCGGATTCAAAGTAACCTTCTGCTTACTAACTTGCATGTTGTAACCTAACATTATAAATGTGAAAGTTTGCATACAGGGACGCGCCTAGCATCTCCTGCGCTGTCGTGCGAAGTACTCACGAGTGCCTATATTTTTTTACCGTGAATTTTAAGAAGACCAAAAAAACATGAATTGCTGTCTTAGCCCGCCTACAATAATTGCGCCTCCTCCAGTAGTTTTTGGCGCCCTTGTCTAAAATTAGCTTAAGTCACAAATATATAATGAGGTGAGGGCAACAAAAAAAACGGAGATCGTGTCCTTAAAGTATACGCAATTATTGAACAGCCGCTTCACTGGACAGGCGTTTTTGGACCAACGTTTTTTTATTCGAATCACTTTACATTTTCAATATAACGTCCTTGAAAACTTTACGGCGCCTTTTACGAACTGGCGCCATCGTACGTCGCACGACCTTGCATGTATGGACGGCAAAAACTGCAAAAACTGGATCCTGGAAAAATTGAAAGTTATAATATAATAATAAAATATATCTACTGTCTTAAGCGCCTAAATATTTTAATTTAGCAACAATGTAACTATAAGTGGTAAATTGCAGCCACGCAATGCCGGGGCAGATCGACTAGTTCGTAATAAAGACTTTAAAACTTAGATTTCATTGAAAATCTATTCGTATTTCTTCATTTTTATTATTTTTAGTTTTTCTGGCCGCAGAGTTTATAGCTTGACGTCACCTCCAGAACCATATAAAAACTACGATCTCATATTTACCGCTTTTATATCTTAGATATTCAATATTCAAGTAGAGATAGAGTTTATTTCTGAGAGGTTAACCTCCCCTCGCTTCCCTTAGGTTTCTATTAATACCAAAATCAAGGTATTATCAAAGTACATTATATGTTTTTTAATGATAGATAAGAGACATTTTTACCCGTGAGGGGACGGGTTAAAATACTAATTCCCTCTGCCGCTGGGAGACTACATCTCGTAAGAGCCGAGTAACCCAAAACCCCCTTTGTGGTAGGGGATCTGTTCCCCGACTGGCTTGCGACCACCAGCATGCGAATCCGATCGCCAAGTGTCATAGACGCGTTCCGGTTGAGCCGCATGTGGGCCAGACTTACCCCCATCATTTTTTTTTTTCACTCCCCCTTCCCACTCTATCTTCGGTGATGCAACGCATCGACAAAACGAGAGAGTATCTTATGTTTTGCCGATGTCCATGGGCGATGGTGGCCACTTACCATCAGGTGGATCCAGATGGTCCACCTGATGGTAAGTGGCTCGTTTGCACCTTAGCTATTATATAAAAAAAAAGGTAATCGAGCAGCCGGTCTACCTGATGGAAAAGGGAAAAACTAGAGAGTATACCTTGTTTTGTCTTGAGTAAGGAGGGGGACGAAGAGAAGAATGCTGCGATTTCAGTGGTACCTGAGTAAAAACTATGAGCAGAGGGGACGAAGAAGTTATACGTAAGTTTTTCATCAGTAAGAAAATACTTGAGTCGAATCAGCACAATAAATGGCTATGTCTTTTTAATAACAACTAATATATGGCAATATTATGAAATGGCCACTTTCTGACACTTTAATGACCATATCTTGTTAACTATAACATTTATTGTAACACCAAATAGCCTATGTTAGCCAGGAAGGATGTAGCTATCGACCGATGAAAGAATTATCAAAATCGGTTCAGTGGTTTTTAGTCTATTCGCAACAAAAAAATACAGAAATAATCAAATCTTTTATTACATGTATATATGTCGGGGATTTTAAAATGATGTGGAAGGAGATGGAAGGAGGAAGATGGGGAATATTGGGGAACACTACAAGGGGGTGATGGTAATGAGTGGAATATTGGGTAAACGCAACGTAGATACTCCTATTGGACCGATAAATGATCAAATATGATCTCTAACAATTACGAGAGAAACCTAAGCAGCGCCCTGGACTTGTGACCAAGGTGTAGGCTTAAGGACGTCCTTTAAATGCTCATAACACTCGCCTCCACTGCTCAGGCTCTCTGTTTAAACCTAAGGTTAAACGCACATAAACCGAATCTAACATAAGGCTAACCTAACCTAAGGCTAACTTAACCTAACATTGTGTTTACTTAACCACGTGGCAATTACATTGTAAGGACTTTCGTGACCTTAGTTGGGAGACCGCGCACGACTAAGACTTCAGTCAGACTGTCGATGGCATATAAAGGGTCGAGGGTCGAGACTGTCAAAACAACGGAAGTGACCACTACCCTACTCCAACGCCTCAGATAGCGATAACGATTCGATTAATCGATAATCTTTTACTTATTCTCCGACATATATATAGGAGGAATCTTTTTTTTATTATTTATATTATTTATTATTGTATATATATATACATGTTACGGAACCCTAGCGGTGGCGCTCCACACCTGACTACCCAACTCATATTACACGTCCCGGAATTTGCCGACTCCGTGAGAATGGATCACTAAGGATGTAGAAGCATCGCCTCACCGAGTCAGTCTCTGCCCCCAACTTGCGCAGAGCTCACTCCTCTAGTTTTAAGTTATAATATTAAGTAAATATGTAAAAGAATTAAGAAAATATAATTCTTAGAATATTCCGGATTTTCTTCCCCTCCTGACGACGCTATCCCGTCTAAAATATAATTTACATACAGAACGGTACGATGACTAATAAAAAAGGTACAGGCTCAAACAACCACGTTACTTAAACTGATTCACCAGAAACCATACTTTAAAAAAAATACAAATAGGAGACGCATTGTTTACCTTTTTCTATACAAAAGGTAAACAATTAGATTTTCACGTGGCGATCCAGAACACCATTGTATAATAAATGTTTGACTACCGTCTGTCACCGCGAACAATACCTACCTTGTGTTTTATGTGACTATCAAAAAATTCCACTTCTCCTTTCTTAGAGCACTAACAGCATAAATAAAAGAATAATGGAAAAGCATTTTTTGGTATTTAGTATTATAGTTTTTTTTAATAAATAATATACAAGTGAAAGGGAAGGTTAGCAACACTGTTTATAAAGTAGTAGTGGCGGGTAGATCATTTTTTAGTGCGATAGATTAGTCTCAGTCTCTCTGGTGTTTTCGTGCAGTGAACATGGAAGTTAGTGTTATAGTGTCGTGATTAAGGTCACTCTTCTTGAGGTCCATGTAAGTTAACTTTATTATCTATTGTCGTTAGCGAGGTCGAGTGGTGGAGGTGAGAGTTAATATATTATGAAAGAGCTCTTTAAACCTGCTCCTGGTTTTCATATTTACGTTTTCTAACATAAGGTAGATCTGTAAAATATACGGAGCCTATAAATATCTATCAGTAAGACAGTTTACTAAACAATGTTTTGAATTTTAAAGTTTAGTATATTTTGTTGATAACATAGTATTCGTAGGTAGTTCCTTTTATTTATTTCAACCTTTGTTTCCGATATATTTAGCCAGTTAGCAAAAGGATCTCACCCGGGACTCCATTATGTTATAAAGGATTGATGTGTTTGATGTTTTTTGCTCGGTTTCCGTCTAAAGTGTTTATTATTTTTCTCTCTATTTTCAATCGATACTTGTCCACATCTAGACACAGATTCGTCCTATGGATCTATCTAAAGGCCGAAAGTAACAACCAATCTCAATCTGAAATCCATAGATTATGTATTGGAAATAGATTCAAAATTGAATTTTCAAGAAAATTCGGAGTCGAAATATATTTTTGATTATTAATTAAAAATAGATTCCAAAATCGACTTTTATATGCATAACCTTGAATTTATATACATCCAAATACTTTGGATTAAGATTGGTTATTAATTTCATTCTAATATAAATAGTATATATACTAATCGAGTAAAACTATCCTACCTCTTAAATTAAATCAAATTAAACACGGCGCGGAATAGTTTGAAAATTCACTACGAACAAACATCCTGAATTAAAAAATGTATAGGACAACAATATGGCGTGTGTTTATTTTCGATTATGTGGCGCAAAGATGACATAAGCAGTATAGATCAGAATATTTACATGTGCCCGCGGCCACTGTCCCATCCCGCCCCATGAATAATGCAGCAGCACAACGAATAAACTCTGAATCTACTTTTTACTACTTCCATGCTCTTGTTTATTGCTCTATAATCCTACCATCGATATACTTTATCATTGAATTCGTTATCTATACTAATATTATAGAGGTAAAGTTTGTGAGGTTGTAGGGGGTAATCTCTAAATCTACTGAACCAATTTTGAAAATTCTTTTACCAATAGAAAGCCATATTATTTGTGAGTGTCATAGGATATATATTAATCTGGAAAATGAAAAGACTTTTCCGTGGTGGTCAGATTTGCTGCAGTAAGTCGCAGAAAAACCGTTCAAACGAAAAAGTTTCTTACGAACGCTGCCTTAACGATGAGAGATATATGACTGAGTTCTAGGGAAAAGTTGTAGAGCTTGATAACGCCTACAAAAAAGTCAGCGACAGCATATGTCTAACTTTTATATTTATGTCACAAATAATAGTTTTTTTAAATAATTTAAATCGTCCGGCTCTAAACTAATATAATAATACACTAATCTTAAGAATTATTGCTTTGAATTGAAAAATTCTTTTAGTATTTAATAGCCTATTTATCGAGGAAGGAAATAAGCTTAATAACATCGTGTTACGACCCATAGGAGAGGAGAATCATGTGGACTAAGTCGCGTGAGTCAGCTTGTCGTTTAATAAAGTGTTTTGTAATTATGAATATATTATAGAGAGTACAAATCAAGAGTAGTCAATCAAATATATCAAGTAATTTCGTTTTAGAGAGTTTGTTGCTAAATAGCAAGATGTTCAATAGAGTTAGGTGTACACAATATCATGTGAAAGTATCTTTATTGTTATGAACAGCGCTTCCTAAACTTATTAGATTTATAATCTAAACATAAACTACTTGAATATGCATTTTTGAAAAATCTTATAATAATTGTTTTACTGACAAAGACTGCAACGGATTTTCGATTTTTAGTATTTTTACTATCAACCATCACGACCCTTCAATGTCCCACTGCTGAGCCGGGTCTCCTCCTCAGAATGAGAAGGGTATTAGGCCATAGTCCACCACGCTGACCCAGTGCGGGTTGGCAGACTTCACACACCTTTGAGAACTTTTTGGGAACTCTCAGGAGTGCAGGTTTCCTCACGATGTTTTCCTTCACCGTTAAAGCAAGTGATATTTAATTGCTTAAAACACACATAACTCAGAATCAGAGGTGTGTGCCCAGGATCGAACCTCGGACCTCCCGAGTAAGACTTGAAGTCTCAACCACTGGGCCATCACTGCTTTTCAGTATTTTTACTAAAACAATTAAAATTATTCTTTATTTGTTGAAAGAGTTAAATGTATAATTCCTTTGACTTTAGTCTTCGAAGATCAGCGAAGTGTTCAGAATCTTGAAAATGAAGGCTTGGAGCAGTTTCTTAAACTTTTTAAACCCTTAGTCTTCTATCATAGTAAATCACCTATATATAGACTATTTTGGGAATTAAATGTTTATAGAATAGACTACCAATAACTGTGGTAGGCGACACAGAATTGTGACTAAATGTAGTTACGTAACTTGGTTCCTTCCTGTACCATGAATTCGTTATGAGCGGTAGGAAAATGAAAAATCACGTTCACTCTATTGTTCTACCGGACACGTGCTGCTCACTGTACACTGTACTACATTGTTTACGGAATACAAAGAAAATGTTTATCTTACGTCAAACTTTTGGTTGGTCACAATATATTTTAGTATTAAAGATCACGGTTTTATCATAATAGGTTGGGGAAAAATTCTTTTCGCATTATAGTATGTATGAACTTGTAATAAAATCTCTTTGGCTATACTATTTGTATCTGCACGGTTTTGGTATCATTCAAAGTTTACATTTTAAAGAAGATAATTCCAAATTCAAATTAGGAACATGTGTGATTTTTATTTGTTTTTCGTACTGTGAAGATGAGTGAATGTAATGAAGAAATTCGATACATTTTAAAATTTTACTACAATAAAGCTAAAAATGCAACGCAAGTCGCAAAAAAATTTTGCGGTGTTTGTGGACCTAGTGTAGTGTCTGTGAGAGTAGCACAAATTTGGTTTAAGCGTTTTCAATCCGGAAATTTTGATGTCAAAGATGCTCCCTCCTGACCTCGCTCTGGTCGCCTGTTTCGGTGTTTTGATCAGAAGCTCCAAAATTTCTATAGCAATGGGATCATGTCCCTACCTACAAGATGGCAAGAAGTTCTCGAACAAAATGGTACCTACATACTTTAGTTAAATGTAAATGAAGTATATTAAAAAATGTTTTGAATTTTTTTTAAAATGCGAAGAAACTTTTTCCCCAACCTATTATATCAGCATACTTTACCACTGTTACGAACTCTTTCAGAGTAAACCTTTTTTATGTTTGTTTCTTAAGTTTTAAATTCAATTACATTTGTTTGATTAGTAAAGTTTTTTTTTTATTTTTTTTATTTTTTTTTATTTTTTTTTTTAAAGATTACTAGTAGTATGGATCACATACTACTAGTATTCCCTTTACCCGTCCTAGTAACCTAATAAATAGCTTGTGTCAGGAGTGGGCCACGTCAGTAGTCCAATGTCCGGGATTTGAACCCACGAATTGTTAATCGTGAATCCAACGCCCGAACCACTGAGCTACTGACGCTTCTAAATATGAAAAATAAAATGGATATAATGCTTAATTATTGATCTATCAGTAGCATTCTCTACAACCACCATTCTATGCAAGAGAAGCATCAAAACGAACAATGTTGCCATCTACTTATAGCTATTAGGCCAATAAAACGGAATATTTACCTAAAATACGACCAAAGTAACAAATTATAAAGTTATAACATCCCGTCAATATAAGGTTGGGTGTTAATGAGTAGACATTTTTCATAACTTTAGATACAGAGACAAACAAGTAGACGGTCCACTGGTTGGTAGCTCTGGTCCAAATGCGGCGCGACCAGAACGCGTCGAAAAATCTGGATGTGACTTTAGATTTATTCCTAAATTGCTGTACTAATAATCTACATCTACACTATTATATAAAGAGGAAAGATTTGATTGTTTGTTGCGAATAGGCTCGAAAAGTACTGAACCGATTTTGAAAATTCTTTCACCGATAGGAAGCTACATCCTTTCCGGGTAACATAGGCTATGTGGTGTTGCCATAAATACTTTAATTAAAAAGATATGGCCATTTAAGTGCCATAAGGTGGTCATTTTGTAAATTTAAGAGTTTCTCAGAAACAACATATCTGATTAAAAAAAATTTTTCACTGTTAGAAAACTACACTATTCGTGAAGGACAAAAGTGATTTAGTGTTGCCATAAAATTTTTTTAATTAATAGAATATGGTCATTTTGTGGTTTCTAATCCGATTTTAGAAATTCTTTCAGTGTTCAGAATGTTTAGAATGATCAGTCTCTTTTCACTTTCTTTTTTTGATATTTCTTTCTCTCTCTCCTTTACCCATTCAATTTTAGTTCTGCTCTGTCCTCCCTCTTTTATCATCTGTCGCTTTTCTTTTAGTTTTGTTTCTATTATTTTTCTTTTTATAACTTTTTCTCACTCTCTCTGAATGAATGAAAAACTACACAATTACAGAGTAACAATTTAAGGACATCAATTATAATATTGCTTTAAATACCCGGAGCGAAGCGAGGGCAGGCCGCTCGTAATTAATATTTTTGTTCGTGTTTAAGTAGTCCACCAGATGGCTTAAGTTTACTATTGAACTCGATAGATGGCGCTACTATATATTTTTTTTATACGAATATGTCGCTGAACTTTTCCTGAACAGTAAGATATATATATTTTTGGCTGTATACTATTTAGTTTCTTGTATGAGTAAGAAGGACTTTGGATTGATTAAGTTAAAGGTCCTTGTTCGCTTATTAAGGTAATTAAAGGTAGGTAGGAAAATTAGACTTGGTGGGAAAAGTTGCAAACGAGTTGGAGAAAAAAACCTAATGGCCCTCAGGGAAGAGCCAGTAGCAGATACATTATAAACAGATAAATAATATTGTAGACAATCAATTCTCGTTTCAATTATATAAATTCAAGACATTTTGTTACACATTTACAACAGCAAGGGAACCAAATTAAAAAGGTCGAAATAAATCGCAGGTCCTTCGCAGTGCACCCTTGGGGTTTGGACTAACGCTGAACGCTTTCCCTTTATTACTATACTACCTTTTAACGTTATTTTGTCTGCCTTTTCCCGGTTTATATAATGTATTATTCCTTAACTTACAATTAGCAACACTACTACTATTATTATAATATGCTTGTATTATACATATAAAACTTCCTCTTGAATCACTCTTTCTATTGCAGAAAACCACATTAAATTCCGTTGAGTAATTTAAAAGATCTAAGCGAACAGACAGAGAAAGCGACTTCATTTTAGAGTTAATTTAGATTTGTGTTTAATTAATTTTTTTTATGTAACTAGGTCGGCAAACAAGCGTACGGCTCACCTGATGGTAAGCGATTACCGTAGCTTATAGACGTCTGCAACACCAGAAGCATCGCAAGCGCATCGCCGACCCTATCCCCAATTCCCCCCAGGAGCTCTGGTCACCTTACTCACCAACAGGAACGCAACACTGCTTTAGAGTAGTGTTCTTTAGCTGTGATCTTCTGTAAGGTCGAGGTACTACCCCAGTCGGGCTGCTCTATATTTGAGCAGGAAATTTCCTGCTGTACCCTACCTCAGTTAAAAGACTCTACTTCTCCTCTTAGACCTCTATCTAATCTTTAAGTTAAGTTTAACTTAAAGATTAGATAGAGAAACTAAATAGTGGAGGTGTTCACGTACTTAACAGAGATTCTTTAAACCTACATTTCATTGGAATAGTATATCAGTGAGTAAACATGATGTTGTAAGAAATGTAGAAATATTATATGGATTAAATGAGAAGTATCTGGGGGCACGGTAGTGCCCCTGCCAAGACGAGCCAAGTGAAGCGCAACTCGCAAGGGCATTACTACCTTTTCTCAAAGTGCTTCGTCGTGGGTTTGGATTATACCAGATATACAACATTCTTAGAATATGATGTCAATAGTAGACTTGTATACTTTAGTTTTTATTGATATCTAAAAAACGCCGATTCCTCACTGAATCATTGATGATCATCAAAATTCTAAAGGTACTTCCCAAAGTCTTTGAAAGCTGAAATTTAGTATATAGGCTAGTATTAGTAAATAAATAAAAAACCCTTAACAGAGAATCGATTATTTGTATGAGAATTCCGCTAATATATAGCTAGAGGCTCTAAAAATTGATATATGAACTCCAATTTTTTCTCCTTCAGACTCCATAGCCCAAGCCATATTGACTACGATGTAGAGTTTGCGAAATGAGGGGTTATAGATGTAGGTAGAAAGGGTGTGTAGAGTTAGAAGCTTGGCAACATTTTACATGAAAATGTTTTTGGTGGAATTTGAATTTCCATATTTCATCGCTCGCAGACAGAATAATTATATTTACATACTAAATAAATAGAACATTATGTAATCTGACACAAAGCCATAGTGATTTTTATACTTTGACTTTAACTAATTTATTAATAACAGATCTAATATAACAAAAGATACAGTGTACCTGCCTTTATATTATAGGAGAGAGGTTGCTACTTTAGTAGCTTATAACATTATATGTAATATAGAGATTGACTTAAGGATGATCAAACAGAATATTTTCAGTAGTAGTATATTTACATATCGTATTAGGATTTCATAAAATTCGACAGCAAAGCACAAAAAAGCCTCTAAAATGCAGGTAGCAGATTAAAACATGCATAGTTAAAGGGTTGAAGGTACAGACCCTGCCACTCAGTTTCGTTTCACATCAAATATGTATCGCTGCCGATGTACAGACTACCCACATTGTCTTCATTACTAAATAAAAATAAACCCTAAAATGTTCATTTTGTTTTGCTTATGTCGGAAGAGTTTGTAACCTGCCATCACTTTGCTTTTTGATAATTTGATTAATTTATTTTAACAAATGATCTTTTTAGTATAGAGTTGATAAGAATATCAAGTGCGAGTTGGACTCGTGTACGGAGGGTTCCGTACTAATATTTGGTAAAAAAAATCGTGTTTGTTGTATGGGAGCCCTCCTTAAATATTTATTTTTGGTTAAATTTCAACGGTTCATGAGACACAGCCTGGTGACTGACTGACAGACAGACGGACGGACAGCGGAGTCTCTATCTCTAGTAGAACAGCAACCTTACTACACAGCATAGGTCCTAAATTAAAATACTAGTATTTATGTCAACCATAAATAAAATAAATTTAACAATATTTTTATTAATAAACTTTTCATATAGAATTAAAATTGCTTACTTTTCGAATGAACAATATTCAAATTTAAAGTAATTAATTTACTCTGAGCACGAACGCGTTCATATTCTCCATTTGTATTATTTTCATTTATATTCCAAATATAGATATTTTATTATTTTTGAGGGTTCCGTACCATAAAGGGAAAAAACTCTTATAGGATCACTTCGTTGTCCGTCTGTCTGTCTGTCCGTCTGTCAAGACCCTTTTTCTCAGGATCGTGTTGAGGTATCAAGTTGAAATTAATATCAAAAACTCAAGCCTGCGGGGGACCGCAAGGGATTGCGGCTGGCAAAACATCAAACTCTATAATTGTAAGTCCACGCATTGATCACTCTTATAAGGTACTTCCCAATGACCTAGCGTCGTGAAATTAAGCATAAAGTAAGGTCTCATAGCACAAATAAAGGGTTAAATTAAAAAACTGTGTTTTTTTTCTACATTACTAGAAAATTAACTTTTTTTAACTGTTACGCAAGACCCTTTTTTTCAGAAAACCTGAAGATATCAAGTTGAAATTTATACAAATATTCTAATCGCTAGTTCTTTAAATATGTTAAAATATCAAACTGCTAAGTCAATTTAATGAAAAGCCGCAGCCGCTTTCATCTCATGTATTGTAATTTTGCTTTTCAAGATAAATCTTAACTCAGGCTTAGACTTTTGACCTAGGACCATGATTTTTGGCAAGAGGCATGGTTACAGCAATAGTTTGGGGAAACATCCTAAAAATGGCAATTTTTTGTTGCATCACGAAAAAAAATGATCTTTTATATATTTAAGTTTTGACGCATTATTTGAAGAATACATAATAAGTTGTAAAGTTGAAATTTATACCAAACATGTAAGTCATATCTTGAAGCTGTGAAAAAACCAAACTTCTAAATATTAAAGCAATTACCTTTTTATCTCTAGTTAACGAGTTTAATTTTATGAAATTGAAATTTACAAACTTTAAATAAATTTATTCCAAGGAAGAAAGAAATAATTTGTAATGTAAAATGTAGCTTAAATAGATTATTTGTTAAAATATAATTTCCATTACATAATTTATAATTTTTTTATTTTTAGACTGGGGAATAAGGTTTAAATTAAAGTAAGGCACCTCTTCCATTTACTCAAATTTTCAAAGCCTTCAAAGCTTAACGTTCATCAGGGCTTTAATCTGTGCCGAAGACGTGTATATTTATAACATATTCGAATGTTAGTTGGACAAACATCAAACCTAATCCCGATGTATTTCCTACTCCAAAATCATTCCATGTCTTAATTTAAATTTACCGCCAACGGTGCCGATGCCGGCGCGATATCGCACGACGACTGCCGATGTATCGACGCGCGCGCCGTGGCAAGAATAAGAACTAGTCTTCGTATTGTAACCGCTCGATGTCCATCTGAGATCCATCGCGTGTGCTTAATTATTATACTTTTGTAACCTCGCTATAAGCTAACTGACTGATTCGTTAGTGATCAAGCCTGCCTGAAGTGGTAAAACTTTATAAAGTGCTAATCTGAGTTCGAGATACAGCTAACCGGCCGGTACGCTACCCCGAGTTGCGGCCCCGTCGTTGGTGATCCCGTCAACGTCCTAATCTAGGTCCAGGTTAGTGTTAGTTCAATTTTTCTACCGCTGAGGTTCACAGGGTTTCGCTTCAACGAGCATCAGGGCAATGCAGTTGCTTATCCAGCGGGGCCTATCCATTCAATTTGGTGCCTCCTGTGAGGAACGATACCTCACGTATTTCTTTTAAAATCAAACATTTAAAACTTATTCTATAAAATTCTTTGTAAAATATTAATAAATAAACCATAATTAAAGCGTTTAAGAATTAGTAAATAACATAAGTGGTAATAAAAGGTCATAATTTCATCCTTTTCTTCATTAATACAAATTCAAGTATATATACCTAGATGTATCTATAGGGCGTACGTGACCGCCCGCTCGCTCTCGACGGCCGGCGTACGACCTACCTCCTTATTCGTTGAGAAAAAAATAAAATTATCGCTTTATTTTAAAACTTCGTTATAAAAACATTAAAAACAATTAATCAATAAAATTCGTCAAGCATTTCTAATAAAAGTGACTGCATTGACTGATGCTGGTTTTCGAAGGGTTCTTACGTTAGTTGTGCTCGAAATGACCGTAAATTGATATTTGAAATAAAGCTACATATAATTTTGCTCTGTATAACATATTACCTCCACATAAAGCCTTTATCTAGTAATATAAGTAACTGTAGTCTACTTAAAATATATTGCAAAACCATTTGATACTTAACCTAACTTAATCAATCTGTATGGTTTAAAATTAAATACCTAACATACAATTGTCTATTATTGTACCAAGGTGAATATATTAATTAAAATTAAAAAATTGTTACAAAACAACAATTAACTTTTAATAATTTTTCTATGAAGTTGAAACTTTTAATAATTACGTACTAAATTTATTTTTTTAAGAAAAATAAGTTTAAACCCTGAATATGTTCTTCTGATATATACTTTGTTAAATTAGACAATAATTAAATCACAATTTAGTTAGTATAACTATTATTCTTTGGAGTATTTGTGATTGTAGTACATACTTAATAAATTTTCCTTACATACATAAAATATATAAAACTGTTGTTTTAAGCTAAATTGTTTTAACTACATGTAAAATAGTAATACATTATATCAGTTGATTCTCACATATTATATTTAAATATATAACTTAATTAATTGAAGAAGAGGTTCTGTAAAGTTTTAGTTTAAATTAATATTGTTTTATATGGTAGCAGAATTATTAAATAAAATATTTCTTTTGTGTGATTAAGTAATTTGCATTTTTATACATCTATACACAAGTATATTTAACTTACCGCCTACATATCTAATTATTTGTCATCGATTGCGGTTCGGAGAATAGTTACAAATCTACACTTGTTCAATACTTTAATTTTAACCTACTATTCCCGAAACTAAAGCAAGATGGCGGAAGTTGAGTTACAGTCGTGCATAAAAAGACGTGAATATGAGTTTAAAAGTATGCAGATAATTTATGATTTAGCTAAAAATGCTAGTAAAGATAAAACTAAAATATCGTCATTTAAGGCTAGGTACAAGTCAATTGAAAAAATTAGAGCTAATTTTATCGAGTTACATGAAAGCTTAAATAATTTGGAATTAAAATTAAATCCTAAATATGAATACGATAATAAGCCTTTGTTGTCATTCGACGAGTTATATTACGTAGCCGTCGAGTTCGCCGACTCACTCGGCGCAGCGACGTCTAGCTCGACGCCCGAGCCCGGCTCTGCGCTTATGCGTCACTCTTCTATTGCTCAAGTAAAATTACCTAAGCTGCAAATTCCAACGTTTGATGGTAATATTGAAAACTGGCAAACATTTAAAGATAGTTATGTGCCGCTTGTTCATAATAATATTTCTCTGTCCGATATTGAAAAATTTCATTATTTACTCTCGTGTTTATCGGGATGCGCATTGACGCTTGCCAAGGGTGTACCTATAACTATGGCTAACTATTCTGTTGTTTACAATGCTTTATTGGATCGATTCGACAACAAACGTATTTTGGCTACAACTTATTTAGAAAAATTATTTAAGCTCGCTCCGATTCAAAAGTCAACTTTAGCAAATTTATCCGATTTCACAAACATAATCTATGAAAATGTTAACGCCTTACGCGCTTTAAATATTGAAGACTTAACAGAATTTATTTTATTCTGTATAGCGTCACGACCTCTTGACCTAGAAACTAAAAAACGGTTCGAGTTACAAAATGCTAACGAAATTCCAAAATTCAACGATTTGATTGTTTATTTACAAAATTACATAAAAGTTTTGGAAGTCAGTCAGCCCATGTCGACTTTGCCATCGAACTTAATAAATAGGCAATTTCGTAGCAACATTAATAAAGCCGTAGGTGCACGTTATGAAAATAGTACACGTTCAGCAAAGGTCCCACAGAGGTCATCGTTTATCACATCTACTAATAATAATAAGAACCCGAGCAATAATAATAACAAGTTAAATAAATTTGTTTGTCTATGTTGTAATGAAAATCATTCAATCTATCGATGTGGGAAAATGCATTCTATGAGTATTGATCAGCGTCAACAAATCGTTCAGGAATTAAATTTATGTAATAATTGTTTAAGGCCTGGCCACGACAGTGGCAGTTGTAAATCGAAGTCCACCTGTTTTATTTGTGGCGCCAAACATAATACAATGCTTCATGTTCAAAATAAAAGTTTATTAACACTTAATGTTAATTCAAACTTGTCTGACACCCAGAACACGAGTGCCACTCTTGCCAGCACGACCGAGTCGAAAGATTCTTCTAATTCAGGGAGTAGTACGAAAATATTAGGCTCGGCGATAGTGCGCATATATCATGCGGACGGCTCGCTTCAGTATGCGCGTGCCCTAATTGACAGCGGCTCGATGGATTCTTTCATCACGAGTGCGTGTGCACGTCGTTTGGGTTTGCACATCAAAAAATGTAATTTGAGTGTTACAGGTCTTGGGCAAAACCTTGTTTGTAATATAAAGGGTTACACTTTTGGTTCGATAATTCCTCGTACAGTTGAATCGCCTAAGTTTGATTTGCCTTTAGTGGTTTTACCTAAGATTACTTCTGCGTTGCCTTCTACAACGTTACCGCTTCGAGTCAAGGATTCCTTCCTGCACCTTGATCTTGCTGACCGCGAATTTTATAAATCGGGTTCGATCGATCTTTTGTTAGGTGTTGAATGTTTTGATCAAATATATACCGGATCACGTTTCCACCCCGATCCTAGATTACCGTGTGCTTTGTCCAGTGTGTTCGGCTGGGTGATTACCGGTCAATATTTTCATAACACGAAAACCGAAATCCCCTGTGAACCCGTTAAGTCACTTCTCGCGTCTTCTTGCTCGCTGGAAGAGATCGTTCAACGGTTCTGGGAGTCTGAGGAACCGCCAAAATGTAAAATTTCTGTTCCCGAGGACGAACTATGTGAACAAAAATTTAAAGTAGGTACATACCGCACTGCTGATGGGCGTTATGTCGTACCCATCATGTTGAAGGATGAAGCTCCACCTCTTGGAGATTCATACCACCAAGCTTTAAATCGTTTTCTAAACTTAGAAAAACGTCTTACTAATCAGACAGAGTTGAAGGATGAGTACAAGGACTTTATGAAACAGTACGAAGACTTAGGACACATGCAGCCTGCAGAATCTTCGTCTACTGATCGTTACTTAATTCCTCATCATTGCGTCTTGCGTCCAGAAAGTGCTACGACACGACTTCGAGTAGTCTTCGATGCTAGCAATAAGACTACTAATCATCTTTCTTTGAATAATATTGTCCACACTGGACCAAAACTTCAAGTTGACATTGTCGATTTAGTTACTAAATTCCGGCTACATAAAGTCGTCTTTACCGCGGACATTTGTAAAATGTACCGACAGATCCTAATCAGACCTGAAGATAGGTGTTATCAACACATTCTTTGGCGTTCCGACCCGAACGAACCTTTAGTAGAATACGAGCTGAATACTGTGACTTATGGAGTCAGCAGCTCACCTTATTTGGCCATTCGAACGATTCGTCAACTTGCGGAAGACCATGGCTCCGAATATGCGAGTCGTGTGTCTGAAGTCCTCTTCGAAGAAACGTTCATGGACGACATTACCACTGGCTGTTCATCTCTCGACGAAGCTAGGCGGCTAAAGGCAGACCTTATATCATTGCTATCTAAAGGTCACTTTGAACTCCGAAAGTGGAGTACAAATACGCCGAACCTTTTGTCGGATGTTCCTCCGGATCACTTTCAAACTTCCAAATCCTTCGAAGAATCAGGACATGAATGTGTTAAAATATTAGGAATACGGTGGAATCCATTAGACGACAACTTCTCGTACAGCTTTTCAGACTCTTTCGATGTACAGTTCACCAAAAGATCTATACTCTCCATAGTTGCCCGGATTTTCGATCCCCTAGGTTGGATCTGCCCGGTTGTTTATGCAGCGAAATCTCTGCTGCAGGAGATGTGGCGCTTGAATTTGTCCTGGGATGAAGCTATTCCAAAGGATTTAGCCAAAAAATGGCATTTGATAGCCGCAAATCTATCAGATTTACAAAAGATTTCGCTTCCTAGACTTGTTATACCGTCCAATCCTATCGAGGTACATTTGGTAGGATTTTGTGATGGATCTTTGAAAGGATATGGCTGCTGTGTTTATATCTGTGTCGTCACTGGAGAACCAAACCATCCTACTCATACTAATTTATTAATAGGGAAGTCGCGAGTGGCTCCTTTAAAGCCTACGACAGTAAATAGACTGGAGCTATGCGCAGCTGTGCTCCTAGCGCGAGTACTGTCCCATGTGTTTAATCTTCTTAAAGATAAACTTCATATCAACTCCATTAGAACTTATTCAGACAGCACGACTACCTTGTCGTGGTTAAATACAGCACCTCATTTGCTAAAAATGTACGTTGCAAATCGCGTGGTTCAGGCAACTGATTTAATAAAACGTGAACTTTGGAATTACGTTTCCACGGAAGACAATCCCGCTGACTGTTGCAGTCGCGGTGTGTCTTGTTCTGAACTTGCCGACCATCCTTTATGGTGGACCGGCCCTACTTGGTTGCAAGGTTTGCCTAGTACGTGGCCTTCCAAGCAAACTTTGCTTGTAAAGGAGGAGCTGCCAGAATTAAAACCTGTACTTACCGAGAGTTTTCACCTCATTCATGCCGAAAATATGCTTATAAATCTAACCGAAAAATGTTCCTCGTTTATTAAACTTCAAAGAACTTTAGCATGGTGCTTACGATTCATTTCTAACTCGCAGATAGCTAAGTCAGTTCGTAATTTTTCTGCGCTTACCAGTTCCGAACTGGATAAGTCAATGAAGGTTCTAGTCAAGTTCACTCAAAATCACTATATGTCATCGCAAGTCGGAAAAATACAAAGGCGCGAACCATGTGAAAAATCAATTCAAAAATTATCTCCTTTTTATGATGAGGATGGTTTGGTGCGAGTGGGGGGACGTATAGATAACGCGAAGCTGTCACCTTCAGCGTTACATCCTTTGCTTTTGCCTAAGCAATGTCCTATTTCTCGACTGATTGTCGAATATTTCCATGTAAAATACCTTCATTGTGGTCCCCGAACACTGCAGTCTTTAATTCAAAGAAAATTTTGGATTATTGGGTTGAGACTTCTTATTCGTTCGGTACTTTCAAAATGTGTCCGTTGTTTCAAAGTGACACCGGTTTCTACATCACCCTTGATGGGTAAGTTGCCAGAAGCCAGACTTCAACCATCTAGATGTTTCCAAACCACCGGAGTTGATTTTGGTGGTCCGTTTATGATTAAGGAGAGTCGTCGCCGAGGAGCTAAAACTTTTAAGGCCTATCTTTGTCTCTTTGTCTGTTTAAGTTCGAAAGCAGTTCACTTAGAATTCGTCACTGAATTGAGTTCCGAAGCATTCCTTGCTGCACTAGATCGATTCGTTTCGCGCAGAGGAATGTGTCATACAATTATCTCGGATAACGGTACAAATTTCGTTGGAGCAAATAGGTATCTCCATCAAATTACCAACGAACTGCGGATCCATTACCCTGAGATTGCCGATGGCCTAGCGAACCGTCAAATAAAGTGGCAATTTAACCCTGCAGGTGCACCTCATTTTGGAGGCATATATGAGAGTGGCATCAAATCCACAAAGTACCACCTTAAACGTGTGGTTGGTGCTCAACTGCTAACTCTAGAAGAGTTTTCCACAATTCTTGCGAAGGTGGAAGCTGTTTTAAACTCTCGACCACTCTGTACTTTATCTCCTGATCCTCGCGAATCAGATATTTTAACGCCTGGACATTTCCTAACGGGAGGTCCTCTAGTATCTCTACCTGAGGAACCACTATATGAAACGCGATGTCCTCGAACTCGTTGGCAAATGCTCAAGCAGATTACTCAAAGTTTTTGGAGTATTTGGCAACGAGATTATCTTCACACGCTTCAACAGAAGAATAAATGGTTCTTAAACACGCCTAACATAAAAATAAACGATTTAGTAATTGTTAACGAACCTAACCTTCCGCCCTTGTTTTGGAAATTAGCGCGTGTAGAGCAAGTTCATACTGGTTCTGATAATATTGTCAGAGTAGTTACTCTCCGAACTGCAAACGGAAGAACTATGCGACGGCCTGTAGTTAAGGTCTGTCCTTTACCTTTAAATTAATTTTGTAAAATATTATTACTTAAAAATATTGTCCGTTTGAGATGCTATTGTTCTTTCAGTTAAGATTAAGCTTTTAGTTCTTTAAGTTAATTAAGTTTATCGAGCACAACTGTCATATTTATCGTTATCTGTGTGAAACCCTAGTGGATTTCAAGTGGGGGGAAATGGACAAACATCAAACCTAATCCCGATGTATTTCCTACTCCAAAATCATTCCATGTCTTAATTTAAATTTACCGCCAACGGTGCCGATGCCGGCGCGATATCGCACGACGACTGCCGATGTATCGACGCGCGCGCCGTGGCAAGAATAAGAACTAGTCTTCGTATTGTAACCGCTCGATGTCCATCTGAGATCCATCGCGTGTGCTTAATTATTATACTTTTGTAACCTCGCTATAAGCTAACTGACTGATTCGTTAGTGATCAAGCCTGCCTGAAGTGGTAAAACTTTATAAAGTGCTAATCTGAGTTCGAGATACAGCTAACCGGCCGGTACGCTACCCCGAGTTGCGGCCCCGTCGTTGGTGATCCCGTCAACGTCCTAATCTAGGTCCAGGTTAGTGTTAGTTCAATTTTTCTACCGCTGAGGTTCACAGGGTTTCGCTTCAACGAGCATCAGGGCAATGCAGTTGCTTATCCAGCGGGGCCTATCCATTAGTTAAATCACAAACATCGACGTTTTTGTCGTCGTATCGAGTGAAATGAATCTAAAGCTATATCAACGCGAATAGTAAACAACGGCTGTTGACAATATGACATGTTGTTAAACGACAACTTGTAAAATATTTTAATTGACTCCAAAAAAAAAGGAGGTTCTATATATGACAATTATATTTTATTGATATATTATGTTCACCGACTTTAAAATTATTTTTTATTGCATTTTTTTGTTAAAATTTCTTTATCATATTTTCTTATATTCTTTTTGAAAGTAATTATAAATATGTCAATTGAAATATGCATTGCTAATGTCGGGAATAAATGCCTTCCAATACTATTTGTGAGAATATTTTAACCCGCACACGAAAATCAAAATTTGATAGTGTTTGTCCCTTTATTAAAATAGTACGGAACCCTCAAAATTTGGCCGAAATTTTTTTCTTTATGATTGACCATTTTAAATTAGTTTTCATGTTTAATACTACGATTATTTATATATTTAGTTCAATCATTAAACTTACAGCACGTTATGAAGTTCCGTCCGTGATATTTCACATTTTATGATTTTGGTGGATTTTTTAAAATATTGAACATGATCGCTGTCAAAGAACTGAAAAGGACAGTTATATCTTCACTAGCTTCGTTCAGTCGAGCTCTCGCAGACGGTGGTGGTACACTTAGGATATTTCTTCGTGGTTTCCCGCCACTGGCCGTGGTACTCGGCGAAGAAATATGCAATTATTCCTATGAGTCTTAAGTAATGTCTTTAGTAATTATTAAATGAAGTTTTTCGTACTGTGAACAGTTGTTAATTATTTTTTTTTATGATAGATAAGGGACAAACGAGCAGATGATCCACCTGATGGAAAGTGGCCACCGTCGCCCATGGACATCGGCAAAACTAGAAGGTATCTCTGGTTATGTCGATGCGTTGCTGCCTCAGATAGAGTGAAGAGGGGGAGCAAAGAGAAGAATACTGCGGCTTCAATGGACCCCTAGCAAGAACCCGGTGTTCATTTGAACCGCAGCCGTAATGGGATGGGAGAGGGAGAAGTAGATCTGGGCCACATGTGGCTCGGCCGAAACGCGTAAGACTTGGCGGTCGGATTCACTTGCTGGTGGTCGCATGCCAGTCGGGGAACAGATCCCCTACCACCAAGTGGGAGCTGGGTTACTCGCCTCTTACGAGATGCTCTCCCAGGGGAATTGTATTCTAACCCGTTCCCGGGTTATTGATTTCGATTCTAAGACGTAATTCTAAATTGTGTTCTCAAAACATCAAAGTTATTAAATTACAGTAAAATTGCATTTTATATATGAGAAATACATACTAATTAATACAATAAGTAAAATATCATAACCGACAAAATAATTGCGCTATATTTTTATTGCTATCTTATTATCATACATGACAAGAAGTGACATGAAAAAACATGATCTAGCAAGACAAGGCATGACCGGACATGACATGAAATGGCATTCAAACACTATAAGTTGAAATATCACATAGAATAGTTTTTTAAACCGATAAGAAGCATAGTCACTGTAGTATTGAATGGGATGAAAAGAAAATAAGAGAAACAGTGAGTTAGTCGGTGAGTGAGTCTCTTTTAATTTACATAGAAATTTGCGTTGGTTGTTGCAAGTTATAGTATACGCCCAATACTAATTTTAATACGTATCAAAGTTGCATACACTTACGTAAAAATCAGGCAAAATAAAAAAAATGCGTTAACAATAATGACCATACACTTATGACTTTGTTTCAACTCGTATTTCTTTACCGTAGACTGCTACATCGCTACGTGCTACATCGCTACGCTGCTACACCGCTACGAAGCGTAGTGTAGTGATAAATGCCATCCTCTTTAGATTATAACTGAAATAATTATCACTTGTTTGCTTTTTTTCCACAAATAAGTATTATTTTTTTAAATAAAATATATATTATGACTTTCTTTCTTTTATGTGATATTATAAAGCCTCATCCTAATTTTCTGTGTTCCGTAGACACTATAGAATGACAACTTAAAGCAACTTCCAGATAATTATAAAATTTAAAGAAATTTAATTAAAAATAATTTAATAAATTATTATAAGACAATTTTATTGATATGCAATATTAGACTGACTATAATTTAAACTGTTAAAAATAACCACTGTTTCGAACAGCAGTATTTTAATAAGTATCTGTCTGTATTACTGCTGCTTTTATATTTTGTTTTCAATGATACAAAAAGATCGACTTGAACAAGTTAATATCGATTCTTCTCAATCGATGTCGTGTGGGTATCGATACTTGGTGACTGTATTAGAGTTTCAATCGGGGGTCATTTAAATGTTAAATTTAATAGTTATATGTAGTTAAAAGTTTGTCTTAAAATAAAGTGTCTAATATAAGTTAGTTTCCAACAGTGTGTATAACGTTCTCGCGGTTACGGAAGTTCGGCGAAGCGACGCGTTCAACTGCAGCTCCTTCCTCAACTAATTTTAGCTTTAAATCCTATTATTTCTCTAAATTTATCTTTTGTTCTATTATAGAAATTGAACTAGAATTAAGTTATTTATAGACTATTAGACTTATTCTATTTTCTATTTATATTTTAAATACCTGAACCCTTTTAGGGTAACTATGCTGTCCATCAGCTTCTTTTTCTGAAGCCATCTTTTCAAAGATGACATGTTGAAGTAACTGGGAATTATTCGTTGTTTCCTTGGTGACTTCGGAATTGTGATATTTCATTTTTAATTGCAGTTTAGATTGAAACCTTAACCCTTTTAAGTAAGCTAAAATATTTGTATTAGCGGTGGGCCACGTCAGTAGTCACCGACTACAATAATAACAATTATTGTATATTATTGTCCTAATAAATGGAGGTTAATAAATAAGCTAATTATTTCTTACTTTTTAGTGTCTGTAATAGGTTGTTCTGTAAACTACAGTAGGATTTTTCTAGATTATATCAGACTATAACACTTCGTTGCTTTTTATTGTCATAATATATCAAATAGTATCTTTTTAAGTAGCTATGGGTAGGCCTAAGAAAAGTGCCGCGCACCTTTAACAATATAGATCCCAAGAAACGGGAACGAATTTCTTTTTTATATAATGAAAATACTGGGCCAACCTATTTTAAAATTTTATGGGACCATATAGCAACTATTCCGCATCAAACAAAAGAAGAATCACGGAAATCGGATAATAAATCTCAGCGTAATCGGTATACATACATAAAAAAGTAGCATTCGAATTGAGAACCTCCTCCTTTTTGAAGTCGGTTAAAAATAATTTTGGTTTTTTCGTTTCAAGAGAAAAAAATAAAGTGACGACGTCACGACGGAATAAGTTAACGCCTTTGTCTTATTTGTTGAACAAAAGACGACGTATATATGACGTCATTTTAGAATAGTATAATCTCGATTTTATCCATTACCGGGCTCATATTTTGAAAAAATAAAAATTATGTGTCCATTTATATTTTTTTTCTAGTTTTTTAGTCTTAATGTTGTCAATTATTTTCTCGGAATTATAAAAATAAAATAATCCAGAGTTTTCAAAATAAAGGTATTAAATGAAGTGAACCCTACAACCGGGATGCGGGACGCGGCGGATTCCATTAAATTTGAACAGAATAAGCTCACGATCTGAACCGACCAAATGTCCCGGAAAGATAAAAAGTAAAGAAAGAAGACCTGGCCCACCTAAATCATTCTGTATCAACGTGACGGGAGGTCTCCAATGTCAGCTATACTATATCAAACTATTATATTCTTTCAAATAGTAATAAGTACTTGTCCAACATAAAGTTAGCAACACTGTTAGCGAGTAGCTTCCGTTTGTTTCAATTTCCAATCATACCCTCTCTCGACAATATATAACCTAATATAAGTGGTGTGGGTTAAATCTCAATAATCAAGAATTGTATTGATAGAAAAGTTCTAGGGTCTCAAGCCCCCGGTACTTTTGTATTTGCAAATTTTTTTATTTATGGATTATAGGGCTAGCGTTTGACAGTGAAGGTGAAAAAGAAAAAAATCGATTTATCAACATACACGTAACGCCATCTATTGAGAAAGAAAGACATAAAAGAAATCTGTTCCATTCAAAAACATTTTTTTGGTCCTGAGATTAGAGGTCGTTCAAGTATTACGTATAAAGATTTTTTGCAATTAACAACCCCTTTCCCTTTCTCCAAGTCTCCAAAACTAAGCAGAGCTTCTTCCTCCTTATTCTGAGCAAAGATGTTCACGTTTCGATGTGCGTGTTTACTTTTTTATCACTGGCGTAATCACCATGCAGACCCTCATCCCCAAAGTCATCAAAAATAAGCAAGCAAAGTCACTCCCCCGCCTACTTTCAATGCTGACGTAATACTTGAATGGCTCCTAGATAATATAAAATATAAATTATAATGTTAGTACTATATGTAATCAATAGATGGCGTTACGTGTATGTACGGTGTTTTTTCTTTTTATTAAATTTTTTATAACTTGTATCAGAGTATTAAGCACCCCAACAAGGAAAACAGCACCAAAACAGATTTGTTTGGAATCTTGTTACGTAAACAAATCACGCATCGTAAATAACCGTTTCATTATCTCCCCCCTAACGTAAACGTTATCGTAAATATTGACGATTCATTGCACTATATTAACTTTAATTATCCACACTGTTATATAAAGAGGACAGATTTGATTTTTTGTATGTTATATGTTGCTCAAAAACTACTGAACAGATTTTGATAATTTTATCATGGATAGAAAGCCACACTATTTCTGATTGACATAGGTAAAGTAGTGCTGCCATATATATTTTAAAATTAATATAATATGGCTATCATTATGCTACTGATATGGTTTTAAAAATTATTTTACTCAGAGAAGTCTTGTATATTCCAGTGTCTCTTTTTAGCTTCTTCTCTATTTATTCTATCTCTTTTCTTTCTCTCTATTATCCCTCTGTTAATCCACAGCTGTACCGGGTCTCCTCCTCAGAAATAGGAGAGTTATCTCTTTTGAAAATCGGAAAAAAATATTAAAAGAGGAGTTATTTCTGTTTATGTCTTTAAGGATTTTTAACATTTCTTTAAATTTTTAAACTTGATGTTGGTAACTCATCTTGGGTGTTGCCAAAAAATTAAAAACTACCTATTAGTTCTAGAAAGATTTTGATAACCTTTGTACAGTTTAAACTGACAGTTAAATGCAATAGTTACTGCTTCTCCGATTACGATGAGCATTTGTAAGCTGTAGCAAACGTGTTGGTAAAAGTATTGATTAAAAAAAATCTGTAGCCTGGTAGATAATGATTTTTAGTAATAAAAAAATATAACGCTATAGTGTTGGGTATCAAAAAATTAAACGAAATATTTGTATTTTCTGTCCAGCATCATTAACGCCAACAATTTTTTAAACCACATATGTATTTAATATAAAAACCACAAATAAATTGGAACTGTTTTACTGAAACTTGTAATAATTTTCGCGAATACAACACAGTCGAACCGCCCCGGTTTTGCACGGGTGCAATTTACCGTCATTAAGCGTCACTTGCTTGTAGAGTCAACACCTCCTGAAGATGCTTCGGTTACGGAGCGAAACGTACGTCGATTGCCGGTCGCGATCAACTGGTTCGGGTTCGCACGTTACACTTTTCTGTGAACGGTGTGCTCTTCCGGATTGTGCCGTACGAGTCTGGTTGTTAAATCGTCGAGCTACCTACTTGTGTGGTGTGTCTTGGTTCGGGTTCGCGCGTCACACTTTTCTGTGGATGGTGTGCTCTTCCGGATTGTGCCGTACGAGTCTGGTTGTTAAATCGTCGAGCTACCTACTTGTGTGGTGTGTCTTGGTTCGGGTTCGCGCGTCACACTTTTCTGTGGATGGTGTGCTCTTCCGGATTGTGCCGTACGAGTCTGGTTGTTAAATCGTCGAGCTACCTACTTGTGTGGTGTGTCTTGGTTCGGGTTCGCGCGTCACACTTTTCTGTGGACGGTGTGCTCTTCCGGATTGTGCCATACGAGTCTGGTTGTTAGATCGTCGAACTACCTATTTGTGTGGTGTGTCTTGGTTCGGGTTCGCGCGTTACACTTTTCTGTGAACGGTGTGCTCTTCCGGATTGTGCTGTACGAGTCTGGTTGTTAGATCGTCGAGCTACCTACTTGTGTGGTGTGTCTTGGTTCGGGTTCGCGCGTCACACTTTTATGTGGGCAGGGTGCTCTTCTGGGTTGTACCATACGAGTCTGGTTATTCAGTTTGCCGCGGATTATAGCAAGGTAACCTTTCGATTAGGTTTAAATCATGAATTTCCGAAAAGTAACGCCTGATTCAATTCAATACATATAATTAGATTTAATTATCAATATATTGTTGCTAAAGAAAAATATTTAGGCGCCTACAACTGTAAACATATTTTATCATAATCCCGCAGGAACTCTGATTTTTTTAAAGATAAAAAGTAATCTATATATTAATGCAGGTTATAAAGTATCTGTGTGCCAAATTTCTTAGAAATAGTTTTTGCGTGATTATGTTACAAACATCAAAATATCCAAACATATAAACTTTCACATTTATAATATTAGTAAAATTAATTGACATGTGTGATGTTCGTTTGTTTTTGTATGTTTTCAATAAGCATCGTATGTGCACAACGGATGGCCTATCATGAAAGCTACAGGCGCAACTCGATCAGGATATAACTAAAAGTTACGATCCCTTACTATGCTGACAGAGACCCAAGAAGTGCTTAGGACTTGTGACCAAGGTGTAGGCTTAATAGGATATCCTTTAAGTGTTCACAACACTCGCCTCCACTGCTTAATTTTACCGTCTAAACCTAAGATTTGACTAACATAAACCTAACCTAACACAAAACTAACCTAAATGAAACTGAAACCTTATTCTCACCTCCGCCACCACACATATTATGTATCCATAAAATTGCAATTTAGGGCCAAGACGTCTCGTATTAAATATATTTAAAAAAAGCATATTTAAAAATGATCAGTTGCTTCGTAAAAAGCTGCTAAATTTATGACAAAAAGATTTCGTCTATTTTTTATAAAAGCGATAATTTGTTATAGAAGCGACGACCATTGAGGCGGTGTCACCGTATGCGCAGTAAACTAACTTTTCAATGTTTTACTCACGTAGTTCGTAGGGGTTCTTATAGATGGCGCTCCTACTTATTTGAATAAAATAGTAATTTCCTGCTGTCACCAATAGACAGAATGACTATAGAGGAAGGTTTATAAGTTTAACGTATGTAAGTCAAAATATTTGGAGCTAAGACAAGTCTCTAAGAGCGGATGGGAGTTAATGTACACTGTTGCACTGGAACACACCGTATTTATAGTGGATTCGCTGGGTGTCGTGGTGTGTGATACAACTGGAATGCTAATCACTTATTGTTTCGTTAAGGTTCCTTGTTTACAGACAATAGCTCGTTCTTCGAAGTCCAGGGTGTCGATATCACCATGTCTTTATGTTGACCTTTGATCTGGAACATTCTATCGTTATCCAAGTTTATATTTTTATTAAGTCCTAGATTAAGGGTGACTTCACTTGTGTATTATAGTAGAGTACTATATTGTTATATATTAGAAGATATGATTGATTTATTGGTTTCTATGAAGTTATGAAGTTAAAGACAAACAGTTTGGGAAGTTAGGAAGAATAACATGAGACGCCACAGGCCGCAGGGGTTCAAGTTTTATATAGTTTATGTGAGCAAAGGTATAGATGACATTAGGGATAGTAAAACAAACAACTACCCTCCCTCCAGTTCAGTATTAATATTTTTATGAAAGATATGTATATGATGGACATTATAACTTTTATAACTTTTAATTTAAATGCATGTTTGATATATATTGTTAAATTTCTTTTGTTGGTTTATATTTATAACCATCTCCGTAAACTTTGTCAAGCCCTTTCACAAGTTTTAACATATTTAACATTAACTGTCAGTACGCACGTCTTGCGCCTCAGCCAGCCGAGATAAAAGTGGTCGACTGAACTGACTTGCAACAGACTGACACAAACTGTCAAAGTCGTACCATCGACAATCAACCATCTGATACGTACACTAAAATTAATTTTAATTATAAATCTATTTTATTTTAAATAATAAATACACAAACATTCAATAATATAAAGAATTGCAGACAGCCATTATTTTCCAAATAACAAAACAATTATAAGGTAAAATAAGTACATGGAACGGACTCACAGTATCGAAACAACTACTGTACCGGTCGACAACTGAGCAGCAAATGAGACTGTATGCAACGTAGAGCTTGTTTATATAGCTAGTGGTGGGGATCGATCCCGTCAATCAGTAATTCTGACTTATAATCGATTCTGTCAATCAGTAATGCTTATAATACTTTCTATTAATCTGTGTCTTTTAATTTAATGAAACAAAAATAAAGACCACTTATGATAGAAACTTAATTAATTGAAAAAATATTTAAAAAAAAATGTTTTTTAGGTTTTTTATTTGTAGTGTAGTGTTGCAGTGTTGCTATTTATCACCATTATAACAGTTTCTCCTAACATATATATTGTTGTATATACTAGTATTAATATTATCTTACTACTGCTAAAGTAACATAAATACGAAACTAATACGATACGAAATTCTTTTTTACTCTAATTTACTCCAAATATAAAAATATGTATTTAGAGTCCAAAATAAAAAAATACCCTCTATTTCTTGAAGAAGGTTAAAAGTAGATTAAATTTAAAAACGTACAGGTAAACTTTTAGTAACAGGACAAAACAGTAACATGGAAAAGCTATAAAAAGAAGTGCTACAGTATCGGATCACTGCCGCTGCTGGAGCTATATTTTTTAAAGGGAAATGTTTGAACGTAAACGTTAATGTTAGATGTTTTTTTTATATATAACAATCAATTTTTTTTAAAAATTTTGGTAACAATGACAATAAAATGGTCACGCAGCTCTCTAGTTAGCAATGAGATGATATTCTTCAAGCAGCTGACCAGATCTTCACAATACATAGCTAAGAAACATCTTGATTAAATTACCTTTTAAACAAATAAAACCGCATCAAAATCGGTAAATTATCTTGGACGCTACGATGCTACAGACACAGAGAAATAACTTGTTATCGCTTTGTTAGCAACACCGTTTAGAAATTGGTATTCGTGGGTAGTTCCTTATATTTTATTTCAAGTATACATATTTAACCTTAGTTTCGATCGATTAGAGTCAGTCTCTCTGGTGTTGTCGCGCAGTGTATATAGTAGTTAGTATAATAGTGTCGTGGTTAAGGTCATCCTTCTTGAGGTCCACGTAAGTTTACAATTATTTTTTTTTTTAAAGATTACTAGCAGCATGGTACACATACTAGTATTCCCTTTACCTTAAACCTTAGCTTGTGTCAGGAGTCCGCCACGCCAGTAGTCCAGTGTCCGGGATTTTAACTCACAACCTATCATATCTAATGGGTATCATTTCTCTCTCATTCTATGACAATTGATTGTCTTTATATTAATAGTGCTAATGAACAAAGGAAATAGAGTTTAAATGATATAGGAAGTCGCTGCAGTTGAACGCGTCGCCTCGACCGCAAGATGTTAGCTGAGTAAACAGAAACAGGACACATACTGAGACATGAACAGTATAGGCATGTTATTTAATTATAATAAACAAACATGATGCAATGATTTTGTTACGGGCTATACTGCTGTGTCAAATACTTACATCAATCCTTAATTTTTTTTATGACAGTTAAGGGACAAACGAACAAATGCTCCACCAGATGGAAAGGAGGCACCGTCGCCCGTGGACATGGACATGATAACTAGAGAGTATCTTTTGTTTTGCCGATGCTTTGTCGCCTTGCTGATACAGTGAGAATGGGGAGCGAAGAGAAGGATGGTACAGTTCCAGTGGACTTTGAGCAAGAACCCGGTGTTCACTGGAACCGCAGAATTAATGGAATAGAAGACAGAGGGGGTAGACCACACGCGATCAGACCTCGACCAGAATGTGTCAAGGACACTTGGCGGTTGGATTCGCATGCTGGTGGTTAAAGGCTAGTCGAGGAACAGATCCCTTACCACCAATGAGGGTGCTGGGTTACTCGGCTCTTACGAGATGCTCTCCCAGCGGTAGCGGGGAATTGTATTCTAACCCGTCCCCTCACGGGTGAAAATTATTTCATAATAATTACTCTACACAATCTGCGCAGCTCCAATTGTTACCGGGCGACGTCCTTTTGACAACTGGCTTAAGTCTGGAATATAAAATTATCAACAGTGTTAACTGACATATATTTTTTTAGTTATATTAAAATAAAAAGCGCCATCTATCAGAACTCGTATGAAATGTCTAAACATTGAATAGAACTTCGCTTACGGTGACAGTCCGTCAATTTCCGTTACTTCTATGACAAAGTAGTTGCTCAACTAATAAATAATAACTACCACAACAGTCTAACTAGATGTTTTTATAATCTGGGACTTATGACCAGTATCTTTCGACGGGAGGCGTTGGCTCTCAATTGCTATTTTAGGGCCAATTTATTAGAAACACTTTCGGCGCCTGTTAGTAGGATCTTTATTCCAGTTATATATTTGTTATATGTGACTAGTATAATTGATTGATGTATAGGTAACACAGTCTCATCACTTACAAATGTAACGATAAAAAAATTATTATTAAAGAATTATTTATTAAACTAAGTGTACATAAAGTGATTTTTCCAGTGATATTTTCAGAAATTTATAACACGAGTACGCAACGCAGAAACAAAATCAACGCAGAAATATGAGCAAAGTCAAAGCGATATCGACACAGGCTTGGTTTAAAAACCCCTATACAATAGATTTTAAACTATCACTTATCTCTGCCCTATATCTATTACAAGAATTGTAATATTTAAGCGTCAGTAGGTCAGAGGTTCAGGCGATGGATTTACGATCTATAAGGTCGTGGGTTTAAATCCCATTTATTGGACTACTGACGTGGGCTTATTTGGAGAAGTTAAAAAATAGCAGAAATTTGCAATTAAAACTGCTTGAAATCTTTTTTTTTAATATTTATTATTTTGTCCATAAATTACACACAGTACGTAGGGAGGAAGTTGACGAAGTGTGACAATGTGTGACAAGAAGGGGCACTAAATTATGTGACGTCATAATATTTTAAAAACATGAAATATAAAAAACTATTATCAAATAATTATTAATATATTTTTTCATAATCATTCAAATATTTGACGTAATTAATTAAGCAATAAAGAGGGAAGGAGGTCCTTGCTTTGCTTATTTTTGATAACATGGGGGATGGGGAGGGTCTGCATGGTGATTACGTCAGCAATAAAAAAATAAAGATGTACATATCGAGACGTGAATATCTCTACTCAGAATTAGGAGGAAATAAATGCATGCATCAATGTTAACGTTTCATTCGTTTTAGTCAGAGATTTTGCTTAATTTTGCTGTCATAGGAGCCGGGGGGTTGATAATTGCAAAAAATCTGCATACACAATACTTGGGGGGAGATCTGGGGAAGTGTCACAGATCGTTAGACTAGAGAGTGGTTTGGGGGTAACTGAGTTTAAAAATTGTATTAAGGTTTGTTTTATTCTCGTTAAAGCAATATTCGCAATAACATTCTCTCTCAGTTGAGATTAATTGTTTATCTTTTGTACTATAAATATATAAATATACTCTAAATAGTAGTTACCATCAAAGAATTATTGAAAAATGAGAGCCAAGTTCGTTCAATATGCATCCTTATCAACTTCGTCGTCAAAAGAATTGAGATTTATATGTGGGCCAAGTTCTGTATAAGAAATTCAAGAGGTAATAATACATTTTTAAAAATTACAGACAATTATTATCTATTTGTGTGTATCCTATACTGCAAAGTAGCAACTCTTCTACAGACAGCTAAATGGTCACCAGGCGAGATCCATCTAACAAATGGCACAAATCTATCGGAACAGAGGTTGTATAGTGTCTTGTTATAAATTGTACATGGGTATTATTGTCATAAAAGTCACTAGGGAGCTACTTGAGAATACGCAATTATAGACGGTGTTGCTAACTCAATTATTAATAAAGCGCAATTATTTCATTCCAGATGTAATTAAAGGTCAAAATTTAAATTAGATTTTGAGTTGTGAAGGGGTCAAAAATAGCTCAAAATGGTTCGTGTAATATTATGCATTGCTATTGCGCTGCTGAACTTGGCTAGACATAAGCTAGTGCTACAGACACAAGCAGAAAACTGTTTTGACAAGAGATCTTAAGAAAAACGAGAAAAACATGAACACTGCAAATACTTGAATATTGCAGACGTTGAATTTAATATTTCATAAAAGTTACATTGTAATACACTAGCAACATAAAACAACTTTGTTTGCTCTCGCTGGCGCAGCTTATGATAGTTTTAAGTAAAACTGTCCAAATAACTTGCAAAATTGAATTCTTCAACAGTTTCGCGTTTATGAGTCACGTGAGATGCTTTATGGTTCTGTGTGTTGGTGATATTAAATACATTTTAATAACTATAAGAAACTAAATATATAAATAAAATATGTTCAGTAATAACTTACAGATAATAATGCACTACATGTTTGCTCAAGCCTGGGGCTTGTGACCCTGGAGAAGATCTTAAAAGCTTTCGTAAACTTTTGTCATCACAGTTCTACATTTTTACATGACTATCAGGACAAAAATTTTCTTACAATTTATAAACTATGTTCATAAAGACATGGGGGGTTAAGGAAAAGTGAAGCTCTAATTAAGGATCATGTTCACTTATATTTTTTTTTAATAGGAGTTAAGGGGCAAACGAGCTGATGTTAAGTGGCCACCGTCGCCCATGGACATCGACAATACACGAGAGTGACTCTAGTTTTCCCGATGCGTTGCCACCTCGAAAATAGAGTGAGGAAGGGGAATGAAGAGAAGAATGCCACGGCTTCAGTGGACCCTGATAGAAAACTCAAAGTTCTTTAGAACCGCAGCATTATGGAATGGGAGAGGGGGGGAAGTAAGTGTGGCCCACATGCGGCTCGACCGGAACGCATCTATGACACGTGGCGGTCGGATTCGCATGCTGGTGGTCGCAAGCCAGTCGGGGAACAGATCCCCTACCACCAATGAGATGCTGGGTTTCTCGGCTCTTACGAGATGCTCTCCCAGCGGCAGAGGGGAACTGTGTAGGTCTAGTAAATCTTCTCCTAGGTCTCAAGTCCCACGCACTGACTCGCCCTAACATAGGTAATATATAACTCATTTAAATAATTTTATTTTCTGTAAATTATATATTAAAATCTCACATTCTTTGGTAATTGCAATAGTAGCAATTAAAATTCAGTATTGTTCAGTACAATTTTTCAGTCCGCACATGAAATAAATACGAAAACCGCAACCGAACCGAAAGTTGCGCAGTTGCTGGCGCGAGCTAATTAACAAATGACTCTCATTACCATACGCCATATACACCATACACGACAATATTAAATCTGATTCTGGAGGTGTGATCAAATAACTATATAGACACACAGATTTAAAATAAAGAAAAGTATTCCATTTTTTTTATGGTAGATAAGGTGCAAACGAGCAGATGGTTCACCTGATAGTAAGTGGTCACCATCGCCCATGGACATCTACAAAACAAGAGATATGGTCTTGTTTCGTCGATACGTTGCATCCTCGAAGATAGACTTGCTGTGCTTACTTTTGATGGAATGGGGAGGAGGAGGGGGGTGTCTGCATGGTGATTATGTTAGCGGTATAAAAGGAAAATGAGGAAGGAGAAAATGAAGGCATAAATTTTTACACTAATTATTTAAATATTCAGCAAACTATCTTTAAGTACACAACACTGAAGTCACATGAGTTTCGAGAGCAACTAAACTTTATTGTGTAAAAGTCGTGCTTTTTATTATAAAATACCTTTAACTATTTCCACAATAATGACAGGTGGGGTTGTAGACCTGTGTTGCTAAATTAATATTTAAAACCTCCCTTTATTACTGTAATAATAATATTTTAATAAAACCTAACAATATCGAGCATTCGATATTCCATGATTCTGAAGAACCTTAGTATTAGCCTTTTATGAACCAACTAGCGGCCCATCCCGGCTTCGCACGGGTGGAATATTTAGTTTAAAACATTTTGGCTCTCCCGCATGTCGGTGCCCCTCTACCTCGGCGTTACTCGCTACCACTCGCTGCACTTCGAGTATCACCCAGATAGAACCACACTGGCCCGTCGCGTCGGCGTGTATTTTTTGTTTATATTGATATTTTTAATTTCGTAATATCTTTTGAATGGAACGTCCGATTTTAATAATTCAAAAAGTAATTTACAGGTATTCAAACAGTCTTGAATACGAAATAATTTATTTGTATAAGGATTAATACAAAGTTATAGAAAACATGATCTGATTTTGATAGGCATTTTTATCAACTTTTAAAATATAAAAAAGTAGTTATAGTGACATAACTATAATAGTTGGACATATGGTCTCGCGGAGTTTTTTGTAGATATTGATACGTTCTATAATATTTTAGAACATTTTTTTGTTCTATCATCAATACTTTTCGCAGCGCATGCGATGAAAAATATTTTATGGCTATTTATTTGCACCTTGTGTTGGTTTTAGTGAGATTTTCTGGGGATCTCTAATTTTTTCTTGTAATAAATATAGCCTATGTTACTCAGTGATAATGTAGCTTTCTAATGGTGAAAGAATTTTTGAAATCGGTCCAGTAGTTTTTATGTTTATTCGTTACATACAAAAATACAAATCTTACTTCTTTATAATATTAGAATAGACTAGATATTTTTAAATTCATGATTTCGCGTTGGTCCTAAATTAGTAATATTAAAATTGGTAACACGTTTGATCACTTCAAAAGTAGAATACGCACTACTATTAGATTCATACGTAGACACAGTCCAAGACATTCCTTCATTAGATAGTTCGAAAATCTTACAGATTTAAATAATCCGGTAAAGGAGTCCATTACTGAACAAAACCATATGTGGGATGATGTAATTTTTTATTTAGAAGCATATATAGAATCTTAAAATATTTTAAGTGTGCAAATGCAACTATGAGTATGATAAAAATAGTTGCAGTGCTGACGTGTTGATGCGGAGACGAAATTGAATTCTATCGGCGCTCTTTTGTGTGTTCATGTTTTCATAGCCTAACTCTTCAATTTGATATATTAACAGCTAGCACTAATAAAGGAGTTATTAGAGCAGAGGAAAATTTATTGAAAATTTAAAGTTTTGTTGTAAAAGCTATATCATTAGTATGACTTGAATTTAGCAAAAATCAATCCATATATGCAATATATTAACTAGAAAATAATTATATTTCACATATTTTTTTATATTTATTATACTCAAGGCTATAAAGAAATTTATAAAACGGTAAGACTCACGTATAGTTTTGGTCACATGTACTATAATTTCAACCGCATTCGGCGGTCTTCTTCAGTAAGTAGACGCGCGCGCAGCGACACAGTCCATGACGGAGGAGATAGACGAAGTTATTACGATTTAAACAATTATTGTGCACGACGGCGGACTTATTACAAATATGAAGCTTCAATTTAAAAATATAAATAATAGTATGGTTACAATAGCGATGAATAATGGATACACATGTATAGATAAATATTGTGTGTCTAGGAAAGTTCTCAGCCGCTCATCACGTGACCCGTCACGTTGTCAGCTTCCAGTTTGGGTGTTACGTATTCAATGGTACATCGCTAATTACTGCTCCCATCTTTGTGTTCTTGGAAATTTTCCATTACATAATATACTAGTTGGTCTGTCCTGGCTTTGTCTGGGTATTACGTGTATTTAAATTTAATTTCACTTTTTATTTGCTATATCACTATATTTTACATTTTATATTTATTTATATATGACTTATTTCCAAATTGGCTAAATCTTATACAAATTACAGAGTTATATACGTCAGAGATCAATGGAAAGGAGTATGTTGGGCATTAAGAAATCTGAAAATATAAGAAATGCAACTATTAAGAGGATAACAAAAATAGATAATGTCACATATACAATAAAAAAACATAAATGGAGATGAACAGGACGCATACTACGTGGACTGGAGAAATGGAGCAAAAGTATTATGAATTGGTACCCAAGGAATAGGAAAAGGAAACGTGGAAGACAATTTAGGAGGTGGGAGGATGACATAAAAGCAACAGCAGGGCAACGTGGGCAAACAGATAAAGAAGTTTCAGATGACTAGATTTATATATTTGCAAAACTAATGTATCTGATTAAAGGCTGTTATTATTATTATTAATTCCCAAACACATAACGGCCACATAGCTCGACATGCACTTCATCTGTACGCCGATAGATGGCGTACGAGCACATTCTTAAGTATTTTTCGCGATAAAATATAACCTACGTCCTTTCTCGAGCCTTATTTTGTCTCTGTATCATATTTCATCAAAAGCGCTACAGTGATTTAAGCCTGATTGTGTAACAGACAGAAAGACACAACCTATTTATCAATAGATGGCGTAAGTAGTATATTAAATCGCAGTTTCGTTGTTTCGTTTGTTTAATTTGTATTCTTAAGTATTTTATTAAGTTAATTATATGAGTACGGATTAGGATAATAGGAAATAGAAAGCTCTCGTATTTTTCAGCCTATTTTTTTTTCGATTACATTTCATCCAAAGACATTTAAGGCTGCCGTATAACTGAGTGTTATAAACTTTTTTAAATAATATAAAAGACTACTTTTATTTTATATATGTAGACCGATAAATAGGACCCTTGTCTTTTATCGCTGATCGGAAAGAAACAATATGAGGGAGTAGTGATTTGTTGACCCTCGATAAAGATGGAGTCGTTCAGCGGGAACTGCTCTGCAAATTTGTTTTAAATTGATTACTTTTATTCTCTCTTTATTTATTAATCATGTCTTGAGTATATTAACCCGGCACAAAGCGAGTAACCAGGACGAGCTGTGAAGCGAGAATAGCTCTTTAAACCTGCTCCTGGGTTTCAGGTTACAGACACTATATGTATGTTTGGATGTTTGTTACTAAATCACGCTGATACGCCTGAACGAATTACAATGAAATTTTGTGCACAAATACTTTATAATCTGGATTAATATATATACTACTTTTTATATAAAACTGATATTATCTGAAAAAGCCATTATAAATATGAAACTTTATATATGGTTAGATGTTTCTTACTCAATCTCATAAAAACGGATGAATTGATCTGAAAAAAAATTGGCATACTAATTAATGCTATATAATCTGGGTCACTTTTATTCTAAAAATCAAAAGTCCTAAGGGATAGAGTTATTCATACAAAAAAAGTTAAGAGAATTTAATCAAATTTTCCGGGACAAAGCACAACTTTTGTGCGTAATATTTTCTTGAAATTTTATAGAATGAAATCGCGTGCCAGAGTGAGTCAGTAAGTCTGTTAGAAGGGTGAGTAAATGAGTGTGTTCTCAAACATTAATTCCCTCTGAAGCCATTTCTGAAGTTTCCGCGGATGCAGGAAGACACTACTATCTCTGTAAAATAATATTTCAAAATTGTAATATGTTTTGCGTCAATTCTCCTCACAGGAAAGATACAGCATTCACGTCGCGTAACTCTTAACTCGTGTTCAGTTGAAAGCAATATTGTTTAATTGAAAGCAAGGGAATCAAGTGTTTTGTGATAAATTTCATTAAATGTCTAACGTGCGGTTTCGACGACTTGCGGTATTATTGACTCGGTTTCCCTTTGTGCGACTTCTTACAACTCACGTTCGTCAAAATGGATTCTTATTATCCTTATTTTGCTTCCTAACCAGATACATTAAATAGAAAATTAACATTTAAGAACCATTCTATACTTCTTAGCTGTAATTTTTTTATATTTGTACAGACTACAGATTTATCTTTATCTAGAAAAACTATATTATGTATGTATTACACATATAAACCTTCCTCTGGATTCACTCTGTATATTGTTTAAAAGATCTAAGCGTACAAACAGCCGGAAGCGAATTTGTTTTATATTATGTAAAGAGAAGTAATAATCTGGGCTTGCTTCCCTAAGAAATAATAAACATTACAATTAATTTTTAAAACTCAATAGTAACTCAGTTACACGAACAACAAAGTCTTTATATAAATACACGAAGTTACTAAAGAGAAATTGGATCTCTTTTTTATTTTGTAATTCTGTTACCTTTAGCTACATTTATGTCATTTTATTCGATTGTTGTACGGATTTATTTTAACCTCTAACCTCTGTCCTAATCGACGTTAGTAGTCATCTAATATAAGTTTCACACAGCTTAGATCGTTTAAAATAGTAGCAGAAAAGAGAGGCAGAGAGTGAGTAAAGGTGATAGAAAAGAGAAAATATAGAAAGATAAAAAGAGAAAAAACATAGGTAATAAAAGAGCCAGAAGGACAAAGCAAAAATAAGAATGAAAGAGAGATAGATAAAGGAGAGAGTGAGAGAGAGAGAAAAAGGTGAGATAGATAATAGAGAAAATGAAAGTGAATAAAGACGAATGACAGGGTTAAAGATAAAAATGAAAAAGATAAGAAAGAGAGCGAGAGTTCTATCAATGAAAGATTTTTTTAAATTATATCAGTAGCATAAAAATGACAATATTCTATTATTAAAAAAATATATGTATGGCAACACTACACTCTGTCACTCTGGCATAATGTAGCTTTTTATCAGTAAAAGAATAATTAAAATCGGATCTGTAGTTACAGAGAAAACCTTCACAGTACAAAATGGCCACGTTATGACATTTAAATGATCATATCTTTTTTTTAGAGTATTTATGGCAACACCACATAGCCTATGTTACCCGGAAATGATGTAGCTTCCTATCGGCGAAAGAATTTTCAAAATCGGTTCAGTACTTTTCGAGCCTATTCGCAACAAACAAACATACAAAAATACCAAGAATCAAATCTTTTTAAACTTTCTAGGTACTTATACAGTAATAGAAATCACTACACTGATTCAAAAATTCATATAATACCAATAGATATATATTGAAACCGAAACGCGAATAATTCAAAGACAAAAGAGCAGAGTCACATTTGACGGACATTTTATTTATTATGAGGGTAACCGCGTCGATTAATAACGCTCTGTGACGCGTACACTAAATAATAGCCCATAAACTGCACACAGCACAATATACGCTTTATATTATATCTCTTGATTGGAAATTATTGTTAATATACACCCACAAAAACTACCAGGGTTGGAAAAAAACAGTTTTTTTATTTTTATAAAACAAAAAATTCAAATTATTTTAAACAAGTGTTTTTCAAATCAAATAGATCTATATTAATTAATTCAATCAATGGTGTTAGCAACACTGTTTATAAAGTAGTAGTATCGGGTAGATTATTTTATATTATTTCTAGTATACCGATGTGAAGACATTATATAACCTTTATTAAGGTTACCCCTCTCGAGGTCCACGTAAGTTTACTTTATTATCTATTGTTGTTAGCGAGGTCGAGTGGTGGAGGTGAGAGTTAATATATTATGAAATATCTCTTTAAACCTGCTCCTGAGTCTCAAGCCCCAGGCAACGCTCGCCTCAGTCTAAATTGCATGTGTATACGTGTTGCTGTACAGTGATGGGTATCATATCTCTCTCATATCTATAGCAATGGATAAACATTTATTTTATGTTTAGTACCTCCAATCTGAACTAAACGCTTTACATTCATCCTGTATGCTCTAACTAATGTTCATTTTAATAGGGGAAGCCCCAATATTTATATTATTTTATTTTTAAATAAGGGGAATACCCATTAGTCCACTGATTAACTTATTTTCGACATATCTGTTTTTTAATTACATTGATTTAATAATTTGTTTTAAAACAACTTGTTTTAATCATGCCTGAAAACTATTAAAGTTAGCAACACTGATTATTTGATCTGAGGCAGTATGTCCGGTTTGGAATCTATTTTTAATCTGTAATAGAAAACCCTGAGATTTGGGATTACAAAGATTAAATTTTGGATTTTACATTCAATCCGTAATTCAAAGATTTTAGATTGAGCTTGCTTCAATAGTATCGCTTCATTTACCTAGCCTCGCTCAGTGTCTATAATGAAGCGATTCTATTGGTTGTTAAAAAACACATTCTTCGGCACACATCTCTGGTGGAAACGCAGCCATAGTTCCACTTCTTTAATATCTGTTTTATTAGTAACTAGCTGCGCCCCGTTGTTTCAACCGCTATATTTTGGATAATTCACACTATATCATTATAAATTATAGCCTATGTGTTATTCTGATGTGTAAGCTATATTACTGTAAAGATTCATCAAAATCCATTCAGTAGTTTTTGCGTGAAAGAGTAACAAACATACATCCATACATTCTTACAAACTTTCGCGTTTATAATATTAGTAGGATTCATTCTTATTCAACATATATATGTTGGCGCGTAAGTTAGGCTTAGTTTAGCCTAACCTTAGGTAAAAACAGAGAACCTAGGAAGTGGAGGCAAGTTGCAATTGTGTTGAACACAAAGCCTGTTGTATAGTTGTTTTTATTATCTTATGATTGTCAACAGCATCTATAGATTTTATTAAGAATACTTCCACTTATAATAATAAATGTTGGAGAACAGTAAACAATTATCGAATAATCGAATCGTTATCAAGAAGTAATCACTTCCGTCATTTTGCCAGTCTCGACTCTTTATATGCCTTCGACAGTCTGACTGTAGTGTTAGTCTTGCGCGGTCTCTGAAGGAGTGAAGTAGTCTCGGGATAGTGTTAAATGCAGTGCTGTATTTTCGTGCTTAGGTTCCTCTCGTAATTGTAAGAGATCATAATGTTTAGTTATTTATCGGTTCAGTAGCAGTATCTACGTTGCGTTTCCCCAATAGTCCATTCAATACACCCCCTCTTTTTTTATTTCTGCCAGTTATATAAATGAACTAAGTTCTACGTAACAGTTAATAAAAATAGAAGTAACAGAAAATGTAAACTAATTTCAGGAGGAAAAAATATTTACGAGCAACGCCCCCGAGCAGACTATAACTGTCTGTGAGGAACAATCCAATTTGGTTGGAAGCGAAACACCCCTATTTTAGAGTAACATCCTGAGTTAAAGGTATTGTTAACGTATGTATGTATAAAACTGTCTTTTTGTATGTCTGTTTTTGTAAATATGAAGTAATGTTGAAATATTTTCGTTCTCTGTACATCCGTTTACTCCTGAACCAAGCAACGGATTTTCATACAGTTTCCAGTGATAGAAAGAGAGATAAACAAATAATGATTGTGTTTATATTCTGTAGATATTATGTACAAAATGGCTGAACTACAAGCGAAGTTAAAGCAAGTCGTTATATATTATGTACAACTAACCAAAAGAATTATTTGAGAGGAATAAGATAAACCATTATTTTTCTGTATCCAACATCCTTTTTCGGGATGAAAGGTCCTATGTTATTTTCCAAGCTTTAGTCTATCTCCGTACCAAATTTCATCCAAATCGGTTAAGTAGTTCTTGAGTTATAAATGGTGTAGCTAACCCGACTTTGTTTTATATACATAGATAGTAGATACCTATGGTGTTAAATATTCGAATCTAATCCAAATATTTTTAATAATAAAATTGGAATATACTTTTAATCCATTTCCGTCCATTGACCAAAGATTTCGGATTAAGATTGATTATGAATTTCGGCTTTTATAGTATAGTAAACAAACAAACGATAGACTGCTTATCATTACATACATAGGTATAAAAATTAATTTAAAATAAAAAAATCAAAATGAAATATAAAATTGTTACATAAGCTAATTGGAGAGCATAATTATATTTGTGGACACTTGAATTCTGGAGAGTGGGATCGAACCTGGACCATGGTGGAGCATATTTCCACTCTTAAAGTACCCAACAAACCCATCGGTTCTCTACCTCGTGTACCTAAGCAATATAGTTTTCCGTTTCCAGTGAGATATATTTTTAATTTCCGGTTCTCGCCGCGCTATATTTTTATGTATAAATCTGATATCAGAAATGAGCTTACGCCATCCGCCATCCGCCATCCGCCATCCTGAGCTTGATTACATCTGCTTTGATGTTTTTATATAAAATATTTTTAACAACTCCTAAGTTAGACACGTTACTTACATTGACATAAGTCCGTCAATACTTAAAATAGTATTTTATATTAATAAGCGTTCATAATCATCATCACCATCATAATCCGAGGCACTGTTCTCCTCATAGTAAGAAGGGTTTGCAGACTTCACACATCTTTGAGTACTTTAGAGAACTCTCAGGAGTGCAGGATGCCTCACAATTAATTACTTAAAACACACATAACTCCTGAAACCCGTCGATGTGTATGTGTGGGGGGGATTGAATCGACAAACCTTCTGAGTAAGACATTCAAGTCTAAAGCACTAGCTTAGCTTCTTTGGAAGAAAGGGGAAAGAAAAACCTTTACAGTCAAAGTTAATAGATAATGGATGAAGACTACTAGCAGTTTGAATTGTATCTCCTCCTCAAAGTAAGCTATATGCTTGTGTTAGGAATAGGCCACGTCAGTAGACCAATGAGTGGGATTTGATCCCACAAGCTATCGATCGGGAATCCTACGCCCAAAACACTGAGCTACTGACCGCTTATAAATCATGCTCTCACTCACCCCTATATATTTTGACTCCACTCTGCTACACAGCCATATTGGCCACCAGGCGAGCTCCGTTTGACAACCTCAAGTCTATCTAAACAGAGGTTACATACAGTCTTGTCCGCGAATATAAAGATATCAAGGATTTTGCTAACTGTCTTCAATTCGATTTGTCTTGATGATAAAGAATTCATGTGTTCCTCAAAATTAACATACAGTAACAGGAACGGTCAGGACAGCTGCATATATTACTCTGGGTAACTTATACTAGTTTGAAATATTCCCTTGCGGTCCTAAGCTGGTTATTTATCTGTGGCGGACGCACCGACCAACCGACTAAACCCTAAATGATTGAATGCTGCCTCCTTACTCATCTTGTTTGAGAATATATGGGTTATTTACATTACTTACGTAACATATAAATCCCTTACGGCCTATATTGATAACCGATCTCAATCCAAATCTGTGGATTACAGCTTGAAAATAGATTATAAATTATAATTTTTCGGCTACAAATTTGTTTTTTTTTTTAAAGATTAATAATAATTAGAATCTATTTGCAATCTAAAAATTAAAGATGCTGAATTGAGATATGTTATTAATTTCAGCCGTTAGAGTTCATGATCCTGTATCACTATGATAAGATATTTACTACAATAAATTACTTGTCAAACTGTCGTGGGTATATCGGAAATAGGCTAAAAAACTATCAAGCCAATGGTAATGTTTTTTTAAAAATACAAACAACTAGCCAATCAAACTCTTGAAGTTTGTAGTCACGTGATAAGAAGTTGAAAGAGCTGAGTCTAAATCATCTCACGGGTAAATGGTAACAATTAAACTAATCTCCCTCTCCCTTTAAACCCCTAAATGAAGTAAAGGGGTTAAAATGAAACAAATTCCTTAAACCGCTCAGCTTATCTCATTAAGCGATACAGCTATACTAATAAAGCTGAGATAAGTTTTATTGCGCCACGCCTCCTCCTTCGCGATACAGTCGAGATACGAGACACGAGATACGAGACTGCTTTACGATCTATTTATACACTACAGACCTGCCATGTACCTATAATAATATGGACGCCGAATCTCTATACAAGTATCACGAAAAGTGTCACAAATTCGCTTCCCGCTGTTTGTACGCTTATATCTTTTAAACTACGCAACAAATTATAATGCGGTTTTCACTAATAGATAGAGTGATTTAAGAGGAAGCTATACATGTATAAAATATGTATACTATATTTATGTATGTGGAGAAAAACCGGGCAAAGCGGGGGCGGGTCGTTATCAATATGAATGTCAAAACATTTATTCGCGAGTTCTCTTTATTTTACTTTTAATTATACCCACGTAACAATTTAAAACAAGACAATATAACCTCTGTTCCCATAGACTTGTGCCAGTTGTCACGCAGAACTCGCCTGGTGACCATCGTGGCTGTACAGGTGGCGATGTGTCGTGTGACAGTATTTTAAGCTAATTTAATGTATGAATCTATAATAATGTTTGTGGTAAAACTGTACGGCAATGTAAATAGGCATTTATATAGCAAAATATGAAATATAGAGAATTTTAGTAAAAGCTACTATATAGGGCATACATTAGAATTAAAGTAATACCAATGGGATTCCACGGCCCCATATGTTATCTCATGAAATAATGGGTTTTCAATTCCAAAGAGAATGGTTGCAGGTAATGCTGAATTTATTTCTATGATCTGGCCGGCTCTTGTTGAGCTTAGGCTGCAGTTTGACTGTAATGTGGAAGCTATGATAGCTATAGTTAGCAAAACCGTTTATAAATTAGTGTTCACGGGTAGCAGCTCTTTATATATTGTTTCAAGTATAGACCAAGGGCAGCGGAGAGGAGTGTTGTAATTACAGAAAATACCTTTAACCCAACCCCTTGTTCGCAAATCCAATGCCTGGCTTCCCGTCTAAATGTGTATAGTTGTTTTTTTTATCTTATGATCGTCAACAGTATCTAAAGATTTTATTAAGAATACCTTGATGCAGTGATGGCCCAGTGGTTGAGACTTCAAGTCTTCCTCGGGAGATCCCGAGCTCGATCCTGGGCACACACCTCTGACCTTTCTGAGTTATGTGTGTTTTAAGCAATTAAATATCACTTGCTTTACCGGAGAAGGCAAACATCGTGAGGAAATCTGCACTCCTGAGAGTTCCCTAAAAGTTCTCGGTGGACTATGGCCTAATACCCTCCTCATTCTGGGGAGGAGACCCGGCTCAGCAGTGGGCCATCGAAGGGTCGTGATGATGATGAGTACCTTACAGTGTAGTTTAGGTCTTGTGTTAGGTTAGGTTTATGTGATTTTAACCTTGGGTTTAAATAGAGAGCCTGAGCAGCGGAGGCGAGTGTTGGAATTCTGTTAAAGGATGTCCTTAAGCCTACACCTTGGTCACAAGTCCAAGGCACTGCTTAGGTTTCTCTCATAATTGTTAGAGATCATATTTGATTATTAATATCATCACCCTTTATAGCGTTCTTCAACCTTTCTCCTCCTTCCTTCTTATCATTAAAATCTCCGAGATATATAACCAGTTTCCCAACCTTCAGGTAGTTGTCCAAGTGAATACTAGTGGTTTAGATTTTGTTCATCTTCAAGATTTCATACATCATTTTGATGTGAAAACGTAACAAATAGAAACAACGAGTTACTTTTGCTATTACATATGCGACTATAGATTAAACTACAGATTCGATTTTGAAAAGAATCTTTTAGTGTTGGATAGTTTATTTATCGAGGTACATTATAGACTTCATAACACTACGTTAAGACCCATAGGAGCGGAGCATCAATGAAAAATGTTACAAAAACGAGCAAAAGAGGTTCCGTTACGTGCGTACGTGCTGCGTAAACGGCGTTAAAATAAAGAAAATTTCTTTAGAATTGTATTATAGGAACCCACGACAAACTCTCTAAACCTCTCTCTCTCTTAAATCACGCAGACGAAATTACGCGGATCGAATAGTATTCCATAATATATTATAGCTTCTTTTTACCCGTGAGGGGACGGGTTAGAATACAATTCCCCTCTGCCGCCGGGAGAGTATCTCGTAAAAGCCGAGTAACCCAGCACCCCCTTGATGGTAGCGGATCTGTTCCCCGACTGGCTTGCGACCACCAGCATGCGAATCCGACCGCCAAGTGTCTCTGACGCTTTCCGGCCGAGTCGCATGTGGGCCAGATCTACCCCTCCCTCTCCCATCCCATTTCTGCTGCGATTCCAATGAATACCGAGTTCTTGCTCAGGGTCCATTGAAACCGCATCAGTCTTCTCTTCGCTCCCCCTCCTCGGTCTATCTTCGAGATGGCAACGCATCGACAAAACAAGAGATACCCTCTAGTTGTTTCGATGACCATGGGCGACGGAAGCCACTTTCCATCAGGTGGGCCGTCTGCTCGTTTGTCCTTTGTCTATCAAAAAAAAAAAAAAATCTTCGCGTCAGTTAAGACTGAAAGTTAATCATAACATGCAGCGTTAATATAAAAGATGGGCAATTGATATTCGAATAATGTGGTGGAGGTAGTGACCAGGTCTTTGGGCTAAGTCTTACCGATGGAATGGAACTGATCCCCTGTTATTATAATTGCTACTAGCTTTCAAATGGTTATTGTAGATTTGGTCGTTTTTTTTAAGGAACATTTTACATGATATTATTATATTAAATCCATTTCCGTTGCAGTGAGTTTTTTCTTTCGTTTTTTGCAATAAAGTCTAGAAAGACCCACTTTCTAGACTTGAATGTGCTGTAATCACTATTATGGACTTTTTAGCGGGAAGCGCGGGGAGAGTGATTAGTTCTTACGCGACAGTTTTGCTCACGCTCGCCTTCTATTTGTCAAAATAGTTAACGTCGTGGATTAAACTACCTGTGGGATAAAGGAACCGACTCACTTCTAAGGTGAACGGAGGTGAATCCTCTACCCACGAGGCGCTGGTTAGGAAAAAAAGCGTGAACTCTAAACTTGATTTGCTCCGGGGGTTCTGGCTTCTCAATTTGCGTAGATGCGTGTCCATGGCACTGTCAGATTGCACTTTCGTTGCACTACAGATAGTTTTAAGCGGGATGCGTTTTCTAAGGTGCGTACACGTCACAGGCGAGAGTTCGTGATAGACTGGCGAGTGACGTTAAGGCTTTATCACTACCTATAAAGGATTCTATATAAAAGAGACCCATTTTTGTCCTCGACATACATCTTCGACCGTTACTAGTGAGGTCACTTTGACAACTGGCTCAAGTATATTGGAACGAAGGTTATATACAGTCTAGGAATAAAGTAAAAGGATTTACCCGCGAAAATAAAGTTGTCAACGTTGTTGGTAACTCTACTAAGTAGTTAAAACTTATATTATTTAACTATGAGTAAAGATATCGGGCAGTGTATGTATATGTTCTCAGGTTCTGTAATGGATATTTTTAATAACAAGAACCTCCTTTATGTCATAATTGGGTAGACTCTAACAAGTAACAGTAACGTCTCGTAGTGTATCGTCAAAGTCAAAAAGACGTCATTACCTTTGTCAGGTGGATGCAGTGATGCAGTGCTGTCACGGATGCGGTGCAGGCACATCCTGGAGATAATCACATCCTTTAATGCGTATATATTCTAAATATTATATGTATATGTACGAGCGGCCCTCCCTCCCATTGTTACTTAGGAGTATTTAAACGCACTATCAATGAAAAAAAAGAGAAAAAGACAAGAATTATCAGATAAAGAGAGAAAAAGAAATAAACATATCAGTATACATTTTCAAAATCAGATTCGCTCCTGTTCACACACCTCTGACTTTTCTGAGTTATGTGTGTTTTAAGCAATTAAATATTACTTGCTATAACGGTGAAGGAAAACATTGCAAGGAAACCTGCACTCCTGAGAGTCCTCCATAATGTTCTCAATGATCTATGACTATGGTTTATACTTTCCTCACTCTAAGGAGAAGTCCTGTCCCAACAGTGAGCCAACAGGTTAACATGATAATGATGATGAAGTCTTCTTCAATATTTTAATATATTTTATGCCACGCTTCTGGCTCATCACCCTAATATTTTCAGGACAAAAAGACATATTTGAATTAAAATAATATTAAAGATTGTTTATCTATACTAATATTATAAAGAGGAAAGATTTGTATTTTTGTATTTTTGTATTTTTGTATTTTTGTATGTAACGAATAAACATAAAAACTACTGGACCGATTTTAAAAATTCTTTCACCATTAGAAAGCTACATTATCCCTGAATAACATAGGCTATATTTATTACAAGAAAAAATTAGAGATCCTTAGGAAATCTCACGAAAACCAACCCAAGGTGCCAAAAAATTAGCCATAAAATATCTTTCATCGCATGCGCTGCAAAAAGTATTGATGATAGAACAAAAAAATGTTCTACAATATTATAGAACGTATCAATATCTACAAAAAAGTCCGCGAGACCATATGTCCAACTATTATAGTTACGTCACTATAACTACTTTTTTACATTTTAAAAGTTGATAAAAATGCCTATCAAAATCAGACCATGTTTTCTATAACTTTGTATTAATCCTTATTTAAATAAATTATTTCGTATTCAAGACTATTTCAATACCTGTAAATTACTTTTTGAATTATTAAAATCGGACTTTCCATTCAAAAGATATTACGAAATTTAAAATATCAATATAAACAAAAAATACACGCCGACGCGACGGGCCAGTATAGCGACGCAGCGCAGCGAGTAAAGCGGCAAGAGAGGGGGCACCGAAATGCGGGAGGGCCAATATATTTTTAAAAATAATATTCCACCCGCGCGAAGCCGGGATGGGCCGCTAGTGTAATATATGAAAGAGAAAATCTACATGAAATGAGGTAAAAATTAATATCTCAGTATATATGTATTAACACTTTAATTTTAAAATATAATATATGTTTCATCTTTATATTAAATAGTCTAGACTTATTAATTTTACTAAACCCACGAACACTGCAATTTTATAATTTAGTAATGCACAAGTTTTTACTATATTTGTTTAGTGTATCATTAAGACTATTCCAGAATATAACAAACAACATATTATAGAACTTGATCGTTGATAGACTTGAGCCAGTAGTCAAACGGAGCTCGCCTGGTGACCATTGTGGCTGTGTACTTACGTGTAGAGTAAGTGTTTAATATTGGTTACTCGGTGCTCCGTTGTAAGTGCATATTATTATTGTCTTGTGCATTTTATAGATAGCTGGATGTTTGTTACTCAATCACACAAAAACGGATAAACGGATTTCAATAAAATTTGGCACACAGATACTTCATACCCTGAATTAGCACACAGGCTACTTTTTATCCCGGATAAATTTATAGTTTCTGAGGGATAATAATAAAATATTTATTGAACGAAAATTAAATATTTTTTTATTAAATTTAATACTCAGAAAGTAAAGTAGAATAGTTTAGCCTCCATACTCTACATGAGTTATTAAAAAGCCATCTAGTTTATACATAGTTATATTTTTAGATTATTCGAGGGTTAATTAATTGACCCCTAATGAAGCGAGGGTAACAAGCTAAATATTAAAAAAATAGCTACTAAGCGTAACATCGGAATTTAACATTTTTAAATGAAAATATCTTTTCTTCTTGACTTCTTCTCTTGTTTCATTTTCTATATTTTTGATACGATTTAAAGTCTGCTGTAGTTTATAAGGATTAGAAAAAAATTAAGAAAATTTAATCTGAGGGTACATTACATTTTTTAAATGTGCAAGTATATTAAATTTTCTTGTTAAATGTCTTCTTAATAGGGGCCATTAAAGTATTATGTAAGCGTTAAAGGGTTCCTTTCTTTGCTTATTTTTGATGACGTGGGGGAGGGGAGAGGGTGTGTATGGTGATTACGCCAGCGATACAAAAGTAAACACGGACATCGAAACGTGAATATTCCTGTTCAGAATCAGGAGGGAGAAATATGCTTGCTTCAATGTTTACATAAGCACGGGGGGAGGGGTTACGGCTTTGCTAAGTTTTGCTGTCATGGGGAGCAGGTGGTTAATAATTGCAAAAAAATTTGCTTATGTAAAATCTTAAACGGCCCCTTATGTTTAGATAAAACTGTAGAACTAAGTTGGTTCACGTGTATATTCAATCGCATTATAAATCAGTATGAAGCGCGGAACATAAAAGTGATAGGTAATATTTGGCCTAAAATTCATATTAAACACACCTGTGGCGTCCTCTAGCGCCGCCACGTAGATATTTGTCTAGAAACCTTCACCAACTTTGCATATTTATTGCTTAACCTGTTACCGTTTGGGTGGGCCTTTTAGACCATCAATCGGATTTGCGGGTTTTAAGGGTATAATATTTAAAATTGAAGTTTTGTTTGTTGGTGTATTGGTCTGAAAGTATAGTCCATGTTCTATCCTTCCAAAATCCATTATCCCTGGGGGATACTAGTAATCTATTTATTAAATTAGCAGTTTCAAATTCAACAAAATATATATGTCGACGTATAGTTAGGGTAGGATAATAGTGAAAGTCGCGTTGGGCTATAGTTAGACTTGTTGTCACTTCCGTCATTTTAATACTCGACGATTTTAGATAGCGAGTAAACGATTATCGAATAATCGGAATAGGCGCGACTACGATTTTTGATAGCTTCAAACTAGTAATCGATTATCGATTAATCGGGACGCCAACGCCATATTTCCTATTTATTGATTTACTTCGGATAATAATAAAGAAAATTAATCATCACTTCCGTCGCGACATTTTAATATTCAACGATTTTTAACAGTCTCAAACGAGTAAAAGATTATCGATTAATCGGAACGCCAGCGCCATATTTCTGTTTTGTTAATTTACTTCTCCCCACTAGTGGAGGGACATGGGTACCATTGACTAGTCTCTTTATATTTCCTGACTTTAGTCTCTCGACAAGTCTCTTTGAGTGAACATCACCTATCACGGATATTGGACCTCTCGGACTAAGGATCATGTGAGTTCTTACGTCTTATTTATTATGAGTCCCTACATTGTATTTAGATGTGTTAACACAACCTTAGGTTAGGTTTACGTTAGGTTAGGTTAGCCTTATGTTAACCTAACCTAAGACAAACAGTGAGACCAGGCAGTTGATAAGAGTGTCGTGATCACTTAAAGGAGCTCCTTAAGCCTACACCTTGGTCACAAGTCAAAAACTACAGAATCGTGATATTCGATTACTTTTTACCCAAATTGGCTCTTCTCCTCTGACATATACATTTTTCTAGGAGATATCTACATGAATTCTACGTTTACGTTAACCCTAATCAGACACTGAGTGGTAATATGCAATCGAGCGAAAGTAAGGTCGCTAGGAACCAAATAAAAATTATTCATTTTAAAGGCTACCGATTTATCATAATAATAGTGAGATAAATCAAAATGGTGACATAAATTTTAATTGTTTGATTTCATTGTTGCATGAAGATAGATAATGTTGCCAACTATTGTCGACACCTCACATTTTACGGCGTCAAAAAAAGACAGTGCTGCCACCTAATAACAGCAGCTTACTCCGGTACCAACGTTGCGCAAATAGCCTGGAATTTCAGTCAATATCATGTAACGTTACATACAAGAGTAAAGTTTATATTTTAACAAAATGAGGTGTTTGTATGGCAATGTTACGCACGGGTGCATATTTAAATTAATTTTATTAGAGAGGTGGTCAGGAGAGTGCAGTTGTGCAGTTTAGGGGTATTATTTAGTGGACGCGCCCCAGTTAGTAATCGTCGCGGTTAGCCAGATAATTTATAATGAGCGCGTCAATTGTGCCTTTCTGTATTTTCTAACCGATAGTATGTTATTTGATTTATTTAAACTATTATTCAGTGTATTTTCTAACATATAAATATATGGCATCAGCATATTAATATTTTGTTATTTTTTTATGCCAGTTAAAGGGCAATAGAATCCATTTAATAGTTAATGGCCATCAACGCCCATGAGTATCAGATGTGAGAGAGCGTCTCTTGTGTTGCCGCCTTATAGATAGAATGAGGAGAAGTAAAAAGAAAAATGGCGCGGTTTCATTGGACACTGAGCGAGACCGACAACAAGGAAGTCCTGCACCCGTCAATGACACTTGACGGTCGTAAGTTAGTCGGGGAACAGGTCCCCTACCAAAGGGGGTGCTGAGTTACTCGGTTCTTACGCGATGCTTTCCCAGCGATAGATAGGAGTGATTTGATTTCTTTGTAAGTGAATAATTGTCTAAAAAGAAAAAGAAAACAGTCTTCATTTATTAGTTGAATAATCAAGGAGACAATATCGATAACTTCGTTCAATTTTTTTTCCAACAAAATTGTTATTTCATTATTAATTCCTAAGAAAATAATTGTGAGTAAGGAAAGAAACTCAAGTAGTACCTGGGGCTTGTGAACACATGATTCACGCACGCTTAAGGACGTCTTGAGAATTTTTATTGACGAATGATCGAGGCACTGACTTCTCTACCATTCTTCCGTAATACTTCCGTAATACTCAAAGAAAACTTCAAGTACAAGTTAGAGAATGTTTAGTGGGTGAAATCACTTGAGAGACTCCTTCAGGTATACCGGGGTAGAGGTAATACATCGTCGAAATAGTGGGTGTACTTCATTAGAAACTTTATGGTACAAAATGACCCATAAGGTCGAAGTAGCAGTGTTGAAATGATTTCGTTGAAGAAGATCCATCACATTCGCATGGTGGCGGTTGATTATCCGTTGGTAGGCCAACTTCACTTTCATTAAATTAATTAATTCGTTACGGGACGCGGGGGCTGACAAATTCATTAAATATCCACAAATGGCTGTCGCGTATGAGATTATATTAATATATGATATCTGTTATATGCTAATAAGGAAAGTAACTTCTATTTAAATTAAAGGAGAAGCTGACTTAATGACTGACATATCAATGCAGGGTCTGAACTATAAGGGTTAGAAACTTGAAATTTTGCACATGGGTTCTTTTTATAACGTAGGGGAGCACTAAGAAAGGATTTTTGTGTGTAAAAATTTGTGAAGTTCAGTATGGTCTTCAATGAAAGTCGTAGAACACGTGTAAAATATTTTTTCGAAAATCATCCCTAAAAGTTAAAGGGAGGGGGAGCTGATGTTGAAATTAAAAATATAAATTATAGCGATATAGCGAGCGAGAAATTTACATATTAAAAAAGAAGAAGAATATTGTAATTTATTTATTCCATTTTAACAAAACCACCTTAAAGATTCTTTCTGATATCTCCTCAATAAATCCATACGTACAAATAAATAAAATTGGAATGTCTGTTTGTAATAATAAAATAGCCGCTTTAGTGTATATATACACGATGCTTATTCAAAAACAACATTTTTTCTAATTTGTGTCTGTCTGTTTGTTCCGGCTAATCTCTGAAATGGCTGGACCAACTTTGACGAGACTTTCACTGGCAGATAGCTGATGTAACAAGGAGTAATTTAGTGTATTTAACCTCTCGCTACGACCCATAGGAGAGGAGCAACACACGAACAAAGTCGCAAGGGTCTGCTAGTCAATAATAAAGTTTTTAAGAGAAGATGATTGCTAAAGACATTACGCTTCTACGTTTGTCTTCACTTTGATAATAATTAGAAGAAGAGTCTTAGAATGACTTTTTCTAGCAACACTGATTATAACGTTTTTAATTGGCAATAGTTTCTATTATTTTAATTTAAAATACCTCCAACAATTAGTAGAGTAAATATTGAATTATCACCATACTTATGCTCGTGTTACTGTTGTTAGCAACATCGTTTTATCTCATTTCGAGTAGACAATATATCATATTAAAGCAATGAGGGTAATAGTGTAGTATTGTTTGGTGGCATGGTGCAAGTGAGTAATGTACTTTATTTTAATATTTGGCAGCGAGGTCTATAAACTGGTATAAAAATTCAAAAAGCAAGTAAATGTATCTAAAATTTATTTTCTAAGTCAGAAGTCGTTAAGAAATTTAATATTTCAGTTTCAGTATATTCAAGTGAACACATCTGAACAGAAATTCAAGTCGGTCTAGTCATTAAAATTACTACGAAATGTCTAGACTGCAGAGTCATTATTAAAAAGTTAATGTTAGCTGACGAAGTATGGGCTTTCTGTAATTTTGTGACTCATTTGCACAAATTATTAGTTAAGAGTTCTGTAACCTCGAGTTTCGATACGAAAGGAAAATAAAGAGATAGAAATCTATTTTCTAGAAAAGTTTTGAGAATATTTTTTTGTATAATAAAGTATCTCTTAATTTTGAGATCGGAAGGAGATGTGAGAATTGTAAAAAGGAATTGAAAACATTTACCTGGGTCGCAAGTCTCAGTCGCTGCTTAGCTTCGTTTTACAAAGATGGCATACCACCTCCATCATAAGCTTCTAATGAAAAAAGGGTTTTTGAAAATATTAAAAAATTGAAATATTTTTTCTTCATAATAGTAAAGGTGCAAACATAATAACATAACATTTCAGAAATATAGTGAACGGCAGCTACTAAAAATATGTAATAAAAATAGTGGGGAAAGTTGCGCATTGTGTGACAGACGCGCGGGAACTGAAACGTCACGTAAGAACCAATCGCGTGTGGTCTTATCTATACAAGGCCGCAAAAAAATCATTAACATAGTAAAACAATCCTACTCTTATTGAAGAAAAGGAAGCTGGGATAGATGATTAGTCATAGATAGATAATCATGGATTTCTGTAGATAAAATAACGAAAAATCAGAAGATTGCAAAACACGTTAAGAAAAGGAAAATGGAGAATCTGTCTGGACAATTATGGCATCTCATTATATATAAAATAATTTTTGAGTTCTGATCTAATAATTTTTTAATTAGTATTTAGTTTGTCTTTCTATAGAAATTCGACCTTTTAGATTTAAATGACACTTGGAACTTTTAGTTTCTATTATTGTGTACAGTCATGCGAGAAGTTCCAAGTTTTTGGATTCGTGATTTCTATTAAACGTTGGCATCTAAGAGAAACTGCTTTTATTGTTTAAATTCTTTAGACATATTCTATTAATTAAAATAATAAATAGTTTTATTTTATTCAGAATTAACAGATGTTATTGCTAAGTATATGAGAGAGATATGATACCCACTATTGTACAGCAATACGTATACACATTACACATGCAATATAGACTGAGACGAGCAGTGCCTGGGGACCCAGGAGCAGGTTTAAAGAGCTCTTTCATATTATATTAACTCTCACCTCCACCACTCGACCTCGCTAACGACAATAGATAATAAATTAAACTTACGTGGACCTCGAGAAGGGTGACCTTAATCACGACACTATAACACTAACTTCCATGTTCACTGCACGAAAACACCAGAGAGACTGAGACTAATCTATTGCACTAAAGGTTATATAATGTCTTCACGTCGGTATACTAGAAATAATATAAAATGATCTACCCGCTAATACTACTTTATAAACAGTGTTGCTAACATTATGTATACTTTTAGAAATTAAAAGGTTAGAAAACTGCAATATATATATTTTAATATTAAAAATGCGAAAGTAACTCTGTCTTTCTATTACGTTTTCACGCTTTATCCACTGAACCGATTTTAATGAAATTTGGTGCAGAGGAGACTAGAGCTTGGAAAAGGTACGTTTTATCGAGAAAAAAAAGCTTGAAGGATTTATCGAATAATCGGAAAGCCAGCCATCTACTTCGCTAGAGTAAAATAATAATCACTTCCGTAGTTTAAACAGTTGATTTACTGCTGCCCCACCCGTGGAGGGGTATTGCTACTACCGCCTTGACTCTTTATATTCTCTTTACTAAAAACTCAAAATTATTTATTTAGTCAGTTTGTCTGAAGCTACCACCAGCTCGGAAAGCAGTTTTCTGTTAAGAAGAGCCGGACAGACACTCAACAGTCGCTCGCATCAAAAAGCCATGTTTACATAATCTGTTATACAAATCATTTAGCTTGAGAGACAACGTCACTTAGATTCCAAGCATTCTCATCATTTAAGTAATCCTGTACATTATAGTATGCTTTATATATTAAAGATTTCTTGATTTTGTTTTGATTATTTGATTCCTGTTAGAATAGTGAGAGATTGCAATGTTTAGTTATCTCCTGACTGTATTGCGCTCATAGTTTTCGAGATAGGTCATCCATTGTGTACCTACGATGCTTATAACCGACATATAAATTCTGTTGATGTTGTAAAATGTAAAATATGGCGATATAGCAATAGGGGATGAAAGTTTGTATGGGAGTTGGTTAAAATATTTCTTAAAACTAAAACAACTGCAGTGCGTTGTATAGATAAAGTAAGAGGCGAGTACTAGCTCTAAACACATTTTGTATAGCAAACACACCAAGTTTTATCTTTACGCTACATTTGTTAGGAGCGGTGAAGTGACAAAAATGTGGTGTCCGTTGCCCTTACACTATCATCTGAACCTACACCCTACAGCCTACCTTACTTTATCTATTGTAATTGTTTATTCTGCGTCATTGAGGGTAAAAATTACTCGCAAACGATAAGCTTTGCTTACTATTAGTATATAGACTCAGTACTTTAAGGATGGTGAACAGCAGGTTGGAATCATGCAAAGTATCGTTGATACCCGTGAATTTAAATGGCAGTATCTGTTTAATTATAGAATTAATTTTTATTCTATATAGTCTAAATTATTCAGGAATAATGTGGTTTTTTATCACTTGAAGAATATTTATACTCAGATCTCTAATTTAAAAGATTTGCATACTTTAACAAAACTCAGTTTCATGACTTATCTATAGAAAAGTTCTTCTGACGCATATTTATCGAGCTATCACGTTTAGGCATGTAGTTGGCAACCATCAGATAAGCATCACCTTTGTCACCTCCAAGTTATGACATGACAGTATTTCGTGATTAAATCATGATAGCTATTCGCTAGTTGACTAAGTTTCAAACTGTAATCACAACCTTCGCATTAATAGTGGCAATTATACAAGTTCTTAGAATTAATAGGCGAAATATGAGCCTTCTAAGGATTTAATTAAATCCGTGATCGTACGACATATAATTTGGGAATGGAATTCTAATCTAAAGTATATGATGGTTATATCTATCTGATATTGTCATTGTGACGTTACATAACGTTGAAGAGATACATTCGCTTCTCTTAGTTTATAAGCTTGACATTTTAACCAAGGAAAGTATAGAATAGATAAGAGTTTTGACAACAAATGGTTCATTGCTTTGATGTTATAGACAGATGGCTTGCAATTGTGTTCAAACGGGTCCTGTTTAAAGGATAGTTTTGTAAAAAAATAATTCTCCTTAGTTGTATTTCTTTGCGATTGTGAACTTTAATTACTCTAGGAGTATAACTTTTTTTGTTAACCCGGAATCAGCTCAACATATACCATACCTTGGGGAGACTTGGGATGGATATGCGGGGCTGATATCTTCCTCAGAAGGAAACAGTCTGATCCGCTATACCTCTGGGGTGTTCCTCTTCGCTGCAAATAGGACGTGGCTAAAGGATAGTAAATTGATCCGCAACCTCATCAGCAGTTATCCTCATTTGGACCTTCACCTTAGGACTACATGCTGCTAAATGACCCTGTTCTTGGAGTCTTCCTAACCTAACTAATATAACTTGTAAAGGGGTGGTAAAATTGAAATTGACGTAATAGAATATTGTGCTAGACGTAAAGCCATGTCCATAAAAGAGAAGAACTCAGAAGATAGTGCATTGGAGAAGAATTTTGACAGCAGAGTTATAGGATAAAGAGTTAAACTAGTAAATCGTCAATATAATAAATGTCCGCTTCTGTATTGAACATTATCCTGCAAGAAAAAGAAGAATAGATCCTACTTCTATTACTGTTGGGGCATTGATACCTAATGATGTGTTTAAAGGACAAAAATGGTAGAGAGGTGGTAAAGTTATCTAGATAGAAAAATAGATCAATGTACTGTGTCATGTAAGAGAAGAATGTTGACATCATAGTCCTAGTACAAAGAAGAGAATTGGCAAATCGTGTCGCTAGTTTACCTCCCTGTGTTGAATTTTATCGTGCAAAACCTAAAAAGCACCAGATTTGAATGAAACAAAATAAAAGGTCGATGAACAATCCACGAATAGTGTGTAAAGTAATAGGATTAAAACGAATACTCTTTATTATAGGATTACAGGCATTATGGCGCTGCGACATCACTGTTAACGGTTACACGTTTAAACTGCTCACTTTTATTCTCTACTCTCTCTACATTTACTCATAAATTGGCTTTTATTTAAATTATAAGTGGTTTATTAACTAACTGTTTGTAAATACTCAATGATGTATATAATTTCTATAGTCTAACAATAGATTTACCTCTTTTTGGCAAACCCCGTTTTACTTTTATTCACGAGTAGTTTCTTTTATTTTAAGGTTAAAGACATTTATTTCTCCAAAAGAATAAAATTCATTTAAAACAGAGAAATATAAAATATGAATAAATACTAGTTGTCTATGAACTACGTGGATACATAATATGGGGGTAGTACAAAAAGTAAATTTCTACCGACAAAAAATTGTAAACATTGGTTATTAAGGCGCTTATTAAGTATTGCTAATAGTAGTTGCTATTGGACAGTTGCTATAAAATTATTAATTAATATATGAAATATAAAATTATATTTATGAAGTACCTTAATAACTTACAAATTATTATTTTATTTTTTTTAAATAAATTTCAGTTTATTTTAACACAGTTATAATAATTAGATATACATATATATATGTCGGAGAATAGTAAAAGGTTATCGATTAAATCGAATCATCATCGCTGTCTATGGCGTTGGAGTGGGGTAGTAGTCACTTCCGTTGTTTTGACAGTCTCGACCCTCGATCCTTTATATGCCATCGACAGTTTGACTGAAGTCTTAGTCGCGCGCGGTCTCTCAAGAAGTGAAGTAATATCTAAATAGTGATAGTGTTGTGCAGTGTTGTGTTAGTGCTAGGAGTGCTGTCCGATCAAGGTCACGTGAGTACCTTACAATGTAATTACCTCGTCTTCTGTTAGGTTAGGTTTATGTGCGTTTAACCTTGGGTTTAAATAGAGAGCCTAGCAGTGGAGGCGAGTGTTGTAATTACTTAAAGGAGCTCCTTAAGCCTACACCTTGGTCACAAGTCCAAGGCACTGCTTAGGTTTCTCTCGTAATTGTTAGAGATCATATTTGATCATTTATCGGTTCAGTAGAAGTATCTGCGTTGCGTTTACACAATATTCCATTCAATACCATCACCCCCTTTTAGTGTTCCCCAATGTTACCCATCTTCCTCCTTCCATTTTCTTTCACATCATTTAAAATCCCCGACATATATATGTCGGAGGTGTGAGTTAGGTTTAGGTTAGGCTAGCCTTGTGTTAGGTTAGGTTAATGTTAGTCTAATCTTAAGATTAAACAGTGAGACCAAGCAGTGGAGGTGAGTATAGCTTTTGATATAGGCCATCCATCTATATCCTTTTCTTTTTAGTTTCCGACATATATAATTATAATGATATAATTATTATGATAAAATGTATTTTAAGATTATTTAGTTTATAAGTGTATGTTTATAATAATGAAAAATCCTTTAAAATGTGGTTCTTTAAACATTTTGAAAATTCGAAAAGATTTAGTTTCCTTTATTGTATTTGGCCCCATCGTTTATAATGCTCATTCTGCCATAATTTGTTCGAGAAGTGCTAAGTATGATGTGGTTCGTCTGTCTGGTAATCATTTTCTGATAGTGGTGTCTCTTTGAAAATTTTATTTATGTGTGTAAAGCACCATTTACTATTGTTCTAATTAAAATACATACTTTAAATCTGTACATTTGTGATATTGACTTTATTTTTGTTTCTTTGTATACTTTTACTGTAGGTGTTCGGTAATTATAATTAAAAAGTTGTTTTATAATTTTATTTTGTGCTCTTTGTAGTCTATTTAAATTTGTTTTTGTTGTAGCTCCCCATACTTCATTAAATATTCAAGATTAGGTTTTATTAATGAGTTATATATTGTGTACCTTACTGAACTAGGAAAACATTTATTATTACCACGCATAGCACCCCTTAATGAGGTCAACTTCTTACGCAGTTTTTCTAGGTGCAGATTCCAAGATAGTTTCGAATCAAGAGTGAGGCCTAGATATTTTTCCGATGTCACTTTTGTGATGAACTCTCCGTTAATATATAGTTGAGGATAATTGGGATTTTTTTTTTCATTTCAAGTATACCCACGTGGGGGCGTTTAAGTATTACGGAAGCATTAAAGAGGGGCGGGGAGTCCTTGCTTTGCTTATTTTTGATAACATGGGGGATTAGTGGATCTGCATGGTGATTGCGTCAGCGATAAAAGTAAACATGCACATTTTTGCCGATTGTAAGGGGTGGGGGAATATAACAGAGAAACTAAATGTTGAGGGAAAAAAAAGAAATTTGTCATTGACATCAAAAACTTTATTTACAAAAAATATACTTCATTCTGTATTCCCTTTTTATACAGTAAGATTTAACATCCATTGAAGATATTAACACAACAAAATTAGCGAACTAGCAACGTAGGATCAACAGTACTCGTCAGCTGTTCCCAATTAAACATTATTTCAATATTATATTTAAAAAAAAAGAAAAAAAAATTATTTACACTTACAATATTTTTAACATATAATTTAGAAGAATTATTTTACTGACAATATCATGTAAAAAAAGAAATAAAAGCTATGACAAAGTAGTCATGTAATAAAATATATGATGATGCAAAATCATTATATTAAGACGATAAATATTATTAAAATATCAAATATTTCTCTTTATTTGCCGTTTGTGCACAGCATGCTTCAATTTTTACGTAAGCATGGGGGAGAGAGTTTTGGGCTTCCTATTGTTGACATAGTTACCGGGGAGACGATAATTGCGAAAAATCTGCTTAGCGAAAAATCTGCTTACGTAATGCTAGAACGGCCCCTGTCATGGCCCCTGGCATAACAAGACAATGCATACTAACCTCTATCTGTTCTGATAGCTTTGTGCCAGTTGTCAAAGTGGACTCGTCCGATGAGTTTAATTTATCAGTTAATAATAATTATTATATAACTTTTGTTAAAATTATGTATTTTACGCTGATTATGAACGAAAACACTCGCGACAAGACGACTTCCGTCGTCCACTGGTATTAAATTATTTTAATAGACTTTAAATGAACAGTAAACAAATGATTATACCGATTGAAGTCAAAATCATCAAACTACGACAGTTAAATTATTTCCTACTAGCTGACCCGCTTCGCTGAGGTGTATTCAAACTGGTCGCTTACTCATTTATTTATCTCATATCTGTCATCGTTAAGGCAGCGTTCGTAAGAAACGTTTTCGTTCGACCGTCGTTTTTCCGACTTACTGCAGCAAATCCGACTACCACGAAAAAGTATTTTCGTTTTTCTGGTTAATATATATCCTATGTGAGTGTCAACTCACAAATATTGTGGCTTTCTATTGGTAAAAGAATTTTTAAACTCGGTTCAGTAGATCCAGAGATTACCTCCTACAACCTCACAAACTTAACCTCTTTATAATATTATAGTAAAAAACGCAAGAATTTTCTCGTATCTTAATATGGCTTTCATTTATGTTATAATTTCGTCGCCGTTCCTCTCGTACTGTTGCTTGCCTCGTGCATTCGTGGAGTGGACTCGTGCCCTCAATCTGCCCTGAACCACGACTCGCCACAGATGTGTCCTCTCAACGTATAACGAGAATACGACCTTGAACGATGGAAGAAAGACATTGTTTTATGTCCAGTTCTTCGAGGAATGAGGCGTTGGTTTGGAACTGTCCAGGTTATGCGAAGCATTCTTTTCTAACACCATATTTCTAAAACGTCTCTTCTTTTTCTTACTTTCACATAAAGTCCACGTTTTGGCACCATAAAGAAATATGGGAAACACTGTTGCGTGTGTGTGATGTTTCTGTCTCTCCATATCTTCCCAGGGCGATTCATGGCGCACCTGGTTATAGCCATGCGTCCGATAGCGACGGATTGGCATCCCACACTTCTTATTTTAACATCGTATAAAATAGTCATCCCTAGTTTTAGTTAGTTGAAAATTAATGTTATCAACGTAGGACCTATACCGCACAGTAACACGCACAAGACAATAATAATATGCACTTACAACGGAACACCGAGCAACGAATACTAAACACTTACTCCAAACCTTAGTAATGGAGACCCAGCAGCACGACAACACATCACTGCACAGCCATAATGGTCGCCAAGCGAGCTCCGTGTGACAACTGACTCAAGTATATCGAAAAAGTACTACCCGCGAATTTATAGTAATCAACGGTGTTGCTAACTGTATATAGAGTACATAACAGCTGATTTTTAAGGATTTTAAAGAATTCAAAAACCTTGGAAATTTATTCATAGTGCGGTAATAAGCAAAAACTAACAAAGAGAATATGAGTAGCGGTGGCGTAGCGTGGCGTAGCGTAGCGTAGCGGTGGCGTAGCGTAGCGGTGAAACAATAAATGTCCCACTGAAAACGCTTCGCTACGTGCATTGTTGCCGTTGAGAATTTATATTATTATAACTAACTTTCATGCGTTGATAAAAAGGTAAGGATCATTAACTTATATATTAAGGGGAGGGAGGGGATTGACAAAGTATGACAATGTGTCATTAATTTTGTGTCTTAACATTTGAATAATGTTTTATTTGATGTTAATCTATACTAATACATAAAGCTGAAGAGTTTGTTTGTTTGCTTGAACGCGCTAATCTCAGGAACTACTGGTCCGATTTGATAAATTCTTTCAGTGTTATATAGCCCATTTATCGAGGAAGGCTATAGGCTATATATCATCACGCTAAGACCAATAGGAGCGGAGCATCACGCGGACGAATAACGCATAATTTAAATGGAACTTATATTATCTATTTTCAAACTGCTGCTTTAATTTAATAATTTTGAGATATAAGATTGAAAAATATATGACGTCACACTAGGACCCCTCCCTAGAGAGCCGTAAATCATGAAACGTAATTTATGTATGGTCCATTACTGCATCTAGTAAGTAGGCCCTAAAATAGTAGTTAAGAGCCGACACATCTAATGTTTTTATGTAGCCAACCCATTCGACTAATATTATAATACTTTAAGTATTAAATTTTCTGTTTAAATTTTTGTACCTTTCTTTCCCACGGGATAAATTACCGTATTTGTTAAGTCACCTTCTAAAGTATCCGTATACAAAATTTCATTCAAATCGGTTCAGCCGTTTTAACGTGATGTGAGTATAAACTTACACGAGTGTAATAGCCGGCAGCTGATTTTAGGTCTTAGAAAAAATAGTGGGGGTTTATTGCGCTTTGTGAGCGTGCTGCGTGGCATCCGTGACGTAGCAGTCTTCGTCGTAGTAGTGACTTCTGCGCATTCAAGGTCAAACCTATACTTACGTGCTGGTAGCTATAACTTATGCATATATTGGTCCTATTGAGCAAATCTATAATTTTAACTATATTATGTTTATAATTAAATTTAATACTATACATTATTGTATAAAAAGATATAAAATTCTAGATCTTATAATCAAATAATTTCATAGAAATACCTGAAAAATATTTTAAAAGTAACTTCTGTATAATCCAAAGATAGCAAAAAGGCTTTGAGTTGTAGCCAACGCTTATAATACCAGTGCTAAAAGGATAATATCCACAAAAACCTCCCTGTCCCGCCCCCCATCTCGCGTCCTCCGTCCTGCTGTTATAACCCTATAATGCTAGGTAAAAGTGTTAGGAGGGCGGGGTACACCGAGTTCTAGAAACTAAATATGTATGTAGATATTATTATCTTTAAAGCTTTTTTTATAGAATGTTTTTCTGCATGTCTGTTGTACATCTAAATAAATCATTCTTTGGAACCAAAAGTGGTAGTCGATGTAACAAAATACATTATAAGGTCTATCAATAATCCTAATCCTAACTAATATTATAATTTCGAAAGTAACATTAGAGACATGTAGGAAATACATAAGAATACGAATCTGTTGACGAATACATGGTGTCTGTCTATCTGTTATATAATCAGGCTTATACAGAAGGACGTAGGGTATGTTTTATGGCGAAAAAAAAATGCTTAAGAAAGTAACGAATGAGTTACAATGTAAGCAAATACCTCGTACGCCATCTATCGACGTGGGGATAAAGCGCATGTCGAGCTGTGTGGTCGTTGAGTATTTGGGAATTAGTCATATATAAATTAATACGTAAACTATAGTGGAAAATGGTTAAAATGTAAAATTAAACCTAAAAAAATACATGTGGGAAATTGCACCCGAGCAAAAGCAGGATGAGTTCCCTATTATTCTATATATGGAAGAAATATTATTAGTAAATCAACAGACCAGAATTGTCTGTTATTTTGGTAAAAATAAATACTATAATAAATCTTTTATATATTTAAAAGATTTTTCTAGAAAAAAACTTTTTTTCTTATATATCAGATGTCTCATGAAATAAAGCTTGAATTGTATTCCAAATCAATCTAGTAAGTAAATGAATAAAAAATATCTCTTATACACACTCGGAGGATAAGGCACTGCATATGACAAAATGCTGACCCTGACCTCGTCACAAAAAAAACGAGTGTTCAATGTTAGTATAGCTGTCAGCACGTAAGTATAGGTATGACCTTGAATGCGCAGAAGTCACTATAATTAGGACATTTTACAGGCACTCTTACTATTTTTGTTCAGACCGAGCGTATGTGATTTGGAGTGGACACCACCATCACACTGACTCGCTCACTCTTCTGTCTCATTCACACAAACGTTGTCCTGACAATACCTAACACAATAACAATAGAATTATCCAACTTGGTGTAGTCGTTCCACAATAACATAGTACTAGTGTATCCCAGTGTATCCCCCGCGGGATAGACGCGGCGGTGTGTGCTCTAATTACCGGCCATTTATAACGTCCGCGTCCAACGATTTTTATATTTTTTGCCACTATCCACAAGACAAACCCCGCTAACAACTTTCCTTCGCTTAAAATTTTTATAATTGTCATAAATTGTACCAAACGACGGCATGTTACACTTAAACGTTCTAGCTCTGCCTTTTTAATTGTTTTCACTGAAATAGCGCCCTTCATTACTCATTTTTGCACGAATTATATAAGTTTCTTATTTTTACTTCAAATTATGTTGGAAATTTTTTGAGATAAAGCGAGATATTGTAGGAGTTAGGGTTTATTATAATATTTAAGATTCCTAATGAGTTTTGTACCTCGTACATAGCTAACGAGGGTTTTTAGGGTTGAAAATTGTTTAACATGCATGGTTAATTTTTTTTTAATTTAAATTTCTCTATATATGTACATTACATATTACTGTCGGCGATTTTAATAATGAGAAGGAAGAAGGTGAGGGTAATATTGGAAAACACTAACAGGGGGGATGGTATTGAACGGACTATTAGGTAAACGCAAAGTAGATATTTTTTAAAACGTTTTTTTGATTATTTGATTAGTCTTTTACTATTTTGCGAGATATTTATTATATTACATATTAAATTTATTTCTAAATAATGCTAAATATGTTTTGTGTGTTTAATGTTATATTTATCCGTGGAAACTCTGCTAGTTTATATTTACTGAATATTTTAATTTAGCAATATTTTTTTTTAATATGTCTAATTATACATGATAAATTGTACCACAGGTACAGGTCTTTTGTTACCACGATCACACGATACCACTAAACACATGACACAAAACACTGACTTAGTGAAGTAACTTTGGCAGGTTACTGTTACACATGCTCAAAATTAGCATGCTAAAATGCGTGTTATATTATTATGAGCATTCTTATGAACTGTTTACATTTGCTAGCAATAAGCATGCATAGTTTTAAGTATGCTCCTGAATAAGCATGCTCAAAGCAAACACTCCAATACATTCCATTTGATAGCATGCTCTCTGGCAATTTAAACAAAACTATGGAAAATCAAACAGCCATCCGCGTGGATCTGAATAAAATTATACTTTTACTGACCAGGCGATGCATCTGAAAACTTCTCTCAGCTAGGAAGAGGAAAGAAAGGAATAGGAAGCGCGTGCGCCTGGAAAACAAGATCGATACTAGCATGCTCATTAAGCAAACGCGTTCACACTTGCTATTACCTTTCCCCCTTCCACCCCCGCATCAACTAGCATGCTTAAAGATAGCACGGCGTGCTATTATCTAGCATGCCACTAATAAGCATGCTTTATAGTAGCATGTCCTGTACACACACGCGAGTAGGTAGCATTTGCTCAATAATAGCATGGTTTCGTAGTAGTAGTTCGTCGCTAGTAATTAGTATGTGTATTTGTTGCCTTATTTATTGCTACCGACACGTAAGTGTAGGTTTGCCCTTGAATGTTCATAAGTCACTATTAGGGCCTTAGCGGGGAGCGTGGAGCAAGAGCAGCGCGTCACACGCAATTGGTCCTTATTCGGCGTGTCAGTTCCCGCGCGTCTGCTATGTCACTGATGGAACTGCCAATATAGTCACACAGCACGCTCACAACTTTCTCCCACTTTTTTTGTTAGCTACCGGCTACTATATATTTGATGCAAACAACGTTGCTCCTACACTGACGATAATACTAAACGCATATATAATAATAAATATAATAATTATTAACTAAAATATATTTGCAATTATGAAGATAGTAAAAGTGCACAGTCTAAGCACAGCTTAACTATCCATCGCTCGCTCTTCGGCTTAAGTGTGGCCATGATACAATTGTTGTATTAACTTTTTCTCTTAATGATCTATAGAATATATGTGATGTGTGATCTAGACTCAGTTAACTCTCACTCTCACAGACTCAAGAACAAGTTTAAAGACATCTTACGCATAAACACTCACCTCCACCACTCGACCAAGATGATTGACTCAAAACAAGATGATTGGAACTACCCGCGACTACTAAGTTATTAACTGTCTTGCTAACTAATCTATTGATTTTATATCATATTAGTTCAAATGTTTTCTATATTTTTTATAATATCACAACAAACCTATGATAAGAGTAAAATATAACTAAATAGAAACAGAATAAGTTTGATAAATGTGGATTTCTTTAGAAATTCTTTGTTACTTAAATAGCAAATATTAACTTTATGTTTAATACATTTAAGGCGGCGCGCGCGGCGAGGTAGTGTTAGCCAAGACGCCGGCGGGGGCGGTCGTGTGACAGAGTCGTGTGTCAGTCGTATTGAAGACAGCGGCGTACGCGCGCGGTATACATCCCCTGTGATCCCGAGTCCTGTGTGTGCTATATTTCCTAAACGCTAGTTAATTGACCCTTCCCTGACGAAAACCGACTGGTGGTGGAGTGTGAACTATTTTGTGTTATTGTGTGAAACGTGTAATGGGAATGCTCAAAGAATATTAGAAAGAAGATAAGAAATCATCAAGAACTTGTGAGTACTGTGTCCCTTTATCACATAACTGATAAATAGATAACCCTTAATTTAAAGAAGCTTTAACCGGGCCCAGCCAGCTTCCACGTATGTGGGGTTTTGTCCGCCCCACTTTAAAACTAAAATCTGCGAGTTATAAAAATTAGATTTTGTTTGTAAAATAGTTTACAGAAAGTTATAAATATGGCAAATAGTCACGTCGCATTGAGAGTCCATACAGTCACTCCGCTTTCAGACTTGTTATCAGACGCCGTTTTGACATATCTGGAAGATGGTTGTAATATATGCTCGCCTATGACTCTAGATTAACGTCGTTTTAATTGTTTAAGGGCATTATTAACTCGGCGGCACGAGAAATACAATCACAAACATATCACTACACTACTGCCGTACCATAATGGTCATCAGGCTAGCTGAGCGACAACTGTCTCAGGTGTATCGAACCAGAAGTTATACAGAGTCTTGGAATAATAAAAAGTATCAATGGTGTTGCTAACTGTATATATCCTCTCATTTCATAGCCATACAGAAATCTCGCCGCGCGTCACTTCCAATAGAACAAACCTCATGACAAAAATGTAAAGTCGAGTGGTGAAGAGCGCGCTTATCTTATACTCTTGCACTTGCTAACTAAAATTATAATATTTCATACCACTGACTACCTGGAGCTGAAAATGGAAGCCTGTTGCTTACTTCATATTTTAAATGCAGTTTATTCCATGTTTTGTTCTTCCAAAATGGCTTCTATTAAGAGATTCAAGGGGTCCATTTGACACATCAATCATCATTACTGTTATGCCTAAACAGCTACACTAATATTGATGAATGATATTGTGTATAAAAGACCGATTCTGATGAAGTTCTGTTGGTTTGAAAGGTAATTTAATCGAGATGGTTCTTAGCTATGTATTGTGAAGATCTGGTCAACCGTTTGGAGACTATCAGCTCATTGCTAACTTGAGTGCTGCCTCACAATATTAATATATTGACAATTATAACAATCTGGTAACCATGGTAACACACTCACATTGCTTACACTGAGTACACATGAAACGGTATTTCTCGATACCTTTCTTACGATATCAAGTATCGAATTGAATCGAATATCAAGCTTTTTAAAAGTACAATATATAATTTATCTATCATTTGTATTTTAACGCATTTTATGAACAGATTTGTTGTCTGTATTAACAGCTGTTTATATTTGTCGGAGAATATTAAGAGATTATCGAGTAATCGAGTCGTCATCGCTATCTATGGCGTTGGAGTAGGGTAGTAGTCACTTCCGTCGTTTTGACAGTCTCGACCTTTTATATACCATCGACAGTCTGACTGAAGTCTTAGTCGTGTGGTCTTCCAAGGAGTGAAGTAGTCTCTAGATAGTGCTAGTGAAGTGTTAAGTGCAGTGTTGTGTTAATGCTGGAAGAGCTATTCGATTGAGGTCACGTGAGTACCTTACAATTTAGTTGCCACGTTTTGTGTTAGATTAGGATTATGTAAGTGTAACCTTGGATTTAAACGGAGAGCCTGAGCAGGGGAGGTGAGTATCTCGATCGAGTAAAGGAATTCCTTAAGCCTACACCTTGGTCAAAAGTCTAAGATACTGCTTAGGTTTCTCTCGTAATTGTTAGAGACCATATTTGATTATTTATCGGTTCAGTAGCAGTATCTACGTTGCGTTTACCCAATAGTCTATTCAATATCATCACCTGTTAGTGTCTTCCAAAATGTTTTGTTTTCAATAATACAAAAACATCGACTTCTACAAGTTAATTTCGATTCTTCTAAATCGATGTCGTGTCGGTATCGATACTTAATGACTGTATTAAATTAGAGTTTCAGTCGGAGGTTATTTAAATTTTTAGTTTAATAGTTATTCAAGTAAAACATATCAAAAGTAATTTTATATTAATACTAGCTGACCCAGCAAACGTTGTTTTGCCACTGTTGTCCACTCTTATGACTTAGGGGTAAAATAAATAGATGTTGACCGATTCTCAGACCTACCCGATATGCACACAAAATTTTATAAAAATCGGTCGAGCCGTTTCGGAGGAGTATGGTACTAACATTGGGAGTACTAACATTGTGACACGAGAATTTTATATATAAGAAGATTAGATACATAATTTATTTAAATATGGTGTTAGACAAACAGGTTTGAGAAATGTACATTTTAAAGTCAACAATGTAAGTTCACGATTTCCTCGAGACAGTTTTAAAACTATTACTGAGATGAATAATTGCGGTGGCTGTATCTGGTTGCTGTAATCCTGTAGTAGTTTATTTTGGTGTACTTTACTAAATCTAATGTTTTATTGCTGTATAAACATATTTATAAAAACATTTTAATTTTGAATATTTTTCTGTATATAAAATCAAGCGTTCAGTATAATATCCCTCAGGAACTGTAAAAGTTTCCAGGATAAAAAGTAACGTATGTGTAAAACCAGGTTATAAAGTATCTGTGTAAAAAATTTTATTGAAATCCGTTAAGCCGTTTTAGTGTGATTAAGTAACAAACATTCAGACATCTAAATATCCAAACATAATTCATTCCTTCTTTCATTTTAAGGTATGAAACATATTGTTTTTTTTTCAACCCCGTTGAGAGGATGGATCAAGCTCTGAGCTTGTATGGATCAAGGGCGGGAACCTAATACAAATAAAATCCCCTAATATCTTGTACCCGATTAACAATAACAAAAAAGTGAATCCAAATCCATCCAAGGCGTGGTCCGCATCAATCATGTCTTGGAGAGAGCGGCCGCCACTTAATCACTCCTGTTTTGCAAAATGAACGACCGTTTAAGAAAATTCCTCGTTTTAAATTCGCCTTGATTCTCTTAAACAGATCCAAAAAGGGCGGAGCCCCGCTTCGGTCATTACTAAGATAAATTACTGCTGCTGTGTATTTCTTATCCTATAATCTTCTTAAGGTGGATTTTTATAAAATATCTGTTGTAGCAACAAGTACTTTTGTTTCAATGTTTCCGTCTCATTCTTAAACCTCAAACATCACCTGAAACTTTCACCTTTTTAAATTAAAAAATAAAAGTAGATGTGAATGACGAGGAGCGCCATCTATTATTAAACTCGAGAAACAAATTATACTTATATTATTATCAGATATGTGGCTTGTGACTTAAATACTTGGCTTTCATTCACCTTCACTATCTGAATTCTGTGCTTAACAATAGGTAAACTAACTTAATTAGCTATAACACTCCACTAACTCACATAACTAACAAAAATAATAATTTTTTTTGGAAATTAACTTGCGCAATAAAAATAAAAAGCAGTGATGGCCCAGTGGTTCAGACTTCAAGTCTTACTCGGGAGGTCAGAGGTTCGATCCTCGGCACACAGCTCTGACTCTGAGTTAAATATCACTTGCTTTAACGGTGAAGGAAAACATCGTGAGGAAATCTGCACTCCTGAGAGTTCCCAAAAAGTTCTCAAAGGTGTGTGAAGTCTGCCAACCCGCACTGCGCCAGCGAGGTGGACTATGGTATAATACCCTCCTCACTCTGAGGAGGAGACCCGGCCCAGCAGAGGGCCATTGAAGGGTCGTGATGATGATGATGAGGGTTAATTTTCAAAATTAAGCAGCTCGACATGCACTTTATCCCCTATTTCTACACCTTAAAGCACTTTTTCGAGATAAAACGCAGCTTATGTCTCTTCCCAAGCTCTAATCTATCTCTGCACTTAATTTTATCAAAATCATTTCAGTGATTTAAGCGTGATTGCGTAACAAAGAACACAGATCATCTATTCGTCAACAGATGGCGGAAGTAGTATATTAAATCTTGCCTACGTTTCTTAAGAGTTACTTTCAAAAATATTATATTAGTTAAGATAAGGATTAGAAAATGAAATATTTTTTTTTATAACATGGACGCTGGTTTATAGTATTTGGAGCTAAGCGGCTGAATAGCCTCTTATTGCTGACCTTCTAAGAGGATTTGGTCTATCCTTTTGTTATATCGTAAGAAGATTTAGAATTTTAGGTCAAAGGATGCTTTGTTATCTTAGGACTAGAATATATAAACGAATATAAAAGCGAAATATCCATTTATTAATCACTAAAGTCTCAAAGTCGGGTAAAACACTATGCTGTTGTTAATTTTTACCTGACTGGTTGTTTTAATAAAAATCAAAGAAGGCTTAGGATTTATATATACAGATACCGCACAGTAATACGCACAAGACAATAATCAATATTAAATACTTACTCCACACCACCTTAGTAATGGAGCCCCAGCATCAGGACACCACACCACCGCACAGCCATAATGTACACCTGGCGAGCTACGTTTGATAACAGGCTCAAGTCTATAGGGACAGAGGTTATATACAGTCTTGGAATAAAATACTACCCGCGAATATAACTTGAAGTTATTAACGGTGTTTCCAATTTTTCTGTCATGTCACGACGTAAATCATAAATGCCAAGAAAACGTCTTATAAAGCATAACCTCATCATATGATGGTTTGTCTCATTGGCGCGTTTAACGTGACGTCACGATTTACAAAAACAACAGTTAGCCTGGACAGAGAACCTGGACAGTGGAAGCGACTGTTACAATTGTGTTGAAGACGTCTTTAAACCTACACGCTAAGTCTCATGTGTAGGTTTAAGGAGCTATCTATGTAATTACAACACTCGCCTCCACTGCTCAGGCTCTCTGTTTAAAACCTAAGGTTAAACTGAGGTTGTGTTAACATACCTAAACACAATGTAGGGACTCACAATAAATAAGACGTCAGAACTCACATGAACCTTCGTCGGAGAGGTCCAATATCCGTTGTTACACTTCCTCCAGCAGCACTCCAGGTGATGTCCACTCAAAGAGACTTGTCCTGAGAATAAACTGTATAGGAAATATGGTGCTGGCGTCCCGATTAATCGATAATCGTTCACTCGTTTGAGGCTATCAAAAATCGTTGAATATTAAAATGACACATACAAGGCTTTTATTATTATCCTAACCTAAAATTCATAATTCTAAAGCAAAAAATAATTTTCAATGTTTCTAAAATAAAATAAAATTATGCTACAGTCTAAAAAAGTGGGTAAGTTTCAAATTCCCGATTTCTAAAGTCAAAGGGAATAATCGTCCCCACTTCAGCGCGAAGTGAAAAGTTGGTGTGAACTGTAAAGCAACGAGTTGGGAACGTTAAAAATTCTGCTTGAATATGTATGTGCTGGATGTAGACTGGAATCTAGGCAAGGCTAGACTGGCTACGTCTTTTACTTTTTATTAGACTTAACTGAGTTACGCTTTGTCTGGTTATAATTCAAAAAAACTTGGCGTAATTTTGTATGGCGGCTAACACTTAAACGAATATTAACATGCGATCTAGATGGAATTTGTAAAATAACGATAAATAATAAACGGAAAGCTTATATTATATTTTTAGTTAAGGGGGTATTCTGGTCTAGAATTTGAAAAAATGGATTTTTCAAAATTTCAATCAATTTCGGAGATACACTGGATTTTGTATAGATCGGGATCGCCGATTAATTGAAAGTGAGTATTAAATATTATTATCCGAGTTATTCTACTGGAATTGTTTCTCTAACTTCTAAACGCGTTTTTCTCGAAACTACCTTTTTTGAAGTGATTGACATGATATCTAATTTTTGTGGAAATCTTCTTTATATATTTGTATATCGCGTTTGCCTTGGATTTAAAAAAAAAAGTCAATTTGGAGTATTTTTAAAAAATATATATTTTTTTAAAAAGGGTAAAAAAAAGAGAGAGATTGAGAATTTTTCAATTTTTAGGCTGGAATTATGTCAACCAAGGGCATCTTTTTTGTAACCCCCACTTCACCGACCTACACTTCACGTAATTTGTCGAATTTCTGATTTTTTTTCAATTTTTTTCAAGAATATAAATTGCCTAAAATTTAGGTTTCTAGATTAGAATAGCCCCAAACAAATTAGTAACACCGTTTATAAGTTAGTGTTCGCGGGTAGATCATTTCAAGTTATTTCGATATATATAACCTTCCGATTGGAATGAGTTAGTCTAATAGTGTAGTGTTGTTTCGTGTCGTGGTGCTAGGCTTCCGTTATCGAGGAGCACTTGAGTAACGTATGAGTATTTTATTATTTAAATATTTTATTAAGTAAAATACGTCTTTACACCTGCGCCTAGATCTCAAGCCCCATGCACTACTCAGCTTCCATTCTAAAAAGGTTCTATCGTTTCCGATTAATCTTTTGCATCTTATAAGCTACCCTAAGATTTATTTATTTTATCTTTTTTTTATTTCAGTAATTAATTTTGACCTTTATAAAGATTTCTTGCCTTTATCCGTATTAGGTAGACTTTGCCTCCATTCTACTTTGCTTCCTAATGAGGAAGTAAATAAACTAAGATGTGGTCTAACGATAATCCTGTGTGTGCAGGTGTTTCTGTGCTGCAGTAGAAGTATCGCGCTATGTCAAACTATCTTCTTAATCAAGTGCCTATCGGTGATTGATAATCATTAAGGCCAGTTGTATTTTGGGAACTGCTATTTGGAAAAAGGAGGGAGTATTCTTCATTGGAGTAGATTTTTAATCCATGATGTCCTTCATCGGCAGGATGGTCTTTTGCCAGCCATCAGCTATCTTGCCCTTTATTATGAGCTGAAGGAGGTCGTATTTGTAATTTCTCATAAGCTAAAGTACTCCAGTACACATACCACTCACTTTTATTGTCTATGAACTTCCATTTTTTCCAATCTTTGTAGTAATGTCATATTCTTCACACGCTTAACTCACGATATTCTCAACATTCTTCTATTTTTCAAAGGCCTGAATCTTTTTACAGAGGTTTTCTGTAAGTGTCAAGCTTTCTACGCCGTAGAGAAAAACAGAGAAAACGTAATAGCGAATCCGTTGACATTATCGAAGTTAATACACAATAGAAAATCTATAATAATATGATAAATATAAAGGTTTTGTGATTGAAAATGTTTGTTAAATTCTTCTCTTTTTCACACTGTAGCTTATTAGTCTAATAGTAATAATGTATGACGGAGAATAGTAAAAGGTTATCGATTAAATCGAATCATCATCGCTGTCTAGTAGTAGTCACTTCCGTTGTTTTGACAGTCTCGACTCTCGACCCTTTATATACCATCGACAGTCTGACTGAAGTCTTAGTCGTGCGCGGTCTCTCAAGAAGTGAAGAAGTGTCTAAATAGTGATATTCGCGAGTACTACCTTTTATTTTATTCAAAGACTGTTTATAAGCTTTATTCTTATAGACTTTTTTTTTAAAGATTACTAGCAGTATGGATCACATACTACTAGTATTCCCTTTACCCCTCCTAGTAAGCTAATAAATAGCTTGTGTCAGGAGTGGGCCACGCCAGTAGTCCAATGTCAGACTTGATCCAATGGTCAATCGGAGCTTTTATGTTGTGCAGTGATGTGATGTCGTGATTCTGAGTCTCTATTACTAAGGTTTAGAGTAAGTGTTTAATATTGGTTACTCGGTGTTCCGTTGTATGCTGTAACTGCATATTATAGCCTTGTGCGTGTTATTGTGCGGTATCAGACCCCTGTAAATAACAACATATAAAAATAAGTTAAATAAAAGTTTTTAACTCAGGAAATATCTGGTAATAGTTATAGATGGACTATCAGACTTATTTCTACAGCTGAGTCGATGGTGAGGAACGAAATTATAGAGAAATCCGGCTATTTCCATAGTCAATTGGAATTAGGAGACGGTTTAATGATAACTAATTTGTAGTTTCGACATTTGATGGTGCGGACTACGGACTATTATGGACTATTGGCTATAGCTGAAGCTTTGGCTTTCAATGGTTATTGTACTGTAATAGAAATAGAAAATCTATACGTCCTATATGTCTTCTATGTTATATTTATATATCTTTGGGGTTACGTACGTTAAAAGGAAAAAAGGAATCCTTATAAGATTACTTCGATGTTTAACTATCTGTCAAGACCCTTTTTCTCAGGAGCGTGTGGAGGCATCGAGTTGAAATTAATAACATATACTCAAGCCTGCGGTCCCTTGCGGATATTAAAAAATCTAACTTCTAAGTCCACGCATTGAAAAGATTTAACCGTTAATGTGGTCGCTCACAAAATCATAGGGTACGGGTCCCGGTGAAATAGAATCACGAAATTTAGCATGAAGCAAGGTCTCATAGCACAAGTAAAACAAAATACATTTCTTGTTTAGCTAGAACATGAGTACATAGTTGCAGCAGTGATGGCCCGGTGGTTGAGACTTCAAGTCTTACTCGGGAGGTTCGAGTTCGATCCCCCACACAGGCACACAGCTCTGATTCTGAGTTATGCGTGTTTTAAGCAATTAAATATCACTTGCTTTAACGGTGAAGGAAAACATCGTGAGGTAACCTGCACTCCTGAGAGTTCCCTAAAGTTCTCAAAGGTGTGTGAAGTCTGCCAACCCGCACTGGGCCAGCGTGGTGGACTATGGCCTAATACCCTTCTCATTCTAAGGAGTGGACCATTGACGGGTCGTGATGATGATGAGTACATAGAGATATTAGTAATGACATTTTTCCTTCACGTTCAAATTGTAAATTGACCTAATGACTCTCAGCTAAACTACTCGCTAGTCTATCTTTACAGTAAGTAGGAAAATCCTATTGGAAATACAGAGAAACATTCTTAGGAACCGTTAGGTGCTTTTATGTGAAATCAACATTGGCATAGTATTTTTTTTTAGATCAAGGTTGAGTAGTGAATAGAAATTAGTGAAAGTGGTGTATTTTTTTTTATTTGGATCGCAGGAAAAAAATCGCAAAAGCAGAAGTTAGTCAAATAAAAAAAAAAGTTTTATTATTTACAAAATTCGATAATACAATATGAATAAGAAAACTCGATTATGATTACAACAAGACGCGATGCGATGTTTTGTGACGCTGGGCGACGTTGGGCGACGCTGGGTGGCGCTGGTTTAGAGTGGCAATAAAACAATTAGATCCGCATCCGTGACGACTGTCATTGTGTGTCACAGATTACAAACTGCAGACAAACAGAAATCCTTAAAAAAAATATTCTTTAACATTAAATTACATTTGGTATAAGGTGGAAGATACTTATACAGAAGCCAAGTAAAACCTATGGTATTTGACCCAGAAATAGGTTTTAGGACAATATATTACAGTTGTTTACTGTGATCCTCGATAAGAAAGACATATTACTATGAAACTACACTACTTGCACTATTTTTTGGTCTACGTTTACCGTGTTAAATCATTTGACCGAATTCGATCTATCAGAATATAAGAAAGAGATAGTAGAGGTACTGGCTTATATAAATTTATCAACAGATAAACGAGTATGAATTTGTCACTGAAACTGTTAGGTATAACTACCGGCACGTAAGTATAGGTTTGACCTTGAATGCGCAGATATTACTAGGGTCTTTTTAGCGGGGAGCGTGGGGCGAGAGCAACGTCACGGATGGAACTGCCAATACAGGCACGCATCACGCTCATAATGCGCAATTTTTCCTCACTATTTTTGTTGAGCCCTAAAGTTAGCTGCCGGCCACTATACATATACTTTGTATCTGTAAGGTTGGTCCAAGGACAGTATTGTCTTACATACTTTATAATTATCTATGGCCCGAAATCTGTTTATGTGAACTTGAAGTTAGCAGATTCTAGTAATTAGAGAAAATTAAATAATAATTGTAAGTGATGGACAGAGGGAAGAATTAATTGTTAGAAGCATACAGAAATAATTTCCTCAGGAGAATAGAAAAAATATATTGCGTTAAATAAATGTGTCCTTAAAATGAAATTTTTGATGAATCATCTGTTACTCAGAAATTCAAGAATAATCCCTAAACATTCCTATGAGTATAAAATAAAATGTCTATGAAGTCCTAATCTGTACTGCTTGTTGCTATTTGCCGTCTCCGAGACGCATATTAATGGTGTCCTTATTTTAAATCCCACTCAGATGTAGAGCGGTTAAGTCGAATCCCGGATAAATTACTTAGAAGCCTGGGTAAGCTACCCGGGTAACCCGGGTAAGGGTTAATCTACAGTATTGAGCTTTAAATCCGGTTTTAAACCACAACAAAGAATACTCATTGATCATTTATTCATAAATTTATGAAACATACCTAATATATGAAACCTAATTATCATGGAAATGTAGACTTTAGTTTTTTTTTTAATTTATCAAATAGAGTTTTTAATAACGTTTAACCTTTAACGTTCTCTAGATATATATCGCTTACACTTATACCTAAGCCTAAAAGGACTGAAAATATTTATATGATTTTAGTACTATATTCATCACTATTTTCATCACGTATCATGAACCATCGGCTTGGTGAAGTCTCTCACTGTGACTCCATTCATCTCCTTCTCATCACTTTAATACATTTTTTTCACTTCAATCATTGAATTGAAGAAAAATTAGATTGAATAAAAAACCTTATGGCTAAAATGAAGTATAATTATTTAGTAAAATCCCTCGCTAGATTAGGCGTTAATTCAGAAGTGGGATGTGTCAGTAAACTAACTTATACAGTCATCTGTTAGAGATTTATAAACCTTAAGTATATTGGTAAAAACAGTATGATTAATTAATCAAAAGGAGTTAAGCAGTTTCCAATTTCATCACATACAAACACCATAATTTGACGTTTCAGAGAAACAAGGGTAGGTCGCTAGATAAGAGCGAGTATAATCCTCTAACAGTACGACCACGCCCTTACCCGGTATCGCTCACACGCACCCGCCTGACGGAATAGATAATGAAGCCGCTGGTAATGACGACTCGGATTACTACGTTTTTAACGTCCGAAAAAATGTTTAAATAAATCCATTAGCTTAAGTGAAGGGGTTGCCCTTGAGGCCGTCGAGGACCTCAGCTATATTTTAATGCTTTTACTCTCTTATATAATATGGCTAAATGTATCTTTGAAGTTATTAATGTAATTATTATGATTAAGATTTATCACAAATACATTTACTTACATAATTTGTATATTTGCATTGCTTTGGATGAGCATTGCCGTGTCCAATAATAATAATATGCAATTAAGACAAAAAGTCAAGCAGCGCCTGGGACTTGAGTCACAGTACTCTGAAACGTGTGTATGTATAAAAATGTAAATACAAAATCTTATATATAAATTCTAAATAGAACAAATACAGACCATTACCCGCACAGGTTGAGACAGTAACAGTAAAACCAAATGATTTCCAAAGATATTGAAAAGGTGATATTAAAACAACATATTTTTATAGCTGAAATAACATATTCAAGTAAATATTTATTTTTCTGTAGGAGACATAAAATGATTGAATGATTTTCAATAAAATTAAATTTTATTAAGTAAATGTTTGTATAACTACATTGTTTGGTTAATGTGTTCAAATTCGAAGGTTATTTCCAAGTGACATCAACTTTGGGTGTCCATAAAAATATTTTATAAATAGATGCGTTATCTATACTAATATTATAAAGAAGTAAGATTTGTATTTTTGTATTTTTGTATGTAACGAATAAACATAAAAACTACTGGACCGATTTCAAAAATTCTTTCACCATTAAAAAGCTACATTATCCCTGAGTAACATAGGCTATATTTATTACAAGAAAAAATTAGAGATCCTTAGGAAATCTCACGAAAACCAACCCAAGGTGCCAAAAAATTTGCCATAAAATATCTTTCATCGCATGCGCTGCAAAAAGTATTGATGATAGAATAAAAAGATGTTTTACAATATTATAGAACGTATCAATATCTACAAAAAAGTCCGCGAGACCATATGTCCAACTATTATAGTTACGTCACTATAACTACTTTTTTACATTTTAAAAGTTGATAAAAATGCCTATCAAAATCAGACCATGTTTTCTATAACTTTGTATTAATCCTTATCCAAATAAATTATTTCGTATTCAAGACTATTTCAATACCTGTAAATTACTTTTTGAATTATTAAAATCGGACTTTCCATTCAAAAGATATTATGAAATTAAAAATATCAATATAAACAAAAAATACACGACGACGCGACGGGCCAGTATAGCGACGCAGCGCAGCGAGTAAAGCGGCAAGAGAGGGGGCACCGAAATGCGGGAGGGCCAATATATTTTTAAAAATAATATTCCACCCGCGCGAAGCCGGGATGGGCCGCTAGTACAATATAACTCTACTACACACCATCTATCACCCAAGCTAGCTAAAAAGAGACGAATATGTTAGGCCTAGCTCCACCCTCTCTCATCTCATTAATGCTGCGGTTCTAGTAAACTCTAGGTTATTGCTCAGGTTCTACTGAAGTATAAGTATAAACGGGCTTGTTTCCGCAACTCGACGTCACTGTGCGCCTATTGCCGGATGGCTGATGTAGGCCATGCTAAGGGAAGAGGGACAATTGGTTCTGGTCCAATCGCAGCCATCTCCGACACTTTCCTGGCCAGTTCATCAGCGGCATCGTTGCCACGAGAGCCACTATGACCTTTGATCCACTGTAGAGTTACGTTGTTGATGTTATTACATACCTCCGTCAGGGATAGGTGGCAGTTGTAGATAAGCTTTGAGGTGATAGAATTGCTTTGTAGAGCTTGCAGTACGGATTTGCTATCCGAGAGAGATAGAGATTCGGATAGAGTAATTCTTTACCTTTCGAGCCAGGGTCACAGTAGCCGCCGTTATGATACCCATACATTCCGCTTGGTAAACGGTATTTTGAGCACCAACTGAGGCAGCTATTTGTATGTTTAGATCCTCCGAGAATACTCCATATCCCGTACCTGATCCAGTTTTGGAGCCGTCAGTGAAGATCCTGAGATCTTTTAAATTTTTACCTTCGTTAGGGACTTCGTACAGCTGTATTTTGTACTTCTTGTCTAAAACAAGTTGCTATGGAAACCTGTCGTTTGCCGCCAACAGCAGTGGTTCTTTTTGCATCACCTATTGTAGAACCTCCGCGTGGGTGGTCTTGTTGGTCTTCCAAAGATTCAGAGTCCTTAACCTTACCGCCGTGGAAGCTGCCTCTTGTTTTATGAAGTTCTTCTACTGCTATTCTTCTACTACTATTCTTCTATTTCTTGTTCTATTGAAACCGCAATATTCTTCTCTTCGCTCCCCCTCCTAACTCAACTTTATATTATCCAAGCTAGTTATATCAATAATAAAAAAAACAGTTATATCACCGATGCTGCTCTAAAATCATCAGCTCTCGCTCACTCCTGTATAGAAAGAAATCTACACATCTCTCTCACTCATAAGTTAAGCAGAGTTAAATAAAACCAAATAAAAAGTGAATATGTAGGAGAATGAGGTTTAGTAGGCAATTATCTTTCCTACTTGTTGACATCAGTTCATAAACAAACATAATTTCCAAAGTTTTACTACATTTAATATCGAGTTAAGGATTTTTCTTTTTTTGAAATCGGTTAAAAAGGAAGAAAGACACCCTCCCCTAATATCCTCAATACATTGCCGTTCAATACAGCGGTGTCAATAATTTTTTATTTGCTCAATAAAAAAAACAATTTCTATCTCCCCACCTAAAATGTATTGTAAAGAAAAATGAAAAACTTAGATAAATGTTCACAGAATAATAAAAGTGTTGACTCGCACTCATTTACTAACTGAGTTGATCCAAAACATTCTATTCAATAACTTATACAGTTAAATTAATTAAGTTAAATCGAGTCGGTCCAAATCTTGAGGCAATAACGAGATTATAATATAATCTATTACTACAAGATTAAACGACTTCTAATAACTCCTTCGTAGATTCATGAATCACAAATTATATATTATTATATTATATAACATTCAGCGTTTTTCGTGACATACGTTTAATCGCGTCGGTCCAAAACTTCTGGCAATTTTAATGTAAATTTCGGCGTCATCTCTCTTATTTTACGTTTATTTAATGACATAAAATGTAAAAAATAAATAATCTAAATTCTTGTATTGAGGTTAATTAATGTATCAATGAAAATAATTACTCTTCTGACCTTAAATTAATTAGATAACATCGTTATCGTACTATGTAGTGACATTCAACTGGTAGAGTTCTGCAATTAATATAAAAATTAATGTTTATTTATATATAAAACTGTGATATACGCTTAAAGACGTCTTTTAACAGAATTCTAACACTCGCCTCCACTGCCCAGGTTCTCTGTTTAAACTTAAGGTTAGGTTGACTTAACCCTAACTTACGCGCTGACATGTATACTATACTAGCTGCGCCCGACGGTTCACCCGCTATATTTTGGATAATTGACACTATATCATTATAAATTATAGCCTGTGTGTTATTCTAATGTGTAAGCTATATTATTGTAAAGTTACATCAAAATCCATTAAGTAGTTTTTGCGTGAAAGAGTAACAAACATACATCTAGACATTGTTACAAACTTTCGCGTTTATAATATTAGTAGGATTGCCTTCTAAGATGAAGAGCAAAAAAAGGATATCATCGGCCACGAAGTCTTAGATCGGGATATTGCGACATTGCTAGAGTAGTGATTGCACACGGGCGCAACATGTGCTATAGACACCTCTTATTATATGACTGTGAAACTACATTTAATGTACAGAACCATAAATAAAATTACACATATACTCTTTCAGGTTATAACAACTTCTGTCTATTGAGTAAATATGGTAATTTACTATATAAGAGCCGTGTCCAAATTTTAACAATACAAAAGCTATATATAGTAATATTATACTTTAAGGTTTACTTATTCACAAAACGAGTCATGGAGCGTAGTTGGAATTTTGTCTTGACGATTATTTTACTCGGTAAGTGTTTAAAATTAAACAATTTTTATCGAAATTAGATATTTTAATAATATATATTAGGTTTCAAGAATTCCCTATTCTCTTTCTCAGAAACTTTGAAACTAAATTGATCAATATTAATGTGATCCTCTTGTTTTACTATATTGTCCAGTATCATTAAATAATATAATTTAGAGGAAAGCCGGGCAGCGCCTTGGACTTTTGGCCAAGTTTGATGGTCAATAAACTAAACTTCACGAACCTCAATAGCCACTACAATTCATAAGATAACAATAGTGTTGCTAACACTAATAATCATAGGTGACGACCACAATATCTTATTTGCTACCTTACCTTTGCTTATAATAAAAAATATTTTACTTTTCAGGTTGTTTGCATTATGCACGCGGTGTAGAACTTCAAGTTTATTACAGGTAAAGCATAATCAGTCCATGTTAATGTTAAGGGCTCGACCAAAGCTTAAAATGATTTTCCGTTTAAAATACACGTAAATTTTGATTTTACATACTTTTAAGTTTTAAAGTATTTAGGCCACTACTCCGTATTAAACTATGATCGTAAAAAAACATATCAGGCAATAACATATTATTCGTGTTGAATGACACTAGGCCCACTAGACCCTTCCATCATCGACCAGCACTCGTTCGCCAAGCACGGACCGTCTGTACTTGCTACAAAGCTGACAATGGTAATAACTCGAATGTGACAGGAGGATCATACGGAGTTTTTACCCGTGAGGGGACGGGTTAGAATACTATTCCCCTCTGCCGCTGGGAAAGCATCTCGTAAGAGTCGAGTAACCCAGCAACCCTTTGGTGGTAGGGGATCTGTTCCCCGACTGGCTTGCGACGACCAGCACGTGAATCCGACCGCCATGTGTCATTGACGCACTCCGGTCGAGCCGCATGTGGGCCAGACTTACACCCTCCCTCTCCTATCCCATTAATTCTTCGGATCTAGTGGACTCTTGGCTCTTGCTCAGGGTCCGCTGAAACCGCAGCATTTTTTCTTCACTCCCCCTCCCCACTCTATCTTCGAGGATGCAACGCATCGACAAGATGAGAGAGTATCTCTTGTTTTGCCGATGTCCATGGGCGATGGTGAACACTTATCATCAGTTGGACCATCTGCTCGTTTGCGCCTCATCTACCATAAAAAAAAAAGTTACCGTTTTCATGACGAGGACTTCTGCCATGAAAACCGTTACGCTAGGCATACCCTGAATGCATGGCATGAAACTTATACGTTCTAGTGGGTATCTGTGGTGGTTTTCCGATCCTTATACGTTCATAGCACGGTCATGGTATGATAAGGATAATGGTGGACAGAGATGTCAAGATTGCATGTGTTATATAATATGAAAATTAAAGAAACTAATAACTAGATAAAGATTGAATTACATACTTATACTTAATTCAATATTTGTTAAAATTTTAGAACACTTGCTCAATATACTGTAATATCTCTGGACGGTGATCCTAATCCTGATCAGTTACTAAACGCACCCGGGTTTTCTCTTGAAAGAGAAACTATTATTTATACCCATGGTATTCTACAATCAATAACAGACAATTCTGGACAGATCGTTATCCAAACTTGCCTCGATCGTGGTAAAACAAATGTTATTGGAATGGATTGGTCAAGAGAAGTATCAGTCCCGGTTCTAGGAGTTGCTGCTCTACCAAAGGCTGTTATAAATGTATCTATAGTAAGTATTACTTGTAAGAATAATAAAGAAAATACAGTGGAATTATGTGTTACTGAAATATTATTGCAGGTTGGGCGTAAACTTGCTGATTTTATTATAAAACTAGTTAAGGCTGGATTATCATTGGAACGTTTACATTTGATTGGTATTTCTGTTGGTTCTCATTGTATGGGAATGGCTGGCGATTATGTAAAGGCTGAACTTAATAAGAGGATTGCCAGGTATATGAGAAATATATTCGATAAGATTATGATACAAATTTCCATAAATAATAAGACACAAAAATTATTATTAGAATTACAGGGTTAGATCCGTTTAGACTTTTCTTTGATGGAATTTCGATTCTGGATATATCTATCAACCTGGGCTCTATGCGTAGAATAAATGTTAACGACGCAGAGTTTGTAGACATTTATCACGCAGACCCTGGAGCAGTAGGGACCGCTGAGTCTTTGGGTACTATCGATATCTGGGTGAACTGCAACTTTACTGTACAACCCGGCTGTGAAAATGCCGCGCTCACTAACGTTGGACTTTTTACTCCCCAAGGTAAATACTAATCAAAAACATTAAGGCAATAAAGAAAAAGACAATAACTCGAATTTTTTTTCGATAGAAAGAATTAAAAAATATTGACGAATACACGTGTAAGCGATACTATGAGAAATAAAGATAGCAATAAATTATCGTGTGTTAGTGTTAAATGCTAAGAATGATTATTATCACTTAGTTTAGTAAATTAACTCTAGAAATGCTCTAATAATATTATTAAAATTTATTATCAGATCTCTGTAGTCATCTACTTGTCACTAAATTCTACGCTGATGGTGTAAGGCAGAGCACAGAATTTGTAGCAACATCCGCACCAAATTGTGAAGCCTGGTCTAGAGGAGAAGGAACCGGAGATACCGTATACCTGGGAGACAACATAAATAAAACGTAAGAAACATTAAACAAAATAATGTGAAAACTTAAACAGTCTTAACTTATCAAATTTAATTTATGTAACTCTATTTTAATATTATTATTTGTTTTCAGTGCAAGTGGTAATTATTATATAAACATCAATACAGATACACCAGAATATCAGACAACTGCTGCTGCTAAAGAAAATAATGATTTACAACAACGTCAGCTTGATCTAAGATCATTATTACCACTTTAAATATTGTAAAATCAACATTTATAAAATATTTGATTACAACTGAATAAAAATTGGAATAATTAGTAATAGGAGTAATTTTAATATCTTCTACTTAATCGACATCCATTGCTATATCACACAAATATTGTAAAGATCTAGTGCAGTTCTTTCATTTTGCAAATAGATATCTTCTTACTCCTACGCTTTTTGTTATTAAATTTAGTAATTGAGTCTCAGTTGTTTACGTTTGAGGTGTTCAATTTAATAGTCTAGTCGACAAGTTGAAAATGGTACAAAATAGAGATACTGCTCTTAAAATAATGTGCGATAGCTCATTGGATCCGGAATGACGTCTAGAAAAATGTGCCAAAAGCGTGTATTAGCACATAAAAAATTGCAAAAGTTATAAACAATTAAAGATGAAAAAAAAATGGCATTTCGTTTTTTGCCAATATATAATAAACTATTAATATTTAAGAAATTTCAAAAGTATCAATATTTTTTTAACTTTTATGGCACGATCTTGTTAAGTATGTAAGAAAGGCTCTACGAAGCGAAAATTTTTTACGACCATTATTTAAACATTTTTTTTCACTTACAATTAAGACGGTAGTTCGAGAAAATTTCTTTAGTTAACAATTGTTTAACTCGTTGAAAAATTAACTTTAAGTAAAATTTCCAACGGGAATAAATTATTTATAGTGTTCACCATAATTTTTTCAAATTAAAAAAAAAATATGCAATACCATAAATAAATTAATTAATGCGCCGTACTCGCTTTTGACGCAACGCGCGCATCCTAAAAATGTCACGCGCAGACCTATTTTCAGCGTTAAATTAAAATTATAAATAATGGAGATAGAGTTCCGGCAGTTAGAAGTTTTTTATTGGAAATTTCCTCCTTTTTCAGAATCTTTTTTTGAATTTTCTTAAATATTAATAGTTTATTATATATTGGCAAAAAACGAAATGCCATTTTTTTCATCTTTAATTGTTTATAACTTTTGCAATTTTTTATGTGCTAATACACGCTTTTGGCACATTTTTCTAGACGTCATTCCGGATCCAATGAGCTATCGCACATAATTTTAAGAGCAGTATCTCTATTTTGTACCATTTTCAACTTGTCGACTAGACTATAATTTCGAAAGTTTCCTTTGTACCTTTGAAGGCCAAAGTCCAACGTTAATGTGACATTTCAATTCCCGCAAGTCTACTAATTTTCAAAATAGTAAATGTCACGGATAGAACTGCCAATACTGTAAGTACGTAGCATGCTCACAATAACTGCCGGCTACTATATAAGATTCAAAAATTAATCGACTAAATATGTTCATAAACAAAGAAATATAATATCAAATTGAAAATCTATTCCTTTTCTGAAGTCGGGTAAAAAAACATTGGATGAAGTCGTTTATATTGGATTTTATTGTAACATTTTTATGAAGAACCGGCTTCAATTTTGCAAAGATATTGCAGCTCTTTACAAAATCGTTCTGCACTTCATACAGATAGCCACAATGCTCTCACCAATCGCTTTTCTCATTTTATTTTAATTCTAACTATTGCAACCTGAATACAGAAATAATATTGTGTCGAAATAGAGATGATATTGCTATTTCCCGCGACTTTGGATGCAGATTTTTTTATACCTACTTATCTTTTACTTCCACTAATATTAAAGTCATAATTATCTTCTTCTCTTTATCTTCAAGAATAGTTCTAAGTTTGAGTTCTATACTTTTGTATTCTAATGCGATAATGTATATATATATCAGAAGATATCGCTACTTATACACTATCAGTAGATAAGTCTAGTCAATTGGATCTGATAGGTGATGTACAATTTTTTACCGTTATACAATTTGATCCAGAAGATGGCGTTATAATTTATCACTGGACTCCTAAATTTATTTGGTTCTAGGATTTTTTTATCCATTATTAAAGGATGATTTTATTGATCAATAAGCGCAGTAAGGTGTAATAACTTTTACAAATAAAATACACACAGACATTTTTATATATAATTTGAAATTTAAATAAAAAGCAGAATATGGCGTGACCTCATCTCCGCAGTTGCCGGTATTGAAGCTGTATCTCAGTGTTTCATTCTCTCGCTTCAATGCGTTTAGTACTGATTGCTTGTGATCGTTCATATCGTGCTTATATTTCATACTTTGCTATGAAAATGTTGGCTATACTGAATCATTTTAGACGATTTATCATCTGTAAGTATAGTTACATCTTCATAGTCGACAATTTCTAAGTAACGTTTATCTAAACTAAAGATTAAACATCTTCAATACAAAAGTGTAGGTGCGTTAACTATACACTTTAATAGCAATAAACAAGTTAGGTAACTATAAGATATTCATTCAGTCACACACCAGCCAGACCCTCGGCTATATGTTTCTTTATAAAACACTAGTAGATTTGTACCGGTTTTTGGGTAATATTTACCTGTGAACTTATGTTCACAGGTAAATATCACTTCAAATAAACACTTACTTTACAATCAAATAAACATCATCACATCAAATAAACACTTACTTTATATCATATCATCACATCAAATAAACACTTACTTTACAATCAAATAAACATCATCACATCAAATAAACACTTACTTTACAATCAAATAAACATCATCACATCAAATAAACACTTACTTTATATCATATCATCACATCAAATAAACACTTACTTTACAATCAAATAAACATCATCACATCAAATAAACACTTACTTTATATCATATCATCACATCAAATAAACACTTACTTTATATCATATCATCACATCAAATAAACACTTACTTTATATCATATCATCACATCAAATAAACACTTACTTTATATCATATCATCACATCAAATAAACACTTACTTTATATCATATCATCACATCAAATAAACACTTACTTTACAATCAAATAAACATCATCACATCAAATAAACACTTACTTTATATCATATCATCACATCAAATAAACACTTACTTTACAATCAAATAAACATCATCACATCAAATAAACACTTACTTTATATCATATCATCACATCAAATAAACACTTACTTTACAATCAAATAAACATCATCACATCAAATAAACACTTACTTTATATCATATCATCACATCAAATAAACACTTACTTTACAATCAAATAAACATCATCACATCAAATAAACACTTACTTTATATCATATCATCACATCAAATAAACACTTACTTTACAATCAAATAAACATCATCACATCAAATAAACACTTACTTTATATCATATCATCACATCAAATAAACACTTACTTTATATCATATCATCACATCAAATAAACACTTACTTTACAATCAAATAAACATCATCACATCAAATAAACACTTACTTTATATCATATCATCACATCAAATAAACACTTACTTTACAATAAATTATCTCTCTCTACATATATAAATGAATTGGTGTCCTTTTGCCTCGCTAAAACTCGAGAATGGCTAGACCGATTTGGATAATTTTGATCTTGAAATATTTGTGAAAGTTCAGCGAAGGTTTAAAAGGCGAGAAATGTTAAAAGGATTTTGATGAAAACGTATTTTACCCGTAGTATAAGGAGCGAGGATGGGATAATACTACATAAAGCCTAAATATAGGCATTCAAAAAACATATTTTATTATTATCCTGCAAGAACGTTACATTTTTTCGGCATTATAAGTAGCCTTTGTGTTAATTCAGGTTATAAAGTATCTAAACATACAAACTTTCACATTTATCTCTCTATCTTCTGATAGACCCTGTATGAATTACTACTATAATAGGGCCACAAATATAATCAACAGTGAATAATAGATACTATCATTTATTTGCTTTGCTTAACTTATGAGTGAGAAAGATGTGTAGATTGCGTTGTATATAGGAGTGAGCGAGAACGTCTTATCGCTATCTAATCACCGAACAGCTTAAATACTGCATTGGTATTTTAAATTTACAATTTTTTAGTGTATATATGTTGCCGTAAAATTGTAAATATTAGATTACAATTCATCTCGCGATATTGTAAACTGTCGAATGATTGTAATCCGTTACGCGCTGCTTACAATTTAAAGATTTATTTTTCAATAGATTATAATCTATCGAAGTGAAACCGTCAAATTGTGAATCAGGGTTACAAAACTACGAAAATGGGCACAATAAAAATATTAAATAAATTAATTTGGATTAAAGTATACTGTCTTAAGGACTTCTTTGACGTCTCTAGCGTTATGGGATGGTTAGCCCCTTCGCCCTTGTGTAATACAGTGTGAAAACATACGCCCGGTTCCGCAGCTTCAGCTTTACACGTTTACAATTTTACGGTTACCTATACAAGTACCCAAGTTACAAGGAGTTCAAGGGTGGATGATGCGCAATATAGGGCTCGGGCAAGAATAGCCTACCTAGCCTCTCTCCACCAACTCCACTCCCAGCCTACTCGCGGTGAACACTGCTACGTCGGGCAACCTATTATCAAAATTGCGGAAACCAATCCCTTTGGAGATATACGTCGACAAGCAGTTGGAAGTAGGGGGTCCGGGCCCAATATCACACTTAGTACGGCTGTGGGGCGCTGGCAGCAGGGCGTCCCTACTTACTATAAAACATCACTGCGGTGCTGAAGGCAAGGGGACTGCACTAATTTCCCAAGAAACCTATGATGAGTAAGCAAGATACCGAGAGAGCGAAAGCATACAATCCAGATTCCTCCGTCATTGTGATTGCATCCTGGTCGCATGGTGTGAAGTATTCTTCTGGTTCCACTAGAATATTCCAGTACAGCAACAACAATACAACTTCAACAACTAAACGTCCTCAGCTGCGGAAGAAGATCAAACTAGGACTAGACATGGAATGTCCGAGGTATACTGGAACCAGGGAATGCTGATACCATAGGTAAATATCTAATCAGCAAAATAACAGGACTGACTATTCCTTCCGCGCTGAAAAAGATGAAGATAGGACGGGATGGAAACAGCTAATAACTGCAGCCGTGAAAGCTTATCAGGGTAGGCACGACCTTCAGTAATGAAGTACACGAAGAAGAAGAAGTACCCATGGTAAGGTAGTAGGTACTAACGCAAAAACTGGAGAACTTGTACTCCTAAAGGCTTTTATTGCAATACTTTTCTTTTATACCTTTCTAATATGCTTTTAAATAGAAACTGTGATGGACATTATAACATTTAATAGCCATCGTTAAGCCCTACTTTCCATACATCAACAAATAAATAGATTAATAAATAAGTGCTCTGGTTTTTTAGGAACAGTGAATGAGGAAAAATGCCTTTTTCGTTACTGTAAATTGACATTTTGTTAAATCTGTTAAGTCAGATCTGAGGCAGTTTGACAAGTAATTTCATAGTCTAAATATTGTCTACCATTGTGCAATTAATGAAAATGTCATATACGCATCTCGGATTGAAACTTTACATTTTTTTTTGGTCTGGTTAACTGTTGATAACTATATAGGTTTTGACTTTAGCTAGTTATCAATCGGATCTTGCTTGGTGACCATTGTGGCTGTATATGGTGTCGTGATGCTATGTCTTCATTACGAAGGATTTTGTGAGTGTTTGGCATTATTACCATTGCTTCCGTCTATAGTGTATCTTATTATTGATTGTTATCCATTAAACAACTGACACAAATCTATCTGAACAGAGGTTATATATTGTCTCATAGAAATTGCTACGTGGTTATACTTAAAATTTAAAACTTTAACTTGCGAATATATAGTTATAAACGATGTTGCTAACTTTTTTAACCTCAGTTTGTAGGGAAAACAATCTTTGTCGTATCTTAATCCCTTACAAAAGTAAAAGGTGATCGCGGATGAAATCAATTGATGCGGAAAAAGCATTTTTTTAATGAAATGGAGTAGAAAGTTCAAAAATAGACCATTAAATTTAACGAGAAGCTTTGTCATATTCTTTTGTACGTTACGGGACGCAATTAATCGATTCCAATATCCATCAGTGGGATAACAAACCTAATAGACATTTTTATTTTGATGGGAACTGTCTATCTTTTAGTATTATCCTTATTATTTATTTTACTATTTTCATTATGGCCATTGTATTAGTTTTGTAACTCTATGGTAAATTCGAGCTGATTCTTAATATGACGGTTTCACTTCGATACATCGATAATCATTCGAAAGTTTATGATTTTAATCCAACGGTGTTAACAATTTTACGGTGACATATATGTCGGAGAATAGTAAAAGGTTATCGATTAAATCGAATCATCATCGCTGTCTATGGCGTTGGAGTGGGGTAGTAGTTACTTCCTTTGTTTTGACAGTCTCGACCCTTGACCCTTTATATGCCATCGACAGTCTGACTGAAGTCTTAGTCGTGCGCGGTCTCTCAAGAAGTGAAGAAGTGTCTAAATAGTAATAGTGTTGTGCAGTGTTGTGTTATTGCTAGGAGTGCTGTCCGATCAAGGTCACGTGAGTACCTTACACTGTAATTACCTCGTCTTGTGTTAGGCTAGGTTAAGTGCGTTTAACCTTGGGTTTAAACAGAGAGCCTGAGCAGTGGAGGTGAGTGTCGTAATTACTTAAAGGAATTCCTTAAGCCTACACCTTGGTCACAAGTCCACTGCTTAGGTTTCTCTCGTAATTGTTAGAGATCATATTTGATCATCTAATGGTTCAATAGGAGTATCTACGTAGCGTTTACCCAATATTCCATTAAAAATCAACCCCCCTTTTAATGATCTCCGATATTCCCCATCTTCCTCTTTCCATCTCCTTTTCATCATATTAAAATCCCCGACATATATAACAGTGATCATCTTTATAATAATGGCCCACACGTGAGCCGGGTCTCCTCCTCAGAGTGAGGAGGGTTTTAGACAATAGTCCACTGCGGCTTGGCAGACTTCACACACCAATAGAGAACATGAAGAACTCTCACTCGTGCAGGTTTCCTCACGATGTTTTCCTTCACCGTTATAGCAAGTTATATTTAATTGCTTAAAACTCCCGAGTAAGACACCCGTGTCTTAACCACTAGGCTATCAATGCTTTTTATCTATATAACATATATTACTAGTATCCTTTTCCTGTCGGTGGTTAAAATATCTAGATTCAGATCCTCTTGAGAAATGTAGCGAGGAGGGAGCAAGCAATATTTGTAACTCTTATTACCTTATATCTCACTGGGATGAACTTCCTGACGTTATAATACATATTTAAATATAAACTAGATAAGTGGATACGGAGAATTTATAGATCTTTTAAATAAGTAGAAGAGATATACAGCAACTAGTGACACATCACACACTTTGTTGAGATAAAATGAACGAAAATTAAATGGAAGATTCGGATTTAGTCCGTACCGTTACAAAGACCAAGCCGATATGATTTACCGTTTCTATAATACACTGAAGTCTTTCGAATTTCAGAAGTAAGTTGTAAAAGGCCCAACAATCCACGAAATATCAAGCCAAAAATCAGGAGGAAAAATGAAAAATTTCACCCAGAAAAGCAGAAATTGGTGAAAAAATGTAATGCAAAAAAAATTAAAGGAATACTATTTGATTTCAATAATAAGCCATTTAGGAATAGAATAGTAACAAACACACTATAATATATTTGTTACCTATCGCAGCGATACCTAACAGATCAAATTGTAAATCTTAATAGTCCATTTAAACAAACACTGTCAAGCTATTGAGAATTATACCTTGAATAATCAGGAATAGATAATATTTGTAAGATTGGTTGTAATAGGTTTCTTTGAAATCAGGAAGTAAGCTCCAACATTCCTGGATGGACATAAGTTTCATCTAAAATTCATGTTTATTCATACAACCGTGCCCTAACATGGTATCATCCTTTCCGAATTTAATTCTTTCAAGTAATCTAGAATCGTAGAGAATTTAAAGAAAGGAAAAACGTCAATAAAATCAATACCAATTAAGGAGTAGGAAAGGAAATTAATTGCATTTCGGCATAACGAACGACAAAAGAAAATATGACAAAGGCTCTCGTTAAACTTAATGGCCGATTTAACGCCCCTTTCTTGTCGATTTCATTAAAAATGCTCTTTCATTTCGTTTCATTTTACAATTCCATTTTTACTATGTTAGTTACTAGCAACTTACCCTGGCTTCACCTGTATAAAATTGCCGTGCTGCATCTTTACCGCACTCCGTCGCTACCTCCGCATGTTTTCGGTTATTGATTGACACAGACAAGCGTGATCTTATATCACATATTTCCAGAGATGTGAAATTTTAAAAAATACTAGTATTTGAAATACAAAATACCTATTTCCATTTTGTATTTAAATACTTTTGTTTTAAATAACATTTTTTATTTTATTTGAAATACATTTTAAGAGATATTTTATACTATCTGCGCCCCGCGGTTTCACCCGCTATATTTTGGATAATCACATGAATCAAAATCCATTCAGTAGTTTTTGCGTGAAAGAGAAACAAACATACATCCACACATCCATACATTCTTACAAACTTTCGCGTTTATAATATTAGTAGGATTTGCAAAATACATGTTGACAAAAATAATTTTTTAAACATCTATATCTATACTATTATATAAAGAGGAAAGATTTGATTGTTTGTATGTTTGTATGTCCGATTTTAAAAATTCTTTCACTGTTAGAAAACTACACGATTCGTAAGTGACAAAGGTGATTTAGTGTTGCCATATACATTTTTAAATAAATAGAATATGGCCATTTTGTTGCTACTGATCCGATTTTAAAAATTCTTTCACTGAGAGAAGTCTATAGTATTTCCGTCTTTGTTTCTCTTATTATACTATCATTGTCTCTCATCCTCTCTCTTTTTTCTCACATTAATTTTTATTTTTATCTGTTCAGAATGATTAGCCTCTTTTCACTTTCTTTCTTTCGATAATTTCTCTCTTTCTCTCTCTCTCTTCCTCTCTCTCCTTTACACCCATTCAATTTTAGTTCTACTCTGTCCTTCCTCTTTTATCATCTGTCGCTTTTCTTTAATTTTGTTTCTATTATTTTTCTTTTTATAACTTTTGCTTACTCTCTCTAATTTTTCAAATAATGAAAAACTACACAATCACAGAATGACAATTTAAGGACATCAATTATAATATTGCTTTAAATACCCGGAGCGAAGCGAGGGCAGCCCTCTAGTCAATAAATAAATGTGATAAACTATTCTCACTATGGCAACAATGAATTGAATAGTAATAAATGTCCGTTAATTTAATATTTTATAGTCCGTCTAAAGTAGCTCAAATCATCACCTTTAATCAGCTTCTATGGTGCTATCATTTGACAACACAAGTAATCTCTGTTTTTCGTACGTACAAATATAGTAGTGAAACCAGTGATGGACAAGGAACAAACAAATTGTAGAATCAGGTCTAATATCAGTGTTTAACTAATTTTCATAATTACTTCGAGATAATTAAGTTATCGGGCCCCTAATTCTGTTTAATTTAGGGGGCGTCCATTAATTACGTGTATAATACTTGATACTATATGACGTGAAATGAACGTGATTGTGTCAAAGAACTTAATAATAAAATAAGGGCAAATTCCCTTAAACCCATAAAAGTATTTAATTTGAATAAAGTATTTTAAAAATATGTATTTTTCATATTGTATTTTAAATACAAAATGAAAAACTATTTTGTATTTTGTATTTAAAATAAAAAACCTTACTTTAATTACAAAAACACTTTAAATTAATAACTGCAACTATCAACTCGTAATAAAGTAAACTTACGTGGACCTCAAGAAGGGTGACCTTAACCACGAATCTATAACACTAACTTCCATGTTCACTGCGCGACAACACCAGAGAGACTGAGACTAATCTATCGCACTAAAAGTTATATATTGTGTACAACGTGGGTATGAAGTAAAATTGTAGTAACCGGATAAAGCCGAGCTGTGTGGCTAGTTTAACATATATCATAGTCTATGTGACAGGCGTGAGTCGTATGTAATAAGTCCAGTTATTGGGTCACACCCGCGCTGTAACTGCCAATATACGCGATATCAACGTTTTGTATGACACGTTTCAGTTTTAACATTTTTGATATTTTCCTACAGTTCTGTAATTGAGGAAAACTAATTATTTTAGTTAGCAACACCGTTGATAACTTTATATTCGCGGGTACCTAGTAGTACTAACAATATCCCCTTAAATTTTTTTTTTTTTTTTTTTTTATAGAATAGGAAGGCAAACGAGCAGTCGGGTTACGTGGTGTTAAGTAATCACCGCTGCCCACGGACTCCTGCAACAAAACATTATAGTTAACTCATATGTTTGCTAAGTGACTCAAGAACAAGAGGTTGAATTAAAATTAAAAAAACTAAAGTATGTGCGCTAAGCTCGTGTACAAAGAGTGTGGTAGTGATCTATATAAATGAATAGAGGTTAGATATTCCCTTTAGAAAGTTTAGAAGTGAAATAACCAATTAATTAAACTCACTTTGAAAATTACTCGCTAATCAATTGCCGATACTTGATCATAAAAACGTTTATCCGGAGCGTTGAAGGTTCTAGTGAAATTAAAAAAGTTGGAGACGAGGGAGATGGGGAGGTGGGGGAGAAGGAGAACGTCATCTTGCCATGACTCACTGATGTGGTAAACTTTCAAAATCCTCATAAATTAAATTATAATATTTAATTCGTTTAATATACTGTATTTGTATTTTTATAGCAACACCGTTTATGAATTAGTATTTTATCTTATTTCGAGTAGACAATATATATGTCGAGACAGAAGGCCAATTTGAATGAAGGAAGTAACCGATTTTAATGATTGGCAGGCAACGCCTTGGACTTGTGACCAAGGTGTAGACTTGAGAGATCCCTTTATGTAATTACAACTCGCCTCCACTACGTAGACTCTCTAGGTCAATCTCACGTAAACCTAACTTATACCTAAGGCTAACTTAACACAAGGCTAACATAACCTAACATTGTTTTTATTCAACCATGTAGCAACTTCATTGTAATTGACTTTAATCGGACAGCATTCCCAGCATTAACACAACATTGCACTTAACATTTTCACTAGCACCACTCAGATGATATGCACTTCTTGAGACCACGAGTAAGATTGAGCTCCACTGTCTCGGTACGAAATTATAAAAGGACGACTCCACAGGTGAGGACTCCACAGGCTAGCGTTTGTCACTTACTTACACCTAGTAAGTGACAAACGCTAGCCAATCAGAGGCTGTCAAACGATGGAAGTAATTATTATTTTACTCTAGCGCCATAGATGCCGATAACGATTCGATTATTCGATAATCGTTATCTGTTAGTATACCTCGACATATAACTTTCGTTTCCATAGGATTGAGTTAGTCTGTCAAGTCGCGCAGTACATATTAAAGTAATTAAGTGTAGTATTATTAAAAGGTCCTGGTGTGGCCTCCGTTATAGAGGAGGACGTAAGTTATGTATTTTATTATTGTTAGGCAGTGATGGTGAGAGTTTACAGTCAATAAATAGAAAAAAATAAGTTCGGCTAGTAAAATATTTACACCTAATAGTTTCACATATATGTACAGGCCTCGGTCATTTTTCTTTTTTTTATTGTATAAGAGGGTAAACGAGCAGACGGCCCACCTGATGGTAAGTGGTCACCGTCGCCCATGGAGATCTGCAATACGCAGAGAATTGCAAATGCGTTTCCATCCCAACTTTCTTAGGAACCTGTACACTTGGCGTTTAAAGACCACCATATTAAAGCGTTCTGGAAAAACCTCTGGTGACAGATTATTTCACAGCCTGCATGTGTGTGGGAGGAATGAATGATTTTCTGTGATTTTTGTATGAAGACCCGTCATTTATTTGTACTAAAATTATAAAGAGGTAGAGCTTGTACGGTTGTAGGGGGTAATCTCTAGATATATTGAATTCTTTTACTTATTTGTGAGTCATTAACTCGCAAAATAAAAGGAATTTTCCGTGGTAGTCAGTGCACTCACTCTGAAAGTGTGAACAGTTTTAATAAACCTCAGCGAAGCGAGAGTGGATCGGGTAGTATTACTTTAATTTAATGATGATGAGACTTATTTTTCTTCAGTATATTTTGTGGGTTTAAGTTGATTGAAATGTTGATTTTAAGTTGAAAAAACCAATTCATCATAATAATGAAAGTGCAAATGAAATGCCCTTAAAACATTTTTACGCATCTCCTATCAATCTCAAACCATAAGATTTAATAGTTCAATAAAAATGAAAGTAACAAGACATTTGATCTTGACGTATCAAGAAAATAACAAAGTGGTCTACAAAATGACAAGTTTTCCTACAAAATGAATGTGTAGGATGACAATTTTGACACTAGGAAAGTCCTGAGGCGAACTGTCCATCTGACTAAAAATTAGGATTATCTCAGTGAAGTTACAAAATTACAAAAACTGTATCAGAAATTATATATTAGTAAATATATGTTTAAATGATATTATAGTATAGATAGGTCAGCATTCAACAGTTCCCTTGACAAAGTTCCATTGCATCTAGTCAGTATAAATTCCTTGACAAAATTCCATTACATCTAGTCAGTATAGATTGCTTGACAAAATTCCATTACATCTAGCCAGTATAGATTGGTAGACGAAATCCCATTACATCTAGTCAGTAAAGATTGCTTGACAAAATTCCATTACATCTAGCCAGTATAGATTGGTAGACGAAATCCCATTACATCTAGTCAGTAAAGATTGCTTGACAAAATTCCATTACATCTAGCCAGTATAGATTGGTAGACGAAATCCCATTACATCTAGTCAGTAAAGATTGCTTGACAAAATTCCATTACATCTAGCCAGTATAGATTGGTAGACGAAATTCCATTACATCTAGTCAGTAAAGATTGCTTGACAAAATTCCATTACATCTAGCCAGTATAGATTGGTAGACGAAATCCCATTACATCTAGTCAGTAAAGATTGCTTGACAAAATTCCATTACATCTAGCCAGTATAGATTGGTAGACGAAATCCCATTACATCTAGTCAGTAAAGATTGCTTGACAAAATTCCATTACATCTAGCCAGTATAGATTGGTAGACGAAATCCCATTACATCTAGTCAGTATAGATTGCTCGACAAAATTCCATTACATGTAGATAGTATAGATTGGTGGACGAAATCCCATTATATCAGATCAGTATAGATTGCTTGACAAAATTCCATTACATCATGTCACTATAGACAAAACTTCATTAAATCAACGGTGTTGCCTTACTATATTTTTTTTAAAGTATTTTCCTTGTTGCATGGTATATTAATAAAAATGAAATCAGAAATCACTTTTTTTTTAATGTTTAGTATGTGATATACATATAAGTAATGCTCAGGATGCTTCATCTAGCTCACGGCTATCCTGTTCCTGTCTCTCACAAATTCAAATAGAAATAGAAAATAAAACACAAATAGATTTATTCTAAATTTTCTCTATAAATCAAAAAGTCCAGGCACGTCCGAACGTGTAGTGACCCTACTCGTAAGTCGTAACAATTTCATAAGTCAATTTGTTGATACCTGAGGGAAATTACTGATACTGATAGCTACTTACAATGCAATAAGTTTTTTACTACTATGTCCTTCTTTATGCGATTTTGATTGGACTTTGAAAGTCATCGTTCTTTTGAGTGAAAGATTGGTACTTCTTTTTCATAAGTAAATACTGTTAATCACTCACTAAACTCTTCACAGTGAAGTTCCAGTATTACGACACCACGGCTATGATGGAAAATAAAATAAAGGGAACTATTTGGGAATACAGTCATAAACGGTGTTGCTAACTGTAAGAATAAAAACTTTGACCTCGAATAACTTTTGAACGAGTTGACTTAACATAAAATGACTTCATGCCTTTTTGTAGAACATTTAATACTCTACAAAATTACTTCAAAAACGTTACAGTACAACGTAAAGATATAAAAGCAGAAGAAAAAAAAACATTTTTTCTCTATGTAATTTGTATGGGAAATCGAAATGTGCGATGTGGACTACAAGTCGCATTTTAGTAAACTTGAAACTTTTGAGCATGGTTCTGAAAAAAGAAATATTTTTCTTTTTCTAAATCACCCTAATTGTACAATATGCATTCTAGAAAGTGTAAGTTAGTGCGTCGTCATTATCATCTTCACAACCAGTTAATGGCTCACTGCTAAGCCGATTCTTCTTCTCAGAATGAGGGTGTTAGGCTATAGTCCACCTCGCTGACCCAGTGCGGTTATCAGACTGCACACACCATTGAGATATTCAGGGAACTCTCAGGAGTGCAGGTTTCCTCACAATATTTTCCTTCACCTTAACGGTGATAGTAAGTGATATGTAATTGCTTAAAACACACATAGCTCCTGCAAGTCGCCGGTGTGAGCGTGTGTGGGGGGGATCGAACTCGATTCTTCCGCTAGTTAGTGCGTAATATCTTTCATTTCACCCAAAACCCAATTCAGAAGTTTCCATGAACGAAGGTGCGGTCAGAAGCGAGTAATAATAAAAAGGCGACAATAAAAATAAATGCATTTTTAATTTAAATAAACTGTTCATTACGACTCTTAAAATAAAATGTACGAAGTTTTTAACAACAAATTCAATTATTTGGTACAATTTTTATCACAGCCTTCGATAACTTTGCGGAGCTTTTGTGCAGAGCTCCCTGCTACCTTCAGATAACTGCGCTCCGACAGAATTTTAATGTTGCTGTATTTTTTACTGAATATTTTATAGTTAAATGGAAAGTATTAAATGTAATTTTAAATTGAGGAACGTACTTCTTGTTTGCGTTGGATTTTCTTTAAAATGTTTTATATTTTATTGGTAAATGGAAATTAAAATTAAAGTCGACTCGAAGTCCTGATTGTTATGTCCATATGCGTTGAAAGTATTAGATGAACAAAAACCATTCCAAGTTTTAGAAATCTCCGGATGGCTAAGAATTCATGTGTACGGAAATTCATGGATTTTAAACAGTACCTTGGCCTTGACAAAGAGCAGGTTTATTTTTTTCTTAAAAAAATGAAGTACCTAAAGGAGGAAAAAGGAGAAATATGGCAGTTTCAATGATCCATTGATAGATAGAAAGTTTGATTCGTTTGGGAGCATAAATTCGTATCCTACCGACTGCGCCATGTAAACACGTCAATGAAAATCGAGTGTAAGACTTAGACTAATATATTAACACAATATTACGTCATCTGTGGGCAGGGCAGGACCCTCGCCAAGACGAGCTACCAGATCTACAAAATTTTTCTAAAATGATGTTAGCAGTAAACTCAAACGTGTAACGTTTCAATCGCATATCTTTTACACTTTAGTTTTTACTGATATCTGAAAAACCCCGGTTTCGTCACTGACTCACTGATGATCATTAATATTTTTAGGTATTTCCTGAAGTCCTATAAAAGACGAAATTTATATCGTCCTGACCTATAAACAAGACAAAGCTGGAAAGAGGGCTGTAGTCAATATATGTAGCTTGGCCGTTTCACCAAATAATATATTGACTAAGGTGTAAGGTGAGGGCTGGTAGGTAGTAGGGAGGTAGGTGGGCTCTATATGAGATCTGATAACTTTATGACAGTGCGAGGTATATGGTCTCGTCTTAGTTACATTTTACATGAAAATGTTTTTGGTAGGATATAAATTATAATTATTACATCAAATATAATGTTCATTTTAATGCTACTTTTAATGTTACATCTCTCTATAGACTTAACTCCAAGTATCTAACTTTTATTAAAATAAGCGTCGCATTTGAGATTTCTTTTAGCCATCAGTAGAATATTCATGTGACTGAGGAGCCCCGAGGAGGAAGGAGGACTAAAACTTTTATACAGAGCCAACTTCTCGCATTTTAATCCTCGCTTCGGATGCATGTCCAATGACGCTATGAATCCATTATCGGTTAGGTAATAAAGATTTAAATCTTAAAAATCATTGTGTCTTTCTAAACGTGTTCTTCATCGATTTTCGACCCGATAGATAAGTCAGTTTGTAAATAATTTCATAGAGTGAATATTATCTATCATAGTGTAGTAAGTGTAAAAGAAATCGACTGTCAATACGTTTTAATTTTAAAGGGTGTGGGTTTAGTTAACCTGGATTTAAGTCGCAAGCTCCAAGCTCGGTTTTATGCTTGTAAAGAAAAGACAAAAACGATTTAAAATGTTTTTTTTTTAGGAAATTTTCACTTCAAATGATTACAGACCACTATTATGGCAATAACGCTTTTCATAAATGCCGCATGTAAGTCAGAATGCTTTTTTAAAGTCCCATCGAAACTAGACAATGTTTCTTTTAAATATTGTGTTATATTTTTTTATATGTTTTTAATTAAATTTATTTTATTATGTAAAGTAGGACTTTTAATTTTTTCTTTAAAGTGGGTTTTAAGCTCTCTTAAGCTAATATAAAAACCCTTTGCTCTTTTTTTCTTTATTTTAGAGAATACATTATTTTATCGTGAAAAAGGATCAGAAATAAGGATTAAATTTTAACTCAACCACGACGATGTTTTTACTTTAAAAAACGTTGGTACTCGATTCTATTCGATACTTGATATGTATTCAGTGTAAGCAATGTGAGTGTTACCATGGTGGCAAGATTGATATAATTGTCAGTATATTAATATTGTGAGGCAGCTCCCAAGTTAGCAATGAGCTGAAAGTCTTCAAATAGGTCACCAGATCTTCACAAATTATACCTACTAAACAGCTAAATTAAATTACCTTTCAAAGAAATAAAACTTCATTAGAATTGGTCCATCATATGTCTTTCCCTTGATTGTATGACTAATACAATCCTTGTGTTCTTTCATCATTTCTTAAATATCAAAGCGAGGTTGTTAGTAGGTATACAGACAGGATATCCAAACCTCTATCAAGTATAGAGCAAGCGGAACAAACAGTCATTATCCTGTTTCCTAATCTCGAATCTCAGGGTCGGACTTTTAGCAAATTACTCGTAAAGCTTTTGTGAGTCGATCGGATAGTTAGGAGTTGGCAAGTACGGATAAAGCCGGTCAAGTTTCCTGCAGCTTCTCTTGCAAGTTTACTCTTGAGGGGTCAGGGGGTGGGTGGAGCCCCTTTTGATTTTGTCCCAGCAAGTTTAATTGCCCTAAGAAACTCGAAGGACTGGTCAATTGCTGCGATTAATGCGATTAAGGAGAGTGCAAGTTTGAACTGTGTTACGTGTCATTTTATTAGTTAACGTTCGTCTAGGGTCAGATATTTGTTGGAACAAGGATAAAACATAGCCTATACTACTAGACAAACCACCTCTTTTTTGTGTGCTTAGATTCTATTGTTCACAATATTATAGCTCTATAAAAAGTTATTTAAATAGTATAATATCTAAACCAAAAAAAACAGTCTTCCTTTTCGTAATAAAAAATCAATGCTACCAACATCATAAATAATGGGATTCTATTCAAATTAGTGTTGCTATGATAATGAACAGTAATTGTAGTGAAATGTCTATTTCCAGCCATTTTTATTCAAACTCAAATGCAGTTTGACTTACTCGCAATATTCTTCAAGAAATAGAAGTGCATTAATTAAGATTTCGATGTTTTATAGTTGTTTTACGAGAATTAATAGAAGCTTCTCTTTAAGTTTTTAGTGCAGTATTATTCCAGTGGCACTAAAAACTGGAATTGCTACGTTCTTACTAGTTTTTACTTTTTAAGTAAAATGAGTTTTCTTGGTTTCCTTGATTGTCTCTTTGATGTTCCGGCTCTGGTATTACGTTGTGATGTTTATACTAATTATTTTAATTACGAGGACTCTCATTAGACATATTAAATGTGATTGCTATTTTTTGGCATATGTTCATCCCAATACTAGACGTATTTTGAATATCCGATAACTCATAATATATCCTCTGATACATTAAATATAGTATGATGAATTTCATTCAGTAAGTTACGCTTGGTGGTAAGGGATCAATTCCCCGACTGGCTCGTGACCACCATCATGCGAATCCGACCCCAAAGTGTCTTTGACGCTACCAGATTTCCCCCATGCCTCTCCTATCCCTCTAATCCAATATCCAATAATCTTGCAGTTCCAGTCCCTTCTAGTTTGTTACTCGGGATACACTGGAACCACAGCATTCTTTTCTTCATTTTAAAACTCCACACTCTACCTTCGAGTTAGCAACAGACACTCTTGTATTATCGATGTCCATGGGAAATGATGGCCACTTACTTACTTTAAAGTGGAGCGTCTGCTCGTGTGCGCCTTATCTGCCATTAAAAAAGGTGGTGTCAAATCAAATAGTTTGTGTGTGTTTTATAAGATTTATTTTTATTAAAGTGATGATTATCATTTTACTCATAGGAGGACTAGAAGCGAGTACGAGTGAGATAAGTAAAACCATAGAAAAAAACAATCGTCTTAGATTTTTTTACAAAATAGCAAAACTGCTAAACAAAATATTTTATTCAGAAATTAAAATTGAATTCTTTCAATTTTCTGTATAAAAAGAATGTTATTTCTTGACTCTGTCTACAAAATCAAAATTTCTTAATTCCCATGGCAACTTAAGATTTACCTGCAAAGTTTTTATAAAGGCATCCGTTAAGTTTCCCCGCATTACTTTTCATTTAAAAGATTAAATAAAGCGGAAACAGTCCGAGTTCGCAACGAATTGTTATTTATAAACGCGAAACTAGAATTAATTTAGCCAAAAAGTTTTTCTGTAAACAGAGCAGCCGAAAGGGGTGCCAACGTAAAAAGACCGCTTGATTTTAAGTTGATAACAATAGGCGTGGCTGCCTTCCTACCAAAATTTCTAGGACCGTGTAATGATCAAGACAATTCATTTGATATACATTGCGTGGTATATTTAAATTAATAAAAATAAAACTGGATGAAATTGATCGTCTATATGTATATGAAATATTAATAAATGACGACGACGATACAAGAAGTAAATTTGGGATGTAACATTTAAGTTATATTTCAAAGTCAAATCAAATAATGATGTTGTTGAACTGACAGTATCAAATGAGCATTAAAAGAGTATAAGGAAAAAATAAAGTTATGTTTAAATATTGATATGGATGAAGACTAAATAACAAAAGAAATCGGCATATTAGCCCTAGTATAGGCATATGTCTAAAAATTTATTTCTGAAGAAGATGAAAAGAAATACAAACAAAGGATCTTAACAGTAAGAGATACTTCAACTGTTGAAATTACTTCAGTCAAAAAAGAAGTGAAGAATAAGAAATAAGAAGTGAAGAAATCTTTAATACAGGAAACTAAGAAATATTAAAGATTTTAATAGCCAAGTCATTAAACGTACAGACTTTAAAGTATTACTATGCAATGGATATCGAAGTAGATGTAAATTTTGCAAAGTTAGAGCAGGTGTAAGAAAGGAAAGTAAACAAGGTTGATTAATCATTGTGAAACACTAGCAAACAAAGATAGCGCCTTCGCGAGCTGTAAAAGGGTTAACGAATAATGCTGAGGATTTATTAAGAGACGTTTCATCAGCCTGATGAACTTATAATCTAATATTTTTTATTTTTTCTTTTTTACTTTCGTTGGAGATGTTCTTTCGAGATTTTCGAAAATTCTGGTGCCTTTAATTCCACCGTGTCTGTTTATACCACTGAACTCTTATTAAACGACTGGACTGATATTAATGAGTATATTTGTGTACTAGTGAAAATATCTGGTACCTATAATTACACTTGACGTGTGTATCCCATTAAAGGACTGGATAAATTTAGATAATTTTTTATGTACAGGAGTTTCAGAACTTTCTTAATCCATTAATTCCTTGAATGGAAAATCAACCCCTACAGGAAGGACATCTCTTATCAAATGTAAAAATATGACAAGTTGTCCAGCAGTAAAACAAAATGCATATTTGGAAATTGGGGATAGGATTACTGTAGTTGAACTCTTAAATGATACTGTTTAGACAATGATTCAAACAAAATTTTTGCTATTTTTTATTTTCAGCAATCTTGTACTTGTAGTTTTTAATAATAGTGGTAAAAATTAAATGAATGTGACGAGTATCACAAAAAGTCTCGGGTGGCACGAAATACTCCGCGAAATAAACGGTAAACTCGTCGGTTAAGAAATTAAAATAGCGGTTAAACCAATTTTCATAATTTCAAATATTGGATAACGAGATCGCGTTTCGAATTTTAATTTGACTAAGTGCTTGTTATGCTTTGAGTATCGGCTCAGACTGGGTAAGATTTATATTAATTTAATTAACAATACAAAAGATTACTTAATATTGCATAGTAACGGTTACAGAATGGTTGTTAAAAGAGTATTTGGATTTAGAAACTCATCATTTATCAATTGTCATAGAATGAGTGAGGAATGATACCCACTACTGTACAGCAATACGTATACACATGTGACTCAGATAAGAATCATGGCAGCGCCTTGAACATGCGACTAAAGCGTAGGGTTAAAAGCCCTTTCAGCAATTATAACACTTTCATTCGTTGCCTGAACACTAAACTAGATAACAAACGATTACCTTAACCACGACACTAGAATCATTATTTCACTATTTCCACGTACACTGTACGACATCACCGTAGAGAGACTAACTAATCTACCGCAACAAAGGTTATTCTATGTCTACATGTGGGTATACTAGAAATAAAATAAAAGAAATAAAGGCAAGCCGGAAGTGTATTCTTTAAATTAACCAACAGAAACCTATAATCAATCAACAGTGTTGCAAGCATTATTATTCAATGAAAGAGGATTTTAAAGTCAGTTTATAATTTCTTAGATTATTTCACCCACTCCAAATCCTATTAACCTATCATATACACAAACTTAAGACTTTTATGTCTGCATCACGCACAAACTACTGAACGAAATTGGATGCGACTTTCATAGTTGTATTGCTGCAGGTGAGGAAAAATTTAAATGTTAGGCTAACGAAACTAGAGTGCGGCGTTTAGTACAAAATAAAAATTTGGATTAAATTTAAAATTTATTATATAACTGACCCATAACTAACTTTGGGTTTTCTTTAAAACTAAAAAGTCAAGAAGTTAATTCATTTAAAATAGAGCAATTAAAAATGGTAAGTAACCAAAGCGTCGGCGTCGTTGGCGCCTGTAAATGAGCCCCAGATGCAGAGCCCCCACAGTATAAATCGCCGGCTCGCTTTTTCCGACACTCATATTTTTTCCTAAATACCATCTCGTTTGGAGAAATCGTTAATTTTCTCGGTTAAAGCATTTATTTTTGCGCAAATTGTGCTTACGTTATAACAAATTAGGACTAAATTAAGGTGGTAAGGTTACCTTCCTTGTAACACTCAGGTCAGGAGCATAAAAAAGATTTGTTGGGTGATCAAATGCATCCCATAAGTTACATCACTAGCGTTAAGCAAAAAAGAGGGATTTGCACGTTTTTATGGTTCCAGCAATAAAATCTAAAATTATCAAACTGGTATTGTTTCTAATATTTTTTTAACGATGTTGTCAGTGACTATATCATACAATTCAGTAACTTTCACAATTGTAATACCAAATTTTGGTTCTTCACTAAATTTTACTGCCTGCCTGTTACTGATTTGACCAAATTCTACTTCTTAAAGTAAGACAATTTGTTTCGTAGACTAGACTATGTAGTCTTTATATTAGTGTAAATATAAATAAAATTTTCGTCCATTTTGAATCCGCATTCTGCAACGCTATCAGTACCCTACTTACCACCACACCGGTAGTTATATTCCATAAATTACATTAAACGCTTGGCTGTATATCATCTAGTTGATAAATTTGTATAGTATAACATTATGAGAGTGTCTGTTGGAACGTTTGCGTGCTTCCTATCGCCAGAGATCTTCTGTACCATCACGCTTATATTCACGAATTTACCACGTATAGAAGTTTCATAACTTTTACTATCCATTGCGTTATTTACATGAGAATTTATATCAAGGTCACGTTACAACTCTTACGCAGTACGCAATGTATACTGAAATAGTTGCATATTTAACGTGATTGTAGATATTGGTAGTGGTGGTTTTGCGTTTTCTGCCCTACATATTATATCGTGTCATCTACGTTATTGTACATATGTCACACGTTCTTTTAGCACTTGCCATTTTATTTATATAGTTGATACTTTGTGTTCTGTTAAAAGGTAGACTTTAAAGTTCGTTATTCTCTTCGCCAATCATTCTTTTTCTCTTTTTTCCTCTTGGTAATAAATTCAGAATAACTATCTGGTCGTTTCCCCTATTTTCGTCTGAAAAGAATCATCATTTGACAAGGCTTGCTTCTCCGGCAGACTTTTTAAGGGTATATAGGCTGATATTCACACCAAAAATACTAAAATTTCGACCCTAAAATGAGGTAATGCAGATATTGGAATAAAAATTAAAGTGAGCCAAGGTAAGTAAGGATGGAAAATGTTGAGGTTTAGCGAAGCAAGAAAACACACGTGATCATAGATATATTGTGTTTTAAATCACAAAGCCAACCCATTGTAAACATTATCGAGCATGTTCAGAGAAAGTTCGCGGAACATTTCTATTAGTATTGCAATAGATAGCGAATGATATATTTGTTGAGCAGCACGCCTACTCTAGTTTATTGTATTACGAGCTTTTCACCCTTCAGAATGGGTGGATTTCGAAAATTTATATTTATTTACTGCTTTTGTTATATAAAAGCTAGTTTTTTTGACTGCAATTGCTTCTGGTCAAATTTCAATTATCAAGGTCAAGAAATATACTCTGTTATTCTCCATACATTTGGTAAAAAGTTCTTCTGCGTGTAAGAAAAATATCAATAAATTTATTCAAATATCTAATTACTTGTAAAATCTTAATAAAATACATACTTACTAAAATTTCTTACATTTCAATAATAGTTTAAACGTGGGGTGCATGGTGTCAATAGTTATAAATATTTTATTGACAGATATGAGTAGAGTGATTATCATTTTGATAATATCTTAAAAAGCACCCCACGCTTTTTTTTAAATAAAATACATTTTTTTTATTTACACTATTATTAATTTATATTTATTGAAATTTTTAACACTATTCTTATTTTAAATTTATTAAAATTTATTTTCTATTTTTTAGTTTGGTTTTCTATAATAAAAAGCGTGTTTTTAGTTTTTTTAAACTATTATTTATTTTTTACTTTTTAGTTTGATTTATTTATAAAAGCGTGATTTATTTTTAGTTTTTTTTTTAAACTAAAAAAAATCACGCTTGAGAAACGGCTACCAGATCCAAGGAAGGCCGCAGGCGCGCAAATTACCCACGGAGAGTTACATACTGACATACTGACATACTGACATACTGAAATACTGAAATACTGACATACTGACATACAAGTGAAGCTAATAAAAAGCGTGTAAAAACCAATCAAAACGCGGCTCTCTGATAAAAATAATAGTATATCTCCAATCTCCATAGTAATGATTTAGTAACTTTATTTAATTCACAAATTTCACACTCTTCAGGCACATGTTTTCCGAAAAAAGTTTTCGTACTCGAGATCCAGCTGTATATTATGTTCTGTTTGTCAGTCAGTGTTAAAGTGCCAATAAAGTCCCTTTAAACACTTTGAACTCGTACAAAACTTTCAAAACTCATCTAAAATTAACGGAAAACAAATCCTTACCTTAACGAATCACGGGAGATATCATTTATTTAGAGTACAGCAAAATTTAATTACGCACTTCCTCGACTACATCTTATTTACTTCCTAATTGAATCAGGTGTTTTGGGAAAATGAATTGTTTTGGCGCTGACAAATTCCAGAAACGCTATTGTATTAAGTTAAAGAGTCAATCAGTTAAGTAAAAGAGTGTATTGTTATTTATTTTAAAAAAATAAAATTGACAAAAAATAAGAGCAAATCAAATCAGAGACAAATAAAAAAAGTTTCAAATAGCGATCCAAAGTATAGCATAGCAATTCATTATAAACAGTATAATGATAAACCTATTAGATCAATAATAAAAAACTTAACTAGCAATAGAAAAGAAAAACAAAAAGAAAACGAAATAAAGAAGCAAATAAAAAAACATCAAAGAGAAGCAATTCCAAGAAACCTTAAATCAAATACTAAAGGGTTATCCAAAGCTAATAAAATCAAATCAACGCAGTGTAAAACCAAGAAAATTAGAACAAAACAAACCTAGCAAAATGACGTAAAGAAAAGTAAAGATGAAAAAGAAATATTAAAAAATCAAAAACGCGATATATTGAATAAGATTCTAGAAGAAGAAACTATTACTGCTCAAAGAAACAAGTCCACAAGTAATTAAGACCATAAATTTCCCATTTCATTCCCAAGGTATTCTCAAAATTCACCTAAAATAGAAATTACTCCTTACAAGTCAGTTAAAAATAATTTATTCCCTTTGTTCGTTGACAAATTGTCAAATTGTTTCTTATTGTGTTATTGTTTTTGAGAGTACCCGCCCTCAATCAGGGTGGAACAAAAGTTACCCCAATTCCATTTACAATATTCTTCGTCGTGATGAAGGGGGTTATTATTTTTGGCTCTCACTTATAGCTAATGCAAAGTTTATTGTTTACATACAATTTGTTTAAATTTAAGATCATGATACTAGTTACTGCATTTAAGACAGGAATTCGGGCAATGTGTGGGCCTTGTGACTTGATATCACGAACTCCACCGTTCACTGCTTGACCTTGATACTCAAAATTACTTTTGACAAATAACCTCAAATTTATCTGGTTATATATCGTTGAGACAGAAGATCTACTTAAGGGTTATGCTAGATGTTAATGTATTGTTGGTGAAGAAGTTGAAAAGCAGAAGGCTAAGTGGAAAAAATTGAGCAACCCTCACCGCCAAGTTAATGTATACCGAAAAGAAAGGCATTAAAGAATCCCTTAAACCAACGCCTGACTCACAAGCGCCAGGCACTATTCCTTCAGAACTGTAACTGTGTTTTACCCATTTTCCCAGTGCTTCTAAATATGGTAAACAGTTTGATTTGACGTTATCTCTGATGTATAACGAAGCCGTGGGTTGGGTGGATCCAGGTGTCGGTGACAATGCGACTCGTTACCTACCCTCATTATGCACGCCACATCGACTGCATTGACTGCACTCTATACTCCATTCGTGATATAATAGTGTCGTGCTTAACACCAGAATTTGGATTTTAATTCGAGCAGTGCCTGGGGCTTGCGACTCTATAGCAGATTTACGGAGCGCCTTTACAACATATAAACTCAAATTCTCGTCTCTGCTACTAAGCGAATCATTGCCCTCATATTTATTTAACAATAATATTAATAGCTAGTAACAATATTGAAGACTCACGTGATCCTTAATAAGGGTAAAGAGTTTTGTGAATATCAAATGATGATAGTAGATATGCCTGTCTTTTAACATTATGCAAAGTGCTTTTTCATGTCATTAAGACTTAAAAGCAAACCTTAATGAAAAAATGTAACCAAATCTGACATTCTTTAATTCCTTTGATTGTAAGTGGCGCTATTTTCATCGAATATAAATACAAAAGGCGAGGGTACGTTTTTGTCTTTGAGTTTGTGTAACAACGCCCATGAACGGCTTTGAGGCTTGAGAGCCAGGAGCAGGTTTAAAGACGTCTTCTTCAACGCGTAAACCCTTACCTTCAACGCGCTACCTCGCTGAATCCTATCAAACAGATGTTATATATTTTATGGAGTATGCTTGAAAAAAGTTTAAATTATCAACTGTAATTAGTAATCCTAACTTTAATGCTAGTAAAGTAAAGTAATAATATAAAGCTCGCACTAGTATCTAGTGAACGGACATCATCAATAGTTTGTCAGCGATGGGAACCAGCGGCAAACAGTTTCTATACAAATGCTAACGCGTTGTTATCTACGCGTCTCTTGGGTGAACCTATACACTACACAGTACACAGCGTTATACTTCAGCCGGTAGAATCAATGTAAACGCTACTTGACTAGTCATATACTAATCAATGGAAGCCATTGTTATAATTGTCAATATATGAATATTGTGAGGTAGCTCTCAAGTTAGCAATGAGCTGATAGTCTTCAAACTGGTGAACAGATCTTCACAATCCATAGCTAAGAAACATTTGTTTGAAAGGTAATTTAAAACTTCATTAGAATCGGCCCTCTATATCGGGCGCTACGATGCCACAGACAAATACACAGATAAACATGTTAAACTTATAACACCTCGTCGTTATAGCGTTGGGGGTTAAAGAACTAAAAGAGAATGAGTTTGTCTGCTAAGCTAGCTCTTTGTAAGCTATTTTCGAATTGGAAGGCTTCTCTGTAATTGTTGCTCTTTTCAACCCAATAGAGGACCTTCAATACGAATCTATATAAATAATTAAGAAATATTTTATCTCTCTCTTTCTTCCTCAGTTTGTTGTCGTCAAAAGTTGTAACTTATTGTTTTGGGTCACTGATACGAAGGGTATGGTAAAAATCTGTTCAGCCATTTTTGTGTCATTTAGTTCCAAAAATAGAAACTTTCACATTTATTGATGTTTACTCGGGAGGAGTTATGTGTGTTTTAAGCAATTAAATATCACTTGCTTTAACGGTGAAGGAAAATATCGTGAGGAAACCTGCACTCCTGAGAGTTCCCTAAAGTTCTCAAAGGTGTGTGAAGTCTGCCAACCCGCATTTGTCCAGCCTGGTGGACTATGGCCTAATCCCTCCTCATTCTGAGGAGGAGACCCGGCTCAGTAGTGGGCCATTAAAGGGTGACTATGAATACTTAGATTTATCAAAAAATATTTAATTCATTCATTAACATCCCGTAGAAACCCTGAATTTTTCCGGGATAGTAAGTAGCCTATATGTTAATCTAAATTATAGAGTGATTGTGAGCAACATTTCAACGAAATCTGTTAAGCCATTTTTGCGTGATTGACTAACAAACATACAAACATCGATATATCTAAACATACAAACTTTCACGATCTAACAGAAGTCAGTCAAGGTAGCTATGACCTGCATCGGAAGTTACCAAGAAGGATTTTTGGTTAGTGTTGAAAAAGCGATATGTCTGATGGTATAGTTTATATCCCACAGTAGAAAACTATCCTAACATCCCGTCCTGTAAGAATGTAGGTGAGCCATAATTTAATTTTCCCGTCGTAGTCGTAGTTGGCGAGAGTGTGCGACTTTAAAAGTTTGACACAAATTCAGTAAAAGTAGTCGTAGTGCCGTAGTTCTGCAATTGTGAATGCAAGTTTTGGGTCAAACTTCGGCATTTAGAGTTTCGGCAGTTTACCCCAGAGAGTTATTGTGTCAAACTTTCAACTTATTTTTATGATGTTTAACGTTTTTTGTGTGTAATTCTAAGGTTGTGTTTATATTGTAGTAGATTTTTATATTTTTCAAATGTAAAGGCATCTAAGTGAAGGAAAAAGTAGCGCGTCGTTGTCACGCGACGGTTCTGCTCCCAAGCGCCTGTTGTTTGTCAAAATAGTAAACGTCTTGGATTGAACTACCTATCCCGGTACGCAGCACGCTCATAATGCTCATCTGACCTTACTATAATATTAAGATTGTGGCCAGCATACCATAAAGATATCTAAATTTTATTTTATGTATTTTAGCTAATTAAAAAAATGTTAAATATTAAAAAGTTTTTTTATTGGTATTTTTATATATAATATAATGTAAAATTAATATTTTTTAAAATACTAATATAATTTTTGTTATTTATACTTAAAAATAAAAAAAAATGGTTTGTACGTCATAGCCCTAAAATTTAAAACCATGATTTAGAAAACCAATATCTTAAAGCATGGTGAATTAATAATCATCATGCTGTACATAAGCCAGAGATCCTCTTAATATCTTCGTAAAAAAGAGGATGATGACTGCGAATTAATTACCATCATGATGGATACCATTCCAGGTAAGTTAATAAAAAGATTACAACGAAAAACATGTGTTAATATTATTGTTTATTTCTATATTAAACTAGTCGACCTGCCCTTACTTCGCTGGGCTAAAATATAGTTAGAATTGCCTGCATTTTAACTATGAAAACCATATCCAATTTCATGCTGTAGTTTTTGCGTGATGTCGTTTCAAATATACACACAAACATAAAAAAAATACTGGTTTGATTTTTGGTTAAGTGTTATGGCGACCCCTCACATTAAGTTTTCTAAATATCTTCTTTGTACAGAACTACAGATATTCAATGAGTTAATTTTTGTTATCTTTACATATCTATAGATTATATATACTACTACTAGTCAACCCCCGTAACTTCGTCCGTGTAGAAGTACGTGTTAAATTGTGTATAATTTTGTGTATAAAATTTTCAGCTTCAGTTTTTTTGTACCAGTTCCCACGGGAACGGCTTTTTTTCTGGGATAAAATGTACCCTTTGTGTTAATCCACTTTCTAAATTATCCGTGTACCAAATTCCAATCCAATCGGTTCAGCCGTTTTAACGTGACACGTGCACAAACACGGCAATTTTAAGGTTTAGTTTATCATTATATCTACATAGATACTAGCTGAGCTAGCAAACGTTGTTTTGCTATATAAATTTGGGGTGGGCCACCCTTATCACTTAGGGGGATGAAAAATAGATAGTAGCCGATTCTCAGACCTACTGAACATGCATATAAAATTTCATAAAAATCGGTCGAGCCGTTTCGGAGGAGTTGGTAACTAACATTGTGACACGAGAATTTTATATATAAGATAAACAGATTAATAATGATATAATCATTTACAATATCTTATAACTGTCTCATACACGTAACCTGTCAACATACAGATATATCATGAGATAGTGTCATGTCGCGACCCTCCGTCCTTCGTCAGACGTTAAGTGTTTAGTTTTACTAATTAATACTCACTAAATGGAGTCATGTGATTTTTTATTTATAATTTTTAGGGTTCCGCTACTTAAGAGGAAAAATCAACCCTAAAGCTGCGTTGCTACTAGAGATGTATGAGGATGTGTAGCGAGGGATATGTTAAGAACCAACAGAGTCGTTTCTTTTGTCACAATCTGAACGAGGTTATTAGTAGTACAGGATCATGATCAGGTTAGGATCACTTCGCACTCCGTACGTCTGTCTGTCAAGACCCATTTTTTTATGAATTCGTGCAAGTTAATATCGAATACGCAGTTCGGAGGTCCCTTGGAGCTGCAAAAAAACAATTTATGGTAGATAAGGTGCAAACGAACAAATGGTCCATCTGATGGTAAGTGGCCACAATCGCCCATGGACATCGACAAAACAAGTATACCCTCTTGTTTTGTCGATGTGTTGCATCCTCGAAAATAGTGTGGCGAAGAGTCTATTAGATCCGCAGCATTAATGGGATGGGAGAGGGAGGAGTAAGTCTGGCTCACATGCGGCTCGACCGGAACGCGTCTATGAAACTTGGTGGTCGGATTTATATTCTGGTAGTCCCAACCCAGTCGGGGAACAGATCCCCTACCACCAAAAGGGGTGGTGGGTTACTCGGCTCTTACGAGATGCTCTCCCAGCGACAGAGGGTAATAGTATTCTGACCTGTCCCCTCACGAGTGTTTATGCATATTTCTATTATCGCAAAGGAATCGAAACATTAATAGCTATTTTTCGTTGACATAGAATCACAAAATCTGGTAAGTAGCAATGTGTCTCTGCACACTTTAGGGAAATAATCCGAAAAACGTAAACTTACTTGAAACTGCGACCTATGTTGATGTATGGGGGCTACAGTTTTTTAACGTAAAAGTTTTCCCCTTATCTCAAATTACACAGAACCCTCAGCACGCGAGTCCAACTCCCACTTGTCTGATTTTATTTTTTTATGAAATCTAACACCTTTACGCTGATTGTTAGCCCATATTATAGGTCAATGTTTTCATTACTTCTTTAGTATCTAATAAAGACGTAATATAAATTCTAAACGTATTTAAATTACTATTAAAATGGTAATATATCTCTTGATCTGGATCGCAACATCCGTTTAGGATCCTCAAAAGAAATTATAAACGAGGATAATATCAATATCAGAACAAAGGTGTCGTAGAAATGTAATCTTGAAAATCCTGGATAAGTATTCCAAGTGTTGTTAAAAACGATGTTTCTCTAAATATTGTTATTAGACTCTCAAAATACTTGTATATTCTTTTTGATTCCAATTGTTTTTAGCCCCCGACGCTACAAGTATCTGTGTATCTGTATGTATGTCTGTGGTATCGTAGCGTCCAAGATAATGAACCAATTCGGATGAAGTTTTATTTGTTTAAAAGGTAATTTAATCAAGATGGTTTTTAGCTATGTATTGTGAAGATCTGTTCACCCACTTGAAGTCTATCAGCTCATTGCTAACTGGAGTAACTGGATATTAATATATTGACAACTAGCAGCGCCCCGCGGTTTCACCCGCTATAATTTAGATAATTCAAATTATATCATTATAAATTATAGCCTATGTGTTATTCTGATGTGTAAGCTATATTATTGTAAAGTTTCATCAAAATCCATTCTGTACTTTTTGCGTAAAAGAGGAACAAACATATATCCAGACATCCATACATTTTTACAAACTTTCGCGTTTATAATATTAGTAGGATTATAACAATCTGAAATTTCTTACACTGAGTACACATGAAACGGTATTTCTCGATACCTTTCTATCGATGTCAAGTATCGAGTAGAATCGTGTATCAAGCTTTTCTATAGAACGTAACAGTATATATGTCGGAGCATAGTAAAAGATTATCGATTAATCGAATCGTTATCGTTCTCTATGGCGTTGGAGTGGGGTAGTAGTCACTTCCGTTGTTTTGATAGTCTCTACCCTCGACCCTTTATATGCGATCGACAGTCTAACTGAAGTCTTAGTCGTGCGCGGTCTCTCAAGAAGTGAACATCATCTAAGTAGTGCTAGTGATAGTGATAGTGTCAAGTGCAGTGTAGTGTGGAAGTGCTGTCCAACTAAGGTCACGTAAGTCCTTACAATGTAATTGCCACGTGGTCAAGTAAACACAATGTTAGGTTAGGTTAGCCTTGTGTTAGATTCGGTTTATGTGCGTTTAACCTTGGGTTTAAACAGAGAGCCTGAGCAGTGGAGGCGAGTGTTATGATCATTTAAAGGACGTCCTTAAGCCTACACTTTGGTCACAAGTCCAAGGCGCTGCTTAGGTTTCTCTCGTAATTGTTAGAGATAATTTGATAATTTATCGGTTCAGTAGAAGTATCTACGTTGCGTTTACCCAATATTCCATTCCCTTTTAGTGTTCCCCAATATTCCCCACCTTCCTCCTTCCATTTCCTTTTTCATCGTTTTAAAAACCCCGACATATATTTTATCTGTAATTTATTAATATTTTTCTTTCTTTCTAAATCGATTTGTGTGGGTATCAATACCAAGTACTCTTTAAGAATACTCAACTGATTTTAATACGGATTTCACCAATAGATAGGGAGATTAAAGAGGAAGGTTTATATGTATAATAAAAAAAGCATATTATAGTAGACAAACCGGATCCACTAAACCATAAGGAGCATTCCAAAAACTAATTGATGGTTCAAAGCGAGCTACAATATTTATTCAAGCTGTTAGCGAATGATATCGCGTACAAGGCATCGCGTGTCCGCACACAATCTATCCCGGTATCGCACTGTATCGCTATAGTCGATGCTCAACCCCTCACACCCCTCACACCCGCGACCCTTCACCCCCAACCCCTATCTGCCATCTACCACTAATTACCAGCTAACAAACACTTACACCCGCTGAAACCCTTACGCCGTTGATAAATTCCTCTAACTTATTTAACTGATCCTAATCACTACTATTGTAACACTAGCCACTTGTCCTCACTCCGTTTCTGTATTTAATTAACACAAGTGGACTTAAGAGGAACCTGAGCACTTGAGGTATGCGACCCGGATGTATGTTTATGAGCTTCCTAAACTTAATTAAACTAATATTGATAACAATTCACGTGAGCCAATAGAGATCGGAAATACAAGAGAGTGACTTTTGTTTTGACGTTTGACGAAGGGAAATGAAGAGAAGAATGTTGTGGACCCTGAACGAGAACCCAGAGTTCATTAGGGCCTAAGCTTTATGGGGATGGGACGAGAAGGAGTAAGGCCCACATGCGGCTCGACCCGAACGCGTCAATGACACTTAGCAGTCAGATTCGCAAGCCAGTCGGGGAAGAGATCCCCTACCACCAATGGGGGTGCTAGGTAGAAAGAATACAATTCGTATTCTAACACGTCCCCTTACGGGTTAATAAATAAGGTCAGTTAAAAAATTACTTTTTAATATGTAATCTAATAAACTAAAGGTCAGACAGAAGCACAAATTAATATTATCTGAGGTTTGCTTTTTTTCAAAATCACAGACAGACAATTTAATTTTATTACTATGTTTGGATAAATAATTACACCAGACTTACAAGTTGTGTAAACAAAATAACTATAAATTATCTAAGTTTTACGGACTGAAAGTTTACAGATAAACAGGTAGATATCATAAAAGGCTATATATCAGGAACTTTTTGAAAGAAAATAATATTATTTTCTGATAAGGCATTAGCCGCTTTAAAGGAAGTTATAACAGCAGTCGTGGCCGAGTGGTTAAGGCGTCTGACTCGAAATCAGATTCCCTCTGGGAGCGTAGGTTCGAATCCTACCGGCTGCGAATACTTTTTGATATTTTTTTACTTATAATATACAAGCCGACTTGTTGCTCATTTCCTCAAGAGATTTTTTAGCCCTTTTACCAGACAGTTAAGGGAGAAAATTCGGTCTTTATTGAGTGTCTACATTACATAGCTGTAGACACTCAATAAAGACCGAGCATATGTTTGTAGCTGGTATTTCGGCTCTAGACAATCAATCTATACATTTTTTAATATACTCAAGGTACCTATATTAATATAAAAATTGGTTTTACTAGAGCTTAGTAGACTTATTCACTCATTAAACATACAAAGTACATATACGTTTATATACAGGGACTTCACAGAGATACATACGGCATCCCTGAGGAAGGAAAATAAGATTTCGAGTTATAAAAATCATTTTTTTACATTTTATATCAAAAAAAAATTTTAGGTATATTCCTTGTATTATTCTTAAATATGTATAGGTATTTTAGAAGATAGTTTGATGATGATGATTATGTTGATGTTAAGGTGACAGTGTAGAACTCTCCTTGATAGCTAGTTAAGTAGTTTATAAAAGCAACATTTTGACAGTACCATCAATTTATTAATTATCATTGAACACTTTGTAGAAACGCTCGAATTTGTTATATAAATTCGGATATTTATGTGGCACAGGCACAAAAATTAATAAAATCCAGTCGTGTAATCTCAAACGCATCTACAGCAAGGTACAGGATTCGATTAAAAATGAGAGCGATGGTATTTTTAATAAAGCTGTTCGCTGGAAATATGCCTTTGAACGGCGTCACCCTCATCTCTTGGGATTGCTTTACCATCTTTCCTGATGAGGGTTTACGCTTTTCCTACGAGTATATTAGATTAATTAACAATGCCTACATTTTTTCTATTTATAATTTCACATTGTACTACTCGGCGACTCCATGTTTAAGCAATGATAATAATCTTAATATACATATGTCGGAAACAAATTAAAAAGGAATTTATAATCATTTATAAGCATCGTATGTTCACAACGGATGGCCTATGATAAAAGCTATATGGGCGCAACACGGTCAGGATATAACTAAACGTTACGATTTCGTACTATTCTGCCATTAACTATTATGACAGGAACCCAAGCAGTGCCTTGCACTTGTGACTAAGGTGTAGGCTTAAGGATATCCTTCATTCGATCGAGACAATCACCTCTACTGCTTAGTTTCACTGTTTAAGCCTAAGTTTAGACTAATATAAACCTAACCCAACACAAGGCTAACCTAACCTAAACCTAACTCACACCTCCGACATATATACTATATATAGTGATTTATATATGTTTTTTATAGTGATCATGTCGTCATAGGAAATAAAATTCCAAATAAGGAAAGAATTAATGTAACAAAAAGCAACTTAAAAGAAAATAATATTAATTTCTATGTCTTAAGCATATCTCCACCAATTTATGTAACATTCTGGTCTACTCTGATGCAGGATAGGCCAGAATGCTGTTACAAAAGCCTACATCTAACAATATAATTACAATTAAATCTAAGTAAAAAATCAGATCTTACAGCTTCTCGGACACACTCAGCCATCATGTGAAATATATCTTCATTAAGTATTACTGCAGTAGAATTTGTATCATTTTTAATCATCTATCCTCCTTGTCATCAGAAGTAAGTAGAATCTTTCTAGTGAGAGCATCTTACGTGTCCTTTAAAAAAAAATTACAAGGTGTGTACGTGTAACCCACACGTTGCCTTTTCGTGTAATAAATTTTTACTTAAAACATTTTGTATTTAATTTTCGTGTAACAAATAAATGTTTCCATACACCATACCATACCATAAGGAAAAAAATTGGGCTTCTATACATATAGAAAAAATAATTCCGCAGTCGGTAGGATTCGAACCTACGCTCCCAGAGGGAATCTGATTTCTAGTCAGACGCCTTAACCGCTCGGCCACGACTGCCTCTTGTATGATCATATATATATTACATACTGTTAGAATGGTATAGTGAAAGTAAACACACCGCTTCGTCATTTCAATTAAAGGTATTACATAACAACAACATGTGTTTAAGTAATATAAATCTTGATAGTATCCATGACCTCATTTATAATTATAATAAATTGTCTTTGAAACGAGTTTGAACATAGTGTTAAAACTTTAAAACCACCAAGTCCACCTGATTTGTTACCATTTTAAAAATAAAATAAAATATTGCTGCTTTGGGACTGACATACAAACAGCACTATATGACGTTTGAAACTATAACATATCATGTACAATCTATGAAATTATTTGGAGATCCGATTGCCATGGTAGGAAAGAGATCTCCAACCACAAAAAAAGACCTATACTTGAATTTCAAGGTATATTATCAAGGATACAAATCCAGTAACAAAAAAATAAAATGGCGACACTTTTTTGTCTTTTTATTTTATAGATAATATATAGTGAATTGTGGAAAGTCAGTTTTGAATTTTAGACGTGATTTTAATTTTTCAAAACTGTAGCAAAGTGCGTAAGTTTAGAGCTTTAACGGACGCCGTAAATTAGGAGAATAGCTGCTGTAAGCCTAGTATCAAAGTATACTTAAATGTGTGGCCACGTTGACCGGAATATTTAATATTACCTAAATATTAGAACAATTGTTATCTATAGGAGAGTTAGACTGCGCGGTGATAAATAAAAGACAATAATAATTTACACTTTAAACTTTAAAACCACCTGTACAGCTAACCTGTTGACCACCAACAGGCTGAACACTAGCTTCATTTGAACACTAGCACAAATCTATCAGATCAGAGGTTATATATTGTCTCGTTATAAATTGTTAGGTGGGTATAATTGAAATAGAAAAAGCGAACTATTCGCGAATACAAAGTTATAATCGGTGTTGCTAACTCTATTTCCTACATAATTTTGTAATAAAAAACCCCAATAAACAGTATTGTGTTTATAATTGTTGCAAATCTTTTGGGGTTAACATTAAAAGGTATCGGCCATTTATGCAATCACAATCCCATAACGATATTTTTTTAAATTTTATATGAATAATCGTATCTGTATATGAGTTTATTTTTCTCATTAGAAAACCGCTTTCCGAACTGGTGGTAGCTTCAGACAAACTGATAAATTGAGGTCTCTAAAGTACTTTGTAAAAAGACTAATTGAAATAAACTATTTTGAGTGTGAGTTCGGATCACTTTTAATACCGCTGTTTTCATAGCCATAAATAAAGAGGTATTCCAAATTCAGTACAGTATTTATTGTGGTAGTATATTAGTTGACGTCGGTTAAAGATTAAGGCGGAGTTACGTCGAGACTCAAGAGCTATCCAGTGACCTGTAATTAGTTATAAACTACAGTATATTTGTAATTATTTGGTTTTTAAGACTAAAGGATAAGCTTTATTAGTTTTAAATCCAATTAAAGGCTTGTATTAAATAATGCAATCGTAGATGACGCTGGTGTTCCAATTATTCGATATTCGTTTACACGTTCCGATATATCTGTTACTAAATCCAAAATCTAAGAACATACTTGGTATACACCTTGTTTTTCTTTAAAACAAAACATTAATATTTACGCAATCGGGAGGATTTGAATCTACGCTCCCAGAAGCAGTCTGATTTCTAGTCAGACGCATTAACCTCTCGGCCACGACTGATTTCTAGCTAGTTTTCTTGTTGACTAAATAATAACTTTCAGGTGCTACTTGTTGCGCAAAAGAAGATAGCTTCTTCCAAACTTCTTTTAAAGTTGCAAAAGTAGTATTATTAAAATAATTCCGCAGTCGGTAGGATTCGAACCTACGCTCCCAGAGGGAATCTGATTTCTAGTCAGACGCCTTAACCGCTCGGCCACGACTGCTATATTAAGCCTCTCCGTAAAATTTCTAGTTCTTAAACTTTAACAGTATTTCACTTATTTGTTATACTTAAGATACTAATATTTATTTTATATATATCCAACTGTCTGTTCTACTTTTTCTTCCAACCACTCTAGATAGTTAACGATTGATCATTGGGTATTATCGTAATACTTTATGCATCGTAGATTTTATCACATTTTATTTAGTTGCGCAAAACTAGATTGTCTGAAACAGATCACGAAGTGATTAGGGAAGCGTTTCGCTTTATTCTTCTAATCTTTTTTCAGGAATCGTACACTCTACCAACGTCTATATTTCCGAAGACCTTAGAGAAGCGTGCTACATCTTAGGCCACATCGTCACTTTCTAATAGGTTTGATTATGCATATTAAGCATTAAAAAAAATCTTATTACATTTTTATATTTACAAATAGTTCTGTAAGTTTTTGTATTATTCTTTACGCAATAAAGTATTTTGTTAGATTGACTAATCATTCAACAATAACTAAGTGACAGTTTGACAAATAGCCGAGACAAGGACCATGACATTATTTGACGCTGAGGAAGAATTTGTAGAGAAATCCCTAATGTAGATAAGACGAAAGCTTGTATGAAAATCATTCATTTTTAATTCATTAACGTTTAATTGTAATTTCGTAATTCGTAACTCAATATGACCATACTAAGCAGTTTAGTTCAAAACTTTATTATTTTGACCTTACAGATTTAATTAATGTTTATAAAGTATACTGATAATAAAGGTAATGAAAGCTCTAAGTAAAGTATGTCATCCCCTCTATGTAAAAACTCTGCATTCACTCTGCATTCACACGGTCATACTGTTCAAATTTTGTTAAGGTGCAAATATAAGCAGTCGTGGCCGAGCGGTTAAGGCGTCTGACTAGAAATCAGATTCCCTCTGGGAGCGTAGGTTCGAATCCTACCGACTGCGGAATTATTTTACTAATACTACTTTTTGCAACTTTAAAAGAATTTGGAATAAAAAAATCTTCTTTTACGTAATAGGTTGCCTCTGAAAGTTATTATTTAGATAACAAGAAAACTAGCTAGAATCAGTCGTGGCCGAGAGGTTAATGCGTCTGAGTAGAGATCTGATTGCTTTTGGTAGCGTAGATTCAATTCCTACCGATTGCGAAAAATATTTAGTATTCTGCTTTAAAGAATGATAATGTAAACAAATATCCAATAATCCGAACATCAGCGCCATTTACGGCGTTTGGGTAGTATAATAACAACTTACCCCTCCCTTGGAGAGGTATTCCAACCACTGTTTAGTCTGAGTTTAGTCTGAACCGTGGTCTCAAGGAGTGGACCTTATCTGTAGTAGTGGCCAAGTTATTATGTTAACATAAGATTAGTGTTAGGTTTTATTTAAAATATTAATAAGAATAATTTGATCAATATTAATTTGGCAACATAGGCTTTCGACCCCACCTTTAATTATAGTGGGAATAGGTGAGGGGGGTATTTTGTATTTTAAAGAGGATGACTTTTGCGCAATAAAGTTTAGTTGGTCTCGCAACTCGTGTGACTTCAGTGTTGTGTATTTAAAGATAGTTTGCTGTATATTTAAATAATTAGTGTAATTGCTGTTTTGCTGAAGAAGTCTTAAATACTAGGGCCAGTGAGTCGAGTGGTGAAGGGAAGCGTTTACTGGTAGAAGAAAAAGTAATAGGAAAAGGGGATAATATTAGGAGGTTATAAACCAAAACTAATATTTCATTCCAATATCAGAAGTGCATGACTCCACAAAACTAAAACTGTTGACTGCTTAAACAAACTTGGTAAACTAATAATTATTAATAAAGTTATAAGTTTTTCGTGGTGTAGTTTGTTATTATAATTTGTTATTGACTGCTGTTCCTCCCTTATGTTTGTTCTTGTACGTCTTGTTAATAAGAAAAGTTCACTTGTTTATTTAATAAATATTCGAGTATGCTGCCCTCGCTTGGCTTAGCGTCACTTTGGTATCTCATAAGATTTCTATCTTAGGAAGATCCTAATTAATATCATTTATTTATTTTTTCATATTATAAAATCGAAAGTACTTTAAAAGTAGTTTCTACCAATCTCAAAGTAATAATTTATTAAATTAATACGAGAAGCAAAAACTTTCTACCCCTTTTTATTAAAATTGTGTGGACGGAGAAGTTTAAAATTTCTCACACTTATAGTTTACATAGAAAAGCATGCTAATATAAGAAAATTATGAAGAAAAATACAATAAATCAGTAAAAAAACATTACTACCATGTATTTGACATACACAGGAATATAGGTATACTATTTTATTATTATTTTATTTCTCTACTATTCCTACAATTTACATTTTTAAATATATCTAAAAAAAAAAACAAAATACATTTAAAAATATAAAAAATAGAGGCCAACCGGCAGCGGGAACACGGTCCAAGCTACCGACAGTCAGGGCTCCAGAGAGAGGAACTTCCGCACGATACGTGCCGTGTCCAGTAGTACTGCTTTCTGCATCAGGCCCTTGACCCATCCATCCAACGCGAGCCTCTTAAGATGTTGATCGAGGCTCTTGGCTATTAGGCCATTGGCCGTAACGACAATCGGCACAACGACTGCTGAGTCCACATCCCACATGTCGACAATCTCATGAGCTAAATCAAGATATTTCATTTGTTTATCTTTTTCAGCTTTCACGAGATTCCCGTCATGCGGGATGGTGACGTCAACAATCATTGTGCAGCGCTCCGATCGATCTATCACCATTATATCAGGCTTATTGGCAATAATAGTCCTGTGATGTGATGATAGTTCGATCCCAGTACAACGTGACACGACCATTTTCGAGAACTGGGTCGGGCGCATACCTATAGTACGGCACCTCAGACTCCACAAGGCCGTATCGAAGAGCAAGTTGTTGGTGGATAATCTTGGCCACTTGGTTGTGTCTGTGCAAATACTCGCCGTTAGCAAGACGAGGACAACCGGAAATAATATGTCTGAGTGATTCGCCCAAACTGTGACATGCCCGACATACGTCCACCGTGCCATCCCTCACAATATACCTCCGGTAGTTTCTCGTCATGATAACTTCGTCCATAATTGCACAGACAAAACCTTCGGTTTCCCCAAATAGGTTACCGAACCGTAGCCAAGATACGGATGCTTTAAAGTCGACCTCGTCCCCGTGAAGGGCACGGTAGAAGCGTCCGTGTAACTCCTTGCTCTTCCATACCTCCTTGCGCTATTTTATTTATTATTAAAGTAATTCAAATTAATTATGGTCGAATTTCGACTAATAACCGACCACTAGTTAATAATAAATACATAATTACTAATACCTAAATAGTACTGCAGACGTATGTATATATATATATATTCAAATAATTTAATCAAATAATTTTGGTTGTGTGAAATTTAGTCGTTTTTTATGTATTTACAATATTATTTTTATTATATATTTTTATATATATTGTTTTTTTATATATGTATTATAGTTTTTATAATATATATATGTATTCTTTGTATTATATTGTATGTACATTTATACTAATATGTATGTACTAGAGCGTAGATTATATAGTCAAATATTTAGTTTTAGTTAGATTTATGAGGTAGATGTTTTTTTTAATTCTTAGTTCCTGTATAATGGTTTTATTATAACGCACATGTCTATCTGTTCATAACCCCTAAGGTTGACTGGGAGATAGCACGTATCTGTTAAGTCCACCTTTTGTACACATCTTTTTGTTATTTGTGCCATAAAGACAAATAAAAATAATAATTAGCAACACAGTTAATAACTTAGTATTCGTGGGTAGTATTTACTTAGTTTAGGGTAGTTGTTGTTTGTTTTGATGGCGTGGTGCTAGCCTTCATGACTTATTTTAATATTCGGTAGCGAGGTTGAGCGTTGGAGGTGAGACTTTACGTGTAGTAGGTTTAAAACCTGCTCCTGGGTCTTAATCCGCAGACACTGCTCGACTTAAATCTAGATCTAGTGCATGTTAGTATTCTCGTTTGAGAGTTACTACGCAGTATATCTCCTATACCATTAATATAATTAATCTAAAATGTACGAAATACTAACGCAATAAAGATTGTTATTAGAAACAGTCTGAACATTTCTGCAGTAAGAAAGATAGAAAATGATTTTTTTTATTAAACTTACAACGTAGATGGGAATGCTTTCTGCAGTTACGAATAAAGTGAAAGCTAATAATATAGTTGCTAGGAAATCAACTTGAGAATTCTATAAAATACTCTATTTTTATGAAGTTAAATGAAATAGCTACTCGTAGTTTCTTGAAATAATACTTTTTTTCTTCACATAAAATAGATGTCAAGCAATAATACAAAGGCGAAAAATTCATCCCACCAAAAACATTTTCTTGTAAAATGTAGCCATATACCTCTAACTGTTAAAGTTATCAGATCTCCTATAGTAATATTTTACACTCTCTACCTCTACAAGCTCACTCGCTTCACAAACTCTACACAACAAAAAACATTATCCAACCAAAGTGTGGTTGGACAATGTTTTTTTTTAATTTTGTTTTTTTTTTTTTCTTTTTTTTAGGAGTATTTTTTTTGCACATCAGAGGTGCCTTTTTCTTAACCGATCTCTTAGTTTTTTTTTTCGTTGGTTAAATGTTTATAATAATTGAAGGGCGATACAATTTCAACTTTTATAGAATTTTAAAAAGTGCCCTAAAAATTTTGTTTATCGTCAGTGAGTCAGTCACAAATTCTCAGGATATGATATCCTCAGATATTCTCAGGATATGGTATTTTGTTTATCTGGTATAATTCGAACCTAAGTTATGAGGTTTCAAAAAACCACGAAATGCTTCGAGAAAAGGTAGGATGTCCGTGAGCTTCGCTTGGCTCGTCTTGGCGGGCCAATACCGCGCCCCCAGATTAATATTATTATTAATGTGTTGGCGTGTTCCATTTGTAAGCATAAGGACTTACAAAGAAACAAAATAATTGATATTTGACACAGTATTTTTTTTTAATTATGACATATTGATAATTAAGTAGGAATTTTTAAAATTGCACTTAAACTAACATTATATCGTTTTGGTAAATATACAAAGCAAATTGTAGTAATAGTTATTTAAACAGTTGTATTATGTTTACTATAGTATTCATTGAAATCTTCAAATTCGTTCAAAATGATTACAATTATTTGGTCAGAGAAGAAGTTTGGATATAACAAATGTTAACTCCTTAATATTCCAAACTAAAACAGTATCACAATAAATACAGGAAATTAGAGTTGTCGCTTTAGGTACGGCTTTGAAAATAGCGATTTGAGAAATATTACGTTTTTATTGAATAAAAAAAACCCGTGTTTATATATTATAATTTTTTTATATTTTTAGACGTTGCGTCTGTAGTATATTAAACTACATAATTTCGAAAATAACTAATATAATGGTTTCGAAAGTTACTCTTAAGAAACGTAGGTAATAATTATACGCCATCTATCGGCGTGGGGGTGAAGTGCATGTCGAGGTGTGTGACTGTTATGTCTTTGGGATCTTTGGGAGAAAATTAAAATGCAAAATATAGCGATTTTATTATAGAAACTAACGTGGTAATTAGTCATTTTTTAAAACTATGCCAAACGGTAACACTCACGTATTATTGAGGTGACTTGGTACTACAGTTTCGATCGCATTCGGTGATCTTCTTCAGCCAGTGGACGCGCTCGCGGTGGCCGCTCGGCGAACACTGCGATTGAAACTGTAGTACCAAGTTACCAAAGTTAGCGATTATAATGTGGTATTAAACCTAAATACACTTGGTGAATTGCACCCGGGCAAAGATGGGACACCCGTCCACGACTAGTATTATGAGAGCTATATTCACAGTGACACGCAATAGACAATAACATTCACTTTAATAATACCAAATTCCGATAGGATTCAGTCAGTTTGTCAGTGTGGCGTAGTTCATATTAAAGTATTGAGACTAATAGTGTAGTGTTGCTAGGTGGCGTGGTGCTAGGCTTCCGTTATTGAGGAGCACGTCAGTAATGTCCTTCATTATTTTAATATTCGTCGTTCGTTTAATAGACGAGCCGTGGCAGTAAGTTTGTGCATATTAGAAGATGTCTTTCAACCAGCTCTTGGGTCTCAATCCCCAGGTACTACTCGGCTCGTTTGAGTGTTACTACGCAGTGTAGCTCTCATACTCTTAATACTCCTTTTATTTTATTCCAAGACTGTATATAACCTGTGTTCGCAAAGACTTGAGCCAGATGTCAAACGGAGCTCGCCTAATAACAATTATGGCTCTGCAATTTCGTGATGCTGGGATTCCACTGTGAAGGATTCTGTAAGTGCTTCTTAGTATTTGCGTTTTGTTTCCATCTAAAGTTTATTATTATTTTTTACATATTACTGTACAGTATAGCTTCCATATAGATATTACAAAATTGGATAAATCTCTTCTTTCATGGCCATAAAGTAAAGCGTACTTTAATAGTAGGCTTACAAAGCAATTTGCCTTATTTATGAGACCTAACCAGTTGAGAGTAAGATCGTTAAAATTTTAAGTCCAACTGGAGATTACTGCCCAACTGCTCAACTGCCCAACTGGTCTGTCTCTCAAATGATCCAAGTTTTCAAGTAAATATATAAATCAGGTAGACTTTGGTCACTATTTGTGACAGTTTAGGACGAGTAATGAATTATCTGTGCTTATCCTAATCTTGAATTATTATTGTTATTTAATAACAATAAAATTGTTTGATAAAGGGAAGGGAAGAATAAACTGTAACGAAGAAAATTCCTAGTGCTAATAAACGTGGAAATTAATATATATTCTGAGAACAATCTAAGCAGTGCCTTGGACATGCGACTAAGCGTGTATGTTTAAGGGAGCACTGCCATATTTGTGAATACCCTCACTGCTTAGCCTCTCTATCTAAACTTGATAAAAAAGAATAAAAATACGATGATATATAAAAGAAAAGAAAAAAAAAGGAAAGAAAAATAAAAAAAAATATTACTAAAATTATGTAGTATGCATAAAGAATAAGTTAATAATAAAGTATAATTATATAAGACAAGATTGTAAAGGTACATTATGTATAAACCATGAACATCACATTTCACACTATAAATATACACACTGGTTACGCCATCTATTGGCAACTTTGTGCCTCATGAGTGACGCGAACATACCCGTCATTCACTCCCATCCATTCTCTCCCGTCGACGTGCACTTTGACATTTTTGCTCCGCACCCGCACGCGCATAGTCACACACCCATTTTTAATTAATAACGCATTTTTAATTACGACCTGGGCATTGTGCTGAGTCGTCGCTCTCCCGCATATCCCGAAACATTGGTGAGGAACCGCCCGGTGCAGCTCAATCGGCGTGGTGGAGGACCGGAGGACGAGCAACAAAAGCAAGAGGTTAGTGCACGTCTTCCCTATTTTTTCCATCTCGCGGCTTGTGAGGCATCATATGTTAATATTATAACCATATATTACAGTCCACAAAAAACCGCATTCCGCACCACACACAAAAAAAAAAAAAACAATTATCCATAACATACATAACATAATTTCAATTTAGTGGTAAAAATTGAATGGAAATTCAATTTAGTGGCCAAGAAATGGCTCTGACCATCATGTCGGAGGCAAATTTGACTGCAACTCATAAAAAAAAACTGTTGATAGTGTTTGATTGACTAGTACTTTCAATTACTTTATTTAGAAATACCGCCTCAAAGTATTGATTCTCATAGAAAAGTTTGAGTGCAAAGAGGTATAGTCCTTATTTAGGACCATGAGAGTCGTTTATATAATTGCTGGTATGTTTAAATGGTATGTAACGTATGTATTTGAGACGAGAGTTTATATACGTATAATAAAGAAATACATATAACTAGCTCCTGGGTCTTCAGTTCCAGGCAATGCCTGGCCTTCTATAATTGATTTTATTATTATCCTTCACTTGTTGTCGAGTAAACTACGCAATGCTGACTTAAGTTGATTGCTCAATCTTCATTTCAGAGAAGATTAGAAATTTGGAAGGTTTTTTTAATGGTGGTATGGAGTTTTCCTTAAGTATGATAACCTGATGGTATGTGGCCACCATCGCCCATGGACATCGGAAATGCTTTGCATCCTCGAAGATAGTGTGGGGAGGGGGATTGAAGAAAAAAATACTGCGGTATCAGCGGACCCTGAGCAAGAGCCCAGGCTTCAATAGATCCGCAGTATTAATGGGATGGGGGAGGGAGGGGGTAAATCTGGCCCACATGCGGCTCGACCGGAACGCGTTTTTGACACTCGGGGGTCGGATTCGTTTGCTGGTGGTCGCAAGCCAGTCGGGGAACAGATCCCCTACAACCAAGGGGGTGCTGGGTTACTCGGCTCTTCGAGATGCTCTTCCAGCGGCAGAGGGGAATAGTATTCTAACCCGTCCTCTCACGGATGATGCAATTATGCATCATGCAATTATGAGTTTTCCTTAAGTATAAGGAAGATAGGCTTAAGATAGGCATAAGTTTTATTTTGTAATTCTAAATAAATAAATTAGAAAGAAATCATATCTTTTCTACCCTTCGAGGTCTGCAAACGTAATTAGCGCAGTACCGGGAAACCCTTGATTACCCGGGAGGTTCAGCACCAATTGAGACACCCGCAACCTACTGATCTGCAGCTGCCAAGGGAAGTCTAACAATCGACTATAAAAACCAGATGATTTCTATGTAAGTAGACAAGAATAATTTTCGTGCTGCTTCCTTTTATCCTCAAGTCTATAACTCAATTAATGGTATTACACGCGTTTTAAGTATATAAAATGATAGAAATTATTTAAATGCATCTTTGTCTGTGAATCATTTATTATTTGTTCCTCGATATCGTAACCGGGGCAAGTTTCAATCCGGCACCGGATATACAACTACCGGCATCGGTCGGGTCTGCACGGATAATTGGCTTACAGCCGAGGAAGTATCTGTTTGTGACCGTCAAAGGATCTGCACCATTATATTGACCATAATGTGGCTTCGGCGAGCTATTGTATAACGTGATCTTGAGACTAAATATCTACTTAGATGTACTTTAAAAGTCTACGAATAAACCTTCCATTTTAAAGAGAAATGAAAACGTAGTTATTATTCCTTAGGTTTCTGATAAAGATTTTGATTGCTATATGAATCATTTTAAAGTTTATCTTCATCATCAAGTGGTGAATTCTGCTAACAGATTTAAAGTGTTACATAAAATTGTACTAACCAAATGTCATAACAATAATCCAACCTGTGGCTTGTGACCCAGGTATACAGAATACTTTTACAATTGCCATATCACTTACAGTTTCACTAATATAATGTCCAGCATCCGGATCCGAAGTCGAAGTTTCTGAAGCAAAGTGGCAATATTAAATTATTTTTATTCTGTTCTTATACTTCTGACGTCACACTATTAAATGTGTGTAAGTACATAATGCATATATAATTAGTATTTTAATATTAATTGCAAAATAACTGATATATTGTACTCAATAATTACACTGCCACTGGCGTTTCATGATTTATATTCACCGACAGCTCGATTAACTAAATAATATTAATTGCTTAAATACTTTTATATTAAAAATCGTATATTATTAAAATTTATAAAAAAAAGGAGGAAAAGGAGAAATGTAACCGGAATAACAAAATTGTATTCATCGTAAACACAATTTTCTGCACAATTTTGGATGTCATCATATACTGATCTGTTTTTGTATTTATTTAATTTAATTTAAATAAATGCTAGAAAATATTTTTTAGCTTAAGACTCACTTACATTTCTTAAGTCTACACTGGAAATAAAGTCAATAATATGAAATTATTCAACGTTTTCTTTTTTAAATATACAAGGCCCTTCATGCTCATTTATATTTAATATTTACTAATACATTACTTGGTGGTAGGGGATCACTTTCAAGCATCAAGCATGCGAATCCGACCGGCAAGTGTCATTGGACGCGTTCCAGTCGAGCCGCATGAGCCAGACTTACACCCTCTTATACCATTAGTACTACGGTTCCAGTAGACGCTGGATTCTAGCTAAGGATTCACTGAAACTGCAGAGCAAAACAAGAGATGCTTTTTTTACCGTTGTCCATGGGCAACGGATTCTTCTATTCCAATCACTTTCCATCAGGTAGACCGTCTTATCGTTTATTCGTTATATAATAACAAAAAAAAGAGACATTAATATCTATTATGCTAGAAGCAATTTCTAATTAATTGAACATAACTGTCGAGAGTCACCGCGTGATTAATAACGTTATTGACGCTTGATTTCTTCCTAGTTTAGCGTCTCTATTCTATAATTTAACACGAGCCCTCGCTTCATTAAGGTATCAGTAGCTTACACAATTTGTAACTACATCTTATAAAAAAATATCTAATATGTATAACAAACAAATCTTCCTATCAAGTTGGGCGCCAAAGTAGAAAAGAATAGTCCAACTTTCTTCATAATATGTTCATTGAAGCTTCCCAAACAATCGTCTCACTCAAATAGAAAGTACCGAGATACTCTAAAGAATACATGATCTATTTAATCGGTAAAAACGAAAGCGCCGCTCAGAAGAGGTCACTCAGGTGGTGACAAATAATAAGGCTCTCAGTACTTTTTAGAAAAAAACAAATACACTGTTGTATATAAGGTCGAAGCAGTCGTGAGTGGTTAAGGCACTAGAAATCAGATTCGACTGCAGAATTATTTAACTATTTTTAGAAGCTTAGGCAGAAAAATATCTGAGTACAAATTCTTAAAGACAACATAGGAAAATTAATAAATATATATGTATCTAGTTAGTTTTAAATGGAAAGTCATTAATGTAAAACATAAGCACGCTTGTTTAGTACAAGTAGATACTATTGATAATGTCTAATTATTCCAATATTCCACGAACACTCAAAGCGTGATTAATATTGCCTGATGATTACTGGTCGGCTTAACATCCTCGCGATTATTACTGTACACTTACTCTATATATCTATACTAATATTATAAAGAGGACCAATATTCGAAAATTCTTTTACCGTTAGATAGCTACATTATCTTTGAGTAACATAGGTTATATTAATTACTAAAAAAAATAGAAATCCTCAGAAATTCTTACTAAATCCAATGCAAGGTGCAAAAAAATTAGCCAAAAAATGTTTTTCATCACATGCGCTGCGGAAAGTATTGATGATAGAACAAAAAAAAGGTTCTACAATATTGTAGAACGAATCAATATCTACAAAAAACTTCAAACATATGTCCAGTTATTGTAGTTATGTCACTATAACCATTTTTTTACATTTTAAAAGTTGATAGAAATGCATATCAATACCGACCACGTTATCCATACCTTTGTATTAATTCTTATCCAAATAAATTATTTCATATTCAAGACTGTTTCAATACCTGTTGATTACTTTTTGAATAATTAAAATCGGACATTCCAATCAAAAGATATTATGAAATTAAAAATGTCAATATAAATAAAAATGAAGCAATTTGAAAATGAAGCAAATTTATCAAACAATTTTAAATGCAAGAAGTGATAGTATTAATAAAATAATTCCGCAGTCGGTAGGATTCGAACCTACGCTCCCAGAGGGAATCTGATTTCTAGTCAGACGCCTTAACCGCTCGGCCACGACTGCTTATATTTGTATGTCAACAAAGTATAGACTGTATGAGTGTGAATAAAAAGTAAATCATTGCCTCAGGTAGAAAAGTTTGTATAGGAGACATATCTCTATTGAAAGTACAATTGCTGTTTACTGATTTACTAAATAACGTGAAACTTGAGTATAAGGCACAAGATATGAATATCAATGGATTTCTAACAAGTGACACTAATTATCAGCAACATCAAAACAATGTTGTCGATAATTGTTATCATTTTCCCTAAATTTAGGCAAAATGTCGTCCAAATACCAATGTAATATTGTGTAATATGGGTAATTAATCAAATATACGCGATTGACAGTCACCACGTGATTAATATCGTGACTGACGTTTGATTACTGTCTCTGGGTCAGCCCCCCGCTATCATCAGCTAATTATTGATTAATTGCGTTTTGGGACAATCAGGACTAGTGATATAACAACAGAGAAGATCTTTGATGTCAACATTTTTTTACCGTATTTCATTTGATTTGCATATGCTACTCAAGCTGGAAGGGGCTATGTGGGACTTATAACAAGAAATTCTGTACTACCCATTAAAAACCTACGACTGACACCGAATTCGTGTATCACAACATGATTATTTAGGGATGAGGAATTTGGGACTCTACAAGAAGATAAAAAAAACTTTAAAACATGTCATTTATAGTCTTAAGACTTACATCCAAAACATACCTTTCTTCTTTGCAGAACTATTTACAATGCAAGGATTGCCAAGTCTTTTTGACATGTTTTTGATCAAATCAAATTCTCGTCTCCATTTCTCCATGTTAGTTACGATACCAATGATCACTGCAGCTCGTTGTTTTTATCCTTAGTACCCCCAAGATGGAATACAAGGACAGCGTAAGCGTAAGCTCAGAACAGGGTGGGATGGTAAAACATTGTGTTGGCCCTCTACCCCGTTATGGGGACATGGGAAAAGTAGATAGGGGGACTCCCGAGTTGAGTAAGTAAGTAGCTCAAGAGATATGTCTAAATCAAAAATTGTTTTGCTCAGATCCCCTTATATTTTTAAAGTAATCAGTGAACGTAGAAGTTTTATTTTCCATAGATTGTTTAAAAATATTAACTCCTTCATCTTAAGTCTCTCTCTAATTTAAAGATAGGTATATTTAAACATAAATAAACGCAGTATCTAAGCTTTAGCCCACATTAACTATACAATCAGCGCAACCTCGTTACTACATAATTCGATCACTGTCGTTCACTAATCACTTGTTCATTTACATACAATTTGTTTTGCGTTGCCTCCAATTTGACGTGTGATTGTTTGACTGTGCGATTTTAGTGGCTACGGTTATTGTTGGTGTTAGTCTGCTGCCACATTTAGATCATTCATTTTAACTATTTTTCGTCTAACATGCTCTATAAAATTATATGCTACTACAAAGAGTAAATTATATATACTAATTAGTATTTTTCAATATTTATGAATATCAAACTCAAGTTTTTAAAAAGAAATCTATCGTTCTTAGCTGAGCAAGACGTAGGACTAGTATAACCTGTTACTGATAATTATCCTTCATTTAGTGAAGTTGTTTATACACAATATAGTTGACCTTCCATATTGTCAATCAGGGGACTTTGTCAAAGATCTTTCAGACTGATCGTGCTTGTGATGACTTATGAACTGGTATTTATTTAGCATAAAGTCAGTCTAGATAAAAAAAATAGTAAGTAAAAAAAATTAAATTTTGGGATTAATGGCTCTTTATTGATGAATGAATGATTTTTATTCTTTCAGTTCAAAACACCTTTTCACAAGCATCAGCAACTATCTACTAAGTCACCAAGTTTCGGAAACTGAGGATGCATATCTTGGAGTTTTGCTTTGATTGGACTAAGACAGAAAATCACAGCAGGAACATGAACAAGTCTGTCCTCGAATCGGTCTGGGTGGTAATGATTATGGAAATTTAGTATTATAAAGATCCAGCTATATGTGGTACTGGCCTAATAATATCAGTTTAGCGGCGGCAGTGGTGTGAGTGAGCGTCAGTTATTGCGATAAGTTCCGCAAACACCATCCATTTGTTCAGGAAGCCGACCCGACCGTTTGTTCATTTGCACTATTTACTCAATATGCGGATTCGGCGCTTCATTTACTATATTAGGTTAATACTCATAAAATACATACAATTTAAAAAATATAATTTTAGTTGTTGATAGCTATTTATTGGGTTGTAATTTTCCTGCCCTGATAGATCAGAAGTATCCTTTCAAGTGATTTTACACATTAAACATTGCCACTAATATTGTGCAACTAGCGACGTTTTGTGTCGTCGTGCTTCTTTATATTTGATAAGGAAGACGGCACGGAAGTCTAGCAGTGCATGGCGAGCGTCCTGATCACCATCAGGACACTCAAGGTCATCCTTAAAACTAAAGCATTTGCAAAAAATCTGCTTACATAATGCTTGAACGGTCCCAATCTTCAGGATAAAGATATTAATTCTCCTGAACTAGGCTATCACACTTTAAATGACAAAGTAGGCATTTTAAAACCTTTCCCAAGTTTCCGTATTCTCTTAAACTAGCAGTACAAAGTTGACGGCAAATGAAATAAAACGGGCAACTTAACGAGTTCAGTCCGCGGAGCATGAAGCGGCAAATTTTTACCCACTTACCTAGTTTATTAATTAATTTGCTGAATTTTGGGTTACTTGTATGTGAAATGCTTAATTTTATTTAGGACAAGGTTAAATACTAATAAGACCATAAGATACTTCTGCGTCAATTGGTTAAATAGTTCTTTTTTGATTTGTCGTCTGTCTTTTTGATTTTAAGGCTTAAACAGAGCGACAAACCAATGTAATTAGGTATTCGTGTAGAAATAGTTTATGGACCTGAAAGTGGTGCTAGAAATTGATCTTGAGGAAAATTGGGGTCAAACCTTAGCGTTCATTATAAACTAAGTACCAAATTTCGAAAAACAGTTTGTTTTTGAAATCGATTAATCAAGTCTGTTGAAAAGACTTGAGGCGAGTGAGTTAATTATTAGGCATTGGACGAACATAATCAAAATTTGTTGGGTTTTTAAGTATGAAAATATTCTTGAGTAAGGAGATATTTCTATATATGTATTATCTTTTCTCCTCACCATTTCATTGTTTAAACAACTTAATGAGTCCTTTTGAAGTCCTCATGTTTGAGTTTTGTCAGTATTAGGTTTACTTGAGTGTGCCAATTACGTTGAGTTCAGTTTCTAAATGATTTCGTGGAAATTGTTCATAATTTGAGAGAATATGTAAGCGACTTGGTCTAATAGAATTTCAACGACCCAGATATATTATCTGCTAACTAGCAGCTCCTAACATAACTTAACCTGCGATGAGTAAAAGATGTCTGGTTAGTTATTGTTTATTAATCAGAAGAAAACAGAGATTTAAAAAAAGTAAGCATTAGTAAGGAGGAGATTTACGTGATGAATATCATAAACTATAATGTTACTAAAGATACAAACGTTTAATTTGATAAACTAATAGACTGGCATTATACTTTTGGCCTATAAATTGAGCAACAGAAAATAATAACTTGAAAGTCATAAAAATTGAGCAAGAATATAAAAAAAGTAATAAAATGACTTTTGTTTTATTATACCACTTTAATAGTAAATCGAAAAAAAAATCAACAAGAAAAACAGCAGGAAATTACGATGAAAATCTTTTATATCCTTAGTGTGATTAATTTGATGCAATGCGAAGCTGGTTTGCGTGTGCTCGGAAGCAGAGATGTCCTTAAGGATGAGTTTCCTTATATTGTTCGTCTTGAGCATGAGCGCGCTAAGCGAAGAAATAAGACAATAGTACAAATAAGCTATGAAAGGTTTTGCACTGGTTCCGTTATTCTACCAACTTGGATTCTAACAGCAGCTCATTGTATAGAACCAAAAGACTTCCTACCATCTAAAAAAATCAGAGTAGTTGCAAGGTATAAGATTCATTATCCGACAGAACTTGGTCAAGTTACACGTATCATCGGGTTTTACATACATCCAGGATTTACTCGTACATATGACACAAATCATGTGAAAGACGATATTGGGCTTTATCGATGTAAAAATATGATTATCTCCATGTATGGTAAAATCAGCACAGTCAACTTCAGGACATTTGTAGGTCAAGAAGCTTTGATGCTCGGTTTTGGTGGGACAAATGCGTCTTATATTAGGTCGCGGAAAAAGTTTCTTCGCATTTTTTAAGAAAATTAAAAACATTTTTAATATAGTTTATTTACATTTAACTAAAGTATGTAGGTACCATTTTGTTCGATAACTTTTTGCCATCTTGTAGGTAGGGACATGATCCCATTACTATAGAAATTTTGGGGATTCTGATCAAAAAACCGCGACAAGTAGTTTTGGCAGTCCTCTCGTGATGTTAACCTGACACTGCCTAAAGAATTCTGAAGAAACTGAAACAGTTGGAAATCTGAAGGTGCAAAGTCAGGACTATACGGTGGATACATTATCACCTCCCAGCCAAACTCTCTTAATTTTTGCTGAGTGGCTAAAGATGTGTGAGGTCTAGCGTTATCATGATGAAAAACCACACCTTGTTGCGAGTTAACCCCGGTTTCGCCACAGTCTGTGAAGCCTAACCGGCTTTTGACTACGACCTTTTTCGAACATTCTTATCATACGTGATCCACTTTTCATCACCAGTTATCAGCTTCTTCAAAAATGGTTCGGTTTCGTTACGTCGTAATAAAGAATCACAAATGAGTACACGGTTCATTAGATTTCTTTCGGTGAGCTCGTGAGGTACCTTAATATCGAACTTTTTTGTATACTCAGTTTTTTTCAAAAAGCGCCAAAACTGTTTTCTGGTCAATTCCCAGTTCTACAGCTACGTCGTAACTACTGATATGCCGATCTTGCTCCACTTTTTCGAAAATGGCATCCATTTTATCCGTAATAGGGCGACAAGAGCGAGGTACATCTTTGACATCAAAATTTCTGGATTGAAAACGCTTAAACCAAATTTGTGCTACTCTCACAGACACTGCACTAGATCCATAAACATCGCAAAAATTTTTCGCGGCTTGCGTTGCATTTTTACCTTTTTTGTAGTAAAATTTTAAAATGTATCGAATTTCTTCATTAGACTCACTCATCTTCACAGTACGAAAAACAAATAAAAATCACACATGTTCCTAATTTGAATTTGGAATTATCTTCTTTAAAATGTAAACTTGTAATGATACCAAAACCAGTCAGATACAAATAGTATAGCCAAAGAGATTTCATTACAAGTTCATACATACTATAATGCGAAAAGACTTTTTCCCCAACCTATTATTAAGAAACCATTGCAAGTTTTGAAAGCTATGATTAACAAATGTCTTCCTAATGATTGGGAAGGTGAAATGATGTTATGTTTGGTTCCGCCTTGTGGTCTAATAGCAACGTCTTGCGGAGGAGACTCCGGTGGACCTATTGTTCATCCTTCAGGTATTATCAGCGTCGTGTCTTTGTCTGTTGATGATTGTTGCGAAAACATGAAGTCATGTCTCACGCCAGGGACTTCAGCAAACATATTTGCTACACTAAGTCCTCGTTTAAATTGGTTATCCAATATTATATCAAAAAAAACTGGATGATCGTAAAACATAGCAGATTTATTTATATAGATTTTTTTAGTAATTTAGAACAAAAGTTTAGCTTTAGATTTTAATTCCTACGAGTATATACTTTTATACTCAAACAGTTGGTTTAACTATATGGTATTAATTTCAAATTTATTGATTCACATTTCAAACAAAATAGGAGTTCTCTTTTTGTCACATGACATATTATATGATAAACACTGAATTGATTTATGTTAAAATATACAAAGGTTATTGATATTATTGGCATAAACTGGCAATTACTGATAAATTTGATTTATACCCCAAACGTCATTTAACAAAAAGAAAAACACCCCAAAAGATGGCCTAAAAAGACAACAAGAATTGATGGATCATCAATTTATATCAAGTAAAATCCGTCACACCTTATCGCTTACTGAAATATTCAACAATATTATAAATGCTCGTCGGTGCTAAACAAATTGTTCGAGAAGCAGTGAGTAATGGCTTCGATTCCCGGCGTTGATCGCGTTCGTGACGAACGAGGGGAGTTCGTTTGACGTAGTGTCGGTCTCACTGTTTGATGTTAGTCTTATGGTAACACGATGGAGTTTACATATCTGCATATAAAACAATTTGTTGTTTTTGTTGATAGCCTACACTATTGAAACAATTCCTTATATATAGCTCAAGTTTTCTGTATTCCGTTTCCTCCTTCACCGCCGACGATTGATACAGTTTGGTCGTAAGAATTAATAGGAAGATTACTTCTACCAGTGCTAGCAATACTGATTTACTAGTTTGTATTATGCATGGTAAAGCAGCTCTCTAATAAGCTTTCAAATTTAATCTCCAAGTAATGCTCGGTTTATGGTCAATGTGAATGTTATTATTATCTTTTATTGGCTGTTACTCGATTACCAATCTATAATCTGTTTTATTTATGAAATTGGTAAAATATCTCTTGGAGGAAACTTTTATAAGTGGTAACATTTTTTTAAAGTCTGCCATGTTTTATGATCTGCTAGTTTTATTTGATATAATATTGGACAACCAGTTTATACGAGGACTGAGTGTTGCAAATATACTAGCTGAGGTCCCTGGCGTGAGCATAAGTGGCTTCATATTTTCGTAACAATCATCAATAGACATAGACACGACGCCAATAATACCTGAAGGATGAACAATAGGTCCACCAGAGTCTCCTCCGCAGCTTGTCGCTATTAGATGACAAGGTGGAACCAAACAGAACATCATTTCACCTTCTTCATCACCGGGGATGCATTTATTAACCATAACCTTCAGAACTTGCAAAGGTTTCGCAATAGAAGACGCATTTGTCTGGCCAAACCCCAGCAACAAAGCTTCGTGGCCTACAAATGTCCTAATGTGAACGGCGCTGATCTTACCATACATAGAGATGGTTATATTTTTACATCGATATAGTCCTACATCATCTTTCATGTTATTTATATCATTTGTAAATGCTGGATGTATGTAAAACCCAATGATACGTGTAACTTGACCAAGTTCTGTTGGAAAATTACTGTTATACCTTGCAACTATTTTTAATTTTCTGGATGGCAGGAAATCTCCTGGTTCTATGCAATGAGCTGCTGTTAAGATCCATGTTGGTCGAATAGCGGAACCAGTGCAAAACCTTTCATGGGTTAATTGTAACACTGTCTCATTAATTTGTCTTGCGTGCTCATATTCAAGGCGAACAGCATAAGGAAACTCATCCTTAAGGGCATCTCTGCCTCCAAGCACGCGCAGTCCAGCTTCGCATTGCATCAAGTTAATCAAACTAAGGACATGATAGATTTTCATTGTAATTTTGTGTTGTTTTTCTTGTGAAATATTTTCTTTATGATTTAGTTAAACCATGATGTAATAAAATAAAAATAATATTTCTTTTTATATCCTTGATCAAACTTTATGACTGTAACGTTTTTATTTTCTGTTGTTTAATTTATTCCATTCTGTTTTACTCCAAAAAGCATTACGTCTATCTGTTCATTCTTCAATTTAAAGGTCTGTATCACATGAATGGTTCCTGATCTTTATCACATAAATCTCCTACTTACTGATACTTTATATTTTTCATATTTACAGTTTAATTAATTATAAATATAAAAGTTTCTTACTAAAATCCTCTTCTTAATCCTCCAAAATGAGTAGTTAAGAATCGAATGCTATCCAAAGGCGGAATTGGCAAGGGTTAAGGAGCAATTAAACTTGCTGATCCTCTCCCACTTCGCGCTCGACCCGATTGTGGTGTAATTACAATCACTCTTAAAGGAATTAGGTTACTTATTAGTTTCGCTACTAAATGTATAGAGTATTATAATGTATATGTCGGGGATTTTAAAACGATGTGAAAAGGAGATGAAAGGAGGAAGATGGGGAATATTGGGGAACACTAAAAGGGGGTGATGGTATTGAATGGAATATTGGGCAAACGCAACGTAGATACTTCTACTGAACCGATAAATGATCAAATATGATCTCTAACAATTACGAGAGAAACCTAAGCAGTGTCTTGGACTTGTGACCAAGGTGTAGGCTTAAGGAGCTCCTTTAAGTGATCACGACACTCGCCTCCACTGCTAGGCTCTCTATTTAAACCTAAGGTTAAACGCACATAAACCGAATCTAACACAAGGCTAACCTAACCTAACATTGTGTTTACTTAACCACGTGGCAATTACATTGTAAGGACTTGCGTGACCTTAGTTGGACAGAACTTCCACACTACACAGCACTTGACACTATCACTATCACTAGCACTACTTAGATGATGTTCACTTCTTGAGAGACCGCGCACGACTAAGACTTCAGTTAGACTGTCGATCGCATATAAAGGGTCGAGGGTAGAGACTGTCAAAACAACGGAAGTGACTACTACCCCACTCCAACGCCATAGACAACGATAACGATTCGATTAATCGATAATCTTTTACTATGCTCCGACATATATAATATAAAAACGCAGACAGTAGAAGCTAATCCTTGCAATGTATATTTAATATATAAAATTCTCGTGTCGCGGCATTAGTTACCAATCTCCTCTGAAACGGCTAGACCGATTTTTATGAAATTTTGTATTCATATCGGGTAGGTCTCATAATCGGTCAACATCTGTTTTTCTAACCCCTAAATGTTAAGTGTGGCCCACCCCAATTTTTTAAAATTTATATGGCAAAACAACGTTTGCCGGGTCAGTTAGTCAGTATATATGTGCTTATATTCTTGTTGATTATCGAGGCACAAGTTTTTTAATGGCGACGTTTAGATTGTCTCCAAATTCAGATTGTACGGAATCCTTAATATCTTGATTTTATACAAGTTTAAATCTGGATTTAGCTGATAATCCTAACTAATATTATAATTTCGTAAGTATCCTATAGAAACGAAGGTAGTAGAAGATCGATGAATAGATGGCGTCTGTCTATCTGTTACACAATCAAGCTTAAATCACTGAACCAATTTTGATGGAATTCGGTAGAGAGGACATAGGTTATGTTTTATAGCAAAAAAAAATAATAATAATTGAGAATCAAAAGTAAACAAATTAGTATGCTCGTACGCCATATATCGACGTAGGGGTGAAGTGCATGTCGAGCTGTGTGGTCGTTATGTCTTTGGGAATAAGTCATATATAAATTGAGTTAATATATAATCAGAGTACAAGTTAACAGCACCCAGTGAAATAAAAATGTATTGTAGTGAACAGTTGAGCAGTAAGAGTGGACGCAGGATTGAATTAGAATTCCATTTCATTTCCAAGAATCGCCTTATTTTCCGCCTCCAATGAAACTGTCCGCTCGTGTTAGGTTTGTGCCACAATGGGATTTCACACTGAAATATGCCTCAATTATTTTTCAGGAAATCCTATTTAACTACTTACTTTATTTTTTTGTGTTAGAAGATCTTTTTTCTTACTGGTTTGTGATTACTATAAATAAAGCTACAAATCCTAGATGTGTGTAAGATACGTCATTCATATTTCATATACAAGACCATCGTTCGATGCAGCAACTAAATTTCTTAAGTATTTTTTGTTGAACAAGTCAAGTTCAAGTTTGCTAGTACATCTAGAAAAATTGCTGCTGATTGATAGAATCGACCGATTCTTGAATCTATTTTGTCGCTCACTGTTCAGGCTCATATGAACATCGTTCGATACAGCAACTAAATTTCTTAAGTATTTTTTGTTTAACAAGTCAAGTTTAAGCTAGCATGTACTAGAAAAATTCTTGCTGATTGAACTTTAAACACATGGAGTGCGGGGCGAGACCAGCGCGACACGCGATTGGATATTATTTGGCATTTCAGTACCTACGCGCCTGCTGTTTGTCAAAATAGTAAACATTGCGGATGGCAATACATGTAGGTACGTAGCACGCTCATAATGCGCTTATTGATTAAATAATTAATATTATAATATCAGTGTACTCCCAGTATAAATATGGCAAGCAAAACTTTTGATTTGTGGAACGAGTGGGCTGGATTGGCTCAGCGAGTCGCATTCTAGTTATATTTGAGATGTGCAGGTCAAAGACAGGTTAAGCTAAAACCGTTTTAAATCTATTGAATTGGATAAAGCAACTAATATATATTTAAAATAATATAATTCATTATTTGCATATTAACAAGTAATCTAGATAGTAGCCAAGCAGTGTCTTGCGCTTGAGACCCAGGTGTGGGTTAAAAAGTCTTGTATAACCGTAAACTTTCGTCATCGCTATTTATGTAAGTAGGGTAGTAGTCGCTTCCGTCGGTTTGACAGTCTAGTCTCTGGATAGTGTTAGTGTTGCGCACTGCAGTGTTAGTGCTGGGAGTGCTATCCGATTAAGTTTAGTTGCCACGTCTTATGTTACGTTAGGTCTATGTGAGTTTAACCTTAGGTTTAAACTGAGAACTTGAGCAGTGGAGGGCGAGTGTTGTGATCACTTAAAGGATATCCTTAGGCCTACACCTGAGTCACAAGTCCAAGGCACTGCTTAGGTTTCTCTCGTAATTGTAAGAGATCATATTTGATTATTTATCGGTGCAGTAGCAGTATCTACGTTGCGTTTACCCAATAGTCCATTCAATATCATTACCCCTGTTAGTGTTTTCCAATATTCCCCTCTCCACCTTCCTTGTCAGCATTAAAATCCCCGACATATATGTATGTGTGCCTATAACTTTTGAAGAGTTCTCTCAATTGCTCAAAGATCCCATCATCAGAACTGGATTTTGAAAAAATGTACTACCAAATACAAAAAGAAATTTCCAATTGAATTCCTAAATAACGTAGTTCTGAGGTAACAAACTTAAAAAAAAATACAACCGAATTGATAACCTCCTTTTTTTGTAGTCGGTTGAAAAGTTATATATTGTGGGTACTTGAAATAAGATTAAATAATCTACCCGCGAATAATAATTTATAAACTAGTATTTTACTACTACTTTTTAACTATGTTCTATGTATAAATATGAAATTCTAGTTTAAATTGAATATACCTGTTTCTTCCAGTTAGCAGTACTGACTTCCAAGACTGTATATAACCTTTGTTCCGATATACTAGAGCGAGTTGTCAAATGGAGCTCGCCTGGCTGTCCATTATGGCTGTGCAGTGGTGATCCTGCGTCTCCATTACTAAGGTTTGGAGTAAGTGTTTAGTATTGGTTACTTGGTGTTCCATTGTAAGTGCATATTATTATTGTCTTGTGAGTGTTGCTGTGCGGTATCGGTCATTTGTCTGTAATAATATGACCAATATACACTTGAAAGTTATCTGTACAAGTGATCTAGTAATCTTTAGAGTTTATGTATGTTATAAACTTAACAGATACTAGCAACGTCTTTATGGAGAGTTTAAAGGTTACAGCCACGTGAAATATGTTTATTTATTTCGCTGGAATATTTATATAACAATTTTATGTGTACAGTGGTCAAGAATCTGCATGAGATTTTTGTTTTCTCCAATTTTTTTTGAGTATAAAAAGTAAATGATTAGATTTTTGTTACTTTATCACTCCAAGATGGCTGAACAGATTTAAATGAAATTTAGTACACGTGTACTTAGTAACCTGTAACACAAAGGCTAATTTTCATCCCAAAAATCCTTAAATTTCATTCAATCTTTTTTTTTATGGTAGGTAAGGTGCAAACGAGCAGATCGTCCACCTGATGGTAAGTGGCCACCATCGCCCATGGACATCGACAAAGCAAGAGGGTATATGCTGCGGTCTCAACGGGCCCTGAGTTAGATGGGAGTGGGAGGGGGTAAGTCTGGCCCACATGCGGCTCGACCGGGACGCGTCTATGACACTTGGCAGTCGGATTCGTATGCTGGTGGTCGCAAGCCAGTCGGGGAACAGATCCCCTACTACCAAAGGGGTGCTGGGTTACTCAGCTTTTACGAGATGCTCTCCCAGCGGCAGAGCGGAATAGTATTCTATCCCGTCCCCTCACGGGGGAATCTAGAATCAGATGAGTGAAAACTGTTTTTCACCAATCCATTGAGTCCATATGAGTGTTTTAGACATGCACATGGTGCATTCAATCGCATGCATATTATTGGCTTCAATGCTAATATTTTTTCAGGAAAGGAGGAGGAAAAAAAACATTTGAGTTAGTAACACCGCTATTCGCGAGTTGATCCTTTTATTTACTTCAATAATACCCACGTAACAATTTATAACAATACAAAATATAACCTCTGTTACCGTTTACCAAGCGGAATGCATGGGTATCATAACGGCAGCTACTGCGATCCTGGCTCGAAAGGTAAAGAACTACTCCATCCGAATCCTCTCGGACAGCAAATCCGTACTGCAAGCTCTACAAAGCAATTCTATCACCTCAAAGCTTATCTACAACTGCCACCTATCACTGACGGAGGTATGTAATAACAACAACAGCGTAACTCTACAGTGGATCAAAGGTCATAGTGGCTCTCGTGGCAACGATGCCGCTGATGAACTGGCCAGGAAAGGGTCAGAGATGGCTGCAATTGGACCAGAACCAATTGTCCCCCTTCCCTCAGCATGGCCTACATCAGCCATCCGGTAACACACAAAAGAACTACATAATAAATACTGGACGGAGGTAAGTGGGTGCAAGCAGTCGAAACAAGCTCTCCCTAGCATCAACCGGCGACTGTCTCGTAGGTTAATAAACCTCACCCGGCCTGGTTTACGCAAAATTGCTCAAATAATTACGGGCCACGGCCCCTTCAACAAACATCTGTTTAATCTAGGTGTTACTGACAGCCCCCTTTGCAGAACCTGTATGGAGGCAGAAGAGACGGCCGCCCACATTGTTCTGGAATGCACAGGCGTGACCTACTACCGGGCCAAACACTTGGGGTCACCGAGGACTCTCCCCGACGTTATTGGAGACACCAGAGGTTTGATTAGCTTCTTAGAGGAGCTGGGATGGCTGGATTAGCCACCCATCTTTCACGCAAAATAGGCGCACAGTGACGTCGAGTTGCGGAAACAAGCCCGTTAATACTTATACTTATACTTATAACCTCTGTTAAGATAGACTTGTGTCAGTTGTCAAACGGATCTCACCAGGTAGTCATAAAAGCTGTGGAACTTGTGTGGTTCATTGTGAAGGGTTTTGTAAGTGTTTCAAATTAGGTATATTTCTCGTTTTCGTCTTAAGTGCAGTAAAGCTCCCATATATCGTTGTTTTTTATCCCTAGTTTACTTGTTTAGCAGTAGACATTTGTATAAAGTCGCGACGTCCATTATAATAGGTCAATGATTGCAAAGTTAGTTACCTAGTTTAGTAGACAGAAGACGATAGGGAATACTCGAGGATGCTCACAGCGTCGACTGGTCAGCTGTTACTAATAATGTCAAGTATGTTACTGCATTTACTTAGCACTTTGTTCACTTATTTATTACTAAATAAGACTTTAACATATAAATTAGATACTTTTACAACTACACTAGCCAAACCGCTCTCGCTTCGCTGAGGTGTATTCAAACTATGGCGTAAGGCGGCGTTAGTAGGAAACGATTTTCATTCTACCAGGTTTTCTCCGACTTACTGCAGCAAATCCGACTACCACGAAAAAGTCTTTACATTTTTCGGATTAACATATAGTCTATGACACTCACAAATGATATGGCTTCTATTGGTAAAAGAATTTTCAAAATCGGTTCAGTAGAACCACCTACAACCTCACAAACTTTACTTATTTGCTTATAAAAGTATTTTATCATTTAATTAGTTAAGCAGGGTATTGTTTTTTTTTTCAAAAAGAAATAAACTTGACACAGAAAGGAATAGATGTCAATTAGACATTGTTTATGTTAATTAAAAAAGAGTAAAGCACTATGTACGATAGCTGCCGACCGGCAGAGCTTATATGTTTTTTAGACCAATAAGTTTTTTTTAAATAAACCATACGAATAAGTTATCAGCGAATTCAATTCAGTAAGTTCAGTTCAGTCTCGAGTCGAACGCAAAACGATTTACGATATTTTACTTTAAGCCTGTTTTATTACGAATAACATTTGATAACCAATCTATCCGAGGACCAGCCAGCGCGATAATACTTGCAGCAGTTCCAGGAGTCCTCACTATGAACTTTGTGGTGTGATCACAATTATCTATGGACATGGAGTTAACGCCTATGATGCCTGTTGGATGAACTACTGGACCACCAGAGTCTCCTCCGCAGATCGTGGCCACTAGCCCACATTTTGGAACCAAACATATCATTCGTTTAGAACTTGATTTCAGTTCATGACATTTGGTAAGCATTCCTTTCAAAACTTGAAGCGGTGTATCGAGTTCAGAGGAATTCGTGCCACCATAACCCAGTGACATAGCTTCCTGGCCAATCAGATGTCCATAGTTAATAGCGCTGATCTTCGCAAATACAGAAATTGACAGTGTTTCACTGCGGCACAAACCAATGTCATTCATAGCTGTGGCTAATCCCGTTTCTATATAGCCTGGATGTTGGAGAAACTCCAGAATGGGGCTAAGATGTCCAAAATCATTTGGAAAATGATTGCTATATCTGGCTAAAATCTTAATCCTTGGATGGTTGTATATTTGTGGCATGTAGCAATGAGCTGCTGTGAGGATCCAGGTCGAGGTGAGTGCTGCTCCTGTACACAATTGAGAACCGTAGATGAGATCTTCCTTATCTTTGGATACAGCCAAGTGTACTTCTAATCTTATTATATAAGGAAACTCGCCTTTTAACGCGTCTCTGCCTCCGAGCACTCGTAGTGCAGCATCACATTGCATCCAGTTTATGGTTATGAATAAATAGAAATATTTCATGACTTGTATGTTTGAATTTTCCAAAAATGCTAAAAATAAAAATAATACAGTTTCCTGCTATAAATTTAAATATTTCCCAATAGTTTACGACTGTAATAAAAATATAAATTTTACGAATTTTATGATCTTATGCTACATTTTTTTATCAAAAACCCGTTTTTATATAACTCTTGTGTCTGATTAAAATTGACTTTCCATTACTTGTCACTTGTGATCTTCAATCTATATATACTATTATTATAAAGAGGAAAGATTTGTATTTTTGTATGTAACGAATAAACTTAAAAACTACTTATCTAAACATTAGAAAGCTACATTATCGTCGAGTAACATAGGATATAGTTCTTGCTAGAAAAAAATTAGATTTCCTCCGAAATTCTTACTAAAACCAACTCAAGGTGTAAAACAAATTAGCCATAAAATATGTTTCATCACATGCGCTGCGGAAAGTATTGATGATAAAAAAAAACATGTTCTACAATATTATAGAACGTATCAATATCTACAAAAAACTTCGCGAGACCATATGTCCAACTATTGTAGATATGTCACTATAACTACTTTTTTACATTTTAAAAGTTGATAGAAATACCAATTAAAGTCAGACCATGTGTTCAAGGCTGTTTCAATACCTGTTGATCACTTTTTGAATTATTGAAATCGGACATTCCATTCAAAAGATATTACGAAATTAAAAAAGTCAATATAATTAAAAAGTATACGCTGACGAGCCGGTGTGGCTCCACGCAACGCAGTTAGCAACGCGGTGAGAGAGGAGCACCGAAATGCGGGAGAGCCACAGTGTTTAAAAAATTATCCACCCGTGCGAAGCCGGGACGGGCCACTAGTCATCTATATATCCACTCATATAATTGACAAAATCGCTTCTCTAAGGCTGCTTTTCCTTTAGAGATGTGTGACATTCTTAATGAAATTGCTTGCAAAGTATCTTAAATGGAATTGGATCTCTTTACAGGCATCGGCATTTCAATATTGTACAATTATCAAATCTAAAATAAAAAGTTTATATTTCAAGTATGAAAGTTAAGCAATTAAACGATGGCATCGAGATAATGAAGGCAGATTGTTAGAGCGCTTTTGAAGAATCAAATGCAGTTATCTGGAGACAAATTGGCAAGGGTTAAGGAGTAATTAAACTTCCTGATCCTCTTCCACCTCCCCTCAACCTCCGCAGCCTCTTGATACAATTTCAATGATAAATAACGTTTTATTCACACTTTGTTACTGGAAGGATCGAGACACAAAATATCAAAATAAAATACATGACTCGCCTCATTTTCGATTACACTTGCATTACTTTAGGCAATGTTTATTGTGTTGACTCATTTGATGCTTGAAGTAGAACAAAATACTCATCGAAAAAGCTTTATCAAAATTTAACAATTAAAGTAATAAAATAATTAACTTCATCTCAATAAGGTCTAGCAATGTTTACTGTTTGACATAATTTGTCATACGGCGTCAGTTATATTGGGACAGAGTTTATAATATATATATATTTTATATTTGATAGTTGGCAGATGACTCTACTCCACCTGATGGTAAGCGGCAGTAGAGTCCAAACACGAGGGCGGCCAATAGAGTTGCAGAATGCAAACTGCACTAGCCGCCACCGACCTGCCCACCCGCAAGATGTCTCTTCACACCTCGTCTGAAGGACCGCAGGTTATAAGAAGGAGGGAACACGTGTGCTGGAAGTAAATTCCACTTTTTCGCTGTGCGACAAAGAAAAGAGTTCGCAAACTTCTTGGTTCGCAAACTTCTTAGTTAGCGAATCGATGCCACAGTTAGTCGGGGACAATGGAGACCGGCACGCGTAGTTCTTGTACGAAAAGGGGAAGGGGGAATGAGGGAGAACAATTCCTCTGAACACTCGCCGTGATACAGTCGATAGAAAGCGCTGAGGGCAGCAATCAAAGCAGCTGAAGAGGTTCGAGGGTGTTGGAGACCTCTGTATCGCCTATGATACGAACAGCGTGCCGCTGCAACCGATCCAGGGCTTCAAGCAAGTGCTTAGCGGAGCCATCCCAGAGGTGCGAGCAATACTCAACATAAGACCGTACCTGAGTTTTATTATCAGTACCCCATTTGACGATGCGGTCCAGCGTCTGATCGATCTTAATGACAAGATTCACGCGCCTTTCACCGATGTCTGCTCGCCCAGCGGCTGCATGCCCATGATCACTCTCGTGCACAGTACTGTCATCTGCATAGCAATGTATGTACCCAAGGGAAAGCATATCATTGATATGCAGAAGAAAGAGTGTAGGGGATAGCACAGAGCCCTGAGGTACACCAGCGTTCACTGCAAATAATTGTGAAGCGCATCCATCCACAATAACTCGGAGACTACGCTTGTGCAGGAAGGTAGCCACCCAGGTGCAGAGCTGAGCTGGCAGACCGTATGCAGGGAGCTTGGAGAGAAGACCTTTATGCCAAACACTGTCGAAAGCTTTGGTGATATCCAGGCTGATGGCCAATGATTCACCATACCTGTCGATAGTTTCACCCCAAAGATGAGTCACGTACGCCAGAAGATCACCTGTGGACCGCTTTGGACGAAACCCGTACTGTCGGTCATTAATAAGACAGCGATCTTCCAGGTAATGGATCAACTGGTTATTTATAATTCGTTCCATAACTTTACACATAATTGAGGTGATAGCTATCGGCCGGTAATTAGCTGGGTCAGATCGATCCCCTTTTTTTGGAATTGGCTGCACATTAGCCTCTCTCCAAGCTTCGGGTACACGTCCCGAAGAAAAGGAAAGGTGTGATACAGGCGTGTCAACACGGGAGACAGCTCCGCCGCACACCGCCTCAATAGTAATGCCGCTATGCCATCGGGTCCACTAGCTTTCCGATCGTCAAGTGCTTGCAGCTCAGCGCGTACATCGCGGTGCCTGATTTTGATGTCAGGCATGGTGCAGCCACAGTGGGTAAGAGTTGGTGGCGACGCGCTACAATCATCGACTCGGGAGTTAGCCGCAAAAGCTAGCCTAGCTAGGAGATCCGCTTTCTCCTGCGGGTTGTGGGCTAATGAACCGTCCGGACACCTAAGTGGAGGCAGCGAAGGCTGGCAGAAATTGCATTGCACAAACTTGGCCAGACTCCAGAAGCAGCATATATTAGCAAGCAGCATATTCTTCGAATAAATCTACAGAGACCACGGTGTTGCTAGGATTAAGGATATTGAGATATAATTTCATATATCTGACACGATTTAACCTGTGAAATCAGCGGTATGTATCATATTACAGTGAATATTGACTATCATCGTAAAGTAGATGATTGAGATTCACGTAAGTTATTCCTTAAATAGTTAAGCATTTAAAACAAAAATACCTTTTCGTCTGCACTGTGTTTAAAAAAAATACCCTTGATTTTTTTGTTCATTCGTTTTGAAGAAGAAAAAATAATATATAATAAAAATTATATACCGAATAAGATAAGCCTTTCTCTTATGTGTTAAAGCAAAGCCATATCGCTATTTATGACGTCATTTGGCGTTTAAATTCTTTTAGAATACATTAAATTTCAAAATTAATTTTAACCACTACCGGGCCATATTTTGAAAAAAAAAATATGTGCATTTATTTTTCATTTATAACATAACTAGCTGCCTGACCTCGCTTCGCTCCGGGTATTTAAAGTAATATTATAATTGATGTCCTTAAATTGTTACTCTATAATTGTGTAGCTTTTCATTATTTGAAAAAAGAGATAGAGTGAGAAAAAGTTATAAAAAAAATAAAAAGAAAAAGAAAAGCAACAGATAATAAAAGACAGATAATAAAGGACAGAGCAAAAATAATATTGAATAGGTAAAGGAGAGAGAGCGAAAGAGATAAAAAGAGAGGGAGAGAGAGAGAGAGAGAGAGAGAGAGATAATCGAAAGAAAAAAAGTGAAAGGAGACTGATAAAAATTAAAAATTGACATACTGAATAGATAAAGATAAAAATTAAAGAGAGAAAAAAGAGAGTGATAGTATTATAAGAGGATGAGAGACGGAAATACTATAGACTTCTATCAGTGAAAGAATTTTTAAAATCGAATTAGTAACAACTAAATAGCCATATTCTATTAATTAAAAAAGGTATATGGCAACACTAAATCACCTTTGTCACTCACGAATAGTGTAGTTTTCTAACAGTGAAAGAATTTTTAAAATCAGATTAGAAACAACAAAGTGGCCATATTCTATTAATTAAAAAATGTATATGGCAACACTAAATCACCTTCGTCACTCACGAATAGTGTAGTTTTCTAACAGTGAAAGAATTTTTAAAATCAGATTAGAAACAACAAAGTGGCCATATTCTATTAATTAAAAAATGTATATGGCAACACTAAATCACCTTTGTTCCTCACGAAAAGTGTGGTTTTCTATCTGTGAAAAAAAATTAAAATCGGATTAGTAGTTCCTGAGAAACTCTTCAATTTACAAAATGACCACCTTATAGCACTTAAATGGCCATATCTTTTTAATTAGAATATTTATGGCAACACCACATAGCATATGTTACCCGGAAAGGATGTAGCTTTCTATCGGTGAAAATTCAAAATCGGTTCAGTACTTTTCGAGCCTATTCGCAACAAACAAACAAACATACAAACAATCAAATCTTTCCTCTTTATATAATAGTATAGATAATATAAATATGGTAAATAGTATCAATTGTTAGAAAGAGTTAAATATATGATTTCTATTCGTTGAGGTTATCACGAATGGAATAAAATTATTAGTGAGGGTTTTGGACATGTTTTTCGTGATATTTATATGATGATGCGCCATCTATATTAATATATATTAAAGTAGGAGATATATAACATCTTCTTGAAGCATTACACAGTGCCATAAAGCCATAAACACAGTAAGTGCACCCGTCGCCGTCGCCATAACCCACTGAAATGATTAGCGCCAGCTGACCGCTTCAAATGAAAAGCTTTCTCGTGTACTTTTATATAACATCATATGCCTCGTTTATTTGTGGAAAATACGACTACCTTCACTTCTCTTAGGTATACAATACTGTAAGGGTGGGAATTGTTTAACTACAGCGGAAGTGAAACAGTATCGTAAGCTTCAGAATTGATTTATTTTAGCTTCTATTACAGCATGTAAAAGCATACAACATTCTTAAGATAGTTGACTGAAAAGGTGTCCACGAACGCGAAGCACACTTTTAGTTTAGACTTTCCCTAAGAACTGGATAGGTGAAGAAAACAGGACTTAACGAATTAGATGCAAGCTTTCGTAACGCTAACTAGGAAGGAAAATTCTGTCTTATTTGAATATAACTCCAATACCTTATACTACTACGTGAATACAAATTAGCGCGATCTAAAGTACACGTAACGCCATCTAGTTCGTGACCATGTAAACTATTCTCGTTACAACTATATAGTAGAGATAAGGCAAAGTTTTCTATGAAAGCTATGAAGTGGCATTTCATCTTCTGTCTATTGGTGAACTGACAGACAGTTAACAACACTGTTTAGATAATTTTATATTTGCGGGTAGTTTCTTTTATTTTATTTCAAAAATACCCACGCATAGGCTATACATAACTTCTGCTTCAATAGATTTGAGTCAGTCTATCAAGTGATCTTTTGCAGCGAACATGTAGTAAAATGTTGTTTAGAAATATTGCTTTGTGACCCTGGTGGAGGTTTACTGGATCCTTTTATAACGCTTTTTTTATGCAACTACCCACAAAATAAAGATACTCAGTGTTTACAGCATTCTGTAAAATGTCCAAATTATTATCCACTACCGACAGATAATAAAAATAGGAGTGTTCTCATGAAACTAAAATATACTATGTCATAAAATACAGTTATTTTACTTTTTGTAGATGGCAACAATAATTCTTAGTGATACCTTTTCTATTAAATAAATATACTTTGTTTATTTTCAAAAATGGGGATGGGAGAGAAAAGGGCCCGTTTCATCCCATTAATGCTGCGGTTCCACTGGACTCTGGGTACTAGCTCAGTATCCACTGAAATTTTACCATTCTTCTCTTCTCCTCCTAACTCAACTTTCAACTAAGAGATGGCAACGCATTAGCAAAGCAAGAGACACCCTCTTAACTCAGCTGTTAGAAATCTGTCGTCTGCATACATTGATATTGGTCAGAGTTACTTTAACTATAATTAGATATCATCACTCATTTCTTAAAAGAAAAATTCGAATTGCACTCAGAAAGTGCCGACAGAAGCAAAAACTTGAACATTAACGTTGTGTATTTTTCAATATTCCCAAAGAACAATATTAAAAAAAACCGAACTTTATTATTGAGATCTGGCTTTCATACGGCGAGACGAGAACCTGATATAATTCGACGGTTTAAGTAACCCAAAGAACAAGATTGAAAAACATCGAACTGTATTATTGAGATCTGACGCTTACGAATTTTCGGTCAGATCACGTGTCCTGACGCGAGTATAACATTTTTTTCAACCCAAACCCGAATCACAAAAAAAAAGTACTCAACTGTACAACGCTGCTGAAGAAGTTTTCCCTTCAAAAAGGGTTTTGTATAACATATTAATGTAAGTTTATTCTGAACTTCATTAACAAATCCTACTAATATTAAAAATGTGAAAGTTTGTATGTTTGTTACTCCATCACACAAAAACTGCTGAATGGATTTCAACGAAATTTGGCTCACAGATACTTTATAACTTGAATTAACATATATGCTACTTTTTATTCCGGAAAAATTCAGAGTTCCTGTGGGATAATGATAATATATGTTTATAGTCGTAAGCGCCTTAATATTTCTATATAGCAACAATATATGGATAATTAAATATTTTTTAATAAATCTAAGTATTATGGGTGGGAAATTGCCTCCGTGCGAAGCCGGGGCGGGTCGACTAGTAAGTCAATAAATATTTTTATATTGATATAATATAAATTTTTAATAAACTTCCAGTTTCCGTACATAAAATCGGAAATTGCGTTTTCGGAAGAATGTTTACGGCAATACCTCCGAGATTAAAGAATTTAGAAATCCAAGCTAAATGAAATATTATACCGCACCGCCTGTATACGCCTGTATAGTCTGTATATCGTCTTTATACTGCTGTATAGCGCCGTTTCTCGAGAATAGGGCTGATGTAAGCATTGAGCATTGCTAGAGTTAGGAAACGAATTAATAGATGCGGTAACTGAAGAACTATAACAGTTATAAATTAGAATTAAAACTATATGAATATTTACTTTAACATGTTCATTTCTTAATTCAATTATTGGATAGACTATTACGTTCTTGTCTGTGGCCCTCGTATAACTAACCTAAATCACAATAATAATATTATAAAAATACATAGACTAAAATTCGTCCACAAATATTTATACTACGAAGGGTATGTCCAGTTGTGGACTTAATAAATTTGGGATCATTTACATGCTAATAAGACCATTTTTTATAAATTAGTTGAGTAGAATCGCATAGAAGACTAAAATCACAAGCACTAGACGCAAGCCCGTAAGAGAGCAGCCTTTGGGGCTTGAGACCCAGCCGGCTTACAAGTACTTTTCAGAGTATAAAAGCTCTCGCTTCCATCGCTATGTCTTTGCATTATTTTTAACAAAATCCAAAACTAAGTTATCCTCGTAAACGTGAACTTTAAATACAGTCCAATGCACGTAATACAAATATATTTCCTGATCAGATAGTACACTGTACATTGGTTAACAAAAAAATAAATTTCGCTATAGGTAAGGAGGAGGAGTAGGAGTTAAAAAGAACAGCCGGCCCACTCTGGATGAAGGTAGCACATGACAGAGACAAATGGAGGTCTTTGGAGGAGGTCTTTACCCACTAGGGATCCTTGTAGATAGGACAACAAAATACAAAAAAATTAGTATATAAGGTATACAAATTGTAAAACCTACAGGAAAAATAAAGGCTTTTTATTTTTTTATTTTATTTATTTATTATAGGTAAGAAGTATAGATAAAGTGAGTATTCATATTCACACAGACAAGTGGTATAAAACGATTCCAGTATATTCAAAAGCACTATCCATTGTAAGCTTCTTACATCCGAGCTGGTTCCAGTAAACGATAGCCGCTTAGCCGCTTAGACTGGTTTACGTTCCGTGCATCCCAACGAATCTATAATACCCCATCTTTATATCTCAATATTATATATTATTATTTTTATGCATAAAACTAGCTGAGAAAACCTTTTTTTTTATGGCACATAAGGTGCAAACAAGCAGATGGTCCACCTGATGGTAAGTGGCCACCTTCGCCCATTGACATCGACAAAACAAGAGTAACCCTAGAGTATAACCTCTTGTTAGTGATAGTTAATTTTCTTTATCCTTATCCTATCCTAATTATAGTCCGATACAGCCTTCACTATTGTCCTACCCCAACTATACCCCGACATACGTGTAAATATTTTTTTTTCTGAATCAATGTTGTGTGGGTACAGATTCTGTCTGTCGAGTCACTTACATTTTATATCTTCTACATGTATATGCCGATATTTTGGTATACAATTTTTAAGTAATTTTGTGTTATTTAAATTTAATTCACTAAGAAAAGTCTAAGGTAATTGAAAGACTTGAAAATTCAATAGTCAGCTAAGTAACTTTTATAAACCGTTTAAAATATATTTTAAACGGTTTATAATAGTTAATTAATTCAGCTTTTCTCAAGAAAATTTTCACATTAACGTGTTTATTCTGGTAATAAGCAAAGTAATTACCTGACAATGTAAACACCTTTGAAGGATTTAGAAGTAATAAAGTAAGACAGGTATAAAACAGCTTAAATGAAATTTTTAGCAAACTTAGGATATTAGGGTACTCCTGGGAATTGAAGTATAAATTTGGGATAGATTGACGTAATATTGACCAGTTCATCGTCATCGTGTAGAGAAAAAAAGGGAGAAATCATCAACTAAGGATACTGTTGTCTGCAGTTCGGTATAAAAATCTAACTGTAAATTTGATTAGTGAGTGAATTCAATTATCAATAGTTGATACATGAGTTTGAGTCACGCAACGTGTAAGCCAGATTTATGATAAAGTAGAGATTTCGGTTGCCGTTTGATTTCTGCTGTTCTTGAAATCACAAGTTCTAAAAATAGTAACTAATTTGTAATAAATTGTAATATTTAGTATATATAAGAGTTTGTCCGTGTGTATCTTCTTAAATAGTCGAAGCACGTAATGCAACGCCTGCGCTGCACTAGCCCGAGAGCCAGGGACACGTTGCCGCCACTTATTTGTATATCGGATACGCTAAATGTTTTAAACATCGCCTCATTATTGCTTAGAATATTAAAAGGCTAGTCTAAATCTAGTCATAATATTAATTTTTTATTAAATTTTAAAATTTCAAGCTTTAAAATTTAGGCAACTCTTTCAGTGGGAAAGTAAGTTATTTATTATTTTTTTTCAAAATATTTAAATTCAAATCTTTATAATGGGCTATTCTATCAATCAAACCAGAAGATCAAAAGGAAGATTCAAGCAAGTTGTGTTTTTACAGTTTACCTTAAAAAATTATCGATAAGCGTTAAATAATTAAGAGTAAAAGCTTGATCGACGAGCAGCCTAACTTTGGCGTCTCAAACTTGACGGGAAATAAATCAGATACGATGATACTCGCTACGAAGTGCTACGAGCTACGGGCTATCAGCTATAAGATAGGAGTTACGGGCCACGGGGTACGAGCTACGAATATGGACTACTGGCTACGAGATGATGTCTTGTCCGATCTCGCGCATGAAAATCTCAAGAGTTGTTCCCTCTCTGCAGCTAAATGGCGTTGCACTATTTTAAATCATGGATTAACTGCCGAAATTAATAATCAATTGCAGTCCATTATCCAAAGAATTTAGATTGAGATTGATTATTAATTTTGCCCGAAAGTGATTCGTTAACTGAAACACGTAAATTTAGTTAGATATTAGGGGTTCATTGAGAGTTAGTTAATAAAGATTCCTGTAAACCTGCTCCATGGTTGCAAGTTCCAGTGAGTTGTAGTGAGGGTAGTGTATAGAAGAAATTTGATTATTATTAAGTTGGCTACTCAATCAATCCTTATCGTTACTAATATTATAATATCGGAATACACTTAAGAAACGTAGAAAATCAACAATATTAGGTTTAAATCATTGAAACGATTTTGTTGAAATATGATACAGAGATGAAGTAGCACTTGAGGAAGGACATAGGCTATGCTTTACTTTATCGCAAAGTAAGCAAAGTAAACAAATAAGTGTGCGATTACGCCATCTATCGACGTGGGGGTGAAGTGCATGTCGAGCTGTCTGGTCTTTATGTCTTTGGGAATTACTCATATATAAATTAAAATGTAAAATATAGCGATCAAAATGTGAAAGGTCGACTAGTATAAGAAATACTTGTAAGTGTTGACATAGATAAATTCAGTTAAGTATATTGCCTACTTAACTTAACGTATGACAGAAAGTATAAATAGTTACGATGAGCTTGGATACACATTAAAAACATTCCTGAGTCTACAGCACCAGTAAGTTAGTATAATTCAAAATAAAGAGCTTTATCCATTTACGGATACGGAAACTTTTTCTCAAAACGACATTTTACCAACAAACAAACATTACCTAAAGCGAAATCTGTTGTAACATTTATTTTTCACGTTGTCGAGGTGAAGTTAAAAATAAGTTGTATAACCTTGTGTAACGAATGAGTGAGAAGGAAAATTATATTTATGATACATAAGGAACAAACGAGCAGAGGGCCACCTGATGGAAAGTGGCCACCCTCACTAATGGAGTGAAAGGAAGAATGCTGTGGATCCTGAGAATTAGGAGTCAACTGGAACCGCAGCATTAATGACATTGCAGGGGAAGAAGTTTAGTCCCACAAGCGGCTCGATCGGAACTCGTCAATGACGATATGTCGATATGTCGTAATGTTGGTCATCGTAAGCTAGTCTAGAAATTGATTTCCTATCACCAAGGGGTGCTGGGTTACTCAGCTCTTACGAGATGGTCTCCCAACTGCAGAGGGGAATAGTTAACCAGCATCTAGGTCGCAAGTCCCGGGCAGACTCACAAAAATGTCAAGTACATTATTTTACTTAAATCGGATGTCAGGTATGATTCACGCATTACGTAAACACTAATGGAGGGTGGGGGAGTTATGATTTGCTTATTTTTGATGACATGGGGGGTAACGCGGTCTGCGACAATAAGGCCTGCGAGAAGAATAGCTAGATGAATGCTATGGGATATGGGGTGGGGGTCGGGGAGGTTGATAATCATAAAAATTCTGCTTACTGAATACTTGAACGGATCTTTTCCTGACTTTTTATTACAATAAATAAGAGACCGTTACAATCGTAAACTATATCACTTTCACTACTTTAGACGATGTGAACTGTATGAAATCACTTGGACGACTACCTGAGGCTCGATTGGGACAGTGATTATATATTATAGAACAAGTGGGGTATATGGGGTGGGGTATGGGTAAAAGAATAAATATTTTAAGGCATTTGAAATAATGTAGGTAGAATGGAAAATGAACGAGTGATGTTTGTGTGGGCTTAGCGCCTTAAGCCGGATATACAAATTGGGATGTTTAACTAGAAACGTTTCACATACATTAGCATTTTTCATTTTTATGTTTTTCAACATATAACCTTTGTTTTGATAGATTTGAGATAAACTTTTAAGTGATTTGTTACAGTAAACAATAAAGTAGTGTAAGTTAGTCTATGTTTATTTTCATATTTGTTGACGTGGTCGAATATAGAATGATGAATATTTTAATCATGTTATAGATGATCTTAAACCTACTCCTGGGTCACAAGCTCTAAACACTTGGTGCACTGCTCGGTTTCTTGGTATTTCTTCTAAAATAAAGGCGTTATATGTAATGGCCACAAAAAAGGAGGGTAATTGCCCTACATTTAAATGTGGTTTTCACTAACAGTATGTAGAGCTATTCAAAGGGAAGGTTTATATGTACAATACATGCATATTAAAGCAAAGAAAGCGCGCGAATTCAGAGCAGGTTGCTAGTATAACATTAGTACACAAGATGGAGGACTATTCATAAAACGTACGATAACATAACGCGTGATAAATATTATCTCATGTGTTTACGACGTCGTTAACTCGACCAGCGTCGTGGAGTCATTACAACTTCCGTATCCGTCTCATAAATACGCACCCCTTTAAATACGCTTTTAACTAATTTGTTATTATAATTAGGGAAGATTATAAAGAATTTAATTATAACGCAAACTCATGCCTACACTGTTCGATCTCGTAATATATTACATTTTACTAAGCAATTCACCTAATATTCAATAAGATATATTCTCCACTTCAAGAATCCAAGAAATTACTCACTTACTTTAAATCATCAAGTCAATGAGGGTATTTTCAAAATAAACTAATAGACATTACAAGCCAACCAAACAGTAAGTCACTATCTTAAACAGTGTTGCAAGCATTGAGAGTTAGAAAAAAAGGAAAAAGAAAATTCCCGAGTAAATGAAAGAGAAGAAATAACTACCAACATAAAGAAACCCGTGAGGGGACGTTTAAGAATATAATTCCCCTCTGCCGCTGAGAGAGCATCTCCTAAAAAGGCGAGTAACCAACCATTCCTTGGTGGTAGGGGATCAGTTCCCCGACTGGCTTGCAACCATCAGTATGTGAATCCAACCGCCAAGTGACATTAACGCGTTCCGGTCGAGCCGCATGTGGGTCAGACTTACCCTTCTCCCTCCCATCTTGTTAATGCTGCGTTTCTAGTGAACTTTAAGTAATCAATCAGAGTCCTATGAAACTGTAGCATTCCTCTCTTCACTCTATCTTCGAGGTGGCAACGCATCGGTAAAACAAGAGTCAGAAGAAAAGAAGAGTCACTCTTTTTTATTGTCGATGTCCATGGGCGACGGTGGCTACTTACCATCAGATGGGCCGTCTTTAATGATGAGTATGACGGGGAAGGAAGATAAGAGAAGAATGATGCTGCATCTGTGGACCCTGATCACGCATCCAGAGTCCCCTGCAACCGCAGCATTAATCGGATGGGAGACAAAGGGGGTAAGTTAAACCCGCATGCGGCTCCGCGCGACAGACATTTGGCAGTTGTATTCGCATGCTGGTGGTCACAAGCCAGTCGGGTAATAGATTCTCTACCATCCAATGGGGACGCTCACCTCTTGCGAAATGCTCTTGCCAGCGGCAGAGGGGAGTTGTATTCTAACCCGTCCCATAACGGGTCAGAGGAGACGTAAGCTGGTGGAGTAATAAATTTTTTTACCATAAAAAATCTTTACTTTTTCTGAAATATTCTAATCGAAGGTAAATATGTATAAAATTAAATATATATAAGCAGGAGGTCTATTCAGAAAAATGCAGAGTAGTCTACGAGAAAAAACAATTTGGAAACCTCTGATATAAATAAAAATAACTAGGTGAAGTGCGAATGGCTAATAATTAAAACGTAATATAAATTTAACATAAGAGTAATCAAAGTGAGCGAGTGAGTGAGGTGGGTAGATTAATTAAGAAAACCCGTTCCTCGTTACGTCATAAAGTGACTTTACGATTCATAATCGCATTACACCATTTTAATGCAATTCAGTTTTATCTTAATGCCGTCTACGAAGTTAATTTATTTCAAACTATAAGGCTGCGTTTACACCAGAGTATAGAATTGGAACTTTTTTTATGATAGATAAGGGACAAATGAGCAGATCGTCCACCAGATGGAAAGTGGACACCATCCCCCATGGACATCGGGAAAATTAGAGGGCATCTCTAGTTTGCCGCCTTGAAGTGCCTCGAAAATGAGGAGGTGGAGCGAAGAGAAGAATGCTGTGGTTTCAGTGAACTCCGAGCAAGAACCCGGTGTTCATTGGAACCGCAGCAATAATGGGATGGGAGAGGGAGGGGTAGATCTGGCTCCCATACGACTCATCCGGACGCGTCCGAAACACTTTGTGGTCGGATTCACATGCTGGTGGTCGCAAGCCAGTCGAGGAACAGATTCCCTACCACCAATAGGGGTGCTGGTGGAACTTCTTGTGATTCCGGAACTCTTTAGCCTCAGATACTTTAAGAAGCTGATTGTGAGTCCATAGTATATAGTTCAAGGAAGTTTCATGTTTCCCACTTGATTATATAATTCTAAAAATAGTTAACAATGAAGTACGCAAAGAACTCGAACAAACTCCTCAACAAACTCTGTTATTATATTGAAAATATACATCTTTGGAATACTTTCTACTAAGAAGAACGTGGAAACTATACTCAAGGCTTTAATTTCTTAGAGTCTCAATCATATTACATTAAACTAGCGCGTCTCCCGTCTTAATAAAATCCGGCGGGAAGTAACGAAAAAGACAGTGGCACGTGAATTTGTTACGTAATTTGTTTATAATAAGGAAGCTTCCACACGAATGTAAAGCTCGGTTATGGTAGATCCGTGACGGTTTGAAGAGTGACATCGTGTTGAGTTATCATAGTGTACTATAAAAAAGTGAAGTGTTAACTGTGTGTGCCACTCAAACATCAGCTACTGCTCAGCTTCCGTCTAAACTGCATGGTATTATTATATTATATTCAAAAATTCAAGAGTCGCTATCTTTGTGAGTTCCAAAATTTTTTTTACTCTGAGCTTGTAGCTTTTAGTTTTTAGGAGAGCATGGCATGAGTCCGCTATGTTGGTTTTAGAAATATGTCAGTAAGTTAAACATACAGTCTCAAACAAAAAAGGTGCTTTAGCCCATTTACTTGAGAAAAACATAATAATTTGGAACAGAATTGTCTAAGCTGCGTTCAGGTCCAGGGATGTGGTGGTGGGAGCGAGGCTTAATAATTAAAATAATTCTATTGGTCTTAACAACATCCCACGCTTCGCTAGTGGAAAATAAGCCTTATTACTAGCCTTAAACTACGATTAACTTTATAGTTATTCATATAAGCTTAAATTTATAGTATAAAGCATGTAAAATTAGTGTTAATTTACAGTAAAGATGTCCATCACTGTCGAGTACGAGGTGTACAAACATTTGCTTCCACGGTCGAGTGTTGAAAGCAAACTTGCGTCTTCAGTGTCTGAAGTGACCTAAGGAGCTCTACTGGCTGACTATATAAATTGATCTTTAATATGGACGCCGGCTCTATATATAAAAAGGATGACTGTTACGCAATAAAAGTTTAGTTTTTCTCAAAACTCGTGTGACTACAGTGTTGTGTATTTAAAAATAATTTTGCTGAATATTTGAATAATTGGTGTAATTGCTATTTTGCTGAAGAAGTGTTAAATATTAGAGTCAGGAGGTCGAGCGGTGAAGGAGAGTGTTGATGCATTGTAGAAAGGCCTGTTAATACTACACCAAGTTTACAAGCACCAGTCACTGTTCGGCATTGTATATTATTATAGTATGTGTAGCTTTTAGTTCAGAAGTAGGATAGCACACGCAATCCTCCGGTTAAGCGCTTAGGAACTGAAACGGTATTAAACATTTTTGGAACTCTTTTGCTTTGGATACTTTTAAGCATTAATCGTGAAGTTATACAGTAGATTGTAACAGAAAACAGCGCCATCTATTGACATAAACAACTATCCTGTCTCTCAAGTTGGACCATATATCACGCAGTGTGCAAAATTTTATCAAAATAAGTTTAGTAATTTTAGAGCTCATCGCGGAAAAGATAAATTTTGTATTTCTCTACAAACTGAAAAGTTTGAGGAAAAATTACTAAAATATTGAAACCGAAACATTTTTTCAATGAAAATATAACTGGAGAGTTTGAAGCGTAAAACTAATCTCTCGGACGGTGGTCGAGCAAATTTTTAATTTCCTCAGCTTTTCTATATCAAGACTTACTGGCAACACCGAGCACGGCTCATATTTATCCTGTTCACTTCTAAGCGCTCAAATGAGATTATTTATCGGCTTATAGATAGATTTTAATCATTATTACAATTTTTTAAATTAAGTTGGCAATGTTAGTATTTGTCTATATCGTAATATGTCAAAATTTATAATACCTCAGGTATCTGGGGTTTGTGACCCACTAACAGGCTTTTACATCGATCTCGCTACGTGATATTAACTAATTTAAGTCATGGGAACCAGAGGAAGACCTAGCAAATACCACACTGTATTACACATAGATAGCCCTTTGCATTACGATATACATTATTTAATCTATGAAATCACTCTATTTAAGGTGCAGGATGGAACATATATGTGGTTTAGTTTGTAAAGGTATTCTTAAAATAAATCAATAGCAACTACTAATTTATCAAATGCTATCAAAATGTCGCTAAAACTATAACTAAGTGAACTTGTCTATTTAAACATGCATGCTCATGAAAATTATACAAAAGTGAATTGAAAAGTTTGTGAGACGGTCAATCAACCACCTAACAAATAGACTCACTCACCAACACATATATTCAATTATATTTTAATTCATCACTCACAGTGCTATATTCTGTTAAACTTATTATCTCCGTTAGGTTGTTTTTGTATGAAAATTTCCCCCCCATCACATTAAATTTTTTCGGTAAGTATAAAAAATCTAATCATTTTTGTCTAGTTCGACATCCAATCAATAACAAACATTTATTTTCATTATCTTGGACTTCAAAATATTAAGAGTATTGTTGCTATACTACACAATAATACTTAATGAGTCTCGGGACCCAGGAGCAGGTTTAAAGATCTCTTTCATAATATATTAACTCTCACCTCAACCACTCAACCTCTCCAACTATAATCTATACTAATATTATAAAGAAGTAAGATTTGTATTTTTGTATTTTTGTATGTAACGAATAAACATAAAAACTACTGAACCGATTTCAAAAATTCTTTCACCATTAGAAAGCTATAATGTAGCCTGAGTAACAGACGCTATATTTATTACAAGAAAAAATTAGAGATCCCCAGAAAATCTCACTAAAACCAACCCAAGGTGCAAAAAAATAGCCATAAAATATCTTTCATCGCATGCGCTGCGAAAAGTATTGACGATAGAACAAAAAAATGTTCTAGAATATTATAGAACGTATCAATATCTACAAAAAACTCTGCGAGACCATATGTCCAACTATTATAGTTATCATAACTACTTTTTTATATTTTAAAAGTTGATAAAAATGCCTATCAAAATCAGACCATGTTTTCCATACCTTTGTATTAATCCTTATACAAATAAATTATTTCATATTCAAGACTGTTTCAATACCTGTAAATTACTTTTTGAATTATTAAAATCAGACCTTCCATTCAAAAGATATTACGAAATTAAAAATATCAATATAAACAAAAAATACACGCCGACGCGACGGGCCAGTGTAGTTCTATCTCGGTGATACTCGAAGTGCAGCGAGTGGTAGCGAGTAACGCCGAGACGCCGAGGTAGAGGGGCACCGAAATGCGGGAGAGCCAAAATGTTTTAAACTAAATATTCCACCCGTGCTAAGCCGGGATGGGCCGCTAGTAGAGAATAAAGCGAACTTACGTGGACCTCAAGAAGAGTGACCTTAACCACGACATTATAGTGTCGTGTCGTACTAACTTCCATGTTCACTGCGCGACAACACCAGAGAGACTGACTTATCTATCTCATATATTGCCTATAAGTGGGTATACTTGAAATAAAATAAAACGGAAAACACGCGAATACTAATTTATAAACTACACCAGGGAAAGTCTCAAAATCCAAAAAAAAAGAATTATAAAACTAACTGAAGTCGGTTTTTCAAGTCAAGATAAGTTTCTAGACTAAAATGGTGAACTAATCATTAATAGTATTAAATCGACAAAACTGCTGAGATCATGTAACATATCCCATCTTTGTGATAGGATATCAAAGAATAACCAGTTTGCCAATTCTGCGATTTACAGTAATAGAAACGTGAGTTAGCACTGTTCTGCTACTATCGTAACTTATCGATACTCGCTATCGAGTTAATAAAGTATTAGTAAGAATATTACCGTTAATAAATAAGTATAAGTTACTTTTGTTCGCAACACTGTTTATAAATTAGTATTCGCGGGTAGTTCATTTTATCTTATTTCGAGTATACAATGTATAACTTTCGTTCCGATAGGATTGAGTTAATCAGCCAAGGGATATTGCGCAGCACATATTAAAATATTAATTTTGTGAGAGTTTGTGCATATTAAATGACGTCTTTAAATCCAAAATTGGGAGCGATTACTTGCTATTACTAGAAAATTCTACAGTAATCGCATACATCGGAACTATCGAAATAAAATCGCTGTTCTGTAGCCGCGGCTAGCGTTTTTAATGCCACAGGTATATAACTGTCTGCTTGTTTTAAACGATAAAGTGATTTCTTAATGTATAAATCTTCCATACCGGAGAGTTCACTTCACACCTGAACGGCTGGACTGATACTGATAGAATATTAAGTGAACCACACACACAGATTCGATTAGAATATCAATTTGATCAAATGCTTGGTCTCGCTATCATGTTTTAGAAAACAAAAATAGCTAAAAGTACATAAAAATAACAGCCAAAATGTTTAATGCCTCTCATATTTTCAATTCAAATGATATAATAAAATTGTTAGCAGTATTCTATTATAAGTAACAAGGGACACGCATCGCTCTCCAAGCGGTTTACTTTACCTATCAAAATATATAATTTTCAATGTTACAACCCATTAATGGTCCACTGGTGAGCTGGGTCACTTCAGATTGTGGAGAGTGTCAGGCCGTAGTCCACTAACCGGGACCACGCGGGTTGGCAAACTTCTCACATATTTTGAGTTTAAAGAACTCTCAGGAGTGCAGGTTTCCTCACGATGTTGTCCTTCACCGTTAAAGCAAGTGATATTTAATTGCTTAAAACACACATAACTCAGAAAAGTCAGAGGTGTGTGCTCAGGACAGAACTTGGATTTCATGAGTAAGATACCCATCTCTGAAACATTAGGCTATCGCTGCAGTTAGTGAGAAAATATTATAGTCGTCGAGCCTATTTGTGTGGTGTGTCTTGGTTCGGGTTCGCGCGTCTCACTTTTATGTGGGCAGGGTGTTCTTCTGGGTTGTGCCATACGAGTCTGGTTGTTAAAATTCATATAGCAAGGTAACCTTTTTGATTCCTTTTAAATTATGATTTCCGCAAAGTATCGCCTGATACATTTCAATAGAAAATACTAAATTATCAAGGGTGTTGCTAACTACTACTGAATAAACAAACGGGTACGCTAGCGAGTAAAGTGAAGTAGATGTTGTTTATATTAGTTAGTAGTTCCTAAGCGTTGTTTTCACGATGCCTATCTAAGAATGTGATTGGTAGCCGCGGGGAACGAAGCTACTATACTAGTTACACAGCTCTTTAACAGCTCTTTAAGTTTCTTTATCATTACTTGCTATTTATATTTTTATTACAGTCGACCTGAACCGGCTTTACCTGTAGGCTATGTACTACGTCACACAGCTCGACATGCACTTCATCCCCTATTTCAACCCCTTCAAGCTTTTCTTCCGCGATAAAATATAGGCTATATCTTTTCCCAAGCTCTAGTCTATCGCTATACCAAATTTCATCCAAATTGTTTCAGTGGTTTAATCGTGAATGCTCAACTAAGGGAAAGGGAGACAGAGTTACTCTGGCATTTAACTATTTTAGCAGCACTATTGATTACATTTTATAGTTTACTAGTCGACCCGTCCGGCTTCGCCCGGGTGCAATTTAACACGTGTATTTAGCCGTAACCACTATGTCCCTGCATTTTGAATCTGTAATATCTTCAAAAATATTCGTTTAAATTTCATACTGTAAAGGGCCATATTGATCTATATTAAATCCACAATATATTTAAGGTACGTTATTGGATAAGGACTAATGCTGTGTTTAAAATCGCTTCGTAAATAGGCCATTATTTTTTGCAAAAAGTAAAGGATAATAAATGGTTATTGTGGGTTATTCCTAAGAGGTAGACATATACCATCGCGGACTTTTTTGTAGACATTTTTAATGTGTACAATACTATAGTACATTATTTGGATCTATCTCGAAGGATTCAGCCAGCGTTTGCAATGTAAGCGCAAAAAAATGTGTTTATTTACGACATCACATTAGAAACCTCTACAATTATCAGTGTTTCTCTACTATATTATGTATGTATTATACATATAAACCTTCCTCTTGAATCACTCTATCTATTTAAAAAAAACCGCATCAAAATCCGTTGCGTAGTTTTAAAGATTTAAGCATACATATGGATATAAGGACAGAGAAAGCGACTTTGTTTTATACTATGTAGTCATTTGAAAATACCTTTCGGCTCTGATCTGATAGGTATGCGGCAGTTTGACGAGTAATTTTATGGACCAAACATTAACTATTATAGTGTAGTGTAATCCTTATTTTAGATCACGTGAGAATTTTTTATTATTGGTGGCTTTTTTATTTTTTTATTATTATAAGTAAAGAGGTCGAGCAATAGGCGAGAGTGTACACATAGGAGAAAATATAATTAATCATGCTTCTGAGTCTCAAGCCCCAGACAACACTAGGCTTCCTCTCTAAACCGTCTTACTATCTGACTTGTTACTAACATATAAATGTTATTACTAATAATAGACATTTGGATGTTTGTTACTCGATCAGGCAAAAACAGCTGAATCGATTTTAATGAAATTTGGCACACAGATACTTTATACATTGGATTAACACATACAATTTTTATCTCTGAAAAAAAAAATAGTTCTTGCAAGAAAAATGTATTTTAGTATCACATGTAGTAAATTGTAATCGTGCGAAGCCGGGGCGAACTCATATATATGTCGGGGCGTAAATTAGACTTAGGCTGACGTAACCTTAGATTTAAACAAGGAACAGGGCAGTGGAGGCGAGTGATTCAATTAAATAAAGGAAGTCCTTAATAAGCCTACACCTTGGTCATAAGTCTAAGGCACTGCTTTGGTTCCTGTCGTAAATGTTTGATGTAAGCAGTGATAGCCCAGTGGTTAAGACATCAGTGTCTTACTCTGGAGGACCGGGTTTGATCCCCCCCACAGGCACACACCTCTGACTGTTCTGAGTTATGTGTGTCTTCAGTAATTTAAATATCACTTACTTTAACGGTGAAGAAAATCATCGTGAGGAAACCTGCACTCCTGAGAGTTCCCTAAAAGTTCTCAAAGGTGTGTGAAGTCTGCCAACCCGCACTGGGCCAGCGTGGTGGAATATGGCCTAACCTCCTCCTTAGGAGGAGAAGGTCCGGATCAGCAGTGGGCTATTAATGGGTTTTGATGATAATAATGTTTGATTATTTATCGGTTCAGTAGCAGTAACGTTGCATTCACCCAAAAGTCCATTCAATATTATCACCCCTCTTGTTGTGTTCTTTTCTTTCTTTTTTTCTCCGAGTTATATTTGTTAATAGTAAGTACAACTTCACAATATAAGTTATAAAACGTGTAACCTTTCAGGTTTAATATAAAGTTTCTCAATTTATCCTCACACCTACTCCTACCTACTACGGAACAAACTTGACTATGCAAAGTACTCATACGAGTACACGTACTCATACGAGTACAACTTGTAACAGAAATGTTGTTATAATCAACGCTTGAGGTTTGAAGCTTTCCTTTTGGAGCAAACTTATTGAACTTATGATTGCTTTGGTTTTTCTGGTTTTATATATCTAATGTATTGTATTTATTTGTAACTAAAGATTTTCCCCGATTTCGCAAAGTGTCTCTTCTATAATTGGCATGTATTACATAAATAAACCTTTCTCTTAAATCACTCTATCTGTTAATGAATACGGCATTAAAATCTGAATCGAAGTTAAAAAGATCGCGTACACACAGAAATGAAGAAGATTGTTTTTTTCTCAGAGAAGCGAGGGTTTTATTCATAAAATCTGTATCAATATCAATATGTTGAAGCATATCACCAATAAATACCATTTTAGGGTTCCAAAATGTGATAAGTATACCGGCATAAGGGCCAAACATCCGCTGGGATTGCTGAAAAATGCGAATTCTGTTACCTACTTAATTTTATTACTTGATATAACATTTTCTGCCACAAAATAACCATTTCTGTCTCAATGTCTGGCACTGTCTATCACTGACTCTCTGAGTCTCTCCCAATGTCACACAGTCTCTTATTGTCTACCACTAACTCTCACTTTCTCATTATCTCTCTGTCTCTCACTGTATTATTGTCTCTTCCTCTCTCCATATCTCTGTCTCACTCACTATCTCAGTGTCTCTATCTCTGTTTCTTACTAGCTCAAAAACGGCTTATCTTAGTAGCTTACACTCTCTTTTTTTCTAGTACGAAATATACTAATATTATTATTCCTACTAATATTATAAACGCGAAAGTTTGTAAGAATGTATGGATGTCTGGATGTTTGTTACTCTTTCACGTAAAAACTACTGAAAAGATTTTAATGAAACTTTATAATAATGTAGCTTACACATCAGAATAACATAAAGGCTATAATTTATAATGATATAATTAAATAATTCTCTTATGATCTGTAGTATATAAGCATTAAAGCCGATATCGGAGGAACCTGTCAGTGTCGGTGATGACGGCTGACCTTATCACCCTCACCCTCAGCCTGACAACAGCACGCGACTATTAAATGAGCTCTAGATAACACCATATTTATTTAACGCTTATTCGATAATAACTATTATAAAATAATCTTATATATAAAATTCTCGTGTCACAATGTTAGTTACCATTCTCCTCCGAAACGGCTCGACCGATTTTTATGAAATTTTATATGCATATTCAGTAAGTCTGAGAATCGGCTACTATCTATTTTTCATACCCCTAAGTGATAAGGGTGGCCCACCCCGAATTTTTAAGGCAAAACAATGTCTGCCGGGTCAGCTAGTACTATATAAAAAAAACTGTTTGTTTGTTGACTACTTTTTATCCCACACAAATGAACAATTCTTGCAGAATACTAATATAAAACGATATTGCTATCAATTGCCTTAATCACTTATAAGCTTTGTCCTGATGAACTCAGGCAGTTTGACGAGTAATTTCAAAGTGAATATCGTTTTCCATGCATCATGTTTTAAAGTTTTAAAGGAGCTTTGTAAACCTTAACAAGGGTCGCAAGTTCTAGCCTAAGAAAGGAGATATTTTGTTTTTCTATATTGTAAATGTGAAAGTTTGAATGTTTGTATGATTATTCCTCAATGACACAAAATGGCTGAACGGATTTCAATTAAATTTAGCACATAGATACCTCATAACCTGGATTAACACATAGTATTTTTATATCCCGTAAAAATTCAGAGTTTCTGTGGAAATAGTAACATATGTTTACTGAACGCCTGATTATATTTTTGTATAGCAATATATTAAAAAAAAATATTTAAGTACACTGCGAATCTGGGGCAGATGGACTAGTACATTATTAAACTTTTCTTTTTCTTTATACCTGTACTTTACTCCAAAGATCGCAAGTATCTCGAGAAAGAAAAAGAAAACTTTTAACGCACATACAAGTCCCACATACCGCAAAGAGGCGAAGTTGTATCCGATGTCTGCGATAACTTTACTCAACGAACAAACCTACGTATATACTATACTAGCCGACCTACTCCCCCTTCGCTGCGGTGGTTGTCTCAATCACACACTTACTTATTTATTCATTCATACTACCCGCAACTACGAATCATATCTCTGATCGTTTAGGAAGCGTTCGTAATAAACGTTTTCGTTCGACTGTTTTTTCTCCGACTTACTGCAGCAAATCCGACTACCGCGAAAAAGTCTTCTCATTTTTCAAGTTAACATATATTCTATGACACTCACTAATAATGTGGCTTTCTATTGGTAAAATAATTTTCAAAATCGATTCAGTAGATCCAGAGATACCTATAGATTAGTATCTGTCCGCGACTTCTTCCTCAGTTATTTTTAAAATGGTGATTAGAATAAATTAAAAGATTTACTCAAAAGTATCCTTTATGTTATTCTAACTTATACAGTGTCCGTATTTGAATATTTCATTCTAAATCTGTTGAGATGTGTCTGTTTAAGTTTTCTCCCTTCAGGACTATCACAGGGAAAAGAGTAGCCTATGCGCTAATCCAGGTCCAATCCCTTATAAGTTTTATTTACCTCACCTGCAAACGTTTCCACTACCACGTTCTAAAAATCGGGGTTACGCTAATAAAAACAGTCTCCTCGCATCCTCTATAAACTATACCCGCCTTCAAACGTCTTTTCTAAAGGAAACAAACCCAAAAACGATTGTAAAAAGCAACCTTCCCGCATTTTCCCGCTTCCCGTTTTTTTCTCTCTCTTTCTTTTGACGTCTTTAAACTGGGGAAACCGTACTAAAAAAATAAGTACTAATAAAAAAAACAATCACCCTAATTCCCCTAAAAATTATTTCCCGCCTACAATACACGTTGACCCGTGAGGGGAGGGGTTAGAATACAATTCCTCTCTGCCTCTGGGAGAGCATCTCGTAAGAGCCGAGTAACCCAGCACCCCCTTGGTGGTAGGGGATCTGTTCCCCGACTGGCTTGCGACCACCAGCATGCGAAACCGACCGCCAAGTGTCTCTGATGTGTTCCGGCCGAGCCGCATGTGGGCCAGATCTATTCCTCTCTCTCCCATACCATTTCTGCTACGATTCCAATGAACACCGAGTTCTTGCTCAGGGTCCATTGAAACCGCAGCAGTCTTCTCTTCGCTCCTCCTCCTCACTCTATCTTCGAGGCGGCAACGCATCGACAAAACAAGAGATACCCTCTAGTTTTTTCGATGTCTATGGGCAACGGTGGCCACTTTCCATCATGTGGATCGTCTGCTCGTTTGTCTCTTCATCCCTTATGTATCATAAAAAAGAAACAACAATCGTGTTGGAGAGTTTTCCAAGAATGATTTAAAAAAACAACCTTCCCACGTTTTCTCTCTCTCTCTTTCTGCACGTTGCCCCAATTTAGAGAAACCGCACAAAAGAAATAACAAGTATATTTAAAATAAAATACAAAATGTAGCTAATCTAAAGCGTTGGAAAATTTAATTTCCTTGCACTTCAATTTATCTTCATTTCACATAACCGTTGAAAAGATTACATATCGGACTCGTACGTTATTTGTAACACGCTGTGACGTAATCAGTGACGTCATTCGCACGTCACTCGTTTAATTATTCTTTATTTTTCCTCTCTTCGATAAGATTATTTTAACTTGGTAGTACTTTTATTAAAAAATACCTCCACCGGCTTAACTACTTACAACCTATATGTCCATAGATCAGAAGCAGTTTGACTAGTAATTTCTATCTATCATAGCCAAAGTGAAGGATGTTTTCCGATTGAAAAAAATCGGAAAGCCCAGGTACTTCCCAGCTTCCTGTTTTAGGTCTTCTATCAGGTAACTGCTATTAAGTCTTCAGAATCTTGTGAGTTGTTATGAAGATGTGAAAGTCCTGTAAACTTACACGTGGACCACAAGCCCCAGGTAATAATATAGAGTATATTGGGTCTGTCTGTACGTTTTAGTATAATTTATGAAGAGTCGAATATAGCAAATAATAGAGCACGATACTCGTTTGTCGCTTTATTCGCCTCCCGGGGGCCATCTGATTTGTTCGTATAACTTTATATTATACGAGACGTGGTTGCGATAACATTATCTACTAGGAAATGTTGCTTTTTTACATCTAAATCTATACTATAATATTATAAAGTGGAAAGATTCGTTTTTGTATGTTTGTAACGAATAAACTCAAACACTACTGGAGCGATATCAGAAATTCTTTCATCATTATAATGCGACACTATCCCTGAGTAACCAAATAAAATTTCAATAACAAAGGTGAGAGTTTAAATAAATAAATGAGTGAATGTGTGAGTGAATGTACAGTTTGAATTCATCTCAGCGAAGCAAGAGCGGGTCGGCTAGTTAATTATTACTCGACTACGGCGAAGCCAAAAGGAAGGGTTATGATTTTGGCAGACTATATATGTAGGTATGTATGTTTGTATGTTCCACTCTAGCGCCTAAACTACTGAACCAATTTTCTTGAGTGAGATGTCAATAGATTCGTAATAATAGCGCGGGTGATAGGTCATAGGCTATAAAAATTTTATGATTTTTTTTAATGACCGAATTGTTTAAATTCCGATTCTAACCTCGAAAAAAATTAAACTGAGATAATTATCACGTGTTTGGTATCAATAGAAAGGTCTTGACGAGCACATTACAAATATGTATCTTATTGGTTAAGTCAACATACATGTTTAAAACGCTGTCGTATAGTCCGCGCGGTCCTGTCGTTGCAGTTATTTACTCGTTTAAGCAAATGAAAACCAACATTACGTTACAACATGAGATTATAAAGGTTATCTCGATCGGGAAACGGAATACTATTAAATAAAAAAAAACAAAAAAAACCTATAAATGCATCGGTATAAAAATGGTCAAGGTAGAACCGTGTTCGCACCCTATACCCACCATGTCTATTTCATGGTAGTGTTCTCAAATCATAATAGGTATACATAGGTAATATATGTATATATTTTCCAATAAACTTTTCTTTCTTTCTATCAAGTATTTGTACTTTTAGGCATATTTTTTATATATAGCTCTACTTCTCAATATAAATTGTATAGTATATTAAATAGATTGATAGATAAATAGGCAATATAAATTATTTATTAGCTACTCATCGTGGAAAGCACATACATAACGGGGTGATGACAGTTGACCTTATCCGACTGATAGCGGTCGACACGCAAACAGCAAATGAAAGCTTAGATTACTAAATCTTATCCGTTTTAATTTGTATACAGACGTACTGCTTATCTATAGAATAAGGTATATCTCCGGAATAAAGAAATAATAAATAAGTTCGGCAAAGGAAGTAAAAGAGTACTCTCATATATAACCGACTAGTCGACTCGTCCCGGTTTCGCACGGGTGCAATTTATCACGTGAAATACTTAGGTATATCAAAAATATAGAGTCACTAACAACAGTAAATATGTTTTATTTTTATCCCACAGGAATTCTGTTTTTTTATGGGATAAAAAGTAGTTTATGTGGTTATCAATTTTCATCAAAATCCATTCAGCTGTTTGTGCGTGATTTAGTAACATACATCCAAACGTCTAAACATCCAAACTCACATTTATAACATTAGTAAGTTAGTCAAAGTAAAATTGTTTTGCACGCCGTGACGTCTTTGTTAATTGACTTTTTTTACGATCCATAAAATACAGCAATTTAAATGTTGTAGAAGCAGATATATTAGAAGTATGGTAATTATTATCTATACTTATAATTACATACTTATACTTATCTATATCTATACTAATATTATAAAGAAGTAAGATTTGTATTTTTGTATGTAACGAATAAACATAAAAACTACTGGACCGATTTCAAAAATTCTTTCACCATTAGAAAGCTACATTATCCCTGAGTAACATAGGCTATATTTATTACAAGAAAAAATTAGAGATCCCCAGAAAATCTCACTAAAACCACAAAAAAATAGCCATAAAATATCTTTCATCGCATGCGCTGCGAAAAGTATTGATGATAGAACAAATAAATGTTCTAGAATATTATAGAACGTATCAATATCTACAAAAAACTCCGCGAGACCATATGGCTATTGTAGTTATATCAATATATACTTTTTTACGTTTTAAAAGTTGATAGCAATGCCTATCAAAATAATACCATGTTTTCCATATCTTTGTATTAATTCTTATCAAAATAAATAATTTAGTATTCAAGACAGTTTCAATACCTGTTGATTACTTTTTGAATTATTTAAATCGGACATTCCATTCAAAAGATATTACTAAATTAAAAATTTCAAAAATACACACCGACGCGACGGGTCGGTGTGGCTCACCACGCAGCGCAGCGAGCAACGCAGCGAGAGCGAGAAGCTCTCAGAGTCGAGACACCGACATGCGGGAGAGCCAAAATGTTAAAAAATATTATCCACCCGTGCGAAGCCGGGACGAGCCGCTATTAATAATAATTTAGAAAATGCTTCATAGTAGAGTATCATCATCATAAAAGTTTCAAGTGTTACATGGATATGGTCATCTTTATATGCCTATAATTCTTCTATACGTCTGTATATTATTTAACTTCTCTTACACATCTCGCTGACTGGTGAGTTTTTTTGTATATCAGAACATAGAGCTTCTACATAGGCCAAGTAAATGCTGCAATGATCATTTTTTGGATTTCTTTTTTCTTCATTGTAGCGCAAGTGAATCTCTATATGAATAATTGTAATAACTTCAATGATACATTGTTGTTTACATTCACAATAATTAGATACAGTTGATCCAAAATGTAAGTAATCATTGCATTGATTTATCCATAATAGACAGTGAGTCAAGGGAAAGGTTTTTATGTATAACACATACCAATAATAGTAGAGAAACCGTACAAAGCTAGAGCGGGTTGCTAGTAAATAAATCGGCTAAGTGCGAGTGTGGAACTCGCGCTTTGAGGGTTCCATACAGTTTTAATAAAGGGACAAACACTATAAAATTTAGATTTTCGTGTGTGGGTTAAAATATTATCAAAAGTAGTATTGGGGGCATTTAATCCCGAAATTAGTAATGCGTGTTTCAATTGACATATTTATAATTACCTACAAAAAGAATAAAAGAAAATATGATGAAATATTTTTACCAAAATAATTCAATAAAAATAATTTTAGTCGTTGAACATATATTAATAAAATATATATTGTCAAATAAAGAACCTCCTTCTTTTTTAAGAGTCAAGTAAAATATTTTACAAGTTGTCATTTAACAACATGTCATATCGTCAACAGACGTTACTAGGATTAGCGCCCCATATAGCTTCATATTCATTTCACACGACACGACGACAAAAACTTCGATGTTTGCGATTTCACTAATATTCGAATATGTTATACATACATGTTTTCGGTACAGATGTAAACCCTGATGAACGTTAATCTAGAAAGAAGGCTTTGAAAATTTGAGTGACTGGATTAGGTGCCTTTAAAAACCTTATTAAACCGACTCAAAATAAAAAATTTAGTTAATTAAATAATAGAATTTATATTTTACCAATTAATCTTTTTAAATACATTTTTGCATTACAAATTATTTCTTTCTTTCTTCGAATAAATTTATTTAAAGTTTTTAAATTTAAATTTCATAAAATTAAACTCGTTAACCAGACTTAAAACGGTAAAAATATTTTGTATCTGTATCGAGGGGTATATTTTATAACTTACTCGAGTATTATTAAAATCGTAAACATCGATTTTTCATGTCCCCATATGTATAAATACCCTATAGAAAAATTACTTGTAATCACTTAAGAATAAATGGCCATATTTATTGATTGCTTAGACATAGAAGTTTGATATTTTCGCACGTAAGATATTATAGACATGTTTAATATTTATTTCAACTTGATAACTTCACGTATTCTTCAAATAATGCGTCAAAACCTAAATATATAAAAGATCATTTTTTTCGTGATGTAGCATTTTGATGTAACGCCTGGGTATTTTGATTTAAGTTTGATTTTTTGCCATCCGCAGGAGATTAATATTAATTTCAACTTGAAACCTAAACGCGATCCTGAGAAAAAGATTCCTGGCAGACGGACAACGGGTACGGAAACCTCAAAATACATTTAATATCATTTGATTGAAGATATCCAATGTTACCCGTAATTGACCGTCGGCGTTGTTATGGTCGTTGTGTAAATCAAAACAAGCCGTCATCAAAGAGAATGTCCCGCGGGTATACTAATGTAAGATTCACTCGGCTGCTGCCCTATCTGTGTTTGCATCCTATTTACGAGTAAAAGTACCCTGGACAGATGAACTCAAAGAAACCCTATCTTCCGCTTTCATTTACTTTAGCGACTTGCGACTCACACTGCGCTCAGCCGCTATAAGGTGGTAATGAGATATTAAGATTATTTTTTATTAACGATAGCGGCCCAACCCGGCTTCGCGCGGGTGGAATATTATTTTAAAAAATATATTGGCCCTCCCGCATTTCGATGCCCCCTCTCTTGCCGAGTTACTCGCTGCGCTGCGTCGCTATACTGGCCCGTCGCGTCGTCGTGTATTTTTCGTTTATATTGATATTTTTAATTACGTAATATCTTTTGAATGGAATGTCCGATTTTAATAATTCAAAAAGTAATTTACAGGTATTGAAATAGACTTGAATACGAAATAATTTATTTGGATAAGGATTAATACAAAGTTATAGAAAACATGGTCTGATTTTGATAGGCATTTTTATCAACTTTTAAAATGTAAAAAAGTAGTTATAGTGACGTAACTATAATAGTTGAACATATGGTCTCGCGGACTTTTTTGTAGATATTGATACGTTCTATAATATTGTAGAACATTTTTTTGTTCTATCATCAATACTTTTTGCAGCGCATGCGATGAAAGATATTTTATGGCAAATTTTTTGGCACCTTGGGTTGGTTTTCGTGAGATTTCCTAAGGATCTCTAATTTTTTCTTGTAATAAATATAGCCTATGTTACTCAGGGATAATGTAGCTTTCTAATGGTGAAAGAATTTTTGAAATCTGTCCAGTAGTTTTTATGTTTATTCGTTACATACAAAAATACAAAAATACAAAAATACAAAAATACAAAAATACAAATCTTTCCTCTTTATAATATTAGTATAGACTTGCTTTCGTTTTGCTGAGTAATTAACTTTTAAATAGTTATTTTTCATAGTAGATTTATCAAAGATAATAAGAATATTATTTTAAGCTGGAACTAGTTTGTTATCTATGAACAACGATTCAATTTAATGAAAAGTTGAATAAGAAATGTGTGAAAGAAGTGCAACTAATTTGAGGCCAATCAACAAATAACTGTAAATAATTTCCTTTTTTCTCATATATATGTTCATATTTTCCGATGCAGAATACCTGATAGAAAATTACATCTAATTAAGTTTAAAATGTGTGTAAAAAGTTGTATTTTAAATATATTTTTAAAGTACAAATACTTTGCTAAATGAGCTTGGTTGTGTTTAGATTAGAAGAGACTTACGAGCAGTAATATATGTAAAAGAGTAACACTAAAATACCATTGAGTAAACGCAACGTAGTTACTGCTCCTGAACCGATAAAGATCCAAATATAATGATCTCTTACAATTACAACAGGAACCTAAGCAGTGCCTTGGACATGTGACCAAGGTTTACCCGCCACTTACTTCCATTGCTTAGTTTCACTGTTTAAACCTAAGCTTAGGTTAACCTAAGCCATACTTACTCTCCAACATATATTTATTTATAAACAAGAATTTATTCATTTAAAATGGTCACGTTGTTTCATGAATCTCAACTCAAAAACTGTCTTATCTTTTAGCGCCCTCGTAGGATTGTAGTGTGTAAGTCTAACGTGTGTAATGTATCCATGTGTGCGATCGTAGTGCTCTGATTCGTCAGGTAGCTGTGTGCGTGTTGGTTTTGCTCAATGCAAGTCGTAGCTAAACGTGAGATGACGCTTTGTATACGCGTCATTAGTATCGTGTAAGTGGCGGGGGTACTCATAAAAATTTCATTTGTCAATCTGCGAGTACAGTTCACTACGAATGTGTTACTCGTGCTAAGAGATAGATAAATTTACTGTATGTCTGTATGTAGATAAACAGAACTTGTAAATATTTTATTATTAAGATTTTGGTAGGTATTCATTATGTAGTAATATGGCGGTTTAACACTTACGCCGTTAATATCGAGTTTAGCTCGACATGTTTCGGCAAACTCCGGTTCCCATCCTCATGGAGCGTTCGCTGTAAGGTCGCGAAGACGACTGCGGGCAGTTAGTTATAAAGTAGTAGTAGCGGGTAGATCATTTTGTATTATTTCAAGTATACCGACGTGAAGACAATATATAACCTTTAGTGCGATAGATTAGTCTCAGTCTCTCTGGTGTTTTCGTGCAGTGAACATGGAAGTTAGTGTCGTGATTAAGGTCACCCTTCTCGAGGTCCACGTAAGTTTACTTTATTATCTATTGTAGTTGGCGAGGTCGAGTGGTGGAGGTGAGAGTTAATATATTATGAAAGAGCTCCTGGGTCTCAAGCTTCAGGCACTGCTCGCCTCAGTCTACATTGCATGTGTATACGTATTGTTGTACAGTAATGGGTATCATATCTCTCTCATATATACTTAGCAAATATGTTATAAGTAACAATACATACATGTCGGAAGTATAAATTAGCCTTAGGTTAGGTTAGCCTTGTGTTATATGAATAAATGTAAATGATTGTATATTCTTTATGTTTCCGACATACATATATAAATATTATTTCAATGATTTAATAATGTAAGGTTCTAATAAAATAATATAAATAAAACTTCTCGTGCACTGTTATGGGGTGTAAATAATTCGCTATGGTGGCAACACTGATTGTTGGTGCAAAACCAACACGCACACATTTCCTTTTTCCGTAACAACTTTCGAGGTGTTTCGTTCCGGACACGTTCCAACAAGTAAGCTTAATTTTTTGATGGGTATATCCACAACTAACAAATGCACACATTGCAATAATGGTGTAGATGATATTTATCATCTTTTGATGGAGTGTGTACGAAGCGAGGCGGTGAAACCACACATTTTAATATCGTATAATGTTGGTATTTGTAACACCTTGCTGGCCACACCGTCAGCAAGTGAAGTTAAATTATTAGTGAGAATGTACGAATTATAAGTAAGTAACTATTAGATAGATATTTATTGACGTATTGTGTGGATGTGTGGTGTACAATATATTATTATATTTTTAGTGTATTAAATACTATATACGTTTTATGCGATGTGTAAGTTGCAGGGTATGGTGTAAGGTGTAATAGTGTAATATGTAATTTGATATGTATGTATATGTAACTTTTCTGTACGGGAGTAGTACTTTTCTGTAGTTAACTGTAGGTATGACTCAACTCCCATGAACAATGAGAAGAAATAAAAAAAATCTGAAAGTTTAATCACAATATGCTCAAAGTGTTTATATTAGAACCACAATAAAAATTCTGTCAAATCTCGTAGTTTTATCACTCTGCGATCGCTGTTGCCTTGATAAATATTTAATACATCAAATTAGACTAATTTATAAAACATGCAGTAAAACTGTTCTATTGATTAAGTCGAATTCGTCGTATTATAATATAATATCCGTGAGTTTATCTTTATCTACATTAGGTGTCCTTTGCTTTGCTGGTTTTAAAATGGATGATAGAGGTTACTTTCCACTATGAATCGCATCTGAATACCTTACCTTCTCAACTTCTTATAATCCTTGTTTCATTTATCTAATATAAACCCTCATAAGAATTTCACTCATTTGCATATCCGTCCACCCTCTTACCTTCAACTCACCCAATTACTCAACTATGTTTCGAATGATTTCCAAACTCATACATCCACCAGCTATCTATTCGCATAAAACTCATGTACTCACTTCTTATTTCATATATCCATCCACATACATATAATATATAATATAGGTTGATCGAATGTTATGTTTTTTTATTACTATAACAAGACCTAATTCAACAAAATTAAACTAGATGGCGCCACCAGTCAATTGTATCGCACAAGCACTTTTTACTTTCTAATCGTGTAGCGGCGGCCGTTACCAGCAGTCCATGTCTAATTCAGCAGGACCCCATTCGGTGTCCAGTTCAGCCGGTTCTAATCCAGCGATCGACAGCGCTTCAGCGTCTGCTCTCTGTAAGGAGACACCCGCGAGCACTGTCCATACCACTGTACTAGAACTCCGACGACCCGGTGATAGTCAGCGCTTCAGCGTCTGCTCTCTGTAAGGAGACACCCGCGAACACTGACTATTGCACCAGTCTTAGCTGCCATTGCATAGCTGACGACAGCGCTTCAGCGTCTGCTCTCTGTAAGGAGACACCCGCGAGCACTGTCCATACCACTGTACTAGAACTCCGACGACCCGGTGATAGTCAGCGCTTCAGCGTCTGCTCTCTGTAAGGAGACACCCGCGAACACTGACTATTGCACCAGTCTTAGCTGCCATTGCATAGCTGACGACAGCGCTTCAGCGTCTGCTCTCTGTAAGGAGACACCCGCGAGCACTGTCCATACCACTGTACTAGAACTCCGACGACCCGGTGATAGTCAGCGCTTCAGCGTCTGCTCTCTGTAAGGAGACACCCGCGAACACTGACTATTGCACCAGTCTTAGCTGCCATTGCATAGCTGACGACAGCGCTTCAGCGTCTGCTCTCTGTAAGGAGACACCCGCGAGCACTGTCCATACCACTGTACTAGAACTCCGACGACCCGGTGATAGTCAGCGCTTCAGCGTCTGCTCTCTGTAAGGAGACACCCGCGAACACTGACTATTGCACCAGTCTTAGCTGCCATTGCATAGCTGACGACAGCGCTTCAGCGTCTGCTCTCTGTAAGGAGACACCCGCGAGCACTGTCCATACCACTGTACTAGAACTCCGACGACCCGGTGATAGTCAGCGCTTCAGCGTCTGCTCTCTGTAAGGAGACACCCGCGAACACTGACTATTGCACCAGTCTTAGCTGCCATTGCATAGCTGACGACAGCGCTTCAGCGTCTGCTCTCTGTAAGGAGACACCCGCGAGCACTGTCCATACCACTGTACTAGAACTCCGACGACCCGGTGATAGTCAGCGCTTCAGCGTCTGCTCTCTGTAAGGAGACACCCGCGAACACTGACTATTGCACCAGTCTTAGCTGCCATTGCATAGCTGACGACAGCGCTTCAGCGTCTGCTCTCTGTAAGGAGACACCCGCGAGCACTGTCCATACCACTGTACTAGAACTCCGACGACCCGGTGATAGTCAGCGCTTCAGCGTCTGCTCTCTGTAAGGAGACACCCGCGAACACTGACTATTGCACCAGTCTTAGCTGCCATTGCATAGCTGACGACAGCGCTTCAGCGTCTGCTCTCTGTAAGGAGACACCCGCGAGCACTGTCCATACCACTGTACTAGAACTCCGACGACCCGGTGATAGTCAGCGCTTCAGCGTCTGCTCTCTGTAAGGAGACACCCGCGAACACTGACTATTGCACCAGTCTTAGCTGCCATTGCATAGCTGACGACAGCGCTTCAGCGTCTGCTCTCCCGTAGGAGACACCCGCAAACACTGTCTAACGCCAACAGCCGCAACCCGGGATTCCTATTATTTCCCTGTTCGGACTTCGACCACCTCATAATCATCGTGCAGCCAGCGACGGACTTGCGCCCCTCTACTTGGTCATCGTGCCATCTCATCGAAATCCCTCCATCATCACCGGCATCACATCTAGCTTCCCCCACTACAACGTTACATTACTAAATAATATTATGTAACATTTAAAATATGATTTAGGTATATTATTACAGCATTATTAATATATTTAATTTGTAGCTATTTGTATGTAAGAAAACATTAAATATTACAATTTATCATCTTAATAAAAATTCTCATTCAAACCACGACGCGAAAAAAGACCTTTTATAAGAGGAAAATAAATTATTATGAAATCGGCTTAAGTGAAGCAATAAAATATCATTCGAGGTAAGCTTTCTTATTTGAAGCTTTTATTTTTTAATTACGTCATATAATTATTGTAATGAAAATTACCATAACTTTTTTATTATTTCGCGTATCTCTGGTATTACAACCAAAACATCCACACTGACCTGTGTTTCTCATATAACTGATCCAGTGTGTTCAAGATTGTATCTGTCTGTACGGTTGAATGAGAGATTGAATGAAAGTGTAAATGTCAATATTTAAAGAGTTTTAATATAAGTTCTTAAAAAGAGGTAGGTAAACTATATTTTAACTGCGAATGAATATTTGGCAATAATACATTACATCACAGATTATAAATAATTCAATCACTTCCCTCACATTTCGCGAATAACTGGGTTATCTAAACAACCTTAATACTGAATAAATAATATCAATACATACATAAATATTGTTAGAATTTGATGAAAGGGTTGTCAGAAATATAAATGTTATAGTTCAAATATATTCTGAAATTAATGAACAACTTCGTTCATTTGCAAAAAATCTATAAAAAAATAAATACGACAACACCAACTACCGGTTACGATTGTGAGTCTAATTTAAAGTTCCGGAAATACAGATAAAAATCCTAACCTAAAGTCTATCAAAATTGCTCTAGCTTAACAAAAAATATATGTAGAAGTGTTTACTGTGGACTCTGGTTGTACCGAATTTGATGTAATTTTATGAAATTATATAGTAATCGAAAGAACATATTTTATTATTCTAAGCAAAACGAGGCTACAGCTACTATAAGTTTAAAATAATTCGGCCAAGTACGAGCGTGGAACTCGCGCTCTGAAGGTTCCGTACAATTTCAATTAAAGGGACAAACATTATCAAATGTTGATTTTCGTGTGCGGATTAAAATATTACCAAAAATAGTATTGGGGGGCATTTATTACCGACATTAGTAATGCGTATTTCAATTAACATATTTATAAACTTACAAAAAGGATATAAAAAAATATAATAAAACATGTAAAAAAAATAATTTCACTAAAATAATTTTTAAGTACATAACATATATCAGTAAAACATAATTGTCTAATATAAAACCTCCTTGTTTTTTTGGAGTCAATTAAAATATTTTACAAGTTGTCATTTAAAAGAAAAACTAATTGTAATCACTTCAGTATAAATGGCTATATTTATAGATTGCTTATATTTACAAGTTTAATTGTTTCACAGCTTTAAAATATTATAGACTGACATGTTTGATATTAATTTCAACTTGGTAACTTTACGTATTCTTCAAATTATGCGTCAAAACCTAAATATATAAAAGATCATTTTTTCGTGATGTAACTAATATTTTGAAGATTTTGGCCTATACTAGTACTATAAGACCTTGCTTCTTGCCAAAAATCATGTTCCTAGGTCAAAATACAAAGCCTGGGAATTTTGATTTATCTCGAAAATCAAAATTGCAATACATGAGATAAAAGCGGCTGCGGGTTTTCATTAAAACGACTTAGCAGTTTAATATTTTTACATATTTGGGAAAACTAGAGATTAAAATGTTTTGAATGAATTTCAACTTGATATCTTTCGTTTCCTGAGAAAAAGGGTCTTGCGTAACGGTCAAAAAAAGTTAATTTTCTATTGTGTTAGAAAAAAAATTACAGTCTTTTTAATTTTGTTTCTCTACTTGTGCTATGAGACCTTGCTTCATGCTAAATATCACGACTCTAGGTCATTGAGCCTTATAATTATGTCACGCGATCATGAGCAAAAAGGGTCTTAACAGCGGACAGACAGACAGACGGACAACAAAGTGATCCTATAAGGGTTCAGTTTTTCCTTTTAAGGTTCGGAACCCTAAAAATATAACTGAGTTTGTAATTATTTTAAAATGTGTGTTACTTTAAGTCAGAACAAAACAATTCCTAAACAAATAAAAATGTATATAGAAATTATTGTACAATGAGATTATATTATATCTGGAGCATAGAACCTTTATTACATCTCATTGATCCCCAAAACATTTTCTTTAATTTGATTGTCCTGTAACTCGTCATTGACTACTGACGGTGATGTCATCTACATTGGGTATTACTTTAATTATTCTTTTTTCTTGAGTTTAATTTTCTCATTTTCAGTAAATATTTTACAATATTAGAGAAGTAGTATAAACTCCCCTTTTAACTCGGTTAGAAATACTCTAAGTTGGCGCTAGCGTCTAACAACCCCAATGAAAGAGGGTTGCGCGCTCAGTAGTGGCCGCGACGCCTGTGCGGACGGACGTGCCGCGTCCCGTGAAGTGCAGTGATCGCGACGAGTGCTGTTCAGTGCCTGTGGATCTAATTGTGTAACGTGTTAAATACATACGATATATCATGTGAATGTGGCCAAAGGATTTTACTCGTATTTGTAAGTACAGTGATAGATATTAGATTTTTATTAATTACGATTAGGTTTAGTTATTAGGCCCCACGTTGGGTGCCAAAATATTAGTAATGTGGAGGAAGAGAGGAAAAATATTTTAACCTAAAAATATTTTTCTATCCTGTTTTTACCAGAGTTCAAAAAATTAATTTATCTGTTCAAGTGTATGTAGAGATTTTCATTTAAACCATTTTTTTAAATGAATTTCAAAAATATTTTTTAGATGAATACAAAAGTCAATTATATGCAATCAAAAGACACACATATATTAATATTAGAATTTGGAACGTAACGTTATATCTTATTTAGGTCCAACTTCAGAAAACATTAACGGCTTAATACCATTATTCTTCAAACATAACCGTTCAAAATGATTGTTTTTAAATCTGAATTGTTTTGAGGTTTCGGACCATGAATTTCAATGATAAAAATACATCAGAGAACTCATAATGACTGAAGTTTATAGACCAAAAAATTATATACATATTTAAATTTACATAAATGTATAATATATTCAATGAAATATTCCTAAAATGTAGACATGGTACAAACAACTAATAACGTAATGTAGAAATTTAGGTAATTTATTAGATGTTTCGTACCATCCCTTGGGCTGACCGCTATTTATACAGATATTTAGGATACAAATTTGTAATATAGGAATGCTGGATACGTAAAAGCTTTGACAATGTTTGCTTTTATTGTTGAATCTTACATATAATATACGCCGGTATATTTAATGAAAAATATACAAATCTAAAATCGTGGAGGATGTAATTAATGTTAGGCTAAAAATCTTTTGGATGGGTAGTCAACTTTTTTTGTGTGTTGTAGTTCTTTTTCTGCGTCAATTTCAAAGATTCGGTGATCTTTATTAGTGTCGTGTATATTCCTAATATTTTCTAAGTTGGGTTCTTTAGAAGTTTTTTCTAATAAATTTTCCGTATGTCAGTAAGTTAGTCAGCAATTTTGGACTAATCCATATAAAATGTTCCCTAAAAGAATTCCGGAAAGTAACAAGAAATGCGAATCACGGTACCGCCTCGTTGATTACTTTTAAATCTGACTTGAAGCAAAGTTTGACGCCGATAATTTCCCCATTGATATTACCTCTAAGGATCAAAACTTACGACCTCAACGTTTAAAACGCTAAAAGTTCCGTTATGAGAAAAGTACGACTCGCCCAAGTTATTGTTTCGCCGGAAGATCTATTTAAAACTTAGTTAATATAACAGTTTAACGGTACTTTGTTTTTCAATGAGTCGCATATTACTTTTTTATTATACTAACCGCGCTTCGCTTAGTTGTTAATGAGATTAATGTCACGTAAAAGTATTTGTCTTAATTTTTTCTGCGTCTCAATTTATCTTTTATAAGTTATAAAGGTGTTATAATGAATTCCTTGAATACCAATATCTATAAAATTAAATCTAGCATAGTTAAATTTGTTATAATGAAGTAGCTCCTGTTATAAATATATTTTTTACTTTCTGTAACTGTAACGTAAATTTTGTTAAATAGTAAACATCATATTTTATTCAATATGCCAAATCAAAAGAAATAAACACGTTAGATAATAAGTATCTTTATAAACTTTCAAATATTTACAAATAATTTAATCATACTTTGAATTTAAAATATAAAAAAACACAAGTATTATTGTAGTCGGATTCAGTTGAATACTTCCTATGATCTAGAAGGTTCTGTGCCATTTAGACCTAATCCGTAAGGGGATTCTGAATTTGTTCTAAAGTAGTAATTGCCTCTGGCTATGAAAACAAAATGCAAATATTAATTCCACAAAACTATGGTACTTTAAATGTAATACTAAAAACAATTAATGTAAACCATTTTTATTACGGATTTTTGAAAAAACCTATTTATCAATATTAGACATCTTTATTTCTATTATAATTACTTGACCAAAAAATGAAGAAATGTTAAAAGTTGCTTATTGTATTATATAAAAATCTATATCCAAGATTAAAATGAAGGTTGGATGGACTTTTGTGGACGAGTTTATTGAAAGAATGGAAGGACTTCACTTTTAAAAAAGCTGGCGCATTTTTACCATTATTTATTTTGATTATCTATCAATTTTCTATACTTTCGCGACTTTATTAAATTTCTACTTTTTTTTATTTTTTTTTATTAGGTACTATCAATAATAAACATTTTACAATAATAAATTTAAAGAAGACACAACAAAAAACCACGCAGGTTTGTCCTGACTGCCTATTCCATCTACAACTATATACATAAAGTATGAGTTCTCTCGAGCAAAATTATTAGATTTAAAACCTGCGGTTTCGGCTATACCTTAATTAGTTAATCATCTAATATATTTGTATCATCAAAGGAAAATAAATAATCTTACTCTTTATCAATATCCTCTCCTAAGTATACGATTTTATCCGTTCCATTTAGTTTCTTCGACGCGTTACAGCTTGAAGCATTCCTTGCTGGGAAAGATGTTCTTCTCTTTACTGTTTCTGCATAGTATACCCAAGCTCTTGCGTGGTTACAAGCATCTGGAAATCAATTGCTCACTTAGAATTGTTAAAATTAATACTTTTAATCTAATATTATTGTATTAAATATAATACACTTACCGTCTATAAACACAACTGGAATAATTGTTGTATTTGCGCATCCTGGTTGTTCAGGTCTCAGGGTCAAGGTGTACTTCCACAATTTGCCCAAATATCAACGTCTCCTCTAGATACAGGAGTCCCGTACACTCCAGGATCCGTGTGCAAAATATCAACGTATGTGGCATCTTTATCAGATAAACTAGTTAAGGTTACCTTATCTTGGTAAAGTGGATAAGCGGGGTCAAGACCTGTAATACTAATAATGAAGTCATTACTAATTTGTTATATTTATTTTCAATCTAGCAAATATTTAGTTTCTGCAACAACAAGAACGAGTGACGAAGTAAACGTACTGTCCAATCATTAACTCATAATCTTCTACTTTTCTGCCAGCATATCAAGCAAGTTGGGCACCAAGGGAGAATCCTATTACATGTAAATTACTCAAACTAAATCCCACGTCATATAGACTTACGAGAGCTTCACCAAATTGGTTGCCAACCTGGAAAATATGTTTTTTATATACTCTGACATTCAACAATGACAGTTGCATTAAAATTTTATATTAACTTACCGTTATGGTATTATTTACGGCGTACACATATGAAGCTAAATTTATTATTGTAACTGGAGTATTAAATGACGCCTCTTTCTCCCAGTTCAATAACATAGTGTTAAATGTACCATTTTCCCGATAAGCTCCCGTTAATATTATTGAAGAATCACTAATAGTAGTCTCTGTAAAGCCGAACACGTATATCACAGTAGGTTTGTCAATGTTGTAGCAGCTTGACCTCATCAATGGTTGAGGAGCGCTCAGAGGAAACTCATCGTAGCTGTCCAGTGAACTGAAAAATCAAATTGGAATAATAATTAGTCATAAGTTAAGATTTCTAATAAGACACATAGTCATATCACACCGATGGCTTGCGAATGAGTCCAAGCAAAGAGCGTGCAGAGACTATGACGGGCATGCCGTACATTGAAATAATAATTAATGATTTTTGTATCATTCGCAAACGGGAAATGATTATTAAGTTCGTGATTCTGACTGACTGACGAAATTTTTGAAAAGGAAAATCGTATGATTAATTTGATGAAATAGGAAGTATATATTAAACTAGCGGCCCATCCCGGCTTCGCGCGGGTGGAATGTTATTTTTAAAAATATTTTGGCTCTCTTGCATTTCGGAGCCCACTCTCGTGCCGCGTCACTCGCTGCGCTGCGTCGCTATACTGGCCCGTCGCGTCCTCGTGTATTTTTTGTTTATATTGATATTTTTAATTTCGTAATATCTTTTGAATGGAAAGTCCGATTTTAATAATTCAAAAAGTAATTTACAGGTATTGAAACAGTCTTGAATACGAAATAATTTATTTGGATAAGGATTAATACAAAGTTATAGACAACATGGTCTGATTTTGATTGAAATTTTTATAAACTTTTAAAATGTAAAAAAGTAGTTATAGTGACATAACTATAATAGTTGAAGATATGGTCTCGCGGAGTTTTTTGTAGATATTGATACGTTATATAATATTGTAGAACATTTTTTTGTTCTATCATCAATACTTTTTGCAGCGCATGCGATGAAAGATATTTTATGGCTAATTTTTTTGCACCTTGGGTTGGTTTTAGTGAGATTTCCTGATGATCTCTAATTTTTTATTTTAATAAATATAGCCTATGTTACTCAGGGATAATGTAGCTTTCTAATGGTGAAAGAATTTTTGAAATCGGTCCAGTAGTTTTTATGTTTATTCGTTACATACAAAAATACAAATCTTACTTCTTTATAATATTAGTATAGATATAGATATAGATAGATGAGCGTGGACATTAGACAGTTTACAGATTTATTTATTTATATCTTTATTGTACACCACAAATAACTTAAATATAATATAAAGGATACACAACATAAAATTTACAGTGATATACAATGGGCGGTCTTATGGCTAAGTAGCCATCTCTTCCAGACCCAGTCTTGGAAAGAGAAGGAAGTTGAATTAAAGTGGGTGGTGTAGCTATATGATATACTAATAATTTACAACGAAATACATAAACAACTTACATACTAGTAATATGAGAATAAAATATATGTACACATCTAAATAAATAAATTTAATAGCTACACATAAGTGTCGTCTTTTTAATTTAAATAGTGATCCTTAACTGATCTTTTGAACCTGTGAACGGTTATTTATTTATTTATTAGATTACTTTATTTATTTTTAGAAACACAAAAATGTAATCATAAAAAACGATCGCAATAACTATTTCTTTTTACAATTTTATTTCATTTAAAAAAAAAACAATTAAGCATTTCATTTAGTTTTTATTTTAGACGTTTAGTTGAGTAATTATGTGGTTATTCAACGAACGTTTTTGCTATATAAATAATTAGCTATATAAACTCATCTGCGATATATCTTTTAAGAATATTTTCTCACTTAATCAATCTATAATAATATTATAAACCAATTAAATATTACTTGCTTACGGTGAAGGATAACTTCGTGAGGAAACCTGCACTCCTGAGAGTCCTTGTTCTCAAAGGTATGTGAAGTCTGCCAACCCGCACTTGGCCATCGTGGTGGACTATGGCCTTATTCCTCCTCATTCTGAGGAGGAGACCGGGCTCAGTAGTGGACCATTAACGGGAGATGATGAATATTATAAAGAGGTAAAATTTGTGAGTTTGTGAGGTTGTAGGGGGTGTATTTCGATGAAATTATTTTACCTACAGAAAGCCACATTATTTTATAGGCTATATTTTAAAACCAAAAAATAAAAAGACTTTTTCGTGGTACTAGTTGAATTAGCAAAACAAGTCGGAGAAAGAATCGTTGAACGAAAACGTTTGTTACGAACGCTGCCTTAACGATGTGAGATATATGATTCATAGTTGTGGGTAGTGTGTGACTGAGTGAGTGTGTGTGAGTGAACAGTTTGTATACACCACAGTGAAGCGAGAGCGTGTCGGCTAGTAATATCATATTGTTATTACCTTTTATAACAGCGTAGGTAGGCACCAACTGCTAAGTGTAGAATACCTGAAATTTTAAATTACTTAATTTTAATGCGGCTTTCGTTAATATAATACAATCTTTAAAAAAAAGCTTTCACAGTCAGAGTTTTTTCAAATTTTTAATATTAAAGTAAGAATTACTTACCAAATAAATACAATAAATGAAATAAAATTTTGCTGGCTCTGTCCATAGTTAGACTCAAAATTGTAATGTAAATGGTAACAAAATATACACGTCGTTACTCTTATATACTGGTGTTTCTTAATATTTTAAATTTGCGTGTCTTTGTATATTTGTTTAATATTTTCAAGTCTAGTACATTTTCAAGTGTGATCTGTAAAAATAATTTATAATGTTCTGTATATTTATTTACTTGTTTGGCTGGAGTAGAATCAAAGGCGTTTACCTATACTACACTTCCCTCCACTGCTTGATCACGTTACTTAAACGGTACAGCTCGAAGCATAAAAGACGATCACTATAAGTTAATGACTTACCAAAATTACCTTGCTGTCACAGAGAACACACATGACAGAGGGAACTTAAATTTCTTTCTAAACTTATCTCTCTGCTTTAACTTGATCAGCTTAACGACATTTTCATCAAAAATGTCTCACTATTATATCTTACTAATGTAACTAAATCGAGCTAATACTATAGAACAGACATATAGAATATACAAAAATAGAAATAAATAACAGAACGCAATCAAAAGACGTCAAGTCAAGTCTATAATAGTTAATAATGCATTTATAAAATATTTAATTATGAATGTGATTGTCTTAGTATGTTAGAACCCTTAATACGTTGTATACGTAATAACCACTATATATGTGGTATGACTTCAATAGACCATCGAAAAAGATATAAACTAAATAAACATTGGCATGCATTTTACTAAGTTAGTGTAGTATTAATGTTGTGTTGACGCATAGATGTATAATAATTTTATAAATAATGACATTAGAAGGATGTTAGAGACAAAGAAGGTAGCTGAAGGAGTCCCTACCTTCCTCCTATAATATTTAACCATTTAAGGAAAAATATAAAAGAGGGAGGAGCCAACCTCACCCGCCACCGACTAGAGGTTCCAACCAAAGATTGAACCCTCCTGGACAAAAGGAGGGAGCTATTTATAGTTATTCATATGCCTACACTGTTCAAGTGTTTATGCTTACATTAACAAGAACTGAAGTTCTGGTAATACAGTTGAGACTGCAGTATTGAAATCCCTATCTTTAGTAAATCAACCGAAGCTGTGATAATAAAGTGAGCCTTGTGATGGAAATGAATCCAATATAACAGCAAAGCTGCAAGGTATCTGAAGACAAAGAGACAAGCCCTGGTTATAAACTAAAAGCATTATAGTAAATTAATACATGAACGAGTCTAAAAAATGATTCCTTGGACTACGTATGGACCGATCGGATAATCATTCTCAGTTGCGTCTGGACATCTGCGTGATCCCGGTTGCCTTCTGGATAGACATCCTATTAGCAAAGTCGTTTGTAAATTGTGTTCACAGGTAGTTCAAACTCAAACTCAACATATTTTATTCAAATACAATACAAAGTACTTTTGACACGTCAAAAATTGGTCAGTCAGTCAGTTCTGAAGCTACCACCAGTTCGGAAAGCAGTTTCCTGATGAGAAGAACTGGCAAGACACTCAACAGTTGCTCGCATCAAAACGCCGTTGTTTACATCAGACTGTCTGTTTTGTTACAAAGGTATAATCATTCAGCTGAGCATCAACGACATTTTGACAAGCCTCCAAGCTTTGTCATCATTCAATGTTCGTTTTATATTATTTTAAGTATATCCACATGTAGACAATACCTTTAATGCGATAGATTAGAGTCAGTATCTCTGGTGTTATCGCGCAGGGTACATGGAAGTTAGTATTATGGTGTCCTGGTTAAGGTCACCCATCTTGAGTTTCACGTAAGTTAGCCTTATTATATACTGTAGTTAGTGTTTGGATAGCGAGTACAAGGCGCTGCCCAGCTTGCAAGTGTATACGTATCACTGTGCATTAATGGTATTCTCATGTTAATATTTTTTTAAGTCCTCCGGACGTGGCTTACGTGATTAGCTTAATTCCATCTAGAAAATTATATAAAAAGTAGTATATAAAGACTATCATAGTAACATGGTATTATAGATTATTAGTTTCATTCGAAAACTTAATAAGGAACTTCATTAATATCTTCTTGACAAAAACATGCAGAGACACTTGCGCCAACGTCAATAAATAAGGTTGTATTTAAACAAGTGATAACAAATTTTGTTTTGTTGTGTTATTTGTTTAAATTATTGACTAAATGGCTAACTAATAATAAAATGTTATCCCCATATCCTACCAACTAATATTACAATTATGAAAATAACGCTTGAGAAACGTAGGAAATACTTAAGAATACAAACTAAACAAACGAATATATATATTTACACCATCTATTACCGTACTAGTGCTGTAATGTAAAGTAAACGCGCTTGCGTGTGTTATGGAACTCTTTACGTTCACAAGAACAGTGAAAACCTATTCATAATGTTACCTAAGTCCCGTTTTGAACGGGACAGTTCCGTTATTCGTTTGTTGTTATAGTCCTGATACCCCGAAGGCTTCGGGATGTAAGACTGTCCCGTTTTCCGAAATCGCGCATAAATTAGCGCGCAGCTGGTAATGACACAGGCCGTTCCCTATTGCAGATATATATTTTTTCAAAAAATACTAGGTAGCCCATAACTGAACCTACCAAATGGAAGGTTATGAATATATAATTATTTGTTTATTTTTGGTGAGACTATCGTCGTCGCTATGATTTGCCTAAATACCCGAGAAGAATTTTTTTTGTCTGATTTTGATTTCTCTTGTCACGTGTCTGAAAGACTCCTGTCGCGTTGTCCTAGTCCCGATTTGAACGAAAAATAAAATGGTCACTTTACCTATGCACGAGTATCCATAAACATTTAAGTATACAACAAAATCATTTTTGCATCCGACATCTACGTCAGCTATCCTGGGCACAGACTGCGACGTTGGGGGTCACAAAAATATATGTAATTTACATTTGAAATTACATGAAAAAAAATGAGAATAAAATAAAAGATTTATTATTTTCTGGTTGTTATATTTAGGCTCAGCGATGAGGAAAAAAAGAAATTATAATCTTCAACAATAACTTTACGTGATTAGTTAAAATATTTTTGCACTTTAACATACAATTGTTACACCAAGTGTTACAAAAGGTATAAATTAGATCTTACTTGAACGGGCATTGCTAACCCCATATTATTATGTTTTGTTCCTGACGCCGTGGCCCACGGGATGCTGACCGCTACCATTGCTTCCTCCGGATTCATCAACATTCCGCAACATTCGGTTCCAACGAATTAATTTTTGCTGTATTTCAAATTCAATAAATTAAATCAACCTAAACTCCTACGCTAAAACAAAACAAGAAAAGAAAAAATAACAATTTAATACAGATATCGCCGAAACCGTACAATGAGACAAGACCTCATAAAAGAGAAGCTTACCAGAAGAAAACCATCTACTCCCGCCCACGCCACAAGAAATCACGAAGATCACCGAAATATGTTCAGTACAATTCAAAATATCCAACAGGGGTGAACAATATCACTATTTCCCAGTAGCAATCCAAAGAATTTCAGTGATTTACTTGGAAAAAAGACGCCGATGGTATTGCCAGACCTGCCTAGTTCAATTTATGCAGAAAATGTTTTAAAAAATTTAATAGTCCAAACAGTATTATTTTATTTTATTTATGTCTTTAACAAAACTAATAATTGCCTTTAACAATCAATGAGATCTAATCAGAAACTAATACTACAACATGATAAGAGATGGCGCTGTCAGGAAACTTAAGCTAAAATCGAACTTATGGAACAAAAACTTAGAAACTAACGTCACTCCTGACGTGCCCCACTCCCACACTACCACACTAATAAATAAATGTATTATGAGTAAAGGTGGACGTTTAAACGAAAAGCTCTCAGAACAGTCTGCTTTTCGAATAAAATACACAAGCACGCTTGCAAGAGTAAGTCGATTTCGTTTAAACGAAATCCTTTCGTTGGCTGAACCATGCTTCTTTGATTGAAAAAAAACCTTATTTCTATAACTATAAGACTCATTTTAGAAATCACTAAGTATATCCATAATAACCAGCTAAATTACGTTTGACATATTTACGTAATATTTCTTTTGATTAACCGTATCTCATTGTTTTGTTGTCTATACTTTCGCTTAAACGATTTTTCCGTTTAGTAAATACAACGTTAGTGTGCTTTGCACTGTCAACGAGTGTGTACTGTGTCGATGTTCATAACAACTTTCGCGCTATTCGCTATATACATTCGATGTTTTGTTGTATTGTTTCGTTGCATTTTTGGTGAATTCTGTTAATATTAATTATTAGGTATAGGCTAGAAAAAATATAGTAGTATAATAAACAATGACTGTATATAATTTAGGTTCAATATATTTTAGGTTAGAAGTCGATTAGTTTATAATAAACTAGAGGCCTGCCCTCGCTTCACTCCGGGTATTTAAAACAATATTATAATTGATGTCCTTTTGTAATTGTATAGTTTTCCATTATTTGAAAAATGAGAAAGAGTAAGAAAAATAATAGAAAAAAAAATAAAAGAAAAGCGACAGATGCTAAGAGATGGAGGACAGAGCAAAAATAAAAATGAATAGGTAAAGGAGAGAGAGAAAGAGAGAGACAGAGCGAGAGAGATAATCGAAAGAAAGAAAGTGATAAGAGACTGATCATACTGAACAAATAAAAATAAGAATTAAAGAGAGAGAAAAGAGAGAGCATGAGAGACAATGATAGCATTATAAGAGGAAAAGGGACGGAAATACTATAGACTTCTATCAATGAAAGAATTTTTAAAATCGGATCAGTAGCAACAAAATGGCCATATTCTATTAATTAAAAAATGTATATGGCAACACTTGTCCTTCAGGAATAGTATAGTTTTCTAACAGTGAAAAAATTTTAAAAATCGGATTAGTGACAACAAAATTGCTATATTCTAATAATTAAAAAGTATATATGGCAACACTAAATCACCTTTGTCCCCCACAAATAGTGTAGTTTTCTCTCAGTGAAAGAATTTTAAAAATCGGATTAGTAACAACAAAATGACCATAATTTATTAATTAAAAAATGTATATGGCAACACTAAATCACCTTTGTCACTCACGAATAGTGTAGTTTTTTTATTAGTGAAAGAATTTAAAAAATTGGATTATTAACAACAAAATGACCATAATCTATTAATTAAAAAATGTATATGGCAACACTAAATCACTTTTGTCACTCACGAATAGTGTATTTTTTTATCAGTGAAAGATTTTTAAAAATCGGATAAGTAACAACAAATTGACCATATTATATTAATTAAAAAATGTATATGGCAACACTAAATCACTTTTGTCACTCACGAATAGTGAAATTTTTTAAATCGGAATTGTAGTTCCTGAGAAACACTTCAATTTACAAAATGACCACCTTATGGCACTTAAATGGACATATCTTTTTAATTAGAATATTTATGGCAACACCACATAGCCTATGTCCTATCAGTGAAAAAATTTTCAAAATCGGTTCAGTACTTTTAGAGCCTATTCGCAACAAACAAACAAACATACAAACAATCAAATCTTTCCTGTGTATAAATGTGTAAATAAATAATGTAAGAAAAAATCTGATAATGTACATAAAATCGATGAACTTCTAACTACGCCTGACGCAATACCACATTGTACGCTTTTTCAACATAAATAACGTACGCGTTTGAAAGACGTATAAATATTTTGCTCAACGACTATAGGTTTTCATAAAAAGCGTTATAAGTGAAAAGCTCTTTTAACAGCAAGCTTACTAAATTAAGAAAACGTTTAAACGCGTTATCAATATTAAGCCGTTTATACCATCTCTAATTATGAGTCCATGAAATAGTTTAAGGATACAGGCATTGTTTTGCATATTAAATGTATAAGAAATATAATGTAATTAATACATTTGTTTTAAAAATTTGTAATAAAGTGGTCTAAAAAGGATGAAACAAGAAAATAATTCAGACAGAAAGCGAGGAATGTATCGGTATAAAAATGGTCAAGTTAGAACCGTTGTCGCGACACACACACACATTTTAAACGAGCACAAAATGTAGCCCAATGTGAAAATAATTATAGCGTGATTCAAACTTCAAAATATAGCATTTACGTACAGCGCCATCTATTGAACAAAACAATAATGTAAGTGCTAATAATACGTTTCATTTTCTTATTAATTAATACTTGATTTACTTTACTATGCTTTTTATTATTTTTTGTATAATAAATATATTATCTTTATAATCTAATATTTTAACGTAATGTTTATTTTTTATTTATTTTAACAAGTAAATAACTGAAACTACTGGACCGCGCGAACTGTACGATCGCATTTTAAACATATATTTTGACTTAAACAATAAGATATATATACATATTTGAAATGTGCTCGCCAAGACCTTTCTTTTGAAACCAAACACGTGATGATCATCTCAGTTTATTTTTTTTCGAGGTTAGAATCTGAAGGTTAGATTCTGTCAAAAAAAATAATCATAAAATTTATATAGCCTATGTCACCCGCGTCATTATTACGAATCTATTGACACCTCATTCATTAAAATTGTTTCAGTAGTTAGAGCTAGAGTGGAACATACAAACATACATACAAACATACATACATAGATACATACATAGATACATACATACATACATACATAGACTGCCAAAATCATAACCCTTCCTTTTGGCTTCGCCGTAGTTGAGTAAAAAAGTAGTCGTAAATAATTGTAAGAAAAAAAATTTAATTTAAAAGTTTTACAAGATTTTAAAATGAATAGGTTTTGTAAAAAATATTAAAGTATGAGAGTCAAAGTCTTTTTCAACTCCAAAGTATCTTCTGTTTTACTTGAGGACTCAAGTTCGTTTTGACGTCGTTGTAACTCAAGATTTTCATCACAAACAGCAGTTGTTTGGTATTCTGGTGTGTTAGAATCGATGTCTATATAATAGTTGCCAGTAGCACTGAAATCAAATAATATAATATTAAAAAAAATGGCTTTAAATGCTTTTATTTTGGAGGATTACAATTTCATTTAATTAAGATTCTTACGTTTGATCAATATTATCTCCCAAGTATATAGTTTTCACTGTAGACGAGCATTCACAACCTGAAGCTAATGTTGCTACGAAATTTGAACATTGCCTTACTGCGTCAGCGTAGAACTTGGTAACGAGACTGTGGCTGCAGATATCTAAAAATAAAACTTAATATAATTTAACTCAACTAATAGGGATCTTAATAGTTTTTATACACTTTAAATTAGCTAATAGATGGCGCCACTACTTTTAAAATCTAACCTGTATCGCTATCACAGTAGTAACAAGTTCCAACTTACATTCAGGAGGAAAAGAGCCTATTTTCTTTATTTTTGCCTCCGCACAGCCTGGTTGAAAGGCGTGTTTATAATTAATCCAAATGTTAACAGTGGCATCGTAATAACCTTGTATTCTTGCGTTTGTGTGATAAGCGTCGACAAACTTTGCATTTAATGCATTTAAAGCTGGAACGAAATCCAACGCTTGTACAGTCCGTGGGCCACCTGGATCTAAGCCAGTAATCCTGAAATATTTGTTTAATAATTATATAAAAAAATAAGAGATTCTTAGTTTAATTTTTGCATATGCATCTCATAAAACTACATATCTGGACAATTACTGAAGAGAAGATGTGATATCGTGTAATGTAAGTAATATAAAACTAGAGTACACAATTACCTGGGAACACTTTGGTTAATACAATCCTGTACTTCTTGACCAGCTAATCCCATGCAATGAGCTCCGATACAAAAGCCCATTAGATGTAAATTGTCCAAACAAAATCCACACTGAGTTAATTTTACAATATATTGACCAAGATTTTTAGCAACCTGAAAGACATTATGATTATGATTATGGTAGTGTATGTATCTTATGGCATGACTAACCCCTTGTGTTTTTCAAAATTAAACTGTAGCATGGACCTAATAATAAAGACTAATGATTCTTAATCAAAATATCCTGAGCTCACATCATCATCTGACATCTATGACATCTTTATCGGAACGGACGATCCAGTTATACCCTCAAAGATGTTTAAAATATACGATCCCGCAATTAGCCAACATGGAAAACTATGATGAACTCATACGGAGCCATGCTCAATAATAAGTCATTAGTATCTAGCCTGAGGTCTAGTACAGGAATTTGGAAAGGAAGATTTTTATAAATGCTACTTACAGATTTTATTCCCTTGGCAGCCTTTGGTATTGCGGATTCTTTAAGCGGGAAAAATACCACGTCTGACCAATCCAGTGCAATAACATTTGTTTTATTACCGTCCAGATAAGCTTGTAGAATCAACTGAACGGAGTTATCAGTAACTTTTTGGGAATAACCAGGAGCATATATAAGGGTTTCTCTATCAGGACAATAGCAGTCAGAATCTAAAATTTTTTTAGGATCTGTATTATCATCCAAACATACTTCGGTGTATTCATCAAGTGATCTGAAATATTAAAATATATGTATGAAACGTGCTATAAATAACATCATATCCTGACGCATCTAACATGTTTGCGATGGAGGATACCGGATTTCTTTGCGATCATAAGATCGCGTATTGCATCGTTTTGGAACCGTTTGCGTGACTCGGACAACGAGATCCTGAGCACATTGTCTGGGACTCAGAACTGCTCAATTCTAAAGTTTTGGCTTTCGGTGCACCAGAAAGTTAGCAAGAAATAGTATTTTTACAAGGTGTTAATGCTAATTTACAACTATTGTTGTATTAGATTATTTGTTAATGTTTTCCTATTCATGATACTGTATTAGTAATTTATACCTTTTAATAAAGGATTATTATAATTATATATATAAATAATATACATCGTAGAACTCTATGAAGTTATTATTAATTATGTAAATACAATAGAATTCTTAAAAGTTATTTATCAATACTATAAGAGATACTAAATTCTTTTCTTTTTCTTGACTGTAATTATTATGGCACTTAAACGATCAAAAATTATAGATTACTTAAATAATATCTACTATAAATGACGTTGACTCTCAAGTTTAATTGTAATAAAATTGAAAAACTTTATTACAATTAAATTTTTTTTTTAAAACAGCGACTATTGAGTTTCTTTCCAGGTCTTCCTAACGTATTGATGCTTTCTGAACTGTTGGTAGTTTCAGGTAAACTTACTTGACCAAGTTTTACGTATCAAAAGTACTTTTGCTTCACGGAATGGGCTGTTTCTGTTTAGGCCTAACTCTGCTTAAACAGAATCAGCAAATCCTGAGTGAAGACCAATATATTTATATTTTTTTCCATTAGTATAATATTTATTGGATATTGTAAATATTTAAATAATCTTTCCTGTGTACTTTTTACCAAATAAACGTTTCTTTCTGTCGATGAAATAAAATATTTTGAGTTTAAATTTTGATTAAAATTAACCTAACAAGAATATCTTTTAATGAATAGAAAATAAGTGGTTATTTTACCCTTTATAACATCGCAGCTGCACACTGCTTGCAAAAGTTAGACAACCTGAAATTAGCAATAATTAACTTTATTACATATTAGTTGACCCTTTCGAGTTCAGGAGATCTGCAAGGGTCGCTGGTAATAGCCCCACACGGGAGGTAGTAGAGCGCTGCAGAAAGAGAGCGCAGGAGGTCCTTGTTAACCGTTGGGAGGAGGATCTGGGCAACCCGGTAGCTGGCATCCGGTCGGTGGAGGCTTTGAGACCCCATTTGAGGACGTGGTTGACTCGAAAGGGAGGTACACTTACGTACAGACTGACGCAGGTGCTTACCGGGCATGGCTGCTTCGGTAGGTACCTGCACCGGGTTGCACGTAGGGAGACGACAGAGGCCTGCCATGAATGTGGTGCAGAAGTAGACACTGTGGACCACACACTTGAGCATTGTCCAGCTTGGGAGCCACAACGCTTCCAGCTACAGTGTGTGGTTGGAGATGACGTGTCGCGGACGGCGCTCATAGGGAGTATGTTGTCGGAGGAGTGGAAGTGGAAAGCTGTGACTGCGTTCTGTGAAGCTGTGGTCAAATTAAAGGAGGCTGCAGAACGCCATAGAGAAGAGGATAACACTTCGGACCCCTTGCGCAGGAGAAGACCGGGTCGGCGAATGCGTGCATTCGCGCAATTGACTGGACCCCAGGTATAGGCTTGGAACCCAAGTAGGTGGGTCCGTCTGAGTGCTGAGGTAGAATGCTTTCCCGCGAACCCCCAGCACCCAATACGCGACGGCGGCGGTACCGATGGGTTTTAGTGGGTATTCGGCGCTTCTCGCTGTGAGTCCCACATACCCCTCCAACTCAGAGGGGATGCGTAAATAGCATTTCCCATCGAAAAAAAAAAAAAAAAAAAACCCCGGCTTCTCACGGGTGATTTAACACGTGTACATACTTAGAATTAAATACTTACCAAGTAAAGCAATTAGTTTAATAAACGAAATTTTCCAGTACTGCTCCATGATTCGTTTTGTGGCTTAGAATATGGGTAACAGAATTTTGTCGGTTCTTTTTATATTAGCGCCTTATGTAAATACGTTGTAATCTGAGCACCTGAAATAATATTGTATAATGTCTATTAGAATACTAGCAGTTTACCCGTCTTTTGACTGCTCACACGGAAACGCAAAAACCCTTATTTTTTTTCTTTAGAACTGTCTTCCTTGTTGTGTTCTCAGTGTGACGTGGCTTGACGTCTCCATGTCCTCATATTTTATGTACCACTATTGTAAGTTATTGTAGCCATTGTAAAACAGTTTTGTAGACCTGCACTTTAGTCATAGGCCTCAGGCACCGCTTGGTTTCCTATCATGGTATCTAGATAGTGAACTATTGGTATGATAAGGAGAACAGAGCAGCTCCAAGTTAGCTGGAACGTTAGCAAACAGGTAAAAATCAACAAATAAAATTCTAATGGCATACTCGTTAACATTTATTTATTTATTCACCAACAAAATTCTCACTAATACATTCTTAGCTGATACATAAGACACACGAATGTTATTTAAGTGGTATCTTAATTATAGGTGAAATGACATTGGTTTTAGAGATAAACAACAACTAACAGTTGAGGCTACCTCACTAATGGACCAATTAAGAAAGAATAGAACTTTAAAAAATAAAATCGCTTGAATATCATTATAAATACTATTATTTTAACTATAGGTATTATTTTCTAACAAATATTAAAAAGGTAAATGGCATAAAGTGCAAAAAAAATTAAACTAATGATTAAAAACTACGAATATGGTAATAAAAACAACAAGAAGAAAAACTAATATTATTTAAAAAGAAGTGATAATTAAAGGTTTCTCTTAAATCTTATTATACTATCTTTAAATATTTAAGGTTTATGTTGTTTTTATTTGTAAAAAACCTGTTATATGATTTCATCAGTCGATTTATAGGGGAGATTATTCCAAGATTTGTTTTGGTCTTATGGCTATTGATAATCTTTCTACAACTAATGCTCGTAAATCTAAACGGAACTGAAATATACAATACGCGACAGGAGTTCAGGACAATCCAAGATGCCATCAATTAATTTATACAGAAACCAGTTATCCAGCATACATCTTCGTTCAGCGAGAGTTTTAATCTTGAGGTGTGTCAACCTATCCTCGTAATTAGGAAATTTCTTCGCTACGCAATATTTAAATGCTAGATGCCACATGAAATGTTTTTGGACGCTTTCTAATCTTTTGATGTAAATGTTGTAGAATAGATTCCATACGACACTACAATATTCTAACCCGCTACAAACATAAGTATTAAATAGTATTATGGTGGTGGTTGGGTCCATAAATTGCTTAGAATTACGTAGTATACAACCTAAACTTTTAATAGCCTTCCTACAAATCTTATCAATGTGACAGTGAAAACACAATATGGAGTCGAGATAGACGCCCAAGTCCCTAACTTTGGACTTTCTTACAAGAGTGTTGTTTTTTATTTTGTATGTTGATTTCTGTCTAGAAAAACTTATAACATTAAAAAAATATTGAAAAGAATAGGTCCTAGATGAGATTCTTGTGGGACGCCAGAGACCTTAAATGGAAGTTATTTATACCCAATCAAAATATCAAATTATAATGGTATACTCTTTAACTGATTCTAATTCTAGGTGTGTGATGTACTTGAAACTGATTAAAGATGATAAAATGATAACTAGTGAAATAAAAATTACATTATTTTGTTATTATTATTTTATTTTATACTAGTCGACCCGTCCCGGCTTCGCCCGGGTGCAATTTACACGTATTATATTTAGCCGTCACGCTATGTCCCTGCACTTTAAATATGTAATATCTTCGAAAACGTTTATTTAAATTTCACGCTGTAAAGGGCTATATTGATCTATCTTAAGTGCACAATGTGTTTAACGTACCTAATTGGATAAGGATTAATGCTGTATTGTTTAAAATCGCTTCGTAAGATAAGACATTATTTCTCGTAAAAAGTAAAGGATAAAAAATGGTTATTGTGGGTAGTGGGTACAATACTGTAGTATATTATTTTGAACTATCTCGTAGGGTTCAGCCAGCGTTTGAAATGTAAGCGCAAAAAAATGTGTTTATTTACGACATCACATTGGAAACCTCTAAAATGATCAGTGTTTCTCTGTGTGTTACTATTACTGTGTTACTATATTATGTATGTATTATACATATAAACCTTCCTCTTGAATCACTCTACCTAATAAAAAAACCGCATCAGTATTCGTTGCGGATCCGACAGCGGGGAGCGACTTTGTTTTATACTATGTAATGATAATACCTCACCACCACTACTTACTAAGTTATTATTAAAAATCGATTTTCAAAATAAATTGAAATATTCGCATTATACGCACTCTCTACGTATAGACGATATTTTTAATATTATTTATGTATGAAATATTATTTATGTCATTATCCATGGTAACTATATTTAAACATGTGTTTAAAATTTTGGTCATGGAAAGTTTTCCGGGGTTCCTATCCGGTATTGAGCTGATTCTTGTCATACTGTAGTTGCAAGGATAGATCTATCTCTTTAAACTATATCTACACTATTATATAAAAATGAAAGATTTGATTGTTTGTTTGTTGCGAATAGGCTCAAAACTACTGAACCGGTTTTGGAAATTCTTTCACCGATAGAAAGCTACATCCTTTCCGGGTAAAGCCTATGTTACCCGTGGGGTTGCCATAAATAGTCTAATTAAAAAGATATAGCCATTTAAGTGCCATAACCTGGTCATTTTGTAAATTGAAGGGTTTCTCAGGAACTACTAATCTGATTATAAAAATTCTATCACTGATAGAAAACTACACTTTTCATGAGTGACAAAGGTGATTTAGTGTTGCCATATACATTTTTTAATTGATAGAATATGGCCATTTTGTTGCTACTGATCCGATTTTAAAAATTCTTTCACCGAGAGAAGTCTATAGTATTTCCGTCCTTCTTCCTCTTATAATACTATCATTGTCTCTCACCCTCTCTCTTTTTCTCTATTTAAATTTTATTTTAATCTGTTCAGAATGATTGGTCTCTTTTCACTTTCGATTCTCTCTCTCTTTCTCTCTCTCCTTTACCTATTCATTTTTATTTTTGTTTTGTCCTCCCTCTTTTATCATCTGTCGCTTTTCTTTTATTTTTGTTTCAATTATTCTTCGTTTTATAACTATTTCTTACTCTCTCTCTTTTTTCAAATAATGAAAAACTACACAATTTCAAAGTGACAATTTAACGACATCAATTATAATATTTTTTTAAATACGCGGAGCGAAGCGAGTGCAGGCCGCTAGTATTATATATGTCGGAGGGTGTGAATTAGGTTGAGGTTAACCTTGGCTACAAGTTCAAGGCACTGCTTGGGTCCCTGTCAGAATAGTTCTAGTCAGAATAGCGACGTGAACGCATCCGAGGACTCGAATTTAATTTGCGACGAGAACGCGATCGTGAACGTGAAACGGAGTCGCGGCGAGAACGCGAACGAGAGTCGCAACGTTGTCGAGACGATCTGCTACGCTTTGTTTTATAGCTTGGTGACACGGAATCACTCCGATATGATCGAGTCATTTTAACTACAAATCAACGGCTGCTCTCCAAAACGATCCCAACAATATAATTTATATGGGTACGTAGGCAAATCCTACTTCTGAATTTAGGTACAGAAACCGGAGTATAAAAAAAAAGACAAAAAGTGACAAAAAGCATAATTTTATTATTCTAATGTATTTCAAACAGCTTCAGCAATAATAAAAGAACCAATAATAGGCAAATACTATGAAAACGACTCTCCGCAAATAGCGCCGACAGTTCACGACAACCTTTCCGTACGAAAGCCATCCTGCAAAATGCTCCGTGAAGCGAGCTACCCCACTTTTATAGAAATCGTGAGATAACATCGCAAAATGCAGTGTAAAATTCCTAATTATCTTAATAATATATATAAAAGAACTTTCTACCTGTCTTTTGCTTGTATGATCAAAAAAATCGCGCCTTTTCGCTCATAGGTAAGCCGGAAAGCCGATACCGACTTTATAAATTGGGCTTTAACAATAAATTAAAGTTCATTTTCTAAATCCTATATAATTTATGAGACTAAAATCAAAATATTGTCTTGTAATTAGCACCAGCTTGATCTGGCTAGCCAATAAGGGGCGCCCAAAGCCAACAAACTAAACTACACTACTCGGACTATTTTCGCCAATATTCACTGTTCGCGATTGTATATATCAGATTTATCGAGAGAGATTAAATTAATTAATAATTTAAAAAAAACAAATAACTTACGTAATTTTTCTTTTCTTTCTGCATAATAATATGTATATTTAATACTTGAGCTGTGTGTATGCGATGATATCATCAATTATATCTGTAACATTAAGGTATAGTTGTGCATAAAATATATTTATCATCATCATCATCATCACAACGCGTTAATGGCTCTCTGCTGAGCCGGGTCTTCTCCTTAAATTGAGGAGGGTGTTAGATTGTATATCACCATGTGAGTTTGCTGACTTTATACACCAACAGAGCACACACAACAACACCATCACTGCTGTCTATTTCAGAAATATCAAAATAAAAAAAAATCCTTTTTCTTAGTCTCAGTGTTAGTATGCTACTGGTCCCCAAAATTTGCAATCTCTTCTCCCTCCCTCCCTGAGAGAATTCCTCTTAAAAATACCCAAAATTTTGAATAATTCCTTTTACTAGGGATTTTCTCAGGGAGGAATTATTGAGAAAGCTGAAATTCGGAATTCTTAAACTTAAATTACGAATATTTTATTTTAATTAGACTTTTTTACAAAATTACTTTTGACATGTCAAAGATAGGTCGGTCAGTAAGTTTGTCTGAAACTACCATCAGCTCGGAATGCGGTTATTAGTTGAGATGAGCCAGGTATAAACTCTGCAGTTGCTCTTTTCAAAAAAACTATTTTACATGGCCTACTACACAAATCGTTTAGTTTAAAAGTCAACGTTGTTTAAATCCCAAGCTCTTAAGTAATCTTGTACAGACTACAAAAATAACAACAATAATTGCAGATATATTATCATCAAGTCATCATCATCATTTTCTTATTTTTTAGAGTTTAAGTCGGTTTAATTTTTTGTAAAAAAAATTTTCTATTTCTTGCTTTATAGTAAATCTGTAATTTAATTATATATGTAGTGACGAAATAATAGTAATAATTGCGACGGATTTTTATAAATTTCATTTATTTTTGCATACCTATAAAAAAAATATAGCAATCTTCTAAGAGTAACATGCAATATAAAAATGTTAAACATTAATGTATTTGCTTTTATTTTTCAAAAATCGCTTGACAGATTTCGATAAAATTTAAATGAAACAATCTGGAAATTATATCCTTTGAATAAAAAAGAATTTTCCAAATCAGTTCTGGCGTCTTCGAGTAATTGGTGAACATACAAAAAAAATCCAACGAATTGTAAACCTCCTTCTTCTTGTTTTTTTTATTAATTTAACATATTTATTTAATCAAAATAATTACCAGTATTATCTATGCATTGCTGCAATCTCGTTCTTTTCTTCTCGCTCAGGAAGGTCATTTATGCCTTTGCGATAGAACTCTGGTGATCTAGATTCGACAAACTGTGTGAAAGCATTTTGTACTGCTTCCTGAGAAGAAAACTTTTTATCACGTAGAAAATTTTCCAAATCACGAAAAAAGTGGTAGTCCGTTACGGCAATGTCTGGCGAATACGGAGGGTGACGAATGGTTTCTAATTGCAGTTCCTGCAGAGTTAAAACGGTTTCTCGTGCTGTATGAGGTCTCGCGTTAACATGGAGCAATAATGGATCGCGGCTGTTTCACTGCTAGTTTTGCTATTATAGTTTGGAGTTCGGCACAGTAGACATCTACCATTATTGCTTGACCAGATCGGAGAAAGCTATAGTGAATAACACCATGCTGAGACCACCAAACAGACACCATTACCTTTTTATTGGTAAGCTTTGCTTTAGGACACTGTTGCGGCGTTTAACCTGGGGTCAAGCATTGCATTTTTCATCACATGTCACAATTCGATCCAATATTCCTTCATTTCTGTATCGATTCAACAAAGCAACACAAGTTTCAACACGCGTTTCTTTTTGCCGATCAGTTAAATCATGAGGCACCCCTTTTTCATATTTTTTTTATTTTATTGATTTGACGCAAATGAGTCAATATTGTTGGTAAGGTAACGTTTAACCATGCCGCTAATTCCTGGGTAGTTTGGCTCGGATCGGCTTCAACCATCACTTTCAATTCATAGTTATTCACCTGTGTGGGCGGTCTTTCACATGGTTCGTTCTTCAGATCAAAGTTTCCATTACGAAAGCGTTTAAACCAAAATCGCACGGTGCGTTCATTAGCAGTCTCCTCTCCAAACACAACATTAATGTTACTCAGAAATAATGTAGCATTCTAGCGGCAAAGGAATTTTTGAAATCGGTCCAGTAGTTTTTAAGTTTATCGTTATATACAAAAATACATCTTTCTTCTTTACAGTATTAAGTATAAATATATATACTTGCTGTTTATTATTTTTTGTAGGAGCATAATTTAGATTTTTGCTGATTTTTCAAAAACCACTTGACCGATTTTGATAAAATTTTATGGATTAAATATTGAAAGTGTATTCATAAAAATGATTCCGACGAAATGTAAACTTCCTTCTTTATGAAGTCAGTTGAAAATATTGTATTATGTGGATATCCGAAGTGAAGCGAGGGAGAGATAATATCTTAATTTCCTGAATGATAAAGTAATAATTGTCACTTAATCAGTATTTAGAATTTAGTGCGATATTATAAAGATGTTCTGAAAGTGCCCAAAACGGAATTAAATCTCCTTTGGGTATTAACATTATATCGACAATTTCGAGTCCATAGGTTAGTGTGAAAAAAGTAGAAAAAAATTACAACTATACTCGAATACGCATACAAAACATAATTGCTTCCGTCTCTACAGTTTGTTGTGTTGACTGTTACCTACTTGTTTAAACTTCCCAGTAACTTTTAATTGAAATTATGGTAATCAGTGTGTTACGAAAATTGATTGTGAAATAGGAAATAGAAAGTTTTGAGGGTAAAAAGTGTTGTTTGTTTCACCTAATAAGAATTTTATATTCTCGCTTCGCTAAGATGTATTCAAACTGTTCACTCACTTATTTATTCATTCATAATCTTTTGCAACCTTGAATCATATTTCTCTTATCGTTAAGGCAGTGTTCGTAATAAACGTTTTCGTTCGACCGTTTCTTCTCCCACTAGATTTCTATTGGTAAAAGAATTTTCAAAAAAATCTCACAATATCACACACATCTTTATGATATTAGTATAGATTCAGCTCTTACTAAAATTATGTTTTTTATTGCATAGGAAAAAATAGTTGAAAAACAATTATAGTAAAGGCTGTTGTCTTTTCTGAAATCTCTTCCAGCCAACCTACGAAAGTGCAAAAATAAACTGTATTATTGTTTAAAGACAATTATGTAAATACATACATACTAATACACATATACATACGTACATAAATAAATACATACATGTACATTTATATACATACTAGTATGGCGCTAAAGCGGACCGCGTGAAGGAGTGAATAACAATTTGTCTGATTCCAGATGGCGGTTATGTAGAAAATGGTAGACAGGGATAGAAAGTAGTAGAAAAAGGTAGTGAGTTGTAGTCGGCGCGGCGGTAGAAAATGGTAGTCAGTGATAGGCAGTGTTAGACAGTGGTCTACTATTTTACGTTCGTTAACTTCTACTGTGCACTGTCTGTGACTTACTTTTCTACTATCTATAGCTCTGTCAACTGTCCTCTGTTCACTGCCTAAATATTCTAAATCGAATATCAGATTGATATGCTATCGAGCACAGTACAGTGGAATGTAAAAGAGAGACCTTTTTTAATATCTACCAGAGCCATAAGATGTAAAAAAAAACATCCAGGTCATGAAAATCACTTCAGCGCTCAGTATAAGTTAATGAATGTAAAATAGTAGACAACTGCCAATCACTGACTACCATTTTTTTACTACTTTCTACCACTACTACTACCAGTTCTGCAGCACGTACTGAAAGGAATGCAAATAGTAATTTGTGTTACTTTTAAGTACATTAAACATCCAGGTGTAACATGTTTGTTTTAAATGAATTGGACTGGATATCAGATTAAACCACGACATAACTACGTAAATGATAGTGCTTTGGCATCATTTAGAATGTTAAATAAAACTTTTAATTTTGCTTTCATAGTAATATCCGTTTACTAAGTTCATAATACTTAAAAAATTAACTTGAAATATTTTCGACTTCGTCTCCGTTTATTAACTCGCGAAACTCCCGTTTGTAAAAAGCTACTTAAATGGTAACTGTGATTTTGCTATAAAAAATCAAAATGTTACATGGTCAAGCAGCCAACTGACGTATATTCCACCACGTTATGGTCAGCTGACTTTATTTTTCCTTCAAGATGCTAGGACTATAATCCGACAAATTTTCAAACGGGAGGAAATGATTGAAAAAAAAAAATTTTTTCGACATGTTTGGGAGGCTGCCATTGCTCGCCCCACCCACGGAATCGCAGCTGACGGTCACGAGTAATCATAATATATATTCCTTATGCAGCATACGAATTTTGACTCAAAAGGAAATGATTGACCGAATTTGAATCTGGCTCCCGTACCATAAGTGGCCACCGTCGCCCATGGACATCGACAAAACTAGAGGGTATCTCTTGTTTTGTCGTTGCGTTGTCGCCTCGAAGATAGAGTGAGGAGGGGGAGCGAAGAGAAGACTGCTGCGGTTTCAATGGACCCAAGCAAGAAACCGGTGTTCATTGGAACAGCAGCAGTAATGGGATGGGAGAGGTAGGGGTAGATCTGGCCCACATGCGGCTCGGCCGGAACGCGTCTCAGACACTTGGCGGTCGGATTCGCATGCTGGTGGTCGCAAGCCAGTCGGGGAACAGATTCCCTACCACCAAGGGGGTGCTGGGTTACTCTGGCGCACATGCGGCGCAACCGGAACTCCAAATGTCTGTAATGTTTATGTAAAACAAACTGATGTACAAAATGGAGTTTTGTAAAGACCGACTGATGATTTTCTTGCCTGTTTCGTTTCCTTTCTTTTGATACTAAATACGTGATGATTATCTTTTTTTTATTTTTTAAGGTCATATAAAATATATATAGCCTGTGTCACCCGGGCTGTTATTACGAATCTATTGACACCTTATTCTTTGTTAGTAGTTAGGCGCTACAGTGGAACGTACAAACAAACTTACATACATACAAAAGCTGCCAAAGTCATTACCCTTCCTTTTAATAGAAAAAAAATACTTTAGAGTTAGAATTTTGGATAAAATAAAAACAAATTTCATCTCACATAATTTTTTAAATATTCATAAGGGTATCAAGGACTGAAGGTCTAACTGACGACGTTGTAAGTCGTTGTTCTCATCGGCAGCTGCTGTTGTTTGATATTCTGATGTGTTTGAATCGATTTTGATATAGAAGTTACCTCTGGCCCTGAAATTATATATCTTATATATTAGTAGTCGACCCGCCCTGGCTTTGCACGGGTGCAATTTACATCATATTCATCATATATTCACATCATATATTACTGCTAAATAAAAGTATTTAGTCGCTTTTGATAGTCAACATATTTCATTATTACTTCGCAGGAACTCTAAATTTTTTCAAAATAAAAAGCAGCCTGTATGTTAATCCAGGCAGGCTATGAAGTCGTATGCCAAATTTTATTAAAATCTGTTTAGCCGTTATCACGTGGTTGAGTAACAAACATCCAAATATGAAAACATGACGCTCTATTGGATCTATTGGATGCGTACCTTGATAACTTATACCGCCATCTGTTACAAACTTACGAAATTTAGAAATATTTACAATCCTCTATTGCGGCTGGACCAAACTACACACATGTGTACAAAATTCCATCAATAATATATAAAAGTATTGGACAGTAAATACTTGGGCAATAGGTTAGGTTATTAACTGGAATTGGACGTCTGGTGTATGACCATTTTGCTGATAATATTCCTTATTTCTTATCCCATAATATTGATTCTTACGTTTGATCAATATTATCTCCCAAATATATAGTATTCCCTGTTCCATTTCCATCAGACCAGGTTTTGCAACCTTCAGCTGCTGTTGCTTTAAAATCTGTGCTTTGTCTCACTGCGTCAGCAAAGACTTTGGGAGCGAGAAGATGACTGCATATATCTGTTTACAAATTTAATAAACTAGTATTATAATTTATAATAATATGATTTATATTAACAGCGAGAAATTTATCCTCTTGAGATACAACATTATAAATTGTATTTAAATAAGTTACCTGTTGGGGTAAACACACTGACGTTAGTTTGTTCGGCATCCTCACAGCCCGGTTGCACAGGGCTCTCACAATTCACCCAAATATCAACAGAACCTAAAGATTCAACTGTGGCTAACGTTCCAGGGTTTGTGTGATACACGTCCACAAATTTTGCATCCGTTGCTTGCAAACTTTGTACCACTTCAAATGGTTTATCAGTAAAGGGTCTACCTGGATCCAGACCTGTAATTCTGGTATTTTTTTGTCATTAATTATTTATTTTAAGTCATCTTTTTTTCTAAATGTTCATGTAATTTAAGAAACTTTTAACAATAAATGTTGTACAAGAAAAATATATCAACTCTAGGACTAAGGACTATGCGATTTGGTTCGCTTTAGTAACCAGCTTTTATAACTGTGATTAACTCTTTATGACACCACTATTCATAATTACCTTGGAATGCTCTGATTAAGAAGAGACCGTATTTCTCTTCCAGCAAATCCCATACAATGAGCCCCAATAGAGAATCCTATTAGATGCAAACGATTTGAAGAAAGTCCAGCGTTTATTAATTTTACCATAAACCGGCCAAGTTTTTTTCCAACCTTGAAAAACAATGACCTACGATAATATAATAATTGCTAACAATAATAACTTAGTAACGAAATCACTCAAATACTAAAAACGGAATTTTACAACCGAATCGATTTTGATACCGTTAAAGCTTTAAAACCAAACGACACACTAGTAAATTAACTTATAGCATCTGCCAAGAATATCTCGAAAGTATATCTCGATTCTTTTTTCCAGTGCCATCTTGTTTAGTAAACAATAAAATATTATTAATTAACATTAATAATGTGCTGGGATCCAATCAGCACTTAAAACTTCGGAATGATATTCGGCGATGTTCTTTTTTATGACAGACGGGGCACCGTCGCCCATGGACATCGGCAAAACATGAGAGTGATTCTTTTTTGTCGATGCGTTGCCACCTCGAATATAGAAATGGGAATCAGGAGAAGAATGCTACGGTTTCAGTGGATCCTTATCGAGAACCCAGAGCCCGCCAGAACCGTACCATTACCGGGATTAAACAGGGAGGGAAAAGTTTGGCCCACATGCGGCTCGACCGGAACACATCAGAAACACTTGGCGGTTGGATGCGCATACTCGTGCTCGCAAGCCAGTCAGGGAACAGATCCCCTACTACCAACAGAGTGCTGGGTTACACGCTTTTTAAGAGATGTTTTCTCAGTGACAGGGGGGAATTGTATTCTAACCCGATCAAAGAAACATAAGTATATAATTCAGATTAAAAACATAAATAAATGTTGAGCAGTTATATCCATGACCGTTTACATCCTTTTTAAAAAGCAGTTCATTATTGGTTTAAACATAAAGTAATGAATTAATTTAAAGAATACTGACCGAACCAATTTCTAAGAAAGCCTTTGAGACAGCAACTACTCCTACAACTGGATATATCACCACGTCTGACCAATCCATCCCAATCACATTGGTTTTGTTACCGTCTAGATAAGCTTGCATAACTAGCTGTCCAGAATTATCAGTTATTTTCTCTTGAAAACCATGGGTATAGACGACGGTGTCTCTATCATTAGAATGCCAGCCCGATTTTAATAAAGTGTCAGGATCCGAATTGTGGTCCAGATCTGTAACAGTGTATGCACCAAGTGATCTGAAATATCAAAGTTTACAAAAATCATGAACTAGATTTACAGAGTTAAATGATGTCTTTGATGACTACGTAAGAATTTAAAATAATAATGTGTTTTAATATATCTATGCGTATTTTGGGGGTTAATTTGGGAAACCCACTCCGATCGAGACTACGCAAATTATGCGACTCTATTGGTACTTAACAAACACATTCCTCGCTAGGTATTCTCGCACATTTGAGCTGCGTTTCCACCAGAGATGAGCGAGTATGTGCAGCGAGGGATGTCTCTGGTAAAAACCAAAAGAATCGCTTCATTTGACACACTTTAAGTGAGGCTTGTTATGGTGGAAACGCGGCTTAATTAGCGTAGCAGAAAAGCACAATAATTCACTAAACGTGAATTATTGTGCTTTTCTGCTGAATGAATGAATAGAAAGTTTTTACCCTTTATAAAATCGTAGCTGTGAACTGCTGATAATATTAAGACAACCTGAAAGAAAAACAAATACACAAATCATAGTTCATTTTCTTTAACAAAATTGTTTTATAAAAATATTTTATGAATAATTACCACTATAGTAGTTAACAATATAACACAAGTGTTATTGTATTGTTAAAATTTGATTATTTGAGTATTGTTAAGACTTGATAGCAATTATGCCAAATTTTTAAAAATATAACAACCATAAAAAATATCTAATAAATATCTGATTTATCTAATTATCTTAATTACAATTATTTATCATTACTATTTTAACTATATTCATATTATTCATAATAATTGTAAGTCTGTAATTTTGTAACTTTTCATTATTTGAAAATTGAGAGAGATTTATAAAGGAGAAAAATACTGAAAAGTGACTGTATGAAATACTATTGACTTCTATCCGTGAAAAAAAAATAAAATCATATCAGTAGCGTCAAAATATAAATATTCTATTAATTAAAAAATATGGCAATACTACGTCACGTATGCCAAACTTAACTTAGCGTAACTTTTTAGCGGTAGAAGAATTTTCAAAATCGGATCAGTAGTTCCAGAAAAAATCTTCACTTTACAAAATGGCCACGTTATAAATGGCCATATTTTTTAATTAAAATATGTATGGCAACACTACGTTTCCCGGTAAGGATGTACCTTTCTCTCGGTGGAGGAATTTTCAAAATCGGTTCAGGAGTTTTGAGCCTACTTGCAACAAACAAACAAACAATTATTTATTATATTGAGTTTGAATTTTTTTTTAATACGAATTAATATCAGCGACTTTTAAACTGGCATGGAAATTTTACCCTAGGTTAATCTTAGTGCTGATGTTTTTCAGACATAAAAAGAGAAAACTGAACTAAATGTATATTTCCCTATACAAAATATTACTTACCGAGTAAGACAATTAATTTAATAAATAAAAAATTAATTCTTCGATCCATGATTTGTTTTAGTGACTGTGGAAGGCAGTATCAATATCAAACTATGTTACTTTATAGTCATTTTTACATCTAGCGTGATTCTTATATATCAAGTCTCCAAAATTTTAGTGGTAAATAAGAAAAAGAGGGCCAAGTTTAATAGAAGAACTAGAATTTTTTTAGAAATTATTATTGGTTTAGTTTTAACAACTTTTTACGATATTTATTTCAAATATCAATAGCAATATTCAAAGAAGCAGAGATGGCCTAGTGATTAGACGTCGGGTGGTCCGAGTTCGATCCGGACACAGACACACACCAACGACGACTTTTCTGAGTTATGGGGTTAAAAAAATTTACCTGCACTCCTGAGTTTTCCATGTTCGGAAATGTGTGTGAAGTCTGCCAACTTGCTCTGGATCATCGTGATAAACTATGGTCTAACACCGCCCTTATCCTGAGGAGGCGACCGGGATCAACAGTTGGCCGGGTTATGGTGACGATTAGTAATATTCTATACTTTAACTTATATAAATAGAAAACAACAAAAAGTTGCCGATTCCATTAGCGCCACGTAGATGTAGAGGTATATAGATTGGTTCTTAAAACATGGCTACAATATTTTTATCGTGTGCGATTCGATGTTTTCCGAACTTGGCTGACAAACTACCGCGTGTTTGTGCAAACGAAACATATTTTAGGTTGTTTATATCTTAATAACATCTGAACTAACATTAAACAATATAACATTCTGTATAACGAAAATCACGTATTTGTAATTACAACATAAGTGTGAAGGATTACAAACATGGAAATAAAATAATCATACACAGGAATATGGAGAAAGCTGATGATTGAGGGTTTCAGAGACGGGGGAAGAGCACAGCTAGGATATCATTGGTTTATTCGAAAAAGATGATCAGGGCCTCAAGGTCTATTTGATGAATAGAAAAAAAATCAAAATGGCGGAATTTATTTTTCAATACTAAATGTATGACAAAGAAGAACTTTTATTCTGACAGAGTTGATTAAGGATTTCGGAGACGGGGAAGGAGCACGGCCAGGGTATTCAAGATAGGTGGAGGGTTCTCAAACAAAAATCCTTTGAAACCTCTTCCAATTGGCAGGGAACTGTAAAAACCAAAATAGCAGATTCAAGATGGCGGCCATACAAATTTCGTCGGTATCTATCTCAGAAAGTATATAAGATAGAAGAGTGATTTTTTGGAAAAAGATCATCAGTGTATGAAGTTCTACTTGATGAACAGTAAAAAAATTCAAGATGGCGGAGTTTATTTTTCCATATAAAATATATATAGGGAATTTTAAAGAGTCATAGCCAGGGATCGGCAGTAGTCTACTATTTTACATTCATTAACTTATACTGTGCGTTGAAGTGATTTTCATGACCTGGATGTTTTTTTTTTACATCTTATGGCTCTGGTAGATATTAAAGAAGGTCTCTCTTTTACATTCCACTGTACTGTGCTCGATAGCATACCAATCTGATATTCGCTTCAGAACATTTAGACAGTAAACAGTGGACAGTTGACAGAGCTATAGATAGTAGAAAAGTAAATTACAGACAGTGCTCAGTAGAAGTTATTAAACGTAAAATAGTAGACCACTAGTAGACTACCATTTTATACCGCCACGCCGTCTACAACTCGCCTTTTTCTGCTACTTTCTACCTCTGTCTACCATTTTCTACATAACGGTCATCCGGAATCCGACAATTTGTTATTCAGTCCTACACAGCGCATATAAACAACTAGCATGGCGCAGGTTTATAAACCTCTTTAATCTTTTAAAAAATTAATTTGTTCTGAACTATATCATCATAACATAACGTAGAGTAAGACCATGGAAAATTATCGCCAAGGTCTGTACGCACGTTTTCCTTTGTATTCGTTTTGTTTAACCCAACAGTATTTACATTCGGTCAATGTTGTTTCCTAAATGTTAATTTTAATATTTATACAATTACAAAAATTTAAAAGCGTAATAAAGACACATTACGCAAGATAATACCAATTTTCAAAATGCTTCACAATTAATTTACTTCATAAAATAATGGTACTTCATGAAATTTAATTTTCCTAGCAACATTGCGGACTTCTTTAAACCCATCATCATCATCACAACCCGTTATTGGCCCACTACTGAGCCGGGTCTCCTCCACAGAATGAGGAGGGTATTAGACCATAGTCCACCACGCTGGCCCAATGCGGGTTGGCAGACTTCACACACCTTTGAGAACTTAATGAAACTCACTGGAGTGCAGGTTTCCTCACGATGTTTTCCTTCACCGTTGCAGCAAGTGATATTTAATTGCTTAAAACACACGTAACTCAGAAAAGTCAGAGAAAAAGGATCGACCTCTTGACTTGAAGACTTGAAGTCTCAACTACTGGGCCATTAGTGCTTTAAACCCATTCGTTACAATTATAAAAATTGCACTAATAAAAAGATTGCTAAACAAGGAAGAAAAACGTGAAAAACGATCAATCTTTAAATTAACTAAAAGATGTTCGTTCCAGCATCTCCATCCGATTCCCTCACACTGGGTGAGTTTCTTTGTGTGAGAAAGATATAGACGCAACGCCCGGTCCACAAGCGACACCTTGTGTCTTGTGATACGACTAAAAAGTGGTCTATAAAGGACGAAATAAAAAATAATTCAGATAAAAACCTAGAAATGAATTGGTATAAAAATGGTCAAGGTAGTAAGTAGGTAGATCCGATCCGTATTGCTCAACAAGATCACTAACATTATAGACAAATATCTGATTATGGACTAATAACGCTTAAATTGTTTTTCTTTTGATGACGTGAAAATATTGTTCAAGATGATGTAAAAAAAATATACCATGTTAGCAACACTGTTTATAAAGTAGTAGTAGTAGCGGGTAGGTCATTTTATATTATGTTAGGTATACCGACGTGTATATGATTGTATATTATAGCAGTATTCAAGTACAAAAGTGTTCAATAGAACACTATACTTTGGGTGAGTGTGCCCAGGAATTACACAATCTGATTCTTGTCGCCCTTTTTTTGACAGGATAACAAGACAACCACGACGTGGACGTACCAAGTGCTTTAAATCTGCTTTCTTTAATCACACTGCGAAGATATGGAACGATCTGTCGGAGTGTCCTTACAATGTTTGTGCTTCTGTTCTATGTAATACAACATCCTAGACCGTGTGGTTGTTACAAATCAGGCAGGCCATGGTCAAATCCTGACCTACATTCTATAAAAAAATCCAGGATCCCCTAAGTACAGTTCTACCCTGAAGAGAGGTAGGGGAGAGTCACATTAGCTAAATATTTGAAGTCTAATCTGTTAGGAAACAATGGCGGTATGATTTATGCAGGGCTGACGCTAATTATCACTAAACATCCCTCATCCGTTACACCCTCTTTTATGCCCTCTTAACTGTCAAACTGAGGATCGTTTTAGAGCTCTCAAACTTTTCAGATCAGGACTTTTTATCGTTTAAATGTTCTGAAATTAGGTTGAGCATGTTTTTAATACGGATCCCTTTTTACTAAACTAGACTCGGATCGAGGTTTGAATTGATAACATTTAATCAGAATTTGACCTATTTTGATGGAAATTAACAATATTAATTGATAATCGTTAAGATAGAAAAGAAAGATTTAATACAGACATTTATGTTTAAAGAACAAACCTTTGGAATTAAATGATATTGTAATGTAGAAAAGAAAATGATAACATTTAATTTGCAATATATTTTGGTGTATAAAAAAGTAGCCTATATGTTAATTCAGTTTCTTAAGTATATGTCAGCCACATTTCATTCAAATTCGATCAGCCGTTTTTATGTGATTGAGTAACAAACATATAAACATCTAAACTGATCCCGACTTAGTCTGGAACTCTTCTTGAACACTTTTAGGTGTTGTGTGTAAGTAAGTACTATTACAGGTTGATAATGTCAGTATAAAGATTGTGAAAAACCAATTTTAAATGTGATTTCAACCTAAAACAGAATATAATGGTGATACTATCAAAGTACGGCGTGTAGCCTCCGCAAAAGTTGTTAGATCGAGTTTTTGTCGTTTATTCGCTTTGGAATTAGCTCAAGCATGTTTTATGCACGGATTTCCATTTCAACAACATGGAGGGAATTTCTAACGAATTTAATGGCGAATCTTTGACAAGTACAGATGTGACGTAATGAAGAAAATATTAAAATGTAATCTAGATAGAAGTCAAGAAGTGCCTGAGGCTTGAGACCCAAATACATGCAGAAGAAGAGCATGTGTAAAGACGTCTTTTATAACCGTAAACTCTCACCTTCCCCGCTCGACCTCGTTACCAAAATTAAAATAATAACATAACTCACGTGCCCGGACAACGGAGGTCTAACACTACGCCACTAACAACACTACACTATTAATCTCACTACTTTAATATGTAGGTACTGCGCAGCATCACTTGATAGGCTAACTCAGTCCTATCAGACCGAAAGTTAATATTATCTACTCGAAATAATATAAAATGAATCACCCGCTAATACTAAATTATAAACGGTGTTGCTAACAGTTTTATGATATCCCATAGATAAATCCCAAAACCATTCAAAATATTAGTGAGCGGAATAAAACATGAAAGTCAGATAGACCCATCGTCCAAACAAAATGAAAATGATTCTCAAATAGAAAGCTTTAAAAAGAATTTTAAAACTGTTTCTACCTCAAAAATTAAAATCAAAACAAAAATACGCCGAAAACGTGTCGAAAGATTTGCCTTTGCTCTGCTTTGCTTATTCTGTATTCTGAAGCAAACACCTTGCTTGAAATGAAAATTTTAAGTGTTACCTTAAAAGAAAATTCATGTACAGTCTTGGTTATTTTCTTATATCATCTTTTATTCTGTCTTTGCCTGACTGTTTCCTGATTTTGAGTTTTTTTTTTGGAGTCTCTACATTACGACACCACATCACTTGTACAGCCACGATGATCACCAGGCGAGCTCCGTTTTACAACAGACATAAATCTACCGTAACAAAGGTTAAATATTGTCTTGTTATAAATTGTTATGTCGTTATAATTGACGTAAAATACAAGGTTACAAACGGAATTGCTAACTGATGATTGATAAATAGATTCTAAATGCAAGTTAAGGAAACCAGGACTTGTGACCCAGATACAGGTTTTCCTTTGTGTTGCAACAACACGCCATACACTGCTCGACCTCACTATTCAAAATTAAAATAACAAAAAATAAAAATTATGTTTATCATTATCAAAATATAGTATACCGGATATCTAGCAGTGCCTGGTTTGTGAGCCAGGTATTGGTTTATGGTGTTTGCCTTCTCTGTTCGACTTCTCTACCTAACATTTAATCTAACACATGAGCAAGTTTATAAAAAGCAGCATTTGTACGTCTCAACTAAATTAGTGGGGATTGTTGCAAAGCCTACATCTATTATTTGGACAAATAGGAGACGCGCAGTCTCATAAGAACCAATCACATGTGGCACGCTCCTCTTGCTCCCGCTCTCCACAAAAACAGCTCCAATAGTGGCTACTATGCAGGTTAGAAGTATACTTAGATGCTTAAAATTTATACTTTATGGCAGGTCAGGTAGGTTTTGTGTTTATAAAACATGAATTTGGATCATGAGCTATTTTTTGCCTTGTAACGCCTCCGCCTCCATCACGACATGTAATTAATTAGACGTTAAACTAAAATGATTATATTTAATACCCCACGCGGTTATGACTGCTGTGAGTAGCGCTTACTCAAACTGTTGTTAGCATACGTGTGGAATATAAGCGACTAGCGAAAATCTATAAAATAAAATAAAAAATATAGATAGGTATAATTTTGTGATGTGTATCGAACACAAAATATTATATAGTAATTTACCCGTGAGGGGACGGGTTAGAATACTATTCCCCTCTGCCGCTGGGAGAGCATCTCGTAAGAGCCAAGTTACCCAGCATCCTCTTGGTTGTAGGGGATCTGTTCCCCGACTGGCATGCAACCACCAGCATGCGAATCCGACCGCCAAGTGTCATAGACGCGTTCCGGTTGAGCCGCATGTAGGCCAGACTTACCCCCTCCCTCTCTCATCCCATTAATGCTGTGGGTCTAGTGGACTCTGGGCTCTTGCCTAGGGTCCGCTGAATCCGCATCATTTTTCTTCTTCATTCCCCCTTCCCACTCTTCTTCGGGGATGCAACGCATCGACAAAACGAGAGAGTGTTTCTTGTTTTTCCGATGTCCATGGGCGATGGTTGCCACTTACCATCAGGTGGACCATCTGCTCGTTTGCACCTTATCTATTATAAAAAAAAAAATGGGGTATGTGAAAGGAAATGGAAGGAGGAAGATGGGGAACATTGGAGAACACTAACAGGGGGGGTGGGATAAAATAGAATATTGGGTAAACGCAACGTAGATACTCCTACTGAACCGATAAATGATCAAATATGATCTCCAACAATTACGAGAGAAACCTTAGCAGTGCCTTGGACTTGTGACCAAGGTGTAGGCTTAAGGAGCTCCTTTAAGTAATTACAACACTCGCCTCCACTGCTAGGCTCTCTATTTAAATGCAAGGATAAACGCACATAACCCTAACCTAACACAAGACGAGGTTACATTGTAAGGTTCTCACGTGACCTTGATCGGACAGCACTCCTAGCACTAACACAACACAAACTATTCAGAGACTACTGCACTTCTTGAGACCGCGCACGACTAAGACTTCTGTCAGACTGTCCATGGCATATAAAGGGTCGAGGGTAGAGACTGTCAAAACAACGGAAGCGTCTACTACCCTACTTCAACGCCATAGATACCGATGACGATTCGATTATTAGATAGTCTTTTACTATTCTCCGACATATATATAAGTGTGGTCGATGCATAAAACAATTTTTCCTTGTTGTATGAGTAGTTTAAGTGGCATTACGAGGACGACATGTTCGTTTTGTATGTTGAACAAGTCCTTGAAATTTTAGATTAAAAAAAAATTTACACTTTATCTTGACGTACATCTATTCCCATTTCTATAATTGTTATGTATTTATGGTATTTGTGTAAAGTATATGTATTGTTATCTATATGGGACTGATATCGTACAGTATCTTACAGTAAATAAAGTATAGTTTTTCTCCGTTTTTTTTTTAAATAAAATCGTAAATGTCAGCTTACTAGTTTCATAAGTCCTATCAAATATCTAAAGGGTTGGCTGGAAGAGATTCATGGAATAAGCCCGCCTTTATGCTACTTCATTGCTTTATCTTAAAGTATTTTACATATTTTGTAACGTGCACAATAAAGATAATATAGTATATATTATGTATTTTACATATTATATACAATATTATCTTGATAATATACGTATTTGACATCACCTATACCAGAATCGCAATGCTACAATTTATTAAAGACTTCGCAAGGGTGCAAGTCGACGCGCTATTTATAGGCACGCGCCGGCGGACCCCCGGACGGTACCGCCGTAACCGCTATGTCCTTGCATTTTAAATCTGTAATATCTTCGAAAATATTCATTTAAATTACATGTTTTAAAGGGCCATATTGATCTATATTAAATTTACAATGTATTTAAGGTACCTTATTGGATAAGGATTAAGGTTGTATAGCTTAAAATCGCTTCGTAAATAAGACATTATTTCTCGTAAAAAGTAATGGGTAAAAAATGGTTACTGTGGGTTATCCCTAAGAGATAGACATATACCATCGTCGAATATTTTGTAGACCTTTTTAAGGTGTACAATACTGTATTACATTATTTTGATCTATCTCGAAAGGTTCAGCCAGTGTTTGCTATGTAAGCGCAAAAAATGTGTTTATTTACGACATCACATTAGAAACCTCTAAAATTATCAGTGTTTCTCTACTATATCATGTATGTATTATTAGGGTGGGTCAAAAAAAGATTTTAATTTTTTTCTTCTTAGTTACCTTGAAAATATCGTTGAGATGACGAAAAAACAGAATTATTTTTTCGTAAATTTTGAGCCCTTAATATTAATGTTAATAGGTGACTCATCGTACTTTTTTATTTCATTTAAATAATAGGAACTAACTTTAATGCACTTGAACGAATGAATGTCTCGTGTAAATCAAAACATATTCTTGTAGGAAATTTAATGATCTACAAAAATGGTCAAAAATGATTTTTCGCTAAGTTGACTCTTTTAGAAGTTATTCGAGGTTAGAGACCAACCTTAAATCGTAAAGGATAACTTTGACTATTTCTTATAATTTATTGCAAAATTTAATCAAGATCAATAAAGTAGTGTAGGAGATTGTAGGGGACATCATCTTGACAAGGATTATTAGGATATGCATACCAACAGTATCAAGACTTGACTATAACAGCCTCCTAAGGGTTATACTCTCGCGAGTATTCTAGTAATAATGATTATTCTGTCGTGACGGCGTTTTTTTTTTGCATTCCCATCTTCTCCAATTGATGTTTATCAATTGTCCAACATTTATATAAGATGTGTTGTCATTAATATGAAAAATATATTTTTTTGACTTGTACCATTCTACCACCCGTGTCATAATACTGATACAAACTAAGCAACATTCATTATAGCAAAGTGTTCTCAGATATTACACTCGCTGAACCTTTAACGACTATACGAGCTGTACCTTGGGTTTGAGACCGATGAGCAGGTGTAAAAACGTCTTACCGAATATTAAAATAATAAAGTACATTACTCACGTGCTCTTCAAAAACTAAGGTCTAGCACCACGCCACCAAACAACATTACACTATCGGTCTTACTACAGATAAAATGAACTACTCGCGAATACTAAATTATAAACGGTGTTGCTAACATACAGGAGAGAGGTTTGGGGTGCATATTTTCCAATACTTATCTTACTATCCTCTTCCATGATATTGAAATAAAAATAAATAGATTTTAAGTAAAATAAATCAATAAGTATCAGTAGCTCAGTGGTTCAGGCGTTGGATTCACGATCGATAAGTGGTGGGTTCAAATCCCAGTCATTGGACTGACGTGGCCCACGTGGCGTGGAGATTTGTGATATAACAAAAAAATGCATTGTGGGATACGAACATGATCGTAAACTAACTAAAATAAAAACTTTTTAAAAAGAATTTACAAAAACACTAAAACATTATTTCTCCAGTACAAAATAATTACTCACTAATTTTAACCGAGAAAATCCAATATTAGATTCGCTCGCCTTTCGCACTCTGACTTCAGTAAAAACAAGAGCAATTATGATGAGAGTTCTATAAGCCGGCTTTATCCGACGTAACAACACTATGTAGCCGTATTCATTTAATTTTGTTTCAGTTTCAACAAGGATTTCTTAATGTTTACTTACATTTATGTGCTTTTTATTTTATTACTATTAAAGTAATCATAAACTGTCACACCGGTGTATTCATTGTGTAACCCCCTGTTGGGTTACGACAAGTTTTATTGTAATTTATTGTGGTTAATGTCGGTCATGTGACAGTAACAGAAACTGTTACTGGTGTATTGTTTCAGTGCTAATAATTTAATGTTAAATAACAATAAAATAAATATATAAAATTAGGATCACAGAAAACTTTCAAAATTATTCTATAGGAAATTTCAAAAAGTTACAAAAAAAAGTTTGATTGAACGATGACATTGCTATAGACTTTCTCAAATTTCAAAACATACTTGTTATATAAATTGGCGATTAAAAAAAGTTATCAAAAAGAACTACTTCTGCTGAGTTTTCTGACGTTCAATAAGAGAAAGTAAATTCCTATTTTTGTCTTCTTGGGTTACGACTAGTTTTATTGTAATTTACTATGACTAATGTCTGTCATGTGACAATGACAGAAACTGTCACACCTGTGGAGGGTGACGGCTGTACTCTCCCTTCAACCAAGAGGGAGGATCCTGCGGCCAGGGAGGCCCAAGGGTTAACACTCGGAATATGTATATATACTTAGCCACTTAGAAAACTTCGTCTGCGCGATTGTGTAGATGTCGCTACACACCGGTGTATTTAATATGTTATCTCTTCTTGGGTTACGACAAGTTTTATTGTTATTAATTGTGACTAATGTCGGTCATGTGACTCTAACAGAAGCCGTCAAATCTTGATCAGAAGCTTGTAACTTACGGCAATTTTGATTGGAAGCAATTATGACTAACGTAGGGCATGTTAACGCTACTTATTTTCAATACTGTAGTTATTAAAATTTGATATTGATGAGATAAATCGATAAATAAACCGATGTGACAGTGTGTTCTTGCGACTTCATGACGGACAAAAATTTCCAATAAAACATGTTGTAACCTAAAGTAAACATTATATAAAAATCTATCCCTTAGTTACTACAATTAAATATTAAATAGAGCAATCACGTGAAAAACAGAAAACACGTACGTAAAATTTTCGTAAACGAAAATAAACGATCCTCATGATATCTGTAATAAGGTCGATATACACATAAATTCCGTATCTACCCACTTCTCACTATTGTAGCAAATCTTCAATGCGTACGTGACTTGAATTATCTAGTACAACGATTTCGTGAACAATCGAAATAAATTAGATGTTATTTGCCGAGTTCCTGTTGGATAATTTTTTAAATACAGGAAAAGTATCAAAAGGACATAATTATTATAGCTAAAATTACTAAAATTAAAAATTAAAAAAGTCTTTTGATAGAAAAAATACAGGGAAACATGGAGAATTTTTTTTTTAATCTAGAAACTGGATTAATTAAATATAATATGAAATAATAGAGGTAATTGCATAAGTGGAATTAACTGCAGGTTAAATTACTGTAGCAACAATAATTTTATTGAAAACTTTGTAGGTAAAGAGTTGTAGAAGTTAAGATTATAATAAAAAATCAATTTAAAAAATTGCATTATAACTAAAACAATAAAATGTTGTGTTATAAAATTATTACAGAAGAAAATCATTGTAGGATTAATCAACTTAGTAAAAATATGTATTCTCCGATAGATATCTCTGCAATTCTTTTTATTTTTTGCGAAATAAATAATTCCTACAAGCAGATCCTGTGTGGCATAAAAATGAAGGCTATATTTACGTCAGCTGTTACATATGATTTCATCCAAGACGTTAACGTGATACGCATGTCGTAATTTCTATTGCATATTACTTTACTTTGCTGTTATCTAAACCGTAAAAAAAAATATACGGAAGGAGGATTTGGAGTTGATGTTGATTTATATGTTTACTCATTTAATTGGCTATGATAATAAACAGTGTTGCTCAATTTTTTTTTCTTTTCGATCCACCTCATGGAAATTGGCCACCGTCGCCCATGGACATCGATAACACTACAGAGTATCTCTTGTTCTGTCGATGTGTTGCAGCCTCGAAAGTTGAGTTACTCATCACCTTAGTCTCCCAGATGAGAGTCCGGTTGCGGACAACTGCTGACGGGGTCGCGGAAGTACTTTTCAATTTCCCGTGGCCTCGTCCCTATAGCAGGAGAGTGGAACACCCCGGATGGTTTAGCGGGTCGGGCTGCCTCCTTCCGAAGCAGTGTTTGGGCTGTCTCCTTCAGAGGCAGTCACACCAACCCCGCATAACTTTCCCAAGTCCCCGCTTGGGCAAGTATCTGTATACAGATTCCTCCGGGTAAACCCCGATGTGATTGTGAGGGGTAGATCTGGCCTACATGCGGCGCGAGCGGAACGCGTGAGAGACACTTGACGGTTGGATTCGCATGCCTAGTGGTGGCAAGCCCACTCCCACCCAGGGGTGCTGGTTGCTCTCGCAGCCATAGTGGAGAATTGTATTCTAACCCGTAAAATATATCAAGATGTGTTTATTGTTGTGGTGTTCAACTTCTAACTATCTAGACGTTAGGTTGGGAATCCAATTTGTGTCTAGAGCTTCTTATATTACATGCTAATTAACTCGATTGTTCACTCAGAGAAATCAGAACAGGTTGCTACTATTTTATAATCATCAACTGTATCAGGTTACTTTATTAAGATAATTTCGTACCTCCTTAAAGGTCGGCAGAGGTAATATTCTCTTTCAAAAGTCCTTGTATACATAAAATACAAAATTTTCATTAAAAATCATCTGAATCCCTTTCTCATTAAATAGTAATACTCGTAGGTGTCGCAATAGAAACGTTACCGTAATCCGTATTTACGTTAACTACTTGTCGTTTCACAAAACACCGTCTAGCGTTTTCGAGACGAGGATTACGATCCTATTAACTTCACTTACTTCGTTTATATTAAGTTCGATTGTTTACAGGTATACGAAAATTTCAATAACAGTAAATTCAATCGAAAAGAGCTTTTTGGTATATTCATTTACGCATACTCCTTAAAGGGGTTGTGTGGGACTCCCAGCGATAAGCGCTGGATTACCGCGCTAAAATCCACCAACATCCATACCGTATGTTAGGTGCCGCAGGAATGCGTTACCATACTACTGTAGATGCCTCGGCATATCCACCCGTCTGCAGGTACAACTACCCGCAGTTAAAACCCGCCTATGAGCTCGCTTGACCAAGAACTTAACCGACAGGGGATGCCAGGAAATGTCTACTGAAACACCCAGCCCCGGAGGAATCACAAGCGGCCAACTTTCCCTCGAGATCAGGTTGCTCGCAAGTCATCTCTGCAAACAGAGGAGTACCCGGAGCGACCTGTACCTTTAGGCACTGGACCCCCTGGACTTAACCGATGTCTGTGACGCCCAATGTTGGAGTTTAATGCCCGCGCCCATCGGTCATGCTTCTATAACAAAAACTGTCACTTTTATTGGAAGCTATTGTGACTAATGTCGGTTATGTTATAATAATAAACATTATATCTATTATATTACCCCCGTTTAGGTTTTATAGGAAGCTATTGGGACTAATATTGAAAGTCATAACAGAAGTTTAGTAGTTAAGCGTTAAATTGCATGAAAATTATAACTAGCAAAATATATCACATACATAACGTGACATTAAATGTGATTATTTAAAGCTTGATAAGTTATCGCGTTCATTGTCACTATTAAGTCATATCATGTCAACACATCACTGTCATATCTCGTTAGTGGTAAGTGGTGCGCGACATTCGCTTTATCGTTATTTAAAACGGCTGAAAAACTATGAAACTGCAACTTTTTCATGACTAAAGACCAGCCCAAATTATTACTTGTACTAAAAAATTTTTGTATATAATTTTGGATATTTAAAAAAAAACTTTATTAAATCAATTTGATAAATTAAGTTTCTAAGACTCTTACAATCCTATAAACATATAGAAATTATTTCTCCCGGATAAAAAAATGTTACTGTGTTAACTGTCCTCCCACCCCCTGTGCCCCCCATGTCTACAAAAGTTAGCAAAGCCCTAGCCTCTCACCCCGTGTTTACGTAAACATTAAAGCAGGGATATCCCTGTGTTCGATATACGTGTATACTTTTCGCTATCGCTGACGTAATCACCATTTAGAACCCCTCCCACCACCATCCATCCACCATGTCATCAAAAACAAGCAAAGCAAGGACCCCCCGGCCCTCTATAATACTTACGTATTACTTGAACGTCCCCAAATTATTTATTAATTGTTCTATTTTTTATGTACATACGACACTTACACACGTCTTGTCATTACGACGGTTGTCTATCGAGTGTTCTCAGCACCTTTAACCTACTTATACGCTCCTATTGCACCTTATTCACAACACTACCCTACAATTGTACTATATAAAATAAGTAGAACAATATTATAACACATGAAGTACCCCAATTTGTTCAGCGATGTAATCGTAACGCATTGTTACTACACAAAGGTTCTTTCAGCGCTCAGTAATTAAAAGGTAAGAGATCTCACGTGTTTAACAACACAACATTTGTTGCAGAACTGCGATGTTTTTACACTATAATGGATACTGGAACTAAATAATATAGAAAGATAGGTAGAACCCGTTGAGGGGTCACCCGTGAGGGGACGGGTTAGAATACTATTCCCCACCCTGAGTAACCTAGCACCGCCTTGGCGGTAGAGGATCTGTTTCGCGACTGGCTTGCGACCACCAGCATGCGAATCCGTCCGTCAAGTGTTATTACTACCCCCCCACCCCCCCCAATCTCCCTCCCCCAATGTTCCAGTGAACACCGGGCTTTTACACAGGGTCCACTGGAACCGCAGCATTCTACTCTTCGCTTCCCCTCCTCACTATATTCTTGAGAGGATAACGCATTGGCAAAACAAGAGATACTCTCTAGTTTTGCCGATATCCATGGGCAACGGTTGGTCCACCTCATAGAAAGTGGCCACTTTCCATGAGGTGGACCGTCTGCTCGTTTGTCCCTCATCTATCATAAAAAAAAACCTTACATGAGGACATAAGTAGTAAGTACTTTTTATTTTATTCTAAGTCTGTAAAAAACTTTTGTTCCGATAGACTTGAGCCAGTTGTCAATTGGAGCTCCCCTGGTGACAATTATGGCTCTGCAGTGGTGTGGTGTCGTAATGCTGGATCTCTATTACAAAAGTGTGGATTAAGTGTTTAATATTGGTTACTTGGTGTTCTGTTGTAAGTGTATATTATTATTGTCTTGTTCGTGTTACAATATGAAAAACATTATTTTTATTGTGAAAATTGAACTTAAAAAGGGGTAAAAGAAGGGATAAAGGTGGGATTTATTATTTATTTAGCAATAAACATTTTATTGATGATTTAGTGCCAATTTAACTGCTTTCTGGTAAAGTTTCTGATAGTTGTGACATCAGAAAAATTATCAGCTACTACTTTATTATACTTATATCTAACGGAGCCCAAACGTACGTTTTCGGCAAAAATGTCCTATAGAAAAAAAAATTTGATTTCATAGAGTGAATATTATCTATCGCAGCATAAGTGTAAATGTAATAAATATCAACTAAAACTGAAGAAAATTTTATTTAAATAAGATTTTTTTTCAATTTTTTTGATATCAATGAAGTTTATCCAAAATGAAGTTGAAATCGGTAACGGCTGTTAGGTTCACTAGTAAAGCTTTAAATCCTATATCCGTTACCAAATTGTTGAATGAAATGAAATACGTGTATACGTGTAGAGTCGGGATGTTGGTCAGTGTGTCGGCTTCAGTTATCTATATTTTACACGCGTACTGTACGAGTACGGTATCGGTTCACCCTTGTTAGTTTTTTACGCGACGTAGTCAACGAAAATTGGAGTATGTACTCATATGTTCAGTTTTGATAAAAGTTTTTTTTATCTCGTTGTCTGACTGTCTATTTGTCTTTTTTTTTCAATATAACGTAGAGGTATCAAGTTAAAATTAATATGAAATAGTCCATTGAAAGCAATCAAGATGCTGCCGTTCTTATATCATTGCAGATAATAATCTTACCTTTTGTTACACAATTCAGACTATTCGGTTTCCTCAAAGAGACGAGGCACCCCACACCGCGCCGGCGGCCCGTCTGGGATTATTTTTTATTTATCTTGATATTTTTATTTCGTAATATCTTTTGACTGGAATGCCCGATTTCAATAATTCAAAAAGTAATTAACAGGTATTGAAACAGTCTTCATTACGAAATAATTTATTTAGATAAGAATTAATACAAAGTTATGGAAAACATGGTCTGATTTTGATAGGCATTTTTATCAACTTTTAAAATGTACAAAAGTAGTTATAGTGACTTAACTACAATAGTTGTACATATGGTCTCGCGAAGTTTTTTGTAGATATTGATACGTTCTATAATATTGTAAAACATTTTTTTGTTCTATCATCAATACTTTTCACAGCGCATGCGATGAAAGATATTTTATGGCTAATTTTTTTGCACCTTGTGTTGGTTTTAGTGAGAATTTCTGGAGATCTCTAATTTTTTCTTGTAATAAATATAGCCTATGTTACTCAGGAATAATATAGCTTAGAAAGAATTTTTGAAATTGGTCCAGTACTTTTTATGTTTATTCGTTACATACAAAAATACAAAAATCCAAAAATACAAATCTTTCCTCTTTATAATATTAGTATAGATTAGGTGATTTTTGTTAAATCAACTTTGTCATAGTAATTTAATGATCAAGCTTTTTGTTGAATTTCACTAACTTCTGCTCTTCAGATTATTTCTCCGATTGATTTCCTCCGATACAATGAACTGATCCTGAGATGAAAGAGGGTAGATTCGTATTAAAAAAATACCAATCTCATTCATTTCTATGGACTACTTAAGCTTGAGAAAGATATTTACCAAACTGCATAGTGCTAAGTACATAGGAGCTATACTGCGCACTCAAACGACAATATCAACATGTAATCAGTGCCTGTGCAGAGCCTGGGGCTTGAGACCCAGGAGCGGGTTTAAAGACGTCTTCTACTATGCACAAAATCTCACCTCCGCTGCTTGAACTACCGAATATTAAAATATAACGGAGGCCTAACACGACACTATAACACTAACTTCCATGTACACTGCGCGAAACCATCAGAGAGACTGACTCTAATCTATCGCACTAAAGGTTATATATTGTCTTCACGTCGGTATACTTGACATAATATAAAATGACCCGCTTAAACTACTTTATAAACTGTGTTGCTAATAATAGAAAATTGCAAATCCGCTGTAATATTTTTAGTTTTTAGGATTCCGTACTCCAAGGGTTAAAACGGGACCCTATTACTAAGACTCCGCTGTCCTTCCGTCTGTCTGTCACCAGGCTATATCTCATGAACCGTGATAGCTAGACAGTTGAAATTTTCACAAATTATGTATTTCTATTGCCCCTATAACAACAAATACTAAAGACAGACTAAAATAAATATATAAAGGTGGATGTCATACAACAAACGTGATGTTTTATTAAATATTGGTACGGAACCCTCCATGCTCGAGTTCAACTCGCACTTGGCCGGTTTTTTAGCTATTTTTGTGAAACATTTACATTTTAAATCGAAGCAAAATAAAAACTAATGAAGCAGCTTAAAGTATTTTAATTTATTTCCTACCAAATATCTGAGTAACTGATTCGTAACATAAGCTAACGGGTAACGGGTAACGATAGCGGGTAACAGGTAGCAATCAATTACCTACGGGTTTGTGTACACTGGACCTGCGCTGCGCTGCGTTCATTAATAATCGTTAAAGCTCTCAATGAGATTTTGTACTCTTTTATACAATATGAAATATCATTTTTAATATATTGGTATTTAAAATATTCAGGCGCTTTTATGTTGTTGAAAATCACCCTTACCTACACTGTTCCACCTCGTAATCATATGGAAATAGTAGTCCATCACATCGCTGCACAGCCTCAGTGGTCACCAGGCGAGAGGTTATATACAATCTTGGAATAAAATAATAAATACTACCCTTAAATATAAAGTTATCTGTATAGCTAACTTAGTGTTTTTTTTTTTTTTTAAATAACGAGCAATTCTTTGAACGGATAGTTTTTATCCTCAGAAAGTAGATTAATAAAGCAAAAAGCAAGAAGTTAAAGAAAACCCATCTATCTTTCGATAGTGGGAAAGTTTAGAACTACCTGGGAATTAAGACTCGAACTACAACAGGTTTTTATCACGGAAATTGCTGTTAACAAACTTGATACTGATAATTTATATATACTTTAAGTTTTATACTTTAATAAAAATGGAGGGAGAAATATCGCTTTATGTGTACTCAGTGTAAGCAATATCATTGTGTTACCATGGTTACAAGATTGTTATAATTGGCAATATATTAATATTGTATAAGCAGTGATTGAAACTTCCAAGTCTTATTCGGGAGGTCCGAGGTTCGATCCTGGTCACACACCTCTGACTCTGAGTTATGTGTGTTTTAAGCAATTAAATATCACTTGCTTTAACGGTGAAGGAAAACATCGCGAGGAAACCTGCACTCCTGAGAGTTCCCAAGAAGTCCTCAAGGTGTGTGAAGTCTGCCAACCCGCACTGGGCCAGCGTGGTGGACTAAGGCCTAATACCCTCCTCATTCTAAGGAGGAGACCCGGCTCAGCAGTGGGCCATTAAAGGGTCGTGATGATGATGATGTTAATATTGTGAGGCAGCTCTCTAGTTAGCAATGAGCTGATTATCTTCAAACGGCAGACAAGATCTACACAATACATAGCTAAGAATCATCTCCATTAAATTACCTTTCATACAAATAAATCTACATCAAAACCGGCGGATCGGACGTCACAAACAGACATACAGAACGATAACTAGTTACCCAGTCGTTGTAGAGTCGGTGGTTAATAGATTAAAGTCACGTGTATAATATAAACAATATAATAACTTGCAGTAAACGAGTTCGTTAATTTACACCTAAATTAAGTATATTTTAGGGTCATACTGATTAAAATATTTTATCGCGTAAGTTATGGCTGCTTTACCCTTTAACTTGAATTAAGTTATATACATGTATAATACACATACATAACCTAAGTGTAAAAAATTGTATGTATTTATAATACGTCAAAAATTGATCAGCCAGTCAGTTTGTCTGAAGCTATCTCCAGTTCATAAAAGTGTTCTTTAACTATTCACAAACCTTAGCCTCCACTGTGCGACCTCGTTGTCAAACATTTGTCAAGTAACAAATCGAAATCCAAAATTTCATATGATTCTCCAGCCAGTCACAGATTTTCATGACCAAGTCCCTCCCATCGAAAATTAGTGAAATGCAAAAATATTAATCATATTATGATAACCGTCAGCTGCGATTCCGTGGGTGGGGCGAGCAGTGGCAGCCTTCCAAACATGTAGAAAAAAAATCTTTTTCAGTCATTTCTTCCCATTTGAAAATATGTCGAATTATAGTTCACCTAGTATCTTGAAGAAAAAAAAAATCAGCTGACCATAACGTGGTGGAATTTACGTCAGCTGTAAAAAGCTACTTAAATGGTTTGGGAGGCTGCCACTGCTCCCCCCACCCACGGAATCGCAGCTGACGGTCACCAGTAATCATAATATATATTCCTTATACAGTATATGAATTGTCACTCGAGAGGAAATTATTGACCGAATTTGAATATGGCCCTCGTACCATTATCCACCACTTACTCCACCATTTTAGAGTCCGCTATATTGGATTCAGAACTGTTACGTCTTCATGACAAGAATCAAATTTTGATATCATTACCAAATTAATAAACAAACAAAACTGTAATTAATTAAAAATGATTTTTAGTACTCGTTGTTTTAATTATAAACATTTTAGTTGCTAGATTTACACTTTCCAAATAGAATCTGACCTTTACTCTATAAATAGAATATTGAAAATGTTGCCAACTACCCACGTGTTTTAATACTACTACCAAATTTGCAATTAAATTTCATTTTAAAATAGTTTATAAAACGGTTTTTATCACATCACCACGTGTCAAGAAATCAAATAAAAGAATAAAAAACACGATTAAAACCATTTTATAAAGTATTGTATAATGTATAACAACCCTGAAAATCTAAGAAATCATTATTAAATATCATATTAATAAAATTGGTTTACTTCAAGGACCTTCCACCCCCCTTTTTTCTTTGTACAGTATAGTACAGTCACCTTTATTTCATCCCTTGCAGTAATTTCGGGTACCTTTGGATTTATTTATGACTAGTTGACTCGTCACGTCCAGGGTATTTACTACATCTTCCCCACGTTCTAATGTATCTCCGTTCAAAATTTCATCAAAATCGGTTTAGTGATTTAAGCGTGATTGCGTAACAGACTAGAGTTTTAGTTTGTATTAACCATTACTTACATTTCTTAAGTGTTACTTTTGAAATTATAATAATAATTAGGATCATGCCATCTCTGTAACTTCAAGATACCTCTCTCTCTATTTTTTTAGAAAAGGTGCCAAAAACAATTACACTATCTGACAGTAAATAGATAAATTAATGTTTGTTTATGAAGTTCAAATAGAAAATCCAAGATTGAAGGCGCGTAATCAAACGATTCCCTTTCCTAGATACATTTTTACAATAAGTCTCGAAAGGTCATATTTTTTTTAAAGTTAGTAAATTAATCGTAATATATCGTCCTTACTAGTATCCAGAGCTTTGACGATATGCTAAAATAAATACCTTCACTTGACATATAATAATATATAAAATCTAATTTTTATTCCCTAATTCTTAAAGCTACATTAATCAATCTTTGTTTGAGGAGGTTGATACTAGGATACAAGACGTCAATCAGAATCAAGCAGTTTCTTCACTAGATTCATTTTCTCCAAAACGATTCTTCCCTCCGTTAGCCAAAAAGGCACAATCTTTATTTCATTAATTTCAAACCTAAATTGTCAATCAGGTGATCTAGCCATATCGTCATAATTAGTTGTAGCGTCAGGATCAAATCCAGGCACTTCACGTTGGCACGCACGTGTAATACATATTTTAAAATAGTTGTAAAAGAGCAAACTAATATGATACTACCGAAATAATTAAAGCCGTCCTTCATATGAACTACGTATGCCTAATGATCTCCGTTTTGCTAATAAGCGGTTGTTTGAAACATGTTTGTTACACGCGAAACCGTCATCAGGACCATCTTAATAGTTCTCTACAACATGATTACTTACATTTAAGCTTCAAAAGTTTACCACCACCAATAAATATTACTTCTATATTTAGTAAAATAGCATCTGGCCAATTATTTTTATTAACAACCTAGGAATGAGGACAGTCTCTTCTTCGTAGATTTACTACTAGTGATGAGTTGACAATGACAAATACTTTAGTATAGTAGCCGGCAGCTAACTGTGGGTCTCAGAAAATAGTGGGGAAAGAAACGCCTCAGCGTGCTGCTTTCTATCCGTGACATAGCAGACGCGCGGGAACTAAAACGTCGCATAAGAACCAATCGAGTATGACGCGCTCCCCGCTAATAAGGCTACCGGTAGCTATATTAATAGTTCTTAGTTCCTTCAGGTAAGATGATAAAAAAATCTGTACCAACAACATCAATTAGGACAATTAAAAATATAAGATTTCATCAAAATCAATCAAACCCTTTAAGAGAAACATTCCTGATCCTTTCGAAAGTACTAGAACAACGAAATATACAACAAAATGCCGAATTTTTTGGTACAACTTTGTCGTTGCAATTATGAACACAACCAAAAAATAATTTGGCCAAGTGCGAGCGTGGAGCTCGCGCTCTGAGGATTCCGTACAATTTCAATAAAGGGACAAATACTATCAAATTTTTTCGCGTGCGGGTTAAAATATTATCAAAAATAGTGTTGGGAAGCATTTATTTCCAACATTAAAAACACGTATTTCAATTGACATATGGAATAAGAAGAAGAAAATATGATAAAACATTTTTAACAAAAAAAAAACAATAAAAATAAATTTCATTAAAATAATTTTAAAGTCGGTGAACATAATATATATCAATAAAATATAATTGTCAAATATAGAATCTCCTTCTTTTTTTGGAATCAATTAAAATATTTTACAAGTTGTCATTTAACAACATGTCATAAAGTTTCGCGGCCCATATAGCTTTAGATTCATTTCACACGATACGATGACAAAAACGTCCATTTTTGCGATTTTACTCTCGAGTTTACTATTTTTAGTCTTCGGCACAGGTTTACGCCCTGATGAACGTTAAGCTAGAGGGCTTTGAAAATTTGAGTAAATGTGAGAGGTGCCATAAAAATTTAATTAATGGAATTTATATGTTACCAAATAATCTTTTTAACATACAATTTACATTATAAATTATTTCTTTCTTTCTTGGAATAAATTTATTTAAAATTAATAAATTTCAATTTCATAAAATTAAACTTTAACCAGAGTTTAAACGGTAAAAATATTTTGTATCTGTATGGAGGGGAAGTAACATATTTGAATATTACTAAAATCGTAAACATCGACATTGTTCATTAAATTGACTTAGCAGTTTGATATTTTTACATATTTAAGATGTATAAATTTTAACTTGATATCTTCACGTTTTTCTGAGAAAAAGGGTCTTGCGTGATAGTAAAAAAAAGTAAATTTTCTAGTGATGTAGAAATTTTTTTACAGTTTTTTCATTTTATCTTTTATTTGTGCTATGAGACTTTACTTCATGCTAAATTTCACGACGCTAGGTCATTGTGAAGTACCTTAAAACTATATGAGTGATCACATTAATGGTCATATCTTTTCAATACGTGGACTGAGTAGTTTGATGTTTTGCCAGCCGCAAGGGACCGCAGGCTTGATTTTTTATTAATTTCAAATTGATACCTCCATGCGATACTGAGAAAAAGGGTCTTGACAGATGGACAGACAGACACAGACAGACATACACACAGACTGACACACAGACAGACAGACAGATAGACGGACAACGAAGTGACCCTATAAGGGTTCCTTTTTTCCTTTTAAGGTACGGAACCCTAAAAAACAACTAAATCAATCGAGTTGATATGATAAGAGAACGAAGTAAATAATACAGCGTAAAGAAAATAAAATGAAAAATTTTCTTTTACATCAGGTATATCATTTAGTTAATGCAGGAACTTTCTTTAGTTCGTTTAAGCAAGGATTTCGCGAGTCTGACCCAATTTAGTACAATGGAGCCTCTCTGTCCTTATCCTTTTGTATGTATATTAATAAGTAGGGAAAGATAATGAGAAGTATTATTTTGACGCTTTTGTGTCTCTGGTTAACGCCTGAATACCCTTGAATATTATTTTTGTATTTTAATATCGGGTTAAAAAATTCGTACAAGTCCAAGTTCGAAAATTCAGGAACTCAGATCTCAAGCGTATATTTATGTTGCATTAAGACAAATTGATCTTTCATCTTATAGTCCTCCACATTGAATAAATAATTTATAAGTCCTAATATAATAGCATATTTTAAATTAGGTGCTGAAAAGTCCAGGAATTTATAATAAATATTAATATTTCTTACACAGAACTTTCAGGTAGTCGTAGTTGAACCATAAACGACCCTAGTTTTAGATATCTTTTGATTCCCACGCCAATTTATGTGAATATTAAACATGAATAATAAGCTGTCTTTTCTGATATCGTATACTTCAATACATACATTAGATATTATAAAGGAGGATAAAAAAATAGTCTACAATAAATAGAGCTCATTCTACAGAAAGGTACCTGGAAACTTCACGAGCGAACAAAATTGATTGAACCGATGTATCACGCGTGAGTTCATCGTAAAAATATCTTCTGCTCAGACTCCAAATAAAGGGAAAGGTCGTAAAAATCAATCATACTGACAACTGAACATGGAAATAAAACATCTACGTTTTTACATTTTAACCGGTTTATAACACGGCGTTGCTTGTAATGGAAATTCATTGCTGAGGAAGAAAAGAATTGCCTGTATATATTACTGTTCTTTCGGTACATATTACTCTTCCTTCTTGATTTTGTTACTAGATATTATACGATGAATTATTTCCAAATCTAAAAGATGAAAATCCAAAATTAGTCATTGACCTTCTGCGTATGCACGAAATTGTTTTACCGGTTGAAATCAATATTGTTCCAATGACAAATTCCTGAATAAACTTTTGCACTACGATACTGATCTATTGCTGACTGATTTATGATGGCAATTCCATCACTTTCTGATTTAAGACGGAGGGCGTACCTACAATTTATTTAGCACTCTATGGACGCCATTTAGAAACTTTACAACACTTCACAATAGTTCTGTAGATACAGTGACAGCTGTCGACAAAGTTTAAGATATAAAAAGGTTCATCTAACCCAGAAAAATGCAAATGTTCCCCCATGAATATATTAAATCATTTCCACCCGTTTAAATTCATAAACAAAATTACGATCTTCCGGCAGCTAAATGCGGAAGTTTATTAAAACAAAACATTCAAATTGGTCGTACTCAGCCTTTTAAAAAATTTACATCAAACAAAAATGTGTTGGTCATTAAAAAGATTAATTACATCAAAAGGGTTTTAAAATTTTATGTTTCTATTCAACTACTACTGTGAAGGAAATGAAAAAGATTTTAAGAATTACTAATGTAATAAAATAATTAAATATTAGTAAAGATACCTCTTTGATTTTATAGTCTAGACTATTATCTTGGGAATTCTATAGATATCCTATATTCTAGTCAATCTTGAAACGTTCTGGTCGAGTTGCATGTTTCAGCTTTTTTTTTAAATATCATCATAATATCTCACTAAAAGTTGTTCAAGGAGAAATGACAATAGCAGAGATCACCAAACCTAACAGACACGTGAACAGCTAGTCATGTTTTTCGCAATTAGGTAAACCTCATGTATGCTGATATTTGATTTTAGTAAATCACTTGTCCAAAGGTACAACCAAAAAAAATTGGGCTGATCTTGAATGGAAAATCAGGGGTAGTCATGACCTGTTTAAATGATTCACTACAGTGAAATTTTCTCCTTTCATAGATCGCCATTTGTTTTCACAAGGATGCCTTAAAGTACGTCATCGACCACTGGGTGTTGATATAGACGAATTTTGGAATCTATTGTATATGTATACACTACAGTATAAAGTGAATTGAGATAACCGTACCCATTATTTATTCGCGTATTTCTATACATAGTTCTATACAGATTAGAAAATTATTAGATAATTTTAAAAAATCTCCGAAAGATCGCATAACTATAGCATTTTTAGAAATAAGATTAGAGATATTGTCAGATTATTGGGAAGAATTTCAAAAATGACATACTAGTTTGACAACAGTGTCAGCCAATGAGAAAAAATCATTAAAATATTTTAATGAAAATATTTACGACACAACTTTAGAAATTTACTTGGAGTTTAAAACACGAATAAAGGTATAAATATTTATTTATAAATTATTACTCTCTACATATGGACATAATAAATAGTAAACAATATTTAACGTGTGGCATTCTTAACAAATGCGTGCTGCTCCTCATTTGCTAAAGAAATTGTGGTCATACAGAGTTACAAATGTGAGCAATTAATTGTAGGAAAGGGCCGGTTTATCTCGTAACTAACAAAGTAGAAAACTCAAAAGACCCTTCTTTCTCCTTACTTATATTTCCTCAAAAATAAATAATGTTGCATATTGATATAATAGCAAGCTTTCATTCAGTCATTAATTTTGCTAACTTTGATTAATTATTTCTAAGGGTTGTAGTTTTATTTACTGAAGTATTAAATTAACACTATCGCGACGACGTACTACAAGGAAAAAGACGTCCGTACTCACCAGAATCTCGCCATAAAATGACGCGCATTTCACCACATAATGTGCAGACCTAATGATCGTGTACCCACTATTCTAAGATAGTTGGTAAACACGAACACAATACTACTAATAATACCGTCATCTACTAACATATGGAAATGATTAGGTTTAATAATTATTATGCGCTTGGCGTGCTTTGCGCATAATAGTTGGTGTCATAAAAAATCACTTTTTAAAAATCTTCATGCTATAGTGGTGTAACTCTGCGTTTCATTATATTTGTCAAAGTCAGACAAAGTTTCCATTACATACAACTGCACAAAATAAACATCCACTAAAATTATTTCATAAAAAAATACGAAACCAGCAGTAAGTGTGTAATATTAGTGAACAACAAAATTCTCCAGCTGTTACCTTCTCACTGAAAATTATGAAGAAAAAGTTTTTCGGTATAATTATGTTGAATTAATTGGAGTTTAAATAGCTTTATTGTTATAATTGCTGTCCTATGATGATGTGCCAAGGTCTGCGCCTATGGAAGTGATGATAGGTATGGTTTCCTAAGTTTAGGTTGGAGATTGGGAGTTTTTGACATCTCATTTTTTTAAAAATTAGATACTAGACTTTAAAACCTCTGCATTTTTCCTTTGTCTTTTCGTATTTGAATCTTGATTTCGAATTAATAAAGAGTTTCGTAGCCATAAAATTTTCTTGTTTGAAGTTAAAGCTTTACCTTTAGAATATTATTCAAAGAAAATTTTTTGCATCAATAGTTGGCGCGATATCCTACTAAAACCATGACACGACCGCTTGAGTGTACGACTCGTGTACAACTGACAATCCTACTACTGTCTCAGTATATTCATGGTACCTACGGGCGTGAGTACCCTCATAAATTTATACCTAACATTTGTGGCAGCGCGCAAGTTAGACTTAGGTAAGCCTAACCTTTGGTTTAAACAGAACCTAGGCATTGGAGGTGAGTGTTCACATATGTGGCAAAGACGTACTTAAACCTACACCTTGGTCATAAGTCCAAGGCAGTGCTTAGGTTCCTGTCGTAATTATAAGAGACCATAATGATTAGTTATTTATTGAGTTGTTGTAGTTGAGTTTACCCAATAGTCAGTTCAATATCTCCCCTTTTAGTCTTTTCAATATCCTTATTCTTCTATTTCTCCGCCTTATAGATGCATATAGGTACACTCCAGGGTAGATAGCAAAACCTTATATTATATAATAATGTACAATATAGACGGAAGCCGAACAGTGCCTGGGGTTTGCGACCCTAGTGTAGTATTAAAAGGTCTTTCTACAATTAATCAACACTCCTTCACTGACTCTTCTTCAGCAAAACAGAAATTACATTAATAGACTCAGCAAAATATCTCTAAATACTCAACACTTTGAAGTCACTAAACCTTATTTCGTTAAAGTCATCCTTTTTATAATACAAAATATTCCCTCATATCTCCACTATAATGACAGGTTGGGTTGTGGGCCTGTGTTGCCATTTAAACCTCCCTTTAAATAATTTAATATTGCTTACAATATAAGACAGTTAACTATTCTGTCAAATGATATATATCAAGCAGATTATGTATGGTGGTTTAGAACCAAGGCAAAATAGGTATTTTTTGGGTGTTGGTTAAATTATCTGTATAATAAAGTTGTGTAACACTTGCTGCAATAAAACGTAAAAGTTTCTGCCTTCTTTATAAGTATTTCTATACTAAAGATGTTTACGAAGTCTCACATATTTTTATAACTTACGTAAACTTGGATCTTCTATAGTTCTTGTTACACTATTCAACAAACTGGCTAAGTTTCGTTACAATTATAAAAAGCATATATATTATGTTATGTAACATGATTAATTATTTATTAGTTCAGACAGAGTTGTGACCTATTACAATACAACAACACGTAAAAGAGAATAATAACACTTTAGATAAGAAACTGCCTGACTGGTACTTGTAACCGAGATGCAGATGTACTGAACGTTTTACAAGGTAATTATACTCGTAACCACTGCTACAACTAATGTTGAGGTAAGGGTATTGATTAAATAAACTAATGTAGCATCTGTTCCCAACAGTTGAAATTATCTAAAAAAAAATATTGTAGTTGTATTATAATTAGGTGAAAGGGCATTGTAAACGTTGCAAGCCGTTCTGTTAATATTTCGCTCTGTTAATATTTCTGCCTATATATGTAAGGTTACAGCTATCATTACTTTCAATATATTTCTTCCTTTCTTAAAAGACAATTTTTTAGTAAAATCTTCATTATAACCTTCTTAAAAATCTATTTTATCCATTAATAGGCCAAACCAAACCTTAAAGCTAATGTCAAGTGAATTTTAATGGAAGTTTTAGACTCCGAGTGGCCCTTATCATAAATTCACGCCAGCGGTTTTTAATATCGGCCAGAGATTCGGATTGTCACCTGACAATTACAGGTGTTTCGTGTTCGTTGGGTATCAATTTTGATGAAATATTACTCTATTTTGCCTTTTTTGGTTAACGCTAGCGTTGCGGGATGTGAAGTGAATATTTATTTCAGTTATATTTTCTGTTATTCGTTCTTTAATTAATTTCGTAGCTTTTTTATTCGTTTATTCATTAACTATAGTTCTATCAGACCTAGTACATAGTACACGTAATAAATATTAATGTGCACTTTATATTGAAAGCATATCAATGCCTAGGGCTTTAGACACTGCTCGTATTCCTTTTTGGTATTACTGGTTCTCTATGCGCAAACTCATTTTACTTGACCTCGTTCCTCAACATTAACAGGTATTCCTGAAACTCAAGTTAATTAAACGTTAAAAAAATTTTTGATAACTAACTTCTAAACAATTTAACATCAACAGTTTTTGAATAAGCTTTCGATACCTGTTGCCTGATTAATTAACCTAAATTAGAATAATATGCATTTTCCAGCAAGATATTTTATGCTGTATGAGCCTATAAGTACATATTAAATCGCCCCCCCTACTGAATAAGTTATGACACGGTCCGAAAAGTAATATATCGAGTTACTATAATGTATTTGACCCAAGGAGTTTTCTGGGCCCAGGTATATTTAAAATTATGATGATACTATTTGTGAGGTATTTGTATCTCAGTTGACCTACTTATTTATTTTACTCTTAGAGCCCTAGCTTTACTGAGGAATCATAGAAAAAATATCATTAATTTATACCTTCGATTCGATTCTATGAAATTCCATTTATTAAATAACTCCGCCATGGACCATGTTAAGTAAATGTGTAAATTAAATGAAATTTTATCCTATATAGTCCCAAATTCTGAGTAATTATAACGTCCGGTGGCCGAACACTAACTACATCAGATAATAAAGTTAAATTACGTAAACCTCAAGAAGGGTGACCTCAATCATTTAATCAATTATAATACTAGTTCTACTACTTCCATGTGCATAGTGTGATAACACTACAGAAACAGACTCTAATCTATCAGAACAAAGTATATATTGTGCTTACACGTGGGTATAATTGAATTAAAATAAAAGGAACTTTATGCGAATCTAATTTATATTTATAAAAACAAATAAAAAAAATCGAATAAGCTAAAAAAAAACCTGACACAATATTATGAAAAAAGCCTATTTTATTTAAATGAAATTAAACTTACAAAATTAATGATCCACATAATATTCTTTTCATTCTGCGTAGGTTTAAAGAGTTTAAACGTTCAGGTCGTCAGTGTCAGTCTATATAGGGCAACTCAGTATTATATCGCGTAACCTATATAAAATATACGATACTTTCCTGTAAACTTTGTTACATTGCTCGTTTTGTGCAATTAGTTAAATAAATCTAACTAATTAAGTGAGTAATGTATGCAAATGTTTGTGATTGTCAAGTCTTAGGATTTATTATAGTAAATAGGTTAAGTAAGAGAGATAATTTTAAAATTGTACGAGTTTGATACTTATTATAGCACAACAATACGTGGATACAAGCATTTCAGTTTGGAAGAGCAGTGTCTAGGGCTTGTGACTCAGGAGGCATAACGATGTCCTTGTTCGAACCTCTTTAAAGATAAACATCAGTACTTTAGTAGGTATGTAAATTTATGTAAATTTCATTACTTACACTTCTCTAGACATTGTTGACTGTGTGAAATTACTTGAATACCTGAGATCTATCAGGGTAGAAGTTATATATTTTAAAGATACGGGGTAAACTTAAAATAAAATAAATTACTCGCCTATAAAAGATATCAACAATATGCTAACTGGTTAAACTTCTGTAACACTACTTGAAATTACAATACAATCAAAGAATTGTCAACAATACATAGCAAGGTAGAAGTAACTATATCTTTTTTATTGGAAGGCGACATTGCAGCAGTGCGACATCAACATTTACAGAGCGATAAAGCAAAACTTTCCAACTTCTTTAATTTCACTTGGCGGATTACGGCGAATGTGTCTCAATTTATGCAGGTGGAATAAAAAGTTTTATCGCTTTAAGAGTTCCGATTCGCCGGCCACAGTTCCGTCTATAAAGATTTTTGTGGACTTGTGTTTCCAGTGGAGTTATTGTGCTATATATAGCGAAGTAAAAAACCTTCAAGAACCACTATAACTCTACCTTCAAAAGGTAATAATTAACACTAGGAAACCAAACATTGTCTGGAATTAGACACTGCAGAAGAGGTTCAAAAGCCAGCTTTCAAACAAGATATTATAAATACCAATATCAACTTCACCATCTTACTCTTCAATATGACAAATAATTTTCACTCTATGAAAGTAGTCGATATACTGCCGGGAGCCTTTCAAAACAGCAGCAGCAACTTATGAATTGATAAACGGGTTGAAATAAAACCGAATAAATACCATTAGCTAATAAAATACTATCAACATTCAACCTCATAATAACTCAAGTATATAGTATATTACAAAATTATTTTATTGAATAAATCAATATATTTATGATTTTTACTTGTGTTTTTTTTATTTTATAGTACGAATAATTTTGTGGAAGGCAAGTTTTAAATTTGAGCTGTTTAATTCTTTCTTTTAACGCTTAACTTTAGGTTGGTATAATTTTCCGTCTTATTCCTATCTCTATGGTGTAGGTGTTTAAATTTACTTTACTGTTTTAACTTATTAAGAATATTTAAGGACTTTCTACTGTATCTTTTAATTTTTTACTTATCTTACTTTTTTGGTACAAAATTTAATCACATTTCGTTTACTATTATACAAATCAGAACATAAGACTCCCCCATTCCTCATATCGTCCAAAACAGCAAAGTAAGGTCCTCAATATACCAAAAATAAATACCACAATCAGTTCTAGCAACCATTGACAATGGTACTCTAGTTAGGGTAGAAATACCTGCAAATAATGGTCATGAAATAAATAACAAACCAACAAACTTTCGCATTTCCAATGATGAGTAAACCTAACTTTGAAAAGAACACATCTAATTTTTTCCAACAGTAAAAGGGCATTATGAGAATGCTTTTTATATTAAATTTACGAATCGATATCTGTTTTTCGACGGTGAATAAATTTGTTTGGGTGTTGGGTAAAAAAGAGGGAAAATGCGCGATTTACAAGCCAAATGCGAACGTGATGGCGACGCGCACTCACTCCGCTTGATAGATACGATGATTACGATCGACGGGATTATACACTTTTTATATGGTAAAACCATATTTTTTAAGGGAAATTTCCTTTTTATTTGGATCCTTTTACAGATAATGTTTGTTTGCTAGTAGATTGTATCTTAATTTTACATTATATGACCTAATTTTGCTTTTGCAAAGATGTGATTGAGAAGATGAACTTCAAAAGGAACAAAATGATCTGTAACATACTCTAATCTAACGCTGTCAGAGCCTGCAACTATGACTAAAGATTTTGCACCTTTAGTCATGGTTGCAGGATTACTACAAATTGATTAATGTAATAATCACCAAAATCAGCCAATTTATTTTGTTATATACAATGATAAAAATTAAACTGAAAAAGAGAAGGAAGAGAAGAAAGAGGTGAACTTAACTCTGTCATTTTATTTGCATTACTTAGCCGTCTTAATTCCGCTACTAAAACTGCTTTGTAAAGTTTATAACATACTCTCTACACGATACCTTACATCAATCAGTTAGATGTTTGGAGTTACGAGTGCTGATAGTTCGAGTGCTTCTGAAACTTTAGAAGGTTACGACGCTGGTATAATTAGAACGCTACAACCTTTGATCCTATTTTTAAACAGGATTTTCTTTCTTAAAAATAATTACGACTATTTATTACAGTACACCGTCTTTCAACGTTCAAGTCATTATTTTAACTAAAGAGAATGAAATCTTACGGAACTTCTATCACCTATATTGGCTTGGTGATAAGGCTGTCACCTTGGTTAGCTTATTTCCTCCTATTGAAATCCTCAAATCCAACTCCTTTATTACACCAGTAATGCCATGGAATATTTTGGTCAGTTCTACCAAAACACTTTCTTCATGAATCGTTTAAAAGTCAGATAAAATATCATCTAGGTTAATGGAATTAGATACTTCAGTGTATTAATCTAAATAAAAGAAATTTTGATTAATTAGTTCGACCGCAAACAATCCTAATAGTATTTAACAGGCATAAGACATCCAATTAATAAGAAGCCTTTAAAGTCATTACAAATTTATTCATTTTGTTAATTCATGAAGCCACAGTAAAATTATTTATTTTCGGTATTGTAATCTATACTAATATCATTAGTCGAAACGGGTCAACATATTATAAATAATTTAATGAAGTTTTTTTTTGACACGTCTTGAGTTGCTGATGGAGAAGGAGTTTTTAGGTTGAATTTTAAAGCGTCAGCAGTTATCAGTGCAAATATGAAGGTATTCAAAGAAGAAAAAAAAGGAAAAAAGGCATGATTCCGATAGGCAAGGTCCATGAATTTTTTGTGTATAAAAATTAGAGAATGTTAGGATAATGTTACTAGGAATCATATATATCGTCAATATAGAAGATAATTCTCATTTATTCCTATTGCTAATTTAAAATAAAAAAATCTGAACACACATCCTCCAATCAATATCAGAAGTCTACAATCAAATTAAATCTTTAAAAATAGGCTTAGATTAGTTACAGCCGTAGCACCCAGACGAATTAAGCACGAGCAATTTCCTCGAGGACGTGTTTAATTTTACTGTTAGACCTGATTGGTTGATTAGCCCGTTTTATTGAGTGTAAATAAATTATTGCTACGGCTTTTTAATCTTGAAATATATAAGGGTAAGTATTCTGTGAATTCTCTAAGCGTATGAGATTACATTACCCAAACAAAAGCAACATAGAGAATATAAGTATTATATTTTTTCAACTAGATCTACAAAATGTTACACCTTACCCATCTACCTTCCCACAAAAACTCTAGTTAGCAACAAAGTGCATCACTATTATTGGAGTACTTATATTATGATTTAGACAAGTAATATCTCTTCTTGCACTTGCACTACCATCAATTCCCTAACAACACTCTCTCGCCTGATACATTTCACATCGGAAAATTTTAATAACCCTGTTTAATGTTAATATCGTGGATACCCATCTTTTATAAAAGTAAACATAATTTTTAATCATAATTGTTATGTAAAACTTGTATACTAGTAGCTTCACTATATTGAGAACCGCAAGTAAATTCAACTAGTATATTCTCGAGGTTGGCGTCAAACAGAGTTACAGATGCACGCTAGAGACTTCCATTTATACCATATATAGATAGTATTGAAGTATCAACTGGCTGCATAACGCAATACAAAAGATACAGGTAGTTAAATTTAGCACAGAAAGATGGAAGGATTAGCACTGCACACTAGTTATACTTACTATAAATTTATACGTATTTATAATCTCAACAACTAACCAGATAGTATATAACACCTTATATAATAAATTAAGCAAATTTTTGAGCTCGTATTTCAATAAAACCTTTATTACAGTAGTAGATATTGAGCTAGGATTGCTTAGTGAACTTATCAAGTGGAATCCTGGATTTCGGACTTTGAGTGGCAGAATATTGAATGGCTCGCACCTAGCCGTTGACCTAACAAAAAAGGTTTGGCCCGAATCTCCAGTAATTTACTGCGCGTAACACATTGCCGATTCGTATTGATCCTTTATATAACTGGCTGGAGGTCAGAAACTACCTTATTGTTAGCATACTATTATTATACATTTAAAATCAAATTAGTTATACTAAATAGAGTCTAAGACAAATTAGAAGTTAGGAAATAGTCTTAGTTTATGGAAATATTGACCTTTATGGCAATAAAACTAAAAATGCTATATAGACCGAAAACAAATTTCCCTAATACAGATTCCCCACCACTCAATTACTGTTATTTCGTAGGCTCGAAGCGATCGGAGCATTACTAAAAACCATTTTTATGTATAAACTCGCAAATCAGATAATCTAAATTGGTTTTTAGACGTAAACTCAATTTTGACGTGTATCGAGCTTCAGATAAATTGACTAGATACCGCGTGTGAATACGATCTCAGAATTCTTAAAGACCTTACATGCGAATACAAATATAAGTGGGTTATACGATTAGGATTCTCAAGGCCTCAGTAGTTAGAATAGAAGAAACGTTGCATGTTATGTACAATTTATAAAGATCTTTTTTTAGCTGGATTTGGATGGATAAATCCTTATAACTTTATCCTTATTAACATTATTTATCTATATATAACTGGATATCTATATCTTTAATAATCAAATGTAAACTAAATCTTAGCAAAGTTGTACTCCAACTATTTCCGGAGCTTTGTGCTAATTTAGTTGTACTTTATTCTAATCATTAAGATCTCTCTTTAGTTTTCCTTTACGAAATCTCAGTTTTGAGGTCTAAAGACTATTGTAGCAATCTTTTGTTGTATATCCAGGAAACATGAGAAGATTTTAAGTTTAACTCCATCACTTCGTTTTCATATTCAGAATAGATTTGTTTGGTTTATCGCTTACGTTTCGCTCGCGTTTTTGTTTGATTAGTGGATATTCTTAAGTATTACGTTGTGTTTAATAAAATTTTTTTATAGATAATAAGATTTCAGTGCTTCAGTTCGCCACATTCAAAACATTGGTCCTTCGAGCCGGATAAAAAAAGAAGTAGTAAAAAATTCGAGTTGGTCTTAAGTGTAAAGGATGTGAAGAATAATTATACTTAACATGTTGTATTTTGTTGTGCTCAGTGTTGAGCAGGGATCTATAGCGGCCAGCACGTAAGTATAGATTTGAACTTGAATGTGCAGAAGTCACCGTTAGGGCCTTTTTATCGAGGAGCGCGGTGTGAGAGCAGCGCGTCCCACGCGATTGGTTCCCGCGCTTCTGCTACGTCACGGATGGAACAACTTTCCTCCTCTATTTTAGCTCAGATATAAAATTTTCTGCCAGCTTTATACCTTTAGATTTACTATTTAAACATTCAATACAGTTTTCATTAAGGTAAACAGAAACTTGTAGCTATTTAAAAGTCGATGACGCACTAACTCCTGCTATCAGTTACTTAATCTTAGAATGGATTCACTCCATTCCGTTTATCGGTCTATCTGATTATATAACTTGGAACATTACTGTGTATTACTTAGGAATTACATTGCGTTAATTGAATTAAATAAATTGATTGAATCTAATTCTATTTAACATCATCCGATTTAACTAACCATTAGTTTACAGAGTATATTTCTGTTGATAGCATTGTTATGATTGCCTTAAATTATAAAAGCTTTTTATATTCGTATAAATATCGATAATTTTAAGTTTTTACTGAAATTATGTAGTGAACAAGTGTATCGTGTTTGATTTTAGATACCAATCTCACGTGTAATTGCCACTGAATTCACTGAGGTTAGATTAGAAGTACCCACAATTAACCAATTATACCCAAACAAAAGTGGTCTACGTATAGAATGTGTTTTTTTTAAAAACAAATGCTAAAATGAAAAATAACAAGAAGGGAGAGGGAGTTTATATTAAAAACGTTGAGAGGGGGGTGATACTGAATGGACTATTGGATAAATGCAACGTAGAGACTGCTACTGAACCAATAAATAACTAAACATTATGATCTTTTACAATTACAATTGGAACTTAAGCAATACCCTAGACTTGACAAAGTTTAGGTATAAGGGATCCCTTTAAGCAATAGCAACACTCGCATGCCTATGCTGCTGCTGCTTCACTGCCTTCGCTTAAAACTATTTAGATTTTACGTATTGGTAAAAAACATAAAAATGAAGTTATACCAAACTGTTTCTGACCTCTATTTCACAGCGCTCATCGTTGTCCGTAATTTACTTAATTATCCCCCAGGTACGGGTAAATTAAACCTCTCTTGACTTTACTATTCATATTTTAGAGATACCGAGCTTGTTGCGAGTCGAGTTCGTTTGAATTAATCCTAAGTAATTGTAACGTATACATGTTTGATTACTCAATAATTGTATGGGAACCGGAAACAATTACGTAAAAATTGAGTAAAACGATATATTTTTCGGTTTTGTTTTTTACAATTAGGGTGCGAAACCATTTTACATTTTAATTCTCAACATCAACATAATTTATATATGACTAACTCCCAAAGGAATAAACGATAACACAGCTTGACATGCACTTCTTTCTTACCCTTGTATTAACTCCTTCAATCATGTTTTTCGCGATAAAGTTTAGCCTATTTCCTTTCCCAAGGTTTAGTCTGTACCAAATTTCATTAAAATTGGTTCAGTGGTTTAGGCGTGAAGGTGTAACAGACAGACAGAGTTACTTTCGCATTTATATTATTAAATTTAGTCTTTTTATGAGATTTCCGTCTTTCGTGATTTCCGATAGAGAAAACCGTATCAAATTCAGTTGCACTGCTAGGAAGGAGTTAATTTATAAACAGAAAGACAGATGCAAAAAGTGACTTTCTGTGGCATTGTTTTTTATCTCGAAATCTTTAGGGTCTTTTTAGGAGTTCTTATGCGCAGTCGCAGCACGCTCACAATGTGCAACTTTCCCCCACTATTTTTCTCAGACCTAAATTTTCATATGACTAAACGTTGACGTAATAATTACAGCTTTGTCAATCCATTACTGGTTAAGTTTTCAGTGTTCGATGTTTTCTGACGGACTGTCCTTTTACAATGTAAATTCATACCAGAATTCAGTATATTTAAAATAAGAATGAATATTGAACAGTTAAATCGGTTCATTAACGTTGGAGCTACTCGATCAAATCAATTATATGTGTAAATTCAATTAACTTTTCCCGCCTCGTGCAAACCAGTGTGACATGACGAGACTATTTTAAACGTACAAATTTCGTTGACTTTCCATATATAGCTATTTATTATGTAATTTTTTTAATGCAGACGTAGAAAAGTCCAAAATAATATGTAGTTTATTTCCGTGAATCAATTTAATTTTAAATACATTTTAAAAATATTCAGGCGTTGAATAAATATGTTTCCGGAATAAACTTGCCTATATTATGTTAATCCAGGTTATAAACTATTCCGTTCAGCCGGTTTTTTGTGCTTGATTACAAATATCCAAAAATAAAACTTTCACCTTTTTAATATTAGTGAAATTAAGATTTGGAAATCGTTTTAATTTTAAGATTGCACAACTGTTACACTTCCGAAAGAAATGTGTTTGAATAATTATACCTTCCGTTGTGTGCAGACATTTGGCGAAACAACTTTTTATTAAACTTAGCTAGGTATAGTAGGTGAAACTATAGTTTGGTATACAAACTCACTTCACAACAGATTATAAAGGTCACAATTGATCGAAAACGTATATGAATATTGTAACTGGGATGCTGTCTGCCCATCTGTCGCTTTGTATCTCCGGAACAAGCACAATCCTTGCATGTTAATGGCGGAGTGACATCGGTCAAGTCGATGCCAATTATCATACCAGCTGACGACCTGGACGTCTTCCGTTGATACTTATTACTAACTAGCCAACCCGCCCTCTCTTCGTTTAGGTGTAGTCAAACTGTTCACTCAATTACCCGTTTTTTTTTAAACACTAGAGACGATAAGTTTACTCATTTTGATAAGAATTCATAGTTCTTGATAATATGACCAAAAAACGTCGTTGACTTTTTTGAAGGATTATCAAGCTCGTAGCATAGCAAGTGACTTCTCTCTAGAACTCAATCATATAGTTATCATCGTTAAAGCAGCAAAGCGTTTGTAAGAAACGCTTTCGTTCGATCGTTTTTTCTCCGACTTACATTGCAAATTCAACTACCACGAAAACGTTTTTTCATTTTTCGGGTTTATATATATTCTATGACACTCACAAATACTGTGGCTTTCTGTTGCTAAAAATAATTTCAAAATCGGTTCAGTAGATCCCCCTACAATTTCACAAACTTTACCTCTTTTTAATATTAGTATAGAAGAATAAGGTGAAGACACTGATGTAGATCCTTTATTAATAAATTTAATTCTCGACAATAAATAGAACACAGACACCGGTCAAGTCGATACCTATTACCATATCAGACAGCTGTGTACAAAATAAATATTGAAAACCGAACTTTAAATGGAATTTTGATTTGATTTCTTCGCAACGAATTATAATTTCAAATTATACGGAGATGAAAAATCCGGAACGGACCATCAAAGTTTCCGGACTTTTGTTGGCTGGAGCGCGATTTGTGCAAATACTTCGAGTCGGCCGCCATTTAAACTGATTTTTAATGTTGCCTACATTAAAAAGTTGTGATTAAGTACTTAACCATGTACTCGTTCTTTGTCGACGTAGTTTGCTTTAATAATATAGGCTATGGTTTCTATTACTACTGTACCTTCTTCAATGCGTTCAAAACGTATTTTTTCATTGTTAATTTTGCCAGAGATTTAATTTACATAAAAGTCGTTTGCATTAATTTTTGGATAAGACATTGTTCACAAATATTTTAGTAGTTATTATATATTCACCTACAATTACTCGTAGCTAGCAGAGAGCAACACCAGCATTAAATTAATTTACTGATTTGATTTCAACATTCCCATCCACTATTTTGTATCGTCTGCTTATAGAAACCTTATTATTAATTATAGGTTTCTCAAAATTATTTATTCTGAAAATTAAATATATTATTTCTGGAATTGTGACTTTCTGACTATTCCCTATAAGTGTTCTATAAACTTCACACTAAATTCCAAGATTCCACCGGGAAACAATATCAAATTTTGATTTTCGTGTGCGGATCAAAATAGCTTGTGTTTACAATCAATTGACATGTTTATAATTACTTTCAAAACGAATACAATAAAACATGATAATTTGTTTTTAATAAAAAAAAATTAACCACTAAAAAAAAATTTTGAAGCCAGGATAAACAAAGTTGAAATGAAATAGTGAACGCGTAATGAATTCCAAAGTAATAAGGGAATCAAAAATCTGTCTAATGTTAACTTTTGGCGAACCGAACTTAAAACAGTTTGTTCATGTTTCAAAGAGTCAGTAGTTGCCTTTATATTACACTTTAGTACAAACGTAAAACTTGTAACATTTTTGCGGCGTAGTATCGGTGCAAACTCGGCTAGATTTTCAATCGGATCTTGGCACATCTCCCCACTTGTAAATTCCACCTGGATTCTGCAAATCCCAAACCTGTCTGCAATTCTTGAACTCGAAACTTTAATCTTGTTCCGTTCCTTCGATTCCTATTCAGATGGTATAAATTTATGAGCAAGCTTTTTTAGTGTTTTGCTAATTTGCTGTAGTAATTATATTGCCAGTTTCTTTTTATACTTACCAATATATAGATTTGTGTTATCTTCCATTTCTAATTCATCTTTAACATCAAAAACTTATGTGCTTAATTCATATGTTAGCCAAAATTTTAAATAATGATCGTCGTCACTCGTCGTACTCATAGATCTTTAAATTCTAGTATACTATCGTTTCCAGTACACAACACAGCACAGTATTCAAACTCTTTTACGGTCAGCGCTATTCGCTTGTGGAATGAGCTTCCTAGGGATATCCGTGAGGCTCGGTCACTTAACATATTCAAAACTAAGGTGCATGAACACTTTCTAAATCAGCAAAATAGGTAAATACATTGCATGTTGTCTTAATTGTATATTTTGTAGGTGGATCAGTATGTGTGTATATTTATGTATAGACGTATGTATTAGTATATTCATTGATATTACATATCTATTTATCTATGTATGTGTGTATAGGTATGTATTTATATGGTTATTTATATATTATTTATAATAGGCATATCGATACTGTAATTTAATGTTTGGTTCATAATAATTCTCTCAGAACGTATCTGCGCACGTCATCCTAACTATGTCAACATTGCTGTTGGTAAACTGGAAGAGAATGCCTTAAGGCATTAAGTTCGCCTTTGTACTAAATTTGTGCAATAAAGTATAAATAAAATAATAAAATGATTGCAATAATGAAATTTATTGTTTTTATTTAATTTCTAATTAAAGGATGAAAGACAAAATTCATCCAGAGAGGATTAATAGCACGGAGCAAACACGCGCAATCGGTCGCAGAGTCAGAAATTAAACTAAATGAAACCGAAAGATTTAAATGAAACAATTAAGATTCTGCAAAGTTTTCTTGACTTTGCGAAGTTTTGGATCCGGCTCGGGAAGACCATTAAATTCTTTCGAACAAATTTATACATTATTATTTAATGGTAAAGGATTGTCTGTAAATTGGACGAATTGTTTTAGTCAAATACTTATTTAATCGGTATGAATCTGTCGTAAAGCAGTCTTGAATAATGTAGAGTGGTTTAAGAATTTCATTAATTTAATTTTTATTCTGCGGAGAATATCGTTTTCTCCCATTATCCTTAATTACTAAGGCAAGTAAAATACAAATTATAATTGGATATGAACTATGTAGTTATAAGATGCAAAATCGTTACTAATGGTTGTGTGTATCTATATACCTGCTTATATAGAACACACAACCTTTATTAACTCAGTTGAAATGTACAACATTTACGATAGCGAGCAGTTAGCCGTTCAATTGTTAACCCTTTGAATAAGCTATAGTCACTTGCCCGTAATCTCTGTTGAAATTGATCAAAGATAAGCCTATGCTACGTTTACACTATACTAAGAGAGATAAGCTTGGCTATATAAGATCTTAGATAAATTGTAGTCACTTAAGAGTTCCATCACATCAAGTGCAATTATATTGGACTCGAAAAAAATCTTATAATCCCAAAGGCAAAGAGTTTAATTGTAGCCGCTGAAGAGTTTCACTATCCACACTCCTAGCTCCATCATCACATCAGCTCCATGATAATGTTATTAGCGGTCACTGCATATATGTGCAAAGTATCATTTCTATGGGATTGAAAGTAATTACAATTATATACTTACAGTTCATAATGAGTTAAGTTATGCGTTTTATATAATTTATCCTTCCTTCCTTAAGATTCCTGTGGCCTAAAATTCCATGGCTTAACCGGTCCTACATTCTCAAAAATTAGACGGCGAATTAGTTCAGTATCGTCATTTCCTATGTTCAGCAGGTCGCGTGTAAAAAGGCTAATAACACGGACGCGTGTCGAATGCCGATGAAGGTCGACCCACCTCTTGGCTATGGGTATGCTTCACTTGATACTGGAATTATTCGTACGTTTTGAATAGATGTAATATGGGTAAAAGCTGTACCTATATATAATGAAAGGCTCATGGTTTTCATCCCTTAATGCACCAATTTCCTATGAGCAATGTCTTAGGAAATTCTGCTCTATGTTGGGGTACTGATGTTGTTGGATGTCTGATATTTTCCGGATCCCCTGGAAGGATATCGAAACCCCTCTCGGTGTTAGTGCCCACCCAAATATTACATAAGAGGGTGAGGGGATACCTGTGAGGGGACTTGTTTTAGCTATCTGTATCCAGACTAGAGGGCTAGGGTTAAGGTTGATTTAGGAAGTGCTCCCGTGACGGCCCATTAAAGGCTCTGGAGGGTTAATGATGTGGTTTACTATGAACCCCATATGCCAGCCAAATTTTTAAGATGTAGAAGAATAAATATGTGTATACCTTGCGTTAAAAAAAAATAAAATGTTACCTTTACTGCCTTGAAAATTAACCTGGGGGAAATAACCTTAAAAATCAATCTAAGATATTATGCTTTAGTAACAATAACCAAGCTCGTTCTATGTTAGTATCTTACTACATGTAAGTTTCATATTACGGTTTTATTCTTGTAGAATCTCTACAAATACTTCCTTATTGCATCTCTTGGGAATAACCAAGAAATCTTAACTCCCGACTTCAAGACTAATGTTATAAAACCTCAGTAAGTTAGTGGGAAAATATATTATTATAAGTTCTATTAGTACTACTTTAACGTAAATATTATCGATTGTAGAGCAGTGTAATTGGTAACATCCATATTGAAAGTCATGTAAATGTGCGTTGGTTTACGCCTTTACACCTGTATCGCAAGTTCCACACAACCGATTTATTTTCGGTTTTCACCAATCGGTAAGTTGATTCAAAGTGAAGGTTTAAATGGATCATACAAGCATATTATCGAAGATAAACCGTGCAAGGTCTAAGTCACTAGTCATTTATATTTCTGAAGGAGAAAGTGGAAAATACTTTCGGCATAGGCAGTCTCATAAAGCAAGTTTTGTAAGGGTGAAGTTTATTAGATTATCGCGGGTATTTTGAAAAGATGGTGTAGGTGATATGCATTTTCTGTTATAGATACGTTAGACATAGCATCGGAAGCGGAAGTGGGTCGTAAGGTCATCGATTCAAATGTTTTGTTGTTGGTGAGCAGGTAGGGATAATGTATTCAAATATGACTAATTGAAACATGTCGGTTTCAGTGACTGGTGTATTCAAGACAATGGCTATATTAATTTTGTTATTACTATTTTAGTATAGGTGAGTGAAATAGAGCATTTCTTTGCACTCTTGATGATTAATTTGGTATGGAAATAACTAATGGCACCCAAAATGGGTCAATGACAAGTTACCAAATATGAAAAAAAAGAAATTCACTAATATTTTGGGTTTTGAAATTGCTAAATGGCCTAAAGGCTCTTTATGAGATCATATGTGAGACTCCTTGAGATCGAGACGAATAATTATATTTTGTCGAAGCAGTCGGGTATAAAACTGATTTATACACTAATGTATAGGAATTAAAAGCTATTTAAAGTTTTGCCAATAAATTATATTTGACACACACTTTTTAGTTGGTCAAAGATGATTTAAATGTACCCTCATTCAGTTGAGCTTAGATCGTAACTTAGGTAGAGCAGGTCAAGCGCGTAGAAGTGCTCTCACTACGGGTTGCAAGGTGCGAATTGACGCTTTACTCTCTAAGAATTACTATCTAAGAATACTTGTGTAACAAGAAACTCTTGATTACTTGAGAATAATATCCTACAAAGACCCACAAGTGTTCTGAGACTTCGGAAACAATTATTTTAACTGTTTTGGAATTATTTGCTTGAATGCAATTCGTATATAATATTGTGTTTTACCTAGAGTAAAAAAAAAATAAAAACGACTGACCTTGGTAATACTTATGTGTCTGGGACAGAATAATTCCAAAATGCAAAAGAAGTTTTAAATCCGCTTTAGTTATTGCGTGACGTTCATAACATTTTGGAGTGTCTTTTTAGAAAAATGAAAACAATTGATTTAGGGTTTTAATTAGTTATAAACATTACATTATAAAATAGAAACACTTTAATTTGGTATTTGTATGAAGATCCAACACCGTTATGCGGATTATTTTAATAAAAGATTTATGCTTTGAAAAGTATAACTTCCTATCAGTATACAGATTTTTTAACAATTAGAAATAAAAGCCTATTTATGCGAGTCTAAATTTAGCCTAATTGATTTCCATAAAATAGAACACTATAACAAATAACATCGATTTTATAACACTACAGCTTTGTAACACTTTAACTGGTTAGAACTAACCTTTATTTTTCACCTGATACGACCAGTTTAGATAGAAGCCTATACTCGTTGTTAGTATATTGGAGTAGAGGTCACATTTAATTGGAAAGAACGTTAATGGAGCCGCTGGACTGCGTTTAACAGTCGTTAACGTGACCGAATAACGTGTCGTTACACTAACTCGTTTTTGAGAGAAATGGAGTAATGTGGGTCATTTTAAACATATATATTTTTATATATTGACTATATACAAGGCCTTTTTATTATGCAAATTACTCGCTTCCACTGCTAGACCTAGATCTCAATATAAGTAGTAAAGACTCACGTGGTCCTTCATTCTTCAAAGGGAGATTTACCATCAATATCGCTATACTATGATTGTCAATATACACTCTATGAAGTTACTCATTATTTTGCCCCAAATTTATCGAGATAGTGATAGTAAATCAGTCAGAATCTAAAATTAATCAATAGTGTCTAAAATTTACTAATAGTCAATAAACTGACATGATTAATACAAAAACATTATTTTTGTCTTCTTCTCAGCAAACCTGTAACATATAACTTGATACCCATATCGTAGGTGTTTATAAATGGTTGGTCCGCCATCTTAATGAATCCACCATATTGGATTTAGAATGGGTTAGCTAACCATGAAGTATTTGTCATCCAAACCAATATATGTGAAATTTTAGTTTTGGTTGTTCAGACTTTGAGTTAATGACAATCCAATGAAAGTTCTACTTTTTGATCTGAATTAAGATTTGAATAAAAATATAAAGATTAAAAATAAGAGTTGACATTTACTTTCTGATTGATTGGTAAAGACCTGAAAATTTCGAACATAGGAATTTAGAGGTCTACTGGATCTCAAGGCTTGATATCTTCCATAAAGTCCTTAATGCTATAGTAGCCAAAATAAAATATAGTAGGCCTCTCAAAAAGGCCACACTAAAAATACACTACTACGTACAATATTTAGATTTTCCGACGTCCAATAACATCTACGAGTGGGCTGACAAAATGGACGGCATTGTTCGCTCATTCCCAAAATAACAATATCGGTTTTCGATCTTTGCCCTCCTTTATTTTTATTCTCTTGGACTGAAAAGTTATTGAAGCGAAGCCAAACTCCATAAAGCGCATCCTGTTAGCTCGGTTTTTATAAAATGGGAAGTTATTTACTATAAGTATACAGAAAAATAAATAACTATTTTAACTATGAATAACTATAAAATTAAATATTGAAATGACCCCCGACTGAAATTCTAGTTTAATAGTCACAAAGTATCGATACCAACACAGAGAAGAATCGATATTACCTTGTATAAGTCGATTTTTTTTTACTGTTGAAAACAAAATATAAAAACACTAGTCAATACGCGCTAAACAAATATTCGTAAATTGCAAATTCGATACTTGAGAACGAGAGAAAGGTATCAAGAAATACCGTTTCATGTGTACTCAATGTAAGCAATGTGAGTGTTACCATGGTGGCAAGATTGTTATAATTGTCAATATATTAATAATGTGAGGCAGCTCTCAAGTTAAAAATGAGCTGATAGTCTTCAAACGGCTGACCAGATCTTCACAATACATAGCTAATAATCATCTCCATTAAATTATCTTCCAAACAAAATCTTCATCAAAATCGGTCCATTAACTTGGGCGCTACGATGTCACAAACAGATATACAATACTCAGATAGTGTTAGTGACGCCAAGAGATGATTTGCAATTATGTAAGATTGTGTTAGGTTTTATTAAAATATCGACATTAAATGTAAGTATAATAATTTGCTCAATACCTCGGTTATAGAATATTAACTTGGCAACATAGGCCTACGACCCCACCTGTCATTAAAGTGGGAATAGATTAGGGTATTTTGTATTACAAAAAGGATGACTTTTACGCAATAAGGTTTAGCTGTTGTCGGACGTATTGTGACTTCAGTGTTGTGTATTTAAAGATAGTTTGCCGAATATTTAAATAATTAGTGTTTACTGGTAGTTGAAGGGCTTTTTAATCCTGAACCTGGGTCGCAAGCCCCAGGCACTGCTCGACTTCCGTCTGGATTGTTTGTAGTATTTAGAGTGCAATTGTCCAGTAAAGCTACCCGCGTTGGCTTTTAGTTGTATGAGGGAGGTAACCTCTGGAATCGCTACAAGAAATTTGATAATTCTTTTACCAATAATATACAAGAAATATTATATAATAGGAACTTAAAATTAGATGCTCAGCAATGTTTATATTTTAAATTATTTACGTTCAGAAACCGGAAATTATACAAGTCTGAAGAGTTTCAAAATAGAATTTGGATTCCGTTGAATCTTTTGCCGTAGTTTCGGGGTTTGGGGGTTGGTGACGTAACTATACTAGAATATAGTTCACAATATGTGAATGACAAATCAGTGATAGCCCAATGGTTAAGACGTTGATGTCTACTGAGAGGTCCAAGTTCGATCCTGGGCACTTTGTGACTGTGTGTTTTAAGAAATTGAATATCACTTGATACGCGTGCATCGGCGTACATGCTGATGACGCCAGTCCATAGGTCAGCAGCCTCTAAAGGCAGTTTCCGTGTGACTGCCAGTAAAATCTGGAACGATTTGCTACCTCCGCTTAGGGAAGTAAATACAAAAAATTAATTTCATCACAAATATAAATTACATTTAGGTCAGTTACAATTTTCTTGATTCTTTATTTTATCTTAACCTTATGTTATATCATTCCACTCTGTTTGCCGATATTATAAACACTATACATGTATAACCCATCTTCATCCATTTCTGATTTTTTTTTTTTTTTTTTTATATTTATTATTTCCTCCATATTAGGTATATTTCCCCATACCTACCCTGCAGCCTGCTTATAAGCATCCCTGGTTCATGCACTGTACTCACAACACAAATTCTAGTTATTTTTATTATATTTATGTATTAGTTTTAAATGTAGATTTTCTATTGCACTATAATTTTGTCTTTGCATTACATTATACTGTAACTGTCGCTTTCGAGGTCACTGTCATTTTGGCTGGTACATAATATCAGTGTTAGGTGCGTTTAAATACGTGCCTGACAAAGCTGAGTACCATCCAAGTTGGGACACTGTACGACATGTTCTTTTTAGTAATTATATGAATGATTAGCAGTAAGTTCACTTAGTAGTATTGTAAAACGATCGTTTAATTTTATATTCTTTCTTTTATTTTATATATTATAGTGGCATAGTAATTTTGTTTTGTAATTTATAACATGGTTATTAGAAATTATCATATAATACGTTCTTGTTGTTACTTAATATATAATACATTGTAACAGTATTTTGTCTCAATAAAGTAATTTCTTTCTTCTTTCTTTCTTTCTGATTTAACGGGTTATGATGATGATGATGAAAGACGAGTATCACACTGGTGTGTTTATTTTGTTACGCCCTCTTATTTTACAATAAGTTTTATTGAAAGCTATTTATTGTGACTATGTCAGTCATTAGAATATAACATGTATTTGTCTCTTAGATTACCATAAGTTTTATTGGAAGGTCTCTTTTAATGGCAGAAGTTTTGTGACTAAAATCAGTCATGTGAAAATGACATAAACTGTCCCATGCATATAACTTACTATTACCTCTTATATCATAACAAGTTTTAGTGATTTATGCCGGCCATATTACAACGGTAATTTAACATTTATGCAACCTTTGAAGCTACAACGTAATCCAGATCAATACTTTTATAATTATAATTAAACTACAGATATTGTAATATTTACTAGTTAAACGGTAGCACAAAATAGAGGCTAGCACGATACTAAATAACGTTGAATGTTATTGCCCTCGTTTTAATTTAGAGGCGTTGGTCGACTACGATAAAAGTCAATGATACGTTCTACGGTATTAGAAAATTTTGTTTTGATTTTTTACAAATTGAGAAACATTTTCTAAAAAAAACATTTTCGATATTTCTGACTATCTAAGTTGATACTGATTTATTAGGTAATCCATATAAATAAATAAAAAAAACACGATAGAAGTGAAACTTCAGTAAATCGACAAAAGAATGAGATGAATATATATAATAATATAAAATAGTATGTATATTTCTGTCTCATTCTTTCCTACACATTTTTGTATTTGTGTCTCTTACCTGTCGTTTTGTATATTTCTGTCTCATTCTTTCCTACACATTTTTGTATTTGTGTCTCTTACCTGTCGTTTTTTCCGTTGCATCCGGTTTGAAATCACAACGATTCTAAAGAAGTTTCACTTCAAAAAAATCTGCTTTTCATTAAAGGAAATTGGTGTATACACGCACACAGTACATATACCAATACCAAATTTTTTACAATTTTTATTGTCTGTCCGTCTGTCTGTTTGTTCCGGCTAATTTCTGAATTGGTTGGACCGATTTTGACGAAACTTTCAATGGAAGATAGCTGATGTAACAAGAAGTAACTTTGATTATTTAACCTCTCGATACGACCCATAGGAGCGGAGTAACACGCGAACAAAGTCCCGCGGGTCGGCTAGTATTAACTATATAATATGACATTCAGTGTGCAGTAGCAAGTAAACATAATAAGTACCCGGGGATTATGACCTAGGGGCAGGTTTAAGCAGTTCCTCTCTAGGATTACACTACTATAAGGCCTCCAGAGAATCAAACCCACGATCTCTCATTCAGAAAAAAAAAATGAAAGTTTGAAATCATTATTTTGTTATATCTCAATATAAGGTGTAAATAATTGTATTGAAATTCAACGAAATATGAATTTGCATTTACAAATTGAGTCCAACAAACAAGAATGACAGTTCAGCTCAAACAAAACATATTTCAAACCTTTCGATTGTTATATACGGAACACCTAAATCTTATATTTAGGGTTGGCCCAATGCGCCAAGGAGTTTTATAAATTCAATCTCAAAATAGTTTATTTCAATTAGTCTTTTTAGTCAATCTGGCCTGTCAGTCAGTTTGTCTGAAGCTACCACCAGGTCGGAAAGATGTAACACCGCCTAATAAAACCTTTACACATTTATAATATTTTAAATAGCCAATAAACACATGTAACTGTACCATGATCTTCATCATCCTGATTATCTTATCTTTAGGACATTAATAATGGTATAAAGTCTTCACTGCTCGTAACACTGAAGATACTTTAAAACTTTTTCCATCTCCTAGATTGTATGAATTACCAACCTTTCTCGTTCTTACCGTTGGTTAAAACCGTATCAAAATCCGATACTTGGTTGAGGAAAAAATAGTGAATGAAAAATAGTAATTCAGAAGTGGAAAGAGTATTAAGAGTGGAAAGGTATTTTATAAGTATGGTCAAGGAATGACCAACCATTGGAGCACAATATCGTTGGCCCCAATATAGCGTTAGAATAACAGAGTCGAAAGGATGAAGCAAATTGCATTTGTGCTTTAAATAAACGGACTGCAGAGACGCGCCTCGAGTCGGAGTAGGAATGGGAATAAACATCGTCTGCTATTGAAAACCTATATTTGTCTTCCAGTTTCCTACAGAAATGAGAACTTATAAATACGTAAATAATTCAATTTTACTTGCAATCCTGTTCGCCCTTTGGGGAGACGTTAACTTCTGCATGAAATTGTTTGTTGGGAATTGTGACTGTGAGTGGGTGTAAGGAACTCTTTCATATTGCAACAATAATATCCGTTTCCTATGCTTGATTTTGCTACCTGACATTTAACTAAGTAGTAAAGTGAACAAAGATAAGATGTCGATTAATCGTGGGAATCAAAATTATAGAGAGCCTTAGGAGGTCAGCTGCCCCAACATTTCCAGATTTATTTGTTAACACAGTACGTAATATGATGCGATCTTTCGGTTTGTTTAAGATTATTTACTTTAAAGGTACTCTAAGTAAGTTTTCTATAGTTATATCTATAAGCAATACTCTCCGTTACCAACAAGAAATACATATTCGCAATGACGTACATCATGAGCATCTACTAGTCAGTGAAAGTGAGCCTGCGGTCGTAAATAAATCAGAAGGAGGTAGCGGTCGGGTGCGGTCGGGTGCGGTTATGAGGCAATTTTTTTGTCTCTCGCACATTCGCAATTTAATTCACAGGTGCTCCCATTTGATTCATGCCTCAATTTATTCGTAATTTATTTTGTTGCTCAGGTCAGGGCTCTCAGGGCTCTCAGGGCGTACGTGAGAAACTTTTATTGCTACGCTAAATTAGATGCCACATTGCTTTCATTTTAATAATGTTTATTTGTTTTTCTAATTGGTTTGTCAGAGTTATTGGGCTACTCTTACCTAATAATATTTTTTGTACATTTACAGGTGCACTGATTTTATGTATATTTTTACTTCATTTATATTGTGTCTGTATTGTGCTCGCTTTAGCAATGCGTTCGTGCCTTAACTTTAAATGATTTAAAAATTCTAAATTTATTAAATACATTACTCCTGAAAATAACAAAATAGCGCAATAGGAGCACAAGTTCCGTCTCCCACCTTTATCATTATAATATCGCCTTAATGGTGCCATAATGTTGCAATGTCTTACTATTTACATAGTTTTATATTTCAATTTAATTAAATAAGAGAAAGAGTCTGAAAAATGGTTCAAATTTTTGACATATAAATTACATATAAATATATCCTAATAAAAAAAGATTTGTAATAAAAATAAGTTGACATACATGATTATTTTCATTCATCGCTGTAGGTAATAAATTATGTTTTCCACCAAATGATCTAGAGTAAGAATTTATAAAAATAACATTACATTTTGGCTGATAACTTTCAAAATAAATGACACATCTTTTCTATCAGAAACTAGTTGGGAAAGTTATAAAAATATTTACTATTATGAAACTTATAACAGTATCTGATAGGTTGGTCCCTGGAGGCAACCCATCCAGCATTATGAGCTCGTAAACATTGAAATAAACATAAATCCACCGGACGTACACCGAGATGTTTATAAAAGGATAAGAGATAAAATGGCATAAAGCGAGGCGGAGTGTACTAAATGTGTCCTATCGGTGTCCTGCGATGCAAGTTGACGTCCCGTGTAAGCTTTGTTTCATTCCCCCCACACACCATCCATTGCTGGCTTCCTACCACATATGTTTAGAACGGCACATGTTAAACCGTCCCAGTAAATTCGGCTGATGGCTTAAAACGTTATAATTTACGAGGTGCGAGGTACAGTCCCCTGCGGAATTTATTCATGGCAGTAATAAAATCTGTCGTGCGACAGTCCCCGGGACGGCCAAGCCGACCAGGTTAATTCCTTTTTGAAATTTAGTAGAAACGACTTGGCAAGGCTTTTCTCGCTAGATATTAAATTATGTGGGAGATAAAGATTTTGGAGAACTATCGGAATAAGTTGTACTTGACTCTGAGGTCGAGGCGTGAAAGTCAATGGTATTTAACAGAGAATGGAAAAGTAGACCAAATAATGAGAATTCTTGCTAACAGCTGTGTTATTTTAATTTAAATGTTTTCTATTTATTTGATCATCTGTGAGTGTCTGTAATGCAATCACTTGTAATAAATTTACAAACATTAATCATAAATGTTGATCACTCAGTTAAAACTTCTATACGCATATATTTTTCTTATGACAAGAAAAGGAAAATACAAGAGAATAACTCTTGAACATCTGATACATTAAGGCTTTGTAAGTTAAGCCTGCTGAAACCACAGTAGTAATGAGACTACTACTAGGAAGTTAGGAGACTGAGGTTAGGTCCACATGCGGCACGACCGGAATGTATTGAATTGAATTAGGTTGTCAGGGTGTCCTGGTTCGGGTTCGCGCGTCTCACTTTTATGTGAGCGGTGTGCTCTTCTGGGTTGTGCCGTTAGAATCTGGGTGATTAGATTTCCGCGGATTATAGCAAGGTGACCGGAATGTGTCAAGCATTTGCAGTTAGGAAAAAGATGTCTTAAAATAAAACGGGGCTGTATAACTCATCTCTTACGAATTGCTCTCTTAAATTGAATTGTCTCCGTAGTATTTTTGGTAACAATTAATAATTACAAATACTAAGTGTATGTTCATATATCCTATATATTTTGTTGCAGTAACTGCTAACCATGCGGTGGCGTGATCGTGCGCTGCGCACGTGATCAGAGGTGCCAGTATGGCGGCTTACGTTGCGCTATTCCTCCTCCTCTGCCTCGTCAGGTGCCACACCAAAACCGTTCTGCAGGATAAACTTGGTAAGTCACTTTAATATTATCTTTACCTTCTTCAGACTTCTGGAGCTGATGACATATCAGAATCATCAGAACGATATTCTCTTAGACGAACTTTAAAATACCATTTTAGGTATTTTTTTTTTTTTAGGTATTTTAAGGATAAGTATTAGTATTTTATGGTAAAACACATATTTATTGCGATCTAAGTGCATCGTCAGATAAATTTTCTTTATAAATAATGTCAAAAATGTTTGACGTTTATAATATTTTGAGGAGAAGGAGTTTGAGCGATATTTTTCTATGAAAAAAATATTCACGTGTAAATAATTGATTCAAAACGTTAGTTCTTTTCTTTAGTCTTTCATTTTCTTGACACGTTTAAAGGATCGATGCTTGTGTAGGTAAAATGAGCCTTACGTTAGCAACCATGTTATTTATCACCGATAAGGATTATATTACCCCATAATGTCCCATAAGATCAATTGACGGTATCAGAATTCCATACTAATATAACGAAGCAATACTACTACACTATCCCATAGACATTAAGGGCTGTATTATCATTACGTTCCTGTTGGTATGTGCTTAGTTGTTAATTAACATTTATGGTGTCGTTCAATACGCCACGCCAGGGTCTCGGAGATCATAAATTGATGTAGGAGTTAGATGAATCGGTTTATAATTTAAATGTCTCGTGAATATTAAAGGTCCATGCAATACAGGTGGGGTTTAAAATAATCCAAATGAAGATATAGTTACGGGAGTAGCGAGCTTTTTATTCGATATATTTCCTCCTCTTTAAGAATGTTCTTTTTTGAAATTTCTTAAATATTATTAGTCTATGAAATATAGGCGAAAAACGAGTGGCTTTTTTTCATATTGAATTGTTAATAACTTTTGCAATTTTTTATGAGCTAACGCTTTTACACGCATACACGCTTTTGGTACATTATCAAGGCGTCATTCCGGGTCCAATGAGCTATTTAAAAAGCAGTATCTCTGTTTTAGACCATTTTAACTTGTCGACTAGACTAATTCGTCGATATACCATAGATCCATCCATTCATCCTTTGAATTTTTGAGCCAATGGGGGCTATTCTAATGGGGTTTACCCGCGAGGGGACAGGTTAGAATACTATTCCCCTCTGCCGCTGGGAGAGCATCTCGTAAGAGCCGAGTAACCCAGCACCCCCTTGGTGGTAGGGGATCTGTTCCCCGACTGGCTTGCGACCACCAGCATGCGAATCCGATCGCTAAGTGTCATAGACGCGTTCCGGTTGAGCCGCATTTGGGCCTGACTGAACCCCTCCCTCTCCCATCTCATTAATGCTGTGGGTCTAGTGGACTCTGGGCTCTTGCCTAGGGTCCGCTGAATCCGCATCATTTAATTCCCCATTCCCACTCTATCTTCGGGGATGCAACGCATCGACAAAACGAGAGAGTGTTTCTTGTTTTTCCGACCTACCATCAGGTGGACCATCTGCTCGTTTGCACCTTATCTATTACTAGCGGCCCATCCAGTTTAAAACATTTTGACTCTCCCGCATTTCGGTGCCCCTCTACCTCGGCGTTACTCGCTGCACTTCGAGTATCACCGACATAGAACTACACTGGCCCGTCGCGTCGGCGTGTATTTTTTGTTTATATTGATATTTTTAATTTCGTAATATCTTTTGAATGGAAGGTCCGATTTTAATAATTCAAAAAGTAATTCACAGGTATTGAAACAGTCTTGAATATGAAATAATTTATTTGGATAAGGATTAATACAAAGGTATGGAAAACATGGTCTGATTTTGATAGGCATTTTTATCAACTTTTAAAATATAAAAAAAGTAGTTATAGTGACATAACTATAATAGTTGGACATATGGTCTCGCGGAGTTTTTTGTAGATATTGATACGTTCTATAATATTGTAGAACATTTTTTTGTTCTATCATCAATACTTTTCGCAGCGCATGCGATGAAAGATATTTTATGGCTATTTTTTTTGCACCTTGGGTTGGTTTTAGTGAGATTTTCTGGGGATTTCTAATTTTTTCCTGTAATAAATATAGCTTATGTTACTCAGGGATAATGTAGCTTTCTAATGGTGAAAGAATTTTTGAAATCGGTCTAATAGTTTTTATGTTTATTCGTTACATACAAAAATACAAATCTTACTTCTTTATAATATTAGTATAGATATAGATAAAAAAAAATTAAAATAAACTTATACAAACCTCCGGTTAATCAAAGTCCATCAAAGTGTAGATAGTATAAATAAGATTACGATAAATAAAATATAAGGTGCTTACTGATAAAAGTAATATGAAACTTGGACTCTCTATTTTACATATTATATTGCATGTAGTGTTTACTTTTAATTATTCATTACACTTACAGACCAAGAATGTTATATTGTTAAATGTATTAGTGTAAGTGATTGTGAGTGAACCTAATAAAATAAAATAAATAATGAAAAAAAACCTATTAAGAAAAAATATAAGTCTAAAAGTTGAGGGTGATAAAAAATTAAAAAAAATAAAACTCCAAAAAAAAACTATTCTTAGAGGCTATGAAAATGAACGTAATTTTTTTTCAAAATTTCTACTACGTTATAGCAAGCATCTGAATAAATAAACTAATCCGCGAATAGATGAGAACATTATTTCTAGATCCAGATACTGCTGACTCAGTTCTAAAACATACTCATATCTCTTAACTTTCCTCTATCATAGATATAGAGGTTCAATTTCGCGTGACATCTCAAAACTTCGAACCCGTTCCAGAATTATGGCTCAGCTCAAGCTACTTCCAGATCTCATTACTTGGGACAGGTAAATTTATCCGGGACTTGCTGGCTTCTACCTTATTCACATAGAGATCTACTTTAGTCTCTTTATTTAACAAAGCAACACTTGGGATGGGAACTGATGTTACTGTAAATAAGAACGACTTAACAACTTCTTCTATTACAATATGTGTAAACAAAATGACGAAAAGGCCTTATTTAAATATTAACGAATTTTAGATTCGTCGTCGTAGGAACAAGAAATTTCCTAGTTTACTCTCCAAGATGCAATGTAAAAATTGAAATTTTATATTCATGCTTTAATTCAGTTGAGACCTTATTAGAGTTTGGTTTGATGTAATATTATTAAAAATGTGATAGTTATATTGGATTCTCAGATTAAGTTGTTGTCTCTATATTTCTTTTGAAAATAATAATAATACAGTATGCATTCGCTTCTTCTTGTTTTGTAGTTTAAACATTGACAAATCCGTAGTACTAGTTCCTAGTAATTTTTTCTCCAACCTGTCAAATATTTTATTTAACGTTTTTATAATCTTCTTTATCTTATTAATTGACATTATATCTACAGGATTTAAGATCTTATTGGACGAAAAAATTCCTCATACTTATTTTTGAATTAAGAAATGAAGAAAGCGCTATATCAACGTCTAAGCTAATTCGGAGATATACAATAGTCTCAGTGTATCAAGGTTAATTTGTAGTTACTCGGCTTATTAATACAGTTGCCTCTATGCGCTGTGCAGTGTGTAGTGTGCAGTGCCCTGGCTCCACGCCAGCGAGTTGATAGGCAGCACCATGCTGTGTACTTAAATGTTTGGTGTCAATTACTGAACTAATATTGGAGATATCCAATTGTTTGTGATATTATTGATTTTTTATCGTAGAAGGTTCAGCAAGTGTTGCGTCTTATTCAGCCAAAGTACTGTTAATACCACTCTCTTCTTGGGAAAGAAAAGTAAATAGGGCATAGATAAAGCAAAAAATAGTTACTTCTAACAAAAATCGTGAATAACAAGACTGAGGTTATTAATAGCGTCACAATCTTCAGTAGCAAAAAGATTTAGTTCTAAAGTAAGTAAAATTGTATTGTAGTAGAAAATCTATTCCACTATTGATAGTTAATTCCATGATGGTGTCTCTATATAGTATGCAGTTATCGGTGCGTGGTTTAATTTAGTGTTACCAGGCTTATTAATATAGTCCTTGTCGACCACCATGCGGCTTAATGCGGACGCTTGGAACAGCGCCAGTGATAGTGCACTTGACTGTTTGGTGTCGATAGCTGTTTGCCGTTTCCTCAACTTTACTTGCAGATGCTGCTAATTTTGGTTAAATTATAGATATTTATTAATACTTTATTATATCGCTTTACAGAATCTATGTAATTTGAAAATGCTACTTTTTTTCACTCATCACTCATCATTAAAATTACTCAAGATGCCTTGAAATACATAGACGAAAAGATTAAAAAAAATCTCTCATTGTTCCCTCTCGATTTTTGAGACTATCTTAAATTTACAGAAACATCAGATTTTACTATTTTGTTATAAGGAAGAAGTAGAAGATTAATGTCAAAATGTTATTGAACCTTTAAAATACATTTAAAAAGAAAGTTAAGCCTTTGTAACGATATATTATAATTTACCAACCAAATATGGTAAAATGGCCAAAACGTCAGTTGACCGTTTCAAGTTAGAAGTGGCTGAAACCATAAAAAGGTAGAGTGGTTCCGCACGGACGATCAAAGGTATTACTGTTACTATCAAGTAGAGGTACAATCCGTGCCAATAAAGAAATGATTTAAATAGCGCTGATTTTTGGTGCGGTCAAACTTTTTACTAGTGTTTATAAAATGCACATATGATTCGAAATATTGAGTAGAATTTTAAACTCTATGTTATATGTGTAAGAATCAAATTGCTAAAAAACTCGAGATGATGATGTTTAAATTAATTCCTGATTCCTTACTACCGCTTGTACAATTTCCAAAAGTAATTTTGAATACATATGCCGGCGCGTAAGTTAGGATTACGTTAACTTAAACTTGGATTTAAACAGAGAACCTGGGCAGTGGAGGCGAGTGTTAAATTTGTAATTGTAATTGTAAAAGAATGATGTTGAATGAAATAATTATGAAATTATTTGATCATTTATTGGTTCAGTAGCAGTATCTACGTTACGTTTACCCAATATTCCATTCAATATTACACCCCTCTTAATGTTGTCAACATGCCCACTCTCCTACTTCCCTTGTTATAATTTTTCTCCGACATATATTTCTTATATAATTTGTACACTAAAATGAATAAACCACGCTATATAATGAGTGTAGGTCAAGTCTGAAATTTGATGTAATTATGAAACTAGATTTATAAACAGCATATTGTATAAGGTTCTCCTCACGTGAATGGACGCTTTCAAAATAGCGTGTTTGTTCTAATGAATAGATATTTAACCTACTTCAATTCAACGTTCTCATATTTTTCGTCACTCCATAAATTTCTTAACTAACATTACCATGCTAAATCATAATGATGAATAAATAAATTATTGCTTCCGAGTTTTCAACATGAGAACATGATTCCAGTGAACACCGGGTTCTTAATCATTCTTCTCTTCGGTCCCCCTCACTCTATCTTCGAAACGCATTTTGGGGGCGATGTTGCCCAATTTACATCAGGACTATCTGCTCGTTTGTTCCTTATCTGTCATAAAAAATGGAAAAAAAAACAGATGTTTCTCTAATTCTGTAGTGATATCATATTTCTTCACAAAATAAAGAATTTTAAATACGATTTATTTAGTATTGCTTGAACGTTTTGCATCATAAACAGCTATAAATTATAATGTCACATTAAATAGTGCATTACGTTACCTTGTCCTCTCACCTATTAATCTTTCCCAGGCACCAGACACCAGACACCAGACACCAGGCACCAGGTGCTATAATAAATTAAAACGACTCAGTTCAGAATATTGTTAAGAGAATTCTGCATAATTCTAGCCAATTTAAACGAGTTTATGATTACACTAAGACATTAACTTGACTGTTACGACTCGGGACTTCAGATACACAAAACAGATGGCGTCCCATTGCTTTATGGGTTCAAAAAAATTCCAACTTGAGTTACGATTGTGAATGTCTACTTTTATTACTTCTAAATGCGTTGCGGCAGTCGCTTGATCGTTTTACGAGCAGAGTACTAAAAATTTTCACTGAAATTTTTCGCGAATTTTCAATATATTCAATTTTTTATCAAGCACCAAATTTATCGTGTCGTTGAGACACGCCATAACAAATACTTGATGTCCGGGCTCAGCTGCTTGGAATTTTTAGATGATAAAATATTTTCTGTTCCTTATGGATGTTTCATGTTTGAGACGAAATTAATAAGCTGTAAAGGTATTTCGTAGCGAAATTCGAGGAAAAATTATACTAATATCATTTTTATGGCTTAGAAGCCATTATGTCCAAAAAGAGCTCATGCTATGAATACCTAATGTTTGATGTCAATTTCATTACTTCGATTGTTTTTATGGCTTTGCTTAATAATAAAAACTTGCATAATTTTTATAATTAACATCTCCATAAGGTGTTAACTTAATTTTAAAATTAACATTTAGACGGACTTTATAAGATATCTCTAGTCAGCCCATGGCCACCCATTGCTGAGTATAGGCCTCTTCTACTACACCCTATTCCTTACGGTTTTGAGCTTTCCGCATCCAGCCTCTCCCCGCTTCCTCAGGTCATCGGTCCATCGCATTGGTTGCCTCCTCAAGTTTCTGTGACTAGTTCTGGGTATCCACTCTAGCACCTCTTTGTCCCGTCTGGTGTCATTTGTGCGACATATGTGGCCCGTCCATTTCCACACACTCGAGATCTTCTCTGTAATGCATTCTCTCTAACGTGTTTAGTTAAGATACTATTGTTAACATTTTCTTCTGGTACATAAATAAAAAAATTAAATAAAAATCTCTAGATAAGCATTGCTCAGCTTCCTGTCAGATGTTAAATGGTATTCTACATATTATTTACTTATAATATTATAGGGAACTTCAAACCAATAGAAATAAGTGAGTGAAAGTGTGAGTATGAACGAAGACGAAGTGTACAGGATTTCCTATATATACAGGAAATATAGGAAATCCTGTACAAAAAGGATCTTCAAAATCGGATTATTAGCAACTAAATGGTCAAATTCTATTAATTAAAAAATGTATATGGCAACACTAAATCACCTTTGTCACTCACGAATAGTGTAATTATTTATCAGTGAAAAAAAAAAATTAAAATGGGATTCGTAGTTCCTGAGAAACTCTTCAATTTACAAAATAGCCAAGTTATGTCACTTAAATGGCCATATCTTTTTAGTTAGAAGATTTATGGCAACCCCACATAGCCTATGTTACCCGGAAAGGATGTAACTTTCTATCGGTGAAAGAATTTTTAAAATCGGTTCAGCCGTTTTCGAGCCTATTCGCAACAAACAAACATAAAAACAATCAAATCTTTCCTCTTTATATTTTAGTGTAGATAACTTCTTATGTAAATTTACCTTTAATTACGGTAATATTATATTAAGTGTGTGATGGCAACACTTGAGTACTTGTCAAAATGTAGTCTCAATTACAATCACGTGTACATCTACATCCTATTCGGTGATAGATTTCATCCTTATTATATCCCCACAGGAGATGAGAATGAAAGGATAAATTTTGATGAGTATAGACTAACTAACCCAGGCTTTCAATAAATTATTATATAGTTTTTAATATAATAATAACATGCACTTTAGAAACATAACTAAGCAGTATCTGGAACTTGAGGCCTAGCTACAGAGCTATTTTACATTATCTAATTAAACCAGTAACAAAGTAAACTTAAGTGATCCTCAATAAGGGGTATCTAGCCACGAATAATATTAACTGTATTAAATGACTTATCGGACTGTTTCAATAGAGGTTAAATTTTGATGAGTAAGCAAAGGGTATCCTCATATTCTTAAGATACATCTAAAAGTACGGCCAGGAGTCCAGGAATTAAAATATATGTTAATGTTTGGCAGGGAATGACTTGAGAATCTGCCAAACATTAACATCCTTCCCTAACTTGAGATATCATCACCCTTAAAGATCCATTGCTGAGCCAGGTTTCCTCCTCAGAATGAAAAGGTCATAGTCCACCCAGTGCGGGCTGGCAGATTTCACACACTTAAAAATGGAGAACTCACGATTTTTTCCTTCACCGTTAAAGCAAGTGATATTTAATGCCTGCCTGTGTGGGGGATCGAACTCGGACCTCCCGAGTAGACTCAACGTCATATCCACTAGGCTATTACTTCTTTTTATAATTCTATTAATATACCATAGCCACGCCATATTAATCGTAAATGAATGTGAATGGGCAGTTTTAATACTAAATATCACTTAACACAAGTTTCCCAGCCGGATATAAGCATGTATACAAGAGTAATGCTCAGTTGGCGTGTTGGCGACTCATTTTAATATTGTCAGGGTCTGGAGCCATTTATAATATACGGATTTTTATCATTTTCCTTTTCAACCGACTTTTAAAAGAAGAAAGTTTACAATTAACTGAAATCTTTTTTTTATGTTTGTTCACCGATTACTTCAAGATGACACGATGATGATCGACTGAACCGCTTTGGAAATTTTTTTATCGATTCAAGGGTCCCATGTCCCATGTCCCATTTAAATTTAATAGAGATTTAATAAATTATGCTCCTACAAAAATTAAAACCAATTTTTATATTGCCAAGATGATTGTTATTTTCTTTTCATCGAAAAAAACTACTCCTATTTTTAATAACAATTATAAAATCTATTCAATGATGATATGTTCAGTTATGTCAAACGACATACGTTACAATTATATTAGAAAAGTTAATATCGTTAAGTTTTCTTAAATTATCAAATTTTCCGCTCAACTTTCTATTTTTTTTTACATAAGAACCTTCTCCTTACAATAACAAACATAACAAAAAAGAATTTGTGAAACCGGTCCAGCCGTTTACGCGTGATGCCGTGACGAAGGGAAATAGGGATTCATTTTTATATATAAGAAGAATTATATATATGTCGGGGATTTTAAAGCGATGTGAAAAGGAGATGGAAAGAGGAAGATGGGGAATATTGGGGAACACTAAAAGGGGGTGATGGTATTGAATGGAATATTGGGTAAACGCGACGTAGATACTCCTATTGAACCGATAAATGATCAAATATGATCTCCAACAATTACGAGAGAAACCTAAGCAGTGCCTTGGACTTGTGACCAAGGTGTAGGCTTAAGGAATTCCTTTAAGTTATTGCGACACTCACCTCCACTGCTCAGGCTCCCTGTTTAAACCCAAGGTTAAACGCACATAAACCGAATGTAACACAAGGCTAACCTAACCTAAGGCTAACCTAACCTAACATTGTGTTTACTTAACCACGTGGCAATTACATTGTAAGGACTTACGTGACCTTAGTTGGACAGCACTTCCACACTACACTGCACTTGACACTATCACTATCACTACTTAGATGATGTTCACTTCTTGAGAGACCGCGCACGACTAAGACTTCAGTTAGACTGTCGATCGCATATAAAGGGTCGAGGGTAGAGATTGTCAAAACAACGGAAGTGACTACTACCCCACTCCAACGCCATAGACAACGATAACGATTCGATTAATCGATAATCTTTTACTATGCTCCGACATATATATATAGATTTTTAAATAGCACTGTCTTACTGGTAAGCGTTTTAAACGTAAAATTTATATCGCTATAAAAGAACAACCACAAGATCCTGATTACTTAATAAAGAAGGCAGTCCAATCTCAGTGAGCCAGTAAACACGTACAAGCTGTAAATTTAGACTAGTAGTTAAATAAAAAACCTTTGTGCATTTCATTTGTATCTACAATAGCTGTTTTATACAACGTCTTAATATGAGACCAATAATAAGAACTAGAGTCACAGTTATCAAACTCAAGCTTATAAGGATTTAATAGAAGATGAAGTGCATGTCGACCTATGTGCTTATGACTCGGTTATAATAAACACGAGGGTCTGAACTCTCTATTTTATATAATTCTAAATTATGCAATCACTAATTGTGTACCTCTGCAGATAAAATATCGTCTAGCGCCCCCGACCATCAGAGCTAATGTGGCGGTTAACTCTACGCCCCTTACTTCTGTCAAGCTTAACTTTACCGCTGAATAAACCAACACACAAAGTGGTTTCTAGTGTTTCTAGACTAATAAGGTGACGTATTATCGAAAAGGTTCAAGTATCTTAAAAGTCCATAAAAGTATTTTGTATTTTGTTGTGATACTTTTTTGCTATAGGTTTTTATGGAAAGATGAAAAGGCATAGATAAAAACAATCTTTTGCTTAAGAATTATTAAAAGTTAGTTAGACTGCGTTTCTACCAGAGATGTCCAAGATGTGTTTACCTCGCTTAGTGTGTCTAATGAAGCGATTCTATTGGTTCTTAATAAACACATCCTACGGTAGAACCTTACTATAACACCAATGGAAATTAAAACAGTCACTTTGTTTAATTTTGTCTTTCTAACTGTATGTTTGTATGCGCATCACGCAACATATTAGCAACTTTTTACTCTTATATAATAGTTCAAATGGCTTTTATATTTTTTACCAAAAGCATTTTTTTCCCAATGAAATTGTGTAAACGCGTCAGACATCAGTTGGCCATGAAACCGCAGTGTTGCTATCGATTGGCTCCATTACCCCAATGCAGGGTAATTGGTACACTCAATTGCATTAACTGTACACCCAAACTGATATTTTACTGCATTTTTTACTATAAAAGGTTTTAATAAAATTCAATGTAACACTATAGTTAATAATAAATCCAGCATCCTTGCTAACATAAATAAAAATGAAGTACTAATAATTTGATTAATATATTATTTAACTAGTAGTAGTAATTTAGGTATGATGTCACATATAAATCGCTATATCAATACATTTTATATTTTAATTTATATATGACTAATTCCCAAAGACATAACGGTCACACAGCTCGACATGCACTTCACCCCCACGCCGCTAGATGGCGTACGAGCAAACTCATTTGTTTACTTTATATTCTTCAGTATTTTTTTCGTGATAAAACATAGCCTATGTTCTTCCTCAAACTTTACTAGAGATAACTCTAGATTTATTTGATTGTATAACAAACAGGCAGATGTCATCTATTCGTCAATAGATGGCGTAAGTAGTATATTAAATCGCAGTTTCGTTTGTTTAGTTTGGATTCTTAAGTATTTCCAACATTTCTTAAGTGTTATATTCTAAATTATAATATTAGCTACGATTGTCCAACGGGAATTGTATTTTTTCCGGTATAAAAAAAAGTTAATATTATTTTCAGGCCCATAAGTTATATCTTAGCTAGAAAATTTCGTCACGTCACGTCAACGTCACGATCAAAGCCACAAACACACTTTAAATTAACACTATTAATAGTAGTCTAAAAAGGTTAGGTTTCAAAGCTTTTTCTTTCATTTGAAATACTCGCCACTGCTCAAGTTCACTCAAAGAGACCATGCCTCAGGCTAAGCTGTAGGTAAAGGGACAAGACAGTGATAAGAATACCAATCACCAATAGAAACCGCTAACGGACGAATGACGAGACGGAAGTGATATTAAATTTATATTACCGGTTATAGCTATGCATTCGTGATTGTTTTTTTTTTTTAAATTATACTCACATAACAATTTATAACAGAACGATATATAACCTCTGTTCCAAAAAAATGTGCCATTTGTCAAATGGGTGTCGCCTGGTGACCATAATAGATGTACAAGTGGTGTGGTGTCATTATGCTGGGACTCTATTGGGAAGGATTCTGTGAGTGATTGGACTTATATTTCTCGGTTATTGACTGAAGCTGAAACTAAGAAAATATAATTATAATAGAATTATTATAATAAGTATTAAAATATACGAGGGTACATCAAACATTCACAAACACGGTGGCGTCGCCTGGCGTCGGCGTCGGTAATATCAATCGTGGCTCGTCTTTTATTCAGCACCTTGTTGGCCTCACTCCAACACCACAATTCGATTCTGGAGTTGGACTTGGACTACTCTGCTTTGATTCTCGGAACTCGAAAAATCTTTATTTAAATAACTTACATTTTAAATATTTATTTTAGTCATAAAGGTGTAAATTATTATCTACATGTGACCGATACGGAACACCGAATAATGAAGACTCAGCATCATGACACCACACCACCACTGCACAGCCATAATGGTCACCAGGCGAGCTCAGTTTAACAACTGTCACAAGTCTATCGGCATAGAGGTTTTATGTTACCTGTACCTTTCACGTGGAATGATAAGAATATTTTTTTTATCTACATCAATCTAAAGCATTTTTTTAACATATTATCTTTTTACACTTTTAACCTAAATACCATAAATAAGAAGATCAAGCTTCCAAGACAACAACATCCAATATGGCATTCCAGAGACAATCAACTGGAAAAATCTTCAAACGTGATCAAAATTGACAAATTCCGACATCTTCAATATGTGAATAGATTGGGACGGCATTTCATTAAAAGAGAAATAGAAGCTTTGACGGGGAAAGGGTTATTTAGGCCACTCAAAAATTGTTACCGAATATTCTCGCTTCACTGAGATATCATTTGTATTGAACCGTTGTGACATGGCAACACTGATAAATCAATAGAGTAATCACTGTCTTTTTTATGGTAGATAAGATGCAAATGTACAGTGTGCTGTCGTAATGCTGGGACTCCATTGTAAAGGATTTTGCGTAATAAGTGAGATAGCCTCTGCTTAATATTGTAAGCATAGTGTTGCTAACTTTATCTATATTATTTTTTTAAAAAGGTAAAGTTTGTGAGGTTGTACGGGGTAATCTCCGGATCTACTGAACGGATTTTGAAAATTCTTTTACCAATAGAAAACCACATAGTTAGTGAGTGTCATAGGATATATATTAACCTGAAAAATGAAAAGACTTTTTCGTGGTAGTCGGATTTGCTGCAGTAAGTCAGAAAAACAACGGTCGAACAAAAACGTTGGTTACGAACGCTGCCTTAACGATGGAAAATATACGATTCATAGTTCCAGGTAGAGTATGAATGAATAAATGTAAGAGTGAGTGAGTGAACTATAGATTAAAGCTTAACATAGCTAATCCTCGTATTTTTGAAAAGCGTAGTCATGTTGTTAGTATTGAATAATTTATAGGCGCCTCGTGAAATCGTCCGCATAAAATTAGATATTCGGGATTGCGGTTGTAACATGAGGATTATAATTTCGGTGTCTAAAATTATTACGTTAAATTTAACACTGTTTTTTAATTGAATAAGCAACAACCTTAATATGTAGCTTGTGTGTAGTTTAATAAATAATTGTAAAGGATTTCGAAAGAGAGATGCGAATTAATTGATAGTTATCAATAATGTGTCTCAATTATATTATATAGCCGTTGATAATTTTATATTTGCGAGTAGTATTTACTTTATTCCAAGACTGTATTAACCTCTGAAGCCTAAGCAAAGTGGCCATCTTTAGTTATAATTGCCTGTCAATAATAAATTAAAATTGACAGCAAAATATGTATATTACGCCTAATGATTGACACATCTTTGTCTTTTTGAAAAAAGGTTTGATTTAGTCTGTGACTTTCGTAAACAAAGTCACATTCATTGTCACCTGTCAATGTTTATTCTGTGAATTCTAATTCCTGTCAGTCGTTATCAAAAAAGTCAAAACAACAAAAAAGTCATTTATATGAAATTATTATTTGTTTTTTTTAAATTTAATTGTCAAAATTGACTATTTCGGCATTTGCTGTCAATTTTTGTTTTTCGATTGTTAGTCACGTGATCTTTTTCTTATCCTTACGTCACTCCTATACATTTAAACTTTTTCGAAAAGCGTTATTGAATATCGATATGACATTTTGTTCAGGCTTCTGATAGATTAGAGCCAGTTATCAAACGGAGCTCACCTGGTGACCATTATGTCTGTGGACTGGCGTTGTAACTGGGTCTGTATTACTAAGGTTTAGAGGAATTTTAATATTGATTACTCGGTTCCCGTTTCAAGTGCATATTGTGATTGTCTTATGCGTGTTACTGTTCGGTATTGGTCTCATGTTAGATAACAGTCTGTCAAGCGATTTCATACAGTAAGTATAATTAAAGTACTGGAAACATTGCTTGACGTTAGGACCATGGCAATAAATTACACTTAATTTAGGTTTATTTTGCAAAGATCTAGTAGTTTACAGGCTCCAATGACTGCTTGGATTCTTCCCTAGATTGTTTTTATGTGTTTATGCAGTAGAAATAAAGGTTCATCCCACTTTTGATAATGCGCAGTATAGCTCCCATACTCTTAATATTTCGAGAACTATAATTACGGTATTGACTAACAAAAACAACTTTTATTATAGATAATACTAGCAGCCCGTCCCGCTGAGTCGCGTGGAGCCACACTGGCCCGTCGGGGTGTATTTTTTGTTTATATTGGCATTTTTAATTTCGTAATATCTTTCGAATGGAATGTCTGATTTAAATAATTCAAAAAGCAATCAACAGGTAGTGAAACAGTCTTGAATAAAAAATAATTTATTTGGATAAAAATTAATACAAATAAATGGATAACGTGGTCAGATTTTAATAGGCATTTCTATTAACTTTTAAAACGTAAAAAAGTAGTTACAGTGACATATATATATATACATTAGTGTGACATATGGTCTAGTGAAATTTTTTATAGATATTGATACCTACGTTCTATAATATTGTAGCACACTATCATCAATACTTTCTGCAGCGCATGCGATGAAAGACATTTTATGGCTACTTTTTTTGCACCTTGGGTTGGTTCTAGTAAGATTTTCTGAGGATCTCTAATTTTTTCTAGTAATAAATATAGCCTATGTAACTCAGGGATAATGTAGCTTTCTAATGGTGAAAGAATTTTTTAAAATCGGTCCAGTAGTTATTAAGTTTATTCGTTACATACAAAAATACAAATCTTTCCTCTTTATAATATTATAGTATACATAACTCTTAGGTAGGTAATTTAAAATGTAATACATTAGTAAATTAGTAGCAACACTGGTATAGGAGTCGATTAGGCGATGCTTATCAGCTAACGTTATTGAATAGGTCAGGATCACCGCAACGACCTGATCGATAGGTTTCATGCTCAATTGAATCTCTATCTACAACTACCCTACCTATTAAAGGTTATTCTGTTTGTAAGTATTTAACCTTATGATCATTTCATTGTCCATCTGTTTGTCTGTGAAGACCATTTTTTACCTCGTTAAGGAGGTGAATGGAAAATAATTCATCCAATTTGATGCCGATGAACTTTTTTATTTAGTTGAGTATATAAGTTAAAAAAAATTACCAAATTCTATGGACTACTTAAGGTTGACCAAAAAAATGACTATGCCAAAGTTAATCACAAAAAACACCTAATGTTTTCTAAAAAAGTGTCTCTGTATCTCCAACGGATTAGGATTACCTCAAACTGTTTCAGTTAAAAAAACAATCCGTATATTGTTAGTTTAGGGTTATACACATCTTCAATATCACGGGTTGTTTATCAGAATATTACTCCTGAGGTTATACATTATATACAGAGCTTTATACATGGCTACAATACTCGTGATGTAATAATAATAATCGTGAAGGCGTATTTATTTTGCAATTCCCTATTCAAGTCAAACATAAAATTGGAGTGTCTGTTTGTAATATTAAAATAACCGCTTTTTACTAAGTGCATATGGATGTATACACGCACACACCACATATACCAACAACTACATTTTTTACAATTTTTATCTCACTGTTTGTTCCGGCTTATCTCCTAAATGGCTAGACCGATTTGGACAGGACTTTCACTGGCAGATAGCTGATGTAACAAGGAGTAACTTAGGCTATTTAACATCTCGCTACGACTCATAGGAGCGGAGCAACACGCTAACGAATTCACGTGGTTCGGCTAGTTAACAATATAAACAGTTAAGAAATTTTACAACTAAAACTCGATCCACAATATAGAAGCCGGCAGCTAAGTTTAGGTTTGAGTAGAAATAGTGGGGGAAAGTTGAGCATTGAGAGCGTACTGTGTGCCATCCGTGACGTAGCCTCGCTAGTAGTGACTTCTGCGCATTTAAGGTCATACCTATACTTACGTGCCGGTAGCTATACCCTTTAATTGGTCTAAAATAAATCTTAATTTCTATACCAGTATAATGTATTCAAAGTAATAGAAGTAGTAATTTTAATAAATAACCCATTACAAGCAAATTATGTTCACGCGATATGTTCTACTAATTATATTGCTGTTCTCAACTGACTGATATTTAAATCTAATGTGAATTTACACCATTTTGAACATAATTTTACATTCCAGTAACAAAACTAATTACCAGCTTTGGTAATTAAGTGTATTGAAACAAATTAAGATATTTGTTTGTTTATGTTATGTTAAATAAAACACCATGGTTCTTTAATTTCTGTTCTTCCATTCTAATTTGTAGACTGTAATATTTGAACTACTTTAGATAGTGTTAAATGTATGAAATTATTTGGACAACTGTTTCGACATTTTCGGACTGAGATTATATTTTATTGATATATAAGAACTATAATCAGGAAAAGTCTATCAAGTTTTTCTAACTCTTATTACTCTATAGTTTACAAATATAGCGTCTATCGCGCCCGATCATTAGAGCAATAATTGTGGTCATACACCGTTTACACTTGTCAATCTATAACGTTTAAGAGCTCAAATTTTTTTTTATAATAATAGATAAGGTGCAAACGAGCAGATGGTCCACCTGATGGTAAGTGGCCACCATCGCCCATGGACATCGACAAAACAAGAAACACTCTCTCGTTTTGTCGATGCGTTGCATCCCCAAAAATAGAGTGGGAAGGGGGAATGAAGAAGAAAAATGATGCGGATTCAGCGGACCCTAGGCAAGAGCCCAGAGTCCACTAGACCCACAGCATTAATGGGATGGGAGAGGGAGGGGGTAAGTCTGGCCCACATGCGACTCCACCGGAACGCGTCTATGACACTTGGCTTGGCATGCTGGTGGTCGCAAGCCAGTCAGGGAACAGATCCCCTACCACCCAGGGAGTGCTGGTTACTCGGATCTTACGAGATGCTCTCCCAGCGGCAGAGGGGAATAGCATTCTAACACGTCCCCTCACGGGTAAAAGTTTGAAATGTTTTTTTGATAAATCAGTAATAATTGACTCGTATTACAGGCTCGCTTACACACCTAATGGTAGACTACCTACACGTCCGGATTGGCCTATAGATCTCGTATAACTGACACTGTGGGCAACACTGTTTGGTGCATACCCCATGCACCAAACAGTGTTGCCAACTAACCTATTCTTTGTAGTTAGATCTGTTGCAAAAAGTAGCTAGATATAACTAAAATGAAAATAAAAGTAGCTAAATTTGTTTTATACATATTTAAACAAAAATATGTGAAATAACTTTGTAATAATTAAATAATGTTTCCATAATTGAACCCAACATTTATTCTAATCGTTCAAACCAGTACTTATGGACTAAAATTAGTCAAAAAATTAAGGAAAAAGAAAAAGTAGCAAAACAACTTACACAGGTAAAAATAACCAGATTTAGCTGAAAAGTGACTAAACAACACTGGAACGACGTTGTATCTATCTTATTGGTTGAAGGACTGAATGAATAATTGTGAATGTTAGTCAAAGTCAAAGTCAAAGTCAAAGTCAAAGTCAAAGTCAAAGTCAAAGTCAAAGTCAAAGTCAAAATTTTTTATTCAATGTTGGAATTTACATTCTCTTATTGAACGTCGGAATCTACCACCCTTTCGGAAACGACCTAACCCAGACCTGAGAAGAATGGGCGCAAGAAACTCAGCGGGACTGTTTCTTTTGGATATTTTCCTTTTTTATCTTTGATTTTTTAAACGCCAATTTTTATAACAAGTATATTTATACATTGAGAAAGCCTGAAGCGAACTCATCATTCCCAAGGCGTGACATCTTCCAAAAAATCTTTAATGTTATAATAGCCTTTGTCACACAAATGTTTTTTAACTAACTTTTTAAATTTTCCTATAGAACAATTTTGAACGTTTTCTGGGATCCTGTTGTAAAAGCATACACATCGCCCAACAAAAGAATTACTAATTCTACTCAATCGAGTAGTAGGAGTAACAAGTTTGTGTTTGTTCCTAGTATTAATGTCATGCAAGTCACTATTTCTAATAAAATCATTAATGTTTTTACGTACATACATAACATTTTCAAAAATATATTGTGAAGCAACAGTCAATATATTTTATTTTTAGAGGATATTTATAGCAGAAAAAAAAACAAACAGCAAACAGCAATCATAGCAAATCATGTGTTTTTTCCCTGAATTGTTCAAGGAAGAAGATTCTTTGAAACCGTAACTTAAAATTATAAATGCGACAGTAACTCTGTCTGTCTATTTAGCTTTTACGTTTAAACCATTGTTCCGATTTTGATGAAATTTGGTATAGGGATAGACTAAAGCTTGAGAAAAAAAGTTCTTATACTTCGTTTTATCGCAACAAACAGATTTAAAGGGTTTAAAATAGGGGATGAAATGCATGTCCGGCTGTGTGACCGTTTATGTCTTTGGGAATTAGTCTTATTTAAATAAATTATGTTGAAATTGAAAATAAAAATATAATTTTTTTTTTATTATTTCTCGACTTATTTTACGGGGCTTTTGTCCGACATGTACATGTCAGCCCCAGCATACCCTAATAACAATAAAAATGAAAACTAACTTAACTGAATATTTAAATAAAAATGAAAGCTTACTATACTAAATATTTAAATAAAAATAAAGCTGGTTCAGATACTGGACAACACAAAATAGAAAAAAACAGTCCTAAATCAATTGTATTTAACCTAAAGTTTCTTATAAGTTTATTTCTGACAGACTGAAATCTAGTACATTCGGCTAGAACATGATGCACATCTTCATCTAGAACATGATCCACACACGTCGCAATTGGGAGTATCTGACACTTTCATCATGAATTTGAATTTGTTCAACGGCATGTGTCCAGACCTCAGTCTGTGAGCAATAACTACTAATTTCCTACTTATGTTTACATTTACAAACCAAGGAACACGAGGAGGCTCACACTGTATTATTCTGTACCAAATTCCTTTAACTAACGACTTCTCATTAAAATACTTCTTCCACATGCCATGACATTTTTTCTTATATTTACCTACTAGTTCTGAATTTAACATGAGTCTTTAATCTATACTTCTATACTATTATATAAAGAGGAAAGATTTGATTGTTTGTATGTTTGTATGTTTGTATATTTGTATGTTTGTATGTTTGCATGTTTGTTTGTTTGTTGCGAATAGGCTCGAAAAGTACTGAACCGATTTTGAAAATTCTTTCACCGATAGGAAGCTACATCCTTTCCGGGTAACATAGGCTATGTGGTGTTGCCATAAATACTCTAATTAAAAAGATATGGCCATTTAAGTGCCATAAGGTGGCCATTTTGTAAATTGAAGGGTTTCTCAGGAACTACTAATTCGATTTTAATTTTTTTTTCACTGATAGAAAAATGCACTTTTCGTGAGTGACAAAGGTGATTTAGTGTTGCCATATGCATTTTTTAATAAATAGAATATGGCCATTTTGTCGTAACTAACCTGATTTTAAAAATTCTTTCGCTAATAGAAAACTATACTTTTCGTGAGTGACAAAGGTGATTCAGTGTTGCCATATACATATTTTAATTCACGAATTTGGCCATTTTTACGTAACTAACCCGATTATAAAAATTCTTTCGCTAATAGAAAACTATGCTTTTCGTGAGTGACAAAGGTGATTCAGTGTTGCCATATACATTTTTTAATTCACGAATTTAGCCATTTTGACGTAACTAACCCGATTTTAAAAATTCTTTCGCTAATAGAAAACTATGCTTTTCGTGAGTGACAAAGGTGATTCAGTGTTGCCATATACATTTTTTAATTCACGAATTTAGCCATTTTGACGTAACTAACCCGATTTTAAAAATTCTTTCGCTAATAGAAAACTATGCTTTTCGTGAGTGACAAAGGTGATTCAGTGTTGCCATATACATTTTTTAATTCACGAATTTAGCCATTTTGACGTAACTAACCCGATTTTAAAAATTCTTTCGCTAATAGAAAACTATGCTTTTCGTGAGTGACAAAGGGGATTCAGTGTTGCCATATACATATTTTAATTCACGAATTTAGCCATTTTGTCGTAACTAACCCGATTTTAAAAATTCTTTCGCTAATAGAAAACTATGCTTTTCGTGAGTGACAAAGGGGATTCAGTGTTGCCATATACATATTTTAATTCACGAATTTGGCCATTTTGACGTAACTAACCCGATTTTAAAAATTTCGTTCGCTAATAGAAAACTATACTTTTCGTGTTGCCATAAACACTTTTTTAATTAAAAGAACACGGCCGTTTTGTTACTACTGATCTGATTTTAAAAATTCTTTCACTGAGGAAGTCTACAGTATTTCTGTCTCTGTTCCTCTTATATACTATCATTCTCTCTCATCCTGTCTCTTTTACCTCTCTTTAATATTTATCTTTATCTCTATTCAGAATGGTCAGTCTCTGTTCGGTTTTTTTTTCGAGTGTCTCTCTCTCTTTCCTTTATTTTTATTTTTGTACATATATTCTTAATTTAACATATACTTTAACGTGGACGAAGTCACGGTAGTCGACTAGTAATAATATAAATATAGAAATACAATTATTTGAGTCGTAACATAAAAACGCAAAGCAGAGACAAAAGGTGCAAATTTTAAGCTCGACAGCATTAAAATATCTCGAAAAATAAAAAATACAATACAATATCGGTTTTATTCGTGGTGATAAAAATTGAAAAACAACACAAAACCGGACAATACTTATTATGTAGTGTCACACAACACACCCTGTTCAGTCTGCTCTCTCTTCTCTGAGATAAAACGATATTTCGATGAACATAACTGTTCTCTTCGAAATCCGATTCAATTACATGAAGATTCACCTGGACTAAGATTCTAAAAATTAAAAAATAATAACCTATACGTTACAGAATTACGTATCATTTAATGCTAAGTAATATCTGGGGATTGTGACCAAAGTAGAGATCCAAGTCCTTTTTATGTTGTAAGTAATTAAACGCTTGCCTACTACTTGACCTAGTAACCCAATATCAAACTAACTTAATAATAAAACCAATAAGTCTCATAATCCTATACCGGACTTTAATCACTTACACTACGTTAGACAATGTTCACTATATGAAATTACTTGTCAGACTACCTCAGATTTTTCAGGAAAAGAGATCTAGGTCGGATTTAATTTTAACTTAAGCGAAGCGAGAGCTACATTCTAATAAAAAGATCCCCCTTTCCAAGCTCATTGTTTCCAAGAATGAAATCTTGTAAGAAATTAAAGCGAATATCATATATTTCAACCGAAACAAGGAGCAAACGTTATAAAATTCCATTATGTATTAATATCTAGTAATTGCGTCCATCCGTGTGTAACATGAGCACAATCGTAACGCAATTTCGCGACGAGATTTTGTGTGAAACGATAAGATTTTTTATTCGAAATAAGATGTCATTTTAATAATAATAAAGCTTTTTGTTTTGGTTGAAATATTATGTGTAAAACTGAAAATATTTTAGACTATTATAAAAAATACTAATCGGCCCGCCCCGGCTTCGCACTGGTAGCCGGCAGCTAACTTTAGGTCTGAGAAAAAATTGTGGGGGTAAGTTGCGCAGTGTTAGCGTGCTGTGGACTGTATTGGCAGTTCCATCCGTGACGTAGCAGACGCGCGAGAACTGTAACGCACTGCTCTCGCCCCGCGCTCCCCACTAAAAAGGCGCTAACAATGACTTCTGCGCATTCAAAGTCAATCCTAAATTTACGTGCCGGCAGCCGGCTAAATATTTAATTTTCAATATACTGCCATATAAAAAATATTCAGGCGCTTAAAAACCATTTTCATATTATCCGCCAGAAACTATGTTTTTTTTTCTGGAATAAAAAGTGACCTATGTGTTAATCCCAGTTTAGCCGTTTTTGTGTGATTAAGTAACAAATATCTCTCCCTTGAGTTCAGGTGCTATTTGTTGAGACGTGCCTTTTATAGTGAAGAGTATAATAGAAATAAGAATTTTGAGGATAACAATGTTCAATCATTTTGTTGCAACCTAAACCTAGGTCACAAGTCCCAGGTACTACTTGTCTTTCTATCAAAAGTGCATAAGTACCTAATAATCTTAAAGAATATATAGGCTATTTTAACACAGATGTACATATATGTGTAGACTATGAGATATTTTTGGATCGAAGCTTCGAGCAAAACCCAGTTATTTCCACCTACCCTCTAGAGTGTAAAGTGTAGAACATTATCACCAGCAAGAACACTGAACACTGAGTAGGAACAGGAACATGACATAACAACAATCCTGCGACACTTGCATTCTGTATTCTGCAGTGACGTCCCTCGTGGAATTTAAATTTGGATACACTTTTTGTATCTGCTTGGATGTACGACGAATTTTAAACTAAATCGTTTTAAACTTCGCGTTCTCTACTGGGTTACAAATTGTCAGCAATAGATGAGGAAAAAGGTTTTATGAGAATATAAGGATAATGACAACGATGATGTTGATAGCCTCCATAATTATCACCAAGATGATTTAGAATTTCTTCTCCTTCTATTCGATTATAAATTGTCAGCAATAGATGAGACAAAAGATTTTATGAGAATACTAGTCAACCCCCGCAACTACTAAATGAGGATAAAGGTTTTATTTAAATAAAAGTATTTGACTATCTTTATATTGATAGTCTACAATACTTTTTTATTAGTTACTTTTTATTGTCATGTACTTTATGGCTATATACAGTAACAAGTATTAAAGAAAATGTTAATATACAAGAGGCAGACTTATCTCTTGAAATGATCCTTCCAAGAGTGTTCATGATTGAGGAAAAATTAGATTGAAAAGTAGGTGATTTACAAAATTAATTTGCTGTGACAACATATTATGTAAATGCACAATTTTGATGTTTATAAAATCTTCAATTCAGAAAAACCTTATACTGTTTTAGAAAATCTAGAATCAGGAACAATTAATTATTATATAGATTTTTATTACCAATTTTTAGGTACATGTAAAAATTATTAGTTACTCAGCGGAACGAGGACAAGCTATTTGTATATCAAGTAAAAATAGTTTGCACGATACTAAAAAGTTGTTACATCTCACCACTCACCGTTCACCGCTCACCACTCACCTAGACAGAGTTTATTCCGACAGCGGACTCAAGACTGCAGCCAAATAGAAGTTTTAACAAGATTGCCTTCGCTACGCTTCTCTTATTTGACTGCATTTTATTCCTTCCTATTTTATATTGGGTGGAATATATTTAATCTAAATATATGTTTAAACTTAAAAACTTTTTACATTTCAAATCTGTTAATTCATTATACTGTTCATCTGTTATGAAGCGTCCTAATTTATATATAGTTTTAACTAATTCTAAATCAATCCCTTTTGGCGTAATTAGTCATTTATATGTGTTATATATTCCAAATTCAGTTGTTCCTTTCAAAATTTGAACCACAAATCCGCGAGCTAACTCACAGTTAATCAAGCTATAAATCGTGATGTAATTATACCTATAAACCATTCCTATCTTAACTACTAGTCATTATCATGAGCTGTGCTATACATACATTATTGAGAATCATTATACCTGTTAAATATAATTATTATATCAAAATAAAAAACTAAAAACTTATTTCTCTTGAAGAAAGGTATAGCACAATTGATGCCATAATTCACATATTAATCTAATTATTAGAAGTCTCGTCTTCTTATTCTCATAACTTCATGTTTACTATTTTTATGGTCTCCTGGTCTCCTTAGCTTATCTCTTCTTCTTGTTTTTTGGTCTCTTAGTGCATTTAACTCTCACTACCATAGTCTCTTGGTATCCTTGATTCTTAGTCTCCTAGCTTCTTATAATCGTTGTCTCCTAGACACGTCCTAGTCTCGTCTGTTTTTTCGTCTTCTCTAAGAGTTGCTCCCCCTTTTGAAATATAATAAATAAATTGTGGGGATAGAAATTCTTATTCTTGAAACACAAGCTCGCTTAGAGCCTTAATAATATATGTATAACTGATAAAGCATCATCGCCTATATGTAAATGGTTGGATGAAGCAATTAAGAGGGAAGCTCTAATTGTGTGGGCCAAGTTGGGCGTGGCGTAAGATTAAATTAGCGAGTTTGTATGCACCAATGACTTCTTGAATTATTCATAGTGTATCAAAATTGTAGGCAATGTTTGACAAATTAACAAATTACAAAGCGACTTCCTTGGACCAACTTTAACTATCTGGCTAAATTGTCTGTCCGGGTCTTCATAGGAATTATGTATCTTTGATATTATTTAGATGTTAGGATGAACATTTTTGCTACAAAAGTGCGGATTTTAAATAATATTTGAAGGGAATCTGAAATCTTATCTTTGGCCGTTACCTAGTAAAACATTTTTTTTTATACGATGAGGATTTTATATATTATTATTTTATCAGTATTTTTCTAATTTTCTAAAAACGTTAGAGCATTCATTATGTCTGGTTGACTTATACATCACTAAGTCAGAAAATGATTAAGGGATCGTGTAAAAATCCAGGGAAAATAGGCTAGAGATAAGAAATTCGTCGTATCTCTCATTACAATAAAACTATTTGATATAAAAATGTTGTAAGTATACATTTTGAAAGAAACCTGAAGTAACATTATGATCGCTATCTGTAATTTTGGCTGCAATCTTAGGCCTCCAGTTAGCAGCCTATAATCCTCTAGTCTATAGTTATGTAATCTAACCCTTTAACCCTGTAGCGTAACTCGACGGGATTCACTGAAAATTGAACCGATAGCCTATAATTTGATCTGTTAGATCCTGAGCATGGAGGCTATTTGGAAATTAGGAGATAAAATTGCTTTGTTGAAAGAGCAATGCATCTTTATCGGACATCAAAACTTAAAGAGTATACTGTGCAGACAAGTCAAAGATTACAATAACTTGCACTTTAGATAGACAGCCGAGCTATGACTGCGGCTTGAGTCCCAGGAGCTGGTTTAAAGAGCTCTTATTAACTCAACTCTACAACGACGGCGTGTAATAAATTTAATGTGTGTATCAGTGTAACTGTACGTCTGTCAAGATAATTTACTGATTTTGATGAAGTCTGATGATGATTCGTTTGAAAGGTAATTTAATCGAGATGTTTCTTAGCTATTACTTTCTCATTTAATAAATTACTTAAATAACAGTGAAAGATGTAGTACAAGTAAAACAAATATAAAGAAAATACTAGAACAATATTAAATAGAAAAACTATAAAGGATATTTATTATTTTATAAATAATTGTAGATATAGGCAACAGGATAAACCTGGTTTTTTGTGATGTCTTATTTAAATTTCTTATTGTAAAATGTATATTATTCATAAGCCGTTTAAAGACCATCAGCTTATTTCTAACTTGAGCGCTGCGTGGTCAATATTTAATTTTCATCTTTTGTAGTCTAATTAATTTACCGATGACTTCAGCATTTTCGCAGAACTTTCAATAAATCTTGATTTAATTATCTTTTTTGTTAACTGTTCAAAAACTTTATAATTTATTTCTCACGAGTTTAATTCATATTTAACACCTAAATTATAAAGCTATTAGAAACCCTTCTCGGCTTAACAGGGGAACCTTACCTTACTTTATATTATAAGTGTTAGTAGCAGTGGTTCAGGCGTTAGAGTCATGATCGATAAGTCGTGGGTTCCAATCCCAGTCATTGCAATACATTCGTGGCCACTCCTAACCAAGCATTTATTTAGCTTAGATGAAATGGTTAAGGAATACTAGTAGTATGTGATCCTATACAGTTTATACAATAGTGAAGTAATACGTATTATATAATCCTTTACCAATATTTATACTTCTAGATATATGATAATAATAAATATCTATTAGATATTGGATACCAATAAAGTATAATTCGTTTCCAACTTACACCATCCATGCATCATGTTATACACCACAGCTCCTCTGTAGTGTAATTAAACGTGCACGGGTCGAAGTGACCCCTTGTTTGATTCGAGCACATCCTACAGTTCCGTCAGTTCCGTAAAGTGTTGAATGAGAGAGATTTTGGGATGCTTCGTCAACATGTGACATTGCTCTTATCTTTGTGGTTTGGGACGCTTTGAGCGTTGGATTTAATAAGATAACCACTAACAGTACTAAGTATTGTTAATAAGATTTGTTTACTCGTCTTGTGGGTCGTTAAGCTTTTGTTATACTCAACTTTTACGGTATTTTGACCAAGACATCGGTACTATTAGCACATTAGATGACCAAGCTTGATGGTAAATAAGCATCATCTATTAGTTCATCATAAGTGCTGAACACGTGCAGAAATATCTTCAATCTTAGTGTTAATAATTATCTAATGAGGCTGTAAAATCCAAGAAATATTTTTTTTTATGTAAGCTTAACGATGATAAAACTTGAAAGATCAGGCCTTCAATCACCTTTAAGTATATCTTAAGAATTGAATGTATAGATTTAGGTCCATTCACTGCAATAAAAAATAAGGTTCAGTATGCTAAACATAAAGGTGTGAGGAGCCTAAAAACAGACATTGTTATACGAGAACACATCTCCACATCTTCAAACAAAGCTTGATATAAACAGATAATTGTCATATTGTGTAGTATTGAAAGCCTTGTCGTTCTCTACGGCAATGCAGTATCACTACATCACCTTGTATTTGCCATCAAACATCACTTATTACCTTACAATAAAGCTCAAAATAGCTTGAAAAGTGCTAGACAACAGTACAATCAGACACAAAAAGTGTTTATGCTGTGGTAATAAGGTGTACATTAGCTTGATTTTATAAAATCATTTAAAGTACAATATTGGTAGCGTGAGTGTGCATATATTACACACAGCTGGACGGTGGACCTCCACTCGATTTATTAATATTCCGTGATAATAATTCGAATAATCGCGTTAAATCTATAGCGAAATTTATTATATAATTTCCTTTAGCACTATCATATTTTAAAATTTAATGTGATGATGTATCGGATTAATGTATGCACTTTATTTTGTGAACCGAAAAATCGCGGGTGACTGCTTATTTATTGCTTTTAATATTATACAATTCTTTTCCTTTTTTCGTACAAAAGAAGATATTGGAGAGAATACTATTCTCCTCCGTAATTGGCTATCCTTACTAGCTTAAACTATCAGATGGTGTGAATAACGTGGCGAAGAGAAAGCGGATTTTTAGGCGCCTCCTGGTTAAACTTTCCTTCCTCAGCATTTATGATCCGCAAGCCATCAATGTCAAGAGGTAAATGTAGGTAGCAAAGAACAACTTCCCCAAGGCTCGTTCTTAGCTGTTTTAAAAACATGAAGCTTTCTACTTAAACATTTATAAATAACACCCATTTCACTATAAAAACAGTGAAAAAACAAGGAAGTATTTGCAGTTTGCAACGTCCCCGAGCTTAGCAGCGTACTAAGTTGCTCACATTTTACCTGCTGGCACATTTCCACTTTTATGAGTGACAGCCACTACACTCGCAAATCCTGCTCATATTTCACCCGCTATCGGGACCGTGCGGAAAAAACCTGCAATCTACTCAGATTGAAGACTAGTGCAAAAAACTAAGGTGACTGAGGAGTTTGTGATAATAAATTAGACAAACTTAGGTAAAAGAAGGTACTTTACATTATATTGTCTAAAATAGGTAATTACTGCTGGAAATGATGGTTTTATAAAACATTTCCCTTTACGAGCTGAGTTTTTAATCCTGTGTGTGCGGGTAAGTTAACAATTCAAGTAACCCAGTCCCCTCTTAAAGGTAGGGGATCTTCCCCAATCTTTCTACCATTATTATATGGATTCTACTGCTAAGTCTTCTGCCAATCTTTCAAGTTTTGTTCCAGTCGGGCTGCATATACATCTCTCTATTCCATCCCATTAAAACAGCAGTTCCAGTTCTAGATTCAGACAAGAAGTCTGTCAAAACGTACTTATTAACAACGGAGGTAGTAAACATCTCGTTTCTCCTTGTAAAAATAAAATAATATTCTAAACATAGGCAGTTCAAGGTCTATAGTGATAAATTACCATTAAGTATGTGTTTCTGTTATAAAAAAGTATCAAACTCAGGAAGTTATTTTCAATATTTTTATGAATAAAACATCACAAGATCGATTGAGATTTTCACTTAGAATATAAAGCCATATATTATTTTAAGCATAACGTAGCAGAGATCTTTCCCTAATGTCCCATATATACTCGTCTATAGCTCAGAGACATTACGTTTTGTTTTCGTGGAGATGTTTTTATCTTCGATATTCAAGTAAATTTACTCAGATCGGGAGCATTATGCTTGGTTAACACGTCACTTGCTGATACGCTCTGGTTCTGCTATGGCTTAATATTCTTCATGCTGCTTGATTACATTTGATCATTGCTTATGTCTTTTAAAACTATAGGTCTTTGATAAGTCTTATTTTTATCGTCATTGGCCCTTTTATACTTCTAAAAAAGGTTAATTTTTATTATAATATGCTTAATTGTCATTTAAAGAATTAAATTCTCCTACTTACGCTTTTCCAATAAATCCTCTCTTATTTTTAAACGCATGTTCAGTAAATAAATATCATATTTTAAGCACCAATATTTCGAAAGTGTTTAAAATATTTGCTAACCAGATTAATTCGTTAAAAATTAAATTTTTATACAAATTTACCAGAATCCAGGTCAAATCAATATTATCACAGCCAAGGTATATTTATCGACGTAAAGTACTGAGCAAATTTTTTCGGCCCTAAAATAGCAGGCACCCAGGCAGGGTCTACATCAACATGTGTCTTCGGCTTGTTCAGCTGCTGAAGTTAAAATATCAGTATGTATCATTTATGTAAGTGGATATTTAGGACACTATTTGTATCACGACAGGATTTCCTTTAAAAATTAAATTTCTTAAATAGAATCAAGCTTCCTGAGTTTAAATTAATGTAAAGTCTTGATACTGAATTTTAAGACATTTATACATACAAATTTGATTTGCTGCTGCCTGCCTGCTGTATACTTTTCCGATCCAAGATGGCGAACTACAAAAGGTGGTGCAATACTTTTATTGTACGCCACCATGGTATAGGTATCAAATGAAAGGATTTTCTAAGAATTATAAAATAGTAAAAGACTTTTGAACAACTAAACCGTAATGAAACTTCGGTAAATATATATCTAAAAGGTAAATATAATTTAAAACTGCTATATGTCAGAAAAGTGGAACATCTTTGGCATTTATGTAAATGATTCTAAATAGCAAAAATATTTACAAAACAAAGTAAATTTCATACGTGCTCACAATCCATCAAGGTGCAATTTATTCAAAAAAGCTCAGTAATAACAAGTTGCATGCTTTACAATTTATAGTCTCGCAAAAATTAGGTACTACCGGTCTCAGTTTCATGTTGGAGGCATGTTAAAATGGTTTGATCGATCAATAATAGCCAGGGTTATGCATTTGATGTTTTAAATGCGGTGACCCAGAGATTGTGACTTTTTGTGAATTCAGATTCCTTTGATGTAAAGCGACGACTGCCTCAAGTGTACATTAGATCCTTTGAGAACGCTTTGAGAAGAAATCTTTTATATTACATTTACATTAGTATTAGAAAGAGATTTTGTTAAGCTATAATATTCTCTAATGACGTAGACCATTTTATGTATAAAATGAAAAATTCTTATTATATGAATCCTCCACACTTCACTCTGACAGCCAATATTTACTATATAAAATTACTCATTAAACTGCCTTGGATCTATCGGAACGGAGCTTATAAATTGAAAAGTCGGTATCCCTCCTAGCCATCAAACTTTATTGTTATTATTCTTTGTTGAACACCAAAAAAGTCTCTTCACACTCTGGCTCATCAAAGAAAAGTTGCCAGTCTGCCCTGGAGCTGCACGAGCTCATACCCCCATTTCCTTTCTTCCATCGAACTTACAGACGCACCGCAGGCTTTCATCCTCACCTGATTAATATACCCTTTTTCGTACAAAGCGCTTCAAATCATCTTTTTTAATGCGCACGGCCAAGGAATGGAATTCCCTGCCGGCGTCTGTATTTCCGAGAAAATATAACCCGAATGTTTTTAAAGCGTGAGTGAAGTGAGCGGCTTCTTCTGGGCGAACTCGGTCCATCTTCGACCTCGTCTCTGCTCTAGAGCTAGACTAGGCTCAAGAGTAAGTCCATTAATAATAAAAAAAAACAATTTTTTTACAAATATAAATTAAATAAAGTGTTAACAAAAAGCGTTATGGCTAAATAGTTATTCTTCTAGACAACCTTTAGATAATATTAAAAATGTTATTATAATTAGAAACACTATTAATAAATTAGTATTCGTGGGTAGTTACTTTTATTTAATTTCAAGTATACCCACGTGAATAATATTTAATGCGATAAATTAGAGTCAGTTTCTCTGGTGTTGTCGTGCAGTGAACATGGAAGTATTGAAACTAGTGTTGTGGTTAAGGTCACCCTTCTAGAGGTCCACGTAAGTTAACTTCTGAAGTTATTGTTCGGGTAGCGGGGGGAGCGTTTAATTAAGAAGAGTCTTTTAACCGTACACCTTGGTTGCAATGCTAAGGTACTGTCCGGCTTTCTAAATTGCATGTTATTATCATATCTTGAGTGTTACTTCGCAGTATAGCAGCCATACTTTTAACATTAGCATTGATGACGATGTTTTTCTATAGATTGCAGATATTGATACCAAAATAGCAAAAGTTTGAACGATTTATATGATACTCGTAGTGAGATATATTTTAGTATAAAATTGATCGCAAAATACATGAAAAGAATCAACAGGAAAATTGAACTGAAACACGGAAACTAACTTCAATTGGATTTTCATAAACTTTTTATGTTTTTGATTTTGAAAAGTTTTGTGATTCTTCTTCGTGAAGTTCAAGGTTTAATTTCACCGAATTTAAAATATAACTATGCATGAGGTTTTCAACAAAAATAGTCATCTAAATCGTTTCATAATCAAATTAGTTATTAATTATTTATAGTATCGGATCGTGACTAGACCTTGTGACCCAGGTACCAATGTAGAAACTAAACTATTTGCATTATAATTGCCGATATATTAATATTGTGAGGCAGCTCTCAAGTTAGCAATGAGCTGATAGTCTTCAAACAGCTGATCAGATCTTCTCAATACATAGCTAAGTACCATCTCGATTAAATTGCCTTTCAAACAAATTATACTTTATGAGAATCAGTATATTCCACAGACAGATACAACCGTAAAACTTAATAGCTTTTACTTTAACAGTATACATTCCGAATTGGGGACCTCCGTTTTTTTAACGCTGTAAAAAGACTAAAAAAATATTGAAACGCTAAGCTACAAAAGCAAAAATACATCTCATCACCCTTTAAAGTGAAAACAATGTGCAGTTTAACGTTGAACTAAAATTGAAAAACAGTTTTTCAAACAGGCTTTACAAGCTTCCTCAAACAAAAAGTACTAGGAATTGGAACAGTTAGCAGTTGCGCGTTACTAGCAAATGTATTACCTACTAGCCGTCTTTTAACTTAAATTAAATTATTAATAAAATAAATAATAAAATAAGCCTTCATTTCGCCATCTTTAAAAGTAATCACTTCTACAGCGTAAGCCTCCCCCATTGCCTTCTATGTCTTCCTGTTCCTTGGTTACGTCATACATCCTGAACCAACTCTTTCAGAGAAATCATCATTCCAACCTTTTTCTAGTCTGGTATATTAAATTATTACAACATCAAAACATTTATTAGATTACTTTAGCCGATAGTTAGAATTTAAATAATGTTTGAAAAAAACCTAAGTTTGACAAAAACCATTTACAGTTCACCATCACCATTATTGCTCGCCGAAATCATGATGTTCAGATTTAAATAATATGTTTTTATTTTGTAAAGAAAGAAATAAAACTGAAAACTTACCAACTCGTATTAACTGTGTTTTCCGAGTATGGCTCTTTGAGTATGAGTTACACAAAGTGAGTAATAGCTTCATGGGGCTTGGTGTTCGCATCTATATTAAGATTCCACAGCCTATATTAGACTTGCCACTTCAGCAATTTAAAACTCGAATAAAAAATTATTTAGTAAATAAAGCTTACTACTCTGTACAAGATTACTTGAATGATGACAAAGCTTGGATTCCAAATGACGTTGATGCTCAGCTGAATGATTATACCTTTGTAACAGAACACACACAGACTGATGTAAACAATGGCGTTTTGGAAAGAGCAACTGTTGAGTTTGTTGCCAGTTCTTCTCATCAGGAAACTGCTTTCCAAACTGGCGGTAGCTCCAGACAAACTGACTGACTGACCAATTTTGACGTGTCAAAAGTACTTTGTAAAAGTCTATTTGAATAAAATATTTTGAGTTTGAGAAGATATTAAAACAATAGAGCTTATTTTAAATTATACTAACGGCTTCTCGTTTCGTTGAGGTAAAGAGGTATTTTTGCGTTACTTAAATAATATTTACAACAGCGCCTCTAAATTAATACAACTATTCATAAGTATTGTTCTAGTGATCTTACCAGTATAATATAAATACTAAAATCGGTCGAGATTTAATACTATACTAAAAATTGTTATTTTAAATCTTTTGAAAAATATTACCTTAGAGAATAATTATAGAGTTAGTAATAACCACTAAGTGGTGCCTACTATTGTAATTGTAGTTATAATTAAGAAAAATAGGTATATTTACCTCGAGGCTTAACTTTCTACGTTTCAACTAGACAAGTACCGGCCAGTATTGTTTCAGTTCCGACTTACAAGTGTCTTACAGACATTTATAAACGTCAAAGGACAAGCAAAGCATTTCTTGGAACACTTGGAACTTCTACATGTGTGGATGAAAATTTTATTTCTTTGTCTAGTTTTATAAAGTATAGAGACAGTGTAGTAGTAGGTATAGAGACTGTTGAAATTGTCATTTTTATAAATATACGTTACATTCTCAATAATTGTCTAGATATTCCAAACTATATTTCTCTTAATTCGATTTTATAAACTGTCTGTTAATTTTGTCTCCTTATTTTTATACTTTCATAATACTAATTATTATCTATTTTTAGGAATTATGTTATAAAAATTTTTGTCCAAGTTGTTTGTTTTGGTCACATAGGACTATAGTTTCAGCCCCATTCTTCATTCGGCAGTCTTCTTCAACGATTGACCACGCTCGCAGTCAAAGCTCAGAGAATACTGTTATAAAGCTCTAAAATGAATAATTACCACGTTAGTGTCTGTAATAAAATCTTTTTATCATACTCGGAGAAATCAGAATTTGATTAAAAATATGCATTGGCGGAGCGAGATGTCGTGTCTACAAAAATCGAAATTTGCATAAGCAAATGCCAATCATCTTGAAATTACGAAGCAATCATCAATAAAACGTTCCTCAAATATTACGCCGACTAATTTATTATTCCGATTAACATCTTCGTGACGACGAAATATGACTTTCGACTTATCGATTAAGCTTTTTTATTCCGCTTCAATATTCTCCAGATCGCGATCGGTTTAAAAAAACGTTAAAGCGTATCGCATAAATTTGCATGACAAACGCCCGCCGCTCGCCGCTCGCCGCGCACCCTACCGGGGGACATTACTTTTTTTAAGAAAAATATGACGACCTTCCCCCGATGGAGTTCCAGGTCTATTTCCATAAATAATAAATAACTACGAGGACGGAGCAAAAAGTATTCGGCGATATTTATTCTGTTCGCGAATTTTCATCCACTTACCGAGTTTCATCGATAGAAGTTGGTGCGGTTCCATCGAACGATATAATTTTATTGTGATGTTGCCGGAATCGATTATTTCTGTCGTACTCGGCTTGCTTTGTTAGTGATGTCTTCCTTTATGTAGATGAACGGAAATTTTAATAAAACTTTTTATTCGTATTTTATGTTCTCTTTGGATTTTATATTTGTGACTGAACTGGCTTTGTATTGAATTGTACACGGTATTGGTATAAATGCTTTACCTATTTTTATACCTTTTTTACTCCGTTATACTTCTTTGATTCATTACATGTCGCAACTTTAGCGTAAATTTATTTATAAAAGGATATACGTAACTTGCGTGATACATGATTAGCAGAGATCTTTTACCGCGTTGCAAAGATACTAGAACTTATTCTAAAACTATTGATCTGAAGTCTCCTAGTGATGATAGAGAGAAACCTTACCCATATCGATAGATCTTAGGATGTTTTTTTCCATTTTGGCAAAATTGATCAGTTTCACCACTTTATATTCCATGAAGAAACTCGTCAAGACTCATTTAAAAATTAATTTACTCCACTTCTCGAAACGGAAAAAAATCCAAAGGGTCTTTTTAAAATGTCTAAACGGCCATTGTAATATTGAAAGTAAAGCGTTTCTCATTATACAATAATAAAAGTGTGTCAAGCGGCAAAAGTGCAATTGAAGCGCGCCGGGGGCGAAGGCGAGGGCGAGGCGGCCATCCTGCCAACCTATTGCGCTGTGTTGCCACTTGCCCCTCAATTGCTTACAACAAACATCTTACTCGTATTTGGAAATCCAATTTTTGGAAAAATATCTAAATTATATTTGAGTACCACCTCCGACTTCCCTTTTCATCGTATATTACTTTCCTTTTTGTCTATGTTCAAACAAAATTTTATATTGACAAGTTTCGTCTAAATCGTACTTTTGTTGCTTTAGTTTCGGATTTATCAAATTTTTTATATTAGTTTCTACTATTTTAAAATACAAAGCATGTAGGCCGGTTCGCCAGAAACAATTATTATTAATGAAAACCTATGCTTTATCTATATCTATACTAATATTATAAAGAAGTAAGATTTGTATTTTTGTATTTTTGTATGTAACGAATAAACGTAAAAACTACTGGACCGATTTCAAAAATTCTTTCACCATTAGAAAGCTACATTATCCCTGAGTAACATAGGCTATATTTATTACAAGAAAAAATTAGAGATCCCCAGAAAATCTCACTAAAACCAACCCAAGGTGCAAAAAAAATAGCAATAAAATATCTTTCATCGCATGCGCTGCGAAAAGTATTGATGATAGAACAAAAAAATGTTCTACAATATTATAGAACGTATTAATATCTACAAACTCCGCGAGACCATATGTCCAACTATTATAGTTATGTCACTATAACTATTTTTTTATATTTTAAAAGTTGATAGAAATGCCTATCAAAATCAGACCATGTTTTCCATACCTTTGTATTAATCCTTATCCAAATAAATTAATTCATATTCAAGACTGTTTCAATACCTGTAAATTACTTTTTGAATTATTAAAATCGGACCTTCCATTCAAAAGATATTACGAAATTAAAAATATCAATATAAACAAAAAATACACGCCGACGCGACGGGTCAGTGTAATTCTATCTCGGTGATACTCGAAGTGCAGCGAGTAACGCCGAGGTAGAGGGGCACCGAAATGCGGGAGCCAAAATGTTAAAAAAAAATTATCCACCCGTGCGAAGCCGGGACGGGCCCCTAGTAGATATATAAAAAAAGCAATCGGTCAAGCAATTTAGGAGCATATATAAGCACCCATCATACTATTTGCTTTTATAAAGCAAATACTTGCAGTAAATGACAATTAAAATATGATAATTTTCTATGTCTCCTCGAAAATGGATTGACAAAAATAAGATATCAAAATAGCACTTCATCACTTTGATTTGCCTGCAATGTACCTTGACAAGGAATTGCTGGCCAGTATAATTTCTAGCTTTAAGCCATAGTATAGAAAAAGTTTGATTAAACAGACTTATATTTTTTATTTTTCAAGGTTTTTAAACTTTAAATGCGTTTACGTTTAGTATTAGTATTTTGTATCCTAATCTTAACTTATGTTATAATTTCGAAAGTAACACTAAGGAACCTGGGAAATACTATACAAACGAAACTGCGAATTAATATACTACTTACGCCATCTATTGACGGATAGATTGTATCTGTCCGTTTTTTACGCAATTATGTTTAAATCACAGAACAGATTTTATTGAAATATGATGCAGAGATAAAGTAGAGCTTGAGGAAGTACGTGGGCTATGTTTTATCGTGAAGAAAATACTTCAGAATACAAAGTAATTGTGTGTGCTCGTACGCCATCTATCGGCGTGAAGATGAAGTGCATGTCGAGCTGTGTGTCCGTTATGTCTTTGGGAATTAGTCATATATAAATTAAAATTTAAAATACCAATAAAAATATCAAATTAAACCAAATACACGTGGTTAAATAACCCGTCTAGTTTATATATAAAAAGATACATTATTTTTGCTTTATAATTCAAAAAGATGGTAATTTAATAAAGGAATTCCCTAAAACGTAATATTAATTCCCATTAAGAAGGGAAAACAATAATAAAATGAATAAAGCAAACCAAGAGCTACTTATTTCTTATTTGAATGTCAAGAAGTCATCGAGTCTGTTTGTGTCAGCAGTCAGCAATCAGTCACCACATAAATCATACCGTTCTTCCTCTCAGATATTAGCCGAATTGTCTTTAGGACTTGACTCGATTTAATTTGAACAATACTTGTATTGTGAATACAATTGAAGGTTATTTTGTATTTTAACATTAATTTTTGAAGATTCTTGTATAAATATTTTTTACATCTTTTACCCAATAAGTAAATGAGAGAGTATTAAAGATTTTGGCTACTACACTCTACAGCTCTACTGAAACTTTTTATTCCTCTCGTCACTCCTACAAGATATATATATATATATTATAGGTTATAAAATCCATGTCTGATTATGAATACACCATCAAAAGGACTGAAAAAGTCATATGCTCGGAATTAGGATAATTTAGGACTATTCTAGAATATTCTTGAAAACATCATATATTGATTAAGTACATATCTGTTATCATAGTATTCCTATAATACAAGATAGTGATTAGGCTTATGTACTGAATAACTTTACAAGGAAAGTGGAAATCTTTAAATTAGGGCTTATTAGATAGCTCTTGTAAAAGTATTCATAATGTACGGCTTGCTTTTTCAAATATTTTTAACTTCTGTCGTTTAGGTAGAATTTTATATAATATGTCAACAAATAGAAGTAGCCATTTACTAACACCTCTACTTGTAGTATCGAAGACAACCAGATGGCACTGCTGGAGGATATAAATCTATCGAATGCAGTACGAATCGAAGATTTATATTTGTGACAAACTTTTGTTCAACAAATATATAACTCGGAAAATTTCATTTATACTTAATATTTTTAAGTTTATATCTGGTTTAAAGGTATAAATATGAATCCACATTTAATTTTTAATATAGTGTAATATAATGCAGTGATACGAAGACCGTTAAATACGGATATCCAAGTTTTAATTATATACATTATAAATTATTTTGCTACAACTCATATCAAACTTACTTATTTTGGTTATTATACAGACATTCCCCACACCGACTTCACCCTTGTGCCATTTTAGTTTAGGTTTAATTTTGTATTTTAATATTCAACAACAACATCTATAGATACTAATCTTATAAAGAGGAAAGATTTGTATTTTTGTATGTAACGAATAAACGTAAAAACTACTGAACTGATTTAAAAAATTCTTTCACCATTAGAAAGCTACATTATCCCTAAGTGACATAGACTATATTTATTACTAGAAAAAATTAGAGATCCTCAGAAATTCTTACTAAAACCAACCCAAGGTGTAATAAAATTAGCCATAAAATGTCTTTCTTAGCATGTACTGCTGAAGTATTGATGATAGAACAAAACAATGTACAATATTATAGAACGTATCAATATCTACAAAATACTTCGCGAGACCATATGACCAACTATTGTAGTTATTTCACTATAGCTACTTTTTTACATTTTAAAAGTTGATCAAATCTGCCTATCAAAATCAGACCAGCTCATACCTTTGTAATAATTCGTATCCAAATAAATTATTTCGTATTCAAGACTGTTTAATAACTGTTGATTACTTTTTGAATTATTGGAATCGGACATTCCCTATTTCAGTACTTTAAGGCTTTTTTTCGCGATAAAACGTAACTTATGTAATTTCCCAAGCTTTATTTTATCTCTGTACCAAATTTAATCAAAATCTTTTCAGTGGTTTAAGCGTGAAGACAGATAGATGATGAGTATCTGTCTGTTAAAATATAAATAAAGAAAGAAGTGTTATACGAATTTCTCATATAAGTTAGATTTTTAATGAATCTTTTTAAATTTGTTTTAGTTAGCAAATAACTCAGTAAATGCAGACCCAATTTATTCCCCGAGGATGATGTTAGGGAGCATCCCTAAAGTTTTTCCTATAATGTTTCTTTAAGCTGCTTTGAGATTTCAAATATAGGTAACAGTAGTGTTAATAAAATTAAAATTTCGTGATGTATCATGCCTATTTTACTCATCTTCTTGATATGTTCTAGTCGAGATGTAAGTAAGGAAGTATTTCATCGCTTTTATCTTTCTTCTTTGATATTTCAATTCTGGTTCTTTCATCTTCAAGTATTAAAGGATTGTTGTAGATTTCCAAAAATATAGAAAAATAGAAAAATCTCTTTGTATATGGCGACAATGTTTTTTCTTTTGTATAATCTTTGTTATTCAATCTAATAAAAGTAAATATGAACTTAATTATATCAGCCTTCCTACAATCTTTTTTTTTCAGTAACCATGTAAGAGGTCCTCCGTCTTGATGAGTCCGCCATATTAGATTTTGAGTGATGTTGCTTAACTGTATAACATTTTTAGATCAATTGCTTGCAGAGTGTAGGCCTCTTCTATTGCACCCTATTCCTTTCCCAGTTATCTACATCAGGTCATCGGTCGCATTGGTTGCCTCCCCATTTTTCAAAGACCAGTTCTGTGTCCCCACTCTAGGACCTGTTTGCTCCATCTGGTATCATTTCTGTGATATAAAATAAATTACAGCATGTGGGTTGCAAGCTCCAGGCATTATTTAAACTCTTAACTATTTATATGTTAACGTAAAAATAGGTTTAACCCTCACATACTGAAAAGGTTAAATAAAAGCTTGTTAAAAAGATAAACTACCTCACCTTTAATATAACGACACATAAAATCGATATCATCATAAATAAATGTGGCAACATTATAAGACATTTAAGGGTAAGCGATTATGAGGTCCCGAATTGCGCGCTAAGAGACCATCATTTATCATTTGTGTACAGTACCGTACAGTATACTGTATATTGTACAGTATCATTATGTAAAATGATTGGAGCAAATTTTTGGGTTGCAAATTCAATTATAAGTTTATTTTTACACAATTTTCAGGGTTCTGTATCTCGAAATAAAAGACAGAATCACTTTCTTTAACACATCTTCACACTTCACCTATCTGTTATGCAAAGATCTTTTTAGGAACTCCAAAACTATAACCAAATATAAGATCATTAATGTTTTTACCAGCAAGAGAATCAAAACCTGTAGGAGTTTTTTTGCTGATTACCAATATAAATAAATAACATTTCTAATACCTTCTATTAAGTATAAAAATACCTGTGACAAGAGGTCACGCTCTTGCATTACTTACAGTTATCTACTTGTAGAATCTTAATACCAAAATTACTTTTCCACCAGATATGTGCAAGGATGTGCAGCGAATAATGTGATTCTTAAAAATCAATAGAATCGCTTTATTTACTTAGCCTAAATCTGCGTGTCAAATTAAGCGATTCCTTTGATTCTTGGTGGAAACGCAGATTTGCAGACAATGATTTATTTTACTCGCTAACAATATAATGTGTTATCAAATTTTTTTTAATTACTTTTCTTTGGAATTAACCAGCCTAAAATTATTATTATTATTAGTTAATCTTATAGTACAAGCAAATGGTAGGTTTGTTACTCATTTCAGGTTATATGGAACCCACGGTGTGAGTGAAACTCGCACTTAGACGAATTTTTAATATAGGTTGTTTATATTTTTAATAAAAATAGTTTTTTTGTTCTATTTAAAGTAATTATTCCTAAAACATCGAAATTGCTAACTTTGGTTAGTCTTATTGATATTATTAGTTGTTCGTTTTCTACTCTCCTTATAACATCAACTCCCAGTAACAGCTAACTACAGCTTTGTAAGGAACCCTAAATATAAATTCCCTCTTAGTTATAATAGTAAGATTTAAGGGTAAGTGATTATGTGGTCCCAAAATTGAGCGCTCACTTAGTGACTATCATTTATCATTCCTTTATAACACGACGCGTTCATGATCAACCCATGTTCAAGCAAATCTTGAAAAATGCTTGTAATTCTTATATACTAAACTATTTATTATATTCATACCACCCTCGCTTGCAAACTTTACTAAAGGGTGAGTTTAACGACTAAGTGTTGGCAACATTGTTGACAGACGTGTTGCTGAGCTGACGAGTAGGGGCGATGGATTGCCAAAATTTCTTTTGCTCCAGCTATCGCTATCTAGTATCGGGTACGCTTGATTTAAATTTCTTCAACTAGTTAACCCGTATGACTTTGTTCGAGTAGAAGTACACTAAAATAAAAATAATATATATATATGTGATGTGTAAAACATTTTTAGCTTCAGCTTTTATGTAAAAATCTAACATTATATCCCACGAGAACTGTGCTTGTTTTCGGGATAAAAAGTACCCTATGTTTTTAATCGCCTTCTATAGTATCTATGTAGCAAATTTCATTGAAATCTGTTGAGCCGTTTTATCTAGATGCGTACACAAATACGGCAGTTCTTCAAGATAATGTAGACGAGAGTTTACGTACAGTTACAGTAATGAGCTTTTTGAACCTACTTAGGTCACACGCCACAGGTACTGTTCGATTTCCTGTCTAAATTACTTCTTCTATTGTCTTTTATGTGTTACTGTACAGTATGTTTCGTGCAGGTTAACTTTATATTTAGTGTTCAATATACATTTAAAATTTTAATATCATGGCGTTTAGAGTGACGTCATATCGTGCAGAAAAATCCACTTTTTAAATATAGTTACATTTTTTTATTTTTCTACGAAAATGTCGACAACAGTAGCGTTACACACGTTGTGACGTCACATTGATGCGATCAACAGTTGAGTTTATTGCCAGTTCTTCTCATCAGAAGACCGCTTGCCGAACTCAATGTAGTTTCAGACAAACTAACTGACTGACCAATTTTGATATGTCAAAAGTGTTATTGAAATAAACTATTTTGAGTTTTTCATCAAATCCATGTATTTCTCCTAAAATATTGTTATTTCAATATTTAAACAGACAGACGGTTTATACTATATACAGTAGCATTATATATTTAAGCTGATGTCAAGTTGTGCAGCAGTTTGCATAATCCACTACATTTTCAATGAATTCCTGAAGTCGATGCAGTTAATCTTTTAGTTACAACTTGGTATACGACGAATGGATTATTTAGTAGTACTTCGTTTAAAACTAGTTTTGTAGAATAAACACTGTATTTTTACGAGGACGGTAGGAAACACGCTTATAAGAATGGCCACAAAATTAAAAAAAAACTGAATATCAAGGAGTATAGAAGACATTTTCTAACAAAATTTGGTACACACAGTAAAAAAATATATTTTTTTTATACCGGCTGTCGATCTTCGATTCGTATCAAAATGATTTATTAAACTTTTTAATCGTAAGTATTTAAAAAAAAAGGTCGTTTATTGGATATCTATTATACTATGTAAAAAATATTTATTTTATTTGATGAAGCCCGTAAGGGCAGATTTCCCTGAGAAACCATTTCTAACCTAATTAAAACCTTAAGTACATAAAGATTTACCTATATACAGGCTTTTCAATGAAATGTTATTTCAATCAAAAGATTTCTATCTTTATAAAGCACTTACCAAAAAAATCCAGATAACTGCGAGCATCATGTGTCGCAAAAAGATTTCAAAAGATAATGATGTTACTTGTAAAGCTTTCAAGATATCTCTAGTTACTTGTATTCTATTCTATTGTGCTTTTGTAAAGAAATAGGAGTTTATTTCAATTAGGAATAAAAGGTCGTATACTAGTTCTAGGTACAGTTTTATAAAAGGACTTTTTTTTTATCTAAAAGTAAACTTTACACATGGATCTCATAGAAGCTTACTCGTTCTATTGAGTTGAGATATAATCTACTTTGCTAAGTGTACTTTAGCGATCTTAACAAAAATCAATCTTTAACAAAAAGGTTCAAAATGGCGGCAGGTAGATTAGAATTTTGATAAATCAATCAATTAACAAAATCAGTGAAAAAGGTGGCATATAATTTACTGATTTTACCTAATCAATCTTTTAATAAAAGTATTCAACATGACGGCACTTATTTTACTAATTTTATTTTAATAATCGATCTATTAACAGAGAGATTCAAAATGGCGACATAAAGTTAAATAATTATGCTTAATTGATATATCAACAAAAAGATTCAAAATGGCAGCCACTTTTATTAGTTTTTATTAGCTCGTCTTATTTCCAAATTACGTTATCATATTCACATAAAAAATTCTTATATATTTTATTAACTGCCTAATTTATTTTTTAACGAAACAATTCAAAATGGCGATCAAATTTTACTTTTTTGTGCTGATAAAATTAGTATACAAAATCACGTAATTATATTCCTTAATTATGATAATAAGTATTTACAAATTAATCGTATACTTATACTTAACCAACTACAACAACAACAACAAATACACTTTATTGTACACCATGAAATACAAACATACTAGGAATACAAACATACAAGAAATGACGCACAATAGGCGGCCTTATCGCTAAGAGCGATCTCTTCCAGGCAACCAAGATGCTAGGATATCAATCCACAGAAATAAGGTAGGTGGTGCACTTGCTTAGAAAAATAAAAATAATACATAAAATACATATAATACTACTGTAAACATATGTCAAGCTATACACTACATATACTAAATATAGTATTATATAAAATAATAAGTATAATATACAACACTAATAAATAATATACATATATATTAATACTTACTATACGATATAGGTAATACCTAAAAATACAAAAACACACTAAACTAAATAAATTATATTTGAGAAAGATAATAATCTTTTAAAACACGTTTAAAATTGTTAATATTGTTTACACACCTAATATTTTGAGGAAGAGAGTTCCATAGACGTGCAGCTTCAACTGTAAAAGAATTTGTAAAAAAGTGAGACGAATGGATTGGAAGGTTTAGTAACAAATTATCGTTAGACCGGAGTGCACGACTATGAGAATCCCTCAAAAGCTCAAATCGTTCTCCCAAGTAATTCGGAGAACATGGATTGTACAGTACGCAGTGTAGAAGGTGAAGTATATGAGTATTCCTGCGAAGTCGGATTGGGAGCCACTTGAGCTTACTGCGAAATTCGGAGACGTGGTCATATTTGCGTAGGCCGAATATGAACCGTATACAAAGGTTCTGAAGGCGCTCAAGTCTTAGTAAATGCTCTTCTTTTACATCAAGATAACAAATATCAGTGTAATCGAGAATTGGTAGTAGGAGCGAATTCGCTAACGCAATTTTGGTAGGTATAGGAAGAAAATTACGTAATCTGCGAAGTGATGCGACTGCAGTGAACATTTTTCTACTTATTTCGCCTATTTGCGGACCCCAGGATAGATTTTGGTCAAACGTAATACCTAAATTTTTAACAGTCACTTGATATCGAATTTGAACACCGTCAAGTATTACTGGTGGTATTTGTGATGTGTCAATATTTGCCATCAATCTTTGACTACCGATTATTATTGCTTGAGATTTAACAGGATTCAGCTTTAATCCATAGCATTTCCCCCACTCTGTAATATTAGCAAGGTCAGTGTTAATCTGGTCAATTGTTTTAGGAAGGTCAGGTAGAGTTGTTTGATTATAAATTTGTAAATCGTCGGCATACAGGTGGTAAAGAGAAGAAATATTGGGACATATTGTATTAATGAATATTGAGAACAAAAGAGGAGACAACACGCCACCTTGAGGTACGCCAGCAGAAACGTCAGACCACTCGGAAAAGAAGTCTTCGACACATACACGTTGCCGGCGTCCATTCAAGTAGTTTCGAAACCATTCAATTGCCGGTGGAGATATATTAAGAGATTTAAGGATAGCAAGCAAGATATCAAAGTCTACCGTATTGAAAGCATTACTGAAATCTAACAATACCGATATGGTTACCTTGCGCTCATCCATGCCTTTTCTGATATCGTTGGTTATTTTGACTAGAGCTGTAGTCGTACTATGACCGGGTCGAAACCCTGACTGCAATGGATTTAAAAGGTTATGATTAAAGAGAAAAGAATTTAACTGACGGTGGACAAGACGCTCCAAAACTTTTGATAAGAAGGGTAGAATGGATATTGGGCGATAGTCGGATAAAGAAGATGGATTTACTTTTTTCGGAAGTGGGATAATCTGGCCGTCTTTCAATAAAGTAGGAAAATCATTGGATCTTAGAGAAAAATTAAAAATTGTGGTTATAACAGGGAAAGAACATCTAAAATTGGAATGATCATTTTACGACTAATGCAGTCAGCACCGACAGCATCAGATTTAATGGCTATTATATTTCTTTTAACATCACACTCGGACAATTGGTCGAATGAAAAACTGGATATATTTGGAGTCGATGAAGCTGAAAGAAAATTTAACGTATTTATTTTATTAGTACTATCAATTGTACTAGAAGAAGAGAAGTGCATATTAAGATGATTTAAATCTAGGTTCTGGGGATTTATATTACATTTAGCTTTTCCAACTCCTAGTGATTTGAGAAAGTGCCAAACTCTTTCAGAGTTCTCTTCCTCCATAACAGATTTGTAGATATGGCGTCGTTGACTATCTCTACACACCCTGTTGCAACGATTTCGAGCTCTTATATAGTTTTCCTTATTAGTATCACTAGAGTTTAGTGCATATTTGGCCTTCGCGATATTCTTTTTATGCTGCAATTTTCTGATTTCATCTGTCAACCATGGAGCCGGGAGATGTTTTACACGAACTGGTCTAACAGGAGCATGCCTATCGTATAGCTGTGTTAAAAGAGAGCTAAAAATAGCTACCTTTTCATTTACTGTGTTAGCACTATCTATTACTGACCAATCAATGTTCCCAGCATCTTCACACAGTCGATTCAAATCCATACCCCCAAAATTACGGCGAAGAAGGATTCTCGATTTAGCTTTGGGAGGTTTAACTTTATATGATAAAAAAAGGAGATCATGGTATGAAAAAGGTTGCATTTGATGAAAAAGGTGTCATTGCATTGACCGTGCTTAATGACGTGATCGTTAGAAGAAACTATCATTAAGTCAAACAATGATGGGGAACAGTTTGGACTATGATGAGTAGCTCCTAAAGGGAGGATATCCAAACCCACAGAATTTGTTATAGTGCGTAAACGAGATGCCCTATTGTCGTTCTTGAGAAGACACGTATTAAAATCTCCCATAATCAAAATGTGTTCATATAGAGGTTTGAGTTGTTCTAACAGAGTTTCAAATGATAGATAATAATCAACAGTGACACTGGGGCTATAGTAAACACCGAGAAGTATTTTGGTATGAGACAGCATAACTTCGATAAATAAGTGTAGCATTTTCGCATTCCCCTGAGAAATATTAATAATGGTGAAAGGAATGTGGGAACGCAAATATATGGCAACACCGCCACCACGCTGGTCAACTCGATCATTTCTAATCAAATGAAACCCTGGTAGGGAATATGAGGTCGAAGGAAGACATGGCTTAAGCCAGGTCTCGGATACAAGAATGGCATGTAAATTTTTAATATTAAAAGAAGTCAGGATATCGGGATAGTGGGCAGGAATACTTTGGGCATTAATATGAATTATGTTAAAACTTTTCAGGACATCTGAGAAATGTTGATCAAGTGTTTCACTAAGAGAAGGAATGCTAAGAAAGCTTCAACTTAAATATAAAAAAAAAAATAATAATAAAAACATATTAAAAGAATTAAAACTACCAAAAAACTGGACAAAAAATCACGAAATAAAAAAAAAACAAAAAGAAAAAAATAATAATGAAGTAATGTAGGCAAAATAAATTTAAACTATAGCAACACCTCGATAAGGCTGGCAATCCTAGTTAACTGTCAAACGATTTAATAATAAAATGTAAAAAAGTACAAGTGACGTATAAAATAAAATGTGTAAACAAAAATGAAATAAGTTACAGTGGGTAAACACAGATGTTACTATAAATATTAATGTAATCATAACGGACTGGAAACTAAACGTAATTGATTAATTAACAAAAAAATTTAAAATGGCTGCCACACTTTTATTCTACCCGACGCTAAGTTTTCAAATTAAACTAATTGTGCGTAATTGATTTTTTTAAAATCATCATCCTGCCCATCACGCTGGCCTAGTACGTGATGGCAGACTTCACACACCTTTGAGAACATGCAGGTTTCACGATGTTTTCCTTCGCCGTTAAAGCAAGTGATACTTAATTGCTTAAAACACCCATAACTCAGAAAAGACCTCTGGAGGAAAAATCAACGTCTTCATCACGACCCTTCAATGGCCCACTGCTGAGCCGGGTCTCCTTCTCAGAATGAGGAGGGTATTAGGCCATAGTCCACCTCGCTGGCGCAGTGTGGGTTGGCAGACTTCACACTTTTGAGAATTTTTTGGGAACTCTCAGGAGTGCAGGTTTCCTCACGATGTTTTCCTTCACCGTTAAAGCAAGTGATATTTAATTGCTTAAAACACACATATTTCAGAGTCAGAGGTGTGTGCCCAGGATCGAACTCGGACCTCCCGAGTAAGACTTGAAGTCTCAACCACTGGGCCCTCACTGCTTAAAATAATCTGATTAAAATAAAATAAGATTACTATGCTTATTCGTTAATATTGACAAAATTAAAGACAAAAGCATTAAATAACAAACAGTTTAATAGAAACATAACCGCAGTCCATGTTTACTAAGTTTAGTATTCGGCAAAGCTATAAAGCCGATATAATGGCAATACAGCCGATAACACGCTGCTCACTCACCTCACCCACTATCCATAGGTGTGAATAAAATAAAACCATCCAATGGATATTTGGAAACGATACCTCACTGTTAACATTTTTAAACTATTATTCTATACTTCTATAACAAGTTTTATTAAAAATTATATTTAAACGTTGAGCAGATTTCGTGAGGAAGTTTAAGGCTGCGTATTCACCAGAGATGTGTAGCGAGGAATATGTTTAACATCCAATAGAATCGCTTCATCTGACACTGATATAGGAAGCGATGTTCTTGTACATGCAAAGTAAGCGAGATAAAAATGATTCGTTCGTTTCAACAGCTGACTACATGTTCAAAATATATAACTCTCAATTAAATTACCTTTAAATTAATAAAACTTTATCACAATCGGTCTATTTTCTTGGGCACTACGATGCCACAGATATACATTACCCACAGATACACACATTAACTTAAAACACCGTCATTGTATCGTCAGGAGTTAAAAATTTATTATTATCTATGAACTGCCTCACCCATAATACTGAGCGAAGCGAGAGCAGCCTACCAATATTATAAAGGTAAAAAGGTGTATTGTGTAACATAATGAAGTAAAGTGTACTGAATGAGAGAAAGGTTATAAGCTTTGAAAAGAATCTCTAAGTATGGCTGATACATTACGACTTTATAATAAGATTTTATTTGCTATTTTTAGTTTCGAACTTGGAATTATTTTATGTCAAAATGGAGTAAAAAATGGTCTATTTGATGGTCAGTCTACCACCATCTTATAGAGAAACACAATACAAAAGAACATCAAAAATAAGATAATAATATTTTGGATTCAATAATCTTAGAACAAATACGTTCTCTATTCGTACTAACGTGGGAATTTAAGATTCACGTAATTATTTTGGTCAAATGGATTATAGTTTTAAACGATGATGCGGCCCGTTCGCCGAGCTGTCACTGCGCGCGCATCCACTAGCTGAGGAAGACCGCCAAATGCGGTTGAAACTATAGTACCAAGTTACTATTACAATACGTGAGTGTCACCGTTTTACAAAACTTTAAGATAATGATATTGTTACAAGAAAAATAATAAGATGGAGTGCAGTGAGAGGGAGTAAACTGATGAGATGATTCTGTCATATTTTTTTTAAAAATAATTAACATAATCATACTATAAGTATTAACTTTTAATTCATTAAATTAAAAGAACGTAATGAGTGTAAAAATGAAAGGCAACCTGTAGTGGGTGTTACAGAAATACCGCATAACCGCAGAGCCCCTGACACAAACAACGACACGGATGTCACACATTTCCACTCTAACATTTCCTCCTCTACCTTCACTTATTTGCTTTCAATTGATTTAAAGCAGAATCGTATATAACGCTAATAATGGATGATTTCGATAGATTTTCAATATATTTGTTACTGATGAAAATGTAAAGCATTTTCATTTTCCAAATACTTCTATCGGTGAAATCCGTTATTTTATTTAATTAAATAAACTTGTCAGAGCTATATCAAGCTTAAACATGTACAAAACAACTAACAACTCTTTACTGGAATGTTTATAGATAAAAGGATAATCATCACAGTCCTCTCTATTTCTTCTTACTACTACTTTTGACACTTACTAAACTACGAAAATACTAAGCTGGAGTTCAAAAATGCGCCATTAGGAACTACTAGCCATTAAAACGTTATCAAAATTGTGATGATCTATTTATGTTATAACATTAGAAATATACAAGTAATGTAATCAAATTATACTCATATTAGAGATATCCATTAGGTTGGGCTCAGAGATATTTGTGACTAAGCAGAATGTTACAATGCGAGGGAGTGGTGGGCACTCACCTTATTATATTATGTAAATGTGTGCTACGAACTAATTCGTCTCTGGGGTCTTTAGCTGTACTTGTCATTTCACTATTGACACATGTAACATTATTGTTATACTAATTTGTAAAAAAAAAGAAAAAAAATCTATTTACTCAAACACACTCAGTCACTAATTATTTGATTCATTTACTGTACACTAACTTAATTAGCCACTAATTTAAGAATAAATATTCTATGTAATAATTCATTCATGAATTTATTCGCTCACTCATACCTACCAGCTCACTCACTCAGTCATTTATTTATTTACTTATTCACATACGTATGTAATAATGTTAATCAATTTTCTATAGATATAGATCTAGTAGATCTCTTATTCACTAGTATATAAGGCCACTCACAAACTTAATGACAGACTAATGACAAGTGCCTACTGGCATATGGCTCTCTTTATCACCATGGTTGAATGAGTGAATGAATAAAGTATCATTAAAAATCTTTTGGAGTCTCATAATATTCATCTGTTAAAATTTGTATAACTTCTTTACCTCCAAGGTCACTATTTTTCCATTCACTCATTCATAAATCATTCATCTAAGTAAACTCTAGAAAATATTTTCTAAGTATATCTCACAAAAAGTAACCTCGTCCACTTATAGAGTATGATTTATGATGTGGTCTTTATAATAATCAACTTCTTATAAAGGCTTGAAGCGACTGGTTATTTATATTCTCAAACTATTTCTATTAAACATCGCGATATTGTATTAAAAAAAGATTACATATAATATGGATATAATTTACTTACATTATCTTATGATCATGATAGAAGCAAGTTGTACTTGGGACTAGTAACCCAAGTGTAACCTCTTTAGTCTTTAACTTTATTACTTTGTTTAGTTACATATTAGATAGCGGATCAAGCAGTTATGTTACGGTGAATTTTGTTATCATGTAAAACAGATACTTAAACCAACACCTGGGTCAAAAGCCCCGGATAACCTTCGGTCTCTATTGTGGCATTTATATATTGAAGTATTAGTTACATTATCAAGCCTTTTCTATCATTAAAGCTCAACCAATTCCCTACATCTTTCAAAAGTAAAGATTACAGTAATGGCTGGCTTTTTCATAGTTTTCTATGTGTGTTACAATCCTTTAGGCAGTATACAATATATTAATACATTTAAGTCTCAGTCTCAAGGGGTGTTTGACATCACGATTTGCCTCAAAGCGTCAGCAATTACTAGAATTACTGCCTCTCAGACTGAACCCTGGTTCACGCTCCACTTGTACGTAATAGATGGTTACACTCTCGTTCGAGGTACAAGTACCAGTACACACTAACTATTATTTAATCTTCTATACTACTCTATTTGATTTAACTGATTTAGTAATAACATTTGTTAGCAGTTGTAATGAGTATAGTAGATAATATTAAACGTACAGTACTGCTAACATATTTATTTGTAAAATATCTATATAATTTACGCATTCATTCAGCGCACAATAGGTATGTCCGTGTGGTAGCGCAATCTTTCTAGGAAACGGCACGATCGGATATCTCACTCTACGGCCAACTTCGGATTAAGAGGAATGGTTTGATTGGTCGCCTTGCTAAGAGGTAATGTATTATGAGATCCGCTGCGCTGGCGCTCAGTGTGCCCGACCGTGTCAGTAGGCTTTGCACGGCTCCATAACTTAATAGTTATTAGTTACGGTGAGCTAGTGAGTGACAGAGTTAACGAGTAATAGAATGAGTGAGCGTGTAAGTAGGTCGGCAAGAGGGTTTGAGCATCTGTGTGTCAATGAGGAAACGAGTGAGACAACTATTTTAATATAGCGCAACGAAGATTTGATATATTTGTATAATTTCTATAGTCAAACATTTTTTTTAAATATATAATCACTTCACTTACACAATCCTAAATACAGTGTAAAGTTACTTTTCATAGATTAACAACAGTAGCTTTACATTGATTGACTTTTGTTACTTAAGCCGGCAGCTAAATATGAGTCTGAGAAAAAATATATGTAGTAGTGGGGGAAAGTTGCCCATTGTGAGCGTGCTGCGTGCCTGTATTGGCAGTTCCATCCGTGACGTAGCAGACGCTCGGGAACTGAAACGTCGCATAAGAACCAATCGCGTGTGACGCGCTGCTCTCGCCCCGCGCTCCTCGCTAAAAATGCGGGTAGTAAAAATAAGCCGTCGTCCACGAGCCGTAGACCTCAACGTCTCATTTTATTAGTGTGATGCTGAGTCAAACAATAACTTACTTTTATTTTAATTGATATTCAATAGCAAAATTAGTTTAACATTAATTAAAATCGATCTCAGTGATTGCGTTCTATTGTCATTAGATTGCAAAGATAAACAAAGACAATCTTCTATTTTTGTTGAACTATATTGATTAGATATTACAAGAGGTGGTAAATGTAGATGACTTTCCTTCTCCGGCGGTTATTGTAATCAAATTGGCGGATTGTTAATCAAAAGAATATAGTCTTTGAAAAAGAATTTGACAATTGTTATTCATCATAATAGAATATTAAAGAAACTTTATGCTGTCTGGAAACGAGATAATACACAAAGGTTTAATATGAAAAGTTTTTAGTGAGTTGCCGAGTGTGTGAGTCTCGTCGGCAAAGTAGTATGATTACGTGAAGGGCGGACCCTTTGACGTTGTAAAGGACTTGACAAGCCTTACGTTCTTGTAATATGCATGCATGCTATATTCTGTGACTCAATCAAATATAATTCAGTCTACTCGTAGTATACGTAAGTCTTTGATATTGTTGCTGGATGGATAATGTTGTGTAGAAATAGAGTGCTTTACTACACAACCACACCTGCTCCTAGTCCTCAAGCTCCAGCTCCTTGTGCAAGTCTTACTGTCTACCTTAGATAACTTTTGATGGACTTATAGCGAGTATAGTAATTTTAAGAATACCTTTACTACCTTCACTACGTATTATAATTTCTGTACTCAGTGTATGTCCTTAATTAAATAAGGGTAGAGATTGTCCATCCTAATACAAGTGGAAATGTAATAAGTTTTATTAGGGTGTATTACCACAAGAGATGTGGGAGAATAAGTAGCGAGGGATGTTTTTGTTAGCCTCACTCTAAGTGTGTCAAATGAAGGGAGATAACTGATTCTTAAGAAACCCATCTCTGGTGGAAACGCAGCTTTTAAGTGGTAGATTGTTAAGGATCACGCGAGCCGTTAACTCTAGGTGAATCTGAGCATTCACTGCTCAGATTCACCTAGAGTTGTGAGCAAGCGTTATGAGCCGTGTAGAATAACTCCGTAAACATGTATTTGGGTTCCAATTCCCAGGCATCTAACTTATTTAGACCCTTTCAAAGTAACTGTTAATCTATATGTAAATAAGTCTATCAATTAGTTAGTCAGTTATGTAAAGAAGTATTTTCAATACATAATGTAAAGCAATTTTAAATTGTAAAGGAATCTTCTATTTTGTAATCAATTTAATTTATCTACGATAGCGTTTCAACAAGAATATTTCTGTATAATAGAACAATCAATTCTCTACCTTATTTCAAAGTGAATAAAATCTATAATAGATTGTAGATTGTTTGGATGGAAAACGACATTTGGAATTACGTTTCACTGTCTTTTGATTATTATCTTGAAAATATATAAAAAGAATAGCATAGAGTCAATAATTCATATTTCATAAAGAAACATTTTATTAATTTAAATCTTTAATTCAGAAGTCAGTCAAACAGAACCACTATCATTGTATTTGGATAGTTTTTTAACTCTTCCTCTTTGGGTAATATTTACCCCCTTTTTTCTTTCTGTTAAAATAGAATGTTCAATTAATTAAGATGTTTTTGTAAAATATGTGAAGTCCGAGTATACATACCCACTTCCTGTTCAAGTGTAGTAGTGTATAAAGATGTGTATGATGTGTATATAAGTGAATATTTTTATGAAAGTATATGTCGGAAACTAAAAGAAAGGAATGGAATGCATGGCCCATCATGAAAGCTATACAGGCTCAATACGGTCAGGATGTAACTAAACCTTACGATCTCATGCTATTCTGACAGGATCCATTATGACATGAACCCAAGCAGTGCCTTGGACTTGTGACCAAGGTGTAGGCTTAAAAGGCCTTGTAATAGAATTCTAACACTCGCCTCCACTGCTTAGTTTCACTGTCTAAACTTAAGATTAGACTAACACAAACCTAACCTAACACAAGGATAACCCAACCTAACGTTAAACTGACAATAAATAAGACGTAAGAAATCACATGATCCATATTCGGAGACGTCCAACTTTGAGGAGATCCGATCATGTTAGCAACACTGTTTATAAAGTAGTAGTAACGGGTAGATCATTTATATTATTTGAAGTATAGCGACGTGAAGACGATATATAACCATTAGTGCGATAGATTAGTCTCAGTCTCTCTGGTGTTTTCGCGCAGTGTACATGGAAGTTACTGTTATAGTGTCGCGATTATGGTTACCCTTCTCAAGGTCCACATAAGTTTGCTTTATTATCTATTGTAGTTGGCGAGGTCGAGTGGTGGAGGTGAGTTAATATATTATGAAAGAGCTCTTTAAACCTGTTCCTGGGTCTCAAGCTCCAGGCACATTACTGTACAGTAATGGGTATCATATATCTTTCATTTGGTAGCAATCACTACGCCCGTTATAGTAAGACTACCTAAGTCCGGTACGCGCTCGGCATTTTATAGCAAAATTTACTATTGAAACTCACCTGTTCGACCACCTGACGTGCAGGTGGTACGCGCAGGTGGCTTGAGGTGGCACGTGCACTACTCCCGACATATGTAATAACAAGAAAATCCATTGACACACAATAATTAGAGAGAAAAGAATGTTTACAACCAAATTTTGATTAAACAACTTGTGATTAAAAGTAAAATAATGTATATAGTACGTAAGTGACAAATGTTTGTGAATATGTATGAAACATGTAAGTGGTTATATTTTAAAAGAAAATGTATTTTAGGGTGCTTTTATTGCAACTATTTTTTTTCACTTCCACCTCGAAATGTTGAGGGAAATATACAAGTGTTCAATTATTACTTAAGTAGATTGAACAATTTCAACCCCCTAATGTCCCATGTCATTAAAAAATAAACAAAGCAAGGACCCGCCCCCCTATATATAATCTATTATTTGGCAGTGTATGTATAAGAAACATAGATTATATACAAGGTAGTTATCAATCCCGGAGTACAGGCGATCAGCTTGTATTTTATTATTAAAAATTAGTATTATAAAAGCTCTCAAATCAATGGAAACCATTTAATGTTTCAATTCGAACACATAAAACAAGTATGACATTTGATAGCATGTCAAGATATCCAAGCAGCAGTATTAATCAGTGTCGTAATGGAGGCAATGTGACATGATAGTGCCGCGATAGTGACGATAGTGTAGACACTAGACACGCCACTATTGTTTTTCTTAATTACACGATAACAGCGATGTTAGGTGTTGAGTGTTGGGAATTAATTATCACCTATACGAGTACTTGATTACAGTGATGGATATTAATGATGTAGCTGCGACATTTTGATTTACTTATATATGTCGGCGCATAACTTAGACTTAGGTTAACCTAACCTTAGGTTTAATCAGTGAATATAAGCAATGAAGGCGAGTGTTGAGTGTTGTTGAGTTAACTCAATAGTGCATTCAATATCACACTTCCCCTTGTAGTGTTATTAAATATCTTCCCCTCTCTGTTTAATTTTTCTCCGAGTTATAGTTATTTTATTGTATTATGACTATTTTCATTTTTATATATCCTAATATTTTTTTATTTTATTCATTCATAGAATAATATAGTAGTTGAATAGACAAACATAATGTACACACCACGTTAACTATACGAGAGCCACAAGCCAGTACGCATTTGTTAGAAGTATATTTAAAGACGTAAGGAGTGTATGGAAAAAAGCTTAAAAGCGTTGAATTAGTGATATTAGATTTTTTTTATAACATTAATTCTCGTAGCACCTCTACGCCGTAGACATATAGTATTATTGTAAACTGCACTACAATATTCAGTGTTAAAACTAAATTATAAAAATCTAAATTGTGTGTATGAATGTTACGGTAAAATAAATGAGTAAGTAAATCAATGAATGAATGGAGAGAAGTATGAATGGAGGGAGTATGCGTTGTTAAATAAACAGATGATGTTGTTGTTAAATAAACAAATACCTGAATGGAAGTATGAATTATGGATAAATTGGTGACACAAAATTAGTAACTAATTTTTTTCTTGCGAATCATTTATTGCAACTGAACAAATGGAAATAATGTTCTAAAGTAAATTTTAGTAAGTCTAAGTATTCATTGTGATACAATAACAACGTCTCTGAACAAGGTCTATTCTATTCCAATGAATTTTAAAACAAGCTCAGCGTCTGAGCCCAGAGCCTAGAGGTCAGATACTAGAAATAATTTAAAGATACTTTGAACTCTACTTTAAAACTATTTGTTAGAACAAATTGTTACTATTGTAACTTAGTTTATGATTTCGTCATATAAATAGATTTAAATTAAAAAAATATGTTACTGATTATATTTAATCTAATATCAACATTTATGTTGATGACATGTCTTTGATGGTATCAAACCCACAATAGAGGTTCGACAATATTTATTGAGTCAATACAAACATGTATTGTGATATAACTATATTCAAAACTAACAAAATTAAGCGACTATTAAGAAAATCATTCCCATACACATTCTGCTATACTCCTATACTCATACATCAATACCCACATAATCCCATACTCCCATACTTCCATACTTCCATACTTCCATACTCCCATACTCGCATACTTCCATACTCCCATATACCTATACTTTAATACTCTCATACTTTTTTTATGGTAGATAAAGTGCAAACGGGCAGATGGTCCATCTGATGGTAAGTGGCCACCATCACCCATGGACATCGACAAAACAAAAGATTCCCTCTTGTTTTGTCGATTCGTTGCATTCTCGAAGAAAAGTGGGGAGTGGGAGTGAAGAAGAAAAAATGCTGCGGTCTCAACGGACCCTGAGCTAGATCCCAGAGTCCACTAGATCCACAGCATTAATGGGATGGGTGTGGGAGGGGGTAAGTCTGGCTCACATGCGGCTCGACCGGAACGCTCCTATGACACTTGGCGGTCGGATTGATGATGCTGGTGGTCACAAGCCAGTAGGGGAACAGATCCCCTACCACCCAGGGGGTGCTGGGTTACTCGGCTCTTACGAGATGCTCTCCCAGCGGCAGAGAGGAATAGTATCCTATCCCGTCCCCTCACGGGACGGGATAGGATACTTAAATATTCTTATACTTCAATAGTCCCATACTTTCTTACATCTTCTATTCACATGATAAACTTAAGTATCAAATATACAAATTGACTATATTTTCGTTTCTCAGTTTTGTTTAGCTATAGTATAACAGCTGTGGATTTTCTAAATTGAATAAAATGAAAATATCAAAATGACTACATATGCCTGTCAGTTTTGAGTAGTTCTTTCAATTCTTTAAGGATCGCATCATCAGACCTAGATTTTGAAAATTTGGTACCAATCTAAAAGTTACTCTGAGCTCTCTAGGTAAATGAAGGGATTCTATTGGTTCTTAACTAACCATGCTACGCTTCTTTACTCATATTATATTACACCCTCTTTACCAACATAATATCTGTTTAAAAAACTAATTGCAGTAAATAAGAAAAGTCCCAAGACATATAAGGGCTGTTAACTGAAACAATTTATGGTTATAACGATAAGATGTAAAACATCGCTGCTACACGGGACTTGATCGCGATACGAAAAAATCCATTCTGCGGCCCCGCTCCGCATAAATTATTGTTGGAACAACTCACTTTGCTCTACAGATTCTGCTCGCTCTTGATTTGGCTTAGGGTTGTCACTTTATCGTTTTTATTTACACGCTCACTCATGTATTCTTTCACACTGTACCCGTATGAATCATATATCTCTCATCGTTAAAGCAGCGTTCGTTACAAAAGTTTTCGTTCAACCGTGTTTTTACCGACTTAATTTACCAATCCGACTACCACGAAAAGTCTTTTCACAAATAATGTGGCTTTCTACTGGTTAAAGCATTGTCAAAATCGGTTCTATAAATCCAAAGATAACCCCCTACAACCTCACATACTTTACCTCTTTATAATATTAGTATAAATTTTTAGGTAATAGATGAAAATAGAGTTATGTCTTCAAAAATGTGTAAAGCCAAGATAAATTCAGAACGAGTGTCCTCTTCTCTATATTTTTGGTTTATAAAAAAAAGTATCCAATCAAGTTACGTAAATAGTTGCAGATAAGCAAAATATATACAATTTACTTTTTATTATTATAATGTATATGCAAGCGATACTATTGGTTCTTAACAAACACATTCCTCGCACATCTCTGGCGGAGACGCAGCTTAACTGTCTTATAGAAGAGCTATTCGGCTTGATAACATGCACTTGTCCAGTGTGGTAAATTAAATAAACCCTTTCCATCCTAAAAAAAGACTCGTAATCAGCAGTAATTGACCTATGATAACAGTGAGCGTTCCAGCGATTGAAATAGATAACAAGAACTTATTGTCATAAATACTTTTGTCTTGTAAGTATTTTTTTCTACAGAACACAACCCTATACAACAAGACAAGCGTCTTGAGATGTGAATGATGTTCATGTGTTTTAAGAGTTGTGTTTTATCATCTTTCGCTTGTGGAGCAGACTACTGATGACATTGAAATATGTCTAATAGATTTGAAAAAAACTAATCTTAGTTTGTCTTCTTTTCCCAAAGAATCAATTAATCCAATTCTTATTATTCTCATTAAATTATTTATATTTTTATAAAATATAAAAGGTATTTATTTTACAAAGAGAAAGCACGGCAAATAGGACTATTTTATGTAGAACAAGTCTTCTTATTTATCTTATTTATTTATCGCCTAAAGATAATTCTCATTGGAACGATGACTTCTAACATTTTGTACAATCAGAGGCAAATTGACTAGTAATTTCATAGAATGAATATTGTGACAAACATAATAATTCAACATATAATATATTAGACTCGCCTTAAATATAGTTTACTCTTCTATCCTAATCGTATCGAGATTTGTGCTAACTACTATCAATACAGAAACTATCTGTGTGCATTATTCTTACTATAAACATGAATATAATCCTCTATACCCTATTTGTGTTGTCTACATAGCAATATCATCGAAGTAAGAGCTGCTTCAACGGATATTTAATATTATTGCATTTCCAATTGCAACAGATAGACGCAATACAATATGATTTGTAGCTTCAATAGTTTATTAATGGCTATTGATACTAGTTTTTATAGCTAATTCTTTTTCTATCCACTCTATGACAATATCTCACTATATTTTTTTAAATTCACTCACAATCTGAATAAATATATATTTTGAGACAATTTGAAACGTACTTAAATCCTTGTTTCATTGAGTTAAAATATTTTCTAGTGCAGCGCCATCTATTGGTTATACTGTTTTGTTAAACAGTGTCGACGTTAAGGCTGAGTTCTCACCAGAGATGCGCGAGGATAGTCGCTTCACTGGATCCACTCTGAGCGAGACTAGGTAAGCCTAACGATCGCAACGCGTCCTCGCACATCTCTGGTAGAAACGCAGTCTAAGATATAAGAATAAGACCACAATCAAGGTCAAAAAAGACTTTTTGTTACACATATACATAAGTCACTACATTCCAAACAACGTGACAGGATATTAGTTATATTAGAAACATGTTACCACTCTACTGAATTGAATTCCCTGAATAAAGTCGGTTTCAGTTTCATATTTCAATTTTTCTAAAATGAAAAATGAATTCTGAAACGTGCTTTTGACCAAATACTGTCAATTGAATTTTATATGAAAAAATACTAAAATTGAAAACTTCGCTGTTTTATTGACGATATACTTTGGTTATTGATATTTATAATTAGACTGCTAGTTTTAGACTCCTGGCAACTTTCAGACTTTTACACGTGAATTGTAAATTTACTAGGATTAAAAAATAGCCTATACTCCCTTAAAATTCTTTAATCGATAATAATCTAACTAAGCCACTTTGGAATTTAGTCCATGTAAACTTAAGTTGTAGTCTTACTGAAATAAAAACAGTAAAGACGCCATATTTTGTTACTACTAGGTATTCTTAAGTTATTATTCAAACAGCCCAGCAGTGCCTGGCGCGTGAGTTATATGAGCAGGTTTACACAGCTCCTTAACTATGCATAAATTTCTCAGCTTCCCTGTTAGAGCTCCAATATTAAATACTCCAAACTTTAGTAATGAAGACCCGGCATTACGACATCACACTAATTTACGGCCATAATGGTGACCAGGTAAGCACCGTGTGACGACTGGCTGTAGTCTATCGGAACAGAGGTTGTATACAGTCTTGGAACAAAATAAAAAGTATACCCGCGAATACATATAAAAAGTTGTCAACGGTGTTGCTAACTACACTTCTTGGTATAATTTACCATAAATAATATTGATGGAATACTTATATACTCGTATAAAAGGTTTTTATATGCCAGCTCGATCAAAAGTATTAAATAAACGACCAGAGCAGTAATTGGTCGTCCATCTGTATGTCAAAGAGGATTATCGATGTATTTCATAAAGCTTTTGACTTCAAATCTGACCAAGTTTTATATTTATTTAAAAAAATATATATAGAACTAATATTTAAAAAAAAAGAAATAATTTTCAAAGAGCCGTAAAAGTTAAAACGACTAAACCGATTTAAACGATTAACATATAGGATAATTTTTATCCAAAAAAAATTACCACTAATCATAACCGTGGGATAGAAGCGTAGATACGAAAAGGTGTAGCTGAACATGCCTAATTTAATGGACGAAGTCACGCAAGACGACTAGTTTGTAATCAAGTATATCACATCAGTTCACCAGACAGCAGACAGCAGATCATTACACGCTAAAAGCAGACGCGATTGCGATCCGAGGCGTGGCCCATCAATCTTAATAAAGGCTTGAAAGCCATATTTTTCCTCAGGCGTGTCAATCATGGTAGAACTATAGATCATAGATTATTTCCGCAAATAAATCTAAATCATTATTTATACTAGCCGCATATTCGAGCTTCACTTATGATGAAAAGAACAGCGAATTAAATTTTTTGATAAACTCGAGGCAAAATATGAATAAAGTTGTCTAAATAAATAGGAAATTGTTCTCAAGATTACTCCCATTGTGATATTTGTCTTATCGATGACACCATTGTTATTAAATATGATAAAATAGAAATTACCAATAACCCTGAAACTGATAAAGTGGTTAAAGTTTGAAAAAATAATATATAAAATTTAAATTACCTAGGAGATCTTGTTATGAAAGAAGATAAAATAGCAGAAATTAATAATCACCGTGAATCTGTTAAAGTGATTAAACTTTTAGTTAAATAAGAAGATAAATTAGAAATTGCTAAACAACCAGAAGTTGTTTAAGTCCTTAAAGCTCTATAAAATAAACTGTAAAAAATAATTAATCTGGGAGATCATATTGTTATTGAAGGAGAAAAAACTAACTACCCTAAAACTCTTAAAGCGATCGCAGATTTATATTATAATTTATAAAAATAATATAATTTATGGAAGAGATCAAATTGTTATAAATGATAAATTAGAAATAGTCAAACATTCTGATATAATTATGGAATGAAACTAAGGCTTATTTAATAGAATAAATAGAAAAGTCCGGTTCGTCAATTCACAAAGTACCCACAATTTCTTTCTAATCAATCCAAAGTGTTATATTTGTCACTTATAAATAAAAGATGTCATATCTTTTGTTTGTTCTATGGCCGGAAGTCCGGTTGTCGCCTTTGTCTTACTTCCCTTTGTCTGATTATTTATACCGAGTATAATGGCGATTGCTATCGATATGTTTCCTGAACGTTTCTTGCAGATTATTATTCCTGAACACTGATATAATGATTCCGTTTGATGTTTGTACTCATGGAAAAATATATCGCACATGTTTCCGTTTCAATAAATACGTTTTGAATCCATTTTTTTTCTTTTCTGTCGTTCTAAAGATTTTAATAGTTCCTTTACTTAGTCAATTCTTTTTCAAGTCGTTCTAAATCTCCTCTCCTTCTCTCCATTACTCTTAATGACGTTAAACATTTCTCTTTTTGATGTTCTTGAGACGATTGAAAATGACTTCACTCTCTTTTTATGTTCAGGCAGTTCACAAATACCGTCTCCTTTTCTGTTGTTCTCGAGAATACTTAAATTATATGTAAGTAAAACAATTTATACAGCGCAACAACACTTACACGACAATATTAGCACGTAATCTAGATGGAAACCGAGCAGTGGCTGGAGCTTGAAACCCAGGAACAGGTTTAAAGACGTCTTCTACTACGCATAAACTATCGCCTCCACCGCTCGACCTCGATATAGAATATTAAAATAATAAAGTACATTACTAATGTGCTCCTCGATAACGGAAGCCTAGCACCACGGCACTAAACAATACTATTAGTCTCACTACTTTATTATATACAGCGCGATATCCTATTGTTCATATTTTTAATCTATCTATACTAATATATATAAAGCTGAAGAGTTTGTTTTTTTGTTTGTTTAAACGCGCTTATCTCAGGAACTGCTTGTCCAATGTTCCAATTTTTTTCAGTGTTAGATAGCCCATTTGTCAAGAAAGACTATAGGCCATATATCATTACGCTATGACCAATAGGAGCGCATGATCACGGGCACGAAGTGGCAAGGGTCGGCTAGTATTAAATAAATAGAAATAAATTATCACTACATAATATAAAAGAAAGTCGCTTCCCGCTGTCTGACTGTCTGTCCCTATGTATGCTTAGATCTTTAAAACTAAGCAACGGATTTTGATGCGATTTTTTTAATAGATAGAGTGTTTCAAGAGGAAGGTTTATATGTATAATACATACATAATATAATAGAGAAACACTGATAATTTTAGAGGTTTCTAATGTGATGTCGTAAAAAAACACATTGCGCTTACATTGAAAACGCTGGCTGAACCCTACGAGATGGATCAAAATAATGTACTACAGTATTATACGCCTTACAAAGTTCTACAAAAAAGTCCGCGAAGGCATATTGTCTATCTTTTAAGGATAACCTACAATAACCATTTTTTATACTTTACTATTTACGAGAAATAATGGCTTATTTACGAAGCGATTTTTAAACAATTGTAGTATTAATCCTTATCCAACTAAGTACCTTAAATATATTGTCCATTTAATAAAGATCAATATGGCCCTTTACAGCATGAAATTTAAATAAACATTTTCGAAGATATTACAGATTTAAAATGCAGGGACATAGCTGTTAGGGCTAAATACACTTATATGGGAAAAATACTATTGTATTGTCGTAGTTGTTGAGTAAAAGAGTATAAATATGGGTGTCCATGAACTTAAGACCTTCAAAAGACGATTTTCATAATACTGGATTACAAAGGCTACCCAGCAGATATCAGCAGTTCTGTGAAAATACTGATTTGTGAATATTGGGGGATAGGAAGCTTTATTGCGATCCTGTCAACTTCGCTACGTCGAAATGTATTTACAGACATGATTGATTTAAAGCCGTATTTGTTACTTGCAGAGATGTGTTTTTGATGTTTTGGCTCAATTCTTTAATACAGTTACATATAATAAATTTAAACTATGAATGCGAAAGTAACTCTGTCTGTCTATTTATTACGCCTAGACTTCTGAACTGATTTTGATGAAATTTGGAACAGGATACACTAGAGCTATGGGTAACTTTTCATCATCATCACAACCCATTAATGTCCCACTGCTGAGCCGGACCTTCTCCTCAGAGTGAGGAGGGGGATAGGCCATAGTCCACCACGCTGGCCCAGTGCGGGTTGGCAGACTTCATACACCTTTGACAACTTTAGGGAACTCTCAGGAGTGCAGGTTTCCTCACGATGTTTTCCTTCACCGTTAGGGGGCGTCCATAAATTACGTGAGGTGTTTTTTTAATTTTCTGTACCTCCCTCCCCCCCTGGTGAGATGTCGTGAGATTTTATTCAACCCCCTCCCCCATCCCCCAATCTCACGTGAGATTTTTCAAAATGCGGGTTTCTTACGTAAACGCGTAGGATTGTTATTGTAAAAAGAAGTAAATAAATTGCTTCGTGCTTTTATTTACGACTAGTAATCAATATTGCTGAGAGTTTAATTATAAGTATAATAAAAATTAAACAATAGATTACTAAAATTGTAACTACTGTGATTAAAAAAAGAATAAGATCAAGAGAGACTATTGGAACCAACATGTCCATATGATTTTCAGTAAAATCATCTGCTCCTTTAACTTCGTTCTGATCTAGCCACTCTAAGCCGTTGGCGCTTGCGCACAGTAACTCATTAGCTCGTCTTATGACAATCCGCGAGGGTCGCACTTTGCGTAACATACGAGCTTGCTTAGCTGGTGCAATGTATAATACCTGGACCAAAATAGTATATATTGTTAGCAACACTGTTTATAAAGTAGTAGTAGCGGGTATATCATTTTATATTATTTTAAGTATACCGACGTGGAGACTTTATATAACCTTTAGTGCGATAGATTAGTCTCAGTATTCTGGTGTTTTCGTGCAGTGAACATGGAAGTTAGTGTTATAGTGTCGTGATTAAGGTTACCCTTCTCGAGGTCCACGTAAGTTTACTTTATTATCTATTGTCGTTAGCGAGGTCGAGTGGAGGTGAGAGTTAATATATTATGAAAGAGCTCTTTAAACCTGCTCCTGGGTCTCAAGCCCCAGGCACCGCTCGCCTCAGTCTAAATTGCATGTGTATACGTATTGCTGTACAGTAATGCGTATCATGTCTCTCTTATATACTTAGGAATATATATTTTTTGTTTCAATCAGAAAAAAAATTGAGTGATATTTGCCGAGACCCCCCCTCTCTCCAACGTAAGATTAGATAAGATTTGACTCGACCCCCTCCTCCCCCTTAAACATCACACGTATTTAATGAACGCCCCCTTACAGTAAATGATACTTAATTGCTTAAAACACACATCACTCAGAAAAGGCAGAGGTGTGTGCCTGTGTGGGGGATCAAACTCGGACCTCCCGAGTAAGACATCAATGCTAAATTTATCGCATTAAAAAAGCTTGAAGGGCTTTAAATAGGAAAAGGGATGAAAGTTTGTCTTTGTCGAAGTTAAAAAATAGAAATATTTAGAAAATCAAATGGATGGATATTTGTTAAAATCTAAAATACGTACGTAGTTTTTTTTTGTTTCTAACGGAATACGTCTACCTCTCGTGCTTCTCTTCACCAATTTTACAAAAAATATAACACGTCACCTGATATTATGAAAATTTGTAAAATATATTTTAAAATCGGATTAGTTAATTATTTGTTAGCAATACCGTTTATAAATTAGTATTAGCGGGTATGTCATTATGTCTCATTTCACAACAATACATCACTTAAACTTGCTGCTGTGTCTCAAGCAAGAGACACTGCTTGGTTTTCGTCTAGATTGAATGTTAGTCTTGTCATCTGAGTGTTACTGCATAGTATAACTCCCATACTCTTAATAAATTTATTATTTTGTGTATAATATGTGGATCGAATGGAAAGCATAATATTATCCTTGCTCGGGTTACTGTTGAGTTTGATATGGGATCTACTGCCGGGGGTGTAGCTATGGGATTACATATATTATAAATTATAGGAACATATTTAAATTTATATTGGAATCATAAAGTCTTATTAATATATTAAATTTTCATTAATAATTTACTACCAGATTACTGAAATTTTCTAAAGACTATCGAATTGATTCACTTTCAGAAATTTACTTATCTCATGTCTGTAGTTTTAAATTTATTTTACTATAATAACTAAAATGTTTATTGTTGAGCAAAGATTAATTTTAACTATATGTCGGCACGTAAGTTAGGCTTAGGAGAACATTACCTTAGGTTTAAACAGAGAGCCTGGGTAGTGGAGGTGAGTGTTCACAAATGAGATAAGGAGCTCCATAAACCTACACCTTGATCACAAGTCCAAGGCACGTGCCTAGGTTCCCGTCGTAATTGTAGAAGATCATAATGTTTAGTTATTTATCCAATTAGTAAAAGTATCTACGTTGCGATTATCCGATAGTCAACGTCACCCCCTCTTAACGTTTTTCAATATACTCCACTCTTACTATTTCAAATAAAACGTAAGATGAAGAAGCCAGGAAGCCTAGTAGTGCTTGGAACTTTTGTTTTAGATGCAGGTTTGGGTCATACACAATACATTAGAACCTCCACTGCTCAATCTTACTGTAGTTATAAAAAAATTTAAAAAAAATTATATACTTACTTGTCAAATTGTCTATCAAATTATACAGATTTTTTAAATCGTATAACTAATTAAGTTTAAAAGTTATCAGTTTAATAAGCAGTTAAATGTTTAGTTCATTTATTATTATAAAAAAAAATATACCTATATAACAGCTAAAGGAGGAGCAGAGAGCAGGTTAAGTAAGAGGGAGTCGGGTGGCACAGGTATGCAAGCGACCTAATTACATGCACGTTTCTCTTTGCGTTGCACCACAAGGGCGTATTCGGTACTATATTACCTTTGTTAACTATACACTTACACATATATGTGAAGGATTTCTACTAATTAAGAACTGAGGATGCTGTAATTTAAATCAGGTTAACTTAAAAAAATATGACCATTTTTAAGTTAACCTGATTTAAATTACTTATATAATTTTTTTTTAATAAAAACGTTTATGGCTTCACTTTAGAATAGTGTGGAATAGTGTATTATTCAATAAGTAAAGTACTTATTACATTTATGTCTTCACTTTGGAATAGTATAACTTTCAACAAGTAATGTAATTATTACATTTATGGCTTCACTTTGGAATAGTGTATTATTCAATAAGTAAAGTACTTATTACATTTATGTCTTCACTTTAGAATAGTGTGGAATAGTGTAACATTCAATAAGTAAAGTACTTATTACATTTATGGCTTCACTTTGGAATAGTGTAACTTTTAACAAGTAAAGTAATTATTACATTTATGACTTCAATTTGGACTTCTGTGAATTTTAATAAGTATAGCATTATTGTTAATTTAAGAATAGTTATTAAAGTTATGGCTTCACTTTCAGTGTTACATTTTTGATTAGTAAAAATACTGCTGAAGAAGGTTTATAATGTGAATAATATATAATACTATACTGACTGGCAGCTAACTGTATGTCTAAGCAAAAATAATGAGGATAGTTGCGCATTATGAGCGTGCTGCGTGCCTGTATGTGTAGTTCAATCCATGACATCTGCTATTTTGACAAATACCAGGAGCATAACCTTCGTGATTTTCTCGCTCCTCGCGCTCCGCTAAAAAAAGCTCTAATAGTGAATTTCACGATTAGAAGACATAGATGAGTTGGAGATAAATTAGATTAACTATACGTAGGAGCTGCAAAATAATCTTACCACTAAGAAAACGTATCTTATAATTTAAGGATTTAAAATGGAGGATAGAAAGATAAAAATATATGAAAATAAGTCGTAATTTTTTCAATAATACTTAAGAGTAACATTTAAGTGATGAAAATTATATTATACACTAAAATTGAGGTGATGTAAGCAAATAAACACAAAGCGAGCACTTACGCGTTGAGGTGATAGAGCACGAACAGTTCAAAGGCGATCGAGAGTTAGCAATTAGGATACGAACACTCTTTATTATTGTTTCGAATAAAAAAAACTTTTTTATATTTAGGTTTTAAAACTAATGTTCAAGATATTAAAATCTAAGGCTATTCAAAAATCTAACCAAAGGCTTTCGACCCTGTAGTAGTTCCATACATGGTAGATTTTAATTTATTGTACATGATATAATATTGAAATAGAGTAAATTAATTGATAAGAGGAATAATATGAGATTAAGCAATGATTTTAAAATTCTTTATCTATCTATTTGAATTTGTATATTTCTGAAATTCCTAGATACTTTTTTATACTGTTTTGATGTGTTAATAAAGCTTAGTTAGCATCTAATAGATAAGCATGATTCATTTAAATTGCATGTATTTTAATATATTAGCTATTTTACACAGTACTTGCGACCCAAGTGCTGATTTACAAAGCCTTACTATACCGAGGCTAAGGGTAAGGCTCCATCTCGCTATCAAACCTCTTAAGTAATCGAGTCACATGATCCTGAATCTGAGAAGAGCTTATAGGTTAGCAAGATAGTGTGTATCTTTAAAACAAATATTGCTGACACTTTTAATTATAAAAGAGTATCATCACGTAAGTACTGCACAAATAATATTTTCCTTCACAGTGCAATCAGCAAATGAACTCGATTGAGATTCGTTCGGCTTCGTTTAAAATATTCCTTGAATATAAATATCCGTGAATTCGTAGAGTAAAGCGGCTATCAAAATATCGGATTAACTTTTTGTATGTACCGGGGAGTGAATCGGGAAGTGTAGGGGAATATTATGCCTGTTGGAGTGAAGCTATTTTGTCGATTTTCCAATCCCTATTACATGATATCCCAAGGTTTGTTTAAATAAGCGAGGGTATCTCTGATGAAATATTGCCGCCATTGCCATATCAGGAAAAACAGACTCCGGTAGATCGTTCCATATCTTCGCAATAGAGATGGACTCAAAGTGCTGGTTACGTATCCAAGGAATGTCCACTGTCCACATGTAACGATGGCGCTACGATCACGTTTGTCTGGATGTCCTGTTAAAAAAAGAGGCGGAAATCATTATGTAGTTCTTGAGCACACTCACCAAAATGTCTATTGCTGACCTTTTCTGAAAATTGGTAGTTGAGGTGTTTTAAAAGCAAATTATAAAGTAAGGGGAGAGAGAAGACGTCTATTGACAGAGTAATGAAGATTGATGTCCTAATTCCGATATTTCACTGTTAAACAATCGGTTTGATTGATTGCAGGATAACCGCGACGGCTAATTTATCGCTGTGACGAACTTCACTTTCAATTTTGAGGTTTAGAGGTGACGTTTATCCTAATTTGCCATTTTGTATTTTAAGTTTAGTATTAGAATTTCTTGCAAAAGTTTAGATTTTTTTGAGTTTGAAAAGGGAGAATGTGTCAATCTTCCTTAGATAACGCTACAACGACGGGATATTATAAGTTTAACTTGTCTGTCTGTGGCATCGTAGCGCCCAAGATAATGGACCGATTGTGATGAAGTTTTATTTGTTTGAAAGCTAATTTAATCGGTTTAAAATCCTTAAACGTATAGCCGTTACTAATATATTTTTTATTTTTCAATTTTTAAATTAAGTTAGCAATACCGCTGACAACTTTATATTGACGTGTCTGATGACTTGAGCCGATTGTCAAACGGAGTTCGCCTGGCGGCCTCGGTCCGTCATCTGAGCACTTTTTGTATTTCGTTTCGTTTAGCACTTTGCACTAGGTCATGATTCATAGAAGTATCGACAAGATGCCTATTTAGAAATACCCTCAATTCCAATGCATAAGCAATACACGTTCGCCTGTAGGACTATTAGGAGTAGTTCAGTAACCGTAACCATAAATTCACGCCACTATTCACTATATTAAAGTACCATTTGACATTCTGTTCATCCTTCCGAGCACGTCACACATTAACGTGTATGACTAGAGAATTTAGATTGAGTGTCTGTTAGTCCGCTAGATTATAAATGACTGTCGTTTGTGTTATATACAAGAAACTGAATATAATATGGTATAACAAAATATACTTGCCTGAGGATTGTGACCCAAGTGCAGATTGTTACATTGATCTCTACCTGAAATTAATAATCAAATTGAATCTTTAAATTATGGATTGTATAAAAGGATAGAAATTTAAAATTTGAGCATATTAAATAAAAATTTAGAATCTATTCTTAATCCAAAATCCGCTAATTACTAACATTATCAATATAATGTATTTGCTAGCTTTTGAGTTCCTGTTTTCTTTCTAAATTTATTAAAACAATACAAAAAGAAAATTGTAACCTCTTTTGGATAGTTTGTAGCAGTCTAACATGTGTTTTATTATGGTAACAATGTCTAAAGCAGTTTAGTGGTGCTAGGTTGCCCTTACTGAGAATTTCAGTGGACCCAAAACATTAAACCCGAGTCCACAAACACTGAAGTAACGGGAGAAGGTCTAGCCCACATGCAGCTCTACCCAAACGCCTCAAAGACACTTGTCTGTCGGATTCGCATGCTGGTAGTCGCAAGCTAGTGTGTAGGGGATCCAAGCTTGGGGTGCTGGGTTACTCGGCTCTTACGAGATGCTCTCCCAGAGGTGGTAGAGGGGAATTGGATTCTAACTTGTCCCCTCACGGGAAGAGCCTGCCTAGCTTATGTAGATATTTATCTTTTATTATGGTTCTAAAATTCATCAAAATAATATTGTAATTTATTTATTTTGGCTTTATAAAGAATTACAACGACTCATATAACGTAATAATATTATACCAACATCAAAATACAAACCAATCATAGATAACTACAACAGCTATACAACCCATAGCTAACGATCCCCTTTCAAAATCCATATTTAGTGCATCAAAGGCTCTCGAACTAGCGTCGCCGTCAGTCTTTGTCCGTTTACGGGTTCAATTAGGATATGACGTGTGGTGTGACACTCCGACAGCCACGTTTGGTGCTTTTAATTACTAACGTGTGTAGTGTGCTGTGTGGTGTGCGGTATGTTCTAATAGACACGTCTCCTTTGTCCATTTTCTGAATATTACAGATGTTTCTGTCTCTAGTATTGGGTCACACGGAATTTTAGTATAATAAAGATATTAAGTTAATTCAGCCAAGTGCGAGTCGGACTCGCACTCTATCGAATAATCTAAATAGGTTTAAATTTATTTGCGAGCATCAAAATTTCAGCAATATGTTTTGAGTGCGTTAAATGATTTTATATAGATAGATTTTTCGCAGCTCTAAGAGATTTTAATTTTACTAAAATTTCTATTCAAATTGCTGCTGACTTTATTGGACTTAGCTAAAAAATGTAATATAAACTAGCTATTTAAACATTATTAATATTGTTGCTATTTATATATATAAGATTTAAGAGCGAAATGAATAACTGCAGTCTTAGTCTTACTTGAGATCCCTCGAGTAATAGCCATAGACGGCGATAACGATTCGGTTATTTGATAATCGTCTACTATTTTCCGACATAATATATATTTGAATCTAGTCACGACCAATTTATGTTTTTTATTTTTTATTTTTGTTTGTATATATGTATGTCGGGGATTTTAAAACGATGTAAAAGGAGATGGAAGGAGGAAGATGGGGAATATTGGGAAACACTAAAAGGGGGTGATGGTATTGAATGGAATATTGGGTAAACGCAACGCAGATACTTCTACTGAACCGATAAATGGTCAAATATGATCTCTAACAATTACGAGAAAAACCTAAGCAGTGCCTTGGACTTGTGACCAAGGCGTAGGCTTAAGGAATTCCTTTAAATGATCATAACACTCGCCTCCACCGCTAGGCTCTCCGTTTAAACCCAAGGTTAAACGCACATAAACCTACCCTAACACAAGACGAGGCAATTACATTGTAAGGTACTCAAGTGACCTTGATCGGACAGCACAACACTGCACTGCACAACACCATCACTATTTAGACACTACTTCACTTCTTGAGAGACCGCGCACGACTAAGACTTCAGTTAGACTGTCGATCGCATATAAATGGTCGAGGGTAGAGACTCTCAAAACAACGGAAGTGACTACTGCCCCACTCCAACGCCATAGACAACGATAACGATTCAATTAATCGATAATCTTTTACTATGCTCCGACATGTGTATATTTATTTATGTATTTATTGTTATTTATATGTACTTGTTTGTATGTATGTCTTTACAAACACTCTGTCAGCTTCTATTGTGGTATTTTATCATCTTTGTCATAACCCATGGATGGTCCACTATTAAGCTGGGTCTCCTCCTGAGAATGAAGAGGCAGTTAGGCTATAGTCCACCACGCTGGACCAGTGGAGGTTGGTAGACTTCACACACCTTTGAGAACTTTAAGCAACTCTCAGGAGTGCAGGTTTCTTCACGATGTTTTCCTTCGCCGTTCTCTCTGACCTCCCTAGTAAAACGTTAAAGTAAGCTACAATAAAGTAGGTTTGATTTGATCCTGTTTATACATCTGTCTTTCATTAAATCCATTGAAAGTTCAACTTGTCATATTCCAGCATTAATTAATATTAATATTATGAGTGGCGTTAATACTCAGTCAGCAGTCAGTCGGCGTATACGCGGAAAATATTATCGCACGGATCCATGACTCTATAAGCGTTTGGTTTCGCATATTGAAACATTTTAATGGAAAATGTAATATGTGGGTATTCGCTATTGTTCAAATTATTCCATTATGGTAAATAATATGATGTTGATGAATGTTCACAACGCACAGCGCCTAGCTTATTTTCATAGCAAATGTCCCTTTACTCAAATTAACTTAAGATTAATTAATATATGTATGCCCTAATTCATTCTCTGTACTGTTTTCGCTGAGTAATTACACATTGAAAGTTTACCACGTCCTTTTATTTTACTATACTGCCTGGGAGGTTTAAACATGGTCCTTCGAGCCGGATAATTGTTGAGATAAAATTGAAGACCAGTGTTTAAAAAAAAAAAAAATTAATTGTGAGGAATTAATAAGCAATTAATACCAGAAAATTGCACTCGTCGCAGTCGCCGAGAGGTTAAGTGTGAGAAAGTGTGGCTGGACATTAAAATTAATAGTGATTATTATTATTTTATTATTCACCCAGCACTCTAAAAGGTAGTATTTAAGGCGTTGGTTATATTATATCAGGTTAGTATATAAATTACTATTTATTTCTAAGTAACTAAATATTAAAAACGATCTGTGTTAAATTATTGATTATTATTTTTTGTCTTATTACATATTTTAATAGTTATTCATTGATTTATATCAATATTAATGCTTTAGTTTTGTTAAGCATAATTCTTAACTATTATTGTGATTAGTTTGTCGAGTCATTCTCGCGTAAGACATTTTAATAATTGGCACGTAGGTAGATGACCATATGATTGTACCATAATTATAGTTACATAGTTAATTTCTTTGTTATGTAACCTGATTAATTAGTGTAATTCCTTGTTTTAATGTTTGTTTGAAATATTGATTTAATTTAAAGTAAATTGATCAGTAATTATAGTAGACGTTTAATAACTAAACTTTAACGATTAGTTGTATTCTCAATAAGTTTATATACAATTAATTTAATTTAAAATTGTCACATTCCAGGGTTTTACACTTGTCTCCCAGGATGTCCGAAAAGAGTGAAAATGCGAAAGAAATTACGGACCTGATTAAAAGGCGCAGTAGTTATAAAGGTCGTATAACTATATTTTCTGGATTTTTAAAGTCACTAGATTATGCTTCATTAACAACAAAGGATATTAATGAGTTGGAATTGCGTTTGAATAAGCTAGAATTATTGTATGCTCAATTTGACGAAACCCAATTAAGATTAGAGTGTATTTCTGAGAACTTTGAAGCTCAGTTGACTGAAAGGGATGATTTTGAGTCTAGGTATTACAAAATCATTAGTCAAGCTCAAGAGGTGTTGTCAAGTTTTAAAAAACCACCATTACCACATTCGAGTGAATGTGGTTCTCGTATAGGAAATAATAAACTCGTCAAATTACCTACCATTCAATTACCCAAGTTTAGTGGATCATATAATAATTGGTTAGAGTTTCGCGACACATTCACTAGTCTTATACATTCCAACGAAGAGATTGATGAAGTCAATAAGTTTCATTACCTTCGCGCGTCTTTGGAAGGGTCTGCTGCTTTGGTAATTCAATCCATTGAGTTTTCAGCTACTAATTATGACATTGCATGGAATATGTTATGTGAACGCTTCGATAACAAGCGTCTGTTAATACAAAATCATGTTTCTGCTTTGTTTAATATCGAAGCTGCTACACGGGAGTCTTCTGTCTTATTAAAACGCATAATGGATCAACTAAATAAAAACCTTCGTGCGTTACAGTCACTAGGCGAACCGACTCAACATTGGGATACTCTTCTCATTCATATTACAACACATAAATTAGACAGTAAAACCTTTCGCGAATGGGAAGAGTACAAAGGTCGCTTAGACAGACAGGAATCCATTAAGTTACAACATTTTCTCGATTTTATGAAAGCTCGTACGGATTTGTTAGACACGTTAGAGTTTACACGTCATCATTCACACCAAACATTAACTAATAAATCTGCGAAACTTAAAACTATGGTTTCTGTACAAACAAATAATGTTGATAAGAGTGACTCATCATGCGCGTCGAGCTTATGCCCTAAATGCAGTGGCGATCATAGGCTAAATAGTTGTTCTCAATTTTTAGCATTAAGTAATGAAGATCGTTTACAATTATTACCTAGTTTTAAGATATGTTTCAATTGTTTTCGCAGTGGACATTATGCAAACCACTGCAAAAAAACCGGTTGTAAACTATGTAAGCGACGGCATAATACGCTCGTTCATGTAAACGATAATAATAAATTAAAACAGGTTTCACGCGGCGAGCAGTGTGATAAGAGCAGCCCCTCTCCCGCCGACTTTAATTCTAACGTGACGCTGTCGGCGAATATTAAATCATCAAATGAGGAGGGAGACACACACAGTGATCACGGCGACGTCTTATTATCGACTGCATTAATTAAGTTATATGATTCCAATAACGGTGAGTTCATAGCGCGCGCCGTGTTGGACAGCGGCAGCACGTCGTGCTTATTAACCGAAAGATTATATCGTCGATTAAATTTACCTTATATTCGTACAAATAAATCCCTAATTGGCATTAATAATGGTACTTCACATATTAATAAAATGTGTAATATACGTATTATGTCATTAAGTGAAAATTTTTCGACCAATTTAACTTGTTTTGTTTTGCCCTCAATTACAGATAAAGTTCCATGTCGTTCTATAGACGTATCAAATCTTAATATTCCCACTGATGTTTGTTTAGCGGATCCTCATTTTTACAAACCGGCATCAGTAGATTTGATATTAGGGGCTGATGTATTCTGGGATTTAATAGGGTCGCAAAAAATTGCTTTAGGAACTGGTAATCCAGTATTGTATGAAACTCGGTTAGGTTGGATAATTTCTGGCACGATAAATAATAATTATAATAAAAAGTGTTTCAAATCAATTCAGTGTAATTTTGTAAATCTTAATTCTATAAATACTGATAATTTAAATGAGAAAATTGATCATCAGCTCACACATTTTTGGAATTTAGAGGAAATTAGTAATAAATCAAATGATAATTATTCTAGTTGGACTTCAGAACATAAATTATGTGAAGAGCATTTTATAAAAAACACTACACGCTTAACCGATGGTAGATTTTGTGTCAAAATCCCATTAAAAGGGGATCCTAGTCTCTTAGGTGATTCCTTAAATCGAGCGAAGCAATGTTTTTTTTCTCTTGAGCGTAGATTACTATCTAAGCCGAAACTTTGTAAAATGTATCAAGAATTTATGTCGGAATATCAGTCACTAGGTCATATGACTGAATGTAAGCTTAGTTCAGAAAATAATGCTCATTTTATCCCTCACCACGGCGTTTTGCGTGAGAGTAGCACCACAACAAAATTGAGAGCTGTTTTTAATGCAAGTAGTCCAACGTCCACAGGTGTGACTTTTAATAGTATTCAGATGACAGGTCCTACAATTCAGGACGATCAGCTGTCTATACTTTTGCGATTTAGGCAACATAAATATGTTTTATTAGCCGATGTTGAAAAAATGTACAGGCAAATTGTTGTTCATCCTAGTGATAGATATTTACAGCAAGTAGTGTGGCGTAAAAATCCGTCAGAACCGCTTACGGCATTTAAATTGAATACCGTCACGTATGGTACTGCCAGTGCTCCGTTTTTAGCTACTAGGTGCCTCAAACAAATCGGTCTAGAGTGTGAAGACAAAAGGATCTCACAAATTATAATTCATGATTTTTATGTTGACGATTTGTTGACCGGTGGAGATAATTTGGTTGAGCTCAGCGACATTCGCGATAAATTAATTAAAACTTTAGCCACAGCTTGCTTACCTTTAAGAAAGTGGAAATCTAATAATGCTCAATTAGTTTCTGAATTTAATAAATCCTCTCACGATTTAAATATTGGTTTAACAGAGTCAAGTAAAACATTAGGTTTAGGCTGGCAGCCGGAACCTGACATATTATGGTTTCCTGTTGGTACTGTGAACTCGTGTGCGAATTCAAAGCGTGATATTCTTTCAATTACCTCACAAATATTTGACCCATTAGGTCTTGTGTCACCGGTGGTTATTAAAATGAAAATTCTTTTGCAAAAACTGTGGCTACATAAACTATCTTGGGATGAGAGTTTACCTTCAGAGATATTAGAATTGTGGAATAATATAGTCAAAAATCTACAATTACTAAATGATTTGCGCGTGCCACGTCATGTCTTACTAGAGTCGTATGTGCGACTTGAGTTTCATATCTTTTCGGATGCTTCAGAAAAGGCATATGGAGCTTGTTTATATGTCCGTAGTATTGATGAAACAGGTAAGGTTCTTGTTCGCTTATTAATTGCTAAAAGTCGAGTAGCGCCTATTAAAGCGACGACGATACCACGGCTTGAACTTTGTGGAGCCTTGGTAGGTGCTCGGTTATATGAGAAGGTAAAGAACTCTTTAAGGATAGAAGTAGCTTCTACTATATTTTGGACTGATTCCACCATCTTGTTAGGTTGGTTGAGAATGTCTCCATGTAAGTTACATACGTTTGTTCGTAATCGCGTTGGTGATATATTAGATAAAACCGGTGACTGCACATGGAGACATGTTCCTACCGAGCATAATCCAGCAGATTATATTTCACGTGGTGTGGAAGTGGAGACTATTAAGTCCCTTAATATGTGGTGGACAGGACCTAATTTTTTGAAGGAACCTATAAGTAATTGGCCGTCAACTTCATTTAGTGCCGAGATCCTTCCTGAATTGCGTTGCAATATATCATTAATAGCACAGACCAATATATTGTCAAATATGGATAATTCATTAAATAAGTTTATAAATTTTAACCGATTTTCTAATTTTAATAGACTAAGACGTGCGGTAGCCTTTGTACTAAGATTTATTGAACATTGTAGACGACGTAAGGTTAGTAGTAATTATCTCTCTCAAACTGAATTAAACAATTCGTTAAACGTTATCATTCGAGTTTCTCAAATGGAATCGTTTTCAGAATATTCTCTTTTAGTTAATAATAAACCCTTGCCACATAAAAGTAGTTTATTAAAGTTTAACGTATTTTTAGATCAAAATAGTTTGATAAGAGTTGGAGGTCGTCTCGATAATTCTGAATTTTCATATGATAAAAAACATCCTATATTATTACAGTCCACTCATCGATTCACAAAATTATTGTTCAATTTCGAACATATTAGACTTATGCACGCCGCACCTCAACTTTTATTGGCGTCAATTAGAGAAGTGTACTGGCCAATAGGCGGGCGTAATTTAGCTAAAGCCTGTTATCGTAACTGCATTAGGTGTTCACGAATGAGAGGCAATGTTGTAGCTCCATTAATGGGTAATTTACCAGGGCAGCGTCTTATTCCTGGGGGTTTCCCTTTTGAAACTGTTGGGATTGATTATGCAGGCCCTATGTCCTCTATTAATCGTCAGGGACGAGGTTGTCGAGTAGTAAAAGTGTATATCGCCATTTTCATATGTTTCACAACCAAGGCAATGCACTTAGAATTGGTAGGTGATCTGACGAGTAATACTTTTATTCTAGCATTGCGTAGGTTTGTTGCTCGTAGAGGAAAACCTACTGATATATACTCAGACAATGGGACTACATTTGTAGGAGCTTACAATGATCTAGCTAAGTTTTTGAAGGAAAAATCTGATTCCATAGCTAGTGATCTTTCAAATGAAGGAATAAATTTTCATTTCATTCCTGCGTATTCCCCTCATTTTGGAGGTTACTGGGAGGCTGGTGTGAAATCTACAAAATTTCACCTACAAAGAGTGCTGGGAAATTGTCATTTAACCTATGAGGAATTATATTCTACCCTAGTGCAGATAGAAGCTATTTTAAATTCACGGCCACTCACACCTCTTTCTACTCATCCGGACGATTTAACACCAATCACTCCAGGACATTTTTTAATTGGACGTCCCCTCACTTCTATAGCAACAAGGAATTACGAGGAAGATAATTTCAACAGTCTCAGTCGATTTCAGCGGATTGAACAGCTCAGGCAGCACTTTTGGTCTCGCTGGAATAAGGAATATGTTTCAGAATTGCAAAAGCGGACAAAATGGTGTACTGAAAATAAACCGCTATCTCAATGCACTGGTTCTGATCAAAGAAGATCATTTGTCGCCATTACATTGGAAATTGGGTCGAATTGTAGCGGTGCATCCAGGGTCTGACCAAATCGCTCGAGTTGCTGACGTCAAGACCGTTAATGGGATTATCAGAAGATCCTTTAGCAAGATCTGTCCGCTGCCCATCCAAGAGGACATGAATTGTTGAAAGTCAGGCTTTCAACGCCCGGGGGCATGTTCACAACGCACAGCGCCTAGCTTATTTTCATAGCAAATGTCCCTTTACTCAAATTAACTTAAGATTAATTAATATATGTATGCCCTAATTCATTCTCTGTACTGTTTTCGCTGAGTAATTACACATTGAAAGTTTACCACGTCCTTTTATTTTACTATACTGCCTGGGAGGTTTAAACAATGAATAAAATTCATGGCTGACTACTCAAATTTATGATGCCACTTCTCAGGCGCTTATTAAATAATAATCATTCCAAATGAATATCACAGGAAAAAAGGAATTTTAACAAATGTGCTATAGATATGGAGAGAGATGTGGTACCCATTACTGTACAGTAATACGTATACACATGCAATTTAGACTGAGGGGAGCGGCGCTAACGACAATAGATAATAAAGTAAACTTACGTGGATCTCGAGAAGGGTAACCTTAATCACGACACTAACTTCCATGTTCACTGCACGAAAACACCAGAGAGACTGAGACCAATCTATCGCACTAAAGGTTATATATAGTCTTCACGTCGGTATACTTGAAATAATATAAATGATCTACCCGATACTACTACTTTATAAACAGTGTTGCTAACAAATATTGGTCCGTTTGTTTACCTTTTTTTAAAATAGCATGTAAAGAGGTGATGTCGTGCCGGCTTTTCTTACAGTAATGAATAACTGTTACTGTACAGCTAGTTCTATGAATAAGCATTATTAAGAGTGGAAGCGAATACAGAGCTGGTAGCAAACAGACTGACAAACTTCTTCAATCGATGGTAATGTAAAAGGTATCCAATATGCACTTATACATCACACACTCATAATGATCACCAGGCGAGCTCCGTTTTCTTTTTTCCCGCAATCAGATAGTCTTTCAATATTATCATTTGCTAGCTATTTATTAGAGATACCAACTTAATTATCACAAGTAAGTATTCCACTCGATAAGTAGCATCTGGTATTTACGAGGCCGTTATAACCTCACTATTCTGTTTCATTACTCAGCCGAATGTTTCAGATAATATTCAATGTATTATTAATTTTAAGTAATGTATTATGTCGTTTCTTAAATACTAGCGATCTGCCCTCGCTGTCCTTTAAAGATAATTATTTATTTAATAGCAACCACCTACTGGACCAAGATACGCAATCTATGTCTATACTAATATTACAAAGAGGAAATATTTGTATTTTTGTATGTTTCACCATTATAATGCTACATTATCCCTGAGTAACATAGGCTATATTTATTACAGGAAAACATTAGGTATTGCTACTAAAATTTCAATAATGTAACCCAAGGTGTAAAAATTAGCAATAAAATGTGTTTCATCGCATGCGCCGTGGAAACTATTGTTGATAGAACAAAAAAATGTTCTACAATATTAAAAAACATATCAATATGTATAATAAGCTTCAAGATACCATATATTTTTAACAGAAAAGCTGACCACAATCAGACCACATCCAAAATTTATATTAATCCTTATCCAAATAAATCATTCCATATTCAAGACTGTTTCAATACCTGTAGACTACAAGAAACAATGCATTGTGGGATACATACAGGCATAATAGGCTCTGCTACTCGTGCGAAGCCAGGGCAGGTCGCTAGTTCTTTATTAGTTGCGTTATTTTGATATATGTCCTGTTAAAATATTACCGTAGATATAATTTATACGTCTTGATAGAAATTATCTTCATCTAAACAGACAAGACATTATTATATATTGCTTGATATATATTGTTCTGTAACACATAAAGACCAAAACAGTCGAGTAGTGTTTAGGGGCCACAACCCAGAATTAGTTCATAGACTTTAGATCTAAGTGACGAAACTAAAATAAATAATATATCAGGTACTTAGGTACATAATCCGTAAGGAGCTTATACTTAAATAACCCACGCTACTCGAAAATACTTATCAACCTATCTTGAGCATGTTACAGACATCGGAGGCCTAGCACCACCCCACCAAAAACACTACACTACTACACTAACTTGTCTTACCATTTTAATATGTACTTGATGTACGAGATGTCACTTGACAGACTAACTCATTCCTATCGAAACTAATGTTAAATGTGATAAAGTGAACTACCCGCGAATATTAAATTATAAACTATAAAGCTGATATGGATGAATGAATTAATAATCAAATATCACGATTCCGTAGTTTTTGAACAGGAACCAGGCAGTGCCTTGGACTTGTGACCAAGGTGTAGGATTAAGGGATCCCTTCATGTAATTACGACACTCACCTCCACTACCCGGTCTATCTTTCTTAGGTTAGGTTAACATAAGGCTAACCTAACCTAACATAAACCTAACCTAACCTAAACCTAACCTAAGGTTGTGTTAACACATCTAAATACAATGTAGGGACTCATAATAAATAAGACGTAAGAACTCACATGATCCTTAGTCCGAGAGGTCCAATATCCGTTTACTCGTTTGAGGCTGTCAAAAATCTTTGAATGTAAAAATCGCGACGGAAGTGACAATTAATTTTGTTTATCATTATCCTACTCTAATTATAGCCCGATACGGCCTTCACTATTATCCTACCCCAACTATACCCCGACGGCCGACATATATAATTTTAAAAGTGTATTGAAAGCAATCGCTTATATAATCTGTTTAAGCAGCAAGGTGGCAGCAATAGGTGTAGTTGGTTAGGGATTATTGTACGTGCGAATTGGATTCAACTGGAGCATGATTAATTTTAGTTAACATAAATTACCTACTAAGCCTGTTTAAGCGTTTGTGTACAATTACGCTTAGATTTCATTGTGTTTCTATGTAAATGATAACTTCAAATATATTATCTATATGTTGCTCAGCTCAAGAACATTCAAACAATTAAACCTTAAAAATGTATTACCACTCACCGCAGCCCATAGTGATAATACTAGAAATAACTTCTTGTTTTATTGATGCTTTACCACCTCGAAGATGGAGGAGGGAGAAGAGAAAATTGCTATAGTTTCTGTGGACTCTGAGCAAGATACCTGAGTATAATAGATCCGTTGCATTAAAGGGTTAGGGGTAGTCAGAAACATGAGAAAATGAGAATTTTCAGTATTTTTATTGCCATTAAATATTTTATTTTATTAAATTAATAATATGGCATCATTACACAATGTTTTGACTTAAAGTCACGAAAATTTGAAAACCTCGTAATGGAATGGGAGATAAGGAGGAGGGGAAGGAAGAACTACACTACACTACTAAAGACAAAATTCATTTTATGAAATGAAGAATTTCGTTGTCCTCGGGAAAAAAGCTTACAATTTGGAAACCATTTTCTGATTCAAAAATGTATCCCTTAAGGGATGAAATAACGCTTAAAATTTCGTTAGAGGTCGTGAGACTAAAAGTTTCATCTACATAAATTCAGTTTTATCATTCAAAGCAGATAAAATATGACGCTTTAGTCTCACTTTTATAACAATTCTATTGTTCTATACCGAGTTTAAACTATAATGGGTGGAGGACATCCATACTATCAGAGCAGCCAGACTTAGCTTTAGACCTTCAGCGAAGGGTTTAAGGTCCAAATTGAGATGCCATATGTGTATCCTTTCAGATCCAAGGCCTGACGGTTCCGTAGAGTTCCGTATTTCGTTAGCATACTAATGGACCCTCGAGGCGTTCATATTATTGTATTGTTAGTATTGTTAGTGCCCCTTAGAGTCGCTCGAGGGTTGTGTGCCACATTAACCAACTTTAAATGTGGGGGTATCATTGGGGAGTATCTACTTGCTGTTCGAAAGTTGTAAAGTGAAATTTTATGTTATTGTGTTCTGTATTGCATAATCTTAAGTTAACTTTAGTAATAAATGTGATTAGTCTGAACTTTTGATGAACTTTACATGATATCTGTGTAATGCCGGTTTCCTAGGGTGACGAACTACATGGACTAGTCCACACTACGCACCATGGGAAAAGTACGGGTCCGAGACTCGAGATGGTGCGACTGCGTAAGTTAGTCAGTAAAACTTGGTTTATGTTATATTATAATTACATTAAGAATAGTATGTTATATATTATGAACTCTATGCAATTTTACTTTTTCTTTTATTTAAAAAATAAAATTGATTAATTCACCAAAAATATTTATTTTATGAATGAATAATAATAGATGGACGAGCTTATTCAAATCTACTTCTAATTCATCCAGTGTATAAGTATGCAAGCGTTCTGCTCCCCGCACCAAAATAGTAGACTTCCCGGATTGAACTACCAATAGAGGCGCACGCAGCACGCTCACAATCCGCAACTATCCCCACTACTTTTGCTCAAATCTACAGTAATCCTCAAAATCTTCTGAAAATTATTAAAAATGTCATTCACATAATATTCGAAATTGTGTCTCTGTTCCAAAAACTTGAGGGTATAAATAATGCTGAACGATAATTTTAGATAAGCTAACTAAATTTCGAAAAACTGGCGCAATTAATTTAAAACCGAATGTTTTATTCATCCCACGTACATATGCGAATCCTTATTATGTAATCTAACTAATATGACTAAATTGGTATTCAAAGTAGTTCCAGCGGTTCCAAGGTTAGTGAAAACTTTGTATTTATACCAAGGAAAAGTAGAAGCGATATAAGTAGTGTAAGAGGTAATGATATTAATAAAAATGCAAAGATATCTTGTTTCTTTGTGGTAATAAGACACAAGGAATATTCTCCAATTATTATGTCAATTGCAAATAAATTATCTCTTGTTACAGCTGGTGTGCGCACAGTAGACGTCCAGGCGGTGGAGGGGATGGTAGCGCAATTCCCCTGCGACCTGGGGACAGCCGCCAATGATAAGGTCTACATGGTGTTCTGGTTCAGAGATGATGCTGGAATACCTTTGTACAGGTTAGATTGCACAAAATTATATGATTTAAGATTAGGAGTAAGAGAAGATAGACGTTCAAGAACTGTTCCACAAACTTTCAAGTATCATTACATCCTTCTAATAAATGCTACAACTAACTTGTGGATGGTATAACTAAAATTAAAATACCATCGTACGAATAATAAGAACTTATAATTGTTGGAATCTCGTTAAGATAGTTGTTAGACGTGATCGCGGCGATAATTACTCCGCATCGCGTAAGTTTAGTGCAACTTTAGTGTCACGAACAGCTAAGTGAATGTAATATGGGATCTTGTTAAACTCAACTAAATCCTTATTGAGTTTCAAACTTTGAATATGCATATGTGAAGATTTTCTTCTCAGCAGTTGAGCAAGTCTTATGAATCTTAAGCCTTTTTTGTTTGAGTTTTAAATTCCTATTTAAGAGCATTATCGGCACGTTAAATGGGAGTATAAGGGGTTTATGCTGCGAATAGTTCGAGATCAGCTTACTAGTAAAGGAAAGGATCTCAATGTTTCCGATAGCGATATGAATAAAGCTTTTATCCCGCTAAAACTTTTATCTTGCAATAATATTTACTTATTGATAGGTATGCTAGGTTTGGGGCCGTCTATGTATTACATAAGCAGGATTTTGCAATTAACAACAAAAATATGCAAAAGTAAGCAAAGCCCTAACCCCTTATCCCGTGCTCCTCATTCTGAGAAGGGATATTCAAGTTTCTATGTGCGAGTTTACTTTTTTATCGCTGACGTAATCACCATGCAGAACCCCCACTGCCCCTCCATTTAATGTTTAGGTAATACTTTTGCTATAAAAAAGATTACTAACAGTATGGATCACATACTACTAGAATTCCTTAACCCCTCCAACTAAGCTGAATGGTTGTGTTAGGAGTGGGTCACGTCAATAGTGCAATGGGATTTTAACCAACGACATATCGATCATGAATCAAACGCCTGAACCACTGAGCTACTGACCCTTCAATTGACTGGCTGACTTGAACGTTTCGTTTTCTTCTTGGTAATGTTTCAAACCCATTACATGAGTCTTTTTTGCTGCTGACATTTGGCCACAATGATTATGGGATAAATGTTCCAATTATATAAAAGAATGACGATTATTATATTAATAGGAGTCTTCTATACCAGCAAAGTTATTGTCAACGATATCTGTTTCCAAGAATGACAATATTGAATGGTTAATATTTATAACCAAACAAGGTTTTGCCACATTTGTAGCTTGCTTCCAAAAATGTGTCTCTCACTATCGACCCCTACTGTCCACTATCATATTAGCAGTATTCTAGTATATACATTTCTAGGCAACCAACAAAGGTTTTGCTACTGACATCGAGGGTATAGTTTTTATATTATCGTTGAACGTCCACAACGTGTAACATGAAGGCATAAGTAAATTGTCTTTCTGGACACGCGTTTTTAAGCAAAGCTGGCGACCCGCCAGGCTGAATGTTATCAGACCCCCATTTCCAACCAACACATTAGCCTGGCTTAATGGAACGTTATAGATGACTGCACAAAAAATCTGTTACATAACCACCGATACAATCGAGTTTTTGATCATTTATTATACCCTTCCGTGAATGTGGATTGGAATGCTTTCAACTCATCTTTGGAATTCGAAACTCTTGTGGAATAGATGATTCAATTGAGAGTGAGTATGCACGCAATTTGAAGCTGCTATATATTATTATTTCACACACACTTTTAACCCCTTAAGAATTCATTTTCAAATTTAGGATATGCTTTAAAAATCAAGCAAGAAGTCAGGGATAACTTTGATACATAAATCAAAAAAATTAAAATAACTATTTTAGCTGTATATTTTATTTCTTTTAGAAAAGAAGAAAAAGTTCTAAAGATGATCTATATATTTTTATATTCGTATTTTAGATAAAAAAATACTTATTTGATACTAGCGATTATACCAGCGACATTCAGAAAATTTATAGATATTTGGTAAAATAGTCAGATAACAGTCACACTGGCGCTCTGCCAGTTGGTTAAAAAACTGGCAAGACTTACTCCCTGACGAATTTCTTACTGAGTGAATTATTTCTTTAATAAGTGAACGTAATACTCTTTTTTCTTGTACCGTTAGTATTTTATAATTATTTTATAAATAATTTTTTTTATTCCGATTACCTTCTTACTTGGAACTATAAACAGACAAAAATAAGATGTAATTTGATAATAATTTGCCAATATTGTATTAAGATTATCCATGCATGCAAGATGATAAATAGATCAGATATATAAAGAATCAAATTCATAACATAAAGAAAACAATAATATACGAGCCATAAACTATTGGAAAGTAAGACGTAATTAAATAAATTTCAAGCACTCATAAAACAGTATAAACTTTAAATTTAATGTCACAAACGTTTTAATATAACGCGAAAAAGCGAAGAAATAAAGTAAAAAGAACATTGTCGGGACCAAGTTTAAAATTCATTAGCAAACAAAGTAAGTCTGGATTCTTAGGGATGTTTATTGCTCTGCAGCATAGGCAAGAAAACTATACGTTTCTGCAAGTTTGGCGCAATAATTAATTCATACGGACTGACTTGCAAATTTTCAACATGTACTCTGGAATTGTATTTTATGTTTGTTGGGTTACGCGCTTCGGTTGGGACTGACAAGATTTCAAAGAACTAGTTGCCCGTCATAACTTCGTTGAGTTATAGTTTCTCTCATATGCATGCTAAGTGGGAACAAGTTTCATTCTTTATACTTTAATAATAATAGTAAAAAAGAAGAAATTTAAATAAACGATTATTCATAGGACCAACTCTAAACCAACTCCGGCGCGCCCGATTAATAGAGTCAAAGTGGCGGTCAACCCCCTACGGCTCACACTTGTCAATCTGTTATGACAGACCGTCAAATTAACTTTGCCCTCGAATAAGGAGTCGCCAACATAAAATTTAAGGATTACCATAATTCCTAATTGGTTTCCACGTTTTCATCGCAAAATTATAATTTTCTAATAATACCAACAGGGTTATTAACCAGCAACACCTTCACATTAAGTACTTGAGCCCAGCGGTGACTTTTTAATAAGAAAATATGACACAATACTCGCAAACAATGGCCTCGTTAAAATAAATGGAAGTTACCTTCAATGAATTAAAAGAGACATTCTAACAAAAATACAACATTTGCTCACTAATTATATTCTTTGTTTTTCAGAGATCTAGATAATGGAGTTTTATGTATTATTTCTAAGTAGGATTACCTCTTATATTACGGTTTTTGTTGTTTGCTTTTATTTTTCGACAATTCCTAAAAAAATACGCAGTTTTTTAATATAATGTATTCGTTCAGGAATAAGGCAAATTATGACTTGATCCATCATTATCACTTAAATTTCCTTTAATATTACAAAAGGTTTTATGGGATTCTGAACTTATGAGGGCTTCTAGTGCCACTTGGTAATTGTATCTATTAATTTCTATCGATTTGGTGGAGGTATTTTAGATATAAAAAATAATCCTCTATAATAGAACGTTAGAATCATTTTCAACTTTGAGAATTAATTAAAAAGCAGGTGTTGAACACTATCCAAACTAACTGATTCAGGAAGTCCGAACTTTAATACGTTCTTGAAGTTTCCAAATATTTCACTGGTTTACCCACTTAAGACAAATTGCCTCGCCCGTTTTAGGGTTTTTTCAACTCATAATTTCTCCATTCGCCGCCTTGAAACTGGTTTAAGTACTGTAAAGTGGGTTTGACATTACCTAACTTTGTGATGCTTTTAGCCTATTTTCCACAAATCAAAACTCATAGTTTTATAATATGAGCTGCTGATTATTAATAAAAAACTGTCGGAACTGATTATACTAATGTTACTGATAATACTGATGATGACCCCAATAATACTAAGACTACTATTGATGCTGATGATTTTGAGAAAATACTGTTACCACCCAACGCTTCGTCAAGTTGTTTAAAAGATGATGTAGTAAACGTATTTAATTCTCTAAGGATGAAAGTCTTTTTCGAACCTTTAACGAATACCCACTTTAACGTACCCAAACGCACAAATTATAACTATGAAATAGAAGTAAAATGCAATTTAGCATTTACCATAACTTTGTCAAAAACTTCCTGCAATAGAAACTTTTACATGTTAGCTAAGTTTCTATTCTCGTGTTATATAAAGTAGGTAAATTTGATATTGCGTTACCTGTATAAAAGAGATGTTACACTTCTAAAAGACGATCATCTTGAGATGAAGAGTTGAAAAGATAAGTCTCTGAGGTTGACTTGTGGCGATTATATCTTCGCTAATAGCAGTACTATTATAATAATTTGACATGTGTGTCATTTTCATCATTATCATTTGATGGTCAAATCGTCTTTAATAAGAATCAGTTAACAGGCATGCCATCTTAAATCAGTTTTAAATCAGTTGATAGGCGGATCTTAAATTAATATTATTTAACCATCATTTTTACCATCTTAATCAATATGATTTGATTGACATTGTAACTTAAAGTATTTATTACCTGATAGGTACGTCGTCTTAAATTACTTATAATACTAAAGATACTGATAATACTGATAATACTAATGATAATACTTATACTAATAATCGTACTGATACTAATAACACTAATGATACAATGCAAATCAATTTTAAACTTAAATCTAAATAAGTTAATAAGTATGCCACCATCATCATCAATCAAAGAATGTTAATGTCAACACAATCAGCAATAGACCAATATCATAGTGATAGCAACAATCATGATTGTCGTTATGGTTTAGATGATAGATATTATGACATAAATAAACTGTGTATAATTGATAGTTAGGTTAATAAAAATTGATTGAATGTTACCATAATAGATACAATAAAAATGTAAATAAACATTGAGCAAAACAAAATGGTATTAGAAACAAATATCGCTAGTGACCTCGACCCGACGATTATTCGATTCCATTTCAATTCCGATCTCAAATAACAATTCATACGCGACATATTCAGTATAAAAATACAGTGGTTTGTGGCTTTATTTGTTTTAGTCCATTTTGTTAGATTGAAATTCTTCTTTACTACTGTTAGCAACACCGTTTATAAATTAGTGTTCACGGGTAGTTAGTTATATCCGTATATCCTTTAGTGAGATAGATTAGAGTCATCTCTCTGGTGTTGTCGCGCAGTAGTATTATAGTGTCGTGTTTAAGGTTACTCTTCTTGAGGTTAGTGTTGACTAATCAAACTAGCTCTTTATCTAGGCCGTCCCGGCTTCGTACGGGTGGATAATTTTTGGCTCTCCCGCATTTCGGTGCCTCCTCTCTCGCCGCGATGCTCGCTGCGCTTCGTGGCGCACCACACCGGCTCGTCAGCGTGTATTTTTTGTTTACATTGACATTTTTAATTTCGTTATATCTTTTGAATGGAAGGTCCGATTTCAATAATTCAAAAAGTAATCAACGGGTACTGAAATAGTCTATACGAAATATTTGGATAAGAATTAATACAAAAGTATGGAAAACTTTTAAATATGAAAAACATTTTATGACTAAGTTTTTTGCTCCTTTTGTTGGTTTTAGTAAGAATTTCTGAGGATCTCTAATTTATTTCTAGTGATAAATATAGCCTATGTTACTCAGTGATAATGTAGCTTTCTAACGGTAATTTACGGTAGAATTTTTGAAATTGGTTCAGTAGTTTTCACGTTTATTCGTTACATACAAAAATACAAATATTTCCTCTTTATAATATTAGTAAAGATAAGTAAATTAGCAACACCGTTTATAAGTTTGTATTCACGAGTAGTTCTTATTCCCGCTATAATTTATAACAAGACAATATATATCCTCTGTTCCAATAGACGTGCTATTTGTCAAATGGATCTCGCCTGGTGAACATTGTGGCTGTACAAATGATGTGGTGTTGTAATGATGGGTTAACCTATTGGGTAAACGCAACGTAGATACTGCTACTAAACCGATAAATAATCAAATATAATCTCTAACAATTACGAGAGGAACCTAAGAGTTCCTTGGACTTATGACCAAGGTGTAGGTTTAAGGGCTTCATTCAATACCCATGTTTTCTGTTTAAACCTAAGGTTAGGTTAACCTAAGCCTCGAGTAAGCGACGTATATATATATATAAGATTTGATTGTTTGTATGTTTGTTAGTTGCGTATAGGGTATGCGTATATATATATCGAAAAGTACTGAACCGATTTTGAAAATTCTTTCACCGATAGAAAGCTACATCCTTTCCGGGTAACATAAGCTATGTCGTGTTGCCATAAATATTCTAATTAAAAAGATATGGCCATTAAGTGCCATAACGTGGTCACTTTGTAAATTGAAGGGTTTCTCAGTAACTACTAATCCGATTTAAAAATTCTATCACTGATAGAAAGCTACACTATTCGTGAGTGACATAGGTGATTTAGTGTTGCCATATACATTTTTTCATTAATAGATATATTCTTTATAATGATGAACAATATTCCAGCAGTACTGCTGCTATATATTGATTCTAAGTTGTCACTGAACGCGCAGTTTGAATAAAAATAAATTAGCGAATTATTAAAAATGTAGGCATTTTATTTGGGGCTTCGCCATCGTTTATTGGAATACATAAAACATTTAAATGGTTTTTATGAAATAACAAACGCGCTGATATTTTTTGTAGTTGCACAAAAACTGAATTAATGTGTTTACCATATATTTTATTATTCAGAGTTGACTAGTGGGAAAATTTTAGTTATAACACTCGTCTTTTGTTTGACACAATTTCGAGTTAGCAACACCGTTAATAACTATATATATTAGCAGGTTATATTCCAAGACGGTATATAACCTCTGTTCCAATAAACTTTATCCAGATGTCATACGGAGCTCACAATCAACGCCTAAAAATGGCCAGAGGAAAATAGTTCCAAAACGCTAAAGAAGATCCAATATTCTTCAATGCCACTAAAGCAAATAATGTGAGAAAAAAATTATATCATTGTCTCACTCAGAAAACTAAATAGAAAAACAGACTAAATAAACTAAATAACGAATATACATTAATTCTCCTGCGAGTGGCAGAGTATGATTGAATAAGTGAACGATTTGAATACACAGTGAAGCGAGGGCGGATCTGTTAATTTAGTATACGTATATGCTCCATACTCTTCACAGGAAAACAGTTTATTCATAAAAATCTTAAAACTGGAAATGTTTTCAATAAGCTCAATTTATTTTATCACACCACGAGTCCCTTTTTGTAAAATAAACAACGTTTAATTTCGTTACATCGCGGTTGAGCTTTTGTCAAAAATACGAATATTTACAGCAAAACCGAGTGCTTCAAATAATAATGTTTTATACAAATGTAATGCTACTCCAATATACCTCATTATTAATGAAATGATTTACTATTTATTGTTATACACTTAATAATTGCGTTCTCCTTCGAAAAAACTATTTTATTTTTACAAACCGACCTGCGCGAATCCGTTCGCGTGTTGCTCCGCTCCTATGGGTCGTAACGAGATGTTAAATAGCCGAAGTTACTCCTTGTTATATCAGCTATCTGCCAGTGAAAGTCCTGTCAAAATCGATCCAACCATTTCAGAGATTAGTCGGAACAAACAGAGAGACAAAAATTGTAAAAAAATTTGTTATTGTTATATGTACCGTGTGCGTGTTAACATCCATATGCACTTAGTAAAAAGCGGTTATTTTAATATTACAAACAGACACTACAATTTTATTTATTTGTATGAATATCTAACATCTATCTTTATTTATGTCAGGAAAGACTTTCACTCTCAGAACTATTATTATAGTACCTTCAGAAAAACAGACTGAGTCACCAATTTTGACGTGTCAAACGTACTTTGTAAAAAGTCTAATTAAAATAAATAATTTTGAGTTTGAGTAACAAGCAACTAGCCATCGAAAAATTTCACAGAAAGATTATAAATATGAAAAAAAACGCAATTCAATCGTAGCCATACTTAAAAGCTTCACTCTTTTATTGAAATTGTTAATTCTAAATTAAAGTTGTTAAAGTAAAGTATCTGTTCCGTCTAATTAAAGTATTGTTGGTGTTATGTGAGCGTGGTAACAAAAGTAAAATATTACAAACGCTAGTCCTTTAGTCCTCGTTTGTTAAGTTTGTAGTAATTAGATTCTGATTAATTATTACAATAATTGTTTCACTATAGAAATAACAAAAATATCAAGTAATTTGTTAGTTGTTTACAATTTAGAAAACACTCAATTTTGAAGTTGAGTTTTTTCAACTTTGATAAAAAAAATAATTTAACAAAAGGTTTGACTATGTAATTTTTTTTTTAAGTTTGTCGCCGGCTGTTTTTAACAGATAGCTTTCCGAGCTGGTGGTAGCTTTAAACAAATTTCAGATTACTGTCTGTCCAACAATTTAGTGAAAAGATTTGATCTACAGAGCTTGTGTCAGACGGAAGTGAGGTTAAGCGCGGCATATCCGGCAGCACAATAGCTGGGCGGAGCGGTCCGGACGTCAGATACGCATTAGCGGTAATAGAGTTATTGCGGCTCTATTGTGCGCGATGCCGACCGACTACGGACTATTGTCTACTGCATTCATGTACTTACTTCAGCATCTTTGTCTGGATGTCCCAGTTCGATCCTAGTTATGCACACATTCTCAAAGGTGTGGAGAAGTCTTAAGACAAGAAAACCATCAGAACATATAGTAAAACATTCTTAATTATAATAATTTTGATAACCTCTAATAGGTTATGTAATTTGACAGTCTGTTGCGGCAGTAAACAATCCCTATAATAGTTTTCGGGTAGCTAGTACTATGTTGATGGTTTTATAACTTAGTTTGGTTATATATATATATTATGATAGATAAGGTGAATAGGAGCGGATGGTCCACCTGATGGTAAGTGGCCACCATCGCCCATGGACATCAACAAAATAAGAGAGAGAGTGGGGAGGGGGAGTGAAGAAAAAATGCTGCGGTTTCAGCGGACCCTGAGCGTCCAGAGTCCACTAGATCCGAAGCATTAATAGGATGGGAGAGGGAGGGGGTAAGTCCGGCTCTACCAGATAGCGTCTGTGACACTTGGCAGTCGGATTCTCATGCTCGTGGTCGCAAGCCAGTTGGTGAACAGATTCTCTACCATCAAGGGGGTGCTGGGTTAATCAGCTCTTACGAGATGCTCTCCCAGCGGGAGAGGGGACAGAGCCAGTCAGGGAACAAATCCCCTACCAGCAACAGTCTTATTAATAAAAGTGCCCCGTAAACCTGCACTTAGGTCTCAATTCTCAGACTGGGCCCATTTTCCTGTCTGAATGGCATATTTTTGAAATGTTATCAACGGCCTCCAATTTAAAGTTCAATTATCCATGATTACAAAGCTAATATATATCACACAATTACGTTAAAAGTAAATAAAGTATATTACAAAAGAGCTAGGTTTGTATTTTTTTATATACGTATATTAAATCTGAGCGTATCTGGAAATATTAATATTTCAGCAGCAATCAGAATGGGTGCTTAACGTATCTCGTAAAACCTGATTTTAATATACTGTAATGTAATTATGTTTGTTGTGAGAGAAAATTAAGATTTCGCAATATGGATATATCGAGTTTCATTTACGGGTCAAATGTCGTTGTTACCTGCAGATATAACATGCACTTTAATAGAAAAACTGAGATCTGGGACTTGAGACCCAAGACATAGTCTTGCCTAATCTAACATTCAAAGTTATCGCACCAGTGGGAACGTGTTTAGGATAAGCTAAGTACTAAGTAAAGTACTACCCTATCTAGATTGGATCTCATAACAATAAATTACACATGTGAAGTAAATAAACCATTACTTTGAGTTAAACATGTTTTTCGTATTTTTTTCGTAATTGCGTATAATTTATTGTTAATTAAAAGTTATATAATATGAAATGAACACGATAAACCTAACAGGTAAGCGTGATTGGTGCGTCATTGTGTACTAATTTCAGTTTTAGTACATTCGGTAATTACTCTCCGCTTACGAGGATTTAACAAATTTATGTGATACTATACCGTTTAAACGCTTTGGTACCTTTTAAAAGCTCATTTTTCTATATTAACTTTTATTCAGGATTAGCGACCAACCTTCGCTTTTTATATTAATGAAGTGCTCGTATTTTTACTTTTTATAATTTTCTTAAAAAAACAGTATCATCCACTGTATCATTTACGCGATAAAATAGTAGTGGTCCTGTTGCGCTTCCCTGTGAAATTCCATAGCATTTTTTTTTCTCCATTCCAGTCAATCTCACTAATGACACTGATGCCTAAAACTTACTACTATTCATATAATCAGAATTTGAATGGTTACACTTATTTTTGCATATTTAGAATCTCTTCAATGATCAGTCAATACTGTAAGACCATTTTGATCAACTTTTCTATCTATTCTTATTTTATTAATTTCCATTTATCCTCATCGATGCTAGTGTGTAAACATAAATCTGTCCATATTTGCTCTCAGGATGTTGAATCATACTGACTGCTCTACAAGTCTACACAAATCTAATTAACGAATGAAACTTCGTACCAAATACATTTCCTTTTGATATTTACTTATATTTGTTTGCGCTCCGAGTTTTAGTTAATGCTTTTATCTAACTACATTTTGCTTGCAACTTTATTTGAGACTAGAAATTAACATTGTGCTACTATAGCATACTGGCATTAGTGGTCCCCATCTGTGTACATTAGAAGAGAAAAATGTAATGATTATGAGGTTTTGGCAATACCTATAGCAGAAATTAGAAATCCCAAAAATGATCCTGAATTTCTTAAGATTGCTATACGATTGCAATTTAACCTTATTTAAATTGCAAATTATCTCAGTTAACGAATATAACTACATCACACGCGTCTACGAAATATGTAGAGCAAACATCCTGATTGGTGCTGAAAAATTAACTCTCGTAATTCTCGATGCATTGCGATTGTTCAGGGAATAAACTTAACAGTTTTACGATATTTTCAAATGACGAATACTGTGTTAACTGCGATGAAGAAGAGAAATATATAAATAATAATTTAGACAGAATACAGAACAATATACAACAAATTTCGAAAGTGGTGAAAGTTAATTGATTCTTCCCATCTCTAAACCTTGATTGTTGAATTTTGGGACCCTTGATATGTTACTTTAGGAAACCATTAAAAAAACTTAGAGTACTAGATAAAAATTGGAATATTTAGAATAATAATTTGGCATTATTTTTATATGGAATATTTATCAAAATCTAGAACAACAAGTAAAGCAAGTAAGGCATGATAAAGTTCTCGAGCCAGTTCCACACTATTCATTGCAATCCCAGCTGCATTGTCTCAGCACAAAGGCGCCGTTCAGGTATTAAACTCACCGGTAAATAGAAATCCTCGGCTATTCGCACTTTTGTCTTTATAGTGTTTTGATGCACACTGTCTATATACACTTTTAATTAAATTAGTAGAAATACAGACACAGCAGAATCAAGTATAAAATGAAAACCAATGTGATAAAAGCTGTAAATATTTGACCAAATTTTTGGATCTATCTGTATGGGTAGTGATAGAAAGAAATTATAATGAAAGAAATGATTTGGTTTAACTAGTTTAGTATCAACAACCATGTCCGGTCAAAGCTACTAGTATTAAATAACGATAGAACAGAGTCAAAAAATCTGTCTTAGTTGCAGCATTATCAGATGTATCAGTGCTTATGGAATAGTTAAACACTTCAAAATTTGGTGACCTCTTTATTGTAGAAAACGTTTAATTTTTCACATGACTTTTGCGTAACAGAAGTAGATATCTCACCGAAAAGAAGGCATCCTAGTTTCAAGATAAAATATAATAACTGAAATATCTGCAAGTATTCGACCCACTTCTGTTCTCTACGTTGTATTCAGAGCAATCAGTCAGACGCCATTGTCTCAGCATAAAGCCGTCATTCAGGTATTAAAACAAAGAATTTCAAATTAAACTACATTATATTTTACTATTTAATTGATTAATTTTCATTTTTCTCATATTTTTACACAAAACTCAAGACCTTGAATAACTATAAATTTCGTTCACGAATTGTAAAAGCTTTCGAATTCGTTGCATATATAGTATTTATTATTTTACTTTTAAGGCAAATTAAAGTGTAAACCTATGAATAAAAGAGCTTAATCCAAATCTGGTGATAAATTAATCTCTAATCTCCCAACAGTTATTACAGTTAGTTTGTCCTTGAGTAATATTTCACAGCGCGGATTATGTAGCCTAAAGGACTCAGATGAACGTTTGCTAGTTTATATCTAGGATCCCTTCAAATGAGGTTATGTGGTCCTTTTAATCCTATATAATATATGTTATTTAAGGATTTAGCATACATCAGTAATAAATCGTGTCAATAAATCCCTCAGGTTCTCCCTAAGGTTACCTGCGTGGCAACCACTGTTTTATTTTAACTTCCCTAGCCACAGATAACACACAACTGACTCAGCTAACGCCATTTTACGTGTATGCCTTGCATATGCATACGATACCATACGACGTTTTGCGATATCTCATTGTCATCTTTCTCCCCATGGAAGTCTTAAATGCCCACAAGATGTGCCTACAACAAAAGTAGGCTCTAACACCAAGCATCGTGTATAAGATATAATGGTAAATTTATAGCTCTCAAGATCCTTTGGAAGAACCTTATGTCTCAATTTAACCCTATTATAGTATACCTTAATATAAATAAAACTCTCCGGCAACCTTAGAATCATTAGAATGATGATGATGATGACAGCTCAAACGGTATTTCAATGAAATCAATATCCTTCAACGAAGAGAAATGACCAATATTTTTAAATAAATCTATTTTAAATTTAAAACAGAATAGAATATACTGATTCAATTTATCACGCCAGTTCCCGTTGAAACTGTCCATAATTAACAAAATAATTAATTGCTCAGCATCAAACAGTGGTCATACATACACACATACATACATACACTACAAGCTATGTGCTAGTTGCAGTACTTTCAAATGTAGATTAGGTAATTAAAAGCATTATAATTGATATGTATTTAAATATTGATATAAATCAGATCAGGTTTTATTAGTTTAGAGGATAATCTCAATCATTCAGAACGGCGTCTTGAGTGACGTCACGTCGTGTAGAACAATCATCTTTGTATAGTAGTTATATTACCTTAGCCATTACTCTAAGATAATGGTAACAACATTGGTATTCTGTACGACGTGACGTCACATTGTGTTTCACGACAAGTGAATCTTTTATCCTATTTTGATAGGGTTATAATGCGCAAAAAAAATTAAGGGTATGTGACAGGAAAACAGCGGCTGAATTAGGTTCCTTAATGTTTCCATGGTATAAGAATCTTCAAGTTTGGGAAGTTCTAGCTTACTCATGGCTTAGATGTGACTATCGGACCCGCGTGATATCGGTCGCGTGTTGATCCGTTCCTAAGAGCCTAAGTTACTCCTCGTTACGTCATCTGCCAATGAAAGTCCCGACCGAATCGGTCCAGCCATTTCAGAGATACACATAATAAAATATTTTATATTTAGTTTAAGTACTTGTCGAGCAATTTTCTTTTATCTTGAGCAAGAAATACAAAGAAAAATTGAGAATAGCGTAAATTTGTGCAAGAACAAAAACTCATACCTACATAATAGGTATATTATCCCTCAAACGAATTTTTATAGAAATTATTATATTTGTTCTGGATTTCATATAAACTGTAACTCCTAGTAGCTCCAAGTATCTCAGAAAGGCAATAGTGGGTCAGCTAGTAATAAGATAAAATATTTTAACTAATTTTACATTTCAAAACTAAATTTGAACAGAGAAATCCAGCATCTTTGATAAATGAATCAAAGAAGAGCATTAACTAAATTATCTCACTATCTTGGATCTCAGTCTGTTTTCGACGTTCCTAATAATGATTTACGATTGGACCGATTTTGGTAATAATTCATATTTCATAGTCCTCTAATTTGGTGCAAATTAACGTTAATGGACGTTTTCGCTTCACTGATATAGACACACTTTTACTCTGTATTTTATTTATTGTATAAATCCATCTACCTCTTATCTATATCTTCTGATACGTGATTCGCGTACATACAAACAAGGATATTATAAATAATTCTCAAATAAATTTTTTTTAAATAACTTCCATGGTCAGACTTAAGATAAGATTAAGATTTTGATTTTGACCCGTGAGGGGACGGGTTAGAATACTATTCCCCTCTGCCGCTGGGAGAGCATCTCGTAAGAGCTGAGTAACCCAGCACCCCCTTGGTGGTAGGGAATCTGTTCCCCGACTGGCTTGCGACCACCAGTATCAGCGAATACGACCGCCAAGTGTCATAGACGCGTTCCGGTCGAGCCGCATGTGGGCCAGACTTACCCCCTCCATCTCCAATCCCATTAATGCTGCGGATCCAGTGGACTCTGGGCTCTTGCTCAAGGTCCGCTGAAACCGCAGCATTTTCTTTTCTACACTCCCCCTCCCTACTCTATCTTCGAGGATGCAACGCATCGAAAAAGCAGGGAGTATCTTTTCTTTTGCCGATCTCCATGGGCGATGGTGGCCATTTACCATCAGATGGACCATCTGCTCGTTTGCACCTTATTTACTATAAAAAAAAAATATTCCAGTGTCACCTGTGAGGTCACGGTTAAATTCATTCGCAAAACCGGGTCCGTGAACATAGAGTCATTGTTACTCTATGGCAATTCTTATATACAGTCTTCAGTGCCTGTTGACTTTAGACAAATATACAGACTGGACAATTTTGATATTCAAATACACTATTTTTAATTTCAGTTAAAGGTGTGTGAACACACAGTGTCTAAAGCATGTCCCCCATGTAGAGTTACAGACTTAAGACTAAATAATAACTATTTAATGAAATAGCTGGTATATAACAAGCAATGACGGCTTGACTAGAATATCATCCTGGAGATTATTATACTTTGGACTCAGACCATCATCGTTACTACTAGAATACTCGCGATATAATAATTATTTTGTCCGTCATTGCGTCGTATTTATTTGGTTAGGTTTTATCTTTACGTTAGCACAACCGAATGATGCCAATTTCGAAAATCAAATGTTACCGAGATCGTAACAAACAGGCTGCCACACAAATCAGTATTGCCAGCATCATAACTAACAGAATGCTATTTGAATTAGTGTTTCCAATATCATGAGTAACATTATGCATATGTGAAACTAACAATTGCAATCAAATTTTACCGTGACCCCACAACATCTTTGATGTCTATGTCGGATCCAATGTGTGTATATTATTGGTAAATTACCCATGCAAAGCCGGGGCGTGTCTGTAGTATATAACAACGCAACGGCTGCAAGTGTCACCGTATATTTTAATTACCCCATTGTGATTGTGACTGCAGAGCTTTGTTCCTTACTCCTAAGACAATACCAACCCGTCATTACTCAACGCTTTGCTCTACTCTGTTCTCTCTCTCTCTCCGCTCTACTCTGACGCCTTTATTTCACTCAAACTTGTTTTAGATTATCACATTCATTTATCAAACTTTCCACAAACAATTTACTAATTTGACGCTGTCTTTTAGAGGTTTTATTAGGATGAGGGTATATTTAATTTGTATTATATTTTTGATAACTCATAAGAAAATCTTACTTTGTATTTTATTAAACCACTCAAAAACAGCTAAACGGATTAATATGAAATTTGGTACACAGATACTTTATAACTTTCATTAAAACTCAGGATACTCTTTTCCTGAATAAAACAACAGTTCCTTCGGGATATATATGAAAATGTTCGAACAGATTTTCATGATATTATAAATACTCTATCTCGGTCCTAAGTCCAAGGCACTGCTTAGCTTTCTGTCGTAATTGTAAGAGATGCGTTGCGTTTATCCAATAGTCCATACAATATCTCATAATGTTTTCAAAATTTGTTGTTTCAATTTTATTGTTGGTTTAGAGGAACATATCTTCGTTTCTTTTTATTGTTTTTTTATGGTAGGTATGGCATAAACAAGCAACAGTCTACATGGTAAGTGGCCACTGTCGCCCATAAGCATCGCATATACAAGAGATACACTCTCGTTTTGCCGATGCGTTGCAACCTCCAAGATAGAGTGGCAAGGGGGAGTGAAGTGAAAAATGCGGCGGTTTCAGTTGACCCTAAGCGGGAGCCTAGAGTACACTAGATCTACACCTTTGATAATTGAGGAACGATTGAGGTTGCAAGGCAGACGGAGGATAGAACCCTTATCACCGAGGGGTTCTGGGTTACTCGTCTCTTACCAGATGCTCTCCCAGCGGCAAGTTTTCAGGTGAGAGTAAATTTAGTATTCAGTAATATTTGATTACCTTATTAAGTGTGTAGTTAGATTGACATAGGTGGATAACGAAGTTTTGATAGACCGCAGTTACGCTCGTGCACTATTCGGATAATGAAATTCATTCTAATGTATCTTGGTACAAGCTAGCCGAGTTTAGCGGTTTTATAAAAATCACACACTTATTCCAACCCTTAGTAATGGAGACATTGTTGACTCATGCTGGGTCATAACACCACACTACTGCACAGCTGTAATTGTCATCAGGCGAGCTTCGAGGGACAACTGGCTCAAGTCTATAGCAACAGAGGTTATATACAGTCTTATAATAAAATAAAAAGGTCAACCCGCCCTTACATATCAAATATAGTAAATTTAATTCTTTATTTTTTAATAAAGAATTAAATTTACTATATAAAAATAATTCTTTGTTTTATTAAAAAGATTAATTAAAATAATATAATTCAAATTAAATTACAACACACTCACTATTTGTACAATGTATTGCACACACACAAGTGGCAATACATCGGTTACTACTTAACAACGTTACTCGTAGATGATTAAACAAACTAAATTAAGTGATGTTTGGTTACATGACAAAGCTTTGATCTATTACTACACTAACAACGAGAACATGTACGTAGTATAATTTCATTAAATGGTCTAGATATTGCCCTCGCTTAACTGAGGAATGAATACTACTTATTTGCCTTAAAAACTGTGGAAAATTTTATCTTTCCTTGTAACGTAAGAAAATTAATCAAATATTATTTAGTTTCTATAGATTTCTTTTAAAAATAATTCTGCTTTGACAACATAACATTATTTCTCAATCTTGATAGATCTAACGCTGTTTGACTAGTGATTTCATAAAATAGAAACTGATAAGTAATATAGTATCTTATTAGGAATAAACTCACTCACAATCTTTCTTCTTACAAAGCTTTAATTTTAAAATCATTAATTAATCAAGCAGTTAATGGTCCACTGCTGAGCCGGTTCTCCTTCTCAGAGTAAGGAGTCCACGCAATTTTTAAATTGTAGTGTCAAACAGATATTATTAACTGTAAGAATTCTGTGAAAAAGTCTGGGTTACAATCCCCGGGCACTGCTAGACTTCATCTGTAAGGTGCATGTTATTATAGTCTTCTACGTGCATTATTGCTTATATCTATTTGATAATAACTGCTTGGTACGAGAAAAAAAGGTGCAGTTATACTGCCCAGTAACACTCAAATGACATTATTAACATGATGGAAGTCAAACAGTGCCTGGGGTGTGAGACCCAGGAGCAAGATTAAAGATGTCTTCTACTATGCACTACATACTTCTCTCACCTCCAACGTTCCTCCTCGCTACCGGATATTAAAATAATAAAGTATTACATTACTCACGTTCTGCTCGATAACGGAGGCACCACGCCACCACACAACACTACACCACTAGTGTTAAGTATTATTTCGATCCCAGCGCCATCACAAAGTTATTTAATAATTATGATTATCTGCTCTACTAGAAGGCGCTGGCGTAGAATTGTATCGCGCAATAAATATATTAATGCCCGATGATATTGGGTTAGTTGAAATTTAACTGGTGTCGTTTTGGTCTGAATCTTGTCGTTGGGTTGTCGTTTGGGACAAAATTTTGGTCTTTGCGTGTACAAAGTTGTACAACTACTCTCGCTACTGTAATATGTTCCACTTAATATATCTCTATTCACTAGACAGACTTAACCTATCGGAATATATTGTCTACTTGAAATAAGATAAAAAGAATTACCCGCGAAATCTAATTTATAAATGGTATTGCTCACAAAACTGATATGTAAAATAGACAAATCAAACTACTCACTTTATAAGTAGTAATATCCACCCTCTCGTGCCTTACGTCATACATTAATGCATGCAAGGCTGTACGATCATAAACTGATGTGCGAGTGGAGGCTGAAGCTGGAGCTGGAGCGAGTGCGCTAATTATGTGTTCTCCGGATTTGCTTCAATCCGCGTGCTTCCTCACGTCAACAAAAACATGTCTGTTCCTGTTTACCAATACTTTATGAATTCAAACAAGAGCTTCGATAATATCTACGAGAATATGGCTTACTTGATATTTAAAGACTTTTATTTAAAGTTATGGGAAAACTAAGGGTGGAGGCGTAAGTGGAGAAAACTTAATCCTTAATTAGAGCGATCTTTCATCACTTACTCTGCTAGGATGATATTCATTCCATGAATTACTCGTCTAAGTGCTTCTGATCTAACAAGTCAAGTTTAGTCAAACCGTTGGAAGTATTTTAAAAATAAATCAATATAAAGTTGTTAAATTATCTTTAGTAGCAAATACATGTCAATATAAATTGACGCAACACAAAAAAGCAATCCAGCATCAGATAGAGCCCCATGTGGCATCACATAAATCCACTCTGACAGCCGAATCAAAAACATCAGATGATTATGAGGCGACAACGACAAAAACGATAAAGGGAAAAGGTTTACTCGAAACTCAGATATGAAGGTATTTCAATATTTACAAAATACTCGTATTGCCTGCCCTCATTTCGCTGAGGTATCTCTATTTTACTACATTTTAGAATACTTTTAATAACACACAGAAAACAGATTGCCATTTCTTCACCCCCACGTCGATAGATGGCGTAATCGCAAACTTATTTGTTTACTTTGTATTCTTAAGGTTTATTTTTTCGCGATAAAACATAGCCTATGTACTTCCTCACGCTCTGCATTATATTTCATCTAAATCAGTTTAGTGATTTAAGTCAGATTGTGCAACAGATAGACAGACGCCATCTATTCGTCAATAGATGGCGTAAGTAGTAAATTAAATCGCTATTTAGTTTGTTGTAGTTTGTATTCTTAAGGATTCGTGCTGATAATTGCAGTTTTTACGTCTTATTTGTCTTTTACGTCGTATTTGTTGGCTGTTAAGACCGTTTTTCTCAAAAAATAGTGGAGGTATCAAATTGGAATTAAGTAGTACATATTTTATTTTGTATGTTTGTATATTTTAGTGTCTCTCAAGATCACTTTTCCCAGGTCACGTAGAAGATAACAGGGATAGGGTAAAAAATACAGACTTAACTTTACGGTGGCAAAACTAATAAATCTAAATTTTTAAGTATTAATCTTGATATCCATGAATCTTGATAACGATAGTGCAGAAATCCATCTGTCGGACGTCTCCGTATAACGCTTCTCGAAAATCGAAAATATTCCAATAAAACCACGTTAAACCAAAGCTGGAGCAATAATAATAATTTGCATGTGAAGAAAACGAGTCGAATAAGCGTATTTATTCTCTTTTTTGTTAGCAATGTATTTGAATTCACGCCTCCGATCTCTTTGGTTTTATTGCGAACGGATCCGCGAAACTAAATTGCTGAGACGCACTATGTGGAACACAACCCGAAGTTAGAAAAAGGGATGATATTATCCACTATTCTGTGAATAATACTTACTCGTATTAAAAATATTGTAAGCAGATATTAAAGCAGTGATAGCCCAGTGGTTAAGACTTGAATGTCTTAATCGGGTGGTCCGAGTTCGATCGTCTACACACGCACACACCTCTGACTTTATTGAGTGTGATTTTTTAATGCGTGTTTTTAAGCAATTAAATATCACTTGCTTAAACGGCGAAGGAAAGCATCGCGAGGAAACCTGCGCTCCTGAGAGTTCTCCATGTTCTCAAATGTGTGTGAAGTCTGCCAACCCGCACTAGGCCAGCGTAGAGGACTATGGCCTAACACTCTCCTCATTCTTAGGAGGAGACCCTGCTCAGCGATGGGCAATTAATGGGTTGTGATGATGATTATGATGAAGCAGATATTGAACAGGGATATCTACAAAATACTTCAGGTCTATTAGCCTTCAGCTGTCTTAAAGTTTAAGCAAACGTAGTGAAGATAGTTGTCCATTGTTAGCGTGCTGCTTGCTTGTATAGATAGTATAATCCATAAGCTGTGCTTTGATAAATAGCAAACGCGTGGGAGCGGAACCATCTTCCACCACGGTTTCTACAAAAAGGTCTAAAGGTATCAAATTCGAGAGATTTGAATTCGTGAATATTGACTATTGTAGTGAAGTACAGTAGATGTAGTGCAGTAGATAAAGTTCATGTTTTAAACACGATTAACTTTAGACGGAAAACCTAGCTACTTACGTACTTGGGGCCTGAGACCCAGAGACAGTTTTAAGACGCACTTTTACATTGGAATCTAAGTAACATTGATTCTTATACTTGAAGTAGACGGTTTTATAAATTTTGACATTATCAGCTTCCTGACTGACCTATTTTATGTACCCAATGTTGTTTTGTAAAAAAAGTTTAATTATAATAAAATATTATGAGCGAGTCTGAAAAGAATTTTCCAATATTCTATTACCAGTATTTATAAAAGTTTCACGTCGCTCTTTCAATTTAGTGGCAACACTGACAAACTTGTCTCATAAGCGTCAGTTACGTAACCCGTCACTTTAACGAACACATCGACATTCCGACTGACACTTCACATTTTTTGTACGAATATGGCCTGTTATATGTTATGTACATCATTGTTTTACATCTAATAGGATCGATATTGATTAATTATTTTCACTCAGAAATAAAGTAATTTAACTCACATTGTTAAATCAAAAATCGACTTATACAAGTTAATATCGATTCTTCTAAATGGATGTCGTGTGGGTATCGATATTTGGTGATTGTATTAATTTAGAGTTCCAGTAGGGGGTAATTTAAATTTTTAATTTAATAGTTATTACTCTATAGTAGATCAACTGTCTAGTATATAATTATACAAAGATATACAAACCTCTGTTATGTAAATACTCTAATAATAGTTTTTCTCTGCATATTCCATGCTACGTCAGTTAAATACATTTCCCTCATGAGAAGGGGAACCCTTTTGATATATTTTTTCTGAATGAAAAGATCATACGCCCCAAGCATTCTTTGATACACAAGATTTTGTATAAAATTTCGGACACAATGTTGTGTTGTCAATTAGTTATGGATGACAAAATTTATACGTTTCAGTTATTTTAGTAAACATGTGAGACCTGATTATGGATAATCTTAGAACCGAATAAATAAACAGTGGCAAGAGAGTCGCCAAGGGGAGTAACTAATGGAAATTGCCCACCCCCTCCTTTCTTTAGAAAATTTAGAAAATCTGAACAGAAAAAACACCCCTACCCCTCCTCTGCATACAGCTGTTAGGTGGTAATCATCATTTCTCAACCATATAATACTTTACCATATAAATAGTCTGATTCGTGGTAATTTAATTTCCAAAGCTTCAGATCTAATGTAACGAAAACAGTGTAAGTTAAATAAATCTGAGTTAACTAGTAAATGGTGTGTGGCCCTCCAGGCTTAATGAATAGGCTTTGGATTAATTCGTTAGTTCGGACCCTAATCTCTTTGCCAACTTGACCGCCATATGTTGCAAATTATACGAGTATGGCTCTGGATTCTGGAAAACGGGACTTTTCATTATATATTATATTTCATTGTTCACGTTTGCTTTTCTAATTAATATGGTAAAAGCTGATATTAATTGAATTCCTGACATCTAGACTAAAAGTTTTAGTCATGAATAATTTATGCTAATTTGTATTTCGAGATCTTCTGTAATTCCAAATTGGTTATTTTTGGAAATATTCATGTAAAGTCATTTATATAGGACAAGGTGATAGGTAACTTGACCCTTCAGAAGATCTACCTGCTGTTGTGAAAAGGTAAAAAGGAGAAGACTACCAAATTAAATGGTAAGATCAGACTAAGAAATTCTTTTATGAGCATGATTTTCACTAATGAAGAAATTATGGAAAGCAAAAGTTAACACTTATTTGACAATTTAAAAACAATTTAAGATTTTTCTGTGACCTTTATTTCTATAACAAACAAGCAGCATAAGTGCTTACGTAAATTTCTCACAGGCTAACATTAACTAGATCCTTAGAATCTGCTGCAATAGTCAATAGTAAGTAAAATATGTGTTTGAAAAAATAGTGTATATACAAGTAATAAGTTACAAATTGAAAGATTAACATCTGGATCTGTGCTTGTTTGCTTTGCACGACTTGTCGGGGACACTGGTGTGCCCAGATATGGATTAATACACTCGCCCTATTTTGTAACAGCTAATAAATATAAGATTTTAAAAGTTTGCGTAAGAAACCAACTACCAGATATATTTTTTGCGCAATATTAATTTGTTTACAAACTTTCCGGAGCAAAGTTTAAAATTAAAATTTGTTAAATACTTGGGTTTTTCTTCCTGTTAGCGACTTGGGAAACTTACTTATAATTTAATTACAGTACAGATTTCTAACATATGATTCATTTCTGAAACTTGTTTAGATTAGTTTTTAGTAAAAACATACTACGAGTAATTTAAATAAGTAAATAATTTATTAATTGTATTCTAGAGTAGATAGGTTTCTCTTAAGTTAGTCATTAATTTTATTATTTAGCGTAGATAGATTTAGGTGATGTTTATGAACTAAATAAGGGGATGGACCTTGTGACCATGATGCTCGGCAGGCAGAGTCTTCTTGTCATGATATTTAGATTGTTATGCAATAAGTATGATAAGCTCTAGATAATCCAAAATCTATAGTATTCATATTTTTTTACGTAAATTTACACTAATTTTGTTTCTATGTTTGTTTGGTTGGACACTTTGAACTCAGGAAGTTCAAAAGTACTTTTCATAAAAGTCTAATTGAAATAAATAATTTTGATTTGATTTGGAACTACTGGTCCTGGTTTGACATTTTTTTACTGTTGGATAGATACTTCAACCCACAGGAAAGGAGCATCGATGAAAAATGTTGCAAAAATAAAGTAAACAGTGATAAAACAAAGAAAGTTCTCGCGGCTCGGCTAGTAGTTAGCATATATAGGTTTTCCTCTTTTAAACGTTAAATCTTGCCCATATTTTCCGTGTACCCTCAAACATTACCCGGTCGCACAGGCGCAGGCTCCGCCGCTCCAGTAAGCGTCACGTACGACAATCGCAAAAACTTCCCACTCGCCTTTGATTGCGTCCCTTTTGTATCGTTTATATGTATCTACTGAATTTATCTGCTTTTATGTGCTTTTATGGATAATAAAATATTTTTATTTGCCACTACTTTATCAGCTTAGGTGTGGGCTTTTTAGAAATTCAAAGGTTCCTACAAATAAAGCTTCTTTACGCGTATTTGGAAAAACATGAAAACACTTTATATTTGGATAACGTGTTCTTTTATATATTAGTGAATGATATGGTAGAGTGTCCTGAACGTTTATGACGTATTATTTTATGTGTTTATTCAGCCAGAACAGCGAAATTCATATATTAAACAATAATCTAATTAAATTCTTAAACACATATGTTTGTGTTTTGTGATTTTAATGATGAGAAGAAAGAAGGAGAGGGACATATTGGAAAAGACTAACAGGGGTGATGATATTGAATGGACTATTGGGTAAACGCAACGTAGATACTTCTACTGAACCGATAAATAATCAAATATGATCTCTTACAATTACGAGAGAAACCTAAGCAGTGACTTTAACTTGTGACCAAACTTGATTATTCGATAATCTTTTACTATTCTCCGACAAATATATATATTTATAATTTTATTAATATCTTTGTTAGCAGTAGATCTTCATAAATTTGTTAACAATTATTTTTGTAGTTTTTTTTTACACAAGTTTATTGAAAATAATTAAATCGTTAATTTGTGGATTACGTCCATCTCTATGATAGCTTAACTGTCAAATTATGTATGTTTATATAGTGGCCAAACGCAACACAAAGCGGCTAGTATTATTTTGCCAACTAAAAGGCCATGAAATTTTATACAGCTAAAAATAGAATGCAAAAATATATTTCTTTAACATAAAAAAAATTTACAACAGAAAAACGTATTGTTCGGTAAACTCTCCAAACGCACCGTTTTCATATTTGTCACGTACGATACAATACAAAAAGGTTACCGCTCTCCTTTGATTGCTTCTACCACATTTTATATATCTCTATATTTACAATATTTAGGATAAAATCTTACTATTTTATGTCTTATTAACTATTCGCCCCACTCCGGCTTTGCTTAGGTGAAATTTATTTACCACGTGTACATAGAATTAATAAAAAACACATAATTAATTATCTATCTATTGCTGCATAAAACTCTTAAGAGGTTGAATTAATATATTTAGTTTTATGACGAAACTAGGACTTTTTTTGGGATAAAAAGTAGCTTGTGTGTTAATTTAGGTTATAGAATATTTAATGCTAAATTTATTCGAAATCTGTCTCGCCGTTTTTGCGTTATTGATTAACAAACATTTAAACATAGTTTTATATTTACACTCACATATTACTATAACAACACATTATATAAAGTAGTAGTAGTAGACAATATATAATCCTTAATGCGATAGATTAGTCAGTCTCTCTGGTATTGTCGCGCAGTGTACATGGTAGTTAGTGTTAGTGTCGTGTTTAGGGTCACCTTTCTTAAGGTCCATGTAAGTTTTCCTTATTATCTATTGTAGTTGGCAAGGTCGAGAAGTGAGAGTTAATATACAATGAAAGAGCTCTTTAAACTTGCTTTTTAATATTATTGTTAGTGCGCAGTCTAGCTCCCATATACCTAACATTACAACTATAAAACAACAATAAGTTATATATAGTATTGCTAGCGGTCGTAAAATAAATGATTTGGTAAAAGTCACCTCTAGCCAGCTCAGTGATGTGATCCATAGAACCTTTACTAAGTATATGAAGTTTCTTTACAGTTAACAAAGTTCCATAAAGTTGCCAGTAGAATTAATTATTTATTAGTCTAAAAAGTGCTGTATTTTTTCTCACAAAATGTTAAAGTAACATTATCTTAGTAGTAAAATAGCAGATATCCTTAGCCAAAAGGTATCTGGAGTTTTATACTAGCAACTCATGAAATAAATACAACATAATATTATTATTAATAGAATATCATAAAAAGTAAATTTTATAAAAGATTATAAACCCAATTAGGTACTATTAATTTTTATAAATATAGTAGCAGAATTGATAAAAAATATGTATTTAAAGAAAAATGTAACAGGTCGTTATACGAATAATCCCATTAACAAGTAATCGGCTTACTCTACTCGAGAGTTCCAATCCATTCGGTATCGTTATTATATCACGTTGCCTTTCAGATATGATATCATTGCCTAACGGTATTATATATGTGGGACCTGCGACCCAGCAGCTGGTTTATGGAACATTTTACGTTAACAATGCTCAGCAAATACTCATATAATCCTCAAACGGGATACCCCGTGAGGGGACGGGTTAGAATACAATTCCCCTCTGCCCATGGGAGAGCATCTAGTAAGAGCCGAGTAACCCAGCACACCCTTAGTGTTAGGGGATCTGTTCCCCGACTTGCGACCACCAGCATGCGAATTCGACCGAATAATAAAAATATTACAAAACAGCATTAAAACCATATTTTTTCGACTCAATATAAGAGGAGTGAAATGTTTTCAGGCAGGTCTTTTTTTTTTTTTTTTTTTTTTTATCGTTTATAGGCAAGCGTTTGACCGTAATCTGCCTGATGTTAAGCACGATACGGTCTAGGATGTAATACGCTTGCCTAGAAGGTACCTGTTTACTCTGCTGTATGTATGATACATTGTTGATCTGCCTAATTTACCAAAGTAAGTCAGGCAGAATTAATTCTTTTCTCAATAAAAATAGAGAGAGAGAATGATTCATAAGCAAATTGAAAAGTATCTCGGACTCGGACTGAATTGTCAAATAAATTAAAAAATTATTTCATACAAACCTATGTAAATGTGACAACATACAATTATCAAATTTGTTTTTCCCAAATTTATTTTACTATGATTACTTAGCTTTATATTGTAAGAACATATAAAATGTCCCAAATTAGTATTTCATTTCTCCGCGCTATGCTGCTACGGTGCTACGCGCCTACGCCGCTACAGTGCTACGACACTACATTGCTGTGGTCTACGAGTACTACACGGCTGCGGGTCGCGTGGCGCGTGATTAATCGCCCATAACAGCCAAGGCGAAGGTCGAACGATAATAAACTACAACATCTCTCATACGAACACGCAATAATATTGTTTATTTGGAAATATGGTGTTCTTATCACGGATTACATAAATATTATAATATTATTTTTAATTTTCGACCGTTGAGCTACATTTTCAATAAGACGTTCAATAAGAGAATGTAAATTCCAACATTGAATAAAAAATTTTGACTTTGACTTTGACTTTGACATTACAATTTAAAACTCGGATCAAGAAATCTTTAATAAATAAAGCATAATATAATGTACAGGATTACTTAAATGATGAGAATGCTTGGAATCTAAGTGACGTTGATTCAAGTCAAGAATCAATGTCAAGCTAAATCATTTATTTAATAGATTATGTAAAAACTTGGCTTTTGAAAAGAGCGACTGTTGAGTAACTGGTCGGCTCTTTTCAACAGAAAACTGCTTTTTAAGTGGTGGTTGCTTCAGACTAAGACTGACCAACCAATTTTTGATCAATTTTGTATCAAAAGTACTTTTATAAAAAAGTCTATTTGAAATAAAATATTTTGAGTTTCGTACTAAATATGCAATAACATTTCACAAAATTATTAAATTTTTAGCCTACAAAAATAGTAGCGCCATCTGTCAGAACTCATACGAACTACACGAGCATTAAAAAGTAACTTCGCGTACAATGAAGTCGCGTCAACGGCCGTCGCCACAATGACAAAATAAAGCATTAATAAAAATTCGTTTATTTAATTGATAAACAGAATTTAAATACAATCTAAAATGCGAAGATATTCCATATTTATTTTAAAAATTTGAAAAATAAAAGAGACGTTACTAAAATAATTAGTAATTTTATAGAAATATTACTCAGTAGAGAACGACAAGATCGATAGTTTAAAATTCCTTAGGGGGCAATGCGGGTAGTTATCAATGAAACATGGTGACATAAAAGTGGTTTGAATTCTAAAATCTTGATAATATTGTTTACTTTGTAAGTACAGTAACATAGAAATAATCCCCCCTGGGTCCCTGTTTCAACAATTACACGGTAGTACTACCGTTTGTCACGAGATCTCTATTGATAACCGTGAATGAATACCACACCCACCCGCCGTTTGTAAGGATAGAGACATAATATTATAAGCTTAGTTCTACCCCACAACTGTTAATAATTTAATGGTAGCGATACTGTTAATAATTTTTATTAGACTAGTAGTATCTACTCCTTCGTTGTCTCTATAACCTTTATCCCAATAGATCAAAGATGATCATAGATGACGAGTAATTTCACCATGAATTAATGCTATTATAGTGAAATTTTATTGTAAAGTGTAAGAGCAGTGAGGATAAAAGTCCCCAGGGATACCTCAAATTCCCAGTTATACGATGTGCAAATGAAACGTGCGAATTCCCTGGAGAACTGTAACTGGGGCACAAACCCCAGACATTACTTGACTTCTTTTAATTCAGATACATAATCCATAGAAAACTCTACGAAAATATTAAGAAAAATATATTAAAAAACTCTAATATATTAATATTTTAGATATGAATGTACAGGCAAATATTCCTGTCTACTATTAGACATTGGAGTTTCCCCTGGAGTGCTAATTGGCCACGTGGTTATTGTCCCCGGTCACGTGACTACCACCACCACCACCACATAGTGATAGTGATGGTGAATGAAAACACCACCCAAACTAACACCCACACCCACAAACGCGCTCATGTCGTAAAATCTGGTGACACGCGATCTATTGTGTGAGCTTATGTTAGAAGAAATACTGGAAATTAGGTTAGGTGATAAAGTAGAATATAATTAAGGCTTAAGTTTAATCTTCAAACATTGACTATAATAATATCGAATTGTTTTCTTAATATAAAATTTGTCCGAAGCCTACACACATATACAACTCAATATTCGTAACACTTTGTGTGTTACGAATATTCGCATTCGCATCCGCAACCGCAAATGCGGAATACTCAGACATCTACATCCGCATCCACATCTGCATCAATAAATGCGGAGCTTTCACGGATGCGGATTCATAGCAACAAACGTAAAAAAAGTAGTGAAAAGTTAATCTTAAAACTCTATCCACAGTTCCTCGCAGATATTTATCACATCTCCCAGCCAGAGTTTCCAGCGAATAAGCTATTAAATCGATTTAAACTACTATACAACATTACTATTAAATTGATATAAATTTATTTATGAATTTAAAATTAAAATTACTTTATAAAATCTTGAAATCCGCATCCGCAGTTGTGCACCTCTAATAATCTGCATCCGCGGATGTCAAAACTTTTGCATCCGTAACAATCCTGGTAAGCATATATTTGTCTCTCTCTCTAACAAGTGTGGCACTATACTTAATATAAGGATATTTATGTATGCTTTATATGCTTTGACTAGTTTTTAAATAGGTTCAATAAAAAGTTATTTTCTCAACTTTATAAGAAGAGGTATCTCTCTAAAATGATGTCATAGTTTGTTGCTCGAGCATTATTTAGTTAGCAACACCGTTGAAAACTTTATATTCGCGGCTATTTCCTTTTATTTTATTCCAAGATTGTATATAACCTCTGTTCCGATAGAGTTGCGTCAGTTGTCAAACGGAACTCGCCTGTTATGGCTGTGCAGTAGCGTGGTGTCGTGATGCTGGGTCTTCATTACTAAGGTTTGGAGTAAGTTTTTAATATTGGATACTTAGTTACCGTGTTAAGTTCATAGTAGATAACTATTTAGATTTTAGTAGAATATTATAGAGATGTTCTAATGCACTAAGACGGAAATAGATCTACTTTAGCGTTTTGAAACTTTTATATGGTTTTGCTGATGATAGGGGAAAATAGAATAATGCTGCAGTTTCAATGTTAACTTGGCGTCCATATTATTAAAGGTCAATGATATACCGGACCAATTTTGTATTACAAACTCTTGTATAGAACCCCGAGCGAAGCAATTCTAATTGACTAATATCACATAGTACTTGCTGGCGGTGACGCGGAGGGAACGGAACGGAACGGGACGGGACGGGTCGTTCTAATCTGATACGCCACTCAGCACTCATACATGTCAGGATTCAGATTGGAAATTCCATTATTTTGTGCTCACTCGACACTTCTGTATCCCACCAGGGTAGGTTATATGGTTTACTTTGCCTGTGACGTCACAAATGTAGATGCAATTTTTACGTAATTGTTTATATAGAAGTGGATGTTTTTTGAACTAAATAGTTTGCAAAATTAATTAATCTTACAGAATAAGAGCGTACAGTTGTATGTGTACTTAAAAGCTTTTTTTTTAATATAATAAAAATATATATGTTGTTTCGCGATGTTATTACACATTTTCGATGATTCTCTTTTGAAAATAAAAACATGAACGGTTGTATCTCTATATGTGTTGTGTGTGTCTACATTTGTATTGTGTAAATACGTGTTTTTTTATTTACGCCTCAACTTAAATAACGAAAATATAACCAAATTAAAAAATTAATAAAATAGCCAGGGCCTACGTGATATAGAAAAATTTAATAGAGTTTACAATAAGTTTTTGTCGCACAGAGCATAGAGCAGGTGCCGAATGTCGTGAATGTCGTGATCGCATACCGTAATTGAATGTCGCGAATGGTCGAGCTTCTTAGAAAATATAAAGCTCAACTATTTTTCCATCGGATTGGTTGCGAGTCGGGCAAGTGTATACATTATTGTGGAAATTGAAAACAAATTGCTGACCTAAGACCTTACACTTGCATTAATATAAAATAAAGTACAGAAGCTATTACGTATGAAACTTCTAACTTTCATATTTTATAGAGAGGTAACACTAATGTATTATTATTTTTCTTTATTAGTAATCCAAACTAACGTCAGATGTAACAAAAAGCTTACTGAAATAGTAACTTAAAAAAGAACAAAACCATCAAAACTTCTGGGTACCAATTCTAAATAAAAATAAAAAATGGAATCTTACTAACACATTAATATAAATAATATGTATCTAATACTACATCAATAAAATTTCTTAACATTTTTGTTTTTGTACAGAATCACTAAAAATATCTGTAATGTCTCTCTGAATCTGAATTAGCAAGGGTCATAATTCTATACACACTTTGTATAGCCTCTCTATTTAAACGCTATAAAAGCAGTGTTGCAGCTACAATGGCGATAACATTAAGGTGTAAATTTAATACAAAAAAGTAATTGATTTTATACAAACATGATGGTATTAAAGTGAAAAAGTCATCCACATCCAGCGGTGTCGACAACACGCGGCGTGGGGCGGGCGGCGCAGGGCGAGGGCGGGAGCGGGGGCGGGCGTAGTGACCGCAGCTTTGTGGACGAATTACGATTGTTGTATCATTACACGAAACTGTTTATACAGTGTGCATTCGAATTGAATTAACTATTGTACTCATTTAGGCTTTAAACTGCTTTTAAAGTAATAAGTGAAAAAAAAAGAAAATGATACTGAATTATTATGCAATAAGTAGTTATAATGACGTTGTACTAAAACCTTATAAAGGAAACTACTGATATGGCTATTATATCAAATAAATAAATATGAGTATATAAGCTTTATATTTGGCCACAAATCACATTATGTAGTTGTGATCTGTGTATTTGACAAAGAAGTAAACGATACCCTTGTTATTAATTAGTGGAGAAAACTTCAAATCCGAAACCACTGTTTGTTTACCAATTGAGCAAAGTCCAGCTCAGGAATCACATTTATAATTATCCAGAGAAATAAACAGGAGCTTGAAAATAAACGATCAACTGTTAGTGTTAGCGGAAATGTTTAAGAAACTATTCTAATCTGCAATAAAAAGTCAATGAAAGGAATTATCTATTTCTTTCTCTTTACAAAGTCTAAGGCTGCGTTTCCACCAGTGATAAAATTGCTTCATTCGATACAATCTGAGAGATGCTAAGTGAATGAATAAAGATCCCTTACATATCTCTGGTGGAAATGCAGCCTTAATGGATCTTACTCTGCCAACTTTATTTCTAAGTTGAAAATAAATTTCCTGTCATTTATCAAATTAGTCTACAAATACAATGAAAGCTGAAGACAGTAGCAATGCATCGAGATGGCGCCACGACAGACGCTAACAAGCTCTAACGAACCTCCCTTTGCCTCCTCACTTCTCACGTTACATTATACATATAATATGTCATATTAAGATAAACAGGACTTATGTTTAGCTCCAGGTACTAATAGTTTAAGTTAACATTTATCTATGGTATTTAAGTATTAAAATCTTTAGCAAAAAACTCGAGTTGTATTTTTACTTTCATCATCAGTCATCTTAAAACCATCATTTCCGAGGGAGAGGAAGATGAGACATCTTCTTTACTTGTCACACATCTCAAACATATTAAATACTATTTGACCCATGTATCTCCATCTGCTAAGAAGTATAACATGTTAAAATAAGTTAAGGTGTACAACATTTTCAGCTTTTTAGTACTATTCTATCCCACAAAAATGATACTTATTTCGAGATGATTAATACTCTATTTGTTAAATCTAAATTTTGTTTAAATAGGTTCAGCCGTTTTAACATGATTCACAATTTTTTTTTTAAGAAAGACTTTAATGGAAATAATTTACTCCAATATAATTTAAGTCGGAATAATAATTTTATTTGTTCATAAAGAAGGAACAAAGAAACTAATGTGACAAACATATATAGGCATGCACAAATATAATACAAAATTTGTTACATAATACAACATAAATATCCCTCCCTTATCCCGCTTCTGAAAAATTTCAATACTTTATTACAAAAAAGATCTTATTGTTCTCAAAAATATTAACTTAATTTTTTTTTCTTTAACCACCTTTTCAAACAAAAGCCTATGAAAGGAAATTAATTAGTATCACCTTTGACAAATTTTTGAAGCCTTAATTATTATATAATAAGCGATTTACTAATTGCTCCGAATCTTTTTTGTGTCTTCGGGAAGGAAAGATCACGATAAAAGTATCAAAGAGGCATCAAAAGAAAAGACTTCAAGGTCCTTTCCTTCGTTAAGTAGATTAGAGTATGAAATATTTATAAGTAGCGATCTAACCAGACTTCGCACGGTTTCTCTATTATAATTTCGAAAGTAACACTTAAGAAACGTAGGAAATACTTAAGAATACAAACTAAATAAAGGAATGTGCGATTGAATATACTACTTACGCCATCTATTGATGATGTCTTCTGTATGTCTATTACACAATCAGGTTTAAATCATTGAATTAACGATTTTGATGAAATATGATGCAAAGTTAGAGTAGAACTTGAGTACTTTACATAGGCAATTTTTTATCGCAAAAAATACTTAAGAATACAAAGTAAGCAAATGAGTGTGCTCGTACGCCATCTAGTGACGTGGGGGTGAAGTGCATGTCGAGCTGTGTGGCTATTATATCAGAGGGAATTAGTCATATACAAATCAAAACGTGAAATATATTGATACAGCAATTAAAATGTAAAATTAAACCTAAAAACAGTGGTAACCGGGCGAAGCCGCGATAGGACTACTAGTAAACATATAAATAACTCTGGAATCGCTACAAAAAGTTACAATATAATTGCAAATGGTGATGGTAGTTCTCGTGTATCAGAACCTTATCATTATCACTTATTAAGGAGTCAACAAAAGAGTAAACAATAATAAAGAAGCACATGTTTAACTACTATAAAACAACTAAGAGGAAAAAGTGGAGATAGGGATATTAAGTAAAAATAATTCATATTATTTTATGAAAATAGCAGAAATATACTAATCGAGCAATATCAATCTCGGTTAGCTGTCTAACCTTCCCGACCGGCAGGCGGCAGCTGAGTCGTACCAGGAATGACAAATGAGGGTACAGGAGTACAAGTGTACCAGGAATCTTAAGATTTTCAGAAATACACCTACAACATTCATTTGATACAAACTTATAATTTGCGTTTGCTAGAATCCGATAAATCTTTAACACTGTACAAATAGTAAAAAGAATCGTCGTTTTGACTTTTTGCCTTTAAATGGCTGAATCGATTGGAATGATATTTAGTGAACAATTTTTTTAGAAAGTCGATTAAAACACACCCTGTGTTGTAACCTCTAAAAAAGCATCATTCCAGTGAGATGGACAGATAAAGGTATGCAAAAACCTGTAGCAGAAAATACTGTATAATATGTACACTTAATTAACATATAATTCTACGTGGACGAAGTCACGAAGACTAGTCGAGTCTATAAACTCTGTAAATAATTCGTTTGTTTGTCTTGTTGTACTGAAAATGTAGGTTTTATTTGATTTAAATTGGATATCAGGAACAAAGTTAGGCCAGCAAAGTTAGGGAGGGTAGCACTAATCCATGGAATAGATGTTATACAAACATTTTAACCATCATTATATTGTACGTTTAAAATGGTGTGTAGTATAAAATCGATGGCAATAATGATAGGTCAGTGTTGCCGTTATGAGCACCGGCTCCACGACGCGCTGAGTTATTGTTGCATTGTTGTATTATACCCGAATTATAGCAAAACGGATTTTCATGCTCGTGTACTGGAAATAGGTCGTCGTCATCAACTTTACAGATATTCATTAGATCGGCGGTGTTAAAATTTATTGCTGCTTTACATAGTTTACATAAATAAAAAAGAATTAAACATCTCACATAAAGAACTAAGAGTAAGGAATGATTGAGTTTATTTTTATTATTTTTTGTTCTTGAGTAATAAAATGTAAAAACTATAAAGGTAAGTAATAAATGACATATGTTCATTACTCAATCTTCTGTAGAATGATTAAAAATTTTGATGTTGTTACACAAAACAGTCAAACATTACATATCTCATATATAAAATTCTCGTGTCACAATGTTAGTTACCATACTCCTCCGAAACGGCTCGACCGATTTTTATAAAATTTTATATGCATATTCAGTAGATCTGAAAATCGGCTACCATCTATTTTTCATCCCCCTAAATGATATGAGTGGCCCACCACAAATCTATATGGCAAAACAGCGTTTGCTGGGTCAGCTAGTAATATATATTATAAACTAAATTATCAAGATAATATTATTGAAAGCTACACTGGTAGCTTAACTAACTGCACAATTACACTCTAAAGACTACTATAATACACAATCTAAACGGAAGTTGAGCAGTGCCTGGTGCTGCGACCCAGGTGCACTACTGCTGACTGCTCTTCTACTACCAGTAAACGCTTTCCTTCATCGCTCGACCCATAATGCAAAATAGCAATTACACTAATTATTATTTAAATATTCGGCAAACAACACTGAAGTCACATAAGATCCGAGGGCTAATAACCCTTATTACGTAAAAGTCATTCATTTATAATACAAAATACCCCTCCTCATCTATTCCCACTATAATGATAAGTGGGGTCGTAGGCCTGTGTTGCCAAGTTAATATGCGATAATCGAGTCAAATTATTCTAATTTTATTTAATATCGATATTGTATAGTATTAATATTTTAATAACCCAACATTATATTACAAAAAAGCAATCTTCTTCTTATGGTCTTATGGGAAAGAAATGATTTATTTAAACACCATACTTCTTGTCTTAATAAGAAGCATAGTCTACGTAGTATAAAATTGTTTCATAAAGCACGTGAGTCTGTATGATTGAGATGACGTAGAAGTATGATTCAAGAAGTCGCAAGCAGATGCTATCTGCTGTATATATATAAAATTATAAATTAGGTAAAGATCAAAGTAAAACATCATTACCATTTTTGTGATATTTTTTATATAATTTCTTACATGCGTTGGCGGAACTTCCAGACCTAATTAGTTCTTTTTTTATTAACCAAAAATTAAATACTCATGAGACGTACAATAAAGGTAAAAGACCATTTAAGATCATAGACATTAAATAGATCTTGCATATTTAAAGGAAGGTAGTGTGACAATTGGAAAAATAATGTAAGTGCTATTTTAAATACAAATAAAGGAAGTTATTTTTATTAATTCATATGATAGTGCCTCATCAAATTTAATTTGGTACTCAACATAAAATTGCTTTGACAAAAAATCTATATGTATAAAAATGAATACCTATTTCCCTTTGTCGCGGCATCACGCGTGAACGGCTGGACAGATTTCGTTAATTCTTTTTTGTTGTGTTTGTTATTGTCAGTAGAAGGTTCTTATGGAAGAACAAATTAAAAAAAAATACCTGAAAATTTAGAAAATTTAAGTACCGACCATATTAACTTTTCTAACGTAAGTAATAACTGTCAGTCATTGGACCAATATTCATAGTTAAGACAGGACAATGTCTATCAGTTAAATATAAAACTCATTATAAGACATGAACAAAAGTAAAGTCTAAAATGAAAATTTGTACAGACGTACATGGTAACAAGAGAGACATTTTTATCTTAACACAATATTTTAAATCACCAACTCGGAAATTTCGAATAGCATTTATAAAATGCAAGACGAATTCGCCGACTGCGGAACTGCGCTGTGTAATTTTGTGAATTTACCTATTTCCTATTATACATTCCTATTCGGACACTTCTAAAAGAAAATTTTAATGTGAAAATATATTTCGTTTTATCACTATAAACTTGTGTAACTAGGAAAAGAATTTCCCACGAAAATTGTTGAACAGTGCTGCCAACCATAGATAACATGTAGCATGATTACAATACTAAAATCGTACAATTTTGTCATTTTCGTAGCCATTTAAAATAAAAAAAACTCCGTCACATGATCACGACCATCCCATAAAAGAATATAGTTAGTAATAACTTATAAGGATGCGAGTAAACTACACTATTTGCACTACTTTGGACAATGATTACTGTGTGAATTACTTTACAAACTACCAATATAATTATATTGTCAAGACAGTGGTCATGTTTGTTATACAGTAAAGAGAGATGATCTTATCAATAGTCTATTATTATGTTTGTAATTAAAAATTTTCCAAGTATATGAACAGGTAATCTTTCAAAGCCAACCAAGCTTTAAAATAAGTTATATCTGTTTAATGAAAAAGGAGCAGTGAGGCAGTGAGTCAGCGAGGGAGTGAGGGAGTGAGGCAATATTTAAAGGAAGCCAATAACATGATGAGATAAGGATCGTTTATGCGTCGTCAGCTTAATTAACAGGCGTAATTACCCGACACTGATACTTCAACTTGGACTACGTTTTTACATTTCGGCAGTTTCGTCAAAATTCTTTTCATATATTTTCATAAAAAGTGTCATAAACAAGTTTGCTAATTTGAAATTTCTAGTTACAGATCCTCACTTCGTTAAGGTATTAATAGTTTGAGTTTTATCACTGTTTAAAATTATTAAATTCTATGTTTGCTTAGAAACTAGAACTAGAACTTTTGTCTTCTCATAGTGATAGAGGAAGCGCTTAGTTCAACTACCCCAAAACAAAAATTACCACGTGTATTACGTTTCATTTCACATTGCAATCGCTATAACACTATATTGCTATAGTTTACAATTTAATTTGTATATAAATAATTCCCAAAAACAACGGCCACACAGCTCGACATGCACTTCACCTCCACGTCGACAGATGGCGTACGAGCACACTCAGTTGTTTACTAAGTAAGTATTCTTACGTACTTTTTTTGTGATAAAACATAGCCTATGTCCTTCCTTAAAATGTAATTTATCTCTATATCACATTTCATTAAAATCGGTTCAGTGTTTTAAAGCCTGATTATGTAACAGAGAAACAGACGTAATCTATCCGTTGATAGATGGCGTAAGTAGTACATTAAATCGCAGTTACGTTTACTAATTTGTATTCTTAAGTATTTCCTACGTTTCTTAAGAGTTATTTTCGAAATTATACTATTAGTTTTGATAAGAAATCTTAAATGTTTTTAGGCACCAAACTAATGATATCTCTACGATATTTTGTCAGGGGTTAAAACAAAAGATCAAAGCTGAAACAAAAAAAAATCTCTGAAAGCATGATATATTTTACAAGAAAACAAAAACAGAATATCATCTAAAAATAACATCGTATAAAATGTTAGATTGGCTTGACTCCATACTCCATGCATACATCAACAATAAAATCTGAAAGTTGCGCAAAAAATAGATTTTCCCAGTATTGTCAGTTCTCTCGATTTATGGCACTTCGATTTGGAGAATCCTTTACTTGTGGTACTTGTGGCACTAGCTGCTTGGCTGTCGCTGACAGTTTGGGAAATATTTTGTGATATTCTATCTGGATGTTTGTGGTTATGTCGAAAATTGTATAGTTTTTTTAGGTTTTGCCGTTGAACATTTGTTGAAAAATAAGAAATTGTCACAATATGTTTAATTTGGTCCATCTTGAGAGTATAATATAGTTTATATCTTAGGCTTGCCATATAAAAATGTCACAAAGTCGGAAAATTTTGCAACAAATATGGGTTTTTACATAGAAAACCGTAATATGTTTTCTTTAAATAAACGACTTAAATCATGACTCTGTGGGTATGTGATTAAGAAAACTTGAAATTGAATTTACTTAACTCAAAATTTATATAATAACTTTGTCAAGTCAAAAAAAAAATATCATAATTAAACCTTTTTTATTGTTAACGTGCTTGAAAAAAAATTACTTAGTTATTGTTTAAATCTGGATTTTTAAACTTAAATCTGGAGTCGGAAGTTATAGTACGATATCAGGAGTACCCCGTTCAAATCAGGAGAAGTGGCAACCCTATTTACCTCCATTAATGAACTCAATCCTTTTTGTTCCATAAGTTTCTAACAGATGGCGGTATAAGTTAGTTTATTGAAACAACACTTCAAGGTTTTATCAACTAAAATTGTATTTGTTTCTGTTTGACCTTTGTAACTCAATTATATAGTCAATTCGGAAGAGAGTGAGTGAAGTCATTCCAAAGTTAGTGTTTATACTAAATCCTCAGTATTCTGTCGGAATCGCGAGTTCATAACTGATGTTCCACTTGACATACTACGGACTGCGGGCTATGTCGACGAGTTACATCGGAATAGACTTGGCTGTCCCGGAATAAACTTTAATAGTCTCCGCAGTTTCGGTTAGTTTGTAGTTCACTCTATTGTTAACTTAACAAGTAGATTTGTGAAAATGGAGCCTCTAGTCTAATCTCCATCTATTTTTGTATCTACTGGCTTTAACACTTAGGAAAATATTTTTAAATTTTAAGATCTCTTTATATCTTTTAAGTAAATCTAAGTCTTCTGCTTCTTTATCTACTTGCTGAAGTTCTGCGTATAAGCTTTAAAGAACTACTTTCACGACAGCTTGTAGAAAGGCATTTACATAAGTAAGTTCCCATATTTACTTGATTTGATTACCTTTGATATTTCTTACTGTAAATGTGTTTTGTCCAAATAGCCCCTTTTCTCCGGAATTCGATCTATTTGACCTTTTCGCTGTCCAAATACCATCCTTCAATATCATCACTACCAAAATTAAACTCTATAAAGCCCTTAAATTAGCAGTTGTAAAGAAATTCTTTCTCTCGAAGCTCATATATCCCTCTCTCTATAGACGATGATCACCACTTACCGCCTGGACCAATTTCCAACATATTACTTCCTTGCTCTTCATTATTGCATACATAACATACTCAAGAACATTCAGAACGATCCGATCAGCAGTTATTTGCTCCACCAATAAATACGAGACTATCATCTTTACGACTCAGATAAGGAGAGAATGTCTATTTTCACGCACAGGATATAAAATGAAATATAATGGCAGTATAAATAATTGTGTTTATACTATTATAAACCTTGCACCACTAGGAATAGAGACTAATATTCCTTTACAAGGATGGCATCCTGAGATCATGTGTGTAGTTCATAATAATGAGATGATTATTTTTTGGAGATGTTTATCAAGTGTAAGAAACAGAATAAAGTAGATAGAGGATCTTGTTTTAATACAATGTGCTAACGGCTATTGTTATGGTTATTAAGTCCTATGTGTCCCATCATATTATCATGTATGTAGAAATGTAAAACATCGATTCAGATGAAATTTTGTACATAGTTATATTGCAACTTGAGAGTGGGTAGTTTTTATCTCAGTTACTAACCTCAAAATATAAACTATTTATAGGACAAAATATTGTAATTGTTTGAAAGTTTTATAAGCTTTTAATAGATGGCGATGTAATTTAGTTTATTGATACAACACTTCAATATGATTTTCTATTTAGGTTGGGTACGCATAAAACAGATGGCGTTGTGTTAGTAATTTAAACTAAATCAAAACCAGTAAAGGGAAGAATTAGTAAAAGTCAAGCTCAATATACTGGTGATACCCCGAGCAAGAGAAAATCTCCCCGCTACCCGGTGGGCCAATGTGGAAAGAGATATGAAAGAGCTTACAGTCTTTAAGAATCAGGATAGAATATCCTAGCGCAAGTGTAAAAGAAGGCCGGATCCCAAATAAACTGGGACTAGGGCAGGAGAAATAGGGCGTACCCAATCCTAATCTATCTACTACCTAAACCTCCATGTAGGTACTATTTGTGTTCCTACTTAATAACTTAATGTATAAGCCAACGTTAAAACTTACCTGATAGTAGATACGATAAGTCCAAACGTTATCGGCGAAATTCCCATAGAATAGAGGGAAGTCTATACCATGGCTATAAATGCATCATAAATCGTTGTTTAGTATCCGTTGCTCGAGTATCAGTTTTTTACGAGCCTTTCTTAAGTAGTTAGAAGTTGCCCAATACCAATACGATTCACGTAATCAGCGGTAGATTGTTTTGCTATTTTGTTTTCCTTTACATTAACGATACGGAGGTAAATAAAAATTGTATTGTTAGCTATACTGCATAGTAGCAAGTAAAACTTAATTATATCATTAATTTTAGACTAACGCATCACTTAATATCATAAAGGAAGTTGAGAAAGCCCTAGTGATTGTAATCTATTTGCAAGTTTAAGGAGTTTATGTTCCACCATAGTTGTATCATAGTGCTTACTTCCTCTCGTTTGACTCGTTGTCGGACTTTCTTTTTTCTATGGGATTTTTGTATGAACTGGCATTTAGCAGTTGCAGAACCAATGTGTTTGAGCAAATCTTGTAAATGAGTTAGTGATAGAGAGGGTAGGTAAACATGAGTGGAGGATGGGTTAGTGATGGGATGAGATATGTGAGTAATTGAATTAGTAAATGAGTCCGTGAGTGTGCCACTGCTTAAAAAAGAACAAGTAGAGTTGAAACAAAGAGAACGGGTGATGAATGGAAATTTGTACTTTTTTTGTCATCTTCAACATAAGAAGGGGTTCCAGAATAAATACTGGTACGATAGTTTCTAACTTGGTAACATAAAGGACATAGTATACCATGATAGGATACCTGCAATAAATCAGAGGTGAGGTGGAGCTCAATAAATTAGTGCCCTCGGATTATGAGTGGAATTTATCCGGAGTTTGAGTTATTGCGGAAAGATTTGCCCCACAGCCAACTTGCCAGGATTGACACCTTGGGGATTTATGTTTAGCTCTTTTATTGTTTTGGGGTCAGTTTAAATTTCCTTATAAAATTGTATATATATTTAAAACAAATATTTTTTTCATAAAATACAAATTATACGTAAAACTACACCATGAATTTGGGAAGCCCCAGGAAATACTCCGGGCATTGCCTGGGGCTGCAGACCTAGAGTCAGAACCTTTTTAAATTGTGAAAACTGTCTTTACTCCTTAATATTGTTACATTACATTTGACTAAATCAAGTTATAAAGTAAAAGATTCATCTCACAATATACCCTTCATCGTGATCAATATCCATTCTATAAAACCACTCGTCAAACTGTCGGTGTCAGGTTTTTTTTATCAATAGAAAATGTATATTATAGTGAAGTGTAGGATTTTCATTAATGAGGATCCCTTGAGTCTTTCATGTCATTACACAGTTAATTAACGGTAAATGTAAAGCTGCTCCTTGGTTTCAAAGCCCAAGCATTACAAGACAACATAACTGAATTGTATTTCTTTCGATTTCAAATGTGTAGAAGGATGCGTAAAGTTACCATTGTTCTGAACTGATAAAAACTCCGACCTTCTAACTTTGAGAAACAATATGTTGATGGTGATGGAGTGCTGCTGGAGTTGCGAACTCGGAACTCTACAGAATACATTTTAGATTATGTTTGCAAAGCGCTTCCTACTTCACTTGATCTATAGTACTCAAGATTTTGTGGAATTAATATTATTTATCGTAGTTTACAAAAGCTTAAATTATTGCATCGCAAGAAATCAAGCTATAATGCTGTTGCTCTGTACTATAGGTCTGCGGGTATAATATAACCGGTGATTAACAGTAGTAATCATTGTTTAAAAAAACAAGTTTATTTTATCCATAAAATTGAATTTTAAATGGTCATGGAAATAAAGAGAAAATATTTTTATTTGTTTCCAACAAATATTGGATTGCTTTCATAAATTATCACTCCCATCCCATTAATGCTATGGATCTGGTGAACTGTGGGCTCTAGCTCGGGGTCTGCTGAAACCGCATCATTTTTTCCTCCCCACTCTATCATTGAGGATGCAACGCATCGACAAAACAAGAGATACCCTTCTCTTGTTTTGCCGATGTCAATGGGCGATAGTGGCCACTTACCATCAGGTGGACCATCTGCTCGTTTGCACCTTATCTACCATAAAAAAATACAGTCAAACACTTACAAAATCTTTCACAATGGAGTCACATCACGACACCACATCACTGCATAGTCATATTATAACCGGGTGAGCTCCATATGACAACTAACTCAAGTCTATCGGAACAGAGGTTATAAACAGTCTCAGAATAAAGTAAAAGGAACTACCCGCGAATATAACCTTATCAACGGTGTTGCTTAAATACGTTTACCAAATAAGAAAAAGTCTCTTTCATTGTTATCATGGTATAACTTTTTCAGTTATTCTATAAGCAGTGATAGCCCAGTGGTTAAGAAATCGGTGTTTTACTCGGGAGGTCCGGGTTCGATCCTGGGCACACACTTCTAACTTTTCTTGAGTTATGTGTGTTTTTAGCTATTAAATATCACTTGCTTGCAGTGACGGAAAACATCGTGAGGCAATCTGCACTCCTGAGAATTTCCTAAAAGTGTTCTATCTTGAATTGAGAATCACCTCTTTTTTAGAGTTCCGTACCCAAAGGATACAAAGAAGAACCCTATTACTAAGACTCCGCTGTCTGTCTATCCGTCTGTTTGTCACCAGGCTGTATCTCATGAACCATGATAGGCAGACAGTTGAAATGTTCACAAATGATGTATTTCTGTTGCCCCTATAACAACAAATACTAAAAACACAATAAAATAAATATGTAAGGATATTACATACAACAAACGTTATTTTTATTGCCAAATAATGGTACGGAATCTTTCGTGAGTGAATGCGACTCGCACTTGGCCCGTTTTTTAAGAATCGGTTAATGAATAACCCTTTCAAAGCTTTAACTCAAAGATGAACACTGTAAACAAATGAGCAGTGATTATGCGTAATCTGAATTATAATATCAAATGAAATCTGAAGTTTGGAATCAAAAAGCTCCTGAACTTGTAACACTACGAAATGCATAATTAAGATCTTCTCCCAGATATGAATAATGAATTGGAGATTCTTTTGAGTTGAAACTCGGCTTTATTGGCGGTAATAAAAGTTTGGAACTACCCTACGGGTTGCTACGCTCTGCTACCGTGCGACTTATCAAACTTACTTTCGCTTTTACAACCGGATTTGCCATTTTGTTTTTGAATCTACGGTTACTCGATTTAAAATAAATTAAATGGAACTATAATCCTGAATATGCATTATTTCTGAATAATAATTGTACAAAATAGGTACGTTTTAAAATGTGTTTATTTATAAAATGTTTTCAATGCTCAACACTAGCAACACATGTTTTTACACCTTAAATTGACAGGCATATATTAAAATTATAATCAGACTGATTATTAATTACAAAATTATTTTATAAGCAAAAAAAATTAGTGTGTGCGATTCACACACGATAGAAGTGAAACTTCAGTAAATCGACAAAAGAATGAGATGAATATATATAATAATATAAAATAGTATGTATATTTCTGTCTCATTCTTTCCTACACATTTTTGTATTTGTGTCTCTTACCTGTCGTTTTTTCCGTTGCATCCGGTTTGAAATCACATCGATTCTATAGAAGTTTCACTTCAATAAAAAAACTCAATAACAACTTAACCCTCACCCGTGAGAGGACGGGTTAGAATACTGATCCCCTCGGACGGGTGATGATGTTGGCATGAATAAAATTGTTTGATGTTGGTAGTATTCTTACTTGATGTTGGCATATTTACTTTCTTGAATGTTGGCCAACTGATAAACACAAATCAAGGAAGTGGGGATTGTAAAATAAATACGCCGTCACGATAGCATAATCATTGATATACCTATCAAAGTAACATCTGCATTAAAATCATCGCCCTTAGATGCTATTTCTCTACTTAAAAATAAACTCCCAGGCTGTGCTAATTACTTTGAGTTTAAACATATTACTTCATTTGATATTATTAAGAATTTCAGGACACTTCATATAAAAAAAACTGGTGATTTATGGGACATCTCAGTAAAAATATTAAATACAATAATCAATAATATTGCCCCACATCTAGCTGATATTTTTAATAAATGTGTCGATACAGGAAAGTTTCCGGACTTAATGAAGCACAGTAAAATAATACCTCTATTTAAAAATGGAAACAGGAATGATCCCGGTAACTATTGACCAATCTCTATATTACCATCACTGAGTAAAGTTTTTGAAAAGATTATTTTAAACCAACTTTTAGAATATTTTAATGAAAATAAACTATTTCATAGTGAACAGTATGGTTTTACTAGGGGCAGGTCAACAACAGATGCTGGAGTTGCTCTTCTTAAGCATATTTATGAAGCATGGGAGAAATCACAAAATGCGATTGGTGTATTTTGCGACTTGTCTAAGGCCTTTGATTGTGTTCAACATGAAACGCTTTTAAAAAAACTTAATTATTACGGTATATGTGGTGTTTCTCTGAATCTAATTGCCTCATACCTAAATCAAAGAGTCCAGAGGATTACTATTAATGGTGTAAAATCTTCTGGATCTTTGCTACAAATGGGCGTTCCACAGGGATCCATTTTAGGCCCGTTTTTATTTTTGATTTATATTAATGATCTGCCATACTATGTGAGGAACTTGTGTGATATTGTACTTTTTGCTGATGATACATCTCTTATATTTAAAGTAAACAGAAATAAACATAATTATGACGATGTAAACAGTGCATTATCGCAGGTTCTTCAATGGTTTACGGTAAATAAATTAGTTCTTAATGCTAAAAAAACTAAATGCGTTGAGTTTGCTTTACCTAATGTTAAAAAACAAAAATTTAACCTACGTTTAAATAATGAAATTTTAGATGTGGCGGACTCGACGGTATTTCTGGGTATAACTTTAGATTCAAAACTCCAGTGGAACCCCCATCTATCATCTCTAGCGGGAAGACTCAGCTCAGCTGCCTACGCGGTAAGGAGAGTCAGACAAATGACTGATATCAATACTGCTAGGCTAGTTTACTTCAGTTACTTTCACAGTATTATGTCTTATGGCATTTTACTGTGGGGTAGGGCCGCGGACATTGAATCCATTTTTATTCTTCAAAAGAGAGCTGTTCGGGCCATTTATAACTTAAGAGCGCGGGATTCCCTTAGAGATGTATATAAAAAAATAGACGTTCTTACAGTCCCATCTCAATACATATATTGTAATATTTTGTTCATTTACCAGAATATTCATTTGTATTCAAAACACAGTGACAAACATAATGTCAATACTAGAAACAGAAATAAACTTGTAACGCCGTACTATCGTCTCCACAAAGTGAGTAATAGCTTCATGGGGCTTGGTGTTCGCATCTATAATAAGATTCCACAGCCTATATTAGACTTGCCACTTCAACAATTTAAAACTCGTATCAAGATGTCATTAATATATAAAGCATACTATAATGTATAGGATTACTTAAATGATGAGAATGCTTGGATTCTAAGTGACGTTGACTCTCAAGTTAAATGATTTGTATAACAGACTATGTAAACATGGCTTTTTGAAAAGAGCGACTGTTGAGTTTCTGGCCGGCTCTTCTCAACAGAAAACTGCTTTCCGAGCTGGTGGTAGCTTCAGACAAACTAACTGACCGACAAATTTTTGACGTTTCAAAAGTACTTTTCAAAAAAGTCTAATTGAAATAAATAATTTTGATTTGATTTGATTACGCGAGTATTCTAGCAGTAACTCTGAAGCTCTGTCTAAAGTATAACCCCAGGAGGATATTCTAGTCAAGTCATACGGTTAGTCTGCGTATAGACTATTAAAATTCTCTACTCTTTTTAATTAACACTAGTTTCAACTACTTAGTACAACATTTAACACGCAGAAGACAATAATAATATCACGATACCATAACACTGCACAGCCATAATGGTCACCAGGTGAGTTCTGTTTAACAAGTGACTCAAGTGTATCGGGACAACAGTTATATACAGACACGTGAATAGATTTCTCCATTTTATTTCAAATATACCTACGTATTATTTATAACATGACTATATAACAATAGATTCGGGACAGATGTCAAAGTGATCTCGCCCGGCGATCATCAAAATTTCGTGTCGTGATGTTGGGACTCCATTATGAAGGTATCCATCCAATAACGTGCGTTTTATATTATTTGCTCGGTTACCATCAAAAGTGCATATCATTATTGTCTTTTACGTGTTACTGTGCACTATAGTTTTCATATATATAATAGGTACAGATATTAAAGGTGAAACAAACTTACCATTATACAGTTATGCTCTCATTTATATTTTAAATATCATTGGTGAAATATTGAAGTATTCCAATACAACAGACCACATCAAAATTTTTAAATATTTATTTAAAACAGTTGAAATAATCAAAAAGCGCAGAACAGTGTAGTGAATGTTTTGTTATGAAACACCGCATATTAATGACAAAACCACAAAATAATATTTAATCACAGGAAGTGTTCAAATTTATTTACTTAAATGCATATTAATTGATCACCTTTAATAATAATTTATATGAAAACTAGGTGACACGGCAAACGTTGTTTTGCCATTAAGTTAAAGTAAATGTAAAATATTTGGTTTGGGCCACCGTTATCACTTAGGGGTAATAAAAATAAAAATAGATGTTGACGGATTCTCAGAACTACCCGATATGCACAAAAAAAATAATAAAAATCGGTCGAGCCGTTTTAACAAACACCGCGATCGAGAATTTTATATACAAGATGTAATAATATAATGTAAAGAGATATCGTTGAAAATCCTCGACGAAACAACGACGAGGTGTTATGAGTTTAATGTGTGTATCTATTTGTGGCATCGTAGCGCCCAAGATAATGGACCGATCATGATGAAGTTTTATTTGTTTCCAAGGTAATTTAATCGAAATTGTTTTTAGCTATGTATTGTGAAGATCTAGTCTGTCGTTTAAAAACTATCAGCTGATTGCTAACTTGGGAGCTGCGTGATAATATCTGGTCAGCTGTTTAAAGACTATCAAGCTCATTGCTAACTTAGGAGCTGCGTGACAATATCTGGTCAGCTGTTTGAAGACTATCAGCTGATTGCTAACTTGGGAGCTGCGTGACCATATCTGGTCAACCGTTTGAAGACCATCAGCTCATTGCTAACTTGGGAGCTGCGTGACAATATCTGGTCAGCTGTTTAAAGACTATCAAGCTCATTGCTAACTTAGGAGCTGCGTGACAATATCTGGTCAGCTGTTTGAAGACTATCAGCTCATTGCTAACTTGGGAGCTGCGTGACAATATCTGGTCAATCGTTTGAAGACCATCAGCTCATTGCTAACTTGGGAGCTGCGTGACAATATCTGGTCAGCTGTTTAAAGACTATCAAGCTCATTGCTAACTTGGGAGCTGCGTGACAATATCTGGTCAGCTGTTTAAAGACTATCAAGCTCATTGCTAACTTGGGAGCTGCGTGACAATATCTGGTCAGCTGTTTAAAAACTATCAAGCTCATTGCTAACTTGGGAGCTGCGTGACAATATCTGGTCAGCTGTTTGAAGACTGTGAGCTCATTGCTAACTTAGGAGCTGCGTGACAATATCTGGTCAGCTGTTTGAAGACTATCAGCTCATTGCTAACTTGGGAGCTGCGTGACAATATCTGGTCAGCTGTTTGAAGACTATGAGCTCATTGCTAACTTAGGAGCTGCGTGACAATATCTGGTCAGCTGTTTGAAGACTATCAGCTCATTGCTAACTTGGGAGCTGCGTGACAATATCTGGTCAGCTGTTTGAAGACTATCAGCTCATTGCTAACTTGGGAGCTGCGTGACAATATCTGGTCAGCTGTTTGAAGACTATGAGCTCATTGCTAACTTGGGAGCTGCGTGACAATATCTGGTCAGCTGTTTGAAGACTATCAGCTCATTGCTAACTTAGGAGCTGCGTGACAATATCTGGTCAGCTGTTTGAAGACTATCAGCTCATTGCTAACTTGGGAGCTGCGTGACAATATCTGGTCAGCTGTTTGAAGACTATCAGCTCATTGCTAACTTGGGAGCTGCGTGACAATATCTGGTCAGCTGTTTGAAGACTATGAGCTCATTGCTAACTTGGGAGCTGCGTGACAATATCTGGTCAGCTGTTTGAAGACTATCAGCTCATTGCTATCTTGGGAGCTGCGTGACAATATCTGGTCAACCGTTTGAAGACTATCAGTTCATTGCTCACTTGGGAGCTGCATGACAATATCTGGTCAACCGTTTGAAGACTATCAGCTCATTGCTCACTTGGGAGCTGCGTGACAATATCTGGTCAGCTGTTTGAAGACTATCAGCTCATTGCTATCTTGGGAGCTGCGTGACAATATCTGGTCAACCGTTTGAAGACTATCAGTTCATTGCTCACTTGGGAGCTGCATGACAATATCTGGTCAGCCGTTTAAAGACCATCAGCTCATTACTAACTTGGGAGCGTAAAAATATTAATATATTGACAATTATAACAATATTGTAGGAGTGCTACTCTAACCCCCGTTACTAAATTAACAACGGTGTTGCTAACTCTACTAGTGGAATTTAAAAGTACAATGAAGATGACATACAAGCGTCAGTAGCTCAGTGGGCGTTGGATTCACGATCAACAAGTCGTGGGTTCAAATCCCGGACACTGGACTACTGGCGTGGCCCACTTCTAACACAAGCATTTAGCTTAGTTGGAGGGGTAAAGGGAATACTAGTAGTATGTGAACCATACTGCTAGTAATCTTTAAAAAAAAAAAAAATTTTAGTCGTAATATTAGGTTTTTACCTATGAGATTGCCGTTCTGCTGTACTGGCTATTTCAAGTCCATTTTTTTCTTTTTTCGATAAGTTCAAATTAATTTTATATGAAATATGGAATTTAAAAAAAAAATAAGTCATTTGTTTAATGGTTAACGTTCTGTTTTCATCACATCTGTATGTTTTTGGTCATCATGGATACGTCAAAAATTCGAGTGATTATGGAGTACGAGTGTGTGAGTGTATGAAGTGTAGACCTATATTTCAGTTCCATCACGTTATAAACTGATAACGCTAACAAAGCACAATTTCAGAGACAAGTGAACGTATAATATATTTTTGTGGCATTGTTCAGAGACGCCTTTGTCTTCTATCGTTAATCATTGTCACGATAAGCGGACACGCTGATGACCGGAGTATATACGAATAACCGACGGTGACCGCTCACCACTCGTGAGAGTAATGGCTACAGTAATAAAGAACTGTGAACAGTAGTAACATTACTTCTTTAATTTTGTTTCTAATCTTCTTCCAAGATAAACTACTATTTTAAATGAATTTAATGGTCTTCTTTTCGCTGTTGAGTTAAATGTTGTACAATTGCATTCTTACAGCCATATGTATGAAATTTATCCTGTGGCTTGTGACCTAGTAGCTGGTTTTGGGACGTTATTGACATGATCAAAAAATTTAAGTAACATCTACACAACAAAGCTTGACGTCCCCGCAGAGAATCCTGGTTGGAGGATCCTCACTTCTCATAGAAGGGATGATACGGCAGTCTACCCTCCATATGCTTAGTTTCGCTTTCCAACATTGAAATATGTGTCATGTGACCTTCGTAAAGATAGACACAGCTCCATGAGCTGATGCTAAACTGCGATTTAATATATTACTTACGCCTATATCTATCGACGGACAGATGATCTGATTTGTCTGTTACGCAATCATGCTTAAATTACTAAACCGATTTTGATACGATATGGCGAAAAATATACATAAGAATACAAAGTAAACGAATGAGTGTTCAATTACACCATCTACCGACGGAATGCAAGTGAAGTTGTGATTTAGTTTTTTGTCTGTTTCTTACGCTTTCCCTCTTAAAACCCCTGAACTGATTTAGATGAAATTTAGTACAGAGATAAACTAGAGCTTTGGAGATACGTGGGCTACGTTTTATTGCAAAAAATGTTAGAAAGGGGTTGAAATGTAGTACATGTATGCATACACTTTAGCCGCTAGTTAATACAAGGCGCTGTTCGGCTTCCTCTCCATTATATATGTTTATTCGTGCTGCTATATCATTTCGATTCGTACAGTAAACAGTTGAGTAGAATTAGTAATTCTTTTGTTGGGCGATGTGTATGCTTTTACAACAGGATCCCAGAAAACGTTCAAAATTATTCTATAGGAAAATTTAAAAAGTTAGTTAAAAAACGTTTGTGTGACAAAGGCTATTATAACATTAAAGATTTTATTGGAAGATGTCACGCCTTGGGAATGATGCGTTCGCTTTTCTCAATTTATAAAATATATTTGTTATAAAAATTGGCATTAAAAAAATCAAATATAAAAAGTAAAGTATCCAAAAGAAATAGTCCCGCTGAGTTTCTTGCGCCCATTCATCACAGGTCTGGGTTAGGTCGTTTCCGAAAGGGTGGTAGGTTCCGACGTTCAATAAGAGAATGTAAAATCCAATATTGAATAAAAATTTTTGACTTTGACACACAAAAAAAAATGCTTTTTCTTACCAGAGAAAAGAAGATGGTATGAAAAGCCGTTTGTGTCAGTTTTAACCATATTTTTCTGCTAACTCAGGGATACAAAATTGAGAGAGATCGAAAGAAATGAAAGCGAGAAAAAAAGAGAGAGAGAGAAAAATAAAAAAAATTGGTTGCCTGGAAAGTCGGTATACGGGCGAAAGTTTTACGTGACAACGACTTTGAGTGGTAAAATAATTTTAATGTGAATATTCATTCGTATAGTAGGAAGAAGGATGAAATAATAGTAACAATTTAAAACATTTATTTATACAAAGAATTATATTTAAAACATTAATTTATACAAAGAATCTCGCACTGAATTTCATATTAACAAAATTTTATTTTAATGTCTGTCTCTCTCGCTCTTAGGCGGGCTAACCATGCCCGAGTGGAAGGGACGCGTGCCTCTCACTCGCTCTCATTGTGAGCGCATAACGTGAGCGGAGCGTAACGCAGTTTCTTGAAGTGTCACCCGGCAAACCAATTTATAAGACGTTGTCACGTCAAAAAGATAGACGTCAATTTACAGATTTCTATCAATGCAAGAATATTTTAAACTAGCCGCCGCGCGAACTTCATTCGTATATTGCTCCGCTCCTATGGGTCGTAGCGAGATATCAAATAGCCTAAGTTATTTCTTATTACATCAGCTATCTGTCAGTGAAAATTTTGTCAAAATTGGTCCATCCATTTCAGAGATTAGCCGGAACAAACAGACATACAAAATTGTAAAAAATGTAGTTGTTGGTATATGTGGTGTGTGCGTGTATACATCCATATGCACTTAGTAAAAAGCGGTTATGTTGTAATGTAATAATAGATTAGACTAGTACAAACAAAATGGCGCTATTCAAATTAATTACAAAATATGGCACTGCTACTTTTTATTCAAAGTAGTAGAAAAATCTAATAGCTAAAGAAATCGACAGGATTTCGTACATTATTTCAAGTGATTGACATTAGAATGTCGATAAGAAATAATGAATAGTTTTTGCGATTATTTTCCCCGCACTTCACCCCCTCCCCTCCCCTCCACGCGTCGCGTCGCGTCGTCCATCAATCTGTCGTGGCGATAAAACCGATCATACGCGTCCCAATCATTTGTTATATAAATCACTTATTTTACGTTAAAATATATAATACCTAATACTGTGTAACATACATACATAAAACTAAATAAATATATAATTAGTGCATATACTACAGTACAGTGCTTGTACTTAACAAAATTATTTTTGAGTTTTATTAGATCTAAGAAATTGTAAAATTGGTTCATAAGTTACCACAATAACTTAGTACTCGGGGTAGTTCCTATTATTTTATTTCAAGTGTATCGACTCGTATTCAATATATAATCTCTAAGTTTTGAGCCAATTAAGTAACCATGGGAGCTGCGCAATTGTGGGATGTTGTAATGCTGGATCTTACACTGAAATAATTATACAAATTGGACCAGTAAATCCTGAAATTAGCGCGATCAAGCAAACAAAAAAACAAACCAAACTCTTCAGCTTTATATATTAGTATAAGATTGTGTAGTATATCTCCTAAAGTTTATAAAAGTGTAACAAATCGGGGTTAATATAAAAACCATAATCAACGTTTGCAAAATCGTAATATTATCTTTTGATAAACTAAAGCTCGTATTCGGGACACAATTATTATTTCATTAGAAGAGGGGTTATTACTTCACACGCGCACACCCATATACCCACAGTGTGTGTGGGTATATGGGTACACACTCGCACAGTACTCGACGTAGGGATGTTAATCCATACAAATAAATAAAATTGTAGTGTCTGTTTGTAATATTAAAATAACCGCTTTTTACTAAGCGTATGAGCGACGGTGGCCACTTTCCGGTGGACTGTCTGCTCGTTTGTCTCTTGTTCATAATAAAAAAAATTAAAATAAAATTAGAAAAAAACAGTTTGAAAAATACATGTTCCTAGGTTTTGATTACTTTTGCTGACATGGAGGTAGGGAGAATAATTATTGTAAAAATGCTGCTTACGTAATACTTGAACGGTCCCTAGTAATAGTATGTTTTCTTATCTTTAAGAAATACTAAAAGGCTTTTTTATTTATTTTTCACTTTAAACTAAAATAGCAACCTCAACGAAAAATGACGACATAGTAAAAAATACTGACTAGTCCTCCAAGTTGCTTATATAGTGCTCCATGCAGACACCCGCATCCCCCATGTCATCAAAAATAAGCAAAGCAAGTACCCCCGACCTCTCGTTAATGCTTACGTAAATAAGCTACACGATAGCTTAATAACACAATAACACTTAAAAGACTACAATAATAAACAATCTAGACTTCCGTCGAGAAGTGCAAGGGGCTTGCGACCCAGTTGCAGAATTAAAAGGCCTTTCTACTACCAGTGTACACTCTCCTTTACCGCAAAACCTCATGTCTCGACTCTAATATTTAACACTGTTTCAGCAAACTATCTTTAAATACATAACAATATTTTATAATATTAATATTATAATAAAATTTATACCTAATACTTGAACAGCCCCTATTCTGTATACTGAACTTGGCTCTAATTTCACATTTAAATTTTTGTTGGTAGTCAATATTCGCTCTACGTAATTTTCGTCAAACTACCGTATATCTATATCTATACTAATATTATAAAGAAGTAAGATTTGTATTTTTGTATTTTAGTATTTTTGTATGTAACGAATAAACATAAAAACTACTGGACCGATTTCAAAAATTCTTTCACCATTAGGAAGCTACATTATCCCTGAGTAACATAGGCTATATTTATTACAAGAAAAAATTAGAGATCCTTAGGAAATCTTACGAAAACCAACCCAAGGTGCCAAAAAATTTGCCATAAAATATCTTTCATCGCATGCGCTGCAAAAAGTATTGATGATTGAACAAAAAAATGTTCTACAATATTATAGAACGTATCAATATCTACAAAAAAGTCCGCGAGACCATATGTCCAACTATTATAGTTACGTCACTATAACTACTTTTTTACATTTTAAAAGTTGATAAAAATGCCTATCAAAATCAGACCATGTTTTCTATAACTTTGTATTAATCCTTATCCAAATAAATTATTTCGTATTCAAGACTATTTCAATACCTATAAATTACTTTTTGAATTATTAAAATCGGACATTCCATTCAAAAGATATTATGAAATTAAAAATATCAGTATAAACAAAAAATACACGTCGACGCGACGGGCCAGTATAGCGACGCAGCGCAGCGAGTAAAGCGGCAAGAGAGGGGGCACCGAAATGCGGGAGGGACAATATATTTTTAAAAATAATATTCCACCCGCGCGAAGCCGGGATGGGCCGCTAGTCGATAATATTTTTGTATAAACGTAATTGATATTTCAAGAAACCACTCCATCATTGTATCTCACCTACAAATAACAATTTGATAGCAAACAAATGTTTATGGAGCTCCTCCTCCATTTCTTGCTGTCGCCGAGTTGGACTCATCAATCATAAAACAATAAAGACAAAACGTGCAAGCTAAATTGACTTCATAATATTATTGAACGGTATCCTGTTTGGTAAAAACATAATCTAATAGCAGTGCCTGGAACTTATGAATCAGGTGAAGGTTTGATAATAATCAATTCAAAATTAGATAGTTTATAAGTAAAGATTGTTGATTAGTATACATTTAAATATATGCATACATTAAAGATTGGAAGCCGAGTAATATCTGGGATTTGCGACCCATGTGTGGACCATTTTATTTTCCATTCAAAACGGGACACGGATCTGACCCGTGAGGGAACAGGTTAGAATACTATTCCCTCTGCCGCTGGGAGAGCATCTCGTAAGAGCCGTAACCCAGCACCCCCTTGGTGGTAGAGGATCTGTTCCCCGACTGGCTTACGACCACCAGCATGCGAATCCGATCGCCAAGTATCATAGACGCGTTCCGGTTGAGCCGCATGTGGGCCAGACTTACCCCCTCCCTCTCCCATCTCATTAATGCTGTGGGTCTAGTGGACTCTGGGCTCTTGCCTAGTGTCCGCTGAATCCGCATCATTTTTCTTCTTCATTCCCCCTTCCCACTCTATCTTCGGGGATGCAACGCATCGACAAAACGAGAGTGTTTCTTGTTTTTCCGATGTCCATGGGCGATGGTTGCCACTCACCATCAGATGTACCATATGCTCGTTTGCACCTTATCTATTATAAAAACAAATAATATGCTTTAAATAAGGCTATAAGGTTGTTAAATTTAATCAATATTATTCTTAAGCATTAAGCAATTTGAAAATATCAATTTAATAACATGTCTTTTAAAGATTCTGCTAAAGGTGTTTGTTCTTAAAAAGGTGTGTGTGCGATTCACACACGATAGAAGTGAAACTTCAGCAAATCGACAAAAGAATGAGATGAATATATATAATAATACTAGGGGCCCATCCCGGCTTCGCACGGGTGGAATATTTAGTTTAAAACATTTTGGCTCTCCCGCATGTCGGTGCCCCTCTACCTCGGCGTCTCGGCGTTACTCGCTACCACTCGCTGCACTTCGAGTGTCACCGAAATAGAACTACACTGGCCCGTCGCGTCGGCGTGTATTTTTTGTTTATATTGATATTTTTAATTTCGTAATATCTTTTGAATGGAAGGTCCGATTTTAATAATTCAAAAAGTAATTTACAGGTATTGAAACAGTCTTGAATATGAAATAATTTATTTGGATAAGGATTAATACAAAGGTATAGAAAACATGGTCTGATTTTGATAGGCATTTTTATCAACTTTTAAAATATAAAAAAGTAGTTATAGTGACATAACTATAACAGTTGGACATATGGTCTCGCGGAGTTTTTTGTAGATATTGATACGTTCTATAATATTCTAGAACATTTTTTTGTTCTATCATCAATACTTTTCGCAGCGCATGCGATGAAAGATATTTTATGGCTATTTTTTTTGCACCTTGGGTTGGTTTTAGTGAGATTTTCTGGGGATCTCTAATTTTTTCTTGTAATAAATATAGCCTATGTTACTCAGGGATAATGTAGCTTTCTAATGGTGAAAGAATTTTTGAAATCGGTCCAGTAGTTTTTATGTTTATTCGTTACATACAAAAATACAAATCTTACTTCTTTATAATATTAGTATAGATATAGATAAAATAGTATGTATATTTCTGTCTCATTCTTTCCTACACATTTTTGTATTTGTGTCTCTTACCTGTCGTTTTGTATATTTCTGTCTCATTCTTTCCTACACATTTTTGTATTTGTGTCTCTTACCTGTCGTTTTATCCGTTGCATCCGGTTTGAAATCACAACGATTCTAAAGAAGTTTCACTTCAAAAAAACGGATAACGGGACGGAAGAGGAACTGCATAACGGGACTTTCCCGATCAAAATGGGACGTATAGTCACTTTAGCCTAGTAGTAACATATTAATCTGCTCTATCTGTACTACTTTGGACAATGTTTACTGAACAAACAGTCTTATATCTCTTAAACCATGTGGTATGTGTGTGGTGGAAGTGACGGTTCGATAACATTACAATTTTTATGAATGCGTGAGTGAGTTAGTGAGTGTTTAAAAACAAACCTAGTACCAATAGATTGTCTACTACTATATTTCAAACAGCAAACCTATCGTATCAAACTACTCAGTTGATAGCCAGCAATAAATGACCCAAGCGGTGCCTGGGGCTGATGATCTAAATGCAAGTCATTTAAATAAATATATAAACTGTACAAGTTCGCAGACGTAATATAATCTAATTCTACGAGTTACCGAGAAGTAATGAAGTTAATTTAAAATACCGTCGACCTATTTATTTAAGTCTACCTTCAGATTCCTTGAAGAAGGTATTTTTAATCAGCTATAGCAGATTTTATTCTAACTGCAAATTCCAGGAAGTTTTGCAAATATTGAAAAAGCTTTGCTATTTTAAATCAAAGCACGAAAAATACGAAATACAAAAAGTAGTACAACGAAAAAGGTACAATGGAATTGTGTGAAATTTAGATAGAAAAGTATAGCTAGATAATAATATCTACCGTTGTAACGAAGAGTATACTTCTTCGATCAACAATAGCAACGTATACTTAGTCTAGTTAAATGTTAGGCCGAACAGTGGAGGTGAGTGTTAAGGGGTTCAGGGTAGTCAGAGACGTGAAAAAATCCGATTGATTTTAGATGAATCTCCAAGGAATTATAATGGTCACCGCCAACTACCTGATCCCTGACTACAACACCCCCCCCCCCCCATTAATACATGGCTCTGTCAGTAAAGTTTACTACTTTTTATACAGACAATACGCTAGAAAACATTTAAAATAATAACTATCTCATAAAGAAATGTATATGTGGTATAGAAGGTTCGAAACTTTACAATTTTAATGAAAGTGATGCGTAAGTGAGTGTCAGAGTGATTAAGTTAGTGAAAAGTAAAAAATACACATAAAACACATAGGCTAATTTTTTCCCGAAAAGGCTATTAAAATACAGAAGATATTTATTATCCCCTAAAGAACACTCTCTCTCTGTGGTATAGTAGTGAATATTAGATAACCTTTCAATTTAAATGATTATGAGAGTTCTTGTGTGAGTAAGTGAGTTAGTTAGTTTGTATAATGGCTATTTAGTTAGTGAGAGTGAGTTGGTAAGTGAGTGAGTGTCTTCGCATGGACAAAGTGGTAGTAACAAAGTAAGTTTGGTTTACAGATACTTTATAACTTAGATTAATACTCAAGCTATTTTTTATCCCAAAAAGGCGTTAGTCACTTGGGATATAAGGAAGAAATAGCAAACAGATACTTGAAAATAAGGAAAAATATATGAATTACTTATTTTCCCATAAAGGCACAGACTTTGTGATATAGAAGTGACTGAATGTGAGAGTGCGAAACATGTGAGTTACTTATTTTCCCATAAAGGCACAGACTTTGTGATATAGAAGTGACTGAATGTGAGAGTGCGAAACATGTGAGTCACTTATTTTCCCATAAAGGCACAGACTTTGTGATATAGAAGTGACTGAATGTGAGAGTGCGAAACATGTGAGTTACTTATTTTCCCATAAAGGCACAGACTTTGTGATATAGAAGTGACTGAATGTGAGAGTGCGAAACATGTGAGTAACTTATTTTCCCATAAAGGCACAGACTTTGTGATATAGAAGTGACTGAATGTGAGAGTGCGAAACATGTGAGTTACTTATTTTCCCATAAAGGCACAGACTTTGTGATATAAAAGTGACTGAATGTGAGAGTGCGAAACATGTGAGTTACTTATTTTCCCATAAAGGCACAGACTTTGTGATATAGAAGTGACTGAATGTGAGAGTGCGAAACATGTGAGTAACTTATTTTCCCATAAAGGCACAGACTTTGTGATATAGAAGTGACTGAATGTGAGAGTGCGAAACATGTGAGTTACTTATTTTCCCATAAAGGCACAGACTTTGTGATATAGAAGTGACTGAATGTGAGAGTGCGAAACATGTGAGTTACTTATTTTCCCATAAAGGCACAGACTTTGTGATATAGAAGTGACTGATTGTGAGAGTGCGAAACATGTGAGTAACTTATTTTCCCATAAAGGCACAGACTTTGTGATATAGAAGTGACTGAATGTGAGAGTGCGAAACATGTGAGTTACTTATTTTCCCATAAAGGCACAGACTTTGTGATATAGAAGTGACTGAATGTGAGAGTGCGAAACATGTGAGTTACTTATTTTCCCATAAAGGCACAGACTTTGTGATATAGAAGTGACTGAATGTGAGAGTGCGAAACATGTGAGTCACTTATTTTCCCATAAAGGCACAGACTTTGTGATATAGAAGTGACTGAATGTGAGAGTGCGAAACATGTGAGTTACTTATTTTCCCATAAAGGCACAGACTTTGTGATATAGAAGTGACTGAATGTGAGAGTGCGAAACATGTGAGTTACTTATTTTCCCATAAAGGCACAGACTTTGTGATATAGAAGTGACTGAATGTGAGAGTGCGAAACATGTGAGTCACTTATTTTCCCATAAAGGCACAGACTTTGTGATATAGAAGTGACTGAATGTGAGAGTGCGAAACATGTGAGTTACTTATTTTCCCATAAAGGAACAGACTTTGTGGTATAGAATGACTGAATGTGTAAATGTCAGAGTGCGTGAGTGAGTGAGGTGGGAGGAATATATAAACTAGTATTTCAATCATACCTAAAACATGTCGATAATATAAGACAATAATAGAACACTCGTACAACACGATGTGCTGATTAATTCCTATTGTTATACTCGTATTTATCGATCTCTCTAATCACGTGATTAACAAACATACTATTTGTGTTAATCACTGTTCCATAATTGTATTTCTTTACTAGAATTTACGTCTGACTTTGCTTTTATATTTATTTCTATCTTAGATATATTGAAGTAAATGTAGAGTAAGCACTCCTTGATGGTAGATCTTCAGAACTTATTTATCTTCGATTAAAAGTCAATCTTTTTATTTAGGAAAAAAATCATAAGGAGTATTTCAAAGAACTATCAATGACCAAACAATTGTTCTGATTTGCAGTCGTTATATATATAGTATAAAAATAAAGTTAAGAAGGGATTGAGATAAACATTAAATCACGAAGTATTTTATTTCTATAATTAGAAGGAGAGAAATATTTTGTTAAGAAAATAACAGCTCCTATAATAATATTAATTTAAAATCTCTTTTTATAATATAATAAACATGCGACTGAGCTTTCTTCATTTTTTTTTATTGAAACACCAATTGAAGATATTTGGAGATAGCAACATCCAATAAATAAACAAACCTCAAATTGTGAAAATTAGCGTTTTTTTATGTTTTAAAGAGCCAGGGTTTTAGTTCATGTAGTGCCTGTTAGCAATCATCACCTTATCGCTCTATAAACAATGTCTCTTAACCTCGATCTAAGGTTTCGTTTGACGATGCAGACTGATTTTTTGCATTTCATCTAAGAATGCTACTTAATCTTAAGTTTAGAGCAGCGGAGGCGAGTGTTGCAATTCAATGAAGGGCAGCCCTTAAACCTATATTCTGGTCACAAGTCTGATACTGCTTAAGTCATTGTTGTAATTGTAAGAATTATTTATCGGTGCAGTAGAGGTATCGCAGGTAACGCAGATAGCGTTGCATTTATATCTATTCCATATCACACCTCTCTTAATGTTTTTAATGACTTCCTTTCCTCTTCTTTTTTCTCCGAGTTATATATAAATATTTTAAGCATCAGTAGTTCAGTGGTACGGACGTTGGATTTTCGATCGACAAGTCGTGGGTTCAAATCCCGGACGTTGGACTACTGGCGTGGCCCACTCCTGACATAAGCATTTTAGCTTACTAGGAGGGGTAAAGGGAATACTAGTAGTATGTGATCCATACTGCTAGTAATCTTTAATATATATATATATATGTTGGATGTTAGGTTATAAGAATAAGTTAGGTTTAGGTTAAGTTTACGTTAGCCTAACCTAAAATTTAAACAGTAGAATTAAGCAATGGAGGCGAGTGTTGTAATTACTCCAACAATCCAAGTCCAAAGCAATCTCAATCATATCCTGTCATAATAGTTCTTGATTTTATACATTGAAAAATGGGAAGGCGGGACTCGCCAACTTATCAATGGGCCCCCGTGAAAGGTCGCTTATACGTTGCAACTATAGGGCAACATTTGCTGAGCGGCTTAAGGGTAGGGATGTAAACCCATATTCTCCCGAAGCGAACCTCACGTGCCAACTAACCACTTACGTGACACATATACCCTTAGAACGTAAAGTTCTCGCAGGTTAAGGTAAGCCAGAGGTAGGGGATCTGTTCCTCGTCAGTGTTCACTACAATCAGCCTGTAAAAGGCAAGCTGAAAATGAGGAATATAACCTTCCCCTGGGAGCGCTCAGGTCCGTGGGGTCGCTACTTCCCAATAGCTGGCCTCAAGCTGCCCTGCGGGCTAATATCATTATTATTAATATATCATTATGTTTGAAAAGTATTGTTTATTAAAATGTAGTCGTTATTATCTGCATATTTGGCGCAAGCAGGGCTCAACCACATATAAATTGTCACACATTGTCAATTGATGTATTGTCGCTTGACACCAAACATTTATGTAGTCAGTTATTCGCATTATTGATTAAATGTCACGATATATTTTCTTCAGAATAGCAACACTGGCGGGGCGGTGGTGACTGTTCACCGTTAGCGGTTTTTGCAGTGAGTAATGGCTTTAGTGTTTTTTATTCTTAAACTTACTGAAATTGAAAATTAGATTCGTTTAAAACGATTTACTTGCTACTTTCCTGAAGAAATTTGCTTTGTTTAGATCACTGAACATTTTGTACGTTTTTAATATTTATTGAAGAGAATCAGCCAATTTCCTTTGCTATTTTTGCAGCTAGACCTCTCAATGACTTTTTCATGTCTGATAAAAACAAACTCTCTTGTAAAACAGATTAAAGTCTACTTAAAGATACCCAATTTTTTCGACAAAATGCATTGTGTAACCTCTGTCCTGAGTTTCAATAGATTCAAGGCAATGTGTCAAAGTGATTTCAAAAAAATCTCTTAAGTATAATAAAGCTGTTCCTCCAACCAGTCTCCGGCACTTAATGGGTTTAGAGGGGTTTATTTGTGTGGTCATCTTTCATCTTGAAAGAGATGTTAGAATTACGTTTTCTGGGGGGTTAGGTTAAGTAAAAGACGGACGGATCACCCTCTGCTATGTGGAGTCAGTTGCTGTCACTGATAGGATTCCTGTCTACATTCCATTTTGTGATTTTTAACTCGATGGGAGATATTTTCTATTATAAAATCTAATAATATCTTTAAAGTGTTGTTTACTATAAAGACTAAAAGTGAACGTTCACCTGCCCCTTGGTCCAGGCATCCACATCTTGATTGTTTAAAATCTCAGCGAGTTCCTTTGATAAGATTTATGTACTGGAGCTGACACTTAATTTCGTCCACGTTTGCTTCGTGACGCCGATTATTTCACGTTTCCTGTGCGCGGCGCCAGTTACTGCTCGGTCTACAAATAAATAAAAATATAACTCCATTTTGCTCTTTTCATGTTATGTTATTGTTCGTTTTGCTGGTGATTGTAGAAGATTTTCAGCATCAGACCGGAAAATAGCTGCCTTCTTTTGCTTTGCTATTTAATAAATAATAATATACACTTTACAGTACTATGTAAAGGATAACACGTATCCTTTACGAGTACGTAGACTTTAATAACATCTTAAACTAAGTAAAAAAGTTACCGATGTACGAGATTCTCTATAAAAATAGTTTTTACTCTTCCACAATTTATCACATCTGCATACTACGATATTTAATCTATGAAATTACATGACAAATATCTTTGAATTATGTATTGGAAAATATTAGTTCAGAGTAAAATCCAAACATTCGCATATCTGTAATTCTACAATTTTTTCTTTATTTTATATATGATGGGGATAGAAGAGAGTCGACATAACAAATACGGTGATAGATTCGCCACCTGCACGTGCATCTCACGCCACTTGCGCGTGCAACCTGCACGTCAGTTGGTCGTGCAAAGGTCCAACTTTGAATCTCTTCAAAGTTGGACCTCTCCGACTACGGTTGGGTGAGTTCTTATTTCTTATTTATTGTAAGTCCCTACATTATATTTAGATGTGTCAACTCAACGTTAGGTTAGCTTAGCCTTGTGGTTTATGTGACTTCAAACTTAGGTTAAAACAGAGAGCCTGGGCAGTGGAGGCGAGTCTTGTAATTATATAAAGGGATCCTTCAACCCTACATCTTGGTCACAAGTCTAAGGCACTGCTTGGGTTCCTGTCATAACCTAAAACTCAAGATTTCAAGATAGGCCATCTTATCAGTGTATATTCTAGTTTCCGACATATACTATCTCCTTACAACTTTCCATTTTAAAAACTCAAACAACTGTCAAACACCTCCGGAAGTGGGGGTACGATCAACTAAGGCTTTTGTGCATTTATAAAGAATATAAAATGAGTATTTTATAATCGAGATATTGATTAAATTAATCATATTATATTTAATATCGATATTTTAAAGTATTTTAAATTTAATAAAACCTAACGTGCTAAACCTAAAGTAAGGTATGAAATAAACCAATATAAATATCCGATCAAAGGCTATCGTATTGGTCATAAGCAAAACATTGTAGTGTAGTTAGTTAGTGTTATATTATATTGTAATCCTATAATAATTCATACATACATTAGAGTAAGGATTAACTTAATCTGTACTATTATTGCGCGAAAATTACACAATTAAGCCTTGCTCTAAACTAAAATCTAATCCTAACATAAATTTTCTCTACTCTTAGGATTATAATTCCTTCCGTTCTCGTCACGTAAAATCAAATTTCATGAAAATTTGTGAATTTTGTTAAGTTATCAACAGCTATTACAAACTTTGAAGTATATTCTACCATAAGTTGAAATGTTTTATTAGTAAAGATATCAGGTAATGTCTGCCCAAGGCTGTCCTTTATTCCAACATAATAGCTATTGACGTCAGGACGTCAGGAACATCTGAAAGTTTGGAGATTAACGAACGTAAAGTGGTGAACGTTCAGACCAATGAAGTTGATGCTCGTTTATGTCGGAGATTTTATAGTAAACTAGTTGGTGCCCGTGACTTGGTTGCAAGAATAATTTTGATTTCTTACCAAGACTTGATTCCTACCTTAAATAATGATAAATTTCACTAGTAGTTAGTATTAGTAACACCGTTTATAAATTTTAAGTATACCCACGTGTAGACAATAATATATAAGTTTTAGTGAAGATAGAGTAATCAGTCTCTCTGATGTTGTCGCGCGGTGTACATGGAAGTTAGTATTATAATGTCGTAATTAAGGTCGATCTTCTTGAGATCCACATAAGTTAGCTTTATTATCTATTGTAGTTCGTGTTTAAACCTACACGTTGCTCCCAAGTCCAAGGCGCTGCCCGGCTTGCATGTGTATACGTATTGTTGTACAATAATCGTTATCATTCCTCTATCATTCTATGACATTACATATTCATCCTCAATTTTATTCTTTTCGAGATTTTTTGTCGTAACACGTAGTTTTTTTTTCTACATTTATAAGGGCTTTTATTCTTGCGAATATGCCAGCCCTATTGTACCCTAACCTAATATCTACTATTCTAAACTATAACACGTAGTTGTATATCTACAAACTGTGTTCAGTGATCGAGTCCTAAAGAGTACAAAATCTATAGGATGTATTTTACGCCATTTGTAAAGCCAAATCACAGCCAGCCAAGTTAAGCAAATTTCGCTTAATAACTGCCTTACAAATGATTATTTTTGGATAATTTTGCAAAATTGGATAATGAAAACAGATTACTAACTAAAATTGTTAATGTACCTGTAGAAGTACCCAGCAGAATATTTTCTCGTAACAATACAACCAAGCGAGAGCCGAGAGGTGTAAAGCCTAACTCCGCAACAGAAATCCTTACTTAAAGGGTTTTGCAAAAAGTTGTGCACGGATTTATTTCGTAGCTCCAGCAAACTTTGCATCCAGCGTTCAATTGTTTCATATTCTATTTGCTTTTAAACCTTCGAACATGCTATTTTGCGATAGAAGTCCTGACTTTTAGATTTCTGACTTTTCTAAGTTTACAATGTCAGTTTTTTCGGTCATTTACAAAATATTCTAATATTTTGACCAGAAGCAAGTTTGATTTATACTGCGTATATATACGCAGCATAAATCACTTAACACTTACACCAAGTTTTAAGATAAGATCAATTTCACCTATTATTAATTACCTGATTGTTATCTTGCCAATGCGTTGCCACCTAGAATATAGAGTGAGGAAGTGAAGTGAAAAGAAGGATTCTGTACCTCGAGGGACTCAAAGTTAGAACTTTGAGTCTACCAGTGTTATTGGGATAGAGGAGAAGGTAGGGAGAGAAAAGGTGTCTGATCGTCAGATTTGCATGTTAGTGGCTGCATGCCACTCGAGAAATAGATCCTTACTACCAAAGAGGTTGGAGGAAGCTGGGACACGCGCCCTCGGGTAAATTTTAAACATTGAATTTGTCATGAAAAGGTTTACGTTAGTCATTATCTTAACTCTATCCCATAGAGTATTTCGAAGTAAAATGGAATAAATAGCAATCTCGAGTTGAAGTTCCATTACACAAATTACCGTACACTAGCAGTTCCATGTAATCCGTGGCCTCGTGGGCTGTGACTGTGAGTCGTGGCAGTCGGCAGAGACACCATTAGGTTATGAAATTTCCTCTGTAACTGGAGCAAACAGCCTTTAATATTCTAATTGCTCACATAATACTCAAACTTTCTGCGGCTCGTGTGTTTGACAGCCTGGAGCTTTGTTTTAATACGAGTACGTACGAGTATACGACTTTCTTCAATTTGGGTTCATAAATGTAATGTATTCTCTCGTTTATTACAATTGTCTTTTAATGTGAAACGTAAACAATCTTTCTGTGATGTATATTTCGAAAGTGTCAAAGAAATTCCATTTGTCTTAGAATTTATATAGATGACACAAAATATGTAATTAATACAAAATATTTCTACTACCATAGGATACACATAATCTAGCAACTTATTTATATATATATTGATTTTATAGCTTTTACATCTTTATCTAATAAATATTAGTGTTTGAATTATTTCATTACTAGCGGCCCGTCCTGGCTTCACACGGGTGGATAATTTTTTTTAAACATTTTGGCTCTCCCGCAATTCGGTGCCCCTCTCTCGCCGCGTTGCTCGCTGCGCTGCTGCGCTGCGTGAACACACCGGCCCGTCGCATGGTCGTGTATTTTTTTGTTTGTATTGACATTTTTAATAACGTAATATCTTTTGAATAGAATGTATCGATTCAATAATTCAAAAACATTTTTAACAAAAAATTGAACCGACTTCAAACTCTAAAAAATGCACTAAAAAGTAAGAAATAATTAGCTTATTTATTAACCTCCCTTTATTAGGACAATAATATACAATAATCGATATTTTTTGATTTGATACATACCTTCCGGCGTCATCATCAACTGATGGTAGATGAAGCCGGAAGGTCTAAGAATCTACTGGTAATATCAACATGATAAGTATTTTTTAAATTTCCTCATAATAATAGTTGCTCTACATTCTCAACCACATAATGGCTATCTATGGTCTTCCTCATCAGTTCCACTTCATCAAATGATAAATTCTGAATACAAATGCTCGTAACCTTTCTAAAATATTAAAATTACTATATGTGTGCCTATAACTTTTGAGGAGTTCTCTAAATTCCTCAAAGATGCCATCATCAGAACTGGATTTTGAAAAAAATGGGTCCAATCTGTAAGCATATCCTACCAAATACAAAAAGAAATTTCCATTTCGGTTCATATATGACGGAGTTCTGTGGTAACAAACATAAAAAAAAAAAAAAAATACAACCGAATTGATAACCTCCTTTTTTTGAAGTCGGTTGAAAAGTAATCAACAGGTATGAAAACTGTCTTAAATACGACAAAATTAATTTGGATAAGAATTAATACAAAGGTATGGATGGCATGGCCTGATTGTGATAGGCATTTCTATCAACTTTTAAAATGAAAAAAGTAGTTATAGTGACATAACTACAATAGTTGAACATATGGTCTTGCGAAGTTTTTTATATATCTTCGATAATATTGTAGAACATTTTTTTTGTTCAACAACAATTTCCGCAGCGCATGCGATGAAAGACATTTTATGGCTAATTTTTTTGCACCTTGGGTCTGTTTTAGTAAGAATTTCTGAGGATCTCTATATTTTTCTAGTAATAAATATAGCCCATGTTACTCGAAATAATGTATTTTTCTAATAACGAAAGAATTTTTGAAATCGTTCAAATATTAACTCAATCGTCAACACAGGCCGGGTCATTATAATGGAGGCCATGAGTGGGTATTTTGTATTACATAAAGGATAATTTTCGCGCAAGAACGTTTAGATATTCTCGGAATTCGTGTGACTTCAGTGTGTTGTGTATTTAAAGATATTTTGCTTAATATTTAAATAATTTGTTTAAATGCTGTTTTGCTGAAGAAGCGTTAAATAATGGGGTAAGGATGTCTAGCGGGTAAGGAGAGTATATACTGGTAGTAGAAAGCCTTTTAAATCTGCACCGGGGTCTCAAGCCCCAGGAACCCTAGAATGTTATCTTTTGGTAGTTATAATGCAGTGAGCCTCCCGTGTAGATTACATTTAAGTTACCAAAAGCTTCAGACTCTGTTAATAAAAAAATAGATAGCTTTTGGTTATCTTCGTTAAAAGTTATTAAGCTTCAAGGAACAATTCCTGAGCAATTTGATACTTGTCAAAAATGTATTTTCAAACTTATAAGTTACAATCTTGTAAAGAACGATTTTCGATTAACCTAATTTCTAATGGAAACCCAATACATTGTATAATCAATCAATTCTGGCGATGATACATTTATTAAGATGTCATTCATTGAGATGACATTGTGACGTCAGAATTGTTCCCTTACAGAGAATTCGATGAGTAAATTATATTGTGACGTTAAACATATTTAAAAAAAAGTCAAATAGTTGCATTTGATTTTTAGATCACCATACTTTTTGAGAATTATTTAATCTTAACTAATATTATAATTTCGAAAGTAGCACTTAAGAAACGTAGGTAATACTTAAGAATACAGACTAATCAAACGAAAGGGCAATATAATACTACTTACGCCATCTATTGACGGATAGATGGTCTGTCTGTATATTGCGCAACCATGCTTAAATCACTGAACACAATTTGATGAAATTTCTACACTATAGAGCTTGGAGACTGGCATAGGCTATGTTTTATCGCAACAAAAATACTTAAGAATACTTAGTAAACAAATGAGTGTGCTCGTACGCCATCTATCGACGTGGGGGTGAAGTGCATGTCGAGCTGTGTGAAAGTTATGTGTTTGGCAGTTAGTCATATATAAATTACGTTGGTGTTGAACACTTAAATGTAAAGTGAAACCTATATACCCGTGGTAATTTTAAAAAATATATGTATATCTACTTCGGTTAATGATTAAAAAACCGTTAGTATGCATAAGGTCATATGTTGTTTTTTCTCCCTAATCCTTCTGTTATTTTATAAAACAGTTAATAATTCAAAAGTAAACACAGTCTTCTGCTTAAGTCAATAAATCAGAAACTTTGCGCTATCAGGCAGTTTGTTTTACGACAAGCGTTAATAGTAGCACCATCAGGCACTTTATTGCTTGGACATGTCCTACCATGAATCAATACGATCGATACTTAAAATTAATATTTTCATGATTTACTTTTAGTATTATCTAATAAAGGCGAATTTCTTCTTGTTTGGAGATTTTGGTTCATCCATCCTGGGGACTGCATTAAGATCATTGGAATGATGAGTTGTTCAAGCATGAGTGGCTAAGGTTTTCGCGAAATATCGTCCATAAAATAGACAAACCTCATTATGTTAGTAAAAACTCCCTCGGGATGTGCATGCAGTCCATGAAAGAGATGGGTAAGTTTAGCTAATACCGTAAACTATTTACTATATGATACATAACTCTCCTCCACGAACTAAAAGAAAAAATTAATTTTATAATATTTAATTATCATTCATGATTATCATAATTAGCATCCTTTAATGGCCCACTGCTGAGTTGGGTTTCCTCCTCAGAATGATGAGGAATTACGCCATAGTCCACCAGGTTGGCCCAGTGCTGGTAGGCAGACTTCATACACCGACAGAGAACGCGGAGAACTCTCAGGGATTCCTCACGATGTTTTCTTCACCGTTAAAGCAAGTGATATTTAATTTCTTAAATATTGTATAAGGAGAAATCCTACTCACCGAATCGAGGGTGCTTCATTAATAGTTAAAACTGCTTTATAACAATAATATTGTCATTTATGCTTCAAGTCCAGAGCAACTCAATTTATCTAATAAAATTTATAGTCCGAGCTATGTTTCGTTCGTGCTTTTGAATAATTAGTATATTTTAATTGGATTAATCAACGAGAACAATTAAATTTCATGAAAGAGAATATTGATTATTTAATATTGTTAGTCACCTTTTGTCTATCTAAATATTTGCTTTTGTTTCTATGAAAATTCTATTGAGTTAGTTCTATAGTTAAAGTAGGTATCTCTGTTATTTGGTTCTATGTATAGCTCAAATTCAAAGTCAAAATAATTTATTTCAATTAGACATTTTACAAAGTACTTTTGACAAGTCAAAATTGGTGAGTCAGACAGTTTGTCTGTAGCTACCGCCAGTTCGGTAAGCGGTCTTCTGATGAGAAGAACTGGCAAGAAACTCAACAGTCCCTCTTTTCAAAATGCCATTGTTTTCATAAATTTGTTTTACAAATAATATGTTAACTAAAACAAATAGCAAATCACAAAAAATATCAATTTGGACTGAAATTTTCATTTTCTTCTTTGTCTCTGTCAGAATTAAAAGTGCTGATTTTTCTCAAGGGTCCATAGGGTATAAACAGAAATATAGATCGACTGATAAAAGGCTTACGTTTATTTATATTAGTCTACGGGACCCTCAAAGAGACAGCCATCGGTTGAATAATTTAATGATTAATATTGGAAAATTGATATCTCCTCTATTAATTATATAGAATCTTGAGGTAAATGTTAAGCGGTTGACCTATTAATATTAAACTAATCATTTCTACATTAGGTTGTGTTACCTCAAATATTTGATTAAATTCTCTAGTTTATGCAGTCGAAATAACTATTTAGTAAATTAATTGTCTTTTTTTTCATGATGGGATACAGTGACCTGCACCTTTGGGAAGCGTCCGTAGATCCAAAGCCAAAAATACACCAAGACTATTTAAACACTAACAAGTTACCTGCGCTAAAATCTATCCAAGAACAATCCCTGATTAAAATCAGGTGACGCAACTAGATTATACTAGGCTATGGATTATTATGACTGGATACGTGGAGCTATGGAATAAAGTAAACCGTACGTGTGTGATACAGTAATAGCCTAGTGATTTAGATATCGGTATCTTACTCGGGAGGTCTGAGTTTGATCTCCTCCCCCACAGGCACGACTTTTCTGAGTTAGGTGTGTTTTAAGCAATTAAATATCACTTGCTTTAACGGTGAAGGAAAACATCGTGAGGAAACCTGCTCTCCTGAGAGTTCTTCATGTTCTCAAAGGTGTGTGAAGTCTGCCAACCCGCACTGTACTGGCGTGATGGACTATGACCCTTCTCATTCTGAGGATGAGACCCAGCTCAGTAGTAGGCTATTATTGGGTTGTGATCGTGATGATGATGATTTATCTGAGTTACTTTGGTTTATTATAATTATTGTCAACTCTACTGGTTTAATCAAATTCTAAACAAGAATAGTTAGATTTGGTGAATGATCCATTTCTAGAATTTTCAAATTACGTAACGGATTAGATAAAAAGCACATAAATACCGTTACTTAATTTGTTGACTTTCTGTAGTAATCACAAAGTAAAAAGTTATTTTCATCCATCTACATCCAAAAATAACGATCAGATAAAATATTAAATGATTTGTATCAATACAAAGCAACTGTCCAGCGTCGAGGCCGGCTTTCAATCAGCCAGACCAATCAGGGTATAATTGAAGCCATTACGACTAAACACGCATTTAATGGAAGACTTTCAGACCATTTCTCTCGTAATGTATTGGGGAAAGTAAAACCTTTAGTGTTCTATTTGTTTCGGCTACTACAATGTTCTTTAGCGTTTGTGTATACACATTACACACATACATTTTTAGTATTTAGACCAAAAAACTGCGGTATTGATGTAGAATTATTGTACTGGACCTCTGTATTCAGAAGGAAAGAAAGAAAACAATAAAAAGAAGAAAGGGAACAATATTATTTCTGGAGCAACTATTTCACTAATAGGATATTGATTACCAACAAGTATTTTAAATTGTTTTTCAAAAAAAATTCTACTCATATAGAATCATCATCATCACCACAAAAAGTACTTAATAGGATTTCTGTTAAATCACTGTTTTATATAGCTTCCGTTATTTTATAACCCATATATCAAAAGTAATGACTTAATACTGTACTTTTAATTGGTACTAAAAATTTATTTTTATAAAGCAATAATAAGTTTACGAGGTTTTGAATGTCGGCTCAGTCTCCATATTAAATGTAACTGTATTATTGTTCATAACTACCTTTCTTTGCTTTGACGTTACTAAATTGAGTCTTATGTATTATGACCTAGTGGTAGGCCACTAATAGATTATCTATAAGTCTTAAGGACCCTGATGGAAATTGACGGACTCTAAGTTGATAAAAAAAGGAATAATAATTTTAACATAAATGGAGTAGGATCATGGGATGACTGTTATTTTGTAAAATGCCTTTATTTGGAACCTTTTTAATTTTAGGAAAATAAACCTACATCAGTTAAGGCTTTAAATAGTAGAGTTTCTAGAAAATAAAACAAACCGATATACAATTACTCACACTCCGGTCTAGAACACTGTTTGAAGACTCGTCTTCATAGTATAGATCAGTGACGTAACATATTAACAAGCTAATAAAGGACAAGTTATGAAGGGATGGAACTTGGAAGGGATGTTGATTGCGTCGCTGTGACGAAGGATAATCCACTGGTTTTATATGTTGATTTTAATCATAACTGTTATCGTTGATTACTTCATTATATTTACGAAAAACTCTTTTATGTAGTAAATGAATATTTTCTTCTTTTGCTTCTTTACAAATCTTTAATTTAGCTTGCAATGTTTGTATGTATGTTTGATTCAAACCATTCAAAATTAACCGAGTTATCATCGACCGATTGAGGATGGCAATGCATGTAATGTTAATTCCAATATAGCAAATGGTAGGCTAGTTATTTTTAGTGCAAGTACATGTTTTGGGGAAAGGATTTGCTTAGAAAATACAAAAACTAAAAACAGTCTAAATCAAATACATCTTACCGGCGAAGGTGAGGGAATAATTGTTCAAAATTCAATATGAAGGTTGATTCAAGATGGCGAATTATTTTGTATTGTTATTTTGTATGTCCACGTTATGGTTCTCAAATGAAAAAGGTTTTGCTGAGAAAAATACGAAATATAATAACTATGCATGTTAGCAACACTGTTTATAAAGTAGTAGTATCGGGTACATCATTTTATATTATTTCAAGTATTCCGACGTGAAGACAATATATAACCTTCAGTGCGATAGTTTAGTCTCAGTCTCTCTGGTCCTTCTCGAGGTCCATGTAAGTTTACTTTATTATCTATTGTCGTTAGCGAGGTCGAGTGGTGGAGGTGAGAGTTAATATATTATGAAAGAGCTCTTTAAACCTGCTCCTTGGTCTCGAGCCCCAGGCACCGCTCGCCTCAGTCTAAATTGCATATGTAAACGTATTGCTGTACAGTAATGTGTATCATATCTCTTCTCTCATATCTATAGCATGCAGGCTAATGGCAATTTGTAGAACGGTAAAATTTAGGCTAATGAATATTTTTATCATCAGTATTTTTTGAAAATGTTTGAATTATTTAAAGGCAGTATTATGGTTCAGTGTGGTACCATAAACAGTAGTCCTAGTTAGTTAAGAGGCTAATCACATAAGCGAATGGGATGCCCCACAATGACCCACTCTGGTGTAAGTAGCGCGTGATGAATGATCATAATATATACATCTTATACTAGGGATGACACACAACTAGACACAAGTTTTATAAATATTTATTTATACCAAATCTTGTTGTAAGTTCAGCAACTAATCATAGCAATAGCACAGAGATTTAAGGTTAATTTATTGTAGAAATTGTCATAGAAGATGTATTTCATAGAATATTTGAGGAATGATACCCATTACTGTACAGCAATACGTATACACGCGCAAATTAGACGGAGCCGAGCAGTGCCTGGGGCTTGAGACCCAGGAGCAGGCTTAAAGAGCTCAAGAAGGGGGACCTTAACCACGACACTATAATACTAATTACTATGTACACTGCGCGACAGCACCAGAGAGACTGGCTAATCTATCGCACTAAAGGTTTTATATTGTCTACACGTCGGTATACTTGACATTATGTAAATATTGCATGTAGGAATTAATTTAAGTGTAGTGATAGTAGAAGTAACTGGAAGGACATCTATAATGTAAGCTGAAAATGTGATTGTTTGTAATAAGTCACTTTAAAGATTTTTGAATACTTAAATAATATTTCAATGAAGGTAAAATGAAGGATATAAATTAATAAAAGCAAGTAGTTGTGTCAGCGGTATGAGTCCTTGTTATAACTAATACAAGTCTTAACTTTGACATCCCTAGGCACGTTAACATTAAGCTTGTTGTTACGTCACGTTATTCACGTTATGCTTTTATTAGGCGCAGATATGATTTCTGAGTAGGATTAGGTGTTTAATGTTAAATAAACATAATGGGTATATAGTTATATAGTATTAGTATCTTATATAATATAGGAATATAGTGTTAGGAAAATAACCAAAGATCCAAATACACAAAAACACAAAACACAATAAAAATAAGTACATTCTACATTTCAATACAACTTCCGATGTCATGTCCGACAATAGTCACAATAGCTTCCAATGAAAACTGTAACCTAAAGTAGTATAAGAGTGAATAATATAATAAATGCACCAGTTCGACAGTTTCTGTTATTTTAATTTCTATTATTTATTACAGTTTCACAAAAATTAACTTATTAACTAATACTTTTGTATTCTGCCAAACTGCACAGCAATTTGTCGGCAGTTAAAGCCCTATACTCTTAAGTTATAGTTATTAAAATAAAGTAAAATAAAAAAAAATTAACCTCCAATGGCTCAACGAACCAAAGTGAGTCTTGGCCTCAGACACCAAAAAAACGCCATTTGTTTCCATCCTGCTCTGCCTCCTTCCAGCTTGTAGCTCCGAGTTCACGCAGGTCCTTCTCCGCTTCGTCTTTTCATCGGTATCAGAGTCGTCCCATTGGCCTTTTGCCCTTCAGTACTTCCAGATACGTTATATTTTCAGAGTGATCTTCTTCCATTCTCTCAATGTATCCGAGCCACCGGAGTATACACCGCAGATATTGGGCTGTGCTACTAAGTCTTCTCCTTCTTGGTTCTTTCTTGTCCTCCAAGTACCTTCTTCGATTTTGACGGATGTCAGAATCTTCCGTAAGATCTTTCTCTCAGCTTTTTGTAATTTATTCTATTGCCTCTATGTTAGCGTCCAAGCTTCACAGCCGTAGATTAGAATGGGTCGTAGGATTGTGATATATATTCTGATTTTAGTTCTTCGCTTTAGTAACTTGGACGTCAATATCTTGTGAAGAGCTGCTGTACACCTGAGTGCCTTCTGAATTCTTTCATCGATTTCTTCGGGGCGAGTGTTAGTGTCTGCGATCAGGCAACCTAGGTATTTAAATGTATCTACGGCCTTGAAATATTTCGAACCTCCTTCAAGATTTAACTGAGGTAGGGCACAGCAGGAAACTTCCTGCTCAAATATGGAGCAGCCCGACTGGGGTAGTACCTCGACCTTACAGAAGATCACAGCTAAATAACACTACTCTAAAGCAGTGTTGTGTTCCTGTTGGTGAGTAAGGTGACCAGAGCTCCTGGGGGGAATTGGGGATAGGGTCGGCAACGCGCTTGCGATGCTTCTGGTGTTGCAGACGTCTATAAGCTACGGTAATCGCTTACCATCAGGTGAGCCGAACGCTTGTTTGCCGACCTAGTTACATAAAAAAAAAAAAAAAAGATCTTTACGGATTTCTCGTCTATTCCTGTAACGTTTCATATAAAGGTACTCGGTTTTGTCGTAGTTTAGGCCAATTTTATTAGCTTCTGTTTCCAGGACCTGGAAAAAATAAAAACAAAAACTAATTTAGCATACTTAATAAAACTTATTATATAATTATGAAAAATGTAGGTATATGTCTATGTATCAATGCGTGTATAAGTGTGTGCACGTAAGTATATTCACACACACATAAAATTGAGCGTGCCCTAATATAGAAACATGACCGATATTAGTCACAATAGCTTTCAATAAAACTTGTCATAACCTCTCTTAAGGGATTAATACAATAAATACACCGGTAGGACAGTTTCTGTTATAGTCACATAACCGATAATAATCAAAACAGCTTCCGATAATAAATGTCGCACCCTAAGAGGAGTTAACACAGTCCCCACCTAAAGAGGACATCTATACTAATATTATAAAGAAGTAAGATTTGTATTTTTGTATTTTTGTATTTTTGTATTTTTGTATTTTTGTATGTAACGAATAAACATAAATACTACTGGACCGATTTCAAAAATTTTTTCACCATTAGGAAGCTACATTATCCCTGAGTAACATAGGTTATATTTATTACAAGAAAAAATTAGAGATCCTTAGGAAATCTCACGAAAACCAACCCAAGGTGCCAAAAAATTTGCCATAAAATATCTTTCATCGCATGCGCTGCAAAAAGTATTGATGATAGAACAAAAAAATGTTCTACAATATTATAGAACGTATCAATATCTACAAAAAAGTCCGCGAGACCATATGTCCAACTATTATAGTTACGTCACTATAACTACTTTTTTACATTTTAAAAGTTGATAAAAATGCCTATCAAAATCAGACCATGTTTTCTATAACTTTGTATTAATCCTTATCCAAATAAATTATTTCGTATTCAAGACTATTTCAATACCTGTAAATTACTTGTTGAATTATTAAAATCGGACTTTCCATTCAAAAGATATTACGAAATTAAAAATATCAATATAAACAAAAAATACACGACGACGCGACGGGCCAGTATAGCGACGCAGCGCAGCGAGTAAAGCGGCTAAAGAGTGTGCACCGAAATGCGGGAGGGCCAATATATTTTTAAAAATAATATTCCACCCGCGCGAAGCCGGGATGGGCCGCTAGTGTAAAATATTTTCCGTCATTAAGAATAAATAAATACGTGGTGTATGTGACTGTTTGTTTTATATACACATGACCGATAATTGTCACAATAGCGTCCGATAAAACGTGTGTAACCTAAGAGGAATTTAACAAAATAAATACACCTGTGTGGCATTTCCTGTTATTATTTAATCTTAAATATTATAGTTAATAAAGCATGGTATATACAAATATGAGCCAGAGTGAAACAGACTCACAGACACACAGTCTCGTCGTTTGATTCACCCGAGCGCAGTTTTGTCTTCTAAGCTACGTAGGGATTTAGTAAATCCGCTTGTGCCATATGTACGAGTACGAGATCTGTATCGATCTCTCTTCTTGAGAATGCAACGCTTATATAATAATATGGTACCTTAACCACTACACTATAATACTAGTTTTACTGCTTACATGTGCACTGTGCGACAAGTCCAGGAAGACTGACTCTAATCTATTTTAATAAGTCACTAAATTACACGTCAGGCGGCCTAAAAACTGTTTTATAATAACATGGCCTGTATATTGTTGTAATATATTGTATTGTAAAAGTCGGTAAGGATATTTTTAATATAAACAAAAAGAAAGTACTTGCCAATCAAATGATATCATAGGGTTGCTAGCATGTTACTATCGCGAATAACAGTTGGCGTGTTGATAACTTTATATTCGCGGGTAGTACCTTGTATTTTATTCCAAGATTGTATATCTGTCCGATATACTTGAGCCAGTTGTCAAACGGTCGCCTGGTGACGATTATGGCTTTTACTGTGTGGTATTATTCCCATGTAGATGACACAACACAATAAACATTTTTTATGTAGTGCCCTGATATCAAAGTATTTGACTATTTGATATCTAAGGAGCTTACAATCTAAATTGCTATCAAATAGCTGGGCTAGGATCGATTGGGGGTTATTTCATACATAATTTACTATGAATATTATCGTTCTATGGGGGAATATGTAAGTTATAAGTGAAAATCTTGTACTTTTTATTTTAATCTAAGACTATATATGTTTGCTCTGCTAGACTTGAGAGAGTTGTCAAACAGAGTGACGTGATGCTTATTCTACATTACTGAGGTTTGGAGTAAGTGTTTAATATTGGTTAATCAGTGTATTTTTACCCGACTAAGCCAAAAGGAAAAGTTATATTTTTGGCAGTCTATGTATGTATGTTTGTATGTTTCACTCTAGTGCCTAAAATACTGAACTAACCGAGCATTTATCTCATTTATGTCTTGAAAACAAAAAACTAAAGTAATAAATATCACAGGCTTCGATGAACATGATAAATAAAATAAACATAAAATTAAAAAAATAAAATAAAATAAAATGTACATATACCTAATAATAATTACCTGGTGATCTATGTATTAGTTCACCTTCTAAATAAAACGCGAGCCTAAATTATATTAAATATATTTCCGCTTCAGCTTATGTATCACATCTATAATTGTAGTGAAGCAACAGTCCGCACGGCATCGGCAGGTCAGGAACGAACTGTTATTTGCTCACTTATATATTACCCTGAACGTATCAATAAAGGTTCAGTCTTCTGTCACGTCCTTTCTTACCATAAACTCATGCTGTAATGACACATATTACCAAAAATGTTGATAATGTTTTTTTTGTTCATTTATTTTCAAAATAACCCACCGGTCGGGCAAGCTATAAGCACTATTCCCTATTCCCACAGATCATCATAACTTTTACGAATAATTTCTTAGTGCTATTCACTGTTACCATACCAGGGGTAACACACTACTAACACGACTGACTCCATATATATTTTCAAGCATCAGTAGCTCAGTGGTTCAGGCGTTGGATTCACGATCGATAAGACATGGGTTCAATCCCCAGTCAATGGATTACTGACATGGCCCACTCCTAACACAAGCATTTAGCTTACTAGGAGGGGTAAAGGGAATACTAGTAGCATGTGATCCATACTGCTAGTAATCTTATAAAATAATTAAACAAATAAAACATTTTTAACAAAAAATTGAACCGACTTCAAACTCTAAAATGCACTAAAAAGTAAAAAATAATTAGCTTATTTATTAACCTCCCTTTATTAGGACAATAATATACAATAATTTATATTTTTGAAGTCGGTGCCAGCCAGCCCAGCCAGGGGAACAGACGTGTCGTGAGATGGAATAGTAATAGGTATATCTATTGAACGAACCTGTAACGAAATAGTGTGTACGATTGTACTATTATACTACTACGTTCTGTACTATTGCTGGCACCGACTACAAAAATATAAACTATTGTATATTATTGTCCTAATAAAGGGAGGTTAATAAATAAGCTAATTATTTTTTACTTTTTAGTGCATTTTAGAGTTTGAAGTCGGTTCAATTTTTTGTTAAAAATGTTTTATTTCTTGGTTTTTAGTGAATATGTTCTGAAACTCATTTATCGTACATCCACTAAGTCACCCTCTCATCTGTTTACTTATTTAATCACTCACTAAATCATCAATTCAACATTTACAAAGTACCTACTCACTTAACCATCATCTCAACTACTAAACTGTACCACTCTACTCACCCTTCCATCTCCAATCTACTGCACCCACCCAACAGATAGCCTTCAGATCTTCAAAAATTATAGGTAAGAACCATCTAGATCATCTGAAAATCGAATATAAACAACCGCACCAAAATGGAATCATTTATAATGTTATTACGACATCACAGACAGGCACACAGGCACACTGTTAAACTAAAAAAACGATGTCATCTTGATCCCATTTGTTTCACACAGAAAACTCTGCATCGAAACCAGGTTAGTGTTTCGTTAGCTACGATGTCACAGACAGGCACACAGGTACACTGTTAAACTAAAAAAACGATGTCATCTTGATCCCATTTGTTTCACACAGAAAACTCTGCATCGAAACCAGGTTAGTGTTTCGTTAGCTACGATGTCACAGACAGGCACACAGGTACACTGTTAAACTAAAAAAACGATGTCATCTTGATCCCATTTGTTTCACACAGAAAACTCTGCATCGAAACCAGATTAGTGTTTCGTTAGCTACGATGTCACAGACAGGCACACAGGTACACTGTTAAACTAAAAAAACGATGTCATCTTGATCCCATTTGTTTCACACAGAAAACTCTGCATCGAAACCAGGTTAGTGTTTCGTTAGCTACGATGTCACAGACAGGCACACAGGTACACTGTTAAACTAAAAAAACGATGTCATCTTGATCCCATTTGTTTCACACAGAAAACTCTGCATCGAAACCAGGTTAGTGTTTCGGTAGCTACGATGTCACAGATAGGCACACAGGCACATTGTTGAACTGATAAAACGATGTCATCTTGATCCAATCTGCTTTCACACAACACATCCGCATCAAAAAAAACATTCCATTCTTTCAGGAGCTACGATGTCACAGACAAATACACATATACACTGTTAAAGTTATAAAATGATGGAATCTTTATCTTATTTGCTTCCACACAGAAAAATCCCCTTCACGTCATCCCCTAAAAATTCACATATACATCTCAAACTTTTAAAACAATGGCATCTTAATCCCATCTGCTTTCACACAGAAAAATTCGCATTAAAATCGGTATAGTTATTCGGGAGCTACGATATAGACAGACAAACATTACCATTAAAAAAATTACTTACAGCAAAGTATACTCTTTAAGACAATTCCATTAAACCCAAACACGACTAGTTTACGTTGTCCCATGCCTGTGTTCCAGTACATACCTTCCGGCGTCATCATCAACTGATGGTAGATGAAGCCGGAAGGTCTAAGAATCTACTGGTAACATCAACATGATAAGTATTTTTTAAATTTCCTCATAATAATAGTTGCTTTACATTCTCAACCATATAATGGCTATCTGTGGTCTTCCTCATCAGTTCCACTTCATCAAATGATAAATTCTGAATACAAATGCTCGTAACCTTTCTCAAAATATCAAAATTACTATATGTGTGCCTATAACTTTTGAGGAGTTCTCTAAATTCCTCAAAGATGCCATCATCAGAACTGGATTTTGAAAAAAATGCGACCAATCTGTAAGCATATCCTACCAAATACAAAAAGAAATTTCCATTTCGGTTCATATATGACGGAGTTCTGTGGTAACAAACATATAAAAAAAAAAAAAAAATACAACCGAATTGATAACCTCCTTTTTTTTGAAGTCGGTTGAAAATTAAATAAATATACACTACATGACACCACATTGAGTTATGACTCTTTGATAGAGGATCATGTGATTAGTTCATTATAGTTAGACATAAACATGATATTTTTGTTTTGTATTGATTGTACCACAAAAAGTGAAACTAAAGCTTTAGCTTGGTCATTTTATAACTTAGTTAAATATTAAGATTTACCTGTAAAAATGGTATAAAACGGAAACTTATCGGCAGAACAGAGTCCGTGCTTATAAATTATTCCCTGGATCTTGCAGGCATTGTTACAGAATCTGAAGCCGACGCCATTAGGTCTTTTGAAGCTTAAGAAAGTTACGTCATTACGACGTTTCCATGAATAAATTATGCTCATTTTTTCTAATTTCAGTACGTAATAATATGAATTTATGAAGGACCTAGATTTTTAATCAATAATGAGATATTATCACTATAAATTTAATAATATGAAGAGGTAATGTTTATAGAGGATAACTTCTGAAAATATTTATCTGATTATAAAAATTCTTGGAATGTTAAAGAGTTTTTGTTATATGTGGATGTGTTTCCAAACAACAGTAGGTTACTTTTTATAGCTACTGACACGTAAGTATAGGTTTGACCTTGAATGCGCAGAAGTGACTTTTAGGGCCGTTTTAGTCGAAAATCAAAATTACAATACATGAGGTAAAAGCTACAGTATCTTTTCATTTAATTGAAGTTTGATTTGAATAATTGATACAAATTTTAAATTGTTAAGTTCACGTTTTTCTGAGAAAATGGGTCTTGTGAGACAGTAAAAAAAAGTTTTCTAAGTTTTCTAGTGATGTAGGAAGAAAATTACAGTTTATTAATTTTACACTTTACTTGTGCTATGAGACCTTGCTTCATGCTAAATTTCACGATTCTAGGTCATCGGGAAGTACTCTATAACTTTGTCCACGCATTGAAGAGACCGTTAATATAGTATTAATGGTCTCTTCAATGCGTGGACTTAGAAGTTTGATTTTTTAACATCCGCAAGGGACCGCAGTCGTGAGTATTTATTATTATTTCCAACTTAATACCTCCACGCGATCCTGAGAAAAGGGGACTTGACAGAAAGACAGACGGAAAAAGAAGTGATCCTATAAGGGAACCCTTTTTTCCTTTTAAGGTACGAAACCTTAAAAAAACAGTTCATAGAACTAATATACTCGTTCTTCACAGCGAAAAGATAAAACTCACACTAAGGACAATAAAGTCCATTACACTGAAGAAGATATGAGGATCGCTAGTAATCTATATAAAAATAATTCATCCAAACAATCATGCTAATAAAAAACCCCTCTTATTCTTTGCAATAAAAGTTAGCACGCATCCAAAGCGCCTTATACATTTTAATGTCGTTTTTTGGCAGCAGTGAGCGGTGAGGAGTGAGCAGCGTGACAAAACACCTTTACGTGACACGCGTGTGTCCGAATTGTTTCGGTTTACGTGTTCGTAATATAGACACCATTTTTCAACTTCTAAACTCGCTGGGTAACTGCTGACTGTTGACTGCTGATGGAGAATATTCATCATGTTTTCTATTTATCTTTGTTCCGTTGAAAGGCATTATATTATTTTTGTGTTTAAGGAAAAAAGAGTTTTGCTATCTACAATACGTATTTCTTGTTCTCCAATATCTTCCATAGGTCGCTGATTCATATCCGGATCGAAGGACCACTTAAGTTTTGGAAATAAACAACATAGAACTTTTATAAATATTGATTTACTTATTAAAATCACAAAATAGTAGCGAGTGTATGTTGAAGTAATTAATTGAAGTAACAGAAAAATATGAGTTGCCATAATTCGCTTAGACAACAATAATGTTGCAATTTAAAAAATAAGTTTTTACCATATATGTTTATTGTACTGAACAAAGCTTAACGTTTATGCAAGAAAGGTTCACGTTTGTCAACTTGTATTAAGAGCTACTAGTATTTCTTTATTTTAATTAAAATATAAACAACATACAATCACAAAAAGCAAAATTTAAAAAGTCAACGCCATAAAGCCACGGTGGCTTCCACGTAAAAATTGTTAAAACAAACACGGCTATCAGTCTGAAAAGCTATAAATAAAATGGAGCACACATTTATAACGAGTATCAAGCAATTCCTGCGGAGTGAAGGCGTGCAAATGTTTCGGAGGCCATAAATCTCGCGGAAGCTGACGGCATGAATCATAGGAGCTCGAGGGTGCTCCGGGTGCTCCGGAGGCTCTGCAAGTAGGTTGAGTGCGATCAGTGCTCACTTCATTTCTAGTATACTGCTCTATTATTGGATCCTGCGTAAGTTTGCTACTTGCTCCTGCTTTGTATGATTAATTTGAAACAGTCAACCGAAATTATCAATTTCTTATAGAAATGTCAAAATAGAATAAACATTTGTTAATTAATTACTTAAAGAAAGGTATTTAATATTAACTTGGCAACGGAGGCCTACTAAAAAAGGGGTCGTTATAGCGGGGAGATAAGTGGGTAGTACTGTATTAAATAAAGCATAATATTTCCTCAAGAAGTCTTACTTATTCTCGATACTTCAGAGTGCTGTGTATTTAAATATATTTTGTTAAATGATTAAATAATTCGTTTAATTACTGTTGAAATTAATATTGGAAAATGAAAAAAATTGCTCTGATTGATCAAATAGAATCATTTGTGATATTATTTCCAGCGCTAGGATCCTCTGTGATTCTTTAGAATTATATTTTGTAAACCATTACGATTATCATTTGTGATCTTATCTGTGATTTTTGGAATTTCTGTAACTCTCTGAAATTCTCTGGGCTCTTCCATAATACGCTGGAGTTCTCTGCAATACTCTGTAATTAACTAAGATCCTGTAATTCCAAGGGATCATTTGGATCTTCTGTAATTCTTTATGGTTTTCTGAAGTATTTAAGATCTTTTAGAATGTTAGGAATATTTGATTGTATATTCGATTTGTTACTGTTAAATAAACTGTTTATATCTTTTACCACAAAGACAGTAACAAAATCCTCAGTTTACGAGGAGCGGTCAAGCGACCACCACCCATAAATAACGGCTCAAGTGTACCGTCTAACTGCAAAGCTTTCACAACTTTATGACTAGTGTCACGTTATTTCTGCATACATTTTATGTTTCTTACATTGCTGATGGAATATCTTTAAACATTTAATTTTTGGTTGTACTATTTTTATATTATCCTACAGTATTAATTTCCTCTCTTATAAAGTTCTTTCGGATACTTATTTAATGATTTTTAAAGGTCTATCTAAAAAGTAATCACGAAAGTTAACACGAAATACATACTATATTATATATGTTATGAACACTAGTAAATTGAATTTCACCTCTTTTAATATTTTACATAGTTAACATTTTGTAAAAGCACCAATAAAAAGTATATAGCTCCATAAAACTAAATGTTGCTATAAAAATTGATACCCAGTTGCGAACAATCGAAAAAAAGTATAAAGACCGTACAAACACTCACATAAAGCCGTCCATTGCGAGTCTACTTTGTGCTTTTAAATCCTAAAAATCAAAGAGAAATGAAGCGTAAGGTCATTTGAGTCTGTTAGGCTCACACTTTACTAGAAACCGAGGATAGAGGGGATGATTTCACGAATTTATGTTTAACATAAAAGTTATTTTGTACCGATATTGCTAGCGGGTGGCAGCATTGTCCGTTGTAGCGCACGTACAAATAGGTTTTTTTATAGTCGATAAGAGACTTGATAGAAAGTGGTCACCCATGGACATCGATAATATAAGAGAGTGTCCCTTGAAAATTAGGAGGGAGAGTAAAGAGAACAATGCTGTGGTTTCTGCGGACCCTCCATTATTGGGATAGAAGAGGTGAGGTAAGTCTCGAACAGAAAGCATCAAAGATACTTGACGGTTAGAGTCACATGCTGGTGGTACCACCAAGGGCTGCTGGGTTACTGTAGCCCTCGCGAAAAACTTTGTTATTGGTTAATATCAGATCGATGAGGTCCCTCTTGCAATAAATCCAATAGTATAGGTTTACTACAAAATAATTTGAAATACAGTAAATATTTAATACAGTGGTCACAACAACAAAGAGGATATTACATTTCATATGTACTATAATGTTACTCAAATATGTAACATGTTATGATGGTATCCTTTTATGTTTGACATAGATTATGCGACCCAATTACTATAGAACGATTGAGGAAAATGAGTATATCGTATAACCTTTATCATAAAATTACAATATTTTGTTTTTACTACTTTACATGGAATTTGTAACATAATTTCCGAAAAGATTCCTAACAAAACCTTCCCCTCATACCAATTCTCGTCTGTTTTGTAAGTTGGTTAAAAATGTCGCTCACTGCACATGTAGGTACAGCAAGTGTAGTGTTGTCAATTATCGGAATCCAGCTGTCGTTTGCACGTCATTATTTTCTCCAGCGAATAATGAATCAAAGCCTCCGACGATCAAAGCCTCCCGTCAAATATTAAATTATTCAGAATATTGTAACATTCGGTACTATTTGATTGTTATTGCGTATGACAGACAGACGTGGAACTGTCAGCGAATCTTGCGAATAAACATTCAATACTGTTATCGAAATGATAAAATTTCTTTGTGACGATATTACGGATCCGCTTCCGAATTTTCCGGATAAATATAACTGAAAATAGGAAGCCATATTGCTTTAATAAGAGAGAAAATGATGGAAACTTTATTGATGTGGAAAAATGTTTCATCACAATGTAACTCGTACTTAACTACATTGGAGTTCTCGTGCTTTAGACGAATAATATCGAGATTACGACTACCCTCTACACTTACTGATATTAAACACTTTTAATATTTTGAAAGGCCGAAACGTAAAACAAAATCTTTACCATTTTTTTTTGTGTAATATTATATTAAGAGTATGGCAGCTATACTGAGTAACAACCATCGACAATATTGACATGTAATCTAGACAAAAGCCGAGCAGTGCATGGGGTTTGAGATCCAGGAGCAGGTTTAAAGACGTCTTTTAAAACTGTTAATTCTGATCTCCTCTGCCCGAAAATATATTATTCATACGCCACTACGCCACCAAAAAACACTACACCATCAGTCACACTACTATAATATGTGCGGTGTACAAAACCCCACACACATGTGGAAGCTGGCTGGGCCCGGATTCAGCTGCTTAAGTAAGGGGTAATGATTGTTGTCAGTTAGGTAATAAAGGCACACAGTACTCACAAGTTCTTGATGATGATGATGATGTCGCATCACAACACAAAATACCACTAAATAGTTTGCACTTCACCAACAGTCTGTTTTTGTCAGGGAAGGGTCAATTAACTAGGCCAATGTACATTGAAGTCAGTATTATAGTATCGTGGTAAAGGTCACCTTTATTGAGGTCCACGAAATTTTACTTTAATACCTATTATAGTTGGCAAGGTCGAGTGGTGGAGGTGAGAGTTAATATATTATGAAAGAGCTCTTTAAACCTGCTTCTAGGTCTCAAGCCTCAGGCACTGCTCGGATTCGTCTAAATTGTACAGTAATGGGTCTCATTCTATGACATAATATGTACTACTCAAAATCGCTCTACAGAATGCTTGTGTTAGGAGTGGTCCACGTCAGTAGTCCAAAGACTGGGATTTGAACCCACGACTTATCCTTCGTGAATCCAACGCCTGAACCACTGACCTACTGACGCTTCGCGATCTACTGATCCAATTTTGAACATTATTTTACCAATAGAAAGCTACATCATTTGTAAGCGTTATAGACTATATATTAACCTGAAAAGTGAAGAGACTTTTTCGTGGTAGTCGGATTTGCTGTAATAAGTCGTCCAAAGAAATCGTTTCTTACGAACGCTGCCTTAACGATGAGAGATATGATTGTGTTCTGGAGAAAAGTTGTAGAGCAGTATATATCTAACTTTTATATTTAAGTTACAAAAAGTTGTTTTTTAAATTAAAAAAAAAAACAATTTAAATCATCATTATTGGTCACAATATGAATGAAGAAAAAATAAAAGTACTATTGAAGATAATCATTTTACGCGAGCGCCATATTAATATGTAATACACGAAGGTGACAGATATAGCAGTAGTGATGAAAGGCCAAAGAGCCCTGAGGGAGCAACGAGGTGTCATGTATAAATTTGCAATTCGGCAACTCCTAACAACGTTACATATTTTATTAACAAATATAAAATAAGACACGACGAACGAGCATCTTGAATAATAGAGGCTTCATCGACTGTACTTCACTTCTACTGCAACGTGTTCAACTATTTTGAATTCTGGAGATGTGTTAGCAACACCGATGATAACTTTATATTCGCGGGTAGTACTTTTTATTTTATTCCAAGTCTAGTATATAACCTCTGCTCCGATAGACTTGAGCCAGTTGTCAAGCGGAGCTCGCCTGGTGACTATTATAAATAGCTTCCAAAATTGAATTACTTATATGCAAATTTAAACATGGAATCTATTTCTAATCTATAATCCAAAGATTTAGGATGGGTAGTAATTTCGACTGTTAGACCTAGAGATGGAAAGATCCGTTTATATTTTTAGTTACAGTTAGTAACACCATTAATTTTATTATTACATTCGCCTCTGTTTCGATAGACTTCCACCATGTGGTCAAAAGACCTTTGCGGCTGCGCAAATAGTGTGATGTCGTGATGCTGGGATTCATAGTCTTTCACGTGTAACTGTGTAGTATAGCTTTTATATAGATAATGCTACGGAAACAAAACCATGTTTTCAAAATTTTAATTAATTGAAACGTCGAAAACATCAATACCTGTATCTCTAAAACCCTTCACCAAATGGCCGTCAGATGCGTTGACGGATAAAAGAGCAAACAGATATGTCGATTTATAGCGCACATTTTATTTTTATACCCTCAGCGTCAAATTCACGTATTGTTTTGAGTGAATGCATGCACGGTTTGCTTTTAGAATTTTCACCGTGTTCATTTTTTTTGGTTTTTAGATAAGCCTATTATTTCTTCGCATTCTTTTAGATTGCCTTTATTGATGTCACACGAGTACAAATACCAGTGAATATCTAGGCTACTGAATTCATTCCTGATTTACATAATATTTAGATTTAGCATAGTCCTAACTACCACTGCTGCTATTCCAATATTTACATGAATACTTTAGGTATCTAGAACTCAATTAGTACGTGGAACTTGTGGCCCAAGAGCTTATTTACGAGATTCCTATACAAAATAATTTAACACGCATTTACAATAAATTTGTACCTAATTTCAACTATTGAAATATTTTTATAATAAACGTTAATTGAATGGTTTGAAACAAAAATCCCCAATCAGAGGTTTAATATGGTTAAAAGTAAGGAGAATCCAAGAGATGATTTGTGTAAGCCAGCAGCACGTCGACGCGCTAAAGGCTGGTGCTAAGGGGATGAAGCAAATTGACAAAGGGCAGGCCCTCATCGTTTTGCGACTGGAGGCGGGCGAAGGCGGGAAGGTGACCTGCTTAGAATACGGGATGAGATAAAAACGACTTCAAAATATATTGGAAAACAACGTGGATTCTACTCAATTTGACACTCTAAGTAACCTTTTATTTGTCTTATAAAATTCTATGATAGGTGATAAATGACTTAACTTTGATAGAATTGAAGTAAGAACCTTGGCCCCCTACGGACCTGTTCCCCGACTAAATTGCGACCACCAGTATGCAAATCCGTACCTCGCCACTTTATCTACGATGTTGCAACGCATCGGCAAAACAAGAGGGTATATATTCAAGTACATTAAGGTTGTACATTTTAGAATATTCCCGAAGAACAAAATTCAAAAAACCGAACTGTATTGTTGAGATCTGACGCTTACGAATTTTTGATCAGGTCTCGTGTCGTGACACGAGTTTAACATTTTTAGCCATCCAAAATGTCACAACTGCACAACGCCGCTAATGAAGATTTCACTTCAAAAACCGTTAAATATAGAAAGCAAAAAGCTTAACAGAGTGTAACTATATCAAGCTAACTCTATAAAATATATACATAGAATACATAAAAATATAAATAAATAACGCAAGAGGAAGACGGCAGGTCAATAACGGTTAATAAATCATTTATAAAATATTTAATCAGGCTTGTGATCGTCTAGTTAGGACCCTTAATACGTTGTGTAAATAATAACCATCAAAGTTCTTTTAGAGTACCGAAGATAAATTAAACTAAATAAAGATCGATTTGTAATTTATTAAATTAATGTAATAACGATGTTGTGATGACGCATAATATTTTTATAAATAATGACATCAGAAGGATGTTAGTGATAAAGAAGATAGCTGAAGGAGTTAAATATAAAAGAGAAAAGGGGTCGGCCCCACACCCACCACCGACAATGGGTTCCAACCAAATCGTGAACCCTCCTGGATAGAAGGTGGGAGCTATTCATAGTACATTAGCAAGGACCGCAGTCTGGGTAATACAGTCGAGACTGTAGTGTTGAAAGCCGAAGCCTTAGTAAATCAGCCGAAGCTGTAATAATGAAAAGGTGTCCGAAGCCAAAGGGACAAGCCCTGGTTATAAATAAAGTGATAAATAAATCACTGGTTCAAACATCAGTTCCTAAGAACTCACAGCACTTAGGCGGCTGATTGCAAGGAATGCACATTCACATAAATGTGTTATCGTTGCCACCGGAGTTGATATCGTTGCAGCCGGAGCTGATAATCGTTGCAGCCGTAGCTGATAAATTGTTACCACCGAAGTGGATATTGTTGCAGCAGGAGCTGATAAGTAAAAACCACCGAATACCGTGGATAAGTCGTTGCATTAAATTGCTGCAAGACTAGTCTAGCAGAACACTTTTGTAAGGAGGCTGATCTAAACACATGCATCACCATCACATCGTAACTACATAAGATATTATTATTAAAACATATTTATATTCATTATTTAAGAGGTTCATTATTATTACATGCATCGCCCCTATACATGTTTTATATCGTTATTATTCTTTAGATGGTCACCCACAAACCATCTATGATAAATACTTTTTATGACCTCTTGTTATATCGGTATCATATGTAGTACCTGAATGTGAGATGCTGTGCCGACGATCTCATGCTGCCTCCTATATATGCTGGGCGATCGGTCAGACTATCGGCAGTTTCCATACTTTCTAATACCAACTAATACATGAATCGTCTCCATAATACACGAACCGTCTGCATTATTTTTAATATATTTATTATTGAAAATTATGATCGATTGTTATTTCTAATGTATTAAATGACGTTTTAAATATAAAATAAATTACTTTTTATGTTTATTTGTACATAGTATGTTATAATATTTATTAATTACTATTTTATTACCTCTTTATATTATTTATTATTATTATTTTAAATGTTGAATTTACTTTATGTAAAGTTTATAACCGTCACAACAGCCATAATAACTCATAAGAGTCTAGAATAAATGCAGGTGTATGCGACTGAAACCACATTCTGTCTTTAAAAAGTTGGAGGATATTATTAACTATTTAGCACGGTGCTGTACATCACATGAATAAAAGAATAATAAAAAAGATCTAGTACAATGTAACAAGAGCAACTGAAAAAGTCACGCGTGGAAGCTTTATCAACGCTAATGTTGTGTCACATCCTTCATCCGAGTGCTCCTCACGCACGTTTGCTCTCAGATCAGATAAAAATTGAAATTTAAAAACATTTCAAATCTGGTATACTTGCAACAGGAAATTTATTATTTTCAAATTAGTAGCAGTATCACGAATACTTTTATCCAATATTCTTCTCGATATCATTCCTCTTAGGATTTTAAATAGAGGGGTATTTCACTCGGATTGATAGTAATGTTTCTAAGAAATACTTTTGTAAATCATATAAGAAAAATAAACTTCATCAAAACAATTTTTTAAATTGATCAGTTCATTGGTAGGATCATTATTACATTAGTTTTATTCCATCTTATGACATTTCATATGTCATCATTAAAATAATAATTCCCATTTTCAGAAATTCGTTCCTCAATAAAACCACACACCACTAACTAGAACATACTTCAATCATAAAGATTCACTAAGTTACTCACTCCTCAAATTATTATTCGAATGTTAAGAGATTTCTCTGTGACAATTTCCTCTTCGACAAACCACAAATGTATCAAAATTTTAATTGAACCGCATTATGAATGAAATTCAAACAAAATATGCTTCATAATGGAAAAACACATATAACGTCGTAGCTAAAGTAAAAGTGGCGGTTGATCTTCCATGACTCACACTCGTCTATTCGTTATGATATCTATTAAGCTTAATAATTATTGCTAAAATGAGTTGTTTCCATGTTATAATAATAAGAAAAACTGTAATCGCTATGTGGGGGTAACATTAGTTTAGGTTAGGTTACGATACATTTTATTGGAAGCTATGGTGACTAATGTCGGTCATGCAAAAATAACAAAAACTGTCACACCGATGTATTTATTGTGTTACCCCTTCTTAGGTTACGACAAGATATATTGGTAGCTATTGTGACCATTATCTGCCATGTGACAATAACAGAAACTGTCAGGCGGTGACGGCTCGGTGAACGAGTTCGTGACTGCGCGCAGTGACGAACTCGTCTGCAGCTTGAAACTATATATGTGACCAAAACAATTGTTATAAAGCTTTCAAATGACTAATTACCGCGTTAATTTCTATAATAAAATATTGTGACTAATATCGGTCATGTGACAATAGCTGTCATGGGAATTTTTGAGTAAATCAAAATATTATACCACCAGGCACAAGTTACCTGGTAATTAAATGAATAAGCACAGGATGTATACGGGACGAAAGCGACGTTGATTGAACATTCCGGCCAACTTGGAGCGATCGATCACGTGGCACACCCGCGTCGTAACGAGATGTTAACAATCGTACGTTGTACCAAACTTCAGAACTTGTGTCTTCAAGATGACGTGTGTACATCTATTCATCATTATGTAAGCTTAAATGTAACTTAGAAATCATTGGTTTGGTTTTAGCTTTCCAACTAAACTTCACGATCTCTATATCTTTCATGAATTCTTAATAATTCTTCTTGTTTGTTTTTGATAGATTTTTTTGAAATAAGGGAGTTAGCTAGCACAATTATTAAATTGCTTTTTTTTATATTTTTGAACACCAGGCTTTTCTTCGAACTTGTTATTAAAAATGTGGATTATTTGATGAAATGATATAAGAATGAAGATGCTTTACAAAATAAATAAGCTTAATTTACTTCCAATAAATTATTAACAAAGAAAAAGATTTTTTAAGTTTTAAATTTCGTGTAGAAAAACAAGAGCAGAGTCGTCTTCACGACATTCATCTATTAAGGCAGTATGTCTCTCTACACTACATATAAATTTTTAAATTATTATCAAGCATTATTATGGTTACGTCTAAAATAAATGTCTAATAATGACGTAATAAAACAAAGATCAGTAAACGTTTCTGGCCCTTTCGGTTAGACCCTATACGCACAAAAACAAGTGTACTCGTAAGTGGCTCAAACAATCTACATGAAAATAAAAGGCCGACGATGAGTGGTACCGTAATTTGGTATATTTCATCGTTGTAATCCGTTTTATGATTATACACTCGTTTCTTTTTGTGCCTCTTGCCTTTTGAATTCTCTACGCTATTGTAGAATTATGGGTCGTGTGAGGCTCTGATTTATGTGAGGGACCAGCTTTACCTTTGTTTGTTTTACGTTACATTCCACCTACACCACATGCTGGAACACCACCACCACCACCACCACCACCACTCGTATGTCACGAGTATGTGTTATGCTTCCGACAAAAAATATGAATACTATTTTTCTTATCTGTTAAATCATTTTAATAACTGTTATTCTAGTCACATATCAAAACTTATCTCGACAGTTTCTGAAAGTAATGGACGTAAAAAACTGTAATTTTATACAACGTAAACTATTAAATGTAATATATAAGAGATACCATTACCATGGTTTAATACTTCATTATCTAACTGTCATTATGGGTACCTAAGGAGTGTCTCAGGATTACGATCTAAGTACAGCCTTTAACTTAATCATAAATAACCTTATAACTAACTTTAAGACTTAATAATCAATAGTGTCTAGCGCCCCCGACCGTTACACTCTCACACACTTGTCAGTACGTATTGACATCCATCAAACCTTAGGCTCCAAAAAAGGTGTTGCTAACTACAATATTTTATCGAAATTTGATCCTCAATTATTAGTTACTATAACATGAAATAATAAACTATTTTTTTTATATACTTTTATATCTTACTAGCCGACCCTCGCGGGTTTTGGGCCCGTGATCATCCGCTTCTATTGGTCTCAACGTGATGATATATAGCCTATAGCCTTCCTCGTTAAATGGGCTATCTACCACTGAAACAATTTTTCACTTCGGAACAGTAGTTCCTGAGATTAGCGCGTTCAAGCAAACAAACAAACTCTCCAGCTTTATATATTACTATAAGATATATAAAATGAATTAACGTTTGTCCCGGTAAAACGAGTGAATGAACGATTTTAAATACAAAAAACAAACAAAAACTAAAAACTTTGAACTGTTTATCTAATACACCTCAGCAAAGGGAGGGCGTGTCAGCTAGTATTATATTAAAATACTCAAGCAGTATTCTATAGATTTACATAAAGCCCAGCGGTGCGACCTGTGTTGTCAGTCAATCAGTCAATTACCGACGAAAACCTTTTTATATTAGTAGCAAATAATCCGTAAATGTCGCCTTTTATGTCCAAAGTATTTCAAAAATAAAAATATTTCCAATATTCTGATAAAAGTTGTTCACTGCCATTAAAGATTAGAGCTTAGAGATCAAAAGTTGTTAAAATTAGCGTTAAGTAATGTTTTGAAAGCGTTTTAGATGTTTTTTTTTGAAACGATGGAATATTTATTATTTTTTTAATCCCTCTATTAAAATTCTTTGAGTATTAACTTTTATTGAAAAAAAAGCTATTTATATAATACTACAAACCTCTCTTCTCTTCGGAATTATTGCATACTAGCTTTTTAGAGTGCTTCATGACTTTCAATGAAGAACCTTCGTACTGAATTTCATTTGAATAACTTCATAAACGGCAAAGTTTTATACTAACTTTGCGCCCCCGTTTTACCCCTAAAGGTAGGGGGTAAATTTTCAAAAATCCTTTCTTAGTGCTCCCCTACGTTATGAAAGGAACCCTTGTGCAAAATTTTAAGTTTCTAACCCTTATAGTTTAGGCCCTGCGTTGATATGTCAGTCATTAAGACATTCAGCTTCTCCTTTTATATCTATATATATAAAAGGAGACATCTATATGTCGGAGCATAGTAAAAGATTATCGATTAATCGAATCGTTATCGTTGTCTATGGCGTTGGAGTGGGGTAGTAGTCACTTCCGTTGTTTTGACAGTCTCTACCCTCGACCCTTTATATGCGATCGACAGTCTAACTGAAGTCTTAGTCGTGCGCGGTCTCTCAAGAAGTGAACATCATCTAAGTAGTGCTAGTGATAGTGATAGTGTCAAGTGCAGTGTAGTGTGGAAGTGCTGTTCAACTAAGGTCATGTAAGTCCTTACAATGTAATTGCCACGTGGTTAAGTAAACACAATGTTAGGTTAGGTTAGCCTTAGGTTAGGTTAAACTTGTGTTAGATTCGGTTTATGTGCGTTTAACCTTGGGTTTAAACAGAGAGCCTGAGCAGTGGAGGCGAGTGTTATGATCATTTAAAGGACGTCCTTAAGCCTACACCTTGGTCACAAGTCCAAGGCACTGCTTAGGTTTCTCTTGTACTCTTTAGAGATCATATTTGATCATTTATCGGTTCAATAGGAGTATCTACGTTGCGTTTACCCAATATTCCATTCAATACCATCACCCCTTTTAATGTTCCCCAATATTCCCCATCTTCCTCCTTCCATCTCCTTTCAAATCGTTTTAAAAATCCCCGACATATATATATATATATATATTATATATAGATGTCTCTTGTAGTGTTTCCTTCCTTCTCATTATAAAAATATAATATATAGATATCGAGGATTTTAATAATGAGAAGGAAAGAAAACACTACAAGGGGTGATGATATTGAGTGGATAAATAGTCGAGGATTATGATCTCTTACAATTACAAGAGAAACCTATGCAGTGCCATGGACTTCTGACCAAGTGTAGGCTTAAGGATATCCTTTAAGTGATCCCGACACTCGCCTCCACTGCTCAGGCTCTCTGTTTAAACCAAAGGTTAAACTCACATAAACCTAACCTAACACAAGATGTACTTACGTTACACTACCGATTAAGGTAATCGGACAGCAGTGCTAGTACTAACACAACACTGAACTCAACACAACAGCACTTCCACTGACTCTATCTAGATACTAAGACTACAGTCAGACTGTATAGAGCATATAAATAGTCGTGACTGTCAAAGTGACGAAGTGACTACTACGCTTCTCCAGCGCCATTGATATCGATGACGATTATTCGATAATATTTTACTATTCTCCGACATATATAGATTAACTATAAATGATATGTAAAATCAATATTATCTTGCACTTCAGATATGTAGCCAAACAGAGCTTGGGACATGAAACTCAAGAGCAGGTTTGAAAGGTCTTTTTACTAAAGGTAATCTTTTGCCTACATTAGTAGATCAAACTACGACAGCAATAAATCTAAGTCTCATAATTTGATTCTCAATAAGTATGCCTCGCTTAAATCTTAATTTTTAGAAGTCTACTTTGCTTAAATCGTAATCTCAATATTTGTGCCTCGCTTAAATCGAAAGGGGTTTAAGCCAAACCAAATCGAAATAGTCATGGTCAGTAATTTCACAATTTACTTATTCTCACTCTTTACAACCTTCCACCTTCGACGCTTAATCAAAACTATCCTCTATGCCGAAACTTAATGCTCGATCATACCACCTGCAAAAAGTGGGGGTACAATCGGCCAAGGCCTTTATTGTATTTACAAAGAATATATAATGAGTATTAGATAATGGAGATATCGATCAAATTGTTCTAATTATATTTAATATCGATATTTTATAATATTAATATGTATAAAACCTAACAGTTAGCTCATTAAGAGTGCCTCGCTTAAATCGTAATCTCACTAAGTCGCTTAAGTCGTACAGTGTAGGCGAGTCGTTATTTTTTTTACTCCATAGTATAATATAATTTTTAAATTTTTTATCTTTTTAAGAATCTTTATTGGCAGAATAATTTATGGTTAGATATTCAACCTATTCATCATCATTAAAATATATATATTTAACGAATGTCGACGTACAAGATAATCAAGAATTCTACTCATAGGATAATTGTATATTTATCAATTAATATTTAAATTCTTCTGGTATAAAGTGAAAGATTGTAAATACGTCGAGGCAATCATCCGTAGTGACGTGTGTACGGAGAGGTGGATGTGGATGTGGATGTGGTCTGCCGCGGAGTTATCGATATTTCAGCGGAATGTGCGAGTACCTGTCGCGCACAAATATTCCATTTCAACGTTGTATGTAAGCGTTGAAGATAACTTCTTTAATTTATTTTCAAATTATTGTGTTTATGATCTTCACTTGATATTTCATTTTCTTCGAAAGGACGTTTCAACTACTTTTCTTTTATATTTATTATACATAACGCTTATTTTTGTCATATTATTTTAAAAAGAAGTTATTTTTGTTACCAACACCGTTTATAAAGTAGTGTTAGCGGGTAGGTCATTTTATATTATGTTAAGTATACCGACGTGTAGACAATATATAACTTTTAGTGCGATAGATTAGTCTCAGTATTTCTGGTGTTGTCGCGCAGTGTACATGGAAGTTAATGTTATAGTGTCGTGGTTAAGGTCACCCTTCTTGAGGTCTATGTAAGTTCACTTTATTATCTATTGTAGTTGGCGAGGTTAGAGTTAATATATTATAGAAGAGCTCTTTAAACCTTCTCTTGGGTCTCAAGCCCCAGGCACTGCTCAGTGTCCATATAGATTACATTTCCATATTATTGTTAGTGTTATGGCGCAATATAGCTCCCATATACTTAGCATTTTAGATAAAATCAAATCAATAGTCCTAAAGAATACCTTTTACGTAATAAAAAGTTATAAACATTGCTTTTTCAAAGTATGAATAGGCATTTTCTTTGTCAAATATATAAAGTATTAAAAATAAAATGACTTAATGAATATGGATTTCACCAAAAACAAATGTAGGTAATGAGTTACTAAATTTTTTAGTTAAACTAACTATATTTTTAAATGATAAATCGGGTAAGATAATCTCGCTCACTAACCATGTCTCCCTTGTCTGCAGTTTCGACGTACGAGGTAAGCACCTGTCGGAGGCGCGGCACTGGTCAGCTCCGGAGGTGTTCGGTCCTCGAGCGCACTTCTCTACGTCCCCTCCCCCCGCCTCGCTGCTCGTGAGGGACGTCAAGCGGCGAGACGAAGGCGTGTACAGATGTCGGGTGGACTTCAGGAACACGCAAACCACTAGCTTTAGATACAACCTCACTGTTGTTGGTAAGTTATTATCTCATTTAAATATACTAAAGGATAATTATAGCATGTTGTTTAAACAGGAGGCCGATGTATTTGTGATGCAATGGTTGAAAGTCTAGATCCAGGTGAATGAACTCCTTTATATAATCACATTTCAACCACTACACTCTTACGTCTATACTTACTCTATGATAGTCTATAAATTGATCGTCTAACTACATGTTAACTACTGTCAAACCAGAGGGGGTGTTCTTAAAATACATCAATAATATTAGCCAATCGAAAGCTTGCTACCATGAACTGGATACCTGTTAATAAAAACAGAATTAATTGTAATTGAAATACTATAACTAATTTTAACATTCCCTAATTAGTAAAATATTATTTTCATTGAATTAAAGTAATATTTTAGTCATGACACTATTATGTTAGTGAGATTTCATGTTTATTAGTTAATTTATGAACGGTTCAAATGTGCATTAAAATATTTGTCATTAGTTTTGACACTTTATTGTTATTTTAATACTTTATTTACTGATATGGAATTTCACTCAGCTAATCTGGTCTGGATAGATTAACATTAATCCAATAAAAAATAAAGTTTAAAAATCTATAACCAGACTACGTAATAAACTGGTCTAAAAAGGACGAAACAAGAAAATAATTTAGATAGAAACCAAGAAATGTATAGCTATTATAATGGTCAAGGTGGAACCGAGGTCCACTGTATATAAGGGTTATAATTTTTAAACTTTATATTTTTATTTAATAGTGTTCCGTTTCCCGATCGAGATAACCTTTATAATCTTATATTGTAACGTAATGTTGGTTTTTATTTGCTTATTCGAGTAAATAACTGCAACGATAGGCTGCGCGAACTATACGACCGTATTTTAAACATATATTTGATACCAAACACGTGATAATTATCTCAGTTTAATTTTTTTCGAGGTTAGAATCTGAGGTTTAAATTCCGTCATAAAAAAATCATAAAATTTTTATAGCCTATGTCACCCGCGCCATTATTATGAATCTATTCACACTGCATTCATGAAAATTGGTTCAGTAGTTTAGGCGCTAGAGTGGAACATACAAACATAGATACATACATACATAGACTGCCAAAATCATAACCCTTCCTTTTGGCTTCGCTGTAGTCAGGTAAAAATGGAGCAGAACGTTATATAACTAGACACAGTAGGTGTAAATCAATAGAAGCATAAGTAGTTCCATCGGTAATGTTAAGTTTAAAAGAGTATCGTGTGACCTTAACAAATGCCATGGAAATGCTAATAGCTGCCTCCTCGCACCTGAACGTGATAAGTGCAGATAAATGTCACGCTGGGAATAGCTTAATGTGAAAAAAAAAATCTATACTTTAATGTGTCTAACGACTTCATTTGGCCAACTATTGTTAGTTATGATGTTGGAAATATTGATTTGAGTATCATTTTGACTTTTGGTGGTTGCACAATTGATAAACTTGAAACGAAATGATAAGAGGTAACCAAATAAATATACCGGCATGAAAGAAATTATTAATTCCTCGCGAGTAATCAAGTCAGAATTTTGAAGCTCTGTCTCTAAAGTGTAACCGTCAGAAGTAATATTCTGACATCAAGTCATGGTCATCAATGGAAAATTATCATCATCTACATCTAAAATTTAATAGAATTCTGCGATTTACTTTGAGTTTGTTACTTTAAGGGCGATCATTTATTAAATTTCGTTACGTTATATTAGTAAGTATCAGTATTTATATACAATTTTCTCCTAATATTGGTGTTCAAAATATTTAATACTTTTTACATAAAAGAGCGTACCTGTAGTATAAACTAATCACTTAAGTAAAGTGGTGAAACGCATTAGAATATTGCCGTGCTTTGCGCATCGCGTAAAATTATACACAATACTCCGGTAATGTTCCAAAAGCTACAAAGAAACTGCTTTTATATTCGCCATTACTTAATGTAAGCTGACAAACGTGACTCCTTTTTGGAATAATTGACGAAATCTTTGGGACAGGAAAACCTTTGAATAAAGGTATGGTTTTAAAACCTTAAAATTTTAACATCGGTAATACAGAAGGTAACAATTAAGTATAGACGTAGATCTTAACGCAAATATAGAGGTAGAATTAAAATTACAAAGTACTTAAATCATTTGTTTCCAAATCAATCTCTATTTCTCAACACTCTGTGTAGTATATATAAATAAAACATTATAATCAACAGCAATGAATAAATTAATGTACGATGCGCGTTTATTATTCAAATTGGTTTTTAATTTGAGTTAACTTTTAGCATTTTTATTGGGCCCATAAATTCTTTGGTTGTCATTACATTTATTGTATTAATGAGTATCCCGATTCAGTTCCCTACGGCCTCATGTAATTACGCCCTGGACATCGCCACCATTAATTGGATCGACCTTTGAAACAATACCGTATTCGCGCCCTTATTGAAATACGATCACTTAGTCTACAGTCATCCCAAATTAAAATTCATCACTTTTTTTGAGTATACAAAAGCCACTTTATGAGCGCAATAGCGATCTAGTATTATGAGCGCAATAGCGATGTAGTATAACTAAAATTTATTATAAAAAAAGCTCATCAAACCTAAATCCAATATGGCGGACTTCCAATGAAGAAAAACCATCAATTCTGATTACAACATCACAAGTTGATTAATTTCAATTAAGTTTTAAACTTAAACCTGCTTTCAAAGTCTATCAAAGATGCCGGTAAGAGCTTAAGATCTGATCATCGCTTTGTTGTCTTTCTATTAAGGATGTTTCTGTCGAAGGATTTCCGTAAATGGAATGCAAATCTCATCTCGTTTTAGAAAGCGGTGGTTAAAGTAATAACAATTGCTTGGATGAAATTTTATGGCATTAACAATTTCATTGGTTGTATGGATCGTTCATTTATAAGGTTAAAATACTGTATTTTATTTTATCTGCCGTCATATATTAGGACTAAAATTATCAAAACATAGTCTAATATCACTAATATTGAAATTGAAAAAACTCTAAAAGCATTATTTGATACGAACGTTATGAAAATAAAATCTGTGTTAGCTCTAGTGAATTAGGATTTGTTTCGTAATCTCGTTTTAAACGCGTACTCACTGTCCCATAAGCAGTCTGAGTCCCTTTGAAAAGTCAAAAAAGTTTAAGTTAATACAAATCCAACACAAAAGCTAAACTAAAGAAGATTTCGAGATTGGATTTATAAAAGCAAAGGGAGCGTATTGTTCGTTTGCAAGTTAACGTATTTATTTATCTTTGAGCAACTCGTAACAGATGAATTCGCACTATTTTTACTCACAGTCAATGGCTCGGCTCGGAATTAGAGACTAAAGTTAGATTGGACGAGCCCGCTGTGTCGAATGTAAAACCCAATTGGGCTTTCATGCTTTAAACGGGCCCCACCGAAATAACCCTACCGGTGTGGCGGAAAACCCGCTCGGAGGTGGACGCTGGATGAGCAAAATTGAACCTAAGTAGTGAGGGTTAGCGGCATTGTGTTCGCGGGGGGTAGGTTGGCCACCAGTATGGGTACAGATTAATGGTAATCGAACGGAGCTGTTAGCAATCACCTGCACAGTATCGGGCTGATTAATTGCATTCAGGGATCTTCCCATATTATTGTTTATCGCATCCGTTTTAATGTAACACAATCAACTCGGGATTAGTGCGATTGATTCCACGGAGTTAGTTATGTTTGGAATAACAGTTAATTTGCAAGTGGAATTATCTGTTGGTTAATTTGCATACAATTACAATCAACGATTTTTTTTGTTATTGATACAAGTGTTGAATATTAACCTTCTTGAAATGTATGTTATATCTAAGAGTGGAGTATCATTTGTTAACAAATATAAATAACTTAATACCTAAATATTTAAATTCAGTCTCGATATCACTATAATTCGTCTAATAGCTATTAGTATGTCACAGAATATCCAAACGAAAGAATCAGAAGAAAAAGTAAGACTGCGGCAAGTTTAAGCCACATTCGCGTTTCTCGACGTAGTTTCGTAAAAGTTTGGAAGAAACAAACAAAACTAAATATTTATGTTGGACGAGATTCACACCTCGTCATTTTGTGATTTCTTTTCTCTGAATACTGTTATTTTCCTTATTGCTCATGTCTAGGGAAATTTGTTTGGAAATGAAACATTTTGGATTGATAAAGGATGTAGGAAGTTTATATAATTCGTGAGGAGCGCGTTATTTTTAAGATTAGAAATATTTGCTCATTGAAGCTCTTCTTATATTATAATTTAATTTGATATTTGTTACAGTTCCTCCTGAGAAGCCGGTGGTGGTAGACAGATGGGGTCGAGTTATCAACGCCACTACTCTTGGTCCTCACGAAGAAGGTGATGATGTGCTTCTAACCTGCCGAGTTCTGGGAGGTAACTAATTTTATAACTATCAATATCATAATTCCGAAGTTAATATTAAGACAAATTTTGATTGCTGTGGTTCTGAACATGGCTTCACTTGACTATCTACATAATTGTTAGAGCGTGAGGAATATATTTTTTTGTATTTAAAATTTAAACGTTATGAAATATATAAACTAAGGAAATAAACCTGAAGCATCATTAGATATGTAACAAAAGAAAAATAAACAAGAACATTAAGCTGACCGCAGTAATAACTATAATAGATCAGATAATCACGGCGCAAATGAAACCGCATCATGCGCGGAACGGACGGAACATGTTTAGTGTAGTTACGAGTATAATCAAGTGATGTATTAACATTTCTGTTTCGTTGGAGATGAATTATTCATGGTATTGCCTGATGTATAAGCGGCCCGTGATAGGTGTTGGGTTATGGATGATGGTAAAATTGATCGAAATGGAAATATTATATATACAAGCATCTACCCACGACTTACTGCGGGAACATTAGAATTGGGTCTAAAGGGAATAATTTACTTATCATTAATTACCCACTCATTCACTTTCGTATCAAGTCTTCCATCAATTCTAGCAAAAACTCAAACATTGCCTTACAGACTCAATCACCCTCTCACTCTCTCACCGATTTATAGAGACTGTTCTTACAGTAACTGTGCTTTTTTTATCTAGATAAGTTAAGTACTTAACAAAAGTAGATAAGTAGAATATTATATACGAGCTACCTGCCCTGGAATCGCTCCGGGTATTGTAAGCAAGATAATAATTGATGTCCTCAAATTGTCACTTTGTCAGCTTTCCATTATTTGAAAAAAAAAAGGCAGAGAAAGAAATATAGAAGTAAAGGAGAGAGAAAAGATAAAACATGCAAAATACAAACAACCAAAACTTTCCTCTTTATATAATAATGTAGATAAGTATAGGAAAATAAGAATTCTTAACTCACTGTAACGTTGCTGTATATTATTAAATTTAGTGGATCAAATTGTTTTTTTTTTGTATAACCAATTAATTAGAAGTAAATCTACTGTCCTGATCATCATATATTAACATAGAGCAGTTAGAGGACTTACCAATTCATGAAGTCTAAATTTAATTAAACCAAGTGTACCATCACCTTAATTGGCCTCATATTGATTACGATCAAATATGTGTAAGTGATCAGAATATGTGTGTAACGTTAAATACTAAACATTTTATACTAAAACTCCGTTCTAAATAGGACATTAAAACATATTTATTCTCCATCTTCTTACATTTATCTATACATACAAAGTCGGATTAGTTACATCATTTATAACTCAAGAACTACTAGACCGGCTTAGATGAAATTTGGTACAGAGATAGACTGGAGTTGGAAAGATGAGACCTGTTTTCCCGAAAAAGGACTTAGAGGAGTTGAAATAGGGATTAAAGATTATATGGAAGTTTGTCATTTAAATATATATTAAACATTCATGTGACAAAATTCACCCGAGTGAAGCCGGGGCGAGTCGACTAATATTATAAATGTAATCAATCAAATATATAGAAGATATTTTAATTTTAGGTTTTACCAATAAAAGCCAAAACAATCTTTTTAAAATTATTCTATTTCTATTTGTATATTAGTTAACTTACTATACTATATCAACATTGTCTTTTAAAAATATTTTAGCCCATCCTTACATAGTGTCTTTTAACGATATTATATATTATAATTTAACCTTGTATTCCTTTTGTAAAGAATAAATCTGAAAAGTGAAAAGTAGAGTTGAAATCTGGGCGAAAGTTGTGAATTTTTCTTCAGACCCTGAGGCACTCCCCAAGACACTGGAACGCTTTTAGCAGACAACATCGTGGAGTTGCTATTTACTATTGAAGCTACACTGCTCTTGTATGCTGCGATCAGACATGAACATCTTTGGAATTAGGCTTCTTCAAAAACTACTATGTAGCAATAATCCCTACTAATATTATAAATGTGAATGGAAGTTTGTTTGTTACGATTTCACGCGAAAACCACTTAACCGATCATCATGAAACTTTGTACACATATTCTTGAGGGTATTAGAAGTAACATAGGATACTTTATATGAAAAAAAAAATATTTTTTACGATTCATTTCTATCGTATTAATGGCTTCAGTCCGATCGAAGCCACGGGTAAAAGCTAGTGATGGAATAAATGTCTACTAATATTTGTATTTTTGTATGTAACGAATAAACTTAAAAATTACTGGCCCGATTTCAAAAACTCTTTTGCCGTTAGAAAGCTACATTATCCCTGAGTAACTAACATAGGCTATATTTGTTACTAGAAAAAAATAGAGATCCTCAGAAATTCTTATTAAAACTAACCCAAGGTGTAAAAAAATTATTCATGATAGAACAAAAAAATGTTTTACAATATTATAGAACATATCAATATCTATAAAAAACTTTTTAAGACCATATGTCCAACTATTGTAGTTATGTCACCTATCAAAATCAGTCCATGTTTACCATAGCTTTGTATTAATTTTTATCCTAATACATTATTTCATATTTAAGACTGTTTCAATACCTGTTGATTACTTTTTAAATTCTTAAAATCGGAAATTCCATTTAAAAGATATTGCGAAATTAAAAATGTCAATATAAATAAACAATACACGCCGACGCGACGGGCCGGCGTGGATCCACGTAGTGCAGCGTGGAACCACGTAGTGCAGCGTGGAACTCGGCGAGAGAGGGGGCACCGAAATGTGGGAGAGCTAAAATGTTTAAAAAAATAATAATACCTACCCGTGCGAAGCCGGGACATTATTAGTTGTCAGAAAAGTAGAATCTAACACTTACAAAAAAAAACTAGGCAACCCCTAAAACAAAATAATATCATACAATCTAGACAAGATATCCAGAAACAGGTTTAACGACTCGCTTGGGTCAACATCTACAGTCTACACCGCTTGACTTAACATAAGTCTAACGTAACCTTACATTTAACCAAGACACTCACTAACTTATTTCGCACAATGATAAGTTAGTATTTAATCACGAAATCTATCGTCACAGAGCTTATAAATTGTAAAATCTACGGGGATGTTCGCAAACCACCAATAAAAATTAAGGAAATCCACATCATTTCCTTCACGAATACAGATGCATACATTATTAAGAAGAAATCAAAAAATAGCCTCCCTGATTTTATTTTTCATTTAATCCAAAATATATTAAAAATCTTACAATTTTATCCTAACTCAGAAAATAATAAAATCAAAATATGAATTTGAGAAACCCAAAATTATCAAGAATCACAGCATAAATTTTTATAAAAATCAAATCAGAAGAGACTTTATCTGATCAGAACGAGTGAACGAAATTCGAAAGAAGGCATTTGCATAATCGAGAAATTGATTGAAGCGTATTTTCTAAAAACGTTCTAAAAAACATTCAATGAGTGAGGGGCAGATGCCTTTCTAATGATGGGGGGCTTAGTTCACTCGTTAGGGGCGCCTGTTGCTCTTGCCCTCATCTAAATTTCCGTCACTTGGACAGAATATTCATGTTGTAATTTTGTAGATTCAAACCCTTGGGGGAAACAAACTTAGATAGAGATAGTTAAGTTTCATTAGTATATTTAAACGCTGGAATTTCACTTCGTTTTACCTACTTAAAAAAGAGTGATTTTACTTTCTAATCAAAACAATTTTTAACATTTTTTTAGGACGTTCGTTAAGTCGTCAACAGTGGGCGTTAATAATTGTGAAACCGTGTTTACACTTTTACAGTTATTATCGTTATTATAATATGTTTCTGTATACTGTCTTATTTCTAAATAAAGAATTATTTAATTATCTACTCTACTCTCTCTCTCTACTCATTAATAGTATAGCTTTTGTCAAATTTCACTTAGAAAAATTTATTTTTCTGAATTATGGCTTTAAGTGCACAAAACATTCTGCCAATGACACGTATAATGAAAAATAGAAGAAGGAGACTGCGCGGTATATTTGTGGAAACTTAATAGGGATAAACGATTCAATGATGACTTGAATTAATGTTGAATGAATGATTATTTACAGGAGAAACCTAAAACATTAAAAATTATCAAATGACATAACTATACATTTGTATTAATATAATGCAACTAACAGATCATTAATTAGTTTTATTTTATTGTTTACGATAAATTTTACTAATTTTTTTTATCTCGACTATCAGAGTCTCGACTCTGCAGCGTCCGTAGTCCCCGACAACCACCGTGAAGTGGCAAATGAATCACTTCTGCTCGTGTATTTATACCTATAACAACAATAAAGTTGCGGGTACAGTGGCAATAAGAGGTGGATATTTTATATTGACTTTTAGTAATTTATCATTGTATCTAGATACACTACAAAAGACATCATTTTCAAATAGACGTTTAGAAATAAATGTTTAGTGATTAAGGTTAAGTTTAAAATATGAGTTAATTATAAAGAGTATTGTATAGTTTCCAACAGAAACACCTGATTGAATAAAATATCAACGCCGATTTCATTATTTCAGCGTCGTGTTTGCGCTAACACCGAAATCTAATTTAAATAAGCACTGTTGTTGTTTATCAGACTGGAAAAGGACATTTTCTCGGAAAATAGTGTTTATTTAGTGAGTAATAAGAGCATGTTTCGAATGTCAGTCCCGGGAGTAAAATTAGGCCGTAGCTGGAGAACGCTAGTGACCTGCTTTATTCGCAATTATGAAAAGGCTAAAACTAGACCGCTTTTTGCAAATCGATTTGTTAATGTATTGAAACTCTTTAACTACTAATATTATGAGAGAAACTGTATTAAATATTTTCATTTCGTTGATGTGTTTTGTGTAGCTTTCTTTTTAATTAATGTTTTACATAAAGCTCTATAAAGAATTGATGTCATGAAAAGAACCAAAAGAGTTGTTGGATTTCTTTTGACGTTGTATCTGTAAATGTATTATAGGAGTAGGTAATACATGTTTACTTATGTTGTAATTATAAAAGTGTATTTGTTCGTTTTTCCTTATATCATACTTTAATAAGGCATAAAGCTAAAAGTCTTTTTAAGCTGGAAAATTCACAATTCCGAAAGAAAAATTGAATACCAAGCTCGAAGAAAATTAATGTTTTAATAATACACTACATAGGCGATCAAACTTTGCTCTGTTTTTTTCTTAGGTTGAAACGCCTTAAAATACAATTTAAGGTTTAAAAAGTTATGATATCATATTTTAGGAAATGGATTACTTCTATATTTTCTGTTAATCCTAATTAAACGTTCCGTAATGTATTTATAAAAAATGTATATAAAGTAGAAGCAATTTGTAGAGAGAATTTCGGCTAACAAAGTCTTAATTTAGACGGACCTAAATAGTTTAGAGAGCCGCAGACGTAGCCAGGTACAGGTACACTGTAATTAAGTATGAATATCCTTATCCCTACCGAGAATAGACGCTCGTTTAATTGTCTATATTATGTTCTCTTAAATATGTATTATCGTTTGAACATTAAATGTGTTTAGGCTCACAGAATATATTGTGTATATATTTCGAAAATCTGTCGCGTGTCGATAGTTTATTAAAAAATTCGGTCAAGCGCGAGTTGATTTTTTAATCAAGGGTTCCGTATAATTAAGATGGGAGGACAAGCTTATCTTTGCCATCAGAAATTGGTTGTATCAAACTCAAACTCAAAATATTTTATTCAATTAGACTTTTTACAAAGTACTTTTGACTCGTCAAAATTGGTCAGTCAGTCAGTTTGTTTGAAGCTTCCACCAGTTCGAAAACACTACACAACACTTAAAACACTTTTTTATGAGAGTTTAATTTTTTTTAAGTGGCAAGTCTAATATAGGCTGTGGAATCTTATTATAGATGCGAACACCAAGCCCCATGAAGCTATTACTGACTTTGTGGAGACGAAAGAAAGGGGTTACAAGTTTATTTTTATTTCTAGCGTTTATACTGTCTTTGTCACTGTGTTTAGAAAATAAATTAATGTTCTGCATAATGTATAGAATGTTACAATAAATATATTGTGACGACACCGTAAGAATACCTATACCTATCTACCTATTTATCAAAATCGACTAGTTTCGTAATAGTTAACTTTTTCAAAAAATGTATGTGCACTTTTAGATATTGCTTATAGATCAACTGAGTACTTTATACATTTGATTCTATTGTTGATATTAAAATATGCAAAACCTTCCGTAGGAAAGCAAACTTCAGTATTTGATATTAATTTGATAGACGAACGGACAATGGCAGGGCCAGATGGAATCCTGGCAGGGTCGCCATATACCTAAGGTTGGGATTTGGTTAATCAAACAATGTTGGCTGCTAGGTATAAACTTCATATTTTAAAATAAGTATCCTAATTTATATCGTACAGATAGATACATACATACGCACATTTACGTATTAACCACTACAGAATTGGAACCCTAGAAACATCTCATATATTTTCCAGTACAAACTGAATCTAAAAATTACAAAAGCAAATTTAATTCATAAAAAGTGTCTTTTAACAGTAATTTTTACGTAATAAGTATCAAATTATACGAAAAGTACTAAGTACTTTTCACAAGTACAGCAAAATTGTTCAGTTATTTGAATTTAAAATTCTAACATTTGTAGGTAGTTTATCACAAAAGATTTATTTCAATTATTGTAATTGTTCTCATAAACCGAACATTGAGCAGACTTAGAACTTATTCTAATAGTAAAACAAGTATTTTACTTGTAATTTTAATTGTTTCCAAAGGATGTTGTCTACAATCGTCTTTTCAACGTAATTAGAATAGATTCGAGATGCCCTACAAATTCATTAAAATTGTTAACCCTCAATCGGACTGAGAAGCACTAGAAATTCTATCTTCTTGGTTAATTTTGCGGGTTTTAGTTCTAATGGTGTAATTAAATTAGAATAACAGGTAGATCGTTATTTCAAAGTATGAACATTGCCTATTTAGTTGTTATATTCTGAAAAATCTACAATATTACAAATATAATTGACGTAACGATCCAATACTACTATTTAAATTAAATCTATATAATATTGAATTTACCTTGCAGCGCCCTCTCGTGGTGACTTACGATAAGTTACACAAACTTCCTTTATGCAAATTTGCCCTAACTTTGCAAAGGCAATTAAGAGATCTTCTGTTATAAACCACAATGAACATATGTGAAGTGTTTGGTTATATAGATAGATTTAATTTCTAGTTACTACAATTAATTGCAAGTAAACAGAGCTCTTGAAGCTGTGCAGGGTTTCGGTGCTTCATGAATAGATGCATGCCAACAAGCCACCAACTCACAAATCCAAATTGAATCCATTGACACTCTGAATTAGATTGGACGCACTTGGTAGTTGGTACAACTAGTAATTTCATTTGAACAAAGTGTTCCGTTGGATGGCATATCTAAGATAAACCACTTTGCGACGTACAGACATACGAGTACGAGTATACGTAGTGTTGTGAATGGATCCTGTAATGCAGAAACGATTTTGGTAGTTGAATAGACAATATAGGTTGTTCTATCTGTCTTATTGAAATTTCTCTTGTAATGATAACTATTGCAGAAAAAGGAAAAAGGATGATCATGACAATGAATATTACAAAATTATTATTTAGTATCTTCTATAATCAAGGCAGGTATTTGATTGTAGAAGATACTAAATGCTTTAGACGGAAATCGAGAAATATAACCCCAAAACTCACGAAATCCTTTATAACAAGAACAGAGATTATATAGTGTGTGAAGTATAACGAGGTGAAGACAATATATAACCTTTAGTGTGATAGATTAGTCTCAGTCTCTCTGGTGTTTTCGTGCAGTGAACATGCCAGTTAGTGTTATAGTGTCGTGGTTAAGGTCACTCTTCTCGAGGTCCACGCAAGTTTACTTTATTATCTATTGTCGTTAGCGAGGTCGAGTGGTGGAGGTGAGAGTTAATATATTATGAAAGAGCTCTTTAAACCTGTCCCAGTGTTGGTCTCATATTATCATGTGTATACGTGTTGCTGTACAGTAATGGGTATTATATCTCTCGTCTATAACACTTGTTATAAATTGTTACGTGGGTATAATTGAAATATAATAAAAGAAAATACTTGCGAATAGATAATTATAAATGGCGCTGCTAACTGAAGTATAAAATCAAAAATGATGTTTTAAAATTAAACTACCCTTTCAGAGGTTTTTCTAACATTTCACGCGAACCCCAAAATTAAACGTAGTCAATGCATATAAAAGCTAAGTATAAACATAAAAAATCTTTAGTTTACCTATATTATTTTTTCGGTGTGGATTTTCCGATCCCTCAGCGAATCGACGGCACAACTAGTTCAGAACATTCTTTTATTAACATTACTTTTATAGCTTTTCCATGATAAAATTTAAAGAAGACTCAATATTTAAAACCGAGTTGAATACTAAACACTGAATAGTGAATACTATGAATAATTTTCTATTAGTACGTGCTTTACCAATTATGTGAGTGAAGCAGAAAATGAGGGTAGAATAAAAAAGGCATAGTTCATTACAAAATAAATTAATTAGAACTATACTCGACCTCCTTCTGAATTTTAAAAGCCGTGTTTAGTTGACTCTTATAATCTGCTGTGTTGTATGTTCGCTGTTTATTCACATACTAAAAATGTTTTAATGAGCTTTAATAGTACTTTGGGTTTTAATATTTATTATTTCAACATTTTACGAGTTCTATATGACTTAGCGGTGGAGGTTTCTTATACTATATTAAGTCACATAATGATATTGTTTGTTAGCAACACCGTTTATAAATTAGTATTCGCGAGTAGTTCGTTTTATCTTATTTCGAGTAGACAAGTGATATCGCGCAGTACCTACATAATAAAATATTGAGAATAATAGTGTAGTGTTGTTTGGTGGCGTGGTGCTATCGCTCCGCTATCGAGGAGCTCGTGAGTAATGTACTTCATTGTTTTAATATTCGGTAGCGAGGTCGAGCGGTGGAGGTGAGAGTTTGTGCATAGTTGGGTGTAGGACAACTGATATTGTAAGTCAATTTTGTTGCAGGTCGTCCAGAGCCCTCAGTTAGGTGGCTTGTAAATGGTGTCCTAGTAGACGAAGAATACGAACATAATACTGGAGATGTTATAGAAAACAGACTGCTATGGCCAGCTATAAGACGCGCAGACTACGCTGCCGTGTTCACCTGTCAAGCAGCGAATTCACATTTAGTACCGCCCAAGGAAGTCTCACTTGTTTTGGACATGTTCCGTAAGTAGTGTTAGAAGTTTAAGAAAAATAAATGTTACTTGTGACAGCTTTGAACAAATGCTCGTGAACACTATCATAGTAATCTGATGGTGGATAAACATCCCATGCTTGTAACAATCATAAGACCTTACCATACTTATACTATTTTTTATTACTGTTTATTTAAAAAGATAGTTGGATTGTAACTATCTGCAGGAACTTCATAATTGCAACTAGCGACTACTATAATAAATGTGCTTGAAGTTAAACTTTTATTTTAATTTATAATCAATATACCTGTTTTTTTTAGTGCGACCACTAACAGTAGAAATCAAGAAGCCCTCAGAGATGGGTGAAGGTGGAGTCCTAACCGCTGAAAGACGGTACGAAGTTGCATGTGAATCAGCCGGCAGTCGACCACCGGCCGCCATCACCTGGTATAAAGGAAAGAGACAACTTAAAAGGATAACGGTAAGTGGTAGCTATAAGTATAATTTTAAATCAATAATTCTACAGTAGAGCCCTGGATAAGTTTTAGTCATCAATTATTCACCGAACACAATCGAAATTATAGTTGACTTGTTATAATAATATTCAACTATATGACTGAATGAAATGAAATAAACGTTGATATTGAACTTTAAAAAATATTAAAACTGACCTTCTAATAAAAAGGAAATTTTCAGATCTTGATAGTTACGATCCAGATAACTTAATGAGTACACTAATCAAACAAAATTAATCAAATGTAGTACCGTGTACTTCTATTAATTTGATTAATATAATATGTTTACAAAATTAACAGTTTTGTTGTAGACAAACGTACAACCTAAAAATAGCAATAGGCTACAAACTACAGACGATTTTACAAAAAAAGATATAAAACTTAAACTAATAATCAATTTCAAAATGAAATGAGAATCCAATTTTAGAGAAATAATAATAGCTATGATGCGTGATAATATCAATGAGGAAGATATTGGCCAACAGCCAGTGGATCTGTTCGTCTGTTCGTAAGCACTACACGGTAAAGGGAAATGTGAAATCGATTGGATTACACTTTTATTTGAATCCATTTGAATAGACTCTGAACGAGGTGAATACCACCTGCTGGATATTATGGAATCATCTCTGATATTTAAAACGCATTATGATCGGTTTTCCAATTCTGAAACTATCTATAAATAGTTTATCTTTGTCTTTTTTACCAAACGATAAAACCTTATTCTTTAAAAGTCCCTAGTGCTCTTCTACAGCTACAAAAAAACTTACGATCCTAGTCGTAGGAGTTTGGGCAGTTGATTTTGCTATGATACATTAAACCCCCTTGATGGTAGGGGATCTGTTCCCCGACTGGCTTGCGACCACCAGTATGCGAATCCGATCGCCAAGTGTCATCGACGCGTTCCGGTCGAGTCTCATGTGGGCCAGACTTACCCCCTCCTTCTCCCATTCCGTTAATGCTGCGGATCCGGTGGACTCTGGGATCTTGCTAGAGTCCGCTTGAACCACCTCCCCACTCTATCTTCAAGGATGCAACGCATCCACAAAACAAGCGAGTGCCTCTTGTATTACCGATGTCCATGGGGGATGGTGGCCACCATCTCTGCTTGTTTGCACCTTATCTAAATATATTAAATCTCCGAAACCTCCGTGCGCACAGTATGCTTAAAATTGACACCAAGTATACTCTCCCCGTGATAAATTCTTGGTGATTTAATAAAGATTACAGCAGCAATACTTTAAACAATATAAAAATTTAAACAATTTAGGTTATAAAACACTTTTTTTAGCTTAGTATCAATTTCAACAGTATAAACTCCACATTAGATACATCTGAATCAATCTGGCATGCTTCCTATGATCATTATAACGGTTCTCCAATGTGTAAGCAAATTAATAGCACACTGTGCCCGAGGCTCTCCTCTGAACTGGCAACTCCATTTGCTGTACACTAAGAATTACCCAGTGTTTGTGGATTTAATAAACACTAAGCTGCAATAAGGAGCATTAGAAAATTTGGGTGGCGAAGATTTATCATTGCGGTAACCGAGACTGTTATTTAGAGATTGTTATTTTACCCGCAAATATGAACTTGAAATGTAAATTTAAGAAATTGTCAATCAAGTTAATGTTTGAAATAGATAAAAAAAATTAAGGCGTAATTCTCTTAGTATATCTATCTGCGCCTAGACAGATTTTCTCCTTTCTTGTGTATTTTATAAACCTCTCTTGTTTTTTAGTCTTTGTTCCTATTTTATTTGTAGTCTATTCTTTTTACTATGGTGCCGTAAAGATAGTGCTATACCATTCTTTAGCTGCTATAACCAAAATTAGGCGTTCAACAGTGAGAATAAGTCAAATTTTAATTTTAGTTTCTCTCAAGCATAGCAAACTCACATTGATCCATGCTCGCGAACATTGTCCGGCTCCGGTGGATATAGGCCAAGGCGTCGATCTCATATTAAGTAACCCCTCACTCACGCTGTGCTAAGTAACCGCTACCCAACGAGCAATATGCCACATCGTGATACATTGACCAGCATGCACCACCACTGCGCAAGCACGCAGCTGACGACGACGCAATATATAACGTATTATGTAATTCAGTAGTGGGCACTTAGGCGGTAATTACACGAGATAATAGAGGATAGCTGGCGCTAGGCCAGTGCCGAGGGACGTACCAGTATTTCATATCGATGCAATCGATCTTTTCAGCGGACCATTAAATTTCACAATCGGAAGTTAATTTTAAATCGGATACATTGATACCAGAATATGTCGATTCATTCCATTTCAAAATGAAAATGTTATAACAGTTTAAAACAAAACATGGATTAAAATGTGGTTGTGAAACTCACTTAGTTGGACAAATTAATATAAATTAAATACAATGCACAAACAATGTCTATTTTTGAATTAGGTATCTAATTTTAACAATGAATATGGCTGAAAACATATTTGATAAAGAATTCTTTTAGTCAGTAAATAAAAATATAAAAAATCAATCTCCCACTTTTCCATAATAGATTTAACAGAATTAGAGTAAGAGACATATGCTAAAAGCTAAGCTTAATAATAAGGTTTATTACATTAAATCTAATCGGAAATATCTAAAATATATCGGCAAAGTGTTACACAGTGTATACTTTAAGTTGCGTGAAGCGAGCAAAAGTTGTAAAGACTAAGCAAACTCATCTCGGAGCGACTACGAAACTTGCTTATTACTCAAACGTTAAACAGTATTAGTTAATGCTATGTTTTAGATGTATAAGCATATAATTCTACATATACTTTTTTAAATCAAGCAATTTATTGTTATTTAAATCAGAAAATAAGATACTTTAAAGGCCTGTATGACGATTAGCGTAATGTATCAGCCTCCGAAGTATATTCGGTTCGTCATTTCTATATCTACATATAAATCTCTAGATAATTTTTTTTTAATTCGGAAAAGCTAAAATCAGAAAAATATTTTGTCTAGAAAAATTTAGAATCGGTTTAACTGAACTTAGGGTATGCCTAAAAATGGGTGTTTTTTTTTTAATTTTGATTATTAACCACGATACAATTTTATCACAATATTAAACATATTTTTTTTAATTCCTCACCTAATTTCTTATAGTTATGAGTTTTTTTAATTTTATAAAATGGTACGCCATATTGCAAAGAAATAATAATATGGTACTATCATTCCTTCACAATCAGTACAATATACGTCTTACTTTGGAAGCAGAGTCTATAAATAAATAAATCAATGACTGAGTGTGTTAACGAAAGAGATTCAGATCTTTCTGATTCTACTGTTTTTTTTTAAATTATACGTATTAACGATATTGTACTGAGCTTTTGAGCAATTTAATATTTTTTTAGTTTATTTAAACTTTGTCACAAGTCAATACATTTTCTATGTATTTATTGAATTCTGTCACTTCTCCTCGGTGTCTGGTAAAAAGCTTAAATTTTACAGAAGATTAATTCCAAAAATTCGTATTTAATTTGATAAAATAAATATTAATAAACCCATTTTTTATTACTATTATAACTACATCGATATTGCTTCCCTCGACGGCGACTTCAGAAGTTGTGCATCGAAGTTGTGCAACTAAGCGAACTCATCTGAGCGCTGACAACGAAAGTCGCCTTAACTTCCAAAACGTTGTGCAGAATTAATTACTGGCTAACAAATATTATACAAGCTATGAATTTTGGTATTTATGTGAAAAAATAATAAATACTTTTAGAATTAATTTAAAAATATTTTTTAACAAAGTATTTATACAAACAATCATTTGTTTAACGGTACAGATAAGTACTCTCTCTTGTATACAACGTCTTTAGTAGTCTGCCCAATAAATAAATGAGCATGCCTGTAAATCATCATCAGAATCCATAAAAACTCAGGAGTACCACCTGTACTGACAATATTTTCTTTCATCAGAACTCAAATGGGAAAAGGGTCGAATTTCGATTAGTTTTATGACAAGAAACATTAAAAAATATGGTAACGTATTAGCAGAAAAAGAATAAGAGCAGTTCAAACTTAATGTAAGCACAACCTCTGGCTACTACTAGTGTCTGATTCTATATAGTTTTACAATCTTTAAGAAATTGAATTTAATTGATTAAAGTACTTTTCTAATCACAAAATGATTGTAGTTAAACGCTGAGAGGTTCATGCAGTTAGCACTCGCACGGCTGAAGTCAATTATCGTGTTCATTGAAAGCTCGCCTTCACCGCACGGCACCGCACCGGGCGCAGCACCGACTTGTAATAACCGAAGTATAAGAAACACTTTCTTTGTACTCGAGCCGCTTAAACGGAAAATTGATATTTCGTGGGGAGGAAAATGCATGGAATAAATTATTATTTGCTTGTTCTTCGGCTTATAATCTTATGCTGTTCCTTTTTATTATGAAAATCTCTTGTATTACGTTGTATAAATATATAAAGTATACAAATATATAAACCACGTGTACAATTATTTTTGTTTTTATTTTATGGTGGATAAGGTGCAAACGAGCAGATGGTCCACCTGATGGTAAGTGGCCACAATCGCCCATGGACAATAACAAAACAAGAGATACCCTCGTTTGTCGATGCGTTGCATCCTTGAAGATAGAGTGGGGAGGGGAGTGAAGAAGAAAAAATGTTGCGGTCACAACGGACCCAGAGTCCACTAGATCCGCAGCATTAATGGGTTGGGAGTGGGGAGGGGGTAAGTATGGCCCACATGGCGGATCGCATGTTGGTGGTCGCAAGCCAGTCGGGGAACAGATCCCCTATCACCAAGAGGGTGCTGGGTTATTCGGCTCTTAGGAGATGCTCTCCCAGCGGCAGAGGGAAATAGTATTCTATCCCGTCTCCTCACGGGTAAAACCACGTTCACATATTAATCACTATATCGCTATATTTTAATTTATATATTATGACTAATTCCCAAAGACATACCAGCCACACAGCTCGACATTCACTTTGCATGCATTCTTAAGTATCTTATAAAAATTAGTTTAGGCTCTTCCCCAAGCTCAAGTCTATCTCTGTACCAAATTTTACCAAAATTGGGTCAGCGTGATTGCGTATCAGACAACACAGACCATTCGATAGATGGCGTAAGTAGTGTATTAAATTGCACATTCGTTTGTTTAGTTTGTATTTTAAATATTACCTACGTTTCTTGAAAGTTACTTACGAAATATTTATATTAGTTAGGATTAGGATAGTAAAATAGGAGTCCCTGTAGTGTCTGAAGATTTTGATCCAAGTGTCGGTTTAAGGAATCTTGCATTCGCGGATCAACAGCTTTTTATGCTTAAAAACAGTAACTAAACTAGACAAAACACTTGACTTATCTGAACAATGGTGTTAATATTGTTATCTACTTGGGACCGATACCTCACAGTAACACGCACAAGACTCAGCATCACGACACAACACCACAGCCATAATGGTCACCGAGCGAGCTTGCGAGTCTTAAAGATATGTATATACAGTCTTGGTGTAAAATAAAAGGCACTACCCGCGAATATAAAGTTAACATCAGTGTGGTATATCAAAATGACGTAAATTTGAGAATCGTGTTCCTTTTTTTGAGGCTTGTTAGAAAAAATCATTTAGAAAAATAATGATGTTACTTATATCTCCAATTTTTCCGTATTTAGAAATATTTTGTTTGGGCCTAGCAGTGTAGCTCCGTAGCAGTACATTTTGTGCGTGATTGATTCTGAAAAGGTCCTCCCTTGATGATTGATGCGATCCGACGTTTGCGTCGCTTTGCTGTTTTTAGACGGATAAATCTTCTTTATATTTCAGTAAAGTTTTCAAAATGTGAAAAAGACTAGCCTTTTATGAATATCTCACTTATAATACTATTAAAAATCCTTGAAAATATTAGAAATCTACAAAATCGAAGATTTCAAAGTCCATCTCAAAATTTGACATATATTACTTTACGAAAAAAACAAATAACAGCGCCATCTATCAGAACTCTTACGAACTATATGAGTAAAAAAAAAAGTAAAGTTACTTGAACTTCATGTCCGGTGATAGCGCGTCAATAGACGCAGTCTGTTCGAAAATTACCGGATTATTTAAATTTTACAAAAAAATTATAATTAAAATTAGCTACTTATAACCGTCTATAGGGCGTCAACAACGACTAAGTCACGAACGACGCATTGGCTCTAAATTTTTAGTTTAGGGTTCATTTAATGCAGACACTTTTTCGTACTTTAGTCGTGTCCTATATTCTACAGTATTATGTGAATGGCATGCAAATCTAGAGTCAAATTTTCTATAGCTCATAATTTTAGTTCTTACCACAAAAATAACAAAATCCTTTTTAAGGAAAAGTATACTTTTAAACATATTGTTTAAAAGTATACAGCCAAAAGTCTAGCAAAAATCAAAATTCAAATCAAAATGTGTTTTTGTTTTTGCTGGTTAAAAACTAATCTTTGTGCGGTTGTAGTGCGGCGCAGTCGTGACACATTTCACATCGCAGTTAGCGCGAATCCAATTATCCTCCTCATTGAAAACTTGCACCGACCGCAATAACTTCGACTACAAAACAATAAGACTACCTTGCTACCTAGCTTTTGTTTTAAAAAACTGAATATTTAACACTAAACAAGAATTCAAAGGCCTTTGTGCCATTTTATTACTTTGTTCTACTTTTTCTTCTTTGTTCTACGGTTCCAGATATTAAATGTATCCTCGACGCTTGATTCGATTAATTTTATACCTACCCTTTGGTCAATTACAAGCACTCCTTCTCTTTTTACATGTAATGATTTTGGCAGTCTATGTATGTATGTTCCACCGTAGCGAATAAACTATTGAACCGATTTTTATGATTGAGTTGTCAATAGAGTCTTAATAATGGCCTAGGTGACATAGGCTATAAGAATTTTATCAAAATTTTACTTGTTCCCCTATTATTTTGATAATAAGTTTTGATTGAGAGTTCGTAGAAATTTATTTGAAGAATACCCACACTGCTACAGCAAAATATGATCTCTATCTCAATAGATCTCTGGCAGTTTAACATGAGATTTTGAGCAGTACTCAACTGTAGTTTAATGTGTCGGTACATCTAAATGAATTGCGTGAACTCGACATCACTCAACTTCCTGTCAAATGTGTGTTGTGATGTTATAATTCTAAATATCTCAAAATATATTCTTATTGTCACCCTTTAATGGCTCACTGCTGAGCCGGGTCTGCTTCTCAGAACACAGAGAAATAAGGTCATAGTCCACCACGCTGGCCCAATGCGGGTTGGCAGACTTCACACACAGACAGAGAACATGGAGAACTCTCAGGGATTCTTCACGATGTTTTCCTTCACCGTTAAAGCAAGTGATATTTAATCGCTTAAAACATACATAACTCAGAGAAGTAAGAGTTGTATGCTCAGGATCGAACTCGGACCTCCCGAGTAGACATCATATCATATCAGTCTATCTAATCTATCTATTGCTTACTGCAAAATATATCTATAGCTATTTTTTTTAACCAAAAAATTTATGTATTTTTATTAGTATTTCTCTCATAATCTATAATACACCTAACATATATAATTGAAAATTTAAATAGCTAATATCATTTCTTAAATTCTTGATGTTACATATACGTTGCACATAAAACATTTCGAGACTGAATATGAACCTTTTTCATCTTGGTATAAAATATAAATCTTGAAGAGAATAACTGAAAAGAGATAAACATGATAAACAAGCAGCGTTAATTAATTAGTCCCTTCCTTAGGATAAGCTAATAACTGAATGGAATATAGGCTAATTCGATAAGCACTCCCGGGGCGACTCGTTACCGGCAGATGATCCGTGAGACCGTGACGAGCATTCGTCCAGAACCCCCAGGATCCTGGATGCGCTGCTTACAGCTAAATTGGATGCTTCTTTGCATGCATCATTACCTGCTTTTAACTCCTGACTAGAAAATAATGTGGAGTTTTACTTTAAAGGAACAGAATAATATTTTATTCAGGTAAGCGAAAAAGTATTGGATTTTTCTTTTAACTGTATAGGAGTCGTTAAGAAAGGAAACGGAGCTGTGCTTGGTGCTTGACACCCAAGAACACGTTTAAAAGACTCTTTTATTGGGCGTCACTTAATACTCGATTTCGTTACCCAAACTTAGCCAAACATTAGTAAAACATAATTCCTATAGGGCTACGAAATTATATACCTAGTTTATATAATAGAAAAGATGAAGAGAGCATTTTAATAAATAAAACGATATCGTGATGTTTACATTGTACCTCTTATATACATACATAAGGATTTAAATGAAGGCGAGTAGAAAATTACGATGACCCACCTAAAATAAATCAAGAAAGGTGGTGAAAATACATTACTGGATAAATTAGGGGATCTGCCAATTTTTATCTACTTGTTACAAAATCATAATATTTTTATAACAATACTAGCTAACCTGGCAATATTTGTGTTACTTAATCTAACAAATGTTCCAAAAAATATAAAAATCGGTCGAGTTACTTTAGAGGAGCTCGATAACAAACACAGTGACACGAGATTTTTATAATTAAATGATAACCTTATTTTATCGTTTGAAAACTGGTAATTACTACCTCTTATGGTAAATCCGAGTTAAACGTAAAATTAATAATAAATACACCGAGAATACTCGCTTCCTTCATAAATATTTGATGATAACACAGTCCACAAGTATCCAGCACTGGATCTAATCTCGAGTCTGTAATCGTATATAGTAATATAACCATAAATCGTTAACGTTGTATGACTATTTTCTTTATTTAATGCTTTTTCTAGCTCATTTCAAAATAGGCAGGCACACGCCGACTACTTTTCTGAATTATGTATGTTTAAAGAAATTAAATATTACTACAACGCTGAAGGAAAACATCGTGAGGAAACCTGCACTCCTGAGAGCTCTTGGTATTCTCAAAGAAGCCAGCATTTGGCCAGCGTGGTGAAATGTGACTTAATCCCACCTCATTCCGAGTAGGAAACGGCTCAGAAGTTGACCATTTAAAAGTGATGATGATGATGAATGCACATTCTTACTTTTTTTAATCGTCTCTTTCTTTCTCTACTGGTCTTTTTGTCTCTAGACTAGTACATCAAAGTGTTCAAATTATACTCAATATCATTGTGAATAAAACCACTATAACAGAGAAAAAAACGTAAATCCAGAGGTGACAAAAGCCCACCCTTTTATCCTTCTCATTATAATAACTTGCAATTACGATTTACAATTTTTCATTACACCCTTATACACCATTCCGCTACCTTCAAAGGTGTACACAATCCAAAAGCAAACATCCATGTTTACCTTACTCGTCTACACATTAGAGCAATTTAGATGATAATACGGCAAATATTTATTCTTTTCGTACCCTCAATATTCAAAAATAATAGTATCGGCTCGGTAAACAGGGCCGATATTAAAATTACAGATTTTGCGCTTGAGTGATAGGGAACGATCAATCGCGTACGGATTAGACGCTCCAATGATTCCAGCGGGAAGGTATAATACGATCCTGCTTAAGAAATATGAATCAACTATCACAAAAAACATTGGTCATCCAAATTTATAATTTATGATTATAGCCTTTACTGGTAATCTTGTTCAAACATCAACGAAAACTACTATAATTATAGTTATAATAGTACCTTTTATTTTACTCCAAGACCGATTCTCAAACGGAATACGCTTGGTGATCATCTCTCTCTGTGCAATGGTGAGGTATCGTGATGCTGGATTTCCATTACTAAGGTTTGGAGTAAGTGTTTAATATGGGTTACTCTGCCGTACCGTTATTAGTGCATGTTGTTATTGTCCTGTATGTGTTATTGTGCGGTATCGGCCCCATGGAGATAATAATTATATTTAATATTAAATATTGAATTGAATCAGGCATTACTTTGCGGAAATCCTAAATTTAAAAGGAATCAAAATATTACCTTGCTATAAACCGCGGCAATCTGAAGTACCAGACTCGTATGGTACAACCCAGAAGAGCACCCTGCCCACATAAAAGTAAGACGCGCGAACCCGAACCAAGACACACCACACAAGTAGGTAGCTCGACGATCTAACAACCAGACTCGTACGGCACAATCCGGAAGAGCACACCGTTCACAGAAAAGTGTAACGCGCGAACCCGAACCAAGACACACCACACAAGTAGGTAGCTCGACGATCTAACAACCAGACTCGTACGGCACAATCCGGAAGAGCACACCGTTCACAGAAAAGTGTAACGCGCGAACCCGAACCAAGACACACCACACAAGTAGGTAGCTCGACGATCTAACAACCAGACTCGTACGGCACAATCCGGAAGAGCACACCGTTCACAGAAAAGTGTAACGCGCGAACCCGAACCAAGACACACCACACAAGTAGGTAGCTCGACGATCTAACAACCAGACTCGTACGGCACAATCCGGAAGAGCACACCGTTCACAGAAAAGTGTAACGCGCGAACCCGAACCAAGACACACCACACAAGTAGGTAGCTCGACGATCTAACAACCAGACTCGTACGGCACAATCCGGAAGAGCACACCGTTCACAGAAAAGTGTAACGCGCGAACCCGAACCAAGACACACCACACAAGTAGGTAGCTCGACGATCTAACAACCAGACTCGTACGGCACAATCCGGAAGAGCACACCGTTCACAGAAAAGTGTAACGCGCGAACCCGAACCAGTACACACCACACAAGTAGATCGCGATCGACAATCAACGTACGTTTCGCTCCGTAACCGGAGTTAGTAGAGTCAACTCTACCAGCTTAGTACTTAGCAAGTGACGCTTGTAGAATCAACACGTCCTGAAGATGCTTCGGTTCGGTTTCTTCTGGGTTGTACGATACGAGTCTGGTAGTTCAGATTGCCGCGGTTTATAGCAAGGTAACATTTTGATTCCTTTTATATTCAATATTGGTAGCTATTATTTTGCCAGCAGTAATTAGGACAGCTTTCGAAACCGAAATGGTGGGACCTCTATTATATTCCGACGGAATAATTTTAATTGTCACTTAGCGGAAAATTTTCAAAACAGCTCTTGATAAAAATTGCAGTAATAGTAAGGACCTTGGACAGGAATTCAATAACGTATCAATTTGAACGTTAAAGGTATTCTTTGTAAAGGGTATAGCTATCATGAAATTATTATTTTTCCATCAAATTACTATAAACGCAACATCACAATTAGATTAATACTTTCCAGTGGTTTCCGCGTGATTTAACAATATCAACACAATTTAATATATTTGATTGTAAAAATATATTTTGCGCAGAATTTGATGTGAATGTTAAATTTAATATTCATAAAACAAATATTGGCTTACAAAATGCTCGACAAAATCAGCCTACACGCTTTCTCACACCGGAGCTATTCAAGTATTTGATGGTATGCTCCGCTGCTCCGCTGCTCCACTGGTTGCTTGTAATCGCTCAAGTGGATAACATTTAATATTTTAAATATTTATAAATCGTATTTCCGGAATTTTCTTTTGCAGAATTATATTATTAGGAACGTGTAAATTATTTTCCTATAGACTTGGCTTTTTTGCTTTATAAATGTCCTATATATTCATTTGACATTCAATTAACAATTCTGTTGTTTTTAAAGAAATATTCCCTTTCAAAAATTTTAGTTCATTTTAACTCTACTAAATGATATAACTAAATTTAGTAATGTTTATCCTATGATTTCATCTACAAGTGATGAAATAGCTCGTAATCTCGTTCATTTTATGTCTCTATTTGGTTTTCCCAAAACAATTTTAAGTGATTTAGGTAAGTACTAGTTTCACTTATGATTTATTTAAACAGCTAACTTAAAAGCAGACGTTATTTTTTTACTATATAAGTAAAGTTTAATTCTACGCACTTTCGGTCCAGAACGTCCTACCGACTGCGCCAAGGAACACAATAAAAATTTAAGGATGGTTGTTTACAAAATGCGCCTAGAGAAGAACTAGAAATGACTACGCAGTTTTCGCACATATTTATAAAATAACCCTTTAAATTCTTTTCCATACGTATTGTAACTGGATGAAGTAACACAATAACCCTTTATTTATGTACCTTATATACAATATTCTAAATAATGAAAATAAAACTTTGAAAGTTTATATAAATCAAGTTTCTGTAACAAAATTAAAGAGATAATAGAATTCCAGCGTCAAAATACAAAATAGTGTCACAGAATAAGGAAAACTTCCAACTTCCCGTGACGGACTAAATCACCTTCCTAAGTAAGTGGATTCAAGATGGAACATCTTATCTACACAGAAAAGTTTTCCACTCAATTCTTTAAATGTAAAGGTTTTTTGTTTCACAATATTTGAAGATTATAATATTAGTCTCTTATAATTTTATCCCGTAGACATGTAATTTTTCATTGTAAACATTGTTTAAAGTAGTGTAAGTAGTGAGGTTTAACATGGAAGTAGTAAAGTTGACGAATTTACGGAAATAGTTCATTTTTCCAATGGTTCCCAGATTTGAGGTATAATTTAAAATGTTATTGTAATAGACAATAAACTTTTAGTATTGAAAACAAGCAGAACAACGCGACAAAGCCAGTTAATACTTTGATAATCTCAAACGCGACCAAAGTCTTCAACTTTTCCGCAGTCGAGTTTCAGTTTATTCAATAAATGGAACATTTTAGTATAAAAGTGTTTTGAAGTCTACTTGAAATTGTAGATTTGTTGCCGAACTTATTTATTTGTTTGTACCAGGTCCGTAACTTCGTAATAATCTAGGTCAAGTTAAACTTTTTACTCGATTGAAAAATGTGATAATTAAAACAGTTACCGCTGAGGTTTTGTTATTAGATGATGACGGAGATAATGCTAGTTTCTGTCCGTTCTAATGAACGAGAATTTTTATTAAAATATAAAATTTAATAAAAAATCCTAAATCATCTTGTGACTGCCGTTTTATCTTTACACATAATGACCGAATACTGGTAATATTCCTTTTTAAACTTTAATTGACGCTACTGCATAAATTTTCAAATTGTGGACATTTTCAAGATATTGCAATGTAAGAATAGAAGGCGATTTCGCACTAAAAATATTTTTCTGTGTAAAATATGACGTGGATTCGTCGATCCCTTGCAGCGCGAAAGAAGAACAATCACGATCGCATTTATTATACGAAATATAACCATAATTAATTATATGCATAATTTTTTTAAAAAATTTAGCATTCTGCACTCCTTCTCTATAAAATGTGGGAAATTTCAAACTCCTCTGTTCGCGCAATTTTCGTAAAAACGGGTACAAAGTTTTTGCTTCACGTATTAACATATACATATTATATACAGAGAGGATCAACAAATGACAAAGGTAGTATCGCAAATGATTTCATACATAAGAGGCATCGTATGTTATATAAACTGAAAATCTTGGAGTTACGAAGAAAAAGGGGGCACAGTTAAGCTGATATTTAACATAATCATTATTGTGCCAACTTTTCTCGTTAACAAAACCAGGAAAAGTTGAGAAATGTGCGTAGGCTGGTTGAAGATTGGGAGCTAAACGATGCGTATAATGAAATGACTGATGTATTCTTCAGTTAAAAACTTACTTGGTAACTGACTGTCCTTATACTTTAAAACTCTACTAACTAAAACTCAATTACAAAATTAGTTTCAAATTATATTGATATTATTTTATGGTAGCAATCACATGCTTCATATTCTAATACTAAAGACGTTGCTGCTTATATTTGGCCAAAAGATTTAAGATTTGTGGGTTTAAAATAATTTTAATGTCATCAATCAATTGCTAGTAATTTCAGTTATCTAGTAGAAGAAGTTTACTCTTTAACTAAAACAATTCCACCCACAAACAATTTTATTCTTGAAAAAATATGCTGTTACTGGTTAAATTGTTAGTATTTTTTTGACTCTGATATAATAAAACGCAAAAAGGTATAAAGAAATGTAAGTTGTTGTAAGTATATAAGATAAGCCAAAGCTTTTACATTAGATATCCGCAAATATTGCATCTAAACTTGTGAAAGAAATTTGAAAACGAGTATGCACAAAGTAAATTTGGCTGTTTAAGTAAACATAGAGATATCCAGGATTGAGGATGAAGGAAGCTAAAACAAAATTCTTGTTCACATTTCTCTGTTATATCCCCTTTGAGAACTACAAATAAAAACTTGGAGTAGTTTTATAAAGTAGCAATTTTCAAAATGTATTTTGAAACTAGTTTACTGAGTTTCTATTTAATTTACAGACGTGGTAACTGTTTCCTTTATCAAACATTTGAACTAGAACTAATCAACTAGAGTTTTAACTCTCCACAAAAAGTGGTAAAAGGAGAGTGAATAGGCATCTTTTAGATAAGCGCGCTACATCTTAGGCTACATCATCACTTTCCATCAGGTGAGTTTGTAGTCAAGCGCTCATCTATTGTCCATAAAAAAAAAAAAAAGAAATATTCTAAGATCAATGTTGGATTGTAAATCAAACTCGTAAATTTCTGGAAAACCAAAAATGATGGCAGGCCTATTTGTATCTATACTAATATTATAAAGAAGTAAGATTTGTATTTTTGTATTTTTGTATGTAACGAATAAACATAAAAACTACTGGACCGATTTCAAAAATTCTTTCACCATTAGGAAGCTACATTATCCCTGAGTAACATAGGCTATATTTATTACAAGAAAAAATTAGAGATCCTTAGGAAATCTCACGAAAACCAACCCAAGGTGCCAAAAAATTTGCCATAAAATATCTTACATCGCATGCGCTGCAAAAACTATTGATGATAGAACAAAAAAATGTTATACAATATTATAGAACGTATCAATATCTACAAAAAAGTCCGCGAGACCATATGTCCAACTATTATAGTTACGTCACTATAACTACTTTTTTACATTTTAAAAGTTGATAAAAATGCCTATCAAAATCAGACCATGTTTTCTATAACTTTGTATTAATCCTTATCCAAATAAATTATTTGGTATTCAAGACTATTTCAATACCTGTAAATTACTTTTTGAATTATTAAAATCGGACTTTCCATTCAAAAGATATTATGAAATTAAAAATATCAATATAAACAAAAAATACACGATGACGCGACGGGCCAGTGTAGCGACGCAGCGCAGCGAGTAAAGCGGCAAGAGAGGGGGCACCGAAATGCGGGAGGGCCAATATATTTTTAAAAATAATATTCCACCCGCGCGAAGCCGGGATGGGCCGCTAGTATGATATAAAGTCAAAGTCAATTTTTTTTATTTAATATTGGAATTTACATTCTCTTATTGAATCGTATCGTCGGAATCTTTCCCGGAACCACCCTTTCGGAAACGACCTAACCCAGACTTGAGAAGGATGGGCGCGAGAACTTATCATTCCCTAGGCGTGACATCTTCCAAAACCTCTCTAATAAGATTTTCCTATTATTGGGACAAACCTAAGCTAAAAATAAGGCCAAGAAGTTAACGTTAGCCAAGCTCAACTAAGAGAGAGAGAGGGTAAAGATGTCAGCATGATAATATTAAAGTAGCAGGTATGGTCCTCCTGGAATTTCCAGAAACATTCGTATCACGGAGGAGTTAAAGATTGATTTTTTTAAGATAGATAAGGTTGGCCCTTATCGATGAGCAGACTGTCCACCTGATGGATGGCCACTGTCGCCCATGGACATCGGCAAAACTAGAGAACATCTTTTGTTTTGCCGATGCGTAGCCGCCTCGAAGATACAGTGAGGAAGGGGAGCAAAGAGAAGAATGCTGGGGTTTCAATGGACCCTGAACAAGAACCCGGTGCTCATTGGAACCGCAGCATTAATGGGATAGGAGAGAGTGGGGGGAGATCCGGCCCACATGCAGCTCGGCTAGAACGCGTCAGAGACTCTCTGTCCATGTCCCTCCCGAGTAAAAGTCGTTGGCAAAGGATATGGTTAGGTATTCAAAAATGTTATTCAAAAAACGATCATAAAATTATACTATTCTCGGTAATATCGACAACAACAAGAAACCTTGTAAAGTACGTCTAATATGATATCAGCTACAATACTCGTACCTGTGGGACCCGCTGTGGAAACTTTTGTCACAATCACTTGTTTACTTTTTATTCTGCCTTTTTGTTTGACACGTATTGTGTTTATAGAGCCTTCTGTTCTCATTCTGTATTTTCAAAAATTCTGTTCCATCTGCAATTCGTAACAGTTATAATCTTTTTCATTATTCTCGACTTTCGGAACAAAATAAATACTTTTAGGTACTGTTTATTTTGATTAATGGAATCCATTTTTTACCCGACTACGGCGAATCCAAAAGGAAGGGTTATGATTTTGGCAATCTATGTATGTGTGTATCTATGTTTTTATGTTTCACCCTAGCGCCTAAACTACTAAGCCAATTTTCATTTATGAGGTGGCAATAGATTCCTAATAGTAGAGCGGATGACATAGGCTATAAACATTTTCTAATTTTTTTTATGACGGAATTTTTACCTTAGATTGTAACATTGAAAAAAAATTAAACTGAGATAATTATCACGTGTTTGGTATCAAAAAAAAGGTCTTGGCGAGTACATTCCAAATAAGTATATATATCTTATTGTTTAAGTCAACGTATATGTTTGAAATGCGGTCGTATAGTCCGCGCAGTCCTCTCGTTGCAGTTATACTCGTATAGTAATCTCAATCGGAAAACGGAAAACTATTAAATAAAAAAAATTAAGTTTAAACCACTATGATTAGAGGAACACTAGCATAAAACAAACATGGTAGGTATATGTACATGGGTGCGACCACGGTTCTACCTTGACCATTTTTATACCGATGCATTTCTGGGTTTCTATTTGAATTATTTTCTTATTTCGTCCTTTTTAGACCACTTTTTTACGTAGTTATAGTTACGTTATAGTTTTTTAAACATTATTTTTTTTAGTAGTAGAGATTTTTTTCGGCTATGTGGCAATTGTTCTAAATTATTTTCTCTTGCCTGTAATTATTTTTTAAATATGTATGTGTTGTTGTTAGTCTTGATGGTTTTCGATGATGATGTATGTATTTGGTGATTGGTCATTATCTCTGTCTTCGTCTGTTCTCCGTGCTGAATAGTAGAATAACTAATCAAGTGTCCATAGGCGTCGGTAACCACTTACCATCAGGTGGACCGTATGCTTGTTTGCCACCATAGTGGTATAAAAAAAAACTATTAAAAACATCGGAAAATTTATGAAAAAAATAAAATGGAAAAAAACATTTTTCTATACAAAATGTTGATACGTTTCGTAACTGTCAAACATTTAATGTTCATCCCGTCGATACGGTATACTCTCCATTCAATTTATAGACCGTATTTAATTAAAGATTTCGAATCGACAAGATATATCCACAATGTAGAATAATGTGAGTAATGAAAAAGGAATAACATATAAATTGGTTGTCAACAGTTCAGGCAATCTGTAACACGACATTTATTGACGAGTCATCTAGTAGTATAATAAATAGATGCACCCAAATGCAATGCAATGCAAATTCACTTTACTGATTATAGTGAAGCTTATAGTTTTTTTAGAACACTTTTATTTTATTTAAAACTTTCGTCATATCAATCCATTTTTGATAAGAGTTTAATGAAGGCTAATTTGAGAAGCAAACTTTAATAAAATATACATTATGATACAAGTGTGCTAAGTTAGGAACTGTAATGACCAAAGCACTACCATTGTAATAAGTGAGTACCGTTGCCTACGGATATCAGCAATCTCTTATTTTGGCAGTTGTTAGACAGGCTTCAGTTGCATTCTTCTCTCAGCATTAATGGTATGAGATAATGAGGGGCGAAAGTCTGGAATTAAATAATAACAGATGATCGCTTGTTATAAATTCAATTACTTTTTGATTTAGAACATTTTTTTTAAGGTTAATAGCAATTCTGATTGCAATCTAAGCTAAATTAACCCCTCCAACTAGGCTAAATGCTTGAGTTAGTAGTGGGCCACATCAGTAGTCCAATGTCTGGGACCTGAATCCAAAGCCACTAAACCACTGAGCTACTGACGCTTCTAACTGTGTTAGTAGTGGGCCACATCAGTAGTCCAATGTCTGGGACGTAAATCCAAAGCCACTAAACCACTGAGCTACTGACGCTTAAAACAAATAATAATATATTGCTCATTGTAAATCACACATCATAAAGATGCTCTTTCATAGTAATATGAATCGGAAATAGTTATCGTCTGTTATAAAAGTCAATTCCAACCATTTCTCAGGGCAAAATTCATCTTGATAAATTCGAATAGCCGTCGCATCCCATCGTGAGGCTGTCACAAACAATTTCGTAGTCGTCGAAACATTCGAGATAGCGATATCTTCAAAAAGATTGCGTACTTACACGGAGATGTTCATACTATGAAGGATTTATAAATAAAATACTAAATCCGTCCCTTTTTATATTGTCTTAGTGAGCAGCCCTTCGATTTTAGTCGATAAATACGGTGTATAGGTATTATGTGGTTAAGACATTGGAGAAAACATAAGACTCAAAAAAGCAGTGATAGGCTAGTAGTTTGTTGATGTGAAAGCATTGTTGTCTTAATCGAAAGGTCCGAGTTCGGTCCCCCCACTCAGGCACACACTTAAGACTTGTCAAAGGTGGCCTAACACCTTCCTCAATCTGAGGAAGAGTCACGGCTCGTCAGTGGGTCTTTAATAGGTTGTGATGATGATAGGTATAGGATTAAGTAATGTATAATGGCGTAAGAGTAGTGCATAAAGGTGGGAACACTCGATTGGCAATATCCAAGTTCTTGTGACTATAGCTATCCAGGATACTCAAAGTGCTATACAAGGAGCTTCGTTCAATAAAGACGTTTGAAACGAATCTTTGTTATGCCTGATATAATTTGATGACCTTAGAAAAGCCTCCTCGGCTAATAGTAGGAAGTTTGATCCCCATTCAAATTACGTATTAAATAAACATTTAAAATCAAGATGCTTGTAATTAATTAAGAATACTCATATGAGGAAACATTGTCAAAAAATATAATTATCCATTTGATGAATTATGTACTGGTAATGAAGTTGAGCAATGATGCAAAAGAAATTCTGATAGAACTACAAGCACCAGGCCCAATACTATTGAGCAACAAAAATTTTTAAAAGTAAAATTGTTAGTTGTCCATTTATAAATTAGTATTCGCGGGTAGTTCATTTTATCTTATTTTATTAGAGTTTATTAGAGTAGAGTTTATTAGAGTTTTATTAGAGTTTATTAGAGTATTAGAGTAGACAGTCGTGCAGTACATATTAAGGTAATGAGTCAATAGTGTAGTATTGTTTGGGTGGATGGTGTTAGAACTCCGTTAAGATGAGCACGTGAGTAGTACTTTATTATTTTAATAATCGGTAGCGACGTCGAGCGGTGGAACGTCTTTAAACCTCCTCCTGGGTCTCAAGCTTCAGGCACTGCTCGGCTTCTATCTAGGTTACTGCGCAGTATAGTCCCGATACTCTTAAAATATCTATTTAATTAACTTAACTCACGTTTGAAGAAGTCCGTAAAGCCTTAGTTTTAAGATTAAACAAGGAAACGTCGGGTTTTGTTCGGAGCAACCTTCGAGATGGACCATTGAGACGTGACGTTTGATCTCTGTGATCTGACGGACCGCTTCGATTGGGGTCGAGTGCTGTTCAAACACTTTGCATATAAATTAATTATATAAATCACTCCCGTACGAGTATGTTCTGATTAGGCGTATTTACTTTTTTATTATTTAGGCAATTTCCACTTTCTTATATAAAGCGTAAGTTAAGGTTATAGTGATAAGAAATCAAATAATTAGGTGTTCATAAAACCACTATAAATATCACTCTTTCTCCCACTAAGGTACTGTCTTCATTAAAATCCGTTCAGCAATTTTTGTCTAATTAAGTAACATCTAAAAATACTTTTGAGTTAATAATATTGGTAAGAATAAACGACTTCAAAATATCATACGAAAGAAAGTTTTCAATTTGATTTTATACCTATATTTCGGCGCGTCAACAGAAAACCTGAGCAATGTGGCAGAGAGCCTTGGTCACAAGTCCAAAGCACTGCTTAGGTTGTAGTGGTATTTGGAAGAAATCATAATATTTAGTTATTTATCGGTTCAGTAGCAGTATCTATGTCGCGTTTACCCAATAGTCCATTCACTATCTTCCACTTGTAGTGTTTTTAAATATACCTCCTCCTCCTCCCTTTTCATTCTCATTTCTCCGAGTTATATATTTTACATATAGTAATCGAGATATAAAAAAATTAATTATAGAAAGTAATTGTGATTGTAAGTGTAGATAATCATTGCAGTTAGTTCAGACAAGTCAATTTTGTTTACTAAGTTTTTATTGCTAGACAAATAGGTGAAAATAATGAAACGCGAGTGTCAATATGTATTTTATAAGGAACCTTTAAACCTACAACAAAATTGCAAGTGCATTATTTCACTCCAAGTAAAAAGTATAAATGAATCCAGTTCCGCAGTTCAAATATTAAATATAAAACAACTCGTTGAAATATTTCCAACCAAAGAATAAAGTAACGAGCAAACAGTATCGAACAACGCAAAAAGTGATTTCCGTAAAGCGGCACTTCAATAATTCTATTGGATGAAGATATACTAGGATTTGTAGACTAAGGCTGCCTATTCACCAGAGATAAGCCAGGATGTGTAGCGAGGAATGTGTTTTCTAAGAACCAAAATAATTGCTTTAATTCCTTAAGCTCCCTCAGAATTTCAAATGAAGCGATTCTGTTGATTCCTAACAAAAGTATCCCTCGCTACACATCCTGGCACATCTCTGATGGTATCGTAGCCTAAAACACACATATTAGGAATTTAATCTGACACACTGTAAATGTCAATAATCATATACCTCGCGGCGCATCTTCGCTAAAGTACATCTCAATGAAACTACTACCAACTAAATAATAAATGTAGCAATATTAAAGCAGACTAAGCAGAATATGTAAATCACATATTTATTATTCAAATCTAAATGGGACTAAGTAAAAATATTCGTGCAACGCAAGGTCTAGACTACAGTATAACATTGTTAACAGCCAGCCATTTTAACCGACTTCAAAAAATAGTTCTCAATTCGTTGGAATCTTTTATATCCGATTACGGCGAAGGAAAGGTAATGATTTTGGCAGTGTATATAAGTATGTACCGTAGTGCCTAAACTACTGAAATATATCAACAATACTTATGTGGGTGACAGGAATACCTTCATTAAGCGGACATACCACCATTTTTGTAACTATGCATTTCTATCTGAATTATTTTTTTTCGTCCCTTCAAGCCCACTTAGATAGTGTAATAAACTTTATTTTTTTAGGTATGTTTATCGATTTGTCAAAGAAACCTGAACCAATTTAGATTCTTTTATTCTTTCTTCTATTATTAGGTAAAAATCAACGAAATTCTAAGAATCGTTGATAATTATTGTTTAATCCAAAACCTTGCTGTCTCATTGGAGCAGTGTGTTTATTAATGGAATTAGCCATACGTTGAAAAGAGAGGATAATATGATATAAGAGTGATGTATTTTTTATTCCCGACCTAACATTTTATTCTACAGGACGTCTTAAAAAATTCTCTGAATGTTCTAGGCTTTAATATTCATTTAAAGTACTTTCCCAAAGCATAAAAAGAATGTATTTAGACTTTTTTATAGCCTATTTTTGCGTTTTATGCTCAAAATCTTTGTTGAAATACAAAATGCCAAAATTCAATTCAAATTGTGTCCCAAAATGGTATATATTATGTACATTACTTGTGAAAACAGCTTTATCATCGAAAAAAGAAAACCCTCCCAACGATATCCTAAGAATAAACGACGGATAGTTGCGAAAATAAGTAGATATCGCACTGAATATATCTATATAGTCCTTGCTGTGTTTGTGTTGGAGGATAGTTTTATTTATGCTTTTATACTAAGATATGGGGGCCGTTCAAGTATTACGTAAGCATTAAAGGAGGGAGAGGGGTTCCTAGCTATGCTTATTTTTGATAACACGTCATACGTCAGCGATAAAAACGTAAACACACACATCGAAAATTCGATTTAGAAAAATGCATGCATCAATGTTTACCTAAGAGGGGTTAGGGCTATGCTTACATACAAAAAAATATTATTGTAATAGTAAAAAGTTGAAAAGTTTCGTACTATTAAAATATAATTTTTAGCAACTTTTATTAATTTTATTAGAAAGCAGTTTAGGTAAGTAATCCTACCTCCACTCGTCCTTCCATGTGAAATAACAGTATTACGCAATATATGTTATCTATTAAGTTTCTAACATATTTACGATCAAACATAAACTGAAGTAAAGTTTGCAAAAATGATTTATTTTGCTACAGAAGTTACAAAATAATTACTCGAGAGCTTTCGACAGAATGTTACTTGTGTATTGATCTGCGAAAGTTCGAACTTCATAAAAATTAGTCATACATTTATCTACATTTAATGTCTGCGCTAGATCATCACAGTAATACCAATTACAGCTTTTTTATAATTTTTATTAGGAATCGCGCTATATTAGCGTTTCATAATCAGTTTGACCAAAGACTAAGTTTTGCAATTACAGGTGAAGGTACCTCACGAATTAACCTTTTGTGAGTCTTTGAAACTTAATATGACCAACGTTCCTCCAGTTTTCGACAATTTTGCCTTGTTAACTTTTTAGGTTCTTTACCCGTGAGGGGACCCAGCACCCCCTTGGTGGTAAGGGATCTGTTCCCCGACTGACTTGCGACCACCAGCATGCGAATCCGACCGCCAAGTGTCATAGACGCGTTCCGGTCGAGCCGCATGTGGGCCAGACTTACCCCCTCCCTCTCCCATCCCATTAATGCTGCGGGTCTAGTGGACTATGGACTCTTGCTCAGGGTCCGCTGAATCCGCATCATTTTTTTTCTTTACTCCCCTTCTAACTCCCTCTATCTTCGGAGATGCAACGCATCGACAAAAAGAGAGAGTATCTCTTGTTTTGCCGATGTCCATGGGCGATGGTGGCCACTTACTATCAGGTGGACTATCTGCTCGTTTGCACCTTATCTATTATTATAAAAAAAATAAATAGGTAACAGATCTATGATGAATCTTACATTCCATAAGTAAGACATCACACCATAGAAAACATTCCATATCTTTAGTAAAATATGGTCATAGTGATGCAACTAGGTGCTTTTATTGTGTATTGAGAATGGTCCTTAATTCGATGTAAAAATCCATAAATCCATACTAGGTGATCTGTCCTCGCTTCGCGAAAATATAGGCTAATGTACGAAAATAATTTTATCAAAATAGTTTTACAATTTCACACCTTCCTCGGTATTCTACAAATCTTTCAAACCCAAAATTAGCCAATTCAGCCTAAGCGTTCTCGAGTTTTAGCGAGACTAACAAACATCAATTTATTTTAAAGGTTCAAATGATATATTTCTGTTGTCCCTCTAACAACAAATACTAAAAACTGAATAAAATAAATATTTAAGGGGGATCCTATACAACAAACGTAACTTTTTTGCCAAATATTGGTACGGAACTCTTCGTGTGCGAGTTCGTCTCACACTTAGCCGGTTTTATATATAAGAAGTTTACAAATCAGAGACTTATTAAGCTTTAAATTATGATTAAAATTCATTCAAAGTTTGCAGATTTGTTGAAGCAGTTCATGTAACATTTGAAGAGTTATCGGAGATCCAAGTTATATCAGTATAAGATAATATCTTGTTGGCATATGACTTGTCTAAATAAATTATCATCTTCAACGTTGTTGATTAACTTCCTTGGTACCATGTTTTTAAAGATTGTTTATTAAATTAATAAATCTTTTTTTTTTAAAGAATACTTGGAGTATAGATCATATACTACTAGTATTCCTTAGCCCCTCCAAGTAAGCAAAATGCTCCTCCAAGTAAGAAAGAAAGTGAAAAGAGACTGATCATTCTGAACAGAGATAAAAATAAAAATTAAAGAGAGAAAAAAGAGAGAGGATTAGTAACAACAAAATGGCCATATTCTATTAATTAAAAAATGTATATGGCAACACTACATCACCTTTGTCACTCACAAAAAGTATAGTTTTCTATCTGTAAAAAAAAATTTAAAATCGGATTATTAGTTCCTGAGAAACGCTTCAATTTATAAAATGACCACCTTATGGCACTCAAATGGCCATATCTTTTTAATTAGAGCATTTATGGCAACACCACATAGCTTATGATACCCGGAAAGGATGAAGCTTCCTATCAGTGTAAGCATTTTCAAAATTGATTTAGTACTTTTCGAGCCTATTAGCAACAAACAAACATACAGACAAACTATCAAATCTTTCCTCTTTATATTTTTATTTTTCCTAAAAATCACCATTTATTCCACTTAATTTAATATTAAAGAACTGTTAAAGTCCCACGAGAACATTATCAATATACTTAAAAGAAGGAAAGCAGAGTATCCGGATAATATTATGGAATGCAATATTTGTATACTAAATATTATCAGACATATTTCTGTAACAGACCATTGGCATGTTTGTTTTTTTGTCCATATTTGTTGTACCTTATAAAAAACAGATCATTATAATCATAGGATATTTATTATAAAACATTAAACCGGTCGCGTCTGTCGTCTTGAGCAACGTCGACGCTACAACAACACTGGTTTACGGATGTCCGAAAGTAAATGAACTTATTTCTACATTTTAACTTACAATTTTTTGGATTTCATTAATTTATAGCGGTTTTAGAGTGCTTCAAAGTTTATAATATTATTATTAAATAGAGTTTAGTTGAATAAATCGCTGAAAGTAGAAAAGTTTGCGTATCAGTTGAGCGGAGCATTGTCAAATTATTGTCTTGACTACATATTTCCATAATGCCTTGGTGTGGCCAAATTAAAGAAAGCGTTTTTTATTTGCGAAAAGTTATTTTTAATATATCGATAAAATAAGTTGCTTTACTGTTCACATTTTTTTATGTAACTAGGTCGGCAAACAAGCGTACGGCTCACCTGATGGTAAGCGATTACCGTAGCTTATAGACGTCTGCAACACCAGAAGCATCGCAAGCGCGTTGCCGATCCTATCCCCAATTCCCCCCGGGAGCTCTGGTCACCTTACTCACCAACAGGAACACAACACTGCTTTAGAGTAGTGTCATTTAGCTGTGATCTTCTGTAAGGTCGAGGTACTACCCCAGTCGGGCTGCTCCATATTTGAGCAGAAAATTTCCTGCTGTGCCCTACCTCAGTTAAGTATTCATTTTTAGTGTATAAATATTATATAGATTTTTTGTTTTTATTTCTATGACGACATTCTCATGTGTTGTAAACAAATAAGTTTATAATGTCAATTTCTTAATAACAGGGCATCGGTCTTACTACAAAATGAATAAAGAATTAACCTATTAAAGACAAGGTTGCACGATGTAATAAAAAAAATTAAGATTTAGTTTTAGTTGGTATCTAATAAGTATGGCAAAAAAAGTTTCTTAAGTACTTTGTTTAACATTGTTTTACTATAAAATATATCAAGTAATGTATCACATCTCTCTATATGTAAGACACACATCTCGTTAGAACAATACACTTTGTTTTCATCCTGTCAAACAGTATGAGCTATGTTTGAGTACTCCGACACTTGTAACCGATACACTGCCCATTATCTTCGGACGTTTTGCGGGTATACCAACAAATATTATATTTCTAATCTCTCGTTTCATGGCATATAAAAGCTAATTACAAGACAATGCTTTGTTTTGCTTTACACACAGATTATCTTACATAATGCAGACAAGTGTGACTATATTATGTAAAACATAAAACTTAAAAAACTTTTTTTTTAGTTTCTCTAAAAATACTATTTTTAAACAGGTTTCTGAGGCCTTTTATCCAACCATGTCTACATTACATGGCGCAGTCGGTAGGATGGTCAAATTACAAGTCATATAAACATTTTTACGTCTGATCGTACTCGGATTTAATTTGAGTAAATTTAACAATGGCATCTATGGCTTTTTCTCCTTAACTTGCTTAGCAGAGATTTTCTTCTCTATTCACATTAAAAAGTATCATCACAACCCATTAATGCCCCATTACTAAGCCGGGTCTCCTCCTCAGAATGAGGGGGAAACATTCACAAAATCCTTCACAATGGATGGGACTCCATAAACCTCGGCACAAAGACACCACACCAGTCCTACAGACATTATGGGACCAGGCAAGCTCCGTTTAACGAGTGGCACAAGCCTAAAAGAACAGAGGTTATATATTGTCTTGTTATAAATTGTTACGTGGGTATAATTAAAATATATAAAAAGAACTACTCGCGAGTACTACGTTATAAACGGTGTAGCTAACTTTATAGTAATTGAAATCTTTTTGATATAATTACGATCTCTGAAATCATAAAATTGTTTTATTTCACAATATTTTAAGTAACTGTAAGTAGTTAAGATTTTTTACAAATGTTTTTTTAATAATTTTATAATTATAGTTTAATTAGTTGAATTTTTACAGGTTTCTTGAATTATTTTGTTACTGAAATGTTCTAAGCTGATAGAAATACTCTACGACTTTAGATAGATGTACGCCCCGGTTTCGCACGGGTGCAATTAACACGTGTGATTTATCAAAAAACATTTAATTTTCATATATTAACGAATTACAACTGAAAACATATTTTATGACTGAAACATATATAATACACTCTGAATTTTTCCGGAATAAAAAGTAGCATATGTTAGCAACACTGTTTATAAAGTAGTAGTAGAAGACAATATCAGTCTCTCTGGTGTTTTCGTGCAGTGAACATGGAAGTTAGAGTTATAGTGTCGTGGTTAAGGTCACTCTTCTTAAGGTCCACGTAAGTTTACTTTATTATCTATGGTAGTTGTCGATGTCGAGTGGTGGAGGTGAGAGTTAATATATTTTATTTTATTTTTTTTATTTAGGTAAACAATGTGCTGATAAAGTCCCGTAAGATAAACTACAAACCTGTTATACTTGAACCACTGTATTGTTATCCACATGGAACCTATACCGCACACACAGTAACACACACAAGACAATCATAATATGCACTTACAACCGTATACGGAGCAAACAATATTAAACACTTACTCTATATCTAAGCAATGGAGACTCAGCATGATAATGGTCACCAGGCGAGCGCCGTTTGACAACTGACTCAAGTTGATCGGAACAGAGGTTATATACAGTCTTGGAATAAAATAAAAGGTACTACCCGCAAATATAAAGTTATCATTGGTGTTGCTAACGGTATAATGTGTAAGATCATCATTTGAATCTACACTAGAACAAAAAGTGTTCGTTGGAGAATTATTGAATTTCATTAGAGTGAACACACGGTAATGAGTGTTTACTCTCATTAGCTTGCCTTTACGGTACTTATAAAAGAACCCACTTAGTACATTAGATTCAACACTGGTAGAATGATCTCGAAGCTAATCCATTAGCGTACTCACTTACTCATTCACTCCAACGATAACCACTACGGTATTTAATTACTTCACTCTATCTGATCTCATTGAACATTGCTTTTTATTTTTAACTACCAACCGCAACCCGCGCTTCGAATCGGTGTAAAATTTTATTATTAAAATGATCTGTATCGTATATGAGAAAACATGTAGTAAACTTGGCCGTCAACTATCTGTACGTCTGAGCATAACTAGTGGGGCACGACCTCTGCTATTTTGAAAAGTAACATGTGTCCTTTTGCGTCGCGTTTCACCCTGAAACTGACCTAATAGTGACCTCTATGTAACTTCAGAAGAATACTTCATGCCTTCAATAATTGGTGGAGCGTATTTAATTACTTTATGAAAATGTTTTTCAGACCACTTACTCTGATATCGTTAGAAATATTGATTTTAATTTTATACTTCATTGAATGGTTTCCACTAAAAGCTTTTTTATAGAAAGAATATTTATTTTATGCCAATTTTTTTTAAGAAATCATAAAATCTGATTCTCCAACAGTACCGTCTACCGATTCCAACTATCTAATCTATTATATACAGGAAATCCAACAACTCAAGCATAGCAATGATGAAACGCTAGTGTAAATACTCGTCTTGTTTCTCAATGTAATTTCCATATAACTACAACATATTCATTAATCTCACTATCTCCAAAACACGAAACCTGCCAAGTGTCTCTGCCAAGTGTTGCAGTAATTCCAGCAAAAAATATCTGCACATCTAAGCTTCAAAGTTAGGTAAAACGTCTCCATGTTAGCTCTCCGGATCTAATCTCGCACTTTGACGAGCGAAGCAAACTCATAGCTACAGGCGAAAATGCACCCTATTCGCAAAATGATAAGGTTTGTTTCAGAGTGGCACTAGTTGTTGTTTACAGATGACGTTTATATTAGGACGCTCAAATTTTTATGCGACACACACCCTTATATTATACTGCGAGGGCATGTCCTTATTTAGAATTATCTTTATTACAGTTTTGGTATGTGCGATTAAAGTTTTTTGTGGGTACCCTTGTTTGTTATTGGTTATAACTTAAGCATTATGCAATTTATAACAACGCGATAGTAAGAGTGCCTATTGTTACTAAAATAAACAAACAAAACCTATAAAAAGCTATTGAAGAAGTCTAATATGAATTTAATGATATGGAAATGGGAAGAGGAGCATTGCTTGATGGGGCTTAGTGTTCGCATCTATAATATGATTCCACAGACTATATTAGATTTGCCACTTAAGCAATTTAAAAGTCACATTAAAAAGTATTTAGTAAATAAAGCTTACTATAGGATTACTTGAACGATGACAAAACTTAGATTCAAAATAAGGTTGATACTCAGCTGAATGATTATACCTTTGTAAACAATGGCATTTTGAAAAGAGCGACTGTAGAGTTTGTTGCCGGTTCTTCTCATCAGGAACTGGCAGGAACTCTTTCCCAACTGGTGATAGCTGACAAATTGACTATATGACCAATTTTGACGTTTCTAAAAAACTTTGTAAAAGGTCTGAGTTTGAGTTTTTTAATATAGTCTACAATAATTAGCGATTAGATCCTAAAGATATTGAATCTTTTATACGACTTGTATAAGAAAAGCCTTCTATGAAAAGCTTACATAGTTATATAGGAGAATTCTATTCCTGCGAAACAAAAGCAATACTAAATGTTAAACGAGCAAATAAAAGTGAACACTGTGCACTGGAAGAAATGAGCCATTATTTTCCAACAACAATTTAACTAACGTACAAAGTAAATAAAAGCGTGTGAAAAATTTAACGTTTATAACAAAACAAAATTCATGAGTTGCGATTTATTTGAGTTTAGCGTCGAGGGAGTTAGAATAGCCTGATAATTCGTGGGAGGTAACTTCTGTTTGGAACACCATACTTCATGTTGGAGGGGCTTCACCTCCCGAGGGAGTTCCACTACTATATCACTCCAATATAGTTGTCATATTTGATGTTAAATATACTCATAAATTTAAAATTAAAATCATCAAATTACAGAAATTAAAATTTGGGAATTGTCTATTTCAGTGTTAGCCCCTTTTCTTTCTATATTTCTCTCTTGTTCTTTCTTCTTCCTCAATTTATTCACGTCTATTTTAAAACAGGCATAGATCTTTTCTGAATATTTTAATTTGGCAGTATCACCACGGTTGATTATACATTTCTAGTAAGACAAACCTTGAACCTTTCTTGCTGTATTCGATAACTAAGTCAATCACTTAGAAACGTCTTTTAAAGATATCACTAAAACCATTACAGATCTGTATTTAATAGGTCTCGTACACACACTTTGAGACACCAACTGATTTAGTAACAAAGCGAGTGCAGACGACGCTTCTGCATTAAAGGATAGTCGAGGAGAAGCTGTTTGTGAGGCAAATAGTTTGCCAATCCTCGCAAAGAAGACCGACAAACAGAATGGGTTAATTCCGATACACTGCTGTGTTTTCCTTACCCATTAATTTGTTTCCTTTCAGTTTCAGTTAAGGGTAGGTACTTTGTATAAATGATAACGCTCTTATAAGTTAAAACCAAACTATGGTTTTATTAATAAATGAATAAATTTTTTTTGATAAATAAGCCAAATTACAACGACAAGTTTACTTTGATGAAAAGATCTATTACGCAAAATTATTTTTTTCAGTTTTATGGAAATCGTAATCTCTAAACTAATTTCGAAATTACTCCTAGGTCACAACTAAATGTTATTTCTTCTTAGGTCTATATGCCTAAATAATCAATAATATCTTCCTTCTTTTTGCATCGCGCATTGTAGATCAAATTCAAGAAAAATATTATAACATCGCTATTTATCTCAGCTAAGAAATGCAGTCATTTCGTACTCGTTTCCGTTTAATATAGTTAATATCGTTATTGTGAAATTACACAAACAAAAAATATATTTTTCCAAAATAACATTAACCCGCATACAATCTACAAGAGCAATATTACAAAGCGTTCGTAAAGGGAAAGATAACTTTATTCATGTTCCACGTAGGTGGTGTACGTCGCTTATTATTAATGTATTCAAAAAGTAATCTTATTACAACAGCACTCAGTACAGAATAGCTCGGCTGGATTATAACGGAATGCATCATAAAGCTCCGGTACGCCACCGCCGCGCCGCGTCGCGCCGCACGCTGTACGCGTTACGAGCGCACCGCGCGCGCCGCACATGTGTACGCTTTACATGTAAATCGTCGTGCCGGTCGACAGATCGAAAGAGTTTCTATTTATTATATTATTTTACTTACTAAATCCAAAAAAATCCTGTCTTGAATAGTTATTATTACTAATTAAAGTAACTAACTATGCCGTATCGCGGCACTGGAAATCACTAGAAAATCCGGGTAATCAAGTAAATCAGTTTTTTGGGATCCATCATTCTCTCGTCGCGGTGATGCTAAAACCCCCTAATATGTAATTTTAAAAAAGGTTTCGATGGATATATAGACTAATAAACCGAAATTAGTAATCAGTCTCAATCCAACCCACACATTGCACACCACATACAAGAATACATACAATAAAAGCTACAAAAAAAACATTGACACACAAAAGGCGGCCTTATGGCTTATTTGCCATCTCTTCCAGACTACCTTTAGGTTAGGAAAACTATAACGAGATAGGTATATGTGTGGGGTGGTGCAACCATAAACTACATACAAATAATTACAACTTAATACATGAACAATTTTGACTTGTAAAAAAAATACTATAAATATTATAATATATATGTTAATAATAAACTAATAAATATCCGACAAAACAATAAACTAAGTACTATTAAGGAATATATATAAATACACAAATTAGACAATAAGGGGATAGGTTACTTGTAGAAGCCATACATAAGATTAGGTAGTCTTTAGTTTTAAGAATTTTTCAAAAGCAAAATTCAAAAAATTATAACAATAAATACTTTACGGAAGATTACGTGTTGGAATGAAATGTCAGGAATGGTAGTGCCTGCTGGAAAAGCCTGTATCTTTGCTTTTTAATGTATTAAGTCATATCAATATCCTGATTGGCATTAAAAAAAGTCCCGCTGAATTAGGTTGTTTTCAGGTTTGTTATTTCTTTTTCCAACTAATAGTATACTGCGCAGTAACACTCAAACGACAACATAACAAATATAATCTAGGTGACTTGAGACTCAGGAGCACTTCTTACTATGCATAAACCCTCACCTCCACCGCTCAAACTCGCTACCGAATATTAAAATAATAAAGTACATTACTCATATGCTCCTCGATAGCGGAGCGATAGCACCACGCCACCAAACAACACTACACTAGTAGTCTCAAAAACTGACAGGTTATTGCAATAGAGGTTATATTAGTAACACTGTTTATAAAGTGGTAGTAGCGGGTAGATCATTTTATATTATTTCAAGTATACCGACGTGAAGACAATATATAACCTTTAGTGCGATAGTTTAGCCTCAGTCTCTCTGGTGTTTTCGTGCAGTGAACATGGAAGTTAGTGTTATAGTGTCGTGGTTAAGGTTACCCTTCTCGAGGTCCACGTAAGTTTACTTTATTATCTATTGTCGTTAGCGAGGTCGAGTGGTGGAGGTCAGAGTTAATATATTATACAAGAGCTCTTTAAACCTGCTCCTGGGTCTCAAGCCCCAGGCACCGCTCGCCTCAGTCTAAATTGCATGTGAATACGTATTGCTGTACAGTAATGGGTATCATATCTCTCCATATTTATAGCATATACAGTGTTGTAATAAAATTAAAGGTACTACCCTCGAACATAAAGTTATTCATGGTGTTAATTGAAAATGTTTTGAAGTGAACGTTATCCACTCTGGAATAAAATTTGCTATTTACAGCATCAACATTAAACTTTAAGAGCTAACATTCCTAGCTTTGATTAGTAAAAGTTTGAAAACCATATGAGGCAACATATTTGTGAGATCAGTAAGTCACAGAAGCAACAGCAAGTGTGATGCAGCTAATGCGGGTTGGCGCCGCGCCAGCCGACTCCGCCCTTAATCAATTCCAAACTAGATCCATCGAGACTACCCGCACACGCAACTTGCCCTTTGCAAATCACTTTTTATATAGGACAAACTAAAGCCAAGTTCTCTCTCTCACTGACTCTCCACAATCATGTGTATTTTAGTCATCGTCTATCTAGGAAGACCTAGCTCCAGTTATATTTGTCATACTATGAGAGAGTAATGATACCCATTACTGTACACATGAAAGGGCAGTGCCTTAGACTTGCGACTAAGATGTAAGGCTAGGAGACTTTTATATAATTACTAGTCGACTACCGTGACTTCGTCTACGTTAAAGTATATGTTAAATTCAGAATATATGTACAAAAATAAAAATACAGGAGAGAGAGATATAATCGAAAGAAGGAAACCGAACAGAGACTGACCATTCTGAACAGAGATAAAGATAAATATTAAAGAGAGAAAAAAGAGACAGGATGAGAGATAATGATAGTATATAAGAGGAAGAGAGACAGAAATACTGTAGACTTCCTCAGTGAAAGAATTTTTAAAATCGGATTAGCAGTAACAAAACGGCCGTGTTCTATTAATTAATAAAGTGTTTATGGCAACATTAAATCACTTTTGTCACTCACGAAAAGTATAGTTTTCTATTAGCGAAAGAATTTTTAAAATCTGATTAGTTACGACAAAATGACCACCTTATGGCACTTAAATGACCATATCTTTTTGATTAAAATATTTATGGCAACACCACATAGCCTATGTTACCCGGAAAGGGTGTAGCTTTCTATCGGTGAAAGAATTTGCAAAATCGGTTCAGTACTTTTCGAGCCTATTCGCAACAAACAAACAAACATACAAACATACAAACAATCAAATCTTTCCTCTTTATATAATAGTATAGACTAGCTTTTACCCGCAACTTCGTTTGCGATATTAGGGTAGTTATGTTAGCCTACAGGAGATCGTCTGTAGATATATTTAATAATTTCATGATGTAGTCATACTAACTTGGCACTCCCGTTTTACCCCCTTAGGGGGTGAATTTTCAAATATACTTTCTTAGTGCTCCTCTACGTTATAAAAGGAACCCCTGTGCAAAATTTCAACTTCGTTTCTAACCCTTATAGTTTAGGCCCTGCGTTGATATGTCAGTCAGTCAGTCAGCTTCTCCTTTTATATATATATATGCTCCCCTTTGATACACGCACACTAATCACAATAGGTAATGAAGCTAAATAACGTGGACCTCAAGAAGGGTGACATTGTTACACATTATAATACTATATTCCAGGTACAATGCGCAACTACATTGACTCTAGTCCCAGATCATACTAAAGGTTATATATTGTTTACACGTCATAATATAAAAGGAACAGATGGTTCCTTTTATACTAATATTTTTTTATACAATACTAATTTATAAACATTGTTACTAACATGCTCCTAAATCAAAACAAATTATTAGTCAGTCAAAATGATTACTATGCAACAGTCGGAATTTCCAACGAAATATAAAGTAAGGAATTTATAATTTTCATTCAAAATTATAAGGCGCACAAAATTACCTCAACATTCGAGTAACGTTTAATTCAATTTATTGCACGAAACTATAAAGTTTAATACGATAAAGTCATATGATATTCAGAAATTCAGAAACATTTTGCGGTGTGCAGTCCTGCGAGTCCTCGGGAGTTTCTACTCTAGTTAATCTCTAAGCACTGACGGTGCATTCGAGCCAGAGTCGAGCCACATTCGAGCACATTAGCGACTAGCGACGGTTACTTGCTTTTTTAATGATAAAACAGTTAAAAATGCCCACATTACACTTTGTTCGTATTATCTTGCACTAATTACAACTGAATTTTTATGATTCACTTTGTTTATGCAAGAAAATGCTTTAGTAATTAGGCATTTATCCCCATAATGTTGCTCTACATTATGGGGAATAGTTACTTGCATTCCATGGACTTTACTATCTGCAATATAAATCATACTATTATCGCTATAAAAATTTCAGTATTCACGAACCTAAACAGTGACTGAGGCTTGTACAAACTTAAAAGGCCTTTCTACAACGATTATAATACTACCCAGTTCACTGTTGTCAGTTCAATGTTAATATAAATTACGTAACGTCTAGCACCCCCGACCGCTAGAGCTAATGTGGCGATCAACACTCCATCCCTCACTTAATCCGTTATGAGATCAATCAAGTACTATGACATCACTAGTAGTTTAAATGCGATATAAAAAGAACAAATATAAAAAAGATGAAAGGATTTTGGAAGATAATGGTGATGAATTAGTTGAAAAAAAAAAAATAACTCCCACCAATACAAATCAACCAGAAAATATTTTTTTATGACCTAACTAAGAAATTGCAATTATAGTTGATGTAAATATAAACGTAAAGTTTAAAATGTTAAAGCTTTAAAAATGAGTTGCGGAGTCTAGCGGAGCACTTAAAGGAAGAGCGGAAGTAATAAAGTTAATTGAATCAGTGTCTTCGACTACCGGAAACATGCTGCTTTGACACTATTAGACACTTTGTAGACTAAGAGAAGTATTGGAACTTTATACAGTTTGTTTGTCTACATCTGTAGTTGTATATAACAGTGGACGGATATCATGTAATTTTTTATCATAAGCTAGTTTAGCATCGTTTATTCACTTTCTGCTATCCGCTTGAGCTAAACCTGACATACTTATGTAGATAGTGTGACAATGCAATGTTATAATACCTTTCAGATAATAATCAATCGATGGCATATGGTAGATATATGTTTGGTAATCGTATGTACTAAAGTCCTTTCTACAAAGCATCAACATTGCCCTTCACAACCGCTCGATCTCCTGACTCTAATATTTAACACTTCTTCAGCAAAACAGCAATTACACTAATTATTAAAATATACAACAACCTATTCCTAAATACAACACAACACTGACAACTGAACCCTTGTTGCGTAAAGGTCATTCTTTTTATAATATAAAATACCCCCCTCATTTATTCCCACTATAACCACAAGTGGGGTTTTAGGCTTCTATTGCCAAGTAAATATTTAAAACCTCCAAGCTTAAAATTTATTAATTTAATTAGAATAATTGACAAAAAAATTATTTCAATATTACGAACAGATGCTTTGTATTTATTTATAAACGTAGCTATAGAATTAATTTCGAAATTGGTAAGGACGACAAAATGAAACCTGAATCAAGTTTAGTAGACGTTCCATTTAACGATTTCCTTTGAAACCCATCTAGAAATTAGCAATTTATCTGAAATTCGAATCCAACAATATTGCTTAATTGGAGTTGGAAAATTATAATTGGTCCAGGTAGAACTAAAATGATTAAATTCCTCGCCTAAGTTTTAGTGAAAGAATGACAGACTAATTAGATTGACAAAGAAAGTGGGATCGCAAAGTCTGCGCTAAATATTTGACGAAGTCTCTGCGTCGCGTCGCCGCTCGACTTTGTAAAGTGTTTGTTTGTTTTTACGAGTAGTGCTCTAGTTATATCTAAACTGAGAATTCAGATCTATTATTTATTTATTAACGGCAGTGGCTCAAGCGTCTGCTTGAGAATATTTTTTAAGTACCTAGTTATTTTCTGGTTCTTCATTAGATGGTTTTTTCTTTAGGTATCGTAAAAAAATGTTGACACAAATCTTCATTTTATGGATAAAAATAAATCAAAATCGATTAAATATTTATATTGAATAATTAGGTCTCATAGTCGAGTTAACAATTTTTAAATAGATTATATTTATTAAATATATTTTTCATGTTGATGACTAATCACCGGTTTGTCCTCTATAGTATATTGTTATACTTATATTGTCTACTTGTACTAAATCCCAACTCTATTTATCCGTCTATTACGCTAATCACTGAACATATCTTGATGAAATTTAGTGCGAAGATAGACTAGAGTTTGGGTAAGGATAAATACTACCTTTTATCGCGAAAAAATGTTCATAAAAATTAGTATGAAAATTCGTCATATATGTATGTATGTATGTATGTATGTATAATAATTATTATAACCCTATATCACTATATTTAGCGTTATAGCGTTATAGCAATATGGTGATATATATCCTGACTATGAAGACAAGACCCGGCTAGCAGTGGACCATCATTCACGGGATATGATGATGTTCATGATGATGAAGCTTGTGCGGGTCGTTTAGAATAACTGGAAAAAGCTCTCTTTGTACAGTCTCATCAGATTCTACCTTAGTCTAAGTTATTGTATTCGTCATATGTTACAATAACATTATTAAAGCATTAACCACAATTACTTTCTTAAAGAATAATGAAAATGTCGTTAAAGGAAAACATTAAAAGATGAACGCTCCGCAGTGACCACTTGAGCAGTGTTAGGCGGTGCTTAGTCCTCGGCCGGCTATCAACCAGCGGTAAAGAGTATCGTAACAAGCCCTAATGCTCGATTTATCTGCCTCAAGGGATATGTCTTGAAGGTACTATTTATTACGTTACGTTTTAAAACGCTATACATTAGTATACCACTTTGAAGGTTTGAATTATATCTTATATAATATCTTCATGATGGAGTCCGTTAATACTGTATGTGTCTGATATTTGCTATATTTCCATCTACACTGTATATTATTATTGTCTTGTTGAGTGCAGTAAAGCTTATGGATAATTGTCTAAATATAGAAAGCTAGCTATGCTTTCAAAAATATAATTAATTGCTGACATAGAATATATCTACCGTAATATATATCTGTTACATTTTCTATCGAATATCTCATCATATTATTGTTGTCTCTTATTGAAAACTACCATAATAGGATAACAGTAGTCCCCAATCTCCTATTAAAGTATAAATGTTGAATTCACAAAGCAATTGAACAAGAGATGTGTCCGACATCTTCAGCGTTCAGCGTTCAGCGATACGTTCGATCGTTCCAATGTGGAGCGATATTTCAAGCGCATTACTGCGAGACCGGACCCGTATTCTACGGCCGACAATAAAGTTAATTTCGCAAACTAAACACTTTGCCACCCCCCACACTCTCCACTACCCCCCACCCACCTCGATAGCCTCGCATGGGTCATTGGGCTGCACTATATAGACCTGAACTTCGAATAAGCCTTTGTGGACATAAGAAAAATTCATACGTCGTTTGCTTTCATCTTTTCCTTGCTTTAAATTTGATTTTAAAATTTTATAGCCCGAAAGAATTTGAATAGAGAAATTTTAGTGATTTCTGCAAATATTTGCAAAATATTTCTTGCAAATGAATTTGTACGCAATAATTAAATGAACGGCATCAAATAAAGCCACAAGTCTAAAGTAGGCTGTTACCGCACGGAGAGTCCCGCGGGGAGCCCTTGTCGCATCTCGAGCCACCCACCCTATTACGACCCGCTCTTTGTGCGAATTAAAAGCCTCTGATATTTATTTTAAACGTTTCCCCCTTGCTACTATTTTTAAGTTTTCATTATTCCTTTTAACTCTATCGTCACCACAGCCGCTCCCGCTCCCGCCGTCGCTACCGCAGTCGCGTTTAATTAGGATAGGGTCTTACTTTATTTGGATGTCGCTTTGGTATTGCAATTTGAACGAGCTTTGAGACTCGCTGACCTTTTTAATACTGACAAAGTGTAGGATTGACAGCCAGAGACGAGCTCGTTACTGCGGAGTAATGTCAGAATAGTTATGGTAATCATAAAGAAATTGTCTGAAAGAAAACCCTGTATTTATTATATTAAATTAAATAAATAAAAACTTTACCGAGCTTATAGTAAGTCTCATAAGATCAAGTTATCTACTTGGAATTTTAGATTCTTCTTGGCCATAAAAGTCTCCCAAACTTTGTCAATGATAAAATACGAACTGAAATTATATATATCAACAGATAGCATAGAATATACTTCTTTTCCCTGAATACTTTCAGAACAAGTAGATACTTTATTTCTTCAGTAATTACCGTATTCGCTCAGCCTAAACTTTGTTTGTGTTGCTCTTGTTGCTCTTGTATATGAATACAAACTCCCTGATGTTTCTTCATGCGGAATCTCTGAATGTAACTTTCAATTTTGATTTAGATATAATTTGTAATAATTCAATCCCAAATTGTTCTGTATCTTGTTTGTTGTATATAACAACGAATCTCGAATGAAATATATGTAAGGCACCTTGTCATATAAACAATTCACTGTGTTTTTTCTTCCTTTAAAAAAAAAAATTTCTCTCCCTTGATTAGTTCATCCAATTTAACTGCCTCCAAAGCGTAATAATCAGTGTTGATACATTAAAAAAAAATTACAGGAGTTCAGGAATTCCTTGGTATACCTTCCAGATCCAAGGTCCGATGCCAATAAAATGAAAATGGGATTGTTCTCCCGTCCAACAAAACAAAACTTATCGAAATGAAAGTTAAAAGTTACTACCTGCAATATCTTACAGTAACTAATTTAATATCATCAAGGTATAGTGCTAAAGATACAGCCCTCGTAACTCAGCAGCCACTTTAGCTGTATAAAGGAGTTGCGCATCACATTAGCTGCTAACGAGGACGGCGCTGAGGGTCCTCAAGATGCGGACAAATAAGCTACACGTTGCACTACTCTAAAGATTCCTGTCTCGATTGCTATCTACCCTCTACCCTCTACAGACTACGGCCCTTGTGTCCTTGTGCCCTTGAGTCCTTGCTCCCTTGCTTTCATCCTGAATGAAGATCTCCTAGTGTTTTACCTGATTCCGAGATTTGAAGGACGATAATCTTTATCAGGTTATTTAAAGCAAAATTATAATCCATATCCCTAAATTGTCACTTGATTATACTGAAGTCTTTCTTTAATCTTTAGCTGATTGAAAGAAGAAAAATAGAGAATAAGAAAGAGAGAAATATAGATAGGTAATGAGAAAGAATGTATATAGAGGGAGAGAAAGAAGAGAAAGAAATGTTAAGAGAGAGAGAGAGAGAAAAAGAGAAAATAGTAAAGAGAGAGAGACACGAACATTACATTATCCTCTACCACCCTATGTTACCGGGAAATAATGTAGCTTTCTATCGTTAAAAGAATTGTCAAAATCAAATCTTTCCTCTTACACTATAAATATAACTATAATCAATATAGTTAGGTTAGGTTTGTGTTAGTCTAATCTTAAGTTGAGACAATGAAACTAAGCAGAGGAGGCGAGTGTTATAATTACATAAAGGAGCTCCTTAAGCCTACACCTTGGTCACAAGTCCAAGGCACTGCTTGGGTTCCTGTCATAATAGTTCCTGTCAGAATAGTGCGAGATCGTAACGATTAATTCTATCCCTTTTTTTATTAGTTTTTTATTGTTATTTATTGTTATTATAATATTATGTTCATAATAATTTTCTCAGAACGTATGTGCTCACGTCATCATAACTACGTCAACATTGCTGTAGGTAAACTGGAGGAAAATGCTTAAAGGCATTAAGTTCACCATTGAAAAGAACTTCAATAGTATTGGCTAAATTGAGGTTCTCACCGTACCGAGTTTGTTTTATTATTTTTAGCACTGTGACGATTTTATTATGCCTCTTGTATACTCGTAGATAGAAGGATTGCTTGTATTTGTTAAATACTCTGACTGTGGTAGTTGACAAGATTTGTTTAAGTTATCGACTAATATCATCATCATCATAACCCGTAGGTAGACGTTCGCTGCAGAGCCAGGTTTCCCCGTCAGGGTGAGGAGGGTTTTGGGTCATAATCTTTACTTACCAATGTCTCGAGAACTTAGGGAACTCTTAGGAGTGCAGGTTTCTTCATGTTGTTTTCCTTCACCCTTATCACACAACACACAACTCCTGCAAGTCATCGGTGTGTGTTTGTGTGGAGGATCGAACTCGGACTTTCCGAGTAAGATACATCGGTAAGTCTTAGCCACTAGACTATCACTACAATATCGACTAATATATTTATAAAAAATATCGACAAAGTTTAAAAATGTTGCCACTATACAATACTACAATGTAATTTAAAGATGAAAAGCATAATCACAACATTGTGACTGCAATCAGCAATGTTGATTGATACCACATCCGGCTACATGGACCACTGTCAACACTCAATACTCAACACTGAACACTCAATATATTCAGTTTACAATCGTATCGTTGTTACATTTTACAATTAAATTAAATGACCCAAGAATAATTATAATTAAAATTACATCGTTATTTGAAATAATTGTTTCACTATTTAAAGGGAAGTTGTAAAACACACAATTTTGGAAAAATAAAATATAATTGACCGAATTTGTGTTTGAGTTTTGAGATTCTGACTTCTTCAGTTCAAATATTTCTCGATTATGATTATTTGACTTTATCTTCTTCGCTGTTAAAACACAAACCACTTTTTTCTTATCGCGAAAAATTATCTCTTTTAGAATGATACTCCACTCCTTTTAAATGAGATTTTAGAATGGTGTGTATGTTTGTTACTCAATTACATAAAAACAGCTGAACAGATTTCAATGAAATTTGGCATATAGATACTTTAAAACCTGGTTAACATATAGGCCACATTTTTGTAGCAATATATTGAAAATTAAAATGTTTTATGTTAAACCTAAATAAGTACACGTGATAAGACTGATTAGTTTATTCATATATTTGTCTCTCTCTTTACATAATATTTTATTCCTATTTCTAAATGGTGATATCAGTCTGATATAAACTCTCAATGAAACTAACGGATCAGTTTTTTATACTTTTTACTTGTAAAAGTGGACTGTTCGATTGAAACTAAACTGAACTGATATAACGAGTAAATAGAGCTTTATTAAACTTTTACATTGCAACGTCGTCAATAGAAACGCTTTCTAAACGTCAGACATGTTTCACTATGAGAGCTATTTTTGGGATTCATTCTTCCATTTAAAATTTTTTTTAATCATGTACCTTTGACCTGTGGTATTCCACACACAATACGCACACATATATTTTATGGAAATTTAGAAGTCTATGACTACTCGACTTAATAAACCGTTATTTAATATAAAAGCAAACAGTTATAAAAAATGAAATATTATTGAGTGTTACCAACAAATCATATATGTTAAATTGTTCATATCTGTGAAAATAAATCATATTATTTTACATTTTTTCCTTTTTTTTACTTTTTATATATAAAATAAAAGCTATTAAGTTAATTAATCTATGTTTTAGTTCTAGGGCTTTATTACCCATTGGGTAATACAACTACCGGCACGTAACTATAAGTTTGACCTTGAATGTGCAGGTCACATGTGATTGGTTCTTATGCAACATTTCAGTTCCCGCGCGTCTGCTACGTCACTATGGAACGCAGCACGCTCTAAATGCGGTACTTTCTCCCACTATTTATATATTAGTTTGCTGCCGGCTACTATCTAACACAATCATTGGTTAATTAGAACCTAAATAAATATAAAGAAATACCAGCATAATATTATCAATATCGAAGCGAAGCGAGGGCTGATACCGCAAAACCAATCAAATAATAAATACAATAGGCCAGGTTAAGGTATTAGGAGTGACTTACGCTCTAGACGCACTTTCAAGCAACAATACACCTTATTCTACCGCAATAAGCTTCATATTCCACTGGGTAGACCAAAGTATAAAGGATATTTACGATTGTGTCTGAAGCCGGTGTTGTTTGCTAGGAATACTGTTTGCCCACCACCGCTTCTACTGAGATTACCTTCGATATCATGTTTTCTTGCAGAAACATTGCTATTCTGAGATATCTACAAATACACAAATGAAACAACTTTAGCCTGAATTTAATTTATATCTATCTAGTTATTCGTTAAAAACAAAGCTCTGACAAGAAACAGTTTTATATTATTTCTAGATTTTTCTATGTTACTGAATTTAGGTTTATCTGAGCAATGAGACTCTGAAAGATATATGACTTAGATATGTCATGCTGGATACTTCATATACAAAAGATCTAACCAACCAACAAATAGAGATAAGTGTCAGTAGGTCAGTAAAGACTTTGAATTTTTTTTTGTTAAATTGTAGCCTCCGATCTTTGGGACCAACACACTACCCGTGAGGGGACGGGTTAGAATACTATTCCCCTCTGCCGCTGGGAGAGCATCTCGTAAGAGCTGAGTAACCCAGCACCCTCTTGGTGGTAGGGGATCTGTTCCCCGACTGGCTTGCGACCACCAGCATGCGAATCCGACCGCCAAGTGTCTCAGACGCGTTCCGGCCGAGCCGCATGTGGGCCAGATCTATCCCTACCTTTCCCATCCCATTACTGCTGCTGTTCCAATGATCACTGGGTTTTTGCTCGGGGTCCATTGAAACCGCTGCAATCTTCGCTCCCCCTCCTCACTCTATCTTCGAGGCGACAACGCATCGACAAAACAAGAGATACCCTCTAATTTTGTTGACGTCCATGGGCGACGGTGACCACTTTCCATCAGGTGGATGGTCTGTTCGTTTGTCCCTTATCTATCATTAAAAAAAAACCTCCGTTCTTAGGCAGGGTAATGAGTTATTCAGTAGGAGTTTATTTTTAGGCTTTGAATTTACCATCGATAGGGTACCTAGTCATTGGACTACTGACATGACCCACTCCTTAACATAGGCATTTAGCTTAGTTGGAGGGGTTGAGAATATTAGTAGTAGGCAATCCATATGATACATGCTGACTTCTTTTTTTTTTAAATAAATATTCGACTACTTTTCTACTTTTTTCAAGATAACTTTAAAATCATTTTTCACTTAAAAATGCTTGTCAATTGGAGTTATTAGGTTACTGTATTCCGTCACCGAAAAACAATAACTGTCCTGAAAAAAGTAAAAGCCAAATGAAGGGATATAACTAATATAAAGCAAGTCTTTAAATCTGACTCGCACTTGGCTAGATTAATATCACTTTGTTAGTAAGGGCGTTGTTTGCTTCAATCTGTCTGTCTGTTGTTTGTCCCGCTCCTAAAGAGATTACCTTCATATTTTCTTGCGGAAAACACACTTCAATTTGGAGATGACTTTAAAATTCTCATTGTTATGAGAATTTGTTTGAGTCAAGTTTTCCTTTCTGGATATTCAGAAAATAGGTTTATATTTTAAAACTTGGTATTATGTATGTGTATGGAAGTTTGACACATCATAAACCTGATTACTAAACTGACGCTGATCTTACAAAACTAAATTTATAAGTAGTCTCAATAGAGGTTTCAAAAGTATTGCTAATGTAGGATATAATTTTCTACAGATTTCTTTTATCTCATCTCATATCTACTTGTACAGCACTCTGAAGCTTTTTTCATAATTATTAAGACATATATCAAAATAAAAAAAATTAAGACATACGGCAAATTATCTTTGGTGATAATGTGACCAAGACAAACTGTGTCCTCTAGCCCAGATATTCTTCCTCGTATGTATTTACCAAGACCACAACTCTTTAAAGTTATATAATTGGTGGATGGTCGTCGTCAGGAGCGGATGAAAAACCCGGAACATTTATTATATATGTATTTTCTTTAGTTCTACATGTTTTTTTAAATTATATTTTAGTCGACCCGTCCGGCTTCGCCCGGGTGCAATTTAACACGTGTATTTAGCCGTAACCACTATGTCCCTGGATTTTGAATCTGTAATATCTTCAAAAATATTCGTTTAAATTTCATGCTGTTAAATGTACAATGTATTTAAGGTATATAATTGGATAAGGATTAATGCTGGATTGTTTAAAATCGCTTCGTAAATAAACCATTATTTTTTGTGAAAAGTAAATCTCGTAGGGTTCAGCCAGCGTTTGCAATGTAAGCGCAAAAAAATGTGTTTATTTACGACATCACATTAGAAACCTCTACAATTATCAGTGTTTACCTACTATATTATATATGTATTATACATATAAACCTTCCTCTTGAATCACTCTATCTATTAAAAAAAACCGCATCAAAATCCGTTGCGTAGTTTTAAAGATTTAAGCATACATAGGGATATAGGGACAAAGAAAGCGACTTTTTTTTATACTATGTAGTGATAAAGTAAAGGGGTCAGTCTAACTCGAACTCGGGACTAAGACTGGTGATGATATTTCCGTAAAGCTAGCAAATTCCGGCAACTGATTTAGATAACATACAAGATTTAGTTTATGGTACAGATTTTCTTCTTAGGTAAACAATTCTCTTTATAACGAGTATTTCATAATTATTATAAATCATGTCAATTAGCGTAAATAACAAGAAGTCGTCGATAAAGAATACGGAAGCTAAAGGAGGAGAGGAGTCGTGCTCAGGAAAAATGCAGGCGTTGTTATAAAGGGCGTAATTACCTCTAACCTCTTCACCCTTCATCCTCTGCATTGAGTTTCACAAGCTCTATTTATAAACTGGAATTTAATCTGACGAAGTGAATAAATAAAAATGGCGGCTGCTTTAAACAGAGTTTAGTCATTTATTGGAGCTGATTGTTGACAGTTAATGAAACTCTTATAACTGTCTCAGCGAGTTATTTTTTATCGTACCTGTATGCTCAGCATTACCTAGAGAATGTGTCTCATGTCAGTTCACTGTTCTCCTTGCCACCTAACATTTAACTAATTAGTTATAGAGTTAAAGACTTTTCCAGTACTTTAAATAATTTATTCAAAAAGCATTCATATTGTGTTGTCAATATAGTGGGAATATAATAAAAGTGTATTCCGGGATAAAATATGCTAATTCAGCTCATACAGTGTCTGACTGTCTATATATAGAATTTCATTCAAATCCATTTAGTCGGTTTTAGTTAATAATTACCTTTTTTATCCCATAGGATATATAAAAAGTAGCTTATGGTGTTTTAGACCTCCAATTAATTTTTGTGCAAAAAAGGTTATTTTTTATTCAATCCATTGATGTATAAGAGACAGTGAAAAACAAACCAATAAATATATTTTTAGATTTAATATGTTAGTATTGATTAGAAGAGACTAAATAAGAAACATTAAAAGACAATTCAGTTATTTCTATACTCCTTTTATTCCACATTAAAAGTTATCCTGGAATTCAATAACTCCAAGAGCATAGTTCCCCAAACAAACCGGACAAGAAATGAAGTGTTACAAATAGAGAGAAAGATGTTAGCACAAAACAACAAATTGTCCTCTCGGATCATTAATCCAAGAGTAGACCAGTGTCGTACGAGCTGAGCTCATGACCAATGTTGCCAATATATGAAATCAGAATTGCCTTTTTTACCCAAAATAATTGACGGATTTTACTTGACAACAGGTTTATATCAACATTACCCTAAATATTCCTAGATTATACCAGAAAGTGTTGCTCCATTAAGTTAATTCTAAATTACGTCAAATAAAGCTGTTCATATAATATGTATCGAACTTCACTTGGTAAGTTCATGTTATCATTAATTAATGCGTGATATTTTGAAACTTAGCGAAACGACCCGATTAGTTAAATGGCTTTATATTATTTATTTTATCATAAAGAGATTTTTTGTAACCCGTCCTAAAATCTCTTGGTATTTTTGAATCAAAGGTAATTTTAGATGAAGTCTGAAAAAAGACTTGTAATTTTAAATGTAAATTATTTTTAACTTTAAAAAATCCAGGATTTTTACAGCAGGAACTTTTTGAGGGACGTTTGAAAAAAATTAGCCACCAGTCTTATATATTATATATAATTCAAATGACACGTTATTTTCTAAATATAAATAGAATTTAGATTTACCCTTAAATCGGGTAATCACCCACACACCGGCAACACCACTGCAACACATAAATCTTTTGGATCTGAGACCCGCAATAAACTAGCACAGTGGCCGGTAACAGCATTAGCAGTGTGTAGTGTTGTGTGTTCGTTGCATTCCTCCGGCACAAATAGACCATTGAAGTTCCTCAGCTCCAGCGTCGTCGCTCACTATTAATCGCTGTTCTTCACTACACTAATATTACTTGAAATACGTGTACACTACACAGTGCTCAAACAAATAAAACTAAAAGGACTTTATTGTGTTTTTAGTTTCAATTTTAACAGATAAAGCTTTTGTTTTTGTTGTATCTCTAGAAGTTTGTTCATACTCGTAAGTTTTTTGTTTATAAATCGATGTAGACGACAGATAAGGAACAAACGAGCAGACGGTCCACTTAATGGAAAGTGGCCACCGTCGCCCACAGACATCGGAAAAACTAGAGATTATCTCTTATTTTGCCGATGCATTGCCGCCACAAAAGTTAAGTTAGGAGGAGGAGCGAAGAGAAAAATGCTGATGTTTCAGTGAACCCTGAGCAAAAACCCACAGTTCACTGAAACAGTCGGAGAATAAACCCCCTATCTACCAAGAGTCATTAATTACCACCTCTTACTAAGGTGCTTTTCCATCGGCAAAGAGGAATGGTATTCTAATCCGACCTCTCAAAGGGAAGAATATTTTGAATAATTTTTACTTTATTATAAGAGTTTAAATATTGATCAAACGTGTTAATTTTAAAAAGTTACCAACCAGTTCCTCGTTGCAACAGAATGTTCTAGCACGTACTCATAGTAGCGAATGTTCGCTGTGCTGTCAGTATTTCATTTAGTTTAGTTTAAATTAGGGCAGGTGGCGCCAGTGTCACGTCCGCGGTGGATGACTTTTATGTGCAACACTCTCGACGAGTTGCGCTCTACCGCCCGCCCGTCACCTGCCCGCCCTAGCTCTGTTACTCGGTGTCGCTTTTATCACAATTTTTACAAATATAATTTATTATAGATCATTATATTATATTCATAATATTCTATTTTCATTCTATCTTTCTTCTATATAAATAAAAATCAATCGTCTGTATGTACGCGCTTACTGCAGAATGACTGTATTAAATTATATTTTTTTTATTGTGTTTTCTTACTGTCAGGATAAGGTTTGTAGAAAAAAAAGTGATACAGATGTATTTGATTTAAAATTATTGTCTTACTAATGCAAAGTTTATATGATTAGATATTTATTTGTAGCTCAATCACAAAAATATTGCAGAACGGATCTCAATGACATTTCGAGCACAGATACTTTATAACCTGGACTAACAAATATTTTTTTTTATTCCGAGTAAAAAAACATAAATATACGACCATATAATAATAAAATATATTTATTGTAAACCCCTGAATATTTCTGTATAAATGTTTTTGTCAAACCTAGTACACGAAGTAAATTGCATGCGTGCGAAGCCATGGCAAATAGGCTAGTATAAAATAGATTGCTCGAGGTAAGTGAGTTACTGTGAATGAAGTAAATATTCTTTATACATATAATGAGCGACTAAGTAAATAAATCTTAGTTCCACGCATAGAAAGTCGCGCAGGTACATTTGTAAAAAGATATTTTATACGAAAATTTTCATTTTGCGGTTTCGGAGCAAAATTAAATTCCATTTTAATTAATAATGCATATCGTATTCATCGGAATTTTTCGAATAATACAATTGAGACAAATTATTGCCGTATATTTAAATTGCGTCCATTGCGTTGCATATTCCGCTGTTTACTATTCATAAACGTTAAAATAATATTTTTCAAAAAAAATTAAGTAGATAATTAATGTGTAACATATTGTAAATTATTTACAATATATATTATTTTTTTAAATAAATCCAAATCATGACCCTGGATAATAATAAAAATGACGGGGTAAACATTCATTTTGACGTGACAACGTCTTATAAATTGGTTTGCCGGGTGACACTTCAAGAAACTGCGTTACGCTCCGCTCACGTTATGCGCTCACAATGAGAGCGAGTGAGAGGCACGCGTCCCTTCCACTCGGGCATGGTTAGCCCGCCTAAGAGCGAGAGAGACAGACATAAAAATAAAATTTTGTTAATATGAAATTCAGTGCGAGATTCTTTGTATAAATTAATGTTTTAAATATAATTCTTTGTATAAATAAATGTTTTAAATTGTTACTATTATTTCATCCTTCTTCCTACTATACGAATGAATATTCACATTAAAATTATTTTACCACTCAAAGTTGTTGTCACGTAAAACTTTCGCACGTATACCGACTTTACAGGCAACCAATTTTTTATGATAAATTATTTAAAAGAATAAGGATTCTATATAAAAGAATGACTTATATATATATAATGACGTTCATTACATTTTTGTTAATATCAATCTAATTATATCAAAATCAATGCGGACCTTGACATGATCATACAAAAAGTTTGCCAAAAAATCAGAGTTAATCCGTCTTCTTTCATTTAACGATCAGAGATAATTTGTGTTCTTTCATTTAACGATCAGAGATAATTCGTCTTCTTTCATTTAACAATTAGAGATAATTTGTGTTCTTTCATTTAACGATCAGAGATAATTCGTCTTCTTTCATTTAACGATCAGAGATAATTTGTGTTCTTTCATTTAACGCTCAGAGATAATTCGTCTTCTTTCATTTAACGATTAGAGATAATTCGTCTTCTTTCATTTAATGATTAGAGATAATTCGTCTTCTTTCATTTAATGATTAGAGATAATTCGTCTTCTTCCATTTAAAGAACAAATATAATTCTTATAAGACAGACGGCACAAATTTGTTTGTTACATTTTGAAATTGCAATAATAATAATTATCTCTGTATTAACAATTACATAGCTTAGCCCGTAAAACTAATGCACTAAATTTAATGTGGCCTCTATAGTTGTTGTCTAACTTAAATTAAGATTGATAAGTGGTAGATGTAAGGAAATAATAATATATTCGTAATACTAAGAAATAAGTGAATGTCTGAGCGGGTGAGCGAATGAGTGAGGCGAGCGTCTCGTGCAGCAGAGCTGCACGAGACGAAACTCCCTGCCAGGGATGCACCTTGTTATCTATTCGATTCTAACATACAAATACACGTATTTTATTCAGAAACAAAATGTTCTAACATCTTCAAACTGGAGCTTTACTATCTTATTTTACGAAGCGTGAAATACAACGAGAAAATAAGTTTTAAACCTTTAAAAATTTCTTTATTATTATGTAACAAATTATATCCTATCTTCAATGAATTTTAGACGGAAAGGTGAGGTGTGGCTGGGGCTTGCGACCCAAAATGCCCAATAACCTGATTGCTATCTAGCTGACGACTTTGTCTAGATAAACAATGTTTTTTCCAAAATATCGGGATATAAGTTAAACGTTTGTGAGTTAATAATAGTATTTGTAAATAGTAAATAGTCTGACTACTAATCAAAGGCTACTTGAAAGTGATGCTAATTATACAAATATAATTAAAATAAAATTTTCAAATTTATTTTCTACAAATCCCGAGTGTAAATATAGTAGCATGTTACTTTTTGATAAATCACTTATGATTTTAGTTGCAACGTAAAAATATAAATAAAGAAGGAAACTAACAACATGTTACAAATAATAGAAGTATAATTGAAGCAATTTCAGAATTTATACCTAAAGAAAGCGAAGTAACGCAGCGAAGCTTGAAACCACCGACACCGACGCCGACGCCGACGCCGACGCCGACGCTCCACCTTCTTTGTTATATACAGAAAATTTAAATCCGAAATAATATTATTTATTTAATAATAATATTACAGTACTTTGAAATTATTTATTTCTACAAATACTTTAAAAAAATTAAGATATACTCATATTACTAACGCAATAGTTATTTTATAAAGTGTAAATTGTTTAACATAATGTGACTACTGGATCTGCCCTGATCAAGGATGGTAAGAGTCGTTTCTTGAAGGGATTCCGTAATCGTGCATCTGAGTCGCAAGCCCTAGGTGCCGAATTATTTCGTACAATAATAATATATCTGACATCTATATTCTATATTTCAAAGCCTAAACAATAAATAAATTTTATAATGAAGGAAGTTAAGACCTTGGAGAATAACATAGTCTACCTGATATCATAAATGTAATCGAAAAGTATGTATTTGGAATCAATAAAATATGTAATGTTATTGTAGATTAACTATGTCTAAATTAGAATAGTCGAATAAGTCTCTTGTTGTCTCTCATCTTAAAATAACAAAATGTTTTAATTTTTATAATAAAGTTGAAGGAACTCCTGTCATTCTGTGAGAAATGATACTCTTACAAGTAAGATGAAGTGTTTTAATAACAGGAAAATCTTAACTGGCGAATACGAGCGTAATTCTATGCAAGTTATTCAAGAGTACACGTGTCCATATTGTAAGAGTATGGAAGCTGAAGGCTTCCTCCACTGCACTACTAAGTCTGGTATACACGGTGTAAGCGAGGTGCTGAATATTATTATATTATAGTAGTAGAGAATATTAGCTAATGTTTGAAAATTAATATAAGAAATACCTTTTGTATCTTCTTACTAATTTGTCATGAAGTCAATATATCCAACGCTATACATTTTTTTTTTGATTTTAATAAGTTCCTTTTTACTTAACTTGTGCTGTAATGCCTTGACAGACAGACAATGTAATGATCCTGCACATATTCCTTTTTCTCATGTTGAAGTAAAAAACCCCTAAAATTATGTACATATTTCATTTTCTTAATTGCTAACCAAATACACTTTATATTTTAACTGCTAATTACATAAAATGATTTACTTCAAGGTCGGCATATCTCTAGTATTAGTTACACTAATATTGTAATTGTACTCTACTAAATTAATATAATGTTGACATGTGTCCATTGTGTAAGACTATTAAATCCCAGGGTTAACAGCACACTCTAGGTAGAGTTAAGTGTTGCCATATTTTGCATAAATGGTATAGAATCTAATAAATTACATTAAATATTGTTATATTGCTTTTTAGCAGATTTTTTTAGGTAAACGAGAATTGAAATGAAGACAGTGACGCATCATATGCAGTGGTGAGGATTGAGAGTCAATTTTAGAAGTAATATAAGGTAACTGTCGCCTTCACTGCTTAATCTCGTTAGTCAACATTTTTTTTACAAAAATAGTAAATATAAATAGTTGAAGACTTACATAATCACGTGACTCTAAAAAATGGACTTTTATAACTTTTCATTGATTTAACTTTAACTAATTATTTGCTATTGTTACGTTTTGTAACAGAGCTGAAGGAATGAACGAATGTTATAGTCATCTATTGAGAAATTTAACAATTATTGATTAAAAAGTAAAACCTACCTTCTATTAACGACCAGTATACCATAAATAACCGATTTAGTCCGTGGCAATCCTATATTCGATATTTTACAATGTTTGCACATGTGACGTGTATGATGTATCGCGGCTACGTGTCGACGTAGCACCGTAGCACGGCGTAGCAGTGTAGCGCGGCGTAGCACCATAGCTGTTAGAGAATGCGCTTGGTTTTTCATGTTATAATGCACACAGTCATCCATAACTGACCGCGCCAACGACAGGTGAATAAATGCAACATATATAAAGCTACTGCTGGATCTAATATTTAAAATGAGGAGTATTTTGCACCAAATAAGCCACATGGAAATTATTCATCAAATAAGGTGCCAAGTGAATTATATAGTAGATCAAGTAGCAAGTGACAATTTAATGTGATGGTTAAGTTGACAAGTCACTTCCAGACATAGCATCAGTTATACATACGCCAAACAGTGCCTGGGATTTGTGACCCACCCTCATCTAATAAAGTTAATGACTCATATGATCTAAGTTAATGAAAACGTATCGACAGATCAGTTACGTTCCACTACTCTATATTACTCTTTCGCTATGATAAGCATTATATATGAAATTAATCATGATAATAATAACCTAAAAAATTGTAATATGAAGACGTAACGAAAAGACAAAGCAACGTAAGTAAAAAGAGTAAGGTAGAGTAAAGGGTTAATTAAAAGAAACCTTCGCACTGTCAGCTCTGAATACTTTCTTCGTACTTTATTATGTTTGCGGCTTTCTTTTAGATATTAAGGTCAACGCTCATTTATCAACCTTACACTGGTACCACTTCATAATTTCGAAATAGTATCATGTGTATATACTCTATATTCTAAAAGCTTTAACGGGATATAGAGGATTTTAATTGTGCCTGCTAATTTAATATTTTCTGAATTTTTTTTTGAATTGATATCCATTTTTTGGCTATCATAATCAAGAATAATTTAGGCGTAATTGAGGATTACATGTATCCTTGTTGTTAGGTCGAGCAGTTTAGGCGGCAGTTTGCGCAAAGTGTACGTTGCTGTATATATAAGTTCACGTATACTCATATAAAAATAATATTTATTTTGAAAGTGTATAATGAAAGTAATCCCGTTAAACAAATAAAGTGTTTAATGTAAAGCGTAATAAATCGTTATGAAATACGCTTAATTAGACAATAAAATATTGTGCTTGAGGCATTGCGTAGGGCGCAGGTCGTAAGGTATTGTATTCAATTTTCCGATTAATTACTTAATGAGTTGCACAAATTATGCTAATAAATAAAACAATTATCTATATTCATTAAACGGAATTTTAGGATTGCAATTTTTATCATAGCTGATGGACTGCGTGTTACTACTTTTATATGTAATAAAACTTGGCATCATCATCATCCCAATCCGTCAACGGCCCACTGCTTAGCAAGGTCTCGTCTTCGGAATGAGGAGGGGGTTAGGCCATAGTCTACCATTCTGGCTCAGTACTGGTCGACAGACTTCACACACCGACAGAGAGCATGGAGAATTCTCAGGAGTACTGGTTTTCTCACGATGTTTTCCTTGACAAAATTCAGTGTGTGCCTATTAAGTGGGGGATCGAACTAGGACCTCCCGAGTACGACATTTACGGATTAACCACTAGGCTATCATAGCTAACTAGTTGTATTAAGAAATATATGTCGGAGCATAGTAAAAGATTATCGATTAATCGAATCGTTATCGTTGTCTATGGCGTTGGAGTGGGGTAGTAGTCACTTCCGTTGTTTTGACAGTATCTACCCTCGACCCTTTATATGCGATCGACAGTCTAACTGAAGTCTTAGTCGTGCGCGGTCTCTCAAGAAGTGAACATCATCTAAGTAGTGCTAGTGATAGTCATAGTGTCAAGTGCAGTGTAGTGTGGAAGTGCTGTCCAACTAAGGTCACGTAAGTCCTTACAATGTAATTGCCACGTGGTTAAGTAAACACAATGTTAGGTTGGGTTAGCCTTAGGTTAGGTTAGCCTTGTATTAGATTCGGTGTATGTGCGTTTAACCTTGGGTTTAAACAGAGAGCCTGAGCAGTGGAGGCGAGTGTCGTGATCACTTAAAGGATATCTTTAAGCCTACACCTTGGTCACAAGTCCAAGGCACTGCTTAGGTTTCTCTCGTAATTGTTAGAGATCATATTTGATCATTTATCGGTTCAATAGGAGTATCTATGTTGCGTTTACCCAATATTCCATTCAATACCATCACCCCCTTGTAGTGTTCCCCAATATTCCCCATCTTCCTCCTTCCATCTCCTTTCACATCGTTTTAAAATCCCCGACATATATATTATTAATATGTTTTGCCTTTTGAGTTCTGAGGTATTACAAATTGTATGTTGTACATAACAGCTAAGTGTGCGATTCGGAAGTTAGCACTTGCCCGTCAATGTGCTCTGATTGCAATGAGTTAGAGCCCGATTGCACTAGAATTTGTTCTTTCTCTCTGTGGATTTTACAAGAAATCCTCTCCTAAAATACATTCGTTAGGCGACGATGGGATAAACTTGTTTATGGCGAAAGTAAAGCTGGCGATTGACTTTTATATCACGATACAGTTTTAGGTCAATTACCAACCTTTTAACATTTTTTATATCTATTCATAAAACAACATTTCACTATTTATAATGCCTATTTAGTTTAATAAAATACTAGCCACTTCTTCTATCTATCGGGACCGAGCTTATAAGTTGTCAGTCCAATAGTTATGGATTTTCTTGCCAACAAAAATCAGAAAAAATACCTTGGTGGTAGGGGATCTGTTCCCCGACTAGCTTGCGACCACTAGCATGCGATTCCGACCGCCAAGTGTCATAGACACATTCCGGTCGAGCCGCGTGTGGGCCAGACTTACCCCCTCCCTCTGCCATCCCATTAATGCAGTGGATCTAGTGAACTCTGGGCTTTTGCTCAGGGTCCGCTGAAACCGCAGTATTGTTTTCTTCACTCTCCTTCCCCACTCTATCTTCGGGGATGCAATGCATAGGAAAAACAAGAGGATATCTTTTGTATTGCCAATGTATTAAATCACTGAACCGAATGTAAATTAAATTGTAAAATATAGTGATTAAAATGGAAAATTAAACCGCGACGGGTCGACAAGTAAGTTTAAGTAAAACACTGTGTACATCACATTAATAATTTCAAGTGAACAAATAGTGTAAAGTTCTCCAATACATAATAGATACGTTGTGTATATATAACATTGTTTACCTAAGTAGTCAAAGGCCATCAATCCACAAATGATGTTTGCTCATATAGAGGAGAATGTAAGCAAATTATCGGTGATTCTCAGGTGTTGCCGCTGCACCAATTATGTTGTTTACGTTCAAACAAAAGCCTTTACACACAATAATATACATGTATAATTATGCACACACGGGCATCTAATATATTCTATCTTGATAGTACTAAATACATTTATATTTCATTCTACAGATACCCTGAATAGCATGTTTTTGTTTTTCTTCTCCCAAATCAAAAATTTTCATATTTCATAACTTATAATACTATTATGGGGAATTAAAAATATAAAAAAGATAAAGTTCCTAATTTTTAGCTTACGAGAATCTAGTACAAAACGGTACCATCCCCTAGGAGTCGTATGATACCACTGTAGGTATCGGTCTACGCAATTTTATAAATTTCAATATTTTTTTTTTAGTTCAACAAGATTTCGTGAATAATTTAACGCTATATTGTAAATCCTAAATATGATTTATATTTATAGGTTACTTTTATTTTATTTCTTACATAAACTAGGAATAAAAGGAATTCTTTTGTCCATTTTTACATTTTAATTAATTAGTCTAATATTTCCATTTTTTTTTAGTTAAATTAAATTTTATATAACATGTTATCCAATATATTAAACAAACATTATACACAAGTCAACAAAAAAAAAAACTTTTTTGTGTCTGTTATTTAATGACTATTGTCTGAGTGTTTACATAGAAAAATAACCAAAAACTCAATTTATGAAGAAATAAGTTTGCTTTTGTACGTTTTATATTGATAATTAATTTTTAAAGTTCTTAGTGGAGAGTAAAATAATAGTTGGTAATACTTTAAAACAAAATGGCGACAAGTCGCGCATTCTATTGTATTGAGTATATGTATGTCTATTACAAACTGTAGCCACTACTTTTGTACATGACTGAGTAGCAAAATAGCATACAGACTTTACTTGTCGAAATAATATGAAATTTCCTATGAAAACGAAATTTCTAGAAAAGCAAACTTTAACCAAAAAACCTATTTTACCTATTATAAGTAAGGTAAACGAAATCAAAATTTGACATTTTGTTGTTAGACTCTAAATCCGTGTTGACCGGTGTTATCAATTGATAAATCAAGCAAATAATATGTATATTTAAATATGCTAGTAAACTTGTAGTATTTAGGAAAAGTTATTTTATTGAAACTTTCGAGGTTATATAGAATTAAGTTTAGATTTGTTTAGTTTATATTTTTAGAAACTTCATGAAAAACCACTATTTTGTTTTTAATGATTTTTTGATATTATGGAATCAGTAATGAGTTCCAAAACGTAAAAAGAAATCCAATTCAGCTTTAGTCAAAAGCTGAATTGAAGCGAGGATTTATAGTGAAAATTGACTATTATAGTGAAGTTTTAACTTTTATTGATTCTATAGTCGGTATGGGTTCAATAGATCTAATATTTACCCCCTACAACCTCACACACACACCATATAATATTAGTATAGATTACTATGTCTTCATATAAGTTTTTCTTAAATATCACATTTGCAGACATTTTATAAGATATTTACTATATGTATAGATAGTATTTAGTTGTTTGTCCATAGACTGTCTGACTCTGTTCAGTAGACCCTGGTGGCCTTCAAATAAATACGAATGTAATTAAAATACCTGAGACTCCGGGAATAACTTTCTCATTATTAAAATTTGCATTCCGCTCTCTTTCTCTTTAGCGAGCTCTACTTATTTACTGTATTTTATTAGTACTGCCCATCTGGATTTCGCTTTGTTTTAAATAACATCTTTATTAACTGCTGGATATTTTCATTTTAAGGACGAATATTTAAAATAATGGTTTTAGGGCTGAATGAGAAATTCTAGAGACACTTAATAATAGATAAATAGTCTAGCACACTTTGCAGTAGCATCTCTGGCTCGCAATCATTATTATAGGATTACAACTAGTCGCGCAGTTTGTAAGCCCTACTTACCATAATCTTCTGTTTTTTTCTGGCCATTGAAGCTCGTTCCCCATTTACCCTATCGTTAATTTAATAACTCAAACACCCACTCAAAGACTTACTTGACCTCCCAATCACACTTACGCACCCAACCTCTCAACGACTAACTAAAAAATATTTTCAGTTGTTCCTGAATTTAAATAATAAGCATAATTTCTGGGTAATTTTTCAAATTTTCCTAAGACTTAAACGAAGAGATGAAAAGAAAGTATTAAAATTTTCTAAGCTAATGTAATGTTGTAATGTTCAATTAAATTCAATACTAGTAGAATATTCTATCATTCTCTCTCTTTCAAGCTATATATCCAATATGGTGGTGGGGACAGCTTTCTTTACTTCGCTCTGTCCTCAACATCATCATTAATAACTTGACAGTCTTTCAATATTATTTATTGATGAGTTAACAAACTCAAAATGTATAGTCTTATAAAGTAAACAGACAGATAAAACCACAGAGCTTACCTAACCAGTGGAGGTTCGTGGCAAAGCCGGCCATCATGAGATAGCTGCAAGCACGCGAAACCTTTACTTAGCCAGGACATTAATAGGCTGTTAGTTTACTCTAATAGCACAGTAAAGCCTGCAATGTTGCATAACTTTAATCTAACTCCGGCAGCCAGGCCCCTCAGACCCCTCAGACCCCAGACCTACTACGATCATTGGATTTACCAACTTTGCTACATTCGAGCTTCTTACTGAATTTAAACCACTTGTGAACTAGAATTCATTTAACAGGATCAATATGCTCTAGGAAACTAATCTTTATACATAACTAGTCGACCCGCGCGACTTTGCATGGAGTTTTATAGCCTACATCATTACTTTTTGTATCATTTCACTTTGCTCCTATGGATCGTAGCATCATGTTATCTGGCCTATAGTCTATAAATGAGTATCAACACTAAGGGAATTATTAAATTCCAACAGAGTTTCATGAGATTATCATGTTCAAACACAACTCACCAGCTATTGTATATGTAAAATATAATTAACTTGGCGACTTATAAGCTCTGTCCCGATAAATTAGCATTCATTTTATTAAAGTGAAATGCAACTCATATATACAATCTATCTGATTTTATATATTAGGCAACAAAGTTGAATAGTGGAGGCGATTTTCGTCATAATGAAACTCGTTTAACCTACACCTGAGTCACAAAGCTCCAGACACAGCTAGGTAACTTACATTTCCTTACTTCACTTTGCATGTGTCTGCATAGTATAGCGTGAAAGTTTATATGTTTAGATGTTTTTTTTAAAGAATCATGCAAAAATGGCTGAACAGATTTCAGTGAAATTTGGTACACATATACTTTATAACCTGGATTAAAATATAGGCTAGCTGTTATCCCATAAAAATTCAGAGTTTATGCGGGATAATAATAATATATGTTTACTTACTATAAGCGCCTGAATACTTTAATTCAGCAATAATATAGTGCAAATTAAATATTTTTGGTAAATCTGCAGCTTTTACCCGTGAGGGGGACGGGTTAGAATACAATTCCCCTCTGCCGCTTGGACTTCCGGTCGAGCATGTGGGCCAGATCTACCCTTTCCCCCTCCCATCCCATTAATGTTGCGGTTCCAGTGAATACCGGATTCTTGCTCAGAGTACACTGAAACCGCAGCAACATTTTCTTCGCTCCCCCTCTTCACTGTATCTTCGAGGCGGCAACGCATCGGCAAAACAAGAGATACTCTTTTATACTGTCAATGTCCATGGGCCACTTTCCATCAGGTGGATATCGTCTGCTCGTTTGTCCCTTATCAGTCGTAAAAAAGAAAAAAATTGTATATTTTATAAGTATTCAAAAAGCTTTTTATTAAAGAAACCAGCATTAGTGAGTATAATGCAAAGTACTTGAATTGTTTACAAAGTTTGACGTCTAGATAACAACGGGCCATTCGTATGAAAAACGAGTTCTCCTTCAATTCAGACTTGTTTTCTTTGCCTCACTCGAGTCGCGCTCAAACATCTTGGAATATTGGAAAGGAAATTGTTTTCCAAAAACAAACAGCTCTAGATGATCATTGTGTCACACCGACACACGTTGAACTACTTATTTAGTTAGCGACACCGTTGATAACTTTATATTCTACTAGCAGAGCCCCGCGGTTTCACCCGCTATAATTTGGATAATTCACATCATATCATTATAGATTGCACGCTCCCAATGCGCATCAAACCCCACTATTTTTTCTCAAACCTAAAGTTAGCTGCCGGCTACTATAGTAATAATGGATTTAATAGAATAATTTAAAAGGTGTCAGTAGGAGCCCGCGGTGAAGTCATTCGGTTAGCGGCTGATTAAAGCGTACTGCGGAGAGTGGAGAGTGCGGACACCCGTCACTACGTTGGACAATTTAAAATGCAATTAATGGACGAAATTGTCGCTAATTAAACGGAGATATTCGTTAATAGCCTACCTCCAGCCCCCGGCCCCGGCCCCAGCCCCGGCGCGTTAATTTGTAATGACGTTACCTTTTGCAGTATCCTGGTGATTTGTGTTTACTCTGTAATCAAAAATCAAAGGACCAAATGAATGGTTGGCTGAAATTGTGATGCTGCTGCAATGTTATATTGTTTTCAAAAACGAATTAAATATTTATTGGATTAAAGATTTTTGTAAAAGATAGTTTTTTAATTCGTTAGCAAGTTAAGACATCGCATTTCTGATGTAAGCAATTGAAATAAAAATAATTCACAAGGTCAAACATGTTTATAAATGTTAAGAAGACTGTTTTTTTACATTTAAAAAAAAATTATATATTTTTATTTACAAAGATTCACCTTCTATTAAATTTCGTTTCCCTTGAATAGTTTGAGTGTGGAGACATCTCACTTCTGACATTAGAATTATTTGCGATAGAAACGATGTTAATTTGCAGAAATGAATAATAAAATTGAATTTAATAGAATAGAAACAATTGACAAGGTCACAAAGTCTTGTAAAATAAAGAAGTTTCTCAAAATCTGACTGCTGAAATGTATTATGTAATTACAATTTAAAATATGATAATCTTAATCAACTCAATGAGCGATCCTGGCCTTCAGCCAGCTCCAGCTCCAGCCCCCCAGCTCTAGCTCCCGCAGCTAATAAGCCCCGCGTACTCCACATATTTACCCAGCAACTCGAACATGAGCTTAGCTTACGTTAGCATATCTCATAAAAGTTCGCCCACGGAACTTAAACATTATGAATTTCTAACTTTAAAACGACGTCTTTGAGATATTTTATGTTTCACGTGAAATTTTTCGCTTCTACATAAAATTCTAGGTTAATTTTTCTAAGTAGATGTTAAATTACTTTTATGTTATAACAATAAATAACGTCCTAGGGCTAAACGTGATACATGGAAGCGGAAACAAGAAAGGAATTATATGCTCTCACCAGACCTAAAATTTACAAAGGTTAGCCAAAATCATTCTCATCATAATAAACAAGAAGGGTTTAACTCGAATAGTTGGGTTGGTTAAGGGTTTAACTTGAATACTAATAAAGTAAGATTACCTAATCCTCTGTTGGGATACCTTTTTTAATGACCGGCTTTCCGGTAAGGTAGGTGGGGATAATCATCAATCATCACCGATATATATATGTAAGACTATGCCAATCAATGTCCAATGCCACTGAAGAGTAATTTGGGAAAATAGACCAGAGTACACCACAAAAATATAGTTTCATCTGAATACAATTTTCTTAAGAAAATTAACGGAATTGATCACAAGCAGTGAAACACATGATGATAATGAGCAAATCCTCAATCAGTATGTAGTAGTTGCATAACGTGGCCGTAGCTTAAGACCAGGTCGCATGTTTTGCCTTTGTACCGCACATGCTTTACTGTGTTATGCAGAACGTAATTCCTCTGCTTTATGAATACGCCATATTCACATAGGAATCCTACATACGGACGAAACGTCTTAAACCGCAAATCTTTTTACTGAAAGTATTACTGCATCTCCATTGTTGACGTCTTGACGATATGTTGTAAGTCCCTTTTTTTTCTTCTCTTCTCACCATAAAACTGGTAGTATTGGCTTTCTTTAGATGTCTTTTGGGACTATTACTGTGGAACTGTGAATAATCTGTTGGATCATTGGCATTCATACTAGCGTCTAAAGACAATGTCGACTGTGTGTCAGTATTCTCTAGGTGTAACGAGTACTCTACTGTGTATAGTGCCTTGTGCAATTCATTGTTCTATTTTTCACTTAGCTGATTGAATCTTAAACCTACTTGGTTATTCTCGTGCGTTGTTTACGGAAATCTGGCACAAACTAAAGTATCTTGAAATTCTTCTAATATACTAAAGTGCTAGTTTTGTATCAGACTCAATCATAATATTATGCGCATTTTCTAAACCTGTAATGTTCTTTAGTATAAATTAGGTTATCTGGAACAGCTTCATAATGATGATGTGATTATGATAATAATCTACTGAATAATAATCAAGTAGAAGATATATTAAATGTTTAAGCAGTGTGCTAATGAAGTTAACCTACTAAAAGAGTTACAAATTAGACTACTCTTGCCAAAGTTTCTCAAGAATTATGTTCATGATAAAAAGGATATATTAGTCTTACGATCCAACGAAATCCATGTATCACATACGATGAGAGGAGTTTAGCCAAAAATTTCGTATGTACAACGGAAAAAGGAATACAGAATAATTCGTAGCATTATAACATCCATTGAGGCGCCTACGTGACAATCGTCGCGGGGATCGAGGCAGGGGGAGGGTGCGGGGGAGGGGGGAGGAGCTCTCGTACTTAGGATTTATAGCTCATACGTGATCGTTGTAGTGAAAAAGGAATAACGCGAATATCGTATAATTGTTGCATTATTGATTGCGGCGCAAATTTGGATGGGAAAAAGTGCAGACGTGCGAGTAATAGCTTTTATGTAATATTCAATGAATATAAATCGTAACTCTGCATAGTTTTTTTTAAAACGTTAAAGAACGAAGACATAAAATAAAAATTCTCTATCATATTCGCGACGAATTGCGAAACGGTTTAACTGATCGGTTATTGAATAACGAACGATAAATTCCAGAAGCTACAAACAAACGGCGGTAAAAATCAGTTTGTTGATACTTTAACACAATTTCTTTTGATATATTAGTTTGGTAAGCATACAATAAATAGCGTTGTTTTTCAAAAAAACTTTCAATACAACATCACTGATGAATTTCTCTCTAGTTTATGATTGGAGGTTCCTTTGTTTCAACATTGTGTCTAACGACTCATTTTTCAATAATATTTATTTCTCAAAAAGCATAATGTATTAGTTATAACAATAATAAAAAGCACAGTTAACAGGGCAGGCGTAGTGTGTGTGGGGGGCTCTCGTAAGTGCGCAATCCATCTCGATAGTGTTGACGGAGCGCTTCAGCCCCACACTCGCACTCGTATGACTTATCTCGTAAGAATAGAAATACTTCAGATCCTGAATGAGCTTCAGGTTTGTTATTGAGATCTATTCTCCGAGACAAACCACTTGTGCGGCCTTTATTTTATTCATCTATTTAGATTACGTTTACTTTAAATAATTTTATAGGGTTCCTATGTCATAGCTCTAATGGGTCAAATGAACCCTTATATAGAATCACATAGAGATCCATATGTCTGTCTAACGAAATCCTTTCTTTTAAAAAGGAATAAAAAAGATTTTATAAAGGTTATAAAAATAAAATGGTCTTTGAAACTTCTAAGATCCAGAAATCTAGAATCGCCACATTTGGCAAAACTAATGTCTTATAGTACAACAATGTTCCAACTGCAAATATAAATTTGTCCTTTAACTAATTTTACACATAACCCTTGGTGCACGAAAATAAATGATTAGTTAGTGATCTAGCAACATTTGCTGCCCCTGATCGATTATATTTATCGGTCTCAAGAGCCTCATCTGTTAATGATGAATGAATGATGAAGGCGCCAGTCAAGTGACAGATTAATCTGAACCATTTCATTACAACTTAAATAATTAATGACGTCACCTTGATTGTACTAGTAGAAATAATTACATTATTTTTCCGATCTAATATTAGATGGAATTAGTCATTCTTTGGAGCGAAGAGGTTTTACGTTTAAAAAATCATATATTATTTATAGTCCACCCGCCCAGGCTTCGCACAGAAGCAATTTACCATGTATGCTTAGGCTTAAAAAATATTATTGTTAAATTCAAATTATTATAACGCAGGAACACTGAATTATTGCGGGAAAAACACACATTGCCTATATGTTAATCCAGATTATAAAGTATATGTGTGGCTAATATCATTGAAATCCGTTCAGTCGTTTTTATGTGATTGTGTCACAAAGCTTTCACATTAAGAATATTAGTAAGACTATCAATAATAAAAGATCAGAAGACAGAACAAAAATACTTGTATGTGGGCTTTGGATACGTTTCCGTGACACTTGTATGAAGACTTTATATAAATAATACTATTCGACCCGTCCCGGCTTCGCGAGGGGGCAATTTACCACGTGTATTTAGGTTTAAAGTCAAGAATATTTTACAAATTTTCATTTTAATTTATATATGAATAATTCCCAAAGAAATAACAACCACACAGCTCGACATGCACTCGACATCCCCACTCATGTGATTACTTTGTATTGTAAAGTATTTTTTTCGATAAAACATATCCCATGTCTTCCTCAAGCTTTATCTTTGGATCCGTTTATTTAAAATCGGTTTAGTGATTGAGTAACAAATATACAGACGCCATCTATTCGTCAATAGATTCGTTTGTATTCTTAAGTATTTCCTACGTTTCTTAAACGTTACTTTCGAAGTTATAATATGAATTAAAATTATAGGTTAAAACTATAAGACATGAATTTATTCGATTCATTGGCTGTAGCTTAAGTAATGAACAATGTATAGTTGTGTACACTGTATGGTTGTGTACTCAAAGTTCAACCTAATCCTATAAATACGAAGTTACGTACGAGTACAGAACAGTGCTAAGTAAATTTACAAGAATTATCTCTATATTTGATAACATTTCAATGGGAGTTTGGATTAAGATGTTTGTTAATGCTCCGCGAGTGTTTATCTCTTACATGTTTGATTGTTCAATACCAGTTGGATAATATCTATTGATTATAATAAAGTGAAGGGAGGGCGGAAACACTTCGAGATGTTTTTAACAAAATAGGTATTCTTACACTTGTAACGCCATACTATCGTCTCCATAAAGTGAGTAATAGTTTTAAGGGGCTTGGTGTTCGCATCTATAATAAGATTCCACAGCCTATATTAGACTTGCCACTTCAGCGATTTAAAACCCACATTAAAAAATATTTAATAAACAAAGCCTACTATTTTGTTAATGATTACTTGAACGATGATAAAGCTTGGAATCTAAGTGACGTTGATACTCAGCTGAATCATAATACAAATTGTAAAACACATTGATGTAAACAATGCCGTTTTGAAAGGAGCAAAGAGCAGGAAACCGCTTTCCGAACTGGTGGTAGCATCAGACAAACTGACTGACCAATGTTGACGTGTCAAAAGTACTTTGTAAAAAGTCAATTTGAAATAAACTGTTTTCAGTTTGAGTTTTGTCCTTTATGTATCTTTCTTTCTTGCTGTATTAGAGAAATGGATAGACATGATATGTTGCAAATATATAGTATGTTAGTGTCATAAATGTTTGTAGTTAACAAGCTAGTCAGATTTCTAGAGCGTTCGCAATCGTTTTTAAAAAGATCTTTATTTAAACTTATTACAAGGATTACTTAATTGCGCAGTTGTATGCGCTTAAACTCTAACGTAGTTCTTACTTAAACTAGTACTCTCTTTGCTGACTCCATAAGATGATTCGCAGTATCAATAAATAAGGAATGTGCTGTAGGCGCATTAGTTTTCTATAAAGCTAACAGAGGGTGTGAGGGAAAAAACTGTAATGTAAACAATAACACGTAGAAGACTACAATAATATCTAGATGGAAGCAGTTCATGGAGTCTTTCTGTTATGTATAAACACTCGACTCCATCGAACTCCTGACCCTAATATTTAACCCTTCTTTATCAAAACAGCAATAACACAATCTATTTAAACATTCAGCAAAATATATTTAAATACAAGACACAGCACTTTGGAATCACACGAGTTCCGAGAATATCTAAAACTTCTTGTGTAAACATCATCCTTTATATAATACAACAAAATATTAATAATAATAATTGTTATTATAACAAATTCCGCAGGGCAGCTTTAGGCAAACTGTTGGGAAGGATTGGGGGAGGATCTTCCCCACGGACCTGAGCGCTCCCAGGGGAAGTTCCCGTTCCTCATCCTCAGCTTACCTTTACTGGGTGGTTTTAGTAAACGACGAGGTGACTGAATCCCTGGTAGGCTGGCTGGTTAACGGAATGTCCCTTAACCAGCCGATCAGAGTGGAGCCGCGAGAGCTTTACGTTCGAAGGCTATATGTGTCACGTAAGTGGTTAGTTGGCACGTGAGGTTCCCCTCGGGAGGGACCAATGATCGGGTAGAATACCTGCTGCTCATCCCTACTCTTAAACCGCTCAGCAATTATTGCTCCCAGTTGCAACGTATAAGCGACCTTTCACGGTGGCTCATTGATAAGTTGGCGAGTCTCCGTCTGCCCATTTTTCAATGTATAAAAACATTGTCGGGTAGACGCCATAGGTCATCCATAGCACTAGTTACCGAGTCCACTGTCACCCCAATCCATATCCCAGCATTATTAGTTTCCATATATTGCCATAATCTTATATATTAAGCTGAAGACTTTGGTTGTTTGTTTGAACGCGCTAATCTCAGGAACTACTTGAAAGGGGAGGGTCCGATTTGAAAAATTCTTTCAGTGTTAGATAGTCCATTTATCGAGAAATGTTACAGCTAAACTTTGTATTTATTTGTAAGTTCCAGAAGAGTCAAGTAGATGGCGGTATAAGTTATATTAAGAACAACACTTCTTTATGTTTTGTTGTCTAGGATGAGTAAATATCCAACAGATGGCGCTGTATTAAGATTTTTAACATCTGTAACGTTATGTCTATATTTTATGTTACTTAGTGTTAGGTTATATTGAAATATTAATACTACAAAGCATTGATCGTAACTACATTTAGACTTCACTCGATCAATATCTCGATTAACGGATAGAGAACTGACTTCGTAAATGCACTAAAGGAGTTGGCCGATCGTATCCCCACTCTGTGGTGGTGGTAGTGGTGTGATTGAGCTAAAAGATTCAGAGTTAAAGGGGGAAGGTTGTAAAGAATAAGAATAAGTAAATTGTGAAATGACTGACCTATGAATGTTTCGATTTCGTATTAGTAAATTACATCCATGCGAAGCCATGGCGTGTCACTAGTTTTGGTAAAACTAAATAGAATAAGCAGTATTGCGCTAACGAAGCGTTGATTGGCGACAACCATTCATTCGATATCGGTGGCCAGTGATTTAATATCACATGAATCACGAATATTTCCAATAAACAACGGGAACGCGAATGAGACCGGGAACGGAACGAGAACGTGGATGCAGCGGATTTGGAATTTGTTGGAATTACGTCACTTGGCTCAATGATATTTTATGATTGAGCCATTCATGAGTGTGACATGTTTATGTGCCGATATTGATGGAAAATATTGCTTTATTACGATTGCTGGTGCTTGTGCATGTTCAGCGTTAATATTAAAGCCTACTATGTAGCTTATATCTGCGACTTCGTCTGTGTTTATCCAGTAACATTATTTATTTATTACCAAAAGAATAGACAAGTTTAATTTTATAATCCTAACTTAAGAAACGATTTCTGACGATCGAACAGCGTGCTTAGGACGAACATAAAACGTACAGACTTTTTCAAGCAACAGCAGAAGACTTTTTTATCTCTGTATTAGGATTGATTAAAATTAGTTTACCAATTTAGAAACGTTTACTTTCGCATTTAAATAAAATAACTTGGAGAAAAAAATAAAGGGAAGAGGGAGGGGGTGTATTGAAAATACTAAGAGGGGTGTATTGAATGGACTCTTGAACAAACTCAACGTAGACACAGCTACTGAACCGGTAAAAATTTAAACATTATGGTCTTTTACAATTACAACAGGAATCTGAGCAGTTTTAGACTTATGACCAAGGTGTAGGCTTAAGGGCTGCCCTTTATTTAATTGAAACACTCGCTTTCACTACCCAGGTTCTCTGTCTGCGCTGATAAATATATACTTTGCCAAGTAAGGGATGCTAAATGTTTATGCGAAGTACACTTTACACTAGTAAGAAAAAAAGTATTTTATTCATATATTCAATCTTCACTTCTTCCTAATTGTAAATTCCATTATCCGTTACATAACATGAGACTTTCATCCCTGAATTTCAATTTCACCGTTGTACAACATTTAAAATGGTGACGTCAAAGGGCTCAGCTGAATGTATAAATTCGAGGGTGTTTTGAAGTCTTGCAAATATTTTTTTGGCTTGTTGCGTCATTCAGTTCCCCTAATGTCTGCGCTTTCTCCGTTCCTGACCTCTTAATTTTTATAAAAGACAAAAGGGGCAAGATAAACGTTCTAAATGAGCCTTAAGGACACTCGATGATTTCTTCTGTGAGGGGACACGGAAATCGTTATCGAATAAATTATTTATTTAACAATGAAACATAATTCGCTGTTGGAGAAATGAATGTGATTTATTAGACCAACTCTAAATTCTGATATCTTGTTGAAATTAAATAGTATCTACCTAAATTTTATGTTGAACCCAAAGCAATACAAATGTTCACAGTATACGATTTCGTGTAGGATAAAAAAAATATAAAATTTTAAACATTTTCGACTTTATTGTGCAAACGTATAATAAGTTTCTATATTTCTGTTATTTTGTTCCAGGAGGAACTCCGTGATAACCTAACAGTGAGTGTGATGAGCTTCGTCCCAACACTGGATGATGATGGAAAACCCATCACATGCCGCGCAGAGAACCCCAACGTGACGTCACTGTTCCTAGAAACTTCTTGGACCATTAGTGTTGTGTGTAAGTTGTTAAGTTCGTTAAAACTATCTAACTAGTAAGCAAATATTTTCTCTAACCTAATTTTGTGTAATTAAAAAGTTTGAGCTTCTACTTGCCATCATTTTCCTGAGAGACCAAAATTTCGCAGAACTTAATCACAGCGCCACCTACTGGATTTAATTTTAAATCCAGATAATCAAAGTTGGACCAGACAAGGTTGAATTTATTATCTACTAGTCGAACGACCACCCCAACTACGTTTGGGTGAATTTTATGACTTGTACAATGTACATTTTAAATTTCAACAAAATCGGTCCAGCAGTTCTTGTGTTATTAATGGTGTCACTAACCCAATTTTGTTTTATGTATATAGATAGATGAAATAAGAGTATTTTGAATTGAAAAGCAGAAATGGCAGAATTTATTATTGTATTTTAAAAACATTTAGGCTAAATTCAATTTCTATTTCAGATCCACCCGTAGTGAAACTAAGACTAGGCAGTTCCCTCGCGGCTGGCGATATCAAAGAAAGAGATGATGTATACTTCGAATGTCATGTTCGAGCAAACCCTCCAGCTAGAAAACTGTCATGGCTACATGATGTAAGTAACTAGCTATTAAATACTCAGCGTGGCGTTAATAAGAACTCAGTGAAAATTACTATTTAAAAATCGACCAAGAGCCATTTAGGCCATAGTAAGGTAGTATTCCGTAGTTTGCCATCACATTATTTTTAAAGCTGACTCTTGTAAAGCATACTTAGCTATCATGGTTTTCCATTTCAGGTTTTATGTGCAAGTATAATCGGTAGTATATCGGTAAATACTCATCGAAATTAAATTTTTTGACATAATATGAAAAAATAACGATTGAGCTGGTAAAGATTAACTTTCCAATTACCAATTCAAAGTCTAATAATTCCTAAGCAATTTCTAAATCGAGATAATGTAAAAGTCGAGATCATATGATCCCGCTATTTTATAGAGAAATCTCTCAATCTTGCTCACTCAATTAAATTGACGAGTACTTTCAGTGAAAAAATAATCCCCGTTATAGTCTATGACAGACAAAAACTTTTTTTAATTTTATCGTGAATACGTCTTTAAAATTGCTCTTATTTTAAGGAAGTTATTAAAAAAAATATATATTAAAGTCGGGGAATACAGTTTGTTGTTGCAGCTACCACTGGATGGAGCTTTAAAAGAAGGTTTAAAGAATTAATAACGCTAAGTAACAACTGTGACACTTTGCAAAAGGGGAAGCGCCGCCATTTTGAGCTCATTTTGCTGCGTATGAGATTTCTATTTAGACGTATTCACGTACAAAACGCTGCCGTGTCCATGACGTAGCGACACCACATTTTTATATCATTGTCGAAGTAGTTATAAGTAGTACAATCTTGCCAAGTTAAAGCTTTGTACTAAAAGTCTCTTATCTAAACCGTGGATAGAGGGACATGGCATAACTATTAAGGATTCTCTGTGGAGTACAGAACCCTACAAAGTGTAGTCTTTATTTCCTTCTACATTTCTTTTCTTTCCGTATTGCTTAGAAACTTGTAAGCTTTCAATCTGTATCGGAGCTAAGTAATTACGAGTTCAAAAGGAATTGTACTGAAAATTCGTAATTCTACATCTAGGTATTGTGACGCCGACAAAAGATTTACAATGTCAAAGTAATCCAACATCGACGCGAACAATGGTGGTGGTGGATGGTGGCTGCTGGATAAATTGGTGGTGAACGGTCCAATAACTGCTTTGTATACTTTGTCTTTGATTAACGTATCTTCACGAACATTGGCCATTATAAATGGAAATTTTTGGGAAAACGTTCATCACTTAGGTAATATTACTTCACTTTCTTATATTCTTTTGGTATGTGAGACGCTACTGAGACTTATAGATAAATAGTGATTCTGAATTAAGAAGAGTTTTGTTATCATTTACTTTTTGTGACTTCCATCTACTCGTTCAATTAATATTATGGAAATGATAGCTTGTGAGAATGAATGTGTCTGTTACTCTACGACGCAATAACTGCTTATCCGATTCTTTTTAAAAAAAACAAGGCAGAATAAAACAAACTTGACAAAAAACAAAGTTACGGGTACTTTGACTGAAAGATAAAATTCATCCAGTTTGATTAGTTGCGGCTAGTTCAGTTTTGAGTGTTTTTATGTAAGTGGAAACAATAGTGTAGCAGGTAGCAGGTAGGAGGTAGGAGGCAGGAGATAGTATAAGTATGTAGTGTAATAGGCAGTACGAGTACACGGTCCGGTAATCGCTTTGTATTGCCAGCGTTTTAATCATCATTTTTATTTTTGTTTCGTTGCACCCTTTCAGGGGCGATCAGTCGGTCGTCGTTACACGGATACTCGGATACACGGATACAGGGATACAGGGATAGTGTCACGCATCAGCGCTCAACTCCTATTTATTTTTTCGCTGCATTGTTTCCACGTTTCATCCCTCTCCAGTACCACGAATTCGTCAGCAAGTTCGCTAATGATGGAACTGATATTATGTTCGTTGAAACATTTATAAACTGATACAAAGAACATACATAATTAATTTTTTTAATATGAAATATCGTAGTATTACTAATTATTTAACTATAGTTAGAAGGCCAAGTATCCTCTGGAATTATAGACTTGGATGTAGAATTACGAAGCCCGTTTATATGATTAAAATGTTTACGTTTACTACTCCAACATTAACTGAGAACTACAACTAAGACAATTATTTATTATATTCATTGATTTTCGCAAGATCTAAATTGAAAGTTAAAGTAACCACAGAGTTTGTTTACATACCAAATTAATTACTATAAAATCTAAAATAGTATTGATTACCAATAGCTGGTATTTTAATATACATTAAGAGATTTTTATAGTGTAGGGGAACAATACAGCTCAAGCAGAGCACTAATGCCTATCGAGACTCGTTCACTCGACTAAATATAATTGAGGTTATTGTCGTCTTAATTACTAAGGAATTTTATATTATTTTGTGCTTACATATATTTAGAATTAATAGAAAAATAAATCTAAATGATATATCAGTTTAAACACAATCATTTTAAGTATGAAAATACACATAACACATCATAAACTCTTGATGATGGGAGATTCTAATAAATATATTAAAAATGCGTAAAGGACCATAATATCATCTTGAACTTAGACCTTGGGCCTTGAGATACGGTTACAAGTTTAGGCTCTTAAACCTCGCTGCCCAAAATTTAATTAGACAATAAAGTGGACTTACTTGATCCTCAATAAATAGGATTTATCACTAACGCATTTCACTACACAATTATCAGTCATTTAGAAAAATAAAAATAATATTATAAAATCACTTTTCTGAGTGACGGTACCTTCCCGGTTTCGCCCGGGTGCAATTTACCATGTGGTTTTGTTACATTTTAGTTGCTATATCACTTATCGATATATTTTACATTTTAATTATTATAGCAACGTAATTAAACATAATTAAATAAACAGCCACACAGCTCGACATACACTTCACCCTCACGTCGATAGATGGCGTACTAGCACACTTATTTGTTTACTATGTATTATTTAATCCAAACGAAACAAGTGAGTGTGCTTGTCTTTTTCCAAAGCTCTAATCTATCTCTGTACTAAATATTATCAAAATCTGTTCTGTTATGTAAGCGTGATTGAATAATTAACAACAAACAATAGATGGCGTAAGTAGTATATTAAATCTCACATTCGTTTGTTTAGTTTGTATTCTTAATTCCTTACGTTTCTTAAGAGTTACTTTTGAAAATCTAAGATTAAGTCACGGTCATATTTCAAGCGGTTTCAATGATTGGATTACAGCTGCTTGAGCTTGCTTGAGTCTTCCTGAGCATGCCTACGTATATCTGCGCCTACTTCTAATGGGTTTAAGCAAACGCCATTGTTTTCATTAAATTACTTAATTTATTATAGTCATTTGATAAATGTTCCAAATAGAGAGTGAACCTGGCTGGTGCGGCGGAGTACTCGTAGCTATGACGGTTATTAATGATACGGTTTTGTTATTTTAAAGGAGATTTCATTTAGAAACACGTGGATTGGGTAATCTTTATATTAGGTTTCTCAATATCTAGTTAATTATGCTATCAGGTACTTCTAAGTTAATAAATATGTATATTTATTATTTTCTAATCAAGAAACATTATAACAACATATTATTTATGAGATAATACAAAAATGATAAAAGTTACGTTTAAGAAAGAGTTACAGTAACGTTTAACATTTTTTAACTATTAGGTACAGACTCCTATTATGAAATATTTTTGGTATATTTACTTCGACAAATAGAAATTGGAAAGGTATCCTTAGAAGATTTGTCTTACATAATAATCAATATGAGTATTAAGTAAGCTCTATATGCTAAAAAAATATGACGTTATGAAGAAGTATATATTTAATCTTAAACTTACCGACTGCCAGACTTAGTGCTGTATTAAAAAATAATTGTTATAGATATCATAGATGAGAGAAGAATGAATATATAATTATATACGTATACACATGTGATTTAGACAGGAAGCCGGACAGAGTATTGGACTTGCGATCAAGGTGTAAGTTTAAAGGCTTTTTATTTAATTATATTATTTAATTATATAACGCTCCCCTTAACTTATGTGGAGCTCAAGAAGGGTGACCGTAATCACGACACTACAACACTAACTTCCATGTACACTGCGCGACAACACCAGAGAGACTGACTCTAATCTATCGCACTAAAGGTTATATTTTGTCTACACGTGGGTATACTTGAAAAAGGGACAACCCGCGAACACTAATTTATAAACGATGTAGCTAACATAGAGATTATAATATTGTACATATATGAGTATACTTTATTTAATATTAAATAATAAATCCAGAAATGTGAATTTTTAAATAAATTTGTAAAAGTGGGAACGTGTTCAGCGCGGTCGCGGTAATTAAGATGGCGGAGCGCTGCCGGCTTAGACGCTACCGACCATTATTGTTCTCATTTAATTCATTTATTATTTTACAATTAAAGACAAGTTTAAAATGTGTATATTATTTTTAACTTGACGGTAGACCAGTTAAATCTGTTATAGATTTTTTTATGCTGATCATAATAATACCATGGACTATAAGTGCGAGACATATTAAAAGAGTACTTCATTACTCAGTTTAGTAAGAGGCCAGACTTTATTATATTTATATTTACTCTACGCTTGACAATACTTACCTTATGAAATTACTTATTAAATTATCTCTGAGCAAAAATTATCCCAAAAATATACTAAGATATAAAGAACCATTATGTTGCTTATTTTCGTGAACAAAACACGGCTTTACTCATCTCTAACCTTGCTATGTCAAAATAGAGAAAGTGAGTACAGTATCCTAATTATTTGAATCATATATGTCAGGGATTTTAAATGGTGTGAAGGAAGGAGGTGAGGGGAATATTGGAGAACACTAAAAGGGGTGATGATATTGGGTGGAATATTGGGTAAACGCAACGCAGATACTTCTACTGAACAGATAAATAATCAAATATGATCTCTAACAATTACGAGAAAACCTAAGCAGTGCCTTGGACTTGTGACCAAGGTGTAGGCTTAAGGAATTCCTTTAAGTGATCACGACACTCGCCTCCACTGCTCAGGCTCTCTGTTTAAACCTAAGATTAATCTCACATAAACTTAACCTTACACAAGACGTGGCAACTAGATTGTAAGGTACTCACGTGACCTTGATCGGACAGAACTCCTGGTACTAACACTGCACTGCACAACACTATTCAGAGACTACTTCACTTCTTGAGAGACCGACATTACTAAGACTTCAGTCAGATTGTCGATGGGTCGAGGGTTGAGACTGTCAAAACAACGGAAGTGACTACTACCCTACTCCAACGCCATAGACACCGATGACGATTCGATTATTCGATAGTCTTTTACTATTCTCCGACATATATTTACAAATGTATACAATTTCGTTTAAGATATAAACATATAATAGTAAGAAGTAATGTATTCAGACTGGAAGTGACGGTGTTGTTTGTCAATACAGCGACGGCAGAACGCTTTATTGACATCGCGATAGGGGTGCGCCAAGCGAATTGCCTTTACAAATATATTTAAACTACTATTTGCTTATATATTACATTTTGCAAATGCAAAATTAGAACAAATTAAAAAAAATATTGCGTTAATTTCTTTCGTAATGAAGTCGAACACTAAGGTAAGAATGCCTTAAAAATCAACTCTAATCAGTTAATTCATTTTATCTCAATACATTTTCATAGAAAATCTTAGTAATTGATAGCATTACTCGGAAACTGCTTATGGTGTCAGCAAGAAAACGAATGCTACCAAGAGAAGAAGCCTCAGTCTAACACGCGCATCCGATTCTGTGCGATTGGCTCATTAGGTTAAGTTAGAGCGCATACTACTCTGCGCAATTAAGCAATTTGTTATAAGTTAAAATAAAGATTTTTATTCTTTTTAAAAACGACTGTGTGCCAAATTTGATCAAAATCCATACAGCCATTTTGTGTGTAACAAACATCCAAACATACAAACTTTGTCACCTTACTAATATTAGTAATAGAAATAAGTATATCCATGTACATAAATGTTTTGGCTTTCATTTCATTAAGATATTATTATGATGGGTAAATTATTTCTTACATCTGTTTTCTGGTCATAAAAGGAATCATTATGAGACTACGTCATCCCTTCCTCTATCCCGCGCCCCTCATCTCCGCCAGCTTTAATCATCCGGATGGCGATGGATATAATTGCATTGTGTCGCGAAGGAGACGTGATCACACATCATATTAGAGGATTGGAACGTTTTTGTCACACTACGCTATACTGTTTAATGTTTGTCCTTGTATTAAACTACCATCTGCCCGCGACTTCGTTCATATAAGATTTTATTCCTGAGGACTGTAGTGTTTTGGACAACACAGTGGTATGATCTAACCATTTCTTCATTTATTTACTTACACATTCACACGCTTCCACCGCCGATTCTAACGCCATCTTCCGGTACTTATTATGAATACCTATACAGACTTAGATTTTTGATTCAGCCCCCATTATCACTCATGATTGTGATTATGATCAATATTCTAATTATATTTCCCCCACTCCTATTGTACTAAAAATGTGACATCATTTTACATTAAAACTCTTTCCATTAATTATATTTTCAAAACAAAAGTACGTGGGAATAAAATATATAACAATCACTCCAATAATCAGGTTGGAGTTATTTCAGTACAAAAATCCACAAAAAGTAAATACATTTCCGCGGCAGCCTCTGCCTCGCCTCTACCTCACCTCTGCCTCTGCGGACGTGATCATTCGTTTAATTGTATTCAATCAAATTATTTTGAAATGCGTTTTATTATTTTTAAATATTGTTTTTACTTAAAATTCGTGGTTAATTTTAAATTATTCACGGTTTAATATAATTACTAACTTATAAGTAATTAGCAATAATAGCCTTAATGTGTGTTTTAAGCTATTAAATATCTTGAGAACATACTCTAGAAAGTTCTTCATTTTCTTAAAAAATCCCGTAATTTTTCACCTCAAGAGCAAAAACTGAAGATTTCAACAAACCCTCTTGTATTAATTGTTGTCTTGAATCAACTGTTCACTTGTTCAAAATCTATATTAACAATCAAAATAATTTTAATTTTTTTTACATAGTTAATAGAGATGTTAATTGATAAAACATAATATTAAACACCGTAACTCCTGAAATCGAGATATAAAAGTCACTGAGATTAAGGAAAATTAAACAATAAGATCCACCTGATGTACTTATGTACACTCGTACACTCATTTGTTGTAAAGATCGCAATTTAAACTTGGTTTTTAAAAGAGACTTTTAAACGATCTATACTTGTTACTTACCCGGTTTGTCTGTGTGTATTTCACTTCAAAATGACTCCTTATCTCAAACATAATGCATTCAATAGGAGTATGTTGTTTCTGACTAACCAATATTAAACACTTACTCCAAAACTTGGTAATGGAGACTACACTAATGGTCACCGCACGAGCTCCGTTTCACAACTGGCTCAAATCTATCGGATCAAAGGTTAAAAGAAATAAAAAGTTTTACCAGCGAATTCATTCATAATATGGCATTATCATGGAATAGATAAGTCTGCCATAAGTATGCCAAATTTTCAACCGACATCAAAAAAATCAATAAAAGGAGGTTATCAATTTGGTCAGGATATAACTATACGTTACGATTTCTTACTGTTCAAACAGGAACCCAAGCAGTGTCTGGACTTGTGACCAAGGTGTAGGCTTAAGGAGCTCCTTTAAGTAAATACAGCACTCGCTTTTTTTTTGTCGCAGGGGAATGCATTTACGCATTTGGGAGGATCGAATGATCCTCCAAAAGGATCGGATGATCGATGTGATTACCGACTCGCAAAAGGAGGCCACTGCCAAACAGCTCCTTTCATCTTCGAGCATGGCCCCAACCACACTCGACAATGAGAGGTCCCCGCTAATTGTCGACCACAGGACTTGGCGCTGAGGTCCCCATGCTTGGCATTCAGCCACGGTGTGGTGTGATGTATCCTCCGCCGCACCACACTCGTGCTAGACTGGCGTCACCTCCCTCCGAGCTATCACCGTCCAAAACAGGCGTGCCCGGTGAGCATCTGCACAAGCCGGTAAGTCAAGACGCCGTGCCGCCTGCCGAGCCAGCGACTGAGGTGCGGGCGTATCGCCTCCACTGTCACCAACCCCGCAATGGGGGACCTCAGATCCTCCTCCCACCTCTGGATCAGGGCTCGCTGCGCTTGATCGCTGATCCTTTCGACCTCCTCCCCTCGGGGCGTCTTACTTCTCGCTAACCTAACTTATACCTCCTTGACATATTCTTAATATACACTTGAAAATAACAATAATTGTATATTATTATCTTAATAAAATTAAATTAATAAATAATGTAATTTTTAGTGAATTTTTTAGAGTTCAAAGTCGGGTAAATCTTTTGTTAAAAAATTTTTATTTTATCTTTCACCCGAAACTGACTAAACAACAGCTTTAAAAAAAATATTGTATAATGTTTGTAAAAAATATATTTCACTAGGGGCCCGTCCCGGCTTCGCACGGGTGGATAATTAATTTTTTTATAACATTTTGGCTCTCCCGCATTCTGTCGCTCCCTCTATCGCCGCGTTACTCGCTGCGCTGCGAGGCACTCCACACCGCGCCGGCGGCCCGTCTGGGATTATTTTTATTTATCTTGATATTTTTATTTCGTAATATCTTTTGACTGGAATGTCCGATTTCAATAATTCAAAAAGTAATTAACAGGTATTGAAACAGTCTTCATTACGAAATAATTTATTTGGATAAGAATTAATACAAAGTTATGGAAAACATGGTCTGATTTTGATAGGCATTTTTATCAACTTTTAAAATGTAAAAAAGTAGTTATAGTGACTTAACTACAATAGTTGGACATATGGGTGAGAATTTCTGGGGATTTCTAATTTTTTCTTGTTATAAATATAGCCTATGTTACTCAGGGATAATGTAGCTTTCTAATGGTGAAAGAATTTTTGAAATCGGTCCAGTAGTTTTTATGTTTATTCGTTACATACAAAAATACAAAAATACAAATCTTTCTTCTTTATAATATTAGTATAGATAAGGTCTTGTTTCATAGTAATAATATGGCTTATTCCGTTTGCTTGTTAATTCATTGTATTAGGAAAGTGAGTCAGCTAATGAAATTAGCGTCGCGAAGCTGATCGGATATAATTTATTTCCAATCACGAGTTTGACTGCGGACTGCGGAGTGTAGAGTGGGAGCTGAAGGCGGGGGAAGTTGGCAGAGGCATAATTCCAGTGGATCGGAATAGATAGGGTTTAAGGATATTAGAGACAGCGTCGTCGCCTCGATTGCCCAACTTTACCCGCAAATCCACGCGAAAATCCGACTTCAGTCTTTGTCCCGTTCCCAGATCCCGTCATTTCAGTGCGGAACGAGTTCAATAGCTTCCAAGTTTCTATTCAACCGATTAATTCTATAATTACCATTCACTACTCGTTTAACTTATGGTGCATTATAAAAGATTTCTTCTTCTTTGATATATTTAGTAAATCTGTGAATTCCTTTGCTATTAAAAAGAAATAAAAATGGCGTGGTACACGAAGAGATCGGCACAAACTTATCCAAATATATCCCATTTGCACAAACACGTTATTTAAATATTTACTTTTCACTGAACTCTTTCCTCTCAAAGACTAAGGTCTAATCATTTTGTATAGTTTATTTTTCTTTTCTGAATCTTACAACACTAATTTTGTTTTCTTTTATTCGGTATTCCAACTACTATATAAAATCAAACATTTATCAACCAATAATAGTAACAATTGTATCCCAATATAGGACAACACAGTTGGCAAAAATAAGACATTAAATCTTATATTTTTGCTTTTCTTTGGACTCACAAGCTTTATCTTTATATTATCTCACCTAGAAATCGCATAAAATTAAACGAATGATGACGTTGTAGACAAAATACTAGATAGCAAATGCATAGAGCACATTTTTTTCTTTCTATTAATGGGAGTTTAGTCATATAGTTGATGTCACTCCCGTAAAGAAAAGTTACAAATATGTCGGAGAATAGTAAAAGATTATCGAATAATCGAATCGTCATCGCTATCTATGGCGTTGGAGTAGGGTAGTAGTCACTTCCGTTGTTTTGACAGTCTCGAACCTTTATATGCCATTGACAGTCTGACTGAAGTAGTCTCTGGATAGTGCTAGTGAAGTGTTGTGTTAGTGCTTAGGAGTGCTGTTCAATTAAGGTCACGTGAGTACCCTACAATGTAATTACCACATCTCGTGTTAGGTTAGGTATTTATAACCTTGGGTTTAAACAGAGAGCCTAGCAGTGGAGGTGAGTGTCTCGATCGAATAAAGGAATTCCTTAAGCCAACACCTTGGTCACAAGTCCAAGGCACTGCTTAGGTCTCATATTTGATCATTTATCGGTTCAGTAGAAGTATCTACGTTGCGTTTACCCAATATTCTATTCAATGCCATCGCTCCTTTTAGTGTTCTCCAATATCCCCCATCCTCCTCCTTCCTTCTCCTTCTCATCATCATTAAAATCTCCGACAAATACATACATATCAAATCACATATTTAGACTTAATTACCGAATTAGTGCAATTTCTATACAATAGCAACTAACACAACGCTAAAAACTTATGTAGTACCTACGATACATTAAACATACAATGTATCGTACACCACAAACCCACACAATACGTATCTATTTAATAGTTACTTAAATTTAATTTGTTGATTCTCAATAATAGGTTAACTTCACTTGCTGACGGTGTAGCCAGCAAGTTGTTACAAATACCAACATTATACTAATATCGTATAATGTGTGGTGTCACCGCTTCACTTCATACCCACACGATCAAAAGATGCTAAATATAATCTACACATAGTTGGTTAAACAAATATTTACTTTATATTTTGATATTATACATAAATAGATCACGTCAAAAATATGATAATATTTCTTATTTAATATTTATAAAATATGAGACTACGTTTAAGCATAAGTCGTTGAGTAATTGAGCACATTACAATATCTTAAATAACGTTGGGTCTTGTAATTTATATGGCGTCTTATTATTTTGACGTCTCATTCGTGGATAGTTAATATTCTCCGTTGCTGTTTGCTTCGAGCCTAATTGATGGATGTAATTTACGTTCGAGATTGCTTCGTTACAAGGGATATGAAATTGTGATTCTATATATAAATAAAAAAGCAGTAATGGCCCAGTAGTTGGGAATTCAATGTCTTACACGGAAGGTCCATCCTCGGTACACACCTCTGACTTTTCTGAGTTATGTGTGTTTTAAGAAATTAAATATCACTTGCTATAACGGTGAAGGAAAACATCGTGAGGAAACCTGCACTCCTAAATGTTCCTTAAAGTTCTCTGTCGGTGTGTGAAGTCTGCCAACATGCGCTGTGTCAGCGTGGTAGATTATGAACAAATACCCTCCTCATTATGAGGAGGAGACCCGGCTCAGCAGTGGGCCATTGAGGGGTCCTGATGTTGATGATGAAGAAGTATAGATTCTACTGCTAATTGCGTCACTGGCTCTTCTCAACAATCACTTATACCCCGATCTATACTATAATATTAAAAAAAAAATTCTAGGCTTTTTGACCAAGGCTTGCCTGATGTTAAGCAACCTCACGGTCTACATAGAACACACCTTCCTAGATGACGCCTGTTTATTCTTGCTTTGAAGACGCTTCATCTGGTGGTAGCTTCAAACAAACTTACAGATCGACTAATTTGTAAGGTGTTAAAATTATTTTTATAAAAAAAGTTCAGTGATACAGAAGTTTAAAAAATGTATATTAGGGCTTAAATAACTTTTAAATAATCATATGAAGGAAAAATAAAGCATTGAACACAGGCTACTAAAGATAAAACTTCTTTCCTTAATCAGGTTTAAAGAAAAAAAAACAAAATTTGTCTCCTAATTTTTCAAGTGGCACGTGAGTTCACCTCGACCCACGCTAATACCGTACGGAGGCGCAAAGAATGTTAATAAAGCGTAGCCTCGTAGTGTCGTAGCCGCGTAGCGCCTTAGCCTCGTAGCACCGTAGCCCGTAGGCGCACGCGGCACGATCGCGTATTTTCTCCTGTGAATTTAATCATTTCTGCTGATTGAGGAGAATCCGAGGAGAATTCGCTACACTTTGCATAATCTTATATTACCCATAACAAAAACCTGTCGACAAAAAATTTATTGGCAGTTTTATATAAATCTTGATGGAGTTTATCAATTCTGAATAACTTAATTATACAACTCCAGGTATAGATTATAAAGAAGTAAATTTTGATTATTAGTATATTGAGTATGAGCTCTAAACTACTGAATTGGTTTTGATAAAAGCTACATCTCTACATACTTAGTAACAAAGGTTATGTGACATTAATAAATATTGTACGTAAGAAGATTTGGCCAATTAAGAGCTAGGAAAAGGACATTTTTAAATAGTATACTATATAAAAATTAACGTAATTTGTGGTAAGGGTGTTGCAGAAATCTTATTATACATTTTTGAATCGATTTGTCTTTGACAACTTGTTGTCGTAAGCAAAATTAATTAAAATTATTAAACTAACAGTTTAAATTGTGAAAATTTGTATCAAGGTACCCAAAAAAGTAATTAGTATATATTGTTTTATATAATAGATTTCATTATGATTCTCATAGAAGGAAGATCGACCTTATTCGAGATCTCATTATAACAGAGACAAATATAAATATAAAAAGTACATTGTAGGTATCTTGATTTGACAAAAAATAGGAATTACTTCTCATTTCTTTTGTTAATTTTTTTTTTCATAGCGGTATTTATATGTGGGACCACGTGTACTTAATGACTGAATACATTTTAAGGTACGTACATGCTCTTCAGTATGTTTTGCGTTGTTATAAAATCATATGAATATTATATCCTCGTAACGTTTCATTGAAATAGATCGTAGGCTAAACTTATCTAAGAATTGTATTTTGTTTTAAGTTAATGGCAAAGAGGTGTTTTGGTGGGTGGTGTGTGTAAAAATGTATTTAGTAAAAGAACTTGTTAAGAGGTAATTTCTTCGATTTTTACTAACACTAACTTTCCGATTAATGACATAACTTAGTATAAATTTCCTGTATATTTTTTAAATAAATTATTGTGTATAAAATAGCAGAAAAAGACTGTTCAATGTGAAGTTATTTGGATAATCATCAAAGATCAAAAGACGGTGCGCCCCGAGCGAGCGCTGTTAGTATACTCTGTATATTTACACAACTATCTATTTATTTACATTTAATCTAAGTCAAATTTTAATGTAATATTTCTTTAAAAAGTCATTAATTTTTGTTTAGTTCTCGAGCGATTACCAAGATGCGACCTTTCTACGATTAATTTTTTTTGTAATGACAGTTAAAGGGCAAACGAGCAGACGGCCCACTTGATGGTAAGTGGCCACCTTCACCCTTGGACATTGGCAGTACAAGACAGTGACTTTTCTTAGGGAAGGAAAATGAAGAGAAGAATGCGCGAATGAGCAGACTGAATGAGAACCCAAAGTTCACTAAAACCAAAGCATTAACGGGGTGCGAGAAGGAGAGGTAAGTTTAGACCACATACGGCCCGACCGGAACGCGCTAATGACACTTGGCGGTCAGATTCGCATGCTGGTGTTCGCAAGCCAGTCGGGGAACAGATCCATTAACACGAAGGGGTACTAGGTTACTCGGCTCTTAAGAGATGCTCTCCCAGCGGCACAGTGAAATTGTATTCTAACCTGTCCCCTCACAGTTAATTTATTTATGCGAGTTAGCTTAAAAATATATTTCACTGTTTAAACCTAAGGTTAAACTTGACCTAACTTAGGCTAACCTAACTTAACGTTTTGTTTACATTACCACGTGGCAACTACATAGTAAGGACTTACTTGACCTTTATCGGACAGCATTCCCATCGTTAATAGAACACTGCACTTTAACAATTTCACTAGCACTACTTAGATAATATCCACTCCTTAAGACCACAAGTAATAAGGAGTTCTACTGTCTTTGTACAAGAATATAAAGGGACGACACTAGCTAGAATTTCCCTCAACGGGTGGGATAGACGGAAGAGAATATTATTCTACATACTCTAGTGCCATAGATGGCGATCACGAATCGATTATTCGATTAATCGTTTACTCGTTTTAAAAATATACATATATAAATTAAATTTTCAAGTAAACCGCGATACATAAAAAATACCTTAGCTTATCGCTTATATATTAAATATATCATAAGAAAATGAATATAATCCTTGTATATATATGAAATGAATAACAAACCCGTATATCAGCACAATTAGCAAGTCGGCGTCGTATTGACCCAACCACTCGTTACATGAATATTAATATTTTACTTCATTTACATTCACCTGACATTACATTACTATAAATATATGTCGGAAGTGTAAGTTAGGTTTAGGTTAGCCTTAGGTTTAGCTTAGTCCCGAGACAGATAGCTACTGCCGGATGTTTGATGTTTGGGCAGAATCCTACCCAACTTGGGAGGACCGAATAGTGCATGTAAACGCCTCTACACTGGTATTGTGCGCTCTATACGGTGCACCTATTTAGGCGGATTCATTCAGCTTTAGTACAGCGGTCTTGCTGCGTCGCCCACAGAGAACCATTGCAATAATGGCAATGGTTCTCTGTGGGGTGGCACGGACGTATTGCACTGTGTCTTATGAAGGAGCATGCGCGCTTGCTGGGTTGCCGCCATGGGACCTTGAAGCTGAGGCTCTTGCGGTGGTATACCGGAAGCGTGCTCTCGCGCGCGCGAGATGTGGAGAACCCGCCTAAGCAGGTTATAGCCCAGTGGAGAGAGGACGGTACGGGAAGACCTGAAATGTGACCTGGAGTTAGTCGGGAAGTGGCTGTAATCCGACCCATCTTAAAAGAGTGTCATTCGGCCCCCTCACGTACCGACTGTCGCAGTTGTTAACGGGACACGGTTGCTTAGGGCGATATCTGTGTCAGGTGGTACGAAGAGAGCCAACCCCAACATTTAACCACTGCACTAAGGGCGTAGAATACTCGGCATACCACACGCGCAAAGTCTGTTCTGCACGGGTGGGTTCCCGTGCCGTGTTAACAACAGTCGTGGGGCATGGGCAAGATTATCCTTAAAGTATGTTTTTATAAAACGAATGCTTCTAGACATTTATATGTCGGAGAATAGTAATTGATTATCGAAAAATCGAATCATCATCTCCATTTATGATGCTGGAGTAGGGTAGCAGTCACTTCCGTCATTTTGATAGTCTCGACTGTTTATATGCCCTCGACAGTCTGACTTTAGTATTAGACTTGCGCCGTCTCTCAAGGAGTGAGGTTGTTTATAGATAGTGTGAGTATTAAGTGCAGTGCAGTGTTGTTAGTGCTGGGAGTGTTGCCCGATTAAGGTCACGCGAGTACCTTACAATATAATTGCCACATGGTAACTAATCGCCACAACGTTAGGGTTTAGGTTTAGGTTAGCCTTGTGTAATATGATAGTTTAATGCTAGCCTTACACAGTGATTCCCTTATTTTGATCCGACATCAGAATTGAGATAAAGAACTCGCCGCACAAGTCCACAAGTTCACGTTAAAGATTTTTTGCATATCATGCTGACAGTTATCTTGGTTTCGGTGTAAGTAAAAATCGTTTTCGAAAAAGTTAAATTGGGTGGTACATTATAAAAATTCAGAAATAGTAGCGAAGTCAGTTGGAAGTTGTGATAAATGTTTTGAAGTAGGATTTGCCTTCGCTTCACATCAGGTCCATCAGCCGTTTCGGTTTTGTTTTGGCGTTGACAGTTTTTATACATTACAGTTGGAAGATCATTTTATTGGTGGAATGAAAGCTTATACGCTTTGTTCAAGAGATGGATTGAAAGCATTGTCGCTTTGTCCTTATTCAGCATAAGCTTCTATGGTTTGCAGAATATCTGCTGACAGCTTTATGCAAAATGAATGCTGAAAGCTTTATCACTCAGCAGAATTAATGCTGAGAATTTTTACGCTTCTCGGAATTAATGCTGAAAGCTTACACGCTTTGCGGAATGAATGCTGAAAGCCTCTACGCTTTGCAATTGAATTCTGAAAGCTTTATCGCTTTGCAAAATCATTGCCGAAAGCTTCTATGCTTTGCGAAATGAATGCTGAAAGCCTCTACGCTTTGCAAAATGTATGCTGAAAGCTTTTACGCTTTGTGGAATAACTGCTAAAAGTTTTTATTATTTGGTAAATTCAGATTTAAAACTTCTTGTTGATAAACTCTATTTTTATGACTTTTTACTAAAATAAGTCTCTGGTGTTATACGTCCTTTTTCTCAAGGATTTCAAACTTTTTACTCATATATATTTACTTAATTAATACAGTATCCCAGCGGGATATCTGAAAGCCCTAACTAGCTCACTAATTTCAGTTATATTGTTTGAAGTTGCGTCATTTTGTCAAATTTGATCGGATGTTCGGTTTAACTCCAAACTTACCCTCCGAGCGCAGTACAATATTCTCATTGAAATTTCCTTCTTAACTTAGTTGTAACTTAGTCTCCTATTACTTGTACAAAGCTCTCCAACTACTAACGATAAAATTTAATATTATAAGCTAAATCCAACAGCTTAAGGTAACTATTTCAATAAGAACATCATACACAAACCAATGTTTATTCAAAAATTATTATTATTATGACAATTAAAACTATAGCATCTGAACAATAATAATCGCTTTTCTAAAACTTTAATGTTCTTCTTGTGTTAGACTTACCACAAAAAGGTTCAATCAGTTTTGACAAAACGTTGAATGATATATGGAAGACTACTAATAGCACAATATGAATAATGTTTTCTAAAGTAATACCATTAATTATTAATAGAGTAACAATTCATTTCTTTAAACATATACATTTTAATTTTAATAATAAACTTATAAAACATTAATGAGTGTTATGTGTACACGTTGTAAAATATTTTGAAAATATTCACGAGTTGAGGGCACTTAACGTATAAAAATATTTAATAATAAGTCATATAATAACTTAAAAGAAGAATTTGAGTGAGCTACGAAATCCGTAGAGGCTTTGAGTATCTGGAACATTTTTTGATACTTTAACGAAGAATTTATGTGTCACTTTCCGAGCACGCGTTATATCGTACGTAGTGGCTCGTACTAACAAGACTGCGCGTTTGAAATTCATTGTGATATTTAACTTCCTTTCCAAAATGTCCTAATTTTTATTTATTTATTTAACGAATACATAGATGGTTTTAACATGTTACATATAATTAAGCATTATAAAAACCACAAAGGTTTGTACATAATACTTATAAATAGTCATGCGCTGCGTTAATTTACAACAGTTAAAATACTTAAATATAAATATCTACCTACATATGCATTTCTAACATTCTAAATAAGTAGCTAAACATTAATAAAAGTGTATGTAAATATGAACAAATGATATATTAAGAAGAAGAAGAAATAATAAAAAAAGGTTTGATTAGAATCGTTAGAAGAAAAAGTGAAAGACTCCGGATTGGAATTAATTGATAGATGCTTTGTTGATAAAGGATTTATTTTTGTTAGGTTAGGTAAGGAATGTTCACAAAAGTCCAATTAAATTTTCACTAAAATAAAACTACACCTTGATCTCGCACTATTTACACATCTCCGATATTTACAATCCTTATTTTCAACAGTTCCACACTTATTTCGCGCACTACTCTCGAAACACTATTCCACCGCTGTTCGGCGCTATACACTTTACAATGATCCACTAGTTCGACTATGCTTTCTCCGCACTACGTTATCTCTTCGAACTCAATTCTTCGCTTTCGAGTATTAGACTGACTTGTAATCGCCCGTACTTTCCGTTATACAGGTTTTCGTGTAGAAATTTCTCGGAAGTTAATTCTAGCAATTTAAAAAATGATTATTTTGATAACCCCTAGAAAGATCCAGAGTTATATCCATCTCACTCGAACACATAAAATTTCCTAATGCCATCCTTTTCCCAAATGTCAGTCATCGAAGGATCGCGAAACGTCTGGCGAACGACATCCTGCCGTCTCTCTCAGTTCGTCTTGCCGTCTTATTCTATTTTGACTTTTTCTAGCAAGTTTGAACTAAAGCTTTATGTAAGCATGCGAATTTTTTTAATGTTGATTCGCAACAATATTGTATTCTCGAGTGTAAGTGTGCAGTATGTTACCGCGTTAGTTATATAGATCCGCGATAGTTTGACGAGTAGTTTCATATATGATATGAGTCTTAAATAATATTTCTTGTTTAGTTCAATGTTGCGTAAATCGATGGAGAAGTATAGTCGAGACATATTATTTTGAGCTGCAAGTAGGACTCTAGTGAATTGGAAAAATATTGTGAACTCACCACTAGTTAGTTTTACTTTAAACTAAAATAAACGTTAATGTATAGTAGTTTAGAGTGAGTTACAATCTTATAACACGTTATAAGAGTACGTTATCTCTGGAGACGAACGAAATGGCTGTAGCTGAGGCATTACGCAGTAATGAGCTCTGTTTGTTGGAATACAACGTGGGTGGGACTGCTCCTACTGGCTCAATATTTATAGTTTACTTTATGTACACTATGATATACTTGAATAATACTATTTACATATATTAATAGCTTATTAATAAGCAACAATTGCTCTTTAGGTCAAATTTCAAAAATCTCAAATAGTTTTTGAGATATTTGCAAAAAACCCCTTTTTTCACAACTTTTGCGAGCGGCCCTTCAATTTTCTCAAAAAGTTTGTACATGCCATTCCGAATCGAATGAAACTTAATTTTTGGAGAATTAAAAAAAGTTTCGACCTAAAAAGCACTTGTTGGCCAGACTATTAGAAGGCGAGATGTCTTACTATTAATGCAATAATTTCGGCGGTTTTATTTTTTCACTATTGGTTTACATTAAGATCTTTATGAATAACTAGCGGCCCATCCCGGCTTCGCACGGGTGGAATATTTTGTTTTAAAACATTTTGGCTCTCCCGCATTTCGGTGGTATATAACTACACTGACCCGTCGCGTCGGCGTGTATTTTTTGTTTATGTTGATATTTTTAATTTCGTAATATCTTTTGAATAGAAAGTCCGATTTTAATCATTCAAAAAGTATGGTCATGGTCTAAATTTGATAGGCATTTCTATCTACTTTTAAAATGTAAAAAAGTAGTTATAGTAACAAAACTACGATAGTTGGACATATAGTCTTGCGAGGTTTTTTGTAGATATTGATACGTTCTATAATATTGTAGAACATTTTTTTGTTCTATCATCAATACTTTCTGCAGCGCATGCGATGAAGGATATTTTTTGGCTAATTTTTTTGCACCTTGGGTTGGTTTTAGTGAGAATTTCTGGGGATCTCTAACTTTTTCTTGTAATAAATATAGCCTATGTTACTCGGGGATAATGTAGCTTCCTAATGGTGAAAGAATTTTTGAAATCGGTCCAGTAGTTTTTATGTTTATTCGTTACATACAAAAATCCAAAAATACAAATCTTTCCTCTTTATAATATTAGTATAGATAAATTATGAATAATAAAAAAATTAAAGACACATCTACATTACTTATAGTACTAAATTAATTGCTTTTACAATTTTTCTTTCAATTTTCAAAACTCATTTTCAATTCGATAATTGTGACATTTTTCGAAACACAATATGTAAAAACGACCCCAAATAACTTGCTCTCTTGCTTAACTTGTAATTTTCCAAAACATATAGTGTGTAATAGAACCCACGGATGAATCACCCATAAATCCCAACCAACACATAATTAGAATTAATTTCCCAAAAGAAAATATTTGTTTTATCCCTTATTCAATTTGTTGCTTTTAAATGTAAGCATTCATTAGAATTTCCCATAAATTCGGAACCCATGTAATGGCCTCGTCCTTCTCGGACAGGTAAGAAATTTTAATATGTTAGATAATGTCGGCATTAATAATGAAACATTTGGGTCCTCCGGGAGTGCTGGGAGTGCTGGGTTTTGAGTGACCCTCTTAAGAGATGACCAGTCCCTACTTACGTCGTTATGACGCGCGCAAATTATATGATACAATGAAAATAAGGAAATATTTTTATTTACTGAACAAGCTGTCGCCCGTGATTTTGTTTGGGTAAAATATGAAATAAATATGTATCTGTCTTTACGATTGAATATGTAAATTAATGAGCAAATATGCAGTGTCAAAATTTGTTAATGTCAAATAACATTATTTCAATATTGTTTTGTATAATTTCTGTATTTTAGACTGATACTAGCTAATAGCCGTTGTGTTGCCATAAATATTTGGGGGTGGGTCACCCTCATCACTTAGGGGGATGAAAAATAAATAGTAGCCGATTCTCAGACCTACTGATATTGCATATAAAATTTCATAGAAATCGGTGGAGCCGTTTCGGAGGAGTATGGTAACTAACATTGTGACACGAGAATTTTATAGACGGACTAGCTGACCCGACAAACGTTGTTTTGCCATATAAATTTGGGATGGGCCACCCTTATCACTTAGGGGGATGAAAAATAGATAGTAGCCGATTCTCAGGAGGAGGATCATATTTATAAAATTCTCGTGTCACAATGTTAGTTACCATACTCCTCCGAAACAGCTTGACCGATTTTTATGAAATTCTATATGCATAGTCAGTAGCTCTGAGAATCGGCTACTATCTATTTTTTATCCCCCTAAGTGATATGGGTGGCCCACCCAAAATGTATATGACAAAACAGCGTTTGCTGGACCAGCTAGTAAGATGTATATGCAACTAGTATGAGACTAGCTGTACATGTTCCTGAACTTAAAAAATATTATTCTATACCAAAACACCATAATCTGAACAAATCTGTTTATAGAAAAAATACAAAAATTCACAACAAACAAATTGTCGTATTTAAATCCTCGTGTCGCGTAAAACATAAACAATCACATATAAAACAATGAGGCGTGTCGACGCCACTACACTAATGGATACGTTTAAACCTATAGCGGGAAAAACTGCTAAATAACTGGGATTAATAATAATAACAATCTAACATAATAACATAACATAGTAGGACTCGCGCACTGAGGGCTCCGTACAATTTGAATTGATGGACAAAGTTAACATTGCCATCGGAAAACGGTTGTCTCCATACATTACCATTGGTCACTGTCAATTTATCAGCTGTAAAAACTACGACGGTTTATTTCCTTCACATGTTTTTAAGACCTTACTTCTCATCACCAACATTTGAATAAAAATATGAAAATAAACTGATACAACTGGTCTAGCTCAGGACACTTGCTTAACACTACTTATTGGGTAGACTGTTTAAAGAAATCATAATGAAAGATAGTTTAGTAGTTCCAATTGAGTTCAAGGTGACCTCCAGGCGATTTTTAGGATACAAAAATATATTACTAATAACTATAACCAGGCTAGGAATGACAGTATATTATTTTTGAAACAAATATTAGAGTAAACATGGAAGTGTTAAAACACGAAGGGCTCAAAGCCGGTGGGGGCACACTGCGGCACGATCCTATCGAAGCAAATAAAACGCTTAGATATATGGGGGATGTGTACCAACACCAGTGCTCAAACGATTCATTGTAAATAACTGTTTTTTATCTATATTTTCTAATCTAAATCCTCTAGGAGTTCAATCTAAACCTACAATATAGTTATAACAGACTATTTTAAACAGTTATCCAACCAATGCCTGGGGCTTGTGACATAGTAACCTGCTCCTGGGTACAATGTGCAGGCGCTGTTTGGAAGACGTTCTTAACGTGATGACGACACTCAGCGTCCATTTTGTTAATACATTTAACTGAGGTAAGGCACAGCAGGAAATTTCCTGCTCCAATATGGAGCAGCCCGACTGGGGTAGGACCTCGACCTTACAGAAGATCACAGCTACATAACACTACTCTAAAGCAGTGTTGTGTTCCTGTTGGTGAGTAAGGTGACCAGAGCTCCTGGGGGGATTGGGGATAGGGTCGGCAACGCGCTTGCGATGCTTCTGGTGTTGCAGACGTCTATAAGCTCCGGTAATCGCTTACCATCAGGTGAGCCGTACGCTTGTTTGCCGACCTATTTACATAAAAAAAATGATTTTCATTACAGACTTGCACTAATTTACTAACCTTATACGGTTGGATACAATTTCGTGCAGTAATATAACATTATACAAACAAACAAGGAAACAACACTCATATTATATTTTCTAAATTATATTCTGTGTACAGAGCAGATATGCAATAAGTTACTTTTATATTATAAGTATAGATAATTTATCAGGTGGAAATTTTTCTCTTTATTCGTTAATGGGAGTTATTCCCGAGATCACAGGGGTCCCCTGCGATCACCAGGGATCCCTCAGATTGTACTCGTTACAACTCGTCCTGAACATAATGGACGTTTTGATTCAATTACTCGCTCCTTTCACCATTCTATCAGATTTGGAGAATCGATCGTTCAACCTGATTTGATTGCTATTCTTTATTCAGGAACCAAATTTTAAAAGTTTTTTATTTAGATGATTATTATTTGGATTGCATTTCAGTTAACTAACCAGCTGTTATACTTCCACAGGAATTGCATTTGAGAAACTTCCCTTGACTTGACGGAGATTTATTAAATTTAAAAATAATAAAACCTTATAGTAACTTATACTACTGTCTCCCAAAAATATGAAAGACATGTGTAGTTAATGAAATAAAAGAAAAAAAAGAGTAAAGTAACCCCTCCCCCTCCTTCCTGTGGGTCGTCGCTCGTTACGCCTAAAGTATTGTGTATCTGAATCCCCATACAAAGCCGTTGCTTTTAAAATGTCTCTTTTAATTTTAGCCGCCCTCGAATCTTTGGGCGGGCGGCTGTTTGCGTTCGCCGACTTCATTACGAGAAATAAAATGTTGATTCTTGCCCACACTCGTAATTTTAATGTTGTTAATTCTGGAGTTACATCTTATATAACAAGCTAATGTGTCTTATATTAATTATAATATATTTCTTTTGTGAAAAAAAATAATAAGATTCTACTAAAAAAATAATATTACATCCCATACTAAAAAATACTATGTGAAAGCCAATATTGCTGTAGACTTTGGAAGAGAACACGGAACTCCTGGGTTTTGTGACTCATTTGCGGGATTAATATAGGTACTCTTTAAATAATTCTTTATTCATTTATTAAAAGTCATTGAATACAATCTAGCACACACTAACTTCTAACTAACCTTCAATGTCAGTTACACTTCAAAAACATCATAAAATAATTCTTCCTGGACTCCATAGATGTCTGTGTGAAACACAAACAGACACATAATATCCACATCATCAAAAATATTAAATTATCATCTAAGATTAAGCTACTAAAGCCGTTAATTCTCTGAGCAACACGCCCAGAAAATGAAAAAGATATTAATGTTCCTTAGGGATTAAAAGGATAGGCAAAAAAAATTCACTGATAAAGAAAGTTTATTTTAGTACCACTTTTCACACTGCAAACAAAGCTGTCAAAATATTAACCATAGACAAATTAGAGACGTCAGCAAGTGCGACTCCCTGAGCGACTATTACCTGCACTCCTCGACTTATCTCAAATAATTAGGATCTTTTGTTACAAACAAGATATAATCACCCTCACACCTCACTCCTCCGCACCAGAGGCTTTGTCCTTACTCTTTGTGCAGTTTAATGACCTCCCTCACTGTGCAAATAATCATATTCTCAAAACGTTTATCATAGACAAGCGGAGCGTGTCACGTCACGTTAATGTGGTATTCTAAGGTAATATTATATACTATGATAGTCTCTGATGACCTCAAAATTTATTGTCTTATAGAGCAATAAGATTAAGAGGAAAAAATATACCTAAGCTAACAATTACATCTGACACATCTAATTATGTTTTCACAAAAACACGTTTTTAAACTATAAATTATCAATATAATTAACTATTTACTATCTATCCATCGCTTAAGAAACTATAACTTATATATTCCTAATTTTTTTTCTCATATGGACCTCTGAAAATTCGTCGAGGACCTTTAAAAGTTAATATGTTAATGTTATCTATATGAGAGTTATACTGCACAGTAAAACGTAAAAGACAATAATATTATACACGTAAGATTGAAACCGATCAAATACTCACGAAACCCTTTACAAAGGAGTCCCCCAACATTACGACATCACACGACATGTATAGCTATGATGGTCAGCAGACGATCTCCGTTTGACAACTGACATAAATCTATTAGAATAGAGATTATATATATGGTTGAAATAAAATAAAAGGAACTGGGTGTTGCTAACTTAGGTATTAAAAAGGCAATATACATATCATGATAAATTAAAAAAAATTGGTTGCCTGTAAAGTCGGTATACGGGCGAAAGTTTTACGTGACAACGACTTTGAGTGGTAAAATAATTTTAATGTGAATATTCATTCGTATAGTAGTAAGAAGGATGAAATAATAGTAACAATTTAAAACATTTATTTATACAAAGAATTATATATAAAACATTAATTTACTAACTGTGCTCGAGTGGAAGGGACGCGTGCCTTTCACTTTTTATGTCTGTCTCTCTCGCTCTTAGGCGGGCTAACCATGCCCGAGTGGAATTGACGCGTGCCTCTCACTCGCTCTCATTGTGAGCGCATAACGTGAGCGGAGCGTAACGCAGTTTCTTGAAGTGTCACCCGGCAAACCAATTTAAAAGACGTTGTCACGTGAAAATTAAAATAAATAAGTGTAAAAAGTTTTAGTCCGAATCTTTTTCATTGTACGACAAAATGAAGTCTAATATACTGTTATTTCTCCAAACGCTGAAACATTTGCAACTTTATTCAAGGTTTTAAAAGCGTTCATGGCGTCGTTCAGTTTTATTGTAAGGTGTGGTGATGGTGATGGGCTCCGTGTGGAACTGTATAGTCCGCGTGCCAAGCCCAAACTATTATTATATACTAGCAACCTGCCCTCGCTTCAAAGAAAGATTCTTATGTACAGTGCTTTGATGGCGTAATCGCTCACTTATTTGTTTAATTTGTTCTTAAATATTTTTTTTTTCACGATAAAACATAGCTTATGTTCTTTCTCAAGCTCTACTTCATCTCTGTATCATATTTCATCAAAATCAGATCAATGATTTAAGCGTGATTGCGTAACAAATATACAGACGCCATTTATTCGTCAATAGATGGCGTAAGTAGTATATTAAATCGTAGTTTCGTTTGGTTAGTTTGTACACTTACGTATTACCAACGTTTCTTAAGATTTCTTTTGAAATATATTAGTTAGGATATAGAAATTGAGAATCAAAAGGAGTCTGAACTATACACGCAGAAATTTCTGTAAATTTAAACTAGTACTTATGTGATGATATGGTCAATCTGTGTAGGTCTTTCCTTTGATAATAATGAAGCTTGAAATTAAAGAAATTTTGATATTAGAAATTTAAATTACCAAGTTTATAGCTTTACTATTATTATTTTAGTATATGTATAGACTTACCTTTATAAACAGTAATCGCACCTGGCCTAGAGTAAAGATGCTTTAAAGTTTAAACGCAGATATGTATTATATATTTATACTCATATTATAACTACTGAACTGACATTGATAATTCTTGCATTAAATAAAAGTTACATCCTTTCAATAACGTGGACTATGTAAGATAAACATAAATGTTATAATCAAACATTTTTTGAGTAGAACGGATAGAACTTGTAGCGCGAAATAAGATAGAATTGGAGATTAATGTATTAGCATAAACACGTAAAAGAGGATTAAGTGTAGTAATGTGTAGTTGTGTGTTGCCCCCAGGACCGGCCGCTGGCGCACAACGCCACGGCGCGCGTGTTCCACAGCAACCAGAGCCTGGTGCTGCAGAAGGTGACGCGCCACAGCAGCGGCCGCTACGCCTGCTCCGCGCTCAACGCAGAGGGCGAGACTGTCTCCAACGAGCTGCACTTTAGAGTTAAATGTGAGTTCCTTACCATCTCGATTGAGGGACAAAGTATCCCCACACAACGACACAAGTCACCACCGGTTTACTTTACGTGCGCAAGGTTTTGTAACCTTGTGTTTACTTCTTCACTAGTACATTTTACTTACTTTGATGCTCCAAAATGTTTGCCGGAATATTTGATATTCATTTTAAATTAATTCCACGTATTTCTTAAAAGTACTTGATAAAAATACTAACAAACAAAAGGACAGACCTAAAAATGACACTTTTCATATTATTACATCCTGATCCCCCACCACTAAGAAGGTTAGGGAGATAGAGGGGAAAATAAAATTAACGAGAATTTTTCACTTCTAATAATTTAAAAATGTGCATTTAAGGTAGAATATAAATTTTGTATCTTAAAGCAACAAAAATGAACAACTTTTATGATAAATGTGAAATGAATCTAAAAGGTAAGTAGGTAATATGAGCAAGTAATGGATGAAGGACTAGTGTTCACCTGATCCCTGCGCCCTGCGCCCGGAGCTCGGTGTTGGCCAGCGAAGCTTTACACCCTTATTTATATCCGCTACTTAATCACCTCTAACACCCCATAATTGACTATTATTTAGGATTTTCTTGAGAATTTAAACCAAAAAATTAATTGTTCAGTAATTAGTTTACTGTTTAGGCAATTTGTCTTAGACATAAGGTTAAATTGAAAGGATTAACAATACATTGTGCAGTAAAATTAAAAAAATACATTAAAAAACGAACTAAAAGAGACTTTATGAATTATAAAATTGACAGTATAATCTATCAATCTTCTTTCTTATATATAAAAATTAATCCCTATTTCCCTTGGTCACGGCCTCACACGTAAACGGCTGGACCGATTTCGCTAATTCTTTTTTTGTTGTGTTTGTTATTGTCAGGAGAAGGTTCTTATGGAGAAAAAAATTAAAAAAGTTACGCGGCAAATTAGAAAATTTAAGAAAACTCAACGACCATATTAAGCTTTTGACAGCCAATTCGAATTCAATATTCATAGTTAAGACAGGACAACGTCTGTCGGGTCAGCTAGTTCAATATATATAAAAACGAATCCCTATTTCTCTTGGTTACGATATAACGCGTGAACAGCCAGACCGATTTCGCTAACTTATTTTGATTTGTTTATTATTGTCAAGTGAAGGTTGATATTTATGAAAAAAATGAGAAAATTGAGCAAAAAAATTAAAAAATTAAAGAAATCCGCCATATTCACGACCCTTCAATGGCCCACTGCTTCTGCCAGGTCTCCTCCTCAGAATAAGGAGGGTCAGCTAGTATTATATATTTGTAACAATTAAGCCATAATAATCATAAAACTAATAAAAAGACTGTGATAACATTTAGAAGTGTCTTCAATAAACGTACGTAACGTAAACGTTTTAAACCATTTTAAATTCTACGTTCAAAACTTTTCAACATAAACAAAACGCTTTTTGAGTTGTGCTAATGTATTCTCGCGAAATTTTATGCTCATCCCGCGCTTTCGTTGCTCTGCGTTGTGTTTATACACAAAAATAATGATTTACAACTCAGCTTGGATATTTGGAATTACGATCTACAGCTTTCGGACTTTTGTGTTTGTCCGCACTAATAGTCGACTATTCTACACAACTATATGTAAATATTAAACGCCATGTCACAAAATTTTAAAGTTTAGGACAAGAAAGAATACGTTTTTTTAATTATTTTTTTTACGACAATCAAACTCAAAATAGTTAATTTCAATCTATTACACACAAACTCTCACCTCCACAACTCGAACTCGCTACCAAATACTGAAATAATAAAATACATTACGCCCCATCAAACAACACAACACTTTTAGCCTCACTACTATATAAACTGCGCGATATCACTTGATTAACTAACTCAATCCTATCGAAACGAAAGTTATATATTGTCTACTCCATATAAGATAAAATAAACTACGCGCAAATACTCATTTATAAACGGTGTTGCTAACACTTACATACATATATTATGTTAGATCTATATATATATATAAAAGGAGAAGCTGACTGACTGACATATCAACGCAGGGCCTAAACTATAAGGGTTAGAAACTTGAAAATTTGCACAGGGGTTCCTTTTATAACGTAAGGTAGCACTAAGAAAAGATTTTTGAAAATTCACCCCCTAAGGGGGTAAGACTGGGGTGCAAAGTTAGTATGAAACTTTGGCGTTTTTGAAGTTATTCAAATGAAATTCAGTATGAACGTTCTTCATTGGAAGTCATGAAATAGGGGTAAAATATTTTTTTCGAAAGTAATCCCTTAAGGGGTTGAAAAGGGGGTGCAATGTTAGTATGACTACGTCATGAAATTATTAAACATGTCTACAGACGATCTCCTGTAGGTTAATACAACTACCCTAATATCGCAAACGAAGTTGCGGGTAAGAGCTAGTATTATATATTTATTCATTAAATATAAAAAGAAATACATTAATATGAAAAGAGAGGAAAGATATAAAATGTTACGTTATATATGTATATATTGTATATAGTAATTTGGGTAAAGCTATTTAATAGAATAGTTGTGAACGGGTATAAAGACAAACCCAGAAGTCCGAAACAATCAGCCGGTGGGTGGAGTGGTGGCGGACAATGGCTTGAATTAATGAATGGTGACCACGTTGTTGTCGCTCCTACAAATTAAGAAGTCACAATACGGAAAGTTATTGTTTGGGTTGCTGAGCCTTGTCCTCGTCCTCGTCCTCGTCCTCGTCGGGCCAAAGTTTATTTCAATTGTTTGGGACTCATATCGCTTCAACACATTTTGTGTTAACAAGCACTTTTAATTCGTACAGTTGTTTTTAAGCCTACGACTGTAATCACATTATTAAAATTTATTATTTCTTGTCTAAGCGTAACTTTTTTTTTTGGAATTCGTAAGAGGTCCATTAAAATTGGTGAGAATTTGTGACCTATTTTTTTTATTATTTTTTTTAGAATTTGTGAGAGGTCCATCATAATTGGTGAAAGATTGTGACCTTTTTTTTAAGAATTAGTAAGTCTTCCATTATAATTAGTGAAAGTTTGTGCCCTTTTTTTTAAGAATTAATAAGTCTTCCATTATAATTGGTGAAAGCTGAGTCTTCCATTATAATTGGTGAAAGTTTGTGCCCTTTTTTGTAAGAATTAGTGAGTCTTTCATTATAATTAGTGAAAGTTTGTGCCCTTTTTTTTAAGAATTAGTAAGTCTTCCATTATAATTGGTGAAAGCTGAGTCTTCCATTATAATTGGTGAAAGTTTGTGCCCTTTTTTGTAAGAATTAGTGAGTCTTTCATTATAATTAGTGAAAGTTTGTGCCCTTTTTTTTAAGAATTAGTAAGTCTTCCATTATAATTGGTGAAAGCTGAGTCTTCCATTATAATTGGTGAAAGTTTGTGCCCTTTTTTGTAAGAATTAGTGAGTCTTTCATTATAATTAGTGAAAGTTTGTGCCCTTTTTTTAAGAATTAGTGAGTCTTCCATTATAATTAGTGAAAGTGTGTGCTCTTTTTTTAAGAATTAGTGAGTCTTCCATTATAATTGGTGAAAGTTTGTGCCCTTTTTTTAAGAATTAGTGAGTCTTCCATTATAATTAGTGAAAGTGTGTGCTCTTTTTTTAAGAATTAGTGAGTCTTCCATTATAATTGGTGAAAGTGTGTGCTCTTTTTTTAAGAATTAGTGAGTCTTCCATTATAATTGGTGAGAATTTGTAACCTATTTCTATTGGTATTGGTTAGAGGTCCATTGGAATTGATGTGAGTTTATGACCTATTGGAGGAGATTTTTGATCACTATTAACCAACCTGATATATGAACTAGTTCTGTCATAATGATGATTCTCACAAAACAGTTCTTGATAATATGATGTTCAGCGGATCGCTTGTTATCGTAAACTGGTAAAAGAAAAATGAGAAGGGTTCAGAATAAATGTCCTGCAATAAAAATTATTTACGATTCTTTATACAGCAAATGATTATCATACCTGTAATGTATATTATTATTATTTTTAAATAACGTCAGTGGTTTGACCATATATAACATTTGTTCCGGTATTTTAGGTAGTCTGATAAGCGATCGCGTATAATAAACTCTGTCTATAGTACTATTGTCATAGAATGAAAGTCGAATAATACCCATTACTGTACAGCAATACGTATATACATGCAATTTAGCCGGAGCCGAGCAGTGCCTATGGATTCAGACCCAAGTGTAGGTTTAAAGAGCTCTTGCATAATATATTAACTCTCACCTCCACCACTCGACCTCGCTAATGACAATATATAATAAAGTAAACTTACGTTAACACTAACTTCCATGTATGTAATTTTTGGATTATGGATTAAAAAAAATTCCAAATTCAAATTAATGTATATTAAATTCAAATTTGGAATTTACTTTCAATCTGTATTCAAAAATCCTTCAAATTGATATAGATAAATGCATTCTTAATTTGAATTTTACTTACAGAAGTTTGAACTTGGAATCTATATTCAATCCGTAATTAAATGATTTTAAATTTAGATTGATTATTAGTTTCGGCCGAAAAAGGCTACAGTATCTAAAGATAACTAACCGTACCCGCGACTACGTCTGCGTATGTCTTAGCACGCAGAAATATATAGATTAGTGACTATATTATGAGTCAATAGACAAACGCGTGGCGCCATCTACGTGGCCATTCACATTAAAGTACCTGATAAAAACTTTAAATGAAAATATCTTTTGATTGAGTGAACCGATTGCGATGCAACAGAGGCTAACTGTTACTCTGAAATCCTCACTATAAAATTATATATGAATTTCAATCAAATGGAGTCAGTACATTACACTTTTATCACGCACAAACAAACGACAAACGGACAAATTTTGTAAGAACTGTTGAAATGGTATCTATAGGTTATCTGTTAACTCCTCTCCTTTTTTTTATATACATGCAATGTAAAAATTGATTGATTGATAAAACTCTCTAACTAAACTATTTACCCCGCCTAATAACGTCATTCTTCATGGGAAGGGAGTCTTGTCGTAGCCCAAAGGTCAAAGGTACAAAAACGGCAAATCTACAGATTTATTACATGTATAGATATAGATTGCTGTAAGAATTCCACCTGAATGAAGAATATCAAAGAAACAAAACATATTTATAATATCAAATGTGATTAATTAAGCATAAACGTAGCGAGTGGAGGCGCCGTGGAGACACCAGGGAGACACTAGGGAGACACCAGGGGGACGCGAACCCAGATGAGAATCGTAACTTCGTCTTGACATTGAACAACTGGGCTGATGGTTAATATCATTTGTTTCTAAGAGAAGCTCATCAATTCTGTATTATAATTTAGGAGTTTTCCTTATTGGAGACCAGACGATGGTATATAAAGGAAATTTTGATTAACCACAGATAAATTAAAATATAGAGATTTTGATTACCTGCCTAATGAGTGTTTCAAATTTTGCAATTATTTTCTAAGTATTGCAAAATTACACAGTCACATGTAAATGAGCATATTAACATGCACTTAAGACAGGAAGCCGAGTAGAGTCTGATGCTTGACTCTTAGAAACTTTTAAAGAGCTCTTCTAATACATATAAACTCGCCCTTACCGTTCGACCTCGTTACAGAGCTTATAAGTTGTCGAATATTAATAACTAGCGGCCTGCCCCGGCTTCGCACGGGTGGATAATGTTTTTTAAACATTTTGGCTTTCCCGCATTTTGGTGCCCCCTATCTCGCTGCGTTGCTCACTGTGCTGCGTAACGCGCCACACCGGCCCGTACGAGTGTATTTTTTGTTTATATTGACATTTTTAATTTCGTAATATCTTTTGAATGGAATGTCTGATTTCAATACATTAAAAAGTAATCAACAGGTATTGAAACAGTCTTAAATACTAAATAATTTATTTGGATAACAATTAATGCAAAAGTATGGAAAACATGGTCTGATTAAGATAAATATTTCTAATAACTTTTAAAATGTAAAAAAGCAGTTATAATGACATAACTACAATAGTTAGACATATAGTCTCGCGACATTTTATATAGATATTGATACGTTCTATAATATTGTAGAACATTTTTTTGTTCTATCATCAATACTCTCCGCAGCGCATGCGATGAAACACATTTTTTGGCTAATTTTTTTACACCTTGGGTGGTTGGTTAGTAATAAATATAGCCTATGTAACTCAGGGATAATGTAGCTTGCTAACGGCAAAAGAATTTTCGAAATCGGTCCATTAGTAGTAGACACTGTATAACAATACCGTGTCATAATTAACTCAAGTATTTGCGACCCCGAGACGTCCGTCGCCCACGCTTCTATACTCTATGAAAACAATATTGCAGCTATAATGGTGATTAAATTTATCAGATAGTCTATAGCAGCTATCGTCTAAGAAAAAGTAGTGGGGATTTTTTTGTTAACCCCGGCGAAATATCCTAAAGATATCTGATTTCTGAGCTGAGCTGCGTCGCGTGAGAACTAATTATGTGTGACGCGTTCCTCTCGCCTCGCAGTTACTGCGCTTTCAAAGTTAGAAGTATACTCTCATTCCTTGGACTATAATAATATAAAATAAAAGTTTTTAGTGGATTTGAGTGGTAAAGGTAAAGGAAAGGTGTCCTTCGTGTCCGCTCCCTGCATTGCGTCCGCTTCATTATTAATGCGTACGACATAATTGCTCCTTGCCCTAATTCCAACTCCTAACTCCCGAAACACCACTAAAGCGACGAGGTTAGGGGACTAAACTTATCTTAATATTTCTAAATTTATTAGAGTAGTAGTATGGTGGAGCTTTAAGAATTTAAACGCTCTACCTTAAGAGGACATCTTGCTTTTTCATTATGTTCAAATGATTTTTGTTTCCTAATGGTAATTCCAAGATTTAAAGCCGATAAAGTATTGATTTAAAAAAACAATATATTGCAAGAAACTTCTAGTCTTTTAAAATCAGTAATAACTGAATATTTGTGCGAAAAGTTAGTTAACCATCTACCACTTGACGTCGATAACCAACATAAAATAATTAAAGCATTAAAAATATCAATAACTCGTGATCCTTACACTATTTGCACTACTTGACAATGTTTACTGTGTGAAATAACTTGATAAACTGTGTCAATACTAGTTAAAGAGATAACAAATATATTCGAGAATTGAAATAAAAACAAAATTACAGATTATTAACAGTACTACCAAGTAAGGTTGAAGTTTAAAGACTTCTTTTGCTAGTGTAATTAGCTAGTCGTTAAATAAATGTTCGAATCATATAATACTTCCTGCTAACAAATCTAATATTTGGCCAAAAAATATATGTTAGAGCAAAATAAATGTGGTAAAACTATAAATAGGTAATTCCTGAGTTCATTTCTCATCCGCCTATTGTGTCCATATCGGCGAGCGACCTTGATCCACGTCAAGCAATTCATCTTATCCAACTTCGCCGAATTCACCATTAGATCTGATTGCAATCACAAAAGAAAATGTCGGAATCAATGAGAAGTAATTTAGAGTAATTGAATGCTAACCTAAATATACAGAAAGTAAATCCAAACTGTTTTAGAATTATATAATCACTAGTCAACCCGTACCGGATTCGTCCGGGTGCAAGTTACCACATGTACTTAGGGTTAATTTCACATTGTGATCGTTGTATCACTATATTTTAATTTTTAATTTATATATATCTAATTCCCAAACACATAACGGCCACACAGCTCGACATGCACTTCACCCCCACGTCGCTAGATGGCGTACGAGCACACTCGTTTGTTTACTTTGTATTCTTAAGTATCTTTTTCGCGATGTTTTATCGTTTATTCTTCCTCAATTTCTACTTATCTCTCTATCATATTTCATTAAAATCAGTTCAGTGATTTAAGCCTGATTGTGTAATAGACAGACAGACGCCATCTATTCGTCAATAGATGGCGTAAGTTGTATATTAAATCACACTTTCGTTTGTTTAGTTTGAATTTTTTAGTATTTCTTACGTTTCTTAAGAGTTACTTTTGATATTTACTTAGGATTGGGATTATATTACATAGAGTAAAGGAATACAGTATAAAATGAATAAAGTAAAATAAGATTACCTGAAAATTATATTTTGTTCTTTGTTCTCTGGTATATATACTACATTCAACTTTTTTTATAAAAAAAATATATTTATTAAATATTGAAGCAAATACAGACGGAAAATAAAAAATATTGAAAAATGTTTTGCAGCACGCTTTTTTATTTTATACATTTTAATAAGTTTATTGTTGTAACGTTAAAAACAAGACTAAATAATTATACAGAAGCGATACTATAGATGTTATTGTTAGTAATGTAATTTAAATGGAGTCTACTATTGTTATTTGTAAAATCGGGTTCTGGATAGTAATTCTTTTTCATTTCACACATAATGTTAGTCTTCTTTTAAGATAATTATGGTAAATAAAAATTACTTAATATCCTAAGTTTGCTTTTGCCTCGAATAGTTCTAATCTCCGCACCTATTAATACACCAGAACCTTTGCCTAGTTTGCAAAAAAACTAAAACCAGGTGTAGGACAAACACGTCACCACCCAGAACTGCTGGCGAGGATATTACAGTAATATTCGTGAGCATTGGGCCGAGCTTGGTTCCAATTTACTTGATAGTTTCGCTATCGCCCACCTCAATCGCAAGTCTCCATTTCAATCTGCGGAAGCGGTGACTATTACAGAGATAGTTAAATTGAGATCCGAATACGATAATGTTGCCTCATTTCCTAGACCCTACTCGAATCACAATTGACACGTTACCAGATATTCCGGATCATTTTTTGTGTAAGCAGAATTTGCTATTTTGGTCTTCTTTTCTACTTTTCATTCAAGTGTAATCACAATTATTTCACGCGTTTGATACAGATCTTATATGTATTTCATGGACAAATTACCAACAAGACTACTCTCGTCAATAGCTCTCATTTAAATGACATGTTTGATTGGTAACTGACAAAATTATACGATAATGAATATAAGAAAAGGCATACACTACACTTGATACTTTATATTATCTTTCTTTTAATGAGCTAAAGTCTTCGTCAAAATTCAAAATAATTTATTCTTTACAGATGCCCCTTCGTGTCGTAGTGGTGGAGTATCAGTAGTGGGTGCAGCACGAGGGGAGTCAGTAGTCATAGTATGTGAAGTAGATGCTGATCCTCCTGCTGCTGTCTTCAAATGGAAGTTCAACAATTCTGGAGAAACGTTAGACGTTGCTGCTGACAGATACACGTCCAATGGAAGTGCATCAAGTCTGAAGTATGTACATATATTATTAATGATTGGATAACATACGTCAGTGTTTGTAATACCTTTATCCGATAAATATTTCGAACAATAAAGGAATAAGCTAAACATCGTTTTGAGATTTCGACGTAAATTCAGTCAAAATCGGATTCCATGAAAAGCCAGCTCATGCAAATCCTTTGCAATTGAGCAAGTTTGTCGAAATGAAAAGTTTAATCAGCGTAAATGTTTGTTATTCACTGATTCAGAATTGAATTTCAAGCTTGTCAATTACACAATCAGAAAGGAAAAACGTCCTGCTGTGCAAAAATGAAGCTAATTTTCGTATTCGATTGGCTTTTATTGTATCCATTTTTTAACTGCTTTAAAATTGAAAAATATTGCTTCATCATACTCCTTCTGACTTTCAGAGGTTAATTTTTATGTGAAATTTGATCATTAACACAGATAGCTAACGTTTGATAATTGGCTAATATTCCTTAGCGGTTTTCTTAAGATATCTTTAAAATTATTTAGTGTGTTCATAGATTTTGAGACTTTATAAAATATTCTAAAAAGAAACAATTTCCAAAATTATTACAAATTGATTGAGGATGATATTATGTTTGTTTAGTTTTATAATCCTTTGTATTCAGATACACACCAGTAGCAGACCTGGACTACGGAACCCTATCATGCTCCGCGTCCAATGAAGTTGGTACTCAGTTGGCGCCTTGTGTCTTCCAGATGGTTGCTGCCGGTATAAAAAAATTAAATAGATTTTACTGACTGAAGTACCCTATAGGTTTCGATTATCTTATGAATATTGGCATGAAATATCTTGTGATTACGTTGACTTAGAAGTTCCTTTTTTGAGGGATGAATCCCCAAAAATATTAGAATCAATTTCCATCAAGTCGGCATTGTTAAGAATAATTATTTCATCTAATAAAAATATTTTTTCAGGTAAACCTCACGCACCAAGAAACTGCACATTATGGAACCAGACAGCAGATTCTGTGGAAGTGTCCTGTGTGGCTGGCTTCGACGGTGGACTTCCTCAGCACTTCCTGCTAGAAGTGTACTCTGGAAATGAATATAAGCCAAGGTTAGAGACAATGGCTTTAAAGTTATCTATACTGTGGTAATAACGCTCATAAAGGGCAAGGCATAAACATTTTGATTGTCTTAGACTAGCCGATAGCTTTATTTTAACAATATCCCTTATTGTTCCTATTGGTCGCAAGCAGTTTGACAATTGATTCCTTAGAGTGTTCTTTTACTACACAGTTTAGTTGGATATTAGGTAGCGAAGTTGAATAATTGTGGTATTGGCATAATAAGTAACATTTTTAATATTTACAAATACGAGATTTCTAAACTACTACTGGCCATTGTCATGTCATCCTACCAAAAATGTAAAAATGGTGTCTAAAATATATCGTTTGCTCTCGTTTGCCTTTTAAATAAAAAAATATAAACACTTCCCTAATGAAGCTAGCGAAGCTTAATGTTTTTGTACGTTGTATATTTTGGCCTAAAACGATTCATATTTTCCCCAATTTCAACGAAATCTAAAGAGGACGTTTTAATTACATCATCTTACACAAACCGAGCTAATGGAGAGCTCTTTCTAATCATACTCCACTCGCAATAAAACCAACATTTAACTAATAACGGTTGAGGGGGATTCTGCAAGGTGGAAGGTGGGGGAGTATTACTTTTAACCTTACAATGTTCAAACTTCTGTCTATTTATATCCGTCTGCCTCAAACGGATTAACCTATTTTGATATCCGTCTAAAGGTCAGATTTATAAATACTTTTCTGACCAATTTTTTGATAAAGTGAATATTGACTATCATAGTGGTACATTGTAACCTTTGAATGAATGAATGAATAAACTCCATATTGCACACAAAAGAAACATAAATGAGGATCATGGGAATTTATAACTTTAGTATTTTGTTAATTTTGTGTAAACCCTCATGCGATTCCCTGTCTAGGGTTCGTAGTGTAGCTAATTTGATGGAACGAAGAAATGGAGGCGTCCTATTAAATTTAAATCAAAACTACCTGCAAAGCAGATTGATACAGCTCATTAACTAATTGATTAACCCGACGAAGGCTGCACATTGTGGCGGTAATAAATACAATTTTTATTTAACGTTTACTTCTGAATGATATTTCACAATTAACGAGACACGCGAGCTCGTTAAACTCGGAAGTGCTCTCATTACGCATTAACAGCAGCCGGCATTACCGCGATACATGTGCCTGCTCCCCACCTCACCCACCTGGGTATATGAAGCCATGGTTACGTTTATTTATTTAACTAATTCTATCCCGAGGATGTACGGCCTTTGTTTTATATTCTAATACAGTTTAGACGATCCTTTTTAATTTTTACTATTCATAGTCACACTATGAGCGCCGAAATGTCGACCGCCACTTTGTCCTAGCGATCGGACGCGTTAGCTGTTATATAAATTACAAAATCTAAGAGTTGACTATTTAGTAATTCACAATTAGGTTTCACTAGCCGACCAGAGCGAACTTTTGCGTGTAGCTCCGCTCCTATGGGTCGTAGCGAGATGTTAAACAGCCTAAGTTACGCCTCGTTACATCAGCTATCTGCCAGTGAATGTCCCGTCAAAATCGGGCCGCCATTTCTGAGATTAAGCGGAACAAACAGACAGAAAGACAAAAATTACAAAATTTTGTGGATTTGGAAAATGGAAAATGGCTTAGTGATCCTGAGTAAAGCTGTATGTCTGTCTGTGGCATAGTAGCGCTCAAGACAGTAGACTGACTTTGATGCGGTTTTATTTGTATGAAGATCTTGTCAGTCGTTTGAAGACTACCAGCTCATTTCTAACTTGAGAGCTGCGTGACAGAAAGAACGGTAATTCTTGATACCTTTCTTTCTATATTATTAGGTATCGAATAGAAACGGGTATTAAGCTTTTTCAAAAAAACCGTAACACGTTTTTTTTGCATTTTATGATTATTTGTCTGCTGTGTTTGTATTGACTGCAGTTTTTATTATTATTTTTTTCAACAATTCGATAAGCTAATATAGATTCTTTTAAAACGATGTCGTGTGGATATCGATACTTGGTCGGGGGTCATTTAAATTTAAATTTTATAGTTATAAGATCATTTTGATTTACAAACATTCACTAATATGTTGCTTATATCTTCATATTAAAAATTTAATAGATAAGTTTCCGATTTAGAGAGCAAAAAAGGAAGGTAATAAAAATTAATAATTATAAACATAATTGAGTAAAACCCTGAAAACCTATAGATAAAGATAAAAAAATGTGATTACAATTGTTTAATGCAATCTGAAGTATAACACAGCGTCGAGCAGGGACGGCGGCAGCGGAGAGGTAATGACGTGAAAGGGTTTCTAATCAGGACGCGACAAAAGACGCGGACAATGGCCGCTAACGAGGTTTCTGTCCCTACCCTTTCCCCTACCCCTAGTATCTCTTGTAAAAATTCAGCTATAAATTGTCGAGGTCAAGTCTGCACCCTCCCTTGTCTGCTTCATACATTTTTAATCTTCTTAGGTTCTTTATAAAAGTTCCTCAGGTTATTTAGGTAATTTCTTAGTTATAGCCTAGATTTTTTATATTGTATGCACGGATACTAAATTTAACGAAGAATTTATAACTATTATTTAAAAAAAAATTCAAAAATGTTCACCCTAACAGGGCTTAAACATTTTCAAATGACAATTACATTGTTTTTGACTTCTTAGGTAATGAAATAACGTTTATATTTTGTAGTAGCCAACTAGCTCTCACTTAGCTGAGATATATTTAAGCTGTTCACTCACTCACTCATTCATTCATATTGTACCCGACCTATGATGAATCATCTCTTATCGTTAAGACAGGGTTCGTAACAACCGTTTTCGTTCTCCGACTGACTGCAGCAAATCCAGCTACCACGGAAAACTATTTTCATTTTTAGGGTTAATATATACCCTATGACGCTCACAAATAATGTAGGTTTCTATTGGTAAAAGAGTTTTCAAAATCGGTTCAGTAAATCCAGTGATTACTTTCCACAACCTTACAAATTCTACCTCTATATAATATTAGTTTAGATAGAGATAATGTACCCTAGGCTTGTGAGCCAGGAACTGCTTGGCTTCTTATTTAAAATACATGAATATACGTGATGTACAGCAATGTGAGTCAACTCGACATGAAAATGATTTCATGAAATTAAATCAATAAAAAAATCAGGCGTTACTTTGCGGAAATTCATGATTTAAAATTTCCGCGAATTACAGCAAGGTAACATGTTGATTCCTTTTTAAAAAAAAATTAAAATAAATGGAGCCTCAATTATTTTAATTTAGTTTACATTCCTTGCTCACCCTGAATAACCACTACTGGTGCTGAAATGTTAAAATAATATGTATCTTTGAGTTGTTTAGTATGTACTTAGGTAAGATAGGTTCTAAGTGTATATGATGTTTGATTTGATTATGCTACATTTAGTATACATTTTTTGGATTAAAAATTGCACTTGTAGCCTCATTAAAACTGAAATGCAGTTTCATTGGTTTAAAAATAAAACAAACCCTCTGAAAAAATTATTTCCCCCGCCTAACAACGTCTCTTTTTACGGGAGAGGAGTCTTCTCCTAAAGATCGATCGATTCACTCAGACTCTTCCAATTTAACCAGTCCATCTATATATCGTTCGCAATAATGAGCAGCAGTAAATAGGCTCGTAAAGGAATAATGCAGTGGAATAGTCGATTGAACAGTTTTATTTGCGCAATAACGTTTAGAACAACAATAAATGATGGGAGTGTTGTTTACGAGAACCCCTATTGGAACTTCAATAGAACGTTCAATTATACGTTTACTGTATGAAAATTGCTCCATAGGTATATTATAGTAGCTCAATAAGCAGTGTTATATCTACGACCGAGAAAACCAGAAACAGATTTAGAAAGCTACTTTATTATACACTAGCTGAATCCCGCGAATTCGTTAGCATGTTGCACTGCTCCTATGGGTCGTAGCGAGATGATAAATAACCTATGTTACTCCTTGTTACATCAGCTATCTGCCAGTGAAAGTCCCGTCAAAATCGGTCTAGCCATTTCAGAGATTAGTCGGAACAAACAGACAGATATACGTATACATCCATATGCACTTAGTAAAAAGCGGTTATTTTAATATTACATGACTTTCCAATGAAGAACCTTCATACTGAATTTCATTTGATTAACTTCAAAAACGGAAAAGTTTCATACTAACTTTGCACCCCCGTTTTACCCCTTAGGGGGTGAATTTTCAAAAATCCTTATCCCTGTGTAAAATGCCAAGTTTCTAACCCTTATAAATTAGGCCTTGCGTTGATATGTCAGTCAGTCAGTCAGTTTCTCCTTTTATATATAGATAACATTACAATTTTATTTATTTGTATGGATAAAAAAGTAATATTCAATTTGCAAATTCACTAGTCAAACTGGCGGAAGTATCGGAGCTGAGCTTAGAAATTGCCAAGCGGGTGGAAATATCTTTAAAATAAATTCGCAGAAAATTCTAGCCAGTCAAACTTCAACAGTGTTGCTATTGGAATTAATTATTTTTTAGGTAGGAATTACATTACGAGCCTATAGAGATGTAAAAAGATACTGTACAGCAATACTATAAACATATATTATAGACAGGATGTTCAGATGCTTGTGACCCAAAAGTCTAGGTCAAGGTATAAGGACGTCCTTTTTATATGATCAAGGCACTCACCATTCATGCTAGAGCTTAAGCAATATTAAAATAGGTATATTTCTCATTTATTTTCATTTAGTTTATGCCAATACTATCGATCTATATATTTTTAAACCCAAAACAAAACTATTAAAACACTATCTGGCGATTATCAGACTTGGAATATACTCGGTTTCAAAATTCCGTAGAATCCATCTTATAGATTGGAATAAGAATGACAAAGCTTTAAGACTAAAATATTAAAGGCTGTGGATATATTTTCTTTCTCCTTATGAGATATATTATGTTATATGTCTGCTCTATATTAAATATACATCTTATAATTAATATAGAGCTAAGTTTTTATTTAGCTATAAAATTAATTGGAATAGTCCGTCATCATTGTGTGTCCGCCATCTTGGATTTAGAATGTCCCTTATCCAGCAAACAATATCATTAACATTCCCACAAAATAAAAAAATGGATTTTAATAAAGGCCGTTAGAAATAACTACTTAAAAGTCAATCGCAAATTCTAGTTAACAAGATTCAAAATAAACAATCTAGTTATAATAAAATATAAGCGTGCGAATCCGATCAAGTGTCATAGACGCGTTCCGATTGAGCCGCATGTGGGCCAGACTTACTCCCTCTCCTATCCCATTAATGCTGTGGGTCTAGTGGACTCTGGGCTCTTGCCTAGGGTCCGCTGAATCCGCATCATTTTTCTTCTTCATTCCCCCTTCCCACTCTATCTTCGGGGATGCAACGCATCGACAAAACGGGAGAGTGTTTCTTGTTTTTCCGATGTCCACAGGCGATGGTGGCCACTTACTATCATGTGGACCATCTCCTCGTTTGCATCTTATCTATTATAAAAAAAAAAAAATTTTTTTCTCACCCGTATTGATATTGGTCAGTAATTGTCCGTATTCAAATGGAATGACCATAAATATTTAAATTGAGTACTCTTTGAGCGGGGTATTTACATTTCAAACGAATATTAAACTATTGAGGCGCAGTCACAGGCGCAGGTAAAGGCGTACGTTCATTATTTTAAAGCTATGTTTATAATCCGATATATGAAATATAACGTAAAATTTTCTCTTTAATGTACAATATATAAAATTTAAAAGATCATTATCCCAATTGATATATATCCTGAAATTTAAAAAAGAAATCCAATTGGAATTAAGTCACCTTTTGAGTACTTAAACAATATAATAATTGCTTGAGCCTACCTATAGATATTTAATTATAACACGAGACGACTCAGTGTGTCAAATAAAGCGATTCTATTAGTTCTTAACAAACACATCCCTCGCTATGCATCCTCGCACATCTCTGATGGAAACGAAGCCTTATTCCCAAAAAAGTGGAGTAATTTGTTATTCAATATCAAAATATCTCACAATAGCAACATGTTTGATATCATCTTGTTGGTTGGTTTCTTGGAAATATCTAATGAATGGAAATGGTTTCCTAGATGTTATCCTATCTCCTGTCGATGGTCCTATCTCCTTTTATACAAATATATCCATTTATCAAAGAAGTCCTATACAATTAAGATAAAACTTGATAAAAAACTACTTTTTCTTCCTAATATTATTAATGTTTGTGTGTTTGGATATGGACGTTTGTTACTTAATGACACAAAAACCGCTGAACGGATTTTGATGAAAATGACAAATGGGCTACTTTTTATCCCGGAATTATTAATATTTACTGAGGTATAATAAAATATGTTTAGTAAATAATAACTAAAGATGAAAGCAATAAAAATTGCAACACTATATAACCATTCTATCACATGATTTGAACACCGTGTGACGTCATGTCGTGTAGAACGCGGTTATTATCAACGTTTTCGTAGAGCAATGAGCAAAGTTAATTACTGCCATACAAAGTCTCACTCAGTGTTTTCGAAGAAATGTTAAAATAGTTTTTGAAAATACAAAATAAGTTCACTCTAAATCCAAAATAGTGGACTCCCAAGAAGGTGGACTAGTTATTTATGTATTTTTTGTTATCATAAGTTAGAATTTAATTTCATTCAAATTATCTAAATTTTGCACTCTTCCCTTGAACAGGGTTAACCTGACATCAGATGAGCCAATATGGACGGTGCGAGGGCTGGAGTGGGAGGTGAGGTTCCGGCTGGTTGCTGTGGCTGTCAACAGCAAAGGACGGTCACCACCCGCTAGGTTGGATGACCTCCTGTTTCCTGATCCTGAAAAAAGAACAGGTATTTAATTATTACTATTATTTGTCACTAGTTAGAAAACTAATCTTATTTCTTGTATAGTATTGACTTCATTACTGAATAGGGATGCATTAATATCAGGGACCTATCGATATAATCATTTTTCGAGGTCTATGAAATTTCTGACAGCAGTGATGGCCGAATGGTGAACACTTGACTTGGAAGGTCAGGGCATATCTCTGACTTTTCTTAATTATGTGTGTTTAAAGCAATTAAATATCACTTGCTCTAACGGTGAAGGAAAATATCGTGAGGAAACCTGCACTCCTGAGAGTTCCCTAAAAGTTCTCTGTCGATGTGAGAAGTCTGCCAACCCGCACTGGGTGGTAGATTAAAACCTAACACCCATATACACTCATTCTTAAGAGGAGACCTGGCTCAGCAGAGGCCTATTAATGGGTTCTGCCAGTTGTGGGTAACAAATAATTGTCTAGAAGAATTTGGCGTTCGATATTTTAATATTCATATCGATAATCACAGCTTGTAAACGTCACGATATCGATATTAAGCTTTCAATATCAGTATCGCTATTTAAAATTTGTGAATATCGCGATATTGATACTTTATCATTATCGCTCATTCCGTGTACCGTGTATAACATTCATAAATATTGATGATTAATTTCTTTAGATATCGATGATTTATATCGATTTTTTTCACTGCTCACTGAAATATCGATATGACAGAATACCTTATTCTTTTTTGTAGTTGATAATTTCGGTAATTGTCTTTCGATTTTTATAAACTACTAAATAAAACGATATTTTTCTCTATAGAAATACCGCTATATTTATCGCCATCTATGATATGAATAGTAAACCAGAAATCAATTTCGTAATGTCCTAGATAAATATTGAATACAATATTGATCAGTTCAAATGAAACAGCAAAAAACTTTACACCATAAAAATATATGGAGCGATCGCATAACTCGTTTACCCGAATCACTAAGCGAAACTCAATTTGTGAGCTAAGAGTGAGTCCCGCGGGATCCGAGGCTTCGGCTTATCCGGAGAATTATTAGGGGAAAACATTACCCGGGATACAGTGACGTCATTCCCGGCGTTATGATGCTCGTGACCGCAATCAAGGAGTTTGCAGCTCGACATTGCTCCATTACGACTCCTACATTTGTCTTTTTGAGGATTCAATTGATGTCGTGGAAAATGTCCTGTCAAATAATCATTACGCGGATTCGCTTTGACGGATCTTTGTCACTTTGCTTCTATTAAACGGACATCTTGGCTATTATCATCCTTTTGTGTACTGTTAGTAACACCGTTTATAAATTAGTGTTCGCGGGTAGTTACTTTTATATTATTTCAAGTATATCGACGTGTAGACAATATATTATACTATATTATACCTTTAGTGCGATAGATTAGTCTCAGTCTCTCTGGTGTTGTCGCGCAGTGTATATGGAAGTTAGTATTATAGTGTCGTGGTTAAGGTCACCCTTCTTAAATTCCACGTAAGTTTAGATTATAATCTACCGTAGTTAGAGTTCGGGCAAGGGCCTTGGTCACAAGTCCAAGGCAATGCTCATTCTATGACAGTCCTAATATTAGAATTGTACATTACTGTGGTAACATATATTTTTGAATAATAAAACTTGGTCTACGGCCTACATAGAATTTTCTCTTTCAAAGAATTTGAAATGAAAAATATGTATAAAAATTATAAGAATTTTAGTTCCTTAACCGGTTCACAATTATGTGCCTACCTACATTAAAAATTTTCAATTTTAGAATTATTGATTGAACTACATTTTTCGATGGGTATGTCTGAAAATAGACCCCACCCCTAAGTTTTTATATATTCTTTCCGATCAATAGTTAATACAACTTCTTTATTTAACTTTGGTTTTAGGTTTTAAATTCAAGACACGATTTAATATCAATAGATGCATATACAGCACTATTTATCTCGTAAACAATAAACACATTAAACCTCTTGATCTCGTAACTACCGACCACAAATTAACCGAAATCCAAATTATTTTTATCGGAAGGCTCATTGGCTGGCGTTCTCTACGGTGATAGGAAAAAATTAGGTAGGAAGCCTGCGGATAGGCGGATAGGATAGCTTCTTACCGGCCCAGCCTCTGCAGTCTCAAGATAATCCCATTTTAATTAAGGTTCGTCCAGGATCCTCCGCCAGATTAATCAAGAGCCCCTCTTAATGTCTTGGTCGGGATTCGCTCCCAACTACATCTGCCCTTAGCTTTGACTTAGATACATCACGTTGCGTTGCCGTACCGCTCCGATCTGTTATGATTTGTCTTTGTCATCTCTGCTTGTAACACACGAGCTTCTCCGTTACGAGTATGTTCTGCATTGCTTATAATATCCATTACAATACTGCAATTTAATCCTTCTAATTAAAATTATTAAAATAAACTGGTCAATATATCAAAAGAAATTTTTAGCAAAAAGTGTATGATGGAGCTAAATAAGAGAATTTTTATCCTTCAATGAAATTTTTAATTCCACCACTAAATGGGCAAGGGAAATGCAAGTCCACATACATCGCTACCGAAATACGGTGAGTTGAGTCTCTTGATTTCAGGAATAATTTTATCCCAGATCTCTTATAGATAGCTAGCTTATTTTAGTCGGCCATCACCCCCTCTCGTATAATATATATGATAGCGAATCAAGTCACGTTTTAAGGGTGAAATAACGTTGACTAAATATTTATAACTGTAGTTCCGAGGGTCACTAGGTGACCTGCTTTTGTTTATTTTTTTTTGTGAATTGGACCTAAATATTATGTAGATCATAAAACAGCTAATTTAAATCACTTCATATGTTACTTAATATTCTATAAATTAAATGCTGCATATTTCATTCAACCTACCCTCACTTATATATACTATATAATATTAGCTATTTGCATAAAAAAATAATCGAAATGGTCTAACTTTGTAAAAAATCAAATAAAAAATTTTAAAAAAAATTGTTTTCGTTTCCAAAAATTCAATTGAAAAGCTCAATAAATGAAATAATAAATACATTGCTTTAATTATTTAAATATATAATTTTATGACTCTATAATAGGCTTTGAAGTAGTTGAAGTACTGCATGCCAACCGGTTGTCAAAAATTTCAGCCCCATATCTCTTTAACTAGTCATTATATTACAAAAATATTTGGTACACGTATCGATAATATGTATAGGTAGAACATACTCAAATTTCACTAAAATCGGAAACATCAAGTTTTTTTACTTGTCCGCTTGGCGTGGAATGTCCCAGTAGTTTCTGAAAGTAAAACAGGCTATTTTATATTCTGCAATATTCTAACTCATGCGGTATAATAACATCTTTATCAAGTCGAAAATGCCTCATTGTTGATGATGTTTTTTAACCCTAAGTATACGTTGAGTAGTAAGATAACACCCCATGCGAAGCCAAGACGGGCTCATAGTCTACTATATTGTCCATACGAATATAATATATAATTCTTACTAAAACCTTTCTTAACTCTTTGAGCGAAACATTATCGTAAGTAGGCAGTGGAATGGATTTAATATTTTTGGTAAACGAATGTGAAGAAAAATGGTCCATCAGTCACATGACGAAATCACTCGAGAAACTAACCTTCGGCTCGGTGGACCTTTAATTTCTCGCCTGAGAGGGCGCAGCTCGCAACTTAGGAAAAGGTTTTTAATATCAGCCGTTTGATCTCGTTTAGCCGTTTATCCGTCCAGTGAGGCCTGCGGGGCCTGCGGACCCGCGAGGGTGTTGGTGCGACCAAATTGATATCAGTGCCCCGAACATATTTACACCTCCGAAAGTGAACGGAGCGAAATCATTATTTTACCTATTTTACGGTTAAATAGTTTTCTTTATCTTATATATAAAATTCTTGTGTCACAATGTTAGTTGCCATACTCCTCCGAAACGGCTCGACCGATTTTTATGAAATTCAGTAGGTCTGAGAATCGGCTCCTATCTATTTTTCATCCCCCTAAGTGATAAGGGTGGCCCACCCCAATGTATATATATATATAGGTCGGAAACTAACTAAAAAGGAATGTACAATCATTTATAAGCATCGTATATGCACAACGGATGGTCTATAATATAAGCTAGGGGCGCAACACGGTCAGGATGACATGACAGGAACCCAAGCAGAGCCTTTGTCTTGTGACCAAGGTGTAGGCTTAAGGAATTCCTTTATTCGATCGATTGCTAGGTAGTAAGTACGTTTTTTCATAGTACATAAGGTGCAAACGAGCAGATGGTCCACCTGATGGCAAGTGGCCACCATCGCCCATGGACATCGGAAAAACATGAGATACTATCTTACTATTAATTCCTTGTTTTGCCCATATGTTGCATCCTCGAAGATGAAATGGGGAGGGGGAGTGAAAACAAAGTAGCAAGAGCCCAGAGTCTACTAGATCCGCAGCATTAATGGGATGGGAGAGTGACGGAGTAAGTCTGGCCCACATGCAGCTCTACCGGAAGCTGTTTTCAAAAACAAGCAAATATATGAATCTATCTGTATATAATTGATCGTTATATATTGCAATTATTTTTGCTACTTTTTTGTTGTTAACGTTATGTGCGAGCTTCTGTAAAATAGTTACATGCGGTTATATTACATTAGTTATAATTATAAAATAGTTACATTACAATATTAGTGACAGGTAGATGATGTCTGTATATCGGTAGGGGTAGGTTTATCTCCTTTTTTATTCGAGCCTCTATAGAAAATGTCGAGTACATTATGAAACATTTAGTTTGAGATGCAATAATATTGTGTATAACAATAGAGCAGAGCTTCCCACGTGCAATACAGTCCACTTGAGCCCTTCAGACAGGCTTCTGTGATAGTTTCCTTTAAGGCAAACACGCTATGAGCTTCAGAGTGCTTGTGATACCTCTGCAATTTCATTTAAAACCCTAGCAATATTATACAATATTGTCTAATATATCGTGTTCTTTGTTGTCAACCCGCAATATGACTGAAAACAAAGTGTTAATATAAAAAAGTTAAACTTACATAAAAATACAACTTTCATTACGTAAGCTTAAAAATTAATAGAGTTATGATTTATTTTTTACTCTATTTTCTACATTTATTATTTTAATGTAATTTATCGGTAAGCGAGTGTTTACGATTCGTAATAGGACTCTTAAGAATACGAACTTAACATATTAGTGTGTGACGTGGGATGTCGTGCATGTCGATCTGTGTGGCCGTTATGTCAGTCATATATAAATTAAATTGTGAAATGAAACCTAAATACACGTGCTAAAGTACATCCGAACGAAGCCGGGACTGGTCAACTTACGAATATACTACATTTGATGTACTACGAGTATACTATACTATAAATACTATAATGTACGTTTGTTTATAAGTAAATGTTTATTTGTTGATTACAAAAAAAATAAAGCTACCTTTTTATGATTTTTATACAGAAGAAAGTGAAATAAGAAAATGTAATAAAGTTAAAGCAAAACCAGATGTCGAACGTATTTGAGAACTCTATACAACCTTCTTGTATGGTAACATCAAGTCGATGTACTTTCTCTAGTCTTTGGGTTGAGTTAGGTAATAATAAATAAGAAACTTTGTCCCTGAGTACTCCATTTGTTAACATATTTGTTCTAGTAAATGAGATGCAACTTTAAGAAAATTAAGTAAAAATCGGGCATAGATACGGCACGACTTAAACTAGTTAAACATTTCTTTAATGAACGACATCGGAGCAACATAATAGTGGTGGTTAACCAGTCGAAGAGATATCTCTTTCTGGAAATTATACATAATTTTGATGTATATTGATAGATTTCGGTGTGTTTGTGTGTATGTTCAGCTCGCAGGAACTAAACACAAACAGTACATAATAAAACAGCTCAATATATTTTCCTCTACTCTTTGGTTACGTTGATCAAACTTAATAATAAATTCCAGAATTTAATATACTAACAAGACCCGAAACTGTGATGTTTGTTCATGAGAAGGATTAAGTAGCAAAGTGAGTTGTAACTTACTTACAGTTGGGCGGGACGCACCGCCCGCCCCGCCCGCCTTCGGCTACAACAAACAAACGGCAATATAATTTTTGGAGAAAATTGAAAACAAACACATCGATCCAGGTATTAAAGTGAAATGTTTAGAGAAGTCGGAAATGAAATGAGGGTTTTTACTTCGCAAAGAGAAATGGATTTCACGTCGACGGCGCCGACTGCTGTTGGTTGTTTATATTTAATGTTCTGAGTGATGAGTTGTTAATTCCTGATGATAGGTTCGAGTGTAGGTTAGAATTACTATATTTTTATTCAGAAACTATGTTTACGCTAAGGTACTTAAATATCATTTAATATTTTTAATTTTTCAGATATATATAAGTGAGTAATAATCCTAACTAATATAATAATTTCGAAAGTAAAACTTAAAAAACGTAGGTAATACTTAAGATTACATAGTAAACAATCGAAAGGGCAATTTCATATACTACTTACGACATCTGTTGACGGATAGATGGCGTCTGTCTGTCTGTTACACAGTCAGGCTAAAATCACTGAACAAATTTTGACGAATAATGATATTGTTAGGTTAGGTTAGGTTACCGTCGGTGAGTCCTACATAACCCGACCATAGGGTATGCGTAAATGCATTCCTCCGCGATAACAAAAAAAAAAAAAAAAAAAAAAGTTACTTATTTTAATTTATATCTCGATTGACGGACAGAGAATTGACTTCGCAAATGCACTAAAAGAGTTGGCTGATCGTATCCTCAAACCCCTTTAAACAGAGCTTGGATAAGAACATAGGTAATGTTTTATCGCAAAAAAAAACCTTAAGAATACGAACTTAACATATTAGTGTGCGACGTGGGATGTCGTGCATGTCGAGCTGTGTGGCCGTTATGTTAGTCATATATAAATTAAAATGTAAAATGAAACCTAAATACACGTGCTAAAAATTATGTATACACTAAGGTATTTAAGTATAGAATATATATATAAGTTGGTAATTATTTGTTAAAAATCACAAAAATAAAAAATATAATGTAATGAAGTCATCTTAGTGATTAGGGAAACAAAATCTATGACAGCTAAGCTATCCTACGAGAAAACAGAGGACGGTAAAAGTGCTAGGAGTATATCTGGTCATTGTCTTGTCCAAATTAAACAACAAAAGTCCAAAGCGTCCAAAAGCGACAGATGATAAAAGAGGGAGGACAGAGCAGAACTAAAATTGAATTGGTAAAGGAGAGAGAGAAAGAGAGAAATTATCGAAAGAAAGAAAGTGAAAAGAGGTTAATCATTCTGAACAGATAAAAATAAAAATTAAAGTGATAAAAAAGAGAGAGGATGAGAGACAATGATAGTACTATAAGAAAAAGAGAGACGTAAATACTATAGACTTTTCTGAGCCTTTCACTCAGAGAAGTCTATAATAATTTTTAAAATCGGATCAGTAGCAACAAAATGGCCATATTCTATTAATTAAAAAATGTATATGACAACACTAAATCACCATTGTCACTCACGAAAAGTGTAGTTTTCTATTGGTGAAAGAATTTTAAAAATCGGATGAGTAACAACAAAATGGCCATATTCTATAAATAAAAAAATGTATATGGCAACACTAAATCACCATCGTCACTCACAAAAAGTGTAGTTTTCTATTGGTGAAAGAATTTTTTAAATCGGATAAGTAACAACAAAATGGCCATATTCTATGAATAAAAAAATGTATATGGCAACACTAAATCACCATTGTCACTCACGAAAAGTGTAGTTTTCTATTGGTGAAAGAATTTTAAAAATCGGATGATTAACAACAAAATGGCCATATTCTATGAATTAAAAAATGTATATGGCAACACTAAATCACCATTGTCACTCACGAAAAGTGTAGTTTTCTATTGGTGAAAGAATTTTAAAAATCGGATGATTAACAACAAAATGGCCATATTCTATGAATTAAAAAATGTATATGGCAACACTAAATCACCATTGTCACTCACAAAAAGTGTAGTTTTCTATTGGTGAAAGAATTTTTAAAATCAGATGAGTAACAACAAAATGGCCATATTCTATGAATAAACAAATGTATATGGCAACACTAAATCACCTTTGACACTGGCGAAAAGTGTAGTTTTCTAACAGTAAAAGAATTTTTTAAATCGGATTAGAAACAACAAAATGGCCATATTCTATTATTTAAAAAATGTATATGGCAACACTAAATCACCATTGTCACTCACAAAAAGTGTAGTTTTCTATTGGTGAAAGAATTTTTAAAATCAGATGAGTAACAACAAAATGGCCATATTCTATGAATAAACAAATGTATATGGCAACACTAAATCACCTTTGACACTGGCGAAAAGTGTAGTTTTCTAACAGTAAAAGAATTTTTTAAATCGGATTAGAAACAACAAAATGGCCATATTCTATTATTTAAAAAATGTATATGGCAACACTAAATCACTTTTGTCACTCACGAATAGTGTAGTTTTCTAACAGTGAAAGAGTTTTTAAAATCGGATTTGTTGTTCTTTTTCGAGCCTATTCGCAACAAACAAACAAACATACAAACAATCAAATCTTTCCTCTTTATATAATAGTATAGAAGCATAGATATACGAGCGCAATACTCACGGCTTTGTCCAAAAATCCCGAAATCTTGGCTCAAGGAGATTGGGCTGCGAGGTGTTGTCAGTCAGTCAGATATTCTATACATATGTAGATAGCCTCATGTCTCCCCAACCTCTAAATTAAACCACGTAAACAACACACAGGTAGAGCTTATGTGTTGAGTATAAATCCTTTAGAGCGAGTGTTGCCAGCTCCCAGCGTATTGCGACGGTATTGCCACCTATATATTAACTAAATCAGATGCAACTTTAAACGATCCAATAAGTTTCCTTCGCCAGCAAAACCAAAATTGGAACACGCTTAAGTTCCATTAGACATCAGGTGAGCACGTAGTTGGCCTGAATGTGTACTAGTCAACTAGTCACCGGCTATCGTGACTAAGGAATAACTTCAAATAAGCAATTCTTGTATGAATATAAATTCGTGTATCGCAATAACAGCTCTAACGATTTATATCATATTTTATTTAAATAAAGTATATTTTTTGCACAGCTTTTTAAATTTTTTGATGTCTTGCCTAAACTATTTGAACTAACTATACACTATATCATAAAGTAGAAAACTTGTAGTGGAACTTACTGATATGATACCTGAAATTAAGTTTTTTGATTCGGAAAAACCTTCCTTAGACGTAATGAGCAGATATAAAGATAATAAAGCTGAGCTGAGATAAGGCTCCACCAGAGATGTGCTAGGTAGCCGAGCAGTGTGAGGACGTTCTTTATAGATGTGATCTCGCTCGCATCCATCCCTAGCACAAAGTTTAATTCAAATTCCAAAAAGTATTTCTTCGCACATATTCCTCGCTTGCTTTGTATGTATAAAAACCTCGCCCCTTATCTCTTTCTCTCTCGCATTTATCTGGTAGAAACGCGACCTAAATGAAATATATCATTAAAACCAAAGACAATTTCATGATCTGACTACTCTAATAATAACTCCGATGATTGATTTCTGGGATAACCAAACCGTCTTCAAGCATAGTAATTATAAACTTCTAAAATGAATTTTAATATATGAGATAAATAAACAAAACTACCAGAAGACGTCAATCAACCAGAAAACAGAAGAAATAGATTTTCTTTCCTAGCATTAAGAGCGTGTCGTGTGTCGTGTCCGCGCGCTTGCTCAGTTTTAGGTATGTGACAAGGCGCTCTGTCTTAATGTGAGTTGCACGCACACATCCACGCGAGTTAGCCGGCAATACAGAGTAATGTAACTATAATAGTCAACATTAAACTTTTATATAGGTAGCTATATAGTCAACATTAAACTTTTATATAGGTAGCTATATAGTCAACATTACACTTTTTCAATTGATGTAGGTATGGGTTTAAAGTGCTGTTTGTTATAGTTTGATCGGTTTATGCTTTGTAGTTAGTAAAAAATTTTTACAATTTTCTTGAGCTATTCTTGAAATATTTAAAGCGCCAAACTTGTAACTAGTGAAGTAAACTCACGATTTAATAGTGTTAAAAAATTATATTTTGTATTTTACTTTGTTATTTTGTCATAACCCTGAACCTAGTTTTTAGGTTTTTCTTTGAGGTATTGCACAAAATTAAGGCAAAATTTTCTTTTTCTATCTCGCCATACTTGTACCTTAGTTATTCGAGAAATTTATTGTATGGTTTTTATACTTTATAATGATCTGCCTATTGCAGCAGAAACAAAACAGTAAGGTCATTTTTGGCTCAAAACACAAGACGCAGGCTTAAATATTAGTACTAATAATATAGTTTGATGTATTTTAACTTGTCTTCTTCATTCCTGTAAAATAAAACGCAAGATCCATATTTAATCCGGTACAGAGTCATTGGTGTGACGTAACAGCTCAATGTACCATAAACCATGGGCCACCTTCATTACGTATTAATATGGGACGCGAGGACACAGTTCCTCTCCTAAACCTTTATAACTAAACAAAGAAAACTTTTATTGAGGGTTCTGATTGAATAAAGCATTCGACATTCTGATGGAAATATTCGTATTTCGTGTTTATACTGTGACACCATTCGTAATTCTTCAATTTAACTAGACCACTTAATATTTCTCGTATTTCAAGCATCAAATATTGTTTAATATCGAGTAACGATTTTAAGTGTTTAGGTAAACTAACGTTTCAAAACATACATTAAAGACCAACATTTTACGTAAATCTTAAACGTTTAAGTAAATATATTAAATTATTCTCTGCATTTAATGCTTTTGATAAAAGTAAGAGTTTGCTTGTCTTCTTATGCTACAATATGATTTCTTGTAGAAAACTAGTGAATAATAGTTAAAGTGAAGCAATCGCTGTACTGAATGAAATTGAATTTATCATTGCAGTCTCATTAAAATGTGATAAGCAATAGATGTCAACAAATTCTTTACATTGAGTATACAATACCATAGTATTATCACATAGGTTTAAAGAAATTATTTTCTCTTAAGAATATTACACTATTCACTTAATGAGAAAATACAAAATATATGTTACAAAAATAAGTCGATACAGGCTTCAAAAGTATAAACTAAAATTATTACAAATAATGCCAAAATCTTAATATTACCTATTCTTAGGATATCTTTATTTAGTACTAGGGGCCCGTCCCGGCTTCGCACGGGTGGATAATTTTTTTTTAACAGTTTGGCTCCCGCATTCTGTCGCTCCCTCTATCGCCGCGTTACTCGCTGCGCTGCGAGGCAACCCACACCGCGCCGGCGACCCGTCTGGGATTATTTTTTATTTATCTTGATATTTTTATTTCGTAATATCTTTTGACTGGAATGTCCGATTTCAATAATTCAAAAAGTAATTAACAGGTATTGAAACAGTCTTCATTACAAAATAATTTATTTGGATAAGAATTAATACAAAGTGTATTAAGTAGTTATAGTGCCTTAACTACAACAGTTGGACATATGGTCTTGTGAAGTTTTTTGTAGATATTGATACGTTCTATAATATTGTAAAACATTTTTTTGTTCTATCGTCAATACTTTTCGCAGCGCATGCGATGAAAGATATTTTATGGCTAATTTTTTTGCACCTTGTGTTGGTTTTAGTGAGAAATTCTGGGGATCTCTAATATTTTTCTTGTAATAAATATAGCCTATGTTACTCAGGGATAATGTAGCTTTCTAATGGTGAAAGAATTTTTAAAATCGGTCCAGTAGTTTTTATGTTTATTCGTTACATACAAAAATACAAATCTTTCCTCTTTATAATATTAGTATAGATATAGATATCGAGCATTTGATATTATGATTAACATTTTGACTTTTTAACATGAGGGTATTCTGTGTTCGAATCAATGAGAAGACTAATTATTTGTCACCTACTAGTAACTTAATTCCATTTTTCTTAATTTTTTATTTTCCTTATTCTAGTATGTAATTTGTAATATATATATGTCGGGGATTTTAAAACGATGTGAAAAGGAGATGGAAGGAGGAAGATGGGGAATATTGGGGAACACTAAAAGGGGGTGATGGTATTAAATGGAATATTGGGTAAACGCAACGTAGATACTCCTGTTGAACCGATAAATGATCAAATATGATCTCTAACAATTACGAGAGAAACCTAAGCAGTGCCTTGGACTTGTGACCAAGGTGTAGGCTTAAGGACGTCCTTTAAGTAATTACAACACTCACCTCCACTGCTCAGGCTCTCTATTTAAACCCAAGGTTAAACGCACATAAACCGAATCTAACACAAGGCTAACCTAACCTAAGGCTAACCTTACTTAAGGCTAACCTAACATTGTGTTTACTTAACCACGTGGCAATTACATTGTAAGGACTTACGTGACCTTAGTTGGACAGCACTTCCACACTACACTGCACTTGACACTATCACTATCACTAGCACTACTTAGATGATGTTCACTTCTTGAGAGACCGCGCACGACTAAGACTTCAGTCAGACTGTCGATCGCATATAAAGGGTAGATACTGTCAAAACAACGGAAGTGACTACTACCCCACTCCAACGCCATAGACAACGATAACGATTCGATTAATCGATAATCTTTTACTATGCTCCGACACGGCCATTCTGATAATCAACGCGCTCTCGCGTTGCCTTTACACAGTTTCAAAATACGTAACACGTAACACTAGTTTCATAGACCAATAACTTCGTTAAAGTGTGACAGCTTTCAGCACTATTTTCCACTAGACATAAGAATTTCAATCATTAACACACAAAGAAACAAAGAGCTCTCAACACTCTTTACAGAAAACATCTCAAATTCGTAGCAAAGCGTAACAGCTTTCAGCCCCAACCGTCGGGGCCTACAAAGCCACCTTACAACGGCTCAATTACAACAAAGCGACAACGCTTCCAGTACGTCTTTCCGACAAAGCGTAAAAGCTCTCTGTCCACTAATAAACCGTTAATATAATCAGAAACTTCCAACCACAATGCATAAAAACTGTCAACACCAAAATCTAGTACCGAAAAGGCTGATGGACCCGATGTAAACCGAAGGCCTATCCTACTTCAAAATAATAATCACGATTTTAAGATTTTAAACTACTTTCGCAACTATGTAATACGATATTAGCTATTTCTGAATTTTTATTTTGTACTACCCACATTTTTTCGAAAATTATTTTAACTCGCATTGAAACTAAAATAATCGTCAGGATAATACGCAAAGAACCTTTAACGTGAACTTTTGGGCTTGTGATCCCACTTCTGATGTCGGGGATTTTAAAACGATGTGAAAAGGAGATGGAAGGAGGAAGATGGGGAATATTGGGGAACACTAAAAGGGGGTGATGGTATTGAATGGAATATTGGGTAAACGCAACGTAGATACTCCTGTTGAACCGATAAATGATCAAATATGATCTCTAACAATTACGAGAGAAACCTAAGCAGTGCCTTGGACTTGTGACCAAGGTGTAGGCTTAAGGACGTCCTTTAAGTAATTACAACACTCGCCTCCACTGCTCAGGCTCTCTATTTAAACCCAAGGTTAAATGCACATAAACCGAATCTAACACAAGGCTAACCTAACCTAAGGCTAACCTAACATTGTGTTTACTTAACCACGTGGCAATTACATTGTAAGGACTTACGTGACCTTAGTTGGACAGCACTTCCACACTACACTGCACTTGACACTATCACTATCACTAGCACTACTTAGATGATGTTCACTTCTTGAGAGACCGCGCACGACTAAGACTTCAGTCAGACTGTCGATCGCATATAAAGGGTAGATACTGTCAAAACAACGGAAGTGACTACTACCCCACTCCAACGCCATAGACAACGATAACGATTCGATTAATCGATAATCTTTTACTATGCTCCGACATATATATATAAATGTGTGTGTGTGCGTGTATGTGTGTGTATTGTAAAATATTAATTTTTGTGTTTGTGTTTGTTTTTAGTAAATTCTTAAAAATGTTTATCTTCTTTTATATAATGTGGTAGATTATTGTATAGTTGAACACCTTCGTACATAATGTTTTTTTCCCATAGTTATTTGTTCGAGGTCGTCTATAATATATATCATTGATTTTCTTTATTGATCGTTTTTGTATATGTGCCTTTATCGTAAATTTTATTTTTGATTTACTTTTTAAGACGCATGTACTATATTGATAAAATTTTGTGAGGTTCATAAGTTTTGTATCATTATATATTTTACTACTTGAGGTTGAGTAATCGTAGCCAAACAATATTTTTATAATTTTATTCTGAGCTGTTTGTAATTTCTGTAGATTTGTTTTAGCCGCTGTTCCCCAAATTCTCAATTAAATAATCTAAATACGATTTCACTAATGTGTTGAAATTTTATATTTGACTTTTTTGGGAATACTTCTAACTATAGTATGTACATACATAACACAACCAACATCCTGTGTTTATTCTTAACTACTCTACAATAGCCCAATAATTGAAGTAGACGATCGTAATGAAACAAGTAAACAACAGGTAATTGTATTTTACTATAAATCGTAGCTCCGCTCAAGTGCAGCTAATAAAGTGAGCTCATGAGCTGAGCACACAACATTAGCGCCAGCTGGGGGCACGGGGGCACTACACACACACCGCGTGCCCCCGCTGCCCGCGTGACTCACGTGACCCACGTACGATACTGAGTGAACTGCCATTCTGGTAAACACTTTTCGATTTAGATATTGCAACGCAATATATACTTCTGGAATATAACTTTAAACTCTATTTATATTTGGTCCACTTGTATTATGGTTTAATTCTGAACGATGTTGATGATGTTGAATATTTCCTAAGGCCCATTTTAAGTTGAAAGGTAAAAATCACTTAAAAGACTACAACAATATACAATCTAGACGGAAGCCGAGCAGTGGGACTTGCGACCCAGGACTTTCTACTACCAGTAAATACTGTCTTTCACTGCTGCACTGCAAATCATCCTTTTTTTTAGTACAATATATCTTCTTCATCTCTCCACTATAATCACAACAGGTGGGGTCATAGACCCGTGTTGCCAAGTGAATATTTATAACTTCCCTTTAATAATGTAATAAAGTTTACACCTTGAAATATCGATTTGATAATCTAAACTATCTAACCCACTTAAAAATACAAAAACCTTTCAAAATAGTCCAATTGATATGGGTTTCGTAATATATCCTAATAATACAAATGTGAAAGTTTGGATGTTTGGTAACTTTTTACCCCGAAAAGTCAAAGATCCTATCAGATAGAAGTACTAATATACAGTAAAGAAACCGATCTTCTGGTTTAGAAATATTGATATCAGTTCGACAACTGTAATGAATATTATGGCTATTGAGTGAGAGATATATTGCGTGGCTATCTCACAACATGTTCAAATCACTCAATAAATCGCAGACAGATACTGGTTTATATACAGTCATTAAATTAGAGAAGGGGTCTGTCAGTTATTTGAAGAATCTCCTTGCAAGTAATAAAGCGAGTTGATGAGCTGAGCACACATTAGCTTGAGCGCTAAATGAGTGGGCGAGCTACACGTGAGCTGGTGAGCTACTGAGCTACTGAGCTGTTGAGCTGGTGAGTACGTGACTCAAGTACGTTAAGCAAACAGTGCACTTCCGGACGCCGGACGCAATACAAATACTACCCAAGCCAATTTTATTTCGAACCGTTATACATTGCTCATCTATTTATACGTCGGGTAGTGTTTGTGAGTTTGTTCATGTAAGAGGTAGCTTCCGAACTATTTATATCATTGTAATATTAAAATTATATATAATTCTAGTGTATCACCCGCCCCGGCTTCGCATAAGTGCAATTTAAATTATATTATCTGAGGTGAACAAATCCCGCACACGTGGAAGCTTGCTGGGCCCGAAGAGCCTCCTTAAAATTAAGGGTTATCTATTGTCAGTTAGGCGATAAAGACACAGTACTCACAAGTTCTTGATGATCTTGAATCTTCTTTCGGAGCATGCCCACGCACCACAACACATAATAACATCAAATAGTTTTAAATAGTTTTCACTTCACCGCCAGTCTGTCTTCGTCAGGGAAGGGTCAATAAACTAGCGTTTAGGAGATAACTCACACAGGACACGGGATACTATTAATCAATAATCACAGGGGGGGAAGGGGGGTGCACCACGCGCGCGTGCGCCGCTCTCGACGGCGTTTATTGTTCATTACGACTCACTCTGTCTGCGGCGCGACTAACACACCCCCGCCCGCGCAAGCAACACCCCCTCGCTGCGCGTGCGGCACCTTAAGTATATTAAACATTATTGATAAATTACAATATCTAAACTATTATGACACTAAAATTATAATAGTATTAAGATTATCCCACAAGAAATCCGTTTTTTTGGGATAAAAAGTAAAAAAAGTGTTTTACCAGGTTCTTAAGTATATGTGAACCAATTTTCTTTGAAATCAATTCAGCCGTTTTTGCGTGATTGAGTAACAGACATTTAACATACAAACTTAACAAGTTTTTTAACGAGACTATTTTGGCGAAATGTCTGGATTGGGTTTACTAACTCACTCAATCATACTTTTACTAAAATATTTATTCATCCGCATATATTTATTAAATTTTATATCACCACATGTTTCTTTCCGGGATAAAAAGTATTCTATTTTAATCTAGATTATAAAGTTTATGTAATTATAAGTTATTTATAATTTCACTAAAAACGGAATGATTATATTTTAATAAAACTAACGCATTTAAAAAGTTTTCTAACAATACATAATGTGATGGTACGGCTATGTGATCGTCTATTTAATTATGCATTATAGTAATCGAGTACTTTAGGGAAATCTCCCGTCTTTCATCCCTTTTGAGAAACACTGCAGTTAGAGCACATCTGTCTAAACAATGACTATTGTTGATTTTAGAGTTAACTGTGTAGCGAATACATTTCACTGGACAGACAATGAGCCATTCAAGCAATCATTCTACCTGCTTATCCGAAGCCCGACCTTTCGTGCTTTATTACGGTTGTTTGTACAATAAGTTTAAATCTTTACTCACAATATTAACAAAGTTAAAATAAGATGGGTGATCATACTAGAATGGTTAAATGAATGGTGACATGTATGGGCAAATTGGCTCCATCATTAACCGACCGATATCACTCTGACACGGGGAAGCCCTACGCCAGTGTCTGGCCCTGTTATCAGATTATTGGGGGACAGCATGACCTCCTTTTGCTACGAAGCATTTACAATTCCTCTAGTCCGAAGACGAGTACTTTATTATTTTGGGCTTTAAGCCCCCCCCTGAACCATGGTTTTATATATATTTGTATTTCAAGTGATAGGTTTTATTTGGTTTGGCCAAACCAAGGTCGGAGGTCACCTGTAAGACATGGCGTGTATCGGGTGTCCAGTTATCGCCGCCGGAATGCTGTCGAGTCATGTATTGCATATTTACTAATTTTATTTAAATTTAAATGGAATTAGTTCGTCTTAAACCTCACTGTCTCATACGCTGCAATGTTTCCCAAGCTTGCCTTAGCAGATAGAGATATTACCTACCTTGCTCAAAATACCTACTCAGGATTCCTCACAGCTTTTCTCCCCTTCAGCAAACTCCTTCAATATCAGTGATTCAACTAAACTGAATAACACTAGCTATAGTCTAGTATTATTTGCACTCTCATTTCTAGTATCATTTTATGCACCTCAAATTTAGATAAATAGTTAACGGAATGATAATTAATAATAAATCTATTTAACTGTAATTATGATTAAACTCTCTTATGTCTGAATCTAGTTCGGAAGGAAATCTACTCTACTTTGGTGCTAGCTTGACTATTGTCTCTTAGTTAAGTTTAGATTTTTCGATCTAAGTTAAGTTCATAGCAAATTATTAATTTAATATCCAATCATGAGTATAGAGATCGTGATTGATCTTATATGAGGGGGAATTCAGTATTGAAGATTTGGTCTAATCGGTTATACTAATAATCTTAATGCCAAAACTCGGTGCTAAACTACAGTTAATGCTGAATCTAGGGAAAATCTTCAATATCAAATACCCTAAGGTATGCCTAATTTTAATTGGGATAAAAGTAAAAGAAGCATTAGTTTAAAATAAATTTATTAACTGATTTAAAAAAAGAAGAAACTGTGTTATTATTTAGATCTTAATAAACGCGGTTAACGCTTATCAGAGACCGAGCGTTCCATTCCTAAACTAGCCATACTAATCAGGGGAAAATGGTACACTCAAACGAAAAACCCCTCTGGCATTATTGTATATTTACACACATGCACATAGGAAATACAATTTTAATCTTAATAATTATATAGATATATTTACACTAAGTTTTCTACATAAATCTCTAAATAAGGATAAGAGACACGCACAACTTCTTATACAATTTAAGGCATAAATTTACAGCTAGTCACAATAGGTTCAAGAACCTTTTTAATTTAATTACTTCTCATTCTTAGCTCTCCCAACTCAATGTTAGCGCGGTAAATCCCATTTTATTATTAAGAAATTTATATATTTAGAAAGTTACATTTCAAACTGTGAATCTATCGTGACTTAGTTTCGTGTATAAATCAGTGTACATTACCCAGTCAGGAATCACACCAAACTCGTACCACTCCTAATTTAATCTATCGTTAAATTATTTATTTACATTATTACTTTCAATTATTTACTTTATATATTTCAATTACAAAATATTACAATTAACAATCGACACTGAACCCGGGAATTAATGAGATGCGACTTGTCACCGTGGACGCTGGACGAAGACTCCCCGTTGTTACTCCTTGTCCCACTCCTCTAGTCCTTTGTGCACACTCCCCCTATTTCTCTCTAGCCACACCCTGTAACAGAAAAGGCGGCGCACGAGTAAATCTGTATTTAGCTCATTGGTTAAGATTGGGTCTTTTTTTCATGTTTCCCCGACCTCGCCTCCAATTTCTTTGTTTAGACGTCGTTATTGTTGCAAAAAAAAATATGAATTGTTTCAACATTCCAATCCCGTAGCATCTGTAAACAATTTAGTTACTCTAACTCTGAGAAAAGATTGCACAAAGCAATTAACGTCACCCATAATTTGTCTAAAATAGCCATACTCCTATTTGTTTCAAATAAACTTTAATTTTAATGATACTTTCTTTAGCGTCAATAAGTCTCAAGTAGTTTTTTCATTGAATTTGTATATTGTTAGTTCTGTTATTTTTTTGTTTTACCCTTGAAATATTTGTATAAGATCCTACAATCTGTCATCCTTTATTTCGATTTATTGCGACCAATTGTTCATACACTGGCCAGTTTCTCACGCATTGAAATAATAAAATAAAATAGATGTTAACCATCTCAATAACATTGTAAAATCACCTGTCTCGGCTAAAATAAAATAAACAGACATAAAGTAAGTTATTATATAAGTCGTTTACATAACGAGAGTACGTAAGTTTGAAGGTAATATCACTAAAAGGATAGCCTAGATTTATTAGTTTATATCATAAGTAGAGAGGCTGTTATAATGTTATACCTGAGTTATTCATATTTTTTACAAAGTAATATTTATTAAATTTTTTTTAATCCTCGTTGTAACACGTATCCCACTTTTTGATTGCTCGAAGTCACACGTATCCGTCATATTGTGCCTTTGTAGTAACATATAACCCAATAGTTGTCGACTTATAATCACATATCTCATTAAGAACTTTTAGGTGTTCTCACGTATCCCACTAACTATGTTCACAATATTATAGCCACAGGTATAGCTTATAACCCTAGCTGTGTATCCGTTGTCAAATGTATCCCATTTTTTGTTTACTCGTAACCACATTTAACCCAATATTTGTCGATTTTTAGTCATACGTATCCCATTACTAGTTTATAGGTATTCTTACTATGATAATGTAATGTGAGATAATGCTGTGATGGCCCAGTGGTTGAGACTTCAAGTATTACTCGGGAGGTCCGAGTTTGATCCCCCACACAGGCACACACCTCTGACTACTCTGAGTTATGTGTGTTTTAAGCAATTAAATATCACTTGCTTTAACGGTGAAGGAAAACATCGTGAGGAAACCTGCACTCTGAGAGTTCCCAAAAAGTTCTCAAAGGTGTGTGTAGTCTGCCAACCCGCACTGGGCCAGCGTGGTGGACTATGGCCTAATACCCTCCTCATTTTAAGGAGGAGACCCAGCTCAGCAGTGGGCCATTGACCATTGATGAGGTATTCTTACGTTTTCCACTTGATTTATATTCAGCTGAACATTTTATTTAACAGATAGATGGGTTTAGTTAAATATACCTTATAATTCTCTACGTACCAAAATTCAGGTAAATAATGAGGTCTAGGTCTTATAATAATTAGTAGGTTACGCCATAGATACAAACTTTTAAAGATAATCCACTGCAAACAAAAACACTTCACCCATTTACTAAATATACGTAACTTCCAGTAACTGTGCGAAGAGTTTTAAGAAAATGTTTACTGTTTCAAGTTTTAAAGTAAATTTTACCTGATGCATAACGTTGAGTGCCTGTTACGGGTTTATTATTATTTAACAACAAACCTTTTAAAATTCTAAGAACATAGATTTATTATTATAAAAAACCGTCATAGTTGACTATGTAAAGGAATAATTCATAAAAATGATATAAAGTATTTGTTACGTAACTAACCAAATGTTAGTGTGGTTACCAGCATGATAGTGCCGGTGTAGTGACGTCATTGTACAGGATGATTAACTGAGAATGCATATGCAATGCTTGGACTGAGGACTGAATCATTCAGGAGTAGTTGACGGGCTGATGAGAGACTGTTCATATTAATTTAGACGTTCCTCAACGACATCAACGTAGACTATTTTGGTATGAAGATATCACCATAACTATCACACTTATGGGTCCCAACTGTTTCTAAATTATTTATATTTACACTAGTCGACCCGTCCCGGCTTCGCCCGTGTGTAATTTACCACGTGTATTTAGGTTCAATTTAATATTTTAATCGCTATAGAACTATATTTTACATTCTAATTTATATATAACTAATTCTCAAAGACACAACGACCACACAGCTCGACATGATCTTCACCCCCACGTCGCTAGATGGCGTACGAGCACACTCATTTTTGTTTACTTTGTATTCTTAAGTATATTTTTCACGATAAAACATTGTATATGTCCTTCCTCAAGATCTACTTTATCTCTATATAATATTTTATCCAAATCGGTTCAGTAATTTAAGCTTGAATGCGTAATAGACAGGCAAACTCCATCTATTCGTCAATAGATGTCGTAAATACTATATTAAACCGCACTTAAAGGTTTGATTACTTTGAATTCTTAAGTATTTTATTACTTCTCAGTTACATTCGAAAGTATAATATAATATAGGATAATATTCGTAATCTAATTTCCCTGTGTTCAATGTTCCACAAAGCAAAGTTCTATCATAATCAATTGTAGACCGACACTACCGTCAGAGTTCAGTGATCCAAATAATTTCCAACAATTACGTTTATTCATTTGTTAACACAATATTATATGTTGTTTCACATTACATCTATTCCAATATTGCTGATACGAGCCAAATATATTTCACTGAAATAGAAGTACTAATTTTAACACAGTGTATGTGCGGTATGTGCTTATCTAATGATTAAATAAACATTATACGTAATGTCATGTTTTGTTTTCATTACATACTGTCTATTTGAATAACCGTGTTTATATGTGTTTGTTAAAATAATCTCAGTATTTTCAATGAAAACTCAATATAATACCCAAGCTTCTGTGGACGAGCTTGTTTTTCATTGTACCGGAAGTAGATGATCAATTTACGAGCAAAGCGTATCCACTTCCGTCGCCGCTGAATAATAACACGTGATTAGCGACGCGCAACAGGAAACGAATAAATCACTGCACATCAAAAATACACGTGTCGTCGCCGTGGCGCTCTCTGCGACTGTGTATCTGCACAGTTATATGTAAAAGACAATAATAATATACACTATACGCGGAAACCGAAAAATATAATCCCAACCACATAGCGACACCACCTGGCGAGATCCGTTTAACAATCCGTTGTCCATTTTTTTTTTGTTAGATAAGGAACTATTAGACGTTAGAGATCCACCTGATGGAAAGTGGCCACCGTCGCCCTTGCACATCGACAAAACTAGAGGGTATCTCTTGTTTTGTCGCTGCGTTGCCGCGTCGAAGATAGAGTGAGGAGGGGAAGCGAAGAGAAGACTGCTGTGATATCAATGGACTCCGAGCAAAAACCCGGTGTTCATTGCAACCGCAGCAATTATGGGATGGGAGAGGGAGTGGTAGATCTGGCTCACTTGCGGCTCGGCTGAAACGCATCAGAGACACTTGGCGGTCGGATTCGCATGCTGGTGGTCGCAGGCCAGTCGGGGAGCAGATCCCCTATCACCAAGGGATTACTCGGCTCTTACAAGATGCTCTCCCAGCGGCAGAGGGGAATTGTATTCTAGCCCGTCACCTCACGGGTAATTCATTATATATCGGAATTATTTCAGTTTCAGTTCAAAATAAATACTAAAATGCAAATGCTTTTACACTCTCACTAATTCTTGGCGGAAACTTTATCGTATTCCTCTTTTTGTTAGTATAAAAGTATTCAAGATAAAATCGTACCTCGTTCAAACAGCTCAATAAAATCAGACTGATAAAAACTTTACTGAAGACATTAACATTTCGAATTAGCTCAGCAAAGTCTTCTAAACTTAGGAACGGTTCTAAAAGTGCAGTTGCATTACTAAATGCCATTTTGCTCCAGGAATGCTGCGTCAGTACTGATAAGGATAGTTACCTGAGCTGGACTGCTAGCCCCGTGGACCGAGGGATCAGTGGACCTCTACATCTCTTCGAATACGTTTGCCTATTAAAACTTTCTGCGGTGTTTATTTTAGTTCTTTGTGAAACATTGACTGGACGCTGCAGTTGACTATTTAATGGGAATAAACTAGTCAGGTCGACTTTATGATAGAGTATACTAGTTATACATCCTAACTTTTCTACAGTTTAACATAAATATGGTCATCCTTTATGAGTTTTTTGATTAAAAGAGTATTTTATTTTTATAAACCTCATTAAGCAAATAATTCAACTAACTTCGGAAAATATTAATCGGCCACTACTAGATTTCACATTGAGCTAAAATAGCATACAAGTGGGAGTGAGTAGAGAGAAGTGATAAATGAACAACGATCTACACAATTATTATAGGAACCTAAGCAGTGCCTTGGACTGAAGGTTTCCACGACCTTTAAACAGCATTTCCACACTGTTGAAAGTATGTGTGTACAGTGAAACTATTTTGTAGTTAACATAAACTTAACATTATATAAATATCCACGTGGTAACTACATTTTAAAGTATTTGTGTGACTTTAATTGAGGCACCTAGCACCAGTTAAACAACACCATTATTACACTGTATCTAGCACAAATACTCTATGGACTCAACTTCGGTACGAGAAAGGGAATACAAAGTGACGAAACAGTAGTAGGAGCACCCCTCTACTAGTGGGGATAATAGTGAAAGGAATCGCCAGCCAATCAAAGGTTACTAAAAGTCGTTGAGTTGCAACGTGACAACGCAAGTAGTAGCAAATATTACCCTAACATGACTTACGTGCCGACATATATGATATGTGAAGACCAATACTGATGAATATAGGAACTGGAACTGCTTTATAAAAATAACTGCACAGTGAAATAAGGACTTATATGTTTATTTTTTCAATTATATAACTTATTGGTATAAATATACTATGTCGGTATCTAAACGCGAAAACTAAGCCAACTGTAGACTTAGTTCACAATAAAGTTTTATTTTCAAGAACTTCCGCTTCTTCTTTTTGTTTACATTACTTCATTAAATAGCTTTTATTTTTCTACTTTATATATAAACGTTTACTAGAAATGAACCGTCTCTATGAATGTAAACTTAACTTCAGGACGACTGCACTGAATCGGATATTTCAACGGAAATAGTTTCTAATTGCGGGTCGGAAAGTATAAATGAACAAATGACTGTGTAAGTGAACGGTTTGCATACACCTCAGAGGAGCGAGGGTGGTAAGGCTGGTACTAGAATAAATTGAGTGATATAATCTTCTGACGTAGGTCATTACATTGATTTACCTCAACCTTGAACTTTACTTTGTACAGTTACAAAGTAAAGTGGTTGTAGTGTGATTGTAGACACACCTCACGTTGTATTTTAAGCATAATATAGATAAGTGAATATGGTAAGTATTAGTAATCGTAATGTGAGACACGCGCGTACTGCGGATGTCGCAATTACGTGGATGACACGAATCAACGTAAATATTATATAAAGAGATAAGGTTTAATGAAGATGTAGACACTCTACGAGGTATGTACGTGACGTAAATTTGTATGCTACGCGTGTTTGGGATATAAGCACTAGGCTTTGTTAAATTTAAATGTTCCAAACTTTGATCAAAGGTAACTCGATAAACAAAGAAGAGACAGATTGAATAAATATTTGATTATTGTTATAACCACACAATTTAGTATATTTCGTACAACATACAAAAATGCTTGTTCTTAAAACTAGTAATAATTATAATCACTCTAAACACCATCTCATCAATTGTCAATCTGTCTACACACTGATTTGTAACAAAACTGTGCTTTGAGTAATACTTTCTTTAATGAAACTAAATATAAATTATACTTTCAATATATGATAGTGATCACTATTGTTGATTATAAGCGTTTTATGATAAACTTGAAATTTTTAAATCACTTAATTATTGATAACTTAATATCTCATCAACTATCTACATGTCAGTTAAATTGTATTTTTAATAGTGCAATGGAGTGAACCAGTCAGTAACAAATACTAATTTATATAAATGGACCTTGTAAAGAAACCTTAAATGCAACGTGATTAATGAAATTTCCTTACGATATTAATGCACACATTAATATAACTTTCTATTCAAAGTAGTAGAAAAAAAGTTTCAAACTGTTAACGTTTATTTATTAATCGTATTTAAATTAGAACAGCATTGATTTACTAGTCACTCTTTACTCCACAAGCAATATCATAGATTGTATGTTTAATATTATAAGCTATCAAAACAACGCTGAACTTAGTAGCAATATAAATAGATAAGGCGCCATTGCTAAACATAACACGTCGATAACGTGATGGATGAAGGAAATCGAAATGTTATGTAGCCTCGGTGCTACGCGCCGCTACGTTACGCTACGCGGGGCTACGAGGAGCTACGTACTCGTCTACTACGAGAGTTTACTAGGAAAAAGTTGTGTTGCGTAAACATCCCTTATCCCCTATATGTCTCATTTACTTATCCATATACTTGATTTTGTGTTTATTTTGTGACAATCTTTTAAAAGCTACAAATATCTCCTTAAAGCTTATACATTATAATAATTATTAAATATTTTAGTAACCTAAAAGCTGGTATAAAATATTCAAATGTATTAGAATTTCAAAGTTAGGGTTTGCATATTAGAGGGCAAGGTTAAAATGTAGGCATTTAGAGGCAACACAGGCATCTGGTCGTAAGATATATTACAGTACAAGCGTCTGAGGCGTAAACCTATGAAATTTGCATAGCACCGGGACGAACCTGGATGGAATTCATTAATTATTGAAAACTCGATGCTAGTCGAATCGGTACAAGGCTACGCTAATGGGATAGTGGAATCGGTCAGGAAACCACCATGCACCTCTATCTAATCTAAATCTAATAATATTTAATATATATGTCGGAGCATAGTAAAAGATTATCGATTAATCGAATTGTTATCGTTGTCTATGGCGTTGGAGTGGGGTAGTAGTCACTTCCGTTGTTTTGACAGTCTCTACCCTCGACCCTTTATATGCGATCGACAGTCTAACTGAAGTCTTAGTCGTGCGTGGTCTCTCAAGAAGTGAACATCATCTAAGTAGTGCTAGTGTCAAGTGCAGTGTAGTGTGGAAGTGCTGTCCAACTAAGGTCACGTAAGTCCTTACAATGTAATTGCCACGTGGTTAAGTAAACACAATGTTAGGTTAGGTTAGCCTTAGGTTAGGTTACCCTTGTGTTAGATTCGGTTTATGTGCGTTTAACCTTGGGTTTAAACAGAGAGCCTGAGCAGTGGAGGCGAGTATTATGATCATTTAAAGGACGTCCTTAAGCCTACACCTTGGTCACAAGTCCAAGGCACTGCTTAGGTTTCTCTCGTAATCGTTAGAGATCATATTTGATAATTTATCGGTTCAGTAGAAGTATCTACGTTGCGTTTACCCAATATTCCATTAAAAATCAACCCCTCTTTTAATGTTCCCCGATAATCCCCATCTTCCTCCTTCCATTTCCTTTCACATGGTTTTAAAATCCCCGACATATATGTATATATATATATATATATATTGTAATATGATAGTGTATTTAAAAATTTTAATTATATTTAACAGTTCTAAAACAGATGCGAAGGTCCTCTGTAAGCTCGAATTAATAGTATATTATATTCTCACTTCGAGAAATACGTAGAATATCCTTCCAAACAACATTGTGCAGTTTAATATTCGTGAGGCGCGCGGCGTGTCGGAGTGACCGCGGCGACCGCGACACCGCGCGACACACGCGACCAGTGCTCGGGAGAAAGGGGAGGGTGGGGGGTTGGTTCCGTTGCGCGATGCAATTCCTTTAATCCATTCACGATTGCGGTTGTACCGTGCTCACTTCACCTAACATTACTGGATAGCAAAAATATCTTGTTTTAACAGAATATATTCTTCAATAATTGAGTAAAATAAAAGACATATCTTCAGTCATCGCATATATAAACAAATTAGTTCTAACTAATAATCTTAGACGCTGATACAGCAAGTATTAAAGACCACGATTTTATCGTTACCATACTAAGATGAAGAAAAGAAAGCACCACACGATACCCACTCCACGTGGTTAATATGGATGAGCGTTGTAGTATAAAGCCACGTTATGACACCAAAACGAACAGTGCTAGCCACCGCTGACAGCAGGTTTAGGTCGAAATTAAGCAACATAGTGTCGAAAACTTTATATACCGAAACGTGAGATAGATCGTGTTATGTTTCATTCTTAAAATATTTATTTGCCAAAAAGATAACTCTGTTAACAGCTGCGGTTTAATATTCATGCGGCGCGCGGAGTGCGGACACTGTGCGGACTGTGTGGAGCGCGGAGTGCGGAGTGCGGAGTGCGGACAGTGCGAGTATGGTGTGGGGAGTGTGCTCGCTTGTGCGACTGCAATTCCTTTAATATCTACACTTCACTAAAATTCAATTTTATATATAAAATTCTCGTGTCACAATGTTAGTTACCATACTCCTCCGAAACGGCTCGACCGATTTTTATGAAATTTTATATGTATATTCAGTAGGTCTGAGAATCGGCTACTATCTATTTTTCATCCCCTTAAGTGATAACGGTAGCCAACCTCAAATATATATGGCAAAACAACGTTTGTCAGGTCAGCTAGTAATAAATATATATATAAAAAATGAATAACTGACGCGTGGTGAAAATGAGATAACATTTGGTCAAGTTATTTTTGATACATTATGGTTACTCTTCCCTTCCCTTCTGTCGCTGAATGATCATTTCGTAAGATGTGAATAACCCAGCACCGCTTGGTGGTAGGGGATCTGTTGCAATAAGATTGTTTTCTAACTAACCTGTGAACGCAATCAGCTAATGCATTATACGTCATTTTATAGCCTGTGTACGTTTATCATAAATATTATATTTACAATCATAATTTCATTAACATCGAAACGAAACTACTCGTAGTATAAGTCGCTCGTTTTGTCATTTAAAATTCTGTTTTAGTCAATAAATATTGATTGTTCTCTTCGTTAAAGTTGTGTAAATAATAAGTATTTAGCTAACTAGTCAAATTTTCAGTCTTACTAATTATATTATTTATCAGCGTATACATGAACAGTGAACAGAGAGCAGAGTGGATGCAGTCTGCAGTCTGCAGTCTAATTCAGACTGTTTATACGATGAGTTTACGCTCATTACCTCAATGGCCTGAACAGCTTCAGATTTACTCCTTCACCTTTAAGTACCAACCAACTCACTCTCATTTTATTTGCTTTAACCTATTAGGAATTCAATTAGAAAAATATTTTAAAATAATGGTTTTCTAGATTTATATCTACTACAAGTGAAACTTGAGTAGTCTTAAGTAATAAGAGTTGTGACGTTTGATATTATAAATATTATTTTAATTTAAAATTCGATTGAAAAATCTTGTTGAAAAAAAAAACTATGTACGTATAGTCCGTCATCAATAAACTTAACGAAAAGACGTCAAACTTTGATTGGATCTGAATTTCAGTAAAAACGTCTATAGTACTGTCACACTAAAATAAAGTACTTTAATCTTAAATAATATATGAAATGAAAGTTTGCAAGAAGAAAACTTATTTTTCTCAGAATTCTAATATAAGCTGCTGGCCAGTGAAGCCTGTTGTCTGGGAAAAAATGTAATAAACTTCCACATGAGACCTGTTGCTGCTTCTACATTCCTAGGAATTATTTCACACTAATATACTTATATACTCCTTTTATAAAATATAAAAATTTTCAATAATATTAAATCAAAGTTGGTGAACTCTAATTAGAACGTAAATAACATTAAATCAATGTTTTCATTGATAGACTTGTAAATAAGTTTAATATCGTTTGAAGGTTTGAAATGTATCTCCTATATATCTTTAAAGGTCGGAAAATCAATGAGAATGAGATGAGTCTTCACACTTGAAGTATCTTAGGAGACATAATAATCCGTGTCGCCTCTTCATGGCGATGATAGTCTTATTTTCAGCATTCCTGCATTTGTATGCGTAACAGGATTTTCCATCATAAAAAAGATAGGAGACAGACTTCCAACGTCCCTCATAATTTATACTTTTACCTTTGAAAAGTGAAAGTTACATGACTGGGATTGAACTCTCGATATTCCAATACCAAAGTTATCATAATACTTTATAGTTTGTTGATTTATTACTCAGTACGTTTAGCCTGAGGTTCCATCATTTCAAGTTACAAATTTATGTTTAAAAATACACTTTGAATCCCAAAGTAACTGAACTATTATACGTTAGTTACAAGGAACACCAGCCAGCACTCGATGGCACACGTTACTGCGACATTACCATAACTAACCTCCCTGCATGCTGGTGAGCTCGTGTATTCATTCTTACCATTTGAATGGTAACAGCTTTACCCTGTAACCTCGTCTACGTCCACAGACTACTCACTTTACTGTCACTTTGAATTCATTGCATAATTTAAGAAGGAAATCTAACCCGAAAATTAATAGCAAAAATACATTATTATAAATACAAATGGTTTAGCATACGCTTTCCTTAAAAAATAGAAAAATCCTTTAAAAGTCCTAAAAGAAAAAAATTCTCTTCGTAACAGAAACCACTACATTCCTGAAAAAGGAGGAGAAAAAATCTGACTTACATATTCCAATCTGATACCCACACTACCATCCTGTATATCTATTAAATATTGCCCATCCTTGAATCATTTATCACTTCACAATCAAGCGAAATAAATTTAGTATTTTCTTTACTCACACAGTTCAAGCTTATATTTTTTCTCTTTAAAAAAACAGGGATCACATACTTAGGTATGGGCGACGTCAGTAGTAGTGTCCAATGACTGGGATTTGAACCCACGACCAATCGTGAACCCACCTACTAGAACACTGACTTACTGACACTTAAATTGAATTACCTGCAGAAAATATATATCCATCTCCATCTTATCTCTCATATCTTTGTAGATATCCATCATAGGATAGATCTGTCCCACCAACATCACCTCAAGCTCATCGTAATTAGGCTTAGTTGAACGTAGTTGGCAACTTGGTTGAATTGTTACGGCATTCTTGGAGTGTATTAATTTTAATTAGCCGTAATGAGGCCGCAGCGGCGCAATGGCGCCAGCTCCGCTTCCGATGAGATATCGCCGGAGCCGGGGCTGGAGCCGGGGCTGGAGCCGGAGCCAGAGCCGCAGCTACGACCAGTTGTTTTGTAAATGTCTTTTGTCAGTTTTGGAATAATTGCTTAATTCCCTCATTTCATATTGCCCTATTGTTTTTTATTGTTTTTACATAATTATGACAATGGATTAATGACCTTATTTTAACGCTTTACGTCGTAACGTCTTGTAGTTTAAGGTTAATACGTAAAATATTATTTTATATAAGATATAGTTGTCATTTATCAACTAGCAATTTGAAAAAACATTTTTAACAAAAAATTGAACCGACTTCAAACTCTAAAAATGCACTAAAAAGTAAGAAATAATTAGCTTATTTATTAACCTCCCTTTATTAGGACAATAATATACAATAATTAATATTTTTGAAAAAGTTGAAAAAAAAATACAACCGAATTGATAACCTCTTTTTTTTGAAGTCGGTTAAAAAAACATATAAAATACCTTATCGAATATGTTCACATATACAATAAGGTGCTTAAATTTGATAATTCTAAGATGTCTTAGGCATTAAAATAGTTATTGCAGTGCTAAATTTGCATGCTCTTAAAGCGAACTCCACATGGACAAGCTAAGCTAAATGTTACTCAAACACATGTCAGCAACATCGCGTTGTTCTACAAATGCTTAATAAACGAGCCTTTCCCGAACAAATAAGTAGTCGCCAATTTTAAATATTTAGAGGACAATGTTGACAACAACAAGGGTCGTGTCCACAATTAAACCCATTCCGGTAGATCTGAGTGCGGTATTTCAATTACAGCCGAAACTGCTATCTGATGAATGTGAACTAATTCAGGAGCGAAGAGCGAGGAACGAGGAGTGAGGAGTTCCGGGATGCACTCGCTCATTTGCAAATAACTGCGATCTGAGCGCACTTGTTGTTTTTATTTTATTGCTTTTGTTTAAACGATCACAGCTGTTGGGCTTTAATAGTTATTCGTATGTAAATAACTAGCTGCGCCCCGCGGTTTCACCCGCTATATTTTGGATAAACAAATATCCATATATTCTTACAAACTTTCGCGTTTATGATATTAGTAGGATATGTCATAAACAATATTGTAAATACAATAATAAACTTACTTCCGACCCGACCTCGTTATGCCGAAGGACTATACTAATGTCTGATTTGAATAAAATTTTAAAATCATGGTCTTGTATTAATAAATTATATAAAACATCAACTAATTTAATTATTTATTTTAAAATCAAAGTTCGCAAGAAATGAAGTATATTTTCTTAAAAATATGAACCAAAGTGGCATCCCCCCACTATTTTACAAACTATAGTGTTGTAAAGTGGCAAATGTTAAGAATGTTTAATTAACTTTCGCTACAAAGTTTTTGTATTTTAGTTCAAGTAAAGTTGTGAAAAAAAAATCATAAAATCCACTATATCATAAAAACCAACGGGTCAAAACGTCTGTATGTTGATAAGTCTGGGAATCTTCTTCTTAATGTTTCTAATGACTTTTCTTTGTCCCAGCGTCAGAGAGTTCCCTCGGCGCGGGTGCTGCGGGCGCGGCCGGTGCGACGGTGGCGGGCGCGGGCGCAGCGCTGACGCTGGCGCTGGCGGCGTGGCGGGCAGCACGGCGACGCCGCAAGCCCAGCAAGCCCCCCGCCCCGCAGGAGAAGACTGCTGACCATGACGATGCAGAGCCTGACCTCATACCTAATAACTACTGTAAGTACCAATTGTTTTTATATTTTTTTTTGTAATGGATTCCATACCTGGATAGTCTTGTATCCTTAAAGTTTTAATCTTATTAATTCTCAAAAGTGCAAGAACTTTTGTTATTGCACTTTTTTCATTAGATGATCTACTAATAAAATGTGGTCTCATTTTATACATTAATACGAGACCGGAAAGGGAAGATAGGATAAATAATAATTAATTTTTTTTTATCTGAAAATACTTTCTTATTATATACTGAATTTGTTACACGAGTAAAGAAAGGTTTGAACAACTTTAAGATTAAATATCTAAATGAGTGATATCTGTGTATTATGAATGATACTAAAATATTAAAAATTAAATTTTTTGATTTACGTTTTATCTTTACTTAATGAAAAAACTTTGTAGGAGATAATATCCCCTGCAGGGTTTCATGTTACAGGCGGACAAATTATAATAAACCGAGTTACATAAAAGATATAAAGATCAAATCTAGATATATAGGTGTAATGTAATGTGACCTCGGTCCGCTCTCACCCGAATTCATTTAATATAAAACTCCTAGACAACTCTTGCAAAGGTTGTAAAAGTAATAGTTATGATCTTGGTTCTTACGCAGTCTAGTTTATAATTTTATAAGTTATACGATAAACACAACACAAAACTAGTTATCCATATTATTTACTAACTAGCAATCTTGCTTTGCTGGGATAATGAAAAATAATTAAAACGTTTTGCTATAAAAATATTTAAATTGCGATAATATAGCGTCAAAGTCCAGATAACCGTAAAAGAATTTCATTGTATCCAGCCTTCCAGAAAAAAAATCCTAGAAACCTAACATAAGCGTAGTATATATTTATCAAATAAAGATTTTTATCAAAATTGATCTCAATTACCAACAGCTTTATGTAAAAAGATTATACTTTATTGATTAATTATGAAACATCTCATTGTTGGAAGCATTGTTTTGTTTAGCAATACCAAAATAGTTCTTTAGTCACTATTATTCTGTTGTCCCTTGCCTTTAGACTGTGAAGTTTAGAGTCCTGTATGGTTTAAAAGATTAACAGTTATAAAGAAATAGTTGAAGAACCGCCACACTCCGCATGGTAATGAAGCGACGCCGCGACGCCGCGACGCCTCTATAGAGGAGAGGTTAGAGGTGATAATTGCAGCGGCGCGTGTGCTGTGCAGTGTGCAGGCGGCACGATCGCACCCGGGGTGACAATACGGCCCAGTTCCATGCATGCGTAATGTGGCTCTAATGCTGCATGGCTTATATCTAACAGCGCCTCAATTATTCAGGCCCCTCCAGCTCGCCAGCGCCACCACCGCCACCGCCGCCGTCACCGCCACCACCGCCACCACTCTAATAAGTACACTTTATTACTTCACCCACTACTCAAATGCAACTGCATTTTCCTAACAAAACTAAGTACACTTCGCTGTAATTTTGTACTGCTAGATAACTAGATCTCTCTTCATTTTAGCTTTCATTTTATTTTTATAAAATATACGAAGAAGTTGATCGACGGAGTTATGATTGCGCAGCCGAAACTACTAAAGACGTAATTTATTTCAATTAGACTTTATACAAAAGTACTTTTGATACGTTAAATATTGGTCAGTCAGTCAGTTTTCCTGAAGGGACCACCACTCGGAAAGCAGTTTTCTGTTGAGAAAAACCGGCAAAAACTCATCATTCACTCTTTTCAAAAAGCCATGTTTACATAGTTATGCAAATGATTTAGCTGAGAGTCAACGTCACTTAGATTCCAAGCGTTCTCATCATTTAAGTAATCCTGTACAATATAGTATGCTTTATTTATTAATGACTATTCAATACGACTTTTAAAACTATGTAGAGACTGACTGAGAATCCATTTTCTCCTCTTAAAAAACATAGATTATATAGATATTTACTTAAAGTACAATAATTTTGTAAAACAAATAAAAATATTATTTAGGATCTCAGATGAATCCTACTTATTTAATTAACACAATCCATTAAACAAGTAACACATAATATAATCGTGTTACAGTTGGTATGAGCATCGTTACTTAATCCTTTCTGAATAATAAACCGTCGGGACATCAAACAAGTGTCCCGGCCATCCCGGCCATCCCGGCCATCCCGGGCCGCATTGCTTTTTAATCAGATTTCGTGCCATACATTTGGTGTGGAGTGACGTTCATTCCACTTTCGTCCATTACTCTTTCAACACAACACAACCCAACACAACACAGCGCAGTGTTATCTGTTGTAATTGAAAACAATGTCCGAGTGTTCTGCAGATCAGATTTTAATTCTTGTTTCACTAGCAGGCAGCTAATATTCAGTTACTAGCGTTGCCCGCGCCTCGCTTGCTTTGTATTAGTGACGTATTCTCCTTTAATTTTCATGACAACCGTTAATATAACGATATTTAAACCGTTTCCAAAAGTAGCATTAGTTCAGTAATTAGAACGTTGGGTTCACGGTCATCAGGTCGTGGATTCAAATCCCGATCGTACTACTAACGTGAGCCCATTCCTAATACGAGCATTTAGTTTAGTTGGAGAACTTAAGAATATTAGTACTCTGTAATCCAAACAATTAGAATTATTGTCGGTGAGGAGTTACAGTGTCCACATATACGAATCAAATGTTTGGAGGTGAGATTTAAAGATGAACCGCACCGAAATTCGCATCAAAACCCGTCAAATCACGTGTCTGACAAATACTATTTATTTAATAAGAGATATTAAAAAGTAATACACATACAAATTTAATGAGATATATTGTTTCCTGAATAAAGCTAACATTTTAAAATAACACAGACACACTGGTAATACAGATCATATTTTTCTTATTACATGGATCAACACACAAAACTAACGAGCCGCCGCCATTACGCTCTCGTTGTACAAATAATGTAACATTATATTATATTTAAATCCGAAATTATTATAATTTTTTTTTTTAATTTTTACAGTTAATATAACAGTATTAAGTTTAGATACATTGTGAGAGTGCTGCGTGCCATCCGTGACGTAACAGAGGCGCAAGAACTGAAACGTCACATAAGAACCAATCGCGTGCAACGCGCTTAAAAGGCCCTAATAGTGACTTCTGCGCGCATTCAAGGTCACACCTATACTTACGTGTCGATAGCTACAAATATTCATATAAAATAGCTCTTACTACAACTTATTGCACTTTTAAATCATAAGTACCGCTCAGATTTCTATCTAATGTTCATGGTATTATATTATCTGATTTTTCACTGACTCATTTTTGATTTAATATCTTTATATTATTGTACTATCCTTAGTAGTAACTTAGTGGTTTTAGTTTAAGCCACATTTTTGGCAACTCAATCCGTGAGTAAACTGCATATAATTCAAATTGTATCCATTTGTCGTTAGTCTAAAACTACAATACTCAAAATAGTATGAGAAAAATGCATTCACCACCATCAACAACTGCTAACTCCCTGCCCACATTAAATCTTAAGGTCCGAAGTTTATCAGCTCACTAGTCGACCCACTCTCGCTTCCCTAAGTTAAACCAACTGAAATACAAATATGTTATTTAAATAATTAAGTTACTATCTAATAAATTCATTGATTACTATACATTTTTTAATTAATTAAAAATAGTATATACCTTAGATTGGCTTTAAATATTAACTTTTTGGTACTCTATACATCGCTTTGATGCACCTTCGTTTTGACATACCCCTTCACTAACTTACTACGAATGTGAGCGTGAAAACATAAAAAAAATATTTCGCAATTTATCATTAATTTGCAACTCTTTTATGCAACGCTTTAGAAAAAAATTATATGAGTCAACACGACGAGTCGCATCGCAACACAACGCCCTCTACCGACACAGAGAACCCGCACAAAGCGGCTTAGCATTGCTCACATTCACACCAACTGCGACTCAAAGGCTTTCACCATTTACTATTGCTTTTAATAAACTCACTCAACTGCAATACTCCGATCAAACTCTCTCACGTGAAAAAACATTTTAAAAATATATAAGTTTTAAGCTGGACAAACTGTATCGACATTGCTAATTCATTCACCTGTTTCTTGCACTACTTGAAATGGTGGAAACTGACAAAAAATTAAATTTTCTTATACATTCCTAAATTAATATTGTTTAATTATTAATCTCTCTGTTGAATAATTATAAATGACATACTAGTAAACACACTTTGTACTTAAAATATTAGTGAAAATGTATCATGTAGGTATGAAGAGACGTCAGAAACGTCGCGTCCGAGCTGATATGCAATTTAGTTGGCGGCTCAGCTACCTCAGACCCTGACCACGTGACCTGTCACCTGTCCGCACTACGCACACGTGACGGGGTTACAAACCCCCCCCCCCCCCTCTCCCCACCCTTCTCCCTACCCCGCTTCTCTACTCATCTCAATAATGATCGGTCTCGAAAATTGACAAAAAAATTTCTACTGGTTGGTGTGTTGCCACTTTTCTACTTCCTGGAAGCACCTGATTATTTTTAAAACACATTTTCGTTTGAGAACGAAACAACAATGTGGAAGTATATTCTTTTTAATAACATGATTATGTACTTAATAGTTAAAAAAAATTGTAATCGAAACCTCATCTAACCACCTAAGGATTTAATATCAATTCCATTGTGTATCAACTTGAAACGAAACATATCCTTAAGTAAACTTGCAACACTACTAATAAAATATCTCGTACCTCACTAAACTTCATTTGCCACTGAACAGAACAATGTGCTTTATTTTCTACTTCATTTTATTTTCCTTTCTCACTTAGCTTCCTTTCAAATGTTGCTGTTTCAAGAAAATCAGTTCTTACTCAAAAATGATCCTTCATGATTATTTTTTACTAGTTTTAACTCTCATTTTGATAATTAAAAAGTCACAGCGCCACCTATCGGTTTTTATATAAAACTATACCTTTAAACACGAAATCTGTCTATTAATTTTTTTATGACAGATAAGGGACACACGAGCAGACGGTCCACCTGATGGAAAGTGACCACCGTCGCCCATGGAGCGAAGAGAAGAATGCTGCAGTTTCAGTAGACCCTGATCAAGAATCCGGTGATCACTGGAACCGCAGCATTAATGGATGGGAGAGGGAGGGGGTGATCTGGCCAATCTAGAAATGCAACTCGACAGGAATGCGTCAGAAACACTTGGCGGTCGGTTTCACATTCTGGTGATCGCAAGCCAGTCGGGGAACAGATCCCCTACCACCAAGGGATCCCCCTTGGTGGTAGGTTACTCACCTCTTACGAGATACTTTCCCAGCTTCAAAGGGGAATCGTATTCTATCCCATGCCCTCACGGGTAAAATAAAAATTAGTAAGAGATCTGCGATATACACACCTATATAAATACATATATATATGTGATTCTTCTGTATATAGGATTTGGACTTTTATAAAATGCCATCGCAACGTCACAGGGCAGTTTGAGAAGTAATTTCATAGATTGAATATTGACTATCATAATATAAAAATGTTTTATTCAATGTAACCCTTATTAAGGATTGAGTCGAGTCAAAACATTAATACTTAATTAAATTAAATGTTACTATATAATTTGCACCTAGGTCACATACCCCAGACACTGCTGGTATATATTGGTTTAAGTTTTAAGGTATTATTTTATTTAATGTTAAAACTTTTATTCCGTCACGTACCGTGATAGGATCCGAACATCCGAATTCAATAAAACGAAACAAACCGTCCGGATGCCGGTTGCTTTGTTTTTGTTATTTTTTAATAAAAACCAAAGCTTTTTCATGCTGTTATAGAAATACATACAAAATTTAACTTAACAAATATCAGTTGTCGTTTGGAATTTTGATATTTTAAAGATATATTTACTCATCTTGTCGAGAGCCGGCAGCTAACTTTAGGTCTGAGAAAAAATAGTGAATTTCGTGCGGGAACTGAAACGTCGCATAAGAAACAATCGCGTGTGACGCGCTGCGCATTCAAGGGCAAACCTATAGTACCATGCCAGTAGCTATAAAACTTGTATTGAATTGGTGATCCAATCTTTATAGTTCAGGATTGTTGAGTAGGTTTAAAGACGTTTTCTACTATGTATAAACTCTCACCTTCACTGCTCGATTTCACTGCCGAATAATAAAATAATAAAGTACATTTCTCAGGTGCTCCTCGGTAACCAGGTCAGGCCTAGCACCACGTCTCCTAACAACACTACACTATTAATTTCACTACTTTAATATGTACTGCGCGACACCACTTGACAGACTAACTCAATCCTACTGGACTGAAAGTTATAATTTGTTTTATAAATAAGATATAATGAACTACCCGCAAATACTAATTTATAAACGGTGTTGCTAGAGCTTGGCCGCAACCACTGTACCGCGCCCTAGGCATGTGCGCGACGAGACGGGGGAGAGTACGGCCGTTCCACAGTGTCAGTCGACCGTCAACGCTCACGTCGTGTTGTGTATGTCGGATGCACATAAGATAAATATTCCCAGATGGGTAGTGCGTTATCTAGTAATGTGAAGAACATAAAAAAAATATGTTTTTCTTTCTTTAAAGTTTCTGATTTTAGTCATAATAATATTAGTCTTATCTTACCCTACTATATTTAATGAAAAAACTTACCAAATCTAATAGATCTTACTTCCTAGAATCCTAGCACACAAAATATTATTTACCTAAACTCATGATTCTCTTTGATTTGACGAGATAGAGTGAAATGGCGAACGATAGTTCAAGAGAAAGTCATTCGGAGAGGCCACTACCTCAGTATTGAGGATAAACGACGCTAGGAGGCTGATTCTCTTTACTATAACCTTAATCAGTATCTAATTATTTTTCACTGATTTCACGTTTTGCACTGATTGATTAGAAATAACAGAAAGAAAGAGAATGAACTACACTATTACTCTTATTTGTTTTCTCGTCATGCTTAGGTTTCGCATATACTATGAAAGAAATTAGGTAATTAAATGAATTATTTAGGTATATTTATTTAATGAATTCCCTATTCAATTTAGTAATTTAATTCGTACGACTGGCGGGTAAAGCCAAAAATGTTGAAATAGGTAATTTATAATTTTAAGCTTTACACGCCGGTCGTACCTTAAAAGTGATAAATAATAATAATAACGTATATCGGAAAATTTAAAAAATGATATCGAAAGATTCGTCCGGTACTATCAATCTCATGTGAACCCGTCCCCTGCCTCGCCGCGCGTTCCTAGGGCACGGAACAGCGATTGCGGTCAAGCTATAACACAATGTTATGTGTGATTCGAGTCTGTGAAAGTGAAGTGTTGTTTGTAAGGTGTGAGCATGATAACAAAATTGTTTGGCAAAAAAACTTAAATAAGTGTATTTTCCTTAGACAATAGTTATTATTAATGAAAATACAATTATAGTGTGAATGAATGCAATTAAATGTAATGTAACTCATATAAATTTGCAACGATTTCACCGTGCAAGTGGAAAAGTTATATTGACACGACAGCTCTCACTGTGCCTGTGCTGCTCAAACTTATTCAATTACAACTACTGTTTTAATCCGACACTTCATGGCTTTATTATATTTATAATTTACTGACTGTTACTTCCGTTTTACAATATATTTTAATTTTGAGTCTCTTAAGAAACGTAGATAATACTTTAAGGGTATCAACTTAACAAACAAAACTGCGATTTAATATACTACTTACGCCATCTATTGACAAATAGATGACATCTATTGTCTGTTACGCAATCAGGCTTAAATCACTGAAGTGATTTCGATGAAATATGATACAGATATAATGTAGAGATTAAGAAAGGATATAGGCTATGTTTTATCGCGAAAAATACTTGTGAATACAAAGTAAACAAACAAGTGTGCTCATACGCCATCTATTGACATGGGCGTGAAGTGCATGTCGAGCTGTGTGGCCGTTATGTGTTTGGGAATTAGTCATATATAAATTGAAAAGTAAAATATAGTGATACAGCGATTACTCATAAAACTCGTCTCTAAAACTAGCTAGGTAATAAATTACACTCACGTGATTTTTTAGTCAAACAACAAAATTATATAATTAAGTCAAGTGCGAGTCGTATTGCTAATGAATGCGGAGTCGAAGAACAAAACAAGTCCACTAATGTGCATTTTATTTCGGTCCTCCGTTACATTAGAACACAAAGCACGAGTATCTAGTAAAGTTTTTAGTAGTTCGTTCAGCGAGATAACTGAGAGCATTTATACAGCTTCAGCGGAATGTTTACTGGTATTAGAGCGAGTGGACCTGGACCCACATCTACCACCTAACGACCCACTCCTTCTTGTTAAACGAACTCGCTAACTAAAATACCATTACTACTTATTTACTTACTGCTGTCACATTAATGGTATCGTTTATATTCTTCAGAGATTATTGGATCTTCAGCTCGAACGACTTTATTCAATTCGCTTCGTTTATAAAATACTTCAACTACAACTAAATTATCTGCTTTGTTGCACTATTAAATTGTTTACTGAATGAAAAAACATAGTTATCCGCTATCTTCTGTTATCTATAATGTGCCATTTTATTAACCATTATCTACCAAGTCTATGCTGGCAATTATAAGTAACACTACACATGAGACAGGAGTATTTTTTGTGACGTAGAGACTCACTTAGATACGAATATTCTGAATTTAAAAAGGCAAACATGGTTTACAAATATTGTAAAACTGTAAAGCTAATAAAAATAAGCACTTACACAATATTTTAAGTTGGTAAAAATGAAAAAAAAATCAGTCCAAGTAATTTTATAATAATATTACATTCGTGAGTTAAAAAGACGCAAACATTTTAGCATAGTTTATGTAGCCGTGAAGCCGTGAAGCCGCGCAGGACGTGCGAAACGTGTAGAACACGAAAAGGAAAGAAGTTACATAACTGTGGTGCTGTGGCGCTGTGGTGCTGCGGCTCGAACAATCATTTGTCAATCTCGCGTCCAAACACGTCATATCATTGTTCGTGCAATAATCACTCGCAAAGTGAATACCTGGCGTGCAGCACGCGACCCCTGCGGTCGTGCGGGTGAGCGGGTGTGCGGGTGTGCGGGTGCGCGGGTGCGAGCGCCAACCTGCTAACGATACGCGATAATTAAACGCTATTGAGCATCTCCGCTCAACTCGCTGCCAAGTGCCAACTAACTGGATCGATCGCGCTAACTTCCTCGGAACTTCTCTTATTAGCACTTGATTTTATTCGCAAATTAATCTTAGTCTACGTCTTAATGAGTCGACATCGGATAATTTGATGAGATGATAAAATCGGACAGTCATATTTGAACTAAGTTTATGCAGATTTAAGTTTATGTAATAAACGAAAAGCCTAAATAGAACTCTTCGTACATTTTTCGTATGATTCAACCAAAACATTTCAAATTATATTTAATATCCAAATACATCACAAAAATACCACCGCTTGAATAAGGGGATTGCGGAGGAAATTTATGAGAATATCAAAATTAAACGAGGCGGTGAAATTATCGGGCGTTGTTTCGCAGGAAATATAATATTTGACGCAATATCACCTAGGCGCTAGGCGCTAGGCGTTAGGCGCTGACGAGTGTTGAAAAATTTGTCTAAATCACCGCCATCTAACTTGCCATAATGTTAGCGTAGCAATTTTGAAATTTTAACAACCGATGAAATATAAAGAAAGGTCATCTCATATTCATAACGGCACGGACGCGGGCGCGAGCGCGGGCTCGGGCTCGGGCTCGGGGGCGCAGCCCGGCGGCCATAAATTGTTCAGTAATGAATGCCGTTCTCGCCTCAATAAAAACTCCCGCATTATATGATAGAGGCGGATTTATGCCGTTAGCTCCCGCGATTTTAATGCCACGGAACGAAGCAACCGCGCGTTCCAGCTCCCAGCTCCCACCGTGGTCAGCGGTATCGTACAATGGCATAAAATGCAGTAATTACACCAATTCCCCCCAGAAACATTAAACGTTTATGCTTTTGCGTAAATTTTGAAGCCAAATGTTTTTTATGAATTGTAACTTGATCGTTTCGGTTCCGTAATGCATGTGCGCCCGTGCTCCTCACAATGATACCGGAGTCTGCGCCAAGCGGAAGCAATTAGAGGCCGATGAAAGTAATTATAATAGCTTGCAGTCCGACTGCTGCGGTCTGCCTCCCCCCCCCCTTCCCCCCGCCCCTCACGCCCTCCTACTAACAATACTAATAACCCAGACCTCAGAATGTTTTGTTTTAAATTTACTTGAAATAACTTTAATTAGATATCGGTATGTTTCACAATTTACTTGTTACTTCATAGATCTGTGATTTTCTTTATTTTAAAAAAGGTTTAGTGGATTTGTGTGAAAATTGGCCTCAAGAAACTAAAGAAAACACCGGTATAGACGGGTGAAGAAGGATATTATTGAAAATATTTTGATATAGTGCGGTGCGGTGCGGTGCGGCGTTCATGAATATTGATGGAGTATGAATATTCAGGGCTGTAGCAATTGAAAACGCCGCGGACTTTGTTGCGGCGACTTCATGTTAAATGTCAATGATGATTAAGATTTTCAATCTTTATTCATATTTTATTGAATATGTGCAGGGAGACGGCTGTATCATCCCTTCAACGAAAAGGGAGCATTCTTCGACCAGGGAAGGTAATATATCCTGCCTGGTCGAGACACAACCGAGGCCTTAGACAACGTTGTCTGCGCGATATAAATAAAAAAATACGGATGATACGGGGATGTCGTCATAAATACTTTAATTAATAGGCGACGGTTGGCTAAATTCAAATATATATTTATTAAACTGAGGTAGGGCACAGCAGGAAATTTCCTGCTCAACTATGGAGCAGCCCCACTGGGGTAGTACCTCGACCTTACAGAAGATCACAGCTAAATAACACTACTCTAAAGCAGTGTTGTGTTCCTGTTGGTGAGTAAGGTGACCAGAGCTCCTGGGGGGAATTGGGGATAGGGTCGGCAACGCGCTTGCGATGCCTCTGGTGTTACATAAGCTACAGTAATCGCTTACCACCAGGTGAGCCGTGCGCTTGTTTGCCGACCTAGTTATATATAAAAAAAAAAAAATTTAACACTGCAATTAAAGTTACCTGTACACTGTGAGTATAATTCTCGGAAGTAAGATTACGGTTGACAATGAGTGCAACAAATACAAAATTTCAACGTCAATATTAAATACATATTATGAATAGAAAGGATATTTAATCTCTTCAATATTGCAAAATAAGTCAAAGGTCTGTAGGAAAATGTTTAACAAAACATGAATTCCGTGATTGAAATTCATGGGCTCATAGGAGGCAGGAACACAGTGCGGCAGTGGCGGCGGTGGCGGTGGCGCACAACGCGACGCAAAGTAGCGCTATTAATGAAAGCAATTTGAATAAACTTGAGCACATTAGCGCCGCTCGTCGCCGGTCGCGCGACCCGCACCGCGCCGCCCCCGCGCCGCACCGACACCGCACCGCGGCTATTAATTATTTCTTGTCCCTAAGTCGCAAGTTGCGTCCTGTGATGTGGCGATTCTGTGACTCACTTGCGCACAGCGTTGTTGTTGTTTTATTATTAATATGAGCCATACTGTAACACTATACGGTACACGTAAGAGGCAATGATAACATATCCTCTATCAACGAATATTGCATTGATTTTAAATATGAAACAACTGAGAAAATATTGCTGTTCCCATCATCAATCTAGATTACTTGATGTTTATTAGTAATAAAATTTAACAAGAAAGTGTAGTGATCGATCTCGGTAATTGGTATTGAGCAGGACGGAGATGCTCGTTAGCGGTAAATTATTGAGACATCGCTCAGGTCGCACTGTCGCAACAGTTCACACAGTGCGTGTGCGTAGTTTACCTACTTGGGGAGAAGACGTCATTCATCCGTAATCATATGGACGCCACATCTTCATACAAATCATGAAAAAATGTCTCCTCTATCCTTCGGAATTTTGTGGACATTCATTTAAGCCAACTCCAAACTTATATTTTCAGTCGGCCAATTATTTGTAGTTTTACTTAATTACACTTGCAGGTACAGATTATACTACTTACCGTAAATCCAGTGCTTCCAGTAACTCCTCATCGATGTTTGAAGAAGAATAATTTATTAAAGTAACATAAGAAACGTAGGTAATACTTGTTTACGGTATTCCGAAATAAAGACTTGAAAATACAAAGTAAACAAACGAGTGTGCTCGTACGCCATCTATCGATGTGGGGGTGAAGTGCATGAAATTAAAATGTAAAATATAGTGATATAACGATTAAAAATTGGTAATTTGCATCCGGGCGAAGGCGGGACGGGTCGTTTAATCTAAACATAATTGTCTCTTTCTAACAAAGTAAATGATAGATATTAGTATCGTTATTTGAAACAGACGCTAGAGGATCGCACCCGCAGGGGACGGGACGCAAGCTACGTAATTACTTTCATTAGCCTACAATTGCTTGCCTTATCCCGGAATTCCTTATCGTTATAGGATACATTAGAAATTATCGACTCTTGTATCTACTTCAAATAATGATGCGATTCTGTTTCTTGTCTTCGTTTTAACTGCTATATACAAATTCAATGTAATGACAGAAATATACCATCGCGGATTTTACCTCAGAAAATAGACTTATCTTCGTGGACATTCTCTAGGAATCACGGATTTTTTCTAGATAGATTTATCTAGACTATTTATTATAATAAGAGATAAACATTTTATACCTTTTGCGAATATTCGCTAAATTGCCTTATAACCTAAGTATAAACTAGTGACTTACTTTGACTGTAACGTAATATCCATCACATTACCTTCGCGGTTTTTTTTATTTTTTTTTTTAAACAATTACGTATTATGACTTCTCGAATTTCCTTTAAATTATTATCTCCAAAAGGTAAAATATCTCCTCGTGGATTTTCTCAAGATTATATCACCTTAAGTGAACTATTTTATCTTCTCGATTCTTTAAAGTTGCTCCCATCATGGATAAGATGGTGGAAAGGCATCACACAGATAGATGTACCATTTCTGGGCTTGACTCGCACTAATATTGACTTCATACAAATGTCACGAAAACTGTCTGACGCTAGCTAATATAAATTGTGCCATAAAGCCAAGGTGTGCGTTTCTATAAATGTTTTTAAACTAATTTAATCCCTTAATTTTGCATCTTACATTTTTATCTTGAAATATTTCGAAAAGTATTGCGAATTTAACAAAGCACTACGGAGATGCTTTCATAAGTAATGTCGTGACTTAGAACGGACATAAAATACAGGTGTAGTTTTTGAGTCTATTACAACATAGATCCATGATTTTATGGCAAACAATGCCCGTTAATACTCGTATAAAGTGTAACTAATTTGTAATACTTGGTACAATGTCCCCAAAAACTAAATTACCTTCGAAAATGGATAACAGACACTACACCGCTACAGCGTTCCTCGACACCGGTTATTTATGTGCGGCCGCGATCCGCCACCGACCACGACCACGACCCGCCATCGACCACGACCACCGACCACCGACCGCCACTAAACGCATTCACCGCAAATAACACACGCTCCAATTGTTCCCTAACTAATGTGCTGCCCTCTCCCATCCGTGTCCCACCTTACCTCACTCACTTGCTTTCTCATTTACTATTTATTACTTACTTGTATTGTTTAAATGACCTTACATACTTCGATTTTACTTTTAGTCATAGTAATAAATATAAAGGGGAAAATATAATAATAATAACAACCCAGTCGCCAACGCTGCTCCATAGTCATTTGCTCACTCACTCCTAAATACAAAACAATCTACTCATTCCTCTCGCTCTTAAGGTAAGCAAATAAAGATGATACTTAAAACATACTTTTTATAATTAAAAAATCGGGCAATTACCTTACTTTCTTGTTGCCTTTATTTGATAACAACGAACTACTTTTATAAACGATTCCTTTTCCGATGGCTAATGGCCACGCGTGACGTAGCACTACTATAATTAAATTATTTACCCCCTGGACCAATCAAGATTCTCCCCCAACGTCCTCAGAGCCAAAAAACTATTCCGTTTCAAACACTAATTGCTTGTCACCCGGACTTACCTGGCAAAGCGAAAAATAACGAGCAGATTTGTGACTACCACGAGACAGTTATTAAGCAAGCTGTAATTGAGCAAACTCTACTATCCCTGATATTATACAAAGTAACGAGTCTGGACTACAATTTCATTAGGTAACACAGATGTTAGGCTTTAGGTTGTTATTTTATTATTTGTCTAAGAGTGCCTTTATTAGTAAAACGATGCTCTAATATTCCACGTCTACACAGTATTGAAGCAATAACGCAAACAAAATTATTGATGGCTTATAAACTTTGCATTTTCTTTACAGCTCTACTGAACGAATTGACTGAACTGGACGAACGTGAATTGTGAAACTAAATGTATATCTTGACAAGTGATTTCGTAAAGATAACATTGTTTAAAGTAGAATAATTTAATATCAATAGGGATGTGCGATAAATGGTGAGGTCCGTCGCTCTGTGTGTATCTATTATTATAATTATATTATACGTCTGGTTGTGCCGAAACATAAATTACATTAAACATTAAAAATATTTACAAGTATTGTAAACAAGTGAAGAACGATGTAAAGTGTCATGTCTGCGATACTAAATTTACTGTATCATTGTACAGTGTAGAAGCGCTCAGCAAAGTTTTATCTTGTCCTGTCACGAGCCTGTCATGTCTCTGGAAGCTGCTGAACCGGCGACTGGTGATGTAACTGGACTTTTGATTTCAGATACTTCCCCATATTTCATATCTCTTTTTATTTTACCAACATTTGCAAGTTTACTTTAACAATCCCTCCACTATCTCGACGGAATATAACCTCTTCCCCGATAGTCCCTCCGCCTGACATTGTCTAGAGTAATGCAAGAGGTGTAATTAAGTGTAGTATTAGTACGCACTCCCCATGCATGGTATCATATTACATTTTCGATATAATAATAAACACTCCCAGTCGTTTCCCTTGACTGCAGTTAACTTGCAAGAGACTTGTTGGCGCGTTGCAGTTAAAGTATTTTCATCCTGCAATTAGTAGAAATCCAATTTGGTGCGAGTCAGGATGACGGATGTTCCCTCTGGCTTACCTAAATTCAAAATTCAAGATATTTATGGTGGTTTCCTGGACAGTCCATGCCCAATTACTTATTTGTCCGGTCCCGGCTTACGTCGCTCTCGTTCGGTCCGCTCATTAATCAATGTTTTTTCTTTGTCGAGGGTGAGGGCGAGGATGAGGGAGAGGGAGAGGGCAAATCCCGCGTGCAGCGAGTAAGCTGCTTGAAGATTTATGCAGCGGCTCTGGCTCGGGTCACCGCGACCATAGTGTTAATGAATTGACCCATTAATTCTTGTGACTTATTGAACTGGAAGGTTATATTGAAACAGTTAATATTGTTATTGTTGCAGGTGAAACATCGAGTGCACCATGTTTAGCAGTGTCATCACCAGGACGGACTGCACCGGCGCCATTGACAACACCGGTAAATATATTAAGTAATTTTTTAAATTAAGCCTACGTAGAAATTGAGTGAATTCCAATATTAGGATTACAATATATCAAAGGGCCTAGTCGCTACTATAATTTAATATGACGCATCATATTAAAGTTAGTGTAACGTCACACATTCCTTCTATCTGTAGCAGACAATCAAGATACTTCTAACGATTCCACATTTGTAGAATTATGTAGTACTTAAGCAAATAAACGAGAAAAAATGAACATACATAATAGTATGAGAACTAATTAAATACTACGTTAAAGTGTAAAATCTGAAAAAAATCTGAGCAACAGGTTATGTGACTGAAGATATTCCCAATATTCAATTGTTACCCATAACGATGATCTTACACAGAAGATCGATTTTATATTTTAAAGTTGGCCTAACATGGTATATAGGTCAAAATCTGCATGGTGGATATATAGTTTTGAGGGTGTTGGATACGTATACCGCAATTCAATCTGCAATTATATTAAACTACTCTATTCTTGTATTCCTTCAGCTCACCTCATACTCTGATCGACACATAAACAACAGCAATCCATTCCGTTGATGGTCCATTACCGGTGACGCAGGCCATCCATCCTCGCGCTCATCTCTTAAAACCCTTACATTCCACCACCACATGTCTTGCCTCATTTATGATCAATTCAAGATTTTTCATTTGTCACATTTTACAAATAGACGCTAATATCATTGTAAGTTATTAGAAAAAGATAAATATAGCAGAAGTATGAATGATGAAATTACCGTATAATTACGCTCTCGCTCACTCCTGTATACAAAACGATCTACATATCTCTGTTACTCGTAAGATAAATAGAGTAGCAAAGTAAATGATGGATGTATCATTGACTGCGAAGCGAATGTAAGGTAATTACCTTACTTTCTTGTTACCGATATGATGCGAAGCTAACTTCATCAGCATATCAATACATTCAAACAACCTTAAATATCTTATAAAAGTAAATTTAGTCGTTTTTAGGGTTCCGTACCGAAAGGGTATAAACGGGGCCCCACTAAGACTCCGACCGTCCGTCCGTCTGACTGTCCAGGGACTAGAAATTTTTCACAAATGATGTATTTCTGTTGTCCCTATAACAACAAATAGTAAAAACAGAATAATATGAATATTTGGAGGGGGGGGAGGCTCCCATACCACAAACGAAAGGTAGACGCTTGAAATATTTACACTTTAAAAATAAATAATGAAATTATTTTATTAGAGTTACAATTAATAAATTTTGTATCAAATCTATGTCAGCTATGAAAAGCTCATTCATTGAATGAGCAAAATAAATAAATGTAAATGAGAGTCTAATTAAAAAGAAAATATATTTAAACAAAATATGAGAATGGTACTCCACGCCACACGCCAAGGTCTCCACTTACACCAGGAACTTATCATATTGTGATGAAAGAACCGTTGCGGATTGAATTGTGTTCTATGTTAGCTTCATAAGCAATATTAGTTATTTTTAATTTAATTACTCTGATCATATATATTATTTCTGCTTACACAATATAATGTTCTATACTGACCTTAGATTGAAAAGCGATTAGTACCTGGGATTTGCGACCCAGCTGCTGCTTTTTAATAACCATTGCTTGACTTCACTACCTAACATTCTCAATAAGGGCAACCTAACATCACAGATACTCTTCTACAATATCTATGAAAAAATGTGAAACTTTAAACATAACAAAGCAAACGCATCGGCAGCTCCTCGCGTGTTGCAGATGTCCATGGGCGACGGTGACCACTTACCATCAGGTGGACCCTCTGCTCGCTTGCCCCTTATTAATTATAAAAAAAAAAAAAAAAAAGCAAAGTAGGGCTAGCGACCTAGGTGATGGTTCAAATAATGCTGGACCTCGCTGCCCAATGTCTGATTCAAATCAAATCAATTTAACGACTAGCATGATCCTCGATACGAAAGACACTCCAATACATATTATTCCATTTCTACTTTGATAATCAATATTATTCTATGAAATTACTTGTCAAACTACCTCTATTCTGGAACAGAAGTTATATTGAGATGTTGATGAATTAAATTAAATGTAGTTCAATAATGTTTATTAAGCAATGTAAATTTGTAATTATTTTTTTTAAAGATTACTTGCAGTATGGATCACATACTACTAGTATTCCCTTTACCCCTCTTAGTAAGCTTGCATGCTTGTGTCAGGAGTGGGCCACGCCAGTAGTCCAATGTCCGGGATTTGAACCCACGACATCGATCGTGAATCCAACGCCCGCACCACTGAGCTACTGACGCTTGAATATAAATATAGTACATACACAATGTTCAAATTTTAACAATTTTGTTGTATTTACATCGTAATCATTTAGGAAATCTTATATAGGTAACTCAAACTGTAATTGTTTAGCCAACATGACAACAATTTACGAGCCGGATGTCCAGAGGCACCAACACACAAAAGGTTCCGCCGCCAGAATTAATATCTGTGAACAAATCGCGGGGGCTGGCTGAAAGAATTTAATTAACATGAAGGCCGGGGCTCCGGGCTGGAGTCCGACCTGTCGATTTTGGGGACTCCAGTCCGATTAAATTATCGCTTTAAATAATTTTTATTAAAAAAAAATATTATGATCAATCAATTAAATCTAACATAATAGCATTGTTGTATCCTAACATACTTTTAGTTATAATATTTATATTCATCACGTATAAACGGCTAAACCGATTTGCATGAATTTAGTACACAGATACTTTACAAGGTGCAGACAGAGTACTTTTTATCCCAGCAAAACACCGTTTTAGTGGGATAGAATAGTAGAATGGCAAAAAATTATGTATCCATAATTATAGTTAATGTAACATAATATACTTCTACGCGGCAGAAGTAAGGTGGCTCTTGGGTTGTGTGCCACTTTGGGTTTACGTATCTACTGGTGATCAAAAACATGAAAATCTGTTCAATATCTATTTTGAGCTTTAAAAAAATTAAATCCTTTTATAATATTAGTGTAGATGTAAATATGGACAAGTAAGCTACTATAGTTATTGATCTAAAAATGATAGTTTATATGTACAATACTGGGACTTGTCTGCACGTTTTATTGGAGCAGTAAAGCTTAAAGTGTGAAGTGGATCATAAAAGCTGATGTCATATAAACCTATGAGTGGGAATTGTGTCCTGGGGAGGTTTTATGTGTGCTGACTGAGGAGCGAGGAGAGAGGAGTCGCGGTATCTTTATTGCGGTCAGTCAATAACTCGCCTTTATGCGTCGTCACTGATAGCCGATAATATTTCGTAAGTGTCTCAGAGGACCGACCGCCTCCGAGCCTCCGAGCCTCCGCGCCCGCGGCCGCTGTTCACAGATCATACCCTAATATCACCCCCTGGGAATTCCAAAAACCTTTTATTTTAAAGCTTTTCATCTTCATGTTCATGGGAAGATTCGCCTAGTTATTTCACAAATATTTTATTATCTGTTTTTGCTAACGTTGCTACGTTTTACTACGTTAGTCACTGGATCCTCTTTTTCGTAATATATTTCCTAAATAGGTTTTTGGAACAAGGTGATATAAAATGTGAAGTGATATCACTTTCAACCATATTGTAATAATATTTGCTCAGACTCAATAACCGAAAGCGCGCGTAGGTGGCGCTAGCGATGTCGTGCGGCGGAGACGGGGCTCTGATACGAATAAAGTAATTACTTTCCTTTAATGACCTTTTCCAAGCCAAAACATTTTCCATTTATCTTACCAAATACAGTATTAGTAGGTAAAGAATTAAAGTCTAATAAGGATAAATAATTTTCTCATTTTCAGCACGGCACAACTTATAAAATATCGTGTCAGGCGATAAAGCTTACCATTTTTTATCTTCGAAGATTGTCTTCTGATTTGTTAAGCGGCTTTGCAAATTCGATGTGGTAATACGTCGAATAAATCCGAATCCGCAGCTTCGTCTGTAGGGCGGGCCGTAGGGCGGGCGGGGAGAGTTCGCTTGCGGCCGTCTCAAATTATAATATTTGCCGGCACCAAACCGCACCGAACTAATTCGGTGCCAAATTAAATATTTCGACATCGTCTCCACATTAAACTTTATCGCGTTTGTACGAGACTTACTTCGGAAATGTACTTTGGCAAGTCCTCATCAAACAGAAACATCAAACTTGGGCTAACTCACTTCGGTGCCGATAAAGAGCAAAACGAGTGGAATTTTAATTTGGAAGTCGTCAGCGAAACTTACACTCGCTCTCACTTCTGACAGGACATCATTACTCATTACACTGTGTACACACCTTAGCAGCTCAAGCTGCTTAAGTAAAATTAATGTATAAACAAAATAAATAGGAAAGTTAATAGAGTTAGACACATCACACATTTTTGCTCCATTCATGTCACTTAAACAGACAGGCTGTCTCGTTTTAGTTCAGGTTACAAATAACAAATATTATTATGTGAAATTTTAGATGTGAATTTGTATTATCATTTATTTATCTTTAAGACAGATGTAACATTCACCACGTAAGGTATTTTATAATCAAAGAAAACTTTATTAAGAAAGCGATCTGGTTAAAGTTAAGCAGTATGTAAGTTGATCTAACTTCAGAGAGAGGATAGTTCTTTTAGCCACTTAAACATTTATTATGAGACAAAGCTTTGTTCAACTTCATCATGATTTATTATTTAGATAGTTATTTGTTCGATAGTTTTCATAACTGTAAATACAATATGATTTTTATATTGTACCTTTACGAATAGGGATCGATACCGAATTACGATCCGACATCGACTAATCCAACATTCGTTGCGTCGGACTGAAAAAATCGATCTTTCAAATCGATTAATAGGAATGAATCATTTCGAAGAATCGCAAAGGGGACGCAAAAAACAATCTCACTTTACCTCCGTACCTAAGGCTCCGTAGACGATGATGAGCTTTTTTTTTGCCCCTCTCCTTAGGAGGCGTAATATTTGCATTGTAAATGCAGACTTGAAAAAAAATGTTTTTAAAGAAACGGCCTTTTTTTAATTGAATCTATTTAAAATCGACCTTTTTGTAACAGAATCGCCACTTCCGAAGTCGAGGCGTCTCCCTACTATTTTATAAGTGTTGTAAGTGGTATTCCCAGCTCGTAAGTAACGCCACGAGACTTAAATAAAATAAGAAGTTAAATTGATTTGTGCGTCCAATATCCGCTGGAGGTGATCACGCGCCTCTACACTAAAATGCATCTGCAGCAGGAATAAGTCTTCTACTTGTGCTTAATGGTACATAATCGCACTTGCAGTATTGCCACATAAAATATTGACTTTTGCCAACTTTTGGAAAGCCGTTTTAGTGAATTGTGCCATTTTATTATTTGAATTTTGTTCTAAAGTCTCTCCTATTGTCTATAATAAAAAATTATATAATTATAAGAATAATATATGTCGGAGGTGTGAGTTAGGTTTAGGTTAGGTTAGCCTTGTGTTAGGTTAGGTTTATGTTAGTCTAAGGTTTAGACGGTGAAACTAAGCAGTGGAGGCGAGTGTTGTGATCACTTAAAGGACGTCCTTAAGCCTACACCTTGGTCACAAGTCCAAGGCACTGCTTGGGTCCCTGTCACAATAGTTCTTGTCAGAATAGTGCGAGATCGTAACGATTAATTATATCCTGACCGTATTGCGCCCATATAGCTATTGAGATAGGTCATCCAGTTATATCCTTTTTAATTAGTTTCCGACATATATATTATGATTGATGAGTATCATCATTTAACTTCTATTCATATATTTCAACTTCTTCTACATTAATTATAGTTATAATAAACATTTGTGACGTCATAAGTGCTTCCTCTATTTGTCTATAATCAACAATTTAAATGAGTTGAATACAAACCGAAAGCAATTTGATATAGTTATGGAGCAGGTAGTGTAGGTAGTGTGGGTAGTGTGGGTAGTGTGGGTAGTTCAAGTAGTAGTAAATATGAATTCGAGTAATTTAGCTTATGCGACGTGTTGTGAAGCGTCGAAATATTCAGCAGTTCCGCTCAGACAGGAAACAAACCATTTGCATTAGATGCTGTATGATTTAATGGTATTTCCTTCACTACACTTACGTACACTCCCTACTCTACTCGCTGGGTTTAATATTTAGTAATTTTAAGTATGACACTCAGTGTCAGCTCAAATACATGCTCATTCGATACACTATACAATGCTCTGCTATTATACATCCACATACATTATCATTACTTTCAAAGGACATCTATCATTCTCCGATTTTTTTTTATGGTACATTAGATGCAAACGAGCAGATGGTTCACCTAATGGTAAGTGGCCACCATCGCCCATGGACATCGGCTAAACAAGAGATACCCTCTTGTTTTGTCGATGCGTTGCATCCTCGAAGATAGAGTGGGGAGGGGAAGAGAAGAAAAATTTGCTGCGGTTTACGCAGACCTTGAGCAAAAGGCTAGTCTACTAATCCACAGCATTAATAGGATGGGAGAGGAATGGGGTAAGCCTGGTCCACACGCGGCTCGACCGGAACGCGTCTATGACACTTGGCTGTCGGATTCGCATGCTGGTGGTCGCAAACCAGTCGGGGAACAGATCCCCTACCACCAAGGGGGTGCTGGGTCTCTCGGCTCATACGAGATGCCCTCGAAGCGGCAGAGGGGAATAGTATTCTCACCCGTCCCCTCAAGGGTGAAATTCCCAAATGACTCTAAACAAAAATAATTTCATGTTCTAAAACGTCACCTTATTCAGTTTTGGCGGGAAATGTTCTGATTCGATACGTCGTTGGTAGGAAGATCTAGTGGTGGAGGCAAATGCTATTTGAATGTAAAAAGATTATCAGACTGTACTCAACAGAGTCACAAGCCCCAAGCTCTGCTTCCAGTTGAAAGTCTATGGTATTATTACCTTTCTAGATTATTTATTTTCTAGAGTTAGAAGTTTTCTTGAGTTAGAGATATTATTACCATTCTAGTTTTTCTAGCCATAGATAAATTAGATGTGAGGTGAGAAACTTGACGTTATTTTATGTAGTAAACTAAAACTACCTTTAAATAAGAATAAAAGGAAGAGGCAGAGGGGACAGGGCACAGGTTCACCTGCTCAGTTTGATTAGCCGTGTCGTCGTCATCGCGTTGGTGTCCGGAGGCGGAGGGCGAGGGCGGAGGGCGCGTTTTAATTAACAGAATAGTTTTATCAGCTCCTTTCTACCACCGTTACTACGCTCTCATGGACGAGCGCTCTCACCACTATAATATATAAGAAAAAAATATTTATTAATTAATATTAATTGTACATTAATTGTATAATTAGACGTTACCTATAAAATATTTTGTTTATATTTGCCCTATTTAACTACTATCAATTAAAGGTTACCGAAGATGTTTATAATAGAAAAAGTCAAAATTTAATAAAATAAACCGCTCTCGACCGCAACCTAACATATACTACCATTGAAATAGATATGATAACTAAACATTAATGTAAGATGTGTATGCATGATTGTTCCAGGCGTGCAACGGCCCCGGCGCGTCTTGGACGTGGGGGGCGCGCGGTAGTGCCCCCACCGCCGCGATAGGGCGCAGCGCCTCCGCCTCGCTGAGACCCGCGCAGGACCTCAACGTGGACGCCATCAAGGAGAAGCTGCTCGACAACCGGATCCCTGAGTCTTGTGTTTAGTTCCACGTCTCACCTTGTTTTTTTAAAGTTGAAAAATATGAAGAATTTTAATATTGTTATAATATTTGATGATCGAACGATAGCAGACTTGTTTCAACACATCATTCGAATTCCTGTGTACATAACTACATACTACCCTGTTATATGATGTTATTTTAAAATTTTGAGGGTAGTTGACACCTTATATGTTTCTCTATATCTCTATAACCGCAGTTGTTGTGATTTACATCTTTGTAATGAGATTTACATATTCGTCAGAAACTTTACATCTCTGCAAAAATTTCACAGCCTTGCAATTAGTTCCTCGAGATGTACCTAACTCTATGGACATCTTTGCCATAAGGTCATCTCTGCAAACAAATAAACAGACTAACATCTTTGTCCGAAATTTGCCATCTTCGTGGGAAGATTTACATTTTGCAAAAAAAATAGTTGAAGTTAAAATAATTTTCTTAAGATACCTTACGTTTTTTTATTGGATAATATTGTACATAGACCATAAAGATTTTTGAAGCAGTGTAAGGTACAATTGGTTATAGTTTTATTCAGTAAGTGAGCGTACTCAGTCGACGACCGGCGTGCTGGGTCGGGGCTGGGTCGGGGCTGGTGTCGCCTCGTCTCGTTAGCTGAAGCACCTCACTCGTCTCGGAGCTGCCCCGCATTGTGTGACGTCACACAACTCAACGCACAGACGAACCAGTTTCATCAACATTGTCCTATGTAAATGTGTAGCTAACCATCTACGTGACGTAAGCAAGGAAAGTCGATTTTGGTAAGATCTGATTAGACTAAATTTAGAATAGAAAAGTGTTTCGTGAATTGATTGATTTTATTGATTGTTGGAGATATATCTCTGTAACTGATCGTTTTATCGAAATCGACTCTCCGTATAGTAATAATTCGGAGACTATAATTCTGTTATTTCGTTTAGATGAATCCTGTGATGTAAATAGTAGGATGTAAGTGACTGAGTCTTTGCCACTTTTTTACATGTCTACGAATCTAGATAATACTTCGAATTCTGAGTCTAGGCTAGATAACGATTGCTTGAATGAACTAAAGTATAATTTACTTCCATAATGCATAAAACATTGATGATTTTTGCATGAGACTGACACTGCCTGGTTTCAGTGATGTAAATAGATCGGATAAATAAATGAAGATAACATCTTGCTTAAGAGTTGATTTCCAAGTAGTATACCTGAAAAAAAAAGTAGTCTACATCAAACTTTATCTTTCTGAGATAAACCCATTAATTACAAAAATAGACGAGACAAAAAATGCTGACAGACAGACAAACATTAAAAACAAAAAAATTACGTTCATAACTCCATCTAATTTTTGTTTTTAAGATTATACTTAAGTAGTTAAGCAATCGTCATAAACGCCGAAGCTCAGCCTCCTCTGGTGCACCATCGCTGCCAGGAGTTGGAGCTGGGTACTAGCCAGCTCCCTGTAAATAGGTTTGACTTCTTGCTGTTAAGGTTTCCGAGTCGGCTTACTGCTCGCAGATCATGTGACATCAACTGACTCACGAAAAGATACACAAAAACTAAGCAAATATTTTTAAATGAATAAGTATAATTAGCAACTCTATCTAATTGAACAGCAAAGCTCTTAAAATTAAATATTTACTTTTTAAATTTATCTTAATACTATTTAATTAAAATGAAGTTTCTTTCAACTTTATTCAATAGCTAATATTTTTTTCGCCTATTTGTTTCAGATTAAAAATTTATATTGAATTGTTAATGTTTCCATTAGCAGATCAGTGGATTCAGTATTAACACTGCATAATGTTATAATTAATTCATTATCATCACTATTAACATACACATGTTGTTTTTACTTAAATCATACTTCGCTACTAAGTAAGGCTTCATTAAAAAAATGGGGTGTGAATACATCTTGTAACGACATACGCAGCAAAATGGCGTCCAAATGGCGGCGCCCCCCCCCCCCTCCGCCGCGCACCATGTTTCACAGTCCTTACTTAGCGTGATCAATTCTTTGACCCATTAGCTATTCGGTGGTGTAATTGAATTTTGGACGGAGATAATAGATATTATGTAACTGCAATAATAAACTGTGTCCCCCGATTTTGTTATAATTCTGTTTAATAGTAGCCTCCCTATAGCTTAATTTCTAAAACTGACTTAGCCTCACTTATAACGTTTCAAGCTATTTTTTTTATATAAAAAAAATATTGAATATGAGTATATTGCTATTTTAAACATCCTCTGTACACAGATATCTATTTTTACAATTTTAATATATTTAATATATGTTTGTATGAGTCAGTTGATGTATGTGTGTGCAGCGTTGTACAGAGTTGGCGACGATAAAATGATCCCCGACGACTAGCTGATACTGATAATATCGTATATGATACTTCTACATATCTACTTGTAATGCATATCCCTTACATTACGCTCATCTGAAGAGTGGCAACCCTATCACAAAGTTTTTATATAATTTTTCATTAAATAACTCGATCTAGGACGTTATTTAATTCTTGAGTTGTTTCTCATGGCTCAAACATTTCAGTAAGATTTAGCCTTAACTCAAGTTTCTTCTTACTTTTTTCTTTGCATCTACCTGAAAGATATATAATAAGTGTGCTATTTTAATATTTACAATTTTCATATATAAATTTTATTGAATATAATTAATTTTAAATCTCTTCAGAGTTTATGATATGCATGTAGACTGTGTAAAATATTTTTGTTTAATACAATATGGGATGAAATTAGAGATAGACACCTAAAAAAACATATCAAGTGGTATGGGTCAATTAAGTTTGGGAATCTGTGGCAAATTAATGTTGAGAGCTGTACGTAACTACTAATAACAGGCAGCAAGTTTGTCCTTATATTGAATATGTTTGAGCCACTACTCCGCATCCCGACATATCATGTCATATCAAGTCGAGCTTTATTTTATCATCGACCGACTGACCTCCATGAACATACAACATACACACAGATACAGTAGAGTGTATCGTATCGTTAGTGTTAGCTCTAAGTGATTTGTTAATATAAAGTTTAAGAACGACTCAAAGAGTTCGCCCTACTGTGTACTGTTGACTTATTTATTTTGGACGAGATTAAAGGTTGTCTTGGAACTATATTATGTGTTTTATTAGCTACCACATACCGTACAAACATACATAGTATGTAGCATCGAAGAACTAAAACAAGTATTTATTTTTTCTAATGCTAAATATAATTCTAAACCTCAGGGTAAATTTTTTCTCTCATACCAACAGAGTAGAGTCAAAAGAAAATCACATTGTAACGGATACGTTTCAATATAGGAAATGTACCAAAATAGCTAAAAATAATCGAATAATTCAATTCGTTTAAATGACTACATTTATTGTATTTAATTCATCTATAATGTTTCCTGTGTGCTAAAACCTATCATACACTCTGTGTTAATTGCACAGGAGTAAGCTCGATGGATACTAATGCTGACTGGGAATGTCCGGAGTGTAGAAATAAAAACCAAAGACATGCTGACAATTCAAATACGCCTGTGCGCTCCAATATATCAGTTAACATTGATACTCCTCAGTTAGTTGCAACACGTACCAAGTCTAATACATCTCCGAATTCGTCGCCAACGGACGCTTACCTGCAATTGACAAGAGAAGAGGTAAAAAGTATTATAAGGGAAGAATTTCAAAGCTTCAGAACATGTCTTTTGGACGACATGAGAAATATTGTACGAAACATGATTCAAGACGAGTTACAATCAGTTTTAAAGAAAGTGCGCGGTGTCGAAAAATCTTTGAATTTTCTAAGCGAAACATACGAGACTACAAAGGAGACTATAACTAAGTATGAGGCATCGATTATAAAACTAGAAAAGGAATGCCAAGATCAAAAATCATTAGTTCAGGAACTGAGTCGTAAAATTGAAGTTATGGAACAAATTAACAGGTCAAATAATATAGAAATCCAAAATATACCGGAACACAAAAATGAAAATCTGATTAATGTAGCTCTGCAAATAGCCAGAACAATAGGATGCGACCTCAAGGAAAATGATATAATTAAGTGTACACGTGTATCCAAAATAAACAAATCCGATAAAAAACCACGATCCGTTGTGATTAAATTTTCAACTCCACGAATTAGAGACACTATGCTAGCAAGTACTATCAAATTTGATAAAAGTTATCAACAAGATAAAATAAACACTACTCATATTGGAATAGTGGGAGAGAAAAAACCAATATTTATTATGGAACATTTATCTCCCACCAACAAAGCACTTCATACTGCAGTTAGACTGAAATCAAAAGAAAAAAATTATAAGTTTGTGTGGGTTAGGAATGGAAAAGTTTTTATGAGAAAAACAGAAGATTCGGAATATATTTTAGTAAAAAATCAGACTGTCTTAGAAAATTTAGAATAAATATATACTAGAATAAATATATACTATAGAATTTAATTATTGTTTGTGGTAATTAATCTGCTATCATGGCTTTAAATATTTATTACCAGAACGTTCGAGGTCTTCGCACCAAAACACATGACTTCTATTGTAACATTTTGTGTTCCAATTATGACGTTATTGTAATAAAAGAATCTTGGTTGAACAGTAACATCTATAACACAGAAATATTTGATGATCGAGATTTGAGGAAATGTAAATTATATAAAAATCCATTAGATGAAATTTCGTTACAAATATTGAGTAGACGTGTAGCAGTACAATCAAAAGAGTGTTATAACAATTATATACAAAAAATTGAAAATCGCATTGGAGATGACCCCAAATACTTTTGGTCTTACCTCAAATCTAAAAACCGAAATAATAACGTATATCCGGAGAAAATGTTTTAAGCCGATAAAATTTTAAGTAGTGATTATGATATTTGTGATGGCTTTGCTTGTCATTTTTCTACAGTATACTCTAAAAATAATAGAGCGAACCTAACACACGTTCATCAAATGGGTTGTAGTTATTTTAATTATTTATATATCTCTAGAGTATCTGTTTATAATTACTTAAAAAAACTCGATATTAAGAAAGGGGCAGGTCCTGATGGGATTCCACCCATATTTATTGTCGCTTGTGCATACCAGTTGAGCTTCCCTCTTTACATCATCTTTAATAAGTCTTTAGATACAGGAATATTTCTAAGGGAATGGAAGATTGCTAAGGTGGTCCCTATATACAAATCAGGAGAAGTAAGCAATATAATAAATTATAGACCTATTTCTATTTTATCGATTTTCAGTAAAGTATTCGAAGCTCTAGTTTATCCTCACATCAATTTTTATTCCAAACAATTTTTAGACAGTAATCAGCATGGTTTTGTAAAAGGTAGATCAACACAAACTAATTTAATAAGCTAAGTAGACTTTTATTATACATAAAATGAATCAACATAATCAAGTAGATGCATTCTATTCAGACTTATCAAAAGCTTTCGATAAAGTTTGCCATAAGACGTTGATTTTAAAACTACAAGCTTTTGGATTTACAGGATGATACGTTGGTTTGAGTCATATTTGGCTGATCGATCACAATATGTGGTAATCAAAGGTTTTAAGTCAGGCTTTTACACAGTCAGTTCAGGAGTTCCGCAAGGATCACATTTGGGCCCATGGCTTTTCAACCTGTTTATTAATGATGTTAGCAAAGTAATCAGACATAGAGAGGTATTTCTCTTTGCAGACGATGTTAAACTCATTAAAACTGTAAATACGAAGCAGGACTCAGAATTATTGCAGATGGACATAAATTCTCTTTACAATTGGTGTGTATCAAATAATATGGTGCTTAATATTGCTAAATGTTTCCATGTAAAATTCACACGGCACCAAAGGAATTATCCATCTGTGTATTATATCAGTGACACCGCAATAAAAGAAGTAGATCAGATCAGAGACCTACGTGTACATCTTGACTCTAAGTTAACCTTCGATATACATTTGGACAGATTAATAAACCAAGCATCAAGAACATTAGGCCTTATATTAAGAAATTGTAAATCATTTAAAAACATCTCTACGAAACTTTTATTATACAACACCTATGCCCGATGCATTTTAGAGTACTGTTCCGTGGTGTGGTCTCCTTACTATCAAACAAAACAAAATAGGATAGAAAGGATACAAAAAAGATTTTTAAAACATCTTATTATATTCTTGCAAAATAAAGAGTCGAGACTTTCCGAGTTATACCGAAAAACTGAGACACTTTAACATGCTCAGTCTTCTTAATCGCAGGACAGTACTGGATCTTTGCTTTGTGTACAAAGTTGTCAGAGGAAAGATCGACTGTGAGAGACTTCTAAACGAAATAAAATACAATGTTCCATTAAGATTACCTCGTACACCAATAGCAACTTTTAACATTAGAAGGTCTAGAATAAAATATGGACAAAACGCGCAATTAAAACGACTGTTGAGGTTGTGTAATATTTATTTGACTGAAACAGATATTTTTGGAGAATCTTATAATATTTTTCGTAAAAAAATTAAGGAACTGTTGAGGCATGCGAATTGAATTATTTTTATAGCATTTTTAATTTTAAATATTGCATTATTGTGTTTTTTAGTAATTTGCATTTATTTTCTAAAAATTTTAAATTAAGTGGACTTTTTTGTATTGGTTTGGAAAGATACTTTTACTACATTTTTTTATTTTATTTGCTTGTATTTGTAGTTTTGTTCAAAAGTATGCTGAGTTTTATGTATTATTTTTAAATGTTGAGACCGTCTTAAAAAGTTGCGTTCTTACAAATATGGTAAAATAAGATGTTGTTATTGATAAGTTTTTAGAATTGTAACTACTGATGGTCCTTAAATAAATAAATAAATAATTTTATCGATGTAAAATGACGTCTCACTAATGGATGTGTGACTTCGAATGGAGTCGCAGTCATATATTACTTTTTTCTTTTATCGCAAATACTTTAAAGTTCTGAAAAAATGAACGTTCAAATAACATCTTCTACCCTCTACAGAAATATACCTGGGGGGGATTCATTTATTACGTGAGACTATTTTCGCTAGCTTTTGACCCCCTCCCCTCTATCATAAGAAAAATTAAATAAAAAAAGGCCGAGCCCCTCCCTCCCTGTTTAATATTTATTACGTAAGAATCTAAAAAATTAATACACGTTTTTTATGTTTATTTTTCAAAATAACAATGTTTATAAATGTTTATTTTACTTACAAAGGCACAAATAATTTTTATTTTTTTGTAGTAATAAGCTTTGGTTTTAAACATTCATTTATGCCTACATAAGATTTACAGTCTAGACTCTAGGGGCCCAAAACCCACTCGATCCCAGCGCCCGCGCTTTTTCAAAGTATAATTTTAATTTTTGTGATCTTACATAAGAACTATCGAGACTCCCTCCCACCCCCTTGTAAGAAAAAATAAGACATGGTCGACCCCCCTTCTCCTTAAATCGTGTTACGTAATAAATGAATGACCCCCTGTTAACTGTCAAACGTCATCAAATAAAACAGGACGTTCATGATCATGACCGCCCTGACGAAGTTTTGTAGTGTTGTAATTCCTTTACTAAATATAAACATATATTTCATATTCAAATAATGAATGACTATAACATTACTAAAATCCTTCTCTACTGTTTGTATTACTCATACAAGTCATACAGATGTAATTTAGTAGTAATAAAAAGAGACATTCTACCACGGTTGGCCGAGCGCGTTGGCGTTGTAGTTGGCGATAGCGTTGGCGCTGGCGCTGGCGTCGCTTCCGTCGCATTGTGTTTGCGCTCGTAAGTCACGCACCGGATTCACACCCTCAGGGTGGCGCGGGCACACACACACAATGGCTGCCCAAAAACAATGCCAACTTCCTTAATATTATGAGATGATTTATGTTTGCTAACTTTAAGCTTTGCCCTTTAATCTTACATTACTGCGAGTATGAATAGCACTCGATTGTTTGATAACAACGTCGCCAAGTCGCTGCTAGAATTAGTTTCATTGTGGATGTATAATTTAAATTCAGTATATGACATTTAATCTCAACTTGTATAAAAGAATAACAGACAGACTGTTTGACATACCATAGTATACTTACTAATTTAATATGAAAAAAATGTGAATTTATATGAAAATGCATAATCGAAGAAAATGCAAGAAGGGAGTTAATTTAAACACTACAAGGGGGTGATATTGAATATACTATTATGTAGTCGCAACGTAGATTAAATTAAGTGTCTTAGTTTTGTAACCAAGGTGTAGGTTTAAGGAGTCTAAGGTTAACCTAAGGTTAGGTTAGCCTAACGCGCCGACATACATATCTGTCGTTAAGTTATCAGCCGCAAGTAATATACTAGTCTATCTAAAGAGGGGGATATAATGTTATTTTATAATTCAATTACGTGGTTTATCCTGCCTATAATATAATGGTCCCAATTGGAATATAATACATGATTGCACGTGTATAGCAGATACGATTGATTGATTAAAGCCAATTTGTCTCTTACAATCAGAACATCAAACAGGCGAAGCTATCTCCTGTTGTACAAAACGTTAATACATATAAAGTAGTAAAAAAGGTATAAGTATCCAATTAGAAAAAGTTTGAGCTCTTTTTTATATTGTGGCTGAAACCACTGAAACTCGAGAGACCATAAAATTATTTTTTTATATATTTTAATAAGCAGACAATATAAATAGTGTATTTGTTAAACACAACTATAATATTATATGCTGCCAGCTGACGTTCGTCAAAATAACTATCATCTATTTGTCTTACCTTTTTAATTGTCTTTCCTAATGAACCGATTTTGAAAATTCTTTGACCGATAGAAAGCTTCATCCTTTCCGGGTAACATAGGCTATGTGGTGTTGCCATAAATATTAAAATTAAAAAGATATGGCCATTTAAGTGCCATAACGTGGTCATTTTGTAAATTGAAGAGTTTCTCAAGACCTACGAATCCGATTTTAAAATTTTAAATTCTTCACTGAGAGAAAACTACTCTATTTATGAGTGACAAAGATGATTTAGTGTTGCCATATACATTTAATAATTAATTGAATATGGCCATTTCATTGATACTAATCTGATTTTGATTCTGAGTACTTCCTCTCTCTTCCTGTTATATATAATATCATTCTCTCTCATCCTCTCTCTTTTTTCTCTTTTTAATTTTTATCATTATCTTATTCAGAATGATCAGTCTCTTCACATTTTTTTCTTTCGATTATCTCTCTCTCTCTTTCTCTCTCTCTCTTTCTCTCTCTCTCTCCTTTACCTATTCAATTTTATTCTGGTCTGTCCTCTCTCTTTTATTACAGAATGACAATTTAAGGATATTAAATATAATATTGCTTTAAATACCCGGAGCGAAGCGAGGGCAGGCCGCTCGTATATATATATAAAAAGAGAAGCTGACTGACTGACATATCAACGCAGGGCCTAAACTATAAGTGTAAAAAACTTGAAATTTTGCAAAAATTCACCCCCTAAGAAGGTAAAACGGAGGTGCAAAGTTAGTATGAAACTTTACCGTTTTTGAAGGTTCGTCATTAAAAGTCACGAAACACGTGTAAAATATATTTTTTCGAAAATCATTTCTTTGGGGGTAAAGGGGGGGGGGCGGTCAAAGTTAGTATGACTACCTCATAAAATTATTAAATATGTCTACAGACGATCTAGTGTAGGCCACAATATCGTAAACGAAGTTGCAAGTAATAGCTAGTTAAATACAATTAGAATAATTTGATGAATATCTCGATTATCGAATATTAACTTTACAACACAGGCCACTTGTCATTAAAATGGGAATAGATGAGGGGGGTATTTTATATTTTAAAAAGGATTACTTTTGCGCAATAAGGTTTAGTTGTTGTCGGATCTCGTGCGACTTCAGTGTTGTGTATTTAGAGATTGTTTGCCGAATATATAAATATAAAATTTAGTATAATAAGTGTACTCGCTGTTTTGCTGAAGAAGTGTTAAATATTAGAGTCAGTGGGTCGAGTAGTGAAGGAGACTATTTACTAGTAGTAGAAAAGCCTTTTAATCCTGCACCTTGCTCGCAGATTGTGTATTATTGTAGTGCAGTTAAGCCACCCGCTTTGCTTTTACTTTCGTGTGGTTTGATCGTTTTAAAAATGCTGATATCATAACATGAAAATATATACATATTATTTGCCTTTTGTCTATGTCTAACCTGACACAAGGCCAACCTAACGCTAATCTAAATCAAACCTAACTTACGCTTCGGACAGAAAATATCACCAACGTACATTTAAAATCGATCCCATAAGATTCGTATATATTAGCAATTTAAAAATATCGAAGACCTTTTTAAACTGTATACTGTTTATTATCACAACAGTAAAGACGTCTTACTTGTACATTTGTTTACTGACTTAACGAAAACAATAGTATTAAAGTATCAGGATTCAGGGAAAGGTTGAAATGCAAAAAATAATGAAGTCACGGATTGCTTACAAACCATTTACTGTCGCAACAACGAGGAACAGGAAATATCACGTTTCCTGCCGCTTGCTCTAACGAACGCGACAGACAATCGATCCTTGTTGCTCTTATTTATAATATTTAGACACGTCTCATTAAAGAGTTCACAATCCTACCTCTAGTATATGATATTATGACGACTTGTTGACTGTTATATTACTCCCAAGGTTATACTTTAGGTACAGAGCTTTAGTGATGTAATAATAATGGTTTCTGCCATGGCGGCGTACCTATTTATTTGATTTCCCCTATTTCTTCGATTGCTGTTTATCTGTTATCCGATTGATATCCAAAATTTTAAAGTATAAATGCTACTCAAATTAGTGTTGCCATCATCATTAATTAACTATGTATTAAACTTTACAAAGTAATAGTCCCGCGAGTTTCTTGCGTTCATTCTTCTTAGGTCTTGGGTAGGTAGTTTCCTAAAGGGTAGTAGATTCTAACGTTCAATAATAAAGTGTTAATAATTATTTTGAAAAAAAGTTTTTGACTGAAATTTTAATTAATTCACTTAATTTAAATTTAAAGGTAGAGACAAATATAATCTATTGCAGCCCACGTCAGTTATTCATCCGGTCAATAATGTTAACTCCTAATATGAGGCGTAACCCCATTATTGGTAAGTTTTGTAGTAAAATAATTAATTCGTCTGAAAGATCTGCTTTTTTACTTATTTATAATTGTAATCTAATAGATGAAGGCCTTTATAACAGCATTCTGGCCTATCCTGTATTAGACCAGGGTAGAATGTTATATAAATTTGTAGAAATAGGTTTAAGATGTAGGAATTAAGTTTATTTAAGTTACATTTTAGTTCTTTAAAATTGTATTTCCTCTAGGTGACCAAACCTCTTTGAAAAAAAATGTTTCACATTATTCAAAGACATTTTTTTTCAGATATATCTACTTAAATGCCAGAGCCTTTAAATTTTAATAGATAATAATGTTAGCTTAGTTAATATTATGATCTCAAAATGATGTGGTTTTGTATAACCTAATTAATGGCTGTATTCTTATTAAAGTAAATAAATAAAATATTATAAGGTGAGGTGTTCGAAATTAAAAAAATATTAAAAATAATATTGTTGGTAAGAAGCTAAGCCATCAGTAATTGAATCGCAGTGGTAGGGAGCCGAAGACCGAAGTTGAGGACTAATATTTATTTGCATGAACCGATCCGACCGATCCTACCGATCCTTCGCACGTGACAGGAGACACTTCTGAGGTTTCCTTTCATTTCATTTTCTTAAATCTCTTTAGATTGGAAGGACGCTTTGCGACTCAAATTTAGATTATGTTATTCAAGAAATGGCAATATTTAAAATATTTAATATAAATAATTTCAGCCAATCAAAACAATACTTTGAAGACTTACTATGCTTACAAACACGAAAGTGTCTGAATTAGAAGTTTTATACAAACCGGTAACGAGGGAATTTGGGTCGTAATCAATGGTGCGAACACAGAAGATCAAACACTTATAAATGCTAAATTCCACATTGATTAACCCTGATGGTGTGGCCACTATAGCCCAACCATTACATCTTTAGCAATACATAAAAATATCACGATTTGCTGATGCCTTGTTGTCCTGGATAAGCGAGGAAGTAGACTGAAGAGAAGAATGTTACGATTTCAGCCGATCTAGAGAAGAAATGTGGAGTCAACTGGAACTGCTGCAAGAGTTGAAAAAGTTTATGCGGTCCGACCGAAACGCCTCGGAAACTTGGTATTCACATGGTGTTGATAACAATTCAGTTAAAAAAAAGATTCCCCGCCAAAAAGATGCCACTAATTAGAGGGCTGGGTTACTAGCAATTTACCTACGAGAACTATAATCCAACTCGTCTTTTCAAGGCCCTATTTTATTGTACATAAAAAAAATATAGCCCAGCAGTGGTGGTGGTGGTGGAGGTCTGGGTTCGATCCTGGGCACACACCTCTGACTTGTCTGAGATATGTGTGTTTTAAGCAATTGAATATCACTCGCTTTAACGGTGAAGGAAAACGTCGTAAGGAAACCTGCACTCCTGAGAGTTCCCTAAAATTCTCAAAGGTGTGTGAAGTCTGCCAACCCGCAGTGGGCCAGCGTGGTGGACTATAGCCTAACCCCCTCCTCATTCTGAAAAGGAGTCCCGGCTCAGCAGTGGGCCATTAAGGGGTTGTGATGATGATGTTAGAAATAATAATTTAAAAGACTTTTTTGTATCAGGACTTATTTTTAACTCTTCTTTATTATCACATTTTTTTAAAAGTCCCTGTTGCGATATTAAAGCAAACAATCGGTTGTGTGTCATAAAAATAAAATACCATTAATTTCAATGCTAGTTATATTTAAGTAAATATTTATCTCATTCTTGTGTATATTTCTTATAATATATAACTATTATATACAATATATTTATTGTCTAACAGTAAACCGTAATGTTTATTGTGTATATCCAGATATCATAAGAGTTAACAAATAGTAACAATTTTCACCTTATTCTTAATTAGACATCTAAGGCCTACTACGTATTTAAAGTACAATTCTACTGTATTTCAATAAGTGAATAAATATTAAATGACTAGATACCCTAACTAGATTATTGCAACTTGAATATCATAATATTAAATAGTCCAGTATACATTTATAATCACTAATTTAGTATAATTAATGGAACAATAGAGTAATAAGAAATATTAATAGACCTCGACACTCTCCTGGTGCAGCACGGTGTCCTGCCTGAACATCTCCACGTCCACCTCGCTGTCTGCCTGCATCAGCTTCATTCTTCCTTCCTATATAGAAAAACAAATAAACATTCATTTTATCTATAAAGATTATAACTATTTCTTCTAAATCAGTTATTTTCGGATCTCTTATTTATAAACCTGATGAGGGAAATTGTTCTACTGATAAGATGAGTAGGAGGAAAGAAGATCATTATTTTTAGCTTTATTATAACATATCAAATTATGAGATCATTATTTTGAAGTCGGCAGTTCTTAAGACACAACTTAAGACCGAAGTAATAATAATAACAGCTTACAGATTACAGAAAACATTCATATTAAAATACTCGCAAAAATTATTCATACTTTTAGAAATGAATCGTTGTTCCCGACGTACTTGACGTGACGTCACTCAGCGGTTTCGAAATAATTTTAAATCAAAAAATTCAGTAAACCAGCCTGTTGCTCTAGTAACACAATATTGTCACAGTACCTTGGGATGCATGAGGATGAAAGGCAACTCTGCGCTGAGTTCACCACCCAGCGCGCCCAGGTACAGCTTCACCTTCACGCTGTAGCTGACCACGATACCGAATGCATCTCGTTGTTCCGGGTCCAGGAGCCTTAAAACAAAAGAGTGATCAACAGTCAACACATATTTCTTAAATAAAATTCATGTCAACAATAAGAGAAAACCGTACAATGTTGTAGATGCCAGGGTAGTCTCCTGCCTCTTGAGCTGCGCATCCAGGGCCAAGCCACGACGGTCACGTAACGCACCCAGAGATGGTCGAAGCTGGACCACCTTCTGCATGTTAGCTCCAGGTTGTAGTGGACACCCATCTCTATAGATAGGCAAAATGTTTTTATTGAATTCCCAATGTATGTTTGGATCAAATCTGGCAATAGAATTTAAAAACAGATATCCTTCTCTGATTGTAATGGAATTGTACATAAAAGTATAGATTGAATGACATGATTAGCTAGTTGATGTGATTCTGAATCTAACATGACTTGTCTTTTTTTATGGTAGATGAGGTGTAAACCATCGCCGATGGACATCGGCAAAACAAGAGATACTCTCTTGTACTCTCTTGAAGATAGAGTGGGCAGGGGGAGTGAAGAAAAAATGCTGCGGTTTCAGCAAACCCTGAGCAAGAACCCAAAGTCCACTAAATCAGCTTAAGGACATAGACTTCTTATTTCAGCCACGTTCTGGCATCAAATTAAGCTTCACTTACTTATTAGATATTGTTTAAGTGGCTGGCTATTGTGTTTTGTATATCATGAGTAGTAAAAGCTTTAATATTTTTGACAATGAATAATGGAGTTGATAAACTTACTGCGTCTCCACCCCGGTGACCACGTTCCGGTACTGTCCATTCTGGAAGAGCACGATGTCGACTGACTGCAGGATGCTCGCTTTGATCTTCTTCACTACTTTGTTGCTGTGGTTCCTTATGCTGATGTTAACTGCCACTGTCTCCCCGTGGATGTAGAGCTGGTGCAACAAATGTGAAAGAATTTTCGAAAGCGTTTCAGCAGTTGTTCAACAGTGTATTCATTACTAACATACAGAAATTCGAAGCTTTCCTCTTTATAATATTAGGGTAAAAATGTATATATCTAAGGGTTAAAAAATCAATAATTTATATAACAAAGATATTACTTTGCATCTATAATTTAATTTTGTTAAAATAACAATATACATTTACATTGTAGGTACTCGCACAAATATTTTAATTAGACTCTTGTACAAAGATGACCTTTCAAATATTTGTTTTAGCCAATTTTGAATATTTATTGTAAAACATCAGTAGCGATATTAATATTTCAATTATAAATATAAAATGTTTTTGGAGTGTCCTTTTGTAGCAATTTACAAATGTCTGAGTACAATGTCAGCGTTAGAGTGTCTTTGAGCTCTACTCGTACCTGCTTATCTAACGTCAGCTCCAGTTCAAGTTGTCCTGGTGAGAGCACGAAGTCCTTCCTCACCACTGTGCAGGGCTGAGGACCAGGCTTGTCTGGAGCAAACTGCACCTTGCGGATACCCAGAGCAACAGTACTCCTGACAAATAATTTTACAACATTTCATATGTATGTTTATATGTAACGTCGTATTTATACTTGTAGTGTATGTATGTATGTATGTATGTATATATGTAGGCATATTATGGTTATGTATGTATTAATATATATACCTGTTTATGAATGTATATTTAAGTTGAAGTGTTTGATTTGCTTATTATTTTTAATGAGTGCGCCTACCGTTTTTTTTTATAATGATTCCTCCACCGCAAGGTTGCCTGGAAGAGATCGTTCTGAGCGATAAGGCCGCCTATTGTACATATATTTCTTTTGTGGTGTAATTTTTTTGGCTTACTTTTGTAATATTTGGTGTACAATAAAGTATATTTATTATAATTATTATTATGTATATAAAGGCGACGTGACGATGAATTCCAAAACTACTGACACCGTTCAAGATGAATTTTGCTCACTTTGTGTAATTTGGTCCAACTCAAGAAATAAGATAGTTTTTTAGTGTTATGTTATGTAGGTTGGGAAAGCATCCAATAGATGGCGTTGTATTAACATATCAAACATTAGATTAATTACAATTTTATTGATAAATTGTAACTTTTATGTAACTCGAAAGCTTCTAACTGACTGACTGACTAACCTGCGGTGTGAACGATCAATCTCAGTTTCACCTACAAATAGCTTGACGTAGTAGTGTACGCCGCAAGGTTCCCCTTCCTCCTCCAGGCCTGGCTGCAGCGTGACGGACCCTGGAGCACCTGCTGGTAGCTGGAGCCTAAATGGCAGCGCCCATCCTCCTAACTTCTTGACAAGTCGCTCCTATAGAAAATAACGTTACAGTTTAGGCTATTAACTAGAAAACTAAGGTTAATAAATATTTGTTGAAAGCATCCTCTCCATGGCTCTCCAGACAGAGAAGTCAGTCCAGACAGAATAGTACACTAAGACTAAGGGAGAATATGATTTCCCTGCAGTTCGCAGCTCTCTGTGGGGTTTGATCTAATTACCAGTGTGACTTGGTAATAGGAACCAGTGATAGGTTAAATTAGTACGACGTTCTCTATGTACCTGAGCAGCTTTGTGCAGTTGCCGCGACGTATTATATCAATGAATTAGCTCATTACCTATGTGTAATACGTTCAACGGAAACTCATGAGTTACCCTTGTAATAGAGGCTTTTATAATAATACAGGATGTGGAGTAGTAGTAGGTACGTATAGTAAAATAACCAGAACATTGACACAGATACTTGTATGATTTTTGTATGTTATATATATATGCAACAACTACAGTACAGCAACGACACGGAAAATAAAAAAAATTTCACAAATCGACTTGCTGGCTTCGCACGGATTCAATTTACCGCATGTACTTAGGTTAAAAATAAGATTTAATTTTCTATATATTGATATGTAAAAATAATTAGTCGTTCAATATAGGAATAAATTATCATCCAAACATACAAACTATCACAATGCAACAGTCTCTAGTTTTTGTAAATTACTGTATATAACGATAAATGTCTTAGATTTAACTGATAGAGATGATTTTATTCAAATTAAAAATGTCCACCTCGTTCTAAAACTGGTGAGTGCTGTCCTTACCAAGGGAATTCTTCGCCCAAAATTATATATTACTAGGGGCCCGTCCCGGCTTCGCACGGGTGGATAATTTTTTTTTAACATTTTGGCTCCCGCATTCTGTCGCTCCTCTATCGCCGCGTTACTCGCTGCGCTGCGAGGCACTCCACACCGCGCCCGCGACCCGTCAAGGATTATTTTTTATTTATCTTGATATTTTTATTTCGTAATATCTTTTGACTGGAATGTCCGATTTTAAAAATTCAAAAAGTATTTTACAGGTATTGAAACAGTCTTGAATACGAAATAATTTATTTGGATAAGGATTAATACACAGTTATAGAAAACATGGTCTGATTTTGATTGGCATTTTTATCAACTTTTAAAATGTAAAAAAGTAGTTAAGTATAGTGACATAACTATAATAGTTGGACATATGGTCTCGTGGACTTTTTTGTAGATATTGATACGTTCTATAATATTGTAGAACATTTCTTTGTTCTATCATCAATACTTTTCGCAGCGCATGCGATGAAAGATATTTTATGGCTAATTTTTTTGCACCTTGGGTTGGTTTTAGTAAGATTTCCTGAGGATCTCTAATTTTTTCTTTTAATAAATATAGCCTATCTTACTCAGGGATAATGTAGCTTTCTAATGGTGAAAGAATTTTTGAAATCAGTCCAGTAGTTTTTATGTTTATTCGTTACATACAAAAATACAAAAATACAAATCTTACTTCTTTATAATATTAGTATAGATGGATATTATTAATATTTTAATAATTTTTATGTAAGTCACCACGTCGTTGTATAAATATAAGGTGCAATGTAAATTAGTTATAAAGCAGCCAAGAGTCTCCAGTTGCTCGTTAAGTTTGCTCAGAATGATACACGAGTGTGTATCTTACGATGAAGGAGATCTATACTTTTTACAAGTATAAGAAGGATAGTAATTTTGATAATTAGAATTTTTACTTTCCTGTGTTCATTTCATATTTGTCTCCCTCTTTATTTGTCAGCTAAAACTAATAAACTTAATAAGATAATAAAATTCAACAAACAAATTCATTATCCTTAAGTTTTAATAAAACAACAGCTGCTACACTATAAACTATATATATTTTTTCTGTTTCCATTAACTGAAAAAATATCTTTTATTAAAAAAAATATATATCATAAGAGAAAATTTAAGAATAAGCTTATTATTGCGTTTTCTTTAAAGTAACAAATCCGTTTGTATTTTAAGCAAAAAATAATGCCTAAAAAGTGGTGATAAGTAGCCACAAGCGCCCATGGACGTCACAATACACGAGAGTATTTATTTAGGACTGCCTTGGAAACTGTGTGAGGAGAGGGAGGGAAACGAAGAATGCAGTGATCTCAGTAAACACAAATTAAGAACCGCAATATTTTTGGATCTGACCGCGACCGCGACCGGAACGCGGTTTAAGCAGTCGAATTCGCATTCTGGTGTTAAGCTAGTCGGCCAAAAGTACCGCTAAGGGGGAGTGGGTACCACGGCTCATAAGGTACTTACTTGTGTCCGCGAAAGGTCGTAAGGCCTCTTCTCAAGAGGAGGATACACCTGTTCCGAGGCCAGGTAGAGCTCCTTGTAGAAGGAGAGACCCATCACCTCGTCCTCCTCGCGCCCGTAGCGGAACGTGCACACCACCTGCGCGAACACGCGGCGATCCCGCACGTACTCCTCGTCCACCACCACTATGCCATCTGTCAGTCACATAAACGGTCCGATTGATCAGAGGCAGATTGACTAGTAATTTCATACATTTTACATAGTCTAATCTAGTTTGGTCTTAATACAAGAAAACATGGATTGTATATTAATAAATTTTGTAAAGTAATAGTGAGTGTGTAAAGTCCCAGTGAGGGTAGCATGAAATAAAAATCACATTTTACATTCTCGAGTCAGTGTGTCAGTAGCTTCAATGATTCGGGCTCATTTCAATTATTTAATTATTTCCTACATTTCTTCGTTAGTGCACAGATAAGATTAAAATCACTTAGCAATCTGTATTTCCTAATAAAAGAACTTTATTTCCTGTGAATGGATACAATAGAGCAATATCTATCAACAAAGCGCTTCTATCCCGATTCTGTTCCTGCTCCTGTTCCAGTTCCAGTAATCTGTTGTTGGTTGTTGTGAAAAATTCCTCTAGAAATGCACTTCGGGAACAATTTGTTAAAAGTGCGGACAATGGAGACGTTCACACGGCGATAACTTATAAATAAGTGAATTAAACACAATATTACTACTCATTGTATAGTAAGTTAAAATTTGTGACATTCTGTCTCAAAATTTTACGAAAATGTTAAGAATAGTTTAATAAAAAAGCATTTATGTATACGAAGAAGTTTTGTATACCCATAGATACACATTTCTCCCTCACACTTTAGTACTTCGCTATCTTTATGTTATGACAGGAAACCAAGCACCTGGAGCTTGTGACTCGAGCGTAGGTTTACTTATCCAAGAAGATGCTTTAGAATTACAACAAACACCGATTATTCCACTTTCATTTAAACTATCACTCATAAATATTCTGTTCGGTTTTAATTAATAATCGGAATAATTTGATCGAGTAAGCGTTATTAAACTATTTAAAGGGACGTTTTAAATTATAACTTGGCGACACAGTCCTGCGACCCCACTTGTCATTGTAGTGGGAATAGATAAAGGGGGTATTTTGTATTATAAAATGGATGACTTTTGCGCAATAATATTTAGTTATTCTCGTATCTCGTGTGACTTCAGTGTTGTGTATTTAAAGATATTTTGCGAAATATATAAATTGTTAGAGTAATTGCTGTTTTGCTGAAGGATTGTTGTCAGTGTCAGTGGGGCGAGCGGTGAAGGAGATCGTTTACTGGTAGTAGAAAGGCTTTTTAATCCTGCACCTGGTTCGCAAGCCCAAGGCACTGCTCGACTTCCGCCTGGATTGTGTATTATTGTAGTCTTTTGCATGTAATTAATCGTTTTAATTCTAATACCTATTACTACTATAACTAACTAATCGTTCTAAATTGCTTCGTATGAACGATTTGTAACTGTTAACACACACACACACACACACACACACAAACACACAGATGACGGAGCACTGAGCAGGTAGCTACGGGCTACGGGTATAAGTTGATAGTGCTATTAAACTCCGATCTGGAGTCTGTCACTGCACTCTGCAGGCATCAACTAACTAATGGATGGCTGCAGCTGCAGCTGCGACTTCTACTGCATTCGCTACTATTACCGCTCCTATCACGAATTAATGTCACTATATTTGCCCCACAGTTTATATTTTTCTGGTATTAGGACCTGGCTAAAGAACGCAGAGAGTGTATTCAGTAAACCATTTAATATATAATTACAAGAATTCAAGAGCAACGCTCACGTCTCAATCGTGGCTGAGACGTCGAATTATAAAAACGCCCAGTTGTGATGTAAAAGGCGATGAAATATAAGATATCATATCATCGGTAAGTATCCATAAGTATTGTAATTTTTCTTGATCGTTCATGAAATAAACTAATTTTGATTAAAGCGATTATTTGATACAGAGGCGACGGCCATTGACACACCCTTACACGCGTAGTTTAACTTACTATTCTGTTTTAATGCTCAAAAAATTAAATTATTATATCATTGAGTATAACCGTTTCTAACACACACACACACACATATACACTCGTAATAACAGACCTATTGGTTCCACATAAGAGATATGATCAACGAAGTCCCGCTTCGCCAGGTACAATGTAAGTTTACCGTTTGGAGAGCACTTTTTAAACACTTTAAAATTGTACACCATTTTGCTGAGGAAGTACACTTGAAACTGTAACACCGTTAACGCCGAGGAGCGGAGGAGTGCAGTGGACGGACGGACACATTCACATTTATATAGGATTATTTGTATGTGAGGTTTCTAAATCCCTGTAATCTCGTTTGTGTTATTAGCAACACGTGACCCCTCCCCCCTCCCCTCCCCTCACACACCCACCAAACTGATCTGATGCGTATTATAATATAAATCCCCTTATAAGTGAATCACTAAACAATTCACATTCCATACCGTAAGCTTGTTAAGTGCTTAAGGATTTGGTTTTCAAGGTTATGTATAACTGCTCACTCAGCGGTGTATTAGACGTTAATAAAATGTTGCTAAATTAGATCACGACACAAATTCTAATAAAATATACAGCAACACCTTTACTGGTATTACTTCCAATGAGCCATGAGACTCTAAGCCCTGAGGTCATAAGAGGCCTCTCAAATTCCTAAAAAATGAAAAAGCAGTAACACGAAAAGGGATCGTGTTGGCATAGAGCTCAAAAAATTCATGATCTTATATCTGTATTAAAGTATTTACACAAACAGAGCGGGCTGTCCATACTCTTCGAGTATAAAACATGTTCGTCCACCCAATTCGAACAAAACGCTAAAGCCATCAATATTTGAATCACAATCAACCCGCCAATATAAAATTTAACTGACAAACCAGGTTATACGTACGTGCAGGTAGGAGCTGTACCACGGAAGAGACTAGAACCCTGAGCCCTGAGCCCTGGAGCCCTGCTCTACACTTTACTGTAAATTGAAAATCGTATCAATCGAGCTCATCGTAAAACCGCATACTCAATAAGTGTATCGGGAATAAATAAAGCTATCGGTCTCCTCCTCCTCGTAACTCGTAACCCTAACCGGGTCAAGGGCTCCCAACCCTCGTAGTCCACATATCAGCGCCAATTGAGACAGAACTACGACTGTCAGTGTATTGTCTCGTTTGGATATAGTTTGGGATGTGTTGAAATGTTATTTGCGACTTTCAGACTAAACTTGTAAGACTACTACTACTACAAACGGTATTTTATTTTAAAAATTTTCTACAGTGAAACATTATTTTTTATTTATGAAACTCTACCTATAAGAAAACTTAATTAAAATTTAATTTAAAGTTTTCCTCTTATTTTCAATACGTCTCTAGAGTACTAAACTCTTGCTTTACTTCGATATTTATTTTTAAAATAAATAAACTGCTCAATATTTTCAAATTAATATTTTCTTGGAATATTTCCCACGTGACGTGGGATATTTAAAATGTTACTAAATGTCATAATTAAATAAAATTACTTTAAATTCTATTACAGTTATTAGCCCCTACATATAAAAGTCATTTTAACAACATAGTAATAGAAACATTTGTTTGTTTATATTGGCGTAAGATTTAGTTCCGACGTGAGAAACCAGCGACGCCTCGACACTGACCTTGCACGGAAGCTCTGATACATGCGCGTGCGCGGGGTCAACGACCCATCTTGCGTCTCTTACTCTATCCAGCTGTATAAGCGAGACACCATGCAGTAGTATACAGTTAAGAAAAGATTTAACTTTCTATCACTTATAGACTTATAGTTAAAAACAATGAAAATTAACGATTTTTTTCGATTTACAAATAATAAATATATTTTTTTGTTGCGTTTAGGTTTAAAAATGACTGAATCGATTTTGATCATTCTTTCGATGATAGAAAGCTACATTCTTTCTGAGTAACATAGACTATGTGGGATGACCATAAATATATAATTATAACGACAATTAATGACCATTTCTACTGATCCAATTCTGTAAAGATTATTATTTCCAATAGCTCCAATGATGTAACTCCATAACGTGTTCGAGTAATTAGGTCAAAAAATAGCAAACACGTTTGTTATACACGAAAGAACGCAGTCAGAGCCGGTGGTGACGTCATCGACTCCCGCGCACCCCACCTCCTCCAGCTAACTACACCAATACAGTTAGAATGCAAACACGGACGTCTTCGAGACGTTCAAACTCTACATTAAGCTACACAGTTTTATATCAGGATGTGAAACTTCTTATTACATTTAGTGTACGTTATGTAGAGTTTAAGTAGTGAATGTGATTTAAACTTGAAGTCAATGGCGAGGAGTCTGTATTGATTTATATTCATATAGAGTCCTGTTGTTCCATCAATTGTAAGTGAAAATCCTTTGAAATTAATGACATGTCGGAGAGCCCTGACCTTCAAGCACCACCAGGTATGTACATCTTACTAAAGTCAATAAAAATAGTTTATGTATTTTGACGATAAGACTAATTAAACTCTACTGAGCTACTACTGATAGAAAGTTTACCTTTTCTTGTGTGGCAACGACCATGTAGAGTATACACAAATGATAAAGCATACTATTCTGTAGGTTGAAGCTTCAGACAAACTGACTGACTGACCAGTTTTCACATGTCAGTAGTACTTTGTCAAAAGTCTAATTGAAATATATTATTTTGAGTTTGAGTTATAGGATTACTTTAAAGATTGTTCGGATTTCTTAAAGACAGACATAATCAATGGCTTTTATTTGAAGACCAGCTGTTAAGTTTATTGCAGCTCTTCTAAACAGATAACTGCTTTACGATCTAGTGTAGTGTAGTGGCTACAGAAAAAATATAAAGGATTCTTCAATAATTGTAGCATTTTGTATTGAGCACCATATCAGCCTCCATCAGCACTATTTTTTGGTATTAGTCGGTTGCTATCTCACCAGATATCTCTCATTTGTATATACATATAAATAGCTACAAGTCATGTTATGGAATCCCTATATAGTCGCATTACATACTTACATTGAATGTCTTTAACGAAAGTAATTTTGAAATGTACCATTAATTTAGACTTCTGCTCCGCATAAAAATATAACTGCTAATAAAAATCTGCTAAATTTTCTGTTTGGAGTAAAAAAAGTAAGTAAGAAATCATTAATACCAGAGAAAGAATTAAATCAACAAGTTGATCAAGAATCAATAAATTAAAAGTACTTAAATTTTACTTCTAAACAAAATAAAAACAGAAACCGGAGCATATTGTGCAAGCTACAGACCTACGGACTACAAATTGAATGATTTATGAGTTTCCATAGAGTTTGAGCCTATCAAGTTATTATACTGTTCAAATAATGACTTAACGAGACCTGGATCTCGCGGAAAATATTTTGGAGCCGCCTCGTTGCGAGAACAAAGACATTATCTCATTTTGCTTTTTCTCTACCTTCCGATTTTTTTTCAACAAAGATTTAACAAAAAAAAGATATAATTCGGTGCTCATTCATTCTTAGAGTAGAACGTAGGAAATAATAATATCAAGTACTGACTTGAACTAAGACAACTTGCGGTATTTGAGGATTGTGATCTAGGGATTTATTTATTTATTAAAAGGCGAGTTTACACATAATATTATGGTAGAGAATTTTACAAAGGTTTTATATTTATGTAACTGCCAATTAAAGGCGTACACAGCCTTCACAACAATATTCTAACCATTAATAGAGTTTTATTTAGCTTTGAGTCTGTGCAACATCATACACTGTAAACGAAAATTATATTAATAATAAAAAAGTACGCCTAGCATAACAAGATAGTCTTATGTTGAGTTATTTATATTAAAAATATTTTTTACTTCCTAAATTAGTATTAGGCGTATTTATATAAAAGACCTTACGCGGAGGTTCACGTCGCTTCTTACGAGTAGGCTTTTGGGGAAATCTAGGACAAGCAGAGGTATATTAACTAGCAGACTAGGTACTACTAATAGACTATTATTTATGTTATATAATTTTGTCATATCTGCGACTAATCTGCGTATGGACAAGGCTATCATATGACAAGGGGATCATAACATAAGAATATTATGATCATTAACACTAAACTTTGGTTCTCTCATTACCCTAAGTTTCTTACTTAAACATTTTGGAAACATTAACATTTCACTATAATAGTTAATATTAACTCTATGAATTGCCTGCTCATATTACCATTGATCTTATAAAAGATAAATTATAAGTATTACTAGAAGTACATAATACCTATTCCAGGTGTGGTAGAGTTAAGGGAGGACATTCCTCTGAAAGCAAGTGTCAGTGGATATAGTAGTGCAAGGCTATGTGTGGGGGGTCCGCGGGTCATCCTGGCAGCGTTCACCGTCCTCACCGTTGCCGTCACCATCGCTCTACTCACACAAATATATTATGGTGATTATGAGGTAACTAAGGGGCAGACTGATAGCAAACGCTTGTCAAGATGTCGAGTGAGAAACTAATAGTTTGACTCCAATACAGTGACCGATATAACTATCGGTTGTACTGTTATTGATAATTTTAGTATATTCTGAGACTTTATATTTTATACCTACGCCCCGCGGTTTCACCCGCTATATATTGGATAATGTTAAATATAAAATTCTATCGCAAAAACGGCGTAAAGTTAACTTATATAAAAGTTTTGAAAATTTTACATGCAGGTAGTGCCGCACGGCTCCGTGTCGTCATCAGCAGCGGCGTGTTCCCGCGCCGGCACGGCAGCACTGCGCGCGGGGGGACGCGCCGTGGACGCCGCCGCTGCCAGCGCCCTCTGTCTCGCCGTGCTGGCCCCGCACAGGACTTCGCTAGATGCGTATGTAATAATCACACATTTAAATAACTCTCTGGGGGTAAAGAAAAGCCAGTAAAATGGCGGCAATGTAATTAAAATATTTATAGTTATTTTTAAATTACTTTCTGCTTAACAAAATTTTTGACAACAGCGCCATCTATTGAAAAGTCTTATAACTTCATGGTGACACAAGGACTGACTACGACTTACTTTAAAATTTGAGACGCAATACATTGTAATATTATTTTAATTTATAAAAAAACTATTAATCTATAATTTTTAAATTATTAATACATTATTGAGGAATAAACTTTTCAATAAACCTGCAACTAGCTATAAACACAATGTTTGTTTCTTATAATTAAAGCAACTACGTAGACACGCCATATATCATGTAGTTTGTTATTTTCCCGATAGATGACGTTGATTTAATAATTAGTAGATTGCGATTGTAGAATTCTAAAATTACATGTAATTATAGAAATTAATATGTTTCTTGTATCTATAATGTATTTTTTCTTAATCTTTACAATTATAAACAAGTTCAAGTACGTCAATATTCCTAGATTACTTCATTATTAATAGTTTACAATAGATAACGCGATCATCGAGAATGTCGATAATTTTATTACGATATAATTATAAAATAGATTAGGAGATTAAGATAACAAATAAAAAAGGCACACAGTAGCTAAATGGAGAATATATATGAAAGAGCATAAATTGTTTATCTTCTTTTGAATTTGATGTATCATTGCGACAACTTGTCAGTGGAATATTGGAATATTATTATACATTTCAATATGAATCGTATTATTTTCTCTGATATGAAACAGTTGTCGAACTTAAACAAAAAATATTGTATGGCCGTGTAAATAAATCTCACTACTTGTTTATTATATTATAGTATTTATTCAGCTTTTTAACTGCAAGTAGGTAATACATACGACTAAATGAAATAGTTTCTTATTGTACACAAATAATATGGTTCTCGGGAAGTTAAAGAAAAAGTTTTTTTAGTAATAAGACCACATTTATTATGTACATTTTATCAGGTTATGGACGGACCTTACTTTAAATGATAAGTAAATTGTAAACTAATTAAAAATATCTTAAAACCACGAAAACAAACATTGCTTTTCATTTAAATTGAAAATACAATAACAGTCTTGTACGTAACAGGTCGCTCTCCGACAACAACACATGTGCTTATCAGTAAACATTGTTTCACCAATTTATACATTGTTTTGTTATAATTTTAAATGCTTTAATAGGTATAGAATATAGATGCTTTCCCGCTTACAATGGCAACAGACACAGGTAAAACAGGTAATTGCCCCATATTCAGTCCCACATCAGCCAGTATCGTGTGCCTTCCTATGTTTATACACGATGTATGGATAACACAGCTACTGTGAGGGGACGAAAAAAATTCATTTCATCTATACTTCTATACTCTATACTATTATATAAAGAGGAAAGATTTGATTGTTTGTATGTTTGTATGTTTGTATATTTGTATGTTTTTTTGTTTGTTGCGAATGGGCTCGAAAAGTACTGAAGCGATTTTGAAAATTCTTTCACCGATGGGAAGCTACATCCTTTCCGGGTAACATAGGCTATGTGGTGTTGCCATAAATACTCTAATTAAAAAGATATGGCCATTTAAGTGCCATAACGTGGCCATTTTGTAAATTGAAGAGTTTTTTAGGAACTACAAATCCGATTTAAAAAAAAATTTCACTGAGAGAAAACTACACTATTAGTGAGGTACAAAAGTGATTTAGTGTTGCCATATACATTTTTTAATTAATAGAATATGGCCATTTTGTAGCTACTGATCCGATTTTCAAAATTCTTTCACTGAGAGAAGTCTTTAGTATTTCCGTCTCTCTTCCTCTTATAATACTATCATTGTCTCTCATGTCTTTTCTCTCTCTTTAATTTTTATTTTTATCTGTTTAGAATGATCAGTGTCTTTTCACATTCTTTCTCTCTCTCTCTCTCCTTTACCTATTCAATTTTATTTTTGCTCTGTCCTCCCCCTCTTAGCATCTGTCGCTTTTCTTTTATTTTTGTTTCTATCATTTTTCTTTTTATAACTTTTTCTCACTCTCTCTTTTTTGAAATAAAAACTACACAATTACAGAGTGACAATTTAAGGACGTCAATTATAATATTTTTTTAAATACCCGAAGCGAAGCGAGGGCAGACAGCTAGTAATATATATGTTAATACTACATAACTTTATTACTGCAAAAATATTTAATTTTGTTGTCTTAAGCAATGAGCAAGAGAGAGGTGGAGATTGTTCTGTATAGAGGTGAGTGCGAGAAAATGACTATATAGTGGCGAGGGAGGGAGGGAGGGGAGGTCAATTTATGATTTACCAACGATTTTCTTTTTTCTTTTTATTTCCGAAAAGACTGATTAGTACATTGGAAGGTAAAGTCAGTTTTATATATTAGTGCAGTTATGTAAAATTAACGTGTCTATTTATAAAACGTCATACTCAGATACATAAATACTAAAGCAGAGCGGAACAGCGCTGACCAGATCAGGAACACGTCCAGTCGATACAGCACAAAAGTATCAATAAATCGCACACGATCCATTGAGCATTGAGCATTGAGCAACGCCATTAAGTGTCTGAGCAAGTGAGCTGTATTAACGGTGCGAGCGGTGTGACGCAGCGCAACGCAGCGCAACGCAACGAGACGCAACGGAACGGAAACGCCGCGCTGTGACATTACTTTGGTCTTCAGCATTTGTTTAATCTAAGAACAATCATTAATTTTTAAATCTTTATCAACCATTATGACATAAACCACTTTGGGTATAACATTCTTTATTAGAAGTTTACAAAACTGTTAACAATTCCAGGAGCGGTTCCCTGATATACTGGGAGTATAGAGCATCCCGAGCCCAACTACCAACGATCGTGGAGTGGGGGGAGGAGACCGGGGCGGGTGTGACGACGACGCCGCGCCCGCCGCGGCTGCTGGTGGCGTTGGCGGCGCTGCATGCGCGCCTCGGGGTGCTGCCCTGGACGCAAATTTTACAACCTGCCATTGATTTAGCCAGGTTGGTTCGTCAACTATCTACTTATCCCATCGAAATAATAAACACTGAATAGTTTCGATTATTTTAATCTAATTTAACTCACTTCAGGGAGGGGTACCCTGTAACAGCAAGCCTGGCAGCTGCAGCGGAGGCTCGCAGCTTGATCGGCTACACGCCCGCTGCGCTGCGCACTGAGCCCGCACTGGCTGATTACTTGGAGTCATTAAAGTATAATACAAGTACAGGTATACCATTAAACATAATATAGGCATGCGAAAGTGATTACATTATAAACATATTTATTGTTAATTTAAGCAATTTTTTATAATATTTACCCTATTTCTTTATTTTAGATCTTTGTTCAAATTGGTCATGCACCACCGCAGTAAGATGGAAGGAAGGAGTAAAACCAGTACTAGTAGGTCCGTGGCGGATTTGGGCTGGAGGAGCTGGGGGTGCACTGGCAGCTGGAGCGTTAACCTCTGCTCTTGCTGTTAATGTTACACAGCTTACAACTGGTAGCGTCTTTCAAGGGTAAATAATAATTTTAGTGTGTCAACACCGCCATTTGTCTACATAATACCTACTTCGCGATGATAAATATTAAATATGATTATCCCGTAGTTCCAAAACAATCTTCAAAATGATATGTTTCCCTGATTATATTTTTTTGTGTAGTGTCGTGGAAAACCTGAAAACATTGTCACTAAGTGTAGGTGAGCAGTGGCCGCGCGGCGTCGCCTCGGGGCTGGCCGTCGCTGATCCACTTGATATTTATGTAGCACTCGTCACGTAAGAATTATTTTTTTTATTATAAACAAATTATATTTAGATCTACATTTATATAGATGTAATGCAAGGTGAAACATGTGCAGGGACGCGACGTCCATATGTGCGAGGTCGTGCAGCGCATGACGGCGCTAGGGCAGAAAAGGCGCTAGAAGGCTTTGTAGGGGCGCCAGAGCGTAAAGATAATATGTACTGGAGAGGGCCAACGACATTAATGGAAGCGAGCCTAGACAGAATTACTTTTTTTTATCTTCAAGTATAGGCGCTCATAAATAATTGACACACGCCGGTGCAGATGCTTATTCGCTAACTTTTTTATTGTTGCTCTTCACGTATAGGCGTTCATAATTATTTCGCACATCGGCGCCAAAGATGCTTGACGCGTGCCTGAACATGTGTCACACAAGTGTTCAGCGATATATTAAATTCCAATTAAAAACCTCTTTTAGTTTATAAGAATTGTCGTAAATATTATTTATTGTTAGCATTGCAATGTTCGTGGCCACATTCCTAGATCTGATAAATTAAAATTAAAAAGTAGATGTAAAAATTATATCCAATGGCTCTGTTATTAGATATACATAATTGAAATTCCAGTGGACTATCGTTACCTTTCGGGTCTGATGCCGGGGTGAGGTCAGACACCGCGTGGTCGAGGGACGAGCCCACCGCGCCTCTAGATCTAGCCCCAGCCATTATTACCGATCAACATATATGTGGTCAGTATTTGATTACATTACGCTATTTATTTTTACATTAATTTTTATTTTTGATCCACCAGCGTAAACTACAAAAGAATGTTTTCTCAAAAGACAATAAAGTGTTTCTAATTCTAAATATCTTTGTTACTATCTATTAATTTCTTTTTAGACGCGAAGTAACATGCGCGCGCTTTTATTAAAATAAATTTATGTTTTGAACCAGCCGCCCGTTATATATCACGGCTATATTTTTAAATTATAGGATTGTAATTGAACACTTGCACAAATCACTAATCAAAACTTTACCAGTGTATTTTGTGACATAATATTTATTTATACTACAGGTACTAGATACATAATTGGGGCAGAGTCCGGAGTGAGCTTAGCAGAGGGCGCTGCGGCCGCTCTGTCGGACACAAGCGGTTTCGCCGCCAACGCGATAGAGGGCGCCCGCGTGGCGGTGCTGGCCGGCGGCACGCTGGCGGCGGAGCCGGGGCGCGTGGTGCCTGCCTTCCCCGACCTCCCCGCGCTGAACGCAACTGTTCTGCCTGCATTTAATTTCGTACAGCAGAAAGGAGACGCGTTACTGTCGCACGCGGACAGTCGGGGGGGAGGACTTGCTTCACGATTCTAGTGTATCTGTGGACACTGCTAGCTTGTATAGAAAACAGCATAATCACTCATTTGTACAGTAAACTCTTTTACCTCATTTGTATATTTTTTGAAACTTTGTAGTGTGTCTGTGTACTAGGCTCGCCACCCGGACTACTGTATAATATACAATACAGTACAGTATTGTACTATATTGTAATCGATTGTAGTATGTAAAGTATACTAAAGTAAAATACGAACATATAATTCAATCACATGTAATACAGAATTATTTCAAAATGCGAGTGATGGATGGATGGAACGGAAATACGTCGCTCCATCATCAGATCAGCTCGCTGGTACCATAATGTTGTATTTTCATGGTACCTAGTAGTTAATTAATATTATTTCAGCTCAATGAGATATCAGGAAATGGCTTCAAAATGGTTTGCACGACTAGCAATTTATGGAATATTAAAATAAAATTTGTAAAGGTGGCAACCCTGATGTGTATTTGTTTTCACGGAGATTGTTTAACATATTATATTTGTTGTTATTAAATTATTGCACTTTAATGTATTTGATTGGTTCCAGCCAAAGCTTTCACTATTTTAGAAACTGAATTTACGATTCATACTCAACTCAACTCAACATACTCAAACTCAAAATATTTTATGTCAATTAGATAAATGTACTTTTGATACGTCAATAAAGTTAAAAAACTATAACCCGACTACGGAAAAAATTGGTCTGAAAAGGACGAAACAAGAAAATAATCAGATAGAAACCTAGAAATGTGTCGGTATAAAAATGGTCAAGGTAGAACTGTGATCGCACCCACTGTATACCTACTATGATTATATACTATGACTATGAATAGAGGAACACTACCATGAAACGGACATAGTTTTTAGACCACTTTTTAAACTTTATTTTTTTATTTAATAATTTTCCGTTTCCCGATCGAGATAACTTTTATAATCTAATATTATAACGTAATTGTTGGCTTTTATTTGTTTAAACGAGTAAATAACTGCAACGACAGGACCGCGCGGACTATACGACCGCATTTTAAACTTATATGTTGACTTAAACAATAACATATATATACATATTTGTAATGTGCTCGTCAAGACCTTTCTTTTGACACCTAACACGTGATAATCAGCTCAGTTAAATTTTTTTCGAAGTTAGAATCTGAGGTTTAGTTTAATTGTATTTAGGTTTAATTTCTCATTTTAATCGCTATATTACTAGATTGCTATATGACTATATCGTTATATCACTATATATACATTTTAATATATGATTAATTAAATAAAAAATCCAAACACATATCGACCACACAGCTCGACATGCACTTCACCCCCACGTCGCTAGATGGCGTATGAGTACACTTATCTGTTTACTTTGTATTCTTAAGTACTTATTTCCACCGTTTTAGTGTTACTTTCCAAATTATATATTAAGATTAGGATTATTTCACAATGCATCATATTTTTCTTTATGATAGATAAGGGACAAACGAGCATACGGTCCACCTGATGGAAAGTGGCCACCGTCGCCCATGGACATCGACAAAACTAGAGGGTATCTCTTGTTTTGTCAATGCGTTGCCGCCTCGAAGATAGAGTGAGGAGGGGGAGCGAAGAGAAGACTGCTGCGGTTTCGATAGACCCGAGCAAGAACCCGGTGTTCATTGGAATCGCAGCAGTAATGGGATGGGAGAGGGAGGGGTAGATCTGGCCCACATGCTGGTGGTTGCAAGCCAGTCGGGGAACAGATCCCCTACCACAAGGAGGTGCTGGGTTACTCAGCTCTTACGAGATGCTCTCCCAGCGGCAGAGGGGAATTGTATTCTAACCCATCCCCTCACGGGAAGCACTGTGCTCAATATAAATGAATACTTCGAAAGATATACGAAATGTTGCCATTAATATATTTAAAAAACTATATAGGTATTGTGATGATACTGTATAGTACTAAGGGCGGAATCGCTTCCTCTTACAATGTAAACAATTTCAGCAATTCATATGAATTGTTTAATATAATATATTCTGTTTAAATATTTACCAAGTAGCACCTGCGTCACGCCGCGACACAACATATGTATTTAGTTATTTATAGAAAATTATTTCACGAGAGAACAACAAACGATAGAACTGTTACACTTAAACACACAGACGGGCACCTACCACCTACTACCACTACCTACCTAGACAACACTTATATTAGCTACCCTGCACAGTAACAATATGTAAAAGATAATAATAATATGGGTTTCAGATAAAAACTATTGTCTGGGAGTTGTGGCCCTAATGCAAGTTTTAAAACCTCACCAGAACGTCCTTAATATACTATAAAACTGAAGTGTTTATTTGTTTGCTTGAACGCGCTAATCTCAGCAACTACTGGTCCGATTTATAAAATTCTTTCAGTGTCAGATAGGCCATTTATAGAGGAAGGCTATAGGCTATATATCATCACGCTAAGACCAATAGGAGCGGAGCATCATGAGCACGAAATCGCGCGGGTCGGCTAGTAATTAATATTTATTCTATCAAATTATTCGTCCAACTGCTTTCGATCTATCGTAACGGAATTAATAAGTCGTCAGAAGGTATTTTCAAAAAACTTTACACACAGGTGGTCGGTATCGTAAACTCAGGACATTCAGGAGGTTTCGAAAAGTATTACAAGTGCGAACAAGATGGCCGTTGGTAATCTTATTAATGTATTCAAACTTAATATTAAGTTATCTTACAACATACGAGGCGTTTTCAAGTAGAAACAACACCCACCGCGCGCCACACAACAACACCTTACCTTGGCATCCTGTTCGACATGATTCTATAACTGATGACGTCACTACTGATTCATCTAATTACTCTATGAAAAAGACTAACATCTCATCTTGTATTCAATTGATGAATATTACTCTACGATATGCTTCATCTATAATTAAAAAAATGCTGAGGCGATTTTGATTAAATTTGGTAAAGCTTGAAAAATGAAGTAGTGGAAATAGAGGATCAACATTTGTATGGGACATATACATTGAGAGAGCTTTAAAATCGTGATAAAATGTATCCGAGCCAAGATGGCCGCCCATCGACTAGATAAATCGTTAGCGTTCCTCTAATGATCTAAAGACGCCATTTGCAAATGACATCAGTTAAAAGTAACCGAATCGGCGTTCGATATTTAAACGAAGTGAGTTCGCTTCGACCGGGTGGGTACCGGGTACCGTATTCCGAGTACGGGGTACCGGGTACCGGGTGTCGGGTGTCTCACAGCACCTCTCGCTCTTTGAGCCAAAACCTTGAATCTGGCGCCAAAATAAACTGCGTAAAAAAATATTGAGTATTGTGGAATGTTTTGTGAGTAATGTTATCATTTTTTTTCTTTTATTTAATCGATGTTTCGTCGGCCCAAACACTTGATGTTGGCAGTGGCCCAGTTGCGGGTTTGCCCAACCTTGATCTGGCACTCGATATATGTAATATGTTCAGTAACTTTAATATTTAATTATTGCTACACGTGTATGTTCGTTTAATTCGAACAGATCTCTCAGTCGCGCTTTGGTTACCATGACTACAGTTGCGAAAATATTACTCTGGATACGACGATATTAAGGAAAAAACCGGCCAAATGCGAGTCGGACTCGCGCACGAAGGGTTTCGTACCAATGTTTGGCAAAATAGCTTGTTTTTGAGATAGCACGACCCACTTTTGGTTGTAATTTTAATTAAATTATTTATTTGTGAAATTAATATGCAACTAAATCTTTTATAAAAATTTTAAGTGTGGTTTCCGTTATTAATATCGAGCAAAAAACGGTATTAAAATTACGTTTTTTGTTGTTACGGGATGAGCAACAGAAATACATCATTATGAACATTTCAACTGCCTAGCTATTACGGCTTATGAGATACAGCCTGGTGATAGACAGACAGACGGACGGCGGAGTCTTAGTAGTAGGTTTTACACTTTGAGTACGGATCCCTAAAAAAGACACAAAACAAAAATCCTCCTACAAATTTGGGAAATTTTGAAATAAGTATTAATTGTAAATAATCTGAAATATCGATCTCTCCTCACTTTCAACATTTTCACAATGATTTCCTGAATGAGTGCGAGTTATTAGTTGAGTGACGGTTCTACGCAGCACGCAGCACGCAGTGTGCAGTGTGCAGTGTGCAGTATACAGTATGCACTAAACATTCAAGTTGCATCACCCGCGTGTGACGTGTCCTAGGGTAAGGGTTTCAAATCGGGGGGCACGGCAGTGGCCCCGCCAAGTCGAGCGCGAAGCCAGTAAGCCATCCAGTAAGCTATAATCACATACTTAAAATCCAAAATTTCTAGTCTGTAGGTCATTTAGTTCCGAAGTTAAGCGAAAGCAAAGTTTCGCATTTATGACACTCACTCACTCATTATCATCAAAATAGATCTAGTACTTCCCATAAACTCAGAGAGCTGAAATTTGGTACAGAGTTAGGGTTTAATTGCCACATAAAGGGAAAACTATAAAAAATAAGATAATCGAAGATCTGGAGTACCTGGTGACCCTGATTAGAAAACACAAGAACCCAACCAAACTATTAGAGATCGACATTTCGCCTTTACAAAAAATATTCAACTTAAAAATCGAAGGTCTGAAGTATCTGATGAAGAACCCTCAGCTGGTCTCAGCTGTACTAGAGATATGGTGATGCCCAATTCTACTATTGGTACATAAAAAATCGACTGTTATTGCAAAAATCCAGCGTAGTTGGACACATCATCTAATTTAATCTAGCCTATAGCGTCCCACAGCTGGGCGAATGCCTCCCCTTCTGCTTTTAAAACGCATATAAATAAAATTAAAGGAAAACTCTGGATAAGACTAGACTGGGTTTTATACTAATACTTACAAGTTTACAAGAAGAAATAGTCGAACGATTAAGTTTATTCTACTCGAATATTACACAAATTAAATAAACAAATTACACTAAAATATTAATTTCGCTCAAAATTTGGTCAAAATATAATGCATTGGACTAAGAGTGGCGGTAACCCGCACACGTCGCTAGATGGCGCTGACTTCACACCCAGGCATCAAAAGCACAATTAAGCTCATCTCAAAGAAATTCATTTGGCCTGGCCTCGCTAAAGCTGTTTAGCATTGGACTAGACAATGAATGTCAGCGATCAAAAGTTTGAAGACATACCCATACTCCAGTTGGTAATTTCGCTCTACCAAGCAGTAGGTTAGACCACCTCCATATAGATATTGTTGGACCACTGCCTTCTTCCAGGAGATATAAATATTGTCTTAGCATGATTGATCGATTTACTCGCTATCCAGAAGCATTTCCTTTAAGAGATATCAATGCAACAACCGTTGCACGAAAGCTATTTGAAGGCTGGATTAGTCGTTACGGTGTACATTTGACAATAACATCAGTAAAGAGGGAGCTAAAATAATGCTTAGGAGAAATATTGATGTTAGTTTAGGTTTAGTGAATGGGTCGATAGGCGTTGTACAAAAAGTGAAGTGGGACTCGGAAGACCAAACAAAGCCTAAACAATTGGTAGTAAAATTCGCTAATAATTTAATTCACGAATTATTGCCTATTAAGTCAAAATTTGAGATCATACCCCGGGCATACGTGTACAGAGAACAATTCCCAATCTGTGTGGCGTAAGCCATAACAATTCACAAGAGCCAAGGTTTAAGTCTAAAAAATGCTCTCATGGACATTGGCACCTCCATATTCTCTTGTGGCCAAGCCTACGTGGCGCTTTCACGAGTAACTAATCTTCATGGGATGCACCTCATAAATGTTGACTTCAAGAGCATAAAAGCTCAAACTTCAGCGATCACCGAATACAACCGGCTTAGGAGTAAATACCGCGCCGATCTTTCAGGAATTAAACCGTCTAAAAGAATAAATAATGAACGTGAATGGGCAATACGAAAAACTGTATGCCCACGTTTCTACAAAAAGAAGTGAAATCACACCAAAAACATTCTGTAAAAATAGCCAAGTCTCGACGGAGGTGCTTGTTTATCTCTAAAAAGTAATCAAATCTAGACAAAGTCGTGCCAAGTCTAAGGTTCCTTACTGTGATTTCTTTATTATTATAGTTAATGTTGTGTGACTTGGCCGTTGAAGGGTACACAAGGGTACAAAACCAGGTGCTCCATGACACCATTGCACCAATCTGTCGCCAGAACCGCTACCCATTGACGATGGAAAATTGCGACTTGGAAAACGTAATGTTGTAACTACCTATGTTTGTTAAGCGAGATATTAGCCCATACTGGTATTGGTAATAAACACTAGTGTCTCATTTTAGGTGGTTGTTGATTGTGCAACACATGCATTCAGCATTGACAATCCTGACTTCTGCTCGCTTCTCTTTGGAGCATCAAATTGACCACCGATCTATCATAAAATATATGTACAGACGGACTTCTATCAATGATTAGACTAGATACTGTTTGTTTCAGGCTCGCCTATACATAAGTATCAACGTTTTCCAAGTGGAAATTTTCCATCGTCAATGGGTAGCGGTTCTGGCGACAGATTGGTGTAATGGTGTCATTTGAGAATTACTTTACATACACGTGGATAATTGAAAAGCTACGATTTCATCATATATATGTGTCGGAAGTGTAAGTTAGCCTTATGTTAACTTATTCTTAGGTTTTAATAGAAAACCTGAGCAGCGTATTCAAGTTGTGATCACTTAAAAGAGCTCCTTAAGCCTACACCTTGGTCACAAGTCCAAGGCACTGCTTAGGTTCCTGTCAGCATAGTAAGAGATCGTAACGTTGAGTTATAGCCTGACCTGTTGCGCCCGTTGCTTATATTATAGGCCATCCGTTGAGCATATGCGATGCTTATAAATGCTCTATATCCTTCTAGTTTCCGACATATAGTATAATGCGCATCATGATGTTTGTCCGCGATGAACCAAAGATATTAAACTTTTCATATCGATTTATTACTCTTAATTTGATTACAAAGTAAACACCTTTTATTGTCTAGCTTCAGTAAGTACCTAATAGATGGCGTTGTGCTACAGTTTGTAAAGTTCATAGCATTACATAGCAAAGTACAATCTAATAACAATAATTATAATTCTACGTATAGATTATTATCAACCCTATTGGTGCATGGATGCGCACGCGCTCGCACACGCACACGCACACGCACGCGCAAACGCACACGCACAGCTCATACAAGCGGTTGACATTGAACTAATCTAAAGACTTTTTGTAGCACAAATATTTCAAGAATGTTGTTTATTTATTTTATACGTTCAAAAAAATTAAATCATATAAATAAATAAAAAAAATTATTGACAAACACAATATATAATAATTTACGAAAAAAAAAAGTAATTTGAGGCAATATTTGTTTTTTCCGCAGACTTTCATATACATTTTTTATTAGGAGTTTATTTTATCTTTACTTATTTACTAAATAATATATATTTAAAAAGACCAACGTTTTATATGTAGGAAGTAGGGTATATGCCCTTCAGATTGCCCTACTTCTATAAACCATACATTCCATATACAAAACGTTAATTCACGTATATTACATTATTTAAGAGATAATAAGAATACGACTTCAATATAATGCCGAGATTCTAAACATCATAAATGTATGACGTAATCAATTAAGTGCACTTGCACTTGTATCCGAGTGAATCAATATAAATCAATAAAGATAATAGGGAACGGTCATTCCGCGAACACACACACACACATTCACACTATATGACGCACATACATGACACACATGATGTATATTACAAGTAAACAAAATATTTATCTATTTACTAGTTAAAAATAAATTGTTTAGAGAAAGATACTATCACTAGTATAAACATAAAATGTAAAATGTAGGAAAGACTCGCACTTTTAATGTTTCACATAAAGCCAAATCAATTGATTACTTTATTTTATATGTATTAAACATGTAGACCGCATCAATATTAGACAGCTTTATCATAATTACATAATTTTTTACACATGAGGGGTCAAAATAGAATACAATTTCACTCAGCCATTGGGAGAGCATCTCGTAAGAGGCGTGTAATCCTGCAGCTCTTAATGGTAGGAAATCTGGTCTCCGATTGGCTTGCGTCCACCAGCATGATAATCCGACCGCCAGGTGTCTTGGACGCTTACTAGATCTACTTTTGCTCATCCCAACAATGTTGCGGTTCCAGTGAACACTGGTTCTTGCTCAGGGTCCACTAAAACCGCCGAATCCTTCTCTTCGCTTCTCCTCCTAAATCTACTTTCGAGGCGAACAATTTCGAATGTGACTACATACTGGACATGGACCGGAAATTGGACATGGATGTGATAGATTGGTATTTAGGTGTAGAATAAAATGATGATAGTTATTATTTACTTTAAAACATAATATAATTAGGTGAATGATTAATGTAAAGCGAAATATGTGGGTACTCTTAAAATATTAAGTTATAAATATAATGTAAATAAACCAACTTCAAATCATTTTATTAATCAACCACCAGTTCGGAATAATACTAATTTTAGGAGAAGAACTGGCAAGAAACTCCTCTAATGTTACTTTCAAAATATAGATTTACCAACAATATATAACATCAATACTAATATCAGTATTTAAACAATATATTAGTTACTTTATATGGTTGTACAGTAACCAAGACTATCCAACAGCATCACCACCAGCACCTCGTCACAGAGCAACAGCGTAACGACTATACAAAGTAGAAACTAGAGTATCTAGATCAAACCCGTATCTGCCCTTTTACAGAAATACTGTCAAAAACTAAGCTAGACAAGTGGTGGCGCTATTAAAACTTAAATACTAAATTACATTATTTATAATATTAGACAATATTTATATCATTTGACTGGCTTAATAATCGTCTAAATTATTTATGAATTACAATCTTAGCATAATATATTAGTATTTCAAATATTGGAAATTAAACAATTTATAAATAACAAATTATTGGACAACTTTAATTGAAGGTCAAACAATTAAAATGTTGCCAGTCTAAGAAAACTATTTACCATACTCATTTAATTATTTACCCTAATAATGTTATTATTTTATAACAGACTCAATTGTATAAAATATAGTACAACTGCTACCTCTGACCGACATTTCTCTTATAGAGATCGTATGCAAGCATCGCTTTAAAGAAGTTACATTACTGGTTGGCACGAGTAGTTAGTACGAGAAAAGGAAGATACACTGCCGTGCCGCCAGGTTGCGTCTCTCCCGATTGTTATTTTACAAACTTTGTATATCATATTTATTTATATCAAATAAACAACCTAAAATTCAATATTTCTAGCTTCTAGCTCTAAAAATGACGATACTTCTGTATAACATTTCATCCTCCCCTTTCAATCCCTTACAACCCCTTTTTCTCTTTAGACTATCCGTATACCAATTATTTAAATCGGTTCAGTAGTTTTGGCGTGAAATAGCGACAAACAGACAGAGTTACTTTCGCATTTATAATATTAGTAAGGCCTAGTAAGGAGTGATATTTGTAAGTAGTAAGTAGCTAACATCAAACACCAAAAGTACTTTTGGCAAATGTTAGTAAGTTAGTTTAGAGATAATGATTGATTAAAGAAAGAATTTTAAGCATTTCGACCATAAGACATTATGTAGTAAGAGAAAGTTGTAAACACATCCAAGACCATTAACTGTGGCTCCTCATAACTATGCGTAGGTCGGACGTAACTGTAAACAGAAACAGCTACAATAAACGTAAATAACAAACAAAGTGTAAATCATCTTTGATGATGTAGAGTGTAGAGTGTGGACGGAGGTGATTTATGAAAGTTATTTCGTGTGTGTAAATGTGTAAGTATTAATTCAGAACTCTGAAGGATGGCGCCACCGCCCAAGGTCAGGGAGTGTCACTCACCTTCGTCGTTCATCTGTTATTGTGTTATACGTAATGACGTAACGGATAACTGTTCGCTCGTTGATACTTGATTCAACAGTGCATTCATCTCGTTACATTGTTACCGGCACACCGTGTTGTTAATTCGCTTATACTACAACAATACATAACTAGGGACCCGCCCCGGCTTCACACTTGTGCAGAGCACAGCAGTAGTATTTGTGGAAACAAAACTACACTATACAAACTTGTAGATGAATATCGGCAGGTTGGAATGTCCTTTTATCCCATTTGCCTTCAGAGACAAAAATATTTAAAAAGTCTGTTATAACAAAGTCTTAACAAATCGTCAAGTTAACTTAAATTTATATTTCAAAAGGTCCAAAAATACGGTCATATAAACAAACAAAAGATTTTACACTAAATGAAATAATGACCTCAACATAAGTACTAATCATTCCAAGTGACAAAACTTGGGAGGGCTGTCCACTCTCCAAATCTCCAGCCAATGACGTCTATTGGTTGTTATAGAGATAAAGATCAGTCAAGTGACAAAAGTTAGGAAGACCGATGACATTGGTTAATGGAAAAATAAAGATGAAGTTAAATTTTAGGCAAATGAAGTGAAGGCGCCGCCTCGTGCGCGTGCTCGTGCGCGTCGTGACGCAAACCATTAAAATAATAAACGAGTGTATTGTTTTGTTATTGTACACTGTACACTGTACACTCTAGTCTCTAGTTCACATTATAATTATAATCTTAATACCAGTAGGTAAGAGACAATCATATATGTCGGGGTATAGTTGAGGTAGGATAATGATAAAGAGGACTAAGTTGTTGTCACTTCCGTCGCGTCATTTTAATATTCAACGATTTTAGATAGCGAGTAAACGATTATCGAATAATCGGAACGCGAGCGCCATGTTTCCTATTTGTTGATTTACTTCGGATAGTAATAAAGAAAATTAATCATCACTTCCGTCGCGTCATTTTAATTTTCAACGACAAAACAAACGAAACAGAGCAGAACAAAAGACTATCGCGATTGCTAGTTTGAAACTATCAAAAATCGTTGAATAAAGTGCCGTAGATATCGCTCGTATTTCGATTATTCGATAGTCGTTTACTCGCTATCTAAAATCGTTTAATATTAAAATGACGCGACGGAAGTGACAACAACTTAGTCCTCTTTATCATTATTCTACCCCAACTATACCTCGACATATATATTTCTATCCTGTCAAGTGTCCGGCGCAACAGTGGAGTCCACAAAGGTTGGCAATTAAGTGTATGTGTATATTCGCACCGTGACTGCAGCACCATACAACAACACTAATCTCAACTTGAGCTGTGACGAACATCGTTATGATGTTGTTTAGCAAAAAATGAACAATCTAAAATGAAGCCGTCACGGTTAATAACAAAGTTTACGCGGAAGACAACAATAGATAGGAACTATGGAAAACTGTGCACTTATATTATTGCCAAAAGATTACCTCATTATAATGTACTAGCGGCCCATCCCGGCTTCGCGCGGGTGAAATATTATTTTTAAAAATATATTGCCCCTCCCGCATTTCGGTGCCCCCCTCTTGCCACTTTACTCGCTGCGCTGCGTCGCTATACTGGCCCGTCGCGTCCTCGTGTATTTTTTGTTTATATTGATATTTTTAATTTCGTAATATCTTTTGAATGGAAAGTCCGATTTTAATAATTCCAAAAGTAATTTACAGGTATTGAAATAGTCTTGAATACGAAATAATTTATTTGGATAAGGATTAATACAAAGTTATAGAAAACATGGTCTTATTTTGATAGGCATTTTTATCAACTTTTAAAATGTAAAAAAGTAGTTATAGTGACGTAACTATAATAGTTGAACATATGGTCTCGCGGACTTTTTTGTAGATATTGATACGTTCTATAATATTGTAGAACATTTTTTTGTTCTATCATCAATACTTTTCGCAGCGCATGCGATGAAAGATATTTTATGGCTAATTTTTTGGCACCTTGGGTTGGTTTTCGTGAGATTTCCTAAGGATCTCTAATTTTTTCTTGTAATAAATATAGCCTATGTTACTCAGGGATAATGTAGCTTCCTAATGGTGAAAGAATTTTTGAAATCGGTCCAGTAGTTTTTATGTTTATTCGTTACATACAAAAATACAAAAATACAAATCTTTCCTCTTTATAATATTAGTATAGATCACGTGTCCAAAGAGAGAGTTCAATAAATGCTGTGACAGACTGCACACACCATCAGACGCTCAAGGACCGACTCGGAGCCCCTGAGTGACAGACGCCGATGGCAATGCTTGTATGAAAAATATAATACAGTCTTACAAATAAAAGAAATAAAGATCGTATTTTGATAATGTCATACACGCGGATGGCCGATGTCGGACACTGAGGATGACGCGTTAAGGTCAAGAGGTTGGAGGTCCGGCCGCACTCTGCGCACATCTAGATGATCTCGATTATTATAATGCGTCATCCTACCACTATACGAACTATTATTACTTATTAACTATCACTATTTTACTATAACAGTAATACAAGTATTGCCTTGGACCTATAACAAGTGTAGCATTAAAGGGTCTTTTTAAATCTAGAAAACTACTCATTTTCCACTGCTTGGGTTTCAATTTAGTTTTAAATAACTTAAGGCTCCCGTAATTCTTCCATTAATATCCCTATTTATTAAGTTTACTTATACTTAATAAAGTCCTAAGTTTTTACTCCTGTCTTTAGTCTCTACTCTTTTCTATTTGTCTTTGTAGCTCAGAATACAGGGGGTATTCTGGTCTAGAATTTTGAAAAAATGAATATAGAATAGATTTGGGAAATTTGGTGGAAATCTTTTTCATATATTTATCTATCGCGTCTGCCTTGGATTTTGATTAATTTCACATTGGAGTATTTTAAAAAAAATCGTAAAGGCCAAAAAAGGGTAAAATAAAAATTGACGTCGACATGAATGATTTTTATTCCATTATTTTTCTAAGGTCAATGCGATAGCGACATCCTTATAGATTAAGGATCAACAAAGGCTGGAATCATCTCAACCAGGGTGTACCGATTTTTTTGTAAACCCCCACTTCACTGACCTTTAATTTGTCGAATTTCTGATTTTTTTTTACAATTATTTTTTAATATTCTTGAAATGTCAATAAACATCATATGAAAAAACACATCATAAATAGTGTTTAATTTTTTTTAATGTTAGTTTGAAAAATGCTTATATTAATTTAGGCTTCTAGACCACACTACCCCCTTAAAACGGATATTACAGAGATTAAAGTGGTAGCGTTCCTGACATGATGTTAAGAGGCCATTTGCAAATTATAGAATGTCAAAAGTTACAATCGAATCGACATTCGATGTTCAAAATTCACGACGAAAAATATCATTTTAAAGAAATTCAAAATAAGAACAATAAGCAGCGCACCAGCGCACCAGCGCACCAGCGCGTCGCGGTCGCGGTCGCGGTCGCGTCACATTAATTGCGGCTACTTTGGTGTTTATTTTAGTGTGAAAATATTCGAGACTCTCCTATTGGCTCCAAGCTAACGCAGAAACGTTCATTAATTAAAAGTAAAGCGATGCTACACGTGTCGGTGGTTTATAAAATCATTAATTACGTCTAAATTGGAATCAAAATAATATTCAAGGTGGAGTGCCACTTGTTTTTGTATGTTTTGAATAATTAAAGATTTAAGTCGCAATACAAGTATATGCGTCCGCGCCTCCCTCGCCTCTTTCGCCTCCTTCACCTCCTTCGCCTCCTCCGCCTCCTCCGCCTCCTCCGCTGAATGGCAGACTTAATAAATTTGTATTTTAGCAACATTCATCAAATTATTTTTTTGTTTTATTCAATTTATAGGCAACGCGCAAAAACGTATCAATGTGTGTACAAACTACACATACACACACACATTTAATGTAATTTGAATATAAGTTCACTACATAGGTACATACCAACATTAGGGAGGAGGGGGGGCTACTAGTTATAATTAAACTGATAATTTAAAATGGAAAACTATGATGAGGTTTGTATTTATTAGGAAAGTACTTTTAAACAGAGAAATAAAATGAAGTCAGCTAACAATGTTTTATGTTTCAGACGAGCCCATTGTTGACGATGACATGTCATGTTGTTCGTTCTCGCTAACCTCCGATACATTCAACCGGTTTTAACGAAATTTACTAATTGTTTATTACCTATTTGTGAATTTTAGGGTTGCCTGTTTAGGAAGCGTCCGGGCAAGAATGTGTTTCTCAGTTACGATCTCGGTTCTTCACTCACAATTTGGGTTACAAACTAAGTGTCCTTAACTGCTTCGACTAAAAAATATAAATTTTCTTCTAAACTCTTTCACTTCCTAGCCTTATCCCTATCCCTATCATTTAGTCTATCCCAGTGACTGTTCGCCAGGATGCTCTGTCGAGGGTCGTCCCTGGTGTAATATTTGCATCTTTCATATCTCTGTTATTGGCGACACATGAGTGCCAATTTTCATCTCCATCTAAATTATTAATATAAAGTATAATTTAAGAGGATGGAGTTGCTTTATTGTGTGTTTGTACAGCAGTTGTAGCAAAAAGGCTTAAAGTTACTGAACCGATTTTGAGAATTCTTACAACGACAGAAAACTACATCCTTTCCGAGGAACAACGACCAGTCTATTATAATTAAAAATCAAATGCCCTTAAAATGGACATCTTGCAAGATAAAAGTTTTTGAAAATTCTAATGACTGTTTCAATTTTAAAAATTCTTTCAGTAATTCATATATCTACACTGTCCTCGCCTCTATATCTTTCTCTTTCTCTCAGTGTTTTATTCTTTTTGTTTAATGATGGAGAGCTACACAACTCCTGAGCGACAATTTATGTAAAATTTCCCTACGGTTCAGTTAAACTTTAAAGAATGTATGCACTATGCAGTCGGTAAAAAAGACGAAAGTGCAATTTAATACATTACTTACGACATCTATTGAAGAAAATAGTATGTCTGTCTGTTACGCAATGATTCTTCAAACAGTGAATCGATTTTGATGAAACAGAAACAGATTAGAGCTTGAAGAAGGAAATAGGCTATGTTTTATCGGAAAAAATAAAAAATGCAAATTATATATGCTGTGAGTTCGTTGTTGTTGGGAATGACATAGTCACGTATAAATGACGTAGGTAGGTATATAGGAAAATTAAAACGTAAAATATTGCGATAAGGGATACAGCGGTATAGTGATGCAGTGATATAGCGATTAAATAGCGAAAATAAACCTAAATCCGTATTTGTGTTAAAATGCATCCGGGCGAAGCTGGGACTATCGATTAGTTTTTTTTTAATATGAAGTCATAGTGTCGACCATGTCTTATTTTTTCTTACAAAATACTTTTAAAAAGTGCGGACAACACTCGCTCGGGTCGAGTGGATTTTGAGCCCCTGGACTGAAAATGTTATGTGGGTAAAAATGAACGATTGAAACCAAAGCTTTTTACTACAAAAAATAAAAATTATTAGTACCTTTGTAAGTAAAAATAATGTCGGGCTTATTCTTATTTTTTCTTATAATAGAAGGAGAGGAGGTCAAAAACTAGCGAAAATAGTCTTACGTAATAAATGAATGGCTCCTTTTAAGTTCCAAAATCCGGCTCTTATACATTTTTATGTCTGTTCAAAAGTTTAAGAGTTGGCAACCCTAAGTATATTTAAAATGGTGAGTTAGGAAGGTGAGTGTATTATGTATTGTGTAGGAACGCTTCGTCCGCGGCGACCTTGTGCGACCCGTGAGAAACAATCACAACATAATATTTACACAAGATATACGAATACGAATAGGACAATCATCCATACACTACACATTGTATATCTCATACATACACCTGTATAACTGTGGAGTCGCCTAAGAAGACTGCGATCACGCAATACTCCAGTTGAATCCAGTTAATGGTCTTCCATTGTTGTTACTGCTATAATAACTTATATATTAGGGATAACTGAAGAAGTGATATCCGGTTAACTCAAACTGAGACTAACAGAAATACGCATTAATAATTTCGAGAGTAAACGTCCCACAATTCTTCTTATGATGTATTTTTGTATTATTTTGCACTAGTCGACCCGTCCCGGCTTCGCCCGGGTACAATTCAACATGTGTATTTAACCGCAACCGCTATGTCCCTGCATTTTGAATCTGTAGTATATTCGAAAATTTAAATTCGATGCTGTAAAGGGCCGTATTGATCTACATTAAATGCACAGTGTATTTAAGGTACCTAATTGGATAAGGATTAATGCTGTATTGGTTAAAATCACTTCGTAAATAAGACATTATTTCTAGTAAAAAGTAAAGTAAAAAATGCTTATTGTGGATTATCCTTAAGAGATAGACATATACCATCGAGGACTTTTTTGTAGACCTTTTTAATGTGTACAATACTGTAGTACATAATTTTGATCTATCTCGTAGGGTTCAGCCAAGCGTTTGCAATGTAAGAGCAAAAAATGTGTTTATTTACGACATCATATTTGAAACCTCTAAAATTATCAGTGTTTCTCTTCTATATTATGTATGTACTATACATATAAACCTTCCTCATGAATCGAAACCGCATCAAAATCCGTTGTTTAGTATTATATGTAGTGATGACCCGCACACAAAAGTCAAAATATGTGTTTGTCTCCTACTTGAAATTGTTAAGCTAAATTTTATGATAAATCCGAGAGCATTGAGATGTAGCTCAGATCTTTTGGCGGGTGAAGTCCGATTTATTGTTATCCTATGTTTGGTTTGCTGTTTTTAGCTAGAGTGTATAAGTGCAACTGGCAACTGGCAACTGGCAACCCTACCTACTGGTGGTAGCGAGTGGGTACGCGGACGCAGAGTGCAGGAACTAGTGAGCATTGAGCAACAAAAGGTAATTACTACAACAACGTTAAACATTATCTACGCTATAAAACACGATTGTAATGGAAGTATTTACTAGTTAGGAGTTATTGTGTGAGTCGACACGTGTAACGTGTACAGTGTACGCTGATATGATAACATAAGTGCTTACCTGTTGTATACGAGTAGTACTGCTATTAAGCCGATTATCACAGCCATTACCTGAAAACTTTATACTCTACAAACTACGCCCGGGTGCTCCTTATTTTTCAATTTAAATTATTGTCGCAAAACTTTGTCTGGCATGTATAATGTTTGTCAAATTTTGACAGAATGATAACTAGGACAGAATTTTGTTATAGAAACTTACGGGGTAATTAGTCATTTTATTTTAAGCTTTGTTAAACAGTGACACTCACTTATTGTTATGGAAACTTGGTACTATAGTTTCAACTGCATACGGCGGTCTTCTTCAACTAATAGACGCATGCGCGGTGACGGCTCGGCTAACACAGTGTCGAATACGATTGAAACTATAGTTTAAATTTAAAATAAAATTTATTAGGAACACATTAAATATTAACGATAAAACAAGTGGCTACGATGACTCTGCAAAAGTGTAAACTGCGCTGCAGAAATCATCGTCCGCCTCCAAAACGTTTTGAACTTGCAAGTCCAAAAATGTTTTACATAAATGGAACTAGTACTAATAAGACTTAGCGATAAAAAAATAATACTAAGCTACCATACCAATATGGGAATGTCACTTTTTACAAAGCTTTAATATAGTACAGAAATCAAATCTTTATTTTCTTCGAATTTTTTGAATTCATTAAATTATTTTTCGGGGTAGCCCATTAACTATCGCTTTATGGACTTCTGTGATATTTACGGGACTACAGGAAGAGTTCACCCTTACGTAACACAGTGCGAAACGTTTTGCCTCTAACCTCAGCCGCTACAGCACGCATGTGTTCTCTCACAGTGTTAATACTCATATTTATAAACACTAAGACAGACAAGTACTGCGTGAAGGTTTAGTCAAATTCAACTGGAATTTATGACAAAACAGACAGAATTTTACAAATAATTATTTTCGTCCTGACCTATGAATAAAAGAATAAAACAAATGTATGATATTGACTTTTTATTTTGAGTTCAACAAAATTAAAATTTTAACAATTCGGCCAAGTGCGAGTGTGGAACTCAGTTCCGTATATTTTTAATAACTAACAATATGAAATTTACTTTTGATATTTATTAATTGGTTTTCCTGTGTGGGTCCAAATATGATCAAAAATACTATTGACATAAGTAATGCATATTTCAATTTACATATTTATAATTACTTACAACAGAATATACGAAAAGATGATAAACATTATTAACAAAAAAAATTTACCGACATAAAATTAAAATGCAATAAAAAGTAAAAAATAATTACATTAAAATAATTTTGAAGTCGCCGAACATATATCCATAACATATAATATATATTGTCAAATATAGAACGTCGTTTTTTGTGTTGTCATTTAGCAACATGTCATGTTGTTGTCACGTTGCTAGGATATTCGCTAAAATAGTTTTAGATTAATTTCACACGATACGACAACAAAAACGTCGATGTTAGCGATTTTACTAACATTCGAATTTGTTATATATATATATGTATTGTTAATTAATAAGTGAAGAAAGAAGAGAGAGTGAGTTGTATATATGTCTATATGCAGACTAACATTATGACGGCTTGACTAGAATATCCTCCTGGGCTTATACTTTAGACTCAGAGCATCAGCGTTACTCCTAGAATACTCGCGATGTAATCCATGACTATTCTGGCGTGACGGCGTATTTATTTTTCAATCCCCACTTCCTTGGTTTGTGTTTATCAGTTGGCCAACATTCAAGTAACAGGACGCTACTCATATCAGTCGTACCAACATCAAGATCAAGAAACAGGATGCTACTCATATCAGTCGTACCAAAATCAAGATCAAGAAACAGGATGCTACTCATATCAGTCATACCAACATTAAGATCAAGAAACAGGATGCTACTCATATCAGTCATACCAACATTAAGATCAAGAAACAGGATGCTACTCATATCAGTCGTACCAACATCAAGATCAAGAAACAGGATGCTACTCATATCAGTCGTACCAACATCAAGATCAAGAAACAGGATGCTACTCATATCAGTCGTACCAACATCAAGATCAAGAAACAGGATGCTACTCAAATTATAAGTCTTGACAACATCATAATTAACAATATATATGTCTTCTGTAAACCCTAATGAATGTTAAGCTATAAAGCTTTTAAATTTTGTGTATGTAGAAAGGGTTTAAACCTTATTGACTAAAATTTTGTGAGTGACTACATTATCAATCATATCTTTGCAATGCGTGGAGATTTTTTGACAGCCGCAACGGACCGCAGGCTTGAGTTTTGATACCTCCACGAAATCCCGAGAAAAATGATCTTGGCAGACAGATAGACATACAAACAGACGGACAACGAAGTGATCCTATAAGTTCCTTTTTTCATTTTATGGTGTAGATCCCTAAAAGTACTGAGAGAAGAGCTCTCTATTAAAACCTAAGTGCATCCTACCCTACACAAGTACACACTACACTTTTAGTCTTACATTGTAATGACGGATTTATTACCTACTTTAAGTATGTTATTGTTACTTTAAAATTATCCTTAAAAGGCGTGTTATAGAGTCTATAACACTAGACATTGAATACTAATAAAAACACAAACAAGTTTTAAATACATATTGAAATAGCACATTAGGTCACAGACATTCCTTATCTCAACTAACCAGAACTACTAATTAATGAGTAAAAAAATTAGTTTAAAATTAAGCTGACCGCATCAAAATCTGTTGCGTCGTTTTAAGCATACATAGGGACATACAGACTGACAGACAGACGGGAAGCGACTTTGTTTTATACTAAGCTTTTTATAAAAAGTAGTCTATGTGTTAATCTAGATTTTAAATGTGCCAAATTTCATTAAAATCCAGCCGTTTTAGCGTGACTGACCTACAAACATCCAAACATCATTAGTAAGATGGTTTCCAGTTGGTAAATGAGTGACAATTATCCTTTAAGCCAAATTGTACGGAACCCGGAATGGACTTTTTATTTACATATACAAGTTCGATGCCATCATGCTGACAGACTAATTACGAGCGTAATACGTCTCTTCTACATAATGTAGAGTCTTCATGTTGTAGTGCACGTGTCTCCTCTAGTCATGGAGGGGAGTTAAGGAAGTACTAAACTAAGGTTCTATACATATGATAAGACAGTCATGAAGAAAGAAGAAAGGTTTTGAAGTGTTCCTATCATAATATATCAGATTTGGATTGCTATCGCCGCGATACGCGATAGACGTAGTTAAATACATTTTCGTAGAACCATAAATAAACAAACAATTGATAAACAACATAAAAATAGATCACACTCGCACACGCGCACGCGCACACACACACGCGCACGCGCAGTAGCAGTGTAAGATCAGATTCTACGACGGTGCCAATTTTTATATATATATTTCAATAGCGAATTATTTAAAAAACAGAGAAGTAATTCTCTCAAACGTCGAGTATTTGGCACACGGGCACCACACCGTAGGCACAGCTATATATTTTTAACAATCTATTTTTTTCTTAACTATTAAACAAAATGTTATTCTCATGACTGTCTGAGGTTAATTGTTTTGACATTTTGACGAAACCAATATTTATTACAATACTAGCGACCTATAGACGCAGGGGTGGCTCCGCACGGCACAAACATGTTGTCATACACACGCGCCGCGCAACCGCTATGTGCCGGCATTTTTAACCTACTTCAAAAAGGAGGAGGTACTCAATTCGATTGGTATATATATTTTTTTATGTATGTATATTAATTACGCTTAGATTTATGATCCGATTTACGTGATTCTTCTTTTGTTTGATGCGGAATAGCTGCCATTTGGTCCCATAAAAATTTAAAATAGTTTGGCCCTGTAGTTTTTTAAATCTGTAATATCTTAGAAAATATTTATTTAAATTTCACGCTGTAAAGGGCCATATTAATCTATATTAAATGCACAATGTATTTAAGGTACCTAATTGGATAAGGATTAATGCTGTATTGTTTAAAATCGCTTCGTAGATAAGACATTATTTGTCGGAAAAAGTAAAGGATAAGAAATGGTTATTGTGGGTTATCTCTAAGAGATAGACATATACCATCGCGGACTTTTTTGTAGACCTTTTTGAGGTGTACAATACTGTAGTACATAATTTTGATCTATCTTGTAGGGTTCAGCCAGCGTTTGCAATGTAAGCGCAAAAAAATGTGTTTATTTACGACATCACATTGGAAACCTCTAAAATTATCAGTGTTTCTCTAGTATATTATGTATGTATTATACATATAAACCTTTAATATAAACCTTTTGAATCACTCTATCTATTAAAAAAATCCGCATCAAAATCCGTTGTAAAAATCTAAGCATACATACATACAGACAGACAGCGGGAACAACTTTGTTTTATACTATGTAGTGATGGTAAACCTATAGTTAGTAGAAACAATATTATATGAAAGATAAATGTTTTGTTCATTGTCTTGAACAGCAGAAATAAAACAAAATCATATATATTGATAAACACTACAAGAAGGAGGGGGAGGGGTGATATTGAATGGACTATAGGGTAAACGCAATATAGATACTGCTACTAAACCGCAACCCAACCAGTGACTTGGACTTGTGACTAAGGTGTAGGTTTACAAGCCCTTTTAACAGAATTTCAACACTCGCCTCCACTGCTTAGTTTCACTCTATGTACGTAATCGCGTAACTTTAGAACGACTGCAATAAACCGCGACTCAATATTCCGACTGCAATAAAAGTGAGTGAGACAGAGGAGTGAGCGAGTGAGTGAGATGGTGTTGTTCATTGCTCATCTGTGGCATACTGATACTACGAATTATAGAAAGACATTCAACGGTGAGTGACTGAATAAACGATTTGAATACACCTCAGCGAAGCGAGGGCGGGTCGGTTATAGGCGCTGGCGCTGGCGACCGATGTTTTTAAATCTAATCAATAAATGATTTCTCAATACGTATGACAAGTTTTTACGTAATATAATATGTTTGTCCAGGTGTCCTTGATATTTACTCTTATATTTAGTCTAGTGTTGGTGTGTTCGTGTGTTGGTGTGTTTGTGGAGCTAAACCGCTTTCACTTCTGAGGTAACGTTGTTGACACACCAAAATATTTTAATTTTATAAACATTTATTCGCAGAGCTTCATAAAATAATACAGTAGTTTGTGAAGGTCAAAACTCACTTCTAGTGAAGAGCAACGTCTAGCTTCACTGCTTCTGGGCTTGCCCTTGGTCTTCCACATTTAACGAGAGGATTATTATACGTAAACCAAATGTCAAGAACCTACCCTGATTGAACCATGTGCTCCCACTTGCATATATTAGGACAAAGAACAATTACTTCGAGGACATTCTTGGACATGTTTTGTACCAACAATGACCAATATTGTTTTTAATTCACATTAAAGTCGCTACAAATGTTTATTGTATACTCGGCCTTGATTTTGGTGTCATTCTTGTTTAGTCGGCCTCGGCGTTAGCCTTGCTAGAGTGAAGATAGTCTTGTTCTTGGTCTTTTTCAAGACCTTGACTGCAAAACCTAGACCCATAATCTACTATTACATCTAAAGAGTTTTGTAATTTAATTAAATATATTTAAATTTGTGTGTCTGTTATCTGTCTATCTGCGTGATTGTCTCGTTAACAGTAAAACAGAACTATGTTATATAATTAGTAATTCAAATATCTAACTTAATGTGATCAAAGAGGAAATATTAAAGTATATAAAATACTAATATATATGCTGATACAAAAGCTTAAGGTATATAAATTGAGATTTATTCATAATACATTAAAGTTTAACATTCATTCATTTTTATTAATAAATAATTATACTAATGGCCTATTTAATATTCAAAAATTATTTAAATATTATTATACAGATCTGGAATAAGTAAGAATAGATAATAATGCAAATACTTATGCTTTGTGTAGGAATAGATTACTACGTTTTAGAATAAGTTTACCAAGGAGTAATTACCCGACATAGCATACGAGTACCAATCATCATTCGTAACGAACATTAAACATTCAGACAAGTGTTACAAAATTACAGCCAGACACATATTTTAAGTGAATACGAATAATTAATTAAAAAAATCTTCCAAGTGTGAGTCGGACTGGCGCACCCAGAGTTCCTTACAATCTAGATAGACCTAAACTTTGTCGTTGGAAAATTATTGTTCATTGTAATACAACATCATAGGTCTTGTGCTATAAAACATTATTTCTTAATTTTGTGTGGTTTTAGGTAAACGGACATTTCTCAATAATTTTGAACCCCTTGCAAGAATCAAACCACACGTAGACTGTCATATCTTTCGATTGCGTAGAAGAAGTTTAATGTTTTCAGTTTCGATGAAACGGTTTGAGTATTTTATATGGATTCCAGCATATCACCTCCACGCGCTCCTGAGGAAAAGGAGTCTTACCAAACAGCCAGACAGAGAACGAGCCAGAACCCTAAAATTTTTTAAAATATGCAATATGATTCTGAATTGTATCTACTGCTACTAGGTAACATATTATTCCTGTAGAAATTAAGGTTGTAATGTGCAAAAAATTCTCCAAAGCGCTTCATAATTTTCAACTGTGACGTCATTTTAATATTACAATTATTCTGTTTTACATAAGCGTCAGTAGCTCAGTGGTGCGGGCGTTGGATTCACGATTGATAAATCGTTAATTCAAATCCCGGACATTGGACTACTGGCGTGGCCCACTCCTGACACAAGCCAGCTTACTAGGAGGGGTAAAGGGAATACTAGTAGTATGTGATCCATACTGATAGTAATCTTTAAAAAAAAAAAATATGGTTTTAAAAAATACGTTCACTTTCTATACTATGCTTATTTCTGGATTTTGTTAGTTACTTTATTAAATTATTTGAAGGTAGTTTTAAAATATTAATTTGACAACACAGGCCTACGGGCTACGACCCCACCTGTCATTATAGTGGAAAGATAAGGGGGGTATTTTGTATTATGAAAAGGATGACTTATAATTAGTGTAATTACTGTTTTGTGTGTTTTGTTGAAGAAGTACAGATAGGAGGGCGACCGGTGTTGGAGTGTTGATGCATTGTAACCTGGAGCTTTTAATCCTGTACCTAGGTCGCGAGCCCGAGGCACTGCTCGGCTTCCGTATAGATTGTATATTATTGTCTTCTGAGTGTCATTGTGCAGTGAAGCTACCGTATAGCTTACATAGTATTATAAAAATAAGTAAAAAATTCACATCGTAATAGAGAAGGAAACATTACTAAGAATACTTACATAAATGTGTTAAGTTATTTACTAAATGGTTTTCCAGTAATGCACAAGTTGTAGTTCCCCGCAAGGTGGAGGGGTGGGGGGGGGGGGGGCGGGAGGCGGCGGTGTCACTGTTTGATTGCTCAGATTTATCTACACATTATCTCTTAATGTATTGGTAATAAGTCTTACTGTATGTTTGTTCATTATTATAATAAAACATATAACTATAATTTATTTAAGAATTGTGCAAATTAGTGATTATGAAAACTACTCAGAAACTCCGTCAGTGGGTCACAGAGTGGGCCACAGTGGGAACAAGAACAACACGACAGTCTCGCTGTTGTTGTTGTTGCGCAATATTCCGAGAAAATGTTACAAGTAGAGACCAACTGAGATGCCGTGTGTATGTATCGTGCGATTAACCATTTATCATTTTCCTTAACCACTGCGTATTATAAAACCCGCATTTTAAATATTGATATCTCTTTGATTATTATCATTTATTACTCCATGAGTCAGACTCGTACCAGTGTGACCACTTTTCACTTCCTCTATCCAACTACTGCGAAGCAAAAAAGAGAGAGTAGGTGTACTTTGTTTGCGCCAAAATTATTTGCTCTAATCGCTACTGTACTCAGTATACATTATCCGAATCCGAATAACCGAAACTACTAAAGCTGCGAACATGATATTTGTAGCGTACTTCCTTTTTTATAACAATGTAGACGTAGGTTAAGGAGTAATCCTGTCCGTCTGTCTGTCACGCTATAATTACTGAACCAATTTAAATAAAATTTGGTATACAGATAGTCTTGAGCTTGAGAAAGGACATAGGCTACTTTTTAATGAGAAAAAATGGTTGTAAGGCGTTGAAGGGGGTGATGAAAAGTTATATGGAAGTATCGTCATTTTTAGAGTTAGAAGCCTGAAACTTTTATGACATTCAAAGTTTGTAAAAGTTTTACCCTTAAGTGTGTAAAAGTGCAATAGAGAATAGGGGATGAAACGCAGACAAAATCGCGAGCACAGCTAGTTTTTCAATATTTAATGTATGTAATTGTATGGGATATACAAAAAGTCACAAGTTGTGTCTGAAATTTAGCTCAAAAGTCTTTGATTAAACATTTATATTCATTTGCAAATTATTTTGTAAAATAAGGGAGTTTTTCACTTTGATTTGATTTTTACATACTACGCGGTTATCGAGCTCAGCTTGGAGCACAGTACTCTTTACCTAAGCGAAGCGAGGAAGGGTCTAGTTTTAGTATAGTGTAATAAAATATCCAGCCCAACTTTCCAATTTAATTTCTAATAATAAATAGTAAGTTCAGAAACGTTCTCGTATGTTTTTATGTAAAATAGGAACATTTTTTATTGTAATTGGTGTTACAAGACATAATGAAACAGTTTTTATCGGTTCTGGACACACTCCAAGCTGTCACCTGCATATTCTATTTTATAGACCATTTCTTTTTGTTTATTATTAGTTATGCAAACATATGCAAGGTCAACCACGAATACGTCCAATTCTAAACTTTGCTTATTATTGTTAACTAGTCAACCCCCACGACTGTGTACAACCGCGTGTAGCTCCGCACCTATGTGTCGTAGCGTGATGATATATCCTATAGCCTTCCTCGATAAATGGGCTATCTAACACTGAAAGAACTTTTCAAATCGGACCAGTAGATCATAAGATTTGCGCGATCAAGCGAACTAACAAACACTTCAGCTTTATATATTAGTATAGATTGTCATCTACATGGGACCGATACCACACATTAACACGCACAAGATAATAATAATATGCACTTAACACGGAACACCGACTAACCAATATTAAACACGTACTGCAAACCTTAGTAATGGAGACCCAGCATCACGATACCACACCACTGCACAGCCATAATAGTCAGGCGAGCTCCGTTTGACAACTGGCTCAAGTCTATCGGAACAGAGGTTATACAGTGTTGGAATAAAATAAAAGATACCCGCGAATATAAAGGTATCAGCGGTGTTGCTAACTTATAGCTTAGAACACCTCGTTGGATGATATTCAATAATAAACCATTTGTACAATTTCGAAGACCAAAAACATCATATTGACAAACATCAAATAGTCTGTCGTGTGCCTGAGGCGAAGGTCCAGCGTATTTGACCTCTATTAGCTATTCATAGACACCTCAATTAGATTTTAATAGTTCGGACGAAGGGAAGGGTAACACTTCTACAATTTTTGAATGTCATATTTAGGTATTTATATTGAGCGAGCGGCCTGCCCTCGCTTCGCTCCGGGTATTTAAAGCCGGATATTTAAATTTGATTTGATTTGATGTCCTTAAATTGTCACTGTGTAGTTTATCATTATTTAAAAAAAAACAGGGAAAAGTGAGAAAACGTTATAAAAAGAAAAAGAAAAGAAAAGCGACAGATAATAAAAGAGGGAGGACAGAGCATAAATAAAATTGAATAGGTAAAGGAGAAAGAGAGAGAGAAATAATCGAAAGAAAGAAAGTGAAAAAATATTGATCATTCTGAACCAATAGAGATAAAAATTAAAGAGAGAAAAAAGAGAGAGAATGAAAGTGTTATAAGAGGCAGAGAGACTGCACTACTATAGACTTCTCTCAGTGAAAGAATTTTTAATGTAGGGTCAGTAGCAACAAAAGGCCATATTCTATTAATTAAAAAATGTATATGGCAACACTAAATCACATTTGTCAATCACGAATAATGTAGTTTTCTATCAATTTAAATTCGGATTTGTAGTTCCTGAGAAACTCTACAATTTACAAAATGACCAGGTTATGGCACTTAAATGGCCATATCTTTTTAATTAGAATATTTATGGCAACACCACATAGCTTATGTTACCCGGAAACGATGTAGCTTTCTATCGGTGAAAGAATTTTCAAAATTGGTTCAGTACTTTTCGAGCCTATTCGCAACAAACAAACATACAATCAATCAAATCTTTCCTCTTTATATAATAGGATAGATAAACAGCCGAAAAAATAAGTTTCTAGCTCTAAAAATGCAACAGAAACTTTTCATCTCCCCTTTCAACCCCTTAAAACCCTTTTTTTGTATTAAAAAGTATCCCATGTCCTGTCTCAGGCTCTAGATTATCTATATATTAAATTTAATTTAAATCGGTTCAGTAGTTTTAGCGTGAAAGCGCGACAAACAGACAGAGAGACTGAATTATTTTCGCATTTATAATATTAGTATGTATAGTTGCAGACTTTAGTGTTATGTGAACAAACTTATGCAATATGTTGGGTTGATGTGTGAACCATTAAATGCCCTATCTGAGGGGGGAGTTAGAAAATGTAACTAGAGTCACGGGTCATAAAAGTGATTGAACACAAAAATCGCAACTTGATGACCAGCATATACGAGTATCTGTTAACTTTGTTTATTTTAGTTCATTTCTAGTAGACAATATATATCTTTCGTGCCAATAGGATTGAGTTAGTTTGCCAAGTAATATCGTACAGTACATAAAATAGTGAGACTAATAGTGTAGTGGTGTTTGGTGGCGTGAGACGTCTTCAAACCTGTTCCTGTGTCTCAAGCCCCAGGCGCTGCTCGGCTTCCATCTAGACTACATGTTAATATCGTCGTTTGAGTGTAACTGCGTATAACTGTAACTGAATCGACAAATTCGTGTGGATCCTACAGTGTACAGTGTACAGTATATTATCGCGTTCGCACATCACGTGATGTTTTCGACTCAATATACGTTTTATATTTATGTTCATGAAACGATTTAGATTATTTTTTGTTTGTGCCTTTCTTCAAGGTTGGTTGAGTTCCTCAAGGGCTTTAATATAAGTGTCATTGAACTTTGAAGATACGAACTCTTCGGCTTATGAAATAAAAATGCCCTGTGACAGCTCTACTATATCTCTATCTCACGCTAGTAGAGCCTGTGGATTATAATATAGGTAAGGGACGAGCCGGTCGGTAGAGGTAATTCTGTTTTGTTGAACTTTTACTCTACAGTTCTGCACCATTACTTGACGTATTAACACACGATATAACAACGTTTGTAGCATCCGAACGAAATAATGACGTTTTATACAAAATTTTAAATGTCTAGTTTTCTGTGTTGTTTTTTTTAGCAACAGGAAATTTTTTTGATCATATTGGAATAAAGCCTATTAAAGTTTTATTAATTATTTTATTTATCAAGCGAGTCAAAAAACTCTGCGAACTCAAGATTTCGTTTAATTCTAGTTAATAGACGTTCTGTTTACTAACGCGTATAACAGATAATGGATAAATTATGCAAAATACAACTATTTTGCATATTATATAAAATATAAAACGAGCTCTAAAATTATCATTTGTAACTAAAAGTAAAGATATTTACCATATTTTATACACGAGTAATAGGTTGGAAACCGTAATCCCACGATATAAATGATAGTTGCCAATTAAAATGTTATTCTTGGTTTTTGTGGGCTTTGTTATAGTGTTAACGAACTCGCCATCTATCTCTCTCCCTCTCCCTCTCTCTCTCTTCTGGTTGACCCCAAAATTGTAGTTCCCATGGGTTTATAATTAGATTACCTCATTGGTTCGACTATTTATACTTCTATGACGATCGATGTGAGGCAGATTGATGACTCCTTAGCCTTATTACTTAGTGTTATGTATCCATGATTTAATGTAATGATGCTCGTTTATGGTTTCACATTCGGCTAACTAAATATCGGTCAAACAATAGCAAAGAGCCACTAAATAGTTGTGCTATAGATAAATATCCATGGCAGCAAGTACACTTGGTTGCTAGTAATTTCTATTAATTTATTATTAAAAAAACCCACAATTTTGACAATTAAGCTCTGTATTATAAATCCGAGGCAGTGGTGTAAATATTGACTTATGATAGTGAAGTATAAGTTAGTGAAATGCTACCCTCATTAAGGGGACTGGAGGGGGCATGTGGGATCTACTGTTCGGATTCTTACCCAGAGTGTATCTTTCTATTGTACTTTATAAAAGTTTTAATGTTATTAACGAAGGTAAAATGTTCAGTGTTTATATTGTTAATAAAACGACAACAAACGATACTGATAGTTATAATAACGATTATTTAATTAACTGGGGGTTAATACGATAACACGTAACCGATCATTAAGATTTATCAAAAATCGAAAAATAGTAGTCATATAAAAATTGCTATACCTATACTAATAATATAAAGTGGTAAAGTTTGTAAGATTGTAGGGGGTAATCTCTGGATGGACTGAACCGATTGTGAAAATTCTTTTACCAATAGAAAACCACATTTTTATGAGTGTCATAGGCTATATATTAACCCGGAAAAAGAAAAGATTCTATCGTGTTAGTCGGATTTGCTGCAGTAAGTCGCAAACTCTGTCATGCAACATATGCAATTACATGTAGTGTGTTTTGTTTAACTTTTGGACCTCCTCTCGTAGTTTAGGTAAATGTTTGGCAGCGAGGTCTTCACCCAGCCCATTGCTTTGACTGCCTCCCCACGTTTCTGTGACTAGTCTGGGTCTGCACTCTAGCACCTCTGCCCCGTCTGGTGGCATTTCTACACTTCCTTCGAGCTATTAAGCTATGACTTTGGCGATGTCTCCTCTCGATCTCTGCGTTTCTTGTCCTGTCTCGAAGAAAGATACCTAGCATAGCGTGACTTGCAGTTTGAGCGTTTAAGTCTAGGCTCCACACATCAGGACGAGGAGGTAGATCACCTTCAGGTCAGACAGTGCAGTGCTGTTATGTCACTATTCGTGAAAGCCATGTTCAGGCAGCTTTCCTTTATGTATTTTAAAAGCATTCGGGCTCATTAATATATTAAACCAATTAATTAGTAAAGCGGTGTCTTTATGTCTGTCATTACTTGCCAAATAGTTTCAGATGGAAATGAATACACTTGGCTGAGACATTGATTAAACAACTTTGTGTATATATTATAGGATAATGTTTATTTTATGCTTCACTTTCCTAGAATAGATAAACCTGACATGATGAGAGTTGTGGAGACTAGGCCGGATGTCAGTCTACCTATATTATCGAAACTCCATATATGTGTGATTTAGTCTAGCTTGAGACATAGGATAGCTTTTATTTCAATTAGTAACCTTCATATATTTTGTATTACAAATGAAGCATTGGATGGTTGTAATATTTCATTTGTAAAGGGATGAATCATTAGAAAAAAATATTGTTATCTAGTTTGGGTTGTTTTGGCATCCAATAAATGGCGTCGTGTTAATATTTCAAATATTAGTAACATTATTTTTACGTTATCTAAAAAAACCGAATTGATTTTAAGCCTAGTTTTTTTTTATCTTTTAAATGTAATCTCAGAAAAAAGTTATCTTAATTTCAATATCTTTTTACCTCGGCGAAGCGAGACAACAAACACTTTATAATTCAATAAAAGTAATTAAAACTTTTCCACGCAAATACGACAACTTGTTGTTGCTGGAAAATGTTTTCGTTGAAATCATATACCTATTCATAACACATGAGATGTTGTTGTGTGTGTGCACTTGTGTGTCTGTGTGTATGCGTCGTAACGATAAGTACATTTGTGGAAGTATGGACTAACACCCTAACGTCCTAGAAAAAACATTTCTTTTACGTCAACATAAAAACTCAAGTTATTCTCATTGATTAAGTAGTGTCAGAGTACGTTGTGCTTGTTCACTGTGCACTCGCGATGTAATAGGCAATTCTGATCACGTGGGGGTATTCATCGAATACGATGGAATAGAGGGGGAAAAAATAAGTAAAATAAATACTATACTGTATAGGCACTTCGGCTTACATATTGCGTTTACCTAATAGTACGATTCTCATCATATTCTCCAAGTTATATATCTTAAAATATCAACGTATGTTAAAGTGCGTAAGTCAGCGATTAGTTGATGAGTTCTTTCAATACAATCTGGACCCAAATATTGAAGTTTCCGCGGACGAATTCGGGAGTAAATCATCAAACATATTCCGTTAATGGCCCATTGCTGATGCAGTTATCCTCATCAGATTGAGGAGGGTATTAGGCCATAGCCCCCACGCTGGCCCAGTGCAGACTCCACACACCGACAGAGAACATGGAGAACTCTCAGGAGTGCTGGTTTCCTCACGATTTTTTCCTCCTTCACCTTTAAAGCAAGTGATGTTTAATTGCTTAAATCACACGTAACTAAGAAAAGTCGTCGGTGTCTGCCCGTGTGGGGGAACGAACTCTGACCTCCCGAGTAAGACATTCGAGTCTTAACCACTGGGCCACTGCTACTTTTTTAGAGGGCTTATATATACTTTTAATATATAAAGTCCGTGACATGGTCTGTGTTTCCAAAAAAAGGAAATCAAGGTGATTGTAAGTGAAACACGCTACTTACATACAAGTATATATTATTAAAATAAACTAAACATCGCATTGTTACAGATTTCTGTTTTTCGTGCGCCCCATGTGGGGTCACGGACTTGCGACCGAAGCTACATATTTATTTTAATATCAATTTAAAATTTAAATATTAAGTACCTGCTTATTATTTTAAACGAAATCTGGAATTTGTAATGATGCCCTTTACATAAACATTGTGTGTGAATGACCTCACATACATACATTCACACACACACACACACACACACGTAGGGCGTCTCACAGTTTAATGTTTAACCAGCGAGGTCGCTGGTTAAACATTAAAAAATTTGAGAATAATCATTAATATTCTGAATATCATTAAAACACTTTTCCGAGAACCTCGTTCATTATCATTATACAAGTCTTTTAAATATTCATTTAACATTCGAGTACGAGCTACGACTGCGACCGTTGAGGGTCCTGCCTCGTGACGTCATCACATATCCCTTCGATAAATAAAGAGGTGAGTTTGTGTGTCAACAATGGATCTAGCGAACCGATTTTGAAAATTCTTCCTCGGTAAAGCTACACGAAAAATAATCATGCTTGTTATCCAGTAATGTAAAATTAAATGTTTTATAAAGTTTTTTACGTGCCAGTTTTTCGCGGATATTTTATCGATGAGAATTCTCGTAATCTCGTTTTACGAAGTCAGAACTTATATCTTGCAAAGTTTCGTAATCTAAATCCTGCGGCTTCCATGAGGTGATGAATTCGGTTAAGCGAACTTAGTATCTAGTTTTTTTAACGATAGAGGGGATAAACAGACACATAAGATCTGTTCGTGTTATTATACCAACCTGAGAGCCAGTGAGTGGCATTGCTCACTACTCCTGCAGTAGGTATAGTTTTTATATTTGGCGACACTGGAGGAACACTGGTATTGAAATTTATAAATATTTTTATCTTATTTAATGAAAGATTTTAAGAAATGTTTTTGCGTTAAAAATAGGGAAACCTTTGTGAATCAGTTGTGTAAGGGGGTATCTCTTGATTAGGGAAGTAGAGAGATCGGATGTAATAAGAAATTTTGAGTTTTTCAAATATTTAGTCAGGCATTATGTTATTCATATATGACATCCGGGATGTTTCTAATTTAGTTAAATAATAATTATTGTTATTGCGCCTAAATGGACGTCAGCTTTTGATAGCAAACATCCGAACACACACACACACACACACACACATCGACTAAAATAATAATTTGAATATTTACTTCGTCAAATTAATTAATGTAGCGTTATCGCATAGTACGCCGCCATTTGCCCTTTATCTATTTAGTATGTTAAAATTAAACTAAAACTCATTAATTTGTTTTGTTATTCTCATAATAGCGATCCGCCCTCGCTTCACCGCGGCCACCGACGAGTATATGACTCGTATCAGAACATGTCCAATGTCCATGAACTTGATCTACTTTCAGGTCACTAGTAATAAGATAATCAATGACATTTATAAGTTTAGTGCTCAGTTACCAGAGTTACAGATAACGGAATTATAAAAGAGCTTTCAATGTCATAGAGTGACCTAAAACGAACATAATATTATTAGTTTAAATAACAAATAATAAATATTAGATTAAATGTTATTATTTAACCAAATGTGCTCTCATTTACAAAATTGCGTGGACGTTTATTTGATATCGTTCGAGAGCGCTCGTGTAAGACCCATCAAGCACCAGAGATGTGCGAGAGTAGCGATCACACACATGAAGCGACTCTATTGGTTCTAAACGAGCACATCTCTCGCTACACCATTATAACTACTTGCACTTGGACCTTTTGGTCCGTTTTGGTCAGTTTCCTATCACCGGGTGACGGATGATGGAGCCAGGAGGTGGATGGTGGATAGGATGGATAGTGATACCCTTCAGTGTCGCTAAGGGTTAGGTTTGTTATTGTAACTACTTATTCTGATTGTATAACGAGTAATAAATCTATGTAGTGTTTTTGTGTTTGTCTCGATGGCAACTCATGCCATGAATAATGTTGACAGGTGCTTTGAAACCTCACTGACAATATATTCTATTGTTAAACACTTGTATTTGCTTTAAGACACTCGGCGATCCGTTAAAACAAGAAATTAGTGTTGGTATAGATCTGATAACACTTCGTTTTTAGGATTCCGCATCTCAAATAAAAACAAGAAATCAAGGATCACTTCGCAGTCTGTCCGTCTCTAGATCCTTTTTTCAAGGTATCAAGATAAATTATATATATTAATCAAACTTGTAAGTTATCGCAATCAAAAGATAAGAACGCTTAAGGATTCTAATTTATTGCGATAAAAGTTTTATAAAACTATACCTCTGTTAAGTTCTCCTTCGATAAACAACTGTTTCAATAATTTGGAATTATATTATAGATTTAAAGATTCGTTCTGGTGGCGTGATGTAGACAAACATATACATACATACAGCGCAGACTGTCTTTAGCTCATACACTACACACCCACATGTAACGCCATTTTACCTAAAATTAAGAATTGAAGCAAATTTCTCAGTTTTTACAAACATTTACTGAAATGTAATAATATAGAACTATTTCAGTGATGGATAGCCTCTACAGCATTTATCAAAGAAGGCCTTAGGCTATATAACATCACGCTGCGACCCATAGGAGCTCCACCGTGCTCTCTTATGTGACACAGGCTAGGTCGCGCGGGGCGGCTATGATGAAGAGCGATACGTGGGCTACGATCTAGATACTCTATTTTATTACGTCGTACTTACATACGACACACATTACGTATAAAATATTATTGTAATTTACGCTCGTCACCCAGACGGTGGGGGAGGGGGGAGGCTAGGCTTTCACAAACAAGTTCGCTATCGGTTATTATCGCGTCAAAACGATACGCTCACAATGATTATCAACACTATTTGTATAAAACAATAACATAGCCTCATTGTGCCCTGTACGAATTTATTATTGTAAAACTAGCCTCCGACATTAACTAATATAAGGAAAATGCCAATATGTATACTGATACTGGTGATAATCACATTCAGCCAAATGTTTTTTGTGATTAAGTGGAGCATTTAAGCAGGAAATCCGTTCCCAAGTATCTTTTCTCTCATTAATATTAATAAAACATAACGTTTCGATATAATTAGTAATTGCTTACCGTGAGAAGTCTTGCTGGAATTTGTCTCCCATTTTCATTGTATAAGGCGCACAAATAATTTTTGAGAGTTTAAAAAAAAGACGACTTTTCTAGTTTGAATCCTTTCACGCCAACTTGTAATCTATTCATGTTAAAGAGACATAAATATCCTCCAAAAATCAGTATGTATAAGTTCCTTGTGAGTCAAAAAACATAATTTGTAGATCCAATAGATAAAGGAATTAATCTTTTTGGTTGTCTTGTGCTTGTCTTTCTTGTTGTCGTACAAAAACAAAGACAATCCTACTATTATTATAAATGTGTAAGTTTGACACATATATTTTGTAACCTGAATTGACACGAGATCCTGTGGCATTGTGGCAACACATCTGTAATAATATAAATAGTTGGTGTCTTTCAGTTTTGTATTGCTTATTTTTAGCGAGGGGTTTAATATAAGCGAGCACCATGTATCCCATAGCAGGGAGCTCCCTAGGGTCCAGGTAAAAATTATCTCTAATGTTTAAGCACGGTCGTAAGCATACCTCTCCAATTTAAATCTCTCGAGTGTTGTAAAGGCCATCATCTCTGTTGTTTGTGTCATTATCTACTTCACCGCTTGTTCATGTTCATGTTCATGTTCATATGCAGTAAATATCTCGAAATAAATATCATGATATTTTTCATAAACATCATCTATGTAGGAGTGGAGCATCATTGTGAGGCAAAAATTTCTTGGAGATTGTATTATTATAAAAAATGTTGAATTAGCTAAAGTCCAAAATTAATAACCAATCTCAATCCAAAATCTTTATATGTACTGAAACTATATTCCAAATACAAATTTGTTACAAAAAAATTAGAATTTGTAATATATTTTCAATCTAGATCTGGACGAGAAGTTATAAAATGAATTCGATGTAATGGTCGAAGACAAACAACAGACTGATATGATATTATAACAAACCGAACAGCGACGAAGAATCGACAATAACTAATAAGAGCATGACAAACTGCAACTCACGCAGTGAGTGTGTGGTAGTGGTGGCTCAGTGGTGGTGGTGACAGGCACCTACGCTCTCGTAAGTCCCGAGTAACTAGCACCCCCACTTACCGATCGCGCCGCATGTGAGCCAGATCTTCCCCTCTCTCTCCTATTCCATTAATGCTTGGATGGATGGATGGATTCTTCTCTTCAGTCCCATTCCTCACTCAAGACATATTTATGTCGGGTATTTTAAATGATGTGAAAGGAAATGGAAGGAGGAAGATGGGGAATATTGGGGAACACTAAAAGGGGGTGATGGTAATGAGTGGAATATTGGGTAAACGCAACGTAGATGCTTCTACTGATGTCGGGGATTTTAAATGATGTGAAAGGAAATGGAAGGAGGAAGATGGGGAATATTGGGGAACACTAAAAGGGGGTGATGGTAATGAGTGGAATATTGGGTAAACGCAACGCAGATGCTTCTACTGATGTCGGGGATTTTAAAACGATGTGAAAGGAAATGGAAGGACGGAGATGGGGAATATTGGGGAACACTAAAAGGGGTGATTGTATTTAACGGATTATTGGGTAAACGCAACGTAGATAATTCTACTGAACCGATAAATGATCAAATATGATCTCTAACAACTACGAGAGAAACCTAAGCAGTGCCTTGGACTTGTGACCAAGGTGTAGGCTTAAGGATATCCTTTAAATGATCATAACACTTACCTCCACTGCTAGGCTCTTTGTTTAAAATCAAGGTTAAACGCACATAAACCGAATCTAACATAAGGCTAACCTAACCTAAGGCTAACCTAACATAACATTGTGTTTACTTAACCACGTGGCAATTACATTGTAAGGACTTACGTGACCTTAGTTGGACAGCACTTCCACACTACACTGCACTTGACACTATCACTATCACTAGCATTACTTAGATGATGTTCACTTCTTGAGAGACCGCGCACGACTAAGACTTCAGTTAGACTGTCAATCGCATATAAAGGGTCGAGGGTAGAGACTGTCAAAACAACGGAAGTGACTACTACCCCACTCCAACGCCATAGACAACGATAACGATTCGATTAATCGATAATCTTTTACTATGCTCCGACATTTATATGTCTTGTATATTTTTTTTTTCTTTTGGTTGCATTATCCCATATTTACTTAACAGTTTGTACTTTCTTTTCTATGTTATGTGTGCAATAAGGTGCTTATCTATCTATTTATCTATCTCACTCTATGTTCAAGTGGGCAACGCATCTGCAAAACAAGGTTGAGTTTGAGACTCTTGAATGTGTCGATGTCCATGGGCGACGGTGGCCACTTACCATCACCGACTGCATGTACTACAACCAGAACAGCACGATCATCGTCATCCCCAATCGTTATGTATACATTTGTTATGTGCTATGTTCTTAGTCAATGGCAGGTGGCGCCCGGGGAGCACAACGAGGCGCCGCGACAATTTGATGGAATTTGCTGTAATTATAATTGACTAGATCTAGTAGTTAATAGTTGTTTTTGTATTAGTGGCGTTGGCGAGTGGCGAGTGGCTGGTGGCGAGTGGCGAGTGGTGGGAGCGCGGGGTGGCGGGGTGGCGGGGTGGCGGGGTGGCGGGGTGGCGAGGTGGCGAGGTGGCGGCGACAGTATCCGGCGGTAGTGCGAGTGCGCGGCGCGTGTGCGATGTTCGTATCTGTATCACTCCTACGCTGACGCAGTTCACCGTTCACGTCTTAAATATCGTCGTATAATATTAAATCGCAACTCGGATTGAATTAATAATATAGAACTGGTGAAGTGAAGGTTTACTCTCTGTTTTTAAGGTGTGGTAAAGTGAAGTGTAGTCCTTCAGTGAGTGATGTTTGTGTGATGATCACGACGAGTGCTGATGATTTCTTCAGGTAAACAACTTGTTTACATATTGATTCCAGTTTCCTAATGCACGTTACTAATAGAAACGAAACCGCTTGTCTTCCAATTAACATTTTCAGACTTTTGTTATTTATGTCGCAGTACTTTTATAATGTTGGATTTTTATATCATAAACTAGCTGACCCGACAAACGTTGTTTTGTAATATAAATTTAAAAAATTGGGGAGGTTCACCCACCCATCACTTAGGGGTAAAAAAAATAGATGTTGACCTATTCTCAAACTTACCCGATATGCACACAAAATTTCATAAAAATCTGTGGAGCCGTTTGGGAGGAGTATGGTAACAAACATTGTGACACGAGAATCTTATATATAAGAAGATATAAAAATGTGGACATGACAAGTTTCGATGCAGGTAATTAAATATTAGTAAAAAAAGGTATTTACTACAAAAAAAGGACATAAAAAGTGGAGGAGCAGGTAGATGAGGTGGGGGCGCAGTGGCGTGGGAAATTTATTTAATTATATTTACATGGAATTGAATATAAAGTTCAGATACTTTCAGAGATTTGGGTATTACTGTTAGTTCATATATTAGCGTGTGGATGATAAGGTCACTGGTCACGTCACCCCAGGGGCAGGGCAGGGCAGGGGCATCAGCAACGTCACGGGAAGGTGAACACGACTTCACATAAAAATAGGAAAAAAAAATAGCAAATAGGGAGAAGTGAACACGAACGTTACAAGCTCACTACACTTCTCCTTATTTGGTATTTTTTATTTGTCTAAATAAATATGTATAGCCAGCGCAATGTGTGTGTGTCTGTGTGTGTGTGTCTGTGTGTGTCTGTGTAACGGAATGGAACGTAATTCCTCAGATCATCTCGTACAAACACGCAAAATATAAAGTAAATAATCCATGCTTAATATTAGAAACTTGTTGTGTTATGTTTCCCTTTGTGACGGATCGAAGTGATTTTTTTTATAAGAACAATTAAGTGTTTTGAAAATAATATAAACGCAATGAGGCACGCGCGAGGCCGGGCCGGGGCGCTGTGGCTACTCATCAGGGTCAGCGATGTTTGTGTCAGCTAAGTCTACGCACGCTAAACTTCAGAACAGCTAAATGATGAATGTACTTGGATAAAGGATAGGAAATCTGAATAACATGCTGCGCGACCGGGCACCTAGTCGTGAACTAATCTTTAAAAATAATTATGATAATAATCGTAAACAGGCTATAAAATAATTTAAAAAATAAGTATAAACGATTAATTTAAATAAAAGTAAAAGCATTTTAGTTGAGCGCTATTAGGCGATAGATGGCACTGTGTCGCTCCCACCCAAGGTGACGACGCATGCGCACGCGCACGCGTAATTGCTATATAGCTAACTATTTATTTATTGGCTCAAATTGTAAACAAATATTTCCCGTAGATGCGTCGATGTAATTAATTATTGAAATATACACGTCTAGTCAATATTGATTGATTTGATAATCTCATAGGGATGACACGGTCGGTCTGTTCGTCACGTCACGTATTACAATCGTCACGTACTCGTAGGCGTAGGTTGCGGAGTCTTAGTATAGAGTAGACTAGTCGCCAAGCCAGGGTCTGGTCGTGGTGCGATGCTGCTGTGGCACTCACTACTCGTTTGTGTGAATACTGACAGTGACTCAACGATACTGCGCAATAACATCGTAGAGTATGACTCGCGCGTATAGATATTAATACAAAACTAAAGATAACAGATGAAATGCCTATTTAATGATAATCCGCTCGACAAAGGTCACCAAATATCATTTTGGATTATTGTCATGTCTCTAGTGTGTCCACTGTCCTCTCATTATCGTATATTTATCGTACTCGCGCGCGCGTATTTATGTGGAGATTTAGATTACCGCAAAGGAACAAACTGTCATGATTCTCTCCTTCTGTGCTCTGCCCCTTGTAGATGCTTTTCCCTCCAATATAGTAACAATATATTAATGTTTGAATAGAATAATGCAGCAGCAGACGTCGGCCGCAGCCTGGCTACTGGCCTACAGTGTCTATGTATTTTAAATAGCAATATATTGATGGTGGAAATGTGCTAATAAACTTTTAATACAATTTAAAATCTTCAAAAATATATTTAATCCTCTTCCTTTACGCGTAATTTGTTTTTAATTAACATCATCGTCATTTCATTTTCAGCCATTGAACAGCAAACCCTTTCAGGCGTTCTTACTTACTATGCCTACACAACAATTTATCATTCGCAATCCCACATACAATGTGAAAAGAACTATTGAGCGATATATAATATGACTTAACCAGTGACACGGACATCCACTTTTACCTATGACCTAACCAGACACCAAATTTCATCCCCTCCTATTTCAACCTCTTCAAGGTTTTTTTAATTGATAAAACGCTCTAGTTTAACAAAAAGACAAAGTTACTTTCACATTTATAAAAATATAATAAACTAGTCGACCCGACCCGGCTTCCAGATTGTGTATTATGTCGCGGGTTGTGTGGTGTTTTTGTAGGTCTATTTAAGATAAACATTTCCATCATACATTATATACGTGTAGCTCTAACGCACACATACACACACACACACAGACAACAGTGCACGACACTACACACAGTAGCGAGCAAGCCTACTTACTTCATTCACACTTATCCTTATATGTTGGACAATTCACACTATATCATTATAAATTATAGCCTATGTGTTATTCTGATGTGTAAGCTATGATATTGTAAAGTTTCATCAAAATCCATTCAGTTGTTTTTGCGTGAAAGAGTAACAAACATCCATATGAGTAATAATGATAAGGGTAAAGAATATTTCTGACTAAAGTAGATTTATTGTGTTTTTTATGACAAAAACAAAAAACATATATTTGTTTATATATAATAGCAATAAAGTTTATATTTAAATCTTTGGCACTTGCCCGTTTTGGTATACCAATTCCTTCTCAGAAGGTTGCCTGGACGGGATTGCTTTAGCATTAAGGCCGCCTTTGCATGCGTTTTAAGTTTTTAGCTTATATTACTTGTTCTGTTTTTATTTTATTAATAGGGGTATGGTAGAGTAAAAACGTGTTAAAGTGCAGTCAGGCATAGGAAAACCTACCTTTATGTTTTTCTAAGTCCCTCTTTATAAACTCATAATATTTATACGGTTCCATATTGGATACTCCAGGAAAAATCCAGCTAATAGGCATGACGACGGTATCGAAAAATGGTCGAAATAATGTTTTGAGGAGAAAATTTATATTAAAAAAATTTAATACACTGGTTTAGTTTTATTAAAAAAATTCATATTATTAAGATTTTCACTAAAATAAAACATTAAAATACTGCCATCGGCCATTTTGACTAGAACACCAATCACAGCGTGTGACGTCACGCTTAGGTAAACTCTGCTGTCAATACCATTCACTGTGTTTTATAGTTGCGAATACGCGTTTGGATTGATTGTTTATTCCTTTAAGTGTGATTTATCGACCACTCTACTCCAACAATGGAGCCAAGCTTCATTAAGGCAAATAGCTCCAACTTGCCCAGCAGCACAGGATTCCTCGCAACAAATAAAGCATTTTGCTCGTCTGAGGTTAGGAACGTAAAGACTTCCTTGTAAGTAAATTTTGTGTTTACCTTAGATACAACTAACTTAGATATAATCAAACTGGTTTTGAACTCGTGCGAGTTTATTTTGTAACCGACTTCAAAAAGGAGGAGGTTTTCAATTCGATCGGTATTTTTTTTTATGTATGTATATCGATTACACTGAGATTTATGATCCGATTTACGTGATTGTAAAAAGGTTTTTTTCGTAAATATTGAATGTGTACCCACATTATGAAAGTTATATCTGTTTCTGTGTAACGAAATTATAAAAAAAACCAGCGGTCTGCCCTCGCTTCGCTCCGGGTATTTAACGCAATATTATAATTGATGTCCTTAAATTGTCATTCTGTAATTATGTAGATTTTCATTATGTGAAAAAAGAGAGAGAGAGAGATAATCGAAAGAAAGAAAGTGAAAAAAACTGATCATTCTGAACAGATAAATATAAAAAAGGGAGAAATAAGAAAGAGAAAGATAGTATTTAAGAGGAGGAGAGACGGAAACTCTTTAGACTCTCTCAGTGAAAGAATTTTCAATATCGGTTCAGTAGTTTTCGAGCCTATTCACAACAAACAAACACACAGACATACAAATATACAAACAATCAAATCTTTCCTCTTTATACGTATAATAGTGTAGATATAACTGAGATTGGAAAGTGCGCGAATAATATTTATTTACTTTTGTGGTTTTATTTTGTATATCTGATAAGTATTCACCTAGCTGCCTAGCAGATATAATGTTGCAATAGTACAATTCGTTTAAAATTAAATAATAGAAGTCAATATTAATAAGTACAACAACATACAACAGTAACATAGTTCACGCCGAAATTAGATTACATTATCAGAAGGTCAGATCACACATGATGTTATGTTACTATGCTCTAGCCTCTACCTCTACCTCTACTGTCCTGTGTACCATCGCATATCTTGACAAACCAAACAAAAACAGTTAAAACATAAAGTACTCCAATCACTGAAATATTAACATCAATTAGCGTCACCCGTCTCTCTATGTCGCGCTCGTAGAGGAATTCACTTCAGGATATATATTTTACAAGCTTTGAATGTCACATCAACTGCCCAAAAAATAAATATCAAGCTTCTAGCTCTAAAAGTTATGATACTTTCCATACAACTTTTAATCCCCCTCTTTCAATCACTTACAACCCTTTTATCGCATAAGAAGTAGCCTATGTCCTTTCCAAGGCTCTAGACTATCTGTATACTAAATTTCATTTAAATCGGTTCAATAGTTTAGGTGTGAAAGCGCAACAGACAGACAGAGTTACTTTCGCATTTATAATATTAGTAAAGTAAGGATTCTTATAAAAGTGTATACGCATAAAAAATGCGCCACGGATGGCGAGCGCGATACAGTCAGGAAATAACAAAACATACGATCTCTTATAATTCTGGCAGTGCCTTGGACTTGTGGAAAGGAGTAGGTTTAAAGAATGTTTTCATTCAATGAATCTAAGTAGTGAAGCTCACCTCCACCAGGTTTACTCAAAGGACCTCACGTGTAAATAAGCTCTGTGTCTATCTATATAGCATATACTGGTTGTCATATGGAATTTTGATTACTATTTAGTGAGACTCACGAGATCAAGACGAATCAATTCACGTAAGAATAAAAAATTGTATCGACACGGGTGGGGTCTAACATACATACATACATACATCCACACTCATTAGTCTGTCCTGCGTCGCGCTCGCGCAGTCGAGTGAACAAATGAAGTGTCGCCGTCGCGTGTCTTCACTGTTTTAGTAATACATTAGAATACATTAAAAGTAACCTAGATAATAAAACATGTTGTGGCAATGGATCACTTGCGTCTGCTAGCAGGTAGCAACTACAGGTAGATACTTACAGACTTTTGTTCTATATTAAACTAGTTTGCAATAAATTATATTGAGGTCAATAATCGACATAAAAACTATCTTCAAACTCAAAATATTTTATTCCAAATAGACTTTTTACAAAGTACTTCTGACACCTCAAAATTGGTCAGTCAATCAGTTTGTCTGAAGCTACCACCCAGTACTGTCTTCCAAATTGGACCAAATTACATACAGGTGGAAAATTGTATCAAAATCGGTTAAGCTGTTATCAACAGTTTAAGTTAATCAACCCACATAATCACCTCGGTTAGCTGTGAATTAATTGAATTTTTCCTGGAACGTGACTCCACCGGTAAATAACCGGGATAACCCACCAACAAAACCGGTTCAACCATTTTGGACCACTTATTCTGAAAGACGTAATTGACAACTATTTAAATTTCAGATCTATTCGTTGGAATTTGTCACAGTGGCAGCGAACGAGCCACCAGTCCATCCGGCTGCGCCAACGGCAGCGGCGCCTGCGCACGCGCACGCGCCGACATTTCTACCTTCTATGATAATAACTATAAGAACGTATTATGAGGTAATTAAATCTTACTATCTTACTGATATTATAAATGTGAAAGTTTGTATGTTTTTTGTGAATGTTTGTTACTCAATCACATAAAACGGATTTTTCCCTTTTAATAAATTAAAGCCTTTTCCAAATCGACTATAAGTTGTTTATTGTATCATTTTGTTTCAGGAATGTCCGCCGAATCATTTTTCCTATACTGATTCTCATAGGAACTCATATTTTGGGTAAGTGTATTTTCACCAAAATATATCTAGTTAGTTATAAAGCATTAACAAATAAAATTAACAAAAAAAAATTGGTACTCTTATCAACAGGAGGAAGTGCAAATTCTAAAAACAAAGACACCCCATTGGTGGTAACGGCGAGTGTGCCTGGCGATGGTAGGTCGAGCCCTCCAGGACTGGCTGAGCTGGCCGTGCTGGCACTCCATGCGGTGGGAGAGAGTGCCCGTGCGGTACCGCCGCCGGCAGAATGCTTGCCTCCGGGCACCGCTGACGGACCTCAATGCCGGGCCGCTATAAAAAATGACCTAAAACGCGGAAAATTACACGTGGCATTCGTGACTACTCCGGCTGCAGTCGCTTCTTCCGCCCATTCCCTACATGACCTCGGTCTCGACGAACTGGGTGACGTGGCTCCCCCTGTGCGTCGCCTTTGTGTTTCCTCAGGACCTACACGCTCGCTTCTCGATCTCTCTAATGACATTATTGCTCAAAATTATTATGTTTCACATTGGAATCTAGAAAACGCTTTAAATAAAACTTTAGAAAGAAACACCACCCATCCAAGGTCAGTACTCAGCGGGCTGTTATATTTTCCCTTCTTACGTGCATGTCTTACTAAGTTCTAAATAATGGTTGACCAAATCATTTGTTTGTTTTGCAGAAATACCTCTCGGAACGTATTGCAACCCGAGTGGTGCGCAGCTCCGAATATCAAATGTGCAGCTTTGTTGACGAGTGACGTAGGTGAAGCGGCCGTACTGCTGGATATCGTACGCTCTTATCAATTATACGTGAACGTAAATTCTCTAGGAGACGCGACCAGAGCGGCTGCAGTGGCGTCTTCACTGGAGATGCGCTCTCTTGTATGCGGTTGGAGTCCAGAATGGACTAATGAATCTACCCAAACATTTCACACCTTAGGGCCGACGCCTTGTGCTGCTTATTCTGAAGTTGACCAGTGCCCGTTTGAAAGCCGGCGTATTATGAAAATAGTAAATGCTAGAGCTCTTGCTCGTTCACGTGCAGCGTTCATGGCGCTGTTGCAGCTTCGTGTAAAGACTAACGAGTTATACGAGCTCACGGAACTAACCAGATATAAGGACTCTAAGACAGCAGCCGCTGAATTTGTCACTCGTCATCCTCTCAAGGCACTCATTAGCGAAGTACGAGTTGCTGTTCTTTTACCTGATATGACGCCGCGTGAGACGTATGATGGAGCATCTCTTGCTGCTGCAGCTGCTCTTGCCGAAGCTGATCTAGAAAGAGAATGGTCCGGGATTAGATTTAAGGTAAACAAATAAATAAATACCTTTTAGGTCAATTTTACGTAGCCATATTTAAAATTAGGTATTAAATTCTATATAATGATTTCTAGGTGCAAACATACGACGATGGGTGCGATGCGACAACTGCTGTCCAATACCTGTACTCCGCTCCCAGCGACGAATATGACGGACTGTCGGCAGTGGCTGGGCCCGCCTGTGGAGCCGCGTTCGCTGATGTGGCACGTCAAGGACTGGAATTTCGCCTGCCCACTCTAGCTTACACAGCTCAAGCTCTTCCAACGGCTTCTTTAGCGCTACTGGCAGCAGGAGACTCGAGGATGTATGCCTCTGCATTTGGAGCCGTCTTCGCGCAGCTACAGTGGCGACGCGTCGCTGCCCTGAGTGAACCCGCCACTCGAACCTCTTTGGCCGCTGCTCGCTTGCAGGCTGACCTCGTCGCCCACCTTGAGTTACCAAATGATCGACCAGATTATGACAACGGCCTTTTCACAAAGGTGATCAATAGTATTATATATTAATCTATCGCCTATTGGAGGACATCTGCTTTTTGCTTGAGATACTTTCTTGTTTTTTTAAACAAGATTTACCATTTACAAACAAAACCTCGAGTTTCAAATATATCTCATTTAATGATATAAGTTTCTTTCCAATATGTTTAATTCTATAATTATAATTCCACAATCTATATCAGATTTGCCATATGAATAAGACAAGTATTATATTGTAATATTTTTTCCTGGTACTTCTTTAAAATGAAATACAAAATAAAGAGTATATAATTATTGTATGTTTGACAGTGGGCTAAACGAGTAGCAGAAGTAAGCGGTCGTATCGTGTATCTGTGCCTGGAGGACGCGCGCGCCGTGAGAGCGGCGCTGTGCGCGGGCCACGCAGCCGGCCTGACGCCGCTGGCAGGCTTCGTGTGGCTGCTGCCCGTCGCGCTCTCCCCCACCGCCTTCGCTCCCCATCGATCTGATCCATGTCTTCAAGAACACCTCCAGGAAATGCTTGAAGGCCATTTGAGTGTTGCTCCCGACTGGTTGCTACCTTGGCTCGAGGAATCTCAAAATGTTAGTTGATACTCTATGTAAGATATAATTTTACAGGTTAATTATATATTAATTGGAAGAATATGTGAGTTACATAAAAACTTTAGTTGTCAATAATAACTTCAAAATTATTTATATATTGTTAAATTAATTAATAAAAAATTGATGATTCAATAAACTACTAAAGTATTAATAAATTGAAGATTAAATAAAAATTTTAGAAGAACAAGACAGCATCAAAAGTACACGTCGGAATAGAACAAAATAACGCAACTTCATATGAGGTGGAGGTGAGCGCATGGCGGGCGCGGTGGCTGAAGTACTGCCGGTTCCGCGGCGCCGCGTGCGCGCAGCCGGGCCCGCACGCGGCGCTGCTCTACGACACCGTGCGCCTATGGGCCGCGCAGCTGGCGCGATCGTTCAGAGAACAGCCTAAGGCGCTATACAATTTGCACGATCTTGATCTTGTCAGGTACAACTTAATCTTCTTAATATATAAAACAAAGTCAAGTTTGTTTTTACATTTATAACTCGAGAACGGCTGGACCGATTTTCATGGTTTTTGATTTGTTGTATTTGTCCGTCCGCCCGAAATAGCAAAATAACTACTAAAAATATTGGAAAATTGAAGAAAAAATAAAATAAAAGAAAAAACATTTTCCCATACAAAATGTTGTTGGGTTTCGTAACTGTCACAGATTTAATGTTCATCCCGTCGATACGGTAAACGCTCCCCTCAAATTAAACAACGTATTTAATAGGTTTCGAATTCTAGATGATATCCACAATATACGGATAATGGCGTATTTTATAAAGCCACTAAACGCATAGTACTTGTAGAACGTACCGTACCGTTACAAACATGCCTAAAGACCACGCAATAAAACTAAATAAATATTATGAACTTACGGATGAATTGATGAGGAACGGTTATGTAGTAAATTTATACGCTGTAGAATTAGGAGCGAGAGGTATACCAGCAAAATCTCTCTATAACTTGTTGAAAGACTTAAGCCTGTCCAGAATGGCAGTAAATTCTATACTAAAGCGAGTAACTAAAGCTGCGTTGACAGGATCGTACCAAATTTGACTGGGAAGGGAGAGTAACACTGAGTGGAGAAGGTGAGTGTTGATGTGCATCGGAAAGGGGCCCCTTAAACCTACTCTCGTGTCACAAGTCTCTACTTGGAGTTCCTCTCTCTTGCACACGATAGACCCGGCATCCGCATGGTGAATCCATGGAATGCTAAGAGTTGAGTTTGAGTTTGATTGACACATAATACATATCTTCTTATTCTTAATGTGCCGTCTCCTTACGAAGGTTGGCAATCATTAGGGCGATTTCAACTTTTGAGACCGCTGCTCTAAAAAGTGATCTTGTGCTCTTTCCGAACCACTGGCGCAAGTTCTTAGGCCACGGTATCCTTCTGCGGCCTGACCTCCTTCTGCCTGCCACTTTCTCTTGCATGATAAGTTGAAGAAGTACATATTTCTTGGTGATACGCATAACGTGCACAAAACATTCCACTTTCCTCCTCCTTAATGGTTGTGAGTATCTCTGTAACCTTCCCCATTCTTTGTAACACAGTGCTGTTTTGTACACGGTCTCTCCAAGAAATTCTTAGCATACGTCTGTACACAAAGAACTTTTTTTATTCTCGAAAAGGCGTAGCGTGCTTGCTCTATTCTGCACCGTATTTCGAGGCTGTGATCTCCTGTTTCGTCAACCATTATGTCCAGATATTTGAATTTGGTGACCCGTTCAAGACCTTGACCATTTAGGGATAAAGACGTGATAAGCTCTGGTGTTCGGCTTATTACCATGTACTTCGTCTTTTTGGTATTGATATTAATACAGCATTCAACTCTAACGGAAGTTACTTAATCGACTACCCTTTGGAGGCCCGCAAGACTATCGGCGATTAATATCATGTCGTCTGTGTATCTTATGTTCTTCAACAATTTGCCATTAATTGATTATCAAGTGCCTCTGAAAATATTATAATTAAACAGTAAGAGTGACAAAATACAGCCTTGACCTACACCTCTTTCTATCTCAACGTATGACGATAATTTCCTAACCCGTTAACCCTTATGAATCGACAGTCGTTAAAGTCTAAGCCAATCTTCTGAAGTACTTGACATGCTGAACACAGACAGACAAACAGATCTTTATTTATATCCTCCATCTTTGTACCAGTACTTGACAGCAAAAAAGTGCGTTCCTAGCCCGCTTCTTAAACCAAACTGGGTATATGATAGTGGGAATCACATTTGGAGTAAATTCTGTTATGGATTATTTTTAAGAACAGCTTCAAAATGTGACACGAGAATTTTACATAATATGACTAAACATAGATTACATAATATGATTAATTATATCATAGACATGCGTTTTATCTCGTTTCAAGCCCTACCTTTTTTTCGTTATAAAGTTTTGTACCAAATTTCATCTAAATCGATTCAGTAGTTTAAGCGTGAAAGCATAACAGAAAAACAATTGCTTTCGCATTTATGATATTAAAAATGAATTAGAATTTAATGAAAAATATTAAAGAGTATGGAAAATTTTGAAGTACGATTTTTCTTTCAGATCCTTGGTAACAAATGTTACCAAATCAAAGTACAGAGGACTGACCGGGGAATTCAAATGGGAATCTGCGAGTACTAACGGGGACAACAGCACATCCTTCGCTCGAGTCGCTCCATTGGTAGTGCTTCAGTGGGACGGGAACGTGTATCAGCAAGTGGGTCGTTGGAATCAAAGTGATTTCAAACTGCACGAGGATTTGCTGCGTTGGCGTACCGCAGACGGCCTGTTACCTGAAGATGGCAGTGAAAGATGTGCCCTTCGACCCTTGGCAGATTTTCTTCATAGCGAATGTCGCACTGCGTTTATAATCCTAGGTGTGATATTGTTTATATTGGTAATAGCGTCACTGGTTGGAACAGCGCTATTCTGCAAAAAACGTGTAGAAAGAAAGTACCGTAATCGTCTTCAAGCGCTAGGCTTACACCCCATTTTGCCTAAATCTATCGGACCAGACCGCTGGGAAATACCACGCGAGCGTGTTGTTATAAACCGAAAGCTTGGCATGGGAGCTTTTGGTACTGTTTACGGCGGCCATGCTCTGCTCGCCGAGGACCGCGGCTGGACTGCAGTGGCCGTCAAGACTCTCAAGGCTGGTGCAAACACTGAGGAAAAGCTCGATTTCCTGTCTGAAGCCGAAGCGATGAAACGTTTTGATCACAAAAATGTGGTGCGGCTTCTAGGAGTAGTGACAAAGACTGAACCTGTTTGTACGGTAATGGAGTTTATGCTTTATGGTGATTTAAAGAACTACCTCCTGGATCGACGACATCTGGCGTGTGCTATAGTTGACGAGGATCCTGAGGAGCAGGTGTCAGCTAGACGCCTGACGAGTATGGCTCTGGACGTAGCGCGTGCTCTATCTTACTTAGCACAACTTCGCTATGTGCACCGCGACGTAGCGGCTAGAAATTGCCTCGTCAGCGCTCGTCGAGTAGTCAAAATTGCTGACTTTGGAATGACCCGTCTAGTTTTTGAAAACGATTACTACCGGTTTAGTAGGAAAGGAATGCTTCCAGTCCGATGGATGGCACCTGAGAGTCTCGCACTCGGAGTATTCTCGCCGGCCTCGGACGTGTGGTCGTTTGGGGTGTTGCTGTATGAAATAGTAACATTTGGATCATTACCTTTCCAAGGATTGAGCAACAGCGAGGTATTAGCCCGAGTGAAAGGTGGCCAGACTCTAGAACTTCCATCAGGATTAAAACCGCAACTGTAAGTATAAAAATATTTTTTTAAGTTGTTATTTTAACTGTAACGACTCTATTATGTATGACACAGTAATTTCTCTCTCTCAAAAATGAGATAGAACCTAATCTTAATATTGTTTATGTACAATAATAATATTAACTTTTAAAATACATTGTAGATAGTATTTCCCATTTTTGTCTTCAGTTTCTTTTGAGATGATTCAGCATGCGTGAATGTAACGACCTTCATGAAATAGATTACTTTATTTATTTTACGAGGACTTTTATGATTTAGAAATACTATTGTGAATACTTCCGCATGATATTTAACTTAAACTTTTACTTAATTTTCAGCGAGGGCCTGATCAAGTCATGCTGGCAGCACGAAGCTAAGGCTCGACCGACAGCGTGTGAGGTGGCAGCGTTCCTAGCCGACTCCCCTCGTCTGCTCGCGCCCTGCCTCGACGTGCCCCTGGACGCGCTGCCCCTGGACGCGGAGCCGGGCTGGCGGGTGCCACGAGAGCAGGCGGAGGCGCGCTGGGTGTCGTGGGCCGCGCCGCCCTCGCAGGCCACTGACACAACCTACCTGAGTGCCGAGGCTCCGAGAGAGACTGATCGTTTCCTACCTTGACTACCTCTACAACTGCTCCGCTTGATGGTGTTACCTCCAGTAGCTATAGGTATAGCAATATACGGGTTGACTTGTTGTATACACACTGTTATCATTCCGATATTTTCTAGTCAATATTATAACTGTTAATTTAGTGTTAATTTATAATTTAATATAATTTATACCTTGCCTGTGCGTACGTGAGTTTACTATTAGATAATAGTGCCTGGTGTCTGTTATAAATATATGTTATAAGTATACGTATACTATCTGTAAGTTAAGAAGACTATCTGAGTGACTGCATAAAATAAAAATATTTATTGAAATATTAACTTCTTTTAGTTTTTATTTTCTACATATTTACTTAGCTGCTTGCCATAGAGCCGTCTATTACAATGTTCGCTGTAATCAGTTATATTATTGACATTTTCTTAATTTTTGAAGCTTTTCTTGGATTTATGCGAGTGGTTGTAAAAAATGATACCCTAAAAACGCCTTATATCAGTGACTCAACAATGGAGTCATATACAAATCTGTTCCGCCACGACGAGCTAAGCGAAGCGAGCTCGCGAACTCGCAACGACACTACTACCTTTTCTCGAAGCGCTTCGTCGTTTTTTTAAACACTCATAACTTGGGTTTGGATAATACCAGATCTACAAAATCTACAAAAATCAAGATACGATGTCAATAGTGAAGTAATCAAACATATAAAGTTTCAATTTCATAGCCTTTAGATTTTATCGATATACTTTAGTTTGATATCTAAAAAACGCCGATTTCGTCACTGACTCACCGATGATCATCAAAATTCTACTGATTCTACTGACTAGGTACTTCCTGAAATCCTAGTAAGCTGAAATTTTGAAATTTGGTATATAGGCTAATATTAGTAAATAAATAACAAAAACATTATAAAACTTGGAACTTTTACCCCCTAACCCCTTAAACTAGGAATCGTTTATTTGTATGAGAATTCCGCAAATATTGACGCTAGAGGCTCTAAAAATTGATAGAGGGACTCCATGTTATAAAATAATAATCATTAATAAATGAGAGACAGTTTTTATTTAGAGGCTTGTTTGTATATATAGTCAGCTCAGTCATATAACAGTCTTACCACCCTTAAAAACTACTGGTATAAGATATATTTTTGTTTGCGAAAATGATATGTCACTTTAGATTATAATCGAAGGATATGTTATAGTCTTACTAAACATATTGTTCTACTTAAATCTATATATAAAAATGAAACGGTGAACGGCTGAACTGATTTCGCTAATTATTTGACGTTGTGTTTGTTATTGTCAGTAAAAGGTTCTTAAGAAAAAATTAAGAAAATTGGGCGGAACATAAGAAAATTTAAGAAAACTTAAAGACAATACTAACTTTTCTAATGTAAGCTTTTGACAGCCAATTAGAATTCAATATTCATAGTTGAGACAGGACAACGTCTGTCGGGTCAGCTAGTATTCGATAATTATGAAGCTCTCCCCCTTCTCTGAGGTTTAATTAGTTAAATAATAAATAAATAAAATAGGTCTTTATTTCATAATTTACATTATTGGATATATTCGAGCCTTCCCGGTAAGTAATCCGAAGATACTTGTGGTGGGAATGGCCCGCTACTTCCTTTTGGACAAACTTAAAGTAAATTATTAAATAATAATTATGTGTTAAATAATAATAATATTAACATATTTCACTTTCTTCTATTTTAAGATTAAAGTAATTTTTAAGTAGGTAATAGATTACATAGTAACAACTGAAGGTAGTATGCCTATGAGCAAAACCTAAAGCAAAAGATAAAAAGAATGAACACTGCACAGAGATCAAAAGCCTGAATATAACAAAGTGTCTTAGTGAACTGAGTATTATAACCCCGTGAGGGGACGGGATAGAATACTATTCCCCTCTGCCGCTGGGAGAGCATCTCGTAAGAGCCGAGTAACCCAGCACCCCCTTGGTGGTAGGGGATCTGTTCCCCGACTGGCTTGCGACCACCAGCATGCGAATCCGATCGCCAAGTGTCATAGACGCGTTCCTTTTTTCTTCATCTTTCCCCCTTCCCACACTATCTTCGGGGATGCAACGCATCGACAAAACGAGAGTGTTTCTTGTTTTTCCGATGTCCATGGTTGCCACTCACCATCAGGTGGACCATCTGCTCGTTTGCAGCTTATCTATACTAATATTATAAAGAAGTAAGATTTGTATTTTTGTATGTAACGAATAAACATAAAAACTACTGGACCGATTTCAAAAATTCTTTCACCATTAGGAAGCTACATTATCCCTGAGTAACATAGGCTATATTTATCACAAGAATAAATTAGAGATCCTTAGGAAATCTCACGAAAACCAACCCAAGGTGCCAAAAAATTTGCCATAAAATATCTTTCATCGCATGCGCTGCAAAAAGTATTGATGATAGAACAAAAAAATGAACTAATTTATTAAACTAATAATATATATAACAATACAGCGTATATACTATATTGTATATATGTACTATATAAATATGGAATACTAATGTACATTATTAGCAGTGTAATAAACCAGTTGGTAAAAGTAGGTAGTAGATATATATTTAAGATACATAGTGTAGTAACGGTAGTTTATATACTATTTGTATTATTTAAAATTAAGTAAGTAAGTACAGCATGATTTCTCTCTCCGTATGTCAGTGTGTGTGTATGAGTGTGAGTGAATGTGTGTATGTTTGTGTGTGCAGATGTGTGTAGATGAGTGAAGGTGTGTGTACGTGTGTGTCATGTGCAAGCCACAAAATGACAGTAGGTAATTATAGATATGCCTGTATGCCCTATGGAAACTTGATGTCAGTGCTTCTTGGGATCGGTTCTACATGTCCACATACAGGTGTATCTTTATGTAAATTGTGTTTTTTTCAGCCATCATCGTACCCTAGTCAAGAGGCTCTCAACTTCCTCATAACTGAGTGTACCCAGCCATTCTACCAGTGCTATCTTGCAACTGTATAATTGCATAGGATAGATTTTAATTATGTGGTTAACTTTATTGTAGATAAAGGCAGACTGATCAGCATGCCGTTTAGCGAAAACAGCATGTCTGTGGGGAATCTATAAGGCTTAAAATACATGACCTTTAAGAGGGACCTTTGTGCTCTTTCGAGGTCGATAAAGTTGGTTTTTATTACCCCACCCCAAACCGGGATGCAGTAGGTAATGACAGATTGTGCTAAGGCGATATAAGTTTTATTAAGAAGTTCTTTTGACATTACATGTCTAAGTGATTTGAATATCCAGATTAACTTCTCAACCCTATTTATAACTAGTTCTATGTGAAAAGACCAACTTAGTCTTTGATCAATCATGCTCCAAGATACTTAGTGTAGCTGACTTTTTTATAGAAAGGCAATCACAAAGAAACCAGTCATGATCTTCATATTTATTTATCCTGATACTAAAATTTTCCTTTGGTTGAGAGCTAAGGTAGAATATAAAACATATAAAGTTGGCTTTCAAAATATTCAGAGTGAGGAGATTATCAGTTAGCCAGTTAGAAACTATTGCTAGACCTTTTTCGGCAGTTTTCTGCACATCTTCCCACGACTTACCCGTAAAAACGATAGCGGTGTCATCCGCATAGGAGACTATCCTTCCCCCAAGATTCCGAAGATTACATAGTTTGTTAATGTAGATTAGAAAGAGCGTTGGGCCGAGGACACTCCCCTGAGGTACGCCGTAGCTCACGCGTTCCTCGCAGCTTTCGTATGTGGCAATTTTTACTATTTGTCTTCTATCATGTAGATAACTACTGAGGAGAGAACGAGCAGTACCTCGAATGCCGATTTTTTCTAACCTACGGAAAAGAATGGGGACAGACACAGTGTCGAAGGCCTTTTTCAGGTCTAGAAATACTGTGAGACATTTTTTGCCCTTATCAACATCTTTTATTATCATAGAAGTCAATGACAGAATAGCATCTTGAGTTGATAAGCCTTTCCTAAAGCCGTATTGAGAAGTAGATAACAAATTGTATTTGCTAACGTAGCTGACTAGTCTCTTATTTAGTATTTTTTCTTCAATTTTTGAGATAGAGGTAAGAACGGAGATGGGTCTATAATTGCTAACATCGGAACTGTCCCCACCTTTGTATACTGTAGTAACTAAGGATCGCTTTAAAGCAGAAGGAAAGACCCCTGAATGAAAGCAACGATTACTTAAATCACTTATAAGTGGTGCTAGGAAATCTGTAGAGTGCTTCAAAAACTTTGTGGATATCCCATCCCATCCAGGAGCACTACCCGAGTCGAAACTCATAAGAACGCTGTTAACTTCCTGAGGATCTGTATCTAACAGTACTAAAGACGATGAATGCGAAACAGAGGTTGAGTATACAGCTGACAGTACCGACTAACAACGGTTTAATTAGTTTTATTTACAAACAGTGAGTATCCTTAGCCGTAGATTATCATAACATTTATAATATACTAATCAATTATATCAATTAATAGGAAGACTGTGGAATATCACGATATAAAAATAACAAATATTTTTTTTACTTTATTGTATTTATTTAACATATTTTAATATTTGGTGTATGCATCAACAATAACGGCGTCTAACTAACAACTTATCAATGTTATGTGCTTGCTGATTGCTAAATACCAACAAAACTTTCTTTCTTTACCTCGAAAGTATTCCCAAGTTGTATTTGCCTACTACGTAGTACGTACTTTTTACTGATTTCTGACTTCACTAAGATCCCAGTTTAACGCCATGTCTCCATACATTATCTATGGTAACATAAGTACTGTCTGCTGGCCAGATCAATCGAACAATTATCCTGTGCCCAATATTATTTATTGGTATAGCCAGTCTTTACTGATGCGGACGCTCAATTTTTTAAGAGCTACATTCAATTGCTTGGTCACTATGAATTAATCTTGATCTTTACTGGTCACTCACTATACGACGAATTGTCCTCCTAAACCAACATTGATGGTGTTCTACAGCTCCCTCTTTGTTATAATATCTTTTAATCCAAAATATTCATCATCTTGGACGTTATCAGCAACATGAAGTCGGGGATCGTGGAGGGGTACAATAGTAAACCTTTGCGCAAATGTAAGAGGTATAGTAAGTCAGCAAAACGTATTGAAGTCCCGCAAGTAGAAGCAAGTTATAATCAGATATAATAAGCAAACAATTAGTGAATATTATTAAAATCATATATTTTGAAAACTATTTCGTTTTCAAAATATTTGAAACATAAACTTATATATTGACTAAGGTAAGGTAAGGTAGAGTTTGTGAAGTGAGGGTTTGTAGAGGTAGGTGGGGAGGGCGTGTAGAGTTACGAGCTTGGCTCTATATGAGATCTGATGACTTTTTGACAGTGCGAGGTATATGGTCTCATTTATGGTGGGATGTCATTTCTTTGTTAGAAACCAGTCAATTATATTGTTAAGGCAAATATTTAAATAGTTCAAGTTTAAAATAAATTCGTCAGAGATACTATAGCTCAGGAGTACAATGGTCAGACTGTACAAACGGCGGTCGCGGGTTCAAATCTCACATCATTTGTGCATATTTGCTTTTTTTCAGACGGGGGCTTGAGCTGTTGCCGTGCAGTTTAAAAATAAAAGTTGTTTTAGTTATAGTAATTTAATTGACTAAAACGGGGTAAGTCTTAGATAGTAGTTTGATGAAGTAGCGAAATTGTTAATGGTCCTTGTTTGCAAACTCATAACATATGCCTTATTTTGTTGACCTGCCCATTGAAACGCCTTCTGTTGAAGAGAGCCAAGCTCCGTAGCTGGCGGGCAGGAAACCGTGGTTTCGTAAGGTACCAGATTGTTAGAAGTAATACAACAAAACTCTCCTGGCGTCCTTACAATTAGTATAATTCAAATCCTTAGAATTAAGTTATATAAGTTATAAGTATTGGAACGTGTGATGTAGCCTTTATGGACGTTTGTTTATCTATGCCTCTAAATACTTGGATGTCTATGCGCTTGCTTCTGCCCTCTTTCTCTTTGCTTAAGCAAGGCTAAACGTGTAACTTGTAGATTACTAAGTCATAAAGTAATTATTAATTATTTAATATTCTTTGACTGTATTGTTACAATTCATGTTGGAGCATAAAGTAGCGTAGCTGTCTGTATACTTATAACACCATCCTATCAGTAAGCATAATATAATCTACTTAATAGAAATAAATTATAAGTGTAAATAATGGTTTTCAATCATATTCCAAAACAACACATATACAACAACAATATAAAAATATTACATGATTTACATAATGGTAAGGGCACTAGTAATGATAACAAATACGAATACTTATAAAAGCACAATGATGAGGAAATTATATAAATATTACATACAACAGGAAAAATCGATAAAATGAGGAGTTAACGGTTAAAAATAACGCAGTAATGATTACGTAGTCGCTGGTGTGCGACATGTGGTCTGCTCTGCTGACCCTGAGCCTCTGCGTGCGGCCGCTGCTGGCCTCCCCTGCCTGCGACGCCCTCAGGAACCGGACCTCTCTTCGTTACTATGGTACGCACTAACTTACACTACGACACAGTATATACGTACTTACGTAAAAAACTATAAAGTATAAGATCACCTTGACCCTTCGTGGATGCGAACAGTTACAAATATTTTAAGATTATATATTTTATTCAATTTTTTAATAAGTATCTATATCTTTTAATTCACTATATGGTTCTCTTTACTTCAGAACTTATTTTTTTTGAAAATCTCAATAAATTAATATAGTCGTATGTTACTATGTTTGGTCGAGTGTTTCTTCGCACACCCGCAACCGTATACTGTCTCCAGTAAATGCGCCGAAAATAGTAGTTTAGGTTCAATATACTAATAGTTATCAAAGCGATAACTTTGACAGACGTGACGGCCATTGCCGCATTGAAACTGTACGCGTAGTTCAACTAACTTTCAATGCTCTACTCACGTGATTCTTACAAGTTCTGAGAGATGGCGCTACAATTTTTGTACTTAGAGTATGTGTAATGTATAGACCTATTTTTGAAATCATGGGTTAGTGCCAGTTTTCTTAGAAATTGTGTTTGTTTTTCTGATCAATTTTAATACTTTGACTATATATCTATTTATGTCAAAGCTGGCTCCATATTACAATACCTAATTTTATTTTTTGATTTAATACCTAAGCATATATATTATTTTTTGCTCTTATGTATGTCACTGAACTCATCTTAAACGGCTTGACTGATTCTCATGAACTAACCTAACTAGAGTATTAATATAAAGTCTAGATTAAAAAGAGTGAATAACTTTATGTGTAATTGAGAAAAGGTAAATGTAATAACATTTACTGATTTCAGATGTTCCCGTCAGAACTACAAAAAACGAAGAGCTGAGCGTGATAGTGATGGGGCGCGGGAGCGTGTCGCGCCCCTCCGCCGCCGCGCTGTGGGCGCTCCTGCGCTACGGGCTGGGCTACGCGGCGCGCCTGGAGCTGCGCACGCCCGACCTGTGCCAGCTCATCGACCTCACATACGACGACGACCTGTAGGTTCTGTAGGCTGTAACACACACCTATCACTCCTCACAACAAACTCTCGCCCGCCTCGGTCTGCTTGACTTTCATGCAGTTTTCACCAATCGAACTTTTAGGTGAAAGTTTAGATGTATAATTTGTTAAGGTTTCGTGAAAAGAAGATAATTATTGAAAATGTCGGAAAAATATAAACCGTGTGTGAGTTTTCATCGTAAACGCCTAATATCTTTTTGAGATACTTGGTCTAATTGCTTCATATAATGCCAGCCCAAGTGTAGAGCTACCGAGGGGGGCGACAGTCTATAACAGCGACGATGACGTTTTTTTTGCTTTTCACCACAGGGCGTTAAAAAAATATCGTTCTACCCCAATCTAAACTAGGGCTAGAATGTAGGCTAGGGCCGGCACTGGATTCATATTACGTCTTTATTTACATGAACGATCTGCCGTTTAATGTGATATTAGTACTGTTTGCTGATGACATGGTACGATGTTGCCAATATTTAAAGTTAATAGAAACAAACGTCGCCATGACGGCGTCGGAGGTGTCAAGGCACTATGGATAGTTTTTCAGTAGTTTAGGGTTAATTATTTTGATGAAAACTAAATGCCTCGAGTCAAGAATTTTTTGGTAAATAATGAAATAGCAGACTGCCATATTTCTAGGCATAAAATTAGACTCAAAATTTCAATGCAACTCCTATTTAATATCTGTAGCACGAATATTCACATCAGCCGCTTACGGTGTATCGAAAATTAGACAACTCACTCATATTGATAAATTAGTTTAATTTAGTTATTTTCTTAGTATTATGACCTATCGCATTTTACTGTGGAGTAATTTTACGCGAAAATCGAATTAATTTCCATACTTCAATAAACATAAAAGCCACAAGCACAGCTTAAATAAAGTTCGCAATTGAACCGAGTTCGCTGATATGAATCCACACGCGCCGTGACGCCATCTTAACTGGCAATCCATTCTGACGGTAGACGAAGAAACGAATCGTGCGAAAACTAAAGATTAATAACTAACTCACAACTACGCGTTTAACCTAACTATGCTCGTGAATTCATTTTTTTGTAATGTAAACTAGGAGAGTAGCATAGTTATGTATATAAAAGTGTGTGTATGTAGGAAGTCCCTTACATCTACCATAACATAGATAGCTATCCTTATGGTCCACCTATTAGGTACGTGTATTGTAACATTTTATATTCGCCTGAACATCAATCAATAATTCAATATTCACAGCTCGAATTATTACAAAGTAGTCGACTCGTCCCGGCTTCGCACGGGTTTCATTCGACACATGTAGGTATATTATCCCACTAATATTATAAATGCGAAAGTTTGTAAGAATGTATGGATGTAAGTTTGTTACTCTTTCACGCAAAAACTACTGAATGGATTTTGATGAAACTTTACAATAATAGAGCTTACACATCAGATTAACATAGAGGCAATAATTTATAATGATATAGTGTGAATTATCCAAAATACAGCGAGTGAAACCGCGGGGCGCGAAATAGCAGCAATAGATCTATCAATCTATATTAAAATATTGCTTTTAGGGTTAAGAACCTTTTGACTAGGAACATGATTTTCGGCAAGAAGCAAGGTCTTAAAGCACTGTTATGAGGAAAAATCCGAATAGCAATTTGTTGTTAAATCACGAAAAGAATACTAAACATGTAAGCCTATAGTATGTTGAAGGTGTGAAAATCAAACTTCTAAGTGTAAGCAATCAATAAATATGGACCATTTATACCGATTACAAGTATATGTAATGATATGTTATAATATGTACAACATACCTGCCCGCGATACAATATATTTTTACCGTTTAAACGAGCTTCATTTTATGAAATAGAAATTTTAAAATTTTCCATTTCATTTTCCAAGAAAGAAAGAAATAATTTGTAATGCAAAAATGTATTATATATATTAGTATTCATTGTTTGGTAAAATATAAATTTAAATTTAAAAGGCTTTAAATCTGTACCGAAGTCAAGTATGTCGGTACATGTATAACATATTCGAATGTTAGTAAACTCGCAAACATTGACGTTTTTGTCGTCGTATCGTGTGAAATGACTCTAAAACTAATGAATCGGCAAGTATCTTAGAAACGATTGTTGTCAATATTGTTAAATGACAACCATTATAATCCACTCCAAAACAAGTAAGTGGTTCTATATTTTTCAATATCTATTTTATTAATATAATATGTTCATGGGCTTTAAAATTATTTAAGCATAATATAATATATATGTCGCAGGCAAGTAACTTAATTAGCCGTTTAATTAGCAGCCTAGGCACTCAACTAAACAGTGCCCTTTGGTTGTGGGCCTGAATGATATTCAGCCATTTGATCAATCGGCTAGGTAAATGACTAGGATCAATGACAATTAATTATTTGTCTCGGCTGTTCATGTCCATGCGCCGAAACTTTCCAAACTGTCAATATGACGTCGGATAACAACAAATTTGATAGTGTTTCCCAAAGTTTAATGAAAAATAGTACAATGGAAGTGTGAAGTGTAGTGATAATAATAATGTGAATTTAGCTGTGACTGACTCGAACAATTTAATTTTAAAAGCGAATTTCGATCGAAAACTTTTTGTATATGACGAACACCATCAAAGTAAGTAAAGGTAAGTTTGACACCTATTGAATTGTTTCAACACAATAAAGCAAATATATTAGGTCATGTTAGTTTAGGCTTCCTTCAACCCAACCGGAAATAGGAGCAGGTTGGTTAGGTTATGTCAGGTTAGGTAAAGCCAACCAGAAGGAGGAGCCCCCGACGTCGACTGGCCCCTGTTCTATCTTAAACTATCACCGCTTAAATATATTAAATAAAGAATTTCTTATTTTCTGTCACATGGTCACCCTATCGTATGAATGGCCTAAGCATTAGCCAGCCAGTTTATTAATTGATCAAATGGCTGAATATCATTCAGGCCGCTAGTCCGACATCTAACGGCCTGAATGATATTCAGCCGATGTATTAATATCCGAGTTAAACGGCTAATTAGGCTGGTGGGCTGCGACATATATATAATTTTATACTTTTTATTGCCTTCTTCTGATAATAAGAAGGTTAATTTTTTTTGTTAAAAATTTTGTTATATCACGTTTTCTTAAATTCTTTTTGTAAGTAATTGTAAATATTTCAATAGGAACACACACTAATGTCGAGTGTAAACGCCCCCATGACTACTTTTGACGATATTTTGACTGGTTAAACTTGGTAGTGTTTGCCGATATTATACGGAACCCTCGATGCACGAGTTACACACTCGCACTTGGCTGAATTATTTCTACTTATCATCTAGACGGACCAGCCAGAACTTTAGAATTTATATGTGTACTATGTTGACAAACTATATATTACTATCAGGGCAGTGACCGTGGTGGCGCCGCTGGCCAGCATGCCCCGCGCCGGCTGCGTCGCCCCCGCTCGCGGCGGCTTCGACTCGCTCACCTCGCACGCCTTCGGAGTGGACGACTCGCTGCACTTGCTGGCGCACGTCCCGGGGGAGTGCGCAGTGGACCCCCCCCAGCGCTCCTCTGTCAAGCTTCGTGTCGATGAAAACCTTTTACGGAACTGTACGTTTATGAAATCCGAAGCTATTTGTCATATCGAGTAAGCATTTTTTTAATTATTTGCACTTGTAAAGAATATTATAAAAAAAGTAAAGTTTGTACTATAAAATTAGAAAAGAGGTAATCTTACTACTACATAAGGTGTGGTGGTGCAAAGTTAAGCAAACAAGTATAATTAATAGCAATTAAGCCCAGTTAACTTCATTAAATTAACCTCTCTCTCCTCGGCAAGCTCTTGTGATGCGTTGAATCAGTTCCTCGAAGCCGCTTGCTGTTCAATGCTTTATTATAGTATCAAATAGATGAAAGCTATGTATATAGTTTTTAGGTTAACTGTTTGGTTAATTAATTCTTAATGTTATAGAAAATTAATTTTAATTTAATATAAATCCATTATCATTCACTATATTTATTTTAATTGCAGAGAATATGAGTGTAGTCCTAGTCCTAACACATCAGGATCTTTTGCGATATTAGTTTCGAAAGAACACGCCAGCGAGGTAGAGGAATTACTGGAACGCATAGAAGTGTCGAAGTTGCCATTCCAATTTGTATACTTTCGGAATGAGTCTCAATGGAAGAAGAAGTTACTTGAGCTACAGACGAGCAACCTTACCTTCTTGTTTGTAGAAGGAGACCTTTGGACAGCAGACTCAAATGTTTTGCGTGTGGACTTCGATTGGAGCTATAGGGCGTCCTCGAAGGGCCCTTTTGAGTACCGCGTTGGCGACGGATTGATTATGAGAATGCTCGCACCTACAATATCCACAGTCGTTAACAATCTGCTTAGTAATATTTCTTCCTACTACAAAGACCTTCAACAGATAAATAATTTAACTGTAAATGACATATCGTCGACAGACAATGAAGAAGCTGCCTGCACTTGGGCTGATCGTAATTACGAAAAGTTTAAACAACTGATCCCATGTAACTTCAATAATCGAAGTTGTATATATTATTATGACATATTTGTAATTTTGTGTAAAAACGATTTTGAGGATCTTTGGATAAATGTTTTAAATAACGTAATAAGATTATTATATGAGAATATTGATCGAATAAAGTACAATTTAAGATATGCATTCGATAACTGTCTCGATGAAACGCTACATCAAAAATACATAAAGGCATATCAAGGAAACTACTCAATTGCCGGTGTGGTCACATGGGGCTGGACACAAGCAGCCGGGCTGGCAGCCCCTGATGTAAAAATGCCTCTGTTTCTGGCGGGACCAACCGCACCCGAGGTGCGGCCAAATGAACATGTTAGAGCGACTGCGGGATCATTAAGTGATATATTTCGAGCATACGAGAATCTCTTTCAACGATGTGAATGGTCTCGTATAGCCATACTGTCTGAAGCGGGCAGTGCGTATTCGGAAAGGTTCATTAATTATTTCAATTTAGACAAAAATCAAATAATATACAGGGAAATAAACATAATTAATTCTAATGACGTTCATTCTGCTCTAAAGAGATTACAATCAGACGGTGCTCGCATTATCGTAATCAATGCGAATTGGAATCTTACCGGGAGTATTCTATGCTGCGCGATAGATGAAGGCATGACAGGAGCTGAATACGCGTGGATTGCTAGAGAAGAATTGAGAGGAGTTGAGTGCGACCACAGGAAACAGTGGGACACCATGCGCTATTACACTTTGGGATTAATGTTGCAAAAAAGGCCGAGAGCGGACGAGTCTACAGAATTACAAAATGTTTACAATGTTACTGAGCCTCATCAGGAGTTGCCGAATGACGTTATTGAAGCAATGAATAACGATTCCTCGGGACTGGCCAGTGCTTTGCTGCAACTTGCATTTGGGCTCGACAAGTTTCTTGCCAAATATCCATCACATACATATACTTTTCACGATTCGAACGTTAGGTGAGTACATTCAATTTATTATTTACTTACTAGTAACTGATAACGTCTTCGTCCTCCAACCTCAAGTTTGAACAATCAATTAAGCAAACACTCAATCAATTAAGATTATTTTTTTGTTTAAGTTACTGATGTATGTGAATATTTAGCAAATAGCTGGCTACTGATAACATCGACCTGCCAATAGGTTCCGAGGGTTCACGCTTTGTGTTTGCTTACTTCAATAGCATATCATGTGGTGAGTTGTATACGTAGAGATATATTGCCGCGATAAGTAAGACGCAGACGGAGTTGCGGGCTCAGCTAGTTTATTAATAAACTAGGGGCCCGTCCCGGCTTCGCACGGGTGGATAACTCTTTTTAACATTTTGGCTCCCGCATTCTGTCGCTCCCTCTATCGCCGCGTTACTCGCTGCGCTGCGAGCACACCGCGCCGGCGGCCCGTCTGGGATTATTTTTTATTTATCTTGATATTTTTATTTCGTAATATCTTTTGACTGGAATGTCCGATTTCAATAATTCAAAAAATAATTAACAGCTATTGAAACAGTCTTCATTACGAAATAATTTATTTGGATAAGAATTAATACAAAGTTATGGAAAACATGGTCTGATTTTGATAGGCATTTTTATCAACTTTTAAAATGTAAAAAAGTAGTTATAGTGACATAACTACAATAGTTGGACATATGGTCTCGCGGAGTTTTTTGTAGATATTGATACGTTCTATAATATTCTATAACATTTTTTTGTTCTATCATCAATACTTTTCGCAGCGCATGCAATGAAAGATGTTTTATGGCTAATTTTTTTGCACCTTGTGTTGGTTTTAGTGAGAATTTCTGGGGATCTCTAATTTTTTCTTGTAATAAATATAGCCTATGTTACTCAGGGATAATGTAGCTTTCTAATGGTGAAAGAATTTTTGAAATCGGTCCAGTAGTTTTTATGTTTATTCGTTACATATAAAAATACAAAAATCCAAAAATACAAAAATACAAAAATCCAAAAATACAAAAATACAAAAATACAAATCTTTCCTCTTTATAATATTATAGTATATAGACTAATAATTTTACGCTGATGATGACGGCAGGCTATGTGTAGCATTGTTGGGATTAGCTCCCAATGTTGACAGCTCCACAATACTGACAAAGCCTACTTCAACCGCTGTACGTATTAATATTATTGACATATTGATGTTTAATTGTAACATAATATTCAAAAAAAGCATTTCTACCACTTTCTTATATTCGAATTTATTACAAAAGTCACCTAACTCATTTTTTTATGAATTATGTATTTTAAAACATCAATTTACTACTAAAGTGAGTTTAAGTATATATTGGCTGCTTTTAGAATATATACTCGATATAGCGAGTTGAAAAAACATAGTACATAATATTTTTGATATCCTACTAATAATACTAAATCAATGATTTTCAATAAAATTGAGCCGTCATTGATGTTTATTTTAAGTCGGTAACTTATCCGAGAAATGAGGAGTTCAGGCGCCTGCTGCCTCTCTCGGATGAGATAGCCTGCGGTTCCGTTACATACATACTAACATACTTAGGACTAGTGTAGTATTCTAGTGGTAAAAGAGGTATTAAAATCGGATCTGTAGTTCCAGAGAAAACCATCACCTTATAAAATGGCACTTAAATGGCCATATCTTTTTAATTATAATATTTATGGCAACCCCACATAGCTTATGTTACCCGGAAAGGATGTAGCTTTCTATCGGTGAACGAATTTTCAAAATCGGTTCAGTAGTTTTCGAGCATATAACCTAACCTAACCGCAACGAACAAACATACAAATATACAAACAATCAAAATTTTCCTCTTTAGAGAATAGTGTAGATGTAGATCAAATGACAGGGTGAACTATATAGTATTTTATTCAGAAAGAACGAATCACAAAAACACTAAAATATGCAGTATTTTTTAGATAAGAAGCATGTGTGTTAATATCTAGGTAATAAAGTACAAAAAGTATCTATGTACAAAATTCATTGAAATCTGTTATTTGTATAAAAAATAATAATACCTTAACTATTATAAACTAATATAATGGAATCTGCGGAAGCGAGGGTGTGTTACGCAAGGGCGAAGGGGCTACCCTTCCCAAAGCGCCGGAAACGTCACAAAAGTCCTTAAGACAATATTTTGTCCATTCTAACTTTAACTATTTTTGTTATGCCCACTGTAATAGTTTTGTAACTCTGGAAAATTCATCCGAATTCACGATTTGACGGTTTAATTTCGATAGATTATAATCTACCGAAAATTATTTCGTTAAATTGTAAGCAGTTCGTTACGCTTACGCTTACGCTTACGGTTCACAATATATCGACAGTTGGCAATATCGCGAGATGTTGACAATTTTACGGTGACATATATACATATATATACTAACGTTCGTGCCGCCTGTCAGTCAATGAATGTCGTGTGACAGCTTAGCTGAACTTCCTTCCTTGCTCACGTTATTCTATTAACATCTAAAATACGCCATTGTCCGAATATTGTAGATATATCTTGTAAATTCGAAACATTTAATTAAATACGTTAATTTACGTATTTAAATCATAAAATGAAAGAGTTTACGTTATCGACGGCATGAACATTAAATCTTTGACAGTTACGAAGCCCATCAACGCTTTGTATGTGAAAATTGCCTTTATTTTATTTTTTTTCGTTAATTTTCCAATATCTTTAATAGTTATTCTGCTATTCGGGACGGAGACAAATACAACAAATCAAAAACCATAAAAATCGTTCCAGCCGTTCTCGAGTTATAAGTGTTCGAACAAACCCGACTTTTTTTTTATATATTATATATAAATATGAAAATATGATATTAATTCAATGTACGATATTGAATAGCTACTATTTGTATATAAATAAAATAAAGTTATTTTTGGTTACAGTATGTTTCTGAAAATGAATGAAGTAACATTAATGAAGAACAAAACCTACCAAAGAGATCATCTTATACTCATCAACAAGTGGAAGGGATACAGAGCCACTACTGTAGCCTTGCTGTACATAGATTCAGATAGTATATTCGACGTTGGTAGAGACGTTGACTATGTCAGCACCTGCGAAGAAATTCTCGGCAGCAAAATAGCCGACAGACCATTTTGTTTGTTACCATCGAAAGAGTCATATGATCTTCGTTGTCATGACGTGTTAGTAGTAACAAGCACTTGTGTGTTGATTCTAATTATTTCAATCCTATATTTGGTTTATCGGCGTAGACTATACAGTATCCAGTATCATAGAGAACAATATGAAAAATATTTAATCGAGTCGCGTCAACAGGCCACCTCTATTCTCGATGGTTACATGGTGAAACGCAATTCAATACAACTGTATCACATAATCGGTCTGGGTAGTTTCGGTCTAATACGTTTCGCTAAACTTCACAAGTCTAGTAGTGAAACCGTCATAGTGGCTGCTAAAGGACCGCGTGACAGCTTCGGAGTCGAAGAGGAAAACCTTTTCTTACGTGAAGCATGTGTTTTGGCTCCACTGAGTCATGATAACATTATTCGACTCGTCGGCGTATGTTTGGGCGAAGGACCAATTTTAGTTCTAATGGAACATGCACTTTATAATGATCTGCAACAATACTTGACGCTACGGCGACAGTTTGTGGAAGGCAGCAAGTGCGGCAGGGTCTCTGCTGAGCAGTCGAGAGAGGTGTCCGACGAAGAGTTGACACGACTGGCACGGGAAGCGGCCGAGGCGCTCGTGTACCTGGTGAGATGCAGGCTGGTGCACAGAGACGTGCGCGCGGGGAATTGCCTCATCGATAAGAACCGGTCGCTCAAGTTGGCAGACTTCGGAATGGCTCGGGAGCTGGACGGTGAGGAGCCTCAATACACGACACAGCGGCGAGCACTGTTCCCCGTGCTGTGGATGGCGCCGGAGAGCATACAGTCCGGTATATTCTCGCACGCATCGGATGTGTGGTCGCTCGCAGTGTTACTCTTGGAGATCGCCACTTTCGGCGCGCGCCCCTTCGGAGACTGGTCGGTCGACAGGGTGGTGCGATACGTTAAAACTGGAGGACATGCACCCCTTCCACCTGATATTTCAACTTACACGTTAGTAGCGGATTCATTATATACCTGTTACTGAGAATTTAAAACTGTCGGTTTTCATTACATTTTCTTAAATATCTTTAATGTACAAACATTCGATAAAGTCAATTCAATTATTTTAGTTAGTATGTATAAAGGCACATACCGTCACACGGACTTAAGCTTAGCATTTGTGCTGGTGTGGTCCAGTAGCTATATAACGCAACTGATAATTTATTCTTTAAACGTATTTGTTACAGCCGGAGGCTCGTCCTGGAATGCTGGAATTATGATTCAGAGGCTCGACCGAAGGCGGAATATGTGCGCGACTTTCTGACCCGCAATCCACATGCAATCTCGCCAGCCTTGTTGACACCCCATCCTCCGGAACCTCCGATCCAATTTACTAATACTGAAACAGAAAAATACACATGAGGGAAACTGAATATGGCACAATAACATTTTTGTAACCGGTTCTAATTCTTGTGTTGATGAATCCAAGTCCTCCAAACGCTCATCTAAGTGCCAAGTAGTTGGGGCCACTCAGTGTTTGGCATAATTTGACCCTTAATATTTAATGTGTTTATCAATGACGTACTTCAATCTTTTTAAAATTCTACATATTGTTATTTGCAGATGACACCAACATTTTTAAAATAATAAAAGAAATAGAAGATTGTATAAAATTACTAAATGACTTACTTAACTTAGACAATTATTGTGTACTAGCTGTGCCTGCAACTCCGTTTGCGTCTTACTTATCAACGTATACTCCTCACCACATAATCTGGTATATTGAAGTAAGCAAACACAAAACATGAACACTCGGTACCCATCGGCACGTCGATGTTATCAGTAGCCAATCATTTATTAATATATTTATGTACATCAGTAATTAAGACAAAAAAAAAATTCTTAATCACCAAATTAATCATTCCTAGATGAAATTTATGACACCACTTACAACTAATCTCGTTACAGATTATTCTAAAGCTTACCGTTATACAATATTTGTAGTAGAACCCTCAGATATAAATGTGTAGAGATTGTGTGGGCTACCCGCGGGATAGAGCTACATCAAGTCACATTGACGTGAGAGGAACAGTTAGCACTCAGGTCTACTCCTGCAACGCGCAGAGCTCGTCCCTGTGCCTTGTTGATGATTATATCAAAAGCATAAGCTAACAAATGAAAACGGAGAATGATCGGGTGAAGTGGGGGTGCAATCCGTCTCACTCCGCCTTGGAAGACTTCTACCGAGAAAACCTCACTCAAATGGTTATTTATACTTCTTAAAGTATGATAGAAACATTCTACCGTAATACACACTCACGTTTAACGTAAGTGGCTGAGGAGTTGGATATAGCCCAGACTACTTAATGTTGACATGTGTAGGAGATACCATCGAAGAAACTATCCTCATTAGCCTCACCACGAAATGTCTGCTGTAAGTGGCTGAGGAGTTGGATATAGCCCAGACTACTTAATGTTGACATGTGTAGGAGATACCAGCGAAGAAACTATCCTCATTAGCCTCACCACGAAATGTCTGCTGTAAGTGGCTGAGGAGTTGGATATAGCGCAGAATACTTTATGTGTAAGAGATACCACCGAAGAAACTATCCTCATTAGCCTCACCACGAAATGTCTGCTGTAAGTGGCTGAGGAGTTGGATATAGCGCAGACTACTTAATGTTGACATGTGTAGGAGATACCATAGAAGAAACTATCCTCATCAGCCTCACCACAAAATGTCTGCTGTAAGTGGCTGAGGAGTTGGATATAGCCCAGACTACTTAATGTGTAGGAGATACAACCGAAGAAACTATCCTCATTAGCCTCACCACGAAATGTCTGCTGTAAGTGGCTGAGGAGTTGGATATAGCGCAGACTACTTAATGTTGACATGTGTAGGAGATACCATAGAAGAAACTATCCTCATTAGCCTCACCACGAAATGTCTGCTGTAAGTGGCTGAGGAGTTGGATATAGCGCAGACTACTTAATGTTGACATGTGTAGGAGATACCATAGAAGAAACTATTCCTCATTAGCCTCACCACGAAATGTCTGCTGTAAGTGGCTGAGGAGTTGGATATAGCGCAGACTACTTAATGTTGACATGTGTAGGAGATACCATAGAAGAAACTATCCTCATCAGCCTCACCACGAAATGTCTCTGTAAGTGGCTGAGGAGTTGGATATAGCGCAGACTACTTAATGTTGACATGTGTAGGAGATACCACCGAAGAAATTATCCTCATTAGCCTCACCACGAAATGTCTGCTGTAAGTGGCTGAGGAGTTGGATATAGCGCAGACTACTTTATGTTGACATGTGTAGGAGATACCATCGAAGAAACTATCCTCATTAGCCTCACCACGAAATGCCTGCTGTAAGTGGCTGAGGAGTTGGATATAGCGCAGACTACTTAATGTGTAGGAGATACCACCGAAGAAACTATCCTCATTAGCCTCACCACGAAATGTCTGCTGTAAGTGGCTGAGGAGTTGGATATAGCGCAGACTACTTAATGTGTAGGAGATACCACCGAAGAAACTATCCTCATTAGCCTCACCACGAAATGTCTGCTGTAAGTGGCTGAGGAGTTGGATATAGCGCAGACTACTTAATGTTGACATGTGTAGGAGATACCATAGAAGAAACTATTCCTCATTAGCCTCACCACGAAATGTCTGCTGTAAGTGGCTGAGGAGTTGGATATAGCGCAGACTACTTAATGTTGACATGTGTAGGAGATACCATAGAAGAAACTATCCTCATCAGCCTCACCACGAAATGTCTCTGTAAGTGGCTGAGGAGTTGGATATAGCGCAGACTACTTAATGTTGACATGTGTAGGAGATACCATCGAAGAAACTATCCTCATCAGCCTCACCACGAAATGTCTGCTGTAAGTCGCTGAGGAGTTGGATATAGCGCAGACTACTCACTACTTATTGGTATACACACTACTTAATGCTGCAATATTATCAATGTTGAAAGTCTTAAAAATACTTTACAATAAATTTTAAACCAAACAGACTTGTTGGAAATGAGTTAGAGAAGAGACTTCAAACGGCTGATCAGCCGTCAAGATCTGATCAGATCTTCACACATTTTACCTACTTTAGAACCATCTACAGCAAATTGGTTATCATACAAAAAAGTCGTATGTAATCTAATCGCATTCTCTCTCTCCTGTCACAGACAGACATACGGATATTCACGTTTAACGTATAACACTCCGTCGCGTCGTTGTAGCGTCGGGGGTTAAAAAGTATATCCCATTATGGTATGATCTGCAAATCAGGTATAAAGGCTGAGAGTTTCGTCTGTACCGCTATTAGGATATTTCTCCGTACATTTAAATTTTGGATTTTATTTTAAAAACGCAAATAAATGTTTCAAATTTTTTTATAATAGGTTCAAAATTTCGACCGCATCTGCAGCAATGGCGCTGTAGTCGCGTTAGTCTGGCTGTTTTATTTGTGCAATATTACAAAATATTACTGTAAAAACCGATAACTATAAAATAATACATAATAACTACACTTTACACCGACAACGCCATCTATATGACAGAAGAAAAAGAAAATTAATAAAATAAACAACATGTTATCAAAACATCTTATTTAAAAATTAAAAAAACATTTTATATTATTGTAAAATATTACATAATGGTATTGTAAAATCCAAATGCAGATTTTTGATTATACTATGAGACAATTACCAATCACGTGGCGCCATCTACGGGACGTGTGACAGGTTCAACTACATAAATAAAATTTGTAAATGAATATATTTTTTGATTGAGTGAACCGATTCCGATGCAACAAAGACTAAATGTTACTCCGAAGTTAGCGCTACAATTATATATAAACGTCAATCGAGTGGAGTCAGTAGTTTTTGCGTTTATCGCGCACAAACAAACGTCAAACAGACAATTTATTTAAAAACTTTTGAAATGGTATCTATATGTTATTTGAAGTACAGACACGGCAAGTCTACAGATTTATTATATGTATAGATGGGAAATAAATCCCGCTATCTTGAATTTTTTTTCTAGTCATCACATAGAACTTGAGGCCCTGATCATTTTTTTCCAATAAACCACTCTTCCATCTTATATACTTTCTGAGATAGACGCCGGCGAAATGTGTATGGCCCCCATTTTAAATCCGCCATTTTGAATTTTTTTTCAACTCATTGTGAATTGAATGAGGTTTCGAATGATATTTGTTCGAGCACCTTCCACCTATCTTAAATATCCTGGCTGTTCTCTTCCCCATCTCCGAATTCCTCAATCATTAGCTCTCTCCATATTTCTCTTCTGAATTCGTCTTCTATACGAAACCATGAGTGAAAAAAATATTTTTCATATTTTTCAAACTTTACAGGAGAGGTTTTCAATGAGTCGGTGAATCAGCACAAGCAGCTATATGTCGGGGATTTTAAAACGATGTGAAAGGAGATGGAAGGAGGAAGATGGGGAATATTGGGGAACACTAAAAGGGGGGTGATGGTATTGAATGGAATATTGGGTAAACGCAATGTAGATACTCCTATTGAACCGATAAATGATCTCTAACAATTACGAGAGAAACCTAAGCAGTGCCTTGGACTTGTGACCAAGGTAAAGAAATTCCTTAACCCTACACCTTGGTCACAAGTCCAAGGCACTGCTTAGGTTCCTGTCACAATAGTTCCTGTCAGCATAGTACGAGATCGTAACGTTTAGTTTCTCCCGTGAGGGGACGGGTTAGAATACAATTCCCCTCTGCCGCTGGGAGAGCATATCGTAAGAGTCGAGTAACCCAGTACCCCCTTGGTGGTAGGGGATCTGTTCCCCGACTGGCTTGCGACCACCAGCATGCGAATCCGACCGCCAAGTGTCTCTGACGCGTTCCGGCCGAGCCGCATTTGGGCCAGACCTACCCCTCCCTCTCCCATCCCATTTCTGCTGCGATTCCAATGCACACCGACTTCTTGCTCAGGGTCCATTGGAACCGCAGCAGTCTTCTCTTCGCTTCCTCTCCTCACTCTATCTTCGAGGCGACAACGCATCGACAAAACAAGAGATACCCTCCAGTTTTGTCGATGTCCATGGGCGACGGTGGCCAATTTCCATCAGGTGGACAGTCTGCTCGTTTGTCCCTTGTCTATCATTAAAAAAAAATCCTGACCTGTTGCGCCCGTATAGCTTATATTATAGGCCATCCGTTGTGAACGTACGATGCTTATAAATGATTGTACATTCCATTCCTTCTTTTTGTTTTTGTTGTCTCCGACTCCAATAATTCCGTTGAATTCTGACACCTGTCATATTTTAACATTTTAGATATGTTTCAGATTTAATAACGAATCCGAGATCATTCATTTCATTGTGTGAATGTAGTCTGGACGAAGGCACAATTCACATTTATTGTTTTCTTGCTCAAAACATTTTTGTAAACTATATGGTACTCTCTTATTCTATCCCTCGTTCTATTGATGATATTTCCTTCTATTAGTGTTTTGTCAGCGTCATGTATTTATGATTAAAATTAAATCTACGACTGTAAATTGTATACTAACTGTATATAATATTTATTAGAATCAATCGGCAACACTGTAGCGCTGCAGCTGGCAACACCAGCTGGGGACAGTGACAGTGACGTAGGTTGTCTTGTTGTTTTTGGTTGGTGTTATTAACTAGCATTATCAGATAAAAGGACACAAAGCAAGAAGACTAAATAATAGATCATCGAGGATAGTGGAACAGACAAAGAGCTCCAGCGTCGATGCGACGCACTGGCTGACTGGCTGACAACACAACCACTATGGGGATCTTTGGAACTTCTTCTCCATTCGATCAGGACGTTGGTGAGATCTTATGTGTCATACCGTCATCACTTATCGCTCTCTTTTTTAAATTCAAAACTCAAAACTTAGATAAAATATTTTTAACAGGAAATCCGACATAAACACAATTCTAAGTAGTAGTTATAATAATAAATATATAATAATAGATGCCTTACCAAAGGACCCCAAATTATTGAACCTATATATCACTTGCCAAGTCATTCTCATGTGGATAGACAGTGACTTTCTCATACTTAACAAATAATGTAAAAAACATGATTCAGTGCTACTTAGAGACATACCATGAAACCATTATTTTAATAACTGCTGGCTGTATCTGCCGTTTGTTTATAAACAGTATATAAGCAAGAGGAACATTTAACATGAGAGTTTCTTTGGTTGCATTTTAGAAAATAATTTGGGACATAGGTGATGTAAATATTGCATCAGCACTTTTCTTTAATTGTCAATTAGATTAATTAATCAATTTCAAGAATTAACTTTGATCATATAGGTTTAATAAGACAGGCAAGTTTTATTTTCTAAAATTTAATTTTAAATTAAAATTAGGTGTAAAGAAATCATTTCTTTTAAATCCTTCGGCTCCTGCAAATGTAATTTATACTATTGTTTAGTAACATGGTAGTGTATGGTGTGTATTTAAAGGGATATGACCATTTTGTTAGTAGTGATCCAATTATTATAAATATTTCAACGATGGATAGTTTAACTATTACTTAGTACCATAGTTGGTGTAGGGTTAAAAATAAATTATATTAATGTTAATAAATTTATTCAAACTCCATAAGTATGTAAATTTTGTTAGATATTAGCCCATTACTAACATGATGTGTCAAAAATTTAAACAAACAAGGAGACGGATGTAATAGGACAACTCATTTTATCTCATTATCGTCATCGCAATCCATTAATGCCCCACTGATGGAGGTTGGCAGTGCGGGTTGGCAGACTTCACATACTAATAGAGCATATGGAGAACTCTCAGGAGTGCACATTGTTTTCCTTCACCGTTAAAGCAAGTGATATTTGATTGCTTAAAACACACAACTCACAAAAGTCAGAGGTGTGTGCCCAGAATGGAGCTCGAACTCTTAATCTGCATATGTAATATATGATTGCAAGTTATAATTTTTCTTTTAAAAAAAATTAAATTGAGTTTTTAAGATTTAATGAATTTTAGTTACAAAGAAACATCAGGTCTTCAATAAAAGTATCATTTTATATTTATATGTAGGGAAAGGAGAGTCTCCCCCCACTCCTGGGAGACTTGGGTACAGTTATTTTACCAAGCTATTGTGAAAATAACATTTGAGTTTGAATATTTAGCTTTTTTATTACTCATTAATATTATGATTCATTTATTCAAGAGCACATTATAGTAGTTTTAAATATATCAGGTTTATAAGATTAAGTTCGAAACATTATAAGATTATATTGATTGGGTAACTTTAATGGGGCGCACTTGATAAATGTTTGTTACCTCAGAACTCCGTCATTTATGAACCGAATTGGGAATTTCTTTTTGTGTTTCGTTGGGTATGCTTACAAATTGGTCACATTTTTTTCAAATTCCAGTTCTGATGGTGGGATCCTTAAGGAATTGACAGAACTCCTCAAAAGATATAAGCACACATATAGCGATTTTGATAATTTCAGAGGGGTTTCAAGCATTTGCATTCAGAACTTATCATTTGGTGAAGTAGAATTGATGAGGAAGACCACTGATAGCCATAATATGGTTAAGAATGTAAAGCAACTATTACTATGAGAAATTTTAAATAAGTAATTTTCATGTTGATGTTACCAGTAGATTCTTAGACCTTCCGGCTTCATCTACCATGAGTTGATGATGACGCCCGAAGGTATGTACTGGAACACAGGCATGGGACAACGTAAACTAGTCGTGTTTGAGTTTAAAGGAATTGTGTTAAAGTGTACTTTGGCTGTAAGTGATTTTTTAATGGTAATGTTCGTCTGTCTTTCTATATCGTATCTCCCGAAAGTCTGGGCCGATTTTGATGCGGATTTTTCTGTATGGAAGTAGATGGAATTAAGATGCCATCGTTTTATAAAATTTAACAGTATATATGTGTATTTGTTTGTGACATCGTAGCTCCGGAAAGACTGGGTTGATTTTTATGCGGATTTTTCTGTGTGGAAGCAGATGGGATCAAGGTGCCATCATTATATAAGTTTAACAGTGTATATGTGTATCTGTCTGTGAAATCGTAATAACCTGATAAATGAACCCATTTTGGTGCGGTTGTTTATACTCGATATTTCAGGTGATATAGATGGTTGTTACCTATAATTTATTAAGAGCTGAAGTCTATTTGTTGAGTAAGTGCAGTAGATTGGAGATGGAAGGGTGAGTAGAGTAGTGCAGATTAGTACTTGAGATGAAGGTTGAGTGAGTAGGTACTTTGTGAATAGGTAAATTGAGTGAGTCACTTTGTGAATGTAAAATATGCATGGATGAGTAGATAGTCAACGAGTGAATTGGTGATTTAGTGAGTGATTGAATGAGTAAACAGGTGAGAGGGTGAATTAGTGGATGAGCGATAAATGAGTTTCAGAACATATTCACTAAAAAGCAAAAAATAAAACTTTTTTAACAAAACATTGAACCGACTTCAAACTCTAAAAATGCACTAAAAAGTAAGAAATAATAAGCTTATTTATTAACCTCCCTTTATTAGGGCAATAATATACAATAATTGATATTTTTGTAGTCGCTTCAATGTTTTGTTAAAAATGTTTTATTGTACTATTTTTTTTAATTATCTTGTTTAACGGCTCTGGATACCTTTTTGTACTAAACAAGACTGATTAAACTGGCAAAATTATGCTTATTTCAGATAATAATTTAAGAAAAAGTATTTCAGATATAATTAGTTTCAGTTAGCACCAAAGATTTAAGATAGTGATATAAATGGAAATTAAGGAATACAGATTAGCCACTAATTAAACTGGCAAAATTATGCTTGGTTTTAAGTGTAATTGTTGAATTGTACCGTCCGGATAAATTCTGCATGAAATAATAATAAAACCCTTGCAAACTCTTTCACTTCTTAGATTAAAGTGCAAAAATAACGGAGGGGGGGGGGGGTCTAGTATCCCTCTTTTCCTATAGATAAATACTATCAAATATTTTTAAACAGAAAAGTAATTAGATTCAATTGCATGTTGTGAAGATGGCTCCAGTTGTATACTTTCAAACTTTAAGAGCTAATCAAATTATTTGATTTAATGTTTGGAAACAACTAACAATTCTCATTATCGAATGGCGTACTAATGGCGACAACACATTTCAACAGAAAGGGCGACAAATGAGAACAACACAAATGAAGAATGGGGCTTAATTCTTGAGATATGCGACCGCGCGGGCGCCAGCGCGACTAACTCGCGCGACTGCCTGCGCGCCGTGCTGCGCCGCCTGGGCCATGCGGACCCGCACGTGCAGATGCACGCCGCCACGCTGCTCGACGCCTGCGTCTCCAACTGCGGCCGCCTGTTCCACCTGGAGGTGGCGTCGCGCGACTTCGAAGCCGAGTTCCGCAGGCTGGTGCTGCGCGCGCAGCCTGCCGTCGCACAGAAACTGCGCACGATGCTGCGCAAGTGGGCCGAGGGCGAGTTCCGCAACGACCCGCAGCTGGACCTTATCCCCTCGCTGCACGCCAAACTCTGCGCTGAGGCCGGAGAGAAACCTGCCACCACGGCTGCCCCCGCTACTGATACTCAAGTATGCTATTAAATATGTTCTGAATATTATTTATCCAAGAAATCAAGAGTTGAAACCCCCCTCCTGAAGCCATTGATATTTAAATCCTTTGCTTGATATAAAATAAAAGCTTTAAAAAAATAGTTATGAATATAAGATATTTTTATTTTAATTCACATAAATAGAGTTTAAATTATTATATAATTATTGAATACTCATAAGTAGTGGAAATGTCAAGAACAGATATAGAATGTTGCATATAAGCATATGGACATTGCATTGCATTGCACTATTGCAGGCGGTGAGTGCAGCAGAGAAGCGTGAACAAGAAGAACTCGCACGCGCTATAGCTCTTTCATTACGCGAGGCGGGGGGATCTGGGGGGACCGGTGGAGGAACGCTATATCCTCGCGTAGATGAATCCCCCGCCCCCGCGACGGGAGCCCCCGCTCCCCCGGCACAGGCACCCGCTCGAAAGGTCCGAGCCCTATATGACTTTGAAGCAGCTGAGGATAATGAATTAACTTTTCTTGCTGGAGAAATTGGTGAGTCGAGAGAGTTTTATGTTTTAAATTATATAAAGTACAACTATCGAAATAAATATGTGTGTGTTTGTGTGTGTTGCAGTGCACGTGACGGACTCAAGCGACCCCAACTGGTGGAAAGGTTTCAACGAGCGCGGCGAGGGGCTTTTCCCCGCCAACTTCGTGACCGCGGATCTACAGGAGCCCCCCCCGCCTCCGACATCGCAAACTGGTGAGATCGGCCACCTTCGTACGCAGTTCGGTCACTGAGACACAGTGTATCAGCTTAGCTTTTAAATTCATATCAAAATCATTTAGTATGGCTACATCATTACATGATGAAAGCCTCATTGATGGTCTACTAGTGTCACGAGCGTTACATTTACTTATTTTTTAAAATAATATTTGATTTTATATAACTCGGGACCATTCAACATTTAGACAACTAATATAATATTTATATAAAACAGAACTTTGACTATGTATGAAATTGGTGCTTTATGAACATTAACTCTTTACTATATGTAGCAGTTACCGAAGGGCGCAGCGGTGGCAAGACCGTACAGTTCCTGGAGGCGGAGGAGGTGCCCGCCATCGACGAGGCCGCCATGGACCAGGCGCTGGCCCTGCTGCATGAGGCAGACCCCACGGTGCCCGACGACGACGTCGCGTTGCCTGCGCTTGAAGCCAAGGTCCAGTTCATTCTAACTCAAACTTAATGTTTAAAAATAATATTATTTTTCATAACCTGATGAAGTGTCCGGTGGCAGGTGCACCGCATGGGCGGGCTGGTGGACACGGCGCTGGAGCGCGCGGACCGGCGCCACGCGCGCCTCACGCAGCTCAGCGCCGAGCTGGTGGACGCGCTCAACCTCTACCACGAGCTGATGCGAGACCCCATCGCAATGGTAACCCACTCCCCCAAACCTCATACGCCCGTACCCCCTAACAGTTATACAACCAATATATGACAACTTGTATATGATAATTCTTTTTCCTTGCTCACATTATTCTACATTTTTAACATCTAAAATAAAATATCGCCATTGTCTGAATTTTAGGGATATATCTTGTTGATTCAACACATTTAATTAAATACGTTGTTTAATTTGAGGGGAAAGTTTTACTGTATCGACGAGATGAACATTAAATGTGTGACAGTTACGAAACCACAGATCACAACTACATAACAGATTCCGCATGTTGAACATTTAGTTCCGTGTCAAGTGCGTGGCGCGCGACATACTTGCTGTAGTGATGGGATAGGGACCTTAAATATTTTTGCTGATGTCGATAATTTTGACAATTTATTGATTTTCCAAAAATACATAAACGAGTGTATCAATCAATCAATCAATCTTTGTGTTACAAATACAATACAATGTATGAGATATTCTGCTTTAAGGGGCCAGTCCCTAAAAATCGCGCGAATGTGCACTTACGGTTTTAAAAATATTAAAGAACTCACTTCATTGATTGACACTAGAAAAAAATCTCCAATGCCTAATAGATGAGTCTACACTTACGCCGTGAGATAATCCTAAAATAATCCTTAATTTTCGAGAAAAACAATTGTCAACATTGATCAAAAACATTGAAATCTGTTTCTCCTATTTTAACTTTCTATGGTATTTAGTTCTAATATTTGAAAATATTTTTATTTAAATCTTGAGAAGAAAGCTTAAATAATACATTCACTCTTCAAGATTTTCATTAAGTCAAACTAAAAAACAATAATTGAAGCCTAAATTAGATCATCAATTTTTTTAGCGGAAATCGTTCCCGCTGCCCATACATTTTAGTATGAAGTAAGTAGCCTACATAATTCTACTATATACGTAATCTACTATACAATGGTAACAAAAAGAAGTTCTTTGAAGTCTACAACACAATAATCAGATAAACACAAACATTGCCAAATCCCTATATTTAAAGATATAAAATTTAATTAATTAATAGTAACTTTAAAGTAATGTCTTGTAATAGGTATAGAAAAAGAAAATAACTTGGTCAATAAAAAAAATATGTCAATCTGTAAGTAATACTGTGTCAATTTAAATACATTTTTGATTAAAAAAAGTCATTGATATTATAGAATAATTTGTCAAGAAGAAAGTCAAACAGTTATCTCTTTAATTTCGTTAATCGCAGCTCACGAATTCTCTTGTCTAAATGATTGTAAATGCGGATTGCCATACAATGCATATTTTTTTTAATGTAGTGTCAACTTTTGATGTGGCACATATAACATTTCGTATCCTGCTACCAGTTACTTCTTTGTTTGTTTTAAATAAATGTATGTTCTTCTTGACAAATACACAAATTTCGTATATATATAAACACAATTCGCCTCTGACAGTTTAAACATTAAATCCATTATAACTTGAGCTCTGCTGGACTGGACCAATTTAATATTTTCTTTAAAAACAGAATTGTTAAAGTATATGTAAATCTAATCAGGACGCGTGCGCACAAGTCTGGTAACTGGTCGATACTAAATTAGTGTTTACGAGCGCCGTCTCGTATATGTGACAAATCACATATGTGTGACACACTTTTTTGCCCTGAATGCGGCATCTATTGTGTAGTTGTGATCTGGGTACGAAACCCACCGATTTGAAATGCGATTTTTTGTTTATGTCAATTTTCCAGTAGTTATTCTGCCACTCGGGACGGAGACAAATACAATACATCATGAAACTCGTTTCAGCCGTTGTCGAGTTACAAGTGTTCGATTAAACCCGACTTGGTTTTATATATATATAGATATATGCTTGTGTTCTTAGGGCATGCGTGATCCGAAGCCTATGTACCAGGGCTACCCTATGCCAGGGGTGCTGCCCCCTGGCGCCATACCTATGCAGCCCCCCGGCGTCCTGCCGCCCGGTGCCGGGCCAATGCCCCCGCCGCCAGCGCAACCTCCGATGCCTCACCAGCCCCTACCACCTAGGTAAGCAACTACTTCGAATTGTAGGCAAAAAATCCTTCATATCTATCCTAATCTTTGTACGTCTACCTATGGCAGGCAATATAGCCAGCAGAGGTTTAAATTAAACTACAGGCAATATTTATTAAATGAACAAAATGTAACATAATTAATAAATGATAAAGGTTGATAAGAGGTAGATGGAGAATGAACAAAAACTTTCTGAATAGTTTACAGTGCTCATAATGTGTAAGTGCTTGAGGTGGCGCTACGGGCTCCAAGGTTATAGCAATATATAGAAATATCAAGTATTCATTGTCAGATATTATTATACATAATTTAATTCCTTTACAACATTCCAATAAACCTTACAAAATTAATTATGTTCTGAGACGTAGACAGGATACATGTATCTGTGAGCAGCTCTGCACTCGAGCTATAAATAAATAATTTAATATTGCAATAAATAACAGGAAACTGCTACACAAAATCAATAAGGTTTAAGTGCAGCCACAGATCACAACTACACAATAGATGCCGAGTTCAAGCCAGAAAAGTGTGCAGAAAAGTGTGTCACACATATGTGATTTGTCACATATACGAGACGGCGCTCGTAAACACTAACTTAGTATCGACCAGTTACCAGACCTGTGCGCACGCGTCCTGATTAGACTTACATATACTTTAACAATTCTGTTTTTAAAGAAAAATTTAATTTAGTCCAGTTTAGCAGAGCTCAAGTTATAATATAATTCGAAATCGAAAAATATAACTTAAATAGTTATATTTTTCGATATTATATCGATGTTATATATACATATTTTCCAAAAAAATGTGATGCACTTGTAGACATAAAATCATTATCGGTTAGACCTGTGCGGACGCGTCCTCGTTAGCTTTTCTTACAGTCAAATAATTATTTTTTTAAGAAATCTTACGAAAATGAGTTCTTGTGCTATAAAATGGTGTGGAAGCTCATCCAGAAATTTTATTTTATTGTCTTTTACGAACTTTTTTTATAATCAATACAATGTCAAAATTATCGACATCAGCATAAATATTTAACATCCCTATCCCATCACTACAGCAAGTATGTCGCGCGCCACGCACTTGACACGGAAGTAAATGTTCAACATGCGGAATCTGTTATGTAGTTGCGATCTGTGGCTGCTATTTGATTTGATTATTATGACGCCATGTTGCAGATGCTGAGCTGCACACCACCGCTACACTACACGACAGCACGCGACCCCGCCTGTCTGTACATAACGTTCGCCATTCCTTGTAACTCATATTATAAATTATTGTGATGATTGTTTATTGCGTACGCTACATTAATATATTGATTATTTAAAATTACTCGTTTTATTGTATTAAAAGGGTTAGTAATCACTTAATGAGTTCCCATAATGGCTTCCTTACGCTTTAGCTCATCCTATTGATGAACTCCACTCAGATGGTGTATAAACATTCTTAGGTCTTGAAACTTTTTTAAATTCTGACATGTATGGAATCACTTATCACCCTCATCCTGTTTATGTCCTTGTGCAAGGAAAGTATGTTTAAGATGTATATAAAAAACATTATTCTATTTTGGCCAGTAGAATTATCTGATCAAAGTCTAATGTCATCACAGCCTCTTTAGTGTTAAGTCAATAAGCTATTTCGTTTGAGCCCTTCATAGCTAAATAGGTTTGTTCATTCCACAAGCAGTACCAGTAGCAGGTGCGAACCAAATGTGCAATGTTAAACACGAATAACTTATGAACTTCCAATCGCCTACAATAATATAATTTCACCACTAGGAGCCGCCAACACTTTAGATGTGTTAGGATTATTTCGTGTGTTATGTTTATCGTTCTGTTTAAAAGATCTACACACATTTTTATTGATGTGATTTTCAAAGTAGTATTTCCAACGTTATTGGACTGTTGTTTGGATCAAACCACTCTTTATATAAATCAAACGTTTGAGTTTAAGTTTATTGACGAAATATAAAGTTACAAAGATATAACTTAAACTAAATACAACTGTAGTTATCTATACTATTATATAAAGAGGAAAGATTTGATTTTTTTTATGTTTGTATGTTTGTTGCGAATAGGCTCGAAAAGTACTGAACCGATTTTGAAAATTCTTTCACCGATAGGAAGCTACATCCTTTCCGGGTAACACAGTGTTAGTATGTGGTGTTGCCATAAATACTCTATTTAAAAAGATATGTTCATTTAAGTGCCATAAGGTGGTCATTTTGTAAATTGAAGAGATTCTCAGAAACTACAAATCCGATTTAAAAAATTTTTTCACTGATAGAAAACCACACTATTCGTGAGTGATAAAAGTGATTTAGTGTTGCCATATACATTTATTAATTAATTGAATATGGCCGTTTTGATTTTAAAAATTCTTTCACTGAGAGAAGTCTATAGTATTTCCGTCTCTCTTCTTCTTATAATACTATCAGTCTCTCATCCTCTCTCTTTAATTTTTATTTTTATCTTTTCAGAATTATTAGCCTCGTTTCACTTTCTTTCTTTTGATTATCTCTCTCTCTCTCCCTTTCTCTCTCTCCCTTTCTCTCTCTCCCTTTCTCTCTCTCCTTTACCTATTCAATTTTATTTTTGCTTTGTCCTCCCTCTTTTATTATCTGTCGCTTTTCTTTTATTTTTGTTTCTATTATTTTTCTTTTTATAACTTTTTCTTACTCTCTCTCTTTTTTCAAATAATGAAAAACTAGACAATTTAGGGACATCAATTATAATATTGCTTTAAATACCCGGAGCGAAGCGAGGGCAGGCAGCTAGTATTTTATAACTTAAGTTAGTTCCACACACATTATGCAGTCTAAATGAAGATGTTTTATCCTATTCATGAGTTAAGTAGTCTCTGTAACCGTACTAGGATTACCTGTATTATAGCATACAGCTCCAAAGCCTTCGATACTTGACTTGAAGGGGAATTATGATAAAATGTTTGTTAAAAAGTTATGTTAAAATGTTTTTTTGTAAAACTTAATGATCCATTTAAATAAAGTTTATTAATGTGTTTACGACAATAGTGTGAATCAACGCGCGCGAATGAGTCCACGCGGTCACAAATACTTTTGATCATTTCCTGGTCTATAGATATTTTATGGTGACCATACCTACCCGTATTGTCGACTAAAGTAAAGCTAACGGTTTAATGGATTGAGTTAGTTGAACAGGTGCCATGGAAGCATGTTGCAGTGTGCTGTTTTAATGGCTTTAACTCTTCATCGTCATCAAAGATGTCTTGCATCATATTCAAATATTTTATATCTCATCAGTCAAGTTTAATATCTCATCAGCTTCAAATGGTAACGAAGAAGCTGAATAAAATCTGTTTGTATATTGTACGCTATGTAGCAATAATAATAATAATAATATTTTTTTATTTCAGATATAAAAAATCCATATATATATATATCTAGTTATGTTAGTATGGCTTATCCTATGTTAGTAACTTATACAATCTAACAACTTAATAAATATTACCGCCTATTATTCATGTGTACACCTTTCCAACTCCTCCAGAGTGGGCTATCCCACTTAACCGCCAATGTGCTGAGAAGTGTGTTAGTGCTCTTCATGAGTCTGCTCATCATGGAAACGACACGTCTGCGGTTGATCGCATAGAAATCATATATATGAGCATCTGCAAACATTGCCGACGCACTGCAGTGTCGAGGCTTACCCAGCACATTGTTGTACTGCACACGCAGGGCGCTGTATTACCACAGACTGCACGTGTAAAATGATTGACAGTATGCTTTGAACAATATTAGCTTAACCTCCCTTATCAAACAATGTAGGCAGGGTTAGAAAAAAAAACAGTTCTTTTTAAATTTTACAAAACAAACAGTTCAAATTGTTATAAACATGAGTCTTTTTTGTTTTGACGTGACAACGTCTTATAAATTGGTTTGCCGGGTGACACTTCAAGAAACTGCGTTACGCTCCGCTCACGTTATGCGCTCACAATGAGAGCGAGTGAGAGGCACGCGTCCCTTCCACTCGGGCATGGTTAGCCCGCCTAAGAGCGAGAGAGACAGACATAAAAAGTGAAAGGCACGCGTCCCTTCCACTCGAGCACAGTTAGCCAAAGGTAAAAATAAAATTTTGTTAATATGAAATTCAGTGCGAGATTCTTTGTATAAATTAATGTTTTAAATATAATTCTTTGTATAAATAAATGTTTTAAATTATTACTATTATTTCATCCTTCTTCCTACTATACGAATGAATATTCACATTAAAATTATTTTACCACTCAAAGTCGTTGTCACGTAAAACTTTCGCCCGTATACCGACTTTACAGGCAACCAATTTTTTTTTTTAGCTTAGACTATTAATTTTAAATGAAATAGACCTATATTAATTGATTTCTAGACTAGATATTTTCAAATTCGCCATAATAAATTAAATATTTACAAAAATATATTTTTATCATATATTATTATGCAACATTGAATAATAAACATTTATTCAATGTTGCATGTGTACCTCTCTCTAATCCGCACTAAACGCTTCACATTCAGCCTGAAGGTATTCTTAGGGTGACGTCACAATACAATTATTGTAACATTGTATACATTAGGCAGAACATTACGTTATTTTCCAAACATATTGACACACACAGTATAAATACTAGAAATAAAAATAAACTTGTAACGCCGTACCATCGTCTCAGTCAGTAATAGCTTCATGGGGCTTGGTGTTGGGGTTGGTGTCGCATCTATAATAAGATTCCACAGCCTACATTAGATATGCTACAAAACTTACATTTAAAAGTGTTTAGTAAATAAAGCTTACTACTCTGTACAAGATTACTTGAACGATGACAAAGCTTGGATTCTAAATGACGTTGATGCTCAGCTGAATGATTATACCTTTGTAACAGAACACAGACAGACTGATGTAAACGATGGCATTTTGAAAAGAGTAACTGTGGAGTTTGTTGCCAGTTCTTCTCACCAGGAAACTGCTTTCCGAACTGGCGGTAGCTTCAGACAAACTGACTGACTGACCTATTTTGACGTGTCAAAAGTACTTTGTAAAAAGTCTATTTGAATAAAATATTTTGAGTTTGAATCTATAAAATTTCATTTTTTTGTGATGTAACAACATATAATTAAATATAATTTCCATTTTTAGGATTCTTCCCCACACCGGTGCTATAAGAGCTTGCTTCTTGCAAAAAATCGTGTTCCTAAGTCAAAAAACGAAGCCTGGGAATTTTAATTTATCTCAAAAATCTAAATTATAATACTTGAGATAAAAGCGGCTGCGGGTTTTTATTAAACTGGTTTAGCAATCTGTTATTTCTACATATTTGAGGAACTAGAGATTAGAATATAAATTTCATCTTGATTTCTTCACGTTTTTTGAGAAAAAGGGTCTTGCGTGACAGTCAAAAAAGGTAATTTTCTAATGATGTAGAAAAAAATTTACAGTTTCTTAATTTTATTCTTTATTTGTGCTATGAGACCTTACTTCATGGTAAATTTCACGACGCTAGGTCATTGGGAAGTACCTTATCCACCATTGATTCATTAACGGTCATATCTTTTCAACGCGTGGACATAAAACTTTGATTGTTTGCCAGGCTTAAGGTTTTGATATTAATTTCAACTTGATACCTCCATGCGATCCTGAGATAAAGGGTCTTGACAGACGGACAACGAAGTGATCCTATAAGGGTTTTAAGGTCTTCTTCTTCTTCTTCTTCTTCCTCGTTCCCTCAATGCTGAGGATCGCGACCACGTATAAGCAGTTTCCATTGGGTGCGGTCATATGCGGAGTGAACCGCACGGTGCATGCTGCCGCCTACTGCCTTCTTAATTGCGTCAGACCATTTTGTAGGCGCCCTTCCCTGAGCGCGTCTGCCGTCCACCTTTCCTAAGATAATCTGCTTCTCCAGACAATGCTTTGATGATCGCATAATGTGTCCAAAGAAACTAAGGGCTCTTTGTCGGCAGACTTCGGAGAGCCGTGTGCTGATTTTAAGCTCCTTTAGTATGGACTCGTTAGTTCTTTTGGCAGTCCAAGGTATAGGGAGCAGCCTACGCCAACACCACATCTCGAAAGCATCTATTTTACAGCTGTCACGACTTCTGACAGTCCAAGTTTCGGCACCATATAGAAATATAGAGAAGACCAGAGCTCGAACCAGGCGCACTTTAGTTATATGTCTAATACTTCTGTTCTTCCAGATTTTGTCAAGGTTAGCCATAGCACTTTTGGCCATACCGGCTCTACGGCGAATTTCATCAGTGCAACCACCATCACTGGTTATCAATGACCCAAGATACACAAATTCGCTGACTTTTTCATATCCGTAGAGTGCGTCGGTTACTGGAAGTACTTCTGCTCTGTCTACCACCATTACTTTTGTTTTAGAATGGTTGATCTTGAGACCGAGCGCGGTACTCTCTTCTTCAACTTTTTTCAGAAGAGTTGCCATCTCCACTTCACTCGACGCAACTATCGTCGTGTCGTCTGCATATCTGAGATTATTGATTCTGCGACCGCCAACTGCAACTCCGCCATTCCAGCCATCGAGGGCTTTCCTCATTATATGTTCCCCGTACAAATTGAACAACTTGGGAGACAGAATGCATCCCTGTCGTACGCCGCGTTCTGTGTGAAAAACTTTGGATTTCTGGTTTTCCAGTTTAACGAAGCTTGAGCCATTAAGATATAAATTCTGTATCAGGAAGACAAGATGTTTAGGCACGCCCATCTCTACAAGCACGTCGCATGTTTTTCGACTTCACTGCATATGTGGTTAATGTGCTCGTCTCTGTCTCTTCTCGTGGATCTTTGAACTTCGGCATGTAACTTGTTATAACGATTTATCTCAGTTTCAGTCTTCAGTCCTTTACATTTCAGAATCTTCCTTTCTTCAATCAGCGCCCATGACTCTTTACTTATCCACTCTTCCTTTTTTGTCACAGTTTTGAACAGATTCCTACTCTCCTTCGCGGCACCTAGGACAACATCCTTAAGGTTATTCCAGTCCGCTTCACTAGAGTCAAAAGGGTCCCATTCTTGAGACTTAATCTCGATGTTAACTATTTTACGGAAGTGGTCTAAGGCTGATTTATTAAGTAAAATGGTCTTTTCGTGTTTCGACCGGGTACTTTATAGGCGAATTCTGAAGTCAGCTATTAGAAGTTGATGGTCACTGCCGCAATCGGCACCAGGGAGAGTTTTGGCATTCGTAACTGATGATCGCCATCTGGATTTAATCGTTATGAAATCAATCTGATTTCTATGGCCCTGCGGGGAAGTCCATGTGTAAAGCCTTCTTGGGTGGTTTTCAAACCATGTATTCATAATAGTCAGCTGATTTTCTACGCAATATTGGAAAAATTTTTCGCCTCTATCATTTCGTACTCCCAATCCATGTCCACCGACAACTGCACCTTCGAGTGGATCTCCTTTAGTGTAGCCAACTTTTGCGTTCCAGTCTCCCTGCACGATAGTTACTTCCTTAGATGGTATGGCGCGTAACAGAGCATCAAGATCAGCATAGAATTGGTCTGAAGCTTCCTCGTCCGACTGAGAAGTAGGTGCATACACCTGAATTATATTAATTGGTGTGGGACTAGCATCAAGTTTTAAAGCGATCATTCTATCGTTTGGAGTTATATATCCTTTGACGCTGTTTTGTAGTTTCTTAGGTATAATGATGGCAACTCCATTATTACTATGGTCTTCGGCACCGGTGAAATACATAGTATTGCCGTTATTTGTCATAAAATGACCACTGCCTCTTCGATACACCTCACTGAGTCCCAAGATGTCAATATTGCATCTATTCATCTCCTTCTCTATGACTTCAAGCTTTCCCACTTTTAGAAGCCCTCTAACATTCCAAGTCCCAATGCGAAGGTGTTTACGAAGTGGTCTTTTAATTAAGTTTTTATCATCACCAGTAGCATAATTTCCACTCACTGCCTGATGGTTCGCAGGTAAGTGGCCGGTTGCATACTTCACACCATGCAACCCGGAATCGCGATGGCGCCGAGGGTCAGTCGGATCACATGACGTCACATTTATCTTATTGGAACTGTTCATAGTGGTTTTCTTGGGGTTAATAGTGCAGTAGTTCCCCGTGGCTTTCTGCACCAGACATTTTAGGGGACATTTAATCCCCAAGGCCGCTGCAGCCTCTTCCATCCGGTTGTCCGAGTGGGTGTATGGATATACCGCCAATGCTCGGTCGCCAGAGCCTCGTCCGTTGTCTAGCAGGGAGCACCACGGCATAGTATACGCCACGCCGTTGCCCTTCGGCACGTGCAGGTGAGGTTGACATTTGGGTCGGTAAAGATGTTATAACCGCTCTCCCCTTACTCCCCGGGTAAGGGGAGAGTAAGGTACGGACCCTAAAAACACGGTTTTAATTCTAACTGATTTAAACATGTGTTTTAAAACAACTTGTTTTAGTTATACCAACCCTGAATGTGGGTAGTACTAAATAAACATTAATCCACTTTCCCTTCCGGTGTGTAAGAACGGTAAATAGTAAACAACACAAACCACGTAATTAAAATAAAAATATACGGCCAATGTGTCTGTTTTGAAAATAAAACTAGTATAAGGGCCAAAGTATCACATTAGCCCTTCCATCCAGAATTTAAAAAAACTCTCGTAGTTGTTTTAAATTATACGTACCTCATGTACCTACAAAAAAGAACTACGTATTACGTAAAAATCTATCTTATTATGTTAGTGAAGACAATATATAACCTTTAGTGCAAACGTAAGTTTACTTTATTATCTATTGTCGTTATCGAGGTCGAGTGGTGGAGGTGAGAGTTAATATATTATGAAAGAGCTCTTCAAACCTGCTCCAAAATTCCCACTTTTACTAGACTTGGAATAATATTTGGACGTCATGTTACACTAATCCCACCAAAAACATTTTCATGGAAAATAACTAAACAACTGACAATGAATCTAAGGCAATTATACGGCTGACTATATATACAAACAAGCCTCTAAAGGAAACTGTCTCGCACTCAAAATTATTATTATTTTATAACATGGAGTCCCTCTATCAATTTTTAGAGCCTCTAGCGTCAATATTTGCGGAATTCTCATACAAACAAACGATTCCCAGTTTAAGGGGTTAGGGGGTAAAAGTTCCAAGTTTTATAATGTTTTTGTTATTTATTCATCAATACTAGCCTATATACCAAATTTCAGCTTTCTAGAACTTCAGGAAGTACGCTAAGAATGTTGATGATCATCCCCACCCCCAGATACCGCGCTGCCCTTTGTTGCTTCTCATAGAAATGTATTTTTAGTTAATTCTTCAACGTTATAATAAGTTTAAAATTTTTCATGTTTTGTTCACGGATTTATTTGTAATAGGATCAATCAATCTTATATTATATTATGATCTTAATCTAAATGTTGTACTGAGCACGTGAAGGAAACGATTACGATTAAACGCTCAGATTGTATCGTTGCCCAACACATTTGCGATAACATATAGAATATCGTGAACGGTAAGACAACTGCGCACGCGCACGCGCCCGCGCCCGCGCCTCGCTCAGGTGACTCTTCACGCTGGCTCATGGACCTGGAAAACAAACTGAAAATAAATAATGTTATTTTTATTAAAGTACTTCTTTCTTAGATTGTAATTTTTGAAAACATGCTCACAACACCTATAACGCTATAACGCATATAGCGTTGCAGACCTTGGACTCGGTCACCTCCCACGTTGGCATAGCACACTATAGACCACCATGGCATTCATAGTATCGATATGGCCTGGAAGTTTAGGCTCGTAGTGTAAGCAATAAAGTCTCCGTCTCTTCTCCATAGTTTGTTACTCCTGAGTTATTTATCTAACGAAACCAGAAGTTCAACCCGTTGGAGTAACAATTCTAAAAGTCAGTTGTTAATCGCTATGACTGACGCATACTAATGCACACTGGATGCATTACGACAATCTAATATATCCACATTAATATCATAAATGCAAAAATGATAAGTACGAACCGCCCGCAACCTCCCCCTCCCCTCTACCTCCCATCACTACATAATGTGTAGTGTGTACATATGCGTCTACATCCATACTACAAATAAATAACACTAAAACAATCTTTTACAATTTTTGTCTGTCTGTCGTTTTGTTCCGGCTAATCTCTGAAATAGCTGAACCCATTTTAACGGTACTTTCACTGGCAGATAGCCTATGTAACAAGGAGTAACTTAGGCTATTTCACATCTCAGTACGACCCATAAGAACGAAGCGCGAACGTAGTTTTAGTTTGAGCTAATGTACATAACCTATAGGTATTTGATACCACTCGTTAGAAGCCGGTAGGGTCAATCATTTATAGTAGATCTAGTGAGACATAAATATTTAAAACAAAGGGTCAACAATCAAGGGTTTAGTCTATCATACTCGAGTTCCTCGTCGGTTACAGAGAGTTTGACTATTCAATACGTCCCTATGATATAAGTAATATTTATTATATTACTGTTTACTCACCTTATAGTTGCAATGACAAGCATTCAAGATAAAAGGCAGGATTATTGCGATGACGTTCGAGATTAATGTGCAGATAATATTAATTACATTGAAACAATCAATGTTCCGTACAACGTTACACTACATACATACTGTGACACACATACCTTCCACAACTACATAAGTTAGTAGTTAGTACTACAACACATTCTCTGTCGATGATAAAGAATCTGAATAACTGTAAACAATAGTCGGGACAGCAGTTGTCGAACTGACGTCCCTTTAACCCTAATAGGTTGCGTCACACTGATTATATCGATATTATTATAATTAAAAAAATATGTATTACTAGCTGAACCCGCAACTCCGTCTGCGTCTTACTTATCGCGGCAATATATCTGTACGTGTACACCTCACCACGTGATATGCTATTGAAGTAAGCAAACACAAAGCGTGAACCCTCGGAACCTATTGGCAGGTCGATGTTGACGACATACATCAGTAACTTAAACAAAAAAAAAATTAATTACCTAAATTAATCATTCCTATATGAAATTTGTTACACCACTTACATCTAATCTCGTTACAGATTATTCTAAAGCTTACCGGTACACAATATTAGTAGTAAAACCCTCAGATATGAATGTGGGATAGAGCGGGATAGAGCTACATCAAGTCACATTGACGTGCGTGTCTGCAATGCGCAGAGCTCGTAGCGTGCCGGAAGTGGGGGGTGCGATCCATCTCACTCCGCCTTGGAAGAGCATGTTATAGATGATATATATCAATTTAATTTCATAATAACTATTAATACAAAATTTAAAAAACCGGACTGAAATAGTTATTTATACTTCTTAAAGTATGATAGAAACATTCTGCCGTAATACACACTCATGATTAAGTTTTTTAAACACGAAATGAATACTGTAAATGGCTGATAAGTTGGATATAGCGCAGACTACTCAATGTTGACATGTGTTGGAGATACCACCGAATAAAATATACTTATAAATCTCACCACGCAATGTCTGCTGCAAGTAGCTGAGGAATTAGTATACAGACTAAGTACTTAATGCTGCAACATCATCAATGTTTCAATGTCTTAGAAATACTTTACAATAAATTTGAAACCAAACGTAATGATATTGCTCGCGCCGTATGTAAGCCACGACAGGATATTGTCTCTCTCTCTGTCGAACGCACCGTAGAATTATCATGCATTGAGCTTCAACGTTATGTTATAGTATGCGTGTACCGCCCCCCCTAATAGTGATTATAATTTATTTGAATCGACAATGGACGATGTGCTTAAAAGATTATGTAGTAAGAGTAAGTCGGTAATTGTTTGTGGAGACTTTAATGTAGATACTATAGTAGAAACGTCCTTGAGTCGTCGGCTATTAAATTTGTTTAAATCGTATAATTTAATAAATTTATTTACTGAGCCGACTCATGTGGGAGATACATATGCCACATGCTTAGATAATGTGTTCTGTCAGTGTCAAGTGAGTGAGAAACTAATTATTGAGTTAAGTTCCGACCACTACGGCCAAAATTTTACTTTAATTGATACTATAGTTGAAGAAAGACAAAAAATAATCTACCGTCCTAAGACTGATAGCAGAATAAACAGTTTTAAGGAACGTGTTGCACAAAAAATAAGTGATATGGACACAAATTCAAAGAATCCAGATTAACTGTTTAATAGACTGTTTCATTTAATTTTATCTCAGTTTAATAAAAGCTATAAAGTAAAAAACCTTTTTTAAAAACTTGAAACTTAAATTTAGTGATTGGGCAACAGTAGGAATATTTAGAAGTAGAGAAAAACTTTATGAACTATACGGGGAGAAGCAGTTTAATCATGATCCAAAGTTTTTACAATATGTTAAAAAGTTTTCAAAGACTTTTAGAATTGTTTGTATCCAGGCAAAGACGATATATATTAGAAATAAAATTATGAACTCGGACGATAAAATAGGACCTACATGGGACGCTATTACTAGTATTACTAGAAGATCTGTAAATATTAATTAACAAGTTAAATTGAAAATTGACAATGTAATTTTTTACACTTTTGAAATATATTTTACAGATATTCCGGTTAAAGTAGCATCTAGCCTCAAATCTTCTCCCATCGATGCTTTTGCATTGTTAAAAAGGAATCCCTTGGGTTGTAACAATAGTTTCAATTTCAAGTATGTTTCACCAGTAGATATAATTAAAACATTTAAAACTCTTAATTTTAAAAAACTGGTGATTTATGGGATATATCTGTAATATTACTTACTGAAATTATTTATAATATTGATCCACATCTAGATCTTATTTTCAACAAGTGTGTGGATACAGGATCGTTTCCTAATTTAATGAAACACAGTAAAGTTCTACCTCTTTTTAAAAAGGGTGACAAAAACGATCCTGGTAACTATAGACCTATCTCTATATTACCATCACTATGTAAAGCTTATGAAAAAATTATACTATATCAAGTTTTGGAGCATTTTGGCAAAAATAATATTTTTCATAGTGAGCAATATGGTTTTACTAGGGGTAGGTCGACAACGGATGCAGGAGTCGCGCTCCTCAAGCAAATTTACGACGCATGGGAGAAATCACAAAATGCAATTGGTGTATTTGGTGATTTGTCCAAGCCTTTGATTGTGTTCAACATGAAACGCTTTTAAAAAAACTCAATTATTATGGTATAAGTGATAAAGGACTTGATCTAATTGCTTCTTACCTTATCCAAAGGATCCAGAATATTGCTATTAATGGTGAAAAACCTTCTGGATCCTTCTTAAGAATGAGCGTTCCACAAGGTTCTATATGGGTCCATTTTTATTCTTGATTTATATTAATGATCTGCCATACTACGTGAGGAATTTATGCGACATTTTACTTTTTGCTGATGACACTTCTCTTATATTCAAAGTTAAAAGAAACCAACACAGTTACGACGATGTAAACAGTGCATTGTTGCGGGTTCTTCAATGGTTTACGACTAATAATTTGGTACTAAACGAAAAAAAACTAAATGTGTGGAATTTGCTTTATCAAATGTTAAAAAACAGCAATTCACCCTTTTAATAAATAATGAAATATTGAATTTAACTGACTCAACGACCTTTTTAGGAATAACTTTAGACTCAAAACTTCAGTGGAACTCCCATTTATCATCTTTGGAGGGAAGACTCAGCTCCGCAGATTACGCAGTAAGAAAAGTAAGACTCGTTTATTTTAATTACTTTTACAGTATAATGTTCTACGGTATTTTGTTGTGGGGCAGGGCCGCGGATATAGAATCCATTTGATTCGACAAAAAAGAGCAGTTCGGGCCATCTACAGTCTAAGAGCTAGAGATTCCCTTCGAGATATTTTTTATTAAATAGGTATTCTTACGGTGCCGTCACAATATATTTATTGTAACATTGTATACATTAGGCAGAACATTACGTTATTTTCCAGACATAGTGACACACACAGGATAAATACTAGAAATAAAAATAAACTTGTAACGCCATACTATCGTCTCCACGAAGTCAGTAATAGTTTCATGGGGCTTGGTGTTCGCATCTATAATAAGATTCCACAGACTATATTAGATTTGCCACTTCAGCGTTTTAAAACTCTAATAAAAAAGTGTTTAGTAAATAAAGCTTACTACTCTGTACAAGATTATTTGAATGATGACAAAGCTTGGATTCAAAATGACGTTGATGCTCAGCTGAATGATTATACCTTTGTAAAACAGACTGATGTAACGATGGCATTTTGAAAAGAGCAACTGTTGAGTTTTTGGCAGTTCTTCTCATCAGGAAACTGCTTTCCGAACTGGTGGTAGCTTCAGACAAACTGACTGACTGACCTATTTTGACGTGTCAAAAGTACTTTGTTAAAAGTCTATTTGAATAAAATACAAAAAAAACGGAGTTAATAAGATCATTGACTCATGTTGTAAATGAGTTAGAGAAGTCGTCAAACGGCTGATCAGATCTTCACACATTTTAGCTCAGAACCATCTACATTAAATTGGCTTTCATACAAAATAGTCGCATGTAATATGATCTTTCTCTCTCTTGTCACAGACAGACATACGGATATTCACGTTTAACGTATAATACCTCGTTGCTGTAGCGTCGGGGGTCAAAAAGTATACCTCATTAGGGTATGATCTGCAAATCAGGTATAAAGGCTGAGAGCCTCAACTGTACCGCTATTTGGATGTTCCTCAGTACAAATTTTGTATTTAATTTACAAACGCAAAAAAATTTAAAATTTCGACCGCATCAGCAGCAATGGCACTGTGGCCGCGTCAGTCTGGCTGTTTTATTTGTACAAACTTACAAAATATTACTGTAAAAACCGATAACTATAAAATAGTACATAATAACTACACTTTACACCGACAACGCCATCTATATGACAGAAGAAAAAGAAAATTAATAAAATAAACAACATGTAGCAAAACTTAAAAAACATCTTATTTAAAAATTAAAAAAACATTTTATATTATTGTAAAATATTACATAATGGTATTGTAAAATCCAATCATCCATCTACAGGACGTGTGACAGGTTCAGCTACGTGAATAAAATTTGTAAATGAATATATCTTTTGATTGAGTGAACCGATTGCGATGAAACAAAGACTAAATGTTACTCCGGATTTAGCGCTACAATTATATATACGTCACTCGAGTGGAGTCAGTAGTTTCAGCGTTTATCGCGCACAAACAAACGACACATTTTTTAAAAACTTTTGAAATGGTATATATAGGTTATTTGAATACCCCTCCGCTAATTTTTTTTAATATATTTGCAATGTACAGACACGGCAAGTATACAGATTTATTATATGTATAGATAGATAGATATCGTGAATTAATCTATAACTAATTTTTTCATGAACATAATATCTAAGTATATTTTTAATAATATTAATCTGATAAGATTTTTTGGATAAATTGATGTAGTTGAAGGTCCAATGTCAAAGCGGTGCGTGTCTCCTCTGCGCGATGTTGCTTCCCCTACTGCTAGCGGCGCTGGCCAGCACGGCGCTGGCGCAGCAATCGCCCAACGCACATCTGGTGCAGGAACTGCTGCAGACGTCCGGCTCCAGGTTCTCCTCTAACATCGTTGAGGACGCTCTGCTCGATGTGAGCGGTCTAGTCCGCAAGTACGGGTACCCGCTGGAGACGCACAGCGTGATGACGAGCGACGGGTACATCGTGACGGCGCACCGCATCCCGAGCGGACGCGACGCCAGCGCAGGCCCGCGCGTGCCCGTCCTCGTCATGCACGGCCTCATGTGCTCCTCGGCTGACTTCCTCGTGTTGGGACCTGGGAATGCACTGGGTAACTCCATCATAATACTACTGTTTCTGCTTGCTTATATTGTTATTATCTTTGTAACATTAGAATAACGTAAAACAATCAATTTGTTGGCAGGATACCTCCTTGCCGATGCTGGCTACGACGTGTGGCTAGCTAACGCTCGAGGCAACTACTACTCTCGCCGGCACCTCCTGCTCAACCCCGATGATCGCCTGGGCCTGGACTACTGGAAGTTCAGCTGGGACGAAATAGGCAACCTAGACCTCCCGGCGCTGGTTAACCACATAGTCCGCACCACTGGTCAAGAGAAGATGCATTACATCGGTTACTCCCAAGGGGGCACCGCGTTCGTTGTGCTGAACTCTCTGAGGCCCGAGTTCAACGATAGGTTCCTTTCCTTCCAAGCCCTGGCTCCGGCTGTGTTCAACGAAAACAGTCAAAATGGTATTAGAGACTTGATGGTGCACTTCGAAGCTGTTCTTGAGGTGAGTGAGTGAGTTCTACTGTAAATAATATCATATAAAACACCTTAGAAGCGATTATCAGTAAGACTACGACTCTGTAGGAACGTAAAATTATATATAGTTATTGATTTTTTTTAAAGAATACTAGCAGTACTTCATGTACTACTAGTATCCCTCCAAGGGATTTGAACCTACGACCTATCGATCGTGAATCCAACGCCTGAACCACTGAGCTTCTTTAGCTGATATTTGATAAGAACTGAAAGATATTCTGCATTAATAACTGGCTCTATGAAAACTTTTTAAGTTAAGAACTAAGGGATAAGGAATAAGCGATAGTTTGTAAGTTTGTTACACAAATTGATTCTTATATCAATATAAATACGTTTATCGCATCTGGTGTTTAAAGTAGATAAACTTTGTGTTATACACTACATCATTTGCACAAATATTTGAATACCTAAAATGAAAATATGGTGCGGTAAGGCGCGCGGACGTTCGAACATCATCACGCAAGTAAAACCGCGAGCCGCAGCTAGATTAATATAATTCCATTCGGGCAAAGATAAAAATACAATATTACTGATTTTTTTTAATATAATTTGAATCTGTTTATTTTCATACATAAAACTAATGATATGAAATTAAAACACTCAATATTTCAGAGGGTTGCATTTAGCGTGGGCTTCGGAGAGGTGATGGGCAAGAACGACCTCTTCGCTTACCTCGGTCTGGCCCTCTGCAACGACAACTCCGCCCTGCAACGCCTCTGCATGGCTGCCATCGTCGGCACTGGCACTATTGAAAACTTTAACGCGGTAACTATTCCATTTATCTTCTACTCGGGAACTGATCGAGTAAAACTTAATGTCTTCGTCTAGAATTTTTTTTAATTCCTGTAATGACAATATTACTGGGCTATTGCAGACGATGCTGCCAGTGTTCATCGGGCACAACCCAGCCGGCGCGGCCTTGCGCCAGATCATCCACTTCAGTCAGGTGCAGCGCTTCGGCCGCTTCCAGCGCTACAACCACGCCAGCCCCTTGGACAACCTGCTTGCATACGGCTCGCTGTCCCCCCCAGAATACGACTTGTCCCGCGTCACCACTCCCACCTACCTGCACTACGGGCTTAACGACGCCAACGCCGATTTCCGGGACATCCTGCTGCTGGGCGAGCGCCTGCCCAGCGCTGTACTAGTGCCCGTGCCCAGGGCCACCTTCAACCACTTCGACTTCATATGGGGCGGCGACGTGAGGGAGCAGCTCTACGACAGAATGATCGATATTATGAAAAGTTTGGAATAAATTAATAAAACAAATGATTACCTAGGTATATGTTTTTTGGTCAGCCTTGACAAATATGACGCAATAGGTATATCCTAATAATAATAAAATAATTTCCGCCATGGTCTAAAATGAGACTTATTATTATCATGCTACTAATAATTACTATCTAGTCGCACTGGACTGCATTCGCCTCTACGGAGGGCCTGCTCTAAAGTGCGTGCCTCCCGAGAGGTGTCCCAGGTAACGGGGTGTGGTGCGATGTGTCCATCACCGCATCGCACCTATGGCAGGCCGTTGTTGGCACCCTCCGGGCTATCTGATGTAGGTACTTATCGTAGCAACCGTGCTCGGTAAGCACCTGCGTCACCCGGTGCGTTCGAACACTGTGCCGCCTGTCGATCCAGCGAGCGAGGTGTGGCCGAACTGCCGCCACGGTCGCTTGACCAGCCGAGGGGGACTCCAGCCGTGCTATTCTGTAAGGACATTTTCGATAATACGATAGCTGAATCCGCGGTGAGATGTCAATTCACATTCTAAAATTCGCATAAAATAAAAAGCGATGGCAGCGCCGCACAGTCGAGCGTGGCAGCAAGATGTACTAGTGCGTGTGACAATTTGACATAAAATGGTTGTATTTGGTATTCTGTAAGTGGAATTCGAGCTTCGATCGTCAAACTGGGTGTTAAGAATAGATCTGAAAACTCGAATTCACCTGTCAGATTAAACGTTACTACAAAGTAATCGAGATTGACGTGAAATAAACATTTTATTGAATACAAAGATGCAAGATTATTTGTTTTAAATCAGATAATCCACCAAACACATGCAGTTGATTTGTACGCTACTAGAAATCATGCTGGGGGCATTCGAGAAATGAACATTTTACAAAGATTATGTTAAAAATTACAGACTATCAGAGGAGCTGATAACTTTACTTTTTATAATAACCTTCATGCTGCAGCACAAAATTCAGTGGAGCGAACCATAGGACTCCTCAAGGCTCGATTTAGTGTCTATTAGTACACAGGATGTTGCATTACTCAGACATGGTAACAAAAATGTGATAACATGTTGTATATTACACAAAATTTTGTAATCGTACAGGACTTGCAGCACCAAGTATGTAAACCTATGAACAGTTAGGGGAGTTCCAATTCCACGCTGGAATTGAAATTTTAAGAAGAAAAATATGTAGAGAAATCGGCAACACTGGTCATATGTCAATAATGTTTATGATGCCTAACCACAGCATATAATTTCTAATTTTCATTCAACAGGTAAAGGCTTCATGCCATACAGCCACGGCGAGTTGATATACTAACAATTTATTATCTATACATATAATAATAAATCTGTAGACTTGCCGTGTCTGTACATTGCGTGTATATTAAAAAAAAATAGCAGAGGGGTATTCAAATAAGCTATAGATACCATTTCAAAAGATTTAAAAAAAATTGTCTGTTCGCGTTTGTTTGGCGCGATAAACGCAGAAACTACTGAATCCACTCGATTGACGTTTATATATAACTAGCTGGTACCCGCGACTTCTGCTGTCTGCGTCTGCGTACTTTTAATTTGAATATTATGGATTATATTAAAAGAACGGTATAGATTTGGGTATAGATTTGGTTAAAAGAGAGTAGGTATATTTAAAAAAAATAAAAAATATCTGTTTACAGTAGGTATAAGGTACCTATGTATTCCATTGAGTGGCAGAAAGTACCTAGGAAAATTTATTGGTCCCTTATGTCCAAGAGACACTTACAGGGGCCAGCGTCACGACAGGCGAATATGATACTACCCAACTATTGTCGACAGAAACTTGACTACCATTTCGGAGTTTAACAGACGCCGTCCGGCCTCCGTCTTCTGGTGCTCTTCTACGATACATTGGGTAGCCGTTCTCATTATGGAGAGTCTCTTTCAGTAGGTTGCGAGGAAATTTTTTTGTGCATTTACGATCTTTCATGCACGGGCACATAGGGTTTTCAGCCCCGCATGGACCGTGGATCATGTTTTTCATAACAATATCGTAAAGTGCCTTGTCATTGTTAGGATCTGGTATTTATAATTTTATCGATTTGGTCAGGTCGCAATTTATCTTTTAACCACAGCAAAATGTGGGCATGTGGGAGCCCTCGCTTCTGCCACTCAATGGAATACATAAAGCATTGCACTTCTCCAAAAACCCTTCCTTTAGTTATTACAGTCATAAGCTTTTTAACTTTCAACCTAAACACTCTGGCAATGACATCGTGCCTATCGTTGGCGCTTTGACCTTGCATCAATTCGTCAACTATTTCAGACCAAGATGGATTACAGGTGAAGGTTACGAATAAATCAGGTCGACCATACGTACGCACATAGGCAAATGCGTCTTGAGTATACTCGTGTAAGTATCGGGGACTGTTCACAAACGAAGAGGGCAGAAGCACCATTTTACCTATATTATTAGGGATCACGTTGGCATCATTCAATACAGCATCTTGGAGATGAATATAATTTACGGCTCTTAATTTTGTTTGATTTAAAGATATGTATCGCAATCTTTCGCTTTCAACCTTCTCGTACATATCAACATAAAACTGGTTAGCGAGCTCTTTGCATCGTTGTATTACGTTAAAATCGTCTTCGCGTATCATCATATGATAGGCATAAAAGTCCATTCTCGATACTTTTTTGTTGGGCAAGGGGAGGTTGGTCACTGGATTGACTTGTGGAATTTGAAAGTGGTACCCCTCTTGCCCCTTGCTAAACATAAGCGGGTATTGTAATGCGTCATAAGACTTGTGTGTGTCGGGCACCCTGGTCAATGTGTTGTCACGGGCTTGTAAAACAATATCACGCGATGCGAACTGTTCACCACAAACCATGGCGGCGACTTCGTTTATTAAGGGTGCATTATAACGTCTTTCATGTTCCCCGCTTGGCGTACGATCTGGGTGTATAACTAATTTGTAATTTTCCCCTGGCATTCTTTCTAAGGCTGTTTTGAAGGAGTTAATGAGGTTATTATGTTCGTGCAACATTCTTTGAATTTTTAAAACAATGTCTCTCTCAACTCCTTCAATATTTTGACATCTGCGGTCAACCTCGCTATTCTCGTCTCCCATAAAATAAATCTGTAGAAATTTTGGTTGATCATTATTTGTGGGAAGCAAAGCCAATCCTATGATAAACTTGCCCTTGTACCGTAAACGTAGGTGAAAATCCAGGCATGATGACCTCATTACCCACACCAAATGATGTCATTTGAAAGCAAGAATTGTACTTTCTTATTCTGTTTAAAAATCGCCGAGATTCATTGCTGTCATATAGAAGTAAGGATTTGAGTGGCTCGTCGGGGTCAACAAGCGTTGGTACTGATACTTTGCCTCCAGAACAGCACATACCTGGGGTCTCTTCCTTCCACTTGAGTGCCTCACAGTGTCTGCATTTATTGGCCATTCTACCTATGAGGACTAATCGATGATTAAAGTAATCAATTAACGGATCATAATCAAAAGCAGCATCGGCAAATGCCTCCCACGTATTCATCGTAAACGTACGTCTCCTTTCTGCTTGCCGCTCGGAATTAATTAAACGTCGTTTACGTGTTTCTTCGGAGGTCTCTGCGGCTATGTACGAAGCTTGACGCTCAGCATCTAAGATTTGGCGAGCTTGGGTCTGCTGAAAGGTCTCTGCAGCCTTTTGTGCAGCATGACGATCAGCGTCTAAATTATGACGGGTTTGCGTTTGCTCAAAAGTTTCAGCAGCCCTTTGAGCTGCGTGACGCTCGGCATCTAAAGTCCAGCGGATCTGTGAATCCTCTTCCGATTCCATTGATCTAGCAAGTTTAGCAGCCCGAGCTCTGCTATTAGCTAAATTGGACTTTCGTTTGCGTGGCATCGTAGAAAAACAAAAATAAGATGAATCGAACAAAACAGATTGAGATTTATTATCATTAAAAAAACCTTTAATAAGCACCTACGTAGTAAAAAATCGCAATAATCGCATGCGTCCGACAACGACGTCTGCCCTCACGTGTCTGCCCGTTCGGGTAGGCATAGTTAGATTCGTGCGCTCCCCCACCACACGACAGCGCCGTTGCCTGCCGCCACACTTCGGCGAATGTGCGCGACGACGACCGACGGCAGCGGTGGCGATGCAGAGTATTCGTTAAAAGGAACTTTAACTTTTTTTTTTAACTTGATACACCCAAAACTTCTAAATATCATGTTCCTAGGTTCAGTGGTTAAGACTTTGTATACAAAAAGTTTGGCTTCGTAGCTCCCGTTCCGAATCCGTTCCGTTCCGTTCGAATTTCGGGAATTCCGTTTGTAGAAAAACTCTGTACATCCAAAGAGACCTACGTACCAAGCTTCATGGTTTTATCTTCAAAAATGACGAACACCCATACAAACTTTCAACCCCTATTTCACCCCCACACTGGTAATAATTTCAAAATGCTAGAACAAACGATTTTTTGTTTCTTATTTAGTGCCTAAATACAAAATGTAATGTTTTTATCTTCAAAAATGACGAACTTCATACAAACTTTCAACCCCTATTTCATCCCCTCACAGGTCAAAATTTCAAAAACGCTAGAACAAATGTTTAATTATCTCTTATCAAGTACTTAAATATAAAGTTTCATGGTTTTATCTTTTAAAATTAAAAAATCCCATACAAACTTTCAACCTCTATTTCAACCTCTTCATCCCTTTTTTTCGCAATAAAAGGTAGCCTATGTCCTTCCTCAGGGTCTAAAGATTGTCTGTGCCAAATTTCATCAAAATCGGTTGAGAGGTTTAAGCGGGAAAGCGTAACAGACAGACAGACAGAGTTACTTTCGCATTTATAATATTAGTAGGGATAGTAGGGATTGTAGTGATAACTTCGGAGTAACATTTAGTCTTTGTTTCATCGCAATTGGTTCACTCAATCAAAAGATATATTCATTTACAAATTTTATCAACCGATTTCAAAAAAAAAATAGAACATTTTTAACAAAAAATTGAACTGACTTCAAACTCTAAAAATGCACTAAAAAGTAAGAAATAATTAGCTTATTTATTAACCCCTCTTTATTAGGACAATAATATAAAATAATTAATATTTTTGAAGTCGGTGCCAGCCAGCCCAGCCAGGGGAACAGACGTGTCGATGAGATGGAATAGTAATAGGTATATCTATTGAACGAACCTGTAACGAAATAGTGTGTACGATTGTACTGTTATACTACTACGTTCTGTACTATTGCTGGCACCGACTACAAAAATATAAATTATTGTATATTATTGTCCTAATAAAGGGAGGTTAATAAATAAGCTAATTATTTCTTACTTTTTAGTGCATTTTTAGAGTTTGAAGTCGGTTCAAATTTTTGTTAAAAATGTTTTATTTCTTGATTTTTAGTGAATATGATCTGAAACTCATTTATCGTACATCCACTAATTCACTCTCTCATCTGTTTACTTATTTAATCACTCACTAAATCATCAATTCAACATTTACAAAGTACCTACTCACTCAACCATCATCTCAACTACTAAACTGTACCACTCTACTCACCCTTCCATCTCCAACCTACTGCACCCACTCAACAGATAGCCTTCAGCTCTTCAAAAATTATACGTATATCTAGATAATCTGAAAATCGAGTATAAACAATCGCACCAAAATGGGTTCATTTATAACGTTATTAGGATGTCACAGACAGACACGCAGGTACATTGTTAAATTAATAAAACGATAGCATCTTCATCCCATTTGTTTCACACAGAAAACTCTGCTGCGAAATCAGGTTAGTGTTTCGGTAGCTACGATGTCACAGACAGGCACACTGTTAAACTAATAAAACGATGTCATCTTGATCCCATCTGCTTCCACACACAAAAATTCGCATTAAAATCGGTATAGTTATTCGGGAGCTAACATTACCATTAAAAAAATTACTTAGAGCCAAAGTACTCTGTAAGACAATTCCATTAAACCCAAACACGACTAGTTTACGTTGTCCCATGCCTGTGTTCCAGTACATACCTTCCGGCCTTATTATCAACTCATGGTAGATGAAGCCGAAAGGACTAAGAATCTACTGGTAACATCAACATGATAAGTATTTTTTAAATTTCCTCATAGTCTAGTCGACAAGTTGAAAATGGTACAAAATAGAGATACTGCTCTTAAAATTATATGCGATAGCTCATTGGATCCGGAATGACGTCTAGTAAAATGTGCCAAAAAGATGAAAAAAACATGGCATTTCGTTTTTTGCCAATATTTAGTAAACTATTAATATTTACGAAATTTCAAAAAAAGATTCTGAAAGAGGAGGAAATTTCCAATAAAAAACTCCTAACTCCCGGAACTCTATCTCCATTATTTATAATTTTAATTTAACGCTGAAAATAGGTCTGCGCGTGACATTTTTAGGATGCGCGCGTGGCGTCAAAAGCGAGTACGGCGCATTAATTAATTAATTTAAGGTATTAATTTTTTTTTTAAATATGAAAAAATTATGGTGGTCCAGTTATGTCTGTCTGTGGCAGGAGAGAGAATGCGATTAGATTACATGCGACTTTTTCGTATGAAAACCTATTTGCTGTAGATAAAATAAGTAAAATGTGTGAAGTAACTAAAATGTGTAAAGATCCGATCAGCAGTTTGACTGTTTGGTTTCAAATTAATTGTAGGTAGGTAGGTAGGTAGGCAGGCAGGCAGGCAGGCAGGCAGGCAGGCAGGCAGGCAGGCAGGCAGGCAGGCAGGCAGGCAGGCAGGCAGGCAGGCAGGCAGGCAGGCAGGCAGGCAGGCAGGCAGGCAGGCAGGCAGGCAGGCAGGCAGGCAGGCAGGCAGGCAGGCAGGCAGGCAGGCAGGCAGGCAGGCAGGCAGGCAGGCAGGCAGGCAGGCAGGCAGGCAGGCAGGCAGGCAGGCAGGCAGGCAGGCAGGCAGGCAGGCAGGCAGGCAGGCAGGCAGGCAGGCAGGCAGGCAGGCAGGGGGTTAGGTTAGGTTAGGTTAGGTTAGGTTAGGTTAGGTTAGGTTAGGTTAGGTTAGGTTAGGTTAGGTTAGGTTAGGTTAGGTTAGGTTAGGTTAGGTTAGGTTAGGTTAGGTTAGGTTAGGTTAGGTTAGGTTAGGTTAGGTTGGGGGTTCAGGTAGCACATACGTCCACGTCGTTTCCCCCGGGCCCCGTCCTGACCACCGTAACGGAGTGGCAGGCGGGTGGCTGAAGTGTGCTTCCCTAGTGTGTGTGTGCTTATACGCAGAGGCCTCCCTTCCCCAGCTCCCTCCCCTCTGGGTTGTAGGTAGAGCGGGGCACACTAGGTGTTGGTAATTGTGATTCTGCAAAGAGTTACAATGTCTGGTTCGAAGGATGTGGCAGCATCGGCTGCGGTGGTTGCACCCGCAAAGATTGCGGGGGGCGCTACAAACGACCTTGGCTTGCTTGCGGACTGTCGAGTTTCTATTGAAAGGTTGCCGGACGCAGATGAGTTTTCGGACTGCAGTATCAGAACTGCAGCCTCGGGAGCGAGCGACCGGTTTTGGCGTAAGAGGCCGGCGGCTGATATGGTCATCAGCTCGTCGGATGAAGAGACTGACCAGATGAATAAGACGACAAATAAGGAGCTCATTGTGAGCAAGAAATCTAAAACGGGGCGACATCTCGCCAAGGCGAAGGCCGCCCCTAAGGACGGAGACGCAGAGGCCAGGATTGAGCGATTCAAGCTGGCCCTGCAAAATCGCAAAAATAAGAAGGAGAGCAGGAATTCTGACACGGATTCCACAGCAACTCCGACGCCGGCTTTCGATCTGCCGGCAGACCCGTTTTCTCTCGGGTCGGAGGAGTTGCGGCTGAGCGCCGCCCAGATCTCTACTACTATATGTGAGGTCGCGCGGCGTTCGAAAAATCTTAAGGGCGGCTTCATGAGGAGGCTTTACGATTGCTCGGCCGCCCTTACTAAAGTTGTGGAGGCACTCGCCTCCAAAACCGAAACGGAGGAGGCCCGCCGGGTCCGTGAAGACAACGGGCGACTTCGGCGTGAGGTGGACCACCTCAAAGCCGAACTGAAAGCCCACCGGCGGGAATATGCTGAATTACGCACGGAGTTGGCCAACACACCCAAGGCCGTTCCCCCCACTCAGGTTCAGGACAACTCGGCAATCGACGCACTTAGAGCGTCTCTTATTATGATGTTCGACGCGCGGTTGTCGGGGATCGAGGAGCGTCTACCTCCTGCCAAGGTGCTCCGCCCACCACTAGCCGCAGACAAACGAGGTCCACTCCCTGCCGCGTCTGAGTCTGCGGCTAGACTGATGCCTCCCCCTGCGGCCGCTAGACCGCTGGGAGGAAACAAAAAGCAAGGAGGCAAAAATCCCCCACCAGCGAAGGCAACTCCTGCACCTGTCGCTGGTCCATCGGGGATGAACAAGAAGGGACCGCTAAAGGCCACTCCACCGACGAGCGCTGCACTCATTCCAACCACGAGTGCAGTCCCTCCAGTGCCCGTCGTAGCACTTGAGCAGGCACGACCGCCACCACCGCTAACTGAGGAGGGCAGCTGGACCGAGGTGGTGAAGAAAGGGAAGGGCAAGGGCAAGAAGACCCCGGCGCCCAAAGCGGCTCCCGCTCCCGCGGCAAAGCCGCGTAGGAAGGTCAAGCCGCCGAAGCTCTCAGCCCCCAGCACGTCTGCAGTTGTGATCACACTGCAGCCGGAGGCGGCCGAGAAGGGGGTGACCTACGCTCAGATAATGGAGCGGGCGGAACAGGCGGTCTCCCTGGAGGAGATGGGCATCGGAGCGGGCATACGCATTCGGCAAGCAAAGACCGGCGCTCGGTTGCTGGAGTTGCCGAAAGGGCAGACACCCGAGCAGGCGGAGTTGCTTGCCGGAAAGCTGCGCGTGGTGTTGGACGGGGTCGCAAGGGTCGTCAGGCCCACTAAGATGGTGGACCTGCGGGTGACGGACCTGGATGACTCCGTCACCAAGGCCAAGCTCACGGCCGCCGTGGTGAAGGCGGGCGGCTGTGCAGCGGAATCCGTCCGGGTCGGTGACATTACGTCTGGTCCGTGGGGTATGCTGGCGGCTAGAGTATCGTGCCCGGTGTCAGCGGCCAAAAAGCTGTCTGACGCCGGAAGGGTCCTGGTCGGGTGGAGCTCGGCAAGAGTCAGGATCCTGGAGGAGCGGCCCTTGCGCTGCTATAAATGCATGGGTCTGGGACACACAAAGTCCCTTTGCTCTTCCGGGATTGAACGTGGTGGCCTGTGTTATAGGTGTGGTGGCGAAGGTCACAGGTCACCCACGTGCACGGCCGAGTTTCGCTGCGCGGTTTGCGCCGATCTCGGACGGCCGTCCGGGCACAAGATGGGAGGAAGAGGCTGCAAGCCCTTCGCTCCCAAGGAGAAAGCGGCCAAATCTCAGGCCGCAGCGGGGGTTGGGCGCCAGTCAAAAAGGCGCGAGGAGGTTGATATGTCGTCTTAATGGACCGGATACGACATATCAACTTTCTCCAGGGGAACGTAAACCACTCCGCCGGCGCGCAGGATCTACTGCTGCAGTCAATGGCGGAGTGGACGGTGGATATGGTAGTGGCGGCAGAGCCGTACTACGTTCCCTCCAACCCACGCTGGGCGGGTGACCTGGACGGATCCGTAGCGGTCGTGGTAGGGACCAACAACGGCCCCCCCCTCGTTCCTATCGAAAAGGGTTCGGGGTACGTCGTGGTGGGATGGGGAGAGTTCGTGGTTGTGGGGACGTACTTCTCCCCTAATCGCGTCCTGGCGGAGTTCGAAACGTACCTCGAATCCGTCAGGGCCGCGGTCTGCAGACAGGCGCCGAGACAAACAATACTTCTCGGCGACCTGAATGCCAAGTCCCAGGCGTGGGGCAATCCCGCCACGGACGCCAGAGGGAGGGCCGTACAAGTGTGGGCCCTGCTCTCCAATTTATCCCTCCTCAACAGGGGGACCGCGCACACCTGCGTCCGGCATAACGGGGGATCGGTGGTTGATGTGTCGTTCGCCACCCCCGCTGTCGCGCGCAGGGTGCTAAATTGGAGAGTGGTGGAAGGGGTGGAGACCTTGTCGGACCATCTCTACATAAGGTTCGAGGTCTCCACCCTCTCCGGGCCAACGGAACCTCGGAGGGGGCTAAGCAAGCTCCCACGATGGGCGCTCGGCCGGCTGGACAAAGAGCTGGCCAAGGAAGCTGCCATCGTGCAGCGCTGGGGTTCCGCGGGAAGGTGGGAGGGCGCCGGTGTCGAAGAGCTGGCGGGTCGCATGCACACGGCGTTGCAGGAGGTGTGCAATGCGGCCATGCCCCGTGTGGGGCGGAGGCCGTCGCGTCGTCAGGTCTACTGGTGGTCGCCCGAAATTGCGGATCTTCGGGCGGCATGTATCAGGGCGCGGCGGGCCTACACTCGGTGCCGGAGGCGGAACGGCCTCGACCCGACGTTGGAAGAGGAGCTGCGGGGCGCTTATAAAGAAGCGCGGAAGACCCTGCAGCTCGCTATCAGTCGGGCGAAGGCGGTGGCCCGCGAGGAATTGCTTGCGGGCCTAGATCGTGACCCGTGGGGGCGTCCGTACCGCGGTGTGCGCGACAAGATCTGTGCACACGGCGCCCCCGTCACGGAGACGATGCCGCCTGGGCCGCTCCGCCGGCTCGTGGGGGAGCTTTTCCCATCCCCCGTGGCAGATTTTGTCCCCCCCTGGATGACGCCTCCGTCAGACGAAGAGGAGGCGACGGCTGTTCCCCCTATAACAGAGGGGGAAATGGAAGTGGCCGTCGACCGTCTCCGGGGGAGGAGAACGGCACCGGGGCCCGATGGTGTGCCAGGGCGATTGTTGCTGATCGCCCTGAAACACCTCGGGCCGATGCTCCGGGAACTGTTCAACGCGTGTCTCAGGACTGGGCAGTTCCCGAAGCAATGGAAGGAAGGCAAATTGTGTCTGTTGCCGAAGAAGGGCCGTCCACCGGGGTCACCTTCGGCGTACAGGCCAATTGTGCTGCTGAGTGAGACGGGGAAGTTGCTGGAGAAAATTCTCGCAGCACGTCTCGCTCAGCACCTGGAGACGGAGGGTCCCGATCTAGCTCCCTGCCAGTTCGGGTTCAGGGCGGGCCGTTCCACCTTGGACGCCCTGTCCGAGCTGAAGAGGGTGGCCACAGAGGCGGTGGAGGAGGGGGACGTTGTCCTGGCCGTCTCCCTCGATGTGGCCAACGCTTTCAACAGCCTCCCACACACCACCTTGAGGGAGGCACTCCGCTATCATGGAGTGCCGTTCTACCTCAGGAGGCTGTTGGAAGCATACTTGGACGATCGGGACGTCCTCTGGGAGGGGGCCGACGGGCGAATGGCTCGGCATCGGGTGGGCTGCGGGGTTCCGCAGGGCTCGGTTCTGGGTCCCGCCCTGTGGAACGTCGGCTTCGACTGGCTGCTTCGAACGCCCCTCCTCGCCGGCATGAGGGTGCTCTGTTACGCTGACGACACCCTGGTGACGGCGAGGGGGAAGGACTTCCGCGAGGCAGCCCGCCTAGCCGAAGTCGGAGCCACGCTCGTGGTGGACCGAATCGGAATGTTGGGTCTGAGGGTCTCCATCAGCAAAACGGAGGCCCTCTTGTTCCACGGTCCACGGAGAGGCCCCCCACGGGGAGCGTCCATCTCGTGCGTGATTCATTCCATGCTCGAGAGTGAGAGATGCTGGTCGGCCATGGTCGACTTCTGCGAGGCTGTAATCTCGCAGAAGGAGGCCGCGGAGCGGGAACGCGAGGGTGACGCCTCTGCAGACCCGCGCCGCCGAGCTCGATCTGGGAGGCGTAGGCGACAATTCGCCCACCTCCTCCCACCACCCTGAATGGAGCCGTCAGGCAAGGGGGTAACCACTCTCGGTGTACCCTGAGAGCCCCCTGGCGTGCAGGCCCGCTATAAGAGCGGGCCGACCCGCTGAGGCGTCACAGTCGTGTGCGTAAGCGTTCCCGTGGCGCCTCCCTACAGCGGAGGTATGGTACCGTTGGTTTTAGTGGGTATGCCTTGAACCGCCGCTCGCCCAATGGCGGACGGCATCAAGGAGAGCCCCACATAACCTCCCGCTCGTCGGCGGGGGGTATGCATAAGGCGCATTTCCAACGCAAAAAAAAAAAAAAAAAAGGTTAGGTTAGGTTAGGTTAGGTTAGGTTAGGTTAGGTTAGGTTAGGTTAGGTTAGGTTAGGTTAGGTTAGGTTAGGTTAGGTTAGGTTAGGTTAGGTTAGGTTAGGTTAGGTTAGGTTAGGTTAGGTTAGGTTAGGTTAGGTTAGGTTAGGTTAGGTTAGGTTAGGTTAGGTTAGGTTAGGTTAGGTTAGGTTAGGTTAGGTTAGGTTAGGTTAGGTTAGGTTAGGTTAGGTTAGGTTAGGTTAGGTTAGGTTAGGTTAGGTTAGGTTAGGTTAGGTTAGGTTAGGTTAGGTTAGGTTAGGTTAGGTTAGGTTAGGTTAGGTTAGGTTAGGTTGCCCCTCCTCGCCGGCATGAGGGTGCTCTGTTACGCTGACGACACCCTGGTGACGGCGAGGGGGAAGGACTTCCGCGAGGCAGCCCGCCTAGCCGAAGTCGGAGCCACGCTCGTGGTGGACCGAATCGGAATGTTGGGTCTGAGGGTCTCCATCAGCAAAACGGAGGCCATCTCCGTCCAAGGTTCGGTGGTGGAAGTGAGGGCCCAGATGAAATACCTGGGCCTCACCCTGGACGGCAGATGGAGCTTCGGGCCGCACTTCGAGGCGCTCGCTCCCAGGCTCGTGAAAGCCGCCGCGGCGTTGGGAACGTTACTACCCAACGTCGGGGGACCGGGCTCGCCGTGCCGGCGCCTCTATGCCGGCATCGTGCGAAGCATGGCGCTGTACGGTGCTCCCATATGGGTGGACGCTCTCACCGAGCGCAACATGGCCCAGCTGCGGAGAGCGCAGAGGGTCATCTCGGTGAGAGCTATACGGGGGTACCGTACAGTGTCGTGCACGGCGGCGACACTTCTCGCGGGCGATCCGCCTTGGGCTCTTCAGGCGGAGGTTCACGCGGAAGTGTACCGGTTCCGAGCGAGCCTACGGACGACCGGTGTGCGGCCCAGAGAGGAGGAGGTTGGACGAATCAGGGCTCTAGCCCAACGAGCCCTGATTCAAAGGTGGAAGGAGGATTTGAGGTCCCCCAGTGCAGGCCTGGCGACGGTGGAGGCGATCCGCCCTCACATCGTGCGCTGGGTCGAAAGGCAGCACGGCGTCCTGTCCTATCGGCTGACGCAAATGCTTACCGGGCACGGTTGCTTCGGTAAGTATTTGTGCCAAATTGCCAGACGGGAGGTGACGCCGGCCTGTCACGAGTGGGGTGCGGCGGAAGACACGTCGCATCATACTCTGGCAGAATGCCCTGGATGGGGACCTCAACGCCACAGCCTGGCGGCGGTCCTAGGTGGAGACCTCTCTCTCCCGAGCGTGATTCATTCCATGCTCGAGAGTGAGAGATGCTGGTCGGCCATGGTCGACTTCTGCGAGGCTGTAATCTCGCAGAAGGAGGCCGCGGAGCGGGAACGCGAGGGTGACGCCTCTGCAGACCCGCGCCGCCGAGCTCGATCTGGGAGGCGTAGGCGACAATTCGCCCACCTCCTCCCACCACCCTGAATGGAGCCGTCAGGCAAGGGGGTAACCACTCTCGGTGTACCCTGAGAGCCCCTTGGCGTGCAGGCCCGCCATAAGAGCGGGCCGACCCGCTGAGGCGTCACAGTCGTGTGCGTAAGCGTTCCTGTGGCGCCTCCCTACAGCGGAGGTATGGTACCGTTGGTTTTAGTGGGTATGCCTTGAACCGCCGCTCGCCCAATGGCAAACGGCATCAAGGAGAGCCCCACATAACCTCCCGCTCGTCGGCGGGGGGTATGCATAAGGCGCATTTCCAACGCAAAAAAAAAAAGGTTAGGTTAGGTTAGGTTAGGTTAGGTTAGGTTAGGTTGGGGGTTCAGTAGCACATACGTCCTCGTCGTTTCCCCTGGGCCCCGTCCTGACCACCGTAACGGAGTGGCAGGCGGGTGGCTGAAGTGTGCTAGTGCGGTAACCTCAGTGTGTGCAATACGCAAAGGTATTCCTTCCCCAGCTCCCTCCCCTTTAGGGTTGTAGGTAGAGCGGGGCACACTAGGTGTTTTTCAAAGGCAGATCTTGTGTGAATCCCATGTCGGGTTCAAAGAACGCAGCGGCATTGGCTGCAGCGGATGATCCCGCAAATATTGCGGGTACAGATATGTCTGGTGCACAAGGCTCCAGACTAGGGACAGGACGGCGCCGTCCCCAAGTGCCTCTTAGATCCTCGGACTCGGATACTGAAACCGAGGATAAGGTGGCCTCAAAGTGCAATACGGTAGAGGAAGCCTTTAAACGTAAGCTTCGGGCTAGGACCCTCCGCAGGCCAACTCCAGCGGCGGCAAAGGGCCCTAGCGATTCGGATATTGCGTCAGAAGTGGACAGGAGAGATCCGACCCTGAAGAACGCGGACGAGCTGCGAGCGGATGCCGGACGGAGCGCATCCAAAATAATAGAGCTGGCTCAAAAGTCCGGGAACCTCAAGGGGACATATGTTAAGCTTCTGAAGGAGTCCGCCAGCAATTTGAGGGAGATCGTGGATGCGCTGGCGGATAGAACAGAGGCGGAAGAGGTTCGTCGACTTCGGGTCGACAACGCTCGCCTACGCAGGGAGCTCGAGAACGCGAAGGCCGAGTCCCTGGCGTACAGGAGGGACCTTGAGGAGATGGGGGCTAAGAGTTCCCCTAAACAAGCCTCACCCTCGTCGTCCGGCGTGGTGGCAAACGCGGCAGAGGAGCTCAAAACGGCGATCACCTCGATGCTGGAAACTCGTCTGTCCAGGATCGAGGAACGGCTGTTCACGACGGCGAACACACAACCGCCACTCGCGGTTGATGGAAGGAGGCAGGCGGTGCTGGCTCCGTCAGCTGCGCCCTCATCCGTAGCATCCCAGCCCGACCGTGCCCCAGCAGCCCCTCTTCAAAGGAGGGGGAAAAAGAAGAGCCACCAGCAAGCGGCGGTCACCGCACTGGAGGCTCCCCCGATTGCGGTGGAACCGGCACAGGCTGTGCCGGCGAGTGTGCCTTCAGCGGAGCATGAAGGTGATAGCTGGACGACGGTCTTACGGCGTGGTCGCAGGAGGGCGAAAAACCCCCCGCCTCAGAAGGTGGCGCCGGCCGCGGCGCCTAAACTGAAGAAAGTCTCCGCTAAACCCAAGAAGAGGCTCGTGGCTCCTCGCACGTCAGCTGTCGTCGTGCGGCTCCTGCCCGAAGTGGCAGAGAAGGGAGTCACCTATGCCAAAATCTTGGAGAAAGCGGAGATGAGTATTGACCTCGCGGAGCTGGGTATAGGCGCCGGTATGAGGATCCGCCAGGCCAAGACCGGGGCTCGGGTGCTGGAGTTGCCGAAGGGGCAGACACCCGAGCAGGCGGAGACCTTGGCGGAGAGAATGCGCATCGTGCTGGACGGCTTGGCGCAGGTAGCACGGCCAACCAAGGCCGTGAATCTCCGGGTGGACGGGCTCGACGACTCGGCCACCAAAGAGAAGGTGGTTGCCGCGGTCGTGCGAGCGAGCGGCTGTGCTGCGGAGGCGGTGCGCGTCGGTGAGTTGTGGACCGGCCGCGCAGGTATGAAGGGGGTTCGAATCTCCTGCCCCGTGGACGCTGCAAAGGTGCTGTCCAGGGCGGGGAGGATCCTGGTCGGCTGGAGTTCCGCCCGGCTGCAGGTACTGGATGACCTACCCATGCGCTGCTATAAGTGCATGGGCCTAGGTCATACTAAAGCCCTCTGCCCTTCGCCGAAGAACCGAGCAGACTTGTGCTACCGGTGCGGCCAAGAGGGGCACAAGGCGGCTCTCTGCACAGGCGCAATGCGCTGCGCAATCTGCGCGGATGCAGGCAAGCCGTCGGGCCATAGAATGGGGGGCAAGAACTGCAAGCCCCCCCGTCAAGGTAAGAGAGCAGCCGCTCCGGAGGGGAGCCACTCCTAGTACCCTGGGAGCCCCTCTGAGAATGCCGGCCCGCGTGGATCGGGCTGACCTCCGAGGCGTCACGGTTGTTTGCGAAAGCGTTCCCGTGGCGTCTCAAGTAGGCGGAGGAGGGTACCGCTGGTTTTAGTGGGTATGCCTTGAACGCCGCTAGCCCAATGGCGGGCGGCATCAAGGAGAGCCCCACATAACCTCTCGCTTGCTAGCGGGGGGTATGCATAAGGTCGCATTTCCAGCGTTAAAAAAAAAAAAAAAAAAAAAAAAAAAAAAAAAAAAAAAAAAAAAAAAAAAAGGTTAGGTTAGGTTAGGTTAGGTTAGGTTAGGTTAGGTTAGGTTAGGTTAGGTTAGGTTAGGTTAGGTTAGGTTAGGTTAGGTTAGGTTAGGTTAGGTTAGGTTACGTTTTTTTTTTTTTTTTTTTTTTTTTTTTTTTTTTTTTTTTTTTTTTTTTTTTTTTTTTTTTATTAATTACACTATTTTCAACTGTTGCTTTGTATTATGCAACAACTTTTAAACGATTGTGTTAACTATGTACATATTAAACGATATTTATTACCTATTTCTCTTTATCGATTGGGTTTTTACTATTTTAGTCTTATTCTACATATTACAAGCTATTTCTTAAATCTATTATCTTATTTCTACTATTTACATACTGGTTTTTTTTTTTTTTTTTTTTTTTTTTTTTTTTTTTTTTTTTAATATACTTATTTCTTAAATTTAATCTTTGTATTATTATTTTTATTTACAGTTTGCATTGCCTCCTTTGCGAATGTCAGAAAATCGTTTCGTTTGTTAGTACCATTTATTAAAAATCTAAAATTTTCCTCTGTTATTGTTATTTTATGTTTAATTTCTATATCATTTCTTTTACTTCCGAATTTCGGACATTCGCAAAGGACATGTATTACACTTTGGACCGATGAGTTATCGCAATCGCAATAAGGATTGTCCTTCAGTTTAAATCTGTGTAAATATTGCCCAACTCCACCGTGTCCGGTCAATATTTGAGACAACATATTTTCCAAATTGATCGATTTTATGGTTTTTCTTGCCTCTCTTACGTCAGGGAAAAACAACCTTGTCAATTGGCCCTGCTCAGCACTACTATATTTATTCTGCCACTTTTCAATACTCTCCTGTCTTAGAATGTATTTAGCTGACGAGACGGGTATTGCATCATACACCGGTGCTGTTTTCTTTGATAAGGCTGCCCTTTTTGCTAAAGTGTCCGCCCGCTCGTTACCAGCCATACCCTCGTGCGCCTTTATCCAATAGAAATTCACTTTTCCTCCTTTCTCTTCGATATGTTTAACTGATTTTCTGATTTCATATATTAATGGATGGAGATGGTTGGGATCTTCTAGACATTGTAGGGCTGATTTTGAATCTGAGATTATATTTGAATTTTTAAAAGCTATATGTTTTTGTTGTGTATATTTAAGGGCACGGGATATGGCTACCAACTCCGCCTGAAACACTGAGCAGCAATCGTCCAATCTAAATGTGCTATTTCCTATCTCCCTATCTTCTTTCCAAATGGAAAAAGCTCCTCCTACTCTTCCTTCTATTCTGCTGCCGTCCGTATATATACACGGCCAGCCATTATCTATCTCTTCTACTTCCTCCTGAGACGTGAGATTACCGTGAGTAAAAGGTCTTCTTTCAGATGGGTGTGGCAATTCGAATGGACTAATTGGTTTTTCTATTGGTCTTCCGGGGTATAGAGAGATTGATTTTCCTCCTCTTTTGATTTCATAGATCTCTGCAGCCTCTTTCACTCTTAGTTCGAGTGGAAGAATGCTTGCTATCAAAGTAGCTGCGTTTGACGAGACTGTTTTATGCGATTTGCTGATCCTAAGTGCAAACATTCTGGTCAACTTGTTTAATTTATTTAAAGCATATTTTCTTTTTAAAATTGGCTCCCACGCGCATGCAGCATATAATACAATCGGTTCGATGACCGCCGTATAGTTCGATGACCGCCGTATAGATCGTTCGAACTATGTCCGGGTTCAAACCCCAGGTAACTTTTGCAGCGCGTGCGACCGACTGATAAATTTTAACAGATTTTGCGTATATTTTATCTAAATGTGGAATGAAATTGAGATTTGAATCTATTGTGAGGCCTAAAAGAGTTAATGATGGAGATAATTGTAATGTTGTATTGTTAAAAATAAATTTTGGTTGATCATATTTCAGTTTCTTGGTGACCAGAATTACTTGCGTCTTATGCTCAGCAAATCGCAATTTGTTTTGAATCCCCCACTCGGAGATATATCTTAATGCTTCGTTAACCCTATCATTCAGTTCCTCGGTATGGTGTGCTGAGGCTATGATTAAAATGTCGTCTGCAAATGCTTGCACTCTTGCTCTCAATCCCTCCGTATTTTTTAGTAGAGGGTCTAGCTGAAGGTTCCATAATAACGGACCTCCAGTAGAACCTTGGATACAACCTTGGTTTGTTTCTCTCGTAGTTTTACTTCCTGCATATTCCAATGATACGAGTCTTTCACTTAGGTAGCTATTGATGATTTTGATAACACAGGGATCGCAGTTCTTCTCAATAAGCCGCTCTAGCATCTTGGGCCACCACGTGTTGTCGAATGCACCCTCGATGTCTAACGATACCATTGCTACCATTTTATGGTTGGTTAATTCAGATCTAACTAGCGTCAGAGAATCGAAGAGAGCGTCCTCGCAGCTACGTTGAGGCATGAAGCCGTATTGCCGATTACTGAGTTGGTTAGTGGACCCCAGATGCCAGAGCAATCTATTGCAAACTATCTTTTCCAAGATTTTTCCATTCACCGGTAACAGTCCGATTGGCCTGTAAGACTTTGGTGCAGAGTAGTCCTCCTTCCCTGGCTTTCTTATTATCTTGACTACGGCTGTTTTCCAACTTTTCGGAAAATAACCAGAGGAGTAGCATGTATTTAAGATGGCACTAAATACTTCCGGCTTTGCCCTATACGCACTCCAGCAGATGTCGGCTGTAAAACCGTCATCTCCTGGCGCTTTAGATGGACTCATACCCTTCATGACTTGTTCTATTTCATTTATTCCTATCTGTGTTATGTGTTCTTCCTTTTTATATATGTCTGTTAACTCCTTCTGTACATTTATTCTAATCTCTCTATGATATTCTATATCGGTATTCGGGTCGTCCTTAGGGTAGAATGTATCTGCTAGATATTCTACTGATTCTTGTTCATTTAACTCTACACCGTTCTTATTTAGAAGCGATTCCTCTGTATTTTTTCCTGTAGATTTCAAAATTCTATATACCTTATCCCATACTGATTCTATTCCCTGTGAAGTACAAAATTCTTTCCAACTGGTTGTTCTACTTGATAAAATTTCTGCTTTATATTCCTCTAAATTTTTAAGATATTCCTCTATAACATATTTCTTCCTACTGCGATTAGCTTTTTTAATTTTCTTCCTGAGTCTAATGACATTTCTTTTGAGTTTAGTTAAATTCTCATTCCACCATTTAAGCTTATTTGTTATGAACGGGCTGAGCTTAGGCATGGACTCCTCACACGCTTCGGTTATACATTCTGTATACTTTTGGACTATCACGTTTATCTCTTCCGGTGTTTTTGCCTGTTTTATCTTATTTTCATTTAACTCTGATTCATTAAATTTATTTGTTACTATCTCCTCAAACCTCGTCCAGTCTGCTTTTTTGACGTTATAGATTCTAGTACTTGATCTTTTGATGTTTTTGACGTTTGATTCCCCAATTTTAACTTTAAACGTGACAGCCCTGTGGTCAGATGTCGTGACCATTCCAGTATCGACCTTCCATTCTTCTATCTTTTCCAGAATTTCCGGCGAGCAAACTGTCACGTCCACTATGCTAGTACATAGTTTATTAGATCTAAAAGTGTAAAACGTAGGAGTCGTTCCTTCATTTAACACTTCCAGACCCCTTTGTGCTAAAAATGATGCATAGTTTAATCCACGATCGTCTTCGTCGTCACAACCCCACCATGCACTCTTTGCATTACAATCACCTCCTATTATTATTAAATTTGTGTTTAGTTTAGAAACAATATTATCTAGTTGTTGTATATACTCATTTATGTCTTCTGTGTCTTCCCAATATATTGATATTAAACCTATTCTCATCTTATCTAATATTATTACCGTTCCCACAATATTTTCTGTTACAAAGCTTGCACTATCTATTATCTGTATGTTTGGATTTATGATTACTATTGCTGATTTTACTACTTTATTTCTGTTTGCAGTTTTCTGAATGGTGCGGTAGGGAGTTGCGACTGATCCCGAAGCTCCCACGTACGGTTCCTGAAGAAGAAGTGCCACATACTTCCTTTCACTCGCTTCACGCAACACTTCCTGTGTTGCAGCAAGTCCTCTGCCCAGGTTGCACTGAGCGAAACCGATATAGTTCTCTTTTGCCTTTTTATTATTCTTACCTATTATTTGATTCGTTGAGGTGCCCTTTAGGAATACGAAACCAAGTTCCGCGCGAACTTGTCCCATCTCCTCCACTCCGGGCATACCGATGAGAATGACGGATGACATCCATTCTCCTTACAGTTCACGCAGCTCGGTCCCTCACTCCTATTGTTGCATTCTCGCGAATCGTGACCCTGTGCACAGTACCCACATTTAGTCTCGGCCGTGCAGTCCTTTGCCCTATGTCCGAAACCCATACAGTTGAAGCATTGCATGATAGGCGATTGATCTATTGCGTCTACGATTTGGTAACCAACTCTGATTCTTTTATTCACTAAGCTTTTCCAGACCTTCGGACTCACATCCAGTATAATATTGTTTACCGAATTGTTCCTTCCTCTCGCTCTCCTTAATACTTTTACTTTCACTTCTTCCTTTTCAGTAGATCCGATTAAATTTGAGTTTTGACGCAATATCGCTTCTTCCAACTTCTTGTCAGTCAAGTCGTGAGCGACACCAATCAATTTGAGCAGCGGATTCCTAGGCAGAGGCTCACTCACAGACAGCTTATCATTCGTCTTCTTAATCGCCTCATGCAGCACTGTCCTTTCTTTCCTTGATTCACACGTAAATACCACTCTCTGATTTTTCAACTTTCGAACACTACTTATTCCGACTCCCAGTTCCACCACGTCCACCTTCTCTTTAATCTCTTTCACGATATCATCGTTACAATGCTTTGGGTCCGCTGACTCAACCACTATAGAGTATCTAGGCCTAGCGATTGTGTCGGTGTAAATTCGTCTTTCCCTATCTTCGCGTATAGCCGCTTTTTCCGCGTACGAGATTCCTTCCACAACCTTATTCCTGCTAATGGTCTCTTCCTGTAGTTTGTCTATTTTCTTTTGCGCTACTAGCACCTCCCTATGTGTGTTTCTTATCTCTTCACTTTGAGCTTTTAATACTTTTATTATCTCTTGCAGATCTGATGGGACTACAATCATAGACGGAACAGTACTTGTAATAGAGGTCGCAACCGTGGCAGTGGGACCTACGTCAGTCTCAGTTCCCGAGCAAAGTACGGGTTCCGGGGCCTTCGTCTGTTCCAACTGCTCCGAAGCTACAACGATTTCTTTTTGAGGGATGTTTGTGCAAGCCTGTGTGCCTATATGCACAACAGGGGCATTCAATAAAGCACTGTAGATGGTTATACATTTCCCCATTTCTCTGCTGCAATCCTCTATTAGATCCTTCTGAATCTTTGCCAGGTTGGTTCCAGTACGGACCGCCGCTATTATTGCGGCGGCCAGTGTATTTACCGATGCAAAAAATGTTGAAGTGTCCACTACAGCAGAAGCCGTAGCAGGAAGAGGCAGTTTCTCCATAATTCGAGGCATTTCAACAAACAACAATTGAACTTAAATTGGACTGGTTCAAATTGACTAAGGAATTTTTTAAATATTTTTGGCGATGACCTTATAACGACAATTAAGTAATCGATGATGGGCGGGGGGGAGGGCGATTTTTTCGCTAGTTTTTAAAGATATCGAAACGAGAGTGGTGTCGTTGAATAGGTAATGAAAAACTCTATTCAACGATATAAGAACGAATAAAATCGGATAAACTAATCAAACTAATTTTTAAGAAAAACGTGTTTTTTGATCAAAATTTTGTCAAAATTCGACAGATTTAAAATTATTGATATAAAAAATTTTAATATACTGAATTTAGATAAATCTTATTTAATAATGTGTGGTAGGACGTTTTGAAACTATATAAAAAATTTTTCGACGATATATTGAAGGAATCTACTTTAATTTTTGAAATTTCGTATATGGGTTAGGTTAGGTTAGGTTAGGTTAGGTTAGGTTAGGTTAGGTTAGGTTAGGTTAGGTTAGGTTAGGTTAGGTTAGGTTAGGTTAGGTTAGGTTAGGTTAGGTTAGGTTAGGTTAGGTTAGGTTAGGTTAGGTTAGGTTAGGTTAGGTTAGGTTAGGTTAGGTTAGGTTAGGTTAGGTTAGGTTAGGTTAGGTTAGGTTTTTTTTTTTTTTTTTTTTTTTTTATTATACTAAATTGTTACACGTTATTATAATTCTTAGTCGGGTTATATAATGCAAATTGTCGCTGTAGAGAACCCAATTCCGGCGGCTGCAATTTGGTACGTTTGTCGGAAGTGAGTTCTCTGGCAGTGAGTCACGAGTAGCCGCACGCCGTAGCGTTTAGAGCAGGCTTTTACCTACTACACAAAAGTATAGCCGCACGCCGCAGCGATTAGAGCAGGCTTTAACATACGAACACAAATAAAGAAATTTTAATAATAAGACATTTTTAACTATTAACAGCAAAACTTACATACTAAAATATAAAACTTAAACTAATTTTTTATTTACAGAACGGAATTTACAATGATATAATGAAGACGGAGGAATACTATTTACAGATCAAACTAGGGTAACCAGTGAAAGATAAAAAAAAAAAAAAACGAACTTAAAACTTAAACAAATAAAAATATTGTAGAATTTACACATCTTAAACAACTGTAACTAATTACTACTGCTATTATTGAACGCTTTTAGGTTGCTGAATATGAAGCTAACAAATTCTACGAAGGAGCTGAGGGCGGAGTCCCGCGCCATTAGCTCGCGGATGTTGTAAGGTGAGATGCTGAAGTTCTCACAGAGTATTTCGTGATCGAGTCGGCGAGACGCGAACCTGGGGCAGTCACACAGGATGTGGTTCATGGACTGGACAGAAGTATCGTCACAGGGGCAGGTGTTGTGGGTGATAATGTGAAAGCGGTGGAGGTATTGTCTGACGTAAGCGTGCCCCGTCAGCGCCTGAGTGAGAGTGAATGTGATTGGAGTGCGCTTCCAGAGCTCGCCTATGTCAGTCAGGTTGGGGAGGAGGTTTTTGGTGTACTGCCCCTGAGGCTCGCTCCTATATCTGTTCTGCCATGTGCAGAAAGTTTCCGATTTTATTTTGGCTTTGACGAAGGAGATGGGGAATCGGAGGTAATGAGGAGAGGAGTGTAGGCGAGCCGCCTCCTTCGCGGCCAGATCGACGGCCTCGTTCCCCTCGATTCCAACGTGTGCGCGAACCCAAGCAAATGCTATATTATTGCTGCAATTGTGGAGTGATGCATGTATTTGAGAGACCAGTGGGTGTGTGCTGCTGCGATGCTGAATTGCGTGTAGAGAGGAAAGAGAGTCAGTGTGGATGGCCGTGTGTGAGTATTTGTGGAGGGAAGCCCATTGTGTGGCCTGTAAGATGGCGAACAGCTCAGCCTGGAAGACGGTGCAGCTGTCGTGCAGCTTAAATTTCCTACGAGCGACCACCGTCCCTTCTCGATAGCAAATGAAAGCCGCCCCGACCGCCGCGTCCTCCAGCTTGCTGCCGTCAGTGTAGATATGGGCAGTGTCGTGTGGTAGGGTGGAGTGAAAAAGTTGAACGTCGTTTTGATTGTCTAAAATCTGGGGTGATATAGTGACCCGTTGGGCCGGATGGAGCAAAGTGCGGGGAGGGGTGGGTATCTCAAGAGGGACATCCCCCGGAAGATAGTCAGTAGAGTGAGTCAGTCTTGTAGTTTCCAGCAAGTGGACTTCGCTAACCTTGAGGTCAAGGGGAGTGAACTGGGCGAGAGCCAGAGCAGCGGAGGTGGAAACGGTTCGGAAGGCTTTGAGTGCACGGATAGCGAAGCCACGTTGCAAACTGAGGAGACGACGTTTAACACACTTTTTCCTAGCCGCATGGCCCCAGACCCCAGCGGCATAGGTGATCGTGGGTTCAATGACGTGAGTATATATCGTCCTGATATTTTCGGGATGGGCTCCCCAAGTATTACGGCAGTAGAGTACAAGTTTGTTGAAGATGCGTGAGGATTTGGCGATGACGTGTTGTGCATGTTTAGTGAAGGTGAGGCGTTCGTCCATGATGACACCTAGAAATTTGATGTCACTCTGGAAGTGTAGTGCGTGAGAGTCCATAGTGATGCGGGCCGTTTTTGCCTTTTTAGTAAAAGCAATGGCCTGGGTCTTGGATGGGCTGAAGGTCAACTTGACCCCCTTGCCCCACATCACAATAGACGAGAGTGTTTGTGTAGTGATGGATTGCAGGGTGTCTATATCCTTCGCAGAGGCAACGAGTAAAACGTCATCTGCGAAGGCTTGAAGATGGCATCCGTCCGGTAGTTCAATGTCAAGGAGTTCGTCAAGTATAATGTTCCACAGTATGGGTCCGCAGGTAGATCCCTGAATGCAGCCTTTGGTCATGTGTTTCGACACTCTGGTACCTGCGTGGTCGAGGGTCACAGTCCGGTCTTGAGTATAGTTTTGGATGAGTCCGTAAATATTTTTGGGGCAGTTGATGAGTCTGAGTCTATGGAAGAGGGCGGGCCACCATGCGTTATCGAACGCGGCCTTTATGTCCAGAGAGACCGCCACAGTGTGAAGATGATCAGAGCGGGCCCGTTTAACGGCGCCAATAGCGGCACTGATAGCGGCCGTGGTATTGGTTTGCTGCCGGAATCCGTACTGGTTACGGTTCAGTTTATTGGCTTTATCCGCCCAGTGAGTGACTCGGCGGATAAAAAGCTTTTCCAACAGCTTTCCGAACACCGGCAACAAACCAATAGGCCGATACGAACCAAGTTCACTGTGGTCGGTCTTGTTTGGTTTGGGGATGATTTTAACATACGCCCTCTTCCACTGTCTGGGGAAGTACTGTAGAGTCAGGCAGCGATTCATCAAGTCAGTCACAAGTTGGGGATATAATATTGTAAATTGGAGGCAAATGTCAGATGTAAAATGGTCAAGTCCTGGCGCTCGTTTGGGGTTCATTGTCCTGAGGAGTTCGAGAACTTCCTCACGGTGGAAGGGAAGGTCGTCTTCAGTCGAGGGGAGGTCGCTTGCGTGAGATCTTAAGTCAGTGTGTCTAGGTTCAGTGTCAGGAGAGTCGTCGGGATAAAAGTTGTGGAGTAGTGCTGTCGCGGTCTCTGTCGTGTCTTTGGTGAACCTGTCGCCCACTTTAAGGGTGGTAGGAGGGCGACGTGGAGCCGAATCTTTCAGGAGCCTGTTCGTTAAAGACCAAACATTTTCGCCTGTCTGTAACTGGCAGAACTCCCGAAAGTTCGCCGTAGATGCAGCTTTTAACGACTCCGCGTATGTCTCCTTGAGGGACTTCAGTTCAGCAGCCAAGAGATCGATGGGCTCGTTTTTCTTTTTGGCGCGGTGTAGTTTGTGGTGTTGGTCAATCACTTGTCGTTTGAGTCCGTCCAAATTGTCAGTCCACCAAGGTGGGGAGGCTTTACAGCCAGGGCCCTTTACGGGCATGGACTCCCTGCAAGCGGTGTGTATTGTGTTCGTGATGGAGTCGATGAACTGCTCGAGTTGGAGCGTGTCCAGGGTGTTAATATCAATATCGAGTATTTCGTTGTTAGAGTCGGCTAATTGTGTGAGAAGTGAGGATTTAAAAGTTGACCACTGGGCTTTATTGTTTTTGTACATAAATGTGCTTGTGTTTGTGTATAGTTGAGTGTTGTGTTGGGAGTAGCTGTATGTGTATGTGATAGCGTTGTGTTGGGAGGAAGGACAGGCCGATAAATCAACCTGCCAATCTGTTATGTGTTGGTGTAGACTGTCCGAAGCAAACGTGAGGTCGATGATTGAAGAGCGTACCCGCCCGTGGGTGACAGCCTCGAAAGTGGGGGTGTTGCCTGTATTGCACAGAAAGAGGTCCGTCGAGTGGGCGAGATCGACGACATCGATCCCGCGGTTGTTGGCCCTGTCGCTCTCCCATATAGGATGCCAACCGTTAAAATCGCCGCCCACGATGCGGGGTGTGTGAGGAGTCTCCTTGAGGAAAATCTCAAGGAGATCCATAGTGTTGTGAATGTCTGTGTCGGGTTCGATATATATGGATGCAATGTGAATGGGTTTGTGTCCAACCAACATCCGGACCACACACAGGTTGGGGGAAGAGTATTGGGAAAGACCGATACAATTAACTGTAGGTTTAGTAACGATGCAAGCTTTAACTCTGCCTTTACTGGGGAATTGAAAAATATTGAGACCGCGAATTGATTTAACCTCATTCCCAGCCCCGGTGTATGGTTCAGAGATCAGCGCTATGGTGTGTGTGCTGTTGATGAAGTGTGTGATGAGCTCGTGAAATGAGTGTTTGGATCTGTCTGTGTTGCACTGAAGAAATTCGTTTTTATAAATCCGATCCATAGTCTATGATTTTAGTTAGTCGGCTTCGGACGGATTTCAAGACGGGGCATGATTGTGAAGTCGCGTTGTGTAGTGCGTCGTGTTTGTGGGTGAATTTACCGTTGTGAGCGCAACAATTATAGCACTTGATAGTGTTGTTTGTACCTTTAACAGGGCAGTCGGTTTCCGTGTGGTTGGTAGCGGCACAGTGGGCGCAGCGCAGCTGTCCCGCTCTGCAGTGCTTATGGATGTGGCCGAAGTTGAGGCACTTCCTGCATTGCAGGAACGGAGAGAACTCCTCCGCGTGCACCCTCTGATGGTCGAGGCGCAGGCGCTCCATCCGCATCACAGCGCGGAACAGCCGCGGGCTGGCCAGGAAGACGGCGTTATACATGTCTTCGCGCCGGTTGTTGCTGCGCTTAAATTTAAAAGAGATGTCAGCCAAGGAAAAGGTACTGAACTCAGGGTTTTGCCTCAAGAGGACAGCAACTAGATCGTCCACGGGCATGTCCTTTGCTATCCCCTTGAGGATGAACATAGGCTTCAGTTGTTTGGCGGGCTCAGCCATAACGCGGGAGGTGGGGGATGTATTGATACGTCGCAACGCATCGTCTCGGTCAGAAGCCGCGTCGAACTCCACCCTCAGCTTCCCCTTCGACAATGACACGACTTTAGCCGGGCCATACGAAGCCTCCCGAAAGCTAATACTCTTTCGGAAGGCCTCGACCGCCTCCTGTCTGGTGCCCACCGGATCTTTGGTGGCCACCACTATGGACGGATGCGTGATGTGAGTAGGTGTAGGCTGTGGTTGAGGAAGTAGAGTAGGCCGTGGCTGGTTCTTCTGCTGTTGTTGTTGCTGTAGCGTGGCTGATGTGTCAGATGGCCTGCCGCCAGGTGCAGATGAGGCAGCCACACTAGCGTAATTTCGCGACGGGTTGGTGGGGGCAGCTATCTGACTGCGCAGCTTCTTCACCTCGTTAGTGCAGACCTGTAGTTCTGCTCGAAGTGTGGCGACAGTGGTGGCGTCGACAATGGCTGGTGGATACGTAGGTGAAGGCGCAGATGGAGACGTGGATGAAGATGCGTATGAAGATGTGGTGGACGGTGAATCCATGGAGATGTTGGTGGTGAGTCGGCCGAAGCCCACCACAGCCTTTTTGCATTCGGCCGCAGAGGCTGCAATGGCCTTCTTGTTAGCTGCCGTGACACTTTTCCCTATGAAGGTCAACTTGATGATAGTGTCCGACAGCGTAGAGATGACCCTGCACAAGGAGGCCAGGTCCGTGACCTCGCCGGCAGAGGCCGAGGAGATGGGAAGATCGGCGCTGGTAAACCTGAGCGCGTCTCTCGATTTCGCTGCTTTGGTGGGGGCGGCAACGGTGAGGGCGGCGACGGCGTCAGAGGTCGCAGAGGTGGTGGGAGTCGCGGTCTTCTCTGCAGTGGCGGTGATGCAAGTGGTGGTGACCGCCGCGCAGTGGGTGCCACTGGTGGCGGCGACGGCTCCTGCGGTCGATGCTGTGATGATGGTGGAGCTGTAGATGGCAGAGGTGCAAGTGGTAATACTGACGGCACAGTCAGTGCTAATGGCGTCAGCGATGACTTCTGTGGGTGAAGTGATGGTGGTGTGGGTGTCAGCGGCGCAGGTAGCACATGCAGTACCCGCGGCCATAGTGTTGTCGTCGCTCATCTTTGAAAGCGGTATCTGTCTGTCATTTGTAGAAAAATTTTTTGGGGAGGGGTGGTTTAGGGGGAGAGGGGTGTTCAACCTGGTCAGTTTAATTTGTAAGTATATTACATGTAAATACAAAAATCTAATAAAAATAAATTGGGGGAAGGGGGGAGGGGGGGGAAAAATATGGAATCAGGTAGGGCCCGGGGAGGACTATACAAGGGAAAAAAGATTTTGAAGAAATCTTTAAAAATGAGGGAGATAACACCGAAAATGTGTAAAAAAGTGGGGGGAGGGGGGTTTTGAGATGCGGTATTTGTTGGTTGCCCTTATAATCGTTTCTCTTGAAAGAACGGAAAAACACTCAGATTCGCTCTAGCTCGCTCCCCCGAGGAGCTACGGGCATTACCAACTTAGTTGGTAATATCGGCTTGGGTAGCGCCCCCGGGAGAAAATTCGCCAAAAATCGAATCTTCGCGTGAAAAATACAAACTAAACGGCTAGTGTATCTTGAAGAGAAACACTAGCGGACTAAAAAATAAAAAGGGGGCAGCACTATGGGGATGAAGTTATAAGGGGACAAAGTTGAACGATGCTGACAAGTTTCTGCAAATGGGGCTTTTGGAGGGGAAAAAGGGGGTGAATTTAAAAACTGAGACCGGGTACGGACTCAGCGGGCTATAAATAGGGGGGAGCACAATTAAAATTTTATTTGGGAGGAAATAAGTTTTTTAAAAGAAAGGAAATTTTTGGGGGAAAAAGAGGGGGGGTCGGGGGGTTGTGTAATATGTCAGTAGGAGGGCGAAAACGAGACGAATACGTCAACGTTTTCGCCAACACTGTAGTAAGTCTGTAGCCAAAGTTATTGACGTTCGAATTCTTTGTTTACGTAATTCGAAACTGAAAATAGCTTTTTTGTGGGGGGGATAAGTTAAAAAATTTTAAATTCTACGGGTAACTCTAGATAAAAAAATGATATTGTGAAAATTTGGAAAGTCTACGATGAAAAATGGGGGAGATATTAAGAAAACAAAAACGTAAACAAAGAAAACCACGTTAACAGTACTGTACTGCGGTCGGTTTGTCGGGTACTTTATAATAAAAGGTCTGTTGAAAGATAATTTTGTATGGGGGGTGTAGAAACTAAAAATTGTGGGGCGTAGAAGGAGAGACGGACAAAAGAACCTAATAAATTTTGGGGTAGGTCACCGCTTTCAAAATTTTGCTACGGGGGTCCGAATTTGGCCGGATTTTTGTTTGACCGCAAAATCGTCATAAATCGGCCTGGGCTCGTTGTAAAAGGTCCATTTAAAATGTCCAGGTCTAAAGTGCACTTGAGTCTACCTGTAGAGCATACACTACACTGGGGTCTGATGTTGATAGCCAAAGTGGCGTAACCGCCAAAAACAAGGAAAATTTTTTAACTTAGTCAAAACTCCACTTAAAAATATGAGTGAGGTGTCTATTTGTAGGTCTCCTCTAGGCCTATCCAATGCACTATTAAAACTATTGTGCGTCCCCTTAAACGCAAAAGTTATTTGGGGAAAACACTATTTTTTCATGTTTTTCGGGATTTAAATGCACTTCCCGTAAATTTTTAGAAGAAATTTTTGCACTATTAGATGGAAAAAGTGATTCCGCGTATTATGAGGTATAAAACAGAATTTTATCTCATCTCTAACTAATTTTAAAATTAAAAAAACACTTTTTTCCACTGTTTTTCGATGATTTTAAACTGTTAATCACAAAATTTTTTCAAAATTTTTTCACAGATGGGTGAGGGACGTCAGCGCGCAACTTTTGATGTATAAATCATCACTGTAGCACTACAATATACCAGAAAAACGATTTTTCGAACGCGGAGCTTCGCAAAAACGATCCGTTCGCTATGGCGGCTGGCGCGCGACTGGTTAGGTTAGGTTAGGTTAGGTTAGGTTAAGTTAGGTTAGGTTAGGTTAGGTTAGGTTAGGTTAGGTTAGGTTAGGTTAGGTTAGGTTAGGTTAGGTTAGGTTAGGTTAGGTTAGGTTAGGTTAGGTTAGGTTAGGTTAGGTTAGGTTAGGTTAGGTTAGGTTAGGTTAGGTTAGGTTAGGTTAGGTTAGGTTAGGTTAGGTTAGGTTAGGTTAGGTTAGGTTAGGTTAGGTTAGGTTAGGTTAGGTTAGGTTAGGTTAGGTTAGGTTAGGTTAGGTTAGGTTAGGTTAGGTTAGGTTAGGTTAGGTTAGGTTAGGTTAGGTTAGGTTAGGTTAGGTTAGGTTAGGTTAGGTTAGGTTAGGTTAGGTTAGGTTAGGTTAGGTTAGGTTAGGTTAGGTTAGGTTAGGTTAGGTTAGGTTAGGTTAGGTTTTTTTTTTTTTTTTTTTTTTTTATTAATTACACTATTTTCAACTGTTGCTTTGTATTATGCAACAACTTTTAAACGATTATGTGAACTATGTACATATTTAACGATATTTATGACCTATTTCTCTTAACCGATTGGGTTTTTACTATTTTACAGTCCTATTCTACATTTTACAACCTATTTCTTAAATCTATTATCTTATTTCTACTATGTACATAATTTTTTTTTTTTTTTTTTTTTTTTTTTTTTTTTTTTTTTTTTTTTTTTTTTTTTTTTTTTTTTTTTATATATACTTATTTCTTAAATTTAATCTTTGTATTATTATTTTTATTTACAGTTTGCATTGCCTCCTTTGCGAATGTCAGAAAATCGTTTCGTTCGTTAGTACCATTTATTAATGTTCTAAAATTCTCCTCTGTTAATGTTATTTTATGTTTAATTTCTATATCATTTCTTTTACTTCCGAATTTCGGACATTCGCAAAGGACATGCATTACACTTTGGACCGATGAGTTATCGCAATCGCAATAAGGATTGTCCTTCAGTTTAAATCTGTGTAAATATTGGCCAACTCCACCGTGTCCGGTCAATATTTGAGACAACATATTTTCCAAATTGATCGATTTTTTTCCAAATTGATCGATTTTAAGGTTTTTCTTGCCTCTCTAACGTCAGGGAAAAACAACCTTGTCAATTGGCCCTGCTCAGCACTACTATATTTATTCTGCCACTTTTCAATACTCTCCTGTCTTAGAATGTATTTAGCTGACGAGACGGGTATTGCATCATACACCGGTGCTGTTTTCTTTGATAAGGCTGCCCTTTTTGCTAAAGTGTCCGCCCGCTCGTTACCAGCCATACCCTCGTGCGCCTTTATCCAATAAAAATTCACTTTTCCTCCTTTCTCTTCGATATGTTTAACTGATTTTCTGATTTCATATATTAATGGATGGAGATGGTTGGGATCTTCTAGACATTGTAGGGCTGATTTTGAATCTGAGATTATATTTGAATTTTTAAAAGCTATATGTTTTTGTTGTGTATATTTAAGGGCACGAGATATGGCTACCAACTCCGCCTGAAACACTGAGCAGCAATCGTCCAATCTAAATGTGCTATTTCCTATCTCCCTATCTTCTTTCCAAATGGAAAAAGCTCCTCCTACTCTACCTTCTATTCTGCTGCCGTCCGTATATATACTTGGCCAGCCATTATCTATCTCTTCTACTTCCTCCTGAGACGTGAGATTACCGTGAGTAAAAGGTCTTCTTTCAGATGGGTGTGGCAATTCGAATGGACTAATTGGTTTTTCTATTGGTCTTCCGGGGTATAGAGAGATTGATTTTCCTCCTCTTTTGATTTCATAGATCTCTGCAGCCTCTTTCACTCTTAGTTCGAGTGGAAGAATGCTTGCTATCAAAGTAGCTGCGTTTGACGAGACTGTTTTATGCGATTTGCTGATCCTAAGTGCAAACATTCTGGTCAACTTGTTTAATTTATTTAAAGCATATTTTCTTTTTAAAATTGGCTCCCACGCGCATGCAGCATATAATACAATCGGTTCGATGACCGCCGTATAGATCGTTCGAACTATGTCCGGGTTCAAACCCCAGGTAACTTTTGCAGCGCGTGCGACCGACTGATAAATTTTAACAGATTTTGCGTATATTTTATCTAAATGTGGAATGAAATTGAGATTTGAATCTATTGTGAGGCCTAAAAGAGTTAATGATGGAGATAATTGTAATGTTGTATTGTTAAAAATAAATTTTGGTTGATCATATTTCAGTTTCTTGGTGACCAGAATTACTTGCGTCTTATGCTCAGCAAATCGCAATTTGTTTTTAATCCCCCACTCGGAGATATATCTTAATGCTTCGTTAACCCTATCGTTCAGTTCCTCGGTATTGTGTGCTGAGGCTATGATTAAAATGTCGTCTGCAAATGCTTGCACTCTTGCTCTCAAACCCTCCGTACTTTTTAGTAGAGGGTCTAGCTGAAGGTTCCATAATAACGGACCTCCAGTAGAACCTTGGATACAACCTTGGTTTGTTTCTCTCGTAGTTTTACTTCCTGCATATTCCAATGATACGAGTCTTTCACTTAGGTAGCTATTGATGATTTTGATAACACAGGGATCGCAGTTCTTCTCAATAAGCTGCTCTAGCATCTTGGGCCACCACGTGTTGTCGAATGCACCCTCGATGTCTAACGATACCATTGCTACCATTTTATGGTTGGTTAATTCAGATCTAACTAGCGTCAGAGAATCGAAGAGAGCGTCCTCGCAGCTACGTTGAGGCATGAAGCCGTATTGCCGATTACTGAGTTGGTTAGTGGACCCCAGATGCCAGAGCAATCTATTGCAAACTATCTTTTCCAAGATTTTTCCATTCACCGGTAACAGTCCGATTGGCCTGTAAGACTTTGGTGCGGAGTAGTCCTCCTTCCCTGGCTTTCTTATTATCTTGACTACGGCTGTTTTCCAACTTTTCGGAAAATAACCAGAGGAGTAGCATGTATTTAAGATGGCACTAAATACTTCCGGCTTTGCCCTATACGCACTCCAGCAGATGTCGGCTGTAAAACCGTCATCTCCTGGCGCTTTAGATGGACTCATACCCTTCATGACTTGTTCTATTTCATTTATTCCTATCTGTGTTATGTGTTCTTCCTTTTTATATATGTCTGTTAACTCCTTCTGTACATTTATTCTAATCTCTCTATGATATTCTATATCGGTATTCGGGTCGTCCTTAGGGTAGAATGTGTCTGCTAGATATTCTACTGATTCTTGTTCATTTAACTCTACACCGTTCTTATTTAGAAGCGATTCCTCTGTATTTTTTCCTGTAGATTTCAAAATTCTATATACCTTATCCCATACTGATTCTATTCCCTGTGAAGTACAAAATTCTTTCCAACTGGTTGTTCTACTTGATAAAATTTCTGCTTTATATTCCTCTAAATTTTTAAGATATTCCTCTACAACATATTTCTTCCTACTGCGATTAGCTTTTTTAATTTTCTTCCTGAGTCTAATGACATTTCTTTTGAGTTTAGTTAAATTCTCATTCCACCATTTAAGCTTATTTGTTATGAACGGGCTGAGCTTAGGCATGGACTCCTCACACGCTTCGGTTATACATTCTGTATACTTTTGGACTATCACGTTTATCTCTTCCGGTGTTTTTGCCTGTTTTATCTTATTTTCATTTAACTCTGATTCATTAAATTTATTTGTTACTATCTCCTCAAACCTCGTCCAGTCTGCTTTTTTGACGTTATAGATTCTAGTACTTGATCTTTTGATGTTTTTGACGTTTGATTCCCCAATTTTAAGTTTAAACGTGACAGCCCTGTGGTCAGATGTCGTGACCATTCCAGTATCGACCTTCCATTCTTCTATCTTGTCCAGAATTTCCTGCGAGCAAACTGTCACGTCCACTATGCTAGTACATAGTTTATTAGATCTAAAAGTGTAAAACGTAGGAGTCGTTCCTTCATTTAACACTTCCAGACCCCTTTGTGCTAAAAATGATGCATAGTTTAATCCACGATCGTCTTCGTCGTCACAACCCCACCACGCACTCTTTGCATTACAATCACCTCCTATTATTATTAAATTTGTGTTTAGTTTAGAAACAATATTATCTAGTTGTTGTATATACTCATTTATGTCTTCTGTGTCTTCCCAATATATTGATATTAAACCTATTCTCATCTTATCTAATATTATTACCGTTCCCACAATATTTTCTGTTACAAAGCTTGCACTATCTATTATCTGTATGTTTGGATTTATGATTACTATTGCTGATTTTACTACTTTATTTCTGTTTGCAGTTTTCTGAATGGTGCGGTAGGGAGTTGCGACTGATCCCGAAGCTCCCACGTACGGTTCCTGAAGAAGAAGTGCCACATACTTCCTTTCACTCGCTTCACGCAACACTTCCTGTGTTGCAGCAAGTCCTCTGCCCAGGTTGCACTGAGCGAAACCGATATAGTTCTCTTTTCCCTTTTTATTATTCTTACCTATTATTTGATTCGTTGAGGTGCCCTTTAGGAATACGAAACCAAGTTCCGCGCGAACTTGTCCCATCTCCTCCACTCCGGGCATACCGATGAGAATGACGGATGACATCCATTCTCCTTACAGTTCACGCAGCTCGGTCCCTCACTCCTATTGTTGCATTCTCGCGAATCGTGACCCTGTGCACAGTACCCACATTTAGTCTCGGCCGTGCAGTCCTTTGCCCTATGTCCGAAACCCATACAGTTGAAGCATTGCATGATAGGCGATTGATCTATTGCGTCTACGATTTGGTAACCAACTCTGATTCTTTTATTCACTAAGCTTTTCCAGACCTTCGGACTCACATCCAGTATAATATTGTTTACCGAATTGTTCCTTCCTCTCGCTCTCCTTAATACTTTTACTTTCACTTCTTCCTTTTCAGTAGATCCGATTAAATTTGAGTTTTGACGCAATATCGCTTCTTCCAACTTCTTGTCAGTCAAGTCGTGAGCGACACCAATCAATTTGAGCAGCGGATTCCTAGGCAGAGGCTCACTCACAGACAGCTTATCATTCGTCTTCTTAATCGCCTCATGCAGCACTGTCCTTTCTTTCCTTGATTCACACGTAAATACCACTCTCTGATTTTTCAACTTTCGAACACTACTTATTCCGACTCCCAGTTCCACCACGTCCACCTTCTCTTTAATCTCTTTCACGATATCATCGTTACAATGCTTTGGGTCCGCTGACTCAACCACTATAGAGTATCTAGGCCTAGCGATTGTGTCGGTGTAAATTCGTCTTTCCCTATCTTCGCGTATAGCCGCTTTTTCCGCGTACGAGATTCCTTCCACAACCTTATTCCTGCTAATGGTCTCTTCCTGTAGTTTGTCTATTTTCTTTTGCGCTACTAGCACCTCCCTATGTGTGTTTCTTATCTCTTCACTTTGAGCTTTTAATACTTTTATTATCTCTTGCAGATCTGATGGGACTACAATCATAGACGGAACAGTACTTGTAATAGAGGTCGCAACCGTGGCAGTGGGACCTACGTCAGTCTCAGTTCCCGAGCAAAGTACGGGTTCCGGGGCCTTCGTCTGTTCCAACTGCTCCGAAGCTACAACGATTTCTTTTTGAGGGATGTTTGTGCAAGCCTGTGTGCCTATATGCACAACAGGGGCATTCAATAAAGCACTGTAGATGGTTATACATTTCCCCATTTCTCTGCTGCAATCCTCTATTAGATCCTTCTGAATCTTTGCCAGGTTGGTTCCAGTACGGACCGCCGCTATTATTGCGGCGGCCAGTGTATTTACCGATGCAAAAAATGTTGAAGTGTCCACTACAGCAGAAGCCGTAGCAGGAAGAGGCAGTTTCTCCATAATTCGAGGCATTTCAACAAACAACAATTGAACTTAAATTGGACTGGTTCAAATTGACTAAGGAATTTTTTAAATATTTTTGGCGATGACCTTATAACGACAACTAAATAATTTAAGCGAAAAATCAATAAAAATATATTATAAATATTCCCAAGGTCAATGAAATCTACTTAAGTAATCGATGATGGGCGGGGGGGAGGGCGATTTTTTCGCTAGTTTTTAAAGATATCGAAACGAGAGTGGTGTCGTTGAATAGGTAATGAAAAACTCTATTCAACGATATAAGAACGAATAAAATCGGATAAACTAATCAAACTAATTTTTAGGAAAAACGTGTTTTTTGATCAAAATTTTGTCAAAATTCGACAGATTTACTGAAAATTTTGAAAATTTTCACTATAAAACAGGGTTCAATATTAATATATAATGTAGGGGGATAGTGTACGTATAATATGAGATAAAAATAAATTGAAATAAGAGCGTTTCAGGTGGAAAATAGAGTATTTATAGTATAAAATGTTAAAATTTTACAAAATTTTCATACAAATTATTGATATAAAAAATTTTAATATACTGAATTTAGATAAATCTTATTTAATAATGTGTGGTAGGACGTTTTGAAACTATATAAAAAATTTTTCGACGATATATTGAAGGAATCTACTTTAATTTTTGAAATTTCGTATATGTTCAATGTTTGTTATAACACCTATTAGGTGAACTCGGTGTGGAGAATTCCAAAGAATATTTAATTTTTTCGCTAGTTTTTAAAGATATCGAAACGAGAGTGGTGTCGTTGAATAGGTAATGAAAAACTCTATTCAACGATATAAGAACGAATAAAATCGGATAAACTAATCAAACTAATTTTTAAGAAAAACGTGTTTTTTGATCAAAATTTTGTCAAAATTCGACAGATTTACTGAAAATTTTGAAAATTTTCACTATAAAACAGGGTTCAATATTAATATATAATGTAGGGGGATAGTGTACGTATAATATGAGATAAAAATAAATTGAAATAAGAGCGTTTCAGGTGGAAAATAGAGTATTTATAGTATAAAATGTTAAAATTTTACAAAATTTTCATACAAATTATTGATATAAAAAATTTTAATATACTGAATTTAGATAAATCTTATTTAATAATGTGTGGTAGGACGTTTTGAAACTATATAAAAAATTTTTCGACGATATATTGAAGGAATCTACTTTAATTTTTGAAATTTCGTATATGTTCAATGTTTGTTATAACACCTATTAGGTGAACTCGGTGTGGAGAATTCCAAAGAATATTTAATTTTTTCGCTAGTTTTTAAAGATATCGAAACGAGAGTGGTGTCGTTGAATAGGTAATGAAAAACTCTATTCAACGATATAAGAACGAATAAAATCGGATAAACTAATCAAACTAATTTTTAAGAAAAACGTGTTTTTTGATCAAAATTTTGTCAAAATTCGACAGATTTACTGAAAATTTTGAAAATTTTCACTATAAAACAGGGTTCAATATTAATATATAATGTAGGGGGATAGTGTACGTATAATATGAGATAAAAATAAATTGAAATAAGAGCGTTTCAGGTGGAAAATAGAGTATTTATAGTATAAAATGTTAAAATTTTACAAAATTTTCATACAAATTATTGATATAAAAAATTTTAATATACTGAATTTAGATAAATCTTATTTAATAATGTGTGGTAGGACGTTTTGAAACTATATAAAAAATTTTTCGACGATATATTGAAGGAATCTACTTTAATTTTTGAAATTTCGTATATGTTCAATGTTTGTTATAACACCTATTAGGTGAACTCGGTGTGGAGAATTCCAAAGAATATTTAATTTTTTCGCTAGTTTTTAAAGATATCGAAACGAGAGTGGTGTCGTTGAATAGGTAATGAAAAACTCTATTCAACGATATAAGAACGAATAAAATCGGATAAACTAATCAAACTAATTTTTAAGAAAAACGTGTTTTTTGATCAAAATTTTGTCAAAATTCGACAGATTTACTGAAAATTTTGAAAATTTTCACTATAAAACAGGGTTCAATATTAATATATAATGTAGGGGGATAGTGTACGTATAATATGAGATAAAAATAAATTGAAATAAGAGCGTTTCAGGTGGAAAATAGAGTATTTATAGTATAAAATGTTAAAATTTTACAAAATTTTCATACAAATTATTGATATAAAAAATTTTAATATACTGAATTTAGATAAATCTTATTTAATAATGTGTGGTAGGACGTTTTGAAACTATATAAAAAATTTTTCGACGATATATTGAAGGAATCTACTTTAATTTTTGAAATTTCGTATATGTTCAATGTTTGTTATAACACCTATTAGGTGAACTCGGTGTGGAGAATTCCAAAGAATATTTAATTTTTTCGCTAGTTTTTAAAGATATCGAAACGAGAGTGGTGTCGTTGAATAGGTAATGAAAAACTCTATTCAACGATATAAGAACGAATAAAATCGGATAAACTAATCAAACTAATTTTTAAGAAAAACGTGTTTTTTGATCAAAATTTTGTCAAAATTCGACAGATTTACTGAAAATTTTGAAAATTTTCACTATAAAACAGGGTTCAATATTAATATATAATGTAGGGGGATAGTGTACGTATAATATGAGATAAAAATAAATTGAAATAAGAGCGTTTCAGGTGGAAAATAGAGTATTTATAGTATAAAATGTTAAAATTTTACAAAATTTTCATACAAATTATTGATATAAAAAATTTTAATATACTGAATTTAGATAAATCTTATTTAATAATGTGTGGTAGGACGTTTTGAAACTATATAAAAAATTTTTCGACGATATATTGAAGGAATCTACTTTAATTTTTGAAATTTCGTATATGTTCAATGTTTGTTATAACACCTATTAGGTGAACTCGGTGTGGAGAATTCCAAAGAATATTTAATTTTTTCGCTAGTTTTTAAAGATATCGAAACGAGAGTGGTGTCGTTGAATAGGTAATGAAAAACTCTATTCAACGATATAAGAACGAATAAAATCGGATAAACTAATCAAACTAATTTTTAGGAAAAACGTGTTTTTTGATCAAAATTTTGTCAAAATTCGACAGATTTACTGAAAATTTTGAAAATTTTCACTATAAAACAGGGTTCAATATTAATATATAATGTAGGGGGATAGTGTACGTATAATATGAGATAAAAATAAATTGAAATAAGAGCGTTTCAGGTGGAAAATAGAGTATTTATAGTATAAAATGTTAAAATTTTACAAAATTTTCATACAAATTATTGATATAAAAAATTTTAATATACTGAATTTAGATAAATCTTATTTAATAATGTGTGGGAGGACGTTTTGAAACTATATAAAAAATTTTTCGACGATATATTGAAGGAATCTACTTTAATTTTTGAAATTTCGTATATGTTCAATGTTTGTTATAACACCTATTAGGTGAACTCGGTGTGGAGAATTCCAAAGAATATTTAATTTTTTCGCTAGTTTTTAAAGATATCGAAACGAGAGTGGTGTCGTTGAATAGGTAATGAAAAACTCTATTCAACGATATAAGAACGAATAAAATCGGATAAACTAATCAAACTAATTTTTAAGAAAAACGTGTTTTTTGATCAAAATTTTGTCAAAATTCGACAGATTTACTGAAAATTTTGAAAATTTTCACTATAAAACAGGGTTCAATATTAATATATAATGTAGGGGGATAGTGTACGTATAATATGAGATAAAAATAAATTGAAATAAGAGCGTTTCAGGTGGAAAATAGAGTATTTATAGTATAAAATGTTAAAATTTTACAAAATTTTCATACAAATTATTGATATAAAAAATTTTAATATACTGAATTTAGATAAATCTTATTTAATAATGTGTGGGAGGACGTTTTGAAACTATATAAAAAATTTTTCGACGATATATTGAAGGAATCTACTTTAATTTTTGAAATTTCGTATATGTTCAATGTTTGTTATAACACCTATTAGGTAAACTCGGTGTGGAGAATTCCAAAGAATATTTAATTTTTTCGCTAGTTTTTAAAGATATCGAAACGAGAGTGGTGTCGTTGAATAGGTAATGAAAAACTCTATTCAACGATATAAGAACGAATAAAATCGGATAAACTAATCAAACTAATTTTTAGGAAAAACGTGTTTTTTGATCAAAATTTTGTCAAAATTCGACAGATTTACTGAAAATTTTGAAAATTTTCACTATAAAACAGGGTTCAATATTAATATATAATGTAGGGGGATAGTGTACGTATAATATGAGATAAAAATAAATTGAAATAAGAGCGTTTCAGGTGGAAAATAGAGTATTTATAGTATAAAATGTTAAAATTTTACAAAATTTTCATACAAATTATTGATATAAAAAATTTTAATATACTGAATTTAGATAAATCTTATTTAATAATGTGTGGGAGGACGTTTTGAAACTATATAAAAAATTTTTCGACGATATATTGAAGGAATCTACTTTAATTTTTGAAATTTCGTATATGTTCAATGTTTGTTATAACACCTATTAGGTGAACTCGGTGTGGAGAATTCCAAAGAATATTTAATTTTTTCGCTAGTTTTTAAAGATATCGAAACGAGAGTGGTGTCGTTGAATAGGTAATGAAAAACTCTATTCAACGATATAAGAACGAATAAAATCGGATAAACTAATCAAACTAATTTTTAAGAAAAACGTGTTTTTTGATCAAAATTTTGTCAAAATTCGACAGATTTACTGAAAATTTTGAAAATTTTCACTATAAAACAGGGTTCAATATTAATATATAATGTAGGGGGATAGTGTACGTATAATATGAGATAAAAATAAATTGAAATAAGAGCGTTTCAGGTGGAAAATAGAGTATTTATAGTATAAAATGTTAAAATTTTACAAAATTTTCATACAAATTATTGATATAAAAAATTTTAATATACTGAATTTAGATAAATCTTATTTAATAATGTGTGGTAGGACGTTTTGAAACTATATAAAAAATTTTTCGACGATATATTGAAGGAATCTACTTTAATTTTTGAAATTTCGTATATGTTCAATGTTTGTTATAACACCTATTAGGTGAACTCGGTGTGGAGAATTCCAAAGAATATTTAATTTTTTCGCTAGTTTTTAAAGATATCGAAACGAGAGTGGTGTCGTTGAATAGGTAATGAAAAACTCTATTCAACGATATAAGAACGAATAAAATCGGATAAACTAATCAAACTAATTTTTAAGAAAAACGTGTTTTTTGATCAAAATTTTGTCAAAATTCGACAGATTTACTGAAAATTTTGAAAATTTTCACTATAAAACAGGGTTCAATATTAATATATAATGTAGGGGGATAGTGTACGTATAATATGAGATAAAAATAAATTGAAATAAGAGCGTTTCAGGTGGAAAATAGAGTATTTATAGTATAAAATGTTAAAATTTTACAAAATTTTCATACAAATTATTGATATAAAAAATTTTAATATACTGAATTTAGATAAATCTTATTTAATAATGTGTGGTAGGACGTTTTGAAACTATATAAAAAATTTTTCGACGATATATTGAAGGAATCTACTTTAATTTTTGAAATTTCGTATATGTTCAATGTTTGTTATAACACCTATTAGGTGAACTCGGTGTGGAGAATTCCAAAGAATATTTAATTTTTTCGCTAGTTTTTAAAGATATCGAAACGAGAGTGGTGTCGTTGAATAGGTAATGAAAAACTCTATTCAACGATATAAGAACGAATAAAATCGGATAAACTAATCAAACTAATTTTTAAGAAAAACGTGTTTTTTGATCAAAATTTTGTCAAAATTCGACAGATTTACTGAAAATTTTGAAAATTTTCACTATAAAACAGGGTTCAATATTAATATATAATGTAGGGGGATAGTGTACGTATAATATGAGATAAAAATAAATTGAAATAAGAGCGTTTCAGGTGGAAAATAGAGTATTTATAGTATAAAATGTTAAAATTTTACAAAATTTTCATACAAATTATTGATATAAAAAATTTTAATATACTGAATTTAGATAAATCTTATTTAATAATGTGTGGTAGGACGTTTTGAAACTATATAAAAAATTTTTCGACGATATATTGAAGGAATCTACTTTAATTTTTGAAATTTCGTATATGTTCAATGTTTGTTATAACACCTATTAGGTGAACTCGGTGTGGAGAATTCCAAAGAATATTTAATTTTTTCGCTAGTTTTTAAAGATATCGAAACGAGAGTGGTGTCGTTGAATAGGTAATGAAAAACTCTATTCAACGATATAAGAACGAATAAAATCGGATAAACTAATCAAACTAATTTTTAAGAAAAACGTGTTTTTTGATCAAAATTTTGTCAAAATTCGACAGATTTACTGAAAATTTTGAAAATTTTCACTATAAAACAGGGTTCAATATTAATATATAATGTAGGGGGATAGTGTACGTATAATATGAGATAAAAATAAATTGAAATAAGAGCGTTTCAGGTGGAAAATAGAGTATTTATAGTATAAAATGTTAAAATTTTACAAAATTTTCATACAAATTATTGATATAAAAAATTTTAATATACTGAATTTAGATAAATCTTATTTAATAATGTGTGGTAGGACGTTTTGAAACTATATAAAAAATTTTTCGACGATATATTGAAGGAATCTACTTTAATTTTTGAAATTTCGTATATGTTCAATGTTTGTTATAACACCTATTAGGTGAACTCGGTGTGGAGAATTCCAAAGAATATTTAATTTTTTCGCTAGTTTTTAAAGATATCGAAACGAGAGTGGTGTCGTTGAATAGGTAATGAAAAACTCTATTCAACTATATAAGAACGAATAAAATCGGATAAACTAATCAAACTAATTTTTAAGAAAAACGTGTTTTTTGATCAAAATTTTGTCAAAATTCGACAGATTTACTGAAAATTTTGAAAATTTTCACTATAAAACAGGGTTCAATATTAATATATAATGTAGGGGGATAGTGTACGTATAATATGAGATAAAAATAAATTGAAATAAGAGCGTTTCAGGTGGAAAATAGAGTATTTATAGTATAAAATGTTAAAATTTTACAAAATTTTCATACAAATTATTGATATAAAAAATTTTAATATACTGAATTTAGATAAATCTTATTTAATAATGTGTGGTAGGACGTTTTGAAACTATATAAAAAATTTTTCGACGATATATTGAAGGAATCTACTTTAATTTTTGAAATTTCGTATATGGGTTAGGTTAGGTTAGGTTAGGTTAGGTTAGGTTAGGTTAGGTTAGGTTAGGTTAGGTTAGGTTAGGTTAGGTTAGGTTAGGTTAGGTTAGGTTAGGTTAGGTTAGGTTAGGTTAGGTTAGGTTAGGTTAGGTTAGGTTAGGTTAGGTTAGGTTAGGTTAGGTTAGGTTAGGTTAGGTTAGGTTAGGTTAGGTTAGGTTAGGTTAGGTTAGGTTAGGTTAGGTTAGGTTAGGTTAGGTTAGGTTAGGTTAGGTTAGGTTAGGTTAGGTTAGGTTAGGTTAGGTTAGGTTAGGTTAGGTTAGGTTAGGTTAGGTTAGGTTAGGTTAGGTTAGGTTAGGTTAGGTTAGGTTAGGTTAGGTTAGGTTAGGTTAGGTTAGGTTAGGTTAGGTTAGGTTAGGTTAGGTTAGGTTAGGTTAGGTTAGGTTAGGTTAGGTTAGGTTAGGTTAGGTTAGGTTAGGTTAGGTTAGGTTAGGTTAGGTTAGGTTAGTTAGGTTAGGTTAGGTTAGGTTAGGTTAGGTTAGGTTAGGTTAGGTTAGGTTAGGTTAGGTTAGGTTAGGTTAGGTTAGGTTAGGTTAGGTTAGGTTAGGTTAGTTAGGTTAGGTTAGGTTAGGTTAGGTTAGGTTAGGTTAGGTTAGGTTAGGTTAGGTTAGGTTAGGTTTAGGTTAGGTTAGGTTAGGTTAGGTTAGGTTAGGTTAGGTTAGGTTAGGTTAGGTTTAGGTTAGGTTAGGTTAGGTTAGGTTAGGTTAGGTTAGGTTAGGTTAGGTTAGGTTAGGTTAGGTTAGGTTAGGTTAGGTTAGGTTAGGTTAGGTTAGGTTAGGTTAGGTTAGGTTAGGTTAGGTTAGGTTAGGTTTTAGGTTAGGTTAGGTTAGGTTAGGTTAGGTTAGGTTAGGTTAGGTTAGGTTAGGTTAGGTAGGTTTAGTTAGGTTAGGTTAGGTTAGGTTAGGTTAGGTTAGGTTAGGTTAGGTTAGGTTAGGTTAGGTTAGGTTAGGTTAGGTAGGTTAGGTGTAGGTTAGGTTAGGTTAGGTTAGGTTAGGTTAGGTTAGGTTAGGTTAGGTTAGGTTAGGTTAGGTTAGGTTAGGTTAGGTTAGGTTAGGTTAGGTTAGGTTAGGTTAGGTTAGGTTAGGTTAGGTTAGGTTAGGTTAGGTTAGTTTAGGTTGGTTTAGGTTAGGTAGGTTAGGTTAGGTTAGGTTAGGTTAGGTTAGGTTAGGTTAGGTTAGGTTAGGTTAGGTTAGGTTAGGTTAGGTTAGGTTAGGTTAGGTTGTAGTTAGGTTAGGTTAGGTTAGGT